>OX387244.1:166492113-171492113 GCA_947561735.1 Cenchrus americanus
AACCAAGAAACCGTCCATGACTTCATCTTGCTGTTTATGCCACCATACGGCCCACACTTGACCCCGCTGGCCACCGGGTCCCTCGAACAAAGCCTACTTGTCTTCTCCACACCTGGAGGCCACACCGGTGATGACCTTTCGCGCTTGTTCTTCACCTGCACCAACACCAGTCAAGCCGCAACCTGCATCTGCAATACTTTGCCAAGAATCAGTCCACACAATGTTGTCAATCACTCATCACACAAGCAAGCGACCATCCACCGGTCCTCGAACCACACATGGTCCTCAGATGACAACCGCCGCGATGAGCGACGTCGCGATGAGCCGCAGCCGGAGGACTGTCGTGATGAGCGCGACCTACCTCCCCCACCGGCGACGGGCAACCCCAACAGCCTTTTTCAGTAGGACAAGAGGTCGATCAACATGATCGTCTGTGGCCTCAAGTCCATTGTGATGACCATGTGTGGTTCGAGGACCGGTGGATGGTCGCTTCCTGGTGTGATGAGTGATTGACAACGTTGTGTGGACTGATTCTTGGCAAAGTATTGCAGGTGCAGGTTGCGGCTTGACTAGCATTGGTGCAGGTGAAGAACAAGCGTGAAAGGTCGTTACCGGTGAGGCCTCCAGGTGTGGAGAAAACAAGTAGGCTTCGTTCGAGGGACCCGGTGGCCAGTGGAGTCAAGTGCGGGCCACATGGTGGCAAGAATGGCAAGATGAAGTCATGGACAGTGTCTTGGTTGAGCCCCAAAAGCAAGGTCGAGCCGAGACTACGTGGGCCCGAGTCATGAGTGGTGATTGGCGGATGTTACACCGAGTTCGCGGGGTTTCCGGTGTTTCACCAGAAAATCACTAGGTTCCTTGGTTGATCCACAAAGACAAGACCGAAGAACCGAAGACGGAGGTGCAACAGCATCGGACCGGTCTGACCAGTGGGTCTGACTGGTCTGATCGGTGGGTATCGGTCTGACCGGTGAGGAGCACTGGTCTGACCGGTGTGCGACGATACAGTCCGGAGGCTTCGAAGCGGAGGACATGCGTCGGGATCGCAAGGCTTGCATCGAGGCTAAGCAAGTTTGCGGTCGCTGGGCATCCGTCTGATGGAGTGATGACACCGGTTCTGTTCATCCCGAGCTGCCCAGGTTACACCGGTCTGACCGGTGCTCTTGACCAGTCTGACCGGTGTGAGCCCTTTGTGGGATTTGCCTTGGGTGAGTTGTTGAATCCGTGTGTCTTTGGGTTGTGTTGGTGCTGGTCGGTTCTTGGTAAGTTTTGGAGGTGTTTTGGTTGGCTTTGTGTTGGGTTCTTCTTCCGTGCAAGTTGTGTTTTGAGGGTCCTTTTGTTCCAGGGCCTAGAGAAGTCATTGAAGCTCTCTGGAACATTTGTTGTGCGACTGCTGTAGCCACCGGCCTGACCGGCTCTGTCCACTGGCCTGAACGGTGTCACCGGTCACGGGCCATCGGTTTGACCGGTGTAGCACAGGTAGCAAGTCGTGCAAGTTTCCGCTGTGTGTGTAGGTGAATTTTGGCTTAGAAGGTTGTTTGTTGGTTCCTAGGATCAGTAGCACTCCAGTGGCCACGTGGTCTTGACCAACTTGGGTAGTTGAGTCGGAGACGTGAGTTGGAAGCCGTGTTCATCTTCTTGGAGCCTCTATCTCCTTCGAGAAGATTTTTTATCGGCTCCCATTCACTCCCCCTCTCTGGTTTACCGTATCGGTCCATCAAGTGGTATCAGAGCCAGTTACGGGTCTTGATTGATTCTAATCGGTCTAAGATCCAAGGATGGCATACCAGGAACGGGGTTCGGTGCCTCCACACTTCAATGGCAAAAACTGCCAGATGTGGAGTAAGAGGATGGCGGCGTTCCTCCGTGGAAAGGGTCAGATCCTCTGGTATGTCACGGTGGACACAGGCTATGTCCAGCCGATGAACTTCCTTGCTCCAGGATCGAGGGACATGTTCGACGCCAACAACAAGGCGGTCGACTACTTGTTTCGTGCTTTGTGTTAGCCTGAATTCGATCGGGTGCACATAGAGAACTTGGCTTGTAGAATTTGGACGATGTTGAAGGAAGCTCCTGTTGGAAACGCCCAGGTTCAGGCTTGGATGTATGTGACTTACCGGAGAGAGTACGAGAATTTCACTCATCTCCCCGGTGAGTCCATCGATGCCTTGTTTCAGAGGTTCACAGTTTTGGTGAACAACATGAGGGCCAATGTGGATGTGCTCCCACATGATGATCATGATAGAGCCGTCAAGCTCTTACACTCGTTGGATCATATGGTTTGGGGCGGAAAGTTCGAGGCCATTGTGGAGTCGAAGAAGTATGACACTCTGACCGTGAACGAGCTGTTCTCAAAGCTCAAGTCGGCTGAGGTGGATCGGGGCATGACAACCAAGATTGAGGGCCCGATTGACTCTCATAGTCTTGCCCTCATCGGTGGCTCGAAAGGAAAGTCTAACGCTAACCTATCCACCAGGATTTTCTCCTTGTCCTCTTTGATGTCTCTGCCAGATGAGGAGTTCGACGTGCTTGGAGAGGACGAGTTGGCGCTGCTGACGAGGCGGTTCGAGAGGTTACACGAGAACCGGGTGAACATGAGGAGGAACACGAGGACATGCTTCGAGTGCGGCAAGCCGGAACACTTCGTCGCCGACTACCCTGAGAAGGTCGAGAACAAGGACAGCTACAAGCACAAGTCGAAGACGGATGGCAAGTACTGGTCAAGGCGCGATCACAAGCACAAGCACAAGAGCAAGCACAAGGACGAGCGACGATCGAGGAAGAAGGAGAGACGAGGCAAGTCTCGAGCGATGGTGGGAGCGAGTGATATCGACTCCAGTTCCGCGTACTCTACCTCGAGCTCGAGCAGTAGTGAAGATGAAGGTGATGGGCGCAAGGGCAAGAAGTCGTCCAAGAACTTGAGCGGACTGAGCTTCTTCGCTAGAGATAGCTTCTGCACCATGGCACTTAGCTCTGGCAGTAATAAGAGCAACCAGAGCAACTCGGACTCCGACTCCGACGACGAGGTGCATGATGAACTTCCCTTCTTGCGTCAGGAGAATGAACGACTTGGCTTGTTGCTTGATAATCGTGATGATATGCTTAGAGAGGCTAAGAAGATGAGGAAAGAGCTTAGGGATTCACTTGAGGATGCTAGGACTAGAGTGACTAAGTTAGAAACACAAACCTAGATGCTAAGCTTGAGATTGATTCGCTTAAGGCTTCACCTGTTGCTTCTGAGGAAGTTGAATGTGCTGATTGTCCTATTTTCCTAGCTGATCTTGCTATGTTTAAGGAAAAGCATGCCTCCTAGTGTGAGGAACTACATGTGCTTAGGGTTGAAGTGGCTGAGCTTAAGTCTAGACCTACTTTGCTAGGTGCTTGCACTTCTTGCCCTGTTTTGCATGGAAAAATTTATGAGATGCATGCTTACATTGTTTCTCTTGAGGCTAAGCTGAAAGAACCGATTCCTACTTCTTGCTCTACCTGTGAATTGCATGCTTTGAAGAATCTGAACTTGCACATTATGTTGATCGTTTGCAGGATGAAAATGATGAGTTGAGAAAGTTGATGGGTTGGTTGTGTGGTCATGAGCCTCAGTTGGGGATAATGATCGAGACATATGAGCGTTAGGATGGTGAGGGGCTCGGGGCAAACAAAGTTGGTGAGGGAAGTTGTGAGAATATCCAAGAGCCACCAAAAACCCACCACAAAAATGCTTTTGTCCCTAAACCGAACAATCTCAGGAACCGACTAGACACAATCCCATCTCCACCCATGTTTCCCCCACAAACCGATGATTTCCAGAAACCCATCAAGTTAATGAGCACTTCGGGAAAAGTGTTCTTTGGGAAAGAGAGTGAGAAGACAAGTGAGGAGAAACCGGTTTCGTGCTCTTACAGATGCTAGGTTTGTAGCATGAGGTTGTGGTTCTTGATGGTTGGTCTGGAGAGTTTGCAGGTGGCCAGTTTGCTACGCATTCTCCCCCTCGTGATCAATACGAGGATGGGAGGAGTCATAGCTTTGAGATGGAGAGGAGGAACGGTCCACGGTCTTCCTTTCGTAGTGGTTACCATGGTGGTGTTCGTGGAGGTAGCTTTGGTAAGAGAGATGTTTTGGATTGTGCTAAACCCAATTTGGAGCAAATGGCTCGGCACTGGTTTTACTCTTTTGGTACTAACCCCAGTGCTTAGTCGTTTGTTCGCTCACGTGCTCGTTTTTGAATTTCAGGTGGGAGACTTGAAGAACATTTGGTTGATTGACTTCGGTTGCTCGAGGCATATGACCGGAGACAAGGGGTGGTTCTCAATTCTCGTCCCGGTGGTGGCAAAGAGGTACAACACCTTTGGGGACAATGGGTGAAGGCGTGTGCTGTCAGAAGGTGAGATTAAGGTGAGTGAAAAGATCACTCTCAGGCATGTTGCTCTTGTTGAATCACTTGGATACAATTTGCTTTCTGTGTCCTAGCTATTGGATGAGGATTTTGAGGTATTGTTTCATCCTGTTGGTTCTCGGATTTTGGACTCTCGAGGGGACATTGTCTGTATGGTCATTCCCGAGGGTCAGGTGTTTCGAGCTGATTTTTCTTAGTCTTCTGGTGTTGAGCGTTGTTTCTTGGCTGGTTCTTCGAGTGAGTTATGGAAGTGGCATAGGAAGTTGGGTCACTTGAGCTTTGACCTTTTGTCTCGCTTGAGTAAACTCAATTTAGTCGTTGGTTTGTGCGCTGTGTGTGCATGCCAAGATGGTAGCCTCTTCTCACCTGCCTCTCACCGATGTGATGACTGAGCGTCCATGCGACCTGCTCCATATTGATCTTGTTGGCCCAGCTCGTGTGGACGACTACTCTCGGTATGCGTGGGTGTTCTTTCTTGAGGAGAAAGGGGAGATGTTTGGCTTTGTTCGAGATCTTGTCTTGAGGTTGAGGAACGAGAGGCACGGAGATGCCATACGAGCGATCCGCAGTGACAATGGCTCGAAATTCAGAAACTCTCATTTTGAAACCTTTTTTCCATGACTTGGTTCTTGAACACCAGTTTTCGAGTCCGTATACGTCTCCCCAGAATGGTGTTGTGGAAAGGAAAAACAGAACCTTGTGTGAGATGGCTCGGATGATGCTTGATGAGATTATGACTCCGAGAAGGTTCTGGGCTGAGGCGGTGAATACCGCGTGCTATGTTTCGAACAAGATCTACCTCAGGGTGCATAAGAAGAAAACCTGCTATGAATTGATGCACGGTCGCACACCCAAGGTGAGTCACTTCCATGTCTTTGGTTGCAAGTGTTTCATTATTAAGAAAGGGAAGAAGTTGGACAAGTTTGAGGCTAGGTCAGTCGATGGTATTTTCTTTGGTTATGCATCTTACTCTAGAGCATATCGTGTGCTCAATCTTGAAACTGACCAAATCATGGAGACTTGCGAGGTAACCCTCGACGAGACACAGCCACGTAGTCAGATTGTTTTTGAGTGTGCAAGTGATGATGAAGTTGGCGAGAAGATCTTTCAGGAGGAGGAGCATGAACATGGAGATGATGAAGATGGTGGAATGGTGCCTCCGGCTGAGCATGTACCAACTACTTCGACTACGGTGATGGACGACCCCTCTCCCACACCGGTGACAAACCAAGATCGAGGAGAAGCTACTGTTGAGGGGGAGGTAGCATCAATGCGAGAACCTCCCCGGTGAGTACAAGTGGATCACCCAGCTTCGAGGATCATCGGCGACATGAATGAACGTACTACATGGTTGAGGGTTCGGAACAATTCTCATTTCGCTCGTGCTGCTTTTGTTGCCACCTTTGAGCCCAAAGACATTGGACACGCACTATCTGATCATAACTGGGTTAATTTGATGCATGAGGCGCTTTATGGGTTGAAGCAGGCGCCTAGATCTTGGTACGGTAGGTTGAGGGGGTTCCTGTTTGAGAGAGGGTTTTGAGATGGGGTAGGTCGATCAGACCTTGTTTCTTCTCAAGCAGGGCAGAGACATCCTGATTGTGCAGGTGTACGTGGATGATATTGTCTTTGGTGGCTCGTCTAACTCTCTTGTTGCATGGTTTGTAGAGGATATGAGCAGGGAATTTGAGATGAGCATGATGGGTGAGTTGCAGTTCTTCCTCGGGCTACAAATCAAGCAATCAAAGGAAGGAACATTTGTGCACCAAGCTAAGTACACCAAGGACATTGTGAGGAAGTTCAAGATGGAGGACTCCAAGGCCATGACTACGCCTATGAGTACGACTATAGCTCTTGATGCGGATGAAGAAGGTGAGCACGTGGACCAGAAGGAGTACCGGAGCATGATTGGGTCACTCCTCTACTTGACAGCGATGAGGCGGACATCCAGTTCTCGGTATGTCTGTGCGCCCGTTTTCAAGCATCTCCAAGGACTTCGCATCGACAAGCGGTCAAGCGTATATTCAGGTACTTGCGTCACACTCCTGACTTCGACCTTTGGAACTCAGTGTCTTCTTCTTTAGCGCTTCATGGTTTTTCGAACGCAGATTTTGCCGGGTGTCAGTTGGATAGGAAGTCCACTTCTGGGACTTTCCAGTTCTTGGGATCTTCTTTGGTGTCTTGGTCGTCCCGCAAACAGTCGAGTGTTGCTCAATCCACTACCGAGGCAGAGTACGTTGCTGCAGCTAGTTGTTGCTCTCAGCTCCTTTGGATCACATACACCATGAGTGAAATTGGTGAGGAGTATACCCATGTCCCACTTCAATGTGACAGCACCAGTGCCATAAGCATTGCAAAGAACCCAGTGCTCCATTCCAAAACCAAGCACATAGAAGTGAGGTATCATTTTCTAAGAGACAATGTAGAGAAACGGAAGATAGCTTTGATCCATGTACCCACACATGACCAACAAGCCGATATTTTCACCAAACCCCTAGATCAAGCAACTTTCACTCGTTTGCATGGGGAGCTTGGTGTGTGTTTGATTTCCTGAGTTGGGTGTGTGGGAGCTCCTTTGTAGCATATTTATAGCTTTCTTTTGTGCATTTCTTGCATTTGGCATGGCATATGTAACATGATGTATAAGCATCCTTGTATCTTAGATTGCATGCATTTTTGTATCATATGCATTGGTTAGGAAAAGCTTCTCCTATATACATTGCTCACCATGGTATGATATTTATGTCTTTGTGAGCTTGTTTGGTATGATATGGTTAGTTTGGCTTAGCTCTTGATAATCTTGGTTTATACCATGGTTGATGGCTATGTTTTTTGAAAAATGTCACATGTATGCTCTCTTGTGAGTAAATGTAGCAAATATGAATTTGAAAATGAAATGAAAATTGCTTGGAAAATGTGCTCCCATGCCATATGTGCTAAATTTAATTTGCTTTGGGTGCTAAACCGTTGCATGATGCCTACCAATGAGAAGTCTCATATATAGAAGTAGGCACATGGCTTGGTTGCTTTGACATGACATGAGGTGCTTGTGGGTGTTTGTGATGATCTTATGATTAGAATGGTTGTCCTAGCATGAAGTTTGTGTGGCTTTGCTATTTTGATATGTTTTGCTAATGTTTAGGACTTTGCTCATAAGAGGGTAAATTTTCGCAAAATTGCTCAATTCCATCTTAGCTTCGCCCAATGGTTGTGAAACTTGGTGATCATGTAGTTGATGTCAATACGAAGCTATAGAGTATCTAACTTGATCATTTGGACATGTGTAGCATCCTATGTTGAATTTTGTCTATTTGATAAGCTCCAGGTTGATTTTTTTTTTGCATTTTTGGCTTGATTCATGCATTGTCCACAAGGGGGAGAAGTTTGAGCTTGAATTGGCTTGCTGCATGCATTTAGAAGGTTTTCAGGTGGTTTCGAGCCTTTTCTGGGCTCTGGTGTGCACCGGTCTGAACTGTCGTGGTCACCGGTCTGACCGGTCAGAGTGCTGGCCCTATTCACATGTTGCGCACCGGTTTGACCGGTGGTGGTGACCGGTCAGAGCTGAGATGATGCAGCTGCTCTGTTTTCATCAAGTGGTTTGCATGCATTCGTTCAGGGGGAGTTGGATTGGTTCAGGGGGAGCTTGCATGTGTGCAGGGGGAGCTCTTTGTGGTTTTCGAGCTTTGGTTTGGTGGTTTGCGCTCTTTGCTTGAGCATAGTTTTGTCTCAGATGTGTCGAGCCGTTGCCCTTGCCTAAGGGGTCAGAGACTTGTCTTCTTCAAGTGATCTTTCTCTTTGCCTTTCTTTGGCTTTCGATCGCTTGTTGGAGTTTCTTTTTATTCGGTTATTTTATTTTTCTTTTCTCTCAGGTTACTATATGTGTGTGTTGTCAATGCACTCATCAAGGGAGAGATTGAGGGCCATGTGTGGTTTGTGGACTGGTGGATGGTCGCTTCCTGGTGTGATGAGTGATTGACAATGTTGTGTGGGCTGATTCTTGGCTAAGTATTGCAGGTGCAGGTCGCGGCTTGACTAGCGTTGGTGCAGGTGAAGAACAAGCGCGAAAGGTCGTTGCCGGTGAGGCCTCCATGTGTGGAGAAAACAATTAGGCTTCGTTCGAGGGACCCGGTGGCCAGTGGAGTCAAGTGTGGGCGCATGGTGGCAAGAACAACAAGATGAAGTCATGGACGGTTTCTTGGTTGAACCTCAAAACCAAGGTCGAGCCGGGACTACGTGCGAGCCGAGTCATGAGTGGCGATTGACGGAGGCTACACCAAGTTCATGGGGTTTCCGGTGTTTTACCAGAAAATCACTGGGTTCCTTGGTTGATCCACAAAGCCAAGACCGAAGAACCGAAGACAGAGGTGCAGCAGCATCGGACTGGTCTGACCGGTGTTTCTGACCGGTGAGGAGCACCGGTCTGACCGGTGTGCGACGACGCAGTCCGGAGACTTCGAAGCGGAGGACACGCGTTGGAATCGCAAGGCTTGCGTCGAGGCTAAGCAAGTTTGCGGTCGCTGGGCATCCGTCCGATGGAGCAATGACAAAGATTTCCGAATTTGCCCTCGAAGGCACGTATCCCTAATTAGCTAGTAAGGGTATTTTAGACTTTCGGTTGCCTCCATATAACCCAAGAAGTGAAAGGATGGCAGCCAACTCTTGGAACCCTAGCTCATTTGGTTTTCCTATTTTCCTTCCTATTTTCCCTAGGATTTCTATAGGACTTGCTTGAGAGCTTCATGGTGAGATCTTGTGAGAGGGAAGGATGATCGGGTGGCAAGCTAGACCTTGTATGAACCTCTTTGTGATGTATAGATGATTCGGCGTGGTTCCTCAAGGCTTGGATGTGTTGTTCCCATTTGTTCTTTTTGGTGATTTTCGAAGCTTTTTCATGGTGATTTTCCTGGAGAGATTTTGAGGCTGTTTTCTTGGGGATTTGTTGGGGGGTGCATGCATGAACCCTTTGTGGTTCTTTTCCCTTTGACCCCCCTCCCAAATCCTTGAGAAAAGGGGCTCGATTCTGGGGTTTTCGTTGTCCTAGGGTTCGGTGTATTCTTGGCGGAAATCCTTCGATTCCTTTTGATTCAACGAGTTTTGGTGGGCCATAACTTGGCTATGGAGTGCCCATGAGGTGTTCCTACTATCCCCAAAGTCTTGTTCGGATCCGTGGAGCGAATTGGGAGATCGGGAGTTGGATTTGGAGGAGTTGACCCGCGGGTTCTGTTCATCCCGAGCTGCCCAGGTTACACCGGTCTGACCGGTGCTCTTGACCGGTCTGACCGGTGTGAGCCCTTTGTGGGATTTTCCTCGGGTGAGTTGTTGAATCCATGTGTCTTTGGGTTGTGTTGGTGCTAGTCGGTTCTTGGCAGTTTTGGAGGTGTTTTGGTTGGCTTTGTGTTGGGTTCTTCTTCCGTGCAGGTTATGTTTTGAGGGTCTTTTTGTTCCAGGGCCTAGAGAAGTCCATGAGGCTATCTGGAACATTTGTTGTGCGGCTGCTGTAGCCACCGGCCTGACCGGCTCGATCCACCGGTCTGACCGGTGTAGCACAGGCAGCAAGTCGTGCAAGTTTCCGCTGTGTGTGTAGGTGAGTTTTGGCTCGGAAGGTTGTTTGTTGATTCATAGGATCAGTAGCACTCCAGTGGCTATGTGGTCTTGACCAACTTGGGTAGTTGAGTCAGAGACGTGTGTTCAAAATCGTGTTCACCTTGTTGGAGCCTCTATCTCCTTCGAGAATAATTTTTATCGGCTCTCATTCACTCCCCCCTCTCTTGTTCGTTGTATCCGTCCTTCACATCGTGAGCAGATGGCAATACCACAAGGATAAGCGCGAGATCCACCTCATCCACACCAAGCCGACGCAGCCTCTGTGGTTGTGGGAGTAGCCAATCACGTTCTCCAGCGCTGACCACTAGGTCCGCATCCCAGACCCAGGGTCCTACTCGCTCGTCGTCAAGGCCATAAGTGGAGGGAGCCCTGCTCCCTCAAACCCTCATCGACGGAGAACTGGGCTCAACATTATATTCATTGAGACATTGAAAAGATGGACTTCGACTTCAAAAGGCTGACAGCGTGTGACAAGCCTTTCTTTGGCATCTTCCCTGGCAAGGCGGCCTACCCCATGGGTCGGATCTCCCTTCTTGTGACCTTCGGTACTGAGGACAACTTCCGCACGAAGTACCAGAGCTTCGAGGTCACTGACTACCATACCATCCTAGGTCGCCCCATGCTGGCCAGGTTTATGGCTGTCCCGCACTACACCTACTTGGAGTTGAAGATGCCGACCCCAAACTGGGTCCTCTCCATTTACGGCGACATTATAGTCTCATTCTAGTGCGATAACGAGGCCCTCAACATCACCACGACGAACGCCTGTGTCGACGCCTCGGCCGTCATGATCGCTGAGGACGCCAAGCTCACCCGAAGCGACCTGACCATCCCGTAGCGGAAGCGCACCGACACCACCGCCCTCGATGCCACGCCGGCGACAAAGAAGGTCTGTCTCAGCCTAGCCAACCCAGAGAAGACGGTGGTCATCGGCGACAACATCATGGAGAAATTGGAACTTGCGCTCACCAGTTTCCTCCGGGACAACGCCGACATATTCTCATGGACCCCATCGGATATGCCGAGTGTTCCAAGAGAGCTGGCTGAGCACTCCTTGGATGTAAGCAAGACGGCCAAGCCTGTCAAGTAGAAACCGCACCGCTTTGCGAAGGATCGCAAGGAGGTCATTAGGGTAGAAATAGTAAAGCTCCTAGCTTCTAGTTTCATCCGTGAATGTAAAAATCTGGTTTGGCTCACCAACCCGGTGCTTGTATCCAATAAAACCGGTCAATGGAGAATGTGTATCGACTACACCGATCTCAACAGGCACTATCCTAAAGACCCCTTCCCTCTTCCGCTCATTGACCAATTCGTTGACTCCACAGCCAGAAGTGTCCTGCTATACTTCCTCGACTGCTACTCAGGGTTGTAACACCTTAGGTGTTTAATTACCTTAATTAGTGCTAATCATCGTCTTAATCAAGTGAACAATCATTAGTGGTCAAACCCTAGTCAAACCCCGGTCAAATCCCCTAATGTCAATGCCCATTTCTAGAACTTTTGACGCGTTTTCCAATTTCCGCTTAAACATTTCGATATCGTCTAATACAAAAGTTGTTCGTCATTTTGAGGAACACAACTTTCTCCATTGGCGGCATTCCGAATTTTGAGGTTTGGAAGCTCAAAAACTCAGTCAAGGATAGATGAATAGTGTTTTGAGTCGTGCAAAAGCTGATTTTTGCGACGCGTTACCAACCAAACCTTTCACCCAAACATATGTCGGCCTTTGCAAATGTTGTAAAGGGATGTCTCATTTACAACTTTCGTATCTAGCATTTTTGTCGCACAATTCAAATGGTTAGAGAAATTCACAGTCAAAGTCAGGTTGACCGGCTGGAAATCAGCCCGGTCGCGCTCTAGAGTGTTGCCGACACGCCGGCACCCTGCCCAGCATGGCCCTGCGTCGCGTGCAGCGTGCCTCGCTCGCCTCGGCGTCCGTGCGGACCCGGAAACCACCACCTCAAGGCACGAGCCGTCTGGTCTCCTTTGCGCCTGTCTCCTTGGAACACGCGCTCCGGTCCCTCCCAGCCACGTGCCGAGCGCCGGTGCCTGACCCCGTAGCCTTTGCCGCCGTCATGAAGTTCCCACGCCCGCTCGCTTCCACAGCCGCTCCTACACCTCCCTAGCCCCTTACCGGAGCCGACTTTGCTGCCCTTCTCTTTTTCCACGCTGGGAGCTTGCAGGAGCCGAAGCTCCAGCGGCCGCCGCCGCTTACTGCTGCCACATGCTGTCTCCGGAGCCGCCCCGACCCAACCTCCGGCCACAAATCGGCCGTGGGTTAGCCCTAGAACCGTCCCCGACCCTCTCCGGCGAGACCCTCGCCAGAATTTTGCCGGAGCCGCTACCCTCCTTGGCCCAAGGACCCAATTGCATCCCCCTCATTCTTTCCAGGGTCTTTTGTGCGAACCAAGGGCATATTTGGGAACTTGAAAGACTTTCCAGGGGCCTGTTCGAAAGTTGGTTTCTTAAATAGTGTTTGAGTTCAAGATGAAACTCAGAAAATACGTAGAAAATCATAAAGAAATAAGAAAAATGCAATCTCAATTTTGTTGGATTCACCGTGAAAAACACTACAACTTTGTTAGAGCACGACCACACTTTTTCTTGGTAGTTTTTGCATGAAAAATAGAAAACTGATAAACCTAGATCTGTTGTATCTCCAAATCCACATGTGATCTATAGCTGAATTTTGGATATGTTGTGTGTAATTTTATGACTATCTTCTGTACTAAAAATTGCACAAAGTTGCAAAGTAAATATTTTACTATGAATTATTTTTTCTATTTATGCAGAATCTGTCTAAATGATTTTTGTAGCTAAAAATAATTAAGTTTTTGTGCCCAACTTTTGCATGTTGTCTTTTTGTGCCAAAATGAACCTCTGATGAATTAATCACAATTTATGTTTGTCAGAAATATTTATTCTTGAAATATGCCTAATTTTCTTTGTAATTGCATAACTCGAGATCTTTTGTAGCTCTAGGTGTATATGTTGCATTCCAAGCAAAGTTTTATACTAGAGGCCATGTGTGAGAAAGTTGGAATCATTTTGATGCTTATTTATTTTCATATGCATTTATCATGTTTGGGTAACTAGCTTCTGTTATTTTCGGTATAATTAATTTCATAGCTCCTCTAAGTGTGCATGTGTGTGCGGTGGCTTTGTACAAGTTTGTAGTGCTTCTTAGCACACCTTACTGAATTTTATTAATTTATTTTAGTGATAAAATCAATAGAGGCCATTAAAGCTTAATATTACATTAAATGAGAAAATCATCAACTACACATCTAAAGACCCTATGTGTGTGATGTAAACCATTTTAAAAAGATAAAGATCAACCCCTTGCTGTTTGTGAAAGATAAATTAATTTATCTACATAAAATACCTACATAGTCACTATCAAAAAGGATAAATAATAAAGCACTACAAGAAATTACTTTAATAGAAGGATTAAACCAAGTGTGTGTTTGTCAGGGTGAATATGGCCAACCATACTCTTCATGGTTGTCATATGTTGTTTGGTAATCAATTAAATTTGAAACTGTCAATTAAGTCTTGCATTGCATTCTCGTGTAGATCTTCCCGACGGTAGTTGTACGCGTGTGCCGGAAGGAGGAGCTGACGGAGACGTGCACCATGTCGCTGTAGAGAAAGACCTGTACCAATGTCTAGAAGGGCCCAAGGCCAACCTTGCTAGAGAAGGCAAGCCCCGGATCATTAACCCTATTTTTGAAAATTTTGCAATTTATCTTGCTATGATTGTGCATTTACGTTTCAGGAGTTGATTTAAAACCCTAGATGCATGATCCCTAGGTACCTATACTCCTTTACTAGTAAGCTAGGTCGATTGCTGCTATGCTATAGGACCGGTACAAGTCGACTGATGTTCGTCACTCGCGAGAATAGGTTCTTATGTTGGAATCATAAGATCTTTATAAATAGATTGCTCATGTGGTAAGAGCATGGGATTTGGGCTCTGGTCCAGTGGCTTTCGTGGGCTAAGCTTTTGAACGTACTAACCACTTGTCGGGAATGGGATCGGTAAGCCTAGTACCCGATTGACGCGACAAGGGAACCTTTCCCTACTACCCCTGGGGCACAGAGATGTGTCCCCCCTGCTTGCAATAGTGTGGTACCTGCATGAGCCCGGACATTCGTGTGTGGGCGAGCTAGTAAGCCTTGTACCAAGGAATGTAGGTTCCGATCACGGGAACCTCCTAATCGGTGTATACCCCATTTCGTTTTGCTGGACCTTCTTGGGGTATGCATTCTTCCGTGTGTTTAGGTCCACCTTGCAAGGTTATAAACCAATCGATTGTCGGCCTCTCACCGTTATCCGAGACTGCTTAATCAACTGGCCATGATATCCATTATTGATGGAACAGTGTGAATATTACTGCTTGACTTAATTGTATTGTACAATTTTTGATTGAATTAGTCACCACACTTAGTAATGTTAATCAACTAGAATTTGCACTGAAATATTGAAAGTAGGGACATACTCTATGTTGCTTTTCAGCAAACAAACTCCACCAGCCAAAAAGCATCTCATGTCTAGAGTTTGGTGATGTAGTTATCACTTGACGATTAAGTCTTTCTGAGTATTATTATATTCAGCCTTGCTTTAAAACTGTTGTTGCAGGTGTTGCTTGATCTGGTGAGATTCCACCTGGCTGGGAGCTAGAATGGGTAGATGACGACGAGTGATGACATCACAGACGGCCTCCTGTGATGTTTACCGTTGCACTACTTTATTTAATTCTGTTGTTTTCAAACTCTGAACCTTTGACTATTATCATGAACAATGGTTTGTAATAATTAAACCCCTTCGGTGTAGTTTTGTTTTAAATTGGTGTGGTGTACTTTGGACTCGCCTTCGCGTGAGTTTTGATGCATATGTTCGATCCTTTGTTGATATCCATGTGATTTACCGGGCGTTAACCCAGCAACTAACGACAAGATGATACTTTATTATTGCCTAATGACCAAAGTGGATTGGTTTTGGTGATAGCACGGTATTTTCCTGGCAGGGTTGTCACAAGGGTATCACCAGATAGCCCTTAAGGTCTCTGACCAAGACAAAACGACGTTCATAACACCGCACGACATCTACTGCTACACGACCATGACGTTCGGCCTAAAAACGCTGGAGCAACCTACCAGAAGGCCATCCAGAAGTGCTTGGAGTCTCAGATTGGCGACAACGTCGAAGCCTACATTGACGATGTAGTTGTCAAGACCACGGTGGAAGACAATCTCATGCCAACCTTGCCTAGACCTTCGCCAACCTTCGACACTACCCCTGGAAGCTCAACCCAGAGAAGTGCGTCTTCGGCGTTCCATCTAGTAAGCTTCTAGGCTTCATGGTCAGCCACCAGGGCATTGAGGCGAACCCCACTAAGGTGGGCGTCATCCGCAGGTTGAAGAGACCTACCAGGAAGAAAGATGTCATGAAGCTCACTGGCATGATGGCTGCTCTAGGTAGCTTCATCAGCAAGCTTGGCGAAAAAGGCCTGCCCTTCTTCAATCTGCTGAAAACATCAGACAAGTTTGTGTGAACAGACGAGGCTGACCAGGCACTAGAAGAGCTGAAGACCTTCCTTACGACGCTTCAAGTCATGGTGCCCCCAGCGCCGAAAGAGACCTTGTCAATCTACATCTCCGCGTCCACTCAGGTGGTTAGCGCAGTCTTGGTGGCGGAACGACCTGAGGAAAACCCTACCCCTACCGAAGCCGACTGTGCCGCCCTGCATTTTTTCTAGGCCGGGAGCTCGCCGGAGCCGAAGCTCCAGCAGCCGCCACCGCACGCCATCTCCAAAGTCGCCCCGACCCCAACTCCGGCCACAAATCGGCCGTGGGTAAGCCCTAGAACCAACTCCGCCCCTCCACGGCGCTCTCCAGTGAGCCCCTTGCCGGAATTTGGCTGGCGCCACCGTCCTCCATGGCCCAAGGACCCAATTGCATCCCCCTCATTCTTTCCAGAGTCTTTTGTGCGAACCAAGGGCATATTTGTGAACCTAAAAGAATTTCCAGGGGCATATTCGAAAGTTGGTTTCTTAAATAGTGTTTGAGTTCAAGCTGAAACTTAGGAAATCCGTAGAAAATCATAGAGAAATAAGAAAAATGCAAACTCAATTTTGTTAGATTCACCGTGAAAAACACTACAACTTTGTTAAAGCATGACCATACTTTTTCTTGGTAGTTTTTGCATGAAAAATAGAAAACTGATAAACCTAGATCTGTTGTATTTGGTATATGTTGAATTTGGTATATGTTGTGAGTTATGTCATGCCTAGCTCCTGTACCAGAAATTGCACAAAGTTGCTAAGTAAATATTCTATTTTGAATTGTTTTCTTTTTATGCAGAATCTGTCTAAATGATTTTTGTAGCTAAATATAATTAAGTTTTTGTGCCCAACTTCTGCATGTTGTCTTTCGTGCTGAAATGAACCTCTGGTGAATTAATCACCATTTTATGTTCGTCAGAAATATTTATTCTTGAAATACGCCTAATTTTCTTTGTAATTACATAACTCAAGATCTTTTGTAGCTGTAGGTGTACATGTTGCATTCCTAGCATAGTTTTAGACCAGAGGCCATGTGTGAGAAAGTGGGAATCATTTTGATGCTTATTTATTTCATATGCATTTACCATGTTTGGGTAGCTAGCTTTTATTATTTTCGGTATAATTAATTTCATAACTCCTCTAAGTGTGCATGTGTGTGAAGTGGCTTTGTATAGGTTTGTAGTGCTTCTTAGCCACCTCACTGAATTTTATTAATTTATTTTAGGAATAAAAGCAATAGAGGCCATTAAAGCTTAATATTACATTAAATGATAAAATCATTAACTACATCTAAAGACCCTATGTGTGTGATGTAAATCATTTTAAAAAGATAAAGATCAATCCCGTGCTGTTTGTGAAAGCTAAATTAATTTATTTACATAAATATGTACATAGTCACTATGAAAAAGGATAAATAATAAAGCACCACGAGAAATTACTTTAATAGAAGGATTAAACCAAGTGTGTGTTTGTCAGGGTGAATATGACCAACCATACTCTTTATGGTTGTCATATGTTGTTTGGCAATTAATTAAATTGGAAACTGTCAATTAAATCTTGCGCGTATCTGTAGATATTCCCGACGGTATCTGTACGCGTGTGCCGGAAGGAGAAGGAGGAGCTCACGGAGACATGCACCACGTCACTATAGAGAAAGACCTGGACCAAAGTCCAAAAGGGCCCAAGGCCAACCTTGCCAGCGAAGGCAAGCCCCAGATCATTAACCCTGTCTTTGAAAATTTTGCAATTTATCTTGCTATGATTGCGCATTTACATTTCAGGAGTTGATTTGAAACCCTAGATGCATGGTCCCTAGGTACCTATGCTCCTTTACTAGTATGCTAGGTCGATAGCTGCTATGTTATAGGACCGGTACAAGTCGAGTGATGTGCGTCACTCGTGAGAATAGGTTCTTATATTGGATTACAGTTGATGGTGTATATTCGTATCAAACTTCATATGGATTTGCAAGCGGACAAATCACCCGTCATAGTCAAGGGACCCTTCTTCCCTCGAGTGGTGAACCCAAGGTATCGAATCCGTGGAACAATGTGCAACGCAAGGATTCATCTAGTAAGGCAAAGAAACTCCTTTTGAAGAACCAAGTTGCATCAAATATAAGAGATCATCAAGAGAACACATCTAATCTAATATAATCTAATCTAATCTAGTCTAGTAAGAGGTAGCAAGAGAAAGCAAAGAGATAACCGATCTAGAGAGTCTAGATCATGCTTATGTTGTAGCTCCAAACAAGATTGATGAAGACAGAAAAGCGAATCTCATTAAAAGCATCTTTAAGCCGTGGCCTCCAGTCCGATTCCGAAGATGCCCGCCTTTTGGAGCCACCGTCCTATCACAACGCACCCCTATTCGTGCGGGTTAGCCTAGGGCGAGTTCGATAAGAATAAGTTAGAAATCACTTGGTCAGTCCAGTATGCACCTCTAGCCACCGCGACTACATGAGCACCCTATGCAATCTATCATAAGTATAGATTGGGGAAGAAGCAAAACCAAGGGAGAACAAAATCATCGAGAAGGCACTTGATCGCTAGAAATCGGATTCACTTAAAGACTTAACCATGAATGATTACATGAATAAGATCACCACCGGGATCCTACCTCGATCTTGATCCTTGCTCCGGAGCTCCGACGTGGTCTTCCATGCAAGGTTCCCACGTCGGCTAGGGAGACCCTAGACAACTAGCACGACCCTCCTCTCCGAGATGGTGTCCCTCATGCTTCTCTGCTCATCGGCGACGGATGACAAATTAATTGATGCGTGGCTCTTGGTCAGGGGGCTATAAATGGTCCGAGAGCTGTCTAGGTCAAAGGGGGCCGACTGGGCCTCGAAATGAGTTGGGCCGGCCCGCCTGGCCCCATATCGGCCCAGTCTGCGGCCTCCTTTGCCCAGTATTGCTTCCCGAGTCTTCTAGATCCTTCCCCCTTCTGCATGTGGGCCCTTGTCGCCTGTTTCTCTCCGAGTTGGACAAAGCTCCTTGTCTCGCAAGATTCGACACTTTTCAGGCTAGGTCCTCGGAGTTTGTCATCTTCTCAGGTTTGGTCCCTGGCTTCTTGGAGTTCAGAGTTCATTATTACAAACCAAGTCTTTTGCATAAAGGGAAATAGTTCAGAGTTCGAAACATAGCGGAAATAAAATACTACATGACATAAGCAACATCACACGAGGCCATATGTGATGCCACTAAGCACTGTCATCCTCCCACTCGTATTCCCAACCGGGTGGGGGAGAACCAGGCCACAGAAAGCCATCATCACACGCATCATCACCTGAAAAGCATCAACAAATGTAAGGCTGAGTATACTAATACTCAACAAGACTTAACCGTTGGGTGATTGGAAAATCACCAAACCGCCAGACATGCAAGGCTTTATGGCTGGTGGTTTGTTTTCCTTAAAAGTAACAAAGAGTATGTCCTTACTTTCAAATTTTAGCTCCAAATTCTATTCATTTAACCATTACTAGATTAGCCAACTAATTCAAGCATGAGTTGTACAATACAAATTAAACAAGTATACAAATTCGTTCTCAATTCCATCATTAAGGGACATAGAGTGGATGGTTAAGCAGTCTCAGATAACGGTGAGAGGCCGACGATCGATCGATTAGTAACCTTGCAAGGTGGACCTAAACATACGGGAGAATGCATACCCCAAGAATGCCAAGCAAAACCATAGGGGTGGGGTATACACCAACCAGGCGGTTCCCAACCATCCTCAGTTCGGGGTCATGTCCACAGTCCCTGGTACAAGGTTATCCGGTCACGGTATCTGACCGCCTGGATCCACCTATGTACCACTGCCTAGTATCTGGGGATCACTCCCGGGTGTAGTGGTAGAGAGTTCCCTTGCCGGATCAGGAAAGTACTAGGCTTACCGGTTCCATTCCCGACAAATGCTTAGTACATTCAAAAGCTTAACCACTGACATCTACTGACCGGAGTCAGTCCCATGCTCTTACCACATGAGCTGATAAGTTCAACAATCTTATGATTCCAACATAAAAGACCTATAGCTCGCGAATGACGGTCATCACTCAACTTCTACCGTGGTCCTAAGCATGGCAACTAGCGACCTGACATGCTAGTATTTGAACATAGGAACCTAGGATCATGCATCTAAGGTTTCAATTCAACTCCTGAACGTAAATGCATAGGCATTGCATAAAAGGAAAAGTTGCAGGAGTTTAACAAAAGTAGGTTATGCTCTGGGGCTTGCCTTCACTGGCAAAGTCAGAAGCGAGATCCTCCGAACTTTGGTTCGGGTCTTGTTGCACTTCCACCATGTTCACTTCTCCCTCAGCTGGTTCCCCTCTAGACTCAGGCACCAGCTCGTAGTTTCCGTCAGGAAGTTCTATACGACATGCAGATGCATTATGATTCAAGTATACAAACTTAAGAAGTTAAATTCAGTTCTGAATTCAGAGATAAACATAGGTGTTTTTGTTGGCCATATTCACCTTAACAAGTTTCTAATTAAACTTTTCTTCACTAAGGACAAGTGGATGGGTGTGAAACTTTATTCTTGTTTGATGGTGATTGTGACCACATCTAAGTTCATTAGTTAAGTAAGCTTCACTAAAGTGTTTTGGGGCTGTCCAGAGACGGTTTTATAAATTTCAAGCTTGAATTTAAGCTGTAGATGGTGATAGGTCTGTTTTTCTTTTACTTGTTCTTTTAAAGCTCGATTACTAGGAATTTCAATTCTGACCAGTATATACACCAACCGACCACGAAATTTTACCAGTGTGCACATAACAACAATACCTCAGTTTCGACCAAACATGAGGCAAAACAAAGCTATAAAACAATTATGATAAAAGTAACAAGTTTAAGCTACTAGGAGCATGAATAAATCATAAAACAAAATATACATAGAATCTGAGGCTATAACTTGGCACACAGCATGATAAGGACATATTTAGCTCACACACCAAAAATTACATCCAGTGCTGCAGTAGAAATATGGATTTGAATTTAACTCAAACTAGCCACCATAAATTAGCAGGGCAATCTACACATGTCCAAAATTCATCTCTGATTTATGAAACATACTACTAAGCATTGCAGAGCTACAACAGAAAGTTGGAAGGCATTTGCTCAACAGATAAATCTAAACAATTCATAAATGGAGAACAGGCTGAAATCAATATAAATTCACAACTGAAGATATATGCATGATTTGAGTGCCATTATTCTACAAAATGCTAGGAATGATAATATTCACAACATATCAAAAAATTCACATCCAGAGCATTTATACATTTCAAGTTATTCCAAATTTATTCGAACTGATCAATTTAAGATCATTTAAAAACTGCTCTAAAATTTGAAAACTTCCTTTCTAGAAAAGTTAGGTTTCCTCACAAGGATTCCAGAACAGTTGAGTTTGCATTTTTCCGATTTTTCTACCATTTACTACGTAATTTACAAGTTTCAGGATTTTGAATCTAGGGTTTAAGATTCTTTTTACAGTTAGGCCCTTGGTTCTTATACGCAGGCCCCTAGAAAGATTTCAATACTCGCAAAGAGGTCCCCGGCGGCGGCGCAAGACCGGCCGGCGGCGAGGCACGGTCGGGCTCCGGCGAGTAAGCGGCTAGGGTGGGTTTTGGACTCTCCCTCAGGCGATTGGCGGGGTTGGTTCGGCGAAAAACAACTCCGGCGACGGTCGGCGGCGAGGGAGGCGGCGGTCGGTCGTGGCGGTCGCAATGCCGGCGAGTAGGCAAGTCGACCGGCCAATGCGCGTGCACGGGAGTGTCCAAGGGGTGCGTGTGGAGGCTTCCACGGCGCCCGAACTTGAGTAGGGGCGATGAACTGAGGGGCGCACCGGCGAGCTCTGGCCGGCGACAATGGCAGGCGCGGGAGGCGGCTCTGATCAGCGCCCGTGCAAATGCGAGGGAGGGGAGGTGCGTGGGGTGTCGGGAGGGCCTAATGGCGTGCATGCGTGCCAGGTGGCTCGGCCGGGCCGGGCCGGGCGTGTGGGGGCGCGGCACGTGGCCGCGGCGAGCGCGCGCGCGCGCGACCCGACCATCGGCGCACGCGCGCGCGGGGGCGTGCGGGTGTGCGGGCGCGAGGCCGTGGGCACGGCCACGATGGCCGACGCGTGGTCCTCGCCGTGACGGCGTACGGACGGCGGGCGGTATGGGCCGGCACGCGGCGCCGGCGCGGCGCCGGCCGGCCGCGACGTCGCGCGCGGGGCGCGCTCTGGCGTCCCAGCCTAAAAACAGTTCGCTGTACCCGACCTTGACCGATTCAAACTCAAAAATTTCGAACTAAAGTTCAAATTCTCCAAATATGAAAGTTGTAGACCAGCTAACCCTCTCCAACTTTCGTAAAGGCCGACGGGTCAATTTCTCAACGGATTTGGAGATAATCATCCTCGAAGTTACAGATTTGTATAGCTTGGTGAAACTGTTCAGCAGGGCTTTGACTGAGCTTTTGAGGGTTCAAACCTCAGAATTTGAAATGCCAGCAATGGAAGGAAATGTGTTCCCGGAAAAACTGAGAAACTTTGGTGTTGGTCGATTTTGAAGTTCTATACTGAAATTTTGAGAACACGCAAGAAAACTAATCCAGCATTTAAGGAGCACTTGGGCTTTGACCACGGTTTAGGGTGTTGACCAAGGTTCTTTGTGCAGAAGTGTGACCCACAATGTTAATCATGATTAGAGGCTAATTAACCTTGATTAATAAAGCTAGTTGATGTCATAAGCACAATAAACATTAGGGATGTTACAGCCTACCCCCTTAACAAGGATCTCGTCCCGAGATCAGAATTTGAAGACAAAGGTTGGGGGAAAGACACTTACGATTCTGAACTTGTAAGAATCTCGGATAATGAATGTTAAGGTAGTGTTCAGTTTCCCATGTGGCTTCCTCTTCCGTATGATGACTCCATAAGACCTTGTACATGGTCACTGATTTTCTCCTTGTCTTTCTCTCCTTTGTGTCAAGAATTCGCATCGGATGTTCTACCAGCAAAAGATCTGGCTGTATCCATGTGTGGGCTTCATCGATAACCCTCGTTTCAGGTTCATGGGTGCACTTTCTTAATTGAGACACGTGGAACACGTTGTGTATAGAAGCAAACCGCTCGGGTAGGCGAATGCGATAAGCAACTAGTCCACAAATTTCCGTAATTTATAAGGGCCAATGTATCTTGGAGCTAACTTCCCTTTTACTCCAAATCTTTGTACCCCTTTTGTGGGTGAAACTCTCAAATACACCTTTTCACCAACTTGGTATTCCCTTACAGTTTTTCCCTTGTCATGGTAACTCTTTTGTCTCATTTGCGTGGCTTTCAAGTTTTCTTTTATCACTTCAACCCTCTCCTTGGCTTCTTTAAGCAAATTTGGGCCAAAGAACTTCCGCTCTCCTACCTGAGACCAGTTTAACGGGGTGCGGCATCTTTGCCCATAAAGAGCCTCAAAAGGTGCCATCTTCAAGCTAGCCTGATAGCTGTTATTGTAAAAAATTCTGCCAGGGCTAAGCATTTGTCCCAACTCTTGTCAAAGTGAATGATGCATGCCCGAAGCATGTCTTCGACGATTTGGTTGACTCTTTCCGTCTATCCATCCATCTGAGGATGATAGGCAGAACTACGGATTAACTTTGTTCCCAAGTTTTCGTGTAACTGTTCCCAAAAATGAGCTATAAACTGAGGACCTCGATCAGAAATGATGGTCTTAGGAATTCCGTGTAACCGCACTACACGATCAAGATATATCTCTGCATAGTCTTTGGATGAGTAAGTACTGTTAACCGTGATGAAGTGTGCAGTTTTGGTTAACCTATCCACCACGACCCAGATAGAATCGTGATTCCTGGACGTGAGTGGCAATCCCACAATGAAATCCATGCTGATGTCATCCCATTTCCATGAAGGTATGGGTAAGGGTTGGAGAGTACCTGCTGTTTTTAAATGGCTTGCCTTGATTCTGGAACATGTGTCGCACTCAGAAACATACTTTGCTATGTCGACCTTCATGTTGGACCACCAGAAATTCCCTTTCAAATCTTGGTACATTTTACTACTCCCAGGGTGAATTGAGAATTTGGAGAGATGAGCCTCATCCAAAATTTTCTTCCTGAGGGTAGGGTCTTCTGGGACAACGAGACGCTGCCCAAAATAAATTGTACCATCGGGGTCTTGTCGGAAGCACGTGTATTTTGGATCATTTTGAGACAACCTTTGTTTGATGGTTTTGATTCCCTCATCACTAGCTTGAGCCATTAATAATTGATCCCACAAGACAGACTCTACCGAGATGGCATTGAACATGCCTTGTGGAACAATTTCTAGGCGGAGTTTACTTAGCTCGCTGCACAAAGTATCCTTATAAGATTCTGTGGACAAACACTAGTAATGACTCTTGCGACTGAGAGCTTCCGCAACTACATTGGCTTTGCCGGGGTGGTAGTGCACTTCAAGATCGTAATCCTTAATGAGTTCTAACCACCTCCTTTGACGCATATTCAAATCAGCTTGAGTAAAGATATACTTAAGACTTTTATGATCGGTGTAGATGTTGCAACGGGTTCCCATTAAGTAATGCCTCCACATTTTGAAGGCATGAACGACCGCTGCTAGCTCAAGATCGTGAGTTGGATAATTCTTCTCATGTGAGCGGAGTGCTCTGGAAGCATAAGCAATAACTCGGTTTTCTTGCATAAGGACACAACCCAGACTTGTGCCCAAGGCATCACAATAAACCTCATATGGCTTGGAGTTATCGGGTTGAGCCAACACTGGGGCGGAAGTTAGGTAGTGCATCAGAGTTTGGAAAGCATTCTCACATTTTTCATCCCGCACGAATTTGACTCCTTTCTTCAACAATTCAGTCATAGGTTTGGCAATTCTGGAAAAATCCGGGACAAAGCGACGGTAATACCCAGCCAACCCAAGAAAGCTTCTAATTTGATGGACGGACTTTGGTGGCTTCCAATCCATCACTCCTTGCACTTTACTTGGATCCACGGATATACCTTCAATAGATATGGTGTGCCCTAAGAACTTGACACTATCCAACCAGAATTCACATTTGGAGAATTTGGCATAGAGTTTATGATCCCTCAAACGTTGAAGAACAATGCGAAGATGTTCAGCATGCCCCTCTTCGTTCTTGGAGTAAACCAAGATGTCGTCGATGAAAACCACAACGAATTTATCCAGTTCAGTCATGAACACTGAGTTCATGAGATACATGAAGTAGGCAGGTGCATTAGTAAGACCGAAGGACATAACCAGATATTCATACAACCCATATCGTGTGGAGAAGGCCGTCTTAGGAATATCACAAGGCTGAATCTTTATCTGATGATAACCAGACCTAAGATCAATTTTGGAAAAGACCGTGGCTCCAGCTAGTTGATCAAACAGCACATCAATGCGGGGCAGGGGGTATTTATTTTTGATAGTAACCGCATTGAGAGGGCGGTAGTCCACGCATAGCCTCAAACTACCGTCTTTCTTTTTAACAAAGAGAGCAGGACATCCCCAAGGAGAAGAACTCGGGCGGATGAAACCCTTGTCCAATAATTCCTGAAGCTGGGTCTTCAACTCAGCCAGCTCCTTGGGTGGCATACGATAAGCTCTTTTCGAAATAGGTGTCATACCAGGTTGTAGTTCAATCACGAACACAATGTCCCAATCCGGTGGCATGCCCGGCAGATCATCAGGAAAGACATCCGGATAGTCACAGACCACTGGGATTTCCTCTAAGTTTGTGGCTATTGAGACATAGGCACTGGGGTCCATAGATTCCCTCAAAGGTAAGTAAAGAGCCGAGACACCGACAGTAGGTGAAGTGATTTCTATTCTTCGTTCAGCAATATCCAAGGTTACTTTGTGATGTGTCATCCAATCCATTCCCAAAATGACATCTATTCCATCTAGCCCCAGGGTTAAGAGATTGGTCTGGAAGACCTTGCTACCTAGCTGCAACGGTACACTCTTGACTAGTGTGTTGGAGGATATTTTCCCTTCGGGGGTTGCGATCTTAGAATCATTTTTAACTCGAAGCACATTTAGACCCAAGTTGACTTGTGTACTTTGGTTCATAAAGCTATGTGTAGCACCGGAATCAAATAGAATCTTTACAGGTTTGCCATGGATAGAGAAGGTACCCGTCATAACTGCTGCTCCCTCAGGAATTCCCACTATTGTTGTGAAGTTGAGACGACCCTTCTTGACTTGCACGGTCTGCTTCTTCCCTTTGTCCTTGTTGTTCTGAGGCTGTCCCCGTCCCTGATTCTGCTGCCTGGGTTGAGGACAGGCATTCATAAAATGCCCGGGTTTCCCACAATTGTAGCAGCATCCTTCATTGTTGGTGCGGGCAGGTGGGGGTGCATTGGGCCTAGCATTCTGCTGCTGAAAATTTGGGGAACGGAAATTCCCTTGCTGCTGATTTTGGGGAGGTTTCGCAACCCATCGCCCAAAATGTTGGTTCCGCTGAAAATTTTGCGGTGCCTTCTGAACTATGCGGAACTTGCGCTTAGGCGCGTTGTTAAAGTTGAACGCAGCCTTCCTTTTCTTTGCATTCTGCACCTTCTTCATTGCATCCTCATGGGATATGGCCAGGTCCACTATCTCATGATAGTTGTTTGTTTTGATGGGGTTCAACTTTTCATAGAGCTCAGGATCAAGCCCCCTGCGAAAGCGATCCATTTTATTGGCATCTGTATCAACATAGTAGTCACCATACTGACACAAGTTGTTGAATTCTTGTGCATACTGATACACAGAGTCAGAACTCTGCCTCAAGTTCAAGAGCTCATTCAACTTCCGCTCCACCATCCCCTTAGGAATGTGATGATTCTTAAACGCAGTCTTGAATTCTTCCCACGTGATCTCATGCCCATTAGGCTACATCATCTTGAAGTGATCCCACCAAAGCAGTGCCGGACCACAGAGATACATTGCTGCAAACTTAACCTTTCGCTCCTCGGAGCATGGCGAGGTGAGAACATCCAACTTGGCTTAAATAGCATGCAGCCAAGCATCAGCCTCCAATGGTTCCTCCGCTTTGTGAAAAAGCGGCGGTTTCAGTGCAGAGAACTGATCATACGTTGCCATTTGAGGATCTTCCTCTAGTTGATCATTACGCCGCTGATTCATCTGCTGTTGATTTTGCAGTATGTGGCGCATCATATCAGCTTGAGCAAGGAGGAAGGTCTCCATAGGCGTCATGTTCGGTGGGGGAGGTGGTGGTGGCAGATCGCTACCACTAGCACCACCAAACCCATGGGAATTTCCGTGCATCGATCCCACCATCTGAAAAATTTGTAATGGACGTTAGCCACATATCCATAATCTTGCCAATATAAGCATAAACAAGAAGAACATGTGAAAAATGTCTCCTCCATGCACAATTTCCAGAAAAGACAGCCAAGTACTCTGCCATATAAAATTCATATCTCGCTGCTCGGTTATCGAACGATGCTAAATTTTGGTCTGTAGTAGCAAAATTTCGTTCACTACAACTTTGGTATTCAACTGAACCATGAATTTCGACGTCAACTTGCACGAATAATTAAAATCCCATCTGTCTGTCCAGCCTGAATTTCAGACTGCAGCCAGTTACAGAAAAATTCATATCTTCCTAACCGTATAAGCAATGAGGTTGAAATTTTACGAGCATTCACAGAAGGTAATTTCCAACAACTTTGGTATTCATTTCACAGCCCAGTTCTGACCATAAAGAGGTTCAAACTTCCCATTACATACCGCTGCACCCAGATCGCAGCATTCATCTAGCAGACTTAATTACAACACATTAGCCTAACTTTAGCAAGTATTCACCCTAAGTTACATAGGGGTCAATGGTAGCATCCGGCTACCCAAAAGAATACTCATCCTACGTCAGCCTATCCCATTCACGGACCAAAATCAGGCCACCCGTATGAGTATGGACACCAGTCTAACAACACCTAGTAAGCACCACCACCACCCGAGGCGGCACTAGCAACAGGCGAACCTTCGTCCATCGGGTCCAGCAGCGGAGCCTCGGTGTCGTCCACCATGGACTGAGCGTCGTCCTGGTCACCCTCCATAGCTCCAGGGGCTGGCGGTGCAACCGGCTGCTGCAGCATCTGGATCATCTCGTTGGCCGCCTCCAGGTCCTGGTCTATGGCCTCAAGCTGCCCATCCATGTCCACCAGTGCCTGGAGGTGAACAAACCTCTCGTCCTTCAGCTGCTCCATCTCCTCTCTCTGCTGCTCTATCTCCTCTCTCTGCCGCTCCCTCTCCTCCTGTAGCCCCACGATGGCATGGAGACGGTCAGTGAGTATGTTGACCCACTGAGCGTCACGCGCCACCCAGTTGGCCTCACAGGCCTCCAGCTGTCCAACCCGCAGTCGTGCCTCGGCGAGGTCCCGCTCAAGGCCCATGTAGCCAAATAAGAGAGAGCGCAGGTGGTGGGTGCGCACTCCCATCTCTCCGGCGGAGTCGAGAGCAGAAGCAGTCACCGTGGTGGAAGTAGCACTGCGAAGGGCCTGCAGACGGTACAGCGCACCCTCGCGCCGAACCATCTCCTGCAGCACGTCGAGTGGGCGCATGCCGGCCAAAAGGTCGGCCATGTGCCACATGCGGTGCCTCCACGCGGGGTCCTTGGGGTCCACTGTCGGCAGCAGTCCCACCAGTGAGGTGGACACCTCGTCAGGGTGCTGGTCGCAGAAGGAGTTAAGCACTCCCAAAGCAGCCACCTCCAGTGTCTCCAACAACTGGATGCTCACGACGTCCGTGCTCAGGTCGGCCCACTCCGGGTGGTTCGGGTGGAGCGGCACGGACACCTGAACACGGCAGCGGGGCACTCCCAGCTGCGTTGTCTCCATCGCCTCGTAAGTCGGAGGCGTCGGGTACCCAGACGAGCGAAGGGCGTCCCACAAGATGCGGGCAGACCCCTCAAGGTGCAGCCCGTCAGTACGGACTGAACCGTCCGGACGAACCTACCAGAAAAGCCGTCCAGCCATCTGCATCACAAAACTCCCACTGGTTAGCGTGAGTTGAGAAATGACAGATTCTGTACAGTGCACAAAAATGCATGTAACTCAAAAACTGTTGAGCCAAAAATTCCCAAATTTCACCAGATTCTTGCTGAGACTCTAATACACAAGTTTGGTATTCAAAAGTTGAGCTAGAAACAAAAGGAAAATGGTCAAAAAGCTACATGTTCAGATTGCTGTCACCCAGAAATTCCAGCCAACAGCTAAGATACAAGGATGCCTATACATCATGTTACATATGCCATGCCAAATGCAAGAAATGCACAAAGAAAAGCTATACATATGCTACAAAGGAGCTCCCACACACCCAACTCAAGAAATCAAACACACACCAAGCTCCCCCCACAAACGAGTTGCTTGATCTAGGGGTTTGGTGAAAATATCGGCTAGTTGGTCATGTGTGGGTACATGGATCAAGGTTATCCTTCCTTTCTCTACGTTGTCTCTCGGAAAATGATACCTCACTTCTATGTGCTTGGTTTTGGAATGGAGCACTGGGTTCTTTGCAACACTTATGGCACTGGTGCTGTCACATTGAAGTGGGACATGGGTATACTCCTCACCAAAATCACTCATGGTGTATGTGATCCAAAGGAGCTGAGAGCAACAACTAGTTGCGGCAACGTACTCTGCCTCGGTAGTGGATTGAGCAACACTCGACTGTTTGCGGGAAGACCAAGACACCAAAGAAGATCCCAAAAACTGGCAAGTCCCAGAAGTGGACTTTCTATCCAACCAACACCCGGCAAAATCCGCGTCTGAAAAACCATGAAGCGCCAAAGAAGAAGACGCGGAGTACCAAAGGCCGAAGTCGGGAGTGTGACATAAGTACCTGAGAATTCGCTTCACTGCTTGCCGATGCGAAGTCCTCAAAAACACTTGAAAACGAGCGCACAGACATACCGAGAACTAGATGTCCGGCCTCGTCGGCATCAAGTAGAGGAGTGACCCGATCATGCTTCGGTACTCCTTCTGGTCCACATGTTCACCTTCCTATCTGCATCAAGAGCTGTAGTCGTACTCATAGGCATCGCCATGGCCTTGGAATCCTCCATCTTGAACTTCCTCACAATGTCCTTGGTGTACTTAGCTTGGTGCACAAATGTTCCTTCCTTTTATTGCTTGATTTGTAGCCTGAGGAAGAATTGCAACTCACCCATCATGCTCATCAGATTCCCTGCTCATATCCTCTGCAAACCTTGCAACAAGAGAGTTAGACAAGCCACTAAAGACAATATCATCCACGTACACCTACACAATCAGGATATCTCTGCCCTGCCTGAGTAAAAACAATGTCTGATCAACCTTTCCCATCTCAAACCCTCGCTCAAATAAGAACCCCCTCAACCTAGCATACCAAGCTCTAGGCGCCTGCTTCAACCCATACAGCGCCTTCCTCAACTTGTACACCCAGTTGGGGTACTTCTCACTCTCAAACCCCAGTGGTTACCTCACATACACTTTTTCCTCCAACACAAAACTCGAGTTTCACTGACCTACATCGGTGAGGCTGGTGAGCACCACCGGTCAGACTGGTCCCTGCTGGTGAAACCTGTCGACTTCCACAGAACAGCTCTACACCGGTCAGGCCGGTGCAACACACCGGTCAGACCGGTCCCAGCCAGAAAGCCCCAAAACACCAAACAGGCCTACTGAGCTCAAAACTGACCCAAACTCGATACAGCAGCTACACGGGACGACAGAGAACTCGCCCAAATGTTCACCCGAGCAAAACCCACTAGGGGTCGGCACCAGTCAGACCGGTGAGAGGCACCGGTCAGACCGGTGTGGCCTAGGCTTCTCGGGATGAACAACACCTGCAGGTCAACACCCCCAAATCCAAACTCCGATCTCTCAAATCGCTCCACAGACTTGTGCAACACTCTGGGGATAGTAGGAACACCTCATGGGGAGTCCATGGCCAAGTTTATCTCCACCAAAACTTGCCAAATCAAGAGTAATCGAAGAAATCCCGCCTAGAACTCCTCTAACCCTAGAACACCGAAAACCCCAAAATTGAGCCCCTTAACTCACGGATTTGGGAGGAAAATCAAAGGGAAAAGAACCATGAAGGGTTCACACATACATCCCCCACCAATTCCTCAAGAGCAAGGTCCCGAAAACACACCAAGACATCCACCAAGAGAGGGCTCCAAAAATGACCACCAAGAACAAACAGGAACAACACAACCAAGCCTTGAGGAATCACGCCGAATCATCTATACATACCAAAGAGGTTCATACAAGGTCTAGCTTGCGGCCTAATCATCCAACCCTCTCACAAGATCTCACCATGAAGCTCTCAAGCTAGTCCTATGGAAATACTAAGAAAATAGGAAGGGAAAATAACAAAGCAAATGAACTAGGGTTCCAAGAGATGACTGTCATCTTCTCACCTCTTGGGTTATATGGAGGCAACCAAAAGTCTAAAATACCCTTACTAGCTAATTAGGGATACATGCCCCTCGAGGGCGAAATCGGAAATCTTTGTCATCGCTCCATCGGACGGATGCCCGGCGACCGCAACCTGCTTAGCCTCGACGCAAGCCTTGTGATCCCAACGCGTGTCCTTCGCTTCGAAGTCTACGGACTATGTCGTCGCACACCGGTCAGACCGGTGCTCCTCACCGGTCAGACCCACCGGTCAGACCGATCTGAAGCTGATGCATCTCCGTCTTCGGTTCTTCGGCCTTGGCTTTGTGGATCAACCAAGGAATCCAGTGGTTTTCTGGTGAACCACTGGAAACCCCGCGAACTCGGTGTAGCCTCCGCCAATCGCCACTCATGACCTGGCTCCCACGTAGTCCCGGCTCGACCTTGGTTTTGAGGCTCAACCAAGAAACCGTCCATGAATTCATCTTGCTGTTCATGCCAGCATGCGGCCCGCACTTGACTCTGCTGGCCACCGGGTCCCTCGAACCAAGCCTACTTGTCTTCTCCACACTTGGAGGCCTCACCGGCGACGACCTTTCACGCTTGTTCTTCACCTGCACCAACACCAGTCAAGCCACAACCTGCACCTGCAATACTTAGCCAAGAATCAGTCCACACAACGTTGTCAATCACTCATCACACCAGGAAGCGACCATCCACTGGTCCTCGAACCACACATGGTCCTCACCAGTCCCCTTCTTGCTCCCGCCGCTCTCACTTCCGTCGCCGTAGCTGTCCTGTGATCTTGCGACCTCCTCGTTTCCGCGCACGCTCCCATCCAACCTCCAGCTCTGACCGACCACTCGCTTGCACCACCGCTCCGTGTCGCGCTCGTCTCGCACATGCGCATCAAGACCCTCTACACTATTAGATCCAGCGCAAACCCTAGCGGCGGAATGGTGGTGGAGATGGCTTCCATCCTGGACCCGCAAACAACGTGGGTCCAGTCGACGACGACTGAGGCGAAGATCCAAGCTTTGGTGGACCACGGGCTGCTCCGGCCAAAGGCGGAGGTGGAGTGGAGGGCCGTGGCTGGGGAGCAGTTCCTGAGCGAAGACGTCAAGGAGCAGGTCATCTTTGCGTCCTTCTTCGAGCGTGGCTTCAACCTCCCCGTGGGGGATTTCTTTAGGGGCTTGTTGTACTACTACAACCGGGAGCTGGTACATCTTGTGCCCAACTCCATAACTATAGTGTTGACCTTCATCCATTTCTGTGAGGCGTATCTGGGGATATCGCCTCACTTCTTGTTGTGGAGGTATTTATTTTGTGTGACGAGTACTGGCAAAAGGTTGGGACTAGTAGGGGCTGTGATGTTTTCCTTTAGGTCAGGCCTCAAGGCGGAGTGGGTAGACACCGACCTCCCTGACAACACTGCTAGGTGGAGGTCGGAGTGGTTTTATATTGTAGATCAGCTTCCTGGGCTTCCACGTCGTACTGGCCATAAGCTAGTGAAGATGAATGAGTGGGATTTAGGGTTGTCGTCTCGTGATCTCAAGGACCTCAAGGGGGTTCTGGAGCTCATCAATGACATGAAGAAATGTGGGGTGACAGGAGCTGCAGTCGCCAGGTCCTTTTGCCGGCGGATGATCCAACCGATCAAGGATCGGGTTCACCCGGCGTACGAGTACTGGGGGCAGTCGGACCCCACGCGTGAAGTTAATTGCAAGGTCTCCAAGGAGGAGATGGCGGCCAGAGTGTCCCAAATGTACTTTGGGAAAGTGAAGGTGAAGAAGTGCTCTAAGGCACACTCGCTGAAGAGGCCGGCTGACCCAGTAAGATCTTGAGATCTACCCTTTGGTCGTTTTACTTCATTCGCCATAGTTTTCATTGTATAACTTATTTGGTCGTCTACTTACAGGACTGTGAACGCCAGATGTGGTGCCCCGCGCCTCTTCCTGAAGGCGAGCTGCACTGAAGGAAGCTTAGGTCGGACAAATATAAACCTCCAGCAGGTCGTCTGCTGGAGTTTTATGAGTCTGACTCGTCGGTGGAGGCCGATGAAGACACCGACATTGAGGTCGAAGGTGACGTCGGGACGGGCCCATATGCTGGTGGCGCCATGAAGTCTCTGCGCAAGACTAGGTCGGCGGCAGTGAAGCAATCAGTTTCAACGGCTGCTGCTGCGGTCTCTGCGGTTAAGGCCGCGGAGAAGAAGAAAAATGGGGAAGAGGAAGGCGACTTCCCCACCGGCGGTTGTGACGCCAACGATTCCGATACCCCGATCGAGGGAGGTCCAATCGGAAGAGGAGGAGGAGGACGAGGCTGTCGAGGAGCCACCGGTTGAGGCAACTCGACCGGCGAGGAGGTCAGAAAGTCCTACTGCCAGGAGGCAGCAGGAATTGGTGGAGAAGACATCGGAGGATGCTCAGCATCGTGGTTTGGAGGCGCAGCGAACTGCTGCCGCAGTGCAGGCCAAGCTGCTTGCGTCGATGAGACCTCGGACCTTTAGGCTGAAGCTGTGCGTTCCGGCCGTCACGAGGTAATAAGTCTTGGGCACTTGATCTCTTTTGCTTTTTGTTGTCGTGCTTGCTAGCTTCTGTTTTGATGTGGCGCTGTTGTGCAGGTCGATGGTAGAGCCACAACAGGACCTGGGCGTGCCGGCTTCTCCCTCCCGCACGAGGTCAGCTGACCCTAAGGTCGTGGGGGAGTCGCTGGTTGATGATGCGCGAATAGCTACTCCGCCTTGGGCAGCTACTCCGCCGTGGGGAGCGGTTGAGAGTAGGACAACTTCGCCGCGGGTGGCAGATACAAGGATGGAGAGTCCTCCATGCACTGTTGAAGTGGGGGAAGGAGTCACTGTTGGGGACGTCGGAGTGACAGTTTTGCCAAGAATAATTGACGTCGACCCCATCAGTGCCAGACCTGCCGAGGCTGACGACCTGATCAAGGACCAGCCTCAGATTGATCAGGAGCCAGGAGGTCCAGAGACGTCTGGCGTGCAGTTACCTAAATCTTTTTCTTCGAGCCCGAGGTTACCACGTCGGGAGATTAACTAGAGTGGCACCCCTTGGCAGGATGACATCTTCGAAGATAACGAGGATATCTATGCTTTGCGGACCAGCATCGTGACCATCAACCACGCGCTGACGGTAAGTTTGCTTTACGATGTACTTTTCTTGTTGAATCTTTTGTCGGAGTGTTGCTAATGAGCTTGTTGTGCTGTGGCAGTCCTTAGCAGAGTGGGCAAAAAGCCGTGTCGCCCGGCTAAAGAATGCGACAGAGAGGGAGCAACGGAGACCTTGAGCAGGAGCTCAAGAAGGTCCATGAGGCAGCGGCCGCCGAAACGAAGAGGCTTAAGGACGAGCTCGCCGAAGAAAAGTGCAAGGCCACGGTGGCTACTGGGCAGTTCAACGCTTTGTCCATTGGTAGGTCGAGTCCTCGTATTGATGATCTCGTCGTGAGAAGTCCTTTTGTAATATGGTAACATGTGTCACTTCGCAGGCTTCCGTAACCGTGAAGAAGAGCTCGACACCGCCTTGAAGAACACCAAGGAAAAGGTTCGAAACTTGGAGGTGAGACTTCGAGAGGCCGAGGTTGGGGGCCAGGAGCTCAAGCAGGCGATGAAGGAAGCCGCCGACAGTGAGTACGTCGTATCTCAAAAGCTGGCTTATGAGACAGGAGCTCGTCGGGGCCTTGAGCTCGAGTTCGAGGTTGTCTTGAAATCGCTGCAGAATAACCAATTAACCATTACAGGATATGAGGTGGAGCTAAACTACCTGAAGGGTGCGGCCAACTATGCAATGGATTGTATAGCGGTGCCGGTTGAAGGGGAGGAGGCGAAGTCCATTGTAGATCGTCTTGTGGAAACTCCTGATAGGCTTCTGACTCTGCTAATGGCAACGAGCTTGGCGGCGGCTACCGACGCGCTAGTGAGGGTGAAGTCTCACTATCCTGACGTCGATATGGCCAAGGTCAAGACTAGTCCTGACGCTGAGAAGGACCTCGCAGCTCTGGAGCTGGAGGTTCGGGACGCCGCCACCAAAGTAATGGATAATTTGGACTATGAAGGCGACGATGGCGAAGGGTAGTCTGGATATAGGAGTAGTACCTTTCCCCCTCTCAATCTTGTAAACAGGTTTTGCGGGAAAAATACTTTTGTTGAACCTGAATGAATGACTTGCCTTGTGCCTGTGCGAGCTTGATAGTCTTTCTGTGGATGATGATGTCTTATTTCTTATCTCGCTAACCACTTCTCACGAAGAGGCTGGCTTACCGACCTCTAGAGCTCAGCGTGGATGATTACGTGAGGTCGGCGCACGATAGAGGAGCCAAGGGCTCAGGTCCGGCAACCTTTTTCGACCAAGCATGCTCGCGCAACAGGAGGCTTTGTATTCATTAGGGGTGATATCCTCAGGTCGAACGACCTTTAGGTTGGCTTCGAGCCAAGCCCTCGAGCATGTCGAGGGTGAGGAGTAGGCGAGAATCTGTGACCCCCAGGTTTTGCAACCCATGTATTGGCTTTAGTCAAGCCCCCAATCATGTCGAGGGGGAGGGTTTGTGACATGAGAGGGGAGAGGGTAGTACTCAACACATAGCAGTTGACTGCTTGAAATATTTATTTATTTAATCTAAAAAAGTACAGAGAATAGAAATACATAGCTGGAATTTTAAAAAACTATTCTACGGATAGAATCGTCGTAGGTGCTCCACATTCAAAGGGTTCGGTACTCCTTGTCCGTCGCCCCATTATAGGCGGTAAGTGGATGGGCTGACAACTTCGGTGACGATGAAGGGTCCCTCCCAAGGGGAAGAGAGCTTGTGCATGCTGTCGGTCTTCTGGATGCGCCTAAGAACAAGGTCGCCAACGTTGATGGAAGTTTCCTTGACGTTGCGGTCGTGATAGCATCAAAGTTGTTGATCATGACGGGCTTGCCTCATGACGGCAGCAAGTCTCTACTCTTCGAGGCTATCGAGGTCGATGCTGTGTGTTTTCTCGGCCTCTCCTTCCTTGTAGAACTGGATGCGTGGGGCTCCAAAGGCGATGTCGGTGGGTAGTACGGCTTCTGATCCATAGACCAGAAAGAAGGATGAAAAGCCCATGGCCGAGCTGACTTGAGTTCTTAGACACCAAATCATGTGTGGTAGCTCGGCTAGCCATCTGGCGGCGTAGTTGGAGGCATCGTCATAGATGCGATCTTTGACAGCTTGAAGGACCATGTCGTTGGCTCGTTCGACCTGGCCGTTGCACTAAGGGTGGGCGACCGAGGAGTAGTAAACGTCGATAGTGTTATCTTGGCAGAAGTCCCAGAAGACCGAGCCGGTGAAAGCTTTTCCCATGTCGGTGATGATCCTATTAGGCACACCGAAGCGGTGCGTGATATCTCTAATGAACTTTGCGACTTCTTCTGATATTACTTTCGCAACAGGTCGGACTTCAATCCACTTGGTGAATTTGTCGATGGCTGTTGACGGTGAAAATCCGTCAACCTAGCCATGAGTTTACCTTCGGTGTTGGCATGAGTTTTATACCTTATCCATTGGTACTAACCCCCGTGGTATAACAAGTTCACGTGTGCATGTCGGTTTTGGAGTTTGATGTTTATGCAGGGATTTAGTGTTGAATGCAAGACTTTCGGGGTAAGTTCATCAAGCACCTCATGACAAGACTTTGAAGCCCCCGAACAAGTCATGCAATGAAGCAAACTTAACTCCAAGAAGCGGGGACTTGATCCGAGAAGACGACGGACTCCGGGGACCGACCGGTAAAAGTGCTTCGAATCTTGCAAGACAAGGAGTTGAGTCCAATTCGGAGAGAAACCGACGACATGGACCTACATGCGAAGGGGGGAACATCCGGGAAGCAAGGGAACCGACGTGGGGCAAAGGAGCCCACGGGGCCGGGCCTAAATGGGCCCGGGCCGGCCGGCCTGGGGTCCGGTCGGCCCGTGCCCATTTTGGGCCCAAATTCGCTCTCCTTTGCCCTAGCCGCCAATCGGGCTATTTATAGTCCCCTGACCGAGAGCCACGGGGAGAAGAATTCGTCTTCGGCCGCCGAGGAGCAGAGAAGAGAGGGACACCATCTCGGAGAGGAGAGGGTCAAGCTAGTTGACTAGGGTTTCCCTAGCCGACGTGGGAACCTTGCATGGAAGACCACGTCGGAGTTCCCGGAGCTAGAAGCAAGATCAAGGAAGGATCCCGGTGGTGATCTTGTGTATGTATCATTGTCATAGTTGAATTATCAAGTTGAATCTTTTCTTAGCAATCAAGTGTTTCCTCGAAGATTTCGTTTTTCGATCGGCTTTGCTTATTCCAATTCTATTCGCGCGATAGATTACATAGGGTGTTCTTATAGCCGCGGTGGCTAGAGGTATACGCCGGATCTTCCGAAAGAATCTCGACTTGTCTTTTGACTCGCCCTAAGCTCCCCGCATGAATAGGGATACGTTGTGACAGAACGGGGGTCTCGAAAGGCGGATGTTTTCGGATTTGGACGGGAAACCACGATTTAAAGAGGCTTCTATTAAGATTCGATTTGCTACTTCTTCTTTTGCTTGGAACTTCAACAAAAGGCTTACCCCGATCCCTCTAGATCGGTTTATCTACCTAATCTTACTTTGTTTTCTCCGGTCTTTAGTAGATTAGATTTATCTTTGTTTTGTGTTCTTATCTAGATGCATTAGGGTTTCTCTTTTACCAAAGATTGAAGTTACTTGGCTTTACTAGATCAACTCTTGCGTCACACATTTGTTCCACGGATTCGATACCTTGGGTTCACCACTCAAGGGAAGAAGGGTCCCTTGACTACGACGGGAGACTTGTACGCTTGCGAGTCACAAACGAACTTTGATACAATTATTAACCGTCAACAATGGCAACCAGAATGTGTTTGTAGCCACCTGGGGCGGTACGAAACGGTCCTACAGCATCAAGACCCCACATGGCGAAGGGCCACGATGGAGGGATGGTATGCAGGACCTGAGCTGGTAGGTGCTGCTGTTTGGCAAAGAATTTACATCCTTTGCACCTCTTAACGAGGTCTTTAGTGTCGGTCATGGCCGTGGGCCAGTAGAATCCAGATCAGTACGCCTTGCCGACTAGGTTGGTGGATGCCGCGTGACAGCCACACTCGCCGTTGTGGATCTCAGCTAGGAGCTATAGTCGTTCTGATCTTAAGATGCATTTCATCAAGACGCCAGTAGAGGCGGCTTTTCTGTATAGGTCGGTACCGATCACGACGTAGTTAGCACTTCGTCATGTGATACACTCTCTCTGCTTTGTCGTCAGGGACGAGCTGGTCGAGTATGAAGTCTATGAAGGGCTTGCGCCAATCATCTTCTCTTTCTGACATCAGCACGTCGCGGGGAGGTGCTGAGTTTTGATCGTTTGGATGACGTTCTGGGTTATCTAGGTCCAGAAGCTTGATTGAAGGCTTGCGTAGGTCCCGGACAAACACGCCTGCTGGGACTAGAGCTCGTTGAGAGCCTTGTTTAGAAAGTACGTCGGCGACTACATTGTTGTTTCGTGGGACGTGTTGGAACTCGATTCTTTCGAAGTGGTCTTTGAGTTTGCGAATCTCAACACAATATGCATCCATCGTGTCCTTGACGCAGTCCCACTCCTTGTTGACTTGCTCGATGATGACCTTAGAATCACCAAAAGCAGTAGTCGCTTGATGCCAAGGGACACTGCTATGAGGAGCCGTGAATTAGGGCTTCGTACTCTACACCATTGTTGGAGGTTTGTAGTGCATTTGCAGGACGTCCTTAAGCTGCTCCCCCTGAGGAGAGATGAGTAACATGCCTGCTCCTGCTCTTTCGAGGTTGAGGGCACCATCGAAGTACATTATCCAGTGTTCAGGTGACTCCTTGGGAGGGGGCATCTGGATTTCTGTCCACTCAGACATGAAGTCTGCGAGGATCTGTGACTTGATCGCTTGCCGAGGGCAAAACTCGATGTCGAATTCTACAAGCTCAACTGACCACTTGACGATGCGGTTGTTGGCGTCACGGTTGCAGATGACCTCTCCTAACGGGAACGATGATGGAACCACGATCTTGTGAGCTTGGAAGTAGTGGCAAAGCTTTCTGGACGTGATCAGGAGCGCATAGAGCAGCTTCTGAGGTTGTGTATAACGTGATCAGGAGCGCATAGGACCTTGCTTACGTAATACACAGGTCGTTGAACAGGATTGGCCTACCCTTCTTCTTTTCACTCAGCGACGAGGACTGTGCTGGCCACATTAGTGGCGGCAGAGATGTAGAGTAGGAGTGTTTCCTTTGGGATTGACGGGGTCATGCTTGGTGGTGTCGTCAAGGACTCTTTGAGAGCCTCAAATGCTTTTTGGGCTTCGTCGTCCCACACGAACTTGTCTGCCTTCTTCAATAGCTTGAAGAAGGGTAAGCCTTTCTCACCGAGCTTGCTGATGAAACGACCTAAGGCCTCCATCATTCCTATGAGCTTCATGACATCTTTCTTGTTGGATGGCTTGGCCATCTTGCGAATAGCGTCGACCTTCGCAAGGTTGGCTTCAATGCCTCGGTGTCCGACCATAAAACCCAGCAGCAATCTGGAAGGTACACCAAAGACGCACTTGGTTGGGTTGAGCTTCCACTGGAACTCTCGTAGGTTGGCGAAGGTTTCAGTGAGGTCGACGTTGAGCTGATCTTCTTTGGTGGTCTTGATGACCACATCGTCTACATAAGCTTCGACGTTCTTCCCAATTTGTGACGCCAGGCACTTCTGAATTGCCTTCTGATATGTTGCTATAGTGTTTTTCAGGCCGAAGGTCATGACCTTGTAGCAATAGATGTCGTGAGGTGTTATAAACACCGTTTTATCTTTGTCGTCTAGATGCAGGGCTATCTGGTGATACCCTGAGTAGCAGTCGAGGAATCAGAGTAGAACGCTACCAGCCGTGGAGTCCACGACCTGGTCGCTACGAGGAAGAGGGAAGAGATCCTTTGGGCAGTGTGAAGGACCGATTAGGCGACTAGAGAGGGGGGAGTGAATGGGAGCCGATAAAAATGCTTCTCGAAGGAGATTGAAGCTCCAACAAGATGAACTCGCTCGGTCGGACCCCCAAAATCACACACTCCTTACTTCTACCTTCTGTTTGCCAAAACCACGTAGCCACTGGAGTGCTACTAGTCCTAGGAACAAACACTACCAGCAAACTCAACTCCTACGTACCCACGACAGCGGAAACAACTCGGGAGCCGGCTGTCCAGAGGGAGCGGCTAGACCAGGTATGGGGGCGGTTAGACCGCCTCCACCAAGCAACCAAGAAATCCTCCAAAACACCTCTTCCGAGCACCAAAATGCACCACGGTTTCACCAACATAGATCTCTGGTCAAAACCGTGCTAGCTACCAGAAAATTTTGGCGAAAACCAAAACTTAACCCAGGGCCTAGGGGCGGTCTAACCTCCTGTACCCACCATAGAACTCCAAGCAAGAACTCTTATCAAACGGCACGAGAACGACCCGAAATTTCACCCGAACGCTCCTTTGATCAAGGTGAACAAACTCACAGAGGTCACAGAGGAAAATCCGGCGAAATCAAAACTTCGACCTGGAAGGCCCAGGGCGGTTAGACCACCCCCTCCAGGTGGTTAGACCGCCCCTTCCAGAAAACTTACTCGCGGGTCAAACCTCAACTTCCCATCGCCCGATCTCCCGAATCACTCCACGGATTGCAGTGAAACTTCAGGAATAGCTGGGTTACCTCCTGGGCAACCTCTACCTCAAAGGAATCGACCCGAATCGCTCACAATCAAAAGGAATTGAAGAAATCGCCTCTCTAGGTCAAGAACTCGCCCAACTCGAAAAACCACCAAATCAAGTCCGATTCAAGAGAGATTTGGGGGCAAAGTCACCAGCCAAAGAGGCACAAGATCCTCATACATGAAACCCACCAAATACCCCAAGAAATCGTCCTCAAAACTCTGCCAACAAAGTGCTCCGAAAATCACCACAAAGAAGGATGGGAAAAACACTTCACCACCTTGAGGAACAACGCCGAACCATCTATACATACCATGAAGGTTCGTACAAGGTCTAGCTTGCCACCCATACATGCATTCCTCTCTCTTGATCTCACATGAAGCTCTCAAGCTAGTACTAGGAAAAACTAGAGGAAAATGGAAAAACAAATGAGCTAGGGTTCCAAGAGTTGGCTGCCATCCATCCCCTCAAACAGTATATATGGAGGCACCCAAAAGACTAAACTACCCTTACTTAATAACTAGGGATACAAGCCCCTCAAGGGCGAATTTGGAAGTCTTCAGATTTTCTTCATCGGATGGATGCCCAGCGACCGCAACCTGCTTAGCCTCGACGCAAGCCTTGCGATCCCGACGCGTGTCCTCTGCTTTGAAGCAACTCGGTGCCAGCGACCAGGGCGGTCAGACCGCCCCCCAGGGCGGTTAGACCGGCACCGGGGATCTGACCGGCCCAGGCGGTCTGACCGCCCCTCCTGGGCGGTTGAACCGGCCTGGGTGGCCGCACGTCCTCGTCGAGTCTTCGGCCTCGGTTTTGTGGCTCAATCGAGTAACCCAGTGGTTTTCTGGTGAACCACTACAAACCTCGCGAACTCGGTGTAGCCTCCGCCAATCTCCACTCATGACTTGGCTCCCACGTAGTCCCGGCTCGACCTTGGTTTTGAGGCTCTACCAAGAAATCGTCCATGACTTCATCTTAGTGTTCATGCCACCATGCGGCTCGCACTTGACCCCGCTGGCCACCGGGTCCCTTGAACGAAGCCTACTTGTCTTCTCCACACCTAGAGGCCTCACCGACGACGACCTTTCGCGCTTGTTCTTCACCTGCACCAACACCTGTCAAGCCGCAACCTGCACCTACATTACTTGGCCAAAAATCAGTCCACACAACGTTGTCAATCACTCATCACACAAGGAAGCGACCATCCACCGGTCTTCAAACCACACATGGTCCTCAATCTCCCCCTTGATGAGTGCATTGAAAACACACACATTTGGTAATCCAAGAGAAAAGGAAAAAGAAAAGAAACGAATAAAAGAAACTCCAACAAGCGATCGAAAGCTGAAGAAAGGCTAAGAGCAAGATCACTTGAAGAAGACGAGTCTCGGACCCCTTAGGCAAGGGCAACGGCTCGACACATCTGAGACAAAACAATGCTCAAGCAAAAATCACAAACCACCAAAGAATATAAGAGCCCCCCTGCACATATGCAAGATCCCCCTGAACAAATGCCAAACCTGGGCACAAACCGATCAGGCCGGTTCCCAAAACCGGTCAGATAGATTTCATACAACAGACCACACCCCACAAAAGCCCAAAATGCAAAAGAAATGCACAAGATCCCCCTTAACTCTTGGGATAGGTTCTAGGGATGCAATGCAACTTTTCTCCACCTTTCTTTCTCCCCCTTGTTGCCAATGCATGATTCAAGGCTCAAAATGCCTCTCAAGTATACAAAATTCATCACAAGATGCTACACATGTCCAAATGAGCAAGTTAGATACTCTACAGCTTCGTAATGACATCAACTTCATGATTACCAAGTTTCGCAACCAACGGCGAAACTAAGATAGAATTGAGCAATTTTGCGAAAATTTACCCTCTCATGAGCAAAGTTCTAAACATGAGCAAAACATGTCAAAATGGCAAAGCCACAAAAACTTCATGCTAGGACAACCATTCTAATCATAAGACCATCACAAACACCCACAAGCACCTCATGTCATGTCAAAGCCACCGAGCCATGTGCCTACTTCTATATATGAGACTTCTCATTGGTAGGCATCATGCAACGGTTTAGCACCCAAAGCAAATTAAATCTAGCACATATGACATGGGAGCACATTTTCCAAGCATTTTACATTTCATTTTCAGATGCAAATTCGGTACATGAAATGTCTTTGCGACAAAAAGGAACTTATGCCCCTCCACAAGATAAAGCAAGAGGGCTAAACATCCATGATGGCAAATGAGCCTTTGGCCCCATATGATCAATAAACTAGCTATCCAACCACAAATTAAGCATAACCAAGCCACTAAAACATGTCAAGATCATATAAGGGCATTTACACATGAGAGAGCATATATGTGACATTTTTCAAACAACATAGCCGTCAACCATGGATATAAATCAAGATCATCAAGAGCTAAGCCAAACTAACCATAGCATACCAAACTAGCTCACACAATCATATATAGCCCATCATGGTGAACAATGTATATAGGAGAAGCTTTTCCTAACAAATGCATATGATACAAAATGCATGCAACATAAGATTCAAAGATGCCTATACATCATGTTACATATGCTATGTCTAATGCAAGAAATGCACAAAGGAAAGCTATACATATGCTACAAAGGAGCCCCCACACAAAACTCACAAACCACTGGCTCCTCGAGGGGAGGCAAAAAGGGCTCGACACCACTGGCAAAAGAGCAAAGGAGCACAAAACTCAAAAGCTCCCCCTAAACTCATGCATTAAGGCCAAAAAGCATACAAAGCTCACCTTACACACATGAGATAGGGCAAAGAGCAAAATGAACCAAGTGGCTTGACCAAGGCCACACACTTGAAGGTCACAAATTTACTTACCTTGAACATTTCTTCACAATTCACTCGTGCTTGTCCACCATCCCTAAAAGTGATGTATCTCCATGTCACCACCGAGGTATGAGGCCGGAGAACCACCCCCGATATCAACCAAATGTTCTCCGGGACATCCACCTGCAACTCAAAACCAAGAGTGAGAGCGAGCAAACGACTCAACACTGGGGTTAGTTCCAAAAGTGGCAAACCAGTGTCAGGCCATTTCCTCGAAAGTAGGGTTAGCAACATTCATCTTACCATGCCTATCAATACAGCGATCCATCCTGTCAAACCTAGAACCACCATGGGAAGACCACTCTTGTCCCATTGGAGGGGTACTTCTACCACGAAAGGGAAAGTGTGGTCCGTAGCCCTTCTGAGACTCAAAACTGCGACCTCTCCCAAACTCGTATTGATCACGAGGTGGAGAACGTCCAGCAAACTCAACACCACCATGGTAACCCTTATGAGGGAACCAACCCTCTCTAACTGGAGGAGGACCAAAACCACGAAAGGAAGACAGTGGACCATCCCTCCTCTCCATCTCAAAGCTACGGCTCCTCCCATTCCCGTACTGAACACGAGGGGGAGAACGCCTAGCAAACTGACCACCTGCTGACTTTTCAGACCAACCACCAGCACCACTACCTCCAGAACTAAAACCTCTCGATTCACCACCTCAAAAACCACTCCGCCTAGAATTCTGGGGGGCGGTTGAACCGCCTAGCCAGGCCGGTCTAACCACCCCCCTCTGGGCAGGGCTGGTCTGACTACCTAGCCAGGCCGGTCTGACCGCCCTCTCCAGAACAACTCCCCGGCTGCGGGAACTCGCATCTCCCCATGCCGGAACACTTCTCACCACAGCTTTACCCCTGGGCAGTGGCATACGAGGCTTAGGTACACCATGGGAAGGGTTGTACCTATCCTTGTTCGCCCACTCCTTTGCCATCCTATTCGCACCCAAAATTGGCAGGTATCATCCGACCGGTCAGACTTGTGGGTCCCACCGGTCAGACCGGTGTGGTTAAAGTCCACAAAATCCTATTTAGACATCACCATTGGATAGGTCTCGTCGAGTAGATCAAAATCCATGTATGGAACATCCAAATCGGAGTCCAGATGAGCGAGATATGACTTCTCCAAAATCTACACGCCGGGCGCACCGGTCTGACCAGTGCCCATCACCAGTCAGACCGGTGTCTCCCTGATTCCGAGCCAGATTGAGGAGTCCTGATAGATTAAGCTTGTAAAAGTATTTCCATATGGGGCAAGACCTCCCCACCCTATAAATATAAAGGGTCACGGCCGATTGAGGTTCATCATCCAATCGATCAAATCTATTTACCTTTATTTGTCTTGTATTTACTTTTACCTCTTCCCAACTTTTCCAATCTACTACTTGCTGTTCTTCCTTCGTCTCCATGACGTCTGAAGGCATTCTAGGTGGCCTTGTCGACCCTAGAGCAACCCTACGTGCGTCTCACTGACGGGATCCTGCCCGGGCGACGTTCGGAGGTCTACCGTCGGAATCTCTCGGCGACCAGTCTTACCGGTCTACCCCACCGGTCTAACCGGTGTCGACGCAGAGGCGCTGCGACAGCTGCCTTTGCATGCTGTTGGCTCCAAAAGGTGCCAACTAATTGGTGACTCCGCTGGGGAACGAAGATCTGGCTATCTTAACCGATCTATCCAACTCCGGCGACATGTCTCAGTGTGAGCTAGACAAGAGCAACATCATCGACTTCACGGATGAAGAGCTCTCACCTGAGGATCATCAAGACATGGAGGACTTCATGAAGCAAAGGGTCGAACGAGATCGCCAAGAAGTAGAAAAGCTCATGAAGTAGAAGGTTGAAGAGGATCGACTTCACTACTTGTCGCACTTCAAGAAGACTCACGAAGGCAAGGTGAAGAAGATCAAGGACATCACCTTTGACACTCCACCACCTGAGGTACCACCCAATGTGAGCACATCATCATCTCCATCCTCTTTTGTTACCGTAAATGATCTTACTACTGTGATGGATAGCTTTCGCTTGTCTATGATTGAAAACATGCAAAACATGGTAGATAAGAGTCTAGGTAAACGAGTAGAGGGTGATGATAATGTTGCATCTGGTTCTAAAACTGTGGCACCTCAGACCCGAACTATTAATTCATCGGCTGCACAAACAATTAATCCTCAGTATGGTATGTCATTGAATTATTTTGCGGGACAAACACCACCGCCACCGTTTGGTCAGAACAGACCGGTCAGACCGATGGGTCCGACCGGTCAGACCGGTGCCGGCGCTATGGTGCCTTTTCCTTCGTCTCCAGAACCTATAGTTACTATTCCTCCCGTTCAGGCTGCTTCTGGCCGATTTGGTGGGAATACTTCAATAGCTCAAGGTGTTCCAATTATGGTTCCGTTTGAGACAGGTGTTGGGTATGGTTATGCGCCTAATCCTCAAGTTAATAGCCGTTTGCTACATCATACTTCTGGCTCGTACACACAGCCGAATATGATGCAATCGAATGCTTCCACTACGCCAATGCCAACCACCATCCAGGAAGTCATCGATATGTTTAATGATAATCTTGCTAAACAAATGAAAGATGACTATGGGATAGAAGTGAAAAATAAAAATCTTTCATATCGAAAACCGTATCCTTCTAGTTTTGATTCGGTTCCCTATCCCATTGGTTGGCGTTGTCCTGAATTTGTGAAGTTTGATGGGGATGATAGCAAAACTACGTGGGAGCATGTTAGTCAATATCTTGCTCAACTAGTAGAAGCTAGTGCCACAGAGGAAATAAGAGTGTGTTTATTTTCTTTATCTTTAACTGGCAATGCTTTTTCATGGTTTGCTTCGTTACCTGTTAACTCTATTCGTACTTGGGAACAATTAGAGCAAAAATTTCATGACCACTTTTATAGCAGAGATAATGAATTGAGGTTGAGTCATTTAACATTGGTTAAACAAAAGCATGATGAACCTGTTACTAGGTACATTAGAAGGTTTAGATAAACCAAAAACCGTTGTTATAATCTTGTTATCTCTGAAAGGGATCTTGCTAAATTAGCTTTTAATGGTTTGCGATCCCATATTAAAGAAAAATTAGAGGGTCATGAATTTATTGATGTTGCCCAAGTCCTAGTAAGAGCTTTAGCTCATGAAAGCCGAAGCAAAGACACTCGGCTCAAATCTAATTGTCCTAACATGCATATGCTAGATTATGAATCTTCGGACGGTGAGAGTAAAGAAGTATATGCTGCTGAATTTAAATGGTCATCTGATGATAAAGCAAATACTTGTGCTTCTCTTAAGCCGGCTCATAAGAGTCAGGATGAGATGAAATTTACTTTTGATGTGGCTAAGTGTGATAAAATATTTGATGAGCTATTTAAGGTAGGTAAAATTAAGATGTCTCACACTATACCACCTATTGATCAATTAAAAAGACGTGCATACTGTAAATTTCATAATTCTTTTTCTCATGCTACCAATGATTGCAATACTTTTCGTCAGCAAATACAATCGGCCATTAATGAAGGTCATTTGAAATTCCATGAGATGCAAGTCGACGAAAATCCTTTCCCTAATAGTGCCTTTGTTAATGTTCTTGAGTTGTCAAATCCTACGGTTCTTATTCGGCCGGATCAAGACAAAAACGCTAAAGGAAAGAATGTGATCATTGGAAAGCAAAGACACGATGAGAGGCAGCCTATGGAGGTGATCCCCAAGGTTTCAACGACTTCAACGCTTAGGGGCAAGACAAGATCAAGACGGTCGGTACTGCGTCGACCGGTCTGACCGGTGCCCAGACCGGTCTGACCGGTGCTTCCAGAAAGGTTCGAGAAGCTCCAAGCCCGAGAAAAAAGCAAGGCCGAGTTTTAATGAGCTCTTGGCCAAATATAAGAGGGAAGGAGCTACTAAGGATCGAAGTAATCAGCCAAGCGGTGCTAAGAGCGTAAAAGCAACACCAAGACGTAAAGGTAGTCATCACCAACGAGGTAACTCTTCACAATATCCTTTTGTTGGATCTGTTATGCCATCGTCTTGGTATTATCCTTGGTATTATTCACCTGCTGATTATAGTAGCATGTACATGAATTCATATATGATTCAATATCCTGTTGCATACTCAAATTATAATGCATTACAAAGACCGATTGTTTGTAATAGCAATCTGGTTAAAAATAATGTGTGTACTACTATTAAGCAAGGTGAGAATAGCAACAAGCAAAATGCTAAGGAGATGCAGCCGAGGTGGTGTCCCTCAGGCTTGTCCCATACTCAAAAAAGGAGGTTGCAAAGACTGCACAATCGAGGAGCAATGGAGCAGTAGATTGAAGAGAAGCCAGCCATGTCGACATGGACCCGAAAGGAGTGGAGACTGAAGCAGGCGTCATCCTCGACATGAGTAAATTATGTGTATGGCCGTTGTTTTGTTAAACATCATCCTAAGTGTTTTTTAGTTTAGAAAGATATTTTTTGGCACGTATCCTTTGCCAAAAAACAGGGGGGCATATGTTCGCACCCAAAATTGGCAGGTACCATCCGACCAGTCAAACTCTTGGGTCCCACCGGTCAGACCGGTGTGGTTAAGGTCCACGTGGTTAATGTCCACATAATCCTATTTGGACTTAACTATTGGATAGGTCTCGTCGAGTAGATCAAAATCCATATATGGAACGTCCAAATCGGAATCCAGATGAGCGAGATATGACTTCTCCAAAATCTACACGCCGGGCGCACCGGTCTGACCGGTGCCCATCACCGGTCAGACCGGTGTCTCCCTGATTCCGAGCCAAATTGAGGAGTCCTGATATATTAAGCTTGTAAAAGTATTTCCTTATGGGGCAAGACCTATCCACCCTATAAATATAAAGGGCCACGGCCGATTGAGGTTCATCATCCAATCGATCAAATCTATTTACCTTTATTTGTCTCGTATTTACTTTTACCTCTTCCCAACTTTTCCAATCTACTAGTTGTTGTTCTTCCTTCGTCTCCACGACGTCTGAATACATTCTAGGTGGCCTTGTCGACCCTAGAGCAACCCTACGTGTGTCTCCCTGACGGGATCCTGCCCGGGCGACGTTCGGAGGTCTACCGCCAGAATCTCCCGGCGGCCAGTCTGACCAGTCTACCCCACCGGTCTGACCGGTGTCGACACAGAGGCGCTGCGATAGCTGCCTTTGCGTGCTGTTGGCTCCAAAAGGTGCCAACACATCCTTTCCTCATGCTTCGTCTTGAAAGAAAACTCATCCTTGTGACCCTCTTTCCCACAGTAGCCACAATGGAACCTCACAAGTTTAGGCTTAGGTTTGGGTTGCTCATTTGATTTCTCTCCACTCCGCTTCTCCACCGGTTTCTCCTCACTAGACTTCTCACTCTCTTTCCCAAAGAACACTTTCCCAGAAGTGCTCACAAACTTGATAGGCTTTTGGAAGTCATTTGTTTGTGGAGGAAACATGGGTGGAGCTGGGGTTGTGTCTAGTCGGTTCCTAAGATGGTTAGGTTTTGGGGGGAAATCATTTTTGTGGTGGGTTTTTGGTGGCTTTGGAATGTTTTCTTCACTTCCCTCACCAACCTTGTTTGCCCCAAATCCCTCAACATTCTGCCTCTTGAAAGTCTCAATCATTATCCTCAACTGAGGCTCATGACCAAACAACCAACCCATCAACTTTCTCAGCTCATCATTCTCATCCTGCAAATGATCAACATAATGTGCAAGTTCCAAATTCTTCAAAGCATGCATTTCGCAGGTAGAGCAAGATGTAGGAATTGGTTCTTTCAATTTAGCCTCAAGAGAAACAGTATAAGCATGCATCTCATCAATTTTCTCATGCAAAACAGGGCAAGAAGTGCATGCACCTAGCAAAGCAGGTCTAGCCTTAAGCTCAGCCACTTCAACCCTAAGCACATCTAGTTCCTCACACTTGGAGGCATGCTTTTCCTTAAATAAGGCAAGATCAGCAAGGAAAATAGAGCAATCAGCACAATCAGTCTCATCAGAAACAACAGGGCTAGCCTTAAGGGAGTCAATTTCAAGCTTGCAATCAAGAACCTGTGTTTCTAGCTCAGCCACTCTAGTCCTAGCATCCTCGAGTGAAGTCCTAAGCTCTTTTCTCGTTTTCTTGGCCTCTCTAAGCATGTCATCACGATTATCAAGCAACGAGCCAAGTCGTTCATTCTCCTGACGCAAGAAGGGAAGTTCATCACGCACCTTGTCGTCGGAGTCAGAGTCCGAGTCGCTCTGTGTTGACGGTGTATTTTGGTACACTAAGCATGTTCATTACACTTTGGTTTGGATTTGATTATGGAACTAACCCGCCACTAGGCACGCTAATCATATAACAAGTTCATGTATGTGCATGCATTTGGAAGTGTTGTGTTTATGTAGGAAAACATGGACATAAAGGACGGATTCGCAACAAGTTCAAAGGAGCATTTACGGAGTCTTGTTCGTGTTCATGAGCTTGATGAAATCACTTCCAATGGTGGCAAGGACCGAAGTGCTACGAGGAACACCCTCGGGGATTGAAGCGTAAAAGACCGAACTTCATGCGCGGAGAACCTCCATCTTGGACGCGAGGATGACATCGTCAAAATCATGCAAGTGGAGGGGGCAAAGTGCATAATCACCTGAGGACCCACGGGAGCGAAGGGGCGACCGAACCGGCCGAGATGGGCTCCGGGCCGGTCGGCCCAGGCCGGCCGGCCCAGCCCACTCTGGTGGTCGGTTCGCCCCCCCTTTCCTTGCACCCGAAGGATCTTCAACCCTAAAACCCTGGAGGCACCGCCATTCGATGGGGGGAGAGCCATTCGCACCAGGAGACCATCCACAAGCTAGAGAGAGAGGGAGATCTCCGGGGGGAGATCGTCCACCTCGAAGGAAGCACCCACAAGTGGAGATGAAGGAAGACACTGTCGGAAGGGAAACCATGATCAATGGTGCTATATCCAGCACCTTGATGGGGTAATCTCCTTATTTGTCCATGGGTTGTAATCGATCTTGAGATGTAATCATACTTTGTCGGATTATCTATCTATCATCTTGTGTTGAATATACTTTAATGCTTAAGGTTAGCTACCATGCCGTAAAGGGAGTATGAGCTCCAATGCTTCCTTGGATCCATTCAATACGTCGTGTCCATCATAGGTCTAGTCATTAATACCTTCACGTAGTGCAGTACGAGAGGAGGGAAAGGGCAAAACCGTGGTCACAACCCCGATAGATTAGATTGGTTTTCATGTCTTTAAGCGATTGCATGTTCTAGTATCGTAGACCCATGGGCGAGTGTCTTTTATCTTCATATCTTAGTCATTCTCTCCAGAGTAGTTTAGTTGTTTTCTAGTTTAGAGGTTTGAGTAGCTAGAGTGTGAAGGTGGATCGAACGCTTGTAATCCGCTTGCTCCGCGGATTGACAAGAACCTTGGGAATCCCGTGGTGAAAAAGGTGTGGGGTCCGTACGCTTGCGGATCATAGAGGGATACGTCTTTTATCCGTCAACAAGCACCTTTTTCTGGCGCCGTTGCCGGGGAGCAAGCTAGTTTACATCATTTGGTTTGCATCTAACTTAGTTTTATAATTTAGTTTATCTTTTTTTTGCTATATCTAACATATATTATCTAGAAAACCACTTGTTTCGTTTTTGTTTTTGTTTTTATCTTATTGTCTAGATGGCGTTGGTCAATCAACCCGTGGAAGAACTGGAGAAATCACTAAGGGATTACGCTAGCCCTCGATGTGAAGACATAAAAGTACAAGAGTCGGATTCGAAGCTCGAAATGACCAAGTATGAGATTAAATCCAAGATCATCGAGATGGTGGCGGAAAACCCATTTGAAGGGATGGTTACGGAGAACCCATATAGACACATAAGGCATTTCACGACGCTATGCAACACAGTGCGTCAAGAAGGAGTTCCCGATGAATGGTTCAAATGGAATCTCTTTCCCTACTCACTTGCCGGCAATGCAAAGACATGGTACTCGTTTGCGTCCTTTGAAGTTGAAGGCAATTGGAACAAGTTGACAAAGAAGTTTTGCGAGAAGTTCTTTCCAATTAGCAAGGCTCAACATCTAAGGAGGCAACACTTTCATGCAAAGAGAAGAGGAAGGGATAGACCAAGCTTGGGATAGGTTTAATGAATTATTCGAACAAGGACCAAGACTCGGCTTCTCCGGTGACATACTCTTGCATACATTTTTCTATTCCCTAACCCCTAGTTGCATGCAACACGTCCAAATGTGTGCAGGTGGGGATCTCAGGGAGAAAACACTCACAGAAGCCGCCCAACTTCTATAAAAGATTAGTAAAGCGGCTGCCATGCGAAGAGATTGGGAAACAATACTTGCAGAAGAGCCGGAATACAATTCAAGGAAGAAGAAGTGTGCTGAATTTTCTAAAGAGGCAACCCCGTAAGTCACAAAAGAGGAGCCCATCCCGGAAAAGCTCGAAGAAGAACACACCAAGTCAAGCACTACCCCGAGCGTTGACTTCGTCATACCAAATGAGACAAACAAGAGAAGCATGTCAAAGGCACTAAGGGAGTTCGAACCAATGGATTGGGTTCCGATCGATTACGGAGAAGTATTCGACAAGAGAAGACCATTCCCTAATCAAAAGGGAATGGCAAGAGCATTGGAAGTGGATTTCCCACCAGAAAGGAAAGCGGAAGAATCATACGATGTTGAAACCACCGGTGAGATCTTTCAAAAGCTCTTTGGAGATGATGAAGTGGATCCGGAACACATAGCCGAAGTGAAGAGAATCATGGGGATCAAGCCCGAAGCATCACCATACGCTCGCCTCGCCGAAAACTCGATAGGATCCGAAGAAGAAGAGAAGATGGCACCATGCTTGAGTTGCGAGATCAACGGAGTTCAATGTAAAGCCTTATGCGACATCGGAGCCCAAGTAAGTGTCCTATCTTCTAAAATTTATGATAAAGTTCAAGACCACAACCTAGACTTAGCTCCAACATCAACGAAATTTATTATGGGAGATGGTAGAACTATTAAACCTCTAGGTATTGCTTGCAACATGAAAGTACAAATCTCTGGAAAATGTATACCAACCGATTTCTTTGTTATTGATGCTTACCATAGTAATCATGATCACAAAATCTTAGGTAGGCCCTTTCTTAACTTAGTTGATGCCGTGTTAGATGCCGGAGAAGGCAAAGTAACGATGAACCTTAATGGAACAAAGTACACATATAATTTTCTTCGCTTATCTAAACACCCTACACCCTTTCCTCCCAAAGACAAAGAAGTAGAGGAGATAGATAGCCTTTGTTTTGTTGAAACCCTTAGAGACCCGCTGCAAAGAGCGATGGAAAATCAAATTAGTAATCAAGAAGATGAAGAACTAGAAAAAGCAACGAAAGGCTTAGAACCACATGATGGAAGCGTGGAGGAAGGAAAATTCGAAGACATAGGAGAAATAAAACCCGAGGAGCCACAAGCGCCCGAGGTAGACCTTAAACCTTTGCCCAAAGGATTAAAGTATGAATTTTTGGGCCCAGACAAGACCTATCCAGTCATTGTGAGGGACGAGTTGAGTCCCGAAGAAAATGAGAAGTTGCTGATTTTATTGAAAAAACATAGGAAGGTGATTGGATATTCGATTAATGATCTCAAAGGTATTAACCCAGCCTTTTGCACTCATCGTGTACCAATGGAAGACCAATGTAAGCCCGTAGTGGACCACCAAAGGAGGCTAACTCATGCCATGCGAGAGGTAGTAAAGAAAGAGGTTATCAAGTTACTTGATGCCGGAATCATCTACCCGGTTCCGCATAGAGAATGGATGAGCCCGGTACATTGTGTACCAAAGAAAGGAGGTTTGACCGTGGTGAAGAATGAGAAGAACGAATTGATACCACAAAGAACCGTGACCGGGTGGCAGATGTGTATTGATTATCATAAGCTTAACAAAGCGACGAAGAAAGATCACTTTCCCCTACCTTTCATCGACGAGATGCTTGAGATATTAGCAAATCACGCTTATTTTTGCTTTCTCGATGGGTACTCGGGGTTCATGCAAATTCCCATTCACCCGGACGATCAACACAAAACAATGTTTACATGCCCTTACGGAACATTTGCATATAGAAGGATGCTCTTCGGTCTATGCAACGCTCCGGCCTCTTTTCAACGTTGCATGATGGCCGTATTTTCGGAATTCATCGAAGAAATTGTCAAGGTGTTCATGGATGATTTTTTCTGTTTATGGGAAGACGTTCATGGATTGCTTGGCAAACTTGGAAAAGGTCCTCACGAGGTGTGCGGAGGTAGACTTGGTGTTAAATTGGGAAAAGTGCCACTTCATGGTTAAGCAAGGCATAGTGCTCGGACATGTTATATCCGAGAGAGGCATTGAAGTGGACAAGGCTAAGGTAGAGACGGTTGAGCAACTCCCACCTCCGACGAATGTTAAGTCCTTCAGGAGCTTTCTAGGCCATGCCGGATTCTATAGAAGATTTATTAAGGACTTCTCAAAGATGAATAAGCCTTTAATGCATCTTCTCAAAAGGATGTGGCTTTCGACTTTGATGAGAAGTGCCTAGCGGCATTCCGGACCTTGAAAAGTGCATTGGTGAGTGCTCCCATTATTCAACCTCCGGATTGGAACCAACCTTTCGAGATCATGAGTGACACAAGTGACTACGCCGTAGGCGCGGTTTTGGGTCAAAGAAAAGAAGGCCGAGTTCACGCCGTTTACTATGCTAGCAAAACTCTAAGTGGGGCGCAATTAAATTATGCCACTACAGAAAAGGAGTTGCAAGCAGTGGTTTTCGCTTTCGAAAAATTCAGATTTTACATCGTGAACTTGAAGTTCATTGTTTACACCGATCACGCAGCCATCAAGTATCTCTTGGCTAAGAAGGAACCTAACCCACGTTTGATTCGTTGGATCCTTCTTCTCCAAGAATTTGATGTTGAATTTCGTAATAAAAAGGGGGTGGAGAATGTTGTGGACGATCATTTGTCTAGGATGAATCGTGGACAAGATGATAAAGAGCCCAAAGAAGATAAGATGAGAGATGACCACCTTTATCGAGTGCTCGATAAAGACACTTGGATGATTGATATCATTCGAGCGATTCGGAAGATGCCTCTCGATCATCTAGATAAAAACTCTCAAAAGAAGATAATCTCTGAAAGTAGGAAATACTTTTGGGATGCACCATACCTCTTCAAACTTGGCAATGATGGAGTCATGAGAAGATGTGTGCCAAGAGAAGAGAGGGTAGAAATTCTAAGGAAGTGCCACTCGGCGGAGTACGGTGGACACTATAGCCATTTTCGAACCCAAGCAAAAGTATGGTCGAGCGGATTCTATTGGCCGGAGATGCATGAAGATACTAAAAGATATGTTGCATCATGCCCCGAATGCCAAAGAACCGGAAACATCTCTCAAAGGAATTCTATGCCCTTGAATTACAATCTACAAATCGATTTATTCGATGTATGGGGTATAGACTTCATGGGGTCTTTCAAAAACTCATGCGGATATGAACATATTCTAGTCATGGTTGATTATGTATCCAAATGGGTAGAGGCTATGCCATGTCGTAAAGCTTCCACGGAGGAGTCCATTACTATGATCAAGAACGTGATTTTTCCTCGATTCGGTACATCGGAAATCTTGATTAGTGATGGAGGAACTCACTTCATCGGGAAGAATTTCAAAAAGTGCTTGTCCAAGTTGGGGATTGAACATATGGTTTCTACGGCCTATCACCCTCAAACCAACGGACAAGCGGAAATGTCAAATAGGCAATTAAAAAGCATCCTCAACAAAACCATAGAGAAGGGAGGCAAAGATTGGTCAAAGAAATTAGACGGAGCTTTATGGGCTTATCGAACGGCGTTCAAGACAATGATAGGTATGACCCCTTATCAATTCGTCTATGGAAAAGCTTGCCACCTTCCGGTTGAGTTGGAACATAAAGCCTATTGGGCGATTAAAGAGATGAACCTCGATCTCGATGCCGTGGTGGTGAAACGAAGAATTCAAATAAGCGAGCTAGAGGAGATGAGGTTGAAAGCATATGAAAATGCAAGCATATACAAAGAGAGAATCAAAAGGTGGTATGATAAAAGATTGAAAAAGAAAGAGTTTAAAGAAGGAGATAAGGTCCTCCTCTTCAATTTGAGGTTTAAAACCTTCGGAAAGGGGAAATTGCAAAGCAAGTGGGACGGACCTTATATTGTGCATTCGGTGCTCTCCAACGGAGCGGTAACAATTATGGATATAAAAGGCGATCAATTTATGGTGAATGGCCAACGGCTTAAGGTTTACTACGAACCTGACGTTGTGCCCCTTCATCATGTTGATGTCTTCACCATGTAAGAAGAGCCCGAACGTCCCGCCTAGGACGAAAAACAAGGCATGAATTTCTGTAAATAGTTTTTCTTTTAATTTTCTGGAGTTTCTAGCAAAGATTTACTAGGCCAACTATTTCCCATGGGCTAAGGAGGTGAAAAAAAGGCGGTGCACGAAAAACCGGACCGGCCCGGCCCCCGAGACTGGGTGGGCCGGCCGGCCCAGTCCGACCGACCCGGTAGGGTCCCGGCGGCGGACGTCCCCGATTTTTGCCCGAATTGCTCCTTTTCGACTTCCTTCTTCGGTCAAAAAATTTTAAGGAAAGTTTAAAAAAGGAAAATGAGGTTCCTAGGGTTTTTCTCTTTGGACTATTTCTTTGGCCGAATTGGGAGCTCGGGAATCAATCCCATCAAGCAATATTTTGCATCCACACAGCAGCCATTGTGTCCCCGAGGAGCTTAGAGTTGAAGCTAGAAGCCAAGGAGCCATCGATGGAGGAGGCGAAGCGATGCGAGCTCAAGCTACCTGTCGAGATCAAGAGGACCGCCCGCATCCGTTGCGGAGGGCGTGTCCCGACCGGAGCTATTGCATCTCGCAACCCCGTCGAAGGAGAGAAGGTCCCTACGCCCGTTCGAAGGTCAGCGCGCATCCAAGGCATGAAGCGGAAAGACTACAGGGAGGTGTCGCCCGAGCCTAAGGATTATGGGGGTAGCGACTACTCCGACGATCGTAGCCCGAGCTCGTGGGCGGCCGCCGGAAGAGATGATAACGACCTCTACATTTGGGATGAGGTGCCCAAGAAGAAGACTCCCGAAGGCCCCAACGGCGGCGGCGACAGCGGCGATGACAATGGTGGCGGCGGCGACGGCGGCGATGACAATTGTGGTGGCGACGACAGCGGCGACGACGGTGGAGACGATGGCAATGACGACCCATTCGGATTGCATCCGATATGTTGTGCGGCTTGCCGTCACTCCACTTGGGATCTCTACGCGTCGGTCGACGAATGTCTCCAAGCCATGGAGGCGATGAAGTAATGTTTGGAGGATTTGGAGCACGTAGTTGAAGACGACTACAAGTTCCTTAACCGCAATGTGCGCAAACTCTTTGGCATGGTCGGGAACATGAGAGGCAACAGGTGCAATACTTGCGGAAAGTACCACTAGGTCTAGTTTTCCCCTTAGGAATTTTGTAAGATATGACGAGGACATCGTATGTTTTTAGCGTGGGGGAGAGCTAGCTAGCTAGCCTTAGCTTTTGAGTTTCAAAGTTTAGGTTCAGTTTAGTATTCGAGACAGGAGTCTTAGAGTTTAAAGACTCTTTGTTTTCGAGTGTGTTTTTAAATTTTTGCAAGTTTGAAGTGTCTTAAATTAGTGCTGAGTCAAAGAAAATCAAATAAAAAGAGTCTTTATATATTTTGTAACTTGTGTGATGCTTATATTTATTCACTTGTTTGTTTATCTTTGATTCTTGATATATGAACATAAGTGTGTGGTTCGAAAAACGTTTACCGTGGTGCTTAGTGGAATTGTTACTACTTAAAGTACCCATACCGCACTTCGATCTTAAGCTTCACATGTTAGTTGTGCTATGTTCAATGCTAAAAATTGGAGGATTTCAGTTCTGAAAATTATCTTAAAAACCTTGTAATAACGTTTAGCAAAACCTCTTTTTCCAAGTTGAGAGTGAAAAGAAAAAAATCCTATACAAAGCCAATTTATTTTTTTTTGCTCCACCATAAGTGTGATTAGCACGATGAGTTAGGCTAGGATCCTTCTCTCTTTGGAGTTTAAATTTCGAGCAATGATCATGTTCTTGTACTTATCTTTTGTTGCTAGCCTCGTCTTGCATTCGGTAACGTGACATTCACATCGGAAGTCCCGTACATCACCGAATTCCATACCCAACCCTATACATCTCTTTTGTACATCGCATTCCTTGAACTCAACCTATTCTCAAAGTTTCGTCTCGTCTCTAGCATGATTTATTTTAAATTTCAGATTGTATGCATGCAAGAAAGAGAGGAGTTGAGAGCTTTAAACAGTTGTCAAGAGAGGGAAAAATAAAGAGAAAAGTATGAGTATGGAAAAGAAAGAAAGAAAGAAAGAAAGAAAGGAAAAAATATAGAAAAGTAAAGAAAGAGATAAAAATATGAGAATGGAAGAATGAAAAAAAAAGAAGAGAAAGAGAAAAGAGGAGTGGCAAGAAGGATATGAGAGGGATGAATCAAGTAAAAGAAAAAAATAAAAGTGTAAGGAAGGATGTCACGTTGTTGAGAGACGAAATTTTCATTCTTTTCCAACCATGTGCAATCCGACAATGAGGACGTCATCGGTGCCTCGTAGCCATAAATTTCTTTTGCCCTTGCACATGTCCACCATTCTAAATCTTCTTGTCCTTGATATCCCTACATATAGTTAATTCTCATGATCATTGTCTTTGAAAGGTAAACAACCATTAGATGAAGTTCTTAGTTTGACGATACTTGTGTTGATTGCACTAGCCCTACCTATAGCTCCACTTTACATGTTATATGAGAGACTTATGGGAGGTGAGAGTTTTATAAAATTGGTTTAGGATAGCCACCTCATATGAGTGACTTGAGAGAGCTTGGAGAAAGGTTTTTGTCTAATACTTGTTGCAGGAATTTTGTTTGAAAAATCATAAAAACCCTTCGATGGAAGCAAAGAAGTAAGCATGGTTGAAATTGAAGACTTCGAGTGAAGAGTTTGGGTTGTGGGGTAAATCTTGACGTGGTAAAGATTCTAAACACCCATGTTTATGTTTGATGATCATTACTTTATGTTTATGTACTAAAGATGAAAGGATTGACTAACTTGTGAAGAAGGATTAGCGGTACACGATTACAACACTTTGGACGAAGTTCTTTTACGAGTACTTGCTCGAGGACGAGCAAGAGATAAGCGTGGGGGAGATGTTGACGGTGTATTTTGGTACACCAAGCATGTTCATTACACTTTGGTTTGGATTTGATTATGGAACTAACCCGCCACTAGGCACGCTAATCATATAACAAGTTCATCTATGTGCATGCATTTGGAAGTGTTCTGTTTATGTAGGAAAACATGGACATAAAGGACACATTCGCAACAAGTTCAAAGGAGCATTTACGGAGTCTTGTTCGTGTTCATAAGCTTGATGAAATCACTTCCAATGGTGGCAAGGACTGAAGTGCTACGAGGAACACCCCTGGGGATTGAAGCGTAAAAGACCGAACTTCATGCGCGGAGAACCTCCATCTTGGACGTGAGGATGACATCGTCAAAATCATGCAAGTGGAGGGGCAAAGTGCATAATCACCTGAGGACCCACGGGAGCGAAGGGGCGACCGAACCGGGCCGAGATGGGCCTAGGTCGGTCGTCCCAGGCCGGCCGGCCCAGCCCACTCTGGTGGTCGGTTCGACCCCCCTTTCCTTGCACCCAAAGGATCTTCAACCCTAAAACCCTGGAGGCACCGCCATTCGATGGGGGAGAGCCATTCGCACCAGGAGGCCATTCACAAGCTAGAGAGAGAGGAGGGAGATCTCCAGGGGGAGATCGTCCACCTCGAATGAAGCACCCACAAGTGGAGTAGAAGGAAGACACCGTCGGAAGGGAAACCATGATCAATGGTGCTATGTCCAGCACCTTGATGGGGTAATCTCCTTATTTGTCCATGGGTTGTAATCGATCTAGAGATGTAATCATACTTTGTCGGATTATCTATCTATCATCTTGTGTTGAATATACTTTAATGCTTAAGGTTAGCTACCATGCCGTAAAGGGAGTATGAGCTCCAATGCTTCCTTGGATCCATTCAATACGCCGTGTCCATCATAGGTCTAGTCATGAATACCTTCGCGTAGTGACAGTACGAGAGGAGGGAAAGGGCGAAACCGTGGTCACAACCCCGATAGATTAGATTGGTTTTCATGTCTTTAAGCGATTGCATGTTCTAGTATCATAGACCCATGGGCGAGTGTCTTTTATCTTGATATCTTAGTCATTCTCTCTAGAGTAGTTTAGTTGTTTTCTAGTTTAATTGTAGTTAGAGGTTTGAGTAGCTAGAGTGTGAAGGTAGATCGAACGCTTGTAATCCCCTTGCTCCGCGGAATGACAAGAACCTTGGGAATCCCGTGGTGAAAAAGGTGTGGGGTCCGTACGCTTGTGGATCGTAGATGCATACGTCTTTTATCCGTCAACACTCTGTGTGCTCTTCTTGCTGCTGGAGCTCAGCGCCATGGTGCAGAAGCCGTCTCTAGCGAAGCAGCTCAGCCCGCTCTGGTTCTTGGATGACTTCCTACTCTTGCGACGATCACCTTCATCTTCACTGCTGCTTGATCTTGAGGTGGAGTACACGAAACTGGAGTCGACATCGCTCGCTCCAACCATCGCTCGGGCCTTGCCTCAGCTCTACTTCTTCCTCGATCGTCGCTCGTCCTTGTGCTTGTTCTTGTGCTTGCTCTTGTGATCACGCCTTGACCGGTACTTGCCATCCATCCTCGACTTGTGCTTGTAGTCGTCCTTGTTCTTGACCTTCTCCAGGCAGTCGGTGACGAAGTGTCCCGGCTTGCCGCACTGGAAGAATGTCCTCGTGTTTCTCCTCATGTTCACCCGGTTCTCGTGCAGCCTCTGGAACCTCCTCTTCAGTAACGCCAGCTCGTCCTCTCCAAGCACGTCGAACTCCTCATCTGGCATAGACATCAAAGAGGACAAAGAGAACATCCTGGTGGATGGGTTAGTGTTAGCCTTTCCGTTCGAACCACCAACAAGGGCAAGACTATGAGTGTCAGTCGGGCCCTCAAGCTTGGCTGTCATGCCCCTATCCACCTCAGTCGACTTGAGCTTCGAGAACAGTTCGTTCACCGTCAGAGTCATACTTCTCTGACTCCACAATGCCTCGAACTTTCCGCCCCAAATCGTACGATCCAAAGAGTGTAAGAGCTGGACAGCTCTATCATGATCATCGTACAGGAGCACGTCCACATTGTCCCTCATGTTATTCACAACCACCGTGAACCTCTGAAACAAGGAATCGATGGACTCACCGGGGAGATGAGTGAAGTTCTCGTACTCTCTCCGGTAGGTCGCATACATCTGTGCCTGAACCTGGGCATTCCCAACATGAGCTTGCTTCAACACTGACCAGATTCTACAAGCCAAGTGCTCGGTGTGCACCCGATCAAACTCAGGCTGACACAAAGCACAAAACAAGTAGTCGACCGCCTTATTGCTGGCGTCGAACATGTCCATCGATCCTGGAGCAAGGAAGTACATCGGCTGGACATAGCCTGTGTCCACCGTGACATCCCAAAGAATCTGACCCTTTCCGCAGAGGAATGCCGCCATCCGCTTACTCCACATCTGGTAGTTCTTCCCATCGAAGTGTGGAGGACCTGAACCCCATTCCTGGTACGCCATCTTTGGATCTTAGACTGGTTAGAGTCAATAAAGACCCGAACCGGCTCTGATACCACTTGAAGGACCGATTAGGCGACCAGAGAGGAGGGAGTAAATGGGAGCCGATAAAAATTCTTCTCGAAGGAGACTGAAGCTCCAACAAGATGAACTCGCTCGATCGGACCCCCAAAATCACACACTCCGCACTTCAACCTTCCATTTGCCAAAACCACGTAGACACTGGAGTGCTACTAGTCCTAGGAACAAACACTACCAGCAAACTCAACTCCTACGCACCCACGACAGCGGAAACAACTCGGGAGCCGGCTGTCCAGAGTGGGGTGGTTAGACCGGGTATGGGGGGCGGTTAGACCGCCTCCACCAGGCAACCAAGAAATCCTCCGAAACACCTATTCCGAGCACCAAAACGCACCACGGTTTCACCAACAGAGATCTCTATTCAAGGCCGTGCTAGCTACCAGAAAATCTTGGTGAAAACCAAAACTTCACTCAGGGGCCTAGGGGTGGTTAGACTAGCTACCAGGGGCGGTCTAACTTCCTGTACCCAGCAAAAAACTCCAAGCAAGAACTCCTAGCAAACGGCACGAGAACGACCCGAAATTTCACCCGAACGCTCCTCTGATCAAGGCGACAAACTCACAGAGGAAAATCCGGTGAAATCAAAACTTCGACCTGGAAGGCCCAAGGCAGTTAGACCGCCCCCTCCAGGCGGTTAGACCGCCCCTTCCAAAAAACCTACCCGCGGGTCAAACCTCAACTTCCCATCGCCCGATCTCCCGAATCACTCAACGGATTGTAGTGAAATTTCGGGAATAGCTAGGTTACCTCCTGGGCAACCTCTACCTCAAAGGAATCGACTCGAATCGCTCACAATGAAGAGGAATCGAAGAAACTGCCTCTCTAGGTCAAGAACTCGCCCAACTCGAAAAACCACCAAATCGAGTCCGATTTAAGAGAGATTTGGGGGCAAAGTCACCAGCCAAAGAGGCACAAGATCCTCATACGTGACACCCACCAAAAACCCCAAGAAATCATCCTCAAAACTCCGCCAACAAAGAGCTCCGAAAATCACCACAAAGAAGGATGGGAAAAACACTTCACCACCTTGAGGAACAACGCCGAACCATCTATACATACCATGAAGGTTCGTACAAGGTCAAGCTTGCCACCCATACATCCATCCCTCTCTCTTGATCTCACATGAAGCTCTCAAGCTAGTCCTAGGAAAACTAGAGGAAAATGGAAAAACAAATGAGCTAGGGTTCCAAGAGTTGGCTGCCATCCATCCCCTCAAAGAGTATATATGGAGGCACCCAAAAGACTAAATTACCGTTACTTAATAACTAGGGATACAAGCCCCTCAAGGTTGAATTTGGAAGTCTTCGGATTTTCTTCATCGTACGGATGCCCGGCGACCACAACCTGCTTAGCCTCGATGCATGCCTTGCGATCCCGACGCGTGTCCTCCGCTTCGAAGCAACTCGGCGCCAGCAACCAGGGCGGTCAGACCGCCCCCCAGTGCGGTTAGACCGGCCCCGGGGATCTGACCGGCCCAGGCGGTCTGACCGCCCCTCCTGGGCGGTTGAACCGGCCTGGGTGGTCGCACGTCCTTGTCGAGTCTTCGGCCTCGGTTTTGTGGCTCAACCGAGTAACCCAGTGGTTTTCTGGTGAACCACTGCAAACCCCGCGAACTCGGTGTAGCCTCTGCCAATCTCCACTCATGACTTGGCTCCCACGTAGTCCCGGCTCGACCTTGGTTTTAAGGCTCTACCAAGAAACCGTCCATGACTTCATCTTGCTGTTCATGCCACCATGCTGCTCGCACTTGACCCCGTTGGCCACTGGGTCCCTTGAACGAAGCCTACTTGTCTTCTCCACACCAGGAGACCTCACCGACGACGACCTTTCGCGCTTGTTCTTCACCTGCACCAACACCAGTCAAGCCGCAACCTGCACCTGCATTACTTAGCCAAGAATCAGTCCACACAACATTGTCAATCACTCATCACACAAGGAAGTGACCATCCACCGGTCCGCGAACCAAACATGGTCCTCACAGTGCTTGTTGAGGTCAATGTAATCGATACACATCCTTAATCCGCCAGTTTTCTTTGGCACAAGGACCGGGTTTGCGAGCCAAACCGGGTGTTACATTCTCTGATAAATCCTGCAGCTAAGAGCTTACAGACTTCTACTTCTATAGTTTGTTTTCTATCTTTTGCAAATCGTCGAAGCTTTTCCTTGATAGGTCGTGCGATGTTGTTGACTTCAAGTGTGTGCTCAGCCAGCTCCCTGGGGACACCAGACATATCGGATGGGCTCCATGTGAAGATATCAGCGTTGTCCCTGAGGAAACTGGTGAGCGCGAGTTCCTATTTGGGGTCGAGGTTAGCCCCGGTGACAACTTCCTTAGATGCGTCGGGCAGGCCGAGGCAAACTTTCTTGACAGCTGGACTTGGGTCCACAACCGTGCTTGTACACTTCTGTTCTGGAACTTTCAAGGTGGTTTGGTCGATCTTGGCTGCTTGGGCGACCAGGACCGTTGCTGCAGCTTTGATCGCTGAGTCTTTGGAGAGCTCGTTGGTAGTGTCGGTGCGGAATATGGTCCCGACACTAACCAGTAGATAACGCCTAAGTCTATCCCTCAATGGTCGATGCCAAGCAACAAATGACACAAGATTTATCCTGGTTCCGGCCGAGGGGGCCGTACGTCCAGCAGTGGTGTGCTCGTGGCACTATATTGCTCGGCACCGGGGTGCTTGTAGTGGGGCAAGTACAAGCAAGGCGGGAGAGGAAGCGTGGCTCCCAAGTCCCTGGTGAGTGGCTGAAGATATTGTGGGGGAATAAGAGAGTGAGTGCACAGGGCGCTGTGTTCTTCCGGTTCGTCCGAACTCGTCCTCCCTCCCCCCCCCCCCCCCCCCCCGCGGCTGGGGGCTCGCCTCCCCTTTTATAGGCCAAGGGGGCGGCGAGTTACATGCATGCCGCGCTGCCTAGCTACGTGAGGGAGCACGTCGCGCTATGGTGTAGAGTGGGCGGCCGTCCGGTCGATCTTCGCCGCGATCCGGCCATGATGGCCTACCTTGTACCCGAACAGTGGCGGTTCGAGGGTAGGAGGCGGCAGATGGCGATGGCGTTCTCTGGTAGGCTTCGAGGGAGGTGTCGATGATGTCCGTACGGGGTACAGGAGCGGGCAGAACGGCGTTCCTTCCCAATGAGCTCTGCGGTGGCGGAGTGGTTGCTGCAGTGTTCGGGCGTGCGCCTGCGGAGTCAGGCGTGCGCCCGCATGCGTGGGTACGGCGGCCGCGCCGTTACGGTGGCCGGGGATGGCCACCCACCGGCCTAGCGCCCCTTACCTAACCCGCAAGGTCACGGGAAAGTGGAATCGAGGGTACGCCCGCCCCCTTTCGAGGGTCGGGCGTGTTAGCCGTACGGCGGCGTGCGCACGGTGTCACGGGACGACACCGGCCGTACCGCACGGTCCATCCCACGGGGGCGGGGATGGGCTCCTCCCCGGGGAGTTGGTGCGGCGGCACCGGGCGTGAGCCCGGGCGCATGATGGCGCCGTCCCGCGGCGTCGTGGCGTTAAATGCCCAAGTACGGGGCCGGCGCACGCGTGCGGGGGCGCCCGTGAGCGTGGCGGGCCCCGGCCGAGGGTGGAGCGAACCCTCGAGCGAGGCGAGGCCTCGCTCGAGGGGGAGCGGGCCCTCGAGCGGGGCGGGACCGCTCGAGGGAAGGGTCGCCCCTCGAACGGGGCGGAACCGTTCGAGGAGGGGGTTGCCCCTCGAGCGCGGCGAGCCCGTTCGAGGAGGAGGTGTACCCTCGGGCGAGGCGGAGCCCGCTCGAGGGGTCTTGTGGTCGGGCTATCTTGGCGGGGCCTCCGAAGTCCCGCCGCATGGGCTACGTCCCGCATGGTTAGTTCCCCGCATGGTTAGGCCTAGTTCATTTGATGCGGGAATTTAAGTGAGGGTTCCCCCATCGTTTGAGGGGACCCTTAGGGCGGTCCCCGACGGAGCCCCCGAGCATCCGCGGGTTTGCCATTGAGGCTCCCGCGGCATGCCGGAACCTACCGATAGGACGTTCTTCCCTCCTTGTTTGCGAACGCTTTCCGTGGGGCCGCGCTAGCGGACCCGCGGGTCTAGCCCTCGAAGCCCCTGCGAGAGTGTGGGCTCTCCCCGCGGGGGTTAACCGCGAGCAATTCGGTCGAGAAAGGCGTGGCACATATGCCAACCGGCATCGGCGGTATTTCAGCCCCGGCATCGGGGGTGCACGCTCCCCCGTCCCTTGTCTCGGGCGGGTGCAATTCCAAGGAGGTGTAGCCGTGCGTCAAGCCCCCGAGCCTTGGCCCGTTCGAGGCGATCGGGTCGAGCCCGACGACTTGTTTTTTATCACGCCCTCGCCGTCCCTCCGCGGGTCGGGAGGTGAGGTTTCCACGACTCCCATCGAGCGGGTCGCGAATCGCGGATTCCTCTTCGAGCCGCTAGCGGGTGGTTCAAGTGGACGTCCATGCCCCGTTCGATAAGGGTAGGCCGCGCGGTCGGAGACACGTCCATGGAAGCGCTTGCGTGGGTTTGCTAGGTGGGGCTCGGTCCCGTTCGCTAGGGACCGAGGGCGCGAAGCTCTCCCTCGGTGGGATCCCCCCGTGAAACGACCGGAATTTCCGCGAGCGGAATCCCGAATCTTAGCACCTCGGTGGTAGTCCCGGGAGGCTACCACGTGCAATCCCCTGTCTCGGTGATTCCAAAATCCATACGAGTAAAAGTAAAAACAATGAAATAGAGTACAACATTTATTTTATTACATTAATCGTAGTACATCTCTTCGGCACATGCCGGTACAAGTCCATCGGACCGAATCAAACAGAAACAAATCGTCTAGCCGAGGTCTTGGTTGGTGGCATGGGCGCGGTACGAGTGCTTTCGGTGTCGCTCTATTTCAAGCGTGACCTGGGCGATCCTCTTACGCGCGTGCCTGCTTTAGGGGGTTGACGTCGTCTCGAGTTGGGGGTCATGCCGCTCGAGGGTCCCACGTGGCATGGGTGCCCGCGGTGGCCTGCTCTACATCGAGCAGGTCCCGGGCGACCTTCTCACGGCGGTGTCCGTCGAGGTCGCCTTTTGTTTCGAGTTGGGGTGTAAGAGCTCGAGGGTCCCACGTGGCATGGGTGCCCGCGGTGGCCTGCTCTACGTCGAGCGAGGTCTAGGGCGACCTTCTCACGGCGATATCCCATCGAGGGTCGCCACATTTCGAGTTGGGGGTCATGCGCTCGAGGTGCTACGTGGCATGGGTGCCCGCGGTCGCTGCTCTACATCGAGCGGAGCGACCTTCTCACGGCGATATCCCATCGAGGGTCGCCCTTGTCTCGAGCGAGGATTCGCCTCGCTCGAGGGCTCTCCGCGCGGCCCCGGGGCCCGGGCGACCTAGTGTGCCTTGCGGTCGTGGCCGCGGTTTTAGAGCGGGGCGGCGCGCTTTTGGCGGCTGGCAGTGCGCGCGCGCGTGGTGGGCGGCGGCTAGCCGGCAGATGTGGCCCGGTTTCACCTCGGTTCTTCTTGGGATGCCGCCGTAATGATGTCACTTTGCGGTGTTAGAGCTGCTGCCGGTCGTGGTGGGGGCCCGCTTGCCGACACGACGGGAAGGTTCACGCGGTTAAATGCGGCGGGGCGTCGCTCGGAGAACTCGCCCGTTACTGCCTCGCGGGAAGGAGTGAGCGGCGGTTTTTACCTTGGCTCCTCACCGTTTTAGTCCTCGCCTCTTCGCCTTCGTCTCACCCTTGCCGTCGCGCGGGGCTCGCTTGTAGAGCTTTCTCTCGTTTCCTCGTCCTCCACCTTCCTACTCGTTCGTCCTCCCTCATGGCGCCGCCTCGGCCTCCCGTCGGGTCACGGAGCGTACGCCCCGGGAGGGGTCGGCCGTGACCCGGCTCGCCACGGGCGGCGGTCGCCGCCCGGCCGGCTCTCGGCCAACGAAGGCGCCGGGAGTGGATCGTGCCGCCGGCGTCGCACCACGAGCCCAATCCGCCGGAGGGTTACGTGGTGAGCTTTCTCCGCTACCACGAGCGCGGCTTCAACGCGCCGGCGAGCACGTTCATGCGGGCGTTGTGCTACCACTACGGGGTGGAGCTGCACAACTTCGCCCCCAACGCTATCTCGCAGGCGGCCACATTCGTGGGCGTACGCGAAGAGGCTCCCCTGGGGATCCCAGTCAATTGGGAGCTCTGGGTACACCTCTTCCGCGGGGAGCTGATCACGCAGCCCACGTCGGAGCGGGGACCCGCGCGCGGTGCGCGCGCCGGCGGGATGTCGCCCTGCGGGGGCAGCTCAAGAACTTCTACATCCTGCACCATGACGACGAACAACGCCGAGGGCACGGGAGCGGGGATGGTTTTATCTAGCACGCGCCGAGCCGGCCTCCCTCCCTACACCGGGCGGGTGTTCAAGGAGAGGCCGGACCGCTGGGGCTACGGGTTGCCTACGGCCAGCCGCCGAGCCGCGCCCGGGGTCCGTCCTCGCCGCCCTGCGGCGGCTGGCGAGGGAAGGGCTCAACGCGATGGGCGTCCTCGCCTTCCTTCATCACCGGCGAATCGTGCGGGTCGATGGAGAGGCCGCTCTGCATCTTCGAGATGACGGAGGCGGCCAACCCCGTCGATTTGGCGAGGTCGCGGATGCTCCCGACGCCGCTGGAGCGGCCGTACGCGCGCTCACCGGGCGCGGAGCGCCGGCCGACCGGACGCCGGCGCACAACGGGTCGGACCCGGGTGGGATATCCCGAGATGCTTCCCACCGGCCCGTTGGTGAGTGTGGTTTTCTACTCTGTTTTGGTCCTCGTTCTCGTTTATGTTTCTTGACGCGCCATTGTCACTCTTGCGCGCAGTTGGTGCGGTCCCGGTATCGCAGAAGTCCGTTCCACCCACCCCCGACTCCCGTGCGCTCGGCCGGGCGGCGCAGCGGGAGCAGCAGGAGCGGGCGGCGCGCCGAGGAGCACGCAAGGGGCGGCGCCCGGGCGCGTCGCGACGCACGCGATCCCGCCGAGGCACCGGCGGCGGGGGGCCCGGGCTCTCCTCCCAGAGCATCGAGGAGCCCTCGTCCTCGGATCGGGACGCCGAAGAGGAAGAGTACGAGGGGAGGGCCCCTCGGACGAGTGGCAGCCCGCGCCCCAGGTCGCCGGATCTCGCGCCGGCGTCGGGGGCGGCTTCGTACGGGGCGGGCGCGTCGGCGTCCGCCGCCGGGCGTCGTCGTCGGGCGGCACGCGCGGTGGGGTGCTCGCGCGCGCCGCGGGCGCGCGCGGCGGGCGTGCCTGCGCGCGCGTCGAGCGTGCCCGCACGCGGCAGGGTGCGTCCGCACGAGCAGCGTCGTCGTCGAGGGGCGCGTCGGGAGGCGTGCCGCGCGCGGGACAAGCGTGCCCCGCGCGCGCGCCGTCGGGGGGGGTGCGGCGTCGGGTGCGCCCGCGCACGGGGGGCAGGCGTGCGCGCGTGCGGCGGGCGCCATCGGGGAGGCGGCACGTCGAGGCGCGACCGCTACGCCGGCCCCGTCGAGCCCCCTCGAGGAAAAGGAAGCGGGCCTTTTCCTCCGCGAGGTACGTAGCCTTGCCTTGCCCTGAGTGTGGCTTTGGTGTCTTGGTGGTTAGATGTTCTTTCTCCGTTCGTGATTGCGCAGGCGGTGCCGGCCGTTCCTCCTCTTGCACCGGCCAAGGTCTTTGAGGACGGACGCGGCGATCCCCACCCGGCGCTCGTCGAGGGGTCGCGCCCGGGGGAACGGCGCGGCGGCGGGCACGAGCTCGCAAGGCCGGCCGGGCCTCGGGGGCCGGCCGGCGGATCAACCAGCAAGCGAGCGCAGCCGGGGGTTCTTTGGGGGCGACCGGCGCGGTCGTGATGAGGACATCCCAGCCATACATGCTTCCTCAAGTGTCAATCCTTCACCATCCAAAATTGAAGATGTAAATCGTGGACCATTAACAAGAAGTCGTGCTAAGAAATTACAAGAGCAGGTGAATTCATTCCTAACTGATATTAACTTTAATAATTCTATGAATGTTATACTACCTAAGTGCTCTACTTTGGTTGTAATTAGGTATACAAGTGAGCAAGAAGATGAAACGGATCACTTCAGCAAGAATGAAGCACTTCAGCAAGAGCAGACTACCTCAACAAAAACCGGACCCGGTACAAGAAACGTTCATAACTTTTGATTTCCAAAAGCTATGAATGTGAATGAGCACTTACTAACTGGAAAGCTCTTCAAGTCTAGTTTCCATTGCCTCTATCCCCGACCAGTTTGCATTCCTAGTTTTTGCACCCGACCAGTTTAAGTGCATGCTGCTCCAGGAGCTCAACAATTAGCATCAAGTCCAAGTTCAGTGCAAAACTGTACCATTATACAAAGTGTCGTGGTACATGGAATACATGGATGGAAGGACCTTCAAGTTAGCTTTCAACATCAACCGTTCGTATTTTCCACTTCCCAATAAAAAGTTATGGCTGAATTACGAAGGCGCCACCAGAAGGTCAACAGCCGCCCGAGACCACTTACGTCGGTTCGTGGAAGACTTTTCAACTACTTAGACTCTTCATTTCTATCTTGAATTCACACCTATCTAGCGGGGCTGTTGCTAGTATAAATACCCCCTTGTTACATAGCAATGGCAGACTTTTGATAATCGAACGAACCCTTTGTTCAGCTGAGTGCTAACAAACTTGAGAGAAATCTCTACCCCTTTGCTCTTGTGTTTTCCTTCGCGGAGATTGCAGAAGCGGCCGCGTCATCGGCACCCAATCCGTGCTCTTGGTCTTTCGTGTCCAGGTTGCGTAGGTTGGTTCTTCGAGAGTGTGATTGGGCGAATCCTTGGTTCGGGCTGCCGTAGAAGAGGCCGGTGGTTGGCTCCTTGTGCGTGTCGTCGAGGGTTGCACTAGTTATCGCTGCTGCAGCAAGTTATCGGCCATTCTTTGGCTAGTTATCAAAGATGGAATCCTACGTCGTGAAGATCGGGACAACGCCCTTATCATGCGAGTATCGAGCTCTACGGTTGCCACGGTAGGATTTTTACCCTTAGCTACATATATATTGTGTGTTCGTCCTATCCACTAAAAAGCCACAAAAATATCTTGATATAGCCCTTTGTTTCAATCTGTTATTCTAGTGAGTTTTGTTTAAGTTTCGGTCCATTAGAATCTTTTGTTTTGTTGCTGATCACCTCTTCCTTTGTGTGTCCTTTGTGCCTCTTTATATCCCTAAGAAAACCCTACAAAAAAAAAATGCAGGAAACCGGTATCATCCTTCGACGTTAACTTTGATCCTATCAAGTTATTGTTGACGGTTGTGTCTTGTTTCACAAAAAAAAAAAAGTGTGCAAGTATTATATCTGATCTTATTGTTGGTTATATTAAAAAAAAAGGGTGCTGAAAAAGAAAAAAAAGTTGTGAAAGAAGAGTTGAAAGATCTATTTGTTTAAGTGCACAAGTTCTGAATTTTTATTCAAGTCTAGAACCAGATTGTTATCCATCTTTTGGTGCAAAATTTTGCTTGGGTTTGATTGCAACACTTGCATCCTAAGCATACTCCTTGTTTGCATCAAATCTGAAATTATCTTTGCGCGTGTGTTTGATCATTATACATCATTCATATCTTGTGGTCACTTGCATTGATCTTCTAGCTTGGACCGTGATTTAAGCATTACAACATATAGAATTCAGATTGCATTCCTTGTAGAGTCATTTCCCACAAGCTCCACTTAAAACCCACAAATCATAGGAACGCTGACCTTGTATTCTCTTAATCATCACTCTCGTGTTACCACCATAACTGGCCCTTTGCAATCATGAGGAATTCATAAGAGCTTCGGTTGGTAAGAGAGGTGAGCTTGTGAGATTCATATAATTTCCTATTCCACATATATTTGTTTGCCTTGTTCTCTCTAATCTGACGGGGAGATGGGAGATGGGATTGAAGAATGTGTTAGTCTGGTCCAATTCAATGAACTCAAGCAAAGCCTTGAAGAGAGACAAGATCGGTTGGCACAAGATTTGCAAACCATCCTAGCTGAAATCAGGTGAACCGTCCCCCTAATGGTGCAATCAGCCCCGGTGAAGACGGAGAACATAGTGATGGAAGAGGAAGAGGAAGGAGGAATCGAGGTTGCATATGCTGGAAGAGGAAGAGGCCGAAGTAATCGAAGACATGATGATGAAGAATCTGGAGATGAGGATGATGATAATCATTCCCAATTTCGCTTTGATCGCCGACAATATAGAGGGGGGGCCATCGTAGGAAAATTTGGTAAACTGAAATTTACCATGCCAAAATTTGATGGAGGATCTGATCCTGAAGCATATTTCACTTGGGAGTTGAAGGTAGACAAGATCTTTCGTATGCATAATTATACGGAGGAGAAGAAATTTAATGGCATCCTTGAGTTTGATGGATATGCTCGATCTGGTGGGAACAATTAATCCATGATCGTGAGAAGATGGAGAAGTCCCTATTGCCACTTGGGCTGAAATGGAACGTGAGATGAGAAGTCGCTTTGTGCCGAAGCATTATCGGCGTGATCTCTTTGATAAATTGCAGAATTTGAAGCAAGGTACTTTCTCTACATTGAAGTATTATAAAGAGATGGAGAAGGCAATGATTAGAGCCAATGTTTATATGAAGATGAAGAGCAAACAATTGCGCGTTTCATGGCTGGGCTGCATCGCAACATTCAGCGCATTGTTGAATTTCAATCGTACCGTCATCTCATTGATTTGGTACATCAAGCAACCAAAGCTGAACGCCAATTGCAGCGGGACATGAAGTCAGTGGGGAGTCTCTTTCAGCACAAGAAGTACTCAAAGTGAAGCAAATTCACCCCAAAGAGGTAGTGCAAGTAGGGGTACAACTTCCAACTCAAGTGGTGGTGCACGCTCTAACAATTTGATGCTTCACAGTGGCAAAGAGCTGGCTGCTCAAAGTGAGAGGAACAAATCAGCAAACTCATCATCTACTTCAGCGGGTTCTTCCACTAAAAGTAGTGGAATCCAATGCTTCAAGTGTGGTGAGTAGTGGTCACGTTGCAAGAGAGTGTCCAAATAATCGAACCATCATTGTGAATGACCAAGGAGAATATGAATCTGCTAGTGATGAAGAACATGAAGATATTGGAGAAGAAGATAATCTTGAAGACTTGGCCAATTTGAACAAGGTGTTGCTCTTGTTGTAACTCGAATTTTTGAGTGTGCAAATGAGTGAAGCTGAAAATGGGCAGTGACACAATCTCTTTCAAACTAGAGCCAAGGTTGAAGACAAGGTATGCAAGGTAATCATTGATGGTGGAAGCTGCCACAATCTTGCTAGCAAAGAGATGGTTGAAAAGCTTGGTTTTAAATTTGTTGAAACATCCTAAACCTTATCATGTGCAATGGTTAAATAATTAAAGGTTCATTAAAATTGCACAAAGTGAAAGTTCCTTTCAAGATTGGTGAATATGTTGACACTGTGGAGTGTGATGTAACAATGACAGTGTGTCACATGTTGCTAGGAAGACCATGGCAATATGATCGATCATCCCTTCATTGTGGTGGGACTAATCAATACACCCATCAAGTGGAAGGGCAAGGAGTTGATTCTTAAACCCACAGCCACCGCATCAACTTCTAGTTGAGCACTTGCAAAAGAGCTCCAATGAGAAGAATGAGAGTGCAAAGAAGGAGAAAAAGAATTTGAGTGCCATCCACAAATCGGTGAGTGAGAGCCACAAGCCAAATATAGGAAAATAAGAAAAGAGGGAGAGAACTTAGTGATGATAGCCACCAAATCGAAATAAGAGATGTGCGGAAAAACTAGGACCAAGTAATGATCATACTAGTGTGTAAGGACACATTGCTTTTCAGCTAACGACTTAACCTCTATTCCTAGTGTTCTTGCGCACGTGTTTTGCGGGAATATGAAGATGTTTCCCGGAAACACCTGTGGACTTCCTCCATTGGTGGCATTGAACATCAAATTGATCTCATCCCTGGAGCTACACTTCCGAACCGTCCGGCATATCGCACCAACCTTTGAAGAAACCAAAGAAATTCAAAAGGCAAGTACAGAACTTTTAGATAAATGTTATGTGCGTGAAAGTTTAAGTCCTTGTGCTGTACCTGTGATTTGGTGCCAAAGAAAGATGGATTAATGGAGGATGTGTGTAGATTGTAGGCATAAATAACATCAACATTCGTTATCGTCATCTAATTCCTAGACTAGATGATATGTTAGATGAGTTGAGTGGATCTATGATATTTTCTAAAATTGATTGGAGAAGTGGTTACCATCAAATTAGAATGAAAATTGGAGATGAATGGAAAGCTGCTTTCAAAACAAAGTTTGGATTATATGAATGGTTAGTTATGCCTTTCGGATTGACTAATGCACCTAGTACCTTCATGAGATTGATGAATCATGTCTTGCGAGCATTCATTGGAAAATTTGTTGTTGTTTACTTTGATGATATCTTAATTTACAGCAAGACATTAGAGGAACATGTTGCTCATATTCAGCAAGTTCTAGATGTGCTTAGGAAGGAAAAATTATTTGCTAACCTTGAGAAGTGCACATTTCGGCTCGAATGCGCGTACCCTCGTCGTCCCTAACTGCGAGATGCGGGGCGCCTGTTCGAGACCCGTCGAGGGAGGTCGGGCTTCGAACCCACGATCGGTCGCCGTGCGGGGGCTTTTGTGCATGGCGACCCCCGTCTTTTTCGCGTTTGCGGCGTCGAGGGTACGGGGGCGTGCGAACCCCTCGAGGTCTTGGTTGGTGGCATGGCGCGGTATGAGTGCTTTCGGTGTCGCTCTATTTCCAACGTGACATAGGCGATCCTCTTATGCGCGTGCCTTCTTTAGGGGGTCGACATCGTCTCGAGTTGGGGGTCATGCGCTCGAGGGTCCTACGTGGCATGGTGCCCGCCCATGGTGCGCTGCTCTACAGGAAGCCGAGGGGCGGGCGACCTTCTCACGGCTGATATCCCATCGAGGGTCGCCTTGTTTCGAGTTGGGGGTCATGCGCTCGAGGGTCCTACGTAGCATGGGTGCCGCGGTGGCCGCTCAACCTCGCCGCGCGGGTCAGGGGCGACCTTCTCACGGCGTATCCCATCGAGGGTCACCCCGTCCGCGGCGGGGAGTCGCCTCGCTCGGGAGCTCTCCCTTGCTTGGCGAGGAGCCGGCATTTAATTGCCTTGCGGTCGTGGGGCGATTTTGCGGCGGCGGCGCGCTTTTTTTGGCCCGGCCGGCTCGGCGCGCGCGTGGTGGGCGGCATTGCGGCAGAGGTGACGGTTTCACCTCGGTTCTTGGTCTCTCCGTAATAGTGACCCGCTTTGCAGGTGTTAGAGGCTGTCGCGGTCGTCGGGGTGGGCCCCGCTTACGCGACGCCACGGAAAGATTCTGGGTTAAATGCGACGGCGGGGCGTCGCTCCGGAAGGGAACTCGCCGGGTGCCTATAAGCGCGGGGAAGGGTGGCGGCGGTTTTTTACCTTGGCTCCTCACCGTTTTAGTCCTCGCCTCTTCGCCTTCGTCTCACCCTTGCGTCGCGCGGGGCTCGCTTGCTCGAGCTTTCTCCTCGTTTCCTCGTCCTCCACCTTCGTGCCGTTCGTCCTCCCTCATCGGCGCCGCCTCGGCCCTCGGTCGAGGTCCGGAGGCCGTACGCACGGGAGAAGTCGGCCAGTGGCCGGCTCGCCACAGGCGAGCGGTCGCCGCGCGGCCGACTCTCGGCCAGCGAAGAAGGGCGCCGGCGGGGTGGTTCGTGCGGAGGCGTCGCACCACGAGCCCCGATCCGAGGGAGGGTTGCGTGGTGAGCTTTTCTCGCGCTACCACGAAGCGCGGCTTCAACGCGCGGCGAGCACGTTCATGCGGGCGTTGTGCTACCACTACGGGGTGGAGGCACACACAACTTCGCCCCCAACGCTATCTCGCGAGGGCGGCCACATTCGTGGGCGTACGCGAAGGGTACAGGGATCCCGATCGAGGTGGGGAGCTGCGAGTACACCTCTTCCGATGAGGGCGCGCCCACCGCGGCCCACGTCGGAGCGGGAACCCCGCGCGGTGCGCGGCCGGCGGGGATGTCGCTTGCCCGCGAGGGGCGGCTCAAGAACTTCTACATCCTGCACCATGACGGCGAACGACGAACAACGCCGGCGGGAGCGAGGGGATGGTTTTAGTCTGCGCAACGCAGGAGGCGAGCCTCCCTCCCTACAGGGCGGGTGTTCAAGGGAGAGAGAAGGCAGGACCCCGGCGGAGCTTACGGGTTGCCTACGGCCGACCCGTAGGGCGCGCCGAGGAGTCCGTCCTCGCCGCCTGCTGAGCGACCGGCGAGGGAAGAGGCTCAGCGCGATGAGCGTCCTCGCCTTTCTTCATCATAGGCGAGTCGTGCGCGTTGGTGGAGAGCCCCCTCCGCATCTTCGAGATGACGGAGGGCGGCCAACCCGTCGACTGGCGAGGTCGCGGATGCTCCGGCAGCGGCGGAGGGGCGGCCGTGCGCGCTCACCGGCGGCGGAGTGCCGTCGACACCGGGGACGCCTCTGCACGCGGGTGGCGGACCGGGGTGGGATGTCGAGATGCTCCCCACGGGCCGGCGCGGCCAGTAGGGGTTCCCGATTTCGCTTCCATCCTTGGTCTTGTTTTGATTTCGATGCGCCATTGTTACTCTTGTGCGCGCCCGGTGCGTTCAACGCCGCCAAGTCCGTTCCCGCCCACCCCAGAGCTCCGTGCGCCGGCGGGCGGCGCGGCGGGGGCGGCGAGGAGCGGGCGGCGGCGCGGCGGGGGAGCACGCAAGGCGGCGCCGAGCGCGTCGCGGCCTACGGTCGCCAGAAACAAGCGGCCCGGCGGGAGGGCGGGAGCTCTCCTCCCGACGTCGAGGAGCCCTCGTCCTCGGATCGGGACGAAGAGGAAAGAGTCCCCGAGGGGGAGGGCCCCTCGAAACGGGGTGGCGGCCGCGCCCCCGTCGGTCGGATCTCGCGCGGCGTCAAGGGCGGCTTCGTCCCCAGGGCGGGCGCGTCGGCGTACGGCCCGCCCAGGCCGGTCGTCGTCGGGGGCGGCACGCGCCGGCTTTGGTGAGGCGCGCCGCGCGCCGCGGACGTGCGCGCGCGCGTCGGGCGTGCCCGCACGCGGCGGGGTGCGTCGCACGAGCGGCGTCGTCGTCGAGGGCGCGTCGGGAGGCGTGCCGGCGCGCGGAACAAGCGTGCCCCGCGTGCGTAGGCGCCGTCGGGGGGTGCGGCGTCGGGTGCGCCCGCGCACGGGCGAGAGCGTGCCGCGCGTGCGGCGGCGCCATCGGAGAGGCGGGCGTCGGGCGCGGCCGCTACGCGGCCCCGTCCGGAGCCTCGAGGAAAGGAAGCGGGCCTTTTCCTCGCGAGGTACGTAGCCTTGCCTTCCTCGTGTGGCTTTGGTGTGCTGGTGGTTAGATGTTCTAACTCTCCGTTCGTGATTGCGCGGGCGGTGCCGGCCGTTCCTCCTCTTGCAGCGGCCAAGGTGCGGAGGACGGACGCGCCGATCCCCCCGCCGGCGCTCGTCGAGGGGGTCGCGCCGAGGGGACGGGCGCGGCGGCGGGCACGCAGCTCGCAAGGCCCGGCGAGGCCCTCGGGGGCCGGCCCGGCGGATCAACCCGCCGCGGCGCAGCCGAGGGAGGTTCTTTGAGGGCGGCCGGCGCCGGTCGCCACGGAGGCGCGGCCGCGGCGGTGGCTACGGTGGAGGTGCCGCCCACGGTGGCGGCCACCACGGAGGGCGGAGCGGGCGCGGCTGCGGGAGCGCCGCGGATGTGGCGGCGCGGACGGTGGTGGCGGCCACGGCGCCACGACGGGCGCCGTGGTCACGGAGGCGCGGTGGAGGCGCCGGCGGGAGGGGGGCGCGGCGGTGGCTCCGTCCGTGGGCGGTCCCCGGGGGCGGAGGTGGTGGAGCTCTCGGATGACTCCCCCCGCGGGTGGAACCGGTGGGCCGGGGCTGGCCCGCGAACTCCCCGAGCCCCCGGAGGGGGCCCTCGTGAGCGGCACGAGGGGTCGCATCGGCGGCGGGGGGCGGGCACGGTTCGAGGCCTCGTCCTCCCCCCTGGCCGCCCCCGCCGAGGGGTGGGGGCGGGGTGGAGGAATCCCGGCGTTTCGTCGATGCTCGGGGGAAGCGAGGCTGCGGGGCGAGCTCACGGGCCATGGCACCACGCTCAGCGCCGCGTTGAACGAAGCGGCTCGCGGGTCCCCGGCGGCCGGCACGGGGCCGTCTTCCGGGTGAGCCACGGTTGCTCGTTTCCCTTCCTTTTTCGTTTTCGCGTGCGCACTCAAACTTTGGCGCTTACGGGATTCGATGTGTGTTGTGCCGGGAGCTCGAGCGCGCGCTCGCGAAAGTATAGGCGCGTTCGACCGGGGTGAACGCGAGGGCCGCCAGCTCGGGAGCGATGCGGGCGCTTGCGACGCGCTTGCGGATGCCCTCGGGACGCGGACGGGGGGCGGTGTGCGGGCGATGGCGTGGTGCGACGTGCTTCAGCGAAGTTCGGGGCGAGACGCGGCGCGTGACCCGAGCCTCGGGCGGATCCGCGCCGACCCTCGTCGATCGTGATGAGGCGTAGGGGAACGCGCGCGAGGACACGGACAAGACGCGAACGGCGGCCGCCACACGGGAAGCGGAGGTGGCCGCCGCTCGCGCCGAGACCCGGGAGCTCCGCACGTCGCTCGAGGGGGCCCGGGCGCAGCGGCGTCGGCGAGGAGGCGGGCGCGTGGGGGTGGCGGCGGCGCGCAAGGAGGCGATGATGCGAAGGCCGCCCTCGGCGTGAAGGCGGCGGCTCTCGTCGCGGCCGAGGGGCGGCTCCGGCGAGGAGCGCATCGCCCGCCGCGGGGGCGAGGGGCGGCCGGCGGAGCGCAGGCGCCCTTGGTGACGCCCCGGACGGCGGAGCGGGAACGCGTCGCGCGAGGCGGCGGAGAAGTCGGCCGGAGGAGCGGAACGCCGCATTCTGCGAGGTTGAGGATGGGCGTTGACGCTCGGCATCGACAATGCCGCCCAAGAGATGGCCCTCGTCGAGCAAGGCGAGACCGTCCGAGCCTCGGCGGCGCCCGAGTCGCGCGCGCGACCTCGATGCGGGGAAGAGGCAAGTCGAGGGGTAAGTTACTTGTCCGACCTGCTCGTTAGTTTTTGCTTTTTAGAGGGTTCGTTTCCCCCTTTCGATTTCTTGTCGTCTTGTCGCTTCCGGGCACGCGCACGGCCTTGGGGCACGCCGGTTGGGCGGGCGGGGGCCTGCGGGGCCTCCTCCAACTCCCTCGAGCGAGGCGCGCAGGAGGGCGCCGGACGCGGCCCTCGAGACTGTCACGTCGTCGAGGAAGGCGATGTCCGGGGCGGCGGCTCGGCCGCGCCGGCCCTGCGCGCGCGCTCGGTGGCCACGTCACGGAGCGGGTGCGCCGGCGTTGCACATAGGCGTGCGAGAAGGCCCTCGGAGTGGTGCGATCCCACTACGAGGTCAACCTCGAAGGCGGTGGCGGAAGGCTACATCGTGCCCGTGGGCGTCGAGGACGAGGTGGCCATGGAGCGCGCGGACGCGCTTGTTCTTGCCGCCGCGCGGAACGCTCGCGGAGGCCTTCGAGGAATTCCTCTTCCGGACGCGCCCCCGACGCCGCCGCCGCTCCCTCTGAAAGCATGCGGGCGCTAGGCCGTTTTTTGTTTGTGTGTATCGGTGAACTGCGGCCTCGTGGCCTCTTGTAAATAAACAAGTAGTTTCGTGAACATGGTCGGTTTGTAAATGAAATCGCTTGCTTATTGCGCTTTTTGCTTCTTCTTCTTCTTCCCGAGTAGATTCTAGTTAGGGAAGTCGCCTTTCGCGGGGGCCGGCGGGTTGGAGGCGAGAGAGACGGGCCATAGCCACGCGGCGTGGGCGTCTCGGCTCGCGCGCTCCTTCGGCGTGCCGCCTACGCCACGGTCGAATCGTGGCTCGTGGTTGAAGTAGGAGACAAACTTAGCGCGTGTTATTATGTTTTTTGCGCGAAAAAAAAATGGGACCATTTGGGGGGGGGTGCCCCCCAAGCGGTCCCCGAGGGTAACTTGGGTTTCGAAAGCCGAGTTGCCCTTTTATTGGATTCGGAGTATTTACATAGGTGACACCAACTGGGGCGTTGGCCGTGCGTTTTTACAACGGAAAATGCTTGGAAATCCCAGCTAAGGGTAGAAGCGACGTAGTCTGTTGGATGTTCCAAGCGTTGGTGAGTTCTTCGCAGTCCTCGTGGGCAAGCTTGTACGTGCCGGTTTGAGCACCTTCACCACGACGTAGGGTCCACTCCCCATGGGGGCGATAGCTTGTGGCGCCCTCGGTTGTCTTGGCGTAGCCTTAGGACGAGGCCCCCCTCGGCGAAATCCCTTCGACGTATCTTGCGTGCTTGGTAGCGCCGTAGGGACGCTGGATACCTTGCGGAGTGCATCAACGCCACGAGGCGTACTCGTGCCTAGGCGATCCGGTGAGTCCTCGCGGGCTCGGTTAGCGTCCTCGTTGTAGCCTCGAACTTTGGGCGAGCCGTATTCCGGTCCAGTGGGGAGGATGGCCTCCCGCGCCATGGACTAGGAAAAACGGGGTGAACCGGTGGCTACCCTGGCTGGGTAGTCCTTAGGCTCCACACGACCGCTGGCGCGGTTCTTGGAGCCATTTTCGGCCGTATTTGTTGGCTGGTCGAAAATTCTGGGTTTGAGGCCTTGTAGAATCATGCGTTGGCACGTTCCACTTGGCCGTTAGTACGCGGGTGCGCCGCGGCTGCCCGGTCCACTCGGATGTGGAACTTGTCGCGAGAACTCCAAGAACTTCGGCCGTGGCCCGGGACCCGTTATGCTGTGATGATGGAGTTTGGCACTCGCGAAGCGGTCGGCGATGTCGGTGAAGAACGTAAGCGCTGCTCGGCCCTCAAATTCGTAATGGGGCGCACCTCCACCCACTTAGAGAACTTGTCGATTGCGACGAGCGGTGGGTGAAGCCCCCGGCGCCTTCCGCGGGGGGCCGACGATGTCCAACCCCCACACGGCGAACGGCCACGTTACGGGGATTGTACGCGAGTGTGAGGCGGCAAGTTGGTCTTGCGGGCGTAGAAGCGGCACCCCCTTCGCAAGTGCGCGCACGATTTCGTTGGCGTCGCGACCGCGGTAGGCCAATAGAAGCCTTGGCGGAACGCGTTGCCGACGAGGGGTGCGCGGCGCGGCGTGGTGGCCACGGATCCCGCGTGGATGTCCGTAGGAGCTCGCGCCCCTCGGGAATGGGTATGCATCGGCCCGGAGGATGCACGACGCGGCGCGCTTGTACGGCTCACCGTCGACCGGGGTGAACGACTTGGCCATCCTGGCGATGCGCGGGCGCGGCCGGTCGGCGGGGAGCTCCCCTCGAGCAATCCGGGCGATGTCCCTCTCCCTCGGTCGCCGCCGGGCGGGCGGCGCTCGATGTCCATCGCGGCCGCCTCGTGGGAGCCGTACCCCTCGAGAAGGGGAGAGCACGTGCGCCTCGTTCGAGGGGTCCTCTTCCATGGGTTCCGCACCCCCCGGGAGTTCGAGGGAGCCCAGAGGGTCCGCGTCGCTCGAGGGGTAGGGCTCGAAGGTGGCCGATGGGCCGCGCGATGTCGCGCGCGAAACGTTCGGGGGAACGGTGATCCGCCGGACGCGATCTTGGCAAGTTCGTCCGCACTCCTCGTTGTACCGGCGGGGTACAGGATTGAGCTCGATGCGAGTAGAATTTGTCTTCGAGGGGCCCGCACGGCCTTGCGGTAGCGCCTCCATCTTGTCGTCGTGGCAGCTCGCGTTCTTCATGACTTGGTCGATCACGAGCTGCGAATCCCCCTCGCACGTCGAGGCGCTTGATGCCCAACTCGATGGCGATCTTGAGGCGCGAGAGGAGGGGCCTCGTATTCCGCCATATTGTTGGATGCGGGGAAATGGAGACGCACCGCGTAGTGCATGTGCTCCACGAGGGGTGACACGAAGAGCGAGGCCGCCGCCGCTCTGTCTTCATCACCGAGGCGTCGAAGAACGAGTCCGGCCTCTGCTTGGATGCGAGGGGGCGGCAGTGCGTGTCCGTCCACTCGCGACGAAATCGGCAAGGATTTGTGATTTGATGGCCTTGCGCGGGGCGTAGGCGGGCGTTTCGCCCATCAACTCCACGGACCACTTGGCAATTACGCGCCGCGTCGGGGTTGCGAATGATCTCTCCTAACTGGAAGGAAGAGACCACGCATGGCTTGGGTGGGCCTCGAAGTAGTGGCGGAGCTTGCGCCGCGGCGGGACTGCGCATACAACGGCTTGGACACGGGGGTAGCGCGTCTTCGTGTCCGATGGGACCTCGGCCGATGTAGTAGACCGGCCTGCGCACGGGCAAGGCATGCCCTTCTTCGTGCGCTCCACGACGATCACGGCGGCCGGCCACACGGGTGGTCGCGGCCACGTAGGGTTGGAGGGGTTCGGCGGGTCTCGCGGCGGCGTAAGGAGTCGGGGCGTGCGTCGGCAATGCCTTCGGCTTGTCGGCGCTTCTACGGGCCTCGGCGGTCCAGAAGAAGCGCTCGTGCTTCTTGAGCAGCCGTGGGTAGAGGGGAGGCCCTTCTCCACGAGCCTCGAGAACGAAGCGGCTCAAGGCGGCGAGGCACCCCAACACTTTCGCACTCCTTTGAGGTCCCGGGTGGACCCATTCGCTCGAGGGCCGCGACCTTTTCGGGGTTGGCCTCGATCCCCCGGCGGGAGACGATGTATCCTAGGAGCATGCCCCGCGGCACTCCAAAGACACATTTTTCGGGGTTGAGCTTCGACCCCGGTTAGCCGGTGAGCGGTGAATGCGATGCCAAGATTGCCGACCGGTCGTCCGCCTTCCTGGTTTTGACGACGATGTCGTCTACGTAAGCCTCGACCGTCGCCGATATGGTCCCCAAAAACGTGCGCATGCGGCGCGATATGTTGCGCCGCGTTTACGAGGCCAAAAGGCATCGTGGGCGTAACGAACGTCCCGAACGATTGTGATGAACGAAGTCGCGAGCTGGTCGGACTCCTTCATTTTTTTTGGTGATAGCTCGAATAGGCATCAAGGAAACGGAGTAGTTCACACCGGCGGTGGAATCAATGATGCGATCTATGCGCGGCAAAGGAAAAGGAACTTTTGGACATGCTTTATTGAGACCGGGTGTAGTCAATACACATCCTCCACTTCCCATTTTTCTTTTTTACAAGCACGGGATTAGCCAACCATGTCGGGTGGAACACTTCCTTGATGAATGCGGCCTCGAGGAGCTTCCGCGGCTCCACTCCGATCGCCGTCGCCGTTCCTCGTCGAAGCGGCGCGGCCGGCTGGCCGAACGAGCGGCGCGAGCATTAGGCGAAGATATCGAGGGAGTGCTCGGCGACCTCCCTCGGAATGCCCGGCATGTCCGAGGGGCTCCACGCGAAACGTCGGCGTTGGCGCGGAGGAAGTCGACGAGCACGCGCTTCCTATTTAGGATCGAGGGTCGTGCCGACCCTCAATGCTTTGCCCTCGGGGGCCGATGGGTCGAGAGGGACCCCTTTGGTTTGCTCGGCGGCCTCGAACGTGCCGACGTGCTTGGTGGCGGAGGCGAGGTCGTCGTTGACCATCTTCTCCCGGCGCGTTTACCGGCGCTTCATCCGGCGCTAGCGCCTCTCGCATGTTCCACGCACTCGACATCGCGGGTCGAATGCATGCTCGATCGATGACCCGACGGTGATGACGCCGTTTGGACCCGGCATCTTCATCTTCGGGTACGTGTAGTTGGGGACCGCCATGAACTTGGCATAGCATGGTCGCCCAAGGATGGCATGGTAGGCCCCTTTGAATCCCACCACCTCGAAGGTGAGGGTTTCCTTGCGGAAATTCTTGGGGGTCCCGAACCGGACGGGCGGTCGATGCGCCCGAGGGGTTGAACCCCTTTTCCGGGCGCGATGCGGGTGAAACGGCTTCGTCTTTGGCCGGGCCGCATGGTCCGGCCCAATCCCCATCGGGCGCAACGTATGCGCGAAGAGGATATTGAGGCCTACGCCTCCGTCCATAAGGACCTTCGAAAACCGGGGCGTTCCCAATGATGGGATCGACCACCGGGAACCGGCCGGGTTCGGGATGCGATTTGGGTGATCGTCCCGCTAAAGGTGATGGCATCCTTCGACCAGTTGAGAAAGGCCGGAGGTGCCCTCTCTGCGGCGAGGACTTCGTGCCGCTCCTTCTTGCGCTGCTCGGGTTGACATGTCGACGGTGGGTCCCCCAAAAATGAGGAACACATTTTCGACGGCGGGGAAGCCACTGCGTCGCCGTCGCCCCCATCCTTCTTGGCCTCTGCCTCCTTCGCGGCGGCACGGCCGTAGAACTTCTTGAGCATGTCGCCTTTGCTCAAGAGTGTGATTCACGGGGGGTCTTGTGGTAGGGGCATGGCTTCTTCATCATGTCATCGAACACCCCCGGGCCTCGAGGAGCGGTCGAGGGCCCGTCGGGCCGGGTCAACGGCGAGGGCCTCGGCGTTGCCGCCGTTGCGCCCTGCTCGCGCGCCTCGCGGCGCGGCGCGGCTTCTTCCCCTTCTTGCCCGCTTGTCGTTGCGGCGCGGCTCCTTGGACCCGCGCCCTCGCGGCGCGCGTCCTCGGAGCGCTTGCCCTTCTTGCCATCGAAAATTGCCCCCACGGCCTCCTCTCCGGAGCGAAGGCGGTGGCAATGTCGGCGGCTCGTTCGAGTCCGTGGGCGGGCTGCGTCCCGGCTCGCGCACAAGGTCCCGGCACGTGGTGCCCTCGAGGAACGCGTGCACGATCTCGGATTGTGCCACGGCGGGGAGCCTACGTGCGGCGCTTGGAGAAGCGCCGTATGAAGTCCCGCGGCGGTCGCCCGGCTCTCGCGTGCGGGAGCGCGAGATCCCGGGAGTTCCCGGGCGCACGTATGTGCCACGGAAGTTGCCCACAAAGGTGTGGACCGGATCGTCCCGGTTGTGGATGCGGGCGGCGGGCAAGTGCTCGAGCCATGTCGGGCCGCGTCGCCCGGATGCGGGGGCAAGTTGCGGATGATTACTTCGTCGTTGGTGGCCCCGCCCGCACCGACGGGCCAGGCGGTAATCGTTGAGCCAAACACGAGGGTCCGTCTCCCCGTTGTATTTGATGATCGTCGAGGGGGCGACGGAAGCGGGGGGAACGCCGCCGTGCGGATCTCCCGGGCCGAACACGCGGGTGCCGGGGGGCTCCGGCGTTGGGGAGCGATCCTCACCGCCTGTCGTAGCGTCCACCCCTTCGAGGGTGGTAGCCCACGGCCGCTCGCGCGTCCGCCTTGGCCGGTGCGCACGGCGTTGATGACGTTGCGGGCGTCGCCATCCGGCGCCCGCGTGTGTCGAGGAGGCGTTCCTTGGCCGGCGTGCGTCCACGGTCGGCGGGTCGACCCGCATGCACCGAGGGTTCGCCCCCGGTGCCGGATCATCACCCCGCGCGTCCCCCGTTGGCGGATGCGTGAGGCCGAGCTTTCGGCTGGCTCGGACGGCCGCTTGCTCAAGGAGGGTCCGCACCTCGCGGTGCATGTCTCGAGCCTCGGGGGTCGAGGGTGCGGCATGGCGCGCGGCGGCGTTGCGGCGGCGATAGCTTTTGGCTCGCCCGCGGCGGAGCATCCGCGTTGTCGACGTTGGGGACGGGGTTGAGGCGGTCTCGGACCTGTCGGCCCCGGCTCCCGCGCGCGTTCGCCGCGCGCGGGGGGCCCTCTCCGCCATCGAGGCGCGGAGCGGCCGCACGGTCCGTACTCCCTGCCGGCTTGGCCTCGAGCTCGCGAGCTTGGGCCGGCCCGCGCATCGACGTCGGCCCCGGGGCGGGAGCGCTTGGCCCCGCGGCCGGGCGCGTGGCGATCCGGGGCCGGCGTGACCTCCCCATCTCCGGCGCCCGCCGCCGGCGGCGTTGGCCGGGTCGTTGGTGATGACGGCGCGGCATTCCCGCGTGGGGTCGTAGCTCCCGTGCCGGGAGTCGTCGGAGCAGCCGAACCGGTAGTCCGTGGCGTCGAGGAAGCGCTCGAACGCGGCCGGGTCCCAGCACACCGGGAGAAGTCCCACTCCGCGTACCCATGGCGGCCGGCGGGTGGCATCGTGTCGACGGAGCCCGGGGGACGACTCGTCCGTGGCTGAAGTGCGGGATCCCCGGCGACGAAGATGTGCCGACCGGCGGAACCCTCGCGCATTGTAGTGTTGACGTTGGCGTTGTAGGCCGTAGTGGCGCCACGCAACCCGATGGGGACGCGTGGTCCGAGACCGCACGCGGTCCCGCCGGGGCGGTGGCGGTCGGTCGTGGCGGTGGACGCTCCGCGTTGGGCGGCGGTGCGCTCGGCCGCCGCCGCTCGGACCGTGCCCGTCGCGAGCGCGCCCCGGAGCGACGACGACGTCGCGGTGTCGACGGTCCCGCAAGCATCGGTGCTGCGGTGCTGCGCCGGCGTCGTGCGTGCGGTGGTGACCGGAGCGGACACGGCCTCCCGCCGCGCGCGTAGCTCCTCACGGTTGGTGAGGCGCATGAGATAGCCATTCCCCCGTGGCCCGGAAGTTCAAGTCCCCGAAGCGGATCTCGAACCCGGCCGGGAAGGGGGTCCGAGCTACCCATGTTGTAGCGGGTGCTACGGTACTCGGTGCGAATCACCATGGAGGGAGTTAGCGAAATGACCTTAGGCGCTCGTTTGCCCCACGGTGGGCGCCAAGCGTCGGTGCGGAATATGGTCCCGACACTAACCAAGAGATAACGCCTAAGTCTATCCCTCAATGGTCGATGCCAAGCAACAAATGACACAAGATTTATCCCGGTTCCGGCCGAGGGGGCCGTACGTCCAAGCGGTGGTGTGCTCGTGGCACTATATTGCTCGGCAACGGGGTGCTTGTAGTGGGGCAAGTACAAGCAAGGCGGGAGAGGAAGCGTGGCTCCCAAGTCCCGGTGAGTGGTCGGGAAGATATTGTGGGGGAATAAGAGAGTGAGTGCACAGGGCGCTGTGTTCTTCCGGGTTCGTCCGAACTCGTCCTCCTCCCCCCCCCCCCCGCGGCCGGGGGCTCGCCTCCCCTTTTATAGGCCAAGGGGGCGGCGAGTTACATGCATGCCGCGCTGCCTAGCTACGTGAGGGAGCACGTCGCGCTATGGTGTAGAGTGGGCGGCCGTCCGGGTCGATCTTCGCCGCGATCCGGCCATGATGGCCTACCTTGTACCCGAACGGTGGCGGTTCGAGGGTAGGAGGCGGCGGATGGCGATGGCGTTCTCGGTAGGCTTCGAGGGAGGTGTCGATGATGTCGGTACGGGGTACGGGAGCGGGCGAACGGCGTTCCTTCCCAATGAGCTCGCGGTGGCGGAGTGGTTGCCGCAGTGCTCGGGCGTGCGCGCGGAGTCGGGCGTGCGCCGCATGCGTGGGTACGGCGGCCGCGCGGTTACGGTGGCCGGGATGGCCACCCACCGCCTAGCGCCCCTTACCCTAACCCGCAAGGTCACGGGGAAAGTGGAATCGAGGGTACGCCGGCCCCCTTTCGAGGGTCGGGCGTGTTAGCCGTACGGCGCGGCGTGCGCACGGTGTCACGGGACCGACACCGGCCGTACCGCACGGTCCATCCCACGGGGGCGGGGATGGGCTCCTCCCCGGGGAGTTGGTGCGGCGGCACGGGCGTGAGCCCCGGCGCATGATGGCGCCGTCCCGCGGCGTCGTGGCGTTCAATGCCCAGGTACGGGGCCGGCGCACGCGTGCGGGCGCCCGTGAGCGTGGCGGGCCCCGGCCGAGGGTGGAGCGAACCCTCGAGCGAGGCGAGGCCTGCTCGAGGGGGAGCGGGCCCTCGAGCGGGGGCGGGACCGCTCGAGGGAAGGGTCGCCCCTCGAACGGGGCGGAACCGTTCGAGGAGGGGGTTGCCCCTCGAGCGGGGGCGGATCCCGTTCGAGGAGGAGGTGTACCCTCGGCGAGGCGGAGCCTGCTCGAGGGGTCTTGTGGTCGGGCTATCTTGGCGGGGCCTCCGAAGTCCTGCTGCATGGGCTACGTCCTGCATGGTTAGTTCCCTGCATGGTTAGGCCTAGTTCATTTGATGCAGGAATTTAAGTGAGGGTTCCCCCATCGTTTGAGGGGACCCTTAGGGCGGTCCCCGACAGGTAGCGCTTTCGCAGTTGTAGGAGACCATGATGTCCCCAAGGACAGAGAGAATTCCATTTGGTGCTGGCATCTTCATGATGAGGTAGGTGTGATGAGGTATGGCAATGAACTTGGCGAGCATAGGTCGCCCGAGGATGGCGTGGTACAAAAAGAGGAAGTCCGCGACCTCGAACGTCAAATATTTCGTGCGGAAGTTCTCCCTTGTGCCAAAGGTGACTGGCAGGCATACACGACCTATGGGGTACGCAGCCTTTCCGGGCACGACCCCGTAGAAGGGCTCATCGCAGGCAGTCATCTTGTTGAAGTCGAACTCCATCTTGTGTAGTGTCTCCGGGAAGATGATGTTCAAGCTGCTGCCCCGTCGATGAGGGTCTTAGGAAGAAAGGCCCCATTGACTATGGGGTTAACGACCAGCGGGTAGGTCCTGGGGTCAGGGATGTGAACCCAATGATCTTTCCTAGAGAAATTGATTGGGAATTCAGACCACCGCAGAGGCTGCAGGTTTTCAGTGTTAACATGTCCGATCTCCCTGGCGTTTGATCGGTTCTGTCTGTCGCTTTTGGTTGCTTGGCGACCACCGACGACGAAATTGATCTCTCGGTTGGCAATCTAGAATGCACCATTGGGGTTGCCCCCTTTAGGCGGTGGTGGTGGAGTTCGTTCTTTTCGATTGTTGTCGTGACGGCTGTGGTCATCTTGGCGACGACGGTCATCGCGTCGGTCATCCCGGTGATCGTTGCACTGGTCGTCGCGGCGATCATCCCTGCGATCCTCATGTCTACCTTCCAGTCATTGAGACAATAGTCGTCACATCTGTCCTCACGGCGATAATCGCGGCGATAATCACGTCGATCACTGTCGTCATTGCGACGATAGGGCCTGCGATCACGGCAATCACATCAATCAGGTCGACGGTTACGGTTGTCGTATCGCTGATAACCGTCCCAGTCATCATTTTTGTTGCTCTTGGTCTTTTTAGAGGTAGACGGGACCCCCAGGGCACGCTTCAACTACTCTCACTCCCTCATGGTATGCTTAGCGTCGCGGTGGAATTGGCATTGGTTGTCCATGACCATGTTGAAGTCGCCTTCGAGGAAGGTGGAAGGTCTTGGTGGATCTGTCATGTAGGCTTCGCCAGATCGTTTGCGCGACCTGGTTCCTCTGTCATCGTGGTCTTCTCCATTGAAGTCGTGCATCACCACGTCTTGAGTGTCAACTAGTAGGCCATGAGGTCGCCGATGGTATGTGCGTCAGCTTCATGGATCTTCTCAAATAGTTTGATGTTGGTGATCCCCTTCTTGTAGTAGGCAATGACGTCCACGTCTTTGACACCCGCTAGGGCGTTGCGGTTCTCGAAGTAGAGGTTGGTGTACTCTCGGAGAGTTTCGTCACGTCTCATCCTCACTCTGGCGAGGTGGTGGGTCTTGCCAGGACGATTATAGGTCGCCTGGTAGTTGGTCGTGAAAAGGCGAGACAGTGTTTCCCAAGAGGTAATGCACTGTGCTGGGAGATTGTCGAGCCACAGGAGTGGTGCCTTGCCCATCACAAGGGGGAAGTATCCCGCCATGTGGTCTTCATTACCTCCGGAGGCGCGCGCCACAATGTTGTACATCATGAGCCATATACTTGGGTCAGAGTGACCGTCGTACTTCTCAATGGCCGGTTTGAAGTCCTTGGGGTATCTGATCGTCCGGAGACGTCGTGAGAACGCAGGGAAGTTGTTGACCGCTCCCGGGCTTGCTGACGGGGCATAAGCTGCTGGGATGACGTAAAGGTCATCGGGAGGACCATTGTCTTGGTCGTAGTGGGCACATCATAGGAGTTCTTGGTCATGCATATGTCGGAGGTCCGCTGCTTGGACGGGGTTGTTAGAATCGTGGGCATCAGGGACCCCATGTTCTCAATCATAATTAGCATGTCGTGCTATCTCCACTTCATGTCTTATACGTTGACGCTGGCTTCCTTTTGCGCAGTTAGCTTGTATTGGAGGAGTTTGAGCTCATGCATTTTGTCCTGGGTTTGCGACGACGTTTCCCTAAATGTTGGCAGCGTTAGCTGCGTTGTTGGCGACGTTGCCAGCGGCGTTGGCCGGGGCGTTTGCCAGGGCATTAGCTGTAGGGTTAGTTGGAGCATTAGCTGCAGCATTAGCAACGGGATTGACCAGTTGCACTACTTCATTTTCACCTCGTCCCTCTTCATCCACTGGCTTAAGGGGACCCTGGCTGCGACGTCGTTGGTGAGGACGTTCCATTCTACTCCTGGAGCAGGAACTTGCTGCGGATCTGCTGTATCCGGGACCTCTTTCTTCGATCTGGGTTGCGGCGACACGAATGTTGGCTTGAAGACGTCGGACCGCTGGAGAATCTTCGAGGTGGTTTAGGGCTGCAAGAGCGGCTCCCAAGTTGGTTTGTGGAGAGTTGTAAACTTCAAGGCAGTCGCGCTCGAAGACCCTGAGGAGGTGTCTTGCACGTATTCGGTTGGCGCGAGGTGGATCATCGTGGCGTCGCTGCTGAGGGGCAGCCGGTGCCGCAGGTGCTTGTTGCTCGGCGTTGTCATTGACCTGTCCGGCGTTGAGCGGTTGTTGACCTGGTTGTTGGCCTGCACCTGGGGTAGCAGCAGCGATCTCTTGTTGTCATCGGACAGCTCTAGCAGCATTGGCGTTCTCACGCTCTTGGCATTGCTCATCTGTTTCTCCATCTTGAGGTGGTACATCCGCGGAGACGACCAAGATCTCGCGATCTAGAGTCTCAAGCTCATCTACCGGATAGTTCGGGGTGAAGGACCGATATGGCGAACCAGAGAGGGGGGAGTGAATGGGAGCCGATAAAAATTCTTCTCGAAGGAGATGGAGACTCCAACAAGGCGAACTCGGCTTTCAACACACGTCTCCGACTCACTACCCAAGTTGGCCAAGTCCACGCAGCCACTGAAGTGCTACTGAACCAAAGAACCAACTCCCAACCTCACAGACCCGAGAACATAGCGGAACACCAAAACTCGAGTCCACTGACCAACACCGATCAGACCGGTGAGCACCACCGATCAGACCGGTCCCTGCTGGTGAAACCTGGCGACTTCCACATAATGACTTCACACCGGTCAGGCCGGTGCAACGCACCGGTCAGACCGGTCTCAGCCAGAAAGCCCCAAAACACCAACAGGCCTACCAAGCTCCAAACAGACCCAAACTAGAAAAAGCAGCAACACAGGACAACAGCGAACACACCCAAACGTTCAGCCGAGCAAAAACCTAACAAGGGTTGCACCGGTCAGACCAGTCAAGAGCACCGGTCAGACCGGTGTGGCCTGGGCAGCTCGGGATGAACAGCACCCAAGGGTCAACTCCTCCAAATCCAAGCTTCGATCTCCCGAATCGCTCCACGGACTTGAACAAGACTTTGGGGATAATAGGAACACCTCATGAGGAGTCCATAGCTATGATTTTGTCCACCAAAACTTGCCAAATCAAGAAGAATCGAAGAAATCCCTCCAAGAACTCCTCTAACCCTAGAAAACCGAAAACCCCAAAGTCAACCCCCCTTAACTCACAGATTTGGGAGGGGAATCAAAGGCAAAAGAACCATGAAGGGTTCACACGAATTTCCCCCATCAAATCCCCAAGAGCAAGATCCCGAGAACACACTGAGAAAACTACCAAGAGAGGGCTCCGAAAATCACCACCAAGGACAACCGGGAAAAACACAACAAAGCCTTGAGGAACCACGCCGAATCATTTATACATACCAAGGGGGTTCATACAAGGTCTAGCTTGCCGCCCGATCATCCAACCATCTCACAAAATCTCACCATGAAGCTTTCAAGCTAGTCCTATGGAAATCCTAAGAAAATAGGAAAGCAAATGAACTAGGGTTCCAAGAGATTGCTGCCATCCTCTCACCTCATGGGTTATATGGAGCAACCGAAAGTCTAAAATACCCTTACATAGTAACTAGGGATACAAGCCCCTAGAGGGCGGTTTTGGAAGTCTTCAGATTTTCTCCATCGAACGGATGCCCGGCGACCGCACCCTGCTTAGCCTCGACGCAAGCCATGCGATCCCGACGCGTGTCCTCCGCTTCGAAGATTCCAATTCCGGACTGCGTCATCGCACACCGTTCAGACCGGTCAGACCCACCGGTAAGACCGGTCTGGAGCTGCTGCAGCACCGTCTTCGGTTCTTCAGTCTTGGCTTTGTGGATCAACCAAGGAACCCAGTGGTTTTCTGGTGAACCACTAGAAACCCCATGAACTCGGTGTAGCCTCCGCCAATCGCCACTCATGACTCGGCTCCCACGTAGTCCCAGCTCGACCTTGGTTTTGAGGCTCTGCCAAGAAACCGTCCATGACTTCATTTTGCTGTTCATGCCAAGATGCGGCCCGCACTTGACCCCTCTGGCCACCAGGTCCCTCGAACGAAGCCTTCTTGTCTTCTCCACACCTGGAGGCCTCACCGGCGACGACCTTTCGCGCTTGTTCTTCACCTGCACCAACACCAGTCAAGCCACAACCTGCACCTGCAATACTTAGCCAAGAATCAGTCCACACAACGTTGTCAATCACTCATCACACAAGGAGGCGACCATCCACCGATCCTCGAACCACACATGGTCCTCACGGGGAGATGGTTGAGCGGGCGATCTGAAACGCAAGGTGATCCGGAGATGTCTCTCGGTTCAGCTGGCAGCGGTGGGCCACAGTAAGAGGTCAACAAAGCTTCTTGAGGACATGGCACTAGCGTGCTGTGTGTTTAGGATTCTCGTGGATAGGGTAGGGTTCGTCAAAGTAGTTCCTGCAGCTTCCACGATCTTGTGTACGGGTTCCAGATTCGATTTGGATCTTGTGCTTCATGTAGCGGGACGCTATGTGAGCTGCGTTCCGCAAACCAAGAGGCATGCTGGATGGAGATGAGGTCCTGCGAGGGTGCTTGACGCGTTCAAAGACTTTGATCGTGTCGGAGAGCATGCCTTCAACGCGATCAATTCCAGTGATTAGATCGCTAGGAGTGGGTGGGTGGGTTTCCGTCAAGAGATCGATTTCGATATGTTGGTCGGTTCTAACATCCCTGATGTTTATTTGTGCTTATGACCTTACCTAGATTTGTTAATCAAGGTTATTTAGCCACTAATCATGTTTGACATCTTTGGTCACTCTTTTGCACAAAAGACCTTGGTCAAAATCCCAACCCATGGTCAAACCCCAAGTGCTCCTTAAAGGCTGGATTGGTTTTATTGCGCGTTCTCAAAATTTCAATATAGAACTTCAAAATCGGCCAACATCAAAGTTGCTCAGTTTTTCTGAGAACACATTTCATTCCATTACTAGCATTTCAAATTCTGAGGTTTGAGTCCTCAAAAACTTAGTCAAAACCCTGCTGAACAGTTTGACCGAGCCATACAAATCTGCAACTTCGAAGAGAATCTGTTGAGAATTTGACCAGTCGGCCTTTACGAAAGTTGGAGAGGGTTATATGGTCTACAACTTTCGTATTTGGAGAATTTGAACTTTAGTTCAAAGTTTTTGAGTTTGAATCGGTCAAAGTAGGGTACAGCAAATTGATTTCGGGCTGGGACGCCAAAGCGCGCGACGTCGCGCCGGCGCCGCGCACCGGCCCACACCACCCGCCGTCCGTACGCCGTCACGCGCGAGGACCACGCATCGGTCTTCGTCGGCCGGGCCCACGGCCTCGCGCCCGCCTACCCGCACGCCCGCACGCGTGCGCGCCGGCCGGCCGGCCGCGGCGTGCGCGCGCGCCGTCGCCACGGCCACGCGCCGCGCCCACACGCCCGGGCCCGGCCGGCCGAGCCACCCCGGCACGCATGCACGCCATTAGGCCCTCCCGACGCCCCCACTCACCCCCTCCACCCTCGCATTTGCTCGGCACCGCACCGCGCCGCTCCTCCGCGTCCGCCATCACCGCCGCGCGAGCTCGCCGGTGCGCCCCACGGTTCACCGCCCCTGCTCGAGTTCAAGCGTCGGAGTGGCCTCCACCCGCACCCCTTGGACCCTCCCGTGCACGTGCATTGACCGGTCGACTCGCCTGCTCGCCGGCATTAGGGCCACCGCGGTCGACCGCCACCTCCCTCGCCGCCGACCGTCGCCACAGTTGTTTCCCGCCGAACCAACCACACCAAGCGACCGAGGGTAAGTCCAAACCCCCACCCTAGCCGCTCACTCGCCGGAGTCCGGCCACCCCTCGCCGCCGGCCAGCCTTGCTCCACCGTTGGGGACCCGATTGTAATCTTAGTTTTCGATCAGGGGGCCTTACTGCAAATCGACATCTTCAGATCTAGGGTTAACAAGCTGAACCTTGTAAAATCGATATAAAATCACAGGAAAATAGTAAAAATTTCAGTGTAGTTTTTAAATGAATTTGAATTGATCAGTTTGAGAAAATTTGAAATAACTTGAAATATATAAATGCTATGGATGTGAATTTTGGATATGTTGTCAATATTATCATTCCTGGCATTGTGTAGAAAATTGGCACTTAAATCATGTGTATATCTACAGATATGAATTTATATTGATTTCAGCCTATTCTCCATTTATGATTTGTTTAAATTTATCTGTTGATCAAATGCCTTCCAATTTTCTGTTGTAGCTCTGTAATGCTTAATAGTATGTTTCATAAATCAGAGATGAATTTTTGACTTGTGTATATTACCCTGCTAATTTATGGTGGTTAGTCTGAGTTAAATTCAAATTCATATTTCAACTGCAGCAATGGATGTCGTAATTTTTGGTGTGTGAGCTAAATATGTCCTTATCATGTTGTGTGCCAAGTTATAGCCTTAAATGATATGTATATTTTGTTTTATGATTTATTCATGCTCCTAGTAGCTTAAACTTGTTACATTTATCATAATTGTTTTATAGCTTTGTTTTGCCTCATATTTGGTCAAGATTTATGTGTTGCCGGTATTTGCATGTTGGTAAAATTTCCAGGTCAGTTTGTTTATATATTTGGCTGAATTAATTTCCTAAGAAATCAAGCTGTGAACGACCAAAATAATGGGAAAACGGACCTATCTCCATTTGCAGCTTAAATTCACGCTTGGAATTTATAAAACTATCCCTGGACAGCCAAAAATCACTTTAGTGAAGTTTACTTAACTAATGAGCTTATATGTGTACACAGTCACCATTAAACAAGAATAAAGTTTCTCACCCATCCACTTGTCCTTGGTGAAGGAAAGTTTAATTAAAAACTTGCTGAGGTGAATATGACCAACAAAAACACCTATGTTTACCTCTGAATTCAGAACTGAATTTAATTTCTTAAGTTTGTATACTTGAATCATAATGCATCTGCATATCGTATAGAACTTCCCTACGGGAACTACGAGTTGGTGCCTGAGTCTGAAGGGGAACCAGCTGAGGGAGAAGTGAACGTGGTGGAAGTGCAACAAGACCCGAACCAAAGTTCGGAGGATCTCGCTTCTGACTTTGCCAGCGAAGGCAAGCCCCGAAGCATAACCTATTTTTGTTAACTCCTGCAACTTTTCCTTTTATGTGATGCTTGTGCATTTACGTTCAGGAGTTGAATTGAAACCTTAGATGCATGATCCTAGGTTCCTATGTTCAAATACTAGCATGTCAGGTCGCTAGTTGCCATGCTTAGGACCACGGTAGAAGTCGAGTGATGACCGTCACTCGCGAGCTATAGGTATCTTATGTTGGAATCATAAGATTGGTTGAACTTATCGGCTCATGTGGTAAGAGCATGGGACCGACTCCGGTCAATAGATGTCAGTGGTTAAGCTTTTGAACGTACTAAACATTTGTCGGGAATGGGACCGGTAAGCTTAGTACTTTCCTGATCCGGCAATGGAACTCTCTACCACTAAACCCGGGAGTGATCCCCAGATACTAGGTAGAGGTGCATAGGTGGATCCGGATGGTCATATACCGTGGCCGGATAACCTTGTACCAGGGACTGTGGACTTGATCCCGAACTGAGAACGGTTGGGAACCGCCTGGTTGGTGTATACCCCACCCCTTTGGTTTTATTTGGCATTCTTGGGGTATGCATTCTCCCGTATGTTTAGGTCCACCTTGCAAGGTTACTAATCGATCGATCGTCGGCCTCTCACCGTTATCTGAGACTACTTAACCATCCACTCTATGTCCCTTAAGGATGGAATTGAGAAGGAATTTGTATACTTGTTTAAATTGTATTTCACAACCCTTGCTTGAATTAGTTGGCTAATCTTGTAATGGTTAAATGAATAGAATTTGGAGCTAAAACCTGAAAGTAAGGACATACTCTTTGTTACTTTTCAGCAAAACAACCCACCAGCCATAAAGCCTTGCATGACTAGAGAGTTGGTGATTTTCCAATCACCCGACGGTTAAGTCTTGCTGAGTATTAGTATACTCAGCCTTGCTTTTGTTGATACTTTTCAGGTGATGATGTGTGTGATGATGACTTTCTGTGGCCTGGTTCTCTCCCACCCGGTTGGGAGTACAAGTGGGAGGATGACAGTGCTTAGTGGCATCACAGATGGCCTCGTGTGATGTTGCTTGTGTCGTGTAGTACTTTATTTCCGCTGTGTTTCGAACTCTGAACTATTTACCTTTATGCAAAAGACTTGGTTTGTAATAATGAACCTTTGAAGGATGTTATGTATTAATATGTGTCTTGTTTATCTCTGGACTCACCTTCGTGTGAGTTTTGATGTACAAATGCCGATCCTGTGATGTAAGTGATTTATCGGGTCTGACCCGGCAGAGATGACAAGTTACTTCTATATTATTGCTTAATGGCCAAGAGGAGTGGATTAGGCAATAATATGGAATTAATTTGAGCGGTTCTGTCACAGCTAGCATCAGAGCTTCACTTGTACACCAGAGGTCTTGATACACCCTTAACAACATGTTTTGGATTAAAACTTGCAAGATTAAGGTGTGCTTTCCACAATACGTTAAGGACGCTAAGGATGGTTTGTCCGAGAGGCCCTAGAGGTTGTTGGGTTTTCTGGTGGCTAATTAACTATGATTTATCTAGACTAACTTCCAGCACATTACTTTCAGTCAAGACTTATTTTCTTGTACAACCATACTAGTTCATCACGTGTCTTATACGTGGTGGTACCACAGGAAAGTCCTGTGAGGGACTAGTGGGACCTATTCCAACGGGTGCCACGTCGCGTCTGAGTCTCGTCACGTGTCTTATACGTGATGGTACCACGGGAAGTCCGTGAGGGATGAGTGAGGCCTATTCCAATGGGCACTCACGTCGCGTCAGAGTCTTAAATAGGATGTTGTCCATGCAGTAGCTTTATGCATGGATGCCGTTTCTATAGTGAACGGTAATGTATGTGGATGCTTTCATGAGTGCTGGCATGGAAGGTTCGGGATGTTCTGTGATTTTCTGCAGGTACACTAACCGCGACTCGTTAGATCCGGTAACTCCTTTTCTTTAGCTTTCGACTAGCTATTATAGGGAGAGCTTATTTGCCTTGCCACCGGCACTAACTTTGTGTTGACAAGGAATTGTCTGTGAGGACGCATAGGTGTGCTTGCATCATTTTAAAAATCATAAGTGAACAGCAACCTTAAACTTTAAAACTTGAAGTCAAAACTTGATCAAAATCTATCAAAAAGCATATAAGGTACATCTAGTTATCATGTGAACAACCTGCTGGTCTGGAATTTTTTTTCGGATCAATATAACAAGTTTTCTTCAGAAATCATCTAGGAAAGAGATTCAAAATCTTATAAAGGGTATACTGTAAAAATTTCATAAAATTTGGATAAACCAAATTCAAGCTAGGATCTTTTCCTAAGGTTTGATCTAGCTGTCTTTTGGGAGCAGTTCAGTTCTGAAATTTTTCGGCCCCCAAGATCTAGTTTCCAGGCAAAGTGCTAGATAGAAAAGTTTCTCTAAATCTTGTTGTGGATCTGCTGAGAAAAATTCAAGAATTTTGAGTAAAGGAATTTGAAGTTATGCTCTGTTTAGTGCAGTGCTGTTGGCTGGAATTTCTGGGTGACAGCAATCTGAACTTTGGGCTTTTTGACCATTTTCCTTTTGTTTTTAGCTCCACCTTTGAATACAAAACTTGTGTCTTAATAACTCAGGGATAATCTGGTGAAATTTGGGAATTTTTGGCTCAGCAGTTTTTGAGTTACATGCATTTTTGTGCACTGTACAGAATCTGTCATTTCTTAACTCACACTAACCAGTGGGAGTTTTGTGATGCAGATGGCTGGACGGCTTTTCTGGGAGGTTCGTCCGGACGGTTCAGTCCGTACCGATGGGCTGCACCTTGAGGGGTTTGCCTATGGGACGCCCTTCGCTCGTCGGGTACTGTTAACACCAAAATTTGGTAAGGAGTCTGACTTGCGGGTCCAGCTCGGTGAGGAGTCCGTTTAGTGGAAGGAAAGGATTTTTTCAGATGTATTCGGCAAAGAAGTCTGCGGTTGGCTATCTGCTCCCGTTCGGCAAAGGAACAGTAGAGCTGATTTTGCGGGATTGGACGGTGACGTGGCTCAAGTAGGAAGGACGAATGGATGGATAGGCGATTAAGCTTAAAGATAAGTTAGGCAGCGAATCCATTCGAGATTGTACTTGGCAGGGTATAAATATGAGCCCTGAATGTATGTAATACACACAATCATTCTTCAATACAAACCGGACTTACGCCAAACCCTAGAGTCCTTTTGTCGTGTCGTCGAGTTCTTCGAGAGGGTTCATCGATCCTTCAACCTCCGTGAGTACCGGCAACCTTGTATCATGTCTAGTATCATGCGGTGGATTTAGATCTGATGCAAGTAGTCTTGCTACCATGCTTCGTGTCATGCGGTAGATTCAAACTTGGTTCAAGAGGGTTTCTTGTTAGGTCATGAGCCATGCGGTAGGCTAAGATCTAGCTTGAAGCTAGTTATCAGCTCTATTGGGTTTTGGCAAGATCCAATAGATTCATTAAGTTATCCAGTGTTACTTTGAGTTTTTACTTTATGTTTAAGTTCATGTAACACCTTTTGCCCAATCTAGATGGGTTTGGATCGGCTTTATTTCCTCTCGTGATCCTTGTACGAGTAGATTTCGTGTTTTAGCACGTGGATCTTGTGCTTTCCGATAGCCGAAACCGAATCGATCTAGGTTGTTACGTGTTGCGGGTTCAAGCTTGCCAATGTTGGTATAAATCTTGAAAGAACTGAGTATCATGCGGTAGATGCAGGTTTTTGGGTTGCTTTGGAGCTAGTCATCCGGTGGATTAGATTTCAAATCAATCTGATAGATTTATTCGCTTGGTAATGTTCGTTCCTTCTTCATGGACCCCGAATCGGCTGTTCAGCCGTATACGGTTATGTTTCTTCACGAGTAGAACACGTGCGTAATTCATGCTTTAAGTAACGTGTTCTTTTAGCTTTCCACATTTAGATTGTATCATGCGGTGGATAGATCTATTTGTGGAAAGTGGTACGATTTTCATGCAAGTTGTATCATGCGGTGGATAGATTTGTTTTGGCATCGTACCCGACGGATTTTTAAAGTACCTAGACATGCGGTAGACTAGTGCTTTGGATCTATGCATGCTTATTTATTATATGTTTACGTTCGCGCTTTACTTTATCCATTTTTTTAATGTTGGTTATCATGGGGATTGGTCATGGCCTCGTGCACGTACATCTTTGCTCAAACAAAGACCGATTACTGTCATGCTTACGTCATCCATTCGGCAGTATTACTTTTCCTTTTATAAGTTCTCGAATGGCTTTCAGTTTATTGGCAGATAGCTTTTTATAGCTATGTGTCATCCCATTTGCCTTCTTAGCCGTAAATATGGAACTGTCTGGTACCACCCGGCAAGTTCCAAGCTTTGGTATCTAACTGCTTCGTCTTTTGTTAATTTTCAGGAAAAATTGACTGGCACGTCTCGTGATTCTTTGCGCGTGTGAAGCCAGCTTGTTCGGCTTGCTGTGTGTTTGGTGCTAGGTGCACGTTTTGCGTCAACACACTTTTTGGCACGCCCAGTGGGACACGGCCCGAAAAGATCAAGATGCCCGAAATCACGGACATCATGGATGTCAACATTGAGGACCTCTCTCCCGAACGACCGGCACCTCCGGGACGTCGTGAACCAATTCCGGCGAAGTGTCCGCTATCCTTCAAGAAGAACGAAGTGGCGTCCCCTACCCGAAAAATGACATGCCCGGGGTATTGTTGCCGGGGGGAGAGCGACGCCACAACCCGGCCAGGAGAGAGAGGAATGCCCGCAAGCGTTCCGGGATGCTGCGGATCTCGTTTTGAGCAAGCACCACAAAGCTTTTCTTGGTGCGTTCCAGCAAATGATGGTGGCTGTCTTTGGCCCGGGCATGGAGCAAGCATTCAGTAAGGCACCCGTCCAAGGGGGCATCGTGGAGCTGGGCGAATCAAGCTCTCAGCCACCACTACGGAGCCCGCCAATTCAGCCTCCTCCTCAGAGCACTGGAAGTCAAGCTTTCCAGCCTCCTCCGCAGGGCGCTGGGGGTCAGCCAGTTCAGCCCCCACTACAGGCCTCAGGAGGGCAGCCAATCCAGCCACCACCGCAGGGCAGCACGGGTCAACCTGTGCAACAGCCGAATCCGTACTAGCCCATGTACGGAGACCTAGCATTCGGCTCGCCTGGGGCCCCGTTCGCTTCCGGCCACAGGATTGCTCCAGCGAGCAACTGGCTACAGAGGAATCTCTACGGCGGAGGCTGGGGCCCCGTTCGGCTGAATGTTGGGGTTCTTTACCGCAGGCAGTAAATTTGTATCAAACGTGTGTTGGGCTCGGATGGTTAGCGTAGAAGACAACGAGATTTAGACTGGTTCGGGCCTCCGAGGAGTAATACCCTACGTCCAGTGTGGTGTTGCCGTGTTCTCGAGCTAGGAGTGCTTGTAGTAGGGGTTACAAGCTGGTCGAGAGAGGGTGTCGAGCCCAAGTCCCTTGAGATGGTGTTCGATCCTATGAAGGTCTAACCCTTGTAACCGTTGCCCTCCTCTCCCTTTTATTGTCACAAGGGGAGGGGTACAAGGGGGAAGTAAAAAGAGTTACAATGCTTGGTAGCTGGCACGTGCCGTCGTACGTCGCTGTCCGTCGGGGCGCATTGAAGCTGAGTCATGAGGCCTTGTCGGGGGAGCTGCCACGTGGCTGGGCTGGACTATTCACTCCGGGATCCTTGGCCTCCTCCCCGCGTAGTTTGGGTTTGTCTTGGTCTGCTCGAGTATTTGCCTAGCTTGCCACACCTGAGCCTAAGTCTAGGCTTGTGCGTGTCGTAGAGGGTGCTTGAGTGCCTCGGGCTGAGCTTGCGTGTGGCAGAGTGGGAGATGATGGCGATATGATGGTCGCACTGCCAGTCTGACCAGCATTAAGTCCCTTGTCGAGGCAAGCTGCTTGCATGGCCCCCAGTTGTTGTATTTTCATGGCATGGGGAACCAGTCCCTCACGCGCGTCGGTGGAGGCGCTAGCGTTGTGCGTCTGGGCCCACGTGCCAGCGGGGGCCGGACTTCTCATGCGAGGCGGAGACTTGTCGTGCGAGGCAGAGACTTGTCGTGGGGGTCCCTCTAGTGGGGAACTGGTCGGAGATGCAGCCATCTGGCTGGAGATTGGACGTCTTACCAGTGTGGGTCTTGACCAGGGTCTTCCCTCCTCCTTGTTCTGAATCTTTGCCTTGATGTTGTCGATCTTGGCCTTCACATTGTCAATGGTGTCGGAATGTCTTGTTGTCTTAGGGGAGATAATCTCGCTGTCAAAGGGGGCCCTAATCCGGGCCCTCGTCAGTAGCCCCCGAGCCTGAGAGGGATTCAAGGAGTCATGCTCAGGCTCAGCCGGATGGTTTTGGTGTTGGTGGTGTTCTTCACATTCTCGGTGGGTGCGTGCGAGCGCATCTGCAGGATGTAGCCCCCGAGCTCGTGAGTGAGTTGGAGACTTGCTGGTGAGCTTTTATTCGTAATTGTAGCTGTTGTAGCTTGGGGATGTTTCGTCGGGGCAGTCGTGGCCGTCGTGGTGAATGTGGGCGCAGTTATGGGCGCGGGCATCTCGGCCGACGTGACGGACGTGACCGTTCCATCATGACCGCACGCAGACTCCGCAGGCCCGTATTCTGCGGGAACAGAGGTATCGCACGAGTGGGCAGTTGTTTCGCAGGGGAACGCGCGTGAGTGGGAAAATGTCCCGCTGACACGTCGGGCCCGGCGTCGAAGGTGAGGGGTCGCGTCTGCCCCTTTAAAACCGCACGTCGAGCGCTGGTTCAGGACTTTGACTTCCCATCTTGTTGCTCCTCTCGCGCCTACCCTCTGCTCTCTGAGTTCTTCTGCATCCGACACGCCGCCGCTGCTTGTGCTTCCAGCCCGCCCAAGACTTTGCCGTCGTGATGTCGAACTAGACGCGCTCCAACGTTTCCCGCGAGCAGCTCCTCCGTCTTTGTTGACGGTGTATTTTGGTACACCTAGCATGTTCATTACACTTTGGTTTGGATTTGATTATGGAACTAACCCGCCACTAGGCACACTAATCATATAACAAGTTCATCTATGTGCATGCATTTGGAAGTGTTGTGTTTATGTAGGAAAACATGGACATGAAGGACGGATTCTCAATAAGTTCAAAGGAGCATTTACGGAGTCTTGTTCGTGTTCATGAGCTTGATGAAATCACTTCCAATGGTGGCAAGGACCGAAGTGTTACAAAGGAACACCCCCGGGGATTGAAGCGTAAAAGACCAAACTTCATGTGAAGAGAACCTCCATCTTGGACGCGAGGATGACAACGTCAAAATCATGCAAGTGGAGGGGGCAAAGTACATAATTACATGAGGACCCACGGGAGCGAAGGGGCGACCGAACCGGGCTGAGGTGGGCCCAGGCCGGTCGGCCCAGGCCAGCCGGCCCAGCCCACTCTGGTGGCCGGTTTGACCCCCTTTCCTTGCACCCGAACGATTTTCAACCCTAAAACCCTGGAGGCACTGCCATTTGACAGGGGGGGAGACATTCGCACCAGGAGGCCATCCACAAGCTAGAGAGAGGAGGAGGAGGATCTCCAGAGGGAGATCAACCACCTCGAAGGAAGCACCTGCATGTGGAGAAGAAGACACCGTCGGAAGGGAAACCATGATCAACGGTGCTATGTCCAGCACCTTGATGGGGTAATCTCCTTATTCGTCCATGGGTTGTAATCGATCTTGAGATGTAATCACACTTTGTCGGATTATCTATCTATCATCTTGTGTTGAATATACTTTAATGCTTAAGGTTAGCTACCATGCCGCAAAGGGAGTATGCGCTCCAATGCTTCCTTGGATCCATTCAATACGCTGTGTCCATCATAGGTCTAGTCATGAATACCTTCGCGTAGTGATAGTAGGAGAGGAGGGAAAGGGCGAAACCGTGGTCACAACCTCGATAGATTAGATTGGTTTTCATGTCTTTAAGCGATTGCATGCTCTAGTATCGGTCACAACCCCGTGGGCGAGTGTCTTTTATCTTGATATCTTAATCATTCTCTCTAGTGTAGTTTAGTTGTTTTCTAGTATAATCGTAGTTAGAGTTGGAGTAGTTAGAGTGTGAAGGTAGATCGAACGCTTGTAATCCCCTTGCTCCGCGGATTGACAAGAACCTTGAGAATCCCGTGGTGAAAAAGGTGTGGGGTCCGTATGCTAGCGGATCGTAGAGGGATACATCTTTTATCCGTCAACAAGCCCCATTTTCTGGCGCCGTTGCCGGGGAGCAAGCTAGTTTACATCGTTTGATTTGCATCTAACTTAGTTTTATATTTAGTTTATCTTTCGTTTGCTATATCTAACATATATTATCTAGAAAACCACTTGTTTCGTTTTTGTTTTTATCTTATTGTCTAGATGGCGTTTGTTAATCAACACGTGGAAGAACCGGAGAAATCACTAAGGGATTACGCTAGCCCTCGATGTGAAGACATAAAAGTACAAGCGTCGGATTCGAAGCTCGAAGCGACCGAGTATGAGATTAAATCCAAGATCGTCGAGATGGTGGCGGCAAACCCGTTTGAAGGGATGGTTACGGAGAACCCATATAGACACATAAGGAATTTCACAACGATATGCAACACGGTGCGTCAAGAAGGAGTCCCCGATGAATGGTTCAAATGGAATCTTTTTCCCTACTCACTTGTCGGCAATGCAAAGGCATGGTACTCGTTTGCGTCCTTTGAAGTTGAAGGCAATTGGAACAAGTTGACAAAGAAGTTTTGCGAGAAGTTCTTTCCAATTAGCAAGGTTCAACATCTAAGGAGGCAAGTGATCCATTTCATGCAAGGAGAAGAGGAAGGGATAGACCAAGCCTGGGATAGGTTTAATGAACTAATCAAACAAGGACCAAGACTCGGCTTCTCCAGTGACGTACTCTTGCATATATTTTTCTTTTCCCTAACCCCTAGTTGCATGCAACACGTTCAAATGTGTGCAAGTGGGGATCTCATGGAGAAAACACTCACGGAAGCCTCTCAACTTCTACAAAAAATTAGTAAAGCGGCTGCCATGTGAAGAGATTGGGAAACAAGACTTGCGGAAGAGCCGGAATACAATTCAAGAAAGAAGAAGTGTGCTGAAATTTCTAAAGAGGCAACCACGGAAGTCACAAAAGAGGAACCAATCACGGAAAAGCTTGAACAAGAACACATCAATTCAAGAACTACCATGAGCATCGACATCGCCGTACCAAATGAGACAAACAAGAGAAGCATGTCAAGCGCGAAGCCACTAAGGGAGTTCAAACCAATGGATTGGGTTCCTATCGATTACGGAGAAGTATTCGACAAGAGAAGACCGTTCCCTAATCAAAAGGGAATGGCAAGAGCATTGGAAGTGGATTTCCCACCGGAGAAGAAAGCGGAAAATTCATACGACCTTGAAACCACCGGTGAGATTTTCCAAAAACTCTTTGGAGATGACATAGTGGATCCGAAACACATAGCCGAAGTGAAGAGAATCATGGGGATCAAGCCCGAAGCATCACCATACGCTCGCCTCGCCGAAGTCTACGCGATAGGATCCGAAGAAGAATAGAAGATGACACCACACTTGAGTTGCGTGATCAACGGAGTTCAATGCAAAGCTTTATGCGACATCGGAGCCCAAGTAAGTGTCCTATCTTCTAAAATTTACGATAAAGTTCAAGACCACAACCTAGACTTAGCTCCAACATCAACGAAATTAATTATGGGAGATGGTAGAACTATTAAACCTCTAGGTATTGCTTGCAACATGAAAGTAAAAATCTCTAGAAATTGTATACCAACCGATTTCTTTGTTATTGATGCTTACCATAGTAATCATGATCACATAATCCTAGGTAGGCCCTTTCTTAAGTTGGTTGATGCCGTGTTAGATGCCGGAGAAGGCAAAGTAATAATGAACCTTAATGGAACAAAGTACACATATAACTTTCTTCGTGCTTCTAAACACCTTACACCCTTTCCTCCCGAGGATGAAGAAGTAGAAGAGATAGATAGCCTTTGTTTTGTTGAAACCCTTAGAGACCTGCTGCAAAGAGCGATGGAAAATCAAATTAGTGATCAACAAGATGAAGAACTAGAAGAAGCAACAAAAGGTTTGGAACCACATGATGGAAGCGTGGAGGAAGGAAAATTCGAAGACATAGGAGAGATTAAACCCGAGGAGCCACAAGCGCCCGAGGTAGACCTTAAACCTTTGCCCAAAGGATTAAAGTATGAATTTTTGGGCCCAGACAATACCTATCCAGTCATCGTGAGCGACGAATTGAGTCCCGAAGAAAATGAGAAGTTGCTGATTTTATTGAAAAACATAGGAAGGTGATTGGATATTTGATTAATGATCTCAAAGGTATTAACCCAGCCTTTTGCACTCATCGTGTACCAATGGAAGACCAATGTAAGCCCGTAGTGGACCACCAAAGGAGGCTAACTCATGCCATGCGAGAGGTAGTAAAGAAAGAGGTTATCAAGTTACTTGATGCCGGAATCATCTACCCGGTTCCGCATAGCGAATGGGTGAGCCTGGTACATTGTGTACCAAAGAAAGGAGGTTTGACCGTGGTGAAGAATGAGAAGAACGAATTGATACCACAAAGAACCGTGACTGGGTGGCGGATGTGTATTGATTATCATAAGCTTAACAAAGCGACGAAGAAAGATCACTTTCCCCTACCGTTCATCGACGAGATGCTTGAGAGATTAGCAAACCACGCATATTTTTGCTTTCTCGATGGGTACTCGGGGTTCATGCAAATTCCCATTCACCCGGACGATCAACACAAAACAATGTTTACATGCCCTTACGGAACGTTCGCATATAGAAGGATGCCCTTTGGTCCATGCAACGCTCCGGCCTCTTTTCAACGTTGCATGATGGCTGTATTTTTGGATTTCATCGAAGAAATTGTCGAGGTGTTCATGGATGATTTTTCCGTTTATGGGAAGACGTTCATGGATTGCTTGGCAAACTTGGAAAAGGTCCTCACGAGGTGTGCAGAGGTAGACTTGGTGTTAAATTGGGAAAAGTGGCACTTCATGGTTAAGCAAGGCATAGTGCTCGGACATGTTATATCCGAGAGAGGAATTGAAGTGGACAAGGCTAAGGTAGAGACGGTTGAGCAACTCCCACCTCCTACGGATGTTAAGTCCTTAAGGAGCTTTCTAGGCCATGCCGGATTCTATAGAAGATTTATTAAGGACTTCTCAAAGATCACTAAGCCTTTAATGCATCTTCTTCAAAAGGATGTGGCTTTCGACTTTGATGAGAAGTGCCTAGCAGCATTCCGGACCTTGAAAAGTGCATTAGTGAGTGCTCCCATCATCCAACCTCCGGATTGGAGCCAACCTTTCGAGATCATGTGTGACGCAAGTAACTACGCCGTAGGCGCGGTTTTGGGTCAAAGAAAGGAAGGCTGAGTTCACGCTGTTTACTATGCTAGCAAAACTCTTAGTGGGGCGCAATTAAATTATGCCACTACGGAAAAGGAGTTGCTAGTGGTGGTATTCACTTTCGAAAAATCAGATCTTACATCGTGAACTCGAAGGTCATTGTCTACACCGATCACGCAGCCATCAAGTACCTCTTGGCTAAGAAAGAAGCTAAACCACGTTTGATTTGTTGGATCCTTCTTCTCCAAGAATTTGATGTTGAAATTCGTGATAAAAAGGGAGTGGAAAATGTTGTGGCCGATCATTTGTCTAGGATGAATCGTGGACAAGATGATAAAGAGCCCATAGAAGATAAGATGAGAGATGACCACCTCTATCGAGTGCTTGATAAAGATACTTGGATGATTGATATCATTCGAGCGATTCGAAAGATGCCTCTCGATCATCTAGATAAAAACTCTCAAAAGAAGATAATCTCCGAAAGTAGGAAATACTTTTAGGATGCACCATACCTCTTCAAGCTTGGCAATGATGGAGTCATGAGAAGATGTGTGCCAAGAGAAGAGAGGGTAGAAATTCTGAGGAAGTGCCACTCGGCAGAGTATGGTGGGCACTATAGCCATTTTCGAACCCAAGAAAAAGTATGGTCGAGCGGATTCTTTTGGCCGGAGATGCATGAAGATACTAAAAGATATGTTGCATCATGCCCCGAATGCCAAAGAACCAGAAACATCTCTCAAAGAAATTCTATGCCTTTGAAATACAACCTACAAATCGACATATTCGATGTATGGGGTATAGACTTCATGGGGCCTTTAAAAACTCATTTGGATTTGAGTATATCCTAGTCATGATTGATTATGTATCCAAGTGGGTAGAGGCTATACCATGTCGTAAAGCTTCCACGGGGGAGTCCATTACTATGATCAAGAACGTGATTTTTCCTCGTTTCGGTACACCGAGAATCTTGATAAGTGATGGAGGAACTCACTTCACTGGGAAGAATTTCAAAAAGTGCTTGTCCAAGTTGGGAATTGAGCATAGGGTCTCTACGGCCTATCACCCACAAACCAACGGACAAGCGGAAACGTCGAATAGGCAATTAAAAAGCATCCTCAACAAAACCGTAGAGAAGGGAGGCAAAGATTGGTCAAAGAAATTAGACGGAGCTTTATGGGCTTATCGAACGGCGTTCAAAACACCGATAGGTATGACCCCTTATCAATTCGTCTATGGAAAAGCTTGCCACCTTCCAGTTGAGTTGGAACATAAAGCCTATTGGGCGATTAAAGAGATGAACCTCGATCTCGATGCCGCGGTGGTGAAACGAAGAATTCAAATAAGTGAGCTAGAGGAGATGAGGTTGAAAGCATATGAAAATGCAAGCATATACAAAGAGAGAATCAAAAGGTGGTATGATAAAAGATTGAAAAATAAAGAGTTTAAAGAAGGAGATAAGGTCCTCCTCTTCAATTTGAGGTTTAAAACCTTCGGAAAGGGGAAATTGCAAAGCAAGTGGGACGGACCTTGTATTGTGCATTCGGTGCTCTCCAACGGAGCGGTAACAATTATGGATATAAAAGGTGATCAATTTATGGTGAATGTCCAACGGCTTAAGGTTTACTACGAACCCGACGTTATGCCCCTTCATCATGTTGATGTCTTCACCATGGAAGAAGAGCCCGAACGTCCCGCCTAGGACGAAAAACAAGGCATGAATTTCTGTAAATAGTTTTTCTTTTAATTTTCTGGAGTTTCTCATGAAGATTTACTGGGCCATCTTTTTTCCATGGGCTAAGGAGGCGAAAAAAGGGCGGTGCGCGAAAGACCGGACCGGCCCGGCCCCCGAGACAGGGTGGGCCGGCCAGCCTGGTCCGATCGGCCCAGGTGGGTCCCGACGGCGGACGTCCCCGATTTCTGCCCGAATTGCTCCTTTTCGACTTCCTTCTTCGGTCAGAAAATTTTAAGGGAAGTTTAAAAAAGGAAAATGAGGTTCCTAGGGTTTTTCTCTTCGGACTATTCATTTGGCCGAATTGGGAGCTCGGGAATCAACCCCTCCAAGCAATATTTTGCACCCTTGCAGCAGCCATTGTGCCCCCGAGGAGCTTAAAGTTGAAGATAGAAGCCAAGGAGCCATCGATGGAGGAGGCAAAGCGATGCGAGCTCAAGCTACCCGTCGAGATCAAGAGGACCGCCTGCATCCATTGCGGAGGCCGTGTCCCGACCGGAGCTATTGCATCTCGCAACCCCGTCGAAGGAGAGAAGGTCCCTACGCCCGTTCGAAGGTCGGCGCGCATCCAAGGCATGAAGCGGAAAGACTACAAGGAGGTGTCGCCCGAGCCTAAGGATTATGGGGGTAGTGACTACTCCGACGATCGTAGCCCGAGCTCGTGGGCGGCTGCCGGAAGAGATGATAACGACCTCTACATTTGAGATGAGGTGCCCAAGGAGAAGACTCCCTAAGGCCCTAACGGCGGAGGCGACGACAATGGTGGTGGCGACGACGGCGGCGATGACGGTGGCGACAACGGTGGAGACAATGGCGATGATGACCCCTTCAGATTGCATCCGATGTGTTGTCAAGCTTGCCGTCAATCCATCGCGGATCTCTACGCGTCGGTCGACGAATGTCTCCAAGCCATGGAAGCGATGAAGCAGCGTTTGGAGGGTTTTGAGTGCGTAGTTGAAGACGATTACAAGTTCCTTAACCGCAACGTGTGCAAACTCTTTGGCATGGTCGGGAACATGAGAGGCAAGTGGTGCAATACTTGCTTAAAGTACCACTAGGTCTAGTTTTCCCCTTAGGATTTTGTAAGATACGACGAGGACGTCGTATGTTTTTAGCGTGGGGGAGAGCCAGCTAGCTAGCTAGCCTTAGGTTTTGAGCTTCAAGTTTAGGTTCGGTTTAATCTTCGAGTGAGAGTCTTAGAGTTTATTGAGTCTTTAGTTTTTGAGTGTGTTTTTAAATTTTTGCAAGTGTCTTAAATTAGTGTTGAGTCAAAGAAAATCAAATAAAAAGAGTCTTTATATATTTTGTGTCTTGCTTGATGCTTATCTTTATGCACTTGTTTGTTTATCTTTGATTCTTTATATGTGAACATAAGTGTGTGGTTTGAAAAACGTTTACTGTGGTGCTTAGTGGAATTGCTACTACTTAAAGTACCCGCACCACACTTCGATCTTGAGCTTCACATGTTAGTTGTGCTATGTTCAATGCTAAAAGTTGGAGGATTTCAGTTCTGAAAATTATCTTAAAACCCTTGTAATAAAGGTTAGCAAAACCTCTTTTTCCAAATTGAGAGGAAGAAAAAAATCCTATACAAAGCCAATTTATTTTTTGCTCCACCATAAGTGTGATTAGCACGATGAGTTAGGCTAGGATCCTTCTCTCTTGGGAGTTTTAATTTCGAGTCATGATCATGTTCTTGTACTTATCTTTTGTTGCTAGCCTCGTCATACATTCGGTAACGTGACTTTCACATTGGAAGTCCCGTACATCGCCGAATTCCATACCCAACCCTATACATCTCTTTTGTACATCGCATTCCTTGAACACAACCTACTTTCAAAAGTTTCATCTCGTCTCTAGCATGATTTATTTAAAATTTCAGATTGTATGCATGCGAGAAAGAGGGGAGTTGAGAGATTTGAAAAGTTGTCAAGAGAGGGAAAAATATATAGAAAAGTAAAGAAAGAGAAAAAATATGAGAACGAAAGAATGAAAGAAAAAAAAGAGGAAAAGAGAAAAGAGGAGGTACCAATAAAGATATGAGAGGGATGGATCAAGTGAAGAAAAGAAAAATAAAGTGTAAGGAAGGATGTCACGTTGTTGAGAGACGAAACTTTCATTCTTTTCCAACCATGTGCAATCCGACAACGAGGATGTCATCGGTGCCTTGTAGTCATAATTTTATTTTGCCCTTGCACATGTCCACCATGTAAATCTTCTCATCATTGATATCCCTACATATGGTTAATTCTCATGATCATTGGCTTTGAAAGGTAAACAACCATTAGAGGAAGTTCTTAGTTTGACGATACTTGTGTTGATTGCACTAGCCCTACCTATAGCTCCACTTTACATGTTATATGAGAGACTTATGGGAGGTGAAAGTTTTATAAAATTGGTTTAGGACAGCCACCTCATATGAGTGAATTGAGAGAGCTTGGAGAAAGATTTTTGTCTAATACTTGTTGCAGGAAGTTTGTTTTTGAAAAATCATAAAAACCTTCTGGTGGAAGCAAAGAAGTAAGCATGGCTGAGATTGAAGGCTTCGAGTGAATAGTTTGAGTTGTGGGGTAAATCTTGACATGGTAAAGATTCTAAACGCCCATGTTTATGTTTGATGATCATTACTTTATGTTTATGTATTAAAGACGAAAGGATTGACTAACTTGTGAAGAAGGATTAGTGGAACACGATTACAACACTTTGGGTGAAGTTCTTTTACGAGTACTTGCTCGAGGACGAGCAAGAGCTAAGCGTGGGGGAGATGTTGACGATGTATTTTGGTACACCTAGCATGTTCATTACCCTCTGGTTTGGATTTGATTATGGAACTAACCCTCCACTAGGCACGCTAATCATATAACAAGTTCATCTATGTGCGTGCATTTGGAGGTGTTGTGTTTATGTAGGAAAACATGGACATGAAGGGCGGATTCACAATAAGTTCAAAGGAGCATTTACGGAGTCTTGTTCGTGTTCATGAGCTTGATGAAATCACTTCCAATGGTGGCAAGGACCGAAGTGTTACAAAGGAACACCCCCGGGGATTGAAGCGTAAAAGACCAAACTTCATGCGAAGAGAACCTCAATCTTGGACGCGAGGATGACATCGTCAAAATCATGCAAGTGGAGGGGGCAAAGTACATAATTGCATGAGGACCCACGGGAGCGAAGGGGCGACCGAACCGGGCCGAGGTGGGCCCAGGCCGGTCGGCCCATGCCTGCCGGCCCAGCCCACTCTGGTGGCCGGTTCGGCCCCCCTTTTCCTTGCACCAGAAGGATCTTCGACCCTAAAACCCTGGAGGCCCCGCCATTTGACAGGGGGGGAGACATTCGCACCAGGAGGCCATCCACAAGCTAGAAAGTGAGGAGGAGGATCTCCGGAGGGAGATCAACCACCTCGAAGGAAGCACCTGCACGTGGAGAAGAAGGAAGACACCATCGGAAGGGAAACCATGATCAACGGTGCTATGTCCAGCACCTTGATGGGGTAATCTCCTTATTCGTCCATGGGTTGTAATCGATCTTGAGATGTAATCGCACTTTGTCGGATTATCTATCTATCATCTTGTGTTGAATATACTTTAATGCTTAAGGTTACCTACCATGCCTTAAAGGGAGTATGAGCTCCAATGCTTCCTGGATCCATTCAATACGCCGTGTCCATCATAGGTCTAGTCATGAATACCTTCGTGTAATGACAGTACGAGAGGAGGGAAAGGGCGAAACCGTGGTCACAACCCCGATAGATTAGATTGGTTTTCATGTCTTTAAGCGATTGCATGCTCTAGTATCGTAGACCGTGGGTGAGTGTCTTTTATCTTAATATCTTAATCATTCTCTCTAGTGTAGTTTAGTTGTTTTCTAGTATAATCGTAGTTAGAGTTTGAGTAGTTAGAGTGTGAAGGTAGATCGAACGCTTGTAATCCCCTTGCTCCACGGATTGACAAGAACCTTGGGAAACCCGTGGTGAAAAAGGTGTGGGGTCCGTACGCTTGCGGATCGTAGAGGGATACGTCTTTTATCCGTCAACAGTCTTGTCGAGGCGGGACAGCTTCCTCCGCTCACCGCCGCTGTTGAGTGGATGGTCCCCGACGACGAGTCCGTGTCGCGGCCCCCCAAGGGCTACATGGTGTCGTTCGTGGCCTTCCACGAGCGCGGCTTCTCCGTCCCCGCTGGCCGGTTCATCTGCGGGGTGCTATTCGAGTATGGGCTGCAGATCCAGCACCTTAACCCGAACAGCATCCAGCAGATGGCTGTGTTCGAGGCGATGTGCGAGGGGTACCTCGGAATCAGTGCCCATTGGCACCTCTTCCAATATTTCTTTAGGTTCACCTGCTGGAAGGATGGCTCCCGCGTGGCGACGATCGGCTGTGCCAACCTCCGAATGAATCAGGGCTGCGGCAACGACTACATCCTGGTGACGCTGACTAGCTCGAACAGTGGTTGGCACAAGGGGTGGTTCTACCTACGGAACGACCCCGAGTTCACGCTCCCGTCGTGCACCGAGATCTCCATCGCGGAGTCGCGGAGGAGTTGTGAGGACGGCCCCGCCAAGGAGTAGGAGAAAATCCTCAAGCACCACTGGGATGTGTTGGGGCGTCTCCGAGGAGCCGAAGTCACCCTGGCAAAAGTGATCGGGCAATATCACGCCCGAGGAGTCGTTCCGCTCCGGAGGCGGCCGCTTCGCCTCTGCGAGATGACCGCCGACAGGGCCCCTTGGGAGGGGACCGTGACCGCGTTGTCGCTCCCATCGTCTCTCGAGGTCCAGCGCCACGTGGCACAGGCGATCAGGAGATCGACCTACTCGTGGCTGCCGTCACGGCTGCTCCTGATGCTCCCCAACACGGGGACAGAAAAAGTTGTCAGTTGTCGTCTTCTCGATGTATCTTATTTGCTCTTGTCGTGACGTCGATTTTCTCGGAGCCTGTCTTCCCTGGCTAACATTCATGCCTTCTTGTCATTCTAGTTGAAGTGCGCCCACCTCATTCCGGCCAAGGCGCCTCTCCCGGAGGAGGCGATTTTTAATCGGAACAAGGACGCAGCGGAGAAGACGTGCGCCACGCGCAAGGCGCAGCACAAGAAGCGCAAGATCGCCAAGCGTGATCGTAATGACAACCGCATCAAGAGGCGGAAGGCGGGGAGTTGGGTGTCTTCTCCGATGAAGACCCATCGCCCGAGCCGTCGTGGAGCGGTGACGTCGCCAGCGCGGCGGTCGACTGGAGCGACATGTCGGGGTCATCCTCGTCGTCGCCTCCCCGCGGCACCGAAGTGTCATCATCACGACAGCCGCAGGTGGTTGTGGGCGACAAGACTGTGGGCTCGAGCTCGCATCAAGCAGCTCACCCTGCCCGAGAGGACCAGCGGACGGTCCGGCCTCGTGTGGCGCCCAGCGGGACGGGCGCCTCCGAGTCCCAGAGATCTGCACCTCGCCAAGCCGACCCCCGAGAAGGTCGGAGGAGCGACCGGCGTCCGCCCGCCAGCTTAACGATGGCTCCGACCGCCCCGACTCTAACTACCTGCAGAGGCGCCGATCGCGTGGGAAGTCGTCATACTCGGCATCGACGCCGAGCGCGCCGCAAGCGGCGGAGCCAGGCGCTGCCCCGCGGTGCCTGCAGTCATTACTTATCCGGGGTGGTGGAGCCCAGGACGTTCACGTGTCCCTCGTCGCCGGCGAGGGCCACGGTCTAACCCCGGTCTCCGCAGAGGCTGAGGGATCAGCCCCCGAGCAAGCGGGGGAGCGAGTTGTCGTTGTTGGGGTTTAGCTTCACCCCGTGTTGTCATAGCTTTGCGGAGACCTCAATGAGGTCGGGGACCAGATCCCCTGTCTTTTTCGACTTGACTACGATGTCGTCGACGTACGCTTCTATGATGCGGCCTATCAACTCCCCGAAGACGCGTCACATGCATCGTTGGAAAGTAGCGCCCGCATTTTTTAGCCCAAAGGGCATCGTTTGATAGCAGTACGCACCGAACAGAGTAATGAACGAGGTTGCGAGTTGGTCCGCTATGCACATCGCTATCTGGTGGTACCCGGAGTACACATCGAGAAAACAGAGGGTTTCGCACCCTGCCGTTGAATCGACTACCTGATCTATGCGAGGCAAAGGAAACGGATCCTTGGGACATGCCTTGTTAAGGATCATATAGTCAACACACATCATCCATTTCTTATTCTTTTTCTTTACAAGTACATGGTTTTCTAGCCACTCAGGGCGAAAGACTTCACGGATAAACACCGCACTAAGGAGCTTCATGACCTCCTTGCCAATCGCCTTGCACATCTCGTCGTTGAAGCAGCGAAGGCGCTGTTTCACTGGTTTCGATCCCATCTTGATGATTAATTTGTGCTCGGCAACCTCTCTCGGGATCCCCTTCATGTCGAAGGGTTTCCATGCAAACACATTGAGGTTCGCTTTGAGGAAGTCAACGAGCGCGCTTTCCTATTTAGGATCGAGCGTCGTCCCGATATGGAGCGTACGGCCGTCGTCGGAGACGACCGCATCCTTGACGTCCTTGGCGGGCTTGAAAGAGCAGGCCGCACGCTTGGATGACTCGGGGACATCCTAGTCCTCGGAACGAGGCTCGGCGTGGAGCCTCTCGGACCGGATGGTTGCCTCAGTGAACTGAAAGCATTCAGCATCACATTCGTACGTGCGTTGATATGTTGGCCCTACTGTGATGATACCCTTCGGTCTGGTAATCTTCAGCTTCAGGTACGTATAGTTGGGCACGGCCATAACTTTGCGTATGCCGGCCTCCTGAGGATCGCATGGTACGTCCCCGAGAACCCCACCACTTTGATGGTGAGGGTTTCTGTGCGGAAGTTCCGCACGTCCACAAACATGACGGGCAGATCAATCTGCCTGAGGGGGATCGCCTCGATTCCGGGTACGATCCCGTGGAATGGTGCCGTCGACAGCCTTAGTGCGGACCACGGGATGCCCATCTCGTCAAACGTTGACATGTAGAGCACGTTGATCCCGCTTCCCCCATGCATCAGGACCTTGTGGATCCTTCTGGATTTGAATAGGGGAGCTACCACTGGTGGGTAGGATCTGGGCTGAAGCACATTGTCAGGATGTTCCTTGCGGTCGAAGGTTATCGGAACCTTCGACCACTTTAGGTAGAACGACTTCGCGACTTCAGCGTTGAAGACTTCTCGCCGGATGAGCTTCTCGCGCCGCCTTGAGGGTCTTGCCGGTGATCCCACAAAGATCATGTGTACCGCGCCGTCTTCACCAGGGAACACAGCCCCCGCATCGTCATCATTGTCGTGGGAGGGTCCTTGCTCCTCGGGTTGGTCCGCTGTTCTTGGCTTGAGGGTGCCCTTGACGTAGTTCTTCATAAGCTGGCACTCCCTGAGTGTGTGCTTGACGGGGACCTCATGGTGCGGGCACGACGCGTCCAAGAGCTTCTCGAAGTGGTCCCGGGATGGTGCAGGCTTGGCCGGGTTGCCCTTGGGGCGCGATGCCTTGCGCTCCACCGCCGCGACGAAGTTGTCGTCACATCGGCGCTTGTCGTTCTTCTTCTTCTTTTTGAAGCGCGAGGATGTCCCCTTGCTGTGATCCACGACTTGCTTCCCCTTGTCGTGAGGGGTGTTCAGGGTCGCGGCGACCGCTTCCTCGCCGTCGGTGTGGTTGCTCGCGATGTCGAGGAGCTCACGGGTCGTGCGAGGCATGCGACACTCGAGTCGGTGGATGAGGGAGGTGCATGTTGTGCTGTTCCAGAACGCCGAGATGGCGTCGTTGTCGGTTGCGCCTGGGAGCTCGGTGCAGTGCTTGCAGAAGCGCTGTATGCACTCGCGAAGACTCTCCCCCATATGCTGCTTGCAGTTGCGCAGCTCCCATTGCTTTCCGAGGCACATGTACGTGCCCAGGAAGTTGTCGACAAACACTCAACGCAGGTTGGTCCAATCATTGATCTTGTCGCGCGACAAGTGTTAGAGCCACGTGCGCGCAGAGTCGTCGAGGTAGTGCGGCAAGCTATTGATGACGAAGAGGTCGTCGGTCGCGGTAGTCCTCGAGCCACACGTTGGGGTAGGTGTCCCCATTGTATCTTGGCACATTGGTCGGAGCCCGGAAGCGTGAAGGGAATTTCGCGTCGCGGATGCTCCGGCCAAAGGCCCGCTGACCTCGCTAGTTTGGTGACCAGCTGCGCTCGCGGTCGTCGTCGCTATCGTGGCGTCGTCCGCGCCCACGGTGGTCGTGATGGCGCGAGCGGTTGTCGCGGTTGTCGATGCTCTCAACTCGTCATCGTGCCTCGATGGTGTTCCGAGCGTCGCGGTTGGGACCAAGACGACTTTTGACCGCAATGCTGCGGCTCCAACTCCCTCCCCGCACTCTCGATGCTGGGATGGAGGCGGATTAGGGCCGTGGGTGGAAGTCGCTCCAGCCCGCCCGCGCTCTGAGCGCTGACGCGTGGCGGAGCCCTCCGCTTGTTGTGCTGCTGCAGCCTCAAGTAGCGCCTTCAGCTGTTGGCGCACTCGTCGCTCCTCGGAGGTCGCGGGCTCCGGGCAGTCGCGTAGCAGCATGGCCAACACTGCAAGGTTCTGAGACGCCTGCCGGAAGAGTGGCGGAGCATCAGTGTCGGTGTTGGCGTTGGCGCCGGCATCGACGTTCGCGCCCTCGTTGGCACGTCAGTTGTTGTCACGCACCGGTCTGCGCACTGGCGGCGTAGGTGTGTGGCCGTGCGGCTGATCGGCAGCCGGACGGCGCTCGCGTCGGTCGTCGTTCCCCTTGCGGGGCTCTCCCTGCACAGGAACATCCTGCGTCGGGCGTCGATCGCGGGGCTCGGCATCCATGCCAAGCTCTTGGTGTAGAAGGGCCAACTCCTCATCGAGCTGGCATCTCGCCTCCGCGATTTCGTCGAGCTGAGACCACTGCTGGGCGTCGGCATTGCGGTGGCATGGAGCAGGCTCCGGTTCGGAGCTGCTCGATGCAGAGGCCACACAGACATTGCACTCTCGCGTGGGGTCGTGACGTCGCATGGTCCGCGCCCTCTGAGTCGTCATAGACCCAGGGGCGGTGCCGGTCGTGCGGAGACTGTCGATGTAGGCCATCACTGGGTCGTCCGGGAGGCCGGGTTGCCCACGGGGGTACATTGCGGTGTACCACTCCATGAACTCCCCCATGCCCAGCGGTTCGTCTCTGCTGGCCTGGAAGGCGAGGTCGGTGAGGTAGTATGCGGCGAGCCTAAAACGCTCCTGCGTTGGGTTTGGCCCCAACATGCCGAGACGCCCCATAGTCGTCTTGAGGACATTGGGACGAGGTGGCCGGGTGAAGGTGCGCCCAGCGACAGACTCCACCGGCCCGCTGTAGACGAAGCCGAGGGAGCCGAAGCGTAGGGTGGTCCCAGGAGTCAGCATGACCCTACGACTGTCCATCCGATCCGCTAAAGTTTGTCAAGACACATGATGTTCCCCTACCTGGCACGCCAACTGTCGGGGTTCTCTACCGCCGGCAGTAAATTTGTATTGATCATGCGTCGGGCTCGGATGGTTAGCGCAGGAGACAACAGGATTTAGACTTGTTCGGGCCTCCGAGGAGTAATACCCTACGTCCAGTGTGGTGTTGCCATGTTCCCAAGCTAGGTGTGCTTGTAGTAGGGGTTACAAGCTGGTCGGGAGAGGGTATCGAGCCCAAGTCCCTTGAGATGGTGTTCAATCCTATGAAGGTCTAACCCTTGTAACTGTTGCCCTCCTCTCCCTTTTATAGTCACAAGGGAAGGGGCACAAGGGGGAAGTAAAAAGAGTTACAGTGCTAGGTAGCTGGCACGCCCCATCGTACGTCGCTGTCCGTTGGGGCGCATTGAAGCTGAGTCGTGACGCCTTGTCGGGGGAGCCACCGCGTGGCCGGGTTGGACTGTTCACTCCGGGACGCTTGGCCTCCTCCCCGAGTAGTTTGGGTTTGTCTTGGTCTGCCCGAGTACTTGCCTAGCTTGCCACGCCTGAGCCTAAGTCTATGCTTGTGCTTGTCGTAGAGGGTACTTGAGTGCCTCGGGCTGAGCTTGCGTGTGGCAGAGTGGGAGATGATGGTGATGTGATGGCCGCGCAGCCGGTCTGACCAGCATTAAGTCCCTTGTCGGGGCGAGCAGCTTGCATGGCCGCCAGCTGTTGTATTTGCATGGCATGGGGAACTGTTCCCCCAAGCGCGTCGGTGGTGGCGCTCGCGCTGTGCGTCTGGGTCCACGTGCCAGCCAGGGCCGGACTTGTCGTGCAAGGCGGAGACTTGTCGTGCGAGGCGGAGACTTGTCGTGCGAGGCGGAGACTTGTCGTGCAAGGCAGAGACTTATCATGGGGGTCCCTCTAGTGGGAAATGGTCAGAGATGCAGCCATCTGGCCGGAGACTAGACGTCTTGCCAGTGTGGGTCTTGACCAGGGGCTTCCCTCCTCCTTGTCTTGAATCTTTTCCTTGACGTTGTCGATCTTAGCCTTCACATTTTTAATCGTGTCGGATTGTCTTGCTGTCTTAGGGGAGATAATCTTGCCGTCAAAGGGTGCCCTAATTCGGGCCCTCGTCACTAAACAAGTGGCAGAGAAGCTTAACCTTCAGTAGGAGTACCTGTAGGATAAGTTTTGGTAGGGCATGGAAGATAAACAGAGTTGTTAATAACTTGTTCGAATTATGAATGAGAGTTATCCACGACATGTTTGTGAAATGAGTACTCGTCGCCGCCACTTGCAGTGAAGTGTGTGGAGTACTAAGCCGTGGAGGTCTCGCGAGTAGTAGTACTCGGTAGTGGGTGTCGGTGTTTTAGACCGGCAACCTACTAAGGGGAGTACCCAAGAAGATGAATGTGGCCTCGCCGAGATCGGTAACTTGAAGGAAGAGACACGTGGCACACGATTTAGACAGGTTCGGGCCGCGAGGTGCATAATACCCTACGTCCTGTATGCTGCGTAGCTCTTGATTGATTGGGTACGATTACAAGATGATGCAATCTTACGCCGTGAGATGAGATGATCGAGAGAGGGGTCCCTGCCTCGCCTTATATAGCCTGGGAGGCAAGGTTACAAGTCGGTTCAGGGAGAGAGTACTAGTCGAGTACGTCTAGGAGTCCTCCATACGGTGCGGGACATGTACAGCTTCCTAACCGAGTACATCTCCTCTGTAGTCCTCGTGCTTCAGGCCATCACGTGCCATGCAGCGCAAGTCGGGTAGTCCCAAGGGCCCACCGAGTAGTCGGTCCTGGTACCCACCGAGGTAGTGGGCCCAGAGAGGTCCATACGACCAGCCCCCGAGTACTTTGTAGTCGAGAAGGATAGTTTCGAGTAGTCTTGACGGCCTTAACGAGTAGTCCTCAAGCGTCCCCGAGTGCTACAAGTCAAAAGTCCTCAAGAGTAGTCGAAGCATCCGAGGCCTGGAATGTACTCCGGTAGCGACATGCGAACAATCCACGAAGTCTTCTCGAGTAGTCCCAAGCGTCCTCGAGTGCGCCTTGAAGGTCTTCAACAATGCCCGTGTTGTCTTGAAGCCGAAACTGATATGGAAGTGCGATTGCAAAATCGCACTCCATATGGAGTAGCCCCCGAGCCTTAGGTTCAGTTGTAGACTCTGGCTAAGGGTCCATCTGAAGTTTTGGCAAGAAAATCCCGAAAAATCCGGAGAAAAAACCGAAGGACACGTGGCACGGAGCCCCCGAGCCTTGAGTCGAGTACTTCCTCTCGGATTGAAGGGTCAGCTTGTAGAAAGTGTCCTGAGATACTCTTGAGTCTTGTCGCTCCCCAGGAAGTTGAGTAGAAGTAGCCGAGCCCCCGAAGTGAGGTGCGTCGACTAGTAGAAGTAGAAGAGTCAGGCGCCACCGCTGAGTCAGTTGAGCGCAGACTTATCCATCCGGCCGTTGGAGGGGCCGCTGTTGACTTATAAATAGAAGCCAAAACCCTTAGGGTTTTTCACCTTACGCATTCGCAGCACTTCCAGCGGATCTAGCCAGAAATCACCGCCAGTGCACACTGCCGCCGTTGAGAGGATTGTAGATCCGAGCGCGCCGCCGTAGGAAGCCACTGTTGTAGCCCCCGAGCGAATGCGCGTGAAGACACCGTGCACCTGGAGAATGAAGCCTTCACCATCGAAGACCGCGAAGGCCGCCGGTGGGAAGAAGAGGGCTCGCGAAGAGGAGGCCGGATCTGCTGCGGGGACGCCGCCGGTGTCTCCGCCACGGCCAGATCCGAATCGCGAGTGGAAGAAGTCCAAGGCCAAGACCGAAGACCTGCTGGCCCTTCTCATCAGTGGGTTTCTGCGGGAGAAGGAGGTGGACATGTGGAGAGCCGCTGCAGGGGATCCGTACCCCATGGAGAAGAATCCGGACGAGATCGTGATGTTCACCCGGTTCGCGGAGCGCGGACTGTCCCTCCCTGCCAGCGACTTCTTCAAAGGGTTGCTGGGGTACTACGGCATCGAGTACCTCAACCTCAACCCCAACGGTATCTTCCACACCGCCGTCTTTGTACATTTCTGCGAAGCCTTCTTGGGGATCAAGCCCCATTGGATCTTGTTCTGGAAGTTCTTCCGGGTGAAGCCTCAGCCCAGCGCCAGCAATCCTCGAGTAGTCGGAGGAGCGGGGATCCAGATGAGGGAGGATGCGGCAGAGCAGTACCTCTCCTACAAGTCGATTGATTCCAATCAAGATTGGAAAGCAAAGTGGTTCTACGTCATGAACCACCACCCGGAGCTGCCGAAGCCAAGCGGGAAGCAGCCCAAGCACCGGCCGTGGTGGAACTCAGAGCCGTTATGCAAGAAGGTCTTCAGTTGCCCGAGCTGCTGGCGAAGATCAAGGTGCTGAAGGAAGCCGGGCTGAGGGCCGAACATGTGGCCTTCAGCTTCATGAAGCGAAGGGTGCAGTCGCTGATGGCCCGCGACACCCTAGGGTACGAGTACACCGGCGACGACGACACGTCGCGGATGCCTGGAGATGAAGTCGACGACGACGACATTGTTGATAGCCAGGATCTTCAAAGATATGCCGGCGTACACACAGTGCCTAGTACCAGAGTACTCCGCCGCGCGCCCACCAAAGGAGGTTAGTAGCCACATCCATTGTCGAGTACTCATTACGTAAGAGTAGTCGCACTGATGTGTTGTGCTTCTTGCAGGATGACTTGGCGAAGTTCGTCTCCGAGCCGGCGTCGCCTCCTCAGCTGGTCGAGGTCCCAGAGGAAGGGAAGGCCAAGGCCAAGGAGCGGCGCGAAGTCGATCTTGACGTTGTCGATCTTAGCCTTCACATTTTTAATGGTGTCAGATTGTCTTACTGTCTTAGGGGAGATAATCTTGCCATCAAAGGGTGCCCTAATTCAGGCCCTCATCACTAAACAAGTGGTGTCGGGGACCGCCCTAGGGGTCCCCTCAAACAATGGGGGAACCCTTACTTAAATTCCTGCATCAAAATAAGCTAAGCCTAACCATGCAGGAGACTAACCATGCAGGACATGGCCCATGCAGCAGGACTTCGGAGGCCCACCAAGACGGCTCGTCTGTAAGACCCCTCGAGCAGGCTCCGCCTCGCCCGAGGGTACGCTCCTCCTCGGACGGGCTCCGCCCCGTTCGAGGGGCAACCCCCTCCTCGAACGGACTCCGCCCCGTTCGAGGGGCGACCCTTCCCTCGAGCGGTCCCGCCCCGCTCGAGGGCTCGATCCCCCCTCGAGCGGGCCTCGCCTCGCTCGAGGGTCCGCTCCACCCTCGGGCGGGGCCCGCCACGCTCACGGGCGCCCGCGCGCGTGCGCCGCCCCCGTACGTGGGCATTTAACGCCCGGACGCCGCGGGGACGGCGTCATCATGCGCCGGGGCTCACGCCCCGGTGCCGCCGCACCAACTCCCCGGGGAGGAGCCCATCCCCGCTGCGTGGGATGGTGTGTGGTACGGCCGGTGTCGGTCCGTGACACCGTGCGCCCGCCTGCTGTACGGCTAACGCGCCGATCCTCGAAAGGGGCCGGGCGCACCCTCGACTCCACTTTCCCGTGACCACCGCGGGTTGGGTGAGGGGCGCTAGGCCGGTGGGCGGCCATCCCGGCCCGCCGTAACGGCGCGGCCGCCGTACCCACGCGTGCGGGCGCACGCCCCGACTCCGCGGCGCACGCCCGAGCACCTGCAGCAACCACTCCACCACCGCAGAGCTCATTGGGAAGGAACGCCGTTCTGCCCGCTCCTGTACTCCGTACCAGCCATCATCAGCACCTCCCTCGAAGCCTATCAGGGGGCGCCATCGCCATCTGCCGCCTCCTACCCTCGAACCGCCCTCTGTTCGGGTACGAGGTAGGCCATCATGGCCGGATCGCAGCGAAGATCGTCCGGACGGCCGCCCACTCTACGCCGTAGCACGACGTGCTTCCACACGCAGCTAGGTAGCGCGGCGTGCATGTAACTCGCCGCCCCCTTGGCCTATAAAAAGGGGAGGCGAGCCCCCGGCCCGCGGGGGGGGGGGACGGGTCAGAGGAACACAGCGCACCGTGCACTCACTCTCTTATTCTCCCACGACATCTCCAGCCACTCACCCAGGGACTTGGAAGCCACGCTTCCTCTCCCGCCTTGCTTGTACTTGCCCCACTACAAGCACCCCCGGTGCTGAGCAATATAGTGCCACGAGCACGCCCCTGCTGGACGTACGGCCCCCTCGGCCGGAACCGGGGATAAAAACCTTGTGTCATTTGTTGCTTAGCATCGACCATTGAGGGATAGACCTAGGCGTTATCTGCGGTTAGTGTCGGGACCATATTCCGCACCGACAGTTGGCGCCCACCGTGGGGCAAACGAGCGCCTAAGGTCATTTCGCTAACTCCCTCCATGGTGATTCGCACTGAGTACCGTAGCACCCACTACAACATGGGTAGCTCGGACCCTCTTCGGCCGGGTTCGAGATCCGCTTCGGGGACTTGAACTTCCAGGCCACGGGGAACGGCTATCTCATGCGCCTCACCAACCGTGAGGAGCTCCGCGCGCGGCGCGAGGCCGAGTCCGCTCGGTCTCCGCCGCACGCACGACACCGGCGCGAGGCACCGGGGCACGGATGCCGCGGGCCCGTCGACGCCGCGACGCCGTCGTCGCTCCGGGCTACGCTCGCGTCGGGCGCGGTCCGGGCGGCGGCGGGGCCGAGCGCGCCGCCGCTCGGCGCGGTGCACCCACCGTCACGACGGCCGCCACCGCCCCAGCGGGACCACGTGCGGTCTCCGGACCACGCATCCCCATCGGGCTGCGTGGCGCCACTACGGCCTACAACGCCAACGTCAACACGACAATGCGCGGGGTCCCGCCGGTCGGCACGTCTTCGTCGCCGGGGGATCACGGCACTTCGGCGACGGACGAGTCGTCCCTGGGCTCCGTCGACACGATGCCACCCGCCAACCGACACGGGTACGCGGAGTGGGACTTCTCCGGCGTGCGGGACCCGGGTCGCGTTCGGGCGCTTCCTCGACGCCGCGGACTCTTGGTTTGGTCGCTCCGACGACTCCGGCACCGGGAGCTACGACCCCACGCGGGAGTGTTGCGCCGTCATCACCAACGACCGGCAACGAACGCCGGTGCGGCGGGTGCCGGAGACGGGGAAGTCACGCCCGCCCCGGGGATCGCCGCGCGCCCGGCCGCGGGGCCGAGCGCTCCCGCCGGGGCCGACGTCGACGCACGGTGGCCCAAGCCCGCGAGCTCGAGGCCAAGCCGGCGGAGGAGTACCGACGGTGCGGCGCTCCGCGCCTCGATGGCGGGGGAAGCCTCCGCGCGCGGCGAACGCGCGCGGGGGGCGGGGCCGACAGTCCGTGACCGCCTCAACCCCGTCCCCAACGTCGACAACGCGGATACGCCACCACGGGCGAGCCAAAAGCTCATCGCCGCCGCGGCGTTGCTACGCGCCATGCCGGCACCCTCGACCCCCGAGGGCTCGAGACATGCACCGCGAGGTGCGGACTCTCCTTGAGCAAGCGGCCGTCCGGCGGGCCGAGAGCTCGGCCTCACGCATCCGCCGCGGGGGGACGCACGGGGCGATGATCCTGCCGGGAGGCGAACCCTCGGTGCACGTAGGTCAACCTGCTGACCAGGGACGCACGCCGGCCAAGGAACGGCTCCTCGACACGCGCAGGGCGCTGGATGGCGATGCCCGCAACGTCATCAACGCCAGGCGCACCAGCAAGGCGGACGCGCGAGCGGCTAGGGGCTACCACCCTCGAAGGGGTGGACGCTACGACAGCGGTGAGGATCGCTCCCCGACACCGGAGCCCCCGGGCACCCGTGTGTTCAGCCGGGAGATCCGCACGGCAGCGTTCCCCCAGCGCTTCCGTCAGCCCTCGACGATCGTCAAATACAACGGGGAGACGGACCCTCGTGTCTGGCTCAACGATTACCGCCTGGCCTGTCAGCTGGGCGGGGCCACCAACGACGAAGTAATCATCCGCAACTTGCCCCTGCATCTGGGCGACGCGGCCCGGACATGGCTCGAGCACTTGCCCGCCGGCCCGGATCCATAGCTGGGACGATCTAGTCCACACCTTCGTGGGCAACTTCCAGGGCACGTACGTGCGCCCTGGGAACTCCTGGGATCTGCGCTCCTGCACGCAGAAGCCGGGCGAGTCGCTACGGGACTTCATACGGCGCTTCTCCAAGCGCTGCACAGAGCTCCCCAGCGTGGCACAATCCGAGATCGTGCACGCGTTCCTCGAGGGCACCTCGTCTTCGGGACCTTGTGCGCGAGGGCGGGACGTAGCCCGCCCACGGACTCGAACGAGGGCGGTTCGACATTGCCACCCCGGCTTCGCCTCGGGAGAGGGAGGCCGTGGGGGCAATCTTCGACGGCAAGAAGGGCAAGCGCTCCGAGGACACGCCCGCGGAGGGCGGCGGGTCCAAGGAGCCGCGCCGCAACGACAAGCGGGGCAAGAAGGGGGAAGAAGCCGCGCCGCGGGGCGCGCGAGCGAGGGCGCAACGGCGGCAACGCCGAGGCCCTCGGCGGTGACCCGGCCGAGCGGGGCCCTCGACCGGCTCCTCGAGGCCCGGGGTGTTCGACGACATGATGAAGAAGCCATGCCCCTACCACAAGACCCCCGTAAACCACACTCTTGAGCGGTGCGACATGCTCAAGAAGTTCTATGGCCGTGCCGCCGCGAAGGAGGCGAGGAGGCCAAGAAGGATGGGGGGCGACGGCGACGCGGGTGGTTTCCCCGCCGTCGAAAATGTGTTCCTCATCTTTGGGGGGACCCTACTGTCGACATGTCGACCCGCCAGCGCAAGAAGGAGCGGCACGAAGTCCTCACCGCGAGAGAGGGGCACCTCCGGCCTTTCTCAGGCGGGTCGAAGGATGCCATCACCTTTAGCCGGGATGATCACCCAAATCGCATCCCGAACCGGGCCAAGTACCCAACGGTGGTCGATCCCATCATTGGGAACGCCGGTTTTCGAAGGTCCTTATGGACGGAGGCAGTAGCCTCAATATCCTCTTCGCGCATACATTGCGCCTGATGGGGATTGGGCTGGACCGGGCCGCGGCCCGGCCACGAAGCCGTTTCACGGCATCGCGCCCGGCAAGCAGGTTCAACCCCTCGGGCGGTCGATCCGCTCGTCCGGTTCGGGACCCCCCAAGAATTTCCGCAAGGAAACCCTCACCTTCGAGGTGGTGGGATTCAAAGGGGCCTACCATGCCATCCTTGGGCGACCATGCTATGCCAAGTTCATGGCGGTCCCCAACTACACGTACCTGAAGATGAAGATGCCAGGTCCAAACGGCGTCATCACCGTCGGGTCATCGATCGAGCATGCATTCGACTGCGATGTCGAGTGCGTGGAACATGCAGAGGCACTAGCGCTGGATGAAGCGCTGGTGAACACACTGGAGAAGATGGTCAACGACGACCTCAGCTCCGCCGCCAAACACATCGGTACCTTCGAGGCCGCCGAGCAAACCAAAGGGGTCCCCCTCGACCCGACCCCCCGAGGGCAAGGTGTTGAGGGTCAGCTCGACCCTCGATCCTAAATAGGAAGCAGTGCTCGTCGACTTCCTCCGCGCCAACGCCGACGTCTTCGCGTGGAGCCCCTCGGACATGCCAGGCATCCCGAGGGAGGTCGCCGAGCACTCCTTGATATCCTGCCTAACGCTCGCGCTGTTCAGCAGCGGCTGCGCCGCTTCGACGAGGAGCGGCGACGGGCGATCGGAGCGGAGCTGCGGAAGCTTCTCGAGGCCGGATTCATCAAGGAAGTGTTCCACCCTACGTGGCTAGCTAATCCTGTGCTTGTAAAAAAGAAAAATGGGAAGTGGAGGATGTGTATTGACTACACCAGTCTCAATAAAGCATGTCCAAAGGTTCCTTTTCCTTTGCCACGCATAGATCAGATCGTTGATTCCACTGCCGGGTGTGAACTACTCTGTTTCCTTGATGCCTACTCGGGATATCACCAAATAAAAATGAAGGAGTCCGACCAGCTCGCGACTTCGTTCATCACACCGTTCGGGACGTTCTGTTACGTCACGATGCCTTTTGGCCTCAGAAACGCGGGCGCAACATATCAGCGCTGCATGCAGCACGTTTTTGGGGACCATATCGGGCGGACGGTCGAGGCTTACGTGGACGACATCGTCGTCAAGACCAGGAAGGCGGACGACCTGGTTAGCGATCTTGGCATCGCGTTCAGCTGCCTGCGGGCCAACGGGGTCAAGCTCAACCCCGAAAAATGTGTCTTCGGAGTGCCGCGGGGCATGCTCCTAGGGTACATCGTCTCCCAGCGGGGAATCGAGGCCAACCCTGAAAAGGTCGCGGCCCTCGAGCGAATGGGTCCAATTCGGGACCTCAAAGGGGTGCAGAAGGTGTTGGGGTGCCTTGCCGCCTTGAGCCGCTTCGTCTCAAGGCTCGGTGAAAAGGGTCTGCCCCTCTACCGGCTGCTCAAGAAGCACGAGCGCTTCTCTTGGACCGCCGAGGCCCGGGGAAGCGCTCGACAAGGCCGAAGGCGTCTCTGACACACGCCCCAATCCTTACGCCGCCGCGAGACGGCGAACCCCTCCAACTCTACGTGGCCGCAACCACCCAGGTGGTCAGCGCCGTGATCGTTGTGGAGCGCACGGAGGAAGGGCATGCCTTGCCTGTGCGAGAGGCCGGTCTATTACATCAGCGAAGTCCTGTCGGACACGAAGACGCGCTACCCCCCCGAGTCCGGAGGAAAGGCTGTTGTATGCGGTAGTCCTCGCGCGGCGCAAGCTCCGCCACTACTTCGAGGCCCACCCAGTTACGGTGGTCTCTTCCTTCCCGTTAGGAGAGATCATTCGCAACCCCGACGCGGCGGAGGGGAATTGCCAAATGGTCCGTGGAGTTGATGGGCGAGACGCTCGCCTACGCTCCGCGCAAGGCCATCAAATCGCAAATCCTAGCCGATTTCGTCGCTGAGTGGACGGACACGCAGCTGCCGCCCCCTCAGATTCAAGCAGAGTGCTGGACTCTGTTCTTCGACGGCTCGGTGATGAAGACAGGAGCGGGCGCGGGCCTGCTCTTCGTGTCACCCCTCGGGGAGCACATGCGCTACGCAGTGCGCCTCCACTTCCCCGCGTCCAACAATATGGCGGAATACGAGGCCCTTCTCTGCGGCCTCAAAATCGCCATTGAGTTGGGCATCAAGCGCCTCGACGTGCGAGGGGATTCGCAGCTCGTGATCGACCAAGTCATGAAGAACGCGAGCTGCCACGATGACAAGATGGAGGCCTACTGTAAAGCCGTGCGGGCCCTCGAGGACAAATTCTATGGCATCGAGCTTAATCACGTACCCCGCAGATACAACGAGGAAGCGGATGAACTTGCCAAGATCGCGTCCGGGCGGATCACCGTTCCCCCGAACGTTTTCGCGCGCGACATCGCGCGCCCTCGGTCACCTTCGAGCCTTACCCCTCGAGCGACGGCGGACCCTCGGGGGCTCCCTTGAACCCATCGGGTGCGGAACCCATGGAAGAGGACCCCTCGAACGAGGCGTACGTGCTCTCCCTTCTCGAGGGGTCCGGCTCCCGTCCAGGCGGACTGGCGGGAGAAGTACATCGCCTGGATTGCTCGAGGGGAACTCCCCGCAGACCGGGCCACAGCCAGGCGCATCGCCAGGATGGCCAAGTCATTCACCCTCGTCGACGGCGAGCTGTACAAGCGCGCCGCGTCAGGCATCCTCCAGCGGTGTATACCCATTCCCGAGGGGCGCGAGCTCCTACGGGACATCCACGCGGGGATCTGTGGCCACCACGCCGCGCCACGCACCCTCGTAGGCAACGCGTTCCGCCAAGGCTTCTATTGGCCTACCGCGGTCGCGGATGCCAGCGAAATAGTGCGCACCTGCGAAGGGTGCCAGTTCTACGCCCGCAAGACCAATTTGCCCGCTCACGCCCTGCAGATGATCCCCGTGACATGGCCGTTCGCCGTGTGGGGGTTGGATATCGTCGGGCCCCTGCGGAAGGCGCCCGGGGGCTTCACCCACCTGCTTGTCGCGATTGACAAATTCTCCAAGTGGGTGGAGGTGCGCCCCATCACGAATTTGAAGGCCGAGCAGGCAGTCACGTTCTTCACCGACATCGTCTACCGCTTTGGAGTGCCAAACTCCATCATCACAGACAACGGGTCCCAGTTCACGGACCAACGGCCAAGTGGAGCACGCCAACGGCATGATTCTACAGGGCCTCAAGCCCCGAATTTTTGACCAGCTCAACAAATCTGGCCGGAAATGGCTCCAAGAACTACCAGCAGTCGTGTGGAGCCTAAGGACCACCCCAAGCAGAGCCACCGGGTTCACACCGTTCTTCCTAGTTCATGGCGCGGAGGCCATCCTCCCCACAGATCTGGAATACGGGTCGCCCAAGGTTCGAGGCTACAACGAAGATGCTAACCGGCGAGCCCGCGAGGACTCGCTGGACCGGCTAGACGAAGTACGCCTCGTGGCGTTGGTGCACTCCGCGAGGTATCAACAGTCCCTACGACGTTACCAAGCACGCAAGATACGTCGGAGGGATTTCAGCGAGGGGGATTTGGTCCTAAGGCTACGCCAAGACAATCGAGGGCGCCACAAGCTATCGCCCCCATGGGAGGGACCCTACGTCGTGGTGAAGGTGCTCAAACCGGGCACATACAAGCTGGCCAACGAGGACGGCGAAGAACTCACCAACGCTTGGAATATCCAACAGCTACGTCGCTTCTACCCTTAACTAGGATTTCCAAGTATTTTCTGTTGTAAAAACGCATGGCCAACGCCCCAGTTGGTGTCACCTATGTAAATACTCCAAGTCTAATAAAAGGGCAACTCGGCTTTCCCCTGAAACCCAAGTTACCCTCGGGGGCTACTGCGGGGGGCACCCCCCCCCAAATGGTCCCATTTTTTTTCGCGCAAAAAAATGTAACAACACACGCTAAGTTTGTTTCCTACTTCAACCACGAGCCACGATTCGAACAGGGCGTAGGCGGCACAGCGGAAGGAGCGCGCGAGCCAGAGACAGCCTACGCCGCGTGGCTATGGCCCGTCTCTCTCGCCTCCAACCCAGCGGGCCCCTTACGAAAAACGAACTCCCCTAACTAGAATCTACTCAGGAAGAAGGAGAAACAAAAAGCGTAATAAGCAAACGATTTCATTTACAACAACTGCCCATGTTCATGAAATAACTTGTTTATTTACAAAAAGGCCACGAGGCCAGAATTCTGATACACATAAAACAAAAAACGGGCCCAGCGCCCAGATGCTTTCAGGCGGGCGGAGCACCGGCATCGGCGGCGTCGGGAAGAGGAATTCTTCGAAGGCCTCGGCGAGCGACCCGGCGGCGTCAGCAACAAGCGCGTCCGCACGCTCCATGGCCACCTCGTCCTCGACGCCCTCGGGCACAATGTAGCCTTCCGCCACCGCCTCGAGGTTGACCTCGTAGTGGGATCGCACCACTCCGAGGGCCTTCTCGCACGCCTAGATGCAACGCCGGCGCATCCGCTCCGTGACGTGGCCGCCGAGGGCGCGCAGGCGGCTGGCCAGCGAGCTGCCGGCCTGGGCCTCGCCTTCCTCGACGACGCGGCAGGTCTCGAGGGCTGCGTCACGCAGCTCCTGCTCGGAGGAGTTGTAGGAGGCCTGCAGGGCCTCGGCCCGCCCAGCAGCGTGCCCCAAGGCAGTGCGCAAGCCTGGAATCAACAAGACGACAAGAAATCAGAAAGGGGAAGCGAACCCTCTAAAACAAAAAACCAACAAACAAAGTCGAAAAGTCTCACCCTCGACTTGCTTCCTCTCCAGATTGAGGTCGCGGCGCGCGGACTCGAGTGCCAGCTCGAGACGCTGGACGGCCTCGCCTTGCTCACGGAGGGCCATCTCCTGGCTGGCATTGCTGATGCTGAGCGAGAGCGCTTCATCCTCAACCTTGGAGAATGCGGCGTTCCGCTCCTCCAGCGACTTCTCCGCCGCTTCGCGAGCAACGCGCTCCCGCTCCAGCGCCGTTCGAGCGTCGCCGAGGGCAGCCTGCTCTTGCTGGAGCCGCCCCTCAGCCCCCTGGCGGCGACGCGCTCCGCTGAAGCCGCTCCTCGGCGACGACAAGGGCCGCGGCCTTGGCGTCGAGGGGCGGCCTTCGGGTCATCGGCCTCCTTGGCGCGTTGCCCCCCCCGCGCGCCCGCTCCTCGCGCCCCGGCGCCGCGCCCGCGCCCCCTCGAGCGACGTGCGGAGCTCCCGGTCTCGGCGCGAGCGGTGGCCACCTCCGCCTCCCAGGTGGCGGCCAGCGTCCGCGTCTTGTCCAGGTCCTCACGCGCGTTCCACAGCGCCTCGTCGCGATCGACGAGGGCTGCGCGGATCCGCTCGAGGCTCGCGTGACGCGCCGTGCCCTGCCCTGAGCTCTCGGGGAGCACGTCGCACCACGCCATCGCCGGTACACCCGCCCGGCCCGTCCGGCGTCCCGAGAGCTTCCGCAAGCGCGTCGAAAGCGCTGCATCGCTCCCGAGCCGGCGGGCCTCGGCGTTCACCTGGTCGAACGCGCTGTACTTCTCATGGGCGCGGCGCTCGAGCTCCTGGCATCCACACATCGAACCCCGTGAACGCCAAGTCTTGAATGCAGCACGCGAAAACGAAAAAAGGAAGGGAGAAGAGCCACCGTGGCTCACCTGGAAGACGATCCAGGCCGGGCCGCCGTGGACCCGCAGCGCCTCGTTCAACGCGCGGTTGAGCGTGGCGCCATGGCTCCGGAGCTCGCCCCAGAGCTCCTGCTCCCCCCTGGCGTCGGCAAACGCAGGGGGATCCTCCACGTCCCCCCCCCCCCGGGGCGGGGCGGCCGGCGTGGGAGGACGAGGCCCCCCACCGTGCCCTTGATCCCCCACCGTCGGGTGACCCTCGCGCCGCCTCACGAGGGCCCCCTCCCCGGGGCTCGGGGAGGTCGTGGGCCAGCCCGGCCCACCGGTTCCACCCGGGCGGCGGGGAGTCATCCGAGAGCTCCACCACCTCCGCCTCGGAGACCGCCGGCGGGAGGAGCCGCCCGCTCCGCCTCCGCCGGCGCCTCCCCCTCGCGCCTCCGCGGCCACGGGCGCCCGTCGTGGCGCCGTTGCCGCCACCTCCGCCCGTGCCGCCGCATCCGCGGGCGCCCCCGCAGGTTGCGCCCGCTCCGCCTCCCTCCGCGGTGGCCGCCACCGCGGGCGGCCACCTCCACCGTAGCCACCACCGCGGCTGCGCCTCCGTGGCGACCGGCGCCGGCCGCCCCCGGCGACCTCGGGCCGCGCCGCGGCGGGCTGATCCGCCGGCCGGGGCCTCGAGGCCCCGGCCGGGCCTTGCGAGCTCGTGCCCGCCGCCGCGCCCGTCCCCGGCGCGACCCCCCTCGACGAACGCCGCCGGGTGGGGATCGACGCGTCCGTCCTCAGCACCTTAGCCGGTGCAAGAGGAGGGACGGTTGGCACCGCCCTGCGCAAACACGAACGGAGGGTTAGAGCATCTAATAACCAGCAAACTAAAGCCAAGCAAAGGAAGAACAGGTTCCTTACCTCGCGGAGGAAAAGGCCCGCTTCCTTTTCCTCGAGGCCTCCCGACGAGGCCGGCGCGAGGGCCGCGCACCGCCGCGGCGCCTCCCCGACGGCGCCACCGCGCGCGCGGGGGCACGCCCGCCTCACGCGTGGGCGCGCCCCGATGCCGTACCTCCCCCGATGACGCCACCGCGCGCGGGCACGCTCGCCCCGCGCGCGGGCACGCCCGCCGACGCGCCCCTTGACGATGACGCCGCGCGCGCGCGCGCTCCCGCCCGCGCGCGGGCACGCGCGGCGCGCGCGCGCGAGCACGTCCGCCGCGCGCGCCGCGCGCGCGCGCGCGCGCGCGCGCACCTCGGCGGCGCGTGCCGCCCCCGACGATGATTACCGGCGACGGGGCGCGGTGCGCCCACCCCAGCAAAGCGCCCCGACGCCGGCGCGGGTTCCGGCGACGGGGCGCAGCCGCCACCGTCCGAGGGGCCCTCCCCCTCGGACTCTTCCTCCCTCGTCCTGCTCCGAGGACGAGGGCTCCTCGATGTCGGGGAGGAGAGCCCCAGCTCCTCCCGCCGCCGGTACTCCGCGGACCGTGCGTCGCGGCGCGCTTGGCGCCGCCTTGCGTGCTCCCTCCTCGCGCGCCGCTCGCTCCTGCTGCTCCCCGGCGCGCCGCCGGCCGAGCGCACGGGAGTCGGGGGTGGGTGGAACGGACTTGGCGGCGTTGAACTCGCACCGCCGCGCGCGAGAGCAACGATGGCGCATCGGGGAAACGGAAGCAAGAACAAGGACTAAAACGGAATCAAAAACCACACTCACCAATGGGCCGACGGGGAGCATCTCGATATCCCACGGGGTCCGACCCGCCAGCGCCGGCGTCCGGGTGTCGACGGGCGCTCCGCGCCCGGGTGAGCGCGTACGGCCGCTCCAGCGGCGTCGGGAGCATCCGCGACCTCGCCAGGTCGACGGGGTTGGCCGCCTCCGTCATCTCGAAGATGCAGAGGGGCCTCTCCATCAACGGCACGACCCGCCGGTGGTGGAGGAAGGCGAGGACGCCCATCGCGTCGAGCCCCTCCTTCGCCAGCCGCTGCAGGGCGGCAAGGACGGACCCCTGGCGCGCCCGGTGATTGGCCGTAGGCAACCCGTAGCCCCAGGAGTCCGGCCTCTTCTTGAACACCCGGCCGGTGTAGGGAGGGAGGCCGGGCTCGGCGTTGCGCAGATAAAACCATCCCCGCTCCCAGCCGGCGTTGTTCGTCGTCATGGTGCAGGGGATGTAGAAACCCTTGAGCTGTCCCCGCAGAGCGAGCGACATCCCGCCGGCGCGGACCGCGCGGCGGGTCCTCGGCTCCGACGTGGGCTGCGTGATGAGCTCCCCGCGGAAGAGGTGTACCCCGAGCTCCCAATTGGGCGGGATCCCCCGGGTACCCTTCGCGGACGCCCACGAATGTGGCCGCCGCGAGATCGCATTGGGGGCAAAGTTGTGCGCCTCCACCCCCATAGTGGTAGCACAATGCCCGCATGAATGTGCTCGCCGGCGCGTTGAAGCCGCGCTCGTGATAGCGGAGGAAGCTCACCACGTAACCCCTCCGGCGGATTGGGCTCGAGGTGCGTCGACGGCGGCACGATCCACTCCGCCGGCGCCCTTCTTCGTTGGCCGACAGCTGGCCGGCGGCGACCAGCTCGCCCAGGGCGAGCCGGGTCACGGTCGACCTCTCCCAGGCGTACGGCTCCAGGACCCTGATCGGAAGCTGAGGCGGCGCCATAAGGGGGGACGAACGAGTGCAAAGGCGGAGGACAAGGAAACGAGGAAAAAGCTCTAAAGCAGCGAGCCCGCGCGACGGCAAGAGTGAGACGAAGGCGAAGGGACGGAGGACTGAAAACGGTGAGAAGCCATGGTAAAAAACCGCCGTCCCTTCCTCACCGCAGTTTTATAGGCACCGGGCGAGTTCTCCGGAGCGGACGCCCCGCCAACATTAACTGCAGGAATCTTTCCATCGCGTCGACGGGCGGGCCCCGCCACGACTGCAGCGGCTCTAACACTGCAGGCGGGTCATCATTACGGCAAGACCGGCAGCGACCGAGGCAAAACCGTCACGTCCGCCGGTCACGTCGCCCACTACGCGCGCGCGCGGCCGCAGCGCCTAAAAAGGCGCGCCCGCGCTGCAAAACCGCGGCCACGACCGCAAGGCAATTAAATGCCCGGGCCCCTTGCCAAGCAAGGAGAGCCCTCGAGCGAGGCGAATCCTCGGCTCGAGACAAAGGCGACCCTCGATGGGATGACAGCGTGAGAAGGTCGCCCGGGACCTGCTCGGTGTAGAGCAGGCAGCCGCGGGCACCCATGCCACGTGAAGCCCTCGAGTGGCGTGACCCTCGGCACGAAACAAGGCGACCCTCGATGGGATATCAGCGTGAGAAGGACGCCCGGGACCTGCTCGACGTAGAGCAGACCACCGCGGGCACCCATGCCACGTAGGACCCTCGAGCGGCATGACCCCCAACTCGAGACAATGTCAACCCTCTAAAAGAAGGCACGCGCGTAAGAGGATCGCCCAGGTCACGCTTGAAATAGAGCGACACCGAAAGCACTCATGCTGCGCCATGCTGCCAACAAGCACCTCGAGGGCTGGCACGTCCGGACCCTCGACGGCCGCAAACGCGAAAAGACGGGGCTGTCCATGCACGGCCCCGCACGGCCTTACTGATCAGAGGTTCGAAGCCTGACCCTCGACGGGTTCGAACAGGCGCCCCGAATCACGAGTTAGGGACGACGAGGGCACGCGCATTCGAGCCGTTCCTCGAGCCCGTCGGCTCGAGGGTGCCCCACATGTCGTGTTCGAGAGCCGGCGAGGGCGCCTAGGCGGGGGATCCCACCGAGGGAGAGCTTCCGCGCCCTCGGTCCCTAGCGAACGGGACCGAGCCCCACCTAGCAAACCCACGCAAGCGCTTCCATGGACGTGTCTCCGGACCGCGCAGCCTACCCTTATCGAACGGGGCATGGACGTCCACTTGAACCACCCGCTAGCGCTCGATGAGGAATCCGCGATTCGCGACCCGCTCGATGGGAGTCGTGGAAACCTCACCCTCCGTCCCGCGGAGGGACGGCGAGGGCGCGATAAAAAACAAGTCGTCAGGCTCGACCCGATCGCCTCGAACAGGCCAAGGCTCGGGGGCTTGACGCACGGCTACACCTCCTTGGAATTGCACCCGCCGGAGACAGTGACAGGGGAGCGTGCACCCCCGATGCCGGCTGAAATACCGCCGATGCCGGTTGGCATATGTGCCACGCCTTTCTGACCGAATTGCTCGCCGGTTAACCCCTGCAGGAGAGCCCACACTCCTGCAGGGCTTCGGGGGCTAGACCCGCGGGTCCGCTGACGCGGCCCCACGGAAAGCGTTCGCAAACAAGGAGGGAAGAACGTCCTATCAGTAGGTTCCAGCATATGCGGGAGCCTCAATGGCAAACCCGCAGATGCTCGGGGGCTACTGTCGGGGACCGCCCTAGGGGTCCCCTCAAACAATGGGGGAACCCTTACTTAAATTCCTGCATCAAAATAAGCTAAGCCTAACCATGCAGGAAACTAACCATGCAGGACATGGCCCATGCGAGCGAGACTTTGGAGGCCCACCAAGACGGCTCGTGCCGTAAGACCCCTCGAGCGAGGCTCGCCTCGCCGAGGGTACGCTCCTCCTCGGACGGGCTCCGCCCCGTTCGAGGGGCAACCCCCCCCTCCTTGAACGGACTCCGCCCCCGTTCGAGGGGGCGACCCTTCCCTCGAGCGGTCCCGCCCCGCTCGAGGGCTCGATCCCCCTCGAGCGGGCCTCGCCTCGCTCGAGGGTCCGCTCCACCCTCGGGCGGGGCCCGCCACGCTCACGGGCGCCCCGCGCGCGTGCGCCGCCCCGTACTTGGGCATTTAACGCCCCGACGCCGCGGGGACGGCGTCATCATGCGCCGGGGCTCACGCCCGTGCCGCCGCACCAACTCCCCGGGGAGGAGCCCATCCCCGCTGCGTGGGATGGACCGTGCGGTACGGCCGGTGTCGGTCCCGTGACACCGTGCGCCCGCTTGTACGGCTAACGCGCCCGATCCTCGAAAGGGGGCGGGCGCACCCTCGACTCCACTTTCCCGTGACCCTGCCCCGGGTTAGGTGAGGGGCGCTAGGCCGGTGGGCGGCCATCCCGCCAGCGCGCGGCGCGGCCGCCGTACCCACGCGTGCGGGCGCACGCCCGACTCCGCGGAGCGCACGCCCGAGCACTCGCAAAGCAACCACTCCACCACCGCGAGCTCATTGGGAAGGAACGCCGTTCTGCCCGCTCCTGTACTCCGTACCAGCCATCATCAGCACCTCCATCGAAGCCTATCAGGGGGCGCCATCGCCATCTGCCGCCTCCTACCCTCGAACCGCCACTGTTCGGGTACGAGGTAGGCCATCATGGCCGGATCGCAGCGAAGATCGTCCGGACGGCCGCCCACTCTACGCCGTAGCACGACGTGCTTCCACACGCAGCTAGGTAGCGCGGCGTGCATGTAACTCGCCGCCCCCTTGGCCTATAGAAGGGGAGGCGAGCCCCCAGCCCGCGGGGGGGACGGGTCGAGAGGAACACAGCGCACCGTGCACTCACTCTCTTATTCTCCCATGACATCTCCAGCCACTCACCCAGGGACTTGGAAGCCACGCTTCCTCTCCCGCCTTGCTTGTACTTGCCCCACTACAAGCACCCCCGGTGCCGAGCAATATAGTGCCACGAGCACGCCCCTGCTGGACGTACGGCCCCCTCGGCCGGAACCAGGATAAAAACCTTGTGTCATTTGTTGCTTAGCATCGACCATTGAGGGATAGACCTAGGCGTTATCTACTGGTTAGTGTCGGGACCATATTCCGCACCGACAAGTGGCGGAGAAGCTTAACCTTCAGTAGGAGTACCTGTAGGATAAGTTTCGGTAGGGCATAGAAGATAAACAGAGTTGTTAATAACTTGTTCGAATTATGAATGAGAGTTATCCATGACATTTTCGTGAAATGAGTACTCGTTGCCGCCACTTGCAGCGAAGTATGCGGAGTACCAAGCCGTGGAGGTCTCGCGAGTAGTAGTACTCAGTAGTGGGTGTCGGTGTTTTAAATCGGCAACCTACTAAGGGGAGTACCCGAAGTAGATGAATGTGGCCTCGTCGAGATCGGTAACTCGAAGGAAGAGACACGTGGCACATGATTTAGACAGGTTCGGGCCGCGAGGTGCGTAATACCCTACGTCCTGTATGCTGCGTAGCTCTGGATTGATTGGGTACGATTACAAGATGATGCAATCTTACGTTGTGAGATGAGATGATCGAGAGAGGGGTCCCTGCCTCGCCTTATATAGCCCGGGAGGTAGGGTTACAAGTCGGTTCAGGGAGAGAGTACTAGTCGAGTACGTCTAGGAGTCCTCCATACAGTGCGGGACATGTACAGCTTCTTAACCGAGTACTTCTCCTCTGTAGACCTCGTGCTTCACGCCATCAGGTGCCATGCAGCGCAAGTCGGGTAGTCCCAGGGGCCCACCGAGTAGTCGGTCTTGGTACCCACTGAGGTAGTGGGCCCAGGGAGGTCCATACGACAAGCCCCCGAGTACTTTGTAGTCGAGAAGGATAGTTTCGAGTAGTCTTTACGGCCTTAACGAGTAGTCCTCAAGCGTCCCCGAGTTCTATAAGTCAAAAGTCCTCTAGAGTACTCGAAGCATCTCGAGGCTGGAATGTACTCCAACTGATGTTTGAGCAATCTAGAAGTCTTCTCGAGTAGTCCCAAGCGTCCTCGAGTGCTGCCCTTGAAGGTCTTCAACAATGCCCGTGTTGTCTTGAAGCCGAAACTGATATGGAAGTGCGATTGCAAAATTGCACTCCATATGGAGTAGCCCCCGAGCCTTAGGTTGAGTTGTAGACTCTGGCTGAGGGTCCATCTGAAGTTTTAGCAAGAAAATCCCGAAAAATTCGGAGAAAAAACCGAAGGACACGTGGCACGGAGCCCCCGAGCCTTGAGTCGAGTACTTCCTCTCGAATTGAAGGGTCATCTTGTAGAAAGTGTCCTGAGATGCTCTTGAGTCTTGTCGTTCCCCAGGAAGTTGAGTAGAAGTAGCCGAGCCCCCGAAGTGAGGCACGTCGACTAGTAGAAGTTGAAGAGTCAGGCGCCGCCGCTGAGTCAGCTGAGCGCAGACTTATCCATCCGGCCGTTGGAGGGGCCGCTGTTGACTTATAAATAGAAGCCAAAACCCTTCGGGTTTTTCACCTTACGCATTCGCAGCCATTCCAGCGGATCTAGCCAGAAATCACCGCCAGTGCACACTGTTGCCGTTGAGAGGATTGTAGATCCGAGCGCGCCGCCGTAGGAAGCCACCGCTGTAGCCCCCGAGCGAATGCGCGTGAAGACACCGTGCACCTGGAGAATGAAGCCTTCACCATCGAAGACCGCGAAGGCCGCCAGTGGGAAGAAGAGGGCTCGCGAAGAGGAGGCCGGATCTGCTATGGGGACGACGCCGGTGTCTCCGCCACAGCCAGATCTGAATCGCGAGTAGAAAAAGTCTAAGGCCAAGACCGAAGACCTGCTGGCCCTTCTCATCAGTGGGTTTCTGCGGGAGAAGGAGGTGGACATGTGGAGAGCCGCTGCAGGGGATCCGTACCCCATGGAGAAGAATCCGGACGAGATCCCGATGTTCACTCGGTTCGCGGAGCGCGGACTGTCCCTCCCTGCCAGAGACTTCTTCAAAGGGTTGCTGGGGTACTACGGCATCGAGTACCTCAATCTCAACCCCAACGGTATCTTCCACACCGCCGTCTTTGTACATTTCTGCGAAGCCTTCTTGGGGATCAAGCCCCATTGGATCTTGTTCCAGAAGTTCTTCCGGGTGAAGCCTCAGCCCAGCGCCAGCAATCCCTAAGTAGTCGGAGGAGCGGGGATCCAGATGAGGGAGGACGCGGCAGAGCAGTACCTCTCCTACTAGTTGATTGATTCCAATCAAGATTGGAAAGCGAAGTGGTTCTACGTCACGAACCACCACCCGGAGCTGCCGAAGCCAAGCGGGAAGCAGCCAAAGCACCGGCCGTGGTGGAACTCGGAGCCGACGATGCAAGAAGGTCTTCAGTTGCCCGAGCTGCTGGCGAAGATCAAGGCACTGAGGGAAGCCAGGCTGAGGGCCGAACATGTGGCCTTCAGCTTCATGAAGCGAAGGGTGCAGCCGCTGATGGCCCTCGACACCCTAGGTTACGAGTACACCGGCGACGACGACACGTCGCGGATGCCTGGAGATGAAGTCGACGACAACGACATTGTTGATAGGCTGGCCAGGATCTTCAAAGATATGTCGGCGTACACACCGTGCCCAGTACCAGAGTACTCCGCCGCGCGCCCACCAAAGTAGGTCGGTAGCCACATCCATTGTCGAGTACTCATTACGTAAGAGTAGTCGCACTGATGTGTTGTGCTTCTTCCAGGATGACTTGGCGAAGTTCGTCTCCGAGCCGGTGTCGCCTCCTCAGCTGGTCGAGGTCCCAGAGGAAGGGAAGGCCAAGGCCAAGGAGCGGCGCGAAGTTGGCGAGGGAGACGACACATTTGTCGTTGAAGACACGTCCGATGAGGACGACGATGAGGAGACGCTACAGGAGCACTTCCAGCTGCGGTCGAGGTTCAGCCGCCCTGGGTTGCCTCATATCCCTCTCGTTCAGGATCCGCTGGCTAGCCTAGAGGCTAGTCTACCCGCGCCGCCGAGGAAGCCGCGCAATGTGGCCCGCAAGCGTGTGGCCAAGAAGTTGAAGGTCACGGAGACCACATCCTGAGAGGTAAGCCATCTTAAATAAGGTAGTCGAGTACTGATGTCTCGAGTTTGTTTTTAGACGATGAAGTTTTCTTGCTTGCAAGAGATGCCACCTTCCGACCCCGTTGAGCAGGGCGACGAAGGCGACTGGGACACAGTGGGGGAGGAAGCTGGGGGTAGTCGTAGCCCAGCCCCCACCGTTGAAAAGCTCTTGGCGCAGATGGAGCACCAGCCCCTTGTTGCTTAGGGGAGCACAGAACCCGCCGCTGCTGCTACTGAAGAGGCAGCGGCTACAGAGGCGCAGGAGGAGGCGCCTGCCGAGGCGGGCCTGGTCGACATCGCCAGTATCCTCGGTGCCCCAATCGTGACGGTGGTCCGGTCGAGCTTGTAAGTGTTGATGCTTCCCGAGTAGTACATTAGACGTGGTAGTTGTACTAGGTTGACAACCAGCTTGTACACTCTGCAGGAAATCGACGGATTTGTCCTGAGAGGGGGATGAACCCGCTGCAGCGGTGGCGGAAGAGGAAGCCACGCCGCCCGCTGAGGAGTCCGCTCCCGCCCCTCAGGCAGAGCCCGAGGCGCCGACCGCTGAGGCCACGTTGCCTGAGGCCAGCGTCGTTGAAGGTGAGTACTCTGCTGAGGTTGAAGTACCCCCATAGAGTAGTCGTAGTCGCCAGGTATGACTGATGCACTTGTTCTCTTGTCGACAGGTGCTGAAGCCGAGGGGAGTGATATCCCGGCTGCGGTGCCCGTATAAGATGTGACACCGGAGGCTCAGGGAGCTGCCGGAGAAGCCCCCGAACCGATGGAGGTGACCGTCGGAGAAGCCGCCGCGACGACTGGAGGGGAGGGCGACGACGTGTTGCCAGAACCCGCTCTGGAGGTGGTCATCCACTCGCTAGAGATCCAGGACGCGGAGCCAATCTGCTCGGCGCTAATGTCCGAAGCCGCGACGAGTAGTCGTGGCGGGCTCGAGTTGTTAGCGGATGATCTTGTCGACCCGGCGACGGTGGCTCGGCACCTGGAGGCGGTGCGCCAGGCCGAGCAATGGACGAAGGTGAGTAGTCGACACCCTTGAGTAGTCAATCCTTCAGTGTTGAGTACCCATTTGACATGTGTCGGTGTGGAATGTGGTCCTGACACTAACCAGTAATAAGCGCCGAGGTCTATCCCTCAATGGTTGATGCTAAGCAATAAGAGACACAGAGTTTATCCTGGTTCCGGCCGAGGGGGCCGTACGTCCAGCAGTGGTGTGCTCGAGGCACTATATTGCTCAGCACCGGGGGTGCCTGTAGTGGGGCTGCTACAAGCAAGGCGGGAGAGGAAGCGTGGCTTCCAGGTCCCTGGCGTAGTGGCTGAAGATGTTGTGGGAGAATTGGAGAGCAAGTGCTTGGCGCAGCCTGTCTCCTGTGGTGTTGTGTGTCTGTTTGTCTCCCCCTGCGGCAGGGGGGTTCGCCCTCCTTTTATAGATCAAGGAGAGAGCGAATCACATGCGCGCCGCGCTATTTAGCTACGTGAAGGGGCGTGGTGTGCTATGCTGTAGAGTAGGCGGCCGTCCGGATGATCCTTGCAGCGATCCGGCCATCATGGCTTATCTTGTACCCGAACAGTAGCGGTTTCGAGGGTAGAAGAGCGGTGGACGGTCGCGATGTCCTCGGATGGGCTCGAGGGAGTTGCTGACGTCGGTCCGTACGAGGCACAGTAGCAGGCAAGGCGGCGTCCCGTTCCCGCACGCTCCACCGTGCTAGAGCCGTTGCCACAGCGCCCGGCGTGTGGTTCGTACGCGTGGGGCTGCAGCCATGCCGTTGCGGTGGCAGGGATGGCGTCCCACCGGCCTAGCGCCTTCACCCAACCCTGTAAGGTCACAAGAAAGCAAGTCAAGGGTGCGTCCGGCCCCCCTTCGAGGGCTCGGCGCGTTAGCCGTACCGGAGCGGGTGGCGTGGCGTCACGGGACTGGTGCCGGCCACGCCGCACAGTGCTTCCCACAGTGGCGGGGATAGGATCCCTCCGGGGAGTTGGTGCGGCGGTACCGGGGCGCGAGCCCCAGGCGCATGATGGCGCCGCCCCGCCGGTGTCAGGGTATTAAATGCCCGCGTACGGGAGCAGGCGCACGCGTGCGGGGCGCCCTCGAGCGAGGGCGGACCCCCGTTCGAGGGCGGAGCGGACCCTCGAGCGAGGCGGAGCCCGCTCGAGGGGGGGGGAGGCGGGCTCTCGAGCGAGGCGGAGCCCGCTCGAGGTAAGCGCACCCCCTCGAACGGGACGGAGCCCAGCCGATGGAGGCGCGTATCCTCGAGCGAGGCGAAGCCTGCCCGAGGGGATCTTCGAGCGGGCCGCCTTGGTGGGCCGTTGGAGGCCTCCGCGGCGCGGGCTGTGTCCTGCATGGTTAGGCGAGGTGTGTTTGGCTTCGTTGCATGTTTTAAGCGGGGATTTCCCTATTGTTTAAGGGGACCCCTAGGGCTGTCCCCGACAGTAGCCCTCGAGCATCTGTGGGTTTGCCATTGATGCTCCCGCAGATGCTGGAACCTACTGATAGGACATTCTTCCCTTCTGGTCTTGCGAACGCTTTCCGTGGGGCCGCGTCAGCGGACCCGCGGGTCTAGCCCCCGAAGCCCTGCAGGAGCGTGGATGCTCCTGTAGGGGTTAACCGCGAGAGTTGGACAGAGGGCATGGTACATGTTTCAACCGGCGTCGGCAGTGTCTCAGCCGGCTTCGGTGACGCACGCGCTGCTGGCATTATTCCCGGCGGGTGCAATCCAGAAGGTGTAGCCGTGCGTTAAGTCCCCGAGCCTGGGCCCGTTCGAGGCGATCGGGTAGAACTTTACGACTTGTCTTTTAACGCGCCCTCGCCGTCCCTCCGCGGGACGGAGGGTGAGGTTTCCGCAACCCCCATCGAGCGGGTCGCGGATTGCGGATTCCTCGTTGAGCTGCTGGCGGGTGGTTCGAGTGGACGCCCATGCCCCGTTCGATAAGGGTAGGCTGCATGGTCCAGAGACACGTTCATGGAAGCGCTTGCGTGGGTTTGCTAGGTGGGGCTCGGTCCCGTTCGATAGGGACCGAGGGCGCGGAAGCTCTCCCTCGGTGGGATCCCCCGGCTAGCTGCCCTCACTGGCTCTCGAATGCGGCATATGGGGCACCCTCGAGCTGACGGGCTCGAGGAACGGCTCGAATGCGCGTGCCTTCGTCGTCCACGACTCGTGATGCGGGGCGCACGTTCGAACCCGTCGAGGGTCAGGCTTCGAACCTCTGATCAGTAGGGCCGTGCGGGGTGGCGCCTGGGCGGCCCCGTCTTTGCGTCTGCGACCGTCGAGGGGCCTGGGCGAGCCGGCCCTCGAGGCGCTGATTAGTAAAAATGGTGCAGGGCGGCGGCTAAGCGCTCCCGGCCTGGCATCTGCGATCATCTAGGGGCCTAGGCGAGCCAGTCCTCGAGGCGCTGATCAGTAATACAGCGTGGCATGGGTGCTTGCGGTGCCCGCTTTTCTTTAAAACGGGCCCCGAGGCGACCTTCTCACGCCTGTGCCCTTTAGAGGGTTGAAATTGTCCCGAGCCAGGGGCTCGTGCCGCTCGAGGGTCCTGCGTGGCATGGGTGCTTGCGGGTGCTGCACTTTACGTTCGGCTTTTTTTGTTAATCGGGCGGGCCCGAGGCGACCTTCTCACGCCTGTACCCTTTCGAGGGTTGAAACTCTCCCGAGCCAGGGGCTCGTGCCGCTCGAGGGTCCTGCGTACCTTGCAAGGAACCGAGCCATTAAATGCTCCGCAGTCGAGGCTGTAATTTCACGTCGTGGGCGCGCTTTTTTAGGCGTTGCAGCCGCGCACGCGCGTAGTGGGCGGCGTGGGCAGGCGGACGTGACCGCTGCCACGGTCCCTGCTATTCTTCGCCGTGATGATGGCTTGTTTGCGGTGGTGTGGCCGCCGCGGTCGTGGTGGGGCCCGCTCGTCAGCGAGAAAGAAGATTCCCTGCAGTTAATGCACGCGGGACGTCCGCCCCGGAGAGCACGCCCACGGCTTATAAATCTGAGGGGAGGGAAAAGCGGCGGTTTTTTACCTTAGCGTTTCGCCGTTCTCGCCCCCTGTGCTCTCGCCTTCGCTTTGCTCTCGCCACCGCGGCCCTTCGCCATTGGAGCTCTTCCTTTTCTTCTTGTCCTCCGCTCTCACATCCCTTGTCTTCTCCCATGGCGCCGCTTCCGCCCCTCACGATCCTCGACCCGTACGCCTGGGAGCGGTCGTCGGTGACCCGGCTGGCCCTTGGCGAGCTGGTCTCCGCCGGCCAGTTGGCGGCGAACGAAGAGGGCCGCCTGGCGGAGTGGATCGTGCCGCCGGCGGGGGACCACGCGCCCAACCCGCTGGAGGGCTACGTGGTGAGCTTCATCCGCTTCCATGAGCGCGGCTTCGCTGTGCCGGCGAGCCGCTTCATGCGGGCGCTCTGCCACCGCTAAGGCGTGGAGTTACACAACTTCGTGCCAAACGTGATTTCGCAGGCGGCCACATTCGTGGGCGTCTGCGAGGGGTATCTAGGGATCCCAGTCAATTGGGAGCTCTGGCTACACCTCTTCCGCGCGGAGCTCTTCACGCAGCCGACGAAGGAGCAGAGGACCCGCCGCGCGGTGCGCGCCGGCGGGATGTCGCCGCTTGCCTCCCGCGGGACGCGGTTCAAGGACGACTACATCCCCCTGCACCATGACAACGAACAACGCCGGGCCGGGAGCGGGGGTGGTTCTACCCGCGCAACGCCGAGCCCGGCCTCCCCCTACACCCCGGTGCGGTGTTCGGGAGAAGCCCGACTCCCCGGAGCTACGGGGGTGTCCACGCCCCGGCACGGAGGCGGGCCGGGCTCGCTCCCGGCCGCCTTGAGGAACCCGGCGGCGCGTGGGCCGACCGCGGCGGGTGTCCTCGCCTTCCTCCACCACCGGCGGGTTGTGCCTCGATGGAGAGGCCGCTCCGCATCTACAAGATGACGAGAGGGAGGCGGGACCCCGTCGGCGGCGAGGTCGCGGATGCTCCCAACCCCCTCGGGGGCGGGCGTACGCGCTCACGCGGGCGCGGAACGCCGTCGACACCCGGATGTTACGCCGGGACCGGTCCCCGTGGGACCTCGAGATGCTCCCCACCCGCCCGCGGTGAGTATGGTTGGCTTGGCCGTTTTCGCTCTTGATGATGCCCTCCCGGCCCCCGACGCGCCTTTGATGTTCTCGCCCGTGCGGTGACCTTCGACGCGCGAAGTCCGTTCCGCCTACCCCCGACTCCCGCGCGCGGTCGGTCGGGCGGCGCAAAGCAACGGGAGCGAGGAGCGGGCGCGCGCGCGGGGAGCGCGCGAGGCGGCACCGCGAGCGCCGCGAGCGGCGGAGCGAGGAGTACCGGCCGCGCGAGCAACGGGGGGCTCTCCTCGCGGGGGACCGAGGAGTATTCATCCTCGGAGGAGGGCGAGGAGGAAGAGAGGGGGGTTGGGGGGGGGGGCCCCCGGGGTGGGTGGGAGCCCCGCTGCCCCCGCCGCCGAGCCGGCTCCCGGGAGGGCGGGGCGGCGTCGCACGGGACGGGCGCGCACGGCGCCCGCCGCCGGGTAATCAACGACGAGGGCGGCGCGAGCCGCGGAGGTGCCGGCTCGCGTGCGGGTGGAGGCGCGCGCAAGAAACACGCCCGCGCGCGGGCGGGGGCGCGTGCGTGCGGCGGAGGTATCAGGGGGCGCGGCGACCGGCGCGTCGGCCACGCGGGCCTCATCCGCCGAGGCCTCGAGGAAGAGGAAGCGCGCCTTCTCCTCTTCGAGGTAAGGGGCTTGCCCTTCTGCTGGGTTTGGTTTTTTGGTGATCAGGCGTTCTGACTTTCTGCTTGTAATTGTGCAGGGTGGTGCCGACCGTGCCTCCCCTCGCACCGGCCAAGGTGCTGAGGGCGGATGCGTCCGTTCCCACCCGGCGGTGCTCCTCGAGGGCGTCGCGGGCGGGGGCAAGCACGGCGGCGGCGGGCGAGGGCTCGCGGGGCGCGGCCGAGGCCTCGAGGCCTCGGCCGGCGGATCACCCCCGCCGCCGCGCGGCCGGCGGTCGTCGAGGAGCGGCGGTCGCCGGTCGTGGTGGAGACGCGGCCGCGGCGGCGGCGGTGGTGGAGACGGAGCGCCGCGGTGGGCGCCGCGACGGAGGCGTGGTCGCGTGGCCGCCCGCGCGGTGGAGGCGAGCGGGTGCGGCCGCGGTGGCGCCCGTGGTTGCGGTTGAGGGGAGGGCGGACGGGGCGCCCATGGTCGCGGAGGCGCGGCCGGAGGCGATGGCCATGGCGCCGCGCCGGGCGCCGTGGCCACGGAGGCGCAAGTGGAGGCGCGGCGGAGGGCGGCGCAAGGGGTCGGCGCCGCCCGGCGGCTCAAGGGCGGTGGTGGTGGAGGTCCTGGACGACGATTCCCCCCGCCGGCGGGGTGGGATCAGTGGGTGAGCTTCCCCACGCTCTCCTCGGAGTCCCGTGAGGGGGCCCTCGTGAGGCGACGCGACGGCCACATGGTGGCAGGGGGCCGAGGGCATGGCGCCGAGGCCTCATCTTCCCGCGCCGCCACTCCGCCCGGGGTGGAGGGGGATCGGCCGACGACCCGCCCGCGTTCGCCGACGCCCAGGGGGAGCAGGAGCTGTGGGGAGAGCTCCGCAGCCAAGGCGCCACGCTCGACCATGCGCTGAACGAGGCGCTGAGGGTCCACGGCGGCCCCGCGTGGCGCGTCTTCCAGGTGAGGCATCGCTACTCATTTTCCTCTTTTTCTCGCTTTCGTACGCTGTCTCTGTATCATGATGCTTACGGGTTTTGACTTGTGGGCGACAGGAGCTCGAGCGCCGCGCCCGCGATAAGTACGGCGCCTTCGACCGGGTGAACGCCGAGCTCCACCAGCTCCGGGAGCGATGCGGCGCCTTTGACGCACTCGCCGACGCCCTCAGGACTCCGGACGGCTGGTTGTCGTACCGGGCCATGGCCTTGCGCGATGAGCTCCACGAGAGCACATGGCAAGACCCGGCACATCCCTCCAGCCTCGAACGGGTTTGCACAGCCCTTATCGACCGTGATGAGGCGCTACGGCAGGCGCGCTCGGACCTGGAGAAGATGCGGACACTAGCGACCAACTGGGAGGCGGAGGTGGTCGGCGTCCGCAACGAGAACCGGGGGCTCCGCTCGTTGCTCGAGGGGGCGCGAGGCACGGCGGTGCCGGGGCCGAGGAGCGGCGCGCGCGCTCGAGCAGAGGGCCAAGGAGGCCAACGACTTGAAGGCCGCCCTCGACGCCAAGGTCGCGGCGCTCACCGCCTCTCGAGGGACCGGCACGCGGGAGCGCACCGCCCGCCAAGGGGCTGAGGGGCGGCTCTAGTAGGGAGCGAGGCCGCCCTCGCCGACGCCCGGTCGGCGCTAGAGCGAGGAGCGCGTCGCTCGCGGCGGCGCGAAGTCGGCGGGAGGAGCGGAACACCGCGTTCTCCAAGGTCGAGGGCGAGCTGATGGTGCTCAGCATCGCGAGCGCGAACCGGAGGGCGGCCCTCCAGGAGCAGGGCGAGACCGTCAAGGGCCTCGAGCTGGCGGTCGAGGCCGAGCGCCGCGCCCTCGAGGTGGAGAGGAAGCAAGTCGAAGGTGAGCCGCTGCTTGACTCCTATTTTGTTGGTTTTCTGTTAGAGAATTCGCACTCCTTTTTCTGATTTCTTTCTTGTCTTGGTGACTCCAGGCTTGCGCACCGCTCTGGGGCACGCGGCGCGGCGGGCGAGGCGGCGGCGGGCCCACCTACAACTCCTCTGAGCAGGAGCTGCAGGAGTTGCGCAACGCGGCCCTCGAGACCTGCCGGGACGTGGAGGAGGGCGAAGCACAGGTCGGCAGCTCGTTGGCCAGCCGCCTGCGTGCCCTTAGCAGCCACGTCACCGAGCGTATGCGCCGGGCGCTGCATCTTGGCGTCCAGAAGGCCCTCGGGGTGGTGCGGTCCCACTACGAGGTCGACTTCGAGCGGCGGCGGGAGGGCTACGTCGTTCCCGAGGGCGTCGAGGACGAGGTGGCGATGGAGCGCGTGGACGCGGCGGCCGCCGAGCGCCGGGCCGCTCGCCGAAGCCTTCGAGGAGTTCCTCTTCCCGGGGGGGGTGGGGACGTCGCCACTCCTCCCGGCTGAGAGGCGTGGGCACTAGGCCCGTTTTTGTTGATGTATCAGTACGCTGGCCGTGCGGCCTTTGTAAAGAAACAAGATATTTTTGCGATAATCATTTGCCAATGTAAAGTGATGTCTTTTGTTTATCACGCTTTTTTGTTTCTCCTTCTTCCTGAGTAGATCCTAGTTAGGGGAGTTTGATTTTCGCGGGTGGCCTACTGGGTTGGAGGCGAGAGAGAAGGGTCGTATCCTCGCGGAGGCGTAGGCTATCTCTGGCTCGCGCGCTCCTTCCGCTAGGCTGCCTGCGCCCTGTTCGAATCGTTGCTCGGGGTCGAAGTAGAAGACAAACTTAGCGCGCGTGAGTTGTTTCGTTTTTGCGCGAAAATGGGACCATTTTGGGGGGGGATGCCCCCCGTAGTAGCCCCCGAGGGTAACTTGGGTTTCAGGGGAAAGCCAAGTTGCCCTTTTCATTAGACTTATGGCGTTTACATAGTTGTCACCAACTAGGGCGTTGGTCATGTGATTTTTACAAAAAAAATACTTGGAAATCCTAGCTAGGGGTAGAAGCGACGTAGCTGTTAGATGTTCCGAGCGTTGGTGAGCTCTTCACCGTCCTCGTTGGCCAGCTTGTACGTGCAGGGCTTGAGCACCTTCACCACGACGTAGGGTCCCTCCCATGCAGGCGATAGCTTGTGGCGTCCCCAGTTGTCTTGGCGTAGCCTTAGGACCAAGTCTCCTTCGCTGAAGTCCCGTCGGCGTATCTTGCGTGCTTGGTAGCGCCTAAGGGACTGCTGATACCTTGCGGAATGCATCAAGGCCACGAGGCGTGCCTCGTCCGGGGCTGGCGGAGTCCTCGCGGGCTCGGCCGATTGGCATCCTCGTCGTAGCCTCGAACCCTGGGCGATCCGTATTCTAAGTCCGTGGGGAGGACGGCCTCCGCGCCATGGACTAGGAAAAACGGGGTGAACCCGGTGGCTCTGCTTGGGGTGGTCCTTAGGCTCCACACGACTGCTGGCAACTCTTGGAGCCACTTTCGACCAGATTTATTCAGCTGGTCGAAAATTCTAGGCTTAAGGCCTTGCAAGATCATGCCGTTGGCACGCTCTACCTGGCCATTGGTCTGTGGGTGTGCCACAGCTGCCCAATCCACACGGATGTGGAATTTGTCGCAAAACTCCAAGAATTTCCTGCCCGTGAACTGGGACCCGTTGTCGGTGATGATGGAGTTTGACACTCCGAAGCGGTGGACGATGTCGGTGAAGAATGTCACCGCTTGCTCCACCCTGAGATTCGTAATGGGGCGTACCTCCACCCACTTGGAAAACTTGTCGATCGCGACCAGCAAGTGGGTGAAGCCCCCGGGCGCCTTCCGCAGGGGCCCGACGATGTCCAGCCCCCACACAGCGAACGGCCATGTTATGGGGATGGTTTGCAGGACGTGAGCGGGAAGGTTGGACTTGCGGGCGTAAAACTGGCACCCCTCGCAGGTGCGTACGATCTCGCTGGCGTCCGCGACCGCGATGGGCCAGTAAAAGCCTTGGCGGAACGCATTGCCAACGAGGGTACGCGGCGCCGCATGATGGCCGCAGATCCCAGCGTGGATGTCCCGCAGGAGCTCGCGCCCCTCGGGGATGGGCACGCACGGCCGCAAGATGCGGGGGGGGCGCGCTTGTACGGGGCTCGCCGTCAACGAGGGCGAAGGACTTGGCCATCCCTGGCGATGCGTACGGCGGCGGCCGGGGGTGGTACGTGGGGGGTTCCCCTCGGGCCATCCGGGCCACATACTTGTCGCGCCGGGCCTTGACGGGGGCGGCTCGATGTCCATCACATCAGCCCCATAGGCGCCATACCCCTCGAGGAGGGAGAGCACGTACGCCTCGTTCGAGGGGTCCTCATCCATGGGTTCCGCACCAGGGGATTCGAGGGAGCCCCCGAGGGGTTCGCGTGGTTCGAGGGGTGAGGCTCGAGGGCGACCGAGGGCTGAGCCATATCGCGGGCGAAAACGTTCGGGGGGAAGGTGATCCGCCCGGACGCGATCTTGGCCAGCTCGTCCCGCCTCCCTCGTTGTACGGCGGGGCACGTGATTGAGCTCGATGCCGTAGAATTTGTCTTCGAGGGCTCGTACGGCCTTGCAGTAGGCCTCCATCTTGTCGTCATGGCAGCTCGCGTTCTTCATGACTTGGTCAATCACGAGCTGCGAGTCCCCTCGCACGTCGAGGCGCTTGACGCCCAACTCGATGGCGATCTTGAGGCCGCAAAGGAGGGCCTCATACTCAGCCATGTTGTTCGAGGCGGGGAAATGGAGGCGCACCGTGTAGCGCATGTGCTCCCCGAGGGGTGACACAAAGAGCAGGCCCGCGCCCGCCCCTGTTTTCATCACCGAACCGTCGAAGTACAAAGTCCAGCACTTTGCTTGGATTTGTGGCGGTGGCGTGCGTATCCGCCCGCCACTCGACGAAATCCGCCAGGATCCGGGACTTGATGGCCTTGCGCGGGGCATAGGCGAGCGTCTCGCCCATCAGTTCCACGGACCACTTGCCGATCCTGCCCCGCCGCATCGAGTTGCGGATGATCTCCCCCGGCGGGAAGGGAGGAAACCACGCGTGGGCGGGTGGGCCTCGAAGTAGTGGCGGAGCTTGCGCCGCGAGAGGACCACGCGCGGCAGCTTTTGGACTTGGGGGTAGCGCGTCTTGGTGTCGAAAGACCTCGGCCGATGTAATAGACGCGCCGGACCGGCGGGCGTCCCCCTTCCCTCCGTGCGCTCCACCACGATCACGGCGCGACCACCGGGTGGTTGCGGCCACATAGAGCGTGAGGGGTTCGCCGTCTGCGGCGGCGTGAGGCCGGGGGTGTGCGTCAGGGACGCCTTCAGTTTGTCGAGCGCATCCTGGGCCTCGGTGGTCCAGGAGAAGCGCTCGTGCTTCTTGAGGAGGCGATAGAGGGGCAGGCCCTTCTCGCCGAGCCGCGAGATGAAGCGGCTCAAGGCGGCAAGGCACCCCAGCACCTTTTGCACCCCTTTGAGGTCCCGGATCGGGCCCATTCGTTCGAGGGCCGCAACCTTCTCGAGGTTGGCCTCGATGCCCCGCTGAGAGATGATGTATCCTAAGAGCATGCCTCGCGGCACTCCAAAGACACACTTTTCGGGGTTTAATTTGACCCCGTTGGCCCGTAGGCAGCCGAACGCGATGCCAAGGTCGCCAACCAGGTTGTCCGCCTTCCTGGTTTTCACGACGATGTCATCTACGTACGCCTCGACCGTCCGTCTGATGTGATCTCCGAAAACGTGCTGCATGCAGCGCTGGTATGTCGCACCCGCGTTTCGGAGGCCGAACGGCATCGTGACGTAGCAGAACATCCCGAATGGCGTGATGAACGAAGTCGCGAGCTGGTCGGACTCCTTCATCTTTATTTGATGATACCCGAAGTAGGCATCAAGGAAGCAGAGCAGCTCACACCCAGCCGTTGAGTCGACAATTTGATCAATGCGTGGCAAAGGAAAAGGAACTTTAGGACATGCTTTATTAAGACTAGTGTAGTCTATACACATCCGCCACTTCCCATTCTTTTTTTCTTTACAAGTACGGGGTTTGCTAGCCACGTTGGGTGGAACACCTCCTTGATGAACCCGGCCTCTAGAAGCTTGTGCAGCTCCACTCCAATAGCCCGTCGCCGCTCCTCGTCGAAGCGGCGCGGCCCGTTGTTGCACGGCGCGGGCGTGAGGCAGGATGTCAAGGGAGTGCTCGGCGACCTCCCTCGGGATGCCTGGCATATCCGAGGGGCTCCACGCGAAGATGTCGGCGTTGGCGCGGAGGAAGTCGACGAGCACCACTTCCTATTTGGGATCGAGGGTGGAGCTGACCCTCAATGCCTTGCCCTCGGGGGCAGCAGGGTCGAGGGGGACCTCCTTGCTCTGCTCTGCGGCCTCGAAGGTGCCGGTGTGCTTGGCGGTGGAGTCGAGGTCTTCGTTGACCATCTTCTCCAAGGTGGTTACCAGCGCTTCATCCAGCGCCAGTGCTTCTGCGTGCTCTACGCACTCGACGTCACAGTCGAATGCGTGCTCGATGGATGAGCCTACGGTGATGATGCCGTTCGGCCCCGGCATCTTCATCTTCAAGTAGGTGTAGTTGGGGACCGCCATGAACTTGGCGTAATAGGGCTGCCCAAGTATGGCGTGGTAGGCGCCCTTGAACCCCACCACCTCGAAGGTGAGCGTTTCCTTGCGGAAATTCTTCGCGGTCGGGAACCACAGGCGGCGATGGATGCGGATCCGTCCGAGGGGCCGGACACCTTGCCGGGCGCGACGCCATGGAACGGTTTCGTGCTGGGCCGCAGCTGGTCCAACCCGATCCCCATTAAGCGCAGCGTATGTGCGTAGAGGATGTTGAGGCTGCTGCCTCCGTCCATCAAGACTTTTGAGAACCGCGCGTTCCCAATGATTGGGTCGACCACTAGCGGGTACTGGCTCGGGTTGGGGATTCGGTTCGGATGGTCTTCCCTGCTGAAGGTGATGGCGTCTTCCGACCAGTTGAGGAAGGATGGAGGCGCCCTCTCCGCGGCGAGGACCTCGTGCCGCTCCCGCTTGCGCTGGCAGGTCAACATGACGGTTGGTCCCCCAAAGATGAGGAACACGTTCTCCACGGCGGGGAAGCCGCCAGCGTCGCCATCTCCTCCGTCTTTCTTGGCCTCCGCTTCCTTCGCGGCGGCGCGGCCGTAGAACTTCTTGAGCATATCGCATTGCTCAAGGGTGTGGTTCACTGGGGTCTTATGGTAGGGACATGGCTTTTTCAGCATGTCATCGAACAGCCCCGGACCTCGAGGGGCCGGTCGGGGGCCCCGTCGAGCCGGGTCAATAGCAAGAGCCTCGGCATTACCGCCGCCGCGCCCCTGCTCGCGCGCCTCGCGGCGCGGCTTCTTTCCCCCTTCTTGCCCCGCTTATCCTTGTGGTAAGGCTCCACGGACTTGCTTGCCCTCCGCGGGCGCATCATCCGAGCGCTTGCCCTTCTTGCGTCGAAGATTGCCCCCACGGCCTCCTCTCCCTGAGGCGGGGCGGTGGCAATGTCGAACGGCTTGTTGGAGTCCGCGGGCGGGCTGCGCCCCAGCTCTCGCACGAGGTCCGGCACGTGGTGCCCTCGAGGAAGGCATGCACGATATCGGATTGCGCCACGGCGGGAGCTCCGTACAGCGCTTGGAGAAGCGCCGTATGAAGTCCGCGGCGACTCGCCGGGCCACGGGTGCAGGAGCGCAGGTCCCAGGAATTTCCAGGGCGCACGTACATGCCCTGGAAGTTACCCACGAACGTGCGGACCAGGTCGTCCCGGTTGTGGATGCGGGCGGCGGGCGGGGTGCTCGAGCCACGTCCGGGCTGCATCGCCGAGGTGCAGGGGCAAGTTGCGGATGATGACCTCGTCGGCCCGGTGGCCCCGCCCGGGCGGCACGCCGGGGCGGTAGTCGTTGAGCCACACGCGGGGATCCGTCTCCCCGTTGTACTTGACGATGGTCGAGGGTTGGCGGAAACGTTGGGGGAAGGCCGCCGCACGGATCTCCCGGCTGAACACACGGGTCCCCGGGGGCTCCGGCGTTGGAGAGCGGTCTTCGTCACTGTCGTAGCATCCACCCCATCGAGGGTGGTAGCCCACCGCTGCTCGTGCGTCCGCCTTGCTCGTCCGTCGGGCGTTGATGACGTTGCGGGCGTCGCCGTCCAGCGCCCACCGTGCATCAAGGAGCCGCTCCTTGGCCGGCGTGCGTCCGGGTTGGCGGGTCGCCCCGCCGCTTCACCCGCATGGACCGAGGGGTTCGCCCCCCGTGCGGCTCTGTCGTCCCGCGCGTCCCCCTGTTGGCGGATGCGCGACGCCGAGCTCTCGGCTTGCTGGACGGCCGCTTGGTCGATGAGAACCTGCACCTCGCGGTGCAAGTCCCGCGCCTCGGGGGTTGAGGGTGCCGGCATAGCCCGTAGCAGTGTCGCGGCGGCAATGAGCTTTTGGCTTGCCCGCGGAGGCGCGTCTGGGTTTTTGACGTTGAAGTCGGCGTTGATGCGTTCGCGGACCTGTTTGCCCAGCTCCCGTGCGCGTTCGCCACGCGCAGAGGCTTCCCCTGCCATTGAGGCACGGAGCACCCGCACCGTCCGTGCTCCTCCGCCCGGCAGCCTAGAGCTCACGGGCTGGGCTAGGCGCGCATCGGCGTCGGCCCAAGCGGGGAGGCTGGCGGCCGGGCGGCCGGGCGCGGAGCGATCACGGGGGCGGGGGTGACCTCCCCGTCTCCGGCGCCCACGGCGCGGTGGCGTTGGCCGGGTCGTTGGCGACGACGACGTAGCACTCCCGCGCGGGGTCGTAGCTTCCCGGTGCGGAGTCGTCGGAGCGGCCCGAACCGGTAGTCCGTAGCGTCGAGGAAACGCCGGAACATGACTGGGTCCGGCACGCCAGAGAAGTCCCACTCCGCGTATCCGTGGAGGTTAGCGGGTGGCAGAGCGTCAAGGGAGCCTAGGGACGATTCATCACCGGCTGAGGCACTGGGATCCCTGGCGACGAAGACGTGACGACCAGGGGGAACCCTGCGCATCGTGGTGTTGACGTTGGCGTTGTAGGCCGTCGTGGCCCCACGCAGCCCAATAGGAAAGCGCGGTCCGGAGACCGTGCGCTGTCCCGTTGGGGTGGCGGTAGCCATGATGACGGGCGTGCCGTGCTGAGAGGTGGCGCGCTCGGCCTGCCGTCGCTCGGATCGTGCCTGGCGCGAACGCCGACGCGGAGCGGCGGCGGCGGCGTGGCGTCGACGGACCCACATCACCTGCGCCGCGGGCGTGCGCGCCGTAGTGGTGGTGCGCGCGGCGGGGCGGGAGCGGACCCGCCCGGCGCCTCGCACGGAGCTCCTCACGGTTGGTGAGGCACATGAGGTAGCCGTTCCCCGTGGCACCGAAAGTTCGGCGCCCCGAACCGGATTTCGAACCCGGCGGGGAGGTGGTCCGAGCAGCCCATGCAGTAACGCGTACCGCGGTACTCAGTGCGGATCACCATGGAGGGAGTTGACGGATTGACCTTAGGCGCTCGATTGCCCCACGGTGGGCGCCAACTGTCGGTGCGGAATGTGGCCCCGACACTAACCAGTAATAAGCGCCGAGGTCTATTCCTCAATGGTCGATGCTAAGCAATAAGAGACAAAGAGTTTATCCTGGTTCCGGCCGAGGGCGCCGTACGTCCAGCAGTGGTATGCTCGAGGCACTATATTGCTCAGCACCGGGGGTGCCTGTAGTGGGGCTGCTACAAGCAAGGCGGGAGAGGAAGCGTGGCTTCCAGGTCCCTGGCGTAGTGGCTGAAGATGTTGTGGGAGAATTGGAGAGCAAGTGCTTGGCGCGGCTGTCTCCTGTGGTGTTGTGTGTACGTCTGTCTCCCCCCTGCGGCGGGGGGGGTTCGCCCTCCTTTTATAGATCAAGGAGAGAGCGAATCACATGCGCGCCGCGCTATTTAGCTACGTGAAGGGGCGTGGTGTGCTATGCTCTGAGAGTAGGCGGCCATCCGGACGATCCTTGCGGCGATCCGGCCATCATGGCTTATCTTGTGCCGAACAGTAGCGGCTTCGAGGGGTAGAAGAGCGGTGGACGGCCGCGATGTCCTCAGATGGGCTCGAGGGAGTTGCTGACGTCGGTCCGTACGAGGCACGGTGGCGAGTGCGCGGCGTCCGTTCCCGCACGCTCCACCGTGCTAGAGCCGTTGCCACAGCGCCCGGCGTGTGGTTCGTACGCGTGGGGCTGCAGCCATGCCGTTAACAGTGGCAGGGATGGCGTCCCACCGACCTAGCGCCTTCACCTAACCCTGCAAGGTCACAAAAAAGCAAGTCGAGGGTGCGGCCGGCCCCCCTTCGAGGGCTCGGCACGTTAGCCGTACCGGAGCGGGTGGTGCGGCGTCACAGAACTGGCGCCGGCCACGCCGCACAGTGCTTCCCACAGTGGCGGGGATGGGATCCCTCCTGGGGAGTTGGTGCGGCGGTGCGGGCGCGAGCCCCGGGCGCATGATGGCGCCGCCCCGCCGGTGTCAGGGCATTAAATGCCCGCGTATAGGAGCAGGCGCACGCGCGCGGGGGCACCCTCGAGCGAGGCGGACCCCGTTCGAGGGCGGAGCGGACCCTCGAGCGAGGGCGGAACCCCTGCTCGAGGGGGGAGCGGGCTCTCGAGCGAGGGCGGCGCCGCTCGAGGTAAGCGCACCCCCTCGAACGGGACGGAGCCCAGCCGAGGGAGGCGCGTATCCTCGAGCGAGGCGAAGCCTGCCCGAGGGGATCTTCGAGCGGACCGCCTTGGTGGGCCGTTGGAGGCCTCCGTGGCGCGGGCTGTGTCCTGCATGGTTAGGCGAGATGTGTTTGGCTTCGTTGCATGTTTTAAGCGGGGATTTCCCTATTGTTTAAGGGGACCCCTAGGGCTGTCCCCGACAACATGTGTTATCTGTGCAGGACGTCGCGGAGAGGTCCCGCCAGAAGCTCGAGATGCTTCAAGGATACGGAGACGCGGTGCTCCGGGCCGAAACATTAGAGGAGCAACTCGTGAAGTCCCGGAAGCACGCCGCCGCCATGCAGTCGAAGCTGGACACCGCCTTCACCAAGTATCACAATGACGTCCAAGAGATGCAGGCGAAGAGCAACGATCTGGTGCGGAAGAACAAGTCTCTCCGCAACAAGAATAAAGGTACGCGACCGCCTTGTCGAGTACTTGTTGATGGTAGCTTGAGGTAGTCTGACCCACTTTGCCTTGTTGACTGCAGAGCTTGAGACCCGTGTCGATCAGCTGAAGGCTTTAGAGACCGACTTGAAGAACCTCTTCTACCGAGAGCAGGAGGCCCGCCAGGTACTAGAGTACGATTATAAGGAGCTTGCTTACGAGTGCGACAAGCACATTGAGCTCCGTATTGCATCAGATCGTGAACTCGTCAACTGCTACAAATCCTTGCAGAAGCTGAACGAGGACTGTGAGAAGCTGCGGGCTCAGCTCAAGGAACTCGAGGAAGCCGCGCTCCCCATCGCGAGGCTACTGGTGCCCCACCCTGACGGTCCGAAGATAGCTCCACTGGTGGACCGGCTGAAGGAAGCCCCCAGCCGCCTGGCGACCTACGTGAAGCACTTGGCCAAGTCAATCCCCAACCAAGTTCTTGCCTTCATGAAGTCGTACTTCCCAAAGGCTCCTGTGGACGTAGTCGCCGACGGGCTAGCCGCGAAATGCACCGACGAGCAATACGTGGAGCTGCTGGAGCAGATGGCGCCCATTGCTGAACAGGTCGCCGAGAAGCTCAACCTCCAGTAGTCCTGTAATGTTAGCTCATAGCAGTAGTTGTACATAAACAATTGTAATGGAATTGTTTAAGTATGAATGAAGAAAACTTCCATGAATGAGTACTCGTTATCGCGATCTGTGAGTGCGGAGTCCCATCCTGGAGTCGTCGCGAGTAGTCGTACTCGCCAGTAGTCCCGTTGAGGGAGGAAGACAGTAAAGTAGTTGATGGATAATCAAACTTTATTACTGAAGAAGTACACCTGGATGGCCAGGGTCGTTGTTACAGAGTAGTCGCCAGGACCCGGAGGCCGCCTACGGCTAAGTAGTGCTAGGGCGTGTAGCCGCTTACAGCAATAGATCCGTTAGTAGCCGTGTAGGCTGGATCTAGGAGTACATGGTCTCTCAGTAGACCGCTGCTACAGTCCTTTGTCGCTCGTCGCAGCCCAGGATCTGTAGGTAGCCGCATGGGTTGGACCCTAGAGAGGAGTAGTCCGGAGACTGGTGCCTGGACCCGGAGGCCGCTTACAGCGAAGGGGTCTTGATGTAGTCATATAGACTTGAGCCCCCTGGGCAGTCGTGTAGACTAGGCGTAGAACTGACAGAGTTGGTCGACGTTCCATGAGGCGGTAGGAGCCCTGTCCGGTCACCTTTGCAACTGTGAAGGGACCTTCCCAGGGCGAGCTGAGCTTGTGTAGTCCATCCGTGTTCTGGATACAGCGGAGGACAAGATCACCAACATTGAAGGAGCGTTCCTTGACATTGCGATCATGGTAGCGTCGGATACCCTCTAGGTACCTTGCTGATTGGACGAGGGCGGCGCAGCGAGCTTCTTCGAGTCCGTCGATGTCAACTCGTCTGCTGTCTTCATAGACGCCTTCGTCGTAGTGCTCCACTGCTGGTGAATCCCACATGACATCAGCAGGGAGGATTGCTTCGGAGCCGTAGACCAGAAAGTATGGAGATTGCCCCGTTGGCTTGGAGGGTTGAGTACGTAGCCCCCAGAGTGCATTGGGTAGTTCCTTGATCCACTTGCCTCCTTTGGAGTTGGCGGCGTCGTGTAGCCGCTTTTTGAGGGCGTCGAGCACCATCCCATTGGCGCGCTCGACTTGTCCGTTGGCCCGGGGATGGGCAATTGAGACATATCGGACGTCGATCCCGCTGTTCTCGCAGTACTCCCAGAACTGGTGGTTGTTGAAATTGGAGCCCATGTCTGTGATGATGCGGTGGGGTAGTCCGTAGCGATATACCAGTTCATCCAGGAAGTCGAGTACTCTGTCAGCCTTGGGGCATGTGACCAGCTTTACCTCGATCCACTTGGTGAACTTGTCGATGGCCACCAGTACTCTGTTGAATCCACCTGGCGCAGTTGGTAGCGGCCCAATCATGTTGAGCCCCCAGCAGGCGAAAGGCCGGGTTGGCGGTATGGTGACTAGCTTGTAGGCTGGGATGTGTTGCTGCTTGGCGAAGTATTGGCACCCTTGGCACCTTCTGACGAGTTCTTCGGCGTTGCCCAGAGCTGTGGGCCAATAGAAAGCTCGTCGGAAGGCCTTGCTGACCAGCATGCGAGAGGACGCGTGGTTGCCGCAGACGCCTTTGTGGATCTCCTCCAAGATGTCCTTTCCTTCTTGTCTGGGAACGCACTTTATGAGTACTCCGGAAGATGCGCCCCGCCTATACAGCTTGTCTCCGACGAGGACGTAGGACTTGGCGCGGCGGATGACTTGCTCGGCCAAGTTCTTGTCCGAGGGAACCTTCTGCTCGCTAAGGTAGTCGATGAAGGGCTGCCTCCATTCCATGTCGATCATCATGACCTCCTGGCCAGCCGGGGGATGCACTGGGACAGTGGTCGGTGGCGCTGGCTTCGGGATGGATGGCGTGTGAAGCTCGTCGACGAAGACACCCGCTGGTACTTGAGCGCGAGTGGAGCCAAGCTTCGACAGGACGTTCGCTGCAACATTGTTGTCGCGGACGACGTGGTGGAACTCGAGACCATAGAACTTATTCTCGAGCTTGCGAACTTCTAGGCAGTAGGCGTCCATGTTCTCCTTGTTGCGGTCCCAGGACTTGTTGACTTGGTTGATCACCACTGCGGAGTCGCCGTAGACTAGTAGCCGCTTGATGCCTAGTGAAGCCGCGAGGCAGAGCCCGTGTAGCAGAGCTTCGTACTCGGCTTCGTTGTTTGAGACCTTCCAGAAGATGCGGGACGTACTTGAGTTGTTCGCCCGTTGGAGAGATCAAGAGTACTCCGCACCCGCACCCTCGAGGTTGAGTGAGCGTCGAAGTACATCACCCGGTGCTGCGGGCGCTCGGTTGGAGTAGGTAGCTGATTCTCCCGCCACTCTGCCATGAAGTCGACTAGTGCCTGCGACTTGATGGCTGTGCGTGGCTTGAAGTCGATGTTGAGGGCGTCGAGTTCGACTGCCACTTGGATATTCTTCCAGTAGCATCTTGGTTCCGCAGAATGTCGTCGAGCGGGTAGTCGGTGACGACAGAGATCGAGTACTCCTGGAAGTAGTGTTGTAGCTTCCGCGAGGTGATGAGCACTACGTACAGAAGCTTCCATACAGGCTGGTAGCATGCCTTGGATTCTGACAAGACCTCGCTGATGAAGTAGACTGGTCGCTGGACTGGGTAGGCGTGGCCGTCTTCCTGCCGCTTGACCATGATGGCAGTACTGACCACGTGAGTAGTCGCAGTGAGGTAGAGCAGTAGCTGCTCGCCTTTGCGAGGAGCTGTGAGGACTGGTGGCTTTGACAGGAAGTCCTTGAGCTGGGCAAGGGCTTGGTCCGCCTCTGAAGTCCACACGAACTTCTCTTGATGCTTGAGTAGTTTGAAGAAGGGGAGCCCCCATTCTCCAAGCTTTAAGATAAATCTGTTCAAGGCCGCCATGCACCCGGTCAGCTTCTGGACGTTTTTGATGCACGTGGGAGCTTTCATGCTGATGATGGCGGAGATCTTCTCGGGATTGGCTTCGATGCCACGGTGGCTGATGATGAAGCCAAGTAGTTTGCCCGAAGGTACGCCGAAGACGCACTTGTTCGGGTTGAGCTTCCAGCGGTACTCGCGCAGGGATGCGAAAACCTCTTCAAGATCGTCGATGAGGGTACTGGAGTTTCTGGTCTTGACGACCACATCATCCACGTAGGCTTCGACGTTCTTGTTGAGTTGCCTCTTGAAGCAGGACTGGATAGCTCGTTGGTATGTAGCGCCGGCGTTCTTCAACCCAAAGGACATGGTCGTGTAGCAGTACGCGCCAAATGGGGTGATGAACGCGGTCTTCTCCTAGTCTTCTTCCTTGATCGCGATCTGGTGTTACCCGGAGTAGCAGTCGAGGAAGCAAAGCAGGTCGCAGCCCGCCGTGGAGTCGATGACTTGGTCAATCCGCGGCAACACGAAGGGGTCCTTGGGGCAATGCTTGTTGAGGTCGGTGTAGTCGACGCACATCCTCCACTCGTTTGAGTTCTTCTTGCGGACGAGAACGGGGTTGGCGAGCCACTCGGGATGGAAGACTTCTCTGATGAAGCCAGCCGCGAGTAGTTTGGTGAGTTGCTTCTTGATGGCGTCCCGTCTGTCATCGGTGAAGCGGCGGAGGTGTTGTCGCTTCGGGGTAGCTTTAGGATCGACGTTGAGGGAATGCTCAATCAACTCCCTGGGCACCCCTGGCATGTCCGCTGGCTTCCACGCGAAGATGTCGCGGTTAGCCCGGAGGAAGTTGATGAGCGCGTCTTCCTATTTGGGATCGAGACCGGCCCCGATGGTGGTGGTCTTTCTACTGTCGTCTGTCCCGAGGTCGATTGTCTTGACCAGAACCTCCTCAGCTGGCTGAGGCTTGTTAGCTTTGTCCGACTTCTTTGGGATGTCGAGTTCACTTGGGGCAAGCTTTTTCGACGCAGCGTAGATCTCCATCATTGCATTGGGTACTTGATTTGTGGAGGCAATCTCCACAGCTTCCGTGTCGCAGTCGTGCGAGATCTTCAAGTCCCCTTGCAGTGAGAGTACACCTGCTGGACTTGGCATCTTGAGTACCAAGTAGGTGTAGTGGGGTACCGCCATGAACTTGGCGATAGCCGGTCTGCCGAGGATGGCATGGTAGGATGTCTCGAAGTCAGCAACTTCAAACTTGATGTACTCGGTACGATAGTTGTCCCGAGATTCCCCAAAGGTAACTGGCAGGACCACTGAGCCCAGTGGGATAGCCGCGTTCCCGGGGACGATGCCGTAGAAGGGCGAGGTGCTCTTGGTGAGCATGTGGGTGATGTCGAGCTTCATCTTCTTCAAGGTCTTGGTGAAAAGGACGTTGAGCCCGCTTCCACCGTCGATGAGGACCTTGTTGAGCCTGGAGCCCGCGACCACCGGCTTCAGGATGAGAGGGAACCGCTCTGGTTCGGAGAAGCTAGTCCATTGATCCGCGCAGGAGAAGGTAATGGGTACCTCCGACCACCTGAGAGGGGTCGGAACCGCTGGTTCAATGCTCATGACTTCTCGACGGGTAGCCTTTTGTTCCCGTCTGCGGGTAGTCCACCGAAGAGGACGTTGACCGTCTCGTCGGGTTCCTGGAAGTCACCATTGTCGTCGTCGTTCTTCTTCTTGCCTTTCTTGTCATGAGGGTGCGGTGGCTCTGGAGTACCCTCGAGTGCTCGCCTGAGTTGGTAGCACTGCTCGGTGGTGTGGTTGCCGTCCAGATGCCACGGGCACTTCTCTTTCAACAAGTCTTTGAAGCCGCCAGAGGTCTTCTTCGAGTTCTCCTTCGCAGGGCGCTGGATAGTCGTGATAGTGTTGTCTGGCTTGCTCTTGCGGTTGGGACCCGAGTAGTTGTTGTTGTTGCGACCGCCTTGGTTCCCATTGTTGCTGCTGCCACCGCCCGTGTTCTGTTTGCTCTTGCCACGGATGGCGTCGTACTTGGCGTTGGCTTTGTCTTCTTTGTCGGCCCAGGACGTGATCATATCCTTGAGATGGGGGATGGACCTGGTGCGGCGTCGACCGAAGTCTTCGAAGGTGCGACGGTGGTAGAGACCGTCTTGGAAGAGATCGATAACCTCCTTGTCAGTGACGTCGACTATGGTGGCGCGCTTGTCGAAGAAGCGCCGCATGAACTTGCGGAGGGTCTCGCCTTGTTCCTGTCTGGCGCTGCTGCAGCTCCGTCTTCGGTTCTCCGGTTTTGGCTTTGTGGATCAACCAAGGAACCCAGTGGTTTTCTGGTGAACCACCGGAAACCCCGCGAACTCGGTGTAGCCTCTGCCAATCTCGACTCATGACTTGGCTCCCACGTAGTCCCAGCTCGACCTTGGTTTTGAGGCTCAACCAAGAAACCGTCCATGACTTCATCTTGTTGTTCATGCCACCATGCGGCCCGCACTTGACCCCGCTGGCCACCGGGTCCCTCGAACGGAGCCTACTTGTCTTCTCCACACCTGGAGGCCTCACCGGCGACGACCTTTCGCGCTTGTTCTTCACCTGCACCAACACCGGTCAAGCCGCAGCGCACTGCAATACTTAGCCAAGAATCAGTCCACACAACGTTGTCAATCACTCATCACACAAAGAAGCGACCATCCACCGGTCCTCGAACCACACATGGTCCTCACAGGTCTGGTCACCCTGGAGATTGAGAAGGGACCTTCCCATGGCGAGCTGAGCTTGTGTAGTCCTTCCGTGTTTTGGATGCGGCGGAGGACTAGGTCGCCAACGTTAAAGGGGTGTTCCTTGACGTTGCGATCATGGTAGCGTTGGATACCCTCGAGGTACCTTGCCGACTGGACGAGGGTGGCGCAGCGAGCTTCTTCGAGACCCATCGATATCAACTCGTCTGCTATCTTCTGAGATGCCTTCGTCATACTGTTCTACTGCCGGGGACTCCCACATCACGTCGGCGGGTAGAATAGCTTCGGAACCGTAGACCAGGAAATAGGGCGACTGCCCTGTTGGCTTGGTAGGTTGAGTACGAAGCCCCCAGAGTGCGTTGGGTAGTTCCTTGATCTACTTGCCTCCTTTGGTGTTAGTTGTGTCATGCAGTCGCTTCTTGAGGGCGTTGAGTACCATCCTGTTGGCACGCTCGACTTGTCCGTTGGCACGGGGGTGGGCAACTGAGATGTACAGAACGTCGATCCCGCTGTTCTCACAGTATTCCCAGAACTGGTGGTTGTTGAAGTTGGAACCCAAGTCTGTGATGATGCGGTGAGGTAGTCCGTAGCGATGCACGAGCTCATCCAAGAAGTCGAGTACTCTGTCGGCCTTTGGGCAGGTGATCGGCTTGACTTTGATCCACTTGGTGAACTTGTTGATGGCCACCAAGACTTTATTGAATCCTCCTGGCGCAGTTGGCAGAGGCCCAATCATGTCGAGCCCCCAGCAGGCGAAGGGCCAGGTTGGTGGTATGGTGACTAGCTTGTAGACCGGAACGTGTTGTTGCTTTGCGAAGTACTGGCACCCTTGGCACCTTCTAACGAGTTCCTCAGCATCACCCAGAGCTGCGGGCCAGTAGAAAGCTCGTCGGAAGGCCTTGCTCACCAGTGTGCGGGGAGACGTGTGGTTGCCGCAGACACCTTTATGGATCTCCTCCAAGATGGCCTTACCTTCTTCCCGAGGAACGAACTTCATGAGTACTCCAGAAGTGGCAACCCGCCTGTAGAGCTTGTCTCCGACTAGTACGTAGGACTTGGCTCGGCGAACGAGTTGCTCAGCCAAGTTCTTATCTGAGGGGACCTTCTGCTCGCGGATGTAGTCGATGAAGGGTTGTCGCCAGTCAACGTCGATCATAATGGCCTCCTGACTAGGCTGAGAAGGTCCAGAGTCAGTGGTCGTGGGCGCCGGCTCCGGGATGGATGACGCATGAAGTACGTGGACGAAGACTCTGATAGGTACTTGTGCGCGAGTAGAACCAAGCTTCGACAGGACGCCCGCTGCGACGTTATTGTCGTGGACGACATGATGGAACTCGAGACCATAGAACTTGTTCTCGATCTGGAAAACTTCTAGGCAGTAGGCATCCATGTTTTCCTTGTTGCGATCCCAAGGCTTGTTGACTTGGTTGATGACCACTGCGGAGTCGCCGTAGACCAGTAGCCGCTTGATGCCCAATGAGATTGCGAGGCAGAGCCCATGTAGTAGAGCTTCGTACTCGGCTTCGTTGTTTGAGACCTTCTAGAAGATCTGCAGGACGTACTTGAGTTCTTCACCCTTTGGAGAGATCAAAAGTACCCCTGCACCTGCACCCTCGAGCTTGAGTGAGCTGTCGAAGTACATCACCCAATGCTCTGGTCGCTCGGTTGGAGTTGGCAGCTGATTCTCCCTCCATTATGCCATGAAGTTGACTAGTGCTTGAGACTTGATGGTTGTGTGCGGCTTGAAGTCGATATTGAGAGCGCCGAGTTCGACTGCCCATTTGGAGATTCTTCCAGTAGCGTCTTGATTCCGCAGAATGTCACCGAGAGGGTAGTCGGTGATGACGGCGATCGAGTACTCATGGAAGTAGTGTTGTAGCTTTCGCGAGGTGATGAGCACTTCATAGAGTAGCTTTTGCACTGGCTGGTAGCGTGCCTTTGATTCTGACAGGACCTCGCCGACGAAGTAGACTGGCCGCTGAACTGGGTAGGCGTGGCCATTTTTCTGCCACTCGACAATGATGGTAGTACTGACCACGTGAGTAGTCGTAGTGAGGTAGAGCAGTAGCTGCTCCTTTTTGCGAGGAGTCGTGAGGACTAGTGGCTTGGACAGGAAGTCTTTGAGTTGCGCCAAGGCTTGATCAGCCCCTGTGGTCCACATGAACTTCTCTTGATGCTTGAGTAGTTTGAAGAAGGGTAGCCCCAGTTCTCCAAGCTTCGAGATGAATTTGTTCAAGGCCTCCATGCACCCGATCAGCTTCTGCACATCCTTGATGCGGGTGGGAGCTTTCATGTTGGTGATGGCGGAGATCTTCTCGGGGTTGGCTTTGATGTCACGATGGCTGATGATAAAACCAAGTAAGTAGTTTCCCTGAGGGTACGCTGAAGACGCACTTGTTGGAGTTGAGCTTCCACTAGTACTCTCGCAGAGATGCGAAAGTCTCTTCAAGATCGGCGATGAGCGTGTCGGAATTTGGGTCTTGACGACCACGTCATCCACGTAGGCCTTGACATTCTTGTTGAGCTGCTTCTTGAAGCAGGCTTGGATAGCTCGCTGGTAGGTGGCGACAGCGTTCTTCAACCCGAACGGCATTGTCGTGTAGCAGTAGGCGCCGAACCGGGTGCTGAAAGCGGTCTTCTCCTGGTCTTCTTTCTTGATGGCGATCTGGTGGTACTCGGAGTAGCAATCGAGGAAGAAGAGCAGGTCGCAGCCCACCGTGGAGTCGATGACTTGATCAATCCGCGGCAACCCGAAAGGGTCCTTGGGGCAGTGCTTGTTGAGGTCGATGTAGTCGACGCACATCCTCCACTCATTCGTGTTCTTCTTGTGGACAAGGATGGGGTTGGCGAGCCACTCAAGATGGAAAACTTCGCAGATGAAGCTAGTCATGAGTAGTTTGGCGAGTTCCTTCTTGATGGCGTCCCGTCGACCGTCAGCGAAGCGGCGGAGGTGTTGTCGCTTGGGGGTAGCTTTAGGATCAACGTTAAGTGAGTGCTCGATCAGCCTCCTGGGCACCCCTGGCATGTTCGTTGGTTTCCATGCAAAGATGTCTCGGTTAGCCCGGAGGAAGCTGACAAGTGTGTATTCCTATTTCGGGTCGAGACCCACCCCAATCATGGTAGTCTTGCTGCTATCTTCTGTCCCGAGGTCGATGGCCTTCACTTGCACTTCCTCTGATGGTTGAGGCTTGTTGGTTGTGTCAGTCTTTTTTGGGATCTTGAGTTTGGTTGGAGCAAGCTTCTTGGATGCAGCAAAGATCTCCATCATTGCATTGGGTACTTGATTGGTCGTTGCGAGTTCCACGGCTTCGGTGTCGCAGTCGAAGGATACCTTCAAGTCCCCTTGCAATGAGAGTACTCCGACAGGGCTTGGCATCTTGAGTACCAAGTAGGTGTAGTGGGGTACCGCCATGAACTTAGCGATAGCCGGTCTGCCGAGGATGGCATGGTAGGAAGTTTCGAAGTCCGCAACCTTGAACTTGATGTACTCGGTGCGGTAGTTCTCCCTTGTATCCCTGAAGGTAACTAGCAGGACCACTGAGCCTAGTGGGATGGCCGCATTACCGGGGACGATGCCGTAGAAGGGCGACGCGCTCTTGGTAAGCACGTCGGTGATGTCTAGCTTCATCTTCTTCAAGGTCTTGGTGAAAAGGACGTTGAGACCGCTTCCACCGTCGATGAGCACCTTGTTGAGTCTGGAGCCCGCGACTACTGGTTTCAGGACGAGTGGGAAATATCCTGGCTCGGAGAAGCTGGTCCATTGATCCACGTGGGAGAAATTGATGGGTACCTCTGACCACCTCAGAGGTGTCGGAACCACTGGTTCCATGTTCAAGACTTCCCGTCAGGTGGCCTTCTGAGACCGTCTGGTGGGTAGTCCGCCGAAGAGGACGTTCATCATCTTGTCAGGTTCCTGGAAGTCGTTGTTGCCTTCGTCGACTTTCTTCTTGCCTTTTTTGTCGTGAGGAGGTCGTGGGTCTGGAGTGTCTTTGAGTGCTCGCTGGAGTTGGTAGCACTACTCGGTGGTGTGATTGCCCTCCAGATGCCACAGACACTTCTCTTTGAGCAAGTCTTTGAAGCCGCCAGAGGTCTTTTTCGAGTTGTCTTTCGCGAGGCGCTGAATAGTCGTGATTGTGTTGTCTGGCTTGCGCTTGCGTTTAGGACCCAAGTAGTTGTTGTTGTTGTTGCGACCCCCTGATCGCTGTTGTTGTTGTTGTTATTGTTGTTGTTGTTGTTGTTGTTGTTGTTGTTGTTGTTGCCACCCGTGTTGTGCTTGCTCTTGCCGCAAATAGAGTCGTACTTGGCATTCACCTTGTCCTCTTCGTCAGCCCATGACGTGATCATGTCTTTGAGCTTGGTGATAGAACTCGAGTGGCGGCGATCGAAGTCTTCGAAGGTACGACGGTGGTAGAGTCCGCCTTGGAAGAGGTCAATGACCTCTTTGTCGTTGACGTCGACTACGGTCGCACGCTTGTTGAAGAAGCACCGCATGTACTAGCGTAGCGTCTCGTCTTGCTCTTGCTTGACCATCGCCAGGTCCATGCGGGTACCCGAGCGCCCCATGGCGCCCGCAAAGTTGCTGGTGAACTGAGCCTTGAGCTGGTCCCACTCATCAATCGAGTTCTTGTCGAGCGACTCGAGCCAAGTGAGTGGGGCTTGGTCAAGGCAGAAGGGGAAGTAGAGGCAATTCGTGTCGTTGTTGCCACCAGCATTTTCAAGGGATAGGGCATAGCACCTAAGCCATTGAACTGGGTCTTACTTCACGTCGTACTTGGTGATCCCCGAGAGGCTTGAATTTCTCCGGGAGGAGCAGATCGCGAAGTCGAGCGGAGTAGGTGGGGAAGTCATCGCTGTCATTTGCTTCATAAGCCTTTTTGCGACGAATTTCCTCAATTCTGTGGCGGGCATCATAGCCGCCACGTGAGTTGCCTGTGACGTGGTTGTTCGCGTGGCCTCGGCCTTTGCGATCGCCACCGCCACCAGCTCTTATGCCAGCTCCATGTGATGAGATCCCGCCGCTGCTGCCTCCGCCGCTGATGTCGCCGCGACTAGCGCCACCGCGGCTACCACCAGCGCCGCCCACGTTGTTGCCGCTTCGGGAGGGTCCTCCAGCTGAGGCCCTAGAGCGGTTGGGTTCAATGGTTGTTCTCCATAGGTACGGTTGCGTCCACCATCTGCTGGACTGCGGCTGGCAGCTTTATGGTGTCTGGGTTCGGTGATCCTGTTGTCAACCCTCATGAAGTAGGCGTCTTCAGCGAGCTTGGCGATGACTTCGCCCGCTCGGACCCCCTGAGCCTGATGTGCTATCATGGAGATAGACATGAGGCATTGCTCGAGAGTGGTGTGCACCCGGTTGGCGACTTGATCCAGAGCCTCGGTGAGGTTCCGGATGGGGAGAGTCTGGCGGAGACGTCTGCAGTGTTCGTTCCGCTTCCTATTGCGGTCACACCAGGCATTCTTGTCGTTAGTGGTCTCATCAGTGGGCGCGTTGGTGGACAACTCATCTTCTGAGATGTGATCGTGGTATCGGTCGCGTCGGGTCTCTAAAGATCCTGTGTCGCCAGCAGCCATGAAGACTTGGCGGTCAGGAGTACCAAGACCGGAGCCAGTGGTTGCCACCTCGATTGACGTATGCTCCTCAGTTGGAGCCAACGGTGTTCCCTCCTTGAAGGGAAGTGAGTCGAGGTAGGCGACGCAGCGTGAGTTGCTGTCTGTCAGGTCTGCGGGCTTGCGATCAGGCCAGTAGACGAATCTTTCGGCAGGAGTAGGTGTTATAACCAAGCCGGTGGCTGGGCCTGACAGTGGTTCCTCAGTCGTGTTTATCTCGGATTTGGGCTCGATAGGGTCCGACTCGAAGTCGAACTTGTACGATGAGTCCGAGTAGTAGCCGGAGGCGGGGTTGGAGTCCGAAGAGTAGTTGGAGGCGATCTCCTTGCCAGTCTGGCGTGCAGTGAGAGCTTCTGTGTGGGCCCTGCTAGCGTTGCAGAGGCCGTACGGGAAGTGCTCGTGCAGTGGGACAATCTCACACAATGTCTTAGGAGCCGACTCGCATGCGGTGGCCTAGGGGGACGTCGAGTTCGAGTTGGAGATGGATCCATACTCGAAGTCAGCATGTTGGTTGTAGAGCAAAATTTTGCCGAATTTTTCAGCGAGCGTGCCCATGATGACTTCAGGAAGCGTCGCAAGTCCAGTCTTCGGGTTCGGTGTCATGGTGAGGTGGCGCTGGAAAGAGCCAGCGCCGTCAGTGGTGGAAACCCAGGAGCCGAAGACGAAGGTGTCACCGCGGTTGAAAGCGACGGTTGGCTTGATAAGGATTGGAGTCGTCGAGTTTGCCATGAGATCTTTGGTGAGATCCCCTACCTAGCGCGCCAGCTGTCGGTGTTTTAGACCGGCAACCTACCAAGGGGAGTACCCGAGGTAGATGAACGTGGCCTCACCGTGATCGGTAACTCGAAGGAAGAGACACGTGGCACACAATTTAGACAGGTTCAGGCCGCAATGTGCGTAATACCCTACGTCCTGTATGCTGTGTGGCTCTGGATTGATTGGGTGTGTTTACAAGATGATACGAATGGTGAGAGAGTGGTCCCTGCCTCACCTTACATAGCCCGGGAGGCAGGTTACAAGTCGGTTTGAGGGGAGAGTACTAGTCGTGTACGGTTAGGAATACTTTACATAGATCCGAACATGTACAACTTCTTAATCGAGTACTATTCCTCTGTAGTCCTTGCGCTCCATGCCAACAGGTACCGTGTAGCACAAGTCGAGTAGTCCCAGGGGCCCACCGAGTAGTCAGTCCTAGTACCCACCAAAGTAGTGGGCCTAGGGATGTCCATACAACAGCGGTTGCTCCAGCGCGCCTTCGACTGGGACAAGAGAAGGGGCGGCTCGGGAGGTTGCGGTGGACGGCTAGGGCGGTGCTGGCCTTCTCAACACAGCCTGAGGTGGCTCGGGACGGGGAGCTCGTCGTGCGGCCTCAATGGCGGCCAGCGACAGTCCTAGCTAACGGCACCGGCGAGCACGCGCACGGGGCGAGTGCGGCCCATTTTATAGGCGATGGAGGGGCGCATGCTTCGATGCGAAGGCACCTGCAATGTGGGGGGGTTCGGTGGCACAACGCTCGAGGTAGGGGAGCACCGGCGCAGCACGGTGCGGACAGGGGGGTCCTGCGCTGGCACGGCCGCGTGGCGCCTGTTGATGGAACGCCGTGGAGTCAGGGCACATCCAGCAATTTTCACTGCGACGCGTGGCCGCCTCATGCCCTCGGTGTCCGGGCCCAGCGACAATGCCGTGCGAGGCGCGGGCGTCGGTCGGCACGCGGCCGGCGCTGTAGAGCGCCCGAACGATGGAACGGGTGCGGTCAACAGTACTTTGACCGCGTTTTTCTTCAAAAACCTTGAACTAAGTGCACCCAGATGCAAATAGCAAGTTGTAGACCACGCATCCCTCTACAAGTTTTGTAAAGGGTGACATGTGTTTTGATGAACAGATCAACTGGGAACGCGTGCCAAAGTTCAGAATTTTTATGGCTGAAAACACTATTCAAAAGGCCTTTGACTCAGTTTTTGAGCTTCAAAACTTCAAATTTTGAAATGTCGCCAATTAGGAAAAAAAGAAGAACAACTTCTATATTGGCTGATTTTGAAGTGTTTAGGTGAAATCTGGAGAACGCGGCAAAAGTTCTGGAGCGGGTCAAAGACAACATGGGTTTTGACTAGGGTTTTGACCAAGATTTGACCACAGGGGTGTGTGGACTTGATTAAGAGTGTCACTAGTGATTGTTGGCGAGGTTTTCGAGGTGATGACCCAGGTTGACTAGGGTTTGACAGCGTCAACAGGGTTTGACTCGGTTGATTCGGTCATTAGCACTAATGATGCAAATTAAAAACCTGGGGTGTCATAGGCAGGGACGGTGGTTGGCGCAAGATGAAGTCGATGGCGGCGGCACAGTCTGGTGATCGGCTTCCGGCGCCGGAGGGATGGCGAGAATGTCCGGATGGCAGAGGCACGATGATGGCGATGGCGGAGGCGCTAGTGATTGGATCAGGGATTGGATCAAAGACTGCGAGGTGGGACCGTAGGGATGGGGTGCGGAGGGAGACCGAGTGAATGATCGCGAGTAGCGAAGGCGTGCGGAGGCTGAGCGAAGGTGCTGGGGCAGAGGTACAAAGGCGATGGCGTGCGGAGTTACTAGGATAGTGCCTTTGCGTTGCTACGGGCAATACAAACCCACGAGCAAGCCAAACACACAGGAAATACAATCTTGGTGTATATACATAAATAATTTGATGATGTGATATATTTACATGATTCAACACAATTCAACAAGCAAAAATAAGAGTTTCATTTCGGGTTTAGTTCGTCAATTGAGATATGGACAAACAACACATAACAGAAGGCCACGAATCATCTTAACTACGAACATCATTTCAAATGATAGAAGATCTAAAATGGCGACACATACCACAATGACATAATGTTTTGTTGATGATAAATTCACTTGAATGATAACCGAAGCATAAAAGAGCAGCATTGGTTTAGATTGTGCCGACAGCTAGGAGACACATCTTGCTTGCCATTTTGATCTGAGGTCGTCCACTAGTTGGGTTTTCTTTCTTTGATTTCAAGCCTCTGGTTAATTCCTTTAAGAACCATATAGTAAAAGCACCTCGGCAAGTACCTGGGAGGATATTTGTTCAATTAGTGAAACACAATTGATAATTTCTTATGTAATGAAGGCCGGAAATAATTTCTCTACAATAATAGGTTGCCAATAACTGACAGTGAATAAAAAATAGTGTATCATAGTTGCCACAAATTATTTATTATTTAAACTTATGAAATATGGGATACACCTTCCCAAAAGGTTGATTATTGATGAGAGCACGAGCATGTATAAATGAAAAGTGTATTAGGGATGTATCTAGTAAATACTATACTCAATAGGCACCATGCAATTTTGATATATGCAAAAAAAGGGGATGAGGTGCATCAAAGGAGCACACAGTGCAAATATCTAGCAACAACTTGTAGTTAAAAAAATTAAGCATCTATTTTTTACCTGAAGGATTCAATTGACAAATAGCATGTCGAGGTGAAACCTCCTGAAACATCTCATGCACAATATGATAGAACATTTAATTTTACCTAAGATAACAAGAAACAATTAGTTATATCTTAATATATTTCAAATACATAATAAATAGTAACATACACATGAATACTAAATATTATATTACCTGAGCTAGAATGTTAAAACCTCCTTGTATACAATATTCTTTGTATATATTCCATCCACTGATGGTACTCTTTTTTATTTGTTTGATCACATCATTTTTTACCCTTACCCTTCTCTTTCTTTTTCACATCTTTCTTTTCCTGCCTTCTAGCCTCTTCCTCTTCCGCCTTCTGGCTCGAGACGGAGGGGACGGCGAGAGGTGTAGCAACAACCAGTGCTTCATTGTGAGCTCGATCCTTCTGCAGAATGACGACGAGATGCGGCGATGTGGTTTCTGTTGACGTAAAATCAGTACCTCACGCCAAGCACACAGCAAGCCGAACGAAGCTGGCTTAACACGCGTTGCCGAATCCGAAGCGTGCCAGTCAATTTTCCTGAAACTGACAAAGGATGAAAACAGTTAGATAAAACCTGGAACTTGTCGGGTGGTACCAGATAGTTCCGTATTTACGGCTACAAAGCCAATCGAAACGACATATAGCTATAAAAAGCTATCTGTCGACATATCGAGCATCATTCGGGAGCTTTAAAACATGTAAACAAGATATAGCCGAATGCATGACGTAAGCATGATGATAGATCGATCTTTATCTAAACAACATTGCAGTACATGACCATGACCGATTATCGAGGATAAATCACAATAAAATAAATAAAAAGCGAAGCATGATTATAAATTTGCAGTAAACATGCATGTCGTATGGACCTCCCTGGGCCCACTACCTCGGTGGGTACCAGGACCGACTACTCGGTGGGCCCCTGGGACTACCCGGCTTGCGCTACACGACACCTGATGGCGTGGACACAAGGACTACGGAGGAGAAGTACTCGGTTAGGAAGCTGTATATGTCCTGCACTGTATGGAAGACTCCTAGACGTACTCGACTAGTACTCTCTCCCTACTCCGACTTGTAACCCTGCCTCCCGGACTACATAAGGCGAGGCAGGGACCTTTCTCTAGCACCCAATCTCATCTCACGACGCACAATTACACCATCTTGTAATCGTGCCCAATCAATCCAGAGCTACGCAGCATACAGGACGTAGGGTATTACGCACCTCGCGGCCCGAACCTGTCTAAACTATGTGCCACGTGTCTCTTCCTTCGAGTTACCGATCTCGGTGAGGCCACATTCATCTACTTCGGGTACTCCTCTTAGTAGGTTTCCGGTCTAAAACACCGACAGCTGGCGCGCCAGGTAGGGGATCTCGCCCGAGATCACATGGCGAACTCGACGGCTCCTGTCTACTTCAAGCCAACCGTCGCCTCCAACCGCGGCGACACCTTCGTGTTCGGCGCCTGGGTCTGCACTGCTGATGGCGCGGGATCTTTCCAGCGTCGCCTCACCATGCCGCCCAACCTGAAGACCGGCTTCGTGACGCTTTCAGAAGTTGTCACAGGCGAACTCGCCGGCAAGTTCGACGAAATTTCGTTCTTCAACCACCACGCCGACTTCGAGCTCGAGTCCGCTTCCAACTCGAACTCGACGTCTCCATGGGCCATCGCATGCGAGCCGGCTGCTCAGCCATCGCACGTGGTCCCCTCACCCCGTGAGCGCTCCGCGTGTGGTCCCTGCATCCTCAGCCGGGCTCGCACGGGGGCTCCTTCTTCGCGCCGGGCCGGCAAGGAACCCGTACCCGAGTACAACTCGGACTCCGACACCACCCCCGGCCACGCTTCGGACTCCAACCCTCTCTCCAGGTTCTACTCGGATTCCGCATACGAGTTCGACTTCGGGTCGAACCCAGAGGATCCCGAGTCAGAGGACAACTCTACTGAGCATCCCTTATCAGGACCGGCCTCTGGGCTGGTTATAACCTCCACACCGGCCGGAAGATTCGTCTACTGGCCAGAACGCAAGCCCGCTGACCTGATAAGCGGAGACTCACGCTACGTCGCCTACATCGACTCACTCCCGTTCCAGGAGGGAACACCACTTGCCCGAGCTGACTGGTGGCGGCGGCCGCGACCCTGACGGCGGCGGCAGCGATGACGAAAGCTCCAACCATGGAGCCAACAGGAGGGCCGGCGGCGGCGGCAGTCGCGGTGGCCACGGCCACGTGAACAGCCACGCCTCTGGTGCCTCACAGGGCGGCTACGACGCCCGCCAGAAGATTGAGGAGCTGCGGCGGAAGAAGTTAACCACTGCAGGCGACAACGACGACTTCCCCGCCTTCTCACCTCGACTTCGCAACTTGCTCCTCCCCGACAAGTTCAAGCCTTTGGGGATCTCCAAGTACGATGCGAAGCAGGACCCCATCCAGTGGCTCAGGTGCTACGCCCTCTCCATCGAGAACGCTGGCGGCAACAACGACACCAAGTGCCTCTAGTTCCCCTTCTGCCTGGACCAAGCTCCACTCACATGGCTCGAGTCGGCCGGACAAGCACTCGATTGACAAGTGGGACCGGCTCGAAGGAGCGGTTCACCGAAGCAACTTCGCGGGCGCCATGGGCCGATCGGGTACTCGCATGGACACGGCCATGGTCAAGCGAGAACAAGGCGAGACCGTCCGCAAGTACATGCGCCGCTTCTTCGACAAGCGCGCTACCGTAGTCGACGTCACCGACAAGGAGGTCATCGACCTCTTCCAAGACGGCCTGTACCACCGCCGCACCTTTGAAGACTTCGGTCGTCGCCGCCCCAAGTCCATCCCCCATCTCAAGGACATGATCACGTCCTGGGCGGACGAAGAAGACAAGGCCAACGCCAAGTACGACGCCATCCGTGGCAAGAACAAGCAGAACACGGGCGGCGGCAGTGGCAACAACGGGAACCAAGGCGGTCGCAGCAATAATAACAACTACTCGGGTCCCAACCGCAAGCGCAAGCCAGACAACACTGTCGCGGCTATCCAGCACCCTGCGAAGGAGAACTCGAAGAAGAACTCCGGCGGCTTCAAAGACTTGCTAAAGGAGAAGTGCCCGTGGCACCTGAACGGCAACCACACCACCGAGCAGTGCTACCAGCTCAGGCATGCACTCAAGGGTACTCCAGAGCCACCGCACCCTCACAACAAAAAGGGCAAGAAGAAGAACGACGGAGATAACAACGACTTCCAGGAACCCGACAAGACCGTCAACGTCCTCTTCGGCGGACTACCCAGTAGGCGGGAGCAGAAGGCTACCCGTCGAGAAGTCATGAGCATTGAACTAGCAGTTCCGACCCCTCTCAGGTGGTCGGAGGTACCCATTACCTTCTCCCGCGCGGATCAATGGACCAGCTTCTCCAAACCAGGACGGTTCCCTCTCGTCCTAAAACCGGTGGTCGCGGGCTCCAAGCTCAACAAGGTCCTCATCGACGGTGGAAGCGGGCTCAACGTCCTTTTCACCAAGACCTTGAAGAAGATGAAGCTCGACATCACCCACATGCTCACCAAGAGCAACACGCCCTTCTACGGCATCGTCCCCGGTAACACGGCTATCCCACTGGGCTCAGTGGTCCTGCCAGTTACCTTCGGGGAATCTCGGGACAACTACCATACCGAGTACATCAAGTTCGAGGTCGCGGACTTCGAGACTTCCTACCATGCCATCCTCGACAGACCGGCCATCGCCAAATTCATGGCGGTGCCCCACTACACCTACTTGGTACTCAAGATGCCAAGCCCGGCGGGTGTACTCTCTCTTCAAGGGGACTTGAAGATCTCCCACGACTGCGACACAGAAGCCGTGGAGATCGCCTCTACGAATCAAGTACCCAACGCTATGATGGAGGTCTACGCTGCGTCGAAGAAGCTTGCTACAAGTGAACTCGACATCCCGGAGAAGTCTGACAGCGCCAACAAGCCTCAGCCACCTGAGGAGGTTCTAGTCAAGACGATCGACCTCGGAACAGGCGACTCCAGCAAGACCACCACCATCGGGGCCGGCCTCGACCCCAAATAGGAAGACGCGCTCATCAACTTCCTCCGGGCTAACCGCGACATCTTTGCGTGGAAGCCAGCGGACATGCCAGGAGTGCCCAGGGAGTTGATCGAGCACTGCCTCAACGTCGATCCTAAGGCCACCCCCAAGCGACAACACCTCCGACGCTTTGCCGACAACAGACGGGATGTCATCAAGAAGGAACTCGCCAAACTACTCGCAGCTGGCTTCATCAGAGAAGTCTTCCATCATGAGTGGCTCGCCAAGCCTGTCCTCGTCCGCAAGAAGAACACGAACGAGTGGAGGATGTGCGTCGACTACACCGACCTCAACAAGCACTGCCCCAAGGACCCCTTCGGGTTGCCGCGGATTGATCAAGTCATCGACTCCACGGCGGGCTGCGACCTGCTCTGCTTCCTCGACTGCTACTCCGGGTACCACCAGATCGCGATCAAGGAAGAAGAACAGGAGAAGACCGCATTCATCACCCCGTTTGGCGCGTACTGCTACACGACCATGTCTTTCGGGTTGAAGAACGTCGGCGCCACCTACCAACGAGCTATCCAAGCTTGCTTCAAGAAGCAACTCAACAAGAACGTCGAAGCCTACGTGGATTACGTGGTCGTCAAGACCAGAAACTCCAGTACCCTCATCGACGACCTTGAAGAGACCTTCGCATCTCTGCGTGAGTACCGCTGGAAGCTCAACCCGAACAAGTGTGTCTTCGGCGTACCTTCGGGCAAACTACTCGGCTTCATCATCAGCCAACGCGGCATCGAAGCCAACCCCGAGAAGATCTCTGCCATCACCAGCATGAAAGCTCCCACGTGCATCAAAGACGTCCAGAAGCTGACCGGGTGCATGGCGGCATTGAACAGATTAATCTCGAAGCTTGGAGAATGGGGGCTTTCCTTCTTCAAACTACTCAAGCACCAAGAGAAGTTCGTGTGAACTCCAGAGGCGGATCAAGCCCTTGCTCAGCTCAAGGACTTCCTATCGAAGCCACCGGTCCTCACGGCTCCTCGCAAAGGCGAGCGCTACTGCTCTACCTCGCTGCGACTACTCACGTGGTCAGTACTGCCATCATCGTCGAGCGGCAGGAAGACGACCACGCCTATCCAGTCCAGCACCCAGTCTACTTCGTCAGCGAGGTCCTGTCAGAGTCCAAGGCACGCTATTAGCCTGTGCAGAAGCTTCTGTACGCAGTACTCATCACCTCGTGGAAGCTACGACACTATTTCCAGGAGTACTCGATCTCCGTCGTCACCGACTACCCGCTCGGCGACATCCTGCGGAACCAAGATGCTACTAGAAGAATCTCCAAGTGGGCCGTCGAGCTCGGCGCCCTCACCATCGACTTCAAGCCACGCACAGCCATCAAGTCGCAGGCGCTAGTCGACTTCATGGCGGAGTGGCGGGAGAATCAGCTACCTACTCCAACCGTGCGACCAGAGCATTGGGTGATGTACTTCGACGGCTCACTCAACCTCGAGGGCGCGGGTGCGGGGGTACTCCCCGATCTCTCCAACGGGCGAACAACTCAAGTACGTCCCGCAGATCTTCCGGAAGGTCTCAAACAACGAAGCCGAGTACGAAGCTCTCCCGCATGGGCTCGGCTTCGCGGCTTCACCGGGCATCAAGCGGCTACTAGTCTACGGCGACTCCGCAGTGGTCATCAACCAAGTCAACAAGTCCTGGGACTGCAACAAGGAGAACATGGACACCTACTGCCTAGAAGTCTGCAAGCTCGAGAACAAGTTCTACGGTCTCGAGTTCCACCACATCGTCCGCGACAACAATGTTGCAGCGGACGTCCTATCGAAGCTTGGATCCACCCGCGCTCAAGTACCAGCGGGTGTCTTCGTTCACGAGCTTCACGCGCCATCCATCCCGAAGCCGGCGCCACCGACCACTGTCCCAGCGCACCCACCGGCTAGACAGGAGGTCATGATGATCGACGTGGACTGGAGGAAACCCTTCATCGACTACCTCAGCGAGCAGAAGGTTCCCTCGGACAAGAACTTGGCCGAGCAGCTCATCCGCCGCGCCAAGTCCTACGTCCTCGTCGGAGACAAGCTTTACAAACGGGGCGCATCTTCCGGAGTACTCATGAAGTGCGTCCCTCGGCAAGAAGGCAAGGACATCTTGGAGGAGATCCACAAGGGCGTCTGCGGCAACCACGCGTCTTCCCGCACGCTGGTCAGTAAGGCCTTCCGGCGAGCCTTCTACTGGCCCACAGCTCTAGGCGACGCTGAAGAACTCGTCAGAAGGTGCCAAGGATGCCAATACTTCGCCAAGCAGCAACACGTCCCAGCCTACAAGCTGGTCACCATACCGCCAACCTGGCCTTTCGCTTACTGGGGGCTCGACATGATTGGGCCACTGCCAACTGCGCCAGGTAGTTTCAACAGAGTGTTGGTGGCCATCGACAAGTTCACCAAGTGGATCGAGGTCAAGCCGGTCACATGCCCCAAGGCTGACAGAGTACTCGACTTCCTGGATGAACTCGTGCATCGCTACGGACTACCCCACCGCATCATCATAGATCTGGGCTCCAACTTCAACAACCACCAGTTCTGGGATTACTGCGAGAACAGCGGGATCGACATCTGATACGTCTCAGTTGCCCATCCTCCGGCCAACGGACAAGTCGAACGCGCCAACGGGATGGTGCTCGACGCTCTCAAGAAGCGGCTACACGACGCTGCTAACTCCAAAGGAGGCAAGTGGATCAAGGAACTACCCAATGCACTCTGGTGGCTACATAGCCAGCCCTTCAAGCCAACGGGGCAATCCTCTTACTTCCTGGTCTACGGCTCCGAAGCAATCCTCCTTGCTGACGTCATATGGAACTCACCAGCAGTGGAGCTTTATGACGAAGGCGTCTCTGAAGACAGCAGAAGAGTGGACATCGATGGACTCGAAGAAGCTCGCTGCGCTGCCCTTGTCCAGTCAGCAAGGTACCTGGAGGGTATCCGACGCTACCATGATCGCAACGTCAAGGAACGCTCCTTCAAGGTTGGTGATCTTGTCCTCCATCGTATCTAGAACACGGAAGGACTACACAAGCTCAGCTCCCCCTGGGAAGGTCCCTTCACCGTGGCAAAGGTGACCGGGCCGGGCTCCTACCACCTCCAGACACTTGAAGGCAAAGACATCAACAACTCGTGGAACGTCGACCAACTCTGTCAGTTCTACGCCTAGTCTACACGACTACTCCGGAGCTCAAGTCTACACGACTACATCAAGACCCCTCCGCCGTAAGCGGCATCCGGGTACAGGCACTAGTCTCCGGGCTACTCCTCTCCAGGATCCAACCCGCGCGGCTACCTACGGATCCTAGGCTGCGACGAGCGACAAAGGACTCTAGCAGCGGTCTACTAAGAGACCATGTACTCCAAGATCCAGCCTACACGGCTACCTACTGATCTACTGTTGTAAGCGGCTACTCGCCCTAGCACCACTTAGCCGTAAGCGGCCTCCGGGTTCAGGCGACTACTCGGTAACTACGACCCTGGCCATCCAGATGTACTTCTTCAGTAATAAAGTTTGATTGATCATCAACTTCTTTACTGTCTACTTCCCTCAACGGGACTACCGCCGAGTACGACTACTTGCATCAACTCCACGATGGGGCTCCGCACTCTAAGATCGCGACTACGAGTACTCATTGATGGAACTTTTCTTTCATTAATACTTGAACAAGTACATTACAAATGTTTTTGTATACATACTACTATGAGCTAACTATTACAGGGCTACTGGAGGTTAAGCTTTTCGGCGACTTGCTCCGCAATGGGCGCCATCTGCTCCAGCAGCTCCGCATACTGCTCGTCTGTACAGTTGGCGGCTACCCAGCCAGCGACTACTTCCACGGGCGCCTTCAAGAAGTAAGACTTCATGAAGGTCAGCACCTGGTTCGGGATCGACCTCGCCAGATGCTTCACATATGTCGCCAGCCGGCTGGGGGCTTCCTTGAGGCGATCCACAAGTGGTGCTATCTTGGGGCCGCCAGGATGAGGCACCAAGAGTCTTGCAATCGGAAGCGCGGCTTCTTCAAGTTTCTTCAGCTGGGCCCGCAGCGTCTCGCAGTCCTCGTTCAACTTCTGCAATGATTTGTAGCAGTTGACGAGGTCACGATCGGAAGCAATGCGAAGCTCCATGTGCTTGTCGCACTCGAAGGCAAGTTCCTTATAGTCAAGCTCGAGTACCTGGTGGGCCTCCTACTCCCGGTAGAAGAGGTTCTTCATATCTGTCTCTGAGGTCCTCAACTGCTCTACCCGGGTCTCAAGCTCTGCAAAACAACAAGGCGCAGCGGGTTAGACTACCTCTCGACCTCCAACAACTACTCAACAAGTCGAGCGGTGTACCTTTGTTCTTGTTGCGGAGTGTCTTGTTCTTCCGCACCAAGTCGTCGCTCTTTGCCTGCATCTCCTGGATGTCATTGTGATATTTGGCAAAGGCGGCGTCGAGCTTGGATTGCATGGCGGCAGCGTGCTTCCGCGACTTCAAGAGTTGATCTTCCAGCGCTTCAGCCCGGAGCACCGTGTCGCCGAAGCCTTGCAGAATGCTAGACTTCTCGCGGGACCTCTCCACGACGTCCTGCACAGACGACACATGTCAAATGAGTACTCAACAACAAAGAATTGACTACTCAGGAGTTAAGACTACTCACCTTCATCCATTGTTCAGCCTGGCGAACCGCCTCTAGGTGCCTGGCCACTGTCGCCGGGTCGACCAAGTCGTCTGCCAGCAACTCCACCCCGCCACGACTACTCGCGGCGGCCTCAGTCATCGGTGCAGAGCGGATGGGCTCCGCGTCTTGGATTTCCGGGGAGCGGACAACCACCTCCAGAGCAGCCTCTGGCGACACGGTGGCCTCCTCTCCTCCGGTTGCCACGGCGGCCTCCTCGGCGGCCTCCTCCATCGGCTCGGGGGCTCCTTCAGCTGCCTCCAGCCCTTGTGGTGTCAAGTTCTGCATGGGCACCACCGCCGGGATGTCGCTCCCTTCGGCCTCAGCACCTGTCAAGAAGAAGACAAGTGCATTAGCGACTACGACTACTCTATGGGGAATGCTAAAGCCTCAGCAGAGTACCTACCTTCGACCACGCTGGCCTCGGGCAATGCAGCTCCAACGGCCGGTGCCTCGGACTCCGCCTGAGGGGCAGGAGTGGACTCCTCGGTGGGCGGCGCGGCTTCTTCCTCCGCCACCACCGGAGAGGACTCATCCCCCACCCAGGACAGATCTGTTGATTTTCTGCGGAAGTACACAAATGGGATGTCAATCAAGCTCGACTACTACATCAAGTACTACTCGGGAAGGCTCAGCACTTATAAGCTTGACCGGACTATCGTCACGGTCGGGGCGCCGAGGATGCTGGCAATGTCTACCAGTCCACCCTCGGCGGGCGCTTCCCCTTGCGCCTCTGCAGCCACTACCTTTTCTGCAGCGACGGCAGCCGGTGCAGCGCCCTCTTGCGCTCCTGCGGCCACCACTTCTTCAGCAGCGGCGACTGTGGGCTCCGTGCTCCCCTGAGGAGCAGGGGGCTGGCGCTCCAGCTGCGCCAAGAGCTCTTCAACAGTGGGGGCTGGGCTACGACTCCCAGCGGGTTCCCCCACCGTATCCCACTCGCCTTTGTCGCCCTGATCAACGGGCTCCGTTGGCGGCACCTCCTGCAAGCAAGGAACCTCAGTCGTCAGCAAGTGAACTCGAGAGACTAGTACTCAACTACACTACTCAAGACGTCTTACCTCCTGAGGCGTGGTCTCAGAGACCTTCAATTTCTTCGTCACCCGCTTGCGGGCGGGGTTGCGCGGCCTCCGTGGCGGCGCGGCCAGACTAGCCTCCAGGCTAGCCGGCGGATCTTGCACGAGGGGCACGTGAGGTAGGCCGGGACGGCTGAACCTCGACCGCAGCTGGAAGCGGTCCTGCAGTGTCTCCTTGTCGTCGTCCTCGTCGGACGTGTCCTCCACGATGACGGTGTCATCTCCTTCGCCGACTTCCCGCCGCTCCTTGGCCTTGGTCTTTCCCTCCTCCGAGATCTCGACTTCCTGAGGGAGCGGCTGCGGCTCGGAGACGAACTTCTTCAAGTCGTCCTGAAAGACACAAGACATCAGCACGACTACTCACAAGGAATGGGTACTCGACTGGGGGGTACGGCTACTTACCTCCTTTGGCGGGCGCACGGAGGAGTACTCTGGGACAGGGCATGCCGTGTACGGTGGCATGTCCTTGAAGATGCGCGTCAGCCTATCGACAATGTCGTCATCGTCGACCTTGCCTCCAGGCATCCGCGACGTGTCATCGTCGCTGGTGTACTCGAAGCCCAGGGTGTCGCGGGCCATCAGTGGCTGCACCCTGCGCTTCATGAAGCTGAAGGCCACGTGCTCGGCCCTCAGCCCGGCTTCCCTCAGCACCTTGATGCGCGCCAACAGCTCGGGGAGCTGGATCCCCTCCTGCATCGTGGGCTCCGTGTTCCACCAAGCGCGATGTTTGGGTTGCTTCCCGCTCGGCTTCGGCAACCCAGGGTGGTGGTTCGTGATGTAGAACCATTTCGCCTTCCAGTCTTGGTTGGAGTCGATGAGCTTGTACACGAGGTACTGCTCGGCGGCGTCCTCCCGCATCTGGATTCCTGCTCCACCAACTACTCGCGGGTTGCTGGCGCTCGACTGCGGCTTCACCCGGAAAAACTTCCGGAACAGGATCCAGTGGGGCTTGATCCCCAGAAACGCCTCACAGAAGTGGACGAAGACAGCGGTATGGAAAATACCGTTGGGGTTGAGGTTGAGGTACTCGACGCCGTAGTACCCCAGGAGGCCTTTGAAGAAATCGCTTGTCGGCAGTGCGAGTCCGCGCTCCGCGAAGCGCGCGAACATTGGGATCTCGTCTTCGCTCTTCTCCATGGCGTACGGGTCCCCGGCGGTGGCCCTCCAACTGTCCATCTCCTTCTCACGGATGAATCCGCTGTTGAGGAGGGCCAGCAAATCTTCGGTCTTCGTCTTCGACTTTTTCCACTCGTGGCTCGGATCTGGCCGCGGTGGAGACATCAGCGGTGCTGCTCCCGCGGCAGCCACGGCGGCCTCGTCACGACCCCTCTTCTTCCCGGCGGTCTTCGCGGACTTGGACGGCAAAGGCTTCATTCTCCAAGTGCACGGCATCTTCACGCGCATTCGCTCAGGGGCTACTCTGGTAGCTCTGGGTGGCGGCGCGCTCAGATCTACAGCGGCGGCGGCGTGCGCTGGAGGCGACTCTGGCCAAGATCTATTCGAAAATGGCTACAGCAGTGATGGGTGGAAAACCCTAAGGGTTTTGGCTTCTATTTATAAGTCAAAACGGCTCTCCAACGGCCAGATGGATAAGTCTACGCCCGGCTGACTCAGCGGCCGCGCGTGACTCTTCGTATTCTACTAGTCGACGTGCCTCACCATGGGGGCTCGGCTACTACCACTCGACTACCTGGAAAGCGACAAGACTCAGGAGTATCTCAGGACACATTCTACAAGATGACCCTTCAATTCGAGAGGAAGTACTCGACTCAAGGCTCGGGGGCTCCGTGCCACGTGTCCTTCGGTTTTTTCTCTCTGGATTTTTCGGGATATTCTTGCCAAAACTTCAGATGGACCCTCAGCCAGAGCCTACGACTCAACCTAAGGCTCGGGGGCTACTCCATATGGAGTGCGATTTTGCTAATCGCACTTCCATATCAGCTTCGGCTTCAAGACAGCGTAGGCATTTTTGAAGACCTTCGAGGGCAGCACTCGAGGACGCTTGGGACTACTCGAGAAGACTTCAGGATTGCTCAAACATCAGCTGGAGTACATTCCAGCCTCGGGATGCTTTGACTACTCTTGAGGACTTTTGACTTGCAGTACTCGGGGACGCTTGAGGACTACTCGTTAAGGCCGTCAAGATTACTTGAAGCTATCCTTCTCGACTACAAAGTACTCGGGGGCTTGTCGTATGGACCTCCCTGGGCCCACTACCTCAATGGGTACCAGGACCGACTACTCAGTGGGCCCCTGGGACTACCCGGCTTGCGCTACACGACACCTGATGGCGTGGAGCACAAGGACTACGGAGGAGAAGTACTCGGTTAGGAAGCTGTACATGTCCCGCACTGTATGGAAGACTCCTAGACGTACTCGACTAGTACTCTCTCCCTACTCCGACTTGTAACCCTGCCTCCCGGACTATATAAGGCGAGGCAGGGACCTTTCTCTAGCACCCAATCTCATCTCACGGCGCACAATTACACCATCTTGTAATCGTGCCCAATCAATCCAGAGCTACGCAGCATACAGGACATAGGGTATTACGCACCTCGCGACCCGAACCTGTCTAAATTGTGTGCCACGTGTCTCTTCCTTCGAGTTACCGATCTCGGCGAGGCCACATTCATCTACTTCGGGTACTCCCCTTAGTAGGTTGCCGGTCTAAAACACCGACAATGCATGCATAGGCCAAAAGCACTACCTACCGCATGTCTGGGTACTTTCAAACCCGTCGAGCGTGACACCAAACAAGTTAATCCACCGCATGATACGACTTGTTTGAAACCACACCACCAGCCAAGAATAGATCTATCCACCGCATGATACAATCTAAACATGGAAGGCTAAAAGCATACATTATTTAAAACAAGCTTATGAACATGTTTTGCTCGTGGCAGAGTTGCCGAATACAGCTGTACAGCCGATTCGGGTTCCGTGGAGAAGGAACAAACTATGCTAGATCAACACGCTTGAACCCGCAACACGTGGCAATCTAGATTAATTCGAATTCGGCTATTAAAGAGCACGTGATCCATGCGCTTCATTGAGTTGAAGATTTGAACATACATCATATGGATCATAAACAAAGTAAAGCCGAATCTAATCAACCTAAATTGGGCAATAAGAGTGTTACATGAATTAAACATAAAGCTAAACTCAAAGCAACACATGGTAACTTAATGAATCTATTAGATCTTGCCAAATCTAATAGAACCGATAACTAGCTCCAAGCTAGATCTTAGCCTACCGAATGGCTCATGATCTAACAAGAAACCCTCTTGAACCAAGCTTAAATCCACCGCATGATACTAAGCATGGTAATAAGACTACTTCATCACGGTCTAAATCCACCGCATGATACTAGACATGATACAAGGTTGCCGGTACTTACGGAGGTCGACGAATCAATGATTCCTCTCGAAGAACTCGACGACTCGACTAAAGGACTCGAAAAGTTGGCACGGGGCCGGTTTGTTGTGAAATTGTTCGATCCCTATTACAAACACTAAGGGTTCATAATTATACCCTTGTCCTAACACGACTCCTAGTCGACCACGAGTACAACATTTATTGCCTAAATTAATGCCCTGGCGCCAATCTTCGTCTTGCACCCGTCATCAATTCGTCCCTTCCTTATATTCAGGCCGCGTCATCACGTATTCCGGAATGCTTCCTTTTCCAAGCACAAAACAGCCCTTCTGCTGAATGATGGCGTGCTCCCGACCGCAGGCATCTTTACCGAATGCTTTGAGGAAAATTTCCTGCTGAATAGTGTTTCCTTACCAAACTCTGCCCACAAGTCAGTCTCCTTCCTGTACCAATTTTTGGTGTTAACATATGCCCCTTCAATTACGGGATAAAAAGTAATTTTATTCCAGAATTGACCATAAATGCTCAACGTCTCCAAGCCGAATCCGTTCAACACCCTTTCTTTCCTCTTTCAAACCGTTGGAGTTTTCGCCCAGATCCAAACCCTAGTTCATCAATCCTTCAAGCTCAAATCTTCAAATGGTGAACCAAGACCACGCTCTTCAGGTAAATCTCATCCTCCTAAGGCCCATTCGGTATTTCTTTTTCGAATTTCATCTCAGATTTTTCCTCTTGCCCTTTCTTGTTCTTGATAGGCTCTAGCCGCCGAAATCTTGATCCCTGTTGAGGACCAATCACCATCTTATTTCCTCGGGCCCGTGGGAATCTTTGACCCTTCTAAGTTCATTGCAGCCAAATCTCATAGGATCCCTTTCAAGGCAGCTTTGTCGAAACTCCATGAATGGCAAGATGCTTTCAAGAACTGGCCCCTGCCCCCAATTGCAGCCTGGAGAAACTGGTACAAGAGGATGCTTGATGATGACAGCGTCAAGACAAGCAATTGGGACAGCCTTCGCATTGCCCATTGTTTGGAATTATCCTTGGCTGAAACACCAAAAAAATGAGAATCTTCTGATTGCAGCCTGTCATTTTTGGTCGAATGGTGCCAATGCCTTTCTTTTTGGCCACGGGCCAATGTCGCCCACTTTGGCCGATGTATACATGATAACCGGCCTTGAAGTCACAGGATCCGTATACCCACACAAGTGCAAAGGCTCCTCTAGGCAAACAGGAGTGAGAACAGGGGTTGGATATAAGAGATATGTCCAAAACTATATGTCTGATGGCCCTTTGTCTGAGGTTGAGTACAGAGCTTTCCTGAACATGTGGCTATGCAGATTCATCTTTTGTGGCAAAGCCAATGAGCCAACCCTGAACCACATTGTAATGGTTGAGGACCTAGCTGCTGGTAACTCTATTCCTCTTGGAAAGTACCTCCTAGGAAGTGTATACCATATGCTTCATCAAACTACCTACCTGATGCACACCAGCCAAAAGATCTCCTGTGTTAATGGCCCCTGGTGGTTTGTTCAGATGTGGCTGCAGCTATATATGCACCAGATTATTGGTATTGACCTCAACAACCGGCGCTTTCCTTCAGCCAACTACAAGGAAGGGGAAACCCAGAGCACCAAAGGTTGCCAAACTTATGGAGAAGCTGCTTCAACCGTGTCCATCAACAAAAACCTTGGCCAACTTTTTGAGCTCTTCTTCAAGGGTTTTGCCAATCCTCTTTGGCTCCCATATCTGAATAATGATAACTTGACTCTTCCTTGTGAGTTTAGTTTTGAGGCTGGATGTAATAATGTACAATCTATAGCAATTTTCAATATCTTCATTCATCCATGCATCCTGCCAGCAGAATTCAGTGGAGGAAGGCAAAATCAGAGCACCTTTGAGTACTACCAGCCAAATATGATAGCCAGACAACTAGGATGTGGCCAAGTTCCCCCAAGGCTATTCCTTCATGAATTCCTCAAGCCCAGAGAGGATATCAAGGAATCTTTGCAAGCAAAAAGGGTCTTTGAGTATAAGTGCAGCTCAACTGTTTATGCACCCAGGCCTTTTGTGCCAATAATAATAGCTCATCCCTCCTTTACTTCTTGGTAGCAAGAACTTCATGATCACATCTTCAATGTGCCAGTACATCCTCTTTGTCTTGAACTAATGCCTGATTTTCATCCAATTTCAGAGGTAATAAACTTATCTTCCCTCTTTCTTAATCATGCCCCTCTTTATTGATCAGGATTTTTGCCATTTTCTGCAGGATACAGCACCTGCCCCTCTTGCCAGGACAATCTCCTATAACATTGCAGGCCCAATCTCTGCTTTGGGATATCAATCTCCCACCTTGGCTCAACTGATGTCTACATATGCCACACTGGATCCAACCCTCATCAGTTCGGCATCTGACAAAAGGGAAGCTTCATCCCTGGTTGCTCCTTCAGCTGCCAAGAAGAAAAGAACATCCAAAATAATTCTTATTCAGGTTAAAATATTTTCCTTCCTGAGCATAAAAGCACTCTTCATCCTGATCTTCTTTATCTTGTGTAATTTCAGACCAGAACTCAGCAACCATTGATCATTACCGAATCTGCCAATGCTCCATCTACTGATAAAATTTTCACCATCTTATTTTTTCCAAACATTTTCTTCATTGGCACTTATCCTTTACTTATTAGTTGCAGAGGAAACATTGGTGAGCCAAACTGTGGGGAGTTCTTCTCCTCAACATGTTTCAAATCCAGCTTCACCAAGGATCTAGCCATCCTCTCTTCAAGCAAAAGCTCCAGCCTCACCAAGGATCCAGCCATCCTCTCCTCAAGTAGAAGCTCCAGCTTCACCAAGGATAGATCCATCTTCTCCTCAGCCAGAAGCTTCAGCCTTACCAAGGACTCCACCAGCTTCTCCTCAGCTAGAAGCTTCAGCTTTACCAAGGACTCCTCAAGCTTCTCCTCAACTGAACATCCAAGAGCCCCTCCTTGAACCTGAAAAACTTCCTTCCCCAACTCAGGAAGCAAGGAATGATGTAAGCATGAACACCTACCTTTCCATTCTTTTCATTCAATGAATCACCACTAATTCGGCAAGAAAAACTTTTTCAGGTGGAAACTGTATCATCACCAATCTACTCCTTTGCTGTGGATGACTTGATTGCCGAAAAAGGGGATGAAGCATCTTCCAATCAGGCATTATTAGAGAAAAATCAGGCAAAGTTGAAGGAAATTCTTTCCCTGCTACAAAAGGATGTTCAAGACCAAGTCAAGGATGCTGATCTTTTAAGCTTGCACTCATTGATCAAGATCTCCCAGCCGACATCGAGGCTTCCTTAGAACCTGTTTCCAAGCTGGATGATCACTTTGTAGCAGTAAAACAAGCCTTGAAGAATTTATCCTCTCAACCAGCTCTAGAACAAGAGCAAGCTGCAAACAAGCAATCTATGAAGGATTTGCACACTCAAATGCAGAATCATAAGGAACTGCTAACCAAATTGCAGCCTGAACTTGAGCCGAAGAAAGTCAGAAAAGCTGAATTGGAAGCTGAGCTGAGAACCCTGACAGCTGAAATTGAGGCTGATGAAAAGAAGATGGATGAACTTCCCAAATCAATGGAGAAGATACGAAAAGAAGCCACAACAACCATGACTGCAGGAAAGCAGCTCAAGACAAAGCTCTCGATTTTGTCTAAGACCCAAGAAGCTAACCAAAGATTGCTAGAGAACATCAAAAAGATGATATCAGATGCCTCGAATGTAATCTCAAAATACTTGGGTGTATGATTGTATTAAACAATTTGTAGTTGAATGCTTCATCATCTATGTAATATTGCTCACCATCAGTCTTTACTCTCCAATATTTGTCTTGCCTTATTTTGACGATCAACTTTTAGACGATTCATTCGGCAACTCTGGCCAAACAGTGTCAAACCCGAAAAACAACCCGACCGCAACACAGCCGAATTTCAACCAGTCAAACCGAATATGACTCAGCCTGAATCCCAATCGACCCGACGATGGTTCGGTTAAGGGAGTCTCTCCACTTCCCAAACTTCTTGGGATATGCGCCACGATCTCCGGCCATGATCTCTTTGCCAGTTCCATAAATAAGAACTTCGGGTGCCCCTAGCCTTTCACCAAGTCCTCTGCCTTCCAAGCCTTTGCCAATCTAAGCTTTTCTTCTCCAATACTTGTACTCCCAAAAGCTTCATGGCAAGCAGCAGCAACAGGCGTCGGGCCAGCGACGAGGCCGAAGGGAGCCGCGCGGGTGCTCGCCGGAGGTGGTGCTCATCGGTTTCTTTACAGCTCTTTCTAGATCCCTTTTTGTTTCTGACGATCCTCTTCATGTTTTCAAGCTCATCCAGTGGAATCCCACCCCTGCACTAGCCACAACTCCGGCCATGGCGGGCGATTCCTCGGGATCGACTGGTCGTTCCCACTCCTCCAGCTCGTGCTACGATGATCTTACCGCCCGCAGGTTCAAGGCGGAGCACGATGAAACCCGGCGCGAGTTGGAGACCGTCTCCAAAAAGGCCGGAATCGCCGAGCTCGAGTGGGAGCACCAGCGCAAGCAGCTGCTGGAGGCCATCGATGGTGAATCTTGTGACTTGCTTAATCTCAACTCAACTTTGAACTAACCTCCATTGCTCTGTGATTGCTGCAGATCGCGACGCCAAGCTCAATTGGCTGAAGACGCTGGTGAAGAAGCTGGCGGACAAGGTGAACACTCCCGGAGACACACCGGAAGCTCGCCTTGGCGCGATGGAAGACCGTGTCGACGAGGTGGCCCTTCACGGCGTCCGGCTGTGCACTACCTTGGGCCTGGCTGCCATGGCGATGCACACCTGCGTCGACTACTCCACGCGGCCGCGCGGCTTTTACGGTGGCACACCGGAGGATGTTGACGACATCGAGGTCACCCTGGAGCGCCTCGACGGCCACGGCGATGCCATTGTCGATTCCATTCATCCCCAGTCTGTGATGAACAGGCTTTTTGATTAGTTTTTACTAAGGATGTTGGAATTTCGGCAATAAATATGAAATTTTATCTTCTGCATTTGTCTCGTGATGATTCCCTTTGATTTGTACATGCGAAGCTTCACTGTTTTGAACGCATTTGGGAACTTTTACTTTAGCCGAATACGCACAAACTCTTGTCCCCTGGCGTAGAATCCGCAGAAAATCCTTATTCGGGAGCCATGAACACTGTTCAATGGAAAAACCCTTCGCATTCTGGGAGAAGCCCCCTCCGTTTGGTATTCCAAATAATGCACGCCAGCCAGTCATCACTCCCGATGCGCTCTCACGGCTAATAAAATAGCCCCCCTGGTACTCTGCAAATCCATTCGCATACACTTCCATCATTTCACGTCCTCTCATGCTCCTCCTCCAGAGAAAAACCCCCAAGGCCATGGCGGACAAGGGGAAACAGCCAGTCGAGGAGAACAGCGCCCCCACCAAAGAAGCGAACCATTCGAGAGTAATATTTTCTTCTCAACCCTTTCTCTTGTTCTTGATTGCAATCTCATGATTCACCTTCCTTTGTTTTCAGCCTCGACCTGCTACCAGAGGAAATCTTTGGTACTGAAGAGGTTCCCGAGTACATCCTTTCTGATTCCTCTGCTGAAGAAGAAGACGCCACGCCGGAACAGAGGACCAACCATCAACTGCGCCATCGCATACGACATCTAGAACACGACCTGCGATACATCACCGCCCGCTGCAGTGCGGAACGCGAATGCCACATGAGCTTGGAGGCATTGGTAGGGGGTAAGATCCTCATCCTTATTTGATTCTCATGCTTGAGTTTCAGTTCCCATATTCAACGACAATCTGTTCCCCTTCTTCAGATGTTTCTGACAGGTACAACAACCTGAAGGCCTCCTGGGACAGCCTGATGGAAGCTGCAAATCACGGCAATCCCTGAAGCTTCTACGTTGTCGTTTACGGTGGTTTTGGAGTAGCTGAAGAGGGAAGAACTGAAGAGAAAAAACGCGGGATCAAAGAAATGAAGCATACTTTTGTTTCTTCCTCCAGGCATTCTGCTTCCCGCAGGCTCTCTCTTGTAATCTTAGGTGGCTGGGTTGCCAAATAAAGAACCTGCAAGAAATGTTTGTAATGTAAAACATTTTCGTGCTAAGAGCAATACACTTTAGTATTGGCCATATCCTTTTGTCAGGATTTTTGCTCTGAAGGCGGCTTCTTTCCCGAACGCCGGTTGTTTCCATGTTTCTGATGCTTGTAATCCTGATGCTTGTAATCAACGATCAACTTCAATACTAGGATAATATTTCTTCAAGTATCTCCCATTTATAGCAGCAGTAAACTATTCTCCTAGTTAAGTTTTCAAGATATACGCATTTCTAGGCGTACATCTAACCACCCGAAAAGGACCTTCCCAATTCGGGGACCATTTGCCGAACGTACTGTATTTAGTCCCAATCGGCAGTAATGCTTTCCAAACTAAATCTCCTTCTGCAAATTGCTTGACCTTTACTTTCTTGTTATAGTACTTAGCAACTCGCATCTTGTTTTTCTCAATATTTTCCAAGGCCCTGAGACGAATCATATGCAAATCTTCTAATTTGCTCATCATTAAGTCATTGTAATCTGTTGACGGTGAAAATCCGTCAACCTAGCCATGAGTTTACCTTCGGTGTTGGCATGAGTTTTATACCTTATCCATTGGTACTAACCCCCGTGGTATAACAAGTTCACGTGTGCATGTCGGTTTTGGAGTTTAATGTTTATGCAGGGTTTTAGTGTTGAATGCAAGACTTTCGGGGTAAGTTCATCAAGCACCTCATGACAAGACCTTGAAGCCCCGAACAAGTCATGCAATGAAGCAAACTTAACTCCAAGAAGCCGGGGACTTGATCCGAGAAGACGACAAACTCCGGGGACACGACCGGAAAAGTGCTTCGAATCTTGCAAGACAAGGAGTTGAGTCCAATTCGGAGAGAAACCGACGACATGGACCTACATGCAGAAGGGGGAAGCATCCAGGAAGCAAGGGAACCGACCTCGGGCAAAGGAGCCCACGGGGCCGGGCCTAAATGGGCCCGGGCCGGCCGGCCCCGGTCCGGTCGGCCCCGAGCCCATTTTGGGCCCAAATCCGTCGTCCTTTGCCCTAGCCGCCAATCGGGCTATTTATAGTCCCCTGACCGAGAGCCACAAGGAGAAGATTTCGTCTTCGGCCGCCGAGAAGCGAGAGAAGAGAGGGACACCATGTCGGAGAGGAGAGGGTCGAGCTAGTTGACTAGGGTTTCCCTAGCCGACGTGGGAACCTTGCATGGAAGACCACGTCGGAGTTCCGGAGCTAGAAGCAAGATCAAGGAAGGATCCCGGTGGTGATCTTGTGTATGTATCATTGTTATAGTTGAATTATCAAGTTGAATCTTTTCTTAGCGATCAAGTGTTTCCTCGAAGATTTCGTTTTTCGATCGGCTTTGCTTATTCCAATTCTATTCGCGCGATAGATTACATAGGGTGTTCTTGTAGCCGCGGTGGCTAGAGGTACACGCGGATCTTCCGAAAGAATCTCGACTTGTCTTTTGACTCGCCCTAAGCTCCCCGCATGAATAGGGATACGTTGTGACGAACGGGGGTCTCGAAAGGCGGATGTTTTCGGATTTGGACGGGAAACCACGATTTAAAGAGGCTTCTATTAAGATTCGATTTGCTACTTCTTCTCTTGCTTGGAACTTCAACAAAAGGCTTACCCCGATCCCTCTAGATCGGTTTATCTACCCAATCTTACTTTGTTTTCTCCGGTTTTTAGTAGATTAGATCTGTTTTGTGTCTTTAACTTAGATGCATTAGGTTTTTATTCGAAGATTGAAGTTATTTGGCTTTAATAGATTAAGTCTTGCGTCACACATTTGTTCCACGGATTCGATACCTTGGGTTCACCACTCGAGGGAAGAAGGGTCCCTTGACTACGACGGGAGACTTGTACGCTTGCGAGTCACGAACGAACTTTGATACAATTATTAACCGTCAACATAATCCTTGGAACTTAAATCCTTTTGCAGAACTACTCTCCTTGAATCTGATTGCATCTCCGATGGCAAAACAACATGATGCCCGTAAACCAACTCATAAGGAGATGTTTTTTAGCTCCATGAGGGGCCATTCGATAAGCCCACAAGGCTTCATTGAGTACCGAATGCCATCTTTTTGGCTTCTGATCAATTTTCTTCTGTATAATCTTGATCATGATCTTGTTAGAAGCCTCTGCCTGACCATTAGCTTAGGCATAATAAGGAGAAGAATTTAACAATTTGATCCCCATACTTTCAGCAAATTCTCTGAACTCTGAAGATGTAAACTGAGTTCCTTGATCAGTTGTAATTGTTTGAGGAATTCCAAATCTGTAGATGATGTGCTCTTTGACAAACTCAACCATATTCTCTGATGTTACTTTCTTCAATGGAATTGCCTCAACCCATTTAGTGAAATAATATGTTGCCAAAAGCACAAACTTATGCCCCTTGCTAGATGGAGGATTTATTTGGCCAATCAGATCTATACCCCATCCTCTGAATGGCCATGGCTTGATAATAGGATTCAAAGCTGATGTTGGAACTCTCTGAATATTTCCAAACTTTTGACAATCTTGACACCCTTTGTAATACTCAAAGCAATCTTCCAGCATCGTCGACCAATAACATCCAGTGTGCCTGATAACCCACTTCATTCGATAAGCCGATTGATGTGCTCCACACAGCCCATCATGCACTTCACTCATCATCTTCTTTGCTTCTTCTTGACCCAGGCATTGTAGCAACACCCCGTCCAATGATTTGTAATACAAACGTCCATCAAGAAGAACAAATTTTATAGATTTATACCTGAGTTTCCTAGAGACCATTCGGGATGGATTCTCCAAATAATCAACAATCTCTTTTCTCCAGTCATCTTCTGCTAGGTCACTCCCGAAAGAACATATATCATTGGCAAACACCTCTTGATTCTCTCTATAACCCGAAGCACTTTGAGCTAGCATGTTTGCCTCTTCATTGTGTTCCCTAGGAATATGTTGTAGAATCACTAACTGAAAACTTTTCAAGATTTCCTTGCATTCCTCGTAGTAATTCCTCAGGATATCATTTCTACATTCATATTGACCATTCAATTGTTTTATAACTAGCTCTGAATATCCATAAATTTCAACTGAAATAGCCTTTGCTTCTTTCAAATTTTGAAGTCCTCTAAGCAATGCTTCGCATTCAGCTTGATTATTTGTGACAGCAGGTTGAATAGGAATAGCAAATTCAAACATCTCTCCTCTGGGTGAAATTAATAAAATTCCTACTCCACCACCTTTGCCACATGAAGATCCATCAAAAAACAAAGCCCAAGGAGTAATCTCAAGTAAATTAATTGATGGATCACGATGTTCAGTAATGAAATCAGCAATAATATGTCCCTTAGCAGCTTTTGCCGATTCAAACTTCAACTCAAACTAAGATAAAGCTAAAACCATTTGCCAATCCTTCCATTCAAAATTGGCATAGACAACATGTGTTTAATTACATCAAATTTTGAATGTACAACGCATTCGGCATTCAACAAATAGTGCCGAAACTTTGTACATGAGTAATAATCACACAGGCGAAGTTTCTCCGCAGTCGAATATCTTGTTTCGGGATCAAGCAATTTTTGACTAAGGTATGCAACTACTCTTTCCTTTGCCTCAAATTCTTGTATGAGGGCTGATCCAATGGTTTGGGTATCGGCCGCCATGTACAACTTAAAAGGCTTGTTCAATTGTGGAGGTACTAATACTGGTGGTTCCTTCATATACTACTTGATCTCATCAAAAGCCTTTTGTTGTTCGTCACCCAATACAAACTTCTGATCCTTCTTGAGTCTTAACAGTGGAGAGAAAGGCAACACCTTTTGTGATAAATTGGATATGAATCTTCTCACAAAATTAATCTCCTTGAGATTGGTTGGAGGAACAACTTCATCAATAGCTTTCATGCTTTTCTTTCCAACTTCTATTCCTCCTTCATGTACCAAAAATCCCAGGAACTCCCCAGTTGAAACTCCAAAGGCACACTTATTCAGGTTCATCTTAAGCCCATGTTTTCGGGTGCATTCTAGAGTTTTCCTCACATCATCCAAATGTGATTCATGATCCAAAGACTTGATCACGACATCATCAATGTATATCTCAACAATTTTGCCGATCAACTCATGAAAAATATAATTCATGGCTCTTTGATAAGTTGCACCGGCATTTTTCAACCCAAATGTCATGACAATCGACTCAAACAGCCCTATATGTCCAGGACATCTGAAGGCTGTCTTTGATATATCTTCTATTGCCATAAAAATTTGATTGTACCCTGCATTGCCATCAATGAAGCTAATAACCTTATGTCCAGCAGTGGCATCAACCAACAAGTCAGCAACATGCATTGGATATCCATCCATAGGTGTAGCTCTATTTAGATCTCTAAAGTCTATGCAAACCCTCATCTTCCCGTTTTTCTTGTATACAGGAACAATGTTAGATATCCACTCTGCGTATCTACATGGCCGAATGAAATTCGCTTCTATTAATCTCTCAACTTCTTTTTTTCACGTCGGCCAATACTTCATCCTTGTAGATTTTTCGGGGAGGTTGCTTGTAAGGCCTAAAACCAGGCTTGATTGGCAATCGATGCTCAACAATGGAACGATCCAAACCAGGCATCTCCGAATAATCCCAAGCGAAGCAATCTTTGTATTCTTTCAGCAGCTTGATCAATTCTTCTCTGAAACTTGAATCCAAGTTAGCACTGATAAATGTCGGCCTTGGCTTGTCACCATCTCCAATGTCAACTTCTTCCAGTTTGTCAGCCGACATAAATCCACGTCCTAACTTTCCATCAGTTCCATCAATTGTATTCTCCATTAAAAATTGCTATAAGAGCCAACTGCTTGAATCGGCTGTTGATCACTGCTGACTGGTTCAATAGGACCTTCACCCCAGTCCTTGCCTGAGAAGCAATCTATACTTTGATACTCCCAGAAGACTGGTTCCGCGTTAGCCACGCTTACTGAATCATCTGCTTGGACCACTTCTACATCATCATCCACCCATTGAACAAGCTGTTGATGCATGGTAGATGGGATGCAGCAATTTGCATGGATCCAGTCCTTCTAAGCAGCAAGCTGTATGCCCCTTTGCCCTCAATGACAAAGAAGGTTGTAAGCAGAGTCTTAGACCCGATCATTAGATCCACATGTACACAGCCCTTAGTGTCTGAAGGATTTCCAGCAAAATCATTCAAGACTATACTTGTTGGCATCAAATCTTCATGGCCCATGCCAAGCTTCCTGAATGTAGTGTACGGCATCACATTGACCGCAGCTCCACCATCAACGAACATCTTGGTCAATGGCTTCCCGTTAACATATCCTCTTAAGTATAGTGGTCTCATGTGCCGATTCTTGGCTGGCTTGTCAAAAATAGCTTGCTTAGCCAACACTAGTTGTGCCATCAGCCCAAATTGCTCAGCCTCATCAATGTCTGGCGACGCCTCCTCCTGCACAATCTGATTAGCTGGAGCCATAAATTCATTCGGCAAGAAGCATATCATGCACGTAGGAGCCGAACGACCAGATCCATTAGGCTTGTCCTTTGGATGCCACACATGTTTCCTCTTGATTCCTACCTGCTTCAACTCCTGATTCCTCAAGCGCTGAACCCTTCTCTTTTGGCTTCTCCTCAAACCAGGTGGGCACCACTGTCCTTTCTGCCAGACATATTCACGATCTTCTTCTTCTTCATGATCAACCCATCTGTGGTCAGCATATCTTTTCCTTGGTTGATCATTAACTTCATTTATTTTTATGCGTCGACCGTCACTAGGATGCATCCTTCCAATTCTTTCATGGACGGATCGGCGATTGAAAATATCCTGCCTGTATTTAGTGTACTTGTCACTGCATTCGGGACAATTGTTCAGCGTGGGGAGCTTTAAACCTTCATTCCAGCAGTGCCTGAAAAAAGCACATCCCCATTGCACACACTCTTGCTCTCGCACATGTTCTTCTCTTTCTTTCCTGTGCACTTCTTCCTCATATCTTCGCTTCTCCTCTTCATACCTTTGTTTCTGGTAGCGCTCCTTCTCTTGCTGACGCTGCCATTTGTTGCAAAGAATACGCAAAGTTACCCTGGGTTTAGAAGATTCCCCAACTTCAATTTGACTTTTCAAGATGCGAGGCAGTTCCTTGTGGACTTGTTCAACTGTCACTTGTCGAGCAGGGTCAACAGATCCATCCTGCTTTTCCCTCGCTAAAGTCAAAACCTTCACTTTCCCTTTCTTCTCAGTAGTCACCATGTTGACTGAAAACCCGATCATGTTTTGAGGAAAATGATTGCCATCTAATTTCATCTTATTATCAAATTTTAGATGACCTTCTTGGATAGCCTTTTGAATTCTCATCCTGAAAACCCTGCATTCATTAATGGAGTGAGAATTCCTATCATGAAACCCACAGTATCTCTTTTCTTTCACTCCATCAGGCTGAAGCATAGAGTGCCCATCCGGCAACTTGATTCGGCCTTCCTTCACAAGGAACTCAAAAAGCTTATCAGCCTTGGTCACATCGAAATCATAGGTGTCCTTGGCTTGCTTGATCCACCTTTGATTCACTGTTAATGGCTCTTTGCCCCACACTATTTCAGCTGCAGCTATTTCCTCCTCATCATCAAATTCCTCTCCCTGATCTGCCCTTTCGAGGAATTAATTATAGATGTCAGCTACATCACTATGTTTAGCGAACCTGGAGTCTTTCTTGAAGCCATAAGCCCGGTTGCTCATCAATGACAACATGTGAGACAATTGGCCAAGATTATCGAACTCTATACCGAATAGCTTTTCCCGAATAGCTGGCAACATACCCGCTACAGCCATACCAACCAATTGATCATCTGGCAGGTTCAAAGAGAAGCACATGCTTTTGGTCTCTCTGAACCTCCTGAGGAACTTCATTGGTGTTTCATTGTTCCTCTGCCTCAGGGTAGTTAGATCAATTAGCTTTTTCTCATTACTGCCAATGAAATAATGAGCATGAAACTTCTGCTCAAAATCCTTCCAGGAGTAGATTGAGTGAGCAGGCAAAGAAGTGAACCATGTAAAGGCAGGTCCTGTCAGTGATAAAGGGAAATACTTGATCCTTAATGCTTCATCAGCAGAAGCTTCCCCAAGCTGCATCAGGTATCGTGCTATGTGTTCCACAGACTTGTATCATCTTGCCCAGAAAACTTCGTGAGATCTGCAGGAACTTTCACCCTGTTAGGTAAGGCCACCCTGTTATACCATTCTAGGAAAGGAGGTGTATACACATGCCTTGGTTTTTAGGCTTTAGACCGACTTGATTCTGAAGCACATCGGTCATTCTCTGCATCAGGAGATCAATATTGACGTCTTGATTCCCAGATCCTCCAACGGGCATTCCTGTAGCACCACCATATCCAGGATTCGGGAGAGCATCAACAACACTGTAATCCATTGAAGGACCGAAACGGCGAACCAGAGAGGGGGGGGGAGTGAATGGGAGCCGATAAAAATTCTATTCAAGAATTCGGCCTATGAACCCAAATTCACTCGTGCGCCTCTGCAAGCTTCTCTTGCCAAGTTCACGTAGCCACTGGAGTGCTACTGAACCTAGGAACAAGACCCGAACAACAGCCTCAACACACACGCAGCGGAAACACACATTACAAGGCTGCCGGGCAAGACAAACCGGTCGGGCGGTTTCGAAACCGGTCGGATCGCTCCGTTGGACTTAGCCTCACGAAGGCGGGGGAAAAACCGGTCGGACCGGTTAGGCAAACCGGTCGACCGATTCGTCCGTAAACTCCTCAAAGACCCCAAACACTTCAAACACCCTTCCACATCTGAACAAACGAAGCCATGGAGCAGCAAAGACTTCCTTGTTCAAAGATCTCTCTCGACAGCCCACTGGGCGAAACCGGTCAGACCGGTTTGGGAAACCGGTCAGGCCGGTTTTGGCCTGGACAGTCGAGAAGAACACAGCCCGCGGGTCAACTCCCCCAAAACCAAATCTGAATCTCCCGAATCACTCCACGGACTTGAACAAGACTTTGGGGATATCAGGAACACCTCATGAGGAGTCCATGGCCAAGTTTAATCCCACCAAAACTCGTCCAAGAAGGAGGAATCGAAGAAAACCCGCCGAGAGCACTTCCAACCCAAGAACTCAAGAAACCCCAAAATCGAGCACTTTTCCTCACGAATTTGGGAGGGGAATCACAGCCCAAAGAACCACGAAGGGTTCCCACAAATTTCCCCCATCAAATCCCCAAAGGAAAGGTCCCGCAAACACCGCAAAGAAATCACCGAGAGAGGGCTCCGAAAATCACCACCAAGAACGATCGGGAAAAACACATTCAAACCTTGAGGAATCACGCCGAATCATCTATACATGAAACAAAGATTCGTACAAGGTCTAGCAAGCCGCCCGATCATCCATCCCTCTCTACAAGATTTCTCCGTGAAGCTCTCTTGCTAGTCCTAAGGAAAACCTAAGGAAAATAGGTGGAAAATAGGAAAACTAATGAGCTAGGGTTCCGAGAGTTGGCTGCCAACCTCTCACCTCTTGGGTTATATAGGCGGCAACCGAATGTCTAAAATGCCCCTCTCTACTAACTAGGGATACAAGCCCCTCAAGGGCGGATTCGGAATTCTTGATGTATTCACCATCGGACGGATGCCCGGCGACCGCACCCGCGTAGCCTCAACGCAAGCCTTGCGATCCCGACGCGTGTCCTCCGCCTCGAAGCTTCCGGCGCCCTCGCGACCCCAAACCGGTCGAGCCGGTTCTCCAAACCGGTCGGGCGGTTTTGGTCGAACGACCACACCCGATCTTCGGCCTCGGCTTTGTGGCTCGGCCGAGTAACCGGTGATTTTACGGTGAACCACCGCAAACCCCGCGAACTTGATGTAGCCTCCGCCAATCACCACTCATGACTTGGCTCCCATGAAGTCCCGGTTCGACCTTGGTTTTGTGGCTCAACCAAGAAACCGTCCACCGACTTCATCTTGTCGTTCTTGCCACCATGCGGCCCGCACTCGACCCCGCCGGCCACCGGGTCCCTCGAACGAAGCCTACTTGTCTTCTCCACACCCGGAGGCCTCACCAAAGCAACGACCTTTCGCGCTTGTTCTTCACCGCACCAACACGAGTCAAGCCGCAACCTCGCACCTCGCAATACTTAGCCAAGAGTCAGTCCACACAACGTTGTCAATCACTCATCACACAAGGAAGCGACCATCCACCGGTCCTCGAACCACATATGGTCCTCAATCTCCCCCTTGATGAGTGCATTGACAACACCCACATGAAAGTAACAAGTGAGAAAAGAAAAAGAAAAGAAACAAACAAAAAGGAAACTCCAACAAGCGATCGAAAGCCAAACAAAGGCAAAGATTAAGATCACTTGAAGAAAGCAAGTCTCGGACCCCTTAGGCAAGGGCAACGGCTCGACACATCCGAGACAAAAACCATGCTCAAGCAAAGAGCACCAACCACCAAAGAACACAAGAGCTCCCCCTGCACAGAAGCAAGCTCCCCCTGATCAAGTGCCAACTCAGGGCACCAACCGGTCAGACCGGTTCCCATAACCGGTCAGGCCGGTTCCACCAAAACCGGTCAGACCGGTTTCCGCAACCGGTCAGGCCGATTTCACACAGCAGACCACACCCCAAAAGCCAAAAATGCAAAAGAAATGCACAAGCTCCCCCTTGACACTTGGGATAGATTCCAGGGATACAAAACAACTTTTCTCCACCTTCCTTTCTCCCCCTTGTTGCCAATGCATGAATCAAGGCACAAATGCAATCTAGAGCTTCTCAAGTATACAAAATTCATCATGCTACACATGTCCAAATGAGCAAGTTAGATACTCTACAGGTGTGTATGGACCTCAACTACATGATCACCAAGTTTCACAACCATTGGACAAGGCTAGCAAGGATTTGAGTAGTTTTGCGAAAAGTTACTCTCTCACACGCAAAAACCTAGACATGAGCAAAACATGCCAAAATGGCAAAGCCACACAAACTTCATGCTAGGACAGCCATTCTAATCATAAGACCATCACAAACACCCACAAGCACCTCATGTCATGTCAAAGCCACCGAGCCATGTGCCTACTTCTATGTATGAGACTTCTCATTGGTAGGCAACATGCAACGGTTTAGCACCCAAAGAAAATTAAATTCAAGCACATATGACATGGGAGCACATTTCCAAGCATTTTTCATTTCATTTTCAGATTTGTAAATGGTACATGAAATGTCTTTGCGACAAAAAGGAACTTATGCCCCTCCACAAGATGAAGCAAGAAGGCTAAACATTCATGATGGCAAATGAGCCTTTGGCCCCATATGATCAATAAACTAGCTATCCAACCACAAATTAAGTATAGCAAAGTCACTAAAACATGTGAAGATCATATAAAGGCATTTACACATGAGAGAGCATACATGTGACATTTTTCAAAAACATAGCCATCAACCATGGATTATTCATCAAGATCATCAAGAGCTAAGCCAAACTAACCATAGCATACCAAACAAGCTCACAAAGACATATATCTCATTTCATGGTGAACCAAGTATATAAGAGAAGCTTTTCCTAACCAATGCATATGATACAAAATGCATGCAATCTAAGATACAAGGATGCCTATACATCATGTTACATATGCCATGCCAAATGCAAGAAATGCACAAAGGAAAGCTATACATATGCTACAAACCGGCTCCTCGAGGGGAGGCAAAACGGGCTCGACACCACCGGCAAAAGAAAGCTCCCACACACCCAACTCAGGAAATCAAACACACACCAAGTTCCCCCCGCGTACGAGTGAAAGTTGCTTGATCTAGGGGTTTGGTGAAAATATCGGCTAGTTGGTCATGTGTGGGTACATGGATCAAAGCTATCTTCCCTTTCTCGACGTTGTCTCTCAGAAAATGGTACCTCACTTCTATGTGCTTGGTTTTGGAATGGAGCACTGGGTTCTTTGCAACGCTTATGGCACTGGTGCTATCACAATGAAGTGGGACATGGGTATACTCCTCACCAAAGTCACTCATGGTGTAGGTGATCCAAAGGAGCTGAGAGCAACAACTAGCAGCGGCAACATACTCGGCTTCGGTCGTGGATTGAGCAACACTCGACCGCTTACGAGAAGACCAAGACACCAACGAAGAACCCAAAAGCGGCAAGTCCCGAAGTGGACTTCCTATCCAACCGACACCCGCAAAATCCGCGTCCGAAAAACCATGAAGCGCCAAAGACGAGGACGCGGAGTACCAAAGGCCGAAGTCGGGAGTGTGACGCAAGTACCGAAAATTCTCTTCACCGCTTGCCGATGCGAAGTCCTCGGAGACGCTTGAAAACGAGCGCACGGACACACCGAGAAGCGTATGTCCGGCCTCGTCGGCTGTCAAGTAGAGGAGTGACCCGATCATGCTCGGTACTCCTTCTGGTCCACATGTTCACCTTCCTCGTCCGCATCAAGAGCTGTAGTCGTACTCATCGGCGTCGTCATAGCCTTGGAGTCCTCCATCTTGAACTTCCTCACAATGTCCTTGGTGTACTTAGCCTGATGCACAAATGTTCCTTCCTTTGATTGCTTGATTTGTAGCCCGAGGAAGAACTGCAACTCGCCCATCATGCTCATCTCAAACTCCCTGCTCATATCATGTTCATTCATGTCGCCGATGATCCTCGAAGCTGGGTGATCCACTTGAACTCGCCGGGGAGGTTCTCGCCTCGAAGCTACCTCCCCCTCAACCTCAGCTTCTCCTTGTTCTTGATTTGTCGTCGTAGGTGTAGCAGAGGGTCCATCCATCATCGTAGTCGAAGTAGTGGGTACATGTTCAGCCGGGGGCAACGCACCGCCATCCTCATCATCACCATGTTCATGCTCCTCCTCCTGAAAGATCTCCTCGCCGAGCTCATCATCACCCGCACACTCAAAGACAAGCCGACTACGTGGCTCGTCTCGTCGAAGGTTACCTCGCAAGTCTCCACGATTTGGTTAGTTTCAAGATTGAGCACACGATATGCTCTAGAATGAGATGCATAACCAAAGAAAATGCCATCGACGGACCTAGCCTCAAACTTATCCAACTTCCCGCCTTTCTTCGAATGAAACACTTGCGGCCAAAGACATGGAAGTGACTCACCTTGGGTGTGCGACCATGCATCAACTCATAGCATGTCTTCTTCTTGTGCACTCTAAGGTATATCTGTTCGACACATAGCATGCGGTATTCACCGCCTCGGCCCAATACCTCCTCGGAGTCCTATGCTCATCAAGCATCGTCCGAGCCATCTCGCACAAGGTCCCGTTCTTCCTTTCCACAACACCATTCGGGGAGGCGTATACGGACTCGAAAAGTGATGCTCAAGACCCAAGTCATGACAAAAGGTTTCAAAACGAGAGTTCCTGAATTCCGAGCCATTATCCTTGCGGATAGCTCGTATGGCATCTCCGTGCCTCTCGTTCCTCAACCTCAAGACTAGATCTCGAACAAAACCAAACGTCTCCCCCTTATCCTCCGGAAAGAACACCCACGCATACCGAGAATAGTCATCCACCACAACAAGGACATACCACTTCCCACCCGCGAGATCGCACACGAGCCGGGCCAACAAGGTCCATATGGAGCGAGCTCGCATGGACGCTCGGTCATCACATCGGTGAGAGGCGGGTGAGAAGAGGCCACCATCTTGGCATGCCTACACGGAGCACAAACCAACTCTTTCTCAAGCTTCAACCGTGGCAATCCTCGGACCAAATTGAGTTTACTTAAGCGAGACAAAAGATCAAAGCTCAAGTGACCCAACTTCCTATGCCATTTCCACAACTCACTCGAAGAACCGACCAAGAAACAACGCTCAACACCCGAAGACCGAGAAAAATCAGCACGAAACACCGACCCTCGGGAACGACCATACAAACAAGGTCCCCTCGAGAGTCCACAATCCGAGAACCACCAGGCCGAAACAACACCTCAAAGCCCTCATCCAACAAGCCGAAACACGAAAGCAAATTGTACCCCCGGCGATTGAACAAGAGCAACACGCCTCGAGTGATCTTGTCACTCACTTTTATCTCACCTTACGAAAGCACACGCCCACGCCCATTGTCCCCAAAGGTGATGTACCTCTTCGTCACCACGGGACGAGACTTGAGAACCACCCCCCGTCTCCGGTCATATGCCTCGAACAACCGGAGTCAATCAACCAAATGTTCTTCAAGTCTCCCACACCGAAAATCAAAAATAGGCACGTGAGCGAACAAACGACTCAAGACGCGGGGTTAGTACCAAAGGAGGAAAACCAGGCCGAGCCATTTGCTCGAAAGTGGGGTTAGCGCCAACCAAAGCATCTCTCCTACCAAAAGCGCCTCCACGAACACCACCACGGTAACTACCCCGAGGGAACCACCCCTCTCTGCCCGGAGGAGGACCAAAACCACGCAAGAGAACTCGTGGACCGTCCCTCCTTTCCTTCTCAAAGCTACGACTCCTCCCATCCCCGTAGTGAACTCGAGGGGGAGAACGCCTAGCAACCCGACCACCGCAAACTCTCCGGCCCATCCACCGAACCACGACCTCCGAAACAACCCTCGCACCGTATGAGCACGGAAACCAAGCTTGTCATTCCGCGGACCCCAAACCGGTCCGACCGGTTCCAAAACCGGTCCGACCGGTTTCACTTCTCCGGCAAAGCACCTCCCCGCACTCTTTCGATCACCCCAAGCGGAACTATCCTCACACTCGCCTTGGCCCCGGGCATCCGCACACGAGGCTTAAGTACACCGCCGGAGGGGTGAAACTTGTCCCCGTTAGCCCACTCCTTCGCCATTTTCTCCTCTCGCTTCCTCTTGAAGCAAAACTCCTCCTTGTGGCCATCTCTTCCACAATAGCCACAATGGAACCTCACAAGCTTAGGCTTAGGCTTGGGATGTGGTCGCTCACTCGGTTTCTCTCCACTCAAATCCTCCACTAGGTTTCTCACCACTAGCCTTCTCACTCTCCTTCCCAAAGAACACTTTCCCCGAAGTGCTCACAAACTTGATAGGCTTTTGTAGGTCATTTGTGGGTGTAGGAAACACGGGTGGTGCTGGGGTTGTGTCTAGTCGGTTCCTTAGATGGTTAGGTTTTGGTGGGAAATCATTTTTGTGATGGGTTTTTGGTGGCTCCGGGATATTCTCTCCACTTCCCTCACCAACCTTGTTTACCCCAAGCCCCTCACCATCTTGCCTCTTAAAGGCCTCGATCATCATCCTCAACTGAGGCTCGTGACCGACAACCAACCCATCAACTTCCTCAAATCATCATTCTCATCCCGCAAGCGATCAACATAATGTGCAAGCTCCGGATTTTTCAAAGCATGCATTTCACGAGTAGAGCAAGATGTAGGCATGGGTTCCTTCAATTTAGCCTCGAGCGAACTAGTGTAAGCATGCATCTCATCAATTTTAGCATGCAAAACGGGGCAAGAAGTGCAAGCACCTAGCAAAGCAGTCTAGACTTAAGCTCGGCCACTTCAACCCTAAGCACATCTAGTTCCTCACACTTGGAGGCATGCTTCTCCTTAAACAAAGCAAGATCAGCAAGGAATATGGAGCAATCAAGACAATCATTCTCATCGAAACAACGGGGCTAGCCTTAAGCGAATCAATCTCAAGCTTGCTATCAAGCACCCGTGTCTCTAGCTCACGGCCACTCTAGTCCTAGCATCCTCGAGTGAAGCCCTAAGCTCTTTCCTCATTTTCTTGGCCTCTCTAAGCATGTCATCACGGTTATCAAGCAAAGAGCCAAGCCTCTCATTCTCCCGGCGCAAGAAGGGAAGCTCATCACGCACCTCGTCGTCGGACTCGCAGTCCGAGTCGCTCCGTGTGCTCTTCTTGCCGCCGGAGCTCAACGCCATGGTGCGAAGCCGTCTCTCGCGAGCGGCTCGGCCCCGCTCGGGTTCTTGGACGACCTCTTGTTCTTGCGGCGATCTCCCTCGTCGTCGGCCGGGGCCGCTCGAGCTCGAGGTGGAGTACGCGGAACCGGAGTCGACGTCGCTCGCTCCAACCATCGCTCGGGCCTTGCCTCGGCCCTCCTTCTTCCTCGATCGTCGCTCGTCCTTGTACTTGTTCTTGTGCTTGCTCTTGTGGTCGCGCCTCGAACGGTACTTGTCATCGTTCTTCCTCGGCTTGTGCTTGTAGGCGTCCTTGTTCTCGGCCTTCTCGGGCGGTCGGCGACGAAGTGTCCCGCTTGCCGCACCGGAAGCAAGTCCTCGTGTTCCTCCTCATGTTCACACGGTTCTCGTGCGGCCTCTCGAACCGCCTCGTCAACGGCGCCGGCTCGTCCTCTCCAAGGTCATCAAACTCCTCATCCGGCATAGACATCAAAGAGGAAAACGAGAACATCCGGTGGATGGGTTAGAGTTAGTCTTTCCTTTGGAACCACCAACGAGGGCAAGACTATGGGAATCGTCGGTCCCTCGAGCTTGGCGGTCATGCCCCTATCCACCTCGGCCCGACTTGAGCTTCGAGAACGGCTCGTTCACCGTCGAGTATCATACCGCTCCGACTCGACTATGGCCTCGAACTTTCCGCCCCCATATCGTACGATCCAAAGAGTGTAAGAGCTTGACCGCTCTATCATGATCATCGTACGGGAGCACATCCACATTGGCCCTCATGTTGTTCACCACCACCGTGAACCTGCGAAACAAGGCATCGATGGACTCACGGGGGAGATGAGTGAAGTTCTCGTACTCTCTCCGTAGGTCGCATACAACCGTGCTCGAACACGGGCGTTCCCAACATGAGCCTCCTTCAACACCGCCCAAATCCTACAAGCCAAGTGCTCGGTGTGCACCCGATCGAACTCGGCCGACACAAAGCACGAAACAAGTAGTCGACCGCCTTATTGTTGGCGTCGAATCCGTCCCTCGACCCCGGAGCAAGGAAATTCATCGGCTGGACATAGCCGTGTCCACCGTGACATCCCAAAGCGTACCGACCCTTTCCGCGGAGGAACGCACCCATCCGCTTGCTCCACATCTGGTAGTTCTTGCCATCGAAGTGTGGAGGACCCGAACCCCGTTCCTGGTACGCCATCCTTGGATCTTAGACTGGTTAGAGTCAACAAAGACCCGAACCTGGCTCTGATACCACTTGAAGGACCGAAACGGCGAACCAGAGAGGGGGGGGGGGGGGGGAGTGAATGGGAGCCGATAAAAATTCTATTCAAGAATTTGGCCTATGAACCCAAATTCACTCGTGCGCCTCCGCAAGCTTCTCTTGCCAAGTTCACGTAGCCACTGGAGTGCTACCGAACCTAGGAACAAGACCCGAACAACGGCCTCAACACACACGCGGCGGAAACACACATTACAAGGCCGTGGCGGCAAAGACAAAGCGGTCGGGCCGGTTTCGAAACCGGTCGGATCGCTCTGTTGGACTTAGCCTCACGAAGGCGAGGGAAAACCGGTCGAGCCAGGTTAGGCAAACCGGTCGGAGCCGATTCGTCCGTAAACTCCTCAAAGACCCCAAACACTTCAAACACCCTTCCACATCCGAACAAACGAAGCCATGGAGCAAAGCAAAGACTTCCTTGTTCAAAGATCTCTCTCGACGACCCACCGGGCGAAACCGGTCGACCGGTTTGGGAAACCGGTCGAGCCGGTTTTGGCACGGACGATCGAGAAGAACACGGCCGCGGGTCAACTCCCCCAAAACCAAATGCGAATCTCCCGAATCACTCCACGGACTTGAACAAGACTTTGGGGATATCGAGAACACCTCATGAGGAGTCCATGGCCAAGTTTAATCCCACCAAAACTCGTTCAAGAAGGAGGAATCGAAGAAAACCCGCCGAGAGCACTTCCAACCCAAGAACTCAAGAAACCCCAAAATCGAGCACTTTTCCTCACGAATTTGGGAGGGGAATCACAGCCCAAAGAACCACGAAGGGTTCCCACAAATTTCCCCCATCAAATCCCCAAAGGAAAGGTCCCGCAAACACCGCAAAGAAATCACCGAGAGAGGGCTCCGAAAATCACCACCAAGAACGATCGGGAAAAACACATTCAAACCTTGAGGAATCACGCCGAATCATCTATACATGAAACAAAGATTCGTACAAGGTCTAGCAAGCCGCCCGATCATCCATCCCTCTCTACAAGATTTCTCCGTGAAGCTCTCTTGCTAGTCCTAAGGAAAACCTAAGGAAAATAGGTGGAAAATAGGAAAACTAATGAGCTAGGGTTCCGAGAGTTGGCTGCCAACCTCTCACCTCTTGGGTTATATAGGCGGCAACCGAATGTCTAAAATGCCCCTCTCTACTAACTAGGGATACAAGCCCCTCAAGGGCGGATTCGGAATTCTTGATGTATTCACCATCGGACGGATGCCCGGCGACCGCACCTCGCGTAGCCTCAACGCAAGCCTTGCGATCCCGACGCGTGTCCTCCGCCTCGAAGCTTCCGGCGCCCTGCGACCCCAAACCGGTCGGCCGGTTCTCCAAACCGGTCGGGCGGTTTTGGTCGAACGACCACACCCGATCTTCGGCCTCGGCTTTGTGGCTCAGCCGAGTAACCCGGTGATTTTCTGGTGAACCACCGCAAACCCCGCGAACTTGATGTAGCCTCCGCCATCCATGAACTCCGAATACCCGGTGCCGTACATGTTCTTCTGCAACCTGTTGTTTGTTGGGGCTATCCTGTAAGTAGAATCAGGTTGAACTCCAGGAGTGCCAAACGCCATCTCTCCATATGTACGTGGATTAGGTACTGCTTGACGAGGATTTGGCCGAACTGGTCGGCTATCCACGTGATGAGTTGGCTGACCACTCATGCTCTGTGGAGGCGGTTGAATACTTGTATCTTGACGAACTGGTTGGCCAGTGACAGCAGCACTTGATTCTCCTTCAAAATGTTTGTCCACTCCTGGGCTAAAGACGCCAACCATCATCTGTCGAAAGCTATTCATAAATGCAGTATTGTGCCTAGCCATTATGTCTTCCAAAGCTTTCTGTACCATGCCAAAAACTTCTTGTTTCTCTTCAGCAGATGTGGTATCAGGTTCTCCTGGCAGTAGAACTCTTGGCATGTCAGACTTGAGATATGGCACACCACTTCTATTTTTAGAAAATGACATTAGACACTTCTGCTGAAATTGATCAATAGCTTTCTTTAGTTGCAATTGCTGCTCTATAGACAGCTCCTCTAAAGTGACACCCATGACATCTTGGATATCAGGCACTTGATCAACTAGATGGTCCCACCAGGCGTGCCAAAAAGTGTGTTGACGTAAAATCAGTACCTCACGCCAAGCACACAACAAGCCGAACGAAGCTGGCTTAACACGCGTTGCCGAATCCGAAGCGTGCCAGTCAATTTTCCTGAAACTGACAAAAGATGAAAACATTTAGATAAAACCTGAAACTTGCCGGGTGGTACCAGACAGTTCCGTATTTACGGCTACAAAGCCAATCGAAACGACATATAGCTATAAAAAGCTATCTGTCGACAAATTGAGCATCATTCGGGAGCTTTAAAACATGTAAACAAGATATAGCCGAAAGCATGACGTAAGCTTGATGATAGACCGATCTTTATCTAAACAACATTGTAGTACATGACCATGACCGATTATCGAGGATAAAACACAATAAATAAATAAAATGCGAAGCATGATTATAAATTTGCAGTAAACATGCATGCATAGGCCAAAAGCACTAGTCTACCGCATGTCTAGGTACTTTCAAACCCATCGAGCGTGACACCAAACAAGTTAATCCACTGCATGATACGACTTGTTTGAAACCACACCACCAGCCAAGAATAGATCTATCCACCGCATGATACAATCTAAACATGGAAGGCTAAAATCATACATTATTTAAAACAAGCTTATGAACATGTTTTGCTCGTGGCAGAGTTGCCGAATACAGCTGTACAGCCGATTAGGGTTCCGTGGAGAAGGAACAAACTATGCTAGATCAACACGCTTGAACCCGCAACTCGTGGCAATATAGATTAATTTGAATTCGGCTATTAAAGAGCACGTGATCCATGCGCTTCATTGAGTTGAAGATTTGAACATACATCATATGGATCGTAAATAAAGTAAAGCCGAATCTAATCAACCTAAATTGGGCAATAAGAGTGTTAATGAATTAAACATAAAGCTAAACTCAAAGCAACACATGGTAACTTAATGAATCTATTAGATCTTGCCAAATCTAATAGAACCGATAACTAGCTCCAAACTAGATCTTAGCCTATCGCATGGCTCATGATCTAACAAGAAACCCTCTTGAACCAAGCTTAAATCCACCGCATGATACTAAGCATGGTAACAAGACTACTTGCATCACGGTCTAAATCCACCGCATGATACTAGACATGATACAAGGTTGCCGGTACTTACGGAGGTCGACAGATCGATGATTCCTCTCGAAGAACTCGACGACTCGACTAAAGGACTCGAAAAGTTGGCACGGGGCCGGTTTGTTGTGAAATTGTTCGATCCCTATTACAAACACTAAGGGTTCATATTTATACCCTTGTCCTAACACGACTCCTAGTCGAACACGAGTACAACATTTATTGCCTAAATTAATGCCCCGACGCCAATGTCGGTCTTGCACCCGTCATCAATTCGTCCCTTACTTATATTCAGGCCACGTCATCACGTATTCCCTAATGCTTCCTTTTCCAAGCGCAAAACAGCCCTTCTGCCGAATGATGATGTGCTCCCGACCGCAGGCATCTTTACCGAATGCTTTGAGGAAAATTTCCTGCCGAATGGTGTTTCCTTACCAAACTCGGCCCACAAGTCAGTATCTTTCCTGTACCAATTTTTGGTGTTAACAGTTTCCTGGGCTCATTCCATCAGTTGTTTATACAGAAGTTAGTAATTGCCAAAACCAATGTTAAAAAAAATAAATTTCAACAATACGCATAAGATGAAGGGTATGAAGCATTGTGAACAGTGAGTAGGGCAAGGAATAAAAAATGTGTATGGAAAGTTTTATTTTATTTAGACATTCATATCTTTGCAATTTTGAATGAACATGTGCATAACTTACCAAAACAAGTTAAAAAAATTGTTGCTTTCTCCCGTTCGTCCAGGAAGTCTCTGACTCCCTGTTGAAGAAAGGCTTTCTTAGGAACATATTATATAAATAAACAGAAAATAGTTCACATGGTTTATTTATGAATGAAGGTTAGTGAAGAAACGAAATAATCGACCAATTCTATTGTTGTGCTTTTATTAAGAAGAAAAGCCACATGTAAGGAAAGAAATGGATGCTCATTTAGTCATTTTGTGAAACAGGTTGCTAACAGATATCGCTTTTCTAGCATCCGCATATAGTGTCTTGCTTATTTCAGTTTTCCTATGCATTCGATGGGGGCGCTAGTGCTGACTGAGGGACGCTTCTGGCCGGCCCCAAGTGAATTGTCCATCAATCGTGGAAGCGGCGATTGCATCTGATCGCAGCTCGGTATCGTCGAGGCGTCGAACACGATCAAGGCCGGCGGCAGCGAGGCCAATCTACCACGGCCTCAAGCCCGATAGGACCACACACGACATGCATGTTTGTACCTGATACTGATTCAGATACATAAACTAACGATCGACAAATGACAGAAATGCCTGGAGTTGGAGGCGACCGTGGCGGCAGGTTGCGTTGAACTCCGACGGTAGGTTGCGGTTGGCCGTCACGATTGTATCGTCTCCCGCTCCGGCTTCGGAAGGCGACGCTGAATAAAATTTCAACAACCACACTTGTCTAACCAAATTTCTTAAAATTAAAATTTTTATCTCTGGTTTACGATATAATAATTATAATAACGTTTTAGTGTGTTCTAAAAATTCTACAAATTGACTTGGCAACATAATTTAAATCTCTAAGCTTGTCTAAAAAAATTGAAATGGTTTCGAAAACGGAAGATTATATTTGTGTACAAATGTCTACATCTCTCACATAGTTTATTAGAATGTTACTTCAAAAGTTTTTCACACTTTAAAACATGTTCGAACTCATATGCATTTGAAATTTTAACATAACCTTATTTCCAACATAAGATTACGAAATACAAAGTTTAATTAGTAATGGTTGTGTAAAACAAATATTATTTATATGTTGTACTTATAATGAATAATATAAGGTGTATAAGGATGAGGGGTTTCACGAGCCGCAGGCAGGACGGGACGACCACGTGATCGATGGCGGCGGCCGCGTCATCCGGAGGCTCGTAGGGTTGGGGGATTTTTTTAAAAAACTCGTCCAGGGTTGGAGGATGTATTGTGGGGGTGGGGTGTGGCCCACGAGGTCAAGGAGTGTGGAGCGGAAGGAGGGGCGGGGCGTAGGCGTGCGGAGACGCGGGTTGAAGACGCGTGAGGTGAAACGATGAAATTGTCTTCCTTTCATTCTTAAAAACTTTCATTTCATTCTTTTTAGAGGTAGATTATCATTATTTTTAGACAGAAGGCCATTAAGGCCCGACTTTACTTAAAAAGCTCAGGATAAACTGGGCTTACCAGATTACAATGTAAGCATTTTAGAACGTAGATTACAGCCAAAAGATGAACTCAAGACCTGAACAGGGCTCGCAACCCACCCACCCTCTAACCTCCCTCTTCAGACAGTTCACAAAACAACAAAAAAAAAACAGAAAGCAAAACGATCTAGAAAACAGCAAGCAGCAGCTCCTAACAGAATCTGCGCTAGTCTTCAGTTCGCGAGGATGAAAGTCGAGTTTTTAGCTTGTGTATCACATCGGCGATCCATAGTTGTTCCTTCTCCTTGTTTAGGATTTTCCACTTCTGCATAAAAGATATCGTACGGAAAACACTAGCATCCGGTGAAGTTATTAGCACATTATTGAAAACAAAGTTATTCCTAATCAGCCAAAGACTCCAGGTCATGCAACCAAAGAGAAAGATGAAGTTCTTGTTTTTTCTCCTAGAGCCCTCAATTAGCTTATCCGAGATGTCTTCTATACATACAGGCCGAGTTGGCCATTCTAATACATCTCTCAAGATATTCCAGCTATAGCTAGCCACCACACACTATAGGAGCAAGTGTTCAGCACTCTCTACAATGCCACAAAGCTTGCATTCTAATGGGCCTTTCTAATTCCTCTTCCTCAGCTGCTCCTACAGTGGTATCGAAAATATATATTATATAACTATTATATAATATATAATATATATTATCATTATTATACATACAGTGTATATTAAACTGTAGATTATCATTATTATATATATTATATAAAAACATAAAAAATTTCATTCCAGCCTGTTTCGCAGAAACGCAGACCCCCACCCACCCCGCCAGCGTACCAGTGACGTGACCACCAACCCCGACCTCTGGCCGCGGCCATTGCCGATTGCCCGCATCTGCATCCACGCGCGCCGCGCGAGGAAGCTGGCCGAGAGGGAGGTGTAGCAGGGGAGTCGGATATGACGCTGATATGCGTGCCGCTGGTGGCGCGGACGGTGGAGGAGATGTTGGCCGACGCGGTGGCTGCCGCGGCCGCTGGCGGTGACCTCGTCGAGATCCGGCTCGACTTCATCCAGGGGTTCCGCCCGCGCGAGCACCTCCCGCTCCTGCTTCGCGGCTGCCCGCTCCCGGTCCTCGCCACCTACCGGTTCGTTCGCCCGCCCACTCCCCCTCTCGCATCGTATCCGGCCACTTCAGGCTTCCACGCTCGAGTTCATTCCATAGATTCCGCCGCCACTTCAGGATATCCGTAGTGCGCGAGCCGTTACTCTGGGCGTGCCCGTGCTCGCGAGGCACTAGCTTTTCGACTCGACACGGCACATGGTCCCGCCGCTTCGTTTCTATGTTCCGCGTCAGGCATCGAGTCATTAGCCAATCACATTACGTCTGTCTGACTGTCACCGCTTCGGATTCGCTTGCTTGCGATGCTGTTTTGGCGGATCGAACGGGACAGTGGGATGGGATGAATTAGGCTATACCTGGCGTGTTGCTGCGGAAATTTTTTAAACAAAATTTTGTAGTGAAACGTGAAAGTAGAAACACTAAAGTGATTACATGGTAACATTCTTTTGTAAACAACATTATATAAGAAATCATGTTATTTTGTTGAGAGTGAATCATTCTAAAATGATTGATCCTACATGTATTTGAACTACCCTACTTGTTGCAAGAATTTTTTAAACAAAATTTCAAGGTAAAAATTGAATGTAGAAATACTAAGATGATTGCATGACAACCGTTTCGAAATTTGAAAGTAGAACACAAAGATAATTGCGTAGCAACATTCTTTTAAACAACATTATACATGAAAATAAGTTCATTTTGTTGATTGGCTATATTAAATGATTCATCGTTTGTTCCCATTTAGTTGGTTTCTAAATGGGACTTTGTTTTTGGTTTCAACTTTTAAAAACAAATATTATACTATACATAGCCCAATAAATCTATTGTGATTTCAACTCCAAAGCGACACTATTTAAATCAGAGTGATGATACTTATGGTTTTGCCATGTTTCGTTGTAAGGATGTATTTGAAACTTTGAATGACAACATTGTGAGTGATTATCACTTGTATGGTTTATTTTTTCTTAAAAATGTTAGAAGTATGAAGATGTCCAAAATTTTGTTTACAACAAAAACAAAAATGCTCAGTTACTTAAGAAGATTGATCACGCAATGATATTTTTTTATCGCGACTTCCTCAGTACTTGTATGTACATATGGCCAGCCAAAACAAATAATTCAAGCTCCGACACTGTTCTCATCCTCCTCTGCTGTCTTCATTTCTAGCAAATTAACCCTGACATCGCCATTCCTGATCCCAGAAAGCCAACATATATAGCTAGCAGTGTTACACGCGATGCAAGAAATTCTATAAACGATCATTTAAAAAACAAAAGATGAGTAATTTGCAACAATTTCTATTGAAATCATCCCATATGTTTTATCTTAATGTACCCTCTAGACGTAGGATCCCGACATGAGTGACATGAGGAGACTGAGGCACTCATTCATGTGGCGCTGGCAGTTGCACTCGACGGTGAGGAGACCTCCTCGCTTCTTTTCACTGTCCACTTCCACCAGCCTCTCTTCCCATGGTCCCCGGCCTTCTCTGTGCGACCCCCGCTGCCGGCCTAGCTTCATGCTCTTTGAGACGCCGCCGTCGCAACTCGCATTCGTCGTGCGGCCCCGTCGTCGATCGTTGTCTTACTACCTCACGGTTCGCGCGATGTTGGCCCGCGAGGGATGATAGCAGGGACTGGAACCTAAAGAAGTAAGAGTTGACGTCAACATTGTCATTCCATCAGTGCCTTCGTTCAATCCCTCGAGGGCGCATGCGGATGTGGTGGGCTGGTTGAGCACGAGCTTGGGGTCGAAGTTGGCGAACTGCAGCACGTCGAAGAAGCAGAGCTTGTCGAAGTCATTTGCTGGCTCCACCTGCTCGCCCGTCTTCACTGTCCTCGGCTGCTTCCGCCGGCCGCTCTTCGCCCGTGTGGCTGCAGGCCCGGATGGCAACGTCTCATATAGACTGGCCATTAGTGAGGAGAGGCTCTTCCTCTACAAGCATTAGTGAGGCCCATTGAGTTGCCATGCTGAGGTGTAGTACGTGAGGCCTTTCGATTGCTGTGCTGAGCCGAGGCCTTTGAGTTGCCATGTGCTTAAACCGTTTCAGATTCAGATGCCGTGTAAGAGGGAAGTAGTGGGGTTGGGAGATGACGTGGCACTCTAGGAGTTGAGAGAATGGTACCACTTATATAGTTTTGTATGATGTGAAGTCTTATAATTTGCTGGTATGTGTATCCTTGAGGATGTGAACATACTTGGCCAGTTGGTCTGGTTTAGCTGCTAATTTGCACATCTGCTTTTGGTACCTGCTCCCTTTCTCGCTAGACAGGAGGTTAAATCTCATCACATAGAAGTTAGAGGGTTGCTGTCCTGGAGTACAGTGCCTGGTTGGGATTCTTGTTTTGTGCACAAATGAGCTGCCTAATTCACAGGCTATTGACCAACATATATAAAAATTCAAAGCTTTAAATGCTCTACTAAACTTCTGTTTCTGACCATAAACATAAGTCGCCCAGCATTCCACATGAATTTTGTTGGAACATCCACGTGATAATGTTATAAGACTTGGCACTACCATTGTGACATCCCGGTCCAAGGCTTGATAGGATTTATAAGGACACTCATACCAACAAGTTGGAACTTCTTTTCCGGTAGCCTATCTCGAAAGAACTCCGTGGTTAAGCATGCTTGACTCAAAGCGATGGGTGACCGACCGGGAAGTCCTTCCCGGGTGCGCATGAGTGAGGACAAAGTGCGCATAAGAGACATCTGTCTGTGAGGATATTCTTGAGGTCCTAGAGAGCTGCCAGGTGTTGGTGAGCCCGTCCTCGGGGAGGTGGGTCGTTACAACTATACACATGGGTCAGAACTAGCTTCAGTCCTCATTGTGTTAAAGGAAAATGTCATGTTCAAAGAATGATACATGCTGTATAATGTATACTACATGAGGACGTGACCATGGGTTGAAATGCTAAAGCCATTGTAAAACAGATCAAAGGAAGTTGCATACATTGATGTGATGGCCTAGGGACAATTTATCAATACTTTAAAAAATCCGTATTTGCTTTGTTGAGACAGCCGCTAGTCTCCACCTGTTGCTCATAGTAACACAAGGGATGAGGATCTTAAGCCTTGCTCATAGTAACACAAGGGATGGGGATCTTAAGGGTTGCTCATAGTAGCACAAGGGATGGGGATCTTAAGCCTTGCTCATAGTAACACAAGGGATGGGGATCTTAAGCCTTGCTCATAGTAACACAAGGGATGGGGATCTTAAACCTTGAGGTGTTAGCAAAACATGGACATCTGCTATGCATACAACAAGCCTCCAACAGCTTTATTCCATCTGGAAAGGAATGGCCATGCTGTGAATTATCTATTGCAGCATGATTGTCTATCGTGTCCAGAGCACTCTGCCATATTAAATTGCTTGTATTGTTCCAGTTGTCATCTGTTCCTTGAGTTTAAAGCAATTTTAAAAAAAATGATAAGCAGTAGGTAAAATGCTATTGCATGTGGTGAATAATATTCATGCATGGGCAGTATTTTTTTTCTATCAGCTAAAGATAATCCCACTTATTGGATGAATCCTTTTCCTTTTTGGTTTATGGTAGTTTGCCCACACCAAGATGTTTCTTTCCTAAAGTTTTTCTGTTTTTTTTCAATATTAATAAAGCACTAATAAGTTATTTCTTATGACCATTTATGAGTTAATAATCCCATTCAATTTTCTTGTTTTTTTTCAGAAATTAAAAAGCCAACTTAGACAGCATTTATGGCTTGCTAGTCAATTTGCATTAAGTTGTTGTGAGGGCCATACTAATTCAAAGAATCAATCAAAATAATGACATATATAACTGTCCTTGAAAACCAATTAATTAGTTCTAGAGATGGTTATTCTTGTTGGGGGAAAGGTGAAGCCTTCGTAACATTCATGATCATTGCTATGCATGCACAGCGCTGTTCATGTACCATCAGCCATAATGGCGAGGTAGTTCATTTATGTTTCTACGCTTAGTTAAATGAATCTGGGTATCTATTCATCATAGTATAGGAAAGAAATGGTCTTAACAGAATATGTTCTTTGAATTCTATGCTATATTTCATTTCTTACATTATTAATCTTTTGAAATTTTGGGCTCAAAAGATTTGTTGTGCTGTTTATTGTAGTAGTTAGTGTATCATGTATATAATTTCTACTCCCTCCATCCATTTATCCAATGCCTATTTTGAAATCTGAAAATTCCATTTATGTAAGGCCTATTTATGCTTTTTCATTGGAAAATACTAAATGGTCGCTTTGGCATTTGTGCGAGCAATAAATTCCTCTCACATGCTTCTCTGGAGATTAATGATGGTAGAGACTTTATTTCTTTTCCTTGGTCTTTGAGTCAAGTGCAAATGGGCCTTGGATAAATGGATGGAGGGAGTATATAGCAACAAACACCATTTTAACCATAGTAAATGATGTATCCATCTGTTTGTTTGTTCACAGACCTAACTGGGAAGGAGGCCAGTATGAAGGTGATGACACCACAAGATTCGAGACACTGTGTTTAGCAATGGAACTAGGTGTAGACTATGTCGATGTTGAATTGAAGGTTCGTTTGTCTGAACAATCAAATCTGTTTTGTGTTTTGAACTGCCCGGACAAATACGAACTTGAAAGTATGCAAGTGGGTACAAAATCACATTTAAAACATCCCATGACTGTTCCTTGCATTTGAGGAATAGTACATTATGTACCACCAAACATAAATGTTGTGATTCCAAAAAAAAATCATAAATGGTGTGTTCCCCTTAGGAGCACCAAATATGCACTTGTCATACACTATGAATACATTTCCCTAGCAGACAATCCATTTCATGTTTTAAAAATCTATTTTCAATTGTTTTGATATGCTTTAATTGTGTCGTGTAATCATTTGGTTTTGGTCAGAATATGAATCAGTAAAGGATAAATTTGGATAATATGTAACAAGGGAATGAAAAAAAGAGGAGATACTGTGCTCCTTACTTTTTAATTAATGTGTGGATACCTTACCTTCAGTGATTACAGGCAATAGGGAGCTTTTTATTTCTGGATAGCAAGGTAGGGTTAGAGTCTAGAGTTTTGGAGTTTCCAAACCACAAAGGCAAACACTAGCTTGCCTGTGGATAGTAGGCAGGGTTGGGGCAAGCTGCAAGTGAGCATAACTAGTGACTTCAGTTAGGTAAGGTTTACAGGGGAAGTGAAGATGCCACAGGCCATGAGTACTGGCATTTCAAGCAGTAGTGTGGAGCAATCGTAATGTGCTGGTTAATGCACCGGTAAGCATTGTGACTGCTAGAGCAATGGAATTAGCTTGCTAGTCTCACTAAAGAAACCAAGAGTAAAGAGGAGACCTGTGACTAAAAGAAGAAGATGCTAAGGTCAGGGACAGGGGGGTCTCCAACACTCAAACGACATTTTTTGGTTCATGCACTTGATTTTTAGAAATTATGTTGATGCTTTCCCACAAAACCAATTATCTTTATGAGAAGTCTTAGTGTATATGAGTGTGGCCCATATGGCTTGTGTATAAGGCCCATCTAAAGGCCCATGTACAAGTACTATATTCCCCACCCTTCTAGAGTTGGAGGAATACACTGAGAATATTCCTTTATCATGGTATCAGTTAGCTAAGGTTCCACTTCTCCTCCCTGCCTTCTCCTGGCTGCCGCCGCAGCCCATGGCAGACTGGCAGCTGGCGCCACCGCCTCCCCTCTCTTCCTTCCCACCCCTCCCTTCCTACGCCACCATGGCGCGCAGCTCCAGTGCTGCCGCCGGGGATGAACACGTCGTGGCGCTCATGGCTGCCGAAGATACCGCTGCCCTTGTTGACGCCCTTCGCACGGGCGCGGGCACGGGTGGTGCTGATTCCGCCGCGTTCGACCCCTCCGACGTCGCCCCGCGCGCGAGCGTGCCGGGTGCGAGCGGCCGCCGCGGCCACCGCCTGCGTGTGGGCGGGCTGGGCGTGGGGGACGCCGTAGCCGCCACCGCTGCAGCAGACGTGGGTGCCGGTGTGGCAGTACCTCCGCCGGTCTTCCCTCACCTCCCTGCTCCTCTTATCTCGGCCGATTCCGTTCCATCGGTGGGCTGGGCATGCCCCCATGGATATGCCGTTCGCCGCCGCCGCCTTCCTCTGGGGCTAGCAGCCTGTCGTCACCGGCGCCACTACCGCTGACGACGCCCTCGCTGCGGCCAAGATCGAGGCTGCCATGGCCCAGGAGTGGGTTCGCGTGGCGACCCTCGCATAGTAGAGAGCGTACAGGGGCTGATGCTCTCGCTCGCCGAGGCGGAGCACTTCTCGCCTCCCACAGACAGACCGTCACCCCCGTCATCAAGCACATCGCCTCGTCTTCCCACCAGTCGCCGACTTTTGCTCCTGCCCCGTGGAGTGCTAGGCCCCGACTTGACCTGGCTGACCCCATGGTCTCCTACCTCCCCCTTCAGGCCGCGGGCGTCCCCCACATCAAGAACCTGGTCTCCATTGTCCTCAACTCTACGTCCATCTCCTACGCACGCCGGTGGGACCAGGACCTACGCCTCGATGACAATGTCCTCTTCGACACGCCAATCGAGGCGCGCGACTTGGTGTTACTGTGAAGTTTGGCTTCCCGGCGTCCGCTCCTCTGATGTGACAGCTCGGGACCCCTTTACACTCTTCGTCTTCATGCTTTCGCTGCTCCACCATCGATTTCTTCCTTGTCAGCTGCTCTTGCCGCGACACCTACTACCTAGCACCGCCGGCTTGGTCACCCCGACTGCCATGTTTTGGCTCAACTCTGATCTTTCATGTACTAGAGCTCTTGCTAAGCACCTCTCCTATGCATGCCAGCTAGGTCGTCATGTTAGATTTCCTTTTTCTTTGTGCACCAAGTCTGAGACGCATGCCTTTGATCTTGTTCACTGTGATCTGTGGACATCTCCTGTACTCAGCATTTTTAGTTGTAAATTCTATCTCGTGGTGGTTGATGATTTCTCTCATTACTCTTGGACTTTTCCTTTGTGCACCAAGTTTGAGACGTTTCCCACCGTCCTGCACTTCTTTGCCTGGGTGTCCACTCAGTTCGGCCTTACCAAGGCTGTCCAGTGTGACAACGGGCGTGAGTTCGATAACAACACCTCCCGCTCTTTGTTTCTCGCTCGGGTCGTTCAGCTGTGCATGTCTTGTCCGTATACTTCTCCACAGAACGGCAAGGCTGAGCGGATGATTCGCACCATGAACGATATGATGCACATTCTTCTGATCTAGGCCTCTCTGCCCCCGCGTTTCTGGGCAGAGAGTCTCCACATTGCCACTTACTTGCTCAACCGGCTTCCTTCCGATAATTCTCCTGCTCCGATTCCTCACCATGCTCTCTTTGGTACCCCTCCTAGCTACGATCACCTTCGTGTCTTTGAGTGTGCTTGTTACCCTAACATCACCACCACTGCTCCTCACAAGCTGACGCCCTGCTCGACACGTTGCGTGTTCCTCGGTTACTCCCCGGACCACAATGGGTACTGTTGCTTTGATCTTGCCTCTTGCCGGGTCCTCATCTCCCGACATATTGTGTTTGACAAGTCGGACTTCCCCTACTCCACCACCTCTACACCTTCTCCTGATCTTGAGTTGGAGTCCTGATCTTGAGTTGGAGTCCTTGTTTTCTGACCTAGTGGATTAGCCACCCATTTTTGTTTTTCCTTTTCTAGCAGCCGTTTACGGTGAATGCTGCCGCGCCACGCGCCGACACCCTATGTTGCGCTACACGTGGCCCCGAGTTCTCCTGCCGCGCCACGCGCAGCCTCGGTGCCTTTTGCCGCACCACGCACGGCCTCGGTCCCCCTGCCACATCTTGCGCGGGCTCGATCCCCCCTGGCACCCTCCTGCGCGTTATGCCGAGCCGGTGTAGGTGTACCGGTGTCGTGCGGTGCCAGCACCGACACAGGCTCCTTCGGCTCCGGTCCTGGAGGCGCTCGCGCACTATGCGGACCCTGTGCGCGTCTTCGCGTGCCGTTCGACAGCTTCGCCACCTCCACTGGAGCCGTTGCCACCACCTCCACCTCTACCGCAGCAGTCGCCACGCCCACGTCCACCGCCGCCTCCACCACGTTGAACTCGTGTGGACCTTGCCGTGTACCACCCGCCGTCATCTGTTGGGATCCTCGACACTCATCCCATGGTGACTCTACTGTCGCTGGGAGAGGAACAGACCGTCAGTGGAACGAGTGACAGCAATGCCGAGGAAGTGATGTAGGTCGCCGAGGTCCGTCATGGCGAACTCAGAGTTGAGTTTAGCCATGATATGCTGAAGAAGAGTCGAGGAGGACGCGGTCAGGATGATGTCGTCGACGTAGAGCAACAAGTAAGCAATCTGTGCACCCTCCTTGTAGACAAAGAGGGAGGTGTCCGAGGTGGAAGCAACGAAGCCAAGCTGACGAAGGAAGGCGGCGAACCGCTGGTACCACGCCCCGGGAGCCTGCTTGAGCCCATACAAGGACTTTTGGAGCAGACAGACATGATCAGGAGCAGCAGGGTCAACGAAGCCTGGTGGTTGCTGGCAGTAGACGGTCTCCTCAAGATGACCATGAAGGAAAGCATTCTTCACATCCAGCTGGTGAAAAGGCCATGCACGGGAGGCGGCAAGACTCAACACAGTCCGGATCGTTGCCGGTTTGACAACCGGACTGAAGGTCTCATCATAGTCGATGCTAGCCTGCTGATTGTTGCCGCGGACCACCCATCGAGCTTTGTGACGGTTAAGAGTACCATCGGAATGATACTTACGAGTGTAGATCCACTTGCCCGACACAATGTTTGCACCAGGAGGTTGTGGAACAAGACGCCATGTCCCGTTGTCGATAAGCGCCTGGTACTCGTGAGTCATGGCCACACGCCAGTTAGCGTCGGCGAGGGCGCTGCGGTAGTTCGTCGGAATCGGCGATGGTGTCGGAGAAGTAGTGGCGCTGAGGTTCTGATACGACACCCGTGGTATGACGCTAGTCGCGGTGCGAGTAACGGGACGACGTGGCTCCGGCGTTGGAGCAGGTGTCGGTGCAGGAACCGAAGAGGGCGGCCTAGGCGACGGTGGAGATGGCACCACATGAGGGGCTGGTGGCGGCTGAGGAGCAGGCACCGGTCGACGACTGTAGACGAGGTGGAAGTCACGACGGAGGGGTGGAAGCAGGGCAGCCTGCCCACCTCTAGTCCCTGCCGAGGAGGCCGAAGGGCCGCCACCTAGAACAGACACGTCAGGTCTGGTCAGGGGCGGCTGGAGCGGAGACACGGTGGTGGTGCAGTCGCGCCCAGACCCGCCGGTCTGGACAGAGGCACCGAGTGGAGGACAGGACCACGCATAATGATGGCGGGGTCATCCTTGGGAAGCTCCTGCAAAACAAGTGGTGAAGGCCGCGGCTGCTCAACATCCGTGGATGGAGCGACCGAGGGAGAAGCTGTAGCAGAGCTAGAAGGAGAAGACAGCAAGAAGTCAAGCTGTGACAACGGTGGAGACTCGGAGGAGAAGGGAAACGATGACTCATCAAAGACGACATGCCGAGAAATAATAACCCGACGAGTAGACAAGTCGAGGCAACGATAGCGTTTGTGAGAGGATGGGTAGCCAAGAAACACACAAGCTGTAGAACGAGGTGCCAATTTATGTGGAGCAGTGGCAGAGAGGTTAGGGTAGCAGAGACACCCAAAAACTCGAAGGTAAGTGTAATCAGGTGGCTTTCCGTGAAGAAACTGGAATGGAACTGCATGCTGTATGGCAGAGCATGGTCTGCGGTTTAGCAGATATGTGGTCGTGGCTAAGTTCTCAGCCCAGTAGGAGGCGGCCATGTGGGAATGGATGAGCAGGGTGCGGGTTACATTGTTGAGGGTGCGAAGGACACGTTCAGCTTTGCCGTTTTGCGGAGAAGTGTACAAACATGAGAGACGAAGGTGGGTGCCTTGAGCTGTCAAGAAACAGGTGAGGGTCTTGTTGACAAACTCAGTGCCATTGTCGGCCTGTATGTTCTTAATCGGAAGGCGGAACTGTGTGCGAGCATATGCAAAGAAGTTAATGATGTGATCCGCAACCTCAGATTTGTGCACCATGGGAAAAGTCCAGCAGAAGTGAGTATAATCGTCTAGAAGAACAAGGTAGTAGCGACAACCCGAAGCGCTAGCTACAGGAGAAGTCCACACATCGCAGTGTATCAACTCAAAAGCAATAATACTGTGTGAGCGAGAAGAAGAGAGGCAACCGAACATGTTTTCCCAACTGACATGAATGGCATAAAGTATGAGACCCTTTATTACACTATCGAAGATTTATTCCTAAGAGTATGACAGCGGGTCCAGGACGACCAAGACGAAAATGCCACAAGCTAGAGGAGGTGGCGAGGCCGGCATGTGGTGTGCTGCTGCCGCTAGCTGCTGGAGGGACGGTGTAAAGATCACCGGAGCTATTGCACCGAAGAATCACGCGCCTGGTCGGGATATCCTTAATAGAGAAACCGAAAGCGTCAAACTCTACAGTGCAATGATTGTCCTTAGTAAACTGACGAACAAAAGTCAGATTACGAATCAAGGAAGGAACAATAAGAACATCATCAAGCTGGAAAGAAGTGGAGGCAGTAGGAAGAATGGAAGTGTCGCGGCATGAGACAGGAAGTGTGTGCCCATTGCCAACAGTAATGAAGGAATGAGATGGAGGGAGGCGAGAAAGGAGAATACCATCATTAGCCGCCATGTGACCAGAGGCGCCTGAGTTCCATGACCCAGCCACCCTGCTGCATCTGGTTGAGGGCGGCAATTAGACCGCTCGTGTCCCATACCTGGGACGCTGGAGACACCTGGAGCGGCGCGAAGGCAGTGTGCGCCTGTGGAGGCACACCGAGAAGACCAGGGGCAGATACCCCACGCCAAGAGCCATTGCTGGGCTGTTGCTGCGGACCGACACCTGAGCTGAAACAGAACCAGGGGCCGATTGGGCGCTGCTGCCCCCCCTGCTGGTAGCCCGAGAAAGAAGTCTGGTAGCCACCACCAGGCTTCTTGGGCTGCCACTTCTTCTTGCCGTTGGTGCCGTAGCCGCCACCACCAGCAGCGTTGGCAGTGGGCTTCTTCTGCTGTCCACCACCACTGCTGGACTGGACAGAGGTGGACGTAGAGCGGCAACCGCCTGGGCTGGTGCATGGCGAGCCCGCGCCAGCGAGGAGGGCGGTGGAGGTGGCGACCTTGGTCTCATTGGCGAGACGAAGCTCCTTCAAGGTCAGCATGTCACGAGCTTCACCGCTCGTCTACTGCGACAACGGCAGCGTTGTGTATCTCTCTACCAACCTGGTTGAGCATCAACGGACGAAGCATGTAGAGATTGACTTGCACTTTGTTCGTGACTGGGTTGCTATCGGCGATGTTCGGGTGCAGGTCCTCCATGTCCTAGCTTGTGGACATCTTCACCAAGGGTTTGCCCTCCTCGACGTTGTCGAAGTTTCGCTCTAGCCTCAACATAGCCAGTGGCTAGTTGTGGCTGCCGCGGGGGGGGGGGGGGGGGGGGGGGGCTGTGTGTTTATTTCTTTTTTGTCTAGTCTTGTACTCTGCCGTGCCGGTAGTCCAGATTCCGCGCGCGCGTGTGTGTGTGAGTGTGGCCCATATGGCCTGTGTATAAGGCCCATCTAGAGACCTATGTACACCTACTATATTGCCCACCCTTCTAGGGTTGGAGGAATACACTGAGAATATTCCTCTACCTATACAGAATGGTGACGATACACTTCTCACTATAAGAAATAAATTAGAGGTTTTCTACTTCCTATGCTCATAACGATGATACTAGGTATTCCTATTGCCGTTTTTGTTTTGGTAATGGTTGTTTTTAAACCAGTTGTCTGAAAAACAATTTTTGTCAATGTGGCATCTATTTAAGTCAGGAGTATCTTAATAAACTTGAGCATATTGAATGGCACATTCATTTAACTTCAAGACTATTGTGAATGTTGTGCCTGATGCTTTTTCATTGCATGTATATCAGTAGATAATATTCTACTATCGTGACAAATTTATTTGTTTGCAGGTTGCCGACAAATTTATGAGCTTTATTTCTGGCAATAAGCCAGAGAAATGTAAACTTATTGTTTCTTCGCACAATTATGAATATACTCCACCCTGTGAGGAGCTTGCAAATCTTGTGGCTAGAATACAAGGAGTTGGAGCTGACATAGTGAAAATTGCAACAACTGCTAAGGACATTGTTGACGTATCACGGATGTTCCAAGTGATGGTTCACTGCCAAGTAAGTGTTTTCTAGACCAAAGTGGATTTCATTTTTTCTTTCCATTAGTTTGTGTAGTGTTATGTACCTTTGTATTCATCTTGTGCCTTCCTAGTGCCACCACGGGAGTCAATCAACTCACTACTGAAGTCGATCAACTCATTGGAAATTCATCTATCACTAGCCCAACCCAATCTTGGTGTCTGTTGAGTTTCTTTATAACCAATATAGCTAGCTGGGCTATGTGAAAGAACTAGTAAGCTTACATAGTTGAATAACATACTTCAAAACACTTTTAAATCTGAGTAATTTCAAAAGATCAATAAGTAAAATGGTAAAGCACTGTATTAGGTGTCTATTCGCTCTAACCTGAAATCCTGAATCTACAAATGTTTTTTTTCTCGAACACGTAGGAGAGTTGCACATCATTATGTTAAGAAGAAAAGGAGGGGTGGGGGGGGGGGGCGAACCCCAGTACATCAGGTTTTCTTGAAATTAGAGGGGATAGAAAAAACCTGTTAAAAAGACTCCCCATCACACACCCATTATACCACCTATTAACAGAACATCCACCCATGACAGCTGCGAAAGGTGGACGAGGAGTTGCGTAATACCTTGAGCCCCAGCTGGGTGCAGCTCATCTCTAACAAAGGAAAGGAGCATGTCAAGGTTGGGCTGCACCCCATCGAAGACACCTATTCCTATGATTCCAAAGTGCCCAAGCTACTAAGATTATCACAGAATTCAGACCCTTTATATGGCCAGCCACCCTGTTGTTCACCTGTTCCCACCAAACTTCGAAGGAGTGAATGCCTGGCTATGGAGTTAAAGCTTGGAGGCCATACCGTTGCAGAACCAGAAACCAAACCTGGTGCGAGAAGACACAGGCAACCAGGAGGTGGTTTATGGTTTCCTCCTCTTGATCACACAAGGACAGGACTCCGGATGTTGCAGACCCCTATTGGCAAGTCTATCAGCCGTCCAACATATGTAATGCGCAACCAGCCATCTGAAAAGTTTGCACTTGCCAAGTGCCCAACTCTTCCAGATTCTGTCCCAAGGATTAAAATGAATGGCCCCAATAAACATCGCCTCATAGTCTGATTTAGCCGATTATTGTCCAGATGCAGCAAACCTCCGGATATGAGTGTCATCCACATTAGGCTGCAACACTACTTCTGATAGCAAGTCCCACAGTTCCAGATATTCAGCTAGCACATCCACTGTCAGAGCCTCACAGATGTCAGCAACCCAGTGCAAATCCGTAAGGGCATCATGCACAGTACGTTTCTTTGCCCGCCCAGATATAGCATTGAACAAGTGTGGCATCATTTTATCAAGACTTTGCCCATTCAGCCACCTATCGGTCCAGAAAAAAAGTATTCCTTCTACCCCCCACCTCTGTCACAACAGCCACTGAAAAGAAAGCTCTTGCTGACTGATGGACTTGGATCCCAGATTGCCCAGGGCTTATCTGGCTCAGTTTTTTTTGCAACCATAACCATCTTATCCTTAAGGCCAAGCCAAGCTGCTGCAGATTAGCAATGCCAAGACCTCTCAGCTCAGGTGGTCTGGTCACCTTGGGCCAGGCCACAAGACAGTGACCACCCTTCACATCCTTTCTCCCTTTCCAAAGAAAACCCTGACAAATTTTGCCAATCACTTTGAGAGCCCAAGGTGGGAGATCAACTGCCATGGCATTATAGATTATCATGGCAGTGAGCACAGACTGGACCAGCACCTTCCTTCCCGCTCTTGTTAGCAGTTCAGCCTTCCAACCAGGCAATTGATCAGGAATCTTGTCAATTATAGGTTGGATCTGCACCAGAGTCAGCTTGTGCAGGGACAGGGGCACACCCAGGTATTTGCAGGGAAAATCCAACACTTGGCATGAGAGAAAAATCATTAATTGTCTGTCTATCCACCTCTTGACACTGAATAGGGAGCACACTGCTCTTCTGCACATTTGTTTTTAGTCCACTGGCATTACCAAACAGATCAAGAATACCCAAGATGAGGTTAATATCTTCAGCCGCATGTTTCAAAAAAATCACCACATCATCAACATAAATCGAAATCCGGTGCTGTAGCGTTCTTCTAGCAAGAGGTTGAAGCAGATTTTGCTCCACAGCCTTATTGATCATGAAACCCAACACATCCATAACAAGAATAAACGGCATAGGGGAAAGAGGATCCCCTTGCCTCAATCCTCTCTCATAAACGATCCTGCCTTCAGGAGACCCATTCAAGATGACCTGAGTGGAAGAAGTGGTAAGGAGGCCCCTAATAATATCACACCAAATCTGTCCGAAGCCCAGGTTCTTCATCACTTCAAGAAGGAAGGGCCATGACACTGAGTCGAAGGCCTTTGTTATATCAAGTTTTAGCATAATCCGAGTTTGCTTTTGCTGGTGAAGGTAGCGGGCAGTTTGCCGTACAAGCATGAAATTATCTTGAATAAACCGCTCCTTAATGAAAGCACTTTGCACAGGAGAAACCAAATCATTTAGCTGCACTGCCAATCTGTTGGCTACCAATTTATTGATGAGTTTGGCAAAGGAATGAACCAGGCTAATGGGTCTGAAATCTCTGATACTCAGGGCCTCATCTTTTTTTGGCAGAAGAATAATATATGCCGAGTTGAGCTGGTTAAAATTGCCAAACTTCCTTCTCCAAATAGCAGAAACTCAGCAAGCCTTGTAGAAATTCCCAGTAAAGCCATCCTGTCTTGGGGCTTTGTCCGAAGGTAGTGAACAGATTGTCTTCCAGACCTCTCCTTCAGAGAAAGGGGCTCCCAGCGTGGCACTGCTGTCGCAGGCGCGGGCGCAGGCCACCTGGCTGCCACGGGGGGACTCCCTGACCTGGATGCCGCCAGTGGTCTGGAGACCGCCCCCAACAACCTGGCCATCGCCGATTTGGCCGTGCAGGGGGCTGCTCACGCCCTCAATGCCGCCTACGGTCTCCCCCCTGTTACTGCCGCTGCTATTGCAGCCGGCGAGCCGGCAGATGTGGCCACTGCCCTCCGCATCCTTGGCGCACTCACAGGTCAGGCAACAGCGCCCTCGCTACGGCCTTGGAGAACGCCAGGACCGCAGCGACCGCCGCCGAGGAGCGCGTGCGTGTGGCTGCCCTCGCCTGGGAGCACGAGCGTACCACGACTGACGCGCTTGCTCGCCAGGTCGCTGAGGCGGAGCGCTTCCTCCATGCCTCTACGGGGGAGTGCGTCGCCTCCTCTCAGCAGCTTTCGCCTACGGCTCCGCTCTAGCTGGGTGCTGGACCCCCGGGTGGCCCGGACGACCCCATGGTCGCCTACCTCCACCTTCAGGCCGCTAGGGTCTCGCACATCAAGACCCTGGTCACCGTCGTACTCGATTCCAACTCCACCTCCTACGCTCGATGGAGGGACCAGCTTCTCCTCGTTCTTCGCCGCTACGCGCTTGACGGCCACGTCCTCACCGACACTCCTGCCCGTGCTCGCGACCCGGCGTGGTGACGTCGCGATTGCATCGTCATGTCCTGGATCTCTGGGACCATCTCCTTGGATCTCCAGGACATCATGCGCACTTCGGATCCCACCGCGCGTGTGATGTGGCTTTCCCTCGAGACTCAGTTTCTCAGGAATGGTCAGACACGTGCCCTCCAGCTCGACGCCGAGCTTCGCACGCTCGAGCAGGGTGACCTCTCCGTGAGCGACTACTGCCGGAAGATGAAGAGCACGGCTGATGGGCTTCGCGACCTCGGCTCCACGGTCCCGGAGCACATCCTGGTCCTCAACATTCTGCGGGGCCTTCCCAGCAGCTACGAGGCCGTGCGGACACTCCTCACGCACCAGCAGCCGCCACCCACCTTCTTGCAGGTCCGTGATACCCTTACCCTAGAGGAGCTCACCTGGGGCCACCACACACCTGTCTCAACCACAACTTCGTCTTCTACGTCTCGCGCACTCGTCACAGCCCCTCCACCGTCTTCCGTCTCGCTGCCGGCCTCTCTCGTTGGTGCTCCTCCCCCCGGGCCGAGCGGGGGTGGGGGCCGCCGTGGACGCAGTGGTGGGGGTCGTGGGACGCCGCCCACCCAGGCTCTGGACCCCTCCTCTCGCTCCTCTTCCGGATGTGCGCCCTGGCCGACTGTCTCCCACCCGTGGTCAGGGTGTATCTCCATGTGGCCCTACCAGGGTCAGGGAGGGGGGCCTCGTCCCCCGCACCAGCCGGCGGCCATGGTCACGAGTGCTGTCTCCTACGCGCCGACCGGGACTCCACCTCCTCCGCCCAGCTCGTCGTGGCGGGGGGGGGGGGGGGGGGATCGAGGCTGCCCCGCGCGGTCCTTCGACGCGTGGGGCGCGTCGCCGCGGCAGCGAGTGGATCGCCGACTCGGGTGCCTCTTACCACACTACTCCTGATGCGGGTATCCTTTCTTCTGTTCGACCTCCTCACCTCTCTTGTCCTTCCTCCATGGTCGGTGATGGATCCTGTCTTCCGGTCACTTCTGTGGGTTCTGCTCTTGGTCCTTTTCGTCTCTCTAATGTCATTGTTGCTCCTCAGATGGTTCATAATCTTCTTTCTATTTGTCAATTTACAACTGACAATTCTTGTTCTGTGGAGTTTGACTCTTTTGGTCTTTCTGTGAAGGATTTGGGTACCGGGCGTCCACTTCTTCGATGTGATAGCACCGGGCCCCTTTACACCCTTCGGCTTCCTGGCTCTGCTGCCTCCACTTCACCTTCGTCTTCTTCGTCAGCTGCTCTTGCCGTGACACTGCCCTCCACCACTTGGCACCGCCGACTCGGTCATCCTGGCCGAGATGTTTTGGCTCAGATTAGTCGTAGTGGAGATATCTCTTGTACTAGGACTACTGCTGAGCACCTCTGTCAGGCATGCCAGCTTGGTCGTCATGTTTGGCTTCCTTTTTCTTCTTCTTCTTTGCATGCTGCGCATGCTTTTGATCTTATCCACTGTGATGTGTGGACTTCCCCTATACTCAGCATTTCTGGTTATAAGTATTATCTGGTGATCATTGATGATTTCTCTCACTACTCCTGGACCTTCCCTTTGCGTGCTAAGTCTGACACCTTCCCCACCCTTTTTCACTTCTTTTCCTGGGTGTCCACTCAGTTCGGCCTCACCATTAAGGCAGTCCAGTGCGACAATGCGCGTGAGTTCGATAACTCCACCTCTCACTTTTTTCTTCCTCACCCACGGTGTCCAGCTCCGTATGTCTTGTCCGTATACTTCGCCACATGATTCGGACCACAAACGATGTCATGCGCACTCTTCTGATCCAGGCCTCCCTTCCCCCGCGCTTCTAGGCAGAGAGTCTTCACACCGCCACCTACCTTCTCAACCGCCTTCCTTCCACCGCTTCTCCCGCTCCGACTCCTCACCACGCTCTCTTTGGCACCCCTCCCACTTACACCCACCTTCGTGTCTTCGGGTGCGCTTGCTACCCGAACCTTGCTGCCACTCTCCTCATAAGCTCGCACCTCGCTCGACCCGTTGTGTGTTCCTTGGTTACTCCCCTGACCATAAGGGGTACCGCTGCTACGATATCACCTCTCGTTGGGTTCTTATATCCCGACATGTTGTGTTTGACGAGTCGGACTTCCCCTTTTCCTCCTCCTCCACACCCACTCCGGATCCTGACATTGAGTCCATGTTTTCTGACCCGGTGGTACAACCGCCTGTTTTTGTTTTTCCTTTTCCTGCATGTTCTTCTGGTACACCACCGGCTCTGGCTCCTCCAGTGGCGCCTGAGCCTCCTCTTGCACCACCCGCGGTTCTGGTGCCATTCGTCGCACCTGACGTGGGCTTGGTGCCTTCAGCCACGCCACGCGTGGCCCCAGTGTCACCGGTGCCCCTCGCCGCGCCACCCGCGGCCCCGGTGCCCACGACGCCCCTCGCCGAGCCACATGCGGCTCGGCGCCTCCCCCGCGCCACGCGCGGCCCCGCCACTACCCGCACGCTACGCCGAGCACGTGCGGGTGTTCCGGCCGCCGTCCGGTGCCTCCACCGCCGCCACCTTCTCCGGCTCCTCCACCAGCGGTGCCTCGTAGCCCGTGCCTCCTCTCGCGCCATGTCTACGGGCGCCGCTCCATGGCTCCGGCTCCACCACCGTCACGGGACCGCCTGCGACTCCTCCACCGCACCCACACCGCCGCCTCCGCCGCCGCCACCACCGCCGCCGCCTCCCTCACGTCGCTCGGGTGGAGTCGGTCGTGTACCACCCGCCGGTCATCCATCGGGATCCTCGTCACACCCATCCCATGGTGACCCTGCAGGCGGCCGGGGTTCTTCGGCCGCGGGCCCTCTTCGCCACCGAGGTGGAGCCGCGACTTTCTTCGATCCCGACGTCAGTTCGTGAGGCTCTAGCAGATCCGAACTGGCGTCGCGCGATGGAAGAGGAGTATGGAGCTCTTCTTGCCAACCCGACTTGGGACCTTGTGCCACGTCTGTCGGGTTGCAATGTGGTGACCGACAAGTGGATCTGGACAATCAAGCGGCGTGCTGATGGTACTCTGGAGCGCTACAAGGCGCGTTGGGTCCTTCGGGGGTTCATTCAACATCCTGGTGTGGACTATGACGAGACTTTCAGTCTAGTGGTGAAGCCTGCTACAGTGCGGACAGTTCTTTCTTTGGCTCTCTCTCGGTCTTGGCCCGTGCACCAGCTCTGTCAAGAATGCGTTTCTTCATGGTACTCTCACCGAGACCGTCTACTACAGCCAGCCAGCAGGGTTTGTGGACTCTAGTTGTCCGAATATGGTCTACCGGTTGAACAAGTCTCTATATGGTTTGAAGCAGGCTCCTCGGGCATGGTACTCTCGGTTTGCCACCTTCTTGCTGACATTGGGGTTTGTTGAGGCCAAGTCAGACACTTCGCTGTTCATATATCACCATGCTGATGGGGTTGCTTACCTCCTCTATGTTGATGACATTCTTTTGACTGCCTCCAGTACACAACTGCTTCAACGGATTATCACCTCACTTCAGTAGGAGTTTGCCATGAAGGATCTGGGTCAGCTTCACCACTTCTTGGGCGTGACAGTTGAGCCCCGTCAGACTGGTCTTCTCCTTCACGCCAGTATGCCCTGGACATACTCGAGCGTGCCGGGATGACTGATTGCAAGCCTTGCTCCACTCCTGTTGACACTTAGGCGGAGCTGTCTGCTACTCTGGGTGATCTTGTGGCTGATCCTACTGCTTATTGGAGTCTTGCTGGCGCCGTACAGTACCTCACTTTCACCAGGCCGGATCTCACCTACGCTGTCCAGCAGATCTGCCTCCATATGCATGATCCACGGGAGCACACCTTGTTGCGCTAAAGCGCCTCCTTCACTACGTCCGAGGCACTGTTGACTTTGGCTTGGTCCTCCATCGGTCTCCGTCTGCTGAGCTGGTCGTCTACACTGACGCTGACTGGGCGGGGTGCCTGGACACCCGCCGCTCTACCTCAGGTTATGCCGTCTTCCTCGGTGGCAACCTGATCTCCTGGTCGTCCAAGCGTCAGCCGGTGGTCTCTCGCTCGAGTGCTGAGGTGGAGTACCGGGCTGTTGCTAACGGCGTGGCTGAGGCGTCCTGGCTCCAACAGCTCTTGGCTGAGCTTCACAGCCCGCTCGCCAAGAGCACGCTTGTCTACTGCGACAACGTCAGCGTCGTGTACCTCTCCACCAACCCGGTTCAGCATCAGTGGACAAAGCATGTGGAGATTGACTTTCACTTCGTTCGCGACCGGGTGGCTATTGGCGATGTTCGGGTTCTCCATGTACCGACCACCTCCCAGTTCGCTGATATCTTCACCAAGGGTCTTCCTTCCTCGACCTTCTCGGAGTTCCGGTGCAGCCTCAACGTAGCTAGTGGCTAGTTGTGGCTGCGGGGGGCCTCTTGTGTATAAGTTTCTTTCTTTGTTGGCCAGTCTTGTTCACCGCTGCCCCGGTAGTCCAGACGGCGGGGGAGGGGGGGTGTTAGTGTTTATATATGTGAGTGGTCCATATGGCCTTGTACAGCACATAGTGGCCCATGTATAGATAATTCTATATACCCACCCTCTCAAGGGTTTGAGGAATACACAGAAATTATTCCTCTGTCAGAAACTGTTTGAGAAGATCATAGCAAAAGGTAGGACTTAGGAGAGGGACTAAGCTCTTTTCCCTACAGGATTGAATCCATTGCCCTCCTCTCATATTTATTGGGAGAAGCCGATTTGACGAACAAGCAAATCTATTAAGTTGCATGCACCAACCAATTCAACCCAAAAGCTTAAGCTGATAGGGAAAGGTGGACAATTCACCTATACTCCAACACTCCCCCCTCACGTGCAGCCCCCCCAGGCCGCATACGTGGAATATTAGAGTGGGCTGTAATTATTTTAATTAACGCGCCCGCCAGGATTCGAACTCGAGACCTCTGGCTCTGATACCATATTAAGTTGGATGCACCAACCAATTCAACCCAAAAGCTTAAGCTGATAGGGAAAGGTGGACAATTCACTTATACTCCAACAAAATCTAACTTGACTTGAATTACAAGGAAACCTATTTTCTAGACTCTTCCTAAACCCTAACCTAGATTGACTCCCGGCGGCTGTGGTAAAGTAGCAGCGATTACTGTAGCAACCTGATCTGGCTGCCCGGTTGGGCCTACCCTGGCGTCCAGCCTCTCTAAGCACATGACACAATGTTTCTCAGATTGAGTTGAAATGCTGCTGCCATTTTTCATCACAACTATTGGCCTTTCTAAGTACGTTGGTTGGTCAGGAGCTGCATGATAGGTCTTAATCATATTCTAAAGATGCGCATGAGGTGTTGATTTTGAATTGTTTCATCGTATGCACTGATTCAAAGTTCTGGTGTGAGTATTTAGCCTTGAGTAGGCAGGATTGTTGCAACTCTAATTTTAAATGAACCTCATTCTCAAACATTGTTTCAATGGATGCCTCTTTCTTGGTAAGCTGTTTTATTTTTTGGAAAAAACTGTTAGGTTTTCCTGGACTTGTTGGTTAACAGTTTAGTAATTGGTTTAAGTTGAGCTCATTCGCTAGCCTATTCATTTATATTTTGCATAAGAAAACTATATGTGATTTCAGAAGTAGTATGCATATTTCACATTTAATCTAAATTGTGCTTGCAGAGTTATTCTTTGTCACAGCATATTCAGTTAACTTACATTTGACTGACCAATAGAAATGACAGGTGCCTATCATTGGACTTGTAATGAGTGAAAAAGGTTTAATGTCCAGGGTGTTAGCGCCCAAGTTTGGTGGATATCTTACATTTGGAATACTGAATGCTTCAAAGGCATCAGCGCCTGGGCAGCCAACGGTTAAAGAATTGTTGGAGATTTACAATATAAGGCACATAGGACCTGATACGAAGGTTCTTGGTCTTATAGCCAACCCAGTGAAGCAGACCAAGAGCCCAATTTTGCACAATAAATGTCTTCAATCTATCGGATATAATGCTGTTTATCTTCCACTTCTTGGAGATAATCTTGCTAGTTTTCTCGAGACATATTCATCTCCGGACTTTTCAGGATTTAGGTACTAAATTTGATTCTTCCCAACTGTCACATATATGTTACATTTTTTCTGAGTTGGTAGAATACCTGGAGTGGAAACAGTAATTTGGTTGGTTTATGTTGAAGTGGTTCTGAGGATCACATGGATATGAGAATTTTGTTAGTAGCTCATAGATCACGAAAGCATATTTGAAAGATCCATAATGTAATGTGAAAATTTTCTCTTTAGATTTGAATCATAATATCCCTATCTCACCAGTTTGCATGATGGCAGCAACCTTATGTTATTCTGTAAACTTTTGCTATCTTTTTTCCATTTCCATTTCAAGTTCAGATTTTTCTGACATAATACAGACATATGATAGAGTAAATTGCACTGATGATACAACAACTTGTCAAGTTGGTGCAGCTTGGTCCGACAACTTGTAATACAATCAATCTACTACAGTAACTTGCCAGCTGCATGCGGATTGGTACAAGTTGTAAAGTGCTCAATTCAGTACAATAACTTGTTAGGTGGGTGGAAATTGATCCAAAACCATGTAAAATAATCAATGTAGTACAACAATTTTATAGTTGGGTGCATACGGATCAAGAACTTGTGTAAAATACTCACTTTAATCTAATAACTTGACGAATTGGTGTACCTATAATCCAAATTTACAAATGACAATGTATTTTTTTAAAACAAATCAGATAGCATTCAAATTTTCTTTTAACCAATTCTTTTCAGTTAAAGTTACTAAACGTGTATCAACTGTCTATATTGCTTTTTGTTCATTAGTTAAAATTGAATCAAATTTTACAATTACGACATTAGATTACCAAGAGACAAAAGTCCATGAGAGACCCTATGACCTTAGGTTCCTAATCAAAATTTAATCTTTGTTTAAAAATAGTTGATGAAAGCACAATAATAATTTTTTTTAACACTGAAGGTTCTAGCCTTTACTGAATATGTTACCATCATGACTCGAATATCAATTGTCAAATAATGCACAATAACTTATTATGATGTGAATATACTCTAGTATGATATTAGAAAATTTATTATTTGTGATAATATTTAGACCGCACGTGCATCGATGTGGACACTAAGTTAAGTATTTTACATGTTCTTGCACAAGTTTGCACCTACCTATCAAGTTATTGTATTAGATTGATCATTTTATAAATTGTTGGACCAATCTGCACCCACCTGACAAGTTATTATACTAGATTGAACATATTACAAGTTATTGTACTAATTTGCACCCACCTGACAAGTTGTTGTGTGATGGATGCAATTTACTCTTTGGAAAAATATAACTATGAATAATATTTAGGAGTTAACTAAAATAAACATTACTTTTGGGCTGAATTAACATGGCACCTGGAGGATCGAAAACTGGCTGTTGTGTCACCAACCTGCTACGTGCCAGTTTCATGTTCTAGTTTTGTTGATCTATTATTAAATGCTAAATTTCCTTACTTCACTCCGGATGATTTTATGCTGCAGTTGCTCTCTTCCTTTCAAAGTGGATGCTTTACAGTGCTGCGATGAACATGATCCAGTTGCTAAGGTAACTAGACGCAGCTTACAATCTTGAAGTGCTTACTTTTTATCAGTAACATATCATTCTTGATTTGTTTGAGATGCTATTTTGTGTATTAAATATGAAGTCAATAGGAGCGATAAACACTATAATTAGAAGACCTGATGGCAAATTAGTTGGGTACAACACGGACTACATTGGAGCAATATCTGCTATTGAGGATGGCATTGGAGGTTGTAACATTACCTGCTCTGTTTCCTCAGTTGTGCTCTGTTTCCTCTGTTTCCTCAATATCTTCATGTTTCACAGGTCCAGGGTCCAAGGACGCTTCTGTATCACCATTAGCTGGTAGGCTTATTGTTGTTGTAGGTGCTGGGGGTGCTGGTAAGGCAATTGCGTATGGCGCAAAGGAGAAGGGTGCAAGGGTAGTTGTAGCAAACCGTACATATGGTAAGATCTCTACTTCACAATTGATGATGTTTGATGTTTGTTAGCCAGCATACAATTACTATCCTGTACATGTCAAGGCTCAATCTATGTAAGCAAGGACACAATTTTGTATTGGTGAAGCATAACTACATGCATTATGCCCCTAAACCAACAAAAAGAAGATGCATCTGTTATAGGAAGATATAGTTTTTCATTACCGGTCCATGGAGCGAATTCAGTGTTTAGCTAAATAATCCCCTTGCTGTGTCTCCTCACAAAATTGTGGCAGGGGCACAGGGTGCCAAAGTGCGGTACTACCATGAATAGTGACAATGGTCGCCGGCCCTATAGGGTGAGGCCAGGGTTCATGGGTTTTCTCGGTTTGTTGGCTGAGGGCTTCTCTACCAATAGAAAACTGTGGGGGTGGTCTTCCCCCCACTCATTAAGTGCAAGTGAGCATTTGATTGATAATGGAAATAGTCATTTGAAAGTATTATCTGTTTTATAGGCAACATAAGCAAGAACATATTTGTAGGTAGTTTCATCTGGACAAAACCCCTTTTCTCATTATTTAATGAGAATGAAACAACCTCATAAAAATCTGGTGACATGGCACCCTATTTAATGAGAATGAATCCTTAATGAGAATGAATCCGCAGCCTCCATCAGGATTGGCCTAAGTTCAAGTTGAAATTTGTAAATTCACTTCAGATTTAGCTTTCAGGTTATGCATATTACTTTTGGATTACCATAGTTGTTGGTTTGCATTTCTGTTGCATATATTGTTCATGATACTGCTATGCTTGTGAGTTGTGACTCCAACCATTTGCTCGATCATTTTGCCTGCCTTGTTTTAGAAGCCTAGTGTTATTGTTGGAGTATAAGTGAATTGCCCACCTTTCCTTATCGACTTTTGTGTTGAATTGGTTTGTGCATGCAACTCAATATGGTGTCGGTCTTGAGTTCGAATCCTGGCGGACGCGATTAAATAAAATAATTCCAACCCACTCCAATATCCACGTATGCGGCCTGGGGGAGCCTGCACATGAGGGGGGAGTGTTGGAGTATAAGTGAATTGCCCACTTTTCCCTATCAGCTTAAACTTTTGGATTTAACTGGTTGGTGCATGCAACTCAATATTTATGACTTATTCAGGCATCCAGTTGTCAAGAAACTACACTAAGACAATTATTTTATTTTATGTGCAATGTTTTCCTGCAACCTACACTTGCTGTCTAAATTGATTGCATTTCTTTTACCTTGTGTTGTATTCATGCTGGATTCACATGTGTGTTTGGATGAATGGCGGCTGTATTTTAGATCCTTAATTAATGTGAAAAATATTTTGGTTGTTACAGAAAAGGCAGTAAGTCTTGCCAACACAATTGGTGGTGAGGCCCTGAGATTAGCGGACCTGGAAACATTCACTCGTGAAGAAGGGATGATCCTTGCTAATGCAACATCATTGGGGATGTACCCAAATGTTGATGGTACTCCTGTTCCAAAGGTGCCCCTACACCCTCCTCTCTCCCTCCCTCCCTCCCTCCCTCCCTCCCTCCCTCCCTCCCTCATAAACACAAACACAATTGGAGTGCATTATTTTTTCTATCTTAAGATGATCATAGAGATCTGACATTTTTCTTGTCTGTGTTTGTCTTACAAGAAAAAATAGCAATTGCCTTCCATTCTAAACTCACAATGTCTGTTTGGAGTGTGAGTTGGAACTCTAAATGCATGAATAATAAATTGCTCATGTTTCATCTTGTGGGAACTTTAAATGCATGAATAACAATGCTGTTTTGCTCAGTTTCATCTTAGAGAGTACATTAGTAGAATATGATATTACAGATCACGATTCTTCTGGTGCTAATGGTGAAATCTTCTCAATGCTGGTCAGTCATATTAGCAGTATCTGTATTTAAATATACTATCTGTTAGGTCCACGGGGATCCAGGCTAAGTCTCTAGAACCTGTCTGGATGTTGAAATAGACAAAGATATGCATTTATAACTTGCTCCCTCCGTGGCAAATAAGTGCACTTGGGAGACCATACATGCAAACCAATGTAGATGTGAAATTACGAAAATGTCCTTGTAAATATCCTCCACACCCACACACACACACCGTCGCGTGCTCACCCGATGGCTACTGCCAGCGAAACAGAGGCCCCGACCAGTGGGATGGCCTGGCCTGGCGCCGCCTGCAGGTTGCCGCTCCCTCCTCCCTCTTCCCTGGCGCCGCCTGCAGGTTGCCGCTCCCTCCTCCCTCTTCCCTGGCGCCGCCGCTGCCTCCTCCCTCTTCTTCCTCAGCGCGATGGGCCGGCCGAGGGCTTGGCTCGGCGGCCTCGCCTGCTGCTCTCTGCCGCTGGTTCTCCTCTGTCCCCTCCCTCCCTCCTCCCCGTCGGCCCCCAGCTTGCAGTTTGCTTCCCACCATGCCGACTAGCAAATCCGGTCGTCAGCAGAGCATAGCTCGTCGGACTCCGGTGCCTCGCCATAGGGAGCTTCCTGTCGGGCGCCGCCTCCATCCTTGCCCGCTGGCCCTCACCCGCGCCGCCTTCGAGCTCTTCATGGGCACCAGTCGGCACCCTACCCGCGACTCCTCTTGCGCCTTCGTGTTTGATAAATTTATTTTTGTTGTGATCATTTATAAAACATTACAAAAGTAAACTTTTTTAAACTACTTTTCTAGAAAAATATACTCGTAACATAAGATGCAATTTTTATCTTAAGTTTGAAATGGTTGGCTTCATGTGCACATAACCCAAAATGTCACTTATTTGTTCTTAGAGAGTAATCAAGAAGTGATTTTGGTTCCCTGACCTCAACTTGCCCCCAACATTTTTTTTTGTTTTTGAGAGTTAAATTTGCACTGCTCCATTACTAAGGATATTATAGCCAACTAAAGAAACATAATATGCTCTAAATGTATAAGTTTGGAATGGAAACTGCAAACTTAAACCGCTGCCTCCTTACAAACTGGTGGTGAACTCAAGATCATTTGAATTCAGCTGAAGGGATTTTTTCAGAGAGCACCTGTAAGGAAAAATTGCAAATGAGCGGTGCTCTAACTGATCAGAACAACATATTGTTTATATGAAGGTCTGCTTTTGTGTACCATGCAGCATAATTCTATTCTTGCACAACTTAAAGCCCCCCCCCCCCCCCCCGCTACACTTATGTTGACATGGCTAGTTTATTGAATCTTAACAACTGATTAGCAGGTAGATTGTACATGGGCCTCTATATGGGCGATATACATAGGCCATATGGGCCACACACATATACACTACCACCCCCGCAGTCTGGACTACCGGCGCAGCAGAGTACAAGACTGGACAACAAAGAAACTCACACAAGCCCCCCCGCAGCCACCACTAGCCATTGGCTACGTTGAGGCTGTACTGAAACTCCAAGAACGTTGAGGAGGGAAGAACCTTGGTGAAGATGTCGGCAAATTGGGAGGTGGTCGGGACATGGAGGACCCGAACATCGTCGATAGCCACCCGGTTGTGAACGAAGTGCAAGTCAATCTCCACATGCTTCGTCAGTTGATGCTGAATCGGGTTGGTGGAGAGGTGCACGGCACTGACGTTGTCGCAGTAGACCAGCGTGCTCTTGGCGAGCGGGCTGTGAAGCTCAGCCAAGAGCTGCCGAAGCCGGGACGCCTCAGCCACCCCATTGGCAACAGCCCGGTACTCCGCCTCAGCACTCGAGCGGGAGACGACTGACTGTCGCTTGGACGACCAGGAGACCAGGTTGTCGCTTAGGAAGACAGCATAGCCTGATGTAGAACGGCGGGTGTCCAGACAACCAGCCCAGTCATCATCAGTGTAGACAACCAACTCAGTCGGGGATGAGCGGTGAAGGACCAGGCCGAGGTCAATCGTGCCACGAACGTAGCGAAGGAGGCGCTTTAGCGCAACAAGATGTGACTCCCGGAGATCATGCATATGGAGGTAGATCTGCTGAACAGCGTAGGTGAGGTCCGGCTTGGTGAAAGTGAGGTACTGCAAAGCTCCAGCAAGACTTCGGTAGGTAGTAGGATCAGCCACAGGATCACCCAGAGTAGCAGACAACTTCGTCTCAGTGTCAACAGCAGTGGAGTGGAGCAAGGCTTCCAATCAGTCATCCCAGCTCGCTCCAGAATATCGAGGGCATACTGACGCAAGTGAAGGAGGAGCCCAGGCTGACAGGGCTCAACTGTCACACCCAAGAAGTGGCGAAGTATACCTAGATCCTTCATAGCAAACTCCTGCTGCAGAGTGGAGATAATCCGCTGGTGGATTAGAGGCGGTCAGAACAATGTCATCCACGTAGAGTAGGTAAGCAATCCCATTAGTATGATGATATATGAGCAGAGAAGTGTCCGACTTTGCCTCAACAAACCCAATGTCAGCAAGAAAGTGGCAAACCAAGAGTACCACGCCCTAGGAGCCTGCTTCAGACCTTAGAGAGACTTGTTAAGCCGACGGACCAAATCTGGACGACTGGAATCCACAAAACCTGTTGGCTAACTACAATATATTGTCTCTGTCTGTGTGCCATGGAAAAATGCATTCTTCACATCAAGCTGGTGCACATGCCAGGAGCGAGAGAGAGCAAGTGAGAGGACTGTGCACACTGTAGCAAGCTTCCCCACGAGACTGAACGTCTCATCACAATCCACACGAGGTCGCTGAGTGAACCCCCGAAGAACCCAACGAGCCTTGTAGCACTTCAGAGTACCATCGGCCCGACACTTGATAGTCTAGATCAACTTGCCAATCACCACATTCCGACCAGATGGACGCGGCACAAGGTCCCATGTCTGGTTGGCAAAAAGAGCCCCGTACTCCTCTTCCATCGCACGATGCTAGTTCGGATCAGCTAGAGCTTCAAGGACAGACATCGGTATCGGAGAGAGCTGCGGCTCTCCCTCGGTGGTGGAGAGAGCCGCGGGCCAAAGAACCCCAGCCGCCCACCGAGTCACCATGGGATGGGTGTGACGAGGATCCCGATGGATGATCGGCGGGTGGTACACGACAGGCTCCACATGAGAGTGGCGTCGTGGAGGCGGCGGTGGCGACGACTGCAGCGAAGACGGCGACTGCTCTGGTGGAGGTGGTGGTGGAGGCGACGACGGCTCCAGTGAAGGTGGCGCAGGAGGCGGAGCTGTCGAATGGCGCCCGTAGACATAGCGCAAAGGAGGAGCATAGTCCGCGGGCACCACCAGGATCGGGGCTGGAGGAGGTTGCGACTGTGGCGGTGCCTGACGGCGTCGGTACACCTGCACCGGTTCAGTGTAGCGTACAAGAGGTGGCATGGCCGTCTGTGGCGCTACAGGAGGCACTGGGGCGCTGCGAGGCGTGACAGTGTCGTTGAGGCCGCGCGTGGCGCGACGAGAGGCACTAGACCCGCATCTGGTGCGGCAAAGGGCATCAGAACTACGGGTGGCTTGGCAGGAGGCACCGATGCCACGCGTGGCGCAGCAGACGGCACCAGAGTCGGTGGTGTACCAGGGGACCTGCTGGAAAAGGAAAAACAGAAATAGGTGGCTGAACCATTGAGTCAGAAAACAGGGACTCTAGGTTAGGTTCTGGTGAAGGTGTAGGAGTTGTGGAAAAGGGGAAGTCCGACTCGTCAAACACAACATGTCGGTAAATGAGGACTCTACGAGAAGTGAGATCATAGCAAAGGTACCCCTTATGGTCAGGGGAGTAACTGAGAAGCACACAACGTGTCGAGCGAGGTGCGAGCTTATGAGGAGCAGTGGCTGCGATGTTCGGGTACCAAGCGCATCGAAGACACGGAGGTGATCGTAGACAGGAGGGGTACCGAAGAGAGCATAGTGTGGACTCGGTGCAGGGGAAGCGGTGGAAGGAAGACGGTTAAGTAGGTAGGTGGTGGTGTGAAGACTCTCTTCCCAGAAGCGCGGGGGCAGAGAAGCCTAGATCAGAAGAGTACGCATGACATCGTTCGTGGTCCGAATCATGCACTCAGCCTTGCCGTTCTGGGGAGAAGTGTATGGACAAGACATACGCAGCTAAACACCTCGAGAGAGAGGAGCGGGAGGTGTTGTTATCAAACTTACGACTGTTGTCGCATTGGACAGCCTTAATGGTGAGGCCGAACTGAGTGGGCACCGAGACAAAGAAGCAAAGAAGAGTGGAAAAAGTGGCAGACTTGGCACGCAAAGGAAAAGTCCAAGAGTAGTGAGAAAAATCTCCAAGAGTAGTGAGAAAAATCATCAACTACCACAAGATAATACTTATAGCTAAAAATGTTGGGATGTCCACATTCACAATGTATAAGATCAAAAGCATGCGTCCCATGCGAAGAAGAAAATCGAAGTCGAACATGATGACCCAGTTGGCACGCATGACAAAGATGCTCAGTAGGAGTCCTAGTACAAGAGACATCTGCACTATGTCTAAGTTAAGCCAAAACGTCGCTGTCGGGATGACCAAGGTGACGGTGCCAGGTGGTGGAAAATTGTGTCGCGACAAGGGCAGCTGACGGGGAGGACGAAGGTGAAGCAGCAGAAGACGACAGATGAAGGGTGTAAAGGGGCCGGTGCTGTCACATCGGAGGAGTGGATGCCCGGAAGCCGGATCCTTCACAGTAAGACCAGAAGTGTAAAACTCAACAGAACAAGAATTTTCAGCTGTAAATTGACGAATGTAAAGGAGATTGTTAATCATCTAAGGAGCAACAAGAACATCAAAAAGACGGAAAGGACCATGAGCAGAACCCACAAAAGTGACAGGGAGACAAGACCTATCACCGACCATGATAGAAGGGCAAGAGGGGTGAAGTGCTCGGACAAAAGAGAGGATAACCGCATCAGGAGTAGTGTGGTAAGAGGCACCCGAGTCAGCAATCCACTCGTTGCTGACCAGCGGTGTCAAGCCCATGGTGCTGAAGGACCGCGCCAAAGCGTCTTGATCCCACCCTCTTGGCCATGTCGAAGGTTGGTTAGGCTGAGGGGGAGGTGGAGTCCAGGTCGGTGCGTAGGGAGGTGCACCCGTGAGCATGGCAGCCGGCTGGAGTGGAGGGCGAGGCTCCCCTCCTTGACCTTGGAAGGGCCACATCGAGATATACCTTGACCTGCAGGAAGGTGGGGAGAGGCTTCTGGTGGGTGATCAATGTCCGTAGGGCCTCGTAACAGCTGTTGAGACCCCACACGACATTGAGCACCAGGACTCGCTCAGGGATCGGGTCCCGAAGCACATCAGTCGTGCTCTTCATCTTCCTGCAGAACTCACCCACGAATAGCCCAAATGGGTTGGGATCCAAACTATATCCACACTCATCCAACTCTTGAATATATAGTTAATAAACCTACCCCAATCCATTCCACCATCTCTATTTACCCGGACCACACCAAATCGATATGCTTTTTCAGCTAATAACAAACCAAAACCATTTTCCATCCACGAGTTCTGTTTTGTTAGATAAATAAACTCATAAGCCGTCGTCCGCGTGTGAATATTTGACCCCATCGTGTTCGTCCTTGGTGACGCCGCGGCTGTCAGAGCTGAGGACCGCTGCATCCTTTCGCCAATCCTGGTGGAGATGTGTCTAGCCATCCCACTAGGTTGTGTCACATCCAACCGCCTGCCAGGCCGCGCGCGCCCTCGCCGTGCCCAACTGAGTCGGCCCCTCCGTCGATCATCGAGCTGTGCCGCTTCTCCGGTGCATGTCTCAGTTGGCAACGCGACCGCTGCTAGCTGCACTCCATGAGGTCGTGCGTCGCGAGTTGGGCCACTCGCGCCCTTGCCTTCGATTTGGGGCCACAGGCCGTCTGCGGTGGGCTGCATGGCCGGCGGAGTGGCTTACGTCCTAGCGCTTGCCCGCTGGCGGCCACTGTCGTGCCGCTGCCTGACACAACTGTGGGGAAGGCTGTCGGCACATGATGCCTAACACAGTTGCCCAGTGCCCGCCCCCTTGCGGCTTGCGCCAGCTCTGCCGCACCGTGCACCCGCGAGATGCAGCCCCTCGCGGCCGCCTCCTCGCATCATCGGCCAGCTGCGCGCCAGACCGCACGCTCTGCACCCACGAGCTGCAGCCCCACGCGGTCGGCATGAGGCAGCTCTGCGGTATATAAACACAGATCTTGGACAACCTAGCTGTCGGCCTCATCGAGAACTCGTCAATGGAGATGGTGCGGACCACGAGAGGTAATCCGTGGTGGTGATTGCTGCAAGTGAAGTGGATGTGTTGGTGTATTGCTGTCAGCGGCGAAGGCGGAGGATTGAGGGAGGCGAGTCAAGGCCATAATGGGAAGAGGCGAGATGGATCGAGTCATACGTCCGGTTCACAGTGAGGTGGCCCATGAGACAATCCCTGGGTTGTGATTCATTATAAATTGATTGTTACTCCCCTCCACTGCACACAATCCTAATTGCTAAGGAGTAGAGCCCAAACCAAACCAATCCATCAACAGAGTTGACCCATTAGCATCCAATTTAAGTAAGTCCACAGCAAAATCCAACCCATTAAACTTATTTCAACCCAAACCATTTGCTGCAGGGCTACCCACGGACTCAGCATCGAGCTGGAGAGCGTGTGTCTTGGCATTGCCGAGGAACTGGCTCTCGAGAACCAGCCAGGCCTGGTGTGTAGTGCCGCTGGGAGATCGCACGATGTCCTGCAGATCTGGGGGAGGGGTGGTCCCAAAGATCCAGGACATGGCGATGCTGTCGAGTCACAGCCATGCCAGGTCTCGTGCTGCAACTGGCGTGTCGGAGAGGACGTGGTCGTCAAGGGTGCAAGTTCTTGATGTGCAGGACCCCGACGTCCTAGAGGTGGAGGTAGGCGACCATCGGATCGACCTGGCCGAGCAGGGGCCTAGCACTCTGCCGGAGTGGAGCAGTGGGCCACGCCTGGTGGGAGGAGGCGATGCCTGGTGGGTGGAGGAAGTGCTCCGCCTCAGCGACACGACGAGTAAGGACGTCGGCCGCGGTGCGCTCGCGCTCCCAAGCGAGGACAATCACGCGAACCCGCTCGTGAGCAGCGGTGACCTCAGACTTGGTAGCCGCAAGAGCTGCTGCGAGAGCACCATCGACAGCCACAACACTAGTAGGAAGTGGAGACCGGCCCCGGGGGAAGGTGACGGCGGAGAATGGTGCATCCATGGGGGGCATGCCGTAGAGGGCGGAGACCACGATGGTGGGGAAAGGGCCAGGGAAAAGCGGTGGGAAAGCCCCTGCCCCCATGGCATCCGGAGGGGTCCAGCCACCCGGAGGGAGGCCTCCCCCTACGCCCGCACCCTGGCCCCTTGCTGCTGCGTAGGGAGCTCCCTCGCGGGATCCACCGGAGGGAGGCTGTGGCGCGCGGGGTGAATACAAGGGAGGAGGGACGGTCGGCGGGGGCCTTGCATCACCGGTGCAGAGGAGGGAGGAAGGACAGGGCGTGGAGAGCCGCGCGTCCCCGGCGGCACCGCTAGGTGAGGGGAACACATGGTTGTGCCCCTTGCGTCCCCGATGGCGGCGGTGGAGGCGGCGGCGTGGGGCGCATAGCCGCGCCGAAGGCCGGCCTACCAGCTTCCAGCAGCGGCGTGCTTGCGCCAACCACGCCCGCGTAGGGAGGTGGCACGCCCGTGCCCGAGGTGGCCGTGAGGACAGGACGGGCGGCCACGGCGGTGTAGGAGGAGATTGAAGGGTAGGAGGAGAGGGGAGGAGGAAGCTCCGGCGGCCGGCCCTGGGAGGCAACGGCAGCGGCGCAGGGAGAGCTGGAGGTGAGAGGAACCCTAGACTGCTGATACCATGTTAGGGAATATGATTCTTGTGTATTCTTCCAACCCTAGAAGGGTGGGTATATGGTTAACTGTACATGGGCCTCTATATGGGCTATATACACAGGCCATATGGGCCACACACATATACACTAACATAGATAAATCCCCTGCTCGCCCTCTTCCGAGGCTCTGAGCGTTAAGGTCCATCTCTGCTTGACTCTTCTCAATCTAATCCAGTCGGTTTATATAACACCACTGGCTAACAAACTCCCTAAACTCAAGTAACTAAATCTATCTTATGTAGACTATCTATTTCTCAGCTGTAGGCTGGGACTTCTTATTCTTGCGCCTAAACTGTTTGCCAAAGAATGTGTCCATAACACTTCCACCCGCCGGACAGAAAAGCTCGTACTCAGAGCTTGGAAGTTGGGTAGTTTTCCTTGGATGTGGGCATTTCTTCCCAGGATGCCTCAACCATACTTCGTCCAACCCACTGGACCAGCAGTTCCCAGCAGTCCGGTGTTGGCCGAGCACGCAGCACCTTCTCAGAAGAAGGGAGGGCTCTTCCACAGACCACATTAGGCAATGCCGCCATGCCCTGCGGTGGCTCGCCCTGGTGCTTTTTGAGGAATGCCTCATGGATGACGCTGTGAATGCGCGTGTTGGCTGGCAGCTTCAGGTGATGTGCCACATCACTGATCTTCTCCAGGACCTGCAACGGCCTGTAGTAGCGTGGAGCTAATTTGCCTGCTGCTGCCTTGTCAGTGATGCCCACCGTGGAACGGTGATTGAGACGGAACCAGATCCAGTCCCCGCTGCAAATTTTACCGAGCGGTGGTTCTTGTCATGAGAAGCCTTCATGTAATCCTGAGCTTGCAGCAGGCGTTCACGAATGTCTTGAAGAAACTCATCCCTGTTCTGAATCTGTTTATCCAGGTTATCCAGGGACACCACCCTTGCTGCTCCTGGCTAATAGGACAGAAGTGTTGGTGAGTCAGAGTCACGGCCAAAAACCACCTGAACGGAGTAGTCTGTAAGGCGGACTGGAAGGAGTTGTTGTAACAATATTCTGCCCAAGGTAGCCACCAGAGCCAGCTTCGCGGACGATCACCTGCCAAGTACCTGAGGTACACACCCAGAACTTGGTTGGTGACTTGAGATTGCCCATCTGTTTGCCGCCTGAATGCTGAATTAGACGGAGCTTGACACCAGCCAGAGAAAAAATAATTCTGTCCATAGTATGCTGGTGAAAACTGGGTCGCGATCACTCACAATGGAAGAGGGCAGGCCATGTATCTTGACAATGTTACTGTTGCAAATGCACTTTATTAACCTCATCAAGGAAGCATATGAAGAGGAAGCACACCATGGTTTAAGATGAAGAAACTGCTCCACTAGAAGAAGTGAAAGCGCTATGAATTAGTCTTATTGCTACTAATTCATTGTTTACACTAATGTATAGACTTATCATCTTCTATGTAAATTTCCCTATAAATAGGGACACTAAGATTAATGGGAATGACCAATTTTTCACCTATTCACTTGTCTCCACACTTTACTTCACAACACGTTATCAGCAGCTCTTCTACTGAGCAAGAGAAGGGAGCACCAACGATCCGTCGAGTAAGATGACTTACCTACGTCTTCCCCTCAATGCTGGTTCTTCCCTTCCAAAGAACCTCTGTGCTCGTGTTTTGCGCCACCTCCTGCATCAACAGGTCAATGTGCTCCTCTGAGCGCCGTCGTGCCATCCTCGACGTGGCAGGGGCTGTGCTGGTTATGCCAGACGTGGCTCCCGCCGCAACGACGGTGCTGCTGCCCCCATAGCGGCCAGCAACGACTCGAGCACACTCGCAGCTCGTTCGCACCTCCAGTGATGCCGGACAATTGTACAGCACCAGATCGTTTTCTGGTGGAGTCGCCGCACCATTACAACTCCCATGGGTTGACGGCGAGATTGCAATTGACTGTTGGCCTGCAGCGGGACGACGTCGTCATCACGGCTCATCACGGCTTCACCTCGTCGCGCTACCTCGCCAGTGGCTTCACCGGAGTACACCCCGGCGTCACCGGAGCACACTCCGACGCCGTCGGACCGCCAGGATCCTTCATCAGAAGGACTATGGCTGCGCGCAGTGGAGCTCTTCCCTACTACAATAGTACAGGGGGAGGCTCCAGCAGCTCAGCTGTGGTGCGCCGCCGGACTTCATCGACCTCGATCCTGCATCTCCACCTCCACCTCTGCCTCCGGCTCCTTGGGCACCAGGTCGCTAGACCGTTGCAGCTGCGGCAAATCGTCGTCCTGGGCTGCGCCCGCTCCCCAACTGGATCTCGACCGGGCACATCCCGGCCTAGAACGGCGTCGGCGGCAGTGGCCGCCGTCCCTCACCCTCCGGTGAGGGGGAGGCCTGAGCGCGACACAAAAATGAGGTCCGGAGGTGTGGGGAGGTGGATCTAGGCACGCGTGGTGGTGACCTGCAGCTGAAGGCAGCGGATCGACGACGGCGACGACCAGAGCAGCAGTGGCGCATGCAAGGAGTCGCGAGGCAAGGTAGGGTCGCATGTTGTGTTTTGCTAAGCAGGCCTTGGCCTATTAGGAGGCTACCACCTACCTTGGCCTCCTTGATTGAAAGTGATGGTGGGCTGAAAATAAATGTTGTGGCAGCCCACCATGCACTTATATTTTCTATTTCCCAGCTATTTTAATTCCGCAGAATTTACCTTTCAATCCTTAGACTTGGATATATTTACTTTCTGCAATTATTCTGAGCCAATAAATATTTATACTCAGACCCTGTAATTTATGAGTGTGTTTTCAGCACTTAATGCATTTCCATGGTCTTTATTTTTACAAGTTCTTTGCAAATTTAAATTCCTCGCCCTACTTTAATGCAATCATCTCTAAATTGGAAAAGTCCTTGAAATGTTGAGATCATATGGATCTACGCATGCTTTCGCATAGCGTTTATCCCTCAAAACTCGGAATTATTACCAAAGGGTACACACTTATAAAATTCCTCTATTCGTTCCTCAAAGTTATCAAGCTTTGGAAAATGAATAACGGGCTGTTTTAATCATGCGACAACTTTTTGGATGCCAATTTATTGAGAATATTGTTCGAGTTCATTTTACTTGAATTCACAAAAATATTGGATCAATATGGCATAATTTCTCAAAATTGTTGGCAATAACAATGTAGGTGAGATGACACCCAAAGAGAATGCCACAGAGTTTGAAATCCTCACTCTTGATGGTTCGAATTTCCTTTCTTGGGCGATGGATGTCAAAGTGACTCTATCGACCCTCGGACTATACAGTTGTATAGATGACACAGCCGAAGGGATGGTTACCCCCTCCAACATGTCAAATTTCTCCGCCTTGAAGGTGATGAGAAATCATATCCATCCGGATTTAAAAATGGAGTACATGTATGAGGAGGACCCACATGTTTTGTGGACATCTCTAAAAAATCGTTATGAACAACATAAAGTTATTGTCCTCCCCGAGGCAACACATGAGAGGAACCATTTACGTCTACTGGGTTTTGAAACTGTGGATGAGTTCAACCATGCCGTTCATAAGATATGCTCTAAGCTCCGATTTTGTGAGAGAACCTACTGAAGCGGAAAAAATTGAGAAGACCTTGTTTACTATGCTCCCTTCAGAGAGGATTATCACTCAACAATATCGTGAGAAGAATTTCACAGTCTATTCTTCGCTCATTCAGACATTGAAACAGGCAGAAAAGAATCATGAGCTCAAAGTGTGGAACTCAAATGGGCACTGCACCACTGCAAGTACATGCAAATGCGAAGAAAAATGGACCCAATGGGAACATACAGATTGGAAATTCCTCAGACAAGGGAAAACACAACAGAGCCAAAAAGCCACTTGGGAACGTCCCAAAGGGGAAAGATATTTCTAAGCCTAAAAATGAAAGTAGCAACAAATCGCCTGCTATAGGTGTGGTTGCAACAATCATTTTGCTAGAAATGCAGGACCCCTACACATTTGGTTGAAGTATACATGATGTCTGTGGGTCGTACACCGGAGATAAAGAAGTACGAAGCACACTTCGCCTCTCAAGCGCTGGAGACTCAATCTATGGACCCCATCCCTCATAGAGTGGGACTAAGCAAAACCAAGACTCCGCCAAGTGGAGAGGAAGACTACATGGATGTCGACAAGATGCTCGTGGAATACACTTCCAACGACACATATGGAGATCTCATATAGGCTCCATAGTTTCATTTTTGCAAAAGAAGATATTGTAATAAAGACATGATGTTGTCATTAGTTGAAATAATGCACTTATTATATCAATATATTCGTATGTACTTTCTATATCTTTTCATTATTTTTATAATTTAAATTTTTGCATTATATAGATTGTTACGGGAGGCAATCCGATGGAAGAAGAAATATGCCTAGTGGGTGGTTGTACCACTAACACTATACTTAGGGAAGTCAAATTTTTCCAAACTCTCACAAAGAGAGAAGGACAAGTTTTGCTACGATAGTTGGTTCTGGTAGAGCCACTATCATACTTCCAATGGGTACACAAATTGATATCGAGGAGGCTTTATTGTACCCCGATTCAACTTGCACCCTACTAAGTTATAGAGATATCCGGAAAAATAAGATTCATGTGGAAACACATGAGGAAAACAATGAGTTCCTCCTCTTGACCAAAGATGTTGGATATGACAAACAAACACTTATAAAAGTGCCTTCTCTCCCGTATGGATTGTACTACACATACATCAAACCCGTACCACATGTTGCATATAAAGTGATTTTTCAGAATGTGGATGCATTCAAAACTTGGCATGAACGCCTTGGCCATCGTGGCATCGGGATGATGAGAAAAATCATGAGCAATTCAAGTGGACATGGTATGAGCAACAAAAAATTTCCAGAATCCTCAGATTTTATGTGCACCTCATGTGCAATTGGGAATTAATTTTGAGACCATCACATCTCAAAATACAGGCTCAACCACTAAAGTTTCTTGAACGCATTCAAGTTGACATTTGTGGTCCCATTCAACCTTTGTCTAGACTGTTTAGATACTTCATGGTTCTAATAGATGCATCTGGTCTCATCTGTGTCTTTTATCGACACGGAACCGTGCTTTTGCAAAATTGATCGCACAAGTCATCAGATTTAGAGCGAGTCATCCTGAACACCAGCTAAAATCAATTAGACTGGACAATGCAGCAGAATTTTCTTCCAAAGCCTTGAATGATTATTGTATGGCATTAGGAATTGAAGTACAACATTCTGTACCATATGTTCATACAAAGAATGGTTTAGTTGAATCTCTCATCAAGAGAATAAAGCTCATTGCTATACCACTATTGCAAAATTGTAACCTACCAACCTCATGTTGGGGTCACGCAGTCTTACACGCTGGTGACTTAATACAATTGCAATTGGTTCGTGGTGATCCTCCTAGTATTTCCCATCTGCGGATATTCGGTTGCGTTGTATACGTACTGATCTCACAACCAAAGCGTACATCAATGGGCCCTCACAGTAAAATCGGGATCTACGTGGAGTATTTATCTCCGTCGATCATTAAATACCTGGAGCCCCTTACAGGGGACTTGCTCACTGCCCGGTACGCTGATTATATCTTCAATGAAGAACATTTCCTGGCATTAGGGGGAAAATTCAAGTATCACACTGAATGCTCGAAAAAATTGGGATGCCATAGACACCCAAAAGGAGGATCCTCGTACTAAAGAATCTGAACTTCAAGTTAAAAAGATTATAAATTTGCAAAATGCTGCAAATAATTTGCCAGCTCATTTACTGTGAGTAAAAGTGTCACAAAATCACACATTCCCGCTAGGAATGTGCTGGAAAGAATAGAGGTACCAAGTAAAACTATTCAACTTCCTTTCTCGAAAGAGAGTGGGAGAAGTACACCAAATTCTCGTAAGCGCACGAGGAAAGAAAGGGATGAACCTTTAGGCACAGTAAATGAAACTCAACCTCAAGTTGAGAGACACCGAGTGGATTTACACAATCCACCTCCCACATCAACAGTGCACTCAATTTCTGATGATGGGACATTGGAAAGCCCCGGCACTATCGCATTGGGAAATATCAAGCCGTCATTTGGGGTAAATGAAATTTGCATAAACTATGTTGATTCTGGAGAATCATTCGATCGTAAGACTGCAATTGTCGACATATACTTTGCCTCATCGGTTGCCGAAACCATCCAAAACGATCCAGATCCAAAATCCATGGTAGAGTGCAAGCGCTCGGACTGGAACAAATGTAAGGAAGCAATTGAAGCAGAGTTAGCCTCCCTTAAGAAAAGAGAGGTATTCTCATTTGTAATACCTACACCTCCAAGAACCTTCCCTGTAGGATTCAAATGGGTTTTCATCCGGAAACGGAATGAGAACAATGACGTGGTGAGATACAAGCCAAGGCTTGTAGCACAAGGGTTCACGCAGAGACCCGGCATTGATTTCAATGAAACATACTCTCCAGTAATGAGTGAAATTATGTTCTGATTTTTGATATCTCTGCCAATTCAAAATCATCTATCTATGCAGTTGATGGATGTCGTGACAACATACTTATATGGGTCACTAGATTCAGATATATATATGAAGGTCCCTGATGGGATTCCTATACTGAATAAAGGAGCAAATCGCAACATGTATTGTGTAAGACTAAAAGATCACTTTGGTCCTAAACAGTCGGGTAGAATGTGGTACAACCGACTGAGTGAGTACCTTCTGCAGAAGGGTTACTCAAATAATCATGATTGCCCATGTGTCTTCATCAAAAGATACTCTACAGGATTTTGTATTATATCGGTGTATGTAGATGATTTGAATATCATTGGTCATGCACAAGATATTGATGAAGCTTGTGTAATCTTAAGACGGAATTTGAGATGAAGGATTTGGGTAAAACCAGATTTTGCTTAGGTTTGCAAATTGAGCACCTTCAATTAGGAATTTTAGTGCCCCAATCTGCTTATGTCCAGAAAATATTGGAGAAATTCAATATGGACAAAGCACATCCGATCAAAACCCCCATGGTTGTTCGATCTCTTGATCTAGAACAGGATGTTTTCCGACCACGAGAGGAAGCAAAGGAGGTATTGGGATCAGAATTCCCTTATCTTAGTCTCATCGGAGCACTTATGTACCTTGCAAATAGTACCAGGCCTGACATTGCATTTGCAGTGAATTTATTGGCAAGACATAGTGCTGCTCCAACAAGGTGCCATTGGACCGGAGGAAAACAAATCTTTAGGTACTTAAATGGAACTAAGGATCTTGGATTATTTTTCCAAAAAACTAATGATCCTAACTTAGCTGGGTATGCTAATTCTGGTTATATGTCTGATCCCCACAATTCCAGATCACAAACAGGTTTTGTATTCCTTCATGGAGGAACAACTATATCATGGAAGTCATCTAAACAGACTTTAGTGGCTACCTCCACAAATCATTCTGAAATTATAGCACAATATGAAGCATCATGTGAATGTGTATGGCTTTGCAGAATGATAAGTCACATTGAGCAATCATGTGGTATTGGTTCCTCAAAATCACCTACCATTATCTATGAAGATAATGCTGCTTGTTTTTCACATATGCAAATAGGCTACATCAAGAGCAATATCACGAAACATATTTGCCCCTAAGTTGTTTTATCCACATGAGCTAAAACTGAGTGGAGAAATAAACATCTTATCGACAAAGGCTTGTAATAATATGGCAGATCTCTTTACCAAGTCCCTACCTGCTTCCTCATTCGAGAAATGTGTTAAAGGGATTGGTATGAGACGGCTTAGAGACTTGCAAGCTTTAGGGGGAGACCCCCCGAATGATGGGCCTAGTTAAACGCTTCACATTGTACTCTTTTCTTTTATGAGTTTTTACCATCAGAGTTTTCTCATACAAAGTTTTAAATGAGACGATGATTGATACAAGCAGATGTCTTGTCTCATGTTTTCCGCACTGGGGTTTTTCTAGAGATAAATTAAGGCACGGGATACTCCTTAAACCATACAGGTTTCATGATATAGTAACCACCAAGCAAATCATTCTTATTTTTTCCCACAAGGTTTTTCAAAGGAATTCAAGAACAATTTGATCTCAAAATTGTCTCGGTCAAAGGGGAGTGTTGCAAATGCACTTTATTAACCTCATCAAGTAAGCATATGAAGAGGCAGCACACCATGGTTTAAGATGAAGAAACTGCTCCACTAGAAGAAGTGAAAGCCTGGTCAAGGCTATGAATTAGTCTTATTGCTACCAATTCATTGTTTACACTAATGTATAGACTTATCATCTTCTATGTAAATCTCCCTATAAATACCGACACTAAGATCAATGAGAATGACCAATTTTTCACCTATTCACTTGTCTCCACACTTTACTTCACAACAGTTATCAAAGAAAGCTTGAGCCACAAACATGGCAGTACGAGGGTGACTCAAGGGAATGAAGTGTGCAAACTTAGAGAAGCGGTCAGCCACTGTCAAGACAACTGTTTACCGCCCAGGATGAAGGTGCTCGGTCTTGTTTCGCTGGCAAACAACACAACATTTGACAAATTCCTGCACCACACGAGAAGTGTGTGGATTGTAGGAGGATCGGAGGCGGTGCAGCTTCTTTTGGGAGCCCTTGTGTCCCGTGTCATGCGCCATGGCGAGAATTGTCAGCCACAGGGCGGATGACTCCGGAACAAAGACACGACCGCTGTGCATGACAAAACCATCGACCATGGACCACGTAGCGCCGGGTGTGCCCTCGTTGATCTCCTGTCGCTTGGCCAAAATCTCCGGCAGGGAGTCGGATTCCTGCCGGAAGTTGACGAATATGGCGAACTCTGGCCGGGAGATGGCTTTGGTGTGCACGTCCGCCTCCTACTCATCACGCCGGGACAGGGCGTCTGCCGTGACGTTCTGCTTCCCGGGTTTGTATTCCACCTGAAAACTGTAGCCAAAAAGCTTGCTCACCCATGTGTGCTGGTATTGAGTTGCATGCACCAACCAGTGCAACCCAAAAGCTTAAGCTGATAGGTAAAGGTGGGCAATTCACTTATACTCCAACACTCCCCCTCACGTGCAGGCTCCCCCAGGCCGCATATGTGGAATATTGGAGTGGGCTGTAATTTTTTTAATTAACGCGCCTGCTAGGATTCGAACTCGAGACCTCTGGCTCTGGTACCATATTGAGTTGCATGCACCAACCAGTTCAACCCAAAAGCTTAAGCTGATAGGGAAAGGTGGGCAATTCACTTATACTCCAACAGCTGGGGAATGGTGGACAGGCACTGGTCGAGGAGATGCTTGAGGTTGCAATGGTCGGTGCGGACGAAGAACTCCCTTCTCCATAGGTATGGCCGCCTGTGGCGAACGACATACACCAGGACACTAAGTTCGCGCTCATATGCAGCCAGCTAAGCGTGCTGTGGTGCCACAGGCTTGCTGAAGAAGGCGATGGGGCCTTGTCCTTGATGCAGGCACCAAAGCCCGTTGCGGAGGCATCACAGTCCACCATGAAAGGCTCGTCGAAGTTGGGCAGCTGCAGCACTGGACCCGTTGTCAAGGTGTGCTTTAGGGCGTTGAACGCCTCCGTGGCCGTCGGTGACCACTGGAATGCCTCCTTGAGCAAGGCCGTCAACTGAGCTGCGATGAAGCCGTAGTTGTGGATGAACTTCCTGTAATAGCCCGTGAGTCCCAGGAATCCCCACAAAGCTTTCATTGAGCGGGATACGGGCCACTCCTTTACTGCCTTAATCTTGTCGTCATCCATGACAACTGTCCTTGGCGATGGTGTGCCCTAGGTATTGGACATACTGTTCATCAAATAAGCACTTTAGACTGCTTGAGGACGAGGTCGTGTTCCTGCAGGATAGTGAAGACTGCACGCACATGCTGCACGTGTTCTGCCCAGGAATGACTGTAGATGAGGATGTCGTCGAAGAACACGAGCACGCAACGACGGAGGAAATGCCGCAGGATGTCGTTCATCAATGCTTGGAACGTGGACGACGTGTTTGTCAGGCCGAAAGGCATCACTAGAAATTCGAAGTGGCAATGGTGGGTGGGTAACGCCGTCTTGGTGATTTCGTTAGGGTGCATCCGAACCTAATGGTAGCCGCAGCGGAGGTCGAGCTTGGAGAAAAAAATGGCGCCTTTCAGTTCGTCCAGCAGCTCCTCGACCACGGGTATTGGGAACTTGTTACACACCGTCTTGAGGTTCAGAGCGCGGTAATTGACACAAAAGTGCCAAGTGTCGTCATACTTCCGAACCAGCAGCACTGGCGCTGAGAACGTCGAGGTACTGAAGCAGACGTCGAGGTTCTCATTGGTGTGTAGGGAGACGCACGGCACAGGCCTGGCGCGGACGTGGGGCGTGGAGTATCGTTCGTCAATTGCAGGCGGTGCTCTAACGCCTTGGCGAGGGACATGGCGTCATCGAGAGACGCCGGGTTCTGGAGTTCGACGTCGATCCATATGGGCCAGCAATCCGGCGGAGAAGATGGCGATTTGCTGCTTCTCGGTGACGCCATCGCAGCGCGCGAGCAAGGTGAGGAATCACTCTTGATAGTCATCGACGGAGCCGGAACAGCGGAGGTGCATGAGCTCGGCAAGGGGTTGCTCCGCGTTGGAGGGCGGAGGCGCTTGTTGATGTCGTCCACGAATTCCGCCCAAGATGGCTTGTCATGGTTTTTCTCCAAGCGGTAGTACTATTGGCCTGCGGCGCCCTCGAGGTAGAAGGCCGCCGTCCATACTTGTGGTGACTCCGGCGTGCCCTGGGAGCAGAAGAACTGTTCGCACTTGTGCAGCCAGCCCATGGGGTTGTCAGAGCCGTCATACTGGGAAAACAGAGCTTGTGGACCGGCAGCGGCGGCCGTCCTTGCCCCCGGACGACGAGGAGGAGACGTCGAAGGAGCCCCTTTTCTCCAAGACTTGTGTTTGAACAGTGTCAATCTTGGTGTTGAGGCGGCCCTGCTCCTGGAGGATTGATCCCAAATCGAGGTCGGACTTCTTGATGTGGTCGTTTAGCCTGCCCTGAATCCTCTCGACAGCGGCATCAAGGGCCACGGTTGGCTTTCATGGCGGCGTCGAGGGCCGCCTGGTTGAGGGCCTGATCGATCATGACGGCAGCAGCAGCGAGGCAGGGGTTGACGGGTTGTGGGGGCGGCAGCGGCAGCGGCGTTGCAGAGGTGGATTAGATGGAAGGCAGGTGTGCAGGGAAGAGATGCAGGGGTTGTGCAGGGAAGGGGATGAGATGCAGGCGCAGGAACGAAAGGTATCCTGATGATATGGCTAGTTTATTGAATCTTGACAACTGATTAGCAGATAGATAAATCTCCTGCTCGCCCTCCTCTGAGGCTCTGAGCTTTAAGGTCTATCTCTGCTTGACTTTCCTCAATCTAATTCAGTCGGTTTATATAACACCGCTTGCTAACAAACTCCCTAAACTCAAGTAACTAAATCTATCTTATCTAGACTCTGTTCCTCAGCCGCAGGCTGGGACTTCTTGCGTTTAAACTGTTTGCCAAAGAATGTGTCCATAACATATGTGATGCCAAAGTATGTTTGATCAGTTCTCCTGAATTCGCAGAAAGCGTTGAGTTCCTACGATGTGGTATTTGATGCTGTATACGCCCCAAGGGTTACTCGGCTTCTACGAGAAGCAGAAGAATGTGGAATTAAAGTTGTTAGTGGTGTGGAAATGTTTATTAGACAAGCCATGGGTCAATTTGAACATTTCACTGGTGGTATAGAAGGTGTCATGTTCTCCTCAGCTATTGCTCTTAATCCTTTACGTGTCAAATGTTTAATATTTCTGACTACCTCTATTTTCTGCAGCTCCTGAAAGGCTAATGCGCCAGATAGCAGCGAAATACACCTAAAAGGTTCCTTTAACTATTGCCATTTCATTTCAATCTTCAAGTACTTAAACATGTGAGATACATATACCAATATGTCGGAATAGGGTCTGTTTAATTGCATTTTATTAGTTCTTTTTTTCATGAAGAAAAACTCACATTCCATATCACAAGTGTTACACCATGCATAGATCGAGCATGACATAGCTTAATTTTTGTTTTGGTAATGGACTTTCATTAACCTTAAAAACAATGTAACATGACACTGCTTAATTAAAATAGGGCTAAAAAGGAACCAACACCACTTAGTCTTTTTTTTCCTAATACAATGTGTAAATTTCCGTCAGATATGCCAGATGCCACTTAAACATGGATCTTGATTACCTGTAAATTTCTGTATGCTTATCTAGTTCGCCCAGTAAAATGACATGAGTAAAAGTAGTGGTAGCTTCTGGAAATACTTTCATGACGTCATGTTCTTGTGTCTTAAATTGTATGTTTGATTCTATGAAAACTAAAAGAAGTTGACTTAAGTTGGATGTGTCCTTTGGTTACGCTTTTCAGGTTAATGGTGAAAAAGGCTGCTGTGATAAATATTTGCCCAAAAAATTTGTCAGGGCTGAGTGGGAAAAGAAAGTTTCTGAGATACCTTGCCGGTTTTGCACTTGTGGAACGTTGCTATTGATTATTAGATTTTCCCGATTTTACTCTACATGGAGGACGTTGACATGCTATATAGTGTTCATTCTTGTACTTGCAATTGAGGAATTTCAACAATAAACTGCTTAAAGCCAAAATTACAATGACCAAGGAAAAATGCATCAAGCAGTACAATGATTCAGTTTGTTCCGTGCTGATAATGCAAGTGCGACTGTTGACTTGCTTCGTCAGTTTGGCATTGCTGGTGGTTATATTGACCTGCATGTATTGTACTTGTACGTTTTGGATGTTGATTTTGCTATGGAAAGAACGAATAAAAAGGTGTCCAGTTGCAACCCATTTTTCCCTCGGTGTTAAGTGTCGGATCGAAGGCACAAAATACACGTTTTCCACAGTTCTTACTTGTGATTGGCAGGGAAATATAAAATCTAGCTCTGAAATATTGTGCTCTGTTTAAAGCTTGTAGAGCCTCCAGTCAACTTCATTGTATCCGAACCAAACATTGTACCGTACTTGGGATAATCGTTGTAGAACTCATCACCAAACTCTACAAATATCCCATTCGATATTCGTTGCAACCTTTGTAATTGTGCCATGAGGAAAATGCTAAACATATTAATTGTTGGTAGTACAAATCGTGCCATTTCACGTGTAAAATCTCGACTGTCAGATCTAGATCGAACGGCTCCAAGCACTCCCCTGTCCCTTTCAATGGCATTGTGAGAGTTCCTGTGATTTCGCGTCATCTTGTGTAACATCTCAGCCGCAACGTCCATCTCGTTGTTGTCGTCTATAAAACCACTGCTCTGTAGCTCGAGAGTCGCCGCCACCACACCTCGCCGGCCACCGTGGCCCTGCGGAGGGGGGCCGCGCACCACTGGCGACCGTGCTTCTGCGGAGAGACCGCGGGTGACCTTGCGCCACCGCGAAGGAGCGCGGCGGCCTCCATCATGGCCAACAGGTCTGGGCACGCCAAGACGTAGCGCCCTCCATGGCCGCCAAGAAAACTCTGGCTGCGGCACCCCCGACGATCGGCGGAGCGAGCTGTGGCCATGGCCAGCAGCTTGGGATTACCAACAGCCGCGGCGGCCGCCGGCCTTCATGCTCGGCGAGATAGACGACTCCGTCCTGCAACGCGGTCCGGGCGGCCGGACACCCCGAACCTGCTCTAGGCCGGGTCCCCATGATCGGGACTCAAACCGCAGAGAGCCAAATGGCACAGCATCTGCTTCCACCGGTGCTGGAGCCGCGTCGCCTCACGCTGGGGCCACCCCATCCGCCGGGGTCGCACCATCGCAAGGGGGACTGTCGGTGTTTTAGACCGGCAACCTACCAAGGGGAGTACCCGAGGTAGATGAATGTGGCCTCGTCGAGATCGGTAACACGAAGGAAGAGACACGTGGCACACAATTTAGACAGGATTGAGCCGCGAGGTGCGTAATACCCTACGTCTTGTATGATGCGTAGCTCTGGATTGATTTGGTGTGTTTACAAGATGATGCGGATGATGAGAGAGGGGTCCCTGCCTCGCCTTATATAGCCAGAGAGGTCAGGTTACAAGTCGGTTTGTTGGGAGAGTACTAGTCGTGTACGGCTAGGGGTACTTTACATGGATCCGGACATGTGTAACTTCCTAACCGAGTACTATCCCTCCGTAGTCCTTGCGCTCCACGCCAACAGGTGCCGTGTAGCACAAGTCGAGTAGTCCCAAGGGCTCACAGAGTAGTCGGTCCTGGTACTCACCTGAGTAGTGGGCCCAGGGATGTCCATACGACAAGCCCCTGAGTACTTTGTAGTTGAGTAGGATGTCTTCGAGTAGTCTTGATGGCCTTGGCGAGTAGTCCTTGAGCATCCCCAAGTTCCACAAGCCGAAAGTCCTCAAGAGTACTTGAATCATCCCGAGGTTGGAAGGTACTCCTGCTGATCCTTGAGTAGTCTTGAAGTCTTCTCGAGTAGTTCCCAAGCGTCCCCGAGTTCTTCTCTCGAAGGTCTTCAAGTACTCGTGTTGTTTTGATGAAGAAACCATATGGAAAATGTGATTTGGAGAATCGCATTCCATATGGAATGTAGCCCCGAGCCTTATGTCAAATCGTAGATTCAAGTTGAGGGTCAATCTGAAGTTTTGTTAATCTTATCCCGTAAAAGCCAGAGAAAAATCCGAAGGACACGTGGCACAGAGCCCCCGAGCCTTGAGTCGAGTACTTCCTCTCAAATTGAAGGGTCATCTTGACTGTTGAATGTGTCCTGAATGGGTCTTGAATCTGGTTACCGAATCTGTCTGACGTAGTCGAGCCCCCGAGATGGAGAGCATCAAGTACAGGAAGTTGAAGAGTCAGACTGCCGTCGTTGAGTCACCCACCTGGTGCTTATCCGTTCGGTCAGTGTATCGCCACCTAATAGCTTATAAATAAGCGTTGAGCCCCTTAGGGTTTTTCATTCCCAGCAATTGCCTTTATCAAACACATCTGCATTTGTGCCCTTCTGCTCCTCTGCTGCCGCCACCGCCGCCGCGCAATAGATTAGATCTATACGCGTCGCCGTAGTTTGCCGCCAGTGTAGCCCTCGAGCGAATACGAGTGAAGACACCCGTTACTTGGAGGATGAAGACATCCCCAGCCAAGAGCGTGAAGACCACCGCGGCGAAGAAAAGGACCCACAGTGAAGCCGAAGATGCCGACCAAGCGTCGTCGCTGTCGTCCACTCCTTGCCCCAATCCGGCCAATGAGTGGAAGAAAGCGAAACTGAAGACCGAAGATCTGCTCACCCTGGTCAATAGCGGATTCCTTCGGGAGAAGGAGATGGATCTGTGGCGCGTCGCCACAGGTGATCCGTAACCAATGGAGAAGAACCCGGACGAGATCCCAATGTTTGCCCGGTTCGTGGAGCGTAGGCTGGCGCTTCCCGCTAGTGATTTCTTCAAGGGCATGCTCAGGTACTACGGTATTGAGTACCTCAATCTCAACCCTAATGGCAGTTTCCACATGTCCGTCTTCGTGCACTTCTGCGAGGCGCTTGTGGGTATCAAGCCCCACTGGATCTTGTTCCACAAATTCTTCCGGTTGAAACCGCAGCCGAGTACAAATGACCCACGAGTAGTCGGAGATGCCGGCATCTAGATGCGTGAAGACGCCACCGACCAATACCTAGGCTACAAGTTGATAGAGTCGAACCCGTACTGGAAGGCCAAGTGGTTTTAGATCAGCAACCACCATTCGGAGCTACCGAAGCCGAGTGGGAACTAGTCGAAGCACAAGTCGTGGTGGAACACAGAGCCGACGATGTAGGAGGGTATTCAACTACCTGAACTGTTGAAGAAGATCAAGGCCCTTAGAGAGGTTGGACTGAGGGTCGAGCACGTAGCCTTCAGCTTTATGAAGAGGAGGGTGCAGCCGCTGATGGCTCACGATACCCTTGGGTACCAGTACACATGCGATGAGGACACTTCACGGATGCCCGGCGATGAAGTCGACGATGATGATATCATTGAGAGGCTGGGGAAAATCTTCAAGGACATGCCGTCGTGCACGCCTTCTCCAGTCCCTGAGTACTCTGCAGCGCATCCACCAAGCAAGGTCAGTAACCGTGACCGAGGCCTCCGAGTACTGATTTGCCTAATGTAGTCGTACTCACATATGTTGTGTGTTGCAGGATGACGTTGAGAAGTTCGTCTCTGACCCACCCTCCCCTCCACGGCTGGAAGATGTGCTGGCGGAGGGAAAAGACAAGGCGAAGGAGCACCACAAAGTCGGTGAAGGTGACGACACCGTCACCATTGAAGACACTTTGATGATGAAGATGAAGAGATGTTGCAAGAGCGGTTCCAGCTACGGTCGAGGTCCAGCCGTGCTGGGATGCCCAATATCTCGGTCATCATCGAGAAGCCAGCTAGCCATGAAGCTAGCATTCCTGTGCCGCCAAGGAGGCTGCGTAACGCGACGCGGATGTGTGCCATGAAGAAATTGAGAATAACCGAGACAACTAGCCAAGGGGTGAGTACCATGGGTGGTGTAGTCGAGTACTTCTTATGAGTACTGTGTTCTGACAGTTGAACTTATCTTGTTGCAGGACATTCCTTCCTCTGACCCAGTAGACCAGGATGAAGAGGAGACCCAGGACACGGTGGGGGTGGCGGCTGAAAAGAGTGTCAGCCCGCCGCCAACCACAGGAGAAGTCGTGGCAGGATTGGCACGACAAGGAACTGGCACCGACAACTCGCAGGCGTCAGCTGAAGAAGGAAGGCCGAACCCCTCGCCATCTGTGGTGGTGGAGCAGTCGGAGGAGGTCCAGGCAGTAGACGAGGCGGCCACGGAAGCTGGGATAGTTAATATTGCCAGCCTTCTGGGTGCCCCAACCATGACTGCTGCCCGATCAACCTTGTAAGTTTTCCTGAACTCGCGAGTAGTCACGTGGGCGATCAATCTTGCATTGCTCACTGAATGACTTTGTGCTGCAGCAAATCCACGGATCTATCTTGGGGTGGTGATGACACTAGTACTCCAGCTGGTGGGGTGACCGCTCGGTGGAGATACGGGAACCCACACCGCCGCCACAAACTGAAGTCGCAGTGAAGGCCACGCTGGAGGAAGCTACCTTGGTTGAAGGTATGTATACTTCACAACTGGTAGGCATCAAGCTGTCACACCCTGAAATTCTCAAATTTCAGGATGTGAATAGGAAGAAACTTTAAAGAATGATTTCCCATAATTTTTAAAATTTTCCCCAACATTTAATTCTTCACAAGAAATATAGTACAGGAAAAAAACAAAGCAATATTTGTTTTTGCAAATTAAATTTGTGGCCTGATGTTTGTTGCATTCATGCTGGAGCATTTATTTTGTTTGTTTGAATTCAAATTTTGATTTGAATTCAAATGCTTGATCTCCTCTTGAAATCAGCAAAACCTTTTCCATCTCATCCCTCACCCTCTCCTTGTTTTCGCCCAGCTCGGTTTTAAACCAGCTGCAACCGCAGCCCAGCCAAACTAGTGGCCCAATAGACGGAAGTCCGACCTTGCACCTTGAGCTCCCCCCTTCCATTCTGCGCGCGTCGCTTAGCCTAGCCGGCCTTCCAGCCCAACAGCGGCCCAACGCAGCTGTGGCCCGCACCCTCTCCCGCGGTCGCCGACAGGTGGGGGCCACCTGTCATCTCCCACCTCCGGTCGCACCGAGCCGGACCCGAGCTCGGGTTCGAGCCATGCCACGCCCCGCGCTGCTCCCCGGCTTGGCCCGCACGCCAAGGCCGCCTCCCTCGACCTTTTTAAACCCCACCGCCACCTCTTCCTTGCCCCCCTTTCGCGAAACCCTAGCCCGTGCCCTACGCTGCCGCCACCGAACCCTAGTGCGCGGCCGCCGCCTTCGATCTTCCGCATCGATGCCCTTCGGTCATCGCGAAGCCGCCCTGGAGCTCCCTAGCAAGGTGAGGAAGCCGCCGGTGCAGCCTGTTGACGTCTCCGTGCCCCAAGTCGTTGTGTCGAGCTCGCCGGAGGACCCGCCGTCGCGGCCGTCCGCCCCGCCGTGCCGCACGCCGTCTCCGCCGCGTGTGGGTCGTCCGCGCCGCCCTAGATAGCTTCGCCGTCTCTTGTGCTACTTCCCGGTGTTTCCGTGTGCCGAATCGTGTACCGCAGCTCGAGATCGTTCCACGTCGGCGACTCCGCCGCCGTCCGCCGCTGCTCGCCGTCGCGTCCCGCCGTCGCTTTCACCCGCGTAGCACCAACGTTGTCGGATCGTGATCGAACGGCCCAGATCGAATCCCGCACCGGTCAATCGCGGTGCGTACCGGTCAACCCAGTTTGGTGCTGCATGTTTTGCGTAAAAGTCCCTCAGTTTTATAGATTCACAAGTATACCCTTCCGCAGTTCAAAGATACTCACGATTAGGTCCTTTCTTTTATGTTTTAAACCCTAGCCTTCCCAGTTTTTCCACCCGAGGACCAGCCCTAGTGTTTTTGCACCGTAGCCCCTGAGTTTTTATGTGTAATTATGTTTTAGCCCTTAGATTCTCGCAGTTTAGCCCCTGGAAGTTTAGATTTCCTGCAGAAAAGCCCCTACACCTTGTTTTGGCCGTAGAATACACGTTTTAGCTCCGTTTTTAGTGTTCTTTATATCCACGCGGTTGTCTTGACGAGTAGAATAGTTTTACGCCCTTGTTTTGTTATATTAGTACTATTTGGTGATTGTTTCTTATTTTATTCCATTGTATGCTTATATTTGATGTGGTGCGTAGAAGACGGTTCGTATGTGGAATACGCCGGAGTTGAAGATTTTCAAGACCCTGACCAGTTTCTGGAGCTGGTAGAAGGCAAGTCCTTGCTGCATACCCGTTGATCCTATTACAACATGCATTTTAATTACACCGTATTTATTGATTACTTTGCATTAATATTATGGGTCCGATTACTTAAGGATTGCCTAGTGTTGTTTACCCTGTGCCTTGATCAACCTGGATTTACTTTATGTTGGGTAGGACTTGCTAAAGCTTTACTTTGGGATTCAGGTGGTTTAATGAGCATTTATCAATCTAGATTTATTTATGCTATCATTCATGTAATGCAAGAACACTTTATGCATGTTAATCGGAACATGGACCGACCACCCAGGAAAACAGTACAACCACAAGACATATGGCTCTGTCTTGGCTGAATAACTAGAGAACTTGGTGTTAGGTATGCTTTTACCTAAAAGGGGTTGGGGGCTGATGGTAGATGGCGTAGACTTGCTCTGGCGGGGAGTTGGGCTTGGCTAAGACACGGTACTCGCCAGGGAGCTTTATACGTTGCACTGATCAATAACCTAGCGGGCAGCCTGCACTAGGGATCTTCATAAAGGCCTCGTAGCGTCCCTATGCAGCCACACCTCGCTAGTGTGGTATTGTACCTACTTTTGCACAACATGACTGGGTCTAAAACTCTTTTGGGTTTTTTACGCGACTTGTGGGTAAAGATGTACAACCTCTGCAGAGTGTAAAACTGACTAGTTAGCCGTGCCCATGGTCAAGGGCGACCTAGACCCTCACATGAGTAATTTATGAAAGATGGAACTTTTAAACTTGTGCATTGCATTCTATGGTTTCGTTGCACTTGTTAATTGGGTTTGGTATATACTTTCACTTGTAGTAACAATTGCTTAATAAAATTTGACCAACTAAAATGCTGACTTACTTTACAACCATCAGCTTCCACCATAAAGCCTTGCATGTTATTATAGAACTTTTCCCTTGTTGAGTACGACATGTGCTCATGCTTGTTGTTTCTATATTGCATCTACACTACCGGGCTGCTGCTCAGATGGACGCTTTGAGGATTTCCCTGGAGAGTTTGATGAGTTCTAGGCGCTCGTTCTCCAGTCAGCTACCTGTGGAGGACTTTTACATGTGCTTCTTTTCCGCTGTTAGCTACTCGAACGATTGTTAGATTAAGACATTCGGTCATGTAATAAAGTTTAATACTCTTTTTACGCTTTACACTATGTTTTTGGTATTCACTGAGTTGAAGCATGTGTGTAACTTGATCCTGGCGCACATGTATTCTTGCATTCGGATTTGCCCTTAAATCCAGGTGTGACAAAGTGGTATCAGAGCCGTGTTGACCGTAGGACGTTAGCCTAGTTAGAAACCGGTCGAACTTAAGGATTATAATCATCTAGAGCCATTCTTATTTCATGCTATGCTTTAATTCTATTTTTAATATACATATCCTTGCTTTTACCCCAATCCTTGATGTTCTACTTGTTCTCTACCTTACATTGGCTATCTTTTCTCTCTATGCTTCCTTGTTCTTGCTTTAAGGAATCTTTAGCCTTCATTCTATGCTCTCTGATCTTTTCCTATCTTTACCCTACTCGTGTTCACAGTGTTCTCAGTAATCTAATGACCCTATCATGTTCAAGCTGAAGATCTTCCTTAGGATCTAGGTTCTCTAGGATTTATCCTTATGTAATCGCTAGTCACGATCGACGATTAGGTGTGCTAGCTTAGTGGTGTGTTTGAATGCTTGATCTTGTGTTAATGCTTGATTTGGATCTTTGATTGAGTGCAATGTGTTGTGGGTTGATAACCACAATGACATTGGTTTAGTATAAGTTTGCTTAGTTGGGTTTAAACTCTGTCTCAACCATCCTTTTTATCTTGCACCTTCCTAATCCTTTATTGAATCTTTACTTATCTATCTTGGAAATCTATCTTGGAATCTTGCTGCAAATCTGTTCTCGTCAACCTTCGACATGGCATTAGTGTTTTGATAATATCTCGAGCTACAGAACTCCAAATCTAGTAAAACTAGTTGGGTTAGTTCACAAGTTTCAGAACAGATTTTCTGTCAAAAATTCAGCCCCATACAATACATATCCTGGGAGTTATGCATGAAACATTGGAGCTATCAGAATCTGTAAAACTCTGTTGACACTTTGACTTCATTATTTTATATCTTGGGCTATAGACCTACGTTTGAGGCAAATCCAGTTGGAGAAGTTCAGAAATTTCATGGGTGTTTTTCTGTCCAAAATTCAGAAAGTTTGATTTCCTAGTCAGAGAGTTATGCCCGAAACTTTACAGCTACTTGAATCTGTTAGCACTGTTGATATACCTGACTTGTTAATTTTATATCTGGAGTTATACCTGACTTGTTAATTTCATTATCTTTTATTGTTCAAAAGCTCATAATTTTTGGTTATCCACGTTGAGAGTTATACCTGAATGTCTGGAGTCGACAAAATCTGTCTTAAACTGGAAGTCTGCACTACTTAATCTTTTGAGCTTTTCTCTTTGTGCAATCATCTAAATCAATGTTCCTAACCCTCAGATGGTGAACACCAGGTCGAGACATGGGTCGATCTGCTCCCCGGGGCAAGCAAGGACGTAGTTGTCCGCGAACCCGAGATAGAAGTAATCGCGCTGATTCGTGCAGCACCCATGGCAGGAGCGACATCAACGAGCCGTGAAGGTCTGGAGCTGCTGGACGACAACCTTGTTGACCCGGCTGTTGTCGCTCGCAACATGGAGTCAATGCGCCGTGCGGAGCAATGGATCAAAGTACATTGTGGGTACCCTCAGTAATCTTATGTCTTCAAGTACTGAGTACTCAGTGAATGTGTTGTTTTCTGCAGGATGTCGTTGAGAGATCCCACTAGAAGTCTGATCTGCTTCAGGGGTATGGTGACACAGTGCTCCGCGCTGAGGCCTTGGAGAAGGAGCTTGACAAGTCAAAGAAACATTCCGCCTTGCTCCAATCCAAGCTTGATGGTGCCTTCGCCTAGTACCACAACGAGGTGCAGGAGATGCAGGCGAAGAGCGATGACTTGGTCTGGAAGAACAAGTCACTACGCCAGAAGAATAAAGGTACGTTGTCCGCCAAAGCCATTGAGTACTTATTGGGGTACCTTATTGTAATCTGACGTTGTGCTGAGTTGTCTGCAGAGCTTGAGGCACGAGTTGACCAGCTGAAGGCATTGGAGACCGACTTGAAGAACATCATGTACTGGGAGACCGATGCCCGAGAGATACTTGAGTATGAGTACAAAAAGCTGGCTCATGAGTGCATCTATCACATGGAGCTTTGTGAAGCCTCAGATCGTGACCTCGTGAATTGTTATAAATCCCCGCAGAAGCTCAACGAAGACTGCGAGAAGTTGTGAGGCCAATTGAAAGAGCTTGAAGAAGCCGCGCTCCCCATTGCTAGGCTGTTGGTGCCACACCCTGGCGGGCCTAAAATTGCTCCACTGGTGGACCGCTTGAAGGAAGCCCCCGGGCGTCTGGCGACATAAGTGAAGCACTTCGTGAAGTCGATCCCGAACCAAGTCTTGCCGTTCATGAAGTCATACTTCCCGAAGGCTCCAGTGGACGTAGTCGCAGGTGGACTCGCAGCAAATTGCACCAATGATCAGTACAAGACCCTTCTGGAGGAGATGGCGCCCATTGTTGAACAAGTGGCAGAAAAGCTTAACCTTCAGTAGGAGTACCTGTAGGATTAGCTTGGAGTAGTTGATGTAAGACAAACAGAGTTGTTAGTAACTTATTTGAATTATGAATGAGAGTTATCCATGATGTGTTTACAAAATGAGTACTCGTTGCCGCCACTTGCAGCGAAGTGTGCAGAGTACCAAGCCGTGGTGAACTCGTGAGTAGTAGTACTCAATAGGAGATGCCTGATCAAGCGGCATAGTAAATGAGTTGAATGGTAATCAAACTTTATTACTGAAGAAAGAGTACACCTGGATGGCCAGGGCCGTTTGCAAGTGTAGTCGCCAGGACCCGTGGGCCGCCTATGGCTAAGTGGTGCTAGGGCGTGAGGCTGCTTACAGCTAAAGATCCATTGAGTAGTCGTATAAACTGGATCTAGAGTACATGGTCTTGTAGACTGCCGCTAGAGTCCTCAGTGCTCTGAGAAGCCCAAGATCCGTTAGTAGCCGTTGACACTAGATCTTGGAGAAGGGTAGTTTGGAGTCCAGTGCCAAGACCGAAAGGCCGCTTACAGCAAGGAGCCCAAAGTAGTTGTGTAGACTTGGACCCATAGAGTAGTCGAACGACTACATGTAGAATCGACAAAGTTGGTCGATGTTCCATGAGTTGTTGATGTCTTCACCTTCAAGTGTTTGGAGGCGGTAGGAGTCAGGTTCGATCACCATGTAGACTGAGAAGGGAGCTTCCCACGGCGAGCTGAGCTTGTGTAGTCCGTCCGTGTTCTGGATGCGGTGGAGGACTAGGTCACCAACGTTGAAGGAGTGTTCCTTGACGTTGCGATCATGGTAGCGTCGGATAACCTCGAGGTACCTTGCTGATTGGACGAGGGCGGCACAACGAGCTTCTTCAAGACCATCGATGTCAACTCGTATGCTGCCTTCTGAGATGCCTTCGTCATACTGTTCTATCAGGGATTCCCACATCACGTCGGTAGGTAGAATACCTTCGGAGCCATAGACCAGGAAATAGGGCGACTACCCTGTCGGCTTAGTAGGTTGAGTACGAAACCCCAGAGTGCATTAGGTATTTCCTTGATCCACTTGCCTCCTTTGGTGTTGGCTGCATCGTGCAATTGCTTTTTGAGGGCGTCGAGTACATCCCATTGGCGCGCTTGACATGTCCGTTGGCACGGGTGTGGGTGACTGAGAATCCCGCTGTTCTCACAGTACTCCCAGAACTGACGGTTGTTGAAGTTGGAACCCAGGTCTGTGATGATGCGGTGCGGTAGCCCGTAGCGATACACGAGCTCATCCAATAAGTCGAGTACTCTGTCGGCCTTTGGGCAGGTGACCGGCTTGACTTCGATCCACTTGGTGAACTTGTCGGTGGCCACCAAGACCCTATTGAATCCTCTTGGCATAGTTGGCAAAGGCCCAATCATGTCGAGCCCCCAGCGGGCAAAGGGCCATTTTGGTGGTATGGTGACTAGCTTGTAGGTCGGGAAGTGTTGTTGCTTGGCGAAGTATTGGCACCCTTGGCACTTTCTGACGAGTTCTTCGGCATCGCCCAGAGCTGTGGGCCAGTAGAAAGCTCATTGGAAAGCTTTGGTCACCAGCGTGCGAGAAGATGCGTGGTTGCCGCAGACGCCTTTGTGGATCTCCTCCAAGATGTCCTTGCCTTCTTCCCGAGGTACACACTTCATGAGTACTCCAGAAGTAGCACCCCGCCTGTAGAGCTTGTCTCCGACTAGTACGTAGGTTTTAGCTCGGCAGACGAGTTGTTCTGCCATCTTCTTGTCGGAGGGAACCTTCTGCTCGCGGATGTAGTCAACGAAGGGTTGCTGCCAATCAACGTTGATCATCATGACCTCCTGACCAGACTGTGATGGTGCTGGATCAGTGGTCATGGGCGCCAGCTCCGGGATGGATGGCACGTGAAGCTCGTGGACGAAGACTCTGACGGGTACTTGTGCACGAGTAGAACCAAGCTTCGACAGGACGTCCGCTGCAACGTTGTTGTCACGGACGACATGGTGGAACTCGAGACCGTATAACTTGTTCTTGAGCTTGCGAATTCTAGGCAATAGGCGTCCATGTTCTCCTTATTGCGATCCCAAGACTTGTTGACTTGGTTGATGACCACTGCGCAGTGGCCGTAGACTAGTAGCCGCTTGATGCCCAATGAGATTGCGAGGCTGAGCCCATGTAGTAGAGCTTCATACTCGGCTTCGCTGTTTGAGACCTTCCAAAAGATCTGCAGGATGCACTTCAGTTGTTCGCCCTTTGGAGAAATCAAGAGTACCATTGCACTTGCGCCCTTGAGCTTGAGTGAGCCGTCAAAGTACATCACCCAATGCTCTAGCCGCTCGGTTGGAGTTGGTTGCTGATTCTCCCGCCATTCTGCCATGAAGTTGACTAATGCTTGAGACTTGATGGCAGTGCGTGGCTTGAAGTCGATGTTGAGGGCGCCGAGTGAGGACCATGTGTGGTTCGAGGACCGGTGGATGGCCGCTTCCTTGTGTGATGAGTGATTGACAACGTTGTGTGGACTGATTCTTGGCTAAGTATTGCAGGTGCAGGTTGCGGCTTGATTGGTGTTGGTGTAGGTGAAGAACAAGCGCGAAAGGTCGTCGCCGGTGAGGCCTCCAGGTGTGGAGAAGAGAAGTAGGCTTCGTTCGAGGGACCCGGTGGCCAGCGGGGTCAGGTGCGGGCCGCATGGTGGCATGAACAGCAAGATGAAGTTGTGGACGGTTTCTTGGTTGAGCCTCAAAACCAAGGTCGAGCCGGGACTACGTGGGAGCCAAGTCATGAGTGGAGATTGGTAGAGGCTACACCGAGTTCGCGGGGTTTCCGGTGGTTCACCAGAAAACCACTGGGTTCCTTGGTTGATCCACAAAGCCAAGACCGAAGAACCGAAGACGGTGCTGCAGCAGTGCCAGACCGGTTTGACCGGTGGGGACCGGTCTGACCGGTGAGGAGCACCGGTCTGACCGGTGTGCGACGACGCAGTCCGGAATCTTCGAAGCGGAGGACACGCGTTGGGATCGCATGGCTTGCGTCGAGGCTACGCAGGGTGCGGTCGCAGGGCATCCGTCCGATGGTGAAGACATGAAGACTTCCAAATCCGCCCTTGAGGGGCTTGTATCCCTAGTTATTAGGAAAGGGCATTTTAGACATTCGGTTGCCTCCATATAACCCAAGAGGTGAGAGGATGGCAGCCAACTCTTGGAACCCTAGCTCATTAGTTTTCCTATTTTCCACCTATCTTCCTTAGGTTTTCTTTAGGACTAGCAAGAGAGCTTCACGGAGAAATCTTGTTGAGAGGGATGGATGATCGGGCGGCTTGCTAGACCTTGTATGAACCTTTGTTTCATGTATAGATGATTCGGCGTGGTTCCTCAAGGTTTGGATGTGTTTTCCCCGGTTGTTCTTGGTGGTGATTTTCGGAGCCCTCTCTTTGTGATTTCTTTGTGTTGTTTTCGGGACCTTTCTCTTGGGGATTTGATGGGGGAAATTTGTGGGAACCCTTCGTGGTTCTTTGGGCTGTGATTCCCCTTCTAAATCCGTGAGTAAAGGTGCTCGATTTTGGGGTTTCTTGAGTTCTTGGGTTGGAAGTGCTCTCGGCGGGATTTCTTCGATTCCTCCTTTTTGGACGAGTTTTGGTGGGATTAAACTTGGCTATGGACTCCTCATGAGGTGTTCCTAATATCCCCAAAGTCTTGTTCAAGTCCGTGGAGCGATTCGGGAGATCAAGATTTGGATTTGGGTGAGTTGACCCGCGGGTGCTGTTCATCCCGAGCCGCCCAGCTACACCGGTCCGACCGGGTGCTCTTGACCGGTCCGACCGGTGCGAGCCCTGGTGGGTTTTTGCTCGGGTGAACGTCCTGGTGTGTTCGTTGTTGTCCCGTGTTGCCGCCGTTTCGAGTTTGGGTCGGTTTGGTGGTCGGTTGGCCTGTTTGGTGCCTTGGGGGCTTTCGAGCCGCGATCGGCCCGACGACTCGTGTGTCTCACCGGCTCGACCGGTGTAGAGCCACTTAGTGAAAGTTGCTCGGTTTCACCGGCGAGGGACCGGTCCGACCGGTGGTGCTCACCGGTCCGGCCGGTGTGGGTCCGTAGACTCGAGGTTTGGTGTTCCGCCGCATTCTCGGGTCGGAAGGTTGTGTGTTGGTTCCTAGGTCCAGTGGCACTCCAGTGGCTACGTGGGCTTGACCAACTTGGGTAGTGAGTCGGAGACGTGTGTTGGAAGCCGTGTTCATCTTGTTGGAGTTTCCATCTCCTTCGAGAAGAATTTTTATCTGCTCCCATTCACTCCCCCCTCTCTGGTTCGCCGTATCGGTCCTTCACCGAGTTCGACTGCCCATTTGGAAATTCTTCCAGTAGCATCTTGATTGTGTAGATTGTCACCGAGCGGGTAGTCGGTGATGACGACGATCGAGTACTCCTGGAAGTAGTGTTGTAGCTTCCACGAGGTGATAAGCACTGCATAGAGTAGCTTCTGTACTGGCTGGTAGCGTGTCTTGGACTCTGACAAGACCTCACTGACGAAGTAGACTGGTCGTTGGACTGGGTAGGCATGACCGTCTTCCTGCCGCTCGACAATGATGGCAGAACTGACCACGTGAGTAGTCACAGTGAGGTAGAGTAGTAGTTGCTCCTTTTTGCGAGGAGACGTGAGGACTGGTGGCTTGGACCAGAAATCTTTAAGCTGCGCTAGAGCTTGGTCAGCCTCTGTGGTCCACATGAACTTCTCTTGGTGCTTGAGTAGTTTGAAGAAGGGGAGCCTGTTGACGGTTAATAGTTGTATCAAAGTTTGTTTAGTCTTGCAAGCAGACAAGTCTCCCGTCGTAGTCAAGGGACCCTTCTTTCCTCGAGTGGTGAACCCAAGGTATCGAATCCTTAGAACAAATGTGTGACACAAGAGATGATATAATAATGCCAAGTAACTTCAATCTTCGAGAGATAGAACCTAATGCATCTAATCATAAGAATCAACACAAGAACGAATCTAATCTACTAAAGACCGAAGGTAACAAAGATAAAGGGGGTAGATAAACCGATCTAGAGAGATCGAGTCAAGCCTTTTGTTGAAGTTCCAAGCAAAAGAAGTAGAAAATCAAATCTCATTAGAAGCCTCTTTAAACCGTGGTTTCCCTTCCGACTCCGAAAACGCCCGCCTTTCAGAGCCCCCGTTCTGTCACAACGTACTCCTATTCATGCAGGTAGTCTAGGGCGAGTCTGAGGACAAGTCGAGTTCTTTCGGAAGATCAGGCGTGTACCTCTAGCCACCACAGCTACAAGAACACTCTATGTGATCAATCTCGAGAATAGATCAAAAATACGCAAAGCCGATCGAAAACGAAGACTTTAGAGAAACACTTAGTCGCTAAGAATCGGATTCAACTTGTTACATCAACTAGTACAATGATATATGAACAAGATCACCACCGGGATCCTACCTTGATCTTGCTTCTAGCTCCGGGAACTCCGACGTGGTCTTCCTTGCAAGGTTCGAACGTCGGCTAGGGAGGCCCTAGTCAACTAGCTCGACCCTCTCCTCTCCGGGATGGTGTCCCTCTCTTCTCTGCTCCTCGGCGGCCGATGACGAATCAATCTCTTCGTGTCTCTCGACCCCAGGGCTATAAATAGCCCGAATGGCGGCTAGGTCTAAGGGGGAGGTAACCGGGCCCTAGAATGGGCTGGGCCGGCCGGCCTGGGCCCATCCCGGCCCAGTTGCCTGCCTCCTTTGCCCTACGTCGGTTTCTGAGTCTTCTAGATCCTTCCCCTTTCTGCATGTGGGCCCTTGTCGTCAGTTTCTCTCCGAGTTGGACGTAGCTCCTTGTCCCGCAAGATTCAGCACTTTTCTGGGTAGGTCCTCGGAGTTTGTCATCTTCTCTAGTTTGGTCCATGGGCTTCTTGGAGTCAAGTTTGCTTCATTGCATGACTTGTACGGGGCTTCAAGGTCTTGTCACAAGGTGCTTGATGAAATTATTCCGGAAATCTTGCTTTCAACGTCAAAACCCTACATAAACACTAAACTTCAAAACCGACATGCATGAATGAACTTGTTATATCAAGGGGGTTAGTACCAATGGATAAAGTACAAAAATTCATGTCAACACCGAAGGTAAACTCATGGCTAGGTTGACGGAATTTCACCGTCAACATCTCCCCCATGCTTAAACCTTGCCCGTCCTCGAGTAAGCCTTCGATGGATATCATCATTTTCCTTCATTGTTTAAACCTTGCACTTGATCATACATGAGAAAACATAATGCTCCAAAATTTTTAATTCATTAAGGTTTCATAATGTACTAGCCTTCATCCATACGGAGGGTGGATTATTAATTAATCTTACCCCACAAGTATTAACATGTTCCAAAGTTTAAATAGATCTCAGAATTTTTGAAATAAAGAATGAGATGAAAAAGAGATAAACCAAGTTCACAAATTTAAATCATCTTGCATATTGCTCATGAACTCCTCACTTTGTCTCTCAAGCCTATTTATTCTACTCCTTTCCCTCTCATAACATATATATATATATGTGGTAGGCTTTATATGGAGCTTTTTGGGAAAGTTTAGTCCTACCAAGATATTATAAATGAGATGTTGTCGAAACAAGACAAGCTTCTCATGGTCTTACCGAGACTCGTCCAAAAGGTCATTGGAAAATAATGTTAAGTCAAGGAGGGGAAAGAGAAAAATACACACACTTGAGATAGGTGGACATGTGCAAATGGCAAAGAGTGATCCCGAGGCACAAAGGAAGTCCTTGTTATCGGATTGCACATGGTTGGAAAATGAGTATGGATCTTTAATCTTGAAGCCTTGAAATTCCTAATGCACTTTAGAGAACTGGGGAGTTCACTTATTTTTACTCATATATTTTTTCTTTTTCTCATATATATATATATATTTTCTCATATATATATATATTTAATTTGCTCCTCTTGAACTCTAAAATTGCATTGTACCTACCTCCTCCCCCATGCTTAGACGTTTTCTCGTCCTCGGGCAAAGAGGTGATAGAGATAAGGTAGGTACCGGAAATACTTTTCCTTTGGAGAGATACTTGAAATCTTCAATGTTAGCACCATCTTGCAATCTTTCTTGAATTGATGATCCATCCTCAACGATAGGTTGTGGTCAAGGAGGTAATCACAAAAGATGATATTTGGTTTTAAGGGTGGATATCCGGTGAGGTTTGTGAGATCTCCAATGTGGGGATACACAATGCACGGATAAAAGGCTAGCAATAAGATAGATACGCAAAACGGAATGATCAGCTTCTTAGTCTCGGGCCAGAGAAATAATGGCCTGCAATAACTCACTCAAAAATAAATATTGTACACTAAGGTTTATGCACTCAAATATATATAAGGCTCTGGATAGGTATAGCAACACACAAGTGATATTCATGACAAGGTTAGCATTACTTTTAGAAATAAAAACCATCTTTAATCTATCTAAAACTTTGAGAGCACATAAAACACCATGGGTCTTTATTTTAATCATAACCTCCGCTAAAGATTAAGCTAGTATTTAGATAAATTCAGATTTGTATTCTAAGAGAGCACTAGCTTTAACATGCATAAATCAATTACAAAGATAAACAAAGTGGCAATTATAATCATATATCATCATGGCACAAATTTCATAACTTTTCCACATGTATAAACAAGGTGGTGTCTTTATTAATGATGGAAACAAACTGAAATGCATGCTGAAAATAAATGAACACACTTGCTGAAATTTAAATAAAAACTGGAAACACTACACAAACATAAGCAAACACAAGCTGAAAATTACAGAAAAAGGGAAAAGAAAAGAAAACTAAAGCTCCTCCTTCTTCTCAATCTTCCGCCGGTGGTTGGTATTGATGATCTTGGTAGTTGTACCCTTGCTCATAGTAGGTTTGTTCATCCCCTCCAACGAATTGATCCGGCGGTACTAAGTGAAGATGCCCATGCTCATAGACAATATTTGCATTGCCTTCACTAAGTTGAGCCGCGTTGGATTGGATGGCTGCGACGTTTTGCATGTTTCTCGCAGCATACCCTCCAATTATGGCCATGCTTTTTTGTGGTTGGGGGTATTGTGTGTAGGGCTCCACAAAGGTTACATTGGGCACCACATAATTTTGTGGGGGCAAAGGTGTACCACTCCCCCATGCTTGCATTGGTGGCCCTCCGTAATAACTTGGCGGAGTAGGGATCCCTCCAAATGGTGGCACATAATTTGGTTGTGCACCACCCTCTTGCATGGAGGAGGATCCCTCCTCTACAATTGTTCCTCTTTTATTTTTCTTCGCCGGGACAAGGAGTCCCTCCTCCAACCAATCTTCCTTCCCTTGAATGAAAAGCCTAACTCTTGGATCCGGAAGGGGTAGGTTCACCTTGGCCACATGAAAGCCTCCTCTCCCATCTCCACTAATATATTTTCCTTGCTTCAAATACTCAAATCCGAGAGGGTCCCACGTAAAAGATGTTCGGGATTCCTTGTAATCCTCGGCCTTAAGGAGATGGCCAACATAGAGAGGTAGCACCCCGAACCAATATCTCCCGATCCTGATGTTGCCTCGCAACACCATCGGTTGATCATAAGGTATGAGGGGTCTATTGGATGCTTGGCAATTATAGCCGAGTAGAGCCAATTCAACTCCGTGTCGGCCACCTTCGTTTCCCTCATCCTCCCCATAATCCTCTTGCACATCCAAGAGTGAAATACTTGGATAATGGGGTTGCGGATGGAATTGCGTTGTTGGTGGGCTTCTCCGGAGATTAAATTCCAAAATCCATCCAACATGCCTTCCAGCACATCAACTTTCTCCGGAGCTCCCTTTTGGAACCCAAGTAGCTCCCTAATATACTCGTAGGGAACCACTTGTTGGATTCCCTCCAAACGGAATGATAAACTTTGCACCCCCCTCATCAAAGATAGGCACCATAGTCATCAAGATTTCCAAGGCAAACTCCTTGTGGGTGTTTGCCGACACCCCGTTGGAGAATTGCACCCAACCAAGGTGCCCCAACATATAATATATGTCCGTGCCGAAACCCAACGCGTTGAGAGCTTGATCGTCGAAATCGGCGTTTGCAACAAGCCTCTTCTCAAGGCGAGAGAGTTTCTTTTCCTCCTCCTCCGACAATATGATGAAGCCATTTGTGGAGTACCATAGAGTGTATGGAGGTGACGCGGATGAACGGGTCGATCGACGAGGTGGGACGGGCAGCTCCTTCGTACGCCCTTGAGGTTCGGTAAACCTCATGGACGTGCTCCTTGTTGCTCTCATGCCACCGAAAAGGAGAGTGTCGTTCCTCCTTGGCGGTGTCGTGTCCTCCTCCATGCTCCGAGGAGACTCAGAAACCAAGTGCCTCCTCGAAGACGTCATCAAAGATGGCTTGGACGACGATGACCTCTTCTTCTTGGTGAAGAGACTTGTGGTTTTCTTCCACATGATTGCAACACTCTTCTCTCCACTAAAATTCCGAATTTCAACCGGTAACTAGCCACTTAAAAACTTATTTCAGAATGTGGACTTCGAGTGGATTAAGGGTGTTAATTGTTTGATCTATAAAGCTTGGGAAGGTTGGCTGTGTCTACGGTGGTTCTGGGCATGAAAACTTGAGCACACAAACTGAGGAAGGAGAGGGCTACTTGCCTGCAGAAGACGGGAGCCGGGGGGCACCATTTATAGGCCAGGCCGGCCGGCCTGGGCCGACCGGCCTAGGGTGGTTTGGCCCCCCTGGCTCAGCTCTTTCTCCCAGCATGATCATTTCTCCTCCATGACTTTCTTGCCCGCGTGCTCCACGAGTTGCACCACCCAAACGCTCTTGTCCACTTCTTTTCTTGCATTATTGGTCCTTCCACTTGATGCTTCATGCTTTGAGTCATGTCCATGCTCCCTTGCTCCACTTGCTTCACATGTCGCCATGAATTTCCTGCAAAGTTATGCTTGCTGCCCACCCATGCTTGTCCTTTGCATGTGGTCTTGATGAAAGTTGATGAAAGGGCATCCAATGGTGCATGCATGATTAACTTTAACTAGATTGCCTTCCTTTAAGTATGTTTAAGGCTAAGTACTCCTCTAATATCGAATTAAATATTTTTAGAGCTATGGGAAAGCTCAAGTGTAAGTTTAGAGAAGTCTTTAAACCATTAAAAACAAATGTAAGTCGAAAATATTTTCTGACTACATTGATATCGGTCTCACCGGTATAGTTTGCCTTCATTGGTTGAGAGCGAACTTTTCCCGGCTTGATCATGAGGGCATAGGTTTAGGTTCTAATTTTGGATAAATGAGAGAGATTTGAAATAAAATTAAATGAGTCTTAGAAAAATTCTAATCTTAGAGAAACCAAGGATATAGATTTTTAAACCAACCAAAAGTTTAGTTTCTAGGTTCACGCGAGTCCTACCACGTGCTGAAATTTAAATAACATCTAGGTACAAGTCGTGGCTCTACTCGTGTGTTTTTAGCATGAAAAACAAGTCAACCACTACATCATAATGAGGATGAATGGTTGAGTTAGGTTCTGAATTTATTTGGTTGTGGTTTCTTGAAAAGAAACAAGCAAACACATAGGATGGTTCAAGTAAAGGGTTTATGATCAAGCAAAATATTCAACCAAGAATTATGTCTCTAATATTGTTCAACCACTTCTAAGTCTAATGTCTTTGTGTAGTAAAATTCAAAACTGAAATAAAAACTCGAAAAACCTGGAATCGGGTTGTCCTCCCGGTAGCTTATTCTTGACTCGACGAAACGGGTTGCCTCCCGCCTGGCGCTTCGTTTATAGTCCATGGCTAGACTTCTTCACTTGATTACTTCAGATCAACGCTCTTTGCGGGCGTTGCAATCTTGGGTACGCACTTCCGCACCATCTTGGGCACGGTCTTTTCTTACGGCTAGTCATCTTTTTGGTCTTCACAGGCGGCTTTTCTTCCTTTGTCTTGACGGATGCAACAACTTCCTTGATTTTCTTCACGTCCTTCTTCTTCGGCTCTTTCTTCTTCCTCAGCCCTTCCTTCTTCCTTGGTTATTCCTTAACAATGCGACGATGAGGTGGAACATTTTTAACTTCAATCATATTGCATACCTCGAGGCGTGGTCGAAACTTGAAGGAACTCCTTTCTCCGTTAATGTCGAACATGATCTCCCCCTTGCCAACATCAATAGTAGCTCCCACGGTCTTGAGGAAAGGCCTCCCAAGGATGAGCGGCGGCTTCTCCCTCTCTCCCATCTCGAGCACCACAAAGTCGACGGGGATGAAGTGGTGTCGACCTTCACGGGCACATCTTCGGCGATGCCCAAGGGATAGCGAATGGAGTTATCACCTAACTCCAAACACATACCCGTAGGCTCCAACGGTAGGTGCAACTTCTCGAGCACATCTCTTGGCATGATGCTCACACTTTCTCCAAGGTCGCATAACGCCTTCTCGAACTTGAATGTACCAACGGAACATGGAATTGTCGAGCATCCTGGGTCCTTTTGCTTCTCTAGCCCATTAGCAAAAGCGGCACTACATTCCTCATACATCTTGACATGATCTACCCCGAGTGTTTCTATCTCATATTTGTTTGCAAGTATGTCTTTGAAGTAGCGAGAATATGTAGGTACTTGAAGGGCATCCAATAATGGCATGTTGATGCTAAGTCTACGCACAACCTCCACAAACTTCTCAAAGTGGTTATCAAGTTTACCTCGGAAGTAGCGTGACTTGAGTTGTGGTATCTTCGTGTCCTTCTCCCGGCATCTCAAACTTGGGCTCTTCGATGACGATCCCCGTAACTTCCTCCTTAGCAAATTCCTCCACCCCGGCGGATGGTTTAGGCTTCCTTGCTCCCACGAAACGTTCCGGATCTTCGGTCTCCTTTCCCAAACGTGTTTGAATAGCCTTCGCCGATTCGGGACCTTTAGGTTGTCCCGGAGGCTTCCCTTCATTAGTAGTGAGGCGCCCGACAAGTTGTCCCACTTGCGTCTCGAGCATCTTCATCATGTTGAGCACTTGATGGTTGGAGCTTCCGACCTCCATCACTTTGCTATCGATGTTCTCCAACACCTTGTCTATGGCCTTGAACTTGGTGATGGTGTCCTTGTTGATCTTAGCTTGCTCGTCCATGAAGTCCTTCAATTGTATACGAAGCGGAACCAAATTCGGAATGGATGAGCTTGCATTAAATTGAGGTCTACCTTATCCGTAGCGAAAGTTCGACAATTCTCCCTTCCTCATGTAGTCAAGCACCTTGTCTTCCTCCGGACAATCCTTGTGGACATGGCCAGACTCTCCGCATTCTTCGCATGTGGATCTTGCTTCGGCAGCCTTCAAATCTTGAGCCTCTTTCTTTTCTATCTCCATCTTCTCCAACCTCCTCATGAGTAAATCGATCTTGCCTTTAAGTATGTTCTCCTTCTCCACTTGCAAGACTCCTTTGACGTTCCCCGTGGGTTGAAGCGGATGTAAGCGTCCGAATGACGCCCGCGTGTCATTATCCGCGACCTTCTTGAATAGAGTGAAAGCTTGAGTCAGCGTAAGCTCGATGATAGATCCTCATGCCGATGCATCGATGATCGTCCTTGACGCCATGGTGAGTCCTTGATAGAACTTTTGCACGAGGTCTTCCTTCGGGAACTTGTGATGTGGAACCACCCGAGTGTACTTGTTGAAGCGCTCGAATGCCTCCGAGATAGTTTCCATAGGATATTGAGAAAAAGTGGCAATCTTATTATGCAAGCTTTGAGTTTTACCCGGCGAGTAGTATTCCTTCATGAAGGCCCTCATCAATGCGTTCCAATTTTGCGTCTCCACCGGTTGAGAGTGGAACCATTGCAAAGCATTCCCGAGTAGTGAGAACAGAAAAAGCCTTGCCCTCATTTGGTCTTGAGTCACCCCATCCATATTGAAGGTCTGACATAGTTAAATGAATGCTTGGAGGTGAAGGACCGGATCCTCTTTACCGGTGAAGGGTGAATGTTGCACCATGCAGATTGTTAAGGTCTTGATCCCGAACGGCCTTCCGATCTCCGCGAGGTTCAAGATTGGTAGGTCGATGATGTCCGGGGTGCATAGCTCCCCGATCTTGCGTTCTTGCGGCGGTTGTTCACCCATCGGTGGAAGTCGATTCTCTCGAGGACTTTGAGGTGGTGAATTCTTCGGAGATTCCGACGATCCTTGGTCTTCCGACTTGGAGTCTACAAAATCTAGCTTTTTAGCTTGATGTGCTTCACGTCTCCTTAGCCTGTAAAGTTTTTCTAGATCATCCACAAAATTATCGGGTTTGTTGGAGAGGTAGCCGTCCATCTCCTGTTAGGGTTAGCGATAAACAAAATATGCAAAAACGAAAAACTAAAAACAAATCTAAGAAAACTAGGGTTAGACAAACTAGATTAGATTGATTTTGAGGATGATCAAAGTTTAGTAGATGCAAAAAGAAAAATTAAAAGAAAACTGAAAATCACAAAAAAGTAATAAAAGATCAAATCTTGATCACTTGTTCCCTGGCAATGGCGCCAGAAAAAGGGGCTTGTTGACGGTTAATAGTTGTATCAAAGTTCGTTTAGACTTGCAAGCGGACAAGTCTCCCGTCATAGTCAAGGGACCCTTCTTCCCTCGAGTGGTGAACCCAAGGTATCAAATCCGTGGAACAAATTTGTGACGCAAGAGATGATCTAATAATGCCAAGTAACTTCAATCTTCGAGAGATAAAACCTAATGCATCTAATCATAAGAATCAACACAAGAACGAATCTAATCTACTAAAGACCAGAGGTAACAAAGATAGAGCGGGTAGATAAACCGATCTAGAGAGATCGGGTCAAGCCTTTTGTTGAAGTTCCAAGAAAAAGAAGAAATAGCAAATCAAATCTCATTAGAAGCCTCTTTAAACCGTGGTTTCCCTTCCGACTCCGAGAACGCCCGCCTTTCAAAGCCCCCGTTCCATCACAACGTACTCCTATTCATGAGGGTAGTCTAGGGCGAGTTCGAGGACAAGTCGAGTTCTTTCGGAAAATCAGGCGTGTACCTCTAGCCACCGCGGCTACAAGAACACCCTATGTGATCTATCTAGAGAATAGATCTAAAATAAGCAAAGCCGATCGAAAACGAAGACTTCAGAGAAACACTTAGTCGCTAAGAATCGGATTCAACTTGATACATCAACTAGTACAATGATATATGATCAAGATCACCACCGGGATCCTACCTTGATCTTTCTTCTAGCTCCGGGAACTCCAACGTGGTCCTTGCAAGGTTCCCACATCGGCTAGGGAGACCCTAGTCAACTAGCTTGACCTTCTCCTCTCCGGGATGGTGTCCCTCTCTTCTCTGCTCCTCGGCGGCTGATGACGAATCAATCTCTTCGTGGCTCTCGACCCCGGGGCTATAAATAGCCCGAATGGTGGCTAGGTCAAAGCGGGAGGTAACTGGGCCCTGGAATGGGCTGAGCCGGCCGGCCTGGGCCGACCGTCTTGGGCCCATCCCGACCCGGTTGTCTGCCTCCTTTGCCCTACGTTGGTTCTCGAGTCTTCTAGATCCTTCCCCCTTCTGCATGTAGGCCCTTGTCGTCAGTTTCTCTCCGAGTTGGACGTAGCTCCTTGTCCCGCAAGATTCGACACTTTTCTGGGTAGGTCCTCAGAGTTTGTCATCTTCTCGGGCTTGGTCCCTGGGCTTCTTGGAGTCTAGTTTGCTTCATTGCATGACTTGTACAGGGCTTCAAGGTCTTGTCACAAGGTGCTTGATGAACTTATCCCGAAGTCTTGCTTTCAACGTCAAAACCCTGCATAAACACTAAACTCCAAAACCGACATGCACGAATGAACTTGTTATATCAAGGGGGTTAGTACCAATGGATAAAGTATAAAACTCATGTCAACACCGAAGGTAAACTCATGGCTAGGTTGACGGAATTTCACTGTCAACAGAGCCCCCGTTCTCCAAGCCTCGAAATGAATCTGTCCAGGGCCGCCATGCACCCGGTCAGCTTCTGTACATCCTTGATGCATGTGGCAGCTTTCATGTTGGCAATGGCGGAGATCTTTTCAGGGTTGGCTTCGATGCTGCGATGACTGATAATGAAGCTAAGTAGTTTCCCTGAGGGTACACCGAAGACGCACTTGTTGGGGTTGAGCTTCCACTAGTACTCTCGCAGAGATGCGAAAGTCTCTTCATGATCGGTGATGAGCGTGTCGGAATCCACGTAGGCTTCGATGTTATTATTGAACTGCTTCTTGAAGCAGTCCTAGATAGCTCGCTGGTAGGTGGCTCCGGCATCTTCAACCCGAACGACATTGTCGTGTAGCAGTAGGCGCCGAACGGGGTGATGAACATGGTCTTCTCCTGATCTTCTTCCTTGATAGCAATCTGGTGGTACCCGAAGTAGCAGTTGAGGAAGCAGAGTAGGTCGTAGCCCACCATGGAATCGATGACTTGATCAATCCGCGGCAACCCGAAGGGGTCCATGGGGTAGTGCTTGTTGAGGTCGGTGTAGTTGACGCACATCCTCCTCTCGTTGGTATTTTTCTTGCGAACGAGGATGGGGTTGGCGAGCCACTCAAGGTGGAAGACTTCACGGATGAAGCCGACCCCGAGTAGTTTGGCAGATTCCTTCTTGATGGCATCCCGTCAGTTGTCGGCGAAGCGGCGGAGGTGTTGTCGCTTGGGGGTAGCTTTAGGGTCGACGTTGAGTGAGTGCTCGATCAGCCTCCTGGGCACCCCTGGCATGTCCGCTGGTTTCCAAGCGAAGATGTCTCAGTTAGCCCGGAGGAAGCTGACGAGCATGTCTTCCTATTTCGGGTCGAGACCCGCCCCGATCATGGTAGTCTTGCTGCTATCGCCCGTCCTGAGGTCGATGGTCTTTTATTTGTACTTCCTCTAATGGCTGAGGTTTGTTAGTTGTGTCGGTCTTCTCCAAGATCTCGAATTCGGTTGGAGCGAGCTTCTTGGATGTAGCAAAGATTTCCATCATTACATTGGGTACTTGGTTGGTCGCTGCGAGTTCTACGGCTTTGGTGTCGCAGTCGAAGGATATCTTCAAGTCCCCTTGTAGTGTGAGTACTCTGGCAGGACTTGGCATCTTGAGTACTAAGTAGGTGTATTGTGGTACCGCCATGAACTTGGCGATAGCTGGTCTGCCGAGGATGGCATGATAGGAGGTTTCAAAGTTTTCTACCTTGAACTTGATGTACTCGGTGCGGTAGTTCTCCCTTGTCCCCCTGAAGGTAACTGGCAGGACACTGAGCCTAGCGGAATAGTCGCGTTTCCGGGGACAATGATGTAGAAGGGTGACGCGCTCTTGGTGAGCATGTTGGTGATGTCGAGCTTCATTTTCTTCAAGGTCTTGGTGAAAAGGACGTTGAGCCCACTTCCGCCATCGATGAGTACCTTGTTGAGTCTGGAGCCCGCGACTACTGGTTTCAGGACGAGTGAAAAATGTCCTAGTTCGGAGAAGCTTGTCCATTGATCCGCGCGGGAGAAGTTGATAGATACCTCCGACCACCTTAGAGGTGTCGGCACCACTGGTTCAATGTTCAAGACTTCCTGTCGGGTAGCCTTCTGAGACCGTCTGGTGGGTAGTCCACCGAAGAGGATGTTCACCGTTTTTTCGGGTACCTGGAAGTCATTGTTGCCTTCGCCGACTTTCTTCTTGCCCTTCTTGTCGTGAGGAGGCCGAGGATTTGGTGTATCTTTGAGTGCTTGCCGGAGTTGGTAGCACTGCTCGGTAGTGTGGTTGCCCTCCAGATGCCACGAACACTTCTCTTTTGAGCAAGTCTTTGAAGCCGCCAGAGGTCTTTTTCGAGTTGTCTTTCGCAGGGCGTTGTATAGCCACGATTGTGTTGTCTGGCTTACGCTTGCGGTTAGGACCTGAGTAGTTGTTGTAGCTGCGACCCCCTTTTTGTTGTTGTTGTTGTTGTTGTTGTTGTTGTTGTTGCTGCCCGTGTTGTGCTTGCTCTTGCCACGGATGGAGCCGTACTTGGCGTTCGCCTTGTCCTCTTCGTTGGCCCATGATGTGATCATGTCTAAGAGCTTAGTGATGGAACTCGGGTGACGACGACTGAAGTCCTCGAAGGTGCGATGGTGGTAGAGTCCGTTTTGGAAGAGGTTGATGACCTCCTTGTCGGTGATGTCGACTACGATCGCGCGCTTGTCAAAGAAGCGCTGCATGTACTGGCGTAGCGTCTCGCCTTGTTCTTGCATGACCATTGCAAGGTCCATGCAAGTACCTGAGCGCTCCATGGCACCCGCGAAGTTGCTGGTGAACTGAGCCTTCAGCTGGTCCCATTCGTCGGTCAAGTTCTTGTCAAGTGACTGGAGCTAGGTGAGTGGGGCTTGGTCTCTAGGCAGAAGGGGAAGTAGAGGCACTTCGTATCATTATTGCCACCAGCGTTTTCAATGGATGAGGCATAGCACCTGAGCCACTGAACTGGGTCTTGCTTCGCGTCATACTTGGTGATCCTGAGGGGTTTGAACTTCTCAGGAAGAAGCAGATCGTGAAGTCGCGCGGAGTAGGCGGGGAAGCCGTCGCTGTCGCTTGCTTCAGTAGCCTTTTTGCGATAGATCTCCTCAATCCTGTGGCGGGCATTGTAGCCGCCACACAGTTGTCGGTGACGTGGCTGTTGGCGTGGCCTCGGCCTCCGCGATCATCGCCGCCACCAGCTCTTCTGCCAGCACCGTGTGATGAGCTCCCGCCGATGCTACCACCGCTGCCGCTATCACCGCGACTAGCGTCGCCGCCCTGGCTGTTGCCGCCCTAGGAGGGTCCTCCAGCTGAGGCCCTAGTGCGGTTGGGGTTTGGCTGTTGTTCTCCGCGGACAAGGTTGCGTCCTCCGTCTGCCAGGCTGCGACTAGTAGCTTCGTGATGTCTGGCTTCATGAGTTCTGACGGGGGGTGGGGGGTACTTGGGTGACCCTGTTGTCAACCTCATGAAGTAAGCGTCTTCAGCAAGCTTGGCGATGACCTCACCTACGCGGATCCCCTGAGCCTCACGTGCTATCGTGGTGATAGACCTGAGGCACTGCTCAGGAGTGGTGTTGTTGACGGATAAAAAACATATCCCTCTACGATCCACAAGCGTACGGACCTACACCTTTTTCACCACGGGATTCCCAAGGTTCTTGACAATTCGCGGAGCAAGGGGATTACAAGCTCGATCTACCTTTACACTCTAGCTACTCAAACCCTAACTATGATTAAACTAGAAAACAACTAAACTACACTAGAGAGAATGATTAAGCTATCAAGATAAAAGACACTCGCCCATGGGTCTACGATACTAGAGCATGCAATCGCTTTAAACAAGAAAACCAATCTAATCTATCGGGGGTTGTGATCACGGTTTTGCCCTTTCCCTCCTCTCGTACTGTCACTACGCGAAGGTATTCGTGACTAGACCTATGATGGACACGACGTATTGAATGGATCCAAGGAAGCATTGGAGCTCTACTCCCTTTACGGCATGGTAGCTAACCTTAAGCATTAATGTATATTCAACACAAGATGATAGATATATAATCCAACAAAGTACGATTACATCTCAAGATCGATTACAACCCATGGACGAATAAGGAGATTACCCCATCAAGGTGCTAGACATAGCACCGTTGATCATGGTCACCCTTTCGACGGTGTCTTCCTTCTTCTCCACTTGTGGGTGCTTCCTTCGAGGTGGTTGATCTCCCTCCAGAGATCTCCCTCCTCTCTCTCTAGCTTGTGGATGGCCTCCTGGTATGAATGGCTCTCTCCTTGTGAATGGCGGCGCCTCCAGGATTTTAGGGTTGAAGATCCTTCGGGTGCAAGGAAAGGGGGGGGCCGAACCGACGCCAGAAGTGGGCTGGGCAGGCCGGCCTGGGTGACCGGCCCAGGCCCATTTCGGCCCAGTTCAGTCGCCCCTTCGCTCCTGTGGGTCCTCAGGTGATTATGCACTTTGCCTCTTCCACTTGCATGATTTTGACGATGTTGTCCTCGCGTCCAAGATGGAGGTTCTCCGTGCATGAAGTTCGGTCTTTTACACTTGAATCCCCAGGGGTGTTCCTACGTAGCACTTCGGTCCTCGCCACCATTGGAAGTGATTTCATCAAGCTCATGAATATGAACAAGACTCTGTAAATGCTCCTTTGAACTTGTTGCGAATCCGTCCTTTATGTTCATGTTTTCCTACATAAACACAACACTTCCAAATGCATGCACATAGATGAACTTGTTATATTATTAGTGGGCCTAGTGGCGGGTTAGTTCCATAAACAAATCCAAACCAAAGTGTAATGAACATGTTTGGTGTACCAAAATACACCGTCAACATCTCTCCCACGCTTAGCACTTGCTCGTCCTTGAGCAAGTACTCGTAAAAGAACTTCGTCCAAGGTGTTGTAATCATGTTCCGCTAAATCTTTCTTCTCACGTTAGTCAATCCTTTATCTCTAATACATAAACATAAAGTAATGATCATCAAATATAAACATGGGCGTTTAAAATCTTTACGACATCAAGATTTACCCCACAACTCAAACTCTTTACTCGAAGTCTTCAGTTTCAGCCATGCTTACTTCTTTGCTTCCATCGGAGGGTTTTTATGATTTTCAAAAACAAAATTCCTGCAACAAGTATTAGACAAAAACCTTTCTCCAAGCTCTCTCAAGTCTCTCATATAAAAGTGGCTATCCTAAACAAATTTTATAAAACTCTCACCTCCCATAAATCTCTCATATGACATGTAAAGTGGAGCTATAGGTAGGGCTAGTGCAATCAACATAAATATTGTCAATCTAAGAACTTCCTCTAATGGTTGTTTACCTTTCAAAGCCAATGATCAAGAGAATAAACCATATGTAGGGATATCAAGGATGAGAAGATTTAGAATGGTGGACATGTGCAAGGGCAAATAAAATCATGACTACGAGGCACCGATGACGTCCTCGTTGTCGGATTGCACATGGTTGGAAATAGAGTGAAAGTTTCGTCTCTCAACAACGTGACATCCTTCCTTACACTTTATTTTTTAATTTCACTTGATTCATCCCTCTCATATCTTTCTTTCCACTCCTCTTCTCTCTTTTTATTCTTTTTCTTTCATTCTTTCATACACATATATTTTTTTCTTTCTTTGCCTTTCTATTATTATTATTATTTCTTTCTTTTCCATACTCATACTTTTCTCTTTATTTTTCCCTCTCTTGACATCTTTTCAAAGCTCTCAACTCCTCTCTTTCTTGCCTGCATACAATCTGAAATATTAAATAAACCATGCTAGAGATGAGACGAAACTTTGAAAGTAGGTTGTGTTCAAGGAATGCGATGTACAAAAGAGATGTATAGGGTTGGGTATGGAGTTCGGCGATGTACGAGACTTCCAATGTGAAAATCACGTTACCGAATACATGACGAGGCTAGCAACAAAAGATAAGCACAAGAACATGATCATTGCTTGAAATTAAAACTCCAAGAGAGAAGGGTCCTAGCCCAACTCATCGTGCTAATCACACTTATGGTGGAGCAAAAATAAATTGGCTTTGTATAGGATTTTTTTCTTATTCTCAACTTGGAAAAAGAGGTTTTTCTAACCTTTATTACAAGGGTTTTTAGATAATTTTCAGAACTGAAATCCTCAGATCAAAGTGTGGTATGAGTACTTTTAGTACTAGCAATTCCACTAAGCACCACGGTAAACATTTTTCAAACCACACACTTATGTTCATATATCAAGAATTAAAGATAAACAAACGAGTGAATAAAGATAAGCATCACACAAGACATAAAATTTAAAAGACTCTTTTTATTTAATTTTCTTTGACTCAACACTATATTAAGACACTTCAAACTTGCAAACATTTAAAAACACACTCAAAAACTAAAGACTCTTAAACTCTAAAACTCTCTCAAAAACTAAACCGAACCAAACTAAACTTGAAGCTCAAAAGCTAAAAGGCTAGCTAGATAGCTCTCCCCCACGCTTAAATCATACGACGTCGTCGTCGTATCTTACAAAAATCCTAAGGGGGAAAACTAAACCTAGTGGTACTTTCCGCAACTATTGCACCATTTTCCTCTCATGTTCCCGACCATGCCAAAACGTTTGCGCACGTTGCGGTTTAGGAACTTGTAGTCGTCTTCGACCACGCGCTCTAAATCCTCCATACGCTGCCTCATCACCTCCATGGCTTGGAGACATTCGTCGATCGTTGCGTAGAGCTTCGAGATGGAGTGACGGCAAGCCGCACAACACATAGGATGCATCCCGAAAGGGTCGTCGTCGCCAGGGTCTCCGCCGTCGTCGCCGCCGTCGTCGTCATCACCATTGTCGTCGCCACCGTCGTCATTGCCGCCGCCGTTGGTGTCGGTGTTTTGGACCGGCAACCTACTACGGGGAGTACCCGAAGTAGATGAATGTGACTCGCCGAGATCGGTAACTCGAAGGAAGAGACATGTGGCACTAGGCTCGGGCGACACCTCCTTGTAGTCCTTCCGCTTCATGCCACGGATGCGCGCCGACCTTCGAACGGGAGTAGGAACCTTCTCCTCTTCGACGGGGTTGCGAGATGCGATAGTTCTGGTCGGGACACGCCCTCTCGCAACAGATGCGGGCGGTCCTCTTGATCTCGACGGGTAGCTTGAGCTCGCATCGCTTTGCCTCCTCCATCGATGGCTCCTTGGTGCCTTGCTTCAACTCTAAGCTCCTCGGGGACGCCATGGCTGCTGCTTGGGTGCAAAAGTATGCTTGATGGGATGGATTCCCGAGCTCCCACCTCAAAATAAATAGTCCGAAGAGGAAAACCCTAGGAACCTCATTTCCTTATTCAAACTTCCCTTAAAATTTTGACTGAAGAAGGAAGTCAAAAAGGAGCAATCCGGGAAAAAACTAGAGCGAAACGCTACCGGGGCCCACTTGGGCCGATCTGATGGGCCGGCCGCCCACCCCCGTTCCGGGGCTTGGCCCGGCCCGGCCTCGGCTTCCCGTGTACCGCCCTTTTTTCACTTTCTCAGCCCATGGGAAAAAATTGGCCCAGTAAATCTTCGCGAGAAACTCCAGAAAATTAAAGGAAAAACTATTTACAAAAATCCATGCCTTGTTTTTCGTCCTAGGCCGGACGTTCAGGCTCTTCTTCCATGGTGAAGACATTAACATGTTGAAGGGGCACAACGTCGGGTTCGTAGTAAACCTTAAGCCGTTGACCATTCACCATGAATTGATCACCTTTCACATCCATAATGGTTATTGCTCCGTTGGAGAGCACCGAATGCACAACATAAGGTCCGTCCCACTTGCTTTGCACTTTTCCGAAGGTTTTAAAACTCCAATTGTAGAGGAGGACCTTATCTCCTTCTGTAAACTCTTTTTTCTTTAACCTTTTATCATACCATCTTTTGATTCTCTCTTTGTATATGCTTGCATTTTCATATGCTTTCAACCTCATCTCCTCTAGCTTGCTTATTTGAATTCCTCGTTTCACCACCGCGACATCGAGATCAATGTTCATCTCTTTAATCGCCCAATAGGCTTTATGTTCCAACTCAACCGGAAGGTGGCAAGCTTTTCCATGGACGAATTGATAAGGGGTCATACCTATCGGTGTCTTGAACGTCGTTCGATAAGCCCACAAAGCTCCGTCTAATTTCTTTGACCAATCCTTGCCTCCTTCTCTATGGTTTTGTTGAGGATACTTTAATTGCTCTATTCGATGTTTCCGCTTGTCCGTTGGTTTGTGGATGATAGGCCATAGAGACCCTATGTTCAATTCCCAACTGACAAGAACTTTTTGAAATTCTTCCCTATGAAGTGAGTTCCTCCATCGCTTATCAAGATTCTCGGTGTACCGAAACGAGGAAAATCTGCCGTTCTTGATCATAGTGATGGATTCCCTCCGTGGAAGCTTTTACGACATGACATAGCCTCTACCCACTTGGATACATAATCAACCATGACTAGAAATATACTCATATCTCTGTGTGAGTTTTTGAAAGGCCCCATGAAGTCTATACCCCACACATCGAATAAAATCGATTTAGATTGTATTTCAAAGTACGATCGAGAGTGCCGAGGCCGGACTCGGGAAGGCGCCACCCTCGGTGGGTGTATTGGAATCACCGGGCCGGTGGTGTTCCCTCCCGGAACCGTAGTGAGTCGATGTAGGCGACGTAGCGTGAGTCCTCCCTTTGTCGGTTCCGCGAGCTTGAGGTCCGGCCGCAGACATATCTTCCGCCGGCGTCGATCTTATAACCGCCCCGCAGGCCGGCCCTGACAAGGGAAGCTCAGTGGAGTCATCTTCGGACTCGGGCTCCTCGGGGTCCGACCCGAAGTCGAATTCGTAGTCCGGGTTCGAGTAGAACTCGGAGAGAGGAATGGAGTCCGAGAGGTGGTCGGGGACGGCGTCGGAGTCTGAGTTGTACTCGGTTACGGGCTCCTTGCCGGCCCGGCGTGGTGTAGGAGCCTCCGCGCGGGCCCGGCTGGGGACGCGGGGGCCACGCGCGGAGCGCCGGCATGGCGAAGGGACCGCCCGCGATGGTCGAGCGGGCCGGCTCGCAAGCGATGGCCCATGGCGACGTCGGGTTCGAGTTGGAGACGGACTCGAGCTCGAAGTCGGCCGTGGATGTCGGAAAGCGAAATTTCGCCGAACTTGCCGGGCGAGCTTGCCCGTGACAACTTCTCGGAAGCGTCGCAAGGCGTCCGTCCTCGAGTCGGGTTGCATGATCGCGGCGGCCGGGAAGGAGCCCGCGCCATCGCGTGCGACCCGTGCGCCGAAGACGAAGGTGTCGCCGCGGTTGAAGGCGACGGTTGGCTTGATGTGAAAGGAAGCCATCGAGTTCGCCATGTGATCTCGAGCGAGAGCCCCTACCCGGCGCGCCGACCGTTCGTGTTTTGGACCGGCAACCTACTACGAGTGAGTACCCGAAGTAGATGAATGTGACTCGCCGAGATCGGTAACTCGAAGGAAGAGACACGTGGCACACACTTTAGACAGGTTCGGGCCGCGAGGTGCGTAATACCCTACGTCCTGTATGCTGCGTAGCTCTGGATTGATAGGGCACGGTTACAGGATGGTGCAACGGTGCGCCGTGAGTTGAGATTGGATGAGGTGATCCTGAGATCGGTCCCTGCCTCTCCTTATATAGTCCGGGAGGCGTGGTTACAAGCTCGAGTAGGGAAGGAGTACTAGCCGAGTACGTCTAGGAGACCTCTATACAGATGCGGAACGTGTGCCGCAGTCCTAACCGAGTACTACTCCCGTGTTGTCCTTGTGCTCCACGCCTTCAGGTGCCGTGTAGCGCAAGCCGGGTAGTCCCAGGGGCCCACCGAGTAGTCGGTCCTGGTACCCACCGAGGTAGTGGGCCCAGGGAGGTCCATACGACAGTTGGGGCCTTCGGGAGTCTTCTCCTTGGGCACCTCTTCCCAAATTTAAAGATCGTTATCATCTCTTCCGGCGGCCGCTCACGAGCTCGAGCTATGATTGTCGGAGTAGTCGCTATCCCCATAGTCCTTAGGCTCGGGATACACCTCCATGTAGTCCTTTCGCTTCATGCCTCGGATGCGCGCCGACCTTCGGACGGGAGTAGGGACCTTCTCCTCTTCGACGGGGTTGTGAGATGCGATAGCTCCGGTCGGGACACGCCCTCTGCAACGGATGCGAGCGGTCCTCTTGATCTCGACGGGTAGCTTGAGCTCGCATCGCTTCACCTCCTCCATCGATGGCTCCTTGGCGCCTTGCTTCAACTCTAAGCTCCTCGGGGACGCCATGGCTGCTGCGTGGGTGCAAAAGTATGCTTGATGGGATGGATTCCCGAGCTCCCAATTCGGCCAAATAAATAGTCCGAAGAGGAAAACCCTAGGAACCTCAATTTCCTTATTCGAACTTCCCTTAAAATTTTTTGACCGAAGAAGGAAGTTGAAAATGAGCAATCCGGGGAAAAACCAGGGCGAAACGCCGCCGGGGCCCACCTGGGCGGATCCAACTGGGCCGGCCGGCCCATCCTGTTCCGGGGGCCGGTCCGGTCCGGTTTCCCGTGCACCACCCTTTTTCACTTTCTCAGCCCATGGGAAAAAGTTGGCTCAGTAAATCTTTGTGAGAAACTCTAGAAAATTAAAAGAAAAACTATTTACAAAATTCCATGCCTTGTTTTTCGTCCTAGGCCGGATGTTCGGGCTCTTCTTCCATGGTGAAGACGTCAACATGGTGAAGGGGCACAACGTCGGGTTCGTAGTAAACCTTAAGCCGTTGACCATTCACCATAAATTGATCACTTTTCACATCCATAATGGTTGCCGCTCCGTTGGAGAGCACCGAATGCACAACATAAGGTCTGTCCCACTTGCTTTGCAATTTTCCCTTTCCGAAGGTTTTAAACCTCAAATTGTAGAGGAGGACCTTATCTCCTTCTTTAACCCTAAAACCTTGGAGGTGCAAGGACTACAGAGGGATAGTACTCGGTTAGGAAGCTACACATGTCCGGATCCATGTAAAGTACTCCTAGCCGTACACGACTAGTACTCTCCCCTCAAACCGACTTGTAACCCTGCCTCCCGGGCTATATAAGGCGAGGTAGGTGCCGTGTAGCACAAGTCTAGAAGTTCCAGGGGGCCACCGAGTAGTCGATCCTGGTACCCACCTGAGTAGTGGGCCCAGGGATGTCCATACAACAGGGACAACCCGTCCCCTCTGTTGACGGATAAAAGACGTATCCACCTACGATCCGCAAGCGTACGGACCTACACCTTTTTCACCACGAGATTCCCAAGGTTCTTGTCAATCCACGGAGCAAGGGGATTACAAGCGTTTGATCTACCTCTACTCACTAACTACTCAAACCCTAACTATGATTAAACTAGAAAACGACTAAACTACACTAGAGAGAATGATTAAGCTGTCAAGATAAAAGACACTCGCCCATGGGTCTACGATCCCAGAACATGCAATCGCTTTAAACAAGAAAACCAATCTAATCTATCGGGGGTTGTGACCACGGTTTCGCCCTTTCCCTCCCCTCGTACTGTCACTACGTGAAGGTAATCGTGACTAGACCTATGATGGACACGGCATATTGAATGGATCCAACGGAGCATTGGAGCTCTACTCCCTTCACGGCATGGTAGCTAACCTTAAGCATTAAAGTATATTCAACACAAGATGATACAAAGATGTTCCAACAAAGTACGATTACATCTTAAGATCGATTGCAACCCATGGACGAATAAGGAGATTACCCCATCAAGGTGCCAGACATTGCACCGTTGATCATGGTCACACTTCCGACGGTGTCTTCCTTCTTCTCCACTTGTGGGTGCTTCCTTCGAGGTGGTCGATCTCCCACCGGAGATCTCCCTCCTCTCTCTAGCTTGTGGATGGCCTCATGGTGCGAATGGCTCTCACTCTGCAAATGGCGGCGCCTACAGGGCTTTAGGTTGAAGATCCTTCGGGTGCAAGAAAAGGGGGGCCGAACCGACCCCTGGAGTGGGTCGGGCCGGGCGGCCCGGGCCGGACCGGCCTGAGCCCATTTCGGTCCGATCGGTGGCCGCCCTTCGCTCCCGTGGGTCCTCATGCATTTATGCACTTTGCCCCTTCCACTTGCATGATTTTGACGATGTCTTTCTCGCGTCCAAGATGGAGGTTCTCTGTGCATGAAGTTCGGTCTTTTACGCATCAATCCCCGAGGGTGTTCCTTCGTAATACTTCGGTCCTCGCCACCATTGGAAGTGATTTCATCAAGCTCATGAACACGAACAAGACTCCGTAAATGCTTATTTGAACTTGTTACGAATCCGTCTTTTATGTCCATGTTTTCCTACATAAGCATAACACTTCCAAATGCATGGACAAAGATAAACTTTTCATATGATTAGTGTGCCTAGTGGCGGGTTTGTTCCATAATCAAATCCAAACCAAAGTGTAATGAACATGTTTGGTGTACCAAAATACACCGTCAACACCCTCCTGCTGCCCCCACGGAGCCAGAGCTCTACCTCCATCAGTGCTGAGAGGGAGCTCGCGCCCGCCCCGGGATCTGCGCGGCACGGGGAGGGCCTCACTCCCTCACGGACGGTTGGAGCTGGGCTACCGGCTTCAGCTGGGCTACCGGCGTAGATGAAGCTGAGTGGGAGGGTGCAGATGCCGACCACCGTGGTACTGCGATAGGCCGTGGCCGCAGTGGCCGTCGCACGCCGCAGCGCCGAACCCAACCCGCCATGTCAACGCCACGCGCCGCGGGAGACAGGGCTGCCTTGCCGACCCCGCAGCTGAAGAGGGAGTCCAGCACCATGCCAGCCACCAAGCGCCCCGCCACCGCCGCCGGAGACCGGACCAGCCGTACAGACCACCGTTCGCCCTGCGGGAGGCCGGGGCTGCAGTGAGCCCCTCGCCCCGGGGCCATGCCAGCTGCAGGATTCCCGCGGAACGCCACACACGACCGGGGAAGATGGGCCGCCATGCTGGATGCCATGCGTCATCGCAGGACCTCCTTTTGTCCTCTTATTCTCCTCGACAAACTCGCCGCAGCCGCTCCTGCTCTCCACGAGCGAGCCGCCGCCACCTGCGGGAAGCTAGCTCGGGGGAGGTCGCCGCCGCGACGCTCCGAAGCTGCCGCCGCTGCACCCTCAAGCTCCGGCCGGAACACCCACCGAAGGCCCTGACCTTGCGCCTTCTTAAGGTCGAGCTCGTAGGAGAGCCCGAAGTCGAGGCCACCCGTCGTAGAGGAGAGCACATCCCCGCCACCGCCAGCCGCAATAAGGAGAAAGACCTAGAACTCCACCTGCGCCCGTCCTCCACGTTGCACGGCCGTGCTCTACGCCCGCCGCCGCCACGCCCAACAACTTGCAGAAGAACTTGGCCTAGCTAGGAGTATCCCATCTCTCTTTCTCCGTGTCCCGTTCACTATCCCTGTGTTCTCTCTGACGCCCACCACGATGGAGACGGCATCCAAAGCCAAGGCCCCAAGGCCACGGCATGTCACGGACGGTCAAGGCCCTTAGCCATCCACGTCATAGCAGCCAATAACCACGTGACACATCAGCCACGTGTGGGACCAAGCTGCAGAAAGGTCACGTGAACCACACAGAGCAACCGCGGAAGCTCAGACAAGATTAAAATAAACCCTTCTCCTATTTAAAAAACTTAGAAATTTTTTAAATAAATTGCAGCCATCATAATAATTTTCAATTTCATTTCCATTCACGTTTTATTATTGATAAACTTAGCAAATTTATTTCCCCTCCGTCCTAACTACTACGAAGCAACCATGGAAGATCACAGAGGGTTTCAGAAAATCTTAGAAAATTTTTTAAATAAGTTATAGCTAGCCATCATAATAATTTCCCAGGAAGGCTCGGCAGTTTAAAAAAAGTCCTCACACTTTACCAAAATTAATTACGTGTTCAGGCCACACTTAGTTACTTTCATGAAAACCCCTTGGAACTTTGAAGGAAACATTCCAGTAGGCTCACCAGTTCAAAAAGAAGTCCTAGAGCCTCATCAAAATTAATATGTAGTTCAAATAATTTCACGAAGATCCTCTCGAATTTTAAAGAAATCCATCCAGGTGGTTTTTTGTTTTTACAAAAAAACTCTCGCACTTCAGCAAAATTAATACGTACTCCAGCACATACTTATCCTCAGTATTCCCACATACTTATCCTCAATATCCCTACAAATTAGGCTTCTGTATTTTATAAATTTGTTATTTTGACACAACTATCATCGTGGTTTCGCTATTTTGACAATCCTAACGTTGGCTTCGCTATTATAGGACACCAAACATAGGTGCATTACTATTTTGACACAATTCGTACTTTTAACACCTCCACCCCATGTATTGGCACCGTATAGGACCATATTGCCCTTATGCTTCTTTCACGGATCGGAATTGAGTTGTTTCTGCTCCGAGATCTCGCGAGCGCTGCCTCTTCGTTTCCTCTCTTCTCTGAGCACCGCCGCCATGGACTCTTCTCCGAGCGCCGCCGCCATGGACATGGATAGGGACAGTGCCGCGCTCCCCTCCGACGGCGCATCAGTCAAATGGCGCGGCGAACCTCTGGGCACGGTGGCCCTCGAAGCCGGCGCCCAAGGGCCTCGCGATGCCCCCTCTATTGCTGGCTTGCTGCCTCCTTCGGTCGGATGACGGCAAGATGGCTTTTATCAGTTCTCTTTTGCTGCCTTGCTGCTTGCCTCCTTCGGTTAGATGTGAGGACCAGGAGCGTCCCAGTGGTCGATGGATGACCGCTCCTCAGTGATGAGTGATTGACAACGGGTGTTGGACTGACTCTTGGCTTAGTGCGGGTGTGTAGGCCGCGGCCTAGTTCGTGTTGTTGCGGGTGAAGAACGGGCGCGAAAGGTCTTCGGCCTTGAGGGGCCTCCGGGAGATGGAGAGACAAGTAGGCTCGGTTCGAGGGACCCGGTGGACGGCCGAGACCGGGTGCGGGTCACATGGTGGCGACACAAGCAAGACGAAGTCATGGACAAGTGAGCCGGTGCACGGTGGCGGTCAAGTCAAGTGGTTTGGCGGGAGGCCGGACCGGCACGCGGGGTTTGGTGGTTTGCCCACAAAACCATCGGCGGACGGTTTCTTGGTTTGGGCCTCAAAACCAAGTCCGAGGGCCCAACACGACGGAGACGGGATCCGGGCGTGTCGGGAAGCTTCGAGGCGAGAGGACACGCGGCGGGATCGCATGGCTTGCGTCGGGAGGACGCGGGGTGCGGCAAAGGCGTGGCCGTCCGATGGCAAGACCCACAAACATTACCTAAAAGCCCCTACGTGGGTTGTATCGCCAGTAGTTTAGTTAGGGCTAGTCGATTCATTTACCACTCCGACGGGACCTGATATATAAGCCATGAGTGTGTGAGGATGGCTCTCTCTCTCCGCGACTTAGGGTTTCATTTCCTCCCTCCTCTTTCTCATTTTCGTAGCTATTTTTCTTCCATTTTTCTCTAGTCTAGCATGAGAGCTTCATGAGAGATTTGTTGAGAGGGATGGATGCTAGGGCGGCATGCTAGACCTTGTGAATCTTTCCTGGTTTGTATAGAAGATTCGGGGTTGTTTTTCGTGGCTTTTCGTGCTTGTTTTCGTGCCTTTGTTCCCGGTGTGATTCCGCGGATTTGAGTGGGTTTCTCCCCGGATTTCTTTGAGGGAAACATGGATAGATGTCTTGTGCATCTTTGTGCTTGATCTTGTGCCCTCAAACGCCGGGAAACCACTTCGATTCGTGATTTTTCGTTCGGTGCTCTAGTTTTTTGGTGGTGCTCAAAGGATTCGCGATTCCCAGTGATTTAGGGAGTTAGGATGCAAGATTTTTTGGCTATAGCATCCTTGTGTGACGCTTTTCAAGTCCCCAAACCCTTGTCTCTACAGCTTCAACCGTTTGGGAAATCCGATGATGATTTGGGGGAGTTGACTTTCGGGGTCGGGCGTTTTCCGTCCGCACTGGCGGACGGTCCGCGAGGACCAGGCGGACGGTCCACGCGGCTAGGGTTCGTCCCGTGTTCTTCGTGTTCTTGCTCGTCTTTCGTTTCGATCCGTCGCGATTTTGGTTTTCGGTTGGACGGAGTTTCGGACGGTCCGCGGGTGCTTGGCGGACGGTCCGCGTGCTCCCCGCGGACGGTCCGTGGTTCGTGGTGTGGCACTGGTGGTTCTGTTGGCTTTAACGGACGGTCCGCGGCTCAGGCCGGACGGTCCGCGGCTCGGGTGCGGACGGTCCGCGGTACCCGCCCGGACGGTCCGCGCGGCCCATTGCGGACGGTCCGCCTTGTCTGGCCGGACGGTCCGCCTGAGGCTGAGCGCTTTGCTTCTTGGTTCGATTCCTTCCCCCTTCTTTCGTGCTTCCGCGTGTGATTCAAGGAATCGTTCCTAGGACTAGAGGTTGATCCATAACCTCGTGGTCTTGGCGATTGGTGCGTGATTCGATCCATCGCTTGTGTGTGACCGGGATTTGAGTAGGGCATAGGCCGGGTTCTTTGGGAAGAATTTTTACCGGCTCCTATTCACTCCCCCCTCTCTAGTCGCCATCCGATCCTTCAAGATGGCGTTTACCAGGTCTCAGCTTCTGATGATGCCTTTACTCACATGCTTGTGTGATCTACGAGTGCCTCTGTGAGGTGTGAGCTACGAGTGCCTCAGCACTTGTACGTGAAAGAAACGCGAGAGCAGCGGACAGCAGCCATCCAGCCAGTGTGCAAGGGAACCAGCAAGGGCACGTGAAAGGAGCAGAAGGGCAATATGGTCCTATACGGTGCAAATACATGGGTGGAGGTGTTAAAAGCACGATATTTGTCAAAATAACAATGCACCCATGTTTGGTGTCCTATAATAGCAAAGCCAACGTTAGGATTGTCAAAATTGCGAAACCACGAAGATAGCTGTGTCAAAATAGCAAATTTCTCTCTGTATTTAGGTCCAGCTTAGGCTGTGTAGTCTGTGTTACGACAAATCCTGTGTTAATACTTCTAAATTGAACTACTGCAAACCTAAACTTCCAACGGAAAATAGCTAAGCCTACAAGATCAATGTTTTCATATATAAATTGGAAGTAGTACTAGCATAACATTCACCTATACTGCCACAACATATTAATAAACACGGATCTAAATACAGGAAACACACATGCCCAATATCCACAACACACACTGGCCAACTTATCAAGCCAGGTGCCGCAAAGCCGTACCCATGTTTGTAGTATACCTATATCTGACCTTTAAGAATGACAAATAAAATTCAAACATCAATGATAGGTTAACTTTGTATCTGAGCATGTGTATCCACATAGGTAACAGATATGTTGTCCCTGTGGAGTTCAATAAATTAAAATTCATTTAAAGGTTTTACGCGCACGTCATATTGAGGACTGGAGCGTTCGAGGACCGGTGGATGGTCACTGGCTGTGATGAATGATTGACAACATGGTGTGGACTGACTCTTGGCCGAGTAGTGTAGGTGCAGGTTGCGGCTTGATTTGCATTGGTACAGGTGAAGATCGGGCGTGAAAGGTCTATGCCTTGAGGGGCCTCCGAGAAGTGGAGAGACAAGTAGGCTTCACTCGAGGGACCCAGTGGCCAGCGGGGTCAAATGCGGGCCGCATGGTGGTAAGAAAAGCAAGACGAAGTCGTGGACAAGAGTCGGTGTAGGGTAGCGACTCACGACTAGAGTCTGCACGCGGGGTTTGCGGTGGTTCACCACAAAACCGTCGGGTTACTTGGTTGAGCCGCAAAACCAAGACCGGAGGCTCGGCGGGCGGAGACGGGATCCGGGCGCGCCGAGGAGCTTCGATGCCGGCAGACACGTGGCTAGATTGCAGGGCTTGCGTCGAGAGGACGCGGACTGCGGCGAAGGCGTGGCCGTGCGATGAAGAGGATTGCTACATGACCTATTTGCCCTTGAGGGGTTTGTATCTCAACTTAAGTGCTAGGGGTAACTTGGTCATTTGCCCATCCTAGAGAGACTCATGTATATTAACTCTAGGGTTTATGGGCAAACCATCCTTCCGGACTGCTTCTCATTTCCTTGCTCCATAGGCATAGATTTTTTTCACCGGTTTGTAGAGAATCTGACCTCCTAGTGTATGGAAGTTTTCATGGTTGCGTTGATTTCCTTCTTGCAGCTCGTGTGATTTTCGTGTCTTTTTCGAGCTATTTTTGTTGGATTTTCATGCGCGCCTTGTTCCTTCAATTCTGAGGTGTTTGGGTTCGAATTTGTTGGTGGGGATCATGGATAGATGTCCTGTCCATCTTTGTGCTTGATCATGACCCCTCAAACTTCGAATTCGGCCTTCGATTGAAGAATTCTGGTTGGAACCCTAGCTCTTTGGGCGAGTTCAGTAGAATCTCGATTCCTCTCGATTCATTGAGTTTGAGGCCAAAAATTCGTAGGTATAACATCTCCTAGAGGTTCTTCAACGTTACCTATGATTTGGTAGCAATCCCTTGGTTGATTCGGGAGATCGGGCAAAGGGGAGGAGGAGTTGACCTTGAGCAACTCAGGCTCGAGCTGCTCTGTCCGCACCTGGCGGACAGTCCACGTGGCCTAGTGTTCGTCCAGTTCGTCGCTTGTTCATATGCGTTCGTGGTTCGATCCGGTGAGTTGGTTGGTTTTGGTTGCACAAGGTTTGGCGGACAGTCCGCGAGGTGAGCTCGGACAGTCCGTTTGGCGCGGACGGTCCAAGGGTGCTCGACGGACGGTCCATTTTTAGCGGTGCGCTACTGGAAGTTCAGGAACCAAATTTGGAAAGTCCGCCCTGTGCTTGCGGACGGTCCGCCTGGCCCCCGCGGACAGTCCGCCCCCTCCATGCGGACGGTCCGCCCAGGCCACTGTAGATTGCTTAAGTCCTTTGCTTCTTGAGTTGCGCTTCCGTGTTGCTTTGAGTTTGGGTTTGTTTCTAGGGTTGGTAGGCCGTTGTGAGTATGTGACCTTGGCAAACTCGTGTGGGAATCCTTGGTTGTGAGTTTGGGGCATAGGCCGAGTTCATCCTTCGGGAAGAATTTTTATCGGCTCCCACTCACCCCCCTCTCTGGTCGCCTAATCGGTCCTTCAATTGGTATCAGAGCCAGTTACGGATCTTCGTGATTCTAACCAGTCTAAGATCCAAAGATGGCGTACCAGGAACGGGGTTCGGGTCCTCCACACTTTGATGGTAAGAACTACCAGATGTGGCAGAGGCGGATGGCCGCTTTCCTCCGCGGTAAGGGTCAGATCCCTTGGATGTCACGGTGAACACAACTTATGTTCATACTGTGAACTTTCTCACTCTAGGATCGAGGGAAATGTTTGTGACGCCCCAGGTTTTAATTAGCGTCATTAATGCTAATGACCGAATCAGCTGAGTCAAACCTGCTGACATTGGTCAAACCATGGTCAACCTGGGTCATCACCTCGAAAATCTCATTAACAATCCCTAATGACCCTCTTGATCAAGTCAACACACACTTGTCGTCAAACCTTGGTCAAAGGCACGGTCAAACCCTACTTAAACCCTTATGTCTTTGAACGTCCACCGAAACTTTTGCCCCGTTCTCCAAATTTCGCCTAAACGCTTCAAAATCTCCCAATATAAAAGTTCAATTTTTTGAGGGACAAACCTTTCATGTTGGATGGCATTTGCAATTTGAAGTGGAAATTGGTGTAAAAGCTCGACCAATGCCAGCAGCTCTTGTTCACCAGAATCAAGTGGCAATCAAAGTTTGGCGGTAGTTTTTGGAAAAACTGTTGAGAAAACACCATAGAGCCTTTGTAAAAGTTGTTGAGGGTCTTGAGATCTACAACTTTGCCTATTACACTTCGAAGCACTTTAGTTGCAAAATTTGGAGTAAAACTCGTTCAAGTAGGGGCAAACCGAAACGCTGTCGCGCGGGAACGCGAATGCCGCGCGCGACGCCTGCCTGACGTGCCACATTGGCTCTGCCGCCGTACGTGGTCGTACGCACGCCGAGGCGCGCCCGCTACCATCGGTCCGTGCACCGCGCCTCACGGAACGCCTCCCCCCGCCATGCGCCGTGCTCTCCCTTGTCGGCCGGACGCGCCCCCACCGTCGCCCGCCGGTCCGTCCGCGCCCCCGCCACGCGCGCGCATGCTGGGGCTGCCGCCGTACCTGCGACTTCATGGCCGAGGAACGCTTCGTCGTGAAGCTATGCCCCCTACACACTCGCCGCCTATAGAGCCCGGCCCCCTTCCTCCTCTCGCGCGTGCCAGAGCTCGCCGCCGGCCCACCATTGCCGCTGCCGCCGAGCTCCCCCTCCTACCCACTTCCACAGCCGTGTGACACCTTAGAAGCCTCCCCTAGGATTCCTTGGTGCTCCTCGTGCCACACATTGGCCAGGCCATGCTCTCCTCGTCGCCAGAGCCGAGCTGCCGCGGCCGCCAAGCCGCAGCCCCCGCCGCACCACCTCGCCAGCGACTTCCCTGCCCCAACGCCGGTCACCCCCGAGCATTAGGTGAGCATGTGGTCGAGCCCTGCCGCTTTCCCGGCCGAGAACGCCGCCGGAGCCGACAAATTCCGGCGAGCTCGCCACCTCCCTTGCCGAGGACCCAATTGCAAGGATTGATTTCTTTTTGAGGTCTTTTCCGCGAACCAATGGCATATCTGTGAGACTTTAAATCTTTCCTGGGGCCTCAGCGTAAAATTGCATCTTCAATATTGTAGCAGATTTGATGAAACTTGTTAAATCTATATAAAATCATAGAAAAATAGACAAATACAAGACCAATTTTGTTTGATTCCTGGTGAAAAACCCTGCAACTTTTGTAAAGCATGTCCACACTTTTTCTTGATAGATTGTGCATGAAAAATAGGAAACTAAAAAAACTAGATCTATTGTATCTCAAAATCTACAAGGCCTCTGTAGCTAAATTTGGATATGTTGTGTGTCATGCCATGACTAGCTTCTGTGCCAAAAATGGCACAATGTTATGTTGTAAATCTTTTATTAGGAATTGTTTTCTAATTATGCAGAATCTGTCTAAATGCTTTTTATAGCTAAAAATAATTAGATTTTTGGGCCCAACTTTTGCATGTTGTGTTTCATTGCGAAAATGCACCTCTGGTGAATTAATCAGAATTTTATATTTGTCAGAAATATTTATTCTTGAAATATGCTTGATTTTCTTTGAAAATGCATAACCCAATATATATAGCAGCTCTAGGTGTATGTGTTGCATTCTTAGTTTAGTTTTGGACCAGAGGCCATGTGTGAGAAAGTTGGAATCTTTTTGAGGTGTATTTAGTTTTTTTATGCATTTATCTTGTTGTGGTAGCTAGACTTTGTTATTTTCAGTATAATTATTTTCCTAGCTATGCCAGGTGTGCATATGTGTGCAGTGACTTTGTTTTAGCTCTTAGTACTTCATAACACACCCCACTGAGTTTTATACATTAATTTTATGAATAAAATCTATGAGGGCCATTAAAGCTTAATGTTAAATTAAATGAGAAATCACAAACCACACCCCTCATTACCATATGTGTGTAATGTGAATCATTTTAAAGAAATAAAGGCCAACCCATTGCTATTTGTAGAATTTAAATTAATTGATTTAATAAATATTAAAGCAATCACTATCAGAAAGAATGGATAATAAAGAACCACATATTGTTCCTTTTTGGAAGAGTATGCTGAATGTATTATTATCTAGGTGAATGTGGTCAACCATGCACCCCATGGTTGTCCTTTATTGTTTGTAATTGATTAAATTAAAAATCATCAATTGAATCTTGCATTTGCATCCTTGTGTAGATCTTCCCGACGGTAGATATACGCTCGTGCCGGAAGGAGGAGACGAAGGTGCTGACGAAGAGCTACAACACGTGTTCGTAACTCAAGACCTGGACCAAAGTCTAGAAGGGCCCAAGGTCAACCTTGCTAGCAAAGGCAAGCCCCGGATCATTAACCCTATCTTTTAAAATTATGCAATTATCCTTGTTATGTTTGCGCATTTACGTTTCAGGAGTTGAATTGATACCCTAGATGCATGATCCCTAGGTACCTATGCTCTATCACTAGTATGCTAGGTCGATAGCTGCTATGCTATAGGACCAGTACAAGTCGAGTGATGTTCATCACTCGCGAGAATTGGTTCTTATGTTGGAATCATAAGATCTTTATAAATGGATTGCTCATGCGGTAAGAGCATGAGATTCGGGCTCCGGTCCAGTGGGTTTCGTGGGCTAAGCTTTTGAGTGTACTAAGCACTTGTCAGGAATGGGACCGGTAATCCTAGTACCTTAATGAGACGGTGCGGGAACAGACCCTTACTAATCTTGAGTAATCACCAACCCAGCTAGCTACTGGGGAAGGGGGTACCTGTGTGAAGCTGGGTGCCTCGCGGGGTATGCCAGCTAGCCTTGTACCCAGGACTGTAAGCTTTGATCCCAAATCGAGGATTTTTGGGAATCGCCTGGATGGTTGTCCTCGCGGGGGCACCCTACCGTGTGTTCAAGATTACCTTGCAAGGTTTAAATCAATCGATTGTCGGCCTCTCGCCGTTATCTAAGACTGCTTAATCAATTGGCCATGATATCCCTTAATGATGGAACTCGGTGAAGTTTACTGCTTGAATTAAGTGCTTGTACAATTCTTGATTGAATTAGTTGGCACACTTAGAAATGGTAATGAATTAGAACTTGTGCTGAAATAGTGAAAGTAAGGACATACCCTTTGTTGCTTTTCAGCAAAAGAGCTCCACCGGCCAAAAAGCCTCTCATGTCTAGAGTTGGTGATGTAGTTATCACCTGATGGTTAAGTCTTGCTGAGTATTAGTATACTCAGCCTTGCTTTAAAACTGTGGTTGTATGTGTTGTTGACCGGGTGGATGACGAGGTGTGATGGCATCACAGACGGCCTCCTGTGATGTTTACCATTGCGCTAGTTTATTTTTATTCCGCTGTTTTCAAACTTTGAATCTTTACTCCCTGTCGTGAACAATGGTTTGTAATAAATTGGATTTATTTTGTGTGTACTCTGTACTCGCCTTCGTGTGAGTTTTTATGCATATGTTCAATCCTCTATGTGAATTCCAAGTGATTTACTGGGCGTTAACCTGGCAACTAATGACCGGATGATACTTTACTGTCGCTTAATGGCCAAAGTGGATTGGTTTAGGCGGTAGTACTTATTTTCCTGGGCGGGTTGTCACAGCTGGTATCAGAGTGAGTATATGCACCAGAGTTTAATTAACAATCTTAATCACATGTTTTTGAATAAAACTTGCCAAGATTGTTTGAATTTGCAAAATACGTTGGTCTGTTAAGGATGGAATTGACTGAGAGGCCCTAGAGGGAATTTTGGGTTCTTTTAGGTGGCTTTTTAATCTATGGTTTATTTTGCTAACTTCCAGCACATTTATTTCCTGTTCAAACTTACTTTCTGTACAACCATACTAGTTCATCACGTTTTGCTATATGTGGTGGTACCACAGGGAAGTCCTGTGAGGGATGGATGGGACCTATTCTAATGGGAACCCACGCCGTGTCTGTTTCTCGCCACATTTTGCCATATGTGGACGTTCCGCATTTTGTATATGCGAGGCAAGGATCTGCTTCATTCAAAGGGAGCGTATTTGAGGTTGGACGTTGTTCATGCAGCGATAAACGCATGGGTGCCGTTTCTATAGTGAACGGTAATGTATGTGGACGCTTTCATGAGTGCTAGCATGAAAGGTTTGTTGTGTTCTGTGATCTTCTGCAGGTACACTAACCTCGTTTCGTAAGTCGTTAACTGAGCATCGACTAGTTCTCGACTAGTTAGTATAGGGGGAAACATGTATGTGCCTTGCCACCGGCGCTAACTTCGATTTTCGGCTTGATTGCATTGTGAGGACAAATAGGACGTCTTGCGTCATGCTAAAAGTCGTGAAAATCTTAGAACTGAACCCATACTCATTTATGTGCTCTCTAAGGTAAAATTTTGCTAGTGTGTTTTGTCCTGCCTAACCTCTCAGGTGTAATTGTGTTGTTGTCCAAAAATCTGTTGTGGCTATTTGTGTAGATCTTTGCACCCTGTTCAAGAACATTTTTTGTCCAGGTGATCTCTACCAGAGTTGCTCCATATCTAATCTAGTTTCTGCTCGCAAAATTCACGATCATAGCTTTGGTCTACCTCAAGTTGTGCTCAGTTTAGTGAACATCTGTCTTGCTGTTTTTATAGGAACCTAATCCAAAATCTTGCTAAGTTAAGCACCTTCCTAGCCTTCCGAGATCAATCATTGTATACCAAATAGATGTCTCATAATCTTTCTGAGTTGCTACACAAATTTGAGAAATTTTGGTGCTCTGGTTTTTAAGTTATGATTTTTTTCACAACTGCTAGAAATTTGCCAAGTTGTATGTTCGTACTAATGGCTACCCCATTTCTTAACCATGTACTCTTGTATCATAGATCGAGTTTATCCTTGTACACTCACACCCGTCTAGTTCTCACCTTTGTTGTTATGTCCAGATGGACCACCTTGGATCTGCGTCGGCTGATGTGCAAGCATGGACTCTCGCGAACTACCTTGAGGAGGGTGGATTTCCTGCGCTTTTGTGGGACACCCTAAAGGACTATGGGTACACCGCTTACCCAGAGTACTCGACACGTGAGGTCATGACCACAGGCCAGCTCCTTCACTGTGAAGTGAAGGTGAAGATCCCCATGTGACACTGTGCAGAAGGCTACTCTTGAAGCGCTCACAACTTTTTGTGGGAAGCACCCTAACGTGGTAGCCGACACTGCAGCCAAAGTGATTCCTGTACCTGAGCGACACACTGTACCTTGGGTCGGACGCAAAGCTTTTCATTTGGCTCAGGGCAACTCTCACTATAGTCCTGATCTTGTCACATCAGTTCGTTTCTCTAAAGCCATGTATGGCACCTACCGACGAATGGTGGGAGAAAGTGTATTCTATAGACACCAAATCTATAGGTACCGTGTTAAAGAAATGGAGAACACCGCTCAAGCATTGAAGGAAGCTCGAGCAATGATAGCTACTCTCAAGAAGGGAAGATGCAAGGATAAGGCAAATATATACTCTCAAGAAGGGAAGACACAAGGATAAGGCAAAGATATGAGAATGAAGTGAAGTTATTCGTGAGCAGAACTTCTTGTTGCAGCATAATGACCAATATATGTTTGAACTAGAGAATCAACTGGAAGCTATAGCAGCTCCACCTCTGGAACCTGTCATTCCCTGACTAGAAGAAGAAGATGGTGATGAGGGATTCCAAGGAGAATATGGAGTAGAGTCTGGACCTGAGTCACCATAGTTCTTCAGCATGGAAGATCCAACCTTAGGAAATTTGTATGTTTGTAATAAAGTGCCGAGTCGTACAAGTGGAATAGTTGTAAGGAACCCTAGTGTGTGCAACTGCATTGGTTAGTTTTGTGGTCCACTGAACTAGGAGCCTTCTTTTGCGCACCTAGTCTGCATTGTAAGTCCCCAAGTGTTGTTTTGGTGATCCTGAAACCCCTCATCGAATAAAATGTAACACTTTGGTGGAGCAGTAATCTTCATAAGGCATTATTTATGATGGTTGTGATCAGATCAGAGTTCTGTGATGAGTATCAAACTCGTCCAAAAAATTTCATGTTGTTGATGGTGTATATGCGTATTAAACTTCAAGTAGACTTGCAAGCAGACAAGTCTCCCGTCGTAGTCAAGGGACCATTCTTCCCTCGAGTGGTGAATCCAATGTATCGAATCCGTGGAACAAATGTGTGATGCAAGAGTTGATCTAATAAAGCTGAGAAACTTAGATCTTCAAGAGGTGAAACCTATGCAACTAAAATCAAAGAACAACTCGAAAACGAATCTAATCTACTAAAGACCGAAGGTAGCAATAGATAGAGGGGGATAGATAAACCAATCTAGAGAGATTGGATCAAGCCTTTGTTGAAGTTCCGAGCAAAAGAAGGAATAGCAAGTTCAATCTCATTAAAAGCCTCTTTAAACCACGGTTTCCCGTCCGACTCTGAAAACACCTGCCTTTTAGAGCCACCGTTCTGTCACAACACACCCCTATTCGTGTGGGTTAGTCTAGTGCGAGTCCAAGGACAAGTTGAAATCTTTTGGAAGTTCAGGCATGCACCTCTAGCCACCACGACTACAAGAACATCCTCAGTGATCTATCTCAAGAATAGATCTTAAGATAAGAAAAGCGGATCGAAATCAAAGATGTAGGAGAAACACTTGATCTCTAGAAATCGGATTGCAACTTGGTAAATCAACATGGTACATGATACATGAATCAAGATCACCACCGGGATCTTGCCTCGATCTTGCTTCTACCTCCGGGAACTCTAACGTGGTCTTCCTTGCAAGGTTCCCACGTCGACTAGGGAGACCCTAGTCAACTAGCTCGACTCTCTCCTCTCCGAGATGGTGTTCCTCCCTTCTCTGCTCCTCGGTGGCCGGTGACGAATGAATTGATGCGTGGCTCTTGGCCTCGGGGCTATAAATAGCCTGAATGGCGGCTAGGTCAAAGGGGGGCTGACTAGGCCCCGGAGTGGGCTAGGCCGGCGGGCCTGGGCCTGCCGGCCTGGGCTGACCGACCTAGGCCCACTTCGTCCCAGTTAGCCACCTCCTTCGCCCGACGTTGGTTCCCTAGTGTAAAACCCCGCATTTTCATAGAAAATCCGAATCCCTGTACCATCGCGATAGTCCCTGGATCAGTGGCTATCGCGTACAGAACGTCTCACAGATAGATACACAAAGTCATACATCGCATTACATAAAGTTATTAGTACATGAATTTATTACAAGTCCATTATGGAGTACATCAATACATGCCTCTTGGCTGAATCAGAGTGAAAATTCTACGCAACGGTAGCTATCTTCTCAGAAGGGTCTCCATCTTTATTCTTCCCGCCACGGAGCAAACTCGAGCGAAGCGACGTATCCCTCAGTCGTACCATCCGTCGGCGTTGCAGTCGAACTCGGACTCGTACCACCGCACACCCAAAATCTATCCCCAAGGAGTGGGATAGGTCCACGTCACCAACTGTATGCAGCTTTAAGTGGCCTATCATCTAAAGGGAAAAGAAAGTAGACAAGGAAGCGGCTTTGGTTTCCTAAGCGACGAGAAGAAGAGAGTATAAACAAGGTATCTCCATCAGTAATCCCAAAACCCAAGTCTCTCAGCACAGCTCGGAAGCACCTGGTTACCCAGGAGATCCGTCTCCACCTCCTACTCCTGTCTAGGGTCGGTGCGAGAACTTCCTCTCCTCGCACCTCAATGATTACAACCGGATCGACGAGGTAGATGGAGCCTCTCCCCTCTAGCCGGCTGCAACCACGGATCACCACACACTCTCCTATAGGGGGAAGGTAGAAATCTCAAAACATGAGGATCAAGTAAGTCTTCTAGGCAGTGTCCATAACCGAGGACGCGGCTATAGCTATAGATCGAACAACTCTGCAGAGTGTGTACACCTGTACCCATCCGGAATGGTACCGCCGGTGTACGGCCAACCGAGCCCATCCTACGGCGAACTCTCGGTAGTTACGAACCCACCCCCGCATCCGGCCCTCAAAGCGGTCCCCTCCGCGGCGAAGACAACACGGAGCGTGAAATGCTCCCGTGTGGCCACACGGGAGACGCTCTGAGAGGGTGGTCTCACGTCCACCGCTCCCCCACAGATACCCTCTATCCTTCCTAGGCAGGTATGGTTCCGCACTTGTCGAGCTCAACACGGCCCTATCCCCACTCTCGGCGGGGTGGTGTGTACGATGTCCTATAAACAAGTTGATCCACTCGGTTTCAGACCGGGGCGAGCTCATGTCCTCCAAGCGCACGTAAAACCCCAACTCCTAGGCTCCGAAAACCGTAACAGGAGGGATTCACTGAGGAGTGCACCCCTATCCCCGATCCCAGATCGGTTGTTTTGAGCTCACCCCCGCCAAAGTACCCAAAACGCCTTCTTTTGCCGGTTTTTACCCCACACACGCCAGGAACCACTATTCCCATCCCAACACATGCATCGCGAAACTCGGCGTATATACACGCTCACATAAACATATATATAGTAGTAGTAGGACAATCAAGGACAGGGTGAACAAAGAGGCAGTGCAAGGCTCATCAACATGCATATATAAAGTAAAGCACTAGCAATACTACTCAGCAATGCCTAATGGGTATTTCAGAATCAGTTGGGCGTGAACCTGGGGTCGGGTAGTCCTCCGCAGCGAAGTCGTCGGCATAGTCGTACTCCTGGCTCAACTCTCCGGCTCCTGCTGCTCCTAATAGCGCGAAAGGAAAAAAAATAAATAGCGGTCCTAATGCAATTTAAATCCAAATAAGAGCATTTAAGAACCTGAAGAGAGCAAACACCAACCCAACCCGAAGTTTAAGATTTTAGAAATTTTCTGGAAGAGGTTTCACAATTTTTGGAGTTAAGATGGGTTTTGTAGGATTTTTCAAAGGGGAAAACTAATTTCTGGAATTTAAATAAATAAAGAAAACCCTCCTTAACAGGGCTGGCCGCACGGGATCCCCGGATCGCGGGTGCGGCCAGGATCCCTGCGGCCGTCTTCGCGGCGCGGCCGGCCTGCGGCCGGCCCGCAAGAGATCCCCTTGCGGCGGTGCGGCTAGGTCCGGTGTGGGCGCGCGTGTGGGCGGGGACGGGTTGGGCGGCCGCGGTGGATCGGGCGGATTGGGCGTGCGCCACGCGGCATGTGGCCAACCGTGCATCGCCCAGCCCGGTGTAAGCGGCGGTCTCCTAGGTGTTCGATCAAATGCCCGCGAGGCAACGACGGTGCGACTCGACATCGCCGGCGACGAGTTCCACGACTCTCGGGCGGCTGGTCAACAAGGTGCGCCTACGTGGGTTTCCTCGGGTTGCTGGGCTCGGAGGACGCTAGGACGGCTGGTGGGCGTTGCGCGAGGCCATCGCCGGCGTGGGCGCGGCGGCGGCGCGGCGGCGGCGCGGGAAACCAAACTCGCGCGGGGCGCGCGGCGCGAAGGGGGACGGCGTGCGCGGGGGTGTGCACCGCGTCGGGCTACTCATGCGGAGCGCGGGGGTTGGGGTCGCGACGGGGTGTCGTGGCGGCGCTCACGGCGGAGCCCGACTCGACGCCATGGGTGGCGGCGAGCGCGGCGAACGTGGTTGGTTGGCGCGAATGCGACGGGATGCACGGTGCGGTGTTCAGCGCGGCCGACACCACGGCGTTCCTTCCTTTGGTGACCATGCGAGCGTCTCACAAGGCCACGACGAGGTCACGGCGGCGCGGCCGTCCTGTGTACGGCGGTGAGCACGGCGAGCACGGCGTAGGCACGAAAAAGGGGCCCAAGGCCCGGCCTTGCCTTCAAGGCTACGGCGCACGCGTGCTGGGGTGCACGCTTGCAAGAGCCGTGGCCCGCACGGGCGCGTGCGCGCGGACACGCACGCGACGTGGACGCGACGCGGGTGCACCGACACGGCGCGGTGGCGACCAAACGGTGGCGGCGTCCTACGGCAAGAGGGAGGAGGCTAGGCGGGTGGCGCGCGTGTCGACGAAGGCCCGGCTCGATTGCCGGCATCACCGGCGAGGGCGCGGCGGCGCGGTGGCGTGGAACGTTCCGCCTCGGCTCGAAGGCTACGGCGTCCACAGGGGAGGTGAGGCGGCGTCCTCGCCTGGGTGGCCTCTGGCCGAAGTGTAGGCGTCGGTGAAGGGGGTGTGCGGCGCGGTGACGAGGAAGGAGGCGGCGCTGGTAGGGGAAGCATGACGGCGCGGTGGAGAGGAAGCTGAGGAAGCAGGGGTCGCAGGCGTGCGTGGCTCCCGCGGGTCCGGCTCCTCCTCGCGGGCGGCTCCGGCTTCGCGGTGGGTGGCGCTGCTCCGGGCGCCTCCGTGCTCCTCCTTCTCTTCCCCTTCTCCTTCTCCTCCGGCTGCGGGTAGGTGGGCAGGGGACTGGATCCCTCGAGGCGGCTAGGGTTGGGAGAGCCATGGGTGGCGGCGGCGGCTTCTTATAGCGGCGAGAGCGCGGGGTGTACGTGGACGGCAGGGATGCGCTGGGAGGTCGCGGGGGCGCGTCGCGGCGGCGGCCATGGCCGGCGCGGCCCTCGCTTTGGCGCCGGCGTCGGCCAAAGTGCTAAAGGGGGAGGATGACGACAATGACGTCGGCGTGACGCGAGGCGTCCCCCACTTGGCGGTGAGCGGCGGGTGGCGCGCGGTAGGCGGGCAGGCGCGGGCGGATGGCTGAGCGGGCCGATGGACCGAAAGCGGCCGTGGGTGGAAAGGGAGGTTGGCGGCCCGCTGTGCACAGTGATATTTCCCATTTTCCCTTAGGCTATCACATTGAATCAAATTTGAATTTCAATTCAAATTTGAATCCACACAAATAAAATCCCAAATAAAACTCAAATGAAGATCCAAAATCTCACACTAGCATTTTATAAGTCCTAAGGTCATTGGTCAAATTAATTTAAATCTAGGAATCAGGGAAGGGAAAACGGAAGACATCCTTATTCGATTTCATGAGCACACAAATTCACGGCAAGTTTTTGAAATCTCTATTTTTTTACATACACGCAAATTCAAGGATGTTACAGAACTCCCCCCTCACAAGAATCTCGTCCCCGAGATTAAGAAGTTACCTCCGTTTTGGAGAGATGAGAGTATTTCTCCCTCAACGCGGACTCCTTCTCCCACGTGGCTTCGCCCTCGGAGTGATTACTCCATAGCACCTTGCAGAAGCGCGTGGTGGAGTTCCTGGTCGACTTCTCCGCCCAGTCCAGGATCCGAACTGGGTACTCCAAGTACTCCAGGGTTTCTTGGACGTCGAGTGCCTGAGCGGGCACCCTCTTCTCTACGACCACACACTTCCGAAGTTGGGATACATGGAACACCGGATGCACTCCGGTAAGCTCCGGAGGTAGCTCGAGTCGGTAAGCTACCCTCCCGACCCTACTCACAATAGGGTAGGGACCAACGTACCTAGGGGACAGCTTCCCCCTGATGTGGAACCTCTTCGTACCTCGGAGGGGTGACACCTTCAAGTAGACGTGATCCCCCACTTCAAACGAGACATCTCTCCGTTTCGGGTCGGCGTAACTCTTCTGCCTGCTCTAAGCTATCTTCAGGTTCTCCCTGACCTTGGCCACATTTTCTTCGGCCTCCACAATGGCGGCGGGACCGAAAAAGGTTCGTTCCCCCACCTCGGACCACATCAACGGTGTCCGACACTTTCTGCCGTACAGGGCTTCGAAAGGAGCCATCTTCAAGATGGCCTGGTAGCCGTTGTTGTATGTGAACTCGGCATAGGACAGACTCTTTTCCCAATCGGACCCATAGGTCAACACACAAGCTCTCAGTAAGTCTTCTAGGACTTGATTCACTCTCTCTGTCTGACCATTAGTCTAGGGGTGGAATGCTGTGCTGTAGTTCAGCTTGGTGCCCATGCAAGCATGCAAACTCTTCCAGAACTGGGCAATGAACTGAGGCCCTCTGTCTGACACAATGCTCCTCGGAGCCCCATGAAGCTTTAGGATATTGTCCACATACAGTTCTGCAAGTCGGCTTACGCGGTAGTCCGTCCTAACGGGTAAGAAGTGTGCTACCTTGGTTAATCGATCAACTATCACCCAAATAGAGTCATTTCCTTTCTGCGTACGCGGCAAACCCACAATGAAGTCCATACTGATGTCGTCCCACTTCCACGTGGGTATCTCGAGTGGTTGTAGCAGTCCGGCGGGCCTCTGGTGCTCGGCTTTCACTCGCTGACACGTGTCGCATCGAGCGACGTTTCTCTGCAATATCTTCCCTCATCTTTTCCCACCAGAACCGCAGTGTACCCTGTTCATCGAGGCGATAGTCAGTTTCTTTGCCACTCTCCATCAGGCGTTTTACCTCTTGAATCTCTGGGCACTCCTTCTGATCTTGACGGATTTGGTCTTCGAGTGTGTATTTCACCTGCAACTCATTCAACTGCCCCTCTTCTACTATCTCCAAACTCAGCTTCTCCAGCTCTTCATGCAAGGCCGGTTGTTCCTCTCGCACCATCAGGTTGTTGCAGTAGTGCTTGCGGCTCAAAGCGTCGGCTACGACGTTTGCCTTACCAGGGTGGTAGTGAATGTTCAGGTCATATTCCTTGATCAGCTCTAGCCATCTCCTTTGCCTCAGGTTCAATTTGGACTGGGTGAAGATATACTTCAGACTCTTGTGATCAGTATAGATGTCACACTTGTTTCCCATCAGATAGTGCCTCCATATCTTCAAGGAGTGAATGACAGCAGCTAGCTCGAGGTCGTGTGTAGGGTAGTTCTCCTCATGCTCCCTTAGCTGTCGTGAGGCATAGGCTACTACCTTGACTCCTTGCATCAACACGCAGCCGAGTCCTTGCCTTGACGCGTCACAGTACACCACGAAGTCCTTGCTCGCATCGGGCAGGGTCAGGACCGGCGTAGTGGTGAGACGGGTTTTGAGCTCCTGGAAACTGGCTTCACACTTGTCCGACCACACGTACGGCGTGTTGCTCTTCAAGAGTTCTGTCATGGGCTTGGCGATCTTCGAGAAGTTCTCGATGAACCGGCGGTAGTATCCGGCCAAACCGAGAAAACTGCGGATCTCTGTCACGGACTTCGGTGGCCCGCCACTTGACACCTTTGCCTCAATCTTGCTCGGGTCTATGGCAACTCCTTTGGCTGACAACACATGACCCAGAAACGCGACTTCCTCCATCCAGAACTCACACTTGCTGATCTTGGCGTACAACTGGTGCTGCCTTAGCTTCCCCAACACGATCCTCAGGTGCTTCTCGTGCTCTTCTGCTGTCTGGGAGTAGACCAGTATATCGTCGATGAAGACGACGACACACTTGTCCAACTCATCCATGAAGACCTTGTTCATCATGTTCATGAAGTATGTCGGGGCATTGGTCAGGCCAAACGACACGACTGTGTACTCTACTGCCCATACCTGGTTACGAACGCCGTCTTATGGATGTCCTCTGGGCGAATATTCATCTGGTGGTAACGTGACCGTAGATCAATCTTGCTAAAGTACTTGGCTTGCCTTAGCTGATCCATCAGATCATCAATCCTGGGCAGTGGGTACTTGTTCTTGATGGTTACCGCGTTCAGGGCGCGGTAGTCGACGCACAGGCGTTGAGTTCCATCCTTCTTCGGAACGAATAGTGCCGGTGAACCCCAGGGTGAAGCACTTGGTCGAATGAACTCTTTCTCGAGTAGTGAGTCTAGCTCTACCTTCAACAGTTTCAGCTCAACCCCTGCCATACGGTACGGACTCTGGGCTATCGGCGCCGTCCCCGGCACCAAGTTAATCATGAACTCCACATCTCGATCTGGAGGCAACCCGGGCAGTTCCTCTGGGAACACATCCTCATACTCACAGACTACCGGCACATCCGATATGGCCTTCGTGTGAAGGCTGTACACTGCCGGTATGTCTAGAGACTTCATCGGCTCGAAGGTAACTCTCGCCCCGTCAGGGTGCACTAGAGTCACAAGTCTCGGCGAAGTGGAGATGACGCCCTTGTGGGCAGTGATCCAATCCATTCCTAGTATCACGTCGATACCATGGGAAGGCAGCACAGTCAGATCCCCATAGAACGTGTGGTCTTGGATGACCACTTCCACTCCTCTGCACAACAGGGTGTATCGGATATCCCCGATCGGAGAGCTCGTGATAATGGGCATCGATCGAGTGGTTGTAGGGAGGGAAAGTTTACTCACGAACCGAGAGGTAATATACGACCCGGTTGCACCGGTGTCGAAGAGAACCAGAGCAGAAGTATCACAAACTAAAAACTTACCGATCACGATGTCGGGGGCGTCGGCAGCCTCCTCCTCAGTGAGGTGGTTCAGCCTCCCACGGCCGGCGGCCGGGGGTGGCGCGGCCTGAGGAGGTCGGCCTCCTGGAGCAGGTGCCCTCGCGGGGGTGGCAGCGGTCTTCTTGTCGGGGCACTCGAAGGACTTGTGTCCTGGCTTGCCACACGCGAAGGAGGTGACGGTGAAGCCTCCTGCAGCGGGTCTCGCGGTGCTCAGTGGAGCACGAGTGTAGCCTCCCGGTCTGCACGGGGGTAGGCGGGGTTCCTCCCTCCGGAAACGAGCTACGTCCACTTCCTCACGAAGCCACGCCCGCTGGTTGTGCCCCGGGCGGTAGCTCCCCCTCAGCATGTTGCTCGGTCCGGTCCTCGGCTTCTGGAAGGATCGGTCAGTCTGGTCCCGATCTCCCATCCTCTTCTTGCCCCTCATGCGTTCCTCGTGTCCCCTCCTCTCGTCCTCGACCGTGATGGCACGGTTGACGAGATTGCGAAGGGACTTGTTCTCACTTGCCTTCAGCGCCTGGCGAAGGCCGTGGTGGAGGCCTCGCAGGAACCAAAACTGCTTCTTCTGGTCGGTGTTGGTGTCGTCGGGGGCGTACCGCATCATCTTCATGAAATGACGCTCGTACTCCTCGACCCTCATCGCACCCTGAGTCATGGTGCGGAACTCCTGCGCCTTCGGACCGGCGGCTCATCGGGGGAGGTGCGCTCGTGTAACGCCTCGCGGAGAACTCCCGGCCCGGGTGATGAAAGAAAGCCCGGGTTCGGGTGGGTGGCGGTGTAGTTGTCCCACCATGCCTTGGCGAGGACCCTCCGGCGGCGGTGCGCGGCGATAGAGACGCACTCCTCGTCGGAGCAGACGGTGAGGTCGATCTTGGTCTCGATCACCCTCAGCCAGTCGTCGGCCTCGAGCGGGTCATCCGAGTAGCTGAAGGTGGGGGCCTTCAGGCGGATGAACCTCTCGATCTTCCTCGTGAGGTCCTCATCCTGCGGAGCGACGCAGTTCCCACCGTTGCCACGGTGCTCCATGGCTTCCGCCATCCTCTGCATCAGCTGAGTCTGGAGCGCCATCACTTCCACCAAGTTGGGTGGGGGGTGGTGGTGGCTGGTCCGGCTCAGGCTGGCCCTGCTCGGCCGCTCCTTGCTCAACCTCGGCCTCAGGGTTCTCGGGTGGTGGTGGCAGTGCTCCTTCACCTCGGGCCCTAGCTCCCAAAGCTCCTCCACGCAAGGGTGGGCGTCCACGACCACGCCCGTGTCCACGCCCCTGCTGGGCTTCTTCCTCAGCAGCTGCCTCCTCGAGGCGGGCTATCAGCCGGTTGGAGCGGCGGATCGACATCTTTCTGAAAACATAAAGAAAAGGGAAAAGTTTACACACGTCACTCACCAACTCACACATGAGTCTTTTGTAATCAAGAAAATAGTTCTAATTATAACCTACACTCAAGGGGAAGAAGCATTAAGACACAAATAACACCATTAAGATCCAAGCACACATCAAACATGAATAATACACTTGCTCCCCTGAGGCTGACTCAGACCCTGGGGTAGCAGCAACAAGTCAACGATCTAATACATCGGTACAAACTCAAAAGGGGTAGTGTCTAAATGGTGTGGAATGACTCTCTTCATGCACCGAAACATGCTCGCGGCTGCATGGAACAACTCATGGAAACTACTAGCATAAAACACTACTCTAGGTCATGCCCCTCGCTCAGCTCACTACTCAGTGCGTGCCCTCTGGTACGTGACGGGGTAGCGGTCCTCGGTAGGGTAGTCCGGCGGAAAGATCCGGGACACTAAGGCGTTAGCCTCTCGAACCTCCTCGGTCTCGACGGGGGTCGGCAGACGGGCCATCAGGCATAGGTGAAGCTTGAGGCGTGACTGGTGCAGCTCGAAAGTCTCGGTGCGGATCTCACGCTGAGACTCGGGGGTAGCTCTCCGTTGAGCTCGAAGAGCTCGTCCACGCGAAGCGAGTCGGTGTCCTCCCAAGTCCTCCTCAGTCTCTGGGCCTTGTCTCTCAGGTAGACGGCCGTGTGCGTGAGCCACGCGATGTTGGCGACGTTGTCCGCCCGGCTCTTCTCCAGCTTCTCCACCTTGAGGCGCTCACACCCGAGCAGGTGAGTGCGTACCGTGAGTAGGTCGTCCTTGCGCTCGAGCTTGTCCTTCAGCCTGTTCTGACTCGCTGTCAGCCTGCGCAGGTCCTCCTTGGCGTGCAACATCTCCTCCCGGGTGTCCACCCTCTCCCTCTCAGACTGCAGCAGGACCGTGGTCGCGCGGTCGAGGCTCTGCTCGAGCTGGCGAACACGGTGGCGTAGGGCAGTGTTCTCTCTCTCCAGCTCGGCACAGCGGGGCTGGTACTGGAGAGCGTCGATGGTGGAGTCCCTGACCTGGCCGTGGAGGGTACGTGACTCGTCCTCCAGTCGGCGTGCGTACTTGTCGAGGTCGACCAAGTAGCTAGCGGTCTCCACCAGGGTCTCGTCGGTCTCGCGGAAGGGAGCAGCGTCGACGTCGTCTTGGATCCCCTCGTACGAAGGAACTCCGTCCACGAGCGGTGCGAGGCGCCAGTAGTCCCGGGGTAGCAGTCGAAGAGTCCCGGTCTCGAAGGAGGTGTGGTACTGTGCGAGAAGGCAGCCCAGTGCCTGGCGGCAGGCGACGTCCAGCGCGGTCACGACGGTGAGTGCGACGCCGCGCGGACCTCTCCCTTGAACCCGGGGAGACTCGAGTGAGGGAGCACAGCGACCGTGCAGAGCACCATCCGCCCAGTCACGGCGGGTACGTACTCGGCGCGGTACGTGATGTAGGTCGGAGGGACTCCAAGCCTGAGAAGGGCCCTCTCCATCCAGTGGCAGATCGCCCCGCACGTCTCGGGGGTGATCTCCGCGACCTGGTGCTCCATCTCCTGTGAAACGCAAGAAATTGCTATCAGCGCAGGTGAGTAAGGAGTTTTCAAAGAGGGAACGAGTTTTATAACATAGCTCAAGGGTATAACTATAAAGGTAGAGCGTATAGAGTCCTATCTCTATCGACCTTTCCTAGGAATACGTGCTACGGTCAAGCATGGCTCTGGTACCACCTGTAAAACCCCGGATTTTCATAGAACATCCGAATCCCTGTACCATCGCGATAGTCCCTGGATCAGTGGCTATCGAGTACAGAACGTCTCACAGATAGATACACAAAGTCATACATCGCATCACATAAAGTTATTAGTACATGAATTTATTACAAGTTCATTATGGAGTACATCAATACAAGCCTCTTGGCTGAATCAGAGTGAAAATTCTACGCAACGGTAGCTATCTTCTCAGAAGGGTCTCCATCTTTATTCTTCCCGCCACAGGAAAACTCGAGCGAAGCGACGTATCCCTCAGTCGTACCATCCGTCGACGTTGCAGTCGAACTCGGACTCGTACCCTGCACACCCAAAATCTATCCCCAAGGAGTGGGATAGGTCCACGTCACCAACTGTATGCAGCTTTAAGTGGCCTATCATCTAAAGGGAAAAGAAAGTAGACAAGGAAGCGGCTTTGGTTTCCTAAGCAGCAGCAGCAGAGTATAAACAAGGTATCTCCATCAGTAATCCCAAAACCCAAGTCTCTCAGCACAGCTCGGAAGCACCTGGTTACCCAGGAGATCCGTCTCCACCTCCTACTTTTGTCTAGGGTCGGTGCGAGAACTTCCTCTCCTCGCACCTCAATGATTACAACCGGATCAACGAGGTAGATGGAGCCTCTCCCCTCTAGCCGGCTGCAACCACGGCTCACCACACACTCTCCTATAGGGGGAAGGTAGAAATCCCAAAACATGAGGATCAAGTAAGTCTTCTAGGCAGTGTCCATAACCGAGGACGCGGCTATAGCTATAGATCGAACAACTCTGCAGAGTGTGTACACCTGTACCCATCCCGGAATGGTACCCGGCCGGTGTACGGCCGACCGATCCCATCCTACCGGCGAACTCTCGGTAGTTACGAACCCACCTTGCATCTGGCCCTCAAAGCGGTCCCCTCCGCAGCGAGGACAGCACCGGAACTGTGAAATGCTCCCGTGTGGCCACACGGGAGACACTCTGAGAGGGTGGTCTCACCTCCACCGCTCCCCCACAGATACCCTCTATCCTTCCTAAGTAGGTATGGTTCCGCACTTGCCGAGCTCAACACGGCCCTATCCTCACTCTCGGTGGGGTGGTGTGTACGATGTCCTATAAACAAGTTGATCCACTCGGTTTCAGACCGGGGCGAGCTCATGTCCTCCAAGCACACGTAAAACCCCAACTCCTAGGCTCCGAAAACCTTAACAGGAGGGATGCACTGAGGAGTGCACCCCTATCCCCGATCCCAGATCGGTTGTTTCGAGCTCACCCCCGCCAAAGTACCCAAAACGCCTTCTTCTGCCGGTTTTTACCCCACACACGCCAGGAACCACTATTCCCATCCCAACACATGCATCGCGAAGCTCGGCGTATATACACGCTCACATAAACATATATATAGTAGTAGTAGGACAATCAAGGACAGGGTGAACAAAGAGGCAGTGCAAGGCTCATCAACATGCATATATAAAGTAAAGCACTAGCAATACTACTCAGCAATGCCTAATGGGTATTTCAGAATCAGTCGGGCGTGAACCTAGGGTCGGGTAGTCCTCCGCAGCAAAGTCGTCGGCGTAGTCGTACTCCTGGCTCAGCTCTCCGGCTCCTGCTACTCCTAATAGCGCGAAAGGAAAAAAAATAAATAGCGGTCCTAATGCAATTTAAATCCAAATAAGAGCATTTTAGAACCTGAAGAGAGCAAACACCAACCCAACCCGGAGTTTAGGATTTTAGAAATTTTCTGGAAGAGGTTTCACAATTTTTGGAGTTAAGATGGGTTTTGTAGGATTTTTCAAAGGGGAAAACTAATTTCTGGAATTTAAATAAATAAAGAAAACCCTCCTTAACAGGGGCGGCCGCACGGGATCCCGGATCGCGGGTGCGGCCGGGATCCCCGCGGCCCGCGCGCGCGCGCGCGGCCGGCCATGCGGCCGGCCGCGGGGAGATCCCCCCTGGCGGCCGGTGCGGCTAGGTGTGGTGTGGGCGCGCGTGTGGCTGGGGACGGGTTGGCTGGCCGCAGTGGATCCGGGCGGATTGGCTGTGGCCGCACCGACATGTGGCCAACCGTGCATCGCCCAGCCCGGTGTAAGCGGCGGTCTCCTAGGTGTTCGATCAAATGCCCGCAAGGCAACGCCGGCGCGGCTCGACATCGCCGGCGACGAGTTCCACGGCGCTCGGGCGGCTGGTCAACAAGGTGCGCCTACGTGGGTTTCCTTGGGTTGCTGGGCTCGGAGGGCGCTAGGACGGGCGGGGTGGGCGTTGCGAGTGGCCATCGTCGGCGTGGGCGCGGCGGCGGCGCGGCGGCGGCGCGGGAAACCTAAATCGCGCGGGGGCGCGGCGACGCGAAGGGGGACGGTGTGCGCGGGGGTGTGCACGCGCGTCGGGCTACTCATGCCGGAGCGCGGGGTTGGGGTCGCGACGGGGTGTCGTGGCGGTGTTCACGGCGGAGCCCGACTCGACACCATGGGTGGCGGCGAGCGCGGCGCCCGTGGTTGGTTGGCGCGAACGTGACGGGATGCACGGTGCGGTGTTCAGGGTGGCCGAGACCACGGCGTTCCTTCCTTTGGCGACCGTGCGCGCGTCTCACAAGGCCACGGTGAGGTCACGGCAGCGCGACCGTCCTGTGTACGGCGGCGAGCACGGCGAGCACGGTGTAGGCACGAAAAAGGCGCCCAAGGCCGGGCCATGCCTTCAAGGCTACGGCGCACGCATGCTGGGGTGCACGCTTGCGAGCGCCGTGGCCCGCACGGGTGTGTGCGCGCGGACACGCACGCGACGCGGACGCGACGCGGGCGCACCGACACGGCGCGACGGCGACCGAATGGTGGCGGCGTCCTACGGCAAGAGGGAGGAGGCTAGGCGGGTGGCGCGCACGTCGACGAAGGCGGCGGCACCTGCGAGAAGATGCAACCCGGCCCTGGCTCGATGGCGGCATCACCGAGAAGCGGCGCGGCGGCGCGGTGGCGCGGATCGTTCCGCCTCGGCTCGAAGGCCGCGGCGTCCACAGGGGAGGTGAGGCGGCGTCCTCACCTGGGTGGCCTCTGGCCGAAGTGTAGGCGTCGGTGAAGGGGGTGTGGGCCGCGGTGACGAGGAAGGAGGCGGCGCTGGTAGGGGAAGCAGGACGGCGTGGTGGAGAGGAAGCCGAGGAAGCAGGGGTCGTAGGCGTGCGTGGCTCCCGCGGGTCCGGCTCCTCCTCACGGGCGGCTCCGGCTTCGCGGCGGGTGGCGCTGCTCCGGCGCCTCTGTGCTCCTCCTCTTCCCTTCTCCTTCTCCTCCGGCTACGGGTAGGTGGGTAGGGGACTGGATCCCCCGAGGCGGCTAGGGTTGGGAGAGCCATGGGTGGCGGCGGCGACTTCTTATAGCGGCGAGAGCGCGGGGTGTACGTGGACGGCAGGGATGCGCCGGGAGGTCGCGGGGCGCGTCGCGACGGCGGCCATGACCACCGGCGTGGCCCTCGCTTTGGCGTCGGCGTCGGCCAAAGTGCTAAAGGGGGAGGATGACGACGATGACGTCGGCGTGACGCGAGGCGGCCCCCACTTGGCGGTGAGCGGTGGGCGGCGCACGGTAGGCGGGTAGGCGCGGGCGGATGGCTGAGCGGGCCGATGGGCCGAAAGCGGCCGTGGGTGGAAAGGGAGGTTGGCGGCCCGCTGTGCATAGTGATATTTCCCATTTTCCCTTAGGATATCACATTGAATCAAATTTGAATTTCAATTCAAATTTGAATCCACACAAATAAAATCCCAAATAAAACTCAAATGAAGATCCAAAATCTCACACTAGCATTTTATAAGTCCTAAGGTCATTGGTCGAATTAAATTGAATCTAGGAATCAGGGAAGGGAAAACGGAAGACATCCTTATTCGATTTCATGAGCACACAAATTCACGGCAAGTTTTTGAAATCTCTATTTTCTTACATACATGCAAATTCAAGGATGTTACACCGAGTCTTCTAGATCCTTGCCCCTTTTGCATGTGGGCCCTTGTCGTCAGTTTCTCTCCGAATTGGATGAAACTCCTTGTCCCGCAAGATTCGGCACTTTTCTGACTGGGTCCTCGGAGTTTGTCATCTTCTTGGTTTTGGTCCCTAGGCTTCTTGGAGTCATGTTTGCTTCATTGCATGACTTCTATCGGGCTTTAAGGTCTTGTCACAAGGTGCTTGATGAACTTATCCCGGAAGTCTTGCTTTCAATGCTAAAACCCAGCATAAACACTAAACTCCAAAACCGACATGCACGAACGAACTTGTTATACCAAGGGGGTTAGTACCAATGGATAAGATATAAAACTCATGCCGACACCGAAGGCAAACTCATGGCTAGGTTGACGGAGTTTCACCGTCAACACATGCCAATCGTGATCAATCCAATCTCTCAATCCTGAACTTATTCTTTTTGGTTTTTCTCACAATCTGTTAAATTAAAACAAATGTCACTTTTGAGTATGGATTGCATCGCACGTGCATGTGGGGGCCTTGGGTGAACTAATGTGCATATGCATGGAAATTTCAATACTCTTACTCTATCTCTCTTATGTTGGGTGATGTTGTTGTCCCCTAACCAAAGGTGCCGCGACGGGACCTAGGGCATCGTGTGTGCTGCAGCCAAATGATTGCCACTAGGAACACGCTAGGTATCTTGGTTGTGAGAACACGACTCACCGCACATACACTCCTTTTTAACCATTGATTGCCTCCCCATCTCTAATTCATTTTGTGGGTAACCGAGTCATGCTAACAAGCATCATGAGCACCATACTGCATGAGCATGTGCATCGTGTCTTCAGACGCATGTGCATCACACCGACTTTTAAAATCATTGCACCGTAATGTAATGAGTCAATAACACCCAAATTCACAAGTTAATTAAAGTGTGAGCAAGATTGTTCTGAAGTTCCCACACTAAATTGTCTTTTGTACAAAGAAATTACGGAAATCTTTTGCTAGCCTTCCTTTTCTTCACAAAGGTTTGTTTTGATGATCACTATTCGACTTGGTCTCTTACCTCCAACCTCGATGCTCACTTAGCATCAACTCCATTATGACCAGCTAAGTTAAGTAAGTAGAAGTACAGTTTTCTTGAGCAATCAAGGTTCTCGACAAGTCAATGTTTGAGAGACTTTCATCGCTTATCAGTCCATGATGTGTAATCATGCCCTACAAATCCTCGGAATCGAGAAAGGAGCAAACCTAGGATCGGTGGAAGTTTTTTCTAGATTCTCCTTGATGCACCCTCGAGCCTAGAGGGTGGGTGCCGTGAGTTTTTCCTCGTGATTTCCATCGTCACAGTTAACCCTGGATTTCACGTCAGAGTTAAAAATCCACTTTAGAGTTGTGAAATCCTACACCCACTGACCAAAAATTGGGAAATTTTTGGTGCATGAGCAGAGATGTATGAAATTCATGCTTATGATCTTTGTGCTACCCGGTTCATAGTACTTACCATAAACGAGTTTTCGTTGTGCATGTTTTACTTGTTAATTTTATGAGTAAGCTTCTGAATGTGTATTAAATGGAAACTTAATTTTCAGATGGTCAGACCGACACGCAGTATCCCTAATGGTTTTGGTGCGTTGGGTAGTGGTGACCTATCACCGCCACCACCCACGACATTGACAGAGGCCTTCGTAGCAATGCAAACCGAAGTGTTGCGCCAGATCCTGCAATCACAACAGCAGATGGCCCAGCAACTACAATATACGCAACCGATGCAACAGAACCCTCGATCTTTCGTGCCTTGCTCATCCGGAGTACCTACCTAGACTGATATGGATACCATTGTCGGTGCGATTCGTATGTTGGAAAGGCAAAATTTGGTACAATGTTAGATAGTCTACGATATCATCCAAGGTCGTTTTGGAGGACTATCTCAAACTAATTTGGCAGACATTCTCTCTCAGTCATTATCTACATCCATGGTTGAGCAGGCCCGCTAGTTCTATCTGTTGGTGGATCATGTAAATCAAAATCAACTCAATACCTCTGACTCTATATTACCACCCTCCCAACTACCAATGGACCTTAGAAAGGGAGATAAAAAGTCAGAGCAACAAGCGAGTATTGTCGGAGATTGATGTAAGTGAGTGGGAAATTACCTATAAGGAAATTCGCCCACGTGAGGGCAAACAAAGTTATGATAGTGGCAAGACCACACAGCTCCTCGAAGGTGAAGCTCGTTCTCAAGCCGAGATATTAGGACACAAACGGGAAAGAAGCTCTATATCATCAAGAAAGATCAGCAACAAGTTTCAGAGCTTAAGAAACTTCCGCCCCGCCTTTGCTACAATTGTGGACAACCTGGGCATATCAAAACAAATTGCCTGAACCCTAAGCAGCACAAACCCCAGCAGCAGAATCAGAACCCCGGAGCAGCTAAAGGTGATCATGGCTAGAAGCCGGTCTTTCAAGGGAAGCTAGACCAGCTTAACTTTATGGGTAACATCTCTATCTGAGAACACCTCCCCACTTCGTCTAGTAATTTTGAATCTCGGGACGAGATTCTTCTTAAGGGGGTAGGCTGTGACGCCCCAGGTTTTCAATTAGCGTCATTAATGCTAATGACCGAATCAGCTGAGTCAAACCTACTTACATTGGTCAAACCATGGTCAACCTAGGTCATCACCTCGAAAATCTTGTCAACAATCCCTAAGGACCCTCTTGATCAAGTCAAAATACACTTGTGGCCAAACCTTGGTCAAAGGCACGGTTAAAACCTACTTAAACCCTTATGTATTTGAACGTCCTCCGGAACTTTTGTCGCGTTCTCCAAATTTCGCCTAAAGACTTCAAAATCTCCCAATATAAAAGTTGTCCAGTTTTTTGAGGGACACAACTTTCATGATGGATGGCATTTGCAATTTGATGGGGGAATTGGTGAAAAAGCTCAGCCAATGCCAGCAACTCCTGTTCAATGGAATCGTGTGGCATTCCCAGCAGTTTATGCAAAAATCATTGAGAAAAACAGCATAGAGCCTTTGTAAAAGTTGTTGAGGGTCCTAAGATCTACAACTTTGCTTATTACACTTCAAATCACTTTAGTTGCAAATTTTGGAGTAAAACGCGTTCAAGCAGGGGCAAACCGAAACGCTGTCATGCGGGAACGCGAATGCCGCGCGCGACGTCGCCCTGGCGCGCCACGTTGGCTCCGCCGCCGTATGTCGCTGTACGCACACCGAGGTGGGCTCGCGACAATCGGTCTGTGCATCGCGCCTCATGGAACGCCTCCCCCTGCCATGCGCCGCGCTCTCCCTCGTCGATCGGACGAGCCCCCGCCGTCGCCCCGCCGGTCTGTCCGCACCCTCCCCCCTACCACGCACGCGCATGCCGAGGCCGTCGTCGTACCCGCGGCTTAGTGGCCGAGGAAGGCTTCGCCGCGAAGCAATGCCCGCTACACACACGCCGCCTATAAAGCCTGGCCCCCATCATCCTCTCGCGCGTGCAAGAACTCGCCGCCAGCCTGCCATTGCCGCCGCCGCCGAGCTCCCCCTCCTACCCATCTTCCACAACCGTGTGACATCTTAGACGCCTCCCCTAGGATTTCCTGGTGCTCCTCGTGCCACACATTGGCCAGGCCGTGCTCTCCTCGTCGCCGGAGCTGAGCTGCTACGGCCGTTAAGCCCGCAGTGCCGCCGCACCACCTCACCGGCGACTTCCCTGCCCCAACGCCGGTCGCCACCGAGCTTTAGGTGAGCATGTGGTTGAGCCCCGCCGCTTTCTCGGCCAGGAGCGCCGCTGGAGCCGACAAATTCCAGCGAGCTCGCCGCCTCCCTTGCCGAGGACCCAATTGCAAGGATTGATTTCTTTCTGAGGTCATTTCTACGAACCAAGGGCATATCTGTGATACTTTAAATCTTTCCTGCGGCCTCAGTGTAAAACTGCATCTTCAATAGTGTAGCAGATGTGCTGAAACTTGTAAAATCCGTAGAAAATCGTAGAAAAATCAGACAAATGCAAATCAATTTTTGTTGGATTCCTGGTGAAAAACCTTGCAACTTTTGTAAAGCATGGCCATACTTTTTCTTGATAGTTTTTGCATGAAAAATAGGAAACTTAAAAACCTAGATCTGTTGTATCTCATAATCTACAAGTCCTATGTAGCTGAATTTTTGATATGTTGTGTGTCATTCCATGACTAGCTTCTGTGCCAAAAATGGCATACAGTTATGTTGTAAATCTTTTATTATGAATTGTTTTCTAATTATGCAAAATCTGTCTAAATGATTTTTATAGCTAAAAATAAATAGATTTTTGTGCCCAACTTCTGCATGCTGCCTTTAATTGCCAAAATGCACCTCTGGTGAATTAATCACAATTTTATAGTTGTCAGAAATATTTATTCTCGAAATATGCTTGATTTTCTTTGAAAATGCATAACCCAAGATATATAGCAGCTCTAGGTGTATGTGTTGCATTCCTAGATTAGTTTTGGACTAGAGGCCATGTCTGAGAAAGTTGGAATCTTTTTGAGGTGTATTGATGTTTTTGTATGCATTTATCTTGTTCTGGTAGCTAGACTTTGTTATTTTCAGTATAATTATTTTCCTAGCTATGCCAGGTATGCATATGTGTGCGGTGACTTTGTTTTAGCTCTTAGTACTTCATAACACACCCCACTGAGTTTTATAAATTAATTTTATAAACAAAAGCTATAAGGGCTGTTGATGGTGTAGATGCGTATCATGTTTAGTTTGGACTCGCAAGCGTACAAGTCCACCGTCGTAGCCAAGGGACCCTTCTTCCCTTAAGTGTGAACCCAAGGTATCGAATCCGTGGAACAATGTGTAATGCAAGATCCAATCTAATAAGTGGAAAAACATTGATCTCAAGAGGTTGTTAATGCATCTAATCTACTAGATCATCAAGACTCATCTAGTCTACCACACACCAGAGGTAGCAAGAGAAAGAGAGGAGAGAACCAATCTAGAGATTGGATCGGGTCTTTTGTCGAAGTTCCAAAGTAAAGAAGAATATAGCAAAACGAATCTAATTGAAAGCATGGCTCCCGTTCCGACTCCGAGGACGCCCGTTTTTATCCTTTACCGTACTGTCACTACGGGGATAATCTTATGGGTTGGTACTACTCGGCGGGTTCAAGATGAACAAGATGAAAACGTTTGGTAGATTGGGTACGAATCTCTAGCCATCATGCCTACAAGAACATCCTATGCAATCTACCCGCGGGATAGATCGAGGAGGAAAACACCCAAACGAAGACAAAATCACAACGAAAGCACTTGACGCTAAGAATCAGATTCAATCTACTATTTCAACATAGAAGTAATACATGGACAAGATCACCACCGGGATCCTATCTTGATCTTGATCCTAGCTCCTGGAACTCCGACGTGGTCTTCCATGCAAGGTTCCCACGCCGGCTAGGGGGACCCTAGTCAACCATCTCGACCCTCTCCTCTCCGGAACGGTGTCCCTCTCTTCTTTGCTCCTCTACGACAGATGACGATTGTAATTCTTCGTGGCTCTCGTCCAGGGGGCTATAACTAGCCCGAGAGGCGGCTAGGTCAAAGGGGGTGTCGAACCGGGCCCGGAATGGGCTGGGTCGGTCGGCCCGTTTCGGCCCGGTTCGGCCCTGGTTTCTTCCCGCGCGATTCCTTATTTGTGTGCACTTACATGTGGGCCTTTGACATCGTTTCCTTCACGGTTAAGGCTTGAATCCTTGCTATCCAAGCTTCACCGTTTCCTGGTTGAGTCCCTAAAGATTTCCATGTTGACGCTTCGGTCCTCGGGTCATTTGGAGTCATGTTCATCACGTGTCTTGACTTTTATCGGGCTACATAATCTTCTTCGAAAGTGCTTGATGAACTTATCCCGAAAGTCTCCACTTAGTGTAGATTTCTTGCATAAACAATAAACTCCAAAATCGACATGCGAGAGAAAACTTTACTACAAGATTTTCCCCCTATTGCAACAAATCCCTTAGGCAACACCACTAATTCGGTTGCAATAGGGGGTACTATTACACCGAAACGGTGATTTGGTTGCAATTTGTGTGTCTATTGCAACACAAAATTTGTGTTGAATTATTTATTTTTTGGTTGCAACAGGTTGACGCTAATGCACTCATTTTTAGGATTTTCGTTGCATTTTGTTGGAAATAATGCCACCCCATTATTGTGTTGCATTAGCATTCCTTGCATTGCAACAGAAAGTTGTTATAACCACCATACTAGGGATGGTTGCGTTTGAACAACTATGTTGCAACGTAGAATTTTGGTTGCAAATATGGAACAACTATATTGCAACTTATAATTTGGGTTGCAATTATGTCTTTGTTTTGTTGCAATACATGGAGGGATATTGCTTCGTTTGTAGCCTAAAGATGCAATATCGTGTATGTATTACCACGAAATTTAGTCATTGCATTATTTTTCGTGATCGTTGCAGCCGTATAAAAATTATTGCAATGAGGTATTCCTTGGTTGCACTGTAATGTGTCTATCGCAACATTTATGCAGGAGATCAATACGACGATCAGATAGGGGCTCTTCCGATCCAAACCATTCCAAAATTCCGTCTTCGACAACCTGGTTCTTGTTGCGGAGTTCTCCACGAGGGCCCCTAGGGGATCAGTCTCCACGGCGATCTCCACGTGGTTCTTGTTGCGGAGATCTGTGCGGCGCCACGGCCACAGCCGATACGTAATGTTGTCTTGATGATCTCGTATATATATTCAATCGTTCGCTGCATATGCATGCATATTGCTATATCATGATCTAGGTCGATTGAAACATGAACAATGCAGATTAATTAATGGCATCAGACGAAGATCGGAGTTGGATGCGCTTGCCTCGACACTCAGTGGATTGGCAGATCAATTTCCGATTTTTTTGCAAAAATTTACCGCCTCAGCACGAGGTCGATCTATTGCGTGCCCATGTACTTTGTGTCAATGCATGATCAGACATTGCACCGTGTTTCCCATTCAAATGCATTTAATGAATAGAGGGTTTGTTGGTTGTTTCATCGATGATGGTAACATTCAAGACCAAACTAATACTTCATCTCAGGGTCCTGTGAATCAAGATGTTACTGCTGATCTCTAATCATGATGCAGTACCTACAGCTGATGATACAACACTTTTTTGGAGAAGATGATGAAGAAGATGGTTGGGATGATAACCCTGCTGCCACTAATACTTGGATTAGAAACATTATCAGTGGCACTATACATCATGGACAAACCAGAGATGAGGAGGAGGCAGATAAATAGGTAGAGATTTTTTTTGAAACTATTAGAGCAGGCAAAGAAATAATTGTATCCAGGATGCAAAAATGCAACTAAGGTCTCTTTTATTGTGGAGCTTTTTCAGATAAAGTGCATGTATGGCTTAAGTAACGCGGTGTTGGATGCCATACTTAAGCTCTTTGGAAAGGTTCTCCCTGAAGGGCGTTGTATTCCTGACTCCTTGGATAAAAAGGGTGGTTCGAGACCTAGGCTTGGACTATGTCAAGATACACACATGCCAAAATGATTGTGTGTTATTTTTGATAAATACGCAATCTGGAAACATGTCCCATTTGTAAGAAGTCAAGGTGGAAAGTTGTAGAAAAAACCTCCGATAATAATTGCAGTGCAGTTGGTGCTACTTCTGTTAAGAAGCGGTTACCAGTTAAGATCCTACGCTACTTTCCTCTTATTCCTCGGCTGCAAATAATGTATATGTCAAAGTGAATGTCAAAGGATATGCAGTGGCACAAGAAAGAATTGGTGAATGATGGGAAAATGCGTCACCCTGCTGATTCAAAGGCATGGAAGCACGTGGATTCAGAGTTTAAATGATTTTCAGAAGAATGAGGTCGTAACGTTAGGCTGGGTCTTGCTTCTGATGGGTTCAATCCCTTTGGCATGCAAAGTCTTACGTACTCCATTTGGCCTGTCATCCTGGTACCTTACAATTTGCCTCCATGGTTGTCAATGTTGATTCCTAGTCCAAAATCTCCCGGAATGGATATGTATGTATATTTGAGGCCCCTGATACTGGAGCTCAAGGAGCTTTGAATAATGGTGTTAAAACAAGAGATGCAGGGACTAAGAAGAATTTTAGATTGCATGCTATACTTCTTTGGACAATTAATGACTTCCCAGCCTATGTTATGCTGTCTGGTTGGAGCACTAAAGGAAAGTTTGCATGTCCATACCGCCACAAACATACTGAGTATTTGTGGTTGAAACATGGGCGGAAGCACTGCTACATGGCACATCGACGTTTTTTGCCCCCCGACCATCCATGGCGCGACAACGCGGTCAGCTTCAACAACATGGTCGAAACCGGGGAGGCACCGGAACCACTATCTAGTGCACAGGTACTTAAGCAGTATTCTACTTTTGAACAAGTAGAATTTGGAAAGACCTTGTTATCCAAAAAGGAAGCGTGATGAAGACAACAGATGCCACAACTGGAGGAAGAAGAGTATTTTTTTGAGCTCCCTTACTGGTCTTCTTTGCTCATCAGGCATAATTTGGACGTGATGCACATTGAGAAAAATATATGCAAGAGCATACTTGGCACTCTGCTTAAATTGGATGGCAAATGTAAGGATGTGGAGAATGCTCGGCTTGACATGGAGCATTTACGAATACAACCAGATCAGCACCTTGTGATTAAAATGATTAGTATACCTTGCCATCAGCCTTGTATGAGTTAGATAAGGATGCCAGGGAACGTTTGTGTGAATTTCTATATGGAGTGAAGATGCCTGGTGGGGTTTCCTCAAATATAAGAAGATGTGTTGATGCAAAGTCAAGTAAGGTGTCTGGCTTGAAAACGCATGACTACCATCTAATTCTACAGAAACTTTTACCCTTAGTGGTGCGTAGGATTTTGCCAGAAGTTGTTGTCATTGGATTGATTCAGCTTAGTAATTTCTTCAATGCACTATGTTCAAAGGAGCTGGTGGAAGCAGAATTGGACATGCTTAGCTGTTCAATTATGGAGGTTGTTTTTCGACTTGAGATGATATTCCCACCTGCATTTTTTGATATCATGATCCATTTGCCTATTCATCTAGCTGAAGAAGCTAAACTTGGGGGGCCAGTGTGTTACAGATGGATGTACCCAGTGGAACGGTACCTACGCACTGTGAAAGGATATGTGAGGAACAAGGCTCACCCTGAAGGTTCAATTGCTGAGGGATACATACTCGAGGAGTGCCTTACATTCTAGTCAAGATTCTTGGACGAGGACACCAAAGACAATCGTGTTGATCGACATGAAACAATTACTATGAATGAGCCACCATCTGGTTTGAGCATTTTTTCAGAAATAGATTACAAGAGGAGAGGACAGACGGTCGAAGAAATTCCACCGAATGAGTTTCGGAAGATGAGGCACTACATAATTTGCAATTGTGATGAAGCTGGACCATATGTCGAGTAAGATACACCACTCAACATCATTTATTGCTTTTAATTTTAAATTTCAAACTAACGTAAATATTCATTTGTGTGCAGGGAGCATTTGGAAGAACTAAAGGTATATGGAACCAGAAATCTTGATCAGCGACATGAGGCTCAACTCGTAAGGTGGTTGGAAAGCAAGATCAGGTCTACATGCTAGAGGGGAAGTAAGTTCAGATTTGTTTGCACTTGCTCAAGGACCGGATCCCTGACCTCGTACATTGACTAGATGTCATATCAACAATTAGCTGTTTCGAATCGTTAACATCGAGAAAACCCTTGTGACACAAAACAGTGGTGTGCTTGTCAAGGGTGAGGCAAAAGGCACGAACTGGTATGGGATGATTAAAAGAATGATCTCACTAGAATTCCCTGGACAAAAAGAAGTTATCCTATTCCAGTGTGACTGGTTTGATGTGCCTCTTGACACAAGTACCAACAAAGGCAAAGGATACAATAAAGATAAATTTGGGGTCATTGACATCGATACTACTCGACACAAGTTTAGGAATGAACCCTATATTCTTGCAACACAGGCAGAACTGGTGTTTTTATGTGAATCTGGTGAACAAACCAGGTTGGAGCAGTATTATTTCAATGAAACCAAGGACCTTGTTTGCCATGCCTGAATTAGATCTTGAGGACTCACTTGCTGTGGGTATCGAAGGTATTAATTTGCCTAGTGAACACCAGGATTTGACAAATTGGTCTAGATCGGACAAGGAAGGCACAACCGGCAATGTCTCTGTTATTAATCAGGTTTGGGCCGAGGCGGTTGATGAACCAGACGATGACGTATTTGATGTTGATGATGAACAAGATGCAGATGACACGTACATTGATGATGGAATTGTTGCACCAATAGTTCAAGATGCCCAAAATGATGAGTTTTTCAATTGATACTTAGTCGTTTTTTGTTTGGCATGTTAAGAGGCAATTTATTCTTGCCTTGACACTTTAGGGCAGGGCGAGGAAGATCAGCTTTTTACATAAATGAGATCAATATGTACATTAAGTACCAATATACAAGTTCGACTGTAGTCATGACTTAGATGTTGCTATTATTTACTACTTCTGGAAGACTTTGGCATAAACCTTGGAGATCTTCTTCTCCATCGCATCTAATTTGCCACCTACATCCTTCATGAATTCTGTCAGGGCCATTTCCATGGCTTCATGAGCTCCATCTACTTGCAGGCCTATACCCTCGATATGCTCACCCAAATCGTCATAGAGATCCTTCAGGTGCTGAACCTTCTGGCGCAATGGCAGTTTCTACAGCTGTCAATAAGCTTAAATTAGTAACTTGAAATGGCTCAGATCAGGTCTTTCCTATGCAGCCATGAAAGCATCAAAATGCACCTTTGTTTTTGAAGATCCGGCATCTTTCTTTTGGGGTGGTGGCGACGGTATGTTCCTGTTGGGTTCATCATCAGACGAGTCGGAGATGATGATCCTTGTCTTACTGATAGATTTGTTCACGACCCTAACCAAACATGAACGAGTAACGAATGAATAAATAAATTCTCATGTTTATATGCAAATAAATTAGTGTAATCCCTAACATGACCATATGAAGTGTGATGCAGACTCATCATCATTGTCAGCCTGATTAATACAAGTCAAAGAAATGGAAGGAATAGGCCCAACTACAAGTCAGCAAGATTAATACATATTATGTCATCAAAGCAATATATTTCAGAAAATATGTTGAGAACAAATCAATTTATTTCTGAAAATGTTGTGCTTAGAACATATGTGCATAGCTGAACATATATTGAGAACAACTCCAACAGTGTTGTTAAATCTGTTTAGTGAGCTAAAAATGAAAAAAATGCAAAACAAAACTTCATTCAAACTAATTTGGGTCGCTGATCAATTAATCAACCAGGGATGATTTCTGTCAACCAATGTACTGTTATGGACAGGGAGAGAGGGGTTTTGGCAATTTACCTCACATCACTTCGAGAACGCTTGGATCCGACTAGTGCTTGCTTACCCCTAACCGATGGCTCAACTTGGGTATGCGGGCCGTCGGACAACGAGGAGGACTTGACGGGGCCGTACATGCCGCAGGATGAGTTCGTAGGGGTGCCGCAGACGGACGACGTTGGAGTAAGCGGCGGCGTCGGAGGCTTGAATCGCCCGCGTGCATCGCGCTTCTGGGTGGTAGCATTGTGGCCCCTCCTGCCACCGGCGCCGCTCAGTCCACGGGCGCCGCTCGCCTGCGCTGCAGTGGTACGGACCTTCCCTCTGAGACCGCCGCTCACCTGCGTGGCGGCGCTACCGCCCATCACTCCGGTGGCCATGTTGAAGTGGATGTGTCGGAGCCTCCGATGGGGGATGGGGAATTTCTGAAGCTTCGAGGATATTGCGGATCGGAGATGACTCGCTATGTTAACAGACGGTTTGGTTCGGTGGGTTGGCATTGTATTCCTTTGCACCGGCCCATTAGTGTTATTTCCAGCAGCGTCGCACTATACTACGTTTACTCCCACACCGAAACCTGAGAAGGGCGTAGCACAACTTAAATATGGAGGCGTGGTTGTGCTATCAAACTCCTAATTGATCAACCATGACTACTTCCTCTTTGTGCTACGGGGCTTAATGGGCTGGCCGGCCCATCGGGCTCCTGTTTGCCGGTTGAGCCTGTTGTGGCCTGGCTGGCCCTGTAGCCCATGACACATTTTTTTGCAACTAAACAAAACCTCTTTCTTCATATTTTACATATTAACATTAACCATTTTATATCTTTTCATCTACACAGATCGTCTTTTTCTTTATACACATACCAAATTTTAAATTCATATTTTACGTATTAAAATTAACCATTTCAAATCATATAGCAGATGATACACTTTACACCATTTTTTTCCACCAAGGGCAAAACCTGAATTTAATTAACAACGCAACAAAATTACAGAGTTTAGTACCAACACCACACAGAATAGAGTAGCTGTGACGCCCCAGGTTTTTAATTAGACATAATAGCCGGTCAAATGGTCAACAGTGGTCAAACCACGGTCAACCTGGGCCCTCACCTCGAAAAACTCACTAACCCACCCTAGTGACCCTGTTTGACTAGTAAACACACTTGTGGGGCCAACCCATGGTCAAAGGATGGTCAAGCCCCCTTGCCACTCTAGTGTCCACCGATGTCTGCCGGAACTTTTGCCGCGTTCTCCAAAATTCACCTAAACACTTAAAATTCTACCTTTATGAAAGTTGTCCATCTTGATGAGGGACACAACTTTCATGTAGATTGGCATTTCAAATTTTGAGGGCAAAAGCTTGGAAAATGAGTTGCAAGGCAGATTTTACTGCTTGCCAAAACAGGCTGACATTCACTTTTGGCGTTCAAATAACTTCAAATCTGGGCAGAAAAACCCTATATAGCCTTTGTAGAAAATGTTAAGGGTAACTAGATCTACAACTTTGGTATTCATCACTTGGTCGACTTCTATACAAAATTTCGAGTTTTGCAATTTCCAAAACCGTTCCAGCAAAACAAAAACAGGCCGAACGCCGCGCGCGCGCGACGCCGCGCGCCCGCGCGCCGCCCGTCGCCGGCGGGCGCGCCCGGCGTCCGCGCCCGCGTTGCCCGAGGCCAAGCGCCGCCCGAGGTCCCCCGCCCCAACGCACCCCCACCCGAGGCGCCTCGAGTCCGCGCCGCGGACCGTCGGTCCGTCGGCCGCGCCGCCGCCGTACGCGCGCGCGCCCGAGCGCCATGGCACGCGGGGGGTATCTTCGCCGTCACCCCCTCGTCACCCCGGACGCGCCGAGCCTCGTATAAAAGCGCCCCATAGCCCTCCACGCGCCGGCCCCCGAGCCGCCCGCCGCCATTGCCGCCGCCGCCCGGTGCTAGAGCTCGCCGCCCGTGCTCGCCTCCGTCCACCGCCCCCGTTAGCTCCCCTAGGCCCTAGTGAAGCTCGCACGTTCGCTAGTTGCCACCCATTTCGCCCCCTCGCGGGAATTCCCTAGGCTGCCGCGGCCACCGCCGCCGGCCGCCGCTGAACCTCGTCGCCGGCCACTTCTCTGCCTCCACTCCGGTCCCCTACCACTCCTAGGTGAGCGTGTGGTCCAGCCTGGCCACTTGCCTGGCCGGGATCGCCGCCGGCTCGCCGGATTTGGCCGGAGCCGCACCGCCCTCCCCGGCCAGGGACCCAAATGCAAGCATCGAGTTTTGTCCAGGGTGTTTCCCGTAAAAGTCCAGGGCCTAGTTGTTAAGAACCCTATCTAAGTTTCTTTACAGTTCAGTCCAGCGCCTTGTAAAATTCCTAGAAATTCGTAGAAAAACCAGAAAAATACCAAACCAATTTTGTTGGGTTCAGGAAGAGAAATCCCACCACCTTTGTTATTTGCACATGGCTGGATTCTAAATAGTTTTAGCTTAAAAAATACAAAGGTGAAAAACCTAGATCTGGAATAACTTTAAATCCATAACTCCTCTGTATCCCAATTTTGGATATGTTGTGTGTTAGGTCATGTCTAAATGTTGTGCCAAATTTGCACAAAGTTATGTTGTAGAACTTGTTAAATAAATTCTTTTCAATCCCTGCAGAAACTGCCTAGATGATTTTTCATGCTAAATATATTTATGTTTTTGAGCTCAACTTGTGCACACTGTCTTGGTATACCAAATGCACATATTGTGAATTAATCATGATTTTTGGCTTACCAGGAATATTATTCTCAATTTAGACATGTTTTTCTTTGTAAATTAATGGGGATAGATCAGTAAAGTTCCTAGGTGTATATGCTGGTTCTTTAGGCTTGTTTAGGACCAGAGAGCATGCATGAGAAAGTTTGGGTCATTTTGATGCTTATTTATTTTTGAATGCATTTAAATGGAATCACTAGCTAGCCTTTGTTATTTTCTATAATATTTAATTTCCTAGCATCCAACACTTACATGTGGGTCCAATGGACCAGGATAGGTGCTAATATGGTTAAGAAACACTTCTTTAATTTTTGGTAATTTAATTGCTTAATAAAAAGCTTAAAAGCCTTTTTAATATTAAAGAGAAGTTAAATAAAGAAAAACCCCTAATTAATTTTTTTTCCTTTTTGAAAGTATTATTTAATATAAGTAAAAGGTAATTAATTATCATTGCTGATAATAATTTAATTCGTGGATAAAAATATTATTTATACCTTTCCTTGTGGAAGGAAAAGGATTAAAGCCTTCACATGAAATAACAAGTATAATAAAAATCTTTATTCAAATGTGCAATAAAAGAATAACCCATGTACAGCTAATAACCTTCCTAAAAGAGAAACACTAGCTAGATGCTTGTTAAGGTGAATATGACCAACCAAGAGTTGGATAAGACAACAAACTATCACATCACCTAAATCTTGCATTGCATTCCGTGTAGATCTTCCGGACGGAGATTACTCCCTTGTCCCAGAAACCGAGGAAGGAGGAGCGGAAGCTTCGCTGCAGTACGTGGAAGTGCTCGACACCGAGGGTGCCCAGGCTAACCTAGCTGACGAAGGCAAGCTCCGGTGCATCTAACCCAGTTTTAAAATTCTTGTTTCAATTATCTATGAATGATTGTGCATTTACGTTCAGGAGTTGAATGAAACCCTAGATGCATGATCCATAGGTACCTTTGTCCTTACTAGTATGATAGGTCGATAGCTGCTAAGCTATAGGACCGTTGCAAGTCGAGTGATGACCTCACTCGCGAGAATAGGTTCCTAGATAGGAATCACAATATACCCTTAAATGGATTGGTCACGTGGTAAGAGCATGGGATCTGGGCTTCGGTCCACTGGTTATGTGGGTTAAGTTTTTGAACGTACTAAGCACATGTCGGGTATGGGACCGGTAAGCCTAGTACCTTAATGAAACGGCTAGGGATGGAACTGTCACTACTCTTGGGATTCGCTCTCACGGCTAGCTACCAGTGGTGTATGGTGATTCCGGGTATCTCGCGGGGTATGCCGGATAGCCTGCACCAAAGACTGTGGCCTTTCATCCCGACCCGGGGATTTTTGGAAACGGTCTGGAAAAGTTGCCCCTTTGTGGGCAGCCTACCGTGTGTTTGGGTCTACCTTGCAAGGTTTAAATCAATCGATTGTAGGCCTCTCACCGTTATCTGAGACTACTTACTCCACTAGTCTGGAGATCCCTAATGATGGAAGTTGATGAACTTTATGCTTGATTAATTGTATTGTACAACTTTGTTTGTACTAGTTGGCTAATGTAGTAAAGATTAAACTACTAGAACTTGTGCTAAAATCTTGAAAGTAAGGACCTACTATTTGTTACTTTTCAGCAAAGGCAACCCAGTAGCCAAAAAGCCTTTCATGGTCTAGAATTGGTGAAGCAGTTATCACCGACGGGTAAGACTTGCTGAGTATTAGTATACTCAGCCTTGCTAATATGTGATCCAGGTAATGCCTTCAGTGATGTGTGGCCCGGAGGGATCCCGCCCGGCTGGGAGCTGGAGTGGGTGGAGGACGACTACTGAAAGCATCATGGATGGCCTCCCGTAGTGTCTTTGCTTCCGTTAGCTTATTTCCGCTGTTTTCGAAAACTTTGAACTATTTTATCATGGCAAAAACTATGGTTTATAATAATTAAGCCCTTCGGGGTACGAATTTGGATTTCAATGTTGTTGTGTCTCTGGACTCGCCTCCGAGTGAGTTTTAATGCATATATTCGATCCTTGTTGCTTTTCAAGTGATTTACCGGGCGTTAACCCGGCAACTAACGACAGGACGATACTTTATTATTGCTTAATGACCAAAGTGGATCGGTCTTAGGCGATAGTACGGTATTTTCCTGGGCGGGTTGTCACAGTTGGCATCAGAGCTTATATGCACCAGAGATTAATTAATAAACCTTAATCAACGGTTTTTGAATAAAATATGCCAAGATTGTCTGATTTTCCAAAATACGTTGGTCCGCTAAGGATAAACTAGACCGAGAGGCCCTAGAGGGAATTTTGGGTTCTTCAGGTGGCTTATTTGACTTATGGTTTATTTTGCTAACTTCCAGCACATTACTTTATGTCAGACTTACTTTCTTGCACAACCAAACTAGGAGCCACGTGTTTATACGTGTGATGTTCCGCATCACGGGAATTGCGAGGGTGGATGGAGTGATCCATTCCACGGATCCCATCTTCGCGTCTGTTTATGAGTTGTGTGTCGCCACGTGTTTCATACGTGTGCATTTCCGCATGTCGCTCATGCGAGGCAAGGATAAACTCCATTCAAACGGAGGGTGTCCGAGGCTGGACGCTGTCCATGCAACGGCTTAACGCATGGATACCGTTTCTATAGTGAACGGTAATGTATGTGGACGCTTTCATGTCGTGCTGGCACGAAAGGTTCGTTTTCTGCAGGTACATAACAACGCTTCGTTAGTCTTTAAGCGAGTAACGTATAGCTCTCGACTAGATATTATAGGAAGAGACGAATAAAAACCTTGCCACCGGCGCTAACTTCGATTTTTGGCTTGATTGCCATGTGAGGTGGAATAGGACGTCTTGCATGCATGTTAAAAATCGAAACAACTAAAATGGACCCAAGAATCGAAATTCCATATACCCTCTAAGGAAGATTATGCTAGTGTGTGCTTATTATAAATTAGAAGTACCACTCATTCCTAGCTGTCATGCTGCCGAAATTTTGAGAAAGTTCTTACCTTGTGCTAGGTTAATTCAACCAAATTGTTAAAAACAATTGCTCCTTAACTAGCTATCTTGTAATAGCAAGTCTCAATCCTAGTTCATTGGGTTGGTTCACACTTTCCTAGGCACATCCAGGTTCAGGACCATCCACCTTGTTCCTTGTTCGATGCTCAACCTTGAAATTTATTTAATTGTTAAAGAATTTATTTTGAACCGGGAAACTTGGGAAGTTTTGAGGTTTCTGGATTTTTGGTTATGAATTTTTATTCACAGCTGCCAGAACTTCACCATTTGACATGCCGTTCTCTTTGAGATCTGACATGAGTTACATTTGTGTATAGATGGCTTTCCCCGTGTTCCACGAGTTCGACGCTGACGGTACGATCCGTACCAACGGGTTACACTGGGAGGGTTTTCCGCGCCTTGCGTGGGAAGCACTCAGCGCCGTTGGCTACCTCACACCACCGACTTACGAGGTGAAGGAGTTCGAGCGCTATGGCGTTCCCCGTTGCAGAGTGATCGTCACTGTTCTGCCACACCCGGACCACGCCGACTGGTTCGACCTGAGTTTTATCTACTAGGGATTTATCACTCACGAGTTTGTTGAGTCAGCCACCCTCAGAGTGCTGACCGATTTCTGTGACCAAAACCCCACCGTGGCAGCTCTCTCTCCGTTTGGATTGTTCCCTGCTATGAGTCCTCACGACCCAGCGTGGTTGGACCGTATGGATCACCTACGGGAGCTGTTGACATTAGCAGGGCCGTTGGATGTTACTTAGATGCTAGCTCGTTGTCTCAACGTGGTTTTCACACTTCAGGGGTTGCGTTATAATACCGCAGCGATTATTGGGTAGCGTTTGGAGGCGTCTAGGCATGATTGGCAGCAGCTTTCAGCAGCACACGAGCAGCTGAACTTTACTCTTACTCAGGTGCAGCAGGAGAATGACAGGCTGCGTGCTAGGAGATTTCAGTTAGAGCTTGAGAGAGGCGACCGCCTGCAGAGGATTTTAGATCTGGAGGCTGAGAACCATGCACTAGAGGAGAATGCCGATGTATATGAGATTGAGAGGCTGACGTTACTTCAGAACATTGCTGATATGCAGCAGCAGGTGGAGGAGGCCGAGGTACAGGTGGCAGCCTTGCAGGCTATAGTGGCCTTACAGCCACTGCCCCCAGTACAGGCACACCCGGAGGAGCAGCAGGCTTTGTCCGGTCTGGATCAGACGAGCCAGGCAGGACCACCGTTACCGACTCCCCCAGCTTCGCCTACGTACAGTGGTGCTTCAGTGGGCAACTAGGTTGCCGACAGCAGGAATAAGAAGGGTGCCGATCCTATCGAGTTGTCTTTGAGAAGTTTAGAGTAGTTGGCTTGTCAGCACGTTTTCGTGCCAAGTAACTGCTTGTATCGTGTCATGTCATGTTGTTTCAAATTCGAGAGTTGTAATGTCCTTGAACCTTGTTCTATCTTATTGTAATAAAGAATGCTTAAGCATGTATTCTTTAAGTGGAATTCGTTTGTCGTTCAAAAGTGAAACCTTCTTGCGTATTATTACCAAATTCTTGGATAAACCGTCGCAAACGACCACGCTTGTCAAAATTTGCACTTCCACCTAAAACGTTGGGAAATCAAAGCATTTCTAGGGGCATCACTCATTGTCAGCGATTAAGCGCTCGTTCGTATACCACCTTCGTAGGTACCCGAAGTGACAGTAATTGTCCGAGGGTAAATGCGGGCCCGTGCATTCGAGTGATCGCATTCTTAACCATGTCAAGAAAACGATTCTATGAATCTTGGTGGCTATGGAGTATTGTTCGACTGTTGTTGTCCTCATCATTTAAATGCTAATGAGATGTGATTATGCATGAGCATGCTTGCCATCATTTTTGGAGTAAGCTTTTGGCTATATCACTAATAAAGCTCGCTTTTCAGATGGTGGGAACCACGCGCAGCTCGCCCAACGGTTTCGGAGCAAGTGGTAGCGGTGACTTACCGCCACCCCCGCCCATGACGCCGTCGGAGGCCTTCATGGCCACCCAAACCGAGGTGCTGCGCCAGATCCTGCAGACGCAGCAGCAGATCGCCCAGTAGATGAACCGAGGGCCACCACACGGGGCCAACCACGAGGGGCCTAACCAGGTCACCACGTATGCCCAGTTCATCGCTATGAAGCCGCCGACCTTCGCTAAAGCAAAAGACCCCCTGGAAGCTGAGGCTTGGGTCAAGGCCATAGAGGCAAAGTTCTCTGCCTTTGTGCTGCCTTGCTCCGAGGAGAACAAGGCTAATTTTGCAGCGCTGCAACTGCGAGGAGAAGCTTTGATGTGGTGGGATCACTTCAAGTCAATGCAGCGAGGGCACGCTGTGACTTGGGATGAGTTCAAGCAGGCTTTCAAGAGCCACCACATTCCCAAGGGACTGATGGATAGGAAGATGAGGGAGCTGTTGGCCCTCCGACAGGGATCTGACACAGTGTATCGCTATGCTCAGAAGTTCAATAGCTTGTGCCAATATGGCGGGCATCACGTTGATACTGATGCAAAGAAGATTGAAAGGTTCCGTGACAGGCTTGACGGCAAGCTGTATGAGTGTCTGAACCTGCTCGAGCCCGCAAACTTCCATGAGCTAGTGAACAAGGCTATCTCCCAAGAAGATGCTATGAAGAAAGCCCACGGGGACAAGAAGAGGATGTCTGGTTTCACTCCAGGCAGCGGAACGGGCAAGAAGTTTCGCTTTGTGAAGAAGAACGCTCCAGGCCCATCCCAGCAATCTTCAACTGGACGCTGGACGATGAAGCCACCTCAGAGCAAACCCACAGGGAACTTCCAGTTCCGCAGTGCTCAGCAGCAGGCTCCAAAGCCTAATGCACCTCCTCGCAACGTTGGTGATCGTCGTTGCTACAACTGTGGCCAGCCAGGGCATTACATCAATGAGTGCCCCAAGCCCAGGCAGATCAAGCCCAACCCGCAGAATCAGGGTGCAGGAAACAAGCCTGCCACTTCGACTAAGAAGCCCATGGTTCAAGTACGCCAAGGCAAGCTGAACTTCACCGCCATGAGTGAAATCCCAGAGGGAGCTTCAGTGCTCACGGGTACATTTTCTATCAACGACACTCCTGTTAAGATTTTAGTTGATTCGGGAGCTACCCATAGTTTCATCAGTGAAAAGTTAATAAGAAAATTGGGTTTGAAGGGTTCTCATACCACTTCCGCTTACAAGATAATTACTCCCGGAGGACAAATCACCTCTAATATCTTAATCCGATGAGTAAGTTTGGGTTTAGGTAGTAAAATCATTTCGACAAACCTCATCGTGATAAACTTGGTTGGAATGGATGTTATCTTGGGTATGGAATGGATGAATCAACATAAGGTAATTATAGATATATCAGATAGGGTCGTAGAAATCAATTCCCCCACGGTCGGGCACACCACCTTGTACCTACCTTTCAGGGACGGTACCGATTCTTGTGTCTATGTCACCATTATCTCTCCTGTCGATGAAATTCCAGTGGTGTGCGAGTACCCGGATGTCTTTCCGGATGAGTTGCCTGGTATGCCACCAGACAGAGATGTCGAGTTTGTGATCGAACTCCAGCCCGGTACCGCACCCATTTCCAAAAGACCTTATCGTATGCCACACAAAGAGCAAGCCGAACTAAAAACTCAACTCCAGGAATTGTTAGATAAGGGTTATATTCGCCCGAGCTCATCTCCTTGGGGTTGCCCTGCTCTTTTTGTCAAGAAGAAAGATGGTAGCATGAGGATGTGCGTAGATTACCGGCCTCTCAATGCAGTCACCATCAAAAACAAATACCCGCTTGTCGGTGTTTTAGACCGGCAACCTACTAAGGGGAGTACCCGAAGTAGATGAATGTGACTCGCCGAGATCGGTAACTCGAAGGAAGAGACACGTGGCACACAATTTAGACAGGTTCGGGCCGCAAGGTGCATAATACCCTATGTCCTGTATGTTGCGTAGCTCTGGATTGATTGGGCACGATTACAAGATGGTGCAATAGTGCACCGTGGGTTGTATGATATGAGATTGGATGAGGTGATCCCAGAGATCGGTCCCTGCCTCGCCTTATATAGTCTGGGAGGCAGGGTTACAAGTCGGAGTAGGGAGAGAGTACTAGTCGAGTACGTCTAGGAGTCCTCTATACAGTGCGGAACATGTACAGCTCCCTAACCGAGTACTACTCCTGTGTAGCCCTTGTACTCCACGCCTTCAGGTGCCGTGTAGCGCAAGCCGGTAGTCCCGGGGGCCCACCGAGTAGTCGGTCCCGGTACCCACCGAGGTAGTGGGCCCGGGGAGGTCCATACGACAAGCCCCCGAGTACTTTGTAGTCGAGAAGGATAGCTTCAAGTAGTCTTGACGGCCTTAACGAGTAGTCCTCAAGCGTCCCCGAGTGCTACAAGTCAAAAGTCCTCAAGAGTAGTCGAAGCATCCCGAGGCTGGAATGTACTCCTGCTGATGTTTGAGCAATCTTGAAGTCTTCTCGAGTAGTCCCAAGCGTCCTCGAGCACTGCCTTCGAAGGTCTTCAAAAACTGCCTATCTTGTCTTGAAGCCGGAGCTGATATGGAGGTGCGATTGCAAAATCGCACTCCACATGGAGTAGCCCCCGAGCCTTAGGTTGAGCCGCGGGCTCTGGCTGAGGGTCCATCTAAAGTCTTGGCAAGAAAATCCCAAAAAATCCAGAGAGAAAAAACCGAAGGACACGTGGCACGGAGCCCCCGAGCCTTGAGTCGAGTACTTCCTCTCGAATTGAAGGGTCATCTTGAAGAATGTGTCCTGAGCTGCTCTTGAGACTAGCCGCTTCCCAGGTAGTCGAGTAGAAGTAGCCGAGCCCCCGAGGTGAGGTGCCTCGACTAGTGGAATACCAAGGGTCACGCGCAGCCGCTGAGTCAGCCACGCGTGGACTTATCCAGCCGCCCGTTGCAGAGCCGGTTTGACTTATAAATAGAAGCCAAAACCCTTAGGGTTTTTCACCCATTCGAGCTGCAGTCATTTTGATTCCATCTGAAGTAGATCCACTCCTAGCGCTTGCTGCCACCGTAGTAGATTCAAGTGCGCTGCCACCCAAAGCTTTTAGGGTAGCCCCCGAGCGGATGCGCATGAAGACGCCCTGCACTTGGAGGATGAAGCCGTCACCATCCAAGACGTCGAAGGCCGCCGGGAAGAAGAGGGGCCACGAAGAGGCCACCGCAGCTGCCACCGGAGCAGCGCCGCCCATATCTCCACCGCGGGCCGATCCGAGCCGCGAGTGGAAGAAATCCAAGGTGAAGACGGAGGATCTGCTGACCCTCCTGAACAGTGGGTTCATCAGGGAGAAGGAGGTCGACATGTGGAGATCCGCTGCTGGAGATCCATATCCGATGGAGAAAGCCGAAGACAAGATCCCAATGTTTGCGCGGTTCGTGGAGCGCGGGCTTGCGCTCCCGGCCAGCGATTTCTTCAAGGGGCTGCTCGGGTACTACGGGATCGAGTACCTGAACCTGAACCCCAACGGCGTCTTCCACACCGCGGTCTTCGTGCACTTCTGCGAAGCCTTCCTCGGGATCAAGCCGCATTGGATACTATTCCGGATGTTCTTTCGCGTCAAGCCGCAGCCAAGTGCCACCAACCCCAGAGTAGTCGGAGGAGCCGGCATCCAATTGAGGGAGGACGCCGCGGAGCAATATCTAGTGTACAAGCTTGTCGACTCCAACACTGATTGGAAGACAAGGTGGTTCTACATCACGAACCACCACCCCGGCCTGCCGAAGCCGAGCGGACGACAGCCCAGGCATCGCGAGTGGTGGAACTCGGAGCCCACCATGCAAGAGGGAATCCAGCTTCCCGAGTTGCTGGCATGCATCAGGGTGCTGAGGGAGGCGGGACTGAGGGCCGAGCACGTGGCCTTCAGTTTCATGAAGCGGAGGGTGCAGCCGTTGATGGCTCGAGACACCTTAGGCTTCGAGTACACCGGCGACGACGACACGTCGCGGATGCCCGGAGGCGAGCTGGACAACAGTGACATCATCGAGAGGTTGTCGCGGATCTTCAAAGATATGCCGCCGTACACGGCGTGCCCTGTTGAAAAGTACTCCGCCGCGCGCCCGCCCAAGGAGGTGAGTAGTCGTACTCTCCTGGTCGAGTAGTCGTTGCTTGGTGTAGACTTGCTGATGTCTTCGTGTCTTGCAGGATGACTTGAAGAAATTCATCTCCGAGCCGCAACCGCCCCCAAGTGGGATCGAGATCCCGAAGGAGGGGAAGGCGAAGGAGAAAAAGCGGCGAGAAGTCGGTGCAGGCGATGACACCGTCATCGTGGAGGACACCTCCGACGACGATGACGACGACGACGACGAGACGTTGCAGGACCGCTTCCAGCTGCGGTCGAGGTTTAGACGCCCGGGCTTGCCTCATGTTCCTCTGGTGCAAGACCCCCCGACTAGCCTGGAGGCTAGCCTGGCTGCGCCGCCACGGAGGCCGCGCAACCCCCGCCGAGAAGCGGGTGACGAAGAAGCTTAAGGTCTCAGAGACCACGCCTCAGGAGGTAAGTTGTCTTGACTAGAGTAGTTGAGTACCCCATCGTGCGAGTACCTTTTGCTGACGAGCAGTCTTCCTTGTATGCAGGAGGTGCCGCCAACGGAGCCCATCGAAGAGGGCGACGAAGGCGTGTGGGATACAGTGGGGGAGCCAGCTGGAAGTCATAGTCCAGCCCCCACTGTCGAGGAGCTCTTGGCGCGGCTGGAGTGCCAGCCCCCTGCTCCTCAGGGGAGCACGGGACCCGTAGCCACCGCCGTTGAAGAGGTGGTGGCTTCAGGAGCGCAGGACACCACTGCACCGGCCGCCGCCGCTGTGGAGGAGGCGGTAGCCGCAGGGGCGTCGGAGGAGGCGCCCGCCGAGGGTGGACTGGTCGACATCGCCAGCATCCTCGGTGCTCCGGCCGTGACAATTGTCCGATCGAACTTGTAAGTACCGTATCCTTCCGAGTAGTACTTGTTGCAGTAGTCGATGTTGACTGACGACCATCTGTGTGTGCTTCTGCAGGAAATCCACGGATCTGTCCTGGGAGGGGGATGAGCCCTCATCAGAGGTGGCGGAAGAAGTCGCGCCGCCCACAGAGGAGTCCACTCCCGCGTCCCAGGCGGTGCCCGAGCCGCCGGCTGCCGAGGCGACGTTGCCGGAGGCCAGCGTAGTCGAAGGTGAGTACCCTTCTTGAAGCTATAAGGCTCTTTGAGGAGTAGTTGTAGGCACTGATGCCCCCATCTTCTTTTTGACAGGCACTGAAGCTGAAGGTGGTGACATCCCTGCTGGGGTGCCTATGCAGAGGTCGACACCAGGGGCCCCGGAGGCTGCGGGAGGAGCCCCCTAGCCCGCGGAGGAGGTCGTCGAGGAGGCTGCCGTGGCGGCCGGGGGAAAGGGTGTCACCACGTCGCCAGAGGTTGCTCTGGAGGTGGCTATCCGCTCCCCGGAGATCCAGGACGCAGAGCCCATCCGCTCTGCGCCGATGACGGAGGCCACCGCGAGTAGTCGCGGCGGGATAGAGCTGCTCGCGGACGATCTTATTGAGTCGGCAACGGTGGCCAAGCATCTGGAGGCGATCCGTCAAGACGAGCAGTGGATGAAGGTAAGTAGCCGTAGCCTCTGAGTAGTCAATCCTCTGTCGTTGAGTACTCTTGTGACTTGAGTTGTCTTGTGTAGGACGTTGCGGAGCGGTCCCGCGACAAGTCGAACATGTTGCAGGGCTATGGCGACGCGGTGCTCGGAGCCGAAGCCCTAGAAGAGCAACTTGTGAAGTCGCGGAAGCACGCGGCTGCCATGCAGTCAAAGCTCGACGCCGCCTTCGCCAAGTACCACAACGACGTCCAGGAGTTGCAGGCGAAGGGCGACGACTTGGTGCGGAAGAATAAGGGCCTCTGCAACAAGAACAAAGGTACGCCGCTAAACTTGTCGGGTACTTGTTGGAGGTCGAGAAGTCCCTGACCCGCTGTGCTGTTGTCGTGTTGCAGAGCTTGAGGGCCAGGTGGAGCAGCTGAAGTCCTCGGAGACGAGCATGAAGAACCTCTTCTACAGGGAACAAGAAGCCCGCCAGGTACTCGAGCTCGACTACAAAGAACTCTCCTTCGAGTGCGAGAAGCACATGGAGCTCCGGATTGCTTCTGACCGCGATCTCGTCAACTGCTACAAATCCTTGCAGAAGTTGAATGAAGACTGCGAGGCATTGCGGGGCCAACTGAAGGAACTCGAGGAAGCCGCACTGCTGATCGCAAGACTCCTGGTGCCGCACCCGGACGGCCCCAAGATTGCTCCTCTGGTGGATCGCCTCAAGGAAGCTCCGAGCCGGCTGGCTGCCTACGTGAAGCACATGGCGAGGTCGATCCCAAGACATGTCTTGGCCTTCATGAAGTCGTACTTCCCGAAGGCCCCAATGGAGGTAGTCGCCGGCGGGGTAGCCGCCAACTGCTCTAATGAGCAGTATGCAGAGTTGCTGGAGCAGATGGCTCCCATCGCGGAGCAAGTAGCTGAGAAGCTTAACCTCCAGTAGCCTTGTAATAGATAGCTAGTAGCCATGGTTGTACAGGAAAACAATTGTAATAAATTGCTTAAGTATCAATGAAAGAAATTTTCCAGCAATGAGTACTCGTAGTCGCGATCTCAGAGTGCGGAGCCCCCATCGTGGAGTGGATGCGAGTAGTCATACTCGGCTTTGGTAGTCCCGTTGTAGGGAGAGAGCAAAGAAAGAAGTTGATGAACAATCGAACTTTATTACTGAAGGAGTACACCTGGATGGCCAGGGCCGTAGTTACAAGGTAGTCGCTTGGACCCGGAGGCCGCGCGCCTACCGAGTAGCGCCGGAGCGGGTAGCCGCTTACGCAGCTTGATCCGTATGTAGCCGTGTAGGCTGGATCGTAGATACGTAGGTAGCCGTGCGGGGCCGGATCTTGGAGTGTGGTCTCTTAGTAGACCGCTGCTAGAGTCCTTGACGCTCGTCGCAGCCCAGGGTCTGTAGGTAGCCGTACGGGCCGGATCCTCGGAGAGGAGAAGTCCGGAGATCGGGAGCCGTGACCGGGGGGGTCGCTTACGGCAAGGGGTGTTGATGTAGTCGTGTAGACTTGAACCCCAGAGTAGTCGTGTAGACTAGGCGTAGAATCGACAGAGCTGGTCGACGTTCCACGAGTTGTTGATGTCTTCGCCTTCAAGTGTTTGGAGGCGATAAGAGCCCGGCCCGGTCACCTTTGCAACGGTGAAGGGCCCTTCCCAGGGGGAGCTGAGCTTGTGAAGTCCTTCCGTGTTCTGGATACGGCGGAGGACAAGATCTCCAACGTTGAAGGAGCGTTCCTTGACGTTGCGATCATGGTAGCGTCGGATACCCTCCAGGTACCTTGCTGATTGGACGAGGGCAGCACAGCGAGCTTCTTCGAGGCCGTCGATGTCAACTCGTCGTCGTCTTCCGAGACACCTTCGTCGTAGTGCTCCACCGCCGGCGAGTTCCATATGACGTCGGCAGGGAGGATTGCTTCGGAGCCGTAGACCAGGAAGTAAGGGGATTGCCCCGTTGGCTTGGATGGTTGAGCCCGTAGCCCCAAGAGTGCGTTGGGTAGTTCCTTGATCCACTTGCCCCCTTTGGAGTTAGCAGCGTCGTGCAGCCGCTTCTTGAGAGCGTCGAGCACCATCCCGTTGGCGCGCTCGACTTGTCCGTTGGCCCGTGGATGGGCAACTGAGACGTATCTGACGTCGATCCCGCTGTTCTCACAATACTCCCAGAACTGGTGGTTGTTGAAGTTGGATCCCAGGTCTGTGATGATGCGGTGGGGTAGCCCGTAGCGGTGTACGAGTTCATCCAGGAAGTCGAGTACTCGTCGCCCTTGGGGCATGTGACCGCTTGACCTCGATCCACTTGGTGAACTTGTCGATAGCCACCAGCACTCGTTGAATCCTCCCTGGCGCAGTTGGCAATGGCCCAATCATGTCGAGCCCCCAACAAGCAAAGGGCCAGGTTGGCGGTATGGTGACTAGCTTGTAGGCCGGGACGTGTTGTCGCTTGGCGAAGCACCGGCATCCTTGGCACTTTCTCGACGAGTTCTTCGGCATCGTCCGTAGCCGTGGGGCCGCAGAAGGCTCGTCGGAAAGCCTTGCCGACTGGGGCCGTGCGTGAGGGCGCGTGGTTGCCGCACGCCCTTGTGGATCTCCTCCAAGATGTCCTTGCCTTCTTCACGAGGGACGCACTTCATGAGTACTCCAGAAGATGCGCCCGCTTGTAAAGCTTGTCTCCGACGAGGACGTAAGACTTGGCGCGGCGGACGAGTTGATCGGCCGCGTTCTTGTCGGGAGGGGACCTTCTCGCTCGCCGAGGTAGTCGATGAAGGGTTGCCTCCAGTCCACGTCGATCATCATGACCTCCCGCCCACCGGGTGGATGGGCCGGGGGGGAAGGGCCTGGTGGCGCCGGCTCCGGATGGATGGCGCGTGAAGCTCGTGGATGAAGACACCCGCCGGCACTTGAGCGCGGGTGGATCCAAGCTTTCGAGAGGACGTCCGCCGCAACGTTGTTGTCGCGGACGATGTGATGGAACTCGAGACCATAGAACTTGTTCTCGAGCTTGCGGACTTCTAGGCGTAGGCGTCCATGTTCTCCTTGTTGCGGTCCCAGGACTTGTTGACTTGGTTGATGACCACCGCGGAGTCGTCGTAGACTAGCAGTCGCTTGATTCCCGGGAAGGCCGCGAGGCGGAGCCCGTGTAGGAGGGCTTCGTACTCGGCTTCGTTGTTTGAGACCTTCCGAAGATCTGGCAGGACGTACTTGAGTTGTTCGCCCGTTGGAGAGATCAGAAGCACCCCTGCACCTGCGCCCTCGAGGTTGAGTGAGCCGTCGAAGTACATCACCCAATGCTCGGTCGCTCGGTGGGAGTGGGTAGTCGGTTCTCCCGCCACTCGCCATGAAGTCGACTAGTGTCTGCGACTTGATGGCTGCGCGTGGCTTGAAGTCGATAGTGAGGGCACCGAGCTCGATGGCCCCACTTGGAGATTCTTCCGTAGCGTCTTGGTTCCGCAGATGTCGCCAAGCGGGTAGTCGGTGACGACGGAGACCGAGTACCGCCGGGAAGTAGTGTCGTAGCTTCCGCGAGGTGATGAGTAGTGCGCAGTGTGAGCTTCGCACGGCCGATAGCGAGCCTTGGACTCGATAGCACCGCCGACGAAGTAGACCGGGCGCCGGACCGGTAGGCATGGCCATCTTCCTGCCGCTCAACGACGATGGCAGTACTGACCACGTGAGTAGTCGCAGCCTAGGTAGAGCAAGAGTCGCTCGCCCTTGTGAGGAGCCGTGAGGACCGGTGGCTTCGATAAGAAGTCCTTGAGCTGAGCAAGGGCTTGATCCGCCTCTGGAGTCCACACGAACTTCTCTTGATGCTTGAGTAGTTTGGAAGAAGGGGAGGCCCCGTTCTCCTAGCCTCGAGATGAATCAGCTCGCTGCCGCCATGCACCCCCGTCGGCCTTCTCGGACATCTTTGATGCTCGTGGGAGCTTTCATGCTGGTGATGGCGGAGATCTTCTCGGGGTTGGCTTCGATGCCGCGCTGGCTGATGATGAAGCCGAGTAGTTTGCCCGAAGGGACGCCGAAGACGCACTTGTTCGGGTTGAGCTTCTAGTGGTACTCGCGTAGTGATGCGAAGGTCTCTTCAAGATCGTCGATGAGGGTACTGGAGTCCCTGGTCTTGACAACCACGTCATCCACGTAGGCCTCGACGTTCTTGTTGAGTTGCCTCTTGAAGCGGTGCCCGGATAGCTCGTTGGTAGGTAGCGCCGCGTTCTTCAACCCGAAGGACATGGTCGTGTAGCAAGACGCGCCAAACGGGTGATGAACGCGGTCTTCTCCTAGTCTTCTTCCTTGATCGCGATCCGGTGGTACCCGAGTAGCGGCCGAGGAAGCAGAGCAGGTCGCAGCCCGCCGTGGAATCGATGACTTGATCAATCCGCGGCAGCCCGAAGGGGTCCTTGGGGCAGTGCTTGTTGAGGTCGGTGTAGTCGACGCACATCCTCCACTCGTTCGAGTTCTTCTTGCGGACGAGGACAGGGTTTGCGAGCCACTCAGGATGGAAGACTTCTCTGATGAAGCCAGCCACGGGTAGTTTAGCGAGTTCCTTCTTGATGGCGTCCCGTCTGTCGTCGGCGAAGCGTCGGAGGTGTTGTCGCTTGGGGGTGGCCTTAGGATCGACGTTGAGGCAGTGCTCAATCGGGGGCTCCCCGGGCACTCCCGGCATGTCCGTCGGCTTCCACGCGAAGATGTCGCGGTTAGCCCGAAGGAAACCGATGAGCGCGTCTTCCTATTTGGGGTCGAGGCCCCGCCCCGATGGTGGTGGTCTTGTCGGGATCGCCTCGTTCCAAGGTCGATCGCCTTGACGAGTACCTCCTCGGTGGCCGAGGCTTGCTGGCGCGCCGTCGACTTCTCTCGGAATGTCGAGTTCACTTGTAGCAAGCTTCCTCGACGCAACAAGACCTCCATCATCGCGTTGGGTACTTGATTTGTGGAGGCGATCTCCACGGCTTCTGTGTCACAGCCGTGGGAGATCTTGAGGTCCCCTTGGAGGGAGAGTACACCGGCTGGGCTTGGCATTTTGAGTACCAAGTAGGTGTAGTGGGGCACCGCCATGAACTTGGCGATGGCCGGTCTGCCGAGGATGGCGTGGTAGGAGGTCTCGAAGTCCGCGACCTCGAACTTGATGTACTCGGTACGGTAGTTGTCCCGAGACGCCCCGAAGGTAACTGGCAGGACCACTGAGCCCACGGTTGGGACCCGAGTAGTATTTGTTGTTGTTGTTGTTGTTGTTGTTGTTGTTGTTGTTGTTGTTGTTGTTGTTGTTGTTGTTGTTGTTGCGACCGCCCTGGTTCGCGTTGCTGCCGCTGCCGCCGCCCTGGTTCTGCTTGGTCTTGCCACGGATGGCGTCGTACTTGGCATTGGCCTTGTCTTCTTCATCCGCCCAGGACGTGATCATGTCCTTGAGGTGGGGGATGGACCTGGGGCGGCGACGACCGAAGTCTTCGAAGGTGCGGTGGTGTTAGAGGCCGTCTTGGAAGAGGTCGATGACCTCCTTGTCAATGACGTCGACGACGGTGGCGCGCTTGTCGAAAAAGCGGCGCATGTACTTGCGGAGGGTCTCGCCTTGTTCCTGCTTGATCATGGCCAGGTCCATGCGAGTACCCAATCGGCCCATGGCGCCCGCGAAGTTGCTCGTGAACTGCTCCTTCAGCTGGTCTCACTTGTCGATCGAGTGCTTGTCCAGCGACTCGAGCCAAGTGAGTGGTGCTTGGTCCGAGCGAAGGGGAAGTAGAGGCACTTGGTGTCGCCGTTGCCGCCGTTGTTCTCGATGGAGAGGGCGTAGCACCTGAGCCACTGGATGGGGTCCTGCTTCGCATCGTACTTGGTGATCCCCAAAGGCTTGAATTTGTCGGGGAGGAGCAAGTTGCGAAGTCGAGGTGAGAAGGCGGGGAAGCCGTCGCCCTCACCGGCGGTGGTCGACTTCTTCCACCGCAGCTTCTTCAATCTTCTGGCGAGCGTCGTACCCGCCATGCGAGGCGCCGGAGGCGTGGCCGGTCGCGTGGCCTCGGCCGCCGCGGCCGCCGCCGCCTCCGGGGCCCCCCTCCTATTGGCCCCGTGATTGGAGCTGCCGCCGTCGCTGCCTCCGCCGTCGGGATCATTGCCGCCCCTGCCGGCCGGAGCACGGTGAGGGACGACTTCTCGGTTTCTATGGTCGTGCAGTGAAGGTCCGCCGGCGTTGGAGCGGCGGCGATTTGGCTCGGCTGGGAGCTCAGCTCGAGTACGGTTGGGACCGTTGTTGGCGCTGCGACTAGTAGCTTCGTTGTCGCGGGGTCTAGCCGGGAGCAAGGCCGGTTGACTCGTTGTCGACCCGCATGAAGTAAGCTTCTTCGGCGAGCTTGGCGATGACCTCTCCCGCCGCGTATGCCCCGAGCACGGCGTGCGATCGCCGTGATCGACATGAGACACCGCTCGGGGGTAGTGTGTACCTCGCCCCTCTCGACCACCTCGAGAGCTTCTCCGCAAGGTTGCAGACGGGGAAGTTGTCGCGGAGGCGTCGACAACGTTCGTTGCGCTTCCGGCTACGTTCACGTCGAGCGTCTCGTCCGCCGGAGTCTCGTTTGGTGGAGCATCGGCGAGAGAGCTCGTTCGGAGGAGATGTCTTCCTGTGTACTTGTCCCGAGCCGTGCCCGAAGGCCCCGGGGTGTCGCCGGTAGCCATGAAGACTTGGCGATCGGGGGTGCCAAGGCCGGACTCGCAGGGTGCCACCCTCGCTGGTGTGCTTGAGTCGGCCCGGGCTAGCGGTGTTCCCTCCGGAACGGTAGCGAGTCGATGTAGGCGACGTAGCGTGAGTCTCCCTTTATCGAGTCGGGCCGGGCTTGCGGTCCGGCCGCAGACGTATCTTCCGGCCGGCGTGGATGCTATAACCGGCCCCGCAGGCCGGCCCCGATAAAGGGAGCTCGATGGAGTTGTCCTCGGACTCGGCTCCTCGTGTCCGACCCGAAGTCGAACTCGTAATCCGGTTCGAGAGAACTCGGGAGAGAGGGCCGGGAGTCCGAGCGAGATCGGGGGCGGCGTCGGAGTCCGAGCCGTACTCGGGTACGGGCTCCTTGCCGGCCCGGCGCGAAGTGGGAGCCCCCGTGCGGGCCCGGATGAGGATGCAGGGGCCACGTGCGGAGTGCTCGCACGGTGAGGGGACCGCCTGCGATGGCTGAGCAGCCAGCTCGCATGCGATGGCCCATGGCGACGTCGAGACTGAGTTGGAGTTGGACTCAAGCTCGAAGTCAGCGTGGTGGTCGAAGAGCGAAATTTCGCCGAATTTTCCGGCGAGTTCACCTGTGACAACTTCAAGAAGCGTCACGAAGCCTGTCTTCGGGTTGGGCTGCATGGTGAGGCGGCGCTGGAAGGAGCCCGCGCCATCAGCAGTGCAGACCCAGGCGCCGAACACGAAGGTGTCGCCGCGGTTGAAGGCGACGGTTGGCTTGAAGCAGACGGAAGCCGTCGAGTTCGCCATGTGATCTCGGGCGAGAGCCCCTACCTGGGCGCGCCACCGTGTCGGTGTTTTAGACCGGCAACCTACTAAGGGGAGTACCCGAAGGAGATGAATGTGACTCGCCGAGATCGGTAACTCGAAGGAAGAGACACGTGGCACACAATTTAGACAGTTCGGGCCGCGAGGTGCGTAATACCCTACGTCCCGTATGCCGCGTAGCTCGGATTGATTGGGCACAATTACAAGATGGTGCAATAGTGCGCCGTGGGTTGTATGAGATGAGATTGGATGAGGTGATCCCGATAGATCGGTCCCCGCCTCGCCTTATATAGTCCGGAGGCGGGGGTTACAAGTCGGAGTAGGGAGAGAGTACTAGTCGAGTACGTCTAGGAGTCCTCTATACAGTGCGGAACCTGTACATCTCCCTAACCGAGTACTACTCCTGTGTAGCCCTTGTACTCCACGCCTTCAGGTGCCGTGTAGCGCAAGCCGGGTAGTCCCAGGGGCCCACCGAGTAGTCGGTCCTGGTACCCACCGAGGTAGTGGGCCCAGGGAGGTCCATACGACACCGCTTCCCCGAATCGATGTTCTTTTTGATCAATTGGCTGGTGCCAAAGTCTTCTCTAAAATCGACCTTCGTTCTGGCTACCACCAAATCAAGCTTCGACCTTGCGACATTCCCAAAACCGCTTTTTCCACTCGTTATGTGTCGGTGCGGAATATGGTCCCGACACTAACCAGTAGATAGCGCCGAGGTCTATCCCTCAATGGTCGATGCTAAGCAACAAGTGACACAGGGTTTTTATCCTGGTTCCGGCCGAGGGGGCCGTACGTCCAGCAGGGGTGTGCTCACGACACTATATTGCTCAAGACCGGGGTGCTCGTAGTGGGGCTACAAGCGGCGGGGAGAGGAAGCGTGGCTTCCAAGTCCCTAGTGGAGTGGCTGAAGATGTTGTGGGAGAATTAGAGAGTGAGTGCACAGCGTATGTCAAGGGCTCTTGGTCTATGGCCTTGAGTGTGTCGCTGTTCTGTGTCTCTTGTCCCCCCGGGGTCGGAGTTCGTCCCCCTTTATAGATCAAGGGGGAGGCGAACTACATGCATGCCGCGTTATCTAGCTACGTGGAGAAGCACGACGTGCTATGCTGGAAAATGGGCGGCCATCCGGGCGATCCTTGCAGCGATCTGGTCATCATGGCCTGACTTGTACCCGAACAAGGGCGGTTCGAGGGTAGGAGAGCAAGCGGATGGTGGTGATGTCCTCCGATAGGCTCGAGGGAGGTGTCGACGCAGCTCCGCACGGCGCACAGGAGTAGTCGACCCGCGTTCCTTCCCGACGCGCTTCACGGGGCCGGGAGTCGTTGCACAGGCCCGCGCGTGCGCCCGCACGCGCGGGCACGGCGGCACGCCGCGCGGGCGGGGATGGCGGCCCACCGGCCTAGCGCCCGCACCTAACCCCCGTAGGGTCACAAGAAAGTGAATCGAGGGTGCGCCGCCCCCTTTCGAGGGCTCGCACATTAGCCGTACTAGGCGTGCGCACGGTGTCACGGGACCGACACCGGCCGCACCGCACGCTCCCCTCCCACAGAGTGGCGGGGATGGGCTCCTCCCCGGGGGGAGTAGGTGCGGCGCGCACCGGGGGCGAGCCCCGGCGCATGATGGCGCCGTCCCGCGCGTCGTGGCGCAAATGCCGTGCACGGACGGCGCGCACGCGTGAGGGGCACCCTCGAGCGTGGCGGACCCCCGGCCGAGGGCGGGGGCGCACCGAGCGAGGCGAGCCCGCTCGAGGGAAGTGGGGCCGCCCTCGAGCGGGGTGGTGCCCGCCCGAAGGGGAGGCCGCCCCTCGAGCGGGGGGGAAGCCTCGTTCGAGGGGATCCTTTCGTGGGCCGCCTCGATGGGCCGTCGAGTCCCCCCGTGGGCCGTGTCCCTGCATGGTTAGGCACCTGCATGGTTAGGCTTAACGTATTTGGGTTTCGTTGCGGGTTTTAAGTGAGGCTTTCCCCATTGTTTAAGGGGACCCCTAGGGCAATCCCCGACAGTAGCCCCCGAGCATCTTTGGGTTTGCCATTGAGGCTCCCGCAGATGCTGGAACCTACTGATAGGACGTTCTTCCCTCCTTGCTCGCGAACGCTTCCGTGGGGCCGCGTGGGGCCGGGCCCGCGAGTCTAGCCCCCGAAGCTGCGCAGAGTGTGGGTTCTCCCGCAGGGGGTTAACCGCGAGAATTTTGGTCGAGAGGTGTGGCACATATGCCAACCGGCACGGCGGCATTTCGCCCGGCCGGGGTGCACGCACCGCCGGCACCGTTCTCTGCGGGTGCAATTTCAAGGAGGTGTAGCCGTGCGCCAAGCCCCCGAGCCTTGGCCCGTTCGAGGCGATCGGGGTAGAGCTTGGCGACTTGTTTTTTAACGCGCCATCGCCGCCCCCTCCGCGGGACGGAGGGTGAGGTTTTCGCAACCCCCATCGAGCGGGTCGCGGATTGCGGATTCCTCGTCGAGTTGCTAGCGGGTGGTTCAGGGGGACGTCCATGCCCCGTTCGATAAGGGTAGGCCGTGCGGTCCGAGACACGTCCATGGAAGCACTTGCGTGGGTTTGCTAGGGGTGGGGCTCGGTCCCGTTCGATAGGGACCGAGGGCGCGAAGCTCTCCCCCTCGGTGGGATCCCCCCGCTAGCCGCCCTCGCCGGCTCTCGAACACGACATGTGGGGCACCCTCGAGCCGACGGCTCGAGGAACGGCTCGAATGCGCGTGCCCTCGTCGTCCCTAACTCGCGATTTGAGGCGCCCGTTCGAACCCGTCGAGGGTCGCCGGACCTCGATCGCAGGGGCGTGCGGGGTGGCGCCCGGGCGGCCCCGTCTTTTCACGCTTGCGCCCGCCGAGGGGTCCGGGCGAGCCGCCCTCAAGGTGTCGGTTGGTAGCACGGCGCGGCATGGGTGCTTGCGTGCCTCGCTGACGCGTGCCCCGAGGGTGATGCCCTGGCGACCCTCTCACGCGCGTGCCCTCTTTAGAGGGTTGATGTTGTCTCGAGCCAAGAGGGGCTCGTGCCGCTCGAGGGTTTTACGCGGCATGAGTGCCCGCGGTGCCTCGCTTTACAAGGTCCCGGTGACCTTCTCACGTCGATATCCCATCGAGGGTTGTTTTCGTTTTGAGCCGGCGCCGCCCACTCGAGGGTTTTACGGGCATGGGTACCTCCGCGGTGCTCCTCGCGACATCACAGTCCCGGCGACCTTCTTCTCACGTCGATATCCCATCGAGGGTTGTTTTCGTTTTGAGCCGAGGGCTCGCCCGCCGAGGGTTTTACGTGGCATGGGTACCGCGGGTGCCCGTTTACATCGGCTAAGGGGTCCCGCTACCTTCTCACGTCGATACCCATCGAGGGCTGTTCTTGTTTTGAGACGTGGGCTCGTGCCGCTCGAGGGTTTTACGCGGCATGGGCGCCCGCGGTGCCTGCTTTACATCAAGCAGGCCCCGGGCAACCTTCTCACGTCGATATCCCATCGAGGGTTGCCCTGGTCTTGAGCCAGGGGTTCGCCCCGCTCGAGGGTTCTCCTTGCTTGGCAAGGGACCCGATCATTAAATGTCTCGCAGTCGAGGCTACGGTTTTTTGCAGCGTGGGCGCGTCTTTTTAGGCGCTGCGGCCGCGAGAGCGCGCGTAGTGGGCGGCGTGGCAGGTGGACGTGACGGCTTCACCTCGAGCCCTGCGGGTCTTCGCCGTGATGATGGCCCGCTCGCGGTGATGTGGCCGCTACGGTCGTGGTGGGGCCCGTCCGTCGGCGTGGAAGGGGAAGATTCCCCCCCGCAGCTTAATGCGAGCGGGGCGTCCGCTCCGGAGAGCTCGCCCCGTCGGCTTATAAATCTGAGGGGTGGAGGAGACGGCGGTTTTTTACCTTGACGCCTCACCATTTTCAGTCCCCCGCCCCTTCGTCTTCGCCTAGCTCTTGCCACCGCGCGGTGTCTCTGTTAGAGCTTTTCTTCCGTTCCTTGTTTTCCGTCCTCGCATTCCTTCGTCCTTCCTCATGGCGCCGCCTCAGCTTCCCCTTACGATCCTGGAGCCGTATGCCTGGGAGAGGTCGACGGTGACGCAACCTCGGCCCTTGGCGAGCCGGTCGCCGCCGGCCACCGGCGGCCAATGAAGACGGACGTCCGTGAGGTGGATCGTGCCGCCGGCCGCGGACCGCGAGCCCAACCCGCCGGAGGGCTACGTGGTGAGCTTCATCCGCTACCACGGGCGGGGCTTCAACGCGCCAGCGAGCACCTTCATGCGGGCGATGTGCCACCATTACGGAGTGGAGCTGCACAACTTCGCCCCCAACGCGATCTCGCAGGCGGCCACATTTGTGGGCGTCTGCGAAGGGTACCTGGGGATCCCAGTCAATTGGGAGCTCTGGGTACACCTTTTCCGCGCGGAGCTCATCACGCAGCCCACGACAAGTACGATGCGCGCCGGCGGGATGTCGCTCGCCCTGCGGGGGCAATTCAAGAATGTCTACATCCCTTGCACCATGACGACGAACAACGCCGGTTGGGAGCGGGGATGGTTCTACCTGCGCAACGCCGAGCCCGGCCTCCCCCCCTACACCGGCCGGGTGTTCAAGGAGAGGCCTAGCTCTTGGGGCTACGGGGTGTCTACGCCCCAGCATCGGAGGCGGCAGGAGTCGGTCCTGGCCGCGCTGCAGCGCCTGGCGACGATGGGGCTGAACGCGATGGGCGTCCTCGCCTTCCTTCATCACTGGCGGATCGTGCCGTTGATGGAGAGGCCGCTCGCATCTTCGAGATGACAGAGGCGGCCAACCCCGTCGACCTGGCGAGGTCGCGGATGCTCCCGACGCCCCTCGAGCGGCCATATGCGCTCACCCGGCGCGGAGCGCCGTCGACACCCGGACGCCGCCGATGCCTGCAGGCCGGACGCCATGGGACCTCGAGATGCTCCCCACCGGCCCATTGGTGAGTGTGGTTCTTCATTTCGTTTTAGTTCTTAGTGTTGCCTTTGCCTCCTGACGCGCCCTTGTTGCTTCCGTGTACAGCTGGTGACTTTCACCGTCGCCAAGTCCGTCCCGTCTACCCCCGACTCCCGCGCGCTGGGCCGGGCGGCGCGGCCGGCCTGCGCAGAGAGCGAGCGGCGCGCGCAAGAGGGAGCGCGCGAGGCGACGTCAAGCGCGTCGCGACCGGGCGTGCCGCGGAGTACCGACGGCGCGAGGAGGCGGGGGGGCTCCTCCCCGGGGACCGAGGAGTTCTCGTCCTCGAGGAGGACAAAGAGGAAGAGGGCCGAGGGGAGGGTCCCTCGACGTGGCGCCGCGCCTCCTTCGCCGGGAGCCGGCCCGGCGGCGAGGGCGGCATCGCCCGGGGTGGGCGCACCGGCGCCCCGCCGCCGGCCATCGACATCGAGGGTGGCGCGCGCCGCGGAGGCGCCGCCGTGCTCGTCGGGGGCGAGCACGGCGAGCGCGCCCGCGCGCATCGAGCGTGCCCGCGCGCGCGGGGAAGCGCGTCCACGCGCGCGGCGACGTCGTCGGGGGAGTGCGGCGGCGCGCACGCCCGCACGCGGGGCGAGCGTACCGCGCGCGCGCCGGCGCCGTCGGGGAGGCGCGTCATCGGGGCGCGACCGCGCGCGGGGCGGGCGCGCACACGCGCGTGGCGGCGCCCGTCGGAGACGCGGCGGCGGGCGCGCCGGCCGCGCCGGCCTCATCCGCCGAGGCTTCGAGGAAGAGGAAGCGTGCCTTTTCCTCCTCTAGGTAAGGGGGCTCGATGCTTCGCTCGGTTTAACTAGTTGATGATTAGGCGTTCTAACCCTCTCGTTCGCACCGCGCGGGTGGTGCCAACCGTGCCTCCTCTCGCACTCCGCCAAGGTGCCGAGGGACGGACGCGTCCATCCCCACCCCGCGGCGCTCGTCGAGGGCGCCGCGGGCGGGGACAAGCACGGCGTCGGCGGGCGAGAGCTCGCAGGGTGCGGCCGGGGCCCCGAGGCCTCGGCCAGCGCATCAGCCCGCCGCGGGCGCGGCCGGCGGTCGGCCGAGGAGCGGCCGGCCACGGCCGTCGCGGGGGGTGCGGCGCCGCGGCGGCGAGTGGTGGAGGCGCGCCGCGCGGGGGCGCTTGCCGTGGAGGAGGCGGAGCGAGAGCAACCCGCGGGCGCCCGTGGCCGCGAGGCGCGGCCCGAGGTGGTGGCCGCGGCGCCGGGCCGGCGCCCGCGGCCGCGGAGACGCGGGCGGAGGCGCCGGTGGAGGGCGGCACGAGCGGCGGCGCCCGCCGGCGTTCCGCAAGCGGAGGTGGTGGAGGTCTCGGACGACTCTCCGCCGCCCGGGTGGGATCGGTGGGCCGGGCCCGGCCCACGACCCCCCGAGCCCCAGGAGGGGGCCCTCGTGAGGGCGGCGCGAGGGTCACCCGGTGGTGGGGAGTCGAGGACACGGCCGCCGAGGCCTCGTCCTCCCGCACCGGCCGCCCCGCCCGGTGGAGGGGGTCGTCGATGATCCCCCGCGTTTGCCGACGCTCGGGTGGAGCAGAGCTGCGGGACGAGCTCCGAGTCACGCGCCACGCTCAACCGCGCGCCGAACGAGGCGCCGCGGGTCCATGGCGGCCCGGCATGGCTCGTCTTCCGGGTTAGCCGTGGTTGCTCGTTCTCTCCTTTCTTTCGTTTGTGTATCTTTGCCTTCGTGTCGCGGTACTTATGGGTTTTGATTCCGTGGCTTGCCGGGGAGCTCGAGCGTCGCGCCCACGACAAGTACGATGCGGTCGACCGGTGAACGCCGAGGTCCACCACCTCCGGGAGCGGTGCGGGCGCTTTCGACGCGCTTGCCGACGCTCTCGTGTCCCGGACACCGGGCCGGCGTACGGCCCCGGCTCCGGCTCGACGAGCCGCCCGAGGGCTCGAGGCAGGACACGGCGCGCCGCTCGAGCCTCGAGTGGGTGCGCGCAGCCCTCGTCGATCGTGATGAGGCGCTGTGGCACGAGCGCGAGGACTTGGAGAAGACGCGGACGCTGGCCGCTAACTGGGAGGCGGAGGTGGCGACCGTCCGTGCTGAAGCCCGGGAGCTTTGCTCGTCGCTTGAGGGGGCGCGGCGCGGCCGCCGCCGGTGCCGAGGAGCGGGCGCGCGAGCCGGGAGCGGCGGGCCAAGGAGGCCGACGACCCGAAGGCCGCCCTCGACGCCAAGGCCGCGGCCCTCGTCGTCGCGGAGGAGCGGCTCCTCGCAAGAGAGCACCGCCCGCCAAGGGGCTGAGGAGCGGCTCCAGCAGGGGCAGGCCGCCCTCACCGACGTCCGTGCAGCTCTGGAGCAGGAGCGCGCCGCCCACGAGGTGACGCAGAAGACCTTGGCGGCTCAAGATGCCAAGCTCTCCGAGGCCGAGGGCGAGGTGATTATGCTCAGCATCACCAACGCCAGTCAGGAGATATCCCTCCGGGAGCAAGGCGCGACCGTCAAGCGTCTCGAGCTGGCGGTCGAGGCCGAGCGCCGCGCTCTCGAGATGGAGAGGAAGCAAGTCGAAGGTGAGCCACTGTTTGACTCTTGTTTTGTTGGTTTTTCATTTGGGAACTCACATTCCCTTTTTCTGATTTCTTTCTTGCCTTGGCGTTTCCAAGCTTGCGCACCGCCCTGGGGCATGCGGCTGAGCGGGCCGAGGCGCTGCAGGCTTCCTACAATTCCTCCGAGCAGGAGTTGCGGGAGCTGCGAGATGCGGCCCTCGAGACCTGCCGCGCCGTCGAAGAGGGCGAGGCCCGGGCCCTGCGGCCTCCTCGGCCACCGTCCGCGTGCTCTTGGTGGCCATGTCACCGAGCGGATGCGCCGGCGCCGCTGTCGGGCGTCCCGAGGCGCGCCCTCGGAGTGGTGCGATCCCATTACGAGGTTAACTTCGAGGCGCCGCGAGGGCTACATCGTTCCCGAGGGTGTCGAGGAAGAGGTGGCCATGGAGCGTGTGGATGCGCTCGCCGCCGACGCCGCCGGTCGCTCGCCGAGGCCTTCGAGGAGTTCCTCTTCCGACGCCGCCGACGCCGTCGCTCCTCCCGCCCGAAAGCGCTTGGGCGCTAGGCCCGTTTTTTGATGTGTATCAGTATTCGGCCTCGTGGCCTTTTGTAAATAACCGAGTTGTTTCATGAACATAGACATTTCTTGTAAATGAAGTCATTTGTTTATCACGCTTTTCATTTCTCCTTCTTCCTGAGTAGATTCTAGTTAGGGGAGTTCGATTTTCGCAGGGGGCCTGCTGGGTTGGAAGCGAGAGAGAAGGGCCATGTCCACGCGGCGTAGGCTATCTCTGGCTCGCACGCTCTTTCCGCCGTGCCGCCTGCGCCCTGTTCGAATCGTGGCTCGAGGTTGAAGTAGGAAACAAACTTAGCGCGTGTTGTTTTGTTTTTTGCGCGAAAAAATGGGACCATTTGGGGGGGGATGCCCCCCGCGGTAGCCCCGAGGGTAACTTGGGTTTCGGGGAAAGCCGAGTTATCCTTTTCATTAGACTTGAAGTATTTACATAGTCGTTGCCAATCCGGGGCGTTGGCGATGTGATTTTTACAACAATGATATTTGGAAAATCCTAGCTAAGGGTAGAAGCGACGTAGGCGTTGGATGTTCCAAGCGTTGGTGAGCTCTTCACCGTCCTCGTTGGCCGCCTTGTATGTGCCGGCTTGAGTACCTTCACCACGACGTAGGGTCCCTCCCATGGGGGCGATAGCTTGTGGCGCCCTCGGTTATCTTGGCGCAGCCTTAGGACCAGATCCCCCTCGCTGAAATCCCGTCGACGTATCTTGCATGCTTGGTAGCGTCTTAGGGACTGTTGATACCTCGCGGAATGCATTAAGGCTACGAGGCGTGCCTCGTCCAGCTGGTCCAGCGAGTCCTCGCGGGCTCATTGGTTAGCATCCTCGTTATAGCCTCGAACCTTGGGCGACCCGTATTCTAAATCCGTGGGGAGGACGGCCTCCGCGCCGTGGACTAGAAAAAATGGGGTGAACCCGGTGGCTCTGCTTGGGGTGGTCCTTAGGCTGCACACGACCGCTGGTAGTTCTTGGAGCCATTTTCGCCCAGTATTTGTTGAGTCGGTTGAAAATTCTGGGTTTTAGGCCTTGTAGGATCATGCCATTGGCACGTTCCACTTGGCCGTTGGTCTGTGGGTGCGCCACAGCTGCCCAATCAACACGGATGTGGAACTTGTCGCAGAACTCCAAGAACTTCTTGCCCGTGAATTGGGATCCGTTGTCGGTGATGATGGAGTTCGGCACTCCAAAGCGGTAGACGATGTCGGTGAAGAATGTCACCGCTTGCTCTGCCCTTAGATTCGTGATGGGGCGCACCTCCACCCACTTGGAGAACTTGTCGATCGAGACCAACAAGTGGGTGAAGCCCCCGGGCGCCTTCCGCAGGGGCCCGACGATGTCCAGCCCCCACACGGCGAACGGCCATGTGACGGGGATGGTCTGTAGGGCGTGGGCGGGCAAGTTGGACTTGCGGGGCGTAGAACCGGCACCCTTCGCGGTGCGTACGATTTCGCCGGCGTCCGCGACCGCGGTAGGCCAGTAAAAGCCTTGGAGGAACGCGTTGCCGATGAGGGTGCGGGGCGCGGCGTGGTGGCCACAGATCCCTGCATGGATGTCCCGTAGGAGCTCGCGCCCCTCGGGAATGGGCACGCACCGCTGTAGGATGCCGGAGGCGGCGAGCTTGTACAGCTCGCCGTCGACGAGGGCAAAAGACTTGGCCATCCTAGCGATGCGCCTAGCCGCGGCCCGGTCCGCGGGGAGTTCCCCCTCGAGCGATCCGGGCAATGTATTTCTCCCGCCGTCCGCCCGGGACGGGGGCCGGCTCGATGTCCATCACGTCGGCTTCGTGAGAGCCGTACCCCTCGAGAAGGGAGAGCACGTACGCCTCGTTCGAGGGGTCCTCGTCCATGGGCTCCGCACCCGCTGGGTTCGAGGGAGCCCCCGAGGGTTCGTTGTGATTCGAGGGGTAGGGCTCGAAGGCGACCGAGGGTTGAGCGATGTCACGCGCGAAAACGTTCGGGGGGACGGTGATCCGCCCGGACGCGATCTTGGCGAGCTCGTCCGCCTCTTCGTTGTACCTTCGGGGCACATGGTTGAGCTCGATGCCGTAGAACTTGTCCTCGAGGGCTCGCACGGCCTTGCGCAGGCCTCCATCTTGTCATCATGGCGAGCACGCGTTCTTCATGACTTGATCGATCACGAGCCGCGAGTCCCCTCGCACGTCGAGGCGCTTGACACCCAACTCAATGGCGATTTTGAGGCCGCGAGAGAAGGGCCTCGTACTCGCCCATATTGTTGGACGCGGGGAAGTGGAGGCGCACCGCGTAGCGCATGTGCTCCCCGAGGGGTGACACGAAGAAAGCGTGCCCGCGCCCTCGCTCCCCGTTTTCATCACCGAGCCGTCGAAGAACGCAGTCCGGCACTCGCCCGGATTTGTGGGGGTGGCGACTGCGTGTCCGTCCATTCGGCGACGAAATCCGCCAAGATTTGGGACTTGGCCGCCTTGCGCGGGGCGTAGGCGAGCGTCTCGCCCATCGGCTCCACGGACCACTTGGCGATCCCCGCCCGCGGCGTCGGGGTTGCGGATGATTTCTCCTAGTGGGAAGGAGGAAACCACCGTGACCGGGTGGGCCTCGAAGTAGTGGCGGAGTTTGCGCCGCGCAAGAACCACCTTGCGTACGGCGGCCTTCCGGACTCGTGGGTAGCGCGTCTTCGTGTCCGAGAGGACCTCGCCGATGTAGTATACGGCCGCCGCACGTGCAAGGCATGCCCTTCCTCCGTGCGTTCCACAACGATCACGGCGCTCGGCACCCGGGTGGTCGCGGCCACGTAGAGCCGCAGGGGGGCTCGCCGCCCGGCGCGCGGTGAGGATCGGGGCGTGTGTTAGAGACGCCTTCGGCTTGTCGAGCGCATCCCGGGCCTCGGTGGTCCGGAGAAACGCTCGTGCTTCTTGAGTAGGCGGTAGAGGGGCGGGGCCCTTCTCACCGAGCCGCGAGATGAAGCGGCTCAAGGCGGCAAGGCACCCCAACACCTTCGCACCCCTTTGAGGTCCCGGATCGGACCCATTCGTTCGAGGGCCGCGACCTTTTCGGGGTTGGCCTCGATTCCCCGCCCGGGAGACAATGTACCCCGGAGCATGCCTCGCGGCACTCCAAAGACACATTTTTCGGGGTTTAACTTGACCCCATTGGCCCGTAGGCGAGGTCGAACGCGACGCCAAGGTCGCCAACCAGGTCGTCCGCCTTCTCGGTCTTCACGACGATGTCGTCCACGTATGCTTCGACCGTCCGCCCGATGTGATCCCCAAAAACGTGCTGTGCATGCGCGCCGGTACGTTGCACCCGCGTTTCGAGGCCAAATGGCATCGTGACGTAGCGAACGTCCCGAACGGTGTGATGAACGAAGTCGCGAGCTGGTCGGACTCCTTCATTTTTATTTGGTGGTACCCGTGAGTAAGCATCGAGGAAACGAGCAATTCGCACCCGGCCGTTGAATCAACGATTTGATCTATGCGTGGCGAGAGGAAAAGGAACTTTAGGACATGCTTTATTAAGACTAGTGTAGTCTACACACATCCGCCACTTCCCCATTCTTCTTCTTTACAAGTACGGGATTAGCTAGCCACGTAGGGTGGAATACTTCCTTGATAAATCCGGCCTCGAGAAGCTTCCGCGGCTCCGCTCCGATTGCCCGTCGCCGCTCCTCGTCAAAGCGCGCGCGGCCCGCCGCCGCACGGCGCCGGCGTTTGGCGAGATGTCAAGGGAGTGCTCGGCGACTTCCCTCGGGATGCCTGGCATGTCCGAGGGGCTCCACGCGAAGATGTCGGCATTGGCGCGGAGGAAGTCGACGAGCACTGCTTCCTATTTGGGGTCGAGGGTGGAGCTGACCCTCAACGCCTTGCCCTCGGGGGCTGAGGGGTCGAGGGGGACCCCCTTGGTCTGCTCCGCAGCCTCGAAGGTGCCGGCGTGCTTGCTGGCAGGGTCGAGGTCGTCATTGACCATCTTCTCCAGCGTGTTCACCAGCGCTTCGTCCAGCGCCAGCGCCTCTGCGTGCTCCACACACTCGACATCGCAGTCGAATGCGTGCTCGATGGATGACCCGACGGTGATGACGCCGTTTGGGCCGGGCATCTTCATCTTCAGGTAGGTATAGTTGGGGACCGCCATGAATTTGGCGTAACAGGGTCGCCCAAGGATAGCATGGTAGGCTCCTTTGAACCCCACCACCTCGAAGGTGAGGGTCTCCTTGCGGAAGTTCTTAGGGGTGCCAAACCAGACCGGTAGGTCGATCTGCCCGAGGGGTTGAACCTGCTTGCCGGGCGCGATGCCGTGGAACGGCTTCGTGCTGGGCCGCAGCTGGTCCAACCCGATCCCCATCAGGCGCAATGTATGCGTGAAGAGGATGTTGAGGCTACTGCCTCCGTCCATGAGGACCTTCGAGAACCGGGCGTTCCCGATGATGGGGTCAACCACCAGCGGGTACTGGCCCGAGTTGGGGATGCGATTCGGGTGGTCTTCCCGGCTAAAGGTGATGACATCCTCCAACCAATTGAGGAAGGCCGGAGGCGCCCTCTCCGCGGCGAGGACTTCGTGCCGCTCCTTCTTGCGCTGCCGGGTCGACATGTCGACGGTAGGTCCCCCAAAGATGAGGAACACATTTTCGACGGCGGGGAAGCCGCCGGCGTCGCCATCGCCTCCGTCTTTCTTGGCCTCCCGCCTCCTTCGCGGCGCCGCGGCCATAGAATTTCTTGAGCATGTCGCGGTGCTCAAGGGTGTGATCTGCTTCGGGGTTTTGTGGTAGGGACATGGCTTCTTCGGCATGTCGTCGAACACCCCGGGCCTCGAGGGGCCGGTCGAGGGCCCCGTCGAGCCGGGTCGACGAGCGAGGGCCTCGGCGTTGCCGCCGTCGCGCCCGCTGCTCGCGCGCCTCGCGGCGCGGCTTTTTCCCCTTCTTGCCCCGCTTGTCGTTGCGGTGTGGTTCCTTGGACTTGCTGCCCTCCGCGGGCGCGTCCTCGGAGCGCTTGCTCTTCTTGCTGTCGAAGATCGCCCCCACGGCCTCTTCCCCGGAGGCGAAGCTGGTGGCGATGTCGAACAGCTCGTTGGAGTCCGCGGGCGGGATGCGTCCCAGCTCCCGCACGAGGTCCCGGCACGTGGTGCCCTCGAGGAAGGCGTGCACGATCTCGGACTGTGCCACACTGGGGAGCTCCGTGCAGCGCTTGGAGAAGCGCCGTATGAAGTCTCGCAGCGACTCGCCGGGCTTCTGCGTGCAGGAGCGCAGGTCCCATGAGTTTCCAGGGCGCACATATGTGCCCTGGAAGTTGCCCACGAAAGTGTGGACTAGGTCGTCCCAGTTATGGATCTGGCTGGCGGGCAAGTGCTCGAGCCATGTCCGGGCCGCGTCGCCAAGGTGCAGGGGCAAGTTGCGGATGATGACCTCGTCGCTAGTGGCCCCGCCCAGCTGGCAAGCCAAGCGGTAGTCGTTGAGCCACACGCGGGGGTCTGTCTCCCCGTTGTATTTGACGATCGTCGAGGGTTGGCGAAAGCGTTGGGGGAACGCTGCCGCGCGGATCTCCCCGGCCCGAACACACGGGTGCCTCGGGGGGCTCGGCGTCGGGGAGCGGTCTTCGCCGCTGTCGTAACGCCCACCCCGTCGAGGGTGGTAACCCCTTGCTGCTCGCGCATCCGCCTTGCTGGTGCGTCTGGCGTTGATGACGTTGCGGGCGTCGCCGTCCAGCGCTCTGCGTGCGTCAAGGAGTCGTTCCTTGGCCGGCGTGCGTCCTTGCTCGGTGGGTCGCCCTGCGTGCACCGAGGGTTCGCCTCCCGGTGCAGCTTCATCGCCCCGCGCATCCCCTTGTTGGCAAATGCGTGAGGCCGAGCTCTCGGCCTGTTGGACGGCCGCTTGCTCGATGAGGGTCTGCACCTCGCGGTGCATGTCTCGAGCCTCAGGGGTCGAGGGTGCCGGCATGGCTCGCAGCAGCGTCGCGGCGGCGATGAGCTTTTGGCTTGCTCGAGGCGGAGCGTCCGCGTTGTCCACGTTGGGGACGGTGTTGATGCGGTCGCGGACCTGTCTGCCCAGCTCCCGTGCGCGTTCGCCACGCGCGGAGGCCTCCCCCCCGCCATTGAGGCACGGAGCAACCGCACTGTTCGGTACTCTTCCGCCGCCTTGGCCTCGAGCTCGCGGGCTTCGGCCACCGTGCGTCGACGTCGGCCCCGGCGGAGCGCTTGGCCCCGCGGCCGGGCGCGTGGCGATCCCCCAGGGCGGGGGCGTGACTTCCCCCGTCTCCGCGCCGCCGCACCGGCGGCGTTAGCCGGATCGTTGGTGATGACGGCGCAACACTCCCGCGCGGGGTCGTAGCTCCCGGTGCTGGAGTCGTCGGAGCAGCCGAACCAGTAGTCCGCGGCGTCGAGGAAACGCCGGAACACAACTGGGTCAGGCACGCCCGAGAAATCCCACTCCGCGTATCCGTGGCGGTTGGCGGGTGGTAGCGTGTCGACGGAGCCCAGGGACGATTCGTCTCCTGCTGAGGCGCCGGGACCCCTGGCGACGAAGACGTGGCGACCAGGTGGAACCCTGCGCATCGTGGTGTTGACGTTGGCGTTGTAGGCCGACGTAGCACCACGCAGCCCGATGGGGATGCGCGGTCCCGCCGGGGCGGTGGCGGCTGTCGTGACGGTGGGCGCGCCACTTTGTGTGGCGGCGCGCGCTCGGCCCGCCGCCGCTCGGACCGCGCCCGGCGCGAGCGCCGTCCCGAGCGACGACGGCGTCGTGGCGTCGATGGACCCGCGGACTCCGTGCCCGCGGCGCCCGCGCCGGAGTCGTGCGTGCGGCGGGGGTCTGAGCAGACCTGGCCTGACGCCGCGCGCGGAGTTCCTCACGGTTAGTGAGGCGCATGAGATAGCCGTTCCCCGTGGCCTGAAAGTTCAGGTCCCCGAAGCGGATCTCGAACCCGACCGGGAGGGGGTCCGAGCTACCCATGTAGTAGCGTGTAGCACGGTACTCAGTGCGGATCACCATGGAGGGAGTTGGCGAAATGACCTTAGGCGCTCGCTTGCCCCACGGTGGGCGCCAACTGTCGGTGCGGAATATGGTCCCGACACTAACCAGTAGATAGCGCCGAGGTCTATCCCTCAATGGTCGATGCTAAGCAACAAGTGACACAGGGTTTTTATCCTGGTTCCCGCCGAGGGGGCCGTACGTCCATCGGGGGGTGTGCTCACGGCACTATATTGCTCGGCACCGGGGTGCCCGTAGTGGGGCTGCTACAAGCGAGGCGGGAGAGGAAGCGTGGCTTCCAAGTCCCTAGTGGAGTGGCTGAAGATGTTGTGGGAGAATTAGAGAGTGAGTGCACAGCGTATGTCAAGGGCTCTTGGTCTATGGCCTTGAGTGTGTCGCTGTTCTGTGTCTCTTGTCCCTCTGCGGCTGGGGGGTTCGTCCCCCTTTTATAGATCAAGGGGGAGGCGAACTACATGCATGCCGCGTTATCTAGCTACGTGGAGAAGCACGACGTGCTATGCTGGAGAATGGGCGGCCATCCGGGCGATCCTTCCAGCGATCTGGTCATCATGGCCTGACTTGTACCCGAACAGTGGCGGTTCGAGGGTAGGAGAGCAGCGGATGGTGGTGATGTCCTCCGATAGGCTCGAGGGAGGTGCTGACGCAGGCCCGTACGGCGTACAGGAATAGTCAGAACGGCGTTCCTTCCCGACGCGCTTCACGGGGGCCGGAGTCGTTGCTACGGGGGCCCGGCGTGCGCCCGCACGCGCGGGTACGGCGGGCACGCCGTTACGCGTGGCGGGGATGGCGGTCCCACCGGCCTAGCGCCTCCACCTAACCCCCGTAGGGTCACAAGAAAGTGAATCGAGGGTGCGCCGGCCCCCTTTCGAGGGCTCGGCGCGTTAGCCGTACTAGGGCGTGCGCACGGTGTCACGGGACCGACACCGGCCGCCCGCACGGTCCCCTCCCACGCGTGGCGGGGATGGGCTCCTCCCCGGGGAGTAGGTGCGGCGGCACGGGGTGCGAGCCCCGGCGCATGATGGCGCCGTCTCGCGGCGTCGTGGCGTTAAATGCCCGTGTACGGGGCCGGCGCACGCGTGAGGGGCACCCTCGAGCGTGGCGGACCCCGGCCGAGGGCGGGGGCGTACCCTCGAGCGAGGCGGAGCCCGCTCGAGGGGAAGTGTCGCCCCTCGAGCGGGGTGGTGCCCACCCGAAGGGAGTGCGCCCCTCGAGCGGGGGCGAAGCCTCGTTCGAGGGGGATCCTTTCGTGGGCCGCCTCGATGGGCCGTCGGAGTCCCCGTGGGCCGTGTCTCGCATGGTTAGGCACCTGCATGGTTAGGCTTAACGTATTTGTGTTTCGTTGCGGGTTTTAAGTGAGGTTTTCCCCATTGTTTAAGGGGACCCCTAGGGCAATCCCCGACAGTAGCCCCTGAGCATCTGTGGGTTTGCCATTGAGGCTCCCGCAGATGCTGGAACCTACTGATAGGACGTTCTTCCCTCCTTGTTCCGCGAACGCTTCCGTGGGGCCGCGTCGGCGGACCCGCGGGTCCAGCCCCGAAGCCCCCGCAGAGTGTGGGTTCTCTGCGCGGGGTTAACCGCGAGAATTTTGGTCGAGAGGCGTGGCACATATGCCAACCGGCATCGGCGGTATTTCGGCCGGCTTCGGGGGTGCACGCACCGCCGCCACCGTCTCCGGCGGGTGCGGTTTCAAGGAGGTGTAGCCGTGCGTCAAGCCCCCGAGCCTTGGCCCGTTCGAGGCGATCGGGTAGAGCTTGGCGACTTGTTTTTTAACGCGCCCTCGCCGTCCCTCCGCGGGACCGGAGGGTGAGGTTTCCGCAACCCCCATCGAGCGGGTCGCGGATTGCGGATTCCTCGTCGAGGCGCTAGCGGGTGGTTCAGGTGGACGTCCATGCCCCGTTCGATAAGGGTAGGCCGAGCGGTCCGGAGACACGTCCATGGAAGCACTTGCGTGGGTTTGCTAGGTGGGGCTCGGTCCCGTTCGATAGGGACCGAGGGCGCGGAAGCTCTCCCTCGGTGGGATCCCCCCGGCTAGCCGCCCTCGGCGGCTCTCGAACACGACATGTGGGGCACCCTCGAGCCGACGGGCTCGAGGAACGGCTCGAATGCGCGTGCCCTCGTCGTCCCTAACTCGCGATCCGTGGCGCTCGTTCGAACCCGTCGAGGGTCAGGCTTCGGACCTCTGATCAGTAGGGCCGTGCGGGGTGGCGCCTGGGCGGCCCCGTCTTTTCACGTTTGCGGCCATCGAGGGGTCTGGGCGAGCCAGCCCTCGAGGTGCTGGTTGGTAGCACAGCGCGGCATGGGTGCTTGCGGTGCCTGCTTTACTTCAAGCAGGCCCTGGGCGACCCTCTCACGTGCGTGCCCTCTTTAGAGGGTTGATGTTGTCTCGAGCCGGGGGCTCGTGCCGCTCGAGGGTTTTACGCGGCATGGGCGCCGCGGTGCCCTCGCTTACATCAAGCAGGTCCCGGGCGACCCTCTCGCGCCGATATCCCATCGAGGGCTGTTCTTGTTTTGAGCCGAGGGTTCGTGCCGCTCGAGGGTTTTACGCGGCATGGGCGCCCGCGGTGCCTGCTTTACATCAAGCAGGTCCCGGGCGGCCTTCCCGCGTCGATGTCCCGTCGAGGGCTGTTTTCGTTTTGAGCCGAGGGCTCGTGCCGCTCGAGGGTTTCACGTGGCATGGGTACCCGTGGTGCCTGCTTTACATCAAGCAGGTCCCGGGCAGCCTTCTCACGTAGATATCCCATCGAGGGTTGCCCTGGTCTTGAGCCAGGGGTTCGCCCCACTCGAGGGTTCTCCTTGCTTGGGAAGGGACCCGGTCATTAAATGCCTCGCATTCGAGGCTACGGTTTTTTGCAGCGCGGGCGCGTCTTTTTAGGCGCTGCGGCTGCGCGCGCGCGCGTAGTGGGCGGTGTGGCAGGTGGACGTGACGACTTCACCTCGAGCCCTGCGGGTCTTCGCCGTGATGATGGCCCGCCTGCAGTGATGTGGCCGCTACAGTCGTGGTGGGGCCCGTCCGTCGGCGTGAAGGGAAGATTCCCTGCAGTTAATGCGAGCGGGGCGTCCGCTCCGGAGAGCTCGCCCCGTCGGCTTATAAATCTGAGGGGTGGAGGAGATGGCGGTTTTTTACCTTGACGCCTCACCATTTTCAGTCCCCCGCCCCTTCGTCTTCGCCTAGCTCTTGCCACCGCGCGGTGTCGCCGTTAGAGCTTTTCTTCCGTTCCTTGTTCTCCGTCCTCGCATTCCTTCGTCCTTCCTCATGGCGCCGCCTCAGCTTCCCCTTACGATCCTGGAGCCGTATGCCCCGGGAGAGGTCGACGGTGACGCGGCCCGGCCCCTTGGCGAGCCGGTCGCCGCCGGCCGGCGGCGGCCAATGAAGACGGACGTCCGGCGGAGTGGATCGTGCCGCCGGCTGCGGACCGCGAGCCCAACCCGCCGGAGGGCTACGTGGTGAGCTTCATCCGCTACCACGAGCGGGGCTTCAACGCGCCAGTGAGCACCTTCATGCGGGCGATGTGCCACCATTACGGAGTGGAGCTGCACAACTTCGCCCCCAACGCGATCTCGCAGGCGGCCACATTCGTGGGCGTCTGCGAAGGGTACCTGGGGATCCCAGTCAATTGGGAGCTCTGGGTACACCTTTTCCGGGCGGAGCTCATCACGCAGCCCACGACGGAGCCGAGGACCCGCCACGCGATCCGCGCCGGCGGGATGTCGCTCGCCCTGCGGGGGCAATTCAAGAACGTCTACATCCCCTGCACCATGATGACGAACAACGCCTGTTGGGAGCGTGGATGGTTCTACCTGCGCAACGCCGAGCCCGGCCTCCCCCCCTACACCGGCCGGGTGTTCAAGGAGAGGCCTGACTCTTGGGGCTACGGGGTGTCTACGCCCCAGCATCGGAGGCGGCAGGAGTCGGTCCCCGGCCGCGGCTGCGCCGCCCGGCGAAGATGGGGCTGAACGCGATGGGCGTCCTCGCCTTCCTTCATCACCGGCGGATCGTGCCGTTGATGGAGAGGCCGCTTCGCATCTTCGAGATGACGAGAGGCGGCCAATCCCGTCGACACCGGCGAGGTCGCGGATGCTTCCGACGCCCCTCGAGCGGTCGTACGCGCTCACCCGGCGCGGAGCGCCGTCGACACCGGTGCCGCCGCCCGCGGGTCGGACCCCGTGGGACCTCGAGATGCTCCCCACCGGCCCGCTGGTGAGTTTGGCTCTTAATTTTGTTTTGGTTCTTGGTCTTGTTTCCTGTCTCCCCGACGCGCCATTGTCGCTCCTGCGTGCAGCTGGTGAACTTCACCATCGCCAAGTCCGTTCCGCCCACCCCCGACTCCCGCGCGCTTGGCCGGGCGGCGCAGCGGCGGCCGAGCGGAGCGGGCGGCGCGCAAGAGGGAGCGCGCGAGGCGACATCAAGCGCGCGCGCGACCGGCGGGCCGCGGAGTATCGGCGGCGTGAAGAGCCGGGGCTCTCCCTCCCGGGGACCGAGGAGTTCTCGTCCGCGCGTGCTCGCGCGCGCGGGCGAGCGCGCCTACGTGCGGGGCGAGCGTGCTGCGCGCGCGGCGGCGTCGTCGGGGCGGCGCTACGGCAAGCGTGCCCGCACGCGGGGGCGAGCGTGCTCGCGCGCGCGGCGGTACCTTTGGGAGGCGCGGCGGCAGCCGTCGGGAGGCGCAGCGGCAGGCGCGCCAACTGCACCGGCCTCATCCGCTGAGGCCTCGAGGAAAAGGAAACGGGCCTTTTCCTCTTCGAGGTGAGGAGCTTGTCTTTTTGCTTGGTTCGATTGGTTGATGTCCAGGCGTTCTAATCCTCTGTCTGTGCCTGCGCAGGGTGGTGCCAACCGTGCCTCCTCTCGCACCAGCCAAGGTGCTGAGGACGGACACATCCGTTCCCACCCGGCGGCGCTCGTCGAGGCCGTCACGGGCGGGGGCGAGCACGGCGGCGGCGGGCGAGAGCCCGCGGGGTCCGGCGGAGGCCTCGAGGCTTCGGCCGGCGGGTCGGCCCCGCCATGGCGGAGCCGGCCGGTCGGCGAGGAGCGGCCGGCGCCGGCCGTCGTGGGGACGCGAGCCGCGGCCGGCGGCCGTGGTGGAGGTGTAGCCCGCGGAGGCCGCCGGCTGCGGAGGCACGGCCCGTGGTGCCGGCTGCAGAGGAGGCGGAGCGGGGGCGCGACCCGTGGCGGCCGCCCGTGGATGCGGCGGCACGGCCCGTAGGTGGTGGCCGCGGCGCCGTGCTAGGCGCCCGCGGCCGCGGAGGTGCAAGTGGGGGCACCGGTGGAGGCGGCACAAGCGGCGGCGCCCGCCGGCGGTCCGCAGGCGGAGGTGGTGGAGGTCTCGGACGACTCCCCGCCTCCTGGGTGGAATCAGTCCCTGCCTCGCCTTATATAGTCCGGGAGGCAGGGTTACAAGTCGGAGTAGGGAGAGAGTACTAGTCGAGTACGTCTAGGAGTCCTCTATACAGTGCGGAACCTGTACAGCTCACTAACCGAGTACTACTCCTGTGTAGCCCTTGTACTCCACGCCTTCAGGTGCCGTGTAGCGCAAGCCGGGTAGTCCCAGGGGCCCACCGAGTAGTCGGTCCTGGTACCCACCGAGGTAGTGGGCCCAGGGAGGTCCATACGACACCTCTTCCCCGAATCGATGTTCTTTTTGATCAATTGGCTGGTGCCAAAGTCTTCTCTAAAATCGACCTTCGTTCTGGCTACCACCAAATCAAGATTCGACCTTGCGACATTCCCAAAACCGCTTTTTCCACTCGTTATGGCCTTTACGAGTTCTTGGTAATGTCTTTCGGACTCACAAATGCCCCAGCCTACTTCATGTACCTCATGAACTCCGTGTTCATGACGGAGCTCGATAAATTCATTGTGATCTTTATCGATGATATTCTCATCTATTCCAAGAGCGAGAAGGAACACGCCAAACATCTCCGAGTTGTTCTTCAGCGTTTGCGAGATCATAAGCTTTATGCTAAGTTCTCCAAATGTGAATTCTAGTTGAAAAGTGTGAAATTCTTAGGGCACACCATTTCCCACGATGGTATCTCCATAGATCCTAGCAAAGTTCAAGAGGTGATGGAGTGGAAACCACCCAAGTCCGTACATCAAATCCGCAGTTTCCTAGGATTGGCAGGATACTACCGTCGATCCATTCCTGACTTTTCTAGAATCGCAAAACCCATGACCGAATTACTCAAGAAAGGAGTGAAATTCGTGTGGAGTGAAGCATGTGAGAAAGCTTTCCACACCCTAAGGCGACATCTAACTTCAGCCCCAGTGTTAGTGCAACCAGATAATTCCAAACCATTTGAAGTTTTCTGTGACGCATCAGGCACGAGTCTCGGCTATGTCCTTATGCAAGAGGGCTGAGTCATTGCCTATGCTTCATGGGCACTTCGACCCCATGAGCTCAATTATCCTACCCATGATCTTGAGTTAGCTATTGTTGTCCATGCCCTCAAGATATGGAGGCATTATCTAATGGGTAATCGTTGCAATATCTTCACTGATCACAAGAGCCTCAAATACATCTTTACCCAGTCAGAATTGAATATGAGATAGAGAAGATGGCTTGAGTTGATTATGGATTATGATCTAGAAGTGCATTATCACCCCGATAAGGCAAATGTTGTTGCGGATGCTCTTAGCCACAAAGATCATTGCAACCACCTAGAGTTGGAGCCAGTTAGTGAACCGTTGTGTGAAGAAATGAGAAGGCTCAACTTAGAAGTGGTACCGCAGGGAATTCTTTATGCCTTGACGGTAGAGTCTGATCTTTATGATAGAATTGTCACTGCTCAGCGCAATGACGTAGACATTCAAACCATCGAACAGAAGCTAGCAGAGGGAGACCCCAAGTACACCTGTTTCCAGAAGGATCACCAGGATGTGGTCTGGTTTGGGAAACGTCTAGTGGTCCCCGTTGACCCAGAAATTAAGAAAATCATTCTAGATAAAGCTCACAGGTCCAAATTCTCTATTCATCCCGGTAGTACCAATATGTACCAAGATCTAAAATAGAACTTTTGGTGGTCCAATATGAAGGTGGATGTAGCCAAGTATGTAGCCAAGGGCGATACTTGCCACCGAATGAAAGCAAGACATCTGAAATCGGCAGGTGTACTCCAACCCCTGTCGATACCTATGTGGAAGTGGGACGATATTAGTATGGATTTCATTGTGGGTTTACCCCTAATAGCTAGAAAGAAAGACTCTATTTAGGTAATTGTGGACAGACTCACCAAGACTGCTCACTTCATTGCCGTGCACACCACTTACTCCGTCCAACAATATGCAGAATTGTACATGGATCACATAGTTCGTTTGCATGGAATCCCAAAGACTATAATCTCTGATAGAGGGACTCAGTTTGTAGCTCGTTTTTGGGAACAATTGCATGAGTGTTTGGGAACCCAGCTGATCCGCAGTTCTAGTTATCATCCGCAGACCGATGGTCAGACGGAGAGAATAAATCAGATTCTGGAAGATATGTTGAGAGCAAGCATCTTGCACTTTGACAAAAGTTGGGAGAAGTGTTTGTCCCTGGCAGAGTTCTCCTACAATAACAGCTATCAAGCCAGTTTGAAAATGGCACCGTTCGATGCTCTTTACGGACGTAGATGCCGCACTCCGCTGAATTGGTCAGAGGCCAGAGAGAGAACACTCTTTGGACCAGAATTAGTTAAAGAGGCCGAAGAAAGGGTGCAAGTGATAAGAGAAAATTTGAAGATGGCACAGATGAGGCAGAAGAGTTACCATGACAAGGGAACCGCACCTCGACACTTTGAAGTGGGAGATTATGTATATTTGAAAGTATCCCCCACCAAAGGTGTGCAAAGGTTCGGAGTCAAGGGAAAGTTAGCCCCGCGCTACATTGGACCATATGAGGTTATAGAAGTATGTGGCTTACCGTATCCAATTACCAGAACGGTTCTCCGCAGTTCACAATGTGTTTCATGTAACTCAATTGAAGAAGGGAATGCCTGTGCCGGAGAATGAAATCATCACAGAAGCTAATGCTTGGATTGAGCCAGATTTCTCGCTCATCGAGCACCCATTGAAAGTATTAGACCAAAAAGAGCGAAAGACCCAAGGCAGACTGTACGAATGTAAAAGATCCAATGGAGTCATCACACGGAGGAAGAAGCAACGTGGGAGACGGAGGACTATCTTAATACTAAGTATCCGGGCTTCCTACAATCTTGAAATCGTGAGTTCTTCTCCCCATCTCTTCATTATCAAATCGAATCTCGGGACGAGATTCCGTTTAAGGGGGTAGGCTGTGACGCCCCAGGTTTTTAATTAGACATAATAGCCGGTCAAATGGTCAACAGTGGTCAAACCACGGTCAACCTGGGCCCTCACCTCGAAAAACTCACTAACCCACCCTAGTGACCCTATTTGACTAGAAAACACACTTGTGGGGCCAACCCATGGTCAAAGGATGGTCAAGCCCCCTTGCCACTCTAGTGTCCACCGATGTCTGCCGGAACTTTTGCCACGTTCTCCAAAATTCACCTAAACACTTAAAACACACTTGTGCTGTTGATAACTACCGCTCATTCGTTGATGAAGTGGTCATGTATACAAGGAAAAGGACTCCAATCATTGGAGTGAAATCATGGAAAATGTTAGGGAAGAAGTCAAAAATGCAATAACAACTGATGTATGGGTAATAATGGACTTTGCTTTTCAGTACAATTCAAATAAAAAACTAACATATCAACTCACATAGTATTTGCATGCTATTGTGATTATATAACACGCAAAGTGGGACATGGAGGATAATGCTGAATCAAGGGAAATGATATGGGCCATTGCTAGGGAGCATTACAAAGGATGGCGTTCAACTTTCGGTGCTACAGCCAAGACATACAACAACTACCACCAGAGAATGTTACATAAGCCTCAAGAATTAGATATTGTCGAATGGCACTATCTGTTGAAGTATTTCAGTACTACTAAATTCAAGATTTGTTCCACATTGTTACTATTACTGACCAAAACATTTTTCATTCAAATGGCAATGTATAAGTCTTTAAGATTTTTGTTCAAAGCTTTACATTGTATAAGAAAGGAGCACACAAAATTCTACGATTCGAGGCCAACAAATGACAAGACATTTGTCAGGCCATAAGCCTTATTCTCAACGCAGCTACGAAAAGGCAATAACTGGAGAAGCACATCTCCAATTTGTCTTGCAGGATGAAGAACATTAATTTCTTATTTTCTTGGCAAAAAAGAGAGACCCAGAAACTGGTGAAGAGCCCGATGATATGGAACTTTGGTGGATAACTCACACAAAGTAGGGGGATTGGACAGACAAACAATCTAAAAATGTCTATGTGAGTTCTTAATAAATTAGTACATCCATTACTATACATAGTCCATGCAACAATAGAATGCAACCAATCTCTTGTTCAACTAACTCCTCCACCTGTGCCTTGCAAATGTTAGGACAAAGCAAGCAGCGTTATTGCTGAGGCGGAATCAAATGCAGAGAACAACTTCGTTTCCCAAAAGGAAAAAACGAGATGTTACAAAAAGCCTACAACGAAGTCACAAAGTGCAAATCAACCAAGTTGCATGGAACCCAACTAGAAGGCAGCTGCTCAATGCGGAGCACGAGGAACAAATTTGTAGGGAACAGCTACAACATTAGCAACACGTCGATCTCATGGACGCATTTGGGCAGCTACAAGAAAAAATGTCAGCATGGGAAGAAGAAAGGGAAATAGAAAGGAGAGAACATGCACGACAACTTGAAGAAAGTGAAAAGAGAAGGCAGGCAGATCTGCAACAGCTTAGGCAAGAGTTCCTATCAATGCTGCAAGCAACAAATGGACATGCACAAGTTCCACAGGTACTGGTCAAGCTATTTGCATGAATGGGTTTCTTTACTTGGCTTCTATATATGAATGTTACTATCCTTTCATAGGTTTACCAGCCAATATCTGTCCAACCAAGCAACAATGTCACTGAATCTGCCGACGTGGCGGCGGCTGCATCAATCACCCAGCAAAACAACCTTGTCGCTGAATTTGCAGACAATGTGGCGGCGGATGCATCAATTCCTACAACTGGGAATGTACAGCCAGACTCCAGGAATGTGCTCTCTTCTACTCAGGTTGTTCTCGAATTCACAACTTGTTACTAGTACATATCATCAGTTACTAATCAAATTACGCCTAATCTTGTCCTTCCAAATGATTGGTTCATAGGAGAAGGAATCTGAAGACGTTCCAAAACATGTCTTGTGCAAAACCAGAAGCACTAAAGGTGTTAACATTCCTGAAACACAATCCACCGTCCCTCCCGTTAGACAAATTTCTTCTCAACAGCTACAGGTACAACTTTATAAGCTGCACAAAGGAGACGACAAAGCATCAAAAAGACATGAGGTGAAGTTTTTTCAACTCCTCTTCCTGCTGTGAATGTAATTCATGTTTCGACTGTCAAAGTGTGTTTATGGTTGTGATAATTATTTGATGTCATTATGCTATTTTTACGAATCGCAATCAATCTTTGGTTTGCTATATGCTGTTGTTGCACAAATTCCAATATTAGAGGTTATTTGATGCTAGCTTAAAAATTTTGTTGATTCTTTACAGGTGATGCGACCTCCTTGCATTGAATCCCCCCTTTGCTGATCAGGTGTTGGGATCATCTCCAAGTCACCATTTGCAGACCAAGTTCTTCATGTCCTAGCAAATTTGCCTACTATGTGTTGAAACAATGTCCCGTGCCAAACTTTTCAGTATTTAAGTACTTCATGAGTCATATAATAACTCAGTGGATGGTTGAATGTTGGTTCATTAACTATAAATGCATAGTTATATTTATCTGATGATGTTAATTAATGTTTCAAATTAGTGCTGCTACATAAATGAGCGCGGCAGAATACACCATACGTTGCAAAAAATAAATCATCATATCACAACCAGTGTTTTTGTTGCCAAAAGGAACGTGGCAATAGTAAGGTGCACTTGTAGCAACCCTAATAGAAACGTGGTAATAAGAAGTTCAACTTTTAGCAACACAAAAGGAACGTGGCAATAGTATGGTGCACTTGTAGCAACCCTAATATAAACGTGGTAATAAGAAGTTCAACTTGTAGCAACACAAAAGGAACGTGGCAATAGATAGTGCACTTGTAGCAACCCTAATAGAAATGTTGTAATAGAGATTTTAACTTTTGGCAACCAACCAAATTTCGAAGCAATAATAGAGGACCACATATTACAACCAATCAAACTACGTGGCAAAAGAGGAGACCACCTATAGCAACTAACCAATTTCGTGGCATCAGACAATACTACATATTGCAACCTAATTACTTTCGTGGTAATAGAGGAGGTTCAACCTATAGCAACCAAATTCAGTGCGTAACAATACTAGAATTTGGAACGAAACAGAAACGTTGCAATTGCACCTTTGGCAACACCCCAAATGCGTCGCAATAGTACACTTTGCAACCAGGACAAGCGTGGTAAAAAAACCTAATTGCAACATCGTGTTATGTTGCAACAAAAATACTTTTGCAACTACCTGATGGACAACATCGCAATACCCTAATGCAACGCGGCCTTTCGCATCCCATGGCCCACGGAACAATTAGGTTGCAATTGTGTCTATTGCAACACATTTTGTGTGTTGTATTAGGGGGACAATCTAGTAGTGCTTGTTATATACGGGGGGTTAGTTCCAGTGATTAGAATAATAAATCAATGTCAACATTAAAGGTAAACTCATGGCTAGGTTGACCGAAATTCACCGTCAACATCTCCCCCATGCTTAAACCTTGCTCGTCCTTGAGTAAGCCTTTAATGAATATCAGTGTTGCTTTTCATTGCTTATACCCTGCACTTGATCATACACGAGAAGGCATAATGCTCTCAAGGATTTAATCATTAAAGTTCCATAATGGATTAGCCTTCATCCTTATGGAGGGTTGATATTAATTTAAGCACTTCCCACAAGTAATTACCTCATGCTCCCAAATTTCAAATGAATCTTAGAAATTTTGAAATTAAGAGCGAGATGAAGAAAAAGAGCTAAACCAAGTTCAAAAATAAACTTCCTTGCATCTTGCTCTTGTACTCTCATCTCATCTTGTCTCTCAAAGCCTATTCATTCTACTCCTTTCCCCTCTCAATATATATAGTGGAAGGATTTATGTTGAGCTATATGGGAAAATTTTAGTCCTACCAAGATATTATAAATGAGATGTTGTCAAAACAAGACAAACTTCTCATGGTCTTACCGAGACTCGTCGAAAGGGTCATTGGAAAATAATGTTATATCAAGGAGGAGAAGAGAAAAATACACACACTTTGAGATAGGTGGACATGTGCAAATGGCAAAGACTGGTCCCGAGGCACAAACGAAGCCCTCGTTAACAGATTGCACATGGTTTGAAAAATGAGTTTGGATCTTAAATCTTGAAACTTTTGAGATTCCTAATGCACTTTAGAGAACTGGGGAGTTTACTTTATTTTATTTTTATAAACTCACATATATATATATATATTTCTTTTCTCATACATATTTTTTCTTTTCTTTATACTAATATTTTTCTTTTTTTTCTTTCATCATTTTTTTATATTTGTTCCCCTTGAACTCTAAATTGCATTGTACCTACCTCCTCCCCCATGCTTAGATGTTTGCTCATCCTTGGGCAAAGAGGTGATAGAGATAAGGTAGGAACTAGAATATTTTTCCTTTGGAGAGATACTTGAAATCTTCAACCTTGGCATCATCTTGCGATCTTCCTTGAACTGAAGAACCATACTCAATGATAGGTTGTGGTCAAGGAGGTAAACACAAAAGATGATATTGTTTGTTTTAAGGGTGGATATCCGGTGAGGTTTGTGATATCTCCGATGTGGGGATACACAATGCGCGGATAGAAAGGCTAGCAAAAAAATAGATACGCAAAAACGGAATGACCAGCTTCTTAGTCTTGGGCCAAAGAAATCAAGCCCTGAAATAACTCACTCAAAAATAATTCTTTGTATACTAAGGTTTATGCACTATATATATATATAAGTTAGCATTTAATTAATTTTAGATTCATATTAAAGAGAGCATTAGCTTAATCATGCATAAAACAAGTGCAAAAGTTGAGTAAAGTGGTAACTTTTCATCAAATATTATCATGGCATCAACTTAATATTTTTACCAAAGGTTGATCAAGGTGACAAACTTTATTTATGGTGATCTTAAACTAACTCTACTACTGTCACACATGCTCAAAAGAAATAAAAACAGAAAATGCTACGCATATATAAACTTGCACAAAAGCTGAAAATAAAGAAGTGGAAAAAGGAGAAAATCAAACCGGTTTTGAAAGCATTATTATTTTCTTCTCTTCCTTCTTCTTCCTTTATTTTTCGGTGGTTGATATCGATGATCGGGTGCGTTGTATCCTTGCTTGTATTGTGATTGTGCCGGTCCTACTCTAAATTGCTCCAATAGTGAAGGAGACCAATTTGATAGGCAATGTTTGCGGTCCCTTCTTGCATTTGTTGAATGGAGCGCCATGAAAACTTCATGAGGAACGTGTATGTTAGAGGATGTGGTGGCGTGGCTGCCCCACTCCCCCATGCTTGTATTTGACATACTTCCTTCATATGGTGGTGGCATTGGAATCCTTCTATGGTTGCTTATTAGCTTCATGCGTAGCTCCTCCTTCGTCTTGGGCTATGGAGGGTGATCCCTCTTACACAATTTTACTTTTTAATCCTTTTTACCGGTACAAGAAATCCTTCCTCTAACCAATTTTTGTCTCCCTTCAACAAATAAATTCAGCCCTATGTTGGAAAGAGGAACGTCAACTTGCACCCTCTCCTCTCATCTCCACTAATTTATTTTCATTGCTTCATGTACTTGATCCCAAAGAAATCCCACAAGGAGAAATTTTGGGTTCCTTGTAATCTTCTCTCGAAATCTTTCCCCAAAAATCCTTCTAACATTTTTTCTTGGACATCAACTTGCTCCAGGCTTCCTTCTTGTGACCGAGTAGTTCTCCAATATATTGATAAGGAACTAGTTGCTCTTCATCTTCAAGGCGGAATGAGAGGCACGATAATCCTTCATTAATGACCGGTGCTAATATCATAAGAACTTCTGAATCAAGCTCCTTATGAGTATTCGCACCAACTCCATAAAGAATCGCACCCATACAAGGTTGCTCAAGATTTGATATCCGAGTAGAATCCAACACTTGGAGGTTGTTGTCATTGAAATCAACATTTGTCTCGAGCCTCTTCTCAAGACGAACACGCCTCTCCTCGTTCTCCTCCGTCTTCATGATAGATCCATTGGAACACATCGGAGTGTATGATGGTGGAGCGGATGAACTAGTTGAGCCCATGGTGGAACGGGTAGCTCTTCTATGTGTTCTCGTGGTTCGGTGTACCGCATGGATGAACTTCGTGTACTCCTCATGCCACTAAGGTATAGCGTGTCGCTCCTCGGTGGTGCCACATCTTCCTCCATGCTTCGGGGAGACTCGGTAACCGAGTGCCTCCTCAAAGAGCTCGATGATGGCGCCTTCAATGATCGTGTCTTCTTGGTGAAGAAATTGGTGGCCATCTTCCACATTGTTGTTGCACTAACTCACAACGGTTGCACCGGGGGTTGCTTGCCGATGGGAAAAACACACAAGGGAAGTATATGGAGGGTGGAAATTATGGAGAATTTTCTTTATTATTATTGTTGGAGGGTGGTGAGTGAGGTGCACAAGTTAGGATAGATATTAGCCCATAGGGTTTGTGAATTCTTGAACATGAAACCGCCTATCAAGGTGAAGCTAAACTAATTTATTGAGGTGTGTACATAAGGCCACTTTAGCTAAACCGATAAAAGATATGTTGATGGGATCTACGGGAGCAGTGGACCTCAAACTCCCATTAAGCATGGTAGCTAGCCTTAGGCATCAAAGCATTATCAACATGAATGAAATAAAAGATTCAGCTATTACATGACAAGATCCTACAACACCATGGAACTAAAATTTTTCTAGGTTGTTTCTGAAACTTATGGGCTAAGAACTCAAGAACACAAACCAATAAATGCATAAATTACTTACCTAGAGAAGGGGAGGACCGGGGGCTTGATCTATCTCCAAGGTGCTTCTTGCTCCCTTCCTTCCTTGTGTCCACGTGATCCTCGAGATTCCATTGCTTGAACCGTTCACAACCACACCTTTGCTTGCGTGATTAATCTTACACCTCCATTATTTTACTTCATGTCACATATTGTTCCTTTTCCTCTTGTGCTTCCACCAATTTCTACAAAACAAAGCCCTTGCTTCCCCCATGCTTGTCCTTTGCACATGCCCAAGATGCCAAATAATGGATACATGATGCATTGTGGGGCACTATATGTTAATCAAGCTCAAAAATCTCACGTAATCATGTTTAGATGCTAATCACTCCTCTAAATTTGAAACTTTAAAAATTAACTCAGTGCTAACGATGAGTCCAAATATACCATTAGAGGAGATCTTAGGCATCAAAAACAACTACAAAAATTTATTTTGGTTACACCGGGATTGATTGCTTTCATTAATTGATAGCACATTCCTCCGGCTTGACCGTGAGGGTATAGGTTTAGGTTCTAATTTTGACCAAACATGAGAGAGATATTTTGAATAAAAATAAAATCAATTGGGCTTTGAAAAAAATTCGAAATCTAGAGAAACCGGTGGATGTCAAGTTGAATGAAACCAAAAATCAAGTTGCTTCGGTTCACGCGAGTACTTATGATGCGTCAAAGATTAAAACATAAAGAAGCAAAGCAAGGCTCTACTCACATGTTTTTATCATGTTAAACAAGCCAACCTTAACACCATGGAGAGGATGAAATGTTGGGGTAGGTGCTGAATTTTTGGTACTACTTTCTCTAAAAGATGCAAACAAAACATCGGATGGCTCAAGTCATTGGTTTATGATCAATATAAAATTCAAGTAAAATGACCGAGCAATTATAATGTCTCTAAAAATTATTCAACCACATGGAAATTTATAATATTTAATGCGTAGAAAATTCTAAGAACAACTTACTTGAAAAACTTGAAAACTTCTTCGGGTTGCCCTCCTGGTAGCTTGACTCTTCAACGGGTTGTCCTCCCTGTAGCTTATTCTTGACTTGACGAACGGGTTTCCTCCCAACAAGCGCTTCGTTTATAGTCTATAGCTAGACTTCTTCTCTTTTCTCCGAACCAACGCTCTTTGCGGGTGTTGCAATCTTGGGGGCCCCACTTCTACACCATCCTTGGCTTCGGTGTAGATTTATTCTTCGGCTTAGTCATTTTTTTGTCTTCACAGGCGGGCGTTGATTCTTGGTCTTGACGGATGCAACATCTTTTGTGTCTTCTTTGCTTCATTCTCCTTTGGATCCTCCCTTCTGATGCGATTATGAGGTAGAATGTATTTAACAGAATTGTGTTACATTCCTCGAATGATGGTTGACTTGAATGCACTCCTCACGCCATCAATGTCGAACTTGATCTCCCCTTTTGCCGATGTCAATTGATCTGACGGTCTTGAGGAACGATCTCCCTAGGATGAGTGGTGATGAGGTTGATCTACTCTCGATCTTGGTGGTGGAGTTTCTCTTGGAGATCCCGACAATGTTCGGCCTCCGCTTTTAGACCTTGTGTTGCACATGACCTTTGCGTGCAAAATTGTTTTCCTAGACCATCCACAAAATATATGTTTTTTTTGTTGGAGATGTAGCCGCCCATCTCCGGTTAGGGTTACCAAATATAAAAACATGGAACTAAAAGAAAACTAGGGTTTAGCAAAAACCTAGATTAATTAAGAGATGCAAAAGAAAAATCAAGAAAAAAACTGAAAATATTCACAAACGCAAACTAGATAGAATCTTGATTACTTGTTCCCTGGCAACGGCGCCAGAAAAAGGGGCTTCTTGACGGTGTAAATGCGTATCAAGTTTCGTTTGGACTCTCAAGCGTACAAGTCCATCGTCGTAGCCAAGGGACCCTTCTTCCCTTAAGTGTGAACCCAAGGTATCGAATCCGTGGAACAATGTGTAACGCAAGATCCAATCTAATAAGCGAAAAAGCTTTGATCTCAAGAGGTTGTTTTTGCATCTAATCTAATTGATCATCAAGACTCATCTAGTTTACCGCACATTAGAGGTAGCAAGAGAAAGAGATGGGAGAACCAATCTAAAGATTGGATCATGTCTTTTATTGAAGTTCCAAAGTAAAGAAGAATATAGCAAAACAAATCTCATTGAAGCATGGCTCCCGTTCCGACTCCGAGGACACCCGTTTTTCTCCTTTACCGTACTGTCACTACGGGGGATAATCTTACGGGTTGGTACTACTCGGTGGGTTCAAGATGAACAAGATGAAAACATTTGGTAGATCGGGTATGCATCTCTAGCCACCATGGCTACAAGAACTTCCTATGCAATCTACCCGCGGGATAGATCGAGGAGGAAAACACCCAAACGAAGACAAAATCACAACGAAAGCACTTGATGCTAAGAATCGGATTCAATCTACTAATTCAACATCGAAGTAATACATGGACAAGATCACCACTAGGATCCTACCTTGATCTTAATCCTAGCTCCTGGAACTCCGATGTGGTCTTCCATGCATGTTTCCCACGCCGGCTAGGGGGACCCTAGTCAACCATCTCGACCCTCTCCTCTCCGGAACGGTGTCCCTCTCTTCTCTTCTCCTCGGCGGTGGATAACGAATTTAATTCTTCGTGGTTCTCGGCCAGGGGGCTATAAATAGTCCGAGAGGCGGCTAGGTCAAAGGGGGTGTTGAACCAAGCCCGAAATGGGCTCGGTCGGTCGGCCCAGGCCGGCCGACCCAGGCCCGTTTCGGCCCGGTTCGGCCCCGGTTTCTTCCCTGGTTGCTTCCCTCGTGATTCCTTATTTGTGTGCACTTGCATGTGGGCCTTTGACGTCGTTTCCTTCACGGTTAAGGCTTGAATCCTTGCTATCCAAGCTTCGCCGTTTCCTGATTGAGTCTCTGAGGATTTCCATGTTGACGCTTCGATCCTTGGGTCATTCGGAGTCATGTTCATCGCGTGTCTTGACTCTTGTCGGGCTTCATGATCTTCTTCCAAAGTGCTTGATGAACTTATCTCGAAAGTCTCCTCTTTAGCGTAGATTTCCTACGTAAACAATAAACTCCAAAATCGACATGCAAGAGTGAACTTGTTCTATACGGGGGGTTAGTTCCAGTGGTTAGAATAATAAATCAATGCCAACATTAAAGGTAAACTCATGGCTAGGTTGACGGAAATTCACCGTTAACAAGGGCCATTAAAGCTTAATGCTAAATTAAATGAGAAATCACAAACCACACCCCTCATAATCATATGTGTGTAATGTGAATCATCTTAAAGAAATAAAGTCCAACCCATTGCTATTTGTAGAATTTATATTAATTTATTTACATAAATATGAATGCAGTCACTATCAGAAAGAATGGATAATAAAGAACCGCATATTGTTCCTTTTTGGAAGAGTATGCTGAATGTATTCTTATCTAGGTGAATGTGGTCAACCATGCACCCCATGGTTGTTCTTTATTGTTTGTAATTGATTAAATTAAAAATCTTCAATTGATTCTTGCATTTGCATCCTTGTGTAGATCTTCCCGACAGTAGATATACACTCGTGCCGGAAGGAGGAGACGAAGGTGCTGACGAAGAGCTGAGCATGTGTTCGTAGCTCAAGACCTGGACGAAAGTACAGAAGGGCCCAAGGCCAACTTTGCAAGCGAAGGAAAGCCCCGAATCATTAACCCTATCTTTTAAAATTATGTAATTATCCTTGTTATGTTTGCACATTTACATTTCAGGAGTTGAATTGAAACCCTAGATGCATGATCCCTAGGTACCTATGCTCTATCACTTGTATGCTAGGTCGATAGCTGCTATGCAATAGGACCGGTACAAGTCGAGTGATGTTCGTCACTCGTGAGAATAGGTTCTTATGTTGGAATCATAAGATCTTTAATTGCTCATGTGGTAAAAGCATGGGATTTGGGCTCCGGTCCAGTGGCTTTCGTGGGCTAAGCTTTTGAACGTACTAAGCACTTGACGGGAATGGGACCGGTAAGCCTAGTACCTTAATGAGACGGTGCGGGAATGGACCCTTACTAATCTTGAGTAATCACCTACCCGGCTAGCTACCGGGGAAGGGGTACTTGTGTGAAGCTGGGTGCCTTGTGGGGTATGCCCGCTAGCCTTGTACCCAGGACTGTAAGCTTTGATCCCAAACTGAGGATTTTTGGGAACCGCCTGTATGGTTGTCCTCGCGGGGGCACCCTATCGTGTGTTTAGGTTTACCTTACAAGGTTTAAATCAATCGTTTGTCGGGCTCTCATCGTTATCTGAGACTGCTTAATCAATTGGCCATGATATCCCTTAATGATGGAACTTGGTGAAGTTTACTGCTTGAATTAAGTCCTTGTACAATTCTTGATTGAATTAGTTGGCACACTTAGAAATGGTAATCAACTAGAACTTGTGCTGAAATAGTGAAAGTAAGGACATACCCTTTGTTTCTTTTCAGCAAAAGAACTCCACTGGCCAAAAAGCCTCTCGTGTCTAGAGTTGGTGATGTAGTTATCACCCGACGGTTAAGTCTTGCTGAGTATTAGTATACTCAGCCTTGCTTTAAAACTGTTGCTGCAGGTGTTGTTGACCGGGTGGACGACCAGGTGTGATGGCATCACGGACGACCTCCTGTGATGTTTACCGTTGCGCTAGTTTATTTTTATTCTGCTATTTTCGAACTCTGAACCTTTACTCCCTGTCGTGAACAATGGTTTGTAATAAATTGGATTTATTTTGTGTGTACTCTGGACTCGCCTTCGCGTGAGTTTTGATGCATATGTTTGATCCTCTTTGTGAATTCCATGTGATTTACCGGGCGTTAATCTGACAACTAACGATAGGATGATACTTTGCTGTCGCTTAATGGACAAAGTGGATTGGTTTAGGCGGTAGTAAGGTATTTTCCTGGGCGGGTTGTCACAATGTTCGACGCCAACAACAAGGCAGTCAACTACCTGTACCGTGTTATGTGTCAATCCGAGTTCGATCAGGTTCAGACAGAGGTCTTGGTGTGCAGGATTTGGGAGCAACTGAAGAATGCTCGTGCTGGGAACACTCAGGTTCAGGCTCGGCTCTTTGCGACCTACCGGAAAGAGTACGAGAACTTCACTCATCTCCCCGGTGAGTCCATAGATGCCATGTTGCAGCAGTTCACGATGATTGTGAACAACATAAGGGCTAATGTGGTCGTGCTCCCGTACGATAACCAAGACAGGGCTATCAAGCTCCTGCATTCCCTGGATTGTACCAAATGGAGTGAGAAGGTCGAGGACATTATTGAGTCAAAGAAGTATGAGACCCTCATGATGGACGAGCTGTTTTCCAAGCTCAAGTCGTCTGAGGTGGACCATGGGGTGCGTGCAAAGATCGAGATCCTGACTAACCCTCATAGTCTGGCTCTCGTGTCTGGATCAAGGACTAATGCTAACATGTCTTCGAGATATTTTTCTTTGTCTTGTCATGGTCCATGCCAGATGGGGAGTTTGACGTGCTGGGCGAGGAGGACCTCGCGTTGCTGAGCAGGCGGTTCGAGCGCATGTACACAAACCGGAAGAACGCTCGGAGGAGCTCGGGCATGTACTATCGGTGTGGGAAGCACGAACACTTCAATGTCGAGTGCCCTGAGGCAACGCTCGGAAGAGCTCGGGCATGTGCTATCGGTGTGGGAAGCACGAACACTTCAATGTCGAGTGCCCTGAGGCCATGGAGGTCAAGCCTGAGCACAAGCACCGTCCGAGGACCGACCACAAGCACCGCTCAAGGGACGACTACAAGGGCAAGGACAAGTTCGAGTGGAGGCCTAGGAAGAGTGGTGGTCACAAGATGAAGGAGCGGGTGATGGTTGCCGGTGCAAGCGACATCGACTCAAGCTCTTGCTACTCTTCGTCGAGCTCAAGTGATGAAGATGAGAACTGACACAAGGGCAAGCAGTCAAGCAAGGACATCAACGGCCTGTGCTTCACCACCCAAGGTTTTTGCGACATGGCACATAGCTCCGCAAGCAAGAAGAGAAACAAGGATGACTCGGGCTCCGACTCTGAGGAAGAGGTAAACAATGATCCATCCTTCTTGATAGTAGAGAATGCTAGGTTGAATGATTTGCTTGACAACCATGATGATGTGTTTAGAAAGACCAACAAGGAGAAGAGGGAGTATAGGTCTTTTTTGGAGAGGCTAAGGAGAAGGTGGTTGAGCTAGAATCTTTGCTTGATGATGCTTGGGCTCAAATATATTCTCTTAAGTCTGCTCCTGTTGTGACCAATGAACCTGAATGCACTGATTGTTCTGTTTTCTTTGATGACTTGACTGTGCTTAAGGAAAATTATGCCTCCAAGGTCGAGGAACTAGATGTGCTTAGGTTTGAATTAGATGAGATGAAATCTAGGCCCTCCTTGCTCGGTGCTTGCACTTCTTGTCCTGTTTTGCATGAGAAGCTAGATGTGTCGCTTGTTTATGCCAGATCACTAGAGGCTCAGCTGAAAGCTCCTATTCCTACATCATGGTCTACTTGTGAAATAAATGCTGGGAAGAATATGGAGCTTGCACTCTATGTTGAAATCGCTTGCAGGATGAGAATGATGAGTTGAGAAAGATGATGGGTTGGTTGTCTAGTCATGAGCCTCAGCTTAGGATGATGATCAAGACACACAAGCGCTGTGATAGGGAAGCACTTGGGGCAGACAAGGCTGGTGAGCTTGGACCAGACAAGGTTGGTGAGGGAAGTGGTGAGAATGAGGGGAAGATCGGCGATATTCCAGAGCCACCAAAAACCCACCACAAAAATGCCTATGCTCCTAAGCCAAATCCACTTAGGAACTGACTAGACACAACCCCAGCTCCACCCGTGTTTCCTCCGCATATCTATGACTTCCAGAAACCCATCAAGTTCAAGAGTGACTTGGGGAATGAGTTCTTTGGGGAGAAGAGAGAGAAACCGAGTGAGGAGAAGACAAAGCCCAAATAGTGCCCAAAACCAAATCCAAAACCAAAACCCTTCCATTGTGAGCATTGTGGGAGGGATGGGAACCTTACTGAGTTTTGCTTCAAGAGGAAGCATGAGGAGTGGTTGGCTAGAGAGATGGCCAACAAGGACAGGTACCGCCCTTCTCGTGGTGTGCCTGAGTCTATGTTGGTGCTGAGAGGTGAGGGTATGGTGCGTACCATTTACCCTCGAGAGAGGCATGAGTTTGTGCCTCGAGGTGAGCCACCACATAGAGAAGGTGGTAGGTGTGTTGGGTTTGGGCGTGATGAGTTTGCTGAACGTTCCTTCGCTCGTGGCCCATACGAGTATGGGGGGAACGATAGCAGCTTTAGGTCCCAGAGGAGCTACGAGCCACAGTCTCCCCTTCGTGGTACGCGTAGTTCTCCAAGGGGACGTGTGGGTGTTCCACCTAGGAGAGATAGGATGGATTTTGCTAACCCCATGTTTGAGCAAATGGCACGACACTGGTTTGATTTGTTTTGTACTAACACCACTGCTGATTCATTTGCTCAATCTCTCTCTCGTTTTTTATTTTGCAGGTGGGAGGTATGGAGGGCTTTTGGTTGATAGATTCCAGTTGCTCTCGACACATGACCATAGATCGAAGGTGGTTCTGCAGCCTCATCCCGGTAATGACCAAAGAGTACATCACTTTTGGGGACAATGGGAAAGGTAGAGTGTTTTCAGTGGGCACGGTGAAGGTGAGTGAGTCTGTAACTCCTCGACGTGTTTGTCTTGTCAAGTATTTGGGTTACAATCTTCTTTCGGTTTCCCAGCTTATTGATTAGGGTTTCCCAGTAATTTGATGTTTAGCAACAGAATTAATTAAGCAACACACTCATGTCACAAGTAGTTCAATAATTCACAATTTCAACACAAGCTCTTTTCTTTTTGTCAATCCTTTATTAAATGTGCTACATCGATTACTGACAAGCTTCAGCGTAAATCCGAATTTGCACACGGAGATAACCACAGCTGCGCTCATAGACATGCAAAGTGTCCAATGGTTCAGAAATTTCATGATCAGTTCTCGTTCTTCTTGATAGGAAAACCTGCTTTCTCAGCATACTTCCGGTATAACTCAAATGCATCATCCTCTGTTTCAAAGCGCATATCAAAGTTTGGCACACAGATTGCAGGCAACCTGTCATCCTACATATCCAAACGACATTTCAGTAATTACATTTTTTAGTTCAGTAATAACACAAAGAAAATGACACAAAATCAGTGAATTCACTCTTTTTAAAGTTCAGCTACTTAATAAACGGGTATAGTTCAGTAATGCATATACTACATGTATTCCTGTTTTAGTACAGTAAAAGAGCAGACATCACTTGCTCAGTACTTCATATACTAACTACATTAGTACTCAAACCTTTTTTATTAACAATGTGCTAAGTAGGGTATTTTATTTCACAGCCTAACTTTTTTAGGATTACTCACATGTGTGTATGTTGCATTGCCATTAATCCCATCAGAAACTTCATTAAGTAATCCCAACAACAGAAGCAGGGACACATTACCAAGCCCAGATGTGACTGATTATAGAGGTGTCATACTGGGGGCGACGTCGCCCTCCTATTCTTGGCCCGCTCTGTGTAGACTTGTTTGCTCCGCGGGATGACGAATAGCACTGCTCGCTCCCGCTGACCAGTTGTCGCCCTCCATCTTGCTCCCGAGATCAGTTGATTACCAATTTCTGCAATTACTGAATGCCCCTGTCGATTGGATGGATCTACAGCAGCACCCTGCTCTATGCGCCTTCCCGTTTGACGCACCGGAAAGTAGCACTCCAGCTGCCCCCACATTTTGCTAACACCCTGTAGGGTAATATATCTTCAGTAATTTTTGCAAAGCAGAATAAACCCCTGCATACGCACGTACACACACCATCAGTGAATTTACTTAGCATAAAAAACAACTACACGTCGAAATAGCAACGACAATTTCTGAATCCTTAAAAAAAACTCAAAATACTATATCTTTGGTAGTTTTTTTATCAGCAGAAACAGTAGTAATTTGCTAACAAACTAGTAGCAGTAATTTGCTAATAAACTAGTTTAGTTCAGTAACTCTGACATTTGCAAGCCACATTTTCTTGAGCTCATTAAGCCATCATACCGAAATTGATAGCATCTTAGTGATTCAGGAACTGAAATGCCAAGAATATATATCTTAGTAGCAATTATGCGCACACTAAAGGGAGAGAGAAATTTTGAATGCAGCGACGATAATCATATGGTGTTGACACCAAAAATTGGCAGGTCTGGGCTAACACGGTTAGACCGCCCTGTACTCCCTGTTAGACTGCCCTAGACAAAATCCTCAAAAGATAATTTGGACTTCCCTATTGGATAGGTCTCGTTGAGTAGATCAAGATCCATATATAGAACGTCTAATTCGGAGTCCGGATGAGGGAGATATGGCTTCCGGAAGGTCTCCACGTCACTCATACGGTTAGAACGGGGGTCTAGGCGGTTTGACCGGGTTAGGCATTGTAAACCGAGTCGAAGTTGTATTTTAGCATGAGGTTTATTAGGGTTTTGACTCTAGCAGGGGCAAGACCTCCCCACCCTATAAATATAAAGGGTTGTGGCCGATTGAGGAGCTATCACCCAATCGAACATATCAATTTTACCTTTTTATGTCCAAACCCTACTTTTCCAACCCCATTTGCTTCCTTCTTCTACGACGATTTAGGGCGTTTTAAGTGGCCTGCCGACCTTAGAACAACCCTAGGCGCATTGTCCCTGACGGGGTCCCTCCCGAGGCAGCGATCTTAGGTTTTCTGCGACGGCAGTTGGACCCCCCCCCCCCCCCCCGGCGGCTAGATAGGCCCATGCTGGGAACCTTGATGAGGTGATATTCGACTACCGCATGATCCATCGCACTTGTATTTTCGACCGGAAAAAGCGTCAACACACTTTTGGCAACTCCGCTGGGGAATAGATCTGGTTTTACAACCGATCATGGCGAACATCGAAGAGCTCAGCGAAGAGAACAAGAGGAAGTACATCGAGCTTCAGGAGTACATCAAGCAGCAGTTCCTCTCTGGCGCCAGGAAAGATTGCTCAGGCAAGGTGACGATGACTCAAGATTTCGAGTTGCCGGCGACCAAGGTCAACAACGACAAGATTGAGGTAATAACTACTGTAAGCAAACCTGAAACTGATTTATCTACAAAGCTTACTGAATTATCTGATAAATTCGAGTGTGCTTTTAGTAATCAGCATAGTGAGATTGCTAAGATGATTGCTCATTTAGAAAAAGTTGAGGGTAAATGTAGTAGTTTAAATTTTCCTAATGATTCCATCCTTCAATTAGATTCACAAGGGGTATTGCATACAAGCTTGTCGGTAGTGTTGACATCATTTTTTGGAAAAAAGGGTTAAGAAGGATAAGGAGAAGAAGCCGATGAAAAACAAAGTGTAATCGACCGATTGAGGAAAGAGAAGCACGGTCAACAAGATTCGCCGATAGTCAGAGGAATTCGACCCTGACAGTGGGCCAGTGGGTCAAAGCGATCGGCCGATGGTTAACCAAAGGATCGACCGATGGAGAGGAAGAAGTCGAAAACCAGGGAGATACGCCAGAAGGAAAGCATGGTGGAGGCGGGTCAATCTACGATTGGCGATGGTTCAAAGAGTCAGTTTTAGGAAGTTTTTGAGTCCTGCGAGAGTCCTTTCTGTTTTTAGTAGTTTATCTCTTTCTTTAGATGCAAGTAAATAGTGCTGTAATCGGCTAGGAGTCGGGTTGTCCTCGAGACATAAATAGCGACCATGCGTGGTCGGAAAAAATGTACACACCAATATCAAACAAACCACCTCCGGGCAAACCCTTTACTTTACAACATCTACTTTTTGGCGACTTCACTTTTGCGTTTTGCCTTTTTCTACAACACCGTGCTTCGAGTTTGTCGGGCTGCATCAACTGACCTCCGGCAAGCTTGTGAGTACCGTTTTATTGAATAACCTTAGGCTTTAACCTCCGGGCGCATCCCTAAGGTTTCGTCTAGTTCTTTATTCACCCTTTCCCGATATTAGCTAGATCTGCAAGTTTTCGTACTAATTCTTATGGTTTTGGCTATTATCTTTATTATCCCACTTGATCTACATCCTATCGGCTTCTAACACCTTAGCTGAATCCTACCTACTCGAGTGTTGACGTCACGGTCAGCCGATTCCAGCCGATCTATCTATTCACACACCTGCGCTTCGGTCGCTCTTGAGCCGGTCGATCCCGTTTTACCCGTATCGGCCGATTGGCTGGTACACGTGTCACTACAAGGCTATCGGTGTCGGGCATACTTCCCGAGTACCCATGTAAGGAAGGATGAAGACGAACTTCTACTAGAATTCCCCTTTAATTCTACTAAGACTCGTTCTGTGTAATCCTACTAGGACTCTTGCCTTGTAATCGGCTAGGAACCCGCCCCCTGGACTATATAAAGGAGGGCCAGTGTTGACGGTTAATAGATGTATCAAAGTTCGTTTGTGACTTGCAAGCGGACAAGTCTCCCGTCGTAGTCAAGGGACCCTTCTTCCCTCGAGTGGTGAACCCAAGGTATCGAATCCGTGGAACAATGTGCAACGCAAGGATTCAATCTAGTAAAGCAAGGTAAGCTATCTTATGAAGGTAAGTTGCATCTAATCTACTAACTCATAAAGAAAACGAATCTAATCTAATCTACTAAAGAGGTAGCAAGAGAAAGCAAGAGATAACCAATCTAGAGAATCTAGATCATGCTTATGTTGTAGCTCCAAACAAGATAGATGAAGATAGTAAAGCGAATCTCATTAAAAGCATCTTTAAATCGTGGCCTTCCCATCCGACTCCGAAAACGCTCGCCTTTCGGAACCCCCATTCTGTCACAACGTATTCCTATTTATGCGGGTAGTCTAGGGCGAGTTCGATAGAACAAGTTGAAATCACTTGGCCGGTCCGGTATGCACCTCTAGCCACCGCGGCTACAAGAGCACCCTATGTAATCTATCTTAAGTATAGATCGTAGAAGAAGCAAAACCAAGAAGAAAACAAAATCATCAAGAAGGCACTTGATCGCTAGAAATCGAATTCACTTACAAACTTCACCATGAATGATTACATGAACAAGATCACCACCGGGGCCCTCCCTCGATCTTGATCCTCGCTCCGGAGCTCCGACGTGGTCTTCCATGCAAGGTTCCCACGTCGGCTAGGGAAACCCTAGACAACTAGCACGACCCTCATCTTCGAGATGGTGTCCCTCAAGCTTCTCTGCTCCTCGGCGGCGGATTACGACTTCGGTTCTGCGTGGCTCTCGGTCAGGGGGCTATTTATAGCCTGAGAAGCAATTAGGTCAAAGGAGAGGCCGATTGGGCCCCGAATTGGGCTCCGGCCCGGGCCCAATTCGGCCCATCCCGCGGCCTGCTTCGCCCGGTGTTGCTTCCCACGTCTTCTAGATGTTCTCCCCTTTTGCATGTGGGCCTTGACGTCGGTTTCTCTCCGAATTGGACTCAATTCCTTGTCTTGCAAGATTCAGCACTTTTCTGGTTCAGTCCTCGGAGTTTATCATCTTCTCGGGCTTGGTCCTTGGGCTCTTGGAGTCATGTTCACTTCATTGCTTGACTTGTACGGGGATTCAAGGTTTTGTCATGAGGTGCTTGATGAACTTATCCCGAAAGTCTTGCTTTCAACGTTAAAACCCTGTGTAAACACTTAACTCCAAAACCAACATGCACAAGTGAACTTGTTATACCACGGGGGTTAGTACCAATGAATAAGATACAAAAGTCATGCCAACACCGAAGGTAAACTCATGGCTAGGTTGACGGATTTTCACCGTCAACATCTCCCCCATGCTTAAACCTTGCTCGTCCTCGAGTAAGCCTTCGATGGATATCATCGTTGCCCATCAATGTTTAAACCTTGCACTTGATCATACATGAAAAAAACATAATGCTCTCAAAAGTTTAATTCGTTAAATTCCATAATGTACTAGCCTTCACCTCTACGGAGGGTAGACATTTTAATTAAGCTTATCCCACAAGTATTAACATGCTCACTTAGTTTAAATAGACCTCAGAATTTTTGAAATAAAGAACGAGATAAAGAAAAGCTAAACCAAGTTCACAAATTTAAATCATCTCGTAAATTGCTCATGAACTCTCATCTCACTTGTCTCTCAAGCCTATATATTCTACTCCTTTCCCTCTCATAACATATATGTGTGGTAGGCTTTATATGGAGCTTTGGGAAAGTTTAGTCCTAACAAGATTTTATAAATGAGGTGTTGTCAAAACAAGACAAGCTTCTCATGGTCTTACCGAGACTCATCAAAAAGGTCATTGGAAAATAATGTTAAATCAAGGAGGGGAAAGAGAAAAATACACACACTTTTAGATGAGTGGACATGTGCAAATGGCAAAGAGTGATCCCGAGGCACAAAGGAAGTCCTCGTTATCGGATTGCACATGGTTGGAAAATGAGAATGGATCTTTTTAACTTGAAGCCTTGAATGCACTTTTAGAGAACCGGGGAGTTCACTTTACGCATACTCATATTTTTTTTCTCTTTCTCATATTTCTCATTCTTTTCTTTCTTTCTTTCTTTCTTTCATTCATTATATATATATATATATTTTTTTTTTCTTTACCTTGAAAGTCATGATTATCGCTGGATTTTTTTTCTTTCATCATCATTTTTTTAAAATACTCCCCTTCAAACTCTAAAACTGCAGCGTACCTACCTCCTCCCCCATGCTTAGACGTTGCTCGTCCTCGACCAAAGAGGCGAAAAATAAGGTAGGTACCGGAAATATTTTTCCTTGGAGAGATACTTGAAATCTTCAATGTTGGCACCGTCTTGCGATCTTCCTTGAATTGATGATCCATTCTCAACGATAGGTTGTGGTCAAGGAGGTAATCACAAAAGATGATATTTGGTTTAAGGGTGGATATCCGACGAAGTTTGTGAGATCTCCGATGCGGGGATACACAATGCACGGATAAAAGGCTAGCAAAAAGATAGATACGCAAAAACGAAATGACCAGCTTCTTAGTCTCGGGACAGAGAAATCATGGCCTGCAATAACTCACTCAAAAATAAATCTTGTACACTAAAGTTTATGCACTCAAATATATATAGGGCTCTGGATAGGTTGAGCAACACACAAGTGATATTTATGACAAGGTTAGCAATATTTTTGAGCATAAAAGACATCTTTAATCTATTCATAACTTGAGAGCACATAAAACACTATGGGTCCTTATTTTAATCATAACCTCCGCTGAAGATTAAGCTAGCATTTAGATAATTTCAGATTTGTATTTTTAAGAGAGCACTAGGTTAAACATGCATAAATCAATTACAAAGATAAACAAAGCGGCAATTATAATCATATATCATCATGGCACAAACTTTGTAACTTTACCAAAGGTAAAAACTTGGTGGTGACATTATTCATGATGAAAATAAAAACTAAGACACACGCTTAAAAATTAAACTAACATACTTGCTGAAATTTAAATAAAAACTTAAAACACTACGCATACATAGGTGCAAACAAGCTGAAAATTAAAGAAAGGGGGTAAAGGAAAGATAACTAGAGCTCCTCCTCTCTCTAATCTTCCGCCGGCGGTTGATATTGATAGTCTTGGTTATTGTACCCTTACTTGTAATAGGAATGCACCACTCCTCCTATGAATTGTCCGACGGTGCTAGGTGAAGGTGTCAAAGCTCATAAGCGAATGTTGCATTACCTTCACCCATTTGGTTTGCATTGGTTTGGATGGCTGTAATATTTTGCATGTTTCTTGCAGCGTATCCTCCAATGGTGGCCACATTTTGTTGTGGTTGAGGAAGGTGTGCATATGGCTCCGCAAAGGCTACGTTGGACACCGCAAAAATGGTGGGGGTATGGCTGCACCACTCCCCCATGCTTGCATTGGTACACCACCGTAGTAATTTGGCGATGCCGGAATTTCTCCGAATGGTGGGACATAATTTTGTTGTGCACCTCCTTCTTGGGCCATAGAAGATCCTTATCCTATAATTCTTTTCTTTTATTATTTCTTTTCTTCGCCGGCACAAGAAGTCCTTCCTCTAACCGATCTTCTTCCCCTCAAGAAAAGTCTTAATCTTCAATCCGGAAGGGGCAAATTCACCTAGGCCACTCGGAAGCCTCCTCTCTCATTTTCACTCTTATATTTTCCTTTCTTCATATATTCCTAGGGAAGTCCCGGGTAGGAGATGATTTGGGTTCCTTGTAATACCCGGTTTTAAAGAGATAGCCAATATGGAGAGGCAACACCCCGAACCAATATCTTCCGAACTCGATGTTGCTTAACAACACCACCGGTTGATCATAGGTGAGTGGGGTCTATTGGCCACTTGGCAATCAAAGCCGAGTAAAGCCAATTCAACTCCGTGTTGGTTATCTTTGTCTCTCTTGTTCTCCCAAAAATCCACTTGCACAAAAGTGACACACTTGGATGATGGGGTTCCGGATAGTATTTCTTCGTTGATGGTCTCTTCCCGTGATCATACTCCAAAAACCTTCCCATGTGCCTCATGCATATCCACTTGTTCCGGAGCTCCCTTTTGAAAATAGGAGACACTCGCCCATGGGTCTACGATACTAGAACATGCAATCATTTCGAACATGAAAACCAATCTAATCTATCGGGGGTTGTGACCACGGTTTCGCCCTTTCCCTCCTCTCGTACTCTCACTACGCGAAGGTATTCATGACTAGACCTATGATGGTCACGGTGAAAGATGATAGATAGATAATCCAACAAAGTATGATCACATCTCAAGATCGATTGCAACCCATGGATGAAAGGAGATTACCCCATCAAGGTGCTAGAAATAGCATCGTTGATCAAGGTTACCCTTCCGACGGTGTCTTCCTTCTTCTCCACTTGTGGGCTCCCTCCAACGGAATGAGAGACTCAGCACTCCTTCATCAAGGGTATGCGCCATGGTCACGAAAATTTCCTAGGCGAATTCCTTGTGGGTGTTTGCCGACACTCCGTTAGAGAATTGCACCGGTGTCCCGTGTGAAACCCAATATGTGGAGAGCTTGGTCGTCGATGTCGACGTTCGCTACAAGCCTCTACTTAAGGTGAGCGAGCTTCTTCTCCTCCTCCTCCGTCATGATGACATACCCCTCGGAATACCGCGGAGCGTATGGAGGTGGAGCGGATGATCGTGTCAAGTGGTGAGGTTGGACGGGCGGCTCCTCCATATGTTATTGAAGTTTGGTAAACCTAATAAACGAGTTTCGTGTGGCCCTCATACCACCAAGGAGAAGAGTGTGGTTCCTCCTTGGCGGTGTCGTGTCCTCCTCCATACTCCAAGGAAACTCGGAAACCGAGTGCCTCCTCGAAGAGGTTGTCGATGATGGCTTAGACGACGATGATCCCTTCTTCTTCGGTGAAAAGGCTTGTAGTTTTCTTCCATGATTGCAGCGCTCTCCCTCAAAAATAAATATCCGGGGTTTTCACCCGGTAACAAGGTACACAAATATTATTTTGGAGTCTGGACTTTGAGTGGATTAAGGATGTGATTTGTTGCACGAAACAAACGCGGTGGATGGCTAAGTCTAAGGTGGTTCCGGCCTACAAACTAGAGCACATGAACAAAGAGTTGGATGAAAGACTTACCTCTCTCCTCCTCTTGGCGCGGTTCTTCTCTAGTGCATTCATGTTGCTTCGTGATCGCGTACACCTTCCAAACGTTCCCGTCCACTCCTTCGCTTGCATTATTGCTCCTTCCACTTGATGTTTTCGCTTTGACTCACTTCCATACTCCATTGCCTCACATGCATCCATGATATTCCTACAAAACAAAGCCTTGGCTGCCCCCCCCATGCTTGTACTTTGCATGTGGTTTAAATATGTTGGAGGGGCATCCCGTGATGTATCATGGTGCATGCATGGTTAGGTTAACTAGATTCCCTCCCTTTAAGTGTGTTTAAGGCTAAGCACTCCTCTTATTTCGAAATTTAAAAATATTTTTCAGAGCCATGCAAGAGCTCAAGCATAAATTTAGAGAAGTTTTTAACCCATTAAAAACAAATGTAAGTCGAAAATATTTTTTGACTACGTCGATTTCGGTCTCACCGGTATAGTTTGCTTTCATTAGTTGAGAGAAAGCTTTTCCCGGCTTGATCATGGGGGCATAGGTTTAGGTCCTAATTTTGATTAGATGAGAGAGATTTTGAATGAAATAAAATTAAGTGAGGCTTAGAAAAATTCTAATCTTAGAGAAACCGAGTGTCGTATGGACCTCCCCGGGCCCACTACCTCGGTGGGTACCAGGACCGACTACTCGGTGGGCCCACGGGACTACCCGACTTGCGCTACACGGCACACCGAAGGCGTGGAGCACAAGGACAGCACGGGGGTAGTACTCGGATAGGACTCTGTACACGTTTCGCACCGTATAGAGGTCTCCTAGACGTACTCGACTAGTACTCTTTCCCTACTCCGACTTGTAACCACCGCCTCCCGGACTATATAAGGCGAGGCGGGGACCGATCCCAGGATCACCTCGACCTCACCTCATCCAATCTCAACTCACGGCGCACTTTGTTGCACCATCCCGTAACCGTGCCCTATCAATCCCGAGCTACGCGGCATACGGGACGTAGGGTATTACGCACCTCGCGGCCCGAACCTTTGTCTAAATTGTGTGTCGCGTGCCTCTTCCTTCGAGTTACCGATCTCGGCGAGTCACATTCATCTACTTCGGGTACTCCCCGTAGTAGGTTGCCGGTCCAAAACACCGACACCGGCGCGCCGGTAGGGGCTCTCGCTCGAGATCACATGGCGAACTCGACGGCTTCGTTCACATCAAGCCAACCGTCGCCTTCAACCGTGGCGACACCTTCGTCTTCGGGGCGTGGGTCCGCACTGGCGATGGCGCGGGCTCTTTCCGGCGCCGCTTGATCATGCAACCCGACTTGAGGACGGGCCTTGTGGCGCTTCCCCGAAGTTGTCACGGGCAAGCTCGCCGGCAAGTTCGGCGAAATTTCGCTCTCCAACCTCCACGGCCGACTTCGAGCTCGAGTCCGAAGACAACTCCTCCGAGCTTCCCTTGTCGGGGCCGGCCTCCGGGCTGGTTATAAGATCAACGCCGGCGGGAGATACGTCTGCGGCCGGACCGCAAACTCGCCGAGCCGACAAAGGACTCACGCTACGTCGCCTACATCGACTCGCTACCGTTCCGGAGGGAACACCACTAGCCCAAGCCGACTCAAGCACACCAACCGAGGTGGCGCCTTCCGAGCCAAGCTTGGGTACCCCCGATCGTCAAGTCTTCATGGCTGCCGGCGACACCCGGGAACCTCGAGGCACGGCCGCGGAGCAAGTACTTGGAGGACATCTCCGCGGACGAGCGATCCGCCGATGCCCCCCGCGGACGAGACCGACGCCGGCGGGGACGCCGGCGCGAACGTAACGGGAAGCGCAACGAACGACGCCGGCGGCTCGGAGACAACCTCCCCATCCGCAACCTTGCGGAAGCTCTCGGCGGTCGAGAGCAGAGTTCACACCACTCCCGAGCGATGCCTCATGTCGATCACGGCGATCGCACGGCGAGCTCGGGGCATACGGGCCGGAGAAGTCATCGCCAAGCTCGGCCGAGGAAGCTTACTTCATGCGGGTCGACAAGAGAGTCGGCCAACCTCTCCCCGGCCAAGCCTCGCGACAACGAGGCTACTAGTCGCGATGTTGACCCCGGTCCTAACCGTACTCGGGGCGACATCCCGGCCGAACCAAACCGTCGACGCTCCACCGCCGGCGGACCCTCACGACAAGACAACGTCAACCGAGAAGTCGTCCCCCACCGTGCCTTGGCCGGTGGTGGCGGCAATGACCCCGACGGCGGCGGCGGCGACGGCGGCGGCAGCCTCCAACCACGGAGCCAACAAGAGAGCCGGGAGGCGGCGGCGGCCGCGGCGGCCGCGGCCACGCGCATAGCCACGCCTCCGGCGCCTCTCACGGCGGGTACGATGCTCGCCGAGAGAATCGAAGAGTTGCGGCGAGAAGAAGTCGACGACCGCCGCCGAAGGCGACGGCTTCCCCGCCTTCTCACCTCGGCTTCGCAACCTTGCTCCTCCCCCGACAAGTTCAAGCCTTTGGGGATCACCAAATACGACGCGAGCGGATCCCATCCGGTGGCTCCGATGCTACGCTCTCTCCATCGAGAACGGCGGCGGCAACGGCGACACCAAGTGCCTCTACTTCCCCTTCTCGCTCGGACCAAGCCCCACTCACGTGGCTCGAGTCGCCGGACAAGCACTCAATCGACAAGTGGGACCGGTCGAAGGAGCAATTCACAAGCAACTTCGCGGGCGCCATGGGCCGTTCGGGTACTCGCATGGACCTTGCCATGATCAAGCGAGGAACAAGGCGAGACCCTCCGCAAGTACATGCGCCGCTTCTTCGACAAGCGCGCCACCGTCGTGGACGTCACCGACAAGGAGGTCATCGACCTCTTCCGGGACGGGCTCTACCATCGCCGCACCTTCGAGGACTTCGGCCGGCGCCGTCCCGGTCCATTCCCCACCTCAAGGACATGATCACGTCCCGGGCGGATGAAGAGGACAAGGCCAACGCCAAGTACGACGCCATCCGCGGCAAGTCCAAGCAGAACCAAGGCGGCGGCAGCGGCGGCAACCCAAACCAAGGCGGCCGCAACAACAACAACAACAACAACAACTTCTCGGGTCCCAACCGCAAGCGCAAGCCAGACAACACCGTCGCGGCTATCCGGCGTCCCCCGAAAGGGAACTCGAAGAAGAACTCCGGCGGGTTTAAAGACCCGCCGAAGGAGAAGTGCCCGTGGCATCCAAACGGCAACCACACCACCGAGCAAGTGCTACCGGCTCGGGCATGCGCTCAAGGATACGCCGGAGCCACCGCACCCTCACGATCGAAGAACAAGAAGAAGGACGGCGACGACTTCCAAGAACCCGAGAAGACCGTCAACGTCCTCTTCGGCGGACTACCCCCGCAGGCGGGAGCGAAGGCTACTCGCCGTGAAGTGATGTCCATTGAACCGGCGGTTATGACCCCTCTCGGGTGGTCGAGACGCCCATCACCTTCTCCCGCGCGGACCAATGGACCAGCTTCTCCGAACCCGGACGTTTCCCTCTCGTCCCGCAACCTACGATGGCGGGCTCTAAGCTCAACAAGGTGCTCATCGACGGCGGAAGCGGGCTCAACGTCCTCTTCACCAAGACTCTCGGGAAGATGAACCTTGACGTCACCCCCATGCTCAACAAGAGCAGCATGCCTTTCTACGGCATTGTCCCGGGCAACGCGGCTATCCCACTGGGCTCAGTGGTACTGCCAGTTACCTTCGGGCGTCTCGCGACAACTACCGCACCGAGTACATCAAGTTCGAGGTCGCGGATATCGAGACTTCCTACCATGCCATCCTCGGCGGACCGGCCATCGCCAAATTCATGGCGGTGCCCCACTACACATACTTGGTACTCAAAATGCCAAGCCCGCCGGGCGTACTCTCCCTCCAAGGGGACTTGAAGATTTCTCACGATCGCGATACGAGAGGCCGTGGTGATTGCTTCGACAAATCAAGTACCCACCCCAATGATGGAGGTCTACGCCGCGTCGAAGAAGCTTGCCACAAGCGAACTCGACATCCCGCAGAAGTCCGACGGCGCCAACAAGCCTCGGCCACCCGAGGAGGTGCTCACCAAGACGGTCGACCTCGGAACGAGCGACCCCACCAAGACTACCACCATCGGGGCCGGCCTCGACCCCAAATAGGAAGACGCGCTCATCGGCTTCCTTCGGGCTAACCGCGACATCTTCGCGTGGAAGCCGACGGACATGCCGGGAGTGCCCGGGGAGCCGATCGAGCACCGCCTCAACGTCGACCCAAAGGCCACCCCCAAGCGACAACACCTCCGACGCTTCGGCCGACGACGGACGGGATGCCATCAAGAAGGAGCTCGCCAAGCTACTCGCTGCCGGCTTCATCGGAGAAGTCTTCCATCCCGAGTGGCTCGCCAACCCCCGTCCTCGTCCGCAAGAAGAACTCGAACGAGTGGAGGATGTGCGTCGACTACACCGACCTCAACAAGCACGCCCCCGAGGACCCCTTCGGGTTGCCACGGATTGATCAAGTCATCGACTCCACGGCGGGCTGCGACTGCTCTGCTTCCTCGATCGCTACTCCGGGTACCACCGGATCGCAATCAAGGAGGAAGACCAGGAGAAGACCGCGTTCATCACCCCGTTTGGCGCGTCTTGCTACACGACCATGTCTTTCGGGTTGAAGAACGCCGGCGCTACTTACCAACGGGCCATCCGGGCTCGCTTCAAGCGGCAACTCAACAAGAACGTCGAGGCCTACGTGGATGACGTGGTTGTCAAAACCGAGGGACTCCGGTACCCTCATCGACGACCTTGAAGAGACCTTCGCATCGCTACGCGAGTACCGCCGGAAGCTCAACCCGAACAAGTGCGTCTTCGGCGTACCTTCGGGCAAACTACTCGGCTTCATCATCGGCCAACGCGGCATCGAAGCCAACCCCGAGAAGATCTCCGCCATCACCGGCATGAAAGCTCCCACGAGCATCAAGGACGTCCGAAGCCGACGGGGTGCATGGCGGCATTGAACGTATTCATCTCGAAGCTAGGAGAACGGGGTCTCCCCTTCTTCAAACTACTCAAGCACCACGAGAAGTTCGTGTGGACTGCGAGAGGCGGACCAAGCCCTTGCCCGGCTCAAGGACTTCTGTCGAAGCCCCCCGGTCCTCACGGCTCCCTACAAGGGCGAGCAGCCTCTTGCTCTACCTCGCCGCGACTACTCACGTGGTCGCATCTGCCATCGTCGTCGAGCGGCGGGGGAAGACGGCCACGCCTACCCGGTCCAGCGCCCAGTCTACTTCGTCAGCGAGGTTCTATCAGAGTCCAAGGCTCGCTACCAGCCCGTGCAAGAGCTTCTCGTACGCTCTACTCATCACCTCGCGGAAGCTACGACACTACTTCCCGGGGGTACTCGGTCTCCGTCGTCACCGACTACCCGCTCGGCGACATCTCGAGGAACCCGGACGCCCTTTGGAAGGATCTCCAAATGGGCTGTCGAGCTCGGCGCCCTCACCATCGACTTCAAGCCACGCACAGCCATCAAGTCGCAGGCTCTAGTCGACTTCATGGCAGAGTGGCGGGAGAACCGACTACCTACTCCCACCGTGCGACCAGAGCATTGGGTGATGTACTTCGACGGCTCACTCAACCTCGAGGGCGCAGGCGCAGGGGTACTCCTGATCTCCCCAACGGGCGAACAACTCAAGTACGTCCTGCAGATCTTCTGGAAGGTCTCAAACAACGAAGCCGAGTACGAAGCCCTCCTACACGGGCTCCGCCTCGCGGCTTCACTTGGCATCAAGCGGCTACTAGTCTACGGCGACTCCGCAGTGGTCATCAACCAAGTCAACAAGTCCTGGGACCGCAACAAGGAGAACATGGACGCCTACTGCCTAGAAGTCCGCAAGCTTGAGAACAAATTCTATGGTCTCGAGTTCCACCACATCGTTCGCGACAACAACGTTGCCGCGGACGTCCTCTCGAAGCTCGGATCCACCCGCGCCCAAGTACCGCGGGCGTCTTCGTCCATGAGCTTCACGCGCCATCCATCCCGGAGCCGGCGCCACCGACCACTGTCCCAGCTAACCAACCAGCTGGGCAGGAGGTCATGATGATCGACGTGGACTGGAGGCAACCCTTCATCGACTACCTCAGCGAGCAGAAGGTCCCCCCCGACAAGAACGCAGCCGAACAACTCGTCCGCCGCGCCAAGTCTTACGTCCTCGTCGGCGACAAGCTTTACAAGCGAGGCGCATCTTCTGGAGTACTCATGAAATGCGTCCCTCGCGAAGAAGGCAAGGACATCTTGGAGGAGATCCACAAGGGTGTCTGCGGCAACCACGCGTCCTCCCGCACGCTGGTCAGCAAGGCCTTCCGGCGAGCCTTCTACTGGCCCACAGCCCTGGGCGATGCCGAAGAACTCGTCAGACGGTGCCAAGGATGTCAGTTCTTCGCCAAGCAACAACACGTCCCTGCCTACAAGCTGGTCACCATACCACCAACCTGGCCTTTTGCCTGCTGGGGGCTCGACATGATTGGGCCACCGCCAACCGCGCCGGGGAGGATTCAACGGGTACCGGTGGCTATCGACAAGTTCACCAAGTGGATCGAGGTCAAGCCGGTCACATGCCCCAAGGGCGACGAGTACTCGACTTCTGGATGAACTCGTACACCGCTACGGGCTACCCCACCGCATCATCACGGACACGGGGTCCAACTTCAACAACCACCGGTTCGGGAGTACCGCGAGAACGAGCGGAATCGACGTCGGATACGTCTCCGTCGCCCATCCACGGGCCAACGGACAAGTCGAGCGCGCCAACGGGATGGTGCTCGACGCCCTCAAGAAGCGGCTACACGACGCCGCTAACTCAAAAGGGGGGCAAGTGGATCAAGGAACTACCCAACGCACTCGGGGGCTGCGGACTCAACCATCCAAGCCAACGGGGCAATCCCCCTACTTCTGGTCTACGGCTGCGAAGCCATCCTCCCTGCCGATGTCATATGGAACTCGCCGGCGGTGGAGCACTACGACGAAGGCGTCTCGGAAGACGCAGGACGAGTTGATATCGACGACCTCGAAGAAGCTCGCCGTGCCGCCCTCGTCCAATCAGCAAGGTACCGGAGGGTATCCGACGCTACCACGATCGCAACGTCAAGGAACGCTCCTTCAACGTTGGAGATCTTGTCCTCCGCCGTATCCCGAGAACACGGAAGGACTTCACAAGCTCGGCTCCCCACAGGGAAGGCCCCTTCACCGTGGCCAAGGTGACCGGGCCGGGCTCCTACCGCCTCCAAACACTCGAAGGCGAAGAAGTCAACAACTCGTGGAACGTCGACCAGCTCAGTCGATTCTACGCCTAGTCTACTCGACTACTCCGGGGTTCAAGTCCACGCGACTACATCAACACCCCCTTGCCGCAGGCGACCCTCCGGTCCCGGCTCCAAGTCTCGGACTACTCTCCTCCGGGTCCGGCCCCGTGCGGCTACCTACGGACACGAGGCCGCAATGAGCGTCAAGGACTCTAGCGGCGGTCTACCAAGAAGACCACACTCTAAGATCCGGCTGCGCGGCTACTTACGGATGCGCGATCCGGCCTACACGGCTACCTACGGATCACACACCGTAAGCGGCTACCCGCTCCAGTACTACTCAGCTGTAAGCGGCCCTCGGGTCCAAGCGACTACTTGTAACTACGGCCCTGGCCACCCAGGTGTACCTCTTCAGTAATAAAGTTCGATTGTTCATCAACTTCTTTACTGTCTACTCCCTGCGACGGGACTACTAAGCCGAGTACTACTACTCGCACCTACTCCACGATGGGCGCTCCGCACTCTGAGATCGCGGTTACGAGTACTCATTGATGGAACTTCACATTTCATTGATATATGAGATAGTTCATTACAAGCTGTTTCCTATACAACCTTGGCTACTAAGCTATCTATGCGAGCTGCCGGAGATTCGACTTATCGGCTACCGCTCCGCGATGGGAGCCATCTGCTCCGGCAACTGCGCGTCTTGCTCGTCCGGCGGTTGGCGGCTACTCCGCCGGCGACTACCTCCACCGGGGCCTTCGGGAAGTACGACTTCATGAAGGCCGGCACCTGCTTCGGGATTGACTTGGCCATGTGCTTCACGTAGGCGGCCGGCCGGCTTGGCGCCTCACGAAGTCGATCCGCCAACGGAGCAATCTTGGGGCCGCCGGGTGCGGCACCGGGGGAGCCTCGCGATCGGGAGGGCGGCCTCTTCCGGGTCCTTCGGTTGGGCTCGGAGCGCCTCGCGGTCTTTGTTCAACTTCCGCAAGGATTTGTAGCGATTGACGAGATCCCGGTCGGATGCAATTCTCAACTCCATGTGCTTCTCGCACTCGAAGGCCGACTCCCCGTAGTCGAGTTCAAGTACCCGGCGGGCTTCTTGCTCCCGGTAGAAGAGATTCTTCATGCCGATCTCCGAGCCCTTCGGACGCTCCACACGGTCTTCGAGTTCTCGCAACACGGAACACACAACGGGTCGAGCTTGATGACTCCCAACAAGTACCCGACAAGTCAAGAGACATACCTTTATTCTTGTTGCGGAGGCCTTTGTTCTTCCGCACCGGATCGTCACTCTTCGCACCGCAAGTCCATCACGTCGTTGTGGTACTTGGCGAAGGCGGCGTCAAGCCTCGACGCATGGCGGCCGCGTGCTTCTTCGACTTCATGAGCTGCTCCTCCAAGGCTTCGGCTCGCGGCACCGTGTCGCCATAGCCTTGCGGCGAGATTGGACTTCTCGCGGGACCGCTCCGCGACGTCTGCGAAGACAATCTCAAGTCAAAAAGAGTACTCAACGAAAAGGATTGACTACTCGGGGAGGCAACGGCTACGTACCTTCATCCACCGTTCGGCTCGCCGCATCGCCTCCGGATCTTTGCGCCAACACCGCCGGCTCGACGAGATCGTCGGCAAGCAACTCGATCCCGCCACGGCTACTTGTCGTAGCCTCCGTCATTGGCGCCGAGCGGATAGGCTCCGCGTCTTGGATCTCCGGGGACCGGATCGCCACCTCCAGGGCAACCCCTGGCGACGTGGCAGCCGCCTCCTCCTCGGCGGACTTCTCGACGGTTTCCCCCATGGGCTCGGGGGCTCCTACTGCAGCCTCTGGGGCTCTCGGTGTCAACTCCTCGCACGGGCACCCCTGCGGGGGATGTCACCTCCTTCGGCGCCCGCTCGACAAAGAACACGCGCATCGGCATCTACGACTACTCTTCTTGGGCTCTACGGCTTCGGGAAGAGTACTCACCTTCGACTATGACCGCCTCGGCGCGCCGCCTCGGCGGTGGGGGCTCGGTCGCGGCTCGGGCCTGCGGAGTGGGTTCCTCGACGGGCGGCGCGGCCTCTTCTACCTCTGCTTGCCGCGGGCTCCTCTCCGTCCCGGCTCAAGTCGGTGGATTTTACGCACAAGTATCCACAAGGGTTCATCGAACAACATCGACTACTACAATGAGTACTACTCATGAAGTGTGGTACTTACAAGTTCGACCGGGACGATAGTCACGGCCGGCGCACCGAGGATGCGGCGATGTCAACCCGGTCCACCCTCGGCGGGCGTTTCTCCTTGCGCCTCCTCGACTACCGCCTCCTCTCGCGGCGGCGGCGGCCGGCGCGGACGTTCTCTCGCGCCCCTGCGGCTCCCACCCCTCCCGGCGGCGGCGGCCGCGGTACTCTACTCCTTTCGGGGGCGGGGGTGGCGCTCCACCTTGCGCCGAAGCTCTTCGACGAGGGGGAGCCGGACTTCGGCTTCCCGGCCCGGTTCCCCCCACCGTGGGCCACGTGCCCCCATCGCCCTCCTCCACGGGCCCCGGCCCGGCGGTCTCTCCCCGCACATGGGGATAACTACTCGTCGGCACCGTACTCGATCACCGGGTACTCGACGTCTTCTCGCTCAAGATGACTTACCTCAAGAGGCGTGGTCTGCGAGACCTTCATCTTCTTGGCTACCCGCTTCTTGGCGGGGGTTGCGCGGCTTCTTCGGCGGCGCGGCAAGGCTAGCCTCCCGAGGCTAGCCGGAGGGTCTTGGACGAGAGGCACATGAGGCAAGCACGGGACGGCTAAACCTCGACCGCAGTGGAAGCAATCTGCCGCAGCGTCTCCCCGTCCTCTTCGTCATCGGAGGTATCCTCCACGATGACGGGATCGTCGTCTCCGACTACTCGGCGCTCCTTCACCTTCTCCACCGCCGGAATCTCAATTCCGCTCGGTGGTGGCGCGGCTCGGAGACAAACCGCTTCACATCGTCCCGCATCAAAAAGACACAAAAGGCGTCGGCAACTACGCTACAAGTGCCTACTACTCGACGAGGCGGGTACGACTACTTACCTCGTTGGGCGGGCGCGCGGCGGAGAACTCCTCGACGGGGCACGCCGTGTACTCCGGCATGTCCTTGAAGATCCTCGACAACCTCTCGACGATGTCGTTGTCTTCAATTTCGCCCCCCGCATCCGCGACGTGTCGTCGTCGCCGGTGTACTCGAAGCCCATCGTATCCCGCGCCGACGGCGCGGGCCGGATCCGACGCTTCATGAAACCGAAGGCCACATGCTCGGCCCTCGGTCCCGCATCACGCGGGGCCTTGATTCGTCCCGGCAACTCCGGAGCCGGATCCCCTCTTGCATGGTGGGTTCCGTGTTCCACCACTCTTGGTGCTTGGCCGCCGCCCGCTCGGCTTCGGCGGCTCGGGATGGTGGTTCGTGGTATAGAACCACCTCGTCTTCCAATCCGTGTTGGAGTCCACGAGCTTGTACGCCGAGTGCGCTCCGGCGGCATCTTCCCTCAACCGGATCCCGGCCCCGCCGACTACTGCGGGGTTGGAGGCGGGGGCTGCCGCGGCTTCACGCGGAAGAACTTCGGAAGAGAATCCAATGCGGCTTGATCCCCAAGAATGCTTCGCGAGAAATGGACGAAGACGAAGCGTGGAAGATTCCGTTGGGGTTCAAGTTGAGGTACTCGATGCCGTAGTACCCGAGAAGCCCTTTGAAGAAATCGCTCGGCGGGGAGCGCAAGCCCGCGCTCCACGAAGCGCGAGAACATCGGGATCTCGTCTTGCGCCTTCTCCATTGGATAGGGATCTCCGCGGCGGATCTCCACATATCGATCTCCTTCTCCCCGATGAACCGGAGTTCAACGGGGGTCGCAGGGTCTTCGGTCTTCACCTTCGACCTTTTCCACTCGCGGCTTGGGTCGGCGCGCGGTGGAGACGTGGGCGGCGCCGCTCGGTGCCGGCCGCGGCGGCCTCGCATGGCTCCTCTTCTTCCCGCCGGCCTTCAACGTCTTCGACGGGGACGGCTTCATCCTCCAAGAACGGGGGTCTTCACTCGCATCCGCTCGGGGGCTACCCTACGGCTTTCGGGTGGCGATGCGCTTGGATCTCTTGCGACGGCGGTGCTCGTTGGAGTGGATCTACTTCAAGATTCAAGTGGCGAATGATTGCGGCTCACTTGGGTGAAAAACCCTAAGGGTTTCGGCTTGAATTTATAAGCCAAATCGCCTCCGTAACGGGCGGTTGGGTAAGTCCGCGCGTGGCCGACTCGGCGGCCGCGCGTGACTCTTCGTATTCTACTAGTCGACCTCGACTACCGGGACGCGGCTAGTCTCAAGAGCATCTCGGGACACATTCTTCAAAGAAGACCCTTCAATTCGAGAGGAAGTACTCGACTCAAGGCTCGGGGGCTCCGTGCCACGTGTCCTTCGGTTTTTTCTCTCCGGATTTTTCGGGATTTTCTCGCGAAGGCTTCGGATAGATCCTCGGCCCGGGGCCCGCGGCTCGGGGCTCGGGGGCTACCCTATGTGGACGCGGTTCCGCAAATCGTATCTTCTTGACGGCTCCGGCTTCAAGACACGACGAGCATTTTTGAAGACCTTCGAAGGCGGATTTCAAGGACGCTTGGGACTACTCGAGAAGACTTCAAGATTGCTCAAACATCGGTGGAGTATATTCCGGCCTCGGGATGCTTCGACTACTCTTGAGGACTTTTGACTTGTAGCACTCGGGGACGCTTGAGGACTACTCGTTAAGGCCGTCAAGACTACCGGAAGCTATCCTTCTCGACTACAAAGTACTCGGGGGCTTGTCGTATGGACCTCCCCGGGCCCACTACCTCGGTGGGTACCGGGACCGACTACTCGGTGGGCCCCAGGGACTACCCGACTTGCGCTACACGGCACCCGAAGGCGTGGAGCACAAGGACGACACGGAGTAGTACTCGGATAGGACTGCGCACACGTTTCGCCTTTGTATAGAGGTCTCCTAGACGTACTCGACTAGTACTCTTTCCCTACTCCGACTTGTAACCACCGCCTCCCGGACTATATAAGGCGAGGCGGGGACCGATCCCGGATCACCTCGACCTCACCTCATCCAATCTCAACTCACGGCGCACTTTGTTGCACCATCCCGTAACCGTGCCCTATCAATCCGAGCTACGCGGCATACGGGACGTAGGGTATTACGCACCTCGCGGCCCGAACCTCGTCTAAATTGTGTGTCGCGTGCCTCTTCCTTCGAGTTACCGATCTCGGCGAGTCACATTCATCTACTTCGGGTACTCCCCGTAGTAGGTTGCCGGTCCAAAACACCGACACCGAGGATATGGATTTTTAAACCAACCAAAAATCAAGTTTCTAAGTTCACGCGAGTCCTACCACATGCTGAAATTTAAATAACATCTAGATATAAATTGTGGCTCTACTCGTGTGTTTTTAGCATGAAAAACAAGTCAACCACAGCACCATAATGAGGGTGAAGGGTTGAGTTAGGTTCTGAATTTTTTTTTGGTTGTGATTTCTCGAAAAAGAAGCAAACAATCACATAGGATGGTTCATGTAAAGGGTTTATGATCAAGCAAAATATTCAACCAAGAATTATGTCTCTAATATTGTTCAACCAATCTAAGTCTAATGTCTTGCGTAGTAAAATTCAAAACTGAATTATATTTAAAAAGACTTGAAAAACCTGGAATCGGGTTGTCCTCCCGGTAGCTTATTCTTGACTCGACGAAACGGGTTGCCTCCCGCCTAGCGCTTCGTTTATAGTCCATGGCTAGACTTCTTCACTTGATTACTTCGGATCAACACTCTTTGTGGGCATTGCAATCTTGGGTACCCACTTAGGCTTAGTCAATTTTTTTGGTCTTCACAGGCTGGATTTGTCCTTTGGTCTTGACGGATGCAACAACTTCCTTGTGGCTCGGCATCTCGAACTCCGGTCCTTCGGTTGTGATCTTCATGGTCTCTAGTGTGATCCTTCATCTCTCCCGAGTGAGCTTGAGTAGCCTTTGCCGTCTTGGGACCTTGGAGTTGTCTCGGATATTCTTCTTTGTTACCCATCGGGCGCCCGGCAAGTTGTCCCACTTGCGTCTAGCATCTTCATCATGATGAACACTTCGCATGTGGACCTTGCCTTGGCAGCCTTTAGGTGTTGAGCTTCTTTCTCCATCTCCATCTTCTCCATCCTCCTCTCAATCTTGAACGGCCTTCCTGCGTCTTGACTTGGAGGTGGTGATTCCCTTGGAGATTTCGACGGTCCTTCGACTTCAACTTTTGAATCTAGGGTTTCCAATCCTTTAGCTTGTGTTGCACGTCACCTTTGCCTGTAAAGTTTTCCTGGATCATCCACAAAAAAAGTTTGGGTTTCTTGGAGAGGTAGCCAACCATCTCCGGTTAGGGTTAGTAATAAAACAAAAATCTAAACATAAAAACTAGGGTTAATCAAAACTAGATTAGATTGAATTTTTTTTCTTTTTGAGGATGATCAAACTTAAGAGATGCGAAGAAAATCAAAAGAAAAAAGCTGAAAGATAAGCGATACTAGATCGGATCTTGATTGCTTGTTCCCCGGCAACGCGCGCCGGAAAAAGGGGCTTGTTGACGGTTAATAGATGTATCAAAGTTCGTTTGTGACTTGCAAGCGGACAAGTCTCCCGTCGTAGTCAAGGGACCCTTCTTCCCTCGAGTGGTGAACCCAAGGTATTGAATCCGTGGAACAATGTGCAACGCAAGGATTCAATCTAGTAAAGCAAGGTAAGCTATCTTATGAAGGTAAGTTGCATCTAATCTACTAACTCATAAAGAAAACGAATCTAATCTAATCTACTAAAGAGGTAGCAAGAGAAAGCAAGAGATAACCAATCTAGAGAATCTAGATCATGCTTATGTTGTAGCTCCAAACAAGATAGATGAAGATAGTAAAGCGAATCTCATTAAAAGCATCTTTAAATCGTGGCCTTCCCATCCGACTCCGAAAACGCCCGCCTTTCGGAACCCCCGTTCTGTCACAACGTATTCCTATTCATGCGGGTAGTCTAGGGCGAGTTCGATAGAACAAGTTGAAATCACTTGGCCGGTCGGTATGCACCTCTAGCCACCGCGACTACAAGAGCACCCTATGTAATCTATCTTAAGTATAGATCGTAGAAGAAGCAAAACCAAGAAGAAAACAAAATCATCGAGAAGGCACTTGATCGCTAGAAATCGAATTCACTTACAAACTTCACCATGAATGATTACATGAACAAGATCACCACCGGGCCCTCCCTCGATCTTGATCCTCGCTCCGAGCTCCGACGTGGTCTTCCATGCAAGGTTCCCACGTCGGCTAGGGAAACCCTAGACAACTAGCACGACCCTCATCTTCGAGATGGTGTCCCTCAAGCTTCTCTCGCTCCTCGGCGGCGGATTACGACTTCGGTTCCGCGTGGCTCTCGGTGCGGGGGGCTATTTATAGCCCGAGAAGCAATTAGGTCAAAGGAGAGGCCGATTGGGCCCCGAATTGGGGCTGGGCGGCCGGCCGGCGGGCCCAATTCGGCCCATCCCGCGGCTGCTTCGCCGGTGTTGCTTCCCACGTCTTCTAGATGTTCTCCCCTTTTGCATGTGGGCCCTTGACGTCGGTTTCTCTCCGAATTGGACTCAATTCCTTGTCTTGCAAGATTCAGCACTTTTCTGGTTCAGTCCTCGGAGTTTATCATCTTCTCGGGCTTGGTCCTTGGGCTCTTGGAGTCATGTTCACTTCATTGCTTGACTTGTACGGGGCTTCAAGGTCTTGTCATGAGGTGCTTGATGAACTTATCCCGAAAGTCTTGCTTTCAACGTTAAAACCCTGTGTAAACACTTAACTCCAAAACCAACATGCACAAGTGAACTTATTATACCACGGGGGTTAGTACCAATGAATAAGATACACAAGTCATGCCAACACCGAAGGTAAACTCATGGCTAGGTTGACGGATTTTCACCGTCAACAGCCAGGTACCTAGCCGAACATTCTCAATCACTCCGGGGACAACACCAAGCGCAGGGCGCGATATACTACTCAAAACAGGACGTAGGGTAGCTACTCTGGATATCCGAACCTTATAAATCTTGTGTCTTGTGCCTCACGCGTACCTTCGGGTTCCAGATCATGGCGATCCCCACCTTCTAAGGGTAGTTCCTATGGAGGTCGACAGGTTTAAACACCAACAGCTGGCGCCCACCGTGGGGCGTGTCGTCGAGATCACCGAGTCAGCTCGAAGGACTGCATCAGCAACTCCTTGACACGGCGTATTGCTACCAGAGCGCCACACGCTGGCTCGTCGGAATTTTCCTTGAGTTCAAGAACGACACGGAATCAACTTCGTGTCACCTGTCCGCCGAGACGGAATCAAGTTCGGAATCAAGCTCCAATTATTGCTCGTGACAAGTTAACTTTGTGCCCTGGCGGCATCGAGTCCGAAGCTGGTGCGAGGCCCTCGGTCTTGTCAACTTCCCCATCTGGTCATCTGTAGCTGCACCGCATCAAGAACAGAGCAAGCCAACTTGTTGATCCTAGCTATGAGCTGCACGTGAAGACCATGAAGATTATATGAGAAAGCAAAGCAGGGCCTTCACGAAACTCCTGCTACCTCTGTTTTCGTGTGGTCAGTAAATTCAACTTGCTGATCCTGGCTATGGGCTGCACATGAAGACCATGGAAAATATTGGCTCTGGACTATGGCCACACCAAAGCTATACTAGGAACATGCAAGATTTTTTTCTTGGTGCACACGGCAAGATGTACGTGAGCACACCTACTTCAATTACTCGAGTACAACTACACAGTGCGCCACGACTACTCGTCATCCGACCGCACGAGCTCTATATCAACCTTGCCGTGCGCCGCGACTGCTCGTCACCCGGCCGCACGGGGTCTACGTCAACCTCGCTGTGCGCCGCGAGTACTCGTCTCCCGGCCGCAACGGCTCTACATCGACTACACCGTACGCCGTCGCGACATCGACTTCTGGGCGTACGACTACTTCAACTACTCATCTCGACTAGTAAACTTGTCGAGGGTGGCTACTACGTCATCAACAACTAGTCGGATCCACCTCCAACTAGTCGACTTCATCAGCAACTGTCGCGGCTCCATCACCAACTGCCACGGCTTTGTCGACGCTCATCTACAAATCAAGCTAAGTCACTTATTTCAATAATTTTTTCCTTGGCTTGTTTTCCGCATACAGGAACCAAGGCTGAAGACTACTCCGTGTACGCCTCTCGACGGCTACCTGCCAGCAGAGCTACACCATGCCAATTATTCCTTGGGGATGTTGACCGACTGCCACAGGCTTGGTGCACCAAATTAGGAGGCTATTGCCACGACCTTTCGTGTACTGAGTGCTGGAGGCGCACAACGGCTACACCATGAGGAGGCACCGCTGTCGGTGTTTTAGACCGACAACCTACCAATGGGAGTACCCGAGGTAAATGAATGTAGCCTCGTCGAGATCGGTAACTCAAAGGAAGAGATACGTGGCACACAATTTAGACAGGTTCGAGCCGCGAGGTGAGTAATACCCTACGTCCTGTATGCTGCGTAGCTCTGGATTGATTGGATGTGTTTACAAGATGATGCGTATGAGAGAGAAGGGTCCCTGCCTTGCCTTATATAGCCCGGGAGGCAGGGTTACATGTCCGTTTGAGGAGAGAGTACTTGTCGGGTGCGGTTAGGAGTTCTCTACATAGTACAGGACATGTATAGCTTCCTATCCGAGTACTTCTCCACCATAGTCCTTGCGCCCCACGCCATCAGGTGCCGTGTGGCACAAGTCGAGTAGTCCCAGGGGCCTACCGAGTAGTCGGTCCTGGTACCCACCGAGGCAGTGGGCCCAGGGAGGTCCATACAACAAGCCCCCGAGTACTTTATAGTCGAGTAGGATAGTTTCGAGTAGTCTTGACGACCTTGACAAGTAGTCCTCAAGCATCCCCGAGTACTACAAGCCAAAAGTCCCCAAGAGTACTTGAAGCATCCCGAGGCTGGAAGGTAGTCCAGCTGATCCTTGAGTAGTCTTGAAGTCTTCTCGAGTAGTTCCCAAGCGTCCTCGAGTTCTCCTCTTGAAGGTCTTCAATAATAATCGATTTGTCTTGAAGAAGAAACCATATGGAAAATGCGATTCGGAGAATCGCATTCTATATGGAATGTAGCCCCCGAGCCTTGGGTCGAATCGTAGATTCAAGCTGAGGGTCAATTTGGAATTCTGCTAAGATTATCTCGCAAAATCCGGAGAAAAAACCGAAGGACACGTGGCACGGAGCCCCCGAGCCTTGAGCCGAGTACTTCCTCTAGAATTGAAGTGTCATCTTGATTGTAGAATGTGTCCTAAGTTGCTCTGGAGTCTTGTCATCACCCAGGGAATTGAGTAGTCGTAGCCGAGCCCCCAAGATGAAGCGTGTCGACTACTGGAAGTTGAAGAGTCAGGCGGCTGCCGCTGAGTCAGCTGCTGATACTTATCCATCTGGCCATTGCCGCGCCGGCGGTTGGCTTATAAATAGAAACCGAAACCCTTAGGGTTTTCCATCCTCCACATTCGTAGCCATTTGAAATAGATCTAGCCAAGAGTCAGCCACCCGAGCACACCACCGCGCCTTAGGCTGCAGATCCACGTGTGTCGCCGCTGCTTGCCTCCGGAGAAGCCCCCGAGCGAATGCGAGTGAAAATCTGATGCATTTGGAGGATGAAGTCTTCCCCGTCGAAGAGTATGAAGACCGACGTCGGGAAGAAAAGATCCCGTGATGAGGCGGCTGGATCAGCCTAGGGGTCAACACCGCCGACCTCTCCCCTGCGCCCGAATCCGAACAAAGAGTGGAAGAAATCCAAGGCGAAGACCGAAGACCTGCTGGCACTGGTGAATAGTGGTTTCCTTCGGGAGAAGGAGATGGACATGTGGCGCGCCGCCGCGGGAGATCCATACCCAATGGAGAAGAACCCCGACGAGATCCCAATGTTCGCACAGTTTGTGGAGCGCGGGCTGGCTCTCCCGGCGAGCGACTACTTCAAGGGTCTCTACAAGTACTACGGTATCGAGTACTTGAACTTGAACCCTAACGGGATTTTCACGTCTCCGTCTTCGTCCATTTCCGCGAGGCCTTCATGGGGATCAAGCCCCACTGGGTCTTGTTCCGAAAGTTCTTCCGCTTGAAGCCGCAGCCGAGCGCCAACGACCTAAGAGTAGTCGGAGGAGCCGACATCCAAATGCGCGAGGACGCCGCCGAGCAGTACTTGTCGTACAAGCTCATCGACTCCAACCAGGGTTGGAAGTTGAAATGGTTCTACATCACCAACCACCACCTGGAGCTGCCGAAGCCGAGCGGGAAGCATGTCGTATGGACCTCCCTGGGCCCACTACCTCGGTGGGTACCAGGACCGACTACTCGGTGGGCCCCAGGGACTACCCGACTTGCGCTGCACGGCACCTGATGGCGTGAAGCACAAGGACTACAGAAGAGAAGTACTCGGTTAGGAAGTTGTACATGTCCCGCACTGTATAGAGGACTCCTAGACGTACTCCACTAGTACTCTCTCCCTGAACCGACTTGTAACCCTGCCTCCCGGACTATATAAGGCAAGGCAGGGACCCCTCTCTCTATCATCTCATCTCACGGCGTAAGATTGCATCATCTTGTAATCGTACCCAATCAATCCAGAGCTACGCAGCATACAGGATGTAGGGTATTACGCACCTCGCGGCCCGAACCTGTCTAAATTGTGTGGCACGTGTCTCTTCCTTCGAGTTACCGATCTCGGCGAGGCCACATTCATCTACTTCGGGTACTCCTCTTAGTAGGTTGCCGGTCTAAAACACCGACAGCTGGCGCGCTAGGTAGTGGATCTCGCCTGAGATCACATGGCGAACTCGACGGCTCTTGTCTACATCAAGCCAACCGTCGCCTTCAACCGCGGCGACACCTTCGTCTTCAGCGCCTGGGTCTGCACTGCTGACGGCACTGGGTCTTTCCAACGCCGCCTCACCATGCCGCCCAACCCGGAGACCGGCTTCGTGACGCTTCCCGAAGTAGTCACGGGTGAACTCGCTGGCAAGTTCGGCGAAATTTCGCTTTTCGACCAACACGCCGACTTCGAGCTCGGATCCGCTTACAACTCGAACTCGACGTCCCCGTGGGCTATCGCATGCGAGCCGGCTACTCAGCCATTGCATGTGGTTTCACCACCCCGCGAGCGCTCCACATGTGGCCCTCGCAACCTCAGCAGGGCCCGCACGGAGGCTCTCTCTACACGCCGGGCCGGCAAGGAGCCCGTACCCGAGTACAACTCGGACTCCGACACCGCCCCCGACCACGCCTCAGACTCCAACCCCCTCTCTGGCTTCTACTCGGACTCTGCGTACAAGTTCGACTTCGGGTCGGACCTTGAGGATCCCGAGTCGGAGGACAACTCTACTGAGCAACCCTTATCAGGGTCGGCTTCCGGGCTAGTTATAACGTCTAGACCCGCCGAGAGATTTGTCTACTAGCCAGATCGCAAGCCCGCCGACTTGATAAGCGGGGACTCACGCTACGTCGCCTACCTCGACTCGCTTCCCTTCCAGGAGGGAACACCACTCGCTCGAGCTGAGGAGTACACTCTAACTGAGGTGGCGAGCTCTGACTCCAGTCTTGGCAACCCTGATCGCCAAGTCTTCTTGGCTGCCGGCGACACGCCAGGACCTTCAGGGACGGCAGAGGACCGGTACCTTGAAGACATCTCCGCAGACGAGCTATCTGCTGAAGCACCTACGGATGAAACCGACGCCAACAGGGACGCTCGACGTGAGCGTAACAGAAAGCGGAACGAACGGCGCCGGCATCTCCGAGACAACCTCCCCATCCGCAACCTCGCAGAGGCCCTCGAACAAGTCGAGAGCAGGGTACACACCACCCCCGAGCAATGCCTCATGTCGATCATAGCGATCGCACACCAAGCTCAGGGGATACGCGCTGGAGAAGTCATCGCCAAGCTTGCAGAAGACGCTTACTTCATGCGAGTCGACAACAGGGTCAACTAGCCACCCCCCCCCCCCCCCCCCCGGAGAACCGCGACAACGAAGCTACAAGTCGCAGCGTGGACCTCGGCCGTAACCGTACTCGAGCCGAGCTGCAAGTTCAGCCCAACCGTACTCGTGCAAACGCCGGCGGACCCTCACAAGCTGGCAACAGCGCCGCAGCTGCTGCCGGTGGTCGTGAGATCATCTCCCACCGCGACCCTGGCGGCGGAGGCAGTGACGGCGGAAGCTCCAACCATGGCGCCAACAGGAGGGCCGGTGGCGGAGGCAATCGCGGCGGCCGAGGCCACGCGAACAGCCACGCCTCCAGAGCCTCACAGGGCGGATACGACGCCCGCCAGAAGATTGAAGAACTGCGGCGGAAGAAGTCCGCCACCGTAGGCGACAACGACGGCTTCCCCGCCTTCTCTCCTCGGCTTCGCAACTTACTCCTCCCGGACAAGTTCGAACCTCTGGGAATCACCAAGTACGACGCGAAGCAGGATCCCATCCAGTGGCTCAGGTGCTACGCCCTCTCCATCGAGAATGCCGGCGGCAACAACGACACCAAGTGCCTCTGCTTCCCCTTCTGTCTGGACCAAGCCCCGCTCACATGGCTCGAGTCGCTGGACAAGCACTCGATCGACAAGTGGGACCAGCTCAAGGAGCAGTTCACCAGCAACTTCGCGGGCGCTATGGGCCGATCGGGTAATCGCATGGACCTAGCTATGGTGAAGCAGGAACAAGGCGAGACCCTCCGCAAGTACATGCGCCGCTTCTTCGACAAGAGCGCCACCGTAGTCGACGTCACCGACAAGGAGGTCATCGACCTCTTCCAAGATGGCCTCTACCACTGTCGCACCTTCGAAGACTTCGGTCGTCGCCGCCCCAAGTCCATCCCCCATCTCAAGGATATGATCACGTCCTGGGCGGATGAAGAAGACAAAGCCAACACCAAGTACGATGCCGTCCGTGGCAAGAGCAAACAGAACACGGGCGGTGGCAGCAGCAACAACGGGAACCAAGGCGGTCGCAACAACAACAACTACTCGGGTCCCAACCGCAAGCGCAAGCCAGACAACACTGCCGTGGCTATCCAGTGCCCTGCGAAGGAGAACTCGAAGAAGACCTCTGGCGGCTTCAAAGACTTGCTAAAAAAGAAGTGCTTGTGGCATCTGGACGGCAACCACACCACCGAGCAGTGCTAGCAACTCAGGTGAGCACTCAAGAGTACTCCAAAGCCACCACACCCTCATGACAAGAAAGGCAAGAAGAAGCACGACAACGGCAACAGCGACTTCCAGGAACCTGACAAGACAGTCAACTTCCTCTTCGACGGACTACCCAGCAGACGGGAACAGAAGGCTACCCGTCGAGAAGTCATGAGCATTGAACCAGCGGTTCCGACCCCTCTCAAGTGGTCGGAGGTACCCATTACCTTCTCCCATGCGGATCAGTGGACTAGCTTCTCCGAACCAGGGTGGTTCCCTCTCGTCCTGAAGCCGGTGGTCGCTGGCTCCAGGCTCAACAAGGTCCTCATCGACAGTGGAAGCTCAACGTCCTTTTCACCAAGACCTTGAAGAAGATGAAGCTCGACATCACCCACATGCTCACCAAGAGCACCTCGCCCTTCAACGGCATCGTCCCCGGGAACGCGGCTATCCCACTGGGCTCAGTGGTCCTGCCAGTTACCTTTGGGGAATCCCGGGACATCTATCATACCGAGTACGTCAAATTCGAAGTCGCGGACTTCGAGACGTCCTACCATTCCATCCTCGGCAGACCGACTGTCGCCAAGTTCATGGCGGTACCCCACTACACCTACTTGGTACTCAAGATGCCATGTCCAGCAGGTGTACTCTCACTGCATGGGGACTTGAAGATCTCGCACGACTGCGACACGGAAGCTGTGGAGATTGCCTCCACAAATCAAGTACCCAATGCAATGATGGAGATCTACGCTGTGTCGAAGAAGCTTGCCCCAAGTGAACTCGACATCCTAGAGAAGTCGGACAAAGCTAACAGGCCTCAGCCAGCTGAGGAGGTTCTGGTCAAAACAATTGACCTCGGGACAGGCGACAGCAGCAAGACCACCACCATCGGGGCGGGTCTCGACCCCAAATAGGAAGACGCGCTCATCAACTTCCTCTGGGCTAACCGTGACATCTTCGCGTGGAAGCCAACGGACATGCCAGGGGTGCCCAGGGAGTTGATCGATCATTCCCTCAACGTCGATCCAAAAGCTACCCCGAAGCGACAACACGTCCGCCGCTTCGCTAACGACAGACGGGACGCCATCAAGAAGGAACTCGCCAAACTACTTGCGGCTGGCTTCATCAAAGAAGTCTTCCATCCTGAGTGGCTCGCCAACCCCGTCCTCGTCCGCAAGAAGAACTCGAACAAGTGGAGGATGTGCATCGACTACACCGACCTCAACAAGCACTGCCCCAAGGACCCCTTCGGGTTGCCATGGATTGACCAAGTCATCGACTCTACGGCAAGCTGCGACCTGCTCTGCTTCCTCGACTGCTACTCCGGATACTACCAGATCATGATCAAGGAAGAAGACCATGAGAAGACCGCATTCATCACCCCGTTTGGCGCGTACTGCTACACGACCATGTCCTTCGGGTTGAAGAACGCCGGCGCCACATACCAACGAGCTATCCAGGCGTGCTTCTAGAGGCAACTCAACAAGAACGTCGAAGCCTACGTGGATGACATGGTCGTGAAGACCAGAAACTCCAGTACCCTCATTGACGATCTTGAAGAGACTTTCGCATCCCTGCGCGAGTACCACTGGAAGCTCAACCCGAACAAGTGCGTCTTCGGCGTACCTTCGGGCAAACTACTCGGCTTCATCATCAGCCATCGCGGCATCGAAGCCAATCCCGAGAAAATCTCCGCCATCACCAGCATGAAGGCTCCCACGTGTATCAAAGACGTCCAGAAGCTGACCGGGTGCATGGCAACCTTCAACAGATTCATCTCGAAGCTCGGAGAATGGGGGCTCCCCTTCTTCAAACTACTCAAGCACCAAGAGAAGTTCGTGTGGACTCCAAAGGCGGACCAAGCCCTTGCCCAGCTCAAGGACTTCCTATCAAAACCACCAGTCCTCATAGCTCCTCACAAAGGCGAGCAGCTACTGCTCTACCTTGCTGCGACTACTCACGTGGTCAGTACAGCCATCATCGTCGAGCGGCAGGAAGACGGCCACGCCTACCCAGTCCAGCGACCAGTCTACTTCGTCAGCGAGGTCTTGTCAGAATCCAAGGCATGCTACCAGCCTGTACAGAAGCTTCTGTACGCAGTGCTCATCACCTCGTGGAAGCTACTACACTACTTCCAGGAGTACTCGATCTCCGTTGTCACCGACTACCCGCTCGGTGACATCCTACGGAACCAAGATGCTACTGGAAGAATCTCCAAATGGGCAGTCGAACTCGGCACCCTCAACATTGACTTCAAGCCACGCACAGCCATCAAGTCGCAGGCACTAGTCAACTTCATGGCGGAGTGGCGGGAGAATCAGCTACCTACTCCAACCAAGCGCCCAGAGCACTGGGTGATGTACTTCGACGGCTCACTCAACCTCGAGGGCGCAGGTGTAGAAGTACTCTTGATCTCTCCAATGGGCGAACAACTCAAGTACGTCCTGCAGATCTTCTGGAAGGTCTCAAACAACGAAGCCGAGTACGAAGCTCTGCTATACGGGCTCCGCCTCGTGGCTTCACTGGGCATCAAGCGGCTACTAGTCTACGGCGACTCCGCAGTGGTCATTAACTAAGTCAATAAGTCTTGGGACCGCAACAAGGAGAACATGGACGCCGACTGCCTAGAAGTCCGCAAGCTCGAGAACAAGTTCTACGGTCTCGAGTTCCATCACGTCGTCCGCGACAACAACGTTGCAGCGGACGTCCTGTCGAAGCTTGGTTCTACTCGCGCTCAAGTACCAGCGGGTGTCTTCGTCCACGAGCTTCACGCGCCATCCATCCCGGAGCCGGCGCCACCGACCACTGTCCCAGCGCATCCCCCGGCTAGCCAGGAGGTCATGATGATCGACGTGGACTGGAGGCAGCCCTTCATCGACTACCTCAGCGAGCAGAAGGTTCCCTCGGACAAGAACTTGGCCGAGCAGCTCATCCGCCGCGCCAAGTCCTACGTCCTCGTCGGAGACAAGCTCTACAGGCGGGCGCATCTTCGGAGTACTCATGAAGTGCGTCCCCAGACAAGAAGGCAAGGACATCTTGGAGGAGATCCACAAAGGCGTCTGCGGCAACCACGCGTCCTCTCGCATGCTGGTCAGCAAGGCCTTCCGACGAGCTTTCTATTGGCCCACAGCTCTGGGCGACGCCGAAGAACTCATCAGAAGGTGCCAAGGGTGCCAATACTTCGCCAAGCAGCAGCACGTCCCAGCCTACATGCTAGTCACCATACCGCCAACCTGGCCTTTCGCCTGCTGGGGGCTCGACATGATTAGGCCACTACCAACTGCGCCAGGTGGATTTAACAGAGTATTGGTGGCCATCGACAAGTTCACCAAGTGGATCGAGGTCAAGTCGGTCACATGCCCCAAGGCTGACAGAGTACTCGACTTCCTGGATGAACTGGTACATCGCTACGGACTACCCCATCGCATCATCACAGACCTGGGCTCCAACTTCAACAACCACCAGTTCTGGGAGTACTGCGAGAACAATGGGATCGACGTCCGATATGTCTCAGTCGTCCATCCTAGGGCCAACGGACAAGTCGAGTGCGCCAATGGGATGGTGCTCGACGCTCTCAAAAAGCGGCTACATGACGCTGCTAACTCTAAAGGAGGCAAGTGGATCAAGGAACTACCCAATGCACTCTGGGGGCTACGTACTCAGCCCTCCAAGCCAAGGGGGCAATCTCCATACTTCCTGGTCTACGGCTCCAAAGCAATCATCCCTGCTGATGTCATGTGGGATTCACCAGCAGTGGAGCACTACGACGAAGGCGTCTCTGAAGACAGCAGAAGAGTTGACATCGACGGACTCGAAGAAGCTCGCTGCGCCACCCTCGTCCAATCAGCAAGGTACCTGGAGGGTATCTGACGCTACCACGATCGCAACGTCAAGGAACGCTCCTTCAACGTTGGTGATCTTGTCCTCCGTCGCATCCAGAACACGGAAGGACTACACAAGCTCAGCTCGCCCTAGGAAGGTCCCTTCACAGTTGCAAAGGTGACCGGACTGGGCTCCTACCGCCTCCAGACGCTTGAAGGCGAAGACGTCAACAACTCGTGGAACGTCGACCAACTCTGTCGGTTCTACGCCTAGTCTCCACGACTACCTTGGGGGCTCAAGTCTACACGACTACATCAAGACCCCTCCGCTGTAAGCGGCCTCCGGGTCCAGGCACCAGTCTCCGGACTACTCCTTTGTTGTAAGCGGCCTCCGGTCCGGGCACCGATCCTCGGACTACTCCTCTCCGAGAATCCGGCCCATGCGGCTACCTACGGATCCCGGGCTGCGACGAGCGACAAAGGAATCTAGCAGTGGTCTACTGAGAGACCATGTACTCCTAGATCCAGCCTATACGGCTACTTACGGATCTACTGCTGTAAGCGGCTACACGCCCTAGCACTACTTAGCCGTAAGCGGCCTCCGGGTCCTGGCGACTACTCTGTAACTACGGCCCTGGCCATCCAGGTGTACTTCTTCAGTAATAAAGTTTGATTATTCATCAACTACCTTACTTTCATCCTTCCTCAACGGGACTACTCGCGAGTACGACTACCGCGACAACTCCACGATGGGACTTCGCACTCAAAGATCACGATAACGAGTACTCATCCATGGAAGTTTTTCTTCATTCATATTTAAAAACTTCATTACAATTGTTTTTGTACAACCATTGCTATGAGCTAACTATTACAGGACTACTGGAGATTGAGTTTCTCGGCGACTTGTTCTGCAATAGGCGTCATCCGCTCCAGCAGCTCCGCGTACTGCTCATCAGTGCAGTTGGCAGCTAGCCCGCCGGCGACTACATCCATGGGAGCTTTGGAAAAGTACGACTTCATGAAGGCCAGCACCTGGTTCGGGATCGACTTCACCAAGTGCTTCACGTAGGTCGCCAAGTGGATGGGGGCTTCCTTCAACCGGTCCACCAGTGGTGCTATCTTAGGACCACCAGGGTGAGGCACCAGCAGCCTCGCGATGGGGAGCGCGGCTTCCTCGAGTTGTTTGAGCTCAGCCCGCAGCTTCTCGCAGTCCTCGTTCAGCTTCTACAAAAATTTGTAGCAGTTGACGAGGTCACAATCTGATGCAATACGGGGCTCCATGTGCTTGTCGCACTCGTAAGCAAAGCTCCTTATAATCGTACTCCAGTACCTAGCGGGCCTCCTGCTCCCTATAGAAGAGGTTCTTCATATCAGTTTCCGAAGCCTTCAGCTGATCTACTCGAGTCTCAAGCTCTGCAATCAACAAGGCACAGCGGGTCAGACTACTTCATGGGACTTCCAATAAGTACTCAACAAGATAATGGTGTACCTTTGTTCTTGTTGCGGAGAGACTTGTTCTTCCGCACCTGATCGTCGCTCTTTGCCTGCATCTCTTGGACGTCATTGTGGTACTTGGAGAAGGCGGTGTCCAGCTTCGACTGCATCGCGGTGGCGTGCTTCCGGGACTTCACGAGTTGCTCCTCCAATGTCTCGGCCCGGAGCACTGCATCGCCGTATCCTTGAAGCATCTCGGACTTCTGGCGGGACCTCTCCGCGACGTCCTGCACAGACAACACATGTCAAATGGGTACTCAACACTAAAGGATTGACTACTCAAGGGTTACGACTACTCACCTTCATCCATTGCTCGGCCTGGCGCACCACCTCCAGGTGCCGAGCCACTGTCGCCGGGTCGACCAGATCATCCGCCAACAACTCGTGCCCGCCACGACTACTCGTCGCGGCTTCGGACATTGGCGCCGAGCGGATTGGCTCCGCGTCCTGGATCTCTGGCGAGCGGACGACCACCTCCAGAGCGGGTTCTGGCAGCGCGTCATCGCCTTCTCCTCCAGTCTCCGCGGCGGCTTCTCCGGCGGCCACCTCTGTAAAATCCCTGATGTTTGTTTTTGCTTATGACATCACCTAGCCTTAATAACCAAGTTTAAGTAGCCTCCAATCATGTGTTAACATAGTGAGTCACACTTTTGCACAAAGAACCTTTGTCAACACCCTAATCTGTGGTCAAAGCCCAAGTGATTCTTAAGGCTGGATTAGTTTTCTTGCGCGTTCTCAAAATTTTCCTATAGAACTTCAAAATCGACCAACAACAAAGTTTCTCAGTTTTTCCGGGAACACATTTCATTCCATTGTTGGCATTTCAAATTCCGAGGTTTAAATGCTCAAAAACTCAGTCAAAGCCCTGCTGCACAGTTTGACCAATGCATACAAATCTGTAACTTTGGAGGGGATTATCTCCCAATCCGTTGAGAATTAGACCGACCGGCCTCAAGGAAAGTTGGAGAGGGTTAACTGTTCTACAACTTTCGTATTTGGCGGTTTTGAACTTTAGTTCAAAACTTTTGAGTTTGAATCGGTCAAAGTGGGGTACGTTGAAACGAGTGTGGGCAGGAACGCCAGGGCGCGCCCCGCGCGCGACGTCGCCCCGTCGACGCCGCGCCGGCGCCTTGCGCCGGGCCCACACCGCCCGCCGTCGGTACGCTGTCCACGGCGAGGACCACGCGCCGGTCTTCGACCGCCGGGCCCACGTCCCGGCCGCCCGCCTCCCCGCACGCCCGCGCGCGCGTTGCCGGCCGGGCGGGCCGCGCCGTGCGCACGCGGTCGCCACGGCCACGCGCCGTGCCCCACGCGCCCGGGCCCGGCCCGGCCGTGCCGCCGGCTCGCATGCAAGTCCTTAGACGCCCCCAACGCCCCACGCATCTCCCCCCGTGCTCGCATTGCTCGGGCGCCGCACCGCGCCGCTCCCCGCGTCCGCCGCCGCCGCCGCGCCGAGCTCGCCGGTGCGCCCCGCCATCCACCGCCTCCGCTCGAACCCAAGCTCCACCCTAGCCTACACACACACCCCTGGAACGCTCCCGTGCATGCACATTGGTCCTCCGACCCGCCAGCTCGCCGGCATTGCGGTCGCAGCGGCCGTCTGCCGCACCCCTCGCCGCCGACCATCGCCGGAACTGTCTTCCGCCAAACCAACCCCGCCAATCGACTGAGGGTGAGTCCAAACCCCACCCTAGCCGCTTGCTCGCTGGAGTCCGGCCGCCCCTCGCCGCCGGCCAGCCTTGCGCCGCTGCCAGGGACTTGATTGCAATCTTAGTTTTTGATCGGAGGGCCTGTCTGCAAAAAGACATCTATAGATTTAGGGTTAACAAGCTGAACCTTGTAAAATCGATATAAAATCACAGGAAAATCGTAAAAATGCAAACTCAACTGTTCTGGAATCCTTGAGAAGAAACCTAACTTTTCTAGAAAGGAAGTTTTTAAATTTCAGAGTAGTTTTTAAATGAAGTTGAATTGATCAGTTTGAGTAAATTTGAAATAACTTGAAATGTATAAATGATCTGCATGTGAATTTTGGATATGTTATCAATAATAGCATTCCTGACCTTGTGTAGAAAAATGGCACTGAAATCATGTGTGAAACTTATGTTATGAATTTATATTGATTTCAGCCTGTTCTCCATTTATGAATTGTTTAGAATTATCTGTTAGTCAAATACCTTTCAACTTTCTCCTGTAGCTTTGCAATGCTCAGTAGTGTGTTTCATAAATCAGAGATGAATTTTAGGCTTGTGTAAAATGCCCTGCAAATTTATGGTTGCTATTTTGATTTAAATTCAAATCCATATTTCTACTGCAGCTATGGATGTGATTTTTGGTGTGTGAGCTAAATATGTCCCTATCATGCTGTGTGCCAAGTTACAGCTTCAGATTCTGAGTATTTTGTGCTTTATGATTTATTCATGCTTCTACTAGCTTAAGTTTGTTATTTTTGTCATAATTGCTTGGTAATGTTGTTTTGCCTAATTTTGGTTAGAAATATAGGTCTTGCTGTTATGTGCATGCTGGTGAAAATTTATGATCAGTTTGGGTATATCTTTGCCAGAATTAATTTCCCTAAGTCCCCAAGCTTAACATAGGTCAAATAAAGGGAAAACAAACTTGTCTCCATGTGCAATTTGAATTCCAAGCTTGAAACTTGTGAAACCATATCTGAACAGCCCCAAAACACTTTAATGAAGTTCACTTAGCTAATGAACTTAGATGTGCACACAATCACCATCAAACAAGAATGAACCTTCACACCCATCCATTGTTCTAATGAAAAACAGTTAATTGAAAACTTGTTAAGGTGAATATGACCAACAAGAACCCCTGAGTTTATCTCCAAACTTTGTCACACCCAGTTTTAAAGGCAAAACCGAATGCATTGATCACGTGTGCGCCAGGATCAAGTTACACACACGCTTAGACATTATGTATACCAAAAACAGTGCCACACGAATAAAGAGTTATTACAAACCATAGTCTTAAACGAATCTTAAATAAACGAGTTCTCGCAGCGGACAAAACACCTCCACAGGCAGCTGACTGAAGACTACGCACACCTAGAACTCCTGGAAATCTCCTGGAACGTCTCCAAAGTTCTCCCAGTCTGAGCAGCGAATCCGGGTATTGTAGATGCAAGAGAATAAACAAGCGTGAGCACATATCGTACTCAGCAAGAAGAGAAACAACATAACATGCGAGGCCATATGGTGGATGGCTAAGGTTCAAGCACTTTAGCATTTTAGTTGATCAAGTTTTATTAGCAACCTGATTACTAAAAGTGTAAGTTCATACCAACCCAATTAATAAGATATAAGCATCATAAATAAAGAATAAAACAATAATTTAAACATTAAAGTTCCATAATTTAATCATGTGAGTGTCCAGGCCGCTCTTGACTGTGAGCACGGCTAATCGATTAGTTTAACACTCTGCAGAGGTTGTACATCTTTACCCACAAGCAGCGTAAAAGCTCCGAAGAACTTTGGACCCAACCATGCAGTGTTTGCAAGACATCATATCACACTTCCGAGGTGTGATTGCATAGGGACGCTACATGGCCTTTACAAAGGGTCCCTAGCAAGTTATGACCCACAAGGTCCGGATCAGTTAGCAAGGTATAAAGTCCCCTAGCAGGTCGATACCCCACCATAAAAGAATAACTCACCCAACCCCCTGCTAGAGCGAGTCCATACCCCGCAGTACCGTCGATCCCTTGTCCTTATCAGGTAAGACCATCCCAAGCTAAAGTTCCTAATTATTCAGCCAAGACCATTGCCCATTAGTTCTTGTGGTTGTACGGTTTTCCTGGGTGGTTCTCCATGTTCCGATTATCATTAAAGTGGTCTTGTAAAGTAAAAGATCATAAACGGAACATAAAATAACAAAAAGGTAACCAAGTTGATTAATACCAATTCCCGGTTGAGCATGCTAAGCAATAACTACCACAAGATTAATTTAATTCCCGGTATCAAGGTAAAGGTAGTAAAAAGCTAGGCATGATCCTTAATAGGTTCCCATCAAATTAATGCAAGCGGAAAAGTAAAAACGATGAATTTAAATGCATGTTATGTAGGACAAGCGGGCATGCATCAAGGAATACTTGCCTTCAACAAAGCCTTGCTGCTCAAACTCTTGCACGACTTGATCTTCAAATCCCTCGAACGAATCGCTCTCTACTGTCCACAATCATCACATACAAGCATACAATAGGAATAAATAAGAAACAGTCACCAAACAGATCAAACAGATCTAAACAGTAGCATAGAACTAATCTACGCTTCGAGACGAACGCGGGGACATAAAAAACGCTAAAATCGGAGCTAAAACGACTAAGTTATGGCTTGGGGAAGGTATAGGGACTAATCTGTAAAGATTTAAAAAGGTTTTGGGCTAAAATAAAGAAAAAAGGACTAAACTGTAAGAAAACTTCTAAGGTGGAAGGGTATTTTTGTAAATATAAGAAACTCAGGGGCTTTTCTGCAAAATTACCAGGGCTGGCGGTGGGTTTGACCTAGTTGACCGGGTCGGGTTGATTTAGATCCATTGGATGCGGATCTAAGGGTTGAGGGGGTGCAATTTGCGGCGGCGCGCGCTTAGATCGATCCGTTGGATCTCGATCCGCGGCCGAGGACACGCGCAAGCGACGGGCGGCGGGGAACACAAGCGGCGGCGGCGAGCGGCGGCGGGCGGCGGCGGACTCGCCGGCGGGGACCCCGATCTAGGGTTTCGGCCACGGTTTGAGGCGCGGATGGCACCTACACGACGTGCGCGAGCCGGCAAACCGATCTAGGGGCGGCGGCTCGGGCGGAGACGCGGCGGCGCGGGGCGCGGACTCGGCGAGGTCGCAAGGGCGGCGGGGGTGCACGGGGACGACGACGTGTAGCACGGGCGCGCGCTCACCTCCTTGCGCGGCTCGGAGCGATTCCCCGGCGGCGGAAGGACGACGGCGGCGGAATCCGACGGCGGCGGCGGCGAGCTCGAGCTAGGGTTCCGGCGAGGCGCGGCGCAAGAGGCGGCGGGCGGCGGCGTCTCGGGTAGGCGATCCGGGGAGGCGGCGGCGGCTTAAATAGCCCGGCGGGAGCTCGCCCATGGCGTGCGGGCCTCGGACTCGGGCACGCGTGGGGCGCGGTCGGACTCATGCTTGAGTCCGGCTTGGCCACGACCCGAGGTGGGGGATGACGGTGGCCCCCACCCGTCGGCGTCTGGCGGGCGAGGGAGGGAGGCGGGGAAGGGCGGCCGGCGGTGGTGTTGGGCCAACCGGGTCGGAAGGCCTGCCGGGCCGCGCTAGGCGGGGCCGGCGAGCGCGGCGGCGGCGGTCGCGGGGTTGGGCCGCGCTGGCTGGGCCACGGCCGCGGGCTGCTGCTGTTGCTGCTGGGCTGGTTAGAGCGCTGGGCTGAAAGTGAGGAAGGAAAAAGGTAGGGACGGAAAAGGTTTAGGATTTTTTAGGAAAGGATTCAAACAATGAAAATTCAAATTTGAGTTTGAATCCCAGCAACCAAAAATAATGCACAAACATGAATGCCACAAATAAACCCTATAATTCATTAACTTTATTTTAAAAAAAGTTTTTGAATGCCTAAAAAAAATAAATGAAACAACCTTATATTCCTTAAGCAATAAAGGGTTTCTAGCAAATTTTTATAAAGCCAAAATTTTAATAAAATTAGGGTGTTACAAATCCTACCCCCCTTAAGAAGAATCTCGTCCTCGAGATTCGAATAGATTGGGAAAAAGATCTGGAAATTCTGCTTTTAGTTCATCCTCTCTTTCCCATGTTGCCTCATCCTGTGCATGATTACTCCACTGTACTTTGCACATCTTAATCACACTATTCCTGGTGATCCTTGTCATGGTTTCCAGTATCCGAATAGGGTGTTCAACAATAGTGAGATCCTCTTCAACGTTTAGATCATCCAAGGGTAACGGCTCTTTGTCATGAGGACCAAAACCCTTCTTTAACTGAGAAATATGGAACACATCATGCACATCAGCTAGCTGGACTGGCAACTCCAATCTGTAAGCCACTTCTCCCACTCTCTCAAGGATTTTGAAAGGTCCAATAAACCGAGGCGACAACTTTCCTTTAACTCTGAATCGACGCAAACCTCTGATGGGTGACACCTTTAGGTACACATAATCGCCTTCCTGAAAGACCACATCCCTTTGTTTGCCGTCTGCATAACTTTTCTGTCTAGACTGAGCAATCCTCAAATTTTCTCTGATGATCTGAACTTGTTTCTCCGCTTCTCTGATGATATCTGCCCCAAATAATTGCCTTTCGCCTGTCTCACTCCAATATAACGGGGTTCTACACTTCCTTCCATACAGGGCCTCAAAGGGTGACATTTTGAGATCGGCTTGGTAGCCGTTGTTATAAGAGAACTCAGCATATGGCAAGCTCTTATCCCAACTACAACCATGCTTAAGCGCACATGCTCTCGGCATGTCTTCTAGGATCCGATTGGTTCTTTACGTATGTCCATCCGTCCGTGGATGATAAGCCGAGCTGAAATTTAGCTTAGTATCCGAGAGATTCATGCAACTTCCCCCGAAACGAGAAGTAAACCGAGTACCTCTCGTTCGACACGATCTTCTTTGGTACACCATGCAAACACATAATTCTGGACATGTATAGCTCTGCCAACTTAGCTCCTGTATAAGTAGTCTTTACCGGAATGAAGTGAGCTACCTTAGTCAAACGATCCACGATAACCCAAATCGAATCATAACCATCTCGGGTTCGGGGTAAACCCACTATGAAGTCCATTCCGATCTCTTCCCACTTCCACTCAGGCACCTTCAATGGTTGAAGCAAACCAGCGGGTCTCTGGTGTTCAGCCTTAACCCGGTGGCAAGTGTCACACAAAGCCACATGAGCGGCTACATCTCTCCTCATACCGTACCACCAATACCTCTGTTTGAGATCCTGGTACATCTTAGTACTGCCTGGATGGATAGAATAAGCCGAGTCGTGAGCTTCTCTCAAGATCGTCTTTCTGAGATCTCCCTGCTCTCCGGTACACACAACCGGTTCTTAAACCACACGGTTCCTTGCTCATCTTCTGTGAAATCTGGGGCTTCTCCCTGTTGCATACTCTCCTTAATTTTCTGTATTCCAATATCCTCTAGCTGCCACTTACGTATCTCTTGCTCCAGAGTGGACTGTACTTCCAAAGTCACTCCTTCTGCATGCGCAACCACTTTCAAGTTGAGCCTTTCAAACTCTTTTACCAACTCATCAGGAAACTGAATGGTCATAGCCATGTTAGTGTGGCCCTTCCGACTCAAAGCATCAGCAACCAGATTCGCTTTACCCGGATGATAGTGAATCTCTAGATCATAGTCCTTGATCAACTCCAACCAACGACGCTGTCTTAGATTAAGATCCTTCTAAGTGAAGATATACTTCAGACTCTTGTGATCAGTATAGATCTGACACTTAGTTCCCATAATGTAGTGTCTCCAAATCTTCAATGCATGAACCACTGCTGCTAACTCAAGATCATGCGTAGGATAGTTCAACTCATGTTTCCTCAACTGACGAGATGCATAAGCTATAACATGACCTTCTTGCATCAACACACATCCTAGACCTTGTCGAGATGCATCACAGTAAATGTCAAAACTCTTTCGTAGATCAGGCATTACTAGAATAGGTGCTGTGGTTAACCGCTTCTTTAACACTTCAAAACTGGACTGACATGCACTGGTCCATTTGAACTCCCTGTCCTTCTCTAGCAATGTAGTGAGAGGCTTCACAATCTTGGAGAATCCTTCAATAAACCTACGATAGTAACCAGCAAGTCCAAGGAAACTCCGAATCTCAGACACTGTACGAGGGGCTTCCCACTTCAATACATCACTAACCTTGCTGGGATCCTCTGCAATACCTCCGTTGGTGATGATATGACCTAGAAAAGACACTTCCTTGAGCCAGAACTCACACTTGCTGAACTTCGCATATAACTCATGCTCTCTCAGCTTCTGCAACACAAGTCTCAAATGCTCCTCGTGGTCCTCCTCATTCTTGGAGTAGATCAGAATGTCATCAATGAATACCATAACGAACTTGTCCAGATACTCCATAAAGATCTTGTTCATCAAGTACATAAAGTACGCGGGTGCATTGGTTAACCCAAAGGACATAACTGTGTACTCATAAAGTACGTACCTGGTAGTAAAAGCTGTCTTAGGAATATCTGAAGGCCTAATCTTCAAATGATGATAACCAGATCGCAGATCGATCTTAGAAAACACTTTAGCTCCTCTCATCTGATCAAACAAATCTTCAATACGTGGCAGGGGATACTTGTTCTTGATGGTAACATCATTAAGAGACCTGTAATCAACACACATCCTCTGTGTGCCATCTTTCTTACCCACAAAGATAACGGGTGCTCCCCAAGGTGATGAACTAGCACGGATAAACCCTTTACCCAATAATTCTTTAATCTGAGCTTTAAGTTCTTGTAACTGATCACTAGACATTCTATATGGGCGCTTAGAGATAGGGGCGATTACCGTGTAAAAGATCAATAACGAACTCAACATCTCGGTCAGGGGGCATACCTGGCAACTCCTCGAAACACATCAAGATAATCGCACACTACTCGTATGTCTTCCAAGGTCGCTCCATCAAGCTTATTCACAACACTGGCATTTGATGGTGCGGGATCTGCTGCAAACTCAAATCTTTCACCAGCTGGACTTGTAAGAAGGATTGATCTCTTAGCACACTGTATCACCGCATCACACGCGGTCAACCATCCCATTCCCAATATCACATTGATCCCCTTTGAATCCAAGATTGTAAGGTTGGCACGGAAATCTCTGCCCACAATCTTGAGATGGACGTTATCACATTTATAGATAGCTTTCAATTCCCCCCCAGGTGAGGTAACTAACATGTGGCGAGACATGGCACTGATAGGTAGATTATGTTGAGCTACGAACTGGGATGTAATGAAAGAATGGGATGCTCCAGAATCAAACAAAACTGAGGCAGGAGTAAAGTTGACTAGAAACATACCGAGCACTACTCTGGGGTTCTCCTGAGCGACTTCAGCATCAACGTGCATCGCCTTGCCTCGTGCATAGCTCTGTTGTCCTTTGTTAGACTGCGGGGTTTGGCTTCCGCTCCTTGTCTGTCGCTCGCCGGTTCGCACGGGGGTGTGTGGAGGGTTCCTCTTTGGGCAAGCATTGGCATAGTGACCAAGCTCTCCGCACTTGAAGCAAGTAGTGGTGGCGAGGATTGGGCGGTGCCACGGTCCTTACGGGTGTGTGCCAACCGGGGCTCTCTCGCCGACTCTGCCGGGAACCGGGCGGGGAGTCCGAGGAACGGGACGCCGAAACCGCCGAGCGGACCGCCGGAACCGCCGAGCGGACGCCGGGGCTGCTGCTGCCCAAAGTTTCCACCCGGTCCCCCAAAGCGGAACGAGGTGTTCGGCGGTGGGTTGAAGCGCGGGAGAGACGCACTCCCAAACGCCCGGAGCCGGCGCCTTCCTCTTCTCGCTCTCCGAGCTCCTTGCGCTTGTGCTCCAAGCGGATGGCGGCATCAACTAGGCGCCGAAAGTTAGGGAAAGGATAGGACATCGATGGGTACGCAGCGAACCAGCTAACCCATCCAGGAACAGCTCCTGCTTCTTCCTATCTTCAGCAACCTCCTCAGCTGCATAGCGAGACAACTCAGTGAACTTGTCTCTATACTCAGCTACTGACATTCCTTCTTGCTTCAGAGAAAGGAACTCCTTCTTCTTGATCTTCATAACTCCAGAGGGTATGTGATGGCTCCTGAAGTTGGTGGTAAACTCCTCCCAAGTGATAGTGTCCGGGGGCGGCATGAGCGGCGAGTACGCATCCCACCAAGCGGCCGCAGATCCTTGAAGTCGTCTCGCAAAGATACAAGACCTTCTCTCTGTCGTCACACTGACAGGTAGTGAGCATCTTCAGCACTGTCTTCAGCCAATCTTCAGCTTCAAGTGGATCAGCGGCGTGAGTAAACACAGGAGGGTGATGACTCATAAACTCCCGGTGCTTGTTGCGAGGCGCAGGTGGCGGCACCAGTGGATTGTTGACCTGAGCTGGCAAGTTTGTCACGGTGGTGGTCAAGTTCTGGAGGAGCTGGGTCTGTGCCTCCAGGAAATGCTGCAAAGCGGGATCCATTTGTACTGGCTGAGGTGCTCTTCCTGCTGGTTGATCAACACCGGATCCTGACCTGGTGTTCACCATCTGAGTGTTAGGGACATTATTTTAGATGATTGCACCAAGGGTTAAACTTAGGAAGTTAAGATAGCAATGATATTCAGATAAGACAGATTCTGTTGACTCCAAACAATCAGGCATAGCTCTCAGTGCGGGTAACCAAAAATTATGGATTTTAGACTGATAAAAGGTAATGAAATTACGAAACTACTCCAACTGGAATCACCTCAATCGGAGTTGTGTAGCTCTGGTTACAAAATAGACAAGTCAGGTAGGTCAGCAGTGTTTAACAGATTCGCGAGGCTGTAATGTTTCAGTCATAACTCTCTGGTTATCCATCCAAATATTCTGAATTTTTCACAGAAAATCAGTCACGAAATTCTTGAACTTTTCCAATTGGTTTTACTGCAATCGGAGTTCTGTAGCTCGAGATAAAATTAAAACAGTGCTGCTGACTCAGGAAACTGTGCGATCAGATTTTTGGATCTCGAATTTGCATTAAGGGAAAACTTAAAGGGACAAAAAGATTAAGATAGATAACTGATTGAGACTGAAAGTTAACCCCCACAAACTTACTACTAAACCAATGTCGTTGTGGTCATCACTCCACAACACATTGCACTCAACCAAAAATCCAACTCATACATTAAGCACAAAATCAAGCATTCAACCACACCTCTAATCTAAACACACTTTACCGAACGTCTACTAGCGATTACAAAGAGATCCTATCCCTTAATCTTAAACCTAAGGACTATCTTCTGCCATGGCATCTGTACGGGCGTCAGGGGAGTCGTAGTGTGGCCTCTTAGGTGACGGGGAGGTACATCCTTCTGTGGCTTCATGGGCTTCTGGCTGCTCCCTGTTCTGTAGTGCAGCTTCTAAGGCACGCCTCTGCGTCTCCAGAGTGAAAATCTGCTGCTGTGCTGCATATAGAGTGTTGTTGGCATCATCCAATGCAGTGTTCACAGCAGCCAGTAGACTCCGAACGTTGTTGAGCGTCCCTTCATAGGCTGGTGCTGGGGCGATGTAAGTCTTGGCTTCCCCACTTGCTGCGAAAGGTGTGTAACGGCGGTGGGTATCCTCCAACTCCGTCACGCTCCTTGTGAGAGAGCACATAGAGCGCCCTCCGAGCGACTGCTCGCTATCCCAAAGCATCCATAGTAGTCTTGTGAGCCACATCATGATGCTTGGACACCTCCTTCACTCCACGGCATGGAATGTACTCCTCCAAGATGGCAGCAACCTCCCAATGGGGCTCGAACCACGGATGAGTCCACAGCTCACAATGGTAGACAGGGGCCTTATCATAGCCCAGGCGAAGTACCATTGCTCTCAGGTGGTCTGCCATGGGAATGCCTACTCCATCAGCTCTGTAGTGGTACACTTCCCAGATCGCTTCCACATCTTCCTCCTCTTGCTCTTGTTCTTCCATCTCTTGATCCAGGTGATCCTCATCTTCTTCTGGCGCTTGCTCCTCTAGGTTTGGTTGTTCAGCTAGCTCATCCTCCTCTGGAATCATCTCCTCCGGATCTTCCTCATCGTCAGGCACCATGATAAGGTTAGGGAAAACCACAGGTGCAGGCTCCATCTCAATCTCCTCATCTGTATCTCCATCATGCAAATCATGATACGTTCTGTGGAGCATACGATGGGCTGCTCCGGCTTGTGAGAAGTCTTCAAGCTACGAACCATCCGTAGTGTAGTGCGGAATGAGAAAGATGGTAAGGCAAAAAGGACGAGAGCTAAAGCAAGCACAAGGTAAAGAATGCGAACTGACTCAAGAGTGAAGAAAAAAAAGGCAAGAGTAAGGTTAGTAAGAATAAAGCAAGCATGTAAGAGAAAGCTTCTATGAGTATAAAATCCTTAATTCGACCATTACTATCTAGGCTAGCGTTCCTACAGTCAACACAGCTCTGGTACCACTCTGTCACACCCAGTTTTAAAGGCAAAACCGAATGCATTGATCACGTGTGCGCCAGGATCAAGTTACACACACGCTTAGACATTATGAATACCAAAAACAGTGCCACACGAATAAAGAGTTATTACAAACCATAGTCTTAAACGAATCTTAAATAAACGAGTTCTCGCAGCGGACAAAACACCTCCACAGGCAGCTGACTGAAGACTACGCACACCTAGAACTCCTGGAAATCTCCTGGAACGTCTCCAAAGTTCTCCCAATCTGAGCAGCGAATCCGGGTATTGTAGATGCAAGAGAATAAACAAGCGTGAGCACATATCGTACTCAGCAAGAGAAAACAACATAACATGCGAGGCCATATGGTGGATGGCTAAGGTTCAAGCACTTTAGCATTTTAGTTGATCAAGTTTTATTAGCAACCTGATTACTAAAAGTGTAAGTTCATACCAACCCAATTAATAAGATATAAGCATCATAAATAAAGAATAAAACAACAATTTAAACATTAAAGTTCCATAATTTAATCATGTGAGTGTCCAGGCCGCTCTTGACCGTGAGCACGGCTAATCGATTAGTTTAACACTGCGGAGGTTGTACATCTTTACCCACAAGCGGCGTAAAAGCTCCGAAGAACTTTGGACCCAACCATGCGGTGTTTGCAAGACACCATATCACACTTCCGAGGTGTGATTGCATAGGGACGCTACATGGCCTTTACAAAGGTTCCCTAGCAAGTTATGACCCACAAGGTCCGGATCGATTAGCAAGGTATAAAGTCCCCTAGCGGGTCGATACCCCACCATAAAAGAATAACTCACCCAACCCCCTCGCTAGAGCGAGTCCATACCCCGCAAGTACCGCCGATCCCTTGTCCTTATCGGGTAAGACCATCCCAAGCTAAAGTTCCTAATTATTCAGCCAAGACCATTGCCCATTAGTTCTTGTGGTTGTCTTGTTTTCCTGGGTGGTTCTCCATGTTCCGATTATCATTAAAGTGGTCTTGTAAAGTAAAAGATCATAAACGGAACATAAAATAACAAAAAGGTAACCAAGTTGATTAATACCAATTCCCGGTTGAGCATGCTAAGCAATAACTACCACAAGATTAATTTAATTCCCGGTATCAAGGTAAAGGTAGTAAAAAGCTAGGCATGATCCTTAATAGGTTCCCATCAAATTAATGCAAGCGGAAAAGTAAAAATAGTGAATTTAAATGCATGTTATGTAGGACAAGGGGGCATGCATCAAGGAATACTTGCCTTCAACAAAGCCTTGCTGCTCAAACTCTTGCACGACTTGATCTTCAAATCCCTCGAACGAATCGCTCTCTACGGTCCACAATCATCACATACAAGCATACAATAGGAATAAATAAGAAACAGTCACCAAACAGATCAAACAGATCTAAACAGTAGCATAGAACTAATCTACGCTTCGAGAAGAACGCGGGGACATAAAGAACGCTAAAATCGGAGCTAAAACGACTAAGTTATGGCTTGGGGAAGGTATAGGGACTAATCTGTAAAGATTTAAAAAGGTTTTGGGCTAAAATAAAGAAAAAGGACTAAACTGTAAGAAAACTTCTAAGGTGGAAGGGTATTTTTTTAAATATAAGAAACACAGGGGCTTTTCTGCAAAATTACCTGGGCTGGCGGTGGGTTTGACCTAGTTGACCGGGTCTGGTTGATTTAGATCCATTGGATCTGGATCTAAGGGCTGAGGCTGTTTGCGGCGGCGCGGCTTAGATCGATCCGTTGGATCTCGATCCGGCGGCCGAGGACACGCGCAAGCGACGGGCGGCGGGGGAACACAATCCGGCGGCGGCGAGCGGCGGCGGGCGGCGGCGGACTCGCCGGCGGGGACCCCGATCTAGGGTTTCCCGGCCACGGTTTGAGGCGCGGATGGCACCTACGCGACGTGCGCGAGCCGGCGAACCGATCTAGGGCGGCGGCTCGGGCGGAGACGCGGCGGTGCGGGGCGCGGACTCCGGCGAGGTCGCAAGGGCGGCGGGGTGCACGGGGACGACGACGTGTAGCACGGGCGCGGCGCTCACCTCCTTGCGCGGCTCGGAGCGATTCCCCGGTGGCGGAAGGACGATGGCGGCGGAATCCGATGGCGGCGGCGGCGAGCTCGAGCTAGGGTTCCGGCGAGGCGCGGCGCAAGAGGCGGCGGGCGGCGGCGTCTCGGGTAGGCGATACGGGGAGGCGGCGGCGGCTTAAATAGCCCGGGCGGGAGCTCGCCCATGGCGTGCGGGCCTCGGACTCGGGCACGCGCGGGGCGCGGTCGGACTCATGCTTGAGTCCGGCTTGGCCACGACCCGAGGTGGGGGATGACGCGTGGCCCCCACCCGTCGGCGTGCGCGGGCGAGGGAGGGAGGCGGGGAAGGGCGGCCGACGGTGGTGTCGGGCCAACTAGGCCGAAGGCTGGCCGGGGCCGCGCTAGGCGGGGCCGGCGAGCACGGCGCAGCGGCGGTCGCGGGGTTGGGCACGCCGGGCCGGGCCACGGCCGCGGGCCGCCGCCGTTGTTCTGCCGGGGTGGGTTAGAGCGCCGGGGTCGAAAGTGAGGAAGGAAAAAGGTAGGGAGGGAAAAGGTTTAGGAATTTTTAGGAAAGGATTCAAACAATAAAATTCAAATTTGAGTTTGAATCCCAGCAACCAAAAATAATGCACCAGCATGAATGCCACAAATAAACCCTATAATTCATTAACTTTATTTTAAAAAAAGTTTTTGAATGCCTAAAAAAATAAATGAAACAACCTTATATTCCTTAAGCAATAAAGGGTTTCTAGCAAATTTTTATAAAGCCAAAATTTTAATAAAATTAGGGTGTTACAATTCAGAACTGAATTCACCTACTTAAAATTGTATACTTGAATCCTAATGCATGTGCATGTCGTATAGAACTTACTGACGGGAACTACGAGCTGGTGCCTGAGTCTGAAGGAGAACCAGCCGAGGGAGACGTGAACGTGGTGGAAGTGCAGCAAGACCCGAACCAAAGTTCAGAGGATCTCGCTTCTGCCTTTGCCAGCGAAGGCAAGCCCCGGAGCATAACCTATTTTTGTTAAACTCCTGCAACTTTTCCTTTCTTTTATGCAATGTCTGTGCATTTACGTTCAGGAGTTGACTTGAAACCTTAGATGCATGATCCTAGGTTCCTATGTTTTAATACTAGCCTGTTAGGTCGCTAGTTGCCAGGCTTAGGACCACGGTAGAAGTCGAGTGATGACCGTCACTCGCGAGCTATAGGTCTCTTATGTTGGAATCATAAGATTGTTGAACTTATCTGCTCATGTGGTAAGAGCATGGGACTGACTCCGGTCAGTGGATGTCTGTGGTTAAGCTTTTGAACGTACTAAGCATTTGTCGGGAATGGGACCGGTAAGCCTAGTACTTTTCCGATCCAGCAAGGAACTCTCTACCACTACACCCGGGAGAGATCCCCAGATACTAGGCAGTGGTGCGTAGGTGGATCCGGACGGTCAGATACCGTGGCTGGATAACCTCGTACCAGGGACTATGGACTTGATCCCGAACTGAGGACGGTTGGGAACCGCCTGGTTGGTGTATACCCCACCCCTTTGGTTTTATTTGGCATTTTTGGGGTATGCATTCTCCCGTATGTTTAGGTCCACCTTGCAAGGTTACTAACCGATCGATCGTCGGCCTCTCACCGTTATCTGAGACTGCTTAACCATTCACTCTACGTCCCTTAATGATGGAATTGAGAAAGAACTTATATATTTGTTAACTTGTATTGTACAACTTTTGCTTGAATTAGTTGGCTAACCTAGTAATGGTTAAAAGATTAGAATATGAGCTAAAACTTGAAAGTAAGGACATATTCTTTGTTACTTTTCAGCAAAACAAACCACCAGCCATAAAGCCTTGCATGTCTAGAGGGTTGGTGATTTTCCGAATCACCCGACGGTTAAGTCTTGCTGAGTATTAGTATACTCAGCCTTGCTTTTGTTGCTGATTTTCATGTGATGATCTGTGTAATGATGGCTCTCCGTGGCCTGGTTCTCTCCCACCCAGTTGGGAATACGAGTGGGAGGATGACAGTGCTTAGTGGCATCACAGATGGCCTCGTGTGATGTTACTTATGTCGTGTAGTGTTTATTTCCGCTGTGTTTCGAACTCTGAACTGTTTACCTTTATGCAAAAGACTTGGTTTGTAATAATGAACCTGTGAAGGATGTTATGTAATAAATGGTGACTTGTTTGCTTCTGGACTCGCCTTCGTGTGAGTTTGTTATACAAATGTCGATCCTGTGATGTAAGTGATTTACCGGGTACGACTCGGCAGAGACGACGAGTTACTTCTGTATTATGGCTTAATGGCCCAGAGGAGGGGTTTAGGCGATAATATGGAAGTAATTTGAGTGGTTCTGTCATAGCTGGCATCAGAGCTTGATTTGTACACCAGAGGTCTTAATACACCCTTAACAACCTGTTTTAGAATAAAACTTGCAAGAGTAAGGTGTGTTTTCTACGTTAGGGACGATAAGGATGGGTTAGTCCGAGAGGCCCTACAGGTTTTTGGGTTTTTCTGGTGGCTAGTTAACTATGGTTTATCTAGACTAACTTCCAGCACATTACTTTCAGTCAAGATTTACTTTCTTGCACAACCATACTAGTTCATCACGTGTCTTATACGTGGTGGTACCACAGGAAAGTCCTGTGAGGGACTAGTGGGACCTATTCCAAAGGGTGCCACGTCGCGTCTGAGTCTCGTCACGTGTCTTATACGTGATGGTACCACGGGAAGTCCGTGAGGGATGAGTGAGGCCTATTCCAAGGGGCACTCACGTCGCGTCGGAGTCTTAATTAGGATGCTGTCCATGCAGCAGCTTTATGCATGGATGCCGTTTCTATAGTGAACGGTAATGTATGGGGACACTTTCATGAGTGCTGGCATGAAAGGTTCGGGATGTTCTGTGATTTTCTGCAGGTACGCTAACCGCAAATCGTTAGATCCGGTAACTTCTTGGTTTAGCTATCGACTAGCTATTATAGGGAGAGATTAATTGCCCTGCCACCGGCACTAACTTCGTGTTGAGAAGAAATTTTCTGTGAGGACGCATAGGTGTGCTTGCATCATGTTAAAAATCACAAGTGAACAGCAACCCTACAATTAAAACTTGAAGTCAAGACTTGTCCAACAATCTGTCAAAAGACATGTAAGATCCAACTAGATAACTTGTGAATAAGCTGCTGGTCTGGAATTATTTTCTCGATCAATATAACAAGTTTTTCTTCAGAAATCATCTAATAAAAAGGTTCTAAATCTTCCAAAGAGTATACCGTAAAAATTTCATAAAACTTGGTTTAACCAAACTCAAGTTAGGATTTCTTCCTAAGGTTGTTCTAGCTGTCTTTTAGCAGCAGTTCGGTTCTGAAAATTTTAGGCCCCCAAAAATCTAGTTTCCAGCAAAAGTGCTAGATAAAAAAGTTGCTCTAAATCTTGTTGTGGATCTGCTGTGAAAAATTCAAAAAGTTTGGGTAAAGGGAAGTGAAGTTATGCTCTGTTTAGTACAGTGCTGTTGGCTGGAATTTCTGGGTGACAGCAACCTGAACTTGTAGCTTTTTGGCCATTTTCCTTTCGGTTTTGGCTCGACTTTTGAATACCAAACTTGTGTCTTAGTATCTCAGCAAGAATCTGGTGAAATTTGGGAATTTTTGGCTCAATAGTTTTTGAGTTACATGCATTTTTGTGCACTGTACAGAATCTGTCATTTCTCAACTCACGCTAACCAGTGGGAGTTTTGTGATGCAGATGGCTGGATGGCTTTTCTGGGAGGTTCGTCCGGATGGTTCAGTCCGTACTGACGGGCTGCACCTTGAGGGTTTTGCCCGCATCTTGTGGGATGCCCTCCGCTCGTTTGGGTACCCGACGCCTCCGACGTACGAGGCGATGGAGACCTTGCAGCTGGGAGTGCCCCGCTGCCGTGTTCGGGTGTCTGTGCCGCTCCACCCTGACCACCTGGAGTGGGCCGACCTGAGCACGGACGTGGTGAGCGTCCAGTTGCTGGAGACGCTGGAGGTGGCTGCTTTGGGAGTGCTTAACTCCTTCTGCGCCCAAAGCACACGACGAGGTGTCCACCTCACCGGTGGGACCGCTACGGGCGCGTGGACCCCGAGGACCCCGCGTGGAGGCACAGTATGGGGCACATGGCCGACCTTCTGGCCGGCATGCGCGCACTCGACGTGCTGCAGGAGATGGTGCGGCGCGAGGGTGCGCTGTACCGTCTTCAGGCTCTTCGCAGCGCTGCGTCCACCGCGGTGACTGCCACCGCTCTCGACTCCGCCGGAGAGCTGGGAGTGCGCACCCACCACCTGCGCTCTCTTTCATTTGGCTACATGGGCCTAGAGAGGGACCTCGCCGAGGCACGACTTCGGGTTGGATAGCTGGAGGCCCGCGAGGCCAACTGGGTGGCACGTGACGCTCAGTGGGTCAACATCCTCACTGACCGTCTCCACGCCATCGTGGGACTGCAGGAGCAGCGGGAGCAGCAGAGAGAGGAGATGGAGCAGCAGAGAGAGCAGATGGAGCAGCTGAAGGACGAGAGGTTTGTGCACCTCCAGGCACTGATGGATATGGATGGGCAGCTTGAGGCCATGGACCAGGACCTGGAGGCGGCCAACGAGTTGATCCAGATGTTGCAGCAGCCGGCTCCCCCGCCAGCCCCGGGAGCTATGGAGGGTGACCAGGACGACGCTCAATCCATGGTGGACGACACAGAGGCTCCGCCGCTGGACCCGATGGTCGAGGGTTCGCCTGCAGCTAGTGCCGCCTCGGGCGGTGATGATACTTACTAGATGTTGATAGACTAGTGTCCATACTCATACGGGTTGCTTGATTTTGGTCCGTGAATGGGATAGGCTGACGTAGGATGAGTATTCTTTTGGGTAGCCTGATGCTACCATTGACCACTGTGTAACCTAGGGTGCAGAATTGTGGAAAGTTAGGCTAATGTGTTGTAATTAAGTCTGCTAGTGAATGCTGCGGTCTGAATGCAGCAGTATGTAATGGCTGTTTGAACCTCTTTATGGAATGATCTGGGCTGTGAAATGAATAACAAAGTTGTTGGAAATTACTTTGTGTGCATGCTCGTAAAATTTCAGCTTCGTTGCTTCTACGGTTTTGGAGTTACGAATTTTTCTGTAACTGACTGCAGTCTGAAATTCAGATTGGACAGATCAGTGGGACTTTAATTTTTCGAGCATGTTAACGTCGAAATTCAGAGTTCGGTTGAATACCAAAGTTGTAGTGAATGAAAATTTGCTGCTACTGACCAAAATTTAGCATCGTTCGATAACCGAGCAGCAAGATATGAATTTTATATAGCAGAGTACTTGGCTGTCTTGTTTCTGAAATTTGTGCATGGAGGAAACGCTTTACACATGTTCTTCTTGTTTATGCTTATATTGGCAAGATTATGGATATGTGGCTAACCTCCATTACCAAATTTTTCAGATGGTGGGAGCAACACGCGGAAATCCCCAGGGGTTTGGTGAGGCTAGTGGTAGCAATCTGCCACCACCACCTCCCCCACCGAACATGACGCCTATGGAGACCTTCCTCCTTGCTCAAGATAATATGATGCGCCAGATTCTGCAAAATCAACAGCAGATGAATCAGCGGCGCAATGACCAGTTAGAAGAAGATCCTCGAGTGGCAACCTATGCACAGTTCTCGGCGCTGAAACCGCCGCTTTTTCACAAAGCGGAGGAACCATTGGAGGCTGATGCTTGGCTGCGTGCTATTGAAGCCAAGTTGGATGTTCTCACCTCGCCATGCTCCGAGGAGAGAATGGTTAAGTTTGCTGCAATGTATCTCCGTGGTCCGGCACTGCTATTGTGGGATCATTTCAAGATGATGCAGCCAAATAGCCATGAGATCATGTGGGCTGAATTTAAAACCGCATTCAAGAATCACCACATTCCTAAGGGGATAGTGGAGAGGAAGTTAAATGAGCTCTTGAACTTGAGGCAGGGTTCTGACTCTGTATATCAGTACGCCCAGAAGTTCAACAACCTGTGACAGTATGGTGACTGCTATGTTGATATAGATGCCAAGAAAATGGATCGCTTTCGCAGGGGTCTTGATCCTAAGCTCTATGAGAAGCTGAACCCCATCAAAACCAACAGCTATCATGAAATAGTGGACCTGGCCATATCCCAGGAAGATGCAATGAAGAGGGTGCAGAATGCAAAGAAAAGGAAGGCTGCGTTCAACTCTAACAACGCGCCTAAGCGCCAGTTCCGCATAGTTCGGAAGCTACAGCAAAACTTACAGCGGAACCAACGTTCTGGGCGATGGGTGGCAAAACCTCCCCAAAATCAGCAGCAAGGGAATTTCCGTTCCCCCAATTTTCAGCAGCAGAATGCTAGGCCCAATGCACCCCCACCAGCCCGCACCCCCAATGAAGGACGTTGCTACAATTGTGGGAAGCCCGGGCATTTCATGAATGTCTGCCCTCAACCCAGGAAGCAGAATCAAGGACGGGGACAGCCCCAGAACAACAAGGACAAAGGGAAGAAGCAGACCGTGCAAGTCAAGCAGGGTCGTCTTAACTTCACCACGATGGTGGGAATTCCTGAGGGAGCAGCAGTTATGACTGGTACCTTCTCTATCCATGGCAAACCTGTTAAGATTTTGTTTGATTCCGGTGCTACACATAGCTTTATGAACCAAAGTACACAAGTCAACTTGGGTCTAAATGTGCTTCGAGTTAAGAATGAATTTAAGATTGCAACCCCGGGAGGGAAAGTATCCTCCAACACACTAGTCAAGAGTGTCCCATTGCAGCTAGGTAGCAAGATCTTCGAGACCAATCTCTTAACCTTGGGGTTAGATGGAATAGATGTCATTTTGGGAATGGATTGGATGTCACATCATAAAGTACTCTTGGATATTGCTAAGCGAAGGATAGAAATCGCTTCACCTGCTGTAGGTGTCTCAACTCTCTACTTACCTTGGAGGGGATCTGCTGACCCCAGTGCCTATGCCTCGATAGCCACAAGCTTAGAGGAAATCCCAGTGGTATGTGATTACCCGGATGTCTTTCCGGATGATCTGCCGGGCATGCCACCGGATCGGGGCATTGAGTTCGTGATCGAGCTACAACCTGGTACGACACCTATTTCGAAAAGAGCTTACCGTATGCCTCCCAAGGAGCTGGCAGAGCTGAAGACCCAACTTCAGAAGTTATTGGACAAGGGTTTTATCCGCCAGAGTTCTTCTCCTTGGGGATGACCAGCTCTCTTTGTCAAGAAGAAAGACGGTAGCTTGAGGCTGTGCGTAGACTACCGCCCTCTCAATGCGGTCACCATCAAAAATAAGTACCCCCTTCCCCGCATTGACGTGCTGTTTGATCAACTGGCTGGAGCCAGAGTCTTCTCCAAAATTGATCTTAGGTCGGGTTATCATCAGATAAAGATTCGGCCTTGTGATATTCCTAAGACTGCCTTCTCCACACGTTATGGACTGTATGAATATCTGGTTATGTCCTTCGGTCTCACTAATGCACCTGCCTACTTCATGTACCTCATGAACTCAATATTTATGACTGAACTGGATAAATTCGTTGTGGTTTTCATCGACGACATCTTGGTCTATTCCAAGAACGAAGAGGAGCATGCGGAACATCTTCGCATTGTTCTTCAACGTTTGAGAGATCATAAGCTTTACGCCAAATTCTCCAAATGCGAATTCTGGTTGGACAATGTCAAGTTCTTAGGGCACACCATATCTAATGAAGGTATATCCGTAGATCCGAGTAAAGTGCAAGAAGTGATGGAGTGGAGACCGCCAAAGTCCGTCCATCAAATTAGAAGCTTTCTTGGATTGGCTGGGTATTACCGTCGTTTTGTCCCGGATTTTTCTAGAATTGCCAAACCTATGACTGAATTATTGAAAAAAGGAGTCAAATTCGTGTGGCACGAGAAATGCGAGAATGCTTTCCAAACTCTGAAACAGTACCTAACTTCTGCCTCAGTGCTGGCTCAACCTGATAACTCCAAGCCATATGAAGTTTACTGTGATGCCTCGGGCACAGGTCTGGGTTGTGTCCTTATGCAAGAAAACCGAGTGATTGCCTATGCTTCCCGAGCACTCCTCCCTCACGAGAAGAATTACCCAACTCACGATCTCGAGTTAGCAGCGGTCATTCATGCCTTGAAAATCTGGAGGCATTATTTGATGGGAACTCGTTGCAATATCTACATCGATCACAAAAGTCTCAAATACATCTTTACCCAAGCTGATTTAAATATGCGTCAAAGGAGGTGGTTGGAACTCATTAAGGATTACGATCTTGAAGTGCACTACCACCCTGGCAAGGCCAATGTAGTCGCGGATGCTCTCAGTCGTAAGAGTCACTGCTACTGCTTGTCCACCGAATCTTATAGGGATACCTTGTGCAGCGAGCTAAGTAAATTACGCCTAGAAATTGTTCCTCAGGGCATGTTGAGTACCATCTCGGTAGAATCTGTCTTGTGGGATAAGTTAGTAATGTCTCAAGCCAAGGACGAGGGAATCAAAACCATTAAACAGAGGTTGTCTCAAAATGATCCGAAATACACATGTTTTCGACAAGACACCAATGGTACAGTCTGGTTCGGACAGCGACTAGTTGTTCCGGAAGATCCTACCCTCCGGAAGGAAATTTTGGATGAGGCTCATCTCTCCAAATTCTCAATCCACCCCGGGAGTAGTAAAATGTACCAAGATTTAAAAGGGAATTTCTGGTGGTTCAACATGAAGGTCGACATAGCAAAGTATGTTTCTGAGTGTGACACATGTTCTAGAATCAAGGCAAGCCATTTAAAAACAGCGGGTACTCTCCAACCTTTGCCCATACCCTCTTGGAAGTGGGATGACATCAGCATGGATTTTATTGTGGGATTGCCGCTCACATCCAGTAATCACGATTCTATTTTGGTCGTGGTGGATAGGTTAACCAAAACTGCACACTTCATCGCAGTTAACAGCACCTACTCAGCCAAAGACTATGCCGAGATATATCTTGACCGTGTAGTGCGACTACACGGGATTCCTAAGACCATCATTTCTGATCGAGGTCCACAATTCATATCTCGTTTTTGGGAACAATTACACGAAAGTTTGGGAACAAAGCTAATCTGTAGCTCCGCCTATCATCCTCCGACGGATGGACAGACGGAGAGGGTCAACCAAATTGTAGAAGACATGCTTCGAGCATGTATCATTCACTTCGACAAGAGCTGGGACAAATGCTTAGCCTTGGCAGAATTTTCTTATAATAATAGCTATCAAGCTAGCTTGAAGATGGCACCTTTTGAGGCTCTTTATGGGCGGAGATGCCGCACCCCTCTAAACTGGTCGCAAGTAGAAGAGCGAAAGTTCTTTGGACCCAATTTAGTTAAAGAAGCCGAGGAGAGAGTCGAAGTAATAAAAGAAAACATGAAAGCCGCACAAATGAGACAAAAAGAGTTACCATAACAAGGGGAAAACAGTAAGGGAATACCAAGTGGGCGAAAAAGTGTATTTGAGAGTTTCACCAACAAAAGGAGTACAAAGATTTGGAGTCCAAGGGAAGATAGCTCCAAGATACATTGGCCCGTATGAAATTACTGAAATTTGTGGGCCCGTTGCTTATCGCATTTGCCTACCCGAGCGGTTTGCTGCTATACACAACGTGTTCCACGTGTCTCAATTGAGAAAGTGCGCCCATGAACCTGAACTGAGAGTTATCAATGAAGCCAACGCATGGATACAACCAGATCTTTCACTAGTGGAACATCCGATGCGGATTCTTGACACAAAGGAGAGGAAGACAAGGAGAAAGTCGGTAACCATGTACAAAGTCTTGTGGAGTCATCATACAGAAGAGGAAGCCACATGGGAAACTGAACACTATCTTAACACTCATTATCCAGGATTTCTACAAGTCCAGAACCGTAAGTGACCTTGCCCCCTAACTCTTGCTTTTAAATTTCGATCTCGGGACGAGATCCTTGTTAAGGGGGGTAGGCTGTAACATCCCTGATGTTTATTTTTGCTTATGACATCACCTGGCCTTAATAACCAAGCTTAAGTAGCCTCTAATCATGTTTAACATAGTGAGTCACACTTTTGCACAAAGAACCTTGGTCAACACCCTAATCTGTGGTCAAAGCCCAAGTGCTTCTTAAGGCTGGATTAGTTTTCTTGCGCGTTCTCAAAATTTTCCTATAGAACTTCAAAATCGACCAACAGCAAAGTTTCTCAGTTTTTCTGGGAACACATTTCATTCCATGTTGGCATTTCAAATTCTGAGGTTTAAATGCTCAAAAACTCAGTCAAAGCCCTGCTGCACAGTTTGACCAATGCATACAAATCTGTAACTTTGGAGGGGATTATCTCCCAATCCGTTGAGAATTAGACCGACCGGTCTCAACGAAAGTTGGAGAGGGTTAACTATTCTACAACTTTCGTATTTGGCGGTTTTGAACTTTAGTTCAAAATTTTTGAGTTTGAATCGGTCAAAGTGGGGTACTTTGAAACGAGTGTGGGCAGGAACGCCAGGGTGCGCCCCGCGCGCGACGTCGCCCGTCGGCGCCCGCGTCGCGCGCATCGCGCCGGCCCACGCCCCGCCCGCCGTCCGTACGCCGTCACGGCCGAGGACCACGCGCCGGTCTTCGACGGCCGGGCCCACGGCCCGCCCGCCCGCCCTCCCCGCACGCCCGCGCGCGCGCGCGCGCGCAGGCCGGCCGCGCCGTGTGCACGCCGTCGCCACGGCCACTCGCCGGTGCCCCCGCGCGCCCGGGCCCGGCCCGGCCAGCCGCCACCGGCCCGCATGCAAGTCCTTAGACGCCCCCAACGCCCCACGCATCTCCCCCCGTGCTCGCATTGCTCGGGCGCCGCACCGCGCCGCTCCCCCGCGTCCGCCGCCGCCGCGCCGAGCTCGCCGGTGCGCCCCGCCATCCACCGCCTCCGCTCGAACCCAAGCTCCACCCTAGCCTACACACACACACCCTTGGAATGCTCACGTGCACGCACATTGGTCCGCCGACCCGCCGCCCGCCGGCATTGCGGTCGCAGCCGGCCGTCCGCCGCACCCCCTCGCCGCCGACCATCGCCGAACCGTCTTCCGCCAAACCAACCCCGCCAATCGACTGAGGTTGAGTCCAAACCCCACCCTAGCCGCTTGCTCGCCGGAGTCCGGCCGCCCCTCGCCGCCGGCCAGCCTTGCGCCGCCGCCAGGGACTTGATTGCAATCTTAGTTTTTGATCGGAGGGCCTGTCTGCAAAAAGACATCTATAGATTTAGGGTTAACAAGTTGAACCTTGTAAAATCGATATAAAATCACAGGAAAATCGTAAAAATGCAAACTCAACTGTTCTGGAATCCTTGTGAAGAAACCGAACTTTTCTAGAAAGGAAGTTTTTAAATTTCAGAGTAGTTTTTAAATGAACTTGAATTGATCAGTTTGAGTAAATTTGAAATAACTTGAAATGTATAAATGATCTGCATGTGAATTTTGGATATGTTGTCAATAATAGCATTCCTGAACTTGTGTAGAAAAATGGCACTGAAATCAGGTGTGAAACTTCAGTTATGAATTTATATTGATTTCAGTCTGTTCTCCATTTATGAATTGTTTAGAATTATCTGTTAGTCAAATGCCTTTCAACTTTCTCCTGTAGCTTTGCAATGCTCAGTAGTGTGTTTCATAAATCATAGATGAATTTTAGGCTTGTGTAAAATGCCCTGCTAATTTATGGTTGCTATTTTGAGTTAAATTGAAATCCATATTTCTACTACAGCTATGTATGTGATTTTTGGTGTGTGAGCTAAATATGTCCCTATCATGCTGTGTGCCAAGTTACAGCTTCAGATTCTGAGTATTTTGTGCTTTATGTTTTATTCATGCTTCTACTAGCTTAAGTTTGTTATTTTTTTCATAATTGCTTGGTAATGTTGTTTTGCCTAATTTTGGTTAGAAATATAGGTCTTGCTGTTATGTGCATGCTGGTGAAAATTTATGATCAGTTTGGGTATATCTTTCCTAGAATTAATTTCCCTAAGTCCCCAAGCTTAACATAGGTCAAATAAAGGGAAAACAAACTTGTCTCCATGTGCAATTTGAATTCCAAGCTTGAAACTTGTGAAACCATATCTGAACAGCCCCAAAACACTTTAATGAAGTTCACTTAGCTAATGAACTTAGATGTGCACACAATCACCATCAAACAAGAATGAACCTTCACACCCATCCATTGTTCTAATGAAAACAGTTAATTGAAAACTTGTTAAGGTGAATATGACCAACAAGAACCCCTGAGTTTATCTCCAAATTCAGAACTGAATTCACCTACTTAAAATTGTATACTTGAATCCTAATGCATCTGCATGTCGTATAGAACTTCCTGACGGGAACTACGAGCTGGTGCCTGAGTCTGAAGGAGAACCAGCCAAGGGAGACGTGAACGTGGTGGAAGCGAAGGCAAGCCCCAGAGCATAACCTATTTTTGTTAAACTCTTGCAACTTTTCCTTTCTTTTATGCAATGTCTGTGCATTTACGTTCAAGAGTTGACTTGAAACCTTAGATGCATGATCCTAGGTTCCTATGTTTTAATACTAGCCTTTTAGGTCGCTAGTTGCCAGGCTTAGGACCACGGTAGAACTCGAGTGATGACCGTCACTCGTGAGCTATAGGTCTCTTATGTTGGAATCATAAGATTGTTGAACTTATCTGCTCTTGTGGTAAGAGCATGGGACTGACTCCGGTCAGTGGATGTCTGTGGTTAAGCTTTTGAACGTACTAAGCATTTGTCGGGAATGGGACCGGTAAGCCTAGTACTTTCCCGATCCAGCAAGGGAACTCTCTACCACTACACCTGGGAAAGATCCCCAGATACTAGGCGCCGGTGTGTAGGTGGATCCGACGGTCGATACCGTGGCCGGATAACCTCGTACTCGTGACCGTGGACTTGATCCCGAACCGAGGACGCGTTGGGAACCGCCTGGTTGGTGTATACCACACCCCTTTGGTTTTATTTGGCATTTTTGGGGTATGCATTCTCCCGTATGTTTAGGTCCACCTTGCAAGGTTACTAACCGATCGATCGTCGGCCTCTCACCGTTATCTGAGACTGCTTAACCATTCACTCTACGTCCCTTAATGATGGAATTGAGAAAGAACTTGTATACTTGTTAACTTGTATTGTACAACTTTTGCTTGAATTAGTTGGCTAACCTAGTAATGGTTAAAAGATTAGAATATGAGCTAAAACTTGAAAGTAACGACATATTTAATCTTTGTTACTTTTCGGCAAAACAAACCACCAGCCATACAGCCTTGCATGTCTAGAGGGTTGGTGATTTTCCGAATCACCCGACGGTTAAGTCTTGCTGAGTATTAGCATACTCAGCCTTGCTTTTGTTGCTGATTTTCAGGTGATGATCTGTGTGATGATGGCTCTCCGTGGCCTGGTTCTCTCCCACCCGGTTGGGAATACGAGTGGGAGGATGACAGTGCTTAGTGGCATCACAGATGGCCTCGTGTGATGTTACTTATGTCGTGTAGTGTTTATTTCCGTTGTTTTTCGAACTCTGAACTGTTTACCTTTATGCAAAAGACTTGGTTTGTAATAATGAACCTGTGAAGGATGTTATGTAATAAAAGGTGACTTGTTTGCCTCTGGACTTGCCTTCGTGTGAGTTTGTTGTACAAATGTCAATCCTGTGATGTAAGTGATTTACCGGGTACGACCCGGCAGAGACGACGAGTTACTTCTATATTATGGCTTAATGGCCCAAAGAAGGGGTTTAGGCGATAATATGGAAGTAATTTGAGCGGTTCTGTCACAACCTTCATCGGCTCGGGGGCTCTTCCGGCAGCCTCCTGAGTCCCCGGTGCCACATCCTCAACGGGCACCGCCGACGGGATCTCGCTTCCCTCGACCTCAGCACCTGTCGACAAAAGGACAAGTGTATTAGTCATACCTGGCGACTACGACTACTCTTCGGGGCTAATTGCACCTGAGAGAGTACTCACCTTCAACGACGCTGGCTTCAGGCTACGTAGCCTCAGCGGCCGGCGCCTCAGGCTCTGCCTGAGGGGCGGGAGCGGACTCCTCAGCAGGCGGCGCAGCTTCTTCTTCCGCCACCTCTGCAGCGGGTTCATCCCCCTCCCAGGACAAGTCCGTCGATTTCCTGCAGAGTACAAAAGCTGGTTGTCAATCAAGTACGGCTACAACATCCAAGTACTACTCGGGAAGGATCAATACTCACAAGCTTGACCGAACCACCGTCATGGTTGGCGCGCCGAGGATACTGGCGATGTCGACCAGTCCCGCCTCGGCAGGCGCCTCCTCCTGCGCCTCTGTAGCCGCTGCCTCTTTCGCAGCGCGGCCGGCGGATCTCCGTGCTCCCCTGAGTAATAGGGGGCTGGCGCGCCATCTGCGCCAAGAGCTCTTCTACGGTGGGGGCTGGGCTACGACTACCCCCAGCTGCCTCTCCCACTGTGTCCCAATCGCCTTCGTCGCCCTGCTCAACGGGCTCGGAAGGTGGCATCTCCTGCAAGCAAGGAAACTTCGTCGTCAACACACAACCTCGAGACATCAGTACTCGACTACCTTCGTCAAGATGGCTTACCTCTTGGGATGTGGTCTCCGTGACCTTCAACTTCTTGGCCACGCGCTTGCGGGCCACATTGTGCGGCTTCCTTGGCGGCGCGGGCAGACTAGCCTCTAGGCTAGCCGGAAGATCCTGAACGAGAGGGATATGAGGCAAGCCAGGGCGGCTGGACCTCGACCGCAGTTGGAAACGGTCTTGGAGCGTCTCCTCATCGTCCTCCTCATCGGACGTGTCTACAACGACAACTGTGTCGTCTCCCTCTGAAAGAACCGATACGGTGAACCAGAGAGGGGGGGAGTGAATGGGAGCTGATAAAAATTCTTCTCGAAGGAGATGGAAACTCCAACAAGATAAACATGGCTTCCAACACACGTCTCTGACTCACTACCCAAGTTTGCCAAGCCCACGTAGCCACTGGAGTGCCACTAGACCTAGGAACCAACACACACACCCTTCCGACCTGAGAACGCAGCGGAACACCAAACCTCGAGTCCACTGACCAACACCGGTCAGATCGGTGAGCACCACCGGTCAGACCGGTCCCTGCTGGTGAAACTGGACAACTTTCACTAAGTGGCTCCACACCAGTCAGACCGGTGAGACGCACGGCCGACCCGGTCACACTCGAAAGCCCCCAAAGCACCAAACAAAGCCAACCGACCTCCAAACCGACCCAAACTCGAAACAACTCGCAACACAGACAACAAAGAAACACACTCGTACGTTCACCCGAGCAAAAACCCACCAAGGGTTGCACCGGTCGACCGGCCAAGAGCACCGGTCAGACCGGTGTAGCCTGGGCAGCTCGGGATGAACAGCACCCGCGGGTCAACTCCCCCAAATCCAAAACTCGATCTCCCGAATCGCTCCACGGACTTGAACAAGACTTTGAGGACATTAGGAACACCTCATGAGGAGTCCATAGCCAAGTTTAATCCCACCAAAACTCGTCCAAAAAGGAGGAATCGAAGAAATCCCGCCAAGAACACCTCAAACCCTAGAACCCGGAAAAACCCAAAATCGAGCTCCTTTACTCACGGATTTGGGAGGGGAATCACAGCCCAAAGAACCACGAAGGGTTCCAACAAATTTCCCCCATCAAATCCCTAAGAGAAAGGTCCCGAAAACAACCCAAAGAAATCACCAAGAGAGGGCTCCGAAAATCACCACCAAGAACAACCGGGAACAACACATCGAAACCTTGACGAACCACGTCGAATCATCTATACATGCAACAAAGGTTCTTATAAGGTCTAGCTTGCCACCCGATCATCCAACCCTCTCACAAGATCTCACCATTTAGCTCTCAAGCTAGTCCTATGGAAATCCTTAGAAAATAGGAAGGGAAAATAGGAAAGCAAATGAACTAGGGTTCCAAGGCTTGGCTGCCATCCTCTCACCTCTTGGGTTATATGGAGGCAACCGAAAGTCTAAAATACCCTTCTCTAACAACTACGGATACAAGCCCCTCAAGGGCGGTTTTGGAAGACTTGAAGCTTTCTCCATCGGACGGATGCCCGGCGACCGCAACCTGCTTAGCCTCGACGCAATCCTTGCGATCCCGACGCGTGTCCTCCGCTTCGAAGATTCTGGACTACGTCGTCGCACACCGGCCGACCGTGCTCCTCACCGGCCGACCTCGTACCCACCGGCCGACCGGTCCGTCTCGCCGCAAAGACCGTCTTCGGTTCTCCGGCCTTGGCTTTGTGGATCAACCAAGGAACCCAAAGGGTTTTCTCGGTGAACCACCGGAACCCCGCGAACTCGGTGTAGCCTCCGCCAATCTCCACTCATGACTCGGCTCCCACGTAGTCCCGCCGACCTTGGTTTTGAGGCTCAACCAAGAAACCGTCCACGACTTCATCTTGTTGTTCATGCCACCATGCGGCCCGCACTTGACCCCGCTGCCCACCGGGTCCATCGAACGCAGCCTACTTGTCTTCTCCACACCTGGAGGCCTCACCGGTGACGACCTTTCGCGCTTGTTCTTCACCTGCACCAACACCAGTCAGGCCGCAATCTGCACCTGCAATACTTAGCCAATAATCAGTCCACACAACGTTGTCAATCACTCATCACACAAGAAAGTGACCATCCATCGGTCCTCGAACCACACATGGTCCTCAATCTCCCCCTTGATGAGTGCATTGACAACACCCACAAAAAGTAAGAAGAGAGAAAAGAAAAAGAAAAGAAACGAACAAAAAGAAACTCCAACATGCAATCGAAAGCCAAACAAAGGCAAAGAGCAAGATCACTTGAAGAAGACAAGTCTCGGACCCCTTAGGCAAAGGCAACGACTCGACACATTCGAAACAAAACAAAGCTCAAGCAAAGAGCGCAAACCACCGAACCAAAGCTCAAACACCACAAAGAGCTCCCCCTGCACACATGCAAGCTCCCCCTGAACCAAAGCACCTCCCCCTGGACGAATGCATGCAAACCAAATGAAAACAAAAAGGCAGCGCAAAGAAACTTCACCACACCGGTCGACCGGTCATCACCACCGGTCGACCGGTGCCTAAGATGTGCACAGATCAGCACTCACACCGGCCGACCGGTGACCTCGACCGGTCGTACCGGAGCACACCGTGAGCCCGTAAATGGCTCGAAACCACCTGAAAACCTTCTAAATGCATCCAGCAAGCCATTTCAAGCTCAAACTTCTCCCCCTTGTTGGCAATGCATGAATCAAACCAAAAATGCAAAACTTTCAACCTAGAGCTTCTAAAATAGACAAAATTCGACAACGAATGCTACACATGTCCAAATGAGCAAGTTAGATACTCTACAGCTTCGTATCGATCTCAACAACATGATCACCAAGTTGCACAACCATTGGACGAAGCTAAGATGGATTTTGGCAATTTTGCGAAAAACTTGCCTCTCATGAGCAAAGTCCTAAACATGAACAAAACATACTAAAGTGGCAAAGCCACACAAACTTCATGCTAGGACAGCCATTCTAATCATAAGACCATCACAAACACCCACAAGCACCTCATGTCATGTCAAAGCCACCGAGCCATGTGCCTACTTCTATGTATGAGACTTCTCATTGGTAGGCATCATGCAACGGTTTAGCACCCAAAGCATTTTTCATTTCATTTTCAGATTTATAATTGGTACATGAAATGTCTTTGCGACAAAAAGGAACCTATGCCCCTCCATAAGATGAAGCAAGAGGGCTAAACATTCATGATGGCAAATGAGCCTTTGGCCCCATATGATCAATAAACTAGCTATCCAACCACAAATTAAGCATAGTCAAGCCACTAAAACATGTCAAGATCATATAAAGGCATTTACACATGAGAGAGCATACATGTGACATTTTCAAAAACATAGCTATCAACCATGGATTATTCATCAAGATCATCAAGAGCTAAGCCAAACTAACCATAGCATACCAAACAAGCTCACAAAGACATATATCTCATTCCATGGTGAACAATGTATATGAGAGAAGCTTTTCCTAACCAATGCATATGATACAAAATGCATGCAGTCTAAGATAAAAGGATGCCTATACATCATGTTACATATGCTATGCCAAATGCAATAAATGCACAAAGGAAAGCTATACATATGCTACAAAGGAGCTCCCACACACCCAACTCAAGAAATCAAACACACACCAAGCTCCCCCCACAAACGAGTGAAAGCTACTTGATCTAGGGGTTTGGTGAAAATATCGGCTAGTTGGTCATGTGTGGGTACATGGATCAAAGCTATCTTTCCTTTCTCTATGTTGTCTCTCAGAAAATGATACCTCACTTCTATGTGCTTGGTTTTGGAATGGAGCACTGGGTTCTTTGCAACGCTTATGACACTGGTGCTATCACATTGAAGTGGGACATGGGTATACTTCTCACCAAAGTCACTCATGGTGTATGAAATCCAAAGGAGCTGAGAGCAACAACTAGCAGCGGCAACATACTCTGCCTCGGTAGTGGATTGAGCAACACTCGATTGTTGTCGGGAGGACCAAGACACCAAAGAAGAACCCAAAAACTAGCAAGTCCCAGAGGTGGACTTCCTATCCAACCAACACCCAGCCAAATCCGCGTCTGAAAACCATGAAGCGCCAAAGAAGAGGACGCGGAGTACCAAAGGCCGAAGTCGGTAGTGTGACGCAAGTACCTGAAAATTCGCTTCACCGCTTGCCGATGCGAAGTCCTCGGAGACGCTTGAAAACGAGCTCACAGACACACTGAGAACTGTATGTCCGGCCTCGTCGCCGTCAAGTAGAGGAGTGACCCGATCATGCTCCGATACTCCTTCTGGTCCACGTGTTCACCTTCCTCGTCCGCATCAAGAGCTGTAGTCGTACTCATCGGCGTCGTCATAGCCTTGGAGTCCTCCATCTTGAACTTCCGCACAATGTCCTTGGTGTACTTAGCCTGGTGCACAAATGTTCCTTCCTTTGATTGTTTGATTTGTAGCCCGAGGAAGAACTACAACTCGCCCATCATGCTCATCTCAAATTCCCTGCTCATATCCTCTGCAAACCATGCAACAAGAGAATTAGACGAGCCACCAAAGACAATATCATCCACGTACACCTGCACAATCAGATATCTCCGCCCCCGCCTCAAAAAAACAAGGTCCGATCGACCTTCCCCATCTCAAAACCTCTCTCAAACAAGAACCCCCTCAACCTACCATACCAAGCTCTAGGCTCCTGCTTCAACCCATACAACGCCTTCCTCAACTTGTACACCCGATGGGGGTACTTCTCACTCTCAAACCCTGGAGGTTGCCTCACATACACTTCTTCCTCCAACACACCATTTAGAAAAGCACTCTTCACATCCATTTGGTGCAACTTGAACCCTTTAGCCACCGAAAAGGCTAGAAGGATCCTAATCGCCTCCAAACGTGCTACGGGAGAAAAGATCTCCTCGTAGTCGATCCCCTCCTTCTGACTAAACTCCTAAGCAACAAGCCTCGACTTGTTTCTCACAACCTCATCTTTCTCTCCCTCTTTGTTCTTCCACACCCACTTTGTACCAATTGGCTTACACCCTGGGGGAGGGTCAACCAACTCCCAAACCTGATTCCTCTCAAAGTTCTCCAACTCCTCATGCATCGAATTAACCAAATTGTGATCACATAGCGCGTGTCCAATGTCTTTGGGCTCAAAAGTAGCAACAAACGCAGCATGAGCGAAATGAGAATTGTTCCGAACCCTCGACCGTGTAGTGCGTTCATTCATGTCGCCGATGATCCTCGAAGCTGGGTGATCCACTTGTACTCGCCGGGGAGGTTCTCGCCTCGATGCTACCTCCCCCTCAACATCAACTTCTCCTCGTTCTTGATTTGTCGTCGTAGGTGTAGGAGAGGGTCCGTCCACCACCGTAGTCGAAGTAGTGGGTACATGTTCAGCCAGGGGCACCACACCGCCACCTTCATCGTCTCCATGTTCATGCTCCTCCTCCTGAAAGATCTCCTCGCCAAGCTCATCATCACCTGCACACTCAAACACAAGCTGACTACGTGGCTCTGTCTCGTCGAAGGTTACCTCGCAAGTCTCCATGATTTGGTTAGTTTCAAGATTGAGCACACGATATGCTCGAGAATGAGATGCATAACCAAAGAAAATACCATCGACAGACCTAGCCTCAAACTTATCCAACTTCCCCGCCTTTCTTCGAATGAAACACTTGCAACCAAAGACATGGAAGTGACTCACCTTGGGTGTGCGACCATGCATCAACTCATAGCATGTTTTCTTCTTGTGCACTCTGAGGTAGATCCTGTTTGACACATAGCACGCGGTGTTCACCGCCTCAGCCCAATACCTCCTTGGAGTCCTATGCTCATCAAGCATCGTTCGAGTCATCTCGCACAAGGTCCTGTTCTTCCTTTCCACAACACCATTCTGGGGAGGCGTATACGGACTCGAAAACTGGTGCTCAAGACCCAAGTCATGGCAAAAGGTTTCAAAACGAGAGTTTCTGAATTCCGAGCCATTATCACTACGGATAGTTCGTATGACATCTTCGTGCCTCTCGTTCCTCAACCTCAAGACTAGATCTCGAACAAAACCAAATGTCTCCCCCTTATCCTCGAGAAAGAAAACCCACACATACCAAGTGTAGTCATCCACCACAACAAGGACATACCACTTCCCACCCGCAGATCGCACACGAGCTGGGCCAACAAGGTCCATATGGAGTAGCTCGCATGGTCACTCAGTCATCACATCGGTGAGAGGCAGGTGAGAAGAGGCTACCATCTTGGCATGCCTACACGGCGCACAAATCAACTCTTTCTCAAGCCTCAACCGTGGCAATCCTCGGACCAAATTGAGTTTACTCAAGCGAGACAAAAGGTCAAAGCTCAAGTGACCCAACTTCCTATGCCACTTCCACAACTCACTCGAAGCACCAGCCAAGAAATAACGCTCCACACCCGAAGACTGAGAAAAATCAGCATGAAACACCTGACCCTCGAGAACAACCATACAGACAAGGTCACCTCGAGAGTCCAAAATCCGAGAACCACCTGGCCGAAATAGCACCTCAAAACCCTCATCCAACAACTGGGACACAGAAAGCAAATTGTACCCCAGAGATTGAACAAGAGCAACACGCCTGAGAGTGATCTTGTCACTCACTCTGATCTCACCTTCTGAAAGCACACGCCCACGCCCATTGTCCCCAAAAGTGATGTACCTCCTTGTCACCACCGGGACGAGACTTAAGAACCACCCCCTGTCTCCAGTCATATGCGTTGAGCAACCGGAGTCAATCAACCAAATGTTATTCAAGTCTCCCACCTGAAATTCAAAAACGAGCACGTGAGCAAACAAACGACTAAGCACTGGGGTTAGTACCAAAATAGCAAAATCAGTGCCGAGCCATTTGCTCGAAAGTGGGGTTAGCACAAACCAAAGAATCTCTCCTACCAAAGCTACCTCCACGAACACCACCACGGTAACCACCCTGAGGGAACCACCCCTCTCTGCGTGGAGGAGGACCAAAACCACGAAAGATAACCCGTGGACCGTCCCTCCTCTCCTTCTCAAAGCTACGACTCCTCCCATCCCCGTAGTGAACTCGAGGGGGAGAATGCCTAGCAACCTGACCACTTGCAAACTTTCCAGCCCAACCACCAGAACCACGACCTCCAGAAACAACCCTCGCACCTGTACGAGCACGAAACCCAACCGCCGCTCGTCTGTGCCCGCACCGGCCGACGGCGTGCCCCACACGGCCGAACCGGTGTGACTCCGGCAAAGCACCTCCAACAACCTTCCGCTCTCCCCAAGCCCGAACTGTCCTCACACTCGCCTTGGCCCTGGGCATCTGCACACGAGGCTCAAGTACACCATTGGAAGGGTGGTACTTGTCCTTGTTAGCCCACTCCTTTGCCATTCTCTCCTCTCGCTTCCTCTTAAAGCAAAACTCATCCTTATGGCCATCTCTCCCACAATAGCCACAATGGAACCTCACAAGCTTAGGCTTAGGCTTGGGCTGTGGTCGCTCACTTGGTTTCTCTCCACTCAACTCCTCCACCCAGCTTCCCCTCACTAGCCTTTTCACTTTCTTTTCCAAAGAACACTTTCCCCCAAGTGCTCACAAACTTGATAGGCTTTTGTAGATCATTTCTGGGTGTAGGAAACACGGGTGGAGCTGGGGTTGTGTCTACTCAGTTTCTAAGATGGTTAGGTTTTGGGGGGAAATCATTTTTGTGGTGAGTTTTTGGTGGCTCTGCGATATTCTCTCCACTTCCCTCACCAACCTTGTTTGCCCCAAGTCCCTCACCATCCTGCCTCTTAAACGCCTCGATCATCATCCTCAACTGAGGCTCATGACCAGACAACCAACCTATCAACTTCCGCAGCTCATCATTCTCATCCTGCAAACGATCAACATAATGTGCAAGTTCCAAATTTTTCAAAGCATGCATTTCACAGGTAGAGCATGATGTAGGCATGGGTTCTTTCAGCTTAGCATCAAAAGAACTAGTGTAAGCATGCATCTCATCAATCTTAGCATGCTAAACGGGGCAAGAAGTGCAAGCACCTGGCAAAGCAGGTCTAGACTTAAGCTCAGCCAATTCAACCCTAAGCACATCTAGTTCCTCACACTTGGAGGCATGCTTCTCCTTACACAAAGCAAGATCAGCAAGAAAGATGGAGCAATCAACACAGTCAACCTCATCCGAAACAATAGGGCTAGCCTTAAGGGAATCAATCTCAAGCTTGCTATCAAGCACCTGTGTCTCTAGCTCAGCCACTCTAGTCCTAGCATCCTCGAGTGAAGCCCTAAGCTCTTTTCTCATTTTCTTGGCCTCTGTAAGCATGTCATCACGGTTATCAAGCAAAGTGCCAAGCCTCTCATTCTCCTGGCGCAAGAAGGGAAGTTCATCATGCACCTCATCGTTGGACTCAGTGTCTGAGTCGCTCTGTGTGCTCTTCTTGCTGCCGGAGCTCAGCGCCATGGTGCAGAAGCCATCTCTCGCGAAGCAGCTCAGCCCGCTCAGGTTCTTGGACGACTTCTTGTTCTTGCAACGATCAGTTTCATCTTCACTGCTACTCGAGCTCCAGGTGGAGTATGCGGAACTGGAGTCAACATCGCTCGCTCCAACCATCGCTCAGGCCTTGCCTCGGCTCTCCTTCTTCCTCGATCGTCGCTCGTCCTTGTACTTGTTCTTGTACTTGCTCTTGTGGTCGCGCCTCGACCGGTACTTGCCATCCGTCCTCGACTTGTGCTTGTAGCCGTCCTTGTTCTCGACCTTCTCTGGGTAGTCGGCGACGAAGTGTCCCGGCCTGCCGCACTGGAAGCATGTCCTCGTGTTCCTCCACATGTTCACCCTGTTCTCGTGCAGCCTCTTGAACCTCCTCGTCAGCAACGCCAGCTCGTCCTTTCCAAGCACGTCGAACTCCTCATCTGGCATAGACATCAAAGAGGACAAAGAGAACATCCTGGTGGATGGGTTAGTGTTAGTCTTTCCTTTCGAACCACCAATGAGGGCAAGACTATGGGAATCAGTCGGACCCTTAAGCTTGGCAGTCATGCCCCTATCCACCTCAGCCGACTTGAGCTTCGAGAATAGCTCGTTCACCGTCAGAGTGTCATACTTCTCTGACTCCACAGTGGCCTCGAACTTTCCGCCCCATATTGTACGATCGAAAGAGTGTAAGAGCTTGACAGCTCTATCATGGTCATCGTACAGGAGCACGTCCACATTTGCCCTCATGTTGTTCACAACCACTGTGAACCTCTGGGACAAGGCATCGATGGACTCACCGGGGAGATGAGTGAAGTTCTCGTACTCTCTCCGATAGGTCGCATGCATCCGTGCCTAAACCTGGGCATTCCCAACATGAGCCTCCTTCAGCACCGACCAAATTCTACAAGCCAAGTGCTCGGTGTGCACCCGATCAAACTCAGGCTGACACAAAGCACGAAACAAGTAGTCGACCGCCTTATTGTTGGCGTCGAATCTGTCCCTCGATCCTGGAGCAAGGAAGTCCATCGGCTGGAGATAACCAGTGTCCACCGTGACATCCCAAAGGATCCGACCCTTTCCGCGGAGGAACGCACCCATCCGCTTACTCCACATCTGGTAGTTCTTGCCATCGAAGTGTGGAGGACCCGAACCCCATTCCTGGTATGCCATCCTTGGATCTTAGACTGGTTAGCGTCAATAAAGACCCGAACCGGCTCTGATACCACTTGAAGGACTGATACGGCGAACCAGAGAGGGGGGAGTGAATGGGAGCTGATAAAAATTCTTCATGAAGGAGATGGAAACTCCAACAAGATGAACACGGCTTCCAACACACGTCTCCGACTCACTACCCAAGTTAGCCAAGCCCACGTAGCCACTGGAGTGCCACTAGACCTAGGAACCAACACACACACCCTTGCGACCCGAGAACGCAGCGGAACACCAAACCTCGAGTCGACTGACCAACACCGGTCAGACCGGTGAGCACCACCGGTCAGACCGGTCCCTACTGGTGAAACTGGGCAACTTTCACTAAGTGGCTGCACACCGGTCAGACCGGTGAGACGCACCGGTCAGACCGGTCACAGCCTGAAAGCCTGCAAAGCACCAAACAGGCCAACCGACCTCCAAACTGACCCAAACTCGAAACAAACCGCAACACAGACAACAACAACACACTCGTACGTCACCCGAGCAAAAACCCACCGAGGGTTGCACCGGTCGGAACCGGCCAAGAGCACCGGCCGACCGGTGTAGCTCGGGCGCCGGGATGAACAACACCCGCGGGTCAACTCCCCCAAATCCAAAACTCGATCTCCCGAATCGCTCCATGGGCTTGAACAAGACTTTGGGGACATTATGAACACCTCATGAGGAGTCCATAGCCAAATTTAATCCCACAAAAACTCGTCTAAAAAGGAGGAATTGAAGAAATCCCGCCGAGAACACCTCAAACCCTAGAACCCGGAAAAACCCAAAATCGAGCTCCTTTACTCACGGATTTGGGAGGGGAATCACAGCTCAAAGAACCACGAAGGGTTCCTACAAATTCCCCCCATCAAATCCCCAAGAGAAAGGTCCCGAAAACAACCCAATGAAATCACCAAGAGAGGGCTCCGAAAATCACCACCAAGAACAACCGGGAACAACACATCCAAACCTTGACGAACCACGCCGGATAATCTATACATGCAACAAAGGTTCTTACAAGGTCTAGCTTGCCGCCCGATCATCCAACCCTCTCACAAGATCTCATCATGAAGCTCTCAAGCTAGTCCTATGGAAATCCTAAGAAAATAGGAAGGGAAAATAGGAAAGCAAATGAACTAGATTTCCAAGGCTTGGCTGCCATCCTCTCACCTCTTGGGTTATATGGAGGCAATCGAAAGTCTAAAATACCCTTCTCTAACAACTACGGGTACATGCCCCTCAAGGGTGGTTTTGGAAGACTTGAAGCTTTCTCCATCGGACGGATGCCCGGCGACCGCAACCTGCTTAGCCTCGACGCAAGCCTTGCGATCCCGACGTGTGTCCTCTGCTTCGAAGATTCCGGACTGCATCGTCGCACACCGGTCAAATCGGTGCTCCTCACCGGTCAGACCGGCATCGTACCCACCGATCACGACCGGTGCTCCTCGCAGTCGACCGGCACCCACCGGCTAGGACCGGCCGGACCCACCCTGGCCGACCGGCCGGCACCGCCGCAAAGACCGTCTTCGCTCCTCGGTCTTGGATTTGTGGATCAACCAAGGAACCCAGTGGTTTTCTGGTGAACCACCAGAAACCCCGCGAACTTGGTGTAGCCTCCGCCAATTTCCACTCATGACTCGGCTCCCACGTAGTCCCGGCTCGACCTTGGTTTTGAGGCTCAACCAAGAAATCATCCACGACTTCATCTTGCTGTTCATGCCACCATGCGGCCCGCATTTTACCCTGCTGGCCACCGGGTCCCTTGAACGAAGCCTACTTGTCTTCTCCACACCTGGAGGCCTCACCGGCGACGACCTTTCGCGCTTGTTCTTCACCTGCACCAACACCAGTCAAGCCGCAACCTGCACCTGCAATACTTAGTCAAGAATCAGTCCACACAACGTTGTCAATCACTCATCACACAAGGAAGCGACCATCCACCGGTCCTCGAACCACACATGGTCCTCACCCTCGCCAACTTCGCGCCGTTCCTTGGCCCTGGCCTTCCCTTCTTGTGGGACCTCGACCAGCTGAGGAGGCGACGCCGGCTCAGAGACGAACTTCGCCAAGTCGTCCTGCAAGAAGCACAACTCATCAGTGCGACTACTCTTATGTAATGAGTACTCGACTATGGATGCGGCTAGTAACCTTATTTGGTGGGCGCGCGGCGGAGTACTTTGGTATTGGGCACGGCGTGTACGCCGACGTATCTTTGAAGATCCGGGCCAGCCTATCAACGTTGTCGACTTCATCTCCAGGAATTCGCGACGTGTCGTCGTCTCCGGTGTACTCGTACCCTAGTGTTTCGCGGGCCATCAGCGGTTGCACCCTTCGCTTCATGAAGCTGAAGGCCACATGCTCGGCCCTCAGCCCGGCTTCCCTCAGCGCCTTGATCTTCGCCAACAGCTCAGGAAACTAAAGACCTTCTTGCATCGTCGGCTCCGAGTTCCACCACGGCCGGTGCTTGGGCTGCTTCCCTCTGGGCTTCGGCAGCTTCGGGTGGTGGTTCGTGACGTAGAACCACTTGGCCTTTCAGTCTTGATTGGAATCTATCAACTTGTAGGAGAGGTACTGCTCTGCCGCGTCTTCCCTCATCTGGATCCCCGCTCCTCTGACTACTTGGGGATTGCTGGCGCTGGGTTGAGGCTTCACCCGGAAGAACTTCCGGAACAAGATCCAATGGGGCTTCATCCCCAAGAAGGCTTCACAAAATTGTACAAAAATGGCGGTGTGGAAGATACCGTTGGGGTTGAGGTTGAGGTACTCGATGCCGTAGTACCCCAGCAGCCCCTTGAAGAAGTCACTGGCCGGGAGAGCCAGTTCGCTCTCCGCGAACCGGGCGAACATCAGGATCTCGTCCGGATTCTTCTCCATGCGGTACGGATCCCCTGCCGCGGCTCTCCACATATCCACCTTCTTCTCCCGCAGGAACCCACTGTTGAGAAGGGCCAACAAGTCTTCGGTCTTGGCTTTGGATTTCTTCCACTCGCGATTTGGATCTGGCCGCGGCGGAGACACCGGAGGCGATGTCCCCGCAGCAGATCCGGCGGCCTCTTCACGGGCCCTCTTCTTCCCGCCGGCGGCCTTCGTGGTCTTCGACGGTGACGGCTTCATTCTCCAGGTGCAAGGTGTCTTCACGCGCATTCGCTCGGGAGCTACAGTGGTGGCTTCCTACGGCGGCGCACTTGGATCTACGCTCTACTCAATAGCGGCTGTGCGCACTAGTGGTGACTCCTGGCTAGATTTGCTAGGAATGGCTGCAGCTGCGTAGGGTGAAAAACCCTAAGGGTTTTGGCTTCTATTTATAAGTCAACGCGGCCCCTCAACGGCCGGATGGATAAGTCTGCGCTCGGGCCGACTCGCCGCGCGCGTGACCTTTCAACTTCTACTAGTCGACGCGCCTCACCTCGGGGGCTCGGCTTCTCCGACTTGACTTCTTGGGGAGCGACAAGACTCAAGAGCATCTCAGGACACATTCTACAAGATGACCCTTCAATTCGGGAGGAAGTACTCGACTCAAGGCTCGGGGGCTCCGTGCCACGTGTCCTTCGATTTTTTCTCCTGATTTTTTGGGATTTTCTTGCCAAAACTTCAGATGGACCCTCAGCCACAGTCTACAACTCAACCAAAGGCTCAGGGGCTACTCCATATGGAGTGTGATTTTGCAATCGCAATTCCATATCAGTTTTAGCTTCAAGACAACACGGGCATTGTTGAAGACCTTCAAGGGCAGCACTCGAGGATGCTTGGGACTACTCGAGACGACTTCAGGATTGGTCAAACATCAGCTGGAGTACAGTCCAGCCTCAGGATGCTTTGACTACCCTTGAGGACTTTTGACTTGTAGCACTCGGGGACGCTTGAGGACTACTCGTTAAGGCCTTCAAGACTACTCGAAGCTATCCTTCTCGACTACAAAGTACTCGGGGGCTTGTCGTATGGACCTCCCTGGGCCCACTACCTCGGTGGGTACCAGGACCGACTACTCGGCGGGCCCCTGGGATTACCCGACTTGTGCTGCACGGCACCTGATGGCGTGAAGCACAAGGACTGTAGAGGAGAAGTACTCGGTTAGGAAGCTGTACATGTCCCACACTGTATAGAGGACTCCTAGACGTACTCGACTAGTACTCTCTCCCTGAACCGACTTGTAACCCTGCCTCCCGGACTATATAAGGCGAGACAGGGACCCCTCTCTCTATCATCTCATCTCACGACGTAAGATTGCATCATCTTGTAATCGTACCCAATCAATCCAAAGCTACGCAGCATACAGGACGTAGGGTATTACGCACCTCGCGGCCCGAACCTGTCTAAATTGTGTGCCACGTGTCTCTTCCTTCGAGTTACCGATCTCGGCGAGGCCACATTCATCTACTTTGGGTACTCCCCTTAGTAGGCTGCCGGTCTAAAACACCGACAAAGCAGCCAAAGCATCAGCCTTGGTGGAACACGGAGCCGACGGTGCAGGAGGGTATTCAGCTACCCGAGCTGCTGCAGAAGATCAAGGCTTTGAGAGAAGCCGGGCTGAGGACCGAACACGTGGCCTTCAGCTTTATGAAGAGAAGGGTACAGCCACTGATGGCGCGTGATACCCTCGGGTACCAGTATACGGGCGACGACGACACGTCGAGGATGCCCGGTACTGAAGTCGACGATGACGACATTGTCGAAAGACTGGGTAGGATCTTCAAAGATATGCCGCCATACACACCCTACCCAGTCCCAAAGTACTCCGCGGCTCGTCCGCCAAACAAGGTTGGTAATGGAACTTGTATCTTTGAGTACTCATTGTAGTAGTCAAGCTCACCCAAACTGTTTGATGCAAGATGTTCTGACGAAGTTTGTCTCCGACCCAGCTTCCCCTCCTCGACTTGTGAATATTCCAGAGGAGGGCAAGGGCAAGGGCAAGGAGCGCCGTGAAGTCAGCGAGGGTGACGACACCGTCACCATACAAAACACATCCGACGAGGAGGACGGGGAGACACTTCAAGAGCGGTTGCAGCTGCGGTCCAGGTTCAACCAACCTAGGTTGCCCCACATCCCCCTTGTCGAAGATCCACCGACTAGCCTAGAGGCTAGTCTCCCGGCGCCACCACGGAGGCCGCGCAATGTGGCGCGCAAACGAGTCGCCAAGAAATTGAAGGTGACTGAGACTACATCTCAAGAGGTGAGCTCCTCGAGTAGAGTAGTCGAGTACTTGACTTGAAGTATTCTGTATGCTGACAATTGACTTCTGAGTTGTCGTAGGAGATTCCCTCATCCGACCCTGTTGATCAAGGGGAAGGAGAGGACTGGGACATGGTGGGCGGGCCGGCTGAAAGAAGCCGCAGTCCAGCCCCCACTGTCGAAGAACTTGTGTCACGGATGACACAGCGGTCGACTAGAGTTGTCAAGCCGCAGGCGCCGACCGTGGAGAGCAGGACAAAACCGAGCATGACTGCTGGTGCTGAAGAACCGGCAGCGGCTCAAGCTGAAGAGGAGGCGCCCGCCAAAGCCGGGCTTGTAGATATCGCCAGCATCCTTGGCGCTCCGACCGTGAATGTCGTCCGGTCTAGCTTGTAAGTGAAGACCTTTCCCGAGTAGTACTTGTAGCTTGGTAGTCTTACTTGGTTGACCACCGATCTTGTACTGTGTAGGAAATCAATTGACTTGTCTTGGGACGGTGATGAACCCAGCATGGTGGTGGCTAAAGAAGTTTCCGTGCCTGCCGCCGAGGAGTCCGCTCCCCTCCCTCAGGTCGAGACCGTGACGCCGGTCGCGGAGGCTACGCTGCCAGAATCCAGCGTAGTAGAAGGTGAGTACGCTGCAGTAATGCGTCCTTCCTCGAGTAGTAGTCAAAGCCCCCGGGGAGCTGATCCCGTATGTCTTGTGTGGACAGCGGCAGAAGTCGAGGGTAGCACCATCCCTAAGGCTGTGCCGGTTGAAGGTGTTGTGTCGGAAACCGAGGTGGCCACCGAAACAGCAACTGAGTCGGCGGAGATAGCAGCCCCCGGGGTGGCCGAAGTGCTGCGTGGCGATGCCCTGCTGGAAGTGAGCTTGGAGGTAGTCATCCGCTCTCCAGAAATCCAAGACACGGACCCGATCCGTTCGGCGCCGATGTCCGAGGCCACCATGACTAGTCGGGATGGACTCGAGCTTCTGGCGGATGATCTTATCAGCCCGGCGACAGTAGCCCGCAACTTGGAATCGATGCGGCGGGCCAAGCAATGGATGAAGGTATGTATCAGTAGCCTTGAGTAATCAAAATCTACTGGATGTGAGTACCCAAGTGATTGTTGCCTTCTGCAGGATGTCGTGGAGAGATCCCGACAGAAGTCTGATATGCTCCAGGGGTTTGGCGATACAGTGCTCCGGGCAGAGACGTTGGAGAAAGAATTTGCTAAGGCCAGGAAGCACTCCGCCATGCTCTAGTCCGAACTTGATGGCGCATTAGCCCAGTACCACAATGAAGTACAAGATATGCACGTGAAGAGCGATGAGCTGGTCTGGAAGAACAAGTCGATGCGCTAAAAGAACAAAAGTATGCCGATGCCATCTTGTCGAGTAATTATTGGGGGTACCGTGTAGTAGTCTGACATCTCCCTTTAAGTTGTTTGTAGATCTTGAGGCCCGAGTGGAACAGCTGAAGGCATCAGAAGTCGATATGAAGAATCTCTTCTACCGAGAGAAGGATGCCCGCGAGGTACTTGAGTATGATTATAAGCAGCTGGCCCATGAGTGTAATATGCACATGGAGCTTTGGATCGCCTCGGATCGTGACCTTGTCAACTACTATAAATCTCTGCAGAAGCTAAATGAAGACTGCGAGAAGTTGCGGGGGCAGCTCAAGGAACTCGAGGAAGCCGCGCTCCCAATTGCGAGGCTACTGGTGCCACACCCGGGTGGGCCAAAGATAGCCCCTCTGGTTGACCGGCTGAAGGAAGCCCCCGAACGCCTTGCTACATATGTGAAGCATTTGGCGAAGTCCATCCTGAACCAGGTCTTGGCGTTCATGAAGTCATACTTCCTCAAGACTCCGGTTGAGGTAGTCGCGGGTGGACTAGCCGCCAACTGCATAGATGAGCAGTACGCAGAGCTTCTGGAGCAGATGGCGCCGATTGTGGATCAAGTCGCCGGGAAGATGAACCTCCAGTAGTTAGCCTGTAGGATTAACTTATAGCAGCAGTTGTATATAAACAAAGTTGTAATGAACTTGTTTAAGTGTTAATGAAAAAACTTCCACAGAATGAGTACTCGTTGTCGCGATGTAGTATGCGGAGTGCCCATTTGTGGAGTTGTCGCGAGTAGTAGTACTCGGTAGTAGACCCGTTGAGGGAAACACAGTAAATGAGTTGATCGATAATCAAACTTTATTACTGAAAGAGTACACCTGGATGGCCATGGCCGTTTACAAGTGAAGTCGCCAGGAGCCGGAGGCCGCCTATGGCTGAGTAGTGCTAGGGCGTATAGCCGCTTATAGCAGTTGATCCGTTAGTAGCCGTATAGACTAGATCTTGAAGTACATGGTCTCTTGATAGACCGCTGCTAGAGTCCTTGATGCTCTAAGCAGCCTGAGTTCTGTTAGTAGTCGTTAATGCTAGATCTCATAGTAGAGTAGTCCGGAGACTAGTGCCTGGACCCGAAGGCCACTTACAACGAAGGATTCAGGAGTAGTCGTGTAGACTGGAGCCCCTAGAGTAGTCGAGAGACTACGCGTAGAACCGACAAAGCGGGTCGACATTCCACGAGTTGCCGATGTCTTCGCCTTCAAGTGTTTGGAGGCGATACGAGCCTGGTCCGATCACCTTTGCAACTGTGAAGGGACCTTCCCATGGCGAGCTGAGCTTGTGCAGTCCTTCTGTGTTCTGGATGCGGCGGAGGACAAGATCGCCAACGTTGAAGGAGCGTTCCTTGACGCTGCAATCATGGTAGCGTCGGATATCTTCTAGGTACCTTGCTGACTGGACGAGGGCAGTGCATCGAGCTTCTTCGAGTCCATCGATGTCAACTCGCCCGCTATCTTCAGATATGCCTTCGTCGTACTGCTCTACTGCCAGTGACTCCCACATGATGTCGGCGGGTAGAATAGCTTCAGAGCCATAGACCAGGAAATAGGATGACTGTCCTGTTGGCTTGGTGGGTTGAGTACGCAATCCCCAGAGAGCGTTGGGCAGTTCCTTGATCCACTTTCCTCCTTTCGTGTTAGCAGTGTTGTGTAGTCGTTTCTTGAGGGCGTCGAGTACCATCCTGTTGGCGCGCTCGACTTGTCCATTGGCCTGTGGATGGGCGATTGAGACATACCAGACATCGATCCCGCTGTTCTCACAATACTCCCAGAACTGGTGATTGTTGAAGTTGGAGCCCAGGTCTGTGATGATGCGATGGGGTAGTCCGTAATGATGCACGAGTTCATCTAGGAAGTCGAGTACCCTGTCGGCCTTGGGACAGTTGACCGGTTTGACCTCGATCCACTTGGTGAACTTGTCGATGGCCACCAGAACTCTGTTGAATCCTCCTAGCGCAGTTGGAAGAGGCCCAATCATGTCGAGCCCCCAGCAGGCAAAAGGCCAGGTTGGTGGTATGGTGACTAGCTTGTAGGCCGGGATGTGTTGTTGCTTGGCGAAGTACTGGCACCCTTGGCACCTTCTGACGAGTTCCTCAGCATCGCCCAGAGCTGTGGGCCAGTAGAAAGCTCGTCGAAAGGCCTTGCTGACCAGCGTACGTGATGATGCGTGGTTGCCGCAGACGCCCTTGTGTATCTTCTCCAAGATGTCCTTGCCTTCTTCTCGAGGAACGCACTTCATGAGTACTCCAGAAGTAGTGCCCCACCCGTATAGCTTGTCCCCAACTAGGACGTAATACTTGGCCCGGCGGATGTGTTGCTCGACCGAGTTTTTGTCCGATGGAACTTCTGCTCGCGGATGTAGTCGATGAAGGGTTGTCGCCAGTCCACGTCGATCATCATGACCTCCTGGCTAGCTGGCGGATGCGCTAGATCAGTGGTCGTAGATGCCGGCTCTGGGATGGATGGGGCGTGAAGCTTGTGGACGAAGACTCCCACTGGTACTTGAGCACGAGTAGAACCAAGCTTCAATAGGACGTCCGCGGCAATGTTGTTGTCACGGACGACATGATGGAACTCGAGACCATAGAACTTGTTCTCGAGCTTGCGGACTTCGAGGCAGTAGGCGTCCAAGACTTGTTGACTTGGTTGATGACCACTGCAGAGTTACCATAGGCTAGTAGTCGCTTAATGCCTAGGGATGCTGCGAGGCGGAGCCCGTGTAGTAGAGCTTCGTACTCGGCTTCGTTGTTGGAGACCTTCTAAAAGATCTGCAGGACGTACTTAAGTTGTTCGCCCGTTGGAGAGATCAGGAGCACCCTTGCACCGGCACCTTCGAGCTTGAGTGAGCTGTCGAAGTACATCACCCAATGCTCTGGTCGCTCGGTTGGAGTTGGTAGCTGATTCTCCCACCATTCTGCCATGAAGTCGACTAGCGCTTGCGACTTGATGGCTATTCGTGGCTTGAAGTTGCTGTTGAGGGTGCCGAGTTCGACTGCCCACTTGGAGATTCTTCCAGTAGCATCTTGGTTCCGCAGGATGTCACCGAGCGGGTAGTCGGTGATGACGGAGATCGAGTACTCCTGAAAGTAGTGTCGTAGCTTCCGCGAGGTAATGAGCACTGCATATAGTAGCTTCTTTACTGGTTGGTAGCGTGCTTTAGATTCCGACAGGATCTCACTGACGAAGTAGACTAGTCGCTGGACTGGGTAGGCGTGGCCGTCTTCCTACCGCTCGACAATGATGGCAGAGCTGACCACGTGAGTAGTCGCAGTGAGGTAGAGCAGTAACTGCTCCTTTTTGCGAGGAGCCGTGAGGACTAGTGGCTTGGATAGGAAATCCTTGAGCTGAGCAAGAGCTTGATCTGCCTCTGGAGTCCACACAAACTTCTCTTGATGCTTGAGTAGTTTGAAGAAGGGTAGCCCCCGTTCTCCAAGCTTCGAGATGAATCTGTTCAAGGCCGCCATACACCCGGTAAGCTTATGGACATCCTTGATGCACGTGGGTGCTCTCATATTGGTGATGGCAGAGATCTTCTCGGGGTTGGTTTCAATGTCGCGATGGCTGATGATGAAGCCGAGTAGTTTTCCCGACGGTACGCCAAAGACGCACTTGTTCGGGTTGAGCTTCCAGCGGTACTCTCGCAAGGATGCGAAAGTCTCTTCAAGATCGGAGATGAGTGTGTCAGAGTTTCTGGTCTTGATGACCACGTCATCCACATAGGCTTCGACGTTCTTGTTGAGCTGTCTCTTCAAACAGGCCTGGATAGCTCGCTGATAGGTGGCGCCGGCGTCCTTCAACCCGAACGACATGGTCGTGTAGCAGTAGGTGCCGAATGGGGTGATGAACGCGGTCTTCTCCTGGTTTTCTTCCTTGATGGCAATCTGGTAGTACCTGGAGTAGCAGTCGAGGAGGCAGGGCAGGTCGCAGCCCGCCGTGGAGTCGATGACTTGATCTATCCGCGGCAACCCGAAGGGGTCCTTGGCGCAGTTTGGTGTAGTCGACGCACATCCTCCACTCGTTAGAGTTCTTCTTGCGGATGAGGACGAGGTTGGCGAGCCACTCAGGATGGAAGACTTCTCTGATGAAGCCAGCCGCGAGTAGTTTGGCGAGTTCCTTCTTGATGGAATCCCGTCGGTCGTCGGCGAAACGGCGGAGGTGTTGTCGTTTCGGGGTAGCTTTAGGGTCGATGCTGAGTGAATGCTCGATCAGATTCCTGGGCACCCCTGGAATGTCCACTGGTTTCCAAGCGAAGATGTCTCAGTTAGCCCGAAGGAAGCTGACGAGCGCGTCTTCCTATTTCGGGTTAAGACCCGCCCCGATCATGGTGGTCTTGCTGCTGTCGCCTGTCCCAAGATCGATTGCTTTGACTTGCACTTCCTCGGATGGCTGAGGTTTGTTGGCCTTGTCCGACTTCTCCGGGATGTCGAGTTCACTTGGGGCAAGCTTCTTTGACACAACATAGATCTCCATCATGGCATTGGGTTCTTGGTTGGTGGCTGCGAGTTCCACAGCTTCTGTGTCGCAGTCGAAGGATATCTTCAAGTCCCCTTGTAGCGAGAGTACACCGGCCGGACTTGGCATCTTGAGTACCAACTATGTGTAGTGGGGTACCGCCATGAACTTGGCGATAGCTGGTCTGCCGAGGATGGCATGGTAGGAAGTCTCGAAGTCCGCGACTTCGAAATTGATGTACTCGGTGCGGTAGTTTTCTCTGGTTTCCCCAAAGGTAACTAGCAGGACCACTGAGCTGAGTGGAATAGCCGCGTTCCCGGGGACGATGCCGTAGAAAGGCGATGTGCCCTTGATGAACATGTGAGTGATGTCGAGCTTCATCTTCTTCAAGGTCTTGGTGAAAAGGACGTTGAGCCCGCTTCCACCATCGATGAGTACCTTGTGGAATCTAGAGCCCGCGACTACCGGTTTCAGGACGAGAGTTGGAGTCGGATCCAAGCTCAAAGTCGGCGTGTTGGTTGTAGAGCAAAATTTCACCGAACTTTCCGACGACTTCGCCCGTGACTACTTTGGAAATCGTCACGAGCCCAGTGCTAGGGTTGGGAGTCATGGTGAGACGGCGTTGGAAGGATCCGGCACCGTCAGCAGTGCACACCCAAGACCCGAAGACGAAGGTGTCGCCGCGATTGAAAGCAGCGACTGGCTTGATGAAGACTGAAGTCGTCGAGTTCGCCATGAGATCTTCGGCGAGAACCCCTACCTGGCGCCCCAGCTGTCGGTGTTTTAGACCGGCAACCTACCAAGGGGAGTACCCGAGGTAGATGAATGTGGCCTCACCGAGATCGGTAACTCGAAGGAAGAGACACGTGGCACACAATTTAGACAGGTTCGGGCCGCGAGGTGCGTAATTCCCTACGTCCTGTATGCTGCGTAGCTCTGGATTGATTGGATGTGTTTACAAGATGATGCGTATGAAAGAGAAGGGTCCTTGCCTCGCCTTCTATAGCCCGGGAGGTAGGGTTACAAGTCGGTTTGAGGAGAGAGTACTAGTCGGGTGCGGCTAGGAGTTCTCTACATAGTACATGACATGTATAGCTTCGTATCCGAGTACTTCTCCACCGTAGTCCTTGCGCCCCACGCCATCAGGTGCCATGTGGCACAAGCCGAGTAGTCCTAGGGGCCTACCAAGTAGTCGGTCCTGGTACCCACCGAGGTAGTGGGCCCAGGGAGGTCCATACGACAACTGCGCAATCTTGCTCTCCGCCATGAGGAACAATGAGCAATCGCGCTCTTTCTTGTCGCCATGCCGACTACCTTTGTCTACCTATTAATGTTCTTGCTCCAGTAGCACACGCCTTGATCCGTGCAAAGCCTCGGCTCTCCTGTCATGCCTCCACGCCCCCAGCGGCTACGGCTAAATAGGCTCCTTAGAGACTGGGTGCTTAAATCAGCTCTCATGTCATGCCTCCATGCCCCCAGCGGCTATGGCTAAACAGCGACCAAAGAGACTGGGCGCTAAACTGCATCAGGCTAACTACTCGACGCCTTACGACCGAAACAAGAGAATGACGCATGACATTTACATCTATATTCATATTTGTATTTGTCACTAGTAGATTCAATTTCTACAAAAATGCTACATAATGTACGTATGTTTAATTTCTAGTCAAGCTCTGGCGACGACTTTCCAGTACGCTCTGTGTACCTCCATCGACGCGGCTAGTTCCCAATCTCGGGGGCTACACACCAAATTACTACTCGATGACAACTCGAGTAGTCTCCGCTAGCTCTCTAGCTCGGGGGCTCAGCACCAACAACTACTCGACATGGCTCCTGCGGCTTTCCTGGCGACGAGCTTGGGGGCTGAACGCTACTAGAGTACTCGGATGATGACTTCCGCAAACACTGAAGACTCTTGGATTGATTCATCAATCGTTTCAAGGCTCGGGGGCTACTAGGCTACACCCATCAGTTGATTTTTTCAAGACGGAAGCAGAATCGAGATTGACCCTCATCAGAGTTTACAACTCAACCTAAAGCTCGGGGGCTACTCCATATGGAGTGCGATTTCGCAACCGCACTTTCATATAATCTCGACTTCAAAACAGATGAGCTGGACCACCTTCTAGTCTTGTGGCAGTTCAAGTACTATTGAAGACTTCTCCAAGCAGTACTCAAAGACGCTAAAGAACTACTCGAAAAGGCTTCAAGACTACTCGAACTACTACTTTCGACTGCAACGTGCTCGGGGGCTTGTTGGGCATACCCCCGGGTACCCATGCAAGGAAGGATGAAGACAGACTCCTACTAGAATTCCCCTATAATTCTACTAGGACTCGTTCTGTGTAATCCTACTAGGATTCTTGCCGAACATCCTCAATCCCTCTAGGGACAACACTATGCACAGGGCGCGATATACTACTCCAAACAGGACGTAGGGTAGCTACTCTGGCTACCCGAACCTGTATAAATCGTGTGTCTTGTGTCCTCGCGTGTACCTTCGGGTTCCAGATCATGGCGATCCCCACCTTCTACCTTGCTGCAGGTACTTCCTATGGAGGTCGACAGGTTTAAACACTAACAATCGGTTCTTTAGCCGATCCCTAATATTTTCCATTGTCAATCAACATGTCAGATTTGCTGGCACGCCTCGCTACAGACCGGGGAGTCACGTATGCTTCGCACGTAGTTGACATTCTATTTTCACATCAACACACTTTTGGCACACCCAATGGGACCCACAAAAGTCAACAATGACGAAGACTACGAAGACTGGTCCTTCTGATATTGATCTAGAAAACGTCTAAGCGATCACCAGGGATCAGTTGAAGGATACAAACAAAGCTGAGTTCGAAGCTCATATGAAGCATTATGAAGAGATTTGCCTGACATCATACGGTCAGACTAAAAGTGGAACTTCAAGAAGAGTCTGTTGCCCACGCCTAAGCAAGTCACTTTCTCAACCGATCCTGAATTACTTCAACACATGATGACTAAGGCGATGCATCAGACGATGATTGATCAAGCTAAGGTTTTCGCCAACACTATTCAGAATAGTCTGATTGAAGTCCTCCAGTGTTCCAACATGACCAATTGGCCGTTCCGCCGGTTGATGATCCAACAGTATAGGTTGTACTGTCTCCACAGGCTGCTCCTGGTTCTTCATCGGACTCCCAGCCAATTCAGAATCAAAGTGGTGATAGTAAAGCTAAAGACCCTGCCGTCACAATGCTAGTACAATCTAACGTCCAGGATCAAATGTTTCCAGTACAGAATCAACATAAAAATATCTTGCAATGAGAGATCAAGATGGAAGGCTTACAGGATGGGGCTTACCTCGTGATCATTTTGAGACTGATATCTCAAATTTTCTTGAGCCTCAGCCTGAGGAAATTCCAGAACTGAAGTACCCACAGTCTTATCAAGCCACGTTTGGGGGTACTCCAGGGAATGTGCACATGAATGGGGAAGGAGTAGTTTTCTTCTACTTCAATCATGGAAGCAAAGCTTTTGAAAGAGTCAAGATCAGTCCAAATCATGCACATATGGTCATACCGACAAAGAGAAGAGCTCCCATACCGCCTCAGAAACCAACTTCTGTTCAACCTTGGAGATCGGCTCAACAGTTGATACTAAGGATGCCCGTGCAAACTGCTCCACTACAACAACCAATGCTAGGGATGCCTGTGCAGGCTGCCCGACTACAGTAGTCAACACCAATCCAACCTATCTTAACCCCAACCAACACAATGGGTCATACAAGATCATCGCCTCAACAGCCAATCAACCTAGGAGTGACAGGACGACCGATTCAACAGGTGGATCCTGCACAAGTGCTGCAACCATTTCTGAATCAATTGGCTATTTCAAGCCAGTTGAATTTGCAGCAATCAACCCCATCGGCTGGTCAGCCAATCGGACAAGCTCCACCTATTACAAATATATAGAGTTCTTCTGGAATAGGGACATCAATGCTACCAAATTCACAACTAAGAATCTTAGAAGAACGGCCTCTAGAAACTCCAACTGAGATACAAGCACTTGAACAAGTATCTGCTGAATTGAAGTCTCACATGAAGCAGGAGTTGATTGACCACTTTTCAGGGATGCTGCAGAAGCAATATGGGATAACACCCAAGCAGCAGTCTTGCATGTACAGGACACCATATCCATTTGGCTATGATCAAATACCGTTCTCGCCAATATTCAAAGTGCCAGACTTCACCAAGTTCTCTGGGCAAGATGAAACATCCACTATGGAGCATATCACTCGATTCATCATCCAATGTGGACAAGTAGGGAACATTGATTCACTCAGGATACGTTTGTTTTCTTCATCTCTATCAGGTCCAGCATTCTCATGGTTCACATCACTGTCAGCTAACTCTATCATCAAGTGGTCCGATTTGGAGCAGCAGTTCCACAACTACTTCTTCTCTAGCATCCATGAGATGAAAATTACTGATTTGACCAGACTCAAGACAAGGAACGATGAAATAGTTGCTGGATTCGTTCAGAGATTCAAACAAGTCAGAAATAAGTTTTATAGTCTGAATCTGGGAGATAAACAACTGGTTGAGTTGGCTTTCCAAGGTCTCTTGCCAACCTTGAGGGAGAAATATGCATCACATGACTTCGAGAGTCTCAGCCAATTGGTCAGTCGAATGAGTCAGGAAATTACAAAGTCCTATGAGCCTAGAAAAAACTTTCATAAGAAGGTGTCTTATGTGGACTACTCTGATTCAGAAGATGAAGATAATCTGATAGGACTTACAGAGTGGGTCAAAGGCAAAAAGAAAGTGTCATGTCCCTTTGGCAAGAAAGAACTAGGGAAATTCTGCTTTGATATCACTAAGGCTGATAAGATATTTGATTTGTTGCTTCAGCAAGGGCAGATTAAACTCTCCCAGTTCCATACTATACCATCTGTAGAGGAGTTGAAGAGGATGAAGTATTGCAAGTGGCACAATGCAACATCGCATGACACCAATGATTGCAAGATCTTCAGACAGTGGATCCAATCAGCTATTGAGCAGGGAAGGCTCAAGTTTGAGATCCCTACCAAAGCTGAAAAGCCGATGAAGATTGATCAGCATCCCTTCCCAACTAACATAGTTGAGGTGTCTAGCAAAGACACGTCACGAGTTAAGTTGCTGACATCTGATTCGGCTCAAAATAAATGAGTTGTCGATCCCAAAGTACAAGTAACTATTGCAGATGTCAAAGGAAAAGGGTTACTACTTGAAGAGGGAGATTTGAAGCCACACCAGCCTGTCACGTCCCAAATGCTGATCAACAAATTCCAACGTCGACAAAAGAAAGCAAGGGGAAGAGAAGAGTGGGCACGACGCAACGAAGGACATTGGAGATGTCCATTCTTCAAATACTGCTGGGAAGAAGGGATCAAGCTGCCGACGGCAGAAAATTGTCCAGAGTGCATTGGGGCTTACAACAACAGCAACTCATCTAAGAGAGTTTGCTTCAGTGACAGAAGACCTTCAACTAAGGATCACCGTGAATTCAGCAGCCAATGGATCTCAGTACTTGATTGACTAGGGGGGGCAAGGCCAGCGTCCATGATCGGCTGGGGGGCAAGACCTATGTTCACGATTGGCTGGGAGATCGAGTCAATGAAGAGCCAAACAATCATCTAGAAGAGATGGCCGATTCTCTGGTCCCTGATGAAGATATCATGTGTCAAGCTCTTGAACGTCGACACACGCTGCAACTAGACGATGAAGGATCAATCCAAACATGTAAGAAGCCCAATCCACAGTGGTGTCCAGATGGTTTGACCAAATCTCAGAAAAGGAGAGTCCAGTGCTTACGTCAACTAGAGCAACAAGAAGAAGCGGAGAGACAGGTGCTAGACAAGAAGAAGGTTCGATCTAAAGTTTGGCGCCCAAAGCCTAAGGTCAATAATGAAAAGGACGACAAACCACAAGCTGACATAAACATGATTGTCTTCCTAACAAAAGAGTTCATGGCTCCAGTTGATTCGGATGTGTCCGATGAAGAACTTGGCATGGCTCAGTTGACATTGAAACCTATACAAGCTATCTTTGAGAAGCCAGACGATGAGAAGAGACAACATTTGAAGGCTTTATTTCTAAAGGGATTTGTTAACGGGAAGCCAGTCACCAGGATGCTTGTCGATGGAGGAGCAGCAGTCAATCTGATGTCGTACATCATGCTGCGCAAGATTGGAAAATCTGATGAAGATTTAACCCAAATCCACATGATGCTGGTGTGTGAAAACCCCATCTGAGATAATTCCGTACTATCGCCTAAACCACTCCTTTTGGTCATTAAGCAATAATAAAGAAACATCTTGTTGAGTGTTGCTGGGTTACCGCCCGGTAAATCACTTGTCAACACTAAGAGTATTGCACATATTCATTAAAACTCTCACGAAGGACAGTCCAGAGTGCCTTACAAATTAATATCAAATCCCCATAGGGTCCATTATTACAAACTTAGTTCCTTGACATGAAAGTAAATGGTTCCGAGTTTATTGAAAACAGTGGAAGATAACTAAACGATACGACCACATCATAGGAGGCCTGTCCATGATGCAATCACTCCTTGTCATCCACCCATTCCAGCTCCCAGTCGGGTGGAAGTTCTCCGGGCCACACATCACATGCATTACCTGAAACAACATTTATAAAGCAAGGCTGAGTATAGTAATACTCAGCAAGACTTACCCGTCTAAAGGAAAGACTTTACCTCTAATCATGCAAGACTTTTGGCTAGTGGGTTTATTTGCCAAAAAGCTACTAAGTGGTGAATCCTTACTTTCACATTTTAGCTCATGTTCTAGTATGAGTAATCATTACTAGATAGGCAACTATTGCAATCAAGGTTGTGCAAACAATTAATCAAAGTAATAATCTTCACAAAGTTCCATCATAAAGGGATATCATGGCCAGTCGGATAAGTAGTCTCAGATAACGATGAGAGGTTGACAATCGATTGATTCGAACCTTGCAAGGTGGACCTAAACACACGAAAGGTGCCCTTACTAAGAGTTCACCAACCATGAGGTTCCCGTCACTCCTCGGATTGGGATCAAATGCTACAGTCTTCAGTATGAGGTTTACTGTGCTACGCCACCAAGGTCACCCAGCCTCACGCAAGTACTGGGGAGCAAGGCCGTGGCTGCAACCCTAAGAGTAGTAGCGCAAAGTTCCAGCACCGTCTCATTTAGGTATTAGGATTACCGTGCCCATTTCCGACAAGTGTTTAGTACTTTCAAACACTTAACAAATGAAGCCATTGGACCCAAGCCCAAATCCCATGCTCTTACCACATGAGCAATCCATTTAATCAGCATGGTGATTCCATAAAGGAGATCCTATTCTCGCGAGTGACGAACATCACTCGACTTGTACCGGATCCTTAAAGCATAGCAACTAGCGACCTAACATGCTAGTAAAAGATCATAGGTGCTTAAGGATCATGCAACTAGGGTTTCAATCAACTCCTGAACATAAATGCACATAAGATATCAATAATAAATTCAGAAGATTGAAAGTAAACACAGGGGTTAATGATTAAACCGGGGCTTGCCTTCGTCAGCACAAGCAGACACACAAACTTCCGCACTTCGGTCCGGGTCTTGCTCTACGGTCACGTAGTGCACGTCTTCTCCTGCTCCCTCGTCCTTGTCAACCGGCACGAGCGTGTAGCTGCAGTCGCGGATTTCTATACGGGAATGCAATGCAGTGATTAGGAGTGTGATTAATTTCATTTAATTAACAAACAGTAGCAAACAGCCACTAGGAGTATATGGTTGGCCATATTCACCTTAACAAAAGTATTTAAACATTTTTCCTTTTAAAAGATAGTCAAAAAGCTTATTTAGTCTTGTCTTTAAGGTGATTGTGTGCACATCTATAAAAGAATATTTACTTTAAAAACAAACAGCAAGGAAAAGTTACTTTTATGCCACAAATTACTTTCCTAATTCATTTATATAACTCATGCATGAAAGGATTTGTTTTTCCTATTTTTCCTTCACTATATTAATCTAGTTTGCACCCTTTTAATCAACCAATCACACGTCAAACTTGCCCAACAGTGCCCACTGGTCCTAATGACTAGGAAACACCCCTTTGGACAGCAAGCAATTAGTTTGCACCACTGAATTTAAATGCACATAAATAAAGGCATTTCTAGCTAGCATTTAAAGGATTAATACATATAAAAATAAATACAACAGCAATGAGACAAAACTTTCTCCTGCACATGCTTTGGCCTAAAAGAAGCCCAAGGAACCAACAAATACACCTATAGCTATTATAGATCTTGACATATACATTTATGATTGAAAACTAGCACAAATTAAGAAATAATATTTCTAGCAGAGATAAAATCAGGATAAATTCACCAGAGGTGAATTTGGGTATAACATGACAATAACCAGAAGTTGGGCTCAAGAATAATCATTATTTAAGCTACAAAAATCATCTAGGCAGATTTATCAATATCACAAGATTATTTATATAAAAAGATTCCTTCAGTAACTTTGTGCAAATGTTTGCACAAAACCTAAACATGCTAGTTCCCACAACATATCCAAAGTGCAGCTCAAGATCATGCATGGATTTTGCAGAAACATAGATCTAGGCATTTTACATTTCAATTTTTCAAGCAAAAACTAAAACTCAAAAGTATATACATGTTTTGGGAAAGTTGTAGTTCTAGTTACACAGAGTACAACAAAATTTTTGGATTTTATTGTGATTTTATATTGAATTTACAAGGTGTAGCTGATACACACAAAGGGTGAAGAACCTTTTGCAAACAGACCCTAGGAAAGAATTAGAGATTCACAGATATACCCCCAGTTTGCACAAACAACCCTGGAAAGAACTCCAGCCATGCAATGTAGTCCTCAGGCCAAGGGGACGGCGCGGCCGACCGGATTCCGGCGAGGCCGGCGGCGGGACTGGCCAGGAAAGTGGGGGAAAGGGGTCTAGGAGCTCAAGGAGGTCCGGTGGTGGCCGGAGTTAGCGCGGGGCAGCACCGACGAGGGGCGCACCACGGGGCAGAGGTTTGGCGGCCGCCACAGGCGCAATGCCGGTGAGGGGACAGCACGGTCAGGGCAACAAGCGGCACGAGAAGCTTATCATGTGCTTGAGGGCCGATTTGAGGGGTTAAGCGGTGGTGATGGGGGTCGGGAGGTGGAGCTCCACGTCGGTGTCAATGGTACCGGCGGCGGGTCCGGCACGACTCGCGGGAGTTATGGGTTTACTGCGTTTTATAGGTGTCCGTCGCTTTCAAGGCGGTTCGCGCTCGCCAACGTGTAGGCCAAGTAGCAGTATGGGCGCGGTTATGGTGGCAACGTGGGGCGGGTACGACAGAGATGCCAGTGGCCGGCGGCGGTAAGGTCGGCGCTCTCGACCACGGGGCGCGCGGCGCGTGGCACAAGGGGAGTGGGGGAGGAAGGCGGTGCGGCGCAAGGGGGGGTCCCACGGCGTGCGGTTTGGAGGACCGAGGCCGGCCTCGGTGTGCGGGCCCGGCGCGGCCGCGGCGCGGTCGATGCGCGAACGCCAGCGTGGGCACCACTCTGGAGTGCCAGGGTCGAAACCAGTTCAGCCCGCCTGCTTCGACCGGGATTTTTCTCCAAAAATTTGAACTGTAGTGCATAAAAGTTTGAATAGGAATGTTCTAGATCTAGCATCCATGTACAACTTTTACAAAGGGCGTATGGCCTTTTTCTCAACCAATTGTGCACAAATTGCATGCCAAATTGGCAGTATTCTGGGCACTGATGAATAGTAACCCTGGGCGTTGACTTGAGTTTTTCACCTATTTAGGCTTAAAATCTCAAATGCCACTCAACATGAAAGTTGTGTCCCTAGACAAAACACACAACTTTTACATTGGGAGATTTTGAAGTGTTTAGGTGAAATTTGGAGAACGCAGCAAAAGTTCTGACTGACACTGGAGGGCAATGGGGTGTTCAAGGGGTTTGACTAGGGTTTTGACCAAACGTTGACCACTAGTTGACCAAGGTGTGTCATTAGGGATTGTCGGTGATGTTTTCGAGGTGATGGTTCAATTTGACCATCGTTTGACAAAACTCAATGCAGTTGACAGGTTCGTTAGGGTTAATAAACCCGACTCAAAACCTGGGGCGTCATAGCCTACCCCCTTAAATAGAATCTCGTCCCGAGATTCGACAACAAGATTAAAGAAACACCTTCTAATGAGTCAAAGGTTACATGGGTGGAAGATATACTCGCGTACACTTCTCGGCAGCGAGAATTCATATGGGCAAAAGATACATGGTGCTCTCCCCACTGCCTCAACGCAGTTCATGAGGAAGCGGACGATGAATGTATACATGGAAAACTAAAAGAAGACAAACTCCACCGGCGATGCAGAGGTACATCGCTACAAGCGTCCAGCGGAGAGACTCGAACATCTCCACGAACTGATCCATGGTCGGCGATGTAGGCTGAGGTTCTTCTCTCGGTCTTCTCCCGAGCTGCTTCTGGAGGTCGTCAACGAAGACGGCGAAACATCTTGCTTGGCGAGGGCGGAACAACAGCTGAGATGGCTAGTGGCAGGTTGGCCAAAAACTAGTCGGACGGAAAAAAATAAGAGTGGCGGCACTGTCGAGCTCGAAAGAAGGCGAGACTTGTCAATGGCAACACCGCGGAAGGGTTTCCCTTTTTATAGCTCAACGGAATGCAACGGTCATCCCAACCGACTGAGCTAGGGCTAGCGGAGCGATCTGGCGGTTGCCACACGGGGCTCGATAATGGTCGGCCCATGAGATCTTGACGACGTGATCGTGGCCGCGAGAAAAGAGATGGCAGGGCGACTCTATGGTGTCGTACCATCGTGCCACTGAAACGAATGGGGTCCAACGGTCCAAAGATTTGACCGGGATTTCTCGAGAAAACTCTAATCATACTCCTTCAACTTAGCCTGTAGATTGAGGTGAATCTATAAAGCTTTGAGATTAGGTGGAAAGAAACCAAGTTGACAAAGGGATTACCCAAGATTTTTATGAAGAAAGGGAAGGCTAGTAAACAAACGTTTGTGACATTTGTTTACTAAGATTCCTGGATTTATTTTTGAAAAGCAACAAAGGTTTAAGGATGGATCAAAGATTCTACCCTTAGAAGTCCAAGGTTAGTTGCCCATAGCAACAATAAAGGATGGCAAGGTCATAAGGAGCGGTTGCATGAAGTTGTTTATGGATAGCAATGAGAATGACTTGAAAAAATGGGTAGATACAACAATATTAGGAGACACTTGCTCACATATTATTGAGTTGGTGAGTTTTACTGAAAACATTCCTTATGTTAATGGTGCAACAATGGAGTGCTGCACATGCAGATGAGCACGTGATGCTTGTGCATATGAACATATGATGCACTTGCCATGATGCATAATGAGGAATGCACCTGTTCATGGAATATGATGCTTGTGATGCTTGTTAGCATGACTTGTTTACCCATGCAGTTAGCTGGCAAGAAGGGGATAACATAGAGTGGAGAACATGGATTTGCGGTGAGTTGCATGCTCCCAACCAAGATACCTAGCGTGCCCCTAGTGGTAATCACATGGCTGCAGCACACATGATGCACTAGGTTCCATAGAACAACAATCTCATCAGCCATAAGGAGGATATAGAAGGAGGGTCGAAACCTTTAATGCGTATGCATGTTAGTCCATCCAAGGTTCCCAAATGCACATGCTATGCAATGCATTTCCATGCCCATGAATTTATTAAATTAAGGGTGCAATCCATGCATGACATGATGATGCTTAAAGCATAACAACATAATTTTACTCTTTCTATTCATGTTATATACGTTTATAAAGTTGTGAGCAAGATCATGATGGAGACATTCAATATTGCAATGTCAAACACGATTGAGATAAGGATGTCGCTAGCAAGGCTAGTTTAGGGCATCAAGGGGCACCAACATTACCATCAAAAGTCCAAGGTGGTTGTTAACAAACAACAATTGACGGCAAGTCATAGAGAGAGGTGTTCTCGAGTAGAAACAATACCCATGAAGTCACGCTGACCTTGCTTCACTTGAATATTCGGCTTCTTGTTATGATGACTCTTACTTGCTTTGGAGTCTTGCCTCTGTGGATGTGCCTTGTTTTGCCTAGGGTTCGGGCATTTATTGGCGTAATGCCCAGGTTGTCTACAATTGTAGCAAATACGGGGCGGAAGTTCTTTAGGCTTGGAAGCATGTTGACGTAGCTTCTTGCCGCTGTGATCACTTTGTTTGCCCTTGCGAGGACAAAATTCCTTTAAGGTAATTCCCCACTCACTCAAATCCATTTCGGGGAATGCTCGCTTGCAGTTCCGGCTATTCCCTTCTTCCTTAGTAAGGTCCATTGGTAGTTTCGATGGTGACAGTAGAGAGTCGGAAGTGTTGAGTTGATTCTCCTTCATATGATCTGCCAACAAATTGCATAAGCGGGCTTGCTCAACCACAGACGTAAATAATGCCTGGGAGAGACCGTCAGTTAAACTAGTTTGAGATAACCGTTGATAACGATCCTGGAGGATATTGTCCATGATATGACTTAACGCTGAATTTTGTTCTTCCAACATCTCAATTGCACCAGCAATGGTGTCTATATCGCCCTGAAAAGGTACTCGGGGTGGGCAAGACTCATAGGGTTGAGGTCTCTCCGGATCTTTTTCGGCGGAGATAATGGTCTGAGTGACCAAATTTGGTCAGCTAGATTGGCACCAAAGGGAGATTGCTGCTGCATCATCTGGACGAGCTGTTGCTGCATCTGAAGGATTTGGCACAACATTCCCTTTTGAGCAGCCATGAATGCATCTACCATCGTCCTGGGTGGTGGTGGTGGTGGTAGGTCGCTACCACTACTCAACACACCAAAACCATCTGGGGAGCTGTATGTCGTTCTCACCATCTGAAATAATTGAGCTTTCATTAAATACACATTCATAAGCTTGTTCTCACAAGCAGAACATGTACAACGAAAAACTCAATTGGAACAAAAGTTTGACTCAGGCAACGCAATATTCTAGAACTAAGAATGTGGTGCGCTCAGCCCAAGACTACAAGGATTCATGACTCCAATGTGCAAACCAATGCAAAGGTTTGGAGCAACCTGATATCCAACATGGAATTAAAAGCTAAGGTTATCACGTGTGGAGAATTTGGCATGGGGGTCTTATTCTGGCGGTGGGGAACAAAAATTCCCAACTCAAACACCAGGGTCCCAAAAATCCCCAAATTTCTACAACAACTCAGTGTCCTCATTATGCACACTTTTGGTATTCAAAGGTAGATCTAGATTTGATTAGAATATGCTCGAAAAATTGCATTTGCAGAGGAATGTTGCTCTGAAAAACAGCAGAACAGAGACTCACTAAACTGAGCATAACACTCTGTAGAAAATTCCTAAAATCCTGAGAAATTCATAGTAGATGCCCAATTTGATAAGAAACAACTTTCCTAAAGGATGTCTAGTCAGATTCCTTACATATTTGGCTAGAAAAATTGAGAAATGACAGCAACAGAATCTGCCAGAAATTTCCTACGGTCAAAAGAGAGGAAAACCTTATCTAAGATCAAGCAATTACTCTAGAAAAACTATTCAAGCAAGCAAGGACCAATTTTAGGTTCAACAGGATTTTAATTATGAATGCACACGTCTTAAACGACCTCACACACATTGATCCAAAAGACGTAGTCAGTGCCGATGGCAAGCTTATAATCGGCTCTCCTTATAATAACTTGTCGGAGCTACTTGATTCGCACTTAACGACTTACGAAACGTTGTATGTGTACCTGCAGAAAACGAACCTTTCGTGCCAGCATGTCACGGAAGCGTCCACATACATTACCGTTCACTATAGAAACGGTATCCATGCATCAAGCCGCTGCATGGACAACGTCCAACCTCGGACACCCTCCGTTTGAATGGAATGTATCCTTGCCTCGCATGCTCGTCATGCAGAATGCACACGTATGATAAATGTGGTGACCTCACAACTCATAACTAGACGCGAAGATGGGATCCGTGGAAGGGATCACTCTATCAACCCTCGCAATTCCCGTGATGCGGAACAGCACACGTATAAAACGCGTGGCTCATCAAGTTTTGTTGTGCAAGAAAGTAAGTCTGACATAAAGTAAAGTGCTGGAAGTTACCAAAATAAACCATAGATTCTTATGCCACCTTAAAGAACCCAAAATTCCCTCTAGGGCCTCTCGATCTAGATCATTCCTTAACGATTCAACAGATTTTCAAAATCTAATCAATCTTGGAAAGTTTTATTGTAAATCATGTGATTAGTATTAATCTAATCACTCCGGTGCATATGGATGCTTTGATACCAACTGTGACAACCCCATCCGAGATAATTCCGTACTATCGCCTAAACCACTCCTTTTGGTCATTAAGCAATAATAAAGAATCATCCCGTTGAGTGTTGCCGGGTTACCGCCCAGTAAATCACTTGTCAACACAGAGAGGATCGCACATATGCATTAAAACTCCCACGAAGGACAGTCCAGACTGCCTTACAAATTAACATCAAATCCCCGTAGGGTCCATTATTACAAACATAGTTCCTTGACAAGAAAGTAAATGGTTCAGAGTTTATTGAAAACAGCGGAAGATAACTAAACGATACGATCACATCATAGGAGGCCTGTCCATGATACAATCACAACTCGTCATCCACCCATTCCAGCTCCCAGCCGGGTGGAAGTTCTCCGGGCCACACATCACATGCATTACCTAGAAACAACATTTATAAAGCAATGCTGAGTATACTAATACTTAGCAAGACTAACCCGTCTAAAGGAAAGACTTTACCTCTAATCATGCAAGGCTTTTGGCAAGTAGGTTTGTTTGCCAAAAAGCTACGAAGTGGTGAATCCTTACTTTCACATTTTTGCTCATGTTCTAGTATGAGTAATCATACTAGATAGGCAACTATTGCAATCAAGGTTGTGCAAACAATTAATCAAAGTAATAATCTTCACAAAGTTCCATCATAAAGGGATATCATGGCCAGTCGGATAAGTAGTCTCAGATAACGGTGAGAGGTCGACAATCGATTGATTCGAACCTTGCAAGGTGGACCTAAACACACGGAAAGTGCCCTCACTAAGAGTTCACCAACCATGAGGTTCCCGTCACTCCTTGGATTGGGATCAGATGCTACAGTCTTCAGTACGAGGTTTACTGGGCTACGCCACCAAGGTCACCCAACCTCACGCAAGTACTCATGGAGCAAGCCCGGGGCTGCAACCCTAAGAGTAGTAGCGCAAAGTTCCCTCACCATCTCATTTAGGTACAAGGCTTACCGTGCCCATTCCCGACAAGTGTTTAGTACTTTCAAACACTTAACCAACGAAGCCATTGGACCCGAGCGCAAATCCCATGCTCTTACCACATGAGCAATCCATTTAATCAGCATGGTGATTCCATAAAGGAGATCCTATTCTCGCGAGTGACGAACATCACTCGACTTGTACCAGATCCTTAAAGCATAGCAACTAGCGACCTAACATGCTAGTAAAAGATCGTAGGTGCTTAAGGATCATGCAACTAGGGTTTCAATCAACTCCTGAACGTAAATGCACATAAGATAGCAATAATAAATTCAGAAGATTGAAAGTAAACACAAGGGTTAATAATTAAACCGGGGCTTGCCTTCGTCAGCGCAAGCAGACACACAAACTTTCGGACTTTGGTCCGGGTCTTGCTCTACGGTCACGTAGTGCACGTCTCCTCCTGCTCCCTCGTCCTTGTCAACCGGCACGAGCGTGTAGCTACCGTCAGGGATTTCTACACGAGAATGCAATGCAGTGATTAGGAGTGTGATTAATTTCATTTAATTAACAAACAGTAGCAAACAGCCACTAGGACTATATGGTTGGCCATATTCACCTTAACAAAAGTATTTAAACATTTTTCCTTTTAAAAGATAGTCAAAAAGCTTATTTAGTCTTCTCTTTAAGGTGATTGTGTGCACATCTATAAAAGAATATTTACTTTAAAACCAAACAGCAAGGAAAAGTTACTTTTATGCCACAAATTACTTTCCTAATTCATTTATATAACTCATGCATGAAGGGATTTGTTTTTCATATTTTTTCTTCACTATATTAATCTAGTTTGCACCCTTTTAATCAACCAATCACACGTCAAACTTGCCCAATAGTGCCCACTGGTCCTAATGACCAGGAAACACTCCTTTGGACAGCAAGCAACTAGCTTGCACCACTGAATTTAAATGCTCATAAATAAAGGCATTTCTAGCTAGCATTTAAAGGATTAATACATATAAAAATAAATACAACAGCAATGAGACCAAACTTTCTCCTACACATGCTTTGGCCTAAAACAAGCCCAAGGAACCAACAAATACACCTATAGCTATTATAGATCTTGACATATACATTTATGATTAAAAACAAGCATAAATTAAAAAATAATATTTCTAACAGAGATAAAATAAGGATAAATTCACCAAAGGTGCATTTGGGTATAACATGGCAATAACCAGAAGTTGGGCTCAAGAATTGTCATATTTTAAGCTACAAAAATCATCTAGGCAGATTTATCAATATCACAAGATTATTTATATAAAAAGATTCCTTTAGTAACTTTGTGCAAATGTTTGCACAAAACCTAAACATGTTAGTTTCCACGACATATCCAAAGTCCAGCTCAAGATCATGCATGGATTTAGGCATTTTACATTTCAATTTTTCAAGCAAAAACTAAAACTCAAAAATATATACATGTTTTGGGAAAGTTGTAGTTCTAGTTACACAGAGTACAGCAAAATTGGGTTTGCAATTTTTGGATTTTTCTGTGATTTTATATTGAATTTACAAGGTGTAGCTGAAACACACAAAGGGTGAAGAAACCTTTTGCGAACAGACCCTACGAAAGAATTAGAGATTCACAGATATACCCCCGGTTTGCACAAACAACCCTAGAAAGAACTCCAGCCATGCAATGTAGTCCTCGGGCCAAGGGGGCGGCGCGGCCGGCCATATTCCGGCGAGGCCGGCGGCGGGACTGGCCGGGAAAGTGGGGGAAAGGGGTCTAGGAGCTCAGGGAGGTCCAGTGGTGGCTAGAGTTAGTGCGGGGCAGCACCGGCGAGGGGCGCACGGCGGGGCAGAGGTTTGGCGGCCGCAGCAGGTGCAATGCCGGCGAGGGGACAGCACGGTTGGGGCAACAAGCGGCACGAGAAGCTTTAGCATGTCCTTGAGGGCCGATTTGAGGGGTTAAGCGGTGGTGATGGGGGTCGGGAGGTGGAGCTCCACGTCGGCGTTAGTGGTACCGGCGGCGGGTCCGGCGCGGCTCGCGGGAGGTACGGGTTTACTGCCTTTTATAGGCGGCCGTCGCTTGCAAGGCGGTTTGTGATCGCCAATGTGTAGGCCAAGTAGGAGTATGGGAGCGGTTACGGCGGCGATATGGGGCGGGTACGGCAGAGATGCCAGTGGCCGACGGCGGCAAGGTTGGCGCGCTCGACCACGGGGCGCGTGGCGCAAGGTGAGTGGGGGAGGAAGGCGGTGCGGCGCAAGGGGGGGGTCCCACGGCACGCGGAACGGTGGACCGAGGCCGGCCTCGGCGTGCCGGCCCGGCCGCGGCCACGGCGCGGTCGACGCGCGAATGCCGGCGTGGGCGCCGCTCTGGAGCGCCAGGGTCGAAACCAGTTCAGCCCGCCTGCTTTGACCAGGATTTTGCTCCAAAAATTTGAACTATAGTGCACAAAAGTTTGAATAGGAAAGTTGTAGATCTAGCATCCCTCTACAACTTTTACAAAGGGCGTATGGCATTTTTCTCAACCAATTGTGCACAAATTGCATGCCAAGTTGGCAGTTTTCTGGGCACCGATGAATAGTAACCCTGGGTGTTGACTTGAGTTTTTCACTTATTTAGGCTTCAAATCTCAAATGCCACTCAACATGAAAGTTGTGTCCCTCGACAAAACACACAACTTTTACATTGGGAGATTTTGAAGTGTTTAGGTGAAATTTGGAGAACGAGGCAAAAGTTCCGGCTGACACTAGAGGGCAATGGGGTGTTCAAGCGGTTTGACTAGGGTTTTGACCAAACCTTGACCACTACTTGACCAAGGTGTGTCATTTGGGATTGTCGTTGATTTTTTTGAGGTGATGGCCCAGTTTGACCGTCGTTTGAGCAAAGTCAATGCAGTTGACCGGTTCGTTAGGGTTAATAAACCCGACTGAAAACCTGGGGCATGACATGGTGAATTTTGAAGGCAACGTCTCTTCGGCTCAAGGAGCAATCTGCGTGGAGCTCACCATCGGCAGTAAGACCCTTCCAACAACTGTCTTTGTCATTAAAGGAAGGGGATCTTATAATCCACTGCTGGGTCAGGATTGGATACATGCCAACTGCTGCATACCGTCTACAATGCTTCAATGCATCATCCAATGGATTGGAGATTCAATGGAGGTGGTACAAGGAGAAACCTCTTTGATAGTGGCAGCTACAAAAGCACAAGGATGGACCTATGATCGAGTAAGTTGCATATCTAAAAAAGCATGGGATACCAAGTATCTCAAAGTGTCTGATTTTGGAATAAAGCCGGTTCAAGCAGTCGGCTCTGATGACAAGATTTAATGGATCAATTTATTGAAGATGAAGGGAAGATTGGGCTCGAAACCACAACAGCCGATGGATTGGTCGCCCAAGTATATCAATAGATGTATGAACCGATTGTCACATCGAGCCTATCGACCGATTGAGTTTTCGAGCTAAAGCCGATTGCAAGTGTATTCGTTTCTAGTAAAATAGCCAATATCTATAAAAGAATCGCCTTTAGTGCAAAGAAATGTAAAATTGATGTACAAGATTAATATATTCGGTTGTATCCGGTACATGTATCGCCTTCAGAACAAAATAAATACGTTTTTGTCTCTTCTGTTTTGCATTACAACAATGATATTGCAGCTCAGATCTACAGATTACATGCATTCTCAAGAGGTTCCAAGGGGTGAGTTGCCCTAATCTCTAGTATGATGAGGATATTGAATCGATGAGTGAGAAAAGGACACAATGAAGAGGAAATAGAAGATTAAGATCCTCACACGATTCTGCAATCTTCCACCAGAAGGAGCCCGAGTTGTTGACCAAGATGGTCGTTCCTTTGGCACGCTATTCCTCTGATAAATGTCCAGCAAGACACCCAACCCGTCTCCTTCTCCTAAAGCCAGGTACTCACAAGGATTCTTCTAGCTATAATGCCTCATGGATTCTCAAAAGGAGTCAAAGAATAAAAGATATCGCTACACTACTTCACAAGAATTCTTCTAGCTATGAAAGAGGAAGAGAAGAAAGGAACAATCATACAACAAAAGTTTGTAATCTATCTGAGTTGGTTGTGCCATGGCCGATTAGTTTCTCCATCGAGCTTCAGGCCTATTTATAGCCCCAAATGGCAAAAGGGATAACTACAAAAGGGAATTGAAAAAGGGGAAATGAAGAGCATCCGATGCAGTCAAAGCTAGAACAGTTTCCCTGTGAAAGTCTCGGGCTAGACAGTGGGCAGGCCTGCAGTGATACGTTTCCCAAAAATCAGGGGTTGGCTTTGAAAGAGGATTGAATAATGATGTGTGGCCCTACACTATACTCTAGAAGAGAAGACTATCAAGATTCCCTTCTCTCAACATTTCCAGCAACAACGGCAAGCTTTGATGCATCATTAGGATACAAGAACTCTTCAAGAAGAAACTTGTCAAGGAATGGGAATGGTTGCATTTTCCTGGAAGCACTCTGGACTCTTACTTCTAATGGAAAAATAGTCTGGTTCATAGTCAGAAGATTATGGTGCTACATGAGGAGTAGGCTACCATTTTATAGCAGGCAAGTCGAACCAGACCATTAAAGAGCACCTACAAGTATGGGTGGGAATTCATCACCGGAAAGTGGTGCATTAAATCAAATATCGATCAAGAGGTGGTGATTTTCATTCAAAAAAGGCCAATTGCATCGGCTGATAGTACATCAAAATTCAAAGGAGGCTCTTGGCCTTGTCTAGCTCTACTCTAACTTGGGCTGTTTCTTCACCTACACGATCCAATTCATGTAGGAGAGCTATCCTCCTAGCTTCGAGGACCTCCAACTTCTTCTCCTTGTTTGCAACCACCAGATGGAGACCACGTTCTTGTCTAGATGGGTGGTTTGGCCGATTCGCACCAAAGGCGTTGATGTTCGAGACAATCTTTTCCACAGTATCACAGTTTGGAGACTAAGAAAAGAAGAAACATCAGGGAAAAAGATCGTGAGAATGAAGAAAAAGTGAAAAAAGAATCAACCTGATTCACAAAGGAGGAAGAAGAAGAGGAAGCCATTGCAAAGAAAGATAATAGGTTCAAAGGACTAAAGGGACTAGACGTCTTATAAAGACCGAGTAAAACATTCAGTCAAAGCATTTAATATGGAGCATTGGAAGTTGGCCAGTGAAGGAAAATCACAGTTTAGAAAATTACAAATAAAGTTTAAACTATGCCTAAAAGATGGATGGCATTGATGAGGTCTAGACGTAGTTGATCGACCACCTCTATCTCCTGGCAATCGGCGTCGGCCGAACCAGAGATCGGTAGCTCCTATTCACGAAGAACTTGGGCTTGGCGTGCAGCTGAGTCCCTCTATGGTGCCTAGGAGGTCTGTAATATTTTGCTCTTCAGCTGCTAAGTCGTGATCAACTTGACTGAGTTCTTTCATCAGTTCCGCACAACGCCTCTTCAAACAGTCAGTGTTGTTGACAATATCAAAACGGGAAGAAGTTAGGAATTCAATCCTATTGTCCAGATCGGCCATACTACTATCCAGGTTCTCCCTATCCTGGGTAAGTTGCTCTTGATGTTTCCTTTCATCCAGCCGATCTTGAGCTTCCTGAACTATGAGTTACGATTCTCGATGAAAGCAACTTGGATCATCTTTGCCTTAGGATCTCTAGGCAACCGACCCTGAATTTGCTTAAAGGTAACTCAGATCGGCTCGACATCTTGTACAAGTTGACCAATATCCTAGTTCAGCAATGGCAACACCTCGGTCAGCTTAGCCTTTACTTCATCTGGGAGAATGACGACCAATGTGCCCTAGACAGAAGGCAAGTTTGTTAGAACCTGCAGAAAAAGCAAAAGAGCCGAAGAAGAAATTTGAAGAAATCAGGAAGTTTGCCTCTACAACAGAAGTTGTTGCTCGAATCTGGGCAGCTAGGTTTTCAGCTGATGATGATTCACAAACTTCAACAATCAGCAACTGTGGTTGGTCACCGGTATCTTGCTGAAAATCACCCGAAGACTTATCACGAACCTCAATCGAAAGTCTTGACAATACCCTAGAACAAAGACGAAGAGTTAGAGGATGAGAGTAATAAAGAAACAACTAATGAAGATTGTACCTCAACTAGTTATTCAGTTTGAAAATCGGCTTGTTCAAGAGAACGCTGAGGCTGGATAATAGGAGCATCTGAAACATTGATACTCTGAGTATCAGTTTGTTCGATTGATGAAGTCAGGGTGTCATCAACCAGGATCTCCATAATTTTATCAGGTTCAGTTTGCTCAGACGGCTCAATCAAAATATCATCAATTGGAGTTTCTTGAATTGGCTCCAGAACTGGACTTTGATCAGGGTCAGCATTACTAGTATGTGTTGACTGGCTTGAAGACTGGATAGAAGAGGAAAATGATCAATAAGAAAATACAAAAAAAGGAAAGGAAAGAAGGCAGAAGTCAGTACTTTGAAGGCACTCACTAATACTCTTGCCATATCACAGGCATCAACAACTACAGTGTCAATTTTCCTCTTTGTTTTACAGGAAAGAGTCTTGCTAGATACACCTTTCCTCTTATGCGTCGACAAAGGCAAATTATTGAGAACAGGATTGGTTTTAGGACCTTGCATGACTGAGGAATTGAAGGGGCTTTATGGCTGATATATGGTGCCCGTCTTGGTGGCCAATATTGAATCAGCTTGCCACATCTTCTGACAGTAGGAGGCTCTGTAGTATCAGGATGAAAAGGAAAAGAGGATATAACAATTTGGGTACAGTCAAGAAAATACTTAAATTAATTAAAAGAAAGTTACCTCATCAGGTGATGCATTTACGTAGAGTCCAACTTCTCACAATAGATTCTTGGAGAAATAAAGAAGAGGTGATCACACCATTCTGCCCACCAGATGTTAAAGAGAGAAGAAGTAAAGCTAGAAAATCTTTAGGAAGCAAGATCGATGGTGGAAGAATCAAGAACCCGATCCAAAAGATGCTGATAATGAGTACCACTAGGAATAATCTCCCGTGCCGTAATCAAATCACAAAAATAAAGACCAATCGGCAACTGGCCGAACCCCAACTAGTGAGCACACACCGAAGGATTATAAAATTCGTAAGTGGCCGATTGATCTTTTCCAAAGACACAAGAAGGGAGGAACCCTGGCTTAATGATTTCCACAAAGGCGATTCTGTCTTCATCATCTTTGTGGATATCATCAAAGTTGAATGTGGTCTCAAAATAGGTATCATCATCTCTATATGCAAACTAGATGATGGATTCTGAATTAACACTAAGGTAAAAGCTTCTGAAGTGTTTTGCAATACGGGAAGGAGTCCTCTTATGTTCTGGAAAAACAGAAATGGCCTCTCCGAAGTTCATGCATCGGCACCTCATAATCTGGACATTGTCTGGTTGATCTCCTGGAAAATGCTGATCAATGATATTTTGTTCCAATCTATCTCGAAGATGGAGGTTCAGCCACATTTTGATGATTCGCCAAGGACCACCTAGGGTACCAATTGGAGAGTTGGTGATAAACTAATAGATACTTGACGAAGGAGATGGTAAACCACACCTAAGAGATACTTTCTAGGGGGGGATGCAATTGCCAGCAGCCAACTGTTCAGCCACTATATGATAATTGGTAGTGGGGCCAAAGGTTTTGCCACAGAAGACAAATTTCTCAAGCCACATGTTCAGAAAAGCAACATGTTCCCTGTGACCCACAGTTCCCTCTTTCTTGTGCTCAGCAATATAGCCAGACCATCCACCTATGTTCTTGGTTTTTAACTGGAGAGAAGGTTCATCATTACGGCGGCTAAAGAGAACATCTGGGGAAGAAATATCTAAACCAGCCAGCAAGAGAACGTTGGCCAGAGTTGGAGCCATCGGCCCATGGCCAAACAAAAAGGTGTTAAGCGCATCAGACCAAAAATAAGAAGTAGCTATCGGAAGAGATTCATTCCGAGACATCTCAGACAAAGATAAAGTGATGCATTGACTGATCTTGTATTGCTCCAAAGATTCTTTGTTCTTCACAGAAACTTTGAGGTACCAATCTCTCCACCCTTTGACATAGCCTGTCCAAGACCTAAAGCAAGTATCCCAATCGTCCAGATTCAAAGAGGCGTACTTAAAAGGGATTCGGCCAGTTCCAAAATTAATCATCTCGGTAGGGTCGGTATCACCCATTGGGTCAAGAAAGGCAAGTCCAGGTTTGTCATCAAGAGGAATAATAAGATTGGATCTAAGTGCCTGAAAAAAAATAGATAAAGAAGGAGTTCGGACTTCAGACAAAGCAGGGAAGTGACATGAATAAATTAATAAATGCCAAGGAACAAAGGAAATACCGGGGAACTAAAGAAAGGGATGCCTTCGGAAGTGCACAAGCAGAGCAAGAACCTCCGGCGGAATTTGAAGACGCCATAGATCAATGAATGTTTTGAAGCTTAGGGTTTGTCACTTGAAAGCTTGAGCTGTTGAAACAATGAGATTTGGGACAAAGAAAGAGCCATGGTAGTTGTATTTATGGCCCTAAACATTTCTTGAGATTCTACGACCAACTTCGAATCAAGGAAGATAACAAATTCGAGGAAATTTTGGAGCAAAAGATTATTTACTCCGAAACTGGGGGCATGTGTTGACACCATTTTTTTGAAAAATAGGTCAAAAAAGGATAAGGAGAAACAGCTGATGAAAAAAAGAGTGTAATCAGCCAACAAGATTCGTTGATAGCGAGAGGAATTTGACCCTGATAGTGGGCCAGCGGGTCAGAGCGATCGACTGATGGTTAACCAGAGGATCGGCTGATGGAGAGGAAAAAGGAAAAAATCAATGAGATACGCCAGAAGGAAAGCATGGTGGAGGCGGGTCAATCTACGATTGGCGACGGGTTAAAGAGTCAGTTTTAGGAAGTTTTTGACTTCTGTGGAAGTCCTTTATGTTTTAGTAGTTTTTATCTTTCTTTAGATGCAAGTAAACAGTGTCGTAATCGGCTAGGAGTCGGGTTGTCCTCCGGACATAAATAGCGACCCTGTGTGGTTGCAAAAAGTGTACACACTAATATCAAACAAACCGCCTTCGGGCAAACCCTTTACTTCACAACATCTACTTTTCAGTGTCTACTTTTACAGCATCTACTTTTCGGTGACTTCGCCATTGCGTTTTCCCTTTTTCTACAACGTCACACTTCGAGTTCGTCGGGCTGCATCAACTGACCTCTAGTAAGCTTGTGAGTACCATTTTACCGAATAACCCTAAGCTTTAACATCTAGGCGCATCGCCGACGTTTAATCTTGTTCTTTATTCACCCCTTACCGATATTAGCTAGATCTGCAAGTTTGTGTACCAATTCTTGTGGTTTTAGCTATTATCATTATTGCTCCACTAGATCTACATCCTATCGGCTTCTAACACCGCAGTCGATTCCGACCTACTCGAGTGCCGACGTCACGATCGGTCGATTCCAGCTGATCTATCTATTCACACACCCGCGCTTCGATCGCTCTCGAGCTAGCCGATTCCACTTTTACCCGTACCGACCGATTGGGTGGTACACGTGTCACTACAAGGACATTGGTTCTCTAGCTGATCCCTAATATTTTCCATTGTCAATCAACAGGTCAGATTGGTTGGCACACTTCGCTACAGACCGGGGAGTCACGTGTGCTGCATGCGGAGGTGATGTCCTATTTTCGCGTCAACAGGCAGCATCACGAACCTTAACTAAGACACATGTGTATGGCATGCCGACTAGTTTTTATCCGGGACAATCATCATTGTTGGAGCCGACCTCGGTTAGACCGCCCCCATGGCCGGTCTGACCGCCCCGTCTAGCCAGATGATGGGTGTTCCAGCAAACACATCTCTTGTAAACAGAGTTGATTTATCATCTACAAGGAAATCCCAACTAGCTGCTATGGATGAATTTAATAAATTTAAGGAAGAAGTAGCTAGCATGGTAAAGAATAAATTCAGAATTAACACTTAACATGGTAAAAGCCTTACAAAGCCGATTTTGATCTTATGGCTTATCCCCATGGTTGGCGCGTACTTGATTTTATTAATAGTGGTGAGGACAATTGTACAACTTGGGAGCACATAAGCCAATACATTGCTCAACTAGGTGAAGCAAGTGCCCATGATTCTTTTAAAGTGTTTTTGTTCCCTTTATCTTTAACGGGTACCGCCTTCGCTTGGTTTTCACCTTTAGCCCCCAACTCTATTGATTCTTGGAATCAATTAGAACAAAAATTTCATGATCATTTCTTTAGTGGGGACTATCATCTAAAATTGACAGATTCGACATCAGTTAAGCAAGGTAAAGACAAAACAGTCTCTAATTACCTTAAGCATTTTAAAGAGGTTAAAAACTGTTGTTTCAATTTGTCGATTTCTAATTCCGACCTAGCCAATCTTGCTGCTAAAGGATTAAAATCTGCTCTTAGAGAAAGATTAGAATGTGCAGATTTTGATTCACTTGATTCCATTCTTGTGAGAAGCATGGCACAAGAACTGAAATTGAATAAAGAAAAAGAAAAACTTGAGTCTCATCGGTCTAATATTCATGTAGTTGATTATGTTTCTAATAATTCGAACGATGAGAGTGAAGTTTATAGTGCTAAATTTGTATTGCCTTCTAAAGATAAATCTTTTTCTTGTACATCAGTTAATTAAGCCGACTAGTAAAGGTCGGCAAGAAGAATTAAGATTTACTTTTGATGTTTCTATGTGTGTTCGCATTTTTTATGAATTACATAAACTTGGAAATATTGAAATATCTCATACCATGCCTCCACTTGATGAGATAAAGCGACATGCATATTGTAAATAACATCATTCTTATTCTCATGCTACTCATGATTGCAATGTGTTCCGTCGCAAGATTCAATTAGCCATAAATGAAGGTCATTTGGTACTTCCTGAAAAGCAAGTTGACAAGCATCCTTTTCCTATCAACACCATTGAATTACAACAGCCCAAGGTTTTGGTTCGACCACATCAAGTCGAAATAACCAAGGGCAAGAATGTGGTGGTCGTGGAAGCGAAGCCCGATTTGAGAGGAAACAAGTTAACAAGATAAGTTGCTTATGAAGATCCCTGATGGTAGAGAAACGTTCAAGATTACAATCAAAGCTTCTGGACTTGGGGGCAAGGGTCGTCCGCACGTGTTTGTCGGCAACCACTCGAGCCTGAAAAGGCTGGGGCGGTTGAATCGACTAGGGTAGGCGGTCAGACCACCCCTGTCCATGGTCGCTCCAAGATGCTTATTCCGAAGTAGCCGGACATTGGAAACTGGCAGCTCAACGTGGTAATGAACCGGGGGAGTGTTCCAAAGCCAAAGATCACATTTGACATGCTATTCGACAAGTACTCCAAATAAAAGGCTGTTACGAGCGATCGGTTATTAAAAAAAGGATGAGGTCACCCACACATCAAGAGAGGCCGTCATAGCCTCCCAGGGTAGCTATCAGGTTCAGGGGTGAATCATCTCAAAGGCAACACTTTACTCCAGCTTGGATTCCTTCAAGTTCAAATTCGCCTCGTCCAATCTACGATGACAATGAAGTAATGTGGGTGCCATATCAACAATCCTTCCATCCTGGATGGGGAGGATCAAGGAGACCATCTCTGGATCGGACTTCACAACCTACACGAGATCGGTGGACGTCACGTCAGTCTGGACAGGGTCACCAGGACCACCTGGTTAGATCGCCCCCTATAGGCGGTCAGACCGCCCTGCCCAAAAAAGTTCAACTCCCTCCGAAACAAGTGTACAAGCCCAAGATCAGAGAGGAGAAGGTTGAAAAGATGGATGTTGACACAGAAAGGACTACTAGTAAATATATCATCCAAATTGTGACGATGGACGTTGTCATTGAGAAAGATAGCAAGAGACTTGTTGTTTTAAACGATCAGGTTGGGACATCTACTCAAAAGGGATTTGTTGTCACTAATGATCATGAGGCCAATGGAAGTGGTTCCAACTCCTAGTAGTTTATACCAAGATGGTGTCCTCCCGGTTTGACTCACACTCAAAGAAGGAAGCTTCAACGCTTGAGGCTGTGGGAGAAAACGGAAAAAGAGTTGGAAGAACAGAGGGACAAGATCTTCAAAAGTTACAGGCCCATGGTACCTCAAGGGAAGAAGTGGAGAGCCAAGATGACACCCCTGGCAGAGGCGGTTAAACCGCCAGAGGAGGCGGTTAAACCGGCTGACCAGGCGGTCAAACCAGGTTCACCAGAGACGCCGCTCAATTTCGCTTCTTCAGTCCCCATGCATTGCGATGATAAGTTGTCGTCGATACCTGCTCCAGAAGATTACGAGCAACTTATTGATTACAGTTCTTCTCCAGAGCGCATGGACCTTGAAGACAATTGAGAAGATGTGACGCCCCAGGTTTTTAATTAGCATCATTAACGCTAATGGACGGATCAGCCAAGTCAAACCGGCTGACGCTAGTCAAACCTATGTCAACCTGGGTCATCACCTCGAAAACCGAGCCGACAACCCCTATTGACCCCCTTGACCAAGTCAACACACCCTTGTGGTCAACTTTTGGTCAAAGACATGGTCAAACCCCGCTTAATCCCTAACGCCAGTGAAAGTCCTCCGGAACTTTTGCCGCGTTCTCCAAAATTCACCAAAACACTTCAAAATCTACCAATATGAAAGTTGTCTAGTTTTTTGAGGGACACGACTTTCTTGTAGATTGGCATTTCCAATTTTGAGAGGAAAAAGGTGAAAAACGTGGTCAACTACCAGCAGCTCCTGTTCACCGAGGCATGGCGACATTCAAAATTTGGCAACAATTTGTGCAAAATCCGTTGAGAAAAACACCATACGGCCTTGGTGAAAGTTGTAGAGGGTAGTGAGATCTACTACTTCCCTATTCACACCTTGGTGCATTTCTATTTCAAAATAGGGAGAAACTCGCGGACAAGCAAGGGCACAATGAAACAATTTGGCGCCAGAATGCGACGTCGCGCGCCCGGCCGCGCCTCGCCCACGCCTCGCCGCCCTCGGCGTCCGGGCCCACACAGCCACATCCCGAGGTCCCGCACCATCCCGAGGTCCCGCACCCTGAGGCCGGGAGCACTCCGAGGCGCCTTGAAGTCTCGCAAGCCACGCGCGACGTCCCTGTTCGCGCTTCGAGCTCTTGCCCGTGCTGTCCGCCAGGCATGCCGCCACTCGCAGTCAGGCACCCGCGCCCGGCCTTGCTTCGAGGCTAAGCCTCCACGCCTTGCACGCTTAAGCTCACCTATTTAAGGCCCTGAGCCTCTCACACGCGCCCACGCCGGGTCATCTCCGCGAGCCCCGCCGAGCCGCCATGACCGCCGCCCGGGCGAGCTCCTGTTTCTGCTCGAACCGCCGGCCGCTTGGCCTTCCCAGCACCTCGCCTAGGCCCCATAGGAGCTCAAAGCATTGCGCATTGTCCCACACCTCCCTTCTCCTCACCGGAATGCTGGCCGCAGCGGACACTGCCGCCTCGCGCCACCGAGCGCCCTCACCAGCATTTCTCCACCAATCCCCGGCCACCAAATCGGGTCCGGTCGAGCAGGTGGTCGTCCCCTGACGTTTCCCCAGCCAAGAGCGGCGGCGGACTCGCCGGAATCCGGCCACCCGCTCCGCCAGCTGGCCCAGGGACTCAATTGCGAGTCCCCAAATCTTCCCAGGGGCTTACATGGAAAGCAAGAACCTACCTGTAAGAAAATTGAAACATCTAGGGGTCCTGGTGCAAAGTGTAACTTCAATAGTACTCAGGTTTTGCTGAAACTTGTAAAATCCCTAGAAAATAGTAGGAAAATCAGAAATATGCAAGCTCAATTTTCCTAGATTTCTGGTGAAGAGTACTATAATTTTTGTTATACTCATCTAATCTGTTTTTGATATTTTTAGCACAAAAAATAGAAATGTGGAAAACCTAGATCTGCAATATCTCAAAATCCATAGGGCCTCTGTATCCAATTTTTGGATATGTTGTGTGTGATGTTATGGCTAGCTCCTGTGCCGACAATTGCACAAAGTTATGCTGTAAATCTTTTTATATGAATTATTTTCCATTTATGCAGAATTTGCCTAGATGATTTTTATAGCTAAAAATAATTATGCTCTTGAGCCCAACTTCTGCATATTGTCTTGTTATGCCAAGTTACACCTCTAGTGAACTAATCACAACTTTTTATTAATCAGAAGTATTTATTCTTAATATATGCATGTTTTCCTTTGTAATTTAATAATGCAAGATCAGTAGTAGTTCTAGGTGTACTTGCTGGTTTTCTAGGATGGTTTAGGACCAGAGAACATGTGCGAGGATGTTTGGAGCATTTGGATGCTTATTTATTTTTGTATGCATTTAACTTGAATTGCTAGCTAGCTTTTGTTATTTTCAAAGTAATTAATTTTCTAGCTTCCCAAGCATTGTATGTGTGTTCAGTGGCTTAGTATGGGTGTGTTGATGCTTAAGAAACCCTCCACTGAATTTTTCGTGATTTATTGATAAATAAAAACTTGGCTCCCATGAAGTCCCGGCTCGACCTTGGTTTTGTGGCTCAACCAAGAAACCGTCCACCGACTTCATCTTGCTGTTCTTGCCACCATGCGGCCCGCACTCGACCCCGCTAGCCACTGGGTCCCTCGAACGAAGCCTACTTGTCTTCTCCATACCTGGAGGCCTCACCGGCAACGACCTTTCGCGCTTGTTCTTCACCTGCACCAACACGAGTCAAGCCGCAACCTGCACCTGCAATACTCAATGTTGTCAATCACTCATCACACAAGGAAGCGACCATCCACCGGTCCTCGAACCACACATGATCCTCAATCTCCCCCTTGATGAGTGCATTGACAACACACTTATTTGGTAAATAAAGAGAAAAGGAATACAGAAAAGAAACAAAAGGAAAAACTCCAACAAGCGATCGAAAGCCGAGAAAGGCAAAGAACGAGATCACTTGAAGAAGACAAGTCTCGGAGCCCTTAGGCAAGGGCAACGGCTCGACACATCCGAGACAAAAACCATGCTCAAGCAAAGAGCACAAACCACCAAAGCACACAAGAGCTCCCCCTGCACATATGCAAGCTCCCCCTGATCAAGTGCCAACTCTGGGCATAAACCGGTCAGGCCGGTTCCCATAACCGGTCAGGCCGGTTCCACCAAAACCGGCCAGACCGGTTTCCAAAACCGTTCAGGCCGATTTCACACAGCATACCACACCCCCAAAAGCCAAAAATGCAAAAGAAATGCACAAGCTCCCCCTAGACACTTGGGATAGGTTCCAGGGATACAACGCAACTTTTCTCCACCTTCCTTTCTCCCCCTTGTTGCCAATGCATAAATCAAGGCACAAATGCAACCTAGAGCGTCTCAAGTATACAAAATTCATCACAAGATGCTACACATGTCAAAATGAGCAAGTTAGATACTCTACAGGTTCGTAATGACCTCAACTACATGATCACCAAGTTTCACAACCATTGGACAAGGCTAAAAAGGATTTGAGTAATTTTGCGAAAAGTTACTCTCTCACAAGCAAAAACCTAAACATGAGCAAAACATGTCAAAATGGCAAAGCCACACAAACTTCATGCTAGGACAGCCATTCTAATCATAAGACCACCACAAACACCCACAAGCACCTCATGTCATGTCAAAGCCACCGAGCCATGTGCCTACTTCTATGTATGAGACTTCTCATTGGTAGGCATCATGCAACGGTTTAGCACCCAAAGCAAATTAATTTCAGCACATATGACATGGGAACATATTTTCCAAGCATTTTACATTTCATTTTCAGATTCAAAATTGGTACATGAAATGTCTTTGTGACAAAAAGGAACTTATGCCCCTCCATAAGATAAAGCAAGAGGGCTAAACATTCATGATCGCAAATGAGCCTTTAGCCCCATATGATCAATAAACTAGCTATCCAACCACAAATTAAGCATAGCCAAGTCACTAAAACATGTCAAGATCATATAAAGGCGTTTACACATGAGAGAGCATATATGTGACATTTTCAAAAAATAGCCATCAACCATGGATCATTCATCTAGATCATCAAGAGCTAAGCCAAACTAGCCATAGCATACCAAACAAGCTCACAAAAACATATATAGCAACCCATGGTGAAAAATGTATATAGGAGAAGCTTTTCCTATCCAATGCATATGATACAAAATGCATGCAATCTAAGATACAAGGATGCCTATACATCATGTTACACATGCCATGCCAAATGCAAGAAATGCACAAAGGAAACTATACATATGCTACAAAGGAGCTCCCACACACCCAACTCAAGAAATCAAACACACACCAAGTTCCCCCCACAAACGAGTGAAAGTTGCTTGATCTAGGGGTTTGGTGAAAATATCGGCTAGTTGGTCATGTGTGGGTACATGGATCAAAGCTATCTTTCCTTTCTCTATGTTGTCTCTCAGAAAATGGTACCTCACTTCTATGTGCTTGGTTTTGGAATGGAGAACTGGGTTCTTCGCAACGCTTATGGCACTGGTGCTATCACATTGAAGTGGGACATGGGTATACTCCTTACCAAAGTCACTCATGGTGTATGAAATCCAAAGGAGCTGAGAGCAACAACTAGCAGCAGCAACATACTCGGCCTTGGTAGTGGATTGAGCAACACTCGATTGTTTGCGGGAAGACCAAGACACCAAAGAGGAGCCCAAAAACTGGCAAGTCCCAGAAGTGGACTTCCTATCCAACCGACACCCGGCAAAATCCACGTCTAAAAAACCATGAAGCGCCAAAGAAGAGGACACGGAGTACCAAAGGCCGAAATCGGGAGTGTGACGCAAGTACCCGAAAATTCGCTTCACCGCTTGCCGATGCGAAGTCCTCGGAGACGCTTGAAAACGAGTGCACAGACACACCGAGAACTGTATGTCCGGCCTCATCGCCGTCAAGTAGAGGAGTGACCCGATCATGCTCCGGTACTCCTTCTAATCCACGTGTTCACCTTCCTCGTCCGCATCAAGAGCTGTAGTCGTACTCATCGGCGTCGTCATAGCCTTGGAATCCTCCATCTTGAACTTCCTCACAATGTCCTTGGTGTACTTAGCCTGGTGCACAAATGTTCCTTCCTTTGATGCTTGATTTGTAGCCCGAGGAAGAACCGCAACTCACCCATCATGCTCATCTCAAATTCCTTGCTCATATCCTCTGCAAACCTTGCAACAAGAGAGTTAGACGAGCCACCAAAGACAATATCATCCACGTACACCTGCACAATCAGGATATCTCTTCCCCGCCTCAGCAAAAACAAGGTCTGATCGACCTTCCCCATCTCAAATCCTCTCTCAAACAAGAACCCCCTCAACCTGCCATACCAAGCTCTAGGCGCCTGCTTCAACCCATATAGCGCCTTCCTCAACTTGTACACCCGGTGGGGGTACTTCTCACTCTCAAACCCCGGAGGTTGCCTCACATACACTTCTTCCTCCAACACACCATTCAGAAAAGCACTCTTCACATCCATTTGGTGCAACTTGAACCCTTTAGCCACGGAAAAGGCTAGAAGGATCCTAATCGCCTCCAAACGGGCTACGGGAGCAAAGGTCTCCTCGTAGTCAATCCCCTCCTTCTGACTGAACCCTTGAGCAACAAGTCTCGACTTGTTCCTCACAATCTCACTTTTCTCTCCATCTTTGTTCTTCCACACCCACTTTGTACCAATCGGCTTACACCCTGGGAGAGGGTCAACCAACTCCCAAACCTGATTCCTCTCAAAGTTCTCCAACTCCTCATGCATCGAATTAACCCAATTGTGATCAGATAGTGCGTGTCCAATGTCTTTGGGCTCAAAAGTAGCAACAAATGCAGCATGAGCGAAATGAGAATTGTTTCGAACCCTCGACCGTGTAGTGCGTTCATTCATGTCGTTGATGATCCTCGTAGCTGGGTGATCCACTTGTACTTGCCGGGAGGTTCTCGCCTCGATGCTACCTCCCCCTCAACATCAGCTTCTCCTCGTTCTTGATTTGTCGTCGTAGGTGTAGTAGAGGGTCCGTCCGTCACCGTAGTCGAAGTAGTGAGTACATGTTCAGCTGGGGGCACCACAACACCATCTTCATCGTCTCCATGTTCATGCTCCTCCTCATGAAAGATCTCCTCGCCAAGCTCATCATCACCTGCACACTCAAAGACAAGCTGGCTACGTGGCTCTGTCTCATCGAAGGTCACCTCGCAAGTCTCCACGATTTGGTTAGTTTCAAGATTGAGCACACGGTATGCTCTAGAGTGAGATGCATAACCAAAGAAAATACCATTGACAGACCTAGCCTCAAACTTTTCCAACTTCCTGCCTTTCTTCAGAATGAAACACTTGCAACCAAAGACATGGAAGTGACTCACCTTGGGTGTGTGACCATGCATCAACTCATAGCATGTTTTCTTCTTGTGCACTCTGAGGTAGATCCTGTTCGACACATAGCATTGTCCGAGCCATCTCGCACAAGGTCCCGTTCTTCCTTTCCACAACAACATTCTGGGGAGGCGTATACGGACTCGAAAACTGGTGCTCAAGACCCAAGTCATGGCAAAGGGTTTCAAAACGAGAGTTTCTGAATTCCGAGCCATTATCACTGCGGATAGCTCGTATGGCATCTCCGTGCCTCTCGTTCCTCAACCTCAAGACTAGATCTCGAACAAAATCAAACGTCTCCCCCTTATCCTCGAGAAAGAACACCCACGCATACCGAGAGTAATCATCCACCACAACAAGGACATACCACTTCCCACCCGCAGATCGCACACGAGCTGGGCCAACAAGGTCCATATGGAGCAGCTCGCATGGATGCTCAGTCATCACATCGGTGAGAGGCGGGTGAGAAGAGGCTACCATCTTGGCATGCCTACACGGCGCACAAACCAACTCTTTCTCAAGCCTCAACCGTGGCAATCCTCGGACCAAATTGAGTTTACTCAAGCGAGACAAAAGGTGAAAGCTCAAGTGACCCAACTTCCTATGCCACTTCCACAACTCACTCGAAGAACTAGCCAAGAAACAACGCTCCACACCCGAAGACTGAGAAAAATCAGCACGAAACACCTGACCCTCGGGAACGACCATACAAACAAGGTCCCCTCGAGAGTCCAAAATCCGAGAACCACCTGGCCGAAACAACACCTCAAAACCCTCATCCAACAACTGGGACAAAAAAGCAAATTGTACCCCAGCGATTGAACAAGAGCAACACGCCTCAGAGTGATCTTGTCACTCACTTTGATCTCACCTTCTGAAAGCACACGCCCACGCCCATTGTCCCCAAAAGTGATGTACCTCTTCGTCACCACTGGGACGAGACTTGAGAACCACCCCCTGTCTCCGGTCATATGCCTCGAGCAACCAGAGTCTATCAACCAAATGTTCTTCAAGTCTCCAACCTGAAATTCAAAAACGAGCACGTGAGCGAACAAACGACTCAGCACTGGGGTTAGTACCAAAAGACGAACACCAGTGCCGAGCCATTTGCTCAAAAGTGGGGTTAGCACCAACCAAAGCATCTCTTCTACCAAAGCTACCTCCACGATCACCACCACGGTAACCACCCTGAGGGAACCACCCCTCTCTACCTGGAGGAGGACCAAAACCACGAAAGAGAACCCGTGGACCGTCCCTCCTCTCCTTCTTAAAGCTACGACTCCTCCCATCCCCGTAGTGAACTCGAGGGGGAGAACGCCTAGCAACCTGACCACCTGCAAACTCTCCAACCCAACCACCAGAACCACGACCTCCAGAAACAACCCTCGCACCTGTACAAGCACGAAAACCAAACTTGTCATTCTGCAGACCCCAAACCGGTCTGATCGGTTCCAAAACCAGTCTGGCCGGTTTCACTCCCCAAGCAGCACCTCCTGCACTCTTTCGCTCTCCCCAAGCTGGAACTATCCTCACACTCGCCTTGGCCCTGGGCATCTGCACACGAGACTTAAGTACTCCACTGGAGGGGTGATACTTGTCCCTGTTAGCCCACTCCTTCACCATTCTCTCCTCTCGCTTCCTCTTGAAGCAAAACTCATCCTTGTGACCTTCTTTCCCACAATAGCCACAACGGAACCTCACAATCTTAGGCTTAGGCTTGGATTGGGGCTGCTCACTTGGTTTCTCTCCACTCAACTCCTCCATCGATTTCTCCTCACTAGCCTTCTCACTCTCTTTCACAAAGAACACTTTCCCGGAAGTGCTCACAAACTTGATAGGATTTTGGAGATCATTTGTTGGTGTAGGAAATATGGGTGGAGCTAGGGTTGTGTCTAGTCGGTTCCTAAGATAGTTGGGTTTTGGAGGGAAATCATTTTTGTGGTGGGTTTTTGGTGGCTCTGAGATATTCTCTCCACATCCCTCACCAACCTTGTTTGCCCCAAGTCCCTCACAATCATGCCTCTTAAGTGCCTCGATCATCATCCTCAACTGAGGCTCATGACCAGATAACCAACCCATCAACTGTCTCAAGTCATCATTCTCATCCTGCAAACGATCAACATAATGTGCAAGTTCCGAATTTTTCAAGGCATGCATTTCACAGGTAGAGCATGATGTAGGCATGGGTTCCTTCAATTTAGCCTCAAGAGAACTAGTGTAAACATGCTCATCAATCTTAGCATGCAAAACAGGGCAAGAAGTACAAGCACCTAGCAAAGCAAATCTAGACTCAAGCTCAGCCACTTCAACCCTAAGCACATCTAGTTCCTCACACTTGGAGGCATGCTTCTCCTTAAACAAAGCAAGATCAGTAAGAAATATGGAGCAATCAGCACAATCAACCTCATCCGAAACAACAGGGCTAGCCTTAAGGGAATCGATCTCAAGCTTGCTATCAAGCACCTGTGTCTCTAGCTCAGCCACTCTGGTCCTAGCATCCTTGAGTGAAGCCCTAAGATCTTTTCTCATTTTCTTTGCCTCTCTAAGCATGTCATCACGATTATCAAGCAAAGTACCGAGCCGTTCATTCTCCTAGCGCAAGAAGGGAAGCTCATCACGCACCTCATGGTCGGACTCAGAGTCCGAGTCGCTCTGTGTGCTCTTCTTGCTGCTGGAGCTCAGCGCCATGGTGCAGAAGCCGTCTCTCGCGAAGCAGCTCAGCCCGCTCAGGTTCTTGGACGACTTCTTGTTCTTGCGACGATCACCTTCATCCTCACTGCTGCTTGAGCTCGAGGTGGAGTACGCGGAACTGGAGTCGACGTCGCTCGCTCCAACCATCGCTCGGGCCTTGCCTCGGCTCTCCTTCTTCCTCGATCGTCGCTCGTCCTTGTACTTGTTCTTGTGCTTGCTCTTGTGGTCTCGCCTCGACCGGTAATTTCCATCGTTCCTTGGCTTGTGCTTGTAGCCGTCCTTGTTCTCGACCTTTTCCGGGCAGTCGGCGACGAAGTGTCCTGGCTTGCCGCACTGGAAGCACGTCCTTGTGTTCCTCCTCATGTTCACTCGGTTCTCGTGCAGCCTCTCGAACCTCCTCGTCAACAGCGTCAGCTCGTCCTCTCCAAGCACGTCGAACTCCTCATCTGGCATAGACATCAAAGAGGAAAAAGGGAACATCCTGGTGGATGGGTTAGTGTTAGCCTTTTCTTTTGAACCACCAACGAGGGCGACACTATGGGAATCAGTCGGACCCTCGAGCTTGGCAGTCATGCCCCTATCCACCTTAGCCGACTTGAGCTTCGAGAACAGGTCGTTCACCGTTAGAGTGTCATACTTCTCCGAGTCCACAATGGTCTCGAACTTTCCGCCCCAAATCATACGATCCAAAGAGTGTAAGAGCTTGACCGCTCTATCATGATCATTGTACGGGAGCACGTCCACATTGGCCCTCATGTTGTTCACAACCACCGTGAACCTTTGAAACAAGGCATCAATGGACTCACCGGGGAGATGAGTGAAGTTCCCGTACTCTCTCTGGTAGGTCTCATACATTCGTGCCTGAACCTGGGCATACCCAACATGAGCCTCCTTCAGCACCGACCAAATTCTACAAGCCAAGTGCTCGGTGTGCACCCGATCGAACTCAGGCTGACACAAAGCACGAAACAAGTTGTCGACCGCCTTATTGTTGTCGTCGAATCTGTCCCTCGATCCTGGAGCGAGAAAGTCCATCGGCTGGACATAGCCTGTGTCCACCGTGACATCCCAAAGGATCTGACCCTTTCCGCGGAGGAACGCACCCATCCTCTTACTCCACATCTGGTAGTTCTTTCCATCGAAGTGTGGAAGACCCGAACCCCGTTTCTGGTACGCCATCCTTGGATCTTAGACTGGTTAGAGTCAACAAAGACCCAAACCGGCTCTGATACCACTTGAAGGACCGAAGCAGCGAACCAGAGAGGGGGGGAGTGAATGGGAGCCGAAAAAAAATTCTATTCAAGAATTCGGCCTATGAAGCCAATTTCACTCATGCACCTCCAAACGCTTCTCTTGCCAAGTCCACGCAGCCACTGGAGTGCTACTGGACCTAGGAGCAAGACCCAACCAATCAACACTCGAAACACACAGCGGAAAACAACTCGAGCACTTGCTGCCAGAGTAAAACCGGTCAGACCAGTTTTGCAAACCGGTCACACCGGTTTCGCCCAGAAAACCCCCAAAGAACAACAAGACCAAAAACCAAGCAAACGAACTCCAAACGCGACGAAACTTCGACCAGGTAACTTCTTAGGCAAAGAACAACATGCCTGCCAAAAATCTTCCTGAACGTCCACTGTGACCAAAACCGGTCAGACCTGTTTCCCAAACCGGTCAGACCGGTTTCGCCCAGACAGACAGGAAAAACAGCCCGCGGGTCAAACCCCAACTTCCTCACGCCCGATCTCCCGAATCACTCCATGGATTGCAGCGAAACTTCGGGATTAGCTGGGTTACCTCTTGGGCAACCTCTACCTCAAAGGAATCGACCCGAAATGCTCACAATCAAGAGGAATCGAAGAAATCGCCTCTCTAGGTCAAGAACTTGCCCAACTCGAAAAACCACCAAATCGAGTCCGATCCAAAGAGGATTTGAGGGCAAAGTCACCAGCCAAAGAGGCACACGAACCTCATACGTGACACCCACCAAAAACCCCAAGAAATCGTCCTCAAAACACCGCCAACAAAGAGCTCCGAAAATCACCACAAAAGAGACGGGAAAACCACATTGAGGAACAATGCCGAACCATCTATACATACCATGAAAGGTTCGTACAAGGTCTAGCTTGCCACCCAAACATCCATCCCTCTCTAGATCTCACATGAAGCTCTCAAGCTAGTCATAGGAAAAACTAGGGAAAATGGAGAACGAAAATGGAAAAACAAATGAGCTAGGGTTCCAAGAGTTGGCTGCCATCCTCTCACCCCTTGGGTTATATGGAGGCCAGCTGAAAGACTAAAATGCCCCTAAAGCCTAAACTAAGATACACACCCACCAAGGGCACTTTGGGAATTTGTCTTCGTAGCACCATCGGACGGATGCCCGGCGACCGCACTTTGCGTAGCCTCGACGCAAGCCTTGCGATCCCGACGCGTGTCCTCCGCCTCGAAGCTTCTGGCGCCCTGCGACCCCAAACCGGTCAGACCGGTTCTCCAAACCGGTCAGGCCGGTTTTGGCCAGACAGCCAAGCCCAGTCTTCGGCCTCGGCTTTGTGGCTCAGCCGAGTAACCTGGTGATTTTCTGGTGAACCACCGCAAACCCCACGAACTTGATGCAGCCTCCGCCAATCACCACTCATGACTTGGCTCACATGAAGTCCCGGCTCGACCTTGGTTTTGTGGCTCAATCAAGAAACCGTCCACCGACTTCATCTTGCTGTTCTTGCCACCATGCGGCCCGCACTCGACCCCGCTGGCCACTGGGTCCCTCGAACGAAGCCTACTTGTCTTCTCCACACCTGGAGGCCTCACCGACAACGACCTTTCGCACTTGTTCTTCACATGCACCAACACGAGTCAAGCCGCAACCTGCACCTGCAACACTTAGCCAAGAATTAGTCCACACAACGTTGTCAATCACTCATCACACAAGGAAGCGACCATCCACCGGTCCTCGAACCACACATGATCCTCACTTTCTCCATCGGATGGATGCCCGGCGACCGCAACCTGCTTAGCCTCGACACAAGCCTTGCGATCCCGACTCGTGTCCTCCGCTTCGAAGATTCCGGACTGCATCGTCGCACACCGGTCAGACCGGTGCTCCTCACCGGTCGAGGCCGGGTACCCACCGGTCAACCGGTCGACCCACCGGTCGGACCGGTGCAGCACCGCTTTGCAAGCACCGTCTTCGGTTCTTCGGTCTTGGCTTTGTGGATCAACCAAGGAACCCGGTGATTTTCTGGTGAACCACTGGAAACCCCGCAAACTCAGTGTAGCCTCCGCCAATCTCCACTCATGACTCGGCTCCCACGTAGTCCCGGCTCGACCTTGGTTTTGAGGCTCTACCAAGAAACCGTCCATGACTTCATCTTGCTGTTCATGCCACCATGAGGCCCGCACTTGACCCCGCTGGCCACCGGGTCCCTCAAACGAAGCCTACTTGTCTTCTCCACACCCGGAGGCCTCACTGGCGACGAACTTTCACGCTTGTTCTTCACCTGCACCAACACCAGTCAAGCAGCAACTTGCACCTGCAATAATTAGCCAAGAATCAGTCCACACAACGTTGTCAATCACTCATCACACAAGGAAGCGACCATCCACCGGTCCTCGAACAACACATGGTCCTCAATCTCCCCCTTGATGAGTGCATTGACAACACCCACATAATGTAACAAGAGAGAACAGAAAAAGAAAAGAAACGAACAAAAAGAAACTCCAACAAGCGATCGAAAGCCAAACGAAGGCAAAGACCAAGATCACTTGAAGAAGACAAGTCTCGGACCCCTTAGGCAAGGGCAACGGCTCGACACATCCGAGACAAAACAAAGCTCAAGCAAAGAGCGCAAACCACCGAAACGAAGCTCGAAAAACCACAAAGAGCTCCCCCTGCACACATGCAAGCTCCCCCTGAACTAATGCAACTCCCCCTGGACGAATGCATGCAAACCACTTGAAAACAGGGCAGCTGCAACAACTTCAGCTCACACCGGTCAGACCGGTCACCACCACCGGTCAGACCGGTGCCCAACATGTGCACAGGACCAACACTCTGACCGGTCAGACCGGTGACTCTGACAGGTCAGACCGGTGCACACCAGAGCCCAGAAATGGCTCGAAACCACCTGAAAACCTTCTAAATGCATCCAGCAAGCCATTTCAAGCTCAAACTTCTCCCCTCGTTGGCAATGCAAGAATCAAGCCAAAAATGCAAAACTTTCAACCAGCTTCTCAAATAGACAAAATTCAACATAGGATGCTACACTTGTCCAAATGAGCAAGTTAGATACTCTATAGCTTCGTATTGACATCAACTACAAGATCACCAAGTTTCACAATCATTGGACAAAGCTAAGATGGATTTGGGCAATTTTGCGAAAAATTTGCCTCTCATGAGCAAAGTCCTAAACATGATCAACACATATCAAAATGACAAAGCCACACAAACTTCATGCTAGGACAGCCATTCTAACCATAAGATCATCACAAACACCCACAAGCACCTTATGTCATGTCAAAGCCACCGAGCCATGTGCCTACTTCTATGTATGAGACTTCTCATTGGTAGGCATCATGCAACGGTTTAGCACCCAAAGCAAATTAAATTCAGCACATATGACATGGGAGCACACTTCCAAGCATTTTACATTTCATTTTCAGATTTATATTTGGTACATGAAATGTCTTTGTGACAAAAAGGAACTTATGCCCCTCCACAAGATAAGGCAAGAGGGCTAAACATTCATGATGGCAAATGAGCCTTTGGCCCCATATGATCAATAAACTAGCTATCCAACCACAAATTAAGCATAGCAAAGCCAATAAAACATGTCAAGATCATATCAAGGCATTTACACATGAGAGAGCATACATGACATTTTTCAAAAACATAGCCATCAACCATGGATTATTCATCACGATCATCAAGAGCTAAGCCAAACTAACCATAGTATACCAAACAAGCTCACAAAGACATAAATAGCATTCCATGGTGAACCATGTATATAGGAGAAGCTTTTCCTATCCAATGCATACGATACAAAATGCATGCAATCTAAGATACAAGGATGCCTATACATCATGTTACATATGTCATGCCAAATGCAAGAAATGCACAAAGAAAACTGTACATATGCTACAAAGGAGCTCCCACACACCCAACTCAAGAAATCAAACACACACCAAGCTTCCCCCGCAAACGAGTGAAAGTTGCTTGATCTAGGGGTTTGGTAAAAATATCGGCTAGTTGGTCATGTGTGGGTACATGGATCAAAGCTATCTTCCCTTTCTCTACGTTGTCTCTCAGAAAATGATACCTCACTTTTATGTGCTTGTTTTGGAATGGAGCACTGGGTTCTTTGCAACGCTTATGGCACTGGTGCTATCACATTGAAGTGGGACAAGGGTATACTCCTCACCAAAGTCACTCATGGTGTAAGAAATCCAAAGGAGCTTAGAGCAACAATTGGCAGCGGCAACGTACTCGGCCTCGGTAGTGGATTGAGCAACACTCGACTATTTGCGGGAAGGCCAAGACACCAAAGAATAACCCAAAAACTGGCAAGTCCCAGAAGTGGACTTCCTATCCAACCGACACCCGGCAAAATCCGCGTCTGAAAAACCATGAAGCGCCAAAGAAGAGGACACGGAGTACCAAAGGCCGAAGTCGGGAGTGTGACGCAAGTACCTGAAAATTCGCTTCACCGCTTGCCGATGCGAAGTCCTCGGAGACGCTTGAAAACGAGCGCACAGACACACCGAGAACTGTATGTCTGGCCTCGTCGCCGTCAAGTAGAGGAGTGACCCGATCATGCTTTGGTACTCCTTCTGGTCCATGTGTTCACCTTCCTCGTCCGCATCAAGAGACGTAGTCATACTCATCGGCGTCGTCATAGCCTTGGAATCCTCCATCTTGAACTTCCGCACAATGTCCTTGGTGTACTTGGCTTGGTGCACAAACGTTCCTTCCTTTGATTGTTTGATTTGATGCCAGAGGAAGAACTGCAACTCTCCCATTATGCTCATCTCAAATTTCCTGCTCATATCCTCTGCAAATCTTGCAACACGAGAGTGAGACGAGCCACCAAAGACAATATCATCCACGTACACCTGCACAATCAGGATATCTCTGCCCTTCCTAAGTAGAAACAAGGTCTGATCGACCTTCCCCATCTCAAAACCTCTCTCAAACAAGAACCCCCTCAACCTGCCATACCAAGCTCTAAGCGCCTGCTTCAACCCATACAGCGCCTTCCTCAACTTGTACACCCGGTGGGGGTACTTCTCACTCTCAAACCCAGGTGGTTGCCTCACATACACTTCTTCCTCCAACACACCATTCAGGAAAGCACTCTTCACATCCATTTGGTGCAACATGAATCCTTTAGCCACGGAAAAGGCTAGAAGGATCCTTATCGCCTCCAAATGGGCTACGGGAGCAAAGGTCTCCTCGTAGTCGATCCCCTCCTTCTGACTGAACCCCTGAGCAACAAGCCTCGACTTGTTTCTCACAACCTCACCTTTCTCTCCCTCTTTGTTTTTCCACACCCACTTTGTACCAATCGGCTTACACCCTGGGGGAGGGTCAACCAACTCCCAAACCTGATTCCTCTCAAAGTTCTCCAACTCCTCATGCATAGAATTAACCCAATTGTGATCAGATAGTGCGTGTCCAATGTCTTTGGGCTCAAAAGTAGCAACAAATGCAGCATGAGCGAAATGAGAATTGTTCCGAACCCTCGACCGTGTAGTGCGTTCATTCATGTCGCCGATGATCCTCGAAGCTGGGTGATCCACTTGTACTCGCCGGGGAGGTTCTCGCCTCGATGCTACCTCCCCCTCAACAACAGCTTCTCCTCGATCTTGATTTGTCGTCGTAGGTGTAGGAGAGGGTCCGTCCACCACCGTAGTCGAAGTAGTGGGTACATGTTCAGCCGGGGGCACCACACCGCCATCTTCATCGTCTCCATGTTCATGCTCCTCCTCCTGAAAGATCTCCTCGCCAAGTTCATCATCACCTGCACACTCAAAGACAAGCTGACTACGTTGCAGTGTCTCGTCGAAGGTTACCTCACAGCCTCCACGATTTGGTTAGTTTCAAGATTGAGCACACGATATGCTCTAGAATGAGATGCATAACCAAAGAAAATACCATCGAAAGACCTAGCCTCAAACTTATACATCTTCTTCCCTTTCTTCAGAATGAAACACTTACAACCAAAGACATGGAAGTGACTCACCTTGGGTGTGCGACCGTGCATCAACTCATAACATGTTTTCTTCTTATGCACTCTGAGGTAGATCCTGTTTGACACATAGCATGCGGGATTCACCGCCTTAGCCCAATACCTTCTCGGAGTCCTATGCTCATCAAGCATCGTCCGAGCCATCTCGCACAAGGTCCTGTTCTTCCTTTCCACAACACCATTCTGGGGTGGCGTATACGGACTCGAAAACTGGTGCTCAAGACCCGAGTCATGGCAAAAGGTTTCAAACTGAGAGTTTCTGAATTTCGAGCCATTATCACTGCGGATTGCTCTAATGGCATCTCCGTGCCTCTCATTCCTCAACCTCAAGACTAGATCTCGAACAAAACCAAATGTCTCCCCCTTATCCTCGAGAAAGAACACCCACGCATACCAAGAGTAGCCGTCCACCACAACAAGGATATACCACTTCCCACCCACAGATCGCACACGAGCTGGGCCAACAAGGTCCATATGGAGCAGCTCACATGGACGCTCAGTCATCACATCGGTGAGAGGCGGGTGAGAAGTGGCTACCATCTTGGCATGCCTACACGGCGCACAAACCAACTCTTTCTCAAGCCTCAACCGTGGCAATCCTCGGACTAAATTGAGTTTACTCAAGCGAGACAAAAGGTCAAAGCTCAAGTGACCCAACTTCCTATGCCACTTCCATAACTCACTTGAAGAACCAGCCAAGAAACAACGCTCCACACCCGAAGACTGAGAAAAATCAGCACGAAACACCTGACCCTCGGGAACGACCATACAGACAAGGTCCCCTCGAGAGTCCAAAATCCGAGAACCACCTGGCCGAAACAACACCTCAAAACCCTCATCCAACAGCTGGGACACAGAAAGCAGATTGTACCCCAGCGATTGAACAAGAGCAACAGGCCTAAGAGTGATCTTGTCACTCACCTGAATCTCATCTTCTGAAAGCACACGCCCACACCCATTGTCCCCAAAAGTGATGTACCTCCTTGTCACCACCGGGACGAGACTTGAGAACCACCCCTGTCTCCGGTCATATGCCTCGAGCAACCGGAGTCAATCAACCAAATGTTCTTCAAGTCTCCCACCTGAAATTCAAAAACAAGCACGTGAGCGAACAAACGACTCAGCACTGGGGTTAGTACCAAATGAGCAAAACCAGTGCCGAGCCATTTGCTCGAAAGTGGGGTTAGCACAAACCAAACCATCTCTCCTACCAAAGCTACCTCCACGAACACCAGCACGGTAACCACCATGAGGGAAACAACCCTCTCTGCCAGGAGGAGGACCAAAATCACGAAAGAAAGCCCGTGGACTGTCCCTCCTCTCCTTCTCAAAGCTACGACTCCTCCCATCCCCGTAGTGAACTCGAGGGGGAGAATGCCTAGCCACCTGACCTCCTGCAAACTCTCCAGCCCAACCACTAGAACCACGACCTCCAGAAACAACCCTCGCACCTGTACGAGCACGAAACCCAAACTGCTGCCTGTCCAGGACTGCACCGGTCTGACCAGTGCCCCACACAGGTCTGACCGGTGTAGCCTGGGCAGCAGCACCTCCAACAGCCTTCCACTCTCCCCAAGCTAAAATTGTCCTCACACTTGCCTTAGCCCTAGACATCTGCACACGAGGCTCAAGTACACCATCGGAAGGGTTGTACTTGTCCTTGTTATCCCACTCTTTCGCCATTCTCTCCTCCCGCTTCCTCTTGAAGCAAAACTCATCCTTATGGACATCTCTCCCACAATAGCCACAATGGAACCTCACAAGCTTAGGCTTAGGCTTGGGTTGTGGCTGCTCACTTGGTTTCTCTCCACTCAACTTCTCCACCGGTTTCTCCTCACTAGCCTTCTCACTTTCTTTCCCAAAGAACACTTTCCCCGAGTGCTCACAAACTTGATAGGCTTTTGGAGATCATTTGTTGGTATAGGAAACATGGGTGGAGCTGGGGTTGTGTCTAGTCGGTTCCTAAGATGGTTAGGTTTAGGAGGGAAATCATTTTTATGGTGGGTTTTTGGTGGCTCAGGGATATTCTCTCCACTTCCCTCGCCAACCTTGTTTGCCCCAAGTCCCTCACCATCCTCCCTATTAAATGCCTCGATCATCATCCTCAACTGAGGCTCATGACCAGACAACCAACCCATCAACTTTCTCAGCTCATCATTCTCATCCTGCAAACGATCAACATAATGTGCAAGTTCCAAATTCTTCAAAGCATGCATTTCACAGGTAGAGCAAGATGTAGGGATTGGTTCTTTCAGCTTAGCCTTAAGGGAAGCAGTGTAAGCATGCATCTCATCAATCTTAGCATGCAAAACAGGGCAAGAAGTGCAAGCACCTAGCAAAGTAGGTCTAGATTTAAGCTCAGCCACTTCAACCCAAAGCACATCTAGTTCCTCACACTTGGAGGCATGCTTCTACTTGAACAAAGCAAGATCAGCAAGAAAGATGGAGCAATCAGCACAATCAACCTCATCCGAAACAACAGGGCTAGCCTTAAGGGAATCAATTTCAAGCTTGCTACAAGCACATGTGTTTCTAACTCAGCCACTCTAGTCCTAGCATCCTCGAGTGAAGCCCTAAGCTCTTTTCTCATTTTCTTGGCCCCTCTAAGCATGTCATCACGGTTATCAAGCTACGAGCCAAGCCTCTCATTCTCCTGGCGCAAGAAGGGAAGTTCATCATGCACCTCATCGTCAGAATCAGAATCCGAGTCACTCTTTGTGCTCTTCTTGCTGCCGGAGCTCAGCGCCATGGTGCAGAAGCCATCTCTAGCGAAGTAGCTCAGTCCGCTCAGGTTCTTGTACGACTTCCTGCTCTTGCAACGATCACCTTCATCTTCACTGTTGCTCGAGCTCAAGGTGCAGTACGCGGAACTGGAGTCGACGTCGCTCGCTGCAACCATCGCTCGGGCCTTGCCTCGGCTTTCCTTCTTCCTCAATCGTCGCTCATCCTTGTGCTTGTTCTTGTGCTTGCTCTTGTGGTCACGCCTTGACCGGTACTTGCCATCCATCCTCGACTTGTTCTTGTGGCCGTCCTTGTTCTCGACCTTCTCCGGGCAGTCGGCGACGAAGTGTCCCGGCTTGACGCACTGGAAGCATGTCCTCGTGTTCCTCCTTACGTTCACCCGGTTCTCGTGCAGCCTCTCGAACCTCCTCGTCAGCAACGCCAGCTCGTCCTCTCCAAGCACGTCGAACTCCTCATCTGGCATAGACATCAAGGAGGACAAAGAGAACATCCTGGTGGATGGGTTAGTGTTAGCCTTTCCTTTCGAACCACTAACGAGGGCAAGACTATGGGAATCAGTCGGACCCTCGAGCTTGGCAGTCATGCTCCAATCCACCTCAGCCGACTTGAGCTTCGAGAATAGCTCGTTCACCGTCAGAGTGTCATACTTCTCCGACTACACAATGGCCTCAAACTTTCCGCCCCAAATGGTACGATCCAAAGAGTGTAAGAGCTTTACAGCTCTATCATGATCATCGTATGGGAGCATGTCCACATTGGCCCTCATGTTGTTCACAAGCACCGTGAACCTCTGAAACAAGGCATCGATGGACTCACCGGGTAGATCAGTGAAGTTCTCGTACTCTCTCTGGTAGGTCACATACATCCGTGCCTGAACCTGGGCATTCCCAACATGAGCCTCCTTCAACACCAACCAGATTCTACAAGCCAAGTGCTTGGTGTGCACCCGATCGAACTCAGGCTGACACAAAGCACGAAACAAGTAGTCGACCGCCTTATTGTTGGTGTCGAACATGTCCCTCGATCCTGGAGCAAGGAAGTTCATCGGCTGGACATAGCCTGTGTCCACCGTGACATCCCAAAGGATCTGACCCTTTCCTCTGAGAAACGCAGCCATCCGCTTACTCCACATCTGGTAGTTCTTGCCATCGAAGTGTGGAGGACCCGAACCCCATTCCTAGTACGCGATCCTTGGATCTTAGATTGGTTAGAGTCAATAAAGACCCGAACTGGCTCTGATACCACTTGAAGGACCGATACGGCGAACCAGAGAAGAGGGGAGTGAATGGGAGCCGATAAAAATTCTTCTCGAAGGAGATGGAAACTCCAACAAGATAAACACGGCTTCCAACACACGTCTCTGACTCACTACCCAAGTTGGCCAAGCCCACATAGCCACTGGAGTGCCACTAGACCTAGGAACCAACACACAACCTTCCGACCTGAGAACACAACAGAACACCAAACCTCGAGTCCACTGACCGACACCGGTCAACCCGGTGAGCACCACCGGTCAGACCGGTCTCTGTTGGTGAAACTTGGCGACTTCCACTAAGTGGCTCCACACCGGTCAGGCCGGTGCGACACACCGGTCAGACCGGTCACTGCCAGAAAGCCCCAAATCACCAAATAGGACAACCGACCTCCAAATTGACCCAAACTCGAAACAGCCCCAACACAGGACAACAGCAAACTCACCCAGACGTTCACCCAAGCAAAAACCCACCAAGGGTTGCACCGGTCAGACCGGTCGAGAGCACCAGTCAGACCGGTGTAGCCTGGGCAGCTCGGGATGAACAACACCCGCGGGTCAACTCCCCCAAGTCCAAACCTCGATCTCCCGAATCGCTCCACGGACTTGAACAAGACTTTGGGGATAATAGGAACACCTCATGAGGAGTCCATAGCCAAGGTTAATCCCACCAAAACTTGTCCAAAAAGGAGGAATCGAAGAAATCCCGCCAAGAACACCTCTAACCCTAGAACTCGGAAAACCCCAAAATCGAGCCCCTTCACTCACGGATTTGGGAGGGGAATCACAGCCCAAAGAACCATGAAGGGTTCCCACAAATTTCCCTCATCAAATCCCCAAGAGCAAGGTCCTGAAAACAACCCAAAGAAATCACCAAGAGAGGGCTCCGAAAATCACCACCAAGAACAACCGGGAACAACACATCCAAACCTTGAGGAACCACGCTGAATCATCTATACATGCCACAAAGGATCATACAAGGTCTAGCTTGCCGCCCGATCATCCAACCCTCTCAACAAGATCTCACCATGAAACTCTGAAGCTAGTCCTATGGAAATCCTAAGAAAATAGGAAGGGAAAATAGGAAAGCAAATGAACTAGGGTTCCAAGATCTTGGCTGCCATCCTCTCACCTCATGGGTTATATGGAGGCAACCGAAAGTCTAAACTACCCTTTCCTAACAACTAGGGATACAAGCCCCCTCAAGGGCGGTTTTGGAAGTTTTCAAGCTTTCTCCATCGGACGGATGCCCGGCGACCGCAACCTGCTTAGCCTCGACGCAAGCCTTGCGATCCCGACGCATGTCCTCCGCTTCGAAGATTCCGGACTGCATCGTCGCACACTGGTCAGACCGGTGCTCCTCACCGGTCAGACCGGTGGCACTGCTGCAGCATCGTCTTCGGTTCTTCGGTCTTGGCTTTGTGGATCAACCAAGGAACCCAGTGGTTTTCTGGTGAACCACTGGAAACCCCGCGAACTCAGTGTAGCCTCTGCCAATCTCCACTCATGACTCGACTCCCACGTAGTCCCGGCTCGACATTGGTTTTGAGGCTCTACCAAGAAACCGTCCATGACTTCATCTTGCTATTCATGCCACCATGCGGCCCGCACTTGACCCTGCTGGCCACTGGGTCCCTCGAACGAAGCCTACTTGTCTTCTCCACACCTGGAGGCCTCATCGGCGACGACCTTTCGCGCTTGTTCTTCACCTGCACCAACACCAGTCAAGCCGCAACCTGCACCTGCAATACTTAGTGAAGAATCAGTCCACACAATGTTGTCAATCACTCATCACACAAGGAAGCGACCATCCACCGGTCCTTTGTTGACGGTGAAATTCCGTCAACCTATCCATGAGTTTACCTTCGGTGTTGGCATAAGTTTTATACCTTGTCTATTGATACTAACCCCCGTGGTATATCAAGTTCACTTGTGCATGTCGGTTTTGGCGTTTAGTGTTTATGCAGGATTGTAGCGTTGAATGCAAGAATTTAGGGATAAGTTCGTCAAGCACCTTGTGACAAGACCTTGAGGCCCGTACAAGTCATGCAATGAAGCAAACTTGACTCCAATAAGCCAGGGACTCAACCTGAGAAGATGACAAACTCCGAGGACCAAACCAGAAAAGTGCCAAATCTTGCAAGACGAGTTATGTCCAATTTGGAGAGAAACTGACAACATGAACCTACATGCAGAAGGGGGAAGCATCTTGAAGACGGGAACCTACATCAAGCAAAGGAGGCCGCAGGCTGGGCCTGGATGGGCCCAGGCCGGCCGGCCCGGCCCTGTCCAGTGCCCATTTGCCCCCTCCTTTGCCCTAGCCGCCATTCGGGCTATTTATAGCCCCGGGGTCGAGATCCACGCATCATCCAATTCGTCATCGGCCGCCGAGGAGCAGAGAAGAGAGGGACACCATCCCGGAGAGGAGAGGGTCGAGCTAGTTGACTAGGGTTTCCCTAGCCGACGTGGGAACCTTGCACGGAAGACCACGTCGGAGTTCCCGGAGCTAGAAGCAAGAAAAGGAAGGATCCCGGTGGTGATCTTGTGTATGTATCATTGTCATAGTTGAATTATCAAGTTGAATCTATTCCTAGCAATCAAGTGTTTCCTCGAAGATTTCATTTTTCGATCGGTTTGCTTATTCTAAATCTATTCTCGAGATAGATTACATAGGGTGTTCTTGTAGCCGCGGTGGCTAGAGGTACACGCCGGATCTTCCGAAAGAATCTCGACTTGTCTTTGGACTCGCCCTAGACTCCCCACATGAGTAGGGATACATTGTGACAGAACGGGGGTTCCGAAAGGCGGATGTTTTCGGATTTGGACGAGAAACCACAGTTTAAAGAAGCTTCTTATAAGATTCGATTTGCTACTTCTTCTCTTGCTTGGAACTTCAACAAAAGGCTTAACTCGATCTCTCTAGATCGGTTTATCTACCCAATCTTACTTTGTTATCTCCGGTCTTTAGTAGATTAGATTAGTTTCGTGTCTTTTATCTAGATGCATTAGGGTTTCTTTTACCGAAGATTGAAGTTGCTTGGCTTTACTAGATCAACTTTTTGCATCACACATTTGTTCCACGGATTCGATACCTTAGGTTCACCACTCGAGGGAAGAAGGGTGCCTTGACTACGACGGGAGACTTGTCTGCTTGCAAGTCTAAATGAACTTTGATACAACTATTAACCATCAACAAGCCCCTTTTTCTGGCGCCGTTGCCGGGGAACAAGTGATCAAGATTTGATCTTTTATTGCTTTTTTGTGATTTTCAGTTTTCTTTTAGTTTTTCTTTTTGCATCTACTAAACTTTGATCATCCTCAAAATAAATCTAATCTTGTTTGTCTAACCCTAGTTTTTATAGATTTGTGTTTACTTTCTAGTTTTTGCATATTTTGTTTATTGCTAACCCTAACAAGAGATGGACGGCTACCTCTCCAACAAACCCGATAATTTTGTGGATGATCCAGAAAAACTATACAGGCTAAGGAGACGTGAAGCACATCAAGCTAAAAAGCTGGATTTTGTATATTCGGAGTCGGAAGACAAAGGATCGAAGGAATCTCCGAAGAATTCACCACCTCAAAGTCCTCGGGAGAATCGACTTCCACCGATGGGTCACCAACCGCAAGAGCGCAAGATTAGGGAGCTATGCACCCCGGATATCATCGACCTACCAATCTTGAACCTTGAGGAGATCCGAAGACCGTTCGAGATCAAGACCTCAACGATCCGCATGGTGCAACATTCACCCTTCACCGGTAAAGAGGATCCGAACCTTCACCTCCAAGCGTTCATTCAACTATGTCAGACTTTCAACATGGATGGGGTGACTAAAGATCAAATGAGGGCAAGGCTTTTTCCGTTCTCACTACTCAGGAAGACTTTGCAATGGTTCCACTTTCAACCGGCGGAGACGGTGCAAAATTGTAACACTTTGATGAAGGCTTTCATGAACGAATACTACTCGCCAGGTAAAACTCAAAGCTTGCGTAATAAGATTGCCACCTTTGTTCAATATCCTACGGAAACTATCTCGGAGGCATTCGAGCGCTTCAACGAGTACACTCGGGAGGTTCCACATCACATGTTCCCGAAGGAAGACTGTCGGTGTTTTAGACCGGCAACCTACTAAGGGGAGTACCCGAAGTAGATGAATGTGGCCTCGCCGAGATCGGTAACTCGAAGGAAGAGACACGTGGCACACAATTTAGGCAGGTTCGGGCCGCGAGGTGCGTAATACCCTACGTCCTGTATGTTGCGTAGCTCTGGATTGATTGGGTATGATTACAAGATGGTGCAATTATACGCTGTGAGATGAGATCATGAGAGAGGGGTCCCTGCCTCGCCTTATATAGTCCGGGAGGCAGGGTTACAAGTCGGAGTAGGGAGAGAGTACTAGTCGTGTACGTCTAGGAGCCTTCCATACAGTGCGAGACATGTACAGCTTCCTAACCGAGTACTTCTCCTTTGCAGTCCTTGTGCTTCACGTCATCAGGTGCCGTGCAGCGCAAGTCGGGTAGTCCCAGGGGCCCACCGAGTAGTCAGTCCTGGTACCCACCGAGGCTGTGGGCCGAGGGAGGTCCATACGACAAAGACCTTGTGCAAAAGTTCTATCAAGGACTCACCATGGCGTCAAGGACGATCATTGATGCATCGGCGGGAGGATCCATCATCGAACTTACACCGACAGAAGCTTTCACTCTATTCAAGAAGGTCGCGGATAATGACACATGGGCATCATCCGGGCGCCTACATCCGGTTCAACCCACGGGGAACGTCAAAGGGGTCTTGCAAGTAGAGAAGGAGAACATACTTGAAGGCAAGATCGACTCGCTCATGAGGAGGTTGGAGAAGATGGAGATAGAAAAGAAAGAGGCTCAAGACTTGAAGGCCGCCGAAGCAAGATCCACATGCGAAAAATGTGGAGAGTATGGCCATGTCCGCAAAGATTGTCCGGAGGAAGCCAAAGTGCTCGACTACATGACGAAGGGAGAATTGCCGAACTTCCGCTACAGGGAAGGTAGACCTCAATTTAATGCAAGCTCATCCATTCCGAATTCGGTTCCACTTCGTATACAATTGAAGGAATTCATGGACGAGCAAGCCAAGATCAACAAGGACACATGTCGGTGTTTTAGACCGGCAACCTACTAAGGGGAGTACCCGAAGTAGATGAATGTGGCCTTGCCGAGATCGGTAACTCGAAGGAAGAGACACGTGGCACACAACTTAGACAGGTTCGGGCCGCGAGGTGCGTAATACCCTACGTCATGTATGCTGCGTAGCTCTGGATTGATTGGGTACGATTACAAGATGGTGCAATTGTACACTGTGAGATGAGATGATGAGAGAGGGGTCCCTGCCTCGCCTTATATAGTCCAGGAGGCAGGGTTACAAGTCGGAATAGGGAGAGAGTACTAGTCGAGTACGTCTACAAGTCTTCCATACAGTGCGGGACATGTACAACTTCCTAATCGAGTACTTCTTCTCCATAGTCCTTGTGCTTCACACCATCAGGTGTCGTGCAGCGCAAGTCGGGTAGTCCCAGGGGCCCACCGAGTAGTCGGTCCTGGTACCCACCGAGGTAGTAGGCCCAGGGAGATTCATACGACATGCCCCCGAGTACTTTGTAGTCGAGAAGGATAGCTTCAAGTAGTCTTGACGGCCTTAACGAGTAGTCCTCAAGCGTCCCCGAGTACTACCAGTCAAAAGTCCTCAAGAGTAGTCGAAGCATCCCGAGGCTGGAATGTACTCCAGCCGATGTTTGAGCAATCCTGAAGTCTTCTCGAGTAGTCCCAAGCGTCCTCCAGAGCTGCCCTTGAAGGTCTTCAACAATGCCCGTGTTGTCTTGAAGCCGAAGCTGATATGGAAGTGCGATTGCAAAATCGCACTCCATATGGAGTAGCCCCCGAGACTTAGGTTGAGTTGTAGACTCTGGCTGAGGTCCATCTGAAGTTTTGGCAAGAATATCCTGAAAAATCCGGAGAAAAAACCGAAGGACACGTGGCACGGAGCCCCCGAGCCTTGAGTCGAGTACTTCCTCCCGAATTGAAGGGTCATCTTGTAGAATGTGTCCTGAGATGCTCCTGAGTCTTGTCGCTTCCCACGTAGTCGAGTAGAGGTAGCCGAGCCCCCAAGGTGAGGCGCGTCGACTAGTTGAAGTTGAAGAGTCACGCGCGGCCGCTGAGTCAGCCGAGCGCAGACTTATCCATCCTGCCGTTGGAGGGCCGTTTTGACTTATAAATAGAAGCCGAAACCCTTAGGGTTTTTCACCCCCGCAGCAGTAGCCATTCCCAGTAGATCTTGGCCAGGAATCGTCGCACAGTGCACGTCACCTCCGCTGAGAGCCACCAGAGTAGCCCCCGAGCGAATGCACGTGAAGACACCGTGCACTTGTAGGATGAAGCCGTCTCCGTCGAAGACTGCGAAGGCCGCCGCCACGGGGAAGAAGAGGTCCCGCGAAGAGGCCACCGGATCTGCCGCAGGGACATCACCGCCGGTGTCCCCACCGCGGCCAGATCTAAACCGCGAGTGGAAGAAGTCAAAGGCCAAGACCGATGAAGGACCGATAAGGCGACCAGAGAGGGGGGGAGTGAATGGGAGCCGATAAAAATTCTTCTCGAGGGAGATTGAAACTCCGACAAGATGAACTAGCTCGGTCGAACCCCCGAAATCACATGCTCCGCACTTCTACCTCCCGTTTGCCAAAACCACGTAGCCACTGGAGTGCTACCGGTCCTAGGAACAAACTCTACCAAAGCAACCACAACACACACGCAGCACCGACGGCGGAAACAACTCGAAAGCCGGCTAACCGGAGGGGGCGGTTAGACCGGGTATAGGGGGCGGTTAGACCGCCTCCACCCGGCAACCAAGAAATCCTCCGAAACGCCTCTTCCGAGCACCAAAACACACCACGGTTTCACCAACGAGAGATCTCTGGTCAAGGCCATGCTAGCTACCGAAAAATCTTGGCGAAAACCAAAACTTCACCCAAGGGCCTAGGGGCGGTTAGACCGAGCTGCAGGGGCGGTCTAACCTCCCGTACCCAACAATGAACTCCAACCAAGAACACCTAGCAACCGTGCGAGAACGGCTCCAAATTTCACCCGGACACTCCTCCGATCAAGGCGAACAAACTCACGAGAGGAAAATCCGGCGAAACAAAACTTTGACCGGAAACACCCGGGCGGTTAGACCGCCCCCCGTAGGCGGTTAGACCGCCCCTTCCCGAACAGAACCCGCGGGTCAAACCTCAACTTCCTTGCGCTCAATCTCCCGAATCACTCCACGGATTGCAGCCAAACTTCGGGGATAGCTGGGTTACCTCCTGGGCAACCTCTACCTCAAAGGAATCGACCCGAAACGCTCACAATCAAGAGGAATCGAAGAAATCGCTTCTCTAGGTCAAGAACTCGCCCAACTCGAAAAACCACCAAATCGAGTCCGATTCAAAGGGGATTTGAGGGCAAAGTCACCAGCCAAAGAGGCACAAGAACCTCATACGTGACACCCACCAAAAACCCCAAGAAATCGTTCTCAAAACTCCGCCAAAAAGAGCTCCGAAAATCAACATCAAAGAGACGGGAAAACCACCATGAGGAACCACGCCGAACCTTCTATACATGCCATGAATGGTTCGTACAAGGTCTAGTTTGCCACCCAAACATCCATCCCTCTCTCTAGATCTCACATGAAGCTCTCAAACTAGCCTTCTAAAAACCTAGGGAAAATAGAGAACGAAAATGGAAAAACGAAATGAGCTAGGGTTCCAAGAGTTGGCTGCCAACCTCTCACCTCTTGGGTTATATAGGCGGCAACCGAATGTCTAAAATGCCCCTCTCTACTAACTAGGGATACATGCCCCTCGAGGGCGGATTTGGAATTCTTGATGTCTTCACCATCGGACGGATGCCCGGCAACCGCACCCTGCGTAGCCTCGACGCACGCCTTGCGATCCCGACGCGTGTCCTCCGCTTCGAAGCTTCTCGACGCCGGCGGCCGGGCGGTCGGGCCGCCCCCCACGGGCGGTTAGACCGGCCCGGTGGATCGACCGGCCCCGGGCGGTCCGACCGCCCTCCCGGGCGGTTGAACCGGCCGGGTGGCCGCACCTCCTCGTCGAGTCTTCGGCCTCGGTTTTGTGGCTCAACCGAGTAACCCGGTGGTTTTCTCGGTGAACCACCGCAAACCCCGCGAACTCGGTGTAGCCTCCGCCAATCTCCACTCATGACTCGGCTCCCACGTAGTCCCGGCTCGACCTTGGTTTTGAGGCTCTACCAAGAAACCGTCCACGACTTCATCTTGCTTGTTCATGCCACCATGCGGCCCGCACTTGACCCCCGCCGGCCACCGGGTCCCTCGAACGAAGCCTACTTGTCTTCTCCACACCCCGGAGGCCTCACCGGCAACGACCTTTCGCGCTTGTTCTTCACCCGCACCAACACGAGTCAAGCCGCAACCTCGCACCCGCAATACTTAGCCAAGAATCGGTCCACAAAACGTTGTCAATCACTCATCACACAAGGAAGCGACCATCCACCGGTCCTCGAACCACACATGGTCCTCAATCTCCCCCTTGATGAGTGCATTGACAACACACTCACATGAAGTAACATAAGAGAAAAGGAAAAGAAAAGAAACAAATAAAAAGAAACCCCAACAAGCGATCGAAAGCCAAAGAAAGGCAAAGAGCAAGATCACTTGAAAAAGACAAGTCTCGGACCCCTTAGGCAAGGGCAACGGCTCGACACATCCGAGACAAAAACGCAACTCAAGCAAAGAGCGCAAACCACCAAAGCAAAACTCGAACACCACAAAGAGCTCCCCCTGCACAAATGCAAGCTCCCCCTGAGCCACAGCACACTCCCCCTGAACACATGCATCAATGCAACACGGGAATGCACTAAAGAGCAAAAACCTGCTCACACTGCCCAGGGCGGTTAGACCGCCTGCCCAGGGCGGTTAGACCGCCTCTGCCTGAACAGACCACCTGGGTGGCGGTTAGACCGCCCAAAGAAACCGGCCCTGCACCAAATTGCTCAAAAACTGCTCGAAACAATTGGAACACCTTCCAAACACTCCCAGGTGCCCAAAACATGCACAAACTTCTCCTTCTTGTTGACAATGCATGAATCAAGGCAAAATGCGAAAACTTGCAACATATAGCTTCTCGAATATACAAAAGTCATCACAAGGAGCTACACAAGTCCAAATGAGCAAGTTAGATACTCGACAGGTTCGTAATGACCTTAACTACATGATCACCAAGTTTAACAATCATTGGACAAGGCTAAAAAGGATTTTAGTAATTTTGCGAAAAGTTACTCTCTCACAAGCAAATACCTAAACATGAGCAAAACATATCAAAATGGCAAAGCCACTCAAACTTCATGCTAGGACAACCATTCTAATCATAAGACCATCATAAACACCCAAAAGCACCTCATGTCATGTCAAAGCCACCGAGCCATGTGCCTACTTCTATGTATGAGACTTCTCATTGGTAGGCATCATGCAACGGTTTAGCACCCAAAGCAAATTAATTTCAGCACATATGACATGGGAACATATTTTCCAAGCATTTTTCATTTCATTTTCAGATTTGTAAATGGTACATGAAATGTCTTTGCGACAAAAAGGAACTTATGCCCCTCCACAAGATTAAGCAAGACGGCTAAACATTCATGATGGCAAGTGAGCCTTTGGCTCCATACGATCAATAAACTAGCTATCCAACCACAAAGTAAGCATAGCAAAGCCACTAAAAACATGTCAAGATCATATATAGGCATTTACACATGAGAGAGCATGTATGTGACTTTTTTCAAAAATTAGCCATCAACCATGGATCATTCATCAAGATCATCAAGAGCTAAGTCGACTAACCGTAGCATATCAAACAAGCTCACAAGAACATATATAGCAACCCATGGTAAACATTGTATATAGGAGAAGCTTTTCCTATCCGATGCATATGATACAAAATGCATGCAATCTAAGATACAAGGATGCCTATACATCATGTTACATATGCCATGCCAAATGCAAGAAATGCACAAAGAAAAGCTATACATATGCTACAAACCGGCTCCTCGAGGAGAGGCAAAACGGGCTCGACACCACCGGCAAAAGAAAGCCCCCCACACACCCAACTCAAGAGATTAAACATACACCAAGTTCCCCCCGCAAACGAGTGAAAGTTGCTTGATCTAGGGGTTTGGTGAAAATATCGGCTAGTTGGTCATGTGTGGGTACATGGATCAAGGCTATCTTCCCTTTCTCTACGTTGTCTCTCAGGAAATGATACCTCACTTCTATGTGTTTGGTTTTGGAATGGAGCACTGGGTTCTTTGCAACGCTTATGGCACCGGTGCTATCACATTGAAGTGGGACATGGGTATACTCCTCACCAAAGTCACTCATGGTGTAGGTGATCCAAAGGAGCCGAGAGCAACAACTAGCAGCGGCAACATACTCGCCTTCGGTCGTGGATTGAGCAACACTCGACCGCTTACGAGAAGACCAAGACACCAACGAAGACCCCAAAAGCGGCAAGTCCCGGAAGTGGACTTCCTATCCAACCGACACCCGCAAAATCCGCGTCCGAAAAGCCATGAAGCGCCAAAGAAGAGGACGCGGAGTACCAAAGGCCGAAGTCGGGAGTGTGACGCAAGTACCGAAAATTCGCTTTACCGCTTGCCGATGCGAAGTCCTCGGAGACGCTTGAAAACGAGCGCACGGACACACCGAGAATCGTATGTCCCGCCTCGTCGCCGTCAAGTAGAGGAGTGACCCGATCATGCTTCGGTACTCCTTCGGTCCACATGTTCACATTCCTCGTCCGCATCAAGAGCCGTAGTCGTACTCATCGGCGTCGTCATAGCCTTGGAGTCCTCCATCTTGAACTTTCTCACAATGTCCTTGGTGTACTTAGCCCGGTGCACAAATGTTCCTTCCTTTGATTGCTTGATTTGTAGCCCGAGGAAGAACCGCAACTCACCCATCATGCTCATCTCGAACTCCCCGCTCATATCATCCGCAAACCTCGCAACAAGAGAGTTAGACGAGCCACCAAAGACAATATCATCCACGTACACCCGCACAATCGAATATCTCTCGCCCCCGCCTCTTGCAAAAACAAGGTCCGATCGACCTTCCCCATGTCAAAACCTCTCTCAAATAAGAACCCCCTCAACCTCGCCATACCAAGCTCTAGGCGCCCGCTTCAACCCATACGGCGCCTTCCTCAACTTGTACACCCGTGGGGGTACTTCTCACTCTCAAACCCCGAGGTCGTCTCACATACACTTCTTCCTCCAACACTCCATTCGAAAAGCACTCTTCACATCCATTTGGTGCAACTTGAACCCTTTAGCCACGAAAAAGGCTAGAAGGATCCTAATCGCCTCCAAACGGGCTACGGGAGCAAAGGTCTCCTCGTAGTCGATCCCCTCCTTCGACCCGAACCCCCGAGCAACAAGTCTCGACTTGTTCCTCACAACCTCACCCTTCTCTCCCTCTTTGTTTTTCCACACCCACTTTGTACCAATCGGCTTACACCCCGGGGGAGGGTCAACCAACTCCCACACCCCGATTCCTCTCAAAGTTCTCCAACTCCTCATGCATCGAGTTAACCCAATTGTGATCAGATAGTGCGTGTCCAATGTCTTTGGGCTCAAAAGAAGCAACAAACGCAGCATGAGCAAAATGGGAATTGTTTCGAACCCTCGACCGTGTAGTGCGTTCATCCATGTCGCCGATGATCCTCGAAGCTGGGTGATCCACCTGAACTCGCCGGGGAGGTTCTCGCCTCGAAGCTACCTCCCCCTCAACATCAGCTTCTCCTCGTTCTTGATTTGTCGTCCTAGGTGTAGCAGAGGGTCCATCCATCATCGTAGTCGAAGTAGTGGGTACATGTCCAGCCGGGGGCACCGCACCGCCATCTTCATCATCACCATGTTCATGCTCCTCCTCCTGAAAGATCTCCTCGCCAAGCTCATCTTCACCTGCACACTCAAAGACAAGCTGACTACGTGGCTCTGTCTCGTCGAAGGTTACCTCGCAAGTCTCCACGATTTGGTTAGTTTCAAGATTGAGCACACGATATGCTCTAGAATGAGATGCATAACCAAAGAAAATGCCATCGACAGACCTAGCCTCAAACTTATCCAACTTCCTGCCTTTCTTCAGAATGAAACACTTGCAACCAAAGACATGGAAGTGACTCACTTTGGGTGTGTGACCATGCATCAACTCATAGCATGTCTTCTTCTTGTGCACTCTGAGGTATATTCTGTTCGACACATAGCATGCGGTATTCACCGCCTCAGCCCAATACCTCCTCGGAGTCCTATGCTCATCAAGCATCGTCCGAGCCATCTCGCACAAGGTCCTGTTCTTCCTTTCCACAACACCATTCCGGGGAGGCGTATACGGACTCGAAAACGGTGCTCAAGACCCAAGTCATGACAAAAGGTTTCAAAACGAGAGTTCCTGAATTCCGAGCCATTATCACTGCGGATAGCTCGTATGGCATCTCCGTGCCTCTCGTTCCTCAACCTCAAGACTAGATCTCGAACAAAACCAAACGTCTCCCCCTTCTCCTCAAGAAAGAACACCCACGCATACCGAGAGAAGTCGTCCACCACAACAAGGACATACCACTTCCCACCCGCAGATCGCACACGAGCTGGGCCAACAAGGTCCATATGGAGCAGCTCGCATGGACGCTCAGTCATCACATCGGTGAGAGGCGGGTGAGAAGAGGCTACCATCTTAGCATGCCTACACGGAGCACACACCAACTCTTTCTCAAGCCTCAAACGTGGCAATCCTCGGACCAAATTGAGTTTACTCAAGCGAGACGAAGGTCAAAGCTCAAGTGACCCAACTTCCTATGCCACCTCCACAACTCACTCGAAGAACCAGCCAAGAAGCAACGCTCAACACCCGAAGACTGAGAAAAATCAGCACGAAACACCTGACCCTCGGGAACGACCATACAAACAAGGTCCCCTCGAGAGTCCACAATCCGAGAACCACCTGGCCGAAATAACACCTCAAAGCCCTCATCCAACAACTGAGACACAGAAAGCAAATTGTACCCCAGCGATTGAACAAGAGCAACACGCCTCAGAGTGATCTTGTCACTCACTTTTATCTCACCTTCGAAAGCACACGCCCACGCCCATTGTCCCCAAAAGTGATGTACCTCTTCGTCACCACCGGGACGAGACTTGAGAACCACCCCCTGTCTCCGGTCATATGCCTCGAACAACCGGAGTCAATCAACCAAATGTTCTTCAAGTCTCCCACCTGAAATTCAAAAACAAGCACGTGAGCGAACAAACGACTCAGCACTGGGGTTAGTACCAAAAGAGGAAAACCAGTGCCGAGCCATTTGCTCGAAAGTGGGGTTAGCACCAACCAAATCATCTCTCCTACCAAAACCACCTCCACGAACACCACCTCGGTAACCACTCCGAGGGAACCACCCCTCACTGCCTGGAGGAGGACCAAAACCACGGAAGACAACCCGTGGAACGTCCCTCCTCTCCTTCTCAAAGCTACGACTCCTCCCATCCCCGTAGTAACCTCGAGGGGGAGAATGCCTAGCAAACGACCACCCGTCGTCTTTCCGGACCAACCACCGGCAACTCCACCTCCCGGACACCGAAACCTCTCGACTCACCACCTCGAAAACCACTCCGCCCGAGTGCAGGGGGGGCCGGTTAAACCGCCTAGCCGGGCCGGTCTAACCGCCCCCCTCGGGGCCGGGGCCGGCTCCGACCGCCTAGCCGGGCCGGGGTCGACCGCCCCCTCCCGTAACGGCTCCTCGGGCCGCGGGAACTCGCATCTCCCCATGCCGAACACTTCTCACCACGGCCTTACCCCCCGTGTAGTGGCATACGAGGCTTAGGTACACCATGGGAAGGGTTGTACCTATCCTTGTTCGCCCACTCCTTTGCCATCCTCTCTTCCCCGCTTCCTCTTGAAGCAAAACTCATCCTTGTGACCCTCCTTCCCACAATGGCCACAACGGAACCTCACAAGCTTAGGTTTTGGCTTGGATTGGGGCCGCTCGCTTGGTTTCTCTCCACTCAACTCCTCCACCGATTTCTCCTCACTTGCCTTCTCTCTCACTTTCCCAAAGAACACTTTCCCCGAAGTGCTCACAAACTTGATGGGCTTTTGGAGATCATTTGTGGGTGTAGGAAATAAAGGTGGAGCCGGGGTTGTGTCTAGTCGGTTCCTAAGATGGTTGGGTTTTGGAGGGAAATCATTTTTGTGGTGGGTTTTTGGTGGCTCCGGATATTCTCTCCACTTCCTTCACCAACCTTGTTTGCCCCAAGCCCCTCACCATCTTGCCTCTTAAAGGCCTCGATCATCATCCTCAACCGAGGCTCATGACCGGACAACCAACCCATCAACTTCCTCAAGTCATCATTCTCATCCCGCAAGCGATCAACATAATGTGCAAGCTCCAAATTTTTCAATGCATGCATTTCACAAGTAGAGCGAGGATGTAGGCATGGGTTCCTTCAATTTAGCCTCGAGCGAACTAGTGTAAGCATGCAACTCATCAATCTTAGCATGCAAAACGGGGCAAGAAGTGCAAGCACCTAGTAAAGCGAGTCTAGACTTAAGCTCGCCCACTTCAACCCTAAGCACATCTAGTTCCTCACACTTGGAGGCATGCTTCTCCTTAAACAAAGCAAGATCAGCAAGGAATATGGAGCAATCAGCACAATCATTTTCATCGGCAACAACGGGGCTAGCCTTAAGCGAATCAATCTCAAGCTTGCTATCAAGCACCCGTGTCTCTAGCTCGGCCACTCTAGTCCTAGCATCCTCGAGTGAAGCCCTAAGCTCTTTCCTCATTTTCTTGGCCTCTCTAAGCATGTCATCACGGTTATCAAGCAAAGAGCCAAGCCTCTCATTCTCCTGGCGCAAGAAGGGAAGTTCATCACGCACCTCGTCGTCGGACTCAGAGTCCGAGTCGCTCCGTGTGCTCTTCTTCTTTGCCGGAGCTCGGCGCCATGGTACGAAGCCGTCTCTCGCGAGCGGCCTCGGCCCCGCTCGGGTTCTTGGACGACCTCTTGTTCTTGCGGCGATCTCCCTCGTCGTCGCTGCTGCTCGAGCTCGAGGTGGAGTACGCGGAACTGGAGTCGACGTCGCTCGCTCCAACCATCGCTCGGGCCTTGCCTCGGCCCTCCTTCTTCCTCGATCGTCGCTCGTCCTTGTACTTGTTCTTGTGCTTGCTCTTGTGGTCGCGCCTCGAACGGTACTTGTCGTCGTTCTTCCTCGGCTTGTGCTTGTAGCTGTCCTTGTTCTCGGCCTTCTCCGGGCAGTCGGCGACGAAGTGTCCCGGCTTGCCGCACCGGAAGCGGTCCTCGTGTTCCTCCTCATGTTCACGCGGTTCTCGTGCGGCCTCTCGAACCGCCTCGTCAACGGCGCCGGCTCGTCCTCTCCAAGGTCATCAAACTCCTCATCCGGCATAGACATCAAAGAGGAAAACGAGAACATCCCGGTGGATGGGTTAGAGTTAGTCTTTCCTTTGGAACCACCAACGAGGGCAAGACTATGGGAGTCAGTCGGTCCCTCGAGCTTGGCAGTCATGCCCCTATCCACCTCAGCCGACTTGAGTTTCGAGAACAGCTCGTTCACCGTCAGAGTGTCGTACCTCTCCGACTCGACTATGGCCTCGAACTTTCCGCCCCATATCGTACGATCCAAAGAGTGTAAGAGCTTGACCGCTCTATCATGATCATCGTACGGGAGCACGTCCACATTAGCCCTCATGTTGTTCACCACCACCGTGAACCTCTGGAACAAGGCATCGATGGACTCACCGGGGAAATGAGTGAAGTTCTCGTACTCTCTCCGTAGGTCGCATACAACCGTGCTCCGAACCCCGGGCGTTCCCAACATGAGCCTCCTTCAACACCGCCCAAATCCTACAAGCCAAGTGCTCGGTGTGCACCCGATCGAACTCGGCCGACACAAAGCACGAAACAAGTAGTCGACCGCCTTATTGTTGGCGTCGAATCCGTCCCCTCGACCCCGGAGCAAGGAAATCCATCGAGCCGGACATATCCCGTGTCCACCGTGACATCCCACGAGTCCGACCCTTTCCGCGGAGGAACGCACCCATCCGCTTGCTCCACATCCGGTAGTTCTTTCCATCGAAGTGTAGAGGACCCGAACCCCGTTCTCGGTACGCCATCCTTGGATCTTAGACGGTTAGAGTCAACAAAGACCCGAACCGGCTCTGATACCACTTGAAGGACCGATAAGGCGACCAGAGAGGGGGGGGAGTGAATGGGAGCCGATAAAAATTCTTCTCGAGGGAGATTGAAACTCCGACAAGATGAACTAGCTCGGTCGAACCCCCGAAATCACATGCTCCGCACTTCTACCTCCCGTTTGCCAAAACCACGTAGCCACTGGAGTGCTACTGGTCCTAGGAACAAACTCTACCAGCAACCACAACACACACGCAGCACCGACAAGCCGGAAACAACTCGAAAGCCGGCTAACCGAGGGGGCGGTTAGACCGGTATAGGGGGCGGTTAGACCGCCTCCACCCGGCAACCAAGAAATCCTCCGAAACGCCTCTTCCGAGCACCAAAACACACCACGGTTTCACCAACGAGAGATCTCCGGTCAAGGCCATGCTAGCTACCGGAAAATCTTGGCGAAAACCAAAACTTCACCCAAGGGCCTAGGGGCGGTTAGACCGGCTACCCGGGGCGGTCTAACCTCCCGTACCCAAGCAATGAACTCCAACCAAGAACACCTAGCAAACCGTGCGAGAACGGCTCCAAATTTCACCCCGGACACTCCTCTCGATCAAGGCGAACAAACTCACGAGAGGAAAATCCGGCGAAACAAAACTTTGACCCGGAAACACCCCCGGTGGTTAGACCGCCCCCCGTAGGCGGTTAGACCGCCCCTTCCCGAACAGAACCCGCAGGTCAAACCTCAACTTCCTTGCGCTCAATCTCCCGAATCACTCCACGGATTGCAGCCAAACTTCGGGGATAGCCGGGTTACCTCCCGGGCAACCTCTACCTCAAAGGAATCGACCCGAAACGCTCACAATCAAGAGGAATCGAAGAAATCGCTTCTCTAGGTCAAGAACTCGCCCAACTCGAAAAACCACCAAATCGAGTCCGATTCAAAGGGGATTTGAGGGCAAAGTCACCAGCCAAAGAGGCACAAGAACCTCATACGTGACACCCACCAAAAACCCCAAGAAATCGTTCTCAAAACTCCGCCAAAAAGAGCTCCGAAAATCAATATCAAAGAGACGGGAAAACCACCATGAGGAACCACGCCGAACCTTCTATACATACCATGAATGGTTCGTACAAGGTCTAGTTTGCCACCCAAACATCCATCCCTCTCTCTAGATCTCACATGAAGCTCTCAAACTAGCCTTCTAAAAACCTAGGGAAAATAGAGAACGAAAATGGAAAAACGAAATGAGCTAGGGTTCCAAGAGTTGGCTGCCAACCTCTCACCTCTTGGGTTATATAGGCGGCAACCGAATGTCTAAAATGCCCCTCTCTACTAACTAGGGATACATGCCCCTCGAGGGCGGATTTGGAATTCTTGATGTCTTCACCATCGGACGGATGCCCGGCAACCGCACCCTGCGTAGCCTCGACGCACGCCTTGCGATCCCGACGCGTGTCCTCCGCTTCGAAGCTTCTCGACGCCGGCGGCCAGGGCGGTCAGACCGCCCCCCCTGGGCGGTTAGACCGGCCCAGTGGATCTGACCGGCCCCGGGCGGTCCGACCGCCCCTCCCCGGGCGGTTGAACCGGCCCGGGTGGCCGCACCTCCTCGTCGAGTCTTCGGCCTCGGTTTTGTGGCTCAACCGAGTAACCCAGTGGTTTTCTGGTGAACCACTGCAAACCCCGCGAACTCGGTGTAGCCTCCGCCAATCTCCACTCATGACTCGGCTCCCACGTAGTCCCGGCTCGACCTTGGTTTTGAGGCTCTACCAAGAAACCGTCCACGACTTCATCTTGCTGTTCATGCCACCATGCGGCCCGCACTTGACCCCGCTGGCCACCGGGTCCCTCGAACGAAGCCTACTTGTCTTCTCCACACCTGGAGGCCTCACCAGCAACGACCTTTCGCGCTTGTTCTTCACCTGCACCAACACGAGTCAAGCCGCAACCTACACCTGCAATACTTAGCCAAGAATCAGTCCACACAACGTTGTCAATCACTCATCACACAAGGAAGCGACCATCCACCGGTCCTCGAACCACACATGGTCCTCAACCGAAGACCTGCTAGCCCTTCTCAACAGTGGATTCATCCGGGAGAAGGAGGTGGACATGTGGAGGGCCGCCGCCGGGGATCCGTACCCGATGGAGAAGAATGAAGATGAGATCTCGATGTTCACGCGGTTCGCGGAGCGCGGGCTTTCTCTCCCGGCGAGCAATTTCTTCAAGGGGCTCATGGGGTACTACGGCGTCGAGTACCTCAACCTCAACCCCAACAGTATTTTCCACACTGCCGTCTTTGTACATTTCTGCGAAGCTTTTCTGGGGATCAAGCCCATTGGATCTTGTTCCGGAAGTTCTTCCGGGTGAAGCCGCAACCCAGCGCCAGCAACCCGCGGGTAGTCGGAAGGGCGGGGATCCAGATGTGGGAGGACGCCGCCGAGCAGTACCTCTCGTACAAGCTCATAGCCTCCAACCAAGACTGGAAGGACAAGTGGTTCTACATCACGAACCACCATCCGGGGCTGCCGAAGCCGAGCGGGAAGCAGCCCAAGCACCGCCCGTGGTGTAACACGGAGCCGACGATGCAGGAAGGGATCCAGCTCCCCGAGTTGTTGGCGCGGATCAAGGTGCTGAGGGAAGCCGGGCTGAGGGCCGAGCACGTGGCCTTCAGCTTCATGAAGCGCAGGGTGCAGCCGCTGATGGCTCGCGACACCCTGGGGTTCGAGTACACCGGCGACGACGACACGTCGCGGATGCCCGGAGACGAAGTCGATGACGACGATATTGTCGACCGGCTGGCTCGGATCTTCAAGGACATGCCGCCGTACACGACGTGCCCCGTACCGGAGTACTCTGCCGCGCGCCCACCAAAGGAGGCAAGTAGCCGCACCCATAGTAGAGTACCCATTCCGTGTGAGTAGTCGCACTGATGAGTTGTGTCTTGCAGGACGACTTGAAGAAGTTTGTCTCCGAGCCGCCGCCGCCCCCTCAGGAAGTCGAGATCCTAGAGGAGGGGAAGACCAAGGCCAAGGAGTGGCGTGAAGTCCGCGAAGGAGACGACACCGTTGTCGTGGAGGACACGTCTGATGAGGACGACGAAGAGACACTGCAGGACCGCTTCCAGCTGCGGTCGAGGTTCAGCCGTCCTGGCTTGCCTCATGTGCCTCTTGTTCAGGATACGCCGGCTAGCCTAGAGGCTAGTCTGGCTGCGCCGCAGCGGAAGTCGCGCAACCCGGCCCGCAAGCGCGTGACGAAAAAATTGAAGGTCTCTGAGACCACACCCCAAGAGGTAAGACGTCTTTACTAATGCGATCAAGTACTCGTGTCTCGAGTTGATGTGTCGACGACAGAGCTTCCTTGTTTGCAGGAGTTGCCGCCTACGGAGCCCGTTGATCAGGGCGACGAAGGCGAGTGGGACACGGTGGGGGAAGCCGCTGGGAGTCCTAGCCCAGCCCCCACTGTTGAAAACTCTTGGCGCAGATGGAGCGCCAGCCCCCTGCTCCCCAGGGGAGCACGGAGCCCGCTGCTACTGCTGCTGAAGAGGTGGTGGCCGCAGAAGCGCATGAGAGCGCTGCACCCGCTGCTGTTACGCAGAAGAGGCAGCGGCCGCAGAGGCGCAAGAGGAGGTGCCCGCCGAGGCTGGACTGGTGGACATCGCCAGCATTCTCGGCGCCCCAACCGTGACGGTGGTCCGGTCAAGCTTGTAAGTGTTAAGTCTTCCCGAGTAGTACTTGATGTGGTAGTCGTGCTTGACTGACAACCGGCTTGTGTACTCTACAGGAAGTCGACGGATATGTCCTGGGAGGGGGATGAACCCTCTGCAGCGGTGGCGGAAGAAGAAGCCGCGCCGCCCGCTGAGGAGTCCGCTCCCGCCCCTCAGGCGGAGCCCGAAGCGCCGGCTGCTGAGGCTACGTTGCCTGAAGCCAGCGTAGTCGAAGGTGAGTACTCTGCTGAGGTTGTAGTATCCCTGAAGAGTAGTCGTAGTCGTCAGATAACGCTGATGCACTTGTCTTCTCGTTGACAAGCACTGAGGCCGAGGGGAACGACATCCCATCGGCGGTGCCCGTGGAGAACTTGACACCAGAGACTCAGGAGGCTACCGGAGGAGCCCCCGAGCTGATGGAGGTGGCCGCCGGAGGAGCCGCCGCGATGACCGGGGGAGAGGAGGCCACCACGCTGCCAGAACCCGCTCTAGACGTGGTCGTTCTCTCCCCGGAGATCCAAGATGCGGAGCCCATCCGATCTGCACCGATGACCGAAGCCTCCACGAGTAGTCGCGGTGGGGTCGAGTTGCTGGCGGACGACTTGGTCGACCCGGCAACGGTGGCTCGGCATCTGGAGGCGGTCCGCTAGGCCGAGCAGTGGATGAAGGTGAGTAGCCATAACTCTTGAGTAGTCAATCATGTAGCGTTGAGTACCCGTTTGATGTGAATTGTCTGTGCAGGACGTCGCTGAGAGGTCCCGCCTGAAGTCGGAGATGCTTCATGGGTACGGCGATGTTGTGCTTCGGGCCGAGGCGCTGGAGGACCAACTTGTAAAGTCCCGGAAGCACGCTGCCGCCATGCAGTCCAAGCTGGACGCCGCCTTCTCCAAGTACCACAATGATATCCAGGAGATGCAGGCGAAGGGCGACGACTTGGTCCGGAAGAACAAGTCGCTTCGCAACAAGAACAAAGGTACACCCCCAGACTTGTTGAGTACTTGTTGGAGGTCGAGAGGTAGTCTAACCCACTGCTCCTTATTGTTTGCAGAGCTTGAGACCCGGGTAGAGCAGTTGAAGACTTCAGAGACGGACCTGAAGAATCTCTTCTACCGGGAGCAGGAGGCCCGCCAGGTACTCGAGTTAGCTTATAAGGAGCTTGCCTACGAGTGTGAGAAGCACATGGAGCTCCGTATTGCATCCGATCGTGACCTCGTCAACTGCTACAAATCGTTGCAGAAGCTGAACGAAGATTGCGAGAAGCTGCGGGCCGAGCTGGAGGAGCTTGAAGAAGCCGCGCTCCCCATCACGAGGCTGCTGGTGCCTCACCCTGGCGGTCCCAAGATAGCGCCACTGGTGGATCGACTGATGGAAGCCTCCAGCCGGCTAGCAGCCTACGTGAAGCATCTGGCGAAGTCGATCCCGAACCAGGTGCTAGCCTTCATGAAGACATACTTCCCGAATGCCCCTGTAGGTGTAGTCGCTGGCGGACTAGCCGCCAACTGTACCGACGAGCAATATGCGGAGCTGCTGGAGCAGATGGCGCCCATTGCGGAGCAAGTCGCCGAAAAACTTAATCTCCAGTAGTCCTATAATAGTTAGCTCGTAGCAATAGATGTACAAAAACAATTGTAATGGTTTAAGTATGAATGAAGAAAAGTTCCATCAATGAGTACTCGTAGTCGCGATCTCAGAGTGCGGAGTCCCATCATGGAGTTGTCGCGAGTAGTTGTACTCGGCAGTAGTCCCGTTGATGGAGGTAGACAGTAAAGAAGTTGATGAACGATCAAACTTTATTACTGAAGAAGTACACCTGGATGGCCAGGGCCGTAGCTACAGAGTAGTCGCCTGAACCCGGAGGCCGCCTACGACTAAGTGGTGCTAGGGCGATTAGCCTATTACAGCAGTTGATCCGTAAGTAGCCGTGTAGGTTGGATCTAGGGGTACATGGTCTCTTAGTAAACCGCTTCTAGAGTCCTTTATCGCTCGTCGCAGCCCAGCATCCGTAGGTAGCCGCATGGGCTGGATTCTGGAGAAGAGTAGTCCGGAGACTGGTACCTGGACCCAGAGGCCGCTTACAGCGAAGAAGTAGTCCGAGACCCGGAGCCGGGACCGGAGGCTGCTTACGGCGGAGGGGTCTTGATGTAGTCGTGTAGACTTGAGCCCCGGGGTAGTCGCGTAGACTAGGCGTAGAACCGACAGAGTTGGTCGACGTTCCACGAGTGGTTGACATCTTCGCCTTCAAGTGTCTGGAGGCAGTAGGAGCCCGGCCCGGTCACCTTTGCAATTGTGAAGGGACCTTCCCAGGGGGAGCTGAGCTTGTGTACTCCTTCCGTGTTCTGGATGCGACGGAGGACGAGATCGCCAACGTTGAAGGAGCGTTCCTTGACGTTGCGGTCGTGGTAGCGTCGAATACCCTCCAGGTACCTTGCTGATTAGACGAGGGTAGCACAACGAGCTTCTTCGAGTCCATCGATGTCAACTCGTCTGCTGTCTTCAGAGACGCCTTCGTCGTAGTGCTCCACTGCTGGTGAATCCCATATGACATCAGCAGGGAGGATTGCTTCAGAGCCGTAGACCAGGAAGTAAGGGGATTGCCCCGTTGGCTTGGAAGGCTGAGTACGTAGCACCCAGAGTGCATTGGGTACTTCCTTGATCCACTTGCCTCCTTTGGAGTTAGCAGCGTCGTGTAACCGCTTCTTGAGAGCGTCGAGCACCATCCCGTTGGCACGCTCGACTTGTCCGTTGGCCCGAGGATGGGCAACTGAGACATATGAGACGTCGATCCCGCTGTTTTCGCAGAATTCCTAGAACTGGTGGTTGTTGAAGTTGGAGGCCAGGTCTGTGATGATGCGGTGGGGTAGTCCGTAGCGATGCACGAGTTCATCCAGGAAGTCGAGTACTCTGTCAGCCTTGGGGCATGTGACCGGCTTGACCTCGATCCACTTGGTGAACTTGTCGATGGCCACCAGTACTCTGTTGAATCCACCTGGCGCAGTTGGCAGTGGCCCAATCATGTCGAGCCCCCAGCAAGCAAAGGGCCAGGTTGGCGGTATGGTGACTAGCTTGTAGGCTGGGACGTGTTGCTGCTTGGCGAAGTATTGACATCCTTGGCACCTTCTGACGAGTTCTTCAACATTGCCCAGAGCTGTGGGCCAGTAGAAGGCTCGACGGAAGGCCTTGCTGACCAGCGTGCGAGAAGACGCGTGGTTGCCGCAGACGCCCTTGTGGATCTCCTCCAAGATGTCCTTGCCTTCTTGCCTGGGGACGCACTTCATGAGTACTCCAGAAGATGCGCCCCGCTTGTAAAGCTTGTCTCCGACGAGGACGTAGGACTTGGCGCGGCGGATGAGCTGCTCAGCCAAGTTTTTGTCCGAGGGAACCTTCTGCTCGCTGAGGTAGTCGATGAAGCGTTGCCTCCAGTCCGCGTCGATCATCATGACCTCCTGGCTAGCTGGAGGATGCGCTGGGACAGTGGTCGGTGGCGCCAGCTCCGGGATGGATGGCGCGTGAAGCTCGTGGACGAAGACACCCGCTGGTACTTGAGCGCGAGTAGAACCAAGCTTCGACAGGACGTCTGCTGCAACGTTGTTGTCGCGGACGATGTGGTGGAACTCGAGACCGTAGAACTTGTTCTCGAGCTTGCAGACTTCTAGGCAGTAGGCGTCCATGTTCTCCTTGTTGCAGTCCCTGGACTTGTTGACTTGGTTGATGACCACTGCGGAGTCGCCGTAGACTAGTAGCCGCTTGATGCCTAGTGAAGCCGCGAGGCGGAGCCCGTGTAGGAGAGCTTCGTACTCCGCTTCGTTGTTTGAGACCTTCCAGAAGATCTGCAGAACGTACTTGAGTTGTTCGCCCGTTAGAGAGATCAGGAGTACCCCTGCACCTGCGCCCTCGAGGTTGAGTGATCCATCGAAATACATCACCCAATGCTCTGGTCGCACGGTTGGAGTAGGGAGCTGATTCTCCCGCCACTCTGCCATGAAGTCGACTAGCGCCTGCGACTTGATGGCTGTGCGTGGCTTGAAGTCGATGGTGAGGGTGCCGAGTTCGACTGCCCACTTGAAGATTCTTCCAATAGCATCTTGGTTCCGCAGGATGTCGCCGAGCGGGTAGTCGGTGACGACAGAGATCGAGTACTCCTGGAAGTAGTGTCGTAGCTTCCGCGAGGTGATGAGTACTGCGTACAGAAGCTTCTGTACAGGCTGGTAGCGTGCCTTGGACTCTGACAAGACCTCGCTGACGAAGTAGACTGGCCGCTGGACTGGATAAGCGTGGCCGTCTTCCCGCCGCTCAACAACGATGGTAGTACTGACCACATGGGTAGTCGCAGCGTGGTAGAGCAGTAGCTGCTCGCCTTTGCGAGGAGCCGTGAGGACTGGTGGCTTCGATAGGAAGTCCTTGAGCTGGGCAAGGGCCTGGTTCGCCTCAGGAGTCCACACGAACTTCTCTTGGTGATTGAGTAGTTTGAAGAAGGGGAGCCCCCGTTCTCCAAGCTTCGAGATGAATCTGTTCAAGGCCACCATGCACCCGGTCAGCTTCTGGACGTCTTTGATGCACGTGGGAGCTTTCATGCTGGTGATGGCGGAGATCTTCTTGGGGTTGGCTTTGATGCCGCGTTGGCTGATGATGAAGCCGAGTAGTTTGCCCGAAGGTACGCCGAAGACGCACTTGTTCAGGTTGAGCTTCCAGTGGTACTCGCGCAGGGATGCGAAAGTCTCTTTAAGGTCGTCGATTAGGGTACTAGAGTTTCTAGTCTTGACGACCACGTCATCCACGTAGGCTTCGACGTTCTTGTTGAGTTGCCTCTTGAAGCAGGCCTGGATAGCTCGTTGATAGGTGGCGCCAGCGTTCTTCAACCCGAAAGACATGGTCGTGTAGCAGTACGCGCCAAACGGGGTGATGAACGCGGTCTTCTCCTGGTCTTCTTCCTTGATCGCGATCTGGTGGTACCGGAGTAGCGATCGAGGAAGCGAGTAGGTCGCGGCCGCCGTGGAGTCGATGACTTGATCAATCCGCGGCAACCCGAAGGGGTCCTTGGGGCAGTGCTTGTTGAGATCAGTGTAGTCGACGCACATCCTCCACTCATTCGAGTTTTTCTTGCGGACGAGGACGGGGTTGGCGAGCCACTCAGGATGGAAGACTTCTCTGATGAAGCCAGCCGCGAGTAGTTTGGCGAGTTCCTTCTTGATGGCATCCCGTCTGTCGTCGGCGAAACGGCGGAGGTGTTGTCGCTTGGGGTGGCCTTAGGGTCGACGTTGAGGCAGTGCTCAATCAACTCCCTGGGCACTCCTGGCATGTCCGCTGGCTTCCACGCGAAGATGTCACGGTTAGCCCGGAGGAAGTTGATGAGCGCGTCTTCCTATTTGGGGTCGAGGCCGGCCCTGATGGTGGTGGTCTTGCTGGCGTCGCCTGTCCAGAGGTCGATCGTCTTGACCAGAACCTCCTCAGCTGGCTGAGGCTTGTTTGCTTTGTCAGACTTCTCAGGTATGTTGAGTTCACTTGTGGCAAGCTTCTTCGACGTGGAGTAGACCTCCATCATAGCGTTGGGTACTTGATTTGTGGAGGCGATCTCCACAACTTCCGTGTCGCAGTCGTGCGAGATCTTCAAGTCCCCTTGGAGAGAGAGTACACCTGCTGGGCTTGGCATCTTGAGTACCAAGTAGGTGTAGTGGGGCACCACCATTAACTTGGCGATGGCCGGTCTGCCGAGGATGGCATGGTAGGATGTCCCAAAGTTCGCGACATCGAACTTGACGTACTCGGTACGATAGTTGTCTCGAGATTCCCCGAAGGTAACTAGCAGGACCACTGAGCCCAGCGGGATAGCCGCGTTACCGGGGACGATGCCGTAGAAAGGCGTGTTGCTCTTGGTGAGCATGTGGGTGATGTCGAGCTTCATCTTCTTCAAGGTCTTGGTGAAAAGGACGTTGAGCCCGCTTCCACCGTCGATGAGGACCTTGTTGAGCTTGGAGCCCGCGACCACCGGCTTCAGGATGAGAGGGAACCGCCCTGGTTCGGAGAAGCTGGTCCATTGATCCGCGTGGGAGAAGGTGATGGGTACCTCCGACCACCTGAGGGGGGTCGGTACCACTGGTTCAGTGCTCATCACTTCCCGACGAGTAGCCTTCTGCTCCCGTCTGCCGAAGAGGACGTTGACGGTCTTGTCGGGTTCCTGGAAGTCGTCGTTGTCTCCGTAGTTCTTTTTCTTGCCTTTCTTGTCGTGAGGGTGTGGTGGCTCTGGAGTACTCTTGAGTTCTCGCCTGAGTTGGTAGCATGGCTCGGTAGTGTGCTTGCCGTCCAGATGCCACGAGCACTTCTCCTTCAGCAAGTATTTGAAGCCGCCGTAGTTCTTCTTCGAGTTCTCTTTCGCAGGGTGTTGGATAGCCGCGATAGTGTTGTCTGGCTTGCGCTTGCGGTTGGGACCCGAGTAGTTGTTGTTGTTGTTGCGACCGCCTTGGTTCCCGTTGTTGCCGTTGCCGCCGCCCGTGTTCTGCTTGTTCTTGCCATGGATGGCGTCGTACTTGGCGTTGGCCTTGTCTTCTTCATCCGCCCAGGACGTGATCATGTCCTTGAGGTGGGGGGTGGACTTGGGGAGGCGACGACCGAAGTCTTCAAAGGTGCGGCGGTGGTAGAGGCCGTCTTGGAAGAGGTCGATGACCTCCTTGTCGGTGACGTCGACTACGGTAGCGCGCTTGTCGAAGAAGCGGTGCATGTACTTGCGGAGGGTCTTGCCTTGTTCCTGCTTGACCATGGCCAGGTCCATGCGAGTACCCGAGCGGCCCATGGCGCCCGCGAAGTTGCTGGTGAACTGCTCCTTCAGCTGGTCCCACTTGTCGATCGAGTGCTTGTCCAGCGACTCGAGCCATGTGAGTGTGGCTTGGTCCAGGCAGAAGGGGAAGTTGAGGCACTTGGTGTCGTTGTTGCCGCCAGCGTTCTCGATGGAGAGGGTGTAGCACCTGAGCCACTGGATGGGATCCTGCTTCGTGTCGTACTTGGTAATCCCCAAAGGCTTGAACTTGTCGGGGAGGAGCAAGTTGCGAAGTCGAGGTGAGAAGGCGGGGAAGCCGTCGTTGTCGCCTGCGGTGGCTGACTTCTTCCACCGCAGCTCTTCAATCTTCTAGCGAGCGTCGTAGCCGACCTGTGAGGCTCCGGAGGCGTGGCTGTTCGCGTGGTCTCGACCGCCGCGATTGCCGCCGCTGCCGGCCCTCCTGTTGGCTCCGTGGTTGGAGCTTCCGTCGTCGCTGCCGCCGCCGTCGGGGTCGCGGCCGCCGCCGTCAGGAGCGCGGTGAGGGACGACCTCACGGTTGCTGTTGCCGCCCTGTGAGGGTCCGCCGGCGTTTGCACGAGTACAGTTGGTCTAAGCCGGGAGCTCGGCTCGAGTATGGTTGCGGCCGAGGTCGGCTCTGCGACTTGTAGCTTCGTTGTCGCGGTTCCTGGCGGGAGGAGGCTGGTTGACCCTATTGTCGACCCGCATGAAGTAAGCATCTTCAGCGAGCTTGGCAACAACCTCTTCAACGCGTATTCCCTGAGCCTGGCGTGCGATCGCTGTGATCGACATGAGGCATTTCTCGGGGGTAGTGTGTACTCTGCTCTCGACCGCCTCGAGAGCTTCCGCAAGGTTGCGGATGGGGAGGTTGTCTCTGAGACGCCGGCGCCGTTCGCTGCGCTTCCTGTTACGCTCACGTCGAGCATCCATGTTGGCTGCGGTCTCATCTGCAGGTGCATCGGCAGACAACTCGTCTACAGAGATGTCTTCAAGGTACTTGTCCTGAGCTGTCCCTGAGGGTCCTGGTGTGTCGCCGGCGGCCATGAAGACTTGGCGATCAAGGTTGCCAAGACTGGATCCAGAACTCGCCACGTCAGTTGGGGTGTACAAATCAGCTCAGGCAAGTGGTGTTCCCTCCTGGAACGGGAGCGAGTCGAGGTAGGCGACGTAGCGTGAGTCTCCACTTATCAGTCCACGGGCTTGCGATCTGGCCAGTAGATTAATCTCCCGGCAGGTGTGGATGTTATGACCAGCCCAGAGGCCGGGCCTGATAAGGGGTGCTTTGTAGTGTTGTCCTCGGACTCGGGAACCTCTGGGTCCGACCCGAAGTCGAACTCGTACGCGGAGTCCGAGTAGAAGCCGGAGAGGGGGTTGGAGTCCGAAGCGTGGCCAGGGGCGGTGTCGGAGTCCGAGTTATACTCGGGTACGGGCTCCTTGCCGGCCCGGCGCGAAGAGGGAGCCTCCGTGCGGGCCCTGCTGACGTTGCGAGGGCCACACGTGGAGCGCTCGCGGGGTGGTGAGACCACATGCGATGGCTGAGTAGCCGGCTCGGATGCGATAGCCCACGGAGACGTCGAGTTCGAGTTGGAAACGGACCCGAGCTCGAAGTCAACGTGATGGTCGAAAAGAGAAATTTCGCCGAACTTGCCGGCGAGTTCGCCTGTGACAACTTCAGGAACCGTCACGAAGCCGGTCTCCGGGTTGGGCGGCATGGTGACGCAGCGCTGGAAGGATCCCGCGCCGTCAGCAGTGCAGACTCAAGCACCAAAAACGAAGGTGTCGCCGCGGTTGAAGGCGACGGTTGGCTTGAAGTAGACAGGAGCCGTTGAGTTCGCCATGTGATCTCGGGCGAGAGCCCCTACCTGGTGCGCCAGCTGTCGGTGTTTTAGACCGGTAACCTACTAAGGGGAGTACCCGAAGTAGATGAATGTGGCCTCGCCGAGATCGTAACTCGAAGAAAGAGACACGTGGCACACAATTTAGACAGGTTCGGGCCGCAAGGTGCGTAATACCCTACGTCCTGTATGCTGTGTAGCTCTGGATTGATTGGGTACGATTACAAGATGGTGCAATTGTACGCCGTGAGATGAGATGATGAGAGAGGGGTCCCTGCCTCGCCTTATATAGTCCGGGAGGCAGGGTTACAAGTCAGAATAGGGAGAGAGTACTAGTCGAGTACGTGTAGGAGTCTTCCATACAGTGCGGGTCATGTACAGCTTCCTAACCGAGTACTTCTCCTCCGTAGTCCTTGTGCTTCACGCCATCAGGTGCCGTGCAGCGCAAGTCGGGTAGTCCCAGGGGCCCACCGAGTAGTCGGTCCTGGAACCCACCGAGGTAGTGGGCCCAGGGAGGTCCATACGACAACACCGTCGCCAAGTTCAAAACCATAGACAAGGTGTTGGAGAACATCGATAGCAAAGTGACAGAGGTCGGAAGTTCCAATCATCAAGTGCTCAACATGATGAAGATGCTCGAGACGCAAGTTGGACAACTTGCGGGGCGCCTCACAAATGATGAAGGGAAGCTTCCGGGACAACCCAAAGGTCCCGAATCGGCGAAGGCTATTCAAACACGTTCGGGAAAGGAGACCGAAGACCCGGAACGTTCCGCGGGAGCAAGGAAGCCTAAACCATCCGCCGAGACGAAAGAAAGTGCTAAAGAGAAGCTTACGGGGATCGTCACCGAAGAGCCCGAATTTGAGATGCCGGAAGAAGACACAAGGATACCACAACTCAAGCCACGCTACTTCCGAGGTAAACTTGACAACCACTTTGAGAAGTTTGTGGAGGTTGTGTGTGGACTTAGCATCAACATGCCATTACTAGATGCCCTACAAGTACCTACATATTCTCGTTACTTTAAAGACATACTTGCAAATAAATATGAGATAGCAACACTCGGGGTAGATCACGTCAAGATGTCCGAGGAGTGTAGTGTCGCTATTGCTAATGGGCTAGAGAAGCAAAAGGACCCCGGGTGCCCTACAATTCCTTGTTCCGTTGGTTCTTTCAACTTAGAGAAGGCGTTATGCGACCTTGGAGCAAGTGTGAGCGTCATGCCAAGGGATGTGTTCAAGAAGCTACGCCTACCATTGGATCCTACGGGTATGTGTTTGGAGTTGGGAGATAACTCCATTCGCTATCCCTTGGGCATTGCCGAAGATGTACCCGTGAAGGTCGGACACCACTTCATCCCCGTCGACTTCGTGGTGCTCGAGATGGGAGAGAGGGAGAAGCCGCCGCTCATCCTTGGGAGGCCTTTCCTCAAGACCGTGGGAGCTACTATTGATGTTGGCAAGGGGGAGATCATGTTCGATATCAATGGAGAAAGGAGTTCCTTCAAGTTTCGACCACGACTCGAGGCATGCAACATGATTGGAGTGAAGGAAGAACCAAAGAAGAAGGAGGGGCTGAAAAAGAAGAAAGAGCCGAAAAAATGAACGTAAAGAAAATCAAGGAAGGTGTTGCATCCGTCAAGACAAAGGAAGAAAAGCCGCCTGTGAAGACCAAAAAATGACTAAGCCGGAAGACAAGTCCGTGCCCAAGATGGTGCGGAAGTGGGTACCCAATATTGCAGCACCCGCAAAGAGCGTTGATTCGAAGTAATCAAGTGAAGAAGTCTAGCCGTGGACTATAAACGAAGCGCTAGGCGGGAGGCAACCCGTTTCGTCGAGTCAAGAATAAGCTACCGGGAGGACAACCCGATTCCAAGTTTTTCGAGTCTTTTTAATAAGTTAGTTTTGAATTTTATTACGAAAAGACATTTGACTTAGAAGTGGTTGAACAATATTAGAGACATAATTATTGATTGAATATTTTGCTTTATCATAAACCCTTTGCATGAACCCTGCTATGTGTTTGTTTGATTCTTTTCGAGAAACCACAACCAAATAATTTCAGAACCTAACTCCACCATTCATCCTCATTATGGTGCTGTGGTTGACTTATTTTTCATGCTAAAAACACACAAGTAGAGCCACGACTTATACCTAGGTGTTAATTAAATTTCAGCACATGGTAGGACTCGCGTGAACCTAGAAACTAAACTTTTGGTTGGTTTAAAAATCTATATCCTTGGTTTCTCTAAGATTAGAATTTTTCTAAGCCTCATTTAGTTTTGTTTTATTCAAAATCTCTCTCATTTAGCCAAAATTAGAACCTAAACCTATGCCCCCATGATCAAGCCGAGAGAAGCTTGCTCTCAACCAATAAAGGCAAAATATACCGGTGAGACTGATATCAACGTAGTCGGAAAATATTTTCGACTTACATTTGTTTTTAATGGTTTAAAAACTTCTCTAAATTTATGCTTGAGCTCTTGCATGGCTCTGAAAATATTTTTAAATTTCGAATTAGAGGAGTGCATAACCTTAAACATACCTAAAGGGAGGCAATCTAGTTTAAATTAATCATGCATGCACCATTGGATACCCTTTCATCAATTTTCATCAAGACCACATGCAAAGGACAAGCATGGGTGGGCAGCAAGCATGACTTTGCAGGAATTTCATGGTGGCATGTGAAGCAAGTGGAGAAAGGGAGCATGGACATGACTCAAAGCATGAAGCATCAAGTGGAAGGACCAATAATGCAAGAAAAGGAGTGGACGAGAGCGTTTGGGCGGTGCAACTCATGGAGCACGCGGGCAAGGAAGTCATGGAGGAGGAATGATCGTGCTGGAAGAAAGCCGAGGCGGGGAGGAGCACCAGGCCACCCAGGCCGGCCGGCCTCCCCTACTTAAGGAGCCCCCCGGCTCCCGTTTTCTACAGGCAAGCTTCCCTCTCCTTCATCAGTTTGTGTGTTCAAGTTTGTGTGCCCAGAACCTCCGTAGACATAGCCAACCTTCCCAAGCTTGATAGCTCAAAAAAATCCACAACCTTAATCCACTCAAAGTCCACATCCGAAGTAAGTTTTTAAGTGCCTAGTTACCAGTTGCAACCCGCAGTTTTAGTGGAGAGAAGAGTGCTGCCATCATGTGGAAGAAAACCACAAGTCTCTTCTCCAAGAAGAAAGGTTCATCGTCATCCAAGCCGTCGTCGACGACGTCTTCGAGGAGGCACTCGGTTTCCGAGTCTCCTCGGAGCATGGAGGAGGATACAGCACCACCAAGGAGGAACGACACTCTCCTCCTTGGTGGCATGAGGGCAACAAGGAGCACATCCATGAGGTTTACCGAACCTCAAGGGCACGCGGAGGAGCCGCCCGTTCCACCTCGACGATCGACCCGTTCGACCGCACCACCTCCATACACTCCGATATATTCCTCATATGGCTTCATCATATTGTCGGAGGAGGAGGAGGAGAAGCTCTCTCGTCTTGAGAAGAGGCTTGTGCCCAACGTCGACTTCGACGACCAAGCACTCAATTACTTGGGTTTCGGCACCGACATATATTACATGTTGGGGCACCTTGGATGGGTGCAATTCTCCAACAGAGTATCGGCGGACACCCACAAGGAGTTCACCTTGGAAATCTTGATGACCATTGCACCTATCCTTGATGATGGGGTGCAAAGTTTATCATTCCGTTTGGAGGGAGTCCAACAAGTAGTTCCCTATGAGCATGTTAGAGAGCTACTTGGGTTCCATAAGGGAGCTCTGGAGAAGTTTGACATGCCACCCAGCATGTTAGATGGATTTTGGAATTTGATCTCCGGAGAAGCCCACCATCAACGCAATTGCATCCGTAACCCCATTATCCGAGTATTCCACTCTTGGATGTGCAAGAGGGTATTGGGGAGGATGAGGGAGATGAAGGTGACCGACACGGAGTTGAATTGGCTCTACTCAGCTTTAATTGCCAAGCAGCCAATAGAACCCTCATACCTTATGATCAACCGCTGGTGTTGCGAGGCGACATCGGGAGCGGGAGATATTGGTTCGGGGTGCTACCTCTCTATGTTGGCCATCTCCCTATGGCCGGGGATCACAAGAAACCCCGAACATCTCTTGCGTGGGACCTCTCTCGGCATTGAGTATTTGCGACAAGGCAAATATATTAGTGGAGATGAGAGAGGAGGTTTTCGTTTGACCACGGTGAATTTAACCCTTCCGGATGCGAGGCTTAGGCTTTTCATCCAAGGGAGGGAAGATTGGTTGGAAGAGGGACTCCTTGTCCCGGCGAAGAAAATTAAAAGAGGAAGAATCGTAGAGGAGGGATCCACCTCCGCACAAGCGGGTAGTGCACAACCCAATGTTGTGCCACCTTTCGGTGGGATCCCTACTCCGCCAAGTTATTACGGAGGGCCACAAGAGCAAGCATGGGGGGGTGGTGCACCGGTACCCCCACCAAATGATGTGGTGCCCAACGTAAACTTCGCGGAGCCCTACGCACAATATCCCCAACCACAACAAAGCGTGGCCATAATTGGAGGGTATCGATATTAGCTAGATCTGCAAGTCTTTGTACCAATTCTTGTAGTTTTAGCTTTCATCACCAATTTATCCAACTCGATCTAGATCGTATCGGTTTCTACTGTTTTAAATATCATCTATTCCCATAGCCGGCCTAGATTTATTCGAGTGCTAACATCATGATCGGCTATCTTAGCTGATCCTTTTATACATACTTACACTTCAGATGCTTTCGAGCCTGCCGATCATGCTTTAATGTATCGGCCGATTGGCAGATAAAGATACTATTGACGATCCATCGTTTCTCTAGCTGATCTCTTATTATTTGACTTATTTTCCATTGTCAATCAACAGGTCAGATTGCCTAGCACACCTCGCTACAGACCAGGGAGTCACGTGTGTCACGCGCAAAGGTGACGTCCATTTTTGCATCAACACACTTTTGGCATGCCCGGTGGGACACGAAGTAGAAGTCAACAATGTCGAAGAACACGAAGACTTTTGAAGGTGACTCTAGCAACATTCAACCAATCACAAAAGATCACTTGTAAGAGGCTGACAAAGCCGAGTTCGTAGCGCACATGAAGCAATAAGAGGAATTATGTTGGCTTCATATGGTCAGACCAAAAGTGGAGTTGTCAAGAAAAATCCTCTACCAGGACCATGACGTATAACTTTTCAGTTGATCCTAAATTCCAGGTCAAACATTCTCAGTCCATGGTTCACCCCAATTTTCTCCAACAAAAGATGATAATGGGAAGCTTACACGATGGAGTCTACCACATAATCACTTTTGATACAGATATCTCAGACTTTGTTGAGCCTTCACCTGAAGAAATTTCATAAGTGAAGTACCCAAAATTTTATTAAGCAATGTTTGGGGGTACTCTAGGGACTATGCCCATGACTAAGGAAGGAGTGGAGTTTGTTTATTTCAATCAGAGAATCAAGGGGTTCGAAAGGGTTAAGGTAAATCCTGCTCATGCACATATGGTTATACCAATAGAAAGAAAAGATCCTGTTCCACCACAAAAATAGGCTCCTTGGCTGATCTTAAGTCAACCCATACAGACTACTCGACCATAGCAAACAACAGTGTTGTAACTTGTCATGACCCCGGCTCATATAACTCTTGAGGAACAACTTTCAGAAACTCCATCAGCTGATGTTCGACCGATAGAATAGATATCTGCTGAGATAAGGATGCATCTGATGGAGGAATTGACCGACCAAATTACAGAGACACCGCAGAAGCATTTTGGGATAAAACCTAAGTAGCAAGATTATATGTACATGACACCGTATCCATCTGGTTACGATCAGACACCCTTTCCTCCAAGGTTCAAGGTGCCGAATCTCACCAAATTCTCTGGACAAGATGATATATCACCAGGTTCATCATACAATGTGGAGAAGTAGAGAATATTGATGCACTCAGATTATGGTTGTTTTGTTCATCTCTCTCAGGACCAGAATTCTTGTGGTTCACTTCACTTCTAGCTAACTCCATTATCAAATGGGACAATTTGGAGCAACAGTTCAACAATTACTTCTTCTCTGGTATTCATGAGATGAAGATTACTGATTTGACCAAACTCAAGCAAAAGAATGATGAAACTATTTCTAGATTTATTCAGAGGTTCATACAAGTCAGAAACAAGTGCTACAGTTTGAATATGGGAGACAGAAAGTTGGCTAAGTTGGCATTCCAAGGACTTTTGCCATCTTTGAGAGAGAAATATGCATCACATGATTTTGAGAGCCTCAGCTAGTTAGTAAGTCGAATGAGCCAAGAAACTGCAAAGTCTTATATGCAAAGGAGGAATTTCCAAAAGAAAGTTTCTGATGTGGAATGTTCTAATTGAGAAGATAATGAAAATATGATAGGACTTGTCGAGTGGGTTAAAGGCAAAAAGACTGTGTCCCTTTGATAAGAAGGAACAAGAAAGATTCGACTTTAACATCACTAAGGTTGATAAAATATTTGATTTGTTGCTTGGGCAGATTAAGCTCTCTCTGTTCCGTACCATACCATCTGCAGAAGAGCTTAAAAGGATGAAGTATCACAAGAGGCATAATGTGATGTCTCATGACACTAATGATTCAATCAGCCATTGAGCAAGGGAAACTTAAGTTTGAAACCCCTGCCAAAGCTGAAAAGACGATAAAGATTGATCAGTATCCCTTCCCAACTAATACAGTTGAAGTGTCTAGTAAAGACATGTCACGTACTAGATTGCTGACATCAGAATTGGCTCAGAATAAAGGAGTTGTTGATCCCAAAGTACAAGCAATTGCTGTAGATGTTAAAGGAAAAGGATTGTTGCTTGAAGAAAACATGAAGCCACGTCGGCCTGTCACGTCCCATGTGCTGATAAATAAGTTTCAGCGATAGCAAGAGAAAGCAAAACAAAGTGAAGAGTGGGCACGACGTAATGAAGGTCATTGGAGATATCCGTCCTTCAGGTACTGTAGGGAGGAAGGAATCAAACTGCCAACATCAGAAATTTTTCTAGAATGCAATGGAGCCTACAACAATGGCAACTCATCCAAGAGGGTTTTGCTTCAATGACAGAAAGCCAATAACTAGGGATCACCATGAATTTAATAATCAATGAGTCTCAATTCAACAACGGTTGGAGGTGTTGACACTCCTTAGCCTCACTACTAAGGTTGCACTCATGGTGACGGTGACAGAAATGCTTGTTCGCACTCACTAGCGTCGCTATTAGGTTTACATCCCTCGTGATGGGGCTAGGGAACGTCTTTGGTAAAACACACGATCACAAAAAGGTCCGCAAGCGGACGAATTACCGTTGTAGCACTTCACCTAGTGGTATTCGGGTTATCGTATTTATATTTTCCTAAGGGAGGCACTACGTATTTATATATTCGGGTTATCGTATTCATCGAATAAATGGTGGATAAGAAACAAGATTCGGTAAAGAGCTATAGCGGGGGTAACGAATAAAGATATTCGGGGATAACTTGACACACACAAGGAGATCTTAATAAAGGACAAGAGAGGATCTAGCGAGCTAGGAGGACAATGTGACGAGAAAGGATCCTAACACAATTTATCTATTCTTGTCAACTCTAGGCAAAGAACTAAGGCAAAGGATAACCAAGATAAGCTAAACTCGACAAGCTCTTCTAATGCAGCAGAGGCATGCAAAGCCGTGCTCTCGGACTGGGATGAGAAGGGAGAATGACGACGCACTGAATCCTACCGGCCCGAACTAATGTGGTGGACTACGAAACCCGTCCGGAGCTGTCACCTCCTTAGGGTACCACAACTATTCCGCTGAACGGGACACCAATCTAAGACTAAGGTAAGCTCTGAGCACTGCACTCACAATGAACCAAAGAACCTTTCCCCGGATATCACGAAGGAAGATCTTTCTCTCTCCCGTGAAACACCGGAGATCAAGCGAAGAACGACCACAACACTGTAGGGTTCAAGAGAGCTATGCTAACCAAGATTAAACTAACTTTAGTCTAATCCAAGAATAAAGATTCTATAGCAAAGTAAAAGCTGAATGTAATTGACTTGAAAGGTAAGATAGAAAGATAACTTGAATTACATTGGAGTCTAAACAAAGAAAGGATACAAGAGTAATACCGGAAATCTGAAGAAGACTCTTTCGGAACCCTAAGACTAGCTCGACTCGACTCTAACTCCCAAGCTACACTAATCCTACTATAAGTGAACAAAACAGGGAAATAGAGATGCTCCTGTGTTGTGTGTCTGATCCAGCGAGTGGGAGGTGGCTTTTATAGGCAAGGAAAGTCGGTGGAGCGCATGGCGGCCACATGTCAGGTGCGGTTGGCTTACAAGGTGTGGTCGGCACTGGGATCTGTCGCCTCTCGCCTTGGACGTCCATGATCACTGCTCCCGAGGCGGTTGTAGGTTGGCTCCTTGGGTTGGTTTTGCCCGGCACGTGAGTTGATAGCAGGCCGGCCCACCCCCGTGCCGTGTGATGCACCGACTATGCTCAGGGACGCCTAGGATTGCTTCTGAATGACGGTTATGGCGGTTGAGTGACCGGATAAGTGGACCCGTTGATCCAAGTCATCCTAGCCTCCACCATTTGATCAAACCGACATTTCCTTTGTGAATCTTGTTCGTCCAAGTTGTGCTCGAGGGAGAGGCGGTGCTTAGAACCAAGGACACACCATAGGGTAGGGCCGACCGCACCTGCACGGCCGGTCATGCCTGGTGGTTCGGCCGTGCCTAGCACGTGTGGTGTGTTGGTCCCAATTTCTCCCAAAATGTGTACCTGCCTATGAAAATCACAACACAAATCGTGGAACTTTATTAGTACTAAAAATGTGCATGAAACTTTCCATATACTCCTCTTGAGCTTGAGGTTTTGACTGTCGAATTTGTGTTGTAAGGACCGTCAACAAACTCCCTCAAGCTAAATGTTTGCTCGTCCTCGAGCAAAGCCTAGACTCGGCCTCGGTGGACTAGGAGTTGCATGATGTGACCACTCGGCAAGTACCTGTGCACAAACTTCATGCTCTTCTTGCTTTTTGAAAAGATTGGCACGAGAGAAACTTAGCCTTATCTTACCTGTGGGGCTTGTCACTTTCCACCTTGCCTTCGGAAGTTGAAGAGTAGAACTGTTTTGACTTTGCATCTCTCACTCTTCTTCTTTTTCTGGATCCTATCTCAGAGGTTTTTTTGAAAATTTTGCAAAGTAAGACATGGTTCCTCAGATGGTTCCCTCGATCACTCAAGCGGTATTTGTTACCTCACCAAAGGCCTTTGAGTGAGACTCAACTTCCTACTCTATGGCTTGTATGTGGATCTTTGGGTAGGATAAGCATGAGACTCACTTGTGCCACATGATGTTGTTGAGCCAGAGAATGGATCCAAGAAGAAACTAGTCATGCAACTTGATCGAGATGTGCAAGTGTGTGGAATATTTTTGTTTGTTTTCGAAATACTCCATGCTTGGAGATTCTCCTCTTCCTTTAATTTCGGAGGGGGTCATGCTTCATTATTTTTTTCCTATGCTCTTTAATTGGAGCACAAAAGTTTTTTTTCTATGCTTTTTGAGCATATACTTTTTTCAATGACCCCTCTCTCCTTTTTTAAGAATACAAGAATAGAAATCTCTTTCGAACTTTGGAGTATTTATTTTTGGTGGGTGGATGGCATGTTTTGCGTAACTCCTGGTGTGGAAGTTAGCATGTATATGTGGGCGTACATGATCTTGATCATGGGAGCATGAAAAGATTCTACCAAGAGTCACAACAATTTGGCAAAACTCAATGGGTCATAAGCAAGCATATGTAGAAGGTTTATACATTGATATCGACATATGGCTTTGGTTGGTGATATGACCATTGAGGAACTTGTCTTGTTTTATTTTCTTAAAAGAAATCATCCGAGATTTTCACCATACTATGAGATAGAGCAAGATGAACACTATCTCGCCATATCATACTAGTCAACCCCTTAGGTTGACTTGATGGATTTGCGGAAAATCATAGGTACGGCTGTACCACTAGGTTCGGTTGGCCCTACTATATTTGTTCCAAGTGCTCGTGCCCCCTTCTTTAACCATCCTGCACAAAAAAATTGTGGGAGGTACGACCGTAACTCTAGGTATGGACGTATCACCAGAAATCTCCAAAACTGTTTTTCTATGTCTTGTTTACTTACTAATGCACAAAATAAAATGTTGGAAGAGAAATATGATATAAATACCGGTTTACCTCACGGTGAGGGCTCATGGTTTAGAGTTCGTGAGTGGGGCTCCTCCGTTTGCTCAATTGATCTTGGATTCGTCCGGTCCCGGAGTAGAAGATTCGGACACTACTTTCTTCACACGCCACACCCTCTTTGTTTTCTTCGATGGCGATGAAGTCAGTGAGGCTTTAGCGGGGGTGGTTTTGGTTTCCATCTTCTTTCCCCCTCAGCCTTGTTGATTTTCTTTGACTTCTTGGGTTGGTGGCGCTCTTTGAATGCTTTCACCTTGGGCTTGGTCGGGGCCACCTCATCTTCCTTGTATTTGGGCTATGGCTTCCTCCACTCCCTAGATTCCTCGTCTTGCACTAGGTAACATTTCTCTTCCTTTGTTTGGAATGTGAATGTCATGTTTCTTCGCCCTATGCGGAATTGAATCCTTCCCGCTCCAACATCGATCCTTGCATTGACATCTCTTAGGAACGGTTGCCCAAGAATAAGCGGCATTTCTTCTTGTGTGTCGAGGACCACGAAATCAGCAAAGACATATGAGCCTTTGACATTCACCAAGAGATTTTCCACTATGCCCTCTGGATATTTGATCGCTTAGTCGGCAAGTTGGGCTATCCTCATTATTGGAGAGAGAGAGAGCAGGATATCCTATGTCCTCAAACATGGCCTTAGACATGAGGTTGACACTTGCATCAAGGTCACAAAGAGCATTCTTGATCTTTTGATATTAGATTGTGCATGATTGTTGGATATCCATTGTCTTTCCTGTGAAAGACTAATAATTCCTCCCATGGGTCTTGGATTTGATGTATGAGTTTCCCTACATGGTTAGGTGCATACATCCTCCTAGATGGCTTACCCCATCTAGTGGATATAACACTAACAATCTCTCGGGTAGGCTCGGGTTGACCCGGGATTCCACCCGACTCAGAAGAAGGTAAAGAAACAGCAAACTGAGCAAGCATGCCAAACTCTCCTATCATACTAGTTTCATCAAGCACATTGTTATTGTATGCCTTTGTGTGTGCGAATTCCCAGTCCTTTAGTTGCTGGAATATCCTCCGCTCATGATCGGTACGCAAGATGATTTGTGTTTCAGAGGTAAGGAAACACGTCCTTTCCTTCGAACCTGAACCATCATAGTGCACCGAGCTTGTGGACATGTCCCGGGCAGAACCCATGGACACATTGTCCTAAGGCTTGAAACCCGGGGTTACCGAGTGATCTTGACAACCCGAGGTATTGGAGTGGCCACTGCAGCTCGAGTTCGAGTCACTGGACTGGAACCTGATGTGTTTTACCTTAACCACCTGAGCGGCCTTGCGGAGCCACAACATCCTGCAAAAGGTTAGTGCAACAGATACTCAAAGGGTAATGGTTAGGGAAGGTTAGTCGTTCGAGGATTAGCGGTCCAAAAGTTAGCGGTCCTTGTGGGGTGATGAAACCTCCACAAAACTTGAGTGACTTGCACTATGAGGGACACACTCTCGACACTCCTTTCCACTCACTACGAACGGGCTAAATGAGGGAGCAAAAGGGTGCAAGCTTCGGAGTTTGAATGTGGTGCTCTGGGGGAGTGCATGGGAGGCCTCATTTTATAGGTCGATGGAAGGAGGTAGGTGCGGCTGCACCTGCCCATCCAGCCGTGCCAACTAAAAATGAGAGACAACCTTAGTGCGTGATTAGGAGGCTAGGGGAAGGCTGCAGCTATCTGTAAGTGAAAACTTGGTGGATTTCACTGGTGCGCCCGCACCAATAGGGCCGGCTGGCCACCAGAATTGTTGCTAGGCAGTTGCCACACCATCTAGCGCTTAGGATCCTCGAAAACTTGTGCACTCAATTGTCCAAAAGTTGCTAGCAATGCTATTAGTGGTGGGGAATGAAATACTGTAGATTGGACTTGCTCCCTCACAAACTAAAGCACCTCCATGCAGCTAATGGCTTCTCCACACACTCACCCAGGCAAAGGGGGTGGTGCGCCCGTGCCAAGTGGGCCGACTGCACCAGGCAAAATGCCCGAAACTGCTCCCTAGACCTTCTAAACTCTAAGTCATGCAGTGGCTAAATAGATTTCGAAAATTAAACATGCTTGATGCATGAAAGAACTTAGGAAGGGAAACATGGGACAAATGCCGGTTTATCTCATGGTAAGGGCATTAAATTTATAGTCCTCGAGCTGGACTTGTCGATGATCATTCCTTCTTTGAGTGATCTTCTCGATTAAAGAGGGAATTCAATAGAGCTCGGAAAAAAACGTTAAATAGTCAATAATCTGATATATCGAAGATTGGGAATGATCCTCAATTTCTTCGCCTTGCGATTCTTTTCCGACGGCCGTGGCTAAAATCCTCTCTAGAATTTCTAGCCCTTTAGTTGAATTACCATTGTATCACTTCACCCGATGGTATTTGGGTTATCGTATTTATATTTTCCCAAGGGTGGAACTATGACAAAGATGATCAAATAAATGGTGGAGAAGAAACAAGACTTGGTAAAGAGCTATAGCGGGGGCAACGAATAAAGATATTAGGGGATAACTTGACACACACAAGGAGATCTTGATAAGGCACTAGAGAGGATCTAGCAAGCTGGGAGGACAATGAGACGAGAAAGGATCCTAACACAATCTATCTATTCTTGTCAACTCCAGGAAAAGAACTAAGGCAAAAGATAACCAAGATAAGCTAAATTCAACAAGCTCTTCTAGTGCTGCAGGGGCATGCAAAGCCGCGCTCTCGGACTGGGATGAGAAGGGAGAACGACGACGCGCTGAATCCTACAGGCCCGAACTAACATGGTGGACTATGAAGCCCATCTAGAGCTGTCACCTCCTTAGGGTACCACAACTATTGTGTTGAACTGGACACCAATCCAAGAATAAGGTAAGCTTTGAGCACCGTGCTAAAAATGAACCAAAGAACCTTTCCCCAGATATCAGGAAGGAAGGTCCTTCTCTCTCGTGAAACACCGGAGATCAAGCGAAGAACGACCACAACACTATAAGGTATTGGGGTTCAATAGAGTTATGCTAACCAAGATTAAACTAACTTTAGTCTAAACCAAGAATAAAGCCTCTAGAGCAAAGTAAAAGCGGAACGTAAATGACTCGAAAGGTAAGATAGAAAGATGACTTGAATTGTACTTGAGTATAAACAAAGAAAGGATACAAGAGTAGTACCGGAACTCTGACGAAGACTCCTCCGGAACCCCGAGACTAGCTCGACTCGAATCTAACTCCCAAGCTACACTAATCCTACTCTAAGTGAACAAAAAAGGGAAATGAAGATACTCCTGTGTTGTGTGTCTGATCCAGCGAGTGGGAGGTGGCTTTTATAGGCAAGGAAGGTCGGTGGAGAGCAGGAGGGCCACATGCCAGGTGCGGTCGGCACTGGGATGTGCCGGCTCTTGCCTTGGACGCCCCTGATCACTGCTCCTAAGGCGGTTGTAGGTCAGGTCCTTGGGTCGGTTTCACCCGGCACGCGAGTTGATAGGTGCGGTCGGCCCACCCCCATGCCGTGTGATGCACCGACTATGCTCAGAGACGCCTAGGATCGCCTCTGGATGACGGTTGCGGCGGTTGAGTGACCGGATAAGTGGACCTATTGATCCAAGTTATCCTAGCCTCCACCTTTTGATCAAATCGATGTTTCCTTAGTGAATATCGTTCGTCCAAGTTGTGCTCGAGGGAGAGGTAGTGCTTAGGACCAGGGACACGCCACAGGGCAGGGCCGGTCGTGCCTGGTGGTTCGTCCGTGACTAGCACGTGTGGTGTGTTGGTCCCAATTTCTCCCAAAATGTGTACCTACCTATGAAAATCACAACACAACTTGTGGAACTTTATTAGTACTAAAAATGTGCATGAAACTTATCATATACTCCTCTTGAGTTCGAGGTTTTGATGGTCAAATTTTTGTTGTAAGGACTATCAACAGGGGGCAAAGCCAGCGTCTTTGATCGACTAGGGGCAAAGCCAATGTCTATGATCGGCTGGGAAGCCAAGTCAAAGAAGTCAAACAATCACAATCGGCTGGAAGAGTTTGCCGATTCTATGGTTCTTGATGAAGACATCATGTGTCGAGCTCCTGAACGATGACGCACCATGCAACTGGACGAAGAAGGGTCAAATCAATCATATACAAAGCCTAATCCGCAATGGTGTCCATATGGTTTGACTAAGTCTCAGTAAAGAAGAGTTCAGCGCCTATGACAACTGGAACAACAACAAGAAGAAGAAGAAAGGCGTGTGTTGGACAAAAAGAAAGTTCGGTGTCAAGTCTGGCATCTGTTGATGGTTGATTTTGGTACACCTAGCTATGAGTTTACCGTCAACATTTGCACATATTTGATATCCTAACTAACGGTACTAACCCCCTTGATATGACAAGTTCACACTCGCATGTGGTTTTTGGAGTATGTTGTTTACGTAGGTTTTAAGCGCTTAATGGAGTACTTTCGGGTAAAGTTCATCAAACACTTTATGGGAAGATCAAGAAGCCCGTCACAAGTCAAGACACAAAGTGAACAAGACTCCAAACAACCCAAGGACAAAAGCATGAGGGTGTAAATCTCCAGAGACCTGAACAGAAGATGTTGCAGCTTGGACAACAAGTATCCCTATCTAAACAGTGGAGAAGATGACGTCAAGGGACCACATGCAGAAGGGAGCAAATCATCAATTGGACGAGAAGCTTCGGGGAGTGAACTGGGGCTGAACTGGGCCAAAACGGGCCCAGGCCGGTCGGCCCAGCCCCTTTTCATGGCAGTTTGTTGGTCCGAGGATTGCCACGTTTGAGGTTTGAGAAAGAGTTGGTTTGTGCGCTGTGTAGGCATGCCAAGATGGTAGCTTCTTCTCACCTGCCTCTCACCGATGTGATGACTGAGCGTCCATGCGAGCTGCTCCATATGGACCTTGTTGGCCCAGCTTGTGTGCGATATGCGGGTGAGAAGTGGTACGTTCTACTTGTCGTGAATGACTACTCTCAGTATGTGTGGGTGTTCTTTCTTGAGGAGAAAGGGGAGACGTTTGGTTTTGTTCGAAATCTTGTCTTGAGGTTGAGCAACCAGAGGCACGGAGATGCCATACGAGCGATCCGCAGTGACAATGGCTCGGTATTCAAAAACTCTCGCTTCGAAACCTTTTGCCATGACTTGGGTCTTGAACATCAGTTTGCGAGTCCGTATACGCCTCCCCAGAATGGCGTGGTGGAAAGGAAAGACAAAACCTTGTGTGAGATGGCTCGGACGATGCTCGATGAGCATAGGACTCCGAGAAGGTTCTGGGCTGAGGCGGTCAATACCGTGTTCTATGTTTCGAACAGGATCTATCTCAGAGTCTACAAGAAGAAAACCTGTTATGAGTTGATGCACGGTCGCACACCGAAGGTGAGTCACTTCCATGTCTTTGGTTGCAAGTGCTTTATCCTTAAGAAAGGGAAGAAGTTGGACAAGTTCAAGGCTAGGTCGGTCGATGGTATTTTCTTTGGTTATGCATCTCACTCTAGAGCATATCGTGTGCTCAATCTTGAAACTAACCAAATCGTGGAGACTTGCGAGGTAACCTTCGACGAGACACAACCACGTAGTCAGCTTGTTTTTGAGTGTGCAGGTGACGATGAACTTGGCGAGGAGATCTTTCAGGAGGAGGAACATGAACATGGAGATGATGAAGATGGTGGTGTGGTGCCCGCGGCTGAGCATGTACCTACTACTTCGACGAAGATCGAGGGCGGACCCTCTCCCACACCTACAACAATAAACCTAGTACAAGGTGAAGCTGCTGTTGTGTAGAGAACATGGCCTCATATGCCATTAGTTCGAGTTTGATTTTGGTGATTCATGACAACAAGATCATTGGGACTAACCATATTGTTTAGCATGTCTTTGTAGACATTTCTAGGTCCCAAGGATGGCATAATACCACATGCCAAAATTGAGAAGATAGTGTATTTTTCTAGGGTCAAAACCGAGCAAGAAAGGAAAAGAAAAGACACCGTCGGATGAACCGACGGTACCCAAATAGCAAGCGTCGGTGCAATCGTCGGAAGAGTTGGTTCACTAGGTAAAACCCTAGGTACCGTCGGATGAACCGACGGTCCAATTTCTAGTAGCGTCGGACGAGTTGTAGAGGAAGAGCAGCGAAGACAGTAGCACCGGATGATCCAACGGCCTGAGTGAGGACACCGTCGGTCTATCTGACGCTCAGTTTGAATCAAGACAGAGACGCGCCAAGACAAAGCCTTCAGCACCGGATGATCCGACGCCTTGGTCAAGTTGAAGCGTCGGTCTATCCGACGGTCGCGTGAAAGCTAACAGAGGCGACTTGGTCGCGGGGTCTTCAGCACCGGATGATCCGACGTACCGTCGGTGCATAGCGTCGGAGCAGTTGTGTCAGAGAATCTCAACGGCTATGTGACATGGGAGGGGCACCGGATGAACCGACGCCCTGGAAAATCTAGCATTAGTTCATCCGACGCTACCTTTTTCAGTGGCCGTTAGCCAACGGCTAGTTTGATGCCTTGGGCTATTTATACCCCCTCCACTCACTCATTTCAGGTTGCTGGATTGTGTGGAAGTGCATAGGAGTTCAAGACACCTAGAAGATCATATCCAATCCATCCAAGTGCTTAATTGCTCATCCTTAGACTTGCATATGCTTAGTGTATGTGCTTAGTGCTAGGCTCATCTTAGAGCTGAGTGAGTGCAAGGTTGTGCCAACCTTGTGAGGTGATTCTTGAGTGAATCAAGTTGTACAAGGTTCGCCGGAAGCCTTGGGGCCTAAGTGGCTCACCGGCAATCGTCATCGACCCTCCGGCTTGGTGTGGAGCGGCGAGGACACTTTGTGCAGGGGACGTGGAGACCCCCTTCCTTGGTGGAGAAGCTCCTTAGTGGAGGTGGCATCAAGGTGACCAAGGGAGCTTGACAAGTGCCTAAGTGGCTACCTTTGTGGCGAGTCAAGTGGTGCTCTTGGGAGAGACTTGGTGACCGGGAAGCAATACTCTTGTGTGAGTGCTTCAACAACGTGGACTAGGGGTGGCTTAGTGCCTACTGATACCACGAGATAAATCGCGTGTCAAGAGTTTGCTTCCTCTCATCCCCTTTACGTTTCCACATTTACTTTATTGCAATTTTCTTGCCTTTACCTTCCTAGAGTAGTATCATGCTAGGATTGGCTATAGGTTGCAAACCTTATTTTGGGATGGGAGTTTCACACTAGAACAACCCTAGTTGCACATCTAGATAGTATGTTCTAGTTTATCTTTGTGTAAAATTAGTGAAGCCATAGGTTAAGGTTTTAAGTTGCCTAATTCACCCCCTCCCCCTCTTAGGCTAACGAGCATCTGATTCCTTACAGGTGGTATCAGATCCGGGACTCACTCCCTTCACAAGGATACGCCAATTCAATTGGTAAATTGTGAAAACCATCTCATTGGAACGGTTAGGCTTCACCGCCTAGTGAGTTGCTCTATAGAGGAATGAAAGAGGTGGATACCTTAGGTTTGGCTCCACATTTTGATGGCACGAATTATCCTCGGTGGAAGGTTCTCATGGAGGCCTATCTCCAAGCAAAGGACCTTGATGTTTGGAGAGTCACCGATGAGGGCATGAAAAATGGTACTAAGAAAGAAAAGCAATTTGATGTGATTGCTAAGAGTATCATTTTGTCCTCACTAGATGTAGGCGTTTTGAATAGAGTTTTTACTTGTGAAAATGCTCATGAGCTATGGAAAACCATCAAGGAGCAAAATGAGGGTTCAAAAGAAGTTGCTAATGAACGCTACGGTTGTCTCCTTGAGGAATTCAATAGCTTTAAGCAACTTGCAAATGAAAATGCCAAATCTATGTACTCATGCCTAAATGTGCTTGTCAATGAGATCAATGCCTTAGGTGTGAAGGACATCACGGACTTGAACATCAACCGCAAGATCCTTCAAAGTCTTCGGAAGCCCGATTATGACTTGGTGAAAGCTATCATCTATGAGAAGAAGCTCGAAGAATTGAAGCCATCTCACATCTTGATCAAGATCATGACACATGAGCTTCAAATCATGTCCAAGTCAAAGAAGGCGCCCCAAGAAAAGCTCCAAGAACCATCCTCTCCAATTACAAGCCATGCTCTCTCAAGCCAACAAGACAAGATGTTGAGTAGGATGGCTACTCATGGAAGCTCAAGCGAGGATGGTGGTGATGATGGTGATGATGAAGATTCCTCAAGTGATGGTTCCGCGTACTCATGTGTGACCTTCGAGTTCTTAGCCTTAGACTCCTCCCCGTCGAACAACTAAACCACGGGATTAACACCCCCATGGGTTGTCCAGATCTCACCATCTGACGTCCCTATTCTTACCCCCTCACATCTATTTATAGGGCTAAGTGAGGTTTGAGTTTGCCTTGGGAGAGTGGCTTTTCTCCTTGCTTCTTGTGGGCCCAAGCTTGATCTGGAGGTTTAAGGCGGTAACTCAGTGGATAACACCCCAAACCGCCTCTAGGAGATCACCTAGAGTTTACACGTGGAAGCTGGGCTCGAACAGTGCCAGGCCCATGTCGGCCGATCCTCTATCACCACCAAATGGCCCTATCTTTCTCTGGGTCGCTTCTTGGTGGGTCCTTGGTCCTATCCTTGGTGTACACGCAAAACTAAGACAGTTTGCCTCCTCTGGTGGGCCCTTTGGTCTGTGTGCTCTCTTTTGATTGGCTGGAGTTGTGCTTCTTTGCTTGGTGGGTCCATGGATCCATGTGAAGCCTATGTGGCAACCTCTCATTGGTTGGTGCTGGGTTGCTTGGATCCATATGTTGTGCTTTATCTCATTTAATGAGCTAAAACACCTGCATTCAAATATTCATCTACACTCATGGAATTTGTCAGATGTAATCCCTATCCTAGTGTGGATGTTTAAATTTCATTAATTTATGCAGGAGTTGACGGCATAAAAGTGGTACTTAACAGTTGTCAACAACACCCCCAAACTTAACCATTGGTCGTCCCGAGTGAAGGGAGAACAAATCAAGTGGGACATAAAATCCAAAGGTATGAGGCAAGCATAAGAGATATTCCAAACCATACCTTGTACTTGTGAACTCTACGGAGCGCCTATCATGCCATATTCGGTAGTTGAGAAATGGAACGGTTAATGAATCGAGTCACTTCTACTCATCATGTCAAGTAACTTGGGGTTTTGAAATAATTTTTCAAAACAAACTTTGCTTAGCTCCTTGTTTGATTCTCTTAGATCGCTCAATGTGTATATGTCCTCACCAAGGCATTAGATTTGCCTTTTTTCATCCTACTTCTAATGATGGCTATAAATGGAGCTTAGGGTAGGATAAAGATAAAGCATACTTGCATCACATCTATTGTAAAGTCAAAAACTGGATCCAAGGAGAGAAAAATATGTGCACATATATGGATGTGATGGATATGGTAAGGTGGATACTAGGCCTGGAATGGGTGCTAGATATTACCATATATGATGAATGTTGTGGTGATGGTAAGGTGGACATTAGGCTCGGAGCGGGTGTTGACGGTGAATTTCCGTCAACCTAGAGTACTTGTTATACATTGGTTTCGATTATGATTTGCAACTAACCCACCACTAGGCATACTAATGATGTAACAAGTTCACTTGTGAATGTGGTATTTGGAGTATGTTGTTTACGCGGGAATTAGGCACTAAAAGGAGCACTTCCGGGAGAAGTTCAATGAGCACTTTGCGAGAAGATCATGAAGCCCGGTACAAGTTAACACTCGAGGTGAACATGACTCCAATTGACCCAAGGACCACAATGTGAAGGCACAAAACTCTGGGGACTCGGACGGAAGATACAGAGGCTTGGACGACAAGGCATCCTAACTATTCACGCGGATAAAGACGTCAAAAGGCCACAAAATCGTGAAGACAAGCTCACAATTGCAAGAGAAGCCCGCTCGCGAAAGATGGGCCCGAAATGGGCCAAAAATCCCTTGGGCCGGCCGCCCCTTGTGGACCGGCCCAACCCATTTTCGTGGCGGTTCGAGCCCCCCTTTGGACTAGGGTTGCTTCGGGGTATTAATAGTCTCGCTGCAAAAATTCGGCGGCATCCATCCACAGGAACTCAGCGAAACCTAGGAGAGAGCGACGACGGCCGCCGCAAGTCCTCAAAATCGTCTAGGAAAGGCGGAGTTCCGGAGCTAGTTGAGGTCATCAATGGTATGTACTCGGTGGAGATGATCTAAACATGTTTATTATGTGAGTAAAGTACTTCATGTCATTCGATCTTTTAGTGACTCAATTCCTCCTTTTATGATTTTGCTCTCGCTTGGTTGTGCTTCATCTTCAATCTACTCTAGATAGATTGCTCGGGGTGCTCTTGTAGTCATGGTGGCTAGAGGTGCATACCGGATTGACCAAGCGTTTTCAACTTGTTCTTCGAACTCGTCCTAGGCTAACTCGCACGAATAGGAGTGCGTTGTGACAGGACAGTAGCTCCAAAAGGCGGGCGTCTTCGGAATCGGACCGGAGGATAGTAGTTTAAAGATGACTTTGGATGAGATGCATGTTGCGCTTGCTCTTTTGGCTAGAACTAAGACTAGAAGACAATAGGACTTAGTTTCCCTTGCTTGCTCTTTACCTTGTCGATGTTCATGGATGCGATCAACCTTACGCTATAACTCTTATATCTTTAAGGTTTATCTTCTTATGCAATCAATGCTTTGTTTTAGGTTAGATCAGTAGGTTAGATGGAGAATCCTAGGAGTATGCTTCCGATCCTTGGATTGACAAATCTAGGGAGAACCCTCCTTGGTGAAAAAGGCACCAAGTCACCCGTAGGCTTGCGGTGAACTTGATCACGGTTTTGAACCGTCAACAAGCTCCTTTTTCTGGCGCCGTTGCCGAGGATCGGCAACTCGAACCCTAGGGTGATCCATCTATTTTTTTGACTAACCCTAATTTCTATTATTACATATATGCTTGCTTTCTTGTTTGTGTCCTTGAAAGTAGGTGAAAACCTAGACACAAGACGTTCGGCCTCCTCCCTGCCCCAACCAACCCCAAGAATCGGTCCCCTAGGCCCTAAGGCCCCTCCCCCGCCCGTGCCCGGCCGGCCCCGGCCGACGGTTGGCCGGAATTTGGCCGGACCGCCGCTGGCCGGCCGCCCATAGACCACATTGCAAAGCCCAACTTCTTTTCGAGGGCCTAACTGCGAAAGGGTAACTCAATTAGTAAAAGTGGTTTGGCTGTTTCTTGTAAATTGCGTAGAAAATTGTAGAAAAATCTGAAAAATTCAAAACCAATTTTGTTGGATTCGATGTGAAATATCCTACAACTTTTGTTATTCTTTCCTGAGCTAATTCCTGTTAGTTTTTGCATGAAAAATACAAATGTGAAAACCCTAGATCTGCAATATCTCAAAATCTATAAATCCTCTGTGTCCAATTTTTGGATATGTTGTGTGTTAGGATATTACTAGCTCCTATGCCAAAAATTGCACAAAGTTATAAAGTAAATCGTTTTATAAAAATGTTTTCCCATTTCTGCAGAAACTGCCTACATGATTTTTCTTGCTAGATATGTTTATGTTTCTGAGCTCAACTTGTGCACACTGTCTTGTTATGTCAAAATACACATCATGTGTATTAATCATGATTTTTGTCTTAACAGAAATATTTATTTTCAATTTGTGCATGTTTTCCTTTGTAAATTAATGAACTAAGATCAGTAGGGTTTCTAGGTGAATATGCTGGTTCTTTAGGCTTGTTTTGGACCAGAGAGCATGCATGAGAAAGTTTGGATCATTTTGATGCTTATTTATTTTTGTATGCATTTAAATTGAATCACTAGCTAGTCTTTGTTATTTTCCCCAATATTTAATTTCCTAGCATCCAACGCTTACATGTGGGTCCAATGGACCAGTATATGTGCTAATATGCTTAAGAAACACTCCTTTGATTTTTGGTAATTTAATTGCTTAATAAAAGCTTAAAAGCCCTTTTAATATTAAAGGGAAATTAAATAAAGGAAAGCCCTATTTAATTCTTTTTCCTTTTTGAAAGTATTATCTAATTTAATTAAAAGATAATTAAATACCCTGATAAGAAATTAATTCATTAATAAAAATATTATTCACACCCTTGCTAGTGAGAAGGAAAAGATTAAAGCCTTCACATGAAATACCAAGTACAAGGAAACATATATTCAAGTGTACAATAAAAGAATAACCCATGTACAACTAATAACCTACCTAAAAGAGAAACACTATCTAGATGCTTGTTAAGGTGAATATGACCGACAAGAGTTGGATAAGATAACTACCTATCACATCACCTGAACTTGCATTGCATTCCGTGTAGATCTTCCGGACGGTGATTACTCGCTTGTCCCGGAGAACGAGGAAGGAGGAGCGGAAGCTTCACTGCAGTACGTGGAAGTGCTCGACACCGAGGGTGCCCAGGCTAACCTAGCTGACGAAGGCAAGCTCCGGTGCATCTAACCTAGTTTTCAAATTATTTATTCAATTATCTATGGATGTTTGTGCATTTAAGTTCAGGAGTTGAATGAAACCCTAGATGCATGATCCCTAGGTACCTTTGTCCTTACTAGTATGGTAGGTCGATAGCTGCTAAGCTATAGGACCGTTACAAGTCGAGTGATGACCTCACTCGCGAGAATAGGTTCCTAGATAGGAATCACAATATATCCTTAAATGGATTGCTCACGTGGTAAGAGCATGGGATCTGGGCTCCGGTCCAGTGGTTATGTGGGTTAAGTGCTTGAACGTACTAAGCACATGTTGGGTATGGGACTGGTAAGCCTAGTACCTTAATGAGACGGTTAGGGATGGAACTGTCACTACTCTTGGGGTTTGCCTCACGGCTAGCTACCGGTGGTGTATGGTGATTCCGGGTATCTTGCGGGGTATTCCGGATAGCCTGCACCAAAGACTGTGGCATTTCATCTCGACCCGAGGATTTTTGGAAACGGCCTGGGAAAGTTGTCCTTTCGGGGGCAGCCTACCGTGTGTTTAGATCCACCTTGCAAGGTTTTAAATCAATCGATTGTCGGCCTCTCACCGTTATCTGAGACTACTTGCTCCACTAGTCATGAGATCCCTAATGATGGAAGTTGATGAACTTTATGCTTGATTAATTGTATTGTACAACTTTGTTTGTACTAGTTGGCTAATGTAGTAAAGATTAAACCTACTAGAACTTGTGCTAAAATTTTGAAAGTAAGGACCTACTCTTTGTTACTTTTTAGCAAAAGCAACCCAGTAGCCAAAAAGCCTTTCATGGTCTAGATTTGGTGAAGTAGTTATCACCGACAGGTAAGTCTTGCTGAGTATTAGTATACTCAGCCTTGCTATAATATGTTGATCCATGTAATGCATACAGTGATGTGTGGCCCGGAGAGATCCCGCCCGGCTGGGAGCTGGAGTGGGTGGAGGACGACTACTGAGAGCACCATGGATGGCCTCCCGTGGTGTCGTCGCTTCCGTTAGTTTATTTCCGCTGCTTTCGAAAACTCTGAACTATTTCATCATGGCAAAAACTATGGTTTGTAATAATTAAACCCTTTCGGGGTACGAATTTGGATTTCAATGTTGTTGTATCTCTGGACTCGCCTTCGAGTGAGTTTTAATGCATATATTCGATCCTTGTTGCTTTTCAAGTGATTTGCCGGGCGTTAACCCGGCAACTAACGACAGGATGATACTTTATTATTGCTTAATGACCAAAGTGGATCGGTCTTAGGCGATAGTACAGTATTTTCCTGGGCGGGTTGTCACATCTGCCCAGCATCCTTCAGCATCTGGAGATACTCCTTGCGGAAATGATAAAATCCACAATTCTTGGCGTACTACAGAATCAAAAGCACATAAGAACCCTAACTCAAATTTGGGAGACACAACAGACTACTCACCGAGTTCCTTGCACACTTGAAATAAAGACGGTCGTGGTTTTCACATTCCTTCTGCGTCCACCCCTCCACCACTCGAGCCATACCACAGTTCGGGGAAGGGACCAGTGGAAAGCCGCTTAGCTCACCGACTGGATCCAAGCTGATGGAGTGATTGCGGCTCCTCCGGCAACCTTGGACCCTGCTCCTCGCACGTGCACCTCCAGACGAATCGGTGTAGTGCGACATGTGTGCGACGGCGTGGAAGGACGGGCGGGCAGCGGCGGTGGAGCTCAGATCAGGGAAGAAGAAGAAGAAGGGGGTAGGGTCGGGGCGCCGGGGCGGATGCATATTCATTCGGCAAGGGGCATTTCTGACAATGGAGCACTTGTTGGCGACGATGGTTAGTCTACCCGGATCGCCTTTGTCAGTCGGGCGAGCTACGGTTATCTTTTTTTATATAGGCATCTGACGCTAACGCGTGGGCCCGACACTATTTTTCTGAATTGAAACTTGCTTCCCTCAAATATTATACCCCATAAACAGTCCCAAAAAATTCATAAAAAATACGAATAATTCATAGTTGGTAATTTAGAATTTGAATAAAATATCAACAACCACACTTGTCTAACCAAATTTCTTAAAATTAGAATTTTTATCTCTTGTTTACGATATAATAATTATAATAACGTCTTAGTTTGTTCTAAAAATTCTACAAATTGACTTGGCAACATAATTTTAGTCCCCAAGCTTGTCTACAAAAATTCAAATGGTTTCGAAAATGGAAGATTATACTTGCGTGCAAATGTCTACATCTCTCACCTAGTTTATTAGAATGTTACTTCAACATTGAAGTTTTCCACACTTTAAAACATGTTCGAACTCATATGCATTTGAAATTTTAACATAACCTTATGTTCACCATAAGATTACGAAATGCAAAGTTTAATTAGTAATGGTTGTGTAAAAAATATTATTTATATGTTGTACTTATAAGGAACAATATAAGGTGTATAAACAACATCCAAGAAATGGAATTACATACGAAAAAATGTCATAAATGAATTGATGTTGATTTTAGAAAAATTCAGAAACAAATATCATCAAATTTGGATTACGGTTGACGGAGAAAAACATGATATAAAATTTGATTGCAGATTAAAAGGGGAAAAGAAAGTGTTCTTCATTCGAACAGACCTGACCCCGCCCCTTCATTGGCGACGAGTGTCCTCCATCGACGACCCGGGCAGAAGAGTGGTGCTGGTAGACCTCATCTCCTCCGGCAACGACTCTGGCAACAACTCCGGTGATGACTCCGGCAACAACTCCGACGACGATTCTGAAGACCATGAGGCAAGTTCTGAAACTATCACGCACGAGATTTGTCCTTGGACCTTCACATCTTCACTGATCAATTGTTCTAATGCATCAATTTCCATTTGTTGTAGTAAGTTGTTGCACATGACATTAAAAGGATTTGGACTGAAATCAACAAGCTCAAGGAATCGGCTGAAGAGAAGCAGGCAAGTTTTGAAACCAGTTAGAGCTAAAACAACTTTCTTGTAAATTACAACTGTTATGAAGCTTGCATCATATAATTTTTCCCTTTGTTTTAGGACCGTGTTGTTACTCGTGATGACATTGACTACATCTGGAAAGGAATCGACAAGCAGGATGAGCAGCTTAAAACCACACGAAAGAGACAGGAGATTGATCTTCTAAAGAAGAATGTTGAGCTGGAAGAAAGAGTTGCAAAACTAGCGACAAGGCTAGCTGAACTTGAGGCAGCAGCACAAAAGAAGCCATCTAGCTAGCTAACTAGTTCCCTTGCAGAAACAATCTAGTTTGGTGATGTGCCCTGCTGATGAATGTCAGATGTGAATATGTTTGGTATGACTTATGAGTTAGTTTGCTTGGTGATGTGACCTACATTACTCGTTTTAAGGCCCACACAAGCCCACTCGCACTAGGTTAGTACTTAGTAGGGAAGGACGCCTCCCTCACGCAGTCACCTCCCACTCTCCCCTCGCGCCGCTGCCGCCGCCACTTTCTCCCCCTTGCCTTCGTCCCCCTCACCTCCCCCCACGGCGCGACCCACTCTACACCCCTTCGCTGAGACGCGCACCACACCACGCTCGCCGCGATGCGCACCACACATCTGGCAGCGAGATCTAGAGGAGGAGGGACCCAGTTGCGGCGGCGACGACGACGACGACTAGAGGAGAGATCCAGCGACGACGACGACGACTAGGAGGACGAGGGATTTAGCCACGAGGTCGACGCGAGGATGAGGACGTGGCGGCGAGCAGGCAGTGAAGGTCAGTGGCAAATCTAGGATTTGAGTTTATGGTATTCCGCTCTAAAAATGTATTATACAATTCAGTAAATGCATTCTACCAACTCGGTAATAATTGTAAAATTAACAACAATTCAGTTTGGTATATTTGCTCGAGGTTATGGAATTAGGCCAAGCGTGCTTTTGCAGCACACATGCGTTCAGGTAATGAAGTATACAACATATGTGTGTGTATGGTTTTTTATATAAATGCGTATAATATACTTGTACTTGTGGGAATTGCACGGTATGTCGTGGCTCCTTTGTATAAGTACATGTGGACATACTTAGCTGTTGATCGTATAGATACTTAGCATTTCCCTTAGATTGACTCTTACATTTGGTTTTGCTCTTGTTCCTATGCACATCTGCACATTCTCTCCAAGTTGAATAAGTACCTCATTAGCAACCGAGGCAGCCTGCATCTAATGGTATGGTCGCTTTGCCTGCACTACTTTTTTGGTTACTGAATTTTCCAGTTATGTTAATGGTTTACCAAGAATCAATGATATTACAGTGGGCTAAAGTAGTTACTGTAATTTCCTTGACTATTAATTCACATGATAATTCTGACGAAGACTATAGACCTGGGCCACAAGATGAAGAAGAGGGTTATGGCACTGTTAGTGCACAACAAGACCAGATGGGTGGGGCTCAGCGCCGAGGCAGAGCGCCAACGACATCCAAAAAGTGGCCAAGTGACACAATGATAGTCACTGAGGTCGACATAGTGGGGATGTCGGTACCATTGACTCAAAAGAGCAGGTTCAAGGCGCTTGCGGGGCTCATTGCTAGACAAAAGATACCTTTGAACTTGCCGAAAATCAAAGAACTAAGCAATGATGAAAAGTGAGACTTGTTTGATAAGCATGTGCAGAAACACTTAAAGTTCCAGGAATATGCGAAACCGCAGGCATTCAAGCTTTTCTAGAAGACGGCAGCCAAGGCATAGAGACAATTCAGATTTATGCTTAGGCGAGATTTTATCAGAAAAGGACTTGAGCCATTTACAAGGCACCTGTTTATTGTTCCGGAACAGTGGAAGGAGTTCATGAAACAGGCAGAAACCGAGCAAGCCTCATCTGCTAGTATCAAGTTCAAAGAACTCCGAAGCCGGAACACAAGCGAGCACAACATGGGTCCAGCTGGTTATACTGTGAAACTAGAACAATGGGAGGAAGAGGAAGACAATTAGCTGCAGCTGGTATCCCCAACCCATATGACGCCTACCCTGACGATCGTTCCAAGAATTGGCTACGAGCAAGGAGTTAGCTAGTGATTAAAGACCATGTTGTTGTGATAGCGTTCAACAATAAAGAGGCAGAAAATTGGCTGCAGACATCAAGCAGAAGATTGCATGTGCAGAATCTTCAGGAATGGCAGGGCAGAGGGAGTATGATGTGCTAAGTCAGTGCTTGGGACGCCCTGAACAACACGGTAGTGTGCGTGGTGTCTCCATCTACCAGGGTTGGAAGTATGCATGGCCTCAGCACATTGAGATGTACAGGAAGAAAAAGAGGACGAAGACCAACACATCAGTTGATACGGAAAAGATAAAGGAACAAATCAAGAAAGAACCGGTGGCTGAGATGCGGATGCAGAACATGCAGATGCAGAGGTGGTGTTGTCACCAGATGGTGTTTTCACCAATGTCCAATCGCACAAGCCCTTCACCCGCCACACTGAAGAGCAGTTGTGCATCTGCAGATGTAGGTTTGATCGATGGCACTGCAGAGTTGGTGACGGAGGTGCGTTGTGACGATCGTACACACGAAGACCTTATAGGCATGTTGACTGAACCCACACACTGTGGCCTATGGATCACGTGGAGGGGGCTTCAATGTGAGGCTACACTTGGTCTTGTTCATCCAAAGGAGATTACGCTACAAACAGTCCCGATTCATGAAGACTGTGTTGTGGTTAAAGTGATCACTTTATATACTATCTTTGCGGATGAACTGTTGGAATACCCTCCTAATGACGAGGTGATGAAACTCGGACAAGCTCAAGGACAGAGGTTACAGTGGAGAAGGTGTCGGATTGACATCAAAGGATCACCAACATGTATATCTCGTTCACAGGCTATTGTATAGATTCCATATAGTTCACACAGTACGGTACAGGTTCCTTCCTCAGATGGTTCCCCTCCTCCTCCTCCTCCTCCTCCTCCTCCTCCTCCTCAATCCCCACACGTTCCATCCACACATCCGGAAGGTACACAAAATATTCCATCCCCACCTACTCCTAGTCCTGAAAAAACAGAAAAACTTGCATCCCCACATCCGCAAGAGACACCAAATATTCCATCCCCACCACCACGCCCACCACCTCCTCCTCCTTCTCCTCCTCATGAAACAACAGAACCTACACCCCCAAACGGAAGTGCTCAAAACAATCATGACAAAGTAGGTACATCTGGGCCTAATACCTCTGTAATAGGTCCTGGTGAGACACCACTAGGCAAGAAAGCTCTTGAGAAACCTTCAGCCATTTCAAAGTTGCAAGAAGAGAAACTTGCCAAAAATAACAGCTCTACAGCACCTACAGCAGGCAAGCAAGCCCTTAAGAAACCTTCTTCAGCCATCTCAAAGCAACAAGAAAAGGAAACTGTTGTAAATAAATCCTGTAAGAGGCCTACTACAAAGCGATCTAAAAGAAACACCAAGGAGAATCGTCGATATATGACTAACCCAAAGCAATCTGAGAGTGACACTGAGAAGAATCCTTAGGCTATGGCTAGCCCAAATTACAAATTTGAAAAGAACATTCTCAGTGATGGTGATCTCAAAAAGGCTGCTCCTTTTACCAGAAAGCTCCACACATTCTACATGCAACGTGCTAAGTCAAATGATGCTTCTGACATTATGGTCGTACTTCGGCCCAGGACCAATGCATGGCTGAAGAGAGATGAATCGTCAAATGCACTCCAGCTGATGCCTGTGCAACTCAGTGATTTGTACGATCTCTTCAACTTGGATGCTTTGGATCTGACACTTCTCCGCTGCTTCATCCTGTAAGTTGCTTGAAAATTTAGTCTGCTTCTCACTAATCACATCCTCTATCGAAATGTGCTGTTTGCCTCACATCATCTTTATTACCATGTATTTTGCCTCCTTATACTTTGTTTTTTCTTACTAATAGGAATATGACTGTAGAAGTTGACAACAAGGGCCCTGCAGTTGGCTACCTTGATCCTGAATGCCTTTGCTCGACAACGTTGAGCCGCACGGATAACACTATTTCTTTCTCTGTTGACTATATGCTCAATGCCTTCGAACAATATGCTACAAAGGATTTAATGCTTAGCACTTATCTCAGTACGAACCACTGGATTGCAGTGGCGATCGTTCCGAAGCAGCGGAAGGTCTACTATCTTGATTCATTGAAGACAATTAATACTAATACTGGCCCTTTCGAGCTAATCATTAATGAGTAAGTTATTTCTTTCTTAACCTCCGGACATTCCTCAACAAACTGTACAGAGTATATTAATTAATAGTGTCCTAACCATTGTTAATATTTTCGTTGTAGGGCTTGGAATTGTTACTACCGCAAAAAGTTCTCGCGTCGTGGCCCCTTGAAACATGTCAAAGATGTTAAGGTACATACCACTTATTTCCTTCCTGTGGAAGCTAGTACTAAAGTTTGAGTTTATTTCTTCTCGATCACCACTATATTTCTTCGTACGTTTATTTCAGTGCCACCAACAACCTACTGGATCTAGACTCTGTGGCTTCTATTGTGCCTATCACATGCTTCAATTAAAATATAGCGACACACATATGGAGGTACTTTCTTGGATCTTTATTTGTAAAACCTGCAACTGAGCACAGTTCTTGCTTATTAGCACTACACATGTTTGGTAACCACCTATATATGTGTGCTGACTTGTGACATTATTATATCCAGAGATTTGGGCTAGATGAGCATCCTCTCAACAAATCATTGCTAGCAGATATTCATGAACGAATTGCCACATTCCTCATGGAACAGGTGATCACAGCCGGAGGAAAATTTCATGTTGATGAAACTGTGTGGGCTCAGATTGTGTTTGGTGACTAGGAAATTTTTGCATTCCTCCTAGTCCATGAATTTTGCATTCCTCATTATCCATGAATTTTTGTGATATTGTTGCATTCCTCCTTGGGAGATGCATTTCCTCCTTGTATGAGATGATGATGCTGAATTTTGTCATATAATGCATGTGAATTATGGATTTCTATGAATTTGGATGCTGGATCTAATTTCTGTGAATTTAGTCATATCCTGACTGGTTCCAGGATGCAACCCCTGATGGCTGCCAAATCCTGGCTGGATCCAGGATGCAGCCGGCAAGCAGGCAGCAGGTTATGTAGGGGTGTCCTACGTATTTGTAATGGGTGTTAATTAAAGCTCGTTATAAACACCGACCACTGAGTAATGGGCTTCAATTGGAACACCCGTTACAAACTTGCCAACAAAGTAACGGGCAGCGTAAAAGCCCGTTACCAATACGTGGCCCGTTCATTGAGACATCAGAGACGCAGGTTCACCACACATCTCTGATATTGATTTCACAGTAACGAGCTTTGATTTGGTGCCCGTTACCAAAGTTCCCTCTGGGCCTAGAGAAACAGTCATTTTCACGTGACCGGTTGCTAGTTGTGGTAATGGTTGTTGTTTGATGCCCGTTACGAATGTGTTATCAGTAATGGTCACCTCCTCCTCTAGCACTCCTTGGGTAAAAATCAGACACGGTGCAACTCGGGTGGGCCCAATGTGGGTACGCGAGGTGGGTAAGACGATGGTGAGTGAAAAAAAGAATTAGGATTTGACAGAAACACTCTCCAAAATACGATTTTATGGGTCTATCACCTTATCCACCCTCCTACGGCCTATTCGTTTGGCTGGTGGCTGATGGCTGGTGCTGTTTTGTTCTGAGAGAAAAGTACTACTGGCTGGTTGCTGGTGGCTGATTTGTTGTGAGAGAAAAGTACTGCTGGCTGGTGGCTGATAAGCCAAACGAACAGGGCGCTAATTAGCTGACAGGTGGGTCCGACATGAGGGGTAAGCTGGACCCAAATTAGGTCGGGAAGGTTTTTCAAATTATTTAATCTCTATAGTATAGATTATGCTTGAGAACTTTGAAATAGTTCTAGAAAAAGAGACTAGCACACGCCTCGACCATGTCCTCAATTTGCGCTGCCATCACCTCGACCTCTGACTAAGCATGAAAGCGGTACCCAATGGGTCAACCAGTGACGTACCCGAATTACCCATCAATACTTTTTTTTGGTTTTCAGGTTACACTAACCCAGAACGGCGTTTACTTGTGGGTCAAACAAAAACACCAGATTACTTGTGGGTCAAACAAAAACACCAGATGACACCAGGGTACAGCGGCCGCAACTGCCCTTCCCGTGCGTTAGCGCCCGCGCCGGCCCGTGCTCGCGGCATCGAAGACGACGACAGCAGCGACGCTCCACCTGCACGTCCACGGCGGCCCGACGGCCTCGCCCTCGCCTAAGTGAGCTCAAAAAAGTGTGTGCGTGTTCTAAGTGATTGAGAGACCTGATTTCTAATACGTTATCAGCACGAGTTCTACCTAGCTAAGAAGGTAAAGAGTCAGAAATCAGTGCTTCTACAGAACACATACACAGGCACACCACTAGCACGATTTCTATACTGTATGAAGTCGTTGGTGCATCGGCAGCGCCCGGTGACATGTAGGCAGCTCAGCCGCCGTCACCGTCCACCGCCGGAGACGACTTGTGCGATGCAAGGAAGGCCCTGCCTCCGCTCGCCATTGAGAGGCCCTGAAGTGCCAAACCCACTGCCGTCTGAAGACGAGCGCGCAAATCGGGAAACTGCCATCCTGAAGACGAGCAAGCGCCTGCCCATGGGCGAGCCGGGCCAGCAGCCCCGGAGAGTCGGCCGCCCGCCGCCCAAGCCCCGACGCACGCCGCCGCGCGCGCGCCACCGCGGCGCACGGTCCCGCGGCTCGGCCGCCACCGGCGCGCCCCCGCCGCCACCACCGCCCTACCATGCGCCCCCTCCTGGGCGCGCCGCCCCGAGCCCTCCTGCCTGCTGCGATGGGGATAGGTGGGGGTGCTAGGGTTAGGTTTGTTGCCCCCTTTTATGCTTGGCCAAGGATGCATCTAAGCCATCCATCCTGATCCAACGGCCGCGAACGGCTAGACACCAGCAGCCCTAGCGAGCCGGCCCAATTAAACAAGAGAATGGACCCTGAAGGCCCATTTCGAATTATGTTGCCCGAAGCCCACTATAATACCCAAATACGTGTCTCAAAGTCCGCAAAATATTAGTGGCCTGAAGTCCACTATATTATTTCTTTTATTGCATTTATTTATTTCCTGCAATTTATTTATTTATTTACTGCTTTATTTAAATTCTTGCATAATTACTTCATCGCAATGATTTATTTAATATTGATGTAATCCTGAAGATTACACCTGGGAAATTATTGTATGGTCTTGAAGACTATACAAAGTTCTAATCCTGAAGATTACACACCGACATTAACTCCCATTTACATTCATTGTGCAGGCATGTCGGACATCGCAAAAAGGGAGTTCGAGGTGCTTGTCGTGGATGGCAGCAACTACCTCACTTGGGCTACCGACATCGAGATCAAACTCGACGGCATGAGCCTCGATCATACCATTGTCCAGCCTGAAGCTGGCAAGGATGAGCGCACAAAGCCTGATAAAGCAAGAGTGTTGCATTTTCTGCGACACCATCTCCACCCAGACATGAAGTCTGAGTATATGACGGAGAGAGATCCACTTGTTCTATGGCAGTCCCTGAAGGACCGCTTCAGCCAGCAGCTGACGATTGTGCTCCCTAGAGCACAACAAGCTTGGATCACCCTATGCTTCCAAGAATATAAGTCTGTGGCAGCGTACAACTTTGCTTTGCACAGGATTGTGACCAAAATGCGTCTATGTGGCCAGAAGATCACTGACGCTGACATGATCGAGAAGACCCTATCCACCTTCCACCCTGGCAACATAGTACTGCAACAACAATACACAAACTTAAAGTACCAGAAGTACTCTGAGCTGAGTGAAGTACTATCTGTTGCCGAACAACAGAATGAGGTGCTCATGAGCAACCATTCTACCCGGCCCACTAGTTCCATGGCTGTGCCTGAAGCACACGCTACCGTTGTTGAGAGGTCTCGCAACCGGAAATGGGGCCGGGGAAAGGGAAAATGGAAGGGGAAAAGAGGTACCTTGTTCAAAGGTAAGGGGAAAAGGAAGCCCAAGGGTAGATCCGAACCCGAGAAGGAAAGAGGTGATCATAGTGGGGGAAGAGTAGGGCGAATGCTATAGATGCGGAGCAAGGGGACATTGGTCTCGCAGATGCCGCACCCCCAAACACCTCGTTGACCTCTACCAACAGAGCAAGAATAAGGGGAAAGGTCAACATGAGTCCCACTTCATCACTGAGCCTGAAGCTCGGAAGCGTGATGACATAGTCGTCAACGCAAATGATGAAAACGTCCATATGGACGGAAGTGAGGAAAACCTTCTCGATGACATGGATATTTTCGGGGACCTGTAGTAATCTCCAAAATATCATGTCAATGCGATGTAGAGTTTGGCCATGCTCCTGAAAAGCATTTGTAACAAGGTCCAAACTTATGTAATATATTTCCCAAGAATAATATAATGTTGTTTCATTTATGTTATGTACCTTATGCTAAATACTTGTTTTATTATTATGGTATTTAACAGAGTCAGTGGGAACCGAATGTCCGAAGCGGAGATCTGTCTTGTTGACAGTGGAACCACCAATACAATTCTAAGGGAAACCAGATATTTCCAAACATTAACAAAGAAAAGTGGGAATATTATGACCATTGCCGGAAGTAATGCTCATATTGTGGGCACCGGAAGTGCCACACTGGTTCTCCCCATGGGTACCCAAATCTTTGTGAAGGATGCACTGTTGTATCCCGACTCGAAGCGCACGCTTTTGAGTTTCAAAGATTTCCGTGTGAATGGTTTCCATGTTGAAACCGAGATTGAGCATGGTACTGAATACATGTTCATTACTAAATTCGAAGGGTACCAAAAGAGAGTGGTGGAAATACTCCCTTCATCGCCATCGGGTTTGTACTATACGTACGTTAAACCCACAGAAGAGTATGTTGCGATGAAGACCATATTTCGAAACATAGAATCGTTTCGAATATGGCATGACCGTTTGGGTCATCCTAGGTTGAGTATGATGAGAAGGATCATCAACAATTCTGTTGGCCATGATGTTAGAAGCTTCCCAAATCCTGAAGATTTTATTTGCACCGCATGTGCAAAGGGAAAGCTAATCACTAGACCATCCCTCCTGAAGATTAGGGATGAGTCACTTGTGTTCCTGCAAAGGATACAAGGTGACATTTGTGGACCAATTCAGCCCCTGTCGGGCCTGTTTAGGTACTTCATGGTATTGATTGATGCGTATACCAGATGTGGACCTGTTGTCCACGAGAAACCATGCTTTCTCCAAGCTCATTGCCCAAATAATCAGGCTAAAAGCAAGTTTCCCTGATAACCGCATCCAGTCCATTTGGATGGACAATGCTAGTGAGTTCAGGTCGGAAGCTTTTGATGATTATTGTTTAGCCATGGGCATTAAGGTAGAGCATTCAGTACCTCATGTCCACAGACAAAATGGTCTAGTTGAATACTTGATCAAAAGGATCAAGTGGATTGCCCGGCCATTATTACAGAATTGTAGGCTGCGAACCAGTTGTTAGGGCCATGCAGTGTTGAACCAGCTGGTGCGTGGGAAAGAACCAAGTATTTCCCATCTGCGTATATTTGGCAGCGCTGTGTACGTGCCAATACCACCGCCTCAGTGTACATCAATGGATCCCCACCGGAAGTTAGGGATCTATGTTGGTTATGAGACTCCGTCCATAATCAAGTACTTAGAGCCTATGACTGGGGATCTTCATACGGCTCTGTACGCTGATTGTGTCTTCGATGAAGACCATGTCCCAGCATTAGGAGAGAGGCATCCTGAAGAATGCTGGGAAATTGAATGGAATGTAACTAGGATGCAATCCTTAGACCCACGCACCAGTGAATCCGAATTGGAAGTTCGGAGGATTATACATTTGCAAAGTCTTGCAAATGAGCTGCCAGATGCCTTCACTGATCACAAAAGAGTGACAAGGTCGCATATACCTGAAGTAAATGCGCCGGAGAGAGTTCGGGTACCCCAGAAGGCTACCAACTCTAGTCTCCCTAAATCCTAGGAAGAGAGGGAGACCTCCGGATGCTCAAGGTCCCGCGGAGACATCCGCAGCGGAAGGACTTGAGCCCCTTGCCTCACTTAAGGATTGAGTTGAAGAAGTTCAACCTGAAGTTGAAAATGCCCAGAAGAGGCAACTCAACCTGAAGTTGAGGAAGTCCCTGAAGGACTCCATCCTGAAGATGGAAACCCTAATGCGTCGCGCGAAGAATATCTCATGGGGAGATCGGAACGCGCCCACTCAGTCGTTTTGGGAAATCATGATGAGTGGGTGGACGATCATGAGGAGATTGCCACCAATTATGTGGAATCAGGAGAGTCATATCATAGAAAGACCACTGTTGTCGACATATATTTTGCCTCAAAAATTGCTGACTCATTGGATCCGGATCCAGAACCAAAGTCCATGATTGAGTGCCGGAAGCTCTCAGATTGGGACAAATGGAAAGCAACAATCGAGGCAGAATTGCGCTCGCTTTGTAAGAGAGAGGTTTTTGGACCTGCAGTCCCAACACCTCCTAATGTCATCCCTATAGGATGCAAATGGGTCTTCCTCCGGAAGAGGAATGAACATGGCCAGGTGGTAAGATACAAAGCGAGGCTAGTGGCACAAGGGTTCACGCAGAGACCCGGCATCGATTATGATGAGACGTACTCTCTTGTTATGAGTGGCATAACGTTCCGATATCTTATTTCTATGGCAGCTAACTTAAATTTGAAAATACAGTTAATGGATGTCGTGACCGCATACTTGTACAGGTCACTTGATTTGGAGATCCATATGAGAGTCCCTGAAGGACTCAAGATCCCTGGACCGAATCAAAACCGCAACATGTTCAGTGTCTGCCTGCAGCGGTCGTTGTATGCGTTGAAACAATCCGGAAGGATGTGGTTCAACCGGCTCAGTAACTTTCTCCTCTAGAGAGGTTATATCAACAATGATGATTGTCCCTATGTCTTCATAAAGAAATCCTGTGATGGATTTTGCATCATCTCTGTCTACGTCGATGATTTGAACATCATCGGTACGACCAGGGACATTGAGGAAGCGATGGCTTACCTCAAGACGGAATTTGAGATGAAAGACTTGGGTAAAACCAAGTTTTGTTTGGGCCTGCAACTCGAACACCTCCCTGAGGGAGTGTTTGTTCACCAGTCTACTTATACAAAGAGGGTACTTGAAAAGTTTAATATGGATGAGTGCCACCCTCTGGGAACCCCGATGATCGTCCGATCATTAGAAGCGGATAAGGATCCGTTCTGACCCAAGGAAGAGGATGAACAAGGTTTGGGACCTGAAGTCTCATACCTTAGTGCTATTGGGGCACTAATGTACCTTGCAAATTGCACACGACCAGATATTGCTTTTGCAGTAAATCTGTTGGTCAGGCACAGCGCCACACCCACCAGAAGACATTGGGTTGGCGTGAAAACCATCCTCAAGTATTTGAAAGGCACTCAGGACCTTGGGTTGTGGTTTCCAAAAGGGGGAAATCTAACTATGGTGAGTTATGTGGATGCTGGCTATATGTCCGACCCCCATAATGCCAGATCGCAGACTGATTTTTTGTTTCTTTGTGGTGGTGCGGCCACCTCATGGCGGTCTGTGAAGCAGACTTTGGTTGCCACATCAACCAACCACTCAAAGATAATCGCCCTGTATGAAGCCACACGAGAGTGGGTTTGGCTACGGCGAATGATTAACCACATCCAGAAGTCATGTGGTAAGGGCGTTGTCAACACCCCCACCATTATCTATGAAGATAATGCTATCTATGAAGATAATGTTGCTTGTGTTGCACAAATGCATATGGGCTATGTGAAGAGCAATCCCACGAAGCATATTGCTCCAAAATTCTTTTATCCCTACGAGCTCCAGAAGAGCGGGGAAATTAAGATCCTGCAAGCAAGATCATGTGGCAATCTTGCAGATTTATTCACAAAATCTCTACCGGCCTCCAGCTTCTATAAATGCATTTATGGAATTGGAATGAGGCGGCTTAGAGATTTGCATTATTCAGGGGGAGACTTACCCTAAGAGCCATAGCCTAAGTTTGTGATCCTGAAGTTCACAAGTCGGTCCTGAAGACCTGACTCGAGCATCAACTGTTGTACTCTTTTTCCCTTGATGAGTTTTTTCCCACTAGGTTTTCTCATGCAAGGTTTTTAACGAGGCAATAGGTGCAACATAAGCGAGGCCTGTGATGTACTTTTTTCTCCTACCATTTTTCCCACTGGGTTTTTGGGGGTTTTTAATGAGACATACACATGGCATGTAATTGGCCAAGGGGAAGTGTTATGAATCATAATCAATGTGACCAATTAATGGGGAGTTGGAGAGATGAGGAGTTAGAGATGAGAGATGAGAAGTGGGAGATGTGGAGCAGAGTAAATACTGTATTTACTCTCCTCCTAATGCTCATCTATAAATAGGGGTGCTTTACCCCTTTGTAAACACACACATCAGTGAAAGAAAATAATACAAAAGCCCTCCCTCTCCCTCTTCTACATGTGTTCTTGTGTTCATCCAAGAGTGTGTGCGTGTTATAAGTGATTGAGAGACCTGATTTCTAACAACATACAGTTTGAGGCAATACAATTTGGGAACAGAGAGAGTACAAGATCAGTGGCCATCACTGCTTCTACAAGATCAGTGTCCACAACCAAGGCAGATGGCAGCTTGTTCTACAGCAGTCTCTTTACTGATAATTTTACTACTACAAAATTTATTTATTTCTTATTGACATAGTTATAGAGGTGTAGCATTTGAAAACAAAATGCTGAAGGAGGTAACTGCCAGTAATTTGGCAGGCGGGTAGACAGATTCGGACGTCTAACACCAATGCAACTTTGCAAAATAACCCGGACACGTGGGATAATGGATGGACTTAAGAGATGAGAATACATGACATTACAATGATGTACCCAAAATTCCTATATGCTACAAAACTCCCAAAGAATTGGTAACCAAACAGCTCATACGGCATGAATACAATAGTGTTTCCGAAATGTACAACAAAGTGAAAACGTCATTTCCAGCAAAAGATCCTTCAAGCTTTCTTGTCAGATCTATTCAGGTTGAGATTAAACCACTTTTTTTTGCCAGATTTGTCTCTGCCATCCACACTACCATTCTCGGGGCTCTCGAGGATGCTATGCTCTGTTGTATACCTACTGCTGCTGCTACCAGCACCAACAGGGTTTACCAAAGTTCGTTCAGTAGTGAATGAGCAATGGACATTATCCCTCTCTCTCAGCATATCATCAACCTGCAGATATGCAACTCTTTAGCAACATTTTCAAACAGTTCTTCAGATTAAAGATCAGAAAGAGCATAATTTGCCGCCTGTCTAGTGAAATGTTCTGGCAAATATCATTCGGAGAGCCTAATTTTTGTGCCAGTTCTATTCATACTAGCAAACATGCCCGTGCCTTGCACGGGAGTGAATTTAAAAGCATCGAGCATCTCTGTACATATGGCGCGAAAATTGGCTGATAATTTGTTGCTAAAGTTTTGATTGTTTGTTTGCAAAATTTAAATTATTAATATTTGTCGTATCTTTATTTAATGAATGAAGTTAAAATAAAACCAACAATGCAAAAGGGCCTCTAGCCTAGTTAGAGCATCGAAGCAGCACCCAGCGGACCCAAGTTTGACTCTATTTGGGAAAGAATGAAACGCAGTTGCTCAGGTAAAGGATTTTAGGCCCATCAGCCTTGTGCACAGCTTTGCTAAGTTGGTGACAAAAATCCTTGCTAACCGCCTTGCTAGTCACTTGGATGAAATGGTGTCTCCCAACCAAAGCGCATTTATCAAAAAATGGTTTATCCTGGTCCAGTAAACTGTGAAGTTCCTTCATTCCCAAAACAGCCAAGAATTCTTCTCAAACTGGACATCACAAAGGCGTTTGATTCGGTTTCTTGGGGCTTTCTCTTGGAGGTGCTCCGAAAACTCGGATTTGGTCCTCAATGGTGTGATTTGTTGTGCGGCTTGTTATCATCATCCTCCACCCAAGTTCTTCTTAATGGTATTTCAGGGGATTTCATTCGGCATCGAAGAGGCCTTCGACAGGGAGATCCCCTCTCCAATGCTCTTCATCCTTGTTATGGGTGTCCTGAATTGGATGGTGACCAAAGCCTCTGATGCTCACCTCCTTCAGCCCCTGTCCCGACGCCCGATTCAGCACAGAATCTCGCTTTATGTTGATGATGTTGCCATCTTTCTATGGCCTGCAGCAGCAGATATCTCCTTGACCTTAGGGATGTTGCAGCTTTTTGGGGATGCTTCGGGTCTCAAAACAAATGTGCAAAAGAGTAATGTGCTGCCTATTCACTGTTCAGAAGAGGACATGGGTCTCATCCATAGCATGCTGCCGTGTGAGATATTAGACTTCCCGTGAAAGTATCTTGGGCTGCCACTCTCTATTAGAAAACTTAGAAAGGAGCAGCTCCAACCCATTATTGACAGGATTGCAGATCAATTGTTAGGATGGAAAGCGGAGCTGATGACACATGCTGGAAGGGTGGTCCAGGTTCAGCATGTCTTAACAGCCATGTTGGTCTATCTGGTCTTGTCTACAGATTTACCAATATGGGCTATCAAGGCTATTGACAAAATTAAAAGAGGATTTATTTGGAGAGGAACGAAGGAATCTAATGGAGGACACTGTCTTATTGCTTGGCCCAAAGTTTGCCGATCTCGGGAGCTTGGCGGACTGGGAATTTCAGACCTAAAATCCCTTGGTCTGGCCCTGAGATTAAGATGGCCATGGCTGAGGAAATCTGAACTAAATAAACCATGGGCTAATTTACCTCTTCAGACTACCAAGGAAATGGATTACCTCCTCTCTATGGCCGTGGTTACTGAAATTGGTGATGGAACCAATCTTTCTTTTGGAAGGATAGATGGGTGTCTGGGAAGAATGTCCAGGAAATTGCGCCACGTGTATTCACCTTGGTCTCGAAGAGAGTGGCTGGGAAGCGTACAGTTCTAGAAGCTCCTATCAATGACAAATGGGTTGAGGACATTCAAGGCTCAATTTCCTTGGAAGCCCTGTTGGAATATTTGACATTATGGGACATGATCTCTGAGGTTAAATTGCAAGTGGGGGTCCAAGACAAACATATTTGGCGCCTATCCAAGTCTGGACAGTACAATGCAAAATCTGCTTATGACACTCTATTTCAGGGGGCTGTCTACTTTAGACCTTTTGAGAGAATTTGGAAATCTTGGGCTCCACCTAAATGTCACTTCTTTATGTGGTTAGTTGCCCATAACAGATGTTCGACAGCTGATCGGCTGGAAAGACGTGGCCTCCCACATCCAGATAAGTGCCCCTTGTGTGACCAAGAGGAAGAAACCATGCAACATCTGCTGGTTAGGTGTGTGGTGGCTAGACAGTTCTGGTATTCCCTCTTTTATCAAGTGGGATTCTCTCGACTCGCCCCGGCAGCCACTGAACTTTCTATTGATGATTTGTGGGAGAGTGTGGAAGCTAGAGTTTCGGGGGAAGAGCGCAAAGGAATTAACTCCTTAGAGATGCCGCTATTTTGAACCTGGCCAGAGATGAAGCTCATCTGTGGAGTTTAGCTGGGGCCCAAGGTCTTGCACTCTTGCCTTTCTCTGATTCTCTCCATCAGAGAGGCTGGTTAGGTGGTTCAGGTCTATGATCTTGGGTCGTCCTAATTTGTAACCGGTGATTTTGCCTTCTCTTATTATGGGGGGGGGGGGGGGGGTGAGTTGGGACTAGTGTGTTCCCTTGTGGAGTTCTTCTGTACGGCTCCATTTTTCCTTCTATTAATACAATGATACGCAGTTCTCCTGCGTATTCGAGAAAAAAAATATTTGTAAAAAAAATAGATAGCACTAAGAAACCCTAGTTTAAGTACTAGCGTCCCACCCCAACGTTCTTGTACTTAAAAAGACTCTCCCCCGCTTGCTGCTCGCCTCAGCCAGACGTGGCTTATGTAGTGGTCGGCATTCCTACGTGCTCCGACTGATCCCCACTGGAGATTATATGAGGGGTCTTGGTCGTGACGCTTTGGTGACGTCACACCGAGGTGACTATGGAACATGAAGTGAGCATAGGGTTTGGTTAGGCTTGGTTGAGTTTGTAAGAAAAGATAGTAGCACCCACCTAAATCTACCTAAAGCAAATGGACGTCGCTAGCTCAAATCAGACCCAACTCGTTGGGTGTCATGTCCATGGGGACTCATATATAGCATCAGAATATGAACTTCCCAGTAAAAAAAAACTCATCTAAATGTATGTTTTTTATTTTCTCACCAGCCCACCTCGTGACTATGCATTACAAAACGTTTCAACATTTTTCAAAAATGTTGGCTTCCTCAGTGTTTTTTCATCAACATTTTTCAAATCGTTGCAACATTTTTTTAAAATGTTGGACAACATTTTTGGAGTCCCAACATATTACAACATTTCTGTTTTCAAATTGTTTCAACATTTTTTTTTTATTTTTGCTTCATCCTCCTCCAAGCCGGCGGCTCATCGGTCAGCCGGCGAGCTGGCGAGTGGCCAGCCACAGGGCCGCAGCCATGGCGCGCCGGCAAACACTGCGAGGGAGGACCTCTGGCCAGCCTTCGGCTGCGCGCGACGCTGAGGCCGCACCTGGACACCAGCGTGCGAGGCCGCACGGGAGGGCGCGCGGCTCGACCTTAGCGGCACGGCTAGAGGAGGAAGAAGGTTGTTGTTAGTGTTTTTGTTGTTGGGCCAGATGGACTATTATTTGGGCTCCTGGAGGGTTATAGACACATAACGAAAAATCTTCTGAAAGGTATATAGGATTTTTGCATGTCCATCCTGGCCAAAGCGGTCACACATCTACTCACTGACATTCCTCTCAAAAAACAAACAAAAGAAAACTACTCGCCGCCTACCGGGCTCCAGAGGCCGACGCTGTCAGCCCCTACGTAACCGCTCTCGTTTCCTCTCGCCTACCTAACACCAATTGACAAAAACTACCGCACTTTAAATTATATTAGGTATAGATTTACGTATCACCAAATTAATACAAGTTCACAAGTAACTGCACGTCTAATCAGATTAACAAATTAACTCTTAATAATTATCAACTAGAAATTCATGTGGTATTATTCAGTCCTGTGCAAGCATGCATGCTTGACCATGCAAGCATCATTTTAGCTCCTGTGAATGATCAGACAGCAAGATTTGATTTTCTAACCCATGAAGCTAAAGAAGCATCCTGTTGATGAATGCAATTAGCGAAAGTGGCCCTCATACATAGATTTCAGTCGATAAAGACTTTCTGTAGGCAACTGAAGCGTTATTTGATGTCTCTTTATCGTCTGACCCAAACAAACATTGATTGATTTTGACAACAATAAGAATGACAGAAGGGCACATAATCACGGGTGGATCCATAGCCCAGGATAGCGGAAGCACCCCAGGTCCAGTCCAAATAAGAGTACCCCTATATGATTTCAGCTCAGACCCAGGCACATAGGCAGCACAACAGCCTCGCTGCTTCATCTTTTTCCCGTTGCATCTTGCAGTGCCCTCCAAATTCCCAATGTCATATGCAGATCCTCCCAACCTGTCCCACAGACCCCATGGTGGCCATCCTCAAGATGCCCGGCAGCCAGCTGCCCTCAGCAGTCCAGCAGGTATGCAGTGTTCTGGCTGCAGCGTGTCCAGGCACCAGTGAACTTGCCATTTTCCAATGAGGCTAGTTCATAGGATGGGAGGGACATCGTACCTCTGACTTGATGTGAGACGGAACCACAAGCAGATTTCTGGGACAGCGGCAAACTTGCCGTGCCTTGCTCCGGCTTCTAAACAGCTTCAAATGATTATTCATTTTTATCTACTTTGGCATTCTCCTCGGATAGCTTACAACATCAACTTTTCTAGGGTCAGTAGCTGTTAATTGGACAATTGCAGTTGTAGGTTTTGGCCTAGCCTTTTAATTGGTGCTTCCTGTTATGCTACAAAGTGTTGAGACTTTATATTGAGTAGCATGCACCAACCAGTTCAACCCAAAAGCTTAAGCTGATGAGGAAAGGTGGGCAATTCAGTTATACTCCAACACTCCCCCTCACGTGCAGGCTCCCCAAGGCCGCATACGTGAATATTAGAGTGAGCTGTAATTATTTTAACTAACGCGCCTGCCACGACTCGAACTCGAGACCTCTGGCTCTGGTACCATATTGAGTTGCATGCACCAACCAATTCAACCCAAAAGCTTAAGCTGATGAGGAAAGGTGGACAATTCACTTATACTCCAACACTTTAGAGTGATATGCTCTTGTTAATCTAAGTTGTGATCAATACTGTATAGTACAATACCATAATTTTTTTTAATTGAACTAGAACATACTTCTCTTGTGAATTCTGTTATTGGTTCGAATAAACAGTGAAGCTTGACTCATAGTACGTGCCTGTATGAATTCGGAAGGGAAGGCTTCAAGGATTTATTTAGTTAATTGTTTAATTCAATTTGTGCTAAGGTATAATCCTGGGCATCTCAGCATCTTGTGGTCAGATGTTTTAAATCGAGCAGTCAGTCACTCGAGAGCTCACATATTGAACATGAGCAATATCTCCCATCCCCTCTCCGTTTCTGGGACCGCCCCTGCACATGATACAATTTCTTGCCCACATCCAAATCACAGGCCCTGTTTGGATACTCTAACTCAGTCAGAGATAGAGTTAGTTTCTAAATCTAACTATCTCTAAACTAACTCTAGCTCCAGAGGTGTTTGGATGACATGGTTAGATCCACAATAAATGTACTTTTCCAATTATTTTGTGGTGGTGGGCCCCCCTTGTCACCCCTCTCATCTCCCCTGTCTTTATTTTCTCTCCACCTCCGGCAGCCGCTGCTCTACGCTCCTGCTCACGATGGGGAGGGAGGCGCCGCCGGATGGCCTCCTCAGCCGGCCGCTACTACTAGTCAATCCCGACCCCTCTGACTCCCTCCCGCAGCATTTACTCCCGCCCTGCTCCTCCCTTCACCGGAGCTCACCAGCGCTCGACAGCAGCACAATGGTGTGCAGTCCCCCAAACCACCATGCATGGTGCCCCCAACACCCAAAATTGAACACCACTGCGCTGCTCAATCAATCCATGGAGCTCCACGGCTGGCGCGCCACGACCGTGCCGCCGGGATGGCTGGATCGAGTGGTTCACAATCACATCCATGGCCGTCGTGGTCTGATCTGGAAGCGGCCGGTCACGAGCTCCATGGCAGGACCTCTGATGGACGGAGCTCAATGCGAGGGAGACGTCGCGTCGTGTTGCCGCCGCACCGCAGCCCCTGCTCCGCCGCTGCGAGCAGAGGAGTGGTGATAAGCCAGGCGCAAAGGAGATGAGGTCGGCGTTGCCCAGCTGTTGGCACGAACGAGTAGAGCGAGCGGCTGCGGGCAGCGGCGCGTCACTACTAGGCCGGCGGCGGTCCATGGGGATGCGGCGGCGTGTGATGGGAGATGGGGATGCGGCGACGTGAGATGGGAGGGGTGCGGGGCGCATAGGAAGATAAGGGAAGTTTTCAGTGGGCCCCACGAAAATTAGCTCCAATTAGCACCTCTTGGGTGGGATAGTTTTTTGGGTGGGTTAGATGCAAACTAGCCCAATCTAACCCTCATGTTTGGATACTTTTAAGCTAGTTGGTGCTAAACTAGCTCAAACTAGCTCTAGCCCATGGATCCAAAAAGGGCCACAAAACTAGCTTCTTTCAAAAAAGAAAAAAGCCCACATGGCATGTTATATCCAAAAGGAAAGGAAAACACATGATTGCTGAAAACATCCACGCTATACACCTCATAATAGAATGATACGACTTTGAAAGAGCTGGCGACCGTGAGATTAGAGAAAGGATTACGACATAGATTGTATTTGAACTGGGTTACAAGATACGGCCCTAGACCTCACCAGCGTGGAGGAGCGGTAATGAGCTCGACCTCGCAGATTTTTTTTCGGGAATACGCAGTAGAGCTGCATGTCATTGTATTAAGAATTAAATTGGTTTGTATACAGCCCTGGACCTCACCAGCGTGGAAGAGTCGTGATGAGCTTGACCTCGCAGCAGGAACGCAGGGCGCAAAAACTAGATGCAATTTAATCTAATGCCTAACTCACCCTTCCCTAATCCTGGGTTTTTATGACACCTGGATGCTACAGAACTCCTAACAAATCTCTAAACAATCTTATCTCTCAAGCTAACAAACCAATTTCTCTAAACCAATGTTAGTAGTAAGTTTCTATTTTACCCCTATGCTTAGCCACCAAGGTACCTCTTGCTTGGCAGAACCTATATATGCAACCCCAAGACCTCTTTGGAAGGTGTGGTGAATGGAATAGATCTTTTCGGGCTAATAAGTGGTATCAAGAGCCAAGTCTATCCTTCCCACCCCTTTCACCGTGTTCCACCCAAAACCACACCTCCAGTGCCCGATTCCGGCGAAATACCGTCGGGGGCACACTGTCCCAGGCCGGATCCAGCAGCGAGACCTCTTCTCCTACCCCTCCTGCAGGCGAATTTAGTCCCGGCGGGCCTTCCCCGCGCATCGAGCAGTGGCGCTGTGTGTTGACCCGGGGATTCCGACACGGGCAAAGGCGGAGCAGGGCCGCACGTGAGCAGCAGAGGCGGAGCAAGGCGCGCGCACGGTGGCGATCGTGCATGCGCGGGCCCATGGTCGCGCCGCGAGAGGCGTGCGGCCGGGCGGCACGGGTGAGGCGGCTCCCGGGCGGAGGATCGAGCGCGCGGCCGGGCGGTGACCCGAGAGGTGGCGACGCTCTCTGTGAGCATCGGGCAGGCCCCTGCGGCGCACCCGGGGAGCAGACCGGCGCTGTGGCGACTCAAGGCAGAGGCGCGGCGCGGGACTTACGGGCAGGCGAGGCAAAGCCGGGACGAGTTCGGGCGGAGCTTCGGAGGCTCCTTTCGCGGACGTGCGGGACGCAGAGCGCTGACCACGGTGCGACTCTTCCCCAGGAGCGGCGATAGTCTGCCGACCTTGACGGCCAAATCGTTGAACATGGCGCTGATGTTGTTGACGGTCGCTGCCAGATCGCGAAGGGAGGTGGTGATCATGGCCATCTCCTTCAGATCATCGTGGTCACTCATGGACACGTAGCAAGGCTTAGCTAATACCAAGTTGTCACGAACAATAAGATACAACATACTCCCTCCGGTTCTCGGTTTGGACAAGGTTTGAGTCTAACATTGGGAATATAAATCATGAATAACTTTTAAGTCGTTGAGTTTGAAAATATGAAAACCATATAAATAGATTTGTCTTGAAAATTACTTTCATAAGAATATACATATATAACTTTCCAATAAATATTTTTATAGAAAAGAGAAGTCAAAGTTGTGCTTTAGTGACTGTGTCGCTGTACTAAACGACTTCTAATATGGAAGTAGAGGGAGTAGGTAGTATTTGAACTTTGTTACAGGATCTAGCCCTAGACCTCGCCGGCACGAAGGAGCCGTGATGAGCTCAACCTTGCACGACGAAGGCAGGGCGCAACAACTAGATGCAAATCAATCTAATGCCTAACTCTCCTTTCCCTAATCCTATAGGTTTATATGACACTAGGATGCTAACTCCCAACAAATCTCTAAGCAATCTTATCTCAAGCTAACAAACCAATTTCTCTAAACCATAATATACCTCTACTAATCCGGAGTACGCGTCGGCCAAAGGTCAGGCCCCACATGACATCTCTCCCTCCTTGGAGAAGCAGCTCGACGCCGGAAACTGCTGGCGAAACTTCTCCAGCTCTATCCAGGACGTCTCTGCCGCTGGCGCTCCCGCCCAGCTCATGTTGCCCACGGGCCAGACAACTGCATAGAACCAAACCGCCTCAGGTTGAACCACCACCCTGCTATGCTCAATGGGTGGCAATGCCGGTGTCTGCTCAGGGGCACACTAGGGGTGGTAATGGACCATGACCCTAATGTATGCTTCATAATCAAACTAAGCCCTACTACTTTTTAGTTCAAAATTGTATAGAATTATGGCCCAGCCCTTATTTGGCCCGATCCTTAAATTTGCTAGGTCAAATTGGAAGGCCCATTACCACCCCTGGGCACACCATGGAACTACTTGCGACCCACATGAAATACATCATGGATGCAGGTGCCAGCAGGTAGGATAAGCTTAGACGTGGTGTCGCCCACGCGCTTGGTATGCCTGAAAGAGGTGGCATGTTTGCTAAACACTTTCAAGTAAGTTTGAGCTGTAGAAGGAGCCCCTAACTGTGCTCTCAAGCTTATAGTCTGATTTACCCCTACAGTTTATCGCCCGGACTCATAAACTATAGCGATGGCATAATCACCTACATTACCCTTATAACCAGATGTCATCTGGGCGTCTGCCACAGGTGGTGTGACTATATTAGACCATTCTTTTAAGGCCTGCAGCACTTGTCCTTGATCCATCACAATGTCCACAGATCGTTTGTACAGGAGGGTGGGGGTGGGTGGGGGAAATATGCATACCGCTTCTCTCTCTTGCGTATATCTGTTGGTGACTTCTTGAAATCGTGCCAAAGCCTGAAATCCATATTATTCAATCAAACCTTCAAATGGAGAAACAGCCTAAAATATATGACTGCACTAAATGAAAACATAGTTACTGACTTTTCTGTACTCAGTTTCAAATTGACGCAAATCATTTCTCTTTGCTAAGATTTTAGATTCTATTTCCTTCAGCCTCTCCGTTGTGTCTTCGTAACTTTTTGTACACATTGCTTCAATCATATAGCTAGCTGGCTTGAAAAAATTATCACCTGCACAAATCAATTAGGCTCAGTGAAAAGGAATGATATCACAATATACAAAGGGAGACCACAAGAATGCAGACCATATACAGCAAATATATGAGTTCCAGGTTTGAGAGCCGACACTTCGCAAGGTTGAAGACCTTCCAATCTTTTAAAGAAGGCAGCCTCAGGATCTTTGGCCATTGCCAACTGCAGTTGTAAGAAACAAACTATCAAAATCAGTTACAACACAAAGAACTAACAGACAGCAGATTTACATACCGCATTCACTGTTGAGTCCATACGGTAAACCTGGAAATGCAAGAAATACATGCCCGCAGATGTCACCTTGCCAGTCTTCTGACTATCTTCCTGAAGGTCAAAGGGAAAACTGAAGATAATATTAAACTAGACCTCTGAATGCATGTCTTCTTTAAACTCCTATGTGATGCACCATGAGCATACACAGAATGCAGAAGTGGAGACAGACTCAACAAATATCAGCTATTCCATTATCCATTTGTACTACAAAACCACAGCATGATCTTACAAATACAAATGTAAAATTAGGAGCGGCACTTAGAAAACACATTTCCTTATTATCACTTCCTTTAGAAGCAATGTACTCCCTCCGGTTTCTAATGATTTGACGTTAGGACAACTTAATTAGTTCTGAAGTTGTCCTAATGTCATACATCTAAAACCAGAGGGAGTACAACAGTACATTGAAAAGTGTTAAAATGTGTAATAGGGTTTTATGCCCAGCTGGCTCTGTTGGGCTTTAGGGTGGGTGCCACCGGCCCCCTAGGCTTAGGTAGATTAGGCAAGAGCCTCCCTGACTGATGCTTCTATAAACGAAACCTTATAACTCCCTTTCCTATATATGTACGGATGCTTTGCCCTCCATAATCAATCTACTAATTCACAGCCACAATTACTTTCAAGGTATGTCTGGGCTATTCACCCTTCAGCTGCCCTAACCTAGTGCCCCCCCCCCCTCGGTTGCCATCCAAGCACCCTGCTCTAGAGAAGCACACCAGGGATCTGGTTCCACCAGGGCCAACATCGTCTCCAAGAAGTGGATTTTCAAGCACAAGTACAAGTCCGATAGTACTCTTGAGCAGTACAAGGCGCGCTGGGTTCTTCGTGCACCCAACGCCCTAGAGTTAATTTCGACGAGACCTTCAGTCCTGTGGTCAAGCCCGCGACAGTGTGCACGGTTCTGTCCCTTGAGCTCTCTCGGCAGTGCCCATCCACCAGCTCAACGTCAAGAATGCATTTCTTTATGGCACACTCCAGGAGACAGTTTTCTGCACACAACCTTCTGGTTTTGAGGACACCACACATCCGGACTATGTCTGCCGTCTCAACAGATCTCTGGACGGGTTGAAGTAGGCTCCCCACGCTTGGTATTTGTGGAATGCAAGGCGGACACCTCCCTGGGGCCACAATAATTCCCAGACACAATTACTTTCAAAAAGATCTCCCAAAAGGCCAAAAACACTCTTCACCTACCTCACTAAGGTCCTATTTGGGGGAGCTTTTGCTTCCGCAAAAGTGCTTCTGGGAGAAGCTTGGCATTCTGGCCCAAGAAGCTGCTTCCTAGAGAAGCGAGGTAGGTGTTGACCCAAAATTGGCAAAAGCCGAGTCAGGCTAGGCACGAAGGTCAGACCTGGTCTAAGGGGCGGCCTGACCAGGGTGTCCTGTAGCCGGTCCGGCACGAAGCCTGCCAGGCGGTCTAACGGCCCCCAGGGGCGGTCAAACTGAGTCATCCCGAGTCTGAGTAGAATTAGGAGTTTGGCTTGATTTCTGAGTTGTAAAGCATTCCTTGCAGGACAAGACCTCCCACCCTATAAATATAAAGGGTCGTGGCCGATTGAGGGATATCATCCAATCGACATTATCAATTTTACTATTTTACCTCCAAACCCTAACTTTTCCAATCCCTTTTGCTCTCCTCTATCGTCTCCACGGCGATTGAGGGAGTTCTGTGTAGCTGCAGCTGATAGTCATTCTATTGGTGTGCGATGATGTAAAATGTCTATCTGGATTAGATTTATCTAATTATGAGTTTGTAAGTTGTTCCAAAGATGGCTTCATCCCTGCTATCATAAAGTCGTTTGATAATCGGCTAAATCACTTCATATGACTCAATGAGTTCAACAAAAGAGTGGTTGCAGCAGAGGATGATCACTATCGGGCGCATAAGAACGATACATGTGAAGCTATTGAGGATCTTGATGATTTGGGCAAAGTTAGGACAAGAATTTACGTTAGCTGATCCTCTTGAGGAGGTAGACATTGGTGATGGCACTGTACCTAGGCCGACATTTGTAAACAAGAATGTTGATCCTGCTTTTAAGCTTGAATTAATAAAGTTATTAAAGGAGTATGTCGACTGCTTTGCTTGGACTTATAATTTAAGTCGTGATTTAGTAGAACATTGTTTACCTATTAAACCTAGTTTTAAGCCATATAAACAGCCTCGTAGGAATTTTAATCCTGATATTTATGACTGAGTGAAAGAAGAAATCAATAGGTTGCTTGATGCTAAGTTTATTAGGCCTTGTCGATATACTAATTGGATCTCTAATATTATGCCTATTAAGAAAAAAAGGAACAAAGAAACTTCGTGTTTGCATTGACTTTAGAGATCTTAATAAAGCTACTCCTAAAGATGAATATCCTATGCCTATAGCCGACTTTCTTGTTAATGCTGCATTTGGACATAGGATTCTTAGTTTTCTTGATAGTAATGCTGGTTACAATCAAATCTTTATGGCCGAAGAGGTTATCTCCAAAACAGCTTTCATATGTCCAGGATTTGTACGCTTGTTTGAGTGGGTATTCAAGACTTTTGGTTTGAAAAATGCTGGTGCTACTTATCAAAGGGCTATGAACTTAATTTTTCATGACTTGCTTGGTATAATCTTAGAAATCTATATCAATGATATTGTTGTTAAATCAGCTGCATTAAGCTCTCACTTAGCCGATTTAAGATTTGCATTTGAGAAAATGCGTCAGCATGGCTTAAAGATGGATCCACTCAAATGTGCTTTTGGGGTGTCGGTTGGCAAGTTTTTGGGTTTCATTGTGCATGAGAAAGGTGTAAAGATGGATCCTAAAAAGATTGAGTCAATTAAAAAGGTTCAAGCTCCTACTTGTAAAAAAGAGTTGCAGATATTCTTTGGCAAGATTAATCACTTGAGGCGATTCATTTGTAACTTGTCTGGAAAGGTTGATGCTTTTACTCCTTTACTTCGGTTAAGTGGAGCTAAGTTCACTTGGGGGGCAAAACAACAAGAGGCTTTTGATGAGATCAAAAACTAATTGACTTCGCCGCCTGTTCTTCAAGCACCCAAGAGTAGTGTTCCATTCCAACTTTATATTGCGGCGAAGCAAAGTGTGATTGGGATTGTTTTGACACAAGAGACCGATGGCAAGGAGTATGTTGTTGCTTATGATAGTAGAAGATTATTAAACGCCAAAAACGAGGTACACTTTTATTGAAAGCTATGTTTATCTTTATGTTATGCTTGTACCAAGTTAAGGCATTATTTATTATCTAGTACTTGTTATGTTATGTTGCATGCCAGACCGACATAATTAAATACATGTTGCAAAAACCTATTCTAAGTGGTAGAGTCGGTAAATGGGATTATGCTCTTGTTGAAAATGATTTGCATTGTGAACCAATAAAATCAAGGAGAGGTCAAATTGTAGGTAAATGGGATTATGCTCTTGTCGAAAATGATTTGCATTGTGAACCAATAAAATCAAGGAGAGGTCAAATTGTAGCAGACTTTATTGTTGAACATAGAATTGATAAGCAACTTGTTTTAGATGTCAGTTATGTAACTTTTACCCCATGGAAATTGCATTTTGATGGATCGGCTTGTACAAGTGGTTGTGGTGTTGGGATCATTATTATTTCACCTAATGGAGCTATTTTTTAAACCCTTAGCCGGTTAGATCATAAATGCACTAATAATCAAATTGAGTATGAAGCTCTCTTCTTTGGTTTGCAAATTTTATATGACATGGGAATAAAACATGTAGAAGCTTATGGTGATTTTTTGCTAGTGGTACAGCAAGGATCCAAGGTATGCCAATGTCTAAATGGTTCTTTAAATGCTTATCTTGATAAATGTTTAGACATTATATCTTATATAGATGAATTTGTGATTTATCATGTACCACCAGAGGAGAATCTGAAGGCCAATGCTCTGGCTCAGCAAGCATTTAGTTATAATGTTCAGAAAAGAAACTTTCGAGAATGAAAACCGATGTTTAGTGACGCCGAGGGTTATGTCCTGGAGGAGCCGATTCAACCGCCCCCTCCTGCCGATCAAACCGGATCACCCGGTCAGACTGCCCCCTCGAACCGGTCAGACCGCTCCTAGGGGGCAAATCCCACTTCGGCCACCGTTTCTTCTGAAATTGTTGACGAGAAAGTGGATGATTGAAGAAAGCCTTTGATAAGTATTTGCAGGATTCTCAAGGTACAATTGATAGAAAAGTCTGACGGTGGGCGCTTAAGTTTGTTTTGGATAATGATGAGTTATATCGTTAGACGGCAGATGATCTACTTCTAAAGTGTTTAGGTCATGATCAAGCAAGATTGGCTATGGTAGAGGTTCAATCGGCTCCCAAGATGAAGTGGCTCCTTAAGAGAGTTTGCTCTTATTGTGCTACTACGATACCCGATTATTTTTGGTACTACAAAGGATGTGAAGAGTGTCAAAAGCATGTAGATGTTCAGCTAGTGTCTGCTGCATTGATGCATCCGACTATTAAGCCTTGGCCTTTTAGAGGTTGGGGATTGGATTTCATTGGCAAGATACATCCTCCGTCGTCCAAAGGGCATTTCTTTGTTATTGTGATCACCGATTACTTTACTAAATGGACTTAAAGCATTCCCTCTCAAGAACATGACACACAAGGAGGTAATTGGATTTATTACAGAGCATATCATACATAGGTTTGGTATCCCGCAGACTTTACCACGGATCAAGGTACTTCATTTATGGCTAAAGAGGTGCGTGATTTTCTTAATTCCTATGGTATTAAGCTGCTCAATTCACCTCTATATTATGGTCAAAGCTAATGGTCAAGCCGAGTGTAGCACTAAAACTTTGATTAAGCTCATTAAGACGAAGATAGAAGACAATCCTAAAAGATGGCATGAAGTATTATCTGAAGCTTTGTGGGCTCATCGTATTTCTAGACATTGTGCTACTAAGGTTACTCTTTTTGAGCTTGCGTATGGTCAAGAGGTCGTTTTGCCTGTTGAATTCAGTGTTTCCCGAGGCAGCGTTCCGCGGTCGCCCAGGCGCGCATAGTCGCTAGGCGGAGGGCTCCTGCCTCGCCTAGGGGGGTAAGCGGACCTAGGCACCCCATGGTGGTGGCGGCGGTCAGCATGGGCAGCGCTGGAGGCAGGGATTGGCAACAGAGGAGGAGGAAAAGGTAAGGGGCTAGTGTAAGGAGGAGGCAGGGGACAAACTTCGACGGCGGCAGAGGCTAGTATGGCGGGGTAGAGGAGACCGGGGTGAGCTCTGATGGCACTGGCGGCGGCAGCGGCCACGAGGCATTGGAGGCACCAGTGGTGTCCAGCGGTGGCGGCGGAGGAGGCTGCGACGTCAGCTGAAGACCGCGGCGACGGAGGGAAGGCACAAGCAGCAGGGACGAGAGGTGGCGGCGGGCGGAGAACAAGCCAACGACGAGATGGGAGAGGGGATAAGCTAGGGTTGGGCTGTTTGGGGGCAGAGTTGGACTGGTTCATAGGCCTTATTTCATGTCTTTTCTTTCCTTTATTGGACTTCTAAACCGCCTGATGACCACCTTGAAAATGCCTAATCGCGATTAGGCGGCCCAAATCGCTAGTCGGTGGGTAAGCGCCTAGAAACCACCTAGCACCTTAGTGAACCTTGGGTGAATCTAGGCGCATATAGACTTGCAAAGCAAAATGATCTTAATGTTGATACATATTATACTTTGATGATGGATAACATTGATGAAGTGACTGACAAACGATTGGAGGCTTCGGAAGCTATTGAGAAGGACAAAAGGCGAGTTGCTAGAGCATACAAGGTAAAAGCTAAATATTTTTAAGTAGGAGATTTGGTTTGGAAGACTATTCTACCTATAGGATCCAAGAGCAACAAGTTTGGCAAATGGTATTCGAGTTGGGAAGGTCCATACAAGATTGTGAGAGTTTGCTCCGGAAATTCTTATATGGTGGAATTATTGCAAGGGCAGCAGCTGCCTAGGGCTCTTAATTGAAGATACTTGAAGAAGTTCAACCCAAGTGTATGGCAAGATGCTTGAGGATACATGGCCGGTTTCTATGAAAATAGCCCTTAGTATAAAAATGGCCGACAACAGATACTATGTCGTCCTTGGGCTTATTTTTTAGCACGCAAGCTTTACTAAAAAACAGGGGGGCATATCTTGACACCCAAAATTGGCAAGAGCCGGGTCATGCTAGGCAGGCCGGTCAAACCGGATCTAAGGAGCAGTCTGACCGGGGTGTCCTGCAGCCGGTCCGGCACAAAGCCTGCCAGGCAGCCTAACCGCCCCCAGGGGGGGTCAGACCAGGTCACCCCGAGTCTGAGTAGAATTAGGAGTTTGGCTTGATTCCAAAATGTAAAGTGTTCCTTGCAGGGCAAGACCTCCAATTGATATTATCAATTTTACTATTTTTCCTCCAAACCCTAACTTTTCCAATCCCTTTTGATCTCCTACTTCGTCTCCACGGCAGTTGAGGGAGTTCTGAGTGGCCTGCCGACCTCAAGACAACCCTAGGCGGGAAGGCTTGTTTGGCATCTGCATTTTTGCCGATGGCTTCTGTGGCATTCATCCGTTCGCCATCTGCATGTATGATAGGACCCCAGCCCACCACAACCACCTTCCCCTGTCCTACGACGCAGGAGCAGTCCCATCGACGAGGGAAGGTTGGTGGAGAGCCATCAGCGATTCGATGAGGGAAGGTGAGGGAGGGAGCCGTCAAGCATCCAGGAGGGAGCTCGGGTGGCATCATAGACAAGAGTGGGGGATGGAGCCATCGACGAGAGGAGGTAAGGAGGGAGTCACGAGCCATCCAATTAGGGAGCCCATGGCTCCATCGATGAAGAGGGAGGGATGGGGAAAGGAGAGGATTAGAGCAGGAGAGAAGGGCGGAATTGGGCGGTGTGGCGGTGCCCATCGAGGGTAGGGATGTTGCAGCCATCAGGGGCAGCGTTGAGGGAAGAGCGTAGCGTGGTGGTGGCGCCCGAGCAGCCATCGAGTGCACGAGGATGAGGGCGGTGGCGGAGGCCGAATGGGGGACGAGGGCAGCGGCGGCCAGAAAAGCTGGAGAAGTAACCCCAATCGTGCTTTTCATTTTTTAATGCAAATCGAGCTTTTGGAGCTCTTTGAGGGGGAAAGCTTTGGCTTTTGGAGCTTATTGGAGAAGCAAAAGCTCTCAGAAGCTCCCCCAAACAGGGCCGAAGCAAATGATTTCTCTAATTGCACTTATCGCACAACATCAAGAAGATAAGAAATGGAAATGGAATGAAACAAAAACCCCCCAAAAAAACTTAGAAACAAAGGCAAACAATAAATGATATGACATGTCCATGAATGAAGACATATAAGCGAAGTAAAATAGTTATCCAATGTCTTTCAAGAGAGAATGCCGATTTTTGTTCTTATGCTAAATCCATGTCAATTAGATTAAGGAATACATGTGTCTCGGTATAAAACACAGGTATCATAACATTATACCAGCTAGAATTCAGAAAATTGACATATAACAAACATATCTAGAGGAATACAAATGATGTGACAAGTGGTAATTTAATGACAGGATTAGTTTAGCTGGCCTAAAGACGACAGCCTATGTAGCATTTTCTTTAATGCATTTAAACATATCAAATTCAATTGGGTAACAATAATAATGATACCAATTGCAAGTTCTCTAAATAGCCATATGACTATTCTAGATCTATTTCACCAGAGCTAACTTTAGAATTATTGATCCCTGGGTTATAAGAACATTCAGGAAAGTCATATATCCATGAAATGGGAAATAAACCTACATAATCTATGGCAGATGTCATCCATTGAAATATAATACCGAACAGAGGATAATACCAACACAGTTGCACACTTAGAAATTACCTGCAAAGCGAGTCCATAACCTCCATTAACTTCTTGCTCGAAGTATAGAAGCTGTATATATTAAACAAATGAGAAAATTGAAAGAAACACAAAAGAAAGCGACACAAAAAAGGCTCGAGATTCAGTGCAAATAAATTTTCTAAAGACAAATCCACCTTAAATTTACTTTGTGCAGCTGAAGTGACTCTGACTACTATTCCAGAATGAGCTTGTTCTTCACTTATTGTTACACCAAAAAAATGAGCACATTGCTTATCAACCTATAGATATAGGATATAAGTTAGCAATCACATTATAAATAAAGTGTACGGCTGGTCCCTAGACTATCGCGGGTGTGTCATCCCGGTCCATGAACTTTCAAATTGACCGTTTAGGTCCTCAAACTTGTTGTGTCATCCCTATCCCTAAACTTGCAAATCACCCATTTAGGTCCTCAACCTTATTCAGTCGTGTCACTCCAATCCTCAAACTTAGTTTTGAATCTCATCTAGGTCAAATCAAGGTGATCTAAAAACTTTATATCTAAAAATAATTCATATTTCATTTTCATACAAACTGAAAACAAAGTTTATATCAAAATTGTAGCCCTCAACATAATCTACAACTTTGTAGTTGAAAAAAATTCGAACTAAAACTATTTATGGTCCTAAAACATTGTTGTATGTTTATAGATCTTGAAATTTAAAATTAAATTTTGGGACATTAAACGACTTCGAATAAAAAAAATTCAACAATAAAGTTGTAGATCATATTGATCACTATAACTTTCATATGGGCCATGTCAATATCCAAAATTGTTTGATAGTTTTAAATTTCAAATTTCAAAATCTATAAACATAAACTATATTTTGGACCCTAACCAGTTTTAGTTCAAAAACTTTTTAACTACAAAGTTGTAGATCGCTTTGAGGGCTACAGTTTTGATATAAAGTTTGTCTTCATTTGAGTGTGTAAGAAAAATTATGAATTAAATTTTGACATAAAGTATTTGGATCGCTCTATTTTGGCTCAGTCCACAAGGAGCTCCAGCTCCGGCTCCACGCGGAGCCCTGCCAAACAGGGTGCTCCACAGCGGCTCCGGGCATGCAGCTGGTGGTGGATCCGCAAAGGGCTTCCACTGTGGAGGCGGAACCCCTCCATCCAGCTCCGCCTCCCCCTTTACTGCTTTGCCCCCAGTGCAGGGGCGCGGCACGAGGCGGCAGAGGCTAGGCGGGGCAGGTCGCGGTGCCGACGAGTTGCGGCGGGTCGCGGTGCCAACGGGGCGAAGGGAGCTCGAGTGGCGGGAGCCCGTGAGGGAGGGGAAGCGGACAAGGAGAGGAGAGGAGGGTGAATGGATAAGGAGAGGAGGGGAAAAAGGGAGAGGAAAAAAGGAAAATAAAGAAAAGGGAAAAAAAGCAAAAAACATAGGAAAGGGCAATTTAGACATTTTACAGCCTTAATCCAACAGGTGAAGCCGTTTTGCCAAACGTTTTCCAAAATGACTTCAGCTCCATCAGAAAAGCCGCTCCACCAGAGGAGCTACAACCGGAGCCATTTTTGGAGGAGCGGGAGCCCTGCCAAACAGATCCTCAAAACCAAGTTTGGGGATCGGAGTGATACGACTAAACATGTTTGAGGACCTAAACGGGTGATTTGCAAGTTTATGGACTGAGATGACATAGACCAACAAGTTGGAGGACCTAAATGGTCAATTCGAGAGTACATGGACCGGGATGACACGCTCACAATAGTTTAGGGAGCGGTCGTACATTTTACTCTTATAAAATATTACCACAAGAATGGTAGCATTCACCTTTCCGGTAGCTGATGTTCCAACAGGGAGTGGTCTCACTGTAACTGTGCCATTCATAGCCTCTTCCAGCACAGTGGGAGATATTGTGGTCTTGATAGGAACACCAAGCTTGCTGTAAGCCGTAAAATTTATTAGAAAAGTGAACATGGAGGTTTTATCACTTCTAGAAATAATATTAATTGATTCTATAGTTACCTAAAAAGTGCTGCAAACATTGTGTTGACAGTTCCAAGATTGGACAAATCAATCTCCATATCCATTCCTTCATTTTCCAATGCCTGATAAAAATGTAGCAAAAGTATCTCATGCATTACTTGATCTTTCAGCAAGATTTAAGCAAGATGTCACGTAGGAATCACATATTGAATTTACATGTCATCAAATAACAAGCACCAATGTCAATTATCATGTCCAGTGGCACATCAAGATGCTATATTTCAACTTAACGCATCGCTTGTGGCCTGAATTACCAGTTTAAGAAAGATAGTCTCCAAGTAATTTGGAACAATCCATTACTTACCGATGCATAATTTAACCATAAATGGTAAATGTTATTTGGTCAGGTAACGGTACCAAGCTGCCTAAGTACTAATTTGCTTCACCCGGTGGCCGCTGATTTGCTTATGGTTGAGGAACTGTTGCAGCTGTTTGGCTCCGCTACTGGCCTTAAAACCAATATTCAGAAAAGTTGTGTCTTGCCAATTCAATGCTCTGAGAATGATCTAACAATAGTGCAGACTCATCTCTCTTGCGAGGTGCAGAATTTTCCTTGCAAGTATCTCGGCCTCCCACTCTCCATCAAGAAATTGACCCAGACACAGCTTCAGCCACTCATTGATAAAATTGCTGATCAACTTCCGGGATGGAAAGCTGATCTGCTGAACCGGGCAGGGAAGAGCCATTTTGGTACAGCATGTCCTCACAGCAAGGCTAATTTATATTGATACGGCCATGGATCTTCCACCATGGTGCTTAAAGGCTATCGACAAGATCCGTAGAAATTTTTTGTAGCGCGGAAGAAAAGAAGCTAACGGAGGACATTGCTTGATAGCATGGCCCAAGGTCAGTAGACCAAAGGAACTTGGAGCACTTGGCATTTTGGACCTGCAGCGGTTTCGATGGGCACTCAGGGTGAGATGGCTGTGGTTGGGCAAAATAGAGCCTGATAGGCCGTGGAGCGCCCTCCAGTTCCATTTCATAGCTGCGCCCGCTCCTTATTTGCCACTGCTGTCATTTCAGTAGTTGGCAATGGAGCAACTACAAAATTCTGGACAGATAGATGGTTAAATAGGTGTTCCATGCTAGCTCCCAGCCTCTTCGCTTGCGTCCCAAAAAGAAGAGCCAATAGGCGAACTGTGCGGGAAGCATTGACCGATGATTCTTGGTTAGAGGACATCCAGAGCTACTATTCGGTCGCTGTTCTATCTGAATATTTGGATGTTTGGGACCTACTACAGGAAGTGGTGCTTCAACCAGGAGTGGAGGACGTTCACAAATGGCGTTTTGAGGCTTCAGGGGTCAGTTTTCTACCAAATCAGCGTATGAAGCCTTCTTCAATGGATCAGTCCACTTCCAGCCCTACAATCTGATCTGGGAACCTGGGCGCCGAGGAAATGCAAATTTTTCTTGTGGCTTGTTGCTCACAACAGATGTTGGACGGCGGACAGGCTTGCCCGCAGGGGGCTCTCCCACCCAGATCGTTGCCCTCTTTGTGAACAAGAGGAAGAGACGATCAACCATCTCCTCTCAGCATGCGTGTTTTCCCGCCAGTTTTGGCATGATTTGCTCGCTTGTTTTGGTATGCAAGCCGCTGTTCCCCAAGCGCACAATGTGGGCTTCTACTCATTGTGGCAGCAGGCCAGTGACAGACTACATACTAGTGTGCAACAAGGTTTCGACTCCTTGGTCGTGTTAGGGGCATGGACTATCTGGAAGGCAAGCAATGACACTGTATTCAATCGATTGCTCCTAGAGTTGATACAGCCCTTCTCCTGGCGTGGGAGGAGGCTGATCTCTGGATTCTTGCGGGCACCAAAGGCTAAACGCCGTGGTCTCTGCTAGGCTGCACAACTAGTAGTTGGAGTGTGCAGCCATATTGATCAGGTTGGTCATGTTGCTCTAGAAGATTCTATAGTGATCCACAGGAATCGGCCTCCCTAGTCGTCGAAAGATTTCATCCCTCAGTCATATTTCTCAACAACAACTTCTCTCATCCCCACGCTGCATAAGGCGCATCGACAGTGGGTGGGTGGGTGTGCGTACGGGCAGGTGTGTGTGCATGGGTGGGTGTGTGTTTGCGTGTGGTGTAAGTGTTAGACAATAGAATATGCCATCTGTGGATATCCTAGCTGCTATAGATAGCTGATGTAAATCAGGGATTAGTTTCTATACATAGCAGATGTAAATCAGGGATTAGTTACCATAGGTAGTAGATGTAAATCAAGGGAATTATCCTTGCCTTGTACAGCAAGGCCAGCCAGCCCTATATAATAGAAGGCGCCCCCTCCCATTGAGGTGTGGCCAATTGCCCCCCAATCTAATTCTCTACATGGTATCAGACGTCCAGGTCCTGATCCCCATCTGATCTCGCCATCCTCTCCTCCAGCGCCCCTTCCTCCTTCCCTCCCCATGGGAACTGAATCGACCCTCCTCTCTGCCACTAGCGGCACTCTTGGGACCGCCTCCGCCCCTGTGATTTCCCCCTTCGCCACCATCAACATCAAGCTCCACGTCCCCATGACCCTCGAGTTGAAGCCTTCCAACTTCACCAGGTGGTCAACGGCGTTCCAGGCCACTAGTGGGAAGTTCGGGCTGCTGCATCATCTCGCCACCGCCTCCACCCTGTGTCCCACCAACGAGGTCTGGACACAGGCGGACTTCTGCGTCCGCGGCTGGATGTACAGCACCGTCTCCGACGCCGTCCTCAACCTCGCCATGACCGACAACACGCAGACGGCGAGCGCTCTTTGGACGGCCATCGGCGGGGTGTTCCAAGCCAACAAGGCTCCTCGCGCCATCTTCCTGAATCACGAGTTCCACTCGCTGACTCAAGGGGACCTGTCCATCAACGCCTACTGCGTTCGCATGAAGAAGGCCGACGAACTGCGTGACGTGCGTGACGTCGAGCAGCCCGTATCTGAGCCCAACCTCGTCCTCAACCTCCTGCGCGGACTCAACAAGGTCTACTCCGGCGCCGCTGATAACATTGCCGGACAGCAGCCCCTCACCCTCGCCACCGCGCGCCATCAGCTCCTCCTCAAGGAGCTTCGGCTGCAAAACGACGAAAAGACGCGTGCTGTCACCACCCTCCTAGCTGCTGCCTCTCAGCAGCAGCAGGGTGGCCGGCGCCCTAACACCAAAAAGGGCGCCCAGCAGCCCTTCTTCAACAGCCCCAGCACCAACAAACGCGTTCCGTGGGGCTTCAATCCCTGGACCGGCGAACGTGTGGCCCCTGGAGAGCACGTCACCCCTCCTGGACAGCGCCGCCAGGGAGGTTCTGGCGCCCCGGTGCCCCGGCTGGGCGCAACCAGGGCATCCTCGGGCCTTCCCCGCAGGCCCACACCGCCTTCGCTCCACTACAGGTGTCCTCCAGTGGCTCCACCACCTCCACCAACACCTGGGATGCAGCCGGCCTCATCGCTGCCCTGCAGCACATGCAACTGCAGGGAAACTCGCCCTGGGTATTTGACTCCGGCGCCTCTACGCACATGACGTCCTCAGATGGTATGCTTACCCAACGCCTTCCCCCCTCCATCTCCTCAATAACAGTAGGTAATGACACTAGCATTCCCGTTACGTCTAGAGGTCATTCCATCCTTCCCACACCTACAACAAATTTCGCTCTTAACAATATTCTGGTCGCTCCATCCATAGTCCGCAACTTGTTATCCGTTCGCCAATTCACTCGCGACAATAGTTGTTCTTTTGAATTTGACGCCCATGGTTTTTCTATTAAGGATCTCAGGACGGGACGCGTGATTCTCCGTTGTAACTGCGACGGGGACCTATACACCATGCCTACCTCCACACCTGGCGCCCCGCCTCATGCTCTCCTGGCTGCTTCATCGACTCTGTGGCATCAACGTCTGAGTCATCCAGCCCCCGCCGCATTAGAGCGTCTTAATAAACTTCATGCTGTTTCCTGTAATAAAGTAGACCACTCGCTATGTCACTCATGTCAGATAGGCAAGCATACACGTCTACCCTTCAGTTCTTCACATTCCATCACTCATGCACCTTTTGAACTTGTTCACTGTGATGTATGGACTTCCCCCATCAATAGTCTATCTGGTTTTTCATATTACTTGGTCTGTTTGGATGATTTCACTCACTACTGTTGGGTTTTTCCGCTCCGAAAAAAATCTGATGTCTACCAACAATTAGTTGAGCTTGCTGCCCTTGCCCAAACACAGTTCAGCCTCCCCGTCAAATGTTTTCAGGCTGATAACGGCACTGAATTCGTAAACACCGCCACCATCAAATTCCTCGCTGCTCAAGGTACTCACCTTCGCTTCTCCTACCCCTACACATCACCCCAAAATGGCAAAGCTGAACGCATCATCCGCACGCTCAACAATTCCATTCATACCATCCTCCTCCATGCCTCCCTGCTGCCCACATATTGGGCCGAGGGGCTCATGACAGCCTGCTACCTCCATAATAGGCGCCCATCCTCCTCCGTTCAGCATGAAATTCCCTACACTCGTCTACATAACCAGCCGCCAACCTATAGCCATCTGCGTGTTTTTGGGTGCCTTTGTTACCCCAACATGCAAGCAACCTCCAAACAAAAGCTCGCCCCTCGCTCCACGGCGTGCGTCTTCCTAGGATACCTCCCCTCGCACAAAGGTTACCACTGCCTTAACCTATCGACCCGTCGCATCATCATCTCTCGCCATGTTACATTCGACGAGACCTCCTTTCCCTTTGCAGCCACCTCAGCCGCCTCACCCTCCGCTTCCTTTGACTTCCTCCTCGACGATGATATGGTTTCGGTGCCTTGTCCTACTGTTATTGCAGGTGGGATTTCATCCTCAACGCCCGTAGTCGCTTCGCACCCCTCAGATGTTGCGACCTCACACGAATCGCCTTCTTCGACACCGGGTGGGCGTGGTCCCGTGCCCCCACTCGGACCCAGCGTGGTTCCCTTCCCACGCGTCTACGGCCGCATGTCCCGACCGGCGTCTACGTCCGAGCCGGCAGCAACACCAACAGCCCCTACGTCCGAGCCGACGAAGAACCCCAACAGCCCCTACGTCCGAGCCGGCGCGCGGCTGCCCCGGCAGCCCCCCGTGGCTCTGCCTCCCCGGCGCCACCGACAGCGCCCACACCGGCACCGGCGGCACCTTCCGTTCCATCACTGCCACCGCCGCCACCGTGGCGCGCCACTCGCACCATGACGGGTGCCATTCTTCGCGTCAGCTATGAAGGGCTGGCGGCCACGACATCATCCTCACCATCGCCGGTTCCGACGAACTACCGCAGTGCGCGGGCCGACGCCAACTGGCGTGCTGCGATGATGGATGAGTACCAGGCCTTCTCGACAATAATACCTGGCAGCTCGTTCCGCGCCCCCCTGGAGCCAACGTCGTGATGGGGAAGTGGATCTTCCCGCACAAGTTTCATGCCGATGGGTCCCTCGCCCGCCACAAAGCTCACTGGGTTGTTCGCGACTTCTCCCAGCGCGAAGGCGTTGACTACGACGAGACCTTCAGCCACCATTCGGTCTGTACTCAGCATCACCGCATCCCGCGCCTGGCCCATTCACCAACTGGACGTGAAGAACGCCTTTCTTCACGACCACCTCGAGGTGACCGTCTACTGCCAGCAGCCGCCAGGATTCGTCGACCCTGGCGCCCCAGATCATGTCTGTCGTTTGCAGAAATCCTTGTATGGATTGAAGCAGGCTCTGCGGGCCTGGTACCAGCGCTTCGCCACCTTCCTCCGGAAGCTCGGCTTCGTCACCTCCACCTCCGATACGTCCCTTTTCATCTTCCGAGAGCGGACGAGTCTCACCGCCTCGTCCTCGGCCCTCCTGCAGCGCTTCATGACTCGGTTGAGCTCTGAGTTCGCCATGACGGATCTTGGCGCTCTTCACCACTTCCTCGGCATTGCTGTCACGCGTTCCTCCGATGGCCTCTTCCTCTCCCAGCGACAGTACGCCATCGAGCTTCTTCAGCGCGTGGGCATGGCTGAGTGTCATCCGACATCGACACCTGTTGACACTCACGCCAAGCTATCCGCGACCGACGGAGATCTACTGTCAGAGACGCATCTAAGTACAAGAGCTTGGCGGGAGCTCTCCAGTACCTGACGCTGACTCGTCCTGATCTGGCGTACGCTGTTCAGCAGGTGTGCCTCTTCATGCACGCCCCACGCGAGCCTCACCGTGCGCTCATCAAGCGCATCCTCCGCTTCGTCCAGGGGACTCTTTCCTCGGGTCTTCACATTGGCATCGGGTCTGTCGATAAATTGACTGCCTACTCTGACGTTGATTGGGCCAGCTGCCCAGACTCTCAACGATCCACCTCCGGCTTTTGCGTCTATCTCGGTGACACTCTGGTTTCCTAGTCCTCCAAGCGCCAGACCATGGTGTCCCGCTCCAGCGCCGAGGCAGAGTATCAGGCTGTGGCTCTCGTTGTGGCTGAGTGCTGCTGGCTTCGACAGTTACTCCAGGAACTTCACATCCAGCTGCCCTCCGCCACAGTTGTCTTCTGCGACAATGTCAGTATCGTCTACATGACGGCCAACCCCTTCCACCACAAACGAACGAAGCACATCGAGATCGACATTCACTTCGTCCGCGAAAAGGTGACCCTTGGTGAGATTCGAGTTCTCCATGTGCCCTCTCACCAGTTCGCCGACATCATGACTAAAGGGCTCCCGACATCACTCTTTCAAGAATTTCGATCCAGCCTCTGCGTCCGGGAGCCTCCCGCAGCGACTGCAGGCGGGTGTTAGACAATAGAATATGCCATCTGTGGATATCCTAACTGCTATAGATAGCTGATGTAAATCAACTATCAAGGATTAGTTTCTATAGATAGCAGATGTAAATCAGGGATTAGTTACCATAGGTAGTAGATGTAAATCAAGGGAATTATCCTTGCCTTGTACGGCAAGGCCAGCCAGCCCTATATAATAGAAGGCACCCCCTCCCATTGAGGTGTGGCCAATTGCCCCCCAATCTAATTCTCTACAGTAAGGCTATTTTGGCTCAACTCTCCTTAATGCAATGATATGCAGCTCTCCTGCATATTCGAGAAAAAAGTACTAATTTGCCATTGTTGGTAAGGTAAGATGGCTCTCAATCAAAGATTATCCCACCAAATAAAAATATTGTAACAAAATTACATTTAAGACAGGACATGTCATATTCAAGTAATCTAGTACTCCCAAATCTTACCCCAACACTGAACGACATAGAGCCCATGGCCCAACCAGTACCCATGTACTCTTCCTACATTCTCCAATAATCTTCAGCCTTCTGTTTCACATTTATTACTCCGCACCTTGTCTCCATCTACCAAATGGCAACAGTGGAGCACTTGTGGTGCTCTTCTGTTGCCCAATTTGCCATCACTTTTGTCATCCCTTTGGTGAGAACTACAAGGCTAGAAAATAAGCAAGAGGGCTTTCTCGTCGGACTAGCCCACAACCATCTATACATGACAATTGATGACACGATATCTGCTTGGTTTTCCTTCCAACTTACGCTATTCCACAAGCTATATAGCATGTCATAATCATAATCGACCAAAAAATGGATTTATTAGATGCAACAGTTCAGGCCCTGTATAGTTCCCCAAAAGCCTACTATTCACCCGTCACGTCGAATCTACAGACACTACTTAGGAGTAGTAAACGTGGATTAATGACAAAATCCATTCCATAACCCCCGCTCAAATTGCGAGACGAATCTAATGAGCCTAATTATGTCATGATTATACAACATCATGCTACAGTAAACAATCTAGATTAATTAGGCTTAATGGATTCATCTTGTGATTTGCCGTCCATCCGTGTAACTAGTTTTGTAATTAGTCTATATTTAATACTGGTGATAGATCTTGTTTCAGTTGCCCAAAAAAAAATTGGTAACTAAACAAGGCCTCAATTGCCATGAATCGGAGCTAATATTTCTCGTTATGAACCTAGTGCACCTAAATATATAATAGTCACATCGCCAGGTGCTAAAATTGTGCCACGTAAAAGGACAGCTTCAACAGAAGAGTACAACTGATTTGGATACACAAAGAATCATTATTGAACCCCAAAAGGTCATAATTTTATATAAAAGAATATTCCTCCTAAAAAATATGTCATAAGAAGATAGAAGAGTTTTTTTTTGAGATCAGAAGATAGAAGAGTTCCAGCACCCTAAGATGCAGACAAAATAATCAATGTTCAGTAAATGTTAGTCATTTTGACACACTTGGGTTAAAAGTGAAAACAGCAGTAAACCAAAGGGTTTAGCATTAGCAATTTTGATCAGATAGATCCAGCATGTTAGAAAATGCAAAAGCATAGAAGAGAAATAAAAACTAATTGTACTATGGTATGGTAGGTTCAACAAAGATAAAACAGCACCTCAAAACCAGCAGTATCATATTGCCTCCTTTTCTCAGGATCCGACAAGATGCTATAAGAGTATGCAACTTCTTTAAAGAGCTCTGACGCTTCTGGGTTGCTTGCATTCTTGTCAGGATGGTACCTGTCAACAATGATAAGACTTATTATGATTAGTCTACAGCACGGCAGGAACTCATCTACAGTACAGTACAGGCATAACAAAAAACTACACAAACAACAGAAATTATTTTATAATAAGCTGGATGCAACCGTATGACAGTACCTTATATTTTAAATTGCCATAGAAATACCTCATAACCAAAGGAATAATCATTATGCCACAAAAGGACAGTAACATTAACAATCTTGCACGCAATGCACCTTCCTCCAACATGATAGTTATTGTTCTAGAAACAGGTCTACTCATGCATGTACTCACACACAGTTATGTTATGTCACCTTACAAGTACACAAAATGCCAAGTATCTAACAGGTTTAAAAGGATTGTCCACTCCAACCCATTACACCTTCAGTATTGACTGGAGCCACTCGTTTCTCGTGTGAGGATCACAGAGTGCATACACGTGGTGTGCATGGGCGGACCCAAAGGGTAGTCCAGGTAGGCCTGGGACTACCCTATATTTCAGCCCAATTTTTTTTTAGTACTTTCAATTCCTGACCCAAATTGGCCCAGAAACAAAATCGCAGCCCAACTCACTGAACAGCCCAGGCCTCCTCCCTCCCGTACGTCCTCCGCCCGCTCGGTGCTCACGGCGCCCTGTGTGCTGCTGCCGGCCCCCCGCCTGCTGCCTGCCCACCTTGCTGCCTCCCTGCCCTGGTGGCCAGCGCCCGGTGCCCTGCCCCCCTCCACGCCGCAAAGCCGTCTCTGCCTTCCTGGAGACCGAAGTCCCAGTCCGGGCTCCAAGCCTCGGCCACGGCGGTCGGAGCAGCGGCACTTCCGCCACGAAGGTCGTCAGGGCCGTAGCTGCTAGCTGCGCCACGGGTCCGTGCTCCTGTGCGCAGTGCCCCCAACGGTCGACGGCCTTGATGCTGACTGCTGCCTGCTAGCCATCCCCCATCCGTTCCGGCATCCCCAATCGAATCGGCAAGTACGTTATCCACTCCGTTCCACTGAATCTTGGTTCTGAATTGGAAATTGTAAGTTAGATTCAGATGTCCAGTGATTAATTGGTGCCTACTCCTATCTACTAGACGAATCATGAACAGATGGAACTTGAACTGCAACTTGGATCATAATAATTAGTTGCATGCACCAAGTTCAACCCAAAAGCTTAAGCTGACGAGGAAAGGTGGGCAATTCCCTTATACTCCAACACTCCTCACGTGCAGGCTCCCCCAGGCTGCATACATGGATATTGGAGTGGGCTGTAATTATTTTAATTAACACGGCCACCAGGACTCAAACTCGAGATTTCTGGCCCTGATACCATATTGAGTTGCATGCACCAACCAGTTCAACCCAAAAGCTTAAGCTAATGAGGAAAGGTGGGCAATTCACTTACACTCCAACACATAATTTAATGATGGAACTAGACTAGTATTATTATCTTCTATTTATGCAATATATTTATCAATGTTGGAACCCTTTATGTTATAATCCATTAATCAATTCGTGTTTCCAACTAATTTGTTGAGATGAAGCTACTATGAGACTACCCAAGCTTCAAATCCTAGGTCCGCCACTGGTGGTGTGGGGGCAACCATGACATGGAAGAAATGTCCTGAAGATTTTTGTCAAGTGAAGTCGATAGGTCATACGAAAATCCAAGTTGTGTGTGTATGGTGTGCGTTCGTATAGCTATTTGAGCCTTTTTCTCCTATCTTATGCTTTTCGAAACATTACTCCCTAAATGGTCATGTACCCTTAATATAGGAGACATTGAATCCAAAACCAACCACAGTAGTGTCTCGTAAACAACTTCGTAAATTTTCAGGAGCTCCCTCTCCTCCCCAAACCTAGGGCAGACCCCTTCCTCCCCCAAACGGACACGTGCCCACCCACCTCCTTGCTCCTCCGGATTCCTCCCTCCCCTCAATGATGCCGTCTCCCTCTACCACAACGCCACAAGGGCCTTCGCCTGCCCTCCCGCTCCACGAGACAGCCCGACGAGCTAGTCGCGGACACAGCTGGCGGCAGCACAAAGGCTGCTTCCCTAACGGACAGGACTACGGCGGTCGTGACAAGCTCGGTTGCGGCTTCTTTTGGTCCCAACGCCTACGAGATGCAACAGATGCAGGTGGACCACCTGTTGGGCCTCGGCTACGGGGGCGCCGGCAAGGATGGCAGTGCGCCACCGAGCACGTCCGCTCGCTGGCGAGGACGAAGGGAGCGCAGATTGAGTCGACAGGGTAGCGCTGGTGTCAATGGTGGTCGTAGCCGTCGTTGATCGGCGAGGAGGCACCAGCGGAGGCCATGACGACGGCGATGTGCGCAGCTGGGTGCAGCAGCGCTAGATCCACCTTGTGCGCACTCGTTGTGGTGTGCGCCAAATCCGTAGGCGATGTGCACGGTTGACGGAGACGACGCACCAAGAGAAGGGGGCTAGGGAGGCAGAGGTAGGCGAGGCGCGGGAAGAAGCCATGAACTCGGTAGTGATCTGCTCCTGCACGTAGTCGTTCATGGGGCTGGCCAATAGATGTAGAGCGGTAGGATGACAAGCACGGCCCTCGCCATCCTGTGCCCAGAGCTCCTCCAGGGCGGCGCCCGTGTGGCGCCACGGCCGCGGTGACATTGTCAGCCCTTGAGGAGACCAGGACCATGTCACCGCCACCGTCGGACATCCCCTTCACAGTGCATGGCCCGCCGCCATGGAGGTCCCTCACACCACCTCGTTGCCACACCGCAAGTCCACGGCCAGAGCTCCACGAGGTCGGCACCACTTCTTCACGCAGTAGAGAAGGAGGCGACGGGGGAGGCTGATGAGGATCATGAGGGGGACCACTAGACGCCTGCTTCGCCACCACTTCCTAGGAGCATGGGGCAGCGGGGGCAACGACGTCGCACCAAAGACACGGCCCGGTCTATCCCTAGCAGAGGAGGTGGCAGCCGGATCACGACAAGGGCACACATCGACGCACATTCTGGCCAGGTAGCAGCGCACTTCCCTTCCCCGAAGGAGGTGGTGGCTGGCCCCGGTGTGCGGCGCAACCAAGAGGAGCGGCGGCGTGTAGCCCAACTCTAGATGTGGCGCTGCTCCTTGCACCGGTTAGGAAACGAGTTCCGCGACCTCTACGCCAGAGCGGCGGCAGCGCAAGCTAGGCGAGCTCCTGTGCCGTCACGCCGCCTTCTCCGCTGCCGATGCTGCCCCTTGGTCGCACTCCACCGCCGGCTCGCGCAAGAAAGGCGAGCTGCAGCGCTGACGGGTGACGAGTCAGCCACGGCCGACGCCAACTAGCACAGATGATCGTATGGACATGGGCTTCTTGGTGGCCAACGCAGGCAGGTAGAGGCAGCCTGTGCAAAGGGGGCAGGTGCTGCCGGCCGGCGGTGCTGGTTGGTGCGGAGGGGATGAGATGGATAGAGTGGAAAGAAAAAAAGAATAACAATTGGCACCATGAATAGAGGATGCAAATAGGGACTACTGCTGCAGCAAAATGCGATTTAGGGGATTGAATTTTGTAAGGGATCCTCCAAATACTCTTATAGAGGGTGACTTTTGGGGGACATTGTTGCGGATAGCCTTAATGCAATTGTGCACTACTACAACTACTACAACTTACTCCCTCCGTCCCATGAAAAGTGCAATCCTATCTTTTGAAAAAAATCCCACAAAGAGTGCAATCCTAGAAAATACATATAATTAGTTGCCTAATTAAGCAACCAAATCGGATTTGCATGCCAAAACTTACTACATTTGGCTAACAAATGAGGGTATTAAAATCTTTTCATGCCACCACTAATTTGTTCTAAAAAAACTAAAATTGCACTCTATATGGGACAGAGGGAGTAGCCTTTTGTCCCAAGCAAGTTGGGGTAGGCTAGAGATGAGACCCACAAGAAACAAGGGTAGGAGAAGCACAAGGACACAAAAGAAAAAGAAAAGATCATGTTCCAGGCACATTGATTGCAAGTCCCCAAGCACTTCTATCCATAACTAACTCCTCGGGGATGTCCCACTCCTTAAAAGTCTCTCTTGACCAAATCATCCCAAGTTAGTTAGGTCGACCTCTACCCCTCCTTACACTACCGGCCCGGTCTAGCACCCCACTACCGGCCCGGTCTAGCGGGAGGCCTCCTCTGGACATGACCAAACCATCTCAAACGGTGTTGGACCAATTTTTCCTTAATTGGTGCCACCCCAACTCTATCATGAATGTCTTCGTTTCGGACTCTATCTCTTCTTGTATGCCAACAAATCCAACGCAAAATACTCATCTCAACCCCGTACGCAACATACTCAAAAGGTCATATGAAAACAGAAGCTTGGTTTCTGCTGCTACCTGTATTTTTTTCCCCAGTAACTATGTAGTTAGATAAAAATAGAAGCTTGATTTCTGCTGCTACCTATATTTTTTGTTTGGTACTTACGAGGATGATCGCTATTGTCTGCAATGTAAACGAGTATGCATATATAAAGCCATAATTGAACAAGAAAACATCAGTTACAAATGTATACAATATAATGTCAACAGATACCAAAAGAGTAGCTGTTACTATGGTTTAGGACCTTGAATGGAAACAAGGTATTTGCACTGACTGATAGCATACTCTGTGTTGACCTCAATTCTTTTCCTTGCAATTCTTTTCATGTTGTAGGTTCTACAATGATTTATGAAAAGCAAGACCTCAACTAGTGCACACTACTTTTCAGGAATATTCATTTACAAAGACAGAAAAAGTTTAACACTAAAATTTACTGGAAACAACACGGCAGTTTTCAAATGAAACAAACAGAATATTAGAGGGGATAAGAATGCATTATTAAATGATATGAAACGTATACATTACAGGGGAATTTTGCTAGGGGACATCCTTCAATGTTGATATTTGCTGCTGGACATCCCTCAATTGAACCTTTGCTAATTTGCTGCTGGACACTTTAGATAATATAATATTCACTTTAGATTCCAGTGTATTCTTCCAGCCCTAGAAGGGTGAGCAATATAACTAGCTATACATGGGCCTCTATAGATGGGCCGTATACACAGGCCAATAGGCCACACTCATATACACTAACCCCCCCCCCCCCCCCCCCCGCAGTCTGAATTACCGGCGCAGCGGAGTTCAAGACTAAACAACAAAGAAAGTATATCACACGGATAACAACCCCACCCCACCCCCAGTCAGCCACAACTAGCCACCTGCTACATTGAGCCTGGAACGAAACTCGGAGAAAGTCGAGGGCAAACCCTTGGTGAAGATGTCAGCGGACTGGGAGGTGATCGGGACATGGAGGACCCAAACATCGGCAACCCGGTCACAGACAAAGTGCAAGTCGATCTCCACATACTACATCTGTTGATGTTGAACCAGTTTAGTGGAGAGGTAGACAACGCTTACGTTGTCGCAGTAGACAAGCGTTGTTTTGGCGAGCGGACTGTGGAGCTCAGCCAAGAGCTGTCGAAGCCAAGACGCCTTGGCGACACCGTTAGCAACAGCACGGTACTCTGTCTCAGCACTGGAGCGGGAGACAACCGGTTGCCGCTTGGACGACCAAGAAACGAGGTTGTCGCCTAGGAAGACGGCATAGCTTGAGGTGGAGCGACGAGTGTCCGGACAGCCAGCCCAATCAGTATCGGTATAGACAACCAGCTCAGTAGAGGTGCAGTGAAGAACCAGGCCGAAGTCAACCGTGCCACGTACGTAGCGGAGAAGGCGCTTCAGCACAGCAAGGTGTGACTTCCATGGGTCATGCATATGAATGCAGGTCTTCTGAATGGCATATGTGAGGTCCGGCCGGGTGAAGGCGAGGTACTGCAAGGCTTCAGCACGACTGCAATAGGCAATAGGATCAACCACGGGATCACCCTGAGCAGCAGACAGCTTTGCCTGAGTGTCGACAGGAGTAGAACAAGGCTTGCAATCTGCCATCCCAACCCGCTCCCAGGATATCAAGGGCATACTGTCGCTGGTGAAGAAGACAAGCTGGCGACGCTCAACAGTAATACCCAAGAAGTGGTGAAGCTTGCCAAGATCCTTCATAGTTGTACATGGGTCTTTGATACGATGATAGAGGAAAGATTCCGGTGTATTCTTCCAACCCTAGAAGGGTGAACAATATAATTAGCTATACATGAGCCTCTATAGATGGGTCGTATACACAGAGGCCATATGGGCCACACTCATATACACTAACAAGTTCAAATAAGGGATAGACTTTTCTAAATGATCTAACCACCCCACCCTTCTTTTTTTGGCGAGGAAAAGAGGAGCTCTTTTATTACTCAGAAAAGTGATTACATTCCCGAGCAATAATATGCTCAACACACACTAGGGCTGCAAAACGCCACACTGTCGTATGCTTCGTTCGCTTTGCCAATTGCGCATGCTCGTGGGCAACACCATTGCTCTCTCTCTCTTCTTGTGGATGACAGTCCACTGAGGTAGACTGTTACCAGCCTCTATCGTCTCCTCAATTATGAATTTGAGACGGGATCTCATCCCCAATCTGTGTCACACCCGACCCAATTAGGATGGCCCATGAGCGCAAGTGCGCGTGTTTAGTGTCACATTGCTAGTAGAGCAAGGGTGGAGTCAACTTATAAGCCTTTGTCCACCAGCCATACCACCCTCGGGTTAACCCTTTTACACGAAGCGAGGACGAAAGTGTAAGCAGGGTGTTGTGTGTACGCGTGCTCACCCCTACGGAAGGGTTGGGTGGTGCGGCTTTGGTGGGCAGGGTGTTACAAATGGTATCAGAGCCGACCCTCGCGGTTGCGTGTACGAGTCAGTGTGCGGACATAGGGCGCATGGCGCGTGTGGGCCTGAGATGGGACACACGGCATGGCATATGGGTCAGCACTGGATGTACGGTCGTGCGCTAAGAGGAAAAGTTCCTGGACATTTGCTCGGGTCAGTGTGCGGACATATGCATGTGCGTGTGAGCCTGGGATGGGGCACACGACATTGCGTATGGGTCGGCACTGGACAAGTGAGTTGGACCGACGAGGACGTCGGGTTCTTTCAGGGGGGTGAATGTCATACCCGGCCCAATTAGGATGGCCCATGAGTGGCCCATGAGCGCAGGTGCGCGTGTTTAGTGCCACATTGCTAGTAGAGCAAGGGTGGAGTCAACTTATAAGCCTTTGTCCACCAGCCATACCACCCTCGGGTTAACCCTTTTACACGAAACGAGGACGAAAGTGTAAGCAGGGTGCTATGTGTATGCGTGCTCGCCCCTACGGGAGGGCTAGGTGGTGCGGCTTTGGTGGGCGGGGTGTTACAATCTGACCATCAGCATGGACGCTATGGTTCCACAATCAGTCTCAAGGATGATACCCTGTCTGCACCATTTCGCCGCGAGCTCCAAGCCTTCTTTGCAAGCCAGAGCTTCAGCTTCTTCAGCGCTCACACATTGGCTGATGAACTTCCATGCTGTCAGTTGTACCCTTCCGCGTGAATCACGGATGACAACACCAGCACCCCCCTCCCCTGACGCCGCGTCAAAAGCACCATCCACATTTACCTTCATCCAATCGTGCTGGGGGGCTTGCCATGGTTCAGGTGGTGGCCTTTCCTTCGTCTTCTTCGCTATACAAAGAGATACCGCAACCGGCATCTTTCCCCTAGGATCGCTTGGGCCCTTCTGTTGCCTGATCTCACACAGTTCCTCCCAATATCTGTGCAAAAACTTTACTGAGGCAACAAACGATAATTTGTCAGAGATGTGTAATATTATTTTTAATATGCCAAGTTCGCCACATCAACAGCAGCAACTTTGCCTCCATATCAGTTCCTGCATCAATTATCAGTGTTAGCAGGCTATCTGTGGTTGCTTTCAGCAACTATTCCTCATCCGGCAAGGTCCAGATTTCCCGAATTCCTGATCTAAGTGTATTTGCATGATCACATTTCACCAAGGCGTGCATTATAGATTCATCCTCCACTCCACACACCTCACATGTGCTAGTTACACTGATGTGTCGTTGCTTTTTATTAGCTTGGGTCGCTAACCCATTGTTTATCACTCTCCAGCCAAATACGGAGACTTTATGTGGTATAGGGATTTTCCAAAATTCCTTCCACAGCGGGATCCCCTCCTGATATGCTGAACTAGACTGTTTGCCTGATCCCTCCTCCATTTTTAGATCCCATGCAAGCTTGTAAGCGCTCCACACCGAGAAAACTCCACTCTTTTCATATAACCATGAAATAAAATCATCTGATGGCTTGGACGGGATCCTAATGCAGAGTATGCATTTTGCGTCTTCAGGTCTAAAGAAATCTCGTACCTCCTCCTTCCATTCCATTGTGTCCTGATTGATTAGCTGTGAAACCCATTTGAGACGACAAGGGCGCCTTTTGCCAATGGGCCTGCACGTCCATTTCCTTGGGATCCATGGGTCTTGCCACATACTGATTACTTTACCTGATCCCACACGCCAACAAACGCCCTTTTTCAGCAGTTCCAACCCATGCACAATCGCCTTCCAAGTGATTGACTGGTTAGTGGAAAACGATGTCTAGCAAATTCCCGTTAGGGTAGTACTTAGCTTTAAGAACCCGGGCACACAAACTCTCTGGTCTTTCCAGCAGCCTCCATGCTTGTCGGCCTAACAGTGCCTGATTGAAGATCTTTAAGTCACAAAAACCCAATCCTCCTCCTTTTGACTTTGTAAATTTGTCCCAAGCTATCCAATGTGTTTTCCTCTTGCCAGCCTTCTCACCCCACCAAAATTTGCGGATAGTCCTGGTCAGTGACTCATGTAGTGGGCCAGGTAGCAGAAAGATGCTCATAACATAAACTGGAATAGCTTGTGCAACTGACTTGCTTAGGACGTCCTTCCCTCTCATCCCAATTGTTGCATCGTTAGCATAGCCGATCCGTGATTGCCTGGAAACGCTCGGCCTTCATACGTCCATCAGGGGTCGGCAAAACTAAATACTTTGCCTCAAAAGCAACCTTGTGAATGTTCAGACGCGTTTGCATTTCTTCTACGACCTCAGGGTCTTGTTTAGCATTAAGTAGAATAGAGCACTTATCAAAATTAATGGATTGTCCTGTGCCCCTGCAATATTTCTCTAGTGATGCTTTAACCCTCTCTGATTGTTGTTTGTTGGCGCGAAAGAACAGGAGGCTATCGTCTGCAAATAACAGGTGGGATATTACCGGAGCTCTCCTACAAACCTTCACACCCTCAATTCCTGACCTCCTTGTTTCATCATGTAACACCTTGGAGAGACCATCAGCTACGAACAAGAATAAGTAAGGCGACAAAGGATCACCTTGGCACAAACCACCCTACCCTTCTAACCCTATGCATCCAACCCAGTCACCCAAACCGAGTCGGTCTTCCATTCCGTCCGACCCCTCGCCTCCCCTGACCCACATGTTAGCCCAGAATCACTTTCTCAATTTCCAAGCTAAATATCCAGGGGGGTACATATAGTCTTAACAGTGGTATTTAGGTAAATAGCAAACAACTACTAGAAGCTACTAGACTTAACCTTCACCACGTTGCCACTCCCGATAGCCCAAGCGCAGGCGTAGGTGCCACCTGCCCCCAAACCCGACGAAATCGAGCCCCCACCGCTAGATTCGCACCCTTGCAATAGCTCCTAGAGGCGGCGTCAACCCAGGCACCAGATCCAAACCTGACCCTGCCACACAGCAGCCCGAGACGGCACCACACGACCCGACAACACCCCAGTAGGAGATGGATGCCAAGCTACACAATCGGAGCAGGATCCTCGTGCCTCTATCCTCGTGTGCCATGAAGAGTCTGGTGAAGCCCCTGCATAGTGTGGATGTCACATACGAACTCTGAATTAGCCCTGAACCCTAGCAACTCGACCTCGCCGATGGCGACAGCCCAACCACAAGGGCAGGGATAAAGGGGCTAACCCTAATAGATTGACATTCTCATTGCTTGCCTCAATTGTACAAGTCCTCTCCTTATATAGAGAGGCTAACTTAACCCCTAAGAAAGGATCTAATATTATCCCTAACCTAACCCTAATGGGCCTACCGAACCAGCCCACAAGGCCTCTAGCTGCCCATGACATTAGTCCCTTTTTTTTAGCAGCTCATCCTCGAGCTGCAGCTTGGAGACAACTCAACTCGACACAAACTTAAGATCTAAATTAAGCCTTTTACATCTCAGTTCATTATTCCTAAACAATAAACTGGCAGCAGACTCCCTCCTGTAGCATGAAGACACACGTATGTGCCATCTCAGTTGGTCTCCGTTGTTGTTATGAAAACCGAAGAACGACCAACCTCTTCCTCCTCCTGGATCCCACAGAAATAACATTTTCTTGGGCCTTAGCTGGGCTGAAACGCAGGATCCTGAAGGTCGTCGCCCAGGACAGCACCGTCCGCTGCGGAGATGCGACGAACAACGGAAGATCACCACGGCTCGAGGATGGCTACCACTACCGCCGGCGGAGACGGGCCCTTGGCAGCCTAACGTTTGCGATGAAACATGGCAATGCCATCTGCGCTTGCCATGCGTTGGCCGAAGGAAAACAACCGCTTGAAGCGTTGCGGCCTCTAGCTGCCGAAGGGCAGGTGCAGCAGCATCATTGGAGAGGAGTTGATTGCACCAGCGCCGCCGGGCTGGACTGCGCTCGCGTCGTCCACGCTTGGGGCCGTGCGAGGAGGATACACGTCGTCACCCGCAGATGCAGCACCACCGGGCTGGATTGCGCCCGCGTCGTCCACGCCTGGGGCCGTGCGAAGAGGACGCACGTCGCTACCCGCAGCCGTAGTGCCGCCGGCGCAGTGCAAGGAAGCCGCGCACCGCCACATGTTGGGGAGAGAAGAATGAAATTGAGTATGTTGGGGTGGATGATGAGAACGAGAAATATGAGTTAATAATAGATGATTAAGTTAGAACGGACCCAGATTACATTCCTAATTCTGATGTGGAAGATGGTGATGATGAGATGACTATGGATGATAAGGGATGTGACATGCATGTAGATAGAAATTGGGGTTACATTTGAAGATGGTTGCTGTTTTAAGAGATGTATTACACAATATGCAATACTTAATGAAGTTGAACTTGCAGTGCCATATAGTGAGGCCGGAAGGTACAGAGTTTATTGCAAGTCAAAAAAGTACAAGTGGAGAATTCATGCTTCTAGGCCTTGTTTAGTTTGTGGGAAAATTTGCCTTTTCAACGTTTTGAACTCCTGTAGCACACTGTAGCACTTTCGTTTGTTTGTGGTAAATAATATCCTACCTGGCCTAACTAGGCTCAAAAGATTCGTGTCGCGAAGTACATCAAAACGGTGTAATTAGTTACTTTTTTTTACCTATATTTAATACTCCGAACTTATGTCTTTTGGCGTATTTAATGTGATGTGATGGAGAGTGAGTGGAGAAAACGTTAGAATTTTTAGCAATCTAAACAAGGCCTAGGTTGCATGATGGGAGGACGTGGATGGTATGTATTGTCCTTTTTAAGTCATTTTCCTCTGCTGTTTTAGAGCATTTTCACTACTGTTTTTCCTCCATTTGAGATCTTTTTTCCTGCTGCACATTTACTGTTTTTTGATCTTGTTGTATTAACTTGCTCCTTTTCCTTTATGTTCTACAGATGAAGAAGATGCCCTACAAGCACACTTGTCCGAGCACTAGCAAAGTAGAGCAAAACTGCGCGGCATCAAATGCATGGGTCAAGGATAGAGTTATTGAAAAAATTAAAGAAAGATCCTTCTACCAGTGCCACTGCCTTGAAGAAGTGGTTTGGAAGAGAAGTATTGCATCAAGCTGTCTTATTATGCAGTATGGGATGGTAGGCAAATGGCACGAGATGACATATTGGGCACTTTGGAGGATACTTTTGATCATGCATTTATTTCAAGGCAGAGTTGGAGAGCAAGTGTAGGCCTTAGGATGGCTGTCTTACATGTTTGGGTTATGAACCATTAATGGCTGTCAACATCTTTGCCCTGTTTGTCTTATATTTTGTGAATTATTTTTTAGAATGATACTGTGAATTGTTGTCTTATTGATGATAATGAACCTTCTGATGGCTGTCAACATGGTTGTATTGCTTTTTTTGTCCGCATGCTCATACATTGTCATTTACTTGTATATGTGTGTCATAGGGGCATTTTGGTCCGGCCACCGCTATTCTCTCTCCTATGAAACAGTATATGAGTATTTAATAATCATGGTGTCAGGCAGCAAACATCCAAAGTTTCAGTGTGTCCAGGAGCAAAGGTTCAATTGAGGGATGTTCGGAAGCAAAAGCCAACATTGAAGGATGTCTCCCAGCAAAATTACCCTACATCTGTAGACCGGAGAAAGTTCTTTGTATTTTAGACTTGGGAAATGGCATCATTATATTTCCACTACTTTCTCATCAAGAAGCATATGGAAGCTACATTATTCATCATTTGAGTGCACCTCACATGAGTAGAACTGTAACTTCAATTCAGTATTGCTAACATCTGGATGAAAAGAATTTAGAAATAATGATAGAATAGAATTTCCAAGATTATAACCAACAAATTGACTCGCCTAGTTGACAACTACCAAATCTGAGATAATTCATTCATTGTTCGGGACTTCAAGATCAAGAGTCCATTTCCAGACCCCTGCTGCAATGCAAACAAACTCAGATAACGTATTCTGCTAAACTAAGGGAGTGACATCTTGTTTTTTCTCTCATCCGCGGCAGAAATCAAAATAGTAAGTATATATCAGGATGAAAAGAGCATGGAAGAGAAGGGGGCACCGACTTGAGTGCGAGCTTGCGGTAGGCGGACTTGATCTCCTGGTCGGAGGAGTCCCTGGGCACGCTGAGCACCTCATAGGGGTCCCGGCGCATCGCCGGTGCCGACGGCCCCTCCATCTTCCCCGATGACGCCATTCCGAACTAAAACCCTAACAACAGATGGAATACCAAGCCGTCAGAAACGGAAACGATCGACCTCTGCCCAAATCGACATGAGATCGGGGTGAGGAGTGGGCTCACCTCACCTCGGCGCTGTCGCGGGCAGATCTCGCCGCCTCCTCCCGTTGTGGGCGAGACGGCGACGGGGGCTGAAAGGCCTGGCCTCCTCGTGTCGGAGGAGCAAGCGCACGAGCCGCAACTTGCTGCAAAGGGGAATTTCGAAAATATTTTCTAGTTTTGTTTGGGCCTTCGCCTCGACCTTTGGATTCGGTGAGCGGAAGGCGAACGAGGCGAGGCGAGCACTCTTTTGAAAGAACTTTTCCTCTTTGCTGACCCGGGTTCCAAGATTTTGTGCAGCTTGGAATTGGGTTTCATTTTCCTTTTACGGCCTAATTTAATTGCTAAAATTTCAGTAACTACTCGTCACATCAAAATCTTGGAACACTAAGTAGAAGTATTATTATACGTAGACTAATAGACCTGGGAAGAAAAGTAGTACAATACACATGCCCCACTCACATGTTAAAAAACTACAATAGTTAAAAAATTTATTTATATAGTAAATCATCTTTAAAATAATAAATAAAGAAATATATTTTAAAATGAAAGTACATAGGTACATCTGTTTTGTTCTGATGACTTATCAGTCAATAATATTTTTCTCTCAAAATAAATCAACATTATTGACATCAAAATTAGCAGTTAAGCCACATCAGGCTGAGCCAGCAGATCGTGTTTGCCAGACGATCAGACCGGAGTGCCCTGTAGCCGGTCCGGCAAAAGCGTCGAGCGGTTCCCAAGACCTTGGGGTACCCCGAGTCCGAGTAGAATCAGAGTGACATGATAGATCACGAGTTGTAAAAGAATTCCTTAGGAGGCGAGACCTCCCCACCCTATAAATATAAAGAGTCGTGGCCAGTTGAGGGACTATCACCGAATGGATCATCAATTTTATTACTTTTTTCCAAACTCTAGCTTTTCCAATCTCCTTGCTTTTCTCCTTCGTCTCCATAATGGTTGAGGATGTCCTGAGTGGTCCGCTGATCCAGAGCAACCATAGGCTCCTTGTTCCCGACGGGGTCCCTCCCGGAGCAACGATTTTAGGTTTTCAGTGATGCCTCTGTCCAAGGTGGTTAGACTGACCTCCCCAGGGGGGTTGACCTGCTCGTGTTGGAGACTTCAACAAGTTGATTTTCGACCTTCACGCTATCTGGCGCACTCGTGTGTTCGACAAAAAAGCATCAACACACTTTAAGCGAATCTGCTGGGGACAAATCTAGTTTTCAAAATCGGTTTATCGGACATTGTATGGGAGCACTTTGTGATCTAACAAAGACAATGTCATCATGGTGAACCTTGAAGAACTCAGCAAAGAGGACCAGAGAAAGTACACGGAGCTTCAAGAGTACATCAAGAAGCAATTTCTCTCTAGTGCCGAGAATGGTCATTTAGGCAAGGTGACGATAGCGGACTTTGAGTTGCTGACGATCAAACTGAACAAAGACAAGTTTGAGGTAATACCTACTATAATCCAACCTCCATCTGATCTAGTTACACAGTTTTCTGTTATTTCTGATAACTTTGATCGTGCGTTTAATGATCAGAATAGTTTTGTTGCTAGTGTAATTACCCGTCTTGAAAAAGTAGAGGATAAACGTATTAGTTCTGATATCCCTGATGATTTCATCCCTCAAGTAGATTCACAAGGGGTTTTACAACCAAATTTGTCCACAGTATCAGGAACTTCAATGGAAGCACCTATTTACGGCATGACGGCTGATTTTTTCCCTAGACAATCACCATTGTCGAAGACCCTAGTCAGACCGCCCCTCATGACTAGTATAACCACCCAAGCAGGTCGGATGGTGACTATCTCCGAGCAACCGGTGCCTCTGTCGGTAGTGCATAGTACGCTAATTTATAATCATAGTAATGTTATGGTACCTCCTGCATATAGCAGGATAGCTCACACATCGCCACCTACTCCAAACACTAGTCCACCTTATGGTATACCTAATGATGTGCTACCGACTTTCACCATATTCAAAGTCTTAATCAACCCCCTGTGAGCAGATTTAATACATCAACTCCAATGCAATCTCAATTAGCTGTTAGGAATGAATTTTCTCGATTTAAGGAAGAATAGCTAACATGATCAAAAATAAACTCGGTATTGATATGGGTAATTCTAGATTATATCAAAACCCATATGGAGCCAATTATGATCTTGTGGCTTTTCCCCCTAGTTAGCATATGCCTGATTTTATCAGATTTAGTGGTGATGACAATTGTACAACTTGGGACCACATATGTCAATACACTGTTCAACTAGGTGAAGTAGGTACTTATAATTCTTTGAAAGTGTGTTTATTTTCTTTGTCTTTGACGGGTACCGATTTTGCCTGGTTTTCTTCATTAACTCCTAATTCTATTGAATTTTGGGATCAATTGGAATAAAATTCCATAATCACTTCTTAAGTGGGGGCTACCAATTAAAATTTACAGATTTAACATTAGTTAGGCAAGGTAAAGATGAGTCGGTTTTCGATTATCTTAAGCGCTTTAAAGAAGTTGAAACCCATTGTTTTAATTTGTCACTTTTTGATTCTGATCTTACTGATCTTGCTGCTAAAGCTTGAAAATCTGCTCTTAAAAAAAGATTAGAAGGTGTAGAACTTTATTCTTTTCTACTCCTCTTGTAAGAGCTATGGCACAAGAATTAAAATTGAATAAAGAGAAGGAACACTTTAAGCCTCGTCGGTCTAATGTTCATATGGTTGAGTATGATTGCTATTGTTCAGACAAAGAGAATGAAGTTTGTGTTGTCAAATTTGTGTGACCTTCTAAAGCTAAAAAAATTCCTTGTGCATCACTTGAGCTAGCTCAAAAGAGTCGACAAGAAGAATGGAAATTTACTTTTGATGTTTCGAAATGTAATCGTATTTTTTATGAATTGCTTAAATATGGAAACATTAATATCTCTCATACTATGCCTCCACTTGATGAGATTAAAAGATGTGCATATTGCAGATACCATAATTCTTATTCTCATGCTACTAACGATTGCTATCTATTTCGTCGGCAGGTATAATTAGACATAAATGAAGGTCATTTGGCATTTCATAAGATGCAAGTGGATAAGCAACATTTTCCTGTCAACACCATGAAACTACAACAATCTAATGTATTGGTTCGGCCACAACAAGCTGAAGCAACCAAGGGCAAGAATGTGGTGATCGGGGAAGCAAAGCCCGGTTTGAGAGGAAAGGAGCTAATGAGAGATTGCATATGATAAAACCCCTGATGGCAAAGAGACGTTCAAGATTGTTGTCAAGGATTCTGGACATGGGGGGCAAGGATTATCTACACCGTCTAGTCAGCAGGCGTTTGAGCCTACACAGGCCGGGTCGGTTAGAGTAGCTGGGTAGGCAGTCAGACTGCCCCTGCTCATGGTCGCCCAAGGATGCTCAAACCAAAGCGACCGGGGATTGGAAGTTGGAATCTTACACTACAAGGAATGTGCTGACTAGTGACGCAATAAAGGGCGTTTCTTGTCATAAATTGTGATTAATGACACCGGTTGTTACGAAAACCCTCCGTCATTAATTGAGCGTCCTAACCGCAATTAATGAAGAGACCTTATTTCGCGGCGTCATGAGTTTAATAACATGTGCAAAATTATAACTACAAATTGTCATAACTTCGTTCCCACAGCTTTGCCACGTTGGACATAATCTAATGTGGCATGCCAATTGTGACAAATCGTTTGCATCATAAAACGAATTTGGCTCGTTTGCAGCTGAGTTGAGCCTAACATTGTTCCGGTAGGTTGGTGTTATTCATATAGCCCAAAAAAGATTTTGTTGGGCCCATTTGTAATTTTTTAGCACAAATTTGATTAGAGTGGGTCCAGTTTTGTTGTGTCGAGTCCAACAGGTGCGCACATTATTTGTGGCCTTATATGTCACATTAATTTGAAAAAAAACTGAATTTTGGTCCAATTAAAAGTGGGCTAAGCCCACTGAAGGCCAACATAAAATTAACTATTTGTGCCTCAATATTAATGGATTTTAGTTCAATTATGATCTTTTTTTAGAATAATTCCGATCTGGTTGGAAAAATAGTACAATAAAGCAAACTGTTATTTACTATCAAGCACGACCATATTGTTCATCACATATCACAAACTATTAAAAGATAACAGTCTCACAAGGCCATAGATTAACAATACTAAATCCAGGTCATAATCACAAAAGACAGTGGAGATTTGATCTAATGATCTTAACCTCTTCATCTTTTACTGCTAAGTAGTAGACCAAGGAGATCTTCACTATCTTCGGTTAGCTTCTGCAACCTCTTAATCTCAGCCGACGACATTTCTAGAGTTGATTCTGATTCTTCAATCTTCTTCTTCAAGCTACATAACTCTTTCTGGTGAGGCGCAAACCGTTGTCGATGTTGTACCCCATCCTGATTGGGAGTGTCAACTCGCTCTTCATCAACATTACTACATAGGATTTGGTACTCCTTCTTGAGTACTCGGCTGCCTCTGTTGTAATTCGTTCGGGAAGAAGCATCATTGACTTGGTAGCTTCCATCTAGAGACAGTGATCCCCAAGTCAGATTAGGACCTTGTAATTGATTCGAACTAAGGAAACAAGTGTGTTAAGTTTGTTACCTTGGAGCAGGTCTGAACAGGAGCGACTACAAATGTTGACCCTTTGGCCTACTAAAACACGTACAAGAACAAGAGATAAGGGTTGAGATCATTTGCAATGGGAAGCAATTTTATCTATCAAGTTCAATGCGATACATGAACTATCACACCTAATCCATAATCAACCAAGCATGCAACAAAAATATGGAAAACCAAAGAACATGGGTAAGCAATATAATAATTTTATCTTTTAATTTCTACAAATCTCAAATAAGTTGACTTGGAACTATCTCTTTGTGACGCCCCAGGTTTTCATTAAAGTCGTTAACCCTAATGATCAAGTCAAATCAGTTGACTTTGGTCAAACGATGGTCAACCTGGGCCATCACCTTGAAAACCTCACCAACAACCCCTAATGACCCACCTTGGTCAACTTTTGGTCAAGATTGATCAAACACTAGTCAAAACCCCACTAGAACCCTTTGACATCCATGTCAACCCGAGAACTTTTGTCGTGTTCTCCAAATTTCACCTAAACACTTCAAATTCTCCCAATATAAAAGTTGTGCAGTTTGTCGAGGGACACAACTTTCATGTTGAGTGGCATTTGAGATTTGGAGTGTAAATGTGTGAAAAATCATGGTCAATGCCTCTTGTCACTATTCACCAGCACCCAGAAAACAACAAAGTTTGCTTGAAATTTGTGCAAAATTGGTTGAGAAAACCCCTATACGGACTTTGTAGAAGTTGTAGATGGTACTGCAAACGACAACTTTCCTATTTACCACTTGGTCCACTTCTGTTGAGAAATTTTGAGAAAAACTCAGCCAAACAGAGCTACCTTGAAATACTTGGACTCGCCCTGGAACACGCCGGCGCGCGACGTCGCCGGCGCGTCGTGTCTGCCCGCGCTGTACCTCACCGTACACGTACATCGAGGCAGGCCGACGCCCCTCGGTCCGTGCATTGCGCCATGGGTTCCTGTGTGTGACGCTCGTGGGCCCGTTGGCCGGTGCCACACGACGTTTCCTCAACCGCCGGACGGCCGCACCGCCTTAGTCCATTGGCTCGTCAGTCGCCGCACGTCGCCGCCCTCCCCATGCACATCGTCGCGCCATACGGTGCTCCATACCGCGACTCCGTTGCCTTGACACCCACGAAACACAGTCACCACAACACGCCCGGCTATAAAAGCCATGACGTGCCCTCCTCGCGCGAGCACCCTACTCCGCCATGCACCATTGTCGCCGCCTAGACGGCCTCCCTGTCCTACTCTTTCTCTCAGCTGCCTAGCGCTTCTAACCCTTTCCCTTAGGACCCCCTAGAGCTACAACCGGCACAAGTTGGCCCGCTCCGCCCGTGGTCTCGCTGGAGCACGAGCTCACGCGACCGCCACCAAGCAGCCACCGCCGAGCTTGCCTCTCCGCTTGATCCACAACCGCTTGATCCCCTGAACCTTGCCTCTAGCACTCACTTGAGCTTCCAAGGTCACGCTTTGACTAGCACCGTCATTAATTTCGCAGGATTTTGAGCAACCGCGGGCGCGCCACCACCGCGCTATTGTCGATGCTCGCTGGAGACTTCACCGACCTCAAATCCACCACCAATAGGCCCGAGGTGAGTCCGCATGCCTGCTTGGCCCGCTTGTTGACCAGGACCGACCGTCCCTCGCCGGCGGCGAGCTCCTCTGCGTCGCTGGGGACCTCTGCCGATGATTTCGATATTGCAGGGACCTGATTGTTAGATTCGAGGGTACTTTTGTGAAGCCAAAATGTTTCCAGGGACCCGTGAGTAAAAGGATTCTTCTCTTTTAGTGTGTTTTGTCTGCAACTTGTAAAATCCGTAGAAATTCAGAGAAAAATCAGAAAAATATGAAACCAATTTTGTTAGTTTCCTTGTGAAAAGTACTACAACTTTTGTAAAGGTTTTATATACTTTTGTGTGATAAATTTTGCATGAAAAACTGAAAACAGTTTACCCTAGATCTGTTGTACTGCAAAATCAACATGTGTTCATGAGCTGATTCTTGGATATGTTGTGCTTCCTGCCATGCTTCGCCACCACACCAAAATTTGCAAAAAGTTACTGAGTAAATCTTTTTATATGATTTATCTTGTACTATTGATGAATCTGCCTAGATGAATTTTATAGCTTATAATAAATTTATTTTTGTGCCCAACTTCTGGCTATTGTCTTCTTATGTGGAAATGAACCTCTGGTGAATTTCTTATGATTTTATCTCTGCCAAAAATATTTATCCTTGAATTATGCTTAGTTTTATAAGTAATTGCATATCTCCAGTTCTGTAATAGCCCTAGATGTACATGTTGGTTGTTTAGCTTTGTTTTGGACCAGAGAAACAATGAGAGAAAGTTTGGGTCCAGAAGTGCCTTATCTATTTTTATATGCATTTATCTTGTTTGTGTTGGCTATAAATATATTTAGCATATTCATTTTATATCTTAAGCAAGTGTACATGTGTGATCAATGGCTTGTAGTAGACTTAACGAGCTCTGTGAACACCACTCTTGGTGTTTTATAATTTGTTGTTGAAAAAATGGAGAAGCCATTGTAGGTTTAATAGTGAAATTAAATTGGAAAATCACACTACACACCTAAAGACCCTATGGTTGTGATGTGAAACTTGCTAAGGAGTTTAAAACCAAACCCTTGCTGTTTTGGTGGAAATCAAATTAAATTGTTTACATATATATGTACACAATCACTATTAAAAAGAGTAGATAATAAAACATTGCATATTGTTCTTTTATTGGAAGAGTATGTTGATTTATTATTATCTAGGTTAATGTGGTCAACCATGCACCCCATGGTTATCATGTTTCATTTTGTAATTAATTAAATCAAATCGTCAAATAAGTCTTGCATTGCATCCTTGTGTAGATCTTCCCGACGGTAGCTATACGCTCGTGCCAGGAGGAGGAAACGAAGGAGCTGACGGGGACGTGCACTACGTCGCTGTAGAGCAAGACCTGGACCAAAGTCCAGAAGGGCCAAAGGCCAACCTTGCCAACGAAGGCAAGCCCCGGTTTATCATTAACCCATGTTGATTAAATTATGTGCATTTATGTTCAGGAGTTGAATGAAACCCTAGTCGCTTGACCCTAGGTGCCTATGTTCTTTTACTAGTATGCTAGGTCGTTAGATGCTATGCTATAAGGACCCGGTAAAAGTCGAGTGATGTTCGTCACTCGCGAGAATAGGCTCTCCTTTATGGAATCACCATATTTATAAATGAATTGCTCATGTGGTAAGAGCATGGGATTTGGGCTCCGGTCTAGTGGCTTCGTGGGCTAAGCTTTTGAACCTACTAAGCACTTGTCGGGAATGGGACCGGTAAGACTAGTACCTTGAGGAGACGGTACGAGATTTTACTATTACTAATCTTGAGTTGTCTCCTCCCCGGCCCGCAACCGGGAGGAGGGTACTTGTGTGAGGCTAGATGTACTAGGTGGAAGCATGCCAGATAGCCTTGTACCCGGGACTGTAAGCTATTATCCCAAATCGAGGATTTTTGGGAACCGTTTGGTCAGTGTCGGCTCTGTTGGGGCACCACTCCATGTGTTAGGTCTACCTTGCAAGGGTTTGAATCAATCGATTGTCGGCCTCTCACCATTATTCGAGACTGCTTAATCAAGTGGCCATGATATCCCTTAATGATGGAACTATGTGAATTCTTCTGTGTGAAATTAATTGTATTGTACAATTCTTGATTGCATTAGTTGCTTATTATAGTAATGGTAATCTTACTAAAATCTGAGCTAAAATATTGAAAGTAAGGATCCATGATCCTAGTTGCTTGTTGGCAAAACAAACCCACCAGCCAAAAGCCCTACATGTCTAGAGGTAACTTTTTTCGGGTAAGTCTTGCTGAGTATTAGTATACTCAGCCTTGCTATAATTGTTACTTTCAGGTGAAGTTGTTTGGCCTAGAGAGATTCCACCCGTTTGGGAGCTGGAATGGTGGATGATGACCCCGAGTGATGGCATCATGTACGGCCTCCTGTGATGTCTTATCATATCGCTAGTAGTAATTCCGTTGTTTTAAAACTCTGAACTTCTACTTATCATGTCATGAACAATGGTTTGTAATAATGAAACCCCTAAGGGGTAATTTGTGTAATGCACTCTGGACTCTCCTTCGTGGGAGTTTTAATGCATACGTTCGATTCTCGCTGTGTTTTCAAGTGATTTACCGGGCGTTAACCCAGCAACACTCAACGGGGTGATTCTTTATTATCGCTTAAGGACCAAATGGAGTTGTCGGGGACAGCCCTAGGGGTCCCCTTAAACAATGGGGGAAAACCCACTTAAAACCCAGAACGAAACCCGATAATATTAAGCCTAACCATGCAGGTGCCTAACCATGCAGGACACGGCCCACAGGGACTCCGACGGCCCATCGAGGCGGCCCACGTAAGGATCCCCTCGAAACGGACTCCGCCTCGTTCGAGGCTGCACGCTCCCTTCGGGCGGGCATCGCCCCGCTCGAGGGGCGGCACTTCCCTCGAGCGGGTTTCGCCTCGCTCAAGGGCACGCCCCGCCCTCGGGCGGGGCCCGCCACGCTCGCGGGCGCCCCGCACGCGTGCGCGGCCCCGTACACGGGCATTTAACGCCCGACGCGCGGGGACGGCGCCATCATGCGCCGGGGCTCGCACCCCGTGCCGCCGCACCAACTCCCCGGGGAGGAGCTAATCCCCGCCACCTGTGGGAGGGTACGGTGGAGTGCGGCCGGTGTCGGTCCCGTGACACCGCGCGCACGCCCGGTACGGCTAACGCGCGCCGAGCCCTCGAAAGGGGGCCGGCGCACCCTCGATGTACTTTCTTGTGACCCTACGGGGGGTTAGGTGGAGGCGGTAGGCCGGTGGACTGCCATCCCCGCCACTGTAACGGTGTGGCCGCCGTACCCGCGCGCGCAGGCGCACGCCGGACCCTGTAGCAACGACTCCAGCCCCGTGAGGCGCGTTGGGAAGGAACGCCGTTCTGCCAACTCCTGTGCGCCGTACGGGCCTGCGTCAGCACCTCCCTCGAGCCTATTAGAGGACATCACCGCCATCCGCTGCTCTCCTACCCTCGAATCGCCACTGTTCGGGTACAAGTCAGGCCATGATGACCAGATCGTGGCGGGGATCGCACGGACGGCCGCCCACTCTACACCGTAGCACATCGCACTTCTCCACATAGCTAAGTAGCGCGGCGCGCATGTAACCCGCCGTCCCCTTGATCTATAAAAGGGGAGGCGAGCCCCCAGCCGTGGGGGGGACAGGGTGGAAGACAGCACACTGTGCACTCACTCTCTTATTCTCCCACAACATCTTCAGCCACTCTTTCAGGGACTTGGAAGCCACGCTTCCTCTCCCGCCTTGCTTGTGCGGCCCCACTACGAGCACCCCGGTCCTGAGCAATATAGTGCCACGAGCACACCCCTGCTGGATGTACGGCCCCCTCGGCCGGAACCAGGATAAAACCTTGTGTCATTTGTTGCTTGGCATCGACCATTGAGGGATAGACCTCGGCGCTATCTACTGGTTAGTGTCGGGACCATATTCCGCACCGACAGTTGGCGCCCACCGTGGGGCAAACGAGCGCCTAAGGTCATTTCGCCAACTCCCTCCATGGTGATCCGCACAGAGTACCGTGCTACACGCTCTCGCATGGGTAGCTCGGACCCCCTCCCGCGCCGGGTTCGAGATCCGCTTCGGGGACCTGAACTTTCAGGCCACGGGGAACGGCTATCTCATGCGCCTCACTAACCGTGAGGAACTCCTCGCGCGGCGTCGGGACGGGTGCGCTCGGACCCCCGCCGCACGCACGACTCCGGCGCGGCGCCCGCGGCACGGAGGCCGCGGGTCCATCGACGCCACGACGCCGTCGTCGCTGCGGGCAACGCTCACGCCGGGCGCGGTCGGCGGCGGCGGCCGAGCGCGCCGCCACTCAAAGTGGCGCGCCCACCGTCACAACGCCACCACCGCCCCCGGCGGGACCACGCGCGGCTCTGCGGACCGCGTGTCCCCATCGGGCTGCGTGGCGCTACGACGGCCTACAACGCCAACGTCAACACGACGATGCGCAGGGTTCCGCCTGGCCGCCACGTCTTCGTCGCCAGGGACCCCGGCACCTCAGCAGCAGATGAGTCATCCTTGGGCTCCGTCGACACGATGCCACCCGCCAACCGCCACGGATATGCGGAGTGGGACTTCTCCGGCGTGCCGGACCCAGTCGCGTTCCGGCGTTTCCTCGACGCTGCGGACTACTGGTTTGGCTGCTCCGATGACTCCAGCACCGGGAGCTACGACCCCACGCGGGAGTGTTGTGCCGTCATCACCAACGACCCGGCTAACGCCGCCGGTGCGGCAGGCGCCGGAGACGGGGAAGTCACGCCCGCCCCGGGGATCGCCATGCGCCCGGCCGCGGGGGCCAAGCGCTCTCCGCCGGGGCCGACGTCGACGCACGGTCGGCCCAAGCCCGTGAGCTCGAGGCCAAGGCGGCGGAGGAATGCGGACGTGCGGGCGCTCCCGCGCCTCGATGGCGGGGGAGGCCTCCGCGCGCGGCGAACGCGCACGGGAGCTGGGCCGACAGGTCCGCGACCGCCTCAACACCACTCCCAATGTTGGGAACACGGATGTGCCCCCACGGGCGAGCCAGAAGCTCGTCGCCGCCGCAACACTGCTACGGGCTATGCCAGCACCCTCGACCCCCGAGGCTCGAGACATGCACCGCGAGGTGCAAACTCTCATCGAGCATGCGGCCGTCCAGCAGGCCGAAAGCTCGGCCTCACGCATCCGCCAACAGGGGGATGCGCGGGGCGATGAAGCCGCACCAGGAGGCGAACCCTCGGTGCACGCGGGGGGGACCGGCGGGGGCATCCCACCGAGCAAGGGCGCACGCCAGCCAAGGAACGACTCCTCGACGCGCGCAGGGCACTAGATGGCGACGCTCGCAACGTCATCAACGCCCGGCGCACCGGCAAGGCGGACGCGCGAGCGGCAAGGGGTTACCACCCTCGACGGGGAGGGCGCTACGACAGCGGCGAGGACCACTCCCCGACGCCGGAGCCCCCGGGCACTCGCGTGTTCAGCCGGGAGATCCGAGCGGCAGCGTTCCCCCAACGCTTCCGCCAACCCTCGACGATTGTGAAGTACAACGGGGAGACGGACCCCCGCGTGTGGCTCAACGACTACCGCTTGGCTTTCCAGCTGGGCGGGGCCACTAGCGACGAGGTCATCATCCGCAACTTGCCCCTGCACCTTGGCGATGCGGCCCGGACATGGCTCGAGCACCTGCCCGCCAGCCAGATCCATAACTGGGACGACCTAGTCCACACATTCGTGGGCAACTTCCAGGGCACATACGTGCGCCCGGAAACTCATGGGACTCGCGCTCACCGCACGCGAAGCCGGCGAGTCGGCCGCGGGACTTCATACGGCGCTTCTCCAAGCGGCGCACGGAGCTCCCCGGCGTGGCGCGATCCGAAATCGTGCATGCCTTCCTCGAGGGTACCACGTGCGGGACCTTGTGCGGGAGGGGCGGGACGCGGCCCGCTGCGGACTCCAACGAGTTGTTCGACATCGCCACCGGCTTCGCCTCGGGGGAAGAGGCCGTGGGGGCGATCTTCGACGGCAAAAAAGGCAAGCGCTGCGAGGACGCGCCCGCGGAGGGCGGCAAGTCCAAGGGGCCGCACCGCAACGACAAGCGGGGCAACAAGGGGGGGGGAAGAAGCCGCGCCGCGAGGCGCGCGAGCGAGGCGCGACGGCGGCAACGCCGAGGCCCTCGGCTGTCGACCGGCTTGACGGGGCCCTCGGCCGGCCCCTCGAGGCCGGGGGTATTCGACGACATGCCGAAGAAGCCATGTCCCTACCACAAAACCCCAGTGCAACACACCCTTGAGCAGTGCGACATGCTCAAGAAGTTCTATGGCCGCGCCGCCGCGAAGGAGGCAGAGGCCAAGAAAGACGGAGGCGATGGCGACGCCGGCGGCTTCCCCGCCGTCGAAAATGTGTTCCTCATCTTTGGGGGACCTACCGTCGACATGTCGACTCGGCAGCGCAAGAAGGAGCGGCACGAAGTCCTCGCCGCGGAGAGGGCGCCTCCGGCCTTTCTCAACTGGTCGGAGGACATCATCACCTTCGGCCGGGAAGACCACCCGAATCGCATCCCCAACCGGGCCGATGCCGCCGGTGGTCGATCCCATCATTGGGAACGCCCGGTTCTCAAAAGTCCTTATGGACGGAGGCAGTAGCCTCAACATCCTCTTCGCGCATACATTGCGCCTGATAGGGATCGGGTTGGACCAGCTGCGGCCCGGCCACGAAGCCGTTCCACGGCATCGCGCCCGGCAAGCAGGTTCAGCCCCTTGGGCAGATCGACCTGCCGGTCTGGTTTGGCACCCCTAAGAACTTCCGCAAGGAGATCCTCACCTTCGAGGTGGTAGGGTTCAAAGGGGCCTACCATGCCATCCTTGGGCGACCATGTTACGCCAAGTTCATGGCGGTCCCCAACTACACCTACCTGAAGATGAAGATGCCCGGCCCAAACGGCATCATCACCGTCGGGTCGTCTATCGAGCACGCATTCGACTGCGACGTCGAGTGCGTGGAACACGCAGAGGCACTGGCGCTGGATGAAGCGCTGGTGAACACGCTGGAGAAGATGGTCAACGAGGACCTCAACTCCGCTGCCAAGCACGTCGGCGCCTTCGAGGCAGCGGAGCAGACCAAGGGGGTCCCCCTCGACCCTTCAGCCCCCGAGGGCAGGGCGTTGAGGGTCAGCTCCACCCTCGACCCAAAATAGGAAGCAGTGCTCGTCGACTTCCTCCGTGCCAACGCCGACATCTTCGTGTGTGTTGACGGTGAAAATCCGTCAACCTAGCCATGAGTTTACCTTTGGTGTTGGCATGACTTTTGTATCTTATTCATTGGTACTAACCCCCGTGGTATAACAAGTTCACTTATGCATGTCGGTTTTGGAGTTAAGTGTTTACGCAGGGTTTTAACGATGAAAGCAAGACTTCCGGGATAAGTTCATTAAGCACCTCATGACAAGACCTTGAAGCCCGATGCAAGTCAAGCAATGAAGTGAACATGACTCCAAGAGCCCAAGGACCAAGCCCGAGAAGACAATAAACTCCGAGGACTGAACCAGAAAAGTGCTGAATCTTGCAAGACAAGGAGTTGAGTCCAATTCGGAGAGAAACCGACGTCAAGGGCCCACATGCAAAAGGGGAGAACATCTAGAAGACGTGGGAAGCAACACGGCGAAGCAGGGCGCGGGATGGGCCGAGTGGGCCCGGGCGGCCCGGCCCCCCCAATTCGGGGCCCAATCGGCCTCTCCTTTGACCTAATTGCTTCTCGGGCTATAAATAGCCCCCCCGACCGAGAGCCACGCGAACCGAAGTCGTAATCCGCCGCCGAGGAGCGAGAGAAGCTTGAGGGACACCAACTTGAAGATGAGGGTCGTGCTAGTTGCCTAGGGTTTCCCTAGCCGACGTGGGAACCTTGCATGGAAGACCACGTCGGAGCTCGGAGCGAGGATCAAGATCGAGGGAGGGCCCGGTGGTGATCTTGTTCATGTAATCATTCATGGTGAAGTTTGTAAGTGAATCCGATTTCTAGCGATTAAGTGCCTTCTCGATGATTTTGATTTCTTCTTGGTTTTGCTTCTTCTACGATCTAGTCTATAGCCGGATTACATAGGGTGCTCTTGTAGCCGCGGTGGCTAGAGGTGCATACGGACCGGCCAAGTGATTTCAACTTGTTCTATCGAACTCGCCCTAAGCTCCCCGCATGAATAGGGATACGTTGTGACGAACGGGGGTCTCGAAAGGCGGATGTTTTCGGAGTCGGATGGGAAGGCCACGATTTAAAGATGCTTTTAATGAGATTCGCTTTTCTATCTTCATCTATCTTGTTTGGAGCTACAACATAAGCATGATCTAGATTCTCTAGATTGGTTATCTCTTGCTTTCTCTTGCTACCTCTTTAGTAGATTAGATTAGATTTGTTTTCTTTATGAGTTAGTAGATTAGATGCAACTTACCTTCATAAGATAGCTTTACCTTGCTTTACTAGATTGAATCCTTGCGTTGCACATTGTTCCACGGATTCGATACCTTGGGTTCACCACTCGAGGGAAGAAGGGTCCCTTGACTACGACGGGAGACTTGTCCGCTTGCAAGTCACAAACGAACTTTGATACAATTATTAACCGTCAACAAGCCCCTTTTTCTGGCGCCGTTGCGGGGAACAAGCAATCAAGATCCGATCTAGTATCGCTTATCTTTCAGTTTTTCTTTTGATTTTCTTTTGCATCTCTTATGTTTGATCATCCTCAAAAAGAAAAAAAAATTCAATCTAATCTAGTTTTGATTAACCCTAGTTTTTATGTTTAGATTTTTGTTTTATTACTAACCCTAACCGGAGATGGTTGGCTACCTCTCCAAGAAACCCAAACTTTTTTGTGGATGATCCAGGAAAACTTTACAGGCAAAGGTGACGTGCAACACAAGCTAAAGGCTTGGAAACCCTAGATCCAAAGTCGAAGGACCGTCAAAATCTCCAAGGGAATCACCACCTCCAAGTCAAAAGGAAGATCAACCTCAACCACCGGAGCGCTACGCACCCCGGACATCGTTGATCTACCTATCATAAACCTTCAAGACGCCGGGAGGCCGTTCAAGATCAAGGTCTCAACTATCCGCATGACGATTGCGAGAGCTGAATGCATACGAGCCGGATTCCTTGGGTGGCATATCGGTTCACTTAAGAGGAGGATGGAGAAGATGGAGATGAAGAAAGAAGCTCAACACCTAAAGGCCACCAAAGCAAGATCCACATGCAAGGAGTGTGAAGTGTTCATCGTGATGAAGATGCTAGACGCAAGTGGGACAACTTGCCAGGCGCCCGATGGGTAACAAAGAAGAATATCCGAGACAACTCCAAGGTCCCAAGACGGCGAAGGCTACTCAAACTCATTCGGGAGAGATGAAGGATCACACTAGAGACCATGAAGATCACAACCGAAGACCGGAGTTCGAGATGCCGAGCCACAAGGAAGTTGTTGCATCCGTCAAGACCAAAGGACAAAGCCAGCCTGTGAAGACCAAAAAAAAATGACTAAGCCAAAGTGGGTACCCAAGATTGCAACGCCCGCAAAGAGCGTTGATCCGGAGTAATCAAGTGAAGAAGTCTAGCCATGGACTATAAACGAAGCGCTAGGCGGGAGGCAACCCGTTTCGTCGAGTCAAGAATAAGCTACGGGAGGACAACCCGATTCCAGGTTTTTCAAGTCTTTTTAAATATAATTCAGTTTTGAATTTTACTACGCAAAACCTTAGACTTAGAATGGTTGAACAATATTAGAGACATAATTCTTGGTTGAATATTTTGCTTGATCATAAACCCTTTGCATGAACCATCCTATGTGATTGTTTGCTTCTTTTTCGAGAAACCACAACCAAAAAGAAAAAAATTTCAGAACCTAACTCAACCCTTCACCCTCATTATGGTGCTGTGGTTGACTTGTTTTTTATGCTAAAAACACTCGAGTAGAGCCACGACTTGTATCTAGATGTTATTTAAATTTCAGCATGTGGTAGGACTCGCGTGAACCTAGAAACTTGATTTTTGGTTGGTTTAAAAATCCATATCCTCGGTTTCTCTAAGATTAGAATTTTTCTAAGCCTCACTTACTTTTATTTCATTCAAAATCTCTCTCATCTAATCAAAATTAGGACCTAAACCTATGCCCCCATGATCAAGCGGGAAAAGCTTGCTCTCAACTAATGAAGGCAAACTATACCGGTGAGACCGAAATCGACGTAGTCGAAAAATATTTTCGACTTACATTTGTTTTTAATGGTTTAAAAACTTCTCTAAATTTATGCTTGAGCTCTTGCATGGCTCTGAAAAATATTTTTAATTTTCGAAATTAGAGGAGTGCTTAGCCTTAAATACACTTAAATGGAGGCAATCTAGTTTGAACTAACCAAGCATGCACCATGATACATCACGGGATGCCCCTCCAACATATTTAAACCACATGCAAAGTACAAGCATGGGGGGCAGCCAAGGCTTTGTTTTGTAGGAATATCATGGATGCATGTGAGGCAAGGGAGTATGGAAGTGAGTCAAAGCGAAAACATCAAGTGGAAGGAGCAATATTGCAAGCGAAGGAGTGGACGGGAACGTTTGGAAGGTGTACGCGATCACGAAGCAACATGAATGCACTAGAAAAGAACCGAGCCAAGAGGAGGAGAGAGGTAAGTCTTTCATCCAACTCTTTGTTCGTGTGCTCTAGTTTGTAGGCCGGAATCACCTTAGACTTAGCCATCCACCGCGTTTGTTTCGTGCAACAAATCACATCCTTAATCCACTCAAAATCCAGACTCCAAAATAATATTTGTGTACCTTGTCACCGGGTGAAAACCCCGGATATATATATTTGTGAGGGAGAGTGCTGCAATCATGGAAGAAAAACTACAAGCCTTTTCACCAAAGAAGAAGGGATCATCGTCGTCTAAGCCATCATCGACAATCTCTTCGAGGAGGCACTCGGTTTCCAAGTTTCCTCGGAGTATGGAGGAGGACACGGCACCGCCGAGGAGGAACCTCACTCTTCTCCTCGGTGGCATGAGGGCCACACAAAACTCGTCTATTAGGTTTACCAAACTTCAATAACATATGGAGGAGCCGCCTGTCCAACCTCGCCACTTGACACGATCATCCGCTCCACCTCCATACGCTCCGCGGTATTCCGAGGGGTATGCCATCATGACGGAGGAGGAGAAGAAGCTCGCTCGCCTTAAGTAGAGGCTTGTAGCGAACGTCGACATCGACGACCAAGCTCTCCACATATTGGGTTTCACACGGGACACCGGTGCAATTCTCTAACGGAGTGTCGGCAAACACCCACAAGGAATTCGCCTAGGAAATTTTTATGACCATGGCGCATACCCTTGATGAAGGAGTGCTGAGTCTCTCATTCAGTTGGAGGGAGCCCACAAGTGGAGAAGAAGGATGACACCGTCGGAAGGGTAACCTTGATCAATGATGCTATTTCTAGCACCTTGATGGGGTAATCTCCTTTCATCCATGGGTTGCAATCGATCTTGAAATGTAATCACACTTTGTTGGATTATCTATCTATCATCTTGTGCTGAAAATACTTTAATGCTTAAGGCTAGCAACCATGCCGGAAAGGGAGTATAGGCCTCAATGCTTCCTTGGATCCATTCAACACAATCCCTGATAGACTAGATTGGTTTTCATGTTCGAAACGATTGCATGTTCTAGTATCGTAGACCCATGGGCGAGTGTCTCCTAATTTCAAAAGGGAGCTCCGGAACAAGTATGTGCATGAAGGCACATGGGAAGGTTTTTGGAGTATGATCACGGGAAGAGACCATCAACGAAGAAATACTATCCGGAACCCCATCATCCAAGTGTGTCACTTTTGTGCAAGTGGATTTTTGGGAGAAAAAGAGAGACAAAGATAACCAACACGGAGTTGAATTGGCTTTACTCGGCTTTGATTGCCAAGTGGCCAATAGACCCCACTCACCTATGATCAACCGGTGGTGTTGTTGCAACATCGAGTTCGGAAGATATTGGTTCGGGGTGTTACCTCTCCATATTGGCTATCTCTTTAAAACCGGGTATTACAAGGAACCCAAATCATCTCCTACCCGGGACTTCCCTAGGAATATATGAAGAAAGGAAAATATAAGAGTGAAGATGAGAGAGGAGGCTTCCAAGTGGCCTAGGTGAATTTGCCCCTTCCGGATTGAAGATTAAAACTTTTTTTTGAGAGGAAGAAGATTGGTTAGAGGAAGGACTTCTTGTGCCGGCAAAGAAAAATAAAAGAGAAGGATTATAGGAGAAGGATCTTCTATGGCCAAGAATAAGGTGCACAACAAAATTATGTCCCACCATTGGGAGGAACCCCGGCGCCGCCGAATTACTACGGTGATGTACCAGTGCAAGCATGGGGGAGTGGTGCAGCCATACCCCCACCATTTTTGCGGTGCCCAACGTAGCCTTTGCGGAGCCCTATGCACACCTTCCTCAACCACAACAAAATGTGTCCACCATTGGAGGATACGCTGCAAGGAACATGCAATTTATTGCAGCCATCCAAACCAATGCAAACCAAATGGGTGAAGGAAATGCAAACGTCGCTTATGTGCTTGGACACCTTCACCTAGCACCGTCGGACAATTCATAGGAGTAGTGGTGCATTCCTATTACAAGTAAGGGTACAACAACCAAGACTATCAATATCAACCACCGGCGGAAGATTAGAGAGAGGAGGAGCTTTAGTTATCTTTCCTTTACCCCTTTTCTTTAATTTTCAGCTTGTTTGCGCCTATGTATGCGTAGTGTTTTCAGTTTTTTTATTTAAATTTCAGAAAGTGTGTTAGTTTAATTTTTTTTTCTTTTTTCAGCATGTATCTTAGTGTTTATTTTCATCATGAATAATGTCGCCACCAAGTTTTTACCTTTGGTAAAGTTACAAAGTTTGTGCCATGATGATATATGATTATAATTGCCGCTTTGTTTATCTTTGTAATTGATTTATGCATGTTTGAACTAGTGCTCTCTTAAAAATACAAATCTGAAATTATCTAAATGCTAGCTTAATCTTCAGCGGAGGTTATGATTAAAATAAAGACCCATAGTGTTTTATGTGCTCTCAAGTTATGAATAGATTAAAGATGTCTTTTATGCTCAAAAATATCGCTAACCTTGTCACAAATATCACTTGTGTGTTGCTCAACCTATCCAAAGCCTTATATATATTTGAGTGCATAAACCTTAGTGTACAAGATTTATTCTTGAGTGAGTTATTGCAGGCCATGATTTCTCTGGCCCGAGACTAAGAAGCTGGTCATTTCGTTTTTGCGTATCTATCTTTTTGCTAGCCTTTTATCCGTGCATTGTGTATCCCCGCATCGGAGATCTCACAAACTTCGCCGGATATCCACCCTTAAACCAAATATCATCTTTTGTGATTACCTCCTTGACCACAACCTATCGTTGAGAATGGATCATCAATTCAAGGAAGATCGCAAGACGGTGCCAACGTTGAAGATTTCAAGTATCTCTCCAAGGAAAAATATCCCCGGTACCTACCTTATTTTTCGCCTCTTTGCTCGAGGACGAGCAACGTCTAAGCATGGGGGAGGAGGTAGGTACGCTGCAGTTTTAGAGTTCAAAAGGGAGTATTTAAAAAAATATATATATATATATAATGATGAAAGAAAAAATTCGGCGATGTACGTGACTTCCAAGGTGAAGAAAGAAAAAAAACATATATATATATAAGAAAGAAAGAAAGAAAGGAATGAGAAATATGAGAAAGAAAAAAATATATATATGTGCGTAAAGTGAACTCCCCGGTTCTCTAAGAGTGCATTCAAGGCTTCAAGTTAAAAAGATCCATTCTCATTTTCCAACCATGTGCAATCCGATAACGAGGACTTCCTTTGTGCCTCGGGATCACTATTTGCCATTTGCACATGTCCACTCATCTAAAGTGTGTGTATTTTTCTCTTTCCCCTCCTTGATTTAACATTATTTTCCAATGACCTTTTTGACGAGTCTCGGTAAGACCATGAGAAGCTTGTCTTGTTTTGACAACACCTCATTTATAAAATCTTGTTAGGACTAAACTTTCCCAAAGCTCCATATAAAGCCTACCACACATATATATATGAGAGGGAAAGGAGTAGAATATATAGGCTTGAGAGACAAGTGATATGAGAGTTCATGAGCAACATGCAAGGTGATTTAAATTTGTGAACTTGGTTTAGCTTTTCTTTATCTCGTTCTTTATTTCAAAAATTCTGAGGTCTATTTAAACTTTGTGAGCATGTTAATACTTGTGGGATAAGCTTAATAAGAATCTACCCTCCGTAGAGGTGAAGGCTAGTACATTATGGAACTTTAACGAATTAAACTTTTGAGAGCATTATGTTTTTTTTCATGTATGATCAAGTGCAAGGTTTAAACATTGTTTGGCAATGATGATATCCATCGAAGGCTTACTCGAGGACGAGCAAGGTTTAAGCATGGGGGAGATGTTGACGGTGAAAATCCGTCAACCTAGCCATGAGTTTACCTTCGGTGTTGGCATGACTTTTGTATCTTATTCATTGGTACTAACCCCCGTGGTATAACAAGTTCACTTGTGCATGTCGGTTTTGGAGTTAAGTGTTTACGCGGGGTTTTAACGATGAAAGCAAGACTTCGGGATAAGTTCATTAAGCACCTCATGACAAGACCTTGAAGCCCGATGCAAGTCAAGCAATGAAGTGAACATGACTCCAAGAGCCCAAGGACCAAGCCCGAGAAGACGATAAACTCCGAGGACCGAACCGGAAAAGTGCTTGAATCTTGCAAGACAAGGAGTTGAGTCCAATTCGGAGAGAAACCGACGTCAAGGGCCCACATGCAAAAGGGGAGAACATCTAGAAGACGTGGGAAGCAACACCGGCGAAGCGAGGGCGCGGGATGGGCCGGGTGGGCCCGGGCCGGCCGGCCCGGGCCGGCCGGCTCGGCCCAATTCGGGGCCCAATCGGCCTCTCCTTTGACCTAATTGCTTCTCGGGCTATAAATAGCCCCCCGACCGAGAGCCACGCGAGCCGAAGTCGTAATCCGCCGCCGAGGAGCGAGAGAAGCTTGAGGGACACCAACTTGAAGATGAGGGTCGTGCTAGTTGCCTAGGGTTTCCCTAGCCGACGTGGGAACCTTGCATGGAAGACCACGTCGGAGCTCGGAGTGAGGATCAAGATCGAGGGAGGGCCCGGTGGTGATCTTGTTCATGTAATCATTCATGGTGAAGTTTGTAAGTGAATCCGATTTCTAGCGATTAAGTGTCTTCTCGATGATTTTGATTTCTTCTTGGTTTTGCTTCTTCTACGATCTAGTCTATAGCTAGATTACATAGGGTGCTCTTGTAGCCGCGGTGGCTAGAGGTGCATACGGACCGGCCAAGTGATTTCAACTTGTTCTATCGAACTCGCCCTAAGCTCCCCGCATGAATAGGGATACGTTGTGACGGAATGGGGGTCTCGAAAGGCGGATGTTTTCGGAGTCGGATGGGAAGGCCACGATTTAAAGATGCTTTTAATGAGATTCGCTTTTCTATCTTCATCTATCTTGTTTGGAGCTACAACATAAGCATGATCTAGATTCTCTAGATTGGTTATCTCTTGCTTTCTCTTGCTACCTCTTTAGTAGATTAGATTAGATTTGTTTTCTTTATGAGTTAGTAGATTAGATGCAACTTACCTTCATAAGATAGCTTAACCTTGCTTTACTAGATTGAATCCTTGCGTTGCACATTGTTCCACGGATTCGATACCTTGGGTTCACCACTCGAGGGAAGAAGGGTCCCTTGACTACGACGGGAGACTTGTCCGCTTGCAAGTCACAAACGAACTTTGATACAATTATTAACCGTCAACAGCGTGGAGCCCCTCAGACATGCCAGGCATCCCGAGGGAAGTCGCCGAGCACTCCCTTGACATCCTGCCAAACGCCCGCGCCGTACGACGCGGGCCGCGCCGCTTCGACGAGGAGCGGCGACGGGCAATCGGAGCGGAGGCGCGGAAGCTCCTCGAGGCGGATTCATCAAGGAAGTATTCCACCCTACGTGGCTAGCCAATCCCGTGCTTGTAAAGAAGAAAAATGGGAAGTGGCGGATGTGTGTAGACTATACCGAGTCTTAATAAAGCATGTCCCAAAGTTCCTTTTCCTCTGCCGCGCATAGATCAAATCGTTGATTCAACGGGCCGGGTGCGAATTACTCGTTTCCTTGATGCCTATTCCGGGTACCACCAAATAAAAATGAAGGAGTCCGACCAGCTCGCGACTTCATTCATCACACCGTTCGGGATGTTCTGCTACGTCACGATGCCATTTGGCCTCAGAAACGCGGGTGCAACATACCAGCGCTGCATGCAGCACGTTTTTGGGGATCACATCGGGCGGACGGTCGAAGCATACATGGACGACATCGTCGTGAAGACCAGGAAGGCGGACGACCTGGTTGGGGACCTTGGCGTCGCGTTCAGCTGCCTACGGGCCAATGGGGTCAAGTTAAACCCCGAAAAATGTGTCTTTGGAGTGCCGCGAGGCATGCTCCTGGGGTACATTGTCTCCCAGCGGGGAATCGAGGCCAACCCTGAAAAGGTCGCGGCCCTCGAACGAATGGGTGCAATCCGGGACCTCAAAGGGGTGCAGAAAGTGTTGGGGTGCCTCGCCGCCTTGAGCCGCTTCATCTCGCGGCTCGGTGAGAAGGGCCTACCCCTCTACCGCCTACTCAAGAAGCACGAGCGCTTCTCCTGGACCACCGAGGCCCAGGATGCGCTCGACAAGCTAAAGGCGTCTCTGACGCACGCCCCGATCCTCACGCCGCCCCAGGACGGCGAGCCCCTGCAGCTCTACGTCGCCGCGACCACCCAGGTGGTAAGCGCCGTGATCGTTGTGGAGCGCACGGAGGAGGGGCATGCCTTGCCTGTGCAGCGGCCAGTCTACTACATCAGCTAGGTCCTCTCGGACACAAAGACGCGCTACCCACAGGTCCAGAAGTTGCTATACGCGGTAGTCCTTGCGCGGCGCAAGCTCCACCACTACTTCGAGGCCCACCCCGTCACGGTGGTCTCTTCCTTTCCGCTAGAGGAAATCATCCGCAACCCCGACGCCGCGGGGAGGATCGCCAAGTGGTCCGTGGAGCTGATGGGCGAAACGCTCGCCTACGCCCCACGCAAGGCTATCAAGTCGCAAATTCTGGCGGATTTCGTCGGCCGAGTGGACGGACACACGAGTGCCGCCCCCACAAATCCGGGCGAGTCTTGGACTCGTTCTTCGACGGCTCGGTGATGAAAACGGGGAGCGAGGCGCGGGCTCGCTCTTCGTGTCACCCCTCGGGGAGCACATGCGCTACGCGGTGTGCCTCCACTTCCCCGCGTCCAACAATATGGGCGAGTACGAGGCCCTTCTCTGCGCGGCCTCAAAATCGCCATTGAGTTGGGCGTCAAGCGCCTCGACGTGCGGGGGGACTCGCAGCTCGTGATCGATCAAGTCATGAAGAACGCGAGCTGCCATGACGACAAGATGGAGGCCTACTGCAAGGCCGTGCGAGCCCTCGAGGACAAGTTCTACGGCATCGAGCTCAACCATGTGCCCCGAAGGTACAACGAAGAGGCGGACGAACTCGCCAAGATCGCGTCCGGGCGGATCACCGTCCCCCCGAACGTTTTTGCGCGTGACATCGCTCAACCCTCGGTCGTCTTCGAGCCCTACCCCCCGAATCACGACGGACCCTCGGGGGCTCCCTCGAGCCCAGTGGGCGCGGAGCCCATGGACGAGGACCCCTCGAACGAGGCGTACGTGCTCTCCCTTCTCGAGGGGTACGGCTCTCACGAAGCCGACGTGATGGACATCGAGCCGGCCCCCGTCCAGGCGGACTGGCGGGAGAAATACATCGCCTGGATCGCTCGAGGGGAACTCCCTGCGGACCGGGCCGCGGCCAGGCACATCGCTAGGATGGCTAAGTCGTTTGCCCTCGTCGACGGCGGGGGCGCACAAACGCGCGCCTCCGGCATCCTACAGCGGTGCGTGCCCATTCCCGAGGGGCGCGAGCTCCTACGGGACATCCATGCGGGGATCTGTGGCCACCACGCCGCACCCCGCGCCCTCGTCGGCAACGCGTTCCGCCAAGGCTTTTGCGGCCTACGCGGTCGCGGATGCCGGCGAAATCGTACGCACTGCGAAGGGGTGCCGCTTCTACGCCCGCAAGTCCAACTTGCCCGCCCACGCCCTACAGACCATCCCCGTCACATGGCCGTTCGCCGTGTGGGGGCTGGACATCGTCGGGCCCCTGCGGAAGGCGCCCGGGGGCTTCACCCACTTGCTAGTCGCGATCGACAAGTTCTCCAAGTGGGTGGAGGTGCGCCCCATCACAAACCTAAGGGCTGAACAGGCGGTGACATTCTTCACCGATATCGTCTACCGTTTTGGAGTGCCGAACTCCATCATCACAGACAACGGGTCCCAGTTCACGGGCCAGAAGTTCTTGGAGTTCTGCGACAAGTTCCACATCCGTGTGGACTGGGCAGCTGTGGCGCACCCACAGACCAACGGCCAAGTGGAACGTGCCAACGGCATGATCCTACAAGGCCTAAAACCCAGAATTTTCGACCAGCTCAATAAATCTGGGTGAAAATGGCTCCAAGAACTACCAGCGGTTGTGTGGAGCCTAAGGACCACCCCAAGCAGAGCCACGGGTTCACCCCATTTTTTCTAGTCCACGGCGCGGAGGCCGTCCTCCCCACGGATTTAGAATACGGGTCGCCCAAGGTTCGAGGCTACAACGAGGATGCTAACCAGCGAGCCCGCGAGGACTCGCTGGACCAGCTGGACGAGGCACGCCTCGTAGCCTTAATGCACTCCGCGAGGTACCAACAGTCCCTAAGACACTACCAAGCACGCAAGATACGTCGACGGGACTTCAGCGAGGGGGATCTGGTCCTAAGGCTGCGCCAAGATAACCGAGGGCGCCACAAGCTATCACCCCCATGGGAGGGACCCTACGTCGTGGTGAAGGTACTCAAGCCGGGCACATACAAGTTGGCCAACGAGGACGGCGAAGAGCTCACCAACGCTTGGAACATCCAACAGCTACGTCGCTTCTACCCTTAGCTAGGATTTTCCAAGTATTTTTGTTGTAAAAAGCACATCGCCAACACCCCAGTTGGCAACGACTATGTAAATACGTCAAGTCTAATGAAAAGGATAACTCGGCTTTCCCCTGAAACCCAAGTTACCCTCGGGGGCCTACCGGCGGGGGCATCCCCCCCCAAAATGGTCCCATTTTTTCGCGCAAAAAACGCAACAATCCACACGCGCTAAGTTTGTTTCCTACTTCAACCTCGAGCCACGATTCGAACAGGGCGCAGGCGGCACAGCGGAAGGAGCGTGCGAGCCAGAGATAGCCTACGCCGCGTGGCTATGGCCCTTCTCTCTCGCCTCCAACCCAGCGGGCCCCCTGCGAAAATCGAACTTCCCTAACTAGAATCCACTCAGAAAGAAGGAGAAACAAAAAAGCGTGATAAACAAACAACTTCATTTACATCTATTGCTTATGTTCATGAAACAATTTGTTTGTTTACAAAAGGCCACGAGGCCAGAATTCTGATACACATAAACAAAAAACGGGCCTAGCGCCCAACTGCTTTCAGGCGGGAGGAGCAGCAGCGTCAGCGGCGTCCGGGAAGAGGAACTCCTCGAAGGCCTCGGCGAGCGACCCGGCGGCATCAGCAGCGAGCGCATCCATACGCTCCATGGCCACCTCGTCCTCGACGCCCTCGGGTACGACGTAGCCTTCGCCGGCGCCTCGAAGTTTACCTCGTAGTGGGATCGCACCACTCCGAGGGCCTTCTGGACGCCCAGCTGCAGCGCCCGGCGCATCCGCTCGGTGACGTGGCCACCAAGGGCGCGCGGACGGCGGCGCGGCGAGCCGCCGGCCGTGCCTCGCCCTCCTCGACGGTGCGGCAAGTCTCGAGGGCGCATCGCGCGGCTCCCGCGGCTCTGCTCGGAGGAGTTGTAGGAGGCTGCGGCGCCTCGGCCCGCTCGCCGCGTGCCCCGCAGCGTGGCGCAAGCACGGGGAACATCAAGGCAAGGGATAAATCAGAAAAAAGGGAATGCGAAGTTCCCAATCGAAAATCCAACAAGACAAGAGTCATATTGTGGCTCACCTTCGACTTGCTTCTTCTCCATCTCGAGGTCGCGGCGCACGGCCTCGACCGTCGGCCCTCGAGGCGCTTGACGGTCTCACCCTCGCTCTGGAGGGCCATCTCTGGTTTGCGCTCGCAATGCTGAGCACAACAACCTCGCCCTCAGCCTTGGAGAGCTTGGCGTCCTGATCCGCCAAGGACTTCCGCGTCACCTCGTGGGCGGCGCGCTCTCGCTCCCGGCGGCGCACGGGCATCGATGAGGGCGGCCTTTGCTCCGCCGGAGCCGCTCCTCGGCCCTTTGGCGGGCGGTGCTCTCTTGCGGGGAGCCGCTCCTCGGCGGTGACGAGGGCCGCGGCCTTGGCGTCGAGGGCGGCCTTCGGGTCGTCGGCCTCCTTGGCCCGCCGCTCCGGCTCGCGCGCCCGGCTCCTCGGCCCCCGGCGCCGGCGCGCTGCGCCCCCTCGAGCGACGTGCGGAGCTCCCGGGTTTCGGCGCGAGCGGTGGCCACCTCCGCCTCCCGGTTGGCGGCCCGGCGTCCGCGTCTTCTCTAGGTCCGCGCGCGCATTCCCACGGCGCCTCGTCACGATCGACGAGGGCCGCGCGGACCCGCTCGAGGCTCGAGCGCCGCGGGGGCGTCTGTCCCGAGCTCTCCCGGGAGCTCGTCGCACCACGCCATCGCCCGATACGCCGGCCGGTCGTCCCGGCGTCCCGAGAGCATCGGCAAGCGCGTCGAAGGCGCTGCACCGCTCCCGGAGCTGGTGAACCTCGGCGTTCACCCGGTCGAATGCGTCGTACTTGTCATGGGCACGACGCTCGAGCTCCTGGCAATCACAGAATCGAAACCCGTAAGCGCCAAGACTTGAATGCAGCGTACGAAAACGAAAGGGGAAAAGGACGAGCAATCATGGCTCACCTGGAAGACGAGCCAGGCCGGGCCGCCGTGGACCTGCAGCGCCTCGTTCAGCGCGCGGTTGAGCGTATCGCCGTGGCTCCGGAGCTTGCCCCAGAGCTCTTGCTCCCCCCTGGCGTTGGCGAACGCAGGGGGATCCTCGACGACCCCCTCCACCTGGGCGGGGCGGCCGGCGTGGGAGGACGAGGCCTCGGCACCATGTCCTCGGCCCCCCACCACCATGTGACCCTCGTGCCGCCTCACGAGGGCCCCCTCCTGGGGCTCGGGGGAGTTCGTGGGCCACGCGGCCCACCCGATTCCACCCGGGCGGCGGAGAGTCGTCCGAGACCTCCACCACCTCCGCCCCGAAGATCGCCGGCGGGTGCGGTCGCTTGCGCCACCTCCGCCGCGCCTCCACCGCGCCTCCGTGGCCACGGGCGCCGTCGTGGCGCCGTGGCCGCCACCTCCGGCCGTACCACCGCATCCACGGGCGCCCCCGCGGTCGCGCCCGCTCCACCTCCTCCACGGCGGCGACCTCCGCGGGCTCCACCTCCACCACGGCGCCGCCGCGCGCCGCGTCTCCATGACGACCGGTGCCGGCCGCCCTCCCGCAACCGCCCGGCCGCGCCGCGGCGGGCTGATCGATGGCGGGGCCTCGAGGCCCCGGCCGGGGGCTTGCGAGCTCGCACCCGTCGCCGTGCTTGTCCCCGGGCGCGACGCCGTTGACGAGCGCCGCCGGGTGGGGATCGATGCGTCCGTCCTCAGCACCTTGGCTGGTGCAAGGGGAGTGACGGTTGGCACCACCCTGCGCAGGCACGGACAGAAGGTTAGGGCACCTAATCATCGACAAATCGAGCCAAACGAAAAAGGACGGGCTCCTTACCTCGAAGAGGAAAAGGCCCGTTTCCTCTTCCTCGAGGCCTCAGCAGATGAGGCCGGCGCGGCCCCCGCCACGCCGCCGTAGCGCCTCCCGACGGCGCCCGGCGTACGCGCGGGCACGCCCGCCCCCGTGCGCGGGCGCGACCGACGCCGCACCTCCCAAGGCGCCGCCGCGCGCGGGGCCACGCTTGCCCCGCGTGCGGACACGCCGGCCACCGCGCCCCCCAACGATGGTGCCGCGCGCGCCGGCACGCTCGCCCCGCGCGCGAGGCACGCTTGACGCGCGCACGGGCGCGCCGCCGCGCGCGCGCCTCCGTGGCGCGCGCCGGCACCTCCGCGGCGCGCGCGCGCCCCCGATGTCGATCGCCCGGCGGCGGACGCCGGTGCGCCCGCCCCGGGCGAAGCCGCCCTTGTCGCCGGCGGCGGTTCGGCGACGGGGGCGCGGGGCGCCACCCGTCAGAGGGGCCCTCCCCCTCAGCCTCTTCCTCTTCGTCCTCCTCCGAGGACGAGGGCTCCCTCGCCCTCCGGGAGGAGAGCCCCGGCTCTTCACGCCGCCGATACTCCGCGGCCCGCCGGTCGCGACGCGCTTGACGTCGCCTCGCGTGCTCCCTCTTGCGCGCCGCCCGGCTCCCGCTTGCCGCCGCCGCGCCGCCCCGCCCGGCGCGCGGGAGTCGGGGGTAGGCGGGACGGACTTGGTGATGGAGAAGGTCACCGGGGCGTACACGGAAGCAACAAGGGCGCGTCGGGGAGGCAAAAGCAACGCTAAGAACCAAAACGAAATCAAGAACCACACTCACCAACGGGCCGGTGGGGAGCATCTCGATGTCCCACGGGGTCCGAGCCCGCGGGCGGCGGCACCGGGTGTCAACGGCGCTCCGCGCCGGGTGAGCGCGTACGGCCGCTCGAGGGGCGTCGGGAGCATCCGCGACCTCGCCAGGTCGACGGGGTTGGCCGCCTCTGTCATTTCGAAGATGCAGAGCGGCCTCTCCATCAACGGCACGATCCGCCGGTGATGAAGGAAGGCGAGGACGCCCATCGCGTTCAGCCCCATCTTCGCGAGGCGCTGCAGCGCGGCCAGGACCGATTCCTGCCGCGCCCGATGCTGGGGGGGGACACCCCGTAGCCCCAGGAGGCAGGCCTCTCCTTGAACACCCGGCCGGTGTAGGGGGGAAGGCCGGGCTCGGCGTTGCGCAAGTAGAACCACCCCCGCTCCCAGCCGGCGTTGTTCGTCGTCATGGTGCAGGGGATGTAGACGTCCTTGAATTGTGCCCGAAGGGCAAGCGACATCCCGCCGGCGCGCATCGCGCGGCGGGTCCTTGGCTCCGTCGTGGGCTGCGTAATGAGCTCCGCGCGGAAAAGGTGTACCCAGAGCTCCCAATTGACCGGGATCCCCCGGGTACCCTTCGCGGACGCCCACGAATGTGGGCGCTGCGAGATCGCGTTGGGGGTGAAGTTGTGCGGCTCCACCCCGTAGTGGTGGCACATTGCCCGCATGAAGGTGCTCGCCGGCGCGGTGAAGCCCCGCTCGTGGTAGCGGATGAATCTCACCACGTAGCCCTCCGGCGGGTTGGGCTCGTGGTCCGCGGCCGGCGGCACGATCCACTCCGCCGGACGTCCATCTTCGTTGGCCGCCGGTGGCGGCGGCGACCGGCTCGCCAAGGGCCAAGCTGCGTCACCGTCGACCTCTCCCGAGGGCATACGGCTCCGGGATCCTAAGGGGAGGCTGAGGCGGCGCCATGGAGAAGGCAAAGGAAAGCGAGAGCGGAGGACAAGAAACGGAAGGAAAGCTCTAGTGGCGACACCGCGCAGTGGCAGGAGCTAGGCGAAGACGAAGGGGCGGGGGACTGAAAATGGTGAGATGCCAAGGTAAAAAACCGCCGTCTCCTCCTCCCCGCAGCTTTATAGGCCAACGGGCGAGCTCTCCAGAGCGGACGCCCCGCTAGCATTAACTGCAGGGAATCTTTCCATCGCGTCGACGAGCGGGCCCCACCACGATCGCAGCGGCCACGTCATTGCAGGCGGACCATCATTACGGCAAAGACCGACAGCAACCGAGGCGAAGCGGTCACATCCGCCTGCCACGCCGCCCACTACACGCGCGCGCGCGCGCCGCGAGCGCCTAAAAGGCGCGCCGTGGCTGCAAAACCGCGGCCACGACCGCGAGGCACTTAAATGCCCGGGTCCCTTGCCAAGCAAGGAGAACCCTCGAGCGGGGCGAACCCCCGGCTCGAAACAAAAGCGACCCTCGATGGGATATCAGCGTGAGAAGGTCGCCCGGGACCTGCTCGATGTAGAGCAGGCAACCGCGGGCACCCATGCCACGTAAAACCCTCGAGCGGCACGGGCCCTCGGCCCCCAGACAAAAAGCGACCCCCGATGGGATATCAGCGTGAGAAGGTCGCCCGGGACCTGCTCGATGTAGAGCAGGCAACCGCGGGCACCCATGCCACGTAAAACCCTCGAGCGGCACGAGCCCTTGGCTCAAGATGACGTCAACCCTCGATGGGATATCGACGTGAGAAGGTCGCCGGGACTGCTCGATGTAGAGCGAGCGACCGCGGGCACCTATGCCACGCAAAACCCTCGAGCGGAGCGAGCCCCCGCTCGAGACAATGTCAACCCTCTAAAAAGAAAGCACGTACGGCGTGCTACCAACCCCGCACCTCGAGGGCCGGCTCGCCCGACCCCTCGACGGCCGCAAACGTGAAAAGACGGGGCCGCCCAGGCGCCACCCCGCACGGCCCTACTGATCAGAGGTTCGAAGCCTGACCCTCGACGGGTTCGAACAGGCGCCACAGATCGCAGAGTTAGGGACGACGAGGGCACGCACATTCGAGCCGTTCCTCGAGCCCGTCGGCTCGAGGGTGCCCCACATGTCGTGTTCGAGAGCCAGCGAGGGCGGGCTAGCGGGGGATCCCACCGAGGGAGAGCTTCCGCGCCCTCGGTCCCTAGCGAACGGGACCGAGCCCCACCTAGCAAACCCACGCAAGCGCTTCCATGGACGTGTCTCGGACCGCGCGGCCTACCCTTATCGAACGGGGCATGGGCGTCCACTTGAACCACCCGCTACCAGCTCGAAGAGGAATCAGCAATTCGCGACCCGCTCGATGGGAGTTGCAGAAACCTCACCCTCCGTCCCGCGGAGGGACGGCGAGGGCGCATTGAAAAACAAGTCGTCAGGCTCTACCCGATCGCCTCGAACGGGCCAAGGCTCGGGGGCTTGACACACGGCTACACCTCCTTGAAACTGCACCCGCCCGAGACAGGTGTCGGCGGTGCGTGCACCCCCGAAGCCGGGCCGAAATACCGCCGATGCCGGTTGGCATATGTGCCACGTCTCTCCGACCAAAATTCTCGCGGTAAACCCCCTGCGGGAGTATCCACACTCTGCCCGGGGCTTCGAGGGCTAGACCCTCGGGTCCGGCCGACGCGGCCCCACGGAAAGCGTTCGCAAACAAGGAGGGAAGAACGTCCTATCGGTAGGTTCCGGCATCGCGGGAGCCGCAGCGGCAAACCCACGGATGCTCGGGGGCTCGTCGGGGACAGCCCTAGGGGTCCCCTTAAACAATGGGGGAAAACCCACTTAAAACCCGAACGAAACCCGATAATATTAAGCCTAACCATGCGGGTGCCTAACCATGCGGGACACGGCCCACGGGGGACTCCGACGGCCCATCGAGGCGGCCCACGTAAGGATCCCCTCGAAACGGACTCCACCTCGTTCGAGGCCGCACGCTCCCCTTCGGGCGGGCATCGCCCCCGCTCGAGGGGCGACACTTCCCTCGAGCGGGTTTCGCCTCGCTCGAGGGCACGCCCGCCCTCGGGCCGGGGCCCGCCACGCTCGCGGGCGCCCCGCACGCGTGCGCCGGCCCCGTACACGGGCATTTAACGCCCGACGCCGCGGGACGGCGCCATCATGCGCCGGGGCTCGCACCCCGGTGCCGCCGCACCAACTCCCCGGGGAGGAGCCCATCCCCGCCACCGTGGGAGGGTACGGTGGAGTGCGGCCGGTGTCGGTCCGTGACACCGCGCGCACGCCCGGTACGGCTAACGCGCCGAGCCCTCGAAAGGGGGCCGGCGCACCCTCGATGTACTTTCTTGTGACCCTACGGGGGTTAGGTGGAGGCGGTAGGCCGGTGGACCGCCATCCCCGCCCCGCACCGCGGCGTGGCCGCCGTACCCGCGCGCGCGGCGCACGCGGGACCCCGCAGCAACGACTCCCGGCCCCGTGAGGCGCGTTGGGAAGGAACGCCGTTCGCGCAACTCTCGTGCGCCGTACGGGCTCGTCGACACCTCCCTCGAGCCTATCAGAGGACATCACCGCTATCCGCTGCTCTCCTACCCTCGAATCGCCACTGTTCGGGTACAAGTCAGGCCATGATGACCAGATCGTGGCGGGGATCGCACGGACGGCGGCCCACTCTACACCGTAGCACGTCGCACTTCTCCACATAGCTAAGTAGCGCGGCGCGCATGTAACCCGCCGTCCCCTTGATCTATAAAAGGGGAGGCGAGCCCCCAGCCGTGGGGGGGACAGGGTGGAAGACAGCACACCGTGCACTCACTCTCTTATTCTCCCACAACATCTTCAGCCACTCTTTCAGGGACTTGGAAGCCACGCTTCCTCTCCCGCCTTGCTTGTAGCAGCCCCACTACAGGCACCCCCGGTGCTGAGCAATATAGTGCCACGAGCACACCCCTGCTGGATGTACGGCCCCCTCGGCCGGAACCAAGATAAAACCTTGTGTCATTTGTTGCTTGGCATCGACCATTGAGGGATAGACCTCGGCGCTATCTACTGGTTAGTGTCGGGACCATATTCCGCACCGACAGGAGTGGTTTAGGTGATAGTACGGAATTATCTCGGATGGGGTTGTCACACTCTTACAATAGGGAACATAAGATCCATAATCACCCAAACATGCCACAACAATATTCAAAGTCAAAGAGCATGAGGAAGCAGTCCAATAATTTCATATACACATTTCTACAAACCTCAAATAAAATGACTTCGAACAAACTCTTGCAATAGGGTACAGTAGATCCACAATCACCCAAATATTAAAGAATATTATAGAAAGCCAAAGAGCATGGGGAAGCAATCTTATTGAATTGATAGTAGGGAGGAGACCGTAGACTTGATGAATAGGAAGGGAAGAAGGTGCCAAATGTCGTCTCGATTTAGCAGCCTGACCTTGCGCCTGGAACATGATGTTCTTTGCAATTGTTGCAGATCTGCGGCCGCTAAGGTGATCCTCGGGGGAGTTGACAGAGCAACGGGTTTGAACTGTCTTGCAGCTTCAAGGACGTTGCCGAGGAAGGCCGCCACTCGTAGCAGAGCAAGCCGTCATTGGTAGCTAGGTCATCGTTGCTGCTTTCACCACAGATCTACTAGGTCTCTTTGGCGGTAGAGGGGAAGATCCTTTGATTTTGGGAAACTATCAGGAGGGAATTTGGAGGCCTTGTTTCCCTATGTGTTTTATATATAAACGAGGAGGACCAGGAGGAGGAGAGGGGAATTCTAAATTTCAAGTCCCGTCTTTAGCTCCAGAGCGAGAAATGAAAGACTTTCGATCATGGACCCAAACGTCAGTGACCCAAATGAAATACCGCTTGGGTGTCGGACCCAAACGTCAGTGACCATACGTAGAGAGACAAGTTGTTGACTCCGTTGTTTGTGCCACCATGGATCGTGGAATTGACAAACACACAGGACTATACTCTACTTCATATTAACATTCGACGGATGATCCAATTCTTGCATTACAAATTTACTCACCGCCAAAAATTAACTTGCCATTTCAACTGTTTATTACATGACTAAAAACACTTAAACAAAACATTAAAACTACAGGGGACCTGGTACAACCCTTCAGGTAATATTCTACGGAGATCGTACATAAATTCGGGATGATTAATGTATACGACCGCCCAATCATATGTGAGTATTCTGTGAGGAAAGATTCTCTTTAAGAAAGACATGCACTTGTCCTACAATTGTGTGGAGTTAGCCTGAATTGCCCATCGTAGAAATGAAGTCATAATTTCCTCGCTTGCCATGTCCCACATCTTTGACACACAGTGCAGCTTCAACCTTTCGACTTGGTACATGTCGGCGATCGAGAGTAACTAAAGCTAGACATTGGCAGGAGTGTCCCATAAATCAGCCTCGTCTGAGAGTGATCCTTCCCTAACATATTTGATCAGGAGCGAGAAGGCATCAGGGTGTGTGTCAATAATTGTAACAGTTTTAGAGCTAGACTCTGAAAGGACCTTGTGATGCCTAGTGGGGAGGGGGGGTGAATAGCAACGCCTAATCGTCTAGAAGCAAACTTCAAGAGTAACAAATACAAATCAATGCCCAAAGATGCTCCAAGTGCTCTTGAGATGGAGGAGAAGAACAAATCACTCAAAGATTCTCAATCTCACACCTCAAATCTCTTCTCACCCAAGCCCTAGCTCAAATCACTCAAGAATTAGCTCAAGGAGGGAGTGAGAGAGAGTAGTGAATGCTCAAGGGTGTGTGGTAGGTCAACAACAAATGAAGGGAGAGGTGAGGGGATATAAATACCCACCACCAAAAACTAGTTGTTACTAGATAGAAAACATGATTATCGGAACTTTCGGCGTGAGGTCAGAACTTCCGATAACTGCTGGAAATTGAAACAGAGGAGGCGTATCAGTACTTCCGACCTAGGGTCAGAACTTCTGATGGCTGCTGAAAGAGAACCCGAGAGGTTGTATCGGTACTTCTGGCATAGGGTCGGAACTTCTGACAGAGAGTGATCTTTTCCAAAAAGATCAACAAGTGTACATGTAGGCTTTGTGTCTCTCTAGGTTTCTTTGGGCACCCCAATAAGCACTTTTAGCATCTCAAGACTATCAATCCGCATCCCCCTTTATAGTACGATGTTTCTTATACTCAATTTCGAAATGAAAATGAATTTAAATCTCCAATGAGACTTAACATTGAAAAAGTGAGTTGGGAGGTGTCTTTTTTGGTCAAAGCATATTTTCCTTTCACTTTAATCCTGCACACATCATAATTGAACCATCAAATACCTCAAATTGTGTTTGTCATTATCACCAACAACAATTAGGGGCTAAGATGCACTTTCAATCTACCCCTTTTTGGTGATTGATGACAACACAATTTGATTTTAAATAAAAGATGTGTGTACCCAACAATCTTTAGAGAAACTCCCCTAATGTGTGCTTCGTCCATTAAGAGGCCTCAAATGCCTATCACACATTTAACAGGAGCTTCCCTTTCAATTTGCATACACATGTGCATAAGTGTGAGTATATAACCGTGATGCATATGACATAATATCCAAATCAATAAAGTGAGAAAAAACAATCCATCAACCATCATAAGCATCAAACAACGATAGATAGGTCTAAGCATCTGTTGACGATCGATTTTGGTACATCTAGTTATAAATTTACCGTCAACATTCACACATATTTGATATCCTATCTAACGGTACTAACCTCCTTGATATGACAAGTTCACACTCGCAAGTGGTTTTTGGAGTATGTTATTTACACAAGATTTAAGCACTTAAAGGAGTACTTTCGGGTAAAGCTCATGAAGCACTTTATGAGAAGATCATGAAGCCCATCACAAGTCAAGACATGAAGTGAACACGACTCCAAATGATCCAAGGACCAAAGCATCACCATGTAAAACTCCGGTAACTTGTATGTTTACCAACGAGATCAACTCAGTCCGACAGATATTCTCGCAGCCCATGACAACATGATCTTTCGGTGCAGATTCGGAGACTTAAACAGCCTCTAATGGCAAAAGTTTGACTACCAAAGTTGTGGGCCTCGACGATACCTTCGATTTGGACATGTGGAAGGCCCAATTCGGGTCAAGGAGCTAGGAGATATGCCCCTCAAAATGCCAGCTACGCAGACAAGTCTGAAATCAGACAGATTATCTTCCGAGGCTGTTTTGGGATCTTATATTTGTTTCCAAGGAAACCAATGAATACCAAAGTTTGAGATAATTTCATGGCACACAATCTGGATACTGAATTTGCATTATTTGGAGTCCGGACATGGGAGATATGGTGCTGACAAGGAAGTGCTGCGAATCAGGAAAATCTGGACGAGGTGATTTTATGGAAACCAAGTTCCCTTCTCTCCCATGGAAGATCTCGTACAAGGCAAGTTGGAGCATGCCCTAAGGATCCCCAAGGGCATAAATACAACCCCTTGGGTGCCCAAGGAGGGGAGATCGATCGATCCATTCATCAAAGAGCCGCCGAAATGAAGGAGAAGCACCGGGAGGAAGCCGCCGGCCGCCGCAAGTCCTCGAGTTGCCTAGGAGATGGCTTAGTTCATTCCCTAGCCGCCATGGTTGGCCCTACTGTAACATCCCTGATGTTTATTTTGCTTATGACATCACCTAACTTTAGTAATCAAGATTAAGTGGCCTCTAATCATGTTTAACATGGTGGGTCACACTTTTGTACAAAGAACCTTGGTCAACACCCTAAACTGTTGTCAAAGCCCAAGTGCTCCTTAAGGCTGGATTAGTTTTCCTGCGCGTTCCCAAAATTTCCCTATAGAACTTCAAAATCGAGCAACATCAAAGTTTCTCAGTTTTTCCGGGAACACATTTCATTCCATTGTTGGCATTTCAAATTCAGAGGTTTGAACCCTCAAAAACCCAGTCAAAGTCCTGCTGAACAGTTTGACCAAGCCATGCAAATTTGTAACTTGAGGATGATTATCTCCAAATCTGTTGAGATTTTGACCGGTCGGCCTTTACGAAAGTTAGAGAGGGTTAACTGGTGTACAACTTTCGTATTTGGCGAATTTGAACTTTAGTTCAAAGTTTTTGAGTTTGAGACGGTCAAAGTAGGGTGCAGTGAAACATGTGTGGGCTGGAACGCCGGAGCGCGCCTCGCGCGCGCGGCGTCGCCCGTCGGCGCCGCGCCGGCCGCGCACGCCGGTGCCCACACCCGCCCGCCGTCCGTACGCCGTCACGGCGAGGACCACGCGTCGGCCATCGTGGTCGGGCCCACGGCCTTGCGCCCGCATGCCCGCGCGATCGCCCGCGCGCGCGCCGCCGTCGGCCGGCCGCGCCGTGCGCGCGCCGTCGGCCGCGGCCACGCGCCGCGCCCTCCTCGCCCGGGCCCGGCCCGACCGCGCCACCCTAGCTTTCATGCGCGCCATTAGGCTCTCCCGACGCCCCACGCACCTCCCCCTAGCCGGCGCCGCACCGCACCGCTCCTCCGCGCCCGCCGTCGCCGCCGCGCCGAGCTCGCCGGTGCGCCCCACCATCCACCGCCTCTCGCTCGAGCCCAAGCCCCACCTTAGCATCCACCCCCGCACCCCTTGGACCCTCCCGTGCACACGCATTGGCCGGCCGAACCGCCACCACCGGCATTGCGGCCGCCGCGGCCGTCCGCCGCCTCCCCTCGCCGCCAACCGTCGCCGGAGCCGCTTCCCGCCAAGCCTACCCCGCCAATCAACTGAGGGTGAGTCCAAACCCCACCCTAGCCGCTTGCTCGCCGGAGTCCGGCCACCCCTCGCCGCTGGCCAGCCTTGCTCCGCCGCCGGGGACCCGATTGTAATCTTAGTTTTCGATCGGGGGTCCTTTCTGCAAAACAACATCTACAGATCTAGGGTTAAAAACCTGAATCTTGTATATTACTTAGTAAATGGTAGAAAAAACGTAAAAATGCAAACTCAACTATTTTGGAATCCTTGTGAAGAAACCTAACTTTTATAGAAAGGCAGTTTTCAAATTTCAGAGTAGTTTTTAAATGATCTTGAATTGAGCAGTTTGAGTAAATTTGAAATAACTTGAAATGTATAAATGATCTGCATGTGAATTTTGGATATGTTGTCAATAATAGCATTGCTGGCCTTGTGTAGAAAAATGGCACTGAAATCATCTGTGTAACTGCAGTAATGGATTTATATTGATTTCAGTCTATTCTCCATTTATGAATTGTTTGGTTTTATCTGTTGATCAAATGCCTTCCAACTTTCTCCTGTAGCTCTGCAATGCTTAGTAGTATGTTTCATAAATCAGAGATGAATTTTGGACTTGTGTAGAATGCCCTGCTAATTTATGGTGGCTATTTTGAGTTAAATTCAAATCCATATTTCTACTGCAGCTATGGATGTGATTTTTGGTGTGTGAGCTAAATATGTCCTTATCATGCTGTGTGCCAAGTTATAGCCTCAGATTCTGTGTATATTGTGTTTTATGATTTATTCATGCTCCTAGTAGCTTAAACTTGCTACCTTTATCATAATTGTTTTGTAGCATTGTTTTGCCTAATTTTTGGTCAGAACTTATGTTTCGCTGTTATGTGCATGCTGGTGAAAGTTTGTGATCAGTTTGGGTAGATTTTAGTCAGAATTAATTTCCTAAGTAATCAAGCTTAACATGGGCCAAATAAAGAGAAATCAGACATGTCTCCATGTGCAGTTTAAATTCAAAGCTTGAAATTTATGAAACCCTATCTGGACAGCCCCAAAACACTTTAATGAAGTTCACTCAGCTAATGAACTTATATGTGTACACAGTCACCATTAAGTAAGAATAAAGTTTCACACTCATCCACTTGTCCTAGTGAAAAACAGTTTAATTAAAAACTTGTTAAGGTGAATATGACCAACAAAAACACCTATGTTTATCTCTGAATTCAGAACTGAATTTAACTTCTTAAGTTTGTATACTTGAATCATAATTCATCTGCATGTCGTATAGAACTTCCTGACGGGAACTACGAGCTGGTGCCTGAGTCTGAAGGAGAACCAGCCGAGGGAGAAGTGAACGTGGTGGAAGTGCAGCAAGACCCGAACCAAAGTTCGGAGGATCTCGCTTCTGACTTTCCCAGTGAAGGCAAGCCCCGGAACATAACCTACTTTTGTTAAACTCCTGCAACTTTTCCTTTTATGCGATGCTTGTGCATTTACGTTCAGGAGTTGACTTGAAACCTTAGATGCATGATCCTAGGTTCCTATGTTTAATTACTAGCATGTCAGGTCGCTAGTTGCCATGCTTAGGACCACGATAGAAGTCGAGTGATGACCGTCACTCGCGAGCTATAGGTCTCTTATGTGGAATCATAAGATTGTTGAACTCAGCAGCTCATGTGGTAAGAGCATGGGACTGACTCCGGTCAGTAAATGTCAGTGGTTAAACTTTTGAATGTACTAAGCATTTGTTGGGAATGGGACCGGTAAGCCTAGTACTATCCTGATCCGGCAAGGGAACTCTCTACCACTACACCCGGGAGAGATCCCTAGATACTAGGCAGTGGTGCATAGGTGGATCCGGACGGTCAGATACCGTGAATGGATAACCTCGTACCAGGGACTGTGGACTTGATCCCGAACTGAGGATGGTTGGGAACCGCCTGGTTGGTGTATACCCCACCCCTTTGGTTTTGTTTGGCATTCTTGGGGTATGCATTCTCCCGTATGTTTAGGTCCACCTTGCAAGGTTACTAATCGATTGATCGTCGGCCTCTCACCGTTATCTGAGACTACTTAACCATCTGTCGGTGTTTTAGACCGGCAACCTACTAAGGGGAGTACCCGAAGTAGATGAATGTGGCCTCGCCGAGATCGGTAACTCGAAGGAAGAGACACGTGGCACACAATTTAGACAGGTTCGGGCCGCGAGGTGCGTAATACCCTACGTCCTGTATGCTGTGTAGCTCTGGATTGATTGGGTATGATTACAAGATGGTGTAATTGTACGCCGTGAGATGAGATTGGATGCTAGAGAAGGGTCCCTGCCTCGCCTTATATAGTCCGGGAGGCAGGGTTACAAGTCGGAGCAGGGAGAGAGTACTAGTCGACTACGTCTAGGAGTCTTCCATACAGCGCGGGACATGTACAGCTTCCTAACCGAGTACTTCTCCTCTGTAGTCCTTGTGCTCCACGCCATCAGGTGCCGTGTAGCGCAAGCCGGGTAGTCCCAGGGGCCCACCGAGTAGTCGGTCCTGGTACCCACCGAGGTAGTGGGCCCAGGGAGGTCCATACGACAAGCCCCCGAGTACTTTGTAGTCGAGAAGGATAGCTTCAAGTAATCTTGACGGCCTTAACGAGTAGTCCTCAAGAGTAGTCGAAGCATCCCGAGGCTGGAATGTACTCCAGCTGATATTTGAGCAATCCTGAAGTCTTCTCGAGTAGTCCCAAGCGTCCCCGAGTGCTGCCCTCGAAGGTCTTCAAAAGTGCCCGCGTTGTCTTGAAGCCGAAGCTGATATGGAAGTGGGATTGCAAAATCGCACTCCATATGGAGTAGCCCTTGAGCCTTCGGTTGAGTCGTAGGCTCTAGCTGAGGGTCCATCTGAAGTTTTGGCAAGAATATCCCGAAAAATCCGGAGAGAAAAAACCGAAGGACACGTGGCACGGAGCCCCCGAGCCTTGAGTCGAGTACTTCCTCTAGAATTGAAGGGTCATCTTGTAGAATGTGTCCTGAGATGCTCCTGAGTCTTGTCGCTTCCCAGGTAGTCGAGTAGAAGTAGCCGAGCCCCCGAGGTGAGGCGCGTCGACTAGTAGAATACGAAGAGTCACGCGCGGCCGCTGAGTCGGCCGAGCGCAGACTTATCCATCCGGCCGTTGGAGGGTCATTTTGACATATAAATAGAAGCCAAAACCCTTAGGGTTTTTCACCCATCGCTGTTGTAGCCATTTCGAATATATCTTGGCCAGAGTCGCCTCCAGTGCACGCCGCCGCCGCTGTAGATCTGAGTGCGCCGCCACCATGAGCTGCCAGAGTAGCCCCCGAGCGAATGCGCGTGAAGACGTTGTGCACTTGGAGAATGAAGCCGTCGCCGTCCAAGACTGCGAAGACCGCCGGGAAGAATAGGAGCCACGATGAAGCCGCCGGATCTGCCGCAGGGGCAGCACCGCCGATGTCTCCACCGCGGCCTGATCCGAACCGTGAGTGGAAGAAATCGAAGACGAAGACCGAAGATTTGCTGGCCCTGCTCAACAGTGGATTCATCCATGAGAAGGAGATGGACATGTGGAGGGCCGCCGCCGGGGATCCGTACCCGATGGAGAAGAGCGAAGACGAGATCCCGATGTTCGCGCGCTTCGCGGAGCGCAGACTCACACTTCCGGCGAGCGACTTCTTCAAAGGCCTCATGGGGTACTACGGCGTCGAGTACCTCAACCTCAACCCCAATGGTATTTTCCATACCGCTGTCTTCGTCCACTTATGTGAAGCGTTCCTGGGAATCAAGCCCCACTGGATCCTGTTCCAGAAGTTTTTCCGGGTGAAGCCGCAGCCGAGCGCCAGCAACCCGCGAGTAGTCGGTGGAGCAGGAATCCAGATGCGGGAGGACGCCGCCGAACAGTACCTCTCGTACAAGCTCATCGACTCCAACCAGGACTGGAAGGCGAAATGGTTCTACATCACGAACCACCACCCAGGGTTGCCGAAGCCGAGCGGGAAGCAGCCCAAGCATCGTGCCTGGTGGAACACGAAGCCCACGATGCAGGAGGGGATCCAGCTCCCTGAGCTATTGGCGCGCATCAAGGTGCTGAGAGAAGCCGGGCTGAGGGCCGAGCACGTGGCCTTCAGCTTCATGAAGCGCAGGGTGCAGCCACTGATGGCCCGCGACACCCTGGGCTTCGAGTACACCGGCGACGACGACACGTCGCGGATGCCTGGAGGCGAGGTCGACGACGACGACATTGTCGATAGGCTGACGCGCATCTTCAAGGACATGCCACCATGCACGGCGTGCCCTGTCCCAGAGTACTCCGCCGCGCGCCCGCCAAAGGAGGTAAGTAGCCGTACCCCCCAGTCGAGTACCCATTCCTTGTGAGTAGTCGCGCTGATGTCTTGTGTCTTGCAGGACGACTTGAAGAAGTTCGTCTCCGAGCCGCAGCCGCCCCCTCAGGAAGTCGAGATCCCGGAGGAGGGAAAAACTAAAGTCAAGGAGCGGCGGGAAGCCGGCGAAGGAGACGACACCGTGGTCGTGGAAGATACGTCCGACGAGGACGACGACGACGAGACGCTGCAGGACCGCTTCCAGCTGCGGTCGAGGTTCAGCCGTCCCGGCCTACCTCACGTGCCCCTCGTGCAAGATCCGCCGGCTAGCCTGGAGGCTAGTCTGGCTGCGCCGCCACGGAGGCCGCGCAACCCCGCCCGCAAGCGGGTGACGAAGAAGTTGAAGGTCTCTGAGACCACGCCCCAAGAGGTAAGACGTCTTGAGTAGTGTAGTCGAGTACTAGTCTCTCGAGTTCACTTGCTGATGACTGAGCTTCCTTGCTTGCAGGAGGTGCCGCCTACGGAGCCCGCTGATCAGGGCGACGAAGGCGAGTGGGATATGGTGGGGGAACCCGCTGGGAGTCGTAGCCCAACCCCCACTGTTGAAGAGCTCTTAGCGCAGCTGGAGCGCCAGCCCCCTGCTCCTCAAGGGAGCACGGAGCCCGCAGCCGCTGCTACTGAAGAAGTGGTGGCCGCAGGAGCGCAGGAGGGTGCTACGACGACAGCCATTGCTGCAGAAGAGGCAGCGGCCGCAGAGGCGCAAGAGGAAGCGCCCGCCGAGGCTGGGCTGGTAGACATTGCCAGTATCCTCGGCGCCCCGACCGTGACGATAGTCCGGTCAAGCTTGTAAGTGCTGGATCTTCCCGAGTAGTACTTTGTGTAGTAGTCGAGCTTGATTGACAACCAATTTGTGTACTTCTGCAGGAAATCAACAGATCTGTCCCGGGAGGGAGATGAGCCCTCTACGGCGGTGGCGGAAGAAGAAGCCGCGCCGCCCGCCGAGGAGTCCACTCCTGCCCCCCAGGCGGAGTCCGAGGCGCCGGCTGCTAGAGCTACATTGCCCGAGGTCAGCGTGGTCGAAGGTAAGTACTCCGCCGAGGCTATAGTACTCCCCATAGAGTAGTCATAGTCGCTAATCCACTTGTCTTCTTCTTGACAGGCGCTGAGGCCGAAGGGAGCGACATCCCGGTGGCGGTGCCCATGCAGAATTTGACACCACAAGTGCCGGAAGCTGCTGAAGGAGCCTCCGAGCCGATGGAGGAGGCCGCCGAGGAGGCCGCCGTGGCGACCGGAGGAGAGGAGGCCACCGTGCCGCCAGAGGCTACTCTAGAGGTGGTGGTCTGCTCCCCGGAGATCCAAGACGTGGAGCCCATCCGCTCTGCGCCGATGATTGAAGCCGCCACGGGTAGTCGTGGCGGGGTGGAGTTGCTGGCAGACGACTTGGTCGACCCGACGACGGTGGCCAGGCACTTGGAGGCGGTCCGCCAGGCTGAACAGTGGATGAAGGTGAGTAGTCTTAACTCATGAGTAGTCAATCCTCTGTTGTTGAGTACTCATTTGACATGTGTTGTCTGTGCAGGACGTCGTGGAGAGGTCCCGCGAGAAGTCTAACATGCTGCAAGGCTTAGGCGACGCAGTGCTCTGGGCTGAAGTGCTGGAAGATCAACTCTTGAAGTCGAGAAAGCACGCGGCCGCCATGCAATCCAAGCTTGATGCCGCCTTCGTCAAATATCACAATGACATCCAGGAGATGCAGGCAAAGAGCGACGACTTGGTGCGGAAGAACAAGACACTCCGCAACAAGAACAAAGGTACACCGCTTGCCTTGTTGAGTAGTTGTTGGAGGTCGAGAGGTAGTCTAACCCGCTGCGCCTTGTTGTTTTGCAGAGCTTGAGACCCGGGTGGAGCAGTTGTGGACCTCAGAGACAAATATGAAGAACGTCTTCTACCGGGAGCAAGAGGCCCGCCAGGTACTCGAGCTTGACTATAAGGAACTTGCCTTCGAGTGCGACAAGCACATGGAGCTTCGCATTGCTTCCGATCGTGACCTCGTCAACTGCTACAAATCGTTGCAGAAGTTGAACGAGGACTGCGAGACGCTGCGGGCCCAGCTGAAGGAACTTGAAGAAGTTGCGCTTCCCATAACAAGACTCTTGGTGCCTCATCCCGGCGGCCCCAAGATAGCACCGCTCGTGGATCGCCTCAAGGAAGCCCCGAGCCGGCTGGCGGCGTATGTGAAGCATCTGGCGAGGTCGATCCCGAACCAGGTGCTGGCCTTCATGAAGTCCTACTTCCCGAAGGCGCCCGTGGAAGTAGTCGCTGGCAGGGTAGCCGCCAACTGTACAGACGAGCAGTATGCGGAGCTGCTGGAGCAGATGACGCCCATTGCGGAGCAAGTCGCCGAAAAGCTTAACCTCCAGTAGTCATGTAATAGTTAGCTCATAGCAGTATGTGTACAAAAACACTTGTAATGTAATTGTTCAAGTATTAATGAAAGAAAAGTTCCATCAATGAGTACTCGTAGTCGAGATCTTAGAGTGCGGAGCCCCATCGTGGAGTTGATGCGAGTAGTCGTGCTCGGCGGTAGTCCTGCTGAGGGAAGTAAACAGTAAAGAAGTTGATGGTCCATCAAACTTTATTACTGAAGAAGTACACCTGGATGGCCAAGGCCGTAGTTACAGAGTAGTCGCCTGGACCCGGAGGCCGCTTACGGCTAAGTGGTGCTAGGGCGAGTAGCCGCTTACAGTAGTAGATCCGTAAGTAGCCGTGTAGGCCGGATCTTGGAGTACATGGTCTCTTAGTAGACCGCTGGTAGAGTCCTTTGTCGCTCGTCGCAGCCCAGGATTCGTAGGTAGCCACGCGGGCTGGATCCTGGAGAGGAGTAGTCTGGAGACTAGTGCCTGGACCCGGAGGCTGCTTACGGCGGAGGGGTCTTGATGTAGTCGTGTAGACTTGAGCCCCGGAGTAGTCGTGTAGACTAGGCGTAGAACCGACAGAGTTGGTCAACGTTCCACGAGTTGTTCATGTCTTCGCCTTCAAGTGTCTGGAGGCGGTAGGAGCCCGGCCCGGTCACCTTTGCCACAGTGAAGGGACCTTCCCAGGGGGAGCTGAGCTTGTGTAGTCCTTCCGTGTTCTGGATACGACGGAGGACAAGATCACCAACGTTGAAGGAGCGTTCCTTGACATTGCGATCATGGTAGCGTCAGATACCCTCCAGTTACCTTGCTGATTGGACGAGGGTAGCGCAGCGAGCTTCTTCGAGTCCATCGATGTCAACTCTTCTGCTGTCTTCAGAGACGCCTTCGTCGTAATGCTCCACTGCTGGTGAGTTCCATATGACATCAGCAGGGAGTATTGCTTCGGAGCCGTAGACAAGGAAGGACAAGGAAGTAAGGGGATTGCCCCGTTGGCTTGGAGGGCTGAGTACGTAGCCCCCAGAGTGCATTGGGTAGTTCCTTGATCCACTTGCCTCCTTTGGAGTTAGCGGCGTCGTGTAGCCGCTTCTTGAGAGCGTCGAGCACCATCCCGTTGGCACGCTCGACTTGTCCGTTGGCCCGAGGATGGGCAACTGAGACGTATCGGACGTCGATCGCGCTGTTCTCGCAGTACTCCCAGAACTGGTGGTTGTTGAAGTTGGAGCCCAGATTTGTGATGATGCGGTGGGGTAGTCCGTAGCGATGCACGAGTTCATCCAGAAGTCGAGTACTCTCGTCGCCCTTGGGGCATGTGACCGGCTTGACCTCGACCCACTTGGTGAACTTGTCGATGGCCACCAATACTCTGTTGAAACCACCTGGCGCAGTTGGCAGTGGCCCAATCATGTCGAGCCCCCAGCAGGCGAAGAGCTAGGTTGGCGGTATGGTGACTAGCTTGTAGGCTGGGACGTGTTGCTGCTTGGCGAAGTATTGGCATCCTTGGCACCTTCTGACGAGTTCTTCAGCGTCGCCCAGGGCTGTGGGCCAATAGAAAGCTCGCCGGAAGGCCTTGCTGACCAGCGTGCGGGAAGACGCGTGGTTGCCGCAGACGCCCTTGTGGATCTCCTCCAAGATGTCCTTGCCTTCTTGCCTGGGGACGCACTTCATGAGTACTCCAGAAGATGCGCCCCACTTGTAAAGTTTGTCTCCGATGAGGACGTAGGACTTGGCGCGGCGGATGAGTTGCTCGGCCAAGTTCTTGTCCGAGGGAACCTTCTGTTCGCTGAGGTAGTCGATGAAGGGTTGCCTCCAGTCCACGTTGATCATCATGACCTCCTGTCCAGCCGGTGGATGCGCTGGGACAGTGGTCGGTGGCGCCAGCTCCGGGATGGATGGCGCGTGAAGCTCGTGAACAAAGACACCTAGCGGTACTTGAGCGCGGGTGGATCCAAGCTTCGACAGGACGTCCGCTGCAACATTGTTGTCGCGGACGATGTGGTGGAACTCGAGACCGTAGAACTTGTTCTCGAGCTTGCGGACTTTTAGGCAGTAGACATCCATGTTCTCCTTGTTGCGGTCCCAGGACTTGTTGACTTGGTTGATGACCACTGCGGAGTCGCCGTAGACTAGTAGCCGCTTGATGCCCAGTGAAGCCGCGAGGCGGAGCCCGTGTAGGAGAGCTTCGTACTCGGCTCCGTTGTTTGAGACCTTCCAGAAGATCTGCAGGACGTACTTGAGTTGTTCGCTTGTTGGAGAGATCAGGAGTACCCCTGCACCTACGCCCTCAAAGTTGAGTGAGCCGTCGAAGTACATCACCCAATGCTCTGGTCGCACGGTTTGAGTAGGTAGCTGGTTCTCCCGCCACTCTGCCATGAAGTCGACTAGCGCCTGAGACTTGATGGCTGTGCGTGGCTTGAAGTCAATGGTGAGGGCGCCGAGCTCGACTGCCCACTTGGAGATTCTTCTAGTAGCATCTTGGTTCCGCAGGATGTCGCCGAGCGGGTAGTCGGTAACGACGGAGATCGAGTACTCCTGGAAGTAGTGTCATAGCTTCCGCGAGGTGATGAGTACTGCGTACAGGAGCTTCCGCACAGGCTGATAGCGTGGCTTGGACTCTGACAGGACCTTGCTGACGAAGTAGACTGGGCGCTGGACTGGGTAGGCGTGGCCGTCTTCCTGCCGCTCGACAATGATGGCAGTACTGACCACATGAGTAGTCGCAGCGAGGTAGAGCAGTAGCTGCTCGCCTTTGCGAGGAGCCGTGAGGATCGGTGGCTTCGATAGGAAGTCCTTGAGCTGGGCAAGGGCTTGATCCACCTCTGGAGTCCACACGAACTTCTCTTGGTGCTTGAGTAGTTTGAAGAAGGGGAGCCCCCATTCTCCAAGCTTCGAGATGAATCTGTTCAATGCCGCCATGCACCCGGTTAGCTTCTGGATGTCTTTGATGCACGTGGGAGCTTTCATGCTGGTGATGGCGGAGATCTTCTCGGGGTTGGCTTTGATGCCGTGTTGGCTGATGATGAAGCCGAGTAGTTTCCCCGAAGGTACGCCGAAGACGCACTTGTTCAGGTTGAGCTTCCAGCGGTACTCGCGCAAAGATGCGAAGGTCTCTTCAAGGTCGTCGATGAGGATACTGGAGTTTCTGGTCTTGACGACCACATCATCCACGTAGGCTTCGACGTTCTTGTTGAGTTGCTTCTTGAAGCAGGCCTGGATAGCTCGTTGGTAGGTGGCGCCGGCGTTCTTCAACCCGAAGGACATGGTCGTGTAGCAGTACGCGCCAAATGGGGTGATGAACGCGTTCTTCTCCTAGTCTTCTTCCTTGATCGCGATCTGGTGGTACCCGGAGTAGCAGTCGAGGAAGCAGAGCAGGTCACAGCCCGCCGTGGAGTCGATGACTTGATCAATCCGCGGCAACCCGAAGGGGTCCTTGGGGCAGTGCTTGTTGAGATCGGTGTAATCGACGCACATCCTCCACTCGTTCGAGTTCTTCTTGCAGACGAGGACGGGGTTGGCGAGCCACTCAGGATGGAAGACTTCTTTGATGAAGCTAGCCACGAGTAGTTTGGCGAGTTCCTTCTTGATGGCATCCCGCCTGTCATCGGCAAAGCGTCGGAGGTGTTGTCGCTTGGGGGTTGTCGGTGTTTTAGACCGACAACCTACTAAGGGGAGTACCCGAAGTAGATGAATGTGGCCTCGCCGAGATCGGTAACTCGAAGGAAGAGACACGTGACACACAATTTAGACAGGTTCGGGCCGCGAGGTGCGTAATACCCTACGTCCTGTATGCTGTGTAGCTCTGGATTGATTGGGCACGATTACAAGATGGTGTAATAGTGCGCCGTGGATTGGATGATATGCTAGATAAAGGTCCCTGCCTCGCCTTATATAGTCCGGGAGGCAGGGTTACAAGTCGGAGTAGGGAGAGAGTACTAGTCGAGTACGTCTAGGAGTCTTCCATACAGTGCAGGACATGTACAGCTTCCTAACCGAGTACTTCTCCTCCGTAGTCCTTGTGCTCCATGCCATCAGGTGCCGTGTAGCGCAAGCCGGGTAGTCCCAGGGGCCCACCGAGTAGTCGGTCCTGGTACCCACCGAGGTAGTGGGCCCAGGGAGGTCCATACGACAAGCCCCCGAGTACTTTGTAGTCGAGAAGGATAGCTTCAAGTAGTCTTGACGGCCTTAACGAGTAGTCCTCAAGCGTCCCCGAATACCACAAGTCAAAATTCCTCAAGAGTAGTCGAAGCATCCCGAGGCTGGAATGTACTCCAGCTGATGTTTGAGCAATCTTGAAGTCTTCTCGAGTAGTCCCAAGCGTCCTCGAGTGCTGCCTTCGAAGGTCTTCAAAAAATGCCCGTCTTGTCTTTAAGCCGGAGCTGATATGGAAGTGCGATTGCAAAATCGCACTCCATATGGAGTAGCCCCCGAGCCTTAGGTTGAGCCGTAGGCTCTGGCTGAGGGTCCATCTGAAGTCTCGGCAAGAAAATCCCGAAAAATCCGGAGAGAAAAAACCGAAGGACACGTGGCACGGAGCCCCCGAGCCTTGAGTCGAGTACTTGCTCTCGAATTGAAGGGTCATCTTGAAGAATGTGTCCTGAGATGCTCCTGAGTCTTGTCGCTTCCCAGGTAGTCGAGTAGAAGTAGCCGAGCCCCTGAGGTAAGGTGCGTCGACTAGTAGAATGCGAAGAGTCACGCGCGGCCGCTGAGTCAGCCGAGCGCGGACTTATCCATCTGGCCGTTGGAGGACCGGTTTGACTTATAAATAGAAGCCAAAACCCTTAGGGTTTTTCACCCATCGCTGCTATAGTCATTTCGAATTGAGCTGAGGCAGACCCACTTCTAGCGCACACCGCCGCCGCAGTAGATCCAAGCGCGCCGCCACCCAGAGCTTCCAGAGTAGCCCCCGAGCGGATGCGCGTGAAGACACCGTGTACTTGGAGAATGAAGCCTTCACCGTCCAAGTCTGCGAAGGTCACCGGGAAGAAGAGGGGCCGTGACGAGGCCGCCGCGGCTGCCACGGGGGCAGCGCCGCCGATGTCTCCACCACGGCCAGATCCAAGCCGCGAGTGGAAAAAGTCGAAGGTGAAGACCGAGGATTTGTTGGCCCTTCTCAACAGCGGATTTATCCGGGAGAAGGAGGTGTATAAGTGGAGAGCCGCCGCCGGAGATCCGTACCCAATGGAGAAAGTTGAAGACGAGATCTCGATGTTCACGCGCTTCACGGAGCGCGGACTCACGCTTCCGGCCAGCGACTTCTTCAAAGGCCTCCTCGGGTACTACGGAGTTGAGTACCTCAATCTCAACCCTAATGGCATTTTCCATACCGCAGTCTTCATCCATTTTTGTGAAGCATTCCTGGGGATCAAGCCGCACTGGATCCTGTTCCGGAAATTCTTCCGGGTGAAGCCACAGCCGAGCGCCAGCAATCCTCGAGTAGTAGGCGGAGCCGGCATCCAGATGCGGGAGGACGCCGCCGAGCAGTACCTCGCATACAAGCTCATCGACTCCAACGCCGATTGGAAGGCGAGGTGGTTCTACGTCATGATCCACCACCCCGACCTGCCGAAGCCGAGCGGGAGGCAGCCGAGGCACCGGGACTGGTGGAACACGGAGCCCACGATGCAGGAGGGGATCCAGCTCCCCGAGCTGCTGGCGCGCATCAAGGTGCTCAGAGAAGCTGGACTGAGGGTCGAGCACGTGGCCTTCAGTTTCATGAAGCGGAGGGTGCAGCCGCTGATGGCCCGCGACACCCTAGGCTTCGAGTACACCGGCGACGATGACACATCGCGGATGCTCGGAGGCGAGATGGACGACGACGATGTCATCGAGAGGCTGACGTGCATCTTCAAGGACATGCCGCCGTACACGGCGTGCCCTGTCCAGGAGTACTCCGCCGCGCGCCCGCCAAAGGAGGTAAGTAGCCGTACCCCTAGTCGAGTAGTCATTGCTTGTAAGTAGTCGCGCTGATGTCTTGCGTCTTGCAGGACGACTTGAAGAGGTTCATCTCCGAGCCGCAGCCACCCCCTCAGGGAATTGAGATCCCGAAGGAAGGGAAAGCCAAAGCCAAGGGGCGGCGAGAAGTCGGCGAAGGAGATGACACTGTCATCGTAGAAGACACGCCCGACAACAACGACGACGACGACGACGACGAGGAGGAGACGCTACAAGACCGCTTCCAGCTGCGGTCGAGGTTTAGCCGTCCCGGCTTGCCTCATGTACCTCTCGTGTAAGACCCGCCGGCTAGCCTGGAGGCTAGTCTGGCTGCGCCGCCACGGAAGCCGCGCAACCCCGCCCGCAAGCGGGTGACGAAGAAGCTGAGGGTCTCAGAGACCACGCCTCAAGAGGTAAGATGTCTTGACTAGTGTAGTCGAGTACCCGTCGTGCGAGTTCACTTGCTGATGACTAGTCTTCCTTGTATGCAGAAGTTGCCTGTCGGGCATACTCCCCGGGTACTCATGCAAGGAAGGAGGAAGAGTAGAAGACGGACTCCTACTAGAATTCCCCTGTACTCCTACTAGGACTCGTTCCGTGTAATCCTACTAGGATTCCTGCCTTGTAACCGACTAGGAACCCGCCCCTTGGACTATATAAAGGAGGGCCGGGTACCTAGGAGGACATCCTCAATCCCTCCGGGGATCAACAACACCAAGCGCAGGCGCAATACTACTCTAAACAGACGTAGGGTAGCTACTCCGGCTACCCGAACCTGTATAAATCTCGTGTCTTGTGTCCTCGCGCGTACCTTCGGGTTCCAGATCATGGCGATCCCCACCTTCTACCTTGCTGCGGGTACCTCCCATGGAGGTCGAGAGGTTTAAACACCGACAGCTGGCGCCCACCGTGGGGCCGATCGTCACGATCATCAGCGAATTCGAAGGACCCTCGTCAGCAAAATCAATCTACTCCATGACTAGCAAGTGGTCGAGTTCCAATTCAAAGCAAGTCGCCGTATTTCCGTCAAGACGGAATCAAATCAATCTACTTGACGAGCAAGTCGCCGAGTTGGTAGTTCCAGAAGGGTCAAAGATTTTTTCCACCAGGCTGCTGTGTGCGTCTCGTCGGTCGAATTTTTTTCGGATTTGATTCGTACGCCAAGAGAATTCGTTGCCTCGGACTCCATCAATTTGGTGCTGAATCAGTTATGCTGTCTATCCCCAACTCGAAGTCCAAGTCCAAGACGCGTGCGACCGTGCCGACTCCTAGTCCTAAGCGGTGTTTGTCTACGATCGCAAGCAATTTCTCTTGGCAAGCATCACCTGCACAGGTTCATAAAAAAAGAGTATTGGACTCTTGTGAAATATGTGCGGCGGCAAAAATCAATTTGCTGTGATTGGCTACCAGCACATGGAGGCAACCGGCGGTTCCAGCTAGCTAAAAAGTAATTTGCCAATTGTGCCACACGCACACACCGAGGCCTACCCACAAGACTCCAAGATCTTTGCTCAACGTACACACCTCATGTACATGAGCAGGGCGCTCCGGCTGCACGCGCTCTACGTCAACCTCGCCGTGCGCCGCGACTACTCGTCTCCGGCTCCACGCGCTCTACGTCAACCTTGCCGTGCGCCGCGACTACTCGTCACCCAGCCACACATGCTCTACGTCAACCTCGTCATGCACCGTGAGTACTCGTCTCCACTCTCCCGGCTGCAGCGATCTGCATCGACCACTTCACCTCCGCCTCGCGTCCGGGTGCCTCGGCGCGTCGCGCAGCTCATCACGCGGCTCGTCGCGCCGCTCGTCGTCGACTACCTCCGGCTCGTCGTCGACCGCTTCGCCTCCGCCGCGCATCCGGTGCCTTGGCACGTCGCGCGGCTCGTCACGCGTCTCGTCGCGCCGCTCGTCGTCGACTACTCCGGGCTCGTCGTCGACTACTTCGCCTACGCCACACGTCCGAGTGCCTCTGCACGTCGCGCGGCCCGTCACGGGGTTCGTCGTCGACTACTCCGTGCGCCGCAACTTCCTCTTGCGGCCACACTGTCTCTACTTCAGCCACGCTGTGTGTCGTGACTACTTGTCTCGCGGCAACACTGGCTCTACTTCGAGTACGCCACACGCCGCCACGACGTCGTCTTCCGGTCGCATCGCGTTGACCAAAACTAGTCGAGAATGGCAGTCACGCCCCCAACAACTAGTCGGAATCAACTCTGACTAGTCGACTTCAACAACAACCGTCGCGGCTCCATCGCCGATCGCCACGGCTTCATCATCACCGCTTCAGCAAGAATGGCCTAAGTCATTTATCTAAATGATTACTGTTTTCTTGGTTTGTTCTCCTCATCATGTAGGACTACTTGCCGACTACTCATTTGTGTATGCTTCTCGGCGGGTTTTCACGGGAGCTACACTCTGCTGACTACTCTTGGGGTATATCAATCAAGTCGCCACGAGTATACTTCATCAACTCGGGGGCTATCCCTAGGAGGCAGTTTCTAAAGTCCGCTACGCGCGGCAATCTAAAGTCGACTTCAAAAGTCGCATTCTAAAGTCCCCTCCGTGCGGCAACTTAAAGTCAACTCCGGTCGCATCTGCGCCTGCTTCGATGGCATACTACGTGTGTAAGCTTCGATGGAACCTAGCTGTAAGCGGCCCTCGGGTCCTGGCGACGATGGAACCTAGCTGCACGTGGTCTTCACGCTCTGTACCATGGGTCCAAGTACCCTAAGTACTCACGCTCCGTACCTTGGGTCTGAAATCCATGGCCCTGGTACGCAAGTCGACTCCGGTCGCACCTTCAAGTCCACTACGGTGGCAACCATACCTTGGGTCTGAAATCCATGGACTAGCTACACAAGCCGACTCCGGTCGCACCCTCAAGTCGACTCCGGTCGCACCCTCAAGCCCGCTCTGGCGGCAACTGTACCTTGGGTCTGAAATCCATGGCTCAGGTACTCAAGCCCACTCTGGTGGCACAAGTCGATGCTAACGGTCGCATCCAAGCCCACTCCAGTGGCACAAGTCGACGCTAACGGTCGCACCCAAGCCCACTCCGGTGGCACAAGCCGACTGCGGTCGCAATCTTAAGCCCGCTCCGGCGGCAAAACTATTCGTTTTCTCTGATTTTTCATTCGCTTTGGCTTTCTGGAAAGTGCTTTTCGTTTTTTGCATCTTAAGTCCACCTCGTGTGGCGCAAAGTCGACTACTGTAGTCGCATCTTAAAGTCCGCTCTACGCGGCAAACTAAATTTGACTTCCAAAGTCGCATTTCAAAGTCCGCTCTGCGCGGCGCAAAGTCGACTATTGTAGTCGCATATCAAAGTCCGCTCTACGCGGCAAACTAAAGTCGACTTCTAAAGTCGCATATCAAAGTCCGCTCTGTGCGGCATCCTAAAGTCGACTTCGGTTTTCAAGTCGCATATCAAAGTCCGCTCTGTGCGGCAACTAAAGTCGACTTCGGTTTTCAAGTCGCATCTCAAAGTCCGCTCCGCGCGGCACAAAGTCGACTTCGGTTTTTAAGTCGCATTCTAAAGTCCGCTCTGCCGGCATCTAAAGTCGATTTTTGTCGCATCTAAAGTCTGCACTGACAGCACGACTACTTCTCCAGCTCCACGGCTCGATGCCAAATTACTACTCGGAATCTCTCCAGCTCAGGGGCTGCACTCAACATACTACTTGAAGATAACTTCAGCATGCTTCGCTCGCTCTCAAGCTCGGGGGCTCCACACCAATAACTACTCGACGTGGCTCATACGGCTCTCTTATCTTGAGGGCTACACGCTGCAAGAGTACTCGGATGATGGCTTTCACGAACACTGAAGACCCTTGGATTGATTACCTAATCATTTCAAGGCTCGGGGGCTGCTATGCTACACCCATCATTCAAATTTTTCAAGATGAAAGATTTGGAATCAAGATTGACCCTCAGCTAGAGTCCGCAACTCAACCTAAGGCTCCGGGGCCACTCCATATGGAGTGCGATTTTGCAATCGCACTTCCATATAATCTCGACTTCAAGACTGATGAGCTGGACCACCTTCCAGCCTCGCGGCAGTTCAAGTACTATTGAAGACTTCTCCAAGCAGTACTCGAGGACGCTCAAGAACTACTCGCAGAGGCTACAAGACTACTCGAACTACTACACTAGACGACAATGTGCTCGGGGGCTTGTCGGGTATACTCCCCGGGTACTCATGCAAGGAAGGAGGAAGAGTAGAAGACGGACTCCTACTAGAATTCCCCTGTACTCCTACTAGGACTCGTTCTGTGTAATCCTACTAGGACTCCTGCCTTGTAACCGACTAGGAACCCGCCCCCCGGACTATATAAAGGAGGGTCGGGTACCTAGGAGGACATCCCTCAATCCCTCCGGGATCAACAACACCAAGCGCAAGCCGCAATACTACTCTAAACAGACGTAGGGTAGCTACTCCGCTACCCGAACCTGTATAAATCTCGTGTCTTGTGTCCTCGCGCGTACCTTCGGGTTCCAGATCATGGCGATCCCCACCTTCTACCTTGCTGCGGGTACCTCCCATGGAGGTCGAGAGGTTTAAACACCGACAGTGCCGCCGACGGAGCCCGTCGAGGAGGGCGACGAAGGCGAGTGGGACACAGTGGGGGAGCCCGCTGGGAGTCGTAGTCCAGCCCTCACTGTCGAGGAGCTCATAGCGCAGTTGGAGCGCCAGCCCCCTGCTCGTCAAGAGAGCACAGAACCCGCAGCCCCCGCCGTCGAAGAGGTGGTGGCCGCAGAAGCGCAGGAGGGCGCTGCACCGGCTACCGTTGCGGCAGAGGAGGCAGCGGCTGCCGAGGCGCAAGAGGAGGCGCCCGCCGAGGGTGGACCGGTAGACATTGCCGCATCCCCGCGCCCCCGCCGTGACGATAGTCCGCCAACTTTGTAAGTGCCGAGCTTTCCCCGAGTAGTACTTGGTGTAGTAGTCGAGCTTGAATGACAACCAGCCTTTGTGTACTTCCCTCAGAAATCAACGTACTTGTCCCGGGGAGGGAGATGAGCCCTCCACGATGGTGGCGGAGGAAGAAGTCGCGCCGCCCGTCGAGGAGTCAACTCCTGCCCCCCGGGCGGAATCCGAAGCGCCGGATGCTAGAGCTGCGTTGCCCGAGGCCAGCGTGGTCGATGGTAAGTGTTCTGCTGTGGTTCTAGCCTTCCCCATGGAGTAGTCGTAGTTGCTAATGAACTTGACGTCTTCTTGTCAGGCGTCGAGGCCGAAGGGAGCGACATCCCTGCAGCTGTGCCCATGGAGAAGTCGACACCACAAGCGCCGAAGGCTGCTGAGGGAGCCCCCGTGCCGATGGAGGAGGTCGCCAAGGAAGCCGCCGCGGCGACCGGAGGAGAGGAGGCCACCGTGCCACCAGAGGTTGCTCTGGAGGTGGTTGTCCGCTCCCCGGAGATCCAGACGCGAGCCCATCCGCCCGCGCGCCGATGACGGAGGCCGCCGCGAGTAGTCGTGGCGGGGTGGAGCTGCTCGCGGACGATCTGGTCGACCCGGCGACGGTGGCCAGGCACCTGGAGGCGGTCCGCCAGGCTGAGCAGTGGATGAAGGTAAGTAGTCTTAACTTCTGAGTAGTCAATCCTCTGTTGTTGAGTACTCGTGTGACATGTGTTGTCTGTGCAGGACGTCGTGGAGAGGTCCCGCGAGAAGTCCAACATGCTGCAAGGCTTTGGTGACGCGGTGCTCCGGGCTGAAGCACTAGAAGATCAGCTTTTGAAGTCGCGGAAGAACGCGGCTGCCATGCAGTCCAAGCTCGACTCCGCTTTTGCCAAGTACCATAATGACATCCAGGAGTTGCAGGCAAAGGGCGATGACTTGGTGCGGAAGAACAAGACCCTCCGCAACAAGAACAAAGGTACGCCGCTTGACTTGTTGGGTAGTTGTTGGAGGTCGAGACGTAGTCTGACCCGCTGCACCTTGTTGTCTTGCAGAGCTTGAGACCCGGGTGGAGCAGTTGAGGACTTCCGAGACAGATATGAAGAACCTCTTCTACCGGGAACAGGAGGCCCGCCAGGTACTCGAGCTCGACTATAAAGAACTTGCCTTCGAGTGCGAGAAGCACATGGAGTTTCAGATTGCTTCTGACCGCGATCTCGTCAACTGCTACAAATCATTGCAGAAGTTGAATGAAGATTGCGAGGCGCTATGGGCCCAGCTGAAGGATCTTGAAGAAGCCATGCTGTCGATCGCAAGGCTCTTGGTGCCTCATCCGGGCGGCCCCAAGATCGCTCCGCTCATGGATCGCCTCAGGGAAGCTCCCAGCCGGCTGGCGGCTTATGTGAAGCATATGGCGAGGTCGACCCCGAAGCAAGTCTTGGCCTTCATGAAGTCCTACTTCCCGAAGGCGCCCGTGGAGGTAGTCGCTGGCGGGGTAGCCGCCAACTGTACCGATGAGCAGTACGCGGAGCTGCTGGAGCAGATGGCGCCCATTGCGGAGCAAGTAGCCGATAAGCTCAATCTCCAGTAGCCCTGTAATAGTTAGCTCGTAGCCAAAGTTGTACAAAAACAATTGTAATGGAATTGCTTAAGTATTAATGAAAGGAAAATTCCAGCAATGAGTACTCGTAGTCGCGATCTCAGAGTGCGGAGCCCCATCGTAGAGTGGATGCGAGTAGTCGTACTCGGCGGTAGTCCCGTTGAGGGGAGTAGACAGTAAAGAAGTTGATGAACGATCAAACTTTATTACTGAAGAAGTACACCTGGATGGCCAGGGCCGTAGTTACAGAGTAGTTGCCTGGACCCGGAGGCCGCTTACAGCTAAGTGGTGCTAGGGCGAGTAGTCACTTACAGTAGTAGAACCGTAGGTAGCCGTGTAGGCTGGATCTTGGAGTACATGGTCTCTTAGTAGACCGCTGCTAGAGTCCTTTGTCGCTCGTCGCAGCCTAGGATCCGTAGATAGCCGCGCGGGCTGGATCCTGGAGAGGAGTAGTCCGGAGACTGGGGCCAGGACCCGAAGGCCGCTTATGGCAGAGGGGTGTTGATGTAGTCGTGTAGACTTGAACCCCGGAGTAGTCGTGTAGACTAGGCGTAGAATCGACAGAGCTGGTCGACGTTCCACGAGTTGTTGATGTCTTCGCCTTCAAGTGTCTGGAGGCGGTAGGAGCCCGGCCCGGTCACCTTTGCCACGGTTAAGGTTCCGTCCCAGGGGGAGCTGAGCTTGTGTAGCCCTTCCGTGTTCTGGATACGACGGAGGACGAGATCACCAACGTTGAAGGAGCGTTCCTTGACGTTGCGATCGTGGTAGCGTCGGATACCCTCAAGGTACTGTGCTGATTGGACGAGGGCAGCGCAACGAGCTTCTTCGAAGCTGTCGATGTCAACTCGTCTGCTGTCTTCTGAGACGCTTTCGTCGTAATGCTCCACTGCTGGCGAGTTCCATATGACGTCGGCAGGGAGGATTGCTTCGGAGCCGTAGACCAGGAAGTATGGGGATTGCCCCGTTGGCTTGGAGGGCTGAGTACGTAGCCCCCAGAGTGCGTTGGGTAGTTCCTTGATCCACTTGCCTCCTTTGGAGTTAGCAGCATCGTGTAGCCGCTTCTTGAGAGCGTCGAGCACCATCCCGTTGGCGCGCTCGTGTTGTCCGTTGGCCCGAGGATGGGCAACTGAGACGTATCGGATGTCGATCCCGCTGTTCTCGAAGTACTCCCAGAACTGGTGATTGTTGAAGTTGGAGCCCAGGTCTGTGATGATGCGGTGGGGTAGTCTGTAGCGATGCACGAGTTCATCCAGGAAGTCGAGTACTTTGTCAGCCTTGGGGCATGTGACCGGCTTGACCTCGATCCACTTGGTGAACTTGTCAATGGCCACCAATACTCTGTTGAAACCACCCCGGTGCGCTTGGCGTGGCCCAATCATGTCGAGCCCCCGGCAGGCGAAGGGCCGTGTTGGCGGTATGGTGACTAGCTTGTAGGCCGGGACGTGTTGTCGCTGGGCGAAGCACCGGCATCCTTAGCACCTTCCTCGACGAGTTCTTCGGCGTCGCCCGCAGCAAAGGGCCGCAGAAAGCTCCCCGGAAGGCCTTGCTGACCAGCGTGCGGGAGGACGGGTGGTTGCCGCAAACGCCCTTGTGGATCTCCTCCAAGATGTCCTTGCCTTCTTGCCGAGGGACGCATTTCATGAGTACTCCAGAAGATGTGCCCCGCTTGTAAAGCTTGTCTCCGACGAGGACGTAGGACTTGGCGCGGCGTATGAGCTGCTCAGCTGAGTTCTTGTCCGAGGGAACCTTCTGCTCGCTGAGGTAGTCGATGAAGGGTTGCCTCCCGTCCACGTCGATCATCACGACCTCCCCGTCCACCGGCGGGTGCACCGGGACGCGGGCCCGGTGGCGCCGGCTCCGGGATGGATGGCGCGTGAAGCTCGTGAATGAAGACACCCGCTGGTACTTGAGCGCGGGTAGATCCGAGCTTCAAGAGGACGTCCGCTGCAACGTTGTTGTCGCGGACGATGTGGTGGAACTCGAGACCGTAGAACTTGTTCTCGAGCTTGCGCACTTCTAGGCAGTAGGCGTCCATGTTCTCCTTGTTGCGGTCCCAGGACTTGTTGACTTGGTTGATGACCACTGCGGAGTCGCCGTAGACTAGTAGCCGCTTGATACCCAGTGAAGCCGCGAGGCGGAGCCCGTGTAGGAGAGCTTCGTACTCGGCTTCGTTGTTTAAGACGTTCCAGAAGATCTGCAGGACGTACTTGAGTTGTTCGCCCATTGGAGAGATCAGGAGTACCCCTGCACCTGCGCCCTCGAGGTTGAGTGAGCCGTCGAAGTACATCACCCAATGCTCTGGTCGCACGGTTGGAGTAGGTAGCTGGTTCTCCCGCCACTCCGCCATGAAGTCGACTAGCGCCCGCGACTTGATGGCCGTGCGTGGCTTGAAGTCGATGGTGAGGGCGCCGAGCTCGACCGCCCACTTGGAGATTCTTCCCAGCAGCATCTTGGTTCCGCAGGATGTCGCCGAGCGGGTAGTCGGTGACGACTGAGATCGAGTACTCCTGGAAGTAGTGTCGTAGCTTCCGCGAGGTGATGAGTACTGCGTATAGGAGCTTCTGCACAGGCTGATAGTGTGCCTTGGACTCTGATAGGACCTCGCTAACGAAGTAGACTGGGCGCTGGACTGGGTAGGCGTGGCCGTCTTCCTGCCGCTCGACGGCGATGGCAGTACTGACCACGTGAGTAGTCGCAGCGAGGTAAAGCAGTAGCTGCTCGCCCTTGCGAGGAGCCGTGAGGACCGGCGGCTTCGATAGGAAGTCCTTGAGCTAGGCAAGGGCTTGATCCGCCTCTGGAGTCCACACAAACTTCTCTTGATGCTTGAGTAGTTTGAAGAAGGGGAGCCCCCGTTCTCCAAGCTTCGAGATAAATCTGTTCAGTGCCGCCATGCACCCGGTCAGCTTCTGGACGTCTTTGATGCTCGTGGGAGCTTTCATGCTAGTGATGGCGTTGATCTTCTCGGGGTTGGCTTCGATGCCGCGCTGGCTGATGATGAAGCTGAGTAGTTTGCCCGAAGGTACGCCGAAGACGCACTTGTTCGGGTTGAGCTTCCAGCGGTACTCGCGTAGAGACGCGAAAGTCTCTTCAAGGTCGTCGATGAGGGTACTGGAGTTTCTGGTCTTGACGACCACGTCATCCACGTAGGCTTCGACGTTCTTGTTGAGTTGCCTCTTGAAGCAGGCCTGGATAGCTCGTTGGTAGGTGGCGCCGGTGTTCTTCAACCCGAAGGACATGGTCGTGTAGCAGTACGCGCCAAACGGGGTGATGAACGCGGTCTTCTCCTCGGTCTTCTTCCTTGATCGCGATCCGGTGGTACCCCGAGTAGCGCCGAGGAAGCAGAGCGGTGTCGCAACCCACCGTGGAGTCGATGACTTGATCAATCCGCGGCAACCCGAAGGGGTCCTTGGGGCGTGCTTGTTGAGGCTCGGTGTAGTTGACGCACATCCTCCACTCGTTCGAGTTCTTCCCCGCGACGAGGACGGGGTTGGCGAGCCACTCAGTTGGAAGACTTCTCCGATGAAGCCACCGCGAGTAGTTTGGCGAGTTCCTTCTTGATGGCGTCCCGTCTGTCGTCGGCAAAACGTCGGAGGTGTTGTCGCTTGGGGGTGGCCTTAGGATCGACGTTGAGGCAATGCTCAATCAGCTCCCTGGGCACTCCTGGCATGTCCGCTGGCTTCCACGCGAAGATGTGACAACCCGCCCAGGAAAATACCGTACTATCACCTAAGACCGATCCACTTTGGTCGTTAAGCAATAGTAAAGTATCATCCTGTCGTTAGTTGCCTGGTTAACGCCCGGTAAATCACTTGGAATTCAAACAGAGGATCGACATATGCATTAAAACTCACACGAAGGCGAGTCCAGAGTACAACACGAGTTAACATAATTTATTACAAACCATTGTTCATGACATGGAGTAAAGGTTCAGAGTTTGAAAACAGCGGAATAAAATAAACTAGCGCAACGGTAAACATCACAGGAGGCCATCCGTGATGTCAGCACTTGTCGTCACCCTTCCGATCAATCACACCTGCAACAACAATTTTTGAAGCAAGGCTGAGTATACTAATACTCAGCAAGACTTAACCGTCGGGTGATGACTACATCACCAACCTCTAGACATGAAAGGCTTGTGGCCGGTGGAGTTTCTTTTGCTAAACAGCTGCTAAGAGTAGGTCCTTACTTTCAATCTTTTAGCGCAAGTTCTAGTTGATTACCATTTCTAAATGTGCCATCTAATTCAATCAAGAATTGGACAAGCAATTAATTCATACAACAATATTCCTCGAGTTCCACCATTATGGGATATCATGGCCAGTTGATTAAGCAGTCTCGGATAACGGTGAGAGGCCGACAATCGATTGATTTAAACCTTTCAAGGTAAACCCAAACACACGGTAGGCTGCCCCCGCAAGGACAACTTTCCCAGGTCATTTCCGTCGATCTTCAGCTCGGGAGCGGAACCTACATTCCTTGGTACAAGGCTTACCGGATCGCTCCCACACGAACGTCCAGACTCACGCAGGTACCACACTGTTGCAAGCAGGGGACACAAGTGCCCCAGGTTTAGTAGGGAAAGGTTCCCTTGCCGCGTCAATCGGGTACTAGGCTTACCGGTCCCATTCCCGGCATATGTTTGGTACGTTCAAAAGCTTAGCCCACGAAAGCCACTGGACCGGAGCCCAAATCCTATGCTTTTACCACATGAGCAATCAATTTATAAAGATCTTATGATTCCAACATAAGAACCTATTCTCGCGAGTGACGAACACCACTCGACTTCTATCGGTCCTATAGCATAGCAACCTATCGACCTAGCATACTAGTGATAGAGCATAGGTACCTAGGGATCATGCATCTAGGGTTTCAAATCAACTCCTGGAACGTAAATGCACAATCGTAGCAAACATAATTGCATAATTTTAAAAGACGGGGTTAATGATCCGGGGCTTGCCTTCGCTGGCAAGGTTGGCCTTGGGCCCTTCTGGACTTGGTCCAGGTCTTGCTCTACAACGACGTGGTGCCCGTCTCTGTCAGCTCCTCCGTCTCCTCCGTCCGGCACAAGCGTACAGCTACCGCTCGGGAGATCTACACGAGGATGCAAATGCAAGATTTAATTGACGATTTTTAATTTAATTCACCACAAACCTCAAGTGACAATCAAGGGGTGTATTAGTTGGACACTTTCACCTAGATAAGAAATACATTTAGCATATTCTTCCAAAAAGGAACAATATGCAATTCTTTATTAAATATTCTTTTTGATGGTGACTGTGTACATATATATGCAAATAATTAAATTCAATTTCACAAACAGCAGTGGGTAGGTGCAATTAGCCTTTTTAAATCGATTTACAACCACACACTAGTTAGCAAGGGTGGTTTGGTGATTTTTCCAAATTAATGACTATTAAGCCCTTAATGACTTACAAACTTTTATTCATGGAATTAATTAATAAAATTCACGGGAAGGGTGTGTTGCACACTAAATACCTATAACAAGCCACTGGACACACATGCGAGCTTTGGATGGCTAGAAATTATTCATTTTTGAAAATAACAAAAGCTAGATAGAAGAACAAGGTAAATGCACACAAAAATAAATACTCAACAAAATGATCCAAACTTTCTCACACATGTTATATGGTTCAAAACTAGCCTAGTGGTGCAGCACATATACCTAGAACTATTATGGAACTTGAGTTATGAATATTTGAAGAAAATCAAGCATAATTCAAGAATAATTATTTCTGGTATCTCTAAAATTGTAATTAATTCACCAGAGGTGTGTTTTGATATTACAAGACAGTGTGCACAAATTTAGCTCAAAAACATAAATATATTTAGCAAGAAACATCATTTATGCAGATCTGGCAGAAATGGAAAAACATTTTTATAAAAAGATTTGCATCATAACTTTGTGCAATTTTTGGCATAGGATCTAGTCATGATCTAGCACACAACATATCCAAAAATTAGCTACAGAGGATTTATAGAATTTGAGATATTGCAGATCTAGGTTTTTCACATTTGTATTTTTCATGCAAAAACTAACAGGAGTTAGCTCAGGCCAGAATAACAAAAGTTGTAGGATAATTCACCACGAACCCAAACAATTTGGTTTCACATTTTAATGATTTTTCTGTGATTTTCTACGCAATTTACAAGAATCAGCCAACTCACTTTTACTATTGGAGTTGCGCTTTTGCAGCAGGGACCCTGGGAAGATTTTTGTTTTCGCAATGTGGTCCCTGGGCGCGGTGGCCGGCGCGGGGTGGCCAAATTCCGGCGATGTGCCGCCGGATTCCGGCCGGGGAGGGTAGGAGAGGGATCTAGGGGTCCTAAGGGTCTGGTTTGTGGCCGCAGGTGGGTGGAAAAACCGCCGGTGAGGGCCGGCCGGCGGCGCCCGGGCGGCCCGGCCGCGGTGCGGCTCGGTCCGGCGGGGCTGCGTCCTGGGAGTGGGGGCGGTGGTGCTGGGAAGGTCGTAGAGGGCCGTGTGGCACAACTAGGATGCTTGGCCGGTGGTGGTAAGGCCGGAGTACCGAGGCTCGCTGAGGAACTTCACGGACGGAGCTGCGTCGGCCTGCACCGGCAAACGAGGCCGCGCCGGCCGCGCGAGGCGGCCGGCCGGCCTAAATAGCCGGCCGCTCCCCCTGCCCTCGACGCGAAGGACGTGCCCGCCTTAACTGCCCAGTACGACGCCGACCTAGGCAGCCGCGCCTAGCAGGGAAGCGGACGACGGACCGCCGGGCAATACTGCGCGGTACGACGCAGTAAAGACGGCTCGCGTTCCAAGGACGGCAGGCGCGAAGGGGACCACGGCCCTAACCTCGAGGCGGTGGGGAACGAGCCGCACGCATGCCGAGGCGGGCGCGACCGCCGGAGCACGCGCGCGCGGCGCGGACCCCCCGCCGGTAAGGTGCCCGGCGCGTCGGCGGCGCTCTGGAGTGCGGCTGCGCTGATTTTCAGCCAGTCAACGCATCTTTGATTGCATTTTTCTCCGAAACGTTGAATAGAAGTGCACAAAGTGGTGAATAGGAAAGTTGTAGATCTAACTACCCTCTTCAACTTTCGTAAAGGCCGCCTAGTGTTTTTCTCAACGGATTTTGCAGGAACGTCGTGCCAACATAGAATGTCGGCCTGTTCTGGAAAACAGGAGGTACTGGCGGTTGACCAAGGTTTTCACCCTTTTCTGCTCAAAATTTGAAATGCTAATCTACATGAAAGTTGTGTCCCTCAATGAGATGGACAACTTTCATAAAGGTAGATTTTGAAGTGTTTAGGTGAATTTTGGAGAACGCAGCAAAAGTTCCGGACGACATTCGCCGACGTCAACGGTTAAGCGGGGTTTGACCGTGTCTTTGACCACGGGTTGACCATGGGTGTGTGTAGGCTTGGTCAAGGGGTTCAATAGGGTTCAATGGCGAGGTTTTCGGAGTGATGACCCAGGTTGACCTAGGTTTGACCATTGTCAGCGGGTTTGACTCGGCCGAATCGGTCATTAGTACTAATGACGTTAATTAGAAACCTGGGGCGTCACAGCCTACCCCCCCTAAAAGGAATCTCGACCCGAGATTCGAAAATTAAAGACAAAGGTTGGGGTAAGGTTCTTACCGTTTCACGATTGAGGAAAACCCGGATACTTGGTGTTGAGGAAGTGCTCGGTCTCCCACGTAGCTTCTTCTTCAGTATGGTGACTCCACTGTATCTTGTACATCTTCACGGTATGTCTCCTAGTTTGTCTTTCTTTTTGATCTAGCACTCTCAGCGGATGCTCGACCACTGAAAGATCTGGCTCGATCCAAGCGTTCGCTTCCGTGATCACTTCTGTCTCGGGTACTTTCACACCTTTCTTCAATTGTGTCACATGAAACACATTGTGCACAGCCGAGAATCGATCCGGAAGTCGGATACGATAAGCGACTGGTCCACATATCTCAATGATCTCGTATGGGCCGATATAGCATGGGGCTAACTTCCCTTTGACGCCAAATCTCTGTACACCTTTGGTCGGGGAAACCTTGAGGTATACGTAATCACCCACTTCATAGTGTCGGGGTGCAGTCCCTTTGTCATGGTAACTCTTTTGTCTCATTTGAGCTAACTTCAAGTTTTCTCTGATCACTTCCACCTTCTCTTCTGCGTCTTTAACTAAATCTGACCAAAGAGCGTTCGCTCTCCGCTTCGACCAATTCAAAGGAGTTCGGCATCTTCATCCATAAAGAGCTTCGAATGGTGCCATCTTCAAACTAGCTTGATAACTATTGTTATAAGAGAATTCTGCCAAAGATAGACACTTGTCCCAACTCTTATCAAAATGCATGATGCTTGCTCTCGGATGTCTTCCACAATTTGATTGACTCGCTTCGGTCGACCATCGGTCTGAGGATGATAACTTGAACTACGAATCAATTTGGTTCCCAAAGATTCATGCAATTTTTCCCAAAAACGAGCCACAAATTGAGTACCTCGATCAGAAACAATGGTCTTGGGAATCCCGTGCAGGCGCACAATTTGATCGATATAGAGTTCTGCATAATCTTGGACGGAGTAAGTGGTGTGCACTACGATGAAATGAGCGGTCTTGGTCAATCGGTCCACTATAACCCAGATGGAATCCTTCTTTCTGGCAGTCAGGGGTAAACCCACTATAAAATCCATACCGATGTCATCCCACTTCCACAAAGGTATAGTCAATGTTTGAAGTACACCGGCTGATTTCAAATGGCTTGCTTTGACTCGATGACAAGTATCACACTCTGCCACGTATTTGGCTATGTCTACCTTCATGTTTGACCACCAAAAGTTTTTCTTCAAATCTTGATACATTTTGGTGCTTCCGGGGTGAATAGAGAATTTAGAAAGATGAGCTTCGTCGAAAATTTCCTTTCGGAGTTCCAGATCAACAGGAACTACGAGACGTTGCTCAAACCACACCACATTTTTTGCATCCTTACGGAAACAACTATATTTGGGGTCTCCTTCCGCTAATTTCTATTTTATTAGCTGTACACCTTCATCATTGAGTTGAGCCAAAACGATTCTTTCATATAGATTGGACTCAGTTGAGATAGTATTCAAATTTCCTTGCTCCACAATTTCCAATCGGAGCTTCCTCAAGTCTTCACACAAAGTCTCACCATACGACTCCACGGTTAAGCAGTTGCAGTGAACCTTTCGGCTAAGCGCATCTGCAACAACATTGGCTTTTCCGGGATGATAGTGTACCCCTAGATCATAGTCTTTTATCAATTCCAACCATCTTCTGTGCCTCATGTTCAATTCTGATTGGGTGAAGATATACTTAAGACTCTTGTGATCGGTGAAGATATTACAACGGTTTCCCATAAGATAATGCCTCCAAATCTTGAGAGCATGAACAACTGCTGCTAACTCAAGATCATGGGTCGGGTAATTCACTTCATGGGGTCGAAGCGATCGTGAGGCATAGGCAATGACTCGATTTTGTTGCATAAGAACACAACCGAGACCAGTGCCCGAAGCATCACAAAAGACTTCAAACGGTTTAGAATTATCCGGCTGCACTAGCACTGGGGCTGTAGTCAGATGTTGCCTCAATGTGTGGAAAGCCTTTTCACAATCTTTGCTCCACACAAACTTAACTCCCTTCTTTAATAGCTCAGTCATAGGTTTAGCGATGCTGGAGAAATTCGGAATGAAACGACGATAATAGCCTGCTAAACCCAGAAAACTACGGATTTGGTGTACGGTCTTGGGTGGTTTCCAATCCATAACCTCTTGTACCTTGCTAGGATCCACAGATATGCCTTCCTTGGAAATAGTGTGCCCCAAAAATTTCACACTATCTAACCAAAATTCACATTTGGAGAACTTGGCATAAAGCTTGTGATCTTGCAAACGTTGCAACACAAATCGAAGATGTTCTGCATGTTCTTCTTCATTATTGGAATATATTAAGGTGTCATCAATGAATACCACTACAAACTTGTCCAGCTCCGTCATGAATACAGAATTCATGAGATACATGAAATAAGCAGGTGCATTGGTAAGACCAAAGGACATTACCAAATACTCATAAAGACCATATCGGGTGGAGAAAGCTATCTTGGGAATATCACACGGCCTGATCTTTATTTGATGATACCCTGACCGAAGATCAATCTTGGAGAAAACTCTGGCTCCAGCCAACTGATCGAACAGAACGTCGATGCGGGGTAAAGGATATTTATTCTTGATTGTTACTAAGAGGTCGGTAGTCCACACATAACCTCAAACTACCATCTTTCTTCTTCACAAATAAAGCTGGGCAACCCCAAGGTGAAGAACTTGGGCGAATATAACCCTTATCTAGCAACTCTTGAAGTTGGGTCTTCAATTCTGCTAATTCCTTGGGTGGCATACGGTAAGGTCTCTTGAAGATGGGGGCTGTCCCCGGTTGAAGTTCGATGACAAACTCAACCTCTCGGCCGGGTGGCATACCCGGCAATTCATCGGGAAAAACATCCGCAAACTCTCGAACCACTGGAATTTCTTCCAACTGAGAAGTGATTGCCACATAAGAACAAGGATTCACACCATCCTAGAAAGGTAGGTATAGAGTCGTGGCTCCAACACTTGGTGAGTTGATCTCTACCACTCTCTCTGAAATATCCAGTACTACCTTATGTCGGTTCATCCAGTCCATTCCTAGAATGACATCCATACCTTCTAATCCCAAAATGATAAGGTCCATGTCAATTGTTTTGCTTCCTAATTCCAAGAGTACTCCCCTGGTCACCAACTCGGAAGAGATGTTCCCTCCCGCTGTTTTAATTGTAAATGTGTCATTGGTGTTGCAGGAGTTCAGTCCTACTTTGCTCAGCGTCTTTGCATTCATGAAACTGTGGGTAGCGCCAGAATCAAACAACACACGGATGGGTTTGCCTCGAATAGAGAATGTGCCCATCATTACTGGTGCTCCTTCTGGAATATCACCCACAGAAGTGAAGCTGAGTCCGCCCTTCCGGCTTGAGCAATCTTCTTCTTGCCCTTGTTGATGGGTTTGGAAACTTGTCTCTGATTAGGCTGAGTTAGCCGGTGCCGCCTGTTCGTCTGGCATGGTTGCAGGCATGACCTAGCGAAGTGTCCTGGTTCACCACACTTGAAACAACAACGCTCATTGTTGCCATTAGGACTAGGTACAATAGGCTTGGGAGTCGGCTGTTGAGTGTTGGGAAGGGGAAGATTTTCTTGAGTCCGATCCTGGGGCAAGTTAGCCACTAACTTTTCCGACTGCGAAGCCTGCTGGAAGTCTGGGAAGGTCTTCCGCATAATGCATATCTTGCAATGTTGTGCATTATTGGGCATGGAGTCAGCCTTTCTTTTCTTCTCGGCTTGGGCTCTCTTCATGGCATCTTCTTGGGAGATAGCCTTATTCACTAGCATCAGATAGCTGTCAAACTTTACCAGGTTCAGCCATTCAGCCAGTTTACTATTCAGACCTTCACGAAAAAGCTCCATCTTCTTCGTGTCGGTATCCACATGATATCCTCCATACTAGCAGAGGTTATTAAACTTCTGCGCGTATTGGTACACTGTGTCTGACCCTTGTTTGAGAGTCAATAACTCTCTCATTTTCCTATCGGTAAGGGCCTTAGGAAGGTGATGATCTCTGAAAGCCTTTTTGAATTCTTCCCAAGTGATTTCGTACTCAGGTGGTTGCATGGATTTGTAGTGTTCCCACCACATTAACGCAGAACCACGAAGCTGCAATGCTGCGAATTTAGCCTTGCGTCCTTCCGAACATGGCAAGGTAAACACCACAAACATAGCTTCAATGGCCCGAATCCAGGCATCAGCATCCAAGGGTTCTTCCGTCCCATTGAACTGCGGAGGATTCATATCCAGAAAGTGCTTGTACTCGGTTACTTGACCCTGAGCATTAATCTGATTCCCATGGGGCTGCTGCTGGTGGGATTGCTGCTGCAGGTATAGAAGAATTTGGCGCATCATCTCGGTTTGAGTAGCCACTATGGTCGGGTCCGACGGTGGTGGCGGCTGGTTGCGGCCACTAGAATTACCGAAACCATTCGGAGTGCTCCGTGTCGAGCCCACCATCTGAAAAATTCGAGTTTTCATAAGTTACACATTCGTAAGCTTGTTCAACAAGTAGAACATGTACGACGAAAACTCAAATTGACCAAATAGCTAGACTCGAGACAGTTGCACTGCATCGAATTGACAATTTCCAACATTCCGAAACCAAAGTTTCCAAAATGTTCAAATTTTTCCGACAACTCGGTAGGTTCATAAGACCAAACTTGGTAATCAAGGGTTGAGCTAGGTGAGTCAGGAGCAAGGCACAAAGGTGCAAGATTCGGAGTGACGTGTTTCGGAAAGGCGGCAAGACCTAGGTTTACTATTTGAGCATAGCTTGAGATTTGAAAACCTATGATCATGCAAATACTTCTCGAAAAAGATTTGGATAGATTGGGAGCACTTGGGTGTAGATCACTATTACGGAAACTCTGCAGAAAGGTCTGAGAAGAGGTCACGACAACAGGGTCGACTAAACGGTTCAATAACACTTTTAATTCGGTTTAAAGGTTGTTTTTGTTGTTATTAGAATATTACTTAAGGAAAACAACACTTGTGATCCATTTATTATTCAACAGGTTTTTATCATGATGCAAGAACATCCTATTCGTCCTCACCAAGCAATTAAGCCAAAAATTGGAGTTAGTGCCGGTGGCAAGGCAATAATTACGTCTCTCCCTATAATAACTAGTCGAGACTATCGGTACTTGCTTAGCGACTTACGAACATGGTTAGTGTACCTGTAGAAGATCACAGAACACAATGAACCTTTCATGCCAGCACTCATGAAAGCGTCCACATACATTACCATTCACTATAGAAACGACATCCATGCGTTAAGCCGCTGCATGGACAGCGTCCAACCTCGGACATCCTCCGTTTGAATGGAGTGTATCCTTGCCTCGCATGAGCGACATGCGGAAAGCGCACGTATGAAACACGTGGCGACACACAACTCATAAACAGACGCGAAGATAGGATCCGTGGAATGGATCACTCCATCAACCCTCGCAATTCCCGTGATGCGGAACAGCACATGCATAAAACACGTGGCTCATCTAGTTTGGTTGTGCAAGAATGTAAGTCTGACATAAAGTAAAATGTGCTGGAAGTTAGCAAAGTAAACCATAGATTAATAAGCCACCTGAAAGAACCCAAAAAAAATTCCTCTAGGGCCTCTCGGTCTAGTTTATCCTTAACGGACCAACGTGTTTTGCAAATCAAGCAATCTTGACAGTTTTTATTCTAAAATCATGAGATTAAGGTTGTTAATTAAGCTCTGGTGCATGAAGTCGCTCTGATACCAGCTGTGACAACCCGCCCAGGAAAATACCGTACTATCGCCTAAGACCGATCCACTTTGGTCGTTAAGCAATAGTAAAGTATCATCCTGTCGTTAGTTGCCGGGTTAACGCCCGGTAAATCACTTGGAATTCAAACAGAGGATCGACATATGCATTAAAACTCACGCGAAGGCGAGTCCAGAGTACAACACGAGTTAACATAATTTATTACAAACCATTGTTCATGACATGGAGTAAAGGTTCAGAGTTTGAAAACAGCGGAAATAAAATAAACTAGCGCAACGGTAAACATCACAGGAGGCCATCCGTGATGTCATCACTTGTCGTCACCCTTCCGATCAATCACACCTGCAACAACAATTTTTGAAGCAAGGCTTAGTATACTAATACTCAGCAAGACTTAACCGTCGGGTGATGACTACATCACCAACCTCTAGACGTGAAAGGCTTTTGGCCGGTGGAGTTTCTTTTGCTAAACAGCTGCTAAGAGTAGGTCCTTAGTTTCAATCTTTTAGCACAAGTTCTAGTTGATTACCATTTCTAAATGTGCCATCTAATTCAATCAAGAATTGGACAAGCAATTAATTTCATACAACAATATTCCTCGAGTTCCATCATTATGGGATATCATGGCCAGTTGATTAAGCAGTCTCGGATAACGGTGAGAGGCCGACAATCGATTGATTTAAACCTTGCAAGGTAAACCCAAACACACGGTAGGCTGCCCCCGCAAGGACAACTTTCCTAGGCCGTTTCCATCGATCTTCGGCTCGGGAGTGGAACCTACATTCCTTGGTACAAGGTTTACTGGATCGCTCCCACACGAACGTCCAGACTCACTCGGGTACCACACTGTTGCAAGCAGGGAGACACAAGTGCCCCAGGTTTAGTAGGGAAAGGTTCCCTTACCGCGTCAATCGGGTACTAGGCTTACCGGTCCCATTCCCGGCATATGTTTAGTACGCAATTTACAAGAATCAGCCAACTCACTTTTACTATTGGAGTTGCGCTTTTGCAGCAGGGACCCTGGGAAGATTTTTGTTTTCGCAATGTGGTCCCTGGGCGCGGTGGCCGGCGCGGGGTGGCCAAATTCTGGTGATGTGCCGCCGGATTCCGGCCGGGGAGGGTAGGAGAGGGATCTAGGGGTCCTAAGGGTCCGGGTTTGTGGCCGCGGTGGGTGGAAAAACCGCCGGTGAGGGCCGGCCGGCGGCGCCCGGGCGGCCCTGGCCGCGGTGCGGCCTCGGTCCGGCGGGGCTGCGTCCTGGGAGAGGGCGGGTGGTGCTGGGAAGGTCGTAGAGGGCCGTGTGGCACAACTAGGATGCTTGGCCAGTGGTGGTAAGGCCGGAGTACCGAGGCTCGCTGAGGAACTTCACAGACGGAGCTGCGTCGGCTCGCACCGGCAACGAGGCCGCACCGCCGCGCGCGGGCGGCGGTGGCCTAAATAGCCGGCCGCTCCCCCTGCCCTCGACGCGAAGGACGTGCCCGCCTTAACTGCCTAGTACAATGCCGACCTAGGCAGCCGCGCCTAGCAGGGAAGCGGACGACGGACCGCCGTGCAATACGGCGCGGTACGACGCAGTAAAGATGGCTCGCGTTCCAAGGACGGCAGGCGCGAAGGGGACCACGGCCCTGACCTCGAGGCGATGGGGAACGAGCCGCACGCATGCTGAGGCGGGCGCGACTGCCGGAGCACGGCGCGCGGCGCGGACCCCCCGCCGGCGGGGGTGCGGCGCGCCGGCGGCGCTCTAGAGCGCGGCCGCGCTGATTTTCAGCCGGTCAACGCATCTTTGAATGCATTTTTCTCCAAAAAGTTGAATAGAAGTGCACAAAGTGGTGAATAGGAAAGTTGTAGATCTAATTACCCTCTTCAACTTTCGTAAAGGCCGTCTAGTGTTTTTCTCAACAGATTTTGCAGGAACGTCATGCCAACATTGAATGTCGGCCTGTTCTGGAAAACAGGAGGTACTGGCGGTTGACCAAGTTTTCACCCTTTTCTGCTCAAAATTTGAAATGCCAATCTACATGAAAATTGTGTCCCTCAATGAGATGGACAACTTTCATAAAGGTAGATTTTGAAGTGTTTAGGTGAATTTTGGAGAACGTGGCAAAAGTTCCGGACGACATTCACCGACGTCAACGGTTAAGCGGGGTTTGACCGTGTCTTTGACCACGGGTTGACCACGGGTGTGTGTAGGCTTGGTCAAGGGGTTCAATAGGGTTCAATGGCGAGGTTTTCGGAGTGATGACCCAGGTTGACCTAGGTTTGACCATTGTCAGCGGGTTTGACTCGGCCGAATCGGTCATTAGTACTAATGACGTTAATTAGAAACCTGGGGCGTCACAGAAGATGTCGCGGTTAGCCCGAAGGAAGCTGATGAGCGCATCTTCCTATTTGGGGTTGAGGCCGGCCCCGATGGTGGTGGTCTTGCTGGGGTCGCCTGTTCCGAGGTCAATCGTCTTGACAAGAACCTCCTCAGGTGGCTGAGGCTTGCTGGTGCTGTCAGACTTCTCCGGGATGTCGAGTTCACTTGTAGCAAGCTTCTTCGACACGGCGTATACCTCCATCATAGCATTGGGTACTTGATTCGTAGAAGCGATCTCCACGGCTTCTGTGTCGCAGTCGTGGGAGATCTTCAAGTCCCCTTGGAGAGAGAGTACACCTGCTGGGCCTGGCATCTTGAGTACCAAGTAGGTGTAGTGGGGCACCGCCATGAACTTGGCGATGGCCGGTCTGCCGAGGATGGCGTGGTAGGAAGTCTCGAAGTCTGCGACCTCGAACTTGATGTACTCGGTACGGTAGTTGTCCCGAGATTCCCTAAAGGTAACTGGCAGGACCACTAAGCCCAGTGGGATAGCTGCGTTACCGGGGACGATGCCGTAGAAGGGCGTATTGCTCTTGGTGAGCATGTGGGTGATGTCGAGCTTCATCTTCTTCAAGGTCTTAGTGAAAAGGACGTTGAGCCCGCTTCCACCGTCGATGAGGACCTTGTTGAGCTTGGAGCCCGCGACCACTGGCTTCAGGACGAGGGGGAAGCGCCCTGGTTCGGAGAAGCTGGTCCAGTGATCCACGCGGGAGAAGGTGATGGGTACCTCCGACCACCTGAGAGGGGTCGGGACCGCTGGCTCATTGGACATGACTTCTCAACGGGTAGCCTTCTGCTCCCGCCTGCTGGGCAATCCACCGAAGAGGACGTTGACGGTCTTGTCGGGTTCTTGGAAGTCGTTGTTGTCGCCGTCCTTCTTCTTGCCCTTTTTGTCGTGAGGGTGCGGTGGCTCTGGAGTACTCTTGAGTGCATGCCTGAGCTAGTAGCACTGCTCGGTGGTGTGGTTGCCATTTGGATGCGACGGGCACATCTCCTTCAGCAGGTCTTTGAAGCCGCTGGAGTTCTTCTTCGAGTTCTCCTTCGCAGGGCGCTGGATAGCCGCGACAGTGTTGTCTGGCTTGCGCTTGCGGTTAGGACCTGAGTAGTAGTAGTAGCTGTTGTTGTTGCGACCGCCTTGGTTCGCGTTGTTGCCGCTGCCGCCGCCCGCGTTCTGCTTGGACTTGCCACGGATGGCGTCGTACTTGGCGTTGGCCTTGTCTTCTTCATCCGCCCAGGACGTGATCATGTCCTTGAGGTGGGGGATGGACTTGGGGCGGCGACGACCGAAGTCTTCGAAGGTGCGGCGGTGGTAGAGGCCGTCTTGGAAGAGGTCGATGACCTCCTTGTCGGTGACGTCGACGACGGTGGCGCGCATGTCGAAGAAGCGGCGCATGTACTTGCAGAGGGTCTCGCCTTGTTCCTGCTTGACCATGGCCAGGTCCATGCGAGTACCCGATCGGCCCATGGCGCCCGCGAAGTTGCGGTTGAACTACTCCTTCAGCTAGTCCCACTTGTCGATCGAGTGCTTGTCCAGCGACTCGAGCCATGTGAGTGGAGCTTGGTCCAGACAGAAGGGGAAGTAGAGGCACTTGGTGTCGCTGTTGCTGCCAGCGTTCTCGATGGAGAGGGCGTAGCACCTGAGCCACTGGATGGGGTCCTACTTCGCGTCGTACTTGGTGATCCCCAAAGGCTTGAACTTGTCGGGGAGGAGCAAGTTGCGAAGTCGAGGTGAGAAGGCGGGGAAGCCGTCGTTGTCGCCTGCGGTGGTCGACTTCTTCTGCCGCAGCTCCTCAATCTTCTGGAGGGCATCGTAGCCGCCCTATGAGGCGCCAGAGGCGTGGCTGTTCGCGTGGCCTCGGCCGCCGCGACTGCTGCCGCCACCGGCCCTCCTGTTGGCCCCATGGTTGGAGCTTCCATCATCGCCGCCGCCGCCGTCAGGGTCATGGCCGCCGCCGCCGGCCGGAGCACGGTGAGGGACGACTTCGCGGTGGCTGTTGCCACCCTGTGGGGGTCCGCCGGCGTTGGAGCGAGTGCGGTTGGGCTGAGCATGGAGCTCAGCTCGAGTACGGTTGGGACCATTGTTGGCGCTGCGACTTGTGGCTTCGTTGTCGCGGTGCCTGGCGGGAGGAGGTTGGTTGACCCTGTTGTCGACCCGCATGAAGTAGGCGTCTTCAGCGAGCTTGGCGATGACCTCTCCAGCGCGTATGCCCTGAGCCTGGCGTGCGATCACTGTGATCGACATGAGGCATTGCTCAGAGGTAGTGTGTACTCTGCTCTCGACAGCCTCGAGAGCTTCCGCAAGGTTGCGAACGGGGAAGTTGTCGCGGAGGCGTCGGCGACGTTCGCTGCGCTTCCGGTTACGCTCACGTCGAGCGTCTCTGTCTGCAGGGGCCTCGTTTGCTGGGGCATCAGCAGAGAGCTCGTCGGAGGAGATGTCTTCAAGGTACTTGTCTTGAGCCGTCCCTGAAGGTCCTGGGGTGTCGCCGGCAGCCATGAAGACTTGGCGATCAGGGGTGCCAAGGCTGGACTCAGAAGGCGCCACCTCAGTTGGTGTGCTCGAGTCGGCCGGGCTAAGGGTGTTCCCTCCCCGGAATGGTAGCGAGTCGATGTAGGCGACGTAGCGTGAGTCTCCACTTATCGGGTCCGCAGCTTGCGGTCCGGCCGATGACGAATCCGCCGGCCCGGTGTGGATGTTATAACCAGCCCAGAGGCCGGCCCTGACAAGGGATGCTCAGTGGAGTTGTCCTCGGACTCGGGATCCTCAGGGTCCGACCCGAAGTCGAACTCGTATGCGGGGTTCGAGTAGAACTCGGAGGAGGGTTGGAGTCCGAAGCATGGCCGGGGGCGGTGTCGGTGTCCGAGTTGTACTCGGGTACGGGCTCCTTGCCGGCCCGGCGCGAATAGGGAGCCCCCGTGCGGGCCCGGCTAAGGATGCGGGGACCACGCGCGGAGCGCTCACGAGGTGAGGGGATCGCCTGCGATGGCTGGGAAGCTAGCTCGCATGCGATGGCCCATGGAGACGTCGAGTTCGAGCTGGAAGAGGACTCGAGCTCGAAGTCAGCGTGATGGTTGAATAGCGAAATTTCGCCGAACTTGCCAGCGAGTTCGCCTGTGACAACTTCAGGAAGCGTCACGAAGCCGGTCTTCGAGGTGGGAGGTATGGTTAGGCGGCGCTGGAAGGAGCCTGCGCCATCTGCAGTGCAGACCCAGGCGCCGAACACGAAGGTATCACCGTGGTTGAAGGCGACGGTTGGCTTGAAGTAGACGGCAGCCGTCGAGTTCTCCATGTGATCTCGGGCGAGATCCCCTACCTGGCGCGCCAGCTGTTGGTGTTTTAGACCGGCAACCTACTAAGGGGAGTACCCGAAGTAGATGAATGTGGCCTCGCCGAGATCGGTAACTCGAAGGAAGAGACACATGGCTCACAATTTAGACAGGTTCGGGCCGCGAGGTGCGTAATACCCTACGTCCTGTATGCTGCGTAGCTCTGGATTGATTGGGCACGATTACAAGATGGTGTAATAGTGCGCCGTGGATTAGATGATATGCTAGAGAAAGGTCCCTGCCTCGCCTTATATAGTCCGGGAGGCAGGGTTACAAGTCGGAGCAGGGAGAGAGTACTAGTCGAGTACGTCTAGGAGTCTTCCATACAGTGCAGGACATGTACAACTTCCTACCGAGTACTTCTCCTCCGTAGTCCTTGTGCTCCACGCCTTCAGGTGCCGTGTAGCGCAAGCCGGGTAGTCCCAGGGGCCCACCGAGTAGTCGGTCTTGGTACCCACCGAGGTAGTGGGCCCGGGGAGGTCCATACGACGGGGGTGGCCTTAGGATCGACGTTGAGGCGGTGCTCAATCAACTCCCCGGGCACTCCCGGCATGTCCGTCGGCTTCCACGCGAAGATGTCGCGGTTAGCCGGAGGAAGTTGATGAGCGCGTCTTCCTATTTGGGGTCGAGGCCGGCCCCGATGGTGGTGGTCTTGCTGGAGTCGCCTGTTCCGAGGTCGATCGTCTTGACTAGAACCTCCTCAGCTGGCTGAGGCTTGTTGGCGCTGTCAGACTTCTCCGGGATGTCGAGTTCACTTGTTGCAAGCTTCTTCGACGCAGCGTAGACCTCCATCATCGCGTTGGGTACTTGATTCGTAGAGGCGATCTCCACGGCTTCTGTGTCGCAGTCGTGGGAGATCCTCAAGTCCCCTTGAAGAGAGAGTACACCCTCTGGGCTTGGCATCTTGAGTACCAAGTAGGTGTAGTGGGGCACCGCCATGAATTTGGCGATGGCCGGTCTGCCGAGGATGGCATGGTAGGAAGTCTCGAAGTCCGCGACCTCAAACTTGATGTACTCGGTATGGTAGTTGTCCCGAGATTCCCCGAAGGTAACTGGCAGGACCACTGAGCCCAGTGGGATAGCCGCGTTACCGGGGACGATGCCGTAGAAGGGCGTGTTGCTCTTGGTGAGCATGTGGGTGATGTCGAGCTTCATCTTCTTCAAGGTCTTGGTGAAAAGGACGTTGAGCCCGCTTCCACCGTCGATGAGGACCTTGTTGAGCTTGGAGCCCGCGACCACCGGCTGCAAGACGAGAGGGAACCGCCTTGGTTCGGAGAAGCTGGTCCACTGATCCGCGCAGGAGAAGGTGATGGGTACCTCTGACCACCTGCGAGGGGTCAGGACCGCTGGTTCAATGCTCATGACTTCTCGACGGGTAGCCTTTTGTTCCCGTCTGCTGGGTAGTCCGCCGAAGAGGACGTTGACGCTCTTGTCAGGTTCCTAGAAGTCGTTGTTATCTCCGTCGTTCTTCTTCTTGCCCTTTTTGTCGTGAGGGTGCGGTGGCTCTGGAGTACTCTTGAGTGCATGCCTGAGCTGGTAGCACTGCTCGGTGGTGTGGTTGCCGTTCAGATGCCACGGGCACTTCTCCTTTAGCAAGTCTTTAAAGCCATCGGAGTTCTTCTTCGAGTTCTCCTTCGCAGGGCGCTGGATAGCCGCGACAGTGTTGTCTGGCTTGCGCTTGCGGTTGGGACCCGAGTAGTAGTAGTTGTTGTTGTTGCGACTGCCTTGGTTCCTGTTGTTGCCGCTGTCGCCGCCCGCGTTCTGCTTGTTCTTGCCACGGATGGCGTCGTACTTGGCGTTGGCCTTGTCTTCTTCATCCGCCCAGGACGTGATCATGTCCTTGAGGTGGGGGATGGACTTGGGGCAGCGACGACCGAAGTCTTCAAAGGTGCGGCGGTGGTAGAGGCCGTCTTGGAAGAGGTCGATGACCTCCTTGTCGGTGACGTCGACTACGGTAGCGCGCTTGTCGAAGAAGCGGTGCATGTACTTGCGGAGGGTCTCGCCTTTTTCCTGCTTGACCATGGCCAGGTCCATGCGAGTACCCGATCGGCCCATGGCGCCCGCGAAGTTGCTGGTGAACTACTCCTTCAGCTTGTCCCACTTGTGGATCGAGTGCTTGTCCAGCGACTCGAGCCATGTGAGTGGAGCTTGGTCCAGGCAGAAGGGGAAGTAGAGGCACTTGGTGTCGTTGTTGCCACCAGTGTTCTCGATGGAGAGGGCGTAGCACCTGAGCCACTGGATGGGGTCCTGCTTCGCGTCGTACTTGGTGATTCCCAAAGGCTTGAACTTGTCGGGGAGGAGCAAGTTGCGAAGTCGAGGTGAGAAGGCGGGGAAGCCGTCGTTGTCGCTTGCGGTGGTTGACTTCTTCCGCCGCAGCTCCTCAATCTTCTGGCGGGTGTCGTAGCCACCCTGTGAGGCACCGGAAGCGTGGCTGTTCGCGTGGTCTCGACCACCGTGGTTGCCGCCGCCGCCGGCCCTCCTGTTGGCTCCGTGGTTGGAGCTCCCGTCGTCGCTGTCGCCGCTGGCAGGCGCACGGTGAGGGACAACCTCGCGGTTGCTGTTGCCACCCTGTGGAGGTCCGCCGGCGTTTGAGCGAGTACGGTTGGGCTGAGCTGGAAGCTGAGCTCGAGTACGGTTGGGACCGAGGTTGGCGCTGCGACTTGTAGCTTCGTTGTCGCGGTTCCTGACGGGGGGAGGCTGGTTGACCCTGTTGTCGACCCACATGAAGGAGGCATCTTCAGCGAGCTTTGCGATGACCTCCCCAGCGCGTATGCCCTGAGCCTAGTGTGCGATCGCTGTGATCGACATGAGGCATTGCTCAGGGGTAGTGTGTACCCTACTCTCGACTGCCTCGAGAGCTTCCGCGAGGTTGCGGATGGGGAGGTTGTCTCGGAGACGCCGACGCCGTTCGCTGCGCTTCCTGTTACGCTCGCGTTGAGCATCTCTGTTGGCGGGGGTCTCGTCTGCTGGTGCATCAGCAGACAACTCGTCAGAGGAGATGTCTTCAAGGTACTTGTCTTGAGCCGTCCCTGAAGGTCCTGGGGTGTCGCAGGCAGCCATGAAGACTTGGCGATCAGGGGTGCCAAGGCTGGACTCAGAAGCCGCCACCTCGGTTGGGGTGTTTGAGTCAGCTTGGGCAAGTGGTGCTCCCTCCTAGAACGGGAGTGAGTCGATGTAGGTGATGTAGCGTGAGTCTCCACTTATCAGGTCAGTGGGCTTGCGGTCTGGCCAGTAGACGAACCTGCCGGCCGGTGTGGATGTTATAACCAGCCCAGAGGCCGGCCCTGATAAGGGATGCTCAGTAGAGTTGTCCTCGGACTCGGGATCCTCTGGGTCTGACCTGAAGTCGAACTCGTATGCGGAATCCGAGTAGAACCCGGAGAGGGGGTTGAGTCCGAATTGTGGCCGGGGGCGGTGTCGGAGTCCGAGTTGTACTCGGGTACGGGCTCCTTGCTGGCCCGACGCGAAGAGGGAGCCTCCGTGCGGGCCCGGCTGGTGATGCGGGGATGACGCGCAGAGCGCTCACGGGGTGATGGGACCACATGCGATGGCTGAGCAGCCGGCTCGCATGCGATGGCCCACGGAGACGTCGAGTTCGAGTTGGAAGTGGACTCGAGCTCGAAGTCAGCGTGATGGTTGAAGAGCGAAATTTCGCCGAACTTGCCGGCGAGCTCGCCTGTGACAAACTTCTGGAAGCGTCACGAAGCCGGTCTCTGGGTTGGGCGGCATGGTGAGGTGGCGCTGGAAGGACCCCGCGCCGTCAGCAGTGCAAACCCAAGCGCCGAAAATAAAGGTGTCGCCACGGTTGAAGGCGACGGTTGGCTTGAAGTAGATAGGAGCCGTCGAGTTCGCCATGTGATCTCGGGCGAGAGCCCCTACCTGGCGCGCCAGCTGTCGGTGTTTTAGACCGGCAACCTACTAAGGGGAGTACCCGAAGTAGATGAATGTGGCCTCGCCGAGATCGGTAACTCGAAGGAAGAGACACGTGGCACACAATTTAGACAGGTTCGGGCCGCGAGGTGCGTAATACCCTACGTCCTGTATGCTGCATAGCTCTGGATTGATTGGGTACGATTACAAGATGGTGTAATTGTACGTCGTGAGATGAGATTGTATGCTAGAGAAGGGTCCCTACCTCGCCTTATATAGTCCGGGAGGCAGGGTTACAAGTCGGAGCAGGGAGAGAGTACTAGTCGAGTACGTCTAGGAGTCTTCCATACAGCGCGGGACATGTACAGCTTCCTAACCGAGTACTTCTCCTCTGTAGTCCTTGTGCTCCACGCCATCAGGTGCCGTGTAGTGCAAGCCGGGTAGTCCCAGGGGCCCACCGAGTAGTCGGTCCTGGTACCCACCAAGGTAGTGGGCCCAGGGAGGTCCATACGACACCATCCACTCTATGTCCCTTAATGATGGAATTGAGAAGGAATTTGTATACTTGTTTAATTTGTATTGTACAACCCTTGTTTGAATTAGTTGGCTAACCTAGTAATGGTTAAAAGAATAGAATGTGAGCTAAAATTTGAAAGTAAGGACATATTCTTTGTTACATTTCAGCAAAACAAACTACTAGCCGTAAAGCCTTGCATTTCTAGAGGGTTGGTGATTCTCCAATCACCTGACGATTAAGTCTTGCTGAGTATTAGTATACTCAGCCTTGCTTTTTTTGATGATTTTCAGGTGATGATCTGTGTGATGATGGCTTTCCGTGGCCTAGTTCTCTCCCACCTGGTTGGGAATACGAGTGAGAGGATGACAATGCTTAGTGGCATCATCGATGGCCTCGTGTGATGTTGCTTATGTCGAGTAGTACTTTATTTCCGCTGTGTTTCTAACTCTGAACTATTTACCTTTATGCAAAAGACTTGGTTTGTAATAATAAATCTTTGAAGGATGTTATGTAATAACTTGTGACTTGTTTACCTCTGGACTCGCCTTCGTGTGAGTTTGTTGTACAATTGTCGATCCTGTGATGTAAGTGATTTACCGGGTCCGACCTGGCAGAGACGACAGGTTACTTCTATACTATTGCTTAATGACCAAGAGGAGTGGTTTAGGCAATAATATGGAATTAATTTGAGCGGTTCTGTCACAGCTGGCATCAGAGCTTCACTTGTACACCAGAGGTCTTAATACACCCTTAACAACATGTTTTTGAATAAAACTTGCAAGAGTAAGGTGTGTTTCCGAAGTACGTTAGGGATGCTAAGGATGGTTTAATCCGACAGGCCCTAGAGGTTTTTGGGTTTATCTGGTGGCTAGTTAACTATGGTTTATCTAGACTAACTTCCAGCACATTACTTTCAGTCAAGATTTACTTTCGTGTACAACCAAACTAGATGAGCCACGTGTTTTATACGTGTGCTGTTCCGCATCACGGGAATTGCGAGGGTTGATGGAGTGATCCATTCCACGGATCCCATCTTCGCGTCTGTTTATGAGTTGTGTGTCGCCACGTGTTTCATACGTGTGCATTCCGCATGTCGCTCATGCGAGGCAAGGATACACTCCATTCAAACGGAGGGTGTCCGAGGTTGGACGCTGTCCATGCAGCGGCTTGATGCATGGATACCGTTTCTATAGTGAACGGTAATGTGTGTGGACGCTTTCATGAGTGCTGGCATGAAAGGTTCAGGATGTTCTGTGATTTTCTGCAGGTACGCTAACCGCGAATCGTTAGATCCGGTAACTCCTTGGTTTAGCTATCGACTAGCTATTATAGGGAGAGATTATATGCCGTGCCACCGGCACTAACTTCGTGCTGACAAGAAATTGTCTGTGAGGACGCATAGGTGTGCTTGCATCATGTTAAAAATCATAAGTGAACAACAACTTTAAACTTTAAAACTTGAAGTCAAGACTTGATCAAAATCTGTCGAAAGGCATATAAGGTCCATCTAGTTATCGTGTGAACAAGCTGCTGGTCTGAAATCATCTAAGAAAAAGGTTCCAAATCTCCCAAAGGGTATATTGTAAAAATTTCATAAAAAATGGTTTAACCAAACTCAAGTTAGGACCTCTTCCTAAGGTTTAATCTAGCTGTCTTTTTGGCAGCAGCTCAGTTCTGTAAATTTTCAGTCCCCCAAAATCTAGTTTCCAGCAAAAGTGCTAGACACAAAAGTTGCTCTAAATCTTGTTGTGGATCTGCTGTGAAAAATTCAAGAAGTTTGGGTAAAGGGAATTGAAGTTATGCTCTGTTTGGTGCAGTGCTGTTGGCTGGAATTTCTGGGTGACAGCAACCTGAACTTGTAGCTTTTCGGCCATTCTCCTTTTGTTTTTAGCTCAACTTTTGAATACCAAACTTGTGTCTTAGTGTATCAGCAAGAATCTGGTGAAATTTTGGAATTTTTGGCTCAATAGTTTTTGAGTTACATGCATCTTTGTGCACTGTACAGAATCTGTCATTTCTCAACTCACGCTAACCAGTGGGAGTTTTGTGATGCAGATGGCTGGACGTCTTTTCTAGGAGGTTCGTCCAGACGGTTCAGTCCGTACTGACGGGCTGCACCTTGAGGGTTTTGCCCGCATCTTGTGGGACGCCCTTCGCTCGTCGGGTACCCGACGCCTCCGACGTACGAGGCGATGGAGACCGTGCGGCCCGGGAGTGCCCCGCCGCCGTGTTCGGGTGTCCGTGCCGCTCCACCCTGACCACCCGGAGTGGGCCGACCTGAGCACGGACGTGGTGAGCGTCCAGTTGCTGGAGGCGCTGGAGGTACCTGTGTTGGGAGTGCTTAACTCCTTCTGCGCCCAGCACCCTGACGAGGTGTCCACCTCACTGGTGGGACTGCTACCGGAAGTGGACCCCGAGGACCCCGCGTGGAGGCACCGCATGGGGCACATGGCCGACCTTCTTGCCGGCATGCGCCCACTCGACGCGCTGCAGGAGATGGTTCGGCGCGAGGGTGCGCTGTACCGTCTGCAGGCCCTTCGCAGTGCTGCTTCCACCGCGGTGACTGCTTCTGCTCTCGACTCTGCCTGAGAGCTGGGAGTGCGCACCCGCCACCTGCGCTCTCTCGCGTTTGGCTACATGGGCCTTGAGCGGGACCTCGCCGAGGCACGACTGCGGGTTGGACAGCTGGAGGCCCGTGAGGCCAACTGGGTGGCACATGACGCTCAGTGGGTCAACATACTCACTGACCGTCTCCACGCCATCGTGGGACTGCAGGAGCAGAGGGAGCGAGCAGAGAGAGGGGAGATGGAGCAGCGAGAGAGAGCAGATGGAGCAGGCCGAAGGACGAGAGGTTTGTACACCTCCAGGCACTGATAGATATGGACGGGCAGCTTGAGGCCATGGATCAGGACCTGGAGGCGGCCAACGAGTTGATCCAGGTGCTGCAGCAGCCGGTTCGCCCGCCAGCCCCTGAAGCTATGGAGGGTGACCAGGACGACGCTCAGTCCATGGTGGACGACACCGAGGCTCCGCCACTGGACCCGATGGTCGAGGGTTCGCCTGCTGCTAGTGCCGCCTCGGGCGGTGATGATACTTACTAGGTGTTGATAGACTAGTGTCCATACTCATACGGGCGGCCTGATTTTGGTCCGTGAATGGGATAGGCTGACGTAGGATGAATATTCTTTTGGGTGGCCTGATGCTACCATTGACCCCTATGTAACCTAGGGTGAAGACTTGTTGAAAGTTAGGCTAATGTGTTGTAATTAAGTCAGCTAGTTGAATGCTGCAGTCTGGATGCAGCGGTATGTAATGGGCAGTTTGAACCTCTTTATGGTCGGAACTGGGCTGTGGAATGAATACCAAAGTTGTAGTGAATGAAATTTTGCTTCTACTGACCAAAATTTGGCATCGTTCGATAACCGAGCAGCAAGATATGAATTTTATACGGCAGAGTACTTGGCTGTCTTGTTTCTGAAATTTGTGCATGGAGGGAACGCTTTACACATGTTCTTCTTGTTTATGCTTATATTGGTAAGATTAAGGATATGTGGCTAACCTCCATTACCAAATTTTTCGGATGGTGGGAGGAACACGCGGAAATCCCCATGGGTTTGGTGATGCTAGTGGTAGCAATCTGCCGCCACCACCTCCCCCACCGAACATGACGCCTATGGAGGCCTTCCTCCTTGCTCAAGCTGATATGATGCGCCAGATACTGCAGAATCAACAGCAGATGAATCAGCGACGCAATGACCAGTTAGAAGAAGATCCTCGAGTGGCAACGTATGCTCAGTTCTCTGCACTGAAACTGCCGCTTTTTTCACAAAGCGGAGGAACCATTGGAGGCTGATGCTTGGCTGCGTGCTATTGAAGCCAAGTTGGATGTTCTCACTTTGCCCTGCTCCGAGGAGCGAAAGGTTAAGTTTGCAGCAATGTATCTCCGTGGTCCGGCACTGCTTTGGTGGGATCACTTCAAGATGATGCAGCCCAATGGACATGAGATCACGTGGGCTGAATTCAAAATTGCATTCAAGAATCACCACATTCCTTAGGGGATGGTGGAGAGAAAGCTGAATGAGCTATTGAACTTGAGGCAGGGTTCGGACTCTGTATATCAGTATGCACAGAAGTTCAACAACCTGTGTCAGTATGGTGACTACTATGTTGATACAGATGCCAAGAAAATGGATCGCTTTCGCAGGGGTCTTGATCCTGAGCTCTATGAAAAGCTGAACCCCATCAAAACGAACAACTATCACGAGATAGTGGACCTGGCCATATCCCAGGAGGATGCAATGAAGAAGGTGCAGAATGCAAAGAAAAGGAAGGCTGCGTTCAACTCTAACAACGCGCCTAAGTGCAAATTCCGCATAGTTCAGAAGGCACCGCAGAATTTTCAGCGGAACCAACGTTCTGGGCGACGGGTGGTGAAACCTCCCCAAAATCAGCAGCAAGGGAATTTCTGTTCCCCAAATTTTCAGCAGCAGAATGCTAGGCCCAATGCACCCCCACCGGCCCGCACCAACAATGAAGGACGCTGCTACAATTGTGGGAAACCCGGGCATTTTATGAATGCCTGTCCTCAACCCAGGCAGCAGAATTAGGGACGGGGATAGCCTCAGAACAACAAGGGGAAAGGGAAGAAGCAGACCATGCAAGTCAAGCAGGGTCGTCTTAACTTCACCACTATGGTGGGAATTCCTGAGGGAGCAGCAGTTATGACGGGTACCTTCTTTATCCATGGCAAACCTGTTAAGATTTTGTTTGATTCTGGTGCTACACATAGCTTTATGAACCAAAGTACACAAGTCAACTTGGGTCTAAGTGTGCTTCGAGTTAAGAATGAATTTAAGATCGCAACTCCTAGAGGGAATATATCCTCCAACACCCTAGTCAAGAGTGTCCCATTGCAGCTAGGTAGCAAGATCTTCCAGACCAATCTCTTAACCTTGGGGTTAGATGGATTAGATGTCATTTTGGGAATGAATTGGATGACACATCATAAAGTACTCTTGGATATTGCTGAACAGAGAATAGAAATCACTTCACCTGCTGTAGGTGTCTCGACTCTTTACTTACCTTTGAGGGGATCTATGGACCCCAGTGCCTATGTCTCAATAGCCACAAGCTTACAGGGGATCCCAGTGGTCTGTGACTACCCGGACGTCTTTCCTGATGATCTGCTGGGCATGCCACCGGATCGGGACATTGAGTTCGTAATTGAACTACAACCTGGTACGACACCTATTTCGAAAAGAGCTTACCGTATGCCGCCCAAGGAGCTGGCAGAGCTGAAGACCCAGCTTCAGGAGTTGTTGGACAAGGGTTTTATCCGCCGGAGTTCTTCTCCTTGGGGATGTCCTGCTCTCTTTGTCAAGAAGAAAGATGGTAGTTTGAGGCTATGCGTAGACTACCGCCCTCTCAATGCGGTCACCATCAAAAATAAATACCCCTGCCCCTCATTGATGTGCTGTTTGATCAACTGGCTGGAGCCAAGGTCTTTTCCAAAATTGATCTTAGGTCGGGTTATCATCATATAAAAATTCGGCCTTGTGATATTCCTAAGACTGCCTTCTCCACACGTTATGGGCTGTATGAATACCTGGTTATGTCCTTCGATCTCACTAATGCACCTGCCTACTTCATGTATCTCATGAACTTAGTGTTCATGACTGAACTGGATAAATTCGTTGTGGTTTTCATCGATGACATCTTGGTCTATTCCAAGAACGAAGAGGAGCATGCGGAACATCTTCGCATTGTTCTTCAACGTTTGAGAGATCATAAACTATATGCCAAATTCTCCAAATGTGAATTCTGGTTGGATAGTGTCAAGTTCTTAGGGCACACCATATCTAATTAAGATATATCCGTGGATCCAAGTAAAGTGCAAGAAGTGATGGAATGGAGACCGCCAAAGTCCGTCCATCAAATTAGAAGCTTTCTTGGATTGGCTGGGTATTACCATCGCTTTGTCCCGGATTTTTCTAGAATTGCCAAACCTATGACTGAATTATTGAAGAAAGGAGTCAAATTCGTGTGGGACGAGAAATGTGAGAATGCTTTCCAAACTCTGAAACAGTTAACTTCCGCCCCAGTGTTAGCTCAACCCGATAACTCCAAGCCATATGAAGTTTATTGTGATGCCTCAGGAACAGGTCTGGGTTGTGTCCTTATGCAAGAAAACCGAGTAATTGCCTATGCTTCCCGAGCACTCCGCCCTCACGAGAAGAATTACCCAACTCACGATCTTGAGCTAGCAGTGGTCGTTCATGCCTTGAAAATCTGGAGGCATTATTTAATGGGAACCCGTTGCAATATCTACACCAATCACAAAAGTCTCAAGTACATCTTTACCCAAGCTTATTTAAATATGCGTCAAAGAAGGTGGTTGGAACTTATTAAAGATTATGATCTTGAAGTGCACTACCACCCCGGTAAAGCAAATGTAGTTGCGGATGCTCTCAGTCGTAAGAGTCACTGCTACTGCTTGTCCACAGAGTCTTATAGGGATACTTTGTGCAGCGAGCTAAGTAAATTACTCCTGGAAATTGTTCCTCAAGGCATGTTGAATACCATCTCGGTAGAATCTGTCTTGCAGGATAAGTTAGTAATGTCTCAAGCCAGGGACGAGGGAATCAAAACCATCAAACAAAGGTTGTCTCAAAATGATCCAAAATACACGTGTTTCCGACAAGACCCCAATGGTACAATTTGGTTTGGGCAGCGTCTCGTTGTCCCGGAAGATCCTACCCTCCGGAAGGAAATTTTGGATGAGGCTCATCTCTCCAAATTCTCGATCCACCCAGGGAGTAGTAAAATGTACCAAGATTTGAAAGGGAATTTCTGGTGGTCCAATATGAAGGTCGACATAGCAAAGTATGTTTCTGAGTGCGACACATGTTCCAGAATCAAGGCGAGCCATCTAAAAACAGCGGGTACTCTCCAACCTTTGCCCATACCCTCTTGGAAGTGGGATGATATCAGCATGGATTTTATTGTGGGATTGCCACTCACGTCCAGAAATCACGATTCTATCTGGGTCGTGGTGGATAGGTTAACCAAAACTGCACACTTCATCGCAGTTAACAGCACTTACTCAGCCAAGGACTATGCAGAGATATATCTTGACCGCGTAGTGCGACTACATGGAATCCCTAAGACCATCATTTCTGATCGAGGTCCTCAATTTATATCTCGTTTTTGGGAGTAGTTACACGAAAGCTTGGGAACAAAGCTAATCCGTAGCTCCGCCTATCATCCTCTGACGGATGGACAGACGGAAAGAGTCAACCAAATTGTAGAAGACATGCTTCGGGCATGTATCATTCACTTTGACAAGAGCTGGGACAAATGCTTGGCCCTGGCAGAATTTTCTTACAATAACAGCTATGAAGCTAGCTTGAAGATGGCACCTTTTGAGGCTCTTTATGGGCGAAGATGTCGCACCCCTTTGAACTGGTCGCAAGTAGGACAACGAAAGTTCTTTGGACCAAATTTAGTTAAAGAAGCCAAGGAGAGGGTCGAAGTGATAAAAGAAAACTTAAAAGCCGCGCAAATGAGGCAAAAGAGTTACCATGACAAGGGAAAAACTGTAAGAGAATACCATGTTGGTGAAAAGGTGTATTTGAGAGTTTCACCAACAAAAGGAGTACAAAGATTTGGAGTAAGGGAAAGTTAGCTCCAAGATACATTGGCCCTTGTGAAATTACTGAAGTTTGTGGACCCGTTGCTTATCGCATTCGCCTACCCGAGCGGTTTGCTGCTATACACGACGAGTTCCACGTGTCTCAATTGAGAAACTGCGCCCATGAACCTGAAATGAGGGTTATCAATGAAGCCAACGCATGGATACAGCCAGATCTTTCACTAGTAGAACATCCGATGCGGATTCTTGACACAAAGGAGAGGAAGACGAGGAGGAAATCGGTGACCATGTACAAAGTCTTATGGAGTCAACATACAGAAGAGGAAGCCACTTGGGAAACTGAGCATTATCTTAACACTCACTATCCAGGGTTCCTGCAAGTCCAGAACCGTAAGTGACTTTTTCCTAACCTTTATTTTTAAATTCCGATCTCGGGACGAGATCCTTGTTAAGGGGGGCAGGCTGTACATCCCTGATGTTTATTTTTCTTATGACATCACCTAGCTTTAGTAATCAAGATTAAGTGGCCTCTAATCATGTTTAACATGGTGGTTCACACTTTTTTACAAAGAACCTTGGTCAACACCCTAAACTATTGTCAAAGCCCAAGTGCTCCTTAAGGCTGGATTAGTTTTCCTGTGCGTTCCCGAAATTTCCCTATAGAACTTCAAAATCGACCAACATCAAAGTTTCTCAGTTTTTCCGGGAACACATTTCATTCCATTGTTGGCATTTCAAATTCGGAGGTTTGAACCCTCAAAAACCCAGTCAAAGTCCTGCTGAACAGTTTGACCAAGCCATGCAAATCTGTAACTTGAGGATGCTTATCTCCAAATCTGTTGAGATTTTGACCAGTCGGCCTTTACGAAAGTTAGAGAGGGTTAACTGGTCTACAACTTTCGTATTTGGCGAATTTGAACTTTATTTCAAAGTTTTTGAGTTTGAGACGGTCAAAGTAGGGTGCAGTGAAACATGTGTGTGCTGGAACGCCAGAGCGCGCCCCGCGCGCGCGACGTCGTCCGTCGGCGCCGTGCCGGCGTAGCGCGCCGGCCCACACCCGCCCGCCGTCCATACGCCGTCACGGCAAGGACCACGTGTCGGCCATCGTGGTCGGGCCCACGGCCTCGCGCCCACACGCCCGCGTGATCGCCCGCGCGCGCGCGCGCCTTTGGCGGGGCCGCGCCGTGCGCGCGCCGTCCGCCGCGTCCACGCGCCGCGCCTCCCCTCGCTCGGGTCCGGCCGGCCGCTCCACCCGGCTTGCATGCGCGCCATTAGGCTCTCCCGACGCCCCACGCACCTTCCCCTCCCTCGCATTGCTCGGGCGCCGCACCGCGCCGCTCCTCCACGCCCGCCGCGCCGCCGCGCCGAGGTCGCCGGTGCGCCCCACCATCCACCGCCTCTCGCTCGAGCCCAAGCCCCACCTTAGCATCCACCCGCACCCCTTGGACCCTCCCGTGCACACGCATTGGCCGGCCGAACCGCCGGATCGCCGGCATTGCGGCCGCCGCGGCCGTCCGCCGCCTCCCCCCGCCGCCGACCGTCGACGGAGCCGCTTCCCGCCAAGCCAACCTCGCCAATCAACTGAGGGTTAGTCCAAACCCCACCCTAGCCGCTTGCTCGCCGGAGTCCGGCCACCCCTCGCCGCCAGCCAGCCTTGCTCCGCCGCCGGGGGCCCGATTGTAATCTTAGTTTTCGATCGGGGTCCTTTCTGCAAAACGACATCTACAGATCTAGGGTTAAAAACCTGAATCTTGTAAATTACATAGTAAACGGTAGAAAAATCGTAAAAATGCAAACTCAGCTTTTCTGGAATCCTTGTGAAGAAACCTAACTTTTATAGAAAGGCAGTTTTCAAATTTCAGAGTAGTTTTTAAATGATCTTGAATTGAGCAGTTTGAGTAAATTTGAAATAACTTGAAATGTATAAATGATCTGCATGTGAATTTTGGATATGTTGTCAATAATAGCATTCCTGGCCTTGTGTAGAAAAATGGCACTGAAATCATGTGTGTAACTCCAGTTACGGATTTATATTGATTTGAGCCTGTTCTCCATTTATGAATTGTTTGGTTTTATCTGTTGATCAAATGCCTTCCAACTTTCTCCTGTAGCTCTGCAATGCTTAGTAGTATGTTTCATAAATCAGAGATGAATTTTGGATTTGTGTAGAATGCCCTGCTAATTTATGGTGGCTATTTTGAGTTAAATTCAAATCCATATTTCTACTGCAGCTATGGATGTGATTTTTGGTGTGTGAGCTAAATATGTCCTTATCATGCTGTGTGCCAAGTTATAGCCTCAGATTCTGTGTATATTGTGTTTTATGATTTATTCATGCTCCTAGTGGCTTAAACTTGCTACCTTTATCATAATTGTTTTGTAGTGTTGTTTTGCCTAATTTTTGGTCAGAACTTATGTTTCGCTGTTATGTGCATGCTGGTGAAAGTTTGTGATCAGTTTGGGTAGATTTTAGTCAGAATTAATTTCCTAAGTAATCAAGCTTAACATGGGCCAAATAAAGAAAAATTAGACATGTCTCCATGTGCAGTTTAAATTCAAAGCTTGAAATTTATGAAACCCTCTCTGCACAGCCCCAAAACACTTTAATGAAGTTCACTAAGCTAATGAACTTATATGTGTACACAATCACCGTTAAGTAAGAATAAAGTTTCACACCCATCCACTTGTCCTAGTGAAAAACAATTTAATTAAAAACTTGTTAAGGTGAATATGACCAACAAAAACACCTATGTTTATCTCTGAATTCAGAACTGAATTTAACTTCTTAAGTTTGTGTACTTGAATCATAATGCATCTGCATGTCGTATAGAACTTCCTGACGGGAACTACGAGATGGTGCCTGAGTCTGAAGGAGAACCAGCTGAGGGAGAAGTGAACGTGGTGGAAGTGCAGCAAGACCCAAACCAAAGTTCAGAGGATCTCGCTTCTGACTTTCCCAGTGAAGGCAAGCCCTGGAACATAACCTACTTTTGTTAAACTCCTGCAACTTTTCCTTTTATGCGATGCTTGTGCATTTACGTTCAGGATTTGACTTGAAACCTTAGATGCATGATCCTAGGTTCCTATGTTTAATTACTAGCATGTCAGGTCGCTAGTTGCCATGCTTAGGACCACGATAGAAGTCGAGTGATGACCGTCACTCGCGAGCTATAGGTCTCTTATGTGGAATCATAAGATTGTTGAACTCAGCAGCTCATGTGGTAAGAGCATGGGACTGACTCCGGTCAGTAGATATCAGTGGTTAAGCTTTTGAATGTACTAAGCATTTGTCGGGAATGGGACCGGTAAGCCTAGTACTATCCTGATCCGGCAAGGGAACTCTCTACCACTACACCCGGGAGAGATCCCCAGATACTAGGCAGTGGTGAATAGGTGGATCCGGACGGTCAGATACCGTGACCGGATAACCTCATACCAGGGACTGTGGACTTGGTCCCGAACTAAGGATGGTTGGGAACCGCCTGGTTGGTGTATACCCCACCCCTTTGGTTTTGTTTGGCATTCTTGGGGTATGCATTCTCCCGTATGTTTAGGTCCATCTTGCAAGGTTACTAATCGATCGATCGTCGGCCTCTCACCGTTATCTGAGACTGCTTAACCATCCACTCTATGTCCCTTAATGATGGAATTGAGAAGGAATTTGTATACTTGTTTAATTTGTATTGTACAACCCTTGTTTGAATTAGTTGGCTAACCTAGTAATGGTTAAAAGAATAGAATGTAAGCTAAAATTTGAAAGTAAGGACATATTCTTTGTTACTTTTCAGCAAAACAAAGTACTAGCCATAAAGCCTTGCATGTCTAGAGGGTTGGTGATTCTCCAATCACCCGACGGTTAAGTCTTGCTGAGTATTAGTATACTCAGCCTTGCTTTTGTTGATGATTTTCAGGTGATGATCTGTGTGATGATGGCTTTCCGTGGCCTAGTTCTCTCCCACCCGGTTGGGAATAAGAGTGGGAGGATGACAGTGCTTAGTGGCATCATCGATGGCCTCGTGTGATGTTGCTTATGTCGAGTAGTACTTTATTTCCACTGTGTTTCTAACTCTGAACTATTTACCTTTATGCAAAAGACTTGGTTTGTAATAATAAATCTTTGAAGGATGTTATGTAATAACTTGTGACTTGTTTACCTCTGGACTCGCCTTCATGTGAGTTTGTTGTACAATTGTCGATCCTGTGATGTAAGTGATTTACCGGGTCCGACCCGGCAGAGACGACATGTTACTTCTATACTATTGCTTAATGACCAAGAGGAGTGGTTTAGGCAATAATATGGAATTAATTTGAGCGGTTCTGTCACACCTACATGGTGAAGCCATGGTGGAGTTCCGGAGCCCATGCCTTGATTCCATCAAGGCAATTGTACATTCTACATTCGATGGTGATATAAATCATGTCTTTTGTTTACTTTGATATACATAGATGAGTGTTTTATCCATATGTGTAGCTAGCATATGCTTTTAGTAGGAATAAATCTAATCGTGGTGGTTAGTCTATCTCTTGCGGATACATCATTGTAGTGCACTAACCTAGGTTGTCGTTCGGTGATGACTATCCTTGCGTAGTGACAATACGGTGGAGGAGGAAGCGGCGAATGAACGTGCATCAGACCACTCCATATCGGGTTACTCCATATCAAGTGTACTCCTTATCATAGTATAGGATTAGATTGGTTTGTCATCGTGGCCGGAGCGGCAACAAGAAGACGATAGGCTAGGGTTACTGTGACAACCCGCCCAGGAAAATACCGTACTATCACCTAAGACCAATCCACTTTGGTCATTAAGCAATAATAAAGTATCATCCTGTCGTTAGTTGCCGGGTTAACGCCCGGTAAATCACTTGAAAAGCAACAAGGATCGAATATATGCATTAAAACTCACTCGAAGGCGAGTCCGATTCTTGTGCCTATGTGACCATTATCTCTCCTCTTGATGAAATTCCAGTAGTGTGCGAGTACCCGGATGTCTTTCCGGATGAGTTGCCTGGTATGCCACCAGACAGAGATGTCGAGTTTGTGATCGAACTCCAGCCCGGTACCGCACCCATTTCCAAAAGACCTTATCGTATGCCACCCAAAGAGCTAGCCGAACTAAAAACCCAACTCCAAGAATTGTTAGATAAGGGGTATATTCGCCCAAGCTCTTCTCCTTGGGGTTGCCCTACTCTCTTTGTCAAGAAGAAAGATGGTAGCTTGAGAATGTGCGTGGATTACCGCCCTCTCAATGCAGTCAGCATCAAAAACAAATACCCGCTTCCCCGAATCGATGTTCTTTTTGATCAATTGGCTGGTGCCAAAGTCTTCTCTAAAATCGACCTTCGTTCTGGCTACCACCAAATCAAGATTCGACCTTGAGACATTCCCAAAACCGCTTTTTCCACTCGTTATGGTCATTACGAGTTCTTGGTAATGTCTTTTGGACTCACAAATGCCCCAGCCTACTTCATGTACCTCATGAACTCCGTGTTCATGACGGAGCTCGATAAATTCGTCGTGGTCTTCATCGATGACATTCTCATCTATTCCAAAAGCGAGAAAGAACACACCAAACATCTCCGAGTTGTCCTTCAGCGTTTGCGAGATCATAAGCTTTATGCTAAGTTCTCCAAATGCGAATTCTGGTTGAAAAGTGTGAAATTCTTAGGGCACACCATTTCCCACGATGGTATCTCCGTAGATCCTAGAAAAGTTCAAGAGGTGATGGATTGGAAACCACCCAAGTCCGTACATCAAATCTGCAGTTTCCTAGGATTGGCGGGATACTACCGTCGATTCATTCCTGACTTTTCCAGAATCGCAAAACCCATGACCGAATTACTCAAGAAAGGAGTGAAATTCGTGTGGAGCGAAGCATATGAGAAAGCTTTCCACACCCTAAGGCAACATCTAACTTCAGCCCCAGTGTTAGTGCAACCGGATAACTCCAAACCATTTGAAGTTTTCTGTGACGCATCAGGCACGGGTCTCAGCTGTGTCCTTATGCAGGAGGGCCGAGTCATTGCCTATGCTTCACGGGCACTTCGACCCCATGAGCTCAATTATCCTACCCATGATCTTGAGTTGGCTGCTGTTGTCCATGCCCTCAAGATATGGAGGCATTATCTAATGGGTAATCATTGCAATATCTTCACCGATCACAAGATCCTCAAATACATCTTCACCCAGTCAGAATTGAATATGAGACAGAGAAGGTGGCTTGAGCTGATTAAGGATTATGATCTAGAAGTGCACTACCACCCCGGCAAAGCAAATGTTGTTGCGGATGCTCTTAGCCGCAAAAATCATTGCAACCACCTAGAGTTGGAGCCAGTTAGTGAACCATTGTGTGAAGAAATGAGAAGGCTCAACTTAGAAGTGGTACCGCAGGAATTTCGTATGCCTTGACGCGTAGAGTCCGATCTTTATGACGAATTGTCACCGCCCAACGCAGCCGATAAAGATATCCAAACCATCAAGCGAGAAACTAGCGAGAGGGAGACCCCAAGTACACTTGTTTCCGGAAAGGATCACCAGGATGTGGTCTGGTTTGGGAAACGTCTAGTGGTCCCCGTTGACCCAGAAATTAAGAAAATCATTCTAGATGAAGCTCACGGGTCCAAATTCTCTATTCATCCCGGTAGTACCAAGATGTACCAAGATCCGGCGTAACTTTTGGTGGTCCAATATGAAGGTGGATGTAGCCAAGTATGTAGCCGAGTGCGATACTTGCCACCGAATGAAAGCAAGTCATTTGAAATCGGCAGGTGTACTCCAACCCCTGTCGATACCTATGTGGAAGTGGGACGATATTAGTACAGATTTCATTGTGGGTTTACCCCTAACAGCTAGAAAGAAAGACTCTATTTGGGTAATTGTGGACAGACTCACCAAGACCGCTCACTTCATTGCCGTGCACACCACCTACTCCGTACAACAATATGCAGAGTTGTACATGGATCACATAGTTCGTTTGCATGGAATCCCAAAGACTATAATCTCTGATAGAGGGACTCAGTTTGTAGCTCGTTTTTGGGAACAATTGCATGAGTGTTTGGGAACCCAGCTGATCCGCAGTTCCAGTTATCATCCGCAGACCGATGGTCAGACGGAGAGAATAAATCAGATTTTCGAAGATATGTTGAGAGCAAGCATCTTGCACTTTTACAAGAGTTGGGACAAGTGTTTGTCCTTGGCAGAGTTCTCCTACAATAACAGCTATCAAGCCAGTTTGAAAATGGCACCGTTCGATGCTCTTTACGGACGTAGATGCCGCACTCCGCTGAATTGGTCAGAGGTCGGAGAGAGAACACTCTTTGGACCTGAATTAGTTAAAGAGGCCGAAGAAAGGGTGCAAGTGATAAGAGAGAATTTGAAGATGGCACAGATGAGGCAAAAGAGTTACCATGACAAGGGAACCGCACCTCGACACTTTGAGGTGGGAGATTACGTATATTTGAAAGTATCCCCCACCAAAGGTGTGCAAAGGTTCGGAGTCAAGGGAAAGTTAGCCCCGCGCTACATTGGACCATATGAGGTTATAGAAGTATTTGGACCCGTGGCTTACCGCATACAATTGCCAGAACGGTTTTCCGCAGTTCACAATGTGTTTCATGTAACTCAGTTGAAGAAGGGAATGCCTGTGCCGGAGAATGAGATCATCACAGAAGCTAATGCTTGGATTGAGCCGGATTTCTCGCTCATCGAGCACCCATTGAAAGTACTAGACCAAAAAGAGCGAAAGACCCGAAGGCAGACCGTGTGAATGTACAAGATCCAATGGAGTCATCACACGGAGGAAGAAGCAACGTGGGAGACGGAGGACTATCTTAACACTAAGTATTCGGGCTTCCTACAATCTCGAAATCATGAGTTCTTCTCCCCATTTCTTCGTTATCAGATCGAATCTCAGGACGAGATTCCGTTTAAGGGGGTAGGCTGTGACGCCTCAGGTTTTTAATTAGACATAATAGCCGGTCAAATGGTCAACAGTGGTCAAACCACGTCAACCTGGGCCCTCACCTCGAAAAACTCACTAACCCACCCTAGTGACCCTATTTGACTAGTAAACACACTTGTGGGGCCAACCCATGGTCAAAGGATGGTCAAACCCCCTTGCCACTCTAGTGTCCACCGGAGTCTGCCAGAACTTTTGCCGCGTTCTCCAAAGTTCACCTAACCACTTAAAATTCTACCTTCATGAAAGTTGTCCATCTTGATGAGGGACACAACTTTCATGTAGATTGGCATTTCAAATTTTAGGGGGAAAATCTTGGAAAATAAGTTGCAAGGCAGATTTTACTGTTTGCCAAAACAGGCTGACATTCACTTTAGGCATTCAAATAACTTCAAATCTGTGCAGAAAAACCCTATATAGCCTTTGTAGAAATTATTAAGGGTAACTAGGTCTACAACTTTGGTATTCATCACTTGGTCGACTTCTGTACAAAAATTTTGAGTTTTGCAATTTCCAAAACAGTCCCAGCAAAACAAAAACAGGCCGAACGCCAGCGCGCCGCGACGTCGCGCGCCCGCGCGCCGCGTGTCGCCGGCCGCCGCCGGCGCACCCCGGCGTCCGCGCCCGCGCAGCCCGAGGCCTAGCACCGCCCGAGGCACACTCGCCCGAGCCGACCTCGCCCCAACGCCCCCCGCCTCTAGGCGCCTCGAGCCGCGTCGCCGCACGCGCGCGCGCGCCCTCGAACCGGCGGTCCGTCGGGGCCGGCGTCGCCGCCGTACGCACGTCGCCCGAGCCGCTATGGTACGGCGGGTATCTCCGCCGTCACCCCCGTCGTCACCACGATGCGCCTCCCCGGCCTATTTAAGGCCCTTGCCTCCCTCCGCGCGCCAGCCCCGAGCCGCCCGCCGCCATTGCCGCCGCCGCCGGTGCTAGAGCTCGCCGCCCGTGCTCACCGCCGTCCAGCCGTCCGGTTAGCTCCCCTATGCCCTAGTGAAGCTCACGTGTTCGCTTGTTGCCACCCATTTCGCCCCCTCACCGGAATTCCCTGAGCCGCCGCGGCCACCGCCGCCGGCCACCGCTGAACCTCGTCGCCGGCCACCTCTCTGCCTCCACTCCGCCCCCTACCACTCCTAGGTGAGCGTGTGGTCCGGCCCCCGGCCACTTGCCCGGCCGGCGGCCGCCGCCCTCGCCGCGGCGGCCGGGCCGTGCCCGCGCCGCCCGGCCCGGCCAAGGGCCAAATTGCTTCGATTTCAATAGTTCTAGGGTGTTTCGCGTAAAAGTCCAGGGCCTGGTTGTGAAGATCCCTATCTAAGTTTCTTTACAGTTCAGTCTAGCGCCTTATAAAATTCCTAGAAATTTGTAGAAAGATCAGAAAAATACCAAACCAATTTTGTTGGGTTCAGGAAGAGAAATCCCACCACTTTTGTTATTTGCACATGGCTGGATTCTAAATAGTTTTGGCATGAAAAATACAAATGTGAAAAACCTAGATCTGGTGTAACTTTAAATCCATAACTCCTTTGTATCCCAATTTTGGATATGTTGTGTGTTAGGTCATGACTAGATGCTGTGCCAAAAGTTGCACAAAGTTATGCTGTAGATCGTGTTAAATAAATTCTTTTCCCTTCCTGCAGAAACTGCCTAGAGGATTTTTCTTGCTAAATATATTTATGTTCTTGAGTTCAACTTGTGCACATTGTCTTGTAATGTCACAATACACATCTTGGGAATTAATCATGATTTTTGGCTTCCCAGAAATATTTATTCTCAATTTGTGCATGAATTCCTTTGTAAATTAATGAACTAAGATCAGTAGAGTTTCAAGGTGAATATGCTGGTTCTTTAGGCTTGTTTAGGACCAGAGAGCATGCATGAGAAGTTGAGATCAGTTTGGTGCTTAATTAATTTTTGTATGCATTTATATTGAATCACTAGCTGGCCTTTGTCATTTTCAATAGTATTTAATTTCCTAGCATCCAACACTTACATGTGGGTCCAATGGACCAGTATAGGTGCTAATATGGTTAAGAGACATTTCCTTAATTTTTGGTAATCTAATTGCTTAATAAAAAGCTTAAAAGCCCTTTTAATATTAAAGAGAAGTTAAATAAAGAAAAACCCCTAATTAATTATTTTTCCTTTTTGAAAGTATTATTTAATATAATTAAAAGGTAATTAATTTTCATTGCTGATAAGAAATTAATTCATGGATAAAAAATATTATTCATACCTTTGCTTGCGAGAGGAAAAGGATTAAAGCTTTCACATGAAATAACAAGTATAATAAAAATCTTTATTCAAATGTGCAATAAAAGAATAACCCATGTACAACTAATAACCTTCCTAAAAGAGAAACACTCGATAGATGCTTGTTAAGGTGAATATGACCAACCCAGAGTTGGATAAGACAACAAACGATCACATCACCTCAATCTTGCGTTGCATTCCGTGTAGATCTTCCGGACGGAGATTACTCGCTTGTCCTGGAAAACGAGGAAGGAGGAGCGGAAGCTTCGCTGCAGTACGTGGAAGTGCTCGACACCGAGGGCGCCCAGGCTAACCTAGCTGACGAAGGCAAGCTCCGATGCATCTAACCTAGTTTTCAAATTCTTTATTCAGTTTTCTATGGATGATTGTGCATTTACGTTCAAGAGTTGAATGAAACCCTAGATGCATGATCCCTAGGTACCTTTGTCCTTACTAGTATGATAGGTCGATAGCTGCTAAGCTATAGGACCGTTACAAGTTGAGTGATGACCTCACTCGCGAGAATAGGTTCCTAGATAGGAATCACAATTATCCTTAAATGGATTGCTCACGTGGTAAGAGCATGGGATCTGGGCTCCGGTACAGTGGTTATGTGGGCTAAGTTTTTGAACGTACTAAGCACATGTCGGGAATGGGACTGGTAAGCCTAGTACCTTAATGAGACGGCTAGGGATGGAACTGTCACTACTCTTGGGATTCGCTCTCACGGCTAGCTACCAGTGGTGTATGGTGACTCCGGGTATCTTGCGGGGTATGCCGGATAGCCTGCACCAAAGACTGTGGCCTTTCATCCCGACCCGGGGATTTTTGGAAATGGCTCGGGGGACAAACTCGTACCTTTGTGGGCAGCCTACCGTGTGTTTGGGTCTACCTTGCAAGGTTTAAATCAATCGATTGTCGGCCTCTCACCGTTATCCGAGACTACTTACTCCACTAGTCATGAGATCCCTAATGATGGAAGTTGATGAATATTATGTTTGATTAATTGTATTGTACAACTTTGTTTGCACTAGTTGGCTAATGTAGTAAGGAATAAAACTACTAGAACTTGTGCTAAAATCTTGAAAGTAAGGACCTACTCTTTGTTACTTTTTAGCAAAAGAAACCCAGTAGCCAAAAAGCCTTACATGGTCTAGATTTGGTGAAGTAGTTATCACCGACGGGTAAGTCGTGCTGAGTATTAGTATACTCAGCCTTGCTATAATATGTTGATCCAGGTAATGCCTTCAGTGATGTGTGGCCCGGAGAGATCCCGCCCGGCTGGGAGCTGGAGTGGGTGGAGGACGACTACTGAAAGTATCATGGATGGCCTCCTGTGGTGTCTTTGCTTCCGTTAGTTAATTCCGCTGCTTTCGAAAACTCTGAACTATTTCATCATGGCAAAAACTATGGTTTGTAATAATTAACCCTTCGGGGTACGAATGTGGATTTTAATGTTGTTGTATCTCTGGACTCGCCTTCGAGTGAGTTTTAATGCATATATTCGATCCTTGTTGCTTTCCAAGTGATTTACCGGGCGTTAACCCGGCAACTAACGACAGGATGATACTTTATTATTGCTTAATGATCAAAGTGGATCAGTCTTAGGGGATAGTACGGTATTTTCCTGGGCGGGTTGTCACAGTTACCTTTGGTTTGCTTACCTTTATGGCTAGGTGGATGTGATCCATACATCCTTTCATGTATGTTTAATCTTTTATGCAATTAACACTTCACATAGGGTTAGACCGGTAGGTTAGATAGAGAACCTTAGTGGTTTGTTTCCGATCCTTAGATCGACAAATCTAGGGAGGACCCTCCTTGGTGAAAAAGGCACCAAGTCACCCGTAGACTTGCGGTGAGCTTGAGCACGATTTTGCACCGTCAACAAGACCCTTTTTCTGGCACCGTTGTCGGGGATCCGCAACTCGAACCCTAGGGAGATCTATCTTTCTTTTAACTAACCCTAATTCTTAGTATTGCATATATGCTTGTTTTCTTGTTTGTGTCCTTGAAAGTAAGTGAAAAGCTAGACACAAGATGTTCGAGAAGTTCTCAACATCCGCACCCCAAAAAGATGATCACAACATCAAGATTCGCTCTTTAGTGGTAGGTGCTAACTTTTGTTAGTGGCCAACCATCCTCTAGCTATCGAGTTCACACCCTACACGAGAGATGATAAACAAGGTAAGTCAATGTGTCAATTAAAATTTTAAGACTAATGTTTTGTGGAGAATCGTTTGTTCGAGCAATAGGTATTGGAAGCAATCATGGTGCCCCAAAGATCACGAGATCAAGCCCGTCAACATCTTCGAAGCTTCTGTTCGCTTCAAGTTTTGCACAGCCTCAGGGGAAGGGCAACAAAATATAATTGGATATTTAGAAGCCCTATGAAGTTACACTTCCAATGAGTCGAGAATCAAGTCAATCGGAGGTTCCTACAAGCGGATATGGCCGAATCACCGATGACTGCATGTCCTGAAATTTCTAGACAACAAGCAAAGCTGAAGTGAAACAGCCGTAGCTCCCTCATATGAACTCCGATTAAGATGGATGAGTACCCATTGTAAAGTTAATTTTATAAATTTTTTAATAGAATTATATTTTGGTATATGTTCTATTATGTATAGGGGGAAAATTCACGAGAAAGAGGCAGCAGCAACACGATGAGAACAAGAGAGTGGAGATGAGGACGACAACAACGCAGATAAGTTTGGACAATGCTTCCACTAGACCACACATGAAGAAATTCAGAGGCTTGAAACAAAACAAATACCCCTAAAGCATTGGCAAATAAAGACATAAGTTGGCGACAATCCGACGCAATGAGATGTTTGGAGCAAACCACGAAGGATTACACACAAAGGACAACATCCAATGGCGTAGACACTTTGAGCTCTCACACAAAGGCTCATGGAGTTACATGAAGACACTTAAGAGTTGTGTGAGCCCACAAATGAAGAGGAGTGATCCTACATAAAGTGACCTTGACGACATGTGACACGAAGGGAGAGATTGAAGAAGTCTACACGAGCCAGCTCCGATCATCAAGGATCGTTCGTTTTCAACTCCGAAGGACCACTCACAATGAAAAGCTCGAAGGCTATGGTACACATTAAGCTCTCAAGGTACTTTTGGATATGATATCTTTCTTTTGAAATATTCATGCTCATGACCAATAGTATGTTTGATTCTATGCCTTGCACTTTTGAATCATGATAGACTAGAATTTCTTGAAAATGATAAAGAGGCTATGTTGTGCTTTAACTTTGTTAATTTGCATGCCTAATGAACCCATGCCTAATGAGAGTCTTGGCACTGAGCAAGAAACTTATGCAACCTTTAATCACATTTTGTTCATCTAACTTTTAAATTGTGGTTACAATTGCATATGTCTATATTATGTTTTGCAAATCCTAGACTTGCTTTGTGCTTGGTCAAGCTCGTGACCTTAAAAGAGCGTGTGTCAGGAGAAAACCCAAGTTTCACTAACCATGCCGGTCATTAAACCATAATAAAGAGGGGAGAAGCCATTCCCCATAGGAATTGCAAGCTCGTGCATAGCCATCACCGAACGTCGAAGACAACACCACTGTTTTCATCAGTTTTGAGCACCTGATATGTAGAAGAAGGATAAAGTTTAAAATCAGAATCTCCATCAAGTGAGGATTCCAGAGCCTCCTATATCGACAAATTTGAAGACCCATACAAGAAGATATGGCAAAAACATTAGGCGTTGTGCAGTCTGAAATCTTTGGACAGATTGCAGCGTTGGAGTAAAACGGGCGTAACTCACTCGTTCGGAGTCCGTTGGGGGTCAAGAAAGACTTGATGGAAAGATAATTTCATACACCATATGGAAGTTATTGTTTGCTACATGATCTGATCTGGACATAGAGTAAAATTCACGAAAAGAGAGGCAGCAACGAAGAGCAAAGGAGAAGGAGGGGATGATGATGCAAGAGACGATCTGGCAAGTCTCTCATCAAGCAAAATGATCATGTCAAGCATTGAGATTAGATCAAAGCTGCATGGACATCTTCAAATCTTACATGAAGGACCATGGCTTCACGACCACGAGTAGGTACGTAAGAAAGTCAAGCTCTATGACTCTAAATGAAGCGCTTTGCGGGAGGCAACCTGATTTTTTATATATATTATGACCGTCTACATTGTGATCTCAAAAAGAAACATCAAATAACATTGTACCATTGCTCTAATAAATACCATAACACCATGTTGTTTAATTTAATTGCTATTGAGGGAGCACTTTGTTATTTGACCTTGGAAAGCTTGTAGACCCTTTTTTGTGCCTATTAGTGTTTAGAGTCATTTTTCTTTTGTGTCTTTTTAGAGAGAAATATGAAGTTGGCACCATCCTTTAGTTCCAAACCTTGTGGCTAGTTAATTTAGGCTAACTTTTGTTTTTGTTTTAGACAACCTCCATATCATGTTGTTTTGTTCATCCATGTTATATTGCATTACATGTTGTGTTGATCTAACTCTTTGCCAACCAACCTAGGCCTTCCCACAGCCCCCACAAAAAACCATAGCCAATGGAGGTAGGATTGATTGTGTCTACCGTTTGCCGTCACCATCCAGATTGAACAAGTCTATCTCTTTCCTCTCTTCTAACTAAAAACTTTGACTACCCTCCCCATAAAATCCTTAGAAAAACCTTTCACACCTTTAGCCATCCTAAAACCATAGTTTGTTTTTCATTAAAAGGCTCGTAGCACCACCTTAGTTAAAATTTCTATACTTGACTTCCTCTCTTCAAAATCCTTGTTTGAGCCAAAAATATATGATACCCATAACCTACCCTTAAACCTTATTAGTTTGGTTGATTGATTCTTTTCGATGGGTGACTTCCTTGTTGACAATGATTACTTCATATGAAGTGTGAGATCTAGCTTTGTCTATTACTCATTATAAACCACATCAAAAGTGTTTTCCAAACCTTGCTAATGTTTGCTTGTTCTAACTTCTTGCATTTGCATTTTGCATCCATCTCCTTGTCATCATCCACTTTACGTTAGCTTGGGACTTTTTGTGAAGCTTTATGATGATTGCTTTCGTACCTATGTTAATGCTTCATATGACGATATGGGCATTTTTCTTTTTGCAATTTTGTGTAAACATGGTGTTTAGACATGATTGGAGACCCACATCATTCAGTCTTATATACCTTTCTATCATATTGCATTGGATTGTTTATAAACTTTGCAATGCGCCCTACTTATTTTACACCATGAAGAGTTGTTAATCTTGGGATAAGCATGATGTTTTGACCTTGGCTAATAAATCTTTATGGTGGGGGAGAAGTTTGGAAACCACTTTGTAAGCATGGAGCTTACAATTTGGCGTAAACATTGTTTTGTTTTTATATCATCCTCTCATTTGCACACACACTTGCACACACGTACACCCATTAGGTTTAATTTTTATTTCACTAGCTGAACTATGCCACAAGTTAAGATCTTCGGGGATGTCTTTGGTTGTTAGCATAGAGTGGGTATTCCCGACCGTCACCTCGGGGGTACTTTGTGCTTTAGAGTTGTTTTGTAGGCATGACGAATCGCTCCCATGAGTTAGCAATGAAAGATGAAAATAAGATCGTCAACACCTTCAAAATCCCAGAAGAAACACCGCTGCCTTCATCAAGATTAGGCACATGTTCAGAGATGTATAAAAGAGGAAAATTTGGATATTTAGGAGCTCCACTAAGTCTTCTTTCCAACGCATCAAGATTCAACATTTTAGAAGACCCGTGCAAAGAGTTACAACCAAATCATTGGGCATCACACGTTCTGAAATCAGCCGGGACAGTTTGCATTGATGAAGTAAAAATGTGTAACTCTCTTGTTCAGAGTCCGATTGGGGTGAATGACCACTCGTTGGAAAGATAATTTCAAGAAATTTACAATGGAGCAATGGTTAAGTACATGTTCTGTTCTGGAAGTTGAAGAAAAAATTCATGGAAATGAAGCAGCGATGAAGGACAACATGGAAGGAGGTGAAGACGAGTTGAGAAATGATTGGGACTAAGGCTTGTAACAAAGGTGGACGATGAAGGACGATCAAGTGGAGAGTAATGCACATATGGCGGTAGGACTTCAATAATTCCAAGATGGTTCATCATCTTCCATGCCTAGCAACATGCTAAGCATGGGGGAGGACTTGGTGGACATAAGAAGACCGCATGGAGAACAAAGATCACGGTTGCCACGGGATGCTCATTTTCTTCTTCCATGTTAAGCACAATGCTTAACCATGGGGGAGGCATGCTACACTTCAAGCATCAAAGGACGGTAACAATTCTTCAACTCTCTTTTGTTCTTGTCTTTTCTATGTGTCTGCATTTATATATGTGCTTTCCACAACCTTAGATACAACCTTTGTATATCTCTCTTTAGAATAACATGGCTACTAGGAGTACAACCTATGTTTGTTTTTATTTTTTAATAATAATCACCGTTACCTTGAGCTCACCATGATGATATCTCGTATGCTCTTACTTTTGGATATATGATGATCATTGCCACTTTACTCATTCTTGTTCTTGGTTTGTATATGATTAAGCTAGTGCTCTCTTTAAATATGATCTGAAAATTTAATTAATGCTAGCCTAATCTTTTGTGGAGGTTATGATGACTTGAGACCCATAGTACTTTTCGTTGCTCTCACTTTTGAATGAATCAAATATCGTTTATTTTTGTTCTTAAAAGATATGCTAACCTTGTCTTTGATACCACTTGCTTTTTGCTCAACCTATCCAAAGCCTTATATTCATTGAGTGCAAAAACCTTAGTATACAAGATTTATTTTTGGGTACATTAATTCAAGGCTTGATTTCTCTAGCTCAAGACTAAGAAGTTGGTCATTCTGTTTTTGCGTATCTATCTTTATGCTAGCCCTTTCTATCCGTACATTGCGAGTTTCCACAACATACGAACCTTCCTTGAAGGAGTGTTGGTCTTTCCTGATTCGGTCAGGTCAGCGGTTCTTCAAGCAACGACAGCGCCTTGTCTTCACTTTAAGCCTCTGGACCTGCTCTCCAGAAGCTTGATGTTCACCTTCGTACGCGCTTAGAAGGATTTTCTTCTTTGGATCCCGTGCACCCTATGCGACCTCACTGGCGCTATGTCTTCGCTTCGCTTCATCATGACTCCGTCTCAACCGCTACGCCTACACGTCGTTCGGGGGCTTGAGAGACATGGGTACCCATGGGTCCCCCACCGACCAGGGTCCCGGAGGTCCTTGTCAAGTGGACCCAACCTGCCAAAAGCCCCGCCGACCTGCAAGTGGGCCTAGAGACCTTATCCACAACCCCGACGACCTTGGAAGATCTCGGACGACTTCATCCAGACTCCGGAAGACCTGCCGGGCTTGTGGCGCAAGCTTCTCCCCTAGATGGCGGTGCAGCACCACCAGTAGGTCTGAGGATCGCCGGATCCTCTCTATAATCATGTAAGATAACCTTCCTAATCTGTAACCGACCCCTATGAGAGTCCACCGACCTCAAATGGAAGCCCTAGCCCACTGGTCATATAAGGTGTCCTAGAGCTCCTTTCGAGGGGACTTCCCCATTCACGCGTAATTCCACCACACTGGATGTACGGTTTTACTCTCCCGAGGCCTAAAGCAGTCTAAACCCTCGTGTCCTTTCCATTCTCGCCGTGTTTCGAGGTCCATCCGCGAACTACCACCTACGCTCTTAGGTCCCGATCCCCCATCAATCAACCTACAACCGCTTGGGTAGCCCACTTGTGGATCTGCTAGGTCTCACCCCCTGACAGTCCGTGTGGATGATTACGACAATCTTGATGATCATCACGATTGGAGGCCACCAATAAATTGTTTACCTCACTAATCAGTGGTGCCATACATGGTGGAATTCAATGTGGTAATGAAGAGGAGCCACATGAGTCAGCACACACCTTTTTTGATTTATTGGAACAAGCTATGTTAGAGTTGTACCCTGGTTGCAAGGAAGCTTCAAAGGTTTCATTCATTGTTAGGCTATATCAGATCAAGTGCAGGTGTGGTCATAGCAACACTTCAATGGAGCAAATACTATTATTATTTCGTCTTGTGCTATCTGAAGGGCATTGTCTCCTGGATTCCCTGAACAAATTTCGAAAGGTGGTTCGAGAACTTAGCTTGGACTACCAAAATATTCATGCTTGTGTCATTAACTGTGTGTTATTCTGTGGAGTGTACACAAACATGGAAAACTTCCCAACTTGCAAGCTCAGTAGGTGGAAATATTACAGATTCAGAACAACGGACTGGCATGGTTGTCACTAATGCAAGAAAAAGAAGAGGCTACCTTGTAAAATATTGAGGTACTTTCCACTAATTCCTCAACCGCAAGGATTATTTATGAATGAGGAAACAACGACATATATGCAATGGTGACGCTAGACAGGGTTATGGTGATGCTAACAAGGAATCGTTGCAACAAAAATATCCCCATTGCGATCGAATGCACTATTACTCACAATTGATGCATTTGTGTGTGTCTAGCCCAAGACCTGTTTTCTAAACCTTGCAAAAAAACCGAGACCCGTCAATGAAATTGAACTCTAAAGCACTGAAAAAATTGGAAGCCTAACAGACCCATAGATGGTTGGCCAAACCACGTGGGCCTATTCGATGTCCTGTGGGCCTGGACCATGTCGTGCACACGACTACCAATCTTTGTACAACGAGTCCTATTGGTTTCACCGAGTCCTAACCAAACTCTAAGTCTTATCACCCATTGAGGACCGGAGTGGCCGAGGACCAGTGGATGGTCGCTCTTTGGTGTGATGTGTTATTGACAACGTGGCCTTGCGGGGCCTCCGAGGAGTGGAGAGCAAGTAGGATCGACTCGAGGGACCTGGTGGCCAGCGGGGTCAAGTGCGGGTTGCATGGTGGCAAGAAAAGTAAGACAAAGTTGTCGACTGGAGCCGGTGTAGGGTAGCGGCTCACGACCGGAGTCTGCACGCGGAGTTTGGGGAAGTTCACCACAAAACCGTCGGGTTACTTGGTTGAGCCACAAAATCAAGACCGGAGGCTCGGCGGGCAGTGGGGGATACGGGCGTGCCGAGAAGCTTCGATGTTGGGGGACACGTGGCGGGATCGCAAGGCTTGCGTCGAGAGGACATAGACTGCGACAAAGGCACGACCGTCCGAAGAAGAGGAGTGCTACTTGACCATATTGCCCCTGAGGGGTGTGTATCTCATTTCAAGTTGTAGAGGTAGCTTGGTCATTTGCCCAACCCAGAGGGACTCCATATATATAGCTCTAGGGTTTCTGGACAAATCATCCATTTGGACTGCTTCTCATTTCCCTGCTCCATAGGCTTAGATTTCCTTCACTGTTTTGTAGAGAATCTGACCTCTAAGTGTATGGAAGCTTTCATGGTTACGTCGATTTCCTTCTTGTGGCTCGAGTGTTTTTCGTGTCTTTTTCAGGTTATTTTTGTTGGATTTTCATGCGTGACTTGTTGCTCCGATTCTGAGGTGTTTGGATTCGTATTTCTTGTGGGGATCATGGACAACTGCCTTGTGCATCTTTGTGCTTGATCTTGACCCCTCAAACTCCCAATTTGGTCTTGGATATGAGGATTTTGGGTGGTTCCCTAGCTCTTTGGTTGAGCTCGGTTCGTGATTGATTCTAGGCAATTTTGTTGGTTTGAGGATCCAAGTTTTTGGGTATAGCATCCCCTAGGGACGCTTCACATCTCCCCCAAATCTTGTTTCAATCCATGCAGTTGTTTTGGAGATCCAGGCAAGGCTAGGTGGAGTTGACTTCGCTAGTTGGGCTGTTTCTACTTCTGTTTGCATGGGACAGACCGTCCGTAGGGTCCCCACGAATCGTCCGCGACTCAGCAGTTTGGTGCGTGTTCGTCCAGTTCTTGCGAGCTCACGCGTCGATCTGTCGGAGGGTTAGGATTTTGTTGTGTGAGGTATTCGAACTATCCACTGTTAGGTGATGGACTGTCCGCCATCATCGGACCGTCTGGAGGCTTGGGTCGGACCGTCCATAATTTTGAGGTGTGGTACTGGAGGTTCATCTGTTAATACGGACCATCTGTCCTAGGGGCTCGAACCATCTGTCGGGTCTTGACGGACCGTCCGCGAGGGTCGATAGTGATGAGGACACGAACTACATCACACGTACATCTACACCTGCAGCACCAGAAGCACCACGTACATCTACACCAACAACACCGGAAGCACCTCAGGCGCCATCTACACCACTAGGCGCACCTCCAGCCCAGACGTCATTCCCTCCACCTGGGCCAATTACTCGGGCTCGTGCAAGGGAATTGAACTACATCATGCTATTGAAGAACGAAGGTCCAGAAGCATAGAAGATGGCCCAACAGGCGACCCGGGTTGGGGCGCCTAGGGTTGGGCGCCGCCACCCTCCTCCTGGCCGCACGCCCCTTCCTTATCCGCTAGGAGCTGCGCCCCCTATTTAGATAGACTCCTCTTTAATTTTCAAACTTGAGTTTTGTTTTACATCTAGCTTTAGCTACACCAGAACACGCACAAATACGTGCTGTCCTCTGTGATTCAGAACTCCACTTTCGAGTGATATTAAGATTGCTCACCTCGGATTCTTGTTCGTTCTTCGATTGCGCACAAGAATTGATCTTCGTGATCAGGCTGATCTTGCGCCGGCAAGGTCGGTAACCGTCGGGAGTTGGTTCAGCGATTGCATTGGCGCTTTGAGTCTCGCTCATCGTAGTCGGATCGTGAGGGTCGTCTCCCACCAGATCGAAGCTATCTCCACTCACCGAAAGATCGGGCACTCCACCTCTATCAAGTGGTATCAGATTTCCAGGTTGATTGGTGAGTTTTATCGAGTGTTTTTCCTTTCCTACAGTCCACAAAAACCAAAACAAAATTTTTTCAGGTTAGATCCTTGTCCCAGCAACCACCTTTTAGCCTTGCACATTCTTTCAATAAGTGTCTTTGTTGAATTTGTGTGCTTCCTCGTTCAATTGTTGCTGGTTACTTGTGTTTCATCTCTGTTTCATCTAACCCTAGCCGTCACGCCCACCGTCACGCCGCCACCTCTAGGTTCCCCTTCCCTGTCCCGTGGTGCGGTAGGTCAAAAAAAAGGAGAAAAAAAATAAAAAAGAAAAAAAGAAAAGAAATCCAAAAAAAGGGAACAAAAAAAAAGAGAGAGAATCCGAAAGAAAAGAGAGACCGCCGCACAGTCCAAGTGGGAAACGGGAACCGCTTCGTCTAGGTGCAAGAGTTTTGCGTCGTCACAATTCGCCACCGATTCGTCCTTGTTGAAGGAATTTTCCGTGGAGTCCGGTTCCGTTTTTGCCACGGCATACCGTACCTCTCCTGCTATTCTCCACGGTAAAACTACCACGCCACAGCACACCATATTCAGAGCTTGGCCTTACTTTTGAGAGAGAGAGAGAGTGCAAGGAAAAAGTGCATGTGGTGAGTTGCTTTTTGAGATCGTCTGTGTTCATATTATCAGTTTTTGGGGCACCTTGAAAAAAATTCAAAAAAAATTCAAAAAAAGAAAAAAAAAGAGAAGAGGTGCGCCCCTCAATCTTTTTCACTTCCTTTTCGGTTTCACTTGTTACCAACAGTGTTTGATCGTGTTTAGCACTATTATTCAGCTTTGCATTATTGTTTGATTGTGCTAATCCTTCAAATTGAGTGCAGCCTTCCCAGAACTCCACATATTTCTACGATGAGCAGATTTTGTTTCTCTCCAGGCAATCGCTCCTCCAATCTTTCGTGAGTTCCACCGGTTGGTTGGAGGTCGCCCCTGTGTGCTGGTAAGAACGGATAAGAATTTGCTAACAGCACTAGTTTGAGCGCCTTGTGAGCCGTTCCACACCTGCTTTTGTTGTCGTTTTATTTTTGTGTTTGCGCTAACCATGTCAGGCGACGCCGACAAGAAAGAGTTGCAGGACATGCGTACTGAGATTGAAGGCCTTGTCACCGACATCCAGACCATGCACGAACGAATGGACTCCACGGTTACTACGACCAACGAGCGGTTCGACCAGCTCGAGCTCGCGCAGACAGCCACCAAGACGACGCTCGACGCCATCGTGTCACGATTCGATGCATTGAACACAGTGGTAACTGATTTGGTGGCCCAAGGATGTGTGGGTGACGATGAGCAGGAGGATGCTGACCGCCGCGGCAAAGCCCGCCGTGTACCACGCCGCCCCGCTGGTAATGACTCCTTCTCTAAAATAAAATTTAAAGTTCCACCCTTTAATGGCAAATACGATCCTACTGCATATCTTGATTGGGAGTTAGAAGTTGAACAAAAATTTTCATGTCATGATATTGCTGCTACCTCTCAAGTTAAGGCTGCCATTAGTGAGTTTACTGATTTTGCTTTAATCTGGTGGCGTGAGTATAAGAATAAAAATCCTACTGCTGTTCCGACCACTTGAGAGCAATTAAAAACTGCTATGCAACATCGCTTTGTGCCTTCATATTATGCTCGTGATTTGCTTAACAAAATGCAGCGATTTCAGAAAGGTTCTCAGTCTGTTGAGGACTATTACCAGGAGTTGCAAAAAGGTATGATTCGTTGTGGCATATTGGAGAAACCCGACGCTGCAATGGCACGCTTTCGTGGTGGTTTGAACCGCGAAATTCAGTACATCCTTGATTATAAAGAATATGTTGACATGACCCAATTATTTGAGTTTGCTTGCAAAGCTGAGCGTGAAGTGCAGGGACACCGCTCGAGGACATATTCTAACACTTTTGCAGGTAGAAATTCGTCATCCAGTTCAGCACCTGCTCTTCCTGCGCCATCCACACCTACACCGCGTGAGAAGCCAGCTACGCAGGCAGGAGCCACCCCTGCCACAGGCACCACTCCATCCACAGGCGCAGCATCCACCACAGGTCGTACATGGGATATCATGTGTTTTCGTTGCAGCGGATGTGGCCACGTGGCTCGGGACTGTCCGAACAAACGCACATTACTCATTCGTGACAATGGTGACTACTCTTCAGCTAGTGGTTCAGAAGAACTTGAACATACTTTGCTTGCCACTGACAATGCAGCTAAGACGGACATACAAGTCAATCCGGGGGACGCCGATAGGTACGAGAGTCTTGTTGTGCAGCGTGTTCTTAGTACACGGAGTCGCCCCCCCTCGAGAAGAATCAGCAACACACTCGTTCCATACGAAGGGTGTTGTGCGGGAGCGGTCGATTCGCATCATCATCGACGGCAAGTAGCGCAACAATTTGGCGAGTACTATGCCGGTCGAGAAGTTGTCATTACCCACTCGTAAGCATGCAAACCCATATCACATTAAATGGCTTAATGATGGTGGAAAAATTAAAGTATCACGCTCGGTGTGTGTTCCTTTTTCTATAGGTGCTTACTCTGATTATGTTGATTGTGATGTTGTTCCTATGGAAGCATGTTCTTTGTTACTTGGTAGACCTTGGCAATATGATACTGATAGATTGCATCATGGTCGTTCGAATCATTATTCTCTCAAGTTTAAGGGTCAAAAAATAATTATACATCCTATGACTCCTGAACAAATTGTTAAAGATGATCTTGCTAGAGCTGTTAAACTGGATAAACAACAGGAACCATCACCCTCCACTTCTGATAAATCTGAAATTAAGTTGAATGCTCCTGTTTTACTTGCTACACGTGCTGATTTTGATGATATTCGAGATGCTCCTTTGCCATGCTATGCACTTGTATGCTTTAGTGTGCTTGCTTCCCTTGATGATGCACCATCTGTGGATATTCCGCCTGCGGTTGCTAACCTTTTGCAGGAGTATGCTGATGTCTTTCCGAAAGGCTTGCCACCGGGTCTCCCACCGCTTCGTGGCATTGAGCACCAGATCGACCTCATTCCCGGTGCCCAGCTTCCAAACCGCGCCCCGTATCGTACAAACCCGGATGAGACAAAAGAGATTCAGCGCCAGGTGCAAGCGTTACTTGATAAGGGTTACATTCGTGAGTCTCTTAGTCCTTGCTCGGTTCCTGTGTTACTTGTTCCTAAGAAAGATGGTTTATGGCGTCTGTGTGTAGATTGTCGCGCTATTAATAACATAACAATTCGTTATCGCCACCCTATACCACGCCTTGATGATATGCTAGATGAGCTTAGTGGTGCCATTCTGTTTACTAAGATTGATTTGCGTAGTGGTTACCATCAGATTAGAATGAAATTGGGAGATGAATGGAAAACGGCTTTTAAAACTAAATTTGGCTTATATGAATGGTTGGTTATGCCGTTTGGTTTGACTAATGCTCCCAGCACTTTTATGCGCTTGATGAATGAAGTTCTGAGGCCCTTCATAGGATTGTTTGTCGTTGTCTATTTTGACGATATCTTGATTTACAGCAAGTCTATGGCAGAGCATTTAGAACATTTGCGTGCTGTTTTTGACGCGTTGAGGGCTGCCCAGTTATTTGCTAACATTGAAAAATGCATCTTCTGCACACAACGTGTCTCGTTTCTTGGTTACGTTGTTACCCCACAGGGGATTGAGGTGGACAGCAGCAAGATTGATGCTATTCGGGAGTGGCCTACACCGACAACGGTTACCCAGATTTGGAGTTTTCTTGGTCTTGCAGGTTTCTACCGCCGTTTTGTCCGTGATTTTAGCACCATTGCAGCACCTCTACATGAGCTTACAAAGAAAGATGTTCCTTTTGCTTGGAGTGATGCACAGGAGGTAGCGTTCACCACATTGAAAGATAAGTTAACCCACGCTCCTCTCTTGCAGTTGCCTGATTTTACTAAAGTGTTTGAGATTGAATGCGATGCTAGTGGTATTGGGCTAGGTGCTGTTTTGTTACAAGAAGGTAAACCAGTTGCTTTAGCGAGAAATTAAGTGGTGCTAGCTTGAAATACTCAACTTATGATAAGGAACTTTATACTTTAGTGCGAACTTTGCAAACATGGCAGCACTATCTTTGGCATCGTGAGTTTATAATTCATTAGGATCATGAGGCTTTGAAACATATTCGTACCCAAACAAATCTGAACCGTCGTCATGCTAAATGGGTCGAATTTATTGAGTCCTTTCCTTACATCATAAAACACAAGAACGGGAAGGATAATGTTATCGCTGATGCTTTGTCTCATCGTTATACTATGCTGTCATAGTTAGATTTTAAAATTTTTGGTTTGCAAACTGTGAAAGATTTATATGTGGACGACGCTGATTTCAAAGATGTTTTCGCTCATTGTGTTAATGGGAAACCTTGGGGCAAATTTCACCTGCAGGACGGGTTCCTGTTTCGCGCTAACAAGCTGTGTGTTCCAGCTAGTTCGGTTCGTCTGTTGTTGTTGCAGGAAGCACATGGAGGCGGTCTCATGGGGCATTTTGGCGTTTACAAGACGCATGAGGTGCTGGCTGCCCACTTCTTTTGGCCCCGGATGCGCAAAGATGTTGAGCGCGTTGTTGCACGTTGCACTACTTGTCAGAAAGCTAAGTCACGTTTGAGCAACCATGGTTTGTATATGCCTTTGCCTGTCCCTACCTCTCCTTGGCTTGATATTTCGATGGATTTTGTTTTGGGATTGCCTCGAACTAAGAAGGGGAGGGATAGCATTTTTGTGGTTGTTGATCGTTTCTTCAAAATGGCTCATTTCATACCTTGTCATAAGACTGATGATGCTAGTCGTGTTGCTGATTTGTTCTTTAGAGAGATTATTCGTTTGCATGGTATTCCAAATACAATAGTCTCTGATCGTGATGCTAAGTTTCTCAGTCATTTTTGGAGATCACTTTGGAATAAGTTGGGAACTAAATTGCTGTTTAGTACAACTTGTCACCCTCAGACTGATGGGCAAACTGAGGTGGTTAAAAGGACTTTGTCAACCATGCTTAGGGCTGTTCTAGATAAAAATTTGAAACGTTGGGAAGATTGTTTGCCTCATGTTGAGTTTGCTTATAATCATGCAACACATTCTTCTACAAAGATGAGTCCTTTTCAGATTGTGTATGGTTACATTCCGCGGGCGCCTATTGATTTATTTTCGCTTGATGCTGAGGACGTCCCACACAAAGATGCTGTTGCACATGTTGAACAAAAGATTAATCTGCATGAACAAACTCACCAAAACATTGCTGCTGCTAATGCTAAGTATCAAGTTGCTAGTAGTAAAGGTAGAAAACTTGTTACTTTTGAGCTTGGTGATATGGTTTGGTTGCATTTACGAAACGATCGTTTTCCTGCTTTGCGCCATTCTAAATTAATGCCTCGTGCTGCTGGTCCTTTTAAAGTGCTAACCAAGATTAATGAAAATGCTTATGTTCTTGACCTGCCTGCGGAGTTTGGTGTTTGCACTAGTTTTAATGTTGCAGATTTGAAACCATACGCGGGCGAAGATGATGAGTTGCCGTCGAGGACGACTTCAGTTCAAGAAGGGGAGGATGATGAGGACACGAACTACATCACACGTACATCTACACCTGCAGCACCAGAAGCACCACGTACATCTACACCAGCAGCACCGGAAGCACCTGAGGCGCCATCTATACCACTAGGCGCACCTCCGGCCCAGACGTCATTCCCTCCACCTGGGCCAATTACTCAGGCTCGTGCAAGGGAATTAAACTACATCATGCTATTGAAGAACAAAGGTCCAGAAGCATAGAAGATGGCCCAACAGGCGGCCCAGGTTGGGGCGCCTAGGGTTGGGCGTCGCCACCCTCCTCCTGTCCGCACGCCCCTTCCTTATCCGCCAGGAGCTGCGCCCCCTATTTAGATAGACTCCTCTTTAATTTTCAGACTTGAGTTTTGTTTTACATCTAGCTTTAGCTACACCAGAACACGCACAAATACGTGCTGTCCTCTGTGATTCAGAACTCCACTTTTGAGTGATATGAAGATTGCTCGCCTCGGATTCTTGTTCGTTCTTCGATTGCGCACAAGAATTGATCTTCGTGATCAGGCTGATCTTGCGCTGGCAAGGTCGGTAACAATCGGGAGTTGGTTCAGCGATTGCATTGGCGCTTCGAGTCTCGCTTGTCGTAGTCGGATTGTGAGGGTCGTCTCCCACCAGATCGAAGCTATCTCCACTCACCGAAAGATCGGGCACTCCGCCTCTATCAGATAGGACCGTCCGTCCTATTCAGGCAGATTTGCCTAAGTCCTTTACTTCTTGAGTTATGCTTCCACTTTGGGTTGTGTTAGGACTTATTACTAGGATTGGTAGGTCCATTGTGACTATGCGACCTTGGCAAGCTTGTGTGGGAATCCTTGGTTGTGGATTTGGGGCATAGGCCGAGTTCATCCTCCGGGAAGTATTTTTATCAGCTCTGATTCACTCCCCCCCTCTTTGGTAGCCTAATCGGTCCTTCAATTGGTATCAGAGCCGGTTAAGGATCTTTGTGATTGTAACCAGTCAAGATCCAAAGATGGCGTACCAAATATGGGGTTAAGGTCCTCCACACTTTGATGGTAAGAACTACCAGATGTGGAAAAGGCGGATGGCCGTTTTCCTCCGCGGCAAGGGTCAGATCCTTTGGGATGTTATGGTGAACACAACTTAGTTCATTCGATTAACATCCTAGCTCCAGGATCGAGGGATATACACGACGCCAACAACGAGGTGGTCGACTACTTGTTTCATGCTTCGTGTCAATCCGAATTTGATTGGGTTCAGACAAAGGACTTAACTTGTATGTTTTGAGACTAGTTGAAGAACGCTCATGATAGGAACACTCAGGTTCAGGCTCGGTTGTTCATGACCTACCGGAGAGAGTACGAGAACTTTACTCATCTCCCAGTGAGTCCATAGACACCATGTTCCAGCGGTGCACTATGATTGTGAACAACATGAGGGCCAATGTGGCTGCGCTCCCATACGATGATCAAGATAGGGTTGTGAAGGTTATGCACTCTCTGGATCATACCGTATGGAGTGAGAAGGTCGAGGCCATTTTGGAGTCGGAGAAGTATGAGACCCTCACAGTGGACGAGTTGTTTTCCAAGCTGAAGTAGTCTGAGGTGGACCGTGGGGTGCGAGCAAGGATCGAGAACACGATTGATCCTCATAGTTTGGCTCTTGTTTCTGGACCAAGGACTAACGCTAACTTGTCTTCAAGACAGTTCTCTTTGTCTTGTCTTGTGTCCATGCCAGATGAGGAGTTCGACGTGCTGGGTGAGAAAGATATCGTGTTGTTAAGCAGGCGGTTCGAACGCATGTACACGAACTGAAGAACGCTCGGAGGAGTTCGGATATGTGCTACCAGTGCAAGAAGCACGGGCACTTTATCGCTGAGTGCCTAGAAGCCACAGAGGTCAAGCCCGACCACAATCACTGTCTGAGGACCGACCACAAGCACCGCTTGAGGGACGACCACAAGGGCAAGAACAAGACCGAGCGGAGACCAAGGAAGAGTGGTGGTCATAAGAAGAAGGAGCGTGCGATGGTTGCAGGAGCGCGCGACATCGACTCAAGCTCCTGCTACTCTTCATCGAGCTCAAGCGATGAAGAAGAGAACTAACACAAGGGCAAGCGGTCAAGCAAGAACATCAACAGCTTGTGCTTCACTGCCAAAGGCTTTTGCGGCATGGCACATAGCTCTGCAATCAAGAAGAGCAACAAGAATGACTTAGACTCCGACTTTGAGGATGAGGTAAACAATGATCCTTCCTTCTTGGTAGTGGAGAATGCTAGGTTGAATGAATTTATTGACAACCATGATGATGTGCTTGGAAACACCAACAAGGAGAAGAGGGAGTATAAGTATTTGCTTGGAGAGGCTAAGGAGAAGCTGATTGAGCTAGAGTCTTTACTTGTTGATATTAGGGCTCAAATAGATTCTCTGAAGTCTACTCCTATTGTGACCGATGAACCTGAATGCATTGATTGTTCTACTTTTGCTTGGTGATTTGACTGTGCTTAACGAGAAGTACGCCTCCAAGGTTGAGGAACTAGATGTGCTTAGGGTTGAGCTAGATGAGATGAAATCTAGAACCTCCTTACTTGGTGCTTGTACTTCTTGTCCTGCTTTGCATGAAAAACTAGATGTGTCAGTTGCTTATGCTAGATCTCTAGAAGCTGCTTTGAAAGCTCCTATTCCTACATCATGCTCTACTTATGAATTACGTGTTGTACAGAATTTGGAGCTTGCACACTATGTGAATCATTTCTAGGATCAGAATGATGAGTTGAGAAAGATGATGGGTTGGTTGTCTGGTCATGAGCCTCGACTCAAGATGATGATTGAGGCATACAGTGCTATGACGGGCAAGCGCTTGGGTCGGATAAGGTTGGTGAGGGAAGTGGTGAGAATGAGGGGAAGATCGGCGACATCCTAGAGCCACCAAAAATCCCCACAAGAATGCCTATGCTCCTAATCCAAACCCACTTAGGAACCGACTAGACACAACCCTAGCTCCACCTGTGTTTCCTCCACATACAGACAACTTCCAGAAGGTCATCAAGTTCAAGAGTGACTTGGGGAACGAGTTCTTTGGGAAGAAGGGAGAGAAACTGAGTGAGGAGAAGCCACAACCCAAAGAGAGCCAAAAGCCAAAGCCCAAACCGATCCCCTTCCATTGTGAGGATTGTGGGAGGGATGGGCATCTTTCTAAGTTTTACTTCAGGAGGAAGCGTGACGAGAGGTTTTCTAGGGAGATGGCAAACAAGGAAAGGTACAACCCCTCTCGTGTTGAGCCTGAGCCTCGTATGGTGCCTAGAGGTGAGGGTCTTGTGTACACCGTTCCGCGTCAGGGGAGGCATGAGTTTGTCCTCGAGGTGTGCCACCACAAAGAAATGGTGATAGGCGTGTTGGGTTTGGGAATGGTGAGTTTGCTAGACATTCCTTCGCTCGTGGTTGATACGAGTATGGGGGGAACGATTGTAGCTTTAGGTTCCAGAGGAGCTATGGGCCACGGTCTCCACTTCGTGGTACATGTAGTCGTCCAAGGGGACTTCATGGTAGCCTGTTTGGAGGCAATTAGGATTCTTCTAGTCTTTTCTGTGGCTAAAGGATTCAAATTGTACCAAATGGATGTGAAGAGCGCCTTCCTGAATGGGTTCTTGGAGGAAGAGGTTTATGTGAGGCAACCACCTGGGTTTAAGAGTGTTGAGTTTCCCCACCGAGTGTACAAGCCGAGGAAGGCCTTGTATGGGCTAACACAAGCTCCTAGGGCATGGTATGGCAGGTTGGGGGATTCTTGTTCAGCAAGGGGTTTGAGATGGGAAAAGTAGACAAGACTCTTTTCTCCTCAGGCAAGGCAATGATATCCTAATTGTTCAGGTGTATGTGGATGATATTGTCTTTGGCGACACATCTCACTCTTTTGTTTCAAGGTTTGTAGAGGACATGATCAAATAATTCGAGATCTCTATGATGGGAGAATTGCAGTTCTTTCTCAGGCTTCGGATCAAGCAGGGGAAGGAAGGAACCTTTGTGCATCAAGCCAAGTACACGAAGGACATCATCAAGAAGTTCAAGATGGACGACTCGAAGCCCCTATCGACACTGATGAGTATGACTACACTGTTGGACGCGAACGATGACGAAGAGCTCATGGACTAGAAGGAGTGCCAGAGCATGATCAGCTCCCTCTTGTACTTGATGGCGATGCGGACGGACATCCAGTTTTCTGTGTCTCTGTGCGCTCGTTTTCAAGCGTCGCCGAGGACATCACATTGGAAGGCCGTCAAGCAGATCTTTAGGTACCTTCGATACACGCCTGAGCTCGGTCTTTAGTACTTGGCATCCTCCTCCCTTTCGCTTCTTGGTTTTTCGGATGCCGACTTTGCGGGGTGTCATGTCGATTGGAAATCAACTTCAGGTACTTGCCAATTTCTGGGTTCCTCTCTTGTTTCTTGTTTATCTCGCAAACAGTTAAGTGTAGCTCAGTCTACCACAGAAGCTGAGTATGTCACTACCGCAAGTTGTTGCTCCCAGCTGTTGTGGATCACATACATGCTGAGTGACTTTGGTGAGGAATGTACCCATGTTCCTCTCATGTGTGATAGCATGAGTGCCATTAGTGTTGCCAAAAATCCCGTGCTTCACTCCGGAAGCAAACATATAGAGGTGAGGTATCACTCCCTGAGAGACAATATTGAGAAGGGAAATATAGACCTCATCCATGTGCCAATCGAAACTCGCTGATATCCTAACAAAGCCTTTGGACCAAGCTACATTTGCACGTTTGCATAGAGAGCTTAATGTGCGTTTACCTTTCTAAATTTTGGTTGTGGGTATGTGTTGATGGTCCTTACAACAAAAATCTAACCATCAAAACCTCGGGTTCGAGAGGAGTATATGACAAGTTTCATGCACATTTTTAGTACTAATTAAGTTCCACGAGTTGTGTTGTGAATTTTATAGGCAGGTACACATTTTAAGAGAATTTGGACCAACACGCCACATGTGCTAGGCATGGCCGAAACACCTGGTTCGGCCGAACCTGCAGGTGCAGTCGGCCCTACCCTGTGGCATGACTCTAGTCCAGAGCATCCCTACTCCCTCGAACACAACTTGGACGAGCAAGATTGATTGAAGAAATGTCGATTTGATCAAAAGGTGGAGGCTAGGATCACTTGGATCAACGGGTCAACCTATCTGATCGCTCAACCGCCACAACCATCATCCAGAGGCAATCCTAGGTGTTCCCTAACATGGTCAGTGCATCGCACTACACGAGGTAGGGCCGGCCGCACCTATCACTTGGCGTGCCGGGCAAAACTGACCCAAGGAGCCGATCTACAACCACCTCAGGAGTAGTTATCATGAACGTCCAATTTTAGAGGTAGCACATCCTAGGGCCGACCATGCCTGGTGAGCCGGCCGCAACTAGGATATTCCTCCCCTGTGCTCCACCGACTTCCCTTGCCTATAAAAGGCATCTCACACTCACTAGAATGGACACACAACGCAGGAGCATCTTCATTTCTCACTTTTGTTCACTTAGACTAGGATTAGTGTAGCTTGGGAGTTAGAGTCGAGTTGAGCTAGTCTCGGGGTTCCAGATGAGTCTTCTTCAGGGGTCCGGTACTACTCTTGTATCCTTTCTTTGTTTAAGACTCAAGTCCAATTCAAGTAATCTTTCTATCTTACCTTTCGAGTCAATTACAATCAACTTTTACTTTGCTCTAGAAGCTTTATTCTTGGTTTAGACTAAGGTTAGTTTAATCTTGGTTAGCGAAGCTCTCTTGAAGCCTATAGTGTTGTGGTCATTCTTCACTTGATCTTCTACCGAGGTCATTTGTGCTTAGTAGCGGAGAGAGACCTTCCTTCGTGATGTCTGAGGAAAAGTTTTTTGGTTCATTGTGAGCGCGGTGCTCAGAGCTTACCTTAGTCTTGGATTGGTGTCCTGTTTAACGGAATAGTTGTGGAACCCTAGGGAGGTGACAACTCCGAACGGGCTCAGTAGTCCACCACGTTAGTTCGGGCCGATAGGATTCAATGCGTCGTTGTCTCCCTTCTCATCCCAGTCCGAGAGCGCGGCTTTGCATGCCCCTGCAGCACTAGAAGAGCTTGTTGAGTTTAGCTTGCCTTGGGTATCCTTTGCCTTAGTTCTTTACCAAGAGTTGACAAGAGTAGATAGATTGTGTTAGGATCCTTTCTCGTCTCGTTGTCCTCCCAACTCACTAGGTCATCTCTAACCCTTTATCAAGATATCCTTGTGTGTGTCAAGTTATCCCTCGAATATCTTTATTAGTTACCCCCTCTATAGCTCTTTACCGAGTCTTGTTACTCTCCACCGTTTATCCGATCATCTTTGCCATAGTGCCTACCTTGGGGAAATATAAATACGGTAACCCGAATACCACCAGGTGAAGTGCTACAACGGGTAATCCATGCGCTTGCGGACCTTCCGGTGATGTGTGTTTTACCAAAGATGTTCCTATCTCCATTACTAGGGGTATAAACCCGGTAGCAACCCTAGCAAGTGCCAACAAGCGTTTTTAGCGCTGTCGCCATGAGTGCAAACCTAGTAGTGAGGCTAAGGAACGTCAACAAGCATTTTGGCGCTGTTGCTGGAGAGGCAATATGTGACAACCCCACCCGAGATAATTCTGTACTATTGCCTAAACCACTCCTTTTGGTCATTAAGCGATAATAAAGAAATAACCCGTTGAGTGTTGCCGGGTTTACACCCGGTAAATCACTTGACATCACAGAGAGGATCGAACGTATACATTAAACTCCCACGAAGGAGAGTCCAGAGTGCCTTACCAATGAATACCGAATTCCCCGTAGGGTCCATTATTACAAACATAGTTCTTGACATAAAAGTAAATGGTTCAGAGTTTTATTAAAATAGCGGAAGTACTAATAGCGATACGATATGACATCACTGGAGGCCATCCGTGATGCCATTACTCGGAGTTATCATCCACCCATTCCAGCTCCCAGCCGAGTGGAAGTTCTCCGGGCCAAACAACTTCACCTGGAAACAACAATTATAGCAAGGTTGAGTATACTAATACTCAGCAAGACTTACCCGACAAAAGTAACCTCTAGACATGTAGGCTTTTGGCTGGTGGGTTTGTTTTGCCAAAAAGCAACTAGGATCATGGATCTTACTTTCAATATTTTAGCTCAAATTCTAGTGAGAATACGATTACTATAATGAGCAACTAATACAATCAGAATTGTACAATACAATTAATTCACGCAGAAGATTTCACATAGTTCCATCATTAAGGGATATCACGGCCAGTTGATTAAGTTGTCTCGGATAACGGTGAGAGGCCGACAATCGATTGATTCATAAACCCTTGCAAGGTAAACCTAAACACACGGAGCGGTGCCCCAACAGAGCTGACACCGACCAAACGGTTCCCAAATATCCTCGGATTGGGATAGTAGCCTACAGTCCCGAGTACAAGGCTATCTGGCATGCCCCACCTAGTACACCCAGCCTCACACAAGTACCCTCCTTCCGGTTGCAAGCCGGGCAGGAGACGAATTGAGCGTAGTAGTAGTAAAATCCCGTGCCGTCTCATTAAGGTACTAGGCTTACCGGTCCCATTCCCGACAAGTGCTTAGTACGTTCAAAAGCTTAGCCCACAAAGCCACTGGACCGGAGCCCAAATCCCATGCTCTTACCACATGAGCAATCCATTTAATAAAGAGGTGATTCCAAAAGGAAATTATATTCTCACGAGTGACAAACATCACTCGACTTTTGCCGGGTCCTTAGAGCATAGCATCTAACGACCTAGCATACTAGTAAAAGAACATAGGCACCTAGGGATCATGCAACTAGGGTTTCATTCAATTCCTGAACGTAAATGCACATAGAATAACAAAGATAGTTGCATAAATTTAAATATAACATGGGTTAATGATAAACCGGGGCTTGCCTTCGTTGGCACAAGCAGTTAGACAAACTTCCGGATTTTGGCCCGGGGAACTTCCACCCGGCTGGGAGCTGGAATTGGTGGATGATGACGCCGAGTAATGGCATCACTGATGGCCTCCAGTGATGCCATATCGTATTGCTATTAGTACTTCCGCTGTTTTAATAAAACTCTGAACCATTTACTTTTATGTCAAGAACTATGTTTGTAATAATGGACCCTACAGGGAATTTGGTATTCATTGGTAAGGCAATCTGGACTCTCCTTCGTGGGAGTTTAATGCATACGTTCGATCCTCTCTGTGATGTCAAGTGATTTACCGAGTGTAAACCCGGCAACACTCAACGGGTTATTTCTTTATTATCTCTTAATGACCAAGAGGAGTGGTTTAGGCGATAGTACGGAATTATCTTGGGTGGGGTTGTCACAGCTGGTATTAGAGCATCTATATGCACCGGAGTGATTAGACTAATGCTAATCACATGATTTACAATAAAACTTGCCAAGATTGATTGGATTTCGAAAATCCGTTGGATCGTTAAGGAATGATCTAGTTCGAGAGGCCTAGAGGGAATTTTGGGTTCTTTAAGGTGGCATAAGAATCTATGGTTTATTTTGCTAACTTCCAGCACTTTAATTTATGTCAGACTTACTTTCTTGCACAACCAAACTAGATGAGCCTCGTGTTTTATACGTGTGCTGCTCCGCATCACGGGAATTGAGAGGGTTGATGGAGTGATCCATTCCACGGATCCCATCTTCGCGTCTGGTTATGAGATGTGGTGTCGCCACGTTTATCATACGTGTGCATTCCGCATGTCGATCATGCGAGGCAAGGATACACTCCATTCAAACGGAGGGTGTCCGAGGTTGGACGCTGTCCATGCAGCGGCTTGACGCATGGATACTGTTTCTATAAGTGAACGGTAATGTATGTGGACGCTTTCGTGACGTGCTGGCACGAAAGGTTCGTTTTCTGCAAGTACACTAACAACGTTTCATAAGTCGTTAAGTGCGAATCGAGTAGCCCCGACTAGCTATTATAAGGAGAGCCGAGTGTAAGCTTGCCACCGGCACTAACTACGTCTTTTGGATCCATGTGTTGAGTTCGTTTAAGACGTGTGCATTCATGATTAATATCTTGTTGAACTTAAAAATGGTAATTGCTTGTTTGAGTAATTTTCCTAGGGTGATTGCTTGATCTTAGATAAGGTTTTCCCCTCTTTTGATCTTTAGCAGATTTCTGGCAGATTCTGTCTCTGTCATTCCTCAATTTTTGCAGCCAAATCTGTGAGGAATCTGACTAGACAACCTTTAGGAAAGTTGTTCCTTATCAAATTTAGCATCTACTGTGAATTTCTCAGGATTGTAGGAATTTTCTGCAGAGAGTTATGCTCAGTTTAGTGAGTCTCTGTTCTGCTGGTTTTCAGAGCAGCATCCCTCTGCAAATGAAAATTTTCGAGCATGTTCCAATCCAATCTAGATCTACCTTTGAATAACAAAAAGGTGTATCATAATCTCACTGAATTGCTACCAAAAGTTGGAAATTTTTGGAGTCATAGGTTCCGAGTTATGAATTTTTTATTCACAACCCCCGAATTTTACGCCATCATTTTATGCATACCCGTGTCGAGTTCCGGCATATTGTTGCACCTTGTGCAAATGGCTGACCCAAAAGTGATGCATTTGAGGATCAAACGATTCCTTTCGCTCACCGAAACCTTGTGGAAAGTTGAAACCTTTAGAAGTGGTCTGTGTATGCAATATTCCTTTATAGCCGTGAGAACTTATCTTGTGCACGTGTTCGCATCTGGTTCTGACATTTGTCACTTATTCCAGATGTCTGCCTCCGGATCCATGACCGGTGACTCACTTGAACTGCCTCGAGGAGGGTGGTTTTCCTGCACTTTTGTGGGACACCCTAAAGGACTTTGGGTACGCCGTGTATCCAGAGTACTCAGCACGTGAGCTCATGAGCACAGGCCAACTGCTTCGTTGGGAAGTGAAGGTGAAGATCCCCGTGTGCCCGATACATCCTACTTGGGAAGAGTGGGAGGTGAAGGCACAAGGGTTGAACTTGGCTGACACCGTGCAAAAGGCTGCATTGGAAGCACTCACAACTTTTTGTGAGAAGCACGCTGATTTGGTAGATAGCACTGCAGCCAAAGTGATTCCTTTGCGTAAGCAACATTCCGGACATGGGATTGAGCGCGAAGCTTTTCTTTCCGCTCAGAGCAATCACCACAGTTCTGAACTTGACACCTCAGCCCGTTTCTCCAAAGCAATGTTGACACCTATCAAGTGATGGTTGGAGAAAGTATGTTCTATAGACACCAAGTTTATAGACAACAAGTTAATGATGCCGAAGCTATCACCCAAGAGTTGAAGGAAGCTCGAGCAACGATAGCCCGTCTTAAGAAGAGAAGACACAAGGATAAAACAACAATACAAGAATCGAGTGAAGTCATTCATGAGCAGAATTTCTTGTTGCAGCATAATGATCAATATATGCTTGACTTAGAGAATCAACTAGAAGCTGTAGCAGCTCCACCTCCTAATCCCGAAGAGGAAGAAGATCCCGAGGAGATCCAAGGAGAATCTAGAGTGGAGACTAGACCTGCTTCACCTTAAGTGAACCTAGGCTAGAGTGTTATCTAGTTGATGTTGGTTATGCTTTCAATAAAATAATGTGTTGTAGGAGAGTTGTTGCAGAATGGATCTTGTAAGGATGTTGGTTGTGATCAACTTTTGGACCATGTGTTGAATATCAAGTTGTGTGAAATGTCGTGGAGATCATGCTCACCAAATTTTATCATGTTTACATGTATGTACCAAGAGTTAGGGTAAAATTTTATGCACCTCGGCCTTCTGTGAAAACAGCAAGGTGGAACCTCGGTGACGAAATTTTTCGGGCATGATAATGTTGGAAATTGACTCAGAGTGGAATACCAACATTGGAGCGTATGAAATCCTACATCCACTGACGAAAACTGGGAATTTTTCAATGTATAAGCAAGGATTTATGAATTTTATGCTTATGACCGCCGTGCTGTCCGATTCCGAAAGTTTGCCATGAATGAGTTTTCGTCGTGCATATTCTACTTGTTAATTTATGTGAGCAAGCTTATGAATATGTGTTTAATGAGAACTCAACTTTTCAGATGGTCGGATCGACACGTAGAACCCACAATGGTCTTGGCGCGTCGGGTAGTGGTGATCTACCACTGCCACCGCCCATGATGCCGGTGGAGACTTTCATGGACACCCAAACCGAAGTGTTGCGCCAAATCCTACAGACGCAACAACAAATTTCCCAACAGATGCATCAGAGGCCTCCAATGGGAGCCAATCATGATGGACCACAGATGGTTACCACCTATTCCCAGTTTATCGGGATGAAGCCCCCAACTTTCACTAAAGCAGAAGAGCCCCTTGATGCTGATGCATGGGTTAGGGCCATTGAGGCCAAATTCTCTACATTTGTCCTACCTTGTTCTGAGGAGCACAAGGCTAGCTTTGCAGCCTTGCAGCTTCGTGGATAAGCTGTAATGTGGTGGGAGAACTTTAAGACCATGCAACATGCTGGACATGAAATCACTTGGATTGAATTCAAGAAAGCTTTCAAGGATCATCACATCCCAAAAGGACTCATGGTTAGAAAGATGAAAGAGTTGCTTCCTCTCAAGCAAGGTGATGACACCATGTATCATTATGCACAGAAGTTTAACAGCCTTTGCCAGTATGGAGAACATCACGTGGACACCGATGCCAAAAAGATGAAACGTTTCCGTGATGGTCTTAGGAGTGAATTGTATGAAAGACTAAACCTATTAGAGCCCAACAGTTATCATGAGTTAGTGAACAAAGCTATCTCCCAAGAGGATGCCATGATGAAGGTACAGAAAGAGAAGAAGAGACATAACCACTTTACTTCGGGAGATGGATCGGGCAAGAAATTTCGTTTCTTCAAGAAGAATGTGCATGGTTCATCCCAATCATCCACATCGGGCCATTGGAGAATGACTCCGTCCCCGCATAAGCCTTCGGGAAATTTTCAGTACCGTCAGGCCCAGGCACAAATCTCCAAGCCAAAGGAACTTCCACCCCGCATTTGCTACAATTGTAGGCAACCAGGGCATTATGCCAATGAGTGCCCAAACCCTAGGAGGGTCAAGACCGAGCAGCAGACCCAAAACCCCAGAGTAGCCAAGGGCAATCGTGACAAGAAGCCCATGATTCCAGTGAAGAAAGGCCAGCTTAACTTCACTGGTAACTTTTCTATCCGAAGGCATTCCTTCTTATTTTGGACTTTTGATGATGGCACCTTATCCATCCTCACATTTTAGTTGCTTTTACGAACTAAGCACAAGACTCTTAGTGAACAAATGTAATGACACATTTGTTTACTAGCCTTTCCTTTCTTCATGGAAATATCTTGGTAATCCCTTTCTCAACTTGGTCTTTCTGCCTAATCTCTAATCTCTTAGATTCATATCAGTCAACCGGCGAAGTTGAAGGAGTAAGATCAAAGATTTCTTGAGAAATCCCGGCCAGATTTTTGGACCGTTGAACCCCATTCGTTTCAGTGCCACGATGGTACGACGCCGTAGCGTTGCGCTGCCATCTCTTTTCCCGCGTCCATGATCACATCGTCGAGACCTCACGGGCCGACCATTATCGAGCCCCGTGTAGCAACCGCCGGATCGCTCCGCTAGTCCCTACCCCAGTCGGTTGGGATGACCGTTGAGTTCCGTTGAGATATAAAAGGGGAAACCCTTCCGCGGTGTTGCAATTGCCAAGTCTCGCCTGCTTTCGAGCTCGACAGGGTCGCCGCTCTTGTTTTCCTTTGGCTAGTTTTGGTCAACCCGCCACTAGCCCATCTCCGTTGTTGCTTCGCCCACTCATCGAGCAAGCTGTTTCGCCGTCATCGTCGACAACCTCCAGAAGAAGCTCGGAAGAAGACCGAGGGAAGAACCTCGGCCTACATCGTCGACCATACCTCAATTCGTGGAGACGTTCGAGTCCCTCCATTGGACGCTTGCAGCGATGTACCTCTGCATCGTCGGCAGAGTTTGTCTTCTGTTAGTTTTCCATGTACACATCCATCGCCCGCTCCCTCATGAACTGCATTGAGGCAGTGAAGAGAACACCATGTCTCTTTTGCCCCATCTAAATTCTCGCTACCTAGAAATATAAGCGAGTATGTCTTCCATCTTGTAACCCTTATATTGTTAGAAAGTGTTGCTCTAATCTTGTTGTCAAATCTCGGGACGAGATTCTGTTTAAGGGGGGTAGGCTGTGACGCCCCAGGTTTTCAGCCGGGTTCTTTAACCCTAATGATCCGGTCAACCGAGTTGACTTTGGTCGGTCAACCTGGGCCATCACCTCGAAAACATCACCAATGACCCCTAATTATCCCTCTTGGTCAACCTTGGTCAAGGTTTGGTCAAACCCTACTCAAAACCCCTTGAACACCCCTTTACCCTCCAGTATCAGCCGGAACTTTTGCCGCGTTCTCCAAATTTCACCTAAACATTTCAAAACCTCCCAATGTAAAAGTTGTGTGTTTTGTCGAGGGACACAACTTTCATGTTGAGTGGCATTTGATATTTGAAGTTTAAATGGGTGAAAAACTCAAGTCAACGTTGGAGGTTACTATTCATCGGCGCCCAGGAAATCTGCAACTTGGCATGCAATTTGTGCACAAATGGTTGAGAAAAAGGCCATATGCCCTTTACAAAAGTTGTAGAGGATTGAGAGGTCTACAACTTTGGTATACATTGTGTGTAGCACCTTAGTTCAAAAATTTTGAGAAAAAACCTCCTGAACGAGGCTACTCCGAAAGGGCTGGCGCCCAACACGCGCGGGAACGCCGGGGCGTGCGACGTCGCGCTCGGCCACGTCGGCTTCGTCACCGTATGCTACCGTACACACACGCCGAGACCGGCCCGCTTCCGTTGGTCCATCCGCCGCGCCCCCTTCTTTCTTGTGCGTGACGCGAGCAGGCCCGTGGTCAGCGCCATGCGGCAAACCCCCACTCGCCGGTGAACGCCACCGCCATACGCCATTGGGCCGCCGTTCCAGCACGTCGTCGCGCCGTGTGAGCCCATGCCGAGCCATAGCTCTGACCGGTCCGCCGCAAACCGCCTCACCCCTGAGCAGGCTTTAAAAGTCGCAGCCTCCCGCTCGCGCGAGCGCACCGTGCCCCGCCGTGCGCCATTGAAGGCCTGCCACTGAACGTCTCCTCCCACTTGCTCTCCGAGCCGATTCACGCTCCTAACCCGTGCTCTAGACCACCTTGAAGCCCGCACGCTTACTTGTTGCCCCGACTGCACTACCCCCTCGCTGACGCCCCAGCTCCAGCGGCGCCCACCGTCGGCCCCCGCCGAGCCCCATCACCGGCGCCGTCCCGACCACGATTTCGGCCACCATCGGACCCGTGGTGAGCTCCCCCGGCGAGCCGCGCCGCCGGCCTCGCTGGAATGATTTTGGTAGCATAAAATATATTTTTTTATCGCAACTTCTGGCTATCGTCTTTTAATGTTGAAATGCACCTCTGGTGAATTTATCATGATTTTATCTCTGTCATAAATAGTATTTTCTGATTTATGCTTGTTTTTAATCATAAATGTGTAGATCAAGATCTATAAAGGCTATATATGTGTTTGTTGGTTTCCTATACTTGTTTTAGACCATAGAAACAGTGAGAGAAAGTTTGAGTCTAGAAGTGTTATATTTATTTTTATATGCATTTATCTTGTTTTTGGGTGAATACAAATGCTATATTTAATATATTTATTTTTGTTGCTTCAGCAATTGTGCATGTGTGATCATTGGATTGTCTTAAACTTATTGAGTTCAGGGAACACCACTCTTGGTGTTTTATGATTTATTTTGTTGCATAAAAGTGAAAGAACCTTTGTAGGTTTAATATTGAAATTAATTGGAAAAATCACAAACCTCACCTAAGGAATATGTGTTTGTGTTGGGAAACTTGCTAACAACTATATAACCAACCCCTTGCTGTTTTGTGAGAATTAAATTAATTTACTTGTATATATATGTACACAGTCACTAATAAAAAGTCTAGATAATAAGCAACGCATATTGTTCTTTTATAGGAAGAGTATGCTGAATGTATTATTATCTAGGTGAATGTGGTCAACCAAGCACCCCATGGTTGTCACAAGTTGTTTTGAAATTAATTGAATCAAATGGTCACTTAAGTCTTGCATTGCATCCTCCGTGTAGAAGTTCTCGACGGTAGTTACGCACTCGTGCCAGTGGACGTGAACGAGGGAGCTGTAGGGGACGTGCACTACGTCACCGTAGAGCAAGACCCGGGCCAAAGTCCGGAAGTTTGTCTAACTGCTTGTGCCAACGAAGGCACGTCCCTGTTTATCATTAACCCATGTTTTATTTAAATTTAAGCAACTATCTTTGTTATTCTATGTGCATTTACGTTCAGGAATTGAATGAAACCCTAGTTGCATGATCCCTAGGTGCCTATGTTCTTTTACTAGTATGCTAGGTCGTTAGATGCTATGCTCTAAGGACCCGGTAAAAGTCGAGTGATGTTCGTCACTCGCGAGAACAAGATTTCCTTTTGGAATCACCTCTTTAATAAATGGATTGCTCATGTGGTAAGAGCATGGGATTTGGGCTCCGGTCCAGTGGCTTTGTGGGCTAAGCTTTTGAACGTACTAAGCACTTGTCGGGAATGGGACCGGTAAGCCTAGTACCTTAATGAGACGACACGGGATTTTACTACTACTACGCTCGATTCGTCTCCTACCCGGCTTGCAACCGGGAGGATGAGGACCATGTGTGGTTCGAGGACCGGTGGATGGTCGCTTCCTTGTGTGATGAGTGATTGACAACGTTGTGTGGACTGATTCTTGGCTAAGTATTGCAGGTGCAGGTTGCGGCTTGACTGGTGTTGGTGCAGGTGAAGAACAAGCGCGAAAGGTCGTCGCCGGTGAGGCCTCCAGGTGTGGAGAAGACAAGTAGGCTTCGTTCGAGGGACCCGGTGTCCAGCGGGGTCAAGTGCGGGCCGCATGGTGGCATGAATAGCAAGATGAAGTCGTGGACGGTTTCTTGGTTGAGCCTCAAAACCAAGGTCGAGCCGGGACTACGTGGGGGCCGAGTCATGAGTGGAGATTGGCGGAGGCTACACTGAGTTCGCGGGGTTTCCGGTGGTTCACCAGAAAACCACTGGGTTTCTTGGTTGATCCACAAAGCCAAGACCGAAGAACCGAAGACGGTGCTGCAGCAGTACAAAACCGGTCTGACCGGTGGGTACCGGTCTGACCGGTGGGGAGCACCCGTCTGACCGGTGTGCGACGACGCAGTCCGGAGACTTCGAAGCGGAGGACACGCGTCGGGATCGCATGGCTTGCGTCGAGGCTACGCAGGGTGCGGTCGCCGGGCATCCGTCCAATGGTGAAGTCACGAAGACTTCCAAATCCTCCCTTGAGGGGCTTGTATCCCTAGTTATTAGGAAAGGGCATTTTAGACATTCGGTTGCCTCCAGTTAACCCAAGAGGTGAGAGGATGGCAGCCAACTCTTGGAACCCTAGCTCATTTGTTTTCCCATTTTCCTTCCTATTTTCCTTAGGTTTTCCATAGGACTAGCAAGAGTGCTTCATGGAGAGATCTTGTTGAGAGGGATGGATGATCGGGCGGCTTGCTAGACCTTGTATGAATCTTTGTTTCATGTATAGATGATTCGACGTGGTTTCTCAAGGTTTGGATGTGTTTTCCCCGGTTGTTCTTGGTGGTGATTTTCGGAGCCCTCTCTTGGTGATTTCTTTAGGTTGTTTTCGGGACCTTTCTCTTGGGGATTTGATGGGGGAAATTTGTGCGAACCCTTCGTGGTTCTTTGGGCTGTGATTCCCCTCCCAAATCCGTGAGTAAAGGTGCTCGATTTTGGGGTTTCTTGAGTTCTTGGGTTGGAAGTGCTCTTGGCGGGATTTCCTTGATTCCTCCTTTTTGGACGAGTTTTGGTGGGATTAAACTTGGCTATGGACTCCTCATGAGGTGTTCCTAATATCCCCAAAGTCTTGTTCAAGTCCGTGGAGCAATTCGGGAGATCGAGGTTTGGATTTGGGGGAGTTGACCCGCGGGTGCTGTTCGTCCCGAGCTGCCAAGGCTACACCGGTCTGACCGGTGCTCTTGGCCGGTCTGATCGGTGCAACCCTCAGTGGGATTTTGCTCGGGTGAACGTCTTGGTGTGTTCGCTGTTGTCCCGTGGTGCTGCTGTTTCAAGTTTGGGTCAGTTTGGTGGTCGGTTGCCCTGTTTGGTGCCTTGGGGGCTTTCAGGCTGTGATCGGTCTGGCCGGTGTGTCTCACCGGTCTGACCGGTGTAGAGCCACTTAGTGAAAGTTGCTCAGTTTCACTAGCAGGGACCGGTCGGCGGTGGTGCTCACCGGTCCCGGCCGGTGTGGGTCTGTAGACCCGAGGTTTGGTGTTCCGCTGCGTTCTCGGGTCGGAAGGGTGTGTGTGTTGGTTCCTAGGTCCAGTGGCACTCCAGTGGCTACGTGGGCTTGGACAACTTGGGTAGTGAGTCAGAGACGTGTGTTGGAAGCCGTGTTCATCTTGTAGGAGTTTCCATCTCCTTCGAGAAGAATTTTTATCGGCTTCCATTCACCCCCCCTCTCTGGTTCGCCGTATCGGTCCTTCAAGTGGTATCAGAGCAGGTTCGGGTCTTTGTTGACTCTAACCAGTCTAAGATCCAAGGATGGCATACCAGGAACGGGGTTCGGGTCCTCCACACTTCGATGGCAAGAACTACCAGATGTGGAGCAAGCGGATGGGTGCGTTTCTCCGCGGAAAGGGTCAGACTCTTTGGGATGTCACGGTGGACACAGGCTATGTCCAGCCGATGGACTTCCTCGCTCCAGGATCGAGGGATAGATTCGACGCCAACAATAAGGCGGTCGACTACTTGTTTCGTGCTTTGTGTCAGCCTGAGTTCGATCGGGTGCACACCGAGCACTTGGCTTGTAGGATTTGGGCGGTGTTGAAGGAGGCTCATGTTGGGAACGCCCAGGTTCAGGCACGGATGTATGCGACCTACCGGAGACAGTACGATAACTTCACTCATCTCCCCGGTGAGTCCATCGATGCCTTGTTTCAGAGGTTCACGATGGTTGTGAACAACATGAGGGCCAATGTGGACGTGCTCCCGTACGATGATCATGATAGAGCGGTCAAGCTCTTACACTCTTTGGATCGTATGATTTGGGGTGGAAAGTTCGAGGCCATTGTGGAGTCAGAGAAGTATGATACTCTGACGGTGAACGAGCTGTTCTCGAAGCTCAAGTCGGCTGAGGTGGATAGGGGCATGACTGCCAAGCTCGAGGGACCGACTGATTCCCATAGTCTTGCCCTCGTTGGTGGTTCGAAAGGAAAGGCTAACACTAACCCATCCACCAGGATGTTCTCTTTGTCCTCTTTGATGTCTATGCCAGATGAGGAGTTCGACGTGCTTGGAGAGGACGAACTGGCGCTCCTGACGAGGCGATTCGAGAGGCTGCACGAGAACCGGGTGAACAAGAGGAGGAACACGAGGACATGCTTCAAGTGTGGCAAGGCTGGACACTATTTCGCCGAGTGTCCGAAGGTGAACAACCACGACAAGCACAAGTTCATGGACAAGAGGAAGAAGTCCGAGAAGAAGGATCATGAACATGGGAAGAAGGCTTGGTCTCGAGAGAAGATGAAGAGATCGAGCGACATCGAGTCCGATTCCGAGGACACGTCTTCAAGCTCAAGTGATGAAGATGAAGAGGATGACAAGAAGAAGAAGAAGAAGAACCTTGGCAAGTATCTCAACAGCCTTTGTGTGACGGGCCTAAGCCTCAAGGACGACTTCTGCGGCATGGCTTGCAGTTCGAGCAGCAAGAGAAGCCAGAAGGATGCCTCAGACTTGGATTCCGAGGATGAGGTATGTGATGAGCTCTTCTCTTTGCGCAAGGAGAATGAGGAGTTGGTTGACTTGCTTGATAATCTCGATCACATGCTTACAGAGGCTAAGAAGCTTAGGAAGGAGCTTAGATCTTTGCTCGAGTATGCTAGGACTAGAGTGGCTGAGCTAGAAACACAGGTTCTTGATAGCAAGCTTGAAATTGATTCTCTTAAGGCTAGCCCTGTTGTTTCTGATGAGAACGATTGTGTTGATTGCTCTGCTTTCTGGCTGACTTGACTGATCTTAGGGAGAAGTATGCCTCCAAGTGTGAGGAACGAGATGTGCTTAGGGTTGAGTTGGCTGAGCTACAATCTAGACCCACTTTGCTTGGTGCTTGCACTTCTTGCCCTAGTTTGCATAAGAAAATTGTTGAGCTCCGTTCTCGCATTGTTTCGCTTGAGGCTGATTTGACAGTGCCTATTCCTAGTTCTTGCTCTACATGTGAGTTGCATGCTATGAAGAATTTGGATCTTGCAAAATGTGTTGGTCGCTTGCAAGATGAGAATGATAAGTTGCGTGAAACGCTGAGTTGGTTGTCGTGTCAAGAACCTCAGCTTGGTATGATGATTGCTAGCTGTAAGCGCCTTGACGGTTGGGCTTTGGGATTGGATAAGGTTGGTGAGGGAAGTGGTGAGAGAGAAAGGAAATTTGGGAATGTTTCAGTTCCACCACAACCCACACCCAAAGACAAGTGTGCATCCAAGCCAAACCAACCAAGAGAAAAACCGAGTGAGAAGGCAAGTGAAACGCTTAGTGAGAAACCAAGTGAGAAGCCTTGTGAAGAGCCTCATCCCAAGCCTAAGCCCAGATCGATCCGTTTCCATTGCGAGTTTTGTGGAAAGGATGGTCACAAGAGAGCGTTTTGTTTCAAGAGGAAGCGTGAGGAGAGAATGGCGAAGGAGTGGGCTAACAAGGACAAGTACCACCCTTCCGATGGTGTACTTGAGCCTCGTGTGCAGTTGCCCAGGGCCAAGGCGAGTGTGAGGTCAGTTCGGGCTTGGGGAGAGCGGAAGGCTGTTGGAGGTGCTGCTGCCCAGGCTACACCAATCAGACCGGTGAGGGGCACCGGTCAGCAGGCCTGGACAGGCAACAGTTTGGGTTTTGTGATCATACAGATGCTAAGTTTGGTTCAGGAGGTCGTGGTTCTGATGGTTGGTCTGGAAAGTTTTCTGGAGGTCAGTTTGCTAGGCATTCTCCTCCTCGTGCTCAATACGGGGATGGGAGGATCCATAGCTTTGAGATGGAGAGGAGGGACAGTCCAAGGGCTTTCTTTCGTGGTTTTGCTCCTCCTTTAGGTAGAGAGGGTTGGTTCCCTCGTGGTGGTCACCGTGGTGGTGTTCGTGGAAGTAGCTTTGGTAGGAAAGATGGTTTGGTTTCTGCTAACCCCACTTTCGAGCAAATGGCTAGGCACTGGTTTTACACTTTTGGAACTAACCCCAGTGTTGAGCCGTTTGCTCGCTCTCGCTCTTGGTTTTGAGTTGCAGGTGGATGGCCCGGAGAACATTTGGTTGATATCGGGGGTGGTTCTTCGGCCTCATATCCCGGTGGTGACATGTAGGTGCATCACTTTCGGGGATGGTGAACAAGGATGAGTGAATTGTGAAGAAATGATAAAGGTAAGTGTTTTTGTGACCTTCGAGTGTGTGGCCTTGGTCAAGCCACTTGGTTTGTTTTGCTCCCTCTCTATCTCATGTGTGTAGGGTGAGCTTTGTATGCTCTTAGGCCCTAGTGCATGTGTTTAGGGGGAGCTTGTGAGTTTTGTGCTCCTTTGCTCTTTTGCCGGTGGTGTCGAGCCCTTTTTGCCTCCCCTCGAGGAGCCGGTGGTTTGTGAGCTTTGTGTGTGGGAGCTCCTTTGTAGCATATGTATAGCTTTCCTTTGTGCATTTCTTGCATTTGGCATGGCATATGTAACATGATGTATAGGCATCCTTGTATCTTAGTTTGCATGCATTTTGTATCATATGCATTGGATAGGAAAAGCTTCTCCTATATACATTGTTCACCATGGAATGTTATTTATGTCTTTGTGAGCTTGTTTGGTATGCTATGGTTAGTTTGGCTTAGCTCTTGATGATCTTGATGAATAATCCATGGTTGATGGCTATGTTTTTGAAAAATCGTCACATGTATGCTCTCTCATGTGTAAATGCCTTTATATGATCTTGACATGTTTTAGTGGCTTGGTTATGCTTAATTTGTGGTTGCATAGCTAGTTTATTGATCATATGGGGCCAAAGGCTCATTTGCCATCATGAATGTTTAACCCTCTTGATTTATCTTGTGGAGGAGCATAAGTTCCTTTTTGTCGCAAAAACATTTCATGTACCATTTATCAATCTGAAAATGAAATGAAAAAATGCTTGGAAAATATGCTCCCATGTCATATGTGCTGAATTTAATTTGTTTTGGGTGCTAAACCGTTGCATGATGCCTACCAATGAGAAGTCTCATACATAGAAGTAGGCACATGGCTCGGTGGCTTTGACATGACATGAGGTGCTTGTGGGTGTTTGTGATGCTCTTATGATTAGAATAGCTGTCCTAGCATGAAGTTTGTGTGGCTTTGCCATTTTGATATGCTTTGATCATGTTTAGGACTTTGCTCATGAGAGGCAAGTCAAATCCATCTTAGCTTCGTCCAATGGTTGTGAAACTTTGTGATCATGTAGTTGAGATCGATACGAAGCCGTAGAGTATCTAACTTGCTCATTTGGGCATATGTAGTATTCTTTGTTGAATTTTGTCTATTTGACAAGCTCTAGGTTGAAAATTTTGCATTTTTTGCTTGATTCATGCATTGCCAACAAGGGGGAGAAGTTTGAGCTTGAAATGGCTTACCGGACGCATTTAGAAGGTTTTCAGGTGGTTTCGAGCCATTTACGGGCTTCGTTGTACACCGGTCCGACCGGTGAAGAGCACCCGTCGACCGGTGTGAGTGCTGGTCCTGTACACATGTTAGGCACCGGTCTGACCGGTGGTGATGACCGGTCTGACCGGTGTGAGCGAAGTTGCTTTGCAGACCCGTTTTCGAGCTGGTTTGCATGCATTTGTCCAGGGGGAGGTGCATTGGTTCAGGGGGAGCTTGCATGTGTGCAGGGGGAGCTCTTTGTGTTTTTTCGAGCTTTGCTTTGGTGGTTTGCGCTCTTTGCTTGAGCTTTGTTTTGTCTCAGATGTGTCGAGCCGTTGCCCTTGCCTAAGGGGTCCGAGACTTGTCTTCTTCAAGTGATCTTGCTCTTTGCCTTTGTTTGGCTTTCGATCGCTTGTTGAAGTTTCTTTTTGTTCGTTTCTTTTCTTTTTTCTTTTCTCTCTTGTTACTATCGAGTGGGTGTTGTCAATGCACTCATCAAGGGGAAGATTGAGGACCATGTGTGGTTCGAGGACCGGTGGATGGTTGCTTCCTTGTGTGATGAGTGATTGACAACGTTGTGTGGACTGATTCTTGGCTAAGTATTGCAGGTGCAGGTTGCGGCTTGACCGGGTGTTGGTGCGGGTGAAGAACAAGTGCGAAAGGTCGTCGCCGGTGAGGCCTCCAGTGTGGAGAAGACAAGTAGGCTTTGTTCGAGGGACCCGGTGGCCGGCGGGGGGTCAAGTGCGGGCCGCATGGTGGCATGAACAGCAAGATGAAGTCGTGGACGGTTTCTTGGTTGAGCCTCAAAACCAAGGTCGAGCCGGGACTACGTGGGAGCCGAGTCATGAGTGGAGATTGGCGGAGGCTACACTGAGTTCGCGGGGTTTCCGGTGGTTCACTAGAAAACCACTGGGTTTCTTGGTTGATCCACAAAGCCAAGATCGAAGAACCGAAGACGGTGCTGCAGCAGTACCAGACCGGTCTGACCGGTGTGCGACGACACAGTCCGGAGACTACGAAGCGGAGGACACGCGTCGGGATCGCATGGCTTGCGTCGAGGCTACGTAGGGTGCGGTCGCCGGGCATCCGTCCGATGGTGAAGACATGAAGACTTCCAAATCCGCCCTTGAGGGGCTTGTATCCCTAGTTATTAGGAAACAACATTTTAGACATTCGGTTGCCTCCATATAACCCAAGAGGTGAGAGGATGGCAGCCAACTCTTGGAACCCGAGCTCATTTGTTTTCCCATATTCCATCCTATTTTCCTTAGGTTTTCCATAGGACTAGCAAGAGATCTTCATGGAGAGATCTTGTTGAGAGGGATGGATGATCGGGCGGCTTGCTAGACCTTGTATGAACCTTTGTTTCATGTATAGATGATTCGGCGTGGTTTCTCAAGGTTTGGATGTGTTTCCCCGGTTGTTCTTGGTGGTGATTTTCGGAGCCCTCTCTTGGTGATTTCTTTGGGTTGTTTTCGGGACTTTTCTCTTGGGGATTTGATGGGGGAAATTTGTGGGAACCCTTCGTGGTTCTTTGGGCTGTGATTCCCCTCCCAAATCCGTGAGTAAAGGTGCTCGATTTTGGGGTTTCTTGAGTTCTTGGGTTGGAAGTGCTCTTGGCGGGATTTCCTTGATTCCTCCTTTTTGGACGAGTTTTGGTGGGATTAAACATGGCTATGGACTCCTCATGAGGTGTTCCAAATATCCCCAAAGTCTTGTTCAAGTCCGTGGAGCGATTCGGGAGATCGAGGTTTGGATTTGGGGGAGTTGACCCGCGGGTGCTTTGTTCATCCCGAGCCGCCCAGCTACACCCGGTCGGCCCGGTGCTCTTGACCGGTCGACCGATGCAACCCTCGGTGGGATTTTGCTCGGGTGAACGTCTTGGTGTGTTCGCCGTTGTCCCGTGGTGCTTCTTGTTTCAAGTTTGGGTCGGTTTGGTGGTCGGTTGGCTCGTTTGGTGCCTTGGGGGCTTTCGGTCGTGATTGGTCCGACCGGTGTGTCTCACCGGTCGACCGGTGTCTGACCACTTAGTGAAAGTTGCTCAGTTCCACCAGCAGGGACTGGTCTGACCGGTGGTGCTCACCGGTCTGACCGGTGTGGGTCTGTAGACCCGAGTTTGGTGTTCCGCTGCGTTCTCAGGTCGGAAGGGTGTGTGTGTTGGTTCCTAGGTCTAGTGGCACTCCAGTGGCTACGTGGGCTTGGCCAACTTGGGTAGTGAGTCGGAGACGTGTGTTGGAAGCCGTGTTCATCTTGTAGGAGTTTCCATCTCCTTCGAGAAGAATTTTTATCGGCTCCCATTCACTCCCCCCCTCTCTGGTTCGCCGTATCGGTCCTTCAGAGGAGGGTACTTGTGTGAGGCTGTGTGTTCTAGGTGGGGCATGCCAGATAGCCTTGTACTCGGGACTGTAGGCTACTATCCCAATCCGAGGATTTTTGGGAACCGTTTGGTCGGTGTCGGCTCTGTTGGGGCACCGCTCCGTGTGTTTATGTTTACCTTGCAAGGGTTTATGAATCAATCGATTGTCGGCCTCTCACCGTTATCCGAGACTGCTTAATCAACTGGCTGTGATATCCCTTAATGATGGAACTATGTGAAATCTTCTGCGTGAATTAATTGTATTGTACAATTCTGATTGTATTAGTTGCTCATTATAGTAATGGTAATCTCACTAGAATTTGAGCTAAAATATTGAAAGTAAGGATCCATGATCCTAGTTGCTTTTTGGCAAAACAAACCCACCAGCCAAAAGCCTACATGTCTAGAGGTAACTTTTGTCGGGTAAGTCTTGCTGAGTATTAGTATACTCAGCCTTGCTATAATTGTTGTTTCCAGGTGAAGTTTTTTGGCCCGGAGAACTTCCACCCGGCTGGGAGCTGGAATGGGTGGATGATGACGCCGAGTAATGGAATCACGGATGGCCTCCAGTGATGTCATATCGTATCGCTATTAGTACTTCCGCTGTTTTAATAAAACTCTGAACCATTTACTTTTATGTCAAGAACTATGTCTGTAATAATGGACCCTACGATGAATTTGGTATTCATTGGTAAGGCACTCTGGACTCTCCATCGTGGGAGTTTAATGCATACGTTCGATCCTCTCTGTGATGTCAAGTGATTTACCGGGTGTAAACCCGGCAACACTCTACCGGTTATTTCTTTATTATCGCTTAGTGACCAAAAGGAGTGGTTTAGGCGATAGTACGGAATTATCTCGGGTGAGGTTGTCACACAATAGTCAAAAGATATCATTGAAACTTAGTGGTAGAGTTAAAGAGGTTCGGTGAACCACTTTTTAAGCGGGTTTACCCTTGCTCTACTCTCGTGTACGCAGAGTAGTGCATGACCAGTTTCGACCAGCCATCCAACTTTCACGACAATCCGGAGTCACTTGTGAGGAGAGTGCGACCTCGTGTCCTCATTCCTCAGAAGTTTCTCTTAGGTCAAGAGACGAACACTGTCGATCCCGCAGACAGCACCTCGTCAGCACCAATGGCCTTCATGTGTCCATAAATAATTTTTCTCTATGGCCCTGTCTTTTTTGTAATATTAACTTGGAGAGAGTGAGAGAGATCAACACATAGTGTGGAGCTTTATCTTGTGGAATAGATAGATGGTACAATGTTAGCTCACTGAGCATAGTAAGGAGGATGCTGACGCGTACGTGTATCTTGATCATGAAAGCATGAAAAGAATTCTCACAAGGGTCACAACAATTTGACAAAGCTTAATGCAACGACAAGTAGCATATGTATATGAGGTTTTCTAGATGTCTTATCATATGGCTCTGGTAGGACTTGGCATATCAAAGAGGAGCTTCACAAAGGGTTTTCAAAATTTTCAAATAAATTTCCCAAGAACTCAAAAATTTGGAGTGAAGATTATTTCATCAGACCATATCTCAAACATCAATTACTTTAGATTAGCATGAGTTCCCTAAAGATATGTTGTTCACAGGCATCAAGATAATAAGTATGGAATAAAACTTATGCAAGCCAACCATATGAAACATGTCATTGGGTCCATGAGGATTCAATTCTCATTTAAACTCATGATTTCCAAAAGTAGAGAGGTAGGGGTGCACATACCATCGCTCTTGGAGAAAGTGGGGAATGAGGTAGACAAATGGTGATTCGACCAAACCACAGGGGCGACTGACTTGCTCTAGTGCACTTAGCTCATCTCTCGTCAATTCGTGTAGTCGATGTTGTGTGACACCATGGCGGGAGATCTCAATTGTGTGTTTCGGCGAGCTTGGAAGATCTCCCCACACTTATTCTTGTACCTGGTGTTATTATTCAAAAGAAAAGATGGAAACAAAAAGAGAGGCTCTACTAGCTGAAGAGCTAGGAATCCTTTATTCAAATTCAAATATTTTTGTGTTTCGTTTTATTAAGAGAGCAAGATGCAAGAACCAACACCATCTTCAAACCAAAGTAAGATTTAGTATGAGAGAAACTTACTCGGGGATACTCACATATTGCCCCCACACTTGGAGTTTGCATTGCTAGGCAACACAACTCAAGTGTCTGGAGTTCAAGCTTCCTTCTTGATGTTCCCTCACCAAAAATTACCTAGGCATTGCACTCAGTGTAGCTCTCATATTTTTAGGCATTGCCTATCCATCGGTCATTTTTCAATCTACACATGAGACAATTAGCGACCAAAAATACCCGAAGGACGACTAATCCTAAAGACATGCTCTTGCTTTTATTTGAAAAGGAAATCTAAATGATTATTCGGGCTATCTCCCGATAGTGCTTTGTTTTTGGTCATAAGTTCGACCACTTGAGACCTTCATCTTGCAGCCAATCGAGATGATGAAACCATCATAGCTCTAGCTGGAAGGTTAGTACCAAAAATGACCACGAAATTTGCAATGTTTATGGTAAACAAAAGTATCTACAACCTTCCGTTCAGAGTTAGCATGCACAAGGGAAATGATGAGGTTGTAGGTTTCGTAAAGGTCATTGGTAATGGGGCTTGATAACTCTGGAAGCTTTTGATGTGAGCATGGGATTTGTGATCCCTCTAGTGTAAAACCTTCATGCTCGAGTCTGTTTTGAGAATCCAGTGTCGATGCCTCAAGAATGTCCATAGACCACACATGTTCTCTCTAAACCTCAGGTCTATGACTTTGGAGATGTGTATCTCGAACCTCAAGATGATATGGCTGCTTTTCATGGTCAAGCACACTACTCAGTACCCCTTCAATGGGTCTTCCGATGAGAATGAAGGGTGGATCTCCTTTTGGGATGTCAAAGATATGATAATCTAGGAAGATCCCATACTCTCCGATCTTTGTTTGGACGACTCCAAGGGTTCCCTCTGTCTCTATGGTTTGACCCGAAATCCATTGGAGAGGCTTTTGAGAGAAAGAGAGGGGTTCGTTGAGAAAGGCCTCTAATACTAAGGATTTAGGAATGATATTGATACCGACCCTAGGGTCGTAGAACACATCCTGGTAAGAGATGTTTCTTACTTGGCACGAGAGTAACTTTAGCTCGGGATATAGCTGAATGACTTCATCCATGACTTCTGTTTCTCTCAACCATTCCCGACTACTGATTGCAGAGACATATTCCAACCTTTCTCTCTGTCTTTTCTCTTCCTCTGGGTTGGGTAAGTGGATTTCTTCTCCCTCGTGTGTTGAGTCTTTTGCCCTTTTCGGGAAGGGTTTCTCCGTCCAATGTTTATCAAATAACTCATCATAGTATTCATAGATGAAGTCACACGAGGGGTGGTCGAACTCTCGATAAGGTTGGAATGGTTCCCTTGTGAACCAAGTTTTGGTAAGAGGAGGATGGGTGTCTGTAGATATGAATTTTCTAGGATAGACTCCTCCTCTATGAATTCCGATTTAAAGAGTGAATCAGAGTATGTTGATTCCTCGTCGAAGTCATACGAGTAATCATCTGGGTACATACAGGGATAGAGGAGTAGTTCTTCATGCAAAAAGGTGCTAGTGGGTTTCTCCTCTATGGGTCTTGGTTCCGAGAGAGTGTTTGACATGTGCTCCTCCTGAGTGATCTCTTCCTCATCCGGTAATTCATCATAAACTCCCGTGTAAGGGGTATTTTGAAGGATTTTTGTTAGAATGTCCTTACACTCAGACAAGGTGAGATGAGTAAAAGATCCTCTAGAAGAAGAGTCTAAGAAAATTGCTGACTCTGGTCCAAGACCATCGCGAAAGTGTTGCAAAAGAGCAGGCTCTGCGATACCAAGGTCTGAACCAGAATCTACGATTTTTGTAAATCTTGCCCATGCGGCTCCTAGAGATTTGGTCTTTCGTTGCTCAAAACAGATGACCTCTCATCGAAGTTTCACTACTTGGGGATTCAGGATGAATGTTAGGCAAAACGCATTTCATAAACCTTCCCAGTCCCCCTCCATATTTCTCACACTGAGCGAATACCATTAGTTTGCTCTCCCCGTTAATGAAAACAGAAAGAGTTTCTATTTCAAGGTATCTTGACTCATTCCTGCGATCAAAAGACACTAACAAAGTTGTTCGAACTCACGCAGGTGGGAATAAGGACTTTCATCCTTATCTCCGGAGAAGCTTTGCTCTCGGATCATAGCTATGAAGCTGGGACGTAGCTCATAGCTAGATGTTTCAATGGAATGCGGTGAAGGTGGAGGCTCCAAATGATCACCCATTGGAGCGGAAAAATCAAAAAGGGTTGGATCGGAAGCCATGAGATAAATGGGGTGATACGCAGACGAACTAGGTTCGGGGGCGAACTCTGCTTCAGAGCAAGCTTCACCACCCGCTTCAGTCATTAAGCTGTCAGATGATGAGCCAGAAGAGGAGCCAGCTGAAGAGCAAGAACAAGGAGGTGATCCAGATGACCACTCCGGCACACCTTGTACAACTTGATTCACTCAAGAATCACCTCACAAGGTGGCAGAACCTTGCACTCACTCAGCTCTAAGCTAAGCCTGCACTAAGCACACACACAAAGCATGTGGAAGTTTATGGATGAGGATTTTATAACTTGTATGGATTGGATATGATCTTCTAGGTGTCTTGCACTCCTCTGCACTTCCACATAGTCTAGCAACCTCAAATGGGTGAGTGGAAGGGGTATAAATATCCCAAGGCATCCAACGAGCAGTTGGCTAAAAGCTGTAGAAAGTTGTACCATCGGATAATCCAACGCTATGCCTTTCCGAGCGTCGGTTCATCCAGTGCTACCAGCCGATGCCCTCCACTGCACATGACGGTTGACACAATTGATCTGACGCTTCATCCCACGCACCATCGGTTCATCTGGTGCTGAAAACTTCATAGCCAAAACCTTATTGTTAGCTTCTTCAAGAGCATCGGATGGACCGTTGCTCCACCATCGGTTCATCTGGTGCTACTGCTCCTGTCTTGCTGCATCTCTGTCTTGTTTCAAACTGAGCGTCGGATAGACCGACGGTCGAACCAACTAGACCATTGGTTCGTCCGGTGCTACAATCTTCTACTGCTTTGCTTCTTCCAATCATCTGACGCATGTAGGAATTGGACCGTCGGTTCATCCGACGGTGCCAGCTGACTTGATACACCGACACAGTGTACCAAGTACTCCGATGCATACACTGACTCTTGTTCCAATGTACTGTCGGTTTATCGGACAGTGTCTTTTATTTTCTTTTCTTTTATCTTCTCATTTTAGCATGTGGTATTTTTGCATCCATGGGACCTAGAAATGTCTACAAGGACATGCTAAACAATATGGTTAGTCCCATTGATCACGTTGTCATGAATCACCAAAATCATACTCGAACTAACGACATATGAGGCCATGTTCGCTACAACGATTGGTGGGCAGCACGAGTCCCCCCCACCCACGCACCGCGCCTCCCTTCGCCTTGTCTCGTGGTTTTCCACTAGACAACTCCTAATCTTCCCTCACATGCTTTGCTCCCTTGCACTTTTCTCCCCGACACGTTTTCTTTTTTCATCCTCTCTCGACTGGCCACGAGAGCACCCACGCACGCCACACCCTTCCCCATTGCCCCATGCTATTTTTCCTCCCTGGGCAGCACCACCCTTTCCTCCTCCCACCGTTCTTTTCCCCTTCCACATTTTGCCCTTGCTCCTTTCCATTTTTTGCACTTGTTTCCAGCAGCTATTGTGATGTGTTTAGCACCTACATAACTCAACGGTGTGGTGCGTAATACATGGAACTTCGCACCGTACCAGCTCTCTCCTCTGGGGATAAACACCGTGGTTGTAAAATGACAGTACTACCCTCGGCAGTCGCTTCGCGCCCTTACGCGTGCGTGAAAATATGGTGCCACCTATCGCAACATGATTGGCTTAACCAACCTTTATGTCATTTTATGCTGACCACACTGAAAAAAGTCTCGTAGAGCAAATGTGCTTGAGAGACAAGATGAGATGAGAGTTCATGAGCAAGATGCAAGGTTGTTTAAATTTTTGAACTTTGTTTAGCTCTTTTCTTTATCTTATGCCTTATTTGAAATTTCTTAGATTCATTTAAATTTTCGAAGCACGATTATTTACTTGTGGGAAGAGCTTAATTGATATCCACCCTCCGTAGGGATGAAGGCTAGTACACTAAGGATCTCCAACAAGTTAAAATTTTGAGAGCATTATGTTTTCTCGTGTATGACCAAGTGCAGGGTTTGAACAATGAAGGGCAACACTGATATCCATCGAAGGCTTACTCGAGGATGAGCAAGGGTTAAGCATTGGTGAGCTGTTGATGGTGAATTTCCGTCAACCTAGCCATGAGTTTACCTTCAATGTTGGCATTAATTTGATATCATATCCAACAGTACTAACCCCCTTGATATAACAAATTCGCTCTTGCATGTCGTTTTTGGACTTTATTTTTTATGCAGGATTTTAACACAAAAAGCAAGACTTTTGGGTAAAGTTCATCAAGCACCTTGTGAGACGATCATAAAACCCAGCAGAAGTCAAGACACGAAGTGAACATGACTCCAAATGGGCCAAGGACCAAACTGTGAAGAGGCAGAAATCTCTAAGGACTTGAACAGAAAATGATGAAGTTTACAAGTACCCCTATCTAAACCACAGGGAAAATGACGTCAAGGGCCCACGTGCAGAAGGGTGAAGGCTCTAGAAGAGTTGAGAAGCATTAGGGAGGAAGCAGGGGATGAATTAGGCTGAGATGGGCCCATGTTTGATATTGCCGGCAAGGAAATTTTGGTATGTTCGTGCATCTGATTCGGATTGTTGGGCTTAGAGACACCAGGGTTATACTGGTTTAGGCACCGTGGGGGTGCCATACATCCAGTTTGAATAGATGTTCTATATGCCCACATGAGCTTGTAGTAGAGGGTACAAGCTTAGGTCGAGAGAGGTAGAGTGTCCCAAGTATCTAAATGTGGTTGCAAGCCGTGGGTGCTCGATTCGTGGTGTGTAGTGCTTTCTGTTGGTCTTGTTCGTCGTGTCCGTTGTGTTCGACCCTTGTGTATGTTGCAAGCCTCCCCTTTTATAGTTCAATGAAGGATGCTGTACAAGGGTTGATGGTAAAACATGGTCATGGTACAGTGCCACAATAGTGCCAGAACAGTGCTGGAATAGTGTTATGCTGTGGGCTTTCGTCTCTCATTGGCGTTGTACGCTGTGCTAGCCATGGTAGCATCTGCAGGGTGGTGTAGTCGCGACCCCTAGTCCAAGGCTCGATGTCTGCAGGCAAAGGATTCGTGTGTACTTTGCCACTGTTCATTATCAAGGTGATTGGATGGCAGGGCAGTCTGCTTCCCACGTCGGGGAAAATCTCATGATGGCCTGACTGTCTAACAGGGCAGATCTGCCCGCCTTGCTGCTCCTGCACATCCCGAGTGGTGTGGGGTGGCTTACACCATGTTACAGCTATCCCCCTGGGGGGCCCCTGCCAAGGGATTGCAGTGGAAAAAACCTTAGGTCGTGCCAGGCAGAGCCGCCTGTCGAGGTAGCCTTGACGACTGCCTAAGTCAGAGGTGGCTCTGCAGATGGCGTTAGGTCACTGTCCTTGAGACGGGGAAGCTAGGCCTAGCTTGTCGACTGTCGATGTTGGGCCTTCAGGGATGCAGCCCATCATTAGCCTTTGTTATTTTGGGAGTTTAGGGGGTAAAATGATTACCCCTAGTTTCTCCCCTCTTCAGAAGCCCCCGAGCCTAAGAGGGAAAAAGTGGATTTCTCCCTTAGGATCAGAGATGCCGAGCTTCTTCTTCTATTCTTCACTTCGGTGGGGGCGCGTGAGCGCACCCCCCGGGTGTAGTCCTCGAGCTCGAGGTAGATCCAGGGGCTCTACCATAGGGTGTTTATTTTAGTCACTGCAAGTACCAGCTCGCCTTTTGAGGTCGACGTGGCTGGACGGTGGATTTGACCCGACGTCATGGGGCACTGTGGTTGGGCTCTGTGATGTGACGGCGAGGCTTAGCGGGCCTTCAATACACCGCCTGGTGGGGTGGGTTGCCATTTTAGCTTGTTTTGTAAGATACACCGTGTCCACTGTGCCCCTCACGTGGTTGGGCTGGTGCTGCCCTATAAAAGGAGCTCCACTTTGTCCCGGTGGGACTCCATAGGTGCAACATGGAGAGGGGAAGGAAGCAGCCACTACTCCTGTCGTGAGGGGTTTGTGCCCCTGAGTGTAGTGCCATCCTTCAGGCCTTCTGATGTTTGTGGGAGTTCAACAAACGAGGAGGCACGCTCTTGGTAGCTCTGTCCTGCCCTGCGCCTCGAGCTCCCGCTGCGACATGGGGGTCGAGCGATAGGGGAGGGGGTACCGAGGTGAGCCGCCGCTCCCTTTAGCATGCCATGGACCACACGGGGTCGCTTCCCTGAGTGCTGTCGGAGCAACAGGACACCAATTTACCCTGAACAAGCTTCTTCAACGATGTTGCTCCCCGAGGAGCGATGCTTCGTCGACAGCTTGTTCGGGGGCGGCCTCAGGAACTTGGTCTTCTTCCTGTATCTTGGTAGTAGCGGTGGAGGCATCAGCCGCCTCCATGGTCCCCGCAGGAAATCTCCAGCTGCATCAGATGTTAAAGGGAGTGCAGCGAGGTGCTCCTCCAACTCAGACCTACCGGGAAACGCAACACCACCACGCCGGTGATGTTTTATGTTATGATACTTGTTCACGGTCCGATGGGCCACCTTCTTGTACTTTAGAACTTTGGGCTTCACATTAATGCAGCTGTTCCCTTGTCCTTTTAATGTTGACGCCTATTTTGAATCCCACCGGACGGTTTGCCTTCATCCTTTAAGTCAGGAGAAAACCATTGGGTTTCCCCAAGGTTGGTGGGTGTTGTGCCGCGAGACTCGCGGAGTGATGGGGAGTTGAATAATACAGAGAGGGAGTGGGAGAGAGAATGTGAAGAGCGAGAGAGAGTGCCTCCTCGCCTCCGGGTAACCGCTGCGCTCGGGGCACTGCACGACTATAAAACCCCGGGGAAGGCTCAGAGCGAACGCACCTCTCATCTTCCTCTTCCTCCCGCTCGCGCTGCCTCATTACTTCATCGCTCCTCATCCCTGCCAGAGACCTTGTTCTTCCAAAACCCCCAACACTTAGATGTCCAGTGAGAAGCGCTCGGCGGAGGGCTCAAGACCGAAGCATCCAAGGACCAAAGAATGGTCGCTCCTAGCTGAGATGAGTGATTGACAACATGGTGTGGACTAACTCTTGGCTGAGTATTGCTGGTGCTGGTTGCCGCTTGATTTGCGTTGGTGCAGGCGAAGAGCGGGCGTGAAAGGTCTTATCCTTTGAGGACCATGTGTGGTTCGAGGACCGGTGGATGGTCGCTTCCTTGTGTGATGAGTGATTGACAATGTTGTGTGGACTGATTCTTGGCTAAGTATTACAGGTGCAGGTTGCGGCTTGACTCGTGTTGGTGCAGGTGAAGAACAAGCGCGAAAGGTCGTTGCCGGTGAGGCCTCCAGGTGTGGAGAAGACAAGTAGGCTTCGTTCGAGGGACCGGTGGCCGGCGGGGGTCAAGTGCGGGCCGCATGGTGGCATGAACAGCAAGATGAAGTCGTGGACGGTTTCTTGGTAGAGCCTCAAAACCAAGGGCGAGCCGGAACTACGTGGGTGCCGAGTCATGAGTGGAGATTGGCGGAGGCTACACCGAGTTCGCGGGGTCTGCAGTGGTTCACCAGAAAACCACAGGGTTACTCGGTTGAGCCACAAAACCGAGGCCGAAGACTCGACGAGGGGGTGTGGCCACCCAGGCCGGTTCAACCGTCCAGGAGAGGCGGTCAGACCGCCTGGGGCCGGTCAGATCTCCCGGGCCGGTCTAACCGCCCAGGGGGGCGGTCGGCCGCCGTGGCCGCCGGCGCGAGAAGCTTCGAAGCGGAGGACACGCGTCGGGATCGCAAGGCTTGCGTCGAGGCTAAGCAGGTTGCGGTCGCCGGGCATCCGTCCGATGGTGAAGACATGAAGACTTCCAAATCTGCCCTCGAGGGGCATGTATCCCTAGTTATTAGTGAAGGGTAGTTTAGTCTTTTGGGTGCCTCCATATATACTCATTGGATGGGTGGATGGCAGCCAACTCTTGGAACCCTAGCTCATTTGTTTTTCCATTTTCGTTCTCCATTTTCCTTAGGATTTTAGAGGACTAGCTTGAGAGCTTCATGTGAGATCTAGAGAGAGGGATGGATGTTTGGGTGGCAAGCTAGACCTTGTACGAACCTTTCATGGCATGTATAGATGGTTCGGCGTTGTTCATCATGGTGGTTTTCCCGTCTCTTTTGTGTTGATTTTCGGAGCTCTTTGTTGGCGGTGTTTTGAGGATGATTTCTTGGGGTTTTTGGTGGGTGTCACGTATGAGGTTCTTGTGCCTCTTTGGCTGGTGACTTTGCCCCCAAATCTCCTTTGAATCGGACTCGATTTGGTGGTTTCTCGAGTTGGGCGAGTTCTTGACCTAGAGAAGCGATCTCTTCGATTCCTCTTGATTGTGAGCGTTTCGGGTCGATTCCTTTGAGGTAGAGGTTGCCCAGGAGGTAACCCAGCTATTCCCGAAGTTTTGCTGCAATCCGTGGAGTGATTCGGGAGATTGGGCGCGAGGAAGTTGAGGTTTGACCCTGAGTACCAGGAGCGTCCCAGTGGTCGATGGATGACCGCTCCTCAGTGATGAGTGATTGACAACGGGTGTTGGACTGACTCTTGGCTTAGTGCGCAGGTGTAGGCTGCGGCCTAGTTCGTGTTGTTGCAGGTGAAGAACGGGCGCGAAAGGTCTTCAGCCTTGAGGGGCCTCCGGGAGATGGAGAGACAAGTAGGCTCGGTTCGAGGGACCCGGTGGACGGCGGGGCCCGGGTGCGGGCCACATGGTGGCGACACGAGCAAGACGAAGTCATGGACGGATGAGCCGGTGCACGGTGGCGGTCAAGTCAAGTGGTTTGGCGGGAGGCCGGACCGAGCACGCGGGGTTTGGTGGTTTGCCCACAAAACCATCGGTGGACGATTTCTTGGTTTGGGCCTCAAAACCAAGTCCGAGGGCCCAACACGACGGAGACGGGATCCGGGCATGTCGGGAAGCTTCGAGGCGGAGGACACGCGGCGGGATCGCATGGCTTGCGTCGGGAGGACACGGGGTGCGGCAAAGGCGTGGCCGTCCGATGGCAAGACCCACAAACATTAACAAAATGCCCCTACGTGGGTTGTATCGCCAGTAGTTAAGTTAGGGGTAGTCGAGTCATTTACCACTCCGGCGGGACTTAGGGTTTCATTTCCTTCCTCCTCTTTCTCATTTTCGTAGCTATTTTTCCTTCCATTTTCTCTAGGCTAGCATGAGAGCTTCATGAGAGATTTGTTGAGAGGAATGGATGCTAGGGCGGCATGCTAGACCTTGTGAATCTTTCCTGGTTTGTATAGAAGATTCGGGGTTGTTTTTCGTGGCCTTTGTGTGCTTGTTTTCGTGCCTTTGTTCCTGGTTCGATTCCGCGGATTCGAGTGGGTTTCTCCCCGGATTTCTTTGAGGGATACATGGATAGATGTCTCGTGCATCTTCGTGATTGATCTTGTGCCCTCAAACGCCGGGAAACCACTTGGATTCGAAGTTTTTCGTTCGGTGCTCTAGCTTTCGGTGGTGCTCAAAGGATTTGCGATTCCCGGTGATTTAGGGAGTTAGGAGGCAAGATTTTTGGGCTATAGCATCCTTGTGTGACGCTTTTCAAGTCCCCAAACCCTTGTCTCCATAGCTTCAACCGTTTGGGAAATCCGATGATGATTTGGGGGAGTTGACTTTCGGGGTCGGGCTGTTTCTGCTCTGTCCGCACCTGGCGGACAGTCCGCGGGGTGCTGGCGGACAGTCCGCGCGGCTAGGGTTCGTCGCGTGTTCGTCGTGTTCTTGCGCGCCTTTGTTTTCGATCCGGTTTGGCTTTTGATTTTGGTTGCAGCCAGTTTGCGGACGGTCCGCGCTCGAGTAGCGGACGGTCCGTGGGTGCCGCGGACGGTCCGCCCGGCCTTGAGGGACGGTCCGTTTTCCCCGGGTCGTTTCTGGTGGTTCTGTGTACTTTAACGGACGGTCCGCGGTGTTGGGCCGGACGGTTCGCGGTGCTGTCGCGGACGGTCCGCGGCTTCAGGTCGGACGGTCCACGAGGCTGCGCGGACGGTCCGCCCCTCCTGGCCGGACGGTCCGCCAGAGCCTGTGCGCTTTGTTTCTTGGTTCGATTCCTCCCTTCCCTTTCTAGTGCTTCCGCGTGTGCTTCAAGGAATCGTTCCTAGGACTAGAGGTTGATCCATAACCTCATGGTCTTGGCGATTTGTGTGTGATTCGATCCATCGCTCGTGTGTGACCGGGGTTTGACTAGGGTATAGGCCGGGTTCTTTGGAAAGAATTTTTACCGGCTCCTATTCACTCCCCCCCTCTCTAGTCGCCATCTGATCCTTCAATTGGTATCAGAGCTTGGTGCCAGATTCTTTGCGACTTTGACAAGTATCGAATCCTAAGATGGCGTACGTTGAGCGGGGCGGTCCGCCGCACTTCGATGGCAAGGGTTACCACAAGTGGGCGGCTCGTGTGATGATCTTTCTTCGTGGGAAGCTGTTGGATTTCATTGTGCTTGACAAGACCTATTCTATTCCGGTCAACATCCATACTCTTATGGTGACCGATGCCGGTGCTAAGGCCAAGTATGAGGCTAATGCAAAAGCCGTTGATCACTTGGTCTGGAGCTTGTGTGATCCAGAGTTTGAGCGTGTTCGCCATTTGAATCTTGCCTGGCAAATTTGGGAGAAGTTGTTGGTTGCTCACGGTGGTGATAACCATGTGAAGGCTCGCCTCTTTGTCTCTTACCGGATGCAATATGAGAATTTCACTCCACTTCCCGGTGAGGACATTGATGCGATGTTTCAGAGGTTCATCGCCATCGTGAACAACATGAAAGCTAATGTTGAGGATTTTCCATACACCGAGCATGATCAGGCTTTGAAGCTCTTGCATGTCTTGGACCCAAGTGTTTGGGGTGCTAAGGTTGAGGCCATCAAGGAGTCCGGCGTACTTGACTATTGAGTTGGATGACCTCTTTTCTAAGCTCAAGTCGGCCGAGGTTGACGGGAAGTTGCAATCCAAGCATGAGGGCTCGGCCGACCATAGTCTTGCTCTTGTGGGCGGATCAAAGGGCAAATCTAACCCTTCCTGTCGACAGTTTTCCTTGTCTTCTCTTATGTCCATTCCAGATGAGAAGTTTGATGTGCTGGGCGAGGAGGAGCTGGCCTTGCTCTCAAGGAGGTTTGATCGACTACACGAGAGTCAGAGGAACGCAAGGCGGAGCTCAGGGACGTGCTACAAGTGTGGCAAGCGAGGCCACTTCATCGCCGAGTGCCCGGAAGCGGAGGAGAACAAGTACAAGGTGAACGAGTACAAGGCGCACCCGAGGCGTGAAGACAAGTACTCCTCCAAGGGCAAGCACTTCAACAAGTCCAAGAGCAAGGACAAGGACAAGCGGCGACCGAGCAAGAGCGGCTACAAGAAGAACAAGGCAAGAGTGATGGTGGCCGGTGCGAGCGACGTCGACTCAAGCTCAAGCGAGGAGCGATCAAGCTCAAGCGGCGAAGATGAAGACGCCGGGAGGCGCAAGGGCAAGAAGAGTGCAAGCCGGAACCTCAGCGGGTTGAGCTGTGTGGCGCTTGAGGGCTTTTGTGGCATGGCCCATAGCTCAAGCAGCAAGAAGAGCGAGAAGGAAGACAGCGACTCCGACTCAGAGGATGAGGTAAACTGTGACCCCGACTCTTTGCTTGCTGAGATTGCTAGGTTGAATGGCTTGCTTGACAACCGAGATAGTGTGCTTAGAGATGCCAAAAAGATGAGGAAAGATCTTAGGGCTCAGCTTGAGAATGCTAGCGAGAAAGTAGGAGAGTTAGAGTCAAAATTGCTTGAATTGAAACTTGAGAATGACTCTTTGAAACTTTCTCCTACTACTCCTGATGATGTTGAATGCCTTGAGTGTGATGCATGGTTGAATGAGATCAAGTTGCTTAATGAGAAGAATGCTTCCACTTTGGCTAAACTAGATGCTCTTAGGACTGAGTATGATGAGCTTAAGGCTAGACCTACTTTGCTTGGTGCTTGCAAATCATGTCCTACTATGCATGCTAAGCTTGTTGATGCTCGTTCTACCATTAGTTCTTTGGAAGCATCTTTGAAATCTCCTGTTGCAAATGCATGCACTAGCTGTGATGAAGTTACTTTGCGCAATCTTGAACTCACTTCCCGGTTGGATGTCATCTATGAGGAGAATGACTATTTGAGGAAGGTGTTGGGTTGGTTGTACGGGCGGGAACCTCAATTGAAAATCATGATTGAGGAGTTCAAGAGAGCTGATGGTCGTGGTTTGAGTTTTGAGAAGTTGGGTGAGAAAGTGGGAGAGAACAGTGGGGAGAGTGTGTATGAGAAGTGTGTTGAGTCTAACCCCAAGTTTGAGGTGATCGGAGACATCCAAGTCCCACTTCCAAAAGCACCCAAGAACTCTTTCACACCAAAGCCCAACCACCTTTGCAACAAGCTTGACACAACCCAAGATCCACCCAAATTCCCACCTAAGACAAATGATCTCAAGAAACCTGTGAAGTTTGTGGGTGAGAAGGGTGTGAAGCCAAGTGAGAAGCCAGAGCCAAAACCAAAACCCATCCCCTTCAGGTGTGAGTATTGTGGCAAGGAGAGGCACCTTGCAGAGTTTTGCTACAAGAGGAATAGGGATGAGAGGCTTGCTAGGGAGCAAGCAAACCAGGACAGGTATCGCCAGCCTCATGGTATTCCTGAGCCTAGAGTGCCACTTCCACGGGGTGTGGGAAGTGTGAAGAGTGTTGGTAGAGCTGGAGCTCATAGTGGCAGGTTTGTGAGGAGAGATGATGGTGTGCGTGCTGGTGAGAGGTTTGGTCGGGCTCGTGGTGGTTTTGCTGGACGTCCCCCTACTCGTCCTCAATACGGGTTCAGAGGAGATGATCGCAGCTTTGGGTTCCAGAGGAACTACGGACCACGATTTCCCCCTCGTGGTGCTCGTACTCCTCCCATGGGACATGGGAAGTTCGGTGGCAAGGGAGTGATGTTTGCTAACCCCTCTTTTGAGCAGATGGCCCGACACTGGTTTAACTTTCTTTGTGCTAACCCAAGTGTCGAGTCGCTAGCTCATTCTCGTTCTTGTTTCTGACTGCAGGCAGGAGGCTTGGGGGACATTTGGTTGATCGACTTCGGGTGTTCTCGACACATGACCGGAGATAAGAAGTGGTTCTCCAGCCTCACCCCAGTGAAGGAAAAGATGTACATCACATTTGGGGACAATGGACGAGGAAGGGTGCTTTCGGAGGGTGTTGTGCATGTGAGTGACAAGGTAACGTCGAAGAGAGTGGCTCTTGTGAAGTCTTTGGGTTTCAATTTGCTTTCGGTTTCTCAGTTGCTTGATGAGGGTTTTGAGGTGCGTTTCAAGTCTGGCGAGTCTCGTTTGCTTGATTCTCGAGGTGATCTTGTCTGTATGATCATCCCTGAGGGTCAGATTTTCAGGGCTGATTTCTCTCATTCTTTGGGTCCTGCTCGCTGCTTGATGGCTGGTCCTTCTTCTGATTTGTGGAAATGGCATAGGCGGTTGGGACACTTGAGCTTTGATTTGTTTTCCCGCTTGAGTGGTCTTGACCTGGTCCGAGGATTGCCGAGGTTGAAGCTTGAGAAGGATTTGGTGTGTGCTCCTTGTAGGCATGGTAAGATGGTAGCCACTCCCCATCCACCTCTGGCCGATGTCATGACCGAGCGTCCGACAGAGCTGTTGCATATGGACCTTGTTGGGCCAGGTCGAGTTCGCTCGGTGGGTGGGAAGTGGTATGTCCTTGTTGTGGTGGACGATTACTCTCGCTATGCCTGGGTGTTTTTCTTGGAAGATAAGAGTGAGACATTTGGTTTTGTTCGAGATCTGATCGTGAGGTTGAAAAACGAGAGGCATGGGAATGCTATTCGAGCTATCCGCAGTGATAATGGCTCAGAGTTCAAGAACTCTCGTTTTGATGCCTTTTGTCGTGATCTAGGTCTTGAACATCAGTATTCGACCCCTTATGTGCCCCCTCAAAATGGAGTCGTGGAAAGGAAAAATCGGACTCTTTGTGAGATGGCTAGGACGATGCTCGATGAGCATAGGACTCCTAGGAGGTATTGGGCTGAGGCGGTCAATACGGCTTGTCATGTTTCCAACAGTATTTTATTGCGAGCTTTCAAGAAGAAGACCTGTTATGAGCTGATGCATGGTCAGGCACCCAAGGTGAGTCACTTCCGAGTCTTTGGCTGCAAATGCTTTATTCTTAAGAAGGGAAAACTCGACAAGTTTGAGGCTAGGTCTAGTGATGGTATTTTCTTTGGATATGCTAACCATTCTAGAGCCTATAGGGTGCTTAACCTTGAGACTAACAAAATCATGGAGACTTGCGAGGTAACCTTCGACCAGACAATGCCATGTACCTCTCTTGGCTTTGAATGTGCAGGTGACGAAGAGATGGCCGAGGACCTCTTTGAAGAGGAGAAGGATGAAGCTGGAGATGATGATGGGGAGAACCATGCGCCTGAAGCTGAGTGTGTACCCACTACTTCCCCTACGACCACTATGGAGCGTGGACCGTCTACTTCATGGACAACGACGGTGCAACAAGAAGATCAGGCGAGAGAAGTGAAGGGAAACGGGGTGGCTACGCTAGCGCAAAACAAAATTTTCCCCGCAAAACAGGAACTGCTGCTGTCAGAGATCACGGGATTACCACTAGACGCGCAGATGCAGCGGAACCGTCTCGATGTAGACGAACGCGTCGAGGGTAGCGAGCGGTGCGGTTGCTCACATCCTTCTTGACTTGCACGTGCGGCTCGTCCGATCCAAGTGCTCCAGATGTAGCACCTCCAAGGTATCCACACGTACGGAGAAGGAAGCGACGCACGCCGGACTGCTAGGTCCGCGAGTGCGACGAGGAGAGAGTGTTGGCAGCGCGACTGCTACTTGAGAAAGTTGTGTCTTTTCATGAGGGGTGTGGTCCATATTTATTGGGAGGAAAACCCCCCACACCATCGTCCATTAGCAATACGGGACTAATAGATGGTGTACCCCTTCCAATACTAATGGGCTTTACAACATTTGTGGCCCATTAGGACTTTTACACCATAATGGATCAAATCCATCTGAGCCCACTAGTGGATCAAATCCAGTTGGCTCTAGGGCATATTTCCAACAGTCTCCCACTTGCACTAGAGTCAACTATGCAAGTATATTCATCCTCATTCGACTTCCAACCCCTTAAGTGTGTGACCCTATAGGTTCACGTACACATAGACTTGACCCGAGTACACTACTCGATCAATAGTTGATAGCGGCCTCTAGCAAGACGTGTCAACTCCTATGCATACGTAAAGATCTTATCAGACAAACCATCACAACAATTCATACATGCTATTCCCTTTGCCTCACGATATTTGGTCTAGCTCCAAGGCGACCTCTCTTTCTCGACACTCGTGACTCGGATCATCAAAAGGGGGTTAACCCTTAACCCAGCACGGCCATGCATTTCTTGATCCGATCACTCGAGGGGCCCAGAGATATCTCTCTCAAGTAGAGGGGCAAATTCTATCTTGATTGACCATGCCTCACAACATGCTTCCTGACAAATCCGAAAGCCATCTTTATGACTACCCAGTTACGGAGTAGCGGTTGATGGCCCCTAAGTAGGTCAATTCACATCTTGAGTACATGCGACAATCTCAAGTCTAAGGACATAGCGTATACGTTGTGTAAATAGAGACCAAAGTCTCAAATTAGGTCAGTCCAGCCCCATGTCATATATGTGCCCACATTATTAGTTATACATCTCCATGTTCATGACTGGTGAAACATAGTCATCAACTAATACATGTGCTAGTCATTAACTCATACTAGGGACAACTTTTGAATAACCATACAAGTAAAAGAGTTTCACAAACAATTCACATAATTGCCAATCAAATACAAGTCGCCTTTCATGGATATTCAATAAAAAACCAAGTGACATGGATATAATGAAATATAATCATCTCTATGATTCCTTATAGGACATATTTCTAACATTCTTCCACTTGCACTTGAGCTAATCTAGAATATATCTAATACCCATAGCTCTCATGTGCGCCTCATGCTTAGGCTGTGGAAGGGGTTTTGTCAAAGGATCTGCAACGTTCAAATCCGTGTGTACTTTCATATCTTGATATCACCTCGTCTAACGATCTCTCGTATCAGATGAAATTTCAGCAGTACATGTTTATTCTTTTGGTGGTTCCTTGGCTCCTTTGCTTGCGCAATAGCCCCATTGGTGTCACAATAAAGATCCAATGGGCTAGAGACACTCGGAAACACACCAAGTTCAGAAAGGAACTTCCTTATCCAAACACCCTCCTTTGCAGCTTCCGAAGCCGCGATGTACTCGGCTTCGTTGTAGAATCGCCACATCGTCTCCTCGCTTGGAACTCTTCCGGCTCACGGCTCCACCATTTATCGTAAATACGTATCCTGATTGCGACTTTGAATCGTCTTGGTCAGTTTGGAAACTAGCATCGGTGTAACCCGTTACAACGAGCTCCTCCTCACCTCCATAGACTAGGAACATGCCTTTAGTCCTTCTTAAGTACTTAAAAACATTTTTAACCGCTGTCCAGTGACCCTCACCTGGATCAGATTGGTATCTGCTTGTAATACTGTGTGCATACGAAATATCTGGACGTGTACATATCATTGCATACATAATAGATCCGATGGCCGAAGCATACGGTATTCTACTCATGCGTTCCCGCTCATCAGTTGTCGAAGGACACTGAGTCTTGCTAAGATGTATGCCATGTGACATAGGCAAGAACCCTTTCTTTGCCTCTTCCATGTTGAACCTTTTCAACACTTTATCAATGTAAGTGTCTTGGCTTAATCCTATAAGCCTTTTTGATCTATCTCTATAGATTTTGATGCCCAAAATGTATGCCGCCTCACCTAAGTCCTTCATTGAAAAACTATTTTTTAATGAGGTCTTAGCGGCCTCAAGCATAGGAATGTCATTTCCAATCAGTAATATGTCATCCACATATAAGATTAGAAATACTACAGAGCTCCCACTTGCCTTCTTGTAAACACAAGGCTCTTCTTCACTCTGAATGAAGCCAAACCCTTTTATCACCTCATCAAAGCGAAGGTTCCAACTTCGAGATGCTTGCTTCAATCCATGAATGGATTTTTGAAGTTTGCACACCTTTCCAGCATTGGTTGGATCAACAAATCCCTCAGGTTGTGTCATATACACATCCTCAGTCAGATTTCCATTTAGGAAAGCTGTTTTGACATCCATCTGCCATATCTCATAATCGAAATATGCAGCTATAGCTAGAATGATCCGAATAGATTTAAGCATCGCTACGGGTGAGAATGTCTCGTCATAGTCAACTCCTTGAACTTGTCGAAAACCTTTTGCAACAAGTCGAGCTTTATGGTTGTGAACATTTCCATACATGTCCCTCTTCTTCTTATAGATCCATTTGCACTCTATGGGTTTAACACCATCTGGCGGGTCAACCAAGTTCCAAACTTGATTGTTATCCATGGAATCTATTTCGAATCTCATGGTACTTTGCCATTTCTCGGAATCTGGGTCCATCATTGCTTCCGCATATGTCATAGGTTCATCATTGTCTAACAACAATATGTCGCGCTCTCCCGCGATCATGAGATTGAGCTTATCAGTTGCGCGGCGTGCCCTTTCAGACCTTCGTGGTTGTGGTGGTGCTTATCTTGCCACGGGCATCTCAACTCGTTCAACTACATTAGCATCAATTGTGAAATCTTGCCCAACCGGCTCATCTTGAACTTCTTCAAGATACACCTTCTGTCTACATTTTTTCTCTTTTAAGAAACTCTTTCTCAAAGAAAACGCCATTCCAAGCGACAAACACATTGCCTTCTGACCGGTTGTAGAAATAATATCCCAAGGTTTCCTTTGGATATCCCACGAATATGCACTTGTCCGATTTAGGTGTTAATTTATCTGATTGAAGTTTCTTCACATAAACCTCACAACCCCAAATTTTCAGAAAAGACAAACTGGGAGTCTTACCAGTCCACATCTCATATGGTGTCTTAACTACGGACTTAGAAGGTACCCTATTTAAAGTGAAAGCTGCGATTTCTAGAGCATAACCCCAAAATGACAATGGTAGGTCCGACTGGCTCATCATTGATCGGACCATGTCCAACAAGGTTCGATTACGTCGCTCGGATACACCGTTTCTTTGAGGTGTTCCAGGTGGCGTAAGTTGTGGAACAATTCCGCAACTCTTTAGATGATTGCTAAACACATGGCTCAAATACTCACCTCCACGATCAGAACGCAAGGTCTTGACTTTCTTGCCATGTTGATTTTCTACTTCACTCTGAAATTCTTTGAACTTTTCAAAAGTTTCAGACTTGTGCTTCATTAAATAGACATAACCATATCTACTTAAATCATCAGTAAACGTTATGAAGTATTGGTATCCACCTCTAGCTGTCGTACTCATTGGTCCGCACACATCCGTATGTATGAGTTACAGTAAGTCTGAGGCTCTCTCAGGAAAACCTGAGAAAGGCATCTTGGTCATCTTGCCTAGCAAACAAGCTTCACATGTCTCGTAGGATTCAAAATCAAACGAAGTTAAAAGTCCATCGTTATGGATCTTCTTCATGCGCTTTTCACTGATGTGACCCAAACGACAATGCCATATGTAGGTAGGACTTAAATCATTAGGTCGAGACCTTTTAGCACTTATGTTACAGATAGGTGAATCATCAATATTTAAAACAAATAAGCCATTCACAATGGATGCACAAGCCACAAACATATTATCCTTAGAGATCACACAACCATTGTTTTCACTCGCAAATGAATAACCATCCTTCATCAAACATGAAGGGGATAAAATGTTTCGACTCAAACTAGGAACAAAATAACAATTATTCAACTCCATAATAAATCCTGACGGGAGGTGGAGTTGCATCGTCCCGACGGTCAACGTAGCAACTCTTGCATTATTGCCCACGCGGAAATCAACTTCTCCTTGTGCAACGCTTCTACTTCTTATCATTCCTTGCATCGAGTTGCAAATATGAGCAACCGATCCGGTATCAAATACCCAAGAATTAGTATAAGAATCAGCGAGGAAAATATCTGTAACATAAACATTAAGTGTACCTAAAGTGGAAGTACCCTTACTTCCCTTGCTTTTCATAGAAGCTAAGTACAACTTACAATTTCTTTTCCAGTGACCGATTTTCTTACAATGAAAACATTCAGCCTTGGCAGCTGGACTAGCCTTGGGCGCTTGGTTTGGCATTGGGATCTTATCCTTGGCCTTACCTTTCTTCTTCCAAGAATTGCCCTTCCTTTTAAAGATCGGCTTGTTTTGGATCGCCATCACATGACTACTGCCCGTGCTTTTCTTATCGTTATCATCTATTGGTAAGGGGGTGCCTAGAACTCCTTCTCTTTTCTCAGCTCTGAGAACAATTCTCAGATTACGAATCCAATTCGTAAAGTTTGTTCCAGTCAACTTGTCCTTCTCAAGGACCGAATGCAAGGTAAACGATGTGGTGTTGCTAGGTGCCTTTAATCTACAAAAGAATAATAAATGCAAAACACTAAGACAATATATCCATGACAGAGTAAAATAAAAGAATTTACTCCCACTAAAATCAATATCCCCACATTGATACTTAGTGATTCAGAATCCACAACTAACAAGTCTACTAGTGAGCTTTTGCGTCACCGCTAGTAAACAAGGTAGATCGGTAAGCAACTCTTTGCTAATCATATCACATATGACTTCGTTGTTAGGTGACATCTCTATGTCTAGGCTCCCAACCTTTATGCCCCAAAATCCTTAACTGTTAAGATGACTTTGATAAGTAAACCAACACTTATGAGTGTAAGTATCCGATACAAACCCGTCTAGTCAAGGAAAACTAGTGGCACCCTAATTTCATAGACCCACCACTAATTGTACAAGACGTGGGACGGTGGCAAGTGTTGGGAGGGCATGTTAACTTAAAATTCCAAAGGGATCGTTCTACTCGTAACATCACACGCAAGAAAGCAACATTATCGCATGTAAAAGTAGAACGGTAAGAACGACATTCACACAGTTGTAACACGGTATGGCCTATTGTCACATGGTGATCTCCATCTCCATTGACCTGTACATCATGTTAATCTCCATCTCCATGATCTGTGTGTGCCATCCTCCATGTGATGAGTCCTCCAAGAACTATCTAACGCGTGCTAGTAATGAAAGTTACACAATCGCGTATTAGATCATCACAAATTGGTACGCAGACCATTACATTAATTTTGAAAATACATATGGCTCCAGTCGTATTGCCGTACACGTGACATGCAGGTCACGAATAAATTACACACATGCATCACATACACATATTGGCCATACCGATTACAAAACCTGCAAAACAGATTATCGCAATTCCGACGTCCAAACATAAAACGCCCGAAAACCCATCTTGCAAGCCGAATTTGGCAAAACTAATTTCGCCGAGACCAGCAAAGCTGGTTTATCACATGTGTAAAATTTTCTGTAGATCAATTTTCGTATAGAAAATGTCTTCATCCGAGTTAACCACGAAAAGTTATGACTGTTTTACCGAACAGTATATTTTCTGGTTTTTCCCGGGCCGGTAGAGATCCAATCTGCCACCGCCACGCATCCCATGCGCCTGGCACTTGACCTAGCTTCGATTCGACCAATCCAATTGATCTCCTTCTCATTGTGACTGGGTTTACGTGTATCACTTAACTCCGATGGCGGAATTCCGACCGGTAGGAGTAATTCGTTACACGACCATCACGTCAAGAACACGAAGCCGATCAAAACTTTGATCTACATCTGCATATCTCTATATGCACACATCCCGAATCTAAAACTTAGCAACTACGGCTCGATACCACCGAAGGGAAACGGGGTGGCTATGCTAGCGCAAAACAAAATTTTCCCCGCAAAACGAGAACTGCGCCGTCGTCGAGATCACGGGATTACCACTAGACTCGCGGATGCGGCGGAACCGTCTCGATGTAGACGAACGCGTCGAGGGTAGCGAGCGGTGCGGTTGCTCACATCCTTCTTGACTTGCACGTGCGGCTTGTCCGATCCAAGTGCTCCAGATGTAGCACCTCCAAGGTATCCACACGTACGGAGAAGGAAGCGACGCACGCCGGGACCGCTAGGTCCGCGAGTGCGACGAGGAGAGAGCGTTGGCAGCGCGACTGCTACTTGAGAAAGTTGTGTCTTTTCATGAGGGGTGTGGTCCATATTTATTGGGAGGAAAACCCCCCACACCATCGTCCATTAGCAATACGGGACTAATAGATGGTGTACCCCTTCCAATACTAATGGGCTTTACAACATTTGTGGCCCATTAGGACTTTTACACCATAATGGATCAAATCCATCTGAGCCCACTAGTGGATCAAATCCAGTTGGCTCTAGGGCATATTTCCAACAAGAAGCTGAAGTTGAGGGGGAGGTAGTCTCGAGGCGTGAGGCTCCCCGGCGGATTCAAGAAGTGCATCCCCTGTCGAAGATCATTGGGAACATTGACGAACGCACTACACGGTCAAGGTCCAGGAATTCCTCTCATTTTGCTCATGCTGCTTTTGTTGCTACTTTTGAGCCCAAGGACATTGGACATGCTTTATCTGATGCAAATTGGGTCAATTCTATGCATGAGGAGTTGGAAAACTTTGAGAGGAACCAGGTGTGGGAGTTAGTTGAACCACCTCCAAATTTCCATCCCATAGGAACCAAGTGGGTTTGGAAGAACAAAGAGGGAGAGAATGGGATGGTTGTGAGGAACAAGTCCAGACTTGTTGCTCAGGGGTTTAGTCAGAAGGAGGGGATCGAGTATGAGGAGACCTTTGCTCCTGTGGCCCGTCTTGAAGCAATTCGAATCCTTCTAGCCTTTGCCGTGGCTAAAGGGTTCAAGTTGTTTCAGATGGACGTGAAGAGTGCTTTTCTGAATGGGGTCATAAAGGAGGAGGTGTATGTGAAGCAGCCACCTGGGTTTGAGAGCGAGTTGTACCCACACAGGGTATACAGGTTGAAAAGGGCTCTGTATGGGTTGAAACAGGCACCCCGTGCTTGGTATGGGAGATTGAGAGGTTTTCTTTTGAGCAGAGGGTTTGTGATGGGTACTGTGGATAGAACCTTGTTTCTCCTCAAGCATGGAAATGACTTGCTGATTGTTCAGATATACGTGGATGATATTGTCTTTGGTGGCTCGTCACATAATCTTGTTGCCAAGTTTGCAGATGAGATGAGCAGGGAGTTCGAGATGAGCATGATGGGCGAGTTGCAGTATTTTCTCGGACTACAGATCAAGCAAGTGAAGGATGGAACATTTGTGCACCAGACCAAGTACACGAAAGACATGCTGAGGAAGTTCCAGATGCAAGATGTGAAGCCGATGTCGACTCCCATGGGGAGTACGGCCACTTTGGATGCGGATGAGGATGGAGAACCGGTGGACCGGCGGGAGTACGGGAGCATGATCGGCTCCCTCCTCTACTTGACGGCGACGAGGCCGGGCATACGGTTCGGCGTGTGTCCGTGCGCTCGTTTTCGAGCTTCGCCGAGGACATCACATCGACGGGCCGTCAAGAGGATCTTCGAGTACCTACGATCTGCCCTCGGTCTTGGCCTTTGGTATTCTTCCTCCTCGACTCTTTCTCTTCATGGTTTTTCCGATGCGGATTTTGCTGGTTGTCGAGTCGAGAGGAAGTCCACTTCTGATACTTGCCAGTTTCTTGGTTCTTCGTTGGTCTCATGGTCTTCCCGCAAGTAGTCTAGTGTAGCTCAGTCTACCACAGAGGCGGAGTATGTTGCTGCCGCGAGTTGTTGCTCTCAGCTGTTGTGGATTTCATACACTTTGAGAGACTTTGGTGAGGAGTGCACCCAGATCCCACTTCTTTGTGATAGCACCAGTGCCATAAGCATAGCCAAAAACCCAGTGCTTCACTCCAGAACCAAACACATAGAAGTGAGGTATCATTTGTTAAGGGACAATGTGGAAAAAAGAACCGTTGTGTTGAGCCATGTCCCTACCCAAGATCAGCTTGCTGACATTTTCACAAAGCCTCTCGACCAAGCTACATTTGTGCGCTTGCGGGGGGAACTTGGGGTTTGTTGCCCTTTCTAGTTGATTCTTGGGGGATTTTCTTTTTGTCTCATATGTATCATACCATGTTTTACTTTGATGTATATACATGCTTTGCTTGATGTATAAACCATGGTAGGATAGCCATCTTGTCATATATCATGTTGCATTTGTATCATATTGCATTTTAGGATGATGAACTTCTTTCATATGCCATATTTGAGTCTCTTTGGCTATTTGTGAGATTTTGGTCATATGTGTGGAGAAATGGTGATGTGAGGCTATGCTCCTGGAATATTTGAGATATATGTGTGGTGAGATAGCCCTTTTTGAAATAAATGCTAATCTTGACTAATTTTTGATGAAATATGCTCCACTCATGTGTAGTTGTGTATCCATGTCACAGTTTGGTCTAAATGTGCTTTTCATGCTTAGATTGTGCTTGGATGCCTTGTTCTTGCATTTGGGCCAAAGGTCGGATATCATTGTGAATGTTTAGCCTATGTTGCATTCATGGGGGAGCATAAGCTTCTTTTTGCCGCAAAGGCACTTCATGTACCATGAAATGAATTAATCTTGAAAAGAAGTGCATAATGCTTGAAAAATGCTCCATCCATCATGTCTATGTTTAAATTGTCTTATCTTTTCACATATGGGTGCAAAACATGTTGCATGATGTTCACCAGTGGAGAAGTCTCCCCGAAGTGGACACATGGCTCATGAGCTTTGACATGACATGCTTTGCTTTATGGGTGTTTGCCATGATCTTTTGCTAAGAATTTGATATCCTTGTATGATCTTTTAATGGCATGCATATTTGTGGCTCAAGTGTGACATGGATAGGCTTTTACTTGTGAAGCGAGCCTTCTTTTGGGTAAAACTGCTTAAATCTGAAAATTTTGCTTTGTCACATGCTTGTATTTTCATATATTACTTGTGGCAATGCTTTGACTATGCTATGATTCCTATGTGTGATCTTTGTCTCATTTTTAGCCTTTGACACTAGATTTGGCCTATTTGAGAAGCTCATGTAGATGTTTATATGCTTTGTTTTGCATTTCTGCATTTTCACCTTGATTCATACATTGTCAACAAGGGGGAGAAGAGGTGAGCTTAATGAAAATTCAGAAGAGGTGAGCTGAAATTTGGGAATTTGCATCCACATGTTCAGGGGGAGCTTGCATTTGTTCAGGGGGAGCTTTCTTGCTGTTTTCGGTGTGGAGTTTGTGCTTTGCTTGGCTTGTGACCTTTCTTCGCCTTTCTTTGGTTTTGGTCATGAGTTGAGCCTCTTCGTTTTTCTTTCTTCTTCCTTTCTTTCTTTCTCTGAATTTCATTTCGCGTTGTGTGTTGTCAATGCACTCATCAAGGGGGAGATTGAGGACCAGGAGCGTCCCAGTGGTCGATGGATGACCGCTCCTCAGTGATGAGTGATTGACAACGGGTGTTGGACTGACTCTTGGCTTAGTGCGCAGTTGTAGGCCGCGGCCTAGTTCGTGTTGTTGCGAGGTGAAGAACGGGCGCGAAAGGTCTTCGGCCTTGAGGGGCCTTCGGGAGATGCGAGAGACAAGTAGGCTCGGTTCGAGGGACCCGGTGGACGGCGGGGCCCCGGGTGCGGGCCACATGGTGGCAACACGAGCAAGACAAAGTCATGGACGGACGAGCGGTGCACGGTGGCGGTCAAGTCAAGTGGTTTGGCGGGAGGCCGGACCGAGCACGCGGGGTTTGGTGGTTTGCCCACAAAACCATCGGCGGACGGTTTCTTGGTTTGGGCCTCAAAACCAAGTCCGAGGGCCCAACACGACGGAGACGGGATCCGGGCGTGTCGGGAAGCTTCGAGGCAGAGGACACGCGGCGAGATCGCATGGCTTGCGTCGGGAGGACGCGGGGTGCGGCAAAGGCATGGCCGTCCGATGGCAAGACCCACAAACATTACCAAAATGCCCCTACATGGGTTGTATCGCCAGTAGTTAAGTTAGGGGTAGTCGAGTCATTTACCACTCCAGCGGGACTTAGGGTTTCATTTCCTCCCTCCTCTTTCTCATTTTTGTAGCTATTTTTCCTTCCATTTTCTCTAGGCTAGCATGAGAGCTTCATGAGAGATTTGTTGAGAGGAATGGATGCTAGGGCGGCATGCTAGACCTTGTGAATCTTTCCTGGTTTGTATAGAAGATTCGGGGTTGTTTTTCGTGGCCTTTTTGTGCTTGTTTTCGTGCCTTTGTTCCCGGTTCGATTCCGCGGATTTGAGTGGGTTTCTCCCCGGATTTCTTTGAGGGATACATGGATAGATGTCTCGTGCATCTTTGTGATTGATCTTGTGCCCTCAAACGCCGGAAACCACTTGGATTCGAAGTTTTTCGTTCGGTGCTCTAGCTTTCGGTGGTGCTCAAAGGATTCGCGATTCCCGGTGATTTAGGGAGTTAGGAGGCAAGATTTTTGGGCTATAGCATCCTTGTGTGACGCTTTTCAAGTCCCCAAACCCTTGTCTCCATAGCTTCAACCGTTTGGGAAATCCGATGATGATTTGGGGGAGTTGACTTTCGGGGTCGGGCTGTTTCTGCTCTGTCCGCACCTGGCGGACAGTCCGCGGGGTGCTGGCGGACAGTCCGCGCGGCTAGGGTTCGTCGCCTATTCGTCGTGTTCTTGCAAGCCTTTGTTTTCGATCCGGTTTGGCTTTTGATTTTGGTTGCAGCCAGTTTGCGGACGGTCCGCGCTCGAGTAGCGGACGGTCCGTGGGTGGCGTGGACGGTCCGCCCGGCCTTGGCGTACGGTCCGTTTTCCCCGGGTCGTTTCTGGTGGTTCTGTGTACTTTAACGGATGGTCCGCGGTGTTGGGCCGGACGGTCCGCGGTGCTGTCGCGGACGGTCCGCGGGTTCAGGTCGGACAGTCCGCGAGGCTGCGCGGACGGTCCGCCCCTCCCCGGCCGGACGGTCCGCCGCAGCCCTGTGCGCTTTGTTTCTTGGTTCGATTCCTCCCTTCCCTTTCTAGTGCTTCCGCGTGTGCTTCAAGGAATCGTTCCTAGGACTAGAGGTTGATCCATAACCTCGTGGTCTTGGCGATTGGTGTGTGATTCGATCCATCACTCGTGTGTGACCGGGGTTTGACTAGGGTATAGGCCGGGTTCTTTGGAAAGAATTTTTACCGGCTCCTATTCACTCCCCCTCTCTAGTCGCCATCTGATCCTTCAGACCCGCGGGTTCGTTTTCTGGAAGGGGCGGTCTAACCGCCTGCAGGGGGCGGTCTAACCGCCCTGGGTCTTTCCAGGTTGAAGTTTTGTTTCGCCGGATTTTCCTCTGTGAGTTTGTTCGCCTTGATCAGAGGAGTGTCTAGGTGAAATTTGGGGTCGTTCTCGTGCTGTTTGCTGGGTGTTCTTTGCTAGAGTTCGTTGCTGGGTACAGGAGGTTAGACCGCCCTTGGTAGCCGGTCTAACCGCCCCTAGGCCCCTGGGTGGAGTTTTGGTTTTCGCCAAGATTTTCTCGGTAGCTAGCATGGCCTTGACCGAGAGATCTTTGTTGGTGAAACCGGGGTGAGTTTTGGTGCTCGGAAGAGGCATTTCGGAGGATTTCTTGGTTACCGAGTGTGGAGGCGGTCTAACCGCCCCCTATACCCCGGTCTAACCGCCCCCCTCCGGTTAGCCGGCTTTCGAGTTGTTTCCGCCGTCGTTGTTGCGTGTGTGTTGTGGTTGTTGGTAGAGTTTGTTCCTAGGACCAGTAGCACTTCAGTGGCTACGTGGTTTTGGCAAACGGAAGGTAGAAGTGCGGAGCATGTGATTTCGGGGGTTCGACCGAGCTAGTTCGTCTTGTCGGAGTTTCAATCTCCCTCGAGAAGAATTTTTATCGGCTCCCATTCACTCCCCCCCCCTCTCCTCGGTCGCCTAATCGGTCCTTCAAGTGGTATCAGAGCCGGTTCGGGTCTTTGTTGACTCTAACCGCCCAAGATCCAAGGATGGCGTACCAGGAACGGGGTTCGGGTCCTCCACACTTCGATGGCAAGAACTACCAGATGTGGAGCAAGCGGATGGGTCCGTTCCTCCGCGGAAAGGGTCAGAACCTTTGGGATGTCACGGTGGACACAGGCTATGTCCAGCCGATGGACTTCCTCGCTCCAGGATCGAGGGACAAATTCGACGCCAACAACAAGGCGGTCGACTACTTGTTTCGTGCTTTGTGTCAGCCTGAGTTCGATCGGGTGCACACCGAGCACTTGGCTTGTAGGATTTGGGCGGTGCTGAAGGAGGCTCATGTTGGGAACGCCCGGGTTCAGGCACGGATGTATGCGACCTACCGGAGAGAGTACGAGAACTTCACTCATCTCCCCGGTGAGTCCATCGATGCCTTGTTTTAGAGGTTCACGGTGGTTGTGTACAACATGAGGGCCAATGTGGACGTGCTCCCGTACGATGATCATGATAGAGCGGTCAAGCTCTTACACTCTTTGGATCGTATGATATGGGGCGGAAAGTTCGAGGCCATTGTGGAGTCGGAGAAGTATGACACTCTGACCGTGAACGAGCTGTTCTCAAAGCTCAAGTCGGCTGAGGTGGATAGGGGCATGACTGCCAAGCTCGAGGGTTTGACTGACTCCCATAGTCTCGCCCTCGTTGGTGGTTCCAAAGGAAAGACTAACTCTAACCCATCCACCAGGATGTTCTCTTTCTCCTCTTTGATGTCTATGCCAGATGATGAGTTCGACGAGCTTGGAGAGGACGAGCTGGCGCTCCTGTCGAGGCGGTTCGAGAGGCTGCACGAGAACCATGTGAACATGATAAGGAACACGAGAACATGCTTCCAGTGCGGCAAGTCAGGACACTTCGTCGCCGACTGCCCAGAGAAGGCCGAGAACAAGGACAGCTACAAGCACAAGCCGAGGATGGACGGCAAGTACCGTTCGAGGCGCGACCACAAGAACAAGCACAAGAACAAGTACAAGGACGAGCGACGATCGAGGAAGAAGGAGAGCTGAGGCAAGGCCCGAGCGATGGTGGGAGCGAGCGACGTCGACTCCAGTTCCGCATACTCCACCTCGAGCTCGAGTAGCTGTGAAGACGAAGGTGATCGTCGCAAGAACAAGAAGTCGTCCAAGAACCTGAGCGGGCTGAGCTGCTTCGCGGGAGACGGCTTCTGCACCATGGCGCTGAGCTCCGGCAGCAAGAAGAGCACACAGAGCGACTCAGACTCTAAGTCCGACGACGAGGTAGGAGACTTGAAGAACATTTGGTTGATTGACTCCGGTTGCTCGAGGCATATGACCGGAGACAGGGGGTGGTTCTCAAGTCTCGTCCCGGTGGTGATGATGAGGTACATCACTTTTGGGGACAATGGGCGTGGGCGTGTGCTTTCAGAAGGTGAGATAAAAGTGAGTGACAAGATCACTCTGAGGCGTGTTGCTCTTGTTCAGTCGCTGGGGTACAATTTGCTTTCTGTGTCCCAGTTGTTGGATGAGGGCTTTGAGGTGTTGTTTCGGCCAGGTGGTTCTCGGATTGTGGACTCTTGAGGGGACCTTGTCTGTATGGTTGTTCCCGAGGGTCAGGTGTTTCGTGCTGATTTTTCTCAGTCTTCGGGTGTGGAGCGTTGTTTCTTGGCTGGTTCTTCATGTGAGTTGTGGAAGTGGCATAGGAAGTTGGGTCACTTGAGCTTTGAACTTTTGTCACGCTTGAGTAAACTCAACTTGGTCCGAGGATTGCCACGGTTGAGGCTTGAGAAAGAGTTGGTTTGTGCTCCGTGTAGGCATGCCAAGATGGTGGCCTCTTCTCACCCGCCTCTCACCGATGTGATGACTGAGCGTCCATGCGAGCTGCTCCATATGGACCTTGTTGGCCCAGCTCGTGTGCGATCTGCGGGTGCGAAGTGGTATGTCCTTGTTGTGGTGTACGACTATTCTCGGTATGCGTGGGTGTTCTTTCCTGAGAATAAGGGGGAGACGTTTGGTTTTGTTTGAGATCTAGTCTTGAGGTTGAGGAACGAGAGGCACGGAGATGCCATACGAGCTATCCACAGTGATAATGGCTCGGAATTCAGAAACTCTCGTTTTGAAACCTTTTGCCATGACTTGGGTCTTGAGCACCAGTTTTCGAGTCCGTATACGCCTCCCCATAATGGTGTTGTGGAAAGGAAGAACAGGACCTTGTGCGAGATGGCTTGGACGATGCTTGATGAGCATAGGACTCCGAGGAGGTATTGGGCCGAGGCCGTGAATACCGCGTGCTATGTGTCGAACAGATATACCTCGAGTGCACAAGAAGAAGACATGCTATGAGTTGATGCATGGCCGCACACCCAAGGTGAGTCACTTCCATGTCTTTGGTTGCAAGTATTTCATTCGAAGAAAGGCGGGGAAGTTGGATAAGTTTGAGGCTAGGTCCGTCGATGGCATTTTCTTTGGTTATGCATCTCATTCTAGAGCATATCGTGTGCTCAATCTTGAAACTAACCAAATCGTGGAGACTTGCGAGGTAACCTTCGACGAGACGAGCCACGTAGTCGCCTTGTCTTTGAGTGTGCAGGTGATGATGAGCTTGGCGAGGAGATCTTTCAGGAGGAGGAGCATGAACATGGAGATGATGAAGATGGCGGTGCGATGCCCCCGGCTGAACATGTACCCACTACTTCGACTACGATGATGGATGGACCCTCTTCTACACCTATAACGACAAATCAAGAACGAGGTGAAGCTGATGTTAAGGGGGAGGTAGCATCAAGGCGAGAACCTCCCCGGCGAGTACAGATGGATCACCCAGCTTCGAGGATCATCGGCGACATGAATGAACGCACTACACGGTCGAGGGTTCGAAACAATTCCCATTTCGCTCATGCTGCGTTTGTTGCTATTTTTGAGCCCAAAGACATTGGACACGCACTATCTGATCACAATTGGGTTAATTCGATGCATGGGGTGTTGGAGAACTTTGAGAGGAATCAGGTGTGGGAGTTGGTTGACCCTCCCCCAGGGTGTAAGCCGATTGGTACAAAGTGGGTGTGAAAAAACAAAGAGGGAGAGAAAGGAGAAGGTGTGAGGAACAAGTCGAGGCTTGTTGCTTAGGGGTTCAGTCAGAAGGAGGGGATCAACTACGAGGAGACCTTTGCTCCCGTAGCCCGTTTGGAGGCGATTAGGATCCTTCTATCCTTTTCCGTGGCTAAAGGGTTCAAGTTGCACCAAATGGATGTGAAGAGTGCTTTCCTGAATGATGTGCTGGAGGAAGAGGTGTATGTGAGGCAGCCTCCCGGGTTTGAGAGTGAGAAGTACCCCCACCGGGTGTACAAGTTGAGGAAGGCGCTGTATGGGTTGAAGCAGGCGCCTAGAGCTTGGTAAGGCAGGTTGAGGGGGTTCTTGTTTGAGAGAGGTTTTGAGATGGGGAAGGTCGATCAGACCTTGTTTTTGCTGAGGCAGGGCAGAGATATCCTGATTGTGGAGGTGTACGTGGATGCCATTGTCTTTGGTGGCTCGTCTAACTCTCTTGTTGCAAGGTTTGCAGATGATATGAGCAGGGAGTTTGAGATGAGCATGATGGGTGAGTTGCAGTTCTTCCTCGGGCTACAAATCAAGCAATCAAAGGAAGGAACATTTGTGCACCAGGCTAAGTACACCAAGGACATTGTGAGGAAGTTCAAGATGGAGGACTCCAAAGCTATGACGACGCCGATGAGTACGACTACGGCTCTTGATGCGGACGAGGAAGGTGAACACGTGGACCAGAAGGAGTACCGGAGCATGATCGGGTCACTCCTCTACTTGACGGCGACGAGGCCGGACATACAGTTCTCGGTGTGTCTGTGCGCTCGTTTTCAAGCGTCTCCGAGAACTTCGCATCGGCAAGCAGTGAAGCGAATTTTCAGGTACTTGCGTCACACTCCCGACTTCGGCCTTTGGTACTCCGCGTCCTCTTCTTTGGCACTTCATGGTTTTTCAGACGCGGACTTTGCCGGGTGTCGATTGGATAGGAAGTCCACTTCTGGGACTTGCCAGTTTTTGGGTTCCTCTTTGGTCTCTTGGTCTTCCCGCAAGCAGTCGAGTGTTGCTCAATCCACGACCGAGGCCGAGTATGTTGCCGCTGCTAGTTGTTGCTCTCAGCTCCTTTGGATCACCTACACCATGAGTGACTTTGGTGAGGGATATACCCATGTCCCACTTCAATGTGACAGCACCAGTGCCATAAGCGTCGCAAAGAACCCAGTGCTCCATTCCAAAACCAAGCACATAGAAGTGAGGTATCATTTTCTGAGAGACAACGTAGAGAAAGGGAAGATAGCTTTGATCCATGTACCCACACATGACCAACTAGCCGATATTTTCACCAAACCCCTAGACCAAGCAACTTTCACTCGTTTGCGGGGGGAACTTGGTGTGTGTTTGATTTCATGTGTTGGGTGTGTGGGAGCTCCTTTGTAGCATTTGTATAGCTTTCTTTTGTGCATTTCTTGCATTTGGCATTGCATACGTAACATGATGTATAGGCATCCTTGTAACTTAGATTGCATGCATTTTGTATCATACGCATTGGATAGGAAAAGCTTCTCCTATATACATTGTTCACCATGGGTTGCTATATATGTTCTTGTGAGCTTGTTTGGTATGCTATGGTTAGTTTGGCTTAGCTCTTGATGATCTTGATGAATGATGCATGGTTGATGGCTAATTTTTTGAAAAATGTCACATATATACTCTCTCATGTGTAAATGACTTTATATGATCTTGACATGTTTTAGTGGCTTTGCTATGCTTAATTTGTGGTTGGATAGCTAGTTTATTGATCATATGGGGCCAAAGGCTCATTTGCCATGATGAATGTTTAGCCCTCTTGTTTTATCTTGTGGAGGGGCATAAGTTCCTTTTGTCGCAAAGACATTTCATGTACCAATTATGAATCTGAAAATGAAATGAAAAATGCTTGGAAAATATGCTCCCATGTCATATATGCTGAATTTAATTTGCTTTGGGTCCTAAACCGTTGCATGATGCCTACCAATGAGAAGTCTCATACATAGAAGTAGGCACATGGCTCAGTGGCTTTGACATGACATGAGGTGCTTGTGGGTGTTTATGATGGTCTTATGATTAGAATGGCTGTCCTAGCATGAAGTTTGAGTGGCTTTGCCATTTTGATATGTTTTGCTCATGTTTAGGTATTTGCTTATGAGAGAGTAACTTTTCGCAAAATTACTCAAGTCTTTTTTAGCCTTGTCCAATGGTTGTGAAACTTGGTGATCACGTAGTTAAGGTCATTACGAACCTGTCGAGTATCTAACTTGCTCATTTGGACTTGTGTAGCTCCTTGTGATGAATTTTGTATATTTGAGAAGCTATATGTTGAAAGTTTTCGCATTTTGCCTTGATTCATGCATTGTCAACAAGGGGGAGAAGTTTGTGCATGCTTTGGGCACTCGGGAGTGTTTGGAAGGTGTTCCAATTGGTTCGGGCAAATTTTGGGCGGTTTGGTGCGGGGGCTGGTCTCTTGGGGCGGTCTAACCGCCCCCGAGTGTCGCCGGATGAGGCACGGGCGGTCTAACCGCCCTGTATAGGCGGTCTAACCGCCCTGGGCAGAGTGAGCAGGTTTTTGCTCTTTGTTGCATTCCCGCGTTGCATTGCTGCATTTGTTCAGGTGAGTGTGCTTTGGCTCAGGGGGAGCTTGCATATGTGCAGGGGGAGCTCTTTGTGGTGTTCGAGCTCTGTTTCGGTGGTTTGCGCTCTTTTCTTGAGCATGTTTTGTCTCGGATGTGTCGAGCCGTTGCCCTTGCCTAAGGGGTCCGAGACTTGTTCTTCTTCAAGTGATCTTGCTCCTTGCTTTTCTTTGGCTTTCGATCACTTGTTGGAGTTTTCTTTTATTAGTTTCTTTTCTTTCCTTTTCTTTTTGGTTACAAATCATGTGTGTTGTCAATGCACTCATCAAGAGGGAGATTGAGGACCATGTGTGGTTCGAGGACCGGTGGATAGTCGCTTCCTTGTGTGATGAGTGATTTACAATGTTGTGTGGACTGATTCTTGGCTAAGTATTGCAGGTGCAGGTTGCGGCTTGACTCATGTTGGTGCAGGTGAAGAACAAGCGCGAAAGGTCGTTGCCGGTGAGGCCTCCAGGTGTGGAGAAGACAAGTAGGCTTCGTTTGAGGGACCCGGTGGCTAGCGGGGTCAAGTGCGGGCCGCATGGTGGCATGAACAGCAAGATGAAGTCGTGGACGGTTTCTTGGTAGAGCCTCAAAACCAAGGGCGAGCCGGAACTACGTGGGAGCCGAGTCATGAGTGGAGATTGGCGGAGGCTACACCGAGTTCGCGGGGTCTGCAGTGGTTCACCAGAAAACCACTAGGTTACTCTGTTGAGACACAAAACCGAGGCTCAAGACTCGACGAGGGGGTGCGGCCACCCAGGCCGGTTCAACCACCCAGGAGAGGCGGTCGGACCGCCTGGGGCCGGTCAGATCTCCCGGGCCGGTCTAACCCCCCAGGGGGGCGATCTGACCGCCCTGGCCGCCGTCGCCAAGAAGCTTCGAAGTGGAGGACACGCGTCGGGATCGCAAGGCTTGCGTCGAGGCTAAGCAGGTTGCGGTCGCCGGGCATCCGTCCGATGGTGAAGACATGAAGACTTCCAAATCCGCCCTCGAGGGGCATGCATCCCTAGTTATTAGTGAAGGGTAGTTTAGTCTTTTGGGTGCCTCCATATATACTCATTGGATGGGTGGATGGCAGCCAACTCTTGGAACCCTAGCTCATTTGTTTTTCCATTTTCGTCCTCCATTTTCCTTAAGATTTTAGAGGACTAGCTTGAGAGCTTCATGTGAGATCTAGAGAGAGGGATGGATGTTTGGGTGGCAAGATAGACCTTGTACGAACCTTTCATGGCATGTATAGATGGTTCGGCGTTGTTCATCATGGTGGTTTTCCCGTCTCTTTTGTGTTGATTTTCGGAGCTCTTTGTTGGCGGTGTTTTGAGGACGATTTCTTGGGGTTTTTGGTGGGTGTCACGTATGAGGTTCTTGTGCCTCTTTGGCTGGTGACTTTGCCCCCAAATCTCCTTTGAATCGGACTCGATTTGGTGGTTTCTCAAGTTGGGCGAGTTCTTGACCTAGAGAAGCGATCTCTTCGATTCCTCTTGATTGTGAGCGTTTCGGGTCGATTCCTTTGAGGTAGAGGTTGCCCAGGAGGTAACCCAGCTATTCCCGAAGTTTTGCTACAATCCGTGGAGTGATTCGGGGAGATCGGGCACGAGGAAGTTGAGGTTTGACCCGCGGGTTCGTTTTCTGGAAGGGGCGGTCTAACCGCCTGCAGGGGGCGGTCTAACCGCCCTGGGTGTTTCCAGGTTGAAGTTTTGTTTCGCCGGATTTTCCTCTGTGTGTTTGTTCGCCTTGATCAGAGGAGTGTCTGGGTGAAATTTGGGGTCGTTCTCGTGCTGTTTGCTGGGTGTTCTTGGCCGGAGTTCGTTGTCGGGTACAGGAGGTTAGACCGCCCTTGGTAGCCGGTCTAACCGCCCCTAGGCCCCTGGGTGGAGTTTTGGTTTTCGCCAAGATTTTCTGGTAGCTAGCATGGCCTTAACCAGAGATCTTTGTTGGTGAAACCGGGGTGAGTTTTGGTGCTCGTAAGAGGCGTTTCGGAGGATTTCTTGGTTACCAGGTGGAGGCGGTCTAACCGCCCCCTATACCCGGTCTAATCGCCCCCCTCTGGTTAGCCGGCTTTCGAGTTGTTTCCGCTGTCGTTGCTGCGTGTGTGTTGTGGTTGCTGGTAGAGTTTGTTCCTAGCACCAGTAGCACTTCAGTGGCTACGTGGTTTTGGCAAACAGAAGGTAGAAGTGCGGAGCGTGTGATTTCGGGGGTTCGACCGAGCTAGTTCGTCTTGTCGGAGTTTCAATCTCCCTCGAGAAGAATTTTTATCGGCTCCCATTCACTGCCCCCCTCTTTGGTCGCCTAATCGGTCCTTCATCCTTGCGGGGCCTCTTAGGAGTGTAGAGACAAGTAGGCTTGGCTCGAGGGACCCAGTGGCCAGCGTGGTCAAGTGCGGGCTACATGGTGGCAAGAAAAGCAAGGCGAAGTCATGGACAGGAGCCGGTGCAGGGTAGCGGCTAACAATCAGAGTCTGCTTATGGGGTTTGCGACGGTTTACCACAAAACCATCAGGTTACTTGGTTGAGCCACAAAACCAAGACCAGAGGCTCGGTGGGCAGAGACGGGATCCGGGCGCACTGAGATGCTTCGATGCCGGCGGACATGTGGCGGGATCGCAGGGCTTGCATCGGGAGTACGCGGGCTACGGCCAAGGAGTGGTCATGCGATGAAGAGGAGTGCTACTTGACCGTGTTGCCCATGAGGGGTGTGTATCTCATTTAAAGTTCTTGGGGTAGCTTAGTCATTTGCCCATCCTCGAGGGACTCCATATATATAGCTCTAGGCTTAGATTTTCTTTACTATTTTGTAGAGAATCTGACCCACGACTGTATGGAAGCTTTCATGGTTGCGTCGATTTCCTTCTTGTGGCTCGAGTGTTTTTTGTGTCTTTTTCGGGCTATTTTCATTGGATTTTAAGCGTGGCTTTTTCCTCTGATTTTGAGGTGTTTGGGTTCGGATTTTCTTGTGGGGATCATGGATAGATGCCATGTGCATCTTTGTGCTTGATCTTGACCCCTCAAACTTCGAATTTGGCCTTATATTAGAGGATTTTGGGTGGAACCCTAGCTTTTTTGTAGAGCTTGGTTGCGATTCGATTCCCTAGGGATGCTCCACATCCATCCCAAATCTTGTCTCAAGAGTTGAAATCATTTGGGAGATAGGGTAATGGATTTGGAGAGTTGACCTCTTGAGCTCGAGCTGTTAATGCTTTGTTTGTGGCTGGCAGACCGTTCGTGCCAGGGTTACGGACCGTCCACGGGGTACCTATTCAATGGAAGTTCGTCGCATGTTCTTGAGCTTGTGAGCACGAGTCGTTTCGATCTGAGGAAGTGCTATGGTTTTGATGGGAGTTGTTTGCGGTCTGCGTGCCCAGCTCGGGCCGTTCACGGACCCGAATGGACAGTCTGATTTTCCAAGGTGCGGTACTGGAGGTTCTGTCTCATAATACGGACCGTCCGTGTCGACCCCTCGGACCGTCCGCTGACCACTCGCAGAGCATCCACCCAGACCTTGCGGACTGTCTGCTAGTGGCTCTGCTGATTGGCTATGTTCTTTGCCTCTTAAGTTGTCCTTCCACTTTGGGTTGTTTTTGGACTTGCTCCTAGGGTTGGTAGGTCTGTTGTGACTACGTGACCTTGGCAAGTTCGTGTGGGAATCCTTGGTTGTGGATTTGAGGCATAGGCCGAGTTCATCCTTCGGGAAGAATTTTTATCGGCTCCCATTCACTCACCCCTCTCTGGTCGCCTAATTGGTCCTTCAATTGGTATAAGATCCAAAGATTGCTTAGTCGTTTGCTCACTTTCCCTTGCATTTTTTATTTTGTAGGTAGGATGCATGGAGGGCTTTCGGTTGATTGTCTCCGTGTGCTCTCGACACATGACCTAATATCGAAGGTGGTTCTCCAGCCTCACCCCGTTGATGACCAAAGAGTACATCACTTTTGTGGACAATAAAGGTAGAGTGCTTTTAGTGGGCACGGTGAAGGTGAGTGAGTCTGTGACTCTTAGGCATGTTTCTCTTGTCAAGTATTTGGGGTTTAATCTTCTTTCGGTTTCCCAGCTTCTTGATGAGGGTCTTGAAGTTTGCTTCAAAACGGGTACTTCACGTGTTTTCGATTCTCAAGGTGATCTTGTGTGCATGATCATCCCTGAGGGTCTGATTTTCATAGCCGATTTTCTCAGTGTGTCGGCTCTTCTCGTTGTTAGGTTGCTGGTGTTTCAGCGGAGCTTTGGAAATGGCATAGGAGACTAGGTCGCTTAAGTTTTCACCTGTTGTCACACTTGAGTGGGCTAGGTTTGGTCCAAGGATTGCAAAAGTTGAAGTACCAAAAGGATTTGGTATGTGCTCCGTGTAGGCATGGTAAGATGGTCGCCACCTCTCACCCATCTCTGACATCCGTTGTGACCGAGGGGCCATGCGAGTTGTTCCATATGGACTTGGTTGGTCCAGCTTGCGTGTGCTCGGCGGGTGGGAAATGGTACGTCCTTGTGATAGTGGACGACTATTCTCTCGATGCTTGGGTCTTCTTTTTAGCTGACAAGGGGGAGACATTTGGCTTTGTCCGGGATCTAATCTTGACGTTGAAGAATGAGAGGAATGGAGATGTTGTTAGAGCTATTCGTAGCGACAATGGCACTGAATTTAAAAACTCTCGTTTCGAAACCTTTTGTTGTGTTTTGGGTCTCGAACATAAATTCTCTTCTTCCTATGTGGCTTCTCAGAATGGTGTGGTTGAGAGGAAAAATCATTCCCTTTGTGAGTGGCTCGGATGATGCTCGACGAGCATAGGACTTCGAGGAGATATTGGGCTGAGACGGTGAATATCGCGTGCCATGTTGGGAACCAGGTATTTTCGGGCTTTCTTGAACAAGACGTGCTATGAGCTCATGCATGGGTGAGCACCTAGAGTGAGCCATTTCATGACTTTTGTTTCTTGGTGCTTTATTCTCAAGAAGGGTAGGCTTGATAAGTTTGAGTCGATGTTCTCTAATGGAATTTTCTTGGGTTATTCAAATCATTCTCGAGCATATCGTGTCCTCAACCTTCATACTTACCTTGTCATGGAAACTTGCGAGGTCACCTTCGAAGAAACCCAGCCATCCAGCTCGTCTGTCATTGAGTGTGTAGGTGACGACGAAGTTGGCAAGAAGATCTTTGAGGATGAGGAGGATAATGCTGGAGAGAATGATGGTGAGTCTCCAGACACGCATGTACCCTCTACTTCCACGACGATGACTATGGTGCAGGATGGTCCATCCCTACACCGACTATGATCCAGCAAGATCAAGTGGAAGCAACTGCTGAGGGGGAGGTTGTCTCCTATCGAGAGGCACTGAGGCACGTTCAAGGTGATTATCCACCATCAAGAATCATTGGCGATATCAACAAGCGTATGACACATTCGAGGTCTAGAAATTCTTCTCACTTTGCTCATTCGGCTTTTGTTGCTACCTTTGAGCCGAAAGACATTGGACACGTGCAATCTGATCCTAATTGGGTGAATGCCATGCATGAGGAGATAGAGAATTTTGAGAGAAACCTGGTGTGAGAGTTAGTGGAGCCACCACCAAATTGCAAACCTATTAAGACAAAATGGGTGTGGAAAAACAAATAGGGTGAGAATGGTGAGGTGGTGAGGAACAAATCAAGGCTGGTTGCTCAGGGTTATGGCCATAAGGAGGGGATAGACTATGAGGAGACATTTTCTCCTGTAGCCCATTCGGAGGCAATCAAGATTCTTCTAGCCTTTTCTGTGGCTAAAAGATTTAGGTTGTACCAAATGGATGTGAAGAACACATTGCTGAATGGGTTTTTGGAGGAGGAAGTTTATGTGAGGCAACCACCCGGGTTTGAGAGTGTTGAGTTTCCCCACCGAGTGTATAAGCTGACCAGGGCCAGGTGTGGGCTGAAACAAGCTCCTAGGGCATGGTATGGCAGGATGAGGGGGTTCTTGTTCAGCAAGGGGTTTGAGATGGACAAGGTTGATAAGACTCTTTTTCTCCTTAGGCAGGGCAATGTATCCTAATTGTTCAGGTGTACATGGATGATATTGTCTTTGGCAGGTCGTCTCGTTTGCAAAGGACATGAGCAAATAATTCGAGATGTCTATGATGGGAGAATTGCAGTTCTTTCCCAGGCTTCTGATCAAGGAGGCGAAGGAGGGAACCTTTGTGCATCAAGGCAAGTACATGAAGGACATCCTCAAGAAGTTTAAGAAGGATGACTCGAAGCCCCTGTCGACACCTATGAGTACGACTACAGCGCTGGACGCGGACAAGGACAGAGAGCTCATGGAACAGAAGGAGTATCGGAGCATGATAGGCTCCATCTTGTACTTGACGGTGATGAGGCTGGACATCTAATTTTTTGTGTGTCTATGTGCTCATTTTCAGGTGTCACCAAGGAATTCACATAAACAGTCCATCAAACGAATCTTCAGGTATCTTTGATACACTCCTGAGCTTAGTCGTTGGTACTCGGCGTCCTCTTCCCTTTCTCTTCTTTGTTTTTTGGTTGCCGACATCGCGAGGTGTCGAGTCGATAGGAAGTCGACCTCTAGGTTGTGCCATTTTTGGGTTCTTCGCTTGTTTCTTGGTCTTCTCGCAAACATCTAATGTAGCCCAGTCAACCACAAAAGCTGAGTGTGTCACTGCCGCTAGTTGTTGCTTTCAGCTGCTTTGGATCACATACACTTTGAGTGACTTTGGTGAGGAGTGTTCCCATGTACCTCTCATATGTGATAGCACGAGTGCCATTAGTGTTGCCAAAAACCGGTGCTTCACTCCAGAACCAAACATATAGAAGTGAGGTACCACTTCCTGAGAGACAATGTTGAGAAGGGAAACATAGACCTCATCCATGTGCCAACTGAAAAGCAGCTCGCTGATATCCTAACAAAGCCTTTGGACCAAGCTACATTTGCTCGTTTGCGAGGGGAGCTTGGTGTGGTTTTCCTTTTTCAGCTTCGGCTGGCAGTTTGATGTACTTATGCATGTTGCATTTTTCATCTATGTATCATATCAAGTTTGCATCTTTGTATCATAGACTACAATTGTATGTTATGCTCTAGAGATGTGCTTCTCCTATATACTTTGATCACCATGATATGCTGGATATGAGCTTATGACTTGCTTGTGATGCTCATGTGATGTATAGCTATGCTCTTGATAGCTTTGGGATGTATATGCTTGTGGATGGCTTACTTTTGTAAAAATACTATACATGATCCTCACTTGTGAGTTGAGAGCCTTTCATGTTCAAATTGTGCACTTATGACTATATCTTGCTTAATTTGTGCTTGGAATCATGTTCTTCTCATTTGGGGTCAAAGACCCATTTGTCATCATAAATGTTTATCCTACATGCTACCTTGTGGAGAAGCATAGGCTTATTTTTGCTGCAAAGGCACTTCGTGTACCATGCTTAATCTGCAAATCACGAAATTGGTATATGAAATGCTTGTGTGTTGTCAGTGAAGGACCGAAGAGGCGAACCAGAGAGGGGGGAGTGAATGGGAGCCGATAAAAATTTTATTCAAGAATTCGGTCTATGAACCCGATTTCACTCGTGCACCTCCACAAGCTTCTCTTGCCAAGTCCATGCAGCCATTGGAGTGTTACTAGACCTAGGAGCAAAACCCAACCAACAGCTACAAAACATGTAGCAGAACACACACACAACACAGCTGCTGGAAGCTCAAACCGGTTAGGCCGATTTCTGAAACCGGTCATACCGCTTCTGTTGGACTTAGCCTCACACAGGAGCAAACTGGTCAAGCTGATTTTGTCTAGAAACTCCCCAAAAACCCGTCCGAGAGAAAACCTGCCTCAACAACCTCTCCTCCTTTGAACAAGAACAGCCATGACACGATAGAGACTTTCTCGCTCAAAACTCTTCACGACAGCCCACAGGGCGAAACCGGTCAGACCGGTTTTGTCCTGGACAGTCGGGAAGAACTCAGCCCGCGGGAAAAACTCAAAACTCCAGGCGATCGATCTCCCTATTCGTTCCACGGATCAAAGTGAGACTTTGGGGATAGTTGAGGTACCTCGTGGGCTACCTTTGGCTAGAAGCTCGGTCCCCTAAACCTACTCAATCTAGAGGAATCGGAAGTCAACCCTCAAGAACACCTTCCCATGGAAACCACCGAAATCACCCAAATCGAAGCTGATTCGGAGGGTTTGTTGGATCAAGATCACCAAGCAAAGAGGCACACCGTCCTCATATGTGACATCCAACAAGAATCCCTCAAAAAATGCCCCAAAACTTCCCCACGGAAATTCCAAGAAAAGGCTCTGAAAATCACCAAAAAGGAAAAACGGGAGGAACACAATCAAGCCTTGAGGAACCACGCCGAATCATTTATACATACCATGAAAGGTTCATACAAGGTCTAGCTTCCGCCTGATCATCCTTCCCCTTCGCAAGATCTCACCATGAAGCTCTCAAGCTAGTCCTATAGAAATCCTAAGGAAAATAGGAAGGGAAAATAGGAAAACCAAATGAGCTAGGGTTTAAAGAGATGGCTGCCATCCTCTCACCACTTGGGTTATATGGAGGCAAGCCGAAAGACTAAAATACCCCTAAATCCTAAACTAGGATAGACACCCACCAAGGACACTTTGGGAATTTGTCTTTGTAGCACCATCGGACGGATGCCCGGCGACTGCACTTCGCGTAGCCTCGACGCAAGCCTTGCGATCCCGACGCGTGTCCTCCACCTCGAAGCTTCCGGCGCCTTGCGACCCCAAACCGATCAGACCGGTTCTCCAAACTGGTCAGGACAGTTTTTGCCTAATAGCCACGCCCGGTCTTCGGCCTCGGCTTTGTGGCTGAGTCGGGTGACCCGATGGTTTTCTGATGAACCGCTGCAAATCTCGCGAACTTGATATAGCCTCCGCCAATCACCACTCATGACTTGGCTCCCACGAAGTCCCGGCTCAACCTTGGTTTTTTGGTTCAACCAAGAAACCGTCCTCGACTTCATCTTGCCGTTCTTGCCACCATGCGACCCGTACTTGACCCCGCTGGCCACCGGTTCCCTCTAATCAAGCCTACTTGTCTTCTCCATGCCTGGATGCCTCACCGGCAATGACCTTTCACATTTGTCTTTCACCTGCACCAACACGAGTCAAGCCGCAACCTGCACCTACAATACTTTTTTTGACGGGAATAGTGGGGGAGGCCCCCACTGAATTTTTTTATATATTAAAAAATATTTACATGTACAATTAGCCTTAGGCCCAAAAAGAGACCCTATCTATCCGAGCAAACCACCTAGGAAAAATTACAAAACCAATTTTCTAACTCCAATTTCAGAGAAGGTTTAGCTCTACACAATATGAGAGAGAACTCTTCTCTGAAAATACACTTCCATATACCAAGAGACAAAGTGCCACTGTCAAAAATAATCTCATTCCGGTGTCACCAAATTGACCAACAAGCTAGCATGGAAATTTCCCGGAAAGTTCTTCAGTTGAAGGACCTTCTACCTTGCATGATCATGTCTAGTGTCATAAGATTAAGGTCCCAGGAAATACCAATAAATCTCCAGCACTATTGACTGAAAGAGCACCCAAAGAACAGGTGAACCAGGGTTTCCTCGTAACCAGAATTGCACAAGACACAACGGTAGTCAGGTAGCACCATGGTCTTCCTTCACAACAAGTTTCTAGTCTTTAGGCGGTCCAACATCAAAAGCCAGTAGAAGAACTTATGTTTACCCTGAACACACGATTTCCACATCCAATTGAAGAGAGGGGATACTTGCATAGTACCCTTCAACGCCCTGTATGCATTTTTGGAGGAGAAAAAACCATTCCCCCATAAATATGTCCAACAGTCGTAAAGTTAATCCTGGAAGGTGAGTGACTGAACCAAAGCAACCAGTTCCTGTAGCTGATCCAGAGCTATAGAGGTGTGTGAAATTTTTCATAAGCATCTTGAGACAGGCACTTCACTACGGAAATATTTTGATCTCTGACAAAAGAAAATAACTGTAGGAATTTATGCTGAAGAACTCCAAGATCCCAGCTATCTTTCCAAAAAGTGCAAGTCAGTCCACTACGGGCCTTACAAGAAGCAATCATAAGGTAATTGTGTGAGAGTGACATGACATCACGCCACCAAAAAGACCCAACTAGATTGCATACATGGGGAGCTTTAAGCCTTCTGTAAAAGCACCGCCAAGTGAGGTGCACCTAGGGAAGATTTGCATGATTATAGAACTTATCCAGGAACTTTAGAAGAAGAGGAGTGTTCTGGGTTCTAAGGTCAATGATGCCCAATCCTCCTTGGTCCTTGGAAAGACAAGCCTTTTTCCAAGACACTAAGCAACCACCCCTTTGATTGATATCACCTTTATCCCAAAGAAAATGTTTTTTGTATTTGTCAATCTGCTCAATGACACTGATGGGGATTTTCAGGGTGCATAGATAAAAAGTGGGTAGGGATGAAAGAACTGAATTCACAAGGATCAAACGACCAGCATAAGACAAAAAGGTGTTTAAACACATGAGCCTCCTCTCAATTTTGTTTATCAAAGGCAGAAAGTCCTGAACTGATGACCTGGTAGTTCCCCCAAAGGGAGGCCTAAGTAAGTGAATGGAATAGACCCCACTTGGCATTCAAAACAAGCTACAAGGCTAGAGGCTCGATCATCTGAAATATTAATAGGAACTTGAAAGGACTTGCTGAAGTTGACCTTCAATCTTGTGGAGGAAGCAAACTGATGAAGTAACTGCTTCAGGTACAATAACTGAGGTGTTGCCGCTGGCAAGAAAAGGAGGGTATCATCGGCATATCGTACAATTGGAAAATCCCCACCAAAACTATCCGAGAGTGGATGTTGAAGACTGCCCTCAGATGCAGCTTTGTTGATTAATGACTGTAGAAGATCGGCTGCCAAAACAAATAAAAGAGGAGATAAAGCATCACCTTGACGAATCCCTCTCTTACAATGAAAGCTTTTTGCCAGGTACACCATTAAGCAAGACCGAAGAGGTACCACTTCACAAAATAGATTTAACCCAAGCAACCCATTTCTCAGAAAAACCCTTATGCTTCAGAACATCAAGGATGACTTGGTGCTCCACTTTGTCAAAAGCTTTCTCAAACTCCAACTTGAGGAGGATGATCTCTTTCTTAGATTTATGACAAATGTGCAAGAATTGAAAGGCCCAAGCTAAGAAATCATGGATAGTACATACCTTGATGAAGCCATACTGATTAGCATGCACAACAGATAGGATGACAGCTTGTAAACGGTTGGCAAAGAGTTTAGTCAGTAATTTCAATGAGTAATTCAAGAGTGAAATAGGTCGAAAATCATTCACAAGGACATGATTGTCCTTCTTTCTGATGAGGGCTATAAATGAAGAGTTAATTGGTTCCAAGTCAACCTTCCCCTCAGCAAAATCGTTGCACAGCCTGTAAAAATCCATGGAAATAATATGCCAACAAAGTTTGAAGAAGCGGCCATTGAACCCATCTGGTCCTGTGGCATGATCAGAGGGGAGTTCCTTGACAGCAGCATCAATTTCTTTAGAAAAAGGATCATCTAGAACATGAAGGGGAACTCGTTGCAGTAGAATTTCTAAGTCAAAAAGCATCCCTGAGTATTCCGAAAGACCAAGCCTGTCCCTGAAAGCATTCCATAAAAGACCAGCTTTGAGGTGATGATCAGTCAGCAAAGATCCATACTGCTGCAAGAGTTTGGGAATAAGATTTCTTCTGAAAGAAATTGTAGCCATGGCTTGAAAGAGTTTAGAATTTTCATCCCCAAACTTTACCCATCTAATGGTTGCTCTTTGCTTCCAATAAACTCTCTTGGCCTCCAACAAGGTAGCCAAATGTTTTTTAACCAGCTTTCTGAAATTGAACTCAACTCTGTCAAGAGGTCTTTGATCTTCTAAGCTATCCAATAAAGTAAGTGCGCAATGAAAATTGTTGATCAATTTATTAAGAGCAGAAGCCTTTTTACTTCAAGCCTTTAAAACCTTTCTCAGCTGCTTGTAATTACAAGAAATTGCTTTAGCCATATTTGCATAAAAAGGATTGTTATTCCAGTGCAGCTTGATAGTCTCCTCAAACCCAGATAAACTGGCCCAAAAATTCTCAAACCTAAAGATCCTGGACTTCGGGATGAAGGTGTCCACCACCACCACATAAGGGATATGATCTGAAATCGGCTTGGAGAGGGGAATTACTTTAGTGCCAGGAAAACTCAAGGACCAAGGACTTGAGATGAAAACCCAATGCATCTTCTCCAAAAGAGGTTCAGTCTGCATATTACTCCAAGTGAACCTACGGCCCTCAAAAGGGATATCAATCAAGTCTAAGTGTTGTATAAGATCATTGAAAAGAGACATGTCACTCACAGAACCACCTGGTTTATTTCTGTCATCTGGAGATTGAATTAAATTAAAGTCCACCAACAAAATCCAGTCTTCAAAGCTTGATACGTCATAATTATATAGCCAATTGACAAAACTAGCTTTTCCCACAGGTGATCAAGGCCCATAAACATTGGTCACATGAAAGCACTGATCTGAAAGAGAAGAATTAAACTTCACAGTGATAACATCCCCAGTGATAGTGATAGGATCACCAGTAAACAGATTGATATTCCAAATAATAAGCAACCCACCAGAGGCACCAACAGACGGAGAGAAGTAGAACTTATTTAAATGTCTCGGACAAAATTTAGAAATATAAGCAGAGTCAAAGCTATCCCTTTTAGTTTCCTGGATACAGACAATAGCTGCTACACTTTCAGCGATTTTGTCTCGCAAATAATCCCACTTGGCTTGGGAGTTGATTCCACGAACATTCCAAGAAAGGATATTCCAAACCTGATTAGAGTGAAGAGCCATAAAAAACACAAGAAAGGAGAAGACACCACCAGTGATCAACTAATGACACTAGCAAGAAAGGCAAATCAAGATTAAAATAAACAGGGAAACGGCAGGAGGAATTAGAATTCAAGTTGGTAGGGCAAACATCCAGATCCACACAAGTGACACTAGATAGGGTATCTGCGGAGCACACTAGTACACAGACCAACAGAGTTTCAACAAAAGATAGATTGGGTGGCCTAAAAGCTGAAGAGAAGATGATACATAGGTCGGTGCCCACCCTACTAGACCTATTACAAGATTCATTCATCGATGTCATCAGAAGCAACAAGAGCAGCATCAGATACATCCGCAGGTTGCATCTTCAGAAAACCTGTGCCCATGGCTTGCACTATCTCCATGGGAAGGTGAGGGGCCACAGCATTGGCGTTAGCAGCCACAGCAGAGTACACCACGAGAGAAGTAGGAGCAGGCTCTGGAGTGAGGATAGCGAGGGGTTCAACTTCTGCAATAGCATCATCAACAGCTTGATCAACTGAAATGTCCTGAACAGCAGCATTCTAGGCACCAGAATTAGCATCGCGAAAGCCCTCAAGCCCAACATTGAGACGCTTGCTGCGGCGAAGGAAGGAGACATCCAGTGGTCCATGTGGCCTTCTAGCCCTTCTTTTCTTCGGGGATTTAAGGGGTGGCAGCTTGTCAATGACCTCAACCTTAGGACCTGTTGTAGAGCCAGCCTGTTCCTGTGGATCCAAAACGATTTTGGCCAAATGCCAAAGGGTTTCAGATTCAGAGAAGTAACTAGGTACTAGAGTATCAAGATTAATGATGACATTATTGAGAAAATGAAAGGGATGTTGAGTAGTGCAAGGAAAGACTTGGGCAGAGACTTTGGAGAGAACCTCACGAATAGTAATGGCGGAGCTGGGGAACAATAGGAGCTGGAGTAGCAAAGGAGCAAGCTTCCAGACCACCAGAGGCTAAGAAATCTTTGGCACCAGCAGAGAGCTCCTCATCACAGGGAATGAGAGACCTAGATATCTCCTTTTCAGCGCCATCTGCCAACCCAACTTCAGGTGAAGCAATCCCCTCATTCGAAGCAGTTTCAAAGGCACCGGCCGGAACAGCAGCATCAGCAACATCAACTAACCCAATACCATCAGGTGCAACAGCAGCAGCATTAGCCTGCTCAACAGGAACTTCAGGCAAAGGTTGATTCACTGGCGCATTATCCACCATCTCCTCATTAGAACTCCCAGAAAGTTCAGCCTCAGGTTCAAGCCAATGGGGAGCAGGAAAAGGCAAAGGATGCGCAGGTCCAAACTCTGAGGGCAGCTCCTCATCACCTCCAATCACAACATCTGAAGCAGTGAAGATGAAAATTGGGACAGTGAAGGTACGGACTCGTGGAGCTTCCCCAACTGACAGTACCACATCATCAGGAATGTCTTGTTCTTTATTCACCAGGGCCTTCACAATGACTCTACCAACAGTGGTAGAAGGATGAACATGAAGAAGGGGCGCGAAAGCACAAATGGCTTTACCAATGAGGGATAGGGACCGACCATCCGTAGGGTAACACACCAGTATGAGCCAAACCACTCTATCCATCTCAAGAGATCTAAAGTTGGCTCCTTCGTCATGGCGAGAGAGGAAAAGTTGATACTGACCAAACTGACGAGGCTGACCAAGGATGAAGCGATCCATTTCGAGGTGACTGGAGAAGCGCACGAAGGCATCACCAATCGGACATGGCTGAACTTCAGGAGCACGGATGCCTTCATCCAGCAGGAACCGATGCAGAGAACGGGCCATCGAAGCAAAATCTTCTGTTGCTACAGGAGGTGTGAGATTGGCAATAGCCAAGTCCTCATTGATGCGCTCAATGCTGAGAGCAAGGCAGGCGCGGGGGCGAGGAGGGGGCACGTAGGGGAGCACACGGGGGCCTAGGTGAAGCCCGCCGGTAAGAGAGGGCGGGGATGGATGGCAAAGTTCACCATGAATGGTGGTGGGGGTGGGGGGGAAAGGCGGGGGGGGGGGGGGGGGGGGGGGGGGGGCCGGGGGGAGGAGTTTCCGAGGAAGACGAGGGGTCACGCTCTGGAGAGATCGCTGAGGATTGTTTAATACGCCAGCGTTGTTTTGGTGTAGGAATCAAAACCGAGACCGGTTTGGAAGGAAAGAACCTTTTGGGCCGGCAAAAGCGCGAGATATGGCCTAGGCCAAGGCAGTTGCGGCATCTGATTTTGGAACGCCACGTAGCTACCCAGTGATTAGGGGAGACACCTAAAGCAGCGAAGATCACGCGTCTGGTTAGGCACCGAAGATCTCACAGGTAATTTGGATTTCAAAAAATGAGAAGAATCACCGGGCAAAGAGAAAGAGGAAAAATCTGAAGTGTAATTGGACTGAAAATAGCTTGAAGGATAGGAAATCCTAGAGAACACTGAACGAACAGGATGAACAGTGGAAGAAACCGCTTCAGCCTAGGATTTACGCTTAGATTTGGGCACGGACACAGTCCATTCTGCATCATGTTCAGCTTGCCAACGAACAAAATCGCTCCTCCAATCAGGGCCGCCAGAGCCCCAAAGATGGAAGAAAGCTTCAAAGAGTTTACAACTAAAGGATTTTAAAACATCAAGTGAGAGAGACGAAGGACTCAAAAATCAGAATCAAAGCCGCCAAGACATGATTGCAACAAGAGGCCAACAGAGTCTTCATTCAGACGGAGAGCAGACCTACTGAAGGAAACGACCAAGAAGAACTCCGAAGAAGAGAAGGATGGAAAAAAACTGACCGATGAAGAGAAACGAGATTGCACAGAACGCTGGAAGTCAAGACCTGGATTAAAATCCAGATCAGAGAGACCCCCCATGGCACTCAGACTGAAGACTTAGAGGATCCATGGCGAGAGGAGAGCCACCAACCCGAGACCGCTCAGGAAGCGACCATCCACTGATACTCGAACCACACATGGTCCTCAATCTCCTCCTTGATGAGTGCATTGATAACACACATTTGGTAATCAAAGAGAAAAGGAAAAAGAAAAGAAACGACCAAAAGAAACTTCAACAAGCGATCGAAAGCCGAAGAAAGCCAAAAAACAAGATCACTTGAAGAAGACAAGTCTCAGACCCCTTAGGCAAGGGCAACGACTCGACACATCCGAGACAAAACCATGCTCAAGAAAAGAGCACAAACCACCAAAGCATACAAGAGCTCCCCCTGCACATATGCAACTCCCCCATGAGCCAAAGCACACTCCCCTAGACTTGTGCATGCTCAACAGCCAAAACCTGTCACACCGATTTCCAAAACCGGTCCAACCGGTTTTCTTCAACATCTCACTCCAAAACCGGTCACACCAGTTTCCAAAACCGGTCCAACTGGTTTTCTTCAGCAGCACACTCCCAAAAGCCAAAAATGCAAAAGAAATGCACAAGCTCCCCCTTGACTCTTGAGATAGGTTCTAGGGATGCAATGCAACTTTTCTCCACCTTTCTCCCCCCCTTGTTGCCAATGCATGAATCAAGGCTCAAATTTGAAAACATGCAACCTAGAGCTTCTCAAGTATACAAAATGCAACACAAGATGCTACACATGTCCAAATGAGCAAGTTAAATACTCTACAGCTTCGTAATGACATCAACTTCATGATTACCAAGTTTCACAACCATTGGACGAAGCTAAGATAGAATTGAGCAATTTTGCGAAAATTTACCCTCTCATGAGCAAAGTCCTAAACATGAGAAAAACATATCAAAATGGCAAAGCCACACAAACTTCATGCTAGGACAACCATTCTAATCATAAGACCATCACAAACACCCACAAGCACCTCATGTAATTTCAAAGCCACCGAGCCATGTGCCTACTTCTATATATGAGACTTCTCATTGGTAGGCATCATGCAACGGTTTAGCACCCAAAGCAAATTAAATTTAGCACATATGACATGGGAGAACATTTTCCAAGCAATTTACATTTCATTTTCAGATTCATATTTGGTACATGAAATGTCTTTGCGACAAAAATGAACTTATGCCCCTCCACAAGATAAAGCATGGGGAGTAAACATTCATGATGGCAAATGAGCCTTTGGCCCCATATGATCAAAATATGCTATCCAACCACAAATTAAGCATAGCCAAGCTACTAGAACATGTCAATATCATATAAAGGCATTTACTCAAAAGAGAGCATACATGTGACATTTTTCAAAAACATAGCCATCAACCATGGATATAAATCAAGATCATCAAGAGCTAAGCCAAACTATACCATAGCATACCAAACTAGCTCACAAGATCATATATAGCATATCATGGTGAACAATGTATATGAGAGAAGCTTTTCCTAAAAAATGCATATGATACAAAATGCATGCAATCTAAGACACAAGGATGCCTATACATCATATTACATATACCATGCCAAATACAAGAAATGCAGAAAGGAAAGCTATACATATGCTACAAAGGAGCTCCCACACACCCAACTCAAGAAATCAAACAAACACCAAGCTCCCCCCGCAAACGAGTGAAAGTTGCTTGATCTAGGGGATTGGTGAAAATATCAGCTAGTTGGTCATGTGTGGGGACATGGATCAAAGCTATCTTCTCTTTCTCTACATTGTCTCTCAGAAAATGATATCTCACTTCTATGTGCTTGGTTTTGGAATGGAGGACTGGGTTCTTTGCAACACTTATGGCACTGGTGCTGTCACACTGAATGGAACATGGGTATACTCCTCACCAAAGTCACTCATGGTGTATGTGATCCAAAGGAGCTGAGAGCAACAACTAGCTACGGCAACGTATTCTGCCTCGGTAGTGGATTGAGCAACACTCGACTGTTTGCGGTAAGACCAAGACACCAAAGAAGATCCCAAGAACTGGCAAGTCCTAGAAGTGGACTTCCTATCCAACCGACACCTGGCAAAATCCGTGTCGGAAAAACCATGAAGCGCCAATGAAGAAGACGTGGAGTACCAAAGGCCGAAGTCAGGAGTGTGATGCAAGTACCTAAATATGCGCTTGACCGCTTGCCGATGTGATGTCCTTGGAGACTCTTGAAAACGAACGCACAGACATACCGACAACTGGATGTCCGGCCTCGTCGCCGTCAAGTAGAGGAGTGACCCGATCATGCTCCGGTACTCCTTCTGGTCCATGTGTTCACCTTCCTCATCTGCATCAAGAGCTGTAGTCATAATCATAGGCGTCGCCATGGTCCTGGAGTCCTCCATCTTGAGCTTCGTCACAATGTCCTTGGTGTACTTAGCTTGGTGCACAAATGTTCCTTTCTTTGATTGCTTGATTTGTAGCCCGAGGAAGAACTGCAACTCACCCATCATGCTCATCTGAAATTCCCTACTCATATCATCTGCAAACCTTGCAACAAGAGAGTTAGACGAGCTACCAAAGACAATATCATCCACGTATACTTGTACAATCAGGATATCTCTGCCCTGCCTGAGAAGGAACATGGTCTGATCTACCTTCCCCATTTCAAACCCTCGCTCAAACAGGAACCCCTCAACCTACCATACCATGCTCTAGGCTGAAGGACCGATACGGCGAACCAGAGAGGGGGGTAGTGAATGGGAGCCGATAAAAATTCTTCTCGAAGGAGATGGAAACTCCAACAAGATGAACACGGCTTCCAACACACGTCTCCGACTCACTACCCAAGCTGGCCAAGCCCACGTAGCCACTGGAGTGCCACTGGACCTAGGAACCAACACACAACCTTCCGACCCGAGAACACAGCGAAACACCAAACCTCGAGTCTACAGACCAACACCGGTCAGACCGGTGAGCACCACCGGTCAGAACGGTCCCTGCTGGTGAAACTGAGCAACTTTCACTAAGTGGCTCTACACCGGTCAGACCGGTGAGACACACCGGTCAGACCGATCAAAGCCTGAAACCCCCAAGGCACCAAACAGGCCAAGCAACCACCAAACTGACCCAAACTCGAAACAGCAGCACCACAGGACAACAGCGAACACGGCAAGACGTTCACCCGAGCAAAATCCCACCGAGGGTTGCACCGGTCAGACCGGTCAAGAGCACCAGTCAAACCGGTGTAGCCTGGGCCGCTCGGGATGAACAGCACCCGCAGGTCAACTCCCCCAAATCCAAACCTCGATCTCCTGAATCGCTCCACGGACTTGAACAAGACTCTGGGGATATTAGGAACACCTCATGAGGAGTGCATAGCCAAGTTTAATGCCACCAAAACTCGTCCAAAAAGGAGGAATCAAGGAAATCCCGCCAAGAGCACTTCAACCCAAGAACTCAAGAAACCCCAAAATCGAGCACCTTTACTCACAGATTTGGGAGGGGAATCACAGCCCAAAGAACCACGAAGGGTTCCCACAAATTTTCCCCATCAAATCCCCAAGAGAAAGGTCCCGAAAACAACCCAAAGAAATCACCAAGAGAGGGATCGGAAAATCACCACCAAGAACAACCGGGGAAAACACATCCAAACCTTCAGGAACCACGCCGAATCATCTATACATGAAACAAAGGTTCATACAAGGTATAGCAAGCCGCCCGATCATCCATCCCTCTCAACAAGATCTCTCCATGAAGCTCTCTTGCTAGTCCTATGGAAAACCTAAGGAAAATAGGAAGGAAAATAGGAAAACAAATGAGCTAGGGTTCCAAGAGTTGGCTGCCATCCTCTCACCTCTTGGGTTATATGGAGGCAACCGAAAGTCTAAAATGCCCTTCTCTAACAACTAGGGATACAAGCCCCTCAAGGGCGGATTTGGAAGTCTTCATGTCTTTACCATCGGACGGATGCCCGGCGACCGCACCCTGCGTAGCCTCGACGCAAGCCATCCGATCCTGACGCGTGTCCTCCGCTTCGAAGTCTCCGGACTGCGTCGTCGCACACCGGTCAGACCGGTGCTCCTCACCGGTCACACCGGTCTGGCGCTGCTGCAGCTCCGTCTTTGGTTCTTCGGTCTTGGCTTTGTGGATCAACCAAGGAACCCAATGGTTTTCTGGTGAACCACCGGAAACCCCGCGAACTCGATGTAGCCTCCGCCAATCTCCACTCATGACTTGGCTCCCACGTAGTCCCGGCTCGACCTTGGTTTTGAGGCTCAACCAAGAAACTGTCCATGACTTCATCTTGCTATTCATGCCACCATGCGGCCCGCACTTGACCCCGCTGGCCACCGGGTCCCTCGAACAAAGCCTACTTGTCTTCTCCACACCTGGAGGCCTCACCGGCGACGACATTTCGTGTTTGTTCTTCACCTGCATCAACACCAGTCAGGCCGCAACCTGCACCTGCAATACTTAGCCAAGAATCAGTCCACACAACATTGTCAATCACTCATCACACAAGGAAGCAACCATCCACCGGTCCTCGAACCACACATGGTCCTCATAGGCGCCTGCTTCAACCCATACAGCTCCTTCCTCAACTTGTACACCCGGTGGGGGTACTTCTCACTCTTAAACCCCTGTGGCTGCCTCACATACACTTCTTCCTCCAACACACCATTCAAGAAGGCACTCTTCACATCCATTTGGTGCAACTTGAACCCTTTAGCCAGGGAAAAGGCTAGAAGGATCCTGATCGCCTCCAAACGAGCTACAAGAGCAAAGGTCGCCTCGGTCGGTCCCCTCTTTCTGACTGAACCCCTGAGCAACAAGCCTTGACTTGTTTCTCACAACTTCACCTTTCTCTCCCTCTTTGTTCTTCCACACCAATTTTGTCCCAATCGTCTTACACCCTGGGGGAGGGTCAACCAATTCCCAAACCTGATTCCTCTCAAAGTTCTCCAAGTCCTCATGCATCGAATTAACCCAATTATGATCAGATAGTGCGTGTCCAATGTCTTTGGGCTCAAAGGTGGTAACAAAAGCAGCATGAACGAAATGAGAATTGTTCCAAACCCTCGACCGTGTAGTACGTTCATTCATGTCGCCAATGATCCTTGAAACTGGGTGATCCACTTGTACTCGCCGGGGAGGTTCTCACCTTGATGCTACCTCCCCCTCAACAGTAGCTTCACCTTGGACTTGAGTTGTCGTCATAGGTGTGGGAGAGGGGCCGTCCATCACCGTAGTCGAAGTAGTAGTTCATGCTCTGACATAGGCACCACACCACCATCTTCGTCATCTCCATGTTCATGCTCCTCCTCCTAAAAGATCTCCTCACCAAGTTCATCATCACCTGCACACTCAAAGACAAGCTGACTACGTGGCTGTGTCTCCTCGAAGGTTACCTCGCAAGGCTGCACGATTTGGTTAGTTTCAAGATTGAGCACACGATATGCTCTAGAGTGAGATGCATAACCAAAGAAAATACCATCGACCGACCTAGCCTCAAACTTGTCCAACTTCTTCCCTTTCTTAAGGATAAAGCACTTGCAACCAAAGACATGGAAGTGACTCACCTTGGGTGTGCTACCGTGCATCAATTCGTAACAGGTTTTCTTCTTGTGCACTCTGAGGTAGATCCTGTTCGAAACATAGCACGCGGTATTCACCACCTAAGCCCAGAACCTTCTCGGAGTCCTATGCTTATCAAGCATAGTTCGAGCCATCTTACACAAGGTTCTGTTTTTCCTTTCCACAACACCATTTTAAGGAGGTGTATACGGACTCGAAAATTGGTGTTTAAGACCCAAGTCATGGCAAAAGGTTTCGAAGCGAGAGTTTATGAATTCTGAGCCATTGTCACGGCGAATCGCTCGTATGGCATCTCTGTGCCTCTCGTTTCTCAACCTCAAGACAAAATCTCGAACAAAACCAAACGTCTCCTTTTTTTCTTCAAGAAAGAACACCCACGTATACCGCGAGTAGTCGTCCACCACAACAAGGACGTACCACTTCCCACCCGCAGATCGCACACGAGCTGGGCTAACAAGGTCCATATGGAGCAGCTCGCATGGACACTCAGTCATCACATCGGTGAGAGGCGGGTGAGAAAAGGCTACCATCTTGGCATGCCTACACGATGCACAAAACAACTCTTTTAAATCCTCAACCGTGGCAATCCTCGGACCAAATTGAGTTTACTCAAGCGAGACAAAAAATCAAAGCTCAAGTGACCCAACTTCCTATGCCACTTCCACAACTCACTCTAAAAACCAGCCAAGAAACAACGCTCAACACCAGAAGACTGAGAAAAATCAGCTCGAAACACTTGACCCTCAGGAACGACCATACAGACAAGGTCCCCTCGAGAATCCAAAATCAGAGAACCACCAGGCCAAAACATCACCTCAAAACCCTGATCCAAAAGTTGGAACACAGAAAGCAAATTGTACCCAAGTGATTGAACAAGAACAACACGCTTGACAGTGATCTTGTCACTCACCTTAATCTAACCTTCTGATAACACACGCCCTCGCCCATGTCCCCAAAGGTGATGTATTTCTTTGTCACCACCGGGATGAGACTTGAAACCACCCCTTGTCTCCGGTCATATGGCTCGATCAACTGAAGTTAATGAATCAAATGTTCTTCAAGTCTCCCACCTGAAATTCAAAAACGAGCACGTGAGCGAATAAACAACTCAGCACTGGGGTTAGTACCAAAAGAGTAAAACCAGTGACGAGCCATTTGCTCCAAAGTGGGGTTAGCACACTCCAAAACATCTTTCCTATCAAAGCTACCTCCACGAACACCACTATGAGGGAACCAACCCTCTATACCTGGAGGAGGACCGAAACCATGAAAGAAAGACTGTGGGCCATTCCTCCTATCCACCTCAAAGCCACAACTCCTCCCATCCCCGTATTGAGCACAAGGGGGAGAACGCCTAGCAAACTGACCACCTGCAAACTCACCAGACAAACTATCAGAACCACGACCTCATGCAACAAACCGTGACTCCTCACGAGCACGAAAACCAAACTGACCCCCTTGCTATCTCCAAACCGGTATGACCGATTTCCAAACCGGTCTGACCGGTTTCACTCCTCCAGCAACACCTCCTAGAGCCTTTCGCTCTCCCCAAGTCGGAATTGTTCTCAGACTCGCTTTGGCCCTAGGCATCTGCACACAAGGCTCAAGTACACCATTCGGAGGGTGGTACTTGTCCTTGTTAGCCCACTCCTTGTAAGGAATCGGATGATCGTTAGCCTAAGAGGGGGGAGGGGTGAATTAGGCAACTAAAAACCTTAACATATGGATTCACTAAATTTACACAAAGATAAACTAGAACATACTATCTAGATGTGCAACTAGGGTTGTTCTAGTGTGAAACTCCCATCCCAAACCAAGGTTTGCAACCTATAGCCAATCCTAGCATGATACTACTCTAGGAAAGTAAATACAAGCAAAGATTGCAATAGAGTAAATGCGGAAACGTAAAGGGGATGAGAGGAAGCAAACTCTTGACACGCGATTTATCTCGTGGTATCGGTAGGCACTAAGCCACCCCTAGTCCACGTTGAAGCACTCACACAAGAGTATTGCTTCCCGGTCACCAAGTCTCTCCCAAGAGCACCACTTGACTCGCCACAAAGGCTAGCCACTTAGGCACTTGTCAAGCTCCCTTGGTCACCTTGATGCCGCCTCCACGAAGTAGCTTCTCCACCAAGGAAGGGGGTCTCCACGTCCCCCGCTCAAAGTGTCCTCGCCGCTCCACACCAAGCCGGAGGGTCGATGACGATTGCCGGTGAGCCACTTAGGCCCCAAGGCTTCCGACGAACCTTGTACAACTTGATTCACTCATGAATCACCTCACAAGGTTGGCACGACCTTGCACTCACTCAGCTCTAAGCTAAGCCTAGCACTAAGCACACACACAAAGCATATGCAAGTGTAAGGATGAGCAATTAAGCACTTGGATGGATTGGATATGATCTTCAATGTGTCATGAACTCCTCTGCACTTCCACACAATCCAACAAATTCAAATGGGTGAGTGGAGGGGGTATAAATAGCCCAAGGCATCAAACTAGCCGTTGGCTAAAAGCTGCTGAAAAAGGTAGCGTAGGATGAACCGATGCTAAGCTTTTCCAGGGCGTCGGTTCATCCGGTGCCCCTCCCATGTCACATAGCCGTTGAGATCCTCTGACACAACTTCTTTGACACTATGCACCGACGGTGCGTCGGATCATCCGGTGCTGAAGACCCCGCGTCCAAGTCGCCTCTGTTAGCTTCCACGCGACTGTCGGATAGACCGACGCTTCACCTTGACCAAGGCGTCGGATCATCCGGTGTTGAAGGCTTCTTCTTGGCGCGTCTCTGTCTAGATTCAAACTGAGCGTCGGATAGACCGATGGTGTCCCCGCTCAGACCGTCGGATCATTCGGTGCTACTGTCTTCGCTGCTCTTCCTCTGCTACTCGTCCGACGCATCTAGAAATTGGACCGTCGGTTCATCCGACGATGCCTAGGGATTCAACCAGTGTACCAACTCGTCCGACGATTGCACCGACGCTTGCTATTTGGGTACCATCGGTTTATCCGACGGTGTCTTTTTCCTTTTTTTCTTTGCGTCTTCAACTTGGGTCTTTGCTTCAACTTAACACACTTAACATACTTGTCATACCATTACTTATAGCCTCCAAATATATACTAAGTCCTCAAATTTGTTGTAAGTAACCTAACATGTCCATGGTATCTTAACTTGTGACATGACATGTTAGCTTTAGCATGGTATGTTAACTTGTGCATGGTATGTTAACATGTGGTAACATCCATGAGACATATGAATGCTTACAAAGACATGCTAGACAATGTGGTTAGTCTAGTTACTTGTGTTAGCATGAATCACCAAAATCAACTCAAAGAAATGGCAAATGGGGCCATGTTCGCTACAATCTCCCCCTTTTTGGTGATTTATGACAACACAAGAAATGCAAGCATAAATTTGCAAAAATTGACAAAATTAGAACCACTTACACTTGCTTGGATGCTTACCATCATCCAAACACCCCCTAGATCAACCTTGCCATTTCCACAAATTAGAAGAAGGACCGGCCATCAAACAGCGAGCAGGACCCAAAGAACGAGAAAAATCAGCCCTGAAAATCTGACCCTCGGGGATGATCATACAAACAAGATCACCTCGAGAATCTAGCAAACAAGACTCACCAGACTTGAAACGCACCTCAAAGCCCTCATCAAGCAACTGAGAAACCGAAAGCAAATTGAAACCCAAAAACTTCACAAGAGCAACACTCTTCAACGTTACCTTGTCACTCACATGCACTACACCCTCAGAAATCACCCTTCCTCGTCCATTGTCCCCAAACATGATGTACATCTTTTCCTTCACTGGGGTGAGGCTGGAGAACCACTTCTTATCTCCGGTCATGTGTCGGGAACATTCGGAGTAGATCAACCAAATGTTCTCCAAGCCTCCTGCCTGTAGTCAGAAACAAGAACGAGAATTAGCCAACGAATCAACACTGGGGTTAGCACAAAGAAAGTTGAACCAGTGTCGAGCCATCTGCTCAAAAGAGGGGTTAACAAACATCATTCCCTTGCCACCAAACTTCCTATGTCCCATGGAAGAAGTACGAGCACCACGAGGGGGAAAACGTGGTCCGTAGTTCCTCTGGAACCCAAAGCTGCGATCATCTCCCCTAAACCCGTATTGAGGACGAGTAGGGGGACATCCAGCAAAACCACCACGAGCCCGACCAAACCTCTCACCAGCAAACACACCATCATCTCTCCTATCAAACCTCTCACCACCACCTCTCTGTGCGAACCTGCCACCCTGAGCTCCAACTCTACCAACACTCCTCACACTTCCCACACCCAGTGGAAGTGGCACTCTAAGCTCAGTAATACCATGAGACTGGCGATACCTGTCCTGGTTTGCTTGGTCCCTAGCAAGCCTCTCATCCCTCTTCCTCTTCTAGCAAAACTCTGCTAGATGCCTCTCCTTGCCACAATGCTCACACCTGAAGGGGATGGGTTTTGGTTTTGGCTCTGGCTTCTCTCTAGGCTTCACACCCTTCTCACTCAAAAACTTCACCGGTTTCTGGAAGTCATTTGTTTTAGGTGGGAATTTGGGTGGATCTTGGGTAGTGTCAAGCTTGTTGCAAAGGTGGTTGGGCTTTGGAGTGAAAGAGTTCTTGGGTGCTTTTGGAAGTGGGACTTGGATGTGTCCGATCACCTCAAACTCGGGGTTAGACTCAACATACTTCTCATACACACTCTCCCCACTGTTCTCTCCCACTTTCTCACCCAACTTCTCAAAACCGAAACCATGACCATCCGCTCTCTTGAACTCCTCAATCATGATTTTCAATTGAGGTTCTTGCCCAGACAACCAACCCAACACGTTCCTCAAATAATCATTCTCATCATAGATGACATCCAAACGGGAAGTAAGTTCAAGATTGCGCAAAGTAACTTCATCACAGCTAGTGCATGCATTGACAACAGGAGATTTCAAAGAAGCTTCTAAAGTGCTAATGGTAGAACGAGCATCAACAAGCTTAGCATGCATAGTAGGACATGATTTACAAGAACCAAGCAAAGTGTGTCTAGCCTTAAGCTCATCATACTCAGTCCTAAGAGCATCTAGTTTAGCCAAAGTGGAAGCATTCTTCTCATTAAGCAACTTGATCTCATTAAACCATGCATCACATTCAGGACAATCAACATCATCAGAAATAGTAGGAGTAAGTTTCAAAGAGTCATTCTCAAGTTTCAATTCAAGCAATTTAGACTCTAACTCTCCTACTTTCTCACTAGCATTCTCAAGTTGAGCCCTAAGATCTTTCCTCATCTTCTTAGCATCCCTCAACACACTATCACGGTTGTCAATCAAGCCATTCAACCTAGTGATCTCAGCAAGCAAAGAGTCAGGGTCATGATTTACCTCATCCTATGAGTCAGAGTCGGTGTCTTCCTTCTTGCTGCTCGAGCTATGGGCCATGCCACAAAAGCCTCCAAGTGCAACACAGCTTAACCCACTGAGGTTCCGGCTTGCATTCTTCTTGCCCTTGTGCCTCCCGGCGTCTTCATCCTAACTACTTGAGCTTGAATGTGCGTTGCTTGAGCTTGTGTCGACGTCGCTTGCACCGGCCACCATGGCTCTTGCCTTGTCCTTCTTGTAGCCGCCCTTGCTCGATCGCCGCTTGTCCTTGTCCTTGCTCTTGGACTTGCCGTAGTGCTTGCCCTTGGAGGAGTACTTGTCTTCACGCCTCGGGTGCGCCTTGTACTCGCTCATCTTGTACTTGTTCTCCTCCGCTTCCGGGCACTCGGCGATAAAGTGTCCACACTTGCCACACTTGTAGCATGTCTCCGAGCTTTGCCTTGCATTCCTCCGGTTCTCATGTAGTCGATCAAATCTCCTTGAGAGCAAGGCCAGTTCCTCCTCGCTCAGCACATCGAACTCATCATCTGGAATGGACATGAGAGAAGACAAGGAAAACTATCGACAGGAAGGGTTAGTGTTGGCTTTGCCCTTTGATCCTCCCACAAGGGCAAGACTATGATCAGTCGAGCCCTCATGCTTGGATTGCAACTTCCTGTCAACCGCAGCCGACTTGAGCTTAGAAAAGAGGTCATCCAACTCAATAGTCAAGTATTGCCCGGACTCCTTGATGGCCTCAACTTTAGCACCCCGAACATTTGGGTCCAAGATATGCAAGAGCTTCAAAGCTTGATCATGCTCGGTGTAAGGAAAATCCTCAACATTGGCCTTCATGTTGTTCACGATGGCGATGAACCTCTGAAACATCGCATCAATGTCCTCACCGGGAAGTTGAGTAAAGTTCTCATATTGCATCCGGTAAGAAACAAAGAGGCGAGCCTTCACATGGTTATCACCACCGTGAGCAACCAACAACTTCTCCCAAATTTGCCAAGCAAGATTCAAATGGCGAACACGCTCAAACTCTGGATCACACAAGCTCCGGACCAAGTGATCAACGGCTTTTGCATTTGCCTCATACTTGGCCTTAGCACCGGCATCGGTCACCATAAGAGTGTGGATCTCAGCCGGAATAGCATAGGTCTTGTCAAGCACAATGAAATCCAACAACTTGCCACGAAGAAAGATCATCATACGAGCCGCCCACTTGTGGTAACCCTTCCCATCGAAGTGCGGGGGACCGCCCCGCTCAACATACGCCATCTTAGGATTCAAGACTTGTCAAAGTCACCACGAATCCGGCACCAAGCTCTGATACCAATTGAAGGATCGGATGGTGACTAGAGAGGGGGGGAGTGAATAGGAGCTGGTAAAAATTCTTCTCAAAGCACCTGGCTTATACCCTAAACAAATCTCGGTCACACACGAGTGATGGATCGAACCACACACCAACCGCCAAGACAACAAGGTTATGGATCAACCTCAAGTCTTAGGAACGATTCCTTGAAGCACACGCGGAAGCACGAAAGAAGGAGGGAGGAATCGAACTAAGGAACAAAGCAGTCAGGCTCTGGCGGACCGTCCGGCCAGGAGGGGCGGACTGTCTGCACGAGCCGCGCGGACTGTTCGCCAATGTACCATGGACTGTCCGCACACGTACGGTGGACCGTCCGTCCTGGGCCGCGGACTGTCCGTTAAAGCCAACAGAACCTCCAGTAGTGAACCTCGAAAAACGGACCGTCCGTGAGGAGCATAAGGACTGTCCGCCAGGCACCCGCGGACTGTCCGCCCGGCACACGCGAACCGTCCGAAACCTCGCCCAACCAAAACTCGAGAACACAACAGATCGAAAACGAAGGCGAGCAAGAACACGAAGAACACGCGACGAACAGCGCGCTCGCAGACCGTCCGCCTGCCCCTCGCGGACCGTCCGCCCTTCACGAACAGACCCAGAAACAGCCCGACCTCGAAGGTCAACTCTCCCTACTCATCACTGGATCTCCCAAACGGTAGAAGCTGTAAAGACAAGAGTTTGAGGACATGATAAGCGTCAAACAAGGATGCTATACCCCAAAAATTTTGCCGCCTAACTCCCTAAATCACCGGGAATCGCGGATCCTTTGAACACCACCAAAAACTAGAGCTCCGACCGGAAATCCTTGAATCGAAGTGGTTTCCCGGCGTTTGAGGGCACGAGATCAATCCCAAAGATGCACAAGGCATCCATCCATGTTTCCCTCAAATAAATACGAGGAGAAACCCACTCAAATCCGCGGAACCCCACCAAGAACAAAAGCACCAAAAACAAGCACGAAAAAGACCACGAAAATCACAACGCCGAATCTTCTATACAAACGAGGAAAGATTCACAAGGTCTAGCATGCCGCCCTAGCATCCATCCCTCTCAACAAATCTCTCATAAAGCTCTCATGCTAGCCTAGAGAAAATGGAGAAGAAAATAGTCCAGGAAAATGAGAAATGGGAGGGGGAAATGAAACCCTAAGTCGCGGAGAGAGAGAGCCATCCACTCACACTCATGGCTTATATATCGGGTCCCGCCGGTGTGGTAAATGACTCGACTACCCCTAACTCAACTACTGGCGATACAACCCACGCAAAGGAATTTATGTAATGTTTGTGGGTCTTGCCATCGGACGGCCACACCTTCGCCACACCCCGCGTCCTCCCGACGCAAGCTATGCGATCCCGCCGCGTGTCCTCCGCTTCGAAGCTTCCCAACACGCCCGGATCCCGTCTCTGGCGTGTTGGGCCTTGGACTTGGTTTTGAGGCCCAAACCAAGAAACCGTCCTCCGATGGTTTTGTGGGAAAACCACCAAACTCCGCGTGCTCGGCCCGGCCTCCCGCCAAGCCTCTTGACTCGGCCGCCACCGTGCACCGTCTCGATCGTCCATGACTTTGTCTTGCTCATCTCGCCACCATGTGGCCTGCACCTAGTCCCGCCGTCCACCAGGTCCCTCGAACCGAGCCTACTTGTCTCTCCATCTCCCGGAGGCCCCTCAAGGCTGAAGACCTTTCGCGCCCGTTCTTCACCTGCAACAACACGAACTAGGCCGCAGCCTATACCTGCGCACTGAGCCAAGAGTCAATCCAACACCCATTGTCAATCACTCATCACTGAGGAGCGGTCATCCACCGACCACAGGGACGCTCATGGTCCTCACTGACCGGTGTTGTTGACCGGTCTGACCGGTGCAACCCTCGGTGGGTTTTTGCTCGGGTGAACGTCTGGGTGCGTTCGCTATTGTCCAGTGTTGCAGCTATTTCGAGTTTGGGTCAGTTTGGAGGTCGGTAGGCCTGTTTGGTGATTTGGGGGCTTTCAGGATTGGACCGGTCTGACCGGTGTGTTACACCGGCCTGACCGGTGTGAAGCCACTTAGTGGAAGTTGCCAACTCTCACCAGCAGGGACCGGTCTGACTGTGTTGGTCTGTAGACTCGAGGTTTGGTGTTCCGCTGCGTCCTCGGGTCGAAAGGTTGTGTGTTGGTTCCTTGGTCCAGTGGCACTCCAGTGGCTACGTGGGCTTGGCCAATTTGGGTAGTGAGTCGGAGACGTGTGTTGGAAGCCGTGTTCATCTTGTTGGAGTTTCCATCTCCTTCGAAAAGAATTTTTATCGGCTCCCATTCACTCCCCCCCTCTCTGGTTCGCCGTATCGGTCCTTCAAGTGGTATCAGAGCCGATTCGGGTCTTCATTGACTCTAACCAGTCTAAGATCCAAGGATGACGTACCGGAACGGGATTTGGGTCCTCCACACTTCGATGGCAAGAACTACCAGATGTGGAGTAAGCGGATGGGTGCGTTCCTCCGCGGAAAGGGTCAGATCCTTTGGGATGTCACAGTTGACACAGGCTATGTCCACCCGATGGACTTCCTCGCTCTAGGATCGCGGGACAGATTCGACGCCAACAATAAGGCGGTTGATTACTTATTTCGTACTTTGTGTCAGCCTGAGTTCGGTCGGGTGCACACCGAGCACTTGGCTTGTAGGATTTGGGCGGTGTTGAAGGAGGATCATGTTGGGAATGCCCAAGTTTAGGCACAGATGTATGCGACCTACCGGAGAGAGTACGAGAACTTCACTCATCTCCCGGGTGAGTCCATCGATGCCTTGTTTCAGAGGTTCACGGTGGTTGTGAACAACGTGAGGGCCAATGTGGACGTGCTCCCGTACGATGATCATGATAGAGCTGTCAAGCTCTTACACTCTATGGATCGTACAATATGGGGCGGAAAGTTCGAGGCCATTGTGGAGTCAGAGATGTATGACACTCTGACGGTGAACGAGTTGTTCTCGAAGCTCAAGTCGGCTGAGGTGGATAGGGGCATGGCTGCCAAGCTCGAGGGTCCGACTGATTCCCATAGTCTTGCCCTCGTTGGTGGTTCGAAAGGAAAGGCAAACACTAACCCATCCACCAGGATGTTCTCTTTGTCCTCTTTGATGTCTATGCCAGATGAGGACTTCGATGTGCTTGGAGAGGACGAGCTAGCGCTCCTGACGAGGCGGTTCGAGAGGCTGCACGAGAACTGAGTGAACATGAGGAGGAACACGAGGACATGCTTCCAGTGCGGCAAGCCGGGACACTTCGTCGCCGACTGCCCGGAGAAGGTCGAGAACAAGGATGGCTACAAGCACAAGTCGAGGATGGATGGCAAGTACCGGTCGAGGTGCGACCACAAGAGCAAGCACAAGAACAAGTACAAGGACGAGCGACGAGCGAGGAAGAAGGAGAGCCGAGGCAAGGCCCGAGCGATGGTGGGAGCAAGCGACGTCGACTCCAGTTCCGCGTACTCCACCTCGAGCTCAAGCAGCAGTGAAGACGAAGGTGATCGTCGCAAGAGCAGGAAGTCGTCCAAGAACCTGAGCGAGCTGAGCTGCTTCACAAGAGACGACTTCTGCACCATGGCGCTGAGCTCCGGTAGCCAGAAGAGCACACAGAGCGACTCGGACTCTGATTCCGACGACGAGGTGCGTGATGAACTTCCCTTCTTGCGCCAGGAGAATGAGAGGCTTGGCTCTTTGCTTGATAACCGTGATGACATGCTTAGAGAGGCCAAGAAAATGAGAAAAGAGCTTAGGGCTTCACTCGAGGATGCTAGGACTAGAGTGGCTGACCTAGAAACTAGGTGCTTGATAGCTAGCTTGAGATTGATTCCCTTGAGGCTAGCCCTGTTGTTTCTAATGAGGTTGATTGTGCTGATTGCTCCATCTTTCTTGCTGATGTTTCTTTGTTCAAGGAAAAGCATGCCTCCAAGTGTGAGGAACTAGATGTGCTTAGGGTTGAAGTGGCTAAGCTTAAATCTAGATCTGCTTTGCTAGGTGCTTGCACTTCTTGCCCTATTTTGCATGCTAAGATTCATGAGATGAATGCTTACACTAGTTCTCTTGAGGCTAAGCTGAAAGAACCCATGCCTACATCATGCTCTACCTGTGAAATGCATGCTTTAAACAATTTGGAACTTGCACATTATGTTGATCGTTTGCAGGATGAGAATGATGAGCTGAGAAAGTTGATGGGTTGGTTGTATGGTCATGAGCCTCAGTTCAGGATGATGATCGAGGCATTTAAGAGGCAGAATGGTGAGGGACTTGGGGCAAACAAGGTTGGTGAGGGAAGTGGAGAGAATATCCCAGAGCCACCAAAAACCCACCACAAAAATGATTTCGCCCCAAAACCTAAGCTTCTTAGGAATCGACTAGACACAACCCCAGCTCCACCTGTGTTTCCTACACCCACAAATGATCTCCAAAAGCCTATAAAGTTTGTGAGCACTTCGGGGAAAGTGTTCTTTGGGAAGGAAAGTGAGAAGACTAGTGAAGGGAAACCTGTGGAGGAGTTGAGTGGAGAGAAACCAAGTGAGCAGCCACAACCCAAGCCTAAGCCTAAGCTTGTGAGGTTCCACTGTGGTTATTGTGGGAGAGATGGCCATAAGGATGAGTTTTGCTTCAAGAGGAAGCAAGAGGAGAGGATGGCAAAGGAGTGGGCTAACAAGGACAAGTACCACCCTTCCAATGGTGTACTTGAGCCTCGTGTGCAGATGCCCAGGGCCAAAGCGAGTGTGAGGACAGTTCAGGCTTGGGGAGAGCGGAAGGCTGTTAGAGGTGCTACTGCCTAGGTCACACTGGTCAGACCGGTGTTGGGCACCGGTCAGACTGGTGCAGGCCTGGACAGGCAGCAGTTTGGGTTTCATGCTCATACAAGTGCGAGGGTTGTTTCTGGAGGTCATGGTTCTGGTGGTTGGGCTGGAGAGTTTGCAGGTGGTCAGGTTGCTAGGCATTCTCCCCCTCGAGTTCACTATGGGGTTAGGAGGAGTCGTAGCTTTGAGAAGGAGAGGAGGGACAGTCCACGAGCTCTCTTTCGTGGTTTTGGTCCTCCTCCAGACAGAGAGGGGTGGTTCCCTCAGGGTGGGTACTGTGGTGGTGTTCGTGGAGGTAGCTATGGTAGGAGAGATGGTTTGGTTTGTGCTAACCCCACTTTCGAGCAAATGCCTCGGCACTGGTTTTACTCTTTTGGTACTAACCCTAGTGTTGAGTCGTTTGTTCGCTCACGTGCTCATTTTTTAATTTCAGGTGGGAGACTTGAAGAACATTTGGTTGATTGACTCCAGTTGCTCGAGGCATATGACCGGAGACAGGGGGTGGTTCTCAAGTCTCGTCCCGGTGGTGACAAGGAGGTACATCACTTTTGGGGACAATGGGCGTGGGCATGTGCTCTCAGAAGGTGAGATTAAGGTGAGTGACAAGATCACTCTGAGGCGTGTTGCTCTTGTTCAATCGCTGGGGTACAATCTGGTTTCTGTGTCCCAGCTGTTGGATGAGGGTTTTGAGGTGTGGTTTTGGCCCGGTGGTTCTCGAAATTTGGACTCTCGAGGGGACCTTGTCTGTATGGTCATTCCCGAGGGTCAGGTGTTTCGTGCTGATTTTTCTCAGTCCTCGGATGTGGAGCGTTGTTTCTTGTCTAGTTCTGTCGGGGACAGCCACGAGGGTCCCCTAAAAAACCGGGGGGAATCCTGCTTAAAACCTGCAAAAAACGCAAAACGCAAACCCAGCCTCGGGCCTAACACAAAACATACACACAACGCGATCCACACCGTGGTGGCCCCTGCGGCCCTCTGAAGCGGCCCAGCAAAGTGCCCCCTCGAGCGAGGTTCGCCTCCCTCGAGGGCTCAAACCCCCTCGAATGAGGGCAGCCTCACTCGAGGGTCCCGGCCTCCCTCGAGCGGGGTCCGCCTCGCTCGAGGGTCCTTGCCTCCCTCGAGTGGGGTCCGCCTCACTCGAGGTTCCCTCACGAGCGCACCTGCTCCCGCACGCGTGTACGGGCATTTAATGCTCTGACACAGCAGAGCTGCGCCACTACGCGCCTGGGAATCACGCCCCGGCGCTGTTCCGCCAACTCCCTAGGGGGAGCCCATCCCCGCCACTGTGGGGAACTGTGCCACGAGGCTGGTGTCAGCTCCGTGACACTATGCCGCCCACTCTAGTATGGCTAACACAGCGCGCCCTTGAAGGGGGGCTGGCCGCACCCTCGAACCCTCTTCTCGTGACTCCGCAGGGTCAAATCGTGACGTCAGGCCAGCGGGAGCGCCATCCCCATCGCTGTCAGCCCTGTGCGGCCATCCCCGCCCCTGCTACGCCACTCCGAGCACTGCTACAACTACTCCGACGCTGTTGAGCACGCGTGGACAGGACGCCGCCACGCCCGCTACTGCACCTCGTACGGATCATCGTCAACGGCTCCCTCGAGCCCGCCTGGAGACGCCCCGATCAACCACCACGGCTCCACCCTCGAAGTCGCCCCTGTTCAAGCACAGGACGCGCCACGACACCGTGACTGGAGCAACATTCGCCAGGACGGTCATCAACTCTACGGCACTGTACGCCATACCACCACACGTAGCGAAATAGTGCGGCATGCCTATAAATCGCCCTCTCCTTAGCCTATAAAAGGGAGGCGATCCCCCCACTGCAGGGGACACGGGACGACGGACAGCAAACGCTCACACACTCTCTGTTTTCCCACGATATTGGTATTCGCCTCAATCATACCCTTTGGGACTTGGAGGCCACGCCTCCTCTCCCTCCTCGCTTGTAGCCACCCCACTACACACACCCCGGTGCGAAGCAATACAGTGCCTCGAGCACACCCCTACTGGACGTATGGCCCCGACCGGAACCAGGATAAACCAAGTGTCCTTAGTAGCTAAGCACTGGCCATCGAGAGGCAGATCTCAACGCTTATTACTAGTTAGTGTTGGGACTACTTTCTGCACCGACAGTTGGTGCACCAGGTAGGGGTCCTGCGCGCTGAAGATCAACTCGTCACCAGCTCTCTCGATGGTGATTCACACCGAGTACCGCGGTCAGCTCTACTCCATGGGCAGCTCGGACCCCCTCCCGGCTGGATTCGAAATCCGGTTCGGGGGCCTAAACTTTCAAGCTACGGGGAACGGCTACCTCATGCGCCTCACCAACCGTGAGGAGCTCCGTGCGCGGCGCCAAGCGCGGTCCCGTCCCGCCGCCCGCCGCACACATCGCCACCACGTCAGCACCCGCCAACACGGACGCGGCGGGTCCTTCGGCGGCACGGCTGCGCCGTCGCTCCGGCCGGCGCTCGCGACGGGTGCGGTCGGAGACGGCGGCCGCCCCGCGGGGGAGCGCACGGTCTCGGGACCGCGCTTCCCTATCGGTCTGCGCGGCGCTACGGCGGCATACGTCGCCAACTCCAACGCCGACTCAACTATGCGCAGGGCTCCCCCTGCCGCCGCATCCTGGTTGCCAGGGACCCTAGCGCCTCCGCCGGCGACGAGTCATCCCAAGGCTCCACTGACGAGCTGCCACCCGCCACTTCGCATGGATACGCGGAGTGGGACTTCTCCGGCGTGCCGGACCCAGTGATGTTCCGGCGGTTCCTTGACGCCACGGACTACTGGTTCGGCTACTCCGATGACTCCTGTGCCGGGAGCTACGACCCCACGCAGGAGTGCTGCGTCGTAATCGCCAACGATCCAGCGAACGCCGCCGACGCGGCTGGAGCCGGCGACGGAGAGGTTCCCCCTGCCCTGGGAACTGGACCGTGCATGGCTGCGGGGCCAAGCGCCCCTCCCCCTCACCGCTGAGGGGGGCCGACATCAACGCACAGCTAGCCCAAGCACGTGAGCTCGAGGCCAAGCTGCCAGAAGAATACCGCACGGTGCGGTTTCTTCGCGCCTCCATCACGGGGGAAGCCTATGCGCGCGGCGAACGCGCGCGTGAGTTGGGCAGGCAAGCCCGCGATTGCGTCAATGCCGACTTTAACGTCAACGATCCGGACACGCCCCCGCGAGCGAGCCAGAAGCTCATTGCTGCCGCAATACTACTGCGGGCCATGCCCGCCCCCTCGACGCCCGAGGCGCGGAACCTGCACCGCGAGGCGCAGGCACTCATCGAGCAAGCGGCCGTCTAACAGGCCAAAAGCTCGGCTTCCCGCATCTGCCAACAGGGGAGCACGAGGGACGATGGGGTGCGCAAGGTCCCGAGCCCTTGGTGCACGCGGGCGACGTAGCTGAGCGCCACGCCAACCCAGGGCGCACGCCGGTCAAGGAACGGCTCCTCGACACGCGCGGGCAATCCCAAGATGGCGACCCCGCAACGTCATCAACACCCGACGAGAGGGTAACGCGGAGACGCGGGCGACAGCGGGCTACCACCCTCGACGGGGTGGACGCTACGACAGCCGGGAGGACCGCTCACCGACGCCGGAGCCCCCGGGAACCCGCGTGTTCAGCCGGGAGATCCGCACGACGAACTTCCCCCAGCGCTTCCGCCAGCCCACGACGATCGTCAAGTACAACGGGGAGACGGACCCCTCGTGTGTGGCTCAACGACTACCGTCTGGCATGTCAGCTAGGCGGGGCCATCAGCGATGAGGTTATCATCCGCAACCTCCCCCTGCACCTCGCCGACTCAGCGCGGATGGGCTCGAGCACCTGTCGGCCAGCCAGATCCACAACTGGGACGACCTAGTCCGCTCGTTCGTAGGAAACTTCTAGGGCTCGTATGTGCGTCCTGGGACCTATGCTCTTGCACCCAGATGCCCGGCCAGTCACTCCGGGACTTTATACGACGTTTCTCCAAGCGCTGTACGGAGCTCCCAAGCGTGGCGCAATCCAAAATCATGCACGCCTTCCTCGAGGGCACCACATACCGGGACCTTGTGCGCGAGCTCGGGCAGAGCCCGCCGTTGACTCGAACGAGCTATTCGACATCGCCACCAGCTTTGCCTCGGGCGAAGAGGCGGTGGGGGCGATCTTCGATGGCAAGAAGGGCAGGCGTGTGGACGACGCGCCCGCGGAGGGCGGCAAGTCCAAGGAGCCCCGCCAAAAGAACAAGCGGGGCAAGAAGGGAAAGAAGCCGCGCCGCGAGGCACGCGAGCAGGGGCACGACGACGGCGAAGCTCTTGCTGTTGCCCGGCTCGACGGGGCCCTCGACCGGCCCCTCGGGGCCTGGGAGTTTTCAACGACATGCTGAAGAAGCCATGTCCCTACCACAAAATGCCGGTCAACCACACCCTCGAGCAGTGCGACATGCTCAAGCGGTTCTACGGCCGCGCCGCCGCAAAGGACGACGAGGCCAAGAAGGACGGGGCTGACGGCGACACCGGCGGCTTCCCCGCCGTGGAGAATGTCTTCCTCATCTTCGGGAGGCCGACCGTCGACATGTCCAGTCGCCAACGCAAGCGGGAGCGGCACGAGGTCCTCGCCGCAGAAAAGGCGCCTCCCTCCTTCCTTGACTGGTCGGAGGACGCCATTATGTTCAGGAGCAAGGATCACCCGAACCGCATCCCCAACCCGGGTCAGTACCCGCTGGTGGTCGACCCAGTCATCGGGAACGCGCGATTCTCGAAGGTCCTGATGGACGGAGGCAGCAGCCTCAACATCCTCTACTCACACACGCTGCGCCTGCTGGGGATCGGGTTGGACCAGCTGCGGCCCAGCACGACGCCGTTCCATGGCGTCGCGCCGGGCAAGCGCGTCCAGCCCCTCGGGCAGATCACCTGCTGGTCTGGTTCGGCACGCCGGACAACTACCGCAAGGAGACACTGACCTTCGAGGTGGTGGGGTTCAGGGGCACATACCACGCCATACTCGGGTGACCCTGCTACGCTAAGTTCATGGCGGTCCCCAACTACACCTACCTCAAGATGAAGATGCCGGGGCCCAACGGCGTCATCACTGTGGGCTCATCCATCGAGCACACATTCGACTGCGACGTCGAGTGCGTGGAACACGCCGAGGCACTAGAACTGGACGAAGCGCTCATCGCCAACTTGGAGAAGATGGTCAACGAGGACCTCGACTCCGCCACCAAGCACGCTCGCAACTTCGAGGCTGTTGAGCAGACCAAGGAGGTGCCCCTCGACCTTGCTGCCCCCGAGGGCAAGGCGTTGAGGGTCAGTTCTACCCTCAACCCGAAATAGGAAGTGGTGCTCGTCGACTTCCTCCGCGCCAACGCCGACATCTTCGCGTGGAGCCCCTCGGACATGCCAGGCATCCCGAGGGAGGTCGCCAAGCACTCCCTTGACATCCTACCTCACTCAAGCACCGTGCAGCAAAGTAGAGCTGCGGAAGCTCCTCGAGGTTGGGTTCATCAAGGAAGTGTTCCACCCTACTTGGCTAGCTAATCCTGTATTAGTAAAGAAAAAGAATGGGAAGTGGCGGATGTTTGTAGACTACATTAGTCTTAATAAAGCATGTCCTAAAGTTCCTTTTCCTTTGCCACGTATCGATCAAATCGTTGATTCGACCGCTGGGTGCGAACTGCTGTGTTTCCTTGATGCCTATTCCTGGTAGCACCAAATAAAGATGAAAGAATCCGACCAGCTCGCGACTTCGTTCATCACACCATTCGGGGTGTTCTGTTATGTGACGATGTCGTTCAGACTCCGAAACGCGGGCGCAACATACCAACGATGTATGCAGCACATCTTCGGAGACCACATCGGGCGAACCGTCGAGGCATACATGGACGACATAGTCGTAAAAACCAGAAAGGCGGACGACCTGGTCTGCGACCTCAACATCTCGTTCGGCTGCCTACGGGCCAACGGGGTGAAGTTAAACCCCGAAAAATGTGTCTTTGGCGTGCCGCGGGGCATGCTATTAGGACACATCGTCTCCCAGCGAGGCATCGAGGCCAACCCCGAAAAGGTTGCAGCCCTCGAACGAATGGGTCTGATTCGGGACCTTAAGGGAGTCCAAAGGGTGTTGGGGTGCCTTGCCGCCTTGAGCCGCTTCATCTCGCGGCTCGGCGAGAAGGGTTTGCTCTTCTACCGGCTCCTCAAGAAGCATGAGTGCTTTTCCTGGACCGTCGAGGCCTAGGAGGCGCTTGATAAGCTGAAAGCGTCCCTTACCCACGCCTCAATCCTCACACCGCCGCAAGACAGCGAGCCTCTGTACCTCTACGTGGCCGCGACCACCCAAGTGGTCAGCGCCGTCATCGTGGTGGAGCGCATGGAGGAGGGGCACGGTTTGCCAGTCCAGCGGCCGGTGTACTACATCAGCGAAGTCTTGTCCGAGACCAAGGCGCGCTACCCACAAGTCCAGAAGCTGCTTTACGCAGTGGTTGTTGCGCGGCGCAAACTCCGCCACTACTTCGAGGCTCACCCAGTCACGGTGGTTTCCTCTTTTCCGTTAGGAGAAATCATCCGGAACCCGGATGCAGTAGGCAGGATTGCCAAATGGTCGGTGGAGCTGATGGGTGAAATGCTCGCCTATGCCCTGCGTAAGGCCATCAAGTCCCAAATCTTGGCAGATTTCGTTGCCGAGTGGACGGACACGCAATTGCCGCCGCCACAGATCCAAGCTGAATGCTGGACTTTGTACTTTGACGGCTCGGTGATGAAGACAGGTGCGGGCGTGGGCCTGCTTTTCGTCTCACCCCTCGGGTAGCACATGCGGTACGCTGTGCGCCTCCACTTCCCGCATCGAACAACATGGCTGAGTACGAGGCCCTACTTTGCGGCCTCAAGATCGCCATCGAGATAGGCATCAAACGCCTCGACGTGCGGGGGGACTCGCAGCTTATGATCGACCAGGTCATGAAAAACGCGAGCTGCCACGACGATAAGATGGAGGCGTACTGCAAGGCCGTGCGGGCCTCGAGGACAAGTTCTACAGCATCGAGCTCAACCATGTGCCCCGCCGGTATAACGAGGAGGCGGATGAGCTTGCCAAGATCGCGTCAGGGCGGATCACCGTCCCCCCGAATGTCTTCGCTCGGGACATCGCCCAGCCGTCCGTCAACCTCGAGCCACACCCCTCGAACTATGAGGACCCTCGGGGGCTCCCTCGAGTCCAACTAGCGCGGAGCCCATTGACGAGGACCCCTCGAACGAGGTGTACGTGCTCTCCCTGCTCGAGGGGTACGGCGCCGACGAGGCCGAGACCATGGACATCGAACCAGCCCCCAACAAGGTGGACTGGCGCGACAAGTATGTCGCCTGGATGGATCGAGGGGAACTCCCCTCGGACCGGTCCGAGGCCAGGCGCATCGCCAGGATGGCCAAGTCCTTCACTCTTGTCAACGGCGAGCTGTACAAGCACGCTGCCTCTGGCATCCTGCAGCGATGTGTGCCCATCCCCTAGGGGCGCGAGCTCCTCCGGGATATACACGCGTAGAGCTGGGACTTGGGCCGTGCCATTTTTGGGCGGGCCGTGGCACGACCTTTTAGCACGACCCGAAGCAAGGCACGACACGAAAAATTTGGGCCGTGCCGGCACAACACGAACACGAGGGCCGTGCCATGCCTAGGATCTCAGCCCGATGGGCGGCACGGCACGACACGCATTTTGGGCCGTGCTTGGGCCGGCACAACACGAAAAAGCCCATGAGCACGTGAATAGCCCATTGTACTTATTCCACTCAGTTCATATTTATTTCTAATTGACAGCCATGTCATTCAAGGAAGGAGTGATTTGAGGAAAAAGTCATATAAGGAAATCAACAAATTTGTGTTCCATGCTTGGTATGTGTGGCAACGGTGATAAAATCCTAAATTCCTAATATACGCTACCTTCCTAATATACTATACAACCTGCACAATATTAATATTCTCCTTTGATGCATATAGAGCGAGCCTAATCGTCTTCTGTCTAGCTCGTATATCGTCAGTTCATCACTGCCAACACAAAAAATGTTCCATGTTAGGCAAAAACAACTAGCAAGGCGCCGCCGCCGTCGCCCACGCTCACCTAGTCCAATCGATGTCGATCCACAGCGCTCACCTAGTCCGATAGACGTCGATCCACGGCCTCGGCGTTCGCCTACTCTGGTCGATCGTCAGATGGGCGATCTTGAAGACTCTGAGGATGAAGAGCAGCTTGGAGGCTCCCCGGAGACACCGGCCACCGACAAGGATACTGTCGAGCCATCCGTTGGTTGTAAGAGTGGGGGGCGCCGAGTGCTGGAATCATTTCACCAAGAACAACGAATTGATCAAAGGTAAGTGGGTTACAATTTCAGCAACATGTAATTATTGCAAGAAACTATATTCTGCAGGATCACGTGGTGGTACTGGGCATCTTAATCGGCATTATCCAGTATGCTTTAAAAGACATAGCATGAAAGAACAAGGCCGAAGAGTGCAAACTCAATTGAACATCGCAGCAGATGGCTCGGTAAGTACATTATGGGTATATGATCATGAAGTTGCTCGCCAGGAAATTGCAAGGTATATAGCTGTGGAAGATCAACCCATTAGGATGGGTGAAAGTTCTGCTTTTGAAAGAATGATCTAACGTGCATTTTGTCCGCAATATTCTAACGTGTCGAGGAAAACCACCAAGAAAGATATAGTCAAAGCTTATCATGAAAAGTTAGCTGCTCTACGATAGAGTCTTAGTGCAATAACTTTTTCATTCACTTTGACATCTGATATCTGGACATCCTCGCACCAGAGAACATCCTACCTTAGTGTAGTTGCCCATTACATTGACAACAAATACAGACTGAACAAAAGGGTTATAGGATTCAAGGGCATCGATGAGTCCCATACTGGAGAGGCCATTGCCTCAAAAATTATGGAGGTTATTCGGGAATACAAGATAGAAGATAGAGTTGTTTCTATTACATTGGACAATGCATCAGCCAACACATCAGCCATGAACACTCTTGAACCACATATACAGAGCTATATTGGTGGATATGTTCTCCACCATTGATGTGTGTGTCACATAATCAACCTTATGGTGCAGGAAGGTATGTCATAGGTAAGTAAACATTTAAGCAGTATTCGTAGTGCTATTCGCTTTCTTTCGACCTCACCACTTGCTTACAGCAAATTTAAAGAGTATTGCAAGGTTAGAGGTAAGAAACCAAGAAAATTTGGCCTGGACATGAAGGTAAGATGGAATTCCACTTATCATATGCTAAAGCAGGTAAAAGGGTACGAGAATATTATCACCACTTTTTTCAATGCTCAAGGTACTGGAATTGTGCTTACTAACACAGATTGGTAAGCTGCTGCAAGTTTGTGTGATTTCCTTGAACCATTCTACAACGCCACAACACAACTGTCTGGTATTTACTATCCCACTTCTCCTTTGGTTCTTGAATGGCTTATGAAAATTGTTGACACTTTTCATGAAAATAGTGCTGACAAAATACTAGCTCCCATCGTTGCTGCAATGAAGGAGAAATACATGAAATATTTTGATGGTATCCCACATCTGTACTGTTTTGCTGTCGTCTTTCATCCACGTAAGAAGCTAGATGGTCTAGATGCTGCCTTCCATTTCATTGGTGATGCACTTGATCTTGATTACTCATCTGCTTACTCACATGTGAAATCTGAGATATTTCGAGTTTTTTGTATGTATCAGGATACCTTTGGTCCAACTCGTTCAAGGTCAGAGGTAGCAGGGAATGAGAGGCCTAAAAGTACTACGACAGCTAACATGTGGAAGAAGCTGAAGAGCAAGTAGTCTTCTTCCTCATCACAGACGCCTAGAACATCTTGGAACCCCAGAGCAGAGTTCAACCACTACCTCGAAATGGACCATGTCTCCCATGATCAACGACTTCAAGAGGAGGACGACCAAATCGGCCTTCTTGGATGGTGGAGGGACAACGAACGTCAATTTCCTATGCTATCTCAATTTCCTGTGCTATCTCAGTTTGCACGTGATGTTCTTCTAGTTCCAGTGTCTACTGTCTCTTATGAATCCACTTTCAGCATAGTTGGAAGAATAATCGAAGATCCCTTGCTCCCGAGAAGGTTGAGGCACTCACATGCTTCAAAGATTGGGAGGCAGCAGATGCACGACAACAACATCAACTAGAGGACGAAGAGATTGCACACGTGATGGCAGATCTTGAGCTCGAGGAATAGTAGTAGTAATTATCATTGTAATAGTACACTGTACTCTTTTCCTTTACGGGGAGCCCTGTAATGGGGTGTAAGGTTTTTAACGAGGCAGTGTACTAATGTAACATAAAATTAAGAAAGAATATTTTCCCCAATTTTATTTCTTATGATGTTTTTTAAATATACTTTTTTCTTTACATTAGTTAGAACTTTGCAATATTGTGAGGGTCGTGCTTGTGCCGGCACGGCACGAAGCCGTGCCGGCGTGCCACGGGCCGTGCTTGGGCCAAGTAAAAGTCTTGTCTTGCCGGCATGGCACGGCACGTCGTGCCTAGCGTGCCTAGAAGTCTTGGCACAACGTGGCACGAGGCACGAGAGGGTCGTGCCGGGCCGGCACGGCACGGCCCAAGTCCCAGCTCTATACACGCAGGCGTATGCGGCCACCATGCCGCACCCCGCACCTTCGTGGGCAATGCGTTCCGACAGGGCTTTTACTGGCCCACCTCAGTCGCTGACGCCAGCGAGATCGTGCGCACCTGCGAAGGGTGCCAGTTCTACGCCCGCATGTCTAATCTCCTCGCGCACGTCCTGCAGACCATCCCTGTCACGTGGCCTTTCGCCGTGTGGGGGTTGGACTTCGTCGGGCCCTTGCGAAACGCACCCGGGGGCTACACCCACCTATTGGTCGCAATCGACAAGTTCTCCAAGTGGGTGGAGGTACGCCCGATCACGAATCTCAGGGCAGAGCAGGTGGTGACGTTCTTCACAGACATCGTCTACTGCTTTGGAGTGCCGAACTCCATAATCACCGATAACGGGTCCCAATTCACAGGCAGGAAGTTCCCGGAATTCTGCGACAAGTTCCACATCCGCGTGGACTGGGCAGCCGTGGCGCACCCACAGACCAACAGTCAAGTGGAGCGTGCCAACGGCAAGATTCTACAAGGCCTCAAGCCCAGGATTTTCGACCGGATGAACAAGTCTGGTCGGAAATGGCTCCAGGAGCTGCCGGCGGTTCTGTGGAGCCTCAGGACCACCCCAAGCAGGGCCACCGTGTTCACCCCATTCTTCCTGGTCCATGGCGCGGAGGCCGTCCTCCCCACGGACTTGGAATACGGGTCGCCCAGAGTCCGGGGCTACGACGAAGGTGCCAACTAGCAAGCTCGCGAGGACTCGTTGGACCAGTTGGATGAGACACGTACCGTGGCCCTGATGCACTCCGCGAGGTACCAGCAGTCCCTAAGACGCTATCAAGCCCGGAAGGTGCGGTGACGAGACTTCAGCGAAGGGGACTTGGTCCTAAGGCTGCGACAAGACAACCGAGGCCGCCACAAGTTGTCGCCCCCATGGGAGGGACCCTATGTCGTGGTGAAGGTGCTCAAGCCAGGCACGTACAAGCTGGCCAACGAGGACGACGAAGAACTCAGCAATGCTTGGAACATTCAGCAGCTACGTCGCTTCAACCCTTAGCTAGGATTTCCAAGTATTTTGTCGTAAATTACATGCCCAACGCCCCAGTTGGCAGCACGAATGTAAATAACAGCAAGTTAATAAAGTTAAAGGGCAACTCGGCTTTCCCCTGAAAACCAAGTCACCCTCGGGGGCTATTGCGGGGGGCATTTCCCCCCCAAAAAATGGCCCCATTTTTTCGCAAAAATTCGCAAACGCGCTAAGTACAATTCGACCTTAACATCGAGCGAGTTCAGGCGGGGTGCGGGTGGCCAAGCGGAAAGGACGCGCGAGCCAGAGATAGCCTACGCCTCCACGAGGATACAACCCTTCTCTCTTGCCTCCGGCCCAGCGGGCTACTCACGAAAGCGAACTCCCCCAACCCGAATTCTCCCAAGCAAAGGAAAAATGGAACAGCGCAATAAGCAAAACAAGAAACGCTACTTAAATTTACAAGTGCTTAAACATTTCAAGAGTTTACTTGTCTATTTACACGGCCACACGGCCCAGATAACTAACATTCAAAAAAAAGGGCCGAGTTCCTAGCGATCTTCAGGCTTGGGGCGCGCCGGCGTCAGGAGCGTCGGGGAACAAGAACTCCATGAAGTCTTCGGTGAGCGTCTCGGCAGCATCAGCGACAAGCGCGTCCACGTGCTCCGTCGCCACCTCGTCCTCGACGCCCTCCGGGACGACGTAGCCTGACACCACAGCCTCGAAGTTCACCTCGTAGTGGGACCACACCACGCTGAGGGCCTTCTGGACGCCCAAGTGAAGCTCGTGACGCATGCGGCTCGAGACATGCCCACCAAGGGCGCGCAGACGGCTTGCCAGCAAGCTTCCAGCGTGTGCCTCGCCCTCCTTGATTGCCTGGCAGGTCTCGAGGGCGGCAGCGCGCAGCTCTACCAGCCCCCGCTCGGAGGAGTCGTAGGCCGCCTGCAATGTCTCGGCCCGATCGGTCGCACGCCCCAGCGCGGTTCGCAGGCCTGGATACCATGAGCAAAGGAAATCAAGAAGAGAACAAACCCCCGTAGGGAAGATCAACAAAACAAAGGAACGAAACGGCAACTCACCTCCAACCTGCTTCCTTTCCACCTCGAGAGCTTGGCGTCCGCCCTCGACCACCTGCTGTAGGCTGACGACCATGGCGCTCTGCTCCTCAAGGGTCCAATGCTGATCCTCGTTCGAGATGCTGAGGGCGATCAGCTCCCAGTCGAGCTTTGAGACCTCGTCCTCTCGCTCCTTCAGCGACGCCTCCGCCCTTTCCAGAGCAGCATGCTCCCGCTCGAACGCCGTCCGGGCATCGACGAGGGCGGCCCGCTCCTGCTGGAGCTGACCCTCAGCCTCCTGGCGGGCGGCACGCTCCTGCCGGAGCTGCTCCTCCGCTGCGACGACCGCGGCAACTTTGGCGGCGAGGGCGGCCTTCAACTCCTCGGCCTTCTTGGCCCTCTGCTCGCCCTCCTGTGCCCTCTCCTCGGCTTGGCTTCGCCAGGACCGCGCCTCCTCGAGCTCCGCGCGGTCCTGCCGGTGCTGAGCCCGGACGGAGACCACCTCCGCCTCCCAGTCGGCCGCTACGGAGCGCGCCCTCTCCAGGTCCCCTCTCGCGTGCTGCAGTGCCTCGTCCCGGTCGATGAGGGCCGTGCGAACCCGCTCAACAGCGGAGGCGCGCACCGTGGATTGCCCCTCTAGCTCCAAGAGCTGGTCGCGCTGAGCCTCTGCCTGGTACGCCAACCAGCCGTCCCGGGTCCTCAGAGCCTCGGCGAGGGCGTCGAGAGCGTCGCGCTGCTCCCGGAGCTGGTGGAGCTCAGCGCTCATCTGGTCGAAGGCGCCGTACCTGTCGCGGGCACGGAGCTCCAACCCCTGCCACTAGCAGACAATGACCAATGAGTGTCGCGCCGCAAAGACAAACGCGAAAGCAGCAAAGCAAGAAAGAAAGCGACAAGTCAACGAACGCCGATGCACCTGGAAGACACGCCACGCCGGGCCGCCGTGGATCTGCAACGCCTCGTTCAGTGCCCAGTTGAGCGAGGCGCCGTGGCCGCGGAGCTCCTCCCACAGCTGCTGCTCCTCTTGGGCGTCGGCGAAGTGAGGGGGCAGCGCGTCGACGCGCTCCTCGCTCCCCCGCCCCCGCCCCCAAGCTCGACGCCGGGTCGCTCGGGCGCGGGGCGGCCGGCGCGGGACGCGAGGGCCTCGGCGCCATGCCTCGAGCTCCCGGCCACCATGCGGCCATCCCACCTCCTCACGAGTGCCCCCACTTGGGGCTCGGCGGCCGGTGTGGGCGAGCTCCCCCACCGATCCCACCCGGAGCCGCCGGCGAGGGCGGGCCCCCTGTCGCTCCACCACGGCCGCCCTGCCGCCGCACCACCGTGGCCGCGGGCTCTCGCCGCGCTACCGCGACCGCCATCTCCACCGCGCCTCAATGGCCGCGCGGCGCGCGGACGCGCCTCCGAGGCCGACGTCGCCGGCCGCGCCGCGGCCGACCGACGCCTCCCGCCGCGCCTCCGCCACCGCCGCGCCTCTCCGCCGCGCCCGCGCCGCGCCGTGCCTCTGCGACCGCCGGGCTGCGGCCCCGTGGGCGACGTCACCGGCCGCGGCCTCGTCTTGCGAGCCCTCGCTTGCCGTCACCGCCGTGCCCACGGCTGCCCGTGTCGCCCTCGACGAACGCCGCCTGGTGGGGATGGACGCGTCTGCCCTCAGCACCTTGGCCGGTGCATGGGGGCACGGTTGGCGTCACCCTGCAAACACGAGAACAAAGTGTCAAATCCCCGCCTATCTGGCACACGGCCCCTCGAAAGGCAACTCCTTACCTCAAGGAGGAGAAGGCCTGCTTCCTCTTCCTCGAGGTCCCCGCCGACGTCGAGGGCGCGGCCGGCGCGGCCGCCGCCGCGCCCCCGGCCGCCTCCATCGCGCGCACGGGTGCCTCCCCCGCGCGCTTGCCGGCATCTCCGTGGTGCGCGCCGGCGTCTCCGCGGCCCGCACCGCCTCGACGTAGACCGCCGGCGGCGGGCGCCCTTGCGCCCGCCCCAGTCGATGATTCTCTTGCCACCGGAGTCGGCTCCGGTGACGGGGTGCGTACTCCCACCTGTCGGGGAGAACCTGGCCCCTATCTTCTTCCTCCTCTTCCTCGTCTAACGACGAGTACTCCTCTGTCCCGGGCGAGGAAAACCCCTGCTGCTCGCGCAGCCGGAACTCCTCGCTCCTCCGCTCCCAGCGCTCCAGTCGCCGCGCATTTGAGGACCAGGAGCGTCCCGGTGGTCGATGGATGATCGCTCCTCAGTGATGAGTGATTGACAACGGGTGTTGGACTGACTCTTGGCTCAATGCGCAGGTGTAGGCTGCGGCCTAGTTCGTGTTGTTGCAGGTGAACAATGGGCGTGAAAGGTCTTCAGCCTTGAGGGGCCTCCGGGAGATGGAGAGACAAGTAGGCTCGGTTCGAGGGACCCGGCGGACGGCGGGACTAGGTGCGGGCCACATGGTGGCGAGACGAGCAAGACGAAGTCATGGACGATCGAGCCGGTGCACGGTGGCGGGAGGCCGGGCCGAGCACGCGAGGTTTGGTGGTTTGCCCACAAAACCATCGGAGGACGGTTTCTTGGTTTGGTCCTCAAAACCAAGTCCGAAGACCCAACATGACGGAGACGGGATCCAGGCATGCCGGGAAGCTTCGAAGCGGAGGACACGCGGCGGGATCGCTGCGTCGGGAGGATATAGGGTGCGGCGAAGGCGTGGCCGTCCGATGGCAAGAACCACAAACATTACATAAATGCCCCTGTGTGGGTTGTAACGCTCGTAGTTGAGTTAGGGGCAGTCGAGTCATTTCCCACACCGGCGGGACCCGGTATATAAGCCATGAGTGTGTGTGGATGGCTCTCTCTATCGGCGACTTAGGGTTTCATTTCCCCCTTCCATTTCTCTTTTTCCTGGACTATTTTCTTCTCCATTTTTTTCTAGGCTAGCATGAGAGCTTCATGAGAGATTTGTTGAGAGGGCTGGATGCTAGGGCGGCATGCTAGACCTTGTGAATCTTTCCTGGTTTGTATAGAAGATTCGGCGTTGTGATTTTCGTGGTCTTTTTTCGTGCTTGTTTTTGGTGCTTTTGTTCTCAGTGTGATTCCACGGATTTGAGTGGGTTTCTCACCGGATTTCTTTGAGGGAAACATAGATGGATGTCTAGTGCATCTTTGTGATTGATCTTGTGCCCTCAAACGCCGGGAAACCACTTCGATTCAAGGATTTTCGTTCGGAGCTCTAGCTTTTGGTGGTGTTCAAAGGATCCGCGATTCCCGATGATTTAGGAAGTTAGGAGGCGAAATGTTTGGGGTATAGCATCCTTGGTTGACGCTTTTCATGTCCCCAAACTCTTGTCTCAACAGCTTCTACCGTTTGGGAGATCCGGTGATGGATTGGGAGTGTTGACTTTCGGGGTCGAGCAGTTTTCAGTTCTATTCGTGCCTGGCGGACGGTCCGCGAGGGCCAGGCGGACGGTCCGCGAGCACAGTGTTCTTCGCGTGTTCTTCGTGTTCTTGCTCGGCTTCGCTTTCGATCCGTTTTGGTTTTGGGCTTTGGTTGGAAGTGGTTTCGGACAGTCCGCAGCAGAGGGCGGATGGTCCGCGGGTGCCTGGCGGACAGTCCGCGCGCTCCCCGCGGACGGTCCGTTATTCGGGGTTGTCTCTAGAGGTTCTGTTTGCTTTTTCGGACAGTCCGCGGCTTAGGGTCGGACGGTCCGTGGTGTAGGTGTGGGCAGTCCACGGCAGCAGGCCGGACGGTCCACGTGGCCTGTGCGGACAGTACGCCCCTCCTGGCCGGACGGTCCGCCAGAGCCTGAGTGCTTTGTTTCTTGGTTCGATTCCTCCCTCCTTCTTTCGTGCTTCCGCGTGTGCTTCAAGGAATCGTTCCTAATACTTGAGGTTGATCCATAACCTCATTGTCTTGATGATTGGTGTGTGATTCGCTCCATCGCTTGTGTGTGACCGGGGTTTGTCTAGGGTATAGGCCGGGTTATTTGAGAAGAATTTTTACCGGCTCCTATTCACTCCCCCCTCTCTAGTCGCCATCCGATCCTTCAGCATTCCGCTCTCTTCTGCGCTCCACCCGCTCCTGCTCTCGTCGTTGCGCCGCGCGCGTGTGCGCGCAAGACCGGGGCGTGGGCGGGTCGGACCGCGCAGCGTTCACGCGCATCATCTGCGGGGATCAGGCAAAGCCTTAAAACACGTCGACAACCCAAAAACCAGCAAAAAAGAAAGGAAAGCAGGAAATTCACTCACCAATTGGCCGACTGGGAGCATGGCGAACGCCCACAGGGACGCGTTATCGCAACGCCCCGCCCCGCCCTGAGGTCAATGGCGCGCCGCGCCCGGGTGGCCGCGTTTTCCCGCGAGAAGAGGTCCCCCAGCAGCCGCGACTCCGCCAACGCAACGGGGTCCGCGTCCTCGTCCATCTTGAAGATGCGGAGCCGCCTCTCCATCAGGGGGACGATCCGCCGGTGGTGGAGGTTGGCGAGGATGCACCCGGCGGTCAGCCCGCGGTTCGCCAGGTGCTTCAACGCGGCCAGGAGCGAGTCCAGCCGTGCCTGGTGCGTGGGCGGAGATACCCCGTGGTGCCAGGAGATGGCCTTCTCCCTCAGCACCTTGCCGGTGTAGGGGGGAGGCCGGGGTCGGAGTTGCGGAGGTAGAACCACCCCCGCTCCCAATCCGTGTTGTTGGAGGTCATCGTGCAGGGGATGTACTCCTCCCTGCGCGAGCTCCGCAACGCGAGCGACAAGCCACCGGTGCGCGCCGCGTGGCGAGTCCTCGGCTCCGACGTGGCCAGCGTGTGCAATTCCGCACGGAAGAGGTGGACCCAGAAATCCCAATTTACCGGGATCCCCAGGAAGCCTTCACAGACGCTGACGAACGTGGCTGCCTATGAGATCGCGTTCGGCGTGAAGTTGTGCAGCTCCACGCCGTAGTGGTAGCACAGAGCCCGCATGAAGCGGCTTGCCGGCGCCGTGAAGCCGTGCTCGTGGAAGCGGACGAAGCTGACGACGTAGCCGAACGGTGGGTTGGGAACTCGGTCCCTCTCCGACGGCACGATCCACTCCGCGGGCTGCCCATCCACATTCACCGCTAGCTGGCCCCCGGCCACCAGCAGATCCTGAGATAGCATCGTCGCCGTCGAGCGCTCCCATGCCAGCGGGTCAATGACGGTGATGGACTGCTGGGGAGCCATACGAATGGGCGAGGGAACAAGGAACGAGAAGCAAGAACGGTCTAGAGCAGAGGCGCAAAGGCAAGAACAACTCGGGGGCAGAAGCGCGAGAGGCAAGGATGGCGAATGCTAAGTGCGAAGGTAAAAAACCGCCTCTCCTCCCCCCATTGGATTTATAGATCCACGGGGCGTGCTCTCCGGAGCGCACACCCCGCACACATCAACTGCAGGCGAAAACTTCCCTCGCTGACGAGCGGGACCCACCACGACCGCGGCGGCCGCACGTCTGCACGCGCACCATCATCACAGCGCGGTAACCGGAGGGCCTCGGCAGGCGGTCACGTCCGCCTGCCCACTCCGCCCACTACGCGCGCGGCCGCGGCGCCTGAAAAGGCGTGCCCACAGCACCTAACTGCAGTCGCGACTGCGGGCATTAAATGGCTTGGTCCCTTACCAAGTAAGGAAGACCCTCGAGCGGCCCGAGCCCCAGGATCAGACAAAACCGACCCTTGAAGGGTGCGATTACCGGCCAGTGGCCTCGAAGCCTGTTCAAAGTAAACAGGCACCACAGGTGCCCTCGATCTACGAAGTTTACTGATCAGCAGTTCGAGGGCCGGTGCGGCTGAGAACCCTCGAAATACGCAGATGTGAAAAGATGGAAGCACTCAGGTGCTACCCCGCACGGCCCTACTGATCAGGGGTTCGAAACCTGACCCTCGAAGGGTTCGAACAGGTGCCCCAGATTGCCAGAGTCAGGGGCAACAAGGGCGCGCGCATTCGAGCCTTTCCTCGAGCCAGCCAGCTCGAGGGCACCCCACATGTCGTGTTCGAGAGCCAGCGAGGGCAGCTAGCCGGGGGGATCCCACCGAGGGAGAGCTTCCGCACCCTCGGTCCCTAACGAACGGGACCGAGCCCCACCTAGCAAACTCGCACAAGCGCTTTAATGGACGAGTCTCCGGACCATGAGGCTACCCTTATCGAACAGGGCATGGGCGTTCACTTGAACCACCCACTAACAGCTCGACGAGGAATCTGCAATCCGCGACCCGATCGATGGGGGTTGTGGAGACCTCACCCTCCGTCCCGCGGAGGGATGGCGAGGGCGCGTTTAAAATAAGACGAAGAGCTCGCCCCGATCGCCTCGAATGGGCCCAGGCTCGGGGGCTCGACGCATGGCTACACCTCCTGGGATGCACCGAACGCAAAAGACATCAGTTGCGTGTGCGTCACCGAAGCCGGCTGAAACATCGCCGATGCCGGTTGAGACACGTACCACGCCACTGATCAAATTCCGCAAGAAAACCCCTGCAGGAGCACTCACGCTCCTGCAGGGCTTCGGGGGCTGTTGACGGATAAAACTCGTATCCACCTACGATCCGCAAGCGTACGGACCTACACCTTTTTCACCACGGGATTCCCAAGGTTCTTGTCAATCCGCGGAGCAAGGGGATTACTAGCGCTTAACCAAGTACTAATCTAGTTGAATGGAAAACCTTTGAAAGAGTATTTATCTAAAGGTAAAACAATCTACCTAAGTTAATCTAAGTTAAGTTGATCAAACAAATCGAGGGTTAAACTAGATGGTAAAGGGGTGAACACAAGAGAGTGATTAAGAAAGATAAGTGTTCCCTCCCTAGGATCTAGGATAACATGGTATGCATCTACTACACGAAAGCGGTAAACCAATCTACCGGGGGTTGTGACCACGGTTTCGCCCTTTCCCTCCTCTCGTATTGTCACTACGCGAAGGTATTCGTGACTAGACCTATGATGGACACGGTATGTTGATGGAATCTATGGGAGTAGCGGATATCATACGCCCGAAAAACATGGTAGCTAACCTTAATCATCAAAGCATCATCAACATGAAAACAGTAGATTGAAATCACAAATCGAGTAGCGATCACATAGCATGTATCCATCTAATCCTAGGGATGAACGGAGACATTACCCCATCATCTTACACGGATTGAAGCACATAGGGGTGATGGTGACTCCAGAGAACGTCGTCGATGAACATGGCGGCGATGGAGCTTGGGAACACCCCTAGGCCAGCGGCTTGGAGTCCTCCTCTTGCTTCCTTTTCTCCGCCGGCGTTGATCCTTGCGACGAGCTCATCTAACTCTCTCCCTCATCTTGCGGCGGCGGTTTTCTGGTGATTGGCGTCGGTAGGATGATTTGTTCGATGGGTCCCCATCTTGGGGTGCCTAGGTGGTTTTATTTATGTCCTTTGGGTGCCTTGGGGCGTGCTCCACCTTGCCTTGCACGAGATCCTCCTTGGGAGAGAAGCAAACTTGGTTTCCATAAAGTCAGCCAGATTTTCCTGATTTGCAGTCCTTCCTTGTGAGCGTCATATCTCCCACGTCCGGACTCCAAATAATGCAAATTCGGAGTCCAGGTTGTGTTCCATGAAATTATCTTCAACTTTGGTATTCATTTCGTTCCTTAAAAATGAAGATAAGATCTCCAAATCGACCTTGGAAGATAATCTGTTCTGATTTCGGACTCACTGCGCAGCAGGGATTTCGGGGGCTATATCTCCTAGCTCCCTTATCCGAATTGGGCCTTCCACATGTCCAAATTGAAGGTATGGTCGAGGCCCACAACTTTGGTAGTCAAACTTTTGCCATTAAAGACCGTTTAAGTCTCCGAATCTGTACCGAAAGATCATGCTGTCCTGAGCTGCGAGAATATCTCTCGGGCTGAGTTGATCCCGTTGGTAAACATCCAAGTCCCCGGAGTTTTGCGTGTTGATGCTTCGGTCCTTGGGTTGTTTGGAGTCTTGTTCACTTCGTGTCTTGACTTGTGACGGGCTTCATGATCTTCTCTTGAAGTGCTTGATGAACTTATCCCGAAAGTCTCCTCTTTAGCGTAGATTTCCTGCGTAAACAATGAACTCCAAAATCGACATGCAAGTGTGAACTTGTTACATCATTAGTATGCCTAAACCAATGTATAACAAGTACTCTAGGTTGACGGAAATTCACCGTCAACAGGGGCTAGACCCGCGGGTCCGCTGACGCGACCCCACGGAAAGGCATTTGCAACCGGGACGGAAGAGCGTCCTATCAGTAGGCTCCAACATCTGCGGGAACCTGACCGGTACACCCGCAGATGCTCGGGGGCCACTGTCGTAGACAACCACGAGGCCCCCCTAAAAAACCGGGGGGAATCCTGCTTAAAACCTGCAAAAAACGCAAAACGCAAACCCAACCTCGGGCCTAACAAAAAACATACACACAACGCGACCCACGCCGTGGCGGCCCCCGCGGCCCACCGAAGCGGCCCAGCAAAGCGCCTCGAATGAGGTCCGCCTCGCTCAAACCCCCTCGAATGAGGTCCGCCTCGCTAGAGGGTCCCCGCCTCCCTCGAGCGGGGTCCCCCTCGCTCGAGGGTCCCCGCCTCCCTCGTGCGGGGCCCGCCTCGCAAGAGGTTCCCTCACGAGCGCACCTGCTCCCGCACGCATGTACGGGCATTTAATGCTCTTACACGGCAGAGCTGCGCCACTACGCGCCTAGGATTCACGCCCCGACGCTGTTCTGCCAACTCCCTAGGGGGATCCCATCCCCGCCACTGTGGGGAACTGTGCGACGAGGCCGGTGTCAGCTCTGTGACACTGTGCCGCCCACTCTAGTACGGCTAACGCACCGCGCCCTTGAAGGGGGCCGGCCGAACCCTCTAACCCTCTTCTCGTGACTCCATAGTGTCAAATCGTGACGTCAGGCCGGCGGGAGCGCCATCCCCGTCGCTGTCAGTCCTGTGCGGCCATCCCCGCCCGTGCTACGTCACTCCGAGCATTGCTACAACTACTCCGACGCTGTTGAGCATGCGGGGACGGGACGCCGCCACGCCCGCTACTGCACCTCGTACGGATCATCGTCAACGGCTCCCTCAAGCCCGCCTGGAGACGCCCCGGTCAACCACCACGCCTCCACCCTCGAAGTCGCCCCTGTTCAAGCATAGGACGCGCCACGATGCCGTGACTGGAGCAACATTCGCCAGGACGGCCATCAACTCTATGGCACTGTACGCCATACCACCACACGTAGCGAAATAGTGCGGCATGCCTGTAAATCGCCCTCTCCTTAGCCTATAAAAGGGAGGCGATCCCCCCCGCCGCAGGGGACACATGATGACGAACAGCAAACGCTCACACGCTCTCCGTTTTCCCCACGATATTGGCATTCGCCTCAATCATACCCTTTGGGACTTGGAGGCTACGCCTCCTCTCCCGCCTCGCTTGTAGCCACCCCTCTACAGGCACCGCGGTGCGAAGCAATACAGTGCCTCAAGCACACCCCTGCTGGACGTACGGCCCCGGCCGGAACCAGGATAAACGAAGTGTCCTTAGTAGCTAAGCACCAACCATCAAGAGGCAGATATCAGCGCTTATTACTAGTTAGTGTCGGGACTACTTTCCACATTGACACGTTCTTCGAGTGAGTTGTGGAAGTGGCATAGGAAGTTGGGTCACTTGAGCTTTGACCTTTTGTCTCGCTTGAGTAAACTCAATTTGGTCCGAGGATTGCCACGGTTGAGGCTTGACAAAGAGTTGGTTTGTGCGCCGTGTAGGCATGCCAAGATGGTAGCCTCTTCTCACCCGTCTCTCACCGATTTGATGACTGAGCATCCATGCGAGCTGCTCCATATGGACCTTGTTGGCCCAGCTCGTGTGCGATCTGCGGGTGGGAAGTGGAATGTCCTTGTTGTGGTGGACGACTACCCTCGGTATGCGTGGGTGTTCTTTCTCGAGGATAAGGGGGCGACGTTTGGTTTTGTTCGAGATCTAGTCTTGAGGTTGAGGAACGAGAGGCACGGAGATGCCATATGAGCAATCCGGAGTGATAATGACTCGGAATTCAGAAACTCTTATTTTGAAACCTTTTACCATGACTTGGGTCTTGAGCACCAGTTTTTAAGTCTGTATACGCCTCCCCATAATGGTGTTGTGGAAAGGAAGAACAAGACCTTGTGCGAGATGGCTCGGATGATGCTTGATGAGCATAGGACTCCGAGGAGGTTTTGGGCTGAGGCGGTGAATATCGCGTGCTATGTGTCAAACAGGATCTACCTCATAGTGCACAAGAAGAAAACATGCTATGAGTTGATGCATGGTCGCACACCCAAGGTGAGTCACTTCCATGTCTTTGGTTGCAAGTGTTTCATTCTGAAGAAAGGCAGGAAGTTCGATAAGTTTGAGGCTAGGTCTGTTGATAGTATTTTCTTTGGTAACCTTCGAAACTAACCAAATCGTGGAGACTTGCGAGGTAACCTTCGACGAGATAGAGCCATGTAGTCAGCTTGTCTTTGAGTGTGCAGGTTATGATGAGCTTGGCGAGGAGATCTTTCAGGAGGAGGAGCATGAACATGGAGACGATGAAGATGGCGGTGTGGTGCCCCCGGCTGAACATGTACCCACTACTTTGACTACGGTGGTGGACGGACCCTCTCCTACACCTACGGCGACGAATCAAGAACGAGGAGAAGCTGATGTTGAGGGGGAGGTAGCATCGAGGCGAGAACCTCCCCGGCGAGTACAAGTGGATCACCCAGCTTCGAGGATCATCGGCGACCTGAATGAACGCACTACACGGTCGAGGGTTCGAAACAATTCTCATTTCGCTCATGCTGCGTTTGTTGTTACTTTTGAGCCCAAAGACATTGGACACGCACTATCTGATCACAATTGGGTTAATTCGATGCATGAGGAGTTGGAGAACTTTAAGAGGAACTAGCTTTAGGAGTTGGTTGACCCTCCTCCACGGTGTAAGCCGATTGGTACAAGGTGGGTGTGGAAGAACAAAGAGGGAGAGAAAGGTGAGGTTGTGAGAAACAAGTCGAGACTTGTTGCTCAGGGGTTCAGTCAGAACGAGGGGATCGACTACGAGGAGACCTTTGCTCCCGTAGCCCGTTTGGAGGCAATAAGGATTCTTCTAGCCTTTTCCGTGGCTAAAGGGTTCAAGTTGCACCAAATGGATGTGAAGAGTGCTTTTCTGAATGGTGTGTTGGAGGAAGAAGTGTATGTAAGGCAACCTCCGGGGTTTGAGAGTGAGAAGTACCCCCACCGGGTGTACAAGTTGAGGAAGGCGTTGTATGGGTTGAAGCAGGCCCCTAGAGCTTGGTATGGCAGGTTGAGGGGGTTCTTGTTTGAGAGAGGTTTTGAGATGGGGAAGGTCGATCAGACCATGTTTTTGCTGAGGCAGGGCAGAGATATCCTGATTGTGCAGGTGTACGTGGATGATATTGTCTTTGGTGGCTCGTCTAATTCTCTTGTTGCAAGGTTTGCAGAGGATATGAGCAGGGAATTTGAGATGAGCATGATGGGCAAGTTGCAGTTCTTCCTCGGGCTACAAATCAAACAATCAAAGGAAGGAACATTTGTGCACCAGGCTAAGTACACCAAGGACATTGTGCAGAAGATCAAGATGGTGGATTCCAAGGCTATGACGACGCCGATGAGTATGACTACAGCTATTGATGCGGACAAGGAAGGTGAACACGTGGACTAGAAGGAGTACCGGAGCATGATCGGGTCACTCCTCTAATTGAAGGCGATGAGGCCGGACATCCAGTTCTCGGTATGTCTGTGCGCTCATTTTCAAGCGTCTCCGAGGACTTCGCATCGGCAAGCGGTGAAGCAAATTTTCAGGTACTTGCGTCACTCTCCCGACTTCGGCCTTTGGTACTCCGCGTCCTCTTCTTTGGCACTTCATGGTTTTTCGGACGCGGATTTTGCCGGGTGTCGGTTGGATAGGAAGTCAAGTTCTGGGACTTGCCAGTTTTTGGGTTCTTCCTTGGTGTCTTGGTCTTCCCGCAAACAGTCGAGTGTTGCTCAATCCACTACCGAGGCTGAGTACGTTGCCGCTGCTAGTTGTTCCTCTCAGCTCCTTTGGATCTCTTACACCATGAGTGACTTTGGTGAGGAGTATACCCATGTCCCACTTAAATGTGACAGCACCAGTGCCATAAGCGTTGCAAAGAACCCAGTGCTCCATTCCAAAACCAAGCACATAGAAGTGAGGTGTCATTTTCTGAGAGACAACGTGGAGAAAGGAAAGATAGCTTTGATCCATGTACCCACACATGACCAACTAGCCGATATTTTCACCAAACCCCTAGATCAAGCAACTTTCACTCGTTTGCGGGGGAACTTGGTGTGTGTTTGAATTCTTGAGTTGGGTGTGTGGGAGCTCCTTTGTAGCATATCTATAGCTTTCCTTTGTGCATTTCTTGCATTTGGCATGGCATATGTAACATGCTGTATAGGCATCCTTGTATCATAGATTGCATGCATTTTTTATCATATGCATTGGATAGGAAAAGCTTCTCCTATATACATTGTTCACCATGGAATGCTATTTATGTCTTTGTGAGCTTGTTTGGTATGCTATTGTTAGTTTGGCTTAGCTCTTGATGATCTTGATGAATAATCCATGGTTGATGGCTATGTTTTTGAAAAATTGTCACATGTATGCTCTCTCATGTGTAAATGCCTTTATATGATCTTGACATGTTTTAGTTGCTTTGCTATGCTTAATTTGTGGTTGGATAGCTAGTTTATTGATCATATGGGGCCAAAGGCTCATTTGCCATCATGAATGTTTAGCCCTCTTGCTTTATCTTGTGGAGGGGCATAAGTTCCTTTTTGTCGCAAAGACATTTCATGTACCAATTATGAATCTGAAAATGAAATGTAAAATGCTTGGAAAATGTGCTCCCATGTCATATGTGCTGAATTTAATTTGCCTTGGGTGCTAAACCGTTGCATGATGCCTACCAATGAGAAGTCTCATACATAGAAGTAGGCACATGGCTCGGTGGCTTTGACATGACATGAGGTGCTTGTGGGTGTTTATGATGGTCTTATGATTAGAATGGCTGTCCTAGCATGAAATTTGTGTGGCTTTTCCATTTTGATATGTTTTAATCATGTTTAGGTTTTTGCTCATGAGAGGCAAGTTTTTCGCAAAATTGCCCAAATCCATCTTAGCTTCGTCCAGTGGTTGTGAAACTTGATAATCATGTAGTTGAGGTCGATGCGAAGCTATAGAGTATCTAACTTGCTCATTTGGACATGTGTAGCATTCTTTGTTGAATTTTGTCCATTTGAGAAGCTTTAGGTTGAAAGTTTTGCATTTTTGGCTTGATTCATGCATTGCCAACAAGGGGGAGAAGTTTGATCTTGAAATGACTTGCTGGACGCATTTAGAAGGTTTTCAGGTGGTTTCAAGCCATTTATGGGCTCTGTTGTGCACCGGTCTGACTGGTCAAGGTCACCGGTCTGACCGGTCAGAGTGCTGGTTCTGTGCACATGTTGGGCACCGTTCTGACCGGTGGTGGTGACCGGTCTGACCGGTGTGAGCTGAAGTTGTTGCAGGTGCCCTGTTTTCAAGTGGTTTGCATGCATTCGTCTAAGGGAAGGTGCATTGGTTCAGGGGGAGCTTGCATCTGTGCACGGAGAGCTCTTTGTGGTTTTTCGAGCTTTGTTTTGGTGGTTTGCGCTCTTTGCTTGAGCTTTGCTTTGTCTCGGATGTGTCAAGCCGTTGCCCTTGCCTAAGGGGTTCGAGACTTGTCTTCTTCAAGTGATCTTACTCTTTGCCGTTGTCTGGCTTTCGATCACTTGTTGGGGTTTCTTTTTGTTCGTTTCTTTTCTTTTTCTTTTCTCTCTTGTTACTTTGTGTGGGTGTTGTCAATGCACTCATCAAGGGGGAGATTGAGGACCATGTGTGGTTCGAGGACCGGTGGATGGTCACTTCCTTGTGTCATGAGTGATTGACAACGTTGTGTGGACTGATTCTTAGCTAAGTATTGTAGGTGCAGGTTGCGTCTTGACTGGTGTTGGTGCAGGTGAAGAACAAGGGCGAAAGGTCGTCGCCGGTGAGGCCTCCAGGTGTGGAGAAGACAAGTAGGCTTCATTCGAGGGACCCGGTGGCCAGCGGGGTCAAGTGCGGGCCGCATGGTGGCATGAACAGCAAGATGAAGTCGTGGACGGTTTCTTGGTTGAGCCTCAAAACCAAGGTCGAGCCGGGACTACGTGGGAGCTGAGTCATGAGTGGAGATTGGCGGAGGCTACACCGAGTTCGTGGGGTTTCCGGTGGTTCACCAGAAAACCACTGGGTTCCTTGGTTGATCCATAAAGCCAAGACCGGAGAACCAAAGACGGTGCTGCAGCAGTGCCAGACCGGCCTGACCAGTGGGTCTGACCGGTCTGACCGGTGGGTACCGGTCTGACCGGTGAATAGCACCGGTCTGACCGGTGTGCGACGACGCAGTCTGGAATCTTCGAAGTGGAGGACACGCGTCGGGATCGCAAGGCTTGCGTCGAGGCTAAGCAGGTTGCGGTCGCCGGGCATCCGTCCAATGGAGAAAGTTTGAAGACTTCCAAAACCGCCCTTGAGGGGCTTGTATCCATAGTTGTTAGGAAAGGGTATTTTAGACTTTCGGTTGCCTCCATATAACCCAAGAGGTGAGAGGATGGCAGCCAAGCCTTGGAACCCTAGTTCATTTGCTTTCCTATTTTCCCTTCCTATTTTCTTAGGATTTCCATAGGACTAGCTTGAGAGCTTCATGGTGAGATCTTGTGAGAGGGTTGGATGATCAGGCGGCAAGCTAGACCTTGTATGAACCTTTGTGGCATGTATAGATGATTCGGCGTGGTTCCTCAAGGCCTTGTTGTGTTGTTCCCGGTTGTTCTTGGTGGTGATTTTCGGAGCCCTTTCTTGGTGTTTTTCTTCGGTTGTTTTCGGGACCTTTCTATTGAGGATTTGATGGGAGAAATTTGTGGGAACCCTTCGTGGTTCTTTGGGCTATGATTCCCCTCGCAAATCCGTGAGTAAAGGGGCTCGATTTTGGGGTTTTCCGAGTTCTAGGGTTAGAGGTGTTCTTGGCGGGATTTCTTTGATTCCTCCTTTTTGGACAAGTTTTGGTGGGATTAAACTTGTCTATGGACTCCTCATGAGGTGTCTATTACCCCCAAAGTCTTGTTCAAATCCGTGGAGCGATTCGGGAGATCGAGGTTTGGATTTGGGGAAGTTGACCCGTGGGTGCTGTTCATCCCGAGCTGCCCAGGCTACACCGGTCTGACCGGTGCTCTTGACCGGTCTGAACGGGGCAACCCTCGGTGGGTTTTTGCTTGGGTGAACGTCTGGGTGTGTTCGCTGTTGTCCAGTGTTGCAGTTGTTTCGAGTTTGGGTCAGTTTGGAGGTCGGTAGGCCTGTTTGGTGATTTGGGGGCTTTCAGGCTTGGACCGGTCTGACCGGTTTGTTACACCGACCTGACCGGTGTGAAGCCACTTAGTGGAAGTTGCCAACTCTCACCAGCAGGGACCGGTCTGACCGGTAGTGCTCACTGGTCAGACCGGTGTTGGTCTGTAGACTCGAGGTTTGGTGTTCCGCTGCGTTCTCGGGTTAGAAGGTTGTGTGTTGGTTCCTAGGTCTAGTTGCACTCCAGTGGCTACGTGGGCTTGGACAATTTGGGTAGTGAGTCGGAGACGTGTGTTGGAAGCCGTGTTCATCTTGTTGGAGTTTCCATCTCCTTCGAGAAGAATTTTTATCAGCTCCCATTCACTCCCCCCTCTCTGGTTCGCCGTATCGGTCCTTCACATAGCTGTTGAGATCCTCTGACATAACGGCTCCAACGCTATGCACCGACGGTGCGTCGGATCATCCGGTGCTGAAGACCCCGCGTCCAAGTCTCCTATGTTAGCTTCCACGTGACCGTCAGATAGACCGACACTTCACCTTGACCAAGGCGTCAGATCATCCGGTGCTGAAGGCTTCGTCTTGGCGCGTCTCTGTCTAGATTCAAACTGAGCGCCGGATAGACTGACGGTGTCCCCACTCAGACCGTCGGATCATCCGGTGCTACTGTCTTCGCTACTCTTCCTCTGCAACTCATCCGACGCATCTAGAAATTGGACCGTCGGTTCATCCGACGATGCCTAGGGATTCAACCAGTGTACCAACTCGTTCGACGATTGTACCGACGCTTGCTATTTGGGTACCGTCGGTTCATCCAACGGTGTCTTTTTCCTTCTTTTTCTTCGCGTCTTCAACTTGGGTCTTTGTTTCAACTTAACATACTTAACATACTTGTCATACCATTACTTATAGCCTCCAAATATATACTAAGTCCTCAAATTTGTTGTAAGTAACCTAACTTGCCCATGGTATGTTAACTTGTGGCATGACATGTTAGCTTGGGCATGGTATGTTAACTTGTGCATGGTATGTTAACATGTGGTAACATCCATGAGACCTATAAATGCCTACAAAGACATTCTAGACAATGTGGTTAGTCCTATTACTTATGTTAGCATGAATCACCAAAATCAACTCGAACAAATGGCAAATGGGTCCATGTTTGCTACACTCTTTCGCCATTCTGTCCTCACGCTTCCTCTTGAAGCAAAACTCACTCTTGTGACCATCTCTCCCACAATAGCCACAATGGAGCTTCACGACCTTAGGTTTGGGCTTGGGGTGGGGCTGCTTACTTGGTTTCTCTCCACTCGGCTTCTCCACTAGTTTCTCCTCACTAGGCTTCTCACTCTCTTTCTCAAAGAACACTCCCTAAAGTGCTTATGAATTTGATGTGCTTTTATAAATCATTTGTGGAGTGAGGGAATATGGGTGGATCTGGATTTGTGTCAAGTTTGTTTAGTAGTGGATTGGGTTTAGGAACATAGGCATTCTTGTGGTAGGTTTTTGGTGGAGCAGGGATATCACAAATCTTTTCTTCTCCCTCACCACTAGACTTCCCAATCTTCTCCGACCCATACCCACACCCATCTTGGCGCTTATAGGTCCCCATCATCATTCTCAGCTGGGGTTCATGCCTCGACAACCAACCCATCATTTTTCTCAACTCATCATTTTCATCCTGCAAATGATCAACATAATGTGCAAGTTCCAGATTCTTCAAAGCATGCAATTCATAGGTAGACCAACAAGTAGGAATAGGTTCTTTCAGCTTAGCCTCAACAGAAACAATGTAAGCATGCATCTTATCAATTTTTCCATGCAAAACAAAGCAAGAAGTGCAAGCTCCTAGCAAAGTAGGTCTAGACTTAACCTCAGTCATTTTCAAGCCTAAGCACATCTAGTTCCTCACACTTGGAGGCATGCTTTTCCTTAAACGTAGCAAGATCAGCTAGGAAGATAGGACAATCAACACATTCAACATCATCAGAAACAACAGGTGAAGCTTTAAGCGAATCAATCTCAAGCTTAGCATCCAAGTTCTGTGTTTCTAACTCAGCCACTCTAGTCCTAGCATCCTCAAGCGAAGCCCTAAGCTCTTTTCTAATCTTCTTGGCCTCTCTAAGCATATCATCACAGTTATCAAGCAACAAGCCAAGTCGTTCATTCTCCTGACGCAAGAAGGGAAGTTCATCACGTACCTCCTCATCGGAGTCAGAGTCCGAGTCACTCTAGTTGCTCTTCTTGCTGCCAGAGAAAAGCGCCATGGTGCAGAAGCCATCTCTAGCGAAGCAGCTCAGCCCGCTCAGGTTCTTGGACGACTTCCTGCTCTTGCGCCGATAACCTTCATCTTCACTACTGCTCAATCTCGAGGTGGAGTACGCGGAACTGGACTCGACGTCGCTCGCTCCAACCATCGCTCGGGCCTAGCCTCGGCTCTCCTTCTTCCTCGATCGTCGCTCGTCCTTGTGCTTGCTCTTGTGCTTGTGCTTGCGGTCGCGCCTTGACGGGTACTTGCCATCTGTCTTCGACTTGTGCTTGTAGTTGTCCCTGTTCTCGACCTTCTTGGGGCAATCGGTGACGAAGTGTACCGGCTTGCCACACTGGAAGCATGTCCAAGTTTTCCTCCTCATGTGCACCCGGTTCTCGTGCATCCTCTCGAACCGCCTGGTTAGCAGCGCCAGCTCATCCTCTCCAAGCACATCGAACTCCTCTTCTAGCATAGTCATGAAAGAGGACAAGGAGAACATCCTGGTGGATGGGTTAGAGTTCGATTTTCCTTTCGAGCCACCGATGAGGGCGAGACTATGGGAGTCAGTCGGGCCTCAATCTTGGCTGTCATGCCCCTATTCACCTCAGCCGACTTGAGCTTCGAGAACAGCTCGTTCATAGTTAGAGTGTCATACTTCTCCAAATCTACAATGGCCTTGAACTTTCCGCCCCAAACCGTATGATCCAATGAGTGTAAGAGCTTGATGGCTCTATCATGATCATCGTACGGGAGCACGTCCACATTGGCCCTCATGTTGTTCACCACCACCATAAACCTCTGAAACAAAGCATCGATGGACTCACCGGGGAGATGAGTGAAGTTCTTGTACTCTCTCCGGTAAGTCCCATACATCCGAGCCTGAACTTGGGCATTTCCAACATGAGCTTCCTTCAACACCGTCCAAATTCTACAAGCCAACTTCTCCGTGTGCACCTTATCGAATTCAGGCTGACACAAAGCATGAAACAAGTAGTCGGCCGCCTTGTTGTTGACGTCGAACATGTCCGTCGATCCTGGAGCGAAGAAGTTTAGTCTGGTTTTGGCCTGGACAGTCGGGAAGAACTCAGCCCACGGGAAAAACTCAAAACTCCAAGTTATCGATCTCCCGATTCGTTCCATGGACCAAAGTGAGACTTTGGGGATAGTTAAGGTGCCTCGTAGGCTACCTTTGACTAGAAGCTCGGTCCCCAAAACCTACTCAATCTAGAGGAATCAGAAGTCAACCCTCAAGAAAATCTTCCCATGGAAACCACAAAAATCAACCAAATCGAAGCCGTTTCATAGGGTTTGTTGGATCAATATCACCAAGAAAAGAGGTACACGGTCCTCATACATGACATACAACAAGAATCCCTCGAAGAAACGCCCCTAAAACTTCCCCACAGAAATTCTAAGAAAATGCTCCGAAAAAACCAAAAAGGAAAACCGGGAGGAACACAATCAGGCCTTGAGGAACCACGTTGAATCATGTATACATACCATGAAAGGTTCATACAAGGTCTAGCTTCCTGCCGATCATCCTTCCCTCTTGCAAGATCTCTCCATGAAGCCCTCAAGCTAGTCCTATAGAAATCCTAAGGAAAATAGGAAAACAAATTGAGCTAGGGTTTCAAGAGATGGCTGCCATCCTCTCACCACTTGGGTTATATGGAGACAAGCTGAAAGACTAAAATACCCCTAAAGCCTAAACTAGGATACACACCCACCAAGGGCACTTTGGGAATTTGTCTTTGTAGCACCATCGGACGGATGCCCGGCGACCGCACTTCGCGTAGCCTCGACTCAAGCCTTGTGATCCCGATGTGTGTCCTCCGCCTCGAAGCTTCCGGTGCCCTGCGACCCCAAACCGGTCAGATCGGTTCTCCAAATCGGTCAGGCCGGTTTTGGCTTCACAGCAGTTGACGGTGTATTTTGGTACACCAAGCATGTTCATTACACTTTGTTTTGGATTTGATTATGGAACTAACCCGCCACTAGGCACACTAATCATATAACAAGTTCATGTATGTGCATGCATTTGGAAGTGTTGTGTTTATGTAAGAAAACATGCACATAAAGGACGGATTCACAACAAGTTCAAAGGAGCATTTACGGCGTCTTGTTCGTGTTTATGAGCTTGATGAAATCACTTACAATGGTGGCAAGGACCGAAATGCTACGAAGGAACACCCCCGGGAATTGAAGCGTAAAAGACCGAACTTCATGCGTGGAGAACCTCCAACTTGGATGCGAGGATGACATCGTCAAAATCATGCAAGTGGAGGGGCAAAGTGCATAATCACATGAGGACCCATGGCAGCGAAGGGGTGACCGAACCGGGCCGAATTGGGCCTAGGCCAGTCGGCCTAGGCCGGCCGACCCAGCCTAGTTCCGGTGTCGGTTCGGCCCCCCTTTCCTTGCACCCGAAGGATCTTCAACCCTAAAGCCCTGGAGGCACCGCCATTCGGCAGAGGGAGAGCCATACGTACCAGGAGGCCATCCACAAGCTAGAGGGAGAGGAGGGAGATCTCCGGAGGGAGATCAACCACCTCGAAGGAAGCACCCACAAGTGGAGAAGAAGGAAGACACCGTCGGATGGATGACCATGATCAATGGTGCTATGTCTAGCACCTTGATGGGGTAATCTCCTTATTCGTCCATGGGTTGTAATCGATCTTGAGATGTAATCATACTTTGTCGGATTATCTATCTATCTTCTTGTGTTGAATATACTTTAATGCTTAAGGTTAGCTACCATGCCGTAAAGGAAGTAGAGCTCCAATGCTTCCCTTGGATCCATTCAATATGCCGTGTCCATCATAGGTCTAGTGTTGACGTAGAATCAGCGCCTCACGCCAAGCACACAGCAAGACGAACAAAGCTGGCTTAACACATGTTGCCGAATCCGAAGCGTGCCAGTCAATTTTCCTGAAACTGACAAAGGATGAAAACAGTTAGATAAAACCTGGAACTTGCCGGGTGGTACCAGACAGTTCCATATTTACGGCTACAAAGCCAATCAAAACGACATATAGCTACAACAAGCTATCTGTCAGCAATTTGAATATCATTCGGGAGCTCTAAAACATGTAAACAGGATATAGCCGAATGCATGACGTAAGCATGGTGAAAGATCGGTCTTTGTCTAAACAACATTGCAGCACGTAACCATGACCGATTATCAGGGATAAATCACAATAGAATAAATAAAGGCGCAACATGATTATAAATTCGCAGTAAACATGCATGCATAGGCCAAAAGCACTAGTCTACCGCATGTCTAGGTACTTTCAAACCCGTCGAGCGTGACACCAAACAAGTTAATCCACTGCATGATACGACTTGTTTGAAACCACACCACCAACCAAGAGTAGATCAATCCACCGCATGATACAATCCAAACATGGAAGGCTAAAAGAATACATTATTTAAAACAAACTTATGAACACATTTCACTCGTGGCAGAGTTGCCGAATACAGCTGTATGACCGATTCAGGTTTCGTGGAGAAGGAACAAACTATGCTAAGTCAGCACGCTTGAACCCGCAACACGTGGCAATCTAGGTTGATTTGAATTCGGCTATTAAAGAGCACGTGATCCATGCACCACATCAAATTGAAGATTTAAACACGCATCATATGGATCGTAAACAAGATAACGCCGAATCTAGTCAATCTAAATTGGGCAATAAGAGTGTTACATGAATTAAACATGAAGCAAAATCCAAAGCAACATGTGGTAACTTAATGAATCTATTAGATCTTGCCAAGTCTAATAGAGCCGATAACTAGTTCCAAGCTAGATCTTAGCCTACCGCATGGCTCATGATATAACAAGAAACCCTTTTGAACCAAGCTTAAATCCACTCCATGATACTAAGCATGGTAACAAGACTACTTGCATCACGGTCTAAATCCACCGCATGATACTAGACATGATACAAGGTTGCCGGTACTTACGGAGGTCGACGGATTGATGGTTCCTCTCGAAGAACTCGACGACTCGACTAAAGGACTCGAAGGTTGGCCTAGGGCCGGTTTGTTATGAAATTGTTCGATACCTATTACAATCACTAAGGGTTCATATTTATACCCTTGTCCTAACATGACTCTAGTCGACCACGAGTACAACATTTATTGCCTAAATTAATGTCCCGGCGCCAATGTCCGTCTTGCACCCGTCATCAATTCGTTCCTTCCTTATATTCAGGCCACGTCATCATGTACTCCCGAATGCTTCCTCTTCCAAGCACAAACAACCCTTCTGCCGAATGATGGCATGCTCCCGACTACAGGCATCTTTACCAAATGCTTTGAAGAAAATTTCTTGCCGAATGGTGTTCCCTTACCAAACTCAGCCCACAAGTCAGTCTCTTTCCTGTACCAATTTTTGGTTATAACATATGCCCCTTCAATTACGGGATAAAAAGTGATTTTATTCCGGAATTGACCATAAATGCTCAACGTCTCCAAGCCGAATCCATTCAACACCTATTTTTTCTTCCTTCAAACCGTTGAAGTTTTCGCCCAGATCCAAACCCTAGTTCATCAATCCTTCAAGCTCAAATCTTCAAATGGTGAACCAAGACCAGGCTCTTCAGGTAAATCTCATCCCCTAAAGCTCATTCGATATTACTTTTCGAGTTTTATCTCAGATTTTTCCTCTTGCCCTTTCTTGTTCTTGATAGGCTCTAGCTGCCGAAATCTTGATTCCCGTCGAGGACCAATCTCCATCTTATTTCCTCGGGTCCGTGGGAATCACCGACCCTTCTGAGTTCACTGTAGCTGAATCTCAGAGGATCCCTTTCAAGGCAGCTTTGTCGAAACCCCAAGAATGGCAAGATGCTTTCAAGAACTGGCCCCTGCCCCCAATTGCATGCTGGAGAAACTAGTACAAGAGGATCCTAGATGATGACAGCGTGAAGACAAGCAATTAGGACAGCCTTCGCATTGCTCATTGCCTGGAATTATCTTTGGCTGAAACACCCAAAAATGAAAATCTTCTGATTGCAGCCTTTCATTTTTGGTCGAATGGTGCCAATGCCTTTTTTTGGCCATGGGCCAATGTCCCCCACTTTGGCCGATGTATATATGATAACCGGCCTTGAAGTCACAGGATCTGTAAACCCACATAAGTACAAAGGCTCCTCCAGGCAAACAGGAGTGAGAACATGGGTTGGATATAAGAGATATATCCAAACTATATGTCTGACGGCCCTTTGTCTGAAGTTGAGTACAGAGCTTTCTTGAACATGTGGCTATGCAGATTCATCTTTTGAGGCAAGGACAATGAGCGAACCCTGGATCACATTGTAATGGCCGAGGACCTGGCTGCTGGTCACTCTATTCCTCTTCGAAAGTACCTCCTAGGAAGTGTATACCATATGCTTCATCAGACCACCCACATGATGCACACCAGCCAAAAGATCTCCTGTGTCAATGGTCCCTGGTGGTTTGTTCAAATATGGCTGCAGCTATATATGCATTAGATCATTGGTATTGACCTCCACAACCAGCGATTTCCTTCAGCCAACTATAAGGAAGGAGAAACCCAGAGCACCAAAGGTTGCCAAACTTATGGAGAAGCTGCCTCAACCATGTCCATCAACAAAAACATTGGCCAACTCTTTGAGCTCTTCTTCAGAGGTTTTGCCAATCCTCTTTGGCTCCCATATCTGAATAATGACAACTTGACTCTTCCTTGTGAGTTTAGTTTTGAGGCTGGATGTAATGATGTAAAATCCATAGCAATTTTCAATATCTTGATTCATCCATGCATCCTGCCAGCAGAATTCAGTGGAGGAAGGCAAAATCAGAGCACCTTTGAGTACTATCAACCAAATATGATGGCTAGACAACTAGGATGCGGCCAAGTGCCCCCAAGGCTATTCCTTCATGAATTCCTCAAGCCCAGAGAGGATATCAAGGAAACCCTAGAAGCAAAAAGGGTCTCTGAGTATCAGTGCAACTCAACTGTTTATGCACCTAGGCCTTTTGTGCCAATAACAATAGCTCATCCTTCTTTTATTTCTTGGTTGCAAGAACTTCATGATCACATTTTCAATGTGCCAGTACATCCTCTTTGTCTGGAACTAATGCCTGATTTTCATCCAATTTCAGAGGTAACAAACTTATTTTCCCTCTTCTTTAATTGATGCCTTTGTTTACTGATCAGGATTTTTGCCATTTTCTGCAGGATACAGTACCTGCCCCTCTTGCCAAGACAATCTCCTACAACATTGCAGGCCCAATCTCTGCTTTGGGATATCAGTCTTGTTGACGCAAAATCTGCACCTTACGCCAAGCACACAGCAAGCCGAACAAACTAGCTTCACACGTGAAGAGATTCCAAGACATGCCAGTCAATTTTTCTTGAAAATTAACAAAAGATAAAGTAGTTAAATTCCAAAGCTTGGAACTTGCCGGGTGGTACCAGACAGTTCCATATTTACGGCCATAAAGCCAAGTGAGATGACATATAACTATAAGAAGCTATTTGCCAGCAAACTAGAAACCATTCGGGAGCTTCAGAGTGCAAAACAGAACATAGCCGAACGGATGACATAAGCATGACGAAAAATCGGTCTTTATTTAAATAAAATTGCATGTGCACGAAGCCATGACCGATCCTCCATGATAAATAACAATAAACAATAATTGAAGTAAAGCATGATCATAAATATGTAATAAACAAGGATGCATAAGCCCAAAGCACTAGTCTACCGCATGTCTAGGTACTTTAGAATCCGTCAAGCATGATGCCAAACAAGTCTATCCACCGCATGATACAACTTGTTTGGAAATCACACCACTAACCACATATAGATCTATCTGTTGACGCAAAATCTGCACCTCACGCCAAGCACACAGCAAGCCGAACAAGCTAGCTTCACACGTGAAGAGATTCCAAGACGTGTCAGTCAATTTTTCCTGAAAATTAACAAACGGGAAAGTAGTTAAATTCCAAAGCTTGGAACTTGCCGGGTGATACCAGACAGTTCCATATTTACGGCCATAAAGCCAAGTGAGATGACATATAGCTATAAAGAGCTATCTGCCAGCAAACTAGAAACCATTCGGGAGCTTTAAAGTGCAAAACACGACATAGCCGAATGGATGATGTAAGCATGACGAAAGATCAGTCTTTATTTGAATAAGATTGCACGTGCACGAAACCATGACCGATCCTCCATGATAAAAAACAATAAACAATAAATGAAGTAAAACATGATCATAAACATGTAATAAACAAGCATGCATAGGCCCAAAGCACTAGTCTACCACATGTCTAGGTACTTTAAAACCCGTCAAGCATGATACCAAGCAAATCTATCCACTGCATGATACAACTTATTTGAAAATCACAATACTAACCACAAATAGATCTATCCACCGCATGATACGATCTATATATGGTAAGCTAGAAGCATACAATATTTAAAGCATAACTTATAAACACGTTTCACTCATGAAAACATAACCGAATACGGCTGTACAGCCGAATCGGGGTCCATGAAGAAGGAACAAACGTCGCCAAAGATGATAAATCTATCGGATTGAATTGAAGATCTAATCCACCGGATGATTAGCTTTAAAACAACCCTAAAACCTGCATCTACCGCATGATACCTGGCTCTTTCAAGATTTACACAAAATCGACAAGATTGAACCCGCAACACGTAACAACCTAGATCGGTTCGGTTTCGGCTATTTAATAAACACGTGATCCACGTGCCTTTTGAGGCATGATATGAACGCGTAATGTAAAGACCACAAAACAAGATAAAGCTGATCCAAATCAATTTAAATTGGGCAAAAGAGTGTTATATGAATTTAAGCATAAAGTAAAAACTCAAAACAACAAGGGTAACTTAATGAATTTATTGGATCTTGCCAAAATCCAATAGAGCTGATAACTAGCTCCAAGCTAGATCTTAGCCCACCGCGTGGCTCATGATCTAACAAGAAACCTTCTTGAACCAAGCTTGAATCTACCGCATGATACAAAGCATGGTAACAAGACTACTTGCATCCCGATCTAAATCCACTGCATGATACTAGACATGATACAAGGTTGCCGATACTTACGGAGGTCGACGGATCGATGAACCCTCTCGCAAAACTCGACAACACGACAAGGACTCAAAGGTTTGGCGTAGCTGGTTTGTTATGAGAATGTTTCTGATACCATTACATACATCTAGGGTCTGTATTTATACCCTGTCATGGCATGACTCCGAATGGACTATGAGCACAATATTTGATACCTAATTTATATCTAAGTGCGATCGCTTATCCATCCATTCGTTCCTTCCACTCGGGCCACGTCATCACGCAATCCCACAAAATCAGCGCAAACAAATTTCTTGCCGAACGGAAGCCAACTGCCGACCGCGAGCTCCTTTGCCGAATCTTTCTGGAGAAACCTTCCTTCTTCCGAACGGATTCTTTCACCAAGCTGGGCCCACAACTCAGACTCCTTCCTGTGCCAAATTTTGGTGTTAACATATGCCCCTTCAATTACAGGATAAAAGTGATTTTATTCCGACATTGACTCCAATCGCTAACGTCTTCAAATTGAATCTGTTCAACACCTATTCTCTCTCCCCGCAATCCATCGGAGCCTCCGTCCAGATCCAAACCCTAGATCACCATTTCCTCAAGCTCAAGTCTCCAATGGCAGGTCAAAATCAAGCCGCTCAGGTAAATTCCATCCCCGTAAGCTTCATTCGGCATTAACTTTTCGATTGTTACCTGAAATTTCTTTTCCGCCTTCTCTCAACAAGAGCTTTCCACCGAGCTTTTAATCCGCACTGAGGCCAATTCGACGTCTTACTTCCTTGGTCCCGTGGGAATTTCTAATCCCCGCGAGTTTATCGCAGCCGAATCCCAAAGAATCCCCTTCAAAGCAGCTTTATCTAAGCCTTCCTTGTGGCAGGACGCCTTCAAGAACTGGCCTTTGCCTCCAATTGCTGGCTGGAGAAACTGGTACAAAAGGGTGCTTGCGGATAACAGCATCAAGACCCAAACTTGGGACAGCCTCCGCATTGCTCAATGTTTGGAGCTTTCTTTGGCCGAGACCCAGAAGAACGAAGACCTTTTGATAGCGGCTTGTCACTTTTGGTCAAATGGTGTCAATGCCTTCCTCTTTGGTCACGGCCCAATGTCCCCAACTCTGGCCGATGTCTACATGATTACCGGCCTTGATGTTTCAGGATCCGTGTACCCCTGGGACTACAAAGGCTCCTCAAGACAAACAGGGGTGAAACCAGGAAGTGGATATAAATTATATGTCCAAAATCACATAAAGGATGGCCCCCTGGGTGACGTTGAGTACAGAGCATTCCTGAACATGTGGTTGTGCAGATTTACCTTCTATGGTAAAGCCAATGAGCCCACTCTGAATTACATTGTAATGACTACTCAGTTGGCTGGTGGTAAACGCATCCCTCTTGGAAAATACCTCCTGGGTAGTGTATACCACATGCTTCATCAGACTGTCACCCAAATGCATACCGGCCAGAAGATACTATGTGTCAACGGCCCTTGGTGGTCTGTACAGATGTGGCTGCAACTGCACATGCACCAGATTGTCGGCATTGACCTCAACAACCGTTTTTTTCCTTCATCCAGCTATCATGAAGGGGAACCTCAAATCACCAGAGGATGCCAAACCTATGGAGAGGCTGCTTCAACTGTTTCCATCAATCAGAATGTCAGCCAGCTTTTTGAGCTCTTTTACAAAGGCTTCCCTAATCCTCTTTGGCTTCCTTATCTTGATAATGACAATTTAACCCTCCCCTGCGAATTCTCCTTTGAGACTGGACGCCAAGATGGAAGGTTCCTAGAGATCTTTAACATCTTGATCCATCCATGTTCTTTGCCAGATGAATTTTGTGGAGGGAGGTTAAATCACAGCACCTATGAATACTATCAGCCAAATATGGTAGCTCGACAGCTCGGATGTGTCCAGATGCCTCCAAGGCTATTTCTTAATGAATTCCTCAAACCCAGAGAAGAAATCAAAGAGATTGCACAATCCAGAAGGGTTTTTCAGTATGAATGCAGCCCAACTATCTACGCCTGGCCTTTCAAACCCACAACAATATCTCATCCCACCTTCAACTCTTGGTGGCAAGAATTTCATGACCATATTTTCAGTGAGCCAGTGCACTCATTTTGTTTAGAGTTGATGTCTGATTTTCAGCCAACTTCAGAGGTAACATTATGATTTTTCTCTTTAGATCAAATACTTCCTTTACTAACCATGATCTTGACCGTTCCCTGCAAAATACAGTGCCTGCCCCTCAAGCCAGGACAATCATTTAAAATGCAGTATATCCAGTTTCTGCCCTGGGATTTAAATCCCCAACTTTGGCTCAACTGATGGCCAGGTATGCTACAATGGACCCAATCCTGTCCAGTGCCACTGCTGACAAGAGAAAAGGCCTGTCTCTGATTGCACCTCCAGCTGCCAAGAGGAAAAAAACCACCAAGAAAGTCCTTGTTAAGGTAAAATTTCCTCTTTCTTGGTCACAAGGTTATTCTTTACTGATAAATTTCATCTTGTATAATTTCAGACTAGAATCCAGCAGCCATCAGCTTCAGAACCTGCCAATGCTTCATCTAGTGGTGTGATCTTTTATCACCTTTTCTCAAAGATTAACACTGGCATTTACCCTCAATCTGATATTCACAGAAGAAACACTGGTGAATCACCCTGCGGATACCCCTGATTCTCCACGTGCAAGTCCACCAAGAGCTGAACCATCTGCCCAAGTAGAGATCTCATCCTCATCAGGGACCCAATCACCTCTTACTCAAACAGAGGCACCAGCTTCACCGGAGATGAACCCTTCAATTCAATCAGAGACTTCCAGTCTTTTAAGAGTTCAATCCCCTATTGGCCAGGCAGAAAACCCAACCATAACAGAGGTAAATCCACCTCCTCTTCAGCCAGAAGCTTCGGATACGCCAGAGATTGTACCAGCACCTTCTCAAACAGAAGCCTCAGCTTCGCCAAAAGCTCCTCAGGCTCCTCTTTCACCAGTGGCTCAAGAGATCCCCCCTGAAACTGAACAAAACCTTATCCCAGTTCAGGAAGTCAGGCATGAGGTAAGCAGATGCACTTAACTCTGTCATCTTCTTTACTTTCAATGAACCACTCTTGATTCGGCAATGTTACCCTTTCAGGATCAAACTCCTTCATCATCAAGCCCATTAGTGGAGAATAATCCAGCTGCCGAAACAAGAGAAAGAGGGACTTAAGCCCTACCAGAGGAAATCCAAACAAGGCTCAAAGAAATCTTTGCCTGGCTGCAGAAAGATGCTCGAGACCAAATCAGGGATCTCGACTATTTCGAAGGAATGCTTGGGCCCATCAGCCAAGAACTTCCTGAGGACATCAAGACTTCATTGGATCCCATCTCTGATTTAGATATCCATTATGTGGCCATAAGGCGAGCCTTGGAAGAATGTGTCTACCCGACTAGCTGTTGAGCAAAAGAAAGCCAAAGCTGAACAGGCTGTGAAAGGAGCACAATCCCAAACTGACACTCACAAGGGAACGCTGGCCAATTTGCAAGCTGCTCACGCACTGAAGATTGCCAGAAAGGCTGCATTAGAGGCAGAGCTGAAAGATTTGTGTGCCGAAATAGAAGATGATGACAAGAAAATAGCCGAACTTCCCGGTCTGATAGAGAAAACTCAGGAGGAAGCATCATCGGCTATAACTGAAGTGAATCAGTACGATGCGGAACTCGCCGTCCTGTCGAACGCCTAGAAAGATTACCAGGAACGGATGGAGGATATCCGCCAAACAATATCAAATGCCTCCAATGTAATCGCCAAATATTTAAACGTTTCGCTGCACTGAGCGATGTGTAACCGAACTGATCGTTCTCGCAACATTTGCCTTTTATAAGTTCGCTTTCCTTTTCCTTACGTGACTTTGACTGTGGCTCTGAACGATCCATTCGGTAATCAGTAGTCAAATAGTGCCATACCCGAACGGCACCTCAAATGCAACTTAGCTGAGCTAGTCAACCGAATACGACTCAGCTTTGAATCCCAAACGACCCGATGGCGAGTTGGCTAAGGAAACCTCTCCACCTTCCAAGTTTTTCGGGATATGCGCCACAATCTGAGGCCACGATCTTTTCACCAGGCCTATAAATAAAACCTTGGGTGCCCCCAGCTCTTTACCAAGCCTTTAGCCTTCAAATCTTCACCAACCTCAAGCTTTTCTTCTCAATCGCCAGCGCAGACCAAAAACCAATGGCGGGGAGCAACAACAGGCGTCGCGCCGTCGACGAGGCAGAAAGGAGCCACGCCAGTTCGCGTCGGAGGCAATGATCGCCATCTTCTCTTCATTAATTGCCTAAGATTTCCCTTTGTTTCTGACGATCCCGTTTGTTTCAAGCTTGTTCAATGGAACCTGTCTCCTGCGCCGGCAAATCAACCTCTGCCGGATGACTCCTCGAAGTTGGACCGCTACTCCCCCGTGCCCTACGGGGAACTTGACGCTCTCCGCTTCAAGGCGGAACTTGAGGTGGCCCAGCGCGAGCTGGAAGACGTCTCCAAGAAGGCTGGCATAGCCGAACTGGAGTGGGAGGACCAGCGCAAGCAGCTGCTGGCAACTATCGACGGTACGGCTCTTGGAACTGCTCCCGAATCCAATCTGGCTTTTGATACTAATCACCATCACCTTGTACTTTGCAGCCCGCGACGCTGAGCTCAACCAGCTGAAAATGCTGGTGGAGCAATTGGCTGACAAGGTGAACGCCCGCGGAGACACGCCGGCGAGCGCCTTGCCGCGGTGGACAACCGCGTCGACAAGGTGGCCACCCACGGCATCCGCCTGGGCACCACTTTGGGCTTGTCCGCCATGGCGACGCACACCGGCATCGACTACTCCACCCGGCTGCGCGGCTTCCAGGGCGGCGCGCCGGAAGACATCGACGAGATCGAGGTCATCTTGGAGCGCCTCGACGGCCACGGCGACGCCATTGCCGAACTCACTCCTCCCTAGTATGTGCTAAACAGGCTCTTTGATTAGAATGTAATAGGGACGTGAGGACCATGTGTGGTTCGAGGACCGGTGGATGGTCGCTTCCTTGTGTGATGAGTGATTGACAACGTTGTGTGGACTGATTCTTGGCTAAGTATTGCAGGTGCAGGTTGTGGTTTGACTGGTGTTGGTGCAGGTGAAGAACAAGCGCGAAAGGTCCTCATCGGTGAGGCCTCCAGGTGTGGAGAAGACAAGTAGGTTTCGTTCGAGGGACCCGGTGGCCAGCGGGGTCAAGGGAGGACCGCATGGTGGCCTGAACAGCAAGATGAAATCGTGGACGGTTTCTTGGTAGAGCCTCAAAACCAAGGTCGAGCCGGGACTTCGTGGGAGACGAGTCATGAGTGGAGATTGGCGGAGGCTACACCGAGTTCGCAGGGTTTCCAGTGGTTCACCAGAAAACCACTGGGTTCCTTGGTTGATCCACAAAGCCAAGACAGAAGAACCGAATATGGAGCTGCAGCAGCGCTAGACTGATCTGACTGGTGGGTCTGACCGGTCTGACCGGTGAGGAGCACCGGTCTGACTGGTGTGCGACGACGCAGTCTGGGAACTTCAAAGCGGAGGACACGCGTCGGGATCTCATGGCTTGCGTCGAGGCTACGCAGGGTGCGGTCGCCAGGCATCCGTCCGATGGTGAACACATGAAGACTTCCAAATCCGCCCTTGAGGGGCTTGTATCCCTAGTTATTAGGAAAGGGAATTTTAGACATTCGGTTGCCTCCATATAACCCAAGAGGTGAGAGGATGGCAGCCAACTCTTGGAACTCTAGCTCATTAGTTTTCCTATTTTCCACCTATTTTCCTTAGGTTTTCTTTAGGACTAGCAAGATAGCTTCACAGAGAGATCTTGTTGAGAGGGATGGATGATCGGGCGGCTTGCTAGACCTTGTATGAACCTTTGTTTCATGTATAGATGATTCGACGTGGTTCCTCAATGTTTGGATGTGTTTTCCCCGGTTGTTCTTGGTGGTGATTTTCGGAGCCCTCTCTTGGTTATTTCTTTGGGTTGTTTTCGAGACCTTTCTCTTGGGGATTTGATGGGGGAGATTTGTGGGAACCCTTCGTGGTTCTTTGGTCTGTGATTCCCCTCCCAAATCCGTGAGTAAAGGTGCTCGATTTTGGGGGTTTCTTGAGTTCTTGGGTTGGAAGTGCTCTTGGCAGGATTTCCTTGATTCCTCCTTTTTGGACAAGTTTTAGTGGGATTAAACATGGCTATGGACTCCTCATGAGGTGTTCCTAATATCCCCAAAGTCTTGTTCAAGTCCGTGGAGCGATTCGGGAGATCGAGGTTTGGATTTGGGGGAGTTGACCCGCGGGTGCTGTTCATCCCGAGCTATCCAGGCTACACCGGTCTGACCGGTGCTCTTGACCGGTCTGACCGGTGCGAGCCCTGGTGGGTTTTTGCTCGGGTGAACGTCTTGCTGTGTTCGTTGTTGTCCCGTGTTGCTGCTGTTTCGAGTTTGGGTCAGTTTGGTGTTCGGTTGGCCTGTTTGGTGCCTTGGGGGCTTTCAGGCTGTGATCGGTCTGACCGGTGTGTCTCACCGGTCTGACCGGTGTAGAGCCACTTAGTGAAAGTGATAGAGGGGGAGTGCCCGATCTTTCGGTGAGTGGAGATAAATCCGATTTGGTGGTTGTTGACCCTTACGATCCGACTACGACGAGCGAGACTCGAAGCGCCAATGCTATCGCTGAACCAACTCCCGATGGTTACCGACCTTGCTGGCGCAAGATCAGCCTGATCACGAAGATCAATTCCTGTGCGCAATCGAAAAACGAACAAGAATCTGAGGCGAGCAATCTTAATATCACTCGAAGGTGGAGTCTGAATTACACGACGGCGGCACGATGGGGGCTGTTCGGTTGTAGCTAAGGCTAACAAATAAATCAAACTCAAGTTTCTAAGGCGGCGGCTATTGCAAATATAAGAGACATGGCGTCCTAGGGTTGGGGGCGACCGGGGGTGGGGCGCCCCCAACTTGGGCCTAAGGCCCAACCAAACTCTCAGCGCAGCACTTTGGCAGATTCTGGACGTCAACTTGTTTCGACGATTCCCGTTGACTCGGAACGAATTTTGGATCAAGACTGGTGCCATTGGAAGCCTTATGAAATTCTTCTTCCAACCATATGTAGAACGTCTAAAACCGACTCCGTATGCGACCTGTGCGTCCGTTTTATTGCGCACTGCTCCTGGACTCCGAACTGGACTCGAACTTGAATTGCTTTTGGCCTCCACCTCGGGGACTCGAACCGGATCAACCTTGGACCTCCTTGTTGACTTGGAGCCCTTGTTGGACTTCTTCTACTCCATTCCATGCACTAATCATGGTCGTATGCATGGGTGTCATGTCCTCATCATTCTCACCTTCTTGATGAAAAGCCGTACTCGGCGTCGATTGTACTTGGAACCGATCCTGCACAACACAAGAGCGAACGGGGTTTCGAAAACCAAAGAAATCAAAATTATTGTGAGGAGGAATGTCACCATGGCTCCAATTGGTGAATATGTCATCTTGCATATAAAATTTAGCGAGCATGTAAGCATCTTGATCGGATGACACATAATATTTGGCAACACTACCCTGCAAAAGATTAGTACCAACAAAAGACAAAGTAGGCATAGGTAGCAACCAGCAATGCTCCCCTTCTTGGAAGTAAACTTGTTTCACCAAAACTGAACTAGAGAAAGGTGAATGAATATGTGTAGTGTGGTTGCCCTCTAGTGGATCAAAATTGAGCACAACAAAAAGATAATTCAAATTTTCACAAATGTACACTCGATGTATCATATATTCTCCTTTGTTGTTATATTTACCAATAGCATGATATGTGTGTTTAGAAAAACATGGCAAATCAGCATATTTAGAAAGTTGCTCTTCCAAACAACCTAGATTACACAAAACATCAAATTCAATGTAACCCAAAGTATGTAAAGAAGACAACAATTTCTGCTCATCATTAGGACTAACAATATGCATAACATGTTTAGTTTCAGCAATAGTATTTGGTTCCAAAGCATGTAAAACTGAAGCATTAGCAACCAAATCATCTTTATCACAAGGAACATCAAGCAAATCAGCATGTGACAAAGATTCATCAAGAGATGGTTCCACTGACAATTGCTCTATGATAGCATGGTTTGTTGAAAAATTCAGGTCATTAAGACAATTCTCACCATCCATGAGCATAGCATCATGAGCAGTACCTGTTTTTGTAGTAGGCGTAGGACGGTCATTGGGAAGTGATGGTTCTGAAAATGCAGAAGAGGATGTGTCCTCCTCAGTTGCTACCAAGTCGTCCTTAACCTCGTGCTTTGGAGCGGAATCCTGCAAAAGTTTAGGTGTGGCAAGCGATACAACAATGGATTGTTCCTGCACAATTCGCTTTGTTTTTCCACTTATAATATGAAGGCACAAATCGATGTCGCATAGCAGCTTTTAATTGAGACCAAGTGGTGGGAATATTAGTGGAATGTTTTTGTTTATACTGATGCCACCACATCAAAGCAAAATCAGTAAATGCACTAAGAATAGCTGTAACTTGATAATTAGCAGGAATATCATGGCATAAAAATTGTTGGTCTACCTCTAACTCCCAATCAAGATATGCAGCAGGATCATATTTGCCATTATAAGATGGAATGTTAAATGGAATCGTAGCAAAGAAATCATTAGTGGGGTGACGTACCCCGCGGTGGTGATCTCTATCCTTCTGCATCTCGGTGAGCGTTGTCGTCAATGCATCGAGGCGTGCCACGACGGTGTCGAGAGTGGTCTTGATGGCCGTCTCTGCGAGGATGATCTGATTGAACCTCTCGTTCACATCCGTCGTGTCGACATCTCCTACCAAGGTTAGCGCAAACACAAAACAAAATCGACAACAAAACAGGGGTGTAATGGCTCACAAGGCGCTCACTACAATGCTGTTATCAAATTCTTATATGTTCTTACCAAGCACACAGGGGTGACCTGCAACCAACCTGTGGAACCTGTGAAAGATTGGAGGAGCGATTGCCTGGCGAAATGAAACCCAGCTCGTGGTGGAAATATGTGGAGTTTTGGGTAGGCTGCACTCAAATCAAGGATTAGCACAATCAAACAATAATGCGAAGCTGAATAAGAGTGCTAGTCACGTCACAATAGCTGCTAGCAACAAGTGAAATCGAAAGGATAGAAGCAAGGGAGGGGGGGAACAAAAAAAGAAGTGCAGCACTGCCAGGGAGAAAAAAAATCACGAGCAGCAAGGCTACGGCGTGCGTAGAGGAATCCCACCGAACTGTATCGCTTCGCTCCTCCCGATTAGACTATCCCTTTCTTTTTTTATTGTTGCCTTTCTCTTTTTTTATCCTTTTCTTTTCTTTTTTTTTAAATTTCGTTCTGTTTTTTTACTTTCCAGAATAAACAAGGCACGGGAAACGTAGGCGCGAGCGCGATTCGGGGGGGGGGCTCGATGCTACCCAGGCGCGATCGAGGGAAACTCTATCAAGCACGAACCAGGGTCGGGAATCAACAGCCCTTGCGGTCTGTTGTTTGACTTTCCTTTTTGTTTATTTTTTTTCAAAACAACCAGGAAAGGGGGCATGATCCACGCAAAAAAGGAGGCACGATCGTGGGCAAGGATCGACGCTTGGCTGATGGTGGGCGTGATACAGCAGGGACGGTGTGGCGCGTGGTGTAGGATGGGATGAAGAAAAACTACAGCGGATTGGGGACAGTTCGCGGTGTGGGTTGGATAGCTAGCAACACAGAGAAACGGCGGCGACGGCTAGGGTTAGAAGGCAAAAAAAATGACAGATGTAACCAGCAACAATTGAACGAAATAAGCACACAAACTCAACAAAGCAGATTATTGAATGAAAGTGCGAGGCTAAAAAGGTTGCTGGGACAAGTTCTAACCTGGAATTTTTTTTGGCTTTTCTGGTGGACAATAGGATGATGAACAACTCTCAAAACTAAAGGATAACACACGATAAAACTCATCGATCAACCTGGAAAGCTGATACCACTTGATAGAGAGGGAGTGCCCGATCTTTCGGTGAGTGGAGATAAATCCGATTTGGTGGTTGTTGACCCTGACGATCCGACTACGACGAGCGAGACTCGAAGCGCCAATGCAATCGCTGAACCAACTCCCGATGGTTACCGACCTTGCTGGCGCAAGATCATCCTGATCACAAAGATCAATTCCTGTGCGCAATCGAAGAACGAACAAGAATCTGAGGCGAGCAATCTTAATATCACTCGAAGGTGGAGTCTGAATTACACGACGGTGGCACGATGGCGGCTGTTCGGTTGTAGCTAAGGCTAACAAATAAATCAAACTCAAGTTTCTAAGGCGGCGGCTACTGCAAATATAAGAGACAGGGCGTCCTAGGTTTGGGGGCGACCAGGGGTGGGGCGCCCCCAACTTGGGCCTAAGGCCCAACCAAACTGTCAGCGCAGCACTTTGGCAGATTCTGGACGTCAACTTGTTTCGACGATTCCTGTTGACTTGGAATGAATTTTGGATCCAGAACGGTGCCATTGGAAGCCTTATGAAATTCTGCTTCCAACCATATATAGAACGTCCAAAACCGACTCCGTATGCGACCTGTCCTTCCGTTTTATTGCGCACTGCTCCTAGACTCCGAACTCGACTCGAACTTGAATTGCTTTTGGCCTCCACCTCGGGGACTCGAACCGGATCAACCTTGGACCTCCTTGTTGACTTGGAAACCCTTTTTGGACTTCTTCTACTCCATTCCATGCACCAATCATGGTCGTATGCATGGGTTTCGTGTCCTCATCAGAAAGTTGCTCAGTTTCACCAGCAGGGACCGGTCTGACCGGTGGTGCTCACCGGTCTGACCGGTGTGGGTCTGTAGACTCGAGGTTTGGTGTTCCGCTGCGTTCTCGGGTCAGAAGGTTGTGTGTTGGTTCCTAGGTCCAGTGGCACTCCAGTGGCTACGTGGGCTTGACCAACTTGGGTAGTGAGTCGGAGACGTGTGTTGGAAGCCTTGTTCATCTTGTTGGAGTTCCCATCTCCTTCGAGAAGAATTTTTATCGGCTCCCATTCACTCCCCCCTCTCTGGTTCGCCGTATCGGTCCTTCAAGTGGTATCAGAGCCGGTTCGGGTCTTTATTGAATCTAACTAGTCTAAGATCCAAGGATGGTGTACCAGCAACGGGGTTCGGGTCCTCCACACTTCGATGGCAAGAACTACCAGATGTGGAGCAAGCGGATGGGTGCTTTTCTCCGCGGAAAGGGTCAGATCCTTTGGGATGTCACGGTGGACACAGGCTATGTCCAGCCGATGGACTTCCTCGCTCCAGGATCGAGGGACAGATTTGACGCCAACAATAAGGCGGTCGACTACTTGTTTCATGCTTTGTGTCAGCCTGAGTTTGATCGGGTGCACACCGAGCACTTGGCTTGTAGGATTTGGGCGGTGTTGAAGGAGGCTCATGTTGGGAATGCCCAAGTTTAGGCACGGATGTATGCGACCTACCAGAGAGAGTACGAGAACTTCACTCATCTCCCTGGTGAGTCCATCGATGCCTTGTTTCAGAGGTTCACGGTGGTTCCGTACGATGATCATGATAGAGCGGTCAAGCTCTTACACTCTTTGGATCATACGATTTGGGGCGGAAAGTTCGAGGCCATTGTGGAGCCGGAGAAGTATGACACTCTGACGGTGAACGAGCTGTTCTCGAAGCTCAAGTCAGCTGAGGTGGATAGGGGCATGACTACCAAGCTCGAGGGACCGACTGATTCCCATAGTCTTGCCCTCGTTGGTGGTTCGAAAGGAAAAGGCTAACACTAACCCATCCACCAGGATGTTCTCTTTCTCCTCTTTGATGTCTATGCCAGATGAGGAGTCCGACGAGCTTGGAGAGGACGAGCTGGCGCTCCTGACGAGGCGGTTCGAAAGGCTGCACGAGAACCGCGTGAACATGAGGAGGAACACGAGAACATGCTTCCAGTGCGGCAAGCTGGGACACTTCGTCGCCGACTGCCCGGAGAAGACCGAGAACAAGGACGGCTACAAGAACAAGCCGAGGATGGACGACAAGTACCGTTCGAGGTGCGACTACAAGAGCAAGCACAAGAACAAATACAAGGACGAGCGACGATCAAGGAAGAAGGAGAGTCGAGGCAAGGCCCGAGCGATGGTTGGAGCGAGCGACGTCGACTCCAGTTCCGCGTACTCCACCTCGAGCTCGAGCAGCAGTGAAGACGAAGGTGATCATCGCAAGAACAAGAAGTCGTCCAAGAACCTGAGCGGGCTGAGCTGCTTCGCGAGAGACGGTTTCTGCACCATGGCGCTGAGCTCCGGCAGCAAGAAGAGCACACAGAGCGACTCAGACTCTGAGTCCGACGACGAGGTTTGTGATGAACTTCCCTTCTTGCGCCAGGAGAATGAGAGGCTTGGCTCTTTGCTTGATAACAGTGATGACATGCTTAGAGAGGCCAAGAAAATGAGAAAAGAGCTTAGGGCTTCACTCGAGGATGCTAGGACTAGAGTGGCTGAGCTAGAGACACAGGTGCTTGATAGCAAGCTTGAGATTGATTCCCTTAAGGCTAGCCCTGTTGTTTCGGATGAGGTTGATTGTGCTGATTGCTCCATATTCCTTGCTGATCTAGCTTTGTTTAAGGAGAAGCATGCCTCCAAGTGTGAGGAACTAGATGTGCTTAGGGTTGAAGTGGCTGAGCTTAAGTCTAGACCTACTTTGCTAGGTGCTTGTACTTCTTGCCCTGTTTTGCATGCTAAGATTGATGAGATGCATGCTTACACTAGTTCTCTTGAGGCTAAATTAAAGGAACCCATGCCTACATCATGTTCTACCTGTGAAATGCATGCCTTGAAAAATTTGGAACTTGCACATTATGTTGATCGTTTGCAGGATGAGAATGATGACCTGAGGAAGTTGATGGGTTGGTTGTCCGGTCATGAGCCTCAGTTGAGGATGATGATCGAGGCATTTAAGAGGCAGGATGGTGAGGGACTTGGGGCAAACAAGGTTGGTGAGGGAAGTGGAGAGAATATCCCAGAGCCACCAAAAACCCACCACAAAAATGATTTCCCCCCAAAACCTAACCATCTTAGGAACCGACTAGACACAACCCCAGCTCCACCCGTGTTTCCTACACCCACAAATGATCTACAAAAGCCTATCAAGTTTGTGAGAAGGTGAGAAAGTGTTCTTTGGGAAAGAAAGTGAGAAGGCAAGTGAGGGGAAACCGGTGGAGGAGATGAGTGGAGAGAAACCAAGTGAGCAGCCACATCCCAAGCCTAAGCCTAAGCTTGTGAGGTTCCATTGTGGCTATTGTGGGAGAGATGGCCATAAGGAGGAGTTTTGCTTCAAGAGGAAGCGTGAGGAGAGAATGGCAAAGGAGTGGGCTAACAAGGACAAGTACCACCATTCTGATGGTGTACTTGAGCCTCGTGTGCAGATGCCTAGGGCCAAGGCAAATGTGAGGACAGTTCGGGCTTGGGGAGAGCAGAAGGTTGTTGGAGGTGCTGCTGTCCAGGTCACACCGGTCAGACCGGTGTGGGGCACCGGTCAGACCGGTGCGAGGCACAGACGAGCGGCGTTTTGGGTTTCGTGCTCGTACATGTGCGAGGGTTGTTTCTGGAGGTCGTGGTTCTGGTGGTTGGGGCGGGAGAGTTTGCGAGGTGGTCGGGTTGCTAGGCGTTCTCCCCCTCGAGTTCACTACGGGGATGGGAGGAGTCGTAGCTTTGAGAAGGAGAGGAGGGACTGTCCACGGGTTCTCTTTCGTGGTTTTGGTCTTCCTCCAGGCAGAGAGGGGTGGTTCCCTCAGGGTGGTTACCGTGGTGGTGTTGGTGGAGGTAGCTTTGGTAGGAGAGATGCTTTGGTTGGTGCTAACTCCACTTTCGAGCAAATGGCTCGGCACTGGTTTTACTCTTTTGGTACTAACCCTAGTGCTGAGTCGTTTGTTCGCTCACGTGCTCGTTTTTGAATTTCAGGTGGGAGACTTGAAGAACATTTGGTTGATTGACTCCGGTTGCTCGAGGCATATGACCGGAGACAGGGGGTGGTTCTCAAGTCTCATCCCGGTGGTGACGAAGAGGTACATCACCTTTGGGGACAATGGTCGTGGGCGTGTGCTTTCAGAAGGTGAGATCAAAGTGAGTGACAAGATCACTCTGAGGCGTGTTGCTCTCGTTCAATCGCTGGGGTACAATTTGCTTTCTGTGTCCCAGTTGTTGGATGAGGGCTTTGAGGTGTTGTTTCGGCTAGGTGGTTCTCGGATTTTGGACTCTCGAGGGGACCTTGTCTATATGGTCGTTCCCGAGGGTCAGGTGTTTCGTGCTGATTTTTCTCAGTCTTCGGGTGTGGAGCGTTGTTTCTTGGCTGGTTCTTCGAGTGAGTTGTGGAAGTGGCATAGGAAGTTGGGTCACTTGAGCTTTGATCTTTTGTCGCGCTTGAGTAAACCCAATTTGGTCCGAGGATTGCCACGGTTGAGGCTTGAGAAAGAGTTGGTTTGTGCGCCGTGTAAGCATTCCAAGATGGTAGCCTCTTCTCACCCGCCTCTCACCGTTGTGATGACTGAGCGTCCATGCGAGCTGCTCCATATGAACCTTTTTGGCCCAGCTCGTGTGCGATCTGCGGGTGGGAAGTGGTATGTCCTTGTTGTGGTGGACGACTATTCTCGGTATGCGTGGGTGTTCTTTCTCGAGGATAAGGGGGAGACGTTTGGTTTTGTTCGAGATCTAGTCTTGAGGTTGAGGAACGAGAGGCACGGAGATGCCATACGAGCTATCCACAGTGATAATGGCTCGGAATTCAGAAACTCTCGTTTTGAAACCTTTTGCCATGACTTGGGTCTTGAGCACCAGTTTTCGAGTCCGTATACGCCTCCCCAGAATGGTGTTGTGGAAAGGAAGAACAGGACCTTGTGCGAGATGGCTCGGACGATGCTTGATGAGCATAGGACTCCGAGGAGGTATTGGGCTGAGGCGGTGAATACCGCGTGCTATGTGTCGAACAGGATATACCTCAGAGTGCACAAGAAGAAGACATGCTATGAGTTGATGCATGGTCGCACACCCAAGGTGAGTCACTTCCATGTTTTTGGTTGCAAGTGTTTCGTTCTGAAGAAAGGCAGGAAGTTGGATAAGTTTGAGGCTAGGTCTGTCGATGGCATTTTCTTTGGTTATGCATCTCATTCTAGAGCATATCGTGTGCTCAATCTTGAAACTAACCAAATCGTGGAGACTTGCGAGGTTACCTTCGAGGAGACAGAGCCACGTAGTTAGCTTGTCTTTGAGTGTGCGGGTGATGATGAGCTTGGCGAGGAGATCTTTCAGGAGGAGGAGCATGAACATGGAGACGATGAAGATGGCGGTGTGGTGCCCCCGGCTGAACATGTACCCACTACTTCAACTACGGTGATGGACGGACCCTCTACTACACCTACGACGACAAATCAAGAACGAGGAGAAGCTGATGTTGAGGGGGAGGTAGCATCGAGGCGAGAACCTCCCCGGCGAGTTCAAGTGGATCACCCAGCTTCGTGGGTCATCGGCGACATGAATGAACGCACTACACGGTCGAGGGTTCCGAACAATTCCCATTTCGCTCATGCTGCGTTTGTTGCTTCTTTTGAGCCCAAAGTCATTGGACACGCACTATCTGATCACAATTGGGTTAATTCGATGCATGAGGAGTTGGAGAACTTTAAGAGGAATCAGGTGTGGGAGTTGGTTGACCCTCCCCCAGGGTGTAAGCCGATTGGTACAAAGTGGGTGTGGAAGAACAAAAAGGGAGAGAAGGGTGAGGTTGTGAGGAACAAGTCGAGGCTTGTTGCTCAAGGGTTCAGTCAGAAGGAGGGGATCGACTATGAGGAGACCTTTGCTCCCGTAGCCTGTTTGGAGGCGATTAGGATCCTTCTAGCCTTTTCCGTGGCTAAAGGGTTCAAGTTGCACCAAATGGATGTGAAGAGTGCTTTTCTGAATGGTGTGTTGGAGGAAGAAGTGTATGTGAGGCAACCTCCGGGGTTTGAGAGTGAGAAGTACCCCCACCGGGTGTACAAGTTGAGGAAGGCGCCGTATAGGTTGAAGCGGGCGCCTAGAGCTTGGTATGGCGAGGTTGAGGGGGTTCTTGTTTGAGAGAGGTTTTGAGATGGGGAAGGTCGATCGGACCTTGTTTTTGCCGAGGCGGGCGGAGATATCCCGATTGTGCGGGGTGTACGTGGATGATATTGTCTTTGGTGGCTTGTCTAACTCTCTTGTTGCAAGGTTTGCAGATGATATGAGCAGGGAATTTGAGATGAGCATGATGGGCGAGTTGCAGTTCTTCCTCGGGCTACAAATCAAGCAATCAAAGGAAGGAACATTTGTGCACCAGGCTAAGTACACCAAGGACATTGTGCGAAAGTTCAAGATGGAGGACTCCAGGGCTATGACGACGCCGATGAGTATGACTACAGCTCTTGATGCGGACGAGGAAGGTGAACATGTGGATCAGAAGGAGTACCGGAGCATGATCGAGTCACTCCTCTACTTGACGGCGACGAGGCCGGACATGCAGTTCTTAGTGTGTCTGTGCGCTCGTTTTCAAGCGTCTCCGTGGACTTCGCATCGGCAAGCGGTGAAGAGAATTTTCAAGTACTTGCGTCACACTTCCGACTTCGGCCTTTTGTTACTCTGCGTATTCTTCTTTGGCGCTTCATGGTTTCTCAGACGCGGATTTTGCCGGGTGTCGGTTGGATAGGAAGTCCACTTCTGGGACTTGCCAGTTTTTGGGTTCTTATTTGGTGTCTTGGTCTTCCCGCAAACAATCGAGTGTTGCTCAATCCACTACCGAGGCCGAGTATGTTGTCGCTGCTAGTTGTTGCTCTCAGCTCCTTTGGATTTTATACACCATGAGTGACTTTGGTCAGGAGTATACCCATGTCCCACTTGAATGTGATAGCACCAGTGCCATAAGCGTTGCAAAGAACCCAGTGCTCCATTCCAAAACCAAGCACATAGAAGTGAGGTACCATTTTCTGAGAGACAACGTAGAGAAAGGGAAGATAGCTTTGATCCATGTACCCACACATGACCAACTAGCCGATATTTTCACCAAACCCCTTGATCAAGCAACTTTCACTCGTTTGCGGGGGGGACTTGGTGTGTGCTTGATTTCTTGAGTTGGGTGTGTGGAAGCTCTTTTGTAGCATATGTATAGCTTTCCTTTGTGCATTTCATGCATTTGGCATGGCATATGTAACATGATGTATAGGCATCATTGTATCTTAGATTGCATGCATTTTGTATCATATGCATTGGATAGGAAAAGCTTCTCCTATATACATTGTTCACCATGGAATGCTATTTATGTCTTTGTGAGCTTTTTTGGTATGCTATGGACTCTCTCAGTCAATAAAATAGCCTGCTGAGATGCCCTGCAAATCCACTCGCACACTCATCCATCACTTCTCATCTTCTCCCCTGCTCTAGAAGAGAAAACCCCAAGGCCATGGACAAAGGCAAGCAACCCAGGGAGGACAACTCCCCAAAGAAACACACCATTCGAGAGTGAGTTTTCCTTTAACGTGCTCCTCGCTTTCTTGTGTGATCTCGCGCTTTACCTCATCTTTGTTTTTTCCTTTAGCCTCGATCTGCTTCCTGAAGAGATCATTGGGACCGAAGCCGCGCCTGAATACATCTCCTCTGACTCCTCCCTCGAAGCAGAGGATGGCACGCCCGAGCAGAGGATCAACCATCAACTACGCCGCTGCATTCGGCATCTGGAGCATGACCTCCGGGATATCGCTGCTTGTTGCCAGGCCGAACGCGAGCGTCGCGTGACTTTGGAGGCACTAGTAGGAGGTAACATTTCCAACTTCATCTTGATTCCGCGCTTGCACCTGGATCTCTATTTCTAACCACTGTTCCTCTGTCCCAGATGTCTCTGACAGGTACAATGACCTGAAAGCGGCTTGGGACAGCTTGGTGGAGGCAGCAAACCATGGTCACCCCCACAGCTTCCAAGTTGCTGTCACAGTGGTCCTGGAACAACTGAAGAGGGAGCAGCTGAAGAAGCAAAGAAAAAAGGATTGAAGCATACTTTCGCTTCTTACGCCAGGCCTTCTGCTTTCCACCCCCTCGTAGTCCTGGGTTGTTAGATGTAAACCTGCAAGAAGCATTTGCAATGTAGTTTTGTGCTAAGGGCAATACATCTAAGTATTGGCCATTCCTCCTGTTCAGGAATTTTTGTTCTAAAGGCGGCTTCACTCTTGAACGCCGGCTATCTCTGTATCAGATGCATGTAATCCCAATGTTCGTGATCAACGATCGATTTCAATAATAGGATAATATTTCTTCAAATACCTTCCATTTATTGCACCAGAAAATTCCTCTCCTAGTAAAGTTTTCAGCATGTAGGCATTACCGGGCACGCATCTGACCACCCGAAAGGGTCCTTCCCAGTTAGGGGACCATTTGCCGAATTCACCATATTTGGTTCCAATCGGCGGTAAAGCTTTCCAAACCAAATCCTCCTCTGCAAATTGCCTGACTTTTACTTTCTTGTTGTAATATTTGGCAACTCGCATCTTATTCTTTTCAATATTTTCCAGTGCCCTAAGACGGATCATGTGCAAGTCCTCTAACTCATCCATCATTAAGCCACTGTAATCTTTGGAGCTTAAATCCTTTTGCAAAACCACTCTCCTAGAATCTGATTGCATTTCCCAAGGTAAAACTGCATGGTGCCCATAAACCAATTCATAAGGAGATGACTTTGTGGCTCCATGAGGGGCCATTCGGTAAGCCCATAAAGCTTCATTGAGTACCGAATGCCACCTTCTTGGCTTCTGGTCGATCTTCTTTTGTATAAGCTTGATCATGATCTTATTAGAAGCCTCTGCCTGACCATTAGCTTGGGCATAATATGGAGAAGAATTGAACAATTTGATCCCCATGCTTTCGGCAAACTCCCAAAACTCCAAAGACACAAACTGAGCTCCATGATCAGTTGTGATTGTTTGAGGTATTCCAAAACGATAAATGAAGTGTTCCTTGACAAATTCAACCATGTTTTCTGATGTCACATTCTTCAGTGGAATTGCCTCAACCCGTTTGGTAAAGTAATCTGTCGCCAAAAGCACAAACTTATGCCCCTTGCTAGATGGTGGATTAATCTGGCCAATCAAGTCTATACCCTAGCCTCTGAATGGCCATGGCTTGATAATGGGATTTAATGCTGATGCAGGAACCCTTTGAATATTTCCAAACTTCTGGCAGTCTTGACATCCCTTGTAGTACTCAAAGCAATCCTCCAACATCGTCGGCCAAAAGCACCCAGCTTGCCTGATGACCCATTTCATACGGTAAGCCGATTGATGTGCTCCACATATCCCATCATGCACCTCACTCATCATCCTTTTTGCTTCTTCTAGACCCAGGCAACGCAGCAATATCCCATCCAAAGATTTGTAGAATAGACTTCCATCCATAAGAACAAATTTGATGGCCTTGTACCTGAGTTTCCTAGAGACCTTTCGGGATGGATCTTCCAAATAATCAACGATCTCCTTTCTCCAATCATCCTCTGCAAGATTCATTCCTAGCGCACAGACCTCCATGGCAAACGCTTCTTGATTTTCTCTATAGCCTGAAGCGCTTTGAGCCAGTCTGTTTGCTTCTTCATTGTGTTCCCTAGGAATGTGCTGTAGAATTACTAACTGGAGGCTCTTTAAAATCTCTCTGCATCCCTCGTAGTAACTCCTCAGGGCATCACTTTTACACTCGTATTGGCCGTTCAATTGCTTGATAACCAACTCTGAATCTCCATAAACCTCAACTGAAACGAAATTTCCCGACCTCTCTTAAATATTGAAGCCCTCGAAGCAATGCCTCGTACTCGGCCGATTGTTTGTAACAATGGGGTCGGATAGGGATGGCAAACTCAAACATCTCACCCCTGGGTGAAATTAATAGAATCCCTACTCCTCCACCTTTACCACATGATGATCCATCAAAGAACAAAGCCCAAGGAGTAATTTCAAGCAAATCAATCGATGGATCACGATGTTCAGTTATAAAATCGGCAATGATCTGACCTTTTATAGCTTTTGCCGATTCGAACTTCAACTCAAACTCAGATAAAGCCAAGATCCACTTTCCAATCCTACCATTCAAAATTGGCATAGATAACATATGTTTTATTACATCAAACTTGGAGTATACAACGCATTCGGCATTCAACAAGTAGTGCCAAAATTTTGTACACGAGTAGTACACGCATAGGCACAGCTTCTCTGCAGCCGAATACCTGGTCTCAGGATCAAGTAACTTTCGGCTAAGGTACGCTACTACCCGCTCCTTTCCTTCAAACTCTTGAATAAGGGCCGATCCAATGGTTTGGGTATCGGCCACCACGTACAACTTGAAAGGCTTACCCAATTGTGGAGGGACCAGTACCGGTGGTTCCTTCATATATTGCTTGATCTCATCAAAAGCCTTTTTTTGTTCGTCACCCCATGTGAACTTCAGATCCTTCTTAAGCTTTAACAATGGAGAAAAGGGCAAAACCTTTTGCGACAGATTTGAAATGAATCTTCTCACAAAATTGATTTTGCCGAGCAGTGATTGCAACTCCTTGAGATTGGTTGGAGGGACAACTTCATCAATAGCTTTCATGCTTTTCTTGCCAACTTCGATCCCCCCTTCGTGTACCAGGAATCCCAAGAATTCTCCAGCTGATACCCCAAAAGCACATTTGTTTGGATTCATCTTCAAGCCATGCTTCCGGGTGCATTTCAAAGTTCTCTTCATGTCCTCCAAATGTGTGTCATGATTCAAAGACTCGATCACGACGTCATCAATGTAAATCTCGACAATTTTGCCGATCACCTCATGAAAGATATAGTTCATGGCCCGCTGATAAGTTGCACCGGCATTTTTCAACCCAAATTTCATGACTATCCATTCAAACAGGCCTATATGACCAGGACATCTGAAGGCTGTCTTTGATATATCCTCTGTTGCCATGAAAATCTGGTTGTACCCTGCATTACATCCATGAAACTGATAACTTTATGTCCAGCAGCCGCATCAACCAACAAATCGGCAACAGGCATTGGGTACCCATCCATAGGAGTAGCTCTGTTCAAATCCCTGAAATCTATGCAAAGCCTCATCTTTCCATTCTTCTTGTAAACAGGGACAATGTTAGAAATCCACTCCGCATATCTGCATGGCCGAATGAAGTTTGCATCGAGTAGTCTTTCAACTTCTTTCTTCACATCGGCCAATACTTCATCTTTGTAGATTTTCCGGGGAGGTTGCTTGTACGATTTAAAACCAGACATGATTGGCAACCGATGCTCAACAATGGAACGGTCCAAACCAGGCATCTCCGAATAATCCCAAGCGAAGAAATCTTTATATTCCTTGAGTAGCTTAATCAATTCCTCCCTGAAGTCCGATTCCAAGTTTGCGCTGATAAATGTCGGCCTCGGCTTGTCACCGTTTCCAATGTCAACTTCCTCCAATTTGTCGGCCGACATGAATCCTCGCCCCAACTTGCCATCAGTACCATCGACGGGATTAACCATTAAAATTTGCTATAAGAGCCGACTGCTTGAATCGGCTGTTGATCACTGCTGACATGCTCAACAGGACCTTCTCCCCAGTCTTTTCCTAAGAAACAATCAATACCCTGATATTCCCAAAAAGCAGGTTCCACATTTGCGACGCTCACTGAGTCATCTGCCTGGACCACCTCAATATCGTCATCCACCCATTGAATGAGCTGCTGATGCATGGTAGATGGGATACAGCAATTGGCGTGAATCCAGTCCCGCCCAAGCGAGAGGTCGTAGGCTCCTTTGCCCTCGATGACAAAGAAGGTTGTGAGCAATGTCTTGGACCCAATCATCAGATCCACGTGGACGCACCCCTTGGTATCTGAAGGATTCCCCGCAAAATCGTTCAGAATTATGCTCGTAGGCGTCAAGTCTCCAGGGCCCATGCCAAGCTTCCTAAAGGTGGTGTATGGCATCTCGTTGACTGCAGCCCCACCATCGACAAACATCTTGGTCAATGGCTTGCCATTGACGTATCCCATCAAGTACTGCGGCCTCATGTGTCGATTCTTGGCCGGTTTGTCGAAAGTTGCTTGCTTGGCTAACACAAGTTGCGCCATCAGTCCCCCAAGCTGTTCATTGTCATTGACATCCATGGACATTTCTTCCTGCACAACTTGATTAGCAGGAGCCATATACTCATTAGGCAGAAAGTATACCATACATGCCGGAGCCGAACGATTTGATCCCTCAGGTTTGTCCTTTGGACGCCACACCTGTTTCTTCTGGATCCCCGCCTGCCTTAATTCACGGTTCCTCAAGCGCTGAACCCTTCTTTTCTGGCTCTTCCTCAAGCCAGGCGGGCACCACTGTCCTTCTTGCCAGATATATTCGTCTTCTTCCTGATCAGCCCATCTTTGATCTGGCTGCCTCTTTCTGGGGTGATCAATGACCTCAACTATTTTTTGACGCCGATCATCACTGGGATGTATCCTTCCAATTCTTTCATGGACGGATGGGCGATTGGCAGTTTCCTGCCTATACTCAAAGTATCTGTCGCTGCATTTAGGGCAGCTCCTCAATGTAGGAAGCTTCAAGCCTTCATTCCAGCAGTGCCTGAAGACTGCGCACCCCCAATGTCCGCGCTCCTGCTCGCACGTGTACTGCTCCAAATCTCTCCTGCGTGCTTCTTCTTCGGCCCTGCGTCTCTCCTCCTCGTGCCTCCGCTTGTGGTAGCGCTCTTTCTCTAACTGACGCTGCCACTTGTTGAGGAGGATGCGCGTAGTGACCCCGGGTTTGGCTCGGACGACTCCCCAACCTCGATATGGCTCTTGAGAACGCGAGGGGCTTCTCCATGAACTCGCTCCAACGTCACTTGACGCTGCGGGTCTCTTGCTCCATCTTGCCTTGCCCTAGCCGAAGTCAAGACCTTAACCTTTCCCTTTTCCTCGGCGGTCACCATGTTGACGAAAAAGCTTATCATGTTCGGGGAAAAGGGTGGCCGTCCAGTTTCATCTTGTTGTCAAACTTGAGATGACCCTCCTAGGTAGCCTTCTGGATCCTCATCCTGAAGACCCTGCAATCGTTGATGGAGTGAGAATTCCTGTCATGAAAGCCGCAGTAACGTTTCTCTTTTACTCCATCAGGCCGAAGCATGGAATGCCCCTCAGGCAACTTGATTCGGCCTCTCTTCACCAGGAAGTCAAATAGCTTATCTGCTTTGGTGACGTCAAAGTCGTATGTGCCCTTGGTCTGCTTGATCCAGCGCTGATTCATGGTCAACGGCTCCTTGCCCCACATGATCTCAGCAGCAGCCACTTCCTGATCATCGTCAGAATCTTCCATTTGATCGGCCTTCTCCAGGAACTGATTGCAGATATCAGCTATGTCGTGCTGCTTGTTGAACCTGGTGTCTTTCTTAAACCCGTAGGCCTGGTTGCTCATGAATGACAGCTTTTGAGACAGTTGACCCAGGTTATCAAACTCCATACCAAACAGCTTTTCTCGTACAGCCGACAACATCCCTGCAACGGCCATGTCGGCCAACTGATCATCTGGCAGATTTAACGAGAAACACATGCCCTTGACGTCCCTAAACCGCCTGAGGAACTCCAAAGGCGTCTCACTGTGCCTCTGCTTCAGAGTGGTGAGGTCGATAAGCTTCTTTTTCGTGCTGCCACTGAAGTAGTGGGCATGGAATTTTCGCTCCAGCTCTCTCCGCGTAGCAACTGACTGGGGAGGCAAGGAAGTAAACCACTGGAACGCAGATCCCGTCAATGACATGGGGAAATACCTAACCCTGAATGCCTCATCAGATGAGGCCTCCCCAAGCTGCATCAGATAACGATCAATATGCTCTGTTGTGCTCGTGTCATCTTGCCCAGAAAACTTGGTAAACTCCGTGTCGGGCTTCACCCTGGGCGGCAACATCACTCTGTAATACCACTCCGGGAAGGGAGGCGTGTAGGCTGGTCCCTGCATTTTAGGTTACAGGCCGAATTGATTCTGCATCATATCGGCCATTTTCTGAACCAGGATGTCGTCCTCTTGCACGCCTGCAGCTGCGCCGTACCCCGGATTCGGGAGAGCATCAATGGCCCTATTGTCACACCCAGTTTTAAAGGCAAAACCGAATGCATTGATCACGTGTGCGCCAGGATCAAGTTACACACACGCTTAGACATTATGAATACCAAAAACAGTGCCACACGAATAAAGAGTTATTACAAGCCATAGTCTTAAACGAATCTTAAATAAACGAGTCCTCGCAGCGGACAAAATGCCTCCACGAGTGGTACCGACCGAAGACTACGCACGCCTAGAACTCCCGGAAATCTCCGGAATATCTTCAAAGTTCTCCCGCTCCGAGCGACAAATCCGGGTATTGTAGATGCAAGAGAATAAACAAGCGTGAGCACATATCGTACTCAGCAAGGAAAACAACATAACATGCAAGGCCATATGGTGGATGGCTAAGGTTCAAGCACTTTAGCATTTTAGTTGGTCAAGTTTTATTAGAAACCTGATTACTAAAGGTGTAAGTTCATACCAACCCAATTAATTAGATATAAGCATCATAAATAAAGAATAAAACAACAATTTAAACATTAAAGTTCCATAATTTAATCATGTGAGTGTCCAGGCCACTCTTGACCGTGAGCACGGCTAATTGATTAGTTTAACACTCTGCAGAGGTTGTACATCTTTACCCACAAGCAGCGTAAAAGCTCCGAAGAACTTTGGACCCAACCATGCGGTGTTTGCAAGACACCATATCACACTTCCGAGGTGTGATTGCATAGGGACGCTACATGGCCTTTACAAAGGTTCCCTAGCAAGTTATGACCCACAAGGTCCGGATCAGTTAGCAAGGTATAAAGTCCCCTAGCAGGTCGATACCCCACCATAAAAGAATAACTCACCCAACCCCCTGCTAGAGCGAGTCCATACCCCACAGTACCGCCGATCCCTTGTCCTTATCAGGTAAGATCATCCCAAGCTAAAGTTCCTAATTATTCAGCCAAGACCATTTCCCATTAGTTCTTGTGATTGTATTGTTTTCCTGGGTGGTTCTCCATGTTCCGATTACATATTAAAGTGGGCTTGTAAAGTAAAAGATCATAAACGGAACATAGAATAACAAAAAGGTAACCAAGTTGATTAATACCAATTCCCTGTTGAGCATGCTAAGCAATAACTACCTCAAGATTAATTTAATTCCCGGTATCAAGGTAAAGGTAGTAAAAAGCTAGGCATGATCCTTAATAGGTTCCCATCAAATTAATGCAAGCGGAAAAGTAAAAACAGTGAAGTTAAATGCATGTTATGTAGGACAAGCGGGCATGCATCAAGGAATACTTGCCTTCAACAAAGCCTTGCTGCTCAAACTCTTGCACAACTTGATCTTCAAATCCCTCGAACGGATCGCTCTCTACGGTCCACAATCCTCACATACAAGCATACAATAGGAATAAATAAGAAACAGTCACCAAACAGATCAAACAGATCTAAACAGTAGCATAAAACTAATCTACGCTTCGAGACGAACGCGTGGACATAAAGAACACTAAAATCGGAGCTAAAACGACTACGTTAAGGCTTAGGGAAGGTGTAGGGACTAATCTGTGAAGGTTTGAAAAGGTTTCGGGCTAAAATAAAGAAAAAGGACTAAACTGTAAGAAAACTTCTAAGGTGGAAGGGTATTTTTGTAAATATAAGAAACTCAGGGGCTTTTCTGCAAAACTGCCAGGGCTGGCGGCGGGTTTGACCCAGTTGACCGGGTCGGGTTTATTTAGATCCATTGGATCTGGATCTAAGGGCTGAGGCCCGCTTGCGGCGGCGCGGCTTAGATCGATCCGTTGGATCTCGATCCGACGGCCGAGGACTCTCGCAAGCGACGGGCGGCGGGGGAACACAAGCCGGCGGCGGCGAGCGGCGGCGGGCGGCGGCGGACTCGCCGGCGGGGACCCGGATCTAGGGTTTTCGGCCACGGTTCGAGGCGCGGATGGCACCTACGTGACGCGCGCGAGCCGGCGAACCGATCTAGGGCGGCGGCTCGGGGCGGAGACGCGGCGGCGCGGCGGTCGATGCGGCGGCGCGGGGCGCGGACTCCGGCGAGGTCGCACGGGCGGCGGGGTGCACGGGGACGACGGCGTGTAGCACGGCGCGCGCTCACCTCCTTGCGCGGCTCGGAGCGATCTCACGGCGACGAAGCGGCGGCGGAACCGAGGAATCGACGGCGGCGGCGGCGAGCTCGAGATAGGGTTCCCGCGAGGCGCGGCTAGGGCAAACGGCGGCGCGGGTTGCTCGGGTAGGAGGTCCGGGGGGCGGCGGCGGGCTTAAATAGCCCGGCGGGGGGCTCCCTTGGCGTGCGCGCTACGTGTAGGGAGGCGTACCCGAGCCGGACTCGGGCGGCGGCGGTGGAGTCCGGGCGGAGCCGGCGGAGATGGCGGATGACAAGTGGGCCCCCCGAGGTCGAGGCGGCGGTGGAGGCGGGGAGCGGCGGGCGCGGTTGGGCCTCGCGGCCGGATGGTTGGGCCGGCGGCCTGCTGGGCTGCGCGGTGCTGGGCCACGGCGCGAGCGGGCTGGGTAAAGAAAAAGAAAACAGGCTGCTGCTGGGTTGGGCTAGAAGGTAGAGTGGGTAGGGGTTTAGGAATAGTTTTTTGGTTTGGGAATTTAGGGATTTAGGAAAAAGGCACCAAACAAATAGAATTCAAATTTTGAATTTGAATTCCAGGCAACAAAAAAATAATGCACCATCATGAATGCCACAAATAAATCCTATATTTTATTAACTTTATTTTAGAAAAGTTTTGAATGCCTACAATAAATAAAACAACCTTATATTCCTTAGGCAAATAAATGGTTGCTAGCAAATTTTTATAAAGCCAAAATTTTAATAAAATTAGGGTGTTACAAATCCTACCCCCCTTAAGAAGAATCTCGTCCTCGAGATTCAGACAAATTGGGAAAAAGATCTGGAAATTCTGGTTTTAGCTCATCCTCTCTTTCCCATGTTGCCTCATCCTCTGCATGATTACTCTATTGTACTTTGCACATCTTAATCACACTATTCCTGGTGACCCTTGTCATTGTTTCCAATATTCGAATGGGGTGTTCAACAATAGTGAGATCCTCTTTAACGTTTAGATCATCCAAGGGTAACGGCTCCTTGTCATGAGGACCGAAACCCTTCTTTAACTGAGAAATATGGAACACATCATGCACATCAGCTAGCTGGACTGGCAACTCCAATCTGTAAGCCACTTCTCCCACTCTCTCAAGGATCTTGAAAGGTCCAATAAACCGAGGTGACAACTTTCCTGAAAGACCACATCCCTTCGTTTGCCGTCTGCATAACTTTTCTGTCTGGACTGAGCAATCCTCAAATTTTCTCTGATGATCTGAACTTGTTTCTCCGCTTCTCTTATGATATCTGCCCCAAATAACTGCCTTTCGCCTGTCTCACTCCAATATAACGGAGTTCTACACTTCCTTCCATATAGGGCCTCAAAGGGTGTCATTTTGAGACTGGTTTGGTAGCTGTTGTTATAAGAGAATTCAGCATATGGCAAGCTCTTATCCCAACTACAACCGTGCTTAAGCACACAAGCTCTCAGCATGTCTTCTAGGATCTGATTGGTTCTCTCTGTCTGTCCATCTGTCTGTGGATGATAAGCTGAGCTGAAATTTAGCTTAGTATCCAGAGATTCATGCAACTTCCCCCAGAAACGAAAAGTAAACTTAGTACCTCTGTCTGACACGATCTTCTTTGGTACACCATGTAAACACACAATCCTGGACATGTATAGTTCTACCAACTTAGCTCCTGTATAAGTAGTCTTTACCGGAATGAAGTGAGCTACCTTAGTCAAACTATCCACGATAACCCAAATCGAGTCATAACCATCTCGGGTTCGGGGTAAACCCACTATGAAGTCCATTCCGATCTCTTCCCACTTCCACTCAGGCACCTTCAATGGTTGAAGCAAACCAGCGGGTCTCTGATGTTCAGCCTTAACCCGGTGGCAAGTGTCACACAAAGCCACATGTGCGGCCACATCTCTCTTCATACCGTACACCAATACCTCTGCTTGAGATCCTGGTACATCTTAGTACTGCCTAAATGGATAGAATAAGCTGAGTCGTGAGCTTCTCTCAAGATCGTCTCTCTGAGATCTCCTGTCTCTGGTACACACAACCGGTTCTTAAACCACACGGTTCCTTGCTCATCTTCTGTGAAATCTGGGGCTTCTCCTTGTTGCATACTCTCTTTAATCTTTTGTATTCCAGCATCCTCTAGCTGCCACTTACGTATCTCTTGCTCCAGAGTGGACTGTACTTCCAAAGTCACTCCTTCTGCATGTGCAACCACTTTCAAGTTGAGCCTTTCAAACTCTCTTACCAACTCGTCAGGAAACTGAATGGTCGTAGCCATGTTAGTGTGGCCCTTCCGACTCAAAGCATCAGCAACCAGATTCGCTTTACCCGGATGATAGTGAATCTCTAGATCATAGTCCTTGATCAACTCTAACCAACGACGCTGTCTTAGATTAAGATCCTTCTGAGTGAAGATATACTTCAGACTCTTGTGATCGGTATAGATCTGACACTTAGTTCCCATAATGTAGTGTCTCCAAATCTTCAATGCATGAACCACTGCTGCTAACTCAAGATCATGCGTAGGATAGTTCAACTCATGCTTCCTCAACTGTCGAGATGCATAGGCTATAACATGACCTTCTTGCATCAACACACATCCTAGAACTTGTCGAGATGCATCACAGTAAATGTCAAAGCTCTTCCGTAAATCAGGCATTACTAGAACAGGTGCTGTGGTTAACCGCTTCTTTAACTCTTCAAAAGCTCGGACCGACATGCACCGGTCCATTTGAACTCCCCTGTCCTTCTCTAGCAATGTAGTGAGAGGCTTCACAATCTTGGAGAATCCTTCAATAAACCGTCGATAGTAACTAGCAAGTCCAAGGAAACTCCGGATCTCAGACACTGTACGAGGGGCTTCCCACTTCAATACATCACTAACCTTGCTGGGATCCACTGCAATACCTCCGTTGGTGATGATATGACCTAGAAAAGACACTTCCTTGAGCGTAACTCGCACTTGCCGAACTTTGCATATAACTCATGCTCTCTCGGCTTCGCAACACAAGTCTCAAATGCTCCTCATGGTCCTCCTCATTCTTGGAGTAGATCAAAATGTCATCAATGAATACCACAACGAACTTGTCCGGATACTCCATAAAAATCTTGTTCATCAAGTACATAAAGTACGCGGGTGCATTGGTTAACCCAAAAGACATAACTCGTGTACTCATAAAGTCCGTACCCGGTAGTAAAAGCTGTCTTAGGAATATCTCGAAGGCCTAATCTTCAACGATGATAACCGGATCGCGCATCGATCTTAGAAAACACTTTAGCTCCTCTCATCTGATCAAACAAATCTTCAATACGTGGCAGAGGATACTTGTTCTTCATGGTAACATCATTAAGAGACCTGTAATCAACACACATCCTCTGTGTGCCATCTTTCTTACCCACAAAGATAACGGGTGCTCCCCATGGTGATGAACTAGCACGAATGAACCCTTTACCCAATAATTCTTTAATCTGAGCTTTAAGTTCTTGTAACTGATCACTAGACATTCTATATGGGCTCTTAGAGATAGGGGCGATACCGTGTAAAAGATCAATAACGAACTCAACATCTCGGTCGGGGGGCATACCCGGCAACTCCTCGGAAACACATCGGGATAATCGCACACTACTCGTATGTCTTCCAAGGCTGCTCCATCAAGCTTATTCATGGCACTGGCATTTGATGGTGTGGGATCTGCTGCAAACTCAAATCTTTCACCAGCTGGACTTGTAAGAAGGATTGATCTCTTAGCACACTGTATCACCGCATCACACGCGGTCAACCATCCCATTCCCAATATCACATGGATCCCCTTTGAATCCAAGATTATAAGGTTGGCACGGAAATCTCTGCCCACAATCTTGAGATGGACGTTATCACATTTATAGATAGCTTTCAATTCCCCCCAGGTGAGGTAACTAACATGTGGCGAGACATTGGACTGATAGGTAGATTATGTTGAGCTACGAACTGGGATGTAATGAAAGAATGGGGTGCTCCAGAATCAAACAAAACTGAGGCAGGAGTAGAGTTGACTAGAAACATATCGAGCACTACTCTGGGGTTCTCCTGGGCGACTTCAGCATCAACGTGCATCGCCTTGCCTCGTGCATAGCTCTGTTGTCCTTTGTTAGACTGCGGGGTTTGGCTTCCGCTCCTTGTCCGCTGTCGGTTCCGCACCGGGGGTGTGTGGAGGGTTCCTCTTTGGGCAAGCATTGGCATAGTGACCAAGCTCTCCGCACTTGAAGCAAGTAGTGGTGGCAGGATTGGGAGGTGCCACGGTCCTTACAAGTGTGCCAACTGGGGCTCTCTGCTGACTCTGCTGGGAAACTGGGTGGGGAGTCTGAGGAACAGGACGCTGAAACCGCCGAGCGCATTGCTCGGAACCGCCGAGCGGGGACGCCGGGACCGCCGTCGCCCAAAGTTTCCACCCGGTCCCCCAAAGCGGAACGGGGTGTTCGGTGGTGGGTTGAAGCGCGGGTGAGACGCACTCCCAAACCGCCCGCAGCCGGCGGCCTTACTCTTCGCTTCCTCCGAGCTCCTTGCGCTTGTGCTCCAAGCGGATGGCGGCATCAACTAGCCGCCGAAAGTTAGGGAAAGGATAGGACATCGGTGACCGGCTACCGCGGCGAACCGGCTAACCCATCCGGAACAGCTCCTCGCTTCTTCCTATCTTCAAGCAACCTCCTCGAGTACATAGCGAGACAACTCGATGAACTTGTCTCTATACTCGGCCCACCGACATTCCTCCTCGGCTTCGCAGAAAGGAACTCCTTCTTCTTGATCTTCATAACTCCAGAGGGTATGTGATGGCTCCTGAAGTTGGTGTTAACTCCTCCCAAGTGATAGTGTCTGGGGCGGCATGAGCGGCAGAGTACGCATCCCACCAAGCGGCTGCAGATCCTTGAAGTCGTCCCGCAGCATACAGGACCTTCTCTCTGTCGTCACACTGACAAGTAGTGAGCATCTTCAGTATTGTCTTTAAGCAATCTTCAGCTTCTAGTGGATCGAGCGGCGTGAGTAAACACAGGGAGGGTGATGACTCATAAACTCCTCGGTGCTTGTTGCGGGGCGCGGTGGCGGCACCGGTGGATTGTTGACTCGGGCTTGCAAGTTTGTCACGGTGGTGGTCAAGTTCGGGAGGAGCCGGGTCCGTGCCTCCGAGGAACTGCTGCATAGCAGGATCCATTTGTCTTTGGCCGGGGTGCTCTTCCCCGCTGGTTGATCAACACCTGATCCTGACCTGGTGTTCACCATCTGAGTGTTAGGGACATTATTTTAGATGATTGCACCAAGGGTTAAACTTAGGAAGTTAAGATAGCAATGATATTCAGATAAGACAGATTCTGTTGACTCCAAACAATCAGGCATAGCTCTTAGTGTCGGTAACCAAAAATTATGGATTTTGGACTGATAAAAGGTAATGAAATTACGAAACTACTCCAACTGGAATCACTTCAATCGGAGTTGTGTAGCTCTGGTTATAAAATAAACAAGTCAGGTAGGTCAGCAGTGTTTAACAGATTCGTGAGGCTGTAATGTTTCAGTCATAACTCTCGGGTTATCCATCCAACTATTCTGAATTTTTCACAGAAAATCAGTCACGAAATTCTTGAACTTTTCCAATTGGTTTTACTGCAATCGGAGTTCTGTAGCTCGAGATAAAATTAAAACAGTACTGCTGACTCAGAAAACTGTGCGATCAGATTTTTGGGATCTCGAATTTGCATTAAGGGAAAACTTAAGGGGACAAAAAGATTAAGATAGATAACTGATTGAGACTAAAAGTTAACCCCCACAAACTTACTACTAAACCAATGTCGTTGTGGTCATCACTCCACAACACATTGCACTCAACCAAAAATCCAACTCATACATTAAGCACAAAATCAAGCATTCAACCACACCTCTACACTAAGCACACTTTATCGATCGTCTACCAGCGATTACAAAGAGATCCTATCCTTAATCTTAAACCTAAGGACTATCTTCTGTCATGGCATCTGTACGGGCGTCAGGGGAGTCATAGTGTGGCCTCTTAGGTGACGGGGAGGTACATCCTTCTGTGGCTTCATGGGCTTCTGGCTGCTCCCTGTTCTGAAGTGCAGCTTCTAAGGCACGCCTCTGCGTCTCTAGAGTGAAAATCTCCGGCTGTGTGCCGCATATAGAGTGTTTTTGGCATCATCCAATGCGGTGTTCACATCCGCCGCAGACTCCCGGACGTTGTTGAGCGTCCCTTCATAGGCTGGTGGCCGGGGCGATGTAAGTCTTGGCTTCCCCACTTGCTCGAAAGGTGTGTAACGGCGAGTGGGTATCCTCCAACCTGTCACGCTCCTTGTGAGAGAGCACATAGAGCGCCCTCCGAGCCGACTCGCTATCCCGGCATCCATAGTAGTCCTGTGAGCCACGTCATGATGCTTGGACACCTCCTTCACTCCACGGCATGGAATGTACTCCTCCAAGATGGCAGCAACCTCCCAAATGGGGCTCGAACCACGGATGAGTCCACAGCTCACAATGGTAGACAGGGGCTTTATCATAGCCCAGGCGAAGTGCCATTGCCCTCAGGTGGTCTGCCATGGGAATGCCTACTCCATCAGCTCTGTAGTGGTACACTTCCCAGATCGCTTCCACACCTTCCTCCTCTTGCTCTTGTTCTTCAATGTAGGAAGCTTCAAGCCTTCATTCCAGCAGTGCCTGAAGACTGCGCACCCCCAATGTCCGCGCTCCTGCTCGCACGTGTACTGCTCCAAATCTCTCCTGCGTGCTTCTTCTTCGGCCCTGCGTCTCTCCTCCTCGTGCCTCCGCTTGTGGTAGCGCTCTTTCTCTAACTGACGCTGCCACTTGTTGAGGAGGATGCGCGTAGTGACCCTGGGTTTGGCTCTAGACGACTCCCCAACCTCGATATGGCTCTTGAGAACGCGAGGGGCTTCTCCATGAACCTGCTCCAACGTCACTTGACGCTCTGGGTCTACTGCTCCATCTTGCCTTGCCCTAGCCGAAGTCAAGACCTTAACCTTTCCCTTTTCCTCGGCAGTCACCATGTTGACAGAAAAGCTTATCATGTTCTGGGGAAAAGGGTGGCCGTCCAGTTTCATCTTGTTGTCAAACTTGAGATGACCCTCCTAGGTAGCCTTCTGGATCCTCATCCTGAAGACCCTGCAATCGTTGATGGAGTGAGAATTCCTGTCATGAAAGCCGCAGTAACGTTTCTCTTTTACTCCATCAGGCCGAAGCATGGAATGCCCCTCAGGCAACTTGATTCGGCCTCTCTTCACCAGGAAGTCAAATAGCTTATCTGCTTTGGTGACGTCAAAGTCGTATGTGCCCTTGGTCTGCTTGATCCAGCGCTGATTCATGGTCAACGGCTCCTTGCCCCACATGATCTCAGCAGCAGCCACTTCCTGATCATCGTCAGAATCTTCCATTTGATCGGCCTTCTCCAGGAACTGATTGCAGATATCAGCTATGTCGTGCTGCTTGTTGAACCTGGTGTCTTTCTTAAACCCGTAGGCCTGGTTGCTCATGAATGACAGCTTTTGAGACAGTTGACCCAGGTTATCAAACTCCATACCAAACAGCTTTTCTCGTACAGCCGACAACATCCCTGCAACGGCCATGTCGGCCAACTGATCATCTGGCAGATTTAACGAGAAACACATGCCCTTGACGTCCCTAAACCGCCTGAGGAACTCCAAAGGCGTCTCACTGTGCCTCTGCTTCAGAGTGGTGAGGTCGATAAGCTTCTTTTTCGTGCTGCCACTGAAGTAGTGGGCATGGAATTTTCGCTCCAGCTCTCTCCGCGTAGCAACTGACTGGGGAGGCAAGGAAGTAAACCACTGGAACGCGGCATCCCGTCAATGACATGGGGAAATACCTAACCCCGAATGCCTCATCGATGAGGCCTCCCCAAGCCGCATCGGATAACGATCAATATGCTCTCGTTGTGCTCGTGTCATCTTGCCCGTAAAACTTGGTAAACTCCGTGTCGGGCTTCACCCCGGGCGGCAACATCACTCCGTAATACCACTCCGGAAGGGGAGGCGTGTAGGCCGGTCCCCGCATTTTAGGTTACAGGCCGAATTGATTCGCATCATATCGGCCATTTTCTCGAACCAGGATGTCGTCCTCTTGCACGCCCGCAATGCGCCGTACCCGGATTCGGGAGAGCATCAATGGCCCTATTGTCACACCCAGTTTTAAAGGCAAAACCGAATGCATTGATCACGTGTGCGCCAGGATCAAGTTACACACACGCTTAGACATTATGAATACCAAAAACAGTGCCACACGAATAAAGAGTTATTACAAGCCATAGTCTTAAACGAATCTTAAATAAACGAGTCCTCGCAGCGGACAAAATGCCTCCACAGGCAGCTGACTGAAGACTACGCACGCCTAGAACTCCTGGAAATCTCCTGGAATATCTTCAAAGTTCTCCCAGTCTGAGCAAAGAAATCCGGTATTGTAGATGCAAGAGAATAAACAAGCGTGAGCACATATCGTACTCAGCAAGGAAAACAACATAACATGCAAGGCCATATGGTGGATGGCTAAGGTTCAAGCACTTTAGCATTTTAGTTGGTCAAGTTTTATTAGCAACCTGATTACTAAAGGTGTAAGTTCATACCAACCCAATTAATAAGATATAAGCATCATAAATAAAGAATAAAACAACAATTTAAACATTAAAGTTCCATAATTTAATCATGTGAGTGTCCAGGCCGCTCTTGACCGTGAGCACGGCTAATCGATTAGTTTAACACTCTGCAGAGGTTGTACATCTTTACCCACAAGCGCGTAAAAGCTCCGAAGAACTTTGGACCCAACCATGCGAGTGTTTGCAAGACACCATATCACACTTCCGAGGTGTGATTGCATAGGGACGCTACATGGCCTTTACAAAGGTTCCCTAGCAAGTTATGACCCACAAGGTCCGGATCGCTTAGCAAGGTATAAAGTCCCCTAGCAGTCGATACCCCACCATAAAAGAATAACTCACCCAACCCCCTGCTAGAGCGAGTCCATACCCCACAGTACCGCCGATCCCTTGTCCTTATCAGGTAAGATCATCCCAAGCTAAAGTTCCTAATTATTCAGCCAAGACCATTGCCCATTAGTTCTTGTGGTTGTACTGTTTTCCTGGGTGGTTCTCCATGCTCCGATTACATATTAAAGTGGGCTTGTAAAGTAAAAGATCATAAACGGAACATAGAATAACAAAAAGGTAACCAAGTTGATTAATACCAATTCCCTGTTGAGCATGCTAAGCAATAACTACCTCAAGATTAATTTCATTCCCGGTATCAAGGTAAAGGTAGTAAAAAGCTAGGCATGATCCTTAATAGGTTCCCATCAAATTAATGCAAGCGGAAAAGTAAAAACAGTGAAGTTAAATGCATGTTATGTAGGACAAGCGGGCATGCATCAAGGAATACTTGCCTTCAACAAAGCCTTGCTGCTCAAACTCTTGCACAACTTGATCTTCAAATCCCTCGAACAAATCGCTCTCTACTGTCCACAATCCTCACATACAAGCATACAATAGGAATAAATAAGAAACAGTCACCAAACAGATCAAACAGATCTAAACAGTAGCATAAAACTAATCTACGCTTCGAGACGAACGCGTGGACATAAAGAACACTAAAATCGGAGCTAAAACGACTAAGTTATGGCTTAGGGAAGGTGTAGGGACTAATCTGTGAAGATTTGAAAAGGTTTCGGGCTAAAATAAAGAAAAAGGACCAAACTGTAAGAAAACTTCTAAGGTGGAAGGGTATTTTTGTAAATATAAGAAACTCAGGGGCTTTTCTGCAAAATTGCCAGGGCTGGCGGCGGGTTTGACCCAGTTGACCGGGTCGGGTTTATTTAGATCCATTGGATCTGGATCTAAGGGCTGAGGCTGCTTGCGGCGGCGCGGCTTAGATCGATCCGTTGGATCTCGATCCGGCGGCCGAGGACTCGCGCAAGCGACGGGCGGCGGGGGAACACAAGCCGGCGGCGGCGAGCGGCGGCGGGCGGCGGCGGACTCGCCGGCGGGGACCCGGATCTAGGGTTTCGGCCACGGTTCGAGGCGCGGATGGCACCTACGCGACGTGCGCGAGCCGGCGAACCGATCTAGGGCGGCGGCTCGGGCGGAGACGCGGCGGCGCGAGGCGGTCGACGCGGCGGCGCGGGGGCGCGGACTCCGGCGAGGTCGCACGGGCGGCGGGGGTGCACGGGGACGACGACGTGTAGCACGGCGCGCGCCGCTCACCTCCTTGCGCGGCTCCGGAGCGATCTTACGGCGACGAAGCGGCGGCGGAACCGAGGAATCGACGGCGGCGGCGGCGAGCTCGAGCTAGGGTTCCGGCGAGGCGCGGCCTAGGGGCAAACGGCGACGCGGGTTGCTCGGGTAGGAGGTCCAGGGGGCGGCGGCGGGCTTAAATAGCCCGGGCGGGGGCTCCTTGGCGTGCGCGCTACGCGGAGGAGGCGTGCCCAAGCCGGACTCGGGCGGCGGCGGTGGAGTCCGGGGCGGAGCCGGCGGAGCCGGGGGATGACAAGCGGGCCCCCGCGGTCGGCGGCGGCGGTGGAGGCGGGGAGCGGCGGGCGCGGTTGGGCCTCGCGGCGGATGGTTGGGCCGGCGGTCCGCCGGGCGCGCGGTCTTCCGGGCCACGGCGCGAGCGGGCTGGGTAAAGAAAAAGAAAACGGGCTGCTGCTGGGTTGGGCTAGAAGGTAGAGTGGGTAGGGGTTTAGGAATAGTTTTTAGGTTTGGGAATTTAGGGATTTAGGAAAAAGGCACCAAACAAATAGAATTCAAATTTTGAATTTGAATTCCAGGCAACCAAAAAATAATGCACCAGCATGAATGCCACAAATAAATCCTATATTTTATTAACTTTATTTTAGAAAAGTTTTGAATGCCTACAATAAATAAAACAACCTTATATTCCTTAGGCATATAAATGGTTGCTAGCAAATTTTTATAAAGCCAAAATTTTAATAAAATTAGGGTGTTACACCTATAGTCCATCACTTCGTTGTAGCCTCCACCGTACAAGTTCTTCTGTAACCTGTTGCTTGCTGGGGCAATTTTGTAGGTGGACGCGAGCGGAACTCCGGACGAACCGAGCGCCATTTCCCCATACGTGGGCTGATATGGGTTCGGCTGTTGACTCGGTTGACCTGTACTGCCTTGCGGAGGTGGCTGGACTGGCTGCCCTCCTGCGGCCCGCAGAGGACGTTGAACTGGTTGACCTCCAGCGCCTTGTGGAGGAGGCTGGACGGCCTGGCTCCCAACGCTCTGCGGAGGAGACTGGACTGGCTGGCTTCGCAATGGTGGTTGAGAACTGGACTCTCCAATCTCCATGTTGTATCCCTAAGGGGGTGCTCAACTGAATACTTGCTCTATGCCCGGGCCAAATACAAACACCATCATCTGCTTGAACACACCCAGGAAAGCCCTATGATGTTTGCCCATCACGTCTTCCGCAGCCTCCTGAAACGCTTGCATGCATTCTTCTTTCTCTTGCAGAGTTGTGGCGTCAGTTTCTCCTGAGAGTAGAACCCTGGGCATCTCCATTTTGAGATACGGAACGCCGCTTCTGTTCTTTTTGAATGACATCAAGCATTTTTGTTGAAACTGATCCGTGGCATCTTTCAGCTGTTGTAGCTGCTCTGGAGAGAGATCCTCGATGGCGACATCTAGAATGTCACTGATGTCAGGCATCTTGAATTTCGGCTGTTGGTCCCACTGGGCGTGCCAAAAAGTGTGTTGACGCAAAATCTGCACCTCACGCCAAGCACACAGCAATCCGAACAAGCTAGCTTCACACGTGAAGAGATTCCAAGACGTGCCAGTCAATTTTTCCTGAAAATTAACAAAAGGGAAAGTAGTTAAATTCCAAAGCTTGGAACTTGCCGGGTGATACAAGACAGTTCCATATTTACGGCCATAAAGCCAAGTGAGATGACATATAGCTATAAAGAGCTATCTGCCAACAAACTAGAAACCATTCGGGAGCTTTAAACTGCAAAACACGACATAGCCGAACGGATGATGTAAGCATGACCAAAGATCGGTCTTTATTTGAATAAGATTGCACGTGCACGAAACCATGACCGATCCTCCATGATAAATATCAAAAAAAAATAAATGAAGTAAAACATGATCATAAACATGTAATAAACAAGCATGCATAGGCCCAAAGCACTAGTCTACCACATGTCTAGGTACTTTAAAACCCGTCAAGCATGATACCAAACAAATCTATCCACCGCATGATACAACTTATTTGAAAATCACACTACTAACCACAAATAGATCTATCCACCGCATGATATGATCTATATATGGAAAGATAGAAGCATACAATATTTAAAGCATAACTTATAAACACGTTTCACTCATGAAAGCATAACCGAATACGGCTGTACAGCCGAATCGGGGTCCATGAAGAAGGAACAAACGTCGCCAAAGATGATAAATCTATCGGATTGAATCGAAGATCTAATCCATCGGATGATTAGCTTTAAAACAACCCTAAAACCTGCATCTACTGCATGATACCTGGCTCTTTCAAGATTTACACAAAATCGACAAGATTGAACCCGCAACACGTAACAACCTAGATCGGTTCGGTTTCGGCTATTTAATAAACACGTGATCCACGTGCCTTTTGAGGCATGATATGAACACGTAATGTAAAGACCACAAAACAAGATAAAGGCGATCCAAATCAATCTAAATTGGGCAAAAGAGTGTTATATGAATTTAAACATTGTCGGGGACAGCCCTCGGGGTCCCCTTAAACAACGGGGAAATCCCCACTTAAAACCCACAACAAAACCAAAACACAGTGTGCCTAACCATGCAGGATACGGCCCATGCCGCAGGGACCCCGACGGCCCACCAAGGCGGCCCTCTTGAAGATCCCCTCGAGCAGGCTCCGCCTCGCTCGAGGATGCGCGCTCCCCTCGGGCGGGCTCCGCCCCGTTCGAGGGGGGTGTGCTTCCCTCGAGCGGGCTCCGCCTCGCTCGAGGGCCCGCTCCCCCCCGAGCGTGCACCGCTTCGCTCGAGGGTCCGTCCCGCCCTCGACCGGGGTCCGCCACGCTCGAGGGCGCCCCTCACGCGTGCGCCGGCCCCCGTACACGGGCATTTAACGCCCCGACACCGGCGGGACGCGCGCCATCACGCGCCCGGGGCTCGCTCCCCGTGCCGCCGCACCAACTCCCCGAGGGAGGAGCCCATACCCATCACCGTGGGGAGGGACCGTGCGCCGCGGCCGGTGTCGTCCCGTGACGCCGCGCGCCGCTGCTCCCAGATGCGGCTAACGCGCCGAGCCCTCGAAGGGGGGCCGGTTGCACCCTCGATCTGCTTTCTTGTGACCCTACAGGGTTAGGTGGAGGCGCTAGGCCGGTGGAACGCCATCCCTGCCACTGTAACAGCGTGGCCGCCGTCCCCACGCGTACAGGCGCACGCCAGGCGCTATAGCTACAACTCCAGCACTGTGAAGCGCGTCGGGAAGGGGCGCCGTTTTACCTACTCCTGTACTCCGTACGGGCCAACGTCAGCACCTCCCTCGAAGCCTATCAGAAGGCGTCACCACCATCCGCCGCCCTTCAACCCTCGAACCGCCACTGTTCGGGCACAAGATAGGCCATGATGGCCAGATCGCCGCAAGGATCGTCCGGACGGCCGCCCACTCTACAGCATAGCACGTCGTGCTTTCCCACGTAGCTAGATAGCGCGGCGCGCATGTGATTCGCCTCCTCCTTGATCTATAAAAGGAGGGCGAACCCCCCTGCCGCGGGGGACGGACACACGGATAGACAGACGAGCCGATAGCACGCAGCACACCACGTACTCATCCTCCAATTCTCCCACAATATCTTCAGCTACTTCACCAGGGACTTGGAAGCCACGCTTCCTCTCCCGCCTTGCTTGTAGCAGCTCCACTACAGGCACCCCCGGTGCTGAGCAATATAGTTCCTTGAGCACACCTCTGCTGGACGTACGGCCTCCTCGGCCGGAACCAGGATAAATCTCGTGTCTCTTATTGCTTAGCATCGACAATTGAGGGATAGACCTCGGCGCTTTCTACTGGTTAGTGTCGGGACCATATTCCGCACCGACAGTTGGCGCCCACCGTGGGGCAATCTGAGCGCCTAAGGTCATTCCATCAACTCCCTCCATGGTGATCCGCACTGAGTACCTTGGTACACGCTACTACATGGGCAGCTCGGACCCCCTCCCAGCCGGGTTCGAAATTCGGTTCGGGGACCTGAACTTTCAGGCCACGGGGAACGGCTACCTCATGCGCCTCACCAACCGTGAGGAGCTCCGCGCGCGGTGCCGGTGCCGGGTCGCTCGGCACCCGCCGCACGCACCACCATGGCACGGGCGCCCGCGGCACGGATGTCGCGGGCCCATCGACGCCACGACGCCGCCGCCGCTCCGGGCGGCGTTCGCGCCATGCGCGGTCCGAGCGGCGGCAGGCCGAGCGCGCCGCCACTCGGCGCGGCGCGCCGCGCCGTCACGACGGCCACCATCCCAGCGAGACAGCGCACGGTCTCCGGACCGCGCATCCCCATCGGGCTGCGTGGCGCTACGTCGGCCTACAACGCCAACGTCAACACCACGATGCGTAGGGTTCCGCCCGGCCGTCACGTCTTCGTCGCCAGGGACCCCGGCGCCTCAGCAGGGGACGAGTCGTCCCTGGGTTGCCTCGACGCTTTGCCACCCGCCAAGCGGCACGGATACGCGGAGTGGGACTTCTCCGGCGTGCCAGACCCAGTCGTGTTCCGGCGTTTCCTCGACGCTATGGACTACTGGTTCGGCTGCTCCGACGACTCCAGCACCGGGAGCTACGATCCCGCGCGGGAATGCTACGCCGTCATCACCAACGACCCAGCCAATGCCGCCGGTGCGGTGGGCGCCGAAGACGGGGAAGTCACGCCTGCCCCAGGGATCGCCACGCGCCTGGCCGACACCGACGCGCGCGGCCGGCCCAAGCCCGCGAGCTCGAGGCCAAGCCGGCGGAGGAATACGGACGGTGCGGCCGCTCCGCGCCTCAATGGCGGGGGAAGCCTCCGCGCGTGGCGAACGAGCGCGGGAGCCGGGGCCGACGGTCCGCGACCGCATCAACACCGTCCCCAACATCGACAACGCGGACGCGCCCCCGCGGGCGAGCCAAAGCTCATCGCCGCCGCGACGCCGCCGCGCGGGCCATGCCGCACCCTCGACCCCCGAGGCTCGAGACCTGCACCGCGAGGTGCAAACTCTCATCGAGCAAGCGGCCGTCCAGCAGGCCGAGAGCTCGGCCTCACGCATCCGCCAACAGGGGGATGCGCGGGACGACGAAGCTGCACCGGGAGGCGAACCCTCGGTCCACGCAGGAGGACCGGCAGGGCGACCCGCCGACCAAGGACGCACGCCGGCCAAGGAGCGGCTCCTTGACGCACGCAGGGCGCTGGATGGTGACGCCCGCAACGTCATCAACGCCATGCGCACGAGCAGGGCGGACGCGCGAGCAGCAATGGGCTACCACCCTCGATGGGGCAGACGCTACGACAGCGGCGAGGACCGCTCCCCGACGCCGGAGCCCCCGGGGACCCGCGTGTTCAGCCGGGAGATCGGCGTGGCGGTGTTCCCCCAGCACTTTCGCCAACCCTCGACCATCGTCAAGTACAACGGGGAGACGGACCCCCGCGTGTGGCTCAACGACTACCGCTTGGCTTGCCAGCTGGGCGGGGCCACCAGCGACGAGGTCATAATCCGCAACTTGCCCCTGCACCTCGGTGACGCGGCCCGGACGTGGCTCGAACACTTGCCCGCCAGCCAAATCCACAACTGGAATGATCTGGTCCGCACGTTCGTGGGCAACTTCCAGGGCACGTACGTGCACCCCGAAAATTCATGGGACCTGCGCTCCTGCACGCAGAAGCCCGGCGAATCGCTGCGGGACTTCATACGGCGCTTCTCCAAGCGCTGCACCGAGCTCCCCAGCGTGGCGCAGTCCGAGATTGTGCACGCCTTCCTCGAGGGCACCACATGCCGGGACCTCGTGCGGGAGCTGGGACGCAGCCCGCCCGCGGACTCCAACGAGCTGTTCGACATCGCCACCAGCTTCGCCTCCGGAGAAGAGGCCGTGGGGGCGATTTTCGACGGCAAGAAGGGGGAGCGCTCGGAAGACGCGCCCGCGGAGGGTAGCAAGTCCAAGGAGCCCCACCGCAACGACAAGCGGGGCAAGAAGAGAAAGAAGCCGCGCCGCGAGGCGCGCGAGCAGGGGCGCGACGGCGGTAATGCCGAGGCCCTTGCTGTTGACCCGGCTCGACGGGGCCCTCGACCGGTCCCTCGAGGCCTGGGGGTGTTTGATGACATGCTAAAAAAGCCATGTCCTTACCACAAGACCCCAGTGAACCACACCCTTGAGCAATGCGACATGCTCAAGAAGTTCTATGGCCGCGCCGCCGCGAAGGAGGCGGAGGCCAAGAAAGACGGGGGCGATGGCGACGCAGGCGGCTTCCCTGCCGTGGAAAACGTGTTCATCATCTTTGGGGGGCCAACCGTCGACATGTCGACCCGCCAGCGCAAGAAGGAGCGGCACGAGGTCCTCGCCGCGGAGAGGGCGCCTCCGGCCTTCCTCAATTGGTCGGAGGACGCCATCACCTTCAGCCGGGAAGACCACCCGAACCGCGTCCCCAACCCGGGCCAGTACCCGTTGGTGGTTGACCCCATCATAGGGAACGCGCGGTTCTCGAAGGTCCTCATGGACGGAGGCAGCAGCCTCAACATTCTCTACGCGCATACGTTGCGCCTGATGGGGATCGGGTTGGACCAGCTGCGGCCCAGCACGAAGCCGTTCCACCCGCATCGCGCCCGGCAAGCGGGGTCCGGCCCCTCGGGCGGTGTCGACTCGCCGCCTTGGTTTGGCACCCCAAAGAACTTCCGCAAGGAGATCCTCACCTTCGAGGTGGTGGGGTTCAAGGGGCCTACCACGCTATACTTGGGCGACCCTGTTACGCCAAATTCATGGCGGTCCCCAACTATACCTACTTGAAGATGAAGATGCCGGGACCAAACGGCGTCATCACCGTCGGCTCGTCCATCGAGCACGCATTCGACTGCGATGTCGAGTGCGTAGAACACGCAGAGGCACTGGCGCTGGAGGAAGCGCTGGTGAACACGTTGGAGAAGATGGTCAACGAAGACCTCGACTCCGCCGCCAAGCACGCCGGCACCTGCGAGGCCGCGGAGCAGACCAAGGAGGTCCCCCTCGACCCTTTAGCCCCCGAGGGCAAGGCGTTGAGGGTCAGCTCCGCCCTCGATCCCAAATAGGAAGTGGTGCTCGTTGACTTCCTCCGCGCCAACGCCGACATCTTCGCATGGAGCCCCTCAGATATGCCAGGCATCCAGAGGGAAGTCGCCGAGCACTCCCTTGACATCCTGCCAAACGCCCGCGCCGTGCAACAATGGCTCCGCCGCTTCGACGAGGAATGGCGACGGGCAATCGGAGCGGAGCTGCGGAAGCTTCTCGAGGCTGGATTCATCAAGGAGGTGTTCCACCCAACGTGGCTAGCAAACCCCGTGCTTGTAAAGAAAAAGAATGGGAAGTGGCGGATGTGTATAGACTACACTAGTCTTAATAAAGCATGTCCTAAAGTTCCTTTTCCTTTGCCACACATTGATCAGATCGTTGATTCAACGGCTGGGTGTGAATTGCTTTGCTTCCTTGATGCTTACTCCGGGTACCACCAAATAAAGATGAAGGAGTCCGACCAGCTCGCGACTTCGTTCATCACACCGTTCGGGACGTTCTGCTACGTCATGATGCCGTTTGGCCTCAGAAACGCGGGTGCAACAAACCAGCGTTGCATGCAGCACGTTTTTGGGGATCACATCGGGCGAACGGTCGAGGCGTACGTGGACGACATCGTCGTAAAGACCAGGAAGGCGGACGACCTGGTTGGCGACCTTGGCGTCGCGTTCAACTGCCTACGGGCCAATGGGGTCAAGTTAAACCCCGAAAAGTGTGTCTTTGGAGTGCCGCGAGGCATGCTCCTGGGATACATTGTCTCCCAGCGGGTAATCGAGGCCAACCCTGAAAAGGTTGCGGCCCTCGAACGAATGGGTCCGATCCGGGACCTCAAAGGGGTGCAGAAGGTGTTGGGGTGCCTCGCCGCCTTGAGCCGCTTCATCTCGCGGCTCGGTGAGAAGGGCCTGCCCCTCTATCGCCTCCTCAAGAAGCACGAGCGTTTCTCCTGGACCGCCGAGGCTCAGGAGGCGCTCGACAAGCTGAAGGCGTCTCTAACGCACGCCCCGATCCTCACGCCGCCGCAAGATGGCGAACCCCTGCATCTCTACGTGGCCGCAACCACCCAGGTGGTCAGCGCCGTGATCGTCGTGGAGCGCACGGAGGAAGGGCACACCTTGCCTGTGCAGCGGCCGGTCTATTACATCAGCGAGATCCTGTCAGATACGAAGACGCGCTACCCCCAGGTCCAAAAGTTGCTGTACGCGGTAGTCCTTGCGCGGCGCAAGCTCCGCCACTACTTCGAGGCCCACCCCGTCACGGTGGTTTCCTCCTTCCCATTAGGGGAGATCATCCGCAACCCCGACGCCGCGGGCAGGATCGCCAAGTGGTCCGTGGAGCTGATGGGCGAGACGCTCGCCTACGCCCCGCGCAAGGCCGTCAAATCCCAAATCTTGGCTGATTTCGTCGCTGAGTGGACGGACACGCAGCTGCCACCGCCGCAGATCCAAGCAGAGTGTTGGACTCTGTTCTTCGACGGCTCGGTAATGAAAACAGGGGCGGGCGCGGGCCTGGTTTTCGTACCACCCCTCGGGGAACACATGCGGTACGCGGTGCGCCTCCACTTCCCCGCGTCTAACAATATGGCCGAATACGAGGCCCTCCTCTGCGGCCTAAAAATCGCCATTGAGTTAGGCGTCAAGCGCCTCGACGTGCGGGGGGACTCGCAGCTCGTAATCGATAAGGTCATGAAGAACGCGAGCTGCCATGACGACAAGATGGAGGCCTACTGCAAAGCCGTGCGAGCCCTCGAGGACAAGTTCTACGGCATCGAGCTCAACCATGTGCCCCGCCGGTACAACGAGGAGGCGGACGAGCTCGCCAAGATTGCGTCCGGGCAGATCACCGTCCCCCCCGAACGTTTTTGCGCGCGACGTCGCTCAACCCTCGGCCGTCTTCGAGCCCCACCCCTCGAGTCACGACGAACCCTCGGGGGCTCCCTCGAATCCAGCAGGTGCGGAACCCATGGACAAGGACCCCTCGAACGAGGCGTACGTGCTCTCCCTCCCCGAGGGGTACGGCTCTCACAAGGCCGACGCGATGGACATCGAGCCAGCTCCTATCCAAGCGGACTGGCGTGACAAATACATCGCCTGGATCGCTCGAGGGGAACTCCCCGCGGACCGGGCCGTGGCCAGGCGCATCGCCAGGATGGCCAAGTCCTTTGCCCTCGTTGACGGCGAGCTGTACAAGCGCGCCGCCTCCGGCATACTGCAGCGCTTCGTGCCCATCCCCGAGGGGCGCGAGCTCCTGCGGGACATCCATGCGGGGATCTGCGGCCACCACGCCGCGCCCCGCACCCCTCGTCGGCAACGCGTTCCGCCGGGCTTTTACCGGCCTACCGCGATCGCGGACGCCGGGCCGAGATCGTACGCACCCGCGAAGGGTGCCGCTTCTATGCCCGCAAGTCCAACTTGCCCGCCCATGCCCCCGCGTACCATCCCCCGTAACATGGCCGTTTGCCGTGTGGGGGTTGGACATCGTCGGCCCCCGAGGAAGGCGCCGGGGGCTTCACCCACTTGTTGGTCGCGATCGACAAGTTCTCCAAGTGGGTGGAGGTGCGCCCCATCACGAATCTAAGGGCAGAGCAGGCGGTAACATTCTTCACCGACATCGTCTACCGCTTTGGAGTGCCAAACTCCATCATCACCGACAATGGGTCCCAGTTCACGGGCTGGAAGTTCTTGGAGTTCTGCGACAAGTTCCACATCCGTGTGGATTGGGCAGCCGTGGCACACCGAAAGACCAACGGCCAAGTAGAGCGTGCCAATGGCATGATCTTACAGGGCCTAAAGCCCAGAATTTTCGACCAGCTAAACAAATCGTCGAAAATGGCTCCAAGAGTTACCCCCGCGGTCGTGTGGAGCCTAAGGACCACCCCGAGCAGAGCCACTGGGTTCACCCCGTTCTTCCTAGTCCATGGCGCGGAGGCCGTCCTCCCCACGGACTTAGAATACGGTTCGCCCAGGGTTCGAAGCTATGACGAGGATGCCAACCAGCGATCCCGCGAGGACTCGCTGGATCAGCTGGACGAGGCACGCCTCGTGGCCTTGATGCATTCCGCAAGGTACCAACAGTCCCTCAGGTGCTACCAAGCACGCAAGATACGCCGGCGGGATTTCAGCAAAGGGGATCTGGTCCTAAGGCTACGCCAAGACAACTGAGGGCGCCACAAGCTGTCGCCCCCATGGGAGGGACCCTACGTCGTGGTGAAGGTACTCAAGCCCAGCACGTACAAGCTGGCCAACGAGGACGGTGAAGAGCTCACCAACACTTGGAACATCCAACAGCTACGTCGTTTCTACCCCTAGTTAGGATTCCCAAGCATTTTTTTTGTTGTAAAAATCATATGGCCAACGCCCCAGTTGGTGGCAACTATGTAAACACCTCAAGTCAAATGGAAAGGGCAACTCGGCTTTCCCCTGAAACCCAAGTTACCCTCGGGGGCTACTGCGGGGGGCACCCCCCCAAAATGGTCCCATTTTTGCGCAAAAATAAAACTACTCACACGTGCTGAGTTTGTTTCCTACTTCAACCTCGAGCAACGATTCGAACAGGGCGCTGGCGGCCTAGCGGAAGGAGCGCGCGAGTCAGAGATAGCCTACGCCGCGAGGATACGGCCCTTCTCTCTCGCCTCCAACCCGAGCCCCCCGCGAAAATCGAACTCCCCTAAGTAAAATCTACTCAGGAAGAAGGAGAAACAAAAAAGCGCAATAAGCAAAAGACTTCATTTCGTATCAACAAATGTTTACGACTAAGATAATGTGCTTATTTACAAGGCCGCGTGGCTAGAAACTGATGCACGAACAAAAAACGGGCCTAGCGCCCAACTGTTTTCAGGCGGGAGGAGCAGCAGCGTCAGCGGCGTCCGGGAAGAGGAACTCCTCGAAGGCTTCGGCGAGCGACCCGGCGGCGTCGGCGGCGAGCGCATCCACACGCTCCATCGCTACCTCGTCCTCGACGCCCTCAGAACGATGTAGCCCCCTCCGCCGCCTCGAAGTTGACCTCGTAGTGGGACCGCACCACTCCGCGGGCCTTCCCGGACGCCCCGCATACGCCGCCCGGCGCATCCACTCGGTGACGTGACCGCCAAGGGCACGCAGCGGCCGGCCGCCGAGCCGCCGCATGTGCTTCGCCCTCCTCCACCGCTCGCGCAAGTCTCGAGGGCCGCACCACGCAGCTCCCGCAGCCTCCCGCTCGGAGGAGTTATAGGAAGCTCGGCGCCGCCGGCCCGCTCACCGCATGCCCCGTGGCGGTGCGCAAGCCCGGAATCGCCAAGACAAGAAAGAAATCGAAAGGGGGATGCGAGCCCTCTAACGTAAAAACCAACAAGGCAAGAGTCAAACAAAGGCTCACCTTCGACTTGTTTCCCCTCTCCACCTCGAGAGCACGGCGCTCGGCCTCGACCGCCGCTCCCCGAGGCGCTTGACGGCCTCGCCCCCGCTCCCCGGAGGGCCGCCCTTGGTTCGCGCTCGTAATGCCGAGCACAATGAGCTCGCCCTCGGTCTTAGAGAGCTTGTCGTCCCGCTCCGCCAATGACTCCTCGCGCCGCCCTCGCGAGCGACGCGCTCCTCGCTCCGGGCCGTCGTCCCGGCGTCGACGAGGGCGGCTCGCTCCCGCCGGAGCCGCCCCTCGCCCCCTTGGCGGGCGGTGCGCTCTTGCGGGAGCCGCTCCTCGGCCGACGACGAGCGCCGCGGCCTTGGCGTCGTGGGCGGCCTTCATGTTGTCGGCCTCCTTGGCCCGCCGCTCCGCCCGCGCGCCCGCTCCCCGCCCGGCGCCGCCGCGCCCGCGCCCCCTCGAGCGACGAGCGGAGCTCCCGGTTCTCGCCGCGGACGCCGGCCACCTCCGCCTCCCGCTTGGTCGCCGCCGTCCGCATCTTCTCCAGTCCGAGCGCGCCGCCACGCGCCTCATCATGATAGATGAGAGCCGTGCAGACCCGCTCAAGGCTAGAGCGGCGCGTCGGGTCCTGCCTCGTGCTCTCGGGGAGCTCGTCGCGCAAGACCACGGCCCGGTACGCCAGCCAACCGTCCGGGGTCCTGAGGGCATCGGCGAGCGCGTCGAAAGCGCCGCATCGCTCCCGGAGCTGGTGGAGCTCAGCGTTCACTCGATCGAAGGCGCTGTACTTGTCATGGGCGCGGCGCTCGAGCTCCTGTCACCCACAAATCGAAACCCGTAAGCGCTGCGACACAGAAACGGCGCACAAAAGCAAGAAAAAGAAGAAAACGAACAACAACACTCTACCTGGAAGACGCGCCATGCGGGGCCACCATGGACCCTCAGCGCCTCGTTCAGTGCGCGGTCGAGCGTGGCGCCGTGGCTCCAGAGCTCTCCCCGCAGCTCCCCGCTCTCCCCCGGGCGTCGAGAACGCAGCGCATCGCCGCCGGCCCCCTCTACCTCGGGCGCAGCGGCCGCGCGCGGGAGGACGAGGCCTCGGCGCCGTGTCCTCGGTCCCCCGCCACCATATGACCCTCGCGCCGCCCTCACGAGGGCCCCCTCCCGGGGGGTCGGGGGAGCACGTGGGGAAGCTCGCCCACCGATCCCACCCGGCGGCGGGAGTCGTCGTCTAGGACCTCCACCACCTCCGCCCCGGAACCACCGGCAGGGGCGCCAACCCTTGCGCCGCCTCCGCCGGCCGCCTCCACCGCGCGCTCCACGGCCACGGGCGCTGGCGTGGCGCCGCGCCCACCGCCTCCCGGCCGCGCCCCGCGCCAGCCGGGCGCCCGGCCGCCCTCCGCAGCAGCCGCCACCTCCGGCCGTGCCTCCGCGACCACGGGTGCCACCGCGGGCCGCACCCCGCCCCCGCCCTCCACCGCGGTTAGCGCCACAAGCCGCACCTCCGTCGCAGCGGCCACCATCGGCCGCGCCTCCGCCACGACCGCCGCCGTGGGCCGCGCCTCCGCCACGGCCGGCCGCCCGCCCCTCGGCAACCACCGGCCGCGCCATGGCGTGCCGATCCGCCGGCCGAGGCCTCGGGGCCCCGCCCGCACCCTCGCGAGCTCTCGCCCGCCGCCGCCGTGCTTGCCCCCGCCCGCGACGCCCTCGACGAGCGCCGCCGGTGGGGATGGACGCGTCCGTCCCCGCACCTTGGCCGGTGCGAGGGGAGGCACAGTTGGCACCACCCTGCGCGGGCACAAACAGAGGGTTAGAACGCCTGATCATCAAAAAATCAAACCAAGTAAAGGATCGAGCCCCTTACCTCGAGGAGGAAAAGGCGCGCTTCCTTTTCCCTCGAAGCCTCGGCGGATGAGGCCGGCGTGGCCGGCGCGCCCGCCGCCGCGCCTCCCCCGACGTCACCGCCGCGCGCACAGCGCGCGCGGCCGCGCGCGCCCCCGTGGTGCGCGCCGGCCGCCCCGCGGCGCGCGCCGCCCCCGTTGTCGATCGCCGGCGGCGGGCGCCGTTGCGCCCGCCCCCGTGCGATGCCGCCCTTGCCGCCGGAGCCGGCTCCGGCGACGACGGGGCGAGGGCTCCCACCCATCGTAGGGGCCCCGCCCCCTCGCCCTCTTCCTCTTCGTCCTCCTCCGAGGACGAGTACTCCTCGGTCCCCGGGGAGGAGAGCCCCGCCTCCTCGCGCCGCCGCACTCCGCGCTCTCGTCGCTCGTGGCGCTCGTTGTGCCGCCCGCGCGCTCCCTCCGCGCGCGCCGCCCGCTCCTCGCTCCCGCCGGCCGCGCCGCCCGACCAAGCGCGCGGGAGTCGGGGGTGGGCGGGACGGACTTCGCGGCGGTGAAGTTCACCAGCTGCATGCAGGAACATCAAAGACGCGTCAGAAGGCAGAGGCAACACCAAGAACTAAAACAGAATCAGGAATCACACTCACCAGCGGGCCGGTGGGGAGCATCTCGAGATCCCACGGGGTCCGGTTTGGGTGCGTCGGCATCCGGGTGTCGACGGCGCTCCGTGCCCGGGTGAGCGCGTACGGCCGCCCGAGGAGGGTCGGGAGCATCCGCGACCTCGCCAACGCGATGGGGTTCGCCTCCTCCGTCATCTCAAAGATGCAGAGCGGCCTCTCCATCAGAGGCACGACCCGCCGGTGATGGAGGAAGGCGAGGACGGCCATCGCGGTCAGCCCCTGCTGCGACAGGCTCCTTAGGGCGGCCAGGACCGAGTCCCCGCCGCCTCCGTGCCGGGGCTTGGACACCCCGTAGCCCCAAGAGCCGGGCTTCTCCTTGAACACCCGACCGGTGTAGGGGGGAGGCCGGGCTCGGCGTTGCGCGAGTAGGAACCATCCCCGCTCCCACCGGCGTTGTTCGTCGTCATGGTGCGGGGATGTAGTGGTCCTTGAACCGCCCCCGCAGGCGAGCGACATCCCGCCGCGCGCACCGCGCGCGCAGTCCCCGGCTCCGTCGTGGGCCGCGTGAAGAGCTCCGCGCGGAAGAGGTGTACCCCGCAGCTCCCGCTGACCGGGATCCCCAGGTACCCCTCGCAAACGCCCACGAACGTGGCCGCCTGCTATATCGCGTTGGGCGCGAAGTTGTGCAGCTCCACGCCGTAGTAGTGGCACAACGCCCGCATGAAGCGGCTCGCCGGCGCGTTGAAGCCTCGCTCGTGGAAGCGAACGAAGCTCACCACGTAACCTTCCGGCGGATTGGGCGCGCGGTCCCCCGCCGGCGGCACTATCCACTCCGCCGGGCGGCCCTCCTCATTTGCCGCCAGCTGGCCGGCGGTGACCAGCTCGTTGAGAGCCAGAGGGGTCACCGACGACCTCTCCCAGGCGTATGGGTCAAGAATCGTGACGGGCGGAGGCGGCGCTATGAGAAGAAGGCAAAGGAATGCGAGAGCGGAGGACGAGAAGAAGAAGAAGAACTCAAATGGCAAAGCCGCACGGTGGCGAAGGCGAGGCGAAGGCGAAGGCACAGGGGGCTGAAATGGCGGAGCGCTAAGGTAAAAAACCGCCGTCTCCCCCTCCCCTCAGATTTATAACCCGCGGGCGAGCTCTCCGGGGCGGATGTCCCGCGCGCATTAATTGCAGGGAATCTTCTCTTCACGCTGACGAACGGGCCCCGCCACGACCACAGCGGCCACATCACAGCGAGCGGGCCATCATCACGGTGAAGACTAGCAGGGACCAAGGCAGGCGGTCACGTCCGCCTGCCACACCGCCCACTACGCGCGCGTGCGCGGCCACTACGCCTAAAAAGGTGCGCCCGCGTCGCGAACCCGCAACCTCGACTGTGGGGCATTTAATGACCCGGTCCCTCGCCAAGCAAGGAGAACCCTCGAGCGGGGCGAGCCCCCGGCTCGAAACGATGTCAGCCCTCGAAGGGACATCGGCGTGAGAAGGTCGCCCGGGGCCTGCTTGAAGTAAAGGTGCACCACGAGCACCCATGCCACGCAAAACCCTCGAGCGGCACGAGCCCCTGGCTCGAGACGATGTCAGCCCTCGAAGGGACATCGGCGTGAGAAGGTCGCCCGGGGCCTGCTTGAAGTAAAGCAGGCACCACGAGCACCCATGCCACACAAAACCCTCGAGCGGCACGAGCCCCTGGCTCGAGACAATATCAACTCTCTAAAAAGGACACATGCGTGAGAAGGTCGCCCGGGGCCCGCTTGAAGTAAAGTAGGCACCGCGAGCACCCATGCCACGCTATGCTACTGACCAGCACCTCGGGGGCTGGCTCGCACAGACCTCTCGACGGCCGCAAACGCAAAAAGACGGGGCCGCCCAGGCGCCGCTCCGCACGGCCCTACTGATCAGAGGTTCAAAGCCTGACCCTCGACGGGTTCGAACAAGCGCCCCAGATCGCAGAGTCAGGGACGACGAGGGCACGCGCATTCGAGCCGTTCCTCGAGCCCGCCGGCTCGAGGGTGCCCCACATGTCGTGTTCGAGAGCCAGCGAGGGTAGCTAGCCGGGGGATCCCACCGAGGGAGAGCTTCCACGCCCTCGGTCCCTATCGAACGGGACCGAGCCCCACCTAGCAAACCCACGCAAGCGCTTCAATGGACGTGTCTCTGGACCACGCAGCCTACCCTTATCGAACGGGGCATGGGCGTCCACTCGAACCACCCATTAGCAGCTCAAAGAGGAATCCGCAATTCGCGACCCACTCGATGGGGGTTGCGGAAACCTCACCCTCCGTCCCGCGGAGGGACGGCGAGGGCGCGTTAAGAAACAAGTCGTAAAGCTCTACCCGATTGCCTCGAACGGGCCCAGGCTCGGGGGCTTAACGCACGGCTACACCTCCTTGCCTTGCACCCGCCAGAGACAGCGCCAGCAGCGCGTGCATCACCGAAGCCGGCTGAGACATTGCCGATGCCGGTTGAAACATGTGCCACGCCCTCTGACCAGTTCTCGCGGTTAACCCCTGCAGGAGCATCCACACTCCTGCAGGGCTTCGGGGGCTAGACCCGCGAGTCCGCTGGCGCGGCCCCACGGAAAGCGTTCGCAAAACAAGGAGGGAAGAACGTCCTATCGGTAGGTTCCAGCGTCTGCGGGAGCCTCAATGGCAAACCCGCAGACGCTCGGGGGCTACTGTCGGGGACAGCCCTCGGGGTCCCCTTAAACAACAGGCAAATCCCCACTTAAAACCCACAACAAAACCAAAACACAGTGTGCCTAACCATGCAGGATACGACCCTTGCCGCAGGGACCCCGACGGCCCACCAAGGCGGCCCTCTTGAAGATCCCCTCGAGCAGGCTCCGCCTCGCTCGAGGATGCGCGCTCCCCTTGGGCGGGCTCCACCCCGTTCGAGGGGGTGTGCTTCCCTCGAGCGGGCTCCGCCTTGCTCGAGGGCCCGCTCCCCCCCGAGCAGGCACCGCTTCGCTCGAGGGTCCGTTCCGCCCTCGACCGGGGTCCGCCACGCTCGAGGGCGCCCCTCACGCGTGCGCCGGCCCCCCGTACACGGGCATTTAACGCCCGACACCGGCGGGACGGCGCCATCACGCGCCGGGGCTCGCGCCCCCGTCGCCGCACCAACTCCCCGTGGAGGAGCCCATCCCCATCACCGTGGGGAGGGACCGTGCGCCGCGGACGGTGTCGGGCCTCGTGACGCCGCGTGCCTGCTCCAGTACGACTAACGCGCCGAGCCCTCGAAGGGGGGCCGGTTGCACCCTCGATCTGCTTTCTTGTGACCCTACAGGGTTAGGTGGAGGCGCTAGGCCGGTGGAACGCCATCCCTGCCACTGTAACAGCGTGGCCGCCGTCCCCACGCGTACAGGCGCACGCCAGGCGCTGTAGCAACAACTCTAGCACTGTGAAGCGCGTCGGGAAGGGGCGCCGTTTTACCTACTCCTGTACTCCGTACGGGCCAACGTCAGCACCTCCCTCGAAGCCTACCAGAAGGCGTCACCACCATCCGCCGCCCTTCAACCCTCGAACCGCCACTGTTCGGGCACAAGATAGGCCATGATGGTCAGATCGCCGCAAGGATCGTCCGGACGGCCGCCCACTCTACAGCATAGCACGTTGTGCTTTCCCACGTAGCTAGATAGCGCGGCGCGCATGTGATTCGCCTCCTCCTTGATCTATAAAAGGAGGGCAAACCCCCCCCTGCCGCGGGGGACGGACACACGGACAGACAGACGAGCCGATAGCACGCAGCACACCACGTACTCATCCTCCAATTCTCCCACCATATCTTCAGCCACTTCACCAGGGACTTGGAAGCCACGCTTCCTCTCCCGCCTTGCTTGTAGCAGCCCCACTACAGGCACCCCCGGTGCTGAGCAATATAGTGCCTTGAGCACACCTCTGCTGGACGTACGGCCTCCTCGGCCGGAACCAGGATAAATCCCGTGTCTCTTATTGCTTAGCATCGACCATTGAGGGATAGACCTCGGCGCTTTCTACTGGTTAGTGTCGGGACCATATTCCGCACCGACAAACATAAAGTAAAAACTCAAAAGAACACAGGGTAACTTAATGAATCTATTGGATCTTGCCAAAATCCAATAGAGCCGATAACTAGCTCCAAGCTAGATCTTAGCCCACCGCGTGGCTCATGATCTAACAAGAAACCTTCTTGAACGAAGCTTGAATCTACCGCATGATACAAAGCATGGTAACAAGACTACTTGCATCATGATCTAAATCCACCGAATGATAGTAGACATGATACAAGGTTGCCGATACTTACGGAGGTCAACGGATCGATGAACCCTCTCGCAAAACTCGACGACACGACAAGGACTCAAAGGTTTGGCGTAAAGCTGGTTTGTTATGAGAATGTTTCTGATACCATTACATACATCCAGGGTCTGTATTTATACCCTGTCATGGCATGACTCCGAATGGACTACGAGCACAATATTTGATACCTAATTTATCTCTAAGTGCGATCGCTTATCCATCCATTCGTTCCTTCCACTCGGGCCACATCATCATGCAATCCCACTGAAGGACCGATACTGCGAACCAGAGAGGGGGGGAGTGAATGGGAGCCGATAAAAGTTCTTCTCGGAGGAGATGGAAACTCCAACAAGGTGAACACGGCTTCCAACACACGTCTCCGACTCACTACCCAAGTTGGCCAAGCCCACGTAGCCACTGGAGTGCCACTGGACCTAGGAACCAACACACACAACCTTCCGACCCGAGAACGCAGCGGAACACCAAACCTCGAGTCTACAGACTCACACCGGTCAGACCGGTGTAGCCTGGGCAGCTCGGGATGAACAGCACCCGCGGGTCAACTCCCCCAAATCCAAACATCGATCTCCCGAATCGCTCCACGGACTTGAACAAGACTTTGGGGATATTAGGAACACATCATGAGGAGTCCATAGCCAAGTTAAATCCCACCAAAACTCGTCCAAAAAGGAGGAATCAAGGACACTTCCAACCCAAGAACTCAAGAAACCCCAAAACCGAGCACCTTTACTCACGAATTTGGGTGGGGAATCACAGCCCAAAGAACCACGAAGGGTTCCCACAAATTTCCCCAATCAAATCCCAAAGAGAGAGGTCCCGAAAACAACTCAAAGAAATCACCAAGAGAGGGCTCCGAAAATCACCACCAAGAACAACCGGGGAAAACACATCCAAACCTTGAGGAACCACGCCGAATCATCTATACATGAAACAAAGGTTCATACAAGGTCTAGCAAGCCGCCCGATCATCCATCCCTCTCAACAAGATCTCTCCGTGAAGCTCTCTTGCTAGTCCTATAGAAAACCTAAGTAAAATAGGAAGGAAAATGGGAAAACAAATGAGCTAGGGTTCCAAGAGTTGGCTGCCATCCTCTCACCTCTTGGGTTATATGTAAGCAACCGAAAGTCTAAAATGCCCTTCTCTACTAACTAGGGATACAAGCCCCTCAAGGGCGGATTTGGAAGTCTTCATGTCTTCACCATCAGACGGATGCCCGGCGATCGCACCCTGCGTAGCCTCGACGCAAGCCATGCGATCCCGACGCGTGTCCTCCGCTTCGAAGTCTCAGGGCTGCGTCGTCGCACACCGGTCAGACCGGTGCTCCCCACCGGTCAGACCCACCGGTCAGACCGGTCTGGCACTACTGCAGCACCGTCTTCGGTTCTTCGATCTTGGCTTTGTGTATCAACTAAGGAACCCAGTGGTTTTCTGGTGAACCACCGGAAACCCCGCGAACTCGGTGTAGCCTCCGCCAATCTCCACTCATGACTCGGCTCCCACGTAGTCCCGGCTCGACCTTGGTTTTGAGGTTCAACCAAGAAACCGTCCACGACTTCATCTTGCTGTTCATGCCACCATGCGGCCCGCACTTGACCCCGCTGGCCACCGGGTCCCTCGAACGAAGCCTACTTGTCTTCTTCACACCTAGAGGCCTCACCGGCGATGACCTTTCGCGCTTGTTCTTCACCTGCACCAACACCAGTCAAGCCGCAACCTGCACCTGCAATACTTAGCCAAGAGTCAGTCCACAACGTTGTCAATCACTCATTACACAAGGAAGCGACCATCCTTGCAGGTGCTCAATCTCCCCCTTGATGAGTGCATTGACAACACCCACACGAAAGTAACAAGAGAGAAAAGGAAAAGAAAAGAAATGAACAAAAAGAAACTCCAACAAGTGATCGAAAGCCAACCAAAGGCAAAGAGCAAGATCACTTGAAGAAGACAAGTCTCGGACCCCTTAGGAAAGGGCAACGGCTCAACACATTCGAGACAAAGCAAAGCTCAAGCAAATAGCGCAAACCACCGAATCAAAGCTCGAACAACCACAAAGAGCTCCCCCTGAACCAATGCACCTCCCCCCTGGACGAATGCATGCAAGACACCACTTGAAACAGGGTAGCAGCAACAACTCAGCCTTGACCGGTCAGACCGGTCAACACCACCGGTCAGACCGGTGTGCAACATGTGAACAGAACCAGCACTCATACCGCCGTCGGACCGGTGACCACGACCGGTCGGACCGTGCACAACAGAGCCCAGAAATGGCTCGAAACCACCTGAAAACCTTCTAAATGCGTCCAGCAAGCCATTTCAAGCTCAAACTTCTCCCCCTTGTTGGCAATGCATGAATCAAGCCAAAAATGCAAAACTTTCAACCTAGAGCTTCTCAAATAGACAATATTCAACAAAGAAGGCTACACATGTCCAAATGAGCAAGTTAGATAATCTACGGCTTCGTATCGATCTCAACTACATGATCACCAAGTTGCACAACCATTGGACGAAGCTAAGATGGATTTTGGCAATTTTGCGAAAAACTTGCCTCTCATGAGCAAAGTCCTAAACATGATCAAAGCATATCAAAATGGCAAAGCCACACAAACTTCATGCTAGGACAACCATTCTAATCATAAGACCATCACAAACACCCACAAGCACCTCATGTCATGTCAAAGCCACCGAGCCATGTGCCTACTTCTATGTATGAGACTTCTCATTGGTAGGCATCATGCAACGGTTTAGCACCCAAAGCAAATTAAAATTAGAACATATGACATGGGAGCACATTTCCAAGCATTTTTCATTTCATTTTCAGATTTGTAAATGGTACATGAAATGTCTTTGCGACAAAAAAGAACTTATGCCCCTCCACAATATAAAACAAGAGGGCTAAACATTCATGATGGCAAATGAGCCTTTGGCCCAATATGATCACTAAATTAGCTATCCAACCACAAATTAACCATGACCAAGCCACTAAAACATGTCAAGATCGTATAAAGGCATTTACACATGAGAGAGCATACATGTGACATTTTTGAAAAGCATAGCTATCAACCATGGATTATTCATCAAGATCATCAAGAGCTAAGCCAAACTAACCATAGCATACCAAACAAGCTCACAAAGACATATATCTCATTCCATGGTGAACAATGTATATGAGAGAAGCTTTTCCTAACCAATGCATATGATACAAAATGCATGCAATCTAAGATACAAGGATGCCTATACATCATGTTACATATGCCATGCCAAATGCAAGGAATGCACAAAGGAAAGCTATACATATGCTACAAAAGAGAGCTCCCACGCACCCAACTCAAGAAATCAAAAGCACACCAAGTTCCCCCGCAAACGAGTGAAAGTTGCTTGATCTAGGGGTTTGGTGAAAATATCGGCTAGTTGGTCATGTGTGGGCACATGGATCAAAGCTATCTTTCCTTTTTATACGTTGTCTCTAAGAAAATGATACCTCACTTCTATGTGCTTGGTTTTGGAATGGAGCACTGGGTTCTTTGCAATGCTTATGGCACTGGTGCTATCACATTGAAGTGAGACATGGGTATACTCCTCACCAAAGTCACTCATGGTGTAGGTGATCCAAAGGAGCTGAGAGCAACAACTAGCAGCGGCAACATACTCGGCCTCGGTCGTGGATTGAGCAACACTCGACTGCTTGCGGGAAGACCAAGAGACCAAAGAGGAACCCAAAAACTGGAAAGTCCCAGAAGTGGACTTCCTATCCAACCGACACCCGGCAAAATCCGCGTCTGAAAAACCATGAAGCGCTAAAAAGAGGGCACGGAGTACCAAAGGCCGAAGTCGGGAGTGTGACGCAAGTACTTGAAAATTCTCTTCACCGCTTGCCGATGCGAAGTCCTCGGAGACGCTTGAAAACGAGCGCACAGACACACTGAGAACTGTATGTCCGGCCTCGTTGCCGTCAAGTAGAGGAGTGACCCGATCATGCTCCGGTACTCCTTCTGGTCCACATGTTCACCTTCCTCGTCCGCATCAAGAGCTGTAGTCGTACTCATCGGCGTCGTCATAGCCTTGGAGTCCTCCATCTTGAATTTCCGCACAATGTCCTTGGTGTTCTTCGCCTGATGCACAAATGTTCCTTCCTTTGATTGTTTGATTTGTAGCCCGAGGAAGAACTGCAACTCGCCCATCATGCTCATCTCAAATTCCCTGCTCATATCATCTGCAAACCTTGCAACAAGAGAGTTAGACGAGCCACCAAAGACAATATCATCCACGTACACCTGCACAATCAGGATATCTCTGCCCTGCCTCAGCAAAAACAAGGTCTCATCGACCTTCCCCATCTCAAAACCTCTCTCAAACAAGAACCCCCTCAACCTACCATACCAAGCTCTAGGCGCCTGCTTCAGCCCATAGAGCGCCTTCCTAAACTTGTACACCCGGTGGGGGTACCTCTCACTCTCAAACCCCAGAGGCTGCCTCACATACACTTCTTCCTCCAACACACCATTCAGAAAAGCACTCTTCACATCCATTTGGTGCAACTTGAACCGTTTAGCCACATAAAAGGCTAGAAGGATCCTAATCGCCTCCAAACGGGGTACGGGAGCAAAGGTCTCCTCGTAGTCGATCCCCTCCTTCTGACTGAACCCCTGAGCAACAAGCCTCGACTTGTTCCTCACAACCTCACCCTTCTCTCCCTCTTTGTTCTTCCACACCCACTTTGTACCAATCGGCTTACACCCTAGGGGAGGGTCAACCAACTCCCAAACCTGATTCCTCTCAAAGTTCTCCAACTCCTCAAGCATCGAATTAACCCAATTGTGATCATATAGTGCGTGTCCAATGTCTTTGGGCTCAAAAGTAGCAAGAAATGCAGCATGAGTAAAATGAGAGTTGTTTCGAACCCTCGACCGTGTAGTGCGTTCATTCATGTCGCCGATGATCCTTGAAGCTTGGTGATCCACTTGTACTCGCCGGGGAGGTTCTCGCCTCCATGCTACCTCCCCCTCAACACTATCTTCTCCTCGTTCTTGATTTGTCGTCGTAGGTGTAGTAGAGGGTCCGTCCATCACCGTAGTCAAAGTAGTGGGTACTTGTTCAGCCGAGGGCACCACACCGCCATCTTCATCATCACCATGTTCATGCTCCTCCTCCTGAAAGATCTTCTCGCCAAGCTCATCATCACCTGCACACTCAAAGACAAGCTGACTATGTGGCTCTGTCTCGTTGAAGGTTACCTCGCAAGTCTCCACGATTTGGTTAGTTTCAAGATTGAGCACACAATATGCTCTAGAATGAGATGCATAACCAAAGAAAATGCCATCGACAGACCTAGCCTCAAACTTATCCAACTTCCTGCCTTTCTTCAGAATGAAACACTTGCAACCAAAGACATGGAAGTGTCTCAACTTGGGTGTCCGACCATGCATCAACTCATAGCATGTCTTCTTCTTATGCACTCTGAGGTATATCCTGTTCGACACATAGCATGCAGTATTCACCTCCTCAGCCCAATACCTCCTCGGAGTCCTATGCTCATCAAGCATCGTCCGAGCCATCTCGCACAAGGTCCTGTTCTTCCTTTCCACAACACCATTCTAGGGAGGCGTATACGGACTCGAAAACTGGTGCTCAAGACCCAAGTCATGGCAAAAGGTTTCAAAGCGAGAGTTCCTGAATTCCGAGCCATTATCACTGCAGATAGCTCGTATGGCATCTCCGTGCCTCTCGTTCCTCAACCTCAAGACTAGATCTCGAACAAAACCAAACATCTCCCCCTTATCCTCAAGAAAGAACACACACGCATACCGAGAATAGTCGTCCACCACAACAAGGACATACCACTTCCCACCCGCAGATCGCACACGAGCTGGGCCAACAAGGTCCATATGGAGCAGCTCGCATGGACGCTCGCTCATCACATCGGTGAGAGGCGGGTGAGAAGAGGCTACCATCTTGGCATGCCTACACGGCGCACAAACCAACTCTTTCTCAAGCCTCAACCGTGGCAATCCTCGGACCAAATTGAGTTTACTCAAGCGAGACAAAAGGTCAAAGCTCAAGTGACCCAACTTCCTATGCCACTTCCACAACTCACTCGAAGAACCAGCCAAGAAACAACGCTCCACACCCGAAGACTGAGAAAAATCAGCACGAAACACCTTACCCTCGGGAACGACCATACAGACAAGATCCCCTCGAGAGTCCAAAATCCGAGAACCACCTGGCTGAAACAACACCTCAAAGCCCTCATCCAACAACTGGGACACAGAAAGCAAATTGTACCCCAGCGATTGAACAAGAGCAACACGCCTCAGAGTGATCTTGTCACTCACTTTGATCTCACCTTCGAAAGCACACGCCCACGCCCATTGTCCCCAAAAGTGATGTACCTCCTTGTCACCACCGGACGAGACTTGAGAACCACCCCCTCGTCTCCGGTCATATGCCTCGAGCAACCGGAGTCAATCAACCAAATGTTCTTCAAGTCTCCCACCTGAAATTCAAAAACGAGCACGTGAGCGAACAAACGACTCAGCACTAGGGTTAGTACCGAAAGAGTAAAACCAGTGCCGAGCCATTTGCTCGAAAGTGGGGTTAACACCAACCAAAGCATTTCTCCTACCAAAGCTACCTCCACGAACACGACCACGGTAACAACCTTGAGGGAACCATCCCTCTCTGCCTGGAGGAGGACCAAAACCACGAAAGAGAACCTGTGGACTGTCCCTCCTCTCCTTCTCAAAGCTACGACTCCTCCCATCCCCGTAGTGAACTCGAGGGGGAGAACGCCAAGCAACCTGACCACCTGCAAACTCTCCAGCCCAACCACCAGAACCACGACCTCTAGAAACAACCCTCACACCTGTACGAGCACGAAACCCAAAACGCTACTTGTCGAGGCCTGCACCGGTCTGACCGGTGCCACACACCGGTCTGACCGGTGTGACCTAGGCAGCAGCGCCTCCAACAGCCTTCTGCTCTCCCCAAGCCCGAACTGTCCTCACGTTCGCCTTGGACCTGGGCATCTGCATACGAGGCTCAAGTACACCATCAGAAGGGTGGTACTTGTCCTTGTTAGCCCACTCATTTGCCATCCTCTCCCCACGCTTCCTCTCGAAGCAAAACTCCTCCTTATGGCCATCTCTCCCACAATAGCCACAATGGAACCTCACAAGCTTAGGCTTAGGCTTGGGATGTGGCTGCTCACTAGGTTTCTCTCCACTCAACTCGTCCACCGGTTTCCCCTCACTAGCCTTCTCACTTCCTTTCCCAAAGAACACTTTCCCCGAAGTGCTCACAAATTTGATAGGCTTTTGTAGGTCATTTGTGGGTGTAGGAAACATGGGTGGAACTGGGGTTGTGTCTAGTCGGTTCCTAAGATGGTTAGGTTTTGGGGGGAAATCATTTTTGTGGTGGGTTTTTGGTGGCTCTGGGATATTCTCTCCACTTCCCTCACCAACCTTGTTTGCCCCAAGTCCCTCGCCATCTTGCCTCTTAAATGCCTCGATCATCATCCTCAACTGAGGCTCATGACCAGACAACCAACCCATCAACTTCCTCAAGTCATCATTCTCATCCTGCAAACGATCAACATAATGTGCAAGTTCCAGATTTTTCAAAGCATGCATTTCACAGGTAGAGCATGATGTAGGCATGGGTTCCTTCAATTTAGCCTCAAGAGAACTGGTGTATGCATGCATCTCATCAATCTTAGCATGCAACACAGGGCAAGAAGTGCAAGCACCTAACAAAGCAGGTCTAGACTTAAGCTCGACCACTTCAACCCTAAGCACATCTAGTTCATCACACTTGGAGGCATGCTTCTCCTTAAACGAAGCAAGATCAGCAAGAAATATGGAGCAATCAGCACAATCATTCTCATCCGAAACAAAAGGGCTAGCCTTAAGGGAATCAATCTCAAGCATGCTATCAAGCACCTGTGTCTCTAGCTCAGCCACTCTGGTCCTAGCATCCTCGAGTGAAGCCCTAAGCTCTTTTCTCATTTTCTTGGCCTCTCTAAGCATGTCATCACGGTTATCAAGCAAAGTGCCAAGCCTCTCATTCCCCTGGCGCAAGAAGGGAAGTTCATCACGCACCTCATCGTCGGACTCAGAGTCTGAGTCGCTCTGTGTGCTCTTCTTGCTGCCGGAGCTCGGCGCCATGGTGCAGAGGCCGTCTCTCACGAAGCAGCTCAGCCCGCTCAGGATCTTGGATGACTTCTTGTTCTTACGACGATCACCTTCGTCTTCACTGCTGCTCGAGCTCGAGGTGGAGTACGCGGAACTGGAGTCGACGTCGCACGCTCCAACCATCGCTCGGGCCTTGCCTCGGCTCTCCTTCTTCCTCGATCGTCGCTCGTCCTTGTACTTGTTCTTGTGCTTGCTCTTGTGGTCGCACCTCGACCGGTACTTGCCATCCGTCCTCGACTTGTGCTTGTAGCTGTCCTTGTTCTCGACCTTCTCCGGGCAGTCGGCGACGAAGTGTCCCGGCTTGCCGCACTGGAAGCAAGTCCTCGTCTTCCTCCTCATGTTCACACAGTTCTCGTGCAGCCTCTCGAACTGCCTCGTCAGGAGCGCCAACTCGTCTTCTCCAAGCTTGTTGAACTCCTCATCTGGCATAGACATCAAGGAGGAGAAAGAGAACATCCTGGTGGATGGGTTAGAGTTAGCCTTTCCTTTGGAACCACCAACGAGGGCAAGACTATGGGAATCTGTCGGTCCCTCGAGCTTGGCAGTCATGCCCCTATCCACCTCAGCCGACTTGAGCTTCGAGAACAGCTCGTTCACCGTCAGAGTGTCATACTTCTCCGACTCCACAATGGCCTCGAACTTTCCGCACCAAATCGTACGATCCAAAGAGTGTAAGAGCTTGACCGCTCTATCATGATCATCGTACGGGAGAACATCCACATTGGCCCTAATGTTGTTCACAACCACCGTGAACCTCTGAAACAAGGCATCGATAGACTCACCGGGGAGATGAGTGAAGTTCTCGTACTCTCTCCGGTAGGTCGCATACATCCGTGCCTGAACCTAGGCATTCCCAACATGAGCCTCCTTCAGCACCGTCCAAATTCTACATGCCAAGTGCTCGGTGTGCACCCGATCGAACTCAGGCTGACACAAAGCACGAAACAAGTAGTCGACCGCCTTGTTGTTGGCGTCGAATCTGTCCCTCCATCCTGCAGCGAAGAAGTCCATCCGCTGGACATAGCCTGTGTCCACCGTGACATCCCAAAGGATCTGACCCTTTCCACGGAGGAACGCACCCATCCGCTTGCTCCACATCTGGTAGTTCTTGCCATCGAAGTGTGGAGGACCCGAACCCCGTTCCTGGTACGCCACCCTTGGATCTTAGACTGGTTAGAGTCAATAAAGACTCGAACCGGCTCTGATACCACTTGAAGGACCGATACGGCGAACCAGAGAGGGGGCAGTGAATGGGAGCCGATAAAAATTCTTCTCGGAGGAGATGGAAACTCCAACAAGATGAACACGGCTTCCAACACACGTCTCCGACTCACTACCCAAGTTGGCCAAGCCCACGTAGCCACTGGAGTGCCACTGGACCTAGGAACCAACACACACAACCTTCCGACCCGAGAACGCAGCGGAACACCAAACCTTGAGTCTACAGACTCACGCCGGTCAGACCGGTGTAGCCTGGGCAGCTCGGGATGAACAGCACCCGCGGGTCAACTCCCCCAAATCCAAACCTCGATCTCTCGAATCGCTCCACGGACTTGATCAAGACTTTGGGGATATCAGGAACACCTCATGAGGAGTCCATAGCCAAGTTTAATCCCACCAAAACTCGTCCAAAAAAGGAGGAATCAAGGAAATCCCGCCAAGAGCACTTCCAACCCAAGAACTCAAGAAACCCCAAAATCGAGCACCTTTACTCACGGATTTGGGTGGGGAATCACAGCCCAAAGAACCACGAAGGGTTCCCACAAATTTCCCCCATCAAATCCCAAAGAGAGAGGTCCCGAAAACAACTCAAAGAAATCACAAAGAGAGGGCTCCGAAAATCACCACCAAGAACAACCGGGGAAAACACATCCAAACCTTGAGGAACCACGCGGAATCATCTATACATGAAACAAAGGTTCATACAAGGTCTAGCAAGCTGCCCGATCATCCATCCCTCTCAACAAGATCTCTCTGTGAAGCTCTCTTGCTAGTCCTATAGAAAACCTAAGTAAAATAGGAAGGAAAATGTGAAAACCAATGATCTAGGGTTCCAAGAGTTGGCTGCCATCCTCTCACCTCTTGGGTTATATGGAGGCAACCGAAAATCTAAAATGCCCTTCTGTACTAACTAGGGATACAAGCCCCTCAAGGGCGGATTTGGAAGTCTTCATGTCTTCACCATCGGACGGATGCCCGGCGACCGCACCCTGCGTAGCCTCGACGCAAGCCATGCGATCCCGACGCGTGTCCTCCGCTTCGAAGTCTCCGGACTGCGTCGTCGCACACCGGCGGACCGGTGCTCCCCACCGGCCGGACCCACCGGTCGACCGGGTCCCGCACCGCCTTGCAAAGACGGCCGTCTTCGGTTCTTCGGTCTTGGCTTTGTGGATCAACCAAGGAACCCAGTGGTTTTCTGGTGAACCACGGGAAACCCCGCGAACTCGGTGTAGCCTCCGCCAATCTCCACTCATGATTCGGCTACCACGTAGTCCTGGCTCGACCTTCGTTTTGAGGTTCAACCAAGAAAACGTCCACGACTTCATCTTGCTGTTCATGCCACCATGCGGCCCGCACTTGACCCCGCTGGCCACCGGGTCTCTTGAACGAAGCCTACTTGTCTTCTCCACACCTGGAGGCCTCACCGGCAACGACCTTTCGCGCTTGTTCTTCACCTGCACCAATACCAGTCAAGCCACAACCTGCACCTGCAATACTTAGCCAAGAGTCAGTCCACAACGTTGTCAATCACTCATCACACAAGGAAGCGACCATCCACCGGTCCTCGAACCACACATGGTCCTCACCCACAAAATCAGCGCAAACAAATTCCTTGCCGAACGGAAGCCAACTGCCGACCGTGAGCTCCTTTGCCGAATCTTTCTAGAGAAACCTTCCTTCTTCCGGACGGATTCTTTCACCAAGTTGGGCCCACAACTCAGACTCCTTCCTGTGCCAAATTTTGGTGTTAACACTATCCACCGCATGATATAATCGAAATATGGAAAGCTAAAAGCATACAGTATTTAAAGCATAACTTATAAACACGTTTCACTCGTGAAAGCATAACCGAATACGGCTGAACAGCCGAATCGGGGTCCATGAAGAAGGAACAAACGTCGCCAAAGATGATAAATCTATCAGATTGAATTAAAGATTTAATCCACCGGATGACTAGCTTTAAAACAACTCTAAAACCTGCATCTACCACATGATACCTGGTTCTTTCAAGATTTACGCAAAATTAACAAGATTGAACCCGCAACATGTAACAACCTAGATCGGTTTGGTTTCGGCTATTTGACAAACACGTGATCCATGTGCCTTTTGAAGCAAAATATGAACATGCGATGTAAAGACCACGAAACAAGATAAAGCCGATCCAAATCAATCTAAATTGGGCAAGATAGTGTTACATGAATTTAAACATAAAGTAAAAACTCAAAGCAACACAGGATAACTTAATGAATCTATTGGATCTTGCCAAAATCCAATAGAGCTGATAACTAGCTCCAAGCTAGATCTTAGCCCACCGCATGGCTCATGACCTAACAAGAAACCCCTTGAACCAAGCTTAAATCTACCGCATGATACTAAGGATGGTAACAAGACTACTTGCATCACAATCTAAACCACCGCATGATTATAGACATGATACAAGGTTGCCAATACTTACGGAGGTCGACGGATCGATGAACCCTCTCGCAAAACTCGACGACACGACAAGGACTCAAGGGTTTGGCGTAAAGCCGGTTTGTTACGAGAATGTTTCGAATACAATTACATACATCCAGGGTCTGCATTTATACCCTGTCATGGCACGTTTCCGAATGGACTACGAGCACAATATTTGATACCTAATTTATCTCTAAATGCAATCGCTTATCCATCCATTCGTCCCTTCCGCTCGGGCCACGTCATCACGCAATCCCGCAAAATCAGCGCAAATAGTTTCCTTGCCGAATGGAAGCCAACTGCCGACCGCGAGCTCCTTTGCCGAATCTTTCTGGAGAAACCTTCCTTCTTCCGGACGGATTTTTTCACCAAGCTGGGCCCACAATTCAGACTCCATCCTGTGCCAAATTTTGGTGTTAACATATGCCCCTTCAATTACGGGATAAAAGTGATTTTATTCCGAAATTGACTCCAATCGCCAACGTCTTCAAATTGAATCTGTTCAACACCTATTCTCTCTCCCCGCAATCCATCGGAGCCTCCGTCCAGATCCAAACCCTAAGCCATCTTTTCCCCAAGCTCAAATCCTCAATGGCAGGTCAAAATCAAGCTGCTTAGGTAAATTCCATCCCCGTGAGCTTCATTCGGCACTAACTTTTCGATTCTTTACCTGAGATTTCTTCTCCGCCTTCTTTCAAGAGGAGCTTTCCACCGAGCTTTTAACCCGCACTGAGGCCAATTCGACGTCTTATTTCCTTGGTCCTGTGGGAATTTCTGATCCTCGCGAGTTTATCGCAGCCGAATCCCAAAAATCCCCTTCAAAGCGGCTTTATCTAAGCCTTCCCTGTGGCAGGACGCCTTCAAGAACTGGCCTTTGCCCCCAATTGCGGGTTGGAGAAATTGGTACAAAAGGGTGCTTACGGATAACAACGCTAAGACCCAAAGTTGGGACAGCCTCCGTATTGCTCAATGCTTGGAGCTTTCTTTAGCCGAGACCCCAAAGAACGAAGACCTTTTGATAGCAGCTTGTCACTTTTGGTCAAACGGCGTCAATGCCTTCCTCTTTGGTCACGGCCCAATATCCCCAACTCTGGCCAACGTATATATGATCATCGGCCTTGATGTTTCAGGATACGTGTACCCCTGGGACTACAAAGGTTCCACAAGACAAACAGGGGTGAAACCAGGAAGTGGGTATAAATCATATATCCAGAATCACATGAAGGATGGCCCCCTGGGTGAAGTCGAATATAGAGCATTCCTAAACATGTGGTTGTGCAAATTTATTTTCTGTGGTAAAGCCAATGAACCCACTCTGAATCGCATTGTAATGGCTACCTATTTGGCTGGTGGTAAACGCAATCCTCTTGGAAAATACCTCCTGGGTAGTGTGTACCATATGCTTCATCAGATTGTCACCCAAATGCATACCGGTCAGAAGATACTATGTGTCAACGGCCCTTGGTGGTTTGTACAGATGTGGCTGCATCTGCATATGCACCAGATTGTTGGCATTGACCTAAACAACCGGCTTTTCCCTTCATCCAGCTATCATGAAGGGGAAACTCAGATCACCAGAGGATGCCAAACCTATGGAGAGGCTGCCTCAACTGTCTCCATCAATCAGAATGTCAGCCAACTTTTCGAGCTCTTCTTCAAAGGCTTCCCTTACCCTCTTTGGCTTCCTTATCTTGATAATGACAATTTAACTCTCCCCCGTGAATTCTCCTTTGAGACTGGACGCCAAGACGGAAGGTTTCTAGAGATTTTTAACATCTTGATCCATCCATGTCCTTTGCCAGCTGAATTTTGTGGAGGGAGGTTAAATCACAGCACTTATGAATACTACCAGCCAAATATGGTGGCCCAACAGCTTGGATGTGGCCAGATGCCCCCAAGATTATTCCTGCATGAATTCCTCAAACCTAGAGAGGAAATCAAGGAACATATGCAATCCAGAAGGGTTTTTGAGTATGAATGCAGTCCAACTGTTTACACCTGGCCTTTCACACCCACAACAATAACTCATCCCACCTTCAACCCTTGGTGGCAAGAATTTCATGACCATATTTTCAGTGAGCCAGTGCACTCATTTTGTTTAGAGCTGATGGCTGATTTTCAGCCAACTTCAGAGGTAACCTAATTGTCTTCCTCTTCAGATCGAACATTTCTTTTACTAACCATGACCTTGATCATTCCTTGCAGAATACAGTGCCTGCCCCTCAAGCCAGGACAATCATTTATATTGCAGTATATCCAGTTTCTGCTCTGGGATTTAAATCCCCAACTTTGGCTCAACTGATGGCCAGGTATGCCACAATGGACCCAATTCTCTTCAGTGCCACTGCTGACAAGAGAAAAGGCCCGTCTCTGATTGCACCTCCAGCTGCTAAGAGGAAAAGAACCACCAAGAAAGTCCCTGTTGAGGTAAGATTTCCTCTTTCTCGATCACAAGATTACTCTTATTCTGACAAATTTCACCTTGTGCAATTTCAGACTAGAATCCAGCAGCCTTCAGCTTCAGGACCTACCAATGCTCCATCCACTGGTATGACCTTTATTACCTTTCCCTCAAAGATCAACACTGGCATTTACCCTTAATCTGATATTCGCCGAAGAAACACTGGTGAATCATCCTGTGGATATCCCTGTTCCTCAACATGCAAGCCCACCAAGAGCTGAGCCATCTGCTCAAGTGGAGATCTCATCCTCATCAGGGACCCAGTCATCCCCTGCTCAAACAGAAATACCAGCCTCACCAGAGATGAACCTTTCAATCCAATCAGAGACTTCAAGTCCTTTAAGGGTTCAATCCCCTATTGGCCAGACGGAAACCCCAACCATAACAGAGGTAAGTCCACCTCCTCTTCAGCCAGAAGCTTCAGATCTGCTAGAGACTGCACCAGCACCCTCTCAAACAGAAACCTCAGCTTTGCCAAGAGCTCCTCAGACTCCTCTTTCACCAGTGGCTCAAGAAATCCCCCCTGAAACTGAACAAAACCTTGCCCCAGCTCAGGAGGTCAGGCATAAGGTAAGCACATGCACTTAACTCTGTTATCTTCTTTATTTTCAATGAACCACTCCTGATTCGGCAATGTTACCCTTTCAGGATCAAACTCCATCATCATCAAGCCCATTAGTGGAGAATAATCCAGCTGCCGAAACAAGGGAAGGAGGAACTCAAGCCCTATCAGAGGAAATCCAAGCAAGGCTCAAAGAAAATTTTGCCTGGCTGCAAAAGGATGCTCGAGACCAAATCAGAGATGTTGATTATTTCGAAGGAATGCTTGAGCCCATCAGCCAAAAACTTCCCGAGGACATCCAGACTTCATTGGAACCCATCTCTGGTCTGGATATTCACTATGTAGCCATAAGGCGAGCCCTGAGGAATGTGTCTACCCGACCAGCTATTGAGCAAAAGAAAGCCAAAGCTGAACAAGCTGCGAAGGGAGCACAGACCCAAACTGAGAATCACAAGGAAATGATGGCCAATCTGCAAGCTGCTCGCGAATTGAAGGTCGCCAAAAGAGCCGCATTGGAGGCAGAGCTGAAGAACTTATCAGCTGAAATAGAAGCTGATGACAAGAAAATAGCTGAACTTCCTGGACTGATAGAGAAAACCCAAGAGGAAGCATCATCGGCCATAACTGAAGTGAATCAATGCGATGCAGAACTCACCGTCCTGTCCAATGCCCAGAAAGATTACCAGGAACGGATGGAAAATATCCACCAAACAATATCAAATGCCTCCAATGTAATCGTAAAATATTTGAACATTTAACTGTACTGAGCAATGTGTAACCGAATTGACCGTTCTCGTAACATTTGCCTTTTATAAATTCGCCTTCCTTTCCTTTGCGTAACTTTGATTGCAACTCTGAACGATCCTATTCGGTAATTAGTAGTCAAATAGTGCCATACCCGAACGGCACCTCATCTGCACCTTAGTCGAGCCAGTCAACCGAACACGACTCAGCTTTGAATCCCAAACGACCCGATGGCGAATCGGTCAAGGAAACCTCTCCACCTTCCAATTTTTTCGGGATATGCGCCACGATTTGAGGCCACGATCTTTTTCACCAGGCCTATAAATAAAACCGTAGGTGCCCCCAGCTCTTTACCAAGCCTTTATCCTTCAAATCTTCGCCAACCTCAAGCTTTCTTTCCCCAATCACCAGCGCAGCCCCAAGAACCATGGCGGGCAACAACAACAGGCGCCGCGCCGCCGACAAGGCGGAAGGGAGCCGCGCCAGTGCGCGTCAGAGGCAATGATTGCCATCTTCTCTTCATTACTTGTCTGAGATTTCCCTTTATTTCTGACGATCTTCTCTGTTTCAGGCTTGTTCAATGGAACCCGTCCTCTGCGCCGGCCAATCAACCTCTGCCGGACGACTCCTCGGAGTCAGACCACTACTCCCCCGTGCCCTACGGGGAACTTGATGCTCTCCGCTTCAAGGCGGAGCTTGAGGTGGCCCAGCGCGAGCTGGAAGACGTCTCCGAGAAGGCTGGCATAGCCGAACTGGAGTGGGAGGACCAGCCCAAGCAGCTGCTGGCAACCATCGACGGTACAACCCTTGAATCGCTCCCAAATCCAATCTGGCTTTTGATACTAATCACCATCGCCTTGCACTTTGCAGCCCGTGACGTCGAGCTCAACCAGCTGAAAATGTTGGTGGAGCAATTGGCTGACAAGGTGAACGCCCGTGGAGACACGCCGGCGGAGCGCCTTGCCGCGGTGGAAAACCGACTGGACGAGGTGGCTACCCACGGCATCCGCTTGGGCACCACTTTGGGCTTGGCCGCCATGGCGACGCACACCGGCGTCGACTACTCCACCCGGCCGCGCGGCTTCTAGGGCGGCGCGCCGGAAGACATCGACGAGATCGAGGTTATCTAGCGCCTCGACGGCTACGGCGATGCCATTGTGAGGACCATGTGTGGTTCGAGGACTGGTGGATGGTCGCTTCCTTGTGTGATGAGTGATTGACAACGTTGTGTGGGCTGATTCTTGGCTAAGTATTGCAGGTGCAGGTTGCGGCTAGACTCGTGTTGGTGCAGGTGAAGAACAAGCGTGAAAGGTTGTTGCCGGTGAGGCCTCCAGGTGTGGAGAAGACAGGTAGGCTTCGTTCGAGGGACCCGGTGGCCAGCAAGGTCCAGTGCGGGCCGCATGGTGGCAAGAACAGCAAGATGAAGTCGGTGGACGGTTTCTTGGTTGAGCCACAAAACCAAGGTCGAGCCGGGACTTCATGGGAGCCAAGTCATGAGTGGTGATTGGCGGAGGCTACATCAAGTTCGCGGGGTTTGCGGTGGTTCAACGAGAAAATCACCGGGTTACTCGGGCCGAGCCACAAAGCCGAGGCCGAAGACCGGCGTGGTCGTCCGGCCAAAACCGGCCCGACCGGTTTGGAGAACCGGTCCGACCGGTTTGGGGTCGCGGGCGCCGGAAGCTTCGAGGCGGAGGACACGCGTCGGGATCGCAAGGCTTGCGTCGAGGCTACGCGAAGTGCGGTCGCCGGGCATCCGTCCGATGGTGCTACGAAGACAAATTCCCAAAGTGCCCTTGGTGGGCGTGTATCTTAGTTTACACTTTAGGGGCATTTTAGTCTTTCGGCTGGTGTGACAACCCTCCCAGGAAAGTACCATACTATCGCCTAGGACCGATCCACTTTGGTCATTAAGCAATAATAAAGTACCATCCTGTCGTAAGTTGCCGGGTTAATGCCCGGTAAATCACTTGAGAGCACGAGGATCAAATATATGCATTAAAACTCACTCGAAGGCGAGTCCAGAGATACAATAACATTCAAATCCAAATTCGTACCCCGAGGGGTTTAATTATTACAAACCATAGTTTTTGTCATGACGAAATAGTTCAGAGTTTTCGAAAAATAGCGGAAATAAACTGGCGGAAGTGAAGACACCACGGGAGGCCATCCATGATGCTTTCAGTAGTCGTCCTCCACCCACTCCAGCTCCCAGCCGGGCGGGATCTCACCGGGCCACACATCACTGAAGGCATTACCTGGATCAACACATTATAGCGAGGCTGAGTATACTAATACTCAGCAAGTCTTACCCGTCGGTGATGTCTACTTCACCCATTCTAGACTATGAAAGGCTTTTTGGCTACTGGGTTGCTTTTGCTAAAAAGTAACAAAGAGTAGGTCCTTACTTTCAAGATTTTAGCACAAGTTCTAATGGTTTAATCTTTACTACATTAGCCAACTAGTACAAACAAAGTTGTACAATACAATTAATCAAACATCGTCTTCATCAACTTCCATTGTTAGGGATCACATGACTAGTGGAGTAAGTAGTCTCGGGTAACGGTGAGAGGCCGACAATCGAATGATTTAAACCTTGCAATGTAGACCCAAACACTCGGTAGGCTGCCCCCGCGAGGACAACTTTCCCAGGCCGTCCCCATAAATCCTCGGGTCGGGATCGAATCTTACAGTCTTTGGTGCAGGCTATCCGGCATACCCCGCGAGATACCCGGAGTCACCATACACCACCGGTGACGAGCCATGAGAGCGAATCCCAAGAGTAGTAACGGTAGGATCCCTCGCCGCCTCATTATGGTACTAGGCTTACCGGTCCCATTCCTGGCAAATGTTTGGTACGTTCAAAGACTTAACCCACATAACCACTGGACCGGAGCCCAGATCCCATGCTCTTACCACGTGAGCAATCCATTTAAGAATATAGTATGATTCCTATCTAGGAACCTATTCTCGCGAGTGAGGTCATCACTCGACTTGTAACGGTCCTATAGCATAGCAGCTATCGACCTATCACACTAGTAGGAACCAAAGGTGCCTATGGATCATGCATCTAGGGTTTCATTCAACTCCTGTACGTAAATGCACAATCATTCATAGACAATTGAATAAAGAACTTTAAAACTAGGTTAGATGCACCGGAGCTTGCCTTCATCAGCTAGGTTAGCTTGGGCACCCTCGGTGTCGAGTACTTCCACGTACTGCAGCGATGCTTCCGCTCCTCGTTCCTCGGTTTCCGGGACAAGGGAGTAATCTCCGTCCGGAAGATCTACACGGAATGCAATGCACTTTAGGTGATGTGATAGTTTGTTGTCTTATCCAACTCTAGGTTAGTCATATTCACCTTATCAAGCACTCCTCTAATGTTTCTCTTTTAGGAAGGTTATTGGTTGTACATGGGTTACTCTTTTATTCCATATTTGAATAAAGGTTTTTATTAATCTTATCATTTCATGTGAAAGCTCCATTTCCTTTTATCTTCACCAACAAAGGTGTAATTAATATGTTTATTTATGAATTAATTGCTTATCAGTGATGATAATTAATTATCTTTCATTTATATTAAATAATACTTTCAAAAAGGAAAAAGATTTAATTGAGGCTTTCTCTTTATTTTAATTTCCCTTTAATATTAAAAGGGCATTTAAGCCTTTTATTAATCAATTAAATTACCAAAAATTAAATAAGTGTTTATTAAGCCTACTAGCAGCCATCCTGGTCCATTGGACCCACATGTAAGTGTTGGATGCTAAGAAATTAATTATTATTGAAAATAACAAAGGCTAGCTAGTGATTCAAAGTAAATGCATATAAAAATAAATAAGCATCAAAATGATCCAAACATTCTTGTGCATGCTCCCTGGTCCTAAACAAGCCTAAAGAACCAGCATGTTCAAATGGAAACTCTACTGATCTTGGTTTATTAATTTACAAAGGAAAACATGCATAATTCAGGAATAATTATTTCTGTTAATCCAAAAGTCATGATTAATTCACAGGATGTGTACTTTGGCATGACAAGACAGTGTGCACAAGGTGGGCTCAAGAATATAAATATATTTAACAGGAAAAATCATTTATGCAGATCTGCCAGAAATAGACAAACATTTTCATAAACAGATTTACATCATAACTTTGTGCAACTTTTGGCAAAGGAGTTAGTCATGACCTAACACACAACATATACAAAAATTAGCTACAGAGGATTTATATATTTCGAGATATTGCAGATCAAGGGTTTTCACATTTGTATTTTTCATGCTAAAACTAACAGGAATTAGCTCAGACCAGAATAACAAAAGTTGTGGGATACTTCACCACGAATCCAGCAAAATTGGTTTTACATTTTTCTGATTTTTCTGTGATTCTCTACGCAATTTACAAGAATCAGGATAACTGCAACACTTTTGGAGATATACCTTTGCACGGAGGCCCCTGAAAAGAACCGGCCCTTTGCAAAGTAGTCCCTGGGCGGCCGGCCGGCGCGGGGAGACCAAAATCTGGCGGCTCCGGTGAGGGAGATGGCCGGGAAAGGATGTGGGGAGGAGTGGGAGCTGACCTAGGGTCGATTTAAGCCAGAGTTGGGGGTGGGGAGGCCAGTGGCGGCTTGGCCGGCGGAGAGGGCGGCGGGCGCCGCCGCGGCCACTGCTCCGGCGAGGATGCGGCCGGGCCGGGCAATTCGGGGGTTCGGGAGGGGCTGCGATAGAGGGTCATGGTGGCGAGTGTGTGCACGGGTGACAGTCCGGTGGCGCGGAGGGGGGATTCACCGTGGTAGGCCACGGCGGCGCGGTGGCGGCCCTCTGTGCGGGCCGGCGCGGGCGCGGCCGGGCGTGGGGGCGGAGCGGCGCCCAAATAGACGACGGGGGAGGGGCACGGCTTGCACACGGGTGCGCCCGCGGCCATCAATGCGGCGCGGAGCCCAAGGCCTTGGCTCGCGTGCGCGACGGGGGGGCACCATGGCGACCACCGGTCCGACGGCGGTCCGTCCGGCCGGTCCGACGTGGGGGTACGGGCCGCACACCGCGTGAGGGGGCGGACTCCGAGGGCCCTTGGGACGCTCGACGCCTCGGGAGGCGCGGGGCACGGACGCCCGGGGCGGTCCGACGCGCGCGCGGGTGCGGACGGGCGCGCGGCGGTGCGGCGCCGGCGCGACGCGGCTCCAAAACGTATCAGTGTGCCTGTGTTCGACTGTGTTTTTCCCAAAATTTTTGAATAGAAGTGCACAATGTGGTCAACAGGAAAGTTGTAGATCTAGCTACCCTCTACAACTTTTACAAAGGCCGTATAGGGTTTTTCTCAACGGATTTTGCAGGAACGTCGTGCCAACTTTGAATGCCGCCAGGTTCCAGAAAACAGGAGGTGCTGTCAGTCGATCAAGTTTTTCGCTAATTTCCACTCAAAATTTGAAATGCCAATCTACACGAAAGTTGTGTCCCTCAACAAGATGGACAACTTTCATAAAGGTATATTTTGAAGTGTTTTGGTGAAATTTGGGGAACGCGGCAAATGTTCCGGACGACATTCACTGACGTCAACGGTTAAGCCGGTTTTGACCGTGTCTTTGACCAAGGGTTGAGTACGGGTGTGTGTAGGCTTGGTCAAGGGGTTCATTAGGGTCCATTGGTGAGGTTTTCGGGGTGATGACCCAGGTTGACCTAGGTTTGACCGGTGTTTGACTGATTTGACTCGGCTGATCCGGTCATTAGCGTTAATGATGGTAATTAAAAACCCAGGGCGTCACAGTCTACCCCCCTAAAAAAGAATCTCGTCCCGAGATTCGAAATTCCAAGGACAGATTGGGAAATAGGGGAGTGGTCCTCTCGGATGTTCTGAAATTACTCTGAGGGAGAAAAACGATGGGATTATTGGGCAAAGAGCATAACCACCATTGGTTCAGGCTTAGCCCATAGGAGTAGTCCAAGGCGACAGGTAGTGGAAGGCTTTTACACGGAGTTTACTTGAGGATGCAAGCGGAAAGTATGGAAAGATAAATTTGTATAGGATCTTCCAAACGATCTTGCTCACGCGTTATTTTGTTTGCAACCTTATGTGGCATGGCCGTGCCACTACGATGCAATGCTTTTCAAAAAGTGATGTGATGCACATGTTTATGAAGACACGATGCATATGCTCAGGTAGTATGGTGCTTACGATGCATGTTAGCATGACTCGGTTACCCACAAAACGAGTTAGTGATTGAGAGGACAATCACAGGTTGGGAAGGGGTATGCGTGGCGAGTTGCGATTCTCACAACCAAGATACCAGTGCGCTCCTAGTGGCAATCATGTGGCTGCAGCGGACATGACGCCCTAGGTTCCGTCACGGCACCTTTAGTTATGAGATAACAACGTCTCCAAACACAAAGGATAGAGTGGAAGATATTGAAAACACTCCATGCGTATGCACGTTAGTTCACCCAAGGTTCCCGAATGCACATGCTATGCAAATGCATGCTCAAGGAGGGACATAATTATTTATTTATGTTTCAAAAGGTTGTGAGCAAGACCACGGGGAATAAGCTCATGATTGTACGTTCTAAGTAACCAGGACAAGGATATCAAGGAGAAGAATATCCTAGTGCTCCAACATGTCTGAGGACAAGGGGTTGAAGGGAAAATACAAGTCGACGGAAATGACATGATGATAGGAGAATCACGATTAAAGATTGAATTCCAAGATCAAGACATTCCCACGGCCTGGTAGAATGGAAAAAAGTTCTCTTTTCTCATGTTGGGTAATACGGGGTAGTCATGTGCACAAGGGCACAATTGCATGCTAGAACTCGAAGCGAGCTCACATACATAATGACATGAAGTTCTGGCAGTTGTGAACAAAAATTCATAACGAAAAATCCAGAAGCCTCAAAAATTTCCCAAGTTTTAAATTAAACCTTTAATACTTTTAATTAAGCTTTTTAAGGTTGAGCATCGATCAAGGAACAAGATGAATGGTCCTTAACCTGGATGTGCCTAGGGAAAAGTGAACCAACCCATCGAAACTTAGGATTTGAGATTTGCTATTACAAGACAACTAGTTGAGGAGCAATTATTTTTAACAATTTGGTTTTAATTAAACCTAGCACATGGTAAACAATTTTTCACAAAATTTCGGCAGCATGATGGCTAGGTATGAGAGGTACTTCTAATTTATAAAAAAGCACACACTAGCATAATCTTCCTTAGAGAGCATATGGAATTCCGATTTTTGGGTCCATTTTATTTGTTTCGATTTTTAACATGCATGCAAGACGTCCTATTCGACCTCACATGGCAATCAAGCCAAAAATCGAAGTTAGTGCCGGTGGCAAGGCTTTTATTCGTCTCTCCCTATAATATCTAGTCGAGAGCTATACGGTACTCGCTTAATCGACTAATAAAGTGCTGTTATGTACCTGCAGAAAACGAACCTTTCATGCCAGCACGTCACGAAAGCGTCCACATACACTACCGTTCACTATAGAAACGGTATCCATGCGTTAAGCCGCTGCATGGACAGCGTCCTATTTAAGACTCTGACGCGACGCGAGTGCCCATTGGAATAGGCCTCACTCATCCCTCGCGGACTTTCCCGTCGTACCATCACGTATGGCAAAACGTGACGAGACTCAAACGCAACGTGGCACCCATTAGAATAGGTCCCACTAGTCCCTCACAGGACTTTCCTGTGGTACCACCACGTATGGCAAAACGTGATGAACTAGTATGGTTGTGCGAGAAGGTAAGTCTGACATAAAGTAATGTGCTGGGAGTTAGCAAAATAAACCATAAGTTAATTAAGCCACCTGAAAGAACCCAAAATTCCCTCTAGGGCCTCTCGGTCTAGTTTATCCTTAGCGGACCAACGTATTTTCGAAAATCAGAAAATCTTGGCATATTTTATTCAAAAAAAATCAGTGATTAAGGTTTATTAATTAATCTCTAGTGCATATAAGCTCTGATACCAACTGTGACATCCCGCCCAGGAAAGTACCGTACTATCGCCTAAGACCGATCCACTTTGGTCATTAAGCAATAATAAAGTACCATCCTGTCGTAAGTTGCCGGGTTAACGCCCGGTAAATCACTTGAGAGCACAAGGATCGAATATATGCATTAAAACTCACTCGAAGGCGAGTCCAGAGATACAACAACATTCAAATCCAAAATCGTACCCCGAGGGGTTTAATTATTACAAACCATAGTTTTTGTCATGATGAAATAGTTCAGAGTTTTCGGAAAACAGCGGAAATAAACTGGCGGAAGCGAAGACACCACGGGAGGCCATCCATGATGCTTTCAGTAGTCGTCCTCCACCCACTCCAGCTCCCAGCCGGGCGAGATCTCACTGGGCCACACATCACTGAAGGCATTACCTGAATCAACACATTATAGCAAGGCTGAGTATACTAATACTCAGCAAGTCTTACCCGTCGGTGATGTCTACTTCACCCATTCTAGACTATGAAAGGCTTTTTGGCTACTGGGTTGCTTTTGCTAAAAAGTAACAAAGAGTAGGTCCTTACTTTCAAGATTTTAGCACAAGTTCTAGTGGTTTAATCTTAACTACATTAGCCAACTAGTACAAACAAAGTTGTACAATACAATTAATCAAACATCATCTTTATCAACTTCCATTGTTAGGGATCACATGACTAGTGGAGTAAGTAGTCTCGGGTAACGGTGAGAGGCCGACAATCGATTGATTTAAACCTTGCAAGGTAGACCCAAACACCGTGGGGCTGCGCCGCGAGGACAACTTTCCCAGGCCGTCCCCATAAATCCTCGGGTCGGGATCGAATCTTACGATCTATGGTGCGGGCTATCCGGCATACCCCGCGAGATACCGGAGTCACCATACACCACCGGCGGCGAGCCGTGAGAGCGAATCCCAAGAGTAGTAACGGTAGGATCCCTCGCCGCCTCATTATGGTACTAGGCTTACCGGTCCCATTCCCGGCAAATGTTTGGTACGTTCAAAGACTTAACCCACATAACCACTGGACCGGTGCCCAGATCCCATGCTCTTACCACGTGAGCAATCCATTTAAGAATATAGTATGATTCCTATCTAGGAACCTATTCTCGCGAGTGAGGTCATCACTCTACTTGTAACGGTCCTATAGCATAGCAGCTATCGACCTATCACACTAGTAGGAACCAAAGGTGCCTATGGATCATGCATCTAGGGTTTCATTCAACTCCTGTACATAAATGCACTATCATTCATAGATAATTGAATAAAGAACTTTAAAACTAGGTTAGATGCACCGGAGCTTGCCTTCGTCAGCTAGGTTAGCTTGGGCACCCTCGGTGTCGAGTACTTCCACGTACTGCAGCGATGCTTCCGCTCCTCCTTCCTCGGTTTCCGGGACAAGGGAGTAATCTCCGTCCGGAATATCTACACGGAATGCAATGCACTTTAGGTGATGTGATAGTTTGTTGTCTTATCCAACTCTGGGTTGGTCATATTCACCTTATCAAGCACTCCTCTAATGTTTCTCTTTTAGGAAGGTTATTGGTTGTACATGGGTTACTCTTTTATTCCACATTTGAATAAAGGTTTTTAATAATCTTATCATTTCATGTGAAAGCTCCATTTCCTTTTATCTTCACCAACAAAGGTGTAATTAATATGTTTATTTATGAATTAATTGCTTATCAGTGATGATAATTAATTATCTTTCATTTATATTAAATAATACATTCAAAGAAGAAAAAGATTTAATTAAGGGTTGAGGACCATGTGTGGTTCGAGGACCGGTGGATGGTCGCTTCCTTGTGTGATGAGTGATTGACAACGTTGTGTGGACTGATTCTTGGCTAAGTATTGCAGGTGCAGGTTGCAGCTTGACTCGTGTTGGTGCAGGTGAAGAACAAGCGTGAAAGGTCGTCGCCGGTGAGGCCTCCAGGGTGTGGAGAAGACAAGTAGGCTTCGTTCGAGGGACCGGTGGCCGGCGGGGGTCAAGTGCGGGCCGCATGGTGGCATGAACAGCAAGATGAAGTCGTGGACGGTTTCTTGGTTGAGCTTCAAAACCAGGGTCGAGCCGGGACTACGTGGGAGCCAAGTCATGAGTGGAGATTGGCGGAGGCTACACCGAGTTCGCGGGGTTTCCGGTGGTTCACCAGAAAACCACTGGGTTCCTTGGTTGATCCACAAAGCCAAGACCGGAGAACCGAAGACGGAGGTGCGGCGGCACGGACCGGTCCGACCGGTGGGTCCGACCGGTCCCGACCGGTGAGGAGCACCGGTCGGCCGGTGTGCGACGACGCGGTCCGGAATCTTCGAAGCGGAGGACACGCATCGGGATCGCATGGCTTGCGTCGAGGCTACGCGGGGTGCGGTCGCGGGCATCCGTCCGATGGTGAAGACATCAAGAATTCCAAATCCGCCCTTGAGGGGCTTGTATCCCTAGTTGTTAGAGAAGGGCATTTTAGACATTCGGTTGCCTCCATATAACCCAAGAGGTGAGAGGATGGCAGCCAACTCTTGGAACCCTAGCTCATTTGTTTTCCTATTTTCCACCTATTTTCCTTAGGTTTTCTCTAGGACTAGCAAGAGAGCTTCACGGAGAGATCTTGTAGAGAGGGATGGATGATCGGGCGGCTTGCTAGACCTTGTACGAACCTTTGTTTCATGTATAGATGATTCGGCGTGGTTCCTCAAGGTTTGGATGTGTTTTCCCCGGTTGTTCTTGGTGGTGATTTTCGGAGACCTCTCTTGGTGATTTCCTTGGGTTGTTTTCGGGGCTTTTCTCTTGGGGATTTGATGGGGGAAATTTGTGGGAACCCTTCGTGGTTCTTTGGGCTGTGATTCCCCTCCCAAATCCGTGAGTAAAGGTGCTCGATTTTGGGGTTTCTTGAGTTCTTGGGTTGGAAGTGCTCTTGGCGGGATTTCTTCGATTCCTCCTTTTTGGACGAGTTTTGGTGGGATTAAACTTGGCTATGAACTCCTCATGAGGTGTTCATGATATCCCCAAAGTCTTGTTCAAGTCCGTGGAGCGATTCGGGAGATCGAGATTTGGATTTGGGGGAGTTGACCCGCGGGTGTTGTTCATCCCGAGCTCGCCCGTGCTACACCGGTCGACCGGTGCTCTTGACCGATCCGACCGGTGCAAGCGCTTGTGGGATTTTGCTCGGGTGAACGTCTTGGTGTGTTCGTTGTTGTCCCGTGTTGCTTCTTGTTTCGAGTTTGGGTCCGTTTGGTGGTAGGTTGGCTCCGTTTGGTGCCTTGGGGGCTTTCGGTCGCCATCGGTCCGACCGGTGTGTCTCACCGGTCCGACCGGTGTAGAGCCACTTAGTGGAAGTTTCTCAGTTTCACCGGCGGGGACCGGTCGGCCGGTGGTGCTCACCGGTCCGGCCGGTGTGGGTCCGTAGACTCGAGGTTTGGTTTTTCCGCTGCGTTTCTCGGGTCGGAAGGTTGCGTGTTGGTTCCTAGGTCCGGTGGCACTCCGGTGGCTACGTGGGCTTGACCAACCTTGGTAGTGAGTCGGAGACGTGTGTTGGAAGCCGCGTTCGTCTTGTTGGAGTTTTCATCTCCTTCGAGAAGAATTTTTATCGGCTCCCATTCACTCCCCCCTCCTCTCCGGTTCGCCGTATCGATCCTTCAAGTGGTATCGAGCCGGTTCGGGTCTTTGTTGACTCTAACCGAGTCTAAGATCCAAGGATGGCGTACCGGGAACGGGGTTCGGGTCCTCCACACTTCGATGGCAAGAACTACCGGATGTGGAGCAAGCGGATGGGTGCGTTCCTCCGCGGAAAGGGTCGACCGCTTTGGGATGTCACGGTGGACACAGGCTATGTCCGGCCGATGGATTTCCTTGCTCCGGGGTCGAGGGACGGATTCGACGCCAACAATAAGGCGGTCGACTACTTGTTTCGTGCTTTGTGTCGGCCGAGTTCGATCGGGTGCACACCGAGCACTTGGCTTGTAGGATTTGGGCGGTGTTGAAGGAGGCTCATGTTGGGAACGCCCTGGTTCGAGCACGGTTGTATGCGACCTACCGGAGAGAGTACGAGAACTTCACTCATCTCCCCGGTGAGTCCATCGATGCCTTGTTTCAGAGGTTCACGGTGGTGGTGAACAACATGAGGGCCAATGTGGACGTGCTCCCGTACGATGATCATGATAGAGCGGTCAAGCTCTTACACTCTTTAGATCGTACGATATGGGGCGGAAAGTTCAAGGCTATAGTCGAGTCGGAGAGGTATGATACTCTGACGGTGAACGAGCTGTTCTCGAAGCTCCAGTCGGCTGAGGTGGATAGGGGCATGACTGCCAAGCTCGAGGGACCGACTGATTCCCATAGTCTTGCCCTCGTTGGTGGTTCCAAAGGAAAGACTAACTCTAACCCATCCACCAGGATGTTCTCGTTTTCCTCTTTGATGTCTATGCCGGATGAGGAGTTTGATGACCTTGGAGAGGACGAGCCGGCGGCGGTGACGAGGGCGGTTCGAGAGGCCGCACGAGAACCGCGTGAACATGAGGAGCAACACGAGGACTTGCTTCCGGTGCGGCAAGCGGGACACTTCGTCGCCGACCGCCGGAGAAGGCCGAGAACAAGGACGGCTACAAGCACAAGCCGACGATGAACGATGGCAAGTACCGTTCGAGGCGCGACCACAAGAGCAAGCACAAGAACAAGTACAAGGACGAGCGACGATCGAGGAAGAAGGAGGGCCGAGGCAAGGCCCGAGCGATGGTTGGAGCGAGCGACGTCGACTCCAGTTCCGCGTACTCCACCTCGAGCTCGAGCAGCAGCGAAGACGAGGGAGATCGCCGCAAGAGCAAGAAGTCGTCCAAGAACCTGAGTGGCTGAGTTGCTTCGCGAGAGATGGCTTCTGCACCATGGCGTTGAGCTCCGGCAGCAAGAAGAGCACACAGAGCGACTCGGACTCTGAGTCCGACGACGAGGTGCGTGATGAACTTCCCTTCTTGCTCCTGGAGAATGAGAGGCTTGGCTCTTTGCTAGATAACCGTGATGACATGCTTAGAGAGGCCAAGAAAATGAGGAAATATCTTAGGGCTTCACTCGAGGATGCTAGGACTAGATTTGTTGAGCTAGAGACACAGGTGCTTGATAGCAAGCTTGAGATTGATTCGCTTAAGGCGAGCCCTGTTGTTTCTGATGAGAATGATTGTGCTGATTGCTCCATATTCCTTGCTGATCTTTCTTTGTTCAAGGAGAAGCATGCCTCCAAGTGTGAGGAACTAGATGTGCTTAGGGTTGAAGTGGCTGAGCTTAAGTCTAGACCTGCTTTGCTAGGTGCTTGCACTTCTTGCCCTGTTTTGCATGCTAAGATTGATGAGATGCATGCTTATACTAGTTCGCTCGAGGCTAAATTGAAGGAACCCATGCCTACATCTTGCTCTACCTGTGAAATGCATGCATTGAAAAATTTGGAGCTTGCACATTATGTTGATCGTTTGCAGGATGAGAATGATGATTTGAGGAAGTTGATGGGTTGGTTGTCCGGTCACGAGCCTCAGTTGAGGATGATGATCGAGGCCTTTAAGAGGCAAGATGGAGAGGGGCTTGGGGCAAACAAGGTTGGTGAGGGAAGTGGAGAGAATATCCCGGAGCCACCAAAAACCCAACACAAGAATGATTTCCCACCAAAACCTAACCATCTAAGGAACCGACTAGACACAACCCCAGCTCCACCCGTGTTTCCTACACCCACAAATGACCTACAAAAGCCTATCAAGTTTGTGAGCACTTCGGGGAAAGTGTTCTTTGGGAAGGAGAGTGAGAAGGCTAGTGGTGAGAAACCGGTGGAGGGTTTGAGTGGAGAGAAACCAAGTGAGCAGCCACATCCCAAGCCAAAGCCTAAGCTTGTGAGGTTCCATTGTGGCTATTGTGGGAGAGATGGTCATAAGGAGGAGTTTTGCTTCAAAAGGAAGCGAGAGGAGAGAATGGAGAAGGAGTGGGCTAACAAGGACAAGTACCACCCTTCCGATGGTGTACTTGAGCCTCGTATGCAGATGCCCAGGGGCAAGGCGATTGTGAGGACGAGTTCGGGCTTGGGGAGAGAAGAAGGCTGCGGGTGGTGTTGCTGCCCGAGTCACACCGGTCGGACCGGTGTGGAGCACCGGTCGGACCGGTGCGGGCACAGACGGACGGTTTGTTCGGGTTTCGAGCTCGTACGAGTGCGAGGGTTGTTTCGGTGGTCGTGGTTCGGTGGTTGGGCCGGAAAGGGTGCGGGTGGTCGGCTTGCTAGGCGTTCTCCTCCTCGTGCTCAATACGAGGATTGGAGGAGTCGTGGCGTTGAGTTGGAGAGGAAGGACGTTCCACGAGCTTTCTTGCGTGGTTTTGGTCCTCCTCCGGGCGAGAGAGGGGTGGTTCCCTCGGGGTGGTTACCGTGGTGGTGTTCGTGGAGGTAGTTTTGGTAGGAGAGATGCTTTGGTTGGTGCTAACCCCACTTTCGAGCAAATGGCTCGGCACTGGTTTTCCTCTTTTGGTACTAACCCCAGTGCTGAGTCGTTTGTTCGCTCACGTGCCTATTTTTGAATTTCAGGTGGGAGACTTGAAGAACATTTGGTTGATTGACTCCGGTTGCTCGAGGCATATGACCGGAGACAGGGGGTGGTTCTCAAGTCTCGTCCCGGTGGTGACGAAGAGGTACATCACCTTTGGGGACAATGGGCGTGGGCGTGTGCTTTCAGAAGGTGAGATAAAAGTGAGTGACAAGATCACTCTGAGGCGTGTTGCTCTTGTTCAATCTCTGGGGTACAATTTGCTTTCTGTGTCCCAGTTGTTGGATGAGGGCTTTGAGGTGTTGTTTCGGCCAGGTGGTTCTCGGATTGTAGACTCTCGAGGGGACCTTGTTTGTATGGTCGTTCCCGAGGGTCAGGTGTTTCGTGCTGATTTTTCTCAGTCTTCGGGTGTGGAGCGTTGTTTCTTGGCTGGTTCTTCGAGTGAGTTGTGGAAGTGGCATAGGAAGTTGGGTCACTTGAGCTTTGACCTTTTGTCTCGCTTGAGTAAACTCAATTTGGTCCGAGGATTGCCACGGTTGAGGCTTGAGAAAGAGTTGGTTTGTGCGCCGTGTAGGCATGCCAAGATGGTAGCCTCTTCTCACCCGCCTCTCACCGATGTGATGACCGAGCGTCCATGCGAGCCGCTCCATATGGACCTTGTTGGCCCGGCTCGTGTGCGATCCGCGGGTGGGAAGTGGTATGTCCTTGTTGTGGTGGACGACTATTCTCGGTATGCGTGGGTGTTCTTTCTCGAGGAGAAGGGGGAGACGTTTGGTTTTGTTCGAGATCTAGTCTTGAGGTTGAGGAACGAGAGGCACGGAGATGCCATATGAGCTATCCGCAGTGATAATGGCTCGGAATTCAGGAACTCTCGTTTTGAAACCTTTTGCCATGACTTGGGTCTTGAGCACCAATTTTCGAGTCCGTATACGCCTCCCCAGAATGGTGTTGTGGAAAGGAAGAACAGGACCTTGTGCGAGATGGCTCGGACGATGCTTGATGAGCATAGGACTCCGAGGAGGTATTGGGCTGAGGCGGTGAATACCGCGTGCTATGTGTCGAACAGGATATACCTCGAGTGCACAAGAAGAAGACATGCTATGAGTTGATGCATGGTCGCACACCCAAGGTGAGTCACTTCCATGTCTTTGGTTGCAAGTGTTTCATTCGAAGAAAGGCGGGAAGTTGGGTAAGTTTGAGGCTAGGTCCGTCGATGGCATTTTCTTTGGTTATGCATCTCATTCTAGAGCATATCGTGTGCTCAATCTTGAAACTAACCAAATCGTGGAGACTTGCGAGGTAACCTTCGACGAGACGAGCCACGTAGTCGGCTTGTCTTTGAGTGTGCGGGTGATGATGAACTTGGCGAGGAGATCTTTCGGGAGGAGGAGCATGAACATGGAGATGATGAGGATGGAGGTGCGGTGCCCCGAGCCGAACATGTACCCACTACTTCGACTACGATGATGGATGGACCCTCTGCTACACCTACGACGACAAATCAAGAACGAGGAGAAGCCGATGTTGAGGGGGAGGTAGCTTCGAGGCGAGAACCTCCCCGGCGAGTTCAAGTGGATCACCCGGCTTCGAGGATCATCGGCGACATGAATGAACGCACTACACGGTCGAGGGTTCGGAACAATTCCCATTTTGCTCATGCTTTGCGTTTGTTGCTTCTTTCGAGCCAAAAGACATTGGACACGCACTATCTGATCACAATTGGGTTAACTCGATGCATGAGGAGTTGGAGAACTTTGAGAGGAATCGGTGTGGGAGTTGGTTGACCCTCCCCCAGGGTGTAAGCCGATTGGTACAAAGTGGGTGTGGAAAAACAAAGAGGGAGAGAAGGGTGAGGTTGTGAGGAACAAGTCGAGACTTGTTGCTCAGGGGTTCAGTCAGAAGGAGGGGATCGACTACGAGGAGACCTTTGCTCCCGTAGCCCGTTTGGAGGCGATTAGGATCCTTCTAGCCTTTTCTGTGGCTAAAGGGTTCAAGTTGCACCAAATGGATGTGAAGAGTGCTTTTCTGAATGGAGTGTTGGAGGAAGAAGTGTATGTGAGACAGCCTCCGGAGTTTGAGAGTGAGAGGTACCCCCACCGGGTGTACAAGTTGAGGAAGGCGCTGTATGGGCTGAAGCAGGCGCCTAGAGCTTGGTATGGCAGGTTGAGGGGGTTCTTGTTTGCGAGAGGCTTTGAGATGGGGAAGGTCGATCAGACCTTGTTTTTGCCGAGGCGGGGCGAGAGATATCCCGATTGTGCGGGTGTACGTGGATGATATTGTCTTTGGTGGCTCGTCTAACTCTCTTGTTGCGAGGTTTGCGGATGATATGAGCGGGGAGTTTGAGATGAGCATGATGGGCGAGTTGCGGTTCTTCCTCGGGCTACAAATCAAGCAATCAAAGGAAGGAACATTTGTGCACCGGGCTAAGTACACCAAGGACATTGTGAGGAAGTTCAAGATGGAGGACTCCAAGGCTATGACGACGCCGATGAGTACGACTACGGCTCTTGATGCGGACGAGGAAGGTGAACACGTGGATCGAAGGAGTACGGAGCATGATCGGGTCACTCCTCTACTTGACGGCGACGAGGCCGGACATACGATTCTCGGTGTGTCCGTGCGCTCGTTTTCAAGCGTCTCCGAGGGACTGCGCATCGGCAAGCGGTGAAGCGAATTTTCGTGTACTTGCGTCACACTCCCGACTTCGGCCTTTGGTACTCCGCGTCCTCTTCTTTGGCGCTTCATGGTTTTTCGGACGCGGATTTTGCCGGTGTCGGTTGGATAGGAAGTCCACTTCCGGGACTTGCCGCTTTTGGGTTCTTCGTTGGTGTCTTGGTCTTCCCGTAAGCAGTCGAGTGTTGCTCAATCCACGACCGAGGCCGAGTATGTTGCCGCTGCTAGTTGTTGCTCTCAGCTCCTTTGGATCACCTACACCATGAGTGACTTTGGTGAGGAGTATACCCATGTCCCACTTCAATGTGATAGCACTAGTGCCATAAGCGTTGCAAAGAACCCAGTGCTCCATTCCAAAACCAAGCACATAGAAGTGAGGTATCATTTTCTGAGAGACAATGTTGAGAAAGGAAAGATAGCTTTGATCCATGTACCCACACATGACCAACTAGCCGATATTTTCACCAAACCCCTAGATCAAGCCACCTTCACTCGTTTGCGGGGGGAACTTGGTGTGTGTTTGATTTCTTGAGTTGGGTGTGTAGGAGCTCTCTTTTGCCGGTGGTGTCGAGCCCGTTTTGCCTCCCCTCGAGGAGCCGGTTTGTAGCATATGTATAGCTTTCCTTTGTGCATTTCTTGCATTTGGCATGGCATATGTAACATGATGTATAGGCATCCTTGTATCTTAGATTGCATGCATTTTGTATCATATGCATTGGTTAGGAAAAGCTTCTCTCATATACATTGTTCACCATGGAATGAGATATATGTCTGTGTGAGCTTGTTTGGTATGCTATGGTTAGTTTGGCTTAGCTCTTGATGATCTTGATGAATAATCCATGGTTGATAGCTATGCTTTTGAAAAATGTCACATGTATGCTCTCTCATGTGTAAATGCCTTTACATGCTCTTGTCATGTTTGTGTGGCCTTGCTATGCTTAATTTGTGGTTGGATAGCTAGTTTATTGATCATATGGGGCCAAAGGCTCATTTGCCATCATGAATGTTTAGCCCTCTAGATTTATCTTGTGGAGGAGCATAAGTTCCTTTTTGTCGCAAAGACATTTCATGTACCATTTACAAATCTGAAAATGAAATGAAAAAATGCTTGGAAAATATGCTCCCATGTCATATGTGCTGAATTTAAATTGCTTTGGGTGCTAAACCGTTGCATGATGCCTACCAATGAGAAGTCTCATACATAGAAGTAGGCACATGGCTCGGTGGCTTTGACATGACATGAGGTGCTTGTGGGTGTTTGTGATGGTCTTATGATTAGAATGGCTGTCCTAGCATGAAGTTTGTGTGGCTTTGCCATTTTGATATGCGTTGATCATGTTTAGGACTTTGCTCATGAGAGGCAAGTTTTTCGCAAAATTGCCAAAATCCATTTTAGCTTCGTCCAATGGTTGTGAAACTTGGTGATCATGTAGTTGAGATCGATACGAAGCTGTAGAGTATCTAACTTGCTCATTTGGACATGTGTAGCATTCTTTGTTGAATTCTTTCTATTTGAGAAGCTCTAGGTTGAAAGTTTTGCATTTTTGGCTTGATTCATGCATTGCCAACAAGGGGGACAAGTTTGAGCTTGAAATGGCTTGTTGGACGCGTTTAGAAGGTTTTCAGGTGGTTTCGAGCCATTTCTGGGCTCTGTTGTACACCGGTCTGTCCGGTGATGAGCACCGGTCTGACCGGTGTGTGTGCTGGTCCTGTACATATGTTGGGCACCGGTCTGACCGGTGGTGATGACCGGTCTGACCGGTGTGAGCCGAGTTGCTGGCAGCCTCCCCGTTTCATGTGGTTTCTTGCGTGCATTCGTCCAGGGGGAGTTGCATTGGTTCAGGGGGAGTTTGCATGTGTGCAGGGGGAGCTCTTTGAGAGTTTTCGAGCTTTGTTTTGGTGGTTTGTGCTCTTTGCTTGAGTTTTGCTTTGTCTCGGATGTGTCGAGCCGTTGCCCTTGCCTGAGGGGTCCAAGACTTGTCTTCTTCAAGTGATCTTGCTCTTTGCCTATGTTTGGCTTTCGATCGCTTGTTGGAGTTTCTTTTTGTTCGTTTCTTTTTCTTTTCTTTTCTCTCTTGTTACTTTCGTGTGGGTGTTGTCAATGCACTCATCAAGGGGGAGATTGAGGACCATGTGTGGTTCGAGGACCGGTGGATGGTCGCTTCCTTGTGTGATGAGTGATTGACAACGTTGTGTGGACCGATTCTTGGCTAAGTATTGCGGGTGCGGGTTGCGGCTTGACTCGTGTTGGTGCGGGTGAAGAACAAGCGCGAAAGGTCGTCGCCGGTGAGGCCTCCGGGTGTGGAGAAGACAAGTAGGCTTCGTTCGAGGGACCGGTGGCCGGCGGAGTCAAGTGCGGGCCGCATGGTGGCATGAACAACAAGATGAAGTCATGGACGGTTTCTTGGTTGAGCCTCAAAACCAAGGTCGAGCCGGGACTACGTGGGAGCCAAGTCATGAGTGGAGATTGGCGGAGGCTACACCGAGTTCGCGGGGTTTCCGGTGGTTCACCAGAAAACCACCGGGTTCCTTGGTTGATCCACAAAGCCAAGACCGGAGAACCGAAGACGGAGGTGCGGCGGCACGGACCGGTCCGACCGGTGGGTCCCGACCGTCCGACCGGTGGGGACCGGTCGACCGGTGAGGAGCACCGGTCGACCGGTGTGCGACGACGCGATCCGGAATCTTCGAAGCGGAGGACACGCGTCGGGATCGCATGGCTTGCGTCGAGGCTACGCAGGGGTGCGGTCACCGGGCATCCGTCCGATGGTGAAGACATCAAGAATTCCAAATCCGCCCTTGAGGGGCTTGTATCCCTAGTTGTTAGAGAAGGGCATTTTAGACATTCTCGTTGCCTCCATATAACCCAAGAGGTGAGAGGATGGCAGCCAACTCTTGGAACCCTAGCTCATTTGTTTTCCTATTTTCCACCTATTTTCCTTAGGTTTTCTCTAGGACTAGCAAGAGAGCTTCACGGAGAGATCTTGTAGAGAGGGATGGATGATCGGGCGGCTTGCTAGACCTTGTACGAACCTTTGTTTCATGTATAGATGATTCGGCGTGGTTCCTCAAGGTTTGGATGTGTTTTCCCCGGTTGTTCTTGGTGGTGATTTTCGGAGCCCTCTCTCGGTGATTTCCTTGGGTTGTTTTCGGGGCTTTTCTCTTGGGGATTTGATGGGGGAAATTTGTGGGAACCCTTCGTGGTTCTTTGGGCTGTGATTCCCCTCCCAAAGCCGTGAGTAAAGGTGCTCGATTTTGGGGTTTCTTGAGTTCTTGGGTTGGAAGTGCTCTTGGCGGGATTTCTTCGATTCCTCCTTTTTGGACGAGTTTTGGTGGGATTAAACTTGGCTATGAACTCCTCATGAGGTGTTCATGATATCCCCAAAGTCTTGTTCAAGTTCGTGGAGCGATTCGGGAGATCGAGATTTGGATTTGGGGGAGTTGACCCGCGGGTGCTGTTCATCCCGAGTCGCCCAGTGCCGCACCGGTCGACCGGTGCTCTTGACCGGTCTGACCGGTGCAAGCCCTTGTGGGATTTTGCTCGGGTGAACGTCTTGGTGTGTTCGTTGTTGTCCCGTGTTGCTGCTTGTTTCGAGTTTGGGTCCGTTTGGTGGTAGGTTGGCTCGTTTGGTGCCTTGGGGGCTTTCGGTCGCCATCGGTCTGACCGGTGTGTCTCACCGGTCTGACCGGTGTAGAGCCACATAGTGGAAGTTGCTCTGTTTCACCAGCAGGGACCGGTCTGACCGGTGGTGCTCACCGGTCTGACCGGTGTGGGTATGTAGACTCGAGGTTTGGTTTTTCCGCTGCGTTTCTCGGGTCGGAAGGTTGCGTGTTGGTTCCTAGGTCCAGTGGCACTCCAGTGGCTACGTGGGCTTGACCAACCTTGGTAGTGAGTCGGAGACGTGTGTTGGAAGCCGCGTTCGTCTTGTTGGAGTTTTCATCTCCTTCGAGAAGAATTTTTATCGGCTCCCATTCACTCCCCCCCTCTCTGGTTCGCCGTATCGGTCCTTCAAGGGTTTCTCTTTATTTTAATTTCTCTTTAATATTAAAAGGGCATTTAAGCCTTTTATTAATCAATTAAATTACCAAAAATTAAATGAGTGTTTCTTAAGCCTACTAGCACCCATCCTGGTCCATTGGACCCACATGTAAGTGTTGGATGCTAAGAAATTAATTATTATTGAAAATAACAAAGGCTAGCTTGTGATTCAAAGTAAATGCATATAAAAATAAATAAGCATCAAAATGATCCAAACTTTCTTGTGCATGCTCCCTGGTCCTAAAAAAGCCTAAAGAACCAGCATGTTCACATGGAAACTCTACTGATCTTGGTTTATTAATTTACAAAGGAAAACATGCATAATTCAGGAATAATTATTTCTGTTAATCCAAAATTCATGATTAATTCACAGGATGTGTATTTTGGCATTACAAGACAGTGTGCGCAAGTTGGGCTCAAGAACATAAATATATTTAACAGGAAAAATCATTTATGCAGATATGCCAGAAATAGAAAAACATTTTTATAAAAAGATTTACATCATAACTTTGTGCAATTATTGGCATAGGAGCTAGTCATGACCTAACACACAACATATCCAAAAATTAGCTAAGAGGATTTATATATTTTGAGATATTGCAGATCTAGGGTTTTCACATTTGTATTTTTCATGCAAAAACTAACAGGAATTAGCTCAGACCAGAATAACAAAAGTTGTGGGATACTTCACCAAGAATCCAACAAAATTGGTTTTACATTTTTCTGATTTTTCTGTGATTTTCAACGCAATTTACAAGAATCAGGAAAACTGCAACACTATTGGAGATATACTTTTGCGCGGAGGCCCTTGAAAAGAACCGGCCCTTTGCAATGTAGTCCCTGGGTGGCAGGCCGGCACGGGGAGACCAAAATCCGGCGGCTCTGGTGAGGGAGATGGCCGGGAAAGGATGTGGGGAGGAGGGGGAGCTCACCTAGGGTCGATTTGAGCCAGAGTTGGGGTGGGGAGGCCAGTGGTGGCTTGGCCGGCGGAGGGGGCCGGCGGGCCGCCACGGCGGCCACCGCCCGGCGAGGACGCCGGCTCCGGGCCGGGCAATTCGGGGTTCGGGGAGGCTGCGATAGAGGGTCATGGTGGCGCGTGTGTGCACGGGTGACGGTCCGGTGGCGCGGAGGGGGGGGATTCACCGTGGCCGGCCACGGCGGCGCGGTGGCGGCCGGCGTGCGGGCCGGCGCGGGCGCGGCCGGGCGTGTGGCGGCGCGGGCGCTTAAATAGACGACGGGGGGAGGGGCACGGCTTGCACCTCGGGCGCGTCTCGCGGCCATCAATGCGGCGCGGAGCCCAAGGCCTTGGCCGGCGTGCGCGATAGGGGGGGGGGGCACCATGGCGACCACCGGTCCGACGGCGGTCCGTCCGGCCGGTCGGACACGGGGTACGGCGGCACACCGCGCGAGGGGGGGAGGACTCCGAGGGCCCTTGGGACGCTCGACGCCTCGGGAGGCGTGGGGCACGGACGCCCGGGGCGGTCCGGCGCGCGCGCGGGTGCGGACGGCGCGCGCGGCGGCGCGGCGCCGGTGCGACGCGGCTCCAAAACGTGTCGGTGTGCCTGTGTTCGACTGTGTTTTTCCCAAAATTTTTGAATAGAAGTGCACAATGTGGTCAACAGGAAAGTTGTAGATCTAGCTACCCTCTACAATTGTTAGAAAGGCCATATAGGGTTTTTCTCAACGGATTTTGCAGGAACGTCGTGCCAACTTTGAATGCCGCAAGGTTCCAGAAAACAGGAGGTGCTGTCAGTCGATCAAGTTTTTCACTAATTTCCACTAAAAATTTGAAATGCCAATCTACACAAAAGTTGTGTCCCTCAACAAGATGGACAACTTTCCTAAAGGTAGATTTTGAAGTGTTTAGGTGAAATTCGGGGAACGCGGCAAAAGTTCCGGACGACATTCGCTGACGTCAACGGTTAAGCCGGTTTTGACCGTGTCTTTGACCAAGGGTTGACTACGGGTGTGTGTAGGCTTGGTCAAGGGGTTCATTAGGGTTCATTGGCGAGGTTTTCGGGGTGATGACCCAGGTTGACCTAGGTTTGACCGGTGTTTGACTGATTTGACTCCGCTGATCTGGTCATTAGCGTTAATGACGGTAATTAAAAACCTGGGGCGTCACAGCTGGCCTCCATATAACCCAAGGGGTGAGTGGATGGCAGCCATCTCTTGGAACCCTAGTTCATTTGCTTTCCTATTTTCCCTTCCTATTTTGTTAGGATTTCTATAGGACTAGCTTGAGAGCTTCATGGTGAGATCTTGTTGAGAGGGTTGGATGATCGGGCGGCAAGCTAGATCTTGTATGAACCTTTGTGGCATGTATAGATGATTCGGCGTGGTTCCTCAAGGTTTGGATGTGTTGTTCCCGGTTGCTCTTAGTGGTGATTTTCGGAGCCCTCTCTTGGTGATTTCTTTGGGTTGTTTTCGGGACCTTGCTCTTGGGGATTTGATGGTGGAAATTTGTGGGAACCCTTCGTGGTTCTTTGGGCTGTGATTCCCCTCCCAAATCCGTGAGTTAAGGGGCTCGATTTTGGTGGTTTTCATTGGAGGTCGAGTTCTTGAAGTTTGGTCGAGAGATTTACGATTCCCCTTGTTTGAGAGTGTTTCGGTGCAACTCCTTTGAGGGAGAGGTTGTTCACGAAGTGACTCAGGCATCCCCAATGTTTCGCTGCAATCCATTGGGTGGATCGGGAGATCGGGTGTTGCAAAGTTGAGAGTTGACCCGCGGTTGATGTTTTTCCTGTCTGCCTGGGCGAAACCGGTCTGACCGCTTTGGGAAACAGGTCTGACCGGTTTTGGTCATAGTGGCCGTTTAGCAAGATTTTTGGTAGGCATGTTGTTCTTTTCCTAAGAAGTCCCCTGGTCAAGTTTCGTCGCGTTTGGAGTTCGTTTGCTTGGTTTTTGGCCTTGTTGTTCTTTGGGGGGTTTTCTGGGCGAAACCGGTGTGACCGGATTGCAAAACCGGTCTGACCGGTTTGGTCAAAGGTGTGTTTTTGGAGGAGATCTTCTTAGAACAAGTCTTCCTTTGGTAGAAGAAGCTCTGGTCCAAGTTTCGCCAAGGTTCGAGTTCGTTTGTTCTAGTTTTGGATCTTTGAGTTTGAGCTCCCTGGGCGAAACCAGTGTGACCGGTTTGGGAAAGAGGTCTGGCCGGTTTTGGTGTGTTGGTGGTTGGCTAAGTCTGGCGAAACCGGTGTGACCAGTTTGGGAAAGAGGTCTGACCGGTTTTACTCTGGCATCAGGTGCTCGAGTTGTTTTCCGCTGCGGGTTTCGAGTGTTGCTTTGTTGGGTCTTGCTCCTAGGTCCAGTAGCACTCCAGTGGCTCCGTGGATTTGGCAAGAGAAGCGTGTGGAGGTGCATGAGTGAAATTGGGTTCATAGGCCAAATTCTTGAATAGAATTTTTATCGGCTCCCATTCACTCCCCCCTCTCTGGTTTGCCGTTTCGGTCCTTCAAGTGGTATCAGAGCAGGTTCGGGTCTTTGTTGACTCTAACCAGTCTAAGATCCAAGGATGACGTACCAGGAACGGGGTTCAGGTCCTCCACACTTCGATGGAAAGAACTACCGGATGTGGAGTAAGCGGATGGATGCGTTCCTCCGCGGAAAGGGTCAGATCCTTTGGGATGTCACGGTGGACACAGGCTATGTCCAGCCGATGGACTTCCTCGCTCCAGGATCGAGGGACAGATTCAACGCCATCAATAAGGCGATCGACTACTTGTTTCGTGCTTTGTGTCAGCCTGAGTTCGATCGGGTGCACACCGAGCACTTGGCTTGTAGAATTTGGTCGGTGCTGAAGGAGGCTCATGTTGGGAATGCCCAGGTTCAGGCACGGATGTAATGCGACATACCGGAGAGAGTACGAGAACTTCACTCATCTTCCCGGTGAGTCCATCGATGCCTTGCTTCAGAGGTTCACGGTGGTTGTGAACAACTTGAGGGCCAATGTGGACGTGCTCCCGTACGATGATCATGATAGAGCGGTCAAGCTCTTACACTCTTTGGATCATACGATTTGGGGCGGAAAGTTCGAGGCCATTGTGGAGTCAGAGAAGTATGACACTCTGACGGTGAACGAGCTGTTCTCGAAGCTCAAGTCGGCTGAGGTGGATAGGGGCATGACAGCCAAGATCGAGGGCCCGACTGACTCTCATAGTCTCGCCCTCATCGGTGGTTCAAATGGAAAGGCTAACACTAACCCATCCACCAGGATGTTCTCTTTGTCCTCTTTGATGTCTATGCCATATGAGGAGTTCGACATGCTTGGAGAGGACGAGCTGGCGCTCCTGACAAGGCGGTTCGAGAGGCTGCACGAGAACCAGGTGAACATGAGGAGGAACACGAGGACATGCTTCAAGTGCGGCAAGACTGGACACTATTTCGCCGAGTGTCCGAAGGTGAACAACCACGACAAGCACAAGTTCATGGACAAGAGGAAGAAGTTCAAGAAGGAGGATCATGAACATGGGAAGAAGGCTCGGTCTCGTGAAAAGATGAAGAGATCGAGCGACATTGAGTCCGATTCCGAGGACACGTCTTCAAGCTCAAGTGATGAAGACGAAGAGGATGACAAGAAGAAGAAGAAAAAGAAGAAGAAGAACCTCGGCAAGTATCTCAACGGCTTCTGTGTGACGGGCCTAAGCCTCAAGGATGACTTCTGTGGCATGGCTCGCAGTTCGAGTAGCAAGAGAAGCCAGAAGGACGCCTCGGACTTGGATTCCGAGGATGAGGTATGTGATGAGCTCTCTTCTTTGCGCAAGGAGAATGAGGAGTTAGTTGACTTGCTTGATAATCGCGATCACATGCTTAGAGAGGCTAAGAAGCTTAGGAAAGAACTTATATCTTTGCTCGAGGATGCTAGGACTAGAGTGGCTGAGCTAGAAACACAGGTTCTTGATAGCAAGCTTGAAATTGATTCGCTTAAGGCTAGCCCTGTTGTTTCTGATGAAAATGATTGTGCTGATTGCTCTGCTTTCCTAGCTGACTTGACTGATCTTAGGGAGAAGTATGCCTCCAAGTGTAGGAACTAGATGTGCTTAGGGTTGAGTTGGCTGAGCTACAATCTAGACCCACTTTGCTTGGTGCTTACGCTTCTTGTCCTGGTTTGCATGAGAAAATTGTTGAGCTTCGTTCTCGCATTGGTTCGCTAGAGGCTGATTTGAAAGTGCCTATTCCTACTTCTTGTTCTACATGTGAGTTGCATGCTATGAAGAATTTGGATCTTGCAAAATGTGTTGGTCGCTTGCAAGATGAGAATGATAAGTTGCGTGAAGCGCTGAGTTGGTTGTCGAGTCAAGAACCTCAGCTTGGTATGATGATTGCTAGCTGTAAGCGCTTTGATGGTTGGGCTTTGAGATTGGATAAGGTTGGTGATGGTAGTGGTGAGAGAGAAGGGAAATTTGGGAATGTTTCAGTTCCACCACAACCCACACCCAAAGGCAAGTTTGCATCCAAGCCAAACCAACCGAGAGAAAAACTGAGTGAGAAGGCAAGTGAAAAGCCTAGTGAGAAACCTAGTGAGAAGCCGTGTGAAGAGTCTCACCCCAAGCCTAAGACCAAACCAATCCTTTTCCATTGTGAGTTTTGTGGAAAGGATGGTCACAAGAGAGAGTTTTGCTATAAGAGAAAGAGAGAGGCGAGAATGGCTAAGGAGTGGGCGAACAAGGACAGGTACCACCCTTCTCATGGTGTGCCTGAGCCTCGTATGCCACTGCCTAAGGGAAAGGGTTTTGTGCGTAAGGTTCTGTCTTGGGGAGAAAAGAGTGCTATGGGAGGAAGAGGTCCTGCTGGAGGAGTGAAACCGGTCAGACCGGTTTGGAGGCAGCAGGGGGACCAGTTTGGTTTTCGTACTCGTGATGAGTCTCGGCTTGTTGCAGGAGGTCGTGGTTCTGGTGGTTGGTTTGGAGAGCTTGCAGGTGGTGAGTTTGCTGGACGTTCTCCACCTCGTGATCAATACGAGTTTGGGAGAGGTCGCAGCTTTGATTCTCAGAGGGGCTACGGACCATGCTTTTCCTATCATGGTAGTCATACTCCTCCAATGGGACGGGAGTGGTTTTCCCATGGTGGTTCCAGGTTTGATAGGTTTGACAGGATGGATCGCAGTTTTGATAGGCGCGGTAGGATAGATGTTGCTAACCCTACTTTTGAGGAAATGGCCCGACACTGGTTTCACACCTTTGGGACTAACCCCAGTGTTGAGTCATTTGCTCGTTCTCGCTCTTGGTTTTGAGTTGCAGGTGGGAGGCCCGAGAAAATTTGGTTGATGTCGGGGGTGGTTCTTCGGCTTCATATCCCGGTGGTGACATGGAGGTACATCACTTTCGGGGATGGTGGACAAGGATGAGGGAATTGTGAAGAAATGATAAAGGTAAGTGTATTTGTGACCTTCGAGCGTGTGGCCTTGGTCAAGCCACTTGGTTTGTTTTGCTCCTTCTCTATCTCATGTGTGTAGGGTGAGCTTTGTATGCTCTTTGGCCCTAGTGCATGTGTTTAGGGGGAGCTTGTGAGTTTTGTGCTCCTTTGCTCTTTTGCCGGTGGTGTCGAGCCCTTTTTGCCTCCCCTTGAGGAGCCAGTGGTTTGTGAGCTTTGTGTGTGGGAGCTCCTTTGTAGCATATGTATAGTTTCCTGTGTGCTTTTCTTGCATTTGGCATGGCGTATGTAACATGATGTATGAGCATCCTTGTATCTTAGATTGCATGCATTTTGTATCATATGCATTGGATAGGAAAAGCTTCTCTTATATACATTGTTGACCATGGAATGAGATATGTCTTTGTGAGCTTGTTTGGTATGCTATGGTTAGTTTGGCTTAGCTCTTGATGATCTTGATGAATAATCCATGGTTGATGGCTATGTTTTTGAAAAATGTCACATGTATGCTCTCTCATGTGTAAATGCCTTTATATGATCATGACATGTTTTAGTGGCTTGGTTATGCTTAATTTGTGGTTGGATAGCTAGTTTATTGATCATATGGGGCCAAAGGCTCATTTGCCATCATGAATGTTTAGCCCTCTTGCTTTATCTTGTGGAGGGGCATAAGTTTCTTTTTGTCGCAAAGACATTTCATGTACCAATTATGAATCTGAAAATGAAATATAAAATGCTTGGAAAATATGCTCCCATGTCATATGTGCTGAAATTAATTTGCTTTGGGTGCTAAACCGTTCCATGATGCCTACCAATGAGAAGTCTCATACATAGAAGTAGGCACATGGCTCGTTGGCTTTGACATGACATGAGGTGCTTGTGGGTGTTTGTGATGGTCTTATGATTAGAATGGTTGTCCTAGCATGAAGTTTGTGTGGCTTTGCCATTTTGACATGTTTTGCTCATGTTTAGGTTTTTGCTTGTGAGAGAGTAACTTTTTGCAAATTTACTCAAATCTTTTTTAGCCTTGTCCAATGGTTGTGAAACTTGGTGATCTTGTAGTTGAGGTCTTTACGAACCTGTAGAGTATCTAACTTGCTCATTTGGACATGTGTAGCATCTTGTGATGAATTTTGTATACTTGAGAAGCTCTAGGTTGCATTTGTGCCTTGATTCATGCATTAGCAACAAGGGGGAGAAAGGAAGGTGGAGAAAAGTTGCTTTGTATCCCTGGAACCTATCCCAAGTGTCAAGGGTGAGTTTGTGCATTTCGTTTGCATTTTTGGCTTTTGGGGGTATGGTCTGCTGTGTGAAATCGGCCTGATCGGTTGTGGAAACCGGTCCGACCGGTTTTGGTGGAACCGGCCTTACCGGTTATGGGAACCGGTCTGACCGGTTTGTGTCCAGAGTTGGCACTTGATCAGGGGGAGCTTGCATATGTGCAGGGGGAGCTCTTGTGTGCCTTGGTGGTTTGTGCTCTTTGCTTGAGCATGTTTTTGTCTCGGATGTGTCGAGCCGTTGCCCTTGCCTAAGGGGTCCGAGACTTGTCTTCTTCAAGTGATCTCGTTCTTTGCCTTTCTCGGCCTTCGATCGCTTGTTGGAGTTTTTCTTTTTGTTTCTTTTCTGTTTTCCTTTTCTCTTTATTTACCAAATGTGTGTGTTGTCAATGCACTCATCAAGGGGGAGATTGAGGACCATGTGTGGTTCGAGGACCGGTGGATGGTCGCTTCCTTGTGTGATGAGTGATTGACAACGTTGTGTGGGCTGATTCTTGGCTAAGTATTGCAGGTGCAGGTTGCGGCTTGACTCGTGTTGGTGCAGGTGAAGAACAAGCGCGAAAGGTTGTTGCCGGTGAGGCCTCCAGGTGTGGAGAAGACAAGTAGGCTTCCTTCGAGGGACCCGGTGGCCAGCAGGGTCGAGTGCGGGCCGCATGGTGGCAAGAACAGCAATATGAAGTCGGTGGACGGTTTCTTGGTTGAGCCACAAAACCAAGGTCGAGCCGGGACTTCATGGGAGCCAAGTCATGAGTGGTGATTGGCGGAGGCTACATCAAGTTCGTGGGGTTTGCGGTGGTTCACCAGAAAATCACCGGGTTACTCGGCTGAGCCACAAACCCGAGACCGAAGACCGGGTGTGGCTGTCTAGCCAAAACCGGCTTGACCGCAGGGCGCCGGAAGCTTCGAGGCGGAGAACACGCGTCGGGATCGCAAGGCTTGCGTCGAGGCTACGCGAAGTGCGGTCGCCGGGCATCCGTCCGATGGTGCTTCGAAGACAAATTCCCAAAGTGCCCTTGGTGGGGGTGTATCTTAGTTTAGGCTTTAGGGGCACTTTAGTCTTTCGGCTGGCCTCCACATAACCCAAGGGGTGAGAGGATGGCAGCCATCTCATGGAACCCTAGTTCATTTTCTTTCCTATTTTCCCTTCCTATTTTCTTAGGATTCCTATAGGACTAGCTTGAGAGCTTCATGGTGAGATCTTGTTAAGAGGGTTGGATGATCGGGCGGCAAGCTAGACCTTGTATGAACCTTTGTGGCATGTATAGATGATTCGGCGTGGTTCCTCAAGGTTTGGATGTGTTGTTCCCGGTTGCTCTTGGTGGTGATTTTTGGAGCCCTCTCTTGGTGATTTCTTTGGGTTGTTTTCGGGACCTTGCTCTTGGGGATTTGATGGGGGAAATTTGTGGGAACCCTTCGTGGTTCTTTGGGCTGTGATTCCCCTCCCAAATCCGTGAGTTAAGGGGATCGATTTTGGTGGTTTTCGTTGGAGCTCGAGTTCTTGAGGTTTGGTCGAGAGATTTGCGATTCCCCTTGATTGAGAGTGTTTCGGTGCAATTCCTTTGAGGGAGAGGTTGTTCACGAGGTGACTCAGGCATCTCCAAAGTTTCGCTGCAATCCGTTGGGTGGATCGGGAGATCGGGTGTTGCAAAGTTGAGAGTTGACCCGCGATTGCTGTTTTTCCTGTCTGCCTGGGCGAAACCAGTCTGACCGGTTTGGGAAACAGGTATGACCGGTTTTGGTCACAGTGGCCGTTCAGGAGGATTTTCGGTAGGCATGTTGTTCTTTTCCTAAGAAGTCCCCTGGTTCAAGTTTCGTCGCGTTTGGAGTTCGTTTGCTTGGTTTTTGGCCTTGTTGTTCTTTGGGGGTTTTCTGGGCGAAACCGGTGTGACCAGTTTGCAAAACTGGTCTGACCGGTTTGGTCAAAGGTGTGTTTTTGGAGGAGATCTTCGTGGAACAAGTCTTCCTTTGGTAGAACAAGCTCTGGTCCAAGTTTCACCAAGGTTCGAGTTCGTTTGTTCTAGTTTTGGGTCTTTGAGTTTGAGCTCCCTGGGCGAAACCGGTGTGACCAGTTTGGGAAAGAGGTCTGACCGGTTTTGGTGTGTTGGTGGTTGGCTAAGTCTGGCGAAACCAGTGTGACCGGTTTGGGAAAGAGGTCTGACCGATTTTACTCTGGCAGCAAGTGCTCGAGTTGTTTTCCGTTGCGTGTTTCGAGTGTTGCTTTGTTGGGTCTTGCTCCTAGGTCCAGTAGCACTCCAGTGGCTGCGTGGATTTGGCAAGAGAAGCGTGTGGAGGTGCATGAGTGAAATTGGGTTCATAGGCCGAATTCTTGAATAGAATTTTTATCGGCTCCCATTCACTCCCCCCTCTCTGGTTCGCCGTTTCGGTCCTTCACATTGCCGAACTCACTCATCCTCAGTCTGTGCTAAACAGGCTCTTTGATAAGATTGTACTAGGTATGTTTGATTATCGGCAATAAATAAAGAACTTTTCAATTCCCATGCTTGTATTGTGATGATTCCTCCGTGTTTGCATCTGCGAGCCTTATTTTCTTTAAACGCATTCGGGAACTTGCTTGAGCCGAACACGCGAAAAAGAATGCCCCTTGGCGGAAAACCCGCAGAAAATCCTCAATCCGGTAATCCACAAGCACTGTTCAATGAAAACCCTTCGCATTCGGGAGGAAAACCCTGCCGCTTGGTATTCCAATAACGTACGCCAGCCAGTCATCACTCCCAATGCACTCTCTTAGTCAATAAAATAGCCTGCCGGGATGCCCTGCAAATCCACTCGCACACTCATCCATCACTTCTCATCTTCTCCCCTGCTCCAGAAGAGAAAACCCCAAGGCCATGGACAAAGGCAAGCAACCCAAGGAGGACAGCGCCCCAAAGAAACGCACCATTCGAGAGTGAGTTTTCCTTTAACTTGCTTCTTGCTTTCTTGTGTGATCTCGTGCTTTACCTCCTCTTTGTTTTCTTTTAGCCTTGATCTGCTTCCTGAGGAAATCATTGGGACCGAAGAAACGCCTGAATACATCTCCTCTGACTCCTCCCTCGAAGCAGAGGATGCCACGCCAGAGCAGAAGATCAACCACCAGTTACGCCGCCGCGTCCGGCATCTGGAGCATGACCTCCGGGACGTCACCGCTCGCTGCCAAGCCGAACGCGAGCGTCGCATGGCTTTGGAGGCACTGGTAGGAGGTAAACATCTCCACCTTCATCTTGGTTCCATGCTTGCACCCGGATCTCTGTCTCTAACAACTGTTCCTCTGTCCCAGATGTCTCTGACAGGTACAGTAACCTGAAAGCGTCTTGGGACAGCTTGGTGGAGGCAGCAAACCATGGTCATCCCCATAGCTTCCAAGTTGCCGTCACGGTGGTCTTGGAACAACTGAAGAGGGAGCAGCTAATAAAGCAAAGAAAAAAGGATTGAAGCATACTTTCGCTTCTTACGCCAGGCCTTCTGCTTTCCACCCCCTCGTAGCCCTGATCAACTGGGTTGTTAGATATAAACCTGCAAGAAGCATTTGCAATGTAGTTTTGTGCTAAGGGCAATACATCTATGTATTGGCCATTCCCTCTGTTTAGGAATTTTTGCTCTAAAGGCGGCTTCGTTCTTGAACGCCGGCTGTTTCTGTATCAAATGCATGTAATCCCAATGCTTGTGATCAACGATCGATTTCAATATTAGGATAATATTTCTTCAAATATCTTCCATTTATTGCAGCAGAAAATTCCTCTCCTAGTAAATTTTTCCAACATGTAGGCATTACCGGGCACGCATCTGACCACCCGAAAGGGCCCTTCCCAGTTAGGGGACCATTTGCCGAATTCACTGTATTTGGTTCCAATCGGCAGTAGAGCTTTCCAATCCAAATCCCCTTCTGCAAATTGCCTAACTTTTACTTTCTTGTTGTAATATTTAGCAACTCGCAGCTTGTTCTTTTCGATATTTTCCAGGGCTCTAAGACGGATCATGTGCAGGTCCTCTAGTTCGTCCATCATTAAGCCGCTGTAATCTTTGGAGCTTAAGTCCTTTTGCAAAACCACTCTCCTAGAATCTGATTGTATCTCCCAAGGTAAAACTGCATGGTGCCCATAAACCAATTCATAAGGAGATGTTTTTGTAGCTCCATGAGGGGCCATTCGGTAAGCCCATAAAGCTTCATTGAGTACCGAATGCCACCTTCTTGGCTTCTGGTCGATCTTCTTTTGTATAAGCTTGATCATGATCTTATTAGAGGCCTTCTCTTGTTCGTCACCCCATATGAACTTCGGATCCTTCTTAAGCTTCAACAATGGAGAAAAGGGCAAAACCTTTTGCGACAGATTTGAGATGAACCTCCTCACGAAATTGATCTTGCCCAGCAGTGACTGCAACTCCTTGAGATTGGTTGGAGGGACAACTTCATCAATAGCCTTCATGCTTTTCTTGCCAACTTCAATCCCCCCTTCGTGCACCAGGATTCCCAAGAATTCTCCAGCTGATACCCCAAAAGCACATTTGTTTTGGTTCATCTTTAAACCATGCTTTCGGGTGCATTCCAAAGTTCTCTTCACATCCTCCAAGTGTGTGTCATGATTCAAAGACTTGATCACGACGTCATCAATGTAAATTTCGGCAATTTTGCCGATCAACTCGTGAAAGATGTAATTCATGGCTCGCTGATAAGTTGCACCGGCATTTTTCAACCCAAATGTCATGACTATCCATTCAAACGGGCCTATATGACCAGGACATCTGAAGGTTGCCTTTGATATATCCTCTATTGCCATGAAAATCTGGTTGTACCCTGCATTACCATCCATGAAACTGATAACTTTATGCCCAGCAGCAGCATCAACCAATAAATCGGCAACAGGCATTGGGTACCCATCCATAGGAGTAGCTCTGTTCAAGTCCCTGAAATCTATGCAAACCCTCATCTTTCCATTCTTCTTGTAGATAGGGACAATATTAGAGATCCACTCCGCGTATCTGCATGGCCGAATGAAGTTTGCATCAAGTAGTCTTTCAACTTCTTTCTTCACAAAACCATAGGATGAGCTCCCCCTAAATGTGTGCATTTAGTGTTTGAATCACCAACCAAATGTATGCACATTGTTTAGGACAACAAAAGGGAAGCTAATACTATACCTTGCTCATGATGCAAAGAGATATATATGAAACATGCACCATGAAAGAATAAGTGTAGCTTTCCTACACACTAATCAAACCATGTAAGTTGCTCATGGGTTAGCACATGACATAAGCAACCTACCATATGAAAATATTGCAACAAATGCAACTTAAACAAGGCAATGGAGCTACAAAAATACATGAGATGGGTTCTAGTCTCCATTACCTCAACTGGGGAACTTGGTGTCGGTGTTTTAGACCGGCTAACCTACCAAGGGGGTACCCGAGGTAGTAGATTATGCGGTTAGGATCGTGATCGGGAGACCGAGAACTCGAAAGTATGCGCAAGGACACGGGCACAAGATTTATACAGGTTTAGGTTGCCAAGGTGGCGAACCCTACGTCCTGTTTGGGGTATCAAGTATGGCGCCCTGCGCTTGGTGTTGGTTGAGATCAGGCGCCCGGCTAGGTACCCGGCCCTCCTTCATATAGTCCAGGGGGCGGGTTCCTAGTCGGTTACAAGGTAGGAGTCCTAGTAGGATTACACGGAACGAGTCCTAGTAGGATTACAGGGGAATTCTAGTAGGAGTCCGTCTTCTTCCTTCCTTGCATGAGTACCCGGGGAGTATGCTCGAGAAGCCCCTGAGCACATTGTAGTCAAGAGTAGTAGTTTGAGTAGTCTTGAAGTCTCTTCGAGTAGTTCTTGAGCGTCCTCGAGTAATGCTTGGAGAAGTCTTCAATAGTACTTGAACTGCCACGAGGCTGGAAGGTTGTCCAGCTCATCATTCTTGAAGTCGAGATTATATGGAAGTGCGGTTGCAAAATCGCACTAAATATGGAGTAGCCCCCGAGCCTTAGGTTGAGTTGCAGACTCTAGCTGAGGGTCAATCTTGATTCTGAATCTTCCATCTTGACAAAATTGAATGATGGGTGTAGCATAGCAGCCCCCGAGCCTTGAAATGATTAGATAATCAATCCAAGGGTTTTCAGCATCCACAAAAGCCATCATCCGAGCACTCTTGCAGCGTGTATCTCTCGAGATAAGAGAGCCATATGAGCCACGTCGAGTAGTTGTTGGTACGGATCCCCCGAGCTTGAGAGTGAGCAAAGACTGCTGAAGTTATCCTCAAGTAGTAATTTGAGTGCAGCCCCCGAGCTGGAGAGATTCCGAATAGTAGTTTGGCGTCGAGCTGTGTAGCTTAAAAAGTAGCCATGCCGTCAGAGCGGACCTTAGATGCGACCGAAGTCGACTTTGGATGCCGGCAGTGCGGACTTTAGAATGCGACTTAAAAACCGAAGTCGACTTTGTGCCGCGCGGAGCGGACATTGAAATGTGACTTGAAAATCGAATTTAACTTTAGGATGTCGCGTGGAGCGGACTTTGAGTTGCGACTGAAGAAGTCGACTTTGAGCCGCGCGAAGCGGACTTTGAGATGCGACTTGAAAACCGAAGTCAACTTTAGTTGCCGCACAGGGCGGACTTTGATATGCGACTTTAGAAGTCGACTTTAGGATGCCTTGTGAAACGGACTTTAGATGCGACTACAGTAGTCGACTTTGCGCCACACGGGGTGGACTTAAGATGCAAAAAACGAAAAGCACTTTCCGGAAAGCCAAAGAGAAAAAATCAGAAAAAACGAATAGTTTTGCCGCCAGAGCGGGCTTAAGATTGCGACCAAAGTCGGCTTGTGCCACCGGAGTGGGCTTGGATGCGACCGTTAGCGTCGACTTGTGCCACCGGAGTGGGCTTGGGTGCGACCGTTAGCGTCGACTTGTGCCACCAGAGTGGGCTTGAGTATCGGAGCCATGGATTTCAGACCCAAGGTACGATTGCCGCCAGAGCGGGCTTGAAGGTGCGACCAAAGTCGACTTGTGTATCTGAGCCATGGATTTCAGACCCAAGGTACGGGTGCCACCGTAGTGGACTTGAAGCTGCGACCGGAGTCGACTTGTGTACCTTGGCCATAGATTTCAGACCCAAGGGATGGAGCGCGAGTACTTAGGGTACTTGGACCCATGGTACAGAGCGTGGAGACCACGTGCAGCTAGGTTCCATCGTCACTAGGACTCGAGGGCCACTTACAGCTAGGTTCCATCGAAGCTTACACACGTAGTATGCCACCGAAGCAGGTGAAGATGCGACCGGAGTCGACTTTAAGTTGCCGCTCGGAGCGGACTTTAGATGCTGCCTCCTTGGGATAGCCCCCGAGTTGATGAAGTAGGCTCGTGGTGACTTGATCGATATACCCCAAGAGTAGTCAGCAGAGTGTAGCTGTCGTGAAAACCCGCCGAAAAGCGTACACAAATGAGTAGTCGGCAAGTAGTCCTACATGATGAGGAGAGCAAGCCAAGAAAATAGTAATCATTTAAATAAATGACTTAGTTGTTGCTGCATGGGCAGACTGTTGATGAAGCCGTGGCGGTCGGCGATGGTGCCGCGACAATTGTTGCTGAAGTTGACTAGTTAGAGTTGATTCCGACTAGTTGTTGGGGGCGTGACTGCCGTTCTCGACTAGTTTGGAAAACAAGTCGAGATGAATGGTTGACGCGATGCGACCGGAAGACGACGTCGTGGCGGCGCGTGGTGTACTCGAAGTAGATGCAGTGTTGTCGTGAGACAAGTAGTCACGACGCAAGGCGTGGCTGAAGCAGAGCCAGTGTGGCCGCAAGACGAAGTCGCGGTGCACAGAGTATTCGACGATGAGCCGCGTGACGGGCCGCGCGACGTGCCGAGGCACTCGGACGCGCGGCATAGGCAAAGCAGTTGACGACGAGCAGCGCAACGAGCCACGCGACGAGCCGCGCGATGTGCCGAGGCACCCGGTCGCGCAGCGTAGGCGAAGTAGTCGACGACAAGCGATGAGCCACGCGACGTGCCGAGGCACCCAGACGCGCGGCGTAGGCGAAGTAGTCGACGACGAGCCTGCGTGAGGAGTTGTCGACGACGAGCCTACGTGAGGGGGACTAGTCGACGACGAGCCTGCGCGAGGCGGAGTAGTCGACGATGAGTGGCGCAACGAGCCGCGCGACGTGCCGAGGCACCCGGACACGCGGCGAAGGCAAAGTATTCGATGACGAGCCTGCGTGAGGCGGAGTAGTCGACGACGAGCCACGTGACGAGCCGCGCGACGTGCCGAGGCACCCAGACGCGCGGCGTAGTCGAAGTAGTCGACGACGAGCCCGCGCGAGGAAAAGTAGTCGACGATGAGCCACGAGACGAGCCGCGTGACGAGCCGCGCAACATGCTGAGGCAACCGGACGTGCGGCGAAGGCGAAGTAGTCGACGACGAGCTCGCGCGAGGCGGAGTAGTCGACGACGAGCCGCGTGACGAGCCGCGCGACGTGCCGAGGCACCCGGACGCGCGGTGTAGATGAAGTAGTCGACGACGAGCTCGCGCGAGGCGGAGTGGTTGACGACGAGCCGCGCGACGAGCCGCGTGATGAGCCGCGCGACGTGCCGAGGCACGCGGAAGCGTGGCGAAGGCGAAGTAGTCGACGATGAGCCGCATGAGGAGCCGCGCGACGTGCCGAGGCACCCAGACGCACGGTGAAGGCGCAGTAGTCGACGACGAGCCACGCGACATGCCGAGGCACCCGGACGCGCGGCGTAGGCGAAGTATATCCTTTGCTGCCGCGAGACGGGTAGTCACGACGCACAATGGAATGACCGGGCACACGACGAGAGCCAGTGCGACCGACTGACAAGAAGTCGAGCGTCGAGACGGCGCGTCCAGATGCATGGCATAGGCGTAGTAGAGCCGGTGCAATCCGGACGACGAGTAGTCGCGCCGCGAGACGCAGTGATCGGACGCACAACCGACGAGAAGTCGAGCGGTGAGACAGTGCGTGAGGTAGAGCCCGTGCAACCGGGAGACGAATAGTCGCGGCGCACGACATAGTTGATGTAGACCCCGTGCGACCGGGGGATGAGTAGTTGCGGCGCACGGTGTTGTTGAAGTAGAGTCGGTGCGACCGAGAGACAAGTACTCACGGCGCACGGAGTAGTTGACGAAGAGCCGCTACGTACGGCGGCAACGTAGTCGTACTCGCCTACATCTCTGGTGTGGGCCAAGCAAAGGTCTTGAAACTAGCTGGTAGCCTTTCGTGTGTGTCAAGCAAATAATCTTAAAGTCTTGTGGGAGCTTTGCGTGTGCGTGTAGCACAATTGGCAAATTAATTTTTAGCTAGCTGGAACCGCCGGTTGCCTCCATATGCTGGTAGCCGATCACAGCGAATTGATTTTTGCCGCTGTACATATTTCACAAGAGTCCAATACTCTTTTTTTATGAACCTGTGCAGGTGATGCTTGCCCAGAGAAATTGCTTGCGATCGTAGACAAACTCCGCTTAGGACTGGGAGTCGGCACGGTCACACGCGTCTTGGACTTGGACTTCGAGTCGGGGACAGACAACGTCAACTAATTCAGCACCAAATTGATGGAGTCCGAGACAGCGAATTCTCTTGGCGTATGAATTGAATCCGAAAAAATATTCGACCGACGAGACAGCACACAGCAGCCTGGTGGAAAAAATCTTTGACCCTTCTGTAACTGCCAACTCGGCGACTTGCTCGTCGAGTAGATTGATCTGATTCCGTCTTGACGGAAATACGACGACTTGCTTTGAATTGGAACTCGACCACTTGCTTGTCATGGAGTAGATTGATTTTGCTGACGAAGGTCCTCCGAATTCGCCCGGTGGTGATGATCACCCCTACCTGGCGCGCCAGCTGTCGGTGTTTTAGACCGGCTAACCTACCAAGGGGGTACCCGAGGTAGTAGATTGTGCGGTGAGGATCTTGATCGGGAGACCGAGAACTCGAAGGTATGCGCAAGGACACGGGACACAAGATTTATACAGGTTCAGGTTGCCAAGGTGGCGAACCCTACGTCCTGTTTGGGGTATCAAGTATGGCGCCCTGCGCTTGGTGTTGGTTGAGATCTGGCGCCCGGCTAGGTACCTGGCCCTCCTTTATATAGTCCAAGGGGCGGGTTCCTAGTCGGTTACAAGGCAGGAGTCCTAGTAGGATTACACGGAACGAGTCCTAGTAGGATTACAGGGGAATTCTAGTAGGAGTCCATCTTCTTCCTTCCTTGCATGAGTACCCGGGGAGTATGCCCGACACTTGGGCAACACATGTCCAACTTGCAAGCTTGGCTTCTAGGCTTGAATCTTTTCATCTTCATTGTGCCAAGCCTCCCAAGTCCCCGCACTCATGGCCTTCAAGTGGCCTTTGGAACCCAAACCATTTGAGGCCCCTTCATGTTGATGATGAATTCCTTGGGCACCCAAATGGGTTAGTTCCAACCCTGCTCCTTCTTCATCTTCCCAACCTTGTGTGCAACCACCTTGCCATTAGCCTTCTTCTTGATGACGTAGGTGTTGCTCTTGGTCTTGTTCTTGCGGTTGGGCTTGGTGTAGATGAGGGAGCTCTTGATGGTGGGTTTAAACTTCTTCTTCTCGCCCTTGTCCATCTTCTTGAAAAATTGAGGGCACTTGTGGAACTTGTGTCCTTCTCCATGACACTTGTAGAAAGTCACGGTTGCACTCTTCTTAAGCTTCTTCACCATGGGATCACGGTTATCTTGAGAAGGTTGGACTTTACTCTTCATGTCTTGAGAGATGTCCACTTGCTCCTCATCGCTCTTGCCTTTGCCCATCAAGCTTGCCAACCTCTCTCGGAGCAATTTCACTTCTTGCTTAAGCTCATCATTCTTCTTGCCTATGAGGGGATCACATGTTTCTACAACAACATTCTCATTTCAAGATGGTGAGCAAGATTCATCAATTAAATCAGTGGAAGAAGTTGAAGCATCTACCTTGGAGATAGGAATTGCACAAGGGATAGATGATTCATCAAGCTCAAAGGAATTACATGTTTTAGTCTCATTGCTCTCAAACTTAGATTTTAGCTCATCACACTCCTTGCTAAGCAATTTTAATTTGCACAACAAATGTTCATAATTTGTAGCAAGGGTTGCACTAAGATCATTGAGAGCATTGAGTTTTTTAATTTCATTAGCTTGTTTCTTGAGCATTCCTTTTTGCTCATGGACTATCTCAACAAGATCATCGAGAGAGGTGGTGTCGGATTCGTCATCACTTACATTGCTCATTATTCCTTTGGTCATAAGGCACATGTGTAGTGATTATGAAGGACCTTGCATGAAGCGGGTGGTGAAGTTCTTTCTTGATTCATCACTAGAAGAACTTGATTCTCCACCACTTGTCCACTCTCAAACGGTGATAGTTGCTTCTTGCGTTGGTCTCCTCTCCTTTACCACCTTCTTCTTGGGCTTGTTCTCGATCTTGGTGAACTTGATGTGTTGATGATGACGTCCTTCTCTCAAGTGGATGTTGTAGCCGTACATGTTGACTTTCTTCACATACTTGAAGATCTTCTTCACGTACTCCGCAACCATGGATTCAACCTCTTCATCACTTGAGGAATCTCCATCGTCACCATCATCACCATCATCCTCGCTCGAGCTTCCGTGAGTAGCCATCATACTCAACATCTTCTCTTGTTGGCATGAGAGAGCATGGATTCTAGTTGGAGAGGATGGTTCTTGGGGCTTTTCTTGGGACGCCTTCTTTGACTTGGGCATAAGTTGAAGCTCATGTACCATGATCTTGCTCAAGATATGAGATGGCTTCAAATCTTCAAGATAAGTTGAAGCTCATGTGCCATTCCTAGCATGATACTACTCTAGGAAAGTAAAGGCAAGCAACGATTGCAAAAGAGTAAATGCGAAAACGTAAAGGGGATGAGAGGAAGCAAACTCTTGACATGTGATTTATCCAGTGGTATCGGTAGGCACTAAGCCACCCCTAGTCCACGTTGTTGAAGCACTCACACAAGAGTATTGCTTCCCGCTCACCAAGTCTCTCCCAAGAGCACCACTTGACTCGCCACAAAGGCTAGCCACTTAGGCACTTGCCAAGCTCCCTTGGTCACCTTGATGCCGCCTCCACTAAGGAGCTTCTCCACCAAGGAAGGGGGTCTCCACGTCCCTCGCACAAAGTGTCCTCACCACTCCACACCAAGCCGGAGGGTCGATGACGATTGTCGGTGAGCCACTTAGGCTTCAAGGCTTCCGGCGAACCTTGTACAACTTGATCCACTCAAGAATCACCTCACAAGGTTGGCACAACCTTGTACTCACTCAGCTCTAAGCTAAGCCTAGCACTAAGCACATACACAAATCATATGCAAGTCTAAGGATGAGCAATAAAGCACTTGGATGGATTGGATATAATCTTCAATATGTCTTGAACTCCTCTGCACTTTCACACAATCCAACAACCTTAAATGGGCGGGTGGAGGAGGTATAAATAGCCCAAGGCATCAAACTAGCCGTTGGCTAAAAGCTGCTGAAAGTAGTACCGTCGGATAATTTGACGATATCTTTTTTCGGGCGTAGGTTCATCCGGTGCTACTAGCCGTTGCCTCCATCGCACATGACCATTTAAATTCTCTGACACAGCTGCTCCGACGCTATGCACCGACGGTATGATGAGGTGTCATGGAGGTGCTTCTCTTGGATTGATGAGGTGTCATGGACGCATGGCATCTGCGTGCCAACACGATGCCACGTGGCCTGGTGTGGCTCCCACTAGGCCCGCATGATGTCTTGAGCATATCTCTCTCATCCGGGCTCTGCTGTATGCAAATGATATATCCATTTTGATTGTCTCAACGAGCCTGTCAATGGTGCAGTCCAAATGGGAATTTGTGACTTTTTATGATGATGCCATATTCATGCCATAAATTTACTTGCTCTCACTTGCATCATTCCATTTGCATTTTGATGTGTCCTGCAACAAAAGATACAAACATAACACTTGTGGAAATTATCAGTATAAATCCCTATTCTAGTATTGATGATCACTTTCCATTTATTCTATGCTGGTATTGACAGCCTAAAAGTGGTACTTAATCACCGTCAACAACCCCCACGGTGTCTGAACCAGTATAACCCCGATGTCTCTAAACTCAACCATCCGGATCAGATGCACGAACATACCAAAATTTACTTGCTTGTGGTATCAAACACCGACAGTTGGCACGCCAAGTAGGGGCACTTGGTGTGTCATGATGTAAACAAGGGTCTGGATGGCCCATTTGGACGCTGGTTCGCACCATCGTGCTGCGTTTCGGCTCCCTGGACTTCATCTTCGATGGTCCAATCGAGTCGCACGCTAGGGCCATGTTCTCATGGTTCTAGCCTGATGCACCCATGTCTCCCCAGGTCTAGCCGCCTAAGGAGCCGCGGGTAGCGAAGCCTGCCACCGACCGGGTTTGGGACCTGGTCGGCCGCAACATGGAGGTCTCCCTAGGGCCTAACCCGTCCGAGGAGCTTTTCCACTTCGTGGCATTCGCCACCTCCATGCTTGTGTTCAATTTGTAGGAGATGCTATCCTGGGACGAGTTCAAGCTTTGCTACGACTCCGTGTACCCCAAGAGGCAGGCGTGGCTCCCCTGCGGCGTGGCAACTACTCCCATCGCCACTGGAGACGCACGCCCGGTCCCTCGGAAGAATCCCAGGCAAGTTGCGACAAGGTCGAGAGCAGGCCTCCCAGAAAGAAGGTGCTGACGCCCCATGACCTGAGGCGCGAGTGCTTCGTACTCCAACAGCAGGCCGACGCGGTCCACTCCACCAACTCCGACGAGAGCTCCACGGAAGGTGAGCCCACAACACCTAACGCCTCTGCTAGCGAAGAACCCCAGCAGGACGAGGGTTACCACGAGCAGCAGCGTGATCGCCTCGACGAGCTAGACAAGGCTCACAAGGCTCTCGAAGAAGAGTAGGCAAGGCTCCACCATGCACTCTGTGTGAAGGCTGTGGCAATGCCTGCGTGCGAACGCGCACAATAGGTATGCCACTGCATCATCGGCGACGTTCACAGGACTCCTGTTGCCAAACGGGCCTCCCAGAACCTCGCCGTAGCGGCCGTGCTCCTCCAGGGTGGCCCCGAGCTGACGACCCCAGAAGAAAAGAAGCTCCGTCAGCACCTCCAGAATCTCCTCGACGCGGCCGTCAAGAAGCAGACAGAAAGTTTGGCGTCCCGACGGCACGAGGCACGAGCTCGGTCCCAGGAGCGCTCGATTTACCACAGGTCCTCACACCCGTGAGGACTGTCGTGTCGTGCGGAGAGCATGCTCTCACCCGCCGGCCGAAGGGTCGAGTCCGACCACGGAGCACGGGGAGCATCCTCGGCACGCGGAAGGACAATGACTAGAGGTGGGTCGGACGGCAAACGTCTGCCGCGCAGAGAGTACAGTCGCAGGCAAGGGGACCGCTACAACAGTAGTGAGGACCAGAGCTGGAGCCCGACGCCTGACCCCCGAGGTCCGTGGGCCTTCGGCACCAACATTCTCGCCGCAGCCCCGCGAAGTACGATGAAACCAACCTGAGTGTTTGGCTCGAGGACTACCACCTTGCCTACCACAACGACAGGGCGACCAACGATTTGTTCATCATCAAGAGCATCTTGTTGTACCTTGCCAAATCGGCTCGTACCTGGCTCGAGCACCTCCCCCAAGGGAGGATCAAGAGCTGGGCACAGCTCTAAGACGCCTTCATAGGGCACTTCTAAGGCACCTACACCCGACACGGCAATGCCTGCGAGCTTCGCCATTACTGGAAAAAGAAGGGCGAGAGTCTCCGTGATTACATATGTTCCTTCTCCAAGCGCTGCACCAAGCTCCCCGACACGACCGACAACTAGGTCATCATGGCCTTGCAGGATGGTACCATGTGCGAGACCCTTGTACATAATATAGGGCGAATCAATCCAAAAACCATCCAGAAGCTCCTCAACCTGGCCACCGATCACTCCGTCAGGGAGGAAGCCATCACTTTTAGCAAGAGGAAGCCCGAGGAGGGACAGGGTGAAGCTTCAGCCACCCAGCCGGAGAAGAGGAAGAAGAAAGAGCGCAAGCTCCGCAGCAACAACCTGGTGGCGGCAGCCGACAAGAGGTCGCCAAAGCCGAAGGATGGTCCCTCGAGGGATCACTTCAAGAAGATGCTTGAGGCAGCTTGTCCCTACCACGAGGGTCTAGTCAAGCATGCCATGAAGAATTGCAACCTCATGAAGAGATAAATTAGCAAGAGGAACAAGCCACAAGACGTGGACAACACTTGCGCCGCGAAGAACATCAAGCATGATGAATTTCCCAGGGAAGATGGCGCCATCATGATGATCTTCAGTGGGATGCCTGCTTACTCTCCAAGGCGCAAGCATAAACACATCCTATAGGAGATATACCACACCGAGCTGGCCATGTCATCATACCTCCAGTGGTCCGAGACGTCCGTCACATACGACCGAGCAGACCAGCCCGACCACATTCCACAACCGGGGGCTTACCCCCTCGCGTTAGCACTACTCTTCGGCACTAAGCGGGTGCACAAGGTGCTCATGGACGGATGCAGTGGCCCCAAGATCGTCTACATGTCCACCCTCGACAGCATGGGGATCCAGTGATCCCAACTCCGACCGTCGTCGACGTCGTTTCACAAAGTCATACCTGGGATGGAAGTAGTCCCACTCGGACAAATCGACCTACCGGCCACCTTCAGCGACAAGGGAAATTTCCAAAAGGAGACGCTCACCTTCGAGGTGGTCGTCTTCTCGGGAACGGACCACGCGATCCTTGGGAGGCCGGTGTACACAAAGTTCATGGCGGTCCCCAACTACACCTACCTCAAGTTGAAGATGCCTGGGTCCAAGAGAGTGATCACCGTCGACACTAATTTCTAGCACGCCTACGAGTGCGACGCCGAGTGCTTCCAGTTCGCAAAGGCTCTCATCCTCTCTGAGAAGATGGCTGTACGAACTCCGAACGCAAATCATGACGACGATGTCACAATGGCCGAATCAACCTAGATCAGCTACATTATATCTACCCTTGCAATAGTACCATGTATTGTTTTACGCTTATGATGAATAAAAGTGCTAGTGATTTTCGCGTTTTTCCATCATTAGTACAACTTTTGCCAAAAAGTTTTGTTGATGTGGGCGATCCTAAGCAACAAACTGTTTGAAGGACCGATTTGGCGACCAGAGAGGGTGTGGAGTGAATTGGAGCCGATAAAAAATTCATCCCGAGGGATGAATAAGGCCTATGCCCCCAAATTCACAACCTAGGATTCCCACACAAGCTTGCCAAAGTTGCATAGTCACAATGGACCTACCAAACCTAAGAACAAGCCCCAACTTAAAGCAACACGGAAGCACAAATCAAGAAGCAAAGGACTTAGTCTGCGAGGCTCGAGGTGGAGTGTCCGCATGGACCGGGCGGACCATCTGCGAGGCCTGGATGGACCGTCCATGGGTCTGCGGTGGACCGTCCAAAATTAGCACCCAAACCACCAGTAGTGCACCCCAAAAAACGGATCGTCTGTGCCCTATCTACGCACCGTCCGTGATGAAGGGACTGTCCGCACTCTCCTCGCAGACCGTCCGCCAAACTCCTTGCAACCGAAAACTACCAACTTGACAGATCGAATGAAAGACTAATGAGAACTCGCGACGAACACGATGAACTACTAGCTGCAATCCTCCTTGCAGACCATCCGCATGGTGCGCAGACAGCAGCCCAAGCTTGACCTCTTGAAGGTCAACTCTTCCTTCCCTTTGCTTGATCTCCCGAATCAACCAAGGCATTTATAGCAAATCATAGCTGAAGGTGATGTGCCTCTAGGAGATGCTATACCTACAGATTTGTAGCCTCAAACCAACTGAATCGAGAGGAATCGTGATTGTATTGAGCCCACACAAAAAAGCTATGGTTCCAACCGAAATCCTTCAACCGGAGGCCAAATTCGGAGTTTGAGGGGTCAACATCAAGCACAAAGACGCAGAAGACATCTATCCATGATCCCCACAAGAAAATCGAAGCCCAAACACCTTGGAATCGAAGGAACAAGCCGCGCACAAAAATCCAATGAAAATAAACTGAAAAGACATGAAAATCACTTGAGCCACATGAAGGAAGTCGACACAACCATGAATGCTTCCATACACTCGGAGATCAGATTCTCTACAAAGCGATGAAGAAAATCTAAGCCTATGGAGCAGGGAAATGAGAAGCTGTCCGGAGGGATAGTTTGCCCAGAAATCCTAGAGCTATATATGTGGAGTTCCTCTAGGATGGGAAAATGACTAAGCTACCCCTAGAACTTGAAATGAGATACACACCCCTAGGGGCAACATGGTCAAGTAGCACTCTTCTTCACCGGATGGCCACGCCTTTGTCGTAGTACACATCCTCCCGACACAAGTCCTGTGATCCCGGATGGCATCGAAGCTTCTCGGTGCGCCCAGATCCCGTCTCCGCCCGCCGAGCCTCCTGTTTTGGTTTTATGGCTCAACCAAGTAACCCGATGGTTTTGTGGTGAACCGCCGCAAACCCCGCGTGCAGACTCCAGTTGTGAGTCCTTACTCTGCACTGACTCCTGTCCACAGCTTCATCTTGCTTTTCTTGCCACCATGCAGCCCACACTTGACCCCGTTGGCCACCGGGTCCCTCGAGTCGAGCCTACTTGTCTCTCCACTCCTGGGAGGCCCCGCAAGGCTAAGACCTTTCGTGCCCGCTTTTCACCTGCACTAACGCAAATCAAGCCGCAACCTGCACCTGCAATACTTAGCCAAGAGTCATTCCACCGGTTCTCGGACGCTCTGGTCCTCAATCTCCCCATTGATGGGTGCATTGACAACACATGTATTGAACAATTCAGAGAAAAAGAAATGAAACGACCCAAAAACTCAAACATGTGATCCAAAGCCAAAACAAGATCACTTGAGAGAGAAAGTTTTGATCCCCTAAGGCAAGGGCAATAGCTCTACACAACCGAGATAAAATGCTCCAAATTGCCGACTCCTCAAGGTGAGGCAAAAGGGCTTGACACCATCAGCAAAAGAGCACAACTGAAATTCAAGCGAAGAAGAGCTCCCAAATGCATTAATGGAAGCTCCCACTGAACAAATGCATTCCTCTCAATTTTTCTCCCGTTGATGCAAGAATATTTCTCCCCTTGATGCAAAAACTCCCCTTGGATGCATGAATTGGGTACTTTCCTCCCTAAGGCAAGAATTGGATTACTATCTCTCGCCCTTGTTGGTAATGCATGAATCAACTCTACAAATGCAAGCATGTGCTTTTCAAATAGACAAAGAGCACGACAACATGCTAAAGTTGAGACATAGACAAGCATGATATAATGAAATTTCGTATAGGCATCGCCGACAAGATAGATAGGAACATATAAGCTTGGGACATAACCAAGATATAGCCATAAGCACACAATTTGAACATGAGAGGCATTCAACACAAAAGAGAAGGACATATATAGCATTTTCACAAACTCAAGCCATCCACAAGCATATACATCCCAAAACTACCAAGAGCATAGCTATACATCACATGAGCATCACTAGAAAAGTCATAAGCTCACATCCAGCATATCATTGTGATCAGAGTATATAGAAGAAGCACATCTCAAAAGCATATGATATAAATGTAATCTACGATACAAACATGCAAACATGATATGATACATAAATGAAAATGCAACATTCATATGTACATCAAACCACCAACCGAAGCTCAAAAAAGAAAAACCAAAACAAGCTCCCCTGCAAACGAGCAAATGTAGCTTGGTCCAAAGGCTTTGTTAGGATATCGGTGAGCTATTTTTCGGTTGGCATATGGATGAGATCTATGTTTCCCTTCTCAACATTGTCTGTCAGGAAGTGGCACCTCACCTCTATACGTTTGGTTCTGGAGTGAAGCACGGGGTTTTTGGCAACACTAATGGCACTCGTGTTGTCACACATGAGAGGTACATGGGAACACTCCTCACCAAAGTCACTCAAAGTGTATGTGATCCCGAGCAATTGGGAGTAATAGTTAGAGGCAGCGACATACTCAGCATTTGTGCTAGACTAATCTACACTTGACTGCTTGCTAGATGACCAAGAAACAAGCGAAGAACCCAGAAATTGGGAAGTACCCGAAGTCGATTTCCGATTGACATGACACCCCACAAAGTCGGCATCCAAAAAAACATTAAGGGAAAGGGAAGAGGGCACCGAGTACCAAAGACCAAGCTCAGGAGTGTATCGAAGATACCTGAAGATCCGCTTGATAGCTTGACGATGTGAAGTCCTCGACGAAGCCTGAAAATGAGCGCACAGACACACAAAAAACTAATTGTCTGGCCTCGTCGCCGTCAAGTACAAGAGGGAGACGATCATGCTCCGGTACTCCTTCTGGTCCACGGGGGCTCTCCATCCTCATCCGCGTCCAACACTGCAGTCGTACTCATCGGTGTCGATAGGGGCTTCGAGCAGCCATCTTGAACTTCTTGAGGTTGTCCTTCGTGTATTTGGCTTGATGCACAAAGGTTCCTTCATTTTCCTACTTGATCTGAAGCCTGAGAAAGAACTGCAATTCTCCCATCACAGACATCTCGAATTCTATGTTCATGTCTTGCAAACCTTGCAACCAAAGAGTGAGATGAGCCGCCAAAGACAATATCGTCCACGTACACCTGAACAATTAGTATATCTTTGCCCTGCCGGAGGAGAGAAAGAGTCTTATGGACATTGCCCATCTCAAGCCCCTTGCTGAACAAGAACCCCCTCAACCTACCATACCATGCCTTGGGAACTTTTTTCAACCCATACAAGGCCTTCCTTAGCTTGTACACTCGGTGGGGAAACTCAACACTCTCAAACCCAGGTGGTTGCCTCACATAAACATCCTCCTCCAAAAACCTATTCAGGAAGGCGCTCTTCACATTCATTTGGTACAACCTAAATCCTTTAGCCACGGAAAAAGGCTAGAAGACTCCTGATTGCCTCCAAACGGGCTATAGGAGCAAATATCTCCTCATAGTCTATCACCTCCTTCTGGCTATAACCCTAAGCAACCAGCCTCGATTTGTTCCTCACCACCTCACCATTCTCACCCTATTTGTTTTTCCAAACCCATTTTTTCCCAATAGGTTTGCAGTTTGGTGGTGGCTCCACTAACTCCCACACATGGTTTCTCTCCAAATTCTCTAACTCCTGATGCATGACATTCACACAATTAGGATCAGATAGCATGTGCCAATGTCTTTCAGCTCATAGGTAGCAACAAAAGCCTCACAAAGGGAACAATTTTTCCACTCAACCACACCATTCTGACAAGCCACATAGGGAGAAGGGAATTGATGTTCGAGACCCAAATCATGACAAAAGGTTTTGAAACAAGAGTTTTTAAATTCAATGCCATTGTCGATACGAATAGCTCAAGTAGCATCTCCATTTCTCTCATTCTTCAACCTCAATATTAGATCCTGGACAAAACCAATTGTCTACCCTTTGTTAGCCAAAAAGAAGACCCAAGCATAGAGAGAATAGTCATCCACTATCACGTGGACATACCATTTCCCACCCGCCGAGCACACACGAGCTGGACTAACCAAGTCCATATGGAACAACTCGCATGGACTCTCTGTCATAACTGATGTCAGAGGCGGGTGAGAGGCGGCGACCATTTTGCCTTGCCTACATGGAGCACGTACCAAATCCTTTTGGTACTTCAACTTAGGCAATCGTCGGACCAAACCTAACTCACTAAAGCGTGATAACAAGTCAAAACTCAAGTGACCCAGTCCCCTATGCCATTTCCAAAGCTTCGCCGAAACACCAACAAACAAACAACGAGAAGAGTAGACACACTGAGAAATATTGTCTCTAAAAATCTGACCCTCGTGGATGATCGTGCACACAAGATCACCTCGAGAATCCAAAACACGCGATGCACCCATTTTGAAATGGACCACAAAACCCTCATCAAGAAGCTGTGAAACCGAAAGAAGCTTAAACTCCAAAGACTTGACAAGAGCAACACGCCTAAGAGTCACAGACTCACTCACCTTCACCGTGCCCACTGAAAGCACTCTTCCTTTTTCATTGTCCCCAAAAGTGATGTACTCTTTGGTCATCACCGGGGTGAGGATGGAGAACTACTTTCGATCTCCGGTCATGTGTCGAGAACAACTGGAGTCGATCAACCAAAAGCCATCTATGCCTCCCTCCTGCAAAATAAAAAACGAGAGCGAGCATGAGCAAATGACTCAACATTGGGGTTAGAACAAAAAGAATCAAACCAATGACGTGCCATTTGCTCAAAACTGGGGTTGGCAAAATCCATCATATCTCTCCTAGGTGGAACATGCACACGTCCCCTTGGAGGGTTATGCATACCACGAAATGGAGACCATGGCCTGTAACTCCTTTGGGACCTAAAACTATGATCGTTCCCCCATAATTGTATTGGCCACGAGTGAAAGAACATCCAACAAACTCACCCCGCCCAAACCCAACATGCCTACCACCATCTCTCTATGGTGGCACACCTCGAGGCACAAACTCTCCCCTACCTTGACGTGGAATGGTGTACACAACACCCTCACCTCTAGGCACCATACGAGACTCATGTACACCACGAGAGGGGCGGTACCACTAGTAGGGATGTTGTCATCAATGATGCTTACCTAACATCACTGAAGACACCATAAGCATCATTGATGTTCATTTGTGACCATTTGTACTTGGTCACTATGGTCGCGTCACATTTGGTCATCGGTGATGAAATGGTAATTTTGTGATGATTTGTGTGACGTCATGGATGGAACCCCATTTTCGTCATAATCTCCCGTCTGTCATGGTTGCTAACAGCACCGTTAACGGTGTTTGTGACGTGTGACAATCCGATTTGGTCACAGATCTTCCTAGGTTTTAATCATAAGCTCCCATTAATGGTGTTTGCATCTAACGTGGCGCAGACATCAGCAATGACGTGGTAGTTGACGTGGCTGTGATGTCAGCAACGACATGGCAGCTGACGGGGCGGTGGTGTCAGCAATGACGTTGCAGCTAACGTCATCATTTTGGAATCATCATAGAATACATATTTAAGTCATCACAGGGTACTATATGCCATTGTCACACTTTGAAATAAAATGGTCACGGTTTGCCATAACTATGGTCACAGATTTGCCATCATTTTGGTCACAGATTTAACATCACTAGAACATATGGCGCGCGTTGCGCGCCCTATCATTACAACAATCAAATCCAAGTAAATAGAAGATAATGAATGGCAGAATAAGATCTTGATTGTCACGTTGGAAACTCAAAGTCAAGATTTATTCTCACAAGATAAATCGATATCACACATGCACTTAGTGTAACAAAACGATCAATCCCTTAGCATACAGAACAAATGACAACAAGAGATCCCATAGCCAGAATGAGCATGACAACATGAAGATCAGCAAAACTCTGTTCTCCAGCAGCTTCCGGTGTATCCAAGCATCATGATCTCCTTTGCTACTTTACTACTTGCAGGACACCATGACCATATGCAGAAAATTTGAGTAGAAAGCAATATTGGTACCACCTCCTCATGAGGCTTTGGCTGACATAAGACCACATACCTGATGAGTACTTGAGGTCCCCGATGTAAGTATAGCACCAGCTGATGAGTACTAATGCTTTGGTTGTTAGCCCCTTTTGTGCAGTTTGAACACCATTGACAACCAGCTGACATAAACATATACTCTACATCATCTTCTACTCTAATATATACATACAATGTCAGCTACATAATCATATTGACATATCCTATAGTTTTTTCAGTAACCAAAGTAGTAGTTAGCCATAAACTAATCACCTATTGTGGATTCCAAGGCTTCCTAGCATAACTGGACAGATTATACTTTCTACAATTCGCTTTCAAAAACATTGGTTGGCCATACAATAATTTATTAATTTTAAGACCATTGATCTGTTCACAAACTCCTCATTATAGATCAGTAGAAGCTCTAGGCAAAATCAACAATAAGTCCAAGCACAGGTCAAATAAGAACAACCGGTCCAAGCACACTTCACTTATAGAGAGAGTAAAAGGCTGACCTTAGGAGGGAAACGATTTAGGCAGATCTTAGGGAAGCTCCAGGTTGGCAGACTACCATAAAAAATAGCTAGAATCACCAAACTATTTGTCAAAGTATATGAAGTTTCATTAGTTCCTCCGCAGCTCTACAATTACAAAATTCATAAGAATTGATAAAGCCTCTGAATATGGCCATGCACAAAAACTGAAAATAAAATTAACACTGAATCCATCTCTACAACTCAGCATACTTCTCATGAGCATACTACACAATTTAACAGACCATGAAAATATAAAAATATTTGAATTAATTTACATGATCTTCTGAAGATAATAAAACAAAAGATCTTAAAAAAGATAATGAAACAAAAAAGTGCTAAACCTCGAGAGAAGAATTGGAAAATAATCTGTAAATTTTGGATGTGTGATATCAACTACATTTTAAAGAAACTTCCTATCTGAAATTTTAACATTCTACTGCAAAGCAATTCCACAAGTGGTCTACAAGACAAGGGGAAATTTTTTAAGTAATTAAACACAAGCAATTTTCTCCATTCCATCACAGGTTTGTGATCGACACAGTTACCACGGGGTCTGCCATGCATACTGTATAACAATGATTTTTATAGATAAAGAAAAGTATAGCAGTGATAAGCTCATCCAAGAATCAAGACTCAAGGCCAAGCGTGAGCCATTTTTTGTCGCCATAGTGGCACCATAGACGATATGATGCTAGCGATTACGATCTCTCTTTAGATGATTATAGATGCTGACTCGTCAGACAGCGGCTATATAATCCTCATCTCATTCCAAATTAAATCCAAGTATCGAATTCATACAAGAGCAAGAGCAATTTACCCGCTGTGTGCCATCATTGTAGCCCCTTGCCTACATAAGACTACTTCCATGCCAATTTCTTGCTGAATCCTGTGGCAGAATCACCTCAGCATAGAAAAGGCATCACCCCAGCCAGCGGCCGCCGAGGAGGAGGGACGACCAGCCAGCGGCCGTCCGGGAGGAGGAGCAGCCGCCCCGTCTGCCACGCCGCGCCGCAACATTTGTAGGAGGGAGGAGGCGGCGTGCGAGCTGGGGGTCGGAGTAGAGTGTGAGCGGCGCTGTAGGGTTGGAACAGCGTGGGAGCGACACCGTAGGGTCGAGGGCGGCGGTAGAGGGCAGGAGCGTGGGAGCCTGCGTGAGAGTGTGCGGAAGGAGGGGCCTAGGGTTTATTTGTAGCACCTATCATCTCAACCGTCCGTATCATAAATGGACGGTTGGAAATGACTGGGCTATGTAATTGAGTCCAAAAACAGTCCAAAAATAGATCTTTGGGTCCTTTTAAGCAAATTTTAGCATTTATTTTCTTTTGATGATAGAATTATATTAAAGTTTAAGATATCAAAAAGTATTTCAAATGAAAAATCAATGCAACAGTTATAGAACTTATCGAGATCTACAACTATTATTTTTGTCATTCCCCATCGGACTCTATTTGAACAATCCAAATTTTGAATTTCCAAAAATGATAGCTAGATGCAAGGTTTTCTAACACTAAATGATGTCAAATCAAAATGTGATGAATACTAAAGTTTCATAACTCATCAAGATGTACAAAGTTTATTTTGGTCATTTCTCCGTCCAACTCTATTTGAACAGTCGAAATTTTGAATTTCAAAAAATCACAACTAGATGCAAAGTTTTCTAACATTAAATGATGTCAAATAAAAAGGTGATGAATACCAAAGTTTCATAACTCATCAACATGTGCCAACTTTATTTTGGTCATTCCTCCGTCTGACTCTGTTTGAACAATCGATATTTCGAATTTCAAAAAATGACAACTAGATGCAAGGTTTTCTAACACTAGTGATGTCAAATCAAAAGGTGATGAATACCAAAGTTTCATAACTCATCAAGATTTACAAACTTTATTTTGGTCATTTCTCCGTCTGACTCTATTTGAACAATCCAGATTTCGAATTTCAAAAAATGACAACTAGATGCAAGTTTTTCGAACACTAAATGATGTCAAATCAAAAAGTGCTGAATACCAAAGTTTCATAACTCATCGAGATCTACAAACATTATTTACACCACTTTATCATTTGAGAAACTAGTTACAATACTTAGTTCAGATTTGACAAACCCCTCACATGGTTTCTTAAACTATGTGAGTGAACATAGGATTAATGAGTGATGTATACTATCACTTTTTCAAATCCAAAAATGACTTAAATAAAGTTTGTAGAGTTATGAAACTTTGTTATTCATCACTTCTTCAGATGAAATATTTTTGGATTTCAAAATTTGGTCTAAAATTGTCACTTTAAAAACAATTCAAAATTTGAATTCTCCAACTTGATCACATGAAAAAAGACCAAACTCAACACATTATCATGATAGAGCGTGATTTTTGAAAATTTCATGAAAAAGAATCATCCGATTTGGAATTAGTATGATGGAGAAAAACTAGTTACAAGTTATAGTCAAAGATTAAAAAGAGAAACTGCACTTGTTCATCCTAGTTCATCCATAGTTGTGAGATAGATGTGTTGAAGTTTACAAAAGCAAAATATAAAAAGAATTTGATGTTGGTTACAAAAGAAATATTGTGGATATTTTCATGATGGACAATATTGGTATTTTGAGTTTTCAAAGTTTTCATAAAAAACTTAAAGTAATTTTGAATTTCCAAAATTTTAGAAAGTTTCAATGAAGATATAAAAAGAACGACATACATTATGCAACCCATGATATAGCTTAGTGGTATGTCCCTCCCTTTCCACCGAGAAGACCACTGTTTGAATCCCCTTTGTTGACGCAAAATCGGCACCACGCCAAGAACACAACAAGCCGAAAGGAGTTGGCTTAACATGCGCGATGAATCCTGAAAGCATGCCGGTCAATTTTCCTAAAATTGACAAAGGAAACAAAATAGTCAGATAACAAACTTGGAACTTGTCGGGTGGTACCAGACAGTTCCATATTTACAGCTAGAAAGCCAATCAAAGTGATATATAGCTACAACAAGCTGTCTATCAACAGTTTAAATAGCATTCGGGAGCTGTTATACATGAAAACGTGAAATAGCCGAATGGATGATGTAAGCATGAAAACAGCTTCTCTCGAATAGCTGGCAACATCCCTGCAACACCCATGTCAGCCAGTTGATCATCCGGTAGAGTCAAAGAGAAGCACATGCCCTTGACTTCCCTGAATCTTTTGAGGAATTCCAGAGGCGTTTCATTGTGCCTCTGTTTCAAGGTAGCCAGATCAATCAGCTTCTTCTCAGTGCTACCACTAAAGTAATGGACATGGAACTTTTGCTCCAGATCCTTCTATGTGCCGATTGACTGAGGAGGCAAAGAAGTAAACCATTGAAATGCTGAGCCTGTTAATGACAGCGGGAAATATCTAACCCTGAATGCCTCATCAGCTGAAGCTTCTCCAAGCTGCATTAGATATCGAGCAATATGCTCTACAGTGCTTGTATCGTCCTGCCCAGAGAACTTTGTAAACTCTGTAGGAGGCTTCACCCTTGGTGGCAAGATCACCCTGCAGTACCACTCTGGGGAAGGAGGTGTATAAGCTGGTCCTTGTAGGCTTAAGGACGAATTGATTTTGCATCACATCGGCAATTTTCTGCACCAGGATATCATCATCTTGCATTCCCGCAGTTGGACCATACCCAGGATTTGGGAAAGCATCAATAGCGCCATAATCCATAACTTCTGAATATCCCCCACCATACATATTTTTCTGTAGCCTGTTATTGGCCGAGGCTATCTTGTAAGTAGAATTAGGCGGCATTCCAGATGAACCGAACACCAGGTCCCCATATGTAGGCCTATTGGGCATCGCCTGATATGGGTTCGGCTGTTGAACTGGTTGACCTCCATTGTTTTGCAGAGGCGGCTGGACTGGCTGACTCCCAGTGCTATGTGGAGGTGGCTGGATTGGTTGGCCTTGCAGTGGCGGTTGAGCACCTGTTGGCTGAGCAGAACTGGTTTCTCCAACCTCTGTAGAAGATGTGTGAGGGGATACTCGACTAAGCATCTTCTCCATGCCCGGGCCGAATACGCCGATCATCATCTGCTTGAACATGTTCAAGAAAGTCGTATGATGCCTCCCAATAACAGTTTCTATAGTCTCCTAAAAAGCATTCAGAGCCTCTTGTTTCTCTTGAAAAGCTGTGGAATCAGGTTCCCCTGGCAACAGAACCCTGGCCATTTCAGATTTAAGGTACGGGACGCCACTTCTGTTCTTGCTGAACGACATCAGGCACTTCTGCTGGAATTGGTCAATAGCATCCTTCAGCTGTGCTTGTTGTTCTGGAGACAGGTCATCAATGGTGACATCCATGATGTCGCCAATTTCGGGCATCTTGATTCAACTAGAGCGTCCCACCGGGCATGCCAAAAAGTGTGTTGACGCAAAATCGGCACCACGCGAAGCACACAGCAAGCTGAAAGGAGCTGGCTTAACACGCGCGATGAATCCTGAAAGCGTGCCAGCCAATTTTCCAGAAATTGACAAAGGAAACAAAATAGTCAGATAACAAACTTGGAACTTGTCGGGTGGTACTAGACAGTTCCATATTTACGGCTAGAAAGCCAATCAAAGTGATATATAGCTGCAACAAGCTATCTATCAACAGTTTAAATAGCATTCGGGAGCTGTTATTCATGAAAACATGAAATAGTCGAATGGATGATGTAATAGATCAGTCATTGTTTAAATAATGTTGCTTGCACAAGATCATGACCGATCCTCGAGGATAAATGAGAATTAAAATAGATAAAGTAAAAGCATAATTATAAATATGAGATAAACAAGCATGCATAGGCCAAAAGCACTAGTCTACCGTATGTCTATGTCTTTCAAACCCGTCGGGTGTAACACCAAACAAGTTAATCCACCGCATGATACAACTTGTTCGAAATCACACCACCAACCACAAGGAGATCAATCCAACGCATGATACAATCTAAATATGGAAGGCTAAAAGCACGCATTATTATAAACACGTTTTACTCGTGGAAGCATAACCGAATATAGTTGTACAGCCGAATCAGGATCCATGGAGAAGGAACAAACATTACCAAAGATGACAAACCTATCAGATTGAATCGAAATCTAATCCACCGGATGATTAGCTCTAAAACAACCCAAAAACCTGCATCTACCGCATGATACCCGGTTTTTTCAAGATTCATACAAGATTAGCAAGCTTGAACCCGCAACACGTGACAACTTAGATTGCTTCGGGTTCGGCTATTGAAGAACACGTGATCCACGTGCCGTATTAAGCCAAGGATATGAACGTGTAACATAAAGATCACCGAACGAGATAAAGCCGATTCAAACCAATCAAAATTGGGCAAAACAGTGTTGCATGAATTTAAACATAAAGTAAAAACTCAAAGCAACACAAGGTAACTTAATGAAACTATTAGATTTTGCCAAATCTAATAGAGCCGATAACTAGCTCCAAGCTAGATCTTAGCCTACCACATGGCTCATGATCTAACAAGAAACCCTCTTGAACCAAGCCTAAATCCACCGCATGATACTAAGCATGGTAACAAGACTTCTTGCATCACGGTCTAAATCCACTGCATGATAATAGACATGATACAAGGTTGCCGGTACTTACGGAGGTCGACGGATCGATGAATCCCCTCGAAGAACTCGACGACACGACTAAAGGACTCGAGAGTTTGGCGTAAAGCCGGTTTGTTGTGAAATTATTCGATGCCCATTACATACATCAAGGGCTCATATTTATACCCTTGTCCTAATACAACTTCTGGTCGACTACGAGTACAACATTAAATGTCTAAATTAATGCTCCGACGCCAATGTCCATCTCTTATACGCCACCAACTCGTCCTTTCCTTGCATCGGGCCACGTCACCACGCATTCTTGAAAACTCTCCTGCAAACAGCCTTTCTGCCGAACGATGGCGTACTGCCGACCGCAAGCGTCCTTTACCGATTCCTCTGAGGAGATTTTTTCCAGCCGAATGGTATTTATCACCAAGCTCGGCCCACAAGTCAGCCTTTCTCCTGTACCATTTTTTGGTGTTAACATATGCCCCTTCAATTACGAGATAAAAGTGATTTTATTCCGGAATTGACCGCAATCACTCGACGTCTTCAAGTCAAATTTGTTCAACACCACTTTTTCCCCCGTAATCCGTTGGAGTCTCCGCCCAGATCCAAACCCTAGGCCATCAACATTCAAGCTCAAACCTTCAATGGCGGACAAAGCTATCCAGGTAAACTTCATCCCCTTAAGGTTCATTCGGTATTAATTTTCCGATTCCCACCTTAGATTTCTTTTTCCGCTTTTTCTTGATAGGAGCTATCCACCGAGCTTTTGATTCACACTGAGGACAACTCAACATCCTATTTCCTCGGTCCTGTGGGAATCTCTGATCCCCGTGAGTTCATTGAAGCCGAATCCAAGAGAATCCACTTCAAAGCGGCTTTATCAGGGCCGCAGTTGTGGCAAGATGCTTTCAAGAACTGGCCTCTGCCCCCAATTGCAGGCTGGAGAAATTGGTACAAGAGGATACTCATAGATAACAGTGCAAAAACCAACAACTGGGACACCCTTCGCATCACCCAATGTTTGGAGTTATCTTTGGCCGAGACCCCCAAGAATGAGAGCCTTTTGATTGCGGCCTACCATTTCTGGTCGAATGGTGTCAATGCCTTCCTCTTTGGCCACGGCCCAATGTCTCCTACCTTGGCCGATGTATACATGATAACCGGCCTCGATATCACAGGATCTGTGTATCCTTACCAGTATAAAGGCTCCTCCAGGCAAAAAGGAGTGAAAACAGGAAGTGGATACAAGTCATATATCCAGAATCATATGAAAGATGGTTTTCTAGGTGAAGTTGAGTATAGGGCATTCTTGAACATGTGGCTATGCAGATTCATCTACTGTGACAAAGCCAACGAGCCAACCTTGAACCACATCACAATGGCTGAAGATTTGGCAACTAGCCATCGTGTTCCCCTTGGAAAGTATCTTCTAGGGAGTGTATACCATATGCTCCACCAGACCATCTCTCAGATGCACACTGGCCAAAAAATATCATGTGTCAACGGCCCCTGGTGGTTTGTGCAGATGTGGCTACAATTGTACATGCATCAGATTGTTGGCATCAACCTCAACAATCGGCATTTCCCTTCATCCAGTCATAAGGAAGGAGAAGCTCAGATTACCAAAGGATGCCAAACTTATGGCGAAGCTGCTTCGACTATATCCATTGATCAGAACGTCAGTCAACTTTTTGAGCTCTTCTTCAGAGGTTTCATCAATCCCCTCTGGCTCCCTTATTTGGGCAATGATAATCTGACCCTTCCTTACGAATTCTCCTTTGAAACTGGATGTCATGATGCAAGATCCATAGAAATTTTCAACATCTTTATCCATCCTTGCATCTTGCCAGCAGAACTGTGTGGAGGAAGGCTAAACCACAACACCTATGAATATTATCAGCCAAACATAATGGCTCGACAGCGGGGATGCGGCCACGTGCCCCCAAGGCTATTTCTTCACAAATTCCTCAAACCTAGAGAGGAAATCAAAGAGAGCACTCAAGCCAGAAGGGTCTTTGAATACCAGTGCAGCCCAACCGTTTATACCTGGCTTTTCACACCAATAACAATAGCTCATCCTCTCTTCATCTCCTGGTGGCAAGATGAGGACCATGTGTGGTTCGAGGACCGGTGGATGGTCGCTTCCTTGTGTGATGAGTGATTGACAACGTTGTGTGGACTGATTCTTGGCTAAGTATTGCAGGTGCAGGTTGCGGCTTGACTTGTGTTGGTGCAGGTGAAGAACAAGCGCGAAAGGTCGTCGCCGGTGAGGCCTCCAAGTGTGGAGAAGACAAGTAGGCTTCGTTCGAGGGACCCGGTGGCCAGCGGAGTCAAGTGCGGGCTGCATGGTGGCATGAACAGCAAGATGAAGTTGTGGACGGTTTCTTGGTTGAGCCTCAAAACCAAGGTCGAGTCAGGACTACGTGGGAGCCATGTCATGAGTGGAGATTGGCGGAGGCTACACCATGTTCGCGGGGTTTCCAGTGGTTCACCAGAAAACCACTGGGTTCCTTGGTTGATCCACAAAGCCAAGACCGAAGAACCGAAGACGGAGCTGCAGCAGCGCCAGACCGGTCTGACCGGTGGGTCTGACTGGTCTGACCGGTGGGGATCGGTCTGACCGGTGGGGAGCACCGGTCTAACCGGTGTGCGACGACACAGTCCGGAGACTTCGAAGCGGAGGACACGCGTCGGGATCGCATGGCTTGCGTCGAGGCTACGCAGGGTGCGGTCGTCGGGCATCCGTCTGATGGAGAAGACATCAAGAATTCCAAATCCGCCCTTGAGGGGCTTGTATCCCTAGTTAGTAGAGAAGGGTATTTTGGACATTCGGTTGCCTCAATATAACCCAAGAGGTGAGAGGATGGCAGCCAACTCTTGGAACCCTAGCTCATTAGTTTTCCTATTTTCCACCTATTTTTCTTAGGTTTTCCATAGGAATAGCAAGATAGCTTCACGGAGAGATATTGTAGAGAGGGGTGGATGATCGGGCGGCTTGATAGACCTTGTATGAACCTTTGTCTCATGTATAGATGATTCGGCGTGGTTCCTCAAGGTTTGGATGTGTTTTCCCCGGTTGTTCTTGGTGGTGATTTTCGGAGCCCTCTCTCGGTGATTTCTTTGGGTTGTTTTCGGGATCTTTCTCTTGGGGATTTGATGGGGGAAATATGTGGGAACCCTTCGTGGTTCTTTGGGTTGTGAATCCCCTCACAAATCCGTGAGTAAAGGTGCTCGATTTCGGGGTTTCTTGAGTTCTTGGGTTGGAAGTGCTTTCGGCGGGATTTCTTCGATTCCTCCTTTTTGGACGAGTTTTGGTGGGATTAAACTTGGCTATGGACTCCTCATGAGGTGTTCTCGATATCCCCAAAGTCTTGTTCAAGTCCGTGGTGTGATTCGGGAGATCGAGATTTGGTTTTGGGGGAGTTGACCCGCGGGTCTTTGTTCATCCCGAGTCGCCCGAGCTACACCGGTCGACCGGTGCTCTTGACCGGTCCGACCGGTGCAAGCCCTTGTGGGATTTTGCTCGGGTGAACACTTTGGTGTGTTCGCCGTTGTCCCGTGGTGCCTCTTGTTTCGAGTTTGGGTCGGTTTGGTGGTCGGTTGGCTTCGTTTGGTGCCTTGGGGGCTTTCGGGCCGCCATCGGTCGACCGGTGTGTCTCACCGGCTCGACCGGTGTAGAGCCACTTAGTGAAAGTTGCTCAGTTTCACCGGCAGGGACCGGTTTGACCGGTGGTGCTCACCGGTCTGACCGGTGTGGGTCTGTAGACTCGAGTTTTGGTGTTCCACTGCGTTCTCGAGTCGGTAGGCAGTGTGTGTTGGTTCCTAGGTCCAGTGGCACTCCAGTGGCTACGTGGGCTTGGCAAATCTTGGTAGTGAGTCGGAGACGTGTGTTGGAAGTCGCGTTCATCTTGTTGGAGTTTCGATCTCCATCGAGAAGAATTTTTATCGGCTCCCATTCACTCCCCCCCTCTCTGGTTCGCCGTATCGGTCCTTCAAGTGGTATCAGAGCCGGTTCGGGTCTTTATTGACTCTAACTAGTCCAAGATCCAAGGATGGCGTACCAGGAACGGGGTTCGGGTCCTCCACACTTCGATGTCAAGAACTACCAGATGTGGAGCAAGCGGATGGGTGCATTCCTCCGCGGAAAGGGTCAGATCCTTTGGGATGTCACGGTGGACACAGGCTATGTCCAGTCGATGGACTTCCTCGCTCCAGGATCAAGGGACAGATTCGACGCCAACAACAAGGCGGTCGACTACTTGTTTCGTGCTTTGTGTCAGCCCGAGTTCGATCGGGTGCACACCGAGCACTTGGCTTGTAGGATTTGGGCGGTGCTGAAGGAGGCTCATGTTGGGAACGCCCAGGTTCAGGCACGGATGTATGCGACCTACCGGAGAGAGCACGAGAACTTCACTCATCTCCCTGGTGAGTCCATCGTTGCCTTGTTCCAGAGGTTCACGGTGGTTGTGAACAACATGAGGGCCAATGTGGACGTGCTCCCGTACGATGATCATGATAGAGCGGTCAAGCTCTTACACTCTTTGGATAGTACCATATGGGGCGGAAAGTTCGAGGCCATTGTGGAGTCAGGAAGTATGACACTCTAACGATGAACGAGCTATTCTCGAAGCTCAAGTCAGCTGAGGTGGATAGGGGCATGACTGCCAAGCTCGAGGGTCCGACTGACTCCCATAGTCTCGCCCTCGTTGGTGGTTCCAGGATGTTCTTTTTCTCCTCTTTGATGGCTATGCCAGATGAGGAGTTCGACGAGCTTGGAGAGGACGAGCTGGCGCTCCTGACGAGGCGGTTCGAGAGGCTGCACGAGAACAGCGTGAACATGAGGAGGAACACGAGGACTTGCTTCCAGTGCGGCAAGCCGGGACACTTCGTCGCCGACTGCCCGGAGAAGGCCGAGAACAAGGACAGCTACAAGCACAAGCCGAGGATGGACGGCAAGTACCGTTCGAGGCGTGACCACAAGAGCAAGCACAAGAACAAGTACAAGGACGAGCGACGATCGAGGAAGAAGGAGAGCCGAGGCAAGGCCCGAGCGATGGTTGGAGCGAGCGACGTCGACTCCAGTTCCGCATACTCCACCTCGAGCTCGAGCAGCAGTGAAGACGAGGGAGATCGTCGCAAGAACAAGAAGTCGTCCAAGAACCTGAGCGGGCTAAGCTGCTTCGCGAAAGACGGCTTCTGCACCATGGCGCTGAGCTCCGGCAGCAAGAAGAGCACACAGAGCGACTCGGACTCTGAGTCCGACGACGAGGTGCGTGATGAACTTCCCTTCTTGCGCCAGGAGAATGAGAGGCTTGGCTCTTTGCTTGATAACCGTGATGACATGCTTAGAGAGACCAAGAAAATGAGGAAATAGCTTAGGGCTTCACTCGAGGATGCTAGGACTAGAGTGGCTGAGCTAGAGACACAGGTGCTTGATAGCAAGCTTGAGATTGATTCCCTTAAGGCTAGCCCTGTTGTCTCAGATGAGAATGATTGTGCTGATTGCTCCATATTCCTTGCTGATCTTGCTTTGTTTAAGGAGAAGCATGCCTCCAAGTGTGAGGAACTAGATGTGCTTAGGGTTGAAGTGGGTCGAGCTGAAATCTAGATCTCGCTTTGCTAGGTGCTTGCACTTCTTGCCCTGTTTTGCATGCTAAGATTGATGAGATGCATGCATACACTAGTTCTCTTGAGGCTAAGCTGAAGGAACCCATTCCTACATCATGCTCTACCTGTGAAATGCATGCATTGAAAAATTTGGAACTTGCACACTATGTGGATCGTTTGCAGGATGAGAATGATGAGCTGAGGAAGTTGATGGGTTGGTTATTCGGTCATGAGCCTCAGTTGAGGATGATGATCGAGGCCTTTAAGAGGCAAGATGGTGAGGGACTTGGGGCAAATAAGGTTGGTGAGGGAAGTGGAGAGAATATCCCGGAGCCACCGAAAACCCACCACAAAAATGATTTCCCTCCAAAACCCAACCATCTTAGGAACCGGCTAGACACAACCCCAGCTCCACCCACATTTCATAAACCAACAAATGATCTCCAAAAGCCTATCAAGTTCGTGAGCACTTCCGGGAAAGTGTTCTTTGGGAAGGAGTGTGAGAAGGCTAGCGGTGAGAAACCGGTGGAGGAGTTGAGTGGAGAGCACCCGAGTGAGCAGCCACATCCCAAGCCAAATCCTAATCTTGTGAGGTTCCATTGTGGCTATTGTGGGAGAGATAGCCATAAGGAGGAGTTTTGCTTCAAGAGGAAGCGAGAGGAGAGAATGGCAAAGGAGTGGGCTAACAAGGACAAGTACCACCCTTCCGATGGTGTACTTGAGCCTCGTATACAGATGCCCAGGGCCAAGGCGAGTGTGAGGACAGTTCGGGCTTGGGGAGAGAAGAAGGCTTGCGGAGGTGTCGTTGCCGCCCGTGTCACACCGGGCCGGACCGGTGTGGGGCACCTGGCCGACCGGTGCGGGCCTAGACAGACGTACCGTTTGGGTTTCGAGCTCGTACAGGTGCGATGGTTCTTTCTGGTGGTCGTGGTTCTAGTGGCTGGGCCGGAAAGGGTGCGGTGGTCAGTTTGCTAGGCGTTCTCCTCCTCGTGCTCAATACGGGGATCGGAGGGGTCGTAGCTTTGAGTTGGAGAGGAGAGACGTTCCACGGGCTTTCTTGCGTGGATTTGGTCCTCCTCCTGGCAGAGAGGGGTGGTTCCCTCAGGGTGGTTACCGTGGTGGTGTTCGTGGAGGTAGCTTTGGTAGGAGAGATGCTTTGGTTGGTGCTAACCCCACTTTCGAGCAAATGGCTCAGCACTGGTTTTCCTCTTTTGGTGCTAACCCCAGTGCTGAGTCGTTTGTTCGCTCACGTGCTTATTTTTGAATTTCAGGTGGGAGACTTGAAGAACATTTGGTTGATTGACTCCGGTTGCTCGAGGCATATGACCGGAGACAGGGGGTGGTTCTCAAGTCTCGTCCCGGTGGTGACAAGGAGGTACATCACTTTTGGGGACAATGGGCGTGGGCGTGTTCTTTCAGAAGGTGAGATCAAAGTGACTGACAAGATCACTCTGAGGCGTGTTGCTCTTGTTCAATCGCTGGGGTACAATTTGCTTTCTCGTGTCCCGGTTGTTGGATGAGGGCTTTGAGGTGTTGTTTCGGCCAGGTGGTTCTCGGATTGTGGACTCTCGAGGGGACCTTGTCTGTATGGTCGTTCCCGAGGGTCAGGTGTTTCGTGCTGATTTTTCTCAGTCTTCGGGTGTGGAGCGTTGTTTCTTGGCTGGTTCTTCGAGTGAGTTGTGGAAGTGGCATAGGAAGTTGGGTCACTTGAGCTTTGAACTTTTGTCTTGCTTGAGTAAACTCAATTTGGTCCGAGGATTGCCACGGTTGAGGCTTGAGAAAGAGTTGGTTTGTGCGCCTTGTAGGCATGCCAAGATGATAGCCTCTTCTCACCCGCCTCTCACCGATGTGATGACTGAGCGTCCATGCGAGCTGCTCCATATGGACCTTGTTGGCCCAGCTTGTGTGCGATCTGTGGGTGGGAAGTGGTATGTCCTTGTTGTGGTGGACGACTACTCTCGGTATGCGTGGGTGTTCTTTCTCGAGGATAAGGGGGAGACGTTTGGTTTTGTTCGAGATGTAGTCTTGAGGTTGAGAAACGAGAGGCACGGAGATGCCATACGAGCTATCTGCAGTGATAATGGCTCGGAATTCAGAAACTCTCGTTTTCAAACCTTTTGCCATGACTTGGGTCTTGAGCACCAGTTTTCGAGTCCGTATACGCCTCCCCAGAATGGTGTTGTGGAAAGGAAGAACAGGACCTTGTGCGAGATGGCTCGGACGATGCTTGATGAGCATAAGACTCCAAGGAGGTATTGGGCTGAGGCGGTGAACACCGCGTGCTATGTGTCGAACAGGATATACCTCAGAGTGCACAAGAAGAAGACATGCTATGAGTTGATGCATGGTCGCACACCCAAGGTGAGTCACTTCCATGTCTTTGGTTGCAAGTGTTTCATTCTGAAGAATGGCAGGAAGTTGGATAAGTTTGAGGCTAGGTCTGTCGATGGCATTTTCTTTGGTCATGCATCTCATTCTAGAGCATATCGTGTGCTCAATCTTGAAACTAACCAAATCGTGGAGACTTGCGAGGTAACCTTCGACGAGACAGAGCCACGTAGTCAGCTTGTCTTTGAGTTTGCAGGTGATGATGAGCTGGGCGAGGAGATCTTTCAGGAGGAGGAGAATGAACATGGAGAGGATGAAGATGGTGGCGTGGTGCCCCCGGCTGAACATGTACCCACTACTTCGACTACGATGATGGATGGACCCTCTGCTACACCTACGACAACAAATCAAGAACAAGGAGAAGCTGATGTTGAGGGGGAGGTAGCATCAAGGCGAGAACCTCCCCGGCGGGTACAAGTGGATCACCCAGCTTCGATGATCATCGGCGACATGGATGAACGCACTACACGGTCGAGGGTTCGGAACAACTCTCATTTCGCTCATGCTGCATTTGTTGCTTCTTTCGAGCCCAAAGACATTGGACACACACTATCTGATCATAATTGGGTTAATTCGATGCATGAGGAGTTGGAGAACTTTGAGAGGAATCAGGTGTGGGAGTTGGTTGACCCTCCCCCAGGGTGTAAGCCGATTGGTACAAAGTGGGTGTGGAAAACAAAGAGGGAGAGAAAGGTGAGGTTGTGAGGAACAAGTCGAGACTTGTTGCTCAAGGGTTCAGTCAGATGGAGGGGATCGACTACGAGGAGACCTTTGCTCCCGTAGCCCGTTTGGAGGCAATTAGGATCCTTCTAGCCTTTTCTGTGGCTAAAGGGTTCAAGTTGCACCAGATGGATGTCAAGAGTGCTTTTCTGAATGGTGTGTTGGAGGAAGAAGTGTATGTGAGGCAGCCTCCGGGGTTTGAGAGTGAGAAGTACCCCCACCGGGTGTACAAGTTGAGGAAGGCGTTGTATGGGTTGAAGCAGGCGTCTAGAGCTTGGTATGGCAGGTTGAGGGGGTTCTTGTTTGCGAGAGGCTTTGAGATGGGGAAGGTCGATCAGACCTTGTTTTTGCTGAGGCAGCGAGAGATATCCCGATTGTGCGGTGTGTACGTGGATGATATTGTCTTTGGTGGCTCGTCTAACTCTCTTGTTGCGAGGTTTGCAGATGATATGAGCAGGGAGTTTGAGATGAGTATGATGGGCGAGTTGCAGTTCTTCCTCGGGCTACAAATCAAGCAATCAAAGGAAGGAACATTTGTGCACTAGGCTAAGTACACAAAGGACATTGTGCGGAAATTCAAGATGGAGGACTCCAAGGCTATGACGACGCCGATGAGTACGACTACAGCTCTTGATGCGGACGAGTAAGGTGAACACGTGGATCAGAAGGAGTACCGGAGCATGATCGGGTCACTCCTCTACTTGATGGCGACGAGGCCGGACATACAGTTCTCGGTGTGTTTGTGCGCTCGTTTTCAAGCGTCTCCGAGGACTTCGCATCGGCAAGCGGTGAAGAGAATTTTCAGGTACTTGCGTCACACTCCCGACTTCGGCCTTTGGTACTCCGCGTCCTCTTCTTTGGCGCTTCATGGTTTTTCAGACGCGGATTTTGCCGGGTGTCGGTTGGATAGGAAGTCCACTTCTGGGACTTGCCAGTTTTTGGGTTCCTCTTTGGTGTCTTGGTCTTCCCGCAAGTAGTCAAGTGTTGCTCAATCCACGACCGAGGCCGAGTATGTTGCCGCTGCTAGTTGTTGCTCTCAGCTCCTGTGGATCACCTACACCATGAGTGACTTTGGTGAGGAGTATACCCATGTCCCACATCAATGTGATAGCACCAGTGCCATAAGCGTTGCAAAGAACCTAGTGCTTCATTCCAAAACCAAGCATATAGAAGTGAGGTATCATTTTCTGAGAGACAACATAGAAAGAGGGAAGATAGCTTTGATCCATATACCCACACATGACCAACTAGCCGATATTTTCACCAAACCCCTAGATCAAGCAACTTTCACTCGTTTGCGGGGGGAACTTGGTGTGTGCTTGATTTCTTGAGTTGGGTGTGTGGCAGCTCTCTTTTGCCGGTGGTGTCGAGCCCGTTTTGCCTACCCTCGAGGAGCCGGTTGTAGCTATGTATAGCTTTTCTTTGTGCATTTCTTGCATTTGGCATGGCATATGTCACATGATGTATAGGCATCCTTGTATCTTAGATTGCATGCATTTTGTATCATATGCATTGGATAGGAAAAGCTTCTCTCATATACATTGTTCACCATGGAATGAGATATATGTCTTTGTGAGCTTGTTTGGTATGCTATGGTTAGTTTGGCTTAGCTCTTGATGATCTTGATGAATAATCCATGGTTGATAGCTATGCTTTTGAAAAATGTCACATGTATGCTCTCTCATGTGTAAATGCCTTTATATGATCTTGACATGTTTTGGTGGCTTAGCTATTCTTAATTTGTGGTTGGATGGCTAGTTTATTGATCATATGGGGCCAAAGGCTCATTTGCCATCATGAATGTTTAGCCCTCTTGTTCTATCTTGTGGAGGGGCATACGTTCCTTTTTGTCGCAAATACATTTCATGTACCATTTACAAATCTGAAAATGAAATGAAAAATGCTTGGAAAACATGTTCCCATGTCATATGTGCTGAATTTAATTTGCTTTGGGTGCTAAACCGTTGCATGATGCCTACCAATGAGAAGTCTCATACATAGAAGTAGGCACATGGCTCGGTGGCTTTGACATGACATGAGGTTCTTGTGGGTGTTTGTGATGGTCTTATGATTAGAATGGCTGTCCTAGCATGAAGTTTGTGTGGCTTTGCCATTTTGATATGCTTTGATCATGTTTAGGACTTTGCTCATGAGAGGCAAGTTTTTCGCAAAATTGCCAAAATCCATTTTAGCTTCGTCCAATGGTTGTGAAATTTGGTGATCATGTAGTTGAGATCGATATGAAGCCGTAGAGTACCTCACTTGCTCATTTGGACATTTATAGCATTCTTTGTTGAATTTTGTCTATTTGAGAAGCTCTAGCTTGCATTTTTAGCATTTTTGGCTTGATTCATGCATTGCCAACAAGGGGGAGAAGTTTGAGTTTGAAATGGCTTAATGGACGTGTTTAGAAGGTTTTCAGGTGGTTTCGAGCCATTTCTGGGCTCTGTTGTGCACCGGTCTGACCAGTCAGGGTCACCGGTCTGACCGGTGTGAGTGCTGGTTCTGTTCACATGTTGCACACCGGTCTGACCGGTGGTGTTGACCGGTCTGATCGGTCAGGGCTGAAGTTGTTTCAGCTGCCCTGTTTCAAGTGGTGTCTTGCATGCATTCGTCCAGGGGGAGGTGCATTGGTTCAGGGGGAGCTTGCATGTATGCAGGGGGAGCTCTTTGTGGTTGTTCGAGCTTTGCTTTGGTGGTTTGCGCTCTTTGCTTGAGCTTTGCTTTGTCTCGGATGTGTCGAGCCGTTGCCCTTGCCTAAGGGGTCCGAGTCTTGTCTTCTTGAAGTGATCTTGCTCTTTGCCTCTGTTTGGCTTTCGATCGCTTGTTGAAGATTCTTTTTGTTCGTTTCTTTTCTTTTTCTTTTCTCTCTTGTTACTTTCGTGTGGGTGTTGTCAATGCACTCATCAAGGGGGAGATTGAGGACCATGTGTGGTTCGAGGACCGGTGGATGGTCGCTTCATTGTGTGATGAGTGATTGACAACGTTGTGTGGACTGATTCTTGGCTAAGTATTGCAGGTGCAGGTTGCGGCTTGACTTGTGTTGGTGCAGGTGAAGAACAAGCGCGAAAGGTCGTCGCCGGGGAGGCCTCCAAGTGTGGAGAAGACAAGTAGGCTTCGTTCGAGGGACCCGGTGGCCAGCAGGGTCAAGTGCGGGCCGCATGGTGGCATGAACAGCAAGATGAAGTCGTGGACGGTTTCTTGGTTGAGCCTCAAAACCAAGGTCGAGCCGGGACTACGTGGGAGCCAAGTCATGAGTGGAGATTGGCGGAGGCTACACCGAGTTCGCGGGGTTTCCGGTGGTTCACCAGAAAACCACTGGGTTCCTTGGTTGATCCACAAAGCCAAGACCGAAGAACCGAAGACGGAGCTGCAGCAGCGCCAGACCGGTCTGACCGGTGGGTCTGACCGGTCTGACCGGTGGGGACCGGTCTGACCGGTGAGGAGCACCGGTCTGACCGGTGTGCGACGACGCAGTCCGGAGACTTCGAAGCGGAGGACACGCGTCGGGATCGCATGGCTTGCGTCGAGGCTACGCAGGGTGCGGTCGCCGGGCATCCGTCCGATGGAGAAGACATCAAGAATTCCAAATCCGCCCTTGAGGGGCTTGTATCCCTAGTTAGTAGAGAAGGGTATTTTGGACATTCGGTTGCCTCCATATAACCCAAGAGGTGAGAGGATGGCAGCCAACTCTTGGAACCCTAACTCATTAGTTTTCCTATTTTCCACCTATTTTTCTTAGGTTTTCCATAGGAATAGCAAGAGAGCTTCACGGAGAGATCTTGTAGAGAGGGATGGATGATCGGGCGGCTTGCTAGACCTTGTATGAACCTTTGTCTCATGTATAGATGATTCGGCGTGGTTACTAAAGGTTTGGATGTGTTTTCCCTGGTTGTTCTTGGTGGTGATTTTCGGAGCCCTCTCTCGGTGATTTCTTTGGGTTGTTTTCGGGATCTTTCTCTTGGGGATTTGATGGGGGAAATATGTGGGAACCCTTCGTGATTCTTTGGGTTGTGATTCCCCTCACAAATCCGTGAGTAAAGGTGTTCCTCCTTTTTGGACGAGTTTTGGTGGGATTAAACTTGGCTATGGACTCCTCATGAGGTGTTCCTGATATCCCTAAAGTCTTGTTCAAGTCCGTGGAGTGATTCGGGAGATCGAGATTTGGTTTTGGGCGAGTTGACCTGCGGGTGCTGTTCATCCCGAGCTGCCCAGGCTACACCGGTCTGACCGGTGCTCTTGACCGGTCTGACCAGTGCAAGCCCTTGTGGGATTTTGCTCGGGTGAACATCTTGGTGTGTTCGCTGTCGTCCCGTGGTGCTGCTGTTTCGAGTTTGGGTCAGTTTGGTGGTCGGTTGGCCTGTTTGGTGCCTTGGGGGCTTTCGTGTCGCCATCGGTCCGACCGGTGTGTCTCACCGGTCTGACCGGTGTAGAGCCACTTAGTGAAAGTTGCTCAGTTTCACCGGCAGGGACCGGTCTGACCGGTGGTGCTCACCCGGTCCGACCGGTGTGGGTCTGTAGACTCGAGTTTTGGTGTTCCGCTGCGTTCTCGAGCCGGTAGGCAGTGTGTGTTGGTTCCTAGGTCCAGTGGCACTCCAGTGGCTACGTGGGCTTGGCCAATCTTGGTAGTGAGTCGGAGACGTGTGTTGGAAGCCGCGTTCATCTTGTTGGAGTTTCGATCTCAATCGAGAAGAATTTTTATCGGCTCCCATTCACTCCCCCCTCTCTGGTTCGCCGTATCGGTCCTTCACAAGAATTCCATGATCATATCTTTAGCGAGCCAGTGCACTCCCTCTGTCTTGAACTGATGCCTGACTTCCAGCCAACCTCAGAGGTAACACACTTATCCTCTTTCCTTTGATCAGACATGCTTTCCTTTACTAATCATGACTTTTGGTTACTTCCTGCAGAATACAGAGCCTACCCCTCGAGCAAGAACATCCTCTTACAATGCTGTCGGCCCAATCTCTGCCTTGCAATTCAAGTCCACAACTCTAGCTCAGCTGATGGCCAGATATGCTACTATGGACCCTACTCTTATCAACTCAACCTCTGATAACAGAAAAGCTCTACCCTTGGTTGCACCTCCAGCTGCCAAGAAGAAAAGAACCACTAAAAAGATGCTCATTGAGGTAACATCTCTTCTTTCTTGAACACAAGACCATTCTTCATCTGACATATTTCATCTTGTGTAATTCCAGACCAAAACCCAGCAACCATCAGTAGCTTCAGAATCTGCCAATGCTCCACCCGCTGGTATGACCTTTACTGCTTTTTTTAAAGGCCATCATTTACATTGGCATTTACCCTTTATTTGGTATTTGCATAAGAAACATTGGTGAATCAACCTGTGGAGATTTCCTCCCCTCAGCATGCTCCAAGTCCAAGTTCACCAAGGGCTCAACCATCTCCTTCTCAAGTAGAAACTTCAACTTCACCAGGGATCCAATCACCCCCTCCTCAAGCAGAAGTCCCAGCTTCACCAGAAAGAAATCGGTCTTCTCTTCAGCCAGAAGCTTCAGATTTACCAGGGATTGCACCAGCTTCCCCCAACTAGAAGCTTCAGCTTTGCCAAGAACTCCTCAGGATCCTCTTCAGCTGGCCGCCCAGGAAATCCCCTTTGAACCTGAAGAAGCCTCTGCCCCAGTTCAAGGGACCAGACATGAGGTAAGTGCTGGCACCCAACTCTGTTATCTTCTTTCAATAAACCATCCTAATTCGGCAATCCTTCCTTCTCAGGACCAAATTACATCACCATCAAGCTCTCCACTCATTGTGAGTAATCCAGCTGCCGAAAAAGATGAAGCATCCTCAAATCAAGTCCTGTCAGAGGAAAATCAAGCAAAGCTCAAAGAAATATTTTCCTGGCTGCAAAAAGATGCCCGAGAGAAGTCAGAGACGTTGATCACTTTGAGGAAATACTTGAATCCATCGATCAAGAGCTCCCTGAAGACATCAAAACTTCCTTGGAGCCTATCTCAGATCTGGATATCCATTATGTGGTAATAAGGCGAGCCTTGAAGAGCCAATCCTCCCGACTAGTTCTTGAGCAAAAGAAAGCCAGAGCTGAACAAGCTATGAAAGGATCACAAGCTCAAATCGAGAGCAACAAGGAAATGTCATGCCAACCGCTAGCTCCGCTCTTGAGTTGAAAATTGCCAGAAAAGCCGCATTAGAAACTGAGCTGAGGAATTTGTCAACTGAAATTGAAGCCGGTGAGAAAAAGATAGTCGAGCTCCCTGGATTAACAGAGAAAATCCAAGAGGAAGCTTCAGCGGCCATGACTGAAGCAAATCAACTCGAGGCACAACTCTCCGCCCTGTCCAATACTCAGAAGGATTATCAAGAACGGTTGGAGAATATTAATCAGATAATATCAAATGCCTCTAGTGTAATTGCAAAGTACTTGAACATTTGATTGTACTAAGCAATCTGTAACTGAATTAATCGTCCTTGTAACATTGCCTTTTGTAAACTTCATTTTCCTTTCTTCTGCATGACTTTGTTCGCAACTTTGGACGATTTATTTAGTTACCGCGGTCAAACAGTACCATATCCGAACAGCACTTCGTCCGCAATTCAGTCGAGCCAGCCAACCGAATATGACTCAGCTTGAATTCCAAACGACCCGACGGCGATTCAGTTAAGGAAACCTCTCCACTTTCCAAGTTTCTCGAGATATGCACCATGATTCAGGGCCACGATCTCTTTGCCATCCCTATAAATAAAACCGTAGGTGCCCCTGTCTTTCACCAAGCCTTTAGCCTTCAAACCTTTGCCAATCCAAACCTGCTCTTTCCACCACAAGCGTAGCTCCAAGAACCAATGGCGGGTAGCAGCAACAGGCGCCGTGCCGCCGACGAGGCGGAAGGAAGTCGCGTCGGCGCGCGTCGGAGGCAGTGATCGTCAACTTCCCCTATGATTCTCCCTAGATTTCCTTCTATTTCTGACGATCTCCTTTGTTTCAGGCTCATCCAATGGAATCCGGCCCCCGCGTCGGCCATGAATCCGGCCCTGCCGGACGACTCCTCGGAGTCAAACAACTACTCCCCCGTGCCCTACGGGGAGCTCGACGCCCTCCGCTTCAAGGCGGAACTTGAAGAAGCCCAGCGCGAGCTGGAGGATGTCTCCAAGAAGGCTGGAATCGCCGAACTCGAGTGGGAGGACCAGCGCAAACAATTGCTAGCAACCATCGTCGGTATATCCCTTAGATTAATTTCCAATCCAATTCAACTTTTGATACTAACCATCATTGCCTTGCAACTTTGCAGCCCGCGATGCCGAGCTTGACCAGATGAAAATGTTGGTGAAGCAATTGGCTGACAAGGTGAACGCTCCCGGAGACACGCCGGCGGAGCGCCTCGCCGCGGTAGAAGATCGCGTGGATGAGGTGGCTGTCCACGGCATTCGCCTTGGCACCACCCTGGGCTTGGCCGCCATGGTGACGCACACCGGCGTCGACTACTCCATCCAGCCACACGGCTTCCAGGGCGGCGCAGCAGAAGACATCGACGAGATCGAAGTCATCTTGGAGCGCCTCGATGGCCACGGCGATGCCATTGCCGAACTCACCCATCCCTAGTCTGTGCTAAACAGGCTTTTCGATTAGATTGTACTAGGGATGCTTGATCTTTGGCAATAAATAAAGAATTTTAATTTCTATGATTATGATGATCCCCTCCTGCTTATAGATGCGAACTTTTACTGTTCTCAAACGAATTCGGGAACTTTACTTGAGCCGAATACGTGAAAACAACTGCCCCTTGGCGCAAAATCCGCAGAAAATCCTCAGTTCGGGAACCATAAACACTTTTCAATGAAAACCCTTCGCATTCGGGAAGAAAACCCTGCCTTTTGGTATTCCAATAACGTACGCCAACCAGTCATCACTCCCAATGCGCTCTCTCAGTCAATAAAATAGCTCTTTGGGATGCCCTGCAAACCCACTCGCATACTCCTCCATAACTTCACATCTCCTCCCCCTGCTCTAGAAGAGAAATCCCCAAAGCCATGGCGGACAAAGGAAAGCAACCCATCAAGGAAGACAGCACTCCATCAAAGAAGCATACCATTCGAGAGTGAGTTTTCGTTCAAATCTGTTTCTTGCTCTTACTTGCAATCACATGGTTCACCCTTCACTGTTCTCTCCAGCCTTGACTTGCTTCCTGAAGAAATCTTCAGGACCGAAGAAGTACCTGAGTACATCCTTTGTGATTCCTCTGAGGAAGAACAGAATGCCACACCAGAACAGAGGGCCAACCACCAGCTGCGCCGCCGCATTCGGCATCTGGAGCACAACTTGCGGGACATCACCGCTCGCTGCAACGCCGAATGCGAACGCCGCATGAGCTTGGAGGCGTTAGTAGGGGGTAAAACTTCCATCTTTATTTGACTCCACGATTAGGCTCAGATCTTCTTTTTCTAACAACTATTCTTCTCCCTTAGGTGTCTCCGATAGGTACAGTAACCTGAAGGCTGCCTAGGATAGCCTATTGGAGGCTGCAAGCCACGGTCATCCCCGAAGTTTCCAAGTTGCTGTCACGGTGGTCCTGGAACAATTGAAGAGGGATGAGCCGAAGAAGCAAAACAAGAAAAATGAATGAAGCATACTTTCGCTTCATCCTCCAGGCCTTCTGCCTCCCACCCCCTTGTAATCTTGAGTAACTGGATTATCAAATAAAAGCCTGCAAGAAACATTTGTAACGTGTAATATTTTTGTGCCAAGGGCAATACACATCAGTATTGGCCATTTCCTGTTAGGATTTTTTTGTTCTAAAGGCGGCTTCTTTCCTGAACACCGGCTATTTCTGTCCATCAGATGTTGGTAATCCTGGTGCTTGTAATCAACGATCAATTTCAATACTAGGATAATATTTCCTCAAATATCTTCCATTTATTGCAGCAGAAAATTCTTCTCCTAGTAAAGTTTTTAATATGTAAGCATTACCAGGCACACATCTGACTACCCGAAAAGGTCCTTCCCAATTCGGGCACCATTTGCCGAACGTACCATACTTAGTTCCAATCGGCAGTAATGCTTTCCAAACCAAATCTCCTTCTGCAAATTGCTTGACCTTTACTTTCTTGTTGTAATATTTAGCAACTCGCAGCTTGTTCTTTTCAATGTTCTCCAGGGCTCTAAGACGAATCATATGCAAATCTTCTAGCTCGTCCATCATTAAGCCACTATAATCTCTGGAGCTTAAATCTTTTTGCAAAACCACTCTCCTAGAATCTGATTGTATTTCCTAGGGCAAAACAGCATGATGCCCATAAACCAATGAGGACCATGTGTGGTTCGAGCACCGGTGGATGGTCCCTTCCTTGTGTGATGAGTGATTGACAACGTTGTGTGGACTGATTCTTGGCTAAGTATTGCAGGTGCAGGTTGCGGCTTGACTGGTGTTGGTGCAGGTGAAGAACAAGCGCGAAAGGTCATCGCCGGTGAGGCCTCCAGGTGAGGAGAAGACAAGTAGGCTTCGTTCGAGGGACCTGGTGGCCAGCGGGGTCAAGTGCGGGCCGCATGGTGGCATGAACAGCAAGATGAAGTCATGGACGGTTTCTTGGTTGAGCCTCAAAACCAAGGTCGAGCAGGGACTACGTGGGAGCCGAGTCATGAGTGGAGATTGGCGGAGGCTACACCGAGTTCGCGGGGTTTCCGGTGGTTCACCAGAAAACCACTTGGTTTCTTGGTTGATCCACAAAGCCAAGACCGGAGAACCGAAGACGGAGCTGCAGCAGCGCCAGACCGATCTGACCGGTGTGCGACGACGCAGTCCGGAATCTTCGAAGCGGAGGACACGCGTCGGGATCGCAAGGCTTGCATCGAAGCTACGCAGGGTGCGGTCGCCAGGCATCCGTCCGATGGAGAAGACATCAAGAATTCCAAATCCGCCCTTGAGGGGCTTGTATCCCTAGTTAGTAGAGAAGGGTATTTTAGACTTTCGGTTGCCTCCATATAACCCAAGAGGTGAGAGGATGGCAGCCAACTCTTGGAACCCTAGCTCATTAGTTTTCCTATTTTTCCACCTATTTTCCTTAGGTTTTCCTTAGGACTAGCAAGAGAGCTTCACGGAGAGATCTTGTTGAGAGGGATGGATGATCGGGCGGCTTGCTAGACCTTGTACGAACCTTTGTTTCATGCATAGATGATTCGGCGTGGTTCCTCAAGGTTTGGATGTGTTTTCCCCGGTTGTTCTTGGTGGTGATTTTCGGAGCCCTCTCTCGGTGATTTCTTTGGGTTGTTTTCGGGACCTTTCTCTTGGGGATTTGATGAAGGAAATTTGTGGGAACCCTTCATGGTTCTTTGGGCTGTGATTCCCCTCTCAAATTTGTATGTAAAGGTGCTCGATTTTGGGGTTTCTTGAGTTCTTGGGTTGGAAGTGCTCTTGGCGGGATTTCCTTGATTCCTCCTTTTTGGACGAGTTTTGGTGGGATTAAATTTGGCTATGGACTCCTCATGAGGTGTTCCTAATATCCCCAAAGTCTTGTTCAAGTCCGTGGAGCGATTCGGGAGATCAAGATTTGGATTTGGGGGAGTTGACTCGCGGGTGCTATTCATCCCGAGCTGCCCAGGCTACACCGGTCTGACCGGTGCTCCTGACCGGTCTGACCAGTGCGAGCCCTGGTGGGTTTTTGCTCGGGTGAACGTCTTGGTGTCTTTGTTGTTGTCCCGTGTTGCTGTCGTTTCGAGTTTGGGTCAGTTTGGTGGTCGGTTGGCCTGTTTGATGCCTTGGGGACTTTCAGGCTGCGATCGGTCTGACCGGTGTGTCTCACCGGTCTGACCGGTGTAGAGCCACTTAGTAAAAGTTGCTCAGTTTCACCAGCAGGGACCGGTCTGACCGGTGGTGCTCACCGGTCTGACTGGTGTGGGTCTGTAGACTCGAGGTTTGGTGTTCCGCTGCATTCTCGGGTCGGAAGGGTGTGTGTGTTGGTTCCTAGGTCCAGTGGCACTCCTGTGGCTACGTGGTCTTGGCCAACTTGGGTAGTGAGTCGGAGATGTGTGTTGGAAGCCGTGTTCATCTTGTAGGAGTTTCCATCTCCTTTGAGAAGAATTTTTATCGGCTCACATTCACTCCCCCCCTCTCTGGTTTGCTATATCGGTCCTTCAACCAACTCATAAGGAGAGGTCTTTGTGTACCGAATCCCACCTCTTTGGCTTCTGATCAATTTTCTTTTGTATAAGCTTGATCATGATCTTGTTAGAAGTCTCTGCTTGACCATTAGCTTGGGCATAATAAGGAGAAGAATTAAATAATTTGATCTCCATGCTTTCGACAAACTCCCTGAACTCCAAAGATACAAACTGAGCTTCTTGATCAGTTGTAATTGTTTGAGGAATCCCAAATCTGTAGATAATATGCTCTTTAACAAATTCAACCATGTTTTCTGATGTTACTTTCTTCAATGGAATCGCCTCAACCCATTTGGTGAAGTAATCTGTTGCTAAAAGCACGAATTTATGCCCCTTGCTAGATGGTGGATTTATCTGGCCAATCAAATCTATACCCCATCTTCTGAATGGCCATGGTTTGATAATTGGATTAAGTGCTGATGCTGGAACCCTTTAAATATTTCCAAACTTCTGACAATCCTGACATCCCTTGTAATACTCAAAGCAATCCTCCAGCATCGTCGGCCAAAAACATCGAGCTTGCCTAATAACCCATTTCATACGATAGGCCGATTGATGCGCTCCACATAGCCCATCATGCACTTCGCTCATCATTTTCTTTGCTTCTTCTGGACCCAAGCATTGCATCAACACCCTATCTAATGATTTGTAAAAGAAACGTCCATCCAAAAGAACAAATTTCATGGCTTTATACCTGAGCTTCCTAGAAACCTTTCGGGATGGATTCTCTAGATAGTCAACAATCTCTTTTCTCCCATCATCTTCTGCTAGATCGCTCCCGAAAGCACATACCTCCATGGCAAACGCTTCTTGATTTTCTCTATAACCTGAAGCACTTTGAGCCAATCTGTTTGCTTCTTCATTGTGTTCTTTAGGAATATGTTGTAGAATTACTAACTGAAAACTCTTTAAGATCTCCCTGCACTCTTCGTAGTAATTCCTCAGGATATCACTTTTATAACCAGCTCTGAATCTCTATAAATTTCAACTGAAACAGCCCCAGCTTCATTCAAATATTGAAGCCCTCTAAGCAGTGCCTCATACTCAGCTTGATTGTTTGTGACAGTATGCTGAATAGGGATAGCAAACTCAAACATCTTACCTCTGGGTGAAATCAATAAATTTCCTACTCCACCACCTTTGCCACATGATGATCCATCGAAAAACAATGCCCACAAAGTAATTTCAAGTAAATCAATTGACGGATCATGATGCTCAGTAATGAAATCAGCAATAATCTGACCTTTTATAGCTTTTGCCGATTCGAACTTCAACTCAAACTCAGACAAAGCCAAAATCCACTTGCCAATCCTTCCATTCAAAATTGGCATAGATAACATGTGATTTATTACATCAAACTTGGAATATACAACGCATTCGGCATTCAACAAGTAGTGCCGAAACTTTGTACACGAGTAGTAAACACACAAGCACAGCTTCTCCGCAGCCGAATACCTGGTCTCAGGATCAAGTAATTTTCGGCTAAGGTACGCTACTACCCGCTCCTTTCCTTCAAACTCTTGTATAAGGGCCGATCCAATGGTTCAGGTATCGGCCGCTACGTACAACTTGAAAGGCTTGTTCAATCGTGAAGGCACCAGTACTGGTGGTTCCTTCATGTATTGCTTGATTTCATCAAAAGCCTTTTGTTGTTCGTCACCCCATACAAACTTCTAGTCCTTCTTGATCTTCAACAGCAGAGAAAAGGGCAAAACCTTTTGTGACAAATTTGAAATGAACCTTCTCACAAAATTGATCTAGCCAAGCAGTGATTGCAACTCCTTGAGATTGGTTGGAGGAACAACTTCGTCGATAGCTTTCATGCTTTTCTTGCCAACTTCAATCCCTCCTTCATGCACGAAAAATCTCAGGAATTCTTCAGCTGAAACTCCAAAAGCACACTTGTTTGGATTCATCTTTAACCCATGCTTTCGAGTGCACTCCAGAGTTTTCTTTACATCCTTCAAGTGTGAGTCATGATTCAAGGACTTGATCACAACATCATCAATATAAATCTCAACAATTTTGCCGATCAACTCATGAAAGATATAATTCATAGCTCGTTGATAAGTTGCACCGGCATTTTTCAACCCAAATGTCATGACAATCCACTCAAACAAGCCTATATGACTAGGACACCTGAAGGCTGTCTTCGATATGGCTTCTATTGCCATAAATATTTGGTTGTACCATGCATTACCATCCATAAAACTGATAAGTTTATGTCCAGCAGCAACATCAACCAATAGATCAGCAACAGGCATTGGGTATCCATCAATGGGAGTAGCTCTGTTCAAATCTCTGAAATCTATGCAAACCCTCATCTTCCCATTTTTCTTGTAGACAGGGACGATGTTTGAGATCCACTCCGCATATCTGCATGGACGAATGAAATTCGCATAAAGTAATCTTTCAATTTCATTTTTCACGTCAGCCAATACTTCATCCTTGTAGATTTTCCGGGGAGGTTGCTTATGTGGTTTAAAACCAGGCTTGATTGGCAACCGATGCTTAACAATAGAACGATCCAAACCAGGCATCTCCGAATAATCCCAAGCAAAGCAATCCTTATATTCTTTTAACAGCTTGATTAATTCTTCTCTGAAACTTGACTCTAAGTTAGCACTGATAAATGTTGGCCTTGGCTTGTCACCATCTCCAATGTCAATTTCTTCTAATTTATCAGCCGACATAAAATCCACGCACTCTTTTCATCAGTTCCATCGACTGGATTAGCCATTTAAAAATTACTATAAGAGCCTACTGCTTGAATCGGCTGTTGACCACTGCTGACAGGTTCAACAGGACCTTCACCCCAGTCTTTTTCTGAGAAGCAATCGATGCCTTGATACTCCCAGAAAGCTAGTTCGACGTTTGCCACACTCACTGAATCATCTTCTTGGACCACTTCAATGATATCATCTACCCACTGAACAAGCTGTTGATGCATGGTAGATGGGATGCAGCTTTGGCATGGATCCAGTTCTGTCCAAGCAGCAAGCTATAGGCTCCTTTGCCTTCAATAACAAATAAGGTCGTGAGCAATGTTTTGGACCCAACCATCAGGTCCACGTGCACGCAGCCCTTGGTATCTGAAGGATTTCCAGCGAAATCATTCGGAATTATGCTTGTCGACGTCAAGTCTCCGGGGCCCATGCCAAGCTTCCTGAAGGTGGTGTACGGCATCACGTTGACCGCAGCCCCGCCATCAACAAACATCTTGGTCAATGGCTTGCCATTGACATATCCCTTCAAGTACAACGGCCTCAGGTGTCGATTCCTGGCCGACTTGTCGAAGGTGGCCTGCTTAGCCAACACCAGCTGCGCCATTAATCCCCCAAGTTGTTCATCCTCTAGAGACACCTCCTCCTATACAACTTGGTTAGCAGGTGCCATGAACTCATTCGGCAGAAAGTACACCATGCATGCTAGAGCCGAACGACCAGATTCATCAGGCTTATCTTTTGGGCGCCATACTTGTTTCCTCTTGATCTCCACCTGCTTTAATTCTTGGTTCCTCAAGTGTTGAACCCTTCTCTTTTGGCTTCTCCTCAAGCCAGGCGGGCACTACTGTCCTTCTTGCCAGATGTACTCGCACTCTTCTTCTTCCTGATCAACCCACCTTTGGTCAGCCTGCCTTTTCCTTGGGTGATCATTGACCTCATTTATTTTTAGACGCCGACCGTCATTAGGATGCATACTTCCAATTCTATCATGGACGGATCGGCGATTGACAGTTTCCTACCTGTATTCAGAATACTTATCACTGCACTCAGGGCAATTCTTCAATGTGGGGAGCTTCAAGCCTTCGTTCCAGCAATGCCTAAAGAATGCGCATCCCTAGTGTGCACGCTCCTGTTCCCGTGCATGCTCTTCCAGTTCTCTTCTGCGTGCCTCTTCTTCAAACCTGCGCCTCTCCTCTTCATATTTCTGCTTCTGGTAGCGTTCCTTTTCCTGCTGACGCTGCCACTTGTTAAGGAGAATGCGTGTGATAACCCTGGGCTTGGACCTGGATGATTCCCCAACTTCAATCTGACTCTTCAGGACGCGAGGAGCTTCCATGTGGACTTGCTCCACCGTTACTTGTCATGTAGGATCCACTGATCCATCCTGTTTTGCTCTAGCCGAAGTCAGGACCTTCACTTTCCCCTTCTCCTCGGCAGTCACCATATTGACAGAAAAGCCAACCATGTTTTGAGGGAAAGGGTGGCCATCCATTTTCATCTTGTTATCAAATTTCAAATGCCCCTCCTGGATAGCCTTTTGGATCTTCATCCGGAAGACCCTGCAATCATTAATGGAGTGAGAGTTTCTATCATGAAAACCACAGTAACGTTTCTCTTTAACTCCATCGGGCTGAAGCATAGAATGCCCCTCAGGCAACTTGATTCGGCCTTCCTTCACCAAGAACTCAAATAGCTTGTCAGCCATGGTGACATCAAAGTCATATGTGCCCTTGGTTTGCTTTATCCACCACTGGTTCACAGTCAAAGGCTCTTTGCCCCACATAATCTTAGCCGTGGCCACTTCCTCATCATCATCAAAGTCTTCCACCTGGTTAGCCTTCTCGAGGAACTATTTGTAGATATCAGCTATGTCATGGTGCTTGGCAAATCTGGAATCCTTCTTGAACCCGTAAGCTGGATTACTCATCAATGATAGCCTCTGGGACAGCTGACCAAGGTTGTCAAATTCCATGCCAAACAGCTTCTTTCGAATAGCTGGCAACATCCCTGCAACAGCCATGTCAGCCAGTTGATCATCCGGCAGAGTCAAAGAGAAGCACGTGCCCTTGACTTCCCTGAATCTTCTGAGGAATTCCAGAGACGTTTCATTGTGCCTCTGTTTCAAGGTAGCCAGATCAATCAGCTTCTTCTCAGTGCTACCACTAAAGTAATGGGCATGAAACTTTTGCTCCAGATCCTTCCATGTGCCGATTGACTGAGGAGGCAAAGAAGTAAACCATTGAAATGCTGAGCCTCTTAATGACAGAGGAAAATATCTAACCCTAAATGCCTCATCAGCTGAAGCTTCTCCAAGCTGCATTAGATATCGAGCAATATGCTCTACAGTGCTTGTATCGTCCTGCCCAAAGAACTTTGTAAACTCTGTAGGAGGCTTCACCCTTGGTGGCAAGATCACCTTGTAGTACCACTCTGGGAAAGGAGGTGTATAAGCTGGTCCTTGCATTTTAGGCTTAATGCCGAATTGATTTTGCATCATATCGGCCATTTTCTGCACCAGGATATCATCATCTTGCATTCCCGCAGTTGGACCATACCCAAGATTTGGGAAAGCATCAATAGCGCCATAATCCATAACTTCTGAATATCCCCCACCATACATATTTTTCCGCAGCCTGTTATTGGCTGGGGCTATCTTCTAAGTAGAATTAGGCGGCATTCTAGACGAACCGAACGCCAGGTCCCCATATGTAGGCCTATTGGGCATCACCTGATATGGGTTCGGCTGTTCAACTGGTTGACCTCCATTGTTTTGCAGAGGCGGCTAGACTGGTTGACTCCCAGTGCTTTGTGGAGGTGGCTGGATTGGTTGGCCTTGCAGTGGCGGTTGAGCGCTTGCTGGCTGAGCAGAACTGGTTTCTCCAACCTCTGTAGAAGATGTGTGAGGGGATACTCGATTAAGCATCTTCTCCATGCCCGGGACGAATGCGCCGATCATCATATGCTCGAACATGTTCAAGAAAGCCGTATGATGCCTACCCATCACAATTTTTATAGTCTCCTGAAAAGCATTCAGAGCCTCTTGTTTCTCTTGAAAAGCTGTGGAATCAGGTTCTCCTGGCAACAGAACCCTGGGCATTTCAGATTTATGGTACGGGACGCCACTTCTGTTCTTGCTGAACTACATCAAGCACTTCTGCTGGAATTAACAGAAAAAGTGTGTTGACGCAAAAAGTGTGTTGACGCAAAATCGGCACCACGCCAAGCACACAGCAAGCCGAAAGGAGCTGGCTTAACACGCGTGATGAATCCTGAAAGCGTGCCAGTCAATTTTCCTGAAATTGACAAAGGAAACAAAATAGTTAGATAACAAACTTGGAACTTGCTGGGTGGTACCAGATAGTTCCATATTTACGGCTAGAAAGCCAATCAAAGTGATATATAGCTACAACAAGCTATCTATCAACAGTTTAAATAGCATTCGGGAGCTGTTATACATGAAAACATGAAATAGCCGAATGGATGATGTAAGCATGACGATAGATCAGTCATTGTTTAAATAATGTTGCTTGCACAAGATCATGACCGATCCTCGAGGATAAATGAGAATTAAAATAGATAAAGTAAAAGCATGATTATAAATATAAGATAAACAAGCATGCATAGGTCAAAATCACTAGTCTACCGTATGTCTAGGTCTTTCAAACCCGTCGGGTGTAACACCAAACAAGTTAATCCACCGCATGATAGAACTTGTTCGAAATCACACCACCAACCACAAAAAGATCAATCCACCGCATGATACAATCTAAATATGGAAGGCTAAAAGCATGCATTATTATAAACACGTTTTACTCGTGGAAGCATAACCGAATACAGCTGTACAGCCGAATCGGGATCCATGGAGAAGGAACAAACAATACCAAAGATGACAAACCTATCAGATTGAATCGAAATCTAATCCACCGGATGATTAGCTCTAAAACAACCCAAAAACCTGCATCTACCGCATGATACCCGGTTTTTTCAAGATTCATACAAGATTAGCAAGCTTGAACCCGCAACACGTGACAACTTAGATAGATTCGGGTTCGGCTATTGAAGAACACGTGATCCACGTGCCGTATTAAGCCAAAGATATGAACGTGTAACATAAAGATCACCGAATGAGATAAAGCCGATTCAAACCAATCTAAATTGGGCAAAAGAGTGTTACATGATTTTAAACACAAAGTAAAAACTCAAAGCAACACAAGGTAACTTAATGAATCTATTAGATCTTGCCAAATCTAATAGAGCCGATAACTAGCTCCAAGCTAGATCTTAGCCTCCCGCATGGCTCATGATCTAACAAGAAACCCTCTTGAACCAAGCCTAAATCCACCGCATGATACTAAGCATGGTAACAAGACTTCTTGCATCACGGTCTAAATCCACCGCATGATACTAGACATGATACAAGGTTGCCGGTACTTACGGAGGTCGACGAATCGATGAATGCCCTCGAAGAACTCGACGACATGACTAAAGGACTCGAGAGTTTGGCGTAAAGCCGGTTTGTTGTGAAATTATTCGATGCCCATTACATACATCAAGGGCTCATATTTATACCCTTGTCCTAATACGACTCCTGGTCGACTACGAGTACAACATTAAATGTCTAAATTAATGCTCCGACGCCAATGTCCATCTCGTATACGCCACCAACTCGTCCTTTCCTTGCATTGGGCCACGTCACCACGCATTCCCGAAAACTCTCCTGCAAACAGCCTTTCTGCCGAACGATGGCGTACTGCCGACCGCAAGCGTCCTTTACCGATTCCTCTGAGGAGATTTTTTCCAGCCGAATGGTATTTATCACCAAGCTCGGCCCACAAGTCAGCCTTTCTCCTATACCATTTTTTGGTGTTAACATATGCCCCTTCAATTACGGGATAAAAGTGATTTTATTCCGGAATTGACCGCAATCGCTCGACGTCTTCGAGTCAAATCTGTTCAACACCACTTTCCCCCCGTAATCCGTTGGAGTCTCCGCCCAGATCCAAACCCTAGGCCATCAACCTTCAAGCTCAAACCTTCCATTGCGTACCAAGCTATCTAGGTAAACTTCATCCCCTTAAGGTTCATTTGGTATTACCTTTCCGATTCCCACCTTAGATTTCTTTTTCCACTTTGTCTTGATCGGAGCTATCCACCGAGCTTTTGATTCACACTGAGGACAACTTAACATCCTATTTCCTCGGTCCTGTGGGAATCTCTGATCCCCGTGAGTTCATTGAAGCCGAATCCAAGAGAATCCCCTTCAAAACGGCTTTATCAGGGCCCCAGTTGTGGCAAGATGCTTTTAAGAACTGGCCTCTGCCCCCAATTGCAGGCTGGAGAAATTGGTACAAGAGGATAATCGCAGGTAACAGTGCAAAAACCAACAACCGGGACACCCTTCGCATCACCCAATGTTTGGAGTTATCTTTGGCCGAGACCCCCAAGAACGAAAGCCTTTTGATTGCGGCCTGCCATTTCTGGTCGAATGGTGTCAATGCCTTCCTGTTTGGCCACGACCCAATGTCTCCTACCTTGGCCGATGTATACTTGATAACCGACCTCGATATCACAGGATCTGTGTATACTTACCAGTATAAAGGCTCCTCCAGGCAAAAAGGAGTGAAAACAGTAAGTGGATACAAGTCATATATCCAGAATCATATAAAAGATGGTCCTCTGGGTGAAGTTGAGTACAGGGCATTCTTGAACATGTGGTTATGCAGATTCATCTTGTGCGGCAAAGCCAACGAGCCAACCTTAAACCACATCGCAATTGTTGAAGATGTGCTGCGAAGTAGTCTTTTTTTGGCAGGAGTAGTCTTTTTTTTTGCCAAATACTATTTAACAGATGTGCAAGGAGTGCTGGCCCATTGTGTTGTGCCCACTATTACACACGTTATCTATGATGATCACTAAACCTAATCTATGACCAATTCTTTTCATCATTAGATGTGTCAAACGAGGCAAATAAATGATGACTATGTCAAATATAATCTATGATAATTATGTTTCGTCACAACATGGAAACGTAATCTATGACGATTTCTAGTTAGAGTTTTGTGACAATTGTTTTATTTTTGTCATTAATATTTAAGGCAAATCTTCGTCATTTGTAACTTATAAGACGAAAATTTCATCACAGAAAGACCCTATTATGTGACAGTGAGACATGGGTACCTCTGGGTCCCCACCAACTAGGCTCACGGCCGTCCCTGATAAGTAGGTCCGGCCTACTAGAAGACCCGCCGACCAGTCAGTGGGCCCAACCGACCTAGTTGGCGGTCCACACGACCTCCTGAAAACCTTCCAGAAAATTCCCCAGACGACAAAATCAATCACGATATCAAGACTTGGCGTACAAGACAAATACCTCGGTGGATTTCGCTTGAAGCAGATCGACGGGATATGGCAAGATGTGTAACGTAGACTTAGGTCTCCTGGTCGTAACCGACCATGAGTCAGGGAACCGACCTCCATATAAGGCGGACGAGGTGACCTTTTGTATCATCACGCAATCCCCAAGCAATCTACACCAACAACAGTACGTAGGGTATTACTCTCCGGAGACCCGAACCATTATAAACTTGTCGTGTTCTCTGTGTTCCGCGTACTCGTGTGCGACCTTCGAGTTCTTAGTCTCAGACTCCTCCCACCGAACAAATAAACCACTGGGAATAACACCCCGTTGGCTGTCCAGATCTCACCATCTGACAGTTGGCGCGCCAGGTAGGGGGATCGCGAGCTCTTCGTGCAGCTTGATGCCAGTTCGCTCTGGCGACCTCTTCGGTGACGACATGAAGGATATCTGCGCAGCGACCTGCTCGCCGCCACTCTCCGATCTAATCGCGAGCGACGACAACCATCCGTAGCTCGGAGTCTGCCACCGACGCGCATTGCTGCCAGACGTTCGTTGCGTGCCGCTGCGTGCAACCCGTGAAGTAATCCATATGCATGGCGACATGCTAAAATTCAAGATCGCTGACCCCGTGTCCATCACGTACTGCCTGCATGTGTTCAACAAAATTCATCTCGTGGACAGGAGAAGCTGCATTCATGCGACCTGGACTCCGTGTCCGTCACGTGTGGTGCAGGAGCAAAATCAATCTACAAAAGTCAGAGACGTCAACAGGGAGGATCTCCTTATTCTATTTAGTAATCATATCTTCAATGTTTTGGCTGGACACAATATTATAATCTATTATTTCCAACCGACCATGGTGCATGCATGGCCACTTTACGATGCTTGGACGACCTGCAACTTGGAGCTGTTCTGTCGGCTCGACCAGAGCTCAGAGCTCATACCTGCGCAAGAATTCACCACGGCCACTAGCAACGGTGACTATGCCGCTTGACGGGACAAACAGCACCACGCCGTCGATCTGGTCGGTGCGCCGACGACCACTTCGACGCTTCGACGACACTTCAACCTCGGATACGCATAAGCTAAGTATCCGTTTCAATTAAATATTGTACGGTCTTAATTTTCTTTCGCCGACCCGCTTTATATGTTTTATCTGCTCTTCCAATCCCTCCCCTCGACATGCTCGGGGGCTTGGCCATGCCAACACGTAGGTCGTCAGACCTGGGGGTTCAAATTTTTTATCTTGTGCTATGTTCCCCTCCCCCTCGACAAGCTCGGGGGCTTGGCCATGCCAATCTAAGGGTCGACAGACCTGTGGGGTCATATTTCTCCTGTGTGTTCTTCCTTTAACTGTTTGACTCTCGTTATGAGTATTAAATGATGTTGTGTGGTTGCAAAACCTGGGTCCTAGGCCCCTTCCCGTGCGTCGGTTACATCTAAGTCTCCCTGCTAAGCATTGTAGAGGGGTGAAACACTTTGCAGCTTTAGAGCTTTCGAGTCCGCATAATGTGTGCCTGGCACAATAAGTGGAATGCCCCTTTCAAAACATAACATAGCACAAGAATGTTCAGCTTCGGCTAGCATTACTCAACATCTATTTGTTTATCTCAGGATAAAGTTTTCATCATATTTATATTCGACAGATTGATACACCGACCTGGTGTTCATTTTATTTCACAGGATCAGCTCTTCGCTCCGGCGTCGCCTTCGGCAAACCCTACCTGCAACTCCATTGTCGCGCAGTGTTGTCGCTAGACTTTCCTTCGGCTTCGTCGTCGCTCTCGTCAGGTCGCTAGACCTTCCTTCGACTTCGTCGTCGCTCTCGTCAGGTCGCTAGACCTTCCTTCGGCTATGTCGTCGTCCTTGTCAGGTCGCTAGACCTTCCTCTGGCTTCGTCGTTGTCAGGTTGCTAGACCTCCTTGTGTCTCCGTCATCGTCGCTCTTGTCAGGTCCCTCGACCTTCCTTGCGTCTTTGTCATCGTCACTCTCGTCATGTCGCTAGACCTTCCTCCGGCTCCGTCATCGTCCTCGTCAGGTCGCTAGACCTCCCTACGGCTTCGTCGTCACTTTCGCCAGCTCGGAAGACCGCCCTAGGATTTTACGTCGGGAACGAAGGCCTCCCTGTGGGGTGCGCGCCTAATGGCCCTGCCAACTACTTCCGATGATATTTCTACTACTGCACCCTTGTGAAGAAAGTTGCAAAATTGTTATCTTATATGCTCCAAATATATTTTTCACATGTTACAAAAAACATACAAGTTGTCACCTAGGAGTTTGAAGAATTTTCATGTAATTTGCTATTTTCAATCATTAATTGACTTTTTGCGTGTTTATCAAAAGTTATTTCAAATTGACCTATATGTTCCTTTAATAAGATTGAAAAAAATAAAAAAAATATATTTAGACTTCTATTGTCCATGTTGTCCATTCGATCCCACATCTAGAAGGTTGTCGAAAAATTCAATTGACATATAGGGAAATTCAAACTTCTACTAGTCACCTCATTATAAATTAATGATAATGTTACCTAAAACTTATCCAAAAATTATGTAAATTGGAGTAGAATTATTTTATAGATATTAAAACTTGACATAAAAGTTTCATTAGATTTTGCAAAAAAGAAATGTACATTGTTCACAAAATGAATGGATCCCCCACATTGTCTCATACATCTCAAAACAAACTTTGAGATTTGAACACCTAATAACATTTTCAAACTCCATTGCATCTAAAATTTTTGCACAAACTTGAGTTGACCTTGACTTTAAGAATTATGAAGTTTAAATACTAATTGGTATGGAAAACATGTACTTATATTATATGCTTTAATAGAAGGAAACAAGCCGTATGAAGAATATACTATTAATAATAATTAACATACTAACATATGCAATTATATGGAAGAACGTGATTATAGAAAAAATTGGGGAAAAGAATCATAAAATTTGGAGTTCATATGAGTCGTAGCGCAGTGGTAACTCATGGGAGTCTTAGTGCAGAGACCCCGATTCGAATCCTTCCCAACGCATGTTTTTTTTGCATTTTTCGTTGAGTGTGGAGGGCGTCCGGCTGAAGTGGCGCGGCCTAGGCTGGTGACTTGGCAGCTAAAGTGGCGTCGTTGGCCTTATTTCATATACACAAACTTATTTTTATATTAAAAAATACATATAAATTGACATTTTAGAGTGCAAAAAACATTTGACATTTATTTGCTATGTTCTATGTCTAAATTTTGAATTTCAAAAAATACAACTAGATGGAAGTTTTTCGAACACTAAATGATTTCAAATCAAAAAGTTATGAATACCAAAGTTTCATAACTCATCAAGTTCTATAAACTTTATTTCGATCGTTTCTCCATCCAACTCTGTTTGAACAATCCAACTTTTGAATTTCAAAAAATGACAACTAGATGCAAGTTTTTCAAACACTAAATGATGTCAAATCAAAAAGTGATGAATACCAAAGTTTCATAACTCATCATGATCTACAAACTTTATTTTGACCACTTTATCATTTGAGAAAGTGGTTACAATACTTAGTTCAAATTTGACAAACCCCTCACATAGTTTCTTAAACAGTGAGTCAACATAGGATTAATGAGTGATGCACACCATCACTTTCTAAAATCAAAAAAATGAAAAAAGACCACACTCAGCACATTTGCTTGATAGTGCATGATTTTAGAAAATTTTAGGAAAAGGAATCATCTGATTTGGGGTTAGTATGAGGGGAAAAAACTAGTTACAAGTTTTAGTCAAAGATTAAAAAGAGAAACCACACTTGCTCATCCTAGTTCATCCATAGTTGTGAGGTAGATGTGTAGAATTTTACCCTTGTTTCAATTCAAAATATAAAAGAAATTATTTGATGTTGGTTACAAAAGCAATATTGTTGATCTTTTCATGGTGCGCAATATTGGTATTTTGAGTTTTCAAACTTTTCATATAAAATTTTGAAGTAATTTTGAATACCAAAAAATTTAAAAAGTTTCAAGTTGTTTTGTGACATTAACGTTGTTGTTCTATGATGGCAGTTTGCTTTCGTCATTGGTTCCTCATGTGCAGAACTGGAATGATTCATCTGTGACGAAATAGGTTCGTTGTTCGGTGACCATCTTGTGAGTTTCGTCATTATTTTGACTGGTTTGGCACCATCACTTGTTACCTGTGATGAACGTAAAAAATTCGTCATGGTAGAGACCACTTCCATGATGAATAAATGAAACATCACTACCAAATCGTCATAGGTATTAACATTTCTACAAGTGTACTTGTCCTTGTTTGCCATTTCTCTAGAAAACCACTCCTCACGGTTCCTCATGAAGCAAAACTCAACAAATGCCCATCCCTCCCACAATGCTCACAATGGAAGGGTTTTGGTTTTCACTTTGGCTCTGGGCTATCTTTGGATTGTGGCATCACCTCACTCGGTATCTCTCCCTTCTTCCCAAAGAAATTGTTCCCCAAGTCACTCTTGAACTTGATGGGTTTCGGGAAGTTATCAGTGTGTGGAGGAAACACAGGTGGAGCTGGGGTTGTGTCTAGACAGTTCCTAAGTGGGTTTGGCTTAGGAGCATAGGCATTCTTGTGATGAGTTTTTGATGGTTCTGGGATATCACCGATTTTCCCCTCACCATTGCTCTCCCCAATCTTTTCCGACCCAAGCGCTTGCCATCATAATGCTTGTATGCCTCGATCATCATCTTGAGTTGAGGCTCATGACCAAATAATCAACCTATCATCTTTCTCATATCATCATTCTCATCTTGCAAACGATCCACATAGTGTGTGGTCTCCAAATTCTTCACAACATATATTTCACAAAAAGAGCATGAAGTAGGAATAGGGGCTTTCAAAACAGCTTCTAGGGATCTTGCATAAGCAACAGATACATCTAGTTTCTCATGCAAAAGAGGATAAGAACTGCAAGCACCAAGCAAGTAAAGCATAGATTTCATCTCATCTAGCTCAACCATAAACACATCTAGTTCCTCAACCTGGAGGCATACATTTCCTTAAGCATAGTAAAATCACCAAGGAAAATAGAACAATCAGTGCATTCAGGTTCATCGTTCACAATAGGAGCAGACTTTAGAGAATCTATTTGAGCCCTAGCATCAACAAGCAAAGACTCTAGCTCAACCACCTTCTCCTTACACTCTCCAAACAAAGACTTATACTCTCTATTCTCCTTGTTGGTCTTTGTAAGCACATCATCACGGTTGTCAAGCAATTCATTCAACCTAGCATTCTCCGCTACCAAGAAGGTTGGATCATTATTAACCTCATCCTCGGAGTCGGAGTCTGTGTCATCCTTGTTGCTCTTCTTGCTTGCGGAGCTATGTGCCATGCCACATAAGCCTTGGGCGGTGAAGCATAGGCCCTTGATGTTTTTGCTTGACCGATTGCCCATGTGCTGGTTCTCAACTTCATCACTTGAGCTCAATGAAGAGTAGTAGGAGCTCGAGTCGATGTCGCTTGATCCGGTAACCATCGCACGCTCCTACTTCTTGTGACCGCCACTCCTCCTCGGCCTCCTATTGGACTTGTTCTTCACTTGTGGTCATCCCTCGAGTGGTGCTTGTCTTCGGTCCTCGGATGGTGCTTGTGCTCAGGCTTGACATCCATTGCTTTCAAGCACTCAGCAATAAAATGCTCATGCTTCCAGCACCGGTAGCACATGACTGAGCTCCTCCGAGCGTTCTTCCAGTTCGTGTACACACTCTCAAAACACCGGCTCAGCAATGCGAGATCCTCCTCGCTTAGCACCTCAAATTCCTCATCTGGCACGGACACAAGACAAGACAAAGAAAACTGTCTCGAAGTCATGTTGGCAACAGTCCTTGGTCGAGAAGTGGGAACTAGACTATGAGGATCAGTCAGGTTCTTGATCCTTTCTCGCACCCCACGGTCCACCTCAGACGACTTGATCTTGGAAAACAGCTTGTCCACCGTGAGGATCTCATACTTCTCCGACTCAAGTATGGCCTCGACCTTCTTACTCCACATGGTACGATCCAGAGAGTGTAAGAGCTTCACAACACTGTCATGATCATCGTACGGGAGCGCGACCACATTAGCCCTCATGTTGTTCACAATCACAGTGAACCGCTGGAACATGGAATCAATGGACTCACCGGGGAGATGAGTGAAGTTTTCGTACTCTCTCCGGTTGGTCACGAACAATCGAGCCTGAACCTGAGCGTTCACAGCATGAGCGTTCTTCAACTGCTCCCAAATCCTACAAGCCAAGTCCTCTTTCTAAACCCGATCGAATTAGGGTTGACATAGAGCATGAAACAATTAGTCGACCACCTTGTTGTTGGCATCATGCATATCCCTAGATCCTAAAGCTAGGAACGAAGTTAATCGGATAAACATATGCTATGTTCACCGTAACATCCCAAAGAATCTGACCCTTGCCGCAGAGGAAAGCAACCATACTATTGACACAATGTTTTAGAAAAAACAAGTCAAAAGTGATATGGAGAAACAGCCGATGAAAATAGAGTACAATCGGATGATTGAAGAGAGAAAAAAGGGTGGTTAACAGGACTCGCCGATGGTCACAGGAGTTCAACCCTATTGATGAGCTAGCGGATCAAACCGATCGGCGGATGGTCAACCAGGAGATCGGTCGATGGAAAGAAAGAAGGCTGTAACCAAGGAGATACACCAAAAGGAAAGCACGGTGGAGGCGGGTCAATCCACAATTGGAAACGGGTCAAAGAATCTTTTTCTATTTTTAGTGGTGTTCTTTTTTTAGATGCAAGTAAACAGCGTCGTAATTGGCTAGGATTCAGATTGTCCTTAGGATATAAATAGCGACTCTACATGGTCGAAAAAAAGTGTACAGACCAATATCAAACAAACCACCTCCGGGAAAAACCTTTACAATTTCCAACATCTACTTTTTGGCGACTTTGCCACTGTGTTTTTCCCTTTTCTACAACGACGTCGTTCAAGTTCATCGGGTTGCATCGATCGATCTCCAGCAAGTTTGTGAGTACCGTTTTACCGAATAACTACCCTAAGCTTTAACCTTTGAGCGCATCACTGAGGTTTCGTCTAGTTCTTTATTCACCCCTTACCGATACTAGCTAGATTTAACAATTTTGTACCAATTCTTGTGGTTTTAGATTTTATCTAATATTACTCAATTATCAGTCAGCAAGTCAGATTGGCTGGCACGCCTCGCTACAGACCGGGGAGTCACGTGTGTTGCGCGAGGAGGTGACGTCCTATTTTCACGTCAACACACTTTTGGCGCACCCAGTGGGACACGAAAAGTCAAGAATGACAAAGAACACGAAGAGTGGTACATTCGAGGTTGACTCAAACAATGCTCAAGCAATCACTAGGGATCTGCTGAAAGATCCACACAAGGCTGAGTTTGAAACTCACATGAAGCATTATGAAGAGCTATGCCTGGCATCGTATGGTCAAACTAAAGGTGGAGTTTTCAAGAAGAATCATTTGCCAACACCTAAGCAAGTTACCTTCTCAACCGATCCCGAAGGGCTTCAAGACATGATAAACAAGGAACAATGCATCAGACAATGATTGATCAACATAAGGTTGTTGCCAATACTATCCAAAATTGTCAGACTGAAATGCTCAAGAAGGGAGCAGAAGGGGGATACTTGGGACTTGCGTACTTTCAACCAAATCAAACTCCTCAGGTGTTCCAAAATAACCAATCCGCTTCTCTGCCGATTGATGATCTAATTGTAGGGGTTACACCGTCTCCACAGATTAATGCAACTTCTCCTGGTTCCTAATCGGATTACCAGCTGATTCAGAATCAGAGTATTGGAGATAAGTCCAAAGATCCTACTATTACAATACTTGTAATCTAAACTCACTCGACACAGCCCAATGTCCAGGATCAGACATTCTCGGTGTAGAATCATCATCAGAGGTATCCTACAATGAGAGATCAGGACAGAAAGCTTGCAGGATGGGATTTTCCTTGTGGTCATTTTTAGACTAATATGTCAAATTTCTTCGAACATCATCCTAATGAAATTCCAGAAGTGAAGTACCTGCAGTCTTATCAAGCTATGTTTGGAGGTACTCTAGAGACTATACACATGAACAAGTAAGGAGTAGAGTTTGTCTACTTCAATCACGGGAGTAAGTTTTTGAAAGAGTCAAGATTAGTCCAACTCAAGCTCATATGGTCATACCAACAGAAAAAGAAAAGCTCCTGTTCAATTTCATCTCGGCTCAGTAGCCGATGCTAGGGATGCCCATGCAGACTGCTCCACTGCAACAGTCAACTTCTATGTAGCCTGTCTTAACCCCAACTAATACAGTGGCTCATACAAGACCATCGCCTCAGCAACCAATCCAACAATGGGTGGTAGAACAATCAACAACACCACAACAACAGTTGGATCCCACAAAAGTACTACAGATGCTCCTGAATCAATTAGCTATCTCAGGCCAGTTGAATTTGCATCAGCCAACTCCATCGGTTGGTCAGCAGATTGGACAGATTCCACCTGTGACAGTTCAGCCAAATATGCAAGGTTCTTCTGGAGTATGGACGTCAACGGCACCAAATCCACAACCAAAAACCTTAGAAGGTCAACCTCCAGAGACTCCATTAGCTGAGATGCAAACAATCAAACAAGTATCTGCTGATTTGAAGTCCCACGTGAAGCAGTGAAGGATCGGATGGCGACTAGAGAGGGGGGGAGTGAATAGGAGCCGGTAAAAATTCTTCTCAAAGAACCCGGCCTATACCCTAGACAAATCCCGGTCACACACAAGCGATGGATCGAATCACACACCAACCGCTAAGACAACAAGCTTATGGATCAACCTCAAGTCTTAGGAACGATTCCTTGAAGCACACGCGGAAGCACGAAAGAAGGAAGGAGGAATCAAACCAAGGAACAAAGCTGCCAGGCACTAGCGGACTGTTCGGCCAGCTGGGCGGACTGTCCGCAAAGGCCGCGCGGACAGTTCGGCCAGGTGCCGCGGACAGTCCGCAAGGGACACGCGGACTGTCCAGCTAGGAGCCACGGACCGTCCGTTAAAAGCAACAGAACCACCAGAACCGACCCGAGAAAAACAGACTGTCCGCGAAGACCAGGCGGACCGTCCGCGCGGGTTTCGGACCGTCTGCTACTGAAGCTCGGACCGTCCGCAAACCGGCTGCAACGAAAACCTAAAACACAACCGGATCAAACCGAAACAAAACATGAACACGAAGAAAACCACGATGAACTGGGCTGAGCAGGCACCTCGCGGACCGTCCGCAGAGAGGGGGCGGACTGTCCGCCAGGTTAAACAGAGCAGAAAAAATCCCGAGTTCGCGAAGTCAACCCCACAAACTCATCACCGGAAATCCCAAACGGTTCAAGTTCTTGAGACAACATTTGGGGGAGATGTTAGGCACCCCTAGGTGAGATTATACCCCAAAAATCTCGTCTCCAAACCCACCAAATCACTGGGAATCGCAGATCACACGAGCTCAAGTCCTACTCACGAGTTCATCGAAAGAATCATGAATCTTGGACGATTTGAGGAGTTTGGGGGCAAGAGATCACTGGGAAAAGAGGCACAAGGCACTCAAGGATGAATCCCCCAAACAAATCCAAGCCAAAACCTCCTAGAAAACGAGAATCAAGACGAGCACGAAAATAGCACAAAAATGACTCCGAAAAACATCACGGGAACCACAACGCCGAATCTTCTATACAAAGCAGGAAAGGTTCACAAGGTCTAGCATGCCGCCCTAGAATCCATCCCTCTCAAAAAATCTCTCATGAAGCTCTCATGCTAGCCTAAAGAAAATAGAGAAGAAAATAGTCCAGGAAAAAGAGAAATGGAAGGGGGGAAATGAAACCCTAAGTCGCGGAGAGAGAGCCCCATCCACACACACTCAAGGCTTATATATCGGGTCCCGCCAGTGTGGGAAATGACTCAACTACCCCTAACTCAACTACTGGCGATACAACCCACACAGGGGCATTTATGTAATATTTGTGGGTCTTGCCATCGGACGGCCACGCCTTCGCCGCACCCCGCGTCCTCCTGACGCAAGCCATGCGATCCCACCTCGTGTCCTCCGCTTCGAAGCTTCCCAACATGCTCGGATCCCGTCTCCGTCGTGTTGGGCCTTCGGACATGGTTTTGAGGCCCAAACCAAGAAACCGTCCTCCGATGGTTTTGTGGGCAAACCACCAAACCCCGCGTGCTCGGCCCTGCCTCCCGCCAAGCCTCTTGACTTGGCCGCCACCGTGCACCGGCTCGATTGTCCATGACTTCGTCTTGCTCGTCTCACCATAATGTGGCCCGCACCTAGTCCCGCCGTCCATCGGGTCCCTCGAACCAAGCCTACTTGTCTCTCCATCTCCCGGAGGCCCCTCAAGGCTGAAGATCTTTCGCGCTCGTTCTTCACCTGCAACAACACGAACTAGGCCGCAGCCTACACCTGCGCACTGAGCCAAGAGTCAGTCCAACACCTGTTGTCAATCACGCATCACTGAGGAGCGGTCATCCATCGACCACCGGGACGCTCCTGGTCCTCAAGCAGGAGTTGATTGACCACTTTTTAGGGATGTTGTAGAAAAAATATGGGATGAAACCTAAGCAACAACCCCACATGTACATGACACCGTATCCATCTGGCTACGATCAGATACCGTTCCCTCTAAGATTCAAAGTGCCAGACTTCACTAAGTTCTCTGGCAAGATGATTCATCCACAACAGAGTATATCACTCGATTCAGCATACAATGTGGAGAAGTAGGAAACATTGATGCACTAAGGATACGACTGTTTTCATCATCTCTAACAGGTCCAGCATTCTCATGGTTTACCTCGTTGCCATCTAACTCCATCATCAAGTGGTCTGATTTGGAACAGTAGTTCCACAATTATTTCTTCTATGGCATTAATGAGATGAAGATTACTGATCTGACTAGACTCAAACAAAGGAACGATGAAACTATTGCTGGATTCGTTTAGAGATTCAGGGAGGTCAGAAATAAATACTATAGTCTGAACCTAGGAGACAAACAACTAGCTGAGTTGGCATTCCAAGGCCTCTTACCAACCTTGAGGGAGAAATATGCATCACATGAGTTCGAGAGCCTCAGGCAGCTGGTCAGTCGGATGAGTCAAGAAACTACAAAGTCCTATGAGCCTAGAAGAAACTTCCAAAAGAAGGTATCTTATGTTAATTACTCTGACTTAGAAGATGAAGACAATGTGATAGGGCTTGCAAAGTGGGTCAAAGGCAAAAAGATAGGGTCCTATCCCTTTGGTAAAAAGGAACCAGAAAAATTCAGCTTTGATATCACTAAGGCCGATAAGATATTTGTTCTATTGCTTCAGCAAGGGCAGATCAAACACTCCCAGTTCCATACCATACCATCTGCAGAGGAACTTAAGAGGATGAGGTATTGCAAATGGCATAATGCAACATCGCATGACACCAATGATTGCAAAATCTTCATACAACATATGCAATCAGCTATTAAGCAAGGGAGGCTTAAGTTTGAAACCCTGTTGACACTCTCTAGCGTCGCACCAGGTTTATATCCCCGTCAACAGAGCCAAAAAGCTTGTTCGTATACTATACAATCATAGATAAATCCGCGAGCGCCCTGATACTGATGTAGTTTTCACCCAGGAGTATTCCAAGGTATCGATTTCCTCAGGGAACAAGAAGTATTCAAGTCATACGCTAATTCGTCTAGGAAGGTGCGGATAAAGTGGTTCTGACAAAGAGAAGAGAGATGAAAGATAGGAGGGTAGAGAGGGTACTTGATACAGGAACTTCGGGTCTCTCAACTAATCAAGCGATTAGGATATTACTTGCACTAGTCTTGATCAGGGGATGCACACTCTGGTTACGGAAAGGGATGAGAAAGGGAGCCATTATGTACACCACTCTTACAATGCCTACAGGACTAGCCACTCTCACGTGGTGGAATACAGAGGTCGGACGGGGCTGCCACTACCCGCAGGCTACCACAAGCAGTCCGTGGAGCCTGGTGTATTTCAAGGTAACCTCAAGTCTTGGCATCGCGCCTACACTATCGATCACTAATTCACTCAGCGCTCAAGCAAAGCAATCACTTAAAGCAAGATAAACTTACTATGAAATTAACCAGAAACGATAAGACAAAGACAAAAAATAAATAATGCTTAATTAATTAGAGGAGATCAGAGTTACCGAACAAGGCCCAGATGTAGCTACTAGAAGAGGAGCGGCATCCGCCAAGGCGCGAGCTAGAGGAGGGGCCGACACTCCGGCTCCTCCCAGAAACTCTCACCTCAACTCTCTCCCTATTGTCTAACTATAATGGTAGCACTTCGTTTCTTCAAAGCTTTTCTCTTGTGTGTTTCGAAGTGAGGAGAGGGGCTTCTATTTGTATAGGAGGAAACTTGGGATTGTGGAGCACCTCCTCCTCATTCCAAGGGAAGATTCCCTCTTTCTTGGGCCCAAACCGACCTTCCCACGACACTGTAGCGTGTAGGGGAATGTGCTTAGAGGGGTCAAGAAGATGAGGAAAGAACTTAGGGCTCGCTAGAAGATGCTAGGAACCGTGTGGCTAATCTAGAAACCCAGAACCTAGATGCTAAGCTTGAAATTGAATCACTTAAGGCTTCACCTGTGGTTTCTAATGATGTTGATTATGTTGATTGTTCTGTGTACCTAGCTGATCTTGCTAGTCTCAAGGATAACCATGTGTTTGTCAGTGATGAACTAGATGTGCTTAGGGTTGAAGTGGCTGAGTTTAATTCTAGACCTACTTTGCTAGGTGCTTGCAATTCTTGCCCTATTTTGCATGGAAAAATTGATGAGATGCATGCTTACATTGTTTCACTTGAGGCTAAGTTGAAAAACCTATTCTCACTTCTTGTTCTACTTGTGAAGTGCATGCTTTGAAAAATCTGGAACTCGCACACTATGTGAATTGCTTCAGGATGAGAATGATTAGTTGAGAAAAATGATGGGCTGGTTGTCGGGGCATGAATCCCAACTCAAGATGATGATGGAGACCTATAAGCACCAAGATGGGCAAGTGCTTGGGTCCGAGACGGCTGGAGCGTCTAGTGGTGAGGGAGGAGAGAAGATTGGTGATATCCAAGCTCCACCAAGAGCTTACCACAAAAATGCCTATGCTCCTAAACCCAACCCACTATGAAACAAACTCGACACAAAATCAGATCCACCCATATTCCCTCACTCCACAAATGATTTCAAAATCCTATCAAGTTCAAGAGCACATTGGGGAATTTGTTCTTTGGGAAAGAGAGTGAGAAGCCTAGTTAGGAGAAACTGTTTGAGAAGCTGAGTGAAGAGAAACCAAGTGAGCAGCCCCAACCCACGCCTAAACCTAAGATTGTGCGGTTCCATTGTGACTATTGTGGGAGAGATGGTCACAAGGGTGAGTTTTGCTTCAAGAAGAAGCAAGAGGAGAGAATGGCAAAGGAGTGGGCTAACAAGGACAAGTGTGCAGATTCCCACGGTCAAAGCAATTGTGAGGAAGGTTCCGGCTTAGGGAGATCGAAAGGTGGAAGGTGGTGTTGCTGGTCGAGCTACACCAGTCAGACCGGTGCACTACACCGGTCAGACCGGTGCATGCCTGGGAAGAAAGGTTACCAGTTTCCGTGCTCGCGACGAAGCTTGGTTTGGTTCAGGTGGTCGTGGTTCTGGTGGTTGGTATGGGAAGTCTACAGGTGGTCAGTTTGCTAGGCGTTCTCTCCCTCGTGCTCAATATGGGGATGGGAGGAGTCATAGCTTTGAGATGGAGAGGAGGAATGGTCCACGGTCTTCCTTTCATGGTTTTGGTCCTCCTCTATCTAGAGAGGGTTGGTTCCCTCATAGTAGTTACCATGGTGGTGTTCGTGGAGGTAGTTTTGATAGGAGAGATGCTTTGGATTGTGCTAACCCTACTTTAGAGCAAATGGCTCGACACTGGTTTTACTCTTTTGGTACTAACCCCAGCGTTGAGTCATTTGTTCACTCACGTGCTCGCTTTTGAGGAAAAAGTTAGTTATGGGATGCCCATGAGGTACTCCTAGTATCCCCAAAGTCTTGTGCGAATCCGTGGAGCAAATTGAGAGATCGGTGGTTTTGAGGAAAAAGTTCTCTCTCTAGGGTTCATAGCCTAAATCATTTTTCTGGTGGTGATGGCTTGATCTTTCTAAGGAGATCCTTTGGGAAAATCTTCTTTGTGGTCTTGAGAAGCCTTGGTTCAAATCTCGTGATTTTTGGAGGTCGTCTGATCGAGTTTTGACTTTTCCCTCTTCCTCATGAAGGCCGATTCTGGAACTCTGAAGATAAGTTGTTGAGTCATCAGTAGTTGTGGAGTTTTCGGAACTTTGTTGCGGATTCTCCGGAAGTTGTGGAGTCTCCGAAACTTTGTTATGGATTCTTCGGAAGTTGTGGAGTTTCCGAAACTAAGGAGAAAACTCCGTAAGTTGTGGAGTCGCCAGAGGTTTGTTGTGGAGTCACCGGACTTGTGAGGACAGTTTGCTTCCGCTTTGTTTAGTTTCCTTCCTAGTGTTGCTCCTAGGTCCATAGCTCTCCATATGGTTATGTGGGCTTGGTGATACTTGTGGAAAGGTTTGATTGGTGTTGTTTGGTTCTCGAGCAAGATTCGCTGTGTGTTTGTTTTTAGGACTAGTAGCACTCTAGTTCCTACGTGGTCTTGGCCATTTTGGGTAGTTGAGTCGGATATGTGTTTTGGGTTAGCCGTGTTCATCTTGTTGGAGTAGCCATCTCCTTGAGAAGAATTTTATCGACTCCCATTCACTCCCCCCTCTCTGGTCGCCAGTTTCAGTCCTTCACTTAACAACTGTCAACAAGCACCCGAGGTCCATCCCTAGAGTTTTGCATTGCAACCCCTATGTTTTTATACGAAATCCTGTTTTAGCCCTCGGTTTCTTGAAGATAGGCCCCTGTAAGCCCAGTTTTCTCGCAGTTTAGTCCCTACACCTTGTTTTAGCCATAGAATATAAGTTTTAGCTCTGTTTTTAGTGTTCTTATATCCACGTGATCATATCGAGGACTAGAACAGTTTTATACCCCTATTTTGTTTGTTAGTTTTGTTTGGTGATTGTTTCTTATTTTATTCAATTATATGCTTGTATGTGTATGATGTGGTGCATAGAAGACGGTCCGTACGTGGAATACGCTGAAGTTGAAGATTTCCAAGATCTTGAGCAGCTACAAGCGTTGGTAGAAGGCAAGTCCTTGCTGCATACCCGTTTAACCTATACAATATGCATTTTAATTACACCGTTATTTATTTATTGCTTTGCATTAAATTGTAGGGTCCTGCTATTTAAGGTTTGACTATCTTTGTTTATTCCTATACCTTGATCATCCTGGGTATATGATTATGTTGGGTGGACCTTGCTTAGTTGCTCAACTTGAGATCATGGTGGTTCTAATGAACAACAATGTTAAACTTGCTTTACTTATGTTATACCCTTCATTAAACAAGATCACTTTTGTTAACTAGAACATGGAGAAACACCCAGGAAAACAGTACAACCACAAGACATATGGTTCTGTCTTGGCTGAATAATTAGAAAACTTGGTGTTAGGTATGCTTTACCTGAAAGGGGTTGGGGGTTGTCGGTAGTTGGTGTATAGCCCGACCCTCAGGCTGATTTGCTCTATGGTTGCTTCGTAGTCTTGAGAGAGGTTTATGCATTGTGTTGTCAAGTAACCTAGTGAGCAGCCTGCACTAGGGGATCTATGTAAAGGCCTCATAGCGTCCCTATGCAATCACACCTCGGTAGTATGGTATGATGCTTGGCCAGTATTGCATGGTTGGGTTTAATGTTCCTAGAACCTTTAAGCGACTTGTGAGTAAAGATATACAACCTCTGCAGAGTGTAAAACTAACTAGTTAGCCGTGCCAACGGTCAAAGGCGGCCTCGACCCTCACATGAGTAAACTATTGAAGATGGATTAAACTTTTGCATTTACTTTTGCTCATGATGATCATGCTTATGTTAATCTCTGTGTTGGTATAAACTTACATTTGCTAGTAATATAGGTGGCTTAATAAAACTTGATCAACTAAAATGCTGACCTACTATGCAACCACAAGCTTGCACCATAAAGCCTTTGCATGTTGTTATAGTATTTCCCTTGTTGAGTACGACATGTGCTCATGCTTGTTGATATTTTATATTGCATCTACACAACCCAGTTGCTGCTCAGACGGATGCGTAGAAGACTTTTCTAGAGAGCTCGATGGTTTCTAGGCGAGCGTGCCACCAGTCGACTGACTGTGGAGACGTCCTTTTCCGTTGCTAGTACTCGCTTTTGTTACGATTATGAGACATTCGATCATGTAATAATTTTTTAATACTCTCTATATGCTTTTGGGCACTGTTTTTGGTATTCACTGAGTCGATGCATGTGTGTAACTTGGTCCTAGCACACATGTATTCATTGCATTCGGATTTTCCCTTCAATTCAGGTGTGACTGTAGGACGTTAGCCTAGTTAGAAAATTGTCGCACATAAGCATTATATTATCTTAGAAGCCATTCTCACTTCATACTATGCTTGAATTCTATTTTTAATATACATATCCTTGAGTTTACCCCATTCTTGACATTCTACTTGTTCTCTATCTTATCTTTGGCCAATCATTTCACTTAACGCTTCCTTGTTCTTGCTTTAAGAAATCTTTAGCATCCGTTCTATGCTCTATGATCTTTTCCTACCTTTACCCTACCCGTGTTCACAATTGTTCTCAGTTATCTAATGATCCTATCATGTTCAACCCAAAGATATTCCATAGGATCTAGGATCTTTAGGCTTTATACTTATGTAACTAGTCACGATCAACGTTTAGGTGTGCTAGCTTAGTGGTGTGTTTGAATGTTTAATCTTGTGTTAATGCTTGATTTGGATCTTTGCTTGAGTGCGATGTATTGTGGGTTGATAACCACAATGACATTGGTTTAATATAAGTTTGCTTAGTTCAGTTTAAGATTTGTCTCAGCCCCATCCAGTACATAACCTGGGAATGCACGAAACATTGGAGCTATCCGAATCTGTAAAACTCTGCTGACACAATTGACTTCACCATTTTATATCTGAAGCTATGACCTCCGTTTGAGGAAAATCCAGTTGGAGAAGTTCATAAATTGCATGGTTGTTTTTCTGTCCAAAACTCAGAAATTTTGATTACATAGTCAGAGAGTTATGCCCGAAACTTCGGAGCTACTTGAATCTGTTAGCACTGCTGATATACCTGAATTGTTTATTTTATATTTAGAGTTACGGAGCTCTGATCGAGGTGATTCCAGTTGGGCTAGTTCCGTAATTTCATTACCTTTTATTGGTAAAAATTTCATAATTTTTGATTATCCACGTTGAGAGTTATGCCTGAATATCTGGAGGCAACAGAATCTGTCTTAAAGAAGTCTGCACTACTTTATCTTTTGAGCTTTTCTCTTTGTGCAATCATCTAAGTCAATGTTCCTAACACACAGATGGTGAACACCATATCTAGGTCAGGTGTTGATCAGCCCCCAGTGACTCGTCCCGGGAGAGCTGAAGGACCGATACGGCGAACCAGAGAGGGGGGGAGTGAATGAGAGCCGATAAAAATTCTTCTCAAAGGAGATGGAAACTCTAACAAGATGAACACGGCTTCCAACACACGTCTCCGACTCACTACCCAAGTTGGCCAAGCCCACGTAGCCACTGGAGTGCCACTGGACCTAGGAACCAACACACAACCTTACGACCCGAGAACGCAGCGGAACACCAAACCTCGAGTCTACAGACCAACACCGGTCAGACCGGTGAGCACCACCGGTCAGATCGGTCCCTGCTGGTGAAACTGGGCAACTTTCACTAAGTGGCTCCACACCGGTCAGACCGGTGAGGCACACCGGTTAGACCGATCCACGGCCCCGAAAGCCCCCAAAGCAACAAACAAAGCCAACCGACCACCAAACCGACCCAAACTCGAAACAGCAGCAACACAGGACAACAGCGAACACACCCAGACGTTCACCCAAGCAAAAACCCACCGAGGGTTGCACCGGTCAGATCGGTCAAGAGCACCGGTCAGACCGGTGTAGCGTGGCAGCTCGGGATGAACAGCACCCGCGGGTCAACTCCCCCAAATCCAAACCTCGATCTCCCGAATCTCTCCACGGACTTGAACAAGACTTTGGGGATAATAGGAACACCTCACGAGGAGTCCATAGCCAAGTTTAATCCTACCAAAACTTGTCCAGAAAGGAGGAATCGAAGAAATCCTTCCAAGAACACCACAAACCCTAGAACTCGGAAAACCCCAAAATCGAGCCCCTTTACTCACGGATTTGGGAGGGGAATCACAGCCCAAAGAACCACGAAGGGTTCCTACAAATTTCCCCCATCAAATCCCCAAGAGCAAGGTCCCGAAAACAACCCAAAGAAATCACCAAGAGAGGGCTCCGAAAATCACCACCAAGAACAACCAGGAACAACACATCCAAACCTTGAGGAACCACGCCAAATCATCTATACATGCAACAAAGGTTCATACAAGGTCTAGCTTGCCGCCCGATCATCCAACCCTCTCAACAAGATCTCACCATGAAGCTCTCAAGCTAGTCCTATGGAAATCCTAAGGAAAATAGGAAGGGAAAATAGGAAAGCAAATGAACTAGGGTTTCAAGGCCTCACCGTCGACGACCTTTCGCGCTTGCTCTTCACCTGCACCAACACCAGTCAAGCGACAACCTGCACCTACAATACTTAGCCAAGAATCAGTCCACACAATGTTGTCAATCACTCATCACACAAGGAAGCGACCATACACCGGTCCTCGAACCACACATGGTCCTCAAACTCCCCCTTGATGAGTGCATTGACAACACCCACACGAAAGTAACAAGAGAGAAAAGAAAAAAAAACAAACAAACAAAAAGAAACTCCAACAAGCGATCGAAAGCCAAACAAAGGCAAAGAGCAAGATCACTTGAAGAAGACAAGTCTCGGACCCCCTAGGCAAGGGCAACGGCTCGACACATCCGAGACAAAACAAAGCTCAAACAAAGAGCGCAAACCACCAAAGCAAAGCTCGAAAAACCACAAAGAGCTCCCCCTGCGCACATGCAAGCTCCCCCTGAACCAATGCACCTCCCCCTGGACGAATGCATGCAAACCACTTGAAAACAGGGCAGCTGCAACACTTTCAGCTCACACCGGTCAGACCGGTGCCCAACATGTGCACAGGACCAGCACTCACACCGGTCAGACCGGTGACTTCGACCGGTCAGACCGGTGCACAACATAGCCCAGAAATGGCTCGAAACCACCTGAAAACCTTCTAAATGCAACCATCAAGCCATTTCAAGCTCAAACTTCTCCCCCTTGTTGGCAATGCATGAATCAAGCCAAAAATGCAAAACTTTCAACCTAGAGCTTCTCAAATAGACAAAATTCAACATAGGATGCTACACATGTCCAAATGAGCAAGTTAGATACTCTATAGCTTCGTATCGACATCAACTACAAGATTACCAAGTTTCACAACCATTGGACGAAGCTAAGATAGATTTGGGCAATTTTGCGAAAAACTTGCCTCTCATGAGCAAAGTCCTAAACATGATCAAAACATATCAAAATGGCAAAGCCGCACAAACTTCATGCTAGGACAGCCATTCTAATCATAGGACCATCACAAACACCCACAAGCACCTCATGTCATGTCAAAGCCACCGAGCCATGTGCCTACTTCTATGTATGAGACTTCTCATTGGTAGGCATCATGCAACGGTTTAGCACCCAAAACAAATTAAATTCAGCACATATAACATGGGAGCATATTTTCCAAGCATTTTCCATTTCATTTTCAGATTTAAATGGTACATGAAATGTCTTTGCGACAAAAAGAAACTTATGCCCCTCCACAAGATGAAGCAAGAGGGCTAAACATTCATGATGGCAAATGAGCCTTTGCCCCCATATGATCAATAAACTAGCTATCCAACCACAAATTAAGCATAGCAAAGCCACTAAAACATGTCAAGATCATATAAAGGCATTTACACATGAGAGAGCATACATGTGACATTTTTTATAAAAAACTAGCCATCAACCATAGATTATTCATCAAGATCATCAAGAGCTAAGCCAAACTAACCATAGCATACCAAACAAGCTCACAAGGACATAAATAGCATTCCATGGTGAACAAAGTATATAGGAGAAGCTTTTCCTATCCAATGCATATGATACAAAATGCATGCAATCTAAGATACAAGGATGCCTATACATCATGTTACATATGCCATGCCAAATGCAAGAAATGCACAAAGGAAAGCTATACATATGCTACAAAGGAGCTCCCACACACAAAGCTCACAAACCACCGGCTCCTCGAGGGGAGGCAAAAAGGGCTCGACACCACCTGCAAAAGAGCAAAGGAGCACCAAACTCACAAGCTCCCCATAAACACATGCATTAGGGCCAAAGAGCATACAAAGCTCACCCTGCACACATGAGATAGAGAAGGAGCAAAACAAACCAAGTGGCTTGACCAAGGCCACACGCTCGAAGGTCACAAATACACTTACCTTTATCATTTCTTCACAATTCACTCATCCTTGTCCACCATCCCCAAAAGTGATGCACCTACATGTCACCACCGGGATATGAAGCCGAACAACCACCCCCGATATCAACCAAATGTTCTCCGGGCCATCCACCTGCAACTCAAAACCAAGAGCGAGAGCGAGCAAACGACTCAACACTGGGGTTAGTTCCAAATGTGTAAAACCAGTGCCTATCCATCTGCTCGAAAGTGGGGTTAGCACAAACCAAACCATCTTTCCTACCAAAGCTACCTCCACGAACACCACTACGATAACCACCATGAGGGAACCAACCCTCTCTACCAGGAGGAGGACCAAAACCACGAATGAAAGCCCGTGGACCATCCCTCCTCTCCTTCTCAAAGCCATGACTCCTCCCATCCCCGTAGTGAGCTTGAGGGGGAGAATGCCTAGCAAACTGACCTCCTGCAAACTTTCCAGACCAACCACCAGAACCACGACCTCCAGAAACAACCCTCGCACCTGTACGAGCACGAAACCCAAACTGCTGCCTGTCCAGGCCTGCACCGGTCTGACCGGTGCCCCACACCGGTCTGACCGGTGTAGCCTGGGCAGCAGCACCTCCAACAGCCTTCCGCTCTCCCCAAGCCCGAACTGTCCTCACACTCACCTTGGCCCTGGGCAACTGCACACGAGGCTCAAGTACACCATCAGAAGGGTGGTACTTGTCCTTGTTAGCCCATTCCTTCGTCATTCTCCCCTCACGCTTCCTCTTGAAGCAAAACGTTCTCTTGTGACCATCCTTTCCACAAATCTCACAATGGAAACGGATTGATCTGGGCTTAGGCTTGGGATAAGGCTTTTCACAAGGCTTCTCACTTGGTTTCTCACTCAGTTTTTCTCTTGGTTGGTTTGGCTTGGATGCAAACTTGTCTTTGGGTGTGGGTTGTGGTGGAACTGAAACATTCCCAAATTTCCTTTCTCTCTCACCACTGCCCTCACCAGCCTTATCCAATCCCAAAGCCCAACCGTTAAAGCGCTTACAGCTAGCAATCATCATACCAAGCTGAGGTTCTTGACTCGACAACCAACTCAGCGCTTCACGCAACTTATCATTCTCATCTTGCAAGCGACCAACACATTTGGCAAGATCCAAATTATTTCATAGCATGCAACTCAAATGTAGAGCAAGAAGTAGGAATAGACACTTTCAAATCAGCCTCAAGCGAAATAATGCGAGAACGGAGCTCAGCAATTTTCTCATGCAAACTAGGGCAAGAAATGCAAGCACCAAGCAAAGTGGGTCTAGATTGTAGCTCAGCCAACTCAACCCTAAGCACATCTAGTTCCTCACACTTGGAGGCATACTTCTCCCTAAGATCAGTCAAGTCAGCAAGGAAAGCAGAGCAATCAACACAATCGTTCTCATCAGAAACAACAGGGCTAGCCTTAAGAGAATCAATTTCAAGCTTGCTATCAAGAACCTGTGTTGCTAGCTCAGCCACTCTAGTCCTAGCATCCTCGAGCAAAGATCTAAGCTCCTTCCTAAGCTTCTTAGCTTCTGTAAGCATGTGATTCCGATTATCAAGCAAGTCAACCAACTCCTCATTCTCCTTGCGCAAAGAAGACATCTCATCACATACCTCATCCTCGGAATCCAAGTCAGAGGTGTCCTTCTGGCTTCTCTTGCTGCTCGAACTGCGAGCCATGCCGCAGAAGTCGTCCTTGAGGCTTAGGCCCGTCACACAAAGACCGTTGAGATACTTGCCGAGGTTCTTCTTCTTCTTGTCATCCTCTTCGTCTTCATCACTTGAGCTTGAAGACGTGTCCTCGGAATCGGACTCGATGTCGCTTGATCTCTTCATCTTCTCTCGAGACCGAGCCTTCTTCCCATGTTCATGATCCTTCTTCTTGAACTTCTTCCTCTTGTCCATGAACTTGTGCTTGTCGTGGTTGTTCACCTTCGGACACTCGGTGAAATAGTGTCCAGTCTTGCCGCACTTGAAACATGTCCTCGTGTTCCTCCTCATGTTCACCTGGTTCTCGTGCAGCCTCTCGAACTGCCTCGTCAGGAGCACCAGCTCGTCCTCTCCAAGAACGTCGAACTCCTCATCTGGCATAGACATCAAAGAGGACAAAGAGAACATCCTGGTGGATGGGTTAGTGTTAGCCTTTCCATCTGAACCACCGACGAGGGCGAGACTATGAGAGTCAGTCGGGCCCTCGATCTTGGCTGTCATGCCCCTATCCACCTCAGCCGACTTGAGCTTTGAGAACAGCTCGTTCACCGTTAGAGTGTCATACTTCTCCGACTCCACAATGGCCTCGAACTTTCCGCCCCATATTGTACGATCCAAAGATTGTAAGAGCTTGACCGCTCTATCATGATCATCGTACGGGAGCACGTCCACATTGGCCCTCATGTTGTTCACAACCACCGTGAACCTCTGAAACAAGGCATCGATGGACTCACCGGGGAGATGAGTGAAGTTCTCTTACTCTCTCCGGTAGGTCACATACATCCGTGCCTGAACCTGGGCATTCCCAACATGAGCTTCCTTCAGCACCGACCAAATTCTACAAGCCAAGTGCTCGGTGTGCACCCGATCGAACTCAGGCTGACACAAAGCACGAAACAAGTAGTCGACCGCCCTATTGTTGGTGTCGAATCCGTCCCTTGATCCTCGGAGCAAGGAAGTCCATCGGCGGACAAAGCCTGTGTCCACCGTGACATCCCAAAGGATCCGACCCTTTCCGCGGAGGAACGCACCCATCCGCTTACTCCACATCTGGTAGTTCTTTCCATCGAAGTGTGGAGGACCCGAACCCCGTTCCTGGTACGCCATCCTTGGATCTTGGACTGGTTAGAGTCAATAAAGACCCGAACCGGCTCAGATACTACTTGAAGGACCGATACGACGAACCAGAGAGGGGGGGAGTGAATGGGAGCCGATAAAAATTCTTCTCGAACGAGATGGAAACTCCAACAAGATGAACACGGCTTCCAACACACGTCTCCGACTAACTACCCAAGTTGGCCAAGCCCAGGTAGCCACTGGAGTGCCGCTGGACCTAGGAACCAACACACAACCTTCCGACCCGAGAACGCAGCAGAACACCAAACCTCGAGTCTACAGACCAACACCGGTCAGACCGGTGAGCACCACCGGTCAGACCGGTCCCTGCTGGTGAAACTGGGCAACTTTCACTAAGTGGCTCCACACCGGTCAGACCGGTGAGACACACCGGTTAGACCGGTCACAGCCTGAAAGCCCCCAAAGCACCAAACAGGCCAACCGACCACCAAACCGACCCAAACTCGAAACAGCAGCAACACAGGACAACTGCGAACACACTCAACTGTTCACCCAAGCAAAAACCCAAAGAGGGTTGCACCGGTAAGACCGGTCAAGAGCACCGGTCAGACCGGTGTAGCCTGGCAGCTCGGGACTAACAGCACCCGCGGGTCAACTCCCCCAAATCCAAACCTCGATCTCCCGAATCGCTCCACGGACTTGAACAAGACTTTGGGGATAATAGGAACACCTCATGAGGAGTCCATACCCAAGTTTAATCCCACCAAAACTTGTCCAAAAAGGAGGAATCGAAGAAATCCCGCCAAGAACACCACAAACCCTAGAACTCGGAAAACCCCCAAATCGAGCCCCTTTACTCACGGATTTGGGAGGGGAATCACAGCCCAAAGAACCACGAAGGGTTCCCACAAATTTCCCCCATCAAATCCCCAAGAGCAAGGTCCCGAAAACAACCCAAAGAAATCACCAAGAGAGGGCTCCGAAAATCACCACCAAGAACAACCAGGAACAACACATCCAAACCTTGAGGAACCACGCCGAATCATCTATACATGCAACAAAGGTTCATACAAGGTCTAGCTTGCCGCCCTATCATCCAACCCTCTCAACAAGATCTCACCATGAAGCTCTCAAGCTAGTCCTATGGAAATCCTAAGGAAAATAGGAAAGCAAATGAACAAGGGTTTCAAGGCCTCACCGGCGACGACCTTTCGCACTTGCTCTTCACCTGCACCAACACCAGTCAAGCCGCAACCTGCACCTGCAATACTTAGCCAAGAATCCGTCCACACAACGTTGTCAATCACTCATCACACAAGGAAGCGACCATCCACCGGTCCTCGAACCACACATGGTCCTCAAGAGCTAGCTGTTCCGGCAGTGCACAACAACAAGGACAGATGGATCCAACTATGCAATAGTTCATCGAGACCCGGACCTAGACCCAGCTTCTCTAGAACTTGACCAACACTATGGCCAACCTGCAGGCCCAAGTCAACAATCCACCTCAGCAGCAGAAGACGCCCAGGGACAAACACAGGGAGTTCAAGAGCCAACGTCCACCAGTGTCCACACATGCTGCAGATCCATTAGAAGCTGATGACTGCTAAAGACTATAGGCAAGATGTTCACTACCACTCAGTGTGATTACAGAGAGAAGGTCTTGTATGCTGTAGGACAACTCCAAGACAGCAGGAGCATGGTGGGATGCTTATGTTGCCGCTCATGCTACACCAGATGCTGTCACTTGGCAGGAGTTCACCGACAACTTCAAGAGCCATCACATTCTTGTAGGGTTGATAAAGCTAAAGAAGAAGGAGTTCCTTTCTCTCAAGCAGGGAGCAATGTCAGTGGCTGAATTCAGGGACAAGTTCATTGAGTTGTCACGCTATGCACTTGAAGATGTGGCTGATGATGGGAAGAAACAAGAGCTATTCATGGAGGGATTAGCTGGACCACTTAAGTACCAGCTTATGTCTCACACCTTTGCATCATTTTCAGTAGTTGATGGACAAGGCTACCTGCTTGGAGTCAAAGCGCAGAGAGTCTGGAGATCTGAAGATGAAGGCCACTACCTCTGTGCAGTTTGGGACTAGCACTCGCCCCATTTCATTCCACAACAAAGGACAACACCCCATGTTGGAGGTTCAGGTGATAACTTTGGTAGAATCAGTTTCAGTGTAACAATCAACCTTTCAAGCACCCCATACAAGACTTACAACACTCCACTCCATAGACTCCACACCCCAATGGCCAACAGCCTAGTCGGAACACCCAGTGGGAACCCTAGTGAGACCTAGTGCGCTCAGCACTCCTGTTGGAAATACTTGCTTTAAGTGTGGAGAGACTGGTCACTATGCCAACAACTGCCCCCAGAGGAGCGTGTAGAATACTCCAGTCCAGAGTCAGCAGATGAGGAATGGAAACAAGACCCCACAAAGCTCCAAGGGACAGCAAAACTCTACACGTGGTAGATTGAACCATGTCAACACAACGACCGTGTTTGGTATGTTTTTATCAACACTACGCGAACATCAATTCTACCCTATAACTCTCGAAATCTTTCTTAGTTCTTCCGAATCTTGAGGACGAGATTCCTTTTAAGGGGAGTAGATTTGTCACATCCTGAAATTCCCGAATTTCAGGATGTGAATAGGAAGAAAATTTAAACAACGATTTCCCATGATTTTTAAAATTTTCCAAACATTTATTTCTTTATAGGGAATATATTAAAGGAAAAAAACAGAAATTAATTGTTTTTCCAAATTAAATTTGTGGCTTGATGTGTGTTGCATTCATGCTGGAGCATTGTTTATGATTGCTTGAATTGAAATTCAAATTTGAGTTCAATTTGCTTGATCCCTTTTGGAAAATGCAAAGGTTTTTTCCTTTTCTTTCCCCCCCTCTTTTCTCCTCTTTTGGCCCAGCATGGTTTCGAATCTAGTTAGCAACCGCAGCCTAACTCCAATCGATGGTCCAAAAGCAGAAAGTCCTTCATTGCCCCCTGGAATCCTCGGCCACATTCGCTCGTCATCCCCATCCTCCAGCCACCAAGCCGAACTCGAGTCCAACCCGACCGTGTCACCTCGCGCCTGCGTTGCTCTTCAGCTTGGCCCGCACGCCAAGGACGCCTTCCCGGCCCTATAAAAGGCCGCTGCCTCGCACCGTGTTGTCTTTGCCCCTAAAAAACCTAGTCGTTGAGCTCCCCCGCGCGCCCCACAAACCCTAGCAGCCGCAACCGTCGATCTCCCATGCTGCCGCCTTTCCACTGACGAGAAGTAGCCCAGGAGCTTTGCAGGGAGGTGAGCAAGCTGCTGGTGGAACTTGTGCGCGTCCTTGTGCTCTACATCGCCCGTGCGTGTTTACCGGAGTTGGCACCGCCGCGGTCGACAGGCCCGCCATGCCGCGTGCCGTCGTCGCTGACCGTGCGTCCGCTCCGGTGCCCTGGTTGAGTGCGTTGTGACACCCGCTTCACCCTAGTGCTATCAACGCACGAAACGGAGCCCCTCAGCTTGATTTTGAGTGAGCTCGCTGGCGATTTTCGCGCGCCACCGCCCGCCGCAAGCTCCCTGAGTCATCCGATCTCAAGCCGGCGGCCCAGATCTGATCTAACCTTGGGTCAAACCGGCGTGTACCGGTGTTAACGGTGAAATTCCGTCAACCTAGCCATGAGTTTACCTTCGGTGTTGGCATGACTTTTATATCTTATCCATTGGTACTAACCCCCTTGGTATAACAAGTTCGTTTGTGCATGTCGGTTTTGGAATTTAGTGTTTATGTAGGATTTTAGTGTTGAAAGCAAGACATCCGGGATAAGTTCATCAAGCACCTCATGACAAGACCTTGAAGCCTGGTAACAAGTCAAGCAATGAAGTAAACATGACTCCATGAAGCCCAGGGACCAAACCTGAGTAGATGAAAAACTCCGAGGAACCAGTCAGAAAACTGTCGAATCTTGCGAGACAAGGAGCTTCATCCAATCCGAGGAGAAACTAACCACAAGGGCCCACATGCAGATCAGGGAAGACTCTAGAAGACTCGGGAACCAGCACCGGGCAAAGGAGGCCGCGGGCTAGGCCGAAGTGGGCCCAGGCCGGCCAGCCCAGCCCATTTCGTGGCCCAGTCGCCCCCCCTTTGACCTAGTCGCCATTCGGGCTATTTATAGCCCCGAGGCCAGAAGCCACGGATCAACTCATTCGTCATCGGCCGCCAAGGAGCAGAGAAGAGAGGAACACCATCTTGGAAAGGAGGGTGTCGAGCTATTTGACTAGGAACTCCCTAGCCGGCGTGGGAACCTTGCAAGGAAGACCACGTCAGAGTTCCTGGAGCTAGAAGCAAGATCAAGGTAGGATCCCGGTGGTGATCTCGATTCATGTATCATGTAATGTTGAATTATCAAGTTGCAATCCGATTTCTAGCGATCGAGTGTTTCTCCAACGTCTTTGATTTCAATCGACTTTTCGTATCTAAGATCTATTCTCGAGGGGCCAAGGTAGCACCGCCGCTCGCCCCCTTTGCCTCCCCAGCCACACCTCGCTCGCCACAATGCCGTCGTTCGCCGTCAGTTGCCCATGCCAGCGGTAAGGAGTTCTGCCACCACTGTTTTGCTCGCTCCACTCTCCCACCCATGCTGCACAGGAACCCCAGGAGGATGCCCCCGCCCCCGAAAGCACGAAGCCAAGGCTGCAATCCCTTCTTCCACGCACGCCCGAAGCACCATCCGCCCCTCATGTCCGTACGCCGTCCCCACCGCTCCATTCACCCCGAGACCACCCTGATGAGCTTCACCATGTTCTCCTCTTCCTCCCGGTCCAAACTGCACACGAAATGGTGCCCTGAAGCGCCCGGGGCACCATTTGTGGCGAAGCCCCTGTGAGCCACCGCCGTGCGCCGCCGCCCCCTCTATTTCCCTTCTCGCTGGCGACCCAAGGCAAGCAGCACATTCCTGGCCGCACGATCTCAGTTGAATGGCCTAGATCAGATCATGGCTTACCCCTTGGCCTCGGTCCACCGTGGAACCGTGAACCAGGACCACGGGCCGGTCTACGGCCGCGTCACCGCCCCGTCAGCGCCGCTTCAGCACACCTAGCCAATAAGGATGCGCCACGCGGCGCCACCTAAGCTGAACCGCCCCATCAGCCGTGCTTTTGCACATAACCCCCTGCAGAATCCAGAAATCCACCCACCCTTTTATGTGTCTTGCTCTTTTTGCACATGAATCCCTGGAAAGATCCCACCACTTGCAGATCAGCCCAACCGAGCCACTTTTGCACATAGAACCTCCTATTTAGACCTTTTCACGGCCAGATTTTCTGAGTCTTGCATATCTTACTAGTTAGCCCTTGAAAACTACATTTTTTCACATCTAGGTCCCTGCAACCTTCAAAACTCCATATCTTTCACGTTTTGGCTCCGTTTTAGCTCGTTCAAGTTGTGTTAGTTTGGTTTTGTCGTAGCGCATGTGTTAGCAGCCACGTTTAACATGTTTCATGTTTCTAAAAATGAAATTTAATATTAATTTGATTAATGTCCAAATTCATCCTCTTTTGAATAAAATCAAATATAGTTTAACCTTCGCCTTTTTCTTAATAAAAGTTAACTTGATTAATTTGAACATAAATATGTTTTTCTTATAATTTGGTTAGCCCAACCGGACACATCTTTTAACTCGTTAGTTCCTCTCACATAAAGTTTATTTGATAAAGATAAATGTTACATTGGTATAAATTCTGATAAACTTGTATAAATAAAATATGACTAAGATCAACTCGTGTTTTGGAATCAAGTTTAATTTGATTAATTCCAACAAGGGTTATTTCTCCGAAATATCCTTCATTACATGTTTTGTTTAAATAAAATAAATCAAGCATATAGTTCTTTCTTTCTTATAACATATCCTATACCAATAGTTGTGCCCTTTCCTCCAGTAGCTCCGTTTAGTCGTCCCTCACTCTCTTTGTTCAAGCTAGCTCGCGTTAGCTAGTAGTACATTTTCTGAAATGGTTTTATTGTCTTGTGCTCTGTCCTTAGTGTAGCATTGTTTTGTTGCATATGATTGTTGTACATTGGGGAACGCTTCTGAGCAGTCGAACATCAGGAAATGGGCAAGTGCCCTTGACATCTTGCTATTTTATACCTTTATGTTGTATTCACCATAATCACCGCTTTATTTATGCTTTGTTGCATTAGATGTTTAATTTTGTTGGGAATCCTATTAAGGACTTTTACTAGATTTTCATGATCATTCCTTGCTTACCCCTAGAGGTTACCTATATGGGTAGATTTATGCTTAGCTTGCTCCACATGGGTTGGGTTAAGTCTTAACTTGATAAAATACTATGCAAAATGTTAATGTGGGTTATGATTAGCAACATGAAAACCATAGGCGAATCAGGAAAGTGGGTTGAATGGTGGCTTGTGATGTGTGTTGCTTGCCTTGCCTGAGTTGATCTTCTAAGGACCGGTCTATGGAGCGACCACCCAGGACTTACCGTAAACCACGAGAAATGGATGGGCTACGGTCTTGGCTACACTATTGGGTAATCTAGTGGTTTTCATTGAGCGGGTATGGGGGAATGCAGCACCTCGAATATAAATGCACGACTTAGTGTACCGCTAGTGCGCCAGCATGAGCATGAGGGTCAATGCGCGCTGGAGAAACAACAGAAAGCCTCATAACGTCCCTATGCTATCACACCTGAGGAAGTGTGAAAGTGCCTTGCAAGCACAGCGTGACGGGGTTTAACATTCCTTTGAACGTTCACACGACTCGTGGGTAAAGATGTACAACCTCTGCAGAGTGTTACAAAGTGTTATAACAGCCGTGCTCACGGTCATGAGCGGCCCGGACCCTCACATGGTTAGTTGGTGGTTTGGGCAGATCACAGTGGTGGAGTTTTGGTTTTGGGAGTTGGTTATAGTTTCAGGATGATGTAATCTTAGGTTCAGGACAAGTTGGTGCTTGTGCCTAAAAAGGGCTGGGAAGCTTTACACACAATAAATTTGAGATGCTTAATTAAAACTTGAGCTTTGCAGTCCACCAAATAAAGCCTTTCCTTGCTCTAAGCCAACATGTCATGCATACTTTTCCCTCCTCTTGCGGAGTACACGCCTCCAGGTGTACTCACCGTTCTCCCTTTCAACCCCTGCTGTTCTCTACCCACTACTGCTCAGATAGACTGAAGAAAGAAGGAGTTACATCGTGAAGGCCCGGAGTTCTAGGTTGGCGTGCCCCTAGTCGACGTTCCTATGGAAGATGGTGCCTACTCCGCTGCGACGAATAACGATGTGTAATTTTTTGTTTAGACCCTCTGGTCATTTTGTAATAGTTATACGCTTGTAATGATATATGTTGTGATATTCACTGATGATGTTATTTTATGCATCAATTTGATCCTGGTCATGCATAAAGGGTGCATTCGGTTTGTCCTTTAAAACCGAGTGTTACAATTCGGTCATGTAATAATGTTGTAATACTCTCTATACGCTTTTGGGCACTGTTTTTGGTAATCACTGAGTCGATGCATGTGTGTAACTTGATCCTGGCGCACATGTATTCATTGCATTCGGATTTGCCCTTAAATGACAACTTCGCACCCGTGCTTGCCAAGGTCGCGTAGTCACAATGGACCTACCAACCCTAGGAACAAGACCCAACTCAAAGGAACACGGAAGTGCAACTCAAGAAGCAAAGGACTTAGCCAATCTGCAAGGCTCGGGGTGGACTATCCACATGAACCGGGCGGACCGTCCGTGGGTCTGCAACGGACCGTCCGAAATTAGCCCCCAAACCACCAGTAGCACACCCCGAAAAACAGACCGTTCGTACCCTACCCGCGGACCGTCCGCGACGAAGGGACTGTCCGCACTCTCCTCGCGGACCATCCGCCAAACTCCTTGCAACCAAAAACTACTGACTCGATGGATCGAAAGAAAGATGAATGAGAACTCGCGATGAACAAGACGAACTGCCGGCTGAAAGCCTCCTCGCGGACCATCTGCCGGGGGCGTGCGGGCCGTCCACGTGGTGCGCAGACAATAGCTCGAGCTTGACCTCTTAAAGGTCAACTCTTCCTTTCCTTTGCCCAATCTCCTGAATCAACCAAGGGATTGAACCAAATCATAGGTGAAGGTAAAGCGCCGCTAGGAGATGCTATACCTACGAATTTGTAGCCTCAAACCCACTGATTTGAGAGGAATCGAGATTCTACTGAGCTCACACAAGAAGCTATGGTTCGAACCATAATCCTTCAATCAGAGGCCAAATCCGAAGTTTGAGTGTTCAAGATCTAGCACAACGATTCACAAGACATCTATCCATGACCCCCACAAGAAAAATTGAACCCAAACATCTCGGAATCGAAGGAACCAGCCACATATGAAAATCCAATGAAAATAGCTCGAAAAAGACACGATAATCACTAGAGACACAAGAAGGAAATTGACGCAACCATGAATGCTTCCTTACACTCGGAGGTCAGATTCTCTACAAAACGGTGAAGAAAATCTATTCCTATAGAGCTGGGAAATGAGAAGCACTCCGGAAGGATAGTTTGCCCATAAACCATAGAACTATATATATGGAGTTCCTCTGGGATGGGCAAATGACTAAGGTACCCCTACAACTTGAAATGATATACACACCCCTCAGGGGCAACATGGTCAAATAGCACTCCTCTTCATAAGACAGCGACGCCTTTGCTACAGCTCGCATCCTTCTGACATAAGTCTTGCGATCCCGTCGCGTGTCCTCCTGCATGGAAGCTTCTCGGTGTGCTCATATCCCGTCTCCGTCTGCCGAGCCTCAGATCTTGGTTTTGTTGCTCAACCAAGTAACCTGACGGTTTTGTGGTGAACCACCGGAAACCCCGCATGCAGACTCCGGTCGTGAGCCGCTACCCTGCACCGGCTCCTATCCACAACTTTGTCTTGCTTTTCTTGCCACCATGCGGCCTGCACTTGACCTCGCTGGCCACTGAGTCTCTCGAGCTGAGCCTACTTGTCTCTCCAATCCCTGGAGGCCCCGCAAGGCTAAGACCTTTCGCACCCGCTCTTCGCCTGCACCAACGCAAATCAAGCGGCAACCTGCACCTGCTATACTCAACCAAGAGTAAGTCCACACCACGCTGTCAATCACTCATCACATCAAGGAGAGACCATCCTCCAGTCCTCAGACGCTCCGGTCCTCACCGTTTTATGGTCTCTGACTTAAAACCCTTCGTTGCTCGGGGGCTCCATCTAGGGCACAATGCCCCTATTAAAAAAAGTATTTTTTCTAATAAAGCTTTACTTTTCGAGAAACACAACACTAACTTGAATGGTAAGAGGGAGAAATCCCACAACCGTCTGTCCACGCTCGGACAAGTACTGACGCCCCCATGGCTATATGTGCGAGGTTCCACGATCTACGTCCAGGATGGTTAGGTCAATCCGCCCACGCCACTAAAGTTCAATGGCAGATGTTACCTTGGCTTCTCTTTTTCTTGAAAAGTAGCTCGATGCCAGACCTACACGAACTCCTCAAAGGTAGCTTGGGGGCTTTGGGCCTAAAAGGGACCCTAACGCGACTACGCCCGGTCAATGCTCACGGTCCGACAGCTATGGGACAGGGCAAGACTAGCAATGTTCTAAGGGTAACCCCAAGCCTCCAGACGAGAGGAAAGGGAAAGGAAAATTTTCCCCTGCTTAAGGAAGTAACCTATAGGTTATTTATGATAGTTAGCCGCAGTGCTACTAAATTATTTTCTCCTGATCAGTGCCCATCATCGAGCTATCCCATGTCCTCCATGGTGACATCGGCAACCCTCTTGGCGAACTCAACACACCTATCCAGGATTTGGGGTAATACTGGTCTTCATACCCAGTGGCCCATACCTCTCCGAGCAGCTCACAGTCCAGGTCAGGGTAGTGCGAAAGGAACATGGCCACGACTCGGTGAATAAACTGTCGAGCCATAGCCAGGCCTCGTCCGTGTGTGACACCACCGACCATCCCGAGGCGTTCGACCAAGGACAACCCTTCGTCAACACTGATGCCCTCCAGTAGCTCTACGACGACCCGGGTTAGAGCCCGATGAGTTTCTTCTCGTTGAAGGAGAGTCGCTCGGGCCGTGGCCGCAGCCAGGGACGACAGCTTGAGAGCTACAGCCATCTCTGGGAGAAGAGAAAGGTGATAAACACACTGACAGAAGGTGCCAATGGGATGAGACGCAACTGTAACTCACCCGTCAAGTCACTGGCGAGCAATGACACAAGCATCATTGACTCCTCCTACTTGGTGATGGCCTCATTCATCCAGGAGGCATCAACAGCCCAAAGATGGTGAGTGCAGCTCCGTGCAAGTAGCTACAATAACAGCGACCATGGGTAAGCATATCAACCATCAGGTACAAGCGTCCATTTCGAAAGAATCCACATCGAAGCACCAACTTACCGATCAGCTCCCGGTCGCGATCTGTGGCAACCACCAGCAGCTGCGTCCGCTCGATGACGGCGACACCAAGCTGGTCATTCAAGGAGGCGTTCTGCTCCTGGGTAGCCTCTAGGGTACGAGCAGAGTCTGTCGCGACAGCTGTGAGCTCAGCCACCTACTTCTCCAGCTCGGCTTGCTTTCGAGCCGCCTCATGAGTGAAGGCATCGGAGGCGGTACGTGCGTCCTCCACCTGACGCTAGGCTTCGGCCAGCCTCGTCGCGATCCCTGCCCTTACCTCCTCGACGGCCACCAACCGCTCCATCGACCATGAGCGAAGTGACACAACCCCTACCTCTTTTCATCCCACCTTCACTTGAAGAGCTCTGATTGCTCCCCAGACTTTGGCCTGCTGGCAGATGAACTGGGACCTGGCGTCACTACGCGCCACGAACCCCTGTCCAAGAAGCAACTAAAAAAAGAGCAACAATGAGAAAAGTCAAGTGCGGTCAAGCGAGAGGAAGGATGTGAGGCAAGAGATACACCATGGCATCAGTGGCAACCTCCTTGGTCGAGGCCACCGGGCGACGGATTGCTCGTCTAAGCAACTCAGTCGAGGCATGGTCCTCTTCGTCGTTGATGCTTGGGACATCACGGGCGGCAATGTGCAACCTGCGGCAGATGGCCCCGCCACTGGAAATAGGCACCAAATCCCTCCAGCGCTCATACTACACGCCAATGCCGGACCCAGGGCGAGAGGACGACACATTGTTGGGAGAAGAGCCAGAGAGCAGCACGAATGCCATGTCCTCTCCCCTGGTCGGTAGGTCGCCCTCCTCCTGGCGAGAAAACCCGGTGTCGAGCCCCTCGCTTTGGGCTTCAAAGGTCGGGAGGAACCTGCGGGAAGCGTAGCCACAACGGGGTCCTCTGACATGGATGTCGCGTGGTCTGCCTCAGCAGCGGCCGCGCGCAGAGCAACCTCTGGGGCCTCGGGCCCTCTGATGGTAGTGATGCCCGCCGCCGCTGCGTGGTTGAAAGGCAGCAGCGCTCGAGATTTGCTGATGCAGCACAGCCTCGAACACCGCTTACATCTCCGCTGACGGTGGGGTGCCGGTCACCATAACGCCAAGCTGGCAGAAGCTGGCGCTGGAGCTGTCGCTCTTCCGCAACGCCTCCCCAACCCCTAACCGGTAGAGCTTTTCTCCTCTGGCAGCGCCATATGAGAACCCTCGGGAGCCACCTGCGGCGCTGCTACCTCCGACGTCGGCACGTCAACCTTTCGCTACACGTGACAGAGAGACTTCTCCAATGCCAGCACGAGCGTCCGTCCGCTGGGGAGCATCCTGGGAAGATAGAAAGCTCGATGCTAGAGTCTATAAGCAAATCATGCACCAGGGAAGAGATCGAAGCTCACCTCGACTCAAGGACCTGAGCCGTCTTAGGCTCCGACAACAGCAGCCAGTATCAAGACCTCTTGCCACATGACGCGGTGGAGTGGTCGCTCTGAGGAGAAATCACCTCCTCGTCCTATTGCCGCTCAGACGCACTTCCTGCGCCCGCGAATGGGAGGGGCAGCGAGGAGTGCGCCTCCTCAGCTAGCGACATCGATGTAGGAGGCTGATACGTCAAGCGCTGCTGTGAAGATGACTGCTGCGTGGGGGACCCCGAGCTGCGAGTCCTCTCCTCTCGGGACAGCTCACCGCGGCCGGCCGCCGCTCCACAGTCATCTCGTCGGGAGGAAGGGTGTGGCGCCCTTTCACGGGCACCATCTCCACCTAGTGCACCTCAGAAGGCCCCTTAGTGACGGCTCTGACAACCATCGGTCGCGGAGGGGCCCCCGAGGTCGATGGCGAGCAGCCCTCGGTTGGCTCCCAAGCCCAGAGCACCGCGGCCACAGTAGCCTCCTCCTCCTTATCTTCCTCGTCAGAGGAATCGGGCGGAAGCTCACGATCCTCCTTGGAGGAACCATCCTCATCTCTGGCTCGCCTTCGCCTCGCTCGGGCATCGTTCTGGTTGCGCTTTGCGATCTTCGCCGCTTTTCATGCCTCATGGAGGTCCTTCCACCTCTTGAGTCTGGTCGCGGTGATGTGGTTCCGTGCCCACTCCTCCGGCAGCGGGGCGCGAGCCACCGTCATGAGCCAGCTCCTATCCTACAGAAACGACATGTCAGCAAGAGAGAGGAAAAAGGATGAAGTAGGATCGAACAGAGAAATCAGAGGCAAACTCACCAAGACCACCATGCCTATGTCTAGGAGCATGGGAAGCAAGTCGGTCGGCGGCCACTCGGGCCACCAGGGACGGCTTGTCGTACCCGTATCCAGACCAAGCCCACCGAGGGTAGGGGATCGACGGTCACAGACCCCATGAATAGGGCCCTTTCGGTGGTCATCTTGAACAAGCAAAGGTGGTGTCGGCACAATCACCCTCGTCATGTAGCCACCAATCATGACCGCAAGATCGACGTCGTGCCCCTGGAGCACCTTGATCGCCTCAAGACACCCGAATAGTAGCTTCTGGTGGTCCTTCTTCGCAGGCCCGTCTGACCAGGCCTCCCGGGTCACATCGTAGTAGCTGTCAGCATACGCCAGCAACGAGCACTCAGGGTCGTTCTTTTGGTATAAGCACTACGAGTGCCAACTTTTGGTAGAGATGGTGAGGGGTCCGGCCAGGTACTTAGATGACCTGTTTTGTTTTAGTCAGAGGGCAGCGCACCCGATCATCGCTGGCCTCCTCTCATCCTTCAAGCAGACGAACCCAAAGAAAAAGCAGAAGAGGTGCCAATGCGTCTCCACCACAAGGTACACCTCGCACAACGCCTCAAACGCCTCTAGGTGTTGTATGCCATTGGGGTTAAGGTGTTGGAGCTCGAGGCTATTGTTGACGGTGAAAATCCGTCAACCTAGCCATGAGTTTACCTTCGGTGTTGGCATAAGTTTTATACCTTATCCATTGGTACTAACCCCCGTGGTATAACAAGTTCACGTCTGCATGTCAGTTCTGGAGTTTAGTGTTTATGCAGGGTTTTAGCGTTGAAAGCAAGACTTTCGGGATAAGTTCATCAAGCACCTTATGACAAGACCATTGAAGCCCCGTACAAGTCATGCAATGAAACAAACTTAACTCCAAGAAGCCAGGGACTTGATCCGAGAAGACGAAAAACTCTGAGGACCTGACCAGAAAAGTGTTGAATCTTGCAAGACAAGGAGTTATGCCCAATTCAGAGAGAAACTGATGACATGGACCTACATGCAGAAGGGGGAACATCCAGGAAGCAATGGAACCGATGTAGAGCAAAGGAGGCCTCGGGCTGGTCCTGGATGGGCCCAGGCCGGCCGGCCCAGGCCGGTCGGCCCAGCCCTATCCAGGGCCCAGTGAGGCTCCCCTTTGCCCTAGTCGCCAATCATGCTATTTATAGCCCCCTAACCGAGAGCCACGCATCATACAATTCGTCATCGGCCGCCGAGGAGGATAGAAGAGAGGGACACCATCTCGGAGAGGAGAGGGTCGAGCTAGTTGACTAGGGTTTCCCTAGCCGACGTGGGGACCTTGCACGGAAGACCACGTCGGAGTTCCCGGAGCTAGAAGCAAGGTCAAGGAAGGATCCCGGTGGTGATCTTGTGTATGTATCATTGTCATAGTTGAATTATCAAGTTGAATCTTTTCCTAGTGATCAAGTGTTTCCTCGAAGATTTCGTTTTTCGATCGGCTTTGCTTATTCCAATTCTATTCTCGAGATAGATTACATATGGTGTTCTTGTAGCTGCGGTGGCTAGATGTACACGCTGGATCTTCCGAAAGAATCTCGACTTGTCTTTTGACTCACCCTAAGCTCCCCGCATGAGTAGGGATACGTTGTGACAGAACGGGGGTTCCGAAAGGCGGATGTTTTCGGATTTGGACGAGAAACCACGATTTAAAGAGGCTTCTTATAAGATTTGATTTGCTACTTCTTCTCTTACTTGGAACATCAACAAAATGCTTACCCCGATCCCTCTAGATCGGTTTATCTACCCAATCTTACTTTGTTTTCTCCGGTCTTTAGTAGATTAGATTAGTTTCGTGTCTTTTACCTAGATGCATTAGGGTTTCTTTTACCAAAGATTGGAGTTACTTGGCTTTACTAGATCAAATTTTGCGTCACACATTTGTTCCACGAATTCGATACCTTGGGTTCACCACTCGAGGGAAGAAGGGTCCCTTGACTACGACGAGAGACTTGTCTGCTTGCAAGTCATAAACGAACTTTGATATGACTATTAACCGTCAACAAGCCCCCTTTTCTGGCGCCGTTGCCAGGGAACAAGTGATCAAGATTTGGTTTTTTATTGCCTTTTTTTAATTTTCAGTTTTTTTTGTTTTTCTTTTTGCATATACTAAACTTTCATCATCCTCAAAATACATCTAATCCAGTTTGTCTAACCCTAGTTTTTATAGATTTGTTTTTACTTTCTAGTTTTTGCATACTTTGTTTATTGCTAACCCTAACAGGAGATGGACGGCTACCTCTCCAACAAACCCGATAATTTTGTGGATGATCCGAGAAAAACTTTACGAGCTAAGGAGACGTGAAGCACATCAAGCTAAAAAGCTGGATTTTGTAGATTCGGAGTCGGAAGACAAAGGATCGCAGAAATCTCCGAAGAATTCACCACCTCAAAGTCCTCGGGAGAATCGACTTCCACCGACGGGTGACCAACCACCGCAAGAACGCAAGATTGGGGAGCTATGCACCCCGGACGTCATCGACCTACCAATCTTGAACCTTGAGGAGATCAGAAGACCGTTCGAGATCAAGACCTCAACAATCCGCATGGTGCAACATTCACCCTTCACCGGTAAAGAGGATCCGAACCTTCACCTCCAAGTATTCATTCAACTATGTCAGACTTTCAACATGGATGGGGTGACTCAAGATCAAATGAGGGCAAGGCTTTTTCCGTTTTCACTTCTCGGGAAGGCTTTGCAATGGTTCCACTCTCAACCGGTGGAGACGGTGCAAAATTGGAACACGTTGATGAAGGCTTTCATGAAGGAATACTACTCGCCGGGTAAAACTCAAAGCTTGCGTAATAAGATTGCCACCTTTGTTCAATATCCTACGGAAACTATCTCGGAGGCATTCGAGCGCTTCAATGAGTACACCCGGGTGGTTCCACATCACAAGTTCCTGAAGGAAGACCTCGTGCAAAAGTTCTATCAAGGACTCACCATGGCGTCAAGGACGATCATCGATGCATCGGCGGGAGGATCCATCATCGAACTTACACCGACAGAATCTTTCACGCTATTCAAGAAGGTCGCGAATAATGACACATGGGCGTCATCCGGGCGCCTACATCCGGTTCAACCCACGGGGAACGTCAATGGAGTCTTGCAAGTGGAGAAGGAGAACATACTTGAAGGCAAGATCGACTCGCTCATGAGGAGGTTGGAGAAGATGGAGATGGAAAAGAAAGAGGCTCAAGACTTGAAGGTTGCCGAAGCAAGGTCCACATGCGAAGAATGTGGAGAGTATGGCCTTGTTCGCAAAGATTGTCCGGAGGAAGCCAAAGTGCTTGACTACATGAGGAAGGGAAAATTGCCGAACTTCCGCTACGGGCAAGGTAGACCTCAATTTAACGCAAGTTCATCTATTCCTAATGCGGTTCCACTTCATATACAATCGAAGGAGTTCATGGATGAGAAAGCTAAGATCAACAAGGACACCGTCACCAAGTTCAAGACCATAGACAAGGTGTTGGAGAACATCGATAGCAAGGTGACGGAGGTCGGAAGTTCCAATCATCAAGTGCTCAACATGATGAAGATGCTCGAGACGCAAGTTGGACAACTTGCGGGGCACCTCACTAATGATGAAGGGAAGCTTCCGGGACAACCCAAAAGTCCCCAATCGGCGAAGGCCATTCAAACACGTTCGGGGAAGGAGACCGAAGATCCGGAACGTTCCGCGGGAGCAAGGAAGCTTAAATCATCCACCGAGGTGGAAGGAGTTGCTAAAGAGAAGGTTACGGGGATCGTCACTGAGGAACCCGAATTTGAGATGCCGGAGGAAGACACGAGGATACCGCAACTCAAGCCACGCTACTTCCGAGGTAAATTTGACAACCACTTTGAGAAGTTTGTGGAAGTTGTGCGTAGACTTAGCATCAACATGCCATTACTAGATGCCCTACAAGTACTTACATATTCTCGTTACTTTAAAGACATACTTGCAAATAAATATGAGATAGCAACACTCGGGGTAGATCATGTCAAGATGTCCGAGGAGTGTAGTGCCGCTATTGCTAATGGGCTAGAGAAGCAAAAGGTCCTCGGGTGCCCTACTATTCCATGTTCGGTTGGTTCTTTCAACTTCGAGAAGGCGTTATGCGACCTTGGAGCAAGTGTGAGCATCATGCCGAGGGATGTGTTTGAGAAGCTACGCCTACCAATGGAGCCTACGGGTATATGTTTGGAGTTGGGAGATAACTCCATTCGCTATCCCTTGGGCATTACTGAAGATGTACCCGTGAAGGTCGGACACCACTTCATCCCCATCGACTTCGTTGTGCTCGAGATGGGAGAGAGGGAGAAGCCGCCGCTCATCCTTGGGAGGCCTTTCCTCAAGACCGTGGGAGCTACTATTGATGTAGGCAAGGGGGAGAACATGTTCGATATCAACCGAGAAAGGAGTTCCTTCAAGTTCCGTCCAAGAATCGAGGCATGCAACATGATTGGAGTGAAGGGAGAACCAAAGCAAAAGGAGGGGCTGAAAAAGAAGAAGGAGCCGAAAAAATGAACGTAAAGAAAATCAAAGAAGGTGTTGCATCCGTCAAGACAAAGGAAGAGAAGCCGCCTGTGAAGACCAAACAAATGACTAAGCCAGAAGACAAGCCCGTGCCCAAGATGGTGCGGAAGTGGGTACCCAAGATTGCAACGCCCGCAAAGAGCGTTGATCCGAAGTAATCAAGTGAAGAAGTCTAGCTATAGACTATAAACGAAGCGCTAGGCGGGAGGCAACCCGTTTCGTCGAGTGAAGAATAAGCTACCGGGAGGACAACCCGATTCCAGGTTTTTCGAGTCTTTTTAATAATTTAGTATTGAGTTTTATTACGCAAAAACATTAGACTTAGAAGTGGTTGAACAATATTAGAGACATAATTTTTGATTGAATGTTTTGCTTTATCATAAACCCTTTGCATGAACCCTCCTATGTGTTTGTTTGATTCTTTTCGAGAAACCTCAACCAAATAATTTGAGAACCTAAATCAACCTTTCACCCTCATTATGGTGCTGTGGTTGACTTATTTTTCATGCTAAAACCACACGAGTAGAGCCACGACTTATATCTATGTGTTAATAAAAATTCAGCACGTGGTAGAACTCGCATGAACCTAGAAATCAAAACTTTTGGTTGGTTTAAAAATCTATATCCTTGGTTTCTCTAGGATTAGAATTTTTCTAAGCCTCATCTAATTTTGTTTTATTCAAAATCTTCCTTATTTAGCCAATATTAGAACCTAAACCTATACCCCCATGATCAAGCCGGGAAAAGTTTGCTCTCAACCGATGAAGGCAAACTATACCGGTGAGACCGAAATCAACGTAGTTGGAAAATATTTTCGACTTACATTTGTTTTTAATGGTTTAAAAACTTCTCTAAATTTATGCTTGAGCTCTTGCATGGCTCTGAAAAATATTTTAAATTTCGAATTAGAGGAGTGCTTAACCTTAAACACACCTAAATGGAGGCAATCTAGTTTGAATTAATCATGCATGCACCATTGGATTCCCTTTCATCAACTTTCACCAAATCCACATGCAAAGGACAAGCATGGTGGGCAGCAAGCATCAGCTTTGCAAGAATTTCATGGTGGCATGTGAAGCAAGTGGAGCTAGGGAGCATGGACATGACCCAAAGCGTGAAGCATCAAGTGGAAGGACCAATAATGCAAGAAAAGGAGTGGACGAGAGCGTTTGGGCGGTGCAACTCGTGGAGCACGCGGGAAGGAAAGTTGCAGAGGCGAAATGATCGTGCTAGAAGAAAGACAAGGCAGGGAAGAGCACCGAGGACCCCAGGCCGGTCGGCCCAGGCCGGCCTGCCTACCCTATTTAAGGAGGCCCCCGGCTCCCGTTTTCTGCAGGCAAGCTTCCCTCTCCTTCCTTTGTTTGTGTGTTCAAGTTTGTGTGCCCAAAACCTCCGTAGACATAGCCAACCTTCCCAAGCTTGATAGCTCAAAAAAAAATCCACATCCTTAATCCACTCAAAGTCCACATTCGAAGTAAAGATTTTTAGTGCCTAGTTACCGGTTGCAACCCGGAGTTTTAGTAGAAGAGAAGAGTGCAGCAACCATGTGGAAGAAAACCACAAGTCTCTTCTCCAAGAAGAAGGGTTCGTCGTCATCCAAGCCGTCATCAACGACGTCTTCGAGGAGGCACTCGGTTTCGAGTCTCCCGGAGCATGGAGACGGATACGGCACCACCGAGGAGGAACGATGCTCTACTCCTTGGTGGTATGAGGGCTGCAAGGAGCACGTCCATGAGGTTTACCGAACCTCAAGGGCACACAGAGGAGCAGCCCGCGCCACCACGACGATCGACCCGTTCGACCGCGCCACCTCCTTACACTCTGATATATTCTTCGTACGGCTTCATCATCTTGTCATCGGAGAAGGAGAGGCTCTCTCGTCTTGAGAAGAGGCTTGTGCCCAACGTCGAGTTCTACGACCAAGCACTCTACACCTTGGGTTTTGGCACGGACATATACTACATGTTGGGGCACCTTGGATGGGTGCAATTCTCCAACGGAGTATCGGCGGACACCCACAAGGGGTTCGCCTTGGAAATTTTGATGACCATTGCACCTATCCTTGATGATGGGGTGCAAAGCTTATCATTCCGTTTGGAGGGAGTCCAACAAGTGGTTCCCTATGAGCATGTTAGGGAGCTACTTGGATTCCATAAGGGAGCTCCAGAGAAAGTTGACGTGCCACCCGGCATGTTAGCGGGATTTTGGAATTTAATCTCCGGAGAAGCCCATCAACAACGCAATTGCATCCGCAACCCCATTATCTGGATATTTCACTCTTGGATGTGCAAGAGGGTATTGGGGAGGATGAAGGAGACGAAGGTGACCGACATGGAGTTGAATTGGCTCTACTCGGCTTTAATTGCCAGGCAGCCAATAGACCCCTCTTACCTTATGATCAACCGTTGGTGTTGTGAAGCAACATCGGGGGCAGGACATATTGGTTCGGGGTGCTACCTCTCCATGTTGGCCTTCTCCTTACGGCCGGGGATCGCAAGGAAGCCCGACCATCTTTTGCATGGTACCTCTCTCAGCATTGAGTATTTGCGGCAAGGCAAATACATTAGTGGAGATGAGAGAGGAGGTTATCGTTTGGCCATAGTGAACCTACCCCTTCCCGATGCGAGGCTTAGGCTTTTCATCGAAGGGAGGGAAGATTGGTTGGAAGAGGGACTCCTTGTCCCTGCAAGGAAGAACAAAAGAGGAAGAATCATAGAGGAGGGAACATCCTCCGCACAAGCGAGTGGAGCACAACCCAATGTGCCACCATTCGGCGGGATCCCTCCTCCGCCAAGTTATTACGGAGGGCCACAAGAGCAAGCATGGGGGGTGGTGCACTGGTACCCCAACCAAATTATGTGGTGCCCAACGCTAACTTCGCGGAGCCCTACGCACAATATCCCCAACCACAACAAAGCATGGCCATAATTGGAGGGTATGTTGCAAGAAACACCCAAAACGTTGCAGCCATCCAAGCCAACACGGCTCAACTTGGTGAGGGCAATGCAAATATTGCCTATGAGCTTGGACGCCTTCACCTAGTGGAGCCAAATCAATTCGTCGGAGGGAATGTCCAACCATACTACGAGCAAGGGTATTACTATCAAGATTATCAACACCAACCACCGGAGGAGGACTAGGAAGATTAAGGAACTTAGTTTTCTTTTCTTTTCTCTTTCTCTGTAATTTTCAGGTTTTGTTTATGTGTGTTTGCGTAATATTTTATGTTTTTATTTAAATTTCAGCAAGTGTGTTTGTTTATTTTCAGTTTGTATTTCAACTTGATTTCATCATTAATAAAGAAACCACCTTGATTATATCATTGGAAAAGTTACAAAAATTTGTGCCATGATGATATATGATTGTAATTGCCGCTTTGTTTATCTTTGTAATTGATTTATGCATGTTAAAGCTAGTGCTCTCTTAAAATATGAATCTGAATTTATTTAAATGCTAGCTTAATCTTTAGCGGAGGTTATGATTAAAATAAAGACCCATAGTGTTTTATGTGCTCTCAAGTTATGAATAGATTAAAGATGTCTTTTATGCTCAAAAATATCGCTAACCTTGTCATAAATATCACTTGTGTGTTGCTCAACCTATCCAAAGCCTAATATACATTTGAGTGCATAAACCTTAGTGTACAAGATTTATTTTTGAGTGAGTTATTGCAGGCCATGATTTCTCTGGCCCGAGACTAAGAAGCTAGTCATTCCGTTTTTGCGTATCTATCTTTTTGCTAGCCTTTTATCCGTGCATTGTGTATCCCCGCATCGGAGATCTCACAAACCTCGCCGGATATCCACCCTTAAAACCAAATATGATCTTTTATGATTAACTCCTTGACCACAACCTATTGTTGAGAATGGATCATCAATTCAAGGAAGATCGCAAGACGGTGCCAACATTTAAGATTTCAAGTATCTCTCCAAAGGAAAAATATTTCTGGTACCTACCCTATTTACCACCACTTTGCTCGAGGACGAGCAACGTCTAAGCATGGGGGAGGAGGTAGGTACGGTGCAGTTTTAGAGTTCATAGGGGAGCAATTTAAAAAAATGTATGAAAGAAAATTCAAAGGCGATGTACGTGACTTCCAAGGTGAAAGTCTCACAAGAAAAAAAATGAATGAATGAAAAAAGAAAGAAAGAAAGAAAAGAAGGAGTAATATGAGAAAGAGAAAAAATATGAGTATGCGTAAAGTGAACTCCCCGGTTCTCTAAAGTGCATTAGGAAATTCAAGGATTCAAGTTTAAAAGATCCATTCTCATTTTTTCCAACCATGTGCAATCCGATAACGAGGACTTCCTTTGTGCCTCGGGATCACTCTTTGCCATTTTCACATGTCCACTCATCTAAACTGTGCGTATTTTTCTCTTTACACTCCTTGATTTAACATTATTTTCCAATGACCTTTTTGATGAGTCTTGGTAAGACCTTGAGAAGCTTGTCTTGTTTTGACAACACCTCATTTATAAAATCTTGTTAGGACTAAACTTTCCCAAAAAGCTCCATATAAAGCCTACCACACATATATGTGATGAGAGGTGTCGGGGACAGCCCTAGGGGTCCCCTTTAACAACTGGGAAATCCCCACTTAAAACCCGCAACAAAGCCAAAGCCAAACACGCCTCGCCTAACCATGCAGGACACGGCCCACGCCGCGGAGGCCCCAACGGCCCACCAAGGCGGCCCACTCGAAGATCCCCTCGAGCAGGCTTCGCCTCGCTCGAGGATGCGCACCTCCCTCGGGCGGGCTCCGTCCCGTTCGAGGGGGTACGCTTACCTCGAGCAGGCTCCGCCTCGCTCGAGGGTCCGCTCCGCCCTCGAACGGGGTCCGCCTCGCTCGAGGGCGCTCCGCACGCGCGCGCCTGCTCCCGTACACGGGCATTTAATGCCCTGACAACGGCGGGGCGGCGCCATCATGCGCCTGGGGCTCGCGCCCCGGTGCCGCCGCACCAACTCCCCAGGAGGGAGCCCATCCCTGCCACTGTGGGAGGAACTGTGCGGCGTGGCCGGTGCCAGTCCCGTGACGCCGCGCCGCCTGCTCCGGTACAACGCGTCGAGCCCTCGAAGGGGGGCCGGCCGCACCCTCGACTTGCTTTCTTGTGATCTTGCAGGGTTAGGTGGAGGCGCTAGGCCGGTGGGACGCCATCCCTGCCACTGTTAACGGCATGGCTGCTGCCCCTGCGCGTACGGGCACATGCCGGGCGCTGTGGCAACAACGCCAGTGCTGCGGAGCGTGCGGGAACGGGACGCCACCTTACCTGCCACTGTGCCTCGTACGGACCGACGTGAGCAACTCCCTCAAGCCCATCAAAAGACATCACAGTCGTCCGCTGCCCTTCTACCCTCGAAGCCGACACTGTTCGGGTACAAGACACGCCATGATGGCCGGATCGCTACAAGGATCGTTCGGGCGGCCGCCTACTCTACAGCATAGCACGTCACGCTCCCTCGCGTAGCTAAATAGCGCGGCATGCATGTGATTCGATCTCTCCTTGGTCTATAAAAGGAGGACGAACCCCCATGCCGCAGGAGAGACGGGGAGACAAGACAGAAAACACGACACAACATGAGACAGGTCGCACCACGCTCTTGCTCTCCAGCCACTACACCAGGGACTTGGGAGCCACGCTCCCTCTCCCGCCTTGCTTGTAGCAGCCCCACTACAGGCACCCCAGGTGCTGAGCAATATAGTGCCTTGAGCACACCACTGCTGGACGTACGGCCCCTCGGCCGGAACCAGGATAAACTTTGTGTCTCTTATTGCTTAGCATCGACCATTGAGGGATAGACCTTGGCGCTTATTACTGGTTAGTGTCGGGACCACATTCCGCACCGACAAGAGGGAAAGGAGTAGAATATATAGGCTTGAGAGACAAGCGAGTTGAGAGTTCATGAGCAATATACAAGATGATTTAAATTTGTGAACTTGGTTTAGCTTTTCTTTATCTCGTTCTTTATTTCAAAAATTCTGAGATCTATTTAAACTTTGTGAGCATGTTAATACTTGTGGGATAAGCTTAAATAAGAATCTACCCTCCGTAGACATGAAGGCTAGTACATTATGGAACTTTAATGAATTAAAATTTTGAGAGCATTATGTTTTCTCATGTATGATCAAGTGCAAGGTTTAAACATTGTTTGGCAATGATGATATCCATCGAAGGCTTACTCGAGGACGAGCAAGGTTTAAGCATGGGGGAGATGCGACGGTGGAAAATCCGTCAACCTAGCCATGAGTTTACCTTCGGTGTTGGCATAAGTTTTATACCTTATCCATTGGTACTAACCCCCGTGGTATAACAAGTTCATGTGTGCATGTCGGTTTTGGAGTTTAGTGTTTATGCAGGGTTTTAGCGTTGAAAGCAAGAGTTTCGGGATAAGTTCATCAAGCACCTTATGACAAGACCTTGAAGCCCCGTACAAGTCATGCAGTGAAGCAAACTTAACTCCAAGAAGCTAGGGACTTGACCCGAGAAGACGACAAACTCCGAGGACCTAACCATAAAAGTGTTGAATCTTGCAAGACAAGAAGTTATGCCCAATTCAGAGAGAAACTGACGACATGGACCTATATGCAGAAGGGGGAAACATCCAGGAAGCAAGGGAACCGACGTAGAGCAAAGGAGGCCTCGGGCTGGGCCTAGATGGGCCCAGGCCGGCCGGCCCTGGCCGGTCGGCCCAGCCCTGTCCATGGCCCAGTGAGGCTCCCCTTTGCCTTAGCCGCCAATCAGGCTATTTATAGCCCCCTGACCGAGAGACACGCATCATACAATTCGTCATCGGCCGCCAAGGAGGAGAGAAGAGAGGGACACCATCTCGGAGAGGAGAGGGTCGAGCTAGTTGACTAGGGTTTCCCTAGCCGACGTGGGAACCTTGCACGGAAGACCACGTCGGAGTTCCCGGAGCTAGAAGCAAGATCAAGGAAGGATCCCGGTGGTGATCTTGTGTATGTATTATTGTCATAGTTGAATTATCAAGTTGAATCTTTTCCTAGCGATCAAGTGTTTCCTCGAAGATTTCGTTTTTTGATCGGCTTTGCTTATTCCAATTCTATTCTCGAGATAGATTACATAGGGTGTTCTTGTAGCCGCGGTGGCTAGAGGTACACGTCGGATCTTCCGAAAGAATCTCGACTTGTCTTTTGACTCGCCCTAAGCTCCCCGCATGAGTAGGGATACATTGTGACATAACGGGTGTTCCGAAAGGCGGATGTTTTTAGATTTGGACGGGAAACCACGATTTAAAGAGGCTTCTTATAAGATTCAATTTGCTACTTCTTCTCTTACTTGGTACTTCAACGAAAGGCTTACCCCGATCCCTCTAGATCGGTTTATCTACCCAATCTTATTTTGTTTTCTCCGGTCTTTAGTAGAATAGATTAGTTTCGTGTCTTTTACCTAGATGCATTAGGGTTTCTTTTACCGAAGATTGGAGTTACTTGTCTTTACTAGATCAACTTTTGCGTCACACATTTGTTCCACGGATTCGATACCTTGGGTTCACCACACGAGGGATGAAGGGACCCTTGACTACGATGGGAGACTTTTCCGCTTGCAAGTCATAAATGAACTTTGATATAACTATTAACCGTCAACAGCTATAGGTCCGCTGGATGGCGCGGATGACCCCCCCCCCCCCCCCCCCCCCCGACACACCGAAATCCAGCACTCGGAAGGCGAAAAATAAGGCCACATACCACGGTGGGAGTTGTGGGAAGTCCTCAAGCTTGGGCTTGATCCATTCTCACGCATCGGTCAAGCGTGGGAGCAACCCTGCGTTAGTGAGACCAGTAATCTTCGTGAGGTAAACGGTGGAGCGTTGCCATTTCGACATCGTCGTGCGCGGAGCAGACTTGGGATGATGGACGACTTGAATCTTCTAACCAGGCAGCACGCTGGGTCGGAAGGCGTGTGCGCGAGAAGAAGGGGACAAAAGGAAAGAGTAAGATCGCAATCAACCCCTGCCTTCCTGTCTCAAATGGGGAACGCGGGCCGGTTGGGGGCAATTCACTGCTCGAGCCAACTCGGGAGGAGCAGAGGAGCGTCCCACCCAAGATCTCTCTCTCTCTCTCTCTCTCTCTCTCTCTCTCGCTCTCTCGTACGCGAATCCTGCCAGGCCTGACACCATGGAAAAATAGACCTCCACTGCATACGGTGTTTGACACGACGGAGACCGGGGTTGGCTGACAAGACAACACAGTGGATCACATCAGAAAAGTGGATTCTCCTGACCTAACGCAAGGCGCCCGACCTGCCATCTCGGTAAAGCAGTAAAAAGATGCCCCCAGCTCCGACCTAAAGCGCGGCCCTGTGTCCCGACCTAAGCATGCGCCCGAGCTGTGCAGTGGGATGGGCATATTTGTACAACAAGACATTGCCAAATAGGACTGGAGTGGCTCGTTGCATCCACCCGTCGCCTGCACGAGAAAAACAAGACGACAAGTCATGTATGAACTAGAAGGCTCACGGCCATGTTTCATCACACTAGAAAAAAGAGAAAATATACAAGAGGGAGGTGTCGATCACGAAGGATTAGCACCCGCCCCGAGGCACATGTGTCACTCCGCTAGAGGGTCGGCCTGGCCGGGGGAGTCCATCCCCTCGGAGCCACCCTCTGACTCACTAGACTCGTCCTGGATGGCCGCACCCCAGTTTGCGGTGGCAGGCCTCTGGTTCTCGAGGAGGGCGTCGACGTCCACCGACAGGAGGATGGCGTTGGCATTTGTGCTGAAGTACATGGCTGACTCCTAGGGCCTCTGCGGCCTCATCCCTCGTGGGAACCCCACGGGGATCTGGCCGATGGATCGGTTTAGGTCTTGAAAGTTCGCGGCGACGAGACCGTACATCGCCCCCTGGTGCACCCCCGCGGCAACCACCGCGCGAACGCGGTCAGGGAGCGCGTGAAGCCGGTCATGCAGCGGCGTCGGCTCCAGTCGCACCACTGTCACACAATGCTGGTGGCGTCATGGAGGTGGTTGTAGACGACACATAGCTCGACGAGCTCCTTCTACGCCTACTCCACCTCTGCAATGCGCCAACGTGTGATTTCCTTGTGACCTGCACAACGCCGGAAAAGGGTGTGACCAACTGCGGCAACGATGCAACGAAAAGAGAAGGGGGATGGGACCAAGCGGCTCACGGGACACCTTGGCGAGCACGTCCGCCTTGGCGTCCTGCACCGCCTTTAGCTCCCGCTCGGACCCCTCGAAGGCAGCCCTGAAAGTGGTGGCGGCCTGCTGCGCTAGGTCCAGCTCGCTCTCCAACAGCATGATGTGCTGTCGCACAGCTTTTAGCTAAGCGTGGACGCCGGCCGCAAGGTTGGTCCGAAGGTGGGTGCTGTTGACGACAGCCGCCAGAGGCGTAGCCGGTGCGGATGGGCTCGTGCTCGAACCAGGAGCCTGCGGGGCTGGAGGGACCACGGCACCAGTCGTGCCACAAGCCTTGAGCCAACGTGCCATCGTCGCATCACTGTCCGCGGCCTCCTCCGGCACAGTCCTACAGAGTGGGGGCGGCGCTCTTGCCGACGAGTCAAGGGAGGCCTTGAAGGACCAACTAGGCGACCAAAGCGGTGGGAGTGATTGGGAGCCGATAAAAAATCACCACGAAGGATGAACTCGGCCTATGCCCCGAATCCACAACCAAGGATTCCGTCACGAACTTGCCAAGGTCACGTAGTCACAACGGATCTACATATCCTAGGAGCAAGTCCAAACACAGCCCAAAGTGGAAGCACAACTCAAGAGGCAAAGGACTTAGCCAATCTGCAGAGCTACTAGCGAACTGTCCGTAAGGTCTAGGCATATGGTTCGCGAGTGGTCGGCGGATGATCCGAAGGGTCCGTGCGGACGGTCCATATTATGAGACACAACCTCCAGTACCGCACCTCGAAAAAGACTTGTCGTGCGTGGTCCGCGGACGGTCCGAGCTCACCGGACGATCTGTGACCTGCACGTGGATGGTTCGCAAACAACACCAAACAAAAACCTAGCACATCCTTAGATCGAAATGACTCGTTCTCACAAGCTCAAGAAAACGCGACGAGCTTCCGATGCACAGGTTCCCCGCGGATTCTTCACAGCCCTGGCGTGGACGGTCCGCCAGCCATGGACAGTGCAGAAACAACTCGAGCTCGTGAGATCAACTCTCTAAATCCATCACCCGATCTCGCAAATGATTTCAGCTCTTGAGATAACATTTGGGGAGGATGTGGAGCATCCCTAGGGGATGCTATACCCCAAAACATGAGGCCTCGAACCAACTAAATCGTCGGGAATCGAATCACAACCGAGCTCTACAAAAAATCTAGGGTTCCACCCGAAATCCTCAAATCCAAGGTCAAATTCAGAGTTTGAGGGGTCAAGATCAAGCATAAAAATGCATATGGCATCTATTTGTGATCCCCACAAGAAAATCCGAACCTAAACACCTCAGAATCAGAGGAACAGGCCGCGCACGAAAATCCAATGAAAATAGCCCGAAAAAGACACGAAAATCACTCGAGACACAAGAAGGAAATCGACGCAACCATGAAAGCTTCCATAGACTCGCAGGTCAGATTCTTCACAAAACGTGAATGAAATCTAAGCCTATGGAATAGGGGAATGAGAAGCAGTTCAGATGGATGGTTTGCCCAGAAAACCTTGAGCTATATATATGGAGTTCCTTTGGGATGGGCAAATGACTAAGCTACCCCCTAGAACTCGAAATGAGATACACACCCCTCAGGGCAACATGGTCAAGTAGCACCCCTCTTCATCACACAACCATGCCTTTTCCACAGTCCGCATCCTCCCGAGGCAAGCCCTGCGATCCCGCCACATGTCCGTCGACATCGAAGCTTCTCAGTGCACTCGGGTCCCGTCTCCACCCGCCGAGCCTCCGGTCTTGGTTTTGTGGCTCAACCAAGTAACCTAACTGTTTTGTCGTAAACCGTCGCAAACCCCACATGCAGACTCCGGTCGTGAGTCGCTACCCTGCACTGGTTCGTGTCCACGACTTCGTCTTGCTTTTCTTGCCACCATGCGGCCTGCACTTGACCCCGCTGGCCACCGGGTCCCTCGAGTTGAGCCTACTTGTCTCTCCACTCCTTGGAGGCTCCGCAAGGCTAGGACCTTTCGCACCCGCTCTTCACCTGCACCAATGCACATCAAGCCGCAACCCGCTCCTGCAATACTCCGCCAAGAGTCAGCCCACACCACGATGTCAAACACTCATCACATCCAGAAGCGACCATCCACAAATCCTCAGACACTCCGGTCCTCAGTTCCCCTTGATGAGTGCACTGATTGAGGACCATGTGTGGTTCAAGGACTGGTGGATGGTCGCTTCCTGGTGTGATGAGTGATTGACAATGTTGTGTGGACTGATCCTTGGCTAAGTATTGCAGGTGCAGGTTGCGTCTTGACTCTTGTTGGTGCAGGTGAAGGACAAGTGCGAAAGGTCATTGCCGGCGAGGCCTCCAGATGTGGAGAAGACAAGTAGTCTTGGTTCGAGGGACCCGGTAGCCAGCGGGGTCAAGTACGGGCCGCATGGTGGCAAGAACGGCAAGATGAAGTCGAGGATGGTTTCTTGGTTGAACCACAAACCAAGGTCGAACCGGGACTTCGTGGTAGCCAGGTCATGAGTTGTGATTGGCGGAGGCTACATCAAGTTCGCGGGGTTTGCGGTGGTTCACTAGAAAACCATCGGGTTACTCGGCTGAGCCACAAAGTCGAGGCCGAAGACCGGGCGTGGCTGTTGTTGATGGATAAAATACGTATCCCTCTACAGTCTACAAGCGTACGGACCCACACCCTTTTCACCACGGGATTCCCAAGGTTCTTGTCAATCCGTGGAGTAAGGGGATTACAAGCCTTTGATCTACCTCTACACACTAGCTACTCAAACCATAACTATGATTAAACTAGAGAACAACTAAACTACACTAGAGAGAATGATTAAGCAATCAAGATAGGAGACACTCACCCATGGGTCTACGATACTAGATCATGCAATCGCTTAAAGACATGAAAACCAATCTAATGCCCTTTCCCTCCTCTCGTACTGTCACTACGCGAAGGTATTCATGACTAGACTTATGATGGACACGGCGTATTGAATGGATCCAAGGAAGCATTGGAGATCTACTCCCTTTACGAGATGATAGCTAACCTTAAGCATTAAAGTATATTCATCACAAGAAGATAGATAGATAATTTGACAAAGTATGATTACATCTCAAGATTGATTACAACCCATGGACGAATAAGGAGATTACCCCATCAAGGTGCTAGACATACCGTTGATCATGGTCATCCTTCCGATAGTGTCTTCCTTCTTCTCCACTTGTGGGTGCTTCCTACGAGGCGGTTGATCTCCCTCCGGAGATCTCCCTCCTCTCCCTCTAGCTTGTGGATGGTCTCCTGGTGCGTATGGCTCTCCCTCTGCCGAATGGCGGCGCCTCTAGGGTTTTAGAGTTGAAGATCCTTCGGGTGCAAGGAAAGGGGGGCCGAACCGATGCCGGAACTGGGCTGGGCCAGCCGGCCTAGGCCGACCGGCCCAGGCCCAATTCGGCCCGGTTCGGTCGCCCCTTCGCTCCCGTGGGTCCTCAAGTGATTATGCACTTTGCCCCCTCCACTTGCATGATTTTGACGATGTCATCCTCGTGTCCAAGATGGATGTTCTCCGCGCATGAAATTCGGTCTTTTACGCTTCAATCCCCGGGGGTGTTCCTTCGCAGCACTTCGGTCCTTGCCACCATTGGAAGTGATTTCATCAAGCTAATGAACACAAACAAGACGCCGTAAATGCTCCTTTGAACTTGTTGCAAATCCGTCCTTTATGTCCATGTTTTCCTACATAAACACAACACTTCCAAATGCATGCACATAGATGAACTTGTTATATGATTAGTGTGCCTAGTGGCGGGTTGGTTCCATAATCAAATCCAAACCAAAGTGTAATGAACATGCTTGGTGTACCAAAATACACCGTCAACATCTCCCCCACGCTTAGCTCTTGCTCGTCCTCGAGCAAGTACTCGTAAAAGAACTTCGTCCAAAGTGTTGTAATCGTGTACCGCTAATCCTTCTTCGCAAGTTAGTCAATCTTTTCGTCTTTAATACATAAACATAAAGTAATGATCATCATACATAAACATGGGCTTTAGAATCTTTACCACGTCAAGACTTACCCCACAACTCAAACTCTTCACTCGAAGCCTTCAATCTCAGCCATGCTTACTTCTTTGCTTCCATCGGAGGGTTTTTATGATTTTTCAAAAATAATATTCTTGCAACAATTGTTAGACAAAAACCTTTCTCCAAGCTCTCTCTAGTCGCTCATGTGAGATGGCTATCCTGACCAAATTTTATAAAACTCTCACCTCCCATACATATCTCATTTAACATGTTAAGTGGAGCTATAGGTAGGGCTAGTGCAATCAACACAAATATTGTCAAACTAAGAACTTCCTCTAATGATTGTTTACCTTTTAAAGCCAATGATCATGAGAATTAATCCATTTGTAGGTATATCAAGGATGAGAAGATTTAGAATGGTGGACATGTGCATGGGCAAAAGAAAATTATGACTACAAGGCACCGATGACATCCTTGCCACTCCTCTTTTCTCTTTTTATTCTTCTTCTTTCATTCTTTCATACACATATATTTTTTTCTTTCTTTACCTTTCTATATTTTTTTCTTTCTTTTCCATACTCATACTTTTCTCTTTATTTTTCCCTCTCTTGACAACTTTTCAAAGCTCTCAACTCCTCTCTTTCTTGCATGCATACAATCTAAAATTTTAAATAAACCAAGCTAGAGATGAGACGAAACTTTGAGGGTAGGTTGTGTTCAAGGAATGCGATCTACAAAAGAGATGTATAGGGTTGGGTATGGAATTCGACGATGTACGGGACTTTCGATGTGAAAGTCACATTACCGAATGCATGACAAGGCTAGCAACAAAAGATAAGCACATGAACATGATCATTGCTTGAAATTAAAAATTAAAAGTCCCAAGAGAGGAGGATCCTAGCCCAACTCATCGTGCTAATCACACTTATGGTGGGGCAAAAAATTAATTTGGCTTGGTATAGGATTTTTTTCTTACTCTCAACATGGAAAAGAGGTTTTGCTAACCTTTATTACAAGGTTTTTTAGATAATTTTCAGAATTGAAATCCTCCAACTTTTAGCATTGAACATAGCACAACCAACATGTGAAGCTCAAGATCGAAGTGTGGTATGGGTACTTTTAGAGGTAGCAATTTTACTATGCACCACGGTAAATGTTTTTCAAACCACACACTTATGTTCATATATCAAGAATCAAAGATAAACAAACGAGTGAATACAGATAAGCATCACACAAGACACAAAATTTAAAGGACTCTTTTTATTTGATTTTCTTTGACTCAACACTAAATTTAGACACTTGCAAAAATTTAAAAACACACTCAAAAACTAAAGACTCTTTAAACTTTAAGACTCTCTCGAAGATTAAACCGAACCTAAACTTGAAGCTCAAAAGCTAAGTCTAGCTAGCTAGCTCTCCCCCATGCTAAAAACATACGACGTCCTCGTCGTATCTTACAAAATTCTTAAGGGGAAAACTAAACCTAGTTGTACTTCCCGCAACTATTGCACCACTTGCCTCTCATGTTTCCTACCATGCCAAAAAGTTTGTGCACGTTGCGGTTTAGGAACTTGTAGTCGTCTTCAACTACGTGCTCCAAATCATCCATACGCTGCGTCAACGCCTCCATGGCTTGGAAACATTCGTCGACCGTTGCATAGTGATCCAAGATGGAGTGACGACAAGCCGCACAACACATCAGATGCAGCCCGAAAGGGTCGTCATTGCCAGGGTCTCCGCCGTCATTGGTGTTGTCATCGCCACCACCATTGTCGTCGTCGTCGCCGCCGTTGGGGCCTTCGGGAGTCTTCTCCTTGGGTACCTCATCCCAAATGTAAAGATCGTTATCATCTCTTCCGGCGGCCACCCACGAGCTCGGGCTACGATCATCGGAGTAGTCGCTACCCCCATAGTCCTTAGGCTCGTGCGACACCTCCTTGTAGTTCTTCCGCTTCATGCCTTGAATGCGCGCCGACCTTCGAACGTGCGTATGGACCTTCTCTTCTTCGATGAGGTTGTGAGATGCGATAGCTCCGGTCGGGACACGCCCTCCGCAATGGATGCGGGCGGTCCTCTTGATCTCGACGGGTAGCTTGAGCTCGCATCGCTTCGCCTCCTCCAACGATGGCTCCTTGGCGCCTTGCTTCAACTCTAAGCTCCTCGGGGACACAATGGCTGCTGCGTGGGTTCACAATATTGCTTGATGGGATTGATTCCCGAGCTCCCAGTTTGGCCAAATAAACAGTCCGACGAGGAAAACCCTAGGAACCTCATTTTCCTTATTCAAACTTCCCTTAAAATTTTCTGACTGAAGAAGGAAGTCGAAAAGGAGCAATTCGGGCAAAAACCGGGACCAACCGCCGCCGGGACCCACCTGGGCCGGTCGGGACTAGGCCGGGCCGGTCCGGTTTTTCGTGCACCGCCATTTTTTCGCATTCTTAGCCCATGGGAAAAAGTTGGCCCAGTAAATCTTCGCGAGAAACTCCAGAAAATTAAAAGAAAAACTATTTACAAAAATTCATGCCTTGCTTTTCGTCCTAGGCGGGACGTTTGGGCTCTTCTTCCATGGTGAAGACATCAACATGGTGAAGGGGCACAACGTCGGGTTCGTAGTAAACCTTAAGTCATTGACCATTCACCATAAATTGATCACTTTTCACATCCATAATGGTTACCACTCCGTTGGAGAGCACCGAATGCACAGCATAAGGTCTGTCCCACTTGCTTTGCAATTTTCCCTTTCCGAAGGTTTTAAACCTTGAATTGTAGAGGAGGACCTTATCTCCTTCTTTAAACTCTTTCTTTTCCAACCTTGTATCATACCACCTTTTGATTCTCTCTTTGTATATGCTTGCATTTTCATATGCTTTCAACCTCATCTCTTCTAGCTCGCTTATTTGGATTCTTCGTTTCACCACCGCGGCATTGAGATCGAGGTTCATCTCTTTAATCGCACAATAGGCTTTATGTTCCAACTCAACTAGAAGGTGACAAGCTTTTCCATAGACGAATTGATAAGGGGTCATGCCTATCGGTGTCTTGAACGTCGTTCGATAAGACCACAAAGCTCCGTCTAATTTCTTTGACCAATCTTTGCCTCCCTTCTTTATGGTTTTGTTGAGGATGCTTTTTAATTGCCTATTTGATGTTTCTGCTTGTCCACTGGTTTGTGGGTGATAGGCCGTAGAGACCCTATGCTCAATTCCCAACTTGGACAAGCACTTTTTGAAATTCTTTCCGGTAAAGTGAGTTCCTCCATCGCTTATCGAGATTCTCGGTGTATCGAAACGAGGAAAAATCACATTCTTGATCATGGTTATGGACTTCTCCGTGGAAGCTTTACGACATGGCATTGCCTCTACCCACTTGGATACATAATCAACCATGACTAGAATATACTCATATTCACATGAGTTTTTGAAAGGCCCCATGAAGTCTATACCCCATACATCGAATAAATCGATTTGTAGATTGTATTTCAAGGGCATAGAATTTCATTGAGAGATATTTCCGGTTCTTTGGCATTCGGGGCATGATGCAACATATCTTTTAGTATCTTCATGCATCTCCGGCCAATAGAATCCGCTTGACCATACTTTTTCTTGGGTCCTAAAATGGCTATAGTGTCCACCGTACTCAGCCGAGTGGCACTTTCTCAGAATTTCTACCCTCTGTTCTCTTGGCACACATCTTCTCATGACTCCATCATTGCCAAGTTTGAAGAGGTATGACGCATCCCAAAAGTACTTCTTACTTTCGGAGATTATCTTCTTTTGAGAGTTTGTATCCAGATGATCGAGAGGCATCTTTCAAATCGCTCGAATGTTATCAATCATCCAAGTGTCCTTATCGAGCACTCGATAGAGGTGGTCATCTCTCATCTTATCTTCTATGGGCTCTTTATCATCTTGTCCACGATTCATCCTAGACAAATGATCGGCCACAACATTCTCCACCCCTTTTTATCACTAATTTCAACATCAAATTCTTGGAGAAGAAGGATCCAACGGATCAAACGTGGTTTGGCTTCCTTCTTAGCCAAGAGATACTTGATGACTGCGTGATCGGTGTAAACAATGACCTTCGAGTTCACGATCTAAGATCTGAATTTTTCGAAAGCGAACACCACTGCTAGCAACTCCTTTTCCATTGTGGCATAGTTTAATTGTGCCCCATTAAGAGTTTTGCTAGCGTAGTAAACGGCGTGAACTCGACCTTCCTTTCTTTGACCCAAAACCGCGCCTACGGCGTAGTCACTTGCATCACACATGATCTCGAAAGGTTGGCTCCAATCCGGAGGTTGAATAATGGGAGCACTCACCAACGCACTTTTCAAGGTCCGGAATGCCGCTAGGCACTTCTCATCAAAGTTAAAAGCCACATCCTTTTGAAGGAGATGCGTTAAAGGCTTAGTGATCTTTGAGAAGTCCTTAATAAATCTTCTATAAAATCCGCCATGGCCTAGAAAGCTCCTTAAGGACTTAACATCCATTGGAGGTGGGAGTTGCTCAACCGTCACTACCTTAGCCTTGTCCACTTCAATGCCTCCCTCGGATATAACATGTCCGAGCACTATGTCTTGTTTAACCATGAAGTGGAACTTTTCCAATTTAACACTAAGTCTACATTCGCACACCTCGCGAGGACTTTATCCAAGTTTGCCAAGCAGTCCATGAACATTTTCTTGTAAACGGAAAAATCATCCATGAACACCTCGACAATTTCTTTGATGAATTCCGAGAATACGGCCATCATGAAACGTTGAAAAGAGGTCAGAGCGTTGCATAGACCGAAGGGCATCCTTCTATATGCAAACATTCCATAAGGGCATGTAAATGTTGTTTTGTGTTGATTGTCCGGGTGAATGGGAATTTGCATGAACCCCGAGTATCCATCGAGAAAGCAAAAACAAGTGTGGTTTGCTAATCTCTCGAGCATCTCGTCAATGAACGGTAGGGGGAAGTGATCTTTCTTCATCGCCTTGTTAAGATTACGATAATCGATACACATCCGCCACCCGGTCATGGTTCTTTGCGGTATCAACTCGTTCTTCTCATTCTTCACCACGGTTAAACCTCCTTTCTTTGGTACACAATGTACCGGGCTCACCCACTCGCTATGCGGAACCGGGTAGATGATTCCGGCATCAAGTAACTTGATGATCTCTTTCTTTACTACCTCTCACATGGCATGAGTTAACCTCCTTTGGTGGTCCACTACGGGCTTACATTGGTCTTCCATTGGTATACGATGAGAGCAAAAGGCTGGGCTAATACCTTTGAGACCATTAATCAAATATCCAATCACCTTCCTATGTTTTTAAATAAAATCAGCAACTTTTCATTTTCTTCGGGACTCAACTCGTCACGCACAATGACTGGGTAAGTCTTGTTTGGGCCCAAAAATTCATACTTTAATCCTTTGGGCAAAGGTTTAAGGTCTACATCGGGCACTTGTGGCAACTCGGGTTTAGTTTCTCCTATGTCCTCAAATTTTTCTTCCTCCACACTTCCATCTTGTGGTTCTAAGCCTTTTGTTGCTTCTTCTAGCTCTTCATCTTGTTGATCATTAATTTGATTTTCCATTGCTCTTTGCAGCGGTCTCTAAGGGTTTCAACAAAACAAAGACTATCTACCTCCTCTACTTCTTCTTCGGGAGGAAGGGGTGTAGGGTGTTTAGAAACGCGAAGAAAGTTATATGTGTACTTTGTTCCATTAAGGTTCATTGTTACTTTGCCTTATCCGGCATCCAACACAGCATCAACCAACTTAAGAAAGGGTCTGCCTAGGATTATGTGATAATGATTACTATGGTAAGCATGAATAACAAAAAAATTGGTTGGTATACATTTTCAAGAGATTTTTACTTTCATGTTGCAAGCAATACCTAGAGGTTTAATAGTTCTACCATCTCCCATAATTAATTTTGTTGATGTTGGAGCTAAGTCTAGGTTGTGGTCTTGAACTTTATCGTAAATTTTAGAAGATAGGACACTAACTTGGGCTCCGATGTCGCATAAAGCTTTGTATTGAACCCCGTTGATCTCGCAACTCAAGTGTGGTGCCATCTTCTCTTCTTCGGATCCTATCGTGTAAACTTCGGCGAGGAGAGCGTATGGTGATGCTTCAGGCTTGATCCTCATGATTCTCTTCACCTCGGCTATGTGTTCTAGATCCACTTCATCATCTCCAAAGAGCTTTTGAAAGATCTCACCGGTGGTTTCAAGGTTGTATGAATCTTCCGCTTTCTTCTCCGGTGAGAAATCCACTTCAAATCCTCTTGCCATCCCCTTTTGATTAGGGAACGGTCTTCTCTTGTCGAATACTTCTCCGTAATCAATATGAATCCAATCCATTGGTTCGAATTCCCTTAGTGGCTTCGCACTTGACATGCTTCTCTTGTTCGTCTCATTTAGTACGACGAAGGCAACGCTCGGGGTAGTTCTTGACTTGATGTGTTCTTGTTCAAACTTTTCCAGGATTGGCTCCTATTTTGTGACTTCCGGGGTTGCCTCTTTAGAAAATTCAGCACACTTCTTCTTCCTTGAATTGTATTCCGGCTCTTCCGCGAGTCTTGTTTCCCAATCTCTTCGCATGGCAGCCGCTTTACTAATTTTTTGTAGAAGTTGAGCGGCTTCCGTGAGTGTTTTCTCCATGAGATCCCCACCTGCACACATTTGGACGTGTTGCATGCAACTAGGGGTTAGGGAAAAGAAAAATTTATGCAAGAGTACATCACTGGAGAAGCCGAGTCTTGGTCCTTGTCCGATCAACTCATTAAACCTATTCCAAGCTTGGTCTATCCCTTCCTCTTCTCCTTGTGTGAAAGTGATCACTTGCCTCCTTAGATACTGAACCTTGCTAATTGGAAAGAACTTCTCGCAAAACTTCTTTGTCAACTTGTTCCAATTGTCTTCAACTTCAAAGGATGCAAACGAGTACCATGTCTTTGCTTAATCGTCAAGTGAGTAGGGAAAGAGATTCCATTTGAACCATTCATCGGGGACTTTTTCTTAACGCACCATGTTGCATAGCATCGTGAAATGCCTTATGTGTCTATATGGGTTCTCCGTAACCATCCCTTCAAACGGGTTTGCCGCCACCATCTCGATGATCTTGGATTTAATTTCATACTTGGTCGCTTCAAGCTTCGAATCCGACTCTTGTACTTTTATGTCTTCACATCGAGGGCTAGCGCAATCCCTTAGTGATTTCTCTGGTTCTTCCACGGGTTGGTTGACGAACGCCATCTAGACAATAAGATAAAAACAAAAACAAAAACAAAACAAAGTGGTTTTCTAGATAATATGTGTTAGATATAGCAAACAAAAGATAAACTAAATATAAAACTAAATTAGATGCAAACCAAATGATGTAAATTAGCTTGCTCCCCGGCAATGGCACTAGAAAAAGGGGGCTTGTTGACAAATAAAAAATGTATCCCTCTACGATCCGCAAGCGTACGGACCCACACCTTTTTCACCAAGGGATTCCCAAGGTTCTTGTCGATCCGCGGAGCAAGGGGATTACAAGCCTTTGATCTACCTCTACACACTAGCTACTCAAACCTTAACTATGATTAAACTAGAAAACAACTAAACTACACTAGAGAGAATGATTAAGCAATCAAGATAGGAGACACTCGCCCATGGGTCTACGATACTAGATCATGCAATCGCTTAAAGACATGAAAACTAATCTAATCTATCAGGGGTTGTGACCACGGTTTCGCCCTTTCCCTCCTCTCGTACTGTCACTACGAGAAGGTATTCATGACTAGATGTTAACACCAAAAATTGGTACCGGAAAGAGACTGACTTATTCGGCAGGAAATTTTCCTCAAAGCATTCGATAAAGATGCCTGCGGTCGGGAGCACGCCATCATTCGGCAGAAGGGCTGTTTGTGCTTGGAAGAGGAAGCATTCGGGAGTACCTGATGACGTGGCCTGAATATAAGGAAGGAACGAATTGATGACGGGTGCAAGACAGACATTAGCGCCGGGACATTAACTTAGGCAATAAATGTTGTACTCGTGGTCGACTAGGAGTCGTGTTAGGACAAGGGTATAAATATGAACCGTTAGTGATTGTAATAGGTATCGAACAATTTCACAACAAACCAGCCTTGTGCCAACCTTTGAGTCCTTTAGTCGAGTCGTCGAGTTCTTCGAGAGGAACCATCGATCCGTCGACCTCCGTAAGTACCGGCAACCTTGTATCATGTCTAGTATCATGCGGTGGATTTAGACCGTGATGCAAGTAGTCTTGTTACCATGCTTAGTATCATGCGGTGGATTTAAGCTTGGTTCAAGAGGGTTTCTTGTTAGATCATGAGCCATGCGGTAGGCTAAGATCTAGCTTGGAACTAGTTATCGGCTCTATTAGACTTGGCAAGATCTAATAGATTCATTAAGTTACCACATGTTGCTTTGGATTTTGCTTCATGTTTAATTCATGTAACACTCTTATTGCCCAATTTAGATTGACTAGATTCGGCTCTATCTTGTTTACGATCCATATGATGCGTGTTTAAATCTTCAACTTGATGTGGTGCATTGATCACGTGCTCTTTAATAGCCGAATTCGAATCAATCTAGATTGCCACGTGTTGCGGGTTCAAGCGTGCTGACTTAGCATAGTTTGTTCCTTCTCCACGAAACCCGAATTGGTCGTATAGCTGTATTCCGCAACTCTGCCACGAGTGAAACATGTTCATAAGTTTGTTTTAAATAATGCATGCTTTTAGCCTTCCATGTTTGGATTGTATCATGCGGTGGATTGATCTACTCTTGGTTGGTGGTGTGGTTCCAAACAAGTCGTATCATGCGGTGGATTAACTTGTTTGGTGTCACGCTCGACGGGTTTAAAAGTACCTAGACATGCGGTTGACTAGTGCTTTTGGCCTATGCATGCATGTTTACTGCGAATTTATAATCATGGTGTGCCTTTATTTATTCTATTGTGATTTATCCCTGATAATTGGTCATGGTTACGTGCTACAATGTTGTTTAGACAAAGACCAATCTTTCATCATGCTTACGTCATGAATTCGGCTATATCCTGTTTACATGTTTTAGAGCTCCCGAATGATATTCAAATTGCTGACAGATAGCTTGTTGTAGCTATATGTTGTTTTGATTGGCTTTGTAGCCGTAAATACGGAACTATCTGGTACCACCCGACAAGTTCCAGGTTTTATTCAACTGTTTTCATCCTTTGTCAGTTTCAGGAAAACTGACTGGCACGCTTCGGATTCAGCAACGTGTGTTAAGCCAGCTTTGTTTGGCCTGTTGTGTGCTTGGCGTGAGGTGCTGATTTTACGACAACACACTTTTTGGCACGCCCGGTGGAACAATTTAGTTGATCAAGATGCCTGATATTCAAGATGTCATGGATGTCACCATAGAGGCGCTGTCTGCAGAACAACAACTGCAACTGAAGGAAGCTATTGATCAATTCCAGCAGAAGTGTCTAATGTTGTTTTCCAAAAACAGAAGTGGTGTGCCATACCACAAGTCTGACATGCCAAGAGTTCTACTGCCAGGAGAACCTGACACCACATCTGCTGAAGAGAAACAGGAGGTTTTTCGCATGGTACAGAAAGCTTTGGAAGACATAATGGCTAGGCACAATACTGCATTTCTGCATAGCTTTTGACAGATGATGGTTGGCGTCTTTGGCCCAGGTGTGGATAAGCATTTTGAAGGAGAATCAAGTGCTGCTATCAATGGCCAACCAGTTCATCAGGATACAAGTGTTCAACCACCTCCACAGAGCATGAGTGGTCAGCCAACTCAACACGTGGATAGCCAACCAGTTCAGCCAAATCCTCGTCAAACAATACCTAATCCATGTACATATGAAGAGATGGCGTTTGGCACTCCTGGAGTTCAACCTGATTCTACTTACAGAATAGCCCCAGCCAATAACAGGTTGCAGAAAAATATGTACGGCACCGATTATTCAGAGTTCATGGATTAGAGTGCTGTTGATGCTCTCCTGAATCTTGGATATGGTGGCGTTACAGGGATGCCTATGGGAGGAACAGGGAATCAAGACGTCAATATTGATCTCCTGATGCAGAGGATGACCGATGTGCTTCAGAATCAATTCGGTCTAAAGCCTAGACACCAATGATATGTGTATACACCTCCTTTCCCAGAATGGTATAACAGGGTGGCCTTGCCGCACAGGGTGAAAGCTCCTGCGGATCTCACGAAGTTTTCTGGGCAAGATGATACCAGCACTGTGGAACACATAGCCTGATACTTAATGCAGCTTGATGAAGCTTCTGCTGATGAAGCATTCAGGATCAGATATTTCCCTTTATCATTGACAGGCCTGACCTTTACATGGTTCACATCTTTGCCTGCTCACTCAATCTGCTCCTGGAAGGATTTGGAACAGAAGTTTCATGCTCATTATTTCATTGGCAGTAATGAGAAAAAGCTCATCTATCTAACTACCCTGAGGTAGAGGAATAATGAAACACCAATGGAGTTCCTCAGGAGGTTCAGATAGCTAAAAGGCATGTGCTTCTCTTTGAACCTACGAGATGATCAATTGGCTGGTATGGCTGTAGCGGGCATGTTGCTGGCTATTCGGGAAAAGTTGTTCGGCATGGAGTTCGATAATCTTGGCCAATTGTCTCACAGATTGTCGTTGATGAGCAATCAAGCTTATGGCTTCAAGAAAGACTCCAGGTTTGCTAAGCACAGTGATATAGCTGACATCTATAATCAATTCCTCGAAAGGGCAGATCAGGGAGAAGAATTTGATGATGAAGAGGAAATAGCTGCAGCTGAAATAGTGTGGGGCAAAGAGCCATTAACTGTGAATCAAAGGTGGGTCAAGAAAGCTAAGGGCACCTATGATTTTGATGTCACTAAGGCTGATAAGCTCTTTGAGTTCCTCGTGAAGGAAGGCTGAGTCAAGTTGCCAGATGGGCATTCTATGCTTCGGCCTGATGGGATGAAAGAAAAGAGATAATGTGGGTTTCATGATAGAAATTCTCATTCCATCAATGAATGCAGGGTTTTCAGGATGAGAATTCAAAAGGCTATCCAAGAAGGTCATCTAAAACTTGACAATAAGATGAAGTTAGATGGCAATCCTTTTCCTCAAAACATGATTGGGTTTTCAGTCAATATGGTGACTGTTGAGGAAAAAGGAAAAGTGAAGGTTTTGACTTCAGCGAGGGCGAAGCAGGATGGATCAGTTGATCCTGGTCGACAAGTAAAAGTTGAACAAGTCCACAAGGAAGTGCCTCGCATCCTGAAAAGTCAAATTGAAGTAGGGGAATCCTCTAAACCCAGGGTTACTTCGCGTATTCTCCTTAATAAGTGGCAGCATCAGCAAGAAAAGGAGCGCTACCCGAAACTAAGGTACGAGGAGGAGAAGCGAAGATATGAAGAAGAAGTGCAGAGGAAAGAACGAGAAGAACATGCGCGAGAGCAAGAGCGTGCGCATTGGGGATGTGCATTCTTCAGGCACTGCTAGAATGAAGATTTAAAGCTCCCCACGCTGAACAATTGTCCCGAATGCAGCGACAAGTACACTGAATACAGGCAGGATACTGTCAATCACCGATCTGTCCATGAAAGAATTGGAAGGATGCATCCTAGTGACAGTCAGCGCATAAAAATAAATGAAGTTAATGATCAACCAAGAAAAAGATATGCTGATCACAGATGGGTTGATCATGAAGAAAAAGAAGATCGCGAATATGTCTGGCAGAAAGGACAGTGGTGCCCACCTGGTTTGAGGAGAAGCCAAACGAGAAGAGTTCAGCACTTGAGGAATCAGGAGTTGAAGCAGGAAGGAATCAAGAGGAACAGGTGTGGCGTCCAAAAGACAAGCCTGATGGTTCTGGTCATTCGGCTCCCACGTGCATGGTATGCTTCTTGCCGAATGAATTCATGGCTCTAGCTAATCAAGTTGTGCAGGAAGAGGCGTCGCCAGACATTGATGAGGCTGAGCAATTTGGGCTGATGGCACAGCTAGTGTTGGCCAAGCAAGCTACTTTTGACAAGCTAGCCAAGAATCGACACATGGGACCGTTGTACTTGAGAGGATATGTCAATGGGAAGCCATTGACCAAGATGTTCGTTGATGGTGGAGCTGCGGTCAATGTGATGTCGTACACTACATTCAGGAAGCTTGGCATGGGCCCTAGGGATTTGATGCCAACAAGCATAGTTCTGAATGATTTTGCTGGGAATCCTTCAGACACCAAGGGCTGTGTACATGTGGATCTGATGATCGGGTCTAAGACCTTTCTTATGACCTTCTTTGTCATTGAGGGCAAAGGGGCATACAGCTTGCTGCTTGGACGGGACTGGATCCATGCAAATTGCTGCATCCCATCTACCATGCATCAACAGCTTGTTCAATGGGTGGATGATGATGTAGAAGTAGTCCAAGCAGATGATTCAGTAAGCGTGGCTAACGTGGAACCAGCCTTCTGGGAGTATCAAGGTATAGATTGCTTCTCAGGCAAAGACTAGGGTGAAGGACCTGTTGAACCAATCAGCAGTGATCAACAGCCGATTCAAGCACTCGGCTCTTATAGCAATTTATAATGGAGCATCCAATGGATGGAACTGATGGAAAGTTAGGACGTGGATTTATGTCGGCTAACAAACTGGAAGAAATTTATATTGGAGATGGTGACAAGCCAAGGCCGACATTTATTAGTACTAACTTGGATTCAAGCTTCAGAGAAGAGTTGATCAAGCTACTGAAAGAATACAAAGATTGCTTCGCTTGGGATTATTCGGAGATGCCTAGTTTAGATCGTTCCATTGTTGAGCATCGGTTGCCAATCAAGTCTGGTTTTAGGCCTTACAAGCAACCTCCCTGAAAGATCTACAAGGATGAAGTATTGGCCGACGTGAAAAAAGAAGTTGAGAGATTAATAGAAGCAAATTTCATTCGGCCGTGCAGATATGGGGAGTGGATCTCTAATGTTGTCCCTGTTTACAAGAAAAACGAAAAGATGAGGGTTTTCATGGACTTTAGAGATCTAAACAGAGCTACACCCATGGACGGATATCCAATGCCTGTTGCTGACTTGTTGGTTGACGCCACTACTGGACATAAAGTTATTACTTTCATGGATGGCAATGCAGGGTACAATCAAATTTTTATGGCAATAGAATATATATTAAAGACAGCCTTCAGATGTCCTGGACATATAGGTCTGTTTGAGTGGATTGTCATGACATTTGGGTTGGAAAATGCCGGTGCAACCTATCAAAGAGCTATGAATTACATTTTTCATGAGATGATAGCAAAATTGTTGAGATATACATTGATGATGTCGTGATCAAGTCTTTGAATCATGTTTCACATTTGGATGATGTGAGGAAAACTCTAGAGTGCACCCGAAAACATGGGCTTAAGATGAACCCGAATAAGTGTGCCTTTGGGGTTTCGTCTGGAGAGTTCCTGGGATTTTGGGTACATGAAGAAGGAATAGAAGTTGGCAAGAAAAGCATGGAAGCTATTGATGAAGTCGTTCCTCTAACCAATCTCAAGGAGTTGCAATCATTGCTTGGCAAGATTAACTTTGTGAGAAGATTCATTTCAAATTTGTCACAAAAGGTGTTGCCTTTCTCTCCACTGTTGAAGATCAAGAAGGATCAGAAGTTTGTATGGGGTGACGAACAACAAAAGGCTTTCGATGAGATCAAGGAGTACATGAAGGAACCACCAGTGTTGGTGCCTCCACAATTGAAGAAGCCTTTTAAGTTGTACGTGGCGGCCGATACCCAAACCATTGGATCGGCCCTCATACAAGAATTTGAGGGAAAGGAAAGAGTAGTTGCGTACCTTAGCCGAAAATTGCTTGATCCCGAAACAAGATATTCGGCTGCGGAGAAGCTTTGCCTATGTGTTTATTACTCATGTACAAAGTTTCGGCACTATTTGTTGAATGCCGAATGCATTGTATACTCAAAGTTTGATGTAATTAAACACATGTTGTCTATGCCAATTTTGAATGGAAGGATTGGCAAATGGATTTTAGCTTTGTCTGAGTTTGAGTTGAAGTTTGAATCGGCAAAAGCTGTTAAAGGACAGATTATTGCTGATTTCATTACTGAACATCGTGATCCATCTATTAATTTTCTTGAGATTACTCCTTGGGCTTTGTTCTTTGATGGATCCTCATGTGGCAAAGGTGGTGGAGTAGGAATTTTATTAATTTCACACAGGGGGAAGATGTTTGAGTTTCCTATTCCTATTCAACCTACTGTCACGAATAATCAAGCTGAATATGAAGCATTGCTTAGAGGGCTTCAATATTTGAAAGAAGCAAAGGCTATTTCAGTTGAAATTTATGGAGATTCAGAGTTAGTTATAAAACAATTGAGTGGCCAATATGAATGTAGAAATGATATCTTGAGGAATTACTACGAGGAGTGCAAGGAAATCTTGAAAAGTTTTCAGTTAGTGATTATACAACATATTCCTAGGGAACACAATGAAGAGGCAAACAGGCTAGCCCAAAGTGCTGCGGGTTATGGAGAAAACCAAGAAGTGTTTGCCAATGATGTGTGCTTTCGGGAGTGATCTAGTAGAAGATGATTGGAGAAAAGAAATTGTTGATTATTTGGAAAATCCACCCCGAAAGGTCTCTAGGAAGCTCAGGTATAAAGCTATAAAATTTGTTCTTCTTGATGGACGTTTGTATTACAAATCATTAGATGGGGTGTTGCTACAATGCCTGGGTCAAGAAGAAGCAAATAAGATGATGAGTGAAGTGCATGATGGGCTGCGTGAATCGCATCAATCGGCTTATCGAATGAAGTGGGTTATTAGGCACACTAGATGTTATTGGCCGACGATGCTGGAAGATTGCTTTGAATATTACAAAGGGTGTCAAGATTGTCAAAAGTTTGGAAATAACCCGAGAGTTCCAGCATCAGCTTTGAATCCTATTATTAAGCCTTGACCATTTAGAGGATGGGGTACAGATTTGATTGGCCAAATAAATCCTCCATCTAGCAAGGGGCATAAGTTTGTGCTTTTGGCAACAGATTATTTCACTAAATGGGTTGAGGCAATTCCATTGAAGAAAGTAACATCAGAAAACATGGTTGAGTTTGTCAAAGAGCACATCATCTACAGATTTGGAATTCCTCAAACAATTACAACTGATCAAGGAACTCAGTTTACATCTTCAAAGTTCAGAGAGTTTGCTGAAAGTATGGGGATCAAATTGTTAAATTCTTCTCCTTATTATGCCCAAGCTAAAGGTGAGGCAGAGGCTTCTAACAAGATCATGATCAAGATTATACAAAAGAAGATTGATCAGAAGCCAAAAAGGTGGCATTCAGTACTCAATGAAGCCTTGTGGGCTTACCGAATGGCCCCTCATGGAGCTACAAAAACATCTCCTTATGAGTTGGTTTACGGGCATCATGCTGTCTTGCCATGGGAGATGCAATCAGATTCAAGGAGAGTATTTCTGCAAAGGATTTAAGTTCCAAGGATTATAGTGACTTAATGATGGACGAATTAGAAGATTTCCATATGATTCGTCTTACGGCCTTGGAAAATATTGAGAAAAATAAGATGCGAGTTGCTAAGTACTATAACAAGAAAGTAAAGGTTAAGCAATTTGCAGAAGGGGATTTGGTTTGGAAAGCGTTACTACCGATTGGGACTAAGTACAGTACGTTCGGCAAATGGTCCCCGAATTGGGAAGACCCTTTTCGGGTGGTTAGATGTACGCCTGGAAATGCGTATATCTTGAAAACTTTACTAGGAGAAGAGTTTACTGCTGCTATAAAAGGGAGATACTTAAAGAAATATTATCCTAGTATTAAAATTGATCATTGATTACAAGCATCAGGATTACAAGCGTCAGAAGCATGAAAACAGCCGGCGTTCAGGAAAAAAGCCGCCTTCAGAGCAAAAATCCTAACAAGAGGAGATGGCCAATACTAAAAATGTTCTACATTACAAACATTTCTTGCAGGTTCTTTATTTGGCAACCCAGCCACCTAAGATTACAAGAGAGAGCCTGTGGGAAGCAGAAGGCCTGAAGGAAGAAGCGAAAGTATGCTTCATTTCTTTGACTCCACGTTTTTCCTATTCAGTTCTTCCCTCTTCAGCTGCTCCAGGACCACCGTGACGGCAATGTAGAAGCTTCAGGGATTGCCGTGATTTGCAGCTTCCATCAGGCTGTCCCAGGAGGTCTTCAAGTTGTTGTACCTGTGAGAAACATCTAAAGAAGGGGAACAGATTCTCGTTGAATATGGGATCTGAAACTCAAGCATGAGAATCAAATAATGATGGGGATCTTACCCCCTACCAACGCCTCCAAGATCATGCGACGTTCGCGTTCGGCACTGCAGCAGGCGGTGATGTCCCGCAGGTTGTGTTCTAGATGCCGGATGCGACGGCGCAGTTGGTAGTTGGTCTTCTGTTCCGGTGTGGCGTCTTCTTCTCCAGCAGAGGAATCGGAAAGGATGTACTCAGGAACCTCTTCAGTACCAAAGGTTTCCTCTGGTAGCAAGTCGAGGCTGAAAACCAAGGAAGGTGAATCATGAGATTGCAATCAAGAACAAGAGAAAGGGTTGAGAAGAAAAGGTTACTCTCGAATGGTTCGCTTCTTTGGTGGGGCGTTGTTCTCTTTGACTAGCTGTTTTCCCTTGTCCGCCATGGCCTTGGGGGTTTTTCTCTGGAGGAGGACGACGAGAGGACGTGAAATGATGGAAGTGTATGCGAATGGATTTGCAGAGTACCAAGGGGGGCTATTTTATTAGCCGTGAGAGCGCATCGGGAGTGATGACGGCTGGCGTGCATTAATGGGAATACCAAACGGTGGGGTTTCTCCCTTAATGCGAAGGGTTTTTCATTGAACAGTGTTCATGGCTCCCAAATAAGGATTTTTTGCGGATTCTACGCCAAGGGGGAAGAGTTTGTGCGTATTCGGCTAGAGTAAAAGTTTCCCGAATGTGTTCAAAACAGTAAAGGTTCGCATGCACAAATTAAAGGCAATCATCACAAGACAAATGCAAAAGATAAAATTTCATATGTATTGCTGAAATTCCAGCATCCTAGTACAAACTAATCGAAAAGCCTGTTCAGCATAGACTGGGGATGAATGGAATCGGCAATGGCGTCGCCGTGGCCATCGAGGCGCTCCAGGGTGACCTCGATGTCGTCGACATCCTCCGGCGTGCCGCCGTAGAAGCCGCGCGGCCGCGTAGAATAGTCGACATCGGTGTGTGTTGCCATGGCGGCCAGGCCCAAGGTGGTGTCCAGGCGGACGCCGGGGAGGGCCACCTCGTCGACGTGGTCTTCCACCGCGCCAAGGCGAGCTTCCGGTGTGTCTCCGGGAGCGTTCACCTTGTCCGCCAACTTCTTCACCAGGGCATTCAGCCAGTTGAGCTCGGCGTCGCAGTCTATAGCAATCACAGAGTAATGGCGGTTAGTTCAAAGTTGAGTTGAGATTAAGCAAGTCACAAGATTTACCGTCAATGGCCTACAGCAGCCGCTTGCGCTAGTGCTCCCACTCGAGCTCGGCGATTCCGGCCTTTTTTGGAGACGGTCTCCAACTCGCGCCGGGTTTCATCGCGCTCCGCCTTGAACCTGCGGGCGGCAAGATCATCGTAGCGGGAGCTGGAAGAGTGGGAATGGCCAGACGACCCTGAGGAATCGCCCACCATGGCCGGGGTCGTGGCTGGTGCGGAAGTAGGGTTCCACTGGATGAGCCTGGAAACACAAAGAAGATCGCCAGAAACAAAGAGGGATCTAAAAGAGCCACGAAGAAATCAACGATCATCACCTCCGACGAGTGCCAGCGCGGCTTCCTTCGGCCTCGTCGCTGGCCCGGCACCTGTTGCTACTGCCTGCCATGGAGCTTTTGGGAGTGCTAGTGCTGAAGAAGGAAAGCTTGGATTGGCAAAGGCTTGGAAAGTAGAGGACTTAGTGAAAGGCTAGGGGCACCCGAGGTTCTTATTTATGGAACTGGCAAAGAGATCGTGGCCAGAGATCGTGGTGCATATCTCGAGAAATTTGGGAAGTGGAGAGACTCCCTCAACCGAATCGTCTTAGGGTCATTTGGGATTCACGCTGAGTCATATTCGATTTGACTGGTTGAAATTCGGCTGAGTTGCGGTCGGGTTGCTTTCGGGTCTGACACTGTTTGGCCAAAGTTACCGAATGGATCGTCCAGAAATTGCTCGTCAAAATAAGGCAAGACAAATATTGGAAAGTAAAAGATTATGGTGAGAAAAATTACAGGGACGATAAGGCATTCGGTTACAAATTGTTTGATACAATCATACACCCAAGTATTTTGAGATTACATTAGAGGCATCTGATATCATCTTTTTGATGTCCTCCAATAATCTTTGGTCAGCTTCTTGGGTCTTAGACAAAGTCGAGAGCTTTGTCTTGAGTTGCTTTCCTGCAGTCATGGCTGCTGTGGCTTCTTGTCGTATCTTCTCCATGGATTCAGGAAGTTCAACCATCTTCTTTTTACCAGCTTCAATTTCAGCTGTCAGGGTTCTCAGCCCAGCTTCTAATTCAGCTTTTCTAACTTTCTTCAGCTCAAGTTCAGGCTGCAATTTGGTTAGCAGTTCCTTATGATTCTGCATTTGGGTGTGCAAATCCTTCATACATTGCTTATTTGCAGCTTGATTTTGTTCTAGAGCTAGTTGGGAGGCCAAGTTCTTCAGGCCTGGCTTTACTGCTACAAAGTGATCATCCAACTTGGAAAATGGTTCTAAGGAAGCCTTGATGTCGGCTGGGAGATCTTGATCAATGAGTGCAAGTACTTCTCTTAGAAGATCATCATCCTTGACTTGATCTTGAACATCCTTTTGCAGCAGGGAAAGAATTTCTCTCAACTTTGCCTGATTTTTCTTTGATAAAGCCTAACTGGAAGATGCTTCATCCCCTTTTTCGGCAATCAAGTCATCCACAGCAAAGGAGTAGATTGGTGATGATACGGTTTCCTCCTGAAAAGGTTTTTCTTGCCGAATTAGTGGTGACTCATTGAATGAAAAGAATAGAAAGGTGAGTGTTCATGCTTACCTCATTTCTGGCCTCCTGAGTTGGGGAAGGAAGTTTTTCAGGCTCAAGGAGGGGCTCTTGTATGTTCGGTTGAGGAGAAGCTTGAGGAGTCCCTGGTAAAGCTGAAGCTTCTAGCTGAGGAAAAGCTGGTGGAATCCTTGGCAAGATTGAAGCTTCTGGCCGAGGAGAAGATGGATCCATCCTTGGTGAAGTGAGGACCATATGTGGTTCGAGGACCTGTGGATGGTCGCTTCCTTGTGTGATGAGTGATTGACAACGTTGTGTGGACGGATTCTTGGCTAAGTATTGCAAGTGCAGGTTGCGGCTTGACTCGTGTTGGTGCAGGTGAAGAACAAGTGCGAAAGGTCGTTGCCGGTGAGGCCTCCAGGTGAGGAGAAGACAAGTAGGCTTCGTTCGAGGGACCTGGTGGCCAGCGGGGTCAAGTGCGGGGCGCATGGTGGCAAGAACAGCAAGATGAAGTCGGTGGACGGTTTCTTGGTTGAGCCACAAAACCAAGGTCAAGCCGGGACTTCATGGGAGCCAAGTCATGAGTGGTGATTGGCGGAGGCTATATCAAGTTCGCGGGGTTTGCGGTGGTTCACCAGAAAATCACCGGGTTACTCGGCTAAGCCACAAAGCCGAGGCCGAAAACCGGGCGTGGCTGTCTGGCCGAAACCAGCCTGACCGGTTTTGAGAACCGGTCTGACCGGTTTGGGGACGCAAGGCGCCGGAAGCTTCGAGGCGGAGGACACGCGTCGGGATCGCAAGCATTGCTTCGAGGCTACCCGAAGTGTGGTCGCCGGGCATCCGTCCGACGGTGCTATGAAGACAAATTCCCAAAGTGCCCTTGGTGGGCGTGTATCTAAGTTTAGGCTTAAGGGGCATTTTAGTCTTTCGGCTTGCCTCCATATAACCCAAGTGTTGAGAGGATGGCAGCCATCTCTTGGAACCCTAATTCATTTGCTTTCCTATTTTCCCTTCCTATTTTCTTAGGATTTCCATACGAGTAGCTTGAGAGCTTCATGGTGAGATCTTGTTGAGAGGGTTGGATGATCGGGCGGCAAGCTAGACCTTGTATGAACCTTTGTGGCATGTATAGATGATTCGGCGTGGTTCCTCAAGGTTTGGATGTGTTGTTCCCGGTTGTTCTTGGTGGTGATTTTCGGTGCCCTCTCTTGGTGATTTTCTCGGGGTGTTTTTAGGACCTTGCTCTTGGGGATTTGATGGGGAAATTTGTGGGAACCCTACGTGGTTCTTTGGGCTGTGATTCCCCTCCCAAATCCGTGAGTTAAGGGGCTCCATTTTGGTGGTTTCTGAGTCCTAGGGTTGGAGGTGCTCTTGAGGGTTGACTTTCGATTCCTCTTGACTGAGTGGGTTTTGGGGACCGAGCTTCTAGCCAACGGTAGCCCACGAGGTACCCCAACTATCCCCAAAGTCTCACTTTGATCCGTGGAACAAATCGGGAGATCGATTGGAGGGAGTGTTGAGTTTTTCCCGCGGGCTGTGATCTTCCCGACTGTCCAGGCAAAAACCGGCCTGACCGGTTTTCCAAACCGGTCTGACCGGTTTCGCCCTGTGGGCTATCGAGAAGTGTTTTCGAGCAAAGAAGTCTCTGTTGTGCCATGGCTTCTTTTGTTCAGATGTGGAAGGGCTCTTGAGGTGTTTTGGATCTTTGGGAAGTTTCTGAACAAAATCGGTCTGACCGGTTTGTCAAACCGGTCCGACCGGTTCCTCCTGCCTGTGTGAGTCTAAGTCCAACAGAAGCGGTCTGACCGGTTTCAGAAACCGACCTGACCGGTTTGGGCTGCCAGCAGCCGTGTCGTGTGTGTTTCCGCTGCGTGTGTGCTGTGGCTGTTGGTTGGGTCTTGCTCCTAGGTTCAGTAGCACTTCAATGTCTACGTGAACTTGGCAAGAGGAGCTTACGGAGGTGCACGAGTGAAATCAGGTTCATAGGCCGAATTTTTTAATAGAATTTTTATCGGCTCCCATTCACTCCCCCCTATGTGGTTCGCCATTTCGGTCCTTCAAGTGGTATCAGAGCCGGTTCGGGTCTTTGTTGACTCTAACCAGTCTAAGATCCAAGGATGGCGTACCAGGAATGGGGTTCGGGTCCTCCACACTTCGATGGAAAGAACTACCAGATGTGGAGAAAGCAGATGGCGGCGTTCCTCCGCGGAAAGGGTCAGATCCTTTGGGATGTCACGGTGGACACAGCCTATGTCCAGCCGATGAACTTCCTTGCTCCCGAATCGAGGGACATGTTCGACGCCAACAATAAGGCGGTCGACTACTTGTTTCGTGCTCTGTGTCAGCCTGAGTTCGATCGGGTGCACACCGAGCACTTGGCTTGTAGAATTTGGACGGTGCAGAAGGAGGCACATGTTGGGAATGCCCAGGTTTAGGCACGGATGTATGCGACCTACCGGAGAGAGTACGAGAACTTCACTCATCTCCCCGGTGAGTCCATTTATGCCTTGTTTCAGTGGTTCGCGGTAGTTGTGAACAACATGAGGGCCAATGTGGACGTGCTTCCGTACAATGATCACGATAGAGCTGTCAAGCTCTTACACTCTTTGGATTGTACAATATGGGGCGGAAGGTTCGAGGCCATTGTGGAGTCTGAGAAGTATGACACTCTGACGGGGAACGAGCTGTTCTCGAAGCTCAAGTGGGCTGAGGTGGATAGGGGCATGACCGCCAAGGTCGAGGGACCGACTAATTCCCATAGTCTTGCCCTCGTTAGTGGTTCGAAAGGAAAGGCTAACACTAACCCATCCACCAGGATGTTCTCTTTGTCCTCTTTGATGTCTATGCCAGATGAGGAGTTCAACGTGCTTGGAGAGGACGAGCTGGTGTTGCTAACGAGGAGGTTCGAGAGGCTGCACGAGAACCGAGTGAACATGAGGAGGAACACGAGGACATTCTTCCAGTGCGGCAAGCCGGGACACTTCGTTGCCGACTGCCCGGAGAAGGTCGAGAACAAGGACGGCTACAAGCACAAGCCCAGGATGGACGGCAAGTATCGGTCGAGGCGCGACCACAAGAGCAAGCACAGGAACAAGCACAAGGTTGAGCGACGATCGAGGAAGAAGGAGATCCGAGGCAAGGCCCGAGCGATGGTGGGAGCAAGCGACGTCGACTCCAGTTCCACGTACTCCACCTCGAGCTCAAGCAGCAGTGGAGACAGAGATGATCGTCGCAAGATCAGGAAGTCGTCCAAGAACCTGAGCGGGCTGAGCTTCTTCGCTAGAGACGGCTTCTGCACCATGGCGTTGAGCTCCGGCAGCAAGAAGAGCACACAGAGCGACTCGGACTCTGAGTCCGACGATGAGGTGCGTGATGAGCTTGCCTTCTTGCGTCAGGAGAATGAGAGGCTTGGCTCTCTGCTTGATAACCGTGATGACATGCTTAGAGAGGCCAAGAAAATGAGAAAAAGGCTTAGGGCTTCACTCGAGGATGCTAGACTAGAGTGGCTAAGCTAGAAACATAGGTTCTTGATAGCAAGCTTGAGATTGATTCCCTTAAGGCTAGCCCTGTTGTTTGGGACGAGGTTGATTGTGCTGACTACTCCATTTTCCTTGCTGATCTTGCCTTGTTCAAGGAAAAGCATGCCTCCAAGTGTGAGGAACTAGATGTGCTTAGGGTTGAAGTGGCTGAGCTTAAATCTAGATCTACTTTGCTAGGTGCTTGCACTTATTGACCTGTTTTACATGCTAAAATTGATGAGATGCCTGCTTACACTAGTTCTCTTGAGGCTAAGCTGAAAGAACCCATTCCTACATCATGCTCTACCTATGAAATGCATGATTTGAAGAATTTGGAACTTGCGCATTATGTTGATCGTTTGCAGGATGAGAATGATGAGCTGAGAAAGTTGATGGGTTGGTTGTCTGGTCATGAGCCTCAGTTGAGGATGATGATCGAGGCATTTAAGAGGCAGGATGGTGAGGGACTTGGGGCAAACAAGGTTGGTGAGGGAAGTGGAGAGAATATCCCAGAGCCACCAAAAATCCACCACAAAAATGATTTCCCTCCTAAACCTAACCATCTTAGGAACCGACTAGACACAACCCCAGCTCCACCCGTGTTTCCTACACCAACAAATGATCTCCAAAAGCCTATCAAGTCTGTGAGCACTTCTGGGAAAGTGTTCTTTGCGAAAGAGAGTGAGCAGGCTAGTGAGGAGAAACCGGTGGAGAAGTCGAGTGGAGAGAAACCAAGTGAGTAGCCCCAATCCAAACCCAAACCTAGGCTTGTGAGGATTCATTGTGGCTATTGTGGGAGAGATGGACATTAGGATGAGTTTTGCTTGAAGAGGAAGCGAGAGGAGAGAATGGCAAAGGAGTGGGTTAACAAGGACAAGTATCACCCCTCCAGTTGTGTACTTGAGCCTTGTGTGCAGATGCCCAAGGCCAAGGCAAGTGTGAGGATAGTTCCGGCTTGGGGAGAGCGAAAGGCTGCAGGAGGTGTTGCTGGAGGAGTGAAACCGGTCAGACCGGTTTTGGAACCGGTTAGACCGGTTTGGGGTCTGCAGAGTGGCAAGTTTTGTTTTTGTGCCCGTGATGAGTCTAGGTTTGTTTCAGGTGGTCGTGGTTCTGGTGGTTGGTCCGGAGAGTCAGCAGGTGGTCAGTTTGCTAGGCGTTCTCCCTCTCGTGCTCAATACGGGAATGGGAGGAGTCGTACCTTTGAGATGGAGAGGAGGGACGATCCACGATACTCCTTTCGTGGTTTTGGTCCTCCTCCAGGCAGAGAAGGATGGTTTCCTCGGAGTGGTTACCGAGGTGGTGTTCGTGGTGGTAGATTTGGTAGGAAAGATGGTTTGGTGTGTGCTAACCCCACTTTCGAGCAAATGGCTCGGCACTGGTTTTACTCTTTTGGTACTAACCCCAGTGCTGAGTCATTTGTTCGCTCACGTGCTCGTTTTTGAATTTCAGATGGGAGACTTGAAGAACATTTGGTTGATTGACTCCGGTTGCTCGAGGCATATGACCGGAGATAGGGGTGGTCCTCAAGTCTTGTCCCGGTGGTGACAAAGAGGTACATCACTTTTGGGGACAATGGCCGTGGGCGTGTGCTTTCAGAAGGTGAGATTAAGGTGAGTGACAAGATCACTCTGAGGCGTGTTGCTCTTGTTCAATCGCTGGGGTACAATTTGCTTTACGTGTCCCCGAGTTTGTTGGATGAGGGCTTTGAGGTGTTGTTTCGGCCTGGTGGTTCTCGGATTTTAGACTCTCGAGGGGACCTTGTCTGTATGGTCGATCTCGAGGGTCAGGTGTTTCGTGCTAATTTTTCTCAGTCTTCGGGTGTGGAGCATTGTTTCTTGGCTGGTTCTTTGAGTGAGTTGTGGAAGTAGCATAGGAAGTTGGGTCACTTGAGCTTTGACCTTTTGTCTCGCTTGAGTAAACTCAATTTGGTCTGAGGATTGCAACGGTTGAGGATTGAGAAAGAGTTGGTTTGTGCGCCGTGTAGGCATGCCAAGATGGTAGCCTCCTCTCACCCGCCTCTCACCGATGTGATGACTGAGCGTCCATGCGAGCTGCTCCATATGGACCTTTAGGCCCAGCTCGTGTGCGATCTGCGGGTGGGAAGTGGTATGTTCTTGTTGTGGTGGACGACTACTCTCGGTATGCGTGGGTGTTCTTTCTTGAGGATAAGGGGGAAACGTTTGGTTTTGTTCGAGATCTAGTCTTGGGGTTGAGGAAAGAGAGGCATGGAGATGCCATACGAGCAATCCGCAGTGAATGGCTCGGAATTCAAAAACACTCATTTTGAAACCTTTTGCCATGACTTGGGTCTTGAGCACCAGTTTTCGAGTCCGTATACGCCTCCCCAGAATGTTGTTGTGGAAAGGAAGAGCAGGACCTTGTGCGAGATGGCTCGGACGATGCTTGATGAGCATAGGACTCCGAGGAGGTATTGGCTTGAGGCGGTGAATACCGCGTGCTATGTATCAAACAGGATCTACCTCAGAGTGCATAAGAAGAAAACATGCTACGAGTTGATGCACGGTCGCACACCAAAGGTGAGTCACTTCCATGTCTTTGGTTTCAAGTGTTTCATTTTGAAGAAAGGCAAGAAGTTGGATAAGTTTGAGGCTAGGTCTGTCGATGGTATTTGCTTTGGTTATGCATCTCATTCTAGAGCATATCGTGTGCTCAATCTTGAAACTAACCAAATCGTGGAGACTTGTGAGGTAACCTTCGACGAGACACAGCCACGTAGTCAGCTTGTCTTTGAGTGTGCAGGTGATGATGAGCTTGGCGAGGAGATCTTTTAGGAGGAGGAGAATGAACATGGAGACGATGAAGATGGCGGTGTGGTGCCCCCGGCTGAACATGTACCCACTACTTCTACTACGGTGGTGGACGGACCCTCTCCTACACCTACGACGACAAATCAAGAACGAGGAGAAGCTGTTGTTGAGGGGGAGGTAGCATCGAGGCGAGAACCTCCATGGTGAGTACAAGTGGATCACCCAGCTTCGAGGATCATCGGCGACATGAATGAACGCACTACACGGTCGAGGGTTCGGAACAACTCTCATTTCGCTCATGCTGCATTTGTTGCTACTTTTGAGCCCAAAGACATTGGACACGCATTATTTGATCACAATTGGGTTAATTCGATGCATGAGGAGTTGGAGAACTTTGAGACGAATCAGGTTTGGGAGTTGGTTGACCCTCCCCTAGGGTGTAAGCCGATTGGTACAAAGTGGGTGTGGAAGAACAAAGAGGGAGAGAAAGGTGATGTTGTGAGAAACAAGTCGAGACTTGTTGCTCAAGGGTTCAGTCAGAAGGAGGGGATCAACTACGAGGAGACTTTTGCTCCTGTAGCCCATTTGGAAGCGATTAGGATCCTTCTAGCCTTTTCCGTGGCTAAAGGGTTCAAGTTGCACCAAATTGATGTGAAGAGTGCTATCCTGAATGGTGTGTTGGAGGAAGAAGTGTATGTGAGGCAACCTCCGGGGTTTGAGAGTGAGAAGTACCTCCACTGAGTGTACAAGTTGAGGAAGGCGCTGTATGGGCTGAAGCAGGCGCCTAGAGCTTGGTATGGTAGGTTGAGGGGGTTCTTGTTTGAGAAAGGTTTTGAGATGGGGAAGGTCGATCGGACCTTGTTTCTACTAAGGCAGAGCAGAGATATTCTGATTGTGCAGGTGTACGGTATTGTCTTTGGTGGCTCGTCTAACTCTCTTGTTGCAAGGTTCGCAGAGGATATGAGCAGGGAATTTGAGATGAGCATGATGGGCGAGTTGCAGTTCTTCCTCGGGCTACAAATCAAACAATCAAAGGAAGGAACATTTGTGCACCAGGCTAAGTACACCAAGGACATTGTGTAGAAGTTCAAGATGGAGGATTCCAAGGCTATGACGACACCGATGAGTACGACTACAGCTCTTGATGCGGACGAGGAAGGTGAACACGTGGACCGGAAGGAGTACCGGAGCATGATCGGGTCACTCCTCTAATTGACGGCGACGAGGCCGGACATCCAGTTCTCGGTATGTCTGTGCGCTTGTTTTCAAGCGCCTCCGAGGACTTCGCATCGGCAAGCGGTGAAGCGAATTTTTAGGTACTTGCGTCACACTCCCGACTTCGGCCTTTGGTACTCCGCGTCCTCTTCTTTGGCGCTTCATGGTTTTTCAGACGCGGATTTTGCCGGGTGTCGGTTGGATAGGAAGTCCACTTCTGGGACTTGCCAGTTTTTGGGTTCTTCTTTGGTGTCTTGGTCTTCCCGCAAAAAGTCGAGTGTTGCTCAATCCACTACCGAGGCCGAGTACGTTGCTGCTGCTAGTTGTTGCTCTCAGTTCCTTTGGATTTCTTTTACCACGAGTGACTTTGTGAGGAGTATACCCATGTCCCACTTCAATGTGATAGCACCAGTGCCATAAGCATTGCAAAGAACCCAGTGCTCCGTTCCAAAACCAAGCACATAGAAGTGAGGTATCATTTTCTGAGAGACAATGTTGAGAAAGGAAAGATAGCTTTGATCCATGTACCCACACGTGACCAACTAGCCGATATTTTCACCAAACCCCTAGATCAAGCAACTTTCACTCGTTCGCGGGGGGAACTTGGTGTTTGTTTGATTTCTTGAGTAGGGTGTGTGGGAGCTCCTTTGTAGCATATGTATAGTTTCCTTTGTGCATTTCTTGAATTTGGGATGGCATATGTAACATGATGTATAGACATCCTTGTATCTTAGATTGCATGCATTTGGTATCATATGCATTGGATAGGAAAAGCTTCTCCTATATACATTGTTCACCATGGAATGCTATATATGTCTTTGTGAGCTTGTTTGGTATGCTATGGTTAGTTTGGCTTAGCTCTTGATGATCTTGATGAATAATCCATGGTTGATGGCTATGTTTTTGAAAAATGTCACATATATGCTCTCTCATGTGTAAATGTCTTTATATGATCTTGACATGTTTTAGTGGCTTGGTTATGCTTAATTTGTGGTTGGATAGCTAGTTTATTGATCATATGGGGCCAAAGGCTCATTTGCCATCATGAATGTTTAGCCCTCTTGCTTTATCTTGTGGAGGGGCATAAGTTCCTTTTTGTCGCAAAGACATTTCATGTACCAATTATGAATCTGAAAATGAAATGTAAAATGCTTGGAAAATGTGTTCCCATGTCATATGTGCTGAATTTAATTTGCTTTGGGTGCTAAACCGTTGCATGATGCCTACCAATGAGAAGTCTCATACATAGAAGTAGGCACATGGCTCGGTGGCTTTGACATGACATGAGGTGCTTGTGGTTGTTTGTGATGGTCTTATGATTAGAATAGTTGTCCTAGCATGAAGTTCGTGTGGCTTTTCCATTTTGACATGTTTTGCTCATGTTTAGGTTTTTGCTCATGAGAGGGTAAATTTTCGCAAAATTGCTCAAATCCTTGTTAGCCTTGTCCAATGATTGTGAAACTTGGTGATCATGTAGTTGAGGTCATTACGAACCTATAGAGTATCTAACTTGCTCATTTGGACATGTGTAGCATCTTGTGATGAATTTTGTATACTTGAGAAGCTCTAGGTTGCATTTTTTTCAAATTTGAGCCTTGATTCATGCATTGGCAACAAGGGGGAGAAAGGAAGGTGGGGAAAAGTTGCATTGCATCCCTGGAACCTATCCCAAGAGTCAAGGGGGAGCTTGTGCATTTCTTTTGCATTTTTGGCTTTTGGGGGTGTGGTCTGCTGTGTGAAATCGGCCTGACCAGTTTTGGAAACTAGTCTGACCGGTTTTGGTGGAACCGGCCTGACCGGTTATGGGAACCGGTCTGACCGGTTTGTGCCCAGGGTTGGCACTTGCTCAGGGGGAGCTTGCATATGTGCAGGGGAGCTCTTGTGTGCTTTGATGGTTTGTGCTCTTTGCTTGAGCATGGTTTTGTCTCGGATGTGTCGAGCCGTTACCCTTGCCTAAGGGGTCCGAGATTCTTCAAGTGATCTTGTTCCTTGCCTTTCTCGGCTTTCGATCGCTTGTTGGAGTTTTCTTTTTATTTGTTTTCTTTTCTATTTTCCTTCTTCTCTTTGTTTACCAAATGTGTGTGTTGTCAATGCACTCATCAAGGGGGAGATTGAGGACCATGTGTGGTTCGAGGACCGGTGGATGGTCGCTTCCTTGTGTGATGAGTGATTGACAACGTTGTGTGGCTGATTCTTGGCTAAATATTGCAGGTGCAGGTTGCGGCTTGACTCGTGTTGGTGCAGGTGAAGAACAAGCGCGAAAGGTCGTTGCCGGTGAGGCCTCCAAGTGAGGAGAAGACAAGTAGGCTTCGTTCGAGGGACCCGGTGGCCAGTGGGGTCAAGTGCGGGCCGCATGGTGGCAAGAACAGGAAGATGAAGTCGGTGTACGGTTTCTTGGTTGAGCCACAAAACCAAGGTCGAGCCGGGACTTCATGGGAGCCAAGTCATGAGTCGTGATTGGCGGAGGCTACATCAAGTTCGCGGGGTTTGTGGTGGTTCACCAGAAAATCACTAGGTTACTCGGCTAAGCCACAAAGCCGAGGCCGAAGACCGAGCGTGGCTGTCTGGCCGAAACCGGCCTGACCGGTTTGGGGACGCAGGGCGCCAGAAGCTTCGAGGCGGAGGACACGCGTCGGGATCGCAAGGCTTGCGTCGAGGCTACGTGAAGTGCGGTCGCCGGGCATCAGTTCGATGGTGCTACGAAGACAAATTCCCAAAGTGCCCTTGGTGGGCGTGTATCTTAGTTTAGGCTTAAGGGGCATTTTAGTCTTTCGGCTTGCCTCCATATAACCCAAGGGGTGAGAGGATGGCAGCCATCTCTTGGAACCCTAATTCATTTGCTTTCCTATTTTTTCTTCCTATTTTCTTAGGATTTCCATAGGACTAGCTTGAGAGCTTCTTGGTGAGATCTTGTTGAGAGGGTTGTATGATCGGGCGGCAAGCTAGACCTTGTATGAACCTTTGTGGCATGTATAGATGATTTGGCGTGGTTCCTCAAGGTTTGGATATGTTGTTCCCCGTTGTTCTTGGTGGTGATTTTCGATGCCCTCTTTTGGTGATTTTCTTGTGGTGTTTTCGGGACCTTGCTCTTGGGGATTTGATGGGGAAATTTGTGGGAACCCTTTGTGGTTCTTTGGGCTGTGATTCCCCTCCCAAATCCGTGAGTTAAGGGGCTCGATTTTGGTGGTTTCGGAGTTCTAGGGTTGGAGGTGCTCTTGAGGGTTGACTTTCGATTCCTCTTGATTGAGTGGGTTTTGGGGGACCGAGCTTCCAGCCAAGGGTAGCCCACGAGATACCCTAACTATCCCCAAAGTCTCACTTTGATCCGTGGAATGAATCGGGAGATTGATTGGAGGAAGTGTTGAGTTTTTCCCGCGGGCTGTGTTCTTCCTGACTGTCCAGGCAAAAACCGGCCTGACCGGTTTCCCAAACCGGTCTGACCGGTTTCGCCCTGTGGGCTATCGAGAAGTGTTTTCGAGCAAGAAGTCTCTGTTGTGCCATGGCTTCTTTTGTTCAGATGTGGAAAGGCTCTTGAGGTGTTTTGGGTCTTTGGGGAGTTTCTAGACAAAATCGGTCTGACCGGTTTGTCAAATTGGTCTGACCGGTTTGTCAAACCGGTCTGACCGGTTTCCCCTGCCTGCGTGAGGCTAAGTCCAACAGAAGCAGTCTGACCAGTTTCAGAAACCGGCCTGACCAGTTTGGGCGGCCAGCAGCCGTGTCGTGTGTGTTTCCGTGGCGTGTGTGCTGTGGCTGTTGGTTGGGTCTTGCTCCTAGGTTCAGTAGCACTTCAGTTGCTACGTGAACATGGAAATAGGAGCTTGCGGAGGTGCACGAGTGAAAATCGGGTTCATAGGACGAATTCTTGAATAGATTTTTTATCGGCTCCCATTCACTCCCCCCTCTCTGGTTCGCCGTTTCGGTCCTTCATGAAGCTGGAGATTCTGCTTGAGAAGAGGATGGCTGGATCCTTGTTGAGGCTGGAGCTTCTGCTTGAAGAGAGGATGGCTGGATCCTTGGTGAAGCTGGGTTTGAAACATGTTGAGGAGAAGAACTCCCCACAGTTTGGCTCATCAAGGTTTCCTCTGCAACTAATAAGTAGATGATAAGTGCCAATGGAGAAAATGATTAAAAAATAAGATGATGAAAGTTTTACCAGTAGATGGAGCATTGGCAGACTCTGTAATGACCAATGGTTGCTGAGTTCTGGTCTGAAATTACACAAGATAATGATGATCAGGATAAAGAATGGTTTTATGCTCAGGAAGGAAAAGATGCTAACCTGAATAAGAATTCTTTTGGATGTTCATTTCTTCTTGGCAGCTGAAGGAGCAACCAGGGATGGAGCTTTCCTTTTGTCAGAAGTTGAACTGATGAGAGTTGGATCTAGTGTGGCATATCTAGACATCAGTTGAGCCAAGGTGGGAGACTTGTTAACACCAAAATTTGGCACAGGAAGGAGTCTGAATTGTGGGCCCAGCTTGGTGAAAAATCCGTCCGGAAGAAGGAAGGTTTCTCCAGAAAGATTCGGCAAAGGAGCTCGCGGTCGGCAGTTGGCTTCCGTTCGGCAAGGAAACTGTTTGCGCTGATTTTGCGGGATTGCGTGACGACGTGGCCCGAGCGGAAGGGACGAATGGATGGATAAGCGGACGCATTTAGAGATAAATTAGGTATCAAATATTGTGCTCGTAGTCCATTCGGAGTCGTGCCATGACAGGGTATAAATATAGACCCTAGATGTATGTAATTGTATTCGAAACATTCTCGTAACAAACCGGCTTTACGCCAAACCCTTGAGTCCTTGTCGTGTCGTCGAGTTTTGCGAGAGGGTTCATCAATCCGTCGACCTTCGTAAGTATCGGCAACCTTGTATCATGTCTAGTATCATGCGGTGGATTTAGATTGTGATGCAAGTAGTCTTGTTACCATGCTTAGTATCATGCGGTAGATTTAAGCTTGGTTCAAGAGGGTTTCTTGTTAGTTCATGAGCCATGCGGTGGGCTAAGATCTAGCTTGGAGCTAGTTATCGGCTCTATTGGATTTTGGCATGATCCAATAGATTCATTAAGTTATCCTGTGTTGCATTGAGTTTTTACTTTATGTTTAAATTCATGTAACACTATCTTGCCCAATTTAGATTGATTTGGATCTGCTTTATCTTGTTTCGTGGTCTTTACATCGCACGTTCATATTTTGCTTCAAAAGGCACGTGGATCACGTGTTTGTCGAATAGCCGAAACCGAACCGATCTAGGTTGTTACATGTTGCGGGTTCAATCTTGTTAATTTTGCGTAAATCTTGAAAGAACCGGGTATCATGCGGTAGATGCAGGTTTTAGGGTTGTTTTAAAGCTAGTCATCCGGTGGATTAGATCTTTAATTCAATCTGATAGATTTATCATCTTTGGCGACGTTTGTTCCTTCTTCATGGACCCCGATTTGGCTGTTCAGCCGTATTCGGTTATGCTTTCACGAGTGAAACGTGTTTATAAGTTATGCTTCAAATACTGTATGCTTTTAGCTTTCCATATTTAGATTGTATCATGCGGTGGATAGATCTATTTGTGGTTAGTGGTGTGATTTCCAAACAAGTCGTATCATGCGGTGGATAGACTTGTTTGGCATAGTGCTTTACGGGTTCTAAAGTACCTAGACATGCGGTAGACTAGTGCTTTGGGCTTATGCATGCTTGTTTATTACATATTTATGATCATGCTTTACTTCATTTGTTGTTTATTGTTATTTATCATGGAGGATCGGTCATGGCTTCGTGCACATGAAATTTTATTTAAATAAAGACCGATTTTTCGTCATGCTTATGTCATCCGTTCGGCTATGTTCTGTTTTGCACTCTGAAGCTCCCGAATGGTTTCTAGTTTGCTGGCAGATAGCTTCTTATAGCTATATGTCATCTCACTTGGCTTTATGGCCGTAAATATGGAACTGTCTGGTACCACCCGGCAAGTTCCAAGCTTTGGAATTTAACTACATTATCTTTTGCTAATTTTCAGGAAAAATTGACTGGCACGTCTTGGAATCTCTTCGCGTGTGAAGCTAGCTTGTTCGGCTTGCTGTGTGCTTGGCGTAAGGTGCAGATTTTGCGTCAACACACTTTTTGGCACGCCTAGTGGACGAACAGCCGAAATCAAGATGCCTGACATCAGTGACATTCTGGATGTCGCCATCGAGGAGCTCTCTCCAGAGCAGCTACAACAGCTGAAAGATGCTACGGATCAGTTTCAGCAAAAATGTTTGATGTCATTCAAGAAGAACAGAAGGTGCCTTCCGTATCTCAAAAATGAGATGCCCAGGGTTCTACTGTCAGGAGAGACTGACGCCACAACTCTGCAAAAGAAAGAAGAGGCAATGCAAGCGTTCCGGGATGCTGCGGAAGACGTGCTGAGTAAGCATCACAGGGCTTTCCTGGGCGTATTCAAACAGATGATGGTGAGTATCTTTGGCCCGGGCATGGAGCAAGTATTCGGTCGAGTATCGCCTCAGGGATATTCCATGGAGGTTGGAGAGTCCAGCTCCGCCCAACCAGGAACGCAGCCACCATTGTGAAGCCGGCCGGTCCGGCCTCCCCCGCGGAGCGTTGGGAGCCGGCCCATCCGGCCACCTCCCGAGAAGGCGGCCGGAAGTCGGCCCGGTTCAACCTCCTCTGCGGGCTGCAGGGGGACAGCCGATCCAGCCACCCCCGCAAGGCAGTGCAGGTCAACCGATTCAACAGCCAAACCCATATCAGCCTACGTATGGGGAGTTGGCGTTTGGCTCGTCTAGAGTTCCACTCACTTCCACCTACAAGATTGCCCCAGCTAGCAACAGGTTACATAAGAACTTGTACGGTGGAGGCTACCACGAAGTTATGGACTATGGTGCTATTGATGCTCTCCCGAATCCGGGGTACGGTACAGCTGCAGCCGTGCAAGAGGACGACATCCTGGTTCAGAGGATGGCCGATATGATGCAGAATCAATTCAGCCTCAAGCCTAAAATGCAAGGACCATCCTACACGCCTCCTTTCCCAGAATGGTACTACAAAGTGATCCTGCCGCCAAGGGTAAAACCTCCGATGGAATTTACAAAGTTTTCTTGGCAGGATGACACGAGCACGGTTGAGCATATTGCTCGCTATCTGATGCAGCTTGGAGAGGCCTCATCTGAGGAGGCGTTCAGGGTCAGGTATTTTCCCATGTCACTGACGGGTCCAGCGTTCCAATGGTTCACATCTTTGCCTCCCCAATCAGTTGGCACATGGAGGGAGCTAGAGCGAAAGTTCCACGCTCATTACTTCAGTGGTAGCACGGAAAAGAAGCTCATCGATCTCACCACTTTGAAGCAGAGGCACAATGAGACGCCTTTGGAGTTCCCCAGGAGGTTCAGCGAGGTCAAAGGCATGTGTTTCTCGTTAAATCTGCCAGATGATCAGTTGGCCGACATGGCCGTTGCAGGGATGCTGCCGGCCGTAAGAGAAAAGTTGTTTGGTATGGAGTTTGATAATCTGGGCCAATTGTCTCAAAAGCTGTCATTGATGAGCAACCAGGCCTATGGGTTTAAGAAGGACACCAGGTTCAACAAGCAACACGACATAGCTGACATTTATAATCAGTTCCTGGAAAAGGCCGACCAGATGGAAGACTCTGATGATGATTCGGAAGTGGCTGCCGCCGAGATCATGTGGGGCAAGGAGTCGTTGACCATGAACCGGCGTTGGATCAAGCAGACTAAGGGCACATACGACTTCGACGTCACCAAGGCTGATAAGCTGTTTGATTTCCTGGTGAAGGAAGGCCAAATCAAGTTGCCTGAGGGGCATTCTATGCTTCGGCCTGATGGAGTAAAAGAGAAACGTTGTTGTGGCTTCCATGACAGGAATTCTCACTCCATCAACGACTGCAGGGTCTTCAGGATGAGGATCCAGAAAGCTATCCAGGAGGGTCACCTCAAGTTCGATAACAAGATGAAACTGGATGGCCACCCTTTTTTCCAGAATATGATAAGCTTTTCTGTAAACATGGTGACTGCCGAAGAAAAGGGAAAGGTTAAGGTCTTGACTTCAGCTGGGGCAAGGCAAAATGGAGCAGTAGATCCAGCGCGACGAGTGATGTTGGAGCAGGTTCATGGAGAAGCCCCCCGTGTTCTCAAAAGTCATATCGAGGTTGGGGAGTCGTCCAGGGCTAAACCCAGGGTCACTACGCGCATCCTCCTCAACAAGTGGCAGCGTCAGTTAGAGAAACAACGCTATCAGAAGCGGAAACACGAGGAGGAGAGACGCAGGGCCGAAGAAGAAGCGCGCAGGAGAGATTTGGAGCAGTACACGCGCAAACAGGAGCATGCACATTGGGGGTGCGCATTCTTCAGGCACTGCTGGAATGAAGGCTTGAAGCTTCCTTCGTTGAGGAACTGCCCTGAGTGCAGTGACAGGTACTTTGAGTATAGGCAGGAAACTGCCAATCGCCGATCCGTCCATGAGAGAATTGGAAGGATACATCCTAGTGACGATCGGCGTCAAAAAATAATTGAGGTCATTGATCACCCCAGAAAGAGGCAGGCAGATCAAAGATGGGCTGATCAAGAAGAAGACGAATATATCTGGCAAGAAGGACAGTGGTGCCCCCCTGGCTTGAGGACGAGCCAGAAAAGAAGGGTTCAGCGCTTGACGAACCGTGAATTAAGGTAGGCGGGGATCCAGAAGAAACAGGTGTGGCGTCCAAAGGACAAACCCGAGGGATCAAGTCGTTCGGCTCCGGTGTGTATGGTATACTTTCTACCGAATGAGTTTATGGCTCCTGCTAATCAAGTTGTGCAGGAAGAAACATCCCTGGATGTCAAGGACGAGCCAGAAAAGAAGGGTTCAGCGCTTGAGGAACCGTGAATTAAGGTAGGCGGGGATCCAGAAGAAACAGGTGTGGCGTCCAAAGGACAAACCCAAGGGATCAAGTCGTTCGGCTCCGGTGTGTATGGTATACTTTCTGCCGAATGAGTTTATGGCTTCTGCTAATCAAGTTGTGCAGGAAGAAACGTCCCTGGATGTCAATGATGATGAACAGCTTGGGGGACTGATGGCGTAGCTGGTGTTAGCCAAGCAAGCCACCTTCGACAAACCGACCAAGAATCGACACATGAGGCCGTTGTACTTGAAGGGATACGTCAATGGCAAGCCATTGACTAAGATGTTTGTCGATGGTGGGACTGCGGTCAACGTGATGCCGTATACTACCTTCAGAAAGCTTGGCATGGGCCCTGGAGACTTGACGCCGACGAGCATAATTCTGAACAATTTCACTGAGAATCCTTCAGACACCAAGGGATGCGTCCACGTGGATCTGATGATTGGGTCCAAGACATTACTCACAACCTTCTTTGTCATCGAAGGCAAAGGAGCCTACAGCCTACTGCTTGGGCGGGACTGGATTCACGCCAATTGCTGTATCCCATCTACCATGCATCAGCAGCTCATTCAATGGGTGGATGATGATATTGAGGTGGTCCAAGAAGATGACTCAGGGAGCGTCGCAAATGTGGAACCAGCTTTCTGGGAATACCAGGGCATTGATTGTTTCTCAGGGAAAGACTGGGGAGAAGGTCCTGTTGAGCACATCGTCGGCGATCAACGGCCGATTCAAACGGTCGGCTCTTATAGCAATTTTTAATGGACAATCCCGTTGATGGACCCGATGGCAAGTTGGGGCGAGGATTCATGTCGGTCGACAAATTGGAGGAAGTTGACATTGGAAACGGTGACAAGCTGAGGCCGACATTTATCAGCGCAAACTTGGAATCAGATTTCAGGGAGGAATTGATTAAGCTGCTAAAGGAATATAAGGATTGCTTCGCTTGGGATTATTCGAAGATGCTCGGTTTGGATCGTTCCATTGTCGAGCATCGGTTGCCAATCAAATCTGGTTTTAAACCATATAAGCAACCTCCCCGGAAAATCTACAAAGACGAAGTACTGCCGGTTATGGGACTAACATTGTTTCAAGCTTATTTTATGTAGTCCCTTGGCAACGCGTTCCGGTGTGGTGCTTCATTCTAAGAGAATGCTATTTCACTCTCAATGTGATCTAACATCTCTAAAAGAGTGAATATAACAATATGAGCTTCATGCTTTTGAGTCATGTCCTTGCGAGCTTATGTCTCTATATAAGTTCAAAGGCAATGTACTCATACATTCCTAATCCTTGTGGTACCCCGAGTGTCTTCTTTGCAAGCTTCTTTCAAGTGGTGTCACCTCAAGTGATATCATTTCCAAGTGGCTCATCTCAATGTGGTGCCAACAAGGTAAAGAGGATCACCCCCCGGAGGTATGCAATGATCAAAAGACTACAAGTGATATCTACAAGTGCTAGTGTAACAAGAACCCATTTGTATTATCTCTTGTCCTTTAAGCTACCTCCTTGCATGATATGCTCGAAGCTTCCTTGTATTACAAGTTTGTAGTTGTGCACTGTTGACAGTTCAAAACCGTGCTCAAGTTCACTGCAAGCCTACGGGTGACTTGGTGCCTTTTTCACCAAGGAGGGTTCTCCCTAGATTTGTCAATCCAAGGATCGGAAGCAAACCACCAAGGTTCTCTTTCTAACCTACCGGTCTAACCCTATGTGAAGTGTTGATTGCATAAAGATAACATACAAACACAAAGGGATGTATGGATCACATCCACCTAGCCATAAAGGTAAGCAAACCAAAGGTAAACCTAGCCTATCGTCTTCTTGTTGCCGTTCCGGCCAATGTGATAAACCAATCTAAACCTATACTATGATAAGGATTAAACTCGATATGGAGTAACCCGATATGGAGTGGTCTGATGCACGTTCACTTGCCACTTTCTCCCCGCTCGTACTGTCACTACGCGAGGATAATCATCACCGAGCAACAACCTTGGTCCGTGCACTACTACGGTGTGTCTGCAAGACAAGACTAATCACCATGATTCGATCTAGTTCTACTTAAGGCATATGGTAGCTACACATATGAATAAGTATAACTCGTAGTAGATCAAAGTATGACAAGATATAGTTACATCACCGAATGTCGAAGGTACAAACGACTTGACGAATTCAAGTCGCGGCTCCGGAACTCCACCATGGCTTCACCACGCAGGGCCAACCATGGCGGCTAGGACATGGGCTAAGCCATCTCCTAGGAAACTCGAGGACTCGCGGCAGCCGTCGGCTTCCTCCTGGTGCTTCTCCTTCGTCTCGGCGGCTCTCTGATGAATGGATGGATGTGGCGGCTGGCGGAGGCAGAGGCAATAAATAGACAAGCACCTAGGGCAAATGGGGGACGCGAACCGGGCTCGGATCAGGCTGGGCCGGCCGGCCTGGGCCGACCGGCCCAGGCCCATTTGGGCCCGGTTCGGCCCCGTCTCGCTCCCTGATGCTTCTCGATCAATTGTTGACTTGCTCCCTTATGCATGTGGGCCCTTGATGTCGTCTTCTCCACGGTTTGGACAGAGCTCCTTGTTGCGCAAGCTTCAACATCTTCTGTCCAGGTCCCTGGAGTTTCACGGCTTCATACTTTGGTCCCTGGACCCTTTGGAGTCATGTTCATGATGTTTCTTGACTTGTGTCGGGCTTCATGATCATCTCTTGAAGTGCTTGATGAACTTATCCCGAAAGTCTCCCTTTAAGCGCTAGTTTCCTACGTAAACAACAAACTCCAAAATCGACATGCGAGAGTGAACTTGATACCTCCGGGGGGTTAGTACCATTGGTTAGAATATCAAATATGTGCAAATGTTGACGGTAAACATATAGCTAGGTATACCAAAATCGACCGTCAACATGCACTTGTTTTTCACACCATCTTTTGTGCACACACTTAGGGGGAGCTTAGTTTGTATCATGCTAGTCTCAAGAGTTTGTGATCCACCTTAGTTATTCTCACATGTTGTATCTTCATTGATATCATACATAAGGATCATGGTTCATGCGGCTTTCTCCCTTGTATTTAACATTTCTCTTTGAGCTATGATTGCTAGGACTTGCTAGTTTTCTTGGAGCCCTTCTGCTTTGGACTTTTTGGAGATTTTATTCCAAAGGGGGAGAATGTGCGACCAAAGCAAGCTAGGTTCCAAGGATATGAGACCAAAGGGGGAGAATGTGAACATAGGAAGAGAAGATCAAAAAAGGGGGAAGTTTGATCTAGGGGGAGTTTGGATGATGGTAAGCATCCAAGCAAGTGTAAGTGGTTCTAATTATGTCAATTTTGGCAAATTTATTCTTTATTTGGTTGTGTTGTCATAAATCACTAAAAAGGGGGAGATTGTAGTGAACATGGCCTCATATGCCATTAGATCGAGTTTGATTTTGGTGATTCATGTGAACATGATCATTGGGACTAACCATATTGTTTTAGCATGTCTTTGTAGACACTTCTAGGTCCCAAGGATGCAAGAAAACCACATGCCAAAATGAGAAAATCAAGGGTCAAAACCGAGCAAGAAAGGAAAAGAAAAGACACCGCCGGATGAACCGACGGTACCTATACAACAAGCGTCGGTGCAAACATTGGACGCGTTGGTACACTGGTGAAACCCTAGGCACCGTCGGATGAACCGACGGTCCATTTTTAGTAGCGTCGGACGAGTTGCAGAGGAAGAGCAAGCGAAGACAGTAGCACCGGATGATCCGACGGTCTTAGTGAGGACACCGTCGGTCTATCCGACGCTCAGTTTGAATCAAGATAAAGACGCGCCAAGACAAAGTCTTCAGCACCGGATGATCCGACGCCTTGGTCAAGGGGAAGCGTCGGTCTATCCGACGGTCGCGTGGAAGCTAACAGAGGCGACTTGGTTGCGGGGTCTTCAGCACAGGATGATCCGACGCACCGTCAGTGCATAGCGTCAGTGCAGCTGTGTCAGAGAACTTCAACGGTCATGTGCGGTGGAGGTAACAGCTAGTAGCACGGGATGAACCGACACCCGGAAAAAGATAGCGTCGGATCATCTGACGGTACTACTTTCAGTAGCTTTTAGCCAATGGCTAGTTTGATGCCTTGGGCTATTTATACCTCCTCCAGTCGTCAATTTGAGGTTGCTGGATTGTGTGGAAGTGCATAGGAGTTCAAGGCACATTGAAGATTGTTGACGGTCAAAATTCGTCAACCTAGCCATGAGTTTACCTTTGGTGTTGGCATAAGTTTTATACCTTATCCACTGGTACTAACCCCCGTGGTATAACAAGTTCACGTGTGCATGTCGGTTTTGGAGTTTAGTGTTTATGTAGGATTTCAGCGTTGAATGCAAGACTTTAGGGATAAGTTCATCAAGCACCTTATGACAAGACCTTGAAGCCCGTACAAGTCATGCAATGAAGCAAACTTAACTCCAAGAAGTCAGGGACTTGATCCGAGAAGACGACAAACTCCGAGGACCTAACCAGAAAAGTGCTGAATCTTGCAAGACAAGGAGTTATGCCCAATTCGGAGAGAAACTGACGACATGGACCTACATGCAGAAGGGGGAAACATCTAGAAGACACGGGAACCGATGTAGAGCAAAGGAGGCCGCGGGCTGGGCCTGGATGGGCCCAGGCCGGCCGACCCAGCCCAGTCCAGGGCCCGTTCGTCCCCTCCTTTGCCCTAGCCGCCATTCGGGTTATTTATAGCCCGCTGACCAAGAGCCACGGGGGATCAAATTCGTCATCGGCCGCCGAGGAGCAGAGAAGAGAGGGACACCATCTCAGAGAGGAGAGGGTCGAGCTAGTTGACTAGGGTTTCCATAGCTGATGTGGGAACCTTGCACGGAAGACCACGTCGGAGTTCCCGAAGCTAGAAGCAAGATCAAGGAAGGATCCTGGTGGTGATCTTGTGTATGTATCATTGTCATAGTTGAATTATCAAGTTGAATCTATTCCTAGCGACCAAGTGTTTCCTCGAAGATTTCGTTTTTCGATCGGCTTTGCTTATTCCAATTCTATTCTCGAGATAGATTACATAGGGTGTTCTTGTAGTCGCGGTGGCTAGAGGTACACGCCGGATCTTCCGAAAGAATCTCGACTTGTCTTTTGACTCGTCCTAGACTCCCCGCATGAGTAGGGATACGTTGTGACAGAACGGGGGTTCCGAAAGGCGGATGTTTTCGGATTTGGACGAGAAACCACGGTTTAAAGAGGCTTCTATAAGATTCGATTTGCTATTTCTTCTCTTGCTTGGAACTTCAACAAAAGGCTTATCCCGATCTCTCTAGATAGGTTTATCTACCCAATCTTACTTTGTTATCTCCAGTCTTTAGTAGATTAGATTAGTTTCGTGTCTTTTATCTAGATGTATTAGGGTTTCTCTTTATCGTAGATTGAAGTTGCTTGGCTTTACTAGATCATCTTTTGCGTCACACATTTGTTCCACGGATTCGATACCTTGGGTTCACCACTCGAGGGAAGAACGGTCCCTTGACTACGACAGGAGACTTGTCCGCTTGCAAGTCTAAACGAACTTTCATATAACTATTAACCGTCAACAAGCCCCTTTTTCTGGCGCCGTTGCCAGGGAACAAGTGATCAAGATTTGATTTTTTATTGCCTTTTTGTAATTTTCAGTTTTCTTTTAGTTTTTCTTTTTGCATCTACTAAACTTTGATCATCCTCAAAATAAATCTAATCTAGTTTTTCTAACCCTAGTTTTCATAGATTTGTTTTTACTTTCTAGTTTTTGCATATTTTGTTTATTGCTAACCCTAACAGGAGATGGACGGATATCTCTCCAACAAACCCGATAATTTTGTGGATGATCCAGAAAAGCTTTACAGACTAAGGAGATGCGAAGCACATCAAGCTAAAAAGCTGGATTTTGTAGATTCGGAGTCGGGACGACAAAGGATCGAAGGAATCTGCGAAGAATTCACCACCTCAAAGTCCTCAGGAGAATCGACTTCCACCGATGGGTGAGCAACCACCGCAAGAACGCAAGATTGGGGAGCTATGCACCCCGGACATCATCGACCTACCAATCTTGAACCTTGAGGAGATCGGAAGACCGTTCGAGATCATGACCACAACAATCCGCATGGTGCAACATTCACCCTTCACCGGTAAAGAGGATCCGAACCTTCACCTCCAAGCATTCATTCAACTTTGTCAAACTTTCAACATGGATGGGATGACTCAAGATCAAATCAGAGCAAGGCTTTTTCCATTCTCACTTCTCGGGAAGGCTTTGCAATGGTTCCACTCTCAACCGGCGGAGACGGTGCAAAATTGGAACACGTTGATGAAGGCTTTCGTGAAGGAATACTACTCGCCGGGTAAAACTCAACGCTTGCATAATAAGATTGCCACCTTTGTTCAATATCCTACGGAAACTATCTCGGAGGCATTCGAGCGCTTCAACGAGTACACTCGGGCGGTTCCACATCACAAATTCCCGAAGGAAGACCTCGTGCAAAAGTTCTATCAAGGACTCAACATGGCGTCAAGGACGATCATCGATGCATCGGCGGGAGGATCTATCATCGAGCTTACGCCGACAGAAGCTTTCACTCTATTCAAGAAGGTCGCGGATAATGACACATGGGTGTCATCCGGGCGCCTACATCCGGTTCAACCCACGGGGAACGTCAAGGGAGTCTTGCAAGTGGAGAAGGAGAACATACTTGAAGGTAGGATCGACTCGCTCATGAGGAGGTTGGAGAAGATGGAGATAGAAAAGAAAGAGACTCAAGACTTGAAGGCCGCCGAAGCAAGGTCCACATGCGAAGAATGTGGAGAGTATGGCTATGTCCACAAAGATTGTCCGGAAGAAGCCAAAACGCTCTACACGAGGAAGGGAGAATTGCCGAACTTCCGCTATGGGCAAGGTAGACCTTAATTTAATGCAAGCTCATCTATTGCGAATTTGGTTCCGCTTTGTATACAATTGAAGGAATTCATGGACGAGCAAGTTAAGATCAACAAGGACACTGTCACCAAGTTCAAGACCATAGACAAGGTGTTGGAGAACATCGATAGCAAAGTGACGAAGGTCGGAAGTTCCAATCATCAAGTGCACAACATGGTGAAGATGCTCGAGACGCAAGTGGGACAACTTGCGGGGCGCCTCTCTAACGATGAAGGGAAGCTTCCTGGACAACCCAAAAGTCCAGAATCGGCGAAGGCCATTCAAACACGTTCGGGAAATGAGACCGAAGATCCGGAACATTCCGCGGGAGCAAGGAAGCTTAAACCATCCGCCGAGGCGGAGGAAATCGCGAAGGAGAAGGTTACGGGGATCGTCACCGAAGAGCCCGAATTTGAGATGCCGGAAGAAGACACGAGGATACCGCAACTCAAGCCATGCTACTTCCGAGGTAAACTTGACAACCACTTTGAGAAGTTTGTGGAAGTTGTGCGTAGACTTAGCATCAACATGCCATTACTAGATGCCCTACAAGTACCTATATATTCTCGTTACTTTAAAGACATACTTGCAAATAAATATGAGATAGCAACACTCAGGGTAGATCATGTCAAGATGTCCGAGGAGTGTAGTGCCGCTATTGCTAATGGGCTAGAGAAGCAAAAGGACCCCGGGTGCCCTACAATTCCTTGTTTCGTTGGTTCTTTCAACTTCGAGAAGGCGTTATGCGACCTTAGAGCAAGTGCGAGCGTCATGCCAAGGGATGTGTTCGAGAAGCTACGCCTACCAATGGAGCCTACGGGTATATGTTTGGAGTTGGGAGATAACTCCATTCGCTATACCTTGGGCATTGCCGAAGATGTACCCGTGAAGGTCGGACACCACTTCATCCCCGTCGACTTCGTAGTGCTCGAGATGGGAGAGAGGGTGAAGCCTCCGCTCATCCTTGGGAGGCCTTTCCTCAAGACCGTGGGAGCTACTATTGATGTTGGCAAGGGGGGGATCACGTTCGATATCAACGGAGAAAGGAGTTCCTTCAAGTTTCGACCACGAATCGAGGCATGCAACATGATTGGAGTGAAGGAAGAACCAAAGAAAAAGGAGGGGCTGAAAAAGAAGGAGCCGAAAAAAATCAACGTAAAGAAAATCAAAGAAGGTGTTGCATCCGTCAAGACAAAGGAAGAAAAGCCGCCTGTGAAGACCAATAAAATGACTAAGCCGGAAGACATGCCCGTGCCCAAGATGGTGCGGAAGTGGGTACCCAAGATTGCAATGCCTGCAAAGAGCGTTGATCCGAAGTAATCAAGTGAAGAAGTCTAGCTATAGACTATAAACGAAGCGCTAGGCGGGAGGCAACCCGTTTCATCGAGTCAAGAATAAGCTACCGGGAGAACAACCCGATTCCAGGTTTTTCGAGTCTTTTTAATAATTTAGTTTTTGAGTTTTATTACACAAAGACATTAGACTTAGAAGCGGTTGAAAAATATTACAGACATAATTCTTGATTGAATATTTTGCTTTATCATAAACCCTTTGCATGAACCCTCCTATGTGTTTGTTTGTTTCTTTTCGAGAAACCACAACCAAATAATTTCAGATCCTAACTCAACCCTTCACCCCTATTATGGTGTTGTGGTTGACTTGTTTTTCATGCTAAAACCACATGAGTAGAGCCACGACTTATACCTAGGTGTTAATTAAATTTCAGCACGTGGTAGGACTCGCATGAACCTAGAAACTAAACTTTTGGTTAGTTTAAAAATCCTTATCCTTGGTTTCTCTAGGATTAGAATTTTTCTAAGCCTCATCTAATTTTGTTTTATTCAAAATATCTCTCATTTAGCCAAAATTAGAACCTAAACCTATGCCCCCATGATCATGCCGGGAAAAGTTTGCTCTCAACCAATGAAGGCAAACTATAACGGTGAGACCGATATCAACGTAGTCGGAAAATATTTTCGACTTACATTTGTTTTTAATGGTTTAAAAACTTCTTTAAACTTGTGCTTGAGCTCTTGCATGGCTCTGAAAATATTTTTAAATTTCGAAATTAGAGGAGTGCTTAACCTTAAACACACTTAAAGGGGGGCAATCTAGTTTGGATTGATTATGCATGCACCATTGGATACTCTTTCATCAACTTTCACCAAGTCCACATGCAAACGACAAGCATGGTGGGCAGCAAGCATAAACTTTGCAGGAATTTCATGGTGGCATGTGAAGCAAGTGGAGCAAGGGAGCATGGACATGACTCAAAGCATGAAGCATCAAGTGGAAGGACCAATAATGCAAGAAAAGGAGTGGACGAGAGCGTTTGGGCGGTGCAACTCGTGGAGCACGTGGGCAAGAAAGTTAGAGAGGAGAAATGATCGTGCAGGAAGAAAGCCGAGGCGGGGAGGAGCCAGAGGCCATCGAGGCCGGTCGGCCCAGGCCGGCCGGCCTCCCCTAATTAAGGAGCCCCCCAGCTCCTGTTTTCTGCAGGCAAGCTTCCATCTCCTTCCTCAGTTTGTGTGTTCAAGTTTGTGTGCCGAGAACCTTCGTAGACATAGCCAACCTTCCCAAGATTGATAGCTCAAAAAAATCCACCACCTTAATCCACTCAAAGTCCACATCCCGAAGTAATGTTCTTATGTGCCTAGTTACCGGTTGCAATTCGGAATTTTAGTGGAAAGAAGAGTGCAGCAACCATGTGGAAGAAAACCACAAGTCTCTTCTCCAAGAAGAAGGGTTCATCGTCATCCAAGCTGTCGTCAACAACGTCTTCGAGGAGGCACTCGTTTTCCGAGTCTCCTCGGAGCATGGAGACGGATACGACACCACCACTAAGGAGGAACGACGCTCTCCTCCTCGGTGGCATGAGGGCAACAAGGAGCACGTCCATGAGGTTTACCAAACCTCAAGGGCACACTGAGGAGCCACCCGTTCCACCCCGACGATCAACCCGTTCGACCGCGCCACCTCCATACACTCCAATATATTCCTCATATGGCTTCATCATATTGTCGGAGGAGGATGAGAAGAGGCTCTCTCGTCTTGAGAAGAGGCTTGTGCCCAACGTCGATTTCGACGACCAAGCACTCACCTACTTGGGTTTCAACACCGACATATATTACATGTTGGGGCACCTTGGATGGGTGCAATTCTCCAACAGAGTATCGGCACACAGCCACAAGGAGTTCGCCTTGGAAATCTTGATGATCATTGCACCTATCCTTGATGATGGGGTGCGAAGTTTATCATTCCGTTTGGAGGGAGTCCAACAAGTGGTTCCCTACGAGCATGTTAGGGAGCTACTTGGATTCCATAAGGGAGCTCCGGAGAAAGTTGACGTGCCACCCGACATGTTAGATGGAATTTGGAATTTGATCTCCGGAGAAGCCCACCAACAACGCAATTACATACGCAACCCCATTATCCGAGTATTCAACTCTTGGTTGTGCAAGAGGGTATTGGGGAGGATGTGGGAGACGAAGGTGACCGACACGGAGTTGAATTGGCTCTACTCGGGTTTAATTGCCAGGCAGCCAATAGACCCCTCTTACCTTATGATCAACCGTTGGTGTTGCGAGGCAACATCTGCGGCGGGACATATTGGTTCGGGGTGCTACCTCGCCATGTCAGCCTTCTCCTTACGGCCGGGGATCGCAAGGAACCCCAACCATCTTTTGCGTGGTACCTCTCTCAGCATTGAATATTTGTGGCAAGGCAAATACATTAGTGGAGATGAGAGAGGATGTTTTCGTTTGGCCATAGTGAACCTACCCCTTCCGGATGCGAGGCTTAGGATTTTCATCAAAGGGAGAGAAGATTGGTTGGAAGAGGGACTCCTTGTCCCGGCAAGGAAAAACAAAAGAGGAAGAATCGTAGAGGAGGGAACATCCTCCGCACAAGCGAGTGGTGCACAACCCAATGTCCCACCATTCGGCGGGATCCCTCCTCCGCCAAGTTATTACGGAGGGCCACAAGAGCAAGCATGGGGGGTGGTACACCGGTATCCCCACCAAATTATGTGGTGCCCAACGCTAACTTCGCAGAGCCCTACGCACAATATCCCCAACCACAACAAACCATGGCCATAATTGGAGGGTATGTTGCAAGAAACGCCCAAAACGTCGCAGCCATCCAAGCCAACGTGGCTCAACTTGGTGAGGGCAATGCAAATATTGCCCATGAGCTTGGACGCCATCACCTAATGGAGCCGAATCAATTCGTCGGAGGGAATGTCCAACCGTACTACGAGCAAGGGTATTCCTATCAAGATTATCAACACCAACCACCGGCGGAGGACTAGGAAGATTAAGGAACTTTGGTTTTCTTTTCTTTTCTCTTTCTCTGTAATTTTCAGCTTTTGTTTATGTGTGTTTGCATAATATTTTCTGTTTTTATTTAAATTTCAGCAAGTGTGTTTGTTTATTTTCAGTTTGTATTTCAACTTGATTTCATCATTAATAAATACACCACCTTGTTTTTACCATTGGAAAAGTTACAAAATTTGTGCCATAATGATATATGATCATAATTGCCGCTTTATTTATCATTGTAGTTGATTTATGCATGTTAAAGCTAGTGCTCTCTTAAATCACAAATCTGAATTTATTTAAATGCTAGCTTAATCTTTAGCGGAGGTTATGATTAAAATAAAGACCCATAGTGTTTTATGTGCTCTCAAGTTATGAATAGATTAAAGATGGTTTTTATGCTTAAAAATATCACTAACCTTGTCATAAATATCACTTGTGTGTTGCTCAACCTATCCAGAGCCTAACATATTGCATAAACCTTAGTGTACAAGATTTATTTTTGAGTGAGTTATTGCAGGCCATGATTTCTCTGCCCCGAGACTAAGAAGCTGGTCATTCCATTTTTGTGTATCTATCTTTTTGCTAGCCTTTTATCCGTGCATTGTGTATCCCCACATCGGAGATCTCACAAACCTCGCCGGATATCCACCCTTAAACCAAATATCATCTTTTGTGATTACCTCCTTGACCACAACCTATAATTGAGAATGGATCATCAATTCAAGGAAGATCGCAAGACGGTGCCAACATTGAAGAATGGGGTACCTACCTTATCTTTATCACCTCTTTGCCCGAGGGTGAGCAAACGTCTAAGCATGGGGGAGGAGGTAGGTACGATGCAATTTTAGAGTTCAAAGGGGAGAAAATAAAAAAATTTATGAGAAAGAAAAAAAATGAGAAAAAGAAAGAAAGAAAGAAAGAAAGATATATATGAGAAAAGGAAAAATATGGGTATGTGTAAAAATAAAAATAAAGTGAACTCCCCGGTTCTCTAAAAGTGCATTAGGAAATTCAAGGCTTCAAGATTAAAAGATCCATACTCATTTTCCAACCATGTGCAATCCGATAACGAGGACTTCCTTTGTGCCTCGGGATCACTCTTTGCCATTTGCACATGTCCACTCAACTCAAGTGTGTGTATTTTTCTCTTTCCCCTCCTTGATATAACATCATTTTCCAATGACCTTTTTGACGAGTCTCGGTAAGACCATGAGAAGCTTGTCTTGTTTTGACAACATCTCATTTATAAAATCTTGGTAGGACTAAACTTTCCCAAAGCTCCATATTAAGCCTACCACATATATGTTATGAGAGGGAAAGGAGTAGAATATATAGGTTTGAGAGACAAGATCAGATGGGAGTTTATGAGCAATATGCAAGATGATTTAAATTTGTGAACTTGGTTTAGCTTTTCTCTATCTCGTTCTTTATTTCAAAAATTCGGAGATCTATTTAAACTTTGGGAGCATGTTAATACTTGTGGGATAGGCTAAATTAAGAATCTACCCTCCGTAGAGATGAAGTCTAGTACATTATGGAACTTTAACGAATTAAAATTTTGAGAGCATTATGTTTTCTCATGTATGATCAAGTGCAAGGTTTAAACATTGTTTGGCAACAATGATATCCATTGAAGGCTTACTCTAGGACGAGCAAGGTTTAAGCATGGGGGAGATGTTGACGGTGAAAATCCGTCAACCTAGCCATGAGTTTACCTTCGGTGTTGGCATAAGTTTTATACCTTATCCACTGGTACTAACCCCCGTGGTATAACAAGTTCACGTGTGCATGTCGGTTTTGGAGTTTAGTGTTTATGCAGGATTTCAGCGTTGGATGCAAGACTTTAGGGATAAGTTCATCAAGCACCTTATGACAGAACCTTGAAGCCCGTACAAGTCATGCAATGAAGCAAACTTAACTCCAAGAAGTCAGGGACTTGATCCGAGAAGACGACAAACTCCGAGGACCTAACCAGAAAAGTGCTGAATCTTGCAAGACAAGGAGTTATGCCCAATTCGTAGAGAAACTGACGACATGGACCTACATGCAGAAGAGGGAAACATCTAGAAGACACGGGAACCGACGTAGAGCAAAGGAGGCCGCGGGCTGGGCCTGGATGGGCCCAGGCCGGCCGGCTCAGCCCAGTACAGGGCCCGTTCGTCCCCTCCTTTGCCCTAGCCGCCATTCGGGTTATTCATAGCCCCCAGACCGAGAGCCACGGGGGATCGAATTCGTCATCGGCCGCCGAGGAGCAGAGAAGAGAGGGACACCATCTCGGAGAGAAGAGGGTCGAGCTAGTTGACTAGGGTTTCCCTAGCCGACGTGGGAACCTCGCACGGATGACCACGTCGGAGTTCCCGGAGCTAGAAGCAAGATCAAGGAAGGATCCCGGTGGTGATCTTGTGTATGTCTCATTGTTATAGTTGAATTATCAAGTTGAATCTACTCCTAGCAATCAAGTGTTTCCTCGAAGATTTCGTTTTTCGATCGGCTTTGCTTATTCCAATTATATTCTAGAGATAGATTACATAGGGTGTTCTTTTAGTCGCGGTGGCTAGAGGTACATGCCGGATCTTCCGAAAGAATCTCGACTTGTCTTTTGACTCGCTTTAGACTCCCCGCATGAGTAGGGATACGTTGTGACAGAATGGGGGTTCCGAAAGGCGGATGTTTTCGGATTTGGACGGGAAACCACGGTTTAAAGAGGCTTCTTATAAGATTCGATTTGCTATTTCTTCTCTTGCTTGGAACTTCAACAAAAAGCTTATCTCGATCTCTCTAGATCAGTTTATCTACCCAATCTTTGTTTGTTATCTCCGGTCTTTAGTAGATTAGATTAGTTTCGTGTCTTTTATCTAGATGTATTAGGGTTTCTCTTTATCGAAGATTGAAGTTGCTTGGCTTTACTAGATCATCTTTTGCGTCACACATTTGTTCCACGGATTCGATACCTTGGGTTCACCACTCGAGGGAAGAAGGGTCCCTTGACTACGACGGGAGACTTGTCCGCTTGCAAGTCTAAACGAACTTTGAAATAACTATTAACCGTCAACAAAGATCATATCCAATACATCCAAGTGCTTAATTGCTCATCTTTAGACTTGCATATGCTTTGTGTATGTGCTTAGTGCTAGGCTTAGCTTAGAGCTGAGTGAGTGCAAGGTTGTGCCAACCTTGTGAGGTGATTCTTGAGTGGATCAAGTTGTACAAGGTTCGCCGGAAGCCTTGGGGCCTAAGTGGCTCACCGGCAATCGTCATCGACCCTCTGGCTTGGTGTGGAGTGGCGAGGACACTTTGTGCGGGGGACGTGGTGTCGGGCATACACCCCGGGTACTCATGCAAGGAAGGAGGAAGAGTAGAAGACAGATTCCTACTAGAATTCCCCTGTACTCCTACTAGGACTTGCTCTGTGTAATCCTACTAGGACTCCTGCCTTGTAACTGACTAGGAACTCGCCCTCTGGACTATATAAAGGAGGGTCGGGTACCTAACCGAACATGCACAATCCCTCCAGGAACAACATCAATAGCTGGGCGCAATACTACCCCAAACAGGACGTAGGGTAGCTACTCCCGCTACCCGAACCTGTATAAATCTTGTGTCTTGTGTCCTCGCGCGTACCTTCGGGTTCCAGATCATGGCGATCCTCACCTTCTACCTTGCTGCGGGTACCTCCCATGGAGGTCGAGCGGTTTAAACACCGACAGCTGGCGCCCACCGTGGGGCAATTGTCACGATCATCGTGTGAATTCGAAGGACCTCTCGTCATCAAAAATCAATCTTTCGAAGCCGATGGTCAGGATCAAGTTCATTCTGAGATCCCTCGGTGACTCGTCGAATCTTTGCGTCGAATCTTTGCGTACACGTTCACGACGATTTCAACTCCGGTTAAATCCGGCGAAGCATAAAATCCGAAGCCTACCAGAAATTGATTCGGGTCTGAAGCTAGTGCACCACACGAGATTGGAAGCAATTCACCTGTAGCTATCCGCATCAAGCACGAGACGGCGGCATCAAGTCAAAATCCGGCATGCAGTCTGCTACCTCTGTTTTCGTGTAGGCGTGGCTATGCCTTGCACGTGAAGACTTGCTGAAATTGATTCGAGTCCGAAGCTTGTTCGCTTGCAACTTGTTGAACCTGGCTATGCCTTGCACGTGAAGACCTTGAGGTATATTCGCTCTTTGCTATGTGCACATGGAAAGCTACCAGCAAGGCTCCAGGACCTTTGGCTCAGGTACACCAAAGACGTACAACTACCACGGCTACATCAACCTGCTGTTGACTACTCCAACGATGCCGCGGCTGCATCACCTTCTCCTGCAGTAGTAGACCAACTTCAACCATTCCGTGCACCACGATGCTGTCTTGCGGCCGCATCGGCTCTACATCAACAGCGCCATGCGCCGTGACTACTCATCTCCCGGTCGCACGGGTTCTACATGAACTACGTCGACCTCATGCGTCGTGACTACTCGTCTCTCAGCTGTAGTGGCTCTACATCGGCTACGCCGTGTGCCGCGACTACTCGTCTCCGGCCGCACGTGCTCTACCTGAACCTTGCCGTGCACCGTGACTACTCGTCTCCGGACGCACGCGCTCTACGTCGACCTCGCCGTGCGCCGCGACTACTCGTCTCCGGCTGCACACGCTCTACGTCAACCTCGTCGTACACCGCGAGTACTCGTCTCCACTCTCCCGGCTGCAGCAATCTACCTCGACTACGCCGCGCGTCCGGGTGCCTCGGCTCGTCGCGCGGCTCGTCACGCGGCTCGTCGCGCCGCTCAATCGTCGACTACTCTGGGCTCGTCGTCGACTACTTCACCTCCGCCGCGAGTCCGGGTGCCTCAGCACATCGTGCGGCTTGTCACGCGGCTCGTCGCGCCGCTCATCGTCGACTACTCTGGGCTCGTCGTCGACTACTTCACCTCCGCCGCGCGTCCAGGTGCATCGGCACATCGCGCGGCTCGTCACGCGGCTCGTCGCGTAGCTCGTCGTCGGCCCCCGCTCCGCCTCGCGCGAGCTCGTCGTCGACTACTTCGCCTCCGCCGCGCGTCCGGGTGCCTCGGCACGTCGCGCGGCTCGTCTCGCGGATCGTCGCGCGGTTCGTCGTCGACTACTTCACCTACGCCGCGCGTCTGGGTGCCTCGGCACGTCGCGCTGCTCATCGCTTGTCGTCGACTACTTCGCCTATGCCGCGTGTCTGGGTGCATCGGCACGTCGCGCTGCTCATCGCTTGTCGTCGACTACTTCGCCTACGCCGCGCGGCCAGGTGCCTCGGCACATCGCGTGGCTCATCGCGTGGCCCGTCACGTGGTTCATCGTCGACTACTCCGTGCGCCGCAACTTCCTCTTGCGGCCACACTGGCTCTACTTCAGCCACGCTGTGCGTCACGACTACTTGTCTCGTGGCAACACTGGCTCTACTTCGAGTACACCGCACACCGCCACGACGTCGTCTTCCGGTCGCATCGCGTTGACCATTCATCTCGACTAGTTTTCCAAACCAGTCGAGAACGGCAGTCACGCCCCCAACGACTAGTCGGAATCAACTTTGACTAGTCAACTTCAACAACAACCGTCGCGGCTCCATCGCCGACCGCCACAGCTTCATCATCAGTCTGCCCAGGCCGCAATAGCTAAGTCATTTATTTAAATGATTACTGTTTTCTTGGCTTGTTCTCCTCATCATGTAGGACTACTTGCCGACTACTCATTTGTGTATGCTTCTCGGCGGGTTTTCACGGGAGCTACACTCTGCTGACTACTCTTGGGGTATATCAATCAAGTTGCCACGAGTCTACTTCATCAACTCGGGGCTATCCTAAGGAGGCAGCTTCTACAATCCGCTCCATGCGGCAACATAAAGTCGACTTCTAAAGTCGCATTCTAAAGTCCGCTCCGTGCGGCAACTTAAAGTCGACTCCGGTTGCATCGTCGCCTGCTTCGATGGCATACTACGTGTGTAAGCTTCGATGGAACCTAGCTGTAAGCGGCGCTCGGGTCCAGGCGACGATGGAACCTAGCTGCACGTGGTCTTCACGCTCTGTACCATGGGTCCGAGTACCCTAAGTACTCGCGCTCCGTACCTTGGGTCTGAAATCCACGGCCCAGGTACGCAAGTCGACTCCGGTCGCACCTTCAAGTCCACTACGGTGGCAACCATACCTTGGGTCTGAAATCCATGGCATAGGTACACAAGCCGACTCCAGTCGCACCCTCAAGACGACTCCGGTCTCACCCTCAAGCCCGCTCTGGCGGCAATCGTACCTTGGGTCTGAAATCCATGGCTCAGGTACTCAAGCCCACTCCGGTGGCACAAGTCGATACTAACGGTCGCACCCAAGCCCACTCCAGTGGCACAAGTCGACGCTAACGGTCGCACCCAAGCCCACTCCGGTGGCACAAGTCAACGCTAAAGGTCGCATCCAAGCCCACTCCGGTGGCACAAGTCGACGCTAACGGTCGCATCCAAGCCCACTCCAGTGGCACAAGCCGACTTCGGTCGCAATCTTAAGCCCGCTCCGGCGGCAAAACTACTCGTTTTCTCTGATTTTTCATTCGCTTTGGCTTTCCGGAAAGTACTTTTTCGTTTCTTGCATCGTAAGTCCACCCCGCATGGCACAAAGTCGACTATTGTAGTCGCATCTCAAAGTCCGCTCCGCGCGACATTCTAAAGTCGACTTCTAAAGTCGCATATCAATGTCCGCTCTGTGTGGCATCCTAAAGTCGACTTCGGTTTTCAAGTCGCAACTCAAAGTCCGGTCCACGCGGCATCACAAAGTTGACTTCGGTTCTTTAAGTCGCATCTCAAAGTCCGCTCCGCGCGGCACAAAGTCGACTTCGGTTTTCAAGACGCATTCTAAAGTCCGCTCTACCGGCATCTAAAGTCGACTTTGGTCGCACCTAAAGTCCGCTCTGACGGCACGGCTACTTCTCAAGCTCGGGGGCTCCGCACCAATAACTACTCGACGTGGCTCATACAGCTCTCTTATCTTGAGGGCTACATGCTGCAAGAGTACTCGGATGATGGCTTTCACGAATACTGAAGACCCTTGGATTAATTACCTAATCATTTCAAGGCTCGGGGGCTACTATGCTACACCCATCGTTCAATTTTTTCAAGACGGAAGATTCAGAATCAAGACTGACCCTCAGCTAGAGTCTGCAACTCAACCTAAGGCTCGGGGGCTACTCCATATGGAGTGCGATTTTGCAAATCACACTTCCATATAATCTCGGCTTCAAGACTGATGAGCTGGACCACCTTCTAGCCTCACGGCAGTTCAAGTACTATTGAAGACTTCTCCAAGTAGTACTCGAGGATGCTCAAGAACTACTCGAAGAGGCTTCAAGACTACTCGAACTACTACTCTCGACTCCAACGTGCTCGGGGGCTTGTCGGGCATACACCCCGGGTACTCATGCAAGGAAGGAGGAAGAGTAGAAGACAGATTCCTACTATAATTCCCCTGTACTCCTACTAGGACTCGCTCTGTGTAATCCTACTAGGACTCCTGCCTTGTAACCGACTAGGAACTCGCCCCCTGGACTATATAAAGGAGGGCCGGGTACCTAGCCGAACATGCACAATCCCTCCGGGAACAACATCAAGCGCAGGGCGCAATACTACCCCAAACAGGACGTAGGGTAGCTACTCCGGCTACCCGAACCTGTATAAATCTCGTGTCTTGTGTCCTCGCACGTACCTTCGGGTTCCAGATCATGGCGATCCTCACCTTCTACCTTGCTGCGGGTACCTCCCATGGAGGTCGAGCGGTTTAAGCACCGACACGTGGAGACCCCCTTCCTTGGTGGAGAAGCTCCTTAGTGGAGGTGGCATCAAGGTGACCAAGGGAGCTTGGTAAGTGCCTAAGTGGCTAGCCTTTGTGGCGAGTCAAGTGGTGCTCTTAGGAGACACTTGGTGACCGGGAAGCAATACTCTTGTGTGAGTGCTTCAACAACGTGGACTAGGGGTGGCTTAGTGCCTACCAATACCACGGGATAAATCGCGTGTCAAGAGTTTGCTTCCTCTCATCCCCTTTATTTTTTTTCATTTACTCTTTTGCAATCGTTGCTTGCCTTTACTTTCCTAGAGTAGTATCATGCTAGGAGTTGCTTACAAACCTTGTTTTGGGATGAGAGTTTCACACTAGAACAACTCTAGATGCACATCTGGATAGTATGTTTTTGTTTACCTTTGTGCAAAAATAGTGAAGCCATAAGTTAAGGTTCTAAGTTGCCTAATTCACCCCCTCCCCCTCTTAGGCTAACGGGCATCCGATTCCTTACAGTATGAACGGTGCCGCTCACCCGGTCTGACCGGTGTAGAGGCCTTGTGGGATTTGCCTCGGGTGAATGTCTTGGTGAGTTCCTGTTGTCTTGTGTTGCTGCTGTTTCAAGTTTGGTTTGTTATTGTCTCGGAAGGTCATGTTTGTGATTTTGGGGCTTCCTGGCTTAGACCGGTCTGACTAGCGTGCTACAATAGCCTGACTGGTGTAGGAGCTTTCTGTGGAAGTTCTCAGAATTTGTCACGGTGCTCCAGCAGGTACCAGCTTGTCCGGTGTGTGCGACCGGTCTGACCGGTGTAGTCCAGTACCTGCTCGAGTTGTTTTTTCCGCTGCATTCTCGGGTTAGCTTCGGTGGTTGTTGGTTCCTAGGACCAGTAGCACACCAGTGGCTACGTTATCTTGGCCAACTTGGGTAGTTGAGTCAGAGACGTGCTTTGGAAGACTTGTTCATCTTATTGGAGTTTCCATCTCCTTTGAGAAGAATTTTTATCAGCTCCCATTTACTCCCCCCTCTCTAGTTCGCCTAATCAATCATTCAATCGGTATCAGAGCCACTTATGGATCATCATGATTCTAACCAGGCTAAGATCCAAATATTACATACCAGGAATGGGGTTCGAGCCCTCTGCACTTCTATGGGAAGAACTACAAGATGTGGCACAGGCGGATGGCGGTGTTTCCTCCACGGAAAGGGTCATATCCTTTGGGACGTTACGGTGAACACAACTTATGTTCATCTAATTAACTTCCTTGCTCCAGGATGGAGGGATATGTTCGACACCAACAACATGGAGGTCGACTACTTGTTTCATACTCTATGTCAATGTTATGATTGTTATGAGTTGCGATGCGAGGGGAAGGTGATTAGAGGAATTGGGGCTGATTTGTGGGGAATTAGGGCTCCAGAGCTACAGTTCCCGTGGAGCTACAGTACCCACTGGTATTGTTCACGCCTAGGGTTGTGACGACGGCTAGGGTTGGAGGGACATAGCGAACGGCGGCCGCGGGGCTTCGCCCACGGCCGGCAAGAGAGAAGGATTTGCATTCTAATCTCTTGCTTGATTTAATTGATACATCCCCTCTCTTTAAATAGAGAGGATCACTTGACCTCTAAGTAAGGACTCAATCTTTTCCCTAAATGTTACCCTAATGGGCCTGCTGAGCCAGCCTATTAGACCCGGCCCATTAGTCCCCTGAGACCTGACAATACCCCTCCCTTTTCCGAGCAGCTCGTCCTCGAGCTGCAGCATGAGCACCTTGACAATGACTCGACTCCACACAAACCTATGCCCTAAAGATAAGCCTTTTACATCTCGGATTATTTGATTTTTTTTTCTGAAATGGACCCAGACTTTTCATTGTTTGACTCCCTGACGGTAGGCACCATCCGCCACCTGGTTCCCATGGAGACCATCTAAACGAGAGAGACGCAGGGGCACAACCACATGGAGGCAGTCGCAATGAAGACCAATGGAGACGTCGTCGCGGTGGTCGGAGACGGAAAGCTAAGGCGCTAGGCAGTGTGTCCCTGCTGGTGACAAGGAGCAACACACCTCTTCTTCCACCGTATCCGCAGAGTTGGAATACACCGTCTGCGAAAAATACACCATGCACACCCTTAGACACAACAGCATATTGGCACAATTGCTAGTAGCCATCGAGGGAGTCGAGATCGCAACCCTCTGCATCGAAGGCGAAGGTTGAGGACCATGTGTGGTTCGAGGACCGGTGGATGGTCACTTCCTTGTGTGATGAGTGATTGACAACGTTGTGTGGACTGATTCTTGGCTAAGTATTGCAGGTGCAGGTTGTGGCTTGACTCGTGTTGGTGCAGGTGAAGAACAAGCGCGAAAGGTCGTTGCCGGTGAGGCCTCCAGGTGTGGAGAAGACAAGTAGGCTTCATTCGAGGGACCCGGTGGCCAGTGGGGTCAAGTGCGGGCCGCATGGTGGCATGAACAGCAAGATGAAGTCGTGGACGGTTTCTTGGTAGAGCCTCAAAACCAAGGGCGAGCCGGGACTACACGGGAGCCAAGTCATGAGTGGAGACTGGCGGAAGCTACACCAACAACTGGACGTAGGGTATTACTCTTCGGAGGTCCGAGCCAGTATGAACTCGCCGTGTTCTCTGTGTTCCGCGTACTCGTGTACAACCTTCAAGTTCTTAGCCTTAGACTCCTCCCCGCCGAACAACTAAACCACAGAGATTAACACCCCCGTGGGCTTTCCAAATCTCACCATCTGATAGTTGGCGCGCCAGGTAGGGGTAGAGTCAAGGTTGTTCGTGCAACTCGATGGCTTCGACCAACGGCATCATCTTCCCGGAGAGCATGGCGGACATCCTCGCCAATCCCGTTGACATCTGCTTTGGCTCGATGCTGGCGACATCCACCGCTCCAGCCGCCTGCCTCGTCATCGAAAGCAACGCGGTCACCACCAACCAACAGATCGAAACAGATTCACAGCGGCGAGTGTGGCTACCACGCGACATCCACCAATTTGGTCGGTAAAGCGTATCGATCTGGATTCTATTGGCCTACGGCCGTAACGGACGCTAAAGACCTCGTGAAGAGATGCAAAGGATGCCAATTCTTTGCCAAATAGCAGCACCTGCCAGCTCAGGTCCTGTGCACTATCCCTCTGTCTTGGCCCTTCGCTATGTGGGGCCTCAACGCTGTAGGACCGTTTCGTACCGCCCCAGGCGGCTACAAACATATCCTGGTTGCCGTAGACAAATTCACCAAATGGATCGTAGTCCAACCTATTGCGAAAGTGATGTCGGAAGAAGTAGTTAAATTCATTAGAGACATCAAACATCGCTTCGGTGTGCCTAACAGGATCATCACTGACCTAGGCAAAGATAACCTCATCGACGTCTACTACCCCTCGGTCACCCACCCACGGTGTAACGGTCAGGTCGAGAGAGCCAACGGCATGGTGCTCCAAGCACTAAAGGACTGCATCTATGACGACGCCTCCAACTATGCCACCCGATGGTTAGCCGAGCTGCCTCACGTGATTTGGGGTCTCAAAACTCAAGTCAGCTCTGCTACGGGCTTTTCCCCCTTCTTTCTGTACTACCTACCGATGTCGCTTTCGGAGCTCCACGGATCCAGTTCTACGAGGAAGGAGAGGCCGAGCAAACACGTCGCATCGACCTCGACAGCCTTGAAGAACAAAGACTCGCCACCGTCACGAGACAAGCTCGTCATGACCAACAGTTACGTCGCTATCATGATCGCAACGTTAGGGAAACTTCCTTCAACGTTGCCGACCTCGTCCTCAAACGCATCCAGAAGACTGACAACATGCACAAGCTCTCTGCCCCTTGGGAGGGACCTTTCATCATCACAGAAGTCATCAGTCCGTCTACATATTGACTCCAGTGGGGCGACAGACAAGGAGTACCCAACCCTTGGAACGTGGAGCATCTACGACGATTCTATCCGTAGAATAGTCTTAAATTCAAGTTATGTATTTCTTTTTCTTGTACTATTCTTTTTTCAGATTAAATAAATAAATATTTCAAGTGGTCATCTGCTATGAGTCGAGCACTACCTCGTCCTTCCTCATGCTTCCCCCCCTCGACATGCTCGGGGGCTTGGCTGAAGCCAACATATGGGTTGCAAAGCCTGGGGTTTGTGGAATCTCTCTTAGTCCCTCCCCTCGACTTGCTCGGGGACTTGGCACAAAGCCAACCCAAGGGTCATTAATACCTATGGACACCGTCCCTAAACAAGTACGAAGCCTCTCGCCACCATGAGCATGCTTGGTCACCAAGACCTGAGCCCTAGGCTCCTCCCTTGCGTGCCGACCTCTCGTAAGCCTCCACGCTGAGCTATGGAGGTCGGTAAGCCAGCCTCTCCGTGCGTAGTGGTTAGCGAGTCAAGAACATAGTACGTCGCCATCTACAAGACCAACCAAACTCGTGCAGGCAAAAGGCAAGTACTTCGTTAGGGTCTCTTCAACATATCCTTGAAGCATTATTTACAAGTCATGAGAGGAGGGGGAGGTACAACTCCTAACCACTACTGGTCGCCACCGTCGCTACCATTGCCACCGGCTCCACCATCGCCTTCGAAGTCGATGTTCTCCATCACCTCGTTGGAGGCATCATGAACTTCAAGCTCCAGGGCTTGGAGGTCCTTCATGGTGTCCGCACCTCCCTTAATCTTGTCCATGCCGACCTTAGGATAGTGAGACTTAACTGTCACCAGTGCATCGGTCGTAGCCGCCAAACCCGTCGCCCTCAGGAAAGTCAAAAGCCTATTAGGAGTGTCTACCAGGCGATTAACAATGGACTGCTGCTGCTCTCCTTCTTCCAGAACAGGTATGCAAGAGATTGCATAATTGGCAGCACCCTTGAGGTCGTTCAGCTCCACCTCATACCCTACAATAGTGGTTTGGTCATTCTCCAATGACATCAAAACAACTTCGAACTCGGCTTCAAGGCTCCGACGAGCTGATGTCTCATAAGCCAGCTTTTCAGATACGGTGTACTCACTGTCAGTAGCTTCTCTCATCGCCTGTTTGAGTGCCAGGCCTCCGGCCTCGCTCTCCCGGATCCTTATCTCCAGATCCCGAATCTTGCTCCTGGAGGTCGCCAGAGCGTTCTTCAGTTCCTCCTCATGGTTACGGAAGTCTGCGGGATACAATAGTTAGGACCTCCTCTTCAAAGGGATCATTAACACAAAAAAACCGACCTACCAGTAGTGGCAATATTAAATTGTGCAGCAGTTTCCACGGCCTTGCGCCTCTCCCCGGCGAGCTTGTCCTCAAGCTTCCTCTTACCGGCGGCCGCCGCCTTGCGGACCTCCTTGAGCTCTTGCTCAAGGTCGATAATCCGCTGCTCTTTCGCCGCCGCATCCCTCAGTGCCAGTGACTGCCACAGCACGACAAGATCGTCAGCAACATTTCAATCACATACGACCAAACCACAACAACACGTCATAAAACACCTACCGTCAGCGCGTTGTTGATGGTGATGATGCTGGTCCGCAAGGCCTACATGTCCTTGTTATCTTCAAATCAGTCCTCTTGCTAAGGGGTGTGATTCCAATTAATGGTGCGCCGTGGCAACTTTGGGCTCGAAGAGGAAGAAGGAGGTACTTGTGCGCCAGATGTTTGTGGAATCATGTTACAATGCTCTATTCATGTTAATTGATATTGTCAATGAATTGTGTAGCATGTTGTGAGCTTTCCTTGGAGTTTTGGGCTTGTCTTGTCTTCGGGTTGTGTTGTTTTTCCTCTTTTCGGTTGGTTTTAGAGTTTTCCTTGCTCTTTCTTTTCCTAGCTTTTGCTTTGTTAGTTGCCCTTGGTTGAGGGGGAGCTTGGCTTCTTTTGATAGAGAATTTGATTCCAAGAAGGGTTGTGGCTTTTTGGGCAGTCTTTGTGATCCTTAAATTGGTATTCCTTCTATGGTATTCAATTGGGATCTTTGCGGTTTTGCAATTGGTACTTTTTCTATGGTACTCAATTGGGACCTTTGGTGGCTCTTCTCTCACTTGGAGCGATTCTTGGTTGGTGTGTTCCCTCGTGAGCTTTATTTGTGTTAAGTCAAGTTCCTTGTCTCCCTATGCATTCTGCATTGCATTTGTATCATATATCATGATGTATAGACTTTGGTAGGTTTGACATTTGTGTCTCGCATTCTGTTATATATCATGTTTTTTTGACATACATATCTACCTATGTTGCATTTGTATCATATTGCATTTTAGGATGATGAGCTTCTTCCATATGCCTCATTTGAGTTTCTTTGGCTACTTGTGAGATATTGGTCATGTGTGTGGAGAAATGGCTATGTGAGGCTATGCTCTTGGAATATTTGAGATATATGTGTTGTGAGATAGCCTTTTTGAATCAAATGCTAATCTTGACCAAATTTGATGAAATGTGCTCCACTCATGTGTAGTAGTATATCCATGTCACTTTTTGGTCTAAATGTGCCTTTCATGCTTAGATTGTGCTTGGATGTCTCTTTCTTGCATTTGGGCCAAATGCCGATATCATTGTGAATGTTTGACCTATGTTGCATTCATGGAGGAGCATAAGCTTCTTTTTGCCGCAAAGGCACTTCATGTACCATGAAATAAATTAATCTTGAAAAGAAGTGTCTATGCTTGAAAAATGCTCCCTCCATCATGTTTATGCTTAAAATGTCTTATCTTTCACACATGGGTGCAAAACATGTTCCATGATGTTCACTAGTAGAGAAGTCTCCCCGAAGTGGACACATGGCTCATGAGCTTTAACATGACATGCTTTGCTTTATGGGTGTTTGCAATGATCTTTTGTTGAGAATTGGATATCCTTGTATGATCTCTGGATGATATGCATGTTTTTTGCTAGAATATGACATTGATAGGCCTTTAAATTTGAAATGAGCCATCTTTTGATAAAATTGCTCAAATCTGAAAATTTGCTTTGTCACATGCCTATATTTCCATATATTACTTGTGGCAATGCTTTGACTATGCTATGACCCATATGTGTGCTCTTTGTCTCACTTCTAGCCTTTGACACTAGATTTGGCCTATTTGAGAAGCTCATGTAGATGTTTATATGCTTTGTCTTACATTCACACATTTTCACCTTGATTCATACATTGTCAACAAGGGCGAGAAGAGGTGAGCTTAATGAAAAATTCAAAAAACTGCATCTAAAATTTGGAAGTTTGCATCCACATGTTCAAGGGGGGCTTGCATTTGTGTAGGGGGAGCTTTGGTGAGTTTCCTTTGTTTGCCTGAGTTGTGCTTTGGTGGTTGCTTTTTTCTCTATCACGTGTGTTTAGGGTGAGCTTTGTATGCTCTTTGTCCCTAGTGCATATGTTTAGGGGGAGCTTGTGAGCTTGGTGTGCTCTTTTCTCTATCTCATGAGTTTAGGGTGAGCTTTGTATGCTCTTTGGCCCTAGTTCATGTGTTTAGGGGGGGCTTGTGAGTTTTGTGCTCTTGTGCCGGTGGTGTTGAGCCCCGTTGCCTCTTCTTGAGGAGCCGGTGTTTCACTTGTGTTTTCGGTTGTCACATGATCGGTGTTGAGCCCTTTGTGCCTCTTCTTGAGGGATCATGCATTCTTGTCTCGGTTGTGTCGAGCCGTTGCCCATGACTTTGGGGACCGAGTCATTGAGTTGTCCTTTGTGGTTTCTCTCATGCCAAGTGACCTTATTCTTTGCTCTCGTGTGGTTTTCTTTCACTTGGATGAGTTGTTCGGCCTTTGCCCTCTCAAACCATTTCTTTGTGCTCACATGTTGTCAATCCACTCCTCAAGGGGGAGAAATTTGGAAAATCAAGTTGATATGAACCTTGATTTGATGGTGATGAGCGGTTGACAAGTGTTTTGGTAAGAGTTTTATGGCACTTTGTGTTGAGCATTTTGGTTTGATGGCTTTTAGGGATTGCATGTTGGTAGTGTGTCTCTTCGATTGCGCTTAGCCTTTGTGCTTGCTTTGGTTTCGAGAGGAATTTGTCGGAGCATGCTTTTATCCCTTCTCACTTCAAGTGGCCTTTTGTTTGCTCTTTATTGGCTTTGTGGTGCTTGAATGAGTTCTTGTTTGCTTTTTGATCTTCTTTTGTCAATGCACTCATCAAGGGGGAGATTGAAGAACCAAGTTGAAAAGCACCTTGGTCCGTGTGTGATGAGTGATTGACCGGATGGTTTGAAGCTTTGTGTGTGTAGTGTTGAGTTGTGTTGTGTGTGTTTTATTTTGTGTATTTACCTTATTGTTTATGTGGTGTGTTGTCAATGCACCCGTGAGGAGTGGTTGACAATGTTGTGTGGACTGACTCTTGGCCTAGTATTGCAGGTGTTGGTTGCTGCTTGGTTTGTGTTAGTGCAGGTGAAGAACAGGCGCGAAAGGTCTTAGCCTTGCGGGGCCTCCGAGGAGTGGAGAGACAAGTAGGCTTGGTTCGAGGGACCCGGTGGCTGACGGGATCAAGTGCGAGCCGCATGGTGCAAGAAGAGCAAGACGAAGTTGTGGACATGGAGCTGGTGCATCGGTGGTGGCCAAGTCAAAGAACGAGGCAAGACTGAGTAGACCGTCTGGGCACCGGAGGTGAAAGGCTTGGCGGGCTCGACGCTTGGCGTGGTGAGGCTGGGCCGTGTACGCGGGGTTTGGTGGTTTGGCCACAATTTCATCGGAGGAGGGTTTCTCGGTTTGGGCCTCAAAACCGAGCCCGAGGGCCTCGCGTGACAGAAACGGTATCCGGGTGCATTGGGAAGCGTCGAGGCGGGCGACACGCGGCATGATCGATGTGCTTGCGTCGGGAGGACGTGAAGGCATGATGGATGCGCGGCCGTCCGATGGTGAACTTCATGTGTTAACCAAAATGCCCCTGTGAGGGCTTGAGTTGTACTCCTAGTGTAGGGGCACTTCGGTCTTTTCCGGAGGGCCTATATATAGGAGGAGGGGGCTGAATTTTCAGCCAACTCTTGGGATAGCTGAAGGACCGATACGGCGAACCAGAGAGGGGGGAGTGAATGGGAGCCGATAAAAATTCTTCTCGAAGGAGATCGAAACTCCAACAAGATGAACACGGCTTCCAACACACGTCTCCGACTCACTACCAAGGTTAGTCAAGCCCACGTAGCCACTGGAGTGCCACTGGACCTAGGAACCAACACACCACCTACCGACCCGAGAAACGCAGCGGAAAACCAAACCTCGAGTCTACGAGACCCACACCGGTCGGACCGGTGAGCACCACCGGTCGACCGGTCCCTGGCCGGTGAACCGAGCAACTTCCACTAAGTGGCTCTAGACCGGTCAGACCGGTGAGACACACCGGTCAGACCGATGGCAGCCTGAAAGCCCCCAAGGCACCAAACAGGCCAACCGACCACCAAACGGACCCAAACTCGAAACAGCAGCAACACGGGACAACAGCGAACTCGCCAAGACGTTCACCTGCAAACCCACAAGGGCTCGCACCGGTCAGACCGGTCAAGAGCACCGGTCAGACCGGTGTAGCCTGGGCAGCTCGGGATGAACAGCACCTGCGGGTCAACTCCCCCAAATCCAAAACTCGATCTCCCGAATCGCTCCACGGACTTGAACAAGACATTGGGGATATCAGGAACACCTCATGAGGAGTCCACAGCCAAGATTAATCCCACCAAATCTCGTCCAAAAAGGAGGAATCGAAGAAATCCCGCCGAAAGCACTTCCAACCCAAGAACTAAAGAAACCCCGAAATCGAGCACATTTCCTCACGGATTTGGAAGGGGGAATCACAGCCCAAAGAACCACGAAGGGTTCCCACAAATTTCCCCCATCAAATCCCCAAGAGAAAAGCCCCGAAAACAACGCAAAGAAATCACCGAGAGAGGGCTCCGAAAATCACCACCAAGAACAACCGGGGAAAACACATCCAAACCTTGAGGAACCACGCCGAATCATTTATACATGAAACAAAGGTTCGTACAAGGTCTAGCAAGCCGCCCGATAATCCATCCCTCTCTACAAGATCTCTCCGTGAAGCTCTCTTGCTAGTCCTAGAGAAAACCTAAGGAAAATAGGTGGAAAATAGGAAAACTAATGAGCTAGGGTTCCAAGAGTTGGCTGCCATCCTCTCACCTCTTGGGTTATATGGAGGCAACCGAATGTCTAAAACGCCCTTCTCTACTAACTAGGGATACAAGCCCCTCAAGGGCGGATTTGGAATTCTTGATGTCTTCACCATCGGACGGATGCCCGGCGACCGCACCCTGCGTAGCCTTGACGCAAGCCATGCAATCCCGACGCGTGTCCTCCGCTTCGAAGTATCCGGACTGCGTCGTCGCACACCGGCCAGACCGGTGCTCCTCACCGGTCAGACCGGTCCCAACCGGTCGAGGCCGTGCGCGCTTCTTTGCGGCTCCGTCTTCGGTTCTCCGGTCTTGGCTTTGTGGATCAACCAAGGAACCCAGTGGTTTTCTGGTGAACCACCGGAAACCCCGCGAACTCGGTGTAGCCTCCGCCAATCTCCACTCATGACTTGGCTCCCACGTAGTCCCGGCTAGACCTTGGTTTTGAGGCTCAACCAAGAAACCGTTCACGACTTCATCTTGCTGTTCATGCCACCATGTGGCCCGCACTTGACCCCCGCCGGCCACCGGGTCCCTCGAACGAAGCCTACTTGTCTTCTCCACACACCGGAGGCCTCACCGGCGACGACCTTTCGCGCTTGTTCTTCACCTGCACCAACACGAGTCAAGCCGCAACTTGCACCTGCAATACTTAGCCAAGAATCAGTCCACACAACGTTGTCAATCACTCATCACACAAGGAAGCGACCATCCACCGGTCCTCGAACCACACATGGTCCTCAATCTTCCCCTTGATGAGTGCATTGACAACACCCACACGAAAGTAACAAGAGAGAAAAGAAAAGAAAAAGAAACGAATAAAAAGAAACTCCAACAAGCGATCGAAAACCAAACAAAGGCAAAGAGCAAGATCACTTGAAGGAAACAAGTCTCGGACCCCTTAGGCAAGGGCAACGGCTCGACACATCCGAGGCAAAACAAAGCTCAAGAAAAGAGCGCAAACCACCAAAACAAAGCTGGAACACCACAAAGAGCTCCCCCTGCACACATGCAAGCTCCCCCTGAACCAATGCACCTCCCCCTGGACGGATGCATGCAAGACACCACTTGAAACAGGGCAGCTGCAACAAAACAGCCCTGACCGGTCAGACCGGTCCTCACCACCGGTCAGACCGGTGTGCAACATGTGTACAGAACCGCACTCACACCGGTCAGACCTGTGACCCCGACCGGTCAGACCGGTGCACAACAGAGCCCATAAATGGCTCGAAACCACCTGAAAACCTTCTAAACGCGTCCAGCAAGCCATTTCAAGCTCAAACTTCTCCCCCTTGTCGGCAATGCATGAATCAAGCCAAAAATGCAAAACTTTCAACCTAGAGCTTCTCAAATATACAAAATTCAACAAAGAATGCTACACATGTCCAAATGAGCAAGTTAGACACTCTACGGCTTCGTATCGATCTCAACTACATGATCACCAAGTTTCACAACCATTGGACGAAGCTAATATGGATTTTGGCAATTTTGCGAAAAACTTGCCTCTCATAAGCAAAGTCCTAAACATGATCAAAGCATATCAAAATGGCAAAGCCACACAAACGTCATGCTAGGACAGCCATTCTAATCATAAGACCATCACAAACACCCACAAGCACCACATATCATGTCAAAGCCACCGAGCCATGTGCCTACTTCTATTTATGAGACTTCTCATTGGTAGGCATCATGCAACGGTTTAGCACCCAAAGCAAATTAAATTCAGCACATATGACATGGGAGCATATTTTCCAAGCATTTTTCATTTCATTTTCAGATTTGTAAATGGTACATGAAATGTCTTTGCGACAAAAAGGAACTTATGCTCCTCCACAAGATAAATCAAGAGGGCTAAACATTCACGATGGCAAGTGAGCCTTTGGCCCCATATGATCAATAAACTAGCCATCCAACCACAAATTAAGCATAGCAAGGCCACAAAAACATGTCAAGAGCATGTAAAGGCATTTACACATGAGAGAGCATACATATGACAATTTTCAAAAGCATAGCTATCAACCATGGATTATTTATCAAGATCATCAAGAGCTAAGCCAAACCAACCGTAGCATACCAAAAAAGCTCACAAAGACATATATCTCATTCCATGGTGAACAATGTATATGAGAGAAGCTTTTCCTAACCAATGCATATGATACAAAATGCATGCAATCTAAGATACAAGGATGCCTATACATCATGTTACATATGCCATGCCAAATGCAAGAAATGCACAAAGGAAAGCTATACATATGCTACAAAACCGGCTCCTAGAGGGGAGGCAAAAAGGGCTCGACACCACCGGCAAAAGAGACCTCCCACACACCCAACTCAAGAAATCAAACACACACCAAGTTCCCCCTGCAAATGAGTGAAAGTTGCTTGATCCAGGGGTTTGGTGAAAATATCGACTAGTTGGTCATGTGTGGGTACATGGATCAAAGCTATCTTTCCTTTCTCGACGTTGTCTCTCAGAAAATGGTACCTCACTTCTATGTGCTTGGTTTTGGAATGGAGCACTGGGTTCTTTGCAACGCTTATGGCACTGGTGCTATCACATTGAAGTGGGACATGGGTATACTCCTCACCAAAGTCACTCATGGTGTAGGTGATCCAAAGGTGCTGAGAGCAACAACTAGCAGCGGCAACATACTCGGCCTCGGTCGTGGATTGAGCAACACTCGATTGCTTGCGGGAAGACCAAGACACCAACGAAGAACCCAAAAACTGGCAAGTCCCAGAAGTGGACTTCCTATCCAACTGACACCCGGCAAAATCCGCGTCTGAAAAGCCATGAAGCACCAACGAGGAGGACGCGGAGTACCAAAGGCCGAAGTCGGGAGTGTGACGCAAGTACCTGAAAATTCTCTTCACCGCTTGCCGATGCGAAGTCCTCGGAGACGCTTGAAAACGAGCGCACAGACACACTGAGAACTGTATGTCCGGCCTCGTCGCCGTCAAGTAGAGGAGTGACCCGATCATGCTCCGGTACTCCTTCTGGTCCACGTGTTCACCTTCCTCGTCCGCATCAAGAGGCCGTAGTCGTACTCATCGGCGTCGTCATAGCCTTGGAGTCCTCCATCTTGAACTTCCGCACAATGTCCTTGGTGTACTTAGCCTGGTGCACAAATGTTCCTTCCTTTGATTGCTTGATTTGTAGCCCGAGGAAGAACTGCAACTCACCCATCATACTCATCTCAAACTCCCTGCTAATATCATCTGCAAACCTCGCAACAAGAGAGTTAGACGAGCCACCAAAGACAATATCATCCACGTACACCTGCACAATCAGGATATCTCTGCCCTGCCTCAGCAAAAACAAGGTCTGATCGACCTTCCCCATCTCAAAGCCTCTCGCAAACAAGAACCCCCTCAACCTGCCATACCAAGCTCTAGGCGCCTGCTTCAGCCCATACAGCGCCTTCCTCAACTTGTACACCCGGTGGGGGTACCTCTCACTCTCAAACCCCGGAGGCTGCCTCACATACACTTCTTCCTCCAGCACACCATTCAGAAAAGCACTCTTCACATCCATTTGGTGCAACTTGAACCCTTTAGCCACATTAAAGGCTAGAAGGATCCTAATCGCCTCCAAACGGGCTACGGGAGCAAAGGTCTCCTCGTAGTCAATCCCCTCCTTCTGACTGAACCCTTGAGCAACAAGTCTCGACTTGTTCCTCACAACCTCACCCTTCTCTCCCTCTTTGTTTTTCCACACCCACTTTGTACCAATCGGCTTACACCCTGGGGGAGGGTCAACCAACTCCCACACCTGATTCCTCTCAAAGTTCTCCAACTCCTCATGCATCGAATTAACCAAATTGTGATCAGATAGTGCGTGTCCAATGTCTTTGGGCTCAAAAGAAGCAACAAACACAGCATGAGCAAAGTGAGAATTGTTCCGAACCCTCGACCGTGTAGTGCGTTCATCCATGTCGCCGATGATCCTCGAAGCTTTGTGATCCACTTGAACTCGCCGGGGAGGTTCTCGCCTCGAAGCTACCTCCCCCTCAACATCAGTTTCTCGTCGTTCTTGATTTGTCGTCGTAGGTGTAGCAGAGGGTCCATCCATCATCGTAGTTGAAGTAGTGGGTACATGTTGAGCCGGGGGAACCGCACCACTATCTTCATCATCACCATGTTCATGCTCCTCCTCCTGAAAGATCCCCTCGCCAAGCTCATCATCACCTGCACACTTAAAGACAAGCTGACTACGTGGCTCTGTCTCGTCGAAGGTTACCTCGCAAGTCTCCACAATTTGGTTAGTTTCAAGATTGAGCACACGATATGCTCTAGAATGAGATGCATAACCAAAGAAAATGCCATCGACAGACCAAGCCTCAAACTTATCTAACTTCCCGCCTTTATTCGAATGAAACACTTGCAACCAAAGACATGGAAGTGACTCACCTTGGGTGTGCGACCATGCATCAACTCATAGCATGTCTTCTTCTTGTACACTCTGAGGTATATCCTGTTCGACATATAGCACGCGGTGTTCACCGCCTCAGCCCAATACCTCCTCGGAGTCCTGTGCTCATCAAGCATCGTCCGAGCCATCTCGCACAAGGTCCTGTTCTTCCTTTCCACAACACCATTTTGGGGAGGCGTATACGGACTCGAAAACTGGTGCTCAAGACCCAAGTCATGGCAAAAGGTTTCAAAACGAGAGTTCCTGAATTCCGAGCCATTATCACTGCGGATAGCTCGTATGGCATCTCCGTGCCTCCGTTCCTCAACCTCAAGACTAGATCTCGAACAAAACCAAACGTCTCCCCCTTATCCTCAAGAAAGAACACCCACGCATACCGAGAATAGTCGTCCACCACAACAAGGACATACCACTTCCCACCGCGCATCGCACACGAGCCGGGCCAACAAGGTCCATATGGAGCGAGCTCGCAAGGACGCTCGGTCATCACATCGGTGAGAGGCGGGTGAGAAGAGGCCACCATCTTGGCATGCCTACACGGAGCACAAACCAACTCTTTCTCAAGCCTCAACCGTGGCAATCCTCGGACCAAATTGAGTTTACTCAAGCGAGACAATAGGTCAAAGCTCAAGTGACCCAACTTCCTATGCCACTTCCACAACTCACTCGAAGAACCAGCCAAGAAACAACGCTCCACACCCGAAGACTGAGAAAAATCAGCACGAAACACTTGACCCTCGGGAACGACCATACAGATAAGGTCCCCTCGAGAGTCCACAATCTGAGAACCACCTGGCCGAAACAACACCTCAAAACCCTCATCCAACAACTGGGACACATAAAGCAAATTGTACCCCAGCGATTGAACAAGAGCAACACACCTCAGAGTCATCTTGTCACTCACTTTTATCTCACCTTCTGAAAGCACACGCCCACGCCCATTGTCCCCAAAGGTGATGTACCTCTTCGTCACCACCGGGACGAGACTTGAGAACCACCCCCTGTCTCCGGTCATATGCCTCGAGCAACCGGAGTCAATCAACCAAATGTTCTTCAAGTCTCCCACCTGAAATTCAAAAATAAGCACGTGAGCGAACAAACGACTCAGCACTGGGGTTAGTACCAAAGGAGGAAAACTAGTGCCGAGCCATTTGCTCGAAGGTGGGGTTAGCACCAACCAAAGCATCTCTCCTACCAAAACTACTTCCACGAGGGAACCACCCCTCTCTGCCTAGAGGAGGACCAAATCCATGCAAGAAAGCCCGTGGAACGTCCTTCCTCTCCAACTCAAAGCCACGACTCCTCTGATCCCCGTATTGAGCACGAGGAGGAGAACGCCTAGCAAACTGACCACCTGTACCCTTTCCAGCCCAACCACCAGAACCACGACCTCCAGAAACAACCCTTGCACCTGTACGAGCTCGAAACCCAAACGGTACCGTTCTCCGTCCGTGCCCGCACCGGTCCCGACCGGTGCCCCACACCGGTCGGCCGGTGTGACACAGGACAGCGCACCACCCGCGGCCTTCTTCTCTCCCCAAGCCCGAACTGTCCTCACAATCGCCTTGCCCCTGGGCATCTGCATACGAGGCTCAAGTACACCATCGGAAGGGTGGTACTTGTCCTTGTTAGCCCACTCCTTTGCCATTCTCTCCTCTCGCTTCCTCTTGAAGAAAAACTCCTCCTTATGGCCATCTCTCCCACAATAGCCACAATGGAACCTCACAAGCTTAGGCTTAGGCTTGGGATGTGGCTGCTCACTTGGCTTCTCTCCACTCAAACCCTCCACCGGTTTCTCACCACTAGCCTTCTCAATCTCCTTTCCAAAGAACACTTTCCCCGAAGTGCTCACAAACTTGATAGGCTTTTGTAGGTCATTTGTGGGTGTAGGAAACACGGGTGGAGCTGGGGTTGTGTCTAGTCGGTTCCTTAGATGGTTAGGTTTTGATGGGAAATCATTCTTGTGGTGGGTTTTTGGTGGCTCCGGGATATTCTCTCCGCTTCCCTCACCAACCTTGTTTGCCCCAAGCCCCTCACCATCTTGCCTCCTAATGGCCTCGATCATCATCCTCAACTGAGGCTCATGACCGGACAACCAACCCATCAACTTCCTCAAGTCATCATTCTCATCCTGCAAACGATCAACATAATGTGCAAGCTCCAAATTTTTCAATGCATGCATTTCACAGGTAGACCAAGATGTAGGCATGGGTTCCTTCAATTTAGCCTCGAGCGAACTAGTGTAAGCATGCATCTCATCAATCTTAGCATGCAAAACAGGGCAAGAAGTGCAAGCACCTAGCAAAGCAGGTCTAGACTTAAGCACGACCACTTCAACCCTAAGCACATCTAGTTCCTCACACTTGGAGGCATGCTTCTCCTTAAACAAAGCAAGATCAGCAAGGAATATGGAGCAATCGGCACAATCATTCTCATCGAAACAACGGGGCTAGCCTTAAGCGAATCAATCTCAAGCTTGCTATCAAGCACCTGTGTCTCTAGCTCAGCCACTCTAGTCCTAGCATCCTCGAGTGAAGCCCTAAGCTCTTTCCTCATTTTCTTTGCCTCTCTAAGGATGTCATCATGGTTATCAAGCAAAGAGCCAAGCCTCTCATTCTCCTGGCGCAAGAAGGGAAGTTCATCACGCACCTCGTCGTCGGACTCAGAGTCTGAGTCGCTCTGTGTGCTCTTCTTGCTGCCGGAGCTCAGCGCCATGGTCCAGAAGCCATCTCTCGCGGAGCAGCTCATCCCGCTCAGGTTCTTGGATGACTTCTGGTTCTTGCGACAGTCTCCCTCGTCTTCACTGCTGCTCGAGCTCGAGGTGGAGTACGCGGAATTGGAGTCGACGTCGCTCGCTCCAACCATCGCTCGGGCCTTGCTTCGGCCCTCCTTCTTCCTCGATCGTCGCTCGTCCTTGTACTTGTTCTTGTGCTTGCTCTTGTGGTCGCGCCTCGAACGGTACTTGCCATCGTTCATCCTCGGCTTGTGCTTGTAGCTTTTCTTGTTCTCGGCCTTCTCCGGGCAGTCGGCGACGAAGTGTCCCGGCTTGCCGCACTGGAAGCAAGTCCTCGTGTTCCTCCTCATGTTCACGCGGTTCTCGTGCAGCCTCTCGAACCGCCTCGTCAACAACGCCAGCTCGTCCTCTCCAAGGTCATCAAACTCCTCATCCGGCATAGACATCAAAGAGGAAAACGAGAACATCCTGGTGGATGGGTTAGAGTTAGTCTTTCCTTTGGAACCACCAACGAGGGCAAGACTATGGGAATCAGTCGGTCCCTCGAGCTTGGCGATCATGCCCCTATCCACCTCAGCCGACTTGAGCTTTGAGAATAGCTCGTTCACCGTCAGAGTATCATACCTCTCCGACTCGACTATGGCCTCGAACTTTCCGCCCCATATCGTACGATCCAAAGAGTGTAAGAGCTTGACCGCTCTATCATGATCATCGTACGGGAGCACGTCCACATTGGCCCTCATGTTGTTCACCACCACCGTGAACCTCTGAAACAAGGCATCGATGGACTCACCGGGGAGATGAGTGAAGTTCTCGTACTCTCTCCGGTAGGTCGCATACATCCGTGCCTGAACCTGGGCGTTCCCAACATGAGCCTCCTTCAACACCGCCCAAATCCTACAAGCCAAGTACTTAGTGTGCACCCGATCGAACTCAGGCTGACACAAAGCACGAAACAAGTAGTCGACCACCTTATTGTTGGCGTCGAATCTGTCCCTCGACCCTGGAGCAAGGAAATCCATCGGCTGGACATAGCCTGTGTCCACCGTGACATCCGAAAGAAGCTGACCCTTTCCGCGGAGGAACGCACCCATCCGCTTGCTCCACATCTGGTAGTTCTTGCCATCGAAGTGTGGAGGACCCGAACCCCGTTCTCGGTACGCCATCCTTGGATCTTAGACCGGTTAGAGTCAACAAAGACCCGAACCGGCTCGATACCACTTGAAGGACCGATACGGCGAACCAGAGGGGGGGAGTGAATGGGAGCCGATAAAAATTCTTCTCGAAGGAGATCGAAACTCCAACAAGATGAACACGGCTTCCAACACACGTCTCCGACTCACTACCAAGGTTAGTCAAGCCCACGTAGCCACTGGAGTGCCACTGGACCTAGGAACCAACACACCACCTACCGACCCGAGAAACGCAGCGGAAAACCAAACCTCGAGTCTACAGACCCACACCGGTCAGACCGGTGAGCACCACCGGTCAGACCGGTCCCTGCTGGTGAAACTGAGCAACTTCCACTAAGTGGCTCTACACCGGTCAGACCGGTGAGACACACCGGTCAGACCGATGGCGACCGAAAGCCCCCAAGGCACCAAACAGGCCAACCGACCACCAAACGGACCCAAACTCGAAACAGCAGCAACACGGGACAATAGCGAACTCACCAAGACGTTCACCAAAGCAAAAACCCACAAGGGCTCGCACCGGTCAGACCAGTCAAGAGCACCGGTCAGACCGGTGTAGCCTAGGCAGCTCGGGATGAACAGCACCCGCGGGTTAACTCCCCCAAATCCAAAACTCGATCTCCGGAATCGCTCCACGGACTTGAACAAGACTTTGGGGATATTAGGAACACCTCATGAGGAGTCCATAGCCAAGATTAATCCCACTAAATCTCGTCCAAAAAGGAGGAATCGAAGAAATCCCGCCGAAAGCACTTCCAACCCAAGAACTCAAGAAACCCCAAAATCGAGCACGTTTCCTCACGGATTTGGAAGGGGGAATCACAGCCCAAAGAACCACGAAGGGTTCCCACAAATTTCCCCCATCAAATCCCCAAGAGAAAAGCCCCGAAAACAAAGCAAAGAAATCACCGAGAGAGGGCTCCGAAAATCACCACCAAGAACAACCGGGGAAAACACATCCAAACCCTGAGGAACCACGCCGAATCATCTATACATGAAACAAAGGTTCGTACAAGGTCTAGCAAGCCGCCCGATCATCCATCCCTCTCTACAAGATCTCTCCGTGAAGCTCTCTTGCTAGTCCTAGAGAAAACCTAAGGAAAATAGGTGGAAAATAGGAAAACTAATGAGCTAGGGTTCCAAGAGTTGGCTGCCATCGTCTCACCTCTTGGGTTATATGGAGGCAACAGAATGTCTAAAACGCCCTTCTCTACTAACTAGAGATACAAGCCCCTCAAGGGCGGATTTGGAATTCTTGATGTCTTCACCATCGGACGGATGCCCGGCGACCGCACCCTGCGTAGCCTCGACGCAAGCCATGCGATCCCGACGCGTGTCCTCCGCTTCGAAGTATCCGGACTGCGTCGTCGCACACCGGTCAGACCGGTGCTTCTCACCGGTCAGACCGGTCCCCACGGGTTAGACCCACCGATCAGACCGGTCTGGCGCTGCTGCAGCTCCGTCTTCGGTTCTCCGGTCTTGGCTTTGTGGATCAACCAAGGAACCCAGTGGTTTTCTGGTGAACCACCGGAAACCCCGCGAACTCGGTGTAGCCTCCGCCAATCTCCACTCATGACTTGGCTCCCACGTAGTCCCGGCTCGACCTTGGTTTTGAGGCTCAACCAAGAAACCGTTCACGACTTCATATTGCTGTTCATGCCACCATGCGGCCCGCACTTGACCCCGCTGGCCACCGGGTCCCTCGAACGAAGCCTACTTGTCTTCTCCACACCTGGAGGCCTCACCGGCGACGACCTTTCGCGCTTGTTCTTCTCTTGCACCAACACGAGTCAAGCCGCAACCTGCACCTACAATACTTAGCCAAGAATCAGTCCACACAACGTTGTCAATCACTCATCACACAAGGAAGCGACCATCCACCGGTCCTCGAACCACACATGGTCCTCACTAGATGGCCATGGTACTCTTTCATTTTGAAGTGCTTTGGGAGAGAGGGAGAGAGGTGAGAGTGGCTCTTTGATTGGTGCTTTTTGCCATCTTAGATTTGGATTCTAGGAGTGGCTTGTAAACCATTGGACAAGATATTCATAGTGATTTCATCCTCTAAATCTTGTGCCAATCTTTCTATCCCCGAGTTTCTTTTATTGATTTTTTGGAGCTCTTTTTGTGCTGTTTTTGTGCTTGGCTCGATTCGTCGTTTATAGGACGTTTGGCTCCGGATTTCTTTGAGGGGATCATGGATGGATGCCTTGTGCACCTTTAGTGATGATCTTCACCCCTCAAACGCAAGGAATCGGGGTCGATTTGGTGAGGATTGGATGAACTCGGGTTTGTGCTTTGAGTGCACGAGATTTGCGATTCCGGTTGATTGGATTGGTTTAGGGTTCCATGATTTTGGGCATAGCTTCACGTAGTGACGCTTCTCATCTACCCAAATTTTGGGGTCAATCCGTCCAACGGTTTAGGAGATCCATCGATTGGAAGTTTGAGGTTGTTTCTCGTGTTCCTCGGTTGTGCTGATTCGCACCTGGTGGACCGTCCGCGAGGTCACCTCATACCGTCCGCGAGGTGCCTGACAGCCTAGCTGTTCTTCGTGTTCGTGCGGGTTCTTGAGCGCCTCTCTTTCGATCCTTTTTGTCGGTGGGTTTTTGGTGCATGAAGTTTGTGGACGGTCCGTACTAGAGTGTCGGACGATCCCTGACGAAGTGGACGGTCCGCAGGTCCATCACGGACGGTCAGTTTTTCTCGGTGCAGTACTGGAGGTTCGGGTAGCATTTTCGGATGGTCCGTGCCCTTCTCGCGGACAGTCCGCGCCCTCCTCGCGGACAGTCCGCCCGGACACTGCGGACGGTCCGCCTGGTGCTTTCCAGATCGCCTATGTCTTTTGCTTTTTGAGTTGTGCTTCCGTGTTGGATTGAGTTGGGGTTTGTTCCTATGGTTGGTAGGTGCGTTGTGACTACGTGACCTTGGCAAACTCGTGTGGGAATCCGTAGTTGTGAATTTGGGGTATAGGCCGAATTCAACCAAAGGGAAGAATTTTTATCGGCTCCCATTCACTCCCCCCTCTCTGGTCGCCCGAATCGGTCCTTCAAACTGGTACCCCTTGTGGCCTCGCCACCGGCCTGCATGACAAAGCACCTCATCAAGACGAAAATTAGATAATGAGTACAAGTACAGAACCAGCCCTCAGAATTTTACCTCATCACCGCCAGAAGCCGAGCCTTCGGCCAAAACACCCGAGGCTTAATAGCCGTAGGCATGCTCGCCTGTGCCGCTGCAGCACGTCGGAGGGCATCCTCTGACTTCTTCTGCACCAACTCCTGCTGCCTCTTGGCAGCAGGACTCTCCGACCTCCTCGCCGGACGGTCAGAGACTGGCAATTCCTCGATCGTCTCATCTTTCTCCGTCTCCGACTCCTCCTCCTCTTCTGACTCAACCTCCCATGAGCGAGGTGTTGGAATTGACGGAGTGACCACCGCCGGAGGGGAGGCCACCCTCCTCTTCCTCTTCTTCTTCTTCGCGGCCTTGACCGCAGAAGCAGCAGTAGCAGCAGAAGCTGACTGCTTCCCCACCGTTGACCTGGTCGTCCTGCACCGCACCTTCGCAGCGCCACCAGCATTCGGGGCCGTGCCAGCATCCCCACCCTCGGCCTCATCGCCGGTATTCCCATCGGCCTCCACTGACGAATCTGATTCATAAAACTCCAACAGACGACCTGCTGGAGGCTTGTACTTGTTCGACCTGAGTTTCCTTCGGTGCAGCTCCCCTTCTGGGAGAAGCGCTGGACACCACATTTGAAGCTCGCGCATCTGCAAGGTGGATGATATCTAAGTTATACGACCTAACAACAATCAAAGCAAAATACAACAACTTACAGATAGATCTCAGGATCTTACTGGGTCAGCAAGCCTCTTCAACGAGTGTGCATTGGGGCACTTCTTCACTTTCACTTTCCTAGAGTACATCTGGGAGACTCGATCCACCACCTCCTCCCTAAAGACTTTGCGGTTGACCTCGCGGGTGTGGTCTGATTGCCCGCAATACTGATATGTCGGGTGGACCCGATCCTTGATTGGTTGGATCATCCGGCGACAAAACGACCTTGCCACCGTCGCTCCTATTACTCCCCATCCCTTCATATCACTAAGAAGCTCCAGGACCCCCTTGAGGTCCTCAAGTTTACTGGTCGAGAGTCCTAGATCCCATTCACTTATCTTCGCTGGCTTATGGCCAGTACGACGTTGAAGACTAGGAATTTGATCTGCAATATAAAACCACTTTGACCTCCACCTAGCGGTGTTGTCGGGGAGGTCGATGTCTATCCACTCTACCTTGAGGCCTGACCTCAAGTTAAACATCACAGCCCCCACTGGCCCCGACCTATTGCCAGTACTCCTAACACAGAAAATATTTCCACAACAGAAAGTGTGGCGGTATCCCCAGATACACCTCACAAAAATGGATGAAGGTCGAAACTACAGTGACGAAGTTGGGAACAAGATGTACCAGCTCAAGCCTGTAGTAGTACATCAAGCCGCGGAAGAAATCTCCTACCGGGAAGTTGAAGCCACGCTCGAAGAAGGAAGCGAAGATGATCTGCTCCTTGACGTCCTCGCTCGAGAACTCTTCCCCAGCGGCGGCCCTCCACTCCACCTCCACCTTCGGCCGCAGCACCCCTCGATCAACCAGCGCCTGGATCTTGGCCTCGGTCATCATCGACCGGACCCACGCCATCTGCGGGTCCGGGATGCAAGCCGCCTCTGCCGCCATCTCACTGCTAGGGTTGGAGTTGGATCTAATATGGCATAGAATTTTAATGTGCATGCGCCGGAAAAGCGCGGTGTGGAGCGGCGGTGCTAGCTCGGGCCTAGCCAGAGTTGGGAGCTGGACGAGTGGGTGCGAGGGCGCGGCAGTCACAAGATCGCTGTGGAGCAAGAGAGAGAGAGAGAGAGAGAGAGAGAGAGAGAGAGAGAGAGCGACAGGAGCAACAGCGACTGCGAGGAAGAAGACGAAGGGGAATGGGGTCAACCCCGCCCCGGGCTGTCCTATTTATAGCGAGTCCACTGAATCTATCTGTTGCGGTTTATTCCACTGTACAAAACGCCTCAATGACTCTATCCCGAGAAACTCACGAGAAGATTAAGGCGGAATTTCTGCCAACAGGCTATAGCTACGACCTAAATCTATGTTTTGGTCGTTAGCCCAAAAGACATCATGTCATCCTGATGGCAAATCATTTTTCAAGCCCCCACATCACGTTAATATAAGTTTTTGGCAAATCATTTTGCCAAAACGACCAAGTACATGATAGAAGAGAGCGAACATTACATGGGTACCTAGCTTCCTACGACCTCATTGGATCCAGAATCCGAATGTACACAAGTCGTCTGCGACCTCACTAGATCCAGAACTTGACACACAAAATAAATATACTACAAGGCCTGGACCACCAAGAGCAGTCACCACGACCTACTTTGCCGGAGCAGAGTACATCGCAAGTCTTCTCCTAGCACCAGGACCTTGATGGCAACCTTGCAGGAGCCAACTGCAGGACAGCACACAATCTAAGGCACACTTGGGTCCAACTATTGGAATGGAGACACGAGCTTGCTCTTTGTTGTTGAAAACCAAGCCCTGGTGAGCTCTCGGTGCTCGCCAGAGACGTCCTGCTATAGCTCCAACTCGAATAGCATCACCTCCAAATTCTGCCTGATACTACGCAGAGGTTGGACTCAGGGATGGAGATGTTGCCTACACTTCGCGAGAATTTTCCTAGCTCCAAAATCTACAAGAACAAAGCTCTACAATCTGGTGGACGAACACATGCCCATGGCATGGTGAGAATATCACACTACTGCATCATAGCTCAATGGCGCTCGGAGCTTGCCCCCCCTTCAACCTCAAAGGTGCTATTTATAGGCGATGTCGCGCAACGGGTAGCTGGTGAAGTAATGACACTGTCACCACGTGATAATGGGACCTGTGGCCTTTGCATAATTAAAGGTGATGAAATGACTCTTTCTGACTCAGGACGTCTTTATCATTTGCGCATCAATGATGCCTGAGCCCCCGCCATAGAGGTCACATGGCTACAGTAACCCCCTCAATCAGTGGGCAGTTTGTCGTTTTCTAGGTGGCAAGAGCATCTCCGACCACTGTTGACCCGTGACCCTGCAGTCTATGCTACAAGACAAAACCTGACACTGTGTCAGATGGCTCCGTGCCTAATTTAGCCCTCCTTTCGACTACAATTTCACGACCTTTCTGTATGACCTGATGTCTTTGTTTGCACCCGCTAGGCTCTGCGTCCTGGTGCACCCGCTATGGCTCTGCACGTAAACAGACCTATTCCAATCAGCCTATATTTTTTTCCCGAGCAGAATGGTCGTAGGTTCGATTGAAGACCTTCTAAGGTAGGCGTGCCTCGCTACCCTGCCAGATCCTTCTGGGCGCCTGGAGACCCTAGATACCATCGAAGATCAGAAGCTTCACGTCTACAACTCTTCGTCGGGCACCTGTGGTCAGTGTGCCTAAGGCTAAGGTTGCCAATACCTTAGCATCATGGCCCTGCTGGATGGCTAGCAGCTATGTTGGTCGTCTGGACAACGAAAATGACCTCCTTGAGGTCGGTGTGCCTTGATACCTAGGTCTTGCAATACCTTAGTAGGTCTACGGCTCTGCCGACCTAGTTGGACGCCCTGGACGCGTGACCTTCTGAGGTCAGTGTGCTCACGTAGCCTTGCCAGCCTGCTCTGGACACCAAGGATTTTACATCTGGAATGAAGTTCTGCCTAGGGGGTGCGTGCCTGATGGCCCTACGAAGTACTTCTGGGTACTTGGGCGCTTGGATTTGAGACCTTCCTAAGGTCGGCATGCCTCGAGTGGCTCTGCTAGACTCTTCGCAGCTATGCAAGAAATCTGGATGTCTCTACACTCCATACGTTCAAAATCAACATTATTTTTTCAGTTTCATCGTTGACAACCTCTTCATGCGACGCACCTTTCAAGATTTTGCTGGGTATCCTCAGACACTGGACGCCATTAATTGAGGCCTCTTCGAGGTCGGCACGCCTACAAAGGCCTCCTTGAGGTCGGCCCTGCCAGACTCCTTGTAGCTATGCTCGGAGATCTGGGTGTCTCTACACTTCGTCCGATCAAGACCATGACCCAGTTTTCTTCTATTTTTGGAGTATCAAACCAGCCCAGCTGCCTGCTTCAATGCTCGGGGACTACTCTACGAGTGCGTCTTCGACGCCCTCTTGTTTTCCTCGTTGTACCGACCTGTCAAGAAACCTATTTCCCATCACGTCATTACTCGACCTACGTTTTTTTCTCTTTTTCTTTTTTGGACTATCATACTGGCCATCCTGCCCGCCATGATGCTCGGATACTACTCATGAGTGCATCTTCGATGCCCTCTGAATTTTTTCATCGTCGTTTCGATCTGTTGGAAGCCTGCTTCCTATAGGTCGTCACTTGACCTTCCTTCGTTCGACAAGACTTCAAACAGGTCAAGTGCTAAGTCGATTTGTTCTATTATTTTTGGACTGACGTGCATGCTATTTGACCTGTTGATAGCTCTACGACTTCGTCATGACCTTCTAAGGTTGCTGCGCCTACACCTCGCTCCGGGGCTTGTGAGACATGGGCATCCCTGGGTCCCCACTGACCAGGCTCACGGCCGTCCCCGACAAGTGGGTCCGGCCTACCAGAAGACCCGCCGACCTGTCAGTGGGCCCAACCAACCTAGTTGGCAGCCTACATGACCTCCTGAAGACCTTCCAGAAGATTCCCCAAACGACATGATTTACTACGACCTCAAGACTTGGCATACAATACAAAGACCTCGGTGGACTTCGCCCAAAGCAGATCGACGGGATATGGCAAGATGTGTAATGTAGACTTAGGTCTCCTGGTCGTAACCGACCAGGAGTCTGGGAACTGACCTCATCCGCTGGCCAAAATAAGGCGGATGAGGCGACACCTTGTACTGACCCGACCAATCATCAAGCAATCTACACCAACAACTGAACGTAGGGTATTACTCTCCGGAGGCCCGAACCAGTATAAAGTCGTTGTGTTATCTGTGTTTCACGTACTTGTGTCCGACCTTCGAGTTCTTAGCCTTAGACTCCTCTCCGTCGAACAACTAAACCACAGGGATTAACACCCCAGTGGGCTGTCCAGATCTCACCATCTGACAATTATGTTTTCTTGTGTATGATGAAGTGCAGGGTATAAAGCAATGAAAGGCAACACTGATATTCATTAAAGGCTTACTCGAGGATGAGCAAGGTATAAGCATGGGGGAGATGTTGACGGTGAAGTTTCGTCAACCTAGCCATGAGTTTACCTTTAATGTTGGCATTGATTTATTATTCTAACCACTAGAACTAACCCCCCGTATATAACAAGTTTACTCTTGCATGTCGATTTTGGAGTTTATTATTTACGCAGGAAATCTATTCTAAAGAGGAGACTTTCGAGATAATTTCGTCAAGCACTTCAGAAGAAGATCCTGAAGCTCGACAAGAGTCAAGACACATGATGAACATGACTCCAAATGACCCGAAGACCGAAGCGCCAACGTGCAAATCTTCACGGACTCAACTAGAAAACAGTGAAGATTTGATGGCAAGGATTCAAGCCTTAACTGCGAAGGAAACGACATCAAAGGCCCACATGCAAGTGCACACAAATAGGCAATGATGCGAGAAGCAATTGGGACAAAGGTCGGGGCTGAACTGGGCCAAAACGGCCCAGGCTGGCCGGCCCAGCCCATTCTGGGCCCGGTTCGACACCCGCTTTGACCTAGCCGCCATTCGAACTATGTATGCCCCCCTCGCTTAGAGCCATGTATCAAATGATTCTTCATCCGCCGCCGAGGAGTAGAGAAGAGAGGGACACCGTTCTGGACAGCAGAGGGTCGAGATGGTTGACTAGGGTTCCCCTATCCAACGTGGGAACCTTGCATGGAAGACCACGTTGGAGTTCCCGGAGCTAGGATCAAGATCAAGGTAGGATCTCTGCGGTGATCTTGTCCATGTATTATATTCTCGTGTTGAATTTGCAACATTAAATCCGATTTCTAGAGATCAAGTGCTTTCTCTATGACTTTGTCTTCACTTGGGTTTTCTTCTTCCCGAATCTAATCTATAGCTAGATTGCTTAGGGTCCTCTTGTAGCCATGGTGTCTAGAGGTGCATACCCAATCTACTGAGCGTTTTCAACTTATTCTTCTTGAACTCGCCCTAGGCTAACCCGCACGAATAGGAGTGTGTTGTGACAGGACGGTGGCTCCAAAAGGCGGCCGTCTTCGGAGTTGGAATGGATGCCACGATTTAAAGAGGCTAGTTATGAGATTCGTTTGCTTTGGAACTTCAACAAAAGACCCAATCTAATCTCTAGATTGGTTTTATCTCTCTTTCTCTTGTTGCCTCCGGTGTTTAGTAGATTAGATGCATTTTATGGTTCTTTCATAGATTAGATGCAAAACCACTTTTCAAGATCAATGTGTTTTCTGCTTATTAGATTGGATCTTGCGTTACACATTGTTCCACAAATTCGATACCTTGGGTTCACACTTAAGGGAAGAAGGGTGCCTTGACCACGACGGAGGACTTGTCCGCATGTAAGTCCAAGCGAACTTTGATACGAGAATCAACAGTCAAAACCAGTGTTGGCACATGTTCAAGGGGAGTGTGCATATGTACAGGGGGAGCTCTTGTGTGTTTTGTGCTTTGCTTTGGTGGTTTGTGCTCTTTGTTTGAGCTTGTTTTTGACTCGGTTGTGTTGAGCCATTGCCCTTGCCAGAGGGGACTGAGTCTTTCCTCTTTTAAGTGACCTTGCTCTTTGCCTTTGTTTGGCTTTCGATTGTTTGTATGAGTTTCTTTTAGTCATTTTTTGTTTTCCTTTTATTTTTGGTTACAAATGTGTGTGTTGTCAATGCACTCATCAAGGGGGGATTGAGGACCTGTGTGGTTCGAGGACCGGTGGATAGTCGCTTACTGGTGTGATGTGTGATTAACAACATTGTGTGGATTCACTCTTGGCTAAGTATTGTAGGTGCTGGTTGCGGCTTGACTGGTGTTGGTGCAGGTGAAGAACAACCATGAAAGGTCATTGCCAGTGAAGGACCGAAACGGCAAACCAGAGAGGGGGGAGTGTCGGGCATACACCCCGGGTACTCATGCAAGGAAGGAGGAAGAGTAGAAGACGGACTCCTACTAGAATTCCCCTGTACTCCTACTAGGACTCGCTCTGTGTAATCCTACTAGGACTCCGGCCTTGTAACCGACTAGGTTCCCGCCCCCTAGACTATATAAAGGAGGGCCGGGTACCTAGCCGATCATTGACAATCCCTCCGGGGAACAACACCAAGCGCAGGGCGCAATACTACCCCAAACAGGACGTAGGGTAGCTACTGTGGCTACCCGAACCTGTATAAATCTTGTGTCTTGTGTCCTTGCGCACACCTTCGGGTTCCAGATCATGGCGATCACCACCTTCTACCTTGCTGCGGGTACCTCCTATGGAGGTCGAGAGGTTTAAACACCGACAGCTGGCGCCCACCGTGGGGCGATCGTCACGGTCATCAGGCGAATTCGAAGGACCAAATCCAGATCAATCTACTTGGCGCAAACGGATTCTAATTCGCCGAGTTTGAAGTTCTCCACGTCAACTCGCCGTATCCGAGAGAAGCACATGAACCAAGCGGAAACAGCGCCAATTCCTTTTTTTCCGCCTTGGTTCCCAAGTCGTCGGGTTGGAGATCAAGATGGACACATCACTGTCCAAATCCAAATCAAAGTGGAGCAGTCCAGCAGCTGTCACACATCCAGGCCAAGATTCCAAGCTACCAAGGATTCTCCGAGTTCTTTGCTCCATGCACCTGGAAGACGTACGTAGCTACGGCTACGTCAACTACGTCGTACCGGCTCTACCTCAGCACCGCCGTGCGCCGCGACTACTCGTGATCCGGCCGCACGAGTTCTACCTCAACACTGCTGTGCGCCGCGACTACTCGTCACCCGGCCGCACAGGCTCTACATCAACCTCGCCGTGCATTGCGACTACTCGTCACCCGGCCGCACGGGCTCTACATCAACCTTGCCGTGCGCCGCGGGTACTCGTCTCTCGGCCGCAGCGGCTCTACATCGACTACGCCGTACGCCGCCGCGACGTCGTCTTTTGGGCGTACGACTACCTAGACTACTTATCTCGACTAGTTTCAACTAGTAAACTAGTCGTGGACGGCTCCCGCGACATCAACAACTAGTCCGGATCCACCTCCAACTAGTCGACTTCAGCTCCAACCGTCGCGGCTCCATCACCGACCGCCACGGCTTCGTCGACACTCGTCCGCGAATTACGCTTGCTTCGGGAGTGAATGGGAGTCAATAAAAAATCTATTCAAGAATTCGGCCTATGAACTCTATTTCACTCGTGCACCTCCGCAAGCTCCTCTTGCCATGTTCACGTAGCCACTGAAGTGCTACTGAACCTAGGAGCAAGACCCAACCAACAGCCATAGCACACACGCAGCGGATACACACACGACACGGCTGCTGGCAACCCAAACCTGTCAGGCCGGTTTCTGAAACCGGCCAGACCGCTTCTATTGGACATAGCCTCACGTAGGCAGGGGAAACCGGTCAGACCGGTTTGACAAACCGGTCACACCAATTTTGTCCAGAAACTCCCCAAAGACCCAAAACAACCTCAAGATCCTTTTCACATCTGAACAAAAGAAGTCATGGCACAACAGAGACTTCCTTGCTCGAAAACACTTCTCGACAGCCCACAGGGCGAAACCGGTCAAACCGGTTTGGGAAACCGGTCAGGCCGGTTTTTGCCTGGACAGTCGAAAGGAACACAGCCCGCGGGAAAAACTCAACACTCCCTCCAATCGATCTCCTGATTCGTTCCACGGATCAAAGTGAGACTTTGGGAATAGTTGGGGTACCTCGTGGGCTACCCTTGTCTAGAAACTCGGTCCCCAAAACCCAATAAATCAAGAGGAACCGAAAGTCAACCCTCAAGAGCACCTCCAACCCTAGAACTCCGAAACCACCAAAATCGAGCCCCTTAACTCACGGATTTGGGAGGGGAATCACATCCCAAATAACCACGAAGGGTTCCCACAAATTTCCCCATCAAATCCCCAAGAGCAAGGTTCCGAAAACACCCCGAGAAAATCACCAAGAGAGGGCACCGAAAATCATCACCAAGAACAACAGGGAACAACACATCCAAACCTTGAGGAACCACGCCGAATCATCTATACATGACACAAAGGTTCATACAAGGTCTAGCTTGCCGCCCGATCATCCAACCCTCTCAACAAGATCTCACCATGAAGCTCTGAAGCTAGTCCTATGGAAATCCTAAGAAAATAGGAAGGGAAAATAGGAAAGCAAATGAATTAGGGTTCCAAGAGAAGGCTGCCATCCTCTCACCCCTTGGGTTATATGGAGGCAAGCCGAAAGACTAAAATGCCCCTTAAGCCTAAACTAAGATACACGCCCACCAAGGGCACTTTGGGAATTTGTCTTCGTAGCACCATCGGACGGATGCCCGACGACCACACTTCGCGTAGCCTCGACGCAAGCATTGCGATCCCGACGCGTGTCCTCCGCCTCGAAGCTTCCGGCGCCCTGCGTCCCCAAACCGGTCAGACCATTTCTCCAAACCGGTCAGGCCAGTTTCGGCGAGACAGCCACACCCGGTCTTCGGCCTCGGCTTTGTGGCTCAGCCTAGTAACCCGGTGATTTTCTGGTGAACCACTGCAAACCCCGCGAACTTGATGTAGCCTCCGCCAATCACCACTCATGACTTGGCTCCCATGAAGTCCCGGCTCGACCTTGCTTTTGTGGCTCAACCAAGAAACCGTCCACCGACTTCATCTTGCTGTTCTTGCCACCATGCGGCCCGCACTTGACCCCGCTGGCCACCGGGTCCCTTGAACGAAGCCTACTTGTCTTCTCCTCACTTGGAGGCCTCACCGGCAACGACCTTTCGTGCTTGTTCTTCACCAGCACCAACACGAGTCAAGACACAACCTGCACCTGCAATACTTAGCCAAGAATCAGTCCACACAACGTTGTCAATCACTCATCACACAAGGAAGCGACCATCCACCGGTCCTCGAACCACACATGGTCCTCAATCTCCCCCTTGATGAGTGCATTGACAACACACACATTTGGTAAACAAAGAGAAAAAGGAAAACAGAAAAGAAAACAAATAAAAAGAAAACTCTAACAAGCGATCGAAATCCGATAAAGGCAAAGAACAAGATCACTTGAAGAAGCCACGTCTCGGACCCCTTAGGCAAGGGCAACAGCTCGACACATCTGAGACAAAACCATGCTCAAGCAAAGAGCACAAACCACCAAAGCACACAACAGCTCCCCCTGCACATATGCAAGCTCCCCCTGAGCAAGTGCCAACCCTAGGCACAAACCGGTCGGACCGGTTCCCATAACCGGTCAGGCGGTTCCACCAAAACCGGTCAGACCGGTTTCCAAAACCTGTCAGGCCGATTTCACACAGCAGACCACACCCCCAAAAGCCAAAAATGCAAAAGAAATGCACAAGCTCCCCCTTGACTCTTGGGATAGGTTCCAGGGATGCAATGCAACTTTTCTCCACCTTCCTTTCTCCCCCTTGTTGCCAATGCATGAATGAAGGCTCAAATTTGAAAAAAAATGCAACCTAGAGCTTCTCAAGTATACAAAATTCATCACAATATGATACACATGTCCAAATGAGCAAGTTAGATACTGTACAGGTTCGTAATGACCTCAACTACATGATCACCAAGTTTCACAACACTGGATAAGGCTAAAAAGGATTTGAGCAATTTTGCGAAAATTTACCCTCTCATGATCAAAAACCTAAACATGAGCAAAACATTTCAAAATGGCAAAGCCACACAAACTTCATGCTAGGACAACCATTCTAATCATAAGACCATCATAAACACCCACAAGCACCTCATGTCATGTCAAAGCCACCGAGCCATGTGCCTACTTCTATGTATGAGACTTCTCATTGGTAGGCATCATGCAACGGTTTAGCACCCAAAGCAAATTAAATTTAGCACATATGACATGGGAGCACATTTTCCAGGCATTTTACATTTCATTTTCAGATTCATAATTGGTACATGAAATGTCTTTGCGACAAAAAGGAACTTATGCCCCTCCACAAGATAAAGCAAGATGGCTAAACATTCATGATGGAAAATGAGCCTTTGGCCCCATATGATCCATAAACTAGCTATCCAACCACAAATTAAGTATAACCAAGCCACTAAAACATGTCAAGATCATATAAAGACATTTACACATGAGAGAGCATATATGTGACATTTTTCAAAAACATAGCCATCAACCATGGATTATTCATCAAGATCATCAAGAGCTAAGCCAAACTAACCAAAGCATACCAAACAAGCTCACAAAGACATATATAGCATTCCATGGTGAACAATGTATATATGAGAAGCTTTTCCTATCCAATGCATATGATACAAAATGTATGCAATCTAAGATACAAGGATGTCTATACATCATGTTACATATGCCATGCCAAATTCAAGAAATGCACAAAGGAAACAATACATATGCTACAAAGGATCTCCCACACACCTGACTCAAGAAATCAAACACACACCAAGTTCCCCCCCCCCCCCCCCAAACGAGTGAAAGTTGCTTGATCTAGGGGTTTGGTGAAAATATCGGCTAGTTGGTCATGTGTGGGTACATGGATCAAGGCTATCTTTCCTTTCTCAACATTGTCTCTCAGAAAATGATACCTCACTTCTATGTGCTTGGTTTTGGAATGGAGCACTGGGTTCTTTGCAACGCTTATGGCACTGGTGCTATCATATTGAAGTGGGACATGGGTATACTCCTCACCAAAGTCACTCATGGTGAAAGAAATCCAAACGAGCTGAGAGCAACAACTAGCAGCAGCAACGTACTCGGCCTCGGTAGTGGATTGAGCAACACTCGACTGTTTGCGGGAAGACCAAGACACCAAAGAAGAACCCAAAAACTGGCAAGTCCCAGAAGTGGACTTCCTATCCAACCAACACCCGCCAAAATCCGCGTCTGAAAAACCATGAAGCGCCAAAGAAGAGGACGCGGAGTACCAAAGGCCGAAGTTTGGAGTGTGACGCAAGTACCTGAAAATTCTCTTCACCGCATGCCGATGCGAAGTCCTCGGAGACGCTTGAAAACGAGCGCACAGACATACCGAGAACTGGATGTCCGGCCTCGTCGCCGTCAAGTAGAGGAGTGACCCGATCATGCTCCGGTACTCCTTCTGCTCCACGTGTTCACCTTCCTCATCCGCATCAAGAGCTATAGTCGTACTCATCGGCGTCGTCATAGCCTTGGAATCCTCCATCTTGAACTTCCGCACAATGTCCTTGGTGTACTTAGCCTGGTGCACAAATGTTCCTTCCTTTGATTGTTTGATTTGTAGCCCGAGGAAAAACTGCAACTCGCTCATCATGCTCATCTCAAATTCCTTGCTCATATCCTCAGCAAACCTTGCAACAAGAGAGTTAGACGAGCCACCAAAGACAATATCATCCACGTACACCTGCACAATGAGGATATCTCTGCCCTACCTCAGTAATAACAAGGTCTGATTGACCTTCCCCATCTCAAAACCTCTCTCAAACAAGAACCCCCTCAACCTTGCCATACCAAGCTCTAGGCGCTTGCTTCAGCCCATACAGTGCCTTCCTCAACTTGTACACTCGGTGGGGGTACTTCTCACTCTCAAACCCCGGAGGTTGCCTCACATACACTTCTTCCTCCAACACACCATTCAGGAAAGCACTCTTCACATCCATTTGGTGCAACTTGAACCCATTAGCCACGGAAAAGGCTAGAAGGATCCTAATCGCCTCCAAATGGGCTACGGGAGCAAAAGTCTCCTCGTAGTCGATCCCCTCCTTCTGACTGAACCCTTGAGCAACAAGTGTCATCTTGTTTCTGACAACCTCACCTTTCTCTCCCTCTTTGTTGTTCCACACCCACTTTGTACCAATTTGCTTACACCCTGGGGGAGGGTCAACCAACTCCCAAACCTGATTTCTCTCAAATTTCTCCAACTCCTCATGCATCGAATTAACCCAATTGTGATCAGATAGTGCGTATCCAATGTCTTTGGGCTCAAAAGTAGCAACAAATGCAGTATGAGCGAAATGAGATTTGTTCTGAACCCTCGACCGTGTAGTGCGTTCATTCATGTCACCGATGATCCTCGAAGTTGGGTGATCCACTTGTACTCGTCGGGGAGGTTCTCACCTCGATGCTACCTCCCCCTCAACAACAGCTTCTCCTCATTCTTGATGTGTCGTCGTAGGTGTAGGAGAGGTCCATCCACCACCGTAGTCGAAGTAGTGGGTACATGTTCAACCAGGGGCACCACACCGCCATCTTCATCGTCTCCATGTTCATGCTCCTCCTCCTGAAAGATCTCCTCGCCAAGCTCATCATCACCTGCACACTCAAAGACAAGCTGACTACGTGGTTGTGTCTCGTCGAAGGTTACCTCGCAAAACTCCACGATTTGGTTAGTTTCAAGATTTAGCACACGATATGCTCTAGAATGAGATGCATAACCAAAGAAAATACCATCGACAGACCTAGCCTCAAACTTATCCAACTTCTTGCCTTTCTTTAGAATGAAACACTTGCAACCAAAGACATGGAAATGACTCACCTTGGGTGTGCGACCGTGCATCAACTCGTAGCATGTTTTCTTCTTATGCACTCTGAGGTAGATCATGTTTGACACATAGCACGTGGTATTCACCGCCTCAGCCCAATACCTCCTCGGAGTCCTATGCTCATCAAGCATCATCCGAGCCATCTCACACAAGGTCCTGTTCTTCCTTTCCATGACACCATTCTGGGGAGGCGTATACGGACTCGAAAACTGGTGCTCAAGACCCAAGTCATGGCAAAAGGTTTCAAAACGAGAGTTTCTGAATTCCGAGCCATTGTTACTGCGGAATGCTCGTATGGCATCTCCATGCCTCTCATTCCTCAACCTCAAAACTAGATCTCAAACAAAACCAAACGTCTCCCCCTTATCCTCGAGAAAGAACACCCACGCATACCGAGAGTAGTCGTCCACCACAACAAGGACATACCACTTCCCACCCGCAGATCGCACACGAACTGGGCCAACAAGGACCATATGGAGCAGCTCGCATGGACGCTCAGTCATCACATCGGTGAGAGGCGGGTGAGAGGAGGCTACCATCTTGGCATGCCTACACGGCGCACAAACCAACTCTTTCTCAAGCCTCAACCGTGGCAATCCTCGGACCAAATTGAGTTTACTCAAGCGAGACAAAAGGTCAAAGCTCAAGTGACCCAACTTCCTATGCCACTTCCACGACTCACTCAAAGAACCAGCCAAGAAACAACGCTCCACACCCGAAGACTAAGAAAAATCAGCACGAAACACCTGAAACTCGGGAACGACCATACAAACAAGGTCCCCTCGAGAGTCTAAAATCCGAGAACCACCAGGCCGAAACAACACCTCAAAGCCCTCATCCAACAACTGGGACACAGAAAGCAAATTGTACCCCAGCGATTGAACAAGACCAACACGCCTCAGAGTGATCTTGTCACTCACCTTAATCTCACCTTCTGAAAGCACATGCCCACGCCCATTGTCCCCAAAAGTGATGTACCTCTTTGTCACCACCGGGACGAGACTTGAGAACCACCCCCTGTCTCCGGTCATATGCCTCGAGCAACCGGAGTCAATCAACCAAATGTTCTTCAAGTCTCTCACACCGAAATTCAAAAACGAGCACGTGAGCGAACAAACGACTCGGCCGGGGTTAGTACCAAAAGAGTAAGACCAGTGCCGAGCCATTTGCTCGAAAGTGGGGTTAGCACACACCAAACCATCTTTCCTACCAAAACTACCACCACGAACACCACCTCGGTAACCACTCCGAGGAAACCATCCTTCTTTGCCTGGAGGAGGACCAAAACCACGAAAGGAGAACCGTGGATCGTCCCTCCTCTCCATCTCAAAGCTACGACTCCTCCTGTTCCCGTATTGAGGACGAGAGGGAGAACGCCTAGCAAACTGACCACCTGCTGACTCTCCAGACCAACCACTAGAACCACAACCACCTGAAACAAACCTAGACTCCTCACGGGCACGAAAACCAAACTTGCCACTCTGCAGACCACAAACTGGTCTGACCGGTTCCAAAACCGGTGTTGACGGTGAATTTCCGTCAACCTAGAGTACTTGTTATACATTGGTTTTGATTATGATTTGCAACTAACCCGCCACTAGGCATACTAATGATATAACAAGTTCACACTTGCATGTCGATTTTGGAGTTTGTTGTTTACGCAGGAAATCTACGCTAAAGAGGAGACTTTCGGGATAATTTCATCAAGCACTTCAAGAGAAGATCATGAAGCCCGTCACAAGTCAAGACACGAAGTGAACAAGACTCCAAACAACCCAAGGACTGAAGCATCAACACGCAAAACTCCGGGGACTTGGATGTTTACCAACGGGATCAACTCAGCCCGAGAGATATTCTCGCAGCTCGGGACAGCATGATCTTTCGGTACAGATTCGAAGGCTTAAACGGTCTTAAATGGCAAAAGTTTGACTACCAAAGTTGTGGGCCTCGACGATACCTTCGATTTGGACATGTGGAAGGCCCAATTTGGATAAGGGAGCTAGGAGATATGGCCCCCGAAATCCTTGCTGCGCAGTCAGTCCGAAATCAGAACAGATTATCTTCCAAGGCCGATTTGGTGATCTTATCTTCGTTTTTAAGGAAAGAAATGAATACCAAAGTTGAAGATAATTTCGTGGCACACAACCTGGACACCGAATTTGCATTATTTGGAGTCCATACGTGGGAGATATGGCCCTGGCAAGGAAGGACTGCGAATCAGGAAAATCTGGCTGATTTTATGGAAACCAAGTTTGCTTCTCTCCCTAGGAGGATCTCGTGCAAGGCAAGGTGGAGCACGCCCAAAGGCACCCCAAGGACATAAATACAACCTCCTAGGCGCCCCAAGGTGGTGACCCATCGAACAAATCATCCTACGGACGCCAATCACCAGAAAACCGCCGCCGCAAGATGAGGGAGAGAGTTAGATGAGCTCGTCGCAAGGATCAACGCCGGCGGAGAGAAGGAAGCAAGAGGAGGACTCCAAGCCGCTGGCCTAAGGGTGTTCCCAAGCTCCATCGCCGCCATCTTCATCGACGACGTTCTCCGGAGTCTCCATCACCCCTATGTGCTTCAATCCATGTAAGATGATGGGGTAATGTCTCCGTTCATCCCTAGGATTAGATGGATACATGCTATGTGATCGCTACTTGATTTGTGGTTTCAATCTATTGTTTTCATGTTGATGATGCTTTGATGATTAAGGTTAGCTACCGTGTTTTTCGGGCGTATGATATCCGCTACTCCCATAGATTCCATCAACATACCGTGTCCATCATAGGTCTAGTCACGAATACCTTCGCGTAGTGACAGTACGAGAGGAGGGAAGGGGCGAAACCGTGGTCACAACCCCCGGTAGATTGGTTTACCGCTTTTGTGTAGTAGATGCATACCATGTTATCCTAGATCCTAGGGAGGGAACGCTTATCTTTCTTGCTCACTCTCTTGTGTTCACCCCTTTACCATCTAGTTTAACCCTAGCTTTGTTTGATCAACTTAACTTAGATTAACTTAGGTTAGATTGTCTTTACTTTTAGATTAATACTCTCTTTCAAAGGTTTTCCATTCAACTAGATTAGTACTTGGTTAAGCGCTAGTAATCCCCTTGCTCCGCGGATTGACAAGAACCTTGGGAATCCCGTGGTGAAAAAGGTGTAGGTCCGTACGCTTGCGGATCGTAGAGGGATACGTCTTTTATCTGTCAACAACCGGTCTGACCGGTTTCACTCCTCCAGCAACACCTCCTGCAGCCTTTCGCTCTCCCCAAGCCGGAACTATCCTCACACTTGCCTTGGCTTTGGGCATCTGCACATGAGGCTCAAGTACACCACTGGAGGGGTGATACTTGTCCTTGTTAGCCCACTCCTTTGCCATTCTCTCCTCTAGCTTCCCCTTGAAGCAAAACTCATCCTTATGGCCATCTCTCCCACAATAGCCATAATGAAACCTCACAAGCTTAGGTTTGGGTTTGGATTGGGGCTGCTCACTTGGTTTCTCTCCACTCGACTTCTCCACCGGTTTCTCCTCACTAGCCTTCTCACTCTCTTTCCCAAAGAACACTTTCTCGGAAGTGCTCACAAACTTGATAGGCTTTTGGAGATCATTTGTTGGTGTAGGAAACACGGGTGGAGCTGGGGTAGTGTCTAGCCAGTTCCTAAGATGGTTAGGTTTAGGAGGGAAATCATTTTTGTGGTGGGTTTTTGGTGGCTCTGGGATATTCTCTCCACTTCCCTCACCAACCTTGTTTGCCCCAAGTCCCTCACCATCCTGCCTCTTAAATGCCTTGATCGTCATCCTCAACCGAGGCTCATGACCAGACAACCAACCCATCAACTTTCTTAGCTCATCATTCTCATCCTGCAAATGATCAACATAATGCGCAAGTACCAAATTCTTCAAAGCATACATTTCACAGGTAGAGCATGATGTAGGAATGGGTTCTTTCAGCTTAGCCTCGAGAGAACTAGTGTAAGCATGCATCTCATCAATTTTTGCATGTAAAACAGGGCAAGAAGTGCAAGCACCTAGCAAGGCATATCTAGATTTAAGCTCAGCCACTTCAACCCTAAGAACATCCAGTTCCTCACACTTGGAGGCATGCTTTTCCTTGATCAAAGCAAGATCAGCAAGGAAAAAGGAGCAGTCAGCCCAATCAACCTCATCCAAAACAACAGGGCTAGCCTTAAGGGAATCAATCTCAAGCTTGCTATCAAGAACCTGTGTTTCTAGCTCAGCCAATCTAGTACCAGCATCCTCGAGTGAAGCCCTAAGCTCTTTTCTCATTTCCTTGGCCTCTCTAAGCATGTCATCACGGTTATCAAGCAAAGAGCCAAGCCTCTCATTCTCCTGACGCAAGAAGGGAAGCTCATCACGCACCTCGTCGTCGGACTCAGAGTCCGAGTCACTCTGTGTGCTCTTCTTGCTGCCGGAGCTCAACGCCATGGTGCAGAAGCTGTCTCTAGCGAAGCAGCTCAGCCCGCTCAGGTTCTTGGACGACTTCCGGCTCTTGCGACGATGAGGACCAGGAGCGTCCCGGTGGTTGATGGATGACCGCTCCTCAGTGATGAGTGATTGACAATGGGTGTTGGACTGACTCCTGGCTCAGTGCGCAGGTGTAGGCTGCGACCTAGTTCGTGTTGTTGCAGGTGAAGAAAGGGCGCGAAAGGTCTTCAACCTTGAGGGGCCTCCGGCAGATGGAGAGACAAGTAGGCTTGGTTCGAGGGACCCGGTGGACGGCGGGACTAGGTGCAGGCCACATGGTGGCGAGACGATCAAGACGAAGTCGAGGACGATCGAGCCGGTGCACAGTGGCGGTCGAGTCAAGAGGCTTGGCGGGAGGTCGGGCCGAGCACGCGGGGTTTGGTGGTTTGCCCACAAAACCATCGGAGGACGGTTTCTTAGTTTGGGCCTCAAAACCAAGTCCGAAAGCCCAACACGACGGAGACAGGATCAGGGCGTGTCGGGAAGCTTCTAAGCGGAGGACACGAGGCGGGATCGCATGGCTTGCGTCGGTAGGACGCGGGGTGCGGCGAAGGCGTGGCCGTCCGATGGCAAGACCCACAAACAGTACATAAATGCCCCTGCATGGGTTGTATCGCCAGTAGTTGAGTTAGGGGTAGTCGAGTCATTTACCACACCGGCGGGACCCGATATATAAGCCATGAGTGTGTGTGGATGGCTCTCTCTCGCCGTGACTTAGGGTTTCATTTCCCCCCTTCCATTTCTCATTTTCTCGAGACATATTCTTCTCCATTTTCTCTAGGCTAGCATGAGAGCATCATGAGAGATTTGTTGAGAGGGATGGATGTTAGGGCGGCATGCTAGACCTTGTGAATCTTTCCTGGTTTGTATAGCAATTCGGCGTTGTGATTTTCGTGGTCTTTTTCGTGCTTGTTTTTAGTGCCTTTGTTCTTGGTGTGGTTCTGCAGATTTGAGTGAGTTTCTCCCTGGATTTCTTTGAGGGAAACATGGATGGATGTCTTGTGCATCTTTGTCATTGATCTTGTGCCCTCAAACGCCGGGAAACCACTTCGATTCAAGGATTTTCGGTCGGAGCTCTAGTTTTTGGTGGTGCTCAAAGGATCCGCGATTCCCGATGATTTAGGGAGTTAGGAGGCAAACTTTTTGGGGTATAGCATCCTTGTTTGACGCTTATCATGTCCCCAAACTCTTGTCTCAACTGCTTCTACCGTTTGGGAGATCTGGTGATGAGTTGGGGGAGTTGACCTTCGGCGTCGAGCAGTTTTTGCCTCTGTCCGTGAGGCGCGGACAGTCCGCGAGGTTGTGGCAGACGGTCCGCGAGAGCAGTGTTCGTCGCATGTTCTTCGTGTTCTTGCTCGGCTTCGCTTTCGATCCGTTTTGGTTTTGAGTTTTGGTTGGACGAGGTTTCGGACGGTCCGCCACAGAGGCGCGGACAGTCCGCGGGTGCCTGGCGGACGGTCCGCGTGCTCCCCGCGGACGGTCCGTTTTTCGGGGTTCGCTACTGGAGGTTCTGTTGGCTTTTTCGGACAGTCCGCGGCCCAGGCCGGACAGTCTGCCGTACCCGTGCGGACAGTCCGCGATACTTTGGCGGACAATCCGCGTGGCTAGTACGGACAGTCCGCCCCTCCTGGTCGGACGGTCCGCCAGAGCCTGGCAGCTTTGTTCCTTGGTTCGGTTCCTCCCTCCTTTCTTTCGTGCTTCCGCGTGTGCTTCAAGGAATCATTCCTAAGACTTGAGGTTGATCCATAACCTTGTTGTCTTGGCGATTGGTGTGTGATTCGATCCATCGCTCGAGTGTGACCAGGATTTGTCTAGGGTATAGGCCGGTTTCTTTGAGAAGAATTTTTACCGGCTCCTATTCACTCCCCCCCTTCTAGTCGCCATAGGATCCTTCAATTGGTATCAGAGCTTGGTGCCGGATTCGTGGTGACTTTGACAAGTCTTGAATCCTAAGATGGCGTACGTTGAGCAGGGCGGTCTGCCTCACATCGATGGGAAGGGTTACCACAAGTGGGCGGCCCGTATGATGATCTTTCTTCGTGGCAAGTTGTTGAATCTCATTGTGCTTGACTAGACCTATGCTATTCCGGCTGAGATCCACACTCTTATGGTGACCGATGCCTGTGCTAAGGCCAAGTATGAGGCAAATGCAAAAGTCGTTGATCACTTGGTCCGAAGCTTGTGTGATCCTTAGTTTGAGCGTGTTCGCCATTTGAATCTTGCTTGGCAAATTTGGGAGAAGTTGTTGGTTGCTCACAGTGGTGATAACCATGTGAAGGCTCGCCTCTTTGTCTCTTATTGGATGCAATATGAGAACTATACTCAACTTCCCGGTGAGGACATTGATGCGATGTTTCAGAGGTTCACCGCCATCGTGAACAACATGAAGGCCAATATTGAGGATTTCCCTTACACCGAGCATGATCAAGCTTTGAAGCTTTTGCATATCTTGGACCAAAATGTTTGGGGTGCTAAGGTTGAGGCCATCAAGGAGTCCGGGCAATACTTGACTATTGAGTTGGATGATCTCTTTTCTAAGCTCAAGTCGGCTAAGGTTGACAGGAAGTTGCAATCCAGGCATGAGGTCTCGACCGATCATAGTCTTGCTCTTGTGGGCAGATCAAAGGGCAAAGCCAGCACCCACCCTTCCTGTCGACAGTTTTCCTTGTCTTCTCTCATGTCCATTCCAGATGATGAGTTCGATGTGCTGAGCGAGGAGGAACTGTCCTTGCTCTCAAGGAGGTTTGATCGACTACATGAGAACCGGAGGAATGCAAGGCGGAGCTCGGGGACATGCTACAAGTGTGGCAAGCGTGGACACTTCATCGCCGAGTGCCCTGAAGGGGAGGAGAACAAGTACAAGATGAGCGAGTACAAGGCGCACCCGAGGCGTGAAGACAAGTACTCCTCCAAGGGCAAGCACTACGGCAAGTCCAAGAGCAAGGACAAGGACAAGCGGCGATCGAGCAAGGGCGGCCACAAGAAGGACAAGGAAAGAGACATGGTGTCCGGTGCAAGCGACGTTGACACAAGCTCAAGCGACGTGCATTCCAGCTCAAGCAGTGAGGATGAAGACGCCGGGAGGCGCAAGGGCAAGGAGAACGCAAGCCGGAACCTCAGTGGTTTGAGCTGTGTTGCACTTGGAGGCTTTTGTGGCATGGCCCATAGCTCAAGTAGCAAAAAGAGCGAGAAGGAAGACACCGACTCCGACTCGGAGGATGTGGTAAACCGTGACCCTGACTCTTTGCTTGCTGCGATCACTAGGTTGAATGGCTTGATTGACAATCGTGATAGTGTGTTGAGAGATGCTAAGAAGATGAGGAGAGATCTTAGGGCTCAACTTGTGAATGCTTGTGAGAAAGTAGGAGAGTTAGAGTCTAAATTGCTTGAATTGAAACTTGAGAATGACTCTTTGAAACTTACTCCTACCATTTCTGATGATGTTGAATGTTCTGAATGTAATGCATGGTTGAATGAGATCAAATTGCTTAATGAGAAGAATGCTTCCACTTTGGCTAAACTAGATGCTCTTAGGACTGAGTATGATGAGCTTAAGGCTAGACCCACTTTGCTTGGTGCTTGTAAATCATGTCCTACTATGCATGCTAAGCTACTTGATGCTCATTCTACCATTAGCACTTTGGAAGCTTCTTTGAAATCTCCTGTTGTCAATGCATGCACTAGCCGTGATGAAGTTACTTTGCGCAATCTTGAACTTACTTCCCGTTTGGATGTCATCTATGAGGAGAATGATTATTCGAGGAAGGTGTTGGGTTGGTTGTCTGGGCAGGAACCTCAATTGAAAATCATGATTGAGGAGTTCAAGAGAGCGGATGGTCGTGGTTTGGGTTTTGAGAAGTTGGGTTAGAAAGTGGGAGCAAACAGTGGGGAGAGTGTGTATGAGAAGTGTGTTGAGTCTAACCCCGAGTTTGAGGTGATCGGAGACATCCAAGTCCCACTTCCAAAAGAACCCAAGAACTCTTTCACTCCAAAGCCCAACCACCTTTGCAACAAGCTTGACACAACCCAAGATCCACCCAAATTCCCACCTAAAACAAATGACTTTCAGAAACCGGTGAAGTTTGTGAGTGAGAAGGGTGTGAAACCTAGAGAGAAGCCAGAGTCAAAACCAAAACTCATCCCCTTCAGGTGTGAATATTGTGGCAAGGAGAGGCTTCTAGCAGAGTTTTGGTACAAGAGGAAGAGGGATGAGAGGCTTGCTAGGGAGCAAGCAAACCAGGATAAGTATCGCCAGTCTCATAGTATTCCTGAGCCTAGAGTGCCACTTCCACGGGGTGTGGGAAGTGTGAAGAGTGTTGGTAGAGTTGGAGCTCAGGGTGGTAGGTTCCCAGAGAGAGGTGGTGGTGAGAGGTTTGATAGGAGAGATGATGGTGTGCGTGCTGGTGAGAGGTTTGGTCGGGCTTGTGGTGGTTTTGCTGGACGTCCCCCTACTCGTCCTCAATACGGGTCTAGAGGAGATGATCACAGCTTTGGGTTCCAAAGGAACTACGGACCACGCTTTCTCCCTCGTGGTGCTCGTACTCCTTCCATGGGACATGGAAATTCGGTGGCAAGGGAATGATGTTTGCTAACCCCTCTTTTGAGCAGATGGCTCGACACTGGTTCAACTTTCTTTGTGCTAACCCCAGTGTCGAGTCGTTGGCTCATTCTTGTTGTTGTTTCTGACTACAGGCAGGAGTCTTGGAGAACATTTGGTTGATCGACTCCAGATGTTCTCGACACATGACCGGAGACAAGAAGTGGTTCTCCAGCCTCACCCCAGTGAAGGAAAAGATGTACATCACGTTTGGGGACAACATACGAGGAAGGGTGATTTTTGAGGGTGTGGTGCATGTGAGTGACAAGGTAACATTGAAGAGGGTTGCTCTTGTGAAGTCTTTGGATTTCAATTTGCTTTCGGTTTCTCAGTTGCTTGATGAGGGCTTTGGGGTGCGTTTCAAGTCTTGTGAGTCTTGTTTGCTGGATTCTCGTGGTGATCTTGTTTGTATGATCATCCCCGAGGGTCAGATTTTCAGGGCTCATTTCTATCATTCTTTGGGTCCTACTCGTTGTTTGATGGCCGGTCCTTTATGTGATTTGTGGAAATGGCATAGGCGGTTGGGTCACTTGAGCTTTGATTTGGTTTCCCGCCTGAGTGGTCTTGACCTTGTCCGAGGATTGCCTTGGTTGAAGTTTGAGAATGATTTAGTTTGTGCTCCGTGTAGGCATGGCAAGATGAGGACCAGGAGCGTCCCAGTGGTCGGTGGATGACCGCTCCTTAGTGATGAGTGATTGACAACCGGGTCGGAGTGACTCTTGGCTTAGTGCGCGAGGTGTAGGGGCTGCGGCCTAGTTCGTGTTGTTGTTGCAGGTGAAGAACGGGCGCGAAAGGTCTTCAGCCTTGAGGGGCCTCGGGGAGATGGAGAGACAAGTAGGCTCGGTTCGAGGGACCCGGTGGACAGCGGGACTGGGTGCGGGCCACATGGTGGCGACACAAGCAAGACGAAGTCATGGACAAGTGAGCCGGTGCACGGTGGCGGTCAAGTCAAGTGGTTTGGCGGGAGGCCGGACCGGGCACGCGGGGTTTGGTGGTTTGCCCACAAAACCATCGGCGGACGGTTTCTTGGTTTGGGCCTCAAAACCAAGTCCGAGGGCCCAACACGACGGAGACGGGACCGGGCGTGTCGGGAAGCTTCGAAGCGGAGGACACGTGGCGGGATCGCATGGCTTGCGTCGGGAGGACGCGGGGTGCGGCAAAGGCGTGGCCGTCCGATGGCAAGACCCACAAACATTACCAAATTGCCCCTACGTGGGTTGTATCGCCAGTAGTGTAGTTAGGGGTAGTCGAGTCATTTACCACTCCGGCGGGACCTGATATATAAGCCTGGAGGTGTGTGTTGATGGCACTCTCTCTCGCGACTTAGGGTTTCATTTCCCCCCCTTCTCTTTCTCATTTTCGTAGCCATTTTTCTTCCTATTTTCTCTAGGCTAGCATGAGAGCTTCATGAGAGATTTGTTGAGAGGGATGGATGCTAGGGCGGCATGCTAGACCTTGTGAATCTTTCCTGGTTTGTATAGAAGATTCGGGGTTGTTTTTCGTGCCTTTTTGTGCTTATTTTCGTGCCTTTGTTCTCGGTGTGATTCCGCGGATTTGAGTGAGTTTCTTCCCGGATTTCTTTGAGGGAAACATGGATAGATACCTTGTGCATCTTTGTGCTTGATCTTGTGCCCTCAAACGTCGGGAAATCACTTCGATTCGTGAGTTTTTGTTCGGTGCTCTAGTTTTTGGTGGCGCTCAAAGGATTCGCGATTCCCGGTGATTTAGGGAGTTAGGAGGCAAGATTTTTGGGCTATAGCATCCTTGTGTGACGCTTTTCAAGTCCCCAAACCCTTGTCTCTACAGCTTCAACCGTTTGGGAAATCCGATGATGATTTGGGGGAGTTGACTTTCGGGGTCGGGCTATTTTCTGTTCTGTCCGCACCTGGCGGACGGTCCGCGAGGACCAGGCGGACGGTCCGCGTGGCTCCAGTTCATCCCGTGTTCTTCGTGTTCTTGCTCGTCCTTTGTTTCGATCCGTTGTGATTTTGGTTTTTGGTTGGACGAAGTTTCGGACAGTCCGCGGTGTCGGGCGGACGGTCCGCGGGTGCTAGGCGGACGGTCCGCGTGCTCCCCGCGGACGGTCCGTGGCACGGGGGTGTCTTTGGGTCGTTCTGTGTAAATTAACGGACGGTCCGCGGCTAAGGCCGGACGGTCCGCGGCCGGGTGCGGACAGTCCGCGATACCCGGCCGGACGGTCCGCGCGGCTCTTGCGGACGGTCCCGCCCCTCTGCGCGGACGGTCCGCCAGAGCCTGTGTGCTTTGCTTCTTGGTTCGATTCCTTCCTCCCCTTTCTAGTGCTTCCGCGTGTGCTTCAAGGAATCGTTCCTAAGGCTAGAGGTTGATCCATAACCTCGTGGTCTTGGCGATTGGTGAGTGATTCGATCCATCGCTTGTGTGTGACCGGGTTTTGAGTAGGACATAGGCCGGGTTCTTTGGAAGAATTTTTACCGGCTCCTATTCACTCCCCCCTCTCTAGTCGTCATTCGATCCTTCAATTGGTATCAGAGCTTGGTGCCGGATTCTTTGCGACTTTGACAAGTCTCGAATCCTAAGATGGCGTACGTTGAGCGGGGCGGTCCGCCGCACTTCGATGGCAAAGGTTACCACAAGTGGGCGGCTCGTATGATGATTTTTCTTCGAGGAAAGCTGTTGGATTTTATTGTGCATGACAAGACATATGCTATTCCGGTCAACATCCATACTCTTATGGTGACCGATGCCGATGCCAAGGCCAAGTATGAGGCTAATGCAAAAGCCGTTGATCACTTGTGCCGAAGCTTGTGTGATCCAGAGTTTGAGCGTGTTCGCCATTTGAATCTTGCTTGGCAAATTTGGGATAAGTTGTTGGTTGCTCACGGTGGTGATAACCATGTGAAGGCTCGCCTCTTTGTCTCTTACCGGATGCAATATGAGAATTTCACTCCACTTCCCGGTGAGGACATTGATGCGATGTTTCGAGGTTCACCGCCATCGTGAACAACATGAAGGCTAATGTTGAGGATTTTCCGTATTCCGAGCATGATTAGGCTTTGAAGCTCTTGCATGTCCTGGACCCAAGTGTTTGGGGTGCTAAGGTTGAGGCCATCAAAGAGTCTGGGAATTATTTGACTATTGAGTTGGATGACCTCTTTTCTAAGCTCAAGTCGGCTGAGGTTGACAGGAAGTTGCTATCCAAGCATGAGGGCTCGACTGACCATAGTCTTGCTCTTGTGGGAGGATCAAAGGGCAAATCTAACCCTTCCTGTCGACAGTTTTCTTTGTCCTCTCTTATGTCCATTCCAGATGAGGAGTTTGATGTCTTTGGGCGAGGAGGAGGGCGGCCTTGCTCTCAAGAAGGTTTGAACGACTACACGAGAGTCGGAGGAACGCAAGGCGGAGCTCAGGGACGTGCTACAAGTGTGGCAAGCGTGGCCACTTCATCGCCGAGTGCCGGAAGCGGAGGAGAACAAGTACAAGGTGAACGAGTACAAGGCGCACCCGAGGCGTGAAGACATGTACTCCTCCAAGGGCAAGCACTTCAACAAGTCCAAGAGCAAGGACAAGGACAAGCGGCGACCGAGCAAGAGCACCTACAAGAAGAACAAGGCAAGAGCGATGGTGGCCGGTGCGAGCGACGTCGACTCAAGCTCAAGCGAGGAGCAATCAAGCTCGAGCAGCGAAGATGAAGACGCCGGGAGGCGCAGTGGCAAGAAGAGTGCAAGCCGGAACCTCGGCGGGGCCGGAAGCCGTGTGGCGCTCGATGGCTTTTGTGGCATGGCCCATAGCTCGAGCAGCAAGAAGAGTGTGAAGGAGGACAGCGACTCCGACTCGGAGGATGAGGTAAACCGTGATCCCGACTCTTTGCTTGCTGAGATTGCTAGGTTGAATGGTTTGCTTGATAACCGTGATAGTGTGCTAAGAGATGCCAAAAAGATGAGAAAAGATCTTAGAGCTCAGCTTGAGAATGCTAGTGAGAAAGTAGGAGAGTTAGAGTCAAAATTGCTTGAATTGAAACTTGAGAATGACTCTTTGAAACTTGCTCCTACTTCTCCTGATGATGTTGAATGTGTTGAATGTGATGCTTGGTTGAATGAGATCAAAATGCTTAATGAGAAGAATGCTTCTATTTTGGCTCAACTAGATGCTCTTAGGACTGAACATGATGAGCTTAAGGCTAGACCTACTTTGCTTGGTGCTTGCAAATCATGTCCTACTATGCATGCTAAGCTTGTTGATGCTCGCTCTACCATTAGCTCTTTGGAAGCATCTTTGAAATCTCCTGTTGCAAATGCATGTTCTAGCTGTGATGAAGTCACTTTGCGCAATCTTGAACTTACTTCCCGGTTGGATGTCATTTATGAGGAGAATGACTATTTGAGGAAAGTGTTGGGTTGGTTGTCTGGGCAGGAACCTCAATTGAAAATCATGATTGAGGAGTTCAAGAGGGCTGATGGTCGTGGTTTGGGGTTTGAGAAGTTGGGTGAAAAAGTGGGAGAAAACAGCGGGGAGAGTGTGTACGAGAAGTGTGTTGAGTCTAACCCGGGTTTGAGGTGATCGGAGAGATCCAAGTCCCACTCCCAAAAGCACCCAAGAACTCGTTCACACCAAAGCCCAACCACCCTTGCAACAAGCTTGACACAACCCAAGATCCACCCAAATTCCCACCTAAGACAAATGATTTCCGAAACCGGTGAAGTTTGTGGGTGAGAAGGGTGAGAAGCCTAAGGAGAAGCCGAGCCAAAACCAAAACCCATCCCCTTCGGTGTGAGTATTGTGGCAAGGAGAGGCATCTTGCGAGTTTTGCTACAAGAGGAAGAGGGATGAGAGGCTTGCTAGGGAGCAAGCAAACCGGGACGGTATCGCCGGCCTCGCGGTATTCCCGAGCCTAGAGTGCCACTTCCACGGGGTGTGGGAAGTGTGAGGAGTGTTGGCGGGTTCCCACGGAGAGGTGGTGGTGAGAGGTTTGTCGGGGAGAGATGATGGTGTGCGTGCTTGGTGAGAGGTTTGGTCGGGCTCGTGGTGGTTTTTCGGACGTCCTCCTACTCGTCCTCGGTACGGGTTTAGGGGAGATGATCGCAGCTTTGGGTTCCGGAGGAACTACGGACCACGTTTTCCCCCTCGTGGTGCTCGTACTCCTCCCATGGGACATGGGAAGTTTGGTGGCAAGGGAGTGATGTTTGCTAACCCCTCTTTTGAGCGGATGGCTCGACAACGGTTTAACTTTCTCGTGCTAACCCCGAGTGTCGAGTCGCTAGCTCATTCTCGTTCTTGTTTTTTCGACTGCGGGGCGGGGAGGCTTGGAGAACATTTGGTTGATCGACTCCGGGTGTTCTCGACACATGACCGGGAGATAAGAAGTGGTTCTCCGGCCTCACCCCGGTGAAGGAAAAGATGTACATTACATTTGGGGACAATGGACGAGGTAGGATGCTTTCGAGAGGGTGTTGTGCATGTGAGTGACAAGGTAACGTTGAAGAGAGTGGCTCTTGTGAAGTCTTTGGGTTTTAATTTGCTTTCGGTTTCTCGGTTGCTTGATGAAGGTTTTGAGGTGCGTTTCAAGTCCGGCGAGTCTCGTTTGCTTGATTCTCGAGGTGATCTTGTACGTATGATCATCCCCGAGGGTCGATTTTCGGGCTGATTTCTCTCGTTCTTTGGGTCCTCGCTCGTTGTTTGATGGCTGGTCCTTCTTCGATTTGTGGAAATGGCATAGGCGGTTGGGACACTTGAGCTTTGATTTGGTTTCCCGCTTGAGTGGTCTTGACCTTGTCCGAGGATTGCCGAAGTTGAAGTTTGAGAAGGATTTGGTTTGTGCTCCTTGTAGGCATGGTAAGATGGTAGCCACTCCCCATCCACCCCTGACCGATGTCATGACCGAGCGTCCGAACGTAGCTGTTGCATATGGACCTTGTTGGGCCAGCTCGAGTTCGCTCGATGGGTGGGAAGTGGTATGTCCTTGTTGTGGTGGACGATTACTCTCGCTATGCCTGGGTGTTCTTCTTGGAGGATAAGAGTGAGACTTTTGGTTTTGTTCGAGAGCTGATCGTGAGGTTGAAAAATGAGAGGCATGGAAATGCTATTCGAGCTATCCGCAGTGATAATGGCTCTGAGTTCAAGAACTCTCGTTTTGATGCTTTTTGTCGTGATCTAGGTCTTGAACATCAGTATTCGACCCCTTATGTGCCTCCTCAAAATGGAGTCGTAGAAAGGAAAAATCGGACTCTTTGTGAGATGGCTAGGACGATGCTCGATGAGCACAGGACTCCTAGGAGGTTTTGGGCTGAGGCGGTCAATACAGCTTGTCATGTTTCCAATCGGATTTTATTGAGAGCTTTCAAGAAGAAGACCTCTTATGAGCTTATGCATGGTCGGGCACCCAAAGTGAGTCATTTCCGAGTTTTTGGCCTGCAAGTGCTTTATTTTGAAAAAGGGAAAACTCGACAAGTTTGAGGCTAGGTCTAGTGATGGTATTTTCTTTGGATATGCTAACCACTCTAGAGCCTATAGGGTGCTTAACCTTGAGACTAACAAAATCATGGAGACTTGCGAGGTGACCTTCGACGAGACAATGCCATGTACCTCTCTTGGCTTTGAATGTGCGGGTGATGAAGAGATGGCCGAGGACCTCTTTGAAGAGGAGAAAGATGAAGCTGGAGATGATGATGGGGAGAACCATGCGCCCGAAGCCGAGCATGTACCCACTACTTCCCCTACGACTACTTTGGAGCATGGACCGTCTACTTCATGGACAACGACGGTGCAACAAGAGGACCGGGCGAGAGAAGCCGAAGTTGAGGGGGAGGTAGTCTCGAGGCGTGAGGCTCCCCGGCGGATTCAAGAAGTGCATCCCTGTCGAAGATCATTGGAGACATCAATGAACACACTACACGGTCGAGGTCCGGGAATTCCTCTCATTTTGCTCATGCTTGCTTTTGTTGCTACTTTTGAGCCCAAGGACATTGGACATGCTTTATCTGATGCAAACTGGGTCAATTCTATGCATGAGGAGTTGGAAAATTTTGAGAGGAACCAGGTGTGGGAGTTAGTTGAACCACCTCCAAATTGCCATCCCATAGGAACCAAGTGGGTTTGGAAGAACAAAGAGGGAGAAAATGGGATGGTTGTGAGGAACAAGTCCAGACTTGTTGCTCAGGGGTTTAGTCAGAAGGAGGGGATCGACTATGAGGAGACCTTTGCTCCTGTGGCCCGTCTTGAGGCAATTCGGATCCTTCTAGCCTTTGCCGTGGCTAAAGGGTTCAAGTTGTTTCAGATGGACGTGAAGAGTGCTTTTCTGAATGGGGTCATAGAGGAGGAGGTGTATGTGAAGCGACCACACGGGTTTGAGAGCGAGTTGTACCCACACGGGGTATACGGGTTGAAAAGGGCTCGTATGGGTTGAAACGGGCGCCCCGTGCTTGGTATGGGAGATTGAGAGGTTTTCTTTTGAGCAGAGGGTTTGTGATGGGTACAATGGATAGAACCTTGTTTCTCCTCAAGCATAGGAATGACTTGCTGATTGTGCAGATATACGTGGATGATATTGTCTTTGGTGGCTCGTCCCATAATCTTGTTGCCAAGTTTGCAGATGAGATGAGCAGGGAGTTCGAGATGAGCATGATGGGCGAGTTGCAGTATTTTCTCGGGCTGCAGATCAAGCAAGTGAAGGATGGTACATTTGTGCACCAAACCAAGTACACGAAAGACATGCTGAGGAAGTTCCAGATGCAAGATGTGAAGCCGATGTCGACTCCCATGGGGAGTACGGCCACTTTGGATGCGGATGAGGACGGAGAACCAGTGGACCGGCGGGAGTACAGGAGCATGATCGGCTCCCTCCTCTACTTGACGGCGACGAGGCCGGACATACGCGTTCGGCGTGTGTCCGTGCGCTCGTTTTCGGGCTTCGCCGAGGACATCACATCGACGGCCGTCAAGAGGATTTTCGGTACCTACGGTCCCCCCTGGTCTTGGCCTTTGGTATTCTTCCTCCTCGACTCTGTCTCTTCATGGTTTTTCCGATGCGGATTTTGCTGGTTGTCGAGTCGAGAGGAAGTCTACTTCTGGTACTTGTCAGTTTCTTGGTTCTTCGTTGGTCTCATGGTCTTCCCGCAAGCAGTCTAGTGTAGCTCAGTCTACCACAGAGGTGGAGTATGTTGCTGCCGCTAGTTGTTGCTCCCAGTTGTTGTGGATTTCATACACTTTGAGAGACTTTGGTGAGGAGTGCACCCAGATCCCACTTCTTTGTGATAGCACCAGTGCCATAAGTGTAGCCAAAAACCCAGTGCTTCACTCCAGAACCAAACATATAGAAGTGATGTATCATTTTCTGAGGGACAATGTGGAGAAAGGAACCATTGTTTTGAGCCATGTCCCTACCCAAGATCAGCTAGCCGACATCTTTACAAAGCCTCTCGACCAAGCTACATTTGTGCGCTTGCGGGGGGAACTTGGGGTTTGTTGCCCTTTCTAGTTGACTCTTGGGGGATTTCCTTTTTGTACCATATGTATCATACCATGTTTATTTTGATGTATATACATGCTTTGCTTGATGTATAAACCATGGTAGGATAGCCATCTTGTCATATATCATGTTGCATTTGTGTCATATTGCATTTTAGGATGATGAGCTTCTTTCATATGCCATATTTGAGTCTCTTTGGCTATTTGTGAGATATTGGTTATATGTGTGGAGAAATGGTGATGTGAGGCTATGCTCTTGGAATATTTGAGATATATGTGTGGTGAGATAGCCCCTTTTGAGATAAATGCTTAACTTGACTAATTTTTGATGAAATATGCTCCACTCGTGTGTAGTTGTGTATCCATGTCACGAGTTTGGTCTAAATATGCTTTTCATGCTTAGATTGTGCTTGGATGCCCTGTTCTTGCATTTGGGCCAAAGGCGGATATCATTGTGAATGTTTAGCCTATGTTGCATTCATGGGGGAGCATAAGCTTCTTTTTGCCGCAAAGGCACTTCATGTACCATGAAATGAATTAATCTTGAAAAGAAGTGCATAATGCTTGAAAAAATGCTCCATCCATCATGTCTATGTTTAAAATGTCTTATCTTTCACATATGGGTGCAAAACATGTTGCATGATGTTCACCAGTGGAGAAGTCTCCCCGAAGTGGACACATGGCTCATGAGCTTTGACATGACATGCTTTGCTTTATGGGTGTTTGCCATGATCTTTTGCTGAGAATTTGATATCCTTGTATGATCTTTGAGTAAATATGCATGTTTGTGACTCAAGTGTGACATGGATAGGCTTTTACATGTGAAGCGAGCCTTCTTTTGGTAAAACTGCTTAAATCTGAAAATTTTGCTTTGTCACATGCTTGTATTTTCATATATTACTTGTGGCAATGCTTTGACTATGCTATGATTCATGTGTGTGATCGTTGTCTCCTTTTTAGCCTTTGACACTAGATTTGGCCTATTTGAGAAGCTCATGTAGTTGTTTATATGCTTTGCTTTGCATTTCTGCATTTTCACCTTGATTCATACATTGTCAACAAGGGGGAGAAAAGGTGAGCTTAATGAAAATTCAGAAGAGGTGAGCTGAAATTTGGAAGTGTGCATCCACATGTTCGGGGGAGGCATTTGTTCAGGGGGAGCTTTCTTGCTGTTTTCGGTGTGGATTTTGTGCTTTGCTTGGCTTGTGACCTTTCTTTGCCTTTCTTCGGTTTTGGTCATGAGTTGAGCTTCTTTGTTTTTATTTCTTCTTTCTTTCTCTTTTACTCTGAATTTCATTTCGCGTTGTGTGTTGTCAATGCACTCATCAAGGGGGAGATTGAGGACCAGGAGCGTCCCAGTGGTCGGTGGATGACCGCTCCTTAGTGATGAGTGATTGACAACGGGTGTTGGACTGACTCTTGGCTTAGTGCGCGAGTGTAGGCCGCGGCCTAGTTCGTGTTGTTGCGGGGTGAAGAACGGGCGCGAAAGGTCTTCGGCCTTGGAGGGGCCTCCGGGAGATGGAGAGACAAGTAGGCTCGGTTCGAGGGACCCGGTGGACGAGCGGGGATCGGGTGCGGGCCACATGGTGGCGACACAAGCAAGACGAAGTCATGGACAAGTGAGCCGGTGCACGGTGGCGGTCAAGTCAAGTGGTTTGGCGGGAGGCGGGACCGGGCACGCGGGGTTTGGTGGTTTGCCCACAAAACCATCGGCGGACGGTTTCTTGGTTTGGGCCTCAAAACCAAGTCCGAGGGCCCAACACGACGGAGACGGGATCCGGGCGTGTCGGGAAGCTTCGAAGCGGAGGACACGTGGCGGGATCGCATGGCTTGCGTCGGGAGGACGCGGGGTGCGGCAAAGGCGTGGCCGTCCGATGGCAAGACCCACAAACATTACCAAATTGCCCCTACGTGGGTTGTATCGCCAGTAGGGTAGTTAGGGGTAGTCGAGTCATTTACCACTCCGGCGGGACCTGATATATAAGCCTGGAGTGTGTGTTGATGGCACTCTCTCTCCGCGACTTAGGGTTTCATTTCCCCCCTTCTCTTTCTCATTTTCGTAGCCATTTTTCTTCCTATTTTCTCTAGGCTAGCATGAGAGCTTCATGAGAGATTTGTTGAGAGGGATGGATGCTAGGGCGGCATGCTAGACCTTGTGAATCTTTCCTGGTTTGTATAGAAGATTCGGGGTTGTTTTTCGTGCCTTTTTGTGCTTATTTTCGTGCCTTTGTTCTCGGTGTGATTCCACGGATTTGAGTGAGTTTCTTCCCGGATTTCTTTGAGGGAAACATGGATAGATGCCTTGTGCATCTTTGTGCTTGATCTTGTGCCCTCAAACGCCGGGAAATCACTTCGATTCGTGAGTTTTTGTTCGGTGCTCTAGTTTTTGGTGGCGCTCAAAGGATTCGCGATTCCCGGTGATTTAGGGAGTTAGGAGGCAAGATTTTTGGGCTATAGCATCCTTGTGTGACGCTTTTCAAGTCCCCAAACCCTTGTCTCTACAGCTTCAACCGTTTGGGAAATCCGATGATGATTTGGGGGAGTTGACTTTCGGGGGTCGGGCTATTTTACGTTCGTCCGCACCCGGCGGACGGTCCGCGAGGACCGGGCGGACGGTCCGCGCGGCTCCGTTCATCCCGTGTTCTTCGTGTTCTTGCTCGTCCTTTGTTTCGATCCGTTGTGATTTTGGTTTTTGGTTGGACGAAGTTTCGGACAGTCCGCGGTGTCGGGCGGACGGTCCGCGGGTGCTAGGCGGACGGTCCGCGTGCTCCCCGCGGACGGTCCGTGGCACGGGGGTGTCTTTGGGTCGTTCTGTGTAAATTAACGGACGGTCCGCGGCTAAGGCCGGACGGTCCGCGGCCGGGTGCGGACGGTCCGCGATACCGGCCGGACGGTCCGTGCGGCTCTTGCGGACGGTCCCGCCCCCCCTCTGCGCGGACGGTCCGCCAGAGCCTGTGTGCTTTGCTTCTTGGTTCGATTCCTTCCTCCCCTTTCTAGTGCTTCCGCGTGTGCTTCAAGGAATCGTTCCTAAGGCTAGAGGTTGATCCATAACCTCGTGGTCTTGGCGATTGGTGAGTGATTCGATCCATCGCTTGTGTGTGACCGGGTTTTGAGTAGGACATAGGCCGGGTTCTTTGGAAGAATTTTTACCGGCTCCTATTCACTCCCCCCCTCTCTAGTCGCCATCTGATCCTTCACAAGATGGTAGCCACTCCTCATCCACCCCTGACCGATGTCATGACAGAGCGTCCGACAGAGCTATTGCATATGGACCTTGTTGGGCCAGCTCGAGTTCGCTCGGTGGGCGGGAAGTGGTATGTCCTTGTTGTGGTGGATGATTACTCTCGCTATGCCTGGATGTTTTTCTTGGACGACAAAAGTGAGACATTTGGTTTTGTTCGAGATCTGATCGTGAGATTGAAGAACGAGAGGAATGGGAATGCCATTCGAGCTATCTGCAGTGATAATGGCTCAGAGTTCAAGAACTCTCGTTTTGATGCCTTTTGTCGTGATCTAGGTCTTGAATATCATTATTCGACCCCTTATGTGCCCCCTCAAAATGGAGTTGTGGAAAGAAAAAATCGGACTCTTTGTGAGATGGCTAGGACGATGCTCGATGAGCACAGGACTCCTAGGAGGTATTGGGCTAAGGCGGTCAATACGGCTTGTCATGTCTCCAACCGGATTTTATTGCGAGCTTTCAAGAGGAAGACCTGTTATGAGCTTATGCATGGTCGGGCACCCACGGTGAGTCATTTCCGAGTCTTTGGCTGCAATTGCTTTATTCTTAAGAAGGGAAAACTTGACAAGTTCGAGGCTAGGTCTAGTGATGGGATTTTCTTTGGATATGCTAACCATTCTAGAGCCTATAGAGTGCTTAATATTGAGACTAACAAAATCATGGAGACTTGCGAGGTAACCTTCAACGAGACAATGCCATGTACCTTTCTTGGCTTTGAATGTGCAGGTGATGAGGAGATGGCCGAGGACCTCTTTGAAGAGGAGAAGGATGAAGCTGGAGATGATGATGGAGAGAACCATGCGCCTGAAGCTGAGGGTGTACCCACTGCTTCCCCTACGACCACTGTGGAGGGTGGACCGTCTACTTCATGGACAACGACAGTGCGACAAGAGGACCAGGCGAGAGAAGCTGAAGTTGAGGGGGAGGTAGTCTCTAGGCGTGAGGCTCCCCGGCGGATTCAAGAAGTGCATCCCCTATCGAATATCATTAGGGACATCGATGAATGTACCACGTGGTCAAGGTCCAGAATTTCCTCTCATTTCGCTCATGCTGCATTTGTTGCCTCCTTTGAGCCCAAGGACATTGGACACGCTTTATCTGATGCAAACTGGGTCAATTCTATGCATGAGGAGTAGGAAAACTTTGAGAGGAACTAGGTGTGGGAGTTAGTTGAACCACCTTCAAATTGCCATCCTATAGGAACCAAATGGGTTTGGAAGAACAAAGAGGGTGAGAATGGGATGGTTGTGAGGAACAAGTCCAGACTTGTTGTTCAGGGATATGGTCAGAAGGAGGGGATCGACTATGAGGAGACCTTTGCTCCTGTGGCCCGTCTTGAGGCAATTCGGATCCTTCTAGCCTTTGCCGTGGCTATAGGGTTCAAGTTGTATCTGTCGGGGACAGCCCTAGGGGTCCCCTTTAACAACGGGGAAATCCCCACTTAAAACCCGCAACAAAGCCAAACACACTTTGCCTAACCATGCAGGATACGGCCCATGCCGCAGGGACCTCAGCGGCCCACCGAGGCGGCCCTCTTGAAGATCCCCTCGAGCAGGCTTCGCCTCGCTCGAGGATGCGCGCCTCCCTCGAGCGGGCTCCGCCTCGCTCGAGGGCCCGCTCCCCTCGAGCAGGCTCCGCCTCGCTCGAGGGTCCGTACCGCCCTCGACCGGGGTCCGCCTCGCTCGAGGGCGCCCCGCATGCGTGCGCCCGCCCCCGTACGCGGGCATTTAACGCCCGACACCGGCGGGACGGCACCATCATGCGCACGGGGCTCACGCCCGTGCCGCCGCACCAACTCCCCAGAAGGGAGCCCATCCCCATCACTGTGGGGAGGGACTGTGCAGCAGGACCGGTGCCAGTCCCGTGACGTCGTGCACCTGCTCCAGTACGGCTGACGCGCCGAGCCCTCGAAGGGGGGCCGGCTGCACCCTCGATTTGCTTTCTTGTGACCCTGCAGGGTTAGGTGGAGGCGCTAGGCCGGTGGAGCGCCATCCCTGCTACTGTTACGGTATGGCTGCCGCCCCCGCGCGTGCGGGCGCATGCCAGGCGCTGTAGCAACGACTCCAGCACTGTGGAACGTATTGGAACGGGACACCGTTTTACCTACTCCTGTACTCCGTACGGGCCAACGTCAGCAGCTCCCTCGAGCCTATCAGAAGACATCACCACCATCCGCCGCCCTTCTACCCTCGAACCGCTACTGTTCGGGTACAAGATAGGCCATGATGGCCAGATCGCTGCAAGGATCGTCCGGACGGCCGCCCACTCTACAACATAGCACGCCACGCCCCTTCACGTAGCTAAATAGCGCGGCACGCATGTGATTCGCTCCCTGCCGCAGGGGGAGGCAGACACAACACAACAGGAGACGGGCTGCGCCACGTACTTGCTCTCCAATCCTCCCACAACACCTTTAGTCACTACGCCAGGGACTTGGAAGCCAGGCTTCCTCTCCCGCCTTGCTTGTAGCAGCCCCACTACAGGCACCCCCGGTGCTGAGCAATATAGTGCCTTGAGCACACCACTGCTGGACGTACGGCCCCCCCGGCCGGAACCAGGATAAATCCCGTGTCTCTTATTGCTTAGCATCGACCATTGAGGGATAGACCTCGGCGCTTTCTACTGGCTAGTGTCGGGACCATATTCCGCACCGACAGTTGGCGCCCACCATGGGGCTCTGAGCGCCTAAGGTCATTTCACCAACTCCCTCCATGGTGATCCGCACTGAGTACCGTGGTACACGCTACTGCATGGGCAGCTCGGACCCCCTCCTTGCCGGGTTCGAAATCCGGTTTGGGGGCCTGAACTTTCAGGCCACGGGGAACGGCTACCTCATGCGCCTCACCAACCGTGAGGAGCTCCGCGCGCGGCGCCAGGCCGGGTCCGCTCCGGTCCCCGCTGCACGCACCACCACGGCGTAGACGCGCGCGGCACGGATGCGCGGGCCGTCGACGCCACAACGCCGCCGCCGCTGCGGGCGGCGTTCACGCCGGTGCGGTCGGCGGCGGCGGGCGAGCGCGCCGCCTCTCAGCGCGGCGCGCCCGCCATCACGATGACCACCATCCCAGCGTGACAGCGCACGGTCTCCGGACCGCGCATCCGCATTGGGCTGCGTGGCGCCACGTCGGCCTACAACACCAACGTCAACACCACGATGCACAGGGTTCCGCCTGGCCGTCACGTCTTCGTCGCCAGGGATCCCGGCGCCTCAGAGGGTGACGAGTCGTCCCTGGGTTCCCTCGACGCGTTGCCGCCCGCCAACCGCCACAGGTACGTGGAGTGGGACTTCTCCGGCGTGCCGGACCCAGTCATGTTCCGGCGTTTCCTCGACGCTACGGACTACTAGTTCGGCTGCTCCGACGACTCCAGCACCGGGAGTTACGATCCCGCGCGGGAGTGCTGCGCTGTCATCACTAACGACCCAGCCAATGCCGCCGATGCGGTGGGCGCTGGAGACGGGGAGGTCACGCCTGCCCCAGGGATCACCACGCGCCTGGCCGCGGGGCCAAGCGCTCCTGCTGGGGCCGACGCCGACGCGCAGCTGGCCCAAGCCCGCGAGCTCGAGGCCAAGCTGGCGGAGGAATACCGGACGGTGCGGCTGCTCCGTGCCTCAATGGCAGGGGAAGCCTCCGCGCGCGGCGAACGCGCGCGGGAGCTGGGCAAACAGGTCCGTGACCGCATCAACACCGACCCCAACATCGACAACGCGGACGCACCCCCGCGGGCGAGCCAAAAGCTCATTGCCGCCGCGACGCTGCTGCGGGCCATGCCGGCACCCTCGACCCCTGAGGCGCGAGACCTGCACCGCGAGGTGCAAACTCTCATCGAGCAAGCGGCCGTCCCGGCGGGCCGAGAGCTCGGCATCACGCATCCGCCAACGGAGGGGGATGCGCGGGACGACGGAGCCGCACCGAGGGGCGAACCCTCGGTCCACGCGGGAGGGGCGGGGCGGGGCGACCCGCCGACCCATGACGCACGCCGGCCAAGGAGCGGCTCCTTGACACACGCAGGGCGCTGGATGGCGACGCCCGCAACATCATCAACGCTAGGCGCACGAGCAGGGTGGACGCACGAGCAGCAGTGGGATACCACCCTCGACGGGGCGGACGCTACGACAGCGGCGAGGACCGCTCCCCGACGCAGGAGCCCCCAGGGACCCGTGTGTTCAGCCGAGAGATCCGCGCAGCGGTGTTCCCCCAACGCTTCCGCCAACCCTCGACCATCGTCAAGTACAACAGGGAGACGGACCCCCGCGTGTGGCTCAACGACTACCGCTTGGCTTGCCAGCTGGGCGGGGCCACCAGCGACGAGGTCATCATCCGCAACTTGCCCCTGCACCTCGGCGACGCGGCCCGGACATGGCTCGAGCACTTGCCCGCCAGCCAAATCCACAACTGGGATGATTTGGTCCGCACGTTCGTGGGTAACTTCCAGGGCACGTACGTGCGCCCTGCAAATTCATGGGACCTGCGCTCCTGCACACAGAAGCCCGGCGAGTCGCTGCGGGACTTCATACGACGCTTCTCCAAGCACTGCACGGAGCTTCCCAGCGTGGCGCAGTCCGAGATCGTGCACGCCTTCCTCGAGGGCACCACATGCCGGGACCTCGTGCGGGAGCTGGGACGCAGCCCGCCCGCGGACTCCAACGAGTTGTTCGACATCGCCACCAGTTTCGCCTCTGGAGAAGAGGCCGTGGGGGCGATCTTTGACGGCAAAGAAGGGCAAGCGCTCGGAGGACGCGCCCGCGGAGGGCAGCATGTCCAAGGAGCCCCACCGCAACGACAAGCGGGGCAAGAAGGGAAAGAAGCCGCGCCGTGAGGCGCGCGAGCAGGGGCGCGACGGCGGAAATGCTGAGGCCCTTGCTGTTGACCCGGCTCGACGGGGCCCTCGACCGGCCCCTCGAGGCCCGGGGGTGTTTGATGACATGCTAAAAAAGCCATGTCCTTACCACAAGACCCCAGTGAACCACACCCTTGAGCAGTGCGACATGCTCAAGAAGTTCTATGGCCGCGCCGCCGCGAATGAGGCAGAGGCCAAGAAAGACGGAGGCGATGGCAACGCAGGCGGCTTCCCCACCGTGGAAAATGTGTTCCTGATCTTTAGGGGCCAACCGTCGACATGTCGACCCGCCAACGCAAGAAGGAGCGGCACGAGGTCCTCGCCGCGGAGAGGGCGCCTCCATCCTTCCTCAATTGGTCGGAGGACGCCATCACCTTCAGCCGGGAGGACCACCCGAACCGCGTCCCCAACCAGGGCCAGTACCCGCTGGTGGTCGACCCCATCATAGGGAACGCGCGGTTCTCGAAGGTACTGATGGACGGAGGCAGCAGCCTCAACATCCTCGACGCGCATACGCTGCGCTTGATGGGGATGGGGTTGGACCAGCTACGGCCCAGCACGAAGCCGTTCCATGGCATCGCGCCCGGCAAGCAGGTCCAGCCCCTCGGGCAGATCGACCTGCCAGTTTGGTTTGGCACCGCGAAGAATTTCCGCAAGGAGATCCTCACCTTCGAGGTGGTGGGGTTCAAAGGGGCCTACCATGCTATACTTGGGCGACCCTGTTACGCCAAATTCATGGCGGTCCCCAACTATACCTACCTGAAGATGAAGATGCCAGGACCAAACGGTGTCATCACCGTGGGTTCGTCCATCGAGCACGCATTTGACTGCGACGTCGAGTGCATGGAGCACGCAGAGGCACTGGCGCTGGATGAAGCGCTGGTGACCACTTTAGAGAAGATGGTCAACGAAGACCTCGACTCCGCCGCCAAGCACGCCGGCACCTTCGAGGCCGCGGAGCAGACCAAGGAGGTCCCCCTCGACCCTTCCCCGCCCCCGAGGGCAAGGCGTTGAGGGTCAGCTCCACCCTCGATCCCAAATAGGAAGTGGTGCTCGTCGACTTCCTCCGCGCCAACGCCGACATCTTCGCGTGGAGCCCCTCGGATATGCCAGGCATCCCGAGGGAGGTCGCCGAGAACTCCCTTGACATCCTGCCTCACGCCCGTGCCGTGCAGCAACGGCTGCGCCGCTTCGACGAGGAGCGGCGACGGGCAATCGGAGCGGAGCTGCGGAAGCTCCTCGAGGCCGGGTTCATCAAGGAGGTGATCCACCCAACGTGGCTAGCCAACCCTGTGCTTGTAAAGAAAAAGAACGGGAAGTGGCGGATATGTAGTGACTACACTAGTCTTAATAAAGCATGTCCTAAAGTTCCTTTTCCTTTGCCACGTATTGATCAAATCGTTGATTCAACGGCTGGGTGTGAATTGCTTTGCTTCCTTGATGCTTACTCCGGGTATCACCAAATAAAGATGAAGGAGTCCGACCAGCTCGCGACTTCGTTCATCACGCCGTTCGGGATGTTCTGCTACGTCACGATGCCGTTTGGCCTCCGAAACGCGGGTGCGACATACCAGCGCTGCATGCAGCACGTTTTCGGGGATCACATCGGGCGGACGGTTGAGGCGTACGTAGATGACATCGTCGTAAAGACCAGGAAGGTGGACGACTTGGTTGGCGACCTTGGCATCGCGTTCGGCTGCCTACGAGCCAACGGGGTCAAATTAAACCCTGAAAAGTGTGCCTTTGGAGTGCCGCGGGGCATGCTCCTGGGATAAATCATCTCCCAACGGGGAATCGAGGCCAACCCCGAAAAGGTCGCGGCCCTCGAACGAATGGGTCCGATCCGGGACCTCAAAGGGGTGCAGAAGGTGCTGGGGTGCCTTGCCGCCTTGAGCCGCTTCATCTCGCGGCTCGGCGAGAAGGGCCTGCCCCTCTATCGCCTCCTCAAGAAGCACGAGCGCTTCTCCTGGACCACCGAGGCCCAGGACGCGCTCGACAAGCTGAAGGCATCCTTAGCGCACGCCCCGATCCTCACGCCACCGCAAGATGGCGAACCCCTGCAGCTCTACGTGGCCGCAACCACCCAGGTGGTCAGCGCCATGATCGTCGTGGAGCGCACGAAGGAAGGGCACGCCTTGCCTGAACAGCGGCCGGTCTATTACATCAGCGAGGTCCTGTCAGACACCAAGACGCGATACCCCCAGGTCCATAAGTTGTTGTAAGCGGTAGTCCTTGCGCGGCGCAAGCTCCGCCACTACTTCGAGGCCCACCCCGTCACGGTGGTCTCCTCCTTCCCACTGGGGAGATCATCCGCAATCCCGACGCTGCGGGCAGGATCGCCAAGTGGTCCGTGGAGCTGATGGGCGAGACGCTTGCCTACGCCCCGCGCAAGGCCGTCAAATCCCAAATCTTGGCAGATTTCGTCACCGAATGGACGGATACGCGCCGCCGCCGCCGCGCATCCAAGCGGAGGCTTTGGACTCTGTTCTTCGACGGCTCGGTGATGAAAACAGGGGCGGGCGCGGGCCTGCTTTTCGTGTCACCTCTCGGGGAACACATGCGGTACGCGGTGCGCCTCCACTTCCCCGCGTCTAACAATATGGCTGAATACGAGGCCCTCCTCTGCGGCCTCAAAATTGCCATTGAGTTAGGAGTCAAGCGCCTCGACGTGCGGGGGGACTCGCAGCTCGTAATCGATCAAGTCATGAAGAACGCGAGCTGCCATGACGACAAGATGGAGGCCTACTGCAAAGCCGTGCGAGCCCTCGAGGACAAGTTCTACGGCATCGAGCTCAACCATGTGCCCCGACGGTACAACGAGGAGGCGGACGAGCTGGCCAAGATTGCGTCGGGCGGATCACCGTCCCCCCCGAACGTTTTCGCGCACGACATCGCTCAGCCCTCGGTCGTCTTCGAGCCCCACCCCTCGAGTCACGACGAACCCTCGGGGCTCACTCGAATCCGGGGCCGGGTGCGGAACCCATGGACGAGGACCCCTCGAACGAGGCATACGTGCTCTCCCTCCTCGAGGGGTATGGCTCCCACGAGGCCGACGTGATGGACATCGAGCCGGCTCCCTGTCAAAGCGGACCGGCGTGACAAATACATCGCCGGATGGCTCGAGGGGGGAACTCGCGCGGACCGGCCGCGGCCAGGCGCATCGCCAGGATGGCAAAGTCCTTTGCCCTTGTTGACGGCGAGCCTCTACAAGCGCGCCGCCTCCGGCATCCTACGGCGGTGCGTGCCCATCCCCGAGGGGCGCGAGCTCCTACGGGACATCCACGCCGAACCGTGGCCACCACGCCGCGCCCCGCACCCTCGTCGGCAACGTGTTCCGCCAGGGCTTTTACTGGCCTACCGCGGTCGCGGACGCCAGCGAGATCGTACGCACTTGCAAAGGGTGCCAGTTCTACGCCCGCAAGTCCAACCTACCCGCCCATGCCCTGCAGACCATCCCCGTAACGTGGCCATTTGCCGTATGGGGGCTGGACATCGTCGGGCCCCTGCGGAAAGCGCCCGGGGGCTTCACCCACTTGTTGGTCGCAATCGACAAGTTCTCCAAGTAGGTGGAGGTGCGCCCCATCACGAACCTCAGGGCAGAGCAGGCGGTAACATTCTTCACCGACATCGTTTACCGCTTTGGAGTGCCAAACTCCATCATCACCGACAATGGGTCCCAGTTCACGGGCAGGAAGTTCTTGGAGTTCTGCGACAAGTTCCACATCCGTGTGGATTGGGCGGCTGTGGCACACCCACAGACCAACGGCCAAGTGGAGCGTGCCAACGGCATGATCCTACAGGGCCTTAAGCCCAGAATTTTCGACCGGCTAAACAAATCTGGGCGAAAATGGCTCCAAGAGTTACCAGCGGTTGTGTGGAGCCTAAGGACCACCCCGAGCAGAGCCACTGGGTTCACCCCGTTCTTCCTAGTCCATGGCGCGGAGGCCGTCCTCCCCACGGACTTAGAATACGGTTCGCCCAGGGTTCGAAGCTATGACGAGGATGCCAACCAGCGATCCCGCGAGGACTCGCTGGATCAGCTGGATGAGGCGCGCCTCGTGGCCTTGATGCATTCCGCAAGGTATCAACAGTCCCTAAGGCGCTACCAAGCACGCAAGATACGTCGATGGGACTTCAGTGAAGGGGACTTGGTCCTAAGGCTACGCCAAAACAACAGAGGGCGCCACAAGCTATCGCCCCCATGGGAGGGACCCTACGTCGTGGTGAAGGTACTCAAGCCCGGCACGTACAAGCTGGCCAACGAGGACGGTGAAGAGCTCACCAACGCTTGGAACATCCAACAGCTACGTCGCTTCTACCCCTAGCTAGGATTTCCAAGCATTTTTTGTTGTAAAAATCATATGACCAACGCCCCAGTTGGTGACAACTATGTAAACACCTCAAGTCCAATGAAAAGGGCAACTCGGCTTTCCTCTGAAACCCAAGTTACCCTCGGGGGCTACTGCGGGGGGCACCCCCCCCCCAAAATGGTCCCATTTTCGCGCAAAAATAAAGCAACTCACACGCGCTAAGTTTGTTTTCTACTTCAACCCCGAGCAACGATTCGAACAGGGCGCGGGCGGCCTAGCGGAAGGAGCGCGCGAGCTAGAGATAGCCTACGCCGCGAGGATACGGCCCTTCTCTCTCGCCTCCAACCCAGTAGGTCCCCCGCGAAAATCGAACTCCCCTAACTAGAATCTACTCAGGAAGAAGGAGAAACAAAAAGCGTAGTAAACATAAGACTTCATTTCGTATCAACAAATGTTTACGATCAAGATAACTTGTTTATTTACAAAGGCCGCGTGGCCAGAATACTGATACACAAATAAAAACGGGCCAAGCGCCCACCGTCTCTCGGCGGGACAGAGGAGCGGCGGTGTCGACAGCGTCCGGGAAGAGGAACTCCTCGAAGGCTTCAGCGAGCGACCCGGCTGCATCAGCGGCAAGCGCGTCCACGCGCTCCATCGCCACCTCGTCCTCGACGCCCTCAGGAACGACGTAGCCCTCCGCCAGCGCCTCGAAGTTGACCTCGTAGTGGGACCATACCACTCCGAGGGCCTTCTGGACGCCAAGACGCAACGCCCGGCGCATCCGTTCGGAGACGTGGCCGCCAAGAGCGCGCAGGCGGCTGGCCAGCGAGCTTCCGGCCTGCGCTTCACCCTCCTCCATGACCTGGCAGGTCTCGAGGGCCGCGTTGCGCAACTCCTGCAGCTCCTGCTCAGAGGAGTTGTAGGAGGCTTGCAGCGCCTCGGCCGCCTCGGCCGCGTGCCCCAAGGCGGTGCGCAAGCCTGGAGTCACCAAGACAAGGAAAAAATCAGAAGAAGGAATGCGAACCTCCTAACAGAAAACCAACAAAACAGGAGTCGAATAGCGGCTTACCTTCGAATTGCTTCCTCTCCACCTCGAGGGCACGACGCTCGGCCTCGACCGCCAACTCGAGGCCCTTGACGGTCTCGCCCTGTTCCTGGAGGGCCAGCTCCTGGCTCGCGCTGTTGATGCTGAGCACCACCAGCTCGCCCTCGACCTTAGAGAGCTTGGCGTCTCACTCCGCCAACGACTTCTGCGCCGCCTCGCGAGCGACGCGCTCCTCGCTCCGGCGGCCGACCGGCGTCGGCGAGGGCGCCTTGCTCCCCGCCGGAGCCGCCCCTCGGCCCCTTGGCGGGCGGTGTGCTCTGCGCGCGCCGCTCCTCGGCCGACGGCGAGCGCCGCGACCTTGGTGTCGAGGGCGGCCTTCAAGTCGTCGGCCTCCTTGGCCCTCCGCCCGCGCGCGCACGCGCTCCTCGCCCGCGCCGCCGCGCCCGCGCCCCCTCGAGCGACGAGCGGAGCTCCCGGTTCTCGCCGCGGACGCCGGCCACCTCCGCCTCCTAGTTGGTCGCCAGCGTCCGCATCTTCTGCAGGTCCGAGCGTGCCTGCCACAACGCCTCATCACGGTTGATGAGGGCTGTGCAGATCCGCTCAAGGCTGGAGCGACGCGCTGGGTCTTGCCTCGTGCTCTCGGGGAGTTCATCACGCAAGACCGTGGCTCGGTACGCCAACCAGCCGTCCGGGGTCCGGAGGGCGTCGGCGAGCGCGTCAAAGGCGCCGCATCGCTCCCGGACCTGGTGAAGCTCGGCGTTCACCCGATCGAAGGCGCCATACTTGTCGTGGGCACGGCGCTCGAGCTCCTGTCGCCCACAAGTCAAGACCCGTAAGCATCCTGATACAGAGACAACGCGCGGGAAACGAGAAGAAGGGGAGAACGAGCAGCGATGCCCTACCTGGAAGACATGCCACGCGGGGCCGCCGTGGACCCTCAGCGCCTCGTTCAGCGCACGGTTGAGCGTGGCGCCGTGGATGCGGAGCTCTCCCCACAGCTCCTGCTCCGCTCGGGCGTCGGCGAACGCAAGCGGGTCGTCAGGGACCCCCTCCACCTGGGCGGAGTGCTCGACGCGAGAACATGAGGCCTCGGCACCATGCCCTCGGCCCCCCGCCACCATGTGGCCCTCGCGCCGCCTCACAAGAGCCCCCTCTTGGGACTCTGCGGAGAGTGTGGGGAAGCTGACCCATTGATCCCACACGGGCGGTGGGGAATCGTCATCCAGGACCTCCACTACCACCGCCCGGGGAGCCGCCGGCAGCCGGCCCTCGCGCCACCCTCCGCTGGCGCCTCCGCTCGCGCCTCCATGGCCACGGGCGCCCGACGCGGCGCCGTGGCCGTCACCTCCGGCCTCGCCTCCGCGGCCACGGCGCCTGTCCGCCCTCCTCGCCCCCGCGACCACGGGCGCCACCGCAGCCGCACCCTCGCTCGCCTCCGCCGCGGCCGGCGCCGCGGACCGCGCCTCCATCGTGGCGGGCCCACCGCCGGCGGCGTCACCACCGCAGCCGCCGCCGCGGCCGCGCCTCCGCCACGACCGGCGCCCGCCGCTCTTCGACGACGCCGGCCGCGCGGCCGACAGGCCGATCGGCCGGCCGAGGCCGCGGGGCCTCGCCCGCGTCTTGCGAGCCCTCGCCCGCCGCCGCCGTACTCGCCCCCGCCCTCGACGCCCTTGACGAGCGCCGCCGGGTGGGGATGGATGCGTCCGCCCTCAGCACCTTGGCCGGTGCGAGGGGAGGCAAAGTTGGCACCACCCTGCGCAAGCACAAACAGAAAGTTGGAAGTTTTGATCGTCAAAGAACCAAACCGAGCTGAAGAACGAGCCCCTTACCTCGAAGAGGAAAAAGCGCATTTCCTTTTCCTTGAGGCTTCAGCAGACGAGGCCGGCGCGCCCGCCGCCGCGCGCGCGCAGCCCCGCCCGCGCGCGGGCAGCGCGCTCGCCGCGCGCGGTGCACGCTTGTCGCGCACACCCGCGGCACGCGCCGGCGCCCCGCGCGCGCGCGCCTCCCCTCGTTGTCGATTGCTCGGCGGCGGGCGCCGTTGCGCCCGCCCCCGGCGATGCCGCCCTTGCCGCCGAGCGGCTCCGGGGACGGGGGCGCGGGCTCACACCTATCGGAGGGGCCCCGCCCCTCGCCCGATTCCTCTTCGTCCTCCCTCCGAGGACGAGTACTCCCTCGGTCCCCGGGGAGGAAAGCCCCGCCCTCGCGCCGCCGGTGCTCCGCGCTCCGTCGCCTCGCGGTGCTCGCGGTGCCGCCTCGCGCGCTCTCTCCCGCGCGCCACCCGCTCCTCGCTCCCGCCGCGCGCCGCCCGACCGAGCGCGCGGGAGTCGGGGGTGGGCGGAACGGACTTCGCGGCGGTGAAGTTCACCCGCTGCACAAGAGAACGTCAATGGCGCGTCGGGGGGCAGAGGCAACACCAAGAACTAAAATGGAATCAAGAATCATACTTACCAGCGGGCCGGTGGGGAGCATCTCGAGGTCCCACGGGGTTCGGCCTGGGCGCGCCAGCATCCGGGTGTCGACGGTGTTCCGCGCTCGGGTGAGCGCATACGGCCGCCCCGAGGGGGTCGGGAGCATCCGCGACCTCGCCGCCGCGACGGGGTCCGCCTCCTCTCGTCATCTCGTAGATGCAGAGTGGCCTCTCCATCGTGGGCACGACCCGCCGGTGATGGAGGAAGGCGAGGACGCCTCGCCGCGGTCCGCCCCTTGCTCCGTCGGAGGGCTCCTCGGGGCGGCCAGGACCGAGTCCTGCTGCCTCCGGTGCTGGGCCGTGGACACCCCGTAGCCCCAGGAGCTGGGCTTCTCCTTGAACACCCGACCGGTGTAGGGTGGGAGGCCGGGCTCGGCGTTGCGCAGGTAGAACCATCCCCGCTCCCAGCCGGCGTTGTTCGTCGTCATGGTGCAGGGGATGTAGTCGTCCTTAAACTGCCCCCGCAGGGCGAGTGACATCTCGCCGGCGCGCACCGCGCGGCGGGTCCTCGGCTCCGTCGTGGGCTGCGTGAAGAGCTCCGCGTGGAAGAGGTGCACCCAGAGCTCCCAGTTAACTGGGATCCCCAGATACCCCTCGCAGACACCCACGAACGTGGCCGCCTGCGAAATCGCGTTGGGCACGAAGTTGTGCAACTCCACGCCGTAGTAGTGGCACAACGCTCGCATGAAGCGGCTCGCCAGCGCGTTGAAGCCTCGCTCGTGAAAGCGGGTAAAGCTCACCACGTAGCCTTCCGGCGGGTTGGGCGCGTGGTCCCCCGCCGGCGGCACTATCCACTCCGCTGGGCGGCCATCCTCGTTTGCCGCCAACTGACCGGCGGTGACCAGCTCGCCAAGGGCCAGCTGGGTCACCGACGACCGCTCCCAGGCGTACGGGTTAAGGATCGTGAGGGGCGGAAGCGGCGCCATGAGAAGGGGACAAAGGAATGCGAGAGCGGTGGACAGGGAGAGGAAGAAGAGCTCTAATGACGAAGCCGCATGGTAGCGAAAGCGAAGCGAAGACGAAAGCACAGGGGGCTAAAATGGCAGAGCGCTAAGGTAAAAAACCACCGCTTCCCCTTCCCCTCAGATTTATAAGCCGTGGGCGAGCTCTCCGGAGCGGATGTCCCGCACGCATTAACTACAGGGATTCTTCTCTTCTCGCTGGCGAGCGGACGCCACCACGACCGCAGCGGCCACATCACTGCGAACGGGCCATCATCACGCCGCCTGCCCACGCCGCCCACTACGCGCGCGCGCGACCGCGACGCCTAAAAAGGCGCGCCCGCGATGCGAAACCGCAGCCTCTACTGTGGAGCATTTAATGGCCCGGTCCCTTGCAAAGCAAGGAGAACCCTCGAGCGGCACGGACTCCTAGCTCGGGATAAATTCCGCCCTCGGAAGGGTACAAGCGTGAGAAGGTCGCCTCGAGGACCGCTTGAAACAAAGCGGGCATCGCGAGCACCCATGCCACGTAGGACCCTCGGGCGGCGCGAGCCCCTGGCTCTAGACAATGACAGCCCTCTGAAGGGCACAGGCGTGAGAAGGTCACCTCGAGGCCCGCTCGAAACAAAGCGGGCATCGCGAGCACCCATGCCACGTAGGACCCTCGAGCGGCACGAGCCCCTGGCTCTAGACAATGTCAGCCCTCTGAAGGGTACAGGTGTGAGAAGGTCGCCTCGAGGCCCGCTTAGGACAAAGCGGGCATCGCGAGCACCCATGCCACGTAGGACCCTCGAGCGGTGCGAGCCCCTGGCTCGACACAATACCAACCCTCCAAAGGGGCACAGGCGTGAGAAGGTCGCCCGGGGCCCGCTTGAAACAAAGCAGGCGCCACAAGCACCCATGCCACGCTGTGTTACTGACCAGCACCTCGGGGGCTGGCTCGCCCAGACCCTCGACGGCCGCAAACGCAAAAGACGGGGCCGCCTAGGCGCCGCCCCTCACGGCCCTACTGATCAGAGGTTCGAAGACTGACCCTCGACGGGTTCGAACAGGCGCCCCAGATTGCAGAGTCAGGGACGACGAAGGCACGCGCATTCGAGCCGTTCCTCGAGCCCGCCGGCTCGAGGGTGCCCCATATGTCGTGTTCGAGAGCCAGCGATGGCAGCTAGCCGGGGGATCCCACCGAGGGAGAGCTTCCGTGTCGTCGGTCCCTATCGAACGGGACCGAGCCCCACCTAGCAAACCCATGCAAGAGCTTCCATGGACGTGTCTCTGGACCACACAGCCTAGCCTTATCGAACGGGGCATGGGCGTCCACTCGAACCACCCACTAGCAGCTCAACGAGGAATCCGCAATTCGCGACCCGCTCGATGGGAGTTGCGGAAACCTCACCCTCTGTCCCGCGGAGGGACGGCGAGGGCGCGTTAAGAAGCAAGTCGTAAAGCTCTACCCGATCGCCTCGAACGGGCCCAGGCTCGGGGGCTTGACGCACGGCTACACCTCCTTGAATTGCACCCGCCGGAGACAGCGCCAGCAGCGCGTGCGTCACCGAAGCCAGCTGAGATATCGCCGACGCCGGTTGAGACACGTACCACGCCCTCTGACCAGCTCTCGCGGTTAACCCCTACAAGAGCATCCACGCTCCTGCAGGGCTTCAGGGGCTAGACCCGCGGGTTCGCTGACGCGGCCCCACGGAAAGAGTTTGCAAGACAAGAAGGGAAGAACGTCCTATCAGTAGGTTCCAGCATCTGCGGGAGCCTCAATGGCAAACCCACAGATGCTCGGGGGCTACTGTCGGGGACAGCCCTAGGGGTCCCCTTTAACAACGGGGAAATCCCCACTTAAAACCCGCAACAAAGCCGAACACACTTTGCCTAACCATGCAAGATACGGCCCATGCCGCAGGGACCTCAGCGGCCCACCGAGGCGGCCCTCTTGAAGATCCCCTCGAGCAGGCTTCGCCTCGCTCGAGGATGCGCGCCTCCCTCGAGCGGGCTCCGCCTCGCTCGAGGGGGTGCGCTTCCCTAGAGCGGGCTCCGCCTCGCTCGAGGGCCCGCTCCCCTCGAGCAGGCTCCGCCTCGCTCGAGGGTCCGTACCACCATCGACCGGGGTCCGCCTCGCTCGAGGGCGCCCGCACGCGTGCGCCCGCCCCCGTACGTGGGCATTTAACGCCCGACACCGCGGGACGGCGCCATCATGCGCCGGGGCTCGCGCCCGGTGCCGCCGCACCAACTCCCCGGAGGGAGCCCATCCCCATCACCGTGGGGAGGGATCGTGCGGCGACAGACCGGGTGCCGCTCCGTGACGCCGTGCACACCGCTCCAAGACGGGCCGACGCGCCGAGCCCCTCGAAGGGGGCCGCCGCACCCTCGATTTGCTTTCTTGTGACCCCGGGGTTAGGTGGAGGCGCTAGGCCGGTGGAGCGCCATCCCCGGCGACCGTTACGTATGGGCCGCCGCCCCCGCGCGTGCGGGCGCATGCCCGGGCGCCGTAGCAACGACTCCGCACTCGGGAACGTATTGGAACGGGACACCGTTTACCTACTCCGTACTCCGTACGGCCAACGTCGACGGCTCCCTCGAGCCTATCAGAAGACATCACCACCATCCGCCGCCCTTCTACCCTCGAACCGCCACTGTTCGGGTACAAGATAGGCCATGATGGCCAGATCGCTGCAAGGATCGTCCGGACGGCCGCCCACTCTACAGCATAGCACGCCACGCCCCTTCACGTAGCTAAATAGAGCGGCGCGCATGTGATTCGCTCCCTCCTTGATCTATAAAAGGGGGACGAACCCTCCCTACCGCGGGGGGAGACAGACACAACACAACAGAAGACGGGCTGCGCCACGCACTTGCTCTCCAATCCTCCCACAACACCTTTAGTCACTACGCCAGGGACTTGGAAGCCAGGCTTCCTCTCCCGCCTTGCTTGTAGCAGCCCCACTACAGGACCCCCGTGCCGAGCAATATAGTGCCTTGAGCACACCACCTGCCGGGACGTACGCCCCCCCCCCCCTGGCCGGAACCAGGATAAATCCCGTGTCTCTTATTGCTTAGCATCGACCATTGAGGGATAGACCTCAGCGCTTTCTACTGGTTAGTGTCGGGACCATATTCCGCACCGATAGTATCAGATGGATGTGAAGAGTGCTTTCTTGAATGGGGTCATAGAGGAGGAGGTGTATGTGAAGCAGCCATCAGGGTTCGAGAGTGAGAAGTACCCACACAGGGTGTACAGGTTGAAAAGGGCTCTGTATGGGTTGAAACAGGCGCCCCGGGCTTGGTATGGGAGATTGAGAGGTTTTCTGTTGAGCAGAGGGTTCGTGATGGGTACCGTGGATAGGACCTTGTTTCTCCTCAAGCATGGGAATGACTTGTTGATTGTGCAGATATACGTGGATGATATTGTCTTTGGTAGCTCGTCACATAACCTTGTTGCCAAGTTTGCAGATGAGATGAGCAGGGAATCCGAGATGAGCATGATGGGCGAGTTGCAGTACTTTCTCGGGTTGCAGATCAAGGAAGTGAAGGATGGAACATTTGTACATTAGACCAAGTACACGAAAGACATGCTGAGGAAGTTCCAGATGCAAGATGTGAAGCCTATGTCGACACCCATGGGGAGTACGGCTACTTTGGATGCGGACGAGGACGGAGAACCATTGGACCAGCGAGAGTACCGGAGCATGATCGGCTCCCTCCTCTACCTGACGGCGACGAGGCCAGACATACAGTTCAGTGTGTGTCTGTGCGCTCGTTTTCAGGCTTCGCCGAGGACATCACATCGACATGCTGTCAAGAGGATCTCAGGTACCTGTAGTCTGCCCCTGGTCTTGGCCTTTGGTATTCTTCCTCCTCGACTCTTTCCCTTCATGGTTTTTCTGATGCGGATTTCGCTGGTTGTCGAGTCGAGAGGAAGTCTACTTCTGGTTCTTGCCAGTTTCTTGGGTCCTCGTTGGTTTCGTGGTCTTCCCGCAAGCAGTCTAGTGTAGCTCAGTCTACCACCGAGGCGGAGTATGTTGCAGCCGCGAGTTGTTGTTCCTAGTTGTTGTGGATCTCATACACTTTGAGAGACTTTGGTGAGGAGTGCACCCAGATCCCACTTCTTTGTGATAGCACCAGCGCCATAAGCGTAGCAAAAAAACCAGTGCTTCATTCGAGAACCAAACACATAGAAGTGAGGTATCACTTCTTGAGAGACAATGTGGAGAAAGGGACCATTGTGTTGAGTCATGTCTCTACCCAAGATCAGCTTGCAGACATCTTTACAAAGCCTCTCGACCAAGCTACATTTGTGCGCTTGCGGGGGGAACTTGGGGTTTGTTGCCCTTTCTAGTTGATTCTTGGGGGATTTACTTTTGTATCATATGTATCATACCATGTTTCCTTTGCTTGATGTATAAACCATGGTAGGATAGCCATCTTGTTATATATCATGTTGCATTTGTATCATATTGCATTTTAGGATGATGAGCTTCTTTCATATGCCTGATTTGAGTTTCTTTGGCTACTTGTGAGATATTGGTCATTTGTGTGGAGAAATGTCTATGTGAGGCTATGCTCTTGGAATATTTGAAATATATGTGTTGTGAGATAGCCATATTTGAATCAAATGCTAATCTTGACTAAATTTGATGAAATGTGCTCCACTTATGTGTAGTAGTGTATCCATGTCACTTTTTGGTCTAAATGTGCCTTTCATGCTTAGATTGTGCTTGGATGTTTCATTCTTGCATTTAGGCCAAAGGCCGGTATCATTGTGAATGTTTAGCCTATGTTGCATTCATGGAGGAGCATAAGCTTCTTTTTGCCGCAAAGACACTTCATGTTCCATGAAATGAATTAATCTTGAAAAGAAGTGTGTATGCTCGAAAAAATGCTCCATCCATAATGTTTATGCTTAAAATGTCTTATCTTTCACAAATGGGTGCAAAACATGTTGCATGATGCTCACCAGTGGAGAAGTCTCCCCGAAGTGGACACATGGCTCATGAGCTTTGACATAACATGCTTTGCTTTATGGGTGTTTGCAATGATCTTTTGTTAAGAATTTGATATCCATGTATGATCTCTGGATGATATGCATGTTTTTGGCTAGAAAATGACATGGATAGGCCTATACATTTGAAGTGAGCCAACTTTTGATAAAACTGCTCAAATCTGAAAATTTGCTTTGTCACATGCCTATATTTCCATATATTACTTGTGGCAATGCTTTGACTATGCTATGACCCATATGTGTGCTCTTTGTCTCACTTCTAGCTTTTGACACTAGATTTGGCCTATTTGAGAAGCTCATGTAGATGTTTATATGCTCTGTCTTACATTCCTGCATTTTCACCTTGATTCATACATTGTCAACAAAGGGGAGAAGAGGTGAGCTTAGTGAAAAATTCAGAAAAATGCATCTAAAATTTGGAAGTTTGCATCCACATGTTCAGGGGGAGCTTGCATTCGTTCAGGGGGAGCTTTCTTGCTGTTTTCAGTGCGGAGTTTGGAGTTTGTGCTTTGCTCGGCTTGTGACCTTTCTTTGCCTTTCTTTGGTTTTGGTCATGAGTTGAGCTTCTTTGTTTTTATTTCTTCTTACTTTCTTTCTCTGAATTTCATTTCGCGTTGTGTGTTGTCAATGCACTCATCAAGGGGGAGATTGAGGACCAGGAGCGTCCCGGTGGTCGATGGATGACCGCTCCTCGGTGATGAGTGATTGACAACGGGCCGTTGGACCGACTCTCGGCTCGGTGCGCGAGTGTAGGCTGCGGCCTAGTTTGTGTTGTTGCAGGTGAAGAACGGGCGCGAAAGGTCTTCAGCCTTGAGGGGCCTTCGGGAGATGGAGAGCCAAGTAGGCTCGGTTCGAGGGACTCGGTGGACGGCGGGACTAGGTGCGGGCCACATGGTGGCGAGACGAGCAAGACGAAGTCGAGGGCGATAGAGCCGGTGCACGGTGGCGGTCGAGTCAAGAGGCTTGGCGGGAGGCCGGGCCGAGCACGCGTGGTTTGGTGGTTTGCCCACAAAACCATCGGAGGACGGTTTCTTGGTTTGGGCCTCAAAACCAAGTCCGAAGGCCCAACACGACGGAGACGGGATCAGGGCGTGTCGGGAAGCTTCGAAGCGGAGGACACGCGGCAGGATCGCATGGCTTGCGTCGGTAGGACGCGGGGTGCGGTGAAGGCGTGGCCGTCCGATGGCAAGACCCACAAACATTACATAAATGCCCCTGCGTGGGTTGTATCGCCAGTAGTTGAGTTAGGGGTAGTCGAGTCATTTACCACACCGGCGGGACCCGATATATAAGCCATGAGTGTGTGTGGATGGCTCTCTCTCTCCGTGACTTAGGGTTTCATTTACCCCCTTCCATTTCTCATTTTCCCGAGACATTTTCTTCTGCATTTTCTCTAGGCTAGCTTGACAGCTTCATAAGAGATTTTTTGAGACGGATGGATGTTAGGGCGGTATGCTAGACCTTGTGAAACTTTCCTGGTTCGTATAGAAGATTCGGCGTTGTGATTTCTGTGGTCTTTTTCGTGCTTGTTTTTAGTGCCTTTGTTATTGGTGTGGTTCCGCGGATTTGAGTGGGTTTCTCCCTGGATTTCTTTGAGGGAAACATGGATGGATGTCTTGTGCATCTTTGTGATTGATCTTGTGCCCTCAAACGCCGGGAAACCACTTTGATTCAAGGATTTTCGGTCGGAGCTCTAGTTTTTGGTGGTGCTCAAAGGATCCGCGATTCCCGGTGATTTAGGGAGTTAGGAGGCAAAATTTTTGAGGTATAGCGTCCTTTTTTGACACTTATCATGTCCCCAAACTCTTGTCTCAACAGCTTCTACGGTTTGGGAGATCCGGTGATGAGTTGGGGGAGTTGACCTTCGGGGTCGAGCAGTTTTTGCCTCTGTCCTTGAGGCGTGGACAGTCCGCGAGTTTGTGGCGGACAGTCCGCGAGAGCAGTGTTCGTCGTGTGTTCTTCGTGTTCTTGCTCGGCTTCGCTTTCGATCCGTTTTGGTTTTGAGTTTTGGTTGGACGAGGTTTCGGACGGTCCGCCGCAGAGGCGCGGACAGTCCGCGGGTGCCTAGCGGACGTTCCGCGTGCTCCCCGCGGACGGTCCGTTTTTCGGGGTTCACTACTGGAGGTTTTGTTGGCTTTTTCAGACAGTCCGCGGCCCAGGCCGGACAGTTCGCCGTACCTGTGCGGACAGTCCGCGGTACTTTGGCGGACAGTCCACCCCTCCTTGTCGGACGGTCCGCCAGACCCTGGCTGCTTTGTTCCTTGGTTCGGTTCCTCCCTCCTTTCTTTCGTGCTTCCGCGTGTGCTTAAAGGAATCATTCCTAAGACTTGAGGTTGATCCATAACCTTGTTGTCTTGGCGATTGGTGTGCGATTCGATCCATCGCTCGAGTGTTACCAGGATTTGTCTAGGGTATAGGCCGAGTTCTTTAAGAAGAATTTTTATCGACTCCTATTCACTCCCCCCTCTCTAGTCGCCATCTGATCCTTTAGACGATGACCTTCGTCTTCACTACTGCTTGAGCTCGAGGTGGAGTACCCGGAACTGGAGTCGACGTCGCTTGCTCCCACCATCGCTCGGGCCTTGCCTCAGCTCTCCTTCTTCCTCATTTGTCGCTCGTCCTTGTGCTTGTTCTTGTGCTTGCTTTTGTGGTCGCGCCTGGACCAGTACTTGCCGTCCATCCTGGGCTTGTGCTTGTAGCCGTCCTTGTTCTCGACCTTCTCCGAGTAGTCAGCGACGAAGTGTCCCGGCTTGCCGCACTGGAAGCATGTCCTCGTGTTCCTCCTCATGTTCACCCGGTTCTCGTGCAGCGTCTTGAACCTCATCGTTAGCAACGCCTGCTCGCCCTCTCCAAACACGTCGAACTCCTTATCTGGCATAGACATCAAAGAGGACAAAGAGATCATCCTGGTGGATGGGTTAGTGTTAGCCTTTCCTTTCAAACCACCAACGAGGGCAAGACTATGGGAATCAGTCGGTCTCTCGAGCTTGGCGGTCATGCCCCTATCCACCTCAGCTGACTTGAGCTTCGAGAACAGCTCGTTCACCGTCAAAGTGTCATACTTCTCCGACTCCACAATGGCTTCGAACTTTCCGCCCCATATTGTACGATCCAAAGAGTGTAAGAGCTTGACAGCTCTATCGTGATCATCGTACGGGAGCACGTCCACATTGGCCCTCATGTTGTTCACAACCACCGTGAACCTCTGAAACAAGGCATCGATGGACTCACCGGGGAGATGAGTGAAGTTCTTATCCTCTCTCCGGTAGGTCGCATACATCCGTGCCTGAACCTAGGCATTCCCAACATGAGCCTCCTTCTGCACCGTCCAAATTCTAAAAGCCAAGTGCTCGGTGTGCACCCGATCGAACTCAGGCTGACACAAAGCACGAAACAAGTAGCCGACTGCCTTATTGTTGGCGTCGAACATGTCCCTCGATCCTGGAGCAAGGAAGTTCATCGGCTGGACATAGGTTGTGTCCACCGTGACATCCCAAAGGATCTGACCCTTTCCGCAGAGGAACGATGCCATCCGCTTACTCCACATCGGGTAGTTCTTTCCATCAAAGTGTGGAGGACCCGAACCCCGTTCCTGGTACGCCATCCTTGGATCTTAGACTGGTTAGAGTCAGCAAACACCCGAACTGGCTCTGATACCACTTGAAGGACCGAAACGGCGAACCAGAGAGGGGGGGAGTGAATGGGAGCAGATAAAAATTCTATTCAAGAATTCAGCCTATGAACCCGATTTCACTCGTGCACCTCTGCAAGCTCCTCTTGCCAAGTTCATGTAGCTATTGAAGTGCTACTGAACCTAGGAGCAAGACCCAACCAATAGCCACAGCACACACGCAGCGGAAACGCACACGACACGGCCCGTTAGCATGCCCCAAACCGGTCAAAGCCGGGTTTCGAAACCGGTCATACCGCTTCTGTTGGACTTAGCCTCACGCAGGCAGGGGAAACCGGTCAGACCAGTTTGACAAACCGGTCAGACCGATTTTGTCTAGAAACTCCCCAAAGACCCAAAACACCTCAAGAGCCTTTCCACATCTGAACAAAAGAAGCCATGGCACAACAGAGACTTCCTTGCTCGAAAACACTTCCGCGTACTCCACCTCGAGCTCGAGCAGCAGTGAAGATGAAGGTGATCGTCGCAAGAACAAGAAGTCGTCCCAGAACCTGAGCGGGCTGAGCTGCTTTGTGAAAGATGGCTTTTGCACCATGGCGCTGAGCTCCGTCAGCAAGAAGAGCACACAAAGGACTCGGACTCTGAGTCCGACGACGAGGTGCGTGATGAACTTCCCTTCTTGCGCCAGGAGAATGAGAGGCTTGGCTCTTTGCTGGATAACCGTGATGACATGCTTAGAGAGGCCAATAAAATGAGAAAAGAGCTTAGGGCTTCACTCGAGGATGCTAGGACTAGAGTGGCTGAGCTAGAAACATAGGTGCTTGATAGCAAGCTTGAGATTGATTCCCTTAAGGCTAGCCCTGTTGTTCCGGATGAGGTTGATTGTGCTGATTGCTCCATCTTTCTTACTGATCTTGCTTTGTCTAAGGAGAAGCATGCCTCCAAGTGTGAGGAACTAGATGTGCTTAGGGTTGAAGTGGCTGAGCTTAAGTCTAGACCTGCTTTGCTAGGAGCTTGCACTTATTGCCCTGTTTTGCATGCTAAGATTGATGAGATGCATGCTTACACTAGTTCTCTTGAGGCTAAGCTGAAAGAACCCATGCCTACATCATGCTCTACCTGTGAAATGCATGCTTTGAAGAATTTGGAACTTGCACATTATGTTGATCGTTTGCAGGATGAGAATGATGAGCTGAGAAAGTTGATGGGTTGGTTGTCTGGTCATGAGCCTTAGTTGAGGATGATGATCGAGGCATTTAGGAGGCAGGATGGTGAGGGACTTGGGGCAAACAAGGTTGGTGAGGGAAGTGGAGAGAATATCCAAGAGCCACCAAAAACCCACCACAAAAATGATTTCCCCCAAAACCTAACCATATTAGGAACCGACTAGACACAACCCCAGCTCCACTCGTGTTTCGTACACCCACAAATGATCTACAAAAGCCTATCAAGTTTGAGAGCACTTCGGGGAAAGTGTTCTTTGGGAAATAAAGTGAGAAGGCTAGTGAGGGGAACCGGTAGAGAAGTTGAGTGGAGAGAAACCAAGTGAGCAGCCACAACCCAAGCCTAAGCCTAAGCTTGTGAGGTTCCATTGTGGCTATTGTGGGAGAGATGGCCATAAGGACGAGTTTTGCTTCAAGAGGAAGCGAGAGGAGAGAATGGTGAAGGAGTGGGCTAACAAGGACAAGTACCACCCTTCCGATGGTGTACTTGAGCCTCGTGTGCAGATGCCCAGGGCTAAGGCGAGTGTGAGGACAGTTCGGGCTTGGGGAGAGCAGAAGGCTGTTGGAGGTGCCGCTCGCTGAGGCTACACCCGTCGGGCCGTGTGGGGCACCGTCGGGACCGGGCAGGCCCGGACGAGCGGCAGTTTGGGTTTCGTGCTCGTACAGGTGCGAGGGTTGTTTCTGGAGGTCGTGGTTCTGGTGGTTGGGCTGGAGAGTTTGCAGGAGGTCAGGTGGCTAGGCATTCTCCCCCTCGAGTTCACTACGGGGATGGCAGGAGTCATAGCTTCGAGAAGGAGAGGAGAGACGTTCCACGGGCTTTCTTCCGTGGTTTTGGTCCTCCTCCAGGCAGAGAGGGGTGGTTCCCTCAGTGTGGTTACCGTGGTGGTGTTCGTGGAGGTAGCTTTGGTAGGAGAGATGGTTTGGTGTGTGCTAACCCCACTTTCGAGCAAATGGCTCGGTACTGGTTTTACTCTTTTGGTACTAACCCCAGTGCTGAGTCGTTTGTTCGCTCACGTGCTCGTTTTTGAATTTCAGGTGGGAGACTTGAAGAACATTTGGTTGATTGACTCTGGTTGCTCGAGACATATGACCGGAGACAGGGGGTGGTTCTCAAGTCTCGTCCCGGTGGTGACAAAGAGGTACATCACCTTTGGGGACAATAGGCGTGGGCATGTGCTTTCAGAAGGTGAGATCAAAGTGAGTGACAAGATCACTCTGAGGCGTGTTGCTCTTGTTCAATCGCTGGGGTACAATCTGCTTTCTGTGTCCCAGTTGTTTGATGAGGGCTTTGAGGTGTTGTTTCGGCCAGGTGGTTCTCGGATTTTGGACTCTCGAGGGGACCTTGTCTATATGGTCGTTCCCGAGGGTCAGGTGTTTCGTGCTGTTTTTCTCAGTCTTCAGGTGTGGAGCGTTGTTTCTTGGCTGGTTCTTCGAGTGTGTTGTGGAAGTGGCATAGGAAGTTGGGTCACTTGAGCTTTGATCTTTTGTCTCACTTGAGTAAACACAATTTGTTCCGAGGATTGCCACGGTTGAGGCTTGGGAAAGAGTTGGTTTGTGCGTCGTGTAGGCATGCCAAGATGGTAGCCTCTTCTCACCCGCCTCTCACCGATGTGATGACTGAGCGTCCATGCGAGCTGCTCCATATGGACCTTGTTGGCCCAGCTCGTGTGCGATCTGCGGGTGGGAAGTGGTATGTCCTTGTTGTGGTGGACGACTATTCTCGGTATGCGTGGGTGTTCTTTCTCGAGGATAACGGGGAGACGTTTGGTTTTGTTCGAGATCTGGTCTTGAGGTTGAGGAACGAGAGGCACGGAGATGCCATACGAGCTATCCGTAGTGATAATGGCTTGGAATTCAGAAACTCTCGTTTTGAAACCTTTTGCCATGACTTGGCTCTTGAGCACCAGTTTTCGAGTCCATATACGCCTCCCCAGAATGGTGTTGTGGAAAGGAAGAACAGGACCTTGTGTGAGATGGCTCGGACGATGCTTGATGAGCATAGGACTCCGAGGAGGTATTGGGCTGAGGCGGTGAATACCGCATGCTATGTGTCAAACAGGATCTACCTCAGAGTGCACAAGAAGAAAACATGTTATGAGTTGATGCATGGTCGCACACCCAAGGTGAGTCACTTCCATGTCTTTGGTTGCAAGTGTTTCATTCTGAAAAAGGGGGAAGTTGGATAAGTTTGAGGCCCGTGTCCGTCGATGGTATTTTCTTTGGTTATGCATCTCATTCTAGAGCATATCGTGTGCTCAATCTTGAAACTAACCAAATCGAGGAGACTTGCGAGGTAACCTTCGACGAGACACAACCACGTAGTCAGCTTGTCTTTGAGTGTGCAGGCGATGATAAGCTTGGCGAGGAGATCGTTCAGGAGGAGGAGCATGAACATGGAGATGATGAAGATGGCGGTGCGGTGCCCCCGGCTGAACATGTACCCACTACTTCGACTACGGTGGTGGACGGACCCTCTCCTACACCTACGACGACAAATCAAGAACGAGGAGAAGCTGATGTCGAGGCGAGAACCTCCCCGGCGAGTACAAGTGGATCACCCAGCTTCGAGGATCATCAGTGACATGAATGAACGCACTACACGGTCGAGGGTTCGAAACAATTCTCATTTCGCTCATGTTGCATTTGTTGCTACTTTTGAGCCCAAAGACATTTGACACGCACTATCTGATCACAATTGGGTTAATTCGATGCATGAGGAGTTGGAGAACTTTGAGAGGAATCAAGTTTGGGAGTTGGTTGACCCTCCCCCAGGGTGTAAGCCGATTGGTACAAAGTGGGTGTGGAAGAACAAAGAGGGAGAGAAAGGTGAGGTTGTGAGAAACAAGTCGAAGCTTGTTGCTCAGGGGTTCAGTCAGAAGGAGGGGATCGACTATGAGGAGACCTTTGCTCCCGTAGCACGTTTGGAGGCGATTAGGATCCTTCTAGCCTTTTCGGTGGCTAAAGGGTTCAAGTTGCACCAAATGGATGTGAAGAGTGCTTTTCTGAATGGTGTGTTGGAGGAAGAAGTGTATGTGAGGCAACCTCCGGGGTTTGAGAGTGAGAAGTACCCCCACCGGGTGTACAAATTGAGGAAGGCGTTGTATGGGTTGAAGCAGGCGCCTAGAGCTTGGTATGGCAGGTTGAGGGGGTTCATGTTTGAGAGAGGTTTTGAGATGGGGAAGGTCGATCAGACCTTGTTTTTTCTGAGGCAGGGCAGAGATATCCTGATTGTGCAGGTGTATGTGGATGATATTGTCTTTGGTGGCTCATCTAACTCTCTTGTTGCAAGGTTTGCAGAGGATATGAGCAGGGAATTTGAGATAAGCATGATGGGTGAGTTGCAGTTCTTTCTCGAGCTACAAATCAAGCAATCAAAGGAAGGAACATTTGTGCACCAAGCTAAGTACACCAAGGACATTGTGCGGAAGTTCAAGATGGAGGAGTCCAAGGCTATGACGACACCTATGAGTACGACTACAGCTCTTGATGCGGACGAGGAAGGTGAACACGTGGACCAGAAGGAGTACCGAAGCATGATCGGGTCACTCCTCTACTTGACGGCAACGAGGCCGGACATCCTGTTCTCGGTATGTTTGTGCGCTCGTTTTCAAGGGTCTCCGAGGACTTCGCATTGGCAAGCGGTGAAGCGAATTTTCAGGTACTTGTGTCACACTCCCGACTTCGGCCTTTGGTACTCCGCGTCCTCTTCCTTGGCGCTTCATGGTTTTTTAGACACGGATTTTGCCGGGTGTCGGTTGGATAGGAAGTCCACTTCTGGGACTTGCCAGTTTTTGGGTTCTTCTTTGGTGTCTTGGTCTTCTCGCAAACAGTCGGGTGTTGCACAATCCACTACCGAGGCCGAGTACGTTGCCGCTGCTAGTTGTTGCTCTCAGCTCCTTTGGATTTCATACACCATGAGTGACTTTGGTGAGGAGTATACCCATGTCCCACTTCAATGTGATAGCACCAGTGCCATAAGCGTTGCAAAGAACCCAGTGCTCCATTCCAAAACCAAGCACATAGAATTGAGGTAGCATTTTCTGAGAGACAACGTAGAGAAGGGAAAGATAGCTTTGATCCATGTACCCACACATGACCAACTAGCCGATATTTTCACCAAACCCCTAGATCAAGCAACTTTCACTCGTTTGCGGGGGGAGTTTGGTGTGTGTTTAATTTCTTGAGTTGGGTGTGTGGGAGCTCCTTTGTAGCATATGTATAGCTTTCCTTTGTGCATTTCTTGCATTTGGCATGGCATATGTAACATGATGTATAGGCATCCTTGTATCTTAGAATGCATGCATTTTGTATCATATGCATTGGATAGGAAAAGCTTCTCCTATATACATTGTTCACCATGGAATGCTATTTATGTCTTTGTGAGCTTGTTTGGTACGCTATGGTTAGTTTGGCTTAGCTCTTGATGATCTTGATGAATAATCTATGGTTGATGGCTATGTTTTTGAAAATGTCACATGTATGCTCTCTCATGTGTAAATGACTTTATATGATCTTGACATGTTTTAGTGGCTTTGCTATGCTTAATTTGTGGTTGGATAGCTAGTTTATTGATCATATGGGGCCAAAGGCTCATTTGCCATCATGAATGTTTAGCCCTCTTGCTTCACCTTGTGGAGGGGCATAAGTTCCTTTTTGTCGCAAAGACATTTCATGTACCAATTATAAATCTGAAAATGAAATGAAAAATGCTTGGAAAATGTGCTCCCATGTCATATGTGCTGAAATTAATTTGCTTTGGGTGCTAAATCGTTGCATGATGCCTACCAATGAGAAGTCTCATACATAGAAGTAGGCACATGGCTCGGTGGCTTTGACATGACATGAGGTGCTTGTGGGTGTTTGTGCTGGTCTTATGATTAGAATGGCTGTCCTAGCATGAAGTTTGTGTGGCTTTGCCATTTTGTTATGATTTGATCATGTTTATGACTTTGCTCATGAGAGGCAAGTTTTTCGCAAAATTTCCCAAATCCATCTTAGCTTCGTCCAATGGTTGTGAAACTTGGTGATCATGTAGTTGAGATCGATATGAAGCCGTAGAGTATCTAACTTGCTCATTTGGACATGTGTAGTATTCTTTGTTGAATTTTGTCTATTTGAGAAGCCTTAGGTTGAAAATTTTGCATTTTTGGCTTGATTCATGCATTGCCAACAAGGGGGAGAAGTTTGAGCTTGAAATGGCTTGCTGGACGCATTTAGAAGGTTTTCAGGTGGTTTCGAGCCATTTCTGGGCTCTGCTGTGCACCGGTCTGACCGGTCTAGGTCACCGGTCTGACCGGTGTGAGCTGAAGTTGCTGCAGCTGCCCTGTTTTCAGCAGGTTTGCATGCATTCGTCCAGGGGGAGGTGCATTGGTTCAGGAGGAGCTTGAATGTGTGTAGGGGGAGCTCTTTGTGGTGTTTGAGCTTTGGTTTGGTGGTTCGTGCTCTTTGCTTGAGCTTGGTTTTGTCTTGAATGTGTTGAGCCGTTGCCCTTGCCTAAGGGGTCCGAGACTTGTCTTCTTCAAGTGATCTTGCTCTTTGCTTTTGTTTGGCTTTCGATCGCTTGTTGGAGTTTCTTTTTGTTCGTTTCTTTTCTTTTTCTTTTCTCTCTTGTTACTTTCATGTGGGTGTTGTCAATGCACTCATCAAGGGGGAGATTGAGGACCACGTGTGGTTCGAGGACCGGTGGATGGTCGCTTCGTTGTGTGATGAGTGATTGACAACGTTGTGTGGACTGATTCTTGGCTAAGTATTGCAGGTGCAGGTTGCGGCTTGACTGGTGTTGGTGCAAGTGAAGAACAAGTGCGAAAGGTTGTCGCCAGTGAGGCCTCCAGGTGTGGAGAAGACAAGTAGGATTCGTTCGAGGGACCCGGTGGCCAGCGGGGTCAAGTGCGGGCAGCATGGTGGCATGAACAGCAAGATGAAGTCGGGGACGGTTTCTTGGTAGAGCCTCAAAACCAAGGTCGAGCCGGGACTACGTGGGAGTCAAGTCATGAGTGGAGATTGGCGGAGGCTACACCAAGTTCGCGGGGTTTCCGGTGGTTCACCAGAAAACGACTGGGTTAATTGGTTGATCCACAAAGCCAAGTCCGAAGAACCGAAGACGGAGCCGCAAGAGCGCGCGCACCGGTCCGACCGTGGGTCTGACCGGTCTGACCGGTGGGGACCGGTCTGACCGGTGAGGAGCACCGGTCTGACCGGTGTGCGACGACGCAGTCCGGAATCTTCGAAGCGGAGGACACGCGTCGGGATCGCAAGGCTTGCGTCAAGGCTAAGCAGGTTGCGGTCGCCGGGCATCCGTCCGATGGAGAAAGCTTCAAGTCTTCCAAAACCGCCCTTGAGGGGCTTGTATCCGTAATTGTTAGAGAAGGGTATTTTATACTTGAGGGGCTTGTATCCGTAATTGTTAGAGAAGGGTTCCCTCCATATAACCCAAGAGGTGAGAGGATGGCGGCCAAGCCTTGGAACCCTAGTTCATTTGCTTTCCTATTTTCCCTTCCTATTTTCTTAGGATTTCTATAGGACTAGATTGAGAGCTTCATGGTGAGATCTTGTGAGAGGGTTGGATGATTGAGCGGCAAGCTAGACCTTGCAAGAACCTTTGTTGCATGTATAGATGATTTGGCGTGGTTCGTCAAGGTTTGGATGTGTTGTTCCCGGTTGTTCTTGGTGGTGATTTTCGGAGCCCTCTTTTGGTGATTTCTTTGGGTTGTTTTCGGGACCTTTCTCTTGGGGATTTGATGGGGGAAATTTGTGGGAACCTTTCGTGGTTCTTTGGGCTGTGATTCCCCTCCTAAATCCGTGAGTAAAGGGGCTCGATTTTCGGGTTTTCCGGGCTCTAGGGTTTGAGGTGCTCTTGGCGGGATTTCTTCGATTCCTCCTTTTTGGACGAGTTTTGGTGGGATTAAACTTGTCTATGGACTTCTCATGAGGTGTTCCTAATATCCACAAAGTCTTGTTCAAGTCCGTGGAGCGATTCGGGAGATCGAGGTTCGGATTTGGGGGAATTGACCCGCGGGTGCTGTTCATCCCGAGCTGCCCAGGCTACACCGATCTGACCGGTGCTCTTGACCGGTCTGACCGGTGCAACCCTCATGGGTTTTTGCTCAGGTGAACGTCTAGGCGTGTTCGCTGTTGTCCTGTGTTGCAGCTGTTTCGAGTTTGGGTCAGTTTGGAGGTCGGTAGTGCTGTTTGGTGATTTGGGGGCTTTCAGGCTTGGAACGGTCTGACCGGTGTGTTACACCGGCCTGACCGGTGTGAGGCCACTTAGTGGAAGTTGCCAACTCTCACCAGCAGGGACCGGTCTGACCGGTGGTCCTCACCGGTCTGACCGGTGTTGGTCTGTAGACTCGAGGTTTGTGTTCTGCTGCGTTCTCGGGTCGGAAGGTTGTGTGTTGGTTCCTAGGTCCAGTGGCACTCCAGTGGTTACGTGGGCTTGGCCAATTTGGGTAGTGAGTCGGAGACGTGTGTTGGAAGCCGTGTTCATCTTGTTGGAGCTTTCATCTCCTTCGAGAAGAATTTTTATCGGCTCCCATTCACTCCCCCCCTCTCTGGTTCGCCGTTTCGGTCCTTCACTTTGCTCAGGGGGTTTTGACAGTTTACAAGCATGATGAAGCTCCTAGTAATTTTAGATCCTGCAATTACATTAGAGAGGCTTGGATCATGTTTTTAGCGTTTCAGCTAGATTACCAAACGCAAGATTTTTATTAGGCTGTTGTTGCCCCCTTTGGTAGATTGATTCGCTGGTGTGAAGGCCCAAATAAATCCAGGGTGATTGTTCGTTGTCTGTTGCTCACTCCTGATCGAGTGCCACACAGTTTAATTGTCTCTCAAGGCACTCTGCTTGGTGGAGTGGGCCATTCTTGGTCTGTCCAAGTGTTTATCCTTATTGGAAACTTCCCAGATGGTTTCCCGCAGGATGAGGACCCAGTGGCGGTGGATGGCAATCCACACGCAGCTCATGGTCAGGTTCCGCAAGGCAATGCAGATGCAGATCAAGGCTGGCAGCATGAGTTGCATGGGGCTGGACAGCATGTACATGCTGACTTTGGTCTTAATGCACAGCAGATGGCTGATGTTCAGGAGGAGCTGCAGATTCAGCATAATGCCATCCAGGGTTTAGCAGGTTGGGATGCATGGCCTGTTGCTCAGCAAGAGGCACATGGTCGCCTGTTGAGGAACAGAAATTGGCTGATGACTTGCAGCAACAGGACTCTATCTCTTTTGATCAATCTGGATCTTCAGCTGAATACCTGAGGGCTCATGGTCCTGAATTGTGCTAAATATTGAAGATGTCCTAGCTGGGAAATTCAGAATTGCCTCATCCTCTTCATCATCCTCTGAAGTGTCTTTGCCAGCTGAAACTGAGGTTCAAAGCTCTCCCTCTCCCGCTTTCCATGTCCTTGAAATGAGGGCTTTTCAGCAGTTGGTGCATATTCCCATCCCTCCAGTGCTGCACCTTCCAGTGAGGATTAACGGTACTTGCTGTTCAGCTCCAGATGCACCCCAAATGCAACCCCGAGTAGATAACAGCTTGGCTATTGTTCCAGCTCAGCCACCTTATCTCCACACCGTTGTACTGCGTGTCTGGGCTCATATGCAGGATGTTGCTCAAGCCCCTCTGCAGTAACCTTTGATGGAGGACTCTATCCCTGCAAAATGGTGCCTGGAACCTTTTCTGGATGCAGCCTCCCACGATGACCACTTTCCTTCTCAGGGCTCTAAGCAGAGCATGTCCCTTCCCAGAGTGATCTCTAAAAAGTCAAGCAAGAAACAACTGACGACTGGGGCCACAAGAAGGAGCAGCAGGCTTAACTCCCCAGAAGGTTTCAAGCATGTGCAGCTTGGTGACAGGACACCCAGGAAAAAAAGGAAGACTTTGCACATAGCTACTCAGCACTCACTAGAAAACCCTCCTTAGCCTTCTGAAGTCACCCCTGCACCATTGCCAATGGAAACCCTTCAGGATTGGGGAGTCCTTTGCAATGTGCCTCCTAGTGAGATCACATTAGAAGCTTTGTTGAAGGTGAAGCCAGATGATCAAGATGTTGCTGTCTAATTTCCTCCATCTTCATATTACTTTAGCTATGTCCTCGACTCTTTATCCTTGTATATTTGCACTGTTTTATGGTTTACTTTATTTCTGTGGTGCTTTTGGACCTTTGGTTATTTTGGACTCATCATTGGCTATATGAGGTCTAAGTGGTGGATGTTTAATTTTGTTTGCCTCGGCCCTTGGTTGGTCTTTTATTTAACTCTCCACCCAGTCCACTCCAGGTGGTTTCATGAGGATTTCTTCTGGTTCTACACTGGTTGTGGGCCCTGCACCTTTTTGTTTGTCAATTTTCATCATGAATAACAAAAATTGGAATATACTTTGCTGGAACATTGGGGTCTCAAGGCTAGTGATAAACATGATGCAGTCAGGAACAAAATAGAGGAAAGTGGTTGCTTACTTATTTGTCTGCAAGAAACAAAATTCCAATTGGTGGACATGCATTTAGTGAGGAAATTTGCTCCAAGCCGTTTTGATAAGTTTGAATTTGTTGGAGTATAAGTGAATTGCCCACCTTTCCCTATCAGCTTAAGCTTTTGGGTTGAACTGGTTGGTGCATGCAACTCAATATGGTATCAGAGCCAGAGGTCTCGAGTTCGAATCCTGGCGGGCGCGTTAATTAAAATAATTACAGCCCACTCCAATATTCCACGTATGCGGCCTGGGGGAGCCTGCACGTGAGGGGGAGTGTTGGAGTATAAGTGAATTGCCCACCTTTCCCTATCAGCTTAAGCTTTTGGCTTGAACTGGTTGGTGCATGCAACTCAATAGAATTCATTCCTTCTGTTGGGGCCTCTAGAGGGATCTTAGTGTTGTGGTGCAGTTCCATTTTTTTGGGTTAACCTTAGAAAAGCAGTCCTTTGGATTGACTATCTCCTTCACTTCTCAATTTAATTTTGCAATTGGGAAACTCACAACAGCTTATTAACCTTATCTGGGCCCTGAGAGGACTACTTTTGTTTGGTGGCTTCGCTCACACTCTATTGCAGATGGTGAAAATTGGATCTTTTTGGGGGATTTCAATTTCTACAGATCCTTAGAAGATAGGAATAAACCTAGAGGCAATATGTCAAACACCCTCATTTTCAATGACCTCATTGGGCATCTGGGTTTAGTTGAACTGCCCTTAAAGGGAAGAGCCTTCACATGGTCCAACATGCAGCAGGACCCTCTTCTAGAGCAGCTAGTTTGGTTTTTTACCTCAGTTAATTGGACCATCTCCTACCACAACACCTTGGTTCTCCCAATGGCTAAGATAACTTCAGATCACATTACTTGTAAAATTTCTATTGGCACAGATATCCCTAAAGATAATCTTTTCATATTTGGGAATTTCTGTCCAAAGCACCCAGGTTTTGTGGATACTGTTAGATCAGGTTGGGATCAACCTGTCCGCAAATGTACCAGTTCAGCAAATGTTCTTGTGGAAAAATTGAAGAACACTAGATACAAGTTAAAGCTCTGGAGTAGGAATCTGTCATACCTATCCTCTTTGATCAAAAAATGCAATAAAGTGATTTTCTTCCTTGACTCCTTGGAAGAGTGCAGAACCCTCTTCTTGCCAGAATGGAACCTAAGAGCTATTATCAAGTCACAATTACAAACTTTTCTCAGGTATAGAAATATTTATTGGAGGAAAAGGTTCATCGGCAACAAAATAAAATTTGGTGATGAGTGTACCAAATTCTTTCATGCCATGGCCACATTGTCTCATAGGAGGAACACCATCACTTGTCTCAGGGATGCTAATGGCCATCTGGTCTATGATCATGAAGGAAAGGCTGCTCACCTCTTGCAAGAATACAAAAATAGGATAGGAATTTCCCTTCAGACAAACATGTTGTTTGATTTATCTAGTCTTGACGCTCTCAGAGTTAACTTAGATAGCTTCGTGGCTCCCATCTTGCAGCAAGAAATTGATCTTATTGTCCAAATGATCTGAACCGACAAAGCTCCAGGTCCTGATGGTTTCAATGGACTTTTCTTTAAAAAGTGTTGGGATATCATTAAAACGGATATTTATCAACTCTGTCAGAATTTCTTTGAGGGAAATATTAATCTGGAATGCTTGAATGAATGTTTCATCAAATTGGTGCCATAGATCAGCAACCTATAAATTGTAAATGATTTTAGGTCCATCTCCTTATTAAATAGCAGTATCAAACTCTTGACCAAGATTTTAGCTGAGGGGCTACAAGTAGTAATCCTTCATCTCCTACACGCAAATCAATATGGGTTCCTTAAATCAAGATCTATTCAGGATTGCATTGCTTGGTGCTTTGAATATATCCACCAATGTCAGCAAAAAAGAGAGATCTTAATTCTTAAACTTGATTTTGCCAAAGCTTTTGACACAGTAGAGCATAGTGCAATTTTGCAAATGATGTCAGCTCTTGGTTTCCCAGATAAATGGCTGAACTAGATGCATGCCCTTCTCTCTTTAGGCATTTCATCTATCCTTTTCAATGGCACCCTAGGAAGGAGATTTAAATGTAAAAGAGGTGTCAGACAAGGGGATCCATGCTCTTCACTTCGTTTTGTGTTGGCTGTTGAGTTACTACAATATATAGTCAATGATGCTCATAACAACAACAATCTGTCTATGCCCATCCCACATGCCACAAATGATTTTCCCATAGTGCAATATGCTGATGACACCATTCGGATTGTACCAGCAGAGAGGGATCAAATTCTGCATCTTAAAGGCTTGCTGCAGGCTTTTGCTAAATCTACTGGTTTAGGAGTTAACTTCCACAAATCCTCGATGTTGCCTTTGATTGTTCCAGATGTTAAGTTACAAGACCTTGCTTCAGTTTTTGGTTGCGAGATTGCTTCCATGCCCTTCACCTACTTGGATCTCCCTATGGGCACTACTAAACCTCGAATGGAGGACCTCACTCCTTTGATGGATGGAGTGGAAAGAAGACTGAATGCTTGTTCTAGTTTCCTATCCTACAGTGGACGGCTGGAAATGTTAAATTTTGTACTCTCCTCCACTGTCACCTATGCAATGTGTTACATCAAACTGCCAATCGGTGTCATTGACAATATAGACAGAATTAGAAAGTAGTGCCTCTGCAGAGGTAATAACCCTGAAAAGAGAGGTGGTCACCTCGCTGCTTGGTCCATGGTGCAAAAACCAAAAAACAAAGGAAGGCTAGGAGTCAAAAAGTTGAGGGTGTAGAATGATGCCTTGCTTCTTAAGCAATTGAACAAATTCTATAACCACCATAGTATCCCTTGGGTTGATCTTATTTGGTCTAGATATTACTTAGTTAAAGTTCCTCATGCCTCCACTGAAGTTGGCTCCTTTTGGTGGAAAGATGTTCTTCGGCTGAATGTGCTTTACAGAGGTCTTGCCAAATGCTCTTTAGGCAAAGGTTCCACAGTTAAATTTTGGGAAGATCTCTGGCATGATGTTGTCCTGGCTCAGATGTTCCCTAGGCTCTTCTCTTTTGCTCGAAATCCTGCCATATCAGTTCAACAATTCTTAGAAGAAGAGGATCTGGATTCCTTGTTTGCTCTACCACTCTCACCTGAGGCGTATGATGAGCCATTGCAACTGCAAGACACACTCCATTTGTTGGAGTTCGATCCAGCTGCTGAGGATTATTAGAATGTATTACGTACATCCTGTACAGCCCATATTGGGCCTGCGGCCTATTGGCCTTGTATATTGTAACCCTAGCCTTCTAGGCTATATAATGAAGGTCACCCCCCTTATTAGGGTGTGCGGTGTTTCTCTACATGGTATCACGAGTCTAGGGAATCAATCTTGGGTTTCCTCCTCTCTCCTTCCGCTGCCCCACCGCCCCAGGCCGCCGCTGCGTCTCCTTCGAGCCGCCGCCGCCGCCGTACCGCCGGCCGCCCGTTCGCGCCGCCGTCGCCTCCTCCTTGCGGGCGCGCCGGCCGTCCGATTCGCGCCGGCGTCGCCGCCTCTCCGCAGGCGCGCGCCGGCCGCCGCCGTCGCCGCCTCCCCGCAGCGCGCGCCGGCCGCCGCCGCCGCCGCCTCCCGCCCGCGGTGTGCGCTCGTCCGTCCACGCACCGCCGTCGCCGGTCGCGTCGCCTCCGCCGCCGCATCGCCCGTCCGCGCGCCGCCGCCGGCCGGTCGCCGGCCACCGCCGGCGCCGCCGCCGCTCGGGAGCCGCGCCCCCAGAGTCGCCCGGGAGCCGCGCCGTCCCCACTCCGAACGCGCCGCGTCTGCCGGCCCTCGCCGCCATGACGACCTCCGCCAACGACTCCGCCACCTCCGGTGTCCTGGGGTCCCAATCCTCTGGGACCTCCCTCGCTACTGCCCCCTTCTTCGCTGCCTACGCGTCAGTCAACGTCAAGCAGCACGTGCCGATCTCCCTCAGCCTCGAGCGCCCCAACTATTCCAAGTGGAAGGCATTCTTCACCGCCCTCTGTGCCAAGTACGGGCTGCTCGGCCACGTCGATGGCACGGAGGATGCACGCCCGACTGACCCCCTGTGGTCTCAGCCTGATGCCTACATCCGCGGATGGATGTACGGCTCCATCGACGACGTCGTCCTCGACCTCGCCATGGAGCCCAATCAGGATGCCCGTGCCCTGTACGTCTCCATCGAGGCTCTGTTCCAAGACAACAAGGAGTCTCGCGCGGTCGTCCTTGAACAGGAATTCCACAGCCTGTCCCAGGGCGACCTCTCCGTCGACGCCTACGCTCAGCAGATGAAGCGCACCGCCGACGCCCTGCGGGAGGTTGGTCACACCGTCTCTCCAGCGCAGCTTGTGCTGAACCTTCTGCGCGGCCTCAACCCTCGCTTCGCCAACACCACCGACATCATCGCCAACACGTCGCCACTTTCTGACTTCAAGGCTGCCACCAACATGCTCCGCGTCAAGGAACTCCGCCTCGGCGCTGCAGGCAAGGAGGCCTCGGCCTCAGCTCTCGCTGCTTCCACTGCCCCGTCGGCCTGTCCGTCGTCCTCGTGCCCACCCACCTCCTCCAACAACCGTGGGGGCAGTGGCAAGGGCAAGGGCGGTTAGGGCAAGGGAGGGCGTAGCGGTGGCGGCGGTGGCGGTCGCAACCAGCAGCTCGGTGGTCATCAGCAGAAAGGCGGCGGTTTCGGCGGGCGCCAGACTCCTCAGTCGGCCGGTCCCTGGGTTTGCTACAACCCTTGGGTCGGCCCGTGGGCTTCCTCGGGCACCCGGGGTCCCCTCGGCGGTGGGCGCCACCACCACCGCCTCCACAAAGCAAGCCCACACCGCCTTCGCGCCATCACGGCTCTCCGCCGCCGCCCCCGCTCCGGTAGGCCGGGACGCCGCCGGCCCCGATCGCCGCCCTCAACCGGTTGGCGGTGCAAGGGTCTTCACCTTGGGTCATGGACGGCGGAGCGACATCCCACATGTCCTCCAACGACGGTATACTTCTCTCCTGTCTCCCGTCACCGCATCTTCCATCATCGTTGGTAACGGGCGCGTCCATCCCTATTTCTCGGTCGTGGCACTTCTTCTTTACGCATAGCCGATCGTCTTTTTCATCTTAATAACGTTCTTGTCGCTCCTCGGCCTTACTCGCAACTTGTTATCCGTCCGATGCACTTACTCGCGACAATAATCCGTTCTATTGAGTTTGACGCCTCCGGTTTTTCTCGTTAAGGATCTCCCGGACCAAGATGGTCCTCCTTCGGTGCAATAGCGATGGGGACCTCTACACCGTTCCCCACCACATGCCTACTCGTTGTCATGTCGCGCGTCGTCTCTCCGGAGCTTTGGCATTCTCGTCTTGGGCATCCGCACACCGGCGGCCGTTCAGACTCTACATAAACTTTCAGCTATCCAGTGTAATAAAGCAGCTCGCCGCATTTGTCATGCCTGTCAGCTAGGCAAACACGCCAAACTGCCATTTGCTAGTTCGGTCTCTAGTACCTTAGCACCATTTTAACTCCTCCATTGTGATATTTGGACTTCTCCAGTTTTGAGTATTTCTGGTTACAAATTTTATCTTCTGATAGTTGACGATTTTACTCATTACTGTTGGTTTTTTCCCCTGCGCCACAAATCAGATGTTCACGAACACCTTGTTCAGTTCATAGCTTATGCTCACACACAGTTCAGTTCTCCTGTACGCTGTTTTCAGGCCGACAACGGCACGGAGTTCCTCAACAATGCCACCGCTACCTTCTGGGTTGGCCGCGGCATTCTTCTCCGTACTTCGTGTCCTTACACGTCCGCCCAGAACGGCAAGGCTGAGCGCATGCTACGCACACTGAACAACACTGTTCGGACACTCCTGATACATGCCGCCATGCCTCCCTCCTACTGGGTTGAGGCAATTTCCACCGCCGTGTTTCTTATCAACCGGCGGCCCTCATCGTCCATCGCCAACGGATGCCAGACTACTCCCTTCTCCGAGTTTTTGGTTGCTTGTGCTACCCGAATCTTAGTGCCACGACTCCCCACAAACTGTCTCCTCGCTCAGCAGCATGTGTCTTCCTTGGTTATCCTCCTTCTCGGAAGGGTTACCGATGTCTTGACCTTTCCACTCGCAAGATCATCATCTCGCGCCACATTGTTTTTGATGAGACTCACTTTCCGTTTGCGGCTTCGCAGCCTCGACCGGACTCGTTTGATTTTCTGTTACAGGACATACTCCCCGCGCCTACCCCGTCTACTCTAGACGCTCGGCACACGCGGGCTTCCGTTCCACCGGTCTCGGACGACGCAGGCGACCCCGTCGGGCTGGACCCGGCCATCCTGTGGCACCGTGCCGCTTACCAGCTGCCACAGGCGACGCCTCCGACGGCGCCCGCGCCCTCGGCCGCGCGCGCACCGGCCGGCCCCCGCGCGGCATCCGGGCGCCGGGCCCCGGCGCTTCGGCCTTCACTACGCGCGGGCGTCCGCCGCCGGCGCCGGTTCCCCGGCCGTCGCCGAGCCGCACCACCGGTTTCCGAGCCGCCGATCGAGTCGTCCACTTCTCCGGCTCCCCTCGCGCCCCGTGACGGGCGACCCGTTCACAGACAGGCTCCCTGCCATCGCCCATGCAGCGCTACGGCTTCACCGCGGTCACTTCGGCGTCTCCACTGCCTGCCAACACTCGCGCCGCGCTCGCGGATGCGAATTGGCGTGCCGCGATGGCTGATGAGTACAAGGCACTCGTCGACAATGGCACCTGGCGTCTCGTTCCTCGCCCGCCTCGCGCCAACATCATCACCGGCAAGTGGGTCTTCAAGCACAAGTTCCATGCTGACGGCTCCCTGGCATGCCATAAGGCCAGGTGGGTCGTTCGAGGGTTTTCGCAGCGATACGGCATCGACTACGATGAGACGTTCAGTCCGGTCGTCAAACCAGCCACCATCCGGCTGTTCTCGGCGTCGCCGTCTCCCGTTCCGGCCGATCCATCGGTCGGACGTGAAGAACACCTTCCTCCACGGTCATCTCCACGAGACGAGTCCACCGCCGCCAGCCGCCCGGATTTGTCGACCCGCCGCCCCCGATCACGTCTGTCTCCTGCAAAAGTCCCTGTATGGGCTCAAGCAGGCGCCCCGGGCGTGGCACCAGCGCTTCTCTGGCTTCGTGCAGCAGACTGGCTTCACTGCTTCGATCTCCGACACATCCCTCTTTGTTTACAAAGAGGGCGCCGACATCGCCTACCTGCTGCTCTACGTCGACGACATCATTCTGACAGCCTCGTCGACCCGGCTTCTTCGACGCATCACCGAGTCCCTTCACTCCGAGTTCGCCATGACAGATCTCGGGGATCTTCATCATTTCCTCGGGATTTCTGTCACGCGTTCCTCCGACGGACTCTTCCTCTCCCAGCGACAGTATGCTGCCGACCTGCTTCAGCGCGCCGGCATGGCTGAGTGTCACTCTACGGCGACTCCTGTGGACACTCATGCCAAGCTGTCGGCTGTGGATGGCGCTCCAGTGGCAGATCCCACTCAGTATCGCAGCCTCGCCGGAGCTCTACAGTATCTCACGCTGACCCGTCCGGACCTCGCCTATGCAGTCCAGCAGGTGTGTCTTTTCATGCACGACCCGCGAGAGCCTCATCTAGCACTGCTCAAGCGCGTCCTGCGGTACGTCAAAGGCACCCTCTCCACCGGGCTTCACATCGGCACTGGCGCCATCACCAGTCTGACGGCCTACTCCGATGCTGATTGGGCAGGCTGTCCAGATTCTTGGCGCTCTACTTCCGGTTACTGCGTCTTCCTTGGCGACAACTTGGTCTCTTGGTCCTCCAAACGACAGACTACGGTCTCTCGTTCGAGCGCGGAGGCTGAGTATCGTGCAGTTGCACACGCTGTGGCTGAGACCTGTTGGCGGCGTCAGTTGCTTCAGGAGCTTCATGCACCCATCTCTTCGGCGACAATTGTTTACTGTGACAATGTCAGCGCTGTCTACATGACCGCTAACCCGGTCCATCACCGTCGCACGAAGCATATTGAGATCGACATCCACTTTGTCCGCGAGAAGGTTGCTTTGGGACAGGTTCGGGTGCTCCATGTTCCCTCGTCTCATCAGTTCGCGGACATTATGACCAAAGGGTTACCTATACAGTTGTTTACTGACTTTAGGTCTAGTCTTTGTGTTCGTGACACTCCCGCTTAGACTGAGGGAGGGTGTTAGAATGTATTGCGTATAGCCTGTACAGCCCATATTGGGCCTGCGGCCCATTGTCCTTGTATATTGTAACCCTAGCCTTCTAGGCTATATAATGAAGGTCACCCCCCCTGATTAGGGTGTGCGGTGTTTCTCTACAAGGAATCTTGGACATTCATGTGGCGGTAATCAGAAATACTCTTCCCAAGATTTTTATCCCTTGGTGTTTGAGAACCTCCACTCTTCTCCTATTTTCAAACTTCTATGGAAATCCAAGTGCACCAATCAGATAAAATTCTTCATGTCGCTGGTTCTAGTGGATATATTAAACACCAAAAACATGCTTTTGCATTGAAATTACAATGTCCAGCCCAATGCTTGGTGTGTGCTCTGTAATGGCAATATGGAGGAGGATATTGATCACCTATTTTTCAACTGCCCTTTTACCTTGAGCTGTTTGACCAAGCTTGGCTTCGTCTGGAATCTGGATGTGAATGTAGGAGAAAGAGAGCTTGAGGCTACAAGGTTAAATGCTTCAGATTTCTTTGTGAAATTTTTTCTAATTGCAGCTTGGGAAATTTGGAATCTGTGGAACTCAATTATATTTGATGATGGTGTGGCTTCGGTTGCTGCTTGGGTTAGGAAATTCAAAGCTCAAGGCTATCTCCAACTCATGAGAGTTCAGGAGGATAAGCAAGCTTCTTTCATTTCTTTGTTAGAGACAATATCCTAATGTTAACCTTGTAATCCCCCCCTCTTGCTTGTACATATGCTCTCTCTTTTTTAATGAAATTGTTGTGGTTAACTCCCCCACAGTCTTTATTGTTCAAAAAAACTATTGCAAATATAATGTTTTGCTTGGGTTGTTTTTACCTACCAAGCTCCACATAAGCTTTCCACTTTCATATATGAGTAGGAAAGGTTGAGAATAATTGTTGACGGTGAAAATCCGTCAACCTAGCCATGAGTTTACCTTCGGTGTTGGCATAACTTTTGTATCTTATTCATTGGTACTAACCCCCGTGGTATAACAAGTTCACTTGTGCATGTCGGTTTTGGAGTTATGTGTTTACGCAGGGTTTTAACGTTGAAAGCAAGACTTCGGGATATGTTCATTAAGCACCTCATGACAAGATCTTGAAGCCCGATACAAGTCAAGCAATGAAGTGAACATGACTCCAAGAGCCCAAGGACCAAGCCCGAGAAGATGATAAACTCCGAGGACCGAACCGAGAAAAGTGCCGAATCTTGCAAGACAAGGAGTTGAGTCCAATTCGGAGAGAAACCGACGTCAAGGGCCCACATGCAAAAGGGGAGAACATCTAGAAGACGTGGGAAGCAACACCGGCGAAGCGAGCCGCGGGATGGGCCGAATGGTGGGCCGGCCGACCCGGCCCCAATTCGGGGCCCAATCGGCCTCTCCTTTGACCTAATTGCTTCTCGGGCTATTTATAGTCCCCCGACCGAGAGCCACGCGAGAGAAGATTTCGTATTCCGCCGCCGAGGAGCAGAGAGAAGCTTGAGGGACACCAACTTGAAGATGAGGGTCGTGCTAGTTGTCTAGGGTTTCCCCGGCCGACGTGGGAACCTTGCATGGAAGACCACGTCGGAGCTCGGAGCGAGGATCAAGATCGAGGGAGGGCCCCGGTGGTGATCTTGTTCATGTAATCATTCATGGTGAAGTTTGTAAGTGAATTCGATTTCTAGCGATTAAGTGCCTTCTCGATGATTTTGTTTTCTTCTTGGTTTTGCTTCTTCTACGATCTAGTCTTGAAGCTAGATTACATAGGGTGCTCTTGTAGCCGCGGTGGCTAGAGGTGCATACCGGACCGGCCAAGTGATTTCAACTTGTTCTATCGAACTCGCCCTAAGCTCCCCGCATGAATAGGGATACGTTGTGACAGAACGGGGGTCTCGAAAGGCGGATGTTTTCGGAGTCGGATGGGAAGGCCACGATTTAAAGATGCTTTTAATGAGATTCGCTTTTCTATCTTCATCTATCTTGTTTGGAGCTACAACATAAGCATGATCTAGATTCTCTAGATTGGTTATCTTTTGCTTTCTCTTGCTACCTCTTTAGTAGATTAGATTAGATTCGTTTTCTTTATGAGTTAGTAGATTAGATGCAACTTACCTTCATAAGATAGCTTACCTTGCTTTACTAGATTGAATCCTTGCGTTGCACATTGTTCCACGGATTCGATACCTTGGGTTCATCACTCGAGGGAAGAAGGGTCCCTTGACTACGACGGGAGACTTGTCCGCTTGCAAGTCACAAACGAACTTTGATACAACTATTAACCGTCAACGGGCCCCTTTTTTCCGGCGCCGTTGCCGGGGAACAAGCAATCAAAATCCGATCTAGTATCGCTTATCTTTCAGTTTTTCTTTTGATTTTCTCGTTGCATCTCTTATGTTTGATCATCCCCGAAAAAAAAAAAAAGAGTCAATCTAATCTAGTTTTGATGAACCCCTAATTTTTCTTTTGTTAGATTTTTGTTTTATCACTAACCCTAACCGGAGATGGTTGGCTACCTCTCCAAGAAACCCAAAACTTTTTTGTGGATGATCCGGGAAAACTTTACGGGCAAAGGTGACATGCAACACAAGCTAAAAGGGTGGAAACCCTAGATTCAAAAGTTGAAGTCGAAGGACCGTCGAAATCTCCAAAGGAATCACCACCTCCAAGTCAAGACGCCGGAAGGCCATTCAAGATCAAGAGGAGGATGGAGAAGATGGAGATGGAGAAAGAAGCTCAACACCTAAAGGCTGCCAAGGCAAGATCCACATGCAAGGAGTGTGAAGTGTTCATCATGATGAAGATGCTAGAGACGCAAGTGGGACAACTTGCCGGGCGCCCGATGGGCAACAAAGAAGAATATCCGAGACAACTCCAAGGTCCCAAGACGGCGAAGGCTACTCAAGCTCATTCGGGAGAGATGAAGGATCACACTAGAGACCATGAAGATCACGACCGAAGGACCGGAGTTCGAGATGCCGAGCCACAAGGAAGATGTTGCATCCGTCAAGACCAAAGGACAAAGCCAGCCTGTGAAGACCAAAAAAATTGACTAAGCCAAAGTGGGTACCCAAGATTGCAACGCCCGCAAAGAGCGTTGATCCGGAGTAATCAAGTGAAGAAGTCTAGCCATGGACTATAAACGAAGCGCTAGGCGGGAGGCAACCCGTTTCGTCGAGTCAAGAATAAGCTACCGGGAGGACAACCCGATTCCAGGTTTTTCGAGTCTTTATAATTCAGTTTTGAATTTTACTACGCAAAACATTAGACTTAGAATGGTTGAACAATATTAGAGACATAATTCTTGGTTGAATATTTTGCTTAATCATAAACCCTTTACATGAACCATCCTATGTGATTGTTTGCTTCTTTTCGAGAAACCACAACCAAAACCAAAAAAATTTCAGAACCTTAATCAACCTTTCAACCTCATTATGGTGCTGAGGTTGACTTGTTTTTCATGCTAAAAACACTCGAGTAGAGCCACAATTTATATCTAGATGTTATTTAAATTTCAGCATGTGGTAGGACTCGCGTGAGCCTAGAAACTTGATTTTTGGTTGGTTTAAAAATCCATATCCTCGGTTTCTCTAAGATTAGAATTTTTCTAAGCCTCACTTAATTTTATTTCATTCAAAATCTCTCTCATCTAATCAAAATTAGGACCTAAACCTATGCCCCCATGATCAAGCCGGGAAAAGCTTGCTCTCAACTAATGAAGGCAAACTATACCGGTGAGACCGAAATCGACGTAATAAAAAAATATTTTCGACTTGCATTTGTTTTTAATGGTTTAAAAACTTCTCTAAAATTATGTTCGAGCTCTTGCATGGCTCTGAAAAATATTTTTAAATTTCGAAATGAGAGGAGTGCTTAGCCTTAAACGCACTTGAAGGGAGGCAATCTAGTTAACCTAACCATGCATGCACCATGATACATCACGGGATGCCCCTCCAACATATTTAAACCACATGCAAAGTACAAGCATGGGGGGCAGCCAAGGCTTTGTTTTGTAGGAATATCATGGATGCATGTGAGGCAAGGGAGTATGGAAGTGAGTCAAAGCGAAAACATCAAGTGGAAGGAGCAATAGTGCAAGCGAAGGAGTGGACGGGAACGTTTGGAAGGTGTACGCGATCACGAAGCAACATGCATGCACTAGAGAAGAACCGAGCCAAGAGGAGGAGAGAGGTAAGTCTTTCATCCAACTCTTTGTTCGTGTGCTCTAGTTTGTAGGCCGGAATCACCTTAGACTTAGCCATCCACCGCGTTTGTTTCGTGCAACAAATCACATCCTTAATCCACTCAAAGTCCAGACTCCAAAATAATATTTGTGTACCTTGTTACCGGGTGAAAACCCCGGATATTTATTTGTGAGGGAGAGTGCTGCAATCATGGAAGAAAACTACAAGCCTTTGCACCGAAGAAGAAGGGATCATCGTCGTCTAAGCCATCATCGACAACCTTTTCGAGGAGGCACTCGTTTCCGAGTTTCCTCGGGGTATGGAGGAGGACACGGCACCGCCAAGGAGGAATCGCACTCTTTTCCTTGGTGGCATGAGGGCTACACGAAACTCGTTTATGAGGTTTACCAAACTTCAATAACATATGGAGGAGCCGCTCGTCCAACCTCGCCACTTGACACGATCATCCGCTCCACCTCCATATGCTCCGCGGTATTCCGAGGGGTATGCCATCATGACGGAGGAGGAGAAGAAGCTCGCTCGCCTTAAGTAGAGGCTTGTAGCGAACGCCGACATCGACCAAGCTCTCCACATATTGGGTTTCACACGGGACACCGGTGCAATTCTCTAGCGGAGTGTCGGCAAACACCCACAAGGAATTCGCCTAGGAAATTTTCATGACCATGGCGCATAACCTTGATGAAGGAGTGCTTGAGTCTCTCATTCCGTTGGAGGGAGCCCACAAGTGGAGAAGAAGGAAGACACCGTCGGAAGGGTAACCTTGATCAACGATGCTATTTCTAGCACCTTGATGGGGTAATCTCCTTTCAACCATGGGTTGCGATCGATCTTGAGATGTAATCACACTTTGTTGGATTATCTATCTATCATCTTGTGCTGAAAATACTTTAATGCTTAAGGCTAGCAACCATGCCATAAAGGGAGTAGGGCCTCAATGCTTCCTTGGATCCATTCAACACAATCCCCGATAGATTAGATTGGTTTTCATGTTTGAAACGATTGCATGTTCTAGTATCATAGACCCATGGGCGAGTGTCCCCTATTTTCAAAAAGGGAGCTCCGGAACAAGTATGTGCATAAAGGCACATGGGAAGGCTTTTGGAGTATGATCACGGGAAGAGACCATCAACGAAGAAATACTATCCGGAACCCCATCATCCAAGTGTGTCACTTTTGTGCAAGTGGATTTTTGGGGAGAATAAGAGAGACATAGATAACCAACACGGAGTTGAATTGGATTTACTCGCAGCCGATCAACCCTACTCACCTATGATCAACCGGTGGTGTTGTGGCAACATCGGATTCGGGAGATCGGGTTGTTACCTCTCCATGTTGACTATCTCTTTAAAACCGGGTATTGCAAGGAACCCAAATCATCTCCTACACGGGACTTCCCTAGGAATATATGAAGAAAGGAAAAGATAAGAGTAAAGATGAGAGAGGAGGCTTCCAAGTGGCCTAGGTGAATTTGCCTCTTTCGGATTGAGGATTCAAACTTTTTCTTGAGAGGAAGAAGATTGGTTAGAGAAAGGACTTCTTGTGCCGGCGAAGAAAAATAAAGGAGAAGAATTATAGGAGAAGGATCTTCCACGACCCAAGAAGGAGGTGCACAACAAAATTATGTCCCACCATTGGGAGAAACCCCGGCGCCGTCGAATTACTACGGTGGTGTACCAATGCAAGCATGGGGGAGTGGTGCAGCCATACCCCCACCATTTTTGCGGTGCCCAACGTAGCCTTTGCGGAGCCATTTGCACACCTTCCTCAACCACAACAAAATGGAGCCACCATTGGAGGATACGCTGCAAGGAACATGCAAATTATTGCAGCCATCCAAACCAATGCCAACTAAATGGGTGAAGGAAATGCAAACGTCGCTTATGTGCTTGGACACCTTCACCTAGCACCGTCAGACAATTCATAGGAGGAGTGGTGCATTCCTATTACAAGTAAGGGTACAACAACCAAGACTTTCAATATCAACCACCGGCGGAAGATTAGAGAAAGGGGGAGCTTTAGTTATCTTTCCTTTACCCCCTTTTCTTTAATTTTCAGCTTGTATGCACCTATGTTTGCGTAGTATTTTCAGCTTTGCTTTAATTTTCAGTTTTTAGTTTAATTTTCAGTGTGTATCTTAGTTTTTATTTTCATCATGAATAATGTCACCACCAAGTTTTTACCTTTGGTAAAATTACAAAGTTTGTGCCATGATGATATATGATTATAATTGCCGCTTTGTTTATCTTTGTAATTGATTTATGCATGTTTGAACTAGTGCTCTCTTAAAAATACAAATCTGAAATTATCTAAATGCTAGCTTAATCTTCAGCGGAGGTTATGATTAAAATAAAGACCCATAGTGTTTTATGTGCTCTCAAGTTATGAATAGATTAAAGATGTCTTTTATGCTCAAAAATATTGCTAACCTTGTCATAAATATCACTTGCGTGTTGCTCAACCTATCCAGAGCCTTATATATATTTGAGTGCATAAACCTTAGTGTACAAGATTTATTTTTGAGTGAGTTATTGCAGGCCATGATTTCTCTGGCCCGAGACTAAGAAGCTGGTCATTCCGTTTTTGCTTATCTATCTTTTTGCTAGCCTTTTATCCGTGCATTATGTATCCCCGCATCGGTGATCTCACAAACTTCGCCGGATATCCACCCTTAAACCAAATATCATCTTTTGTGATTACCTCCTTGACCACAACCTATTGTTGAGAATGGATCATCAATTCAAGGAAGATCGCAAGACGGTGCCAACGTTGAAGATTTCAAGTATCTCTCCAAGGAAAAATATCCCGGTACCTACCTTATTTTTCGCCTCTTTGCTCGAGGACGAGCAACGTCTAAGCATGGGGGAGGAGGTAGGTACGATGCAGTTTTAGAGTTCAAAGGGGAATATTTTTAAAAAAAAATGATGAAAGAAAAAAAAATCCGGTGATACTCATGACTATCAAGGTATAAAAAAAAAAAATCAAAACTTCGTTGTGGAAGTCATGGGCTGAATATATGACGAGGAAAAAATGAAATGAAAGAAAGAAAAGAATGAGAAATATGAGAAAGAGAAAAAAAATATATATATATATATGAGCGTAAAGTGAACTCCCTAGCTCTCTAAAAGTGCATTCAAGGCTTCAAGTTAAAAAGATCCATTCTCATTTTTCCAACCATGTGCAATCCGATAACGAGGACTTCCTTTGTGCCTCGGGATCACTCTTTGCCATTTGCACATGTCCACTCATCTAAAAGCGTGTGTATTTTTCTCTTTCCCCTCCTTGACTTAACATTATTTTCCAATGACCTTTTTGACGAGTCTCGGTAAGACCATGAGAAGCTTGTCTTGTTTTGACAACACCTCATTTATAAAATCTTGTTAGGACTAAACTTTCCCAAAGCTCCATATAAAGCCTACCACACATATATGTTATGAGAGGGAAAGGAGTAGAATATATAGGCTTGAGAGACAAGTGAGATGAGAGTTCATGAGCAATATACAAGATGATTTAAATTTGTGAACTTGGTTTAGCTCTTTTCTTTATCTCGTTCTTTATTTCAAAAATTCTGAGGTCTATTTAAACTTGGTGAGCATGTTAATACTTGTGGGATAAGCTTAATAAGAATCTACCCTCCGTAGAGGTGAAGGCTAGTACATTATGGAACTTTAACGAATTAAACTTTTGAGAGCATTATGTTTTTTTTTCATGTATGATCAAGTGCAAGGTTTAAACATTGTTGGGCAACGATGATATCCATCGAAGGCTTACTCGAGGACGAGCAAGGTTTAAGCATGGGGGAGATGTTGACGGTGAAAATCCGTCAACCTAGCCATGAGTTTACCTTCGGTGTTGGCATAACTTTTGTATCTTATTCATTGGTACTAACCCCCGTGGTATAACAAGTTCACTTGTGCATGTCGGTTTTGGAGTTATGTGTTTACGCAGGGTTTTAACGTTGAAAGCAAGACTTCGGGATATGTTCATTAAGCACCTCATGACAAGATCTTGAAGCCCGATACAAGTCAAGCAATGAAGTGAACATGACTCCAAGAGCCCAAGGACCAAGCCCGAGAAGATGATAAACTCCGAGGACCGAACCGAGAAAAGTCTTTGAATCTTGCAAGACAAGGAGTTGAGTCCAATTCGGAGAGAAACCGACGTCAAGGGCCCACATGCAAAAGGGGAGAACATCTAGAAGACGTGGGAAGCAACACCGGCGAAGCGAGGCCGCGGGATGGGCCGGGGTCGGCCCGGCCGACCCGGCCCAATTTGGGGCCCAATCGGCCTCTCCTTTGACCTAATTGCTTCTCGGGCTATTTATAGTCCCCCGACCGAGAGCCACGCGAGAGAAGATTTCGTATTCCGCCGCCGAGGAGCGAGAGAAGCTTGAGGGACACCAACTTGAAGATGAGGGTCGTGCTAGTTGTCTAGGGTTTCCCCCGGCCGACGTTGGAACCTTGCATGGAAGACCACGTCGGAGCTCGGAGCGAGGATCAAGATCGAGGGAGGGCCCCGGTGGTGATCTTGTTCATGTAATCATTCATGGTGAAGTTTGTAAGTGAATTCGATTTCTAGCGATTAAGTGCCTTCTCGATGATTTTGTTTTCTTCTTGGTTTTGCTTCTTCTACGATCTAGTCTTGAAGATAGATTACATAGGGTGCTCTTGTAGCCGCGGTGGCTAGAGGTGCATACCGGACCGGCCAAGTGATTTCAACTTGTTCTATCGAACTCGCCCTAAGCTCCCCGCATGAATAGGGATACGTTGTGACGAACGGGGGTCTCGAAAGGCGGATGTTTTCGGAGTCGGATGGGAAGGCCACGATTTAAAGATGCTTTTAATGAGATTCGCTTTTCTATCTTCATCTATCTTGTTTGGAGCTACAACATAAGCATGATCTAGATTCTCTAGATTGGTTATCTTTTGCTTTCTCTTGCTACCTCTTTAGTAGATTAGATTAGATTCGTTTTCTTTATGAGTTAGTAGATTAGATGCAACTTACCTTCATAAGATAGCTTACCTTGCTTTACTAGATTGAATCCTTGCGTTGCACATTGTTCCACGGATTCGATACCTTGGGTTCATCACTCGAGGGAAGAAGGGTCCCTTGACTACGACGGGAGACTTGTCCGCTTGCAAGTCACAAACGAACTTTGATACAACTATTAACCGTCAACAGGCCCCTTTTTCTGGCGCCGTTGCCGGGGAACAAGCAATCAAAATCCGATCTAGTATCGCTTATCTTTCAGTTTTTCTTTTGATTTTCTGTTGCATCTCTTATGTTTGATCATCCCTGAAAAGAAAAAAAAAGAGTCAATCTAATCTAGTTTTGATGAACCCTAATTTTTCTTTTGTTAGATTTTTGTTTTATCACTAACCCTAACCGGAGATGGTTGGCTACCTCTCCAAGAAACCCAAAACTTTTTTGTGGATGATCCAGGAAAACTTTACAGGCAAAGGTGACATGCAACACAAGCTAAAAGGGTGGAAACCCTAGATTCAAAAGTTGAAGTCGAAGGACCGTCGAAATCTCCAAAGGAATCACCACCTCCAAGTCAAGACGCCGGAAGGCCATTCAAGATCAAGAGGAGGATGGAGAAGATGGAGATGGAGAAAGAAGCTCAACACCTAAAGGCTGCCAAGGCAAGATCCACATGCAAGGAGTGTGAAGTGTTCATCATGATGAAGATGCTAGAGACGCAAGTGGGACAACTTGCCGGGCGCCCGATGGGCAACAAAGAAGAATATCCGAGACAACTCCAAGGTCCCAAGACGGCGAAGGCTACTCAAGCTCATTCGGGAGAGATGAAGGATCACACTAGAGACCATGAAGATCACGACCGAAGGACCGGAGTTCGAGATGCCGAGCCACAAGGAAGATGTTGCATTCGTCAAGACCAAAGGACAAAGCCAGCCTGTGAAGACCAAAAAAATTGACTAAGCCAAAGTGGGTACCCAAGATTGCAACGCCCGCAAAGAGCGTTGATCCGGAGTAATCAAGTGAAGAAGTCTAGCCATGGACTATAAACGAAGCGCTAGGCGGGAGGCAACCCGTTTCGTCGAGTCAAGAATAAGCTACGGGAGGACAACCCGATTCCGGGTTTTTCGAGTCTTTTTAAATTTAATTCAGTTTTGAATTTTACTACGCAAAACATTAGACTTAGAATGGTTGAACAATATTAGAGACATAATTCTTGGTTGAATATTTTGCTTAATCATAAACCCTTTACATGAACCATCCTATGTGATTGTTTGCTTCTTTTCGAGAAACCACAACCAAAACCAAAAAAATTTCAGAACCTTAATCAACCTTTCAACCTCATTATGGTGCTGAGGTTGACTTGTTTTTCATGCTAAAAACACTCGAGTAGAGCCACAATTTATATCTAGATGTTATTTAAATTTCAGCATGTGGTAGGACTCGCGTGAGCCTAGAAACTTGATTTTTGGTTGGTTTAAAAATCCATATCCTTGGTTTCTCTAAGATTAGAATTTTTCTAAGCCTCACTTAATTTTATTTCATTCAAAATCTCTCTCATCTAATCAAAATTAGGACCTAAACCTATGCCCCCATGATCAAGCCGGGAAAAGCTTGCTCTCAACTAATGAAGGCAAACTATACCGGTGAGACCGAAATCGACGTAATAAAAAAATATTTTCGACTTGCATTTGTTTTTAATGGTTTAAAAACTTCTCTAAAATTATGTTCGAGCTCTTGCATGGCTCTGAAAAATATTTTTAAATTTCGAAATGAGAGGAGTGCTTAGCCTTAAACGCACTTGAAGGGAGGCAATCTAGTTAACCTAACCATGCATGCACCATGATACATCACGGGATGCCCCTCCAACATATTTAAACCACATGCAAAGTACAAGCATGGGGGGGCAGCCAAGGCTTTGTTTTGTAGGAATATCATGGATGCATGTGAGGCAAGGGAGTATGGAAGTGAGTCAAAGCGAAAACATCAAGTGGAAGGAGCAATAGTGCAAGCGAAGGAGTGGACGGGAACGTTTGGAAGGTGTACGCGATCACGAAGCAACATGCATGCACTAGAGAAGAACCGAGCCAAGAGGAGGAGAGAGGTAAGTCTTTCATCCAACTCTTTGTTCGTGTGCTCTAGTTTGTAGGCCGGAATCACCTTAGACTTAGCCATCCACCGCGTTTGTTTCGTGCAACAAATCACATCCTTAATCCACTCAAAGTCCAGACTCCAAAATAATATTTGTGTACCTTGTTACCGGGTGAAAACCCCGGATATTTATTTGTGAGGGAGAGTGCTGCAATCATGGAAGAAAACTACAAGCCTTTGCACCGAAGAAGAAGGGATCATCGTCGTCTAAGCCATCATCGACAACCTTTTCGAGGAGGCACTCGTTTCCGAGTTTCCTCGGGGTATGGAGGAGGACACGGCACCGCCAAGGAGGAATCGCACTCTTTTCCTTGGTGGCATGAGGGCTACACGAAACTCGTTTATGAGGTTTACCAAACTTCAATAACATATGGAGGAGCCGCTCGTCCAACCTCGCCACTTGACACGATCATCCGCTCCACCTCCATATGCTCCGCGGTATTCCGAGGGGTATGCCATCATGACGGAGGAGGAGAAGAAGCTCGCTCGCCTTAAGTAGAGGCTTGTAGCGAACGCCGACATCGACCAAGCTCTCCACATATTGGGTTTCACACGGGACACCGGTGCAATTCTCTAGCGGAGTGTCGGCAAACACCCACAAGGAATTCGCCTAGGAAATTTTCATGACCATGGCGCATAACCTTGATGAAGGAGTGCTTTGAGTCTCTCATTCCGTTGGAGGGAGCCCACAAGTGGAGAAGAAGGAAGACACCGTCGGAAGGGTAACCTTGATCAACGATGCTATTTCTAGCACCTTGATGGGGTAATCTCCTTTCAACCATGGGTTGCGATCGATCTTGAGATGTAATCACACTTTGTTGGATTATCTATCTATCATCTTGTGCTGAAAATACTTTAATGCTTAAGGCTAGCAACCATGCCATAAAGGGAGTAGGGCCTCAATGCTTCCTTGGATCCATTCAACACAATCCCCGATAGATTAGATTGGTTTTCATGTTTGAAACGATTGCATGTTCTAGTATCATAGACCCATGGGCGAGTGTCCCCTATTTTCAAAAAGGGAGCTCCGAACAAGTATGTGCATAAAGGCACATGGGAAGGCTTTTGGAGTATGATCACGGGAAGAGACCATCAACGAAGAAATACTATCCGGAACCCCATCATCCAAGTGTGTCACTTTTGTGCAAGTGGATTTTTGGGGAGAATAAGAGAGACATAGATAACCAACACGGAGTTGAATTGGATTTACTCGCAGCCGATCAACCCTACTCACCTATGATCAACCGGTGGTGTTGTGGCAACATCGGATTCGGGAGATCGGGTTGTTACCTCTCCATGTTGACTATCTCTTTAAAACCGGGTATTGCAAGGAACCCAAATCATCTCCTACACGGGACTTCCCTAGGAATATATGAAGAAAGGAAAAGATAAGAGTAAAGATGAGAGAGGAGGCTTCCAAGTGGCCTAGGTGAATTTGCCTCTTTCGGATTGAGGATTCAAACTTTTTCTTGAGAGGAAGAAGATTGGTTAGAGAAAGGACTTCTTGTGCCGGCGAAGAAAAATAAAGGAGAAGAATTATAGGAGAAGGATCTTCCACGACCCAAGAAGGAGGTGCACAACAAAATTATGTCCCACCATTGGGAGAAACCCCGGCGCCGTCGAATTACTACGGTGGTGTACCAATGCAAGCATGGGGGAGTGGTGCAGCCATACCCCCACCATTTTTGCGGTGCCCAACGTAGCCTTTGCGGAGCCATTTGCACACCTTCCTCAACCACAACAAAATGGAGCCACCATTGGAGGATACGCTGCAAGGAACATGCAAATTATTGCAGCCATCCAAACCAATGCCAACTAAATGGGTGAAGGAAATGCAAACGTCGCTTATGTGCTTGGACACCTTCACCTAGCACCGTCAGACAATTCATAGGAGGAGTGGTGCATTCCTATTACAAGTAAGGGTACAACAACCAAGACTTTCAATATCAACCACCGGCGGAAGATTAGAGAAAGGGAGGAGCTTTAGTTATCTTTCCTTTACCCCCTTTTCTTTAATTTTCAGCTTGTATGCACCTATGTTTGCGTAGTATTTTCAGCTTTGCTTTAATTTTCAGTTTTTAGTTTAATTTTCAGTGTGTATCTTAGTTTTTATTTTCATCATGAATAATGTCACCACCAAGTTTTTACCTTTGGTAAAATTACAAAGTTTGTGCCATGATGATATATGATTATAATTGCCGCTTTGTTTATCTTTGTAATTGATTTATGCATGTTTGAACTAGTGCTCTCTTAAAAATACAAATCTGAAATTATCTAAATGCTAGCTTAATCTTCAGCGGAGGTTATGATTAAAATAAAGACCCATAGTGTTTTATGTGCTCTCAAGTTATGAATAGATTAAAGATGTCTTTTATGCTCAAAAATATTGCTAACCTTGTCATAAATATCACTTGCGTGTTGCTCAACCTATCCAGAGCCTTATATATATTTGAGTGCATAAACCTTAGTGTACAAGATTTATTTTTGAGTGAGTTATTGCAGGCCATGATTTCTCTGGCCCGAGACTAAGAAGTTGGTCATTCCGTTTTTGCTTATCTATCTTTTTGCTAGCCTTTTATCCGTGCATTATGTATCCCCGCATCGGTGATCTCACAAACTTCGCCGGATATCCACCCTTAAACCAAATATCATCTTTTGTGATTACCTCCTTGACCACAACCTATTGTTGAGAATGGATCATCAATTCAAGGAAGATCGCAAGACGGTGCCAACGTTGAAGATTTCAAGTATCTCTCCAAGGAAAAATATTCCGGTACCTACCTTATTTTTCGCCTCTTTGCTCGAGGACGAGCAACGTCTAAGCATGGGGGAGGAGGTAGGTACGATGCAGTTTTAGAGTTCAAAGGGGAATATTTTTAAAAAAAATGATGAAAGAAAAAAAAATCCAGTGATACTCATGACTATCAAGGTATAAAAAAAAATCAAAACTTCGTTGTGGAAGTCATGGGCTGAATATATGACGAGGAAAAATGAAAGAAAGAAAAGAATGAGAAATATGAGAAAGAGAAAAAATATATATATATATATATGAGCGTAAAGTGAACTCCCCGGCTCTCTAAAAGTGCATTCAAGGCTTCAAGTTAAAAAGATCCATTCTCATTTTTCCAACCATGTGCAATCCGATAACGAGGACTTCCTTTGTGCCTCGGGATCACTCTTTGCCATTTGCACATGTCCACTCATCTAAAAGCGTGTGTATTTTTCTCTTTCCCCTCCTTGACTTAACATTATTTTCCAATGACCTTTTTGACGAGTCTCGGTAAGACCATGAGAAGCTTGTCTTGTTTTGACAACACCTCATTTATAAAATCTTGTTAGGACTAAACTTTCCCAAAGCTCCATATAAAGCCTACCACACATATATGTTATGAGAGGGAAAGGAGTAGAATATATAGGCTTGAGAGACAAGTGAGATGAGAGTTCATGAGCAATATACAAGATGATTTAAATTTGTGAACTTGGTTTAGCTCTTTTCTTTATCTCGTTCTTTATTTCAAAAATTCGAGGTCTATTTAAACTTGGTGAGCATGTTAATACTTGTGGGATAAGCTTAATAAGAATCTACCCTCCGTAGAGGTGAAGGCTAGTACATTATGGAACTTTAACGAATTAAACTTTTGAGAGCATTATGTTTTTTTCATGTATGATCAAGTGCAAGGTTTAAACATTGTTGGGCAACGATGATATCCATCGAAGGCTTACTCGAGGACGAGCAAGGTTTAAGCATGGGGGAGATGTTGACGGTGAAAATCCGTCAACCTAGCCATGAGTTTACCTTCGGTGTTGGCATAACTTTTGTATCTTATTCATTGGTACTAACCCCCGTGGTATAAAAAGTTCACTTGTGCATGTCGGTTTTGGAGTTATGTGTTTACGCGGGGTTTTAACGTTGAAAGCAAGACTTCGGGATATGTTCATTAAGCACCTCATGACAAGATCTTGAAGCCCGATACAAGTCAAGCAATGAAGTGAACATGACTCCAAGAGCCCAAGGACCAAGCCCGAGAAGATGATAAACTCCGAGGACCGAACCGAGAAAAGTGCTTGAATCTTGCAAGACAAGGAGTTGAGTCCAATTCGGAGAGAAGCCGACGTCAAGGGCCCACATGCAAAAGGGGAGAACATCTAGAAGACGTGGGAAGCAACACCGGCGAAGCGAGCCGCGGGATGGGCCGAGGTGGGCCCCGGCCGGTCGGCCCGAGCCGGCCGGCCCGGCCCAATTCGGGGCCCAATCGGCCTCTCCTTTGACCTAATTGCTTCTCGGGCTAATTTATAGTCCACGGCCAAAGGGAGACACGCGAGAGAAGATTTCGTATTCGACGTAGGAGCGAGAGAAACGAGGACACCAACTTGAAGATGAGGGTCGTGCTAGTTGTCTGGGTTTCCACGGCCGACGTGGGAACCTTGCATGGAAGACCACGTCGGAGCTCGGGAAGCGAGGATCAAGATCGAGGAGGGCCGGTGGTGATCTTGTTCATGTAATCATTCATGGTGAAGTTTGTAGAAGTGAATGCGATTTCTAGCGATTAAGTGCCTTCTCGATGATTTTGTTTTCTTCTTGGTTTGCTTCTTCTACGATCTAGTTTGCGACTAGATTACATAGGGTGCTCTTGTAGCCGCGGTGGCTAGAGGTGCATGCGGGGCCCAGAGCCAAGTGATTTCAACTTGTTCTATCGAACTCGCCTAAGCTCCCTAGCATGAATAGGGATACGTTGTGGCAGACGGGGGTCTCGAAAGGCGGATGTTTTTCGGAGTCGGATGGGAAGACCACGATTTAAAGATGCTTTTAATGAGATTCGCTTTTCTATCTTCATCTATCTTGTTTGGAGCTGATCTAGTTTGCAGCTAGATTACATAGGGTGCTCTTGTAGCTGCTTTCTCTTGTTACCTCTTTAGTAGATTAGATTAGATTCGTTTTCTTTATGAGTTAGTAGATTAGATGCAACTTACCTTCATAAGATAGCTTACCTTGCTTTACTAGATTGAATCCTTGCGTTGCACATTGTTCCACGGATTCGATACCTTGGGTTCACCACTCGAGGGAAGAAGGGTCCCTTGACTACGACGGGAGACTTGTCCGCTTGCAAGTCACAAACGAACTTTGATACAACTATTAACCGTCAACAATAATCTAGTGTAGGCTTGAGTGACTTGACGAGATGAGTGTTTCCATGAGCTTTTGCAAGAGAACCTCACTTATGTTAGATGTGCAACTTTTTGAAAACCCTTCACGATGCAACAAGGTAAAGGTTTGAAGTTTGCTTAAGTTTGAGAGCATTATATTTTTTTTCATTGTGGCATGTTCTTTAATGTTAGTCTATCTTCTATAATGAAATAGCGGGTAAAAACTTAAACCTTAAATGCTAAACACTTGAGAGAGCAATATGTCTTGTTGTGTATAACTAAGTGCAGGGAAGACATTGAAAGGCAAAGCTGATTTCCAAGTTAAGCAAAGTTCTTGGACTTGCTCGAGGATGAGCAAGGTTTAAGCATGGGGGTATGTTGACGGTCGATTTTGGTACACATACCTATAACTTTACCGTCAACATTTGCACGTATTTGATATCCTAACCAATGGTACTAACCCCCCCCCCCCCCCGAGGTATCAAGTTCACTTTCTCATGTCAATTTTGGAGTTTGTTGTTTACGCGGGAAATTAACATTAAAGAGAAGACTTTCGGGATAAGTTCATCAAGCACTTCAAGAGAAGATCATGAAGCCCGGCGCAAGTCAAGACACCTCATGAACATGACTCCAAATGGCCTAGGGACCGAAGCATGAAGTCGAAAAACTCCAGGGACCTAGAGAGAAGATGCTAAAGCTTGCGCGACAAGGAGCTTTATCTAAACCGTGGAGAAGACGACGTCAAGGGCCCACATGCATAATGGAGCAAGTCAACAATTGACCGAGAAGCATCTAGGATCGAGTAATCATGTCTTGTCCTACTTTGATCTACATCGATGAGTGTTTTATTTATATGTGTAGCTGCATATGCCCTTAGTAGGAATAGAGTAATCATGCGGATACATCATTGTAGTGCACGGACCGAGGTTGTCGTTTAGTGATGAATATCATTGCGTAGTGACAGTATGGTGGAGGAGAAAGCGACGAATGAACGTGTATCGGACCACTCCATATCAGGTTACTCCATATCGAGTGTACTCCTGATCATAGTATAGGATTAGATTGGTTTGTCATCGTGGCCGGAGCGGAAACAAGAAGACGATAGGCTAGGGTTACCCCTTTGGATGCTTACCTTTATGGATAGGTGGATGTGATCCATACATCCTTTCATCTATGATTGATCTTTATGCAATCAACACTTCACATAGGTTTAGACCAGTAGGTTAGATAGAGAACCTTAGTGGTTTGCTTCCAATCCTTGGATTGACAAATCTAGGGAGGACCCTCCTTGGTGAAAAGGCACCAAGTCACCCGTAGGCTTGCGGTGAACTTGAGCACGGTTTTGCACCGTCAACAACATCACATTAAAAATCGTGGACCTCATACTGGAAGCTGAATAGTTGATACAATCTAGAGCAATATCTCCTTGTGAATCCATTATTAAAAAATAAAAAAGGATGTAAAACCTAGAACCAATTGCAAACTGTTGCAGTGGGCCAGTTGCAACATGATCTTTAACAAATCGGGTACTCCAATTGAAACATCGACATAACTGATTAATAAATGAAACGAATTACCACTGATGCAATGAACTAGTTGCAACAACAAAACTAAACCAATTACTACTATGTAATGGGCACAATTACAACACATATGAGTGTGTAGGTTGAGCTCCAATAAAAAATTAAGTCAAAGTGAACTCAATTGCCAGTTACCCCTAATGTAATGGATGAGTTGCAAAAAAATACTAAAACAATTACTGATATGTATATTGGCATAGTTGCTACACATATGAATGTGTGGGTTAAGTTATGATAAAAAAAATCAAATTAAATCAAATTGCTACTCATGACATGGTCCAGTTGCAACAGAAAAACTAAACCAATTACTACTATGTGTATTAAAAAGACGACAGAAAATAGTTGTGTTGAGGAGCTTGGTCGCAGTTTCCATTGCCAGAAATTATCAAACATAAGAACCATAGCCAACAAGGCTAAAGAGCTCAAATCTACACATAAGCATGTCAATAGAAAAGAATAATCTAGTGTTTCTACTGATAGTTCAAGAAAGGAAGCGTACTTTTCTATTCATGAGATTATGCATATACTGGTTGGTCCCTTGTGCTACCATTGCTAATCTGGAATTTATAGAATGATTTGTAATTGTTGACGGTGTATTTTGATACACCAAACATGTTCTTTACACTTTGTTTGGATTTGATTATGGAACTAACCCGCCACTAGGCACACAAATCATATAACAAGTTCATCTTTGTGTGTGCATTTGGAAGTGTTATGGTTATGTAGGAAAACATGGACATGACGGACGGATTCACAACAAGTTCAAACGAGCAATTAAGGAGTCTTGATTGTGTTTATGAGCTTGATGAAATCACTTCCAATTGTGGCAAGGACCGAAGTGTTACAAAGGAACATCCCCGAGGCTTGAAGCGTAAAAGACTGGATTTCGTGCAAGAAGAACCTCCATCTTGGACGCAAGGATGACATCGTCAAATAGTGCAAATGGAGAGGGCAAAGTGCATAAATACACGACCACCCACGGGAGCGAAGGTGCGACCGAACCGAGCCGAGATGGGCCTAGGCCGGTCGGCCCAAGCCAGCCGGACTGGCCCACTTCGGGGGTCGGTTCGCCCCCCCCCCCCCCCCCCTTTTCTTGCACCCGAAGATCCTTTAACCCCAAGTTCGTGGAGGCACTGCCATTCGCAAGATAGAGAGCCAATCGCACCGAGAGGCTATCCACATGCTAGAGAGAGGGGAGGGAGATCATTCGGGAGAAGGATCACTCAACTTGAAGGAATCACCCACAAGTGGAGAAGAAGGAAGACACCGTTGGAAGTGTCACCATGATCAATGGTGCCATGTCTAGCACCTTGATGGGGTAATATTTTCATTTGTCCATGGGTTGTAATCGATCTTGAGATGTAATCGCTACTTTGTTCGGATATCTATCTATCATCTAGTGTTGAAGAAGCTTTGATGCTTAAGGTTAGCTACCATTCCGTGAAGGGAGTAAGATCTCAATGCTCCCATGGATCCATTAAATACGCCGTGTCCATCATATGTTTAGTCATGAATACCTCCGCGTAGTGATAGTACGGGGAGAGGGAAAGGGCGAAACCGTGGTCACAACCCCCGATAGATTAGATTGGTTTTCATATCTTAAGCGGTTGCATGTTCATGTATCGTAGATTATAGTTGGTTTGGGTAGCTAGTTTGTTGGCCGAGACGAGTTGGCGAGCCCAGGTGCACGAGTTGGGCTGGGTGCATTCCGTATATACAATGCACCCATGTGCATAATATACACAGTTCGTGGATCCAATATATATATATATATATATATATATATATATATATATATATATATATATATATATATATATAACGGCGAGGCTAAAATGCAACAACGTGCAATTGTTATTCCAAATGCATAGACCCTGTTTGCCTCCCCAAGCCGTTCAGCCCGCAACAATATAAAGACCACAGACAGGGTGCACGTCCCCCACGTCCAACCCACAGAGCAAAAAAAAAGAAAGATCGCGGCCTCATTAATTGGGCCCAGCGCAGATCTAGAGCCGAACCTGGCTCAATTTGCGACATTTCATCTTGGTTTACAACACTAGATATACCCTGGTTGCCTCGCACGTAAGCAAAGAAAAGAAAGACTACAACCTCATTAATTGGGCCCTTGCGCGCATCCAGGGTCGAACCTGACGCAATTTGCAACATTTTGTGTCGTTTGTTTACAACACAGGATATACCCTTGTTGCAATGCTGGTGTGTGTGCACCAGTTGACTTCAAAAACGGGAGGGAAGTCTTCTGGACAAAAAACTCCTGGGAAAAAACAAAACCAATCGACTTCATCCCATCTCTCGGGGCGGCCGCCTCGCAGGTGCCGCCGCCACCGCGCCACTGCCACGAACTTCGAAAATAGTGGGAGAAGATGGGGTCACCGTCACAGATCGACCCTAGTTCACCCATGTCGATGACGATTGCTGAGCACGTGCGTGATGGAGATCGTGGGGGGGGAGGGGGTAGACAGTGTTCATTGCGGATACCGTGGAGACTGTCCTACACCGTCGTTGACACCTCTGCTTCACCCGAGCTCAACAGGTGTGAGTCCAGCTCCTGCGCAGATGACACCGACTGGATCTGCTGCTGATCCCCTCCATGATACGTTGACACTCACACCGTCATCTGTGTTGGCTCCGGGGGATCTGGTGACACTATATAAAGAAAGGCTATTTTACCCGGTGAGTACCTCGACGTACCTACCTTATTCAACAAATTGTAATTACAGATTTAGGTTATTGAATGCTTGTGCAGTGATTGGATGCAAAAATTCTAGTTGCAGCTGTGAACTGAAAAAAGAAGAGTTATAATACTGCTAACGATTTGCAACTATGAACCAAACCTAATTGCAACAAGCCAGTTAAAAATGATTGTAGTCATTGGTTTTTTGTTGAAAATGGACATAATTAGATGGTAAAATTGAAAGGTGTAACAATTAGGTAGTGAGATTTGTTGCAACCGACAATGTGAACCTGAGAACTGAGAAAACAATAACATCATTAGTAGTGTTCTGGTACAACCTATGTGGTGGAGAAAAAGTAGCAGTTCCTTCATTGTTAAAACAAAATTGCAAGTGTGAACCATACCTAATTGCAACAAGCCAGTTAAACTGATTGCATACAACTGTTGGTTTGGAAACTTTTTGAAAGTAATTTATTGTGCCAAAAGAGTGGGGCAACAATTCAATACAAAGGATGATGCCATATTTTTACATGTTCTCTCTTTTGATGACAGGATGCTGCAATAGCCGTTGTGTTTGTGCCGAGAGTGGGCCATCAATTCAGCAGAAAGGATGATGCTTACTTGTTTTACAAAGATTATGCAAAACGTGTTGGGTTCAGTCTGCGAACCGCAAGAACAAGCAAGGAAACCAGTCATTGTGTCTGCAATAGTGAAGGGTGGCATGATTCCCTAGAAAAGGAGGAGCAAGCAAAGATAGAAAAGGGGTCGAAAAGATGCGGCTGCCCGGCTTATGTGAAGGTCAAAAAGGATGTGAAGTAGAATTTTTGGTACTACGACCACAAGAAGGCGACCAAAGCAAGGGAGGAAAGAAAAGATGACCTGAATAAACTTTTACAATTCTTCAGAGAATGCAAGGAGAACAACGAATATTTCTATTGGGATGTGGATGCAGATCCAAAAACTAGTGTGATCAAAAACATTTTCTGGAGCCATGCAAGCCAAAGAGCTGAGTACAAGGATTTTGGCGATGTCATAACCTTTGATACCATACATAAAGAAAACAGCAAGCACATGCGGCTACCCATGTTAGTTGGAGCCAACAACAACCTGAAGAATGTGACATTTGGACAGGCATTGATTGGTGATGAATTAGTAGGGTCGTTCAAATTGTTGTTTAAGACGTTCAAAAGTTGTATGGGGGTGGAGCCTTAGGTTGTGCTGACAGGTTAGCCTTTAAATGCTTTTTCTAAAAAATAAAAACTGGTTGTGTAGTGAAATGTAGTAGATTTGATAACAACAAAAATGCTTCTGTTTGAACTGCTGATGCTATTCCCCTCCATGCTTTTCTTTATTTTCCAGATGAAGATCCTGCAATGAGAATTGCAATTGAGCTAGTACTCCTCAAGTATCAGCACAGGAACAGCCGTTGGCACATCACATGGCCTTGGCAGTTTTAGCTAGAACAATTATACATTGAGCACATGGATAAGGGATTGAAGGAAAGGCTTGAATCATTGATAAACTATCCATTAGGTCTGACACAGTTTAAGGATGAGTGGAAAAAACTACCTGATGAGTGTGGCATTGCTGACCATCCTGCTATCGTAGCTTTGTGGCTGAAGAGGGACAGATGGATAGCAGCTTATTTCAAGGGGATATATTGTGGCAGTACCTCCGGCTCCTCGACGGACGTTGAGCACCATCACCGCCGCATGGCAAGCAGCTCCGCGCCGAACCTTAGCTAATTTGTGCCTCGCCCCCTAGTGAAATGCAAGTACTGCCAGATCCGGGTGGTTTGGTTCAAGAGCAAGGCAAATAACATCAAGTGCCTGAATAACTACGCAGTTTGATTTTCATCTCCTACCCACATTTGGTGCCGGCAAACTATCAGATGTTCACCAGTGTTGCTGCACAGCCACAAGCGGCACTACAACCGTCTAGTGTAGTGTATCCACCAGGGCAGGTGCAACCTGTGTTTGAAATTATGGATCAATTGAATCAGCTAAAGTGTGTCGTTTCTGATTTGAAGTTGGGGTTTAGTGATTTGAATATGTCGAATAATGAAACGAGGCTGGAACTTGCAGAACATAGAGGGAAACTTATTGAACTTATGGCGAAGAATGGCTGTCGGAAGAAGCCCAAGCAAAAAAAAGGATTATGCATGCAGGGCACTATCCTCGCTTTTGTGATCTTGATAATAGGTGTAGTGCTTGGTGGTTATATCACAGGCGGACTGTCTAGAAACTGAGTGAGGTAAGTTGTAGTTCTAACTTGTGAGTGAGGCCCCTATTGTAATGTACTGTAATTTGTGTTGGTTAAGTGTGCTTTGAAACAATTCTGATCATGTTTTTTGTGTGAAATAAACCTTTTTAAGGTGTTGTTTATGTTGATATTTCAGTTTGAATTTGACTTGTTGGTGAATCAATTTGACTTGGTGTTGTCCACGTTGAACTACTGGTGACAAAAATAACAGGCTCTATTTGCAACTTCTTACAGATTCATTGTGCTAGAGGGCGCTTATGCCAGCCGCTAGTAGTAATCATCAATGTTGGCTAGCGACAAAGCCAACTGCCAGCAATAATGGGATAATGTGTGCTAGCGGGTGGCTTATGTCGCCCGCCAGCACTAAGACTTTAATGCTAACGGTTGCTGGCCCGGCGCCCCTACACAACACTGTGCTGGCGGGTGCCAATTACGCCCGCCAGTACGCTAATTTGCTTGTGCCAGGACAAATCGTTTCCAGCCTAGTACACATTGTCTAACATGTCTTTGCAGGCATTCCTAGGTCCCATGGATGTTACCACAAGTTAACATACCATGCCCAAGTTAACATGTCATACCACAAGTTAACATACCATGAACATGTTAAGTTACTTATGGCATGTTAAGTATGTTAAGTTGAGTCAAAGATCCAAGTTGCAGACGCAAAGGAAAAGAAGAAAAGGGGCACCGTCTGATGAACCGATGGTAGCATCGGTGCAAGCGTCGGTACACTGCACAGCGGGCAAAATGAAGATGACACTATCAGATGATCCGACGATCCAGTTTCTAGATGCACTGGATGAATTGTAGAGGAGGAGTAGCGAAGATAGTAGCACCAGATGATCCGACAGTCTGAGAGAGGACACCTTCGGCCTATCCGGTGGTCGAGTTTGAATAAGACAGAGACGCACCAAGATCAACGCAGTAGCACCGGATGAACCGACGGTTCTGCAGTGGTTCATCCGATGGTCTCGTGGAAGCTAACAGTAAGGTTTTGGCGGCAAGGTCTTCAGCACCGGATGATCCGATGATGTGCCGGTGCAATGCGTCGAAACAGTTCTGTCAAAGAACCTCAGCTGCTAAGTGATGTGGGAGGGGCACCAGATGAACCGACGCTCTGGAAATTATAGCATCGGTTCAACCGACGCTTACTTTTTCAGTGGCCGTTAGCCAACGGCTCTTTGGGTGCCTTGGGCTATTTATACCCCTCCACTCTCCCATTTGAGGGTGCTGGATTGTGTGTAAGTGCAGAAGAGTCCAAGTGCTTAATTTCTCATCCATAGACTTGCATATGCTTAGTGTATATGCTTAGTTTAGAGCTGAGTGAGTGCAAGGTTGTGCCAACCTTGTGAGGTGATTCTAGAGTGAATCAAGGTGTACAAGGTTCGCCGGAAGCCATGGGGCCTAAGTGGCTCACTGGCAATCGTCTTCGACCCTCCGGCTTAGTGTGGAGTGGCGAGGACACTTTGTGCGGGGGACGTGGAGACCCCCTTTCCTTAGTGTAGAAGCTTCTTAGTGGAGGCACCATCAAGGTGACCAAGGGAGCTTGGCGAGTGCCTAAGTGGTGAGCCTTTGTGGCGAGTCAAGTGGTGCTTTTGGGAGAGACTTGGTGATCGGGAAGCAATACTCTTGTTTGAGTGCTTAAACAACGTGGACTAGGGATGGCTTAGTGCCTACCGATACCACGGGATAAATCGTGTGTCAAGAGTTTGCTTCCTCTCATCCCCTTTACGTTTCCACATTTAATCTATTGCAATTTTTGCTTGCCTTTACTTTCCTATAGTAGTCTTGCTTTGGCTATAGGTTGCAAACTTTGTTTTGGGATGAGAGTTTTACACTAGAAGAACCTTAGTTGCACATCTAGATAGTATGTTCTAGTTTATCTTTATGCTAAATTAGTGAAGCCATAGGTTAAGGTTTTAGATTACCTAATTCAACCCCTCCCCCTCTTGGGCTACAAGCATCCGATTCCTTAAAAATGGTATCAGAGCCGAGACTCACTTTCTTCACAAGGAAACACCAATTCAATTGGTAAATTGTGAAAACTGGCTCATTTGAATGGTTAGGCTTCACCGCCTAGTGAGTTGCTCCATAGAGGTATGAAAGGGGTTAATACCTTAAATTTGGCTCCACATTTCGATGGCACGGGCTATGCTCGGTGGAAGGTTCTCATGGAGGCCTATCTCCGAGCAAAGGACCTTGATGTTTGCAGTGTCACTGATGAGGGCATGAGAAATGATACTAAGAAGGAAAAGCAATTTGATGTGATTGCTAAGAGTATCATTTTGTCCTCACTAGATGTAGGAATTTTCAATAGAGTTTTTAATTGTGAAAATGCTCATGAGCTATGGAAACCATCAAGGAGGAAAATGAGGGTTCAAAAGAAGTTTCTAATGAATGCTACAGTTGTCTCCTTGAGGAATTCAATAGCATTAAGTATCTTGCAAATGAAAATTTCGAATCAATGTACTCACGTCTAAATATGCTTGTCAATGAGATCAATGCTTTAGGTGTGAAGAACATCACAGACTTAAACATCAACCGCAAGAACCTCCAAAGTCTTCGGATGCCCGATTATGGCTTGGTGAAGACTATCATCTACGAAAAGAAGCTCGAAGAATTGAAGCCATCTCATGTCTTGAGCAAGATCATGGCACATGAGCTTCAAATCATACCCAAGTCCAAGAATGCGCCCCAAGAAAAGCCCCGAGAACCATCTTCTCTAACCACAAGCCATGCCCTCTGAAGCCAACAAGAGAAGGTGATGAGTAGGATGGCTACTCATGGAATCTCAAGCGAATATGATGGTGATGATGGTGACGATGAAGATTCCTCAAGTGATTATGAGGTTGAATCCATGGTGGACATGTATGTGAAGAAGATCTTCAAGTATGTGAAGAAAGTCAACATGTACGGCTACAACGTCCACTTGAGAGAAGGGCGTCATCATCAACACATCAAGTTCACCAAGATCAAGCACAAGCCCAAGAAGAAGGTGGTCAAGGAGAGGAGACCAAAGCAAGAAGCAAATGTCATTGTCCGTGAGTCGACAAGTGGTGGAGAATCAAGATCTTCTAGCTCAATTAATGAATCAAGAAAGAACTTCACCACCCGCTTCATGAAAGGTCCCTCATCATCACTACACATGTTCCTTATGGCCAAAGGTATGGAGAGCAGTGTAAGTGATGACAAATCCGACACCACCTCTCTTGATGATCTTGTTGAGCTAGTCCATGAGCAAAAAGCAATGCTTAAGAAATAGGCTAATGAAATTAAAGATCTCAATGCTCTCAATGATCTTAGTGCAACCCTTGCTACAAATTATGAACATTTGTTGTGCAAATTCAAATTGCTTAGTAAGGAGTGTGATGAGCTAAAATCTAAGCTTGAGAGCAATGAGACTAAAACAAGTAATTCCTTTAAGCTTGATGAATCATCTATCCCTTTTGTAATTCCTATCTCCAAGGTAGATGCTTCAACTTCTTCCATTGATTTAATTGATGAATCTTGCTCACCATCTTGAAATGAGCATGTTGTTTTAGAAACATGTGATTCTCTCATAGGCAAGAAAAATGATGAGCTTAAGCAAGAAGTGAAATGGCTCCGAGAGAGGTTGGCAAGCTTGATGGGCAAGGGCAAGAACAATGAGGAACAAGCGGACATCTCTCAAGACATGAAGAGCAAAGTCCAACCTTCTCAAGATAACCGTGATCCTATGGTGAAGAAGCTTGAGAAGGGTGCAACCATGACTTGCTACAAGTGTCATGGAGAAGGACAAAAGTTCTACAAATGTCCTCAATTTGTCAAGAAGATGGACAAGGGCGAGAAGAAGAAGTTGAACCCCACCATCAAGAGCTCCCTCATCTACACCAAGCCCAACCGCAAGAACAAGACCAAGAGCAACACCTACGTCATCAAGAAGAAGGCTAATGGCAAGGTGGTTGCACACGAGGTTGGGAAGATGAAGGAGGAACGGGGTTGGAACCAACCCATTTGTGTGCCCAAGGAAGTCATCACCAACATTAAGGGGCCTCAAATGGTTTGGGTTCCAAAGGCCACTTGAAGGCCTTGAGTCCGGAGACTTGGGAGGCTTGGCGCAAAGAAGTTGTGAAGATTCAAGCCTAGAAGCCATGCTTGCAAGATTGGACATGTGTTGCCCAAGTTCCCCGGTTGAGGTAATGGAAACTAGAACCTATCTCATGTATCATTATTGCTCCATTGCCTTGTCTGGTTTGCATTTGTTGCTTTTCCTAGTTGTTTTCATATGGTAGGTTGTTTGTGTCATGTGCTAACCCATGAGCAACCTACATGGTTTGATTAGTGTGTAGGAAAGCTACACTTGTTCTTCCATGGTGCATGTTTTCTTATATATCTCTTTGCATCATAGAAAGCTATAGGGTTAGCTTCTCTTTTGTTGTCAAAAACAATATGCATACATTTGGTTGGTGATTCAAACACTAAATGCACACATTTAGGGGGAGCTCGTCCTATGGTTTGGTTATGGGACTAACATTGTTTCAAAGCTTATCTTATGTAGTCCCTTGGCGACGCGTTCCGGTGCGGTGCTTCATTTTAAGAGAATGTTATTTCACTCTCAACGTGATCTAACAACTCTAAAAGAGTGAACATAGCAATATGAGCTTCATGCTATTGAGTCATGTCCTTGCGAGCTTATGTCTCTATATAAGTTCAAAGGAAATTAACTCATACATTCCTAATTCTTGTGGTACCAAAGTGTCTTCTTTGCTAGCTTCTTTCAAGTGGTGTCACCTCCTAGTGATATCATTTCCAAGTGGCTCATCTCAATGTGGTACCAACAAGGTAGAGAGGAACAAAACCCAGAGGTATGCAATGATCAAAAGACTACAAGTGATATCTACAAGTGGTAATGCAACAAGAACTCATTTGTCTTTTCTCTTGTTCTTTAAGCTACCTCCTTGCATGATATGCTCTAAGCTTCCTTTCCTTGCAAATGTTTGTAGATGTGCACTTGATTTTCACAGTATCATTTTGTGCACACACTTAGCGGGGGCTTAGTTTGTATCATGCTAGTCACATGAGCTTGTGATCCACCTTAGTTATTCACACATGTGGTATCTTCGTTGATATCATACATATGAATCAAGGTTCATGCGGTTTTCTCCCTTGTATTTAACATTTCTCTTCGAGTTACGTTTGCTATGACTTGCTAAATTTCCTTGGAGACTGTTTGCTTTGGATCTTTTTGGAGATTTTATTCCAAAGGGGGAGAATGTGGGACTAAAGCAAGCTAGTCAAGCTATGTGGGAACATAGGAAGAGAAGATCAAAAAGGGGGAAGTTTGATCTAGGGGGATTTTAGATGATGGTAAGCATCTAAGCATGTCTAAGTGGTTCTAATTTTGTAAATTTTTGCAAATTATGCTTGCTTTGCTTGTGTTTTCATAAATCACAAAAAAGGGGAAAATTGTAGCAAATATGGCCCCATTTGCCATTTGTTCGAGTTGATTTTGGTGATTCATGCTAAAATAAGTAATGAGACTAACCACGTTATCTAGCATGTCCTTGCAGGCAATCCTAGGTCCCATGGACGTTACTACATGTTAACACACCATGCCCAAGTTAACATGTCATACCACAATTTAACATACCATGCACATTTTAAGTTAGTTATGGCATGCTAAGTATGTTAAGTATGTTAAGGTGAAGCAAAAATCCAAGTTGAAGACGCAAATGAAAAGAAGAAAAGGGCACCGCCGGATTACACATGCAGTCCGAGCGCCCACAATCACCAATTCACCAGGCCTGCGGGATGGGGTCGAGTTCAACCGGAGAGGGAGATGGCGGAGCTGTAGACCAAACGCGCAGGGTCATTGCACGAACCTGGATTTCACGGCGGGATGGTGAATCGGGCGGACGGTGCGTGTTTGTCCCCCGACCCGAGCTGGAAGAGGCGGAGGCGGATGGCAAGGAGCCGAGGAGCTGTGCCGCAGGCGAGAGGAGAACAGGGGCATCGACGATGGAACGGGGTCACGAGTGGGCGGACGGCCAGGGTCGGCGGTGACGGGACGGAGTCACAGGTGGGCGGCGCAGGGGCGGCGACAGAATAGGGGTCGGGGTCGGATTGCAGAACTACCGCCGATTTTCTAGAACGTGTCCCAGGACGTGGGCCATGGGAGGACCGGGGACCTTAAAAAACTGGGAAAAAACAGGCAGGGTGCGCGCGGGACAGGGAACCGTGTGTGCAGGGAGCGTCACAACCTGACTCGGGTATTGAATATAAATATCCACACAGGCGCATCACTAGGACCATGAAAAATGAGGAATTGGTCAAGAACCTGTAAAAACCAGAGGACAGGAACGCCCTGTTGTTCATGCATTGTCTCAGAATAGCAAATGCTCGACGACCATTCCGTGTACATAGCAAACGCTGGTCTTCTCTCTCCCCAGCACGATATCTTCCGGAACACCCCCCTTCTCCCAAGCGGCGAGGATAACCGGCCAGCAGAACGGGAAATGGCTTCCACAAACAATGCTCTTGGGGTGTTCTTCATCCTGACAGTCGTATGCGCCGTCTGTGCAGCCAAGAAGGGCGGAGAAAAGAAGGATGAAGGGGTGGCGGCAGCCCCTGCGCCGGGAGGCGCCGTCAAGGCGACCGGAGCTGAGGGCACCTTCGACATATCCAAGCTCGGCGCGAGCGGCGACGGCAAGACGGACTCCACAAAGGTTTGAAAGTGCCCCCAAATGCATGCGTCGATCGAGCGATAGATGCATCTTCTAATCATCTGATCGATGTCGTTTCCATGGTCCCGTTCCCTCAGGCGCTGCAGGACGCGTGGACGTCGGCATGCGCGGCGAGCGGGAGCGCGACGATTCTCATCCCCAAGGGCGAATACCTGGTCGGCCCACTCAACTTCACCGGGCCGTGCAAGGGCGCCATCACCATCCAGCTCGACGGCACCCTGCTTGGCTCGAACGACCTTGCCAAGTACACGGCGAGCTGGATCGAGGTGTGCCACGTTGAGAACATCGCCATCACTGGCCCGGGCACGCTTGACGGCCAGGGCACCGGTGTCTATACCAAGAGCAAAACGGATTGCAAGGCTTTGCCCAACGTACGTTATGATTACATCGATGCATATATGCTGCTATCTGTTATTACCTTGCATACATCACTGTCTCACACGCGTGGTGCAGACACTGGTGCTGTTCCATGTGACCAACGGCACTGTCTCCGGCATCAGGCTACTCAACTCCAAGTTCTTCCACATCAACATCGACACGTCCAAGGACATCACCGTGAAGGACGTGAGCATCACAGCGCCAGCGGACACCGAGAACACGGACGGCGTCCACGTCGGGGGCTCGTCCACAGTGAGCATCACCAACGCGACCATCGGCACCGGCGACGACTGCATCTCCATCGGCCCCGGGAGCTCGGGCGTGACCGTGAGCAGCATCGTCTGCGGCCCCGGGCAGGGCATCAGCGTGGGCTGCCTCGGCCGCTACAAGGACGAGAAGGACGTGACGGGCGTCATGGTGCGGGACTGCGTGCTGAAGCGTACCACCAACGGCGTGCGCATCAAGTCGTACGAGGACGCCGAGTCGGTGCTGACGGCGTCTAACCTCACCTTCGAGAACATCAAGATGGAGGAGGTGGCCAACCCCATCATCATCGACCAATACTACTGCCCGGAGAAGGTGTGCCCCGGCAAGCGCAGCGATTCATCCCACGTCTCCGTCAAGGACGTCATGTTCCGCAACATCACTGGCACCTCGTCCACGCCCGAGGCTGTCAGCTTGATCTGCTCGGAGACGGAGCCGTGCAGCGGCGTCGAGCTCATCGACGTCAACGTTGAGTACGCCGGCAAGAACAACAAAACCATGGCGGTGTGCAGCAACGCCAAGGGCACCGCCAAGGGCAGCCTCGAGGCCCTGGCTTGCCTCGTCTAATGACGACCTTTTTGCATCATGCGATTCGACAACATATTTCTGATGATCTAGCTTAGCACGTATGTAGTCCATTCTGTTTGGCTTTTAAAATTTTGGTTCTGTTTCAGCCAAGTGACCGGCGGCGCGGGATTCCTGGCAACAGAATAAAAACGCAGAGCGCCTCCTGGCATGGCATCTCGGGTCGTATAATTCCCGGGTCTAGAACATTATTCATACTTAGAATTCAGTGCATTTTGTTGTATCGTGTCCTGCCAAATGTAGTATTAATTATATGCTAACATATATACCACATGTCCACATCACTGCCTGATGAGGTCCCGTGAGTAGGGGTTTTTTCCCAACCGGAACTCGTCCGGAAACCGCGGTTATCGATTTAACATGTCTGCACCGGTTCCGGCCGGTTCCAAACGGTGGGATCAAAAATTTGAATTTCAATTTAAATTCAAAAAAATAAAATAATCTAAAACATTTCCGAAACACTTCTAGGTACCACGAATTTAATGGTATCAAAAACTTTCAAATATTTATGGTTGAACTTATAATGCCCGCAAAAATACTAATGTCCTAATATTTGAAAATTGTTGACATCTTTAGATTCTATGCGCCTTAAAAAAAAAATTTTGAAATTTTTGTTTTATTTTCCAATTTTTTAGTTCAAATTTGGAAACATGCCAAATTCTTTATTGATTCAGTTTTTTATCAAGGACCGATTACTGGTCAAACCGGTCTGGCTAACTAGCCTAGCCGGGCAGCTAGCCATTCCAAATCGGTTGAAAAGGCATCTTTTGTTTGGTAATTGAATTTGGCCAATTTTTTTGGGTAACTGGTCAAATCGGATCGGTTAGCCGGAACTGGAGGGCAGCGGTTTGGGTTAACCAGTCGGAAAAAATAAACCTGGCTGTGAGAAATCAGGCATTGTATTATAAAAACATGTACTTCTTAATTTGCCTTTCTCAATTGCAATAGCTGTATAGAATCGAATGTAAATGAAGCACAGGACAAGAGTGAAATGAGTGTGAGTATGATCATACAAAGTGAGTACATATTTATACATGGTGAAGGTGCATCACAAGGGGACATGTCCGTTAGGACGTGTAACGGTCTCTATCAGCACCCTTTGGAATTAGATCACTAGAAATGATCAATAACAATAGCAATATGAATTACCCATGCGAGTTCTTCCAGAGGAAACAACTGCCAAAATAGGCTAGGACACATTCTTAGCCAACAGATCATTCATAGAGATTGGACTAATGGAATTTTTTTTGTTTATTTTGAAGCATTTTCAATTCAGAATAACGTGCACCTTCTCAATGATACGGTTCAAAACTTTCCATGAAACCAGTAAACTTGGTGATGAAGAACTATTCAGTCCTCGTCATGTTATTTTTTTTCATATGGTTTTCTGTTAGCTTTTTTTTTTTACTTTTCTAGCAAACACCGGCTTACAATACCTCTCCACATACATGAAAGTCACCCAATGCTAACAAGTGCTATACCTTTGGCAGATTGCGACTGAATTCTATACTATAAGGAGCGAGCAAATTGATGTCATTTGTTATCAACAATTACGCCCACCCCATCCTCATTGAGTGGCCCACATGTCATATGTGGCTCACCTATCAGTCCTCATATATGAAAAGTTTTTGTTAATGGGGGAGGGGACACTTCGTTGTCATTCCCTGTGTAAATCGTCTCCCAGCCCAAAAAATTTTCAACACAGATCCATGTGTACCTGCCAGTCTCACCCGTCATTCTCCTCGGCGAATCTTGTCCCTCCTACGGGTCCACCTGCACACTGCTGGTCTCCTCTTTCGCACCCTATCAATCACACCCCGGCACCCCATTCTCCCGCTCCCTTTCATACGCTTCCCACGCCCTGTCGTCGTGGGACAGGGCCTCGGTGACGACGTTCTCCAGTGTGGCAGAGGCAGCCCAAGCATCCACGTACGGCTGGATCCTAACAACCCAAGAAGTCGACCCCGCAACTCCCCTCGAGACCACCTATGACAAATTAAACATAATTGTCGGCAGCGCAATCTTCATACGCGGAATTAAATTTAGAAATTTACGACAACATACCTATGGAAGTCAGGAATAATAGTGTGCATTGCAGGCAGAGGCAACTCCTAGTAGAGGCCGAACTACCTCATCACTTTATGGACGGTGTACTCCTCTATGTACATGTCGTACACCATAGGCGTCTTCGTCTTCGAGTAGTGCTGGTCTTGGAAGCACAAAGACAAGAGACCCTATGGTGCACACAGCAACAGTTCGTTTCTTGTGACCTTCGGCATGCACAAAGCAACACACATACCAGCAGCAACGCTGCCGCCTGCAAAGCTTGCACGCTAGGCCCTCCATGTCGTGCTCGCTGTGCTCCGCTCCAGCCACAGCCCGGCCCCACGACGCGGCCGCGCACTGCCTCCAACACCACGCGGTGCAGCTCCTCACTGCGTCCCCACCTCCACCACGTTGCTTGTCACACCCTGAAATTTCCAATTTCAGGATGTGAATAAAAAGAATAATTACACAAGAATTTTCTCATAATTTTAAAAATTTTCTCAACATTTATTTTGTTTACAGGAAATCTAGTATAGGAAAAAAAAGTCATTGTTTGATTTTTTGAATAAAAATAAATTGGTTCGATGTGAGTGTTGCATTCATGCCGATGCATCTTGGTGCTTCTTGAGTGTAAAAGGTTTCAAAAGTGCGATTAGGAGCTGTCCAAATCCTTCCGGGAATTTTCCGGACTTTTCTGGGATTTATTCTCATTTTCCTTGAGCTATTTCTATTTATTAGAAGGCTCTAAAATCTTTTTCATGAGCTCCAAATGATTTATTTGGATTGTTCATGTCTTAATCTATCTCTAGAAATTTTCTTGGAAGTTTTGGGATTTTCTGGGTATTTTCCGTGCCTTTAAACATTTTCTGGGGTTTTCCTGAATTTATTTTGCACTGGAAAATACTTTCGGAAAAAAACAAAACCTATCCTTTCCTACCTGGGCCGAGCCCGAAGGCCCGACCCAGTCCACCCCGGCCCAGCCGCCGACCCGCGCCAGGCCCGCGGCAGCCCATCCGGGGCCCCGCGAAGCCCGACCGGGCGGCCGGCTCCGAGGCCGCGCCGCCGCCGGTCGTTTGACCTAGGCGTGCGTGCCCGGGCGCCGCCCCCGCGCGCCCCCATAAAAGGGAGTCGAGCCCCGGCGCGAGCGCCTCGTCCCGCCGTCCCGTTGCCCGCCTCGTCCCGGTGCTTCGCGCCGCCGTCAATCGTGCCGAGCCACGCGGCGCCGCCGGCTCCTCACCTCGATTCGCCGCTTGGGGGCACAACCGGAGCAAAACGACCCCACCAAGAGCTTCGCAAGGACGAGCTGCACACAGGGAGCCTCTTCCCTCCACTTGACACCAACCGGAGCGCCGTCGCCCCGTGCATACTCGAGTCGCGGGTCGTCTTATCCGCCGCCGGCCGAACTCCGGCCGCATCCTTCCGTCTCCGCCCGCGGTGAGTATCTCTATTGGCTCCTCTTGACCTCCTCTACCTCATGCGCCTCTCAATTGAACCTACAGGACGCCGAAGCACCACCGCCCTGGAGGAACAGTGCCGACCACCATGGTCAACCTTCTGCCACCGTCCAAAATCAGGCCACTTCTCCTCTACTCCACCACTGGTGAGCGCCTCCACGAGATCCCCTCCACCTCCTCTGCCTCCTGCGCAACCCGTTTGAATCCTAGACCACTGGAGCATCAGCAATTTTGGCCGGCCAGCAGCCCCATCCGCCATGTTCACATCGAACCAGAGAAAGGCACGAACCAGAGAAAGAAGAAGAAGGTCTTGGCACTTTCTCAGTTTCGTCCCTGGAGATCTTGTAATGAATAGATTAATTCTTGTGTCTTGACAAAACTGCAGATAACCCCTACAAAGATCCCACTTTCACACATAAAGCCCACCTAAGTCTTTTTATAGATCTAATCTTGTCCTTTGTCCTATTGGCGAGCACTATTCAATGTGTCTTGCAGATCTTCTCAGCTAGCCCCTGAGATCTATAGTTAATCACATCTAGGTCCTTTCAATCTTGTTTTGCTCATAAAATCTTCGTTTTAGCTCCGATTTAATCCGTTCAAGTTGCGTTAGGTCCATAATAATGTAAAGCACGTGATAGTGGAGTGTTTTCACCATGTTTTGTTTTCTGAAAATAAAATTAATATTAATTTTGATTAATGTCTATTTACACATACCTTTTATAAATAAAAGCAAAATAGATCTATACATCGTTTTTCATAAGCAAATTTAATTTGATTAATGTTTCTATCACATGTTTTTGTACATAAAAGTTAATTAGATGTTTATCTCGGTTTTTCATAAACGAAATGTTAATTTGTTTAATAGTTAATTAATCTTTTCCAATTAAAATTTGATTAGGCTTTTATGACGACGTTTACAATAAATATTAATTTGATTAATGCCAATACCATAATGTTTTAATAATAATGTGATCTACTCGAATTACAAAGTTTCGTTTAGATTGTTCATATAGTTTAGTTTTCCTAAATTAAATGTTTAATCAGTTTAATCAATAAATGAATCTTTATTAATAAAGCTTGACTAGTTCTTTACACCGGTTTCATAAATAAAGTTTAATATTGCATTAATGTCAACACAGGGTATTTTATTTCTAAAATATCCTTTACATTTGTTTTGTTAATTAAAACGAACCTAGCTCATAGCCTTGTTCTCTCATATATGCAAAACGTTCGTTAGACGTTCTTTTCTCAACTCAGTCTCAGTGTGATCTTCCCGGTTCTTGCTCAATCTTTCATAACCATCTCTTTTAAGCTAACCAAGCGTTTCCCTTCCAAGCACACTTTGTGTTCTTTAGTGATCCATCTAATCGATCCTATCCTTTAGTGTGTTCTTTTAAAGCTTTCTTATGATTAGTGCTTTGTTCTTAGTATATGCTTGTTTGTTTGCTTTGTGTATGTTTGTGCCCGATAATTGATACGCATAGAGTGAATGTCGTTCGAGAAGTTTGGAAGAGCAAGAGGTTGAAGATATTCTGAGCAACGACATTACTTTGGTTAAAGGAAAGTGTGTCCTTGATATTTGTCCTAATAACTATGATTAATCACTTTGCATTGCTCTGCATTAATATTGATGGGTTCCTATTAAGGATTACCTAGTCTTTATGATCATTCCTTGTTAACCTGGGTTTACATTTATGTTGGGTAGCTATGCTTAGTTGCTATACCTGGGTTATTGTTGTTTTAATGAACAATAATGATGAATCATGGTATACCTTTATGTTATATCTTTGTTTGCTTAATACAAGACCATATGCTTAATCGGAACATGGAGAACCACCCAGGAATACCGTACAACCACAAGGCACATGGCTCTGCCTTGGCTGAATAACTAGAGACTTTAGTGTTGTAGCAACCTTACCTGAAAGGGACAAATGGGGAGGCGTTGACGGAGTATAGACTCGTTCTAGTAGGGAGTTGGGCTTTGCTAAGACACGGTACCTACTAGGGGACTTTATGCCCCGCTTCGTCCTGAAACCTAGTGGGTTGTTGCGCATTGGAGGATCTTCGTAAAGGCCTCGTAGCGTCCCTATGCAATTACACCTCGGTAGTGTGGTATGATGCTTGGCCAGCATCGCATGGTTGGGTTTAAAGTTCCTAGAACTTTTACGCGACTTGTGGGTAAAGATGTACAACCTCTGCAGAGTGTAAAACTAACTAGTTAGCCATGCTCACGGTCAAGAGCGGCCTGGACCCTCACATGATAACTGAATTTAAAGATAAACTTAAATCGTGCTCTCTGGTTATGCTTGCCATGTGCTTATGGCGTATTTCTTACCTTATGCTTAACTGTGGATTGGTATGAACTTATACTTTATTAGTAATCAGGTGCTAATAAAATTTGACCAACTAAAATTGCTTAAATTCTTATAGCCCAGTCCACTATAAAGCCTTTGCATTCATTCTTTTCCCCACACTTGCTAAGTACGACAAGTGCTCACCCTTGCTATAAACAATATTGCTCAGAAGGAAGAAGCTGATCTGAAGTCTTATGAAGATATTGCTAGAGCTAGGCGTACGCAACCCCAGTCGACTGCCTGTGAAGTTTGGAGCCTTCGTTTCCAGGATTAAGCGTAAATCTCTGATAATTTTTCTTTTTCTTACGAGATACTGTTTCTGTATACACTTTTATGTCATTATATGCATGAAACTTGATCCTGTCATGCATATTGGTTTGCACTCGGTTTCCTTCGGAAAATCGGGTGTGACATTGCTGCAGCCTTACCACCTCTCGTCGCACGAGTCGTCAACGACGCCGTCACCTCAGCACCACGGCCGCTGCCGTAACACCGCCGGCATGCGCGCCTTGCTCCACACCTAGTCCGCGCACACGCCACCATCACCTGCAAGCCGACGCACGCTCGCTGCCGCCGTGCCGTCGCTAGCAGCCCGACCCCTCTCCTTTGCGCGCACGCCGTCTGGGCACCGCACGTCGTCCTGCCTCGCCGGCTTCCCCACGCGAACCACGCGTCGCGGGAGTCAGCGACGCCATCGCCTCAGCACCATCGTCGCGCCGCACTGTCGCTGGCAGCCCTGCGCGGTGCCATGCCGCACAACCGCCACCATTACTGAACTTGTACGCCGCTCCTTGTGCCAACCACCGGGCGGCCGCCTCCCCCTTCGCCTCCGGCCTATAAAAGGCTAGGCTGTCACTCTCCACCGCACCATGGAGCTCCCCAGCCAACTCCCTCTCCCTGCCGAGCTCGCAGCGCCGTCGCCCATAAGCCGCCGCTGCTGCAGTCCGTCGCCGCCCGTCGATCTACCTCTCTGAGCCGTCTCCACCTGAGGTGAGGGAATGAATCGGTTGCCCTCAACCTCCTCTCTCACCTCATGCCCTTGGATTTGGAAACGGCAGCCGCAGTCGCCGTCCTGGCCGAGCTCCAGGGAGGTCTGTCCGCTGCCATGGCGGCAAGCTGGACGAACGGGAGGACGTCCCTATTTTGTTCTGTGCCCACCTGGCTGGCCATCTCCCTTCTCCTGTTCTCTCTTTATTTCCAACCAGCCCACAAATAAATACGGACGCTAACCCCCCATGAGTCCAAAGGCCCAGATTCCATTCCATCAACCACGTACAAAGGAACCCTCCCATTTTCGGATTTAATTAGCATCCAATCTTGACACAACATACCTCACCCATCTAAACTTCGATCCACTTAATTCTTCTTTCTAAATTCCTCTAAAATCATACTCTATTTTTCCTTTGAGCTCAAAAGGTACAATTTTATTTTCTTTTATTTATTGTGTGTTTGCTTGTGTGTGTTGTCGCTGACGGAGTGAACGCGAGCAGGAGCCCGAGGACCCGTACTGCGAGCAGGAACTCCCGGAAGGCTTTGAGGACGGCAAGGACAATTCCAATCTTTGATGTATATTTTATCCTATGTTTTTTTACAGACACAACCTATTAGCTAATTTACAAATTGCATTGTTTTACTGCTGAAACATGGTTGGATAGCCACCCCTTGATTGTTATTAATATTACTTAATTGCCTATAATTATCTCTAAATATGATGTGCTCTGTTTGGATGATAGTTAATACTAGAAATGCTTAGGACCATGTTACTCCTTCATTACAAACTCAAATATGACAATGTGATTTATGAAAGAACAAATGTGTGAGTGCTTTGAATAAAAATTGGATCTCAGACAATAAATGAAAGAATTGCCTAGATGAGATGGATGATGTTTCTAGTGTGAAATGTCTTATGTGGAGAAATCGTACCTTTATGTCACTACTTGAAAAATTGGCTATGGTAACGGGCGTAGATCGCCTTTGGCAACGGGCAATGCGCCCGTTACTGATCAAGTGTTACAAATAACCGAAGAAAGGTAACAGGCAGATGCCCGTTACTGATAAGACATATTGGTAACGGGCATTAAACAACGACTGTTATCACAACTAGCCACTGGTCACGTGAAATGGCTATTTTTATGGTCCCACAGGGAACTTTCGTAACGGGCACTAAAGCAAAGCCCGTTACAGTAGCTCAATATCAGAGACGCCTGATGTGCACCTACGTCTCCACTACCTTGACGAACTGAGACGCGTCTATTTCATGCATGTCTCAGTACGTATAGGATTCGTAACAGGCATCAAACAACGACCGTTACCACAACTAGTCACCGGGCACGTGAAATGGCTGTTTCTCTAGGCCCACAGGGAATTTTGGTAACGGGCATAAAACAAAGCTCGTTACTATGAAATTAACATCAGAGATGCGTTCCGTGAACCTGCGTCTCCTCTGCCTCGACGAAATGAGACGCATTTGTTTCTACGCGCGTTTGCTTTTTCTCTATTAAAGGAGACGCTTGCTTTCAACATGCGTCTCCTATATCTCGATGAACGGGCCAGGTCCTGGGGCCCACCGGTCAACTTCAATCCTCCTTGCCAACTTCATCCCTCGTCGCCGCTAACTTCAACCCTCGTCGCCATTCAAATTCCAAACCCTGTCGCTGTGCTATTTCCTCCCATTCTCCTTGATGGCCGTCGCGGTGTGCTTGATGCTGCTGCTGCCAGATGAACTTCTCACCAAGATCATCATCCACTCCATCAAGGATGTGGCCGTTTTCCATTTTCTAAACCTTCGCAATAAAATTTGTGGCACCTTCCGGCGCATCTGCAACTCTGATGAGGTACTACTGCACGTGTCGCTGCGTGATCTTCGTGAGGCATGCAAGAATCGCTACGTCAGGTCGTGCTTTGAGCGGCGCTTCCGCGAGGCCAATCATCCGGAGGCATTGTGCTTCGAGGGGATGGTGAGGTTGATGAGGCGGCGGAACCCCGATAACGGTCTGAAGCTCATCGGAGATGCCGCCCCTGCTGAAGACTCCGGTGCCAAATACTTTTTAGCGATGCTCAAGTGCCGCTGCAACCTGGCGGACCCCGAAGCCATGGCACTACTCCAAGAAATCAGCGGCGGCCCGTCGCCCCCTAACGGCCAGTGGAAGAACCACAACCTGCGGCGGCTGCGCTACCTCGTCAGGATCTCGACAACATTGCGTGGTTGTACTGGCTTGATGACAGCAACGATGACAACATTCTGTTGTTGTCCGTCCAGAATCCCCACATCTGCATTTGAGAAGAGGGATGTAGGCGCTACGAGGCCGGATACCAAAGAGATCATCCACTACTGCAGCGCCGAGTGTCGCATCCGTCATGAGTTCGATCTCTGGACGCGTAAATTCCGCCCCGTCGTGGAGTACGCCGTCAGCACGATGAACATCGGGATGTTGGCGCAAGCATCAATATGCACATTATCTATCTTGAATGTAAATTATTAGATATTGCTAAACGCAGATTTGATTTTATCGGGATGTCGGGATGTCGGCGGCGGCGGGCGGTGGTGCCCTTTGCTTCCTCCTTTGTTCTATTCAAATGACTGTGGGGGTTAGTTCTATTCAAATGAAGAACAATTCTCATTTCTCCTTTTAAGTTGCAATCAAATGTTGTAACAAGTATTTCTTCGTCGTTATTAGTCCAACTTTGATACTTTTTTCTAATTTTTTTAAAATCACGATCTATTCATTAATTTCATTATTTAGTGTACATTCCATTTGTTGAGTGATGTTTATATGGCTTATTTTGTTCTTTGTAAGTACAACATACAAATTATATTTGTTTTACACAACCATTAGTAATGAACTCTACATTTCGTACACTTAAGGTGAACACAAGGTTTTGTTACGTTTTCAAATGCATATGAGTTCGAACATGTTGCAAAGTGTGGAAAACTTCAATGTTCAAGCAAACATTGAAGGAAACTATGTGAGAGATGTAGACATTTGTACACAAGTATATAATTTCTTCATCGAAACCATTTGAAATGTTGAAGACAAGTCTAGGTACCCAAATTATGTTGGCATGTCAATTTATAGATTTTTTTAGAGCACATTAGATGTTAGTAGAATTATTACATCATTAACATGGGATGTAAAAATGGATTCTAAGAATCTTGGGCACACAAGTGTGACTGTTGTTATTTTATTCAAATAGTAAATGTCCAAATACGAATTGTTTGTATATTTATGATTTTTTTAGGGGCTGTTTTATGGGCTCTAATAAATCAGGGAAGCAATTTTCATTCAAAAAAAAATTGTGACAGGCTCACGTGTCAGCGTCAGCAGCCAATAAAAAAGATAACCGCTAACCCAACTCCCAACAAAGGCGATCTGGGTGCACTAACCATCGTCGCCCATGACACTGGCCCACTCGTCAGCGTTAGCAGGCGAACCGTGCGCGAGCTGCTCAAAATTTCACACCTATATTTACTATAGTGCCCATGAAATTCCAATTGTTGCACAGAGCCGTCAAGGGCATGCTAGTAGTTTCATTAAACACAGTTACGCGTGTCGTTCATATTCGGCTCCTCTCTAGACAGATCCACAACACCCGCATTCTCCCCACCACCACCGCCAGTCGCCCCGCTCGCCTTCGCCACTCTCCCCCCCCCCCCCCCCCCCCCCCGCAACCCCTCGCTCTTCTCCCGGCCCCCACCGCTCCCTGTGTGACGACGGTGACAAGGATGTGGTTACTGGCGTGCGGACGTACGTCCAACAAACCTAAAGACGGTTGACATGGATCCGTCGACGTCGTCCCCGGCCACGACGATGAGCCGGCCGGCCGCCTCAGGCCACGAGCCACGTGGATCCGGCCCCTCCGACCATCACGAGAACAACTACTTCATTCACGACAGAGGTTAGTCCTGCTTGAACCCCAACTCCTTCTCTCTCATTAGCCACCAAAATCGATCTGCTATATATTCATGTCAATGTGGATTAATTAGGGAGACATGCCTAGATAGTTCATCTTCAATTGATTGACTGTGGTTTTGATTGATGGATTTTGTTGCCCCAAGTCTGTGTGAATAAATTGTTGTTAACAGATGTAGTTATATGAACTGTTGAAATTCATTTTCATGTTCCTGGTGGTATAATTTTTGCACTGTAAATTCATGAAAAGCATCGAGGATGTTAGCATACGTTAATTCTGCTATGCTCTGAATGTACCAGATCGACAGTTATGCGTTGGACCAGTTAGCATATACTTTAATTCTACTATGCTCAGAGCGACAGTTATGCTTTGGACCTGTTAGCATACTTTAATTCTGATGGCCACATAATGTCATTGGGAATTGCATCGTAGTGGTTTATAATGTAGTCCACCCAATCTGCTATATATTCATGTCAAGGTGGATTAGGGAGACATGGCTTAATAGTTCATCTTCAATTGATTGACTGTGGATTTGATGGATGGATTTTGTTTCTCCAAGTCTGTTTTGAATAAATTGTTGCTAACAGATGAAGTTATATGAAATGTTGAAATTCATTTTCATGTTCCTGGTGCTATAATTTTTGCACTGTAAATTCATGAAAAGCATAAAGAATTTTAGCATACTTTAATTTTTCTATGCTTTGAATGTAACAGATCGACACTTATGCTTTGGACATGTTAGCATACTTTGATTCTGATGGCCACATAATGTCAGTGGGAATTGCATCGCAGTGGTTTATAAGGTAGTGATAACTAGACTGTCTTATGCTTTGTTGTGAGTGTTAATTGTTTCACTATTGTCATATATATTGTTATTGTTGGTGTCATGATGTGTTGTTAGTGTTGTTTCACTACTATCATATATAATGTCATGACCATTGCTTTATCCTCCTGTTGCATGCACATATGGAACACACAATCCATCACTGCTCAAGTTGGACAAGGAAGTAGTTGAAGGAATTTATTCTCTGCTTTGATATATAAGCATATTGTTGCGTCCCTGTCAAAATGGTTAACACCTGTCGATGTATGCTAATTAAGTAAAATATGAACTGTGTATGTCTATGCTGATTTTATTTACGACTGTATCAGCTATTTTGCCTGTCAGAGAAAACAAATTTATCTAATAAGATTTTCAGTCTTGCTTATGTTGCTCTACTAACAAACATGACATATCATCTATGCAGCCTCCCACAACAACAAACTCTTCTACCTCCAGTGTATCATCACAGCCCATCGTCGGTGAACCTTCTTCATAGGGTCACTCAGCACAAACTGCTGCGAGTAGTACTCGATCCCGTGGGTCAAGGACACAAACCAAATGGCCAGAAGACAAGTTGACTGCAACTGGACTTGATGCAAATTTTTGGCCTACCCCAGATGCTGCGAGGGATAAATTTGTATTGGTCTGTGGTCTCATTGCTCGGGAGAGGGTGTCAATCAACAAGGCGGTTGATGATCTCTCACCAATTGAGAAGGATCATTTGTTTACAGTTTTAGAGGAAAAGCTAGATTACCCAGCCAATCTGGAAGAATCTGTTCGCAAGAAGGCAGTTAAGGCAGCTATATCACAGATTGGAACCTTGCAACGGCGGTTCAAGGCCCATTTAATAAAAAATATGTGAGTGAAGAGGAGACTCCCTTTGTAAAGCATGCCTTTTTGAATCAACAAGACTGGGACATGTTTGTGCAGGAAACCAATTCTCCTTCATTCCAACAATTGAGCCAGGAGATGAAACAAAAGAAAGCATTGCATAATAAGCCACACAAGATGGGCAGAAAAGGTTATCGTTGTAAAAGGAAAGAGTGGGAGGAGGAGGATGCAAAGCTCACCGCCGAAGGAAAACAGAACCAGATTTGTTTACTTCAATAAATATTTCTCAGCGTTCTCAGTAAGTTGGCAAAGCAATCTCAAATGCAATAATGAACAACTACTACATGGTGGGTGCTTACTACACTAGCCACTGGGTAACAGTGATCAACTGTATGATGTTCAAAGAGGTTTGGTATCTAAATTTTGCTAAACAACGGTCGGGGACAGCCCTAGGGGTCCCCTTTAACAACTAGGAAATCCCCACTTAAAACCCGCAACAAAGCCAAAGCCAAACACGCCTCGCCTAACCATGCAGGACATGGCCCACGTCGCGAAGGCCCCAACGGCCCACCAAGGCGGCCCACTCGAAGATCCCCTCGAGCAGGCTTCGCCTCGCTCGAGGATGCGCACCTCCCTCGGGCGGGCTCCGTCCCGTTCGAGGGGGTACGCTTACCTCGAGCAGGCTCCGCCTCGCTCGAGGGTCCGCTCCGCCCTCGAACGGGGTCCGCCTCGCTCAAGGGCGCTCCGCACGCGCGCGCCTCGCTCCCGTACACGGGCATTTAATGCCCCGACAACGGCGGGGGCGGCGCCATCATGCGCCCGGGGCTCGCGCCCCGGTGCCGCCGCACCAACCGCCTAGGAGGGAGCCCATCCCCGCCACCGTGGGAGGAACCGTGCGGCGTGGCCGGTGCCGGTCCCGTGACACCGCGCCGCCTGCTCCGGTACGGCCAACGCGCCGAGCCCTCGAAGGGGGGCCGGCTGCACCTCGACTTGCTTTTTTGTGATCTTGCAGGGTTAGGTGGAGGCGCTAGGCCGGTGGGACGCCATCCCTGCCACTGTTAACGGCATGGCTGCTGCCCCCGCGCGTATGGGCACACGCCGGGCGCTGTGGCAACAACGCCAGCGCTGTGGAGCGTGCGGGAACGGGATGCCACCTTACCTGCCACTGTGCCTCGTACGGACCGACGTCAGCAACTCCCTCGAGCCCGTCAAAAGACATCACAGCCGTCCGCTGCCCTTCTACCCTCGAAGCCGCCACTGTTCGGGTACAAGACACGCCATGATGGCCGGATCGCTGCAAGGATCGTCCGGGCGGCCGCCTACTCTACAGCATAGCACATCACGCTCCCTCGCGTAGCTAAATAGCGCGGCATGCATGTGATTCGCTCTCTCCTTGGTCTATAAAAGGAGGACGAACCCCCCTGCCACAGGGGACAGACGGAGAGACAAGACAGAAAACACAACACAACACAACGCGAGACAGGTCGCACCACACTCTTGCTCTCCAGCCACTACACCAGGGACTTGGGGGCCACGCTCCCTCTCCCGCCTTGCTTGTAGCAGCCCCACTACAGGCACCCCCGGTGCTGAGCAATAGAGTGCCTTGAGCAAACCACTGCTGGACGTACGGCCCCTCGGCCGGAACCAGGATAAACTTTGTGTCTCTTATTGCTTAGCATCGACCATTGAGGGATAGACCTTGGCGCTTATTACTGGTTAGTGTCGGGACCACATTCCGCACCGACAGTTGGCGCCCACCGTGGGGCAATCGAGCGCCTAAGGTCAATCCATCGTCAACTCCCTCCATGGTGATCCGCACTGAGTACCGCGGTACACGTTACTGCATGGGCAGCTCGGACCCCCTCCCCGCCGGGTTCGAAATCCGGTTCGGGGGCCTAAACTTTCAGGCCACGGGGGAACGACTACCTGATGCACCTCACCAACCGTGAGGAGCTCCGTGCACGGCGCCGGCCGGTCCGCCCCCGGTCCCCGCCGCGCGCACCACCACGGTGCGGACGCCCGCCGGCGCGGACGCCGCGGGCCCGTCGACGCCGCGACGCCGCGCGTCGCCGCTCCGGCCGGCATTCACGCCGGGCACGGTCCGAGCGACGGCGGGCCGAGCGCACCACCTCTCAACGCGGCACGCCCGTCACCACGGCAACCGCCACCCCAGCGGGACAGCGCACGGTCTCCGGACCGCGCTTACCCATTGGTCTGCGTGGTGCCGCGGCGGCCTACAACGTCAACGTCAACACCACGATGCGCCGGGTTCCCCCTGGCTGTCACATCTTTGTCGCCAGGGACCCCGGCGCCTCCGCGGGCGATGAGTCGTCACCAGGCTCCCTTGACGTGTTGCCACCCGCCAACCTCCACGGGTACGCGGAGTGGGACTTCTCCGGCGTGCCGGACCCGGTCATGTTCAGGCGCTTCCTTGACGCTACGGACTACTGGTTCGGCTGCTCCGACGACTCCGCGCACGGGAGTTACGACCCCGCGCGGGAGTGCTGCGTCGTCATCGCCAACGACCCGGCCAACGCCACTGGCGCGGTAGGCGCCGGCGATGGGGAGGTCACGCCTGCCCCAGGGATCGCTACGCGCCTGGCTGCGGGGCCAAGAACCCCTGCCGGGGCCGATGTCGACGTACAACTAGCCCAAGCTCGCGAGCTCGAGGCCAAGCTGGCGGAGGAATATCGAACGGTGCGGCTGCTCCGTGCCTCGATGGCTGGGGAAGCCTCCGTGCGCGGTGAACGCGCGTGAGAGCTGGGGAAACAGGCCCGCGACCGCATCAATGCTGACTTTAACGTCGACAACCCGAACGCGCCTCCGCGGGCAAGTCAGAAGCTCATTGCCGCCGCGACGCTGCTGCGGGCTATGCCGGCGCCCTCGACCCCTGAGGCGCGGAACCTACAACGCGAGGTGTAGACTCTCATCGAGCAAGCAGCCGTCCAGCAGGCCGAAAGCTCAGCCTCACGTATCCGCCAACAGCGGGATGCGCGAGGAGGCGGGGCTGCACAGGGGGGCAAACCCTCGGTCCACGCAGGTGAAGCTGCGGGGCGTCCCGCCAACTCGGGACGCGCGCCGGCCAAGGAGCGGCTCCTTGACACGCGCAGGGCGCTGGACGGTGACGCCCGCAACGTCATCAACGCCCGGCGCACGAGCAAGGCGGATGCGCGAGCGGCGGTAGGCTACCACCCTCGACGGGGTGGACGCTACGACAGCGATGAAGACCGTTCCCCGACGCCGGAACCCCCGGGGACCCGTGTGTTCAGCCGGGAGATCCGCGCGGCGGCCTTCCCCCAACGCTTCCGCCAACCCTCGACCATCGTCAAGTACAACGGGGAGACGGATCCCCGCGTGTGGCTCAACGACTACCACCTGGCGTGCCAGCTGGGCGGGGCCACCAGCGACGAGGTCATCATCCGCAACTTGCCCCTACACCTCGGTGATTCGGCTCGGACGTGGCTCGAGCACCTGCCCGCCAGCCAAATCCACAGCTGGGACGATCTGGTCCGCACGTTCGTGGGTAACTTCCAGGGCACGTACGTGCACCCCGAGGAATTCCCCGGGACCTACGCTCCCCGCACCCGTAGCCCGGCGAGTCGCCGCGGGACTTCATACGGCGCTTCTCCAAGCGCCGTACGCAGCTCCCCGCCGTGGCGCAATCCGAGATTGTGCACGCCTTCCTCGAGGGCACCACGTGCCGGGACCTCGTGCGAGAGCTGGGACGCAGCCCGCCCGCGGACTCCAACGAGCTGTTCGACATCGCCACCAGCTTCGCCTCAGGAGAGGCGGCCGTGGGGGCGATCTTTGACGGCAAGAAAGGCAAGCGCTCGGGCGATGCGCCCGTGGAGGGCAGCAAGTCCAGGGAGCCCCACCGGAAGGACAAGAGGGGCAAGAAAGGAAAGAAGCCGCGCGGCGAGGCGCGCGAGCAGGGGCGCGACGACGATGATGCCGAGGCTCTTGCTATTGACCTGGCTCGACGGGGCCCTCGACCGGCCCCTCGAGGTCCGGGGGTGTTTGATGACATGCTGAAAAAGCCATGTCCTTACCACAAGACCCCAGTGAACCATACCCTCGAGCAATGTGACATGCTCAAGAAGTTCTATGGCCGCGCCGCCGCGAAGGAAGCGGAGGCCAAGAGAGACGGAGGAGATGGCGACGCCGGCGGCTTCCCCGCCGTGGAGAACGTGTTTCTCATCTTCATGGGACCCACCGTCGACATGTCGACCCGCCAGCGCAAGCGGGAGCGGCACGAGGTCCTCGCCGCGGAGAAGGCGCCTCCCTCCTTCCTCAACTGGTTGGAGGACGCCATCACCTTCAGCCGAGAAGACCATCCGAACCGCATCCCCAACCCGGGCCAGTACCCGCTGGTGGTCGACCCAATCATTGGGAACACGCGGTTCTCAAAAGTCTTGATGGACGGAGGCCGCAGCCTCAACATCCTCTACGCGCATACGCTGTGCTTGCTGGGGATCGGGTTGGACCAGCTGCAGCCCAGCATGACGCCGTTCCATGGCGTCGCGCCCGGCAAGCGAGTCCAGCCCCTCGGGCAGATCGACCTGCCGGTTTGGTTCGGCACCGCGAAGAATTTCCGCAAGGAAACGCTTACCTTCGAAGTGGTGGGGTTCAAGGGCGCCTACCACGCCATACTTGGGCGGCCCTGTTACGCCGAGTTCATGGCGGTCCCCAACTACACCTACTTGAAGATGAAGATGCCAGGACCAAACGACATCATCACCGTGGGCTCGTCCATCGGGCACGCATTCGACTGCGACGTCGAGTGCGTAGAACATACAGAGGCACTAGCGCTGGATGAAGCGCTGGTGACCACCTTGGAGAGGATGGTCAACGAGGACCTCGACTCCGCCTCCAAGCACACCGGCAACTTCGAGGCCGCGGAGCAGACGAATGAGGTGCCCCTCGACCCCGCGGTCCCCGAGGGCAAGGCGTTGAGGGTCAGCTCCACCCTCGATCCAAAATAAGAAGTGGTGCTCGTCGACTTCCTCCGCGCCAACGCCGACATCTTCGCGTGGAGCCCCTTGGATATGCCAGGCATCCTGAGGGAGGTCGCCGAGCACTCCCTTGACATCCTGCCTCATGCCCGCGCCGTGCAACAACGGCTCCGCCGCTTCGACGAGGAGCGGCGACGGGCTATCGGAGCGGAGCTGCGGAAGCTTCTCGAGGCCGGGTTCATCAAGGAGGTGTTCCATCCAACGTGGCTAGCAAACCCTGTACTTGTAAAGAAAAAGAACGGAAGTGGCGGATGTGTATAGACTACACTAGTCTTAATAAAGCATGTCCTAAAGTTCCTTTTCCTTTGCCACGTATTGATGAAATTGTTGACTCAACGGCTGGGTGTGAGCTGCTCTGCTTCCTTGATGCCTACTCCGGGTATCATCAAATAAAGATGAAGGAGTCCGACCAGCTCGCGACTTCGTTCATCACACCGTTCGGGATGTTCTGTTATGTCACGATGTCGTTCGGCCTCCGAAACGCGGGTGCAACGTATCATCGTTGCATGCAGCACATTTTCGGAGATCACATCGAACGGACGGTCGAGGCGTACATGGACGACATCGTCATGAAAACCAGGAAGGCGGACGACCTGGTTGGCGACCTCAGCATTGCATTCGGCCGCCTACGGGCCAATGGGGTAAAATTAAACCCCGAAAAGTGCGTCTTTGGAGTGCCGCGAGGCATGCTCCTAGGATACATCGTCTCCCAACGGGGCATCGAGGCCAACCCCGAGAAGGTTGCAGCCCTCGGGCAAATGGGCCCGATCCGGGACCTCAAAGGGGTGCAAAAGGTGCTGGGGTGCCTTGCCGCCTTGAGCCGCTTCATCTCGCGGCTCGGCGAGAAGGGCCTGCCCCTCTATCGCCTTCTCAAAAAGCACGAGCGCTTCTCTTAGACTGCCGAGGCCCAGGATGCGCTCGATAAGCTAAAGGCGTCCTTGACCCACGCCCCAATCCTCACGCCGCCGTAGGACGGCAAACCCCTGCAGCTCTACGTGGCCACAACCACCCAGGTGGTCAGTGCCGTAATCGTGGTGGAGTGCACAGAGGAAGGGCACGCCCTGCCGGTCCAGCGGCCGGTCTACTACATCAGCGAGGTCTTGTCTGACACCAAGACGCGCTACCCTCAAGTCCAAAAGGTGCTGTATGCGGTGGTCCTCGCGCGGCGCAAGCTTCGCCAATACTTCGAGGCCCACCCCATCACGGTGGTCTCCTCCTTCCCGCTAGGGGAGATCATCCGCAATCCCGACGCGGTGGGCAGGATCGCCAAGTGGTCCGTGGAGCTGATGGGCGAGACGCTCGCTTATGCCCCGCGCAAGGCCATCAAGTCCCAGATCCTGGCGGATTTCGTCGCTGAATGGACAGATACGCGAGCCGCCACCGCCACGCATCCAAGCGTAGTGCCGGACTTTGTATTTCGACGGCTCGGTGATGAAAACGAGGGCGGGCACGGGCCCGCTCTTCGTGTCGCCCCTCGGGGAGCACATGCGGTACACGGTGCGCCTCCACTTCCCCGCGTCGAACAACATGGCTGAGTACGAGGCCCTCCTTTGCGGCCTCAAGATCGCCATTGAGTTAGGCGTCAAGCGCCTCGATGTGCGGGGGGATTTGCAACTCGTGATTGAGCAAGTCATGAAGAACGCGAGCTGCCATGACGATAAGATGGAGGCCCACTGCAAGGCCGTGCGAGCCCTCGAAGACAAATTTTACGGCATCGAGCTCAATCACGTGCCCCGCCGATACAACGAGGAGGCGGACGAGCTGGCCAAGATCGCGTCCGGGCGGATCACCGTCCCCCCGAACGTTTTTGCCCGCGATATCGCTCAGCCCTCGGTCGTCCTCGAGCCTCACCCCTCAAGCCACACGGAACCCTCGGGGGCTCCCTTGGGTCCAGCGGGTGCGGAACCCATGGACGAGGACCCCTCGAACGAGGCGTACGTGCTCTCCCTCATCGAGGGGTAGGCCGACGTGATGGATATCGAGCCAACCCCTGTCAGGGCTAACTGGCGCGACAAGTATATCGCCTGGATGGCCCGAGGGGAGCTCCCCTCGGACCGGGCCACGGCCAGGCGCATCGCCAGGATGGCCAAGTCCTTTGCTCTCGTCGATGGCGAGCTGTACAAGCGCGCCGCCTCCGGCATCTTGCAGCGGTGCGTGCCCATCCCCGAGGGGCGCGAGCTCCTGCGGGACATCCACGCTGGGATCTGTGGCCATCACGCGGCGCCTCGTACCCTCGTTGGCAATGCTTTCCGCCAAGGATTTTACTGGCCTACCGTGGTCGCGGACGCCAGCGAGATCGTACGCACCTGCGAAGGGTGCCAGTTCTACGCCCGCAAGTCCAACCTTCCCGCTCATGTCCTGCAGACCATCCCCGTAACATGGTCGTTCGCCGTGTGGGGGCTGGACATCGTCGGGCCCCTGCGGAAGGCGCCCGGGGGCTTCACCTACTTGTTGGTCGCAATCGACAAGTTCTCCAAGTGGGTGGAGGTGCACCCCATTATGAATCTCAGGGCGGAGCAAGCGGTTACGTTCTTCACCGACATCATCCATCGCTTTGGAGTGCCAAACTCCATTATCACCGACAACGGGTCCCAGTTCACGGGCAGGAAATTCTTGGAGTTCTGCGACAAATTCCACATCCGTGTGGATTGGGAAGCTGTGGCACACCCGCAAACCAACGGCCAAGTAGAGTGTGCCAACGGCATGATCCTACAAGGCCTTAAGCCTAGAATTTTCGACCAGCTAAACAAATCTGGTCGAAAATGGCTCCAAGAGTTACCAGCGGTCGTGTGGAGCCTAAGGACCACCCCGAGCAGAGCCACCGGGTTCACCCCGTTTTTCCTAGTCCATGGCGCGGAGGCCGTCCTCCCTACCGACTTAGAATACGGGTCGCCCAGGGTTCGAGGCTACGACAAGGGTACCAACCAGCGAGCCCGCGAGGACTCACTTGACCAGCTAGATGAAGGACGCCTCGTGGCCTTGATGCACTCCACAAGGTACCAGCAGTCCCTCAAGCGCTACCAAGCACGCAAGATACGCCGACGGGACTTCAGCGAAGGGGATTTGGTCCTAAGGCTACACCAAGACAACCGAGGACGCCACAAGCTATCGCCTCCATGGGAGGGACCCTACGTCGTGGTGAAGGTACTCAAGCCCGGCACGTACAAGCTGGCCAACGAGGACGGTGAAGAGCTCACCAACGCTTGGAACATCCAACGGCCTACGTCGCTTCTACCCCTAGCTAGGATTTCCAAGTATTTTGTCGTAAAAATCACATGACCAACGCCCCAGTTGGTGACAACTATGTAAACGTCATAAGTCTAATGAAAAGGGCAACTCGGCTTTCCCCTGAAACCCAAGTTACCCTCGGGGGCTACTACGGGGGGCATCCCCCCCAAAATGGTCCCATTTTCGCGCAAAAACGAAACAACTCACGCGCGCTAAGTTTGTTTTCTACTTCGGCCTCGAGCAAAAATTTGAACAGGGCGCAGGTAGCCTAGCGGAAGGAGCGCGCGAGCCAGAGATAGCCTACGCCTCCGCGAGGATACGGCCCTTCTCTCTCGCCTCCAACCCAGCAGGCCACCCGCGAAAATCGAACTCCCCTAACTTGAATCTACTCAGGAAGAAGGAGAAACAAAAAAGCGTAATAAACAAAAGACTTCACTTCACATTGTCAAATGTTTATGGCAAAAATAATTTATTTATTTACAAGGGCCGCACGGCCAGCATACTGATACATTAACAAAAACGGGCCTAGCGCCCGGCTGTCTTCAGGCGGGAGGAGTGGCGGCGTCAGCAGCGTCCGGGAAGAGTAACTCCTCGAAGGCTTCGGCAAGTGTCCCGGCGGCGTTGGCGGCGAGCGCGTCCACGCGCTCCATCGCCACCTCGTCCTCAACACCCTCGGGGACGACGTAGCCCTCCGCCAGCGCCTCGAAGTTAACCTCGTAGTGGGACCGCACCACCCCGAGGGCCTTCTGCACGCCAAGATGTAGCGCCCGGTGCATGCGCTCGGTGACGTGGCCACTAAGGGCGCGCAGGCGGCTGGCCAGCGAGCTACCGGCCTGTGCCTCGCCCTCCTCTACGGCCCGGCAGGTCTCGAGGGCGGCATTGCGCAACTTCTGCAGCTCCTGCTTGGAGGAGTTGTAGGAGGTCTGCAGTGCCTCGGCCCGCTCAGCCGCGTGCCCCAGCACGGTGCGCAAGCCTGGAGTTGTCAGTCGAGAAAGAAATCAGAAAAAGGGTGCGAACCCTCTAACAGAAAACCAGCGAAACAGGAGTCGAACAGCGACTTACCTTCAACCTGCTTCCTCTCCACCTCGAGGGCGCGGCGCTCGGCCTCGACCGCCCGCTCAAGGCCCTTGAGGGTCTCGCCTTGCTCCTGGAGGGCCATCTCCTGGCTCGCGCTCGTAATGCTGAGCACCATCAGCTCGCCCTCGAGCTTGGAGAACTCGGTGTTCCGGTCCTCCAGCGACTTCTGCGCCACCTCGCGAGCGACGCGCTTCTGCTCCAGCGCCGACCGGGCGTCGGCAAGGGCGGCTCGCTCTCGCCGGAGCCGCCCCTCGGCCCCCCGGCGGGCGGTGCGCTCCCGCAGAAGCTGGTCCTCAGAGACGGCGAGCGCCGCGACCTTGGCGTCAAGGGCGGCCTTCAAGTCGTCGGCCTCCTTGGCCCTTTGCTCGAGCGCGCGCACCTGCTCTTCGCCCGGCGCGCCGCTGCGCCTGCGCCCCCTCGAGCGACGAGCGGAGCCCCCGGTTCTCGTTGCGGACGCCGGCCACCTCCGCCTCCCAGTTGGCCACCAGCGTGCGCATCTTCTCCAGGTTCGAGCGCGCCTGCCGCAGCGCCTCATCCCGGTCGATGAGGGCTGTGCAGACCCGCTCGAGGCTAGAGGGACGCGCCGAGTCCTGCCTCGTGCTCTCATGGAGTTGATCGCGCAGAGCCATGGCCCGGTACGACAACCAGCCGTCCGGGGTCCTGAGGGCGTCGGCGAGCGCGTCGAAGGCGTCGCACCGCTCCCGGAGCTGGTGGAGCTCGGCGTTCACCAGGTCGAAGGCGCCGTACTTGTCGCGGGCGCAGCGCTCGAGCTCCTGTCACCCACAAGTCAAAACCCGTAAGCACCATGACGCAAGAATCGCGCGCAGAAACGAGAAAAAGCAAAGAAGCAGGCAACGATGCCCCACCTGGAAGACGCGCCACGCGGGGCCGCCATGGACCCTCAGCGCCTCGTTCAACGCTCGGTTGAGCGTGGCGCCGTGGTTTCGGAGCTCCCCCACAGCTCTTGCTCTCCCTGGCGTCGGCGAACGCGGGCGGGTCGCCAGCGAACCCCTCTACCGGAGCAGAGTGGCCGGCGCGGGAAGACGAGGCCTTGGGACCGTGCCCTCGACCTCCTGCCACCATGTGGCCTTCACGCCGCCTCACGAGGGCCCCATCCTGGGACTCTGGGGAAAGCGTGGGGAAACTCACCCACTGGTCCCACCCCCGGCGAGGGAGTCGTCGTCCGGATCTCCACCGCCACCGCCGGGAGCCGCCGGCGGTGCCGGCCCTCGCGTCACCGCCGTCGACGCCTCCGCCCGCGCCTCCGTAGCCGTGGGCCCCCGCCACGGCCGCGCGGCCATCGCTTCCGGCCCGCGCCCCCGCAACCACGGCGCCCGACCGCCCTCCTCGCCCGCCGCCGCCGCCGCGCCCTCCACTACGACCGGCGCCGCGGATTGCGCCTCCGCCACAACCGCGCGCGGCGCAGGCCGCGCCTCCGCCACGGCCACCGCCGCGGGCTGCGCCTCCGCCACGACCGGCACCCGCCGCTCCTCGGCGACCGCCGGCCGCGCGCGGCCAGTCGATCCGCCGGCCGTGGCCTCGAAGCCTTAGCCGCGCCCCGCGAGCTCTCGCCCGCCGCGGCCGCCGTATTCGCCCCCGCCCACGGCGCCCTCGACGAGCGCCGCCGGGTGGGAACGGACGCGTCTGCCCTCAGCACCTTGGCCGGTGCGAGGGGAGGCATGGTTGGCACCACCCTGCACAAGTACAAACAAAAAATCAGAACGCCTGGTCGCCAAAAAACCAAACCCCGCAGAAGGGCAAGCCCCTTACCTCGAAGAGGAGAAGGCGCGCTTCCTCTTCCTCGAGGCCTCGGTGGATGAGGCCGGCGCGGCCGCCGCGCCCGTCGCCGCGCCTCTTGACGTCTCCCGCTACGCGCGCGGGCCCCGCCCCGCGCGAAGGCGCGCCCGCCGCTCGCGCCGGCACCTCCGCGGCCCGCGCCGCTCCCGTCGTCGATTGCCCGGCGGCGGGCGCCGCCGCGCCCGCCCCCGGTGATGCCGCCCTTTCCGCCGGAGCCGGCTCCCGGCGACGGGGTGCGGGCTCCCACCTATCGCAGGGGCCCCGCCCCCCGCCCTTCTTCCTCCTCGTCCTCCTCCGAGGACGAATACTCCCTCGGTCCCTAGAGAGGAGAGCCCCTGTCGCTCGCGCGGCCGCACTCCTCGCTCCGCCGCCGCGGCACTCGCGGTGCCGCCTCGCGCGCTCCCTCTTGCGCGCCGCCCGCTCCCGCTCCCGTTGCTGCACCGCCCGACCAAGCGCGCGGGAGTCAGGGGTGGGCGGAACGGACTTCGCGGCACTCAGGCTCACCAGCTGCAGGCGAGAACATCAAAAGCACGTCAGGAGCCAGGAGCAACATCAAGAACGAAAACAGGGCCAAGAATCATACTCACGAGCGGGCCGGTGGGGAGCATCTCGAGGTCCCACGGGGACCGGTCCTGGCGCAGCATCCGGGTGTCGACGGCGCTCCGCGCCCGTGTTAGCGCATACCCCCGCTCGAGGGGGGTCGGGAGCATCTACGACCTCGCCAGCGCGACGGGGTCCGCCTCCTCCGTCATCTCGAAGTCGGCCTCTCCATCAGAGGCACGATCCGCCGGTGGTGGAGGAAGGCGAGGACGCCCGCCGCGGTCAGCCCGCGCGTTGCAAGGTTCTTCAGGGCGGCCAGGAGCGAGTCCATCCGCCTCCGATGCTAGACCGTTGACACCCCGTGGCCCCAGGAGTTGGGCCTCTCCCGGAGCACCAGACCGGTGTAGGGGGGAGGCCGGGCTCGGTGTTGCGAAGGTAGAACCACCCCCACTCCCAGCCGGCGTTGTTGGTCGTCATGGTACAAGGGATGTAGTCGTCCTTATACTGCGTCCGCAGGGCGAGCGACATGCCGCCAGCGCGCACCGCGCGGCGGGTCCTCTGCTCCGTCGTCGGCTGCGTGAACAGCTCCGCGCGGAAGAGGTGTACCCAGAGATCCTAGTTCACTGGGATCCCCAGGTAACCTTCGCAGACGCCCACGAACGTGGCCGCCTGCGAAATCGCGTTCGGCGCGAAGTTGTGCAGCTCCACGCTGTAGTGGTGGCAGAGCGCCCGCATAAAGCGGCTCGCCGGCGCTGCGAAGCCGCGTTCGTGGAAGCGGATGAAGCTCACCACGTAGCCTTCCGGCGGGTTGGGCGCGTGGTCCCCCGCCGACGGCACGATCCACTCCGCCGGCTGGCCCTCCTCGTTCGCCGCCAGCTAGCCGGCGGAGACCAGGTCGTTGAGGGCCAGCCGGTTCACCGACGACCGCTCCCATGCGTACGGGTCGAGGATCGTGAGGGGCGGAAGCGGCGCCTTGATAAAAGATAAGGGATCCGAGAACGGAAGACGGGAGGAAGAAGAAGAGCTCTAATGGTGAAGGGGCGCGGTGGCAAGAGCAAAACGAAGGCGAGAGCGCAGGGGGCAAGAATGGCGGGACGCTAAGGTAAAAAACCGTCGTTTTCCCTCCCCTCTGATTTATAAGCCGTGGGCGTGCTCTCCGGGGTGGACGTCCCGCGCGCATTAACTGCAGGGAATCCTTTTTCTCGCTGACGGGCGGGCCCCACCACGACCGCGGCAGCCATGCCACCGCGAACAGGCCATCATCACGGCGAAGAATAGCGAGGGCCGTGGCAGGCGGTCACGTCCGCTTGCCCACGCCGCCCACTACGCACGCGGCCACGGCGCCTAAAAAGGCGCGCCCGCGACGCGAAATCACAGCCTCGGCTGTGGAGCATTTAATGGCCCGGTTCCTTACAAAGTAAGGAGAACCCTCGAGCGGCACGGGCTCCCGGCTCGGGAAAATTTCAACCCTCGAAAGGGTACAGGCGTGAGAAGGTCGCCTCGGGGCCCGTTTGAAACAAAACGGGCACCGCAAAGCACCCATGCCGCGCTGTATTACTGATCAGCGCCTCGAGGGCTGGCTCGCCCAGGCCCCTCGATGGTCGCAGATGCCAGGCCGGGAGCGCTTAGCCGCCGCCCCTCACCATTTTTACTAATCAGCGCCCCGAGGGCTGGCTCGCCCAGGCCCCTCGATGGTCGCAGATGCCAGGCCGGGAGCGCTTAGCCGCCGACCCGCACCATTTTCGCCGATCGGCGCCCCGAGGGCCGGCTCGCCCGGTGCCCCTCGATGGTCGCAGATGCCAGGCCGGGAGCGCTTAGTCGCCGCCCCGCACCATTTTTACTGATCAGCGCCCCGAGGGCTGGCTCGCCCAGGCCCCTCGATGGTCGCAGATGCCAGGCCGGGAGCGCTTAGCCACCGCCCCGCGCCATTTTTACTAATCAGCGCCTCGAGGGCTGGCTCACCCAGGCCCCTCGATGGTCGCAGATGTCAGGCCGGGAGCGCTTAGCCGCCGCCCCACACCATTTTTACTGATCAGCGCCCCGAGGGCTGGCTCGCCCAGGCCCCTCAATGGTTGCATATGCAAAGACGGGGCCGCCCAGGCGCCACCCCGCACGGCCCTACTGATCAGAGGTTCGAAGCCTGACCCTCGACGGGTTCGAACAGGTGCCCCGCATCACCGCAGTCGGGGACGACGAGGGCACGCGCATTCGAGCCGTTCCTCGAGCCCGCCAGCTCGAGGGTGCCCCACATGTCGTGCTCGAGAGCCAGCGAGGGCAGCTAGCCGGGGGATCCCACCGAGAGAGAGCTTCCGCGCCCTCGGTCCCTAGCGAACGGGACCGAGCCCCACCTAGCAAACCCACGCAAGCGTTTCAATGGACGTGTCTCTGGACCACGCAGCCTACCCTTATCGAACGGGGCATGGGCGTCCACTCGAACCACCCACTAACAGCTCAATGAGGAATTCGCAATCCGCGACCCGACTGATGGGGGTTGCGGAAACCTCACCCTCCGTCCCGCGGAGGGATGGCGAGGGCGCGATAAAAAACAAGTCGTAAAGCTCTACCCGATCGCCTTGAACGGGCCCAGGCTCGGGGGCTTGACGCACGGCTACACCTCCTGGCTGGCACCCACCAGGGATAGTGCCAGCAGCGCGTGCGTCACCGAAGCCGGCTGAGACATTGCCGACGCCGGTTGAAACATGTACCACGCCCTCTGTCCAAGTCTCGCGGTCAACCCCTACAGGAGCGTCTATGCTCCTGCAGGGCTTCGGGGGCTAGACCCGCGGGTCCGCTGACGCGGCCCCACGGAAAGCGTTCGCAAGACCAGGAGGGAAGAATGTCCTATCGATAGGCTCCAGCATCTGCGGGAGCCTCAATGGCAAACCCACAGATGCTCAGGGGCTACTGTCGGGGACAGCCCTAGGGGTCCCCTTTAACAACTGGGAAATCCCCACTTAAAACCCGCAACAAAGCCAAAGCCAAACACGCCTCGCCTAACCATGCAGGACACGGCCCACGTCGTGGAGGCCCCAACGGCCCACCAAGGCGGCCCACTCGAAGATTCCCTCGAGCAGGCTTCGCCTCGCTCGAGGATGCGCACCTCCCTCGGGCGGGCTCCGTCCCGTTCGAGGGGGTACGCTTACCTCGAGTAGGCTCCGCCTCGCTCGAGGGTCCGCTCCGTCCTCGAACGGGGTCCGCCTCGCTTGAGGGCGCTCCGCACGCGCGCGCCTGCTCCCGTACACGGGCATTTAATGCCCTGACAACGGCAGGGCGGCGCCATCATGCGCCTGGGGCTCGCGCCCGCGTGCCCCCGCACCAACTCCCCGGGAGGGAGCCCATCCCCGCCACCTGTCGGAGGAACTGTGCGGTGTGGCCGGTGCCAGTCCCGTGACGCCGCGCCGCCTGCTCCGGTACGGCCAACGCACCGAGCCCTCGAAGGGGGGCCGGCTGCACCCTCGACTTGCTTTCTTGTGATCTTGCAGGGCTAGGTGGAGGCGCTAGGCCAGTGGGACGCCATCCCTGCCACTGTTAACGGCATGGCTGCTGCCCCCGCACGTACGGGCACACGCCGGGCGCTGTGGCAACAACGCCAGCGCTATGGAGCGTGTAGGAACGGGATGCCACCTTACCTGCCACTGTGCCTCGTACGGACCGACGTCAGCAACTCCCTCGAGCCCGTCAAAAGACATCACAGCCGTCCGCTGCCCTTCTACCCTCGAAGCCGCCACTGTTCGGGTACAAGGCACGCCATGATGGCCAAATCGCTGCAAGGATCGTCCGGGCGGCCGCCAACTCTACAACATAGCACATCACGCTCCCTCGCGTAGCTAAATAGCGCGGCATGCATGTGATTCGCTCTCTCCTTGGTCTATAAAAGGAGGACGAACCCCCCTGCCGCAGGGGACAGACGGAGAGACAAGACAGAAAACACAACACAACGCGAGACAGGTCGCACCACACTCTTGCTCTCCAGCCACTACACCAGGGACTTGGGGGCCACGCTCCCTCTCCCACCTTGCTTGTAGCAGCCCCACTACAGGCACCCCCGGTGCTGAGCAATAGAGTGCCTTGAGCACACCACTGATGGACGTACGGCCCCTCGGCCGGAACCAGGATAAACTTTGTGTCTCTTATTGCTTAGCATCGACCATTGAGGGATAGACCTTGGCGCTTATTACTGGTTAGTGTCGGGACCACATTCCGCACCGACAGTTGGCGCCCACCGTGGGGCAATCGAGCGCCTAAGGTCAATCCACCGTCAACTCCCTCCATGGTGATCCGCACTGAGTACCGCGGTACGCGTTACTGCATGGGCAGCTCGGACCCCCTCCCCGCCGGGTTCGAAATCCGGTTCGGGGGCCTGAACTTTCAGGCCACGGGGAACGGCTACCTGATGCGCCTCACCAACCGTGAGGAGCTCCGTGCGCGGCGCCAGGCCGGGTCCGCCCCGGTCCCCGCTGCGCGCACCACCACGGCGCGGACGCCGGCCGGCGCGGACGCCGCGGGCCCGTCGACGCCGCGACGCCGTCGCCGCTCCGGCCGGCGTTCACGCCGGGCACGGTCCGAGCGACGGCGGGCCGAGCGCACCACCTCTCAACGCGGCGCGCCTGTCACCACGGCAACCGCCACCCCAGCGGGACAGCGCACGGTCTCTGGACCGCGCTTACCCATTGGTCTGCGTGGTGCCGCGGCGGCCTACAACGTCAACGTCAACACCACGATGCGCCGGGTTCCCCCTGGCCGTCACATCTTCGTCGCCAGGGACCCCGGCGCCTCCGCGGGCGATGAGTCGTCACCAGGCTCCCTTGACGTGTTGCCACCCGCCAACCTCCACGGGTACGCGGAGTGGGACTTCTCCGGCGTGCCGGACCCGGTCATGTTCAGGCGCTTCCTTGACGCTACGGACTGCGGTTCGGCCGCTCCCGACGACTCCGGACCGGGAGTTACGACCCCGCGCGGGAGTGCCTGCGTCGTCATCGCCAACGACCCGGCCAACGCCACCGGCGCGGTAGGCGCCGGCGACGGGGAGGTCACGCCTGCCCCAGGGATCGCTCCGCGCCTGGCTGCGGGGCTAAGAACCCCTGCCGGGGCCGATGTCGACGTACAACTAGCCCAAGCTCGCGAGCTCGAGGCCAAGCTGGCGGAGGAATATCGAACGGTGCGGCTGCTCCGTGCCTCGATGGCTGGGGAAGCCTCCATGCGCGGTGAACGCGCGCGAGAGCTGGGCAATCAGGCCCGCGACCGCATCAATGCCGACTTTAACGTCGACAACCCGAACACGCCTCCGCGGGCAAGTCAGAAGCTCATTGCCGCCGCGACGCTGCTGCGGGCTATGCCGGCGCCCTCGACCCCTGAGGCGCGGAACCTACAACGCGAGGTGCAGACTCTCATCGAGCAAGCGGCCGTCCAGCAGGCCGAAAGCTCAGCCTCACGTATCCGCCAATAGGGGGATGCGCGAGGAGGCGGGGCCGCACAGGGGGGAGCCCATCCCCGCCACCTGTCGGAGGAACTGTGCGGTGTGGCCGGTGCCAGTCCCGTGACGCCGCGCGCGCGCCTCGCTCCGTGCGGCCAACGTGCCGAGCCCTCGAAGGGGGCCGGGCCGCACCCTCGACTTGCTTTCTTGTGATCTTGCGGGGTTAGGTGGAGGCGCTAGGCCGGTGGGACGCCATCCCCGCCCCCGTTAACGGCATGGGCTGCGCCCCCGCGCGTACGGGCACACGCCGGGCGCTGTGGCAACAACGCCAGCGCTGTGGAGCGTGCGGGACCAGGATGCCACCTTACCTGCCACTATGCCTCGTACGGACCGACGTCAGCAACTCCCTCGAGCCCGTCAAAAGACATCACAGCCGTCCGCTGCCTTTCTACCCTCGAAGCCGCCACTGTTCGGGTACAAGACACGCCATGATGGCCGGATCGCTGCAAGGATCGTCCGGCGGCCGCCTACTCTACAAAGATAGCACATCACGCTCCCTCGCGTAGCTAAATAGCGCGGCATGCATGTGATTCGCTCTCTCCTTGGTCTATAAAAGGAGGACGAACCCCCCTGCCGCAGGGGACAGACGGAGAGACAAGACAGAAAACACAACACAATGCGAGACAGGTCGCACCACGCTCTTGCTCTCCAGCCACTACACCAGGGACTTGGGGGCCACGCTCCCTCTCCCGCCTTGCTTGTAGCATCTCCACTACAGGCACCCCCAGTGCTGAGCAATATACTGCCTTGAGCACACCACTGCTGGACGTACGGCCCCTCGGCTGGAACCAGGATAAACTCTGTGTCTCTTATTGCTTAGCATCGACCATTGAGGGATAGACCTTGGCACTTATTACTGGTTAGTGTCGGGACCACATTCCGCACCGACAACAACATCCCCCGCTAAAGTTCCTAGACCTCCAAAATGTTTTGAACTAGTCAGTTTCTTGTAGGTTTTGTTCCCAAATATTCAATATCTTAGTGTTTCTAATTGGTATTGCTGACCATGCAGGGCCTTTGGTACAATATTTTTTGTGCACAAAAAAACAATATCTTAGTGTTTCTAATTGGTATTGCTGATCATGCAGGGCCTTTGGTAATGCACATGACAGAGTGACGAAAGGAACGAAAAAAGCCAAAAGCCACACTCAAGCACAAAACAAATCTCGCTGTAAGACCGAGGTTTTATTATGGTCCCTACTTACATATTTGGTACTGCATTAACTTGTCATTTTGGTACCTCGATGCAGTGTGCTCAGCAGCCACGGGGGTCCTCTTTGTGTGGATTCCATGTGGCATTCCATATGTTAAGACTACTCGATGACATACCTGACATCAAGAAGGCTGCTTTATGTAGATAATAATGCTCAACCTTGTCTCTGCTCATATTATCCATCTGATTTTAGAAATAGATTTCTACTTGTGTTCTTATAAATGATTGTATTTTGCAGGATTTCAAACCTCCTGTAGATGTTTCCACAGAAGGTGTAAAGCTTGTCCGAGAGATGCTGTGTGAGTACATTCTTAAGGAGACCATCGACCGAAAGGGCAAGTTCTACAGTGTTGCATCGTGAGTTTATTGTGACTAGAAAATTGAAACTCATTCAGTCTTCTCTAGTCAGGTGTTGTTGCCTGAGAAACCTGCTTGGCTTGCTTGGTTGGGGTTAGATAGTGCCTGGTTCAGGCAGTTTTCTCATGACTCCATCCAAACAAGCCCTAATGAGAGTAACTTGAAACTTGATGTGATCCTACCTAGCTTGTCTAAAAAATGTGATCTTGCTTTGCCTATATCTGTGATGTGAGAATGTGTTTGTGATGTCTCCTTGCTGTGGTGGCTGCCATATCCTGGCTGGTTCCAGGATGCAGCCCCTGGTGGCTGCCAAATCATGGCTAGTTCCAGGATGCTGCCGGCAACCGGGCAGGTTACTGTAGGGGTGGCTGCCGTATCTGTAATGGGCCTTAATTAAAGCTCATTACAAACACTAATCAGTAAGTAATAGGCTTCATTCGAAAAGCTCGTTACAAAATGCCCACAAAGTAACGGGCAGTGTAAAAGCCCGTTACCAGTCCTGACCGGTGGGCCCCTAGACCTGGCCGTTCATCGAGATATAGGAGACACAGGTTGAAAGCAAGCATCTCCTTTAATAGAGAGAAAGAAGACGCGTGTAGAAACAAATGTGTCTCATTTCGTCGAGATAGTGGAGACGCCGGTTCACAAAATACGTCTCTGATGTTAATTTTAACAGTAATAGGCTCTGTTTCATGCCCGTTACCAAAGTTCGATGTGGGCCCAGAGAAACAACCATTTCACGTGACCGGTGACTAGTTGTGGTAACGGTCGTTGTTTGATGCCCATTACGAATACTAGTTGTGCTGAGACGCGCGTGAAATAGACGCGTCTCATTTCGTCAACATAGTGGAGACGCAGGTGCACATCAGGCGTCTCTGATATTGAGCTTCTGTAACGGGCTTTGCTTTGGTGCCCGTTATGAAAGTGAGGACCATGTGTGGTTCGAGGACCGGTGGATGGTCGCTTCCTTGTGTGATGAGTGATTGACAACGTTGTGTGGACTGATTCTTGGCTAAGTATTGCAGGTGCAGGTTGCGGCTTGACTGGTGTTGGTGCAGGTGAAGAACTAGCGCGAAAGGTCGTCGCCGGTGAGGCCTCCAGGTGTGGAGAAGACAAGTAGGCTTCGTTTGAGGAACTCAGTGGCCAGTATGGTCAAGTGCGGGCCGCATGGTGGCATGAACAGCAAGATGAAGTCGTGGACGGTTTCTTTGTTGAGCCTCAAAACCAAGGTCGAGCCGGGACTACGTGAGAGCCGAGTCATGAGTGGAGATTGGCGGAGACTACACCGAGTTCGCGGGGTTTCCGGTGGTTCACCAGAAAACCACTGGGTACCTTGGTTGATCCACAAAGCCAAGACCGAAGAACCGAAGACAAGTCTTTGCAAGACGGTGCCCCGACCGGTCGACCGGTGGGTCCGACCGGTCCCGGCCGGTGGGTACCGGTCCCGGCGGTGAGGAGCACTGGTCTGACGGATGTGCGACGACGCAGTCCGGAATCTTCGAAGCAGAGGACACGCGTCGGGATCGCAAGGCTTGCGTCGAGGCTAAGCAGGTTGCGGTCGTCGGGCATCCGTTCGATGGAGAAAGCTTCAAGTCTTCCAAAACCGCCCTTGAGGGGCTTGTATCCGTAGTTGTTAGAGAAGGGTATTTTAGACTTTCGGTTGCCTCCATATAACCCAAGAGGTGAGAGGATGGCAGCCAAGCCTTGGAACCCTAGTTCATTTGCTTTCATATTTTCCCTTCCTATTTTCTTAGGATTTCCATAGGACTAGCTTGAGAGCATCATGGTAAGATCTTGTTGAGAGGGTTGGATGATCGGGCGGCAAGCTAGACCTTGTATCAACCTTTGTGGCATGTATAGATGATTCGGCGTGGTTCCTCAAGGCCTTGTTGTGTTGTTCTCGGTTGTTCTTGGTGGTGATTTTCGGAGCCCTTTCTCGGTGTTTTTCTTGGGTTGTTTTCGGGACCTTTCTCTTGGCGATTTGATGGGGGAATTTTGTGGGAACCCTTCGTGGTTCTTTGGGCTGTGATTCCCCTCCCAAATCCATGAGTAAAGGGGTTCGATTTTGGGGGTTTTTCGAGTTCTAGGGTTAGAGGTGTTCTTGGCGGGATTTCTTCGATTCCTCCTCTTTTGACAAGTTTTGGTGGGATTAAACTTGGCTATGGACTCCTCATGAGGTGTTTCTATTATCCCCAAAGTCTTGTTCAAGTCCGTGAAGCGATTCAGGAGATCGAGGTTTGGATTTGGGGGAGTTGACCCGCGGGTCTTTGTTCATCCCGAGTCGCCCGAGGCTACACCGGTACGGCCAGGTGCTCTTGACCGTCGCCCGACCGGTGCAACCCTCGGTGGGTTTTTGCTCTAGTGAACATCTGGGTGTGTTCGCTGTTGTTCTGTGTTGCTGCTGTTTCGAGTTTGGGTCTGTTTGGAGGTCGGTAGGCCTGTTTGGTGATTTGGGAGCTTTCAGGCTTGGACCGGTCTGACCGGTGTGTGACACCGACCTGACCGGTGTGAAACCACTTAGTGGAAGTTGCCAACTCTCACCAGCAGGGACTGGTCTGACCGGTGGTGCTCACCGGTCTGACCGGTGTTGGTCTGTAGACTCGAGGTTTGGTGTTCCACTGCGTTCTCGGGTCGTAAGGTTGTGTGTTGGTTCCTAGGTCTAGTGGCACTTCAGTGGCTACGTGGGCTTGGCCAATTTTGGTAGTGAGTCAGAGACGTGTGTTGGAAGCCGTGTTCATCTTGTTGGAGTTTCCATCTCCTTCGAGAAGAATTTTTATCGTCTCCCATTCACTCCCCCTCTTTGGTTCGCCGTATCGGTCCTTCAAGTGGTATCAGAGCCGGTTCGGTCTTTATTGACTCTAACCAGTCTAAGATCCAAGGATGGCGTACCAGGAACAGGGTTTGGGTCCTCCACACTTCGATGGCAAGAACTACCAGATGTGGAGTAAGCGAATGGCTGCGTTTCTCCGAGGAAAGGGTCAGATCCTTTGGGATGTCACAGTGGACACAGCCTATCTCCAGTCGATGAACTTTCTTGCTGAAGGATCGAGGGACATGTTCGACGCCAACCATAAGGTGGTCGACTACTTGTTTCCTGCTTTGTGTCAGCTTGAGTTCGATCAGGTGCACACCAAGCACTTGACTTGTAGAATTTGGACGATGCTGAAGGAGGCTCATGTTGGGAATGCCTAGGTTCAGGCTCGGATGTATGCGACTTGTAGAACTTCACTCATTTCCCTGGTGAGTTCATCAATGCCTTGTTTCAGAGGTTCACGGTGGTTGTGAACAACATGAGGTCCAATGTGGACGTGCTCCCGTATGATGATCATGATAGAGCTGTCAAGCTCTTACACTCTTTGGATCGTACGATTTGGGGTGGAAAGTTCGAGGCCATTGTCGAGTCGGAGAAGTATGACACTCTGACGGTGAACGAGCTGTTCTCAAAGCTCAAGTCGGCTGAGGTGGATAGGGGCATGACAGCCAAGATCAAGGGCCCGACTGACTCTCATAGTCTTGCCCTCGTTGGTGGTTCGAAAGAAAAGGCTAACACTAACCCATCCACCAGGATGTTCTCTTTGTCCTCTTTGATGTCCATGCCAGATGAGGAGTTCGACGTGCTTGGAGAGGACGAGCTAGTGCTTCTGACGAGGCGGTTCGAGAGGCTGCACGAGAACTGAGTGAAAAGGAGGAGGAACACGAGAACATGCTTCAAGTGCGGCAAGACTGGACACTATTTCACCGAGTGTCCGAAGGTGAACAACCACGACAAGCACAAGTTCATGGACAGGAGGAAGAAGTCCAAGAAGAAGGATCATGAACATGGGAAGAAGGCTCAGTCTCGAGAGAAGATGAAGAGATCGAGCGACACTAAGTCCAATTCCGAGGACACGTCTTCAAGCTCGAGTGATGAAGACGAAGAGGATGACAAGAAGAAGAAGAAGAAGAAGAAGAAGAAGAAGAAGAAGAAGAAGAAGAAGAAGAAGAAGAAGAGAGAAGATGAAGAGATCGAGCGACACTAAGTCCAATTCCGAGGACACGTCTTCAAGCTCGAGTGATGAAGACGAAGAGGATGACAAGAAGAAGAAGAAGAAGAAGAAGAAGAAGAAGAAGAAGAAGAAGAAGAAGAAGAAGAAGAAGAAGAAGAAGAAGAAGAAGAAGAAGAAGAAGAAGAAGAAGAAGAAGAAGAAGAAGAAGAAGAAGAAGAAGAAGAAGAAGAAGAAGAAGAAGAAGAAGAAGAAGAAGAAGAAGAAGAAGAAGAAGAAGAAGAAGAAGAAGAAGAAGAAGAAGAAGAAGAAGAAGAAGAACCTCGGCAAGTATCTCAACGGCCTTTGTGTGACGGGCCTAAGACTCAAGGATGACTTCTGCGGCATGGCTCGCAGTTCGAGCAGTAAGAGAAGCCAGAAGGACGCATTGGACTTGGATTCCGAGGATGAGGTATGTGATGAGCTCTCTTCTTTGCGTAAGGAGAATGAGAAGTTGGTTGACTTGCTTGATAATCGCTATCACATGCTTAGAGAGGCTAAGAAGCTTAGGAAGGATCTTAGATCTTTGCTCGAGGATGCTAGGACTAGAGTGGCTGAGCTAGAAACACAGGTTCTTGATAGCAAGCTTGAAATTGATTCTCTTAAGGCTAGCCCTGTTGTTTCTGATGAGAATGATTGTGCTGATTGCTCGCTTTCTGGGCGACTTGGTGATCTTAGGGAGAAGTATGCCTCCAAGTGAGAGGAACTAGATGTGCTTAGGGTTGAGTTGGCTGAGCTACAATCTAGACCCACTTTGCTTGGCGCTTGCACTTCTTGCCCTAGTTTGCATGAGAAAATTGTTGAGCTTCGTTCACACATTGTTTCGCTTGAGGCTGATTTGAAAGTGCCTATTCCTACTTCTTGTTCTACATGTGAGTTGCATGCTATGAAGAATTTGGATCTTGCAAAATGTGTTGGTCTCTTGCAAGATGAGAATGATAAGTTGCGTGAAGCGCTGAGTTGGTTGTCGAGTCAAGAACCTCAGCTTGGTATGATGATTGCTAGCTGTAAGCGCTTTGATGGTTGGACTTTGGGATTGGATAAGATTGGTGAGGGCAGTGGTGAGAGAGAAGGGAAATTTGGGAATGTTTCAGTTCTACCACAACCCACACCCAAAGACAAGTTTGCATCCAAGCCAAACCAATCAAGAGAAAAAACGAGTGAGAAGGCAAGTGAAAAGCCTAGTGAGAAGCCTTGTGAAGAGCCTCATCCCAAGCCTAAGCCCGGATCAATCCGTTTCCATTGTGAGTTTTGTGGAAAGGATGGTCACAAGAGAGCGTTCTGCTTCAAGAGGAAACGTGAGGAGAGAATGGCGAAGGAGTGGGCTAACAAGGACAAGTACCACCCTTCCGATGGTGTACTTGACCCTCGTGTGCAGTTGCCCAGGGCCAAGGCGAGTGTGAGGACAGTTCAGGTTTGGGGAGAGCGAAAGGCTGTTGGAGGTGCTGCTGTCCAGGCTACACCGGTCAGACCGATGAGTGGCACCGGTCAGACCGGTGCAGGCCTGGACAAGCAGCAGTTTGGGTTTCGTGCTCGTACAGATGGTAAGTTTGGTTCAGGAGGTCGTGGTTCTGGTGGTTGGTCTGGAAAGTTTGCAGGAGGTCAGTTTGCTAGGCATTCCCCCCCTCGAGCTCACTACGGGGATGGGAGGAGTCTTAGCTTTGAGAAGGAGCACCGGTCTGACCGGTGTACGACGACGCAGTTCGGAATCTTTGAAGCGGAGGGCACACGTCGGGATCGCAAGGCTTGCGTCGAGGCCAAGCAAGTTGCGGTCGCCGGGCATCCGTCCGATGGAGAAAGCTTCAAGTCTTCCAAAACCGCCCTTGAGGGGCTTGTATCCGTAGTTGTTAGAGAAGGGTATTTTAGACTTTTGGTTGCCTCCATATAACCCAAGAGGTGAGAGGATGGCAGCCAAGCCTTGGAACCGTAGTTCATTTGCTTTCCTATTTTCCCTTCCTATTTTCTTAGGATTTCCATAGGACTAGCTTGAGAGCTTCATGGTGAGATCTTGTTGAGAGGGTTGGATGATCGGGCGGCAGGCTAGACCTTGTATGAACCTTTGTGGCATGTATAGATGATTCGGCGTGGTTCCTCAAGGCCTTGCTGTGTTGTTCCCGGTTGTTCTTGGTGGTGATTTTCGGAGCCCTTTCTTGGTGTTTTTCTTGGGTTGTTTTCGGGACCTTTCTCTTGGGGATTTGATGGGGGAAATTTGTGGGAATCCTTCGTGGTTCTTTGGGCTGTGATTCCCTCCCCAAATCCGTGAGTAAAGGGTTTCGATTTTGGGGATTTTCCGAGTTCTAGGGTTAGAGCTGTTCTTGGCGGGATTTCTTCGATTCCTCCTCTTTGGACAAGTTTTGGTGGTATTAAACTTGGCTATAGACTCCTCATGAGGTGTTCCTATTATCCCCAAAGTCTTGTTCAAGTCCGTGGAGCGATTCGGGAGATCGAGGTTTGGATTTGAGGGAGTTGACCCACGACTGCTGTTCATCCCGAGCTGCCCAGGCTACATCGGTCTGACCGGTGCTCTTGACCGGTCTGACCGGTGCAACCCTCGGTGGGTTTTTGCTAGGGTGAACGTCTGGGTGTGTTCGCTGTTGTCCTGTGTTGCTGCTGTTTTGAGTTGGGGTCTGTTTGGAGGTCGGTAGGCCTGTTTGGTGATTTGGGAGCTTTCAGGCTTGGACCGGTCTGACCGGTGTGTTACACCGGCCTGACCGGTGTGAAGCCACTTAGTCGAAGTTGCCAACTCTCACCAGCAGGGACCGGTCTGACCGGTGGTGCTCACCGGTCTGACCGGTGTTGGTCTGTAGACTCGAGGTTTGGTGCTCCGCTGCGTTCTCGGGTCGTAAGGTTGTGTGTTGGTTCCTAGTGTTAACACCAAAAATTGGTACAGGAGGGAGTCTGATTTGTGGGCCTAACTTGGTAAAAAAAATCCCGTCCAGCGGAGGAGGATTTCTTCAAAAGATTCGACAGAGATGCTTGCGGTCGGCAGTTTTGCTTCCGTTCGGCAAGAGAACTGTTTGCGCTGATTTTGCGGGATCGCATGGTGACGTGGCCCGAGCGGAAGGGACGAATGGATGGATAAGCATTCGCATTTGGGCATTAAATTAGGTATCAAATATTGTTCTCGTAGTCCACCAGGAGTCATGCCACGATAGGGTATAAATATGAACCCTGGATGTATGTAATTGTAATCGAACATTCTCATAACAAACCGGCTTTACGCCAAACCTTCGAGTCCTCTAGTCGTGTCGTTGAGTTCTTCGAGAGGGTTCATCGATCCGTCGACCTCCGTAAGTACCGGCAACCTTGTATCATGTCTAGTATCATGCGGTGGATTTAGGTCGTGATGCAAGTAGTCTTGTTACCATGCTTAGTATCATGCGGTGGATTTAAGCTTCGTTCAAGAGGGTTTCTTGTTAGGTCATGAGCCATGCGGTGGGCTAAGATCTAGCTTGGAGCTAGTTATCGGCTCTATTGGATTTTGGCAAGATCTAATAGATTCATTAAGTTACCACGTGTTGCTTTGAGTTTTTACTTTATGTTTAAATTCATGTAACACTCTTTTGCCCAATTTAGATTGATTTGAATCGGCTTTATCTTATTTTGTGATCTTTACATTGCACACTTACATCTTTGCCTCAATAAGGCACGTGGATCACGTGATCTCAAATAGCCGAAATCGAATCGATCTAAGTTGTCACGTGTTGCGGGTTCAAACTTGTTAATCTTGTGTAAACCTTGACAGAACCGGGTATCATGCGGTAGATGCAGGTTTTTGGGTTGTTTTAGAGCTAATGATCCGGTGGATTAGATTTCGATTCAATCTGATAGGTTTATCATCTTTGGCAATGTTTGTTCCTTCTCCACGGATCCCGATTCGGCTGTACAGCCGCATTCGGTTATGCTTTCACGAGTAAAACGTGTTTATAAGTTATGTTTTAAATAAGGCGTGCTTTTAGCTTTCCATATTTGGATTGTATCATGCGGTGGATAGATCTTTTTGTGGTTAGTGGTGTGATTTCAAACATGTTGTATCATGCGGTGGATTAACTCGTTTGGTTTCATGCTCGACGAGTTTTAAAGTACTTGGACATGTGGTAGAGTAGTGCTTTGGGCCTATGCATGCTTGTTCATTACATGTTTGTAATCATGCTTTACTTCATTTATTGTTTATTGTTATTTATTTTCGAGGATCGGTCATGGTCTTGTGCACGGGCAATGTTATTCAAACAAAGACTGATCTATCGTCATGCATACGTCATCCTTTCGGCTATGTTCTGTTTTACGAATGGTTTCTAATCTGTTGGCAGATAGCTTCTCATAGCTATATGTCACCTTGCATGGCTTTCTAGCCGCAAATATGGAACTGTCTGGTACCACCCGGCAAGTTCCAAGCTTTGGTATTTAACTACTTTGTCTTTTGTTAATTTTCAGGGAAAATTGAATGGCACACTTTGGTATCTGCTCGCTTGCGAAGCTAGCTTGTTCGACTTGCTGTGTGCTTGGCGCAGGGTGCAGATTTTGCGTCAACACACTTTTTGGCACGCCCGGTGGGACCATTTAGTTGAAATCAAGATGCCTGAGATCGGCGACGTTATGGACGTCACCATTGATGACCTATCTCCAGAGCAACAACAATAGCTGAAAGACGTTACTGACCAATTCCAGATGAAGTGCTTGATGTCGTTCGGCAAGAACAGAAGTGGCGTTCCATACCTTAAATCTGAAATGCCCAGGGTTCTGTTGCCGAGGGAGTCTGACGCCACTTCTTTTCAAGAGAAAGAAGTGGTTCTGCAGGCTTTTCGGGATACTGCAGAAACTGTGTTGGGTAGGCACCATACGGCTTTCTTGGGCATGTTCAAGCAGATGATGATTGGCGTGTTCGGCCCAGGCATGGAAAAGGTGTTTAGTCGAGTATCCCCTCACGCATATTCTACAGAGGTCGGAGAAACCAGTTCTGCTCAACCAACAGGAGCTCAACCGCCATTGCAGAGCCAGCCGATCCAGCCTCCTCCACAAAGTGTTGGGAGCCAGCCGATCCAGCCTCCTCCACACAGCGCTGGGAGTCAGCCAATGCAACCTCCTCTACGAGGCGCGGGGGGTCAGCCAGTCCAGCCACCTCTACAAGGAAATAAAGGTCAACCAGTCCAACAGCCGAACCCATATCAGCCTACATATGGGGAAATGGCGCTCGGTTCGTCCGGAGTGCCACCCAATTCCACTTACAAGATAGCTCCAGCCAGTAACAGGTTGCAGAAAAAACATGTACGGTGGAGGTTACCACGAGGTCATGGATTATGGCGCTATTGACGCCCTCCCAAATCCTGGGTACGGTACAGCTGCAGGAATGCAAGACGATGATATTCTGGTGCAGAAAATGGCCGATCTGATGCAAAATCAATTCGGACTCAAACCTAAAATGCAAGGACCAGCTTATACACCTCCCTTCCCGGAGTGGTACTACAGGGTGATCTTGCCTCCAAGGGTGAAGCCTCCTACGGAGTTTACAAAGTTTTCTGGGCAAGATGATACGAGCACGGTAGAGCACATTGCTCGGTATTTGATGCAGCTTGGAGAAGCTTCAGCTGATGAGGCATTCAGGGTTCGATATTTCCCTCTGTCATTGACGGACTCAGCATTCCAATGGTTCACTTCTTTGCCTCCTCAGTTGGTTGGCACATGGAGAGAGCTAGAGCAAAAGTTCCATGCCCATTACTTTAGTGGTAGCACAGAGAAGAAGCTGATCGACCTGGCTACTTTGAAGCAAAGGCACAATGAGACGCCTCTAGAATTCCTCAGAAGATTCAGGGAAGTTAAGGGCATGTGCTTCTCTTTGACTCTACCGGATGATCAGCTGGCTGATATGGCTGTTGCAGGGATGTTGCCGGCTATTCGGGAGAAGTTGTTTGGCATGGAATTTGACAACCTAGGTCAATTGTCTTAGAAGCTGTCGCTGATGAGTAACCAGGCCTACGGGTTCAAGAAGGACACCAGATTTGCCAAGCACCACGACATAGCTGACATCTACAACCGGTTCCTCGAGAAAGCTGACTAGGTGGAAGATTTTGATGATGACGAGGAAGTGGCTGCCGCTGAGATTATGTGGGGCAAGGAGCCTTTGACTGTGAACCAGAGGTGGATGAAACAAACCAAGGGCACGTATGACTTCGATGTCACCAAAGCTGACAAGTTTTTTGAGTTCTTGGTAAAAGAAGGCCGAATCAAGTTGCCTAAAGGGCATTCTATGCTTCGGCCCGATGGGTTAAAGAGAAACGTTACTGCGGTTTTCATGATAGAAACTCTCACTCCATCAATGATTGCAGGGTCTTCAGGATGAGGATCCAAAAGGCTATCCAAGAGGGACACCTGAAATTTGATAATAAGATGAAACTGGATGGCCATCCATTCCCTCAAAATATGGTTGGCTTTTCTGTCAATATGGTAACTATTGAGGAGAAGGGGAAGACGAAGGTCCTGACTTCAGCTAGAGCGAAACAGGGTGGATCAGTGGATCCCACACGGCAAGTGACGCTAGAGCAGGTCCACGGGGAGGCCCCTCGTGTCCTCAAGAGCCATGTTGAAGTTGGGGAATCATCCAGGACCAAGCCCAGGGTTACCACGCGCATTCTCCTCAACAAATGGCATCGTCAGCAGGAAAAAGAACACTACCAGAGGCAAAGATACGAAGAGGAGAGGCGCAGGTTTGAAGAAGAAGCACGCAGGAAAGAACTGGAAGAGTACACGCGGGAACAGGAGCGTGCACATTGGGGGTGCGCATTCTTCAGACATTGCTGGAACGAAGGTTTGAAGCTTCCCACATTGAGGAACTGCCCTAAATGCAGTGATCGGTATTTTGAATATAGGTAGGAAACTGTCAATCGCCGACCCTTCCATGAGAGAATTGGAAGGATGCATCCTAATGACGATCGGCGTCAAAAAATAAGTGAGATAATCGATCACCCAAGAAAGAGGCAAGCTGCCCAAAGATGGGCTGATCAAGAAGAAGAGGAGCGCGAGTACATCTGGAAACAAGGACAGTGGTGCCCTCCTGGCTTGAGGAAAAGCCAAAAGAGAAGGGTTCAACGCTTGATGAACCGGGAATTGAAGCAGGCGGGGATCCAGAGAAGGCAAGTGTGGCGCCCAACAGACAAGCTTGAAGGATCGGGTCGTTCGGCTCCAGCGTGCATGGTATACTTTTTGCCGAATGAGTTCATGGCTCCCGCTAACGAAGTTGTGCAGGAGGAAACGTCTATGGATATCAATGATGATGAATAGCTTGGGGGATTAATGGCGCAACTGGTGTTGGCTAAGCAGGCCACCTTTGACAAACCGGCCAAAAATCGACACATGAGACCGTTGTATTTGAAGGGATACGTTAATGGCAAGCCATTGACCAAGATGTTTGTTGATGGCGGAGCTGCGGTCAACGTGATGCCGTACACTACCTTCAGGAAGCTTGGCATGGGCCCCGTGGACTTGACGCCAACAAGCATAATTCTGAATGATTTCGCTGGGAATCCTTCAGATACCAAGGGCTGCGTGCATGTAGACTTGATGATCGGGTCCAAGACTTTTCTCACTACCTTCTTTGTCATTGAAGGCAAAGGGGCCTATAGCTTGCTGCTTGGGCAGGACTGGATCCATGCCAATTGCTGCATTCCATCTACCATGCATCAATAGCTCGTTCAGTGGGTAGATGACGATATTGAAGTGGTCCAAGCAGATGATTCAATGAGCGTGGCAAACGTCGAACCAGCTTTCTGGGAATATCAAGGCATCGATTGTTTCTCAGGAAAAGACTGGGTGAAGGTCCTGTTGAACCTGTCAGCAGTGATCACCAGCCGATTCAAGCAGTCGGCTCTTATAGTAATTTTTAATGGACAATCCTGTTGATGGAACTGATGGAAAGTTAGGGTGAGGATTCATGTCGTCTGACAAATTGGAGGAAGTTGATATTGGAAATGGTGACAAGCCAAGGCCGACATTTATTAGTGCTAAATTGGAGTTAGGTTTCAGAGAGGAGTTAATCAAGTTGTTAAAAGAATATATAGATTGCTTCGCTTGGGATTATTCAGAGATGCCTGGTTTGGATCGTTCTATTGTTGAGCATCGGTTGCCAATCAAGCCTGGTTTCAGACCTTATAAGCAACCTCCCCGGAAAATCTACAAGGACGAAGTATTGGCCGACGTGAAAAAAGAAGTTGAGAGATTACTTGATGCAAACTTCATTCGGCCATGCAGGTATGCGGAGTGGATCTCTAACATCGTCCCTATCTACAAGAAAAATGGGAAGATAAGGGTCTGTATAGATTTCATAGATTTGAACAGAGCTACTCCTATGGATGGATACCCAATGCACGTTCTTTGATTTATTGGTTGATGCTTTTGTTGGACATAAGGTTATCAGTTTTATGGATGGTAATGCAGGGTACAACCAGATATTTATGGCAATAGAAGACATATCGAAGACAGCCTTCAGATGTCCTGGTCATATAGGCCTGTTTGAGTGGATAGTCATGACGTTTGGGTTGAAAAATGCTGGTGCAACTTATCAACGAGCCATGAATTATATTTTTCATGAGTTGATCGGCAAAATTGTCGAAATTTACATTGATGATGTCGTGATCAAATCTTTAAATCATGACTCACACTTGGAGGATGTAAAGAGAACTCTGGAGTGCACCCGAAAACATGGTTTGAAGATGAATCCAAACAAGTGTGCCTTTGGAGTATCAGCTAGAGAATTCTTGGGATTTCTGGTACATGAAGGAGGGATTCAAGTTGGCAAGAAAAGCATCAAAGCTATCGATGAAGTTGTCCCTCCAACCAATCTCAAGGAGTTGCAATCACTGCTTGGCAAGATCAATCTTGTGAGAAGGTTCATTTCAAATCTGTCACAAAAGGTTTTGCTCTTTTCTCCGTTATTGATGCTCAAGAAGGACCAAAAGTTCATGTGGGGTGACGAACAACAAAAGGCTTTTGATGAAATCAAGTGGTACATGAAGGAATCACCAGTGCTGGTGCCTCCGCAGTTGAACAAGCCTTTCAAGTTGTACGTGGCGGCCGATACCCAAACCGTTGGATTGGCCCTTATACAAGAATTTGAAGGAAAGGAGCGGGTAGTAGCGTACCTTAGCCGAAAATTACTTGATCCTGAGACCAGGTATTCGGCTGCAGAGAAGCTGTGCTTATGTGTGTACCACTCGTGTACAAAGTTTCGGCACTACTTGTTGAATGTCGAATGCGTTGTGTACTCCAAGTTTGATGTAATAAAACATATGCTATCTATGCCAATTTTGAATGGAAGGATTGGCAAGTGGATTTTGGCCTTGTCTGAATTTGAGTTGAAGTTCGTATCGGCAAAAGCTATAAAAGGTCAGATTATTGCCGATTTTATAACTGAGCATCGTGATCCATCGATTGATTTGCTTGAGATCACTCCTTGGGCCCTGTTGTTTGACGGGTCATCATGTGGTAAAGTGTCACACCCGGATTTAAGGGCAAACCCGAATGCAAGAATACATGTGCGCTAGGATCAAGTTACACACATGCATCGACACAGTGAATACCAAAAACACAGTGTAAAGCGTAAAGGGAGTATTAAACAGTTATTACATGACCCAATGTCTCAACTAAACAATCGTTCGAGTAGCTAACAGCGGAAAAGAAACACATGCGAGAGTCCTCCACGAGCGGTCGGGGAGAACGAACGCCTAGAACCCATCGAATTCTTCATTGTAGTCCTCAAAACGTCCATCTGAGCAGTAGCCGGGTAGTGTAGATGCAATAAATGAACAACAAGCATGAGCACATGTCGTACTCAATAAGGGAAAAGTTCTATAACAACATGCAAGGCTTTATGGTGGAAGCTGTTGGCTCATAAGCAAGTCAGCATTTTAGTTGGTCAAATTTTATTAAGCAACTGTTACTAGCAAGTGTAAGTATATACCAAACCCAGATAATAAAATGCAACAGATCCATAGAATGTAATGCACAAGTTTAAAAGTTCCATCTGCCATAGAATTAATCATGTGAGGGTCCAGGCCGCCCTTGACCGTGGGCACGGCTAACTAGTTAGTTTTACACTCTGCAGAGGTTGTACATCTTTACCCACAAGTCGCGTAAAAACCCCGAAGAGTTTTGGACCCAACCATGCGGCGTTTGCAAGGCACCATACCACACTACCGAGGTGTGATTGCATAGGAACGCTACGAGGCCGTTACAAAGATCCCCAGATGAAGGCTGCCTGCTAGGTTAACTGGTCAGTGCAACGTATAAAGCTCCCGGATGAGTACCGTGTCTTAGCTAAGCCCACACCTACGCCCGAGAAGGTCCATACGCCACTACCCGCCAGCCCCCAACCCTTATCAGGTAAAGCATACCTAACACCTAGTTCACTAATTAATAAGCCAAGATAGAGCCATATGTCTTGTGGTAGTACTGTTTTGCTGGGTGGTTCTCCATGTTCCGATTAACAAGCATAAAGTGTTCTTGCATTACATGAATGATAGCATAAGTAAAGCCATATTAACAAGTGTTCATTAAACCATCCAAAACCACGTAAAGCGCTAGCATGTGCTACCCAACATAAAGTAAACCCAGGTTGATCAAGGCATAGGATAACAAAGCTAGTCGAACCTTAGCAATAAAACCCATCAATTTAATGCATAGCAATAGTAAACAACAGTGTAATTAAAATGCATGTTGTAATAGGAATTTAACGGGAATGCAGCAAAGACTTGCCTTCTACCAGCACCGGAAACTGCTCAGGGTCTTGATACTCTTCAACAGCAGCGAAGTCCCCGAACTGCTCGTACGCTACACTCCACACATCACATACAAGCATACAATGGAAACAAATAAGAAATAGTACACCAATCATCTCAAACAGTAATAAAAGCAACAGAAAACTATTCTACTCATCGAGACGATCACGTCGACATAAAGAACGCTAAAAACGGAGCTAAAACGACGAAGCTATAGCTAAAACAATTGTTAGGACTAATCTGCAAAGAATTTTAATCTGCAAAACAGGACCTATACGTAAAGGTTTCCTTAAGGTGGAAGGACCGGGTTGCAATTTTAGAAAAACTCAGGGCTTTATTTGCAAAAGCGCGGGGTTAAGCTGGAGGGATGGGTCTGATCCGCTGGATCTAGATCGGGCGGCCAGGATCTAATGTGGGTGCGGGGTTAAGGGTTGACCGGTAAGCTGGTTGACCGGTAGGGTTTCAATCTAATCTGAGTCTTTAGTTTAAGATCCGGCGGCCCTGGACAAACGCGAGCGGCGGGGGCGGCGCATGGCCGGTGGCGGCACGGAGGCGCGGCGGCGCGCGGCGGCGGCGGCGCGGCGGCGGAAAAGGCGGCGGGGTGCACCAACCGACGCGGGGACCGCACCGGGACGACGGCGAGCGGCGGCGAACACGACAATGGGCTTTCGGGGCGACGGGGATGGCTCGACGCGGCGGGCGGCGAGAAGGCGCGGCGGCGGAGGTCCGGCGAGGCCGAGCCGGCGATGCGGTGCACACGGATGCGAACAACTAACGCGGATGAGTCCCTTACTTCCTTGCGGTGCTTCTGGCGACCTTCCCGACGGCGAACAGGACGGATTGACGACGGCGGCCGGCGAAGGCGCTGCTAGGGTTAGGAGGCGGCGGAGGCTCCGAGGGCTAGGGCGGCTAGGGTTGCAGGTGCAGGTAACACGGCGCAGCGCTGCTCGGGGCTGCCTTAAATAGGCCGGGCAGTGGGGGTCCACCTGGCGCGGGGGGCCCGGGCTAACAGGTACACGGCGGGCGGACTCGGGGACGAGCCCGAGTCGGAGACGGCCGGAGGTGGGGGGATGACGGTGGCCCCACCCGTCAGAGACGACGAGCGGCCGCGACGCGAGAAGAGGGCCGGCTGGGCCGCTAGCGTTAGCTGGGCTGGGCTGCTACGGCGAGGAGCGCAGGTGGGCCGCGCTCGCGGTTGAGGAGGGAGATGGGCTGCCACTGCGGTGCTGGGCTGAAACAGGTGGGTTTAGGGGAGGTTGCTTTCTTTTTTTCTAATTCTATTTTCTTTTAAAACAATCAAACAATTTGAATTCAAATCAAGATTTGAATCCAAACACCCAAAAATAATGCACCGGCATGAATGCACAGTAAACTCCTACATTTCATTAATTAATTAAGAAAAATGATTAAATGCCTATAAGAGCACAACATCCTTATATTCCTTAGACGAGATCGCAATGTTGCTAAGCAAGTTTTTAATTGAAATCAAATAGTGGAATTTAGGGTGTTACATAAAGGTGGGGGAGTAGGGATTTTATTAATTTCACCCAGGGGTGAGATGTTTGAGTTTGCTATCCCTATTCAGCCTACTATCACGAACAATCAAGCTGAGTACGAGGCACTGCTTAGGGGGCTTCAATATTTGAAAGAAGCCGAGGCTATTTCAGTTGAGATTTATGGAGATTCAGAGCTGGTTATAAAGCAACTGAACGGCCAATATGAGTGTAAAAGTGATGCCCTGAGGAATTATTATGAGGAGTGCAGGGAAATCTTAAAGAGTTTTCAGTTAGTGATTCTACAACATATTCCTAGAGAACATAATGAAGAGGCAAACAGGTTGGCCCAGAGTGCTTCAGGTTACAGAGAGAATCAAGAAGCGTTTTCCATGGAGGTATGTGCCTTCGGGAATGATCTTGCAGAAGATGATTGGAGGAAAGAAATTGTTGACTATCTGGAAGATCCATCCCGAAAAGTTTCTAGGAAGCTCAGGTACAAAGCCATAAAATTTGTTCTTCTGGATGGAATTCTATTTTACAAATCATTGGATGGGGTGTTGCTGCGATGCCTGGGTCCAGAAGAAGCAAAGAAAATGATGAGTGAGGTGCATGATGGGCTATGTGGAGCACATCAATCGGCCTATCGTATGAAATGGGTTATTAGGCAAGCCAGATGTTTTTGGCCGACGATGTTGGAAGATTGCTTTGAGTATTATAAGGGATGTCAAGACTGTCAGAAGTTTGGAAATATTCAAAGGGTTCTAGCGTCAGCACTAAATCCCATTATCAAGCCATGGCCATTCAGAGGCTGGGGTTTAGATTTGATTGGCTAGATCAACCCACCATCTATCAAGGGGCATAAATTTGTTCTTTTAGCAATGGATTACTTCACCAAATGGGTCGAGGCAATTCCACTGAGGAAAGTAACATCTAAAAACATGGTTGAGTTTGTTAAAGAACACATCATCTACAGGTTTGGAATTCCTCAAACAATTACAACTGATCAAGGAGCTCAGTTTGTATCCTTGGAGTTCAGGGAGTTTGCCGAAAGCATGGGAATCAAATTGTTTAATTCTTCTCCTTATTATGCCCAAGCTAATGGTCAGGCAGAGGCTTCTAACAAGATCATGATCAAGCTTATACAAAAGAAAATCTATCAGAAGCCAAAAAGGTGGCATTCGGTACTCAGTAAGACTTTGTGGGCTTACTGAATGGCTCCTCATAGGGCTACAAAGACTTCTCCTTATTAGTTGGTTTATGGGCATCATGCTGTTTTGCCTTGGGAAATGCAATCAGATTCTAGGAGAGTGGTTTTGCAAAAGGTCTTAAGCTCCAGAGATTATAGTGGCTTAATGATGGATGAATTGGAAGATTTGCATATGATCCGTCTTAGAGCCTTGGAGAATATCGAAAAGAACAAGCTGCGAGTTGCTAAATATTACAACAAGAAAGTAAAGGTCAGGCAATTTGCAGAAGGAGATTTGGTTTGGAAAGCATTACTGCCGATTGGAACCAAATACAGTGCATTCGGCAAATGGTCCCCGAACTGGGAAGGACCTTTTCGGGTGGTCAGATGTGTACCTGGCAATGCTTACATGTTAAAAACTTTACTGGGAGAAGAATTTTCTGCTGCAATAAATGGAAGATATTTGAAGAAATATTATCCTAGTATTGAAGTTGATCGTTGATCACAAGCACCAGGATTACAAGCATTTGACACAGAAATAGCCGGCGTTCAAGAAAGAAGCCGCCATTAGAACAAAAAATCCTAAACAGGGGAAATGGCCAATACTAAGATGTATTGCCCTTAGCACAAAACTATGTGACATTACAAATACTTCTTGCAGGTTTTTATTTGACAGTCCAGCTGCTCAGGATTACAAGGGGGTGGGAAGAAGAAGGCCTGGCGAAAGAAGCGAAAGTATGCTTCATTCATTTTTCTTTCTTTGCTTCTTCAGCTCCTCCCTCTTCAACTGTTCCAGGACCACCGTGACGGCAACTTGGAAGCTTTGGGGATGACCGTGGCTCGCAGCCTCCATCAGGCTGTCCCAAGCAGCTTTCAGGTTGCTGTACCTGTCGGAAACATCTAAGACAGGAGAACAGTTTGTTAGAAACAGAAATCTGAGCTCAAGCATGGAGTTAAATAAAGATGAAAGTTTTACCCCCTACTAATGCCTCCAGGGTCATGCGGCGTTCGCGTTCGGCATGACAGCGGGCGGTGATGTCTCGCAGATCATGCTCCAGATGCCGAACACGGCGGCGCAACTGGTGATTGATCCTCTGTTCTGGCGTGGCGTCCTCTTCTTCAAGGGAGGAGTCAGAGGAGATGTACTCAGGCGTTTCTTCGGTCCCAAGGATTTCTTCAGGAAGTAGATCAAGGCTGAAGAAAACAAGAAGGGGTAAACGTAAGATTGCATATGAGAGCAAGAAGCAGGTTAAAAGAAAACTCACTTTCGAATGGTGCGCTTCTTTGGTGGGGTGCTGTCCTCCTTGGTGGGTTGTTTGCCTCTGTCCGCCATGGCTTTGGGGTTTTCGCTTCTGGAGCGGGGGAGAAGATGTGAAGTTATGGATGAGTGTGCGAGTGGATTTGCAGGGCGTCCCAGAGGGCTATTTTATTGACTGAGAGAGCATTAGGAGTGATGACTGGTTGGCGTACGTTATTGGAATATCAAGCGGCAGGGTTTTTCTCCCAAATGCGAAGGGTTTTCATTGAACAGTACTTATGGATTCCCGAACTGAGGATTTTCTACGGATTTTACGCCAAGGGGCACTTGTTTTCGCGTATTCGGCTCAAGTAAAGTTCCCGAATGCGTTTAAGAAAAATAAGGTTCGCAGTTGCAAACACGAGGGGATCATCACAGTACAAGCATGGAAATTGAAATTCTTTATTTATTGCCAAAGATCAAACATCCCTATTACAATCTAATCGAAAAGCCTGTTTAGCACAGATTGGGGATGAGTGAGTTCGGCAATGGCGTCGCTATGGCCATCAAGGCGCTCCAAGATGACTTCGATCTCGTCGATGTCCTCTGGTGCGTCGCCCTGGAAGCCGCGTGGCTGGATGGAGTAGTCGACACCGGTATGCGTCGCAATGGCAGCCAAGCCCAGGGTGGTGCCCAGGCGGATGCCGTGGGCAGCCACCTCGTCCACGCGGTCTTCCACCGCGGCAAGGCGCTCCGCCGGCGTGTCACCGGGAGCGTTCACCTTGTCAGCCAACTGCTTTACCAGCATTTTCAGCTGGTCAAGCTCGGCGTCGCGGGTTGCGAAGTGCAAAACAATGGTGGTTAGTATCAAAGCCGGATTGGATTGGGGGGCAATCTAAGGAAAAGTACCATCGATGGTGGCCAGCAACTGTTTGCGCTGGTCCTCCCACTCAAGTTCGGCGATGCCAGCCTTCTTGGAGACATCTTCCAACTCACAGTGGGCCACCTCGAGCTCCGCCTTGAAGCGGAGGGCGTCGAGCTCCCCGTAGGGCACGGGGGAGTAGTTGTTCGACTCCGAGGAGTCGTCCAGCAGAGGCTGATTCGTGGCCGGCGCGGGGGCCGGGTTCCAGTGGATGAGCCTGGAACAGAGAATATCGTCAGAAACAGAGAAAACTCTAGAAAGAATCATAAGAGGAGATGACGATCATTGCCTCCGACGCGCGCCGGCACGGCTTCCTTCTGCCTCGGCGGCGGCGTGGCGCCTGTTACTACTACCCGCCATGGTTCTTGGGGCTGCGCTGGTGATTGGAAAAGCAAGCTTGAGTTGGCAAAGATTTGAAGGCTAAAGGCTTGGTGAAAGGCTGGGGGCACCTACGGTTTTATTTATAGGACTGGTGAAAAGATTGTGGCCTTGGATCGTGGTGCATATCCCGAGAAACTTGGAAAGTGGAGAGGTTTCCTTAACCGATTCGCTGTCGAGTCGTTTGGAATTCAAGCTGGGTCATATTCGGTTGACTGGCTCGGGTGAGTTGCGGTCGGAGTGCTGTTCTGGTATAGCACTATTTGACCATGGTTACTGAATAAATCGTCTAGAGTTGCAAACAAAATCATGCAGAGAAAACGAAAATGAAGTTTATAAAAGGCAAATGTTACAAGGACGGTTAATTTGGTTATACATTGCTCAGTACAACTAAATGTTCAAGTACTTTGCAATTACATTAGAGGCATTTGATATTCTCTGATTAATGCTTTTCATCCGTTCCTGATAATCTCTCTGAGTGTTGGACAGGACGGTGAGCTCTGCCTCGAACTGATTTGCTTCAGTTATGGCTGATGATGATTCCTTTTGGGTTTTTTCTATCAGTCCAGGGAGCTCGGCTATCTTCTTCTCGTCAGCTTCAATTTCAGCTGACAAATTCCTCATCTCAGTTTCCAGTGCAGTCTTTCTGAAAATTTTCAACTCGAGAGCGGATTGCAGATTGGTCAACATTTCCTTGTGGCTCTCGGTTTGGGTTTGTGCTCCCTTCGCAGCTTGTTTAGCTTTGGCTTTCTTTTGCTCAATGGCTGGTCGGGAGGATTGGCTTTTCAAGGCTCACCTTATTGCCACATAATGGATATCCAGACCTGAGATAGGCTCCAAGGAAGCTTTGATGTCTTCAGGGAGCTCTTGATTGATGGGTTCGAGCATTTCCTCGAAGTGATCAACATCTCTCATTTGATCTCGGGCATCCTTTTGCAGCCAGACAAAGATTTCTTTGAGCCTTGCCTGAATTTCCTCTGGTAGAGCCTGATTTGGAGTTCCTCCATCTCCTGTTTCGGCAGCTGGATCATTCACCATAAATGAACTCGATGGTGATTAATTTTGATCCTGAAAAAGAAGGATTGCCGGGTTAGGAATGGTTTATTAAAAGAAGATAACAGAGTTGGGTGCATGCACTTACCTCATGCCTGATTCCCTGAACTAGGGCAGGAACTTGTTCAGGTTCAAGGGGGGTTTCTTGGGTAACTGGTGGAAAGGGAGTCTGAAGAGCTCTTGGCAAAGCTGAAGCTTCTACTTGAGGGGAAGCTGGTACAGTCCCTGGTAAATTTGAGGCTTCTGGCTGAGGGGAAGGTGGATTTATCTCTGTTAAGACTGAGATTTCTGCTTGGCCAAGGGGAGATTGAACCCTTAGAGGGCTTGAAGCTTCTGGTTGAGCTAATGGGTTTACTTCTGGTGAAGCTGGCACTTCTGCTTGAGGAGGGGGTGATTGGGTCCCTGATGAAGATAAGGTCTCTGCTTGAGCAGAAGGTAGTTCAGCCCTTGGTGGACTTGTATGCTGAGGGGAAGAGGTTTCCACAGGATGGTTCACCAATATTTCTTCTGCAAAAGCCAGATGAAGAGTGAATGCCAGTGTAAATAATGATCTTTGAAGAAAAAACAAAGTAATAAAGGTCATACCAACAGATGAAGCATTGGCAGATTCTGAAGCTGATGGTTGCTGGGCTCTAGTCTGAAATAGCACATAATGAAATTTGTCAGAATAAGAGTGGTCTTGTGTTCAAGAAAGAGGAGATCTTACCTCAATAGGGACCTTTTTGGTGATTCTTTTCCTCTTGGCAGCTGGAGGTGCAACCAAGGATAGGACTTTCCTCTTGTCAGAAGTAGAGCTGCTGAGAATTGGGTCCATTGTAGCATATCTGGCCATCAGCTGAGCCAGAGTTAAGGATTTAAATCCCAGAGCTGAGATTGGATATACCACATTATAAGCAATTGTCCTGGCTCGAGGGGCAAGCACTGTATTCTGCAGGAGATGATCAAGATCACGGTTAGTGGTGAAAGGTATGCGTGATCAAAGGGAAAAAGACAAGTGTGTTACCTCTGAAGTTGGCTGAAAATCAGGCATCAACTACAGGCAGAATGAGTGCACTGGCTCACTGAAGATATTGTCATGGAATTCTTGCCACCAGGGGCTGAAGAAGGGATGAGCTATTGTTAGAGGTGTGAAAAGCTAGGTATAAAGAGTTGGGCTGCATTCATACTCAAAAACCCTTCTGGCTTGTATGCTATCCTTGATTTCATCTCTGGGTTTGAGGAATTCATGAAGGAATAATCTTGGGGGCATTGGGCCACATCCAAGCTGTCTGGCCATCATATTTGGTTGATAATACTCATAGGTGCTGTGATTTGACCTCCCTCCACAAAATTCTGCTGGCAAAGCACATGGATGGATGAAGATATTGAAGATTTCTATAGATCTTGCATCATGGCATCGAGTTTCAAAGGATAATTCAAAGGGGAGAGTTAAATTGTCATTGTTCAGATAAGAGAGACAAAGAGGATCAGGGAAGCCTTTGAAGAAGAGCTCGAAAAGCTGACTAACATTTTGGTCAATAGAAACGGTTGAAGTAGCTTCTCCATGGGTTTGGCATCCTCTGGTGATTTGAGCTTCCCCTTCTTTGTGGCTGGATGAAGAGAAAAGCCAATTTTTGAGGTTGATGTTGACAATCCGGTGCATGTACAGTTGCAGCCACATCTGCACAAACCACCAAGGGCCGTTGACACATAGTATCTTCTGGCCAGTATGCATTTGAGAAATAGTCTGATGGAGCATATGATACACACTCCCTAGGAGGTATTTTCCAAGAGGAATGCGACGACCAGCAGCCAAATGTGTAGCCATTGCAATGTGATTCAAAGTTGGCTCATTGGCTTTGCCACAAAAAATGAATCTACACAGCCACATGTTCAGGAACGCCCTGTATTCGACTTCACTCAGAGGGCCGTCTTTCATGTGATTCTGGATATATGATTTGTATCCTCTTCCTGACTTCACTCCTGTCTGCCTTGTGGAGCCTTTGAATTCTCAGGGATACATGGCTCTTGAGATGTCAAGGCCAGTGATCGTGTACACATCGGCCAAAGTTGGGGACATTGGGCCGTGACCAAAGAGGAAAGCATTGACGCCATTTGACAAAAATGGCAAGCCGCTATCAAAAGATTTTCATTCTTTGGGGTCTCGGCCAAGGATAACTCCAAGCATTGAGCAATGTGGAGGCTGTCCCAATTGCTGGTCTTGGCGCTATTATCTGCAAGTATCCTCTTATACCAATTTCTCCAGCCTGCAATTGGGGGCAAAGGCCAGTTCTTGAAAGCATCTTGCCACAGGGGAGGCCCTGATAAAGCCGCTTTGAAGGGGATTCTTTTGGATTCGGCTGCAATGAACTCGCGGGGATCGGAAGTTCCCATAGGTCCGAGGAAATAAGATGTCGAGTTGGTCTCAGTACGAATCAAAAGCTCGGTGGAAAGCTCCTATCAAGAAAAGACGGAGGGAGGAATCTGAGGTAAAAATCGAAAAGGGTAATGCCGAATAAAACTTACGGGGATGAAATTTACCTGAGCAGCTTGATTTTGACGCCATTGAAGATTTGAGCTTGGGGAAAAGATGACCTAGGGTTTGGATCTGGACGGAGACTCCGATGGATTGCAGGGAGAGAGAATAGGTGTTGAACAGATTTGATTTGAAGATATTGGCAATTGCAGTCAATTTTGGAATAAAATCACTTTTATCCCGTAATTGAAGGGGCATATGTTAACAGCAAAAATTATTACAGGAGGGAGTCTGATTTGTGGGCCTAACTTGGTAAAAAATCCCGTCCAGCGGAGGAGGATTTCTTCAAAAGATTCAGCAGAGATGCTTGCGGTCGGCAGTTTTGCTTCCGTTCGGCAAGAGAACTATTTGCGCTGATTTCGCGGGATCGCATGGTGACGTGGTCCGAGCGGAAGGGACGAATGGATGGATAAGCATTCGCATTTGGGCATTAAATTAGGTATCAAATGTTGCCACAGGGTAGTCCACCAGGAGTCATGCCACGACAAGGTATAAATATGAACCCTGGATGTATGTAATTGTAATCGAACATTCTCATAACAAACCGGCTTTACGCCAAACCTTCGAGTCCTCTAGTCGTGTCGTCGAGTTCTTCGAGAGGGTTCATCGATCCGTCGACCTCCGTAAGTACCGGCAACCTTGTATCATGTCTAGTATCATGCGGTGGATTTAGGTCGTGATGCAAGTAATCTTGTTACCATGCTTAGTATCATGCGGTGGATTTAAGATTGGTTCAAGGGGGTTTCTTGTTAGATCATGAGCCATGCGGTGGGCTAAGATCTAGCTTGGAGCTAGTTATCGGCTCTATTGGATTTTGGCAAGATCCAATAGATTCATTAAGTTACCACGTGTTGCTTTGAGTTTTTACTTTATGTTTAAATTCACATAACACTCTTTTGCCCAACTTTGATTGATTTGAATCGACTTCATCTTATTTTGTGATCTTTACATTGCACGCTTACATCTTTGCCTCAATAAGGCACGTGGATCACGTGATCTCAAATAGCCAAAATCGAATCGATCTAAGTTATCACGTGTTGCGGGTTCAAACTTGTTAATCTTGTGTAAACCTTGACAGAACCGGGTATCATGCGGTAGATGCAGCTTTCTGGGTTGTTTTAGAGCTAATCATCCGGTGGATTAGATTTCGAGTCAATCTGATAGGTTTATCATCTTTGGCAATGTTTGTTCCTTCTCCGCGGATCCTGATTCGGCTGTACAGCCGCATTCGATTATGCTTTCACGAGTAAAACGTGTTTATAAGTTATGTTTTAAATAACGTGTGCTTTTAGCTTTCCATATTTAGATTGTATCATGCGGTGGATAGATCTTTTTGTGGTTAGTGGTGTGATTTCAAACAAGTTGTATCATGCGGTGGATTAACTCATTTTGTTTCATGCTCGACGGGTTTTAAAGTACCTAGAGATGCGGTAGACTAGTGCTTTGGGCCTATGCATGCTTGTTCATTACATGTTTGTAATCATGCTTTACTTCATTTATTGTTTATTGTTATTTATTTTCGAGGATCGGTCATGGTCTTGTGCACGGGCAATGTTATTCAAACAAAGATTGATCTATCGTCATGCATACGTCATCCTTTCGGCTATGTTCTGTTTTACGAATGGTTTCTAATCTGTTGGCAGATAGCTTCTCATAGCTATATGTCACCTTGCATGGCTTTCTAACCGCAAATATGGAACTGTCTGGTACCACCTGGCAAGTTCCAAGCTTTGGTGTTTAACTACTTTGTCTTTTGTTAATTTTCAGGGAAAATTGACTGGCACGCTTTGGAATCTGCTCGCGTGCGAAGCTAGCTTGTTTGGCTTGCTGTGCGCTTGGCGCAGAGTGCGGATTTTGCGTCAACACCTAGGTCCAGTGGCACTTCAGTGGCTACGTGGGCTTGGCCAATTTGGGTAGGGAGTCGGAGACGTGTGTTGGAAGTCGTGTTCATCTTGTTGGAGTTTCCATCTCCTTCGAGAAGAATTTTTATCGGCTCCCATTCACTCCCCCCTCTCTGGTTCGCCGTATCGGTCCTTCAGAAAGTTCCCTTTGGGCCCAGAAAAACAGCCATTTCACGTGACCGGTGGCTAGTTGTGGTAACAGTCGTTGTTTAATGCCCGTTACGAATATGTCTTATTAGTAACGGGCATCTGCCTGTTACCTTTCTTGGCTTATTTGTAACACTTGATCGGTAACGGGCGCATTGCCCGTTACCAAAGGCGATCTGCGCCCATTACCAAAGCCAGTTTTTCACATAGTCATAAGCAAGGCTGATAATCTAAACAAAATTCTTATTAGATAAATTCGTTTTCTCTGACAGGCAAAATAGCTGATACAGTCGTAAATAAAATCAGCATAGACATACACAGTTCATATTTTACTTAATTAGCATACAGGGATAGGTGCTAACCATTTTGACAGGGACACAACAATATGCTTATATATCAAAGCAGAGAATAAATTCCTTCAACTGCTTCCATGTCCAACTTCAGCAGTGATGGATTGTGTGTTCCATGTGTACATGCAACAAGAGGATAAAGCAATGGTCATGACATTATATATGACAGTAGTGAAACAACACTCACAACGCATCATGACACCAACAATAACAATATATATGATAGTAGTGAAACAATTAACACTCACAACAAAGCATAAGATAGTCTAGTTATCACTGCCTTATAAACCACTGCGATGCAATTCCCACTGATATTATGTGGCCATCAGAATTAAAGTATGCTAACATGTCCAAAGCATAAGTGTCGATTTGGTACATTCAAAGCATAGCAAAAATTAAAGTATGCTAACATCCTTTATGCTTTTCATGAATTTACAGTGCAAAATTATTGCACCAGGAACATGAAAATGAATTTCAACATTTCATATAACTTCATGTGTTAGAGATGTACTATCAAGGCATGTCTCCCTAATTAATCCAGATTGACATGAATATATAACAGATTTTGGTGGTCGATGAGAGAGAGGGCGTTGGGGGTTCAAGCAAGACTAACCGCTGTCGCGAATGAAGTAGTTGTTCTCGTGATGGTCGGAGGGGCCGGATCCACGTCGGCTCGTGGCCTGAGGTTGGCGGCTCGTCGCCGTGGCCGGGACGACATCGATGGATCCACGTCAACTATCTTTAGGTTGGCCAGACGTACGTCCGCGCGCCAGTAACCGCGTCCTCATCACTGTCGTCACGCAGGGCTGCGGCGGGGAGAGAGCGGCGAAGGCGAGCGGGGCGAGTGGCGGCGGCGGTGGGGAGAATGCGCGTGTTGTGGATCTGTCTAGCTAGGAGCCGAATATGAACGGCGTGCGTAACTGTGTTTAATGAATCTACTGGCGTGCCCTTGACGGCTCTGTGCAGCAATTGGAATTTCATGGGCACTATAGTACTAGGGTTGAAAACGGTCGAACTCGGTCGGGATAACACCAATATCGTTTTCACTTTCACATTTGAATACGAAAACGAAATCAAACTCGGTGAGGTCGGAAACGAAAATGAAAACGAACTTACGGAATATCAAAGGATTCAAAAACGAACTAATTCGATCGGAAACATGTCGAACACGGTCGGAATACGAAAAACAAAACAGGAACATCGACCCTCGAAACCAAACATGCCAACAAGCAATTACAAATTCACCATCCTCACATCAAGCAATAAAATTTTGACTTCAACTTAAAAATAATTATTTAGAACCATCGTGCGAATCTGTGCCTTAAGTCTCACAATGCATTTTTTTGAAAAAAGAAAGAAAAAAAAAGATCCATCACGCATATGCACTCATTCACTGCACGACTCTAGGCTCTGACACCTTATCTGCACTCATGTTGCTGGCGCTCTGCCTTGCTCTTCTCTATGCGTACGCTCGCTGGTGCTCGTTTTTGCCGACACCACCCACGAATCTCCACCAAATCCAGTAGGCCTAAGCAGCGCTAGACCTCCCAGCTCGGCAGCTCCCGACAGTCGCGACCCTTGCGCTCGTGGCCTACTAGCTCGCCAGCGGCGCCACCTGGGTCCTAACTCCCCAGGGCTGCACTTGCATCGCTCCCTCCTACCTCGACGATGCGTTGCATCTGCATCCGAGCTTACCGATACCGCTCTCTACGCCGTCCACACCGGAGGGGAGCGCCGCCTGCCGGAGCCATGCAGGAGAGGTCGGAGCCGCGGAGGCGCTGGTGAGTGGCGGGCTGCGCCTGCATTGGTGGTGGGGGTAGCGACCACGCCGCAAGGACGGGAGGAGCAGAGGTCAGGGGAGACGACTGCTGCCTGCTTGAGTGGGATCTCAGAGTTGCTAGGTTGGGCCATAGTTTTGTTGGGCTGAGTCACTTGACTTGTATCTGTTGGGTGTATTGGCAGGCTGGGCTTCTTTTTGTTGGGACCAAAATTTGGAATGCAGCACGGGATGTATACGGGACACCCCGACTTAAAAACGGGATAAACGAAAGAGGTCGTAATAGGACCCTAACCGATTTCCTCCCGATTCCGAATTTGATATCCCGATTTCGTTTTCGATTTCGCTTTTGTCCGCAAATACGAAAAAGGTCGGGATAAATGTAGAAAACGGGGCTGAACGAAACAGGATCATCCCGTTCCGTTTTCAACCCTAATAGTAAATATAGGTAGGAAATTTTGAGCAGTCCGTGCACAGTTTGCCTGCTAACGCTGACAAGTGGGCTAGTGTCATGGGCGACGATGGTTAGTGAACCCGCATCACCTTTGTTGGGAGTTGGGTTCGGCGTGCGGGCGGGCAGCGGTTATCTTTTTATTTTGGATGCTGACGCTGACACGTGGGTAAGCCACTATTTTCTTTCAAATGAAACGTGCTTCCCTAAAATATTAGAGCCCATAAAACAACATCTAGACAATCATAAAAATATGAACAATTCGTATTTGGACATTTAGTATTTGAATAAAATATCAACAGTCACACTAGCTTGTGTGCCCAAAATTCTTAGAATCCGTTTTTACATCCCATGTTAATGATGTAATAATTCAACTAACATCTATTGTGCTCTAAAAAATCTACAAATTGACTTGCCAACATAATTTGGGTACCTAGACTTGTCTTCAAAATTTCAAATGGTTTCGATGAAGGAATTATATACTTCTATACAAATATCTACATCTCTCACATAGTTTCCTAGAATGTACCTTGAACATTGAAGTCTTCTACACTTTGCAACATGTTCGAACTCATATGCATTTGAAAACTTAACAAAACCTTATGTTCACATTAAGCTTACGAAATGTAAAGTTCCATCACTAATGGTTGTGTAAAACAAATATTATTTGTATGTTGTACTTACACAGAACAAAATAAGGCATATAAACTCAACTAACAGAATGTACACAAAACAATAAAATTAATGAATAGATGGTGATTTTAGAAAAAAATAGGAAAAAAATATCAAATTTGGACTAATAACGACAAAGAAATACTTGTTACAACATTTGATTGCAGATTAAAAGGAGAAATGGGAACTATTCTTCATTTGAATAGAACTGGGCCCCACAGTCATTTGAATAGAACAAAGGAGGAAGCAGAGGGCACTGCCGCCCGCCGCCTCTACCGTCGTGCCTGCTTCGGCGGTTTTGACACCCAAGAGGGCATCCCAGGCCTCGTCGGTGACAAATGAGACCACCACAACCTTTGATTTGACTCACAAACGTGACAAATCAAATATTATCTATCAAAAACCAATTAAAAACCGACATCCCAATAAAATCAAATCAGCGTTTTGTAATATCCAATAATTTACATTCAAGATAGATAATGTTCATTGATGCTTGCGCCTACATCCCGATGTTCATCCTGCTGACGGCGTACTCCACGGCGGGGCGGAATTTACATGTCCAAAGGTCGAACTCATGACGGATGCGACACTCGGTGCTGTAGTAGTGGATGATATCTTTGGTATCCGGACCGTAGCGCCTACATCCCGCTTCCCAAATGCAGATGTGGGGATTCTGGACGGGCAGCAACGGAATGTCGTTATCGTCGTCACAGTCATCAAGCCAGTACAACCACGCAATGTTGTCGAGATCCTGACGAGGTAGCGCAACCGCCGCAGGTTGTGGTTCTTCCACCAGCCGTCATGGGGCGATGGCCCACCGCTGATTTCCTGGAGTAGTGCCATGGCTTCGAGGTCCGCTAGGTTGTAACGGTACTTCAGCATCGCTAAAAAGTACTTGGCACCGGAGTCTTCAGCAGCGGTGGCATCTCCTATGAGCTTCAGACCCTTATCGAGGTTCCACCGCCTCATCAACCTCACCATCCCCTCAAAGCACAATGCCTCCGGATGACATAGCGATTCTTGCACGCCTCACGAAGATCACGCAGTGACACCTGCAGTAGTACCTCATCGGAGTTGCAAATGCGCCGGAACGTGCCGCAAATTTTATTGCGAAGGTTTAGAAAATGGAGAACAACCACATCCTTGATGGAGTGGATGATGATCTTGGTGAGAAGTTCATTTGGCAGCAGCAGCATCAAGCACACCGCGACGGCCATCAAGGAGAATGGGAGGAAATAGAATAGCGACGGGGTTTGGAATTTGAATGGCGGCGAGGGTTGAAGTTGGCAGCGACGAGGGATGAAGTTGGCAAGGAGGATTGAAGTTGAAGATGGATGAAGTTGGTGACTAGGATTGAAGTTGAAGGAGGCGACGAGCTCGAGGGTTGAAGGTTGAAGATGGCGCCTCTGCCATGTCGTAATAAAACAATAAATGGAAATTGAAATGGCGCTGCAGTTTGGCTGCTGCTGTTGACAAGTGGGCCCGACATCATTGCCCCGCCCCTTCTCCTTCCCACGTAATTGAAAGGCGACGCGTGGCTTTGCGCCCGAGATGGAGCCCGATGCACAATCGAGTGGCACATACTGGCAGTAATGGATTAGTGGGTGGGGGCAGAGGCGCCTGAGGGTTCCGCGTCTTGTCAATATAACTCCCTCACCCAGTCGCCCTTCCCTGCTTTCTCCCCTACTTCTTCCATAAGCTTATCATCTTCTTCTTCACTTCTTCTTCCTCCTCATGATTCACCACTACAAATCTTTCGCCACCGAGAGAAGGAGGAGATGGCATCGAGGAGCCCACCGCCATCGAAGCGGGGACGACGGGAGGACGACGTCAACGAAAGCTGCCGTCGGAAGAAGTTAGAGAAGGGGAAGGAGCCGGCGGCCAAGGACGCCGACGAGGAACCGCTCTTCGACGACACTAAGTTCACCGTCGAGCTGCTCAGGAGTGCCTTCAGAAAGCTTTAAGGTGTTGGTGAGGCCCTCGACATCAAGGCGCATCATGATGTGTACAAGGACCCGAGCGTGTAGTGTCTCGCCTTCACGATCCACGGGTTGGCTGAGAAGCTCGAGAACCTCTCTGTGGTCAAGCGGTCTGCCCACCGCCACTTCTTCTTCGATGACGGCGGCTCCGACGGCGACAACGGCAGCCACGCCGGTGACGATGGCGGTGACGACAGCGGGACTCCGACTAATTGATAGACTCCTCTACCAATTAGTAATAATAATGTGTGTGTGTGTTTTTGTGTCTTCATCAGGTTCTTGGACATGAACTGCTTAGTTTGTCTATCGATAATGAACTGCTTAGTTAATTAGTTTGATTGTTAGATTTTGTATGTCATGAACTCGTTCTAATATACACGAGTAGATCCAACCGCGTTGTGATGAACTATGTTCTGTTGTGATCCAACCGCGTTCTGATGAATTAGATCTTAGAGACAATGGATAGTCATTGCTGACGCTGACGTGTGGGCCAATGTCATTGGCAACGATGGTTAGTGAACCCGCATCGCATTTGTTGGCAGTTGGGTCTGGGCGGGCAGGCAAAGGTTATCTTTTTTATATTGGCTGTTGACGCTGACGCGTGGGCCCGTCACACTTTTTTTGGAATGAAACTTGCTTCCCTAAATTGTTAGAGCCATAAAACAACACCTAAAAAATCACAAAAATACGAAAAATTCGTATTTGGTCATTTAGTATTTGAATAAAATATCATCAGTCACACTTGTGTGCCCAAAATTCATATATTTCAATTTTACACCCCATGGTAATTATATAATAATTCTAATAACATCAAAGCTCTTAAAAATATACAAATTGACTTAGCAACATAATTTGGGTACCTAAACTTGTATTTGAAATTTCAAATGGTACCGATGAAGGAATAATATACTTGTGTACAACTATCTACATCTCTCACAGAGTTTCCCGAGACCGCTCAACATAGCAAGGAATGCTTTGTAAGCGGTGGGGTTCCACACCCAAGAAATCTCATCTCGTATCCCCTCTATCGACAAACACTGGCTGACGTCGCCGTGACCGCACACGCAGCGCATGGTCGAGCATGTACCGCGTAGGCTGCGAAGGTCAGCCAATGGACGCTCTGAGGTCGCACCGATGCGCTCCGCAATCTCAATGCAGAGGTCTTGAGGGAGGCTGAACAGTGATGCCGGCTGATGCCGCGTGCTTCTTCCCAGCATGCTATTCATCTCCGGCCGGGAATGGTGACGATGAGGAGTAGGCAGTTGCTATTTTTCGCGGGTAGAGATGAAGGGGCAGGGGATCTAATTGTTTTGGAACGAGAACATACAGGAGATTTGTTTCCAAACACGGGTTGATTATGCAATGGAGACGACGTTTGGCTAATCCGCGTAGAGACGATGTTTCGTTACTCCGTGTATCATTTAATTCTACTTTGGAATCACTACCTCTGCAGTGATGCTCTCAACCATTTACTGGCAACAATTTCGCCATTGACCTTCTTGGGAACCTCTTCCCGTTTCCTGTGCTATTGATCTTATCCCTTCCTCTCTCTTTTTTTGGATATGATGACTACATTGGTCATGTTTGGATGGAGGTGTTAGTGTTAGTTTGTAGCAAACTAACACCAAAACTAACACTTTGGAGCAAAACACATGTGTTAGTTTGGTGTTAGTTGAACTAACACCCACAAAAAAACTAACACCTCCAAGAGGTGGTACTTGGTGTTAGTTTGGTAGACCCCACCACTTTTCCCTTTCTCCCTCTCCTTTTTCAAATGTTTGGAAAAGTTAATTCAAATGCAAACTAACACCTCCATCCAAACATCCACGATGTTATTTTTTTATGTGTTAATTTGGAGGTGTCAAAAACTATCACTAACAGTAACACTAACATCTACCATCCAAACACGACCAAGATTATGTAGAGCAGTAGTGCCAAGAGTATGCGCCATCTGGTGGAGACGATGTTTGGTTACTCTGTGTATCATTTATTTCTACATTGGAATCACTACCTCAGCAGCTCTACTCTCGGCCATTGACTGGCAACAATTTCGCCATTGACCGTCTTGGGAACCTTCACGGCCGTTTCCTGTGCTCTTGACCTTATCCCTTCCTTGTTTTTTCTATAAAAAGGCACCGACGCCTATCGGTCCTCCTCACTTCAAGTTGCTTCCTTCTTCTCTAGATCTAGATCTAGCTATATGGTTCCTTCTTCTGATACAAAAAAGCGAGTCACTTGCTTCCTTCTTCTCTAGATCTAGATCTAGCTATGGCGCAAAGAATAGGTCTTGTAGGGTGCAATCTTTTGCTTTTCTCTCTTCTTCCTCCTCCTCAATCTCTCAGTTGCTAGAAGAATTCTTGTGATATGGGTGATTGGGTTGCTCATCCCTCTAACACAGCTGTCAGAAGAATTCTTGTGACATACCCCTTGCTCGTAGCTGTGTCTGGGTAAGGTAGCCCATAACCTCTTGGCATCAGGATGAACGAGCCGATGGAAAGCCTGTTGCAGCTTTTCTGTCACACTTGGGCTCTTGCAAATCAAAATTAGGGTTGCAAAATCCGACGGAATTCATCCTGTGTCCAATGATCATTGCTTTGTGGTCTCATTGCAAGCCAGAAATCAGTTCTCTAAGCCATCAACAAAAATGGAGCTTGTTCAATGACCATGTGCTGCAAGATCGACGACCTGCAAGAAAGATCGATGTGTGTGTGTGTGATTGTGCATATCTCGTCATGAAGATATGGCCGCATTGTAACCTTGCTCTGATGTATCAATGATGATTGTAATTTATGTGTGTGATTTTGCATATCGCGTCATGAAGATATGGCCGCATTGTAACCTTGTTCTGATGTATCAATGATGACTGTAATCTATGTGTGTGTGATTTTGCATCTCAAGAGACATGCTTTTGTGATTATCTCTGTGCAGTACAATTTTTTGTATGATTTACCTACTCACTTGCAATGCTTGAAGAACATGTCGACGGAGGCTGTCTAAGAGCAACTCCAACAGTTTGGCAAATCAACTTGTTTCTCTCAGGATTCCTGATGTAAGTTAGATCTAGATTTGGCAAGTGAAATTATGCCAAATTATTGGAGATGAACTCTTTTTTTACTTGGCATATCTTTTTATAAGTTGGCAAAGTACAAGATTTGCCAAGTAAAATTTGGCAAACTCATGGAGATAATCTAATCCGTGTCTCTTTTGATGTAATCTGTTCGTGATTTCGCATATCTTTCCCATAACAAAGGCGATGCTGGTTCATTAGTCCTCGTCTCTTTCCCGTAACAAAGGCGACGCGGGTTCGTTAATCCTCATCTCTTGCCCGTTACTGAACTGAAGCAGAATACAAATAGAATATATATAGTATCTTTGGCAGAATATATTACAAGAAGGATTCAAATTACATCACATCCCATATATTACAAAAAGGATTGAAATTCCACCAATACATCTCATCCTTTATATTACAAAACAGATTCCATTTCCACCAATAGACCCATCCTCCTTTATTAAAAAAGGATTCAGCAAAAATTAGGCTTGCTTTTTCTTGATTTCTAATATAAATTTTTTCACTATGGTCGCATCGCAAGTACAGTGTTTTGTTAGTTCCCAAGAGTTGGGGCTTGTATGAAGTGTCAAAGGATGGAATTTCGTCAAACTGATTGTATTCCTCCTCCTCAACAACATTTTCAATCCACGCAATCCTTTTTTCAGGCATAACCACATACCAGTTCTTCTTTGCAAGGTCAGGTACATAGAACACTTGCTCAACATCATTGGCGAAGACAAACAGTTCGTTTTTGTAACCAAAGACACGGAGATCAACACTAACATAACCATATTTGTCCTTGCTCATAGCTCTCTTCCCATTGGTGACCCATCTACACCAAAACAAAGCTACCTTCAATCCTACATAATCAAGCTCCCATATCTCCTCTATTTGACCATAATATGTGTCTGTCTCCATGTCATCATCATCGTCATGACTGTCATCAATGACGGCCCGTACACGCACAGCAATATTTTGATAGACGCTCTTTTTATCCTAGGTCATGGTGTAGAATGTGTATCCATTGATATCCATTGCTTCGTATCTTGTAATAGTGAACAATGGCCCCGCTGCTAGATTCTTTATCTCGTCGGTAATTACAACATTATTGTTGCATGTCTCGACATAATCTCGGAGCCACATAGTGAAACCTTGCATGTGCATCTTTGCAAGCCAAGCCTTTCCACTGTTAGGGTTATCTTCACGTAGTTGTCGTTTGTTCTCATTGGCAAATGGTGTAATTAGGTGCAGCTGTTGTATCACGGTGAAATGAGCCTTTTGGAATGCATCTACATCCGGAGTGACTGACCTTTTCCCCATGGTCCCAACACCTGAAAGCCTACCTTCATGCTGTGAGCGAGGCACACCAATGGGGTTTTGTGGGTCCATATAACCCATGGCCCACTACACTGCTTCGATGATCTCATAGCCACAAACAATGGCTCCCTCCGGAAATAACCGGTTATGTACCAATGATTTCAGGAATCCATAGAACCTCTCATATGGAAACATCTGATGAAGGTAAGATGGGCCAAGGAACCAGATTTCCCTCGTGAGGTGTGCCGTTAGATGCAGCATGAGATCAAAGAATGACGGTGGTAAGGTAGCTTCAAGCAGGCATATGGTCTCGAAATGCCTCCTCTCCAAGTCCAATAGTTTTTTCTCATGAATCACCTTCTATTCTATTGCATTGAAGAATAAACACAATCTCGTGACTGTGTCGCGAACCAGTTCTGTCTTGATACCTCTAAGTGCAATAGGAAGAAGAGTTGTCATCAACACGTGGCAAGCATGAGATTTCATCAAGTTGAAATTCATTTTCATGTCCATCACTGACACTAGCCTCTTGAAGTTTGATGAGTACCCTGAAGGTACTTTCAAAACATGCAAAAACTGATAGAATTCTTTTCTCTCTGCCTTTGACAAGGTGGTTGCTGCAACAGGAAGGTTCATCCCCATCTCGAGCTCCGGCCTAATGCCCAGCTCTTTTAGATCCTCCCTTTCATTTTTATGATCTTTTCCTTCGGACTTCTGTTGTAGCAATGTTCCACAAGTAGCTTCACACACATTCTTCTTGACGTGCATGTTGTCAATCGAATGACGCACATCCAACATCAGACAATGCACTAGCTCCCATAGAATTGATTCCTTGTTCCACATTCCTTCTTCTTCTTCACCATTTCGTTTCTTTCTTTTGCCAAGGGTTTCTTCAGTCAGTTTGGGTAACTCCTATACAGTTTTGATGTCCTTGATCGACTTTCAAGTGGACTAGATCTCCAGTCACATGCAACGACGCCTCTCGATTCTCCTTTTCCCCATTAAACTGACAATCCATGGCACGGTATGGATGTTTCTTGCTGAGCAAATGACGGTGCCCCTAAATACGTATTTCTTTGAATGTCTTAGCCATATTACGCAAGTATCTTCCAAGCAGTGTGGGCAAGCTGCACCTTTCCTTTTTCTCTGGCCAGAGAGGTTGCGATGAGCCGGGTTGTTGTTGATGGTGGTGAACAACATGCCATGCATTGTGAACTCCTCACTCTTGTACTCATCCCAAACCTTCGGCACACCAGGTTTCCACAATATCTTCAAGTCATCAACTAGTGGCCTCAAGTAGACATCAATATGGTCGTCAGGTTGCTTTGGCTCCGAGACCAATATCGTCAGCATCATATAAATCTATTTCTTGCATAGCCAGGGTGGAAGGTTGTACAACGACAGCACAACATGCCAGGTGTTATGTGTTGAGCTCTGGTTACCGAATGGGTTCACGCCATCCGTGCTCATAGCAAACCGTATGCTCCTTGCGTCATCAAACCACGGGAAGTGGTTATTAATGCTACCCCATTGCGCTGCATCTACAGGGTGCCTAAACCTGTCATCTTTCTTATAATTAACCTCCTTTCAGCCTTTGTCATGCCAGCGCAAGAGTTGGGCCTCCTTTCGTGTTGCGAACCATCTTGTCAGCCGAGAAATGATGCAAAAATACCATGCCACCCTCACAAGAGCCCCTCTGTTAGCCTTCTTCTTCTTGCCTCTGATCTCACCGGGCTCGTTCTCGTCATCAGCAGTATTACCATCTCCACCATCCTTTTTCCTCTTGTACCGATCATAGCCACACTTGGGGCACTTGTCAAGATCTGCATAATCTCCACAGAAAAATACACAACTGTTCTTGCATGCATGGATTTTTTCAACCTCTATTCCCAGGGGACAGATTATCTTCTTCTCCACATAGATAGACTCTGCTATTTGGTTTCCTTCAGGTAGCATGTCTCTAAGCACATCCAATAGATGTTTGAAACTTTTATTGCTCCAACCATGATCTGCATTAAGCTTTTGTTGCTCCAACAATAGAAGTTTTAGATCACCAGAAAGGCGAGAGTTCTTCTGGCAATCAGGATAGAGGGGTTTCTTTGAATCTTCAATGAACTACTTCAGCCTCGCTAATTCAGAAGGTGTGTACACTCGTTGAAACTCAACAGCCCGCAACATTTGATCAACATTGTGCACACGTTGCAACACCTCACCATCATCGAAGCCCCTAACTTCTTGATTAGTGATTTCCTTAGGCCTCAACACATTTGGTGGGAATAATGGTTCATTTCCCTCAAAAAGTCCACTCTCATCAAGGTCTTCATCATGGTTGGTCGCATGGTGTCACACTTCACCTTCATTTAGGCAGCCTGCTTTGAGTTCATTAAGGCCTTCCTCACAATGTTTATTCCAACACGTGTAATTTTTTTGTGAAACCACGTGTGACCAAATGATGAAAAATGATTTCTCGTTGTGTGAATTTCTTTTAGTTGAGACAATCAATACAGCGGCAAAGCATTGTCTGAACACCACGGTTTCTCTTATTTGCCTCTACTTGATTTAGAAAACCATTGACCCCGCTTAAGAAATTCTCCCAATGTTCTTGGGGTTGTCTGTACATCCAAGCCCGAGCAGCAGACGCTCTCTGCATTCCATACACCAAATGAGCATAATTCATCACACAAAAGGATAGCTAAAGAATTTCAATAAAAGGGGCCAATTAATTTCCACCTTGATGATGACTTTCTACGAGGTGAGCGCGGCCGAGGAGGAGGATTGGAGGCGGTGTCGCGGCCGCGGCAATAGCGCGGAGGACGGCGCGGTCGACGTCCGCTCTGGTCCCTTTCGGCGTGACTCACGCGCGACCGGACGGCCTGCTACAGCGCCGGCTTTCTGCGGAGAGAAATTAAGCAAGATCCTTAGAGTGCGCGCAGCTGGCGATGGCAAACGGGACAGGCCGGTGGGGACATCTGATCACACAGATCGAGCGAGTGACCTTCTGAAGAGAGAGAGTGAGTGTTGTTGTCGGAACAGGAGTGGCCTTCTACGGAGAGAGAACGAGTGGTGTCGGAAGGAGAAGACAGAAACGAGATAACAAAGTGCGTCTCCGATGTGAGAAAAAAGGCGACCCTGGGTGGAAATCAAAGGAGACGCATCGTACAAGCATGCTTCTCCAGTATGAAATTATCGGTAACGGACTTTATAGCCTGTTACCAATACAGCAGCGATCAGTAATGGACATAAGCAGTCTGTTACTGATAGGGCATTGATCGGTAATGGACTTTACAAGCCCGTTACCGATAGGTTTAACATTTGTAACGGGCTCTATTTAACATCCGTTACAAAGAATTTATGTAACGGGCGTTTAAGAATCCCGTTACCAGAAGTCCACATTGGTAACGGGCGTTGTGGAGGCCAACCCCAGGGTCGGCCTACCATGCTTATAGGTAACGGGCGCCAAACAACAACCGTTAAAGAAGTGGGTGCATGTAACGGACGTTAAGGGCCCGTTACAAATGTTGTGTGACCTATTTGAAGTTTTCATGTAGTGTGGTTGAGCATGGTTGGGAGATATCCATCTTGTCACGTGTAAGGATCGAGTTGATGTGTCATCTTGCCTAACCCATTTTATCGTGCAACCACTTGACCGTTTTGTGAGGCAACGGCTTAGCATAAATCCCACTAGCTTGTTAGATAGCCAAAAGGAGAGCTAGTGAGCAACAGGAGATCATGGAGTAGGAGTAAGGTCTTTGTGACTTACATCCCGGTTGAGGTTCTTGGTGATATTCAGCCCCTTGCTTTGCTTCCGTATTAGCTACTCTAATTTAGCTAGGGTGGGTAATAGCTTTGTTAGGATCTGCAGCGGCACTATGGTGTACGTTTGTGGTACCCTACTTATGGGTAAAGATGTACAACCTCTCCAGAGTGTAAAACTTATTCGAATAGCCATGTCCATGGTATTGGTTGAGTTATGGTTTGGGCACATAGCTAGTGTTTATGGAAGGATGATTTTATGGTGTGAGTTGATTTTGGAAGTGTCCGGCAGTTGTGCCGTGAGCTACTGCGGACGGGGAGTCCGGTAGCATTAAAACTTGGATCCTTGTGTGGATCAACCCCCACTACTAAAGAAATGTTTTATGAAAAATTCTTTGAAAATGAACCATTGCATGTGTAAAATCTAGCTTTATTTCAAATGAACCTTATCCTTATCCATGATATACACCTTGTGCATATTCTTGTATTATCCCCCTCCGTGGGTGTGGTAGGACTTGTTGAGTACTTTTGTACTCACCCTTGTTACTTATGTTGCCTCAGTGGAAGACCCGAACTTCGTTGCCGAGGACGTCGAGTAGGTGGTCATTTCCGCACCCAACATTGCTTGTGTTGTTGGCCTTTGCAGAATGCTTCCGCTAGCGTGTAGATGCTCTGATGATCTAGATCCCGATCTGGACCTGGTCTGGATTGTGCTTTGGAGCATCACTGTTGTTTTCTTTCTTATCATAATAGTGTTTCTTCATTGTGCTCCTTTGTAGGAGTTGTAACGGTTATGAACCATCGGTTAAACAAATGTGTATCAGCCTCCCGGGACTGATAATTGTATCACATTTAGTCTCTACTTATGTGGGGACACTTCAGCGACCCCATGGTGAAATAGTTAGTGGGGTCGTGGCTCTCTAGCAGGTCCTCGTACAGTTGGAGGGAGATGACTGACCGACCAATTGTAAATCGCTCGTGGCACCAGAGCTGCAGAAGCAAAGAAAAGTCGAGAAGGATCGCCTTCTCCGAATGAACCTTTGACACCCCTGTGCACAGCCCCCTGTATGTGCTAGGAAGAACAGTGTTACCCTAACAGATCTGGGCCATCACGTCCAAGGGCGCATCGGCGATCCTCCAAGTGTATGGGATCAAGAACTTTGACACCGCGTCTCCCTGCGAACTCTAGAACATCACGAACCCAAATAGCCACAACAAATATGCCTCTAAGAACATATTGACTATCTCAGGCTGGGTGTCATCTACTAGGTAATCAGCCTGCACAAACAAAATCGAACATTCGTTACATTGTCTCCACAACTATAAAAACAAAGAAAAATATGAGGCCAGGGTATGTATGATGAATTGCTGCAACCAGACCAAGGTGGGTCTGTAAGCGTTCGCGAATGACTAGTACGACACGGAGGAGTGATCGTTCCGAGGAACATTCATGAACTGAGTGAGGAAGTCATCATGCCAAGTCTTAGTCGGGATGTCCACAGCCTCCATCGCCTCGCCTTCACAAGGAAGGCCCATCAACAGAGACGTCTCCTAAAGAGTTGACATCAACTCGCAGACGGTGAAGTGGAACGTGTGGGTCTAGGGCCTCCAGTGATTCAGAAGCGTATGGAAACGTCTGATGCGATCCTTCTGAGGTATAAAAGTAGTCATGCAGTGTGTAGCCTGAAACAAATAAAGTTAATTTTTTAGTACAAACATAAGTATAAATGAAGGTAGATACATCAACATAACATCATTTCACGTACTAGGGAACCCAAAGGTCGTGGATTGGCATCAATATGCATGTAGTGAGAGAACACACATGTCCAAGATCCTCTCCGAGAACGGTGGATAGGAATGAGCGGTACCTGACATCAACCCAAGGGTCCAACAACTCTAATCGCACATATGCTGCAGCCGCCTCAGCCCAAGCCTGAGCTCGAGCCTAAGCCAAAGCCTTAGGCAGAGCATAATCCTAAGCCTTCCATACAAAAATTTAAAGTAAAATTAGAAAAAACCACATAAATTATTTTCTACAATTTCTAAACCAGATAAACTAATATTCTAAAATTTCTAGAACAGACAAATTTATATTCTAAAATTTCCAAACCAAATCAATTAATTTTACAGAACTTCTAAACCAAATCAAGTAATTTTCTACAATTTCTAAACCAAATAAAGTAATTTACTAGATTTTTTCAAATAGAAAAAGTAATTTTCTAGAATTTCTAAACTAGACAAAGTATTTTCTGCATTTTCTGAACAAGATAAACTAAAATTCTAAAATTTCTAAACCACATAAACTATATGTCTAAGATTTCTAACCAGATAAACTAATTTGCTAAAATTTTCAAACCTTATCAACTAATTGTCTAAAATTTTGAAACAAAATAGAGTAATTTTCTACAATTTCTAAATCAGATAAAGTAATTTTCTAGAATTTCTAAACTAGGTAAAGTAACTTTCTACAATTTGTAAACCAGATTAATAATTTTCTATAGTTTGTAAACTAGATAAAGAAAATTTCTAATATTGCTAAACAAGATAAAGTAATTTTCTACAATTTCTAAAACAGATAAAGTAGTTTTCTAGAATTTGTAAACTAGATAAAGTAATTTTCTATAATTTTAGAACATATAAAGTAATTTTCTAAAATTTCTAAGCAAGATAAACTTATTGTCCAAAATTTCTAAATTAGATAAAGTAATTTTATAAAATTTCTAAACTGGATAATGTAATTTTATAAAATTTCTAGACTAAATAAAGTAATTTTGTACAATTTCTAAACTAGAGAAAGTAATTTCCTAGTTTTAAAGCAAATAAAGTAAGTTTCTAGAATTTTGAAACCAGATAAAGTATTTTTATTCATTTTCTAAACCAGATAAACTTATTTCATAGAATTTTTAAACTAGATAAACTAATTGTCTAAAATTTCTAAACTACATAAAGTAATTTTCTACCATTTCTAAAGCAGATAAAGTAATTTTCTACAATTTCGAAAACAGGTAAAGTAATTTTCTAGAATTTCTTGTTACAAGTGATTTGTGAAAGAATGATTGATTGATTATTGTTGAACAATGTACAAATATATACAACCCCAAGGGGTTAGATGTAAAGGCGTCATGCCTCTATGGTGCAAATTGTGACTCTTCGGTGGGAACCGCTAGGAGCGTTAGACTAACATAGGGTGTATTTGGTTGAGCTATAGCTGTGGAAAAGTTGTTATCGACTATGAGCTGTGAAAAAAGCTACTGTGAGTTGTGAGTTGTGAAAAAGCTGAAAGCCGTTTGGCTAGAACAGCTGTGAGCAGTGAAAAAAGTTGTTGCTTGCTGGGAAATGTCCATAATACCCCACAAGTGATGAAGGCAGGTTGATATTCCAAATGATTATAAATTATTGCTTTCTTCACTAATTCCCATGCAAATTACCCGGAAAGGAATTTTTTCATGAATGTATTGAACAAGTTCTCAAAATGGGACATAAGATGAACTTTGCCTTCATCTCAGTGGTTCTTGAGCACAGAGAAATAAATTTGTATACTCAAATTGAAGATCGAAGGTCAGACTTTATACTGTTTCAGCATTGTCTAGTACTGTAGTTAACTGACGGAAGGATTCCGATGGTTCAGAACTCCGTTTTTCCTAATAAGTTCAGAGTTTTTTTATCTGAAACCGTTGATCTTCGGGACAAAAGTCCTATGTACCATTTGTAGATGTTTGTACCAGCTATAACTTTTGTTAAAGGCTCAGGGCAATTTGGTGTTTGGTTTGGACGAATTTCATCGAAGAACGGGATGCGTTTTTGTGCACTTTTGAGGTCTGCAATTTGGACTTTCTCCTTTCTTCGGCCGTAAACAAATGAAGCAGCTTGCACAGCCGTCGAGATGCCCGTCGCCATGCTGCACTGAATACGGAGGGGGAGAGGGGGTCGGCAGAGCTAGTTTGAAGGTGCCGCCGCTAGCTAGCCGGGAGGGGACGTGCCACAGCGTCATAGCGGAGCCGTGGGGAGGGACCGTCGGGGACCTCGCGAGGGCGGCAGAGCGGAGCTCGCTTGAGCCCGCAGCGTAGCTCACCCGTGCTGCCGGCTCATGGGCATGCGGACAAAGGGCGGCGCAGCCACCAGACGACAGGGGTTCGCCATCGGAGGGCACGACACCGTCTGTTGGAGATCCAAAGGGCAAGGTGCCTGAGGAGAGGTGGAGGAGGGGCACCACGGCTTGAGGGGAGACGGAGGCGGGGCGATGCCTCCGGAGGGAAGGCCCCGGCTGCTGCCGTCGCCCGGGGGCACGGTCGGAACCCTAGGCTGGAGGTCTGGCGTTCGGCGGGAAAGGTCACAGGCGGACTCGAGAGGGGACGACAAGAAAAGAGTCCGCAAACCGTTATTCACATAATCGGTGTCATTGCGGGTAAATTGCTGAACTTGCCTCCCTGACATTCGCTAAAAGCAGGTCTGAAGCTGCTGTGAGTTTTGCACTGCGAGAAAGTTGGCTTTGGCCCAAAGCAGCTGGCGAAGCTGCTGTGAGTTTTGCACTGCGAGAAAGTTGGCTTTGGCCCAAAGCAGCTGGCGTTTCACGGGCCTTTGGTTTGGCTACCAGCTTTTTTGAAAAGCTACAACTCCTAAAAGCCAAACCAAAGGGAGCCTTAATTAGTCCTAATTAATCTAACTGATCATTAATTAACTAATCTTAACACTCCCCTTGTTCAATTAGCTCCGTAGAAGTCTTTACTTGTTAAAAAATTACAATGTTGAATCCTAGGAAAAACCCTGTGGGAAAAAATAAGGAGTAACACCATGATATAAATTGTTGCAATCTCAATAGACTCTCTAAGTATTCTTAAAGTCATAGTCTAAACAATTTGATCAAAGTCAATATGTCACAAATATTATCCTTGAAAAACCTCATTGATGAAAAATGGATACTATGACATTTATAATGTGTTAATATTATCTCATTAAAAACATTATGTGAGAAAGCTCTAGTAGAGTAAAACTCATATAAAGAAAAGAGTGTAATATGACATATACCTGGAATAATCTATATTTAGAGAGGTTCTGCCCTTGATTCTTGTAAGTCTCTAAGTCTTCTCATACCAATGCCTTCAACACATTTATGGAATGAGGAGTATGATAGATATTTTGTGAATAAGTCAGCTAGATTATCACATGACTTAGTCTGCAAGATTTCAATTTCTACATTCTTTTGGAGTTCCCCCCCTAATTCTTATAAGTCTCTAAGTCTTCTCATACCAATGCCCTCAACACATTTATGGAATGAGGAGTATGGCATAGATTTTGTGAATAAGTCAGCCAGTTTATCACATGACTTAGTGTCAGATGGTGAGATCTGCACAGCCCACGGGGGTGTTAATCCCTGTGGTTTATTTGTTCGGCGGGGAGGAGTCTAAGGCTAAGAGCTCGAAGGTCGCACACGAGTACGCGGAACACAGAGAACACGACGAGTTTATACTAGTTCGGGCCTCCGGAGAGTAATACCCTACGTTCAGTTGTCGGTTTAGATTGCTAGAGGGCTGGTCGAGATGATGTTACAAGGGGATCGCCTCGTTCGTGTTGACGGTTAATAGTTGTATCAAAGTTCGTTTAGACTTGCAAGCGGACAAGTCTCCCGTCGTAGTCAAGGGACCCTTCTTCCCTCGAGTGGTGAAGCCAAGGTATCGAATCCGTGGAACAATGTGCAACGCAAGGATTCAATCTAGTAAAGCAAGGAAAGCTATCTTATGAAGAAGCAAGTTGTATCTAATCTACTAACTCATAAAGTAAACGAATCTAATCTAATCTACTAAAGAGGTAGCAAGAGAAAGCAAGAGATAACCGATCTAGAGAGTCTAGATCATGCTTATGTTGTAGCTCCAAACAAGATAGATGAAGATAGAAAAGAGAATCTCATTAAAAGCATCTTTAAATCGCGGCCTTCCTTCCGACTCCGAAAACGCCCGCCTTTCGGAACCCCCGTTCTGTCACAACGTATCCCTACTCATGCGGGTAGTCTAGGGCGAGTTCGATAAGAGCAAGTTGAAATCACTTGGCCGGTCCGGTATGCACCTCTAGCCACCGCGGCTACAAGAGCACCCTATGTAATCTAGCTATAGACTAGATCGTAGAAGAAGCAAAACCAAGAAGAAAACAAAATGATCGAGAAGGCACTTGATCGCTAGAAATCGGATTCACATAAAGACTTCACCATGAATGATTACATGAACATGATCACCACCGGGATCCTACCTTGATCTTGATCCTTGCTCTGGAGCTCCGACGTGGTCTTCCATGCAAGGTTCCCACGTCGGCTAGGGAGACCCTAGACAACTAGCACGACCCTCATCTCCGAGATGGTGTCCCTCAAGCTTCTCTCCTCCTCGGTGGCGGATGACGAATTGATTGATGTGTGGCTCTCAGTCAGGGGGCTATAAATAGCCCGAGAGGCATCTAGGTCAAAAGGGGGACCGATTGGGCCCCGAAATGGGCTGGGCCGGCCGGCCTGGGCCGACCGGCCTGGGCCCATCTCGGCCCAGTCTGTGTCCTCCTTCGTCTGGTATTGCTTCTCGAGTCTTCTAGATCCTCTCCCCTTTTGCAAGATTTAGCACTTTTCTCTCCGAATTGGACAAAGCTCCTTATCTTGCAAGATTCAGCACTTTTCTGGCTAGGTCCTCGGAGTTTTCCATCTTCTCGAGCTTGGTCCTTTTGCTCTTGGAGTCACGTTCACTTCATTGCTTGACTTGTACCGGGCTTCAAGGTCTTGTCATGAGGTGCTTAATGAACTTATCCCGGAAGTCTTGCTTTCAACGTTAAAACCCTACGTAAACACTTAACTCCAAAACCGACATGCACAAGTGAACTTGTTATACCACGGGGGTTAGTACCAATGGATAAGATACAAAAGTCATGCCAACACCGAAGGTAAACTCATGGCTAGGTTGACGGAATTTCACCGTCAACAGCTCCCCCATGCTTAAACCTTGCTCGTCGTCGAGTAAGCTTTCGATGGATATCATCGTTGCCCCTCATTGTTTAAACCTTGCATTTGATCATACATGAGGAAACATAATGCTCTCAAAGGTTTAGTCGTTAAAGTTCCATAATGTACCAGCCTTCATCCCTATGGAGGGTAGATATTTAATTAAGCTTATCCCACAAGTATTAACATGCTCCCAAAATTCGAATGGATCTCAGAAATTTTGAAATAAAGAACAAGATGAAAAAGAGCTAAACCAAGTTCACAAATTTAAACCATCTTGCATCTTGCTCATGAACTCTTATCTCATCTTGTCTCTCAAGCCTATTTATTCTACTCCTTTCCCTCACATAACACATACATATATGGTAGGCTTTATATGGAGCTTTTTTGGGAAAGTTTAGTCCTACCAAGATACTATAAATGAGATGTTGTCAAAACAAGACAAGCTTCTCATGGTCTTACCGAGACTCGTCAAAAAGGTCATTGGAAAACGATGTTATATCAAGGAGGGGAAAGAGAAAAATACACACACTTGAGATAGGTGGACATGTGCAAATGGCAAAGAGTGATCCCGAGGCACAAAGGAAGTCCTCGTTATCTGATTGCACATGGTTGGAAAATGATTATGGATCTTTTAATCTTGAAACCTTGAAATTCCTAATGCACTTTAGAGAACTGGGAAGTTCACTTTATTTTATTTTTATTTATACATACTCATATTTTCTTCTCATTTTTTTCTTTATACGCACTTTTTTCTTTCTTTTTCTTTCTTTCTTTTCTCTTTTTCTTTCTCATCAAAATTTTTTATTGGCTCCCCTTGAATTCTAAAATGGCATTGTACCTACCTCCTCCCCCATGCTTAGATGTTGCTCGTCCTCGGGCAAAGAGGTGATAGAGATAAGGTAGGTACCGGAAATACTTTTCCTTTGGAGAGATACTTGAAGTCTTCAATCTTGGCACCATCGATCTTCCTTGAATTGATGATCCATTCTCAACAATAGGTTGTGGTCAAGGATGTAATCACAAAAGATGATATTTGGTTTTAAGGGTGGATATCCGGCGAGGTTTGTGAGATCTTCGATGTGGGGATACACAATGCACGGATAAGAGGCTAGCAATAAGATAGATACGCAAAAACGGAATGACCAGCTTCTTCGGGCCAGAGAAATCAAGGCCTCAAATAACTCAGCCAAAAATAAACCTTGTATACTAAGTTTTTGCACTCAAATATTTATATGGCTCTGGATAGGTAGAGCAACACGCAAGTGGTATTTATGACAAGGTTAGCATTACTTTTAAGAACAAAAATAAATTATCTTTAATCTATCTAAAACTTGAGATCACATAAAACATTATGGGTCTTTATTTTATCATAACCTCCGCTAACGATTAAGCTAGCATTTAGATAATTTCAGATTTGTATTTTAAGAGAGTACTAGCTTAAACATGCATAAAACAATTACAAAGATAAACAAAGCAGCAATTATAATCATATATCATCATGGCACAAACTTTTGTAACTTTACTAATGGTAAAAACTTAGTGGTGACATTATTCATGATGAAAATAAAAACTAACACACATGCTGAAAATTAAAAATTAAAGTAAAAGCTAAAAATACTACGCATACATAGGCACATCCAAGCTGAAAATTAATGAAAAGAGGGTAGAGGAAAGATAACTAAAGCTCCTCCTCTCTCTAATCTTCCGCCGGTGGTTAATATTGATATTCTTGGTTGTTGCACCCTTACTCATAATAGGAATGCACCACTCCTCCTATGAATCATTAACGGTACTAAGTGAAGGTGTCAAAGCTCATAAGAGATGTTTGCATCACCTTCACCCATTTGGTTTGCATTGGTTTGGATGGCTGCAATAATTTGCATGTTTTCTTGCAGCGTATCCTCCAATGGTGGCCACACTTTGTTGTGGTTGAGGAAGATGTGCATATGGCTCCCCAAAGGCTACGTTGGGCACCGCAAAATTTGGTGGGGGTATGGCTGCACCACTCCCCCATGCTTGCATTGGTACACCCCCATAGTAACTCGGCGACGCCAGGATTCCTCCAAATGGTGGTACATAATTTTGTTGTGCACCTCCTTCTTGGGCCATAGAAGATCCTTCTCCTATAATCCTTCTCTTTTATTTTTCTTTGCCGGCACAAGAAGTCCTTCCTCTAACCAATCTTCTTTCCCCTCAAGAAAAAGTCTTAACCTTCCGTCCGATGGGGGAAAATTTACTTTGGCCACTTTGAAGCCTCCTCTCTCATCTTCACTTATATATTTTCCTTTCTTCATATATTACTAGGGAAGTCCCGGGTAGGAGATGATCAGGTTCCTTGTAATACCCGGTCTCAAAGAGATAGCCAACATGGAGAGGTAACACCCCGAACCAATATATCCCGAACTCGATGTTGCTTCACAACACCACCGGTTGATCATGAGGTGAGTGGGGTCGATTGGCTGCCTGGCAAAGACGAGTAAAGCCAATTCAACTCCGTGTTGGTTATCTTTGTTTATCTCATTCTCCCAAAAATCCACTTGCACAAAAGTGACACACTTGGATGATGGGGTTCCGGATAGTATTTCTTCGCTGATGGTCTCCTCCCGTGATCATACTCCAAAAACCTTCCCATGTGCCTTCATGCACATCCACTTGTTCCGGAGCTCCCTTTTGAAAATAGGAGACACTCGCCCATGGGTCTACGATACTAGAACATGCAATCGTTTCGAACATGAAAACCAAACTAATCTATCGGGGGTCGTGACCACGGTTTCACCCTTTCCCTCCTCTCGTACTCTCACTACGCGAAGGTATTCATGACTAGACCTATGATGGTCACGGCGTAAGATGATAGATAGATAATCCAACAAAGTGTGATTACATCTCAAGATCGATTACAACCCATGGATGAAAGGAGATTATCCCATCAAGGTGCTAGACATAGCACCGTTGATCAAGGTTACCCTTCCGACGGTATCTTCCTTCTTCTCCACTTGTGGGCTCCCTCCAAACAGAATGAGAGACTCAGCACTCCTTCATCAAGGATATGCGCCATGGTCATGAGAATTTCCTAGGCGAATTCCATGTGGGTGTTTGCCGACACTCCGTTAGAGAATTGAACCGGTGTCCCGTATGAAAACCCAATATGTGGAGAGCTTGGTTGTCGAAGTCGACGTTCGCTACAAGCCTCTACTCAAGGCGAGCGAGCTTCTTCTCCTCCTCCCCCGTCATGATGATAAACCCATTGGAATACCACGGAGCGTATGGAGGTGGAGCGGATGATCGTGTCGAGCGGTGAGGTTGGACGGGCGGCTCCTCCATATGTCCTTGAGGTTTGGTGAACCTCATAAATGAGCTTCGTGTGGCCCACGTGCCACCGAGGAGAAGAGTGTGGTTCCTCCTCTGTGGTGCCGTGTCCTCCTCCATGCTCCGAGGAGACCCGGAAACCGAGTGCCTCCTCGAACAGGTTGTCGATGATGGCTTAGACGACGATGATCCCTTCTTTTTTTGGTGAAAAGGCTTGTAGTTTTGTTCCATAGTTGCAGCACTCTCCCTCACAAATATATATCCAGGGTTTCCAACCGGTAAGAAGGTACACAAATATTATTTTGGAGTCTGGACTTTGAGTGGATTAAGGGATGTGTTTTGTTGCACGAAACAAATGAGGTTGATGGCTAAGTCTAAGGTGGTTCCGGAATACAAACTAGAGCACATGAACAAAGAGTTGGATGGAAGACTTACCTCTCTCCTCCTCTTGGCTCGGTTCTTCTCTAGTGCACTTGTTGCTTCGTGACCGCGTGCACCTTCCAAACGTTCTCGTCCACTCCTTTGCTTGCATTATTGCTCCTTCCACTTGATGTTTTTGCTTTGACTCACTTCCTTGCCTCACATGCCTCCATGATATTCCTACAAAACAAAGCCTTGGCTGCCCCCCATGCTTGAACTTTGCATGTGGTTCGATAAAATTTGTTGGAGGGGCATCCCATGATGGATCATGGTGCATGTATGGTTAGGTTAACTAGATTGCCTCCCTTTAAGCATGTTTCAATGCTAAGTACTCCTCTAATTTCAAAGAATAAAAATAAATTCAGAGCTATTAATGAGTTCAAATATTAGTTTAGAGGAGTTTTTAAAGCATTAAAAACAAATGTAAGTCGAAAAATATTTCCGACTACTTTTATTTCGGTCTCACGGGTATAGTTTGCTTTCATTAGTTGAGAGCAAGCTTTTCCCGCCATGACCATGGGGGCATAGGTTTAGGTTCTAATTTTGATTAGATAAGAGAGATTTCGAATAGAATAAATTTAAATGAGGCTTAGAAAAATTCTAACTCTAGAGAAACCAAGGATATGGATTTTTAAACCAACCAAAAATCAAGTTTCTAGGTCCACGCGAGTCCTACCACGTGCTGAAATTTAAATAACATCTAGATACAAGTCGTGGCTCTACTCGTGTGTTTTTTAGCATGAAAAACAAGTCAACCACAACATCATAAAGGGGATGAATGGTTGAGTTAGGTTCTGAATTTATTTTTTTGGTTGTGGTTTCTCTAAAAGAAGCAAACAATCACATAGGATGGTTCATGTAAAGAGTTTATGATCAAAACAAAATATTCAACCAAGAATTATGTCTCTAATATTGTTCAACCATTCTAAGTCTAATGTTTTGCGTAGTAAAATTCAAAAACTAAATTATTAAAAAGACTCGAAAAACCTGGAATCGGGTTGTCCTCCCGGTAGGTTATTCTCGACTCGACGAAACGGGTTGCCTCCCGCCTAGCGCTTCGTTTATAGTCCATGGCTAGACTTCTTCACTTGATTACTTCATATCAACGCTCTGTGCGGGCATTGCAATCTTGGGTACCCACTTCCTCACCATCTTGGGCACGGTCTTATGCTTTGGCTTAGTCATACTTTTGGTCTTCACAGGTTGGCATTGTCCTTTGGTCTTGACGGATGCAACAACTTCCTTCATGTAGTGGCTCGACACCTCAAACTCCGGTCCTTCGGTCGTGATCTTCATGGTCACCTTAGTGTGATCCTCCTTCTCTCCCGAACGAGTTTGAGTAGCCTTCGCCTTCTCAGGACCTTGAGGTTGTCTCGGATATTCTTCTTTGTTACCCATCGGTTGTCCGACAAGTTGTCCCACTTGCGTCTCTCACATCTTCATCACGATGAATACTTCATGTATAGAGCTTCCGACCTCTGTCACCTTGCCATCTAAATTCTACAATATTTTCTCCATAGCCTTGAACTTAGTGACTACGTCCTTGTTCATCTTGGACATGGTCGTGCTCCTCACAATCCTCGCATGTGGATCTTGCCTTGGCAGCCTTTAGGTGTTGAGCTTCTTTCTCTATCTCCATCTTCTCCATCCTCCTCTTGATCTTGAACGGCCTTCCGGCATCTTGAAGGTTTATGATAGGTAGATCAACAATGTCCGGGGTGCATAGCTTGATCTCGCGCTCCGGTTGTTGAGGTTGATCTTCCATTGGACTTAGAGGTGGTGATTCCCTTGGAGATTTTGACGGTCCTTCGACTTTGGCTTTTGGATCTAGGGTTTCCAACCCTTTAGCTTTTGTTGCACGTCCCCTTTGCCTGTAAAGTTTTCCTGGATCATCCACAAAAAAAAGTTTGGGTTTCTTGGAGAGGTAGCCAACCATCTCCGGTTAGGGTTAGCAATAAAAGAAAAATCTAAAAAGAAAAATTAGGGTTAATCAAAACTAGATTAGATTAATTTTTTTTCTTCTTGGGGATGATCAAACATAAGAGATGCAAAAGAAAATCAAAAGAAAAAATGAAAAATAAGCGATACTAGGTTGGATCTTGATTGCTTGTTCCCCGGCAACGGTGCCAGCAAAAGGGGCTTGTTGATGGTTAATAGTTGTAACAAAGTTCGTTTAGATTTGCAAGCGGACAAGTCTCCCGTTGTAGTCAAGGGACCCTTCTTCCCTCGAGTGGTGAACCCAAGGTATCGAATCCGTGGAACAATGTGCAACGCAAGGATTCAATCTAGTAAAGCAAGGAAAGCTATCTTATGAAGAAGCAAGTTGCATCTAATCTACTAACTCATAAAGAAAACCAATCTAATCTAGTCTACTAAAGAGGTAGCAAGAGAAAGCAAGAGATAACCGATCTAGAGAGTCTAGATCATGCTTATGTTGTAGCTCCTCAGCGGCGGATGACGAATTGATTAATGCGTGGCTCTCGGTCAGGGGGCTATAAATAGCCCGAGAAGGATCTAGGTCAAAGGGGGGACCGACTGGGCCCCGAAATGGGCTGGGCCGGCCTGCCTGGGCCGACCGGCCTGGGCCCATCTCAGCCCAGTCCGTGTCCTCCTTCGTCTCGTATTACTTCTCGAGTCTCCTAGATCCTCTCCCCTTTTGTATGTAGGCCCTTGTCGTTGGTTTCTCTCCGAATTGGACGGAGCTCCTTGTCTTGCAAGATTCAGCACTTTTCTGGCTAGGTCCTCGGAGTTTTCCATCTTCTCGGGCTTGGTCCTTGGGCTCTTGGAGTCACGTTCACTTCATTGCTTGACTTGTACCGGGCTTCAAGGTCTTGTCATGAGGTGCTTAATGAACTTATCCCAGAAGTCTTCCTTTCAACGTTAAAACCCTGCGTAAACACTTAACTCCAAAACCGATGGATAAGATATGAAAGTCATGCCAACACTGAAGGTAAACTCATGGCTAGGTTGATGGAATTTCACCGTCAATAGTCCGCCTTATATTGGCCAGCGGATGAGGTCGGTTCCCAGACTCCTGGTAGGTTACGACCAGGAGACCTAGGTCGACGTTACACATCTTGCCATATCCCGTCGATCTGCTTTAGACGAAGTCCACCGAGGTCTTGTCTTGTCTTGTACACCAAGTCTTGAGGTCGTGATAGATCAGGTCGTTTGGGGGATCTTCTGGAAGGTTTTCAGGAGGTCGTGTGGGCTGCCAACTAGATCGGTTGGGCCCAGTGACAGGTTGGCAGGTCTTCTAGTAGGCCGGACCCACTTGTTGGGGACGGCCGTGAGCCTGGTCGGTGGGGACCCAGGGGTACCCATGTCTCACAAGCCCCCGAGCGAGGTGTAGGCGCAGCGACCTTAGAAACGTCATGATGAAGTCGTAGAGCTATCGACAGGTCGAATAGCATGCACGTCAGTCAAAAGAAAAAAGAACAAATTAGCTTGGCAGTCGACCTATTTGTAGTCTTGCCGAACGAAGAGAGGTCGAGTGACGACCTATAGGAAGTAGGCTTCCAATAGATCGAAACGACAATGAAAAAATTCAGTGGGCATCGGAGATGCACTCATGAGTAGTATCCGAGCATCATGGCGGACAAGATGGCCGGTATGATGGTCCAAAAAGAAGAAGAGAAGAAAAAGTAGGTCGAGTAACGACGTAATGAGAAATGGGTTTCCCATCAGGTCGGCACGACGAGGAAAACAAGAGGGGCATCGAAGACGCACTCGTAGAGTAGTCCCCGAGCATTGAAGCAGACAGCATGGCTGGTTTGATGCTCTAAAAAGAGAAGAAAAACTAAGTCATGGTCTTGATGGAACAAAGTGTAGAGACACCCAGATCTCCAAGCATGGCTGCTAAGAGTCTGGCAGGGCCGACCTCGAGGAGGCCTTGTAGGCGTGCCGACCTCAAAGAGGCCTCAAATGAACAATGCCCAGTATCCGAGGATACCCAGTAAGGTCTTGGAAGGTATGTCGAATGAAGAAGTCATTGATACGTCATCGCCGAGGTTGAGATGTCTGGGTTTGGTCGACGATGAAGCCAAAAATCCGTTGATCTTGAACGTATGGAGTGTAGAGACACCCAGATATCCTGCATGGCTGCAAGGAGTCTAGCAGAGCCACTCGAGGCATGCCGACCTAAGGAAGGTCTCAAAACATAAGCGCCCAGGCACCCGGAAGTACTTGGCAGGGCCATTTGGCACACACCCCACGGAGAGGCCTTCATTCCTGACGTAAAATCCATGGTGTCCAAAGCAGGCTGGCAGGGCTACAAGAGCACACCGACCTCGGAAGGTCACACATCCGGGGCACCCAACTAGGTTGGCAGAGCCGTAGTCATACCAAGATATTACAAGATCTAGGTACTAAGGCACGCCGACCTCGGGGAGGTCGTTTTGGTGTCCAGATGACCAACATAGCTGCTAGCCATCCAGCGGAGCCGTGGTACTAAGGTTTTGGCGACCTTAGCAATAGGCACACCGACCACGGAGGCCCGACGAAAATTGTAGATTTCCTTGAACGCTTCTGATCTCTATGTCACTATGCATCTCCAGGCGCCCAGAAGGATCTGGCAGAGCAGCGAGGCACGGCTACCTCGGAAGGTCTTCAATCGAACCTATGACCATTCTGCTTAGGAAACAAAAATATAGTCTTATTGGAATAGGTCCGTTTACGTGCAGAGCCATAGCGGGTGCACCAGGACGCAGAGCCTAGCGGGTGCAAATAACATTCATCAGGTCGTAGAAGAAGGTCGTGGAGTCATCGTCGAAGCAGGGTTTAGGTAGGCGCGGAGCCCTCTGACACAAGGTCAGGTTTTGTCTTGTAGCGTAGACTGCATGGTCACGGGTCAACAGTGGTCGGAGATGCTCTTGCCACCCAGAAAACGATAAACTGCTCACTGACCGAGGAGTTACTGTAGCCATGTGACCTCTGCGGCGGGGCTCAGGCATCATTGATGCACAAACGACAAAGACGTCGTGAGTCAGGAAAAGTAACGTCGTCGCGTTTAATGATGCACAGGCTACAGGTCCCCTCGTCACGTGGAGACAGTGTCATTACTTCGCCAGCTGCCCGAGGCGCGGCGTCGGCTATAAATAGCACCGTGAAGCTGAAGGACGCAAGCACCGAGCATTGTTGAGCTACGAAGCCGCAGGGTAGTTCTTCGGCCATGCCATGGGCATGCGACCGCCCACCAGAATGTAGAGCTGTGTTCTTGTAGGTGCTTGAAGCTAGGAGAATTCTCGCGAAGTGCAGGCAACATCTCTATCTTCTGGGGCCAGCTTCTGCGTGGTACCAGGCAGAGTTTAGAGGTGCTGCTATTCGAGCTGGAGCTATAACGGGACGTCTCTGGTGAGCTGTGACAACCTGCCCAGGAAAATACCGTACTATCGCCTAAACCAATCCACTTTGGTCATTAAGCGATAATAAAGTATCATCCTGTCATTAGTTGCCGGGTTAACGCTCGGTAGATCACTTGAATAGCAACAAGGATTGAAATATATGCATTAAAAGTCACTCGAAGGCGAGTCCAGAGATACATCATCATTAACATCCGAATTTGTACCCCGAAGGGTTTAATTAACAAACCGAAGTTTTTCCATAAAGAAGTAGTTCAAAGTTTTGAAGCAGCGGAAATAAACTAATGGAAGCAGAAACACCAAGGGAGGCCATCCATGATGCTCTCAGTAGTCGTCCTCCACCCACTCCAGCTCCCAGCCGGGCGGGATCTCTCCGGGCCACACATCACCGAAAGCATTACCTGGATCAACACATTATAGCAAGGCTGAGTATGCTAATACTCAGCAAGACTTACCCATCGGTGATAAATACTTCACTAACTCTAGACATGAAGGCTTTTGGCCACTGAGTTTCTTTTTGCTGGAAAGTAACAAAGAGTATGTCCTTTTTTTTAAGATTTAGCACAAGTTCTAGTGGGTTTAATCTTTACTAAATTAGCCATCCAGTACAAACAAAGTTGTGTAATACAATTAATCAAGCATAATATTCATCAACTTCCATCATTAGGGATCTCATGGCTAGTGGAGTAAGCAGTCTCAGAAAACGGTGAGAGGCCGACAATCGATTGATTCAAACCATGCAAGGTAGACCTAAACACACGGTAGGCGGCTCCCGCGAGGACAACTTCCCAAGCAGTTTCCAAAAATCCTCGGGTCGGGATTTAATCTTATAGTCTTTGGTGCAGGCTATCCGGCATACCCCGCGAGGCACCCGGAGTCACCGTACACCACCGGTAGCTAGCCATGAGACGTATCCCAAGAGTAGTAATAGTAGGATCCCTCGCCGCCTCATTAAGGTACTAGGCTTACCGGTCCCATTCCCGACAAGTGCTTAGTACGTTCAAACACTTAACCCACAATAGCTATTGGACCGGAGCCCAAATCCCATGCTCTTACCACATGAGCAATCCAATTAAGGATATATTGTGATTCCTATCTAGGAACCTATTCTCGCGAGCGAGGTCATCACCCGATCGACTTGTAACGGTCCTATAGCTTAGCAGCTATCGACCTATCATACTAGTAAGGACAAAGGTACCTAGGGATCATGAATCTAGGGTTCCATTCAACTCCTAAACTTAAATGCACAAGCATCCATAGATAACTGAATAAAGAATTTGAAAACTAGGTTAGATGCATTGGAGCTTGCCTTCGTCAGCTAGGTTAGCCTGGGCACCCTCGGTGTCGTCGAGCACTTCTACGTACTGCAGCGTAGCTTCTGCTCCTTCTTCCTTGGATTCCGGGACGAGGGAGTAGTCACCGTCCGGAAGATCTACACGGAATGCAATGCAAGGTTCAGGTGCTGTGACAGTTTGTTATCTTATTGAACGACCGATACGGCGAACCAGAGAGGGGGGAGTGAATGGGAGCCGATAAAAATTCTTCTCGATGGAGATCGAAACTCCAACAAGATGAACGCGGCTTCCAACACACGTCTCCGATTCACTACCCAAGTTGGCCAAGCCCACGTAGCCACTGGAGTGCCACTGGACCTAGGAGCCAACACACACAGCCTACCGACCCGAGAACGCAGCGGAACACCAAACCTCGAGTCTACAGACCCACACCGGTCAGACTGGTGAGCACCACCGGTCAGACCGGTCCCTGCTGGTGTAACAGAGCAACTTTCATTGAGTGGCTCTACACCGGTCAGACCGGCGAGACACACATTCAGACCGATCGCAGCCTGAAAGCCCCCAAGGCACCAAACAGGCCAACCGACCACCAAACTGACCCAAACTCGAAACAGCAGCACCACGGGACAACAACGAACACACCAAGACGTTCACCCGAGCAAAAACCCACTAGGGCTCGCACCGATCAGACCGGTCAAGAGCACCGGTCAGACCGGTGTAGCCTGGGCAGCTCGGGATGAACAGCACCCGCGGGTCAATTCCCCCAAATCCAAATCTCGATCTCCCGAATCGCTCCACGGACTAGAACAAGACTTTGGGGATATTATGAACACCTCATGAGAAGTCCATAGCCAAGTTTAATCCCACCAAAACTTGTCCAAAAAGGAGGAATCGAAGAAATCCCGCCAAGAGCACTTCCAACCCAAGAACTCAAGAAACCCCCAAAATCGAGCACCTTTACTCACGAATTTGGGAGGGGAATCACAGCCCAAAGAACCACGAAGGGTTCCCACAAATTTCCCCCATCAAATCCCCAAGAGAAAGGTCCCGAAAACAACCCAAAGAAATCACCGAGAGAGGGCTCGAAAATCACCACCAAGAAGAACCGGGAAAACACATCCAAACCTTGAGGAACCACGCCGAATCATCTATACATGAAACAAAGGTTCGTACAAGGTCTAGCAAGCCGCCCGGTCATCCATCCCTCTCAACAAGATCTCTCCGTGAAGCTCTCTTGCTAGTCCTAAGGAAAACCTAAGGAAAATAGGTGGAAAATAGGAAAACTAATGAGCTAGGGTTCCAAGAGTTGGCTGCCATCCTCTCACCTCTTGGGTTATATGGAGGCAACCGAATGTCTAAAATGCCCTTCTCTAACAACTAGGGATACAAGCCCCTCAAGGGCGGATTTGGAATTCTTGATGTCTTCACCATCGGACGGATGCCCGGTGACCGCACCCTGCGTAGCCTCGACGCAGGCCATGCGATCCCGACGCGTGCCCTCCGCTTCGAAGATTCCGGACTGCGTCGTCGCACACCGGTCAGACCGGTGCTCCTCACCGGTCAGATCGGTCCCCACCGGTCAGACCGGTCAGACCCACCGGTCAGACCGGTCTGGCGCTGCTGCAGCTCCGTCTTCGGTTCTTCGGTCTTGGCTTTGTGGATCAACCAAGGAACCCAGTGGTTTTCTGGTGAACCACCGGAAACCCCGCGAACTCGGTGTAGCCTCCGCCAATCTCCACTCATGACTCGGCTCCCACGTAGTCCCGGCTCGACCTTGGTTTTGAGGCTCTACCAAGAAACCATCCACGACTTCATCTTGCTGTTCATGCCACCATGCGGCCCGCACTTCACCCCGCTGGCCACCGGGTCCCTCGAACGAAGCCTACTTGTCTTCTCCACACCTGGAGGCCTCACCGGCGACGACATTTTGCGCTTGTTCTTCACCTGCACCAACACCAGTCAAGCCGCAACCTGTACCTTCAATACTTAGCCAAGAATCAGTCTACACAACGTTGTCAATCACTCATCACACAAGGAAGTGACCATCCACCGGTCCTCGAACCACACATGGTCCTCAATCTCCCCCTTGATGAGTGCATTGACAACACCCACACGAAAGTAACGAGAGAGAAAAGAAAAAGAAAAGAAACGAACGAAAAGAAACTCCAACAAGCGATCGAAAGCCAAACAAAGGCAAAGAGCAAGATCACTTGAAGAAGACAAGTCTCGGACCCCTTAGGCAAGGGCAACAGTTCGACACATCCGAGACAAAACAAAGCTCAAGCAAAGAGCGCAAAACACCGAATCAAAGCTTGAACAACCACAAAGAGCTCCCCCTGCACACATGCAAGCTCCCCCTGAACCAATGCACCTCCCCCTGGAAGGATGCATGCAAGACACCACTTGAAACAGGGCAGCTGCAACAACTCAGCCCTGACCGGTCAGACCGGTGTGCAACTTGTGTACAGAACCAGCACTCACACCGGTCAGACCGGTGACCCTGACCGGTCAGACCGGTGCACAACAGAGCCCAGAAATGGCTCGAAACCACCTGAAAACCTTCTAAACACTTCCAGCAAGCCATCTCAAGCTCAAACTTCTCCCCCTTGTTGGCAATGCATGAATCAAGCCAAAATGCAAAACTTTCAACCTAGAGCTTCTCAAATAGACAAAATTCAACAAAGAATGCTACACATGTCCAAACGAGCAAGTTAGATACTCTACGGCTTCGTATCGATCTCAACTACATGATCACCAAGTTTCACAACCATTGGACGAGGCTAAGATGGATTTTGGCAATTTTGCGAAAAACTTGCCTCTCATGAGCAAAGTCCTAAACATGATCAAAGCATATCAAAATGGCAAAGTCACACAAACTTCATGCTAGGACAGCCATTCTAATCATAAGACCATCACAAACACCCACAAGCACCTCATGTCATGTCAAAGCCACCGAGCCATGTGCCTACTTCTATGTATGAGACTTCTCATTGGTAGGCATCATGCAACGGTTTAGCACCCAAAGCGAATTAAATTCAGCACATATGACATGGGAACATAATTTCCAAGCATTTTTCATTTCATTTTCAGATTTGTAAATGGTACATGAAATGTCTTTGCGACAAAAAGGAACTTATGCCCCTCCACAAGATAAAACAAGGGGGCTAAACATTCATGATGGCAAATGAGCCTTTGGCCCCATATGATCAATAAACTAGCTATCCAACCACAAATTAAGCATAGCAAGGCCACAAAAACATGTCAAGAGCATGTAAAGGCATTTACACATGAGAGAGCATACACATGACATTTTCAAAAGCATAGCCATCAACCATGGATTATTCATCAAGATCATCAAGAGCTAAGCCAAACTAACCATATCATACCAAACAAGCTCACAAAGACATATATCTCATTCCATGGTGAACAATGTATATGAGAGAAGCTTTTCCTAACCAATGCATATGATACAAAATGCATGCAATCTAAGATACATGGATGCCTATTCATCATGTTACATATGCCATGCAAAATGCAAGAAATGCACAAAGGAAAGCTATACATATGCTACAAAAGAGCTCCCACACACAAAGCTCACAAACCACTGGCTCCTCGAGGGGAGGCAAAAAGGGCTCGACACCACTGGCAACAGAGAGCTCCCACACACCCAACTCAAGAAATCAAACATACACCAAGTTCCCCCCGCAAACGAGTGAAAGTTGCTTGATCTAGGGGTTTGGTGAAAATATCGGCTAGTTGGTCATGTGTGGGTACATGGATCAAAGCTATCTTTCCTTTCTCGACGTTGTCTCTCTGAAAATGATACCTCACTTCTATGTGCTTGGTTTTGGAATGGAGCACTGGGTTCTTTGCAACGCTTATGGCACTGGTGCTATCACATTGAAATGGAACATGGGTATACTCCTCACCAAAGTCACTCATGGTGTAGGTGATCCAAAGGAGCTGAGAGCAACAACTAGCAGCGGCAACATACTCGGCCTCGGTAGTGGATTGAGCAACACTCGACTGCTTGCGGGAAGACCAAGACACCAAAGAGGAACCCAAGAACTGGCAAGTCCCAGAAGTGGACTTCCTATCCAACCGACACCCGGCAAAATCCGCGTCTGAAAAACCATGAAGCGCCAAAGAAGAGGACGCGGAGTACCAAAGTCCGAAGTCGGGAGTGTGACGCAAGTACCTGAAAATTCTCTTCACCGCTTGCCGATGCGAAGTCCTCGGAGATGCTTGAAAACGAGCGCACAGACACACCGAGAACTGTATGTCCGGCCTCGTCGCCGTCAAGTAGAGGAGTGACCCGATCATGCACCGGTACTCCTTCTGGTCCACGTGTTCACCTTCCTCGTCCGCATCAAGAGCTGTAGTCGTACTCATCGGCGTCATCATAGCCTTGGAGTCCTCCATCCTGAACTTCCGCACGATGTCATTGGTGTACTTAGCCTGGTGCACAAATGTTCCTTCCTTTGATTGTTTGATTTGTAGCCCGAGGAAGAACTGCAACTCACCCATCATGCTCATCTCAAATTCCCTGCTCATATCATCTGCAAACCTTGCAACAAGAGAGTTAGACGAGCCACCAAAGACAATATCATCCACGTACACCTGCACAATCAGGATATCTCTGCCCTGCCTCAGCAAAAACAAGGTCTGATCGACCTTCCCCATCTCAAAACCTCTCTCAAACAAGAACCCCCTCAACCTCGCCATACCAAGCTCTAGGCGACCGCTTCAACCCATACAACGCCTTCCTCAACTTGTACACCCGGTGGGGGTACTTCTCACTCTCAAACCCCGAGGTCGCCTCACATACACTTCTTCCTCCAACACACCATTCAGAAAAGCACTCTTCACATCCATTTGGTGCAACTTGAACCCTTTAGCCACAGAAAAGGCTAGAAGGATCCTAATCGCCTCCAAATGGGCTACGGGAGCAAAGGTCTCCTCGTAGTCGATACCCTCCTTCTGATTGAACCCTTGAGCAACAAGTCTCGATTTGTTCCTCACAACCTCACCCTTCTCTTCCTCTTTGTTTTTCCACACCCACTTGGTACCAATCGGCTTACACCCTGGGGGAGGGTCAACCAACTCCCACACCTGATTCCTCTCAAAGTTCTCCAACTCCTCATGCATCGAATTAACCCAATTATGATCAGATAGTGCGTGTCCAATGTCTTTGGGCTCAAAAGTAGCGACAAATGCAGCATGAGCGAAATGGGAGTTGTTTCGAACCCTCGACCGTGTAGTACGTTCATTCATGTCACCAATGATCCTCGAGGCTGGGTGATCCATCTGTACTCGCCGGGGAGGTTCTCGCCTCGATGCTACCTCCCCCTCAACATCAGCTTCTCCTCGTTCTTGATTTGTCGTCGTAGGTGTAGTAGAGGGTCCATCCATCACCGTAGTCGAAGTAGTGGGTACATGTTCAGCCGGGGGCACCACACCGCCATCTTCATCATCACCATGTTCATGCTCCTCCTCCTGAAAGATCTCCTCGCCAAGCTCATCATCACCTGCACACTCAAAGACAAGCTGACTACGTGGCTTTGTCTCGTCGAAGGTTACCTCGCAAGTCTCCACGATTTGGTTAGTTTCAAGATTGAGCACACGATATGCTCTAGAATGAGATGCATAACCAAAGAAAATGCCATCGACTGACCTAGCCTCAAACTTATCCGACTTCCTGCCTTTCTTAAGAATGAAACACTTGCAACCAAAGACATGGAAGTGACTCACCTTGGGTGTGCGACCATGCATCAACTCATAGCATGTCTTCTTCTTGTGCACTCTGAGGTATATCCTGTTCGACACATAGCACGCGGTATTCACCGCCTCGCCCAATACCTCCTCGAGTCCTATGCTCATCAAGCATCGTCCGAGCCATCTCGCACAAGGTCCTGTTCTTCCTTTCCACAACACCATTCTGAGGAGGCGTATACGGACTCGAAAACTGGTGCTCAAGACCCAAGTCATGGCAAAAGGTTTCAAAACGAGAGTTCCTGAATTCCGAGCCATTATCACTGCGGATAGCTCGTATGGCATCTCCGTGCCTCTCGTTCCTAAACCTCAAGACTAGATCTCGAACAAAACCAAACGTCTCCCCCTTACCCTCAAGAAAGAACACCCACGCATACCGAGAATAGTCGTCCACCACAACAAGGACATACCACTTCCCACCCGCAGATCGCACACGAGCTGGGCCAACAAGGTCCATATGGAGCAGCTCGCATGGACGCTCAGTCATCACATCGATGAGAGGCGGGTGAGAAGAGGCTACCATCTTGGCATGCCTACACGGAGCACAAACCAACTCTTTCTCAAGCCTCAACCGTGGCAATCCTCGGACCAAATTGAGTTTACTCAAGCGAGACAAAAGTTCAAAGCTCAAGTGACCCAACTTCCTATGCCACCTCCACAACTCACTCGAAGAACCAGCCAAGAAACAACGCTCCACACCCGACGACTAAGAAAAATCAGCACGAAATACTTGACCCTCGGGAACGACCATACAGACAAGGTCCCCTCGAGAGTCCAAAATTCGAGAACCACCTGGCCGAAACAACACCTCAAAGCCCTCATCCAACAACTGGGACACAGAAAGCAAATTGTACCCCAGCGATTGAACAAGAGCAACACGCCTCAGAGTGATCTTGTCACTCACATTGATCTCACCTTCTGAAAGCACACGCCCACGCCCATTGTCCCCAAAGGTGATGTACCTCTTAGTCACCACCGGGACGAGACTTGAGAACCACCCCCTGTCTCCGGTCATATGCCTCGAACAACTGGAGTCAATCAACCAAATGTTCTTCAAGTCTCCCACCTGAAATTCAAAAATAAGCACGTGAGCGAACAAACGACTCAAAGATCGGGGTTAGTACCAAAAGAGGAAAACTAGTGCCGAGCCATTTGCTCGAAAGTGGGGTTAGCACCAACCAAAGCATCTCTCCTACCAAAGCTACCTCCACGAACACCACCACGGTAACCACCCTGAGGGAACCACCCCTCTCTGCCTGGAGGAGGGCCAAATCCACGCAAGAAAGCCCGTGGAACGTCCTTCCTCTCCAACTTAAAGCTATGACTCCTCTGATCCCCGTATTGAGCACGAGGAGGAGAACGCTTAGCAAACTGACCACCTGCACCCTTTCCAGCCCAACCACCAGAACCACAACCACCAGAAACAACCCTCGCGCCTGCACGAGCCCGAAACCCAAACAACTGTCTGTCCAGGCCTGCACCGGTCTGACCGGTGCCTCACACCAGTCTGACCGGTGTGGCCTAGGCAGCAGCACCACCAGCAGCCTTCCGCTCTCCCCAAGCCCAAACTGTCCTCACACTCGCCTTGGCCCTGGGCATCTGCATACGAGGCTCAAGTACACTATCGGAAGGGTGGTACTTGTCCTTGTTAGCCCACTCCTTTGCCATTCTCTCCTCACGCTTCCTCTTGAAGCAAAACTCCTCCTTATGGCCATCTCTCCCACAATAGCCACAATGGAACCTCACAAGCTTAGGCTTAGGCTTGGGATGTGGCTGCTCACTCGGTTTCTCTCCACTCAAAATCCTCCACCGGTTTCCCCTCACTAGCCTTATCACTTCCTTTCCCAAAGAACACTTTCCCCGAAGTGCTCACAAACTTGATAGGCTTTTGTAGATCATTTGTGGGTGTAGGAAACACGGGTGGAGCTGGGGTTGTGTCTAGTCGGTTCCTAAGATGGTTAGGTTTTGAGGGAAAATCATTTTTGTGGTGGGTTTTTGGTGGCTCTGGGATATTCTCTCCACTTCCCTCACCAACCTTGTTTGCCCCAAGTCCCTCACCATCTTGCCTCTTAAAGGCCTCGATCATCATCCTCAACTGAGGCTCATGACCGGACAACCAACCCATCAACTTCCTCAAGTCATCATTCTCATCCTGCAAACGATCAACATAATGTGCAAGTTCCAAATTTTTCAATGCATGCATTTCACAGGTAGAGCAAGATGTAGGCATGAGTTCCTTCAATTTAGCCTCAAGAGAACTAGTGTAAGCATGCATCTCATCAATCTTAGCATGCAAAACAGGGCAAGAAGTGCAACACCTAGCAAAGCAGGTCTAGACTTAAGCTCAGCCACTTCAACCCTAAGCACATATAGTTCCTCACACTTGGAGGCATGCTTCTCCTTAAACAAAGCAAGATCAGCAAGGAATATGGAGCAATCAGCACAATCATTCTCATCAGAAACAACATGGCTAGCCTTAAGGGAATCAATCTCAAGCTTGCTATCAAGCACCTGTGTTTCTAGCTCAGCCACTCTAGTCCTAGCATCCTCGAGTGAAGCCCTAAGCTCTTTCCTCATTTTCTTGGCCTCTCTAAGCATGTCATCACGGTTATCAACCAAAGTGCCAAGTCTCTCATTCTCCTGGCGCAAGAAGGGAAGTTCATCACGCACCTCGTCGTCGGACTCAGAGTCCGAGTCGCTCTGTGTGCTCTTCTTGCTACCAGAGCTCAGCGCCATGGTGCAGAAGCCGTCTCTCGCGAAGCAGCTCAACCCGCTCAGATTCTTGGACGACTTCTTGTTCTTGCGACGATCACCTTCATCCTCACTGCTGCTCGAGCTCGAGGTGGAGTACGCGGAACTGGAGTCGACGTCGCTCGCTCCAACCATCGCTCGGGCCTTGCCTCGGCTCTCCTTCTTCCTCGATCGTCGCTCGTCCTTGTACTTGTTCTTGTGCTTGCGCTTGTGGTCACGCCTCGAACGGTACTTGCCATCCATCCTCGGCTTGTGCTTGTAGCTGTCCTTGTTCTTGGCCTTCTCCGGGCAGTCGGCGACGAAGTGTCCCGGCTTGCCACACTGGAAACAAGTCCTCGTGTTCCTCCTCATGTTCACACGGTTCTCGTGCAGCCTCTCGAACCGCTTCGTCAGGAGTGCCAGCTCGTCCTCTCCAAGCTTGTTGAACTCTTCATCTGCCATGGACATCAAAGAGGAGAAAGAGAACATCCTGGTGGATGGGTTAGAGTTAGCCTTTCCTTTTGAACTACCAACGAGGGCAAGACTATGGGAATCAGTCGGTCCCTCGAGCTTGGCAGTCATGCCCCTATCCACCTCAGCCGACTTGAGCTTCGAGAACAGCTCGTTCACCGTCAGAGTGTCATACTTCTCCGACTCCACAATGGCCTCGAACTTTCCGCCCCAAATCGTACGATCCAAAGAGTGTAAGAGCTTGACCGCTCTATCATGATCATCGTACGGGAGCATGTCCACATTGGCCCTCATGTTGTTCACAACCACCGTGAACCTCTGAAACAAGGCATCGATGGACTCACCGGGGAGATGAGTGAAGTTCTCGTACTCTCTCCGGTAGGTCGCATACATCCGTGCCTGAACCTGGGCGTTCCAAACATGAGCCTCCGTCAACACCGCCCAAATCCTACAAGCCAAGTGCTCGGTGTGCACCCGATCAAACTCAGGCTGACACAAAGCACGAAACAAGTAGTCGACCACCTTATTGTTGGCGTCGAATCTGTCCCTCGATCATGGAGCGAGAAAGTCCATCGGCTGGACATAGCCTGTGTCCACCGTGACATCCCAAAGGATTTGACCCTTTCCGCGGAGGAAAGCACCCATCCGCTTGCTCCACATCTGGTAGTTCTTGCCATCGAAGTGTGGAGGACCCGAACCCCGTTCCTGGTACGCCATCCTTGGATCTTAGACTGGTTAGAGTCAATAAAAACCCAAACCGGCTCTGATACCACTTGAAGGACCGATACGGCGAACCAGAGAGGGGGGGGGGGGAGAGTGAATGGGAGCCGATAAAAATTCTTCTCGATGGAGATCGAAACTCCAACAAGATGAATGCGGCTTCCAACACACGTCTCCGACTTGCTACCCAAGTTGGCCAAGCCCACGTAGCCACTGGAGTGCCACTAGACCTAGGAGCCAACACACACAGCCTACCGGCCCGAGAACGCAGCGGAACACCAAACCTCGAGTCTACAGACCCACACCGGTCAGACCGGTGAGCACCACCGGTCAGACCAGTCCCTGCTGGTGTAATAGAGCAACTTTCACTGAGTGGCTCTACACCGGTCAGACCGGTGAGACACACCGGTCAGACCGATCGCAGCTTGAAAGCCCCCAAGGCACCAAACAGGCCAACCGACCACCAAACTGACCCAAACTCGAAACAGCAGCACCACGGGACAACAAAGAACACACCAAGATGTTCACCCGAGCAAAAACCCACCAGGGCTCGCACCGGTCGGACCGGTCAAGAGCACCGGTCAGACCGGTGTAGCCTGGGCAGCTCGGGATGAACAAAGACACCGCGGTCAATTCCCCCAAATCCAAATCTCGATCTCCCGAATCGCTCCACGGACTTGAACAAGACTTTGGGGATATTATGAACACCTCATGAGAAGTCCATAGCCAAGTTTAATCCCACCAAAACTCGTCCAAAAAGGAGGAATCGAAGAAATCCCGCCAAGAGCACTTCCAACCCAAGAACTCAAGAAACCCCCAAAATCGAGCACCTTTACTCATGAATTTGGGAGGGGAATCACAGCCCAAAGAACCACGAAGGGTTCCCACAAATTTCCCCATCAAATCTCCAAGAGAAAGGTCCCGAAAACAACCCAAAGAAATCACCGAGAGAGGGCTCCGAAAATCACCACCAAGAACAACCGGGGAAAACACATCCAAGCCTTGAGGAACCACGCCGAATCATCTATACATGAAACAAAGGTTCGTACAAGGTCTAGCAAGCCGCCCGATCATCCATCCCTCTCAACAAGATCTCTCCGTGAAGCTCTCTTGATAGTCCTAAGGAAAACCTAAGGAAAATAGGTGAAAAATAGGAAAACTAATGAGCTAGGGTTCCAAGAGTTGGCTGCCATCCTTTCACCTCTTGGGTTATATGGAGGCAACCGAATGTCTAAAATGCCCTTCTCTAACAACTAGGGATACAAGCCCCTCAAGGGCGGATTTGGAATTCTTGATGTCTTCACCATCGGACGGATGCCGGCGACCGCACCCCCGCGTAGCCTCGACGCAAGCCATGCGATCCCGACGCGTGTCCTCCGCTTCGAAGATTCCGGACTGCGTCGTCGCACACCCGCCGACTCGTGCTCCTCACCGGTCAGACCGGTCCCCACCGGTCAGACCGGTCAGACCCACCGGTCAGACCAGTCTGGCGCTGTTGCAGCTCCGTCTTCGGTTCTTCGGTCTTGGCTTTGTGGATCAACAAAGGAACCCAGTGGTTTTCTGGTGAACCACCGGAAATCCCGCGAACTCGGTGTAGCCTCCGCCAATCTCCACTCATGACTCGGCTCCCACGTAGTCCCGGCTCGACCTTGGTTTTGAGGCTCTACCAAGAAACTGTCCACGACTTCATATTGCTGTTCATGCCACCATGCGGCCCGCACTTGACCCCGCTGGCCACCGGGTCCCTCGAACGAAGCCTACTTGTCTTCACACCTTGAGGCCTCACCGGTGACGACATTTCGCGCTTGTTCTTCTGTGGACCAGGAGCGTCCCAGTGGTCGGTGGATGACCGCTCCTTAAGTGATGAGTGATTGACAACGGGTGTTGGACTGACTCTTGGCTTAGTGCGCAGGTGTAGGCTGCGGCCTAGTTCGTGTTGTTGCAGGTGAAGAACGGGCGCGAAAGGTCTTCGGCCTTGAGGGGCCTCCGGAGATGGAGAGACAAGTAGGCTCGGTTCGAGGGACCCGGTGGACGGCGGGGCCGGGTGCGGGCCACATGGTGGCGACACAAGCAAGACGAAGTCATGGACAAGTGAGCCGGCACGGTGGCGGTCAAGTCAAGTGGTTTGGCGGGAGGCCGGACCGGGCACGCGGGGTTTGGTGGTTTGCCCACAAAACCATCGGCGGACGGTTTCTTGGTTTGGGCCTCAAAACCAAGTCCGAGGGCCCAACACGACGGAGACGGGATCCGGGCGTGTCGAGAAGCTTCGAAGCGGAGGACACGCGGCGGGATCGCATGGCTTGCGTCGGGAGGACGCGGGGTGCGGCAAAGGCGTGGCCGTCCGATGGCAAGACCCACAAACATTACCAAAATGCCCCTACGTGGGTTGTATCGCCAGTAGTGTAGTTAGGGGTAGTCGAGTCATTTACCACTCCGGCGGGACCTGATATATAAGCCTGGAGTGTGTGTTGATGGCTCTCTCTATCGGTGACTTAGGGTTTCATTTCCCCCCTTCTCTTTCTCATTTTCGTAGCTATTTTCCTTCCTATTTTCTCTAGGCTAGCATGAGAGCTTCATGAGGGATTTGTTGAGAGGGATGGATGCTAGGGCGGCATGCTAGACCTTGTGAATCTTTCCTGGTTTGTATAGAAGATTCGGGGTTGTTTTTCGTGCCTTTTTGTGCTTATTTTCGTGCCTTTGTTCTCGGTGTGATTCCGCGGATTTGAGTGAGTTTCTTCCCGGATTTCTTTGAGGGAAACATGGATAGATGCCTTGTGCATCTTTGTGCTTGATCTTGTGCCCTCAAACGCCGGAAATCACTTCGATTCGTGAGTTTTCGTTCGGTGCTCTAGTTTTTGGAGGTGCTCAAAGGATTCGCGATTCCCGGTGATTTAGGGAGTTAGGAGGCAAGATTTTTGGGCTATAGCATCCTTGTGTGACGCTTTTCAAGTCCCCAAACCCTTGTCTCTACAACTTCAACCGTTTGGGAAATCCGATGATGATTTGGGGGAGTTGACTTTCGGGGGTCGGGCTATTTTTTACGTTCGTCCGCACCGGCGGACGGTCCGCGAGGACCGGCGGACGGTCCGCGCGGCTCCGGTTCATCCCGTGTTCTTCGTGTTCTTGCTCGTCCTTTGTTTCGATCCGTTGTGATTTTGATTTTTGGTTGGACGAAGTTTCGGACGGTCCGCGGTGTCGGGCGGACGGTCCGCGGGTGCTAGGCGGACGGTCCGCGTGCTCCCCGCGGACGGTCCGTGGCACGGGGGTGTCTTTGGGTCGTTCGTGTGTAAATTAACGGACGGTCCGCGGCTAAGGCCGGACGGTCCGCGGCCGGGTGCGGACGGTCCCGCGATACCCGGCCGGACGGTCCGCGTGGCTCTTGCGGACGGTCCGCCCCTCCGCGCGGACGGTCCGCCGAGCCCGTGTGCTTTGCTTCTTGGTTCGATTAGTTCCTCCCTTTCTAGTGCTTCCGCGTGTGCTTTGAGGAATCGTTCCTAAGGCTAGAGGTTGATCCATAACCTCGTGGTCTTGGCGATTGGTGCGTGATTCGATCCATCGCTTGTGTGTGACCGGGATTTGAGTAGGACATAGGCCGGGTTCTTTGGGAAGAATTTTTACCGGCTCCTATTCACTCCCCCCCCCTCTCTAGTCGCCATCTGATCCTTCAATTGGTATCAGAGCTTGGTGCCGGATTCTTTGCGACTTTGACAAGTCTCGAATCCTAAGATGGCGTACGTTGAGCGGGGCGGTCCGCCGCACTTCGATGGCAAGGGTTACCACAAGTGGGCGGCTCGTATGAGGATTTTTCTTCGAGGAAAGCTGTTGGAGTTTATTGTGCTTGACAAGACATATGCTATTCCGGTCAACATCCATACTCTTATGGTGACCGATGCCGATGCCAAGGCCAAGTATGAGGCTAATGCAAAAGCCGTTGATCACTTGTGCCGGAGCTTGTGTGATCCGCAGTTTGATCGTGTTCGCCATTTGGATCTTGCTTGGCAAATTTGGGATAAGTTGTTGGTTGCTCACGGTGGTGATAACCATGTGAAGGCTCGCCTCTTTGTCTCTTACCGGATGCAATATGAGAATTTTTCTCCACTTCCCTATGAGGACATTGATGCGATGTTTCGCAGGTTCATCGCCATCGTGAACAACATGAAGGCTAATGTTGAGGATTTTCCGTACTCCGAGCATGATCGGGCTTTGAAGCTCTTGCATGTCTTGGATCCAAATGTTTGGGGTGCTAAGGTTGAGGCCATCAAGGAGTCCGGGAATTATTTGACTATTGAGTTGGATGACCTCTTTTCTAAGCTCAAGTCGACCGAGGTTGACGGAAGATGCTATCCAAGCATGAGGGCTCGACCGACCATAGTCTTGCTCTTGTGGGAGGATCAAAGGGCAAATCTAACCCTTCCCCGTCGACGAGTTTTCTTTGTCCTCTCTTATGTCCATTCCGGATGAGGAGTTTGATGTGCTTGGGCGAGGAGGAGCCGGCCTTGCTCTCAAGAAGATTTGAACGACTACACGAGAGTCGGAGGAACGCAAGGCGGAGCTCGGGGACGTGCTACAAGTATGGCAAGCGTGGCCACTTCATCGCCGAGTGCCGGATGCGAGGAGAACAAGTACAAGGTGAACGAGTACAAGGCGCACCCGAGGCGTGAAGACAAGTACTCCTCCAAGGGCAAGCACTTCAACAAGTCCAAGAGCAAGGACAAGGACAAGCGGCGACCGAGCAAGAGCACCTACAAGAAGAACAAGGCAAGAGCGATGGTGGCCGGTGCGAGCGACGTCGACTCAAGCTCAAGCGAGGAGCGATCAAGCTCAAGCGGCGAAGATGAAGACGCCGGGAGGCGCAGTGGCAAGAAGAGTGCAAGCCGGAACCTCAGCGGGCTGAGCTGTGTGGCGCTCGAGGGCTTTTGTGGCATGGCCCATAGCTCGAGCAGCAAGAAGAGTGTGAAGGAAGATAGCGACTCCGACTCGGAGGATGAGGTAAACCGTGATCCCGACTCTTTGCTTGCTGAGATTGCTAGGTTGAATGGTTTGCTTGATAACCGTGATAGTGTGCTGAGAGATGCCAAAAAGATGAGAAAAGATCTTAGGGCTCAGCTTGAGAATGCTAGCGAGAAAGTAGGAGAGTTAGAGTCAAAACTGCTTGAATTGAAACTTGAGAATGACTCTTTGAAACTTGCTCCTACTTCTCCCGATGATGTTGAATGTGTTGAATGTGATGCTTGGTTGAATGAGATCAAACTCGCTTAATGAGAAGAATGCTTCTATTTTGGCTCAACTAGATGTTCTTAGGACCGAACATGATGAGCTTAAGGCTAGACCTACTTTGCTTGGTGCTTGCAAATCATGTCCTACTATGCATGCTAAGCTTGTCGATGCTCGTTCTACCATTAGTTCTTTGGAAGCATCTTTGAAATCTCCCGTTGCAAATGCATGTTCTAGCCGTGATGAAGTCACTTTGCGTAATCTTGAACTTACTTCCCGTTTGGATGTCATTTATGAGGAGAATGACTATTTGAGGAAGGTGTTGGGTTGGTTGTACGGGCGGGAACCTCAATTGAAAATCATGATTGAGGAGTTCAAGAGAGGCCGATGGTCGTGGTTTGGGTTTTGAGAAGTTGGGTGAGAAAGTGGGAGAGAACAAGTGGGGAGAGTGTGTACGAGAAGTGTGTTGAGTCTAACCCCGGGTTTGAGGTGATCGGAGAGATCCAAGTTCCACTCCCAAAAGCACCCAAGAACTCTTTCACACCAAAGCCCAACCACCTTTGCAACAAGCTTGACACAACCCAAGATCCACCCAAATTCCCACCTAAGACAAATGATTTCCGAAACCGAGTGAAGTTTGTGGGTGAGAAGGGTGAGAAGCCTAGAGAGAAGCCGAGCCAAAACCAAAACCCATCCCTTTCGGGTGTGAGTATTGTGGCAAGGAGAGGCATCTTGCGAGTTTTGCTACAAGAGGAAGAGGGATGAGAGGCTTGCTAGGGAGCAAGCAAACCGGGACAGGTATCGCCGGCCTCGCGGTATTCCCCGAGCCTAGAGTGCCACTTCCACGGGGTGTGGGAAGTGTGAGGAGTGTTGGCGGGGTTCCCACGAGAGGTGATGGTGTGCGTGCCTGGTGAGAGGTTTGGTCGGGCTCGTGGTGGTTTTGCCGGACGTCCTCCTACTCGTCCTCGGTACGGGTTTAGGGGAGATGATCGCAGCTTTGGGTTCCGGAGGAACTACGGACCACGTTTTCCCCCTCGTGGTGCTCGTACTCCTCCCATGGGACATGGGAAGTTTGGTGGCAAGGGAGTGATGTTTGCTAACCCCTCTTTTGAGCGAGATGGCTCGACACTGGTTTAACTTTCTCCGTGCTAACCCCGGTGTCGAGTCGCTAGCTCATTCTCGTTCTTGTTTCCGACTTGCAGGGCGGGGAGGCTTGGAGAACATTTGGTTGATCGACTCCGGTGTTCTCGACACATGACCGGAGATAAGAAGTGGTTCTCCGGCCTCACCCCGGTGAAGGAAAAGCAAGACATCACATTTGGGGACAATGGACGAGGTAGGGTGCTTTCGAGAGGGTGTTGTGCATGTGAGTGACAAGGTAACATTGAAGAGAGTGGCTCTTGTGAAGTCTTTGGGTTTCAATTTGCTTTCGGTTTCTCAGTTGCTTGATGAGGGTTTTGAGGTGCGTTTCAAGTCTGGCGAGTCTCGTTTGCTTGATTCTCGAGGTGATCTTGTCCGTATGATCATCCCCGAGGGTCGATTTTCGTGGCCGATTTCTCTCGCTCTTTGGGTCCTCGCTCGCCGTTTGATGGCTGGTCCGTCTTCTGATTTGTGGAAATGGCATAGGCGGTTGGGACACTTGAGCTTTGATTTGGTTTCCCGCTTGAGTGGTCTTGACCTTGTCCGAGGATTGCCGAAGTTGAAGTTTGAGAAGGATTTGGTTTGTGCTCCTTGTAGGCATGGTAAGATGGTAGCCACTCCCCATCCACCCCTGACCGATGTCATGACCGAGCGTCCGACGTAGCCGTTGCATATGGACCTTGTTGGGCCGGCTCGAGTTCGCTCGGTGGGTGGGAAGTGGTATGTCCTTGTTGTGGTGGACGATTACTCTCGCTATGCCCGGGTGTTCTTCTTGGAGGATAAGAGTGAGACTTTTGGTTTTGTTCGAGATCTGATCGTGAGGTTGAAAAACGAGAGGCATGGGAATGCTATTCGAGCTATCCGCAATGATAATGGCTCTGAGTTTAAGAACTCTCGTTTTGATGCCTTTTGTCGTGATCTAGGTCTTGAACATCAGTATTCGACCCCTTATGTGCCCCCTCAAAATGGAGTCGTGGAAAGGAAAAATCGGACTCTTTGTGAGATGGCTAGGACGATGCTCGATGAGCACGGGACTCCTAGGAGGTTTTGGGCCGAGGCGGTCAATACAACTTGTCATGTTTCCAATCGGATTTTATTGAGAGCTTTCAAGAAGAAGACTCGTTATGAGCTTATGCATGGTCGGGCACCCAAAGTGAGTCATTTCCGAGTTTTTGGCTGCAAGTGCTTTATTTTGAAAAAGGGAAAACTCGACAAGTTTGAGGCTAGGTCTAGTGATGGTATTTTCTTTGGATATGCTAACCACTCTAGAGCCTATAGGGTGCTTAACCTTGAGACTAACAAAATCATGGAGACTTGCGAGGTGACCTTCGACGAGACAATGCCATGTACTTCTCTTGGCTTTGAATGTGCGGGTGATGAAGAGATGGCCGAGGACCTCTTTGAAGAGGAGAAAGATGAAGCCGGAGATGATGATGGGGAGAACCATGCGCCCGAAGCCGAGCATGTACCCACTACTTCCCCCACGACTACTTTGAAGCATGGACCGTCTACTTCATGGACAACGACGGTGCAACAAGAGGACCGGCGAGAGAAGCCGAAGTTGAGGGGGAGGTGGTCTCGAGGCGTGAGGCTCCCCGGCGGATTCAAGAAGTGCACCCCCTTTCGAAGATCATTGGAGACATCAATGAACGCACTACACGGTCGAGGTCCGGGAATTCCTCTCATTTTGCTCATGCTTGCTTTTGTTGCTACTTTTGAGCCCAAGGACATTGGACATGCTTTATCTGATGCAAACTGGGTCAATTCTATGCATGAGGAGTTGGAAAATTTTGAGAGGAACCGGGTGTGGGAGTTAGTTGAACCACCTCCAAATTGCCATCCCATAGGAACCAAGTGGGTTTGGAAGAACAAAGAGGGAGAGAATGGGATGGTTGTGAGGAACAAGTCCGGACTTGTTGCTCGGGGGTTTAGTCGAAGGAGGGGATCGACTATGAGGAGACCTTTGCTTCGTGGCCCGTCTTGAGGCAATTCGAATCCTTCTAGCCTTTGCCGTGGCTAAAGGGTTCAAGTTGTTTCGGATGGACGTGAAGAGTGCTTTTCCGAATGGGGTCATAGAGGAGGAGGTGTATGTGAAGCGACCACACGGGTTTGAGAGCGAGTTGTACCCACACAGGGTATACAGGTTGAAAAGGGCTCTGTATGGGTTGAAACAGGCGCCCCGTGCTTAGTATGGAAGATTGAGAGGTTTTCTTTTGAGTAGAGGATTTGTGATGGGTACCGTGGATAGAACCTTGTTTCTCCTCAAGCATAGGAATGACTTGTTGATTGTGCAGATATACGTGGATGATATTGTCTTTGGTGGCTCGTCACATAACCTTGTTGCCAAGTTTGCAGATGAGATGAGCAGGGAGTTCGAGATGAGCATGATGGGCGAGTTGCAGTATTTTCTCGGGCCGCATCAAGCAAGTGAAGGACGGTACATTTGTGCACCAAACCAAGTACACGAAAGACATGCGAGAAAGTTCCGGATGCAAGATGTGAAGCCGATGTCGACTCCCATGGGGAGTACGGCCACTTTGGATGCGGATGAGGACGGAGAACCGGTGGACCGGCGGGAGTACGGGAGCATGATCGGCTCCCTCCTCTACTTGACGGCGACGAGGCCGGACATACGGTTCGGCGTGTGTCCGTGCGCTCGTTTTCGAGCTTCGCCGAGGACATCACATCGACGGCCGTCAAGAGGATTTTCGGTACCTACGGTCCGCCCTGGTCTTGGCCTTTGGTATTCTTCCTCCTCGACTCTTGTCTCTTCATGGCTTTTCCGATGCGGATTTTGCTGGTTGTCGAGTCGAGAGGAAGTCTACTTCGGTACTTGTCGGTTTCTTGGTTCTTCGTTGGTCTCATGGTCTTCCCGCAAGCGGTCTAGTGTAGCTCGGTCTACCACGGAGGCGGAGTATGTTCTTTGCCGCGAGTTGTTGTTCCCGATACCGCTTGTGGATTTCATACACTTTGAGAGACTTTGGTGAGGAGTGCACCCGGATCCCACTTCTTTGTGATAGCACCGTTGCCATAAGCGTAGCCAAAAATCCAAAGTGCTTCACTCCAGAACCAAACATATAGAAGTGAGGTATCATTTTCTGAGGGACAATGTGGAGAAAGGAACCATTGTTTTGAGCCATGTCCCTACCCAAGATCAGCTAGCCGATATCTTTACAAAGCCTCTCGACCAAGCTACATTTGTGCGCTTGCGGGGGAACTTGGGGTTTGTTGCCCTTTCTAGTTGATTCTTGGGGGGTTTACTTTTTGTACCATATGTATCATACCATGTTTACTTTGATGTATATACATACTTTGCTTGATGTATAAACCATGGTAGGATAGCCATCTTGTCATATATCATGTTGCATTTGTGTCATATTGCATTTTAGGATGATGAGCTTCTTTCATATGCCATATTTGAGTCTCTTTGGCTATTTGTGAGATATTGGTTATATGTGTGGAGAAATGGTGATGTGAGGCTATGCTCTTGGAATATTTGAGATATATGTGTGGTGAGATAGCCCCTTTTGAGATAAACGCTTAACTTGACTAATTTTTGATGAAATATGCTCCACTCGTGTGTAGTTGTGTATCCATGTCACAATTTGGTCTAAATATGCTTTTCATGCTTAGATTGTGCTTGGATGCCCTGTTCTTGCATTTGGGCCAAAGGCCGGATATCATTGTGAATGTTTAGCCTATGTTGCATTCATGGGGGAGCATAAGCTTCTTTTTGCCGCAAAGGCACTTCATGTACCATGAAATGAATTAATCTTGAAAAGAAGTGCATAATGCTTGAAAAATGCTCCATCCATCATGTCTATGTTTACAATGTCTTATCTTTCACATATGGGTGCAAAACATGTTGCATGATGTTCACCAGTGGAGAAGTCTCCCCGAAGTGGACACATGGCTCATGAGCTTTGACATGACATGCTTTGCTTTATGGGTGTTTTCCATGATCTTTTGCTGAGAATTTGATATCCTTGTATGATCTTTGAGTAATATGCATGTTTGTGGCTCAAGTGTGACATGGATAGGCTTTTACATGTGAAGCGAGTCTTTTTTTGGTAAAACTGCTTAAATCTGAAAATTTTGCTTTGTCACATGCTTGTATTTTCATATATTACTTGTGGCAATGCTTTGACTATGCTATGATTCATGTGTGTGATCTTTGTCTCATTTTTAGCCTTTGACACTAGATTTGGCCTATTTGAGAAGCTCATGTAGTTGTCTATATGCTTTGCATTTCGCATTTTCACCTTGATTCATACATTGTCAACAAGGGGGAGAAAAGGTGAGCTTAATGAAAATTCGAAGAGGTGAGCTGAAATTTGGAAATTTGCATTCACATGTTCGGGGGGAGCTTGCATTTGTTCGGGGGGGAGCTCTCTTCTTGCTGTTTTCGGTGTGGATTTTGTGCTTTGCTTGGCTTGTGACCTTTCTTCGCCTTTCTTCGGTTTTGGTCATGAGTTGAGCTTCCTTGTTTTTCTTTCTTCTTTCTTTCTCTTTCACTCGAATTTCATTTCGCGTTGTGTGTTGTCAATGCACTCATCAAGGGGGAGATTGTGGACCGGGAGCGTCCCGGTGGTCGGTGGATGACCGCTCCTTAAGTGATGAGTGATTGACAACGGGTGTTGGACCGACTCTTGGCTTAGTGCGCGAGGTGTAGGCCGCGGCCTAGTTCGTGTTGTTGCGGGTGAAGAACGGGCGCGAAAGGTCTTCGACCTTGAGGGGCCTCCGGGAGATGGAGAGACAAGTAGGCTCGGTTCGAGGGACCGGTGGACAGCGGGGCCCAGGTGCGGGCCACATGGTGGCGACACAAGCAAGACGAAGTCATGGACAAGTGAGCCGGTGCACGGTGGCGGTCAAGTCAAGTGGTTTGGCGGGAGGCCGGACCGGCACGCGGGGTTTGGTGGTTTGCCCACAAAACCATCGGCGGACGGTTTCTTGGTTTGGGCCTCAAAACCAAGTCCGAGGGCCCAACACGACGGAGACGGGATCCGGCGTGTCGGGAAGCTTCGAAGCGGAGGACACGCGGCGGGATCGCATGGCTTGCGTCGGGAGGACGCGGGGTGCGGCAAAGGCGTGGCCGTCCGATGGCAAGACCCACAAACATTACCAAAATGCCCCTACGTGGGTTGTATCGCCAGTAGTGTAGTTAGGGGTAGTCGAGTCATTTACCACTCCGGCGGGACCTGATATATAAGCCTGGAGTGTGTGTTGATGGCTCTCTCTCTCGGTGACTTAGGGTTTCATTTCCCCCCTTCTCTTTCTCATTTTCGTAGCTATTTTCCTTCCTATTTTCTCTAGGCTAGCATGAGAGCTTCATGAGAGATTTGTTGAGAGGGATGGATGCTAGGGCGGCATGCTAGACCTTGTGAATCTTTCCTGGTTTGTATAGAAGATTCGGGGTTGTTTTTCGTGCCTTTTTGTGCTTATTTTCGTGCCTTTGTTCTCGGTGTGATTCCGCGGATTTGAGTGAGTTTCTTCCCGGATTTCTTTGAGGGAAACATGGATAGATGCCTTGTGCATCTTTGTGCTTGATCTTGTGCCCTCAAACACCGGAAATCACTTCGATTCGTGAGTTTTCGTTCGGTGCTCTAGTTTTTGGAGGTGCTCAAAGGATTCGCGATTCCCGGTGATTTAGGGAGTTAGGAGGCAAGATTTTTGGGCTATAGCATCCTTGTGTGACGCTTTTCAAGTCCCCAAACCCTTGTCTCTACAGCTTCAACCGTTTGGGAAATCCGATGATGATTTGGGGGAGTTGACTTTCGGGGTCGGGCTATTTTCTGTTCTGTCCGCACCTAGCGAACGGTCCGCGAGGACCAGGCGGACGGTCCGCGCGGCTCCAGTTCATCCCGTGTTCTTCGTGTTCTTGCTCGTCCTTTGTTTCGATCCGTTGTGATTTTGATTTTTGGTTGGACGAAGTTTCGGACAGTCCGCGGTGTCGGGCGGACGGTCCGCGGGTGCTAGGCGGACGGTCCGCGTGCTCCCCGCGGACGGTCCGTGGCACGGGGGTGTCTTTGGGTCGTTCGTGTAAATTAACGGGCGGTCCACGGCTAAGGCCGGACGGTCCGCGGCCGGGTGCGGACGGTCCGCGATACCCGGCCGGACGGTCCGCGTGGCTCTTGCGGACGGTCCGCCCCTCTGCGCGGACGGTCCGCCGCAGCCTCGTGTGCTTTGCTTCTTGGTTCGATTCCTTCCTCCCTTTCTAGTGCTTCCGCGTGTGCTTTGAGGAATTGTTCCTAAGGCTAGAGGTTGATCCATAACCTCGTGGTCTTGGCGATTGGTGCGTGATTCGATCCATCGCTTGTGTGTGACCGGGATTTGAGTAGGACATAGGCCGGGTTCTTTGGGAAGAATTTTTACCGGCTCCTATTCACTCCCCCCCTCTCTAGTCGCCATCTGATCCTTCATCTTCACCTGCACCAACACCAGTCCAGCCGCAACCTGCACCTTCAATACTTAGCCAAGAATCAGTCCACACAACGTTGTCAATCACTCATCACACAAGGAAGTGACCATCCACCGGTCCTCGAACCACACATGGTCCTCACTTATCCAACTCTTGTTGGTCATATTCACCTTAACAAGTATCTAGATAGTACATCTCTTTTTAGGAAGCTTATTAGTTATAGGTGATTCATTCTTTTATTGTACATTTGAATAAATGTTTCTTTGTACTTGTTATTTCATGTGATGAAGGTTTAATCCTTTTCCCTTCACTAGCAAGGGTGTGAACAATATTTTTATTTATAAACTACTTCCTTATCAGCAAGGGTGTTTTATTAACTTTTAATTAAGTTAGGTAATACTTTCCAAAAAGGGAAATGAATTAAAAAGGGGGTTTTCCTTAACTAATTGCTCTTTAGTCTTTAAAAAGGGCTTTAGAGATTTTTATTAAGCAATAAATCACTAAAAGTTTAAAGAAGTGTTTCTCAAGCATAACAACACCTATACTGGTCCACTGGACCCACAAGTAAGGCCTTGAAGCTAGGAAATTAAATACTTTGGAAAGATAACAAAGACTAGCTAGTGATGCAAATTAAGTGCATACAAAAATAAAAAAGCACCAAAATGATCCAAACTTTCCCATGCACACTCTTTGGTCCTAAACAAGCCTAAAGAACCAGCATGTACACCTAGAAACTCTACTGATCTTGCTTCACAAATTTACAAAGGAAAACATGCACGAATTAAGAATAAATAATTCTGTTAAACTAAAAATCATGATTAATTCACAAGAAGTTAGTTTTGACATAAGAAGACAGCATGCACAAGTTGGGCACAAAAACATACATATTTTTATCTACAAAAATCATCTAGGCAGTTTCTGCAGAAAAGGAAAATAATTTATATAAAATGATTTACTTCAGAACTTTGTGCATTGTTTGGCAAAGGAGCTAGTCATGAAAAGACACACAACATATCCAGCGTTTGGATGCATAGGAGTTATAGGTTTTTAGTTATGGCAGATCTAGCTATTTCACAATCCTATTTTTCATGTTACAAATATCCATAATCAGACCATGTGAGTTTAACAAAAGTTGTAGTATTCATCACAACGAACCCAACAAAATTGGTTTTGCAATTTTCTGAATTTTCTACGATTTTCTAAGCAATTTACAAGAATCAACAAAACTGCAACACTATTGAAGATGTAGTTTTGCGCCGGGGCCCCTGTAACTTTTCAAAGTCTCACACATCTACACTTAGATCGCACAAAACTCCTCGGAAAGACTTGGGGGCTTGCAATGGGGTCCCTGGGCATGGGAGGCGGCGGGCTCGCCCGAATTCCGGCAGCTCTGGCAGCTTTCCCGGCCGGGGAACGGCGGTGGGGCGCGTGCAAGCTCACCTAGGGCCTAGGTGTAGCCGGAGTTGGGGTGGAGAGCACGCCCGCGTGGGGAATCGGCGACGGCGGCGGCGGTTGTCGCGGCGGCGCGAGCTCCGGCCGGGCGCGGCTCGGGGTGGACAACAAGCGACCATGGGAGGTTCTATAGGTCCTAAGGAATAGACGGAACGGTTGGCCGGCGGTGAGAGCGAGCGGCGCAAGTTCACCGGCGGCGGAGGAAATGGCTAGTGGGGGGGGGGGGGGGGGGGGGGGCGGGACGCCTCGGCAAGGCATGACCTAGGGGCGGGGTCGGCCTCGGGCGGAGGACGGCGTCGGGAGGCGCGCGCGGGGCACGCACGCCGAGGTTCGGCCGGCGCGCGGCCGGCGACGCGCGGCGCGCGGGCGCCCGGTGTGACAGAACCGCCCAAAATAATTCCGTATTATCGCCTAAGCCGGTCCACATGGCCATTAAGCAATAATAAAGAATTATTAAGTCGCTTCCGCCGGGTAAAGCCCGGTAAATCACATACAACAGGATCGCTGATATGCGCTAAGCCCACACGAAGGCGGGACCAGAGTACAACATTATATTACATAAAAGGTTCGCAAGTTCATAAGTACTTAATATTACAAACCAGGTTTTTCGTACATAAAAGTAAAAGTGATTCAGAGTTTAAACAGCGGAAAGTAAACTAGCGCGCGATACACATAGGAGGCCATCCATGCATATCACTCATCATCATCGTTCTCCCATTCAACCTCCCATCCCTCTGGAATGACACCAGGCCAGAGAGGATTACCTGAAATCAACAAATTAAGCAAGGCTGAGTACTAATACTCAGCAAGACTTACCCGACAAAAATAAAGTAAGACTAGACATGCAAGGCTTTTTGGCTTGTGGGTTGGTTTTGCCAAAAGCGACTAAGAGTGGATCCTTAATTTCAAGTTTTAGCTCATATTCTAGTATGTTAATCAGTCTAGGTGAGCACCTATACTAAACAAGCATGTTGTGCAAACAATATTAAACAGGCAACAAAATTAATCCGAACTGTTCCATAAATAAACATGGGGTAGCCAGTGGTCAAGCCGACTCAGATAACGGCGAGTGACCGACGATCGATCGATTTATATCCTTGCAAGGTAAACCCAAGATACACGGAGGAAGTAGACCCCAAGAATTCAAATAAAAGCAAATGCAGGGTCTACCCCGACCAGGCGGTTCCCAACATCCCACAGTTTGGGATCAGACGCTACAAACTCTGGTACACGGTTATCCGGAGGGTCTATCCCGACCAGTCCGGACTCACACACTATACCACGGGTAGCTAGCCCGGAGACACATCCCAAGCGGGTAGCTAGAAAGATCCCGCCCCGGTTCAGAAGGTACTAGGCTTACCGGTCCCATTCCCGGCAAGTACTTGGTACGTTCAATAGCTTAGGACCAGCACCATGCTACTCGGTCGAGATCGAACCCATTGCTCTTACCACATGAGCGAGTCAATTTAACCAACTTATGATTCCAACATAAGCATCCTATATCTCGCGAGCAATGAGTCATTACTCGACTTCTACCGTGATCCTAGAGCATGGCACTAGCGTTCCTAACATACTAGTAAAAGAGCATAGGAGTCCTAAGGATCATGCAACTAGGTTTCAAAACAACCCCTGAAACTTAAATGCACAAAGAAAAACATAAAGTGCTGAAAAGTAAAGGACATGATTTTAATTTAAAACATGGGTTAGATGAAACCGGTGCTTGCCTTCCTCAGACTCAGTTCCTAAACTAGCCTTTGGCTCTTCTGGACTTTGGTCCAGGTCTTGCTGCACACCCAGCTGGTTCAGCTCACCATCAACAGTCCCGTCTCCCTCCTGGGCGAGTGTGTACGTACCGTCGGGGAGATCTACACGTTTACATGCACATGCAGTAGATTAAAGTTAATCTTGATGGTGATTGTGTGCACATCTAAGTAATTTAAGTTACTTAACTTCACTAAACAGCAAGGGTGTTGTGTTTAAATATTAAAAACAGAACCAAACATGATTTTTCCATTTAGCACATTTAATTTCCATTGCTTTCTTGAATTATCTAAAACAAGCCTTTCAACCATAAATCAAAATTAAATCAAAAACACTTCCAATGAACCTAATCTTTTGCACACAGCAACATATGCTTAGTTTAAGCTCTCACACCAAAATTTGGCCTCAGATCATTTATAAATTAATTTATGCGAAAAAGACAAATTTCAGCCTAGTAAATCAACATTAATTCATATAAAAAGATTTAACAAACTTTTTGATCTCAACTTTCTCCTGCAGGTCATGTATGCCAAAAATGAGTTTCTGACCAAGGCATGGTTGCAAATTCAATTTATTTTTCAGATTTTGAATTTAAGCTCCTACACAAGATTAAATCCAAAACACCAAGCAAACAATCCCCTAAAATCACATCCATCACACCAGGGGTACTAATCATCAAGTCAAAGCCCTAGGGTGCACTTGTGCTCAAAGAAAAGTTCATTAAAGGTGCTATAAAAAGCATCAAACTTATTCTAGCATAAAGCTTACAAAAATCATAAATGAAAATATATACATCCAAATCATGCAGATTTTTGTCACAGATCTAGACATGATATAAGGAACAACATATCCAAAATTCAAGTTAATAGCATGTGTAGATTTTAAATCACACTAAAAACACTCCAAACTGAGTTTGAATTTTTAATTCAAAAACTGTGCAGAAAAACCCTATACATGCTTTCTAGAAAAGGTAGATTTCTTCACCACGAACCCAACAAAATTGGTTTTGCATTTTTCTGATTTTTCTACGATTTTTAATAATTTTTCGAAGGTACTGCCGAATCCCAAAATTTTACCTTTACAAACGGGTCCCTGGAATTTTGCAGAAATCTCCCTGGGATTAGTTTCTCTCTCGCAATGTGGTCCCGGCAGTCCCTTGCTCACCGGCGGCGGCCAATCCGGCGGCCGGCGCGGCCGGGTCTTGGCCGGGGCGCGGCCCCCGGGGCGGCTTTAGGCCCAACCCGCGCGGTGGGGGCCTTGGCCGGCCGGCGAGCGAGCCGGCGGTGGCCGGCGGCGGCCCGCCGGCGCGATGCGCCCGCCGCGGCTCGGCCGCCGGCCGTCGGTGGCGGCCACGCGCGGCGCGGGGCGGGGCTACGCGGTTCGGAAGAGGCTAGGGAAGGTTCAGGGGGCACGGGCGGCGTTGGTTTGGCGCGGAGGCGGGGTTCGGCCGTGGCGCAGGGAGGGAACACGGCGGTGACGGCCAGGAGCAGAGAGGCTTGCGACGGCTAGCAACAGAGGGACTGCGACGGTTTGGGACGTGGACGACGTGCGCGACGAGCTCGAGGCGAGCTGTAGGCGGGGCGCGGGCCAGCTGGCCGGTACATGCGCGCGAGTCGCGCGGCGCTCGCGCGGGCGGGCGCGTGGCGTTGCGGCCGCGCGGCATGCACGTAGACGCGGTGCACGGGGGACCACCGGGCGGAGGGCCCACGGCGCGCGGTCCACCGCGAAGCCGCCGAGGCCGTCCGTACGCCGGACCGCCCGTGCTCGCCACGTGGACGGCCGGCGAACAGAGGCGCGCGCGGCGCTCTAGAGCGCGAGGACGTCGACACCAGCTCAACTTTATTCCATTTAGCCCTTTTCGAAATTGCAAAACTCCACAAATCGTCAACTAAGTGAAAAATCTCCCAAAAGCAAAGTTGTAGAGGAGCTGTAGATCTACAACTTTCCCGAAGGGCGACATATGTTTTGATCAATGGTTTGCCCTGGAACGCCAACCGAAGTTGCAGATTTTCCACGGCTCGCCCATCGTTCATAGCGCAAGAACTTGATTTTTGGCCAATTTGCGCTCAAAATTGGAACGTCCGCCAATTACGAAAAATGTGTTCCCCGAAATAACGAACAACTTTCGTGTTGGCCGATTTTGAACTTCTATAGTGAAATTTGGAGAACGCGCAAGAAAACCATTTCAGCCTTTAGAGTAGATCTAGGGTTTGACCGTGATTAGGGATTTTGACCGAGGTCTTTTGTGCAAAAGTGTGCCCAATCAAGTCAAACATGCTTAGGAGGTTATTAAACTTGATTAATTCATATAATTGATGTCATTAGCGCAACAAAATATCCGGGATGTTACAGCCTACCCCCCTTAAAAGAAATCTCGTCCCGAGATTTAGGATTTAAAAGATGGAAGTAGGGGAAGAACTTACTTTGCCTTGATTCAAGAAAACCCGGATAATTCTCATTGAGATAATGTTCAGTTTCCCATGTAGCTTCTTCTACGGTATGATGACTCCATTGGATTTTATACATCTTTACAGATTGCCTTCGAGTTTTTCTTTCTTTTACATCAAGAATTCTCAAAGGATGTTCCACAACAGAGAGATCCGGTTCAATCCAAGCATTAGCTTCTTCAATAACTTCTCTAGCCGGTTCACGTGCACATTTCTTCAATTGTGATACATGAAACACATTGTGCACGGCAGAGAATCGTTCGGGTAGCCGAATACGGTATGCCACTGGCCCACAGACTTGAATGATCTCATAAGGGCCAATGTAGCGAGGAGCTAGCTTCCCTTTCACACTAAATCTTTGGACAGCCTTGGTTGGCGAAACTTTTAAGTAGACAAAGTCACCAACTTTGTATTCTCTAGGTGCCTTTCCCTTATCATAATGACTCTTTTGTCTCTCTTGCGCATCCTCAACTAAGGCTGGACCAAAGAATTTCCTCTCCCCGGTCTGTGACCAATTCAAGGGAGTACGACATCTTCGTCCATAAAGAGCCTCAAAAGGTGCCATTTTCAAGCTGGCTTGATAACTGTTATTGTAAGAAAATTCAGCCAGGGCGAGACACTTGTCCCAACTCTTATCAAAATGAATCACGCATGCTCGCAACATGTCCTCTAGAATCTGGTTTACCCTTTCAGTTTGACCATCAGTCTGAGGACGATAGGCTGAACTGCGTATGATTTTCGTGCCAAGTGACTTGTGTAATTGTTCCCAAAAGCGTGCCACAAAGAGAGATCCCCTATCGGAAATGATGGTTTTAGGAACCCCATGCAAGCGAACAATGTGCTCAATATAAAGACTTGCATAATCTTTGGCATCATATGTAGTGCGGACTGGAATAAAGTGAGCTGTTTTTGTCAATCTGTCAACGATAACCCAGATGGAATCATGTTTCCTAGATGTGAGTGGCAATCCGGACACAAAGTCCATACTTATGTCATCCCACTTCCATGAAGGTATGGGTAGGGGTTGAAGAGTTCCGGAAGGTTTCAAGTGACTTGCTTTAATTCTTTGGCAAGTATCGCATTCCGACACGTATTTGGCAATGTCCACCTTCATATTGGACCACCAAAAATTCTCCTTTAAATCTTGATACATTTTACTACTTCCCGGATGGATAGAGAATTTAGAGAGATGACCCTCATCAAAGATTTCCTTTTTCAACTCCCAATTATCTGGGACAACAAGGCATTGCCCAAACCAGATTATATCTTTCTCATCCTTTCGGAAGCAATTATGTTTAGGATCCTTTTCTAGCAATTTTTGTTTAATTAAGAGAATACCCTCATCTTGAAGTTGAGCCTTAACAATTCTATCAAATAGGTTAGACTCTCGGAGAAGAGCATTTAGGCTTCCTTGTTCAACAATTTCCAAGTTTAGCCTTCTCAAATCCTCACACGAGTGTCACCGTAAGGTTCCATTGATAGGCAATTGCAGCGAGCCTTGCGGCTTAGAGCATCTGCAACTACATTCGCCTTTCCAGGATGGTAATGGACCTCTAGATCATAATCTTTGATTAACTCTAACCATCTTCTTTGCCTCATATTTAAATCGATTGAGTGAAAATGTATTTGAGGCTTTTGTGGTCGATAAAGATATTGCGGCGGGTCCCCATAAGGTAATGCCTCCATATTTTTAATGCATGAACAACCGCTGCTAGCTCTAAGTCATGTGTGGGATAATTCTTTTCATGAGGGCGAAGCGCTCGTGAGGCATAGGCAATAACCCGATTGTCTTGCATAAGAACACAGCCAAGACCCGTGCCTGAAGCATCACAATAAACTTCATACGACTTTGAATTGTCCGACTACGCTAGCACTGGGGCTGAAGTTAAATGTTCTCTTAATTTTTGGAAAGCTTTATCACAAGCCTCACTCCACAAAAATTTCACTCCTTTCTTTAGCAACTCAGTCATAGGCTTAGGAATTCTAGACAAATCCGGAATAAAACGGCGATAATAACCAGCCAAGCCTAGAAAGCTGCGGATTTGATGAGCTGATTTAGGAGGTTGCCAATCCATAACCTCTTGCACTTTGCTTGGATCGACAGATATGCCTTCGCCGGAAATAGTGTGCCCCGTAAATTTAACACTATCCAACCAAAACTCACACTTGGAGAATTTAGCATAGAGTTTATGTTCTCGCAAGCGTTGTAGTACAATGCGAAGATGTTCCGCATGTTCTTCCGCATTCTTGGAATAAATAAGGATGTCGTCAATGAAAACCACGACGAATTTATCCAACTCCGTCATAAACACGGAATTCATAAGATACATGAAGTAGGTCCGGTGCATTTGTAAGACCGAAAGACATAACCAAGAATTCATATAGGCCATAGCGAGTAGAGAAAGCCGTCTTGGGAATATCACTAGGCCGAATTTTAATTTGATGATAACCAGACCGAAGATCGATCTTTGAGAAGACCTTAGCTCCGGCCAACCGGTCAAATAGCACGTCAATGCGGGGCAATGGATATTTGTTTTTGATAGTCACCGCATTGAGAGGTCGGTAGTCCACACACAACCTCGGGCTACCATCTTTCTTTTTCACAAAGAGGGCGGGACGTACCCCAAGGAGAAGAGGCGGGGCGGATGTAGCCCTTATCAAGCAACTCTTGAAGTTGTTTCTTTAATTCAACAAGTTCTTTGGGTGGCATTCTATAGGATCGCTTAGAAATAGGAGCGAGTGCCGGTTGTAGCTCAATGACAAACTCAACATCTCCCGTCGGTGGCAAACCAGGCAATTCATCAGGAAAGACATCCATGTACTCACATACTACTGGAATATCCTCAAGTTGAGTAGTTATGGCTGCATACACACATGAGCCTTTATGGCCTGTTGGGGGAAGGTAAAGAATTGAATTTCCGACCAAAGGTGAGTTGATTTCTAACACCCTTTCGTAAATATCCAGGACAACTTTGTCTTGAGTCATCCAATTCATGCCTAAGATAACATCTACCCCTTCTAGGTACATTGTGACCGCATTAGCTAGAAAAGTTTTGCTACCTATCTCCAAAGGGTACGCTTAAGGCTACTTGATTTGAAGCAACCTTTCCACCCGAGTGTGGCAATCATATAGGCCTGCTTAGTATGACACCACTTCAAGTCCAAATTTCTCACGGTTTTCACATTAATAAAGCTATGAGTAGCACCCGAATCAAATAATATAATAACTGGACGACCACGGATAGAAAATGTACCCGTCAAGACTGGTGCTCCCTCTGGTAGATCAACCACTGTGGTGAAGTTTAAACGGCCTTGCTTCACTTGCACAGTCTGTTTCTTTCCTTGATTCCCAGCCTTAGGGCCTTGCCCCTGACTTTGCTGATGTTGGTGTCGAGGGCGTGTGCACTTGTTAGCATAGTGCCCCAGCTGTCCGCAGTTATAGCAACGGCAATCATCATTGATGCGGGCAGGTGGGGGTGCACTAGGCCTAGGAGCGGTCTGCTGAGCGCTGCGATAGCCAAAGCTGCCAGACGGCTTAGACTGAGATTGCCTCATCACCCAGCGTCCAGCGAAGATGGCCGGGGGGCACCCCCGCACATTCTTCTTCACAAATTTAAATTTCTTGCCTTGGCCACTTTGCTCGAAGCTTGATTGAACTTCCTCTTTCTATCCTGTTGAGCCCTCTTCATGGCGTCCTCCTAAGAGATGGCCAAGTTCACTAGCTCAGGATAGCTATCAGTTTTGATTAAGTTCAACCTCTCATAGAGCTCTCCATCAAGCCCTTCACGGAATCGCTCCATCTTTTTCTTATCAGTATCAACATGATAGTCCCCATACTGACAGAGACTATTACACTTCTGAGCATACTGATAGACCGAGTCAGAGCCTTGCTTGAGATTCATTAGCTCTCTCATCTTCCTATCAACAAGACCCTTGGGAATGTGATGCTCTTTGAATGCTTTCTTGAATTCTGCCCAAGTAATCTGGTGACCCTGTGGCTGCATGGACTTGAAATGCTCCCACCAGATTAAAGCTTCACCCCTCAGTTGCTGAGCAGCGAAGCCTGCCTTAAGTTCTTCTGAGCAGGGCAGTGTGAAGATGGAAAACATGGCCTCTAGGGCCCTGATGAAAGCATCAGCCTCTAGGGGCTCCTCTGCCTTGGTGAAGAGGGGTGGCCTCATTGCCCTGAATTTTTCAAAGGACATGACTGCATTAGGCCCCTCCTGAACATGGCCTTGATTGTGCACAGGCTGCTGCAACCTCTGTGCAATTTGCTGCTGAGTTTGCAAAATTTGGCGCAGTACTTCTGTCTGCGCAGCGATGAAAGCCTCTGCGGGTGTCATGGGTGGAGGTGGGGGAAGAGGAGCATCCCCACTGCCTCCCGCACCCCCGAGAGTTATTTTGTGGGTTATCCGACATCTGAAAAGTTGAACTTTCATTAGATACATATTCAAAGCTTGCTTAAAAGAATACAAGAAGAATATGCATACGAAAATTCATACTTATAGAACATTTCAGAATTCAGACAGCATCACAGTTCTGAGTAAATAAATCATAACTCTCTGTACAGAAGTCCAAAATTTATAAAATTTGTTCAGCATGTGTAGAATTTTATAAGTTTCAACTTTGGTATTCAACTCCAGACCAGATTCATCTTTTAAAGGGGTCGAAAAATTCAGTTTTCAAGGTTCTGTCTAGCAGTTTGGACAGCAGCCAGCAACTTACTAAAAATTCGATATTGCTTAAACTACACATGCAAAAATGCTGAATTTTGGTGAGCATGACCATTATAAAATTTCAAACAACTTTGGTAGTCATTGCAAAATCCAGAAATGACCATAACTTTCTCCATTTCATTTCTTAGGCAGATTGCTGCCGGGAAGGTGTTTTTTTTTCCACCATAATTACAGATTACAAAATTTGGTGGATCACCATTACATGGGGGTCACTATGTAGCTTCTAGCTACACAAAAGAATACTCTAAGTCAGCCTAGCACCAAAATCCAACCAAAAGGGCTAACAAGAGTACATGTCAAGTTTTCCTACTACAACAACTAGGATCTAGGCCCTATGTACAAACTATGGAGAGTTTCCCCGCGACATGTAGGAATAGAGCACCAAGCTCCTCTAATCGAGTCCGGGAACGTCCTGAACCTCCTCTGGGTCCAGCTGCATCTCCATCTGCTCATCATCCACAATAGCCGGTGGGTGGTGCAACTGCTGGAGCATAAGCACAACACCCTCCAAAGCCCGTACATCGAGCTCGAGGTCCCCAACCCGCTCCCCGTAAATCCCGAATGTGCTCAAGGTGCACAAGCCTCTCGGCATCCCCGTCAACCCGGCCTGAACCCGCAGGCCTGCCGTCCGGCCCGCAAGTCCGAGATCTGCTGCGGGTGGTCACCTCGCTCAAACGAAACCGGTGTGCCCGCTCCCGGAACTGCCGTATCCGCTCCCGAAGGTCGGCAATAATCCGCACGGCCGGGTGTACTTAACATACTTGCTCGGTGTAAAGGCCGACAACCCGGGAGATATACCAAGTAGCTCCGGTGAGACGACTAGCCAAGTCATCCGCGATAACCCGGCGAAGGTCCTGTAGAGCGTACAAAGCCCTCAAGCACGTGCCCAAAGTCTCTACTGTGTTGTAGGGTGGCACAGTCTCGAGAAGTGTGGCTATATTAGCCATCCTGGCTAGCCACAACGGATCGTTGGGGTCCAAGGCTAGAGCCAACCCCAACGGTGTCTGAAGCATCTCCTGCGGCCTGTGGGTGGAGAGAGCGTGGAGCACCATCAGGGCTGCCGACTCCAATGCCTCGACAGCGCGGAAACTGAGGAGCTCCATGCTCAAGTCTGCCCACTCGGGGTGGCCCGGGTGGGGGAGCACAGTCACTCGAACTCTGCAGCTCGGTACACCCCACTCCTCGTACTCCACCCCCTCGTAGAAGGGAGGGGTGGTGTAGCCGACGGCACTCAGGGCTCTCCACGCAATGCGTGTGAAGCCCTCCCACTGCAAGCCAGTGGTGGCAAACGTGCCATCAGCGCCCACCGCAACAAACCTAGGGGCAGCCATCTGTAAAATAATTACAAACACATGTTAGAACCCAAGAATATGAGTTTAACATGAAATATGGCAAAACTGGCAGTTCTGAACAAAAATTCATAACTGCAAAACCAGTACCCCAAAAATTCCAAATTTTTGTGAGCATCTCGACAATGTTATAACTCACATTTTTGGTATTCAAAGGTCGAACTAATTCAGATTGGAAAAGGGTGAAAAAGGTCCAATTTCAGAGCGCTGTTGCCCAGAATTTCAGCAGGGCAGAGCTTCACTAAAAAGACCATAACTCAATACATGAGTACCCAATCACCATGAAATTTTTACAGCCTGATCTATGTTAGATAATGAACATTTTTGCTGTAGATTCTCAGGTTAAACTCTGTTTGGAACTATAAGTAAAGATTCGAGTTTTCAGCCTAACTCTGAATTCGACAGCATTTCAGCAAGACCTAAACTAGTCATTTTGATCCTAACTTCAGTTTTAAACATCCTAAAATCATGAGAAATTCAGGGAGCAAACTTAACCAGGTGGTGAACAATTTCCCTAAAGAACACCTAGCTAGAAATTTTCTAGATAATCCTTAGGAAGATTTGGACAACAGCTAGTTAAATTTTGCTTAATCGCACATCAAAGCATCAAACTAGCATGATTGGTCCTTAAGAAACACAATTTAATTTAAAGACCAAAAGACACATGATTTAAGTTTATTTTTGGTTTAATAGATTTTACATGATGCAGAAAACGTCCTAAACTTCCTCACAAAGCTTTTAAGCTTAAAAACGAAGTTAGTGCCGGTGGTAGGGCATATAAAAGCGTCTCTCCCTATAATAGCTAGTCGGGAGCTATTCGTTTCTTAATTACCGTACCTAACAACCGTGGTTAGCGTACCTGCAGAAAATCACAGATATTCAAGACCTTTTGTGCCAGCACTCACAAAAGCGTCCACATTCATTACCGTTCACTTATAGAAACGGTATCCATGCGTAAAGCCGCTGCATGGACAGCGTCCAATTTAAGACTCTGACGCGACGTGAGTGCCCATTGGAATAGGCCTCACTCATCCCTCACGGACTTTCCCGTGGTACCATCACGTATGGCAAAACGTGACGAGACTCAGACGCGACGTGACACCCATTAAATAGGTCTCACTGGTCCCTCACAGGACTTCCCTGTGGTACCACCACGTATGGCAAAACGTGATGAGACACAGACGCGATGTGGCACCCATTGGAATAGGTCCCACTAGTCCCTCACAGGACTTCCCTGTGGTACCACCACGTATGGCAAAACGTGATGAACTAGTATGGTTGTGCATGAAAGTAAGTTTTGACAGGAATAAATGTGCTGGAAGTCAGACTAAATACACCATAGAATACTAGCCACCTGAAAGAACCCAAAAATTCCCTCTAGGGCCTCTCGGACTAGATTAGACCTTAACGTCCTATTCTTTTAGCAAGATTATTAATCTTGGCAAATTTTATTCAAAAACAAGTTTGTTAAGGTATTTTAATTACTCTGGTGCATATCATCGCTCGGTACCAAAATTGTGGCGTAACCGCCCAAAATAATTCCGTATTATCGCCTAAGCCGGTCCACGTGGCCATTAAGCAATAATAAAGAATTATTAAGTCGCTTCCGCCGGGTAAATCCCGGTAAATCACATACAACAGGATCGCTGATATGCGCTCAGCCCACACGAAGGCGGGACCAGAGTACAACATTATATTACATAAAAGGTTCGCAAGTTCATAAGTACTTAATATTACAAACCAGGTTTTTCGTACATAAAAGTAAAAGTGATTTAGAGTTTAAACAGCGGAAAGTAAACTAGCGCGCGATACACATAGGAGGCCATCCATGCATATCACTCATCATCATCGTTCTCCCATTCAACCTCCCATCCCTCTGGAATGACACCAGGCCAGAGAGGATTACCTGAAATCAACAAATTAAGCAAGGCTGAGTACTAATACTCAGCAAGACTTACCCGACAAAAATAAAGTAAGACTAGACATGCAAGGCTTTTTGGCTTGTGGGTTGGTTTTGCCAAAAGCGACTAAGAGTGGATCCTTAATTTCAAGTTTTAGCTCATATTCTAGTATGTTAATCAGTCTAGGTGAGCACCTATACTAAACAAGCATGTTGTGCAAACAATATTAAACAGGCAACAAAATTAATCCGAACTGTTCCATAAATAAACATGGGGTAGCCAGTGGTCAAGCCGACTCAGATAACGGCGAGTGACCGACGATCGATCGATTTATATCCTTGCAAGGTAAACCCAAGATACACGGAGGAAGTAGACCCCAAGAATTCAAATAAAAGCAAATGCAGGGTCTACCCCGACCGGGCGGTTCCCAACATCCCACGGTTTGGGATCGTACGCTACAAACTCGGTACACGGTTATCCGGAGGGTCTATCCCGACCACCCGACTCACACACTATACCACGGGTAGCTAGCCCGGAGACACATCCCAAGCGGGTAGCTAGAAAGATCCCGCCCCGGTTCGAAGGTACTAGGCTTACCGGTCCCATTCCCGGCAAGTACTTGGTACGTTCAATAGCTTAGGACCAGCACCATGCTACTCGGTCGAGATCGAACCCATTGCTCTTACCACATGAGCGAGTCAATTTAACCAACTTATGATTCCAACATAAGCATCCTATATCTCGCGAGCAATGAGTCATTACTCGACTTCTACCGTGATCCTAGAGCATGGCACTAGCGTTCCTAACATACTAGTAAAAGAGCATAGGAGTCCTAAGGATCATGCAACTAGGTTTCAAAACAACCCCTGAAACTTAAATGCACAAAGAAAAACATAAAGTGCTTTGAAAAGTAAAGGACATGATTTTAATTTAAAACATGGGTTAGATGAAACCGGTGCTTGCCTTCCTCGTACTCGGTTCCTAAACTAGCCTTTGGCTCTTCTGGACTTTGGTCCAGGTCTTGCTGCACACCCAGCTGGTTCAGCTCACCATCAACAGTCCCGTCTCCCTCCTGGGCGAGTGTGTACGTACCGTCGGGGAGATCTACACGTTTACATGCACATGCAGTAGATTAAAGTTAATCTTGATGGTGATTGTGTGCACATCTAAGTAATTTAAGTTACTTAACTTCACTAAACAGCAAGGGTGTTGTGTTTAAATATTAAAAACAGAACCAAACATGATTTTTCCATTTAGCACATTTAATTTCCATTGCTTTCTTGAATTATCTAAAACAAGCCTTTCAACCATAAATCAAAATTAAATCAAAAACACTTCCAATGAACCTAATCTTTTGCACACAGCAACATATGCTTAGTTTAAGCTCTCACACCAAAATTTGGCCTCAGATCATTTATAAATTAATTTATGCGAAAAAGACAAATTTCAGCCTAGTAAATCAACATTAATTCATATAAAAAGATTTAACAAACTTTTTGATCTCGACTTTCTCCTGCAGGTCATGTATGCCAAAAATGAGTTTCTGACCAAGGCATGGTTGCAAATTCAATTTATTTTTCAGATTTTGAATTTAAGCTCCTACACAAGATTAAATCCAAAACACCAAGCAAACAATCCCCTAAAATCACATCCATCACACCAGGGGTACTAATCATCAAGTCAAAGCCCTAGGGTGCACTTGTGCTCAAAGAAAAGTTCATTAAAGGTTCTATAAAAAGCATCAAACTTATTCTAGCATAAAGCTTACAAAAATCATAACTGAAAATATATACATCCAAATCATGCAGATTTTTGTCACAGATCTAGACATGATATAAGGAACAACATATCCAAAATTCAAGTTCATAGCATGTGTAGATTTTAAATCACACTAAAAACACTCCAAACTGAGTTTGAATTTTTAATTCCAAAACTGTGTAGAAAAACCCTTTACATGCTTTCTAGAAAAGGTAGATTTCTTCACCACGAACCCAACAAAATTGGTTTTGCATTTTTATGATTTTTCTACGATTTGTAATGATTTTTCGAAGGTACTGCCGAATCCCAAAATTTTACCTTTACAAACGGGTCCCTGGAATTTTGCAGAAATCTCCCTGGGATTAGTTTCTCTCTCGCAATGTGGTCCTGGTAGTCCCTTGCTCACCGGCGGCGGCCAATCCGGCGGCCGGCGCGGCCGGTCTTGGCGGGGCGCGGCCCCCGGGGCGGCTTTAGGCCCAACCCGCGCGGGGGGGCCTTGGCGGCCGGCCGCACGAGCGGCGGTGGCGGCGGCGGCCGCCGCGCGCGATGCGCCCGCCGCGGCTCGCCGCCACCCGTCGGTGGCGGCCACGCGCGCGCGGGGCGGGGCTACGCGGTTCGGAAGAGGCTAGGGAAGGTTCGGGGGGCACGGGCGGCGTTGGTTTGGCGCGGAGGCGGGGGTTCGGCCGTGGCGCGGGGAGGGAACACGGCGGTGACGGTCGGGAGCGAGAGAGAGGCTTGCGACGGCCAGCAACGGAGGGACCGCGACGGTTTGGGGACGTGGACGACGTGCGCGACGAGCTCGAGGCGAGCGCGTAGGCGGGGCGCGGGCCGGCGGCGGCACATGCGCGCGAGTCGCGCGGCGCTCGCGCGGGCGGGCGCGTGGCGTTGCGGCCGCGCGCGCATGCACGTAGACGCGGTGCACGGGGGACCACCGGGCGGAGGGGCCCACGCGCGCGCGGTCCACCGCGAAGCCGCCGAGGCCGTCCGTACGCCGGACCGGCCTGTGCTCGCCACGTGGACGGCCGGCGACCGTAGGCGCGCGCGGCGCTCTAGAGCGCGAGGACGTCGACACCAGCTCAACTTTATTCCATTTAGCCCTTTTCGAAATTGCAAAACTCCACAAATCGTCAACTAAGTGAAAAATCTCCCAAAAGCAAAGTTGTAGAGGAGCTGTAGATCTACAACTTTCCCGAAGGGCGACATATGTTTTGATCAATGGTTTGCCCAGGAACGCCAACCGAAGTTGCAGATTTTCCACGGCTCGGTTCTTGTTCATAGCGCAAGAAACTTGATTTTTGGCCAATTTGCGCTCAAAATTGGAACGTCCGCCAATTACGAAAAATGTGTTCCGGAAATAACGAACAACTTTCGTGTTGGCCGATTTTGAACTTCTATAGTGAAATTTGGAGAACGCGCAAGAAAACCATTTCAGCCTTTAGAGTAGATCTAGGGTTTGACCGTGATTAGGGATTTTGACCGAGGTCTTTTGTGCAAAAGTGTGCCCAATCAAGTCAAACATGCTTAGGAGGTTATTAACCTTGATTAATTCATATAATTGATGTCATTAGCGCAACAAAATATCCGGGATGTTACACCCGGCCCAAACCGTGTTGCTGGCATTGACTTTGAATTCGAATTTCTCCAAAATTTTGAATATAACTCGACCAAGCTTTGAACATGAAAGTTAGAGATCTAGTCACCCTCTACAACTTTCAAAAAGGCTATAGGGGGTTTTTCTCCACAGATTTTGAATTACACAGTTGCCAACTTTGAATGTCAGCCTGATTGGCTGAATAGTAGATCCTGCCTTTGCAACCAATTTTTCAAGCTTTTCCACTCTAAATTTGTAATGCCAATCTACATGAAAGTTGTGTCCCTCAACAAGATGTACAACTTTCATAAAGGTATAATTTTAAGTGTTTAGGTGAATTTTTGAGAACGCGACAAAAGTTCCGGCAGACACCTATGGACACTAGGGGTGAAAGGGGTTTGACCAAGTCTTTTACCATGGTTGGTCCCACAAGTGTGCCTACTAGTCAAAGGGGTCACTAGAGTAGGTTAGTGAGTTTTTCGAGGTGAGGGCCCAGGTTGACCGTGATTTGATCACTGTCAGCTGGGTTGACCGGCTGTTAGGGTTAATTAAAAACCTGGGGCGTCACAGCCTACCCCCCTTAAACAGAATCTCGTCCCGAGATTCGATTAGATAACGAAAAGATGGGGAGAAGAACTCACAGTTTCGAGATTGCAGGAAGCCCGGATACTTAGTGTTGAGATAGTCTTCCGTTCCCAAGTTGCTTCTTCTTCCGTGTGATGACTCCATTGGATCTTGTACATCTGTACGGTTTGTCTTCGGGTCTTTCGCTCTTTTTGGTCTAGTACTCTCAATGGGTGCTCGATGAGAGAGAAATCCAGCTCAATCCAAGCATTAGCTTCTGTGATGACTTCGTTCTTCGGCACAGGCATTCCCTTATTCAATTGAGTTACATGAAACACGTTGTGGACTGCGGAAAATCATTCTGGCAACTGGATACGATAAGCCACTAGCCCACATACTTCAATAATTTCATAGGGTCCAATGTAGCGCGGAGCTAACTTTCCTTTGACACCGAACCTTTGCACACCTTTGGTGGGGGACACCTTCAAATATACGTAATCTCCCACTTCAAAGTGTCGGGGCGCGGTTCCCTTGTCATGGTAACTCTTTTGCCTCATCTGAGCCATCTTCAAATTTTCTCTTATCACTTGCACTCTTTCTTCGGCATCTTTAACTAAGTCTGGACCAAAGAGTGTTCTCTCTCCGGCTTCTGACCAATTCAATGGAGTTCGACATCTTCGTCCATAAAGAGCATCGAACGGTGCCATCTTCAAACTGGCTTGATAACTATTGTTGTAAAAAAATTCTGCCAAAGACAAACACTTGTCCCAACTCTTGTCAAAGTACAAGATGCTGGCTCGTAGCATATCTTCCAAAATCTGATTTCTTCTTTCCGTCTGACCATCGGTCTGCGTATGATAACTGGAACTGCGAATTAGCTGGGTTCCTAAGTACTCATGCAATTGCTCCCAGAAACAAGCTACAAACTGAGTTCCTCCATCAGAGATTACAGTCTTCGAAATTCCATGCAAACGAACTATGTGGTCCATGTACAACTCTACATAGTGCTGTATTGAATAAGTGGTATGCACGGCAATGAAGTGAGCGATCTTGGTGAGTCGGTCTACGATTACCCAAATAGAATCTTTCTTTCTAGCCGTTAGGGGTAAACCCACAATGAAGTCCATACTAATATCATCCCACTTCCACATGGGTTTCGACAGGGGTTGGAGTACACCTGCCGATTTCAAATGGCTTGCTTTCATCCGGTGGCAAGTATCGCACTCGACTACATACTTGGCTATATCCACCTTCATATTGGACCACTAGAAATTCTGTTTCAGATCTTGATACATCTTGGTACTGCCGGGATGAATAGAAAATTTGGACTCGTGAGCCTCATCTAGGATGATCTTCTTAATTTCCGGATCAACGAGGACCACAAGACGCTTCCCAAACCAGACCACATCCTGGTGATGTTTCTGGAAACAAGTATACTTGGGATCACCCTCTGCTAGTTTCTGTTTGATGGTTTGTATGTTTTCATCACTGCGTTGAGCAGCGACAGTTTCATCATAAAGATTGGACTCTGCCGTTAAGGCATAAAGACTTCTTTGCGGTACCACTTCTAAGCTCAGTCTTCTCATTTCTTCACATAACGGGTCACTAACTAGCTCCAACTCTAGATGGTGGCAGTGATCTTTGCGGCTAAGAGCATCTGCTACAACAATCGCTTTGCCGGGGTGGTAGTGCACTTCTAGGTCACAATCCTTAATTAACTCAAGCCATCTTCTTTGTCTTATATTCAACTCTGACTGAGTAAAGATGTATTTGAGACTCTTGTGATCAGTGAAGATGTTACAACGATTACCCATCGGATAATGACTCCATATCTTGAGAGCGTGGACAACAGCAGCTAACTCAAGATCGTGGGTAGAATAATTGAGCTCATGAGGTCGAAGTGCCCGTGAAGCATAGGCAATGACTCGGCCTTCTTGCATAAGGACACAGCCGAGACCCGTACCTGATGCGTCACAGAAGACTTCAAACGGGTTGGAATTATCCAGTTGCACTAGCACTGGGGCTGAGGTTAAATGTTGCCTCAAGGTGTGGAAGGCTTTCTCACATGCTTCGCTCCACACGAACTTCACTCCTTTCTTGAGTAGTTCAGTCATAGGTTTTGCAGTTCTAGAGAAGTCAGGAATGAATCGACGGTAGTATCCCGCCAATCCTAGGAAACTGCGGATCTGGTGTACGGACTTGGGTGGTTTCCAATCCATAACCTCTTGAACTTTTCTAGGATCTACGGAAATACCATCTTGGGAAATGGTGTGCCCTAAGAATTTCACACTTTTCAACCAAAATTCACATTTGGAGTACAAAGCATAAAGCTTATGATCTCGCAGACGCTGAAGGACAACTCAGAGGTGTTTGACATGTTCTTTCTCTCTTTTGGAATAGATGAGAATATCATCGATAAAGACCACGACGAATTTATCGAGCTCCGTCATAAACACGGAGTTCATGAGGTACATGAAGTAGGCTGGGGCATTCGTGAGACCAAAAGACATTACCAAGAACTCGTAAAGACCATAACGAGTGGATAAAGCGGTTTTAGGAATGTCACAAGGTCGAATTTTGATTTGATGATAACCAGAACGAAGGTCAATCTTGGAGAAAACTTTGGCTCCAGCCAATTGATCAAAAAGAACATCGATTCGGGGAAGAGGATATTTGTTCTTGATGGTGACTGCATTGAGCGGTCGATAATCCACACACATTCTCAAGCTACCATCTTTCTTTTTGACGAAAACAGCGGGGCAACCACAAGGAGAAGAGCTCAGGCGAATATAACCCTTATCTAACAGTTCTTGGAGTTGAGTTTTCAGTTCGGCTAATTCTTTGGGTGGCATACGATAAGGTCTTTTGGAAATGGGTGTGGTACCCGGTTGGAGTTCGATTACAAACTCGACATCTCTGTCTGGTGGCATGCCAGGCAACTCATCAAGAAAGACATCTGGATACTCACACACTACTGGAATTTCGTCAAGAGGGGAGATAATGGTGACATAAGCACAAGAGTCGGCACCGTCCTTGAAAGGTAGGTACAAGGTAGTGTGCCCGACCGTAGGTGAATTGATCTCTACGACCCTATCTGATATATCTAGAATCACCTTATGCTGGGTCATCCACTCCATACCCAAGATAACATCCATGCTTCCCAATTTTATGGTTATGAGATTAGATTGAATAACCTTACTCCCTAACCTTAAAGGAACTTCGAAAGTTACTAGGTGAGAAGAGATGTTTCCACCTGGTGTGGTAATTTTATAAGCCGATTTGGTTTGCATTCCTTTTAGACCCAATTTGCCTAATAGGTTCTGACTTATGAAACTGTGGGTGGCTCCCGAATCAAATAAAATCTTAACAGGGGTCTTGTTGATAGAGAATGTACCCGTGAGCACTGAAGCTCCCTCTGGAATATCGCTCATGGCGGTGAAGTTTATCTTGCCTTGGTGTACTTGCACCATAGGCTTCTTAGCCAGAGTGGCAAGCTTGTTTCCTGCACCTTGATTCTGTGGGTTGGGCTTGATCTGCCTGGGCTTGGGACACTCGCTGATGTAATGCCTCGACTGACCACAGTTGAAGCAACGACGATCACCAACGTTGCGAGGAGGTACACTAGGCTTTGGAGCCTGCTGCTAAGCATTGTGGAACTGGAAGTTCCATGCGGGTTTGCTCTGGGATGGCTTCATCGTCCAGCGTCCAGTTGAAGATTGCTGGGATGGGCTTGGGGTGTTCTTCTTCACAAAGTGAAACTTTTTACCCGTTCCGCTACCCGGAGCAAAACCAGACATCCTCTTTCTGTCCCCGTGGGCCTTCTTCATAGCATCCTCTTGGGAGATAGCCTTGTTTACTAGCTCATGGAAGTTCGCGGGCTCGAGCAGGTTCAGACGCTCGTACAACTTGCCATCTAGCCTGTCGCGAAATCTCTCCATCTTCTTCACATCAGTGTCAATGTGATGCCCACCATACTGGCACAAGCTGTTAAATTTCTGGGCGTAGCCGTACACCGTGTCGGACCCCTGCCTTAGGGCCAACAGCTCCCTCATCTTCCTATCCATAAGTCCCTTGGGAATGTAGTGACTATTGAAGGCTTGCTTAAACTCATCCCAAGTTATCGCGTGCCCTCGCTGCATCGACTTGAAATGGTCCCACCACATCAAAGCTTCTCCCCGCAGTTGCAGAGCTACGAAGTGGGCATTGTTCTCCTCGGAGCAAGGTAGCACAAAGGCCGAGAACTTTTCCTCAATGGCCTTGACCCAAGCTTCAGCTTCCAGGGGGTCTTCCGCCTTGGAGAAGGTCGGCGGCTTCATTGCGATGAACTGAGCATACGTGGTGACCTGATTAGGCCCTTCGTGGTTGGCCCCGTGTGGCGGCCCTCGGTTCATCTGCTGGGCGATCTTCTGCTGCGTCTGCAGGATCTGGCGCCGCACCTCGGTTTGGGTGGCCATGAAGGCCTCTGACGGCGTCATGGGCGGTGGTGGAGACAAGTCACCGCTACCGCTCGCTCCGAACCCGTTGGGTGAGCTGCGCGTGGTTTCCACCATCTGAAATGCGAGCCTTGTTAGTTACATAACCAAAAGCTTACTCGAAATGATGACAAGCATGATCATACATAACCACAACTCATTAGCATTCATATGATGAGGACAGCAACAGTCGAAAGGTATCACATAGCCAACAAGAATTTCTAGGATCGTTCTTCGACACAGTTAGGAAATGCGATCGCTCGAATAACACGAGCCAACATTCACTCTCGGGCAATTTCTGCCACTTCGGGTACCAACGAAGGTGGTATACGAACGAGCACTTAATTGTTTGGCAGACGAGTGACACCCATAGAAATGCTTTGGTTTACTAATGCTTATGTGAAATGCAAGATTTGACAAGCATGGTAATTGCAATGATTTGTTCAAGAATCCGACAATCATACGCAATAAAACTTCAACTTCTGGGGTGAACAGGCGAATTTCAAATAAAACACTGCATGTGTAAGCATTCATTATTACAACAAGATGGAACAAGGGTCCAAGGACATTACAAGACTCAAATTTGAAAACACCACAATACGACAAAGTTACAAGTAGTTACTCCACACGAGGACGTGCTCAAAAGCTAACTACTCCAAACATCTCGAAGATACACCATAGGATCACAATCCTTCTTATTATTGTTGTCGGCGACCTAGTTGCCCACCGAAGCACCACTATCCGTAGGCGAAGCTTGGGGAGTCGGTAACGGTGGTCCTGCCTCGCTCGTCTGATCCAGACCAGATAGATCCTGCTGCTCCTCCGGCTGTGCTTGTACTAGAGGCAGTGGTTGTAAGGCCACTATAGACTGCAAGGCTGCGACCTGTACCTCGGCCTCCTCCACCTGCTGCTGCATATCAGCAATGTTCTGAAGTAGCGTCAACCTCTCAATCTCATACGCATCGGCATTCTCCTCTAGGGTATGATTCTCCGCCTCCAGATCTACAATCCTCTGCAGGCGGTCACCTCTCTCTAGCTCTAACTGGCATCTCCTGGCACACAGCCTGTCATTCTCCTGCTGCATCTGAGTAAGTGTACAGTTCAGCTGCTGATGTGCTGCTGATAGCTGCTGCCAATGCCGCCTAGATGCCTCCAAACGCTGCCCGATAATCGCCACGGTATTATAACGCAGCCCCTGAAGTGTGAAAACCACGTTAATACAGCGAGCTAGCGTCTGAGTAACATCCAGCGGCTCCGCTAGTGTCAATAGCTCCCGTAGGTGATCCATACGGTCCAACCATGCCGTGTCGTGAGGACTCACAGCAGGAAACAGCCCGAACGGAGAGAGAGCTACCACAGTGGGGTTGTGGTCACAGGAGTCCGTCAACACTTTAAGGGCTGCTGACTCAACGACCTCGTGGGTAATGAATCCCCAGTAGATAAAACTCATGTCGAACCAGTCGCATGGTCCGGGTGTGGTAGAACAGTGACAATCACTCTGCAATGGGGAACGCCATAGCGCTCGAACTCGGACACCTCATAAGTCGGTGGTGTGAGGTAGCCTGCGACGCTGAGTGCTTCCCACGCAAGGCGTCGAAAACCCTCCTAGTGCAACGCGTTGGTACAGATCCTACCGTCAGCGTCGAACTCGTGAAACACGGGGAAAGCCATCTGTACAAAAATGTAACACATGTCAGGTCTCAAGGAGAACGGCATGTCAAATGGTGAAGTTCTGGCAGCTGTGAATGAAAATTCATAACCAAAAATCCGGAACCCTCAAAATCTCCCCCCAAGTTTCCCGGCTACTACAAAAGTTCTATTACACACTTTTAGGTTTTTAAGGTTGAGCTTGAACAAGGAAAACAAGGTGGACGAATACAAGACCTAAATGTGCCTAGCAAAGTGTAAACCAAACCGAAAGAAGCTAAGATCGAAACTTGCGACTACAAGCTATACTGGTTAAGGAGCAACTGTTTTTAACAAACTAGTTTAATTAAATATAGCACAAGGTACAACAAGGTGAATAAGCTTTTTCCAAAATTTCGGCACCACGATAGCTAAGCATGAGAGGTACTCTAGTTTATAAAAAGCACACACTAGCAAAAACTTCCTTAGAGAGCATACGGAAATTCAGTTTTGGGTCCATTTTAGTTGTTTCGATTTTTAATATGCATGCAAGACGTCCTATCCGACCTCACATGGCAATCAAGCCAAAAATCGAAGTTAGTGCCGGTGGCAAGGCTTTTATTCGTCTCTCCCTATAATATCTAGTCAAGAGCTATACGGTACTTGCTTAACGACTAACGAAGCGCTGTTATGTACCTGCAGAAAACGAACCTTTCATGCCAGCACGCAACGAAAGCTTCCACATACATGACCGTTCACTATAGAAACGACATCCATGCGTTAAGCCTCTGCATAGACAGCGTCCAACCTCGGACACCTTCCGTTTGAATGGAATGTATCCTTGCCTCGCATGATCGACATGCGGAATGCACACGTATGAAACACGTGGCGACAACACAACTCATAAACAGACGCGAAGATGGGATCCGTGGAATGGATCACTCCATCAACCCTCGCAATTCCCGTGATGCAGCACAACTAACGTATAAAACACGTGGCTCATCTAGTTTGGTTGTGCAAGAAAGTAAGTCTGACATAAAGTAATGTGCTAGGAGTTAGCAAAATAAATCATAGGTTAATTAGACCACCTGAAAGAACCCAAAAATTCCCTCTAGGGCCACTCGGTCTAGTTTATCCTTAGCGGACCAACGTATTTTGGAAAAACAGACAATCTTGGCAATTTTTATTCAAAAACCAGTGATTAGGGTTATTAATTAATCTCTGGTTCATATAATTGCTCTGATGCCAACTGTGACAACCCGCCCAGGAAAATACCGTACTATCGCCTAAACCAATCCACTTTGGTCATTAAGCGATAATAAAGTATCATCCTGTCGTTAGTCGCCGGGTTACGCCCGGTAGATCACTTGAATAGCAACAAGGATCGAAATATATGCATTAAAACTCACCAGAAGGTGAATCCAGAGATATATCATCATTAACATCCAAATTTGTACCCCGAAGGGTTTAATTATTAAAAACCGAAGTTTTGCCATAAAGAAGTAGTTCAGAGTTTTGAAGCAGCGGAAATAAACTAACGGAAGCGGAAACACCACAGGAGGCCATCCATGATGCTCTCAGTAGTCGTCCTCCACCCACTCCAACTCCTAGCTGGGTGGGATCTCTCCGGGCCACACATCACCGAAAGCATTACCTGGATCAACACATTATAGCAAGGGAGTATGCTAATACTCAACAAGACTTACCCGTCGGTGATAACTACTTCACCAACTCTAGAAATGAAGGATTTTGGCCACTGAGTTTCTTTTTGCTGAAAAGTAACAAAGACTATGACCTTACTTTCAAGATTTTAGCACAAGTTCTAGTGGGTTTAATCTTTACTAAATTAGCCATCTAGCACAAACAAAGTTGTGAAATACAATTAATCAAGGATAATATTCATCAACTTCCATCATTAGGGATCTCATGGCTAGTGGAGTAAGCAGTCTCAGATAACGGTGAGAGGCCAACAATCGATTGATTCAAACCTTGCAAGGTAGACCTAAACACACGACAGGCTGCCCCCGCGAGGACAACTTCCCGAGCAGTTCCCAAAAATCCTTGGGTCGGGATCGAATCTTACAGTCTTTGGTGCAAGCTATCCGACATACCCCGTGAGGCACCCGGAGTCACCGTACACCACCGGTAGCTAGCCGTGAGACGTATCCCAAGAGTAGTAATAGTAGGATCCCTTACCGCCTCATTAAGGTACTAGGCTTACCGGTCCCATTCCCGACAAGTGCTTAGTACGTTCAAACACTTAACCCACAATAGCCATTGGACCGGAGCCCAAATCCCATGCTCTTACCACATGAGCAATCCAATTAAGGATATATTGTGATTCCTATCTAGGAACCTATTCTCGCGAGTGAGGTCATCACCCAACTTGTAACAGTCCTCTAGCTTAGCAGCTATCGACCTATCATACTAGTAAGGACAAAGGTACCTAGGAATCATGCATCTAGGGTTCCATTCAACTCCTAAACTTAAATGCACAAGCATCCATAGATAATTGAATAAAGAATTTGAAAGCTAGGTTAGATGCACCAGAGCTCGCCTTCATCAGCTAGGTTAGCCTGGGTACCCTTGGTGTCGTCGAGCACTTCCGCGTACTGCAGCGAAGCTTCAGCTACTTCTTCCTCGGATTCCGGGACGAGGGAGTAGTCACCGTCCGGAAGATCTACACGGAATGCAATGCAAGGTTCATGTGATGTGACAGTTTGTTATCTTATGCAACTCTTGTTGGTCATATTCACCTTAACAAGTATCTAGATAGTACATCTCTTTTTAGGAAGGTTATTAGTTATAGGTGATTCATTCTTTTATTGCACATTTGAATAAATGTTTCTTTGTACTTGTTATTTCATGTGATGAAGGTTTAATCGTTTTCCTTTCACTAGCAAGGGTGTGAACAAGATTTTTATTTATAAATTACCTCCTTATCAGCAAGGGTGTTTTATTAACTTTTTAGTTAAGTTTGGTAATACTTTCCAAAAAGGGAAATGAATTAAAAAGGGGGTTTTCCTTAACTAATTGCTCTTTAATCTTTAAAAAGGGCTTTAGAGATTTTTATTAAGCAATAAATCACTAAAAGTTTAAAGAAGTGTTTCTCAAGCATAACAACACCTATACTGGTCCACTGGACCCACAAGTAAGGCCTTGAAGCTAGGAAAGTAAATACTTTGGAAAGATAACAAAGACTAGCTAGTGATGCAAATTAAATGCATAGAAAAAAAAGCACCAAAATGATCCAAACTTTCCCTTGCACACTCTCTGGTCCTAAACAAGCCTAAAGAACCAGCATGTACACCTAGAAACTCTACTGATCTTGCTTCACAAATTTACAAACGAAAACATGCACAAATTAAGAATAAATAATTCTATTAAACCAAAAATCATGATTAATTCACAAGAGGTGAGTTTTGACATAAGAAGACAGCATGTACAAGTTGGGCACAAAAACATAAATATTTTTAGCTACAAAAATCATCTAGGCAGTTTCTGCAGAAAAGGGAAAAAAATTATATAAAATGATTTACTTCAGAACTTTGTGCATTTTTTGGCACAGGACCTAGTCATGACAAGACACACAACATATCCAAAATTTGGATGCAGAGGAGTTATTGGTTTTGAGTTATGGCAGATGTAGCTATTTCACAATCCTATTTTTCATGTTACAAATATCTAGAATCAGATCATGTGAGAATAACAAAAGTTGTAGTACTCATACAACCAAGCCAACAAAGTTGGTTTTGCAATTTTCTGAATTCTCTACGATTTTCTAAGCAATTTACAAGAATCAGTAAAACTGCAACACTATTGAAGATGTAGTTTTGCGTCGGGGCCCATGTAACTTTTCAAAGTCTCACACATCTACCCTTAGATCGCACAAAACTCCCCGGAAAGACCTGGGGCTTGCAATGGGGTCCCTGGCCGTGGGAGGCGGCGGGCTCGCCGGCATTCCGGCAGCTCCGGCGGATTTCCCGGGTGGGGAACGGCGGTGGGGCGCGTGCAAGCTCACCTAGGGCCTGTGTGTAGCCAGAGTTGGGGCGGAGAGCACGCCAGCGTAGGGAATCGGCGCGGCCGGCGGCTGTTTCTACGGCGGCGCGAGCTCCGGTGAGGCTGCGGCTCGGGGTGGACAACAAGCGACCCTGGGAGGTTCTATGGGTCCTAGGGAATAGACTGGAACGGTCGGCTGGTGGTGAGAGCGAGCGGCGGCGCAAGTTCACCGGCGGCTGCGGCAATGGCTGGCGGGGGGGGGGGGGGGGCGGTGGCGCGCGGATAGGGAGAAGGACGGGGTTAAATAGGCCGGCTCGGTCTGGGGATGACGGCGGCGTGACCCGAGCCGTACCACGGCGCACGCGGGCGAGGAGACGCGGACGGACCGCCGGTCCGAAGGGGGGCGTCCCGGCGGGTCGCACGGCGCGAGCGGCGCGGCCGGCGCATGGCGCGGTGCGACCTCGGCGCGTCGTGGGGCGCGGGACGCCTCGGCGGGTGCGCGAACAAGGGGCGGGGGTCGGCCTCGGGCGGAGGACGGCGTCGGGAGGCGAGCGGGGCATGCACGCCGAGGTTCGGCCGGCGCCGGCCGGCGACGCGCGCGCGCGCGCGGCGTGCGACGTCGCGGCGTGCTTGCGCCCGGCCCTAACCGTGTTGCTGGCACTGACTTTGAATTCGAATTTCTCCAAAATTTTGAATATAACTCGACCAAGCTTTGAACATGAAAGTTAGTGATCTAGTCACCTTCTACAACTTTGAAAAAGGCTATAGGGGGTTTTTCTCCACAGATTTTGAATTACACAGTTGCCAACTTTGAATGTCAGCCTGATTGGCTGAACAGTAGATCCTACCTTTGCAACCAATTTTTCTAAGTTTTCCACTCAAAATTTGAAATGCCAATCTACATGAAAGTTGTGTCCCTCAACAAGATGTACAACTTTCATAAAGGTTGAATTTTAAGTGTTTAGGTGAATTTTGGAGAACGCGGCAAAAGTTCCGGCAGACACCTATGGACACTAGGGGTGAAAGGGGTTTGACCAAGTCTTTGACCATGGTTGGCCCCACAAGTGTGCTTACTAGTCAAAGGGTGTCACTAGAGTAGGTTAGTGGGTTTTTCGAGGTGAGGGCCCAGGTTGACCGTGATTTGACCACTGTCAGCTGGGTTGACCGACTGTTAGGGTTAATTAAAAACCTGGGACGTCACATGAGCACTAGGAGTTCACCAGAGCTTGGCGTTCCGCACCGAAGAGCAAGCTCGTGTCTCCATTCCAGTAGTTGGAGCCGAGCATGCCTTAGATTTCGTGCTGTCCTGAAGTAGCCTCCCACTAGTCCGCCATCAAGGTCCTGATGCTAGGAGAAGTCTCGCGACGTGCTCTGCTTCGGCGGAGTAGGTCATGGTGACCGCTCCGGGTGGCTCAGGCCTTGTGGTATATTTATCTTGTGTGTCGTGTTCTGGATCCAATGAGGTCGCAGGCGACTTGTGTACCTTCGGATTTGGAATCTAGTAAGGTCGTTGGTGGCTTGTACCCTCGGGTTCTGGATCCGATAAGGTTGTAGGCCGATACGCCCCCTTGGATTCTGGATCCAGTGAGGTCGTAGATGGCTTGTAACTTTAGGTGGTCCATGTAACGTTCGATCTCTTCTGTCATGTATTTGGTCGCTTTGGCAAAATGATTTGCCAAAGACCAGATTTTATATGATGTAGGGGCTTGCAAATCGTGTTTGCTATCTGTCGGGGACAGCCCTAGGGGTCCCCCTAAACAATGGGGAAAACCCCACTTAAAACCCGGAACGAAACCCAAAAACATTAAGCCTAACCATGCAGGTGCCTAACCATGCAGGACACGGCCCACAGGGACTCCGACGGCCCATCGGGGCGGCCCACATAAGGATCCCCTCGAACAAGACTCCGCCTCGTTCGAGGCTGCGCGCTCCCTTCGGGCGGGCATCGCCCCGTTCGAGGGGCAGCACTTCCCTCGAGCGGTTTCCGCCTCGCTCGAGGGTACGCCCCGCCCTCGGCGGGGTCCGCCACACTCGAGGGTACCCCTCACGCGTGCGCCGGCCCCGTACATGGGCATTTAACGCCCCTACGCCGCAGACGGCGCCATCATGCGCCGGGGCTCGCACCCCGTGCCGCCGCACCAACTCCCCGGGGAGGAGCCCATCCCCGCCCGCGTGGGTGGGTGCGTGTGCGTGCGGCCGGTGTCGGTCCCCGTGACACCGCGCGCACGCCCCAGTACGGCTAACACGCCGAGCCCTCGAAAGGGGGTCGGCGCACCCTCGATGTACTTTCTTGCGACCCTAAAGGGTTAGGTGGAGGCGCTAGGCCGGTGGACCGCCATCCCCGCCCCCGCGCGGCGTGGCCGCCGTACCCGCGCGTGCAGGCGCACGCCGGGCCCTGTAGCAACGACTCCAGCCCCGTGAGGCGCGTCGGGAAGGAACGCCGTTCGCCAACTCCCCGTGCGCCGTGCGGCCTCGCGTCGGCACCTCCCTCGAGCCTATCAGAGGACATCACCGCCATCCGCTGCTCCCCAACCCTCGAATCGCCACTGTTAGGGTACAAGTCAGGACATGATGACCAGATCGCTGCAAGGATCGCCCGGACGGCCGCCCACTCTACAGCATAGCACGTCGTGCTTCTCCACGTAGCTAAATAGCGCGACATGCATGTAGTTCGCCTCCCCCTTGAACTATAAAAGGGGGACGAACCCCCCAGCCGCAGGGGGAAGGGAGACTCATACAGATTCATCCCACGCCGCGCACTCACTCTCTTATTCTCCCACAACATCTCCAGCCACTCACCCAGGGACTTGGAAGCCACGATTCCTCTCCCGCCTTGCTTGTATTTGCCCCACTACAAGCACCCCCGGTGCTGAGCAATATAGTGCCCCGAGCACGCCACTGCTGGACGTACGGCCCCCTCGGCCGGAACCAGGATAAAAACCCTGTGTCACTTGTTGCTTAGCATCGACCATTGAGGGACAGACCTCGGCGCTATCTACTGGTTAGTGTCGGGACCATATTCCGCACCGACAGTTGGCGCCCACCGTGGGGCAAACGAGCGCCTAAGGTCATTCCACCAACTCCCTCCATGGTGATTCGCACCGAATACCGTGCTACACGCTACTGCATGGGTAGCTCGGACCCCCTCCCAGCCGGGTTCGAAATCCGCTTCGGGGACCTGAACTTTCAGGCCACGGGGAACGGCTATCTCATGCGCCTCACCAACCGTGAGGAGCTCCGCGCGCGCGCGCCGGGGCTAGGTCGACATTGGCCCCCGCCGCGCGCACCACCACGGCGCGGGCGCCGCGGGCACGGATGCCGCGGGCCCGTCGGCGCCACGACGCCACCGTCGCTGCGGGCGGCGCTCGCGTCAAGCGCGATCCGAGCGGCGGCGGGCGAGCGCGCGCCGCCCGGCGCGGTGCGCCCGCCACCACGACCGCCACCGCCCGGCGGGGCGGCGCGCAGTCTCCGGACCGCGTATTCCCATCGTGCTGCGGGGCGCTACGACGGCCTACAACACCAACGTGAACACGACGATGCGCAGGGTTCCGCCTGGCCGCCACGTCTTCGTCGCCAGGGACCCCGGCGCCTCAGCAGCAGATGAGTCATCCCTGGGCTCCGTCGACACGATGCCACCCGCCAACCGCCACGGGTATGCGGAGTGGGACTTCTCCGGCGTGACGGACCCAGTCGCGTTCCGGCGTTTCCTCGACGCCGCGGACTGCGGTTCGGGCTGCTCCGACGACTCCAGGCACGGGGAGCTATGACCCCGCGCGGGGAGTGCTGCGCCGTCATCACCAACGACCGGCCAACGCCGCCCGGTGCGGTGGGCGCCGGAGACGGGGAAGTCACACACCGCCCCGGGGATCGCCGCGCGCCGGCCGCGGGGCCAAGCGCTCCCGAGCCGGGGCCGACGTCGACGCACGGCTTGCCCAAGCCCGCGAGCTTGAGGCCAAGGCGGCGGAGGAATACCGAACGGTGCGGGCGCTCCGCGCCTCAATGGCGGGGGGAAGCCTGCGCGCGCGGCGAACTCGCGCGGGAGCCCGGGCCGACGGTCCGCGACCGCATCAACTCCATCCCCAACGTCGAAAACGCGGACGTACCCCCGCGGGCAAGCCAGAAGCTCGTCGCCGCCGCGACGCTGCTGCGGGCTATGCCAGCACCCTCGACCCCCGAGGCTCGAGACATGCACCGCGAGGTGCAAACTCTCATCGAGCAAGCGGCCGTCCAGCAGGCCGAAAGCTCGGCCTCACGCATCCGCCAACAGGGGGATGCTCGAGGCGACGAAGCTGCACCGGGAGGCGAACCCTCGGTGCACGCGGGGGGGACAAGCGGGGCAACCCACCGAGCAAGGGCGCACGCCGGCCAAGGAGCGACTCCTTGACGCGCGCGAGGGCGGCGGATGGCGGCGCTCGCAACGTCATCAACGCCGGGCGCACCAGCAAGGCGGACGCACGAGCGGCAAGGGGCTACCACCCTCGACGGGGTGGGCGCTATGACAGCGGCGAAGACCGCTCCCCGACGCCGGAGCCCCTGGGCACCCGCGTGTTCAGCCAGGAGATCCGTGCGGCAGCGTTCCCCCAACGCTTCCGCCAACCCTCGACGATCGTCAAGTACAACGGGGAGACGGACCCCCGCGTGTGGCTCAATGACTACCGCTTGGCTTGCCAGCTGGGCGGGGCCACCAGCGACGAGGTCATCATCCGCAACCTGCCCCTACATCTTGGCGATGCGGCCCGGACATGGCTCGAGCACTTGCCCGCCAGCCAAATTCATAACTGGGACGACCTAGTCCACACGTTCGTGGGCAACTTCCAGGGCACATACGTGCGCCCTGGGAACTCATGGGACCTGCGCTCCTGCACGCAGAAGCCCGGCGAGTCGCTGCGGGACTTCATACGGCGCTTCTCCAAGCGCTGCACGGAGCTCCCCAGCGTGGCGCAGTCCGAAATCGTGCATGCCTTCCTCGAGGGCACCACGTGCGGGACCTCGTGCGGGAGGCCGGGACGTAGCCCGCTGCGGACTCCAATGAGCTGTTCGACATCGCCACCAGCTTCGCCTCCGGGGAGGAGGCCGTGGGGGCGATCTTCGACAGCAAGAAGGGCAAACGCTCCGAGGACGCGCCCGCGGAGGGCAGCAAGTCCAAGGAGCCGCACCGCAACGACAAGCGGGGCAAGAAGAGGAAAAAGCCGCGCCGCGAGGCGCGCGAGCAGGGGCGCGACGGTGGCAACGCCGAGGCCCTTGCTGTCGACCCGGCTCGACGGGGCCCTCGACCGGCCCCTCGAGGCCAGGGGGTGTTCGATGACATGCTAAAGAAGCCATGTCCCTACCATAAGACCCCAGTGCACCACACCCTTGAACAGTGCGACATGTTCAAGAAATTCTACGGCCGTGCCGCCGCGAAGGAGGCAGAGGCCAAGAAAGATGAAGGCGATGGCGAGGCCGGCGGCTTCCCCGCCGTCGAAAATGTGTTCCTCATCTTCGGGGGACCAACTGTCGACATGTCGACACGCCAACGCAAGAAGGAGCGGCACGAAGTCCTCGCCGCTGAGAGGGCGCCTCCGTCCTTCCTCAACTGGTCGGAGGACGCCATCACATTAAGCCGGGAGGACAACCCGAACCGCGTCCCCCAACCCCGGCCGATGCCGCCGGTGGTTGACCCCATCATCGGGAACGCCCGGTTCTCGAAGGTCCTCATGGACGGAGGCGGCGGCCTCAACATCCTCTACGCGCATACGGCGCGCGCCCCGATGGGGATCGGTTTGGACCAGCTGCGGCCCAGCACGAAGCCGTTCCACGGCATCGCGCCCGGCAAGCAGGTTCAACCCCTCGGGCAGATCGACCTGCCGGTCTGGTTTGGCACCCCTAAGAACTTCCGCAAGGAGACCCTCACCTTCGAGGTGGTGGGGTTCAAAGGGGCCTACCATGCTATACTTGGGCGACCCTGCTATGCCAAATTCATGGCGGTCCCCAATTATACCTATCTAAAGATGAAGATGCTCGGCCCGAACGGCGTCATCACCGTCGGCTCGTCGATTGAGCACGCGTTCGACTGCGATGTCGAATGCGTGGAGCACGCAGAGGCACTAGCGCTGGATGAAGCGCTGGTGAACACGCTGGAGAAGATGGTCAACGAAGACCTCAAACTCCGCCGCCAAGCATGTAGGCACCTTCGAGGCTGCGGAGCAGACCAAGGGGGTCCCCCTCGACCCTTCGGCTCCCGAGGGCAAGGCGTTGAGGGTCAGCTCCACCCTCGACCCCAAATAGGAAGCAGTGCTCGTCGACTTCCTCCGCGCCAACGCCGACATCTTCGCGTGGAGCCCCTCGGACATGCCAGGCATCCCGAGGGAAGTCGCCGAGCACTCCCTTGACATCCTGCCAAATGCTCGCGCCGTACAGCAACGGCTCCGCCGCTTCGACGAGGAGCGGCGACGGGCAATCGGAGCGGAGTTGCGGAAGCTTCTCGAGGCCGGATTCATCAAGGAGGTGTTCCACCCAACGTGGCTAGAAAACCCCGTGCTTGTAAAGAAAAAGAATGGGAAGTGGCGGATGTGTATAGACTACACTAGTCTCAATAAAGCATGTCCTAAAGTTCCTTTTCCCTTGCCACGCATTGATCAGATTGTTGACTCAACAGCTGGGTGCGAACTGCTCTGTTTTCTTGACGCTTATTCCGGATACCACCAGATTAAGATGAAAGAGTCCGACCAGCTCGCGACCTCGTTCATCACGCCGTTCGGGACGTTTTGCTACGTCACGATGCCATTTGGCCTCAGAAACGCGGGTGCAACATACCAACGTTGCATGCAGCACGTTTTTGGGGAACACATCGGGCGGACGGTCGAAGCGTACGTAGACGACATCGTCGTGAAGACCAGGAAGGCGGACGACCTGGTTGGCGACCTTGGCGTCGCGTTCAACTGCCTACGGGCCAATGGGGTCAAGTTAAACCCCGAAAAATGTGTCTTTGGATTTCCGCGAGGCATGCTCCTGGGATATATCGTCTCCCAACGGGGAATCGAGGCCAACCCTGAAAAGGTCGCGGCCCTCGAACGGATGGGTCCGTTTCGGGACCTCAAGGGGGTGCAGAAGGTGTTGGGGTGCCTTGCCGCCTTGAGCCGCTTCATCTCACGGCTCGGTGAGAAGGGCCTGCCCCTCTACCGCCTACTCAAGAAGCACGAGCGCTTCTCCTGGACCACCGAGGCCCAGGATGCGCTCGACAAGCTAAAGGCGTCGCTGACGCACGCCCCGATCCTCACGCCGCCGCAGGACGGCGAGCCCCTGCAGCTCTACGTGGCCGCGACCACCCAGGTGGTGAGCGCCGTGATCGTTGTGGAGCGCACGGAGGAAGGACATGCCTTGCCGGTGCAGCGGCCAGTCTACTACATCAGCGAGGTCCTCTCGGACACGAAGACGCGCTACCCACAGGTCCAGAAGCTGCTGTACGCAGTGGTCCTTGCGCGGCGCAAACTCCGCCACTACTTCGAGGCCCACCCCGTCACGGTGGTTTCCTCCTTCCCACTAGGAGAAATCATCCGCAACCCCGACGCCGCGGGTAGGATCGCCAAGTGGTCCGTGGAGCTGATGGGCGAAACGCTCGCCTACGCCCCGCGCAAGGCCATTAAGTCCCAAATCTTGGCGGATTTCGTCGCCGAATGGACGGACACGCAGCTGCCACCGCCACAGATCCAAGCGGAGTGCTGGACTCTGTTCTTCGACGGCTCGGTGATGAAAACGGGGGCGGGCGCGGGCCTGCTCTTCGTGTCACCCCTAGGGGAACACATGCGGTATGCGGTGCGCCTCCACTTCCCCGCGTCTAACAACATGGCCGAATACGAGGCCCTCCTCTGCGGCCTCAAAATCGCCATTGAGTTGGGCGTCAAGCGCCTCGACGTAAGGGGCGACTCGCAGCTCGTGATCGATCAAGTCATGAAGAACGCGAGCTGCCACGACGACAAGATGGAGGCCTACTGCAAAGCCGTGCGAGCTCTCGAAGACAAGTTCTACGGCATCGAGCTCAACCATGTGCCCCGCAGGTACAACAAAGAGGCGGATGAACTCGCCAAGATCGCGTCCGGGCGGATCACCGTCCCCCCGAACGTTTTCGCGCGCGACATCGCTCAACCCTCGGTCGCTTTCGAGCCCTACCCCTCGAATCACAACGAACCCTCGGGGGCTCCCTCGAATCCAGCGGGTGCGAAGCCCATGGACGAGGACCCCTCGAACGAGGCGTACGTGCTCTCCCTCCTCGAGGGGTACGGCTCCCACGAGGCCGATGTGATGGACATCGAGCCGGCCCCCCGCTCCGTGGCGGACCGGCGGGAGAAATATATTGCCTGGATCGCTCGAGGCGAACTCCCCCGCGACCGGGCCACGGCTAGGCGCATCGCCAGGATGGCCAAATCGTGCACCCTCGTCGACGGCGAGCTGTACAAGCGCGCCGCCTCCGCATCCTACAACGGTGCGTGCCCATTCCCGAGGGGCGCGAGCTCTGCCGCGGGACATCCACGCGGGGATCCGTGGCCACCACGCCGCGCCCCGCACCCTCGTCGGCAACGCGTTCCGCCAGGGCTTCTACTGGCCCACTGCGGTCGCAGACGCCAACGAGATCGTGCGCACCTGCGAGGGGTGCCAGTTCTACGCCCGCAAGACCAACCTGCCCGCCCATGCCCTACAAACCATCCTCGTAACATGGCCGTTCGCCGTGTGGGGGCTGGACATCGTCGGGCCCCTGCGGAAGGCGCCCGGGGGCTTCACCCACTTGTTGGTCGCAATCGACAAATTCTCCAAGTGGGTGGAGGTGCGCCCCATCACGAATCTAAGGGCAGAACAGGCGGTGACATTCTTCACCGACATCGTCTACCGCTTTGGAGTGCCAAACTCCATCATCACCGACAATGGATCCCAACTCACGGGCAAGAAGTTCTTGGAGTTCTGCGACAAGTTCCACATCCGTGTGGATTGGGCGGTCGTGGCGCACCCACGAACCAACGGCCAAGTGGAACGTGCCAATGGCATGATCTTACAAGGCCTCAAGCCCGAATTTTCGACCGCCTGAACAAATGCGGGGCGGAAGTGGCTCCAAGAACTACCCGCGGTTGTGTGGAGCCTAAGGACCACCCCGAGCGAGCCACCTGGGTTCACCCCGTTTTTTCTAGTCCACGGCGCGGAGGCCGTTCTCCCCACGGACTTAGAATACGGGTCGCCCAAGGTTCGAGGCTATAACGAGGATGCTAACCAACGAGCCCGCGAGGACTCGTTGGATCAGCTGGTCGAAGCGCGCCTCGTGGCCTTGATGCATTCCGCAAGGTACCAGCAGTCCCTCAGGCGCTATCAAGAACGCAAGATACGCCGCGGGATTTCGCCGAAGGGGACCCGGTCCTAAGGCTACGCCAAGACAACCGCGGGCGCCACAAGCTATCGCCCCCATGGGAGGGACCCTACGTCGTGGTGAAGGTACTCAAGCCCGGCACATACAAGTTAGCCAACGAGGACGGTGAAGAACTCACCAACGCTTGGAACATCCAACAGCTACGTCGCTTCTACCCTTAGCTAGGATTTCCAAGTATTTTTGTTGTAAAAACCACATGGCCAACGCCCCCGTTGGTTGCAACTATGTAAAAGCTTTAAGCTCAATAAAAAGGGCAACTCGGCTTTCCCCTGAAACCCAAGTTACCCTCGGGGGCTACTGCGGGGGGCATCCCCCCCCCAAAATGGTCCCATTTTTTCGCGCAAAAAACGCAACAACCCACACGCGCTAAGTTTGTTTCCTACTTCAACCTCGAGCCACGATTCGAACAGGGCGCAGGCGGCACAGCGGAAGGAGCGTGCGAGCCAGAGATAGCCTACGCCGCGTGGCTATGGCCCTTCTCTCTCGCCTCCAACCCAGCGGGCCCCCTGCGAAAATCGAATTCCCCTAACTAGAATCTACTCAGGAAGAAGGAGAAACAAAAAGCGTGATAAACAAACAACTTCATTTACAGCAAATACTCATGTTCACGAAGCAACTTGTTTATTTACAAAAGGCCACGAGGCCAGAATACTGATACACATAAACAAAAAATGGGCCTAGCGCCCAACTGCTTTCAGGCGGGAGGAGCGAAGCGAAGATCGGCGACGTCCGGAAGAGGAACTCCTCGAAGGCCTCGGCGAGCGACCCGGCGGCGTCGGCAGCGAGCGCATCCACGAGCTCCATGGCCACCTCGTCCTCGTCACCCTCGGGAACGACGTAACCTTCCGCCAGCGCCTCGAAGTCAACCTCGTAGTGGGATCGCACCACTCCGAGGGCCTTCTGGACGCCCAGCTGCAGCGCCCTGTGCATCCGCTCGGTGACATGGCCACCAAGGGCGCGCATGCGGCTGGCCAGCGAACTGCCGGCCTGTGCCTCGCCCTCCTCGACGGTGCGGCAGGTCTCGAGGGCCGCATCGCGCGGCCTCCCGCAGCCCTGCTCGGAGGAGTTGTAGGAGGCCTGCAGCGCCTCGGCCCGCTCTGCCGCGTGCCCCAGAGCAGTGCGCAAGCCTGGGAACACCAAGGCAAGAGATAAATCAGAAAAAAGGAATGCGAGTTCCCAATCGAAAATCCAACAAGACAAGAGTTAGATTGTGGCTCACCTTCGACTTGCTTCTTCTCCATCTCGAGGTCGTGGCGCACGGCCTCGACCGTCAGCTTGAGGCGCTCGACGGTCTCGCCCTGCTCCCGGAGGGACGTCTCCTAGCTGGCGTTGGTGATGCTGAGCATAATCACCTCACCCTCAGCCTTGGAGAGCTTGGCGTCCCGATCCGCCAAGGTCTTCCGCGTCACCTCGTGGGCGGTGCGCTCCTACTCCAGCGCGACACGGGCGTCGGTGAGGGCGGCCTGCCTCTGCTGGAGTCGCTCTTCAGCCCCTTGGCGGGCGGTGCTCTCTTGCAGGAGCCGCTCCTCTGCGACGACGAGGGCCGCGGCCTTGGCGTCGAGGGCGGCCTTCGGTCGTCGGCCTCCTTGGCCCGCCGCTCCCGGCTCACGCGCCCGCTCCTCGGCCGGCGCCGCCGCGCCGCGCCCCCTCAAGCGATGCGCGAAGCTCCCGCGCTTCGACGCGGACGGTCGCCACCTCCGCCTCCCAATTAGCGGCCGCCGTCCGCGTCTTCTCCAAGTCCTCGCGCGCGTGCGCGCGGCGCCTCATCGCGATCGATGAGGGCTCGCGCGCACCCGCTCGAGGCTCGAGCGGCGCGCCGTGTCTCCGCCTCGAGCCCTCGGGCGGCTCGTCGTCGGGCCGGCCGGGGCCGTGACGCTAACCGGCTATCCGGGCGTCGGCAAGCGCGTCGAAAGCGCCGCACCACTCCCGGAGGCCGGGCGGACCTCGGCGTTCACCCGTCGAACGCATCATACTTGTCGTGGGCGCGACGCTCGAGCTCCCCGGCAACCACGGAATCAAAACCCATAAGTGCCGTGATACGAATGCGGCATGCACAAGCGAAGGAAAGGAGAGAACGAGCAACCACGGCTAACCCGGAAGACGAGCCACGCCGGCCGCCATGGACCCTGCGCGCCTCGGCTAGCGCGCGGTTGAGCGTAGCGCCGTGGCACCGGAGCTCGCCCCGCAGCTCCTCGCTCCCCCCCGGCGTCGGCAAACACAGGGGGATCATCGACGGCCCCCTCCACCGGGGGGGCGGCCGGCACGGGAGGACGAGGCCTCGGCGCCATGTCCTCGACCCCCCACCACCAGGTGACCCTCGCGCCGCCTCACGAGGGCCCCCTCCTGGGGCTCGGGGGAATTCGTGGGCCAGCTGGCCCACTGGTCCCATCCAGGCGGCGGGGAGTCGTCCGAGACCTCCACCACCTCCGCCTGCGTCTCCGCGGCCGCGGGCGCCTGGTACGGCGCCACAGCCACCACCTCTGGCTGCGCCTCTGCAGCCACCGGCGCCGCGGGTTGCTCCCGCTCCGCCTCCTCCACGGCCGACGCCCCCGCGGGCCGCGCCTCCACCACGCCCGCCGCCGCGACCTCGCGCCCCCACGACGGCCGGCGCCGGCCGCCTCCTCGCCGACCGTCGACCGCGCCGCGGCGAGCCGATCCGCTGGCCGAGGCCTCGGGGCCCCGGCCCGCATCCCGCGAGCCTTCGCCCGCCGCCGCCGTTCTTGTCCCCGCCCGCGGCGCCCTCGACGAACGCCGCCGAGTGGGGATGGACGCGTCCGTTCTCAGCACCTTGGCAGGCGCGAGAGGAGGCACGGTTGGCACCACCCTGCGCAGGAACAAACGAAGGGTTAGAACGACTGATCATCTACAGATTAAACCGAGCAAAGCATCGAGTCCCTTACCTCGAGGAGGAAAAGGCGCGCTTCCTCTTCCTTGAAGCCTCAGCGGATGAGGTCGGCGCGGCCGGCGTGCCCGCCGCCGCGTCTCCCGACGGCGCCGCGCGCGCGCGGCGCGCGCCCGCCCCGCACGCGGTCACGCCCGACGTAGCGCCTCCCGACGGCGCCGCCGCGCGCGCAGGGTACGCTCACCCCCGCGTGTGGGCGCGCCCCGCCGCCACGCTCCCCGACGACGCGCCGCGCGCGCGGACGCACTTCCCCCGCGCGCGAGCACGCTCGATGCGCGCGTCGGCGCGCTCGCCGTGCGCGCCCCCGACGAGCGCGCCGGCTCCTCCCGCGCGCGCGCGCCGCCCTCGATGTCGATGGCCCGGCGGCGGGCACCGTTGCGCCCGCCCCGGGCGATGCCGCCCTCGCCGCCGGCGCCGGCTCCGGCGAAGGGGGCGCGAGCCGCCACATGTCGAGGGGCCCTCCCCCTCGGCCCTCTTCCTCTTCGTCCTCCTCCGAGGACGAGCACTCTTCGGTCCCCCGGGAGGAGAGCCCCAACTCTTCGCGCCGCCGTGCTCCGCGGCCCGCCGGTCGCGACGCGCTTGACGTCGCCTCGCGTGCTCCCTCTTGCGTGCCGCCTCCTCTTGCTGCCGCTACTGCGCCGCCCGGCCCAGCGCGCGGGAGTCGGGGGTGGGCGGAACGGACTTGGCGATGGTGAAGGTCACCAGCTGCACACAGGAGCAACAAGGGCGCGTCAGGAGGCAAAGACAACACGAAGAACTAAAACGAAATCAAAAGCCAAACTCACCAGCGGGCCGGTGGGGAGCATCTCGAGGTCCCACGGGGTCCGACCCGCAGGCATCGGCGGCGTCCGGGTGTCGACGGCGCTCCGCGCCCGGGTGAGCGCATATGGCCGCTCGAGGGGCGTCGGGAGCATCCGCGACCTCGCCAGGTCGATGGGGTTGGCCGCCTCTGTCATCTCGAAGATACAGAGCGGCCTCTCCATCAAAGGCACGACCCGCCTATGATGGAGGAAGGCGAGGACGCCCACCGCCCTCAGCCCCATCGTCGCCAGGCGCTGCAGCGCGGCCAGGACCGACTCCTGCCGCCTCCGATGCTGGGGCGTGGACACCCCATAGCCCCAGGAGTCAGGCCTCTCCTTGAACACCCGGCCGGTGTAGGGGGGAAGGCCGGGCTCGGCGTTGCGCAGATAAAACCATCCCCGCTCCCAGCCGGCGTGGTTCGTCGTCATGGTGCAGGGGATGTAGACGTCCTTGAATTGCCCCCGCAGGGAAAGCGACATCCCGCCGGCGCGCATCGCGCGGCGAGTCCTCGGCTCCGTCGTGGGCTGCGTGATGAGCTCCGCGCGGAAAAGGTGTACCCGCAGCTCCCAATTGAGCGGGGATCCCCCGGGTACCCTTCACGGACGCCCACAAATGTGGCCGCCTGCGAGATCGCATTGGGGGCGAAGTTGTGCAGCTCCACCCCGTAGTAGTGGCACATCGCCCGCATGAAGCGGCTCGTCGGTGCGTTGAAGCCCCGCTCGTGGTAGCGGATGAAGCTGACCACATAGCCCTTCGGCGGATTGGGCTCACGGTCCGCCGCCGGCGGGACTATCCACTCAGCCGGACGTCCCTCTTCGTTGGCCGCCAGCTGGCCGGCGGCGACTAGCTCGCCAAGGGCCAGCCGGGTGACCGTCGACCTCTCCCAAGCATACGGCTCCAGGATCGTAAGGGGAAGCTGAGGCGGCGCCATGAGGAAGGACGAAGGAATGCGAGGACGGAGGACGAGGAACGGAAGGAAAGCTCTAACGGCGACACCGCGCGGTGGCGAGAGCAAGGCGAAGACGAAGGGCCGGTGGACTGAAAACGGTGAGGCGCCAAGGTAAAAAACCGCCGTCTCCCCACTCCCTCAGATTTATAAGCCGGCGGGGCGAGCTCTCCGGAGCGGATACCCCGCTCGCATTAACTGCAGGGAATCTTCCCTTCACGCCAACGGGTGGGCCCCACCACGACTGCAGCGGCCACATCACCGCAGGCGGGCCATCATCACGGCGGAGACCCGCAGGGGCCGAGGCGTAGCCGTCACGTCCACCTGCCGCGCCGCCCACTACGCGCGCGCGGCCGCAGTGCCTAAAAAGGCGCGCCCGCGCTGCAAAAAACCGCAGCCTCGACTGCGAGGCATTAAATGATCGGGTCCCTTGCCAAGCAAGGAGAACCCTCGAGCGGGACGAACCCCTGGCTCGAGACAAGGGCAACCCTCGACGGGATATCGACGTGAGAAGGTACCCGGGACCTGCTCGATGTAAAGGGCACCGCGGGTACCCATGCCACGCGAACCCTCGAGCGGGACGAACCCCTGGCTCGAGACAAGGGCAACCCTCGACGGGATATCGACGTGAGAAGGTACCCGGGACCTGCTTGATGTAAAGCAGGCACCGCGGGTACCCATGCCACGCAAAACCCTCGAGCGGCACAAGCCCTCGACTCAAAACGTATGCAGCCCTCGATGGGATATCGACGTGAGAAGGTACCCGGGACCTGCTTGATGTAAAGCAGGCACCGCGGGTACCCATGCCACGCAAAACCCTCGAGCGGCACAAGCCCTCGACTCAAAACGTAGGCAGCCCTCGATGGGATATCGACGTGAGAAGGCCGCCCGGGACCTGCTTGATGTAAAGCAGGCACCGCGGGTACCCATGCCACGCAAAACCCTCGAGCGGCACGAGCCCCCGGCTCGAGACAACATCAACCCTCTAAAGAGGACACGCGCGTGAGAGGGTCGCCAGGCTCTACTTGAATTAAAGCAAACACCGCAAGCACCCACGCCGAGCTGTGCTACCAACCAGCGCCTCGAGGGCTGGCTCGCCCAGACCCCTCGACGGCCGCAAACGTGAAAAGACAGGGCCGCCCAGCCGCCACCCCGCACGGCCCTACTGATCAGAGGTCCGAAGCCTGACCCTCGACGGGTTCGAACAGGCGCCACAGATCGCAGAGTTAGGGACGACGAGGGCACGCACATTCGAGCCGTTCCTCGAGCCCGTCGGCTCGAGGGTGCCCCACGTGTCGTGTTCGAGAGCCACCGAGGGCGCCTAGCCGGGGGGATCCCACCGAGGGAGAGGTTCCGCGCCCTCGGTCCCTAGCGAACGGGACCGAGCCCCACCTAGCAAACCCACGCAAGCGCTTCCATGGACGTGTCTCCGACCGCGCGCCTACCCTTATCGAATGGGGCATGGACGTCCACTTGAACCACCCGCTAGCAGCTCGACGAGGAATCCGCAATCCGCGACCCGCTCGATGGGGGTTGCGGAAACCTCACCTTCCGTCCCGCGGAGGGACGGCGAGGGCGCGTTAAAAAACAAGTCGCCAAGCTCTACCTGATCGCCTCGAACGGGCCAAAGCTCGGGGGCTTGGCGCACGGCTACACCTCCTTGAAATTGCACCCACCGGAGACAGTGTCAGCGGTGCGTGCACCCCCGAAGCCGGCTGAAATACCGCCGATGCCGGTTGGCATATGTGCCACGTCTCTCTGACCAAAGTTCTCGCGGTTAACCCCTGCAGGAGTATCCACACTCCTGCAGGGCTTCGGGGGCTAGACCCGCGGGTCCGCTGACGCGGCCCCACGGAAAGCGTTCGCAGAACAAGGAGGGAAGAACGTCCTATCAGTAGGTTCCAGCATCTGCGGGAGCCTCAATGGCAAACCCACAGATGCTCGGGGGCTACTGTCGGGGACAGCCCTAGGGGTCCCCCTAAACAATGGGGAAAACCCCACTTAAAACCCGGAACGAAACCCAAAAACATTAAGCCTAACCATGCAGGTGCCTAACCATGCAGGACACGGCCCACAGGGACTCCGACGGCCCATCGGGGCGGCCCACATAAGGATCCCCTCGAACAAGACTCCGCCTCGTTCGAGGCTGCGCGCTCCCTTCGGGCGGGCATCGCCCCGCTCGAGGGGCAGCACTTCCCTCGAGCGGGTTCCGCCTCGCTCGAGGGTACGCCCCGCCCTCGGCCGGGGTCCGCCACGCTCGATGGTACCCCTCACGCGTGCGTCGGCCCCGTACACGGGCATTTAACGCCCTGACGCCGCAGGACGGCGCCATCATGCGCCGGGGCTCGCACCCCGGTGCCGCCGCACCAACTCCCCGGGGAGGAGCCCATCCCCGCCACCGTGGGAGGGTGCGTGCGCGTGCGGCCGGTGTCGCACCGTGACACCGCGCGCACGCCCCGATGCGGCTAACACGCCGAGCCCTCGAAAGGGGGCCGGCGCACCCTCGATGTACTTTCTTGCGACCCTACGGGGGTTAGGTGGAGGCGCTAGGCCGGTGGACCGCCATCCCCGCCACGCGTAACGGCGTGGCCGCCGTACCCGCGCGTGCGGGCGCACGCCGGCCCCGTAGCAACGACTCCCGGCCCCCGTGAGGCGCGTCGGGAAGGAACGCCGTTCGCCAACTCCCGTGCGCCGTACGGGCTCGCGTCGACACCTCCCTCGAGCCTATCAGAGGACATCACCGCCATCCGCTGCTCCCCAACCCTCGAATCGCCACTGTTAGGGTACAAGTCAGGCCATGATGACCAGATCGCTGCAAGGATCGCCCAGACGGCCGCCCACTCTACAGCATAGCACGTCGTGCTTCTCCACGTAGCTAAATAGCGCGGCATGCATGTAGTTCGCCTCCCCCTTGAACTATAAAAGGGGGACGAACCCCCCAGCCGCAGGGGGAAGGGAGACTCATACAGATTCATCCCACGCCGCACACTCACTCTCTTATTCTCCCACAACATCTTCAGCCACTCCACTAGGGACTTGGAGGCCACGCTTCCTCTCCCGCCTTGCTTGTAGCAGCCCCACTACAGGCACCCCCGGTGCTGAGCAATATAGTGCCGTGAGCACACCCCTGCTGGACGTACGGCCCCCTCGGCCGGAACCAGGATAAAAACCCTGTGTCACTTGTTCCTTAGCATCGACCATTGAGGGATAGACCTCGGCGCTATCTACTAGTTAGTGTCGGGACCATATTCCGCACTGACACTATCAGGATGACCTTGTTGACGGTGTATTTTGGTGCACCTAGCATGTTCATTACACTTTGGTTTGGATTTGATTATGGAACTAACCCGTCACTAGGCACACTAATCATATAACAAGTTCATCTTTGTGCATGCATTTGGAAGTGTTGTGTTTATGTAGGAAAACATGGACATAAAGGACGGATTCGCAACAAGTTCAAAGGAGCATTCATGGAGTCTTGTTCGTGTTCATGAGCTTGCTGAAATCACTTCCAATGGTGGCGAGGACCGAAGTGCTACGAGGAACACCCCCGGGGATTGAAGCGTAAAAGATCAAACTTCATGCAAAGAGAGCCTCCATCTTGGACGCTAGGATAACAAAGATCAAAATCGTGCAAGTGGAGGGGGCAAAGTACATAAATGCGCGAGGACCCACGGAGCAAAAGGGGCGACCGAACCGGGCCGGGTGGGCACGGGCCGGCCGGCCCAGGCCGGCCGCCCAGCCCACTTCCGGCGCCGGTTCGGTCCCGTTTTCCTTGCCCTCGAAGGATCTTCAACCCTAAAACCCCCGACGCGCCGCCAACACCGAGAGAGGAGTCATTCGCACCAGAAGGCCATCCACAAGCTAGAGAGAGAGGAGGAGGATCTCCGGCGGGAGATCAACCACCTCGAAGGAAGCACCCTCTCGCGGAGAAGAAGGAAGACACCGGCGGAAGGGAAACCATGATCAACGGTGCCATGATCACCACCTTGATGGGGTAATCTTCTCATTCGTCCATGGGTTGTAATCGATCTTGAGATGTAATCGCACTTTGTCGGATTATCTATCTATCATCTTGTGTTGAATATACTTTAATGCTTAAGGCTTGCAACCGTGCCGTAGAGGGAGTACGAGCTCCAATGCTTCCTTGGATCCATTCAATACACCGTGGCCATCAAAGGTCTAGTCATGAATACCTTCGCGTAGTGACGGACGAGAGGAGGGAAAGGGCGAAACCGTGGTCACATCCCCGATAGATTAGATTGGTTTTTCATGTCTTTAAGTGATTGCATGCTCTAGTATCGTAGACCCGTGGGCGAGTGTCTTCTATCTTGATCTTTATCATTCTCTCTAGTGTAGTTTAGTGTTTTCTAGTATAATAGTAGTTAGGGTTTTAGTAGCTAGTGTGTCGTTGTTGATCGAACGCTTGTAATCCCCTTGCTCCGCGGATTGACAAGAACCTTGGGAATCCCGTGGTGAAAAAGGTGTGGGGTCCGTACTCTTGCGGATCGTAGAGGGATACGTCTTTTATCCGTCAACAAGCCCCTTTCTCTGGCGCCGTTGCCGGGGAGCAAGTTAGTTTACATCGTCTGATTTACATCTAACTTAGTTTTATATTTTAGTTTATCTTTTATTTGCTATATCTAACATATATTATCTAGAAAAACACTTGTTTCGTTTTTGTTTTTGTTTTTGTTTTTATCTTATTGTCTAGATGGAGTTCGTTAATCAACCCGTGGAAGAACCGGAGAAATCATTAAGGGATTACGCTAGCCCTCGATGTGAAGACATAAAAGTACAAGAGTCGGATTCGAAGCTCGAAGCGACCAAGTATGAAATTAAATCCAAGATCATCAAGATGGTGGCGGAAAACCCATTTGAAGGGATGGTTACGGAGAACCCATATAGACACATAAGAGATTTCACGACAATATGCAACACGGTGCGTCAAGAAGGAGTTCCCGATGAATGGTTCAAATGGAATCTCTTTCCTTACTCACTTGCCGGCAAAGCAAACACATGGTATTCGGTTGCGTCCTTTGAAGTTGAAGGCAATTGGAACAAGTTGACAAAGAAGTTTTGCGAAAAGTTCTTTCCAATTAGCAAGGTTCAACATCTAAGGAGGCAAGTGATCACTTTCATGCAAGGAGAAGAGGAAGGGATAGACCAAGCCTGGGATAGGTTTAATGAATTAATCGAACAAGGACCAAAACTCGGCTTCACCGGTGACGTACTCTTGCATACATTTTTCTTTTCCCTAACCCCTAGTTGCATGCGACACGTCGAAATGTGTGCAGGTGGGGATCTCATGGAGAAAACACTCACGGAAGCCGCACAACTTCTACAAAAAGTTAGTAAAGCGGCTGCCATGCGAAGAGATTGGGAAACAAGACTTGCGGAAGAGCCGGAATTCAATTCAAGGAAGAAAAAGCTTGCTGATTTTTCTAAAGAGGCAACCCCGGAAGTCACAAAAGAGGAGCCAATCATGGAAAAGCTTGAACAAGAACACATCAAGTCAAGAACTACACCAAACCTCGACTTCGCCGCACCAAATGAGACGAACAAGAGAAGCATGTCAAGCGCGAAGCCACTAAGGGAGTTCGAGCCAATGGATTGGGTTCCTATTGATTACGGAGAAGTATTCGACAAGAGAAGACCGTTCCCTAATCAAAAGGGAATGGCAAGAGCATTGGAAGTGGATTTCCCATCGGAGAAGAAAGCTGAAAATTCATACGACCTCGAAACCACCGGTGAAATTTTTGAAAAGCTCTTTGGAGATGACGTGGTGGATCCGGAACATATTGCCGAGGTGAAGAGAATCATGGGGATCAAGCCCGAAGCATCACCATACGCTCGCCTCGCTGAAATTTATTCGATAGGATCCGAAGAAGAAGAGAAGATGACGCCGCACTTGAGTTGCGAGATCAACGGAGTTCAATGCAAGGCTTTATGCGACATCGGAGCCCAAGTAAGTGTTCTATCTTCTAAAATTTATGATAAAGTTCAATACCACAACCTAGACTTAGCTCCAACATCAACGAAATTAATTATGGGAGATGGTAGAACTATCAAACCTCTAGGTATTGCTTGCAACATGAAAGTAAAAATCTCTAGAAACTATATACCAACCGATTTCTTTGTTATTGATGCTTACCATAGTAATTCTGATCATATAATCTTAGGTAGGCCTTTTCTTAAGTTGGTTGATGCCGTGTTAGATGCCGGAGAAGGCAAAGTAACAATGAACCTTAATGGAACAAAGTACACATATAACTTTCTTCGTGCTTCTAAACACCTTACACCCTTTCCTCCCGAAGATAAAGAAGTAGAAGAGATAGATAGTCTTTGTTTTGTTGAAACCCTTAGAGACCCGCTGCAAAGAGCGATGGAAAATCAAATTAGTAATCAACAAGATGAAGAACTAGAAGAAGCAACGAAAGGCTTAGAGCCGCATGATGGTAGTGTGGAGGAAGAGAAGTTCGAAGACATAGGAGAAATCAAACCCGAGGAGCCACAAGTGCCCGAGGTAGACCTTAAACCTTTGCCCAAGGGATTAAAATATGAATTTTTGGGCCCAGACAAAACTTATCCAGTCATTGTGAGCGACGAGTTGAGTCCCGAAGAAAATGAAGCGTTGCTGATTTTATTAAAAAAACATAGGAAGGTGATTGGATATTCAATTGACGATCTCAGAGGTATTAGCCCAGCCTTTTGCACTCATCGTATACCAATGGAAGACCAATGTAAGCCTGTAGTGGACCACCAAAGGAGGCTAACCCATGCCATGGGAGAGGTAGTAAAGAAAGAGGTTATCAAGTTACTTGATGCCGGAATCATCTACCCGGTTCCGCATAGCGAATGGGTGAGCCCGGTACATTGTGTGCCGAAGAAAGGAGGTTTGACCGTGGTGAAGAATGAGAAGAACGAGTTGATACCGCAAAGAACCGTGACCGGGTGGCGGATGTGTATCGATTATCGTAAGCTTAACAAAGCGACGAAGAAAGATCACTTCCCCCTACCGTTCATAGACGAGATGCTCGAGAGGTTAGCAAACCACGCTTATTTTTGCTTTCTCGATGGATACTCGGGGTTCATGCAAATTCCTATTCACTCGAAAGATCAACATAAGACAACGTTTACGTGTCCTTACGGAACGTTTGCATATAGGAGGATGCCCTTCGGCCTATGCAACGCTCCGGCCTCTTTTCAACGTTGCATGATGGCCGTGTTTTCGAATTCATCGAAGAAATTGTTGAAGTGTTTATGGATGATTTTTCCGTTTACGGGAAGACGTTCATGGATTGCTTAGCAAACTTAGAAAAGGTCCTTACAAGGTGTGCGGAGGTAGATTTGGTTTTAAACTGGGAAAAGTGCCACTTCATGGTTAAGCAAGGCATAGTGCTCGGACATGTTATTTCCGAGAGAGGAATTGAAGTGGACAAGGCTAAGGTAGACACGGTTGAGCAACTACCACCTCCTACGGATGTCAAATCCCTAAGGAGCTTTCTAGGCCATGCCGGATTCTATAGAAGATTTATAAAGGACTTCTCGAAGATCACTAAGCCTTTAACGCACCTTCTTCAAAAGGATGTGGCTTTCGACTTTGATGAGAAGTGTCTAGCGGCATTCCGGACCTTGAAAAATGCGTTGGTGAGTGCTCCCATCATCCAACCTCCGGATTGGAGCCAACCTTTCGAGATCATGTGTGACGCAAGTGACTACGCCGTAGGCGCGGTCTTGGGACAAAGAAAGGAAGGCCGAGTTCACGCCGTTTACTACGCCAGCAAAACTCTTAGTGTGGCACAATTAAATTACGCCACTACGGAAAAAGAGTTGCTAGCGGTGGTATTCGCTTTCGAAAAATTCAGATCTTACATCGTGAACTCGAAAGTCATTGTTTACACCGATCACGCAGCCATCAAGTATCTCTTGGCTAAGAAGGAAGCTAAACCACGTTTGATTCGTTGGATCCTTCTTCTCCAAGAGTTTGATGTTGAAATTCGTGATAAAAAGGGGGTGGAAAATGTTGTGGCCGATCATTTGTCTAGGATGAATCGTGGACAAGATGATAAAGAGCCCATAGAAGATAAGATGAGAGATGACCACCTCTATAGAGTGCTTGATAAAGACACTTGGATGATCGACATCATTCGAGCAATTCGAAAGATGCCCCTCGATCATCTAGATAAAAACACTCAAAGGAAGATAATCTCTGAAAGTAAGAAATATTTTTGGGATGCACCATACCTCTTCAAACTTGGCAATGATGGAGTGATGAGAAGATGTGTGCCAAGAGAAGAGGGTTGAGATTCTAAGGAAGTGCCACTCGGCGGAGTACGGTGGGCACTATAGCCATTTTCGAACCGAAGCAAAAGTATGGTCGAGCGGATTCTATTGGCCGGAGATGCATGAAGATACTAAAAGATATGTTGCGTCATGCCCCGAATGTCAAAGAACCGGAAACATCTCTCAAAGAAATTCTATGCCTTTGAAATACAACTTGCAAATCGACATATTCGATGTATGGGGCATAGACTTCATGGGGCCTTTTAAAAACTCATTTGGATTCGAGTATATACTTGTTATGGTTGATTATGTATCCAAGTGGGTAGAGACTATACCATGTCGTAAAGCTTCCACGGAGGAGTCCATCACTATGATCAAGAACGTGATTTTTCCCCGTTTCGGTACACCGAGAATCTTGATAAGTGATGGAGGAACTCATTTCACCGGGAAGAACTTCAAAAGGTGCTTGTCCAAGTTGGGAATTGAGCATAGAGTCTCCACGGCCTATCACCCACAAACCAACGGACAAGCGGAGACGTCAAATAGGCAATTAAAAAGCATACTCAACAAAACCATAGAGAAGGGAGGCAAGGATTGGTCAAAGAAATTAGACGAGCTTTATGGGCTTATCGAACGGCGTTTAAAACACCGATAGGTATGACCCCTTATCAATTCGTCTATGGAAAAGCTTGCCACCTTCCGGTTGAGTTGGAACATAAAGCCTATTGGGCGATAAAAGAGATGAACCTTGATCTCGATGCCGCGGTGGTGAAACGAAGAATTCAAATAAGCGAGCTAGAGGAGTTGAGGTTGAAAGCTTATGAAAGCGCAAGCATATACAAAGAGAGAATCAAAAGGTGGTATGATAAAAGATTGAAGAAAAAAGAATTCAAAGAAGGAGATAAGGTCCTCCTCTACAATTCGAGGTTTAAAACCTTCGGAAAGGGGAAATTGCAAAGCAAGTGGGACGGACCTTATGTTGTGCATTCGGTGTTCTCCAACGGAGCGGTAACCATTATGGATATAAACGGCGATCAATTTGTGGTGAATGGTCAGCGGCTTAAGGTTTACTACGAACCCGATGTCGTGCCCCTTCACCATGTTGACGTCTTCACCATGGAGGAAGAGCCCGAACGTCCCGCCTAGGACGAAAAACAAGGCATCAACTTCGTAAATAATTTTTCTTTTAGTTTTCTCGGAGTTCTTCGCGAAGATTTACTTGGGCCAACTTTTTCCCATGGGCTAAGGAAGAAAAAATAGGGCGGTGTGCAAAAAACACCGGACCGGCCCGCCCCCGAGGGGGTGGGCCGGCCGGCCCGGCGGACCGGCCCGGGGGGGGCCCGACGCCCGATGACGCCGACCGCCCCGAATTGCTCCTTTTTGACTTCCTTGTTTGGTCGGAAAATTTTAAGGGAAGTGTAAAAAAAGAAAATAAGGTTTCCGCAGCTTTCCTCTCGGGACTATTTATTTGGCCGAATTGGGAGCTCGAGAATCAAACCTTTCAAGCAATGTGTTGCACCCTTGTAGCAGCCATTGAGCCTCCAAAAAGCTTAGAGTTGAAGCTAGAAGCCAAGAAGCCATCGATGGAGGAGGCGATGCGATGCGAGCTCAAGCTACCCGTCAAGAGGACCGCACGTATCCGTTGCGGAGGACGTGTCCCGACCGGAGCTCTTGCATCTCGCAACCCCGTCGAAGGAGAGAAGGTCCCTACACCCGTTCGAAGGTCGGCACGTCTCCAAGGCATCAAGCGTAAAGATTACAAGGAGGTGTCGCCGGAGCCCAAGGATTATGGGGATAGCGACTACTCCGACGATCGTAGCCCGAGCTCGTGGGCGGCCGCCGGTAGAGATGATGATGATTGGGATGAGCAGCCCTATGAAAGGACTCCCGAAGGCCCCAACGGCGACGGCAACGACGGTGGTGAAGGCAACGACAATGGAGGTGGCGACGACGGTGGTGACAACGGTGGAGATTATGGCGACGACGACCCCTTCGGATTGCATCCGGTGTGCTGTCGAGTTTGCCGTCAATCCATCGCGGATCTCTACACGTCGGCCGACGAATGTCTCCAAGCCATGGAAGCGATGAAGCAGCGTATTGAGGACTTGGAGCGCGTAGTTGAAGATGACTACAAGTTCCTTAACCGCAACGTGCGCAAGCTTTTCGGCATGGTTGGAAACATGAGAGGCAAGTGGTGCAAAACTTGCTTGAAGTACCACTAGATCTAGTTTTCCCCTTAGGATTTTTGTAAGATACGACGAGGACGTCGTATGTTTTAAGTGTGGGGGAGAGCTAGCTCGCTAGCCTTAGCTTTTGAACTTCAAATTTAGGTTCAGTTTAATCTTCGTGTGAGAGTCTTAGTGTTTTTAATGAGTCTTTAGTTTTCGAGTCTGTTTTTAAATTTTTGCAAGTGTCTTAAATTAGTGTTGAGTCAAGAAAACCAAATAAAAAGAGTCTTTATATATATCTTTGTGTTTCATGTATTGTTTATCTTTATTTACTTGTTTGCTTAATCTTCGATTCTTGATATATGAACACAAGTATATGGTTTGAAAATCGTTTACCGTGGTGCTTAGTGGAATCGCTACTACTTAAAGTACCCATACCGCACTTCGATCTTGAGCTTCACATGCTAGTTGTGCTATGTTCGATGCTAAAATTTGGAGGATTTCAGTTCTGAAAATCATTTTAAAACCCTTGTAATAAAGGTTAGCCAAACCACTTTTTCCAAGTTGAGAGTAAGAAAAAATTCCTATCCAAAGCCCAGTTTATTTTTTTCGCTCCACTATAAGTGTGATTAGCACGATGAGTTAGGCTAGGACCCTTCTCTCTTGGTGAGTTTTAATTTCAAGCAATGATCATGTTCTTGTGCTTATCTTTTGTTGCTAGCCTCGTCTTATATTCGGTAACGTGACTTTCACAACGGAAGTCACGTATATCGCCGAATTCCATACCCAACCCTATACATCTCTTTTGTACATCGTATTCCTTGAACACAACCTATTTTCAAAGTTTCGTCTTGTCTCTAGCATGATTTATTTAAAAAATTTCAGATTGTATGCATGCGAGGAAAGAGAGAATTGAAAGCTTTGAAAAAGTTGTCAAGAGAGAGAAAAATAAAGAGAAAAAGCATGTGTATGGAAAAGAAAGAAAGAAAGAAAAAAAATCATATGTGAATGAAAGAAGAAAAAGAAAAAGAGAAAAAGATGAGGTAGCAATGAAGATATGAGAGGGATGGATCAAGTGAAGGAAAAGAAAAAATAAAGTGTAAAGAAGGATGTCACGTTGATTGTGAGACGAAACTTTTACTCTATTTCCAACCATGTGCAATCCGACAACGAGGACATCATCGGTGCCTTGAAGTCACAATTTTCTTTTGCCCTTGCACATGTCCACCATTCTAAATCTTCTCATCCTTGATATCCCTACACATGGTTAATTCTCATGATCATTGGCTTTGAAAGGTAGACAACCATTAGAGGAAGTTCCTAGTTTGACAATACTTGTGTTGATTGCGCTAGCCCTACCTATAGCTCCACTTTACGTGAAATATGAGAGATTAATGGGAGGTGAGAGTTTTATAAAATTTGGTTAGGATAGCCACTTCATATGAGTGACTTGAGAGAGCTTGGAGAAAGGTTTTTGTCTAATACTTGTTGCAGGAATTTTTGTTTTGAAAACCATAAAAACCCTCCGATGGAAGCAAAGGAGTAAGCATGGCTGAAATTGAAGACTTCAAGTGAAGAGTTTGAGTTGTGGGGTAAATCTTGACGTGGTAAAAGTTCTAAACGCCCATGTTTATGTTTGATTATCATTACTTCGTGTTTATGTGCTAAAGATGAAAAGATTGACTAACTTGTGAAGAAGGATAAATGATACATGTTTACAACACCTTGGACGAAGTTCTTTTACGAGTACTTGCTCGAGGACGAGCAAGAGCTAAGTGTGGGGGAGATGTTGACGGTGTATTTTGGTGCACCTAGCATGTTCATTACACTTTGGTTTGGATTTGATTATGGAACTAACCCGTCACTAGGCACACTAATCATATAACAAGTTCATCTTTGTGCATGCATTTGGAAGTGTTGTGTTTATGTAGGAAAACATGGACATAAAGGATGGATTCGCAACAAGTTCAAAGGAGCATTCATGGAGTCTTGTTCGTGTTCATGAGCTTGCTGAAATCACTTCCAATGGTGGCGAGGACCGAAGTGCTACGAGGAACACCCCCGGGGATTGAAGCGTAAAAGATCAAACTTCATGCAAAGAGAGCCTCCATCTTGGACGCGAGGATAACAGCATCAAAATCGTGCAAGTGGAGGGGGCAAAGTACATAAATGCGCGAGGACCCACGGAGCAAAAGGGGCGACCGAACCGGGCCGGGTGGGCCTGGGCCGGCCGGCCCGAGCCGGCCGGCTCGGCCCACTTCCGGCGCCGGTTCGGTCCCGTTTTCCTTGCCCTCGAAGGATCTTCAACCCTAAAACCCCCGACGCGCCGCCAACACCGAGAGAGGAGTCATTCGCACCAGAAGGCCATCCACAAGCTAGAGAGAGAGGAGGAGTATCTCCGGCGGGAGATCAACCACCTCGAAGGAAGCACCCTCTCGTGGAGAAGAAGGAAGACACCGGCGGAAGGGAAACCATGATCAACGGTGCCATGATCAGCACCTTGATGGGGTAATCTTCTCATTCGTCCATGGGTTGTAATCGATCTTGAGATGTAATCGCACTTTGTCGGATTATCTATCTATCATCTTGTGTTGAATATACTTTAATGCTTAAGGCTTGCAACCGTGCCGTAGAGGGAGTACGAGCTCCAATGCTTCCTTGGATCCATTCAATACACCGTGGCCATCAAAGGTCTAGTCATGAATACCTTCGCGTAGTGACAGTACGAGAGGAGGGAAAGGGCGAAACCGTGGTCACATCCCTGATAGATTAGATTGGTTTTTCATGTCTTTAAGTGATTGCATGCTCTAGTATCGTAGACCCGTGGGCGAGTGTCTTCTATCTTGATCTTTATCATTCTCTCTAGTGTAGTTTAGTGTTTTCTAGTATAATAGTAGTTGGTTGTAGTAGCTAGTGTGTCGTTGTTGATCGAACGCTTGTAATCCCCTTGCTCCGCGGATTGACAAGAACCTTGGGAATCCCGTGGTGAAAAAGGTGTGGGGTCCGTACGCTTGCAGATCGTAGAGGGATACGTCTTTTATCCATCAACAGACCTGATGTTATCGTGTTTGGCTGACGACCTAAATTCAGGTTTAGGTCATAGCACTTGGTCTGTTGGCGAAAAATCTGCCTTAATCTTCTCGCTAACTTCTTGTGATAGAGCAGTTGGGGCATGTTGTACGGAGCAAGGAGCCGCAACGGATAGATTGGGTGGACCCCTCTATAAATAGAGTGAGCCGGGGCGGGGTTGACCCCATTCCCCTCTTCTTCTTTCTCTCGCTCCCATCGCCATCGCTCTCGCCTTTCTTTGTGCTACAGCGACCTTGCGGCCGCCGTTCTCCCGCGCCCGCGCGCCCATCCTCCTCCTCCGGCTAGGCTTGTGCTAGCGCCACCGCTCCAAGCCGTGCTTCTCCAGCGCATGCGCATCAATACCCTCTGCCACATTTGATCCACCGCGAACCCTAGCAGTGAGATGGTGACGGAGGAAGCTTGCATCCCGGACCCTCAGGCGGCGTGGGTCCGGTCGACGATGACCGAGGCCAAGATCCAGGAGCTGGTGGACCGGGGGCTGCTCCGACCAAAGACGGAGGTGGAGTGGTGTGCCGCCACTGGGAAAGAGTTCCCGAGCGAGGACGTCAAGGAGCAGGTCGTCTTCGGTTCCTTCTTCGAGCGCGGCTTCAACCTCCCGGCGGGAGATTTCTTCCGCGGCCTTCTGTACTACTATAGATTGGAGTTGGTACACCTCGTTCCTAACTCCATTATTGTAGTGTCATCTTTCATTCATTTCTGTGAGGCGTATCTAGGGATACCGCCTCACTTCACATTGTGGAGATATTTCTTCAGTGTCAAAAGCACTAGCAAAAGGTCGGGCCCAGTGGGGGCTGTGATGTTCAACTTGAGGTCAGGCCTCAAGGCTGAGTGGATAGACACCTATCTCCCCGACAACACCGCCGGGTGGAGGTCGGAGTGGTTCTATATTGCGGATCAGATCCTGGGTCTGCCGAGACGAACTGGACACAAGCCAGTGAAGATTAGCGAGTGGGATCTAGGATTGTCCACCTGTGAACTTGAGGACCTGAAGGGGGTGCTGGAGCTGGTCAGCGACATGAAGAGCCGAGGAGTGACATGAGTGGCGGTGGCTAGGTCGTTCTGCCGGCGGGTGATTTAGCCGATCAAGGATCGGGTCCACCCGGTGTATGAATACTGTGGGCAATCGGATCCCACACGAGAAGTGAACCGCGAGGTCTCCAGGGAGGAGATGGCGGCTAGAGTTTCCCAGATATATTCTGGGAAGGTCAAGGTGAAGAAGTGCCCGAGGGCACACTCGTTGAAGAGGCCGGCTGATCCGGTAAGATCCTGAGATCTGTCTTTAGGTCGTTGTGCTTTGCTTTCTTGATTCTCTTAGGTCGTATAGCGTTTACGTCATCTATTTCACAGGTGCGCGAGCTCCAGATGTGGTGCCCAGCGCCTCTCCCCGAGGGAGAGATACAGTGGAGGAAGCTGAGGTCGGACAAATATAAGCCTCCAGCAGGTCATCTGCTGGAGAATTATGAGTCAGACTCGTCGGTGGAGGCCGACGAAGACACTACACGGAGGCTGGGGCGGATCCAGTCATCGGTGCCGCGAAGTTCCGGCGCAGGACCATGTCGATCGGGGGGGGGGGGAAGAAATCTGCATCGGCCGTCGCCATTGCTATCTCTGCGGTGAAGGCCGTAGAGCAGAAGAAACAGAGAAAGAGGAGGGATGCCTCCCCACCGGCCGTCGTGACTCCAACGATTCCGATGCCTCGCTCTCGTGAGGTCGGATCGGAAGATGAGGAGGAGGAGAAGGAGAAGGATGAGGCCGTCGAAGATCTGCCGTTCCCTGAAGACCAAGCAGCGGAGAGGCCGGAAAGTCCTGCTGCCAAGAGGCAGCGGGAGCTGGTGCTGAAGACATCGGAGGAGGCTCTCCGACGTGGTTTAGAGGCGCAGCGCAGTGCTGTGACAGCACGGGCGAAGATACCTGCGGCTATTAAGCCTCGGGTGTTTTGGCCGAAGGCTCGGCTTCCGGTTGCGCCGAGGTACGGACTTAGGGGCTGATGCGATCTTTCTGCTTTTTATCTGAACAGGATTCTTACGTATTATTTGCTTCATGCAGGCCGGCGGCAGGACCACAGGGGGTGCCGGTTGCGCCATCGTCGCCCTCCCGCATGAGGTCGCCTGAGACACAGGTCGCGAAGGAGGCGCTTGTAGATGATGCCCGTACCGCTACCCCGACATAAGGGGTGGCGGAGGGGGTGACGACTTCACCACCCGTGACTGACACGAGGGCGGGTTCTTCCCTGCACGACGCTGAGGGTGTTGAGACCTCAGCTGGGGGAGTCGGGGCGACGACCTCCCCAACAGTTGTAGATGTCGACCCTATCAGGGCTGTACGTGATGGGGATAGGGACGTGGCCGAAGACCAGCCTCAGATCGACCTGGCGCCGGGAGGTCCATAAGTGTCCGAACCACAGGTACCTCCATTTTTGAGGACCATGTGTGGTTCGAGGACGGGTGGATGGCCGATTCCTTGTGTGATGAGTGATTGACAACGTTGTGTGGACTGATTCGTGGCTAAGTATTGCAGGTGCAGGTTGCGGCTTGACTGGTGTTGGTGCTGGTGAAGAACAAGCGCGAAAGGTCGTCGCCGGTGAGGCCTCCAAGTGTGGAGAAGACAAGTAGGCTTCGTTTGAGGGACCCGGTGTCCAGCGGGGTCAAGTGCGGGCCGCATGGTGGCATGAACAGCAAGATGAAGTCGTGGACGGTTTCTTGGTTGAGCCTCAAAACCAAGGTCGAGCCGGGACTACGTGGCAGCCGAGTCATGAGTCGAGATTGGCGGAGGCTACACCGAGTTCGCGGGGTTTCCGGTGGTTCATCAGAAAACCACTGGGTTCCTTGGGGATTTGATGGGGGAAATTTGTGGGAACCCTCCGTGGTTCTTTGGGCTGTGATTCCCCTCCCAAATCCGTGAGTAAAGGGGCTCGATTTTGGGGTTTTCCGAGTTCTAGGGTTCGAGGTGTTCTTGGCGGGATTTCTTCGATTCCTCCTTTTGGACAAGTTTTGGTGGGATTAAACTTGGCTATGGACTCCTCATGAATTGTTCCTATTATCCCCAAAGTCTTGTTCAAGTCCGTGGAGCGATTCGGGAGATCGAAGTTTGGATTTGGTGGAGTTGACCCACGGGTGCTGTTCATCTCGAGCTGCCTAGGCTACATCGGCCTGACCGGCGTGAAGCCACTTAGTGGAAGTCGTCAACTCTCCCTAGCAGGGACCGGTCTGACCGGTGTTGGTTAGTGGACTCGAGGTTTGGTGTGCTGCTGCGTTCTCGGGTCGGAAGGTTGTGTGTTGGTTCCCAGGTCCGGCGGCACTCCAGTGGCTACGTGGGCTTGGCCAATTTGGATAGTGAGTCGGAGACGTGTGTTGGAAGCCGTGTTCATCTTGTTGGAGTTTCCATCTCCTTCGAGAAGAAATTTTATCAGCTCCCATTCACCACCCCTCTAAGGTTCGCCGTATCGGTCCTTCAAGTGGTATCAGAGCCGGTTCGGGTCTTTGTTGACTCTAACCAGTCTAAGATCCAAGGATGGCGTACCAGGAATGGGGTTCGGGTCCTCCACACTTCGATGGCAAGAACTACCAGATGTGGTGTAAGCGGATGGCGGCGTTCCTCCGCGGGAAAGGTCAGATCCTTTGGGATGTCACGGTGGACACAGGCTATGTCCAGCCGATGAATTTCCTTGCTCTAGGATTGAGGGACATGTTCGACGCCAACAATAAGGCGGTCGACTACTTGTTTCGTGCTCTGTGTCAGCCTGAGTTCGATCGGGTGCACACCGAGCACTTGGCTTGTAGAATTTGGACGGTGTTGAAGGAAGCTCAAGTTGGGAATGCCCAGGTTCAGGTACAGGAGAGAGTACGATAACTTCACTCATCCCCCCGGTGAGTCCATCGATGCCTTGTTTCAGTGGTTCACGGTGGTTGTGAACAACATGAGGGCCAATGTGGATGTGCTCCCGTACGATGATCATGATAGAGCCGTCAAGCTCTTACACTATTTGGATCGTACAATATGGAGCGGAAAGTTCGACGCCATTGTGGAGTTAGAGAAGTATGACACTCTGACAGTGAACGAGCTGTTCTCGAAGCTCAAGTCTGCTGAGGTGGATAGGGGCATGACTGCCAAGCTTGAGGGTCCGACTGATTCCCATAGTCTTTCCCTCGTTGGTGGTTCGAACGGAAAGGCTAACACTAACCCATCCACCAGGATGTTCTCTTTGTCCTCTTTGATGTCTATGCCAAATGAGGAGTTCGACGTGGTTGGAGAAGACGAGCTGGCGTTGCTGACGCAGAGGTTCGAGAGGCTGCACAAGAACCGACATGAGGAGGAACACGAGGACATGCTTCCAGTGCGGCAAGCCGGGACACTTCTTCTCCGACTGCCCGGAGAAGGTCGAGAACAAGGACGGCTACAAGCACAAGTCGAGGATGGATGGCAAGTACCAGTCGAGGCGTGACCACAAGAGCAAGCACAAGAACAAGTACAAGGACGAGCGACGATCGAGGAAGAAGGAGAGCCGAGGCAAGCCCCAGCGATGGTTGGAGCGAGCGACGTCGACTCCAGTTCCACGTACTCCACCTCGAGCTCGAGCAGCAGTGAAGATGAAGGTGATCGTCGCAAGAGCAGGAAGTCATCCAAGAACCTGAGCGGGCTGAGCTGCTTCGAGAGAGACGGCTTCTGCACCATGGCTTTGAGCTCCGGCAGCAGGAAGAGCCACCAAAGCGACTCGGACTCCGACTCCGATGACGAGGTGCGTGATGAGCTTCCCTTCTTGCCCAGGAGAATGAACGGGTTGGTACTTTGCTTGATAATCGTGATGACATGCTTAGAGAGGCAAAGAAAATGAGAAAAGAGCTTAGGGCTTCACACGAGGATGCTAGGACTAGAGTGGCTAAGCTACAAACATAGGTTCTTGATAGCAAGCTTGAGATTGATTCCCTTAAGGCTTGCCCTGTTGTTTCGGATGAGGTTGACTTTGCTGATTGCTCCATTTTCCTTGCTGATCTTGCTTTGTTCAAGGAAAAGCATGCCTCCAAATGTGAGGAACTAGATGTGCTTAGGGTTGAAGTGGCTGAGCTTAAATCTGGATCTGCTTTGCTTGGTGCTTGCACTTCTTGCCCTGTTTTACATGCTAAAATTGATGAGATGCATACTTACACTAGTTCTCTAAAGGCTAAGCTGAATGAACCAATTCCTACATCATGCTCTACCTGTGAAATGAATGCTTTGAAAAATTTGGAACTTGCACATTATGTTGATCGTTTGCAGGATGAGAATGATGAGCTGAGAAAGTTGATGGGTTGGTTGTCTGGTCATGAGCCTCAGTTGAGGATGATGATCGAGGCAATTAAGAGGCAGGATGGTGAGGGACTTGGGGCAAACAAGGTTGGTGAGGGAAGTGGAGAGAATGTCCAAGAGCCACCAAAAACCCACCACAAAAATGATTTCCCCCAGAACCTAACCATCTTAGGAATCGACTAGACACAACCCCAGCTCCACCCGTGTTTCCTACACCTACAAATGATCTCCAAAAGCCTATCAAGTTTGTGAGCACTTTCGGGAAAGTGTTCTTTGGGAAAGAAAGTGAGAAGGCTAGTAAGGAGAAACTGGTGGAGAAGTTGAGTGGAGAGAAACCAAGTGAGCAACTACAGCCCAAGCCTAAGGCTAAGCTTGTGAGGTTCCATTGTGGCTATTGTGGGAGAGATGGCCATAAGGATGAGTTTTGCTTTAAGAGGAAGCGAGAGGAGAGAATGGCAAAGGAGTGGGCTAACAAGGACAAGTACCACCCTTCCGATGGTGTACTTGAGCCTCGTGTGCAGATGCCCATGGCCAAGGCTAGTGTGAGGACAGTTCGGGCTTGGGGAGAGCGGAAGGCTGTTGGAGGTGTTGTTGTCCAGGCAACACCGGTCAGACCGGTGTGGGGCACCGGTCAGACCGGTGCAGGCCTGGGCAGCAGTTTGGGTTTCGTGCTCGTACATATGCGAGGGTTGTTTCTGGAGGTCGTGGTTCTAGTGGTTGGGCAGGAGAGTTTGCAGGTGGTCAGGTTGCTAGGCATTCTCCCCCTCGAGTTCACTACGGGGATGGGAGGAGTCATAGCTTTGGGAAGGAGAGTAGGGACAGTCCACAGGCTTTCTTTCGTGGTTTTGGTCCTCCTCCAGGCAGAGAGTGTTGGTTCCCTCAGGGTGGTTACCGTGGTGGTGTTCGTGGAGGTAGCTTTGGTAGGAGAGATGGTTTGGTTTGTGCTAACCCCACTTTTGAGCAAATGGCTCGGCACTGGTTTTAGTCTTCTGGTACTAACCCCAGTGCTGAGTCGTTTGTTTGTTCACGTGCTTGTTTTTGAATTTCAGGTGGGAGACTTGAAGAACATTTGGTTGATTGACTCCGGTTGCTCGAGGCATATGACCAGAGACAAGGGGTGGTTCTCAAGTCTCGTCCCGGTGGGGACAAGGAGGTACATCACTTTTGGGGACAATGGGAGTGGGCGTGTGCTTTCAGAAGGTGAGATTAAGGTGAGTGAAAGATCACTCTCAAGCGTGTTGCTCTTGTTCAATCGCTGGGGTACAATCTGCTTTCTGTGTCCCAGTTGTTGGATGAGGGTTTTGAGGTGTTGTTTCGGCCTGGTGGTTCTCGGATTTTGGACTCTCGAGGCGACCTTGTCTGTATGGTCGTTCTCGAGGGTCAGGTGTTTCGTGCTGATTTTTCTCAGTCTTCGGGTGTGGAGTGTTGTTTCTTGGCTGGTTCTTCGAGTGAGTTGCGGAAGTGGCATAGGAAGTTAGGTCACTTGAGCTTTGACCTTTTGTCTCGCTTGAGTAAACTCAATTTGGTCCGAGGATTGCCACGGTTGAGGCTTGAGAAAGAGTTGGTTTGTGCGCCGTGTAGGCATGCCAAGATGGTAGCCTCTTCTCACCCACCTCTCACCGATGTGATGACTGAGCGTCCATGCGAGCTGCTCCATATGGACCTTGTTGGCCCAGCTCGTGTGCGATCTGCTGGTGGGAATTGGTATGTCCTTGTTGTGGTGGACGACTACTCTCGGTATGCGTGGTTGTTCTTTCTCGAGGATAATGGGGAGACGTTTGGTTTTGTTCGAGATCTAGTCTTGAGGTTGAGTAATGAGAGGCACGGAGATGCCATACGAGCAATCCGCAGTGACAATGGCTCGGAATTCAGAAACTCTCGTTTTGAAGCCTTTTGCCATGACTTTGGTCTTGAGCACCAGTTTTTGAGTCCGTATACGCCTCCCCAGAATGGTGTTGTGGAAAGGAAGAACAGGACCATGTGCGAGATGGCTCGGACGATGCTTGATGAGCATAAGACTCCGAGGAGGTATTGGGCTGAGGTGGTGAATACTGCGTGCTATGTGTCGAACAGGATCTACCTGAGGGTGCATAAGAAGAAAACATGCTACGAACTGATGCTCGGTCGCACACCCAAGGTGAGTCACTTCCATGTCTTTGGTTGCAAGTGCTTTATTCTGAAGAAAGGGAAGAAGCTGGATAAGTTTGAGGCTAGGTCTGTCGATGGTATTTTCTTTGGTTATGCATCTCATTCTAGAGCATATCGTGTGATCAATCTTGAAACTAACCAAATTGTGGAGACTTGCGAGGTAACCTTCGACGAGACACAGCCACGTAGTCAGCTTGTCTTTGAGTGTGCAGGTGATGATGAGCTTGGCGAGGAGATCTTTTAGGAGGAGGAGCATGAACTTGGAGATGATGAAGATGGCAGTGTGGTGCCCCCGGCTGAACATGTACCCACTACTTCGAGTACGGTGGTGGACGGACCCTCTCCTACACCTACAACGACAAATCAAGAACGAGGAGAAGCCGTTGTTGAGGGGGAGGTAGCATCGAGGTGAGAACCTCCCCGGCGAGTACAAGTGGATCACCCAGCTTTGAGGATCATCGGCGACATGAATGAACGCACTACACGGTCGAGGGTTCAGAACAACTCTCATTTCGCTCATGCTGCATTTGTTGCTACTTTTGAGCCCAAAGACATTGGACATGCACTATCTGATTACAATTAAGTTAATTCGATGCATGAGGATTTGGAGAACTTTGAGAGGAATCAGGTTTGGGAGTTGGTTGACCCTCCCCCAGGGTGTAAGTCGATTGGTACTAAGTGGGTGTGGAAAAACAAAGAGGGAGAGAAAGGTGAAGTGGTGAGAAACAAGTCGAGGCTTGTTGCTCAGGGGTTCAGTCGGAAGGATTGGATCGACTACGAGGAGACCGTTGCTCCCGTAGCCCGTTTGGAGGCAATAAGGATCCTTCTAGCCTTTTCTGTGGCTAAAGGGTTCAAGTTGCACCAAATGTATGTAAAGAGTGCTTTTTTGAATGGTGTGTTGGAGGAAGAAGTGTATGTGAGGCAACCTCTGGGGTTTGAGAGTGAAAAGTACCCCCACCGGGTGTACAAGTTGAGAAAGGCGATGTATGCGTTGAAGCAGGCGCCTAGAGCTTGGTATGGTAGGTTGAGGGGGTTCTTGTTTGAGAGAGGTTTTGAGATGGGGAAGGTCGACCAGACCTTGTTTTTACTTAGGCAGGGCAGAGATATCCTTATTGTGCAGGTGTACGTGGATGATATTGTCTTTGGTGGCTTGTCTAACTCTCTTGTTGCAAGGTTTGCAGAGGATATGAGCAGGGAATTTTAGATGAGCATGATGGGTGAGTTGCAGTTCTTCCTCGGGCTACAAATCAAGCAATCAAAGGAAGGAACTTTTGTGCACCAAGCTAAGTACACCAAGGACATTGTGCGGAAGTTCCCGATGGAGGATTCCAAGGCTATGACGACGCCGATGAGTACGACTACAACTCTTGATGCGGACGAGGAAGGTGAACACGTGGACCAGAAGGAGTACCGAAGCATGATCGGGTCACTCCCGGCGACGAGGCCGGACATCCTGTTCTTGGTATGTCTGTGCGCTCGTTTTCAAGCGTCTCCGAGGACTTCGCATCGGCAATCGGTGAAGTGAATTTTCAGGTACTTGCGTCATACTCCCGACTTCAACCTTTGGTACTCCGCGTCCTCTTCTTTGGCGCTTCATGGTTTTTCAGACGCGGATTTTGCCGGGTGTCGGTTGGATAGGAAGTCCACTTCTGGGACTTGCCAGTTTTTGGGTTCTTCTTTGGTGTCTTTGTCTTCCCGCAAACAGTTGAGTGTTGCACAATCCACTATCGAGGCCGAGTATGTTGCCGCTGCTAGTTGTTGCTCTCAGCTCCTTTGGATTTCATACACCATTAGTGACTTTGGTGAGGAGTATACCCATGTCCCACTTCAATGTGATAGCACCAGTGCCATAAGCGTTGCAAAGAACCCAGTGCTCCATTCCAAACCAAACACATAGAAGTGAGGTATAATTTTCTAAGAGACAATGTGGAGAAAGGAAAGATAGCTTTGATCAATGTACCCACACATGACCAACTAGCCGATATTTTCACCAAACCCCTAGACCAACTAGCTTTGGTGTGTGTTTGATTTCTTGAGTTGGGTGTGTGGGAGCTCCTTTGTAGCATATGTATAGTTTCCTCTGTGCATTTCTTGCATTTGGCATGGCATATGTAACATGATGTATAGGCATCCTTGTATCTTAGATTGCATGCATTTTGTATCATATGCATTGGATAGGAAAAGCTTCTCCTATATACATTGTTCACCATGGAATGCTATTTATGTCTTTGTGAGCTTGCTTGGTATGCTATGGTTAGTTTGGCTTAGCTCTTGATGGTCTTGATGAATAATCCATGGTTGATGGCTATGTTTTTGAAAAATGTCACATGTATGCTCTCTCATGTGTAAATGCCTTTATATGATCTTGACATGTTTTAGTGGCTTGGTTATGCTTAATTTGTGGTTGGATAGCTAGTTTATTGATCATATGGGGCCAAAGGCTCATTTGCCATCATGAATGTTTAGCCCTCTTGCTTCATCTTGTGGAGGGGCATAATTTCCTTTTTCTCGCAAAGACATTTGATGTACCAATTATGAATCTAAAAATGAAATGTAAAATTCTTGGAAAATGTGCTCCCATGTCATATGTGCTGAATTTAATTTGCTTTGGGTGCTAAACCGTTGCATGATGCCTACCAATGAGAAGTCTCATACATAGAAGTAGGCACATGGCTCGGTGGCTTTGACATGACATGAGATGCTTGTGGGTGTTTGTGATGGTCTTATGATTATAATGGCTGTCCTAGCATGAAGTTTGTGTGGCATTGCCATTTTGATGTGTTTTGATCATGTTTAGGACTTTGCTCATGAGAGGCAAATTTTTCACAAAATTGCCCAAATCCATCTTAGCTTCGTCCAATGGTTGTGAAACTTGATAATCTTGTAGTTGATGTTGATACGAAGCTATAGAGTATCTAACTTGCTTATATGGACATGTGTAGCATCCTATGTTGAATTTTGTCTATTTGAGAAGCTCTAGGTTGAAAGTTTTGCATTTTTGGCTTGATTCATGCATTGTCAAGAAGGGGGAGAAGTTTGAGCTTGAAATGGCTTGCTGGATGCATTTAGAAGGTTTTCAGGTGGTTTCGAGCCATTTCTGGGCTCTGGTGTGCACCGGTCTGACCAGTCAGAGTGCTGGTCTTGTGCACATGTTGGGCACCAGTCTGACCGGTGGTGGTGACCAGTCTGACCGGTGAGAGCTGAAGTTGTTGCAACTGCCCTGTTTTCAAGTGGTCGGCATGCATTCGTCCAGGGTGTTAACACCGAAATTTGGCACAGGAAGGAGTCTGAGTTGTGGGCCCAGCTTGGTGAAAGAATCCGTTCGGAAGAAGGAAGGTTTCTCCAGAAAGATTCGGCAAAGGAGCTCGCGGTCGGCAGTTGGCTTCCATTCGGCAAGGAATTTGTTTGCGCTAATTTTGTGGGATTGCGTGATGACGTGGCCCGAGTGGAAGGAACGCATGGATGGATAAGCGATCGCACTTTGAGATAAATTAGGTATCAAATATTGTGCTCGTAGTCCATTCGGAGTCATGCCATGACAGGGTATAAATACAGACCCTGGATGTATGTAATCATATTCGAAACATTCTAATAACAAACCGGCTTTACGCCAAACCTTTGAGTCCTCGTCGTGTCGTCGAGTTTTGCGAGAGGGTTCATCGATCCGTCGACCTCCGTAAGTATCGGCAACCTTGTATCATCTCTGGTATCATGCGGGGGATTTAGATTATGATGCAAGTAGTCTTGTTACCATGCTTTGTATCATGCCGTAGATTCAAGCTTGGTTCAAGAAGGTTTCTTGTTAGATCATGAGCCATGCGGTGGGCTAAGATCTAGCTTGGAGCTAGTTATCGGCTCTATTGGATTTTGGCAAGATCCAATAGATTCATTAAGTTACCCTGTGTTGTTTTGAGTTTTTACTTTATGTTTAAATTTATATAACACTCTTTTGCCCAATTTAGATTGATTTGTATCGACTTTATCTTGCTTCATGGTCTTTACATTACACGTTGATATCTTGCTTCAAGAGGCACGTGGATCACATGTTTATTAAATAGCCGAAACCGAACCGATCTAGGTTGTTACGTGTTGCGGGTTCAATCTTGTTGATTTTGCGTAAATCTTGAAAGAGTCAGGTATCATGCGGTAGATGCAGGTTTTAGGGTTGTTTTAAAGCTAGTCATCCGGTGGATTAGATCTTTAATTCAATCCGATAGATTTACCATCTTTAGCGACGTTTGTTCCTTCTTCATGGACCCTGATTCGGTTGTACAGCCGTATTCGGTTATGCTTCCACGAGTGAAACGTGTTTTAAGTTATGCTTTAAATATTGCATGCTTTTAAGCTTTCCATATATAGATCATATCATGCGGTGGATAGATCTATTTGTGGTCAGTGGTGTGATTTTCAAACAAGTTGTATCATGCGGTGGATAGATTTGCTTGACATCATGCTTGACGGGTTTTAAAGTACCTAGACATGCGGTAGACTAGTGCTTTGGGCCTATGCATGCTTGTTTATTACATATTTATGATCATGCTTTACTTCATTTACTGTTTATTGTTATTTATCATGGAGGATCGGTCATGGCTTCGTGCACATGCAATCTTATTCAAATAAAGACCGATCTTTCGTCATGCTTGCATCATCCGTTCGGCTATGTTGTGTTTTGCACTTTAAAGCTCCCGAATGGTTTCTAGTTTGCTGGCAGATAGCTCCTTATAGCTATATGTCATCTCACTTGGCTTTATGGCTGTAAATATGGAACTGTCTGGTACCACCCGGCAAGTTCCAAGTTTTGGAATTTAACTACTTGATCTTTTGTTAATTTTCAGGAAAAATTGACTGGCACGTCTTGGAATCTTTTCGCGTGTGAAGCTAGCTTGTTCGGCTTGCTGTGTGCTTGGCGTAAGGTGCAGATTTTGCGTCAACACACTTTTTGGCATGCTCGGTGGGACAAACAGCCGAAATCAAGATGCCTGACATTAGTGACATTCTGGATGTCGCCATCGAGGACCTCTCTCCAGAGTAGCTACAGCAGCTGAAAGACGCCACGGATCAGTTTCAACTAAAATGCTTGATGTCATTCAAAAAGAACAGAAGCGTCGTTCCGTATCTCAAAAATGAGATGCCAAGGGTTCTGCTCTTAGGAGAAACTGACGCCGCGACTCTGCAGGAGAAAGAAGAATGCATGCAAGCGTTTCGGGAGGCTGCGGAAGATGTGATGGGCAAACATCATAGGGCTTTCCTGGGTGTGTTCAAGCAGATGATGGTGGGTGTCTTTGGCCCGAGCATAGAGCAAGTATTCAGTCAAGCACCCCCTTAGGGATACAGCATGGAGATTGGAGAGTCCAGTTCTCAGCCACCATTGCGAAGCCAGCCAGTCCAGCCTCCTCCGCAGAGCGTTGGGAGCCAGGTCGTCCAGCCTCCTCCACAAGGCGGTGGAGGTCAACCAGTTCAACCTCCTCTGCGAGCCGCAAGAGGGCAGCCAGTCCAGCCACCTCCGCAAGGCAGTGCAGGTCAACCGACTCAACAGCCGAACCCTTATCAGCCCACGTATGGGGAAATGGCGTTCGGTTCGTCTGGAGTTCCGCTCGCGTCCACCTACAAGATTTCCCCAGCTAGGAACAGGTTACAGAAGAACTTATACGGTGGAGGCTACCACGAAGTGATGGACTATGGGGCCATTGATGCTCTCCCGAATCCGGGGTACGGCGCAGTTGCAGGCGTGCAAGAGGACGACATCCTGGTTCAGAAAATGGCCGATATGATGCAGAATCAATTCGGCCTCAAACCTAAAATGCAGGGACCAGCCTACACGCCTCCCTTTCCAGAGTGGTATTACAGAGTGATCTTGCCGCCCAGGGTGAAGCCCCCCACGGAGTTTACCAAGTTTTCTGGGCAGGATGACACGAGCACAACAGAGCACATTGCTCGTTATCTGATGCAGCTTGGGGAGGCCTCATCTGATGAGGCATTCAGGGTTAGGTATTTCCCCGTGTCATTGACGGGATCTGCGTTCCAGTGGTTTACTTCCTTGCCTCCCCAGTCAGTTGGCACGTGGAGAGAGCTGGAGCGAAAATTCCATGCCCATTACTTCAGTGGCAGCACGGAAAAGAAGCTCATCGACCTCACCAATTTGAAGCAAAGGCATAGTGAGACGCCTTTGGGGTTCCTCAAGAGGTTTAGGGACGTCAAGGGCATGTGTTTCTCGTTAAATCTGCCAGATGATCAGTTGGCCGACATGGCCGTTGTAGGGATGCTGCCGGCCGTACTGGAAAAGCTGTTTGGTATGGAGTTTGATAACCTGGGTCAACTGTCTCAAAAGCTGTCATTGATGAGCAACCAGGCCTACAGGTTTAAGAAAGACACTAGGTTCAATAAGCAGCACGACATAGCTGATATCTACAATCAGTTCCTGGAGAAGGCCGATCAAATGGAAGATTCTGACGATGATCAGGAAGTCGCTGCTGCTGAGATCATGTGGGGCAAGGAGCCGTTGACCATGAATCAGCGCTGGATCAAGCAGACCAAGGGCACATACGACTTTGACGTCACCAAAGCAGATAAGCTGTTTGACTTCCTGGTGAAGGAAGGCCGAATCAAGTTGCCTGAGGGGCATTCCATGCTTCGGCCTGATGGAGTAAAAGAGAAACGTTACTGCGGCTTTCATGACAGGAATTCTCACTCCATCAACGACTACAGGGTCTTCAGGATGAGGATCCAGAAGGCTATCCAGGAGGGCCATCTCAAGTTTGACAACAACATGAAACTGGACGGTCACCCTTTTCCCCAGAACATGATAAGCTTTTTTGTCAACATGGTGACTGTAGAGGAAAAGGGAAAGGTTAAGGTCTTGACTTCGGCTAGGGCAAGGCAAGATGGAGCCATAGACCCAGAGTGTCAAGTGACGTTGGAGCAGGTTCATGGAGAAGCCCCTCGCGTTCTCAAGAGCCATATCGAGATTGGGGAGTCCTCCAGGGCCAAACCCAAGGTCACTACACGCATCCTCCTCAACAAGTGGCAGCGTCAGTTAGAGAACGAGCGCTACCAGAAGCGGAGACACGAGGAGGAGAGACGCAGGGCCGAAGAAGAAGCAAGCAGGAGAGATTTGGAGCAGTACACGCGCGAGTAGGAGCGCACACATTGGGGGTGCGCATTCTTCAGGCACTGCTGGAATGAAGGCTTGAAGCTTCCTACGTTGAGAATCTGCCCTGAATGTAGCGACAGATACTTTGAGTATAGGCAGGAAACTACCAATCGCCGATCCGTCCATGAAAGAATTGGAAGGATACATCCCAGTGACGATCGGCGTCAAAAAATAGTTGAGGTCATTGATCACCCCAGAAAGAGACAGGCAGATCAAAGATGGGCTGATCAAAGAGAAGACGAATATATCTGGCAAGAAGGACAGTGGTGCCCGCCTGGCTTGAGGAAGAGCTAGAAATGAAGGGTTCAGTGCTTGAGGAACCGTGAATTAAGGCAGGCGGGGATCCAGAAGAAACAGGTGTGGCGTCCAAAGGACAAACCTGAGGGATCAAATCGTTCGGCTCCTGCATGTATGGTATACTTTCTGCCGAATGAGTTTATGGCTCCTGCTAATCAAGTTGTGCAGGAAGAAACGTCCCTGGATGTCAATGACGATGAACAGCTTGGGGGACTGATGGCACAACTTGTGTTACCCAAGCAAGCCACCTTCGACAAACCGGCCAAAAATCGACACATGAGGCCGCTGTACTTGAAGAGATACGTCAATGGCAAGCCATTGACCAAGATGTTTGTCGATGGTGGGGCTGCAGTCAACGTGATGCCATACACCACCTTTAGGAAGCTTGGCATGGGCCCTGAAGACTTGACGCCTACGAGCATAATTCTGAACGATTTCGCTGGGAATCCTTCAGATACCAAGGGGTGCATCCACGTGGATCTGATGATTGGGTCCAAGACATTGCTCACAACCTTCTTTGTCATCGAGGGCAAAGGAGCCTACAGCCTACTGCTTGGGCGGGACTGGATTCACGCCATTTGCTGTATCCCATCTACCATGCATCAGCAGCTCATTCAATGGGTGGATGACGATATTGAGGTGGTCCAAGCAGATGACTCAGTGAGCATCGCAAATGTGGAACCAGCTTTCTGGGAATATCAGGGTATTGATTGTTTCTCAGGAAAAGACTAAGGAGAAGGTCCTGTTGAGCCTGTCAGCAGTGATCAACAGCCGATTCAAGCAGTCGGCTCTTATAGCAATTTTTAATGGATAATCCCGTCGATGGTACTGATGGCAAGTTGGGGCGAGGATTCATGTCGGCCGACAAATTGGAGGAAGTTGACATTGGAAACGGTGATAAGCCCAGGCCGACATTTACCAGCGCAAACTTGGAATCAGACTTCAGGGAGGAATTGATCAAGCTGCTCAAGGAATATAAAGATTGCTTCGCTTGGGATTATTCGGAGATGCCTAGTTTGGACCGTTCCATTGTTGAGCATCGGTTTCCAATCAAATCTGGTTTTAAACCGTACAAGCAACCTCCCCAGAAAATCTACAAAGACGAAGTATTGGCCGATGTGAAGAAAGAAGTTGAAAGACTACTCAATGCAAACTTCATTCGGCCATGCAGATACGCGGAGTGGATTTCTAACATTGTCCCTGTTTACAAGAAGAATGGAAAGACGAGGGTTTGCATAGATTTCAGGGATTTGAACAGAGCCACTCCTATGGATGGGTACCCAATGCCTGTTGCTGATTTATTGGTTGATGCTGCTGCTGGGCATAAAGTTATCAGTTTCATGGATGGTAATGCAGGGTACAACCAGATTTTCATGGCAATAGAGGATATATCAAAGACAGCCTTCAAATGTCCTAGTCATATAGGCCTGTTTGAATGGATAGTCATGACATTTGGGTTGAAAAATGCCAGTGCAACTTATCAGGGGGCCATGAACTATATCTTTCACGAGTTGAATGGCAAAATTGTCGAGATTTACATTGATGATGTTGTGATCAAGTCTTTGAATCATGACACACACTTGGAGGATGTGAAGAGGACTTTGGAATGCACCCGAAAGCATGGCTTGAAGATGAATCCAAACAAATGTGCTTTTGGGGTATCAGCTGGAGAGTTCTTGGGATTCCAGGTACACGAAGGGGGGATCGAAGTCGGCAAGAAAAGCATGAAAGCTATTGATGAAGTTGTCCCTCCGACCAATCTCAAGGAGTTGCAATCACTGCTCGGCAAGATCAATTTTGTGAAAAGGTTCATTTCAAATCTGTCGCAAAAGGTTTTGCCCTTTTCTCCATTGTTAAAGCTTAAGAAGGATCATAAGTTCATATGGGGTGACGAACAACAAAAGGCTTTTGATGAAATCAAGCAATATATGAAGGAACCACCAGTGCTGGTCCCTTTACAGCTGAATAAGCCTTTCAAGTTGTACGTGGCGGCCGATACCCAAACCATTGGATCGGCCCTTATTCAAGAATTTGAAGGAAAGGAGCGGGTAGTAGCGTACCTTAGCCGAAAATTACTTGATCCTGAGACCAGGTATTTGGCTGCAGAGAAGCTGTGCCTATGCGTGTACTACTCGTGTACAAAATTTCGGCACTACTTGTTGAATACCGAATGCGTTGTATACTCCAAGTTTGATGTAATAAAACATATGTTATCTATGCCAATTTTGAATGGCAGGATTGGCAAGTGGATCTTGGCTTTATCTGAGTTTGAGTTGAAGTTCGAATCGGCAAAAGCTATAAAAGGTCAGATCATTGCCGATTTTATAACTGAACATCGTGATCCATTGATTGATTTGCTTGAAATTACTCCTTCGGCTTTGTTCTTTGATGGATCATCATGTGGTAAAGGTGGAGGAGTAGGGATTCTATTAATTTCACCCAGGGGTGAGATGTTTGAGTTTGCCATCCCTATCCGCCCCATTGTTACAAACAATCAGGCTGAGTACGAGGCATTGCTTCGAGGGCTTCAATATTTAAGAGAGGCCGGGGCTGTTTCAGTTGAGGTTTATGGAGATTCAGAGTTGGTTATCAAGCAATTGAACGGCCAATACGAGTGTAAAAGTGATGCCCTGAGGAGTTACTACGAGGAATGCAGAGAGATTTTAAAGAGCTTCCAGTTAGTAATTCTACAGCATATTCCTAGGGAACACAATGAAGAAGCAAACAGACTGGCTCAAAGCGCTTCAGACTATAAGGAAAATCAAGAAGCGTTTGCCATGGAGGTCTGTGCGCTAGGAATGGACCTTGAAGAGGATGATTGGAGAAAAGAGATCGTTGATTATTTGGAAGATCCATCCCGAAAGGTCTCTAGGAAACTCAGGTACAAGGCCATCAAATTTGTTCTTCTGGATGGAAGTCTATTCTACAAATCTTTGGATGGGGTATTGCTGTGTTGCCTGGGTCCAGAAGAAGCAAAAAGGATGATGAGTGAGGTGCATGATGGGATATGTGGAGCACATCAATCGGCTTACCGTATGAAATGGGTCAGGAGGCAAGCTAGGTGCTTTTGGCCGACGATGTTGGAGGATTGCTTTGAGTACTACAAGGGATGTCAAGACTGCCAGAAGTTTGGAAATATTCAAAGGGTTCCTGCATCAGCACTAAATCCCATTATCAAGCCATGGCATTCAGAGGCTGGGGTATAGACTTGATGGGCCAGATTAATCCACCATCTAGCAAGGGGCATAAGTTTGTGCTTTTGGCGACAGATTACTTTACCAAATGGGTTGAGGCAATTCCACTGAAGAAGGTTACATTAGAGAACATGGTTGATTTTGTCAAGGAACACATCATTTATCGATTTGGAATACCTCAAACAATCACAACTGATCAGGGAGCTCAGTTTGTGTCTTTGGAGTTTAGGGAGTTTGCCGAAAGCATGGTGATCAAATTGTTCAATTCTTCTCCATATTATGCCCAAGCTAATGGTCAGGCAGAGGCTTCTAATAAGATCATTATCAAGCTTATACAAAAGAAGATCGACCAGAAGCCAAGAAGGTGGAATTCAGTACTCAATGAAGCTTTATGGGCTTACCGAATGGCCCCTCATGGAGCCACAAAGACATCTCCTTATGAATTGGTTTATGGGCACCATGCAGTTTTACCTTGGGAAATGCAATCAGATTCTAGGAGAGTGGTTTTGCAAAAGGATTTAAGCTCCAAAGATTACAGTGGCTTAATGATGGATGAGTTAGAGGACTTGCACATGATCCGTCTTAGGGCACTGGAAAACATTGAAAAGAACAAGCTGCGAGTTGCCAAATATTACAACAAGAAAGTAAAAGTCAGGCAATTTGCGGAAGGGGATTTGGTTTGGAAAGCTTTACTGCCGATTGGAACCAAATACAGTGAATTCGGCAAATGGTCCCCTAACTAGGAAGGACCCTTTCGGGTGGTCAGATGCGTGCCCGGTAATGCCTACATGCTGAAAACTTTACTAGGATAGGAATTTTCTGCTGCAATAGATGGAAGATATTTGACGAAATATTATCCTAGTATTGAAATCAATTGTTGATCACGAACATTGGGATTACATGCATCTGATACAGAGATAGCCGGCGTTCAAGAATGAAGCCACCTTTAGAACAAAAATTCCTGAACAGGGGGAATGGCCAATACTTAGATGTATTGCCCTTAGCACAAAACTACATTGCAAATGCTTCTTGCAGGTTTACATCTAACAACCCAGGACTACGAGGGGGTGGAAAGCAGAAGGCCTGGCGTAAGAAGCGAAAGTATGCTTCAATCCTTTTTTCTTTGCTTCTTCAGCTGCTCCCTCTTCAGTTGTTCCAGGACCACCGTGACGGCAACTTGGAAGCTGTGGGGATGACCATGGTTTGCTGCCTCCACCAAGCTGTCCCAAGCCGCTTTTAGGTTATTGTACCTGTCAGAGACATCTAGGACAGAGGAACAGTGGTTAGAAATAGAGATCCAGGTGCAAGCGCGGAATCAATATGAAGTTGGAAATGTTTACCTCCTACTAGTGCCTCCAAAGTCATGTGACGCTCGCGTTCGGCCTGGCAATGAGCGGTGATATCCCGGAGGTCATGCTCCAGATGCCGGACGCGGCGGCGTAGTTGATGGTTGATCCTCTACTCGGGCGTGGCATCCTCTGCTTCGAGGGAGGAATCGGAGGAGATGTACTCAGGCGCTGCTTCGGTCCCAGTGATTTCTTCAGGAAGCAGATCGAGGCTAAAAAAAACAAAGAGGAGGTAAAGCACGAGATCACACAAGGAAGCGAGGAGCAAGTTAAAGGAAAACTCACTCTCGAATGGTGTGTTTCTTTAGGGTGTTGTCCTCCCTGGGTTGCTTTCCTTTGTCCATGGCCTTGGGGTTTTCTCTACTAGAGCAGGGGAGAAGATGAGAAGTGATGGATGAGTGTGCGAGTGGATTTGCAGGGCATCTCAACAGGCTATTTTATTGACTGAGAGAGTGCATCGGGAGTGATGACTAGCTGGCGTGCGTTATTGGAATACCAAGCGGCAGGGTTTTCCTCCCGAATGCGAAGGGTTTTCATTGAACAGTGCTTGTCGGTTACCGAATCAAGGATTTTCTGCGGGTTTTGCGCCAGGGGGCATCTGTTTTTGCGGGTTCGGCTCAAGCAAGTTCCCGAATACGTTCAAGGAAAATAAGGCTCGCAGTTGCAAACACAGAGGAATCATCGCGATACAAGCACGGGAATTGAAAGTTCTTTATTTATTGCCGATAATCAAACATCCCTAGTACAATCTAATCAAAGAGCTTGTTTAGCACAGACTGGGGATGAGTGAGTTTGGCAATGGCATCGTCGTGGCTGTCGAGGCGCTCCAAGATGACCTCGATCTCGTCGATGTCTTCCGGTGCGCCGCCCTGGAAGCCGCGCGGCCTGGTGGAGTAGTCGACGCCGGTGTGCGTCGCCATGGCGGCCAAGCCCAAAGTGGTGCCCAGGCGGATGCCGTGGGTGGCCACCTCATCCACGCGGGTTTCCACTGTGGCAAGGCGCTCCGCCGGCGTGTCTCCGCGAGCGTTCACCTTGTTAGCCAATTGCTCCACCAGCATTTTCAGCTGGTTGAGCTCGGCGTCGCGGGCTGCAAAGTACAAGGTGATGGTGATTAGTATCAAAAGCTAGATTGGATTTGGGAGCAGTTCCAGAGCCATACCATCGATGGTTGCCAGCAGCTGCTTGCGCTGGTCCTCCCACTCCAGTTCGGCTATGCCAGCCTTCTTGGAGACGTCTTCCAGCTCGCGCTGGGCCACCTTGAGTTCCTCCTTGAAGCGGAGAGCGTCAAGTTCCCCGTTGGGCACGGGGGAGTAGTGGTCCAACTCCGAGGAATCGTCAGGCAGAGGTTGATTGGCCGGCGCAGGAGACGGGTTCCATTGAACAAGCCTTAAACAAACAGGATCGTCAGAAACAAAGGGAAATATTAGGCAAGTAATGAAGAGAAGATGGCGATCATTGCCTTCGACACGAACTGGCGTAGCTCTCTTCTGCCTCATCGGCGGCGCAACGCCTATTGTTGCTCCCTGCCATTGGTTTTTGGGCTGCGCTGGCGATTGGGAAGAAAAGCTTGAGGTTGGTGAAGATTTGAAGGCTAAAGGCTTGGTAAAGAGCTGGGGGCACCCACAGTTTTATTTATAGGCCTGGTGAAAAGATCGTGGCCTCAGATTATGGTGCATATCCCGAAAAACTTGGAAGGTGGATAGGTTTCCTTAACCAACTCGCCATCGGGTCGTTTGGGATTCAAAGCTGAGTCGTATTCGGTTGACTAGCTCGGCTAAGTTGCAGTTGAGGTGCCGTTCGGGTATGGCACTATTTGACTACTAATTACCGAATGGATCGTTCAGAGTTGCAGTCAAAGTCACGCAAGTAAAAGGAAAGCAAACTTATAAAAGGCAAATGTTGCGAGAACGATCAGTTTGGTTACACATCGCTTAGTGCAGCTAAATGTTTAAATATTTGGCGATTACATTGGAGGCATTTGATATTGTTTGGCAGATATCCTCCATCCGTTCCTGGTAATCTTTCTGGGCGTTGGACAGGACGGCGAGTTCCGCATCGCACTGATTCACTTCAGTCATGGCCGGTGATGCTTCCTTTTTGGTTTTCTCTATCAGTCCAGGGAGTTCGGCTATTTCCCTGTCGTCAGCTTCTATTTTAGCTGATAAGTTTCTCAGCTCTACCTCCAATACAGCCTTTCTGGCGATCTTTAGTTCGCGAGTAGCTTGCAAATTGGCCAGCATTCCCTTGTGAGTCTCAGTTTGAGATTGTGCTCCTTTTACTACGTGTTCAGCTTTGGCTTTCTTTTGCTCAACAGCTGGTCGGGTAGACACATTCTTCATTATGGACACATAATGGATATCTAAATCAGAGATGGGACCTAATGAATTCTTGATGTCCTCTGGAAGTTCTTGGCTGATGGGCCCAAGCATTCCTTCGAAATAGTCAAGATCTCTGATTTGGTCTCGAGCATCTTTCTGCAGCTAGGCAAAGATTTCTTTGAGCCTTGTTTGGATTTCCTCTGGTAGGGGTTGAGTTCCTCTTTCTCTTGTTTCGGCAGTTGGATTATTCTCCACTAATGGGCTAGATGATGGAGTTTGATCCTGAAAAGGTAACATTGTCGAATCAAGAGTGGTTCATTGAAAGTAAAGAAGATAACAGAGTTAAGTGCATCTGCTTACCTCATGCCTGACTTCGTGAACTGGGGCAAGGTTTTGTTCAGTTTCAGGGGGGATCTCTTGAGCCACTGGCGAAAGAGGAGCCTGAGGAACTCTTGGCAAAGCTAAGGTTTCTGTTTGAGAAGGTGCTGATACAATCTCTGGCATATCTGGATCTTCTGGCTGAAGAGGAGGTGGATTTACTTTTGTTATGGTTGGGTTTTCTGCCTGGCCAATAGGGGATTGAACTCTTAAAAGACTGGAAGTCTCTGATTGGATTGAAGGGTTCATCTCTGGTGAAGCTGGTGCCATTGTTTGAGCAAGAGGTGATTGGGTCCCTGATGAGGATGAGATCTCTACTTGAGTAGATGGTTCAGCTCTTGGTGGACTTGCACGTTGAGGATCAGGGGTATCCACAGGGTGATTCACCAGTGTTTCTTCTGCGAATATCAGATTAGAGATAAATGCCAGTGTTAATCTTTGAGAAAAGGTGATAAAAGATCATACCATTAAATGAAGCATTGGCAGGATCTGAAGCTGAAGGCTGCTGGATTCTAGTCTGAAATTACACAAGATGAAATTTATCAGTAAAGAGTAATCTTGTGATAAAGAAAGAGGAGATTTTACCTCAACAAGGACTTTCTTGGTGGTTCTTTTCCTCTTGGCAGCTGGAGGTGCAATCAGAGACATGCCTTTTCTCTTGTCAGCAGTGGCACTGGACAAGATTGGGTCCATTCTAGCATACCTGGCCATCAGTTGAGCCAAAGTTGGGGATTTAAATCCCAGGGCAGAAACTGGATATACTGCATTGTAAATGATTGTCCTGGCTTGAGGGGCATGCACTGTATTCTGCAGGGAATGGTCAAGATCATGGTTAGTAAAGGAAATACTTGATCTGAAGAGAAAGATCATGATGTTACCTCTGAAGTTTGCTGAAAATCAGGCATCAACTCTAAACAAAATGAGTGCACTGGCTCACTGAAAATATGGTCATGAAATTCTTGCCACCAAGAGTTGAAGGTGGGATGAGCTATCGTTGTGGGTGTGAAAGGCCAGGCGTAAATAGTTGGGCTGCATTCATAATGAAAAACCCTTCTGGATTGCGCAATCTCTTTGATTTCTTCTCTGGGTTTGAGGAATTCATGAAGAAATAACCTTAGAGGCATCTGGCCACATCCAAGCTGTCGAGCTACCATATTTGGCTGATAGTATTCATAGGTGCTGTGATTTAACCTCCCTCTACAAAATTTAGCCGGCAAAGAACATGGATGGATCAAGATGTTAAAGATCTCTAAGAATCTTCCATCTTAGCGTCCGGTCTCAAAGGAGAATTCGCAGGGGAGGGTTAAATTGTCATTATCAAGATAGGGAAGCCAAAGATGGTTAGGGAAGCCTTTGAAAAAGAGCTCGAAAAGCTGGCTGACATTCTGATTGATGGAAAAAGTTGAAGCAGCCTCTCCATAGGTTTGGCATCTTTTGGTGATCTAAGGTTCCCCTTCACGATAGCTGGATGAAGGGAAAAATTGGTTGTTGAGGTCAATGCCGACAATCTGGTGCATGTGCAGTTGCAGCCACATCTGTACAAACCACCAAGGGCCGTTGACACATAGTATCTTCTGGCCAGTGTGCATTTGGGTGACAGTCTGATGAAGCATGTGGTATACACTACCCAGGAGGTATTTTCCAAGAGGAATGCGTTTACCACCAGCCAATTGAGTAGCCATTACAATGTGATTCAAAGTGGGCTCATTGGCTTTACCACAGAAGATAAATCTGCACAACCACATGTTCAGGAATGCTCTGTACTCAACGTCACCGAGGGGACCGTCCTTCATGTGTTTTTGGATATATAATTTATATCCACTTCCTGGTTTCACCCCTGTTTGTCTTATGGAGCCTTTGTAGTCCCAAGGGTACACAGATCCTGAAACATCAAGGCCGATAATCATGTAGACATCAGCCAGAGTTGGGGACATTGGGCCATGACCAAAGAGGAAGGCATTGACACCATTTGACCAAAAGTGACAAGCCGCTATCAAAAGGTCTTCGTTCTTCGGGGTCTCGGCCAAAGAATGCTCCAAACATTGAGTAATGCGGAGGCTATCCCAAGTTTGGGTCTTGGCGCTGTTATCCGCAAGCACCCTTTTGTACCAGTTTCTCCAGCCCACAATTGGGGGCAAGGGCCAGTTCTTGAAAGCGTCCTGCCACAAAGAAGGCTTAGATAAAGCTGCTTTGAAGGGGATTCTCTGGGATTCGGCTGCGATAAACTCGCGGGGATCGGAAATTCCCACAGGACCAAGGAAGTAAGACGTCGAATTGGCCTCAGTGTGGATTAAAAGCTCGGTGGAAAGCTCCTGTTGAGAGAAGGCTGAAAAGAAATCTCAGGTAACAATCGAAAAGTTAGTGCTGAATGAAGCTTACGGGGAAGGAATTTACCTGAGCGGCTTGATTTTGACCTGCCATTGGAGACTTGAGCTTGGGGAAAAGATGACCTAGGGTTAGGATCTGGACGGAGGCTTCGATGGATTGCGGGGAGAGAGAATAGGTGTTGAACAGATTCAATTTGAAGACGTTAGCGATTGGAGTCAATTTCGGAATAAAATCACTTTTATCCCGTAATTGAAGGGGCATATGTTAACACCGAAATTTGGCACAGGAAGGAGTCTGAGTTGTGGGCCCAACTTTGTGAAAGAATCCGTCCGGAAGAAGGAAGGTTTCTCCAGAAAGATTCGGAAAGGAGCTCGTGGTCGGCAGTTGGCTTCCGTTCGTCAAGGAACTTGTTTGCGCTGATTTTGTGAGATTGCATGATGACGTGGCCCGAGTGGAAGGAACGAATGGATGGATAAGCGATCGCACTTAGAGATAAATTAGGTATCAAATATTGTGCTCGTAGTCCATTCGGAGTCATGCCATGACAGGGTATAAATTCAGACCCTGGATGTATGTAATCGTATTCGAAACATTCTAATAACAACCCGGCTTTACGCCAAACCTTTGAGTCCTCGTCGTGTCGTCGACTTTTGCGAGAGGGTTCATCGATCTGTCGACGTCCGTAAGTATCGGCAACTTTGTATCATGTCTAGTATCATGCGGTGGATTTAGATTGTGATGCAAGTAGTCTTGTTACCATGCTTTGTATCATGCGGTAGATTCAAGCTTTGTTCAAGAAGGTTTCTTGTTAGATCATGAGCCATGCGGTGGGCTAAGATCTAGCTTGGAGCTAGTTATTGGCTCTATTGGATATTGGCAAGATCCAATAGATTCATTAAGTTACCCTGTGTTGTTTTGAGTTTTTACTTTATGTTTAAATTCATATAACACTCTTTTGCCCAATTTAGATTGATTTGGATCGGCTTTATCTTGCTTCGTGGTTTTTACATTACACGTTCATATCTTGCTTCAAGAGGCACGTGTATCACGTGTTTATTAAATAGCCGAAACCGAACCGATCTAGGTTGTTACGTGTTGCGGGTTCAATCTTGTTGATTTTGCGTAAATCTTGAAAGAGTCAGGTATCATGCGGTAGATGCAGGTTTTAGGGTTGTTTTAAAGCTAGTCATCCAGTGGATTAGATCTTTAATTCAATCCGATAGATTTACCATCTTTAGCGACGTTTGTTCCTTCTTCATGGACTCCGATTCGGTTGTACAGCCGTATTCGGTTATGCTTCCACGAGTGAAACGTGTTTATAAGTTATGCTTTAAATATTGCATGCTTTTAAGTTTTCCATATATAGATCATATCATGCGGTGGATAGATCTATTTGTGGTCAGTGGTGTGATTTTCAAACAAGTTGTATCATGCGGTGGATAGATTTGCTTGACATCATGCTTGACGGGTTTTAAAGTACCTAGACATGCGGTAGACTAGTGCTTTGGGCCTATGCATGCTTGTTTATTACATATTTATGATCATTCTTTACTTCATTTACTGTTTATTGTTATTTATCATGGAGGATCGTTCATGGCTTCATGCACGTGCAATCTTATTCAAATAAAGACCGATCTTTCGTCATGCTTACATCATCCGTTCGGCTATGTTGAGTTTTGCACTTTAAAGCTCCCGAATGGTTTCTATTTGCTGGCAGATGGCTCCTTATAGCTATATGTCATCTCACTTGGCTTTATGGCCGTAAATATGGAACTGTCTGGTACCACCCGACAAGTTCCAAGTTTTGGAATTTAACTACTTTATCTTCTGTTAATTTTCAGGAAAAATTGACTGGCACGTCTTGGAATCTTTTCGCGTGTGAAGCTAGCTTGTTCGGCTTGCTGTGTGCTTGGCGTAAGGTGCAGATTTTGCGTCAACACAGGGGGAGTTGCATTGGTTCAGGGGGAGTTTGCATGTGTGCAGGGGGAGCTCTTTGTGGTTTTTCGAGCTTTGTTTTAGTGGTTTGCGCTCTTTGCTTGAGCTTTGTTTTGTCTCGGATGTTGCGAGCCGTTGCCCTTGCCAAAGGGGTCCGAGACTTGTCTTCTTCAAGTGATCTTGCTCTTTGCCTTTGTTCTTCTTTCGATCGCTTGTTGGAGTTTCTTTTTGTTCGTTTATTTTCTTTTTCTTTTCTCTTTTGTTACTTTCGTGTGGGTGTTGTCAATGCACTCATCAAGGGGGAGATTGAGGACCATGTGTGGTTCGAGGACTGGTGGATGGTCGCTTCCTTGTGTGATGAGTGATTGACAACATTGTGTGGACTGATTCTTGGCTAAGTATTGCAGGTGCAGGTTGCGCCTTGGCTGGTGTTGGTGCAAGTGAAGAACAAGTGCGAAAGGTCGTCGCCGGTGAGGCCTCCAGGTGTGGAGAAGACAAGTAGGCTTCGTTTGAGGGACTCGGTGACCAGCGGGGTCAAGTGCGGGCCGCATGGTGGCATGAACAGCAAGATGAAGTCGTGGACGGTTTCTTGGTTGAGCCTCAAAACCAAGGTCGAGCCGGGACTACGTTGGAGCCGAGTCATGAGTGGAGATTGGCGGAGGATACACCAAGTTCGCGGGGTTTCCGGTGGTTCACCGGAAAACCACTGGGTTCCTTGGTTGATCCACAAAGCCAAGACCGAAGAACCGAAGAGGCGGTCTTTGCCGCGGTGCGGACCGGACCGACCGACCGTGGGTCCGACCGGTCGGCCCGGGGTACCGGTCTGACCGGTGAGGAGCACTGGTCTGACCGGTGTGCGACGACGCAGTCCGGAATCTTCGAAGCGGAGGACACGCATCGGGATCGCAAGGCTTGCGTCGAGGCTAAGCAGGTTGCGGTCGCCGGGCATCCGTTCGATGGTGAAAGCTTGAAGATTTGCAAAACCGCCCTTGAGGGGCTTGTATCCGTAGTTGTTAGGAAAGGGTATTTTAGACTTTGGGTTGCCTCCATACAACTCATGAGGTGAGAGGATGGCAGCCAACCTCTTGGAACCCTAGTTCATTTGATTTCCTATTTTCCCTTTCTATTTTCTCAGAATTTCCATAGGACTAGCTTGAGAGCTTCATGGTGAGATCTTGTGAGAGGGTTGGATGATAGGGCGGCAAGCTAGACCTTGTATGAACCTTTGTGGCATGTATAGATGATTCGGCGTGGTTCCTCAAGGCCTTGTTGTGTTGTTCCCGGTTGTTCTTCGTGGTGATTTTCGAAGCCCTTTCTTGGTGTTTTTCTTCGGTTGTTTTCGGGACCTTTCTCTTGGGGATTTGATGGGGGAAATTTGTGGGAACCTTCGTGGTTCTTTGGGCTGTGATTCCCCTCCCAAATCCATGAGTAAAGGGGCTCGATTTTGGGGTTTTCCGAGTTCTAGGGTTCGAGGTGTTCTTGGCGGGATTTCTTCGATTCCTCCTTTTTGGACAAGTTTTGGTGGGATTAAACTTGGCTATGGACTATTCATGAGGTGTTCCTATTATCCCCAAAGTCTTGTTCAAGTCCGTGGAGCGATTCGAGAGATCAAAGTTTGGATTTGGGGGAGTTGACCCACAGGTGCTGTTCATCCCGAGCTGCCCAGGCTACACCGGTCTGACCGGTGCTCTTGACCGGTCTAACCGGTGCAACCCTTGGTGGGTCTTTGCTCGGGTGAAAGTATGGGTGTGTTCGTTGTTGTCCTGTGTTGTAGTTGTTTTGAGTTTGGGTCAGTTTGGAGGTTGGTAGGCTTGTTTGGTGATTTGTGGGCTTTTAGGCTTGGACCGGTCTGACCGGTTGAGGACCATGTGTGGTTCGAGGACCGGTGGATGGTCACTTCCTTGTGTGATGAGTGATTGACAACGTTGTGTGGACTGATTCTTGGCTAAGTATTGCAGGTGCAGGTTGCGGCTTGACTGGTGTTGGTGCAGGTGAAGAACAAGCGCGAAAGGTCGTCGCCGGTGAGGCCTCCAGGTGTGGAGAAGACAAGTATGCTTCGTTCGAGGGACCCGGTGGCCAGCGGGGTCAAGTGCGGGCCGCATTGTGGCATGAACAGCATGATGAAGTCAAGGACGGTTTCTTGGTTGAGCCTCAAAACCAAGGTTGAGCCGGGACTACGTGGGAGCCGAGTCATGAGTGGAGATTGGCGGAGGATACACCGAGTTCGCGGGGTTTCCTGTGGTTCACCGGAAAACCACTGGGTTCCTTGGTTGATCCACAAAGCCAAGACCGAAGAACCAAAGACGGTGCTGCAGCAGTGCCAGGCCGGACTGACCGGTGGGTCTGACCGGTCTGACCGGTGGGTACTGATCTGACCGGTGAGGAGCACCGGTCTGACCAGTGTGCGACGACGCAGTCCGGAATCTTCGAAGCGGAAGACAAGCATCGGGATCGCAAGGCTTGCGTCGAGGCTAAGCATTGATCCACAAAGCCAAGACCAAAGAACCGAAGACGGTGCTGCAGCAGTGCCAGACCGGTCTGACCGGTGGGTACCGGTCTGACCGGTGGGGAGCACCGGTCTGACCGGTGTGTGACGACGCAGTCCGGAGACTTCGAAGCGGAGGACACGCATCGGGGTCGCATGGCTTGCGTCGAGGCTACGCAGGGTGCGGTCGCCGGGCATCCGTCCGATGGAGAAGACATGAAGACGTCCAAATCCACCCTTGAGGGGCTTGTATCCCTAGTTGTTAGAGAAGGGTATTTTAGACTTTCGGTTGCCTCCATATAACCCAAGAGGTGAGAGGATGGCAGCCAACTCTTGGAACCCTAGCTCATTTGTTTTCCCTTTTTCCTTCCTATTTTCCTTAGGTTTTCCATAGGACTAGCAAGAGAGCTTCATGGAGAGATCTTGGTGAGAGGGATGGATGATCGGGCAGCTTGCTAGACCTTGTATGAACCTTTGTTTCATCTGTAGATGATTTGGCGTGGTTACTCAAGGTTTGGATGTGTTTTCCCCAGTTGTTCTTGGTGGTGATTTTCGGAGCCCTCTCTTGGTGATTTCTTTGGGTTGTTTTTGGGACCTTTCTCTTGGGGATTTGATGGGGGAAATTTGTGAGAACCCTTCGTGGTTCTTTGGGTCGTGATTCCCCTCCTAAATCCGTGAGTAAAGGTGCTCGATTTTGGGGTTTCTTGAGTTCTTGGGTTGGAAGTGCTCTTGGCGGGATTTCCTTGATTCCTTCTTTTTGGACGAGATTTGGTGGGATTAAACTTGGCTATGGACTCCTCATGAGGTGTTCCTAATATCCCCAAAGTCTTGTTCAAGTCCGTGGAGCGATTCGGGAGATTGAGGTTTGGATTTGGGGAGTTGACCCGCGGGTGCTGTTCATCCCGAGCTGTCCAGGCTACACCGGTCTGACCGGTGCTCTTGACCGGTCTGACCGGTGCAACCCTCGGTGGGATTTTGCTCGGGTGAACGTCTTGGTGTGTTCGCTGTTGTCCTGTGGTGCTGTTGTTTCGAGTTTGGGTCAGTTTGGTGGTCGGTTGGCCTGTTTGGTGCCTTGGGGGCTTTCAGGCTGTGATCGGTCTGACCGGTGTGTCTCACCGGTCTGACCGGTGTAGAGCCACTTAGTGAAAGTTGCTCAGTTTCACCAGCAGGGACCGGTCTGACCGGTGGTGCTCACCGGTCTGACCGGTGTGGGTCTGTAGACTCGAGGTTTGGTGTTCCGCTGCGTTCTCGAGTCAGAAGGTTGTGTGTTGGTTCCTCGGTCCAGTGGCACTCCAGTGGCTACATGGGCTTGACCAACTTGGGTAATTAGTCGGAGACGTGTGTTCGAAGCCTTGTTCATCTTGTTGGAGTTTCTATCTACTTCGAGAAGAATTTTTATCGGCTCCCATTCACTCCCCCCTCTCTGGTTCGCCGTATCGGTCCTTCACCGGTGTGTTGCACCGGTCTGACCGGCGTGAAGCCACTTAGTGGAAGTCGTCAACTCTCACGAGCAGGGACCGGTCTAACCGGTGGTGCTCACCGGTCTGACGGTGTTGGTCAGTGGACTCGAGGTTTGGTGTTCCGCTGCGTTCTCGGGTCGGAAGGTTGTGTGTTGGTTCCCAGGTCCGGTGGCACTCCAGTGGCTACGTGGGCTTGGCCAATTTGGATAGTGAGTCGGAGACATGTGTTGGAAGCCATGTTCATCTTGTTGGAGTTTCCATCTCCTTTGAGAAGAATTTTTTATTGGCTCCCATTCACTCCCCCCTCTCTGGTTCGCCGTATCGGTCCTTCAATTTTCAACTTCGAGCCTGAGGTTGCCACGTCGATCAATTAATTGGGATCACACCCCTTGGCAGGATGATTGGTTCGAGGACAATGAGGACATGCGGGCTTTGCAGACCAGCATCGTCACCATCAACAACGCACTCATTGTATGTTGCCTGTCATGTATTGTTACTGCTTGATTATTTTGCTCTTGAAGCGTCGCTAACGACCTTGTGATTTTGTAGTAGTCACTAGCGGAGAGGGCCAAGGGCCGGGCTGACCAGCTGCGGCATGCCGAGGAGAAAGAACAACGTATTACCTACCTTGAGCGAGAGCTCAGAGAGGTTAGTGAGGCTGCGGCTGCCGACAAGAAGAGGCTCGAGAACGAGCTTGCTGAGGAAAGACGCAAGGTCGTGGAGGCCACTGCGCAGTTTAACGCTGCGGCTACTAGTGAGTTTATTAGTCGTCGTCCCTTTTTGAGCATAAGGTCATTAGCTATAAGCTAACTCTTGTGTGTGCAGATTTCTATAACCGCGAAGAAGAGCTGAAGAATGCTGTAGCGACCTCCAGGAGCAAGATTCATGGCCTGGAGGGCAAGGTCCGGGAGATCAAGGCTGGAGGCCTAGAACTCAAACGGGCGATGAAGGAGGCTACCGAGAGTGAGTACGTCGTATCTCAATAGCTGGCTTATGAGACCGCAACTCGTCGGGCCCTTGAAGTCGAGTTCGAGGTTGTTTTGAAGTCATTGCATAGTGACCAAATCACCATTGCAGGGTATGAGGTGGAGCTGAGCGACCTCAAGGGTGCTCCCAATTGTGCAATGTCTTGCATACCTGTTCCGGAAGAAGGGGGTCAGCAGCAGTCCATCGTTGATCGCCTGGTAGATGTTCCTAACAGGATGTTGACTTTGTTGAGGGCAACCGGCTCGGCGGCTGCGACCGATGCATTGGTGAGAGTCAAGTCGCACTATCCTGAGGTCGACATGACCATGATCAAGGGCGGTGCTGACACCACGAAGGACCTTCACACCCTAGAGCTTGAAGTTGGTGAAGCCGCCACCGAGGTGGCAGAGATCATCGACTTTGAAGGCAATGACGAAGCCGGTGGCGAAGGTGGCGATGGTAGCAACCAGTAGTAGCTAGGAGCTGTACCTCCCCCTCCTCTCTTGACTTGTAAAAAACTCTGAAGAGATCTGTGGCAAAGTACTTGCTTTTTACCTGCACGAGTTCTGGTTGATGTTGCAGATGACGACACTTCGGATTCTTGGCTCGCTAACCACTACTCACGGAGAGGCTAGCTTACCGACCTCTACAGCTCGGCGTGGAGGCTTATGAGAGGTCGGTGCGCGAGGGAGGAGCCTAGGGCTCGGGTCTGGCAACCTTTCTGATCAAGCATTACTCATGGCGGCAGGAGGCTTCGTACTCGTTAAGGCTGGTGCCCTTAGGTCGTGCGACCTTTAGGTTGGCTTTAGCAAAGCCCCCGAGCATGTCGAGGGGAAAGGACGGAGAAGAGTTAGGACCCCCAGGTCGTGCGACCCAGATGTTGGCTTTAGCCAAGCCCCTGAGCATGTCGAGGGGGGTTTATGGTATGAGGAAGGAGGAGGTAGTGCTCGACTCATAGTAGAGGACTGCTTGAAATGCTTTTTATTTAATCTGAAAAAGAGGAATACGAAAGTGAAAATACATAGCTTTAAAAAGATACTAATCTACAGATAGAATCGTCGTAGATGCTCCACGTTCCAAGGGTTGGGTACTCCTAGCCCGTCACCCCACTGAAGTCAATAGGTCGACGAGCTGATTACTTCCGTGACGATGAAGGGTCCCTCCCATTGGGCAGAGAGCTTGTGCATGCTGTCAGTCTTTTGGATGCGTCTGAGGACGAGGTCGCCAACGTTGAAGGAGGTCTCCTTAACATTGCGATCGTGGTAGCGACGTAGCTGCTGGTCGTGACGGGCTTGCCTCATGACAGCGGTGAGTCTTTGTTATTCGAGACTATCAAGGTCGATGCGACATGTTTGCTCGGCCTCTCGTTCCTCGTAGAACTGAATTCGTGGAGCTCCGAAGGTGACGTCAGTAGGAAGTATGGCTTCTAATCATAGACCAGAAAGAAGGGCGAAAAGCCTGTCGTGGAGCTGACTTGAGTCCTGAGGCCCGAGACTACATGAGGCAGCTCGGCTAGCCATCTGGTGGCGTAGTTGGAAGTGTCATCGTAGATACGATCCTTGAGTGCTTGGAGCACCATGCCATTGGCTCTTTCGACCTGGGCGTTGCACCGTGGGTGGGCGACCGAGGAATAGTAGACGTCAATGAGGTTATCTTGGCAGATGTCCCAGAAGACCGAGCCAGTGGAAGCTGTGGCTAGGTCTGTGATGATCCTATTGGGCACACCGAAGCGGTGTTTGATGTCTCCGATGCATTTGACTACTTCTTCCGACGTTACTTTCGCAATAAGTCGGACCTTAATCCACTTAGTGAATTTGTCTACAGCGACTAGGATATGCTTGTAGCCGCCTGGAGCGGTACGAAACGGTCCTACCGCGTCGAGACCCCATATAGCAAAGGGCCAAGATGGAGGGATAGTGCGCAGAGCTTGAGCTGGCAGGTGTTGCTGTTTGGCAAAGAACTGGCATCCTTTGCACCTCTTGACGAGGTCTTTTGCATCAGTTACGGCCGTGCGCCTGTAGAATCTAGATCGGTATGCTTTACCGACCAAGTTCGTGGATGCAGCGTGGCAGCCACACTCACCACTGTGTATTTCGGCTAAGAGTTGTAGTCCCTCCGATCGTAGGATGCACTTCAACCGGATGCCCGTGGAGGCAGCTTTCCTGTATAGGTCAGAACAAATCACGACGTAGTTAGCGCTTCGCCTCGTGATGCGTTCTCGCTCTGTTTTGTCGTTTGGGACAAGCTGGTCGAGTATGAAGTCTATGATGGGTTTGCGCCAGTCGTCCTCTTTTTCAGTCATGAGCACGTCACGGGGAGGTGCTGGATTTTGGTCGTTTGAAGGTGGCTCTGGATTATAAGGATCTTGGAGCATGATTGAAGGCTTGCATAGGTCTTGGACGAATACGCTTGCTGGGACTAGGGCTCGACGGGAGCCTAGTTTGGAGAGTACGTCGGCGGCGATGTTGTTGTTGCATGCGACGTGCTGGAATTCGATCCCCTCGAAGTGGCCTTCGAATTTTCGAATCTTAGTGCAGTAAGCATCCATGGTGTCCTTGACGCAACCCCACTGTTTGTTGACTTGCTCGCTGAAAACCATGGAATCACCGAGAGCTAGTAGTTGCTTGATGCCAAGGGACACTACTATTCGGAGGCCGTGGATTAGGGCTTCGTATTCTGCTCCATTGTTGAAGGCCTTGTAATGAATGCGGGACGTACTTGAGCTATTCTCCCTGGGGAGAGATGAGTAACACGCCTGCGCCTGCCCCTTTGAGGTTGAGGGCGCCGTCGAAGTACATAATCCAGTGTTCAGGCCACTCCTTGGGAGGGGGCATCTGGATTTCTGTCCATTCAGACACTAAGTCGGTGAGGATCTGTGACTTGATCGCTTGTCTGGGACAAAACTCGATCTCAAACTCTGCAAGCTCGACCGACCACTTGACGATGCGGCCGTTGGCGTCGCGGTTGCGGATGATCTCTCCCAAGGGGAATGAAGACGGGACCACGATCTTGTGAGCTTGGAAGTAGTGTCGAAGCTTTCTCGAAGTGATCAGGAGCGCATAGAGTATCTTCTGAGGTTGTGTGTAACGTGTTTTAGCGTCAGCCAAAACCTTGCTAACGTAATATACAAGTGGTACATCTGCAGAGACGACCAAGATCTATTGATCTAGGGTCTCCAATTCCTCTCCCGGATAATTCGGGGAGATCGTTGTGTGGGCGACCTGGAACGCGAGGCGGTCTGGAGACGATTCTTGGTTCAGCCGGCAGTGATGAGCCGCGGTAAGAGGTCGACGAAACTTCTTGAGGACACGGCACGGGTGTGCGGTGTGCTTAGGGTTTTCGTGGATAGGGCAGGGCTCATCGAGGTCATTCCTGCAGCTTCCACGATCTTGATGGTAGAGTCCAGATTCCATCTGGATCTTGCATTTCATGTAGCGTGATGCTACGCGAGGAGCATTGCGCAGGCCGAGAGGCATGCTAGAGGTTGAAGGAGTCGTGCGAGGATGCTTGGCGTGCTCACAGATTTTGATTGTGTCGGAGATCGTATCCCCGACTCGATCGATCCCAGCGATCAGGTCGCTAGGAGTGGGTGGGTGGGTTTTCTTCGACAGATCTGTTTCGATCTGTTGGTTGGTGGTGACTGCGTTGCCTTTGATGACGAGGCAGGCGGCTGGAGCGGTGCAAGTTACCGACATCGAGCCAAAGCAGATGTCGACGGGGTTGGCGAGGAAGTCCGCCATGCTCTTCGGGAAGATGACGCCGTTGGTCAAAGCCATTGAGTTGCATGAAGAACCTTGACTCAGCCCCTACCTGGCGCGCCAACAGTCAGATGGTGAGATCTGGACAGCCCACGGGGGTGTTAATCCCTGTGGTTTATTTGTTCGGCGGGAGGAGTCTGAGGCTAAGAACTCGAAGGTCGCACACGATTACGCGGAACACAGAGAACACGCCGAGTTTATACTGGTTCGGGCCTCCGGAGAGTAATACCCTACGTCCAGTTGTCAGTGTAGATTGCTAGAGGGCTGATCGAGATGATGTTACAAGGGGATCGCCTCGTCCACCTTACATTGGCCAGTGGATGAGGTCGGTTCCCAGACTCCTGGTCGGTTACGACCAGGAGACCTAGGTCTACGTTACACATCTTGCCATATCCCGTCGATCTGCTTTAGACGAAGTCCACCAAGGTCTTGTCTTGTCTTTTATGCCAAGTCTTGGTGTTGTGATAGATCAGGTCGTTTGGGGGATCTTCTGGAAGGTCTTCAGGAGGTCGTGTGGGCTGCCAACTAGGTCGGTTGGGCCTAGTGACAGGTCGGTAGGTCTTCTAGTAGGCCGGACCCACTTGTCGGGGACGGTAGTGAGCCTGGTCGCTAGGGACCCGGGGGTACCCATGTCTCACACTTAGTCTGCAAGATTTCAATTTCTCCATTCTTTTGGAGTTCATGTGGGTAGAATAACTTAGGAATAATATGCTTAGTCATATTGCTCTTAATATAACTTGACTCCATCTGAGTTATGCAAGTTGAATTATCTTCAAAGATAATTGTTGGTGTATCATTTATACCAATACCACATGTTTGTATAATGTGGTTTAAAATTTTGCGAAGCCATACTCATTCTCATGATGCTTCATATATGGCTATTATTTCAGAATGATCAGTGGAACTAATGTTTGCTTTGTAGACTTCCAAGAAATTGATGTGCCTCCTTGCAAGAATACAAAGCCTGTTTGTGATCTGCCATTATGGGGATCTGACAAATAACTAGCATCTATGTATCCTAGCAAATTCTGATCTTGATTTCTGCTATAGAATAATCCAAGGACTTTTGTGCCATTAAGGTATCTAAATACTATTTTTACTCCTAACCAATGACGTTTGGTAGGTGCAACACTATGTCTTGCAAGCAAATTTACTACAAATACAATATCCAGTCGAGTGTTGTTAGCAAAATACATTAATGCTCTAATTGCACTAAGATATGGGAATTGTGCTCCCAATATCTATTCTCCCTCGTCTCGTGGTCTAAAAGGTTCCTTCTCTATTTCTAAGGACCTTACTACCATGGGAGTTTTTGCCGGATATGACTTGTCCATATTGAACTTTTCCAATATCTTTTGGACATAGGCAGATCGGTATACAAATATACCAGAAAGAAGATGCTCAAGTTGTAAACCTAAGCAAAATTTGGTTTGACCCAAATCTTTCATTTCAAACTCTGTCTCTAAATGATGATGTGCTTCATTAATATGAACTTGGTTGCCGATGATTTTGAGGTCATAAATGTAAACCGATATAATGCAAAATCCTTTCTTAGAATTCTTAATGAAGACACGTGGATAGTCATCACTATTTATGAACCCTAATGATATAAGAAATTCACTTAACCAATTGTACCACATTCGGCCTGTTTGCTTGAAGTCGTACAATGACTTCTGCAACTTGATGCAATACATGTTGCGATTTGCCTTACTATCTGGTATATTAAATCCTTCAAGAACTTCCATGTATATATCAGAATCAATTGACCAATATAAGTATGCGGTCACTACATCCATCAACTGCATAGATAGATGATTTTGTACTTCCAATGATATTAAGTATCGAAAGGTTATTCCACTCATTACTCGAGAATAGGTTTCGTTGAAATTAATGCTAGGTCTTTGCGTAAAACCTTCTGCCACTAACCTTGCTTTATACCTCACCACTTCGTTGTTTTCATTTCTTTTATGAATGAAAACCCATTTGTATCGCATAGGAAGGATACCAGGAGGTGCTGGCATTACAGCCGAAAACACTTCTCTTTTATAAAGTGAGGAAATCTCTGCTTCAATTACTGCCTTCCACTTATCACAGTCAAGGTGCTTCTTGCATTTGGCAAGGGATTTAGGATACAAATTGGTTTGAAGGATATTAGCAATTTTCTCAGAGAGATAACAGTCAACTATCGTGGACTTACAATCATAAGACTCTCTAGTCTCTACGAAATTTATAGCAATTTCGTCTACCCTTAAAGATTCATCATTATTTCCCAATACAATGGATCTAGGGTCTTCTGATGTTCCAGCCTTAGTTTTTATGCACATAGTTTAACTGGACTGTGGATTACATCAATCCACAGGACACTATACGTCCTTTAAGTGTCTATCAACTGAAAGTTGAGTTGTATTTCTAGTCTTCTTTTGCTTATTAGCATCCTCATCTTGCTTCTTGGAAATGCTTCCCTCCTCTTGTTTACAATTTGGGGTTGAGTGGTTTTATTTGGTACCTCCACTCTTTCGGGCACGTTCTAGCAGGATGAAAAACTTTGTGACACCTTTATAATATGAAAAAGGGTTAGCAATATTTTGCAAATAAATAATTTTCTAAACTTGAAGTTCAGCTTCTCCAGTACATGGATCAAAAAATGAAATGCCTATTGCATTCCAATTAATTTCCTAGCATTCCTTTTGGTACAATTCTCCCCCTAATACCGGGAAATGTTCCTCTTTAAAAATACTATCAGCAAATTGAGCAGTAAATAGATCCCTATGAGAGGTTCTAAATATTTGATAGTCGACGGAGATGAATAACCCACATAGATCCCCAAATTCCTGTGAGGACCCATCAAAGTTCGATGATGTGGTGAGATGGGTACGTATACAGCGCAACCAAATTTACACATATGGGGAATGTTCGGAGCATTCCCACGTACTAACTGCAATGGGGAGGTTTCATGATATGCGGTTGGTCATAATGTCATTAGGTCAGCAGTATGTAAAACTGCATGACGCCAACACGACGAAGGCAATTGGCAATTCATTAGCATAGGTCGTGCAACGAGCTTAATTTTTTAATCAAAGATTTAGCCAAACCATTTTGAGTATGGACATATGGAACAGAATGTTGAACCTGAACTCCTAATGCCATGCAATAATCATTAAAAGCACATGATGAGAATTCAACAGCATTGTCCATTCTAATAGATTCAATCCAATGTTTAGGAAAATGAGCTTTAAACTTTATATTTGATCCATTATTTTGGCGAAAGCATGGTTTCGTGTCGACAAAAGAAACACGTGAGACCATAGAGTAGATGGATCTATTATTATCATGAAATACATAAACGGTCCCGACGATGGTTGGATTAGACCCCAAATATCTCCTTGAATTCTTTCAAGGAACTTAAGTGGTTCGGTACGTATTTTAAGATGTGATGGTCATTAATTTCCCAGTTTCACAAGCAGTACCACCAAAAATTTTATCTTGGGGAAATTTTGTTTCTCCATATCATGACCTATGGAATTGCTGATAATTTTCCACATCATCCCTATTCCAGGGTGCCCAAGTCAATCATGCCAATCGACATCTTGGAAAATTATCTTATAAGCAACATGTGCTATGGGCATTAAGTATGTACAGTACAATCCAGTTTGGAGTGAATGAATTTTTCACATATTTCTTTGCCAAATCCCGTAAGTTTAGTAAAGAGAAGAAATTCCTCTTTATGATCGTGATGGGTGTCCACATGGAAACCGTTCTTACGGACATCTCTAAAACTTAGAAGGGTACGAGTAGAATCGGGATACAATAAAGCATCCTCAATTGTAATTTGTGTACCCATAGGGAGTGTGATAGTGGCTCACCTAGGACGAACTATTAACCAATCACGTCCAGCAATGTTCATAATATTTCCTTCCTTCTTTTAAGGGTCTGGAAATATTTTACTTCTCCAAGTATAGAGTTTGTAGTATATGAGTCTACAAGGAATAATTGTTCTACCTTTGGATTGCTTTCAACAAACATCTATGTGTAAAGTATAGTATAATTAAAATTACATAAAGTACAACTAGAAATATACATACAACAACAATATGACATTCCAATATTATTACAATAGGATATAATATTAATAATGTCATACAATTGTCAATCACAAAATACAATCCAAAGAATATATAAATCTTAGAATATTACAACAAATTTCTAATGTGATATAAATTCGGGACCAAGATTGTTACAAGTCTCTAAAGATGTCTCCAGATTCAAAGTCCAGGAGCATGTTGTCCGTTGATGGAAGGTCCTCTTTAATACTAAATGCGTTGTTGTTCACTTGTTCCTTTAACTCCTGGTGTGAACAATCCTTGTCCTTGACAACCTCGGATGCAAGATTGAAGTGTGTCTCATATCTTGTACCTCCTGCTTGCTCTCTTTTAAGGACCTTTATTATAAAGCAACCAAATGCTTTGGGGTATGGCAATTCTTAGCAAAGTGCGAGAAATCACCACATCTATGACACTTTGTGTCATTTTTGGGTCTCGCATTGTATTTTTCCACGTATGTGATTAGGTCTTTGATTTTTGTTGTGTTTGCATTGACTAGGTTTGTTTTTTGGAGCGGGTCCATTGAACTTATTATTCTTTGCTTTCTTCTGTACATGGTGTACCTCAGGCAAAGGCTCTGAACCAACAGGGGGCTTATGATGATTTTTCAAGAGAAGTTCATCATGTTTCTCTGCCTCGGTAATTGTTTCAATAAGTTGTGAATAGTCTTGGTATTTTTTAGCCCTGTATTGCTGTTGCAGTACTCTATCTCACGGAAGCATGGTAGAGAGTGTTTTCTGTATCTTGTCTACATCCGTTGGCTCTTTCTCACATAACATCAACTTCGAACAACTCCTATGAACAACATGGTTATAGTCCACCGCAGATTTAAAATCTTGGAGACGAAAATGATTCCATTCATGATTTGCTTTTGGCAAAATGAGTTCCTTTTGCTATTCATATCGCTCTTTGAGAGCAACGCATAATTCACGAGGATTTTCTATCACAAGGTATTCAGATAAGAGATCCTTATGAATACAAAACCGTAGTAAAGCCAAAGCAGAATAGGGTTGCTTATCAGTAAGGACAACCCCATTTTGAGGTTCCTGAATCCTAGCCAAAAGACTACGAAATGCAAGCGCTATATTGATATCTAAAGCCCATGTTGAGTATTTGCTACCATCTAAGGCAAGTTCGTCGAACTCCCTAGTGGACATGATGTCTACATGGACAACCATGGATGAAAATCAGCTTGGTAATGTTGTAATACGAGAAACCATATAAAATTTAATAGACGTATATCTTATGACAATTTTTGGATTAATGTAGTCAATCACTTAATTGTGTAGGCCATACAATCAAATCAAAACAAAATAAATCATCATCATTTTGATAGACACAAGGCAAGATAATCTCAATGTCAAGGACAAAGAGTAGATATTTATAGTAGGCAAATTAATTGTTGCCTAAGCACAATCTCAAGGATGAATAATTCACAAGGAATTAGATGCAGCTAGTGCATTTAGGACTCCATAACCTTGTGTATAGCAAAATAGTAAATGAAAACATTGTGAATCATATATATTTGAGTTTTTGAATTAACAAAAACTTTATGAAAATGCAATGAAACAAGGTACAAATTAACATAATCAAAAAATTATACATAGTAGAAGATACAAAGGACATTGCAAATATAATCAAGTCAAAATTATATGACAGTGACAATTTCAGCAGAGTATAATAGGCATATAGTACAGATAGTTCACTTTATTCTCACAAGAATTGAGACTAAAATAGCCAATTGCACATACTAAGAAATACTAAGCTGCTGAGGGGTGGACTGGTCGGCTCGACGGCCAGGCGAGCCAGGCACGCGGCCCAGACCAGGCACGTGACCCAGCTGGCCTGCCAGCCAAGGGTGCGGCCAGGATGGCCCAACCACCAAAAGCCCAACAACCCATATAAGGGTGGCGGCTAGGGTTTCACCCTAACTTCCCCCATTCAGTCCGCTACCACCGCTGCCGGTCACCACCGACCAACCACCGCCATCCAGCCGCTGCAATCCACCCTTTGCCATCTCGCCATCACCACCACTACCCCCTGCAACCACCGCTCGAGCCCCACCGTCCTTCATCCTGGCATGGCGTGCTAGATCCCGGCCATGGAGGTCGGCCGGTGGGGGACCTACCCGTCCCAATGAGCTCCGGTTTAAAGGACCGTCACTACAAGCCGGGACACGGCAGATCAGCCCCTCACCAACCGTGTGGGCACCGCTCCGTCACGGGCGACCGCCTCCGCTGCAACGAGGAGGAGACGAAGCAGGCGCCGAGCGCGCTCTCGTGCGGGAGGTTGACCGTATGTGATCTATGACCGTCACAGCAGTGTAGGAGGGGTGTCCCAGTGGTGGAGGTGGCGGGAAGACGATGTCGAAGTCGTAGGCGAAACTAGGCTTCCACGGGTCCATACTGGTGCCGTGCGTGGAGATTGCTGGGGTGGTCCGACGAGCAGCCACAGGACCACCATGCCCAGTCGCTGGTGGTGGTGGCAGTGTCGCCGGTGAAGGCCCAAGGCGCCTGACCATTGGGTAGACGCCTGGGGCGAACGATAGTGGGAGAAAGTAGGTGTGAAGGCGTACAATGGCCGTCGCTACCCTCTGTGCACACCAGGTTGAAGCGACGAGGAGGGATGCGATGGTCGGAGATATCCCGAAGAGCACAGCGAATGACGCCCTGAGCATGTAGCGGCGAAGACCTCCGGAGGTGTGGCCACGGTGGATGGCGGACTCCACTTCATCGGTGATGGAGTTGACCATAGCATTCATAGAAGGGTGTTGGCGGTCGATTTTGGTACACCTAGCTATAAGTTTACCATCAACATTTGCACGTATTTCATGTTCTAACCGGGACGAAACGGGCTTGGGCCGGTCGGCCTAGGCCGGCCGGCCTGGCCTGTTCTGGGCCCGGTTCGCGCCCCCCTTTGACCTAGGTGCTCATCCATTTATTGCATCTGCCTCCGCCGGTTGCCACATCCATCCAATCATCAGAGAGGTGCCGACACGAAGGAGAAGCACTGGGAGGAAGCCCACGACCGCCTCAAGTCCTTGTGTTGCCTAGGAGATGGCCTAGGTCATGCCCTAGCCGCCATGGTTGGCCCTTCGTAGTGAAACCATGGTGGAGTTCCGGATCCGCGACTTGAATTCATCATGTCATTTGTAACTTGAACATTCGATGGTGATATAAATCAATTCTTCTCTTTACTTTGATCTACCATGAGTTGTGCTTTGTGAAAACCCCATCCAAGATAATTCTATACTATCGCCTAAACCACTCCATTTGGTTACTAAGAGATAATCAAGAATCGTCCCGTTGAGTGTAGAGTGCATTACAAAGCTCGGTAATTCACTTGAAAACACAAAGAGGATCAAACGTATGCATTAAAACTCACACAATGGTGAGTCTAGAGTGCATTACACAACTTAAATCCAACTTCACCCTTAAGGGTTTAATTATTACAAACCATGGTGCATGAAATGATAAGTAAAGGTTCAGAGTTTTTAAAACAGTGGAAAAACTAATAGCGATACGATAAGACATCACAGGAGGCCATCCGTGATGCCATCACTCGGCGTCATCATCCACCCATTCTAGCTCCCAGCCGGGTGGAATCTCTTCAAGCCAAACAACTTCACTTGAAAACAACAATTATAGCAAGGCTGATTATACTAATACTTGGCAAGACTTACCCGACAAAACTTACCTCTAGACATGTAAGGCTTTTGGCTGTGGGGTTTGTTTGCCAAAAAGCAACTAGGATCATGGATTCTAACTTTCAATATTTTAGCTCAAATTCCAGTAAGTGTACCATTACTATATTGAGCAACTAATGCAATCAATAATTATACAATACAATTAATTCACGTAGAAGAATTCACATAGTTCCATCATTAAGGGATATCATGGCCAGTTGATTAAGCAGTCTCAGATAAAGGTGAGAGGCCAACAATCGATTGATTCAAAACCTTGCAAGGTAGACCTAAATACGTGGAGCGGTGCCCCAACAGAGCTGACACAGACCAAGCAGTTCCCATCGATCCTCGGTTCGGGATAGATATTACAGTTTTGGGTTCAAGGGTATCTAGTATGCTCCCACTCAGTACATCCATCCTAACACAAGTACCCCCTCCTGGTAATAAGCCGGGCAGGTGAATGCTCAAGATTAGTAATGGAAAATCCCTTGTCGCCTCACTTAGGTACTAGGCTTACCGGTCCCATTCCCGAGAAGTGCTTAGTATGTTCAAAAGATTAGCCCACGAAGCCACTGGACCGGAGCCCAAATCCCATGCTCTTACCACATGAGACATTCATTTATAAAGATCTTATGATTCCAACATAAGAACATACTCTCGCGAGTGACGAACATCACTCAACTTTTACCGGGTCCTTAGAGCATAGCATGTAACGACCTAGTATACTAGTAAATGAACAAAGGCACTTAGGGATCATGCAACTAAAGTTTCATTCAACTCCTGAACGTAAATGCACATAGAATAACAAAGATAGTTGCATAATTTAATCAATATGGGTTAATGATAAACTGGGGCTTGCCTTCGCTCGCAAGGTTGGCCTTTGGCCCTTCTGGACATTGGTCCAGGTCTTGCTCTACAGCGACATAGTGCACGTCCCCATCAACTAATTCGTTTCCTCCTTCCGGCACAAGCGTATAGCTACAGTCGGGTAGATCTACACGAGGATGCAAATGCAAGATTTAATTAAAAATTTGATCTTATTAATTACAAAACAAAACATGACAACCATGGGGTGCATGGTTGACCACATTCACCTAGATAATAATACATTCAGCATACTCTTCCAATAAAGGAACAATATGCAATGCTTTATTATCTACTCTTTTTAATAGTAACTGTGTACATATTTATGTAATTAAGTTAATTTAATTGCACAACAGCAAGGGTTGGTTTTAATCCTGTTAGCAAGGTCCACATCACACCATAGGGTTCAAAAAGATGAAAGGAAGGATTTCCCAACTAATTTTATTATTAAACTCAAAATGGCTCCTCCATTTTTATTCAACAAAACATCTTATAATACACCAAGGGTGGTGTTCACTGAACTCATTAATTCTAATACAAGCCACTGACCACACATGCATACTTGATTAAGCAACAAAAATAAATACGCCATATAATACATTTCTAGCCAACACGAACAAGATAAATGCATATAAAAATAAATAAGGCATTTCTGTACCCAAACTTTCTCTCACTATTTGTCTGGTCCAAACAAATCTAAGCAACCAACATATACATCTAGGGCTATTATTTAACTTGAGATGTGCAATTACTTATAAAACTAAGCATAATTCAATAATAAATATTTATAGCAGAGATAAATTCATGGGTAATTTACAAGAGGTGCATTTCAGCATAAAAAGACAATAGCCAAAAGTTAGGTACAAAAAAAATTTATCTTAAGCAATAAAATTCATCTAGGCAGATTCATCACAAATACAAGATAATTCATATAAAAAGATTTACTCAGCAACTTTCTACAAATTTTGGTGTGGCGACTAAACATGGCATGAAAACATGCGGATTTTGCAGTACAACAGATCTAGGTTAAAAGGATTTCAGTTTTTCATGCAAAATTTATCACACAAAAGTATATAGAACCTTTAGTTGTAGTGCTCTTCAAAAGAAAACTGACACAATTAGTTTCACATTTTTCGGAATTTTCTGTGAATTTCTACGCATTTTACAAGTTGTAGGCAAAACACACTAAAAGAGAAGAATCTTTTTACACACGGGTCCCTGGAAACTTTAAACCTTCACAACTAAGCCCTCGACTCTAACACACAAGCCCCTGCACAAGAAAATCTTCAAGCAGGTGCCCTCCGCGCGGTGTTGGCGATGTGAGTCTAGAGCTGGCAAACAAATGAGCCTGGGCTGTGATTGGGCTCACCCCTAACCGATAGGCGGTGGTGCCTTAGCCGGAGAGGTCACGGTTAGCGGCGACGACGCAGTGGCAGTGCGGCCGCGGGTGCTCGAATTCCGGTGAGGATAGGGGTGGGGCTAGGAAAGTGTGGCGCTGTGAGCTTTAGGGGGTCCTAGTAGGGGTAGGAGCAGGTCTGGTTGGCGGCGACGATGGCCCGAAGATGGAGCTCGCCGTGTGCGCCAATGGAGGGCGGCGGAGGGGGAGCGTGTGCGTGCGAGGGGAGCTCGGGGGCTTCTTATAGCGGCCCGACGACGACTTGGCATGCATGCATGCTACAGCGGGTCGCAGTGTGGGCGCGGTGTGGCACAAGGGCGGTGTGTGACGTGTGGGTGGCCGCGACCAATGGCGGCGCGTGGGTGGCGCTGCGTGGCCAGTGCGCACGCGACACATAGCACCGTCCAGGGGGCCCACAAGTGTATAGAACCAGAGCTAGGGATCAGCGCACGAACCAACGGTCGCAGGCCTGCCTCGGCGTTCGTGTACGGCGAGTACGGCGGCAGGCCGACGTGGCTGGGCGTGACGTCGCGCGCATGCTCGTGTTCTCGGGCAAACCATTTCAATGTAACCCTATTTGACTGCTGGTTTCTCAAAATTTTGCAACTAAAGTGCTCCAAGCAATGTATACCAAAGTTGTACATCTCATTACCCTCTACAACTTCTAGAAAGGCTCTATAGTGTTTTTCTCAACCATTTTTGCACCAACTACCTGCCAACTTTGCTGATTTCTGGGCACCGATGAATAGTGTCAGATGGCATTGATTAAGCTTTTTCACACATCTACACTCCAAATCTCAAATGCCACTCAACATGAAAGTTGTGTCCCTCGACAAACTACACAACTTTTACATTGGCAGAATTTTAAGTGTGTAGGTGGAATTTGGAGAACACGGCAAAAGTTCCCGGGTTGACATGAATGTCAAAGGGTTTTAGGGGAGTTTTGACTAGAGTTTTGACCAAGCTTGTCCATAGTTGACCAAGGTGGGTCATCAGGGGTTGTTGGTTGGGTTTTCGAGGTGATGGCCCAGGTTGACCACTGTTTGACCAAAGCACTGGTATGAACTGATCATTAGGTTTAATGAACTCAGATGAAAAACCTAGGGCGTCACAGCCTACCCCCCTTAAAAAATATCTCTTCCCGTGTTTCGACAACAAGATTAGAGCAATTCCTTCCACAAGACAAAAGTTACAAAGGAGGAAGACATATTTGCTTACACCTCTCTGCAGCGAGAATTCGGATGGGGCAAAAGATACATGGTGCTCTCCTCACTTTCTCAATGCAGTCCATGAGGCAGTGGGAAATGATTGTGTACATGAAAAACTAAGAGCATACAGATTCCTCCTGCGATGCAGAGATACATTCCTACAAGCGTCCAGCGAAGGGACTAGAACATTTCCAAGAACTGAGCCATGGATGACGATGCGGCTGGGGTTCTTCTCACGGTCTTCTTCTGAGCTTCTTCTGAAGTTGTCGATGAAGACGGAGGGACAACTTGCTCAGCGAGGGGGTGGAGCAGAAGATAGGGATGGGCTGGTGGCGGGTTGGCCAAAAACTAGCCAGAGGGAAAACAAAGAGCGGCGTTGCTGTCAAGCTCAAAGGTAGGCGAGGCTTGGTAATGGCGACACCGCGGTAGAGCTTCCCTTTTATACCTCAACGGAACACAATGGTCATCCCAAAACCAACTAAGGCAGGGACGGGTGGAGCGATCCGGTGGTGGCAACGGGGGGCTCGATAAAGGTCGGCCCGTGAGGCCTCAGCAATGTGATCGTGGCCGCGGAAAAGAGATGGCAGAGCGATGCAACGGTGTCGTACCGCCATGGCACTGAAAATGATGGGGTCCAACGGTCTGAAGAGCTGACCGTGATTGAAGAAAAACTATGATCCTACTTCTTCAACATACACGGTTGATTCGATTCGACGCTAATAAAACTTTGAGATTAGGCGGAAAGAAACCAAGTTGAAAAAGTGATTACCAAAGGAGAATTCTATGAAGAAAAGGAAGGCTTGTAAACAAATATTTGCGAAGTTTGTTTACCAAGATTTCTGGAATTAATCTTGAAAAGCAAGAAAGGTGTAAGAATGGAGCAAAGTTCCATCATCAAAAGTCCACAGTGAGGAATGTTCTCAGATAGAAAGTTACCTGTGAAGTTAAGCTGTCCTTGCTTCACTTGAATCGTGGGCTTCTTGTCGCGATTGCCCTTGGCTACTCCGGGGTTCTGATTCTGCTGTTCGGGCTTGTTATTCCTAGGGTTTGGGCATTCATTAGCATAATGCCCTGGTTGCCTACAATTGTAGCAAATGCGGGGTGGAAGTTCTCTTGGCTTGGAGACTAGTTGTTGGGCCTGACGGTACTGAAAAATTCCCGAAGGCTTATGCTGAGACAGGGTCACTCTCCAGTGGCCCGATGCGTTTGATTGGGAAGAACCATGCACATTCTTCTTATGAAATGGAAATTCTTGCTCGATCCATCTCTCGAAGCAAAGTTGTTCCGTCTCTTCTTCTCCTTTAGTACCATCATCATGGCATCTTCTTGAGAGATAGCTTTGTTCACCAACTCATGATAATTGTCGGGCCCTAGTAGGTTTAGCCTTTCGTACAAATCACCCTTAAGGCCATCACAAAAACGTTCCATATTTTTGGCATTGGTGTCCAAGTGATGTTCTCCATACTGGGTGAGGTTGTTAAACTTCTGTGCATATGGATACACAGTGTCGTCTCCTTACTTAAGAGCAAGCAACTCTGAAGGACCGATACGGCGAACTAGAGAGGGGGGAGTGAATGGGAGACGATAAAAATTCTTCTCGGAGGAGATAGAGACTTCAACAAGATGAACACAGATTCCAGCACACGTCTCTGACTCACTACCCAAGTTGGCCGAGACCACGCAGCCACTGGAGTGCTACTGGCCCAAGGAACCAACAACCAACTTCACGGACCCGAGAACGCAGCGGAACACCAATTCGAGCCTCACTGACCTACACGGGTCAGGCCGGTGAGCACCACCGGTCAGACTGGTCCCTGATGGTGAAACCTGGGAACTCCCACAGAAAGGCCCCTACACCGGTCACGCCGGTGTAGCCCACCGGTCAGACCGGTTCAAGTCAGGAAACCCCAAATCTACCAAACAGGCCTACCGAGCCCCAAACTGACCCAAACTTGAAACAGTAGCAACACGAGACAACAGCGAACTCACGCAAATATTCACCCAAGCAAAACTCAACAGGAGTCTGCACCGGTCAGACTGGTGAGAGGCACCGGTCCGACTGGTGAGAGGCACCGGTCCGACTGGTGTGACTTGAGCTCGTCGGGATGAACAGCACGCGGGTCAACACCCCCAAATCCAACTCTCGATCTCCCGAATCGCTCCACGGATTTGCACAAGACTTTGGGGATAGTAGGAACACCTCATGGGCACTCCATAGCCAAAATTTTGTCCACCAAAACTTGCTAAATCAAGAGGAATCGAAGAAATCCCGCCAAGAACTCCTCTAACCCTAGAACATCGAAAACCCCAAAATCGAGCCCCTTTGCTCGTAGATTTGGGAGGGGAATCAACGGGAAAAGAACCATGAAGGGTTCATGCGTACATCCCCCATCAAATCCTATAGAGAAAGGCCTCAAAATCGCTCCGAGAAAATCGCCAAGAAAAGGTTCCAAAAATCACCAAAAAACGAACGGGAACAACACATCCAAGCCTTGAGGAACCACGCCGAATCATCTATACGTCACAAAGAGATTCATACAAGGTCTAGCTTGCCGCCTGATCATCCTTCCCTCTCACAAGATGACACCATGAAGCTCTCAAGCTAGTCCTATAGAAATCCTAGAGAAAATAGGAAGGGAAAATAGGAAAACCAAATGAGTTAGGGTTCCAAGAGTTGGCTGCCATCCTCTCACCTCTTGGGTTATATGGGGGCAACCATAAGTCTAAAATACCCTTACTAGCTAACTAGGGATACATGCCCCTCGAGGGCGAATTTGGAAGTCTTTGTCATCGCTCCATCGGACGGATGCTCACTGACCGCAAACTTGCTTAGCCTCAACGCAAGCCTTGCGATCCCGACGCATGTCCTCCAGTTCGAAGTCTCCGAACTGTATCGTCGCACACCGGTCAGACCGGTGCTTCTCACTGGTCAGACCAGTACCCACCGGTCAGACCGGTCAGACCCACCGGTAAAACCGGTGTGGAGCTGCTGCAACTCCGTCTTTGGTTCTTCAGTCTTGGCTTTGTAGATCAACCACGGAACCTAGTGGTTTTCTGGTGAACAACTGGAAACCCCACGAACTCGGTGTAGCCTCCGCCAATTGTCACTCATGACTCGGCTCCCACGTAGTCCCGGCTCGACCTTGGTTTTGAGGCTCTACCAAGAAACCGTCCATGACTTCATCTTGCCGTTCTTGCCACCATACAGCTCGCACTTGACTCCACTAGCCACCGGGTCCCTCGAACGAAGCCTACTTGTCTTCTCCACACCTGGAGGCCTCACCGGCAATGACCTTTCGCGCTTGTTCTTCACCTGCACCAACACCAGTCAAGCCGCAACCTGCACCTGCAATACTTAGCCAAGAACCAGTCTACACAACGTTGTAAACCACTCATCACACCAGGACGCGACCATCCATCGATCCTCGAACCACACATGGTCCTCAATCTCCCCCTTGATGAGTGCATTGACAACACCCACATATAGTAACCCGAGAGAAAAAAAGAAAAGAAACAAATAAAAAGAAACTCCAACAAGCGATCGAAAGCCAAATAAAGGCAAAGTGAAAATCACTTGAAGAAGACAAGTCTCGAACCCCTTAGGCAAGGGCAACGGCTTGACACCTCCGAGAAAAAATGATGCTCAAGCAAAGAGCGCAAACCACCAAACCAAAACTCGAAAACGACAAAGAGCTCCACCTGCACACATGCAAGCTCCCCCTGGACCAATGCAACTCCTCCTGGACGAATGCATGCAAAACACCACATGAAATAGAGTAGCTGCAATAGCTCTGCTCTGACCGATCAGACCGGTCAACCTCACTGGTCAAACCGGTGGACAAGATCGCCCAACACCTGGGAACTACACCGGTTAGACCGGTGTTTTCATCGGTCAGGCCGATGCCACCTGGGAAACTACCTGAGCTCAAAAATAGCTTGAAACCACTTGGAAACCTTCTAAATGCGTGCAACAAGCCAATTCAAGCTCAAACTTCTCCCCCTTGTTGGCAATGCATGAATAAAGCCAAAAATGCAAAACCTTTAACCTAGAGCTTATAAAATACACAAAATTCAACATAGGATGCTACACATGTCCAAATGAGCAAGTGAGATAATCTATAGCTTCGTAATGAGATCAACTTCATGACCACCAAGTTTCACAACCAATGGACGAAGCTAAGATAGAATTGAGTAATTTTGCGAAAATTTACCCTCTCATGAGCAAAGTCCTAAACATGAGCAAAACATGTCAAAATGGCAAAACCACACAAATTTCATGCTAGGACAACCATTCTTACCATAAGATTATCACAAACACCGACAAGCACCTCATGTCATGTCAAAGCCACCGAGCCATGTGACTACTTCTATATATGAAACTTCTCATTGGTAGGCATCATCCAACGGTTTAGCACCCAAAGCAAATTTAAATTTAGCACATATGACATGAGAGCACATTTTCCAAACATTTTACATTTCATTTTCAGATTCATATTTGGTACATGAAATGTCTTTGCGACAAAAAGGAACTTATGCCCCTCCACAAGATAAAGCAAGAGGGCTAAACATTCATGATGGCAAATGAGCCTTTGGCCCCATATGATCAAAATAAGCTATCCAACCACAAATAAAGCATAGCCAAACCACTAAAACATGTCAAGATCATATAAAGGCATTTACTCACAAGAGAGCATACATGTGACAATTTTCAAAAACATAGCCATCAATCATGGATATAAACCAATATTATCAAGAGCTTAGCCAAACTAACCATAGCTTACCAAACAAGCTCACAAAGACATAAAAATCATTCCATGGTGAATAATGTATATAGGAGAAGCTTTTCCTAACCAATGCATATGATACAAAATGCATGCAATCTAAGATACAAGGATGCCTATAAATCATGTTACATATGCCATGTCAAATGCAAGAAATGCACAAAGGAAAGCTATACATATGCTACAAAGGAGCTCCCACACACCCAACTCAAGAAATCAAACACACACCAAGCTTCCCCCCGCAAACGAGTGAAAGTTGCTTGGTCTAGGGGTTTGGTGAAAATATCGGCTAGTTGGTCATGTGTGGGTACATGGATCAAAGCTATCTTCCCTTTCTCTACGTTGTCTCTCAGAAAATGATATCTCACTTCTATGTGCTTGGTTTTGGAATGGAGCACTGGGTTTTTTGCAACACTTATGGCATTGGTGTTGTCACATTGAAGTGGAATATGGGTATACACCTCACCAAAGTCACTCATGGTGTATGAGAACCAAAGGAGCTGAGAGCAACAACTAGCTGCGGCAACGTACTCTTGCCTCGGTAGTGGATTGAGAAACACTCGACTGTTTGCGGGAAGACCAAGACACCAAAGAAGATCCCAAAAACTGGAAAGTCCCAGAAGTGGACTTCCTATCCAACCGACACCCGGCAAAATCCGCGTTTGAAAAACCATAAAGAGCCAAAGAAGAGGACGCGGAGTACCAAAGGCCGAAGTCGGGAGTGTGACGCAAGTACTTCAATATACGCTTGACTGCTTGCTGATGCGAAGTCCTTGGAGACGCTTGAAAGCGAGCGCACAGACATACCGAGAATTGGATGTCCGGCCTCGTCGCCGTCAAGTAGAGGAGTGACCGGATCATGCTTCGGTACTTCTTCTGGTCCACGTGTTCACCTTCCTCATCAGCATCAAGAGCTGTAGTCGTACTCATAGACATCGCCATGTCCTTGGAGTCCTCCATCTTGAACTTCCTCACATTGTCCATGGTGTACTTTGCTTGGTGCACAAATGTTCCTTCCTTTGATTGCTTTATTTGTAGCCCGATGAAGAACTGCAACTCACCCATCATGCTCATCTCAAATTCCCTGCTCATATCATTTGCAAACCTTGCAACAAGAGAGTTAGACGAGCCACCAAAGACAATATCATCCACATACACCTGCACAATAAGGATATCTCTGCCCTGCCTGAGTAAAAACAAGGTCTGATCGACCTTCCCCATCTCAAACCCTCTCTCAAACAGGAACCCCCTTAACCTACCATACCAAGCTCTAGGTGCCTGTTTCAACCCATACAGCGCCTTTCTCAACATGTACACCCTGTGGGGGTACTTCTCACTCTAAAACCCCGGTGGTTGCCTCACATACACTTGTTCCTCCAACACACCATTCAATAACGCACTCTTCACACCCATCTGGTGCAACTTGAACCCTTTAGCCACAGAGAAAGCTAGAAGGATTCTGATCGCCTCCAAACGAGCTACAGGAGCAAAGGTCTCCTTGTAGTCGATCCCCTCTTTCTGACTGAACCCTTGAGAAACAAGCCTTGACTTGTTTCTCACAACTTCACCTTTCTCTCCCTCTTTGTTCTTCCACACCCATTTTGTCCCAATCTGCTTACACCCTGGGAGAGGATCAACCAATTCCCAAACCTGATTCCTCTCAAAGTTCTCCAACTCCTCATGCATCAAATTAACCTAATTATGATCAGATAGTGCGTGTCCAATGTCTTTGGGCTCAAACGTGGCAACAAAAGCAACATGAGCGAAATGAGAATTGTTTTGAACCCTCGACCGTGTAGTGCGTTCATTCATGTCGCCGATAATCCGTGAAGCTGAGTCATTCACTTGTACTCGTCAAGGAGGTTCTCACCTTGATGCTACCTCCCCCTCAACAGTAGCTTCTCCTTGATCTTGGTTTGTCGTCGTAGGTATGGGAGAGGGGCCGTCCATCACCGTAGTCCAAGTAGTAGGTACATGCTCAGCCGCGGACACCACACCGCCATCTTGATCATCTCCATGTTCATGCTCCTCCTCCTGAAAGATCTCCTCGCCAAGTTCATCATCACTTGCACACTCAAAGACAAGCTGACTACGTGGCTGTGTCTCGTCGAAGGTTACCTCGCAAGTCTCCACGATTTGGTTAGTTTCAAGATTGAGCACATGATATGCTCTAGAGTAAGATGCATGACCAAAGAAAATACAATCGATCGACCTAGCCTCAAACTTGTCCAACTTCTTCCCTTTCTTAAGGATGAAACACTTGCAACCAAAAACATGGAAGTGACTCACCTTGGGTGTGCGACCATGCATCTACTCATAGTAGGTTTTCTTCTTTTGCACTATGAGGTAGATCCTGTTCGAAACATAGCACGTGGTGTTCACCGCCTCAGCCCAGAACCTTCTCGGAGTCCTACGCTCATCAAGCATCGTCCGAGCCATCTCACACAAGGTTCTGTTTTTCCTTTCCACAACACCATTTTGGGGAGGTGTATAGGGACTCGAAAACTGGTGTTCAAGACCTAAGTCATGGCAAAAAGTTTCAAAACGAGAGTTTATGAATTCTGAGCCATTGTCACTGCGGATTGCTCGTATGGCATCTTCGTGCCTCTCGTTCCTCAACCTCAAGACAAGATGTCAAACAAAACCAAACATCTCTCCTTTCTGCTCAAGAAAGAAAACCCACGCATACCGAGAGTAGTCGTCCACCACAACAAGGACATACCACTTCCCACCCGCAGATCGCACACGAGCTGGGCCAACAAGGTCCATATGAAACAGCTCACATGGACGCTCAGTCATCACATCAGTGAGAGGCGGGTGAGAAGAGGCAACCATCTTGGCATGCCTACACGACGCACAAACCAACTCCTTTTCAAGCCTAAACCGTGGCAATCCTCAGATCAAATTGAGTTTACTCAAGCGAGACAAAAGATAAAAGCTCAAGTGACCCAACTTCCAATGCCACTTCCACAACTCACTCGAAGAGCCAGCCAAGAAACAACGCTCAAAACCAGAAGATTGAGAAAAATCAGCTCGAAACACCTGACCCTCGGGAACGACCATACAGAGAAGGTCCCCTCGAGAGTCCAAATCCAAGAACCACCAGGCAGAAACAACACCTCAAAACCCTCATCTAATAGCTAGGACACAGAAAGCAAATTATATCCAAGCGATTGAACAAGAGCAACACGCGTGAGAGTGATCTTGTCACTCACCTTAATCTCACCTTCTGACAACACACGCCCTCGCCCATTGTCCCCAAAGGTGATGTACCTCTTTGTTACCACCGGGACGAGACTTGAGAACCACCCCTTGTCTCCGGTCATATGCCTCGAGCAACCGAAGTCAATCAACCAAATGTTCTTCAAGTCTCCCACCTGAAATTCAACAACGAGCACATGAGCGAACAAACAACTCAGCACTGGGGTTAGTACCAAAAGAGTAAAACCAGTGTTGAGCCATTTGCTCCAAAGTGGGGTTAGCATAATCCAAGTCATCTTTCCTACCAAAGCTACCTCCACGAACACCACCATGGTAACCACTACGAGGAAACCAACCCTCTCTAACTGGAGGAGGACCAAAGCCACAAAAGGAAGACCATGGACCGTCCCTCCTCTCCATCTCAAAGCTACGACTCCTCCCATCCCCGTATTGAGCATGAGGGGGAGAACGCCTAGCAAACTGACCACCTGCAGACTCTCCAGACCAACCACCAGGACCACGACCCCAGAAACAAACCGAGACTCACAGGCACGAAACCAGCCCTATGTCTGGCTAGACCTGCACCGGTCTGACCGGTGTGGCGTACCGGTTCGACCGGTGTAGCCCGGGCAGCAGCACCTCCTGCAACCTTTCGCTCTCCCCAAGCCAGAATTGTCCTCACACTCGCCTTGGCCCTAGGCATCTGCACACGAGGCTCAATACACCATTGGAAGGGTGGTACTTGTCCTTGATAGCCCACTTCTTCGCCATTATCTCCTCACGCTTCCTCTTGAAGGAAAACTCACTCTTGTGACCATCTCTCCTACAATAGTCACAATGGAACTTCACGACCTTAGGCTTGGGCTTGGGATGGGGCTGCTCACTTGGTTTCTCTCCACTCGGCTTCTTCTCACTGGGCTTCTTGCTCTCTTTCCCAAAGAACACTTTCCCCCAAGTGCTTATGAATTTGATGAGCTTTTGGAAATCATTTGTGGAGTGAGGAAATATGGGTGGATCTAGATTTGTGTTGAGTTTGTTTAGTAGTGGATTGGGTTTAGGGACATAGGCATTCTTGTGGTGGGTTTTTGGTGGAGCAAGGATATCACCAATCTTTTCTTCACCCTCACCACTAGACTCCCCAATCTTCTACGCCCCAAACCCGCGCCCATCTTGTCGCCTTTTGGTCTCCATCAACATAGCAAGATCAGCTAAGAAAAATAGGACAATCATCACATTCAACTTCATCAGAAACAACAGGTGAAGCTTTAAGCGAATCAATCTCAAGCTTAGCATCTAGATTCTGTGTTTCTAACTCAGCCACTCTAGTCCTAGCATCCTCAAGCGAAGCCCTAAGCTCTTTCCTCATCTTCTTTGCCTGTCTAAGCATATCATCATGATTATCAAGCAACAAGCCAAGTTGTTCATTCTCCTGACGCAAGAAGGGATGTTCATCACGCACCTCGTCATCGGGGTCGGAGTCCAAGTCGCTCTGGTTGCTCTTCTTGCTGCCAGAGCTAAGTGCCATGGTGCAGAAGCCATTTCTAGCGAAGCAGCTCAGCCCGCTCAGGTTCTTGGACGACTTCTTGCCCTTGCGCCGGTCACCTTCATCTTCACTGCTACTCGAGCTCGAGGTGGAGTATGAGGAACTGGAATCGATGTCGCTTGCTCCAACCATCACTCGGGCCTTGCCTCGGCCATCCTTCTTCCTCGATCATCGCTCATCCTTGTACTTGCTCTTGTGCTTGTGCTTGTGGTCACACCTTGATCGGTACTTGCCCTCCTTTTTCGACTTGTGCTTGTAGCTGTCCTTGTTCTCGACCTTCTTGGGGCAGTCGGCGACGAAGTGTCCCAGCTTGCCGCACTGGAAGCATGTCTTCGTGTTCCTTCTCATGTTCACCCAGTTCTCGTCTAGCCTCTCGAAACGCCTTGTCAGCAGTGCTAGCTCGTCCTCTCCAAGCACGTGGAACTCCTCATCTAGCACATACTTCAAAGAGGACAAGGAGAACATCCTGGTGGATGGTTTAGAGTTATACTTTCCTTTCAAGCCACTGATGAGGGAGAGACTATGAGAGTCAGTCGGGCCCTCAATCTTGGTTGTCATGCCCCGATCCACCTCAGTCGACTTGAGCATTGAGAACAGCTCATTCACGATCAGAGTGTCATACTTCTCTGACTCTTCAATGGCCTCGAACTTTCCGCCCCAAACTGTACAATCCAACGAGTGTAAGAGCTTGACGGCTCTATTATGATCATCGTACGGGAGCACGTCCACATTCGCCCTCATGTTGTTCACCACAACCGTGAACCTCTGAAACAAGGCATCGATGGACTCACTAGGGAGATGAGTGAAGTTCTCGTACTCTCTCTGGTAAGTTGCATACATCCGAGCCTGAACCTGAGCATTTCCAACATGAGCTTCCTTCAACACCGACTATATTCTACAAGCAAAGCTCTCCGTGTGCACCCGATCGAATTCAGGCTTACACAGAGCATGAAACAAGTAGTTGACCGCCTTGTTGTTGGCGTCGAACATGTCCCTTGATCCTGGAGCAAGGAAGTTCATCGGCTGGACATAGCCTGTGTCCACCGTGACATCCCAAAGGATCTGACCCTTTCCGCGGAAGAACACTTCCATCCGCTTACTCCACATCCGGTAGTTTTTGCCATCGAAGTGTGGAGGACCCAAACCCCATTCCTGGTACGCCATCCTTGGATCTTAAACTGGTTAGAGTCAATCAAGGCCCGTAACCAGCTCTGATACCACTTGAAGGACTGATACGGCGAACCAGAGAGGGGGGAGTGAATGGGAGCCGATAAAATTCTTCTCGAAGGAGATAGAGACTCCAACAAGATGAACACAACTTCCAATACACGTCTCCGACTCACTACCCAAGTTGGCCAAGACCACGCAGCCACTGGAGTGCTACTGGCCCTAGGAACCAACAACCATCTTCACGGACCCGAGAACGCAGCAGAACACCAACTCGAGCCTCACTGACCTCACCGGTCTGGCCGGTGAGCACCACCGGTCAGACCGGTCCCTGCTGGTGAAACCTGGGAACTTCCACAGAAAGGCCCCTACACCGGTCAGGCCGATGTAGCCCACCGGTCAAACCGGTTCAAGCCAGGAAACCCAAAATCTACCAAACAGGCCTACCGAGCCACAAACTGACCCATACATGAAACAGCAGCAACACGGGACAACAGCGAACTCACCCAAACATTTACCCAAGCAAAACCCAATAGGAGTCTGCACCGGTCAGACCAGTGAGAGGCACCAGTCCGACCGGTGTGACCTGAGCTCATCGGGATGAACAACATTCGCGGGTCAACACCCCCAAATCCAACTCCCGATCTCCCGAATCGCTCCACGGATTTGCACAAGACTTTGGCGATAGTAGGAACACCTGACGGGCACTCCATAGCCAAGATTGTGTCCACCAAAACTTTCTAAATCAAGAGGAATCGAAGAAATCCCGCCAAGAACTCCTCTAACCCTAGAACACCAAAAACACCAAAATTGAGCCCCTTTGCTCACGGATTTGGGAGGGGACTCAAAGGGAAAAGAACCACGAAGGGTTCATGCATACACCCCCACTAAATCCCAAAGAGAAAGGCCTCGAAATCGCTCCAAGAAAATCGCCAAGAAAAGGCTCCGAAAATCACCAAAAAGAACAAACGGGAACAACACATCAAAGCCTTGAGGAACCACACTGAATCATCTATACATCACAAAGAGGTTCATACAAGGTCTAGCTTGCCGCCCGATCATCCTTCCCTCTCACAAGATCTCACCATGAAGCTCTCAAGCTAGTCCTATAGAAATCCTAGAGACAATAGGAAAACCAAATGAGCTAGGGTTCCAAGAGTTGGCTGCCATCCTCTCACCTCTTGGGTTATATGGAGGCAACTGAAAGTCTAAAATACCCTTACTAGCTAACTAGGGATGCATGCCCCTCGAGGGAGAATTCGGAAGTCTTTGTAATCACTCCATCGGACGAATGCCCAGCGACCGCAAACTTTCTTAGCCTCGACGCATGTCTTGCGATCCCGACGCGTGTCCTCCTCTTCGAAGTATCCAGACTGCGTCGTCGCACACCGGTCAGGCCGGTACCCACCGGTCAGACCGGTCTGGAGCTGCTGCAACTCCGTCTTCGGTTCTTTGGTCTTGGCTTTGTGGATCGACCAAGGAACCCAGTGGTTTTCTTGTGAACCACTGGAGACCCTGCAAACTCGGTGTAGCCTCCGCCAATCACCACTCATGACTCGGCTCTCACGTAGTCCCGGCTCGACCTTGGTTTTGAGGCTCTACCAAGAAACGGTCCATTACTTCGTCTTGCCGTTCTTTCCACCATGCAGCTCGCACTTGACTCCACTAGCCACTAGGGTCCTCGAACGAAGCCTACTTGTCTTCTCCACAACGGCCTCACTGGCAACGACCTTTCGCGCTGTTCTTCACCCGCACCAATACCAGTCAAGCCGCAACCTACACCTGCAATACTTAGCCAATAATCAGTTCACACAACGTTGTTACACTCATGACACCAGGAAGCGACCATCCACCAGTCCTCGAACCACACATGGTCCTGAAACTCTTCCATCTTTCTAACCATGAGTTCTTTTGGGATGTTGTGGTCCTTGAAAGCTTTCTTGAATTCAGCCCGGGTGATTTCATGTCCAGCAGGTTTCATGGACTTAAAGTGCTCCCACCACATTAAAGTTTCTCCACGAAGCTGCAAGGTCGCAAAGCTAGCCTTGCACTCCTCAGAGCAAGGTAGGACAAATGTATAGAATTTGGCCTCAATGGCCCTAACCTATGCGTCAGCATCAAGGGGCTCTTCTGCTTTAGTGAAAGTTGGGGGCTTCATCCCGATAAACTGGGCGTAGATGGTGACCATCTACGGTCCATCATGATTTGCTCCCATTGGAGGTCTCTGTTGCATCTGTTGGGACATCTGCTACTGCGTCTACAAGATTTGGCGCAACACTTCAGTTTGGGTGGCCATGAAGGTCTCCACCGGCGTCATGGGCAGTGGCGGCGGTAGGTCATCACTACCCGACGCACCATAACTGTTGGGAGTGCTATGTGTTGGTCCGACCATCTAAAAAATTGAGTTCTCATTAAACACATATCATAAGCTTGCTCACATAAATTAACAAGTAGAATATGCATGACGAAAACTCATTCGTGGAAAAATTTTCGAAACCAGACAACACAACAGTCATAAGCATTAAAATCATAAATCCTTGCCTATATTCCAAAAAATTCTCATTTTTGGTCAGGGTATGTAGGACTTCATAAGCTCCAATGTTGGTATTAGACTCTGAGTCAATTTCCAACATTATCATGCCCGAAAAATTCCGTAACCGAGGTTCTACCTAGCCGTTTTCACAGGAGCCCGAGGTGCGCTAAAATTGCTATAACTCTTGGTACGTATATGTAAACATGATAAATTTTGGTAAGCATGATCTCCACAACATATCACACAACTTGGTATTCAACATAAGGTCCAAAGTTGATCATAACCAATGTCATTACATTATCCATCCTACTACAACACTCATACAACTCATCACTTTATTAGAAACATGCTCAACATCAACTACATAACAAGCTAGCCTAGGGTCACTCAAGGTGAAGCAGGTCTAGACTCAACTCTAGATTCTCCTTGGATGTCCTCGGGATTCCCTTTCTCTTCTGGTTGAGGAATGGCAGGTGATGGAGCTGCTACAGATTCCAGTTGATTCTCTAGTTCAAGCATATATCGATCATTATGCTGCAACATGAAATTCTGCTCATGAATAACATCGCTCAATTCTTGTATTTTGGCTTTATCCTTGCCTCTTCTCTTCTTGAGTTGGGCTATCATTGCTCTTGCTTCCTTCAACTCTTGGGTGATAGCTTCCGCTCCATTAACTTGTTGTCTATAAACTTGGTGTCTATAGAACATGCTTTCTCCCACCATCACTTGATTGGTGTCGTACATAGCTTTGGAGAAACGGACTGAGGTGACCAGTTCAGGACTATAGTAAGGATTGCCTTGAGTGGAGAGAAAAGCTTCATGCTAGATCCAATGTCCGAAATGCTGCTCAGGTAAAGGAATCACCTTGGCTGTAGTGCTAGCTACCAAATCAGCGTGTTTCCCACAAAAAGTTGTGAGTGCTTCCAAAGCAGCCTTTTGCACGGTGTCAGCCAAGTTCAACCCTTGTGCCTTAACTTCCCACTCTTCCCAAGAAGGATGTGTCGGGCACACGGGGATCTTCACCTTTACTTCCTAACGAAGGAGTTGACCTGTGGTCACGAGCTCACGTGTCGAGTACTCTAGATAAGCAATATACCCCAAGTCTTTTAGGGTGTCCCACATAAGTGGAGGAAAACCACGCTCCTCGAGGCAATTCAAGTTAATCCACGTCTACATAGCTTTAGTGGCTTCAAGCACCTCTACAAGCTAGTAAAATACAAGAACCTATCAATCCATCAAATGATGCAAACAAAAAACTAACTGAATTTAACACCTATGAATTTTCTATAGCCTATCAACTTGTAACACCAAATGAAGTGCAAATATGAGGGTACAATGAAATCTGATTCTAGTATATATGCTCAACAATCCATTATATCCCTAAATATAGAAATCTCTAGGACGATAGGGGAAAATATAGTGGCTCAAACAAGAGAATTGACCTCGTCCGCTTCCACGAGCGGGGCTTCAACACGCCGGCGAGCCGCTTCATGCGGGCGCTGTGCTACTACTACGGCGTGGAGCTGCACAACTTCGCGCCCAACGCGATTTCGCAGGCGGCCACGTTCGTGGGCGTCTGCGAGGGGTACCTGGGGATCCCAGTCAACTGGGAGCTCTGGGTACATCTCTTCCTCGCGGAGCTCTTCACGCAGCCCACGACGGAGCCGAGGACCCGCCGGGCGGTGCGTGCCGGCGGGATGTCGCTTGCCCTGTGGGGGCAGTTCAAGGACGACTACATCCCCTGCACCATGACGACGAACAACGCCGGCTGGGAGTGGGGATGGTTCTACTTGCGCAACACCGAGCCCGGCCTCCCCCCCTACCCCGGTAGGGTGTTCAAGGAGAAGCCCAGCTCTTGGGGCTACGGGGTGTCCACGCCCTAGCATCGGAGGCGGCAGGACTCGGTCCTGGCCGCCCTGAAGAGCCTGGCGACGCAGGGGCTGACCGCGCTGGGCGTCCTCGCCTTCCTCCATCACCGGCGGATCGTGCCTCTGATGGAGAGGCCGCTCTGCATCTACGAGATGACGGAGGCGGCCAACCCCGTCGATCTGGCGAGGTCGCGAATGCTCCCGACCCCCCTCGGGCGGCCGTATGCGCTCACCCGGGCGCGGAACGCCATCGACACCCGGATGCCGATGCATCCGGACCGGACCCCATGGGACCTCGAGATGCTCCCCACCGGCCCACTGGTGAGTGTGATTCTTGATTTTGTTTTAGTTCCTGGTGTTGCTTCTGCCTCCTGACGCGTCCTTGATGTTCCTGTTATGCAGCTGGTGAGCTTCACCGCCTCGAAGTCCGTTCCGCCCACCCCCGACTCCCGCGCGCTTGGTCGGGCGGCGCAGCCGGCGGGGGTAGGAGCGGGCGGCACGCGGAGGGAGCGCGCGAGGGCGGCACAACGAGCGCCGTGAGCGGCGGAACGCGGAGTACCGGCGGCGCGAAGAGCTGGGGCTCTCCTCCCCGGGGACTGAGGAGTACTCGTCCTCGGAGGAGGACGAAGAGGAAGAGGCTGAGGGGCGAGGCCCCTCTGAAAGGTCGGAGCCCTCGCCCCTGTCGCCGGAGCCGGTTCCGGTGGCAAGGGCGGCATCGCCTGGGGCGGGCGCAACGGCGCCCGCCGCCGGCAATCGACATCGGGGGCGGCGCGCGCGCGCAGGCGCGCGGTGCGCACCTCGGGGGCGCGTGCGGCGAGCGCGTCCGTGCGCACGGCGAGCGCGCTGCGCGCGGGGCGGGGCCCGCGCGCGCGGCGGCAACGTCACGAGGCGAGGGCGGCGGGCGCGCCGGCCGCGCGCCGGCCTCATCCGCTGAGGCTTCGAGGAAAAGGAAGCGCGCCTTTTCCTCCTCGAGGTAAGGGGCTTGATCCTTTACTTTGGTTTGGTTTTTTGATGATCAGGCGTTCTAACCCTCCGTTTGTGCTCACGCGGTGGTGCCAATTGTGCCTCCCCTCGCACCGGCCAAGGTGCTGAGGACGGACGCGTCCATCCCCACCCGGCGGCGCTCGTCGAGGGCGTCACGGGCGGGGGCAAGCACGACGGCGGCGGGCGAGAGCTCGCGGGGCGCGGGCCGGGGCCTCGAGGCCTCGGCCGACGGATCGGTCCGCCGGCCGCGGCCCCGGCGGTTGCCGAGGAGCGACCGGCGCCGGCCATTGTGGGGGCGCGGCCGCGGTAGCGGCCGTGGCGGAGGCGCGGCCGCGGAGGGGCTGTTGCTACGGGGGCGCGGTCCGTGGCACCGAGCCGCGGAGAGGAGGCGGAGCGGGTGCAACCCGTGGCGGCGCCCGTGGTCGCGAGGCGCAGCCGGGGGTGGTGGCCGCGGCGCCGCGCCGGCGCCCGCGACCACGGAGGCGCAAGTGGAGGCGCCGGTGGGGGGCGGCGCAAGGGCCGGTGCCGCCCGGCGGTTCCCGGGCGGGAGGTGGTGGAGGTCCCGGATGACGACTCCCCGCCGCCGGGTGGGGATCGGTGGGCTAGCTTCCCCACACGCTCCCCCGAGCCCAAAGAGGGGGGGCCCTCGTGAGGCGGCACGAGGGGCACATGGTGGCGGGGGACCGAGGACACGGTGCCGAGGCCTCGTCCTCCCGCGCCGGCCACCCCGCCCGGTGGAGGGGGCCATCGACGATCCCCCGGCGTTTGCGATGCCGGGGGGAGTAGGAGCTGCGGGGCGAGCTCCGGAGCCACGGCGCCACGCTCAACCGCGCGCTGAACGAGGCGTTGCGGGTCCATGGCGGCCCCGCATGGCGCGTCTTCCAGGTAGGGTGTCGTCGCTCGTTTTCTTCTTCCTCTCATTTTTGTGCGCTGCCTCTGTGCCGTAGCGCTTACGGGTTTTGATGTGTGGGTGCCAGGAGCTCTAGCGCCGCGCCCACGACAAGTACGACGCCTTCGACCGGGTGAACGCCGAGGTCCACCGGCTCCGGGAGCGGTGCAGCGCTTTCGACGCGCTTGCTGACGCCCTCCGGTCCCCGGATGGCCGGGCCGGCGTCTGGGCCATGGCTTGGCGCGACGAACTCCCCGAGAGCTCAAGGCCGGACCCAGCGCACCGCTCGAGCCTCGAGCGGGTCTGCGCAGCCCTCATCGATCGTGATGAGGCGCTGTGGCAGGCGCGCTCAGACTTGGAGAAGATGCGGACGCTGGCAACCAATTGGGAGGCGGAGGTGGCCAACGTCCGTGGCGAGAACAGGGAGCTTCGCTCGTCGCTCGAGGGGCGCGGCGCGGCGGCGTCGGGGGCCGAGGAGCGGGCGCGCGGGCGCGGAGCGGAGCGGGGGCCAAGGAGGCCGACGACTTGAAGGCCGCCCTCGACGCCAAGGCCGCGGCCCTTGTCGCCGCCGAGGAGCGGCTCTGCGGAGAGCACCGCCCGCCAAGGGGCCGAGGGGCGGCTCCGGCGAGAGCGAGCCGCCCTTGCCGACGCCGGACGGCGGCCGGAGCGAGGAGCGCGTCGCTCGCGAGGCGGCGCAGAAGTCCTTGGCGTAGCGGGACGACAAGCTCTCTAGGACCGAGGGCGAGCTCATTGTGCTCAGCATTGCAAGCACAAACCAGGAGCTGGCGGTCGAGGCCGAGCGCCGCGCTCTCGAGATGGAGAGGAAACAAGTCGAAGGTGAGCCACTGTTTGACTCTTGTCTTGTTGGTTTTTCTGTAAGAGGGCTCGCGTTCCCCTTTCTGATTTCTTTCTTGTCTTGGCGATTCCAGGCTTGCGCACCGCCCTGGGGCACGCGGTGAGCGGGCGAGGCGGCTGCGAGCTTCCTACAACTCCTCCGAGCCGGGAGCCGCGGGAGGCTGCGTGGTGCGGCCCTCGAGATCCGCCGCGCCGTGGAGGAGGGCGAAGCACAGGCCGGCAGCTCGTTGGCCAGCCGCCTGCGTGCCCTTGGCGGTCATGTCACCGAGCGCATGCGCCGGGCGCTGCCTCTGGGCGTCCAGAAGGCCCTCGGAGTGGTGCGATCCCACTACGAGGTCAACTTCGAGGAGTTGGCGGAGGGCTACATCGTTCCCGAGGGCGTCGAGGACGAGGTAGCGATGGAGCGTGTGGATGCGCTCGCCGCCAACGCCGCCGGGTTGCTCGCCGAAGCCTTCGAGGAGTTCCTCTTCCCGGACGCCGCTGACGCTGCCGCCCCACCCGCCTGAAGACATTTGGGCGCTAGGCCCGTTTTTTGTTCATGTATCAGTATTCTGGCCATGCGGCCTTGTAAATAAGCACATTATCTTAGTCGTAAACATTTGTTGATTTGAAATGAAATCTTTTGCTTATTGCGCTTTTTTGTTTCTCCTTCTTCCTGAGTAGATTTTACTTAGGGGAGTTCGATTTTCGCGGGGGCCCGCCGGGTTGGAGGCGAGAGAGAAGGGCCGTATCCTCGCAGCGTAGGCTATCTCTGACTCGCGCGCTCCTTCCGCTAGGCCGCCTGCGCCCTGTTCGAATCGTTGCTCGAGGTTGAAGTAGGAAACAAACTTAGCGCATGTGAGTTGTTTTATTTTTGCGCAAAAAATGGGACCATTTTGGGGGGGGGTGCCCCCCGCAGTAGCCCCCGAGGGTAACTTGGGTTTCAGGGGAAAGCCGAGTTGCCCTTTATATTAGACTTGAGGCGTTTACATAGTTGTCACCAACTGGGGTGTTGGCCATATGATTTTTACAACAAAAAATGCTTGGGAGTCCTAGCTAGGGGTAGAAACGACGTAGCTGTTGGATGTTCCAAGCGTTGGTGAGCTCTTCACTGTCCTCGTTGGCCAGCTTGTACGTGCCGGGCTTGAGTATCTTCACCACGACGTAGGGTCCCTCCCATGGGGGCGATAGCTTGTGGGGCCCTCTGTTGTCTTGGCGTAGCCTTAGGACCAGATCCCCTTCGCTGAAATCTCGCCGGCGTATCTTGCGTGCTTGGTGGCGCCTGAGGGACTGTTGGTACCCTGCGGAATGCATCAAGGCCACGAGGCGTGCCTCGTCCAGCTGATCCAGCGAGTCCTCGCGGGCTCGCTGGCTGGCATCCTCGTCATAGCCTCGAACCCTGGGCGATCCGTATTCCAAGTCCGTGGGGAGGACGGCCTCCGCGCCATGGACTTGGAAAAACGGGGTGAACCCAGTGGCTCTGCTCGGGGTGGTCCTTAGGCTCCACACGACCGCTGGTAGCTCTTGGAGCCATTTTCGCCCAGATTTGTTCAGCTGGTCGAAAATTCTGGGTTTTAGGCCTTGCAAGATCATGCAATTGGCACGCTCTACTTGGCCGTTGGTCTGTGGGTGTGCCACGGCTGCCCAATCCACACGGATGTGGAACTTGTCGCAGAACTCCAAGAACTTCCGTCCCGTGAACTGGGACCCATTGTCGGTGATGATGGAGTTTGGCACTCCAAAGCGGTAGACGATGTCGGTGAAGAATGTTACCGCCTGCTCCGCCCTTAGATTCGTGATGGGGCGTACCTCCACCCACTTGGAGAACTTGTCGATTGCGACCAACAAGTGGGTGAAGCCCCCGGGCGCCTTCCGCAGGGGCCCGACGATGTCCAGCCCCCACACGGCAAATGGCCACGTTACGGGGATGGTCTGCAGGGCATGGGCGGGCAAGTTGGACTTGCGAGCGTAGAACTGGCACCCTTCGCAGGTGCGCACGATCTCGCTGGCGTCCGTGACCGCAGTGGGCCAGTAAAAGCCCTTGCGGAACGCGTTGCCGACGAGGGTGCGGGGCGCGGCGTGGTGGCCGTAGATCCCCGCATGGATGTCCCGCAGAGCTCGCGCCCCTCGGGGATGGTTATGCACCGCTGTAGGATGCCGGAGGCGGCGCGCTTGTACAGCTCGCCGTCAACGAGGGCAAAAGACTTGGCCATCCTGGCGATGCGCCTGGCCGCGGCCCGGTCTGCGGGGAGTTCCCCTCGAGCGACCCAGGCGATGTATTTTTCACGCCAGTCCGCTTGGACGGGAGCCGGCTCGATGTCCATCACGTCGGCCTCGTGGGAGCCATACCCCTCGAGAAGGGAGAGCACGTACGCCTCGTTCGAGGGGTCCTCGTCCATGGGTTCCGCACCCGCTGGATTTGAGGGAGCCCCCGAGGGTTCGTCGCGACTCGAGGGGTAGGGCTCGAAGACGACCGAGGGTTGAGCGACGTCGCGCGCGAAAATGTTCGGGGGGACGGTGATCCGCCCGGACGCAATCTTGGCGAGCTCGTCCGCCTCCTCATTGTACCGGCGAGGCACATGGTTGAGCTCGATGCCGTAGAACTTGTCCTCGAGTGCTCGCACGGCTTTGCAGTAGGCCTCCATCTTGTCGTCGTGGCAGCTCGCGTTCTTCATGACCTGATCGATCACGAGCTGCGAGTCCCCCCGCACGTCGAGGCGCTTGACGCCTAACTCAATGGCGATTTTGAGGCCGCAGAGGAGGGCCTCGTATTCGGCCATATTGTTAGACGCGGGGAAGTAGAGGCGCACCGCGTACTGCATGTGTTCCCCGAGGGGTGACACGAAGAGCGAGCCCGCGCCCGCCCCCGTTTTCATCACCGAGCCGTCGAAGAACGCAGTCCGGCCTCGCTTGGATCCGCGGCGGCGGTAGCTGCGTGTCCGTCCATTCGGCGACGAAATCAGCCAAAATTTGGGATTTGACAGCCTTGCGCGGGCGTAGGCGAGCGTCTCGCCCATCGGTTCTACGGACCACTTGGCGATCCTGCCCGCGGAGTCGGGGTTGCGGATGATCTCCCCTAGCGGGAAGGAGGAAACCACCGTGACGGGGTGGGCCTCGAAGTAGTGGCAGAGCTTGCGCCGCGCAAGGACTACCGCGTACAGCAACTTCTGGACCTGGGGCTAGCGCGTCTTCGTGTCTGACAGGACTTCGCTGATGTAGTAAACCGGCCGCTGTACAGGCAAGGCATGCCCTTCCTCCGTGCGCTCCACGACGATCACGGCGCTGACCACCTGGGTGGTTGCGGCCACGTAGAGTTGCAGGGGTTCGCCGCCTTGCGGCGGCGTGAGGATCGGGGCGTGCGTTAGAGACGCCTTCAGTTTGTCGAGCGCATCCTGGGCCTCGGTGGTCCAGGAGAAGCGCTCGTGCTTCTTGAGTAGGCGGTAGAGGGGCAGGCCCTTCTCACCGAGCCGCGAGATGAAGAGGCTCAAGGCGGCGAGGCACCCCAACACCTACTGGACCCCTTTGAGGTCCCGGATCGGACCCATCCGTTCGAGGGCCGCAACCTTTTCAGGGTTGGCCTCGGTTCCCCGCTGGGAGACAATGTATCCCAGGAGCATGCCTCGCGGCACTCCAAAGACACACTTTTCGGGGTTTAATTTGACCCCATTGGCCCGTAGGTAGTTGAACGCGACGCCAAGGTCGCCAACCAGGTCGTCCGCCTTCCTGGTTTTTACGACGATGTCGTCCACGTATGCCTCGACCGTCCGCCCGATGTGATCCCCAAAAACGTGCTGCATGCAACGCTGGTATGTTGCACCCGCGTTTCTGAGGCCAAATGGCATCGTGACGTAGCAGATTGTCCCGAACGGTGTGATGAATGAAGTCGCGAGCTGGTCGGACTCCTTCATCTTTATTTGGTGGTACCCGGAGTAGGCATCGAGGAAGCAAAGCAATTCACACCCAGCCGTTGAATCAACGATCTGATCAATGCGTGGCAAAGGGAAAGGAACTTTAGGAAATGCTTTATTAAGACTAGTGTAGTCTATCACATCCGCCACTTCCCATTCTTTTTCTTTACAAGCACGGGGTTTGCTAGCCACGTTGGGTGGAACACCTCCTTGATGAATCCGGCCTCGAGAAGCTTCCGCAGCTCCGCTCTGATTGCCCGTCGCCGCTCCTCGTCGAAGCGGCGGAGCCGTTGTTGCACGGCGCGGGCGTTTGGCAGGATGTCAAGGGAGTGCTCGGCGACTTCCCTCGGGATGCCTGGCATGTCCGAGGGGCTCCACGCGAAGATGTCGGCGTTGGCGCGGAGAAAGTCGACGAGCACCACTTCCTATTTGGGGTCGAGGGCGGAGCTGACCCTCAACGCCTTGCCCTCGGGGGCTGAAGGGTCGAGGGGGACCCCCTTGGTCTGCTCCGCGGCCTCGAAGGTGCCGGCGTGCTTGGCGGCGGAGTCGAGGTCTTCGTTGACCATCTTCTCCAACGTGTTCACCAGCGCTTCATCCAGCGCCAGTGCCTCTGCGTGTTCTACGCACTCGACGTCGCAGTGGAATGCGTGCTCGATCGACGAGCCGACGTTGATGACGCCGTTTGGTCCCGGCATCTTCATCTTCAGGTAGGTATAATTGGGGACCGCCATGAATTTGGCGTAACAGGGTCGCCCAAGTATAGCGTGGTAGGCCCCCTTGAACCCCACCACCTCGAAGGTGAGGATCTCCTTGCGGAAGTTCTCTGGGGTGCCAAACCAAACTGGCAGGTCAATCTACCCGAGGGGCTGGACCTGCTTGCCCGGCGCAATGCCATGGAATGGCTTCGTGCTGGGCCGCAGCTCGTCCAGCCCGATCCCCATCAAGCGCAGCGTTTGCGCGTAGAGGATATTGAGGCTGCTGCCTCCGTCCATGAGGACCTTCGAGAACCGGGCGTTCCCGATGATGGGGTCGACCACCAGCGGGTACTGGCCCGGGTTGGGGACGCGGTTCGGGTGGTCTTCCCGGCTGAAGGTGATGGCGTCCTCCGACCAGTTGAGGAAGGACGGAGGCGCCCTCTCCGCGGCGAGGACCTCATGTTGCTCCTTCTTGCGTTGGCGGGTCGACATGTCGACAGTTGGCCCCCCAAAGATGAGGAAAACGTTTTCGACGGCGGGGAAGCCGCCTGCATCGCCATCGCCTCCGTTATTCTTGGCCTCTACCTCCTTCGCGGCGGCACAGCCATAGAACTTCTTGAGCATATCGCACTGCTCAAGGGTGTGGTTCACTGGGGTCTTGTGGTAAGAACATGGCTTTTTTAGCATGTCGTCAAATACCCCCGGGCCTCGAGGGGCCGGTCGAGGGCCCCGTCGAGCCGGGTCAACAGCAAGGGCCTCGGCATTGCCGCCGTCGCGCCCCTGCTCGCGCGCCTCGCAGCGCGGCTTCTTCCCCTTCTTTCCCCGCTTGTTGTTGCGGTGGGGCTCCTTGGACTTGCTGCCCTCCGCGGGCGCGTCCTCCGAGCGCTTGCCCTTCTTGCCGTCGAAGATCGCCCCCACGGCCTCTTCTCCGGAGGCGAAGCTGGTGGCGATGTCGAACAGCTCGTTGCAGTCCGCAGGCGGGCTGCGTCCCAGCTCCCGCACGAGGTCCCGGCACGTGGTGCCCTCAAGGAAGGCGTGCACGATCTCGGACTGCGCCACGCTGGGGAGCTCCGTGCAGCGCTTGGAGAAGCGCCGTATGAAGTCCCGCAGCGACTCGCCGGGCTTCTGCGTGCAGGAGCGCAGGTCCCACGAATTTCCGGGGCGCACGTACGTGCCCTGGAAGTTGCCCACGAACGTGCGGACCAGATCGTCCCAGTTGTGGATCTGGCTGGCGGGCAAGTGCTCGAGCCACGTCCGGGCCGCGTCGCCGAGGTGCAGGGGCAAGTTGCGGATGATGACCTCGTCGCTGGTGGCCCCGCCCAGCTGGCAAGCCAAGCGGTAGTCGTTGAGCCACACGCGGGGGTCCGTCTCCCCGTTGTACTTGACGATGGTCGAGGGTTGGCGGAAGCGTTGGGGGAACGCTGTCGCGCGGATCTCCCGGCTGAACACACGGGTGCCTGGAGGCTCCGGCGTCGGGGAGCGGTCCTCGCCGCTGTCGTAGCGTCCACCCCATCGAGGGTGGTATCCCCTCGCTGCTCGTGCGTTCGCCCTGCTGGTGCGCCTGGCGTTGATGACGTTGCGGGCGTCGCCATCCAGTGTCCTGCGTGCGTCAAGGAGCCGCTCCTTGGCCGGCGTGCGTCCTTGATCGGCGGGCCGCCCCGCCGGTCCCCCTGCGTGCACCGAGGGTTCGCCCAACTGGTGCAGCTTCGTCGTCCCGCGCATCCCCCTGTTGGCGGATGCGTGAGGCCGAGCTCTCGGCCTGCTGGACGGCCGCTTGTTCGATGAGAGTTTGCACCTCGCGGTGCAGGTCTCGAGCCTCGGGGGTCGAGGGTGCCGGCATGGCCCGCAGCAGCGTTGCGGCTGCGATGAGCTTTTGGCTCGCCCGCGGGGGCGCGTCCGCGTTGTCGACGTTGGGGACGGTGTTGATGCGGTCGCGGACTCGTCGGCCCCGGCTCCCGCGCGCGTTCGCCGCGTGCGGAGGCTTCCCCCCGCCATTGAGGCGCGGAGCGCCCGCACCGTCCGCATATTCCTCCGCCGGCTTGGCCTCGAGCTCGCGGGCTTGGGCTAGCGCGCGTCGGCGTCGGCCCCGGTAGGAGCGCTTGGCCCCGCGGCCGGGCGCGTGGCGATCCCTGGGGCAGGCGTGACTTCCCCGTCTCCGGCGCCCACCGCACCGGTGGCATTGGCCGGGTCGTTGGTGATGACGGCGTAGCATTCCCGCGCGGGACCGTAGCTCCCGATGCTGGAGTCATCGGAGCAGCCGAACCAGTAGTCCGTAGCGTCGAGGAAACGTCGGAACACAACTGGGTCTGGCACGCCGGAGAAGTCCCACTACGCGTATCCTTGGCGGTTGGCGGGTGGCAACGCGTCGATGGAACCCAGGGACGACTCGTCCCCTGCCGAGGCGCCGGGGTCCCTGGCGACGAAGACGTGACGGCCAGGCGGAACCCTGCGCATCATGTTGTTGACGTTGGCGTTGTGGGCCGATGTAGTGCCACGCAGCCCGATGGGGATGCGCGGTCCGGAGACCGTGCGCTGTCCCCGCCGGGCGGTGGCGGTCGTGATGGCGGGCGCGCCGCGGCGAGTGGCGGCGCGCTCGGCCCGCCGCCGCTCGGACCGCGCCCGGCACGAACGCCGCCCGCAGCGTCGGCGGCGTCGTGGCGTCGACGGGCCCGCGGCATCCGTGCTGCGCGGCGCCCGCGCCGTGGTGGTACGTGCGGCGGGGGCCGGAGCTGACCTGGCCTGGCGCCGCGCGCGAAGCTCCTCATGGTTGGTGAGGCGCATGAGATAGCCATTCCCCGTGGCCTGAAAGTTCAGGTCCCCGAAGCGAATTTCGAACCCGGCTGGGAGGGGGTCCGAGCTACCCATGCAGTAGCATGTACCACGGTACTCAGTGCGGATCACCATGGAGGGAGTTGACGGAATGACCTTAGGCGCTCGATTGCCCCACGGTGGGCGCCAACTATCGGTGCGGAAAGTGGTCCCGACACTAACCAGTAGATAGCACCGAGGTCTATCCCTCAATGGTCGATGCTAAGCAATAAGAGACACGGGATTTATCCTGGTTCCGGCCGAGGGGGCCGTATGTCCAGCAGTGGTGTGCTCAAGGCACTATATTGCTCAGCACCGGGGGTGCCTGTAGCGGGGCTGCTACAAGCGAGGCGGGAGAGGAAGCGTGGCTTCCAAGTCTCTGGAGGAGTGGCTGAAGATATTGCGGGAGAATTGGAGAATGAGTACGTGGTGTGTCGTGTGTTCCTGTCTGTCTCCCCCCGCGGCTGGGGGGTTCGCCCCCCTTTTATAGATCAAGGGGGAGGCGGATTACATGCGCGCCGTGCTATCTAGCTACGTGGGGAAGTGCGACGTGCTATGCTGTAGAGTGGGCGGCCGTCCGGACGATCCTTGCGGCGATCTGGCCATCATGGCCTACCTTGCACCCGAACAGTGGCGGTTCGAGGGTTGAAGGGTAGTGGATGGTGGCGATGTCCTCTGATAGGCTCGAGGGAGGTGCTGACGTTGGCCTGTACGGAGCACAGGAGTAGGTAAAACGGCGTCCCTTCCCAACGTGCTTCGCAATGCTGGAGTTGTTGCTACAGCGCCTGGCATGCGCCTGCACGCGCGGGGACGGCGGCCACGCTGTTACAGTGGCAGGGGTGGTGTTCCACCAGCCTAGCGCCTCCACCTAACCCTGTAGGGTCACAAGAAAGTGAATCGAGGGTGCATCCGGCCCCCCTTCGAGGGCTCGGCGTGTTAGCCGTACTGGAGCAGGCGCACGGCGTCACGGGACTGACACCGGCCGCGCTGCACAGTCCCTCCCCACAGTGATGGGGATGGGCTCCTCCCTAGGGAGTTGGTGCGGCGGCACCGGGGTGCAAGCCCCGGGCACATGATGGCGCCGTCCCGCCGGTGTCAGGGCATTAAATGCCCGTGTACAGGGGCCGGCGCACGCGTGAGGGGTGCCCTCGAGCGTGGCGGACCCCGGCTGAGGGCGGGACGTACCCTCGAGCGAGGCGGAACCCGCCCGAGGGGGAGCGAGCCCTCGAGCGAGGCGGAGCCCGCTCGAGGGAAGTGCTACCCCTCGAACGGGGCGGAGCCCGCCCGAGGGGGGCGCGCATCCTCGAGCGAGGCGGAGCCTGCCCGAGGGGATCTCTAAGAGGGCCGCCTTGATGGGTCGTCGGGGTCCCTGCGGCGTGGGCTGTTCCCTGCATGGTTAGGCAAATTGTGTTTTGGCTTTGTTGCGGGTTTTAAGTGAGGATTTCCCCGTTGTTTAAGGGGACCCCTAGGGCTGTCCCCGACAGCATGATCTGAAGTAAACATCAGCAACAACAAGTTTCATAACCCTACATGTCATTCATGGTCGTTCATCACTATGAAGTTAGAAACAACTAGTAGTTAAACATCAACAAGCAACAAGTTTCATAATAAACGTAACTACCTATTTTTATTTAACTCGCCAAGCATCAATTCATTCTCCTTCTCAACCCATTCCAGCTTTGCCTTCACCTTTTCAACTCAGCGGCAGTAGCTTCAAGCTGCTTCTTAGCAATTTCACAGTCTTCCTTCAAATCACTTGCTTCCTCTCGACCTTTTTCAACAACCTTTGTCAGCCTCTCCAGAATAGTAGTAGTCCTAGCATCCCATCCCATTGAGGATCAATCCAAATAAACGTCCCACATCGTTGTTCTTCAGGCTGTAGACACCAAAAACATACATGTTCATACACTTATGCATTTGCAACACTGACATCAAGAGTACAAGTACTATAAGTCTATTGAAAATTTAAAAAGTTACTGTTTACCTGACCGCAGATTTCATACCAACACCCAAGGGTGCACAAGGGTTCCTTGACAAGGACAACATACCCATGCTCGCACATTTTATAGTGATCCACAAGGATAAGATCAACATTAGGAGGGCCCGATGTAACGAAATCAGTGGACCGTGCCACCTCTAGAAGCTAGTAAAATACAAGAAGCTATCAATCTGATGCAAATTGAAAACTAACTGAATCTAACACCTATGAATTGTCAATAGCCTATCAACTTATAACACCAATCGAAGTGTAAATCTGAGGGTATGAAGAAATCTGAAGCAATATTATTTGTATATGCTCATCAATCTGCTTGATCCCCAAATCTAGAAATCTCCATCCCAAGGTTGTTAGGAGAAAATGTAGTGGTTCAAACTAGAAAACTAACCTTGTTGTGCTGACTCAGGTAGTGATAGCCGGGAGGTGCCGCATAACTCACCCTCTCATTGGCGCTAAGATTCCCCATTCCTACCACAAGCTGTCGTTGTAGATCTACGTAACAGAAGTCGAAAGTCTATGCGAAGTCTGACCGTCTGAGTGAAGCGTCTCGCCAGCCATTCCATAAGCAATTATATTAAAGACTCACTTGAAACTTACTTGTGGGACCTAGTCACTGTACTGAGTTATCCAAAAATTATAAGCATAAGGAAACTTTTTTTTTGTAAAATTGACACAACAAATAAGTGGTGCAGTGGTAAACAACATAGTCTTGTTCCTATAGGTCTCTAGTTCGAACCATAGCAATGCTAAATTGTTTTTGCAACATTTAGTGACCTTGCCTCTGGTGGCCTGGCGAAAATGCACGAGTTGTGGGACCCTTAAAAATTTTATGACGACTTGGAACACTCTATTTTTGAAATAATTCTTACACTTGGAACACTATGTTTTTCAAAATAATGCTCACATGTGGGACTGATGTTGGTTTATGACGTTGTTGATGGTCGATTTTTGTACACCTAGCTATGAGTTTACCGTCAACATTTGCACATATTTGATGTCCTAACTAACAGTACTAACCCCCTTGATATGACAAGTCTGCACTCGCATGTGGTTTTTGGAGTATGTTGTTTATGCAGGACTTAAGCGCTTAAAGGAGTACTTTCGGGTAAAGTTCATCAAGCACTTTATGAGAAGATCATGAAGCCCGTCACAAGTCAAGACACGAAGTAAACAAGACTCCAGACAACCCAAGGACCAAAGCATAAATCTGTAAACCTCCAAGGACCTGAACAGAAGATGCTAGAGCTTGGATGACAAGTGTCGCTATCTAAACCGTGGAGAAGACGACATCAAGGGCCCAGATGCAGAAGGGAGCATGTCAACAATTGATCGAGAAGCATCGGGGAGTGAACGGGGACTGAACAGGGCCCAGGTCGGTCTGCCCCAGGCCGACCGGCCTAGCCCCTTTTTCGTGGCGGTTCGATCTCCTCTTTGATCTAGATGCTCCTCTGTCAATAAATAGCTCCTACGCCGAAGGGCCACTACATCCATTCACCAGAGAGCCGCCGACATGAAAGAGAAGCACTGGAGGAAGCCGACGGACGCTGCAAATTCTCGAGTTGCCTAGGAGATGGCCTAGGACATGCCCTAGCCGCCATGGTTGTCCCTACATGGTGAAGCTATGGTGGAATTTCGGAGCCACACCCTGCATTCATCAAGGCATTTGTACATTCAACATTCGATGGTGATATAATCGTATCTTGTCTTTGCTTTGAGTTACTTCGATGCGTGCCTTATTCATATGTGTAGATAGCATATGCCCTTAATAGGAATAGAGTAATCATGGTGGTTAGTCTATCTCTTGCAGATACATTGTTGTACTGCACAGACTGAGGTTGTCGTCCGTTGATGATTATCTTCACGTAGTGATAGTGCGAGGGAGGAGAAAGCGGCGAGCGAACGTGTAATGTTGAGTCGATGACTCATTCTCATGTCGTAAGATTAGATTTGTTTTTCACCATGGCCAGAGCGACAACAAGAAGACGATATGCTAGGGTTACCTTTGGATGTCTGCCTTTATGTCTAGGTGGATGTGATCCATACATCCTTTCATGTTTCTATGTTTAATCTTTATGCAGTTAACGCTTCACAAAGGGTTAGACTATTAGGTTAGATAGAGAACATTAGCGGTTTGCTTCTGATTCTTGGATTGACAAACCATGGGGACCATCCTTGGTGAAAAGGCACCAAGTCACCTGTGCACTTGCGGTGAACTTCAACACGGTTTTGAACCGTCAACAAGCCCTTTTCTGGTGTCGTTGCCAGGGACCAGCAACTCGAACCCTAGGGCGATTTATCTTTTTCTTAAATAACCCTAATTTTATTATTATTCCATATACCATGTGTTTCTTGTTTGTGTCCTTTAATGCATGTGAAACCCTAGACACAAAGCGACCGAGGAGTTTTCAACATTCAAACTTTGACAAGTCCAACCTTGGTCAACCAAGTTGATGGTTACACAATGATTTGCTCTTTAGTGGTAGGTTCTCACTTTTGTTAGTGGCCCAACATCCGCTATCGAGCCCCCTCCCAAAGCAAATGAAGATGAACAAGGTATGCCTATGTGTGTCAATTAAAGTTTTAGACTAATGCCTTTTGGGGGTTTGTTTGTTCGAGCTATAGGTTTCGGAAACGACCATGTCAAGCACGATAGAGAAGGATTCGATTACCATCATGCTCATACAGAGATGGTAATGATTTCTTGAAGCCAAGGTGTAACACCTCGTGTTTTTGCTCAGTGGTGATTTGTGCTAATGACCGTCTTAACTTCTCCTCTAACACCCATAAGAACTCTAGGTTGACCCATGGTCAAAACCCTAGCTTAAAACCCTAGTATCCCCTTTGACCCCTTGTGCCATTCTAGAACTTTGGCACGTTCTCCAATATTTCACTAAACACTTCAAAATCTCCCAATGGGAAAAATGTGCAGAATTTTAAGGCACACAACTTCTCTATTGAGTGGCATTGCTAGTTTGGAGTGTAGGGTGGTGAAAATTGCTAATCAAGGTGCTGGATCACTATTCATCGGCGCCGAGATTTTGGCATTGACGTTCCTGCTCAAACCAGTGAGCAAAACCCTATCGAGCCTTTGGCATTTTTGAAGAGGGTAACTTGCTCAACAACTTTGGTATTCAAAGTTCAGAGCACTTCTGTTTGAATTTTTGGAGAGAATTTAGTTTAAAAAAGGGCTAAACAAAATTTGTGCCTGAATGCCGGCGCCCCCGCGCAGGACATCGCCGAGCACCGCTGAGGCGCCGGAAAACCCAACGGTCCGAGGCCCACGCCGGTGACACTATGCACTAGAGGCCGTGACGCTTGCGTGGAGGCCTAGGCTAGTGCCACGCGACCGTTGCACACTCGCCGGCGGGCGAACCGCCATTCCTCATTGACCGTCGTCTCCGTCGCACGTCGCCGCCGCTCCGCGCCCATGCTGGAGTTCCTGTAGGCCACGACGGTGAGGTGGAACCACCTCTACGCGCCTATAAAACTTCCCTTTCCTTTTTCCCTCGCGCGCCCGAGAGCACACCGTCCGCCGCCGCCCGCCTTTGATGCCCCTCGGTGAGCTCCTTGATCCGCTCAACTCAAGTGCCGCCTAAGCCTGCCTGGACCTTCCTCTTGCACCACTTGAGCTTACACACGTGCGTGTTGGCCTAACCAAACTGCCTTCTCACCGGAGCCGAAGCTCCCGCGGCCGCCGCCGGATCACCATTGCCGAGCTCGCCCCTCCGCCGATTCTCCAAGCCCCGGGACCCACCTATCATCTTCCCTATGACACATGGAAGGTACCCGTGCAACACATTGCTGAGCCCCACCCCTATATTCACCGCCGTCTGAGCCTCCGCGGCCGCGCCGCTTCTGCTCCACCGCCGCCGCTCGCCGGTGACCTCCCCGGCCGAATCTCCACCACCAATCGATCGAGGGTAAGGCCAATCACACTCCCTGCCCGCTTGTTTGCCTCCCCATGCCTCACCTCGCCGCCGGCGAGTGCGCCACTGCCGTCGGGTACGGTGGGGGAAAACCGAGGGCACATTTGTGAAGATTTAAAAATTCCAGGGGTCTGCGTGCATAAAGATTCTATCCCCTTCTATATGTGTGGGCTGAAACTTGTAAAATCGATATAAAATTGTAGAAAACTCCAAAAATGGCAAACTCAATTTTGTAGTATTCTTTGTAACAAGAACTACAACTTTCTCCACATATGTATATACTTTGGAGCTATAGTTTTTGCTTGGAAAATGGAAAAGTAAAATACCTAGATCTGTGATTCTGCAAAATCCACACATGATCTTGAGTTGGATTTTGGATATGTTGTGGGAACTAGCATGTTTAGGTTCTTTGCCAAAATTTGCACAAAGGTACTGAAGGAATCGTTTTATATAAAGTATCTTCTGATATTGATAAATCTGCCTAAATGATTTTTGTAGCTTAGAATATAATTATTCTTGAGCTCAACTTCTGGATATTGTCATGTTAGGCTAAAATACATCTTTGGTGAATTTACCATGATTTTATCTCTGTTATTAATAGCATTTAGGAATTTATGCTTGTTTTTAATCAAAAATATGTATAGCAAGGTCCATAAGGGCTATAGGTGTGTTTGTTGGTTCTTTTGGCTTGTTTTAGGCCAGAGCATGTGTAGGAGAAAGTTTGACTTCATTTCTGTTATGTTTATTATAATATGCTTTAATCCTCTATTTGCTAGCTAGAAATACTTTTATTTAGGTGCATTTAAATTCATGGGTGCAAACTAGTTGCTTGCTGTCCAGACGAGTGTTTTCTGGTCATTAGGACCAGTTGGCACTATTGGACAAGTTTGAAGCATGATTGGTTGATTAAAAGAGTGCAAACTAGATTAATCTAGTAAAGGGAAAATAGGTAAAATACATCCTTTTTGTGCATAAATTAAATAAATGAGTTAGGAAATTAAATTTGTGGCACAAAAGTAATTTTCCTTGCTGTTTGTAAATAAATAAAATATTCTTTATAGATGTGTACACCAACACCATCATGAAAGTGTTGTATAGTCTTTTTGTGTTTACTTTAATTGAGTAAATATTTAAATGCTTTCTTTAAAGTGATTATGGCCAACCCTATACAACTTATAGTTGTTGCTACTGTTTTATTATGTGAACTAAATTAATTTATTTGTATATATATGTACACAGCCACCGTTAGAAAGTCTAGCTATAAAGCATCACACAATGCTCCTTTATAGGAAGAGAATGCTGAATGTATCTTTATCTAGGTGAATGTGGTCAACCATGCACCTCATGGTTGCCAAAAGTGGTTTTGTGATGAATTAACTCAATCTGCCAATTAAGTCTTGCATTTGCATTCTCCGTGTAGAAGTCCCCGACGGTAGCTATACGCTCGTGCCGGCTGACGAGGACAAGGGAGCAGGAGGAGACGTGCACTACGTGACCGTAGAGGAAGACCCGGGCCAAAGTCCGGAAGTTGGTGTGTCTGCTTGTGCTGACGAAGGAAAGCCCCAGTTTATTCATTAATCTATGTGTTCCTTTAAACTTCTGAATTTACTTATTGCTGTCTTATGTGCATTTACGTTTAGGAGTTGAAGTGAAACCCTAGTTGCATGATCCTTAAGTACCATGGTCTTTTACTAGCATGTTAGGTCGCTAGTTGCTATGCTTTAAGGATCCGGTACAAGTCGAGTGATGTTCGTCACTCGCGAGAATAGGATCTCCTTTTGGAATCACGTTATTGGTTAAATGGATTGCTCATGTGGTAAGAGCATGGGATTTGAGCTTTGGTCCAATGGCTTCGTTGGTTAAGTGTTTGAAAGTACTAAACACTTGTTAGAAATGGGCATGGTAAGCCTAGTACCTAAATGAGGCGGTACGGGGTTTTACTATCACTACTCTTATGGTCGCAGCCCCGGGCTCGCCGCCGGAGTGCATGCATGAGGTTGGGTGACCTTAGTGGCGTAGCCCAGATAAACCTTGTACTTAAGACTGTGAGTTATCATCCCCAAACCTAAGAAAGACTACTTACCCGACTGGCCATGATATCCCTTTATGATGGAACTTTGTGAAGATTATTACTTTGATTAAATGTTTGTACAACTTTCATTGCGATAGTTGCTTATCTAGTAAAGATTACTTCTACTAGAACATGAGCTAAAATGTGAAAGTAAGGATTCACTACTTAGTAGCTTATTCGCAAACAAACCCACTAGCCAAAAGCCATGCATGATTAGAGGTAAGATCTTTCTTTTAGACGGGTAAGACTTGCTAAGTATTAGTATACTCAGCCTTGCTTTATAAATGTTGTTTCCAGGTAATGCATGCGATGTGTGGCCCGGAGAACTTCCACCCGGTTAGGAGCTGGAATGGGTGGATGACGAAGAGTGATTGCATCATGGGCAGGCCTCCAATGATGTGATCGTATCGTTTAGTTACTTCCGCTGTTTCAATAAACTCTTAACCATTTGAAGGACCGATAAGGCGACCGAGAGGGGGGGGAGTGAATGGGAGCCGATAAAAATTCTTCTCGAGGGAGATTGAAACTCCGACAAGACGAACTAGCTCGGTCGGACCCCCGAAATCACACGCTCCGCACTTCTACCTCCCGTTTGCCAAAACCACGTAGCCACCGGAGTGCTACCGGTCCTAGGAACAAACTCTACCAAAGAACCGCAACACACACGCGGCACCGACCGGCGGAAACAACTCGAAAGCCGGCTAACCAAGGGGGGCGGTTAGACCGGGTATAGGGGGCGGTTAGACCGCCTCCACCCCGGCAACCAAGAAATCCTCCGAAACGCCTCTTCCGAGCACCAAAACGCACTACGGTTTCACCAACAGAGATCTCCGGTCAAGGCCATGCTAGCTACCGTAAAATCTTGGCGAAAACCAAAACTTCACCCAAGGGCCTAGGGGCGGTTAGACCGGCTACCGGGGGCGGTCTAACCTCCCGTACCCAGCAACGAACTCCAACCAAGAACACCTAGCAACCGCGCGAGAACGACTCCAAATTTCACCCGGACACTCCTCCGATCAAGGCGAACAAACTCACAGAGGAAAATCCGGCGAAACAAAACTTTGACCCGGAAACACCCCGGGCGGTTAGACCGCCCCCCCGTAGGCGGTTAGACCGCCCCTTCCCGAACACGAACCCGCGGGTCAAACCTCAACTTCCTCGCGCCCAATCTCCCGAATCACTCCACGGATTGCAGCCAAACTTCGGGGATAGCCGGGTTACCTCCCGGGCAACCTCTACCTCAAAGGAATCAACCCGAAACGCTCACAATCAAGAGGAATCGAAGAAATCGCTTCTCTAGGTCAAGAACTCGCCCAACTCGAAAAACCACCAAATCGAGTCCGATTCAAAGGGGATTTGGGGGCAAAGTCACCAGCCAAAGAGGCACAAGATCCTCATACGTGACACCCACCAAAAACCCCAAGAAATCGTTCTCAAAACACCGCCAAAAAGAGCTCCGAAAATCAACACCAAAGAGACGGGAAAACCACCATGATGAGCAACGCCAAACCTTCTATACATGCCATGAATGGTTCGTACAAGGTCTAGCTTGCCACCCAAACATCCATCCCTCTCTCTAGATCTCACATGAAGCTCTCAAGCTAGCCTTCTAAAATCCTAGAGAAAATAGTGAACGAAAATGGAAAAACAAATGGGCTAGGGTTCCAAGAGTTGGCTGCCAACCTCTCACCTCTTGGGTTATATAGGCGGCAACCGAATGTCTAAAATGCCCTTCACTAATGACTAGGGATACATGCCCCTCAAGGGCGGATTTGGAATTCTTGATGTCTTCACCATCGGACGGATGCCCAGCAACCGCACCCTGCGTAGCCTCGACGCAAGCCTTGCGATCCCGACGCGTGTCCTCCGCTTCGAAGCTTCTCGGCGCCGGCGGCCAGGGCGGTCAGACCGCCCCCCCTGGGCGGTTAGACCGGCCCCGGGGAACTGACCGACCCCAGGCGGTCTGACCGCCCCTCCTGGGCGGTTGAACCGGCCCGGTGGCCGCACCTCCTCGTCGAGTCTTCGGCCTCGGTTTTGTGGCTCAACCGAGTAACCCAGTGGTTTTCTGGTGAACCACTGCAAACCCCGCGAACTCGGTGTAGCCTCCGCCAATCTCCACTCATGACTCGGCTCCCACGTAGTCCCGGCTCGACCTTGGTTTTGAGGCTCTACCAAGAAACCGTCCCCGACTTCATCTTGCTTGTTCATGCCACCATGCGGCCCGCACTTGACCCCGGCCGGCCACCGGTCCCTCGAACGAAGCCTACTTGTCTTCTCCACACCCGGAGGCCTCACCGGCGACGACCTTTCGCGCTTGTTCTTCACCCGCACCAACACGAGTCAAGCCGCAACCTGCACCTGCAATACTTAGCCAAGAATCAGTCCACACAACGTTGTCAATCACTCATCACACGAGGAAGCGACCATCCACCGGTCCTCGAACCACACATGGTCCTCAATCTCCCCCTTGATGAGTGCATTGACAACACACTCACATGAAGTAACATAAGAGAAAAGGAAAAGAAAAGAAACAAAATAAAAGGAAACCCCAACAAGCGATCGAAAGCCAAAGAAAGGCAAAGAGCAAGATCACTTGACGAAGACAAGTCTCGGACCCCTTAGGCAAGGGCAACGGCTCGACACATCCGAGACAAAACACGGCTCAAGCAAAGAGCGAGAAACCACCACAAAGACAACTCGAACACCACAAAGAACTCCCCCCTCGCACAAAAGCAAGCTCCCACCGAGCCACGAGACACTCCCCCCCGAACACATGCACCAATGCAACTGCGGAATGCAACAAAGAGCAAAACTTGCTCACACTGCCCAGGGCGGTTAGACCGCCTGCCCATGGCGGTTAGACCGCCCCTGCCTGAACTGACCGCCTGGGGGGGCGGTTAGACCGCCCAAAGAAACCGGCCCTGCACCAAACTGCTCAAAAATTGCCCGAAACAATTGGAACACCTTCCAAACACTCCCAGGTGCCCAAAACAAGCACAAACTTCTCCCCCTTGTTGACAATGCATGAATCAAGGCAAAATGCGAAAACTTGCAACATATAGCTTCTCGAATATACAAAATTCAACACAAGGAGCTACACAAGTCCAAATGAGCAAGTTAGATACTCGACAGATTCGTAATGACGTTAACTACGTGATCACCAAGTTTCACAACCATTGGACAATGCTAAAAAGGATTTGAGTAATTTTGCGAAAAGTTACTCTCTCACAAGCAAATACCTAAACATGAGCAAAACATATCAAAATGGCCAAGCCACTCAAACTTCATGCTAGGACAGCCATTCTAATCACAAGACCATCATAAACACCCAAAAGCACCTCATGTCATGTCAAAGCCACCGAGCCATGTGCCTACTTCTATGTATGAGACTTCTCATTGGTAGGCATCATGCAACGGTTTAGCACCCAAAGCAAATTAATTTCAGCACATATGACATGGGAACATATTTTCCAAGCATTTTTCATTTCATTTTCAGATTTGTAAATGGTACATGAAATGTCTTTGCGACAAAAAGGAACTTATGCCCCTCCACAAGATGAAGCAAGAGGGCTAAACATTCATGATGGCAAACGAGCCTTTGGCTCCATATGATCAATAAACTAGCTATCCAACCACAAAGTAAGCATAGCAAAGCCACTAAGACATGTCAAGATCATATATAGGCATTTACGCATGAGAGAGCATATATATGACATTTTTCAAAAGATTAGCCATCAACCATGGATCATTCAACAAGATCATCAAGAGCTAAGCCAAACTAACCGTACTATATCAAACAAGCTCACAAGAACATATGTAGCAACCCATGGTAAACCTTGCATATAGGAGAAGCTTTTCCTATCCGATGCATATGATACAAAATGCATGCAATCTAAGATACAAGGATGCCTATACATCATGTTACATATGCCATGCCAAATGCAAGAAATGCACAAAGAAGAGCTATACATATGCTACAAACCGGCTCCTCGAGGGGAGGCAAAACGGGCTCGACACCACCGGCAAACGAAAGCCCCCACACACCCAACTCAAGAAATCAGACACACACCAAGTTCCCCCCGCAAACGAGTGAAAGTTGCTTGATCTAGGGGTTTGGTGAAAATATCGGCTAGTTGGTCATGTGTGGGTACATGGATCAAAGCTATCTTCCCTTTCTCTACGTTGTCTCTCGGGAAATGATACCTCACTTCTATGTGTTTGGTTTTGGAATGAAGCACCGGGTTCTTAGCAACGCTTATGGCACCGGTGCTATCACATTGAAGTGGGACATGGGTATACTCCTCACCAAAGTCACTCATGGTGTAAGTGATCCAAAGGAGCCGAGAGCAACAACTAGCGAGCGGCAACATACTCGGCTTCGGTCGTGGATTGAGCAACACTCGACCGCTTACGAGAAGACCAAGACACCAACGAAGAACCCAAAACCGGCAAGTCCCGGAAGTGGACTTCCTATCCAACCGACACCCGGCAAAATCCGCGTCCGAAAAGCCATGAAGCGCCAAAGAAGAGGACGCGGAGTACCAAAGGCCGAAGTCGGGAGTGTGACGCAAGTACACGAAAATTCTCTTCACCGCTTGCCGATGCGAAGTCCTCGGAGACGCTTGAAAACGAGCGCACGGACACACCGAGAATCGTATGTCCGGCCTCGTCGCCGTCAAGTAGAGGAGTGACCCGATCATGCTTCGGTACTCCTTCGGTCCACGTGTTCACCTTCCTCGTCCGCATCAAGAGCCGTAGTCGTACTCATCGGCGTCGTCATGGCCTTGGAGTCCTCCATCTTGAACTTCCTCACAATGTCCTTGGTGTACTTAGCTCGGTGCACAAATGTTCCTTCCTTTGATTGCTTGATTTGTAGCCCGAGGAAGAACCGCAACTCACCCATCATGCTCATCTCGAACTCCCTGCTCATATCATCCGCAAACCTCGCAACAAGAGAGTTAGACGAGCCACCAAAGACAATATCATCCACGTACACCCGCACAATCGGGATATCTCCGCCCGCCTCTCGCAAAAACAAGGTCCGATCGACCTTCCCCATCTCAAAACCTCTCTCAAACAAGAACCCCCTCAACCTCGCCATACCAAGCTCTAGGCGCCCGCTTCAACCCATACGGCGCCTTCCTCAACTTGTACACCCGGTGGGGGTACTTCTCACTCTCAAACCCCGGAGGTCGTCTCACATACACTTCTTCCTCCAACACTCCATTCGGAAAAGCACTCTTCACATCCATTTGGTGCAACTTGAACCCTTTAGCCACGAGAAAAAGCTAGAAGGATCCTAATCGCCTCCAAACGGGCTACGGGAGCAAAGGTCTCCTCGTAGTCGATCCCCTCCTTCTGACTGAACCCCTGGGCAACAAGTCTCGACTTGTTCCTCACAACCTCACCCTTCTCTCCCTCTTTGTTTTTCCACACCCACTTTGTACCAATCGGCTTACACCCTGGGGGAGGGTCAACCAACTCCCACACCTGATTTCTCTCAAAGTTCTCCAACTCCTCATGCATCGAGTTAACCCAATTGTGATCAGATAGTGCGTGTCCAATGTCTTTGGGCTCGAAAGAAGCAACAAATGCAGCATGAGCAAAATGGGAATTGTTTCGAACCCTCGACCGTGTAGTGCGTTCATTCATGTCGCCGATGATCCTCGAAGCCGGGTGATCCACTTGAACTCGCCGGGGAGGTTCTCGCCTCGAAGCTACCTCCCCCTCAACATCGGCTTCTCCTCGTTCTTGGTTTGTCGTCGTAGGTGTAGCGAGAGGGTCCATCCATCATCGTCGTCGAAGTAGTGGGTACATGTTCGGCCGGGGGCACCGCACCACCATCCTCATCATCTCCATGTTCATGCTCCTCCTCCCCGAAAGATCTCCTCGCCAAGCTCATCATCACTCGCACACTCAAAGACAAGGCCGACTACGTGGTTCGTCTCGTCGAAGGTTACCTCGCAAGTCTCCACGATTTGGTTAGTTTCAAGATTGAGCACACGATATGCTCTAGAATGAGATGCATAACCAAAGAAAATGCCATCGACGGACCTAGCCTCAAACTTATCCAACTTCCCGCCTTTCTTCGAATGAAACACTTGCAACCAAAGACATGGAAGTGACTCACCTTGGGTGTGCGACCATGCATCAACTCATAGCATGTCTTCTTCTTGTGCACTCGAGGTATATCCCGTTCGACACATAGCATGCGGTATTCACCGCCTCGGCCCAATACCTCCTCGGAGTCCTATGCTCATCAAGCATCGTCCGAGCCATCTCGCACAAGGTCCTGTTCTTCCTTTCCACAACACCATTCGGGGAGGCGTATACGGACTCGAAAACGGGTGCTCAAGACCCAAGTCATGACAAAAGGCTTCAAAACGAGAGTTCCCGAATTCCGAGCCATTATCACTACGGATAGCTCGTATGGCATCTCCGTGCCTCTCGTTCCTCAACCTCAAGACTAGATCTCGAACAAAACCAAACGTCTCCCCCTTATCCTCCGGAAAAGAACACCCACGCATACCGAGAATAGTCGTCCACCACAACAAGGACATACCACTTCCCACCCGCGAGATCGCACACGAGCCGGGCCAACAAGGTCCATATGGAGCAGCTCGCATGGACGCTCGGTCATCACATCGGTGAGAGGCGGGTGAGAAGAGGCCACCATCTTGGCATGCCTACACGGAGCACAAACCAACTCTTTCTCAAGCCTCAACCGTGGCAATCCTCGGACCAAATTGAGTTTACTCAAGCGTGACAAAAGGTCAAAGCTCAAGTGACCCAACTTCCTATGCCACTTCCACAACTCACTCGAAGAACCGGCCAAGAAACAACGCTCAACACCCGAAGACCGAGAAAAATCAGCACGAAACACCCGACCCTCGGGAACGACCATACAAACAAGGTCCCCTCGAGAGTCCACAATCCGAGAACCACCGAGGCCGAAACAACACCTCAAAACCCTCATCCAACAACCGAGACACGAAAGCAAATTGTATCCCGGCGATTGAACAAGAGCAACACGCCTCGCAGTGATCTTGTCACTCACTTTTATCTCACCTTCCGAAAGCACACGCCCACGCCCATTGTCCCCAAAAGTGATGTACCTCTTCGTCACCACCGGACGAGACTTGAGAACCACCCCCTGTCTCCGGTCATATGCCTCGAACAACCGGAGTCAATCAACCAAATGTTCTTCAAGTCTCCCACCCGAAATTCAAAAACAAGCACGTGAGCGAACAAACGACTCGAGACCGGGGTTAGTACCAAAAGAGGAAAACCGGTGCCGAGCCATTTGCTCGAAAGTGGGGTTAGCACCAACCATAGCATCTCTCCTACCAAAACTACCTCCACGAACACCACCTCGGTAACCACTCCGAGGCAACCACCCCTCACTGCCTGGAGGAGGACCAAAACCACGGAAGACAACCCGTGGAACGTCCCTCCTCTCCTTCTCAAAGCTACGACTCCTCCCATCCCCGTAGTGACCTCGAGGGGGAGAATGCCCGGCAACCGACCACCCGCTGTCTTTCCCGGACCAACCACCGCAGCTCCACCTCCGGACACCGAGACCTCTCGACTCACCACCTCGAAAACCACTCCGCCCGAGTGGGGGGGCGGTTAAACCGCCTAGCCGGGCCGGTCTAACCGCCCCCCTTCGGGTCCGGGCCGGCTCCGACCGCCTAGCAAGGCCGGTCCGACCGCCCCCTCCCCGTAACGGCTCCTCGGCTGCGGGAACTCGCATCTCCCCATGCCGGAACACTTCTCACCACGGCTTTACCCCCGGCGGTGGCATACGAGGCTTAGGTACACCATGGGAAGGGTTGTACCTATCCTTGTTCGCCCACTCCTTTGCCATCCTCTCTTCCCGCTTCCTCTTGAAGCAAAACTCATCCTTGTGACCTTCCTTCCCACAATGGCCACAACGGAACCTCACAAGCTTAGGTTTTGGCTTGGATTGGGGCTGCTCGCTTGGTTTCTCTCCACTCAACTCCTCCACCGATTTCTCCTCACTTGCCTTCTCTTTCACTTTCCCAAAGAACACTTTCCCCGAAGTGCTCACAAACTTGATGGGCTTTTGGAGATCATTTGTGGGTGTAGGAAATATAGGTGGAGCTGGGGTTGTGTCTAATCGGTTCCTAAGATGGTTGGGTTTTGGAGGGAAATCATTTTTGTGGTAGGTTTTTGGTGGCTCCGGGATATTCTCTCCACTTCCTTCACCAACCTTGTTTGCCCCAAGCCCCTCACCATCTTGCCTCTTAAAGGCCTCGATCATCATCCTCAACTGAGGCTCGTGACCGGACAACCAACCCATCAACTTCCTCAAATCATCATTCTCATCCTGCAAACGATCAACATAATGTGCAAGCTCCAAATTTTTCAATGCATGCATTTCACAAGTAGAGCAGGATGTAGGCATGGGTTCCTTCAATTTAGCCTCGAGCGAACTAGTGTAAGCATGCAACTCATCAATCTTAGCATGCAAAACAGGGCAAGAAGTGCAAGCACCTAGCAAAGCAGGTCTAGACTTAAGCTCAGCCACTTCAACCCTAAGCACATCTAGTTCCTCACACTTGGAGGCATGCTTCTCCTTAAACAAAGCAAGATCAGCAAGGAATATGGAGCAATCAGCACAATCATTTTCATCAGCAACAACAGGGCTAGCCTTAAGCGAATCAATCTCAAGCTTGCTATCAAGCACCTGTGTCTCTAGCTCAGCCACTCTAGCCCTAGCATCCTCGAGTGAAGCCCTAAGCTCTTTCCTCATTTTCTTTGCCTCTCTAAGCATATCATCGCGGTTATCAAGCAAAGAGCCAAGCCTCTCATTCTCCTGGCGCAAGAAGGGAAGTTCATCACGCACCTCGTCGTCGGACTCAGAGTCCGAGTCGCTCTGTGTACTCTTCTTGCTGCCGGAGCTCAGCGCCATGGTACAGAAGCCGTCTCTCGCGAAGCAGCTCAGCCCGCTCAGGTTCTTGGACGACCTCTTGTTCTTGCGGCGATCTCCCTCGTCGTCGCTGCTGCTCGAGCTCGAGGTGGAGTACGCGGAACTGGAGTCGACGTCGCTCGCTCCAACCATCGCTCGGGCCTTGCCTCGGCCCTCCTTCTTCCTCGATCGTCGCTCGTCCTTGTACTTGTTCTTGTGCTTGCTCTTGTGGTCGCGCCTCGAACGGTACTTGTCGTCGTTCTTCCTCGGCTTGTGCTTGTAGCTGTCCTTGCTCTCGGCCTTCTCCGGACAGTCGGCGACGAAGTGTCCCGGCTTGCCGCACCGGAAGCGTGTCCTCGTGTTCCTCCTCATGTTCACACGGTTCTCGTGCGGCCTCTCGAACCGCCTCGTCAACGGCGCCGGCTCGTCCTCTCCAAGGTCATCAAACTCCTCATCCGGCATAGACATCAAAGAGGAAAACGAGAACATCCTGGTGGATGGGTTAGAGTTAGTCTTTCCTTTGGAACCACCAACAAGGGCAAGACTATGGGGAGTCGGTCGGTCCCTCGAGCTTGGCAGTCATGCCCCTATCCACCTCAGCCGACTTGAGCTTCGAGAACAGCTCGTTCACCGTCGCAGTATCGTACCTCTCGACTCGACTATGGCCTCGAACTTTCCGCCCCATATCGTACGATCCAAAGAGTGTAAGAGCTTGACCGCTCTATCATGATCATCGTACGGGAGCACGTCCACATTGGCCCTCATGTTGTTCACCACCACCGTGAACCTGCGGAACAAGGCATCGATGGACTCACCGGGGAGATGAGTGAAGTTCTCGTACTCTCTCCGGTAGGTCGCATACAACCGTGCCTCGAACTCCGGGCGTTCCCAACATGAGCCTCCTTCAACACCGCCCAAATCCTACAAGCCAAGTGCTCGGTGTGCACCCGATCGAACTCGGCCGACACAAAGCACGAAACAAGTAGTCGACCGCCTTATTGTTGGCGTCGAATCCGTCCCCTCGACCCCCGGAGCAAGGAAATCCATCGGTGGACATATCCTGTGTCCACCGTGACATCCCACGAGTCCGACCCTTTCCGCGGAGGAACGCACCCATCCGCTTGCTCCACATCCGGTAGTTCTTTCCATCGAAGTGTGGAGGACCCGAACCCCGTTCCCGGTACGCCATCCTTGGATCTTAGACGGTTAGAGTCAACAAAGACCCGAACCGGCTCGATACCACTTGAAGGACCGATAAGGCGACCGAGAGAGGGGGGGAGTGAATGGGAGCCGATAAAAATTCTTCTCGAGGGAGATTGAAACTCCGACAAGACGAACTAGCTCGGTCGGACCCCCGAAATCACACGCTCCGCACTTCTACCTCCCGTTTGCCAAAACCACGTAGCCACCGGAGTGCTACGGTCCTAGGAACAAACTCTACCAACAACCGCAACACACACGCAGCAGACCGACAGCGGAAACAACTCGAAAGCCGGCTAACCAAGGGGGGCGGTTAGACCGGGTATAGGGGGCGGTTAGACCGCCTCCACCGGCAACCAAGAAATCCTCCGAAACGCCTCTTCCGAGCACCAAAACGCACTACGGTTTCACCAACGAGAGATCTCTCGGTCAAGGCCATGCTAGCTACCGGAAAATCTTGGCGAAAACCAAAACTTCACCCAAGGGCCTAGGGGCGGTTAGACCGGCTACACCGGGGCGGTCTAACCTCCCGTACCCAGCAACGAACTCCAACCAAGAACACCTAGCAAACCGCGCGAGAACGACTCCAAATTTCACCCGGACACTCCTCCGATCAAGGCGAACAAACTCACGAGAGGAAAATCCGGCGAAACAAAACTTTGACCCGGAAACACCCCGGGCGGTTAGACCGCCCCCCGTAGGCGGTTAGACCGCCCCTTCCAGAACACGAACCCGCGGGTCAAACCTCAACTTCCTCGCGCCCGATCTCCCGAATCACTCCACGGATTGCAGCCAAACTTCGGGGATAGCTGGGTTACCTCCTGGGCAACCTCTACCTCAAAGGAATCAACCCGAAACGCTCACAATCAAGAGGAATCGAAGAAATCGCTTCTCTAGGTCAAGAACTCGCCCAACTCGAAAAACCACCAAATCGAGTCCGATTCAAAGGGGATTTGGGGGCAAAGTCACCAGCCAAAGAGGCACAAGATCCTCATACGTGACACCCACCAAAAACCCCAAGAAATCGTTCTCAAAACACCGCCAAAAAGAGCTCCGAAAATCAACACCAAAGAGACGGGAAAACCACCATGATGAGCAACGCCAAACCTTCTATACATGCCATGAATGGTTCGTACAAGGTCTAGCTTGCCACCCAAACATCCATCCCTCTCTCTAGATCTCACATGAAGCTCTCAAGCTAGCCTTCTAAAATCCTAGAGAAAATAGAGAACGAAAATGGAAAAACAAATGGGCTAGGGTTCCAAGAGTTGGTCGCCAACCTCTCACCTCTTGGGTTATATAGGCGGCAACCGAATGTCTAAAATGCCCTTCACTAATGACTAGGGATACATGCCCCTCAAGGGCGGATTTGGAATTCTTGATGTCTTCACCATCGGACGGATGCCCGGCAACCGCACCTCGCGTAGCCTCGACGCAAGCCTTGCGATCCCGACGCGTGTCCTCCGCTTCGAAGCTTCTCGGCGCCGGCGGCCGTGGCGGTCGGACCGCCCCCACCCGGGCGGTTAGACCGGCCCCCGGGAACCGACCGACCCCGGGCGGTCCGACCGCCCCTCCCGGGCGGTTGAACCGGCCCGGGTGGCCGCACCTCCTCGTCGAGTCTTCGGCCTCGGTTTTGTGGCTCAACCGAGTAACCCGGTGGTTTTCTCGGTGAACCACCGCAAACCCCGCGAACTCGGTGTAGCCTCCGCCAATCTCCACTCATGACTCGGCTCCCACGTAGTCCCGGCTCGACCTTGGTTTTGAGGCTCTACCAAGAAACCGTCCCCGACTTCATCTTGCTTGTTCATGCCACCATGCGGCCCGCACTTGACCCCCGCCGGCCACCGGTCCCTCGAACGAAGCCTACTTGTCTTCTCCACACCCTGGAGGCCTCACCGGCGACGACCTTTCGCGCTTGTTCTTCACCCGCACCAACACGAGTCAAGCCGCAACCTCGCACCTCGCAATACTTAGCCAAGAATCAGTCCACACAACGTTGTCAATCACTCATCACACGAGGAAGCGACCATCCACCGGTCCTCGAACCACACATGGTCCTCACCATTTACTTTCATGTCAAAGAACTATGTTTGTAATAATGGACCCTAAGGGGATTTTATGTTAATTTGTAAGGCACTATGGGCTCTCCATCGTGGGAGTTTTAATGCATACGTTCGATCCTCTCTGTGTTGCCAAGTGATTTACCGGGCGTTAACCCGGCAACACTCAACGGGATGGTTCTTTATTATCGCTTAATCACTAAGAGGAGAGGTTTAGGAGATAGTACGGAATTATCTCGGGTGGGGTTGTCATAGTTGGTACCAGAGCATCGTATGCACCGAAGTGAGCAGATTAATACTAATCACATGATTTACAAAAAAACTTGCCAAGATTGAGTGGATTTTGAAAATCGTTGGATCGTTAAGGAATGATCTAGATCGAGAGGCCCTAGAGAGAATTTTGGGTTTTCTAAGGTGGCTTGAGAATCTATGGTTTATTTTGCTAACTTCCAGCACCTTACTTTATGTTAGACTTACTTTCTTGTACAACCAAACTAGATGAGCCACATGTTTCATATGTGTGATGTTCCGCATCACGGGAATTGCGAGGGTTGATGGAGTGATCCATTCCACGGATCTCATCTTCGCGTCTAGATATGAGTTGTGGTGTTGCCACGTGTCTCATACGTGTGCATTTCGCATGTCGATCATGCGAGGCAAGGATACACTCCATTCAAACGGAGGGTGTCCAAGGATGGACGCTATCTATGCAGCCGCTTGACGCATGGATACCGTTTCTATAAGCGAACGGTAATGTATGGGGACACTTTCATGATGTGCTGGCATGAATGGTTCATTTTCTGCAGGTACACTAACAACGTTCGTAAGACGTTAAGTGCGAATCGAGTAGCTCCGACTAGTTATTATAAGGAGAGCCGATTATAAGCTTGCCACCGGCACTAACTACGTCTTTTTGGATCCAGTTGAGTAAGGTCGTTTAAGACGTGTGCATGCATAATTAAAATCTTGTTGAACCTAAAATTGGTCCTCGGTTGCTTGAATAATATTTCTAAGGAAAATGATTGATCTTAGATAAGGTTTTCCTCCCTTTTGCGTTTAGGAAATTTCTGGCAGATTCTGTCTCTGTCGTTTCTCAATTTTTGTAGCCAAATCTGTAAGGAATCTGAGCAGACATCCTTTATAAAAGTTGTTTCTTATCAAATTGAGCATCTACTATGAATTTCTCAGGATTTCAGGAATTTTCTGCAGAGAGTTATACTCCGTTTAGTGAGTCTCTATTCTGCTGTTTTTCAGAGCAGCACCCCTCTGCAAATGAAATTTTTCGAGCATGTCCCAATCCAATCAAGATCTACCTTTGAATACCAAAAGTGTGCATAATTATGTCATTAAGTTTCTGCGTAAATTTAAGAATTTTTGGGGCCCTGGTTTATATGTTATGAATTTTTGTTCATACCTACCAGATTTTATCCTTTTGCTTGTTTTGATGTCGAGTGGAGTTTGTGTGGAGTGGGGAGTGTGATAAAACCTTCCATACCTTGAGGGAACACTTAACCTCAGCTCCCGTATTGACTCAACCGGATATGTCCAAACCAATTGAGGTGTTTTGTGATGCTTCGGGCACTGTGTGACGCCCCTGTTTTTTAATTACCGTCATTAACGCTAGTGACCGGATCAGCCGAGTCAAACCGGTCAAACACTGGTCAAACCTAGGTCAACCTGGGTCATCACCTCGAAAAACCTCGCCAATGAACCCTAATGAACCCCTTGACCAAGTCTACACACACCTGTAATGGACCCTTGGTCAAAGGCCCGGTCAAAACCGGCTTAACCGTTCACGTCAGCGAATGTCGTCCGGAACTTTTGCCGCGTTCTCCAAAATTCACCTAAACACTTCAAAATCTACCTTTATGAAAGTTGTCCATCTTGTTGAGGGACACAACTTTTATGTAGATTGGCATTTCAAATTTTGAGTGGAAATTGGTCAAAAACTTGATCGACTGACAGTACCTCCTGTTTTCCAGAACAGGCCGGCATTCAAAGTTGGCATGACGTTCCTGCAAAATCCGTTGAGGAAAACACTAAACGGCCTTTGTCAAAGTTGTAGAGGGTAGTGAGATCTACAACTTTCCTATTCACAACTTGGAGCACTTTTGTACAAATTTTTGAAGATTTAACGCGTTGAACAGGGGCACATCAAATTAGCAAACCGCCGCGGACGCGCTCCCGCGCACCACGCCACGCCGCGCGCGCGCCTAGGCGCGCCGCCGCGCCGCCGGCGCCGTCCCGCACCCGCCCTTCGCCGTGCCTCGGTGCCCGAGCCGCCTCGCGCCTTCCCAATGCAGCTGCTCCGTCCCGAGGTAGCACGCACACCGAGGGGCCCCGAAGTCCACGCTGCCCACCTGCCCGCGCCCTGGAACGTCGCACCGCCGTACGTCCTCCCTACCCAGCGCAGTACGGTTGCTGCCCGATCGTCCTCGCCCTGCCCGCGCTGCCCCTCTCCCGTGCTCCTGCTCGCCCTTCGCTATATAGGTGCCGCTGCCCTATACCCCGACGTGCGGACCCCCCCCCCCCCCATGGTCGACCGTGCGGCCCGCCGGCATCCCTGCGCCCGGCCGTGGCGAGCTCCGGTTGCGGGCCAATTGCAAGCCAAGTAACACTCTCCTCAACCCTCCCCGAACCCTACCATAGCTCGCCGTCCCGCTCACCAAGCCAACCGAGCCCCCGCTCGCCGGGAGCAGCAGCCACGGCGGCCGCCGTCCCTAGCCGCCGCGTGCCGCTCGCCGGAGCCGCTCCACCCCCCGTCCGACCCCCCCAAATCAACCCTTAGTGACCCGTAGGACCCTCCCCAGCCCTTCACCACCAAGCCCAGCGGAGAGCTCGCCGGAATCGAGCAGCCCGCGCCGGCCGGCTGCCCAGGGGCCACATTGATAAACCCAATTTCTTTCCGAGGGCTTCCATGCAAAAGGTTAACTCAAATAGTTTTGTGATTTGGCTGATTCTTGTAAATTGCGTAGAAAATCGTAGAAACATCGGAAAAATGCAAAACCAAATTTGTTGGATTCATGGTGAATTATCTTACAACTTTTGTTATTCTTGCCTGAGCTATTTCCTGTTAGTTTTTGCATGAAAAATACAAATGTGAAAAACCTAGATCTGCAATATCTCAAAATATATAAATCCTATGTAGCTAATTTTTGGATATGTTCTGTGCTAAGTCATGACTAGCTTCTATGCCAAAAATTGCACAAAGTTATGATGTAAATCGTTTTATAAAAATGTTTTTCTTTTTCTGCCAGATTTGCATAGATGATTTTTCTAGCCAAAACTAATTAAGTTTTTCAACCAACTTTTGCACACTGTCTTTTAACTCCAAAACACACCTCTGGTGAATTAATTACAATTTTATAATCACCAGAAATATTTATTCTTGAATTATGCTTGTTTTTCTTTGATGATACATAACTCAAGTTTCACAATAGTTCTAGGTGTATGTGCTGCACCACTAGGCTAGTTTTGAACCATATAACATGAGTGAGAAAGTTTCACAATAGTTCTAGGTGTATGTGTTGAGTAATTATTTTGTGTGCATTTACCTTGTCCTTCTAGCTAGCTTTTGTCTTTTTTTTCAAAAATAATTAATTTATGGCTATCCAAAGCTCGCATGTGTGTCCAGTGGCTTGTTATAGGTGTTTAGAGTGTAACACACCCATCTAATGAATTTTCTTAATTAATTTCATGCATTAAAGCATTGGAACTAATTAAAGGCTTAATAGTCGTTAAATGGGAAAAATCACCAAATCATCCTCACCAATCTTGGGTGTGGTTGTAAATCATTTTAAAAGGTTAAATATACCCACCCACTACTGTTTGTGATGTTGAATTAAATGATTGACATATATATGTACACAGTCACCGTCAAAAAGAATATTTAATAAAGAGTTGCAAATTGTTCCTTTTTGGAAGAGTATGCTAAATGTATTCTTATCTAGGTGAATGTGTCCAACAAATACACCCCTTGATTGTCAATATGGGTTTTAAGTGATTAAATTAAAAATCGTCGAATAAATCTTGCATTTGCATCTTCGTGTAGATCTTTTCGCCAATAGACGAACGCCCGTGCCGGAAGGAGGAAACGAAGGTGCCGACAAGGAGCTGCCATACGTGGACGTAGCTCAAGACCTGGACCCAAGTCCACAAGGGCCCAAGGCCAACCTTGCCAGTGAAGGCAAGCCCCGGATTAGTAACCCCGTCTTTTAAAATTGTACAATTATGTTTTCTACGATTGTGCATTTACGTTTCAGGAGTTGAATTGAAACCCTAGATGCATGATCCTTAGGTACCTATGCTCTATCACTAGTATGCTAGGTCGATAGCTGCTATGCTATAGGACCCGATAGAAGTCGAGTGATGTTCGTCACTCGCGAGAATAGGTTCCTAGATAGGAATCATAAGATATCCTGAAATGGATTGCTCATGTGGTAAGAGCATGGGATTGGGCTCTGGTCTAGTGGCTTTCATCGGCTAAGCTTTTGAACGTACTAAACATTCACCGGGTATGGGACCGGTAAGCCTAGTACTTTAATGAGGCGGCGCGGGATCCTACTATTACTACTCTTGAGAAATCGCCTTACCGGCTAGCTACCGGGAAGGGGGTGTATTGTGTGGGACTGGATACTTTGCGGGGTATACCAGCTAACCTTGCACCCAGGACTGTAAGATTCGATCCCAACCCGAGGACTTTTGGAAACTGCCTGGGAAAGTTGTCCTTTCGGGGGCAGCCTACCGTGTGTTTGGGTTTACCTTGCAAGGTTTAAATCAATTGATTGTCGGCCTCTCAACGTTATCCGAGACTGCTTAATCAACTGGCCATGATATCCCATAATGATGGAACTCGAGGAATATTGTTGTATGAATTAATTGCTTGTCCAATTCTTGATTGAATTAGATGGCACATTGAGAAATGGTAATCAACTAGAACTTGTGCTAAAAGATTGAAAGTAAAGATCTACTTTTAGTAGCTATTCAGCAAAAGAAACTCCACCGGCCAAAAGCCTTTCATGTCTAGAGTTTGGTGATGTAGATTTCACCCGACGGCTAAGTCTTGCTGAGTATTAGTATACTCAGCCTTGCTTTAAAATTGTTGTTGCAGGTGTGATTGCCCGGATGGGTGACGACAAGTAATGACATCACGGATGGCCTCCTGTGATGTTTACTGTTGCGCTAGTTAAATTATTTCCGTTGTATTTCCGAACTCTGAACCTTTACTTCCTGTCATGAACAATGGTTTGTAATAAAATGTATAATTCATGTTGTACTCTGGACTCGCCTTCGTGTGAGTTTTAATGCATGTGTCGATCCTCTATTCGTTGTCCAAGTGATTTACCGGGCGTTAAACCGGCAACTAACGACAGGATGATACTTTACTATTGCTTAACGATCAAAGTGGATCGGTCTTAGGCGATAGTACGGTATTTTCCTAGGCGGGTTATCACAGTTGGTATCAGAGCGACTGCATGCACCAGAGCTTAATTAACAACCTCAATCACATGATTTTGGAATAAAATCTGCCAAGATTGTTTGATTTGCAAAACACGTTGGTCCGTTAAGGATAAACTAGACTGAGAGGCCCTAGAGGGAATTTTTGGGTTCTTTCAGGTGGCTTATTAATCTATGGTTTATTTTGCTAACTTCCAGCACATTACTTGTGTCAGACTTACTTTCTAGCACAACCAAACTAGATGAGCCACGTGTTTTATATGTGTGTTGTTCCGCATCACGGGAATTGCGAGGATTGATGGAGTGATCCCTTCCACGGATCCCATCTTCGCGTCAGGTTGTAAGTTGTGTCTCGCCACGTGTTTCATACGTGAGCATTCCGCATGTCGAGTATGCGAGGCAAGGATATACTCCATTCAAACGGAGGATGTCTGAGGTTGGACGCTGTCCATGCAGCGGCTTAATGCATGGATGCCGTTTCCATAGTGAACGGTAATGTATGTGGACGCTTTCATGAGTGCTGGCATGGAAGTTTCATTGTGTTCTGTGATCTTCTGCAGGTACACTAACCTCGTTTCGTAAGTCGCTAAGTAAGCATCGACTAGACCTCGATTAGTTATTATAGGGAGACACGTGTATGTGCCGTGCCACCGGCGCTAACTCCGAGTTTTGGCTGAATGCCTTGTGAGGACGCATAGGACGTCTTGCATCATTCTAAAAGTCGTGGAAAGAACCTAAACTGAACCCATGTCTGTTTCCGTGCTCTCTGAGGTAAAATAGTGATAGCGTATTTTGTCCTGTTTAGCTTCTTTTGGTGTAGATGTGTTGTCATGCTTAAATTTATTAGAGTTGTTGCTTAGATTGCTATTCTTGTCCAAAAATCTTTAGTCTAGGTGATCTATACCTAGGTTGCTCCAATCTAATCCAGTTTCTGCTCGCCCAAGTTCATGATCATAACTTAGGTCTACCGCAAGTTATGCTCGGTCAATCAACCCTTGTCTTGCCATCTTCCTAGAACCTTTTGATATCTTGCCTAGATAGCACCTTTCCTAATCTTCTAGCGACCTTGCATACCCAACTTGAGTCTCGTAACCTTGCCAAGTTGCTACGCATAATTTAGAAGTGTTGGACTCTAGTTCAAGTTGGGAAGTCCGGTTTCCGATTGCCAGAACCTTGCACCATTTGGTATGCCTGCTCGTTCGAGTGCAGCATACGTTGGATCTTAGTATACATAATTACCCCATACCTTAACTCCTACCCGTATTCGTGAATCGAGTTACCTTTGTACACTCGCACCCGACTGATTCTCACTTTGTCGTTATGTCCAGATGGACAACGCTAGCTCTACGTCGGCTGATGTGGAATCATGGACTCTCGTGAACCACCTCGAGGAGGGTGGATTTCCTGCACTTTTGTGGGACACCCTGGAGGACTTTTGGTACACCACTTACCCAGAGTACTCGACACGTGAGGTCATGACCACAGGCCAAATCCTTCGTTGTGAAGTGAAGGTGAAGATTTCAGTGTGCCCGACCAATCCTGCTTGGGAAGAATGAGAGTGTATGGCACACGGAAGAAACTTGTCCGACACGGTGCAGAAGGATGCTCTCGAGGCACTCACAACTTTCTGTGAGAAACACCCTGCCGAGATAGTCAACTCTGCAGCCAAAGTAATTCTGGTACCCGAGCGACACATTGCACCGGGTGGTGAACGAGAAACTATCCTTCCAGCCCAGAGCAACTCTCACTATAGTCCTGATCTTGTCACCTCAGTCCGCTTTTTAGAAGCCATGTACGACACCTACCGACGGATGGTGGGAGAAAGCGTATTCTATAGACACCAAATCTATAGATACCAAGTTAAGGAAGTGTAGTGTACAGCTCAAGCGTTGAAGGAAGCCCGAGCAATGATAGCTACCCTCAAGAAGGAAAGACGGAAGGACAAGACAAAGATAAAAGAGTTAACGGAGATCATACATGAGCAGAATTTCTTGTTGCAGCATAACGATCAGTATATGCTTGAACTAGAAAATCAACTAGAAGCTCTAGCCGTTCCACCCCCAGAACCTGTCATTCCTAGACCAGTGCAAGAAGAAGATGTTGAAGATATTCAAGGTGAATCTGGAATTGAGTCTGGACCCGAGTCACCGTAGACTTTCAGCGTGGAAGATCCCACCCTAGGAAGTTGTATGTGGGAAATAAAAATTCTAAGTCGTAAGAGTGCAGTGTTGTAAGGAACCCTAGTGTACCATAAGCGCTTTTGGTTAACTGTCGCGATCGGTCGAACTAGGAACCTTGTCGTTGCAGCTAGTCTGCATTGTATTTCCAAATGTTGTTTGGTAATTCTGAAAACCCTCATCGATGTAATGCGTTGATTAAACATCTCTTTCTGTAATGTTCTTTGTAAGCATTATTTATGCTAGTTGTGATCAATCAAGTTCTGTGCCCCACAAGTTTCGTGTCAATCAAAGGTTCAATCGATTCCTCAGTCCTGAATTCATTCTTTTGGTCCTGCTCACAACCTTGTGTTTTAAAGTAAAAAAATGTTGCTTTTGAGCATGCACTGCATCGCATATGCATTTGGGAAGTTTGGGTATACTAATGTGCATCCGCATGAAAACTCCGTACCCCTACTCTACCTCTCTTGATTGGTGACAATGTTATCCCATAACCAAAGGTGTCGCGACGGAACCTAGGGTATTGTGTGTGCTGCAGCCACATGACTGCCACTAGGAGCGCGCTAAGGTATCTTTGTTGTGAGATAGCAACTCGTCACCCAGATCCTCTCCCTACTTTTGATTGCCCTTGCAATCACTAACGCATATGGGTAACTGAGTCATTCTAACGTGCATCATGAGCACCATATCGCACGAGCATGTGCATAATGTCTTCACGAGCATGTTCATCGCATCAACTTTGAAAATTTTCACACCTTAAAAACAATGAGTTGTCAAACCTCAATTTTACGAAGTAAGTAAAGGTGTGAGCAAGATTATTCTTTGAAGTTCCCACTTGAAGTCATCTTTCGCACAACAAATTATGGAACTCTGTCATTAGCCTTCCTTTCTTTGTAATGATCTTTTGGAAAGTCCTGATGACTTGGTCTCATGCCGCCAACCTCGAAGACCTTGTAGCATCAATTCCTTTTCCTGCTAGCCAAGTGGAAACAGTAGAAGTAGAAAGTTTCTTCAGCAGTCAAGGTTCTCGAATAGTCAACATGGGGAAATCATCCATCGTGTATTCGTTCTTGGTCCGTGCTCAAGGAAGTACGCCCAGGATCGATCGAAGCTTTTGGCTACACTTCTCTTTGATGCTATCACAAACGTAGAGTGTTGTACACTGAGCTTTTCTCGTTTTGCTTCCCATCACGGTCGATTATTTAGACCGTTGAGCCCCATCGCCATCAGTGTCACGACCGTATGATGCCATGACGTCGCTCTACCATCGATTTCCGCAACCGTATTCACGACGCCGAAACCTCACAAGATGACCATTGTCAAGCTCCGTGTTGCCTACACCAGATACCCGACTGGGTCAACTGACGGTTATAAAATGGAAGCTTTTACCCGGAACCGCCGATACGAAAGCTCCATTTCCATCCGAGCTCGGCATTATCACTGTTCTTGTTCTTCTTCTATCTAGCCTGGCTACTTTGCCACTAGAGCACCTCTCCTAGCTACTTCATTCCTTTCCGAGCAAACTGCTCTCCGTCTTCATTTCCGACGTCAAGGAGAAACTCAGAGTAGACCGAAAGCATAAATCAATCCAAGCTGCCACCCATGACTCCGTCTTCGGAAGAGCTTGAGTCGTTTTGCTGGACATTGTTAGGGATGTACCTCTGTATTGTAGGAGGATTATGTCTGCTATTAGATGTGCATGTGCACATTCATCGTCCGCTTCCTCATGAACAACGATGAGGTAGTAAGGAAAAGCACCTTGTACCTTTTTGTTCCATCTGCATTCCCGATCATGGGGTGTGTAGACAAAGCTTTACCAAGATGATATTTGTGATTGTTTGGATGTCCGGTTTGCATTGCTTACCGTGAATGAGTCTCGTAGAGTATGTTCGAATTATAAGTTCCTGGGTGAGATTCTGAACATGTGCTAATTAGGGACTTAAATTTTCAGATGTTCAGACCAGCATGGAATAACCCCAATGGTTTTAATGCATCGGTAGCGGTGATCTTATGCTACCGCCGCCCACGATGTTGACCGAAGCTTTCGTAGCAGCGCATACCGAAGTATTGTGCCAACTCCTGCAGGCACAACAACGGATGGCTCAATAACTACAACAAATGCCACCGATGCAACAGAAGATCCAATTTTCCAAGCCCCGTTCACCCAAAATACCTACCCAGAGTGACATAAACGCCATTGTCGGCGCCACTCAACTGTTGGAAGGGAAGAACTCTATGCTGAACCAAATGGTGTACGATATCATCCAAGGACGTTATGGGAAACCATCTCAAAATAGTTTGGCAGACAGTCTCTCTCGGTCCTTATCTGCCTCTATGGTCGAACAAGCTAGGTTTTTTCAATCTGTTGGAGGAGTATGTTAATCGAGACCAACCCCAAGCCTCCGACTCTATATTACCACCTTCTCGACTACCGATGGATCTTAGAGAAGAAGAGAGGGTAAACCGAGGCAACAAGCGAGTATTATCTGAGATAGATGTAAGTGAGTGGGAAATTACCTGTACGGAGAATTGTCCGCGTGAAGGCAAACGAAGATGTAACCCTAGGAAGGCCACTCAACTTCCTGCTAGTGCAACACGTTCGCCAGCCACGAGATTAAAAATGAAAAAGGAGAGGAAGAGGCTCTGCCTTATCAAGAAAGCCCAGCAACAGATCTCCAAGCCCGGAGAAGTCCCACCCCGTTTGTGCTACAATTGTATACAACCTGGGCATTACGCAAAGGAGTGCCCGAACCCCAGACAGCAGAACCCCCAGCAACACAAGCAGAACCCCTGATCCGATATTGACAACCACGGCAACAAGCCAAGCCCTCAAGTGGAGCAAGGCCAACTGAATTTCTTGGGTAACACCTCTATCCTAGAACCACCTCCTCACCTCCTCTTGTAGTTTCGAATCTCGAGACGAGATTCTTCTTAAGGGGGGTAGAATGTGACGCCCCAGTTTTTTAATTACCGTCATTAACGCTAGTGACGGGATCAGCCGTGTCAAACCGGTCAAACACTGGTCAAACCTAGGTCCACCTGGGTCATCACCTCGAAAAACCTCGGCAATGAACCCTAATGAACCCCTTGACCAAGTCTACACACACCTGTAATGGGCCCTTGGTCAAAGGCCCGATCAAAACCGGCTTAACCGTTGACGTCAGCGAATGTCGTCCGGAACTTTTGCCGCGTTCTCCAAAATTCACCTAAACACTTCAAAATCTACCTTTATGAAAGTTGTCCAACTTGTTGAGGGACTCAACTTCCATGTAGATTGGCATTTCAAATTTTGAGTGGAAATTGGTGAAAAACTTGATCGACTGACAGTACCTCCTGAATTCCAGAACAGGCCGGCATTCAAAGTTGGCACGACGTTCCTGCAAAATCCGTTGAGGAAAACACTAGACGGCCTTTGTGAAAGTTGTAGAGGGTAGTGAGATCTAAAACTTTCCTATTCACCACTTGGGGCACTTTTGTACAAATTTTTGAAGATTTAAAGTGTTGAACAGGGGCACATCGAATTAGCAAACCGCTGCGGACGCGCTCCCGCGCGCCACGCCACGCCGCGCGCGCGCCCGTGCGCGCCACCCTCTATCGTGCCTCGGTACCCGAGCCGCCCCGCGCCTTCCCAACGCAGCCGCTCCGTCCCAAGGTAGCACGCACGCCGAGGGGCCCCAAAGTCCGTGCCGCCCACCCCGCCCGCGCCCGGAACGTCGCGCCGCCGTACGTCCTCCCCGCCCGCGCGCAAGACGGTTGTCGCCCGATCGTCCTCGCCCCCGCCCACGCCGCCCCTCCCCCGTGATCCTCGCTCGCCCTTCGCTATATAGGCGCCGCCGCCCCGTACCCCGAAGCGCGGACCCCCCCCCCCCCCCCCCATGGCCGACCGTGCGGCCCCGCCGGCATCCCCGCGCCCGGCCGCGGCGAGCTCCGGTTGCGGGCCAATTGCAAGCCAAGTAACACTCTCCTCCACCCTCCCCGACCCTACCATAGCTCGCTGTCCCGCCCACCAAGCCAACCGAGCCCCGGCCTCGCCAGAGCAGCAGCCACGGCGGCCGCCGTCCCCGGCCGCCGGCGTGCCGCTCGCCGGAGCCGCTCTACCCCCGTCCGACCCCCGAAATCAACCCCTAGTGGCTCGTAGGACCCTCCCCAGCCCTTCCCCAGCCAAGCCCGGCAGCGAGCTCACCGGAATCGTGCAGCCCGCGCCGGACGGCCGCCCAGGGGCCACATTGCGAAACCCAATTTCTTTCTGAGGGCTTCCCTGCAAAAGGTTAACTCGAATAGTATTGTGATTTGACTGATTCTTGTAAATTGCGTAGAAAATCGTAGAGAAATCAGAAAAATGCAAAACCTATTTTGTTGGATTCATGGTGAATTATCTTACAACTTTTGCTATTCTTGCCTCAGCTAATTCCTGTTAGTTTTTGCAGGAAAAATACAAATGTGAAAAACCTAGATCTGCAATATCTCAAAATATAAAAATCCTCTGTAGCTAATTTTTGGATATGTTGTGTGCTATGTCATGACTAGTTACTATGCCAAAAATTGCACAAAGTTATGATGTAAATCGTTTTATAAAAATGGTTTTCCATTTCTGACAGATTTGAATAGATGATTTTTCTAGCAAAAAATAATTAAGTTTTTGCAACCAACTTTTGCACACTTTCTTTTAATTCCAAAACACACCTCTGGTGAATTAATCACAATTTTATAGTTACCAGAAATATTTATTCTTGAATTACGCTTGTTTTCCTTTGAAAATACATAACTCAAGTTTTACAATAGTTCTAGGTGTATGTGCTACACCACTAGGCTAGTTTTGAACCATACAACAGGAGTGAGAAAGTTTGGATTAGTTTGTTGAGTAATTATTTTTGTGTGCATTTACCTTGTCATTCTAGCTAGCTTTTGTCTTTTTTCAAAAATAATTAATTTATGGCTATCCAAAGCTCGCATGTGTGTCCAGTGGCTTGTTATAGGTGTTTAGAGTGTAACACACCCATCCAATGAATTTTCTTAATTAATTTCATGAATTAAAGCATTGGAAGTAATTAAAGGCTTAATAGTCGTTAAATGGGAAAAATCACCAAATCATCCTTACCTATCTTGGGTGTGGTTGTAAATTATTTTAAAAGGTTAAATATATCCACCCACTATTGTTTGTGAAGTTGAATTAAATGATTTACATATATATGTACACAATCACCGTCAAAAAGAATATTTAATAAAGAGTTGCAAATTGTTCCTTTTTGGAAGAGTATGCTAAATGTATTCTTATCTAGGTGAATGTGTCCAACAAATACACCCCTTGATTGTCAATATGGTTTGTAAGTGATTAAATTAAAAATCGTTGAATAAATCTTGCATTTGCATCTTCGTGTAGATCTTTCCGCCAGTAGACGTATGCCCGTGCCGGAAGGAGAAAACGAAGGTGCCGACAAGGAGCTGTCGTACGTGGACGTAGCTCAAGACCTGGACCCAAGTCCACAAGGGCCCAAGGCCAACCTTGCCAGTGAAGGCAAGCCCCAGATCAGTAACCCCGTCTTTTAAAATTGTACAATTATGTTTGCTACGATTGTGCATTTACGTTCCAGGAGTTGAATAGAAACCCTAGATGCATGATCCTTTAGTACATATGCTCTATCACTAGTATGCTAGGTCGATAGCTGCTATGCTATAGGACCCGATAGAAGTCGAGTGATGTTCGTCACTCGCGAGAATAGGTTCCTAGATAGGAATCATAAGATATCCTGAAATGGATTGCTCATGTGGTAAGAGCATGGGATTGGGCTCTGGTCTAGTGGCTTTCGTCGGCTAAGCTTTTGAACGTACTAAACATTCACCGGGTATGGGACCGGTAAGCCTAGTACTTTAATGAGGCGGCGCGGGATCCTACTATTACTACTCTTGAGAAATCGCCTTACCGGCTAGCTACCGGGAAGGGGGTGTATTGTGTGGGACTGGATACTTTGCGGGGTACACCAGCTAACCTTGCACCCAGGACTGTAAGATTCGATCCCAACCCGAGGACTTTTGGAAACTGCCTGGGAAAGTTGTCCTTTCGGGGGCAGCCTACCGTCTGTTTGGGTTTACCTTGCAAGGTTTAAATCAATCGATTGTCGGCCTCTCACCGTTATCCGAGACTGCTTAATCAACTGGCCATGATATCCCATAATGATGGAGCTCGAGGAATATTTTTGTATGAATTAATTGCTTGTCCAATTCTTGATTGAATTAGATGGCACATTTAGAAATGGTAATCAACTAGAATTTGTGCTAAAAGATTGAAAGTAAGGATCTACTTTTAGTAGCTGTTCAGCAAAAGAAACTCCACCGGCCAAAATCCTTTCGTGTCTAGAGTTTGGTGATGTAGATTTCACCCGACGGTTAAGTCTTGCTGAGTATTAGTATACTCAGCCTTGCTTTAAAATTGTTGTTGCAGGTGTGATTGACCGGATGGGTGACGACAAGTAATGACATCACGGATGGCCTCCTATGATGTTTACCGTTGTGCTAGTTAAATTATTTCTGCTGTATTTCCGAACTCTGAACCTTTACTTCCTGCCATGAACAATGGTTTGTAATAAAATGTATAATTCATGTTGTACTCTGGACTCGCCTTCACGTGAGTTTTAATGCATGTGTCGATCCTCTGTTCGATGTCCAAGTGATTTACCGGGCGTTAACCCGGCAACTAACGACAGGATGATACTTTACTATTGCTTAACGATCAAAGTGGATCGGTCTTAGGCGATAGTACGGTATTTTCCTGGGCGGGTTGTCACACACTGGCCTTGGTTGCGTTCTTATGTAAGAAAATCGAGTCATTGCCTACACCTCGCGGGCACTTCGACCTCATGAGAAGAATTATCCTACTCGTGATCTTGAGCTAGCAGTAGTCGTGCATGCCTTAAAACTTCGGCGGCATTACTTGATGGGTAATCACTGCAATATCTACACCGACCACAAGAGTCTGAGGTACATTTTCACTCAATCTGATCTGAATATGAGGCAAAGAAGATGGTTGGAATTAATCAAGGATTATGATTTGGAAGTCCATTATCATCCCAGCAAAGCTAATGTGGCTGCAGATGCGCTTAGCCGCAAGCATTGCAACTATGTGACGTTAGAGCCGAATAATAAAACTTTATGTGAAGAAATGAGGAAGCTTAACTTGGAATTAGTCAAGCATGGCAATCTTTATGCTGTCTCGATCGAATCTCCTCTCCATGAGAGAATTGCTATAGCGCAACTCATCGATGAAGAGGTTCGGAAAATCAAACAAAGGTTAGAAGAAAGAGATCCCAAGTATGGCTGTTTCCGAAGGGATGACAAGGGAGTTGTTTGGTTCGGACAAAGACTAGTCGTACCTCGGGATCAAGACCTAAAGAAGGAAATTTTAGATGAGGCCCATCTCTCTAAGTTCACCATTCACCACGGAAGTACCAAAATGTACCGAGACCTTAGGGAAAACTTTTGGTGGTCAAATATGAAGGGTGAAATAGCCGAGTATGTGTCCGGTTGTGATACATGTCAAAGAATCAAGGCTAGTCACCTAAAGACCGCATGTCAAATTGTTGACGGTGTATTTTGGTATACCTAGCATGTTCATTACACTTTGGTTTGGATTTGATTATGTAACTAACCCGCCACTAGGCACACTAATCATATAACAAGTTCATCTATGTGCATGCATTTGGAAGTGTTGTGTTTATGTAGGAAAATATGGACATAATGGACGGATTCGCAACAAGTTCAAAGGAGCATTTACGGAGTCTTGTTCGTGTTCATGAGCTTGATGAAATCACTTCCAATGGTGGCAAGGACCGAAGTGTGACAAAGGAACACCCCCGGGGATTGAAGCGTAAAAGACCGAACTTCATGCGAAGAGAACCTCCATCTTGGACGCGAGGGTGACGTCATCAAAATCATGCAAGTGGAGGGGGCAAAGTGCATAATCACCTGAGGACCCACGGGAGCGAAGGGGCGACCGAACCGGGCCGAGATGGGCCTGGGCCGGTCGGCCCAGGCCGGCCGGCCCAGCCCACCCCGGTGGTCGGTTCGGCCCCCCTTTCCTTGCACCCCGAAGGATCTTCAACCCTAAAACCCTGGAGGCGCAGCCATTCAAGAGGGAGAGAGCCATTCGCACCAGGAGGCCATCCACAAGCTAGAATGAGAGGAGGGCGATGTCCGGAGGGAGATCGTCCACCTCGAAGGAAGCACCCGCAAGTGGAGAAGAAGGAAGACACCGTCGGAAGGGAAACCATGATCAACGGTGCTATGACAGCACCTTGATGGGGTAATCTCCTTATTCGTCCATGGGTTGTAATCGATCTTGAGATGTAATCATACTTTGTCGGATTATCTATCTATCATCTTGTGTTGAATATACTTTAATGCTTAAGGTTAGCTACCATGCCGTAAAGGGAGTAAGGCCTCAATGCTTCCTTGGATCCATTCAATACGCCGTGTCCATCATAGGTCTAGTCATGAATACCTTCGCATAGTGACAGTACGAGAGGAGGGATAGGGCGAAACCGTGGTCACAACCGCGGTAGATTAGATTGGTTTTCATGTCTTTAAGCGATTGGATGCTCTAGTATCGTAGACCCGTGGGCGAGTGTCTTTTATCTTGATATCTTAATCATTCTCTCTAGTGTAGTTTAGTTGTTTTCTAGTTTAATCATAGTTAGAGTTTGAGTAGTTAGAGTGTGAAGGTAGATCGAACGCTTGTAATCCCCTTGCTCCGCGGATTGACAAGAACCTTGGGAATCCCGTGGTGAAAAAGGTGTGGGGTCCGTACGCTTGCGGATCGTAGAGGGATACGTCTTTTATCCGTCAACAAGCCCCTTTTTCTGGCGCCGTTGCCGGGGAGCAAGCTAGTTTACATCGTTTGGTTTGCATCTAACTTAGTTTTATAATTTAGTTTATCTTTTGTTTACTATATCTAACACATATTATCTAGAAAACCACTTGTTTCGTTTTTGTTTTTGTTTGTATCTTATTGTCTAGATGGTGTTCGTCAATCAACCCGTGGAAGAACCGGAGAAATCATTAAGGGATTACGCTAGCCCTCGATGTGAAGACATAAAAGTACAAGAGTCGGATTCGAAGCTCGAAGCGACCAAGTATGAGATTAAATCCAAGAGCATGGAGATGGTGGCGGCAAACCCATTTGAAGGGATGGTTACAGAGAACCCATATAGACACATAAGGCATTTCACGACGCTATGCAACACGGTGTGTCAAGAAGGAGTCCCCGATGAATGGTTCAAATGGAATCTCTTTCCCTAATCACTTGCCGGCAATGCAAAGACATGGTACTCGTTTGCGTCCTTTGAAGTTGAAGGCAATTGGAACAAGTTGACAAAGAAGTTTTGCGAGAAGTTCTTTCCAATTAGCAAGGTTCAACATCTAAGGAGGCAAGTGATCACTTTCATGCAAGGAGAAGAGGAAGGGATAGACCAAGCCTGGGATAGGTTTAATGAGTTAATCGAGCAAGGACCAAGACTCGGCTTCTCCGGTGACATACTCTTGCATACATTTTTCTTTTCCCTAACCCCTAGTTGCATGCAACACGTCCAAATTTGTGCAGGTGGGGATCTCATGGAGAAAACACTCACGGAAGCCGCCCAACTTCTACAAAAAATTAGTAAAGAAGAAATGTGCTGAATTTTCTAAAGAGGCAACCCTGGAAGTCACAAAAGAGGAACCAGTCACGGAAAAGCTTGAACAAGAACACATCAAGTCAAGAACTACCCCGAGCATTGACTTCTGTTGACGGTCGATTTCGGTACACCTAGCTATAAGTTTACCGCAACATTTGCACATATTTGATATTCTAACCAATGGTACTAACCCCCCAGAGGTATCAAGTTCACTCTCGCATGTCGATTTTAGAGTTTGTTGTTTATGTAGGAAACTAGAGCTTAAAGGGAGACTTTCGGGATAAGTTCATCAAGCACTTCAAGAGACGATCATGAAGCCCGACACAAGTCAAGACACATCATGAACATGACTCCAAAGGGTCCAGGGACCGAAGCATGAAGCCGTGAAACTCCAGGGACCTGGACAAAAGATGCTGAAGCGACAATGAGCCCTGTCCAAACCGTGGAGAAGACAACATCAAGGGCCCACATGCATAAGGGAGCAAGTCAACAATTGACCGAGAAGCATCGGGGAGTGAGACGGGACCGAACCGGGCCAAAATGGGCCTGGGCCGGTCGGCCCAGGCCGACCGACCCAGTCTGATCTGAGCCCGGTTCGTGTCCCCCTTTTGCCCTAGGTGCTTGTCTATTTATTGCCTCTGCCTCCGCTGGGCGCCACATCCATCCATTCTTCAGAGAGCCGCCGAGACGAAGGAGAAGCACCGGGAGCAAGCCGACGGCAGCAGCGAGTCCTCGAGTTGCCTAGGAGATGGCTTAGGCCATGCCCTAGCCACCATGGCTGGCCCTGCGTGGTGAAGCCATGGTGGAGTTCCGGAGCCCCGACTTGAATTCGTCAAGTCGTTTGTACCTTCAACATTCGGTGATGTAACTATATCTTGTCATACTTTGATCTACTACGAGTTATACTTATTCTTATGTGTAGCTACCATATGCCTTTAGTAGGACTAGATCGAATCATGGTGATTAGTCTTGTCTTGCGGACACACCGTAGTAGTGCACGAACCAAGGTTGTTGCTCGGTGATGATTATCCTCGCGTAGTGACAGTACGAGAGGGGAGAAAGCGGTGAGTGAACGTGCATCGGACCACTCCGTATCGGTTACTCCATATCGAGTGTAATCCTTATCATAGTATAGGTTTAGATTGGTTTATCACATTGGCCAGAACGGCAACAAGAAGACGATAGGCTAGGTTTACCTTTGGTTTGCTCACCTTTATGGCTAGGTGGATGTGATCCATACTTCCCTTCATGTTTGTATGTTATCTTTATGCAATCAACACTTCACATAGGGTTAGACCGGTAGGTTAGATAGAGAACCTTGGTGGTTTGCTTCCGATCCTTGGATTGACAAATCTAGGGAGAACCCTCCTTGGTAAAAAAGGCACCAAGTCACCCGTAGGCTTGCGGTGAACTTGAGCACGGTTTTGAACCGTCAACAAGCCCCTTTTTCTGGCGTCGTTGCCAGGGATCGGCAACTCGAACCCTAGGGTGATCTATCTTTCTTTTAACTAACCCTAATTTTTATCATTGCATATACACTTGCTTTCTTGTTTGTGTCCTTGAAAGTAGGTGGAAAACTAGACACAAAGCAATTGAGAAAAGTTTGCAACATTCGAAGCAAACGAAGATGAACAAGGTATGCCTATGTGTCGATTAAGTTTTTAGACTAATGTCTTTTGGAGGATTGTTTGTCCAAGCTATAGGTTTCGGAAACAACCATGTCAAGCACGATGAAGATGTATTCCATTACCATCATGCTCATGCAGCGATGGTTATGATTTTTGAAGCCAAAGGATGCATGACATGGTGCCCTAAAAGACTTCAAGATGAAGACCACACGTACATCTCCGGATCGATGGACGAAAGTATGACGATATCATCTCGATATTTGCATGAGCCTCAGCAGAAAACAATTTGATATATTTGGATTTTCAGAAGCTACATGAAGTCTACGCTCCAACGAATCAAGCGGCAATGCAATCGGAGGTTCCTACAAGCGGATATGGCCGAATCACCAATGGTTGCACATGCTGAAATTCTGGACAGCAAGCAGTGCTGAAGTGAAACAGCCATAGCTCCCTCATTCGGACTCCGGTTAAGGCAAATGAGTACCCGTTGGAAAGGTATTTTATAAATTTTTGAATATAACTATATTTTGGTATATGTTCTGTTTTGGATGCAGGGGTAAATCCACGAAGAAGAGGCAGCAACATGGCGATGACGACAAGATAGAGGAGATGGACACAATGATAATAAATAGAATATGGGGCAACGGTTCCACAACACGTACATGATGAAATTCAGAAGCTAGGGACTAAAACAACCCCTCCAAAGCAGGGATGAATGAATACACAAGAGGCACCAATCAACACATGATGATGTTGGAAGCGAACCACTCTTTGGATTCTCGCAGAAGTAACCATGGCTTCACGACAATAAAAAGGTACGTGAGAAAGTCGAGCTCTATGACTTTAAGTGAAGCGCTTTGCGGGAGGCAACCCGATCTTTTTATATATCTATATAAACTATGACAAGTCTACATTTTGTTTTCTATTTGAAAATTTCAAGTAACATCATACCATTGCTCTAATAAATGTCACAACCACATGTTGTATGCTTTAATATATACATATACATTGAGTATGTACTTTGGTACCTGAATTTTGGGAAACTTGTAGACCCCTTTTTTTAGTATTTAGAGTCTTTTTATTTGTGTCTTTAGAGAGAAATATGAAACATGATCCCTTTTGATTCTAAACTTGTGGCTAGTTAACTTTGGCTAACTTTTGCTTTTGGTTTAGATCACCACCATATCATGTCATATCATTTTGTTCATTCATAATCATGTTTTACTTCATTCCACTTTGTTCTCCACCTTTGCATTATGTTGCATGTTGCATCTCATCTTTTATAACCCTTATAAAAATCTCATCTTTACCTAAACCTTCCTATCAAACCACACCTAGAACCAAGGCCAACAAAGGGAGGGATCGACTTATGTCAAGTCGACAAAGTCTACCTCTATCCCTTTCTAATTAAAGTTTTGACTAGCCTGATCCTAAACCCTTAGAAAAAAAACCCCTCATACCTTTAGTAATCCTAAAACCATAGGTTTATTTTCAATCCGAAAATCTAACCCTCGCTTTTCTTCTTTTTTTCAAAACCACCTTAGATAGAATTTCTTCACCCGAATTATCTTTTCAAAATTCTTGTCTTAAGCCGAAAATATAGGATTCCCATAAGCCTTACCTTAAAACCTTGTTAGCACGTTTGATTAGGTCTTTTGATAAAAGGTGTTGACAAGACTCTACCTCTCACAAAGTGACTTGCTTGTCATTATTGAAGAATGACATCGAAAGCTTTTTCAAACATTGCTGCCATTTTTAGTAACTCCTTTGCATTTGCATTTTGCATGAACCCCCTTTGTTCTATCATGCATAGGTTAGCTTGGCTTTTTCGCAAAACTTTTTGATGAATGCTTTATTTCCATAATGGTGCTTCGCGTGTGAGGCATTTTCTTTTGTAATCTTGTGTAAACATGGTGTTTAGATTTGATTACGGACAATCATCATTTGAGTTTTTAAAGCCTTGTTAATTTATATTGCATAGGTTGGTTTATAAGCTTTGCAATGCGCTTTAACTTTCTTGCGGCATAAAGAGTTATTAACCTTGAAATAAACATGGTGCTTTGACCTTGGTTAAATCTTTATGGTTATATAGAAATAAAGCAATCTAGTTGTAAACATGGTGTTTAGAACTTGGTGCAAACATTGTAATTGTTTATATCCCTTCCTTTCATTTGCATTTTCACCTACACGCACGTACACCCATTAGATTCTTCTTTTCTTCTTGCTAGTTAAGCTTTGCCACAAGTTAAGGTCTTAGGGATGCATTTGGTTTGTTGGCAATTGTTTCTAGTCCCGACCATCACCCCGGGGGTAGAATGTGGATTAGATTTGTTTTGTAGGCATGGAGATGTGTTCCCATGAGTTCTTGACCAATTGCAATCAAGATCGTTGGTCATCTACAAAGCTTGAGAGGGAAGTTGCTGTTTCCATCAAGATTTGTGCACATGTTCAGAGATGTACAATAGAAGAAAATTTAATATTCAGAAGCTTCTTCAAACCTTCTTTCCAACGCATCAAGAATAATCAAGTTTGAAGGCCCGTACAATGAGATATGGCAAAACCATTGAGCGTTGTGCAGTCTGAAATCAGCCTTGGACAGATTGCATCGCCGGAGTAAAATTGGCACAACTCTCTTGTTCAGAACCCATTTCATGCATATGATGGCTCATTGGAAAGATAATTTCATAAAATTCAATATGGAGGGGTGTTTCAGTACATTTTCTGTTCTGGAGGAAAAATAAAAACTGTGGAAGATGAGGTAGCGACAAAGGACGGCATTGAAGTCGGTGATGACGATATGACGAAGGATTGGAACCATGGCTTGATGATGATAAGAAAAAGTTGAGGGAAAAATGAGCAACAAAGGCAAGGAAGTGAAGACGATTCTCAAACACGTGGCGAATTACAAGCAATTGAAGTTCTTCCAAAATTGGAACCACGCTAAGCATGGGGGGGGGGATTTGAAGGATGAAAGGAAAAGGCCACATGGAGTACAAGGATCGCCTTCACCACAAGATGTTCATCATTCTTTTTCCATGCTAAGCACAATGCTTAAGCATGGGGGAGGTATCGCTGCACTTCATTACGAGCATTGAAAAGGACGTAACTCGCCCTTAACTTTATCTTTGTTCATCGTCTTTTAAATGCTTGCACATATATGCTTTCAACCATGGACAACCTTTGTATTTATCTCTCTATCAATAAAATGGCTACTAGGAGGACAACCTAGGTTAGTTAGTTTTTCCTTTTCAATAAATAAATCACCATCTCTTTTGAGCTTACCACGACAATATTATCTGTATATCTTGATTATGGAAAAATGATGAAAGTTGCCGCCTTGTTTTACTTGCATGATGTTTTATATAACAATGACTATTTGCTCTCTATTAAATAGAACTTAAATTGATGAAATACCGGCTCTTTCATTTGTGGAGGTTAAATGATTAATCTTTAGACCCACATACTTTATGTTGCTCTTTGATTTAAGTTTACCGATGACCTATGCCTTGTACTTGTTTTATTTAAAATTATTATGCTATCTACATTTGTGAATCTCTTGCAAGGCTCTACCTACCAAATCCTATACACATACAAGTACTTTAATGATATAACCTTTATTTTGCAAACTTATATCTTGATGAGTTGGATTAGGATTGATTTCTGTGGTACGAGACTAAGAAGCTGGTCATTCCTTTGCGTATCTTTTTCATTCTAGCCATTCTTGTCCATGCATTGTGAGTTTCTACATTAGAAATTTCACAAACTTCGCTAAGCATCCACCCTAAGCCCAAAACATCTTTTTGTGATTACCTCCTTGACCACAACCCAAATTGAGTATGGATGATCTTTCAATGAATTTTCTGAAGATTTTCTAGCAAGATTTCAAGACATATAACATATGGAGGGACTCATCAGTGATTATTCGAGTTTCGACATGGAGGATGCCGTTGAAGATTTCAAACGATTTATAAAGGAATACAAGGATTTTGTACTTCTTTATCAGCCATAGGTCCCCTCACTTCTATGCTCGAGGACGAGCAATCATCTAAGCATGGGGGGAGGATTGCTATAGCAAGTACTATGTTGCTTAAAAGTTCAGAGGAGCATAAAAAATGATGAATAAAAAAATAAAAAAGAAGAAGAAAACATTGAAGGAAAGAAAGAAGAAATAAATGAAGAAGAAAGAAAAAAACAAAAAAAGAGAAAAATAAAAATGCTCCTCGGTTCTTTTTAGCTTCATTTAAATCTTAGAGAGCCTTGAAGACGAGTCCATACTCAAACTTTTCCAACCATGTGTAATCTGATAACGAGAACTACATCCGTGTCTCGGGATCACCCATTTGCCACTTGCACATGTCCACCTTTCTAAATGTGTGTGTTCCATCTCTCTCCCTTTCCAACATTTATTTTCCATGGCCTTTTTGACTAGTCTCGGTAATTCCAATAGATCTCTCTCTTTGTTTGACAATATTTCAAGTATAATGTTTTGCTAGGATTGCTTTTACCTACCAAGCTCCTCATAAGCTTTCCACTTCCATATATGAGTAGAATAGGTTGAGAATAATCTAGTGTAGGCTTGAGTGAGTTGACGAGATGAGTGTTTCCTTGAGCTTTTGCAAGAGAGCCTCACTTATGTTAGATGTGAAACTTTTTAAAAACTCTTCACGATGTAACAAGGTAAAGGTTTGAAGTTTGCTTAAGTTCAAGAGCACTTGTTTTATTTTATTGTGGCATGTTCTTTAATGATGGTCTATCTCCCATAATGAAGTAGCCGGTCAAAACTTGAACCTTAAATGCTAAATACTTGAGAGAGCAATATGTCTTGTTGTGTATAACTAAGTGTAGGGAAGACATTGAAGGGCAACGCTGATTTCCAAATTAAGCAAAGATCTTGGACTTGCTCGAGGACAAGCAAGATTTAAGCATGGGGGTATGTTGACGGTCGATATTGGTACACCTAGATATAAGTTTACCATCAACATTTGCACATATTTGATATTGTAACCCATGGTACTAACCCCCCGGAGGTATCAAGTTCACTCTCGCATGTCGATTTTGGAGTTTGTTGTTTATGTAGGAAACTAGAGCTTAAAGGGAGACTTTCGGGATAAGTTCATCAAGCACTTCAAGAGACGATCATGAAGCCTGATACAAGTCAAGACACATCATGAACATGACTCCAAAGGGTCTAGGGACTGAAGCATGAAGCCGTGAAACTCCAGGGACCTGAACAGAAGATGTTGAAGCTTGCGCGACAAGGAGCTATGTTGTGACAACCCGCCCAGGAAAATACCGTAATATCGCCTAAGACCGATCCACTTTGGTCATTAAGCAATAATAAAGTATCATCCTGTCGTTAGTTGTCGGGTTAACGCCCGGTAAATCACTTGAAAAGCAACACGGATCGAATATATGCATTAAAACTCACTCGAAGGCGAGTCCAGAGATACAACAACATTAATATCCAAATTCATACCCCGTGGGGTTTAATTATTACAAACCATAGTTTTTGCCATGATGAAATAGTTCAGAGTTTTCGAAAGCAGCGGAATTTAACTAACGGAAGCGAGGACACCACGGGAGGCCATCCATGATGCTTTCAGTAGTCGTCCTCCACCCACTCCAGCTCCCAGCCGAGCGGGTTGTCTCCGGGCCACACATCACTGAAGGCATTACCTGGATCAACATATTATAGCAAGGCTGAGTATACTAATACTCAGCAAGTCTTACCCATCGGTGATAACTACTTCACCAAATCTAGACCATGAAAGGCTCTTTGGCTACTGGGTTGCTTTTGCTAAAAAGTAACAAAGCGTAGGTCCTTACTTTCAAGATTTTAGCACAAGTTCTAGTAGGTTTAATCTTTACTACATTAGCCAACTAGTACAAAAAAAGTTGTACAATACAATTAATCAACCATAGTATTCATCATCTTCCATCATTAGGGATCTCATGACTAGTGGAGTAAGTAGTCTCGGATAACGGTGAGAGGCCGACAATCGATTGATTTGAAACCTTGCAAGGTAAACCCAAACACACGGTAGGCTGCCCACAAAGGTACAGCTGTCCTAGGCTGTTTCCAAAAGTCCCCGGGTCGGTATGAAAGGCCACAGTCTTTGGTGCAGGCTATCCGGAATACCCCGCGAGATACCCGGTATCACCATACACCACCGGTAGCTAGCCGTGAGAGCGAATCCCAAGAGTAGTGACAGTTCCATCCCTAGCCGTCTCATTAAGGTACTAGGCTTACCGGTCCCATACCCGACATGTGCTTAGTACGTTCAAAAACTTAGCCCACATAACCACTGGACCGGAGCCCAAATCCGATGCTCTTACCACGTGAGCAATCCATTTAAGGATATATTATGATTCCTATCTAGGAAACTATTCTCGCGAGTGAGGTCATCACTCGACTTGTAACGGTCCTATAGCTTAGCAGCTATCGACCTACCATACTATTAAGGACAAAGGTACTTAGAGATCATGCATCTAGGGTTTCATTCAACTCCTGAACCTAAATGCATAGTCATCCATAGATAATTGAATAAGGAATTTGAAAACTAGGTTAGATGCACCGGAGCTTGCCTTCGTCAGCGAGGTTAGCCTGGGCACCCTCGGTGTCGAGCACTTCCACATGCTGCAGCGAAGCTTCCGCTCCCCCTTCCTCGGTTTCCGGGACAAGGGAGTAATCACCGTGCGGAAGATCTACACGGAATGCAATGCAAGTTTAGGTGATGTGATAGTTTGTTGTCTTATCCAACTCTGGTTGGTCATATTCACCTTAACAAGCGTCTAGATAGTGTTTCTCTTTTAGGAAGGGTATTGGTTGTACATGGATTATTCTTTTATTGTACATTTGACTAAAGGTCTTTATTGTACTTGTTATTTCATGTGAATACATAGTCCTTTTCCTTCACAAGCAAGTATGAATAATATTTTTATTCATGAATTAATTCCTTATCAGCGAGGATAATTAATTATCTTTTAATTAAATTAGATAATACTTTCAAAAAGGAAAAAGAATTAAATAGGGGCTTTTCTTTATTTAATTTCTCTTTAATATTAAAAGGGCTTTTAAGATTTTTATTAAGCAATTAAATTACCAAAAATTACATAAGTATTTCTTAACCATATTAGCACCTATCCTGGTCCATTGGACCCACATGTAAGTGTTGGAGACTAGGAAATTAAATACTATTGAAAATAACAAGGGCTAGCTAGCGATTCAATTTAAATGCATACAAAAACAAATGAGCATCAAAATGATCCAAACTTTCTCATGCATCCTCTCTGGTCCTAACCAAGCCTAAAGAACCAGCATATTCACCTAGAAACTCTACTGATCTTAGTTCATCATTTTTCAAAGGAAAAGGTGCATAATTTGAGGATAAACATTTCTGTTAAACCAAAAATCATGATTAATTCACAAGATGTGTATTTTGATATTACAAGACAGTCTGCACAAGTTGAGTTCAAAAACATAAATATATTTAGCAAGAAAAATCATCTAGGCAGTTTCTGCAGGAATGGAACACAATTTATTTAACAAGATCTACTGCGTAACTTTGTGCAATTTCTGGCATAGTAGCTAGTCATGACCTAACACACAACATACCCAAAATTGGGATACAGAGGAGTTATGGTTTTAAAGTTATGCCAGATCTAGGTTTTTCACATTTGTATTTTTCATGCTAAAACTAGAATCCAGCCATGTGCAAATAACAAAAATGGTGGGATTTCTCTTCCTGAACCCAACAAAATTGGTTTGGTATTTTTGTGATTTTTCTACGAATTTCTAGGAATTTTCTAAGGCTCTGGACTGATATTTCAATCAAAGCAATCAGGCCCTTGGCCGGGCCGGGCTCGACCACATGCTCACCTAGGGACTGTAGGTGGCCGGAGTGGAGGCGGAGAGGTCGCCGGCGACGGGGTTCAGCGGCGGCTGGCGGCGGTGGCCGCGGCGGCTCGGGGAAAACGGGCGAGGAGGCGGGGTGCCGGGCAATTGGCAAGCGCACTAGTTACACCGGGAGCTAGGGAAGCTAACGGGGCGGTTGGACGGCGGCGAGCACGGGCGGCGAGCTCTAGCACGGCGGCGGCGGCAATGGCGGCGGGCGGCTCGGGATGGCGCGCGGAGGGGGGCAAGGGACTTTTATACGCGGCTCGGCGCGTCCGTGGGTGACGAGGGGGTAACGACGGAGATGCTCGCCGTGCTACGGCGGCTCGGGGGCTCACGTGTACGGCGATGACGTCGCCGACGGACCGCCGGTCCGTGGCGCGCGCGCGCGTACGGCGGCGCGGACTCGATGTGCCTTGGGTGGGGGTGCGTGCGGGCGCGGAACCTCGGGCGACACGTGCCTCGGGCGGCGCTTGGCCTCGGGAGGCGTGGGCGCGGACGCCGGAGCCGGCGGCGCGCGGCCGGCTATGGGCGGCGCGCGGGGCACGCGACGTCGCGGCGCGCGGCGCTCTGGCTCAAATACTTTCACTGGTGCCAACTTTAAAATTGAAAAACTTTAAATTTTTGTATAGAAGTCGACTAAGTGATGAATACCAAAGTTGTAGATCTAGTTACCCTTAACATTTTCTACAAAGGCTATAAAGGGTTTTTCTGCACAGGATTGGAGTTATTTGAATGCCAAAAGTCAATGTTAGCCTGTCTTGGCAAACAGTAAAATCTGCCTTGCAACTCATTTTATAAGCTTTTCCCCTCAAAATTTGAATTGCCAATCTACATGAAAGTTGTGTCCCTCATCAAAATGGGCAACTTTCATAAAGGTAGAATTTTAAGTGTTTCGGTGAATTTTGGAGAACGCGGCAAAAGTTCCGGCAGACACCTGTGGACACTAAGGATGGCAAGGGGTTTGACCAAACCTTTGACCATGGGTTGGCGCCACAAGTGTGTTTACTAGTCAAATGGGACCACTAGAGTTGGTTAGTGAGTTTTTCGAGGTGAGGGCCCAGGTTGACCGTGGTTTGACCACTGTTGACTATTAGACCGACTATTAAGGCTAATTAAAAATCTGGGCGTCACATATGTCCAAACCGTGGAGAAGACGACATCAAGGGCCCACATGCATAAGGGAGCAAGTCAACAATTGACCGAGAAGCATCGGGGAGCGAGACGGGGCCGAACCGGGGCAAAATGGGCCTGGGCCGGTCGGCCCAGGCCGGCCGGCCGAACCTGATCTGAGCCAGGTTCGCGTCCCCCTTTTGCCCTGGGTGCTTGTCTATTTATTGCCTCTGCCTCCGCCGGTCGCCACATCCATCCATTCATCAGAGAGCCGCCGAGAGGAAGGAGAAGCACCGGGAGGAAGCCGACGGCCGCCGCGAGTCCTCGAGTTGCCTAGGAGATGTCTTAGGCCATGCTCTAGCCACCATGGTTGGCCCTTCGTGGTGAAGCCATGGTGGAGTTCCGGAGCCACGACTTGAATTTGTCAAGTCGTTTGTACCTTCAACATTCGGTGATGTAACTGTATCTTATCATACTTTAATTTACTATGAGTTATACTTATTCATATGTGTAGCTATCATATGCCTTTAGTAGGACTAGATCGAATCATGGTGATTAGTCTTGTCTTGCGGACACACTGTAGTAGTGCACGGACCAAGGTTGTTGCTCGGTGATGATTATCCTCGCGTAGTAACAGTACGAGAGGGGAGAAAGCGGCGAGTGAACATGCATCGGACCACTCCGTATCGGTTACTCCATATCGAGTGTAATCCTTATCATAGTATAGGTTTATATTGGCTTATCACATTGGCCGGAGCGGCAACAAGAAGACGATAGGCTAGGTTTACCTTTGGTTTCTTACTTTTATGCCTAGGTGGATGTGATCCGTACATCCCTTCATGTTTGTATGTTATCTTTATGCAATCAACACTTCACATATGGTTAGACCGGTAGTTTAGATAGAGAACCTTGGTGGTTTGCTTCCGATCCTTGGATTGATGAAGGACCGATAAGGCGACCAGAGAGGGGGGGAGTGAATGGGAGCCGATAAAAATTCTTCTCGAGGGAGATTGAAACTTCGACAAGACGAACTAGCTCGGTCGAACCCCCGAAATCACACGCTCCGCACTTCTACCTCCCGTTTGCCAAAACCACGTAGCCACTGAAGTGCTACTGGTCCTAGGAACAAACTCTACCAGCAACCACAACACACACGCAAGACCGACAGCGGAAACAACTCGAAAGCCGGCTAACCGGAGGGGGCGGTTAGACCGGTATAGGGGGGCGGTTAGACCGCCTCCACCCGGCAACCAAGAAATCCTCCGAAACGCCTCTTCCGAGCACCAAAACACACCACGGTTTCACCAACAGAGATCTCTGGTCAAGGCCATGCTAGCTACCGGAAAATCTTGGCGAAAACCAAAACTTCACCCAAGGGCCTAGGGGCGGTTAGACCGGCTACCGGGGCGGTCTAACCTCCGTACCCAGCAATGAACTCCAACCAAGAACACCTAGCAAACTACGCGAGAACGGCTCCAAATTTCACCCGGACACTCCTCGATCAAGGCGAACGAACTCACGGAGGAAAATCCGGTGAAACGAACTTTGACCCGGAAACACCCCGGCGGTTAGACCGCCCCCGTAGGCGGTTAGACCGCCCCTTCCCGAACGGAACCCGCGGGTCAAACCTCAACTTCCTTGCGCTCAATCTCCCGAATCACTCCACGGATTGCAGCCAAACTTCGGGGATAGCTGGGTTACCTCCCGGGCAACCTCTACCTCAAAGGAATCGACCCGAAACGCTCACAATCAAGAGGAATCGAAGAAATCGCTTCTCTAGGTCAAGAACTCGCCCAACTCGAAAAACCACCAAATCGAGTCCGATTCAAAGGGGATTTGGGGGCAAAGTCACCACCAAAGAGGCACAAGAACCTCATACGTGACACCCACCAAAAACCCCAAGAAATCGTTCTCAAAACACCGCCAAAAAGAGCTCCGAAAATCAACATCAAAGAGACGGGAAAACCACCATCAAGAACCACGCCGAACCTTCTATACATGCCATGAATGGTTCGTACAAGGTCTAGTTTGCCACCCAAACATCCATCCCTCTCTCTAGATCTCACATGAAGCTCTCAAACTAGCCTTCTAAAAACCTAGGGAAAATAGAGAACGAAAATGGAAAAACCAAATGAGCTAGGGTTTCAAGAGTTGGCGCCAACCTCTCACCTCTTGGGTTATATAGGCGGCAACCGAATGTCTAAAATGCCCCTCTCTAATAACTAGGGATACATGCCCCTCAAGGGCGGATTTGGAATTCTTGATGTCTTCACCATCGGACGGATGCCCGGCGACCGCACCCTCGCGTAGCCTCGACGCACGCATTGCGATCCCGACGCGTGTCCTCCGCTTCGAAGCTTCTCGGCGCCGGCGGCCGGGGCGGTCGGACCGCCCCCCACAGGCGGTTAGGCCGGCCCGGTGGATCGACCGGCCCCGGGCGGTCCGACCGCCCTCCTCGGGCGGTTGAACCGGCCCGGGTGGCCGCACCTCCTCGTCGAGTCTTCGGCCTCGGTTTTGTGGCTCAACCGAGTAACCCGGTGGTTTTACGGTGAACCACCGCAAACCCCGCGAACTCGGTGTAGCCTCCGCCAATCTCCACTCATGACTCGGCTCCCACGTAGTCCCGGCTCGACCTTGGTTTTGAGGCTCTACCAAGAAACCGTCCACGACTTCATCTTCTTGTTCATGCCACCATGCGGCCCGCACTTGACCCCGCCGGCCACCGGGTCCTTCGAACGAAGCCTACTTGTCTTCTCCACACCCGGAGGCCTCACCGCAACGACCTTTCGCGCTTGTTCTTCACCTGCACCAACACGAGTCAAGCCGCAACCTGCACCTGCAATACTTAGCCAAGAATCAGTCCACACAACGTTGTCAATCACTCATCACACAAGGGAGCGACCATCCACCGGTCCTCGAACCACACATGGTCCTCAATCTCCCCCTTGATGAGTGCATTGACAACACACATGATTTGTAACCAAAGATAAAAAGAAAAGAAAAGAAACTACTAAAAGAAAAACTCCAACAAGTGATCAAAAGCCAAAGAAAGGCAAAGAACAAGATCACTTGAAGAGAACAAGTCTCGGACCCCTTAGGCAAGGGCAACGGCTCGACACATCCGAGACAAAACCGTGCTCAAACAAAGAGCAAAAAACCACCAGAAGCACACAAGGCCACGAGCCAAAAACTCACACAAGAGCTCCCCCTGCACATATGCAAACTCCCCCTGAACCCATGCATCAAAGCAACTCGGGAATGCAACAAAAAGCAAAAACCTGCTCACACTGCCCAGGGCGGTTAGACCGCCTGCCTAGGGCGGTTAGACCGCCTCTGCCTGAACTGACCGCCTGGGGGGCGGTTAGACCGCCCAAAGAGACCGGCCCTGCACCAAACTGCTCAAAAATTGCCCGAAACAAATGGAACACCTTCCAAACACTCCCAGGTGCCCAAAACATGCACAAACTTCTCCCCCTTGTTGACAATGCATGAATCAAGGCAAAATGCAAAAACTTTCAACATATAGCTTCTCAAATATACAAAATTCACCACAAGGAGCTACACAAGTCCAAATGAGCAAGTTAGATACTCGACAGGTTCGTAAAGACCTTAACTACATGATCACCAAGTTTCACAATCATTGGACAAGGCTAAAAAGAATTTGAGTAATTTTGCGAAAAGTTACTCTCTCACAAGCAAATACCTAAACATGAGCAAAACATATCAAAATGGCAAAGCCACTCAAACTTCATGCTAGGACAGCCATTCTAATCATAAGACCATCATAAACACCCAAAAGCACCTCATGTCATGTCAAAGCCACCGAGCCATGTGCCTACTTCTATGTATGAGACTTCTCATTGGTAGGCATCATGCAACGGTTTAGCACCCAAAGCAAATTAATTTCAGCACATATGACATGGGAACATATTTTCCAAGCATTTTTTTTTCATTTCATTTTCAGATTTGTAAATGGTACATGAAATGTCTTTGCGACAAAAAGGAACTTATGCCCCTCCACAAGATTAAGCAAGAGGGCTAAACATTCATGATGGCAAGTGAGCCTTTGGCTCCATATGATCAATAAACTAACTATCCAACCACAAAGTAAGCATAGCAAAGCCACTAAAACATGTCAAGATCATATATAGGCATTTACACATGAGAGAGCACGTATGTGACATTTTTCAAAAAATTAGCCATCAACCATAGATCATTCATCAAGATCATCAAGAGCTAAGCCAAAACAACCGTACCATATCAAACAAGCTCACAAGAACATATATAGCAACCCATGGTAAACATTGTATATAGGAGAAGCTTTCCCTAAAAATGCATATGATACAAAATGCATGCAATCTAAGATACAAGGATGCCTATACATCATGTTACATATGCCATGCCAAATGCAAGAAATGCACAAAGGAAAGCTATACATATGCTACAAACCGGCTCCTCAAGGGGAGGCAAAACGGGCTCGACACCACCGGCAAAAGAAAGCCCCCACACACCCAACTCAAGAAATCAAACACACACCAAGTTCCCCCCGCAAACGAGTGAAAGTTGCTTGATCTAGGGGTTTGGTGAAAATATCGGCTAGTTGGTCATGTGTGGGTACATGGATCAAGGCTATCTTCCCTTTCTCTACGTTGTCTCTCAGGAAATGATATCTCACTTCTATGTGTTTGGTTTTGGAATGGAGCACTGGGTTCTTTGCAACGCTTATGGCACTGGTGCTATCACATTGAAGTGGGACATGGGTATACTCCTCACCAAAGTCACTCATGGTGTAGGTGATCCAAAGGAGCTGAGAGCAACAACTAGCGGCGGCAACATACTCGGCTTCGGTCGTGGATTGAGCAACACTCGACTGCTTACGAGAAGACCAAGACACCAACGAAGAACCCAAAAAGCGGCAAGTCCCGGAAGTGGACTTCCTATCCAACCGACACCGGCAAAATCCGCGTACGAAAAGCCATGAAGCGCCAAAGAAGAGGACGCGGAGTACCAAAGGCCGAAGTCGGGAGTGTGACGCAAGTACCCGAAAATTCTCTTCACCGCTTGCCGATGCGAAGTCCTCGGAGACGCTTGAAAACGAGCGCACGGACACACCGAGAATCGCGCTATGTCCGGCCTCGTCGCCGTCAAGTAGAGGAGTGACCCGATCATGCTTCGGTACTCCTTCTGGTCCACATGTTCACCTTCCTCGTCCGCATCAAGAGCCGTAGTCGTACTCACCGGCGTCGTCATAGCCTTGGAGTCCTCCATCTTGAACTTTCTCACAATGTCCTTGGTGTACTTAGCCTGGTGCACAAATGTTCCTTCCCTTGATTGCTTGATTTGTAGCCCGAGGAAGAACTGCAACTCACCCATCATGCTCATCTCGAACTCCCTACTCATATCATCTGCAAACCTCGCAACAAGAGAGTTAGACGAGCCACCAAAGACAATATCATCCACGTACACCTGCACAATCGGGATATCTCCGCCCGCCTCGGCAAAAACAAGGTCGATCGACCTTCCCCATCTCAAAACCTCTCTCAAACAAGAACCCCCTCAACCTGCCATACCAAGCTCTAGGCGCCCGCTTCAACCCATACAGCGCCTTCCTCAACTTGTACACCCGGTGGGGGTACTTCTCACTCTCAAACCCCGGAGGCTGTCTCACATACACTTCTTCCTCCAACACTCCATTCAGAAAAGCACTCTTTACATCCATTTGTTGCAACTTGAACCCTTTAGCCACAGAAAAGGCTAGAAGGATCCTAATCGCCTCCAAACGGGCTACGGGAGCAAAGGTCTCCTCGTAGTCGATCCCCTCCTTCTGACTGAACCCCTGAGCAACAAGTCTCGACTTGTTCCTCACAACCTCACCCTTCTCTCCCTCTTTGTTTTTCCACACCCACTTTGTACCAATCGGCTTACACCCTGGGGGAGGGTCAACCAACTCCCACACCTGATTCCTCTCAAAATTCTCCAACTCCTCATGCATCGAGTTAACCCAATTGTGATCAGATAGTGCGTGTCCAATGTCTTTGGGCTCAAAAGAAGCAACAAACGCAGCATGAGCAAAATGAGAATTGTTTCGAACCCTCGACCGTGTAGTGCGTTCATTCATGTCGCCGATGATCCTCGAAGCTGGGTGATCCACTTGAACTTGCCGGGGAGGTTCTCGCCTCGAAGCTACCTCCCCCTCAACATCAGCTTCTCCTCGTTCTTGGTTTGTCGTCGTAGGTGTAGCAGAGGGTCCATCCATCATCGTAGTCGAAGTAGTGGGTACATGTCCAGCTGGGGGCACCGCACCGCCATCTTCATCATCACCATGTTCATGCTCCTCCTCCTGAAAGATCTCCTCGCCAAGCTCATCATCACCTGCACACTCAAAGACAAGCTGACTACGTGGCTCTGTCTCGTCGAAGGTTACCTCGCAAGTCTCCACGATTTGGTTAGTTTCAAGATTGAGCACACGATATGCTCTAGAATGAGATGCATAACCAAAGAAAATGCCATCGACAGACCTAGCCTCAAACTTATCCAACTTCCTGCCTTTCTTGAGAATGAAACACTTGCAACCAAAGACATGGAAGTGACTCACTTTGGGTGTGCGACCATGCATCAACTCATAGCATGTCTTCTTCTTGTGCACTCTGAGGTATATTCTGTTCGACACATAGCATGCGGTATTCACCGCCTCAGCCCAATACCTCCTCGGAGTCCTATGCTCATCAAGCATCGTCCGAGCCATCTCGCACAAGGTCTCGTTCTTCCTTTCCACAACACCATTCGGGGAGGCGTATACGGACTCGAAAACCGGTGCTCAAGACCCAAGTCATGACAAAAGGTTTCAAAACGAGAGTTCCCGAATTCCGAGCCATTATCACCGGCGGATAGCTCGTATGGCATCTCCGTGCCTCTCGTTCCTCAACCTCAAGACTAGATCTCGAACAAAACCAAACGTCTCCCCCTTCTCCTCAAGAAAGAACACCCACGCATACCGAGAAAAGTCGTCCACCACAACAAGGACATACCACTTCCCACCCGCGAGATCGCACACGAGCCGGGCCAACAAGGTCCATATGGAGCGGCTCGCATGGACGCTCGGTCATCACATCGGTGAGAGGCGGGTGAGAAGAGGCTACCATCTTAGCATGCCTACACGGAGCACAAACCAACTCTTTCTCAAGCCTCAAACGTGGCAATCCTCGGACCAAATTGAGTTTACTCAAGCGAGACGAAGGTCAAAGCTCAAGTGACCCAACTTCCTATGCCACCTCCACAACTCACTCGAAGAACCAGCCAAGAAACAACGCTCAACACCCGAAGACTGAGAAAAATCAGCACGAAACACCTGACCCTCGGGAACGACCATACAAACAAGGTCCCCTCGAGAGTCCACAATCCAAGAACCACCGAGGCCGAAACAACACCTCAAAACCCTCATCCAACAACCGAGACACGAAAGCAAATTGTACCCCGGCGATTGAACAAGAGCAACACGCCTCGAGTGATCTTGTCACTCACTTTTATCTCACCTTCGAAAGCACACGCCCACGCCCATTGTCCCCAAAAGTGATGTACCTCTTCGTCACCACGGGACGAGACTTGAGAACCACCCCCGTCTCCGGTCATATGCCTCGAACAACCGGAGTCAATCAACCAAATGTTCTTCAAGTCTCCCACCCGAAATTCAAAAACAAGCACGTGAGCGAACAAACGACTCGGCCAACGGGGTTAGTACCAAAAGAGGAAAACCAGTGCCGAGCCATTTGCTCGAAAGTGGGGTTAGCACCAACCAAGGCATCTCTCCTACCAAAGCTACCTCCACGAACACCACCACGGTAACCACTCCGAGGGAACCACCCCTCACTGCCTGGAGGAGGACCAAAACCACGGAAGACAACCCGTGGAACGTCCCTCCTATCCTTCTCAAAGCTACGACTCCTCCCATCCCCGTAGTGACCTCGAGGGGGAGAATGCCTAGCAAACTGACCACCTGCTTGTCTTTCCGGACCAACCACCAAAGCAACTCCACCTCCGGACCCGAAACCTCTCGACTCACCACCTCGAAAACCACTCCGCCCGAGTGCCTCGGGGGGCGGCCGGTTAAACCGCCTAGCCGGGCCGGTCTAACCGCCCCCTCTCGGGCCGGGCCGGCCCGACCGCCTAGCCGGGGCCGGTCGACCGCCCCCTCCCGTAACGGCTCCTCGGCCGCGGGAGCTCGCATCTCCCCATGCCGGAACACTTCTCACAACAGCCTTACCCCTGGGTAGTGGCATACGAGGCTTAGGTACACCATGGGAAGGGTTGTACCTATCCTTGTTCGCCCACTCCTTTGCCATCCTCTCTTCCCGCTTCCTCTTGAAGCAAAACTCATCCTTGTGACCCTCCTTCCCACAATGGCCACAACGGAACCTCACAAGCTTAGGTTTTGGCTTGGATTGGGGCCGCTCGCTTGGTTTCTCTCCACTCAACTCCTCCACCGATTTCTCCTCACTTGCCTTCTCTCTCACTTTCCCAAAGAACACTTTCCCCGAAGTGCTCACAAACTTGATGGGCTTTTGGAGATCATTTGTGGGTGTAGGAAATATAGGTGGAGCCGGGGTTGTGTCTAGTCGGTTCCTAAGATGGTTGGGTTTTGGAGGGAAATCATTTTTGTGGTGGGTTTTTGGTGGCTCCGGATATTCTCTCCACTTCCTTCACCAACCTTGTTTGCCCCAAGCCCCTCACCATCTTGCCTCTTAAAGGCCTCGATCATCATCCTCAACCGAGGCTCACGACCGACAACCAACCCATCAACTTCCTCAAGTCATCATTCTCATCCCGCAAGCGATCAACATAATGTGCAAGCTCCAAATTTTTCAATGCATGCATTTCACAAGTAGAGCAGGATGTAGGCATGGGTTCCTTCAATTTAGCCTCGAGCGAACTAGTGTAAGCATGCAACTCATCAATCTTAGCATGCAAAACGGGGCAAGAAGTGCAAGCACCTAGCAAAGCAGTCTAGACTTAAGCTCGGCCACTTCAACCCTAAGCACATCTAGTTCCTCACACTTGGAGGCATGCTTCTCCTTAAACAAAGCAAGATCGGCAAGGAATATGGAGCAATCAGCACAATCATTTTCATCGGCAACAACGGGGCTAGCCTTAAGCGAATCAATCTCAAGCTTGCTATCAAGCACTTGTGTCTCTAGCTCGACCCACTCTAGTCCTAGCATCCTCGAGTGAAGCCCTAAGCTCTTTCCTCATTTTCTTGGCCTCTCTAAGCATGTCATCACGGTTATCAAGCAAAGAGCCAAGCCTCTCATTCTCCCGGCGCAAGAAGGGAAGTTCATCACGCACCTCGTCGTCGGACTCGCAGTCCGAGTCGCTCCGTGTGCTCTTCTTGCCGCCGGAGCTCGGCGCCATGGTACGAAGCCGTCTCTCGCGAAGCGGCCTCGGCCCCCGCTCGGGTTCTTGGATGACTTCTTGTTCTTGCGGCGATCTCCCTCGTCTTCACCGCTGCTTGCTCGAGCTCGAGGTGGAGTACGCGGAACTTGAGTCGACGTCGCTCGCTCCAACCATCGCTCGGGCCTTGCCTCGGCCCTCCTTCTTCCTCGATCGTCGCTCGTCCTTGTACTTGTTCTTGTGCTTGCTCTTGTGGTCGCGCCTCGAACGGTACTTGCCATCGTTCATCCTCGGCTTGTGCTTGTAGCTGTCCTTGCTCTCGGCCTTCTCCGGGGCCGGCGACAAAGTGTCCCGCTTGCCGCATCGGAAGCAGGTCCTCGTGTTCCTCCTCATGTTGACGCGGTTCTCGTGCAGCCTCTCGAACCGCCTCGTCAACAGCGCCAGCTCGTCCTCTCCAAGGTCATCAAACTCCTCATCCGGCATAGACATCAAAGAGGAAAACGAGAACATCCCGGTGGATGGGTTAGGGTTAGTCTTTCCTTTGGAACCACCAACGAGGGCAAGACTATGGGAATCGATCGGTCCCTCGAGCTTGGCGATCATGCCCCTATCCACCTCGGCCCGACTTGAGCTTCGAGAACAGCTCGTTCACCGTCAGAGTATTGTACCTCTCCGACTCGACTATGGCCTCGAACTTCCCGCCCCATATCGTACGATCCAAATAGTGTAAGAGCTTGACCGCTCTATCATGATCATCGTACGGGAGCACGTCCACATTGGCCCTCATGTTGTTCACAACCACCGTGAACCTCTGGAACAAGGCATCGATGGACTCACCGGGGAGATGAGTGAAGTTCTCGTACTCTCTCCGTAGGTCGCATACAACCGTGCCCTCGAACCCGGGCGTTCCCAACATGAGCCTCCTTCAACACCGCCCAAATCCTACAAGCCAAGTGCTCGGTGTGCACCCGATCGAACTCGGTCGACACAAAGCACGAAACAAGTAGTCGACCGCCTTATTGTTGGCGTCGAATCCGTCCCTCGACCCCCGGAGCAAGGAAATCCATCGGCTGGACATATCCCGTGTCCACCGTGACATCCCACGTAGTCCGACCCTTTCCGCGGAGGAACGCACCCATCCGCTTGCTCCACATCCGGTAGTTCTTGCCATCGAAGTGTGGAGGACCCGAACCCCGTTCTCGGTACGCCATCCTTGGATCTTAGACCGGTTAGAGTCAACAAAGACCCGAACCGGCTCGATACCACTTGAAGGACCGATAAGGCGACCGAGAGAGGGGGGGGGGAGTGAATGGGAGCCGATAAAAATTCTTCTCGAGGGAGATTGAAACTCCGACAAGACGAACTAGCTCGGTCGAACCCCCGAAATCACACGCTCCGCACTTCTACCTCCCGTTTGCCAAAACCACGTAGCCACCGAAGTGCTACCGGTCCTAGGAACAAACTCTACCAGCAACCACAACACACACGCAGCACCGACAGCGGAAACAACTCGAAAGCCGGCTAACCGAGGGGGGCGGTTAGACCGGGTATAGGGGGCGGTTAGACCGCCTCCACACCCGGCAACCAAGAAATCCTCCGAAACGCCTCTTCCGAGCACCAAAACACACCACGGTTTCACCAACAGAGATCTCTGGTCAAGGCCATGCTAGCTACCAGAAAATCTTGGCGAAAACCAAAACTTCACCCAAGGGCCTAGGGGCGGTTAGACCGGCTACCTGGGGCGGTCTAACCTCCTGTACCCAGCAATGAAATCCAACCAAGAACACCTAGCAAACTGCGCGAGAACGGCTCCAAATTTCACCCAGACACTCCTCTGATCAAGGCGAACGAACTCACAGAGGAAAATCCGGCGAAACAAAACTTTGACCCGGAAACACCCCGGGCGGTTAGACCGCCCCCTGTAGGCGGTTAGACCGCCCCTTCCAGAACAGGAACCCGCGGGTCAAACCTCAACTTCCTTGCGCTCAATCTCCCGAATCACTCCACGGATTGCAGCCAAACTTCGGGGATAGCTGGGTTACCTCCTGGGCAACCTCTACCTCAAAGGAATCGACCCGAAACGCTCACAATCAAGAGGAATCGAAGAAATCGCTTCTCTAGGTCAAGAACTCGCCCAACTCGAAAAACCACCAAATCGAGTCCGATTCAAAGGGGATTTGGGGGCAAAGTCACCAGCCATAGAGGCACAAGAACCTCATACGTGACACCCACCAAAAACCCCAAGAAATCGTTCTCAAAACACCGCCAAAAAGAGCTCCGAAAATCAACATCAAAGAGACGGGAAAACCACCATCAAGAACCACGCCGAACCTTCTATGCATGCCATGAATGGTTCGTACAAGGTCTAGTTTGCCACCCAAACATCCATCCCTCTCTCTAGATCTCACATGAAGCTCTCAAACTAGCCTTCTAAAAACCTAGGGAAAATAGAGAACGAAAATGGAAAAACCAAATGAGCTAGGGTTCCAAGAGTTGGCTGCCAACCTCTCACCTCTTGGGTTATATAGGCGGCAACCGAATGTCTAAAATGCCCCTCTCTAATAACTAGGGATACATGCCCCTCAAGGGCGGATTTGGAATTCTTGATGTCTTCACCATCGGACGGATGCCCGGCGACCGCACCCTGCGTAGCCTCGACGCACGCCTTGCGATCCCGACGCGTGTCCTCCACTTCGAAGCTTCTCGGCGGCGGCGGCCGGGGCGGTCGGACCGCCCCCCCGCGGCGGTTAGGACCGGCCCGGTGGATCCGACCGGCCCCAGGCGGTCTGACCGCCCCTCCTGGGCGGTTGAACCGGCCTGGGTGGCCGCACCTCCTCGTCGAGTCTTCGGCCTCGGTTTTGTGGCTCAACCGAGTAACCCAGTGGTTTTCTGGTGAACCACTACAAACCCCGCGAACTCGGTGTAGCCTCCGCCAATCTCCACTCATGACTCGGCTCCCACGTAGTCCCGGCTCGACCTTGGTTTTGAGGCTCTACCAAGAAACCGTCCACGACTTCATCTTGCTTGTTCATGCCACCATGCGGCCCGCACTTGACCCCCGCCGGCCACCGGGTCCTTCGAACGAAGCCTACTTGTCTTCTCCACACCTGGAGGCCTCACCGGCAACGACCTTTCGCGCTTGTTCTTCACCTGCACCAACACGAGTCAAGCCGCAACCTGCACCTGCAATACTTAGCCAAGAATCAGTCCACACAACGTTGTCAATCACTCATCACACAAGGGAGCGACCATCCACCGGTCCTCGAACCACACATGGTCCTCAATTGACAAATCTAGGGAGAACCCTCCTTGGTGAAAAAGGCACCAAGTCACCCGTAGGCTTGCGGTGAACTTGAGCACGGTTTTGAACCGTCAACAACTTCGCCGTACCAAATGAGACAATCAAGAGAAGCATGTCAAGCGCGAAACCACTAAGGGAGTTCGAACCAATGGATTGGGTTCCTATCGATCATGGAGAAGTATTCGACAAGAGAAGACTTTTCCCTAATAAAAAGGGAATGGCGAGAGCATTGGAAGTGGATTTCCCACCGAAAAAGAAAGCGGAAGAATCATACGACCTTGAAAGCACCGGTGAGATCTTTCAAAAACTCTTTGGAGATGACATAGTGGATCCGGAACACATAGCCGAGGTGAAGAGAATCAAGGGGATCAAGCCCGAAGCATCACCATACGCTCGCCTCGCCGAAATTTACGCGATAGGATCCGAAGAAGAAGAGAAGATGGCACCACACTTGAGTTGTGAGATCAACGGAGTTCAATGTAAGGCTTTATGCGACATTGGAGCCCAAGTAAGTTTCCTATCTACTAAAATTTACGATAAAGTTGAAGACAACAACCTAGACTTAGCTCCAATATCAACGAAATTAATTATGGGAGACGGTAGAACTATTAAACCTCTAGGTATTGCTTGCAACATGAAAGTAAAAATCTCTGGAAAATGTATACCAACCGATTTCTTTGTTATCGATGCTTACCATAGTAATCATGATCACATAATCTTAGGTAGGCCCTTTCTTAAGTTGGTTGATGCCGTGTCAGATGCCGGAGAAGGCAAAGTAACAATGAACCTTATTGGAACAAAGTACACATATAATTTTCTTTGCGTATCTAAACACCTTACACCCTTTCCTCCCGAAGACGAAGAAGTAGAGGAGATAGATAGCCTTTGTTTTGTTGAAACCCTTAGAGACCCACTGCAAAGAGCGATGGAAAATCAAATTAGTAATCAACAAGATGAAGAACTAGAAGAAGCAACAAAAGGCTTGGAACCACATGATGGGAGCGTGGAGGAAGGAAAATTCGAAGACATAGGAGAAATAAAACCCGAGGAGCCACAAGCGCCCGAGGTAGACCTTAAACCTTTGCCCAAAGGATTAAAGTATGAATTTTTGGGCCCAGACAAGACCTATACAGTCATCGTGAGTGACGAGTTGAGTCCCGAAGAAAATGAGAAGTTGCTGATTTTATTGAAAAAACATAGGAAGGTGATTGGATATTCGATTAATGATCTCAAAGGTATTAGCCCAGCCTTTTGCACTCATCGTATACCAATGGAGGACCAATGTAAGCTCGTAGTGGACCACCAAAGGAGGCTAACTCATGCCATGCGAGAGGTAGTAAAGAAAGAGGTCATCAAGTTACTTGATGCCGGAATCATCTACCTGGTTCCGCATAGCGAATGGGTTAGCCCGGTACATTGTGTACCAAAGAAAGGAGGTTTGACTGTGGTGAAGAATGAGAAGAACGATCTGATACCACAAAGAACCGTGACCGGGTGGCGGATGTGTATTGATTATCGTTCATCGATGAGATGCTCGAGAGATTAGCAAACCACGTTTATTTTTGCTTTCTTGATGGGTACTCAGGGTTCATGCAATTTCCCATTCACCCGGATGATCAACACAAAACAACGTTTACGTGCCCTTACGGAACGTTTGCATATAGAAGGATGCCCTTCGGTCTATGCAATGCTCCGGCTTCTTTTCAACGTTGCATGATGGCCGTATTTTCGGAATTCATCGAAGAAATTGTCGAGGTGTTCATGGATGATTTTTCCGTTTATGGGAAGACGTTCATGGATTGCTTGGCAAACTTGGAAAAGGTCCTCACGAGGTGTGCGGAGGTAGACTTGGTGTTAAATTGGGAAAAGTGCCACTTCATGGTTAAGCAAGGCATAGTGCTCGAACATGTTATATCCGAGAGAGGAATTGAAGTGGATAAGGCTAAGGTAGAGATGGCTGAGCAACTCCCACCTCCTGCGGATGTTAAGTCCTTAAGGAGCTTTCTAGGCCATGCCGGATTCTATAGAAGATTTATTAAGGACTTCTCAAAGATCACTAAGCCTTTAATGCATCTTCTTCAAAAGGATGTGGCTTTCGACTTTGATGAGAAGTGCCTAGCGGCATTCCGGACCTTGAAAAGTGCGTGGGTGAGTGCTCCCGTCATTCAACCTCCGGATTGGAGCCAACCTTTCGAGATCATGTGTGACGCAAGTGACTATGCCGTAGGCGCGGTTTTGGGTCAAAGAAGGGAAGGCCGAGTTCACGCCGTTTACTATGCTAGAAAAACTTTTAGTGGGGCGCAATTAAATTATGCCACTACGGAAAAGGAGTTGCTAGCGGTGGTTTTCGCTTTCAAAAAATTCAGATCTTACATCGTGAACTCGAAGGTCATTGTTTACACCGATCACGCAGCCATCAAGTATCTCTTGGCTAATAAGGAAGCTAAACCACGTTTGATTCGTTGGATCCTTCTTCTCCAAGAATTTGATGTTGAAGTTCGTGATAAAAAGGGGGTGGAAAATGTTGTGGCCGATCATTTGTCTAGGATGAATCGTGGACAAGATGATAAAGTGCCCATAGAAGATAAGATGAGAGATGACCACCTCTATCGAGTGTTTGATAAAGATACTTGGATGATCGATATTATTTGAGCGATTCGGAAGATGCCTCTCGATCATCTAGATAAAAACTCTCAAAAGAAGATAATCTCCGAAACTAGGAAATACTTTTGGGATCCACCATACCTCTTCAAACTTGGCAATGATGGAGTAATGAGTTGATGTGTGCCAAGAGAAGAAAGGGTAGAGAATTTGTGAAAGTGCCACTCGGCGGAGTACGGTGGACACTATAGTCATTTTCGAACCCAAGCAAAAGTATGGTTGAGCGGATTCTTTTGGCCGGAGATGCATGAAGATACTAAAAGATATGTTGCATCATGCCCCGAATGCGAAAGAACCGGAAACATCTCTCAGAGAAATTCTATGCCATTGAAATACATCCTACAAATCAATATATTCGATGCATGGGGTATACACTTCATGGGGCCTTTCAAAAACTCATGCGGATATGAACATATTGTAGTCATGGTTGATTATGTATCCAAATGGGTAGATGCTATGCCGTGTCGTAAAGCTTCCACGGAGGAGTCCATTACTATGATCAAGAACGTGATTTTTCCTCGTTTCTGTACATTGAGAATCTTGACAAGTGATGGAGGAACTCACTTCACCGGGAAGAACTTCAAAAAGTGCTTGTCCAAGTTGGGGATTGAACATAGAGGTTCTACGGCTTATCACCCAGAAACCAACGGACAAGCGGAAACGTCAAATAGGCAATTAAAAAGCATCCTCAACAAAACCATAGAGAAGGGAGGCAAAATTGGTCAAAGAAATTAGACGGAGCTCTGTGGGCTTATCGAACGGCGTTCAAGACACGATAGGTATGACCCCTTATCAATTCGTCTATGGAAAAACTTGCCACCTTCCGGTTGAGTTGGAACATAAAGCCTATTGGGCGATTAAAGATATGAACCTCGATCTCGATGCTGCGGTGGTGAAACGAAGAATCCAAATAAGCAAGCTAGAGGAGATGAGGTTGAAAGCATATGAAAATGCAAGCATATACAAAGAGAGAATCAAATGGTGGTATGATAAAAGGTTGAAAAAGAAAGAATTTGAAGATGGAGATAAGGTCCTCCTCTCCAATTCGATAGAAGAGACACTCCAAGCACAAGCAATTCGCCAGCTCCTCTTTTCAGAACCTTTCAGATAAATCGATCCCTCCTGGAGACCCAGCCTCAGATGAAGCAAGCCTCTAATCTTGTTGAACAGAGACAAGACACGACCTCGGACTTGAGATTGTTCCCTGGCAGCATTGCTATCCTGCCCTGCTCCTAGATCTGTTACCTGACATTCTGAATGCAGCTAAGAGAAGGAGAATTATCACTGCTCCACACTCCCCAGAAGCAGCTGCAGGAACTGAGCAGATCACGTCTAAGGTCAGCATTCAGACCAAGAGCACTGGGAGATCTAGAGCCCGATCTCTTGCCCTTGCCACGTCAGTGTCCAATGCAGCCATCCCCTTGGTTCAGAGCAGTGTCAGGCGCAGTGCTAGAAACAACAAGGCTGATGGCTTCTGCGCTGTCATGCTTGACAAAGAACCCTCGAAGAAGCGCAAGATCAGTGTGATAACCATAGATGACTCAACGGTGAAGCTGGACCGGTGCCGATCTCCCTGCTGCAGTCGTGGGGAATTGATTGTGGGGTAGCCCCTGAGGAGCTATCCAATGAAGCCCTGATGCAGACTCCATCTGCAGAAACAGCAATTCCAGATGATGATGATCAGAACAACATCTGAATTCTGTACAGAAGATGCAGGGGGACTTGCTGTTCTTTTGTTAAACTCTTATTTGCTTGAGAAAACTGTGTGCTCCCTCCCCGAGCTTTTGCTTTCTTTGTAGAGAACCGGTTTCTATAGCCTTGATTCTTTTCTTTTGGCCTTTTTATGGATAATCGTGTGTGGAACATACTTTGCTGGAACATACGTGGCCTAAATGGTACTGGCAAGTGTGATGCCATCAGAGATAAAATCGAAGAATCTGGTTGTTCCATTGTTTGCCTCCAAGAGACCAAACGCGAAGATTTTGACATCTCTTTCATCAGAAAGTTTGCTCCTAGGCGATTTGATAGCTTTGACTTTGCTACCTCGAACGGCGCCTCAGGGGGCCTTTTACTCATTTGGTGTAGTTCTACGTTCCGGGGTCAAATTATTGAGAAGAGGGTTTTTTGCATCACAGCTAGATTCACTTCCCTCCACAATGGGGATAACTGGTTCCTCTCCAACGTTTATGGTCCATGCGTCGAACCAGAAAGATCAAACTTCATTCATTGGTTTAAAAGCTGTGAGGTGACAGATCGGGTAGACTGGATTTTTCTTGGCGACTTTAACTTCTACCGTTCTCTGGGCAACAGAAACAAACCAGGAGGAAACCTCGCTAACACACTGGTTTTCAATGAAGCTATTGGACATTTGGGACTTATTGAGTTACCCCTAAAAGGAAGAGCTTTCACATGGAGCAACATGCAGAACGACCCCCTTTTAGAACAGTTGGATTGGTTCTTCACTTCTCCTAACTGGACCATACATTACCCAAATACAGAAGTACTTCCTCTAGCAAAGATCACCTCGGACCATATCCCTTGTAGAATTGCAGTCAGCACCAAAATCCCCAGAAGTCCAATCTTCAGGTTTGAAAATTTTTGGACAGAACAAGAGTCTTTTCTTAATACGGTTCAGAGCAGTTGGAACAGTTCAAGAGAACTTAGCAACCCAACAAGGAACCTATCATCTAAGCTTAAGAAACTCAGAGCAGATTTGAAATCATGGAGCAAGCATTTGTCCAATCTGAGTCTTTTGATTAAGAATTGCAACACAGTCATCTTTTTCCTAGATCAGATAGAAGACAGAAGAGGCTTATTTAATCCAGAAATCAATCTCAGGACTATCCTCAAAAGCCATCTCAGGAATCTTCTCCATTATAAGAATCTATATTGGAGGAAAAGATTTACCAATAGTCGAATCAAGTTTGGAGATGAATGCACAAAATTCTTTCATGCAATGGCCACCATCTCACACAGGAGAAATGCAATCACTCAGCTTCTAAATGATGGCATTTGGGTTCAAGATCATGCAGGTAAAGAAGGATTGCTTTGGGTAGCATTCAAAAACAGGCTTGGAATCAGCATCCCGACCACTATGCTTCTCAACCTCCATCATCTCATTCAACCCAGAGAGAACCTGGACAGCTTAGCCTTGCCTGTCTTGAAGGAAGAAATAGACTCAATTGTTAAAAAGATGCCCACAGATAAGGCACCAGGGCCTGATGGCTTCAATGGGCTTTTCCCGAAGAAATGCTGGCACTTGGTAAAAGAGGATTTTTATAAACTCTGTGACAATTTCTTTCATGGCCCAGGCACTTTAGAAGGCATCAATAGCTCCTTTATCACCCTGATCCCGAAGAAAGACTGCCCAGAAACAGTAAATGACTACAGGCCTATTTCTCTTATGAATTTGTCCCCCAAGATGGTAACCAAAATTCTAGCAGATAGATTACAATTGAAGATAAGAGATTTGGTGCACAAAAATCAGTATGGCTTTATAAGGTCAAGAAGCATCCAGGACTGCCTCGCCTGGTGTTTTGAGTATATCCACCAATGCCAACAGTCAAAGAGAAAGATAATTATCCTCAAGCTAGACTTTGAGAAAGCTTTTGACTTGGTAGAACATCAAGTGATCCTTAAGGTGATGGAGCATATGGGTTTCCCATTAGTCTGGATAAACTGGGTTACTAAAATCCTCAACTCAGCCACAACAGCTGTGCTGTTAAATGGTGTTCCAGGGAAATTTTTTAATTGCAAAAGAGGGGTGAGACAAGGGGACCCTCTTTCACCATTACTCTTTGTCTTAGCGGTGAACTTCTCCAGTTTTAGTCAACAATGCCAAGTCTCCGAATCTCTTGAAGTTGCCTATCCCACAACCAATGGATGATTTCCCCATTGTCCAATATGCAGACGACACCTTGATGATTATGCAAGCAGATGCTCAACAACTTTTCTTCCTTAAATCCCTTTTGAACACCTTTGCTGAGTCAACTGGGCTCAAAGTGAACTTTAATAAGTCTCAAATACTGCCAATCAATGTGGAAGAAGACGAAATGCAGAGGTTGTCCTTGACTTTTGGCTGCAGTATTGGATCCTTCCCTTTCACTTACCTTGGACTCCCAATGGGAACAACCAAACCAAAAATGGAAGATTTAACACCGATGATGGATAGAGTGGAAAGAAAGCTCTCGGGTTGCACAACCTGGCTTTCTTACACCGGAAGGCTTCAGATGTTAAATGCAGCTATAACTCCCATCACCACATATGCCATGTGCACAATCAGGTTACCCCGTGGAGTTATTGAAAACATTGATCGTATTAGAAAACAGTGCCTGTGGAGAGGTAACTCAGACAAAAAGAAAGGTGGAAACCTTGTAGCCTAGGAAACAGTGCAGCGACCCAAGACCAAAGGGGGACTTGGTGTTATTAATCTCAGGCTACAAAATGATGCCCTGCTGCTTAAACATCTTCATAAGTTCTACAATAAGTGTGACATTCCTTGGGTACAATTAGTCTGGTTCAAGTATTATCGTAATAAGGTTCCTCATGCAACAAGAGAGGTTGGTTCCTTCTGGTGGAAGGACATTTGGAGATTGAATAATATTTTCAGAGGATTTTCCTTCTGTTTCATTGGCGATGGATCCTCGGCTTGTTTCTGGGAAGATAGATGGACTGAGTCCATCCTCTCACGTTCCTTTCCCAGGCTAGCATCGTTCGCCAAATCTGACAGAGCTTCAGTTCAGGAGGTGGTAGAGGCAGTCAACATTGATGACATCTTTTGGCTACCTCTTTCTGATGAGGCCATGCTAGAGCCGGAGGATCGCAGGAAATTCTGCAGGGCATTCAGTTTGATGAAGATTCAAATGATATCTGGAGACCTGTGTGGGGAAATGATTATTCGGCCAAGAAGTTTTATGATCATATATATAATATGGTTGAAGGCAATCCTATCTTCAAAATTATATGGAAATCAAGGTGTATTCCAAGAGTGAAATTCTTCTTTTGGCTCATCCTGGTAGACCGTCTTAACACTAAGAATATGCTTTCAAGGAGACATATAGGAGAAAGGAGTGATGATTTCGTGTGTCTTTGTGCACCGCCGTGGTATGGAGGAAACAATTGATCACTCGTTCTTTCGGTGTCCTTTTGCTTGTCGGTCTTTGGGACGGATTGGTTTTCTCTCGGGACCTAAATCTTGACATTACCGATATGATCATCCATGCTCGACGAGCCGGCAACCTAAAATTCTTCACGTAAATAGTTCTTCTAGCAGCTGGGAGTTGTGGAAAGTGAGAAATGACAGAGTCTACAATAGAAGAGACCACTCCTTAGACATTTGGTTTGCTAATTTCAGATTCCAATGTATTGCTCAGTCTATTAGGTTTAAAGTTGATCTGCGATCAGCTTTTTGTGCTTGGTTAGATGCTATTAGTTAATCTGTAAGTAAACCTTTTATTTCCCTAATTTAATAAGAGTTTTTTAACTGTGGGGATCTCCCCCACAGTGTTTCTCAAAAAAAAAATTCGAGGTTTAAAACCTTCGGAAAGGGGAAATTGCAAAGCAAGTGGGACGGACCTTACGTTGTGCATTCGGTGCTCTCCAACGGAGCAGTAACCATTATGGATATAAAAGGCAATCAATATATGGTGAATGGTCAACGGCTTAAGGTTTACTACGAACCCGACGTTGTGCCCCTTCACCATCTTGATGTCTTCACCATGGAAGAAGATGTCGGTGTTTTAGACCGGCAACCTACTACGGGGAGTACCTAAAGTAGATGATTGTGACTCGCCGAGATCGGTAACTCGAAGAAAGAGACACGTGGCACACAATTTAGACAGGTTCGGGCAGCGAGGTGCGTAATACCCTACGTCCTGTATGCTGCGTAGCTCTGGATTGATAGGGCACGATTACAAGATGGTGCAATGGTGCGCCGTGAGTTGTATGAGAGGAGATTGGATGAGGGGATCGGTCCCTGCCTCGCCTTATATAGTCCGGGAGGCAGGGTTACAAGTCGGAGTAGGGAGAGAGTACTAGTCGAGTACGTCTAGGAGTCCTCTATACGAGTGCGGAACATGTACGGCTCTCCCTAACCGAGTACTACCCCTGAGTAGTCCTTGTGCTCCACGCCTTCAGGTGCCGTGTAGCGCAAGCCGGGTAGTCCCAGGGGCCCACCGAGTAGTCGGTCCTGGTACCCACCGAGGCAGTGGGCCCAGGGAGGTCCATACGACAAGCCCCCGAGTACTTTGTAGTCGAGAAGGATAGCTTCAAGTAGTCTTGACGGCTTTAACGAGTAGTCCTCAAGCGTCCATGAGTGCTACAAGTCAAAAGTCTTCAAGAGTAGTCGAAGCATCCCGAGGCTGGAATGTACTCCAGCTGATGTTTGAGCAATCTTAAAGTCTTCTCGAGTAGTCCCAAGCGTCCTCGAAAACTGCCTTCGAAGGTCTTCAAAAACTGCCCGTCTTGTCTTGAAGCCGAAGCTGGTATGGAAGTGCGATTTGCAGAACCGCAATCCACATGGAGTAGCCCCCGAGCCTTAAGCCGCGGGCTCTGGCTGAGGGTCCATCTGAAATCTTGGCAAGAAAATCCCGAAAAATCCGGAGAGAAAAAACCGAAGGACACGTGGCACGGAGCCCCCGAGCCTTGAGTCGAGTACTTCCTCTCGAATTGAAGGGTCTTCTTAGAGAATGTGTCCTGAGATGCTCTTGAGATTAGCCGCATCCCAGGTAACCTAGCAGAAGTAGCCGAGCCCCCGAGGTGAGGCGCGTCGACTAGTAGAATACGAAGAGTCACGCGCAGCTGCTGAGTCAACCGCGCGTGGACTTATCCAGGCGCCCGTTACGGAGCCGTTTTGGCTTATAAATAGAAGCCAAAACCCTTAGGGTTTTCACCCATTCGAGCCGCAGTCATTCCATTTGAATCTTGAAGCGAATCCACCCCCAGCGCCTACTACCGCCGTAGTAAATTCAAGCGCGCCGCCACCCAAAGCCTTTAGGGTAGCCCCCGAGCGAATGTGAGTGAAGACACCTTGTACTTGGAGGATGAAGCCGTCGCCGTCCAAGGCATCCAAGACCGCCGGGAAGAAGAGAGACCGTGCAGAGGCCGCCGCGGCTGCCATCGGAGCGGCGCCGCCCATGTCTCCACCGCGGGCTGATCCTAGCCGCGAGTGGAAGAAACCGAAGGTGAAGACGGAAGACCTGCTGACCCTGCTGAACATTGGGTTCATCGGGGAGAAGGAAGTCGACATTTGGAGATCCGCCGCGGGAGATCCATATCCTATGGAGAAGGCCGAAGACGAGATCCCGATGTTCTCGCGCTTCGTGGAGCGCGGTCTTGCGCTCCCAGCCAGCGACTTCTTCAAGGGGCTGCTCGGGTACTACGGAATCGAGTACCTGAACCTGAACTCCAACGGCATCTTCCACACTTCGGTCTTCGTCCACTTCTGCGAAGCCTTCCTCGGAATCAAGCCACACTGGGTGCTCTTCCGGAAGTTCTTCCGCGTCAAGCCTCAGCCCAGTGCCTCCAACCCCAGAGTAGTCGGAGGAGCCGCATCCACCGCGGGGAGGACGCCGCGAGCAAGACTCGGCGTACAAGCTCGTGGACTCCAACACGGACTGGGAAGACCAGTGGTTCTATATCACGAACCACCACCCCGGCCCCCGCCGAAGCCGAGCGGACGGCGGCCCGGCACCGTGATTGGTGGAACACGGAGCCCACCATGCAAGAAGGGATCCGGCTCCCGAGCCGCTAGCACGCATCGGGGTGCTCGGGGAGGCGGGACCGAGGGCCGAGCACGTGGCCTTCGGTTTCATGAAGCGCGGATCCGGCCGCCGATGGCTCGGGGAGACCCCGGGCTTCGACTACACTGGCGACGACGACACGTCGCGGATGCCGGGGGGCGAGCTGGACGACAACGACATCGTCGAGAGGTTGTCGCGGATCTTCAAGGACATGCCGCCATACACGGCGTGCCCAGTCGAGGAGTACTCCGCCGCGCGCCCGCCCAAGGAGGTGAGTAGTCGTACTCCTTTCGTCGAGTAGTGAGTACTTGTAGTAGAGTTGCTGACGTCTTGTGTCTTGTGCAGGATGATGTGAAGCGGTTCGTCTCCGAGCCGCAGCCGCCATCGAGCAGGATCGAGATCCCGGTGGAGGGGAAGGTGAAGGAGCGCCGCGAAGTCGGTGAAGGCGACGACACCGTCATCGTGGAGGATACCTCCGATGACGACGACGAAGACGAAGAGACGCTTCAGGACCGCTTCCAGCTGCGGTCGAGGTTTAGCCGCCCGGGCTTGCCTCACGTGGCGCTGGTTCAAGACCCTCCGGCTAGCCTGGAGGCTAGTCTTGCTGCGCCGCCGCGGAAGCCGCGCAACCCCGCCAGGAAGCGGGTGACGAAGAAGCGAAAGGTCTCGGAGACCACGCCTCAGGAGGTACGTCATCTTGAGCAGAGTAGTCGAGTACCCGTTGTTCGAGTACGTTGCTGACGAGTAGTCTTCCTTGTGTGCAGGAGGTGCCGCCAGCGGAGCCCGTCGAAGAGGGCGACGAGGGCGTGTGGGAGACGGTGGGGGAACCGGCTGGAAGTCGTAGTCCAGCCCCCACCGTTGAAGAACTTCTGGCACAACTGGAGCGCCAGCCCCCTGCTCCAGAAGAGAGCAGAGGACCCGTGGCCGCCGCCGTTGAAGAAGTGGTGGCCTCGGGAGCGCAAGAGACATCTGCGCCGGCCGCCGCCGCCGTGGAGGAGGCAGTAGCCGCGGGGGCGGAGGAAGAGATGCCCGCCGAGGGTGGACTGGTGGATATTGCCAGCATCCTCGGTGCTCCGGCCGTGACCATCGTCCGGTCGAATTTGTAAGTACCATGTCCTTGCGAGTAGTACTTGCTGCAGTAGTCGATATTGTCTAATGACCCTCTGTGAATATTTCTGCAGAAAATCCACAGATCTGAGCTGGGATGGGGACGAGCCCTCATCAGCGGTGGCGGAAGAAGGCGCGCCGCCCGTCGAGGAGGCCGCTCCCGATGCCCCCGCCGCGACCGAGCCTCCGGCCACCGAAGCGCCGCCGCCGGAGCGCGTCGTAGTCGAAGGTGAGTACCCTTCTTGAAGCTGCAGAGCTCCAGGATGAGTAGTCGTAGGCACTGATGCGCGTGTCGTTTGTTGGCAGGCGCTGAGGGTGGTGACATCCCCGCGGGGGTGCCAATGCAGGAGTTGATACCAGAGGCCCCAGAGGCTGCGGAAGGAGCCCCCGAGCCCGTGGGTGAAGTCGTCGAGAAGTCCGCCGGGGGCGAGGCGGTCACCACATCGCCAGAGATTGCTCTGGAGGTGGCTATCCGCTCCCCCGAGATCCAAGACGCGGAGCCCATCCGCTCTGCGCCGATGACGGAGGCTACCTCGAGTAGCCGCGGCGGGATAGAGCTTCTGGCGGACGATCTCGTCGAGCCGGCGACGGTAGCCAAGCACCTGGAGGCCATCCGTCAAGCCGAGCAATGGATGAAGGTACGTAGCCGTAGCCTTGGAGTAGTCAATCCTTTGTCGTTGAGTACTCTTCGTGACTTGAGCTGTCTTGTGCAGGACGTCGCGGAACGATCCCGCGAGAAGTCGAACCTGTTGCAGGGTTACGGCGACACCGTGCTCCGAGCCGAGGCCCTGGAGGAGCAGCTCGTGAAGTCGCGGAAACACGCGGCCGCCATGCAATCAAAGCTCGACGCCGCCTTCGCCAAGTACCACAATGACATCATGGAGCTGCAGGCGAAAGGCGACGACTTGGTGCGGAAGAACAAGGGTCTCCGCAACAAGAATAAAGGTATATCCTTCGACTTGTTGGGTACTTGTTGGAAGTCGAGAAGCATCTGACCTGCTGTTGTGTTGCTGTGTTCCAGAGCTTGAGGGCCAGGTGGAACAGCTGAAGGCCTCGGAGGTGAGCATGAAGAACCTCTTCTACCGGGAGCAAGAAGCCCGCCAGGTACTCGAGCTCGACTACAAGGAACTCGCCTTCGAGTGCGAGAAGCACATGGAGCTGCGGATTGCCTCTGACAGAGATCTCGTCAACTGCTACAAATCTTTGCAGAAGTTGAATGAAGATTGCGAGGCGCTGCGGGCCCAGCTGAAGGATCTTGAAGAAGCCGCTCTCCCGATCGCGACGCTCCTGGTGCCACACCCGGGCGGCCCCAAGATCGCTCCTCTGGTGGATCGACTCCGTGAAGCACCAAGCCGGCTGGCCGCCTACGTCAAGCATATGACCAAGTCGATCCCAAGACAAGTCTTGGCCTTCATGAAGTCGTACTTCCCGAAGCCTCCGGTGGAGGTGGTCGCCGGCGGGGTAGCCGCTAACTGCTCCGATGAGCAGTATGCAGAGCTGCTGGAGCAGATGGCTCCCATCGTGGAGCAGGTAGCCGAGAAGCTGATCCTCCAGTAGCCCTGTAATAGGTAGCTAGTAGCCATAGTTGTACATGAAAACAATTGTAATGAATTGTTCAAGTATCAATGAAAGAGAATTTTCCAGCAATGAGTACTCGTATTCGTGATCTCAGAGTGCGGAGCGCCCATCGTGGAGTAGGTGCGAGTAGTGGTACTCGACTTTAGTAGTCCCGTCGTAGGGAGTAGGTAGTAAATAAGTTGATGAACAATCGAACTTTATTACTGAAGGAGTACACCTGGGTGGCCAGGGCCGTAGTTACAAAGTAGTCGCCTGGACCCGGAGGCCGCTTACAGCTAAGTGGCGCTGGAGCGGGTAGCCGCTTGCAGCAAGTGATCCGTAGGTAGCCGTGTAGGCTGGATCGCAGATCCGTAAGTAGCCGCGCGGGCTGGATCTTGGAGTGTGGTCTCTTGGTAGACCGCTGCTAGAGTCCTTGACGCTCGTCGCGCCCATGGTCCGTAGGTAGCCGCACGGGGCCGGACCCCGGAGGAGAGTAGTCCGGAGGCGGAGCCGGGACCGGAGGGTCGCTTGCGGCGAGGGGTGTTAATGTAGTCGGTTGGACTTGAACCCGGAGTAGTCGTGTAGACTAGGCGTAGAATCGACAGAGTTGGTCGACGTTCCACGAGTTGTTGACGTCTTCGCCTTCAAGTGTTTGGAGGCGGTAGGAGCCCGGCCGGTCACCTTAGCCACGGTGAAGGGACCTTCCCGTGGGGGAGCGCGAGCTTGTGAAGTCCTTCCGTGTTCTGGATACGGCGGAGGACGAGATCTCCAACGTTGAAGGAGCGTTCCTTGACATTGCGATCATGGTAGCGTCGGATACCCTCAAGGTACCTTGCTGATTGGACGAGGGCGGCGCAGCGAGCTTCTTCGAGGCTGTCGATGTCAACTCGTCTGCGTCGTCTTCCGAGACGCCTTCATCGTAGTGCTCCACTGCTGGCGAGTTCCATATGACGTCGGCAGGGAGGATGGCTTCGGAGCCGTAGACCAGGAAGTAGGGGGATTGCCCCGTTGGCTTGGATGGTTGAGTCCGCAGCCCCCAGAGTGCGTTGGGTAGTTCCTTGATCCACTTGCCCCCTTTGGAGTTAGCAGCGTCATGTAGCCGCTTCTTGAGGGCATCGAGCACCATCCCATTGGCGCGCTCGACTTGTCCGTTGGCCCGTGGATGGGCGACTGAGACGTATCGGACGTCGATTCCGCTGTTCTCGCAGTACTCCCGAAAGCGGTGGATGTTGAAGTTGGACCCCGGTGTCCGTGATGATGCGGTGGGGTAGCCCATAGCGGTGTACGAGTTCATCCGGGAAGTCGAGTACTCTGTCGGCCTTGGGGCATGTGACCGGCTTGACCTCGATCCACTTGGTGAACTTGTCGATAGCCACCGGTACCTGTTGAATCCTCCCGGCGCGGTTGGCGGTGGCCCAATCATGTCGAGCCCCCGGCGGGCAAAGGGCCAGGTTGGCGGTATGGTGACTAGCTTGTAGGCTGGGACATGTTGCTGCTTGGCAAAGTACTGACATCCTTGGCACCTTCTGACGAGTTCTTCGGCATCGCCCAGGGCTGTGGGCCAGTAGAAAGCTCGCCGGAAGGCCTTGCTGACCAGCGTGCGTGAGGACGAGTGGTTGCCGGAGACGCCCTTGTGGATCTCCTCCAGGATGTCCTTGCCTTCTTCGCGAGGGTCGCACTTCATGAGTACTCCAGAAGATGCGCCCCACTTGTAAAGCTTGTCTCCGACGAGGACGTAAGACTTGGCGCGGCGGACGAGTTGTTCGGTTGCGTTCTTGTCGGAGGGGACCTTCTGCTCGCTGAGGTAGTCGATGAAGGGTTGCCTCCAGTCCACGTCGATCATCATGACCTCCTGCCCAGCTGGTAGATGGGCTGGTACAGTGGTCGGTGGCGCCAGCTCCGGATTGGATGGCTTGTGAAGCTCATGGATGAAGACGCCCGCGGGTACTTGAGCGCGGGTGGATCCGAGCTTCGAAAGGACGTCCGCTGCAACGTTGTTGTCGCGGACGATGTGATGGAACTCGAGACCATAGAATTTGTTCTCGAGCTTGCGGACTTCTAGGCAGTAGGCGTCCATGTTCTCCTTGTTGCGGTCCCAGGACTTGTTGACTTGGTTGATGACCACCGCGGAGTCGCCGTAGACTAGTAGCCGCTTGATGCCCGGTGAAGCCGCGAGGCGGAGCCCGTGTAGGAGAGCTTCGTACTCGGCTTCGTTGTTTGAGACCTTCCGAGAAGATCCCAGGACGTACTTGAGTTGTTCGCCCGTTGGAGAGATCGGAGTACCCCCGCGCTCGCGCCCTCGAGGTTGAGTGAGCCATCAAAGTACATCACCCAATGCTCGGTCGCACGATGGGAGTAGGCAGTGGTTCTCCCGCCACTCGCCATGAAGTCGACTAGTGCTTGCGACTTGATGGGCGTGCGTGGCTTGAAGTCGATGGTGAGGGCGCCGAGCTCGACGGCCCACTTGGAGATTCTTCGGTGGCGTCTTGGTTCCTTAGGATGTCGCGAGCGGGTAGTCGGTGACGACGGAGACCGAGTACTCCCCGGAAGTAGTGTCGTAGCTTCCGCGAGGTGATGAGTAGAGCGTACGGGGAGCTTCGCACGGGCCGGTAGTGAGCCTTGGACTCGATAGAACCTCGCCGACGAAGTAGACCGGGCGCCCGGACCGGGTAGGCGTGGCCGTCTTCCCCGCCGCTCGACAACGATGGCGATGCGACCACGTGAGTAGTCGCAGCTAGGTAGAGCAATGAGTGCTCGCCCTTGTGAGGAGCCGTGAGGATTGGAGGCTTTGACAGAAGTCCTTGAGCCGGGCAAGGGCTTGATCCGCCTCCGGAGTCCACACGAACTTCTCGTGATGCTTGAGTAGTTTGAAGAAGGGGAGGCCCCGTTCTCCTAGCCTCGAGATGAATCGTTCAATGCCGCCATGCACCCCGTCGGCTTACGGATGTCTTTGATGCTCGTGGGAGCTTTCATGCCGGTGATGGCGGAGATCTTCTCGGGGTTGGCTTCGATGCCGCGCCGGGCGATGATGAAGCCGAGTAGTTTGCCCGAAGGGACGCCGAAGACGCACTTGTTCGGGTTGAGCTTCCAGCGGTACTCGCGTAGCGATGCGAAGGTCTCTTCAAGGTCGTCGATGAGGGTACTGGAGTCCCTGGTTTTGACAACTACGTCATCCACGTAAGCCTCGACGTTCTTGTTGAGTTGCCGCTTGAAGCAGGCCTGGATGGCCCGTTGGTAGGTAGCGCCGGCGTTCTTCAACCCGAATGACATGGTCGTGTAGCAGTATGCGCCAAACGGGGTGATGAACGCGGTCTTTTCTCGGTCTTCCTCCTTGATTGCGATCCGGTGGTACCCGGAGTAGCGATCGAGGAAGCGAGAGCGGTCGCGGCCCGCCGCAAAGTCGATGACTTGATCAATCCGCGGCAACCCGAAGGGGTCCTTGGGGCAGTGCTTGTTGAGGTCGGTGTAGCCGACGCACATCCTCCACTCGTTCGAGTTCTTCTTGCGGACGAGGACGGGGTTTGCGGGCCACTCAGGATGGAAGACTTCTTTGATGAAGCCAGCTGCGAGTAGCTTGGCGAGCTCCTTCTTGATGGCGTCCCGTCTGTCGTCGGCGAAACGTCGGAGGTGTTGTCGCTTAGGGGTGGCCTTTGGGTCGACGTTTAGGCAGTGCTCAATCAGCTCCCTGGGCACTCCTGGCATGTCCGCTGGCTTCCACGCGAAGATGTCGCGGTTAGCCTGAAGGAAGCTGATGAGCGCGTCTTCCTATTTGGGGTCGTGGCCGGCCCCGATGGTGGTGGTCTTGCTGGGGTCGCCTGTTCCTAGGTCAACCGTCCTGACGAGTACCTCCTCAGGTGGCTGAGGCTTGTTGGCGCTGTCAGACTTCTCTGGGATGTCGAGTTCGCTCGTAGCGAGCTTCTTCGACGCGGCGAACACCTCCATCATCGCGTTGGGTACTTGGTTCGTGGAAGCGATCACCACGGCCTCTGTGTCGCAGTCGTGGGAGATCTTCAAGTCCCCTTGGAGGGAGAGTACACCGGCTGGACTTGGCATCTTGAGTACCAAGTAGGTGTAGTGGGGCACCACCATGAACTTGGCGATGGCCGGTCTGCCGAGGATGGCATGGTAAGAGGTCTCGAAATCCGCGACCTCGAATTTGATGTACTCGGTGCGGTAGTTGTTACGAGACGCCCCGATGGTAACTGGCAGTACCACTGAGCCCAGTGGGATAGCCGCGTTGCCTGGGACGATGCCGTAGAAGGGCGTGCTGCTCTTTGTGAGCATGGGGGTGACGTCGAGCTTCATTTTCTTCAAGGTTTTGGTGAAGAGGACGTTGAGCCCGCTTCCACCGTCGATGAGCACCTTGTTGAGCTTTGAGCCCGCCACCGTTGGTTTCAGGACGAGGGGGAACCGTCCTGGTTCGGAGAAGCTGGTCCATTGGTCCGCACGGGAGAAGGTGATGGGTACCTCCGACCACCTGAGAGGGGTCGGAACCGCTGGCTCAATGGACATGACTTCACGACGGGTAGCCATCTGCTCCCGCCTGCTAGGCAGTCCGCCGAAGAGGACGTTGACGGTCTTCTCGGGTTCTTGGAAGTCGTTGTTGTCGCCGTCCTTCTTCTTGCCCTTTTGGTCGTGAGGGTGCGGTGGCTCCGGCGTATCCTTGAGTGCATGCCTGAGCTGGTAGCACTGCTCGGTAGTGTGGTTGCCGTTTGGATGCCACGAGCACTTCTCCTTTAGTAGGTATTTGAACCCGCCAGAGTTCTTCTTCGAGTTCTCTTTCGCAGGGCGCTGGATAGCCGCGACGGTGTTGTCTGGCTTGCGCTTGCGGTTGGGACCCGAGTAGTTGCTGTTGTTGTTGTTGTTATTGCGGCCGCCTTGGTTTGCATTGCTGCTGCTGCCGCCGCCCTGGTTCTGCTTGGACTTGCCGCGGATGGCGTCGTATTTGGCGTTGGCCTTGTCCTCTTCATCCGCCCAGGACGTGATCATGGTAGAGGTCGATGACCTCCTTGTCGGGGGATGGACCTGGGGCGACGGCGACCGAAGTCCTCGAAGGTGCGGCGATGGTAGAGGCCGTCCTGGAAGAGGTCGATGACCTCCTTGTCGGTGACGTCGACGACGATAGCGCGCTTGTCGAAGAAGCGGCGCATGTACTTGCGGAGGGTCTCGCCCTGTTCCTGCTTGATCATGGCCAGGTCCATGCGAGTACCCGAACGGCCCATGGCGCCCGCGAAGTTGCTCGTGAACTGCTCCTTCGGCTCGGTCCCACTTGTCGATCGAGTGCTTGTCCGGCCGACTCGAGCCATGTGAGTGGTGCTTGGTCCGAGCGAGAAGGGGAAGTAGAGGCATTTGGTGTCGCCGTTGCCGCCGGCGTTCTCGATGGAGAGGGCGTAGCATCGGAGCCACCGGATAGGATCTCGCTTCGCGTCGTACTTGGTGATCCCCAAAGGTTTGAACTTGTCGGGGAGGAGCAGGGTTGCGAAGTCGAGGTGAGAAGGCGGGGGAAGCCGTCGCCCTCGGCGGCGGTGGTCGACTTCTTCCGCCGCGGCTCCTCAATCTTCTCGGCGAGCGTCGTACCCGCCGTGCGAGGCGCCGCAGGCGTGGCCGTTCGCGTGGCCTCGGCCGCCGCGACCGCCGCCGCCTCCGGCTCTCTCGTTGGCCCCATGGTTGGAGCCGCCTCCGTCGGCTGCCGCCGCCGTCGGGATCGTTGCCGCCGCCACTAGCGGAGCGCGGTGGGGAACGACTTCTCGGTTGCCTTGATCTTGCTGTGAAGGCCCGCCGGCGTTGGAGCGGCGGTCGTTTGGCTCGGGCCGGAAGGTCGGCTCGAGTACGGTTGGGGCCGCCGTTGGCGCCGCGACTAGTAGCTTCGTTGTCGCGGGGTTTGGCCGGAGGAGGTTGGTTGACCCCGTTGTCGACCCGCATGAAGTAGGCTTCTTCGGCCGAGCTTGGCGATGACCTCTCCCGGCGCGTATGCCCCGAGCCCGGCGTGCGATCGTTGTGATCGACATGAGGCACCGCTCGGGGAGTGGTGTGTACTCGCTCTCGACCGCCTCGAGAGCTTCCGCAAGGTTGCGGATGGGGAGGTTGTCTCCCCGAGCCGCCGGGAGTCGTTCGGCCGCGCTTCTGTTGCGCTCGCGTCGGGCGTCCCCGTTGGCGACGGTCTCATCCGCGCGTGCGTTGGCGGACGGCTCGTCTACGGAGATGTCCTCCGGTGCACCGTCCTCGGCGTGCCTCGAAGGTCTCGGGGTGTCGCCGGCAGCCCATGAAGACTTGGCGATCGGGGGTGCCAAGGCCGGACTCGCAGGGTGCCACCTCGGTTGGTGTGTTGGAGTCGGCCGGGCTAGCGGTGTTCCCTCCCGGAACGGTAGCGAGTCGATGTAGGCGACGTAGCGTGAGTCCTCCTTTGCCGAGTCGGCGAGGCTTGCGGTCCGGCCGCAGAGACGTATCTCCCGGCCGGCGTTGATTTTATAACCAGCCCCGAGGCTGGCCTTGACAAGGGAAGCTCAGTAGGGTCGTCTTCGGACTCGGGCTCCTCAGGGTCCGACCCGAAGTCGAACTCGTAGTTCGGGTTCGAGTAGAACTCGGAGAGAGGGCTTGAGTCCGAAGCGCGGTTGGGGACGGCGTCGGAGTCCGGATGTACTCGGGTACGGGCTCCTTGCCGGCCCGGCGCGAAGTGGGAGCCCCTGTGCGGGCCCGTCTGAGGGTGCAGGGGCCGCATGCGGAGGGCTCGAGTGGTGAGGTGGCCGCCTGCGATGGCTGAACACCGGCTCGCATGCGATGGCCCATGGCGACGTCGGGTTCGAGTTGGAGACGGACTCGAGCTCGAAGTCAGCGTGGTGGTTGAAGAGCGAAATTTCACCGAACTTGCCGGCGAGTTCGCCCCGTGACAACTTCGGGAAGCGTCACAAGGCCCGTCTTCGAGTCGGGCTGCATGAACAGGCGGCGCTGGAAGGAGCCCGCACCATCGCCGGTGCGGACCCGTGCGCCGAAGACGAAGGTGTCGCCGCGGTTGAAGGCGACGCTTGGCTTGAAGTAGACGGAAGCCGTCGACTTCGCCATATGATCTCGAGCGAGAGACCCTACCCCGGCGTGCCGGTGTCGGTGTTTTAGACCGGCAACCTACTACGGGGAGTACCCGAAGTAGATGATTGTGACTCGCCGAGATCGGTAACTCGAAGGAAGAGACACGTGGCACACAATTTAGACGAGGTTCGGACCGCGAGGTGCGTAATACCCTACGTCCTGTATGCTGCGTAGCTCTGGATTGATAGGGCACGATTACAAGATGGTGCAATGGTGCGCCGTGAGTTGTATGAAAGGAGATTGGATGAGGGGATCGGTCCCTGCCTCGCCTTATATAGTCCGGGAGGTAGGGTTACAAGTCGGAGTAGGGAGAGAGTACTAGTCGAATACGTCTAGGAGTCCTCTATACAGTGCGGAACATGTACAGCTCCCTAACCGAGTACTACCCCTGAGTAGTCCTTGTGCTCCACGCCTTCAGGTGCCGTGTAGCGCAAGCCGGGTAGTCCCAGGGGCCCACCGAGTAGTCGGTCCTGGTACCCACCGAGGCAGTGGGCACAGGGAGGTCCATACGACAGAAGAGGCCGAGCGTCCCACATAGTACAAAAACAAGGCATGAATTTTTGTAAATAGTTTTTTCTTTTAATTTTCTGGAGTTTCTCGCGAAGATTTATTGGCCAACTTTTTCCCATGGGCTAAGGAGGTGAAATAAGGGCAGTGCGCGAAAAACTGGACCGGCCCGGCCCCCGAGGCAGGGAGGGCCGGCCGGCCCGGTCCGACCGGCCCGGTGGGGTTTCGGCGGCCGACGCCCCCGGTTTTTGCCCGAATTGCTCCTTTTCGACTTCCTTCTTTGGTCAGAAAATTTTAAGGGAAGTTTAGAAAAGGAAAATGAGGTTCCTAGGGTTTTTTTCTTCGGACTATTTATTAGGCCGAATTGGGAGCTCGGGAATCAACCCCTTCAAGCAATATTTTGCACCCTTGCAGCAACCATTGTGTCCCCGTGAAGCTTAGAGTTGAAGCTAGAAGCCAAGGAGTCATCGATGGAGGAGGTGAAGCGATGCGAGCTCAAGCTACCCGTCGAGATCAAGAGGACCGCCCGCATCCGTTGCGGAGGGCATGTCCCGACCGGAGCTATTGCATCTCGCAACCCCGTCAAAGGAGAGAAGGTCCCTGCGCCCGTTCGAAGGTCGGCGCGCATCCAAGGCATGAAGCGGAAAGACAACAAGGAGGTGTCGCCTGAGCCTAAGGATTATGGGGGTAGCGACTACTCCGACGATCGTAGCCCGAGCTCGTGGGTGGCTGCCGAGAAAGATGATAACGACCTCTACATTTGGGATGAGGTGCCCAAGGAGAAGACTCCCGAAGGCCCTAACGGCGACGGCGACGACAATGGTGGAGGCGTCGACGACGGCGACGATGGTGGCGACGACGGTGGAGACAATAGCGATGACGACCCCTTCGGATTGCATCCAATGTGTTGTCAAGCTTGCCGTCACTCCATTGGGAATCTCTACGCATTTGGAGGCAATGAAGCAGCGTTTGGAGGATTTGGAGCGTGTAGTTGAAGATGACTACAAGTTCCTTAACCGCAACGTGCGCAAACTCTTTAACATGGTTGGAAACATGAGAGTCAAGTGGTGCAATTCATGCGGGAAGTACCACTAGGTCTAGTTTTCCCCTTAGGAATTTTGTATGATACGATGAGGACGTCGTATGTTTTTAGCGTGGGGGAGAGCTAGCTAGCTAGCCTTAGCTTTTGAGTTTCAAGTTTAGGTTCGGTTTAGTCTTTGAGAGAGTCTTAGAGTTTAATGAGTCTTTAGTTTTTGAGTGTGTTTTTGAATTTTTGCAAGTTTGAAAGTTTCTTAAATTAGTGTTGAGTTAAAGAAAATCAAATAAAAAAGAGTCTTTGTATATTTTGTGTCTTGTGTGATGCTTATCTTTATTCACTTGTTTATTTATCTTTGATTCTTGATATATGAACATAAGTGTGTGGTTTGAAAAGTGTTTACTGTGGTGCTTAGTGGAATTGCTACTACTAAAAGTAGCCATACCGCACTTCGATCTTGAGCTTCACATATTAGTTGTGCTATGTTCAATGCTAAAAGTTGGAGGATTTCAATTCTGAAAATTATCTTAAAACCCTTGTAATAAAGTTTAGCAAAACCTCTTTTTCCAAGTTGAGAGTAAGAAAAAAATCCTATACAAAGACAATTTATTTTTTGCTCCACCATAAGTGTGATTAGCACGATGAGTTGGGTTAGGATCCTTCTCTCTTCGGAGTTTTAATTTCGAGCAATGATCATACATTCGGTAACGTGACTTTCACATTGGAAGTCCCGTACATCGCCGAATTCCATACCCAACCCTATACATCTCTTTTGTACATCGCATTCCTTGAATACAACCTACTTTCAAAGGTTTCGTCTCGTCTCTAGCATGATTTATTTAAAATAGATTGTATGCATGCGAGAAAGAGGGGAGTTGAGAGCTTTGAAAAGTTGTCAAGAGAGGGAAAAATAAAGAGAAAAGTATTAGTATGGAGAAGAAAGAAAGAAAGAAAAAGTAAAGAAAGAAAAAAATATGAGAATGAAAGAATGAATGAAAAAGAAAAAAAAGAGAAAAGAGGAGGTAGCAATAAAGATATGAGAGGGATGAATCAAGTGAAAGATAAATAACTAAAAGTGTAAGGAAGGATGTCACGTTGTTGAGAGATGAAACTTTCATTCTTTTCCAACCATGTGCAATCCGACAACGAGGACGTCATCAGTGCCTTGTAGTCATAATTTTCTTTTGCCCTTGCACATGTCCACCATTCTAAATCTTCTCATCCTTGATATCCCTACATATGGTTAATTCTCATGATCATTGGCTTTGAAAGGTAAACGACCATTAGAGGAAGTTCTTAGTTTGACAATACTTGTGTTGTTTGTGCTAGCCCTACCTATAGCTCCACTTTACATGTTATAAGAGAGACTTATGGGAGGTGAGAGTTTCATAAAATTGATTTAGGATAGCTACCTCATATGAGTGACTTGAGAGAGCTTGGAGAAAGGTTTTTGTCTAATACTTGTTGCAGGAATTTTGTTTTTAAAATCATAAAAAACCCTCCGATGGAAGCAAAGAAGTAAGCATGGCTGAATTTGAAGACTTCGAGTGAAGAGTTTGAGTAGTGGGGTAAATCTTGATGTGGTAAAAATTCTTAACGCCCATGTTTATGTTTGATGATCATTACTTTGTGTTTATGTATTAAAGATGAAAGGATTGACTAACTTGTGAAGAAGGATTAGCGGCACACGATTAGAACGCTTTGGACGAAGTTCTTTTACGAGTACTTGCTCGAGAACGAGAAAGAGCAAAGTGTGGGGGAGATGTTGACAATGTTTTTTGGTACACCTAGCATGTTCATTACACTTTGGTATGGATTTTATTATGGAACTAACCCGCCACTAGGCACACTAATCATATAACAAGTTCATCTATGTGCATGCATTTGGAAGTGTTGTGTTTATGTAGGAAAACATGGACATAAAGGACGGATTCGCAACAAGTTCAAAGGAGCATTTACGGAGTCTTGTTCGTGTTCATGAGCTTGATGAAATCACTTCCAATGGTGGCAAGGACCGAAGTGTTACAAAGGAATGCCCCGGGGATTGAAGCGTAAAAGACCAAACTTCATGCGAAGAGAACCTCCATCTTGGACGAGAGGATGACATCGTCAAAATTATGCAAGTGGAGGGGGCAAAGTGCATAATCACCTGAGGACCCACGGGAGCGAAGGGGCGACCGAACCAGGCCGAGATGGGCCTAGGCCGGTCGGCCCAGGCCGGCCGGCCCACCCCACCCTGTTGGTCGGTTCGGCCCCCCTTTCCTTGCACCCGAAGGATCTTCAACCCTAAAACCCTAGAGGCACCGCCATTCGAGGGGGAGAGAGCCATTCGCACCAGAAGGCCATCCACAAGCTAGAGAGAGAGGAGGGAGGTCTCCTGAGGGAGATCGTCCACCTCGAAAGAAGCACCCGCAAGTGGAGAAGAAGGAAGACACCGTCGGAAGGGAAACCATGATCAACGGTGCTATGACCAGCACCTTGATGGGGTAATCTCCTTATTCGTCCATCGGTTGTAATTGATCTTGAGATGTAATCACACTTTGTCAGATTGTCTATCTATCATCTCGTGTTGAATATACTTTAATGCTTAAGGTTAGCTACCATGTCGTAAAAGGAGTAAGGCCTCAATGCTTCCTTGGATCCATTCAATAAGCCGTGTCCATCATAGGCCTAGTCATGAATACCTTCGCGTAGTGACAGTATGAGAGGAGGGAAAGGGTGAAACCGTGGTCACAACCCCGATAGATTAGATTGGTTTTCATGTCTTTAAGCGATTGCATGCTCTAGTATCGTAGACCCGTGGGCGAGTGTCTTTTATCTTGATATCTTAATCATTCTCTCTAGTGTAGTTTAGCTGTTTTCTAGTTTAATCATAATTAGAGTTTCAGTAGTTAGAGTGTGAAGGTAGATTGAACACTTGTAATCCCCTGTCTCCGATGATTGACAAGAACATTGGGAATCCCGTGGTGAAAAGGTGTGGGGTCCGTACGCTTGCGGATCGTAGAGGGATGCGTCTTTTATCCGTCAACACAAATGCAACCATTGTCCATTCCTGCATGGAAGTGGGACGATATAAGTATGGATTTCATTGTCGGGTTACCCCTCACGCCACGGAAGCATGATTCCATTTGGGTAATAGTGGACCGACTTACCAAGACCGCTCACTTTATTCCCGTTCACACTACCTATTCAGCCAAGCGCTACGCGGAAATCTATATTGATCTCGTAGTGCGCTTACACGGTGTTCCCAAGACTATCTTGTAAGATCGTGGCACCCAATTCATTTCTCGCTTCTGGGCACAAGTGCACGAATCTTTGGGAACCAAGCTAACCCATAGCTCCAGCTATCACCCTCAGACTGATGGTCAGACGGAAAGAGTAAATCAAATAGTAGAAGATATGTTGAGAGCTTGCATCATTCATTTTGACAAATCTTGGGACAAATGCCTAGCCCTAGCAGAGTTTGCTTATAACAATAGTTACCAAGCTAGTTTGAAGATGGCCCCGTTTGAAGCCTTGTATGGACGAAGGTGTCGTACCCCCTTGAATTGGTCACAAGCGGGTGAGCGAACCTTGTTTGGTCCTAAGCTAGTACAAGAGGCCGAAGAGAAAGTGAGTGTGATTAGAGAACATTTGAGAGCAGCTCAGATGAGGCAAAAGAGCTACCATGACAAAGCTAAAGCTCCCCGAGAGTTTGAAGTTGGTAATTATGTATACCTAAAGGTATCTCCGACCAAAGGCGTACAACGCTTTGGAGTAAAAGGGAAATTAGCTCCACGCTATATTGGTCCTGATGAAGTCACGGAGAAGTTTGGTACGGTTGCCTACCATATTCGACTTCCCGACCGTTTGGCTGCAGTGCACGACGTGTTTCACGTCTCATAATTGAAGAAGTGAGAGCAGATTCCGGAAGCACAAGTAATTGAGAAGACCAATGCAGAAATAGAACCAAATCTATCCCTAGCAGAGTATCCAATGAGAGTATTGGATCATAAAGAAAGACAAACTAGGAAACAAATGGTGAAGATGTACAAGATACAATGGACTCACCACACCGGAGAAGAAGCTACATGGGAGACCGAGCGATTTTTAAACACCAAGTACCCCGATTTTCTTCCGAGTCAAACTCGTAAGTGAATTTTCCTCACTTACTCTTGATTTCGAATCTCGGGACGAAATTCCCGTTAAGGGGGGTAGGCTGTAACACCCCGTGTTTTTTCTGAGTGGTGATTTGTGCTAATGACCCTCTTAACCTCTCCTCTAACCACCCATGAGAACCCTAGGTTGACCCATGGTCAAACCCTAGCATAAAACCCTAGTATCCCGTTTGACCGCTTGTGCCATTCTAGAACTTTGGCACGTTCTCCAAAAATTTACTAAACACTTCAGAATTGCCCAATGGGAAAAATGTGCGGAATTTCAAGGCACACAACTTCTCTATTGAGTGGCATTGCTAGTTTGGAGTGTAGGGTGGTGAAAATTGTTAATCAAGGTGCTAGATCACTATTCATCAGCGCTGAAATTTTGGCATTGACGTTCCTGCTCAAACCAGTGAGAAAAACCCTATCGAGCCTTTGGCATTTTTGAAGAGGGTAACTTGCTCAACAACTTTGGTATTCAAAGTTCAGAGCACTTCTGTTTGAATTTTTTGAGAAATTTCAGTTTAAAAGGGGCTAAACGAAATTTTTGCCTGAATGCCGGCGCTCCCGCGCACGACGTCGCAGCGCGCCGCCACGTGGGCCGCGCCGTACCCGGCCTTGCGCGTGCACGCCGAGGCGCCGGAAAACCCGGCGGTCCGAGGCCCGCGGCGGTGGCACTATGCACTACGGCCGTGACGCTTGCATGGAGGCCTAGGCCGGTGCCACGCAGTCGGTGCGCACTCGCCGGCGGGCGAACCGCCATTCCTCATTGGTCGTCGGCTCCGCCGCACGTCGCCGCCGCTCTGCGCCCATGCTGGAGTTCCTATAGGCCACGACGGTGAGGTGGAACCGCCTCTACGCGCCTATAAAACTTCCCCTTCCTTTTTCCCTCGCGCGCCCGAGAGCACACTGTCCGCCGCCGCCCGCCATTGGCGCCCCTCGGTGAGCTCCTTGATCCGCTCAACTCCAGTGCCACCTAAGCCTACCTAGACCTTCCTCTTGCTCCACTTGATCTTACACGAGTGAGTGTTGGCCTAACCAAACTGCCTACTCACCGGAGCCCGAGCTCCCGCGGCCGCCGCCGGATCACCATTGCCGTGCTCGCCCCTCCGCCAATTCTCCAAGCCCCGGGACCCACCTATCATCTTCCCTAGGAAACATGGAAGCTACCCGTGCAACACATTGTTGAGCCCCGCCCCTATCTTCACCGTCGTCCGAGCCTCCACGGCCGCGCCGCTTCTGCTCCGTCGCCGCCGCTCGCCGGTGACTTCCCCGGCCGAACCTCCACCACCAATTGATCAAGGGTAAGGCCAATCGCACTCCCTGCCTGCTTGTTTGCCTCCCCATGCCTTACCTCGCTGCCGGCGAGCGCGCCACCGCCGTCGGGTACGGTGGGGGAAAACCGAGGGCACATTTGTGAAGATTTAAAAATTCCAGGGGCCTACGTGCATAAAGATTCTATCCCCTTCTATATGTGTGGGTTGAAACTTGTAAATTAGATACAAAATCGTAGAAAAATCCAAAAATGCCAAACTCAATTTTGTGGTGTTCTGTGTAACAAGAACTACAACTTTCTCCAAATATGTATATGCTTTTGAGTTACAGTTTTTTCTTGAAAAATTGAAAATTAAAATACATAGATCTGTGGTTCTGAAAAATCCACAAATGATCTTGAGTTGGATTTTGGGTATGTTCTGGGAACTAGCATGTTTAGGCTGTGTGCCAAATTTTGCACAAGGTTACTGAAGGAATCTTTTTATATAAATTATCTTGTGATATTGATAAATCTGCCTAGATGATTTTTGTAGCTAAGAATATAATTACTCTTGATCCCAACTTCTGGCTATTTTCATGTTAGGATAAAATACAGCTTTGGTGAATTTGCCATGATTTTATCTCTATTAGAAATATCATTTCTGAATTTATGCTTGTTTTTAATCATAAATACGTATAGCAAGGTCCATAAGGGTTATAGATGTGTTTGTTGGTTCTTTAGGCTTGTTTTAGGCCAGAGCATGTGCAGGAGAAAGTTTGATTTCATTTCTGTTATATTTACTATACTATGCTTTAATCCTATATTTGCTAGCTAGAAATACTTTTATTTAAGTGCATTTAAATTCAAGGGTGCAAACCAGGTGCTTGCTATCCAGACGAGTGTTTTCTAGTCATTAGGACCAGTGGGCACTGTTGGACAAGTTTGAAGCATGAGTGGTTGATTAAAAGAGTGCAAACTAGATTAATCTAGTAAAGGGAAAATAGGAAAAATACATCCTTTTTGTGCATAAGTTAAATAAATGAGTTAGGAAAGAAAATTTGTGGCACAAAAGTAATTTTCCTTGCTGTTTGTAATTAACTACAATATTCTTTATAGATGTGTACACCGTCACCATCATGAAAGTGTCTTATAGTCTTTTGTGTTTACTTTAATTGAGTAAATATTTAAATGCTTTCTTTAAAGTGATTATGGCCAACCCTATACAACTTGTAGTTGTTGCTACTGTTTTATTATGTGAATTAAATTAATTCATTTGTATATATATGTACATAGCCACCGTTAGAAAGTCTAACTAATAAAGCATCACACAATGCTCCTTTATAGGAAGAGAATGCTGAATGTATCTTTATCTAGGTGAATGTGGTCAACCATGCACCCCATGGTTGCCAAAAGTGGTTTTGTGATGAATTAACTCAATCTGCCAATTAAGTCTTGCATTTGCATTCTCCGTGTAGAAGTCCCCGACGGTAGCTATACGCTCATGCCAGCTGACGAGGACAAGAGAGCAGGAGGAGACGTGCACTACGTGACCGTAGAGCAAGACCCGGGCCAAAGTCCGGTAGTTGGTGTGTCTGCTTGTGCTGACGAAGGCAAGCCCTGGTTATTAATTAACCTATGTGTTCCTTTAAACTTCTGAATTTACTTATTGCTATCTTATGTGCATTTACGTTCAGGAGTTGAAGTGAAACCCTAGTTGCATGATCCTTAAGTACCATGGTCTTTTACTAGCATCTTAGGTCGCTTGTTGCTATGCTTTAAGGATCCGGTACAAGTCGAGTGATGTTCGTCACTCGCGAGAATAGGATCTCCTTTTTGGAATCACCTTATTGGTTAAATGGATTGCTCATGTGGTAAGAGCATGGGATTTGCGCTCCGGTCCAATGGCTTCATTGGTTAAGTGTTTGAAAGTACTAAAACTTGTCGGAAATGGTCATGGTAAGCCTAGTACCTAAATGAGGTGGTACGGGGTTTTACTATCACTACTCTTAGGGTTGCGTCCCCGGGCTCACCACCCGAGTGCATGCGTGAGGCTGGGTGACCTTAGTGGCGTAGACCAGATAAACCTTGTACTTAAGACTGTGAGCTATCATCCCCAAACCGAAGAATGACGGGAACCGCCTGGTTGGTGAACACTTAGTGAGGGCACCTCCTATGTGTTTAGGTCCACCTTGCAAGGTTTTGAATCAATCGATTGTCGGCCTCTCACCGTCATCCGAGACTACTTACCCGACTGGCCATGAAATCCCTTTATGATGGAACTTTGTGAAGATTATTACTTTGATTAAATGTTTGTACAACTTTGATTGCAATAGTTGCTTATCTAGTAATGATTACTTCTACTAGAACATGAGCTAAAATGTGAAAAGTAAGGATTCACTACTTAGTAGCTTATTGTCAAACAAACCCACTAGCCAAAAGCCATGCATGATTAGAGGTAAAATCTTTCTTTTAGACGGGTAAGACTTGCTGAGTATTAGTATACTCAGCCTTGCTTTATAAATGTTCTTTCTAGGTAATGCATGCGATGTGTGGCCCGGAGAACTTCCACCCGGCTGGGAGCTGGAATGGGTGGATGACGAAGAGTGATTGCATCATGGGAAGGCCTCCAATGATGTGATCGTATCGTTTAGTTACTTCCGCTGTTTTCAATAAACTCTGAACCATTTACTTTCATGTCAAAGAACTATGTTTGTAATAATGGACCCTAAGGGGATTTGATGTTAATTTGTAAGGCACTATGGACTCTCCTTCGTGGGAGTTTTAATACATACGTTCGATCCTCTCTGTGTTGTCAAGTGATTTACCGGGCGTTAACCCAGCAACCCTCAATGGGGTGGTTCTTTATTATCGCTTAATTTTCAAGAGGAGTGGTTTTGGCGATAGTACGGAATTATCTCGGGTGGGGTTGTCACACAAGGGATGCATGACATGGTGCCCTAAAAGACTTCAAGATAAAGATCACACATACATCTCTGGATCGATGGACGAAAGGATAAGGATGTCATCAAGATGCCTTGCACAACCTCAACAGAAAACAATTGGATATATTTGAATTTTCATAAGCCCCATGAAGTCTACGTTCCAATGAATCAAGCGGCAAGGCAATTGGAGGTTCCTACAAGCGGATGTGACCAAATCACTGAAGGTTGCACATGCTGAAATTCTGGACAGCAAGCAATGCTGAAGTGAAACAGCCATAGCTCCCTCAATCAGACTCCGATTATGATGAATGAGTACCCATTAGAAAGGTAATTCTGCAGGGGTAAATCCACAAAGAAGAGGCAGCAACAAGGCAATCACAACAAGATAGAGATGTGCACGGTGACAATAAAGAGAAGATGGGGCAACGGTTCCACAACACATGCATGAAGAAATTCAAGAGCTAAGGACAGAAACAAAACTCTCTGGAGCATGGATGAATGAAGACACAAGAGGCACCACTCAACACATGATGATATTGGAAGATAACTACGACTGATTTCATAAGGCAACATCAAGTTGCATGGCTACTTTGGATTCACGCACAAAGAACCATGGCTTCATGACGATAAAAAGGTACATGAGAAAGTCGAGATCTATGGCTTAAAATGAAGCACCTTGTGGGAGGCAACCTGATCTTTTTATATATCTCTATAAACTATTGTTGACACCATTTTTTGAAAAAAATATGTCAAAACGATGAAAGTGAGCAGTCGATGAGATAACAGTATAATCGAGTGATTGAAGAGAGAGAAGGTGGACAACAGAGGCTCACTGATGGACAAGGAGGTCAAACCAGATCCATAAGGATCGACTTGATCGGTCGATGGTCAACCTGGGAACCGGTCGATAGAGGGAAGAAGGCGGAAATCAAAAAGATACGCCAATGGAAAGACACGGCAGAGGCGCGTCAATCTACGATTGGCAATGGGTCAGAATCGGTTTAGGAGAGTTTGACTCCTGCATGAGTCTTTTTCTGTTTTTAGTAGTGTTTGCTTTTCTTTAGATGCAAGTAAACGTAATCATCCAGGAGTCGGGTTGTCCTCAGAACATAAATAGCATCTACTTTTTGGTGACTTCACCATTGCATTATTTCTCTTTTCTACAGCACCATCCTTCAAGTTCGTCAGGCTGCATCGATCGATCTCCGGCAAGATTGTGAGTACCGTTTTACCGAATAACACTAGGCTTTAACCTCCGGGCACATCGTTGAGGTTCCGTCTAGTTCTTTATTCACCGATTACTGATATTAGCTAGATCCTATTCTTGTGGTTTTAGCTTTTATCACCAATTTATCCCACTCGATCTGGATCCTATCGGCTTCTAACACTACTACCGATTCCGACCTATTCGAGTGTTGACGTCATGATCGCCGATTTCACCACGGTTGCACCCTTCTCAAGCTTTTTGACCATGGGATCATGGTTATCTTGAGAATGTTATACTTTGCTCTTCGTGTCTTGAGAGATGTCCACTTGTTCCTCATTGTTCTTGCCCTTGCCCATCAAGCTTGCCAACCTCTCTCGAAGCCATTTCACTTCTCACTTGAGATCATCATTTTTCTGGCCTATGAGATAATCACATGATTCTACAACAAAATTTTCATTGCAAGATGGTGAGAAAGATTCATCAATTAAATTAATGCAAGAAGTTTAAGCATCTACCTTGGAGATAGGGATAGCACAGGGGATAGATGACTCATCAAGCTCAAAGGAATTACTTGTTTTAGTCACATTGTGAGGACCAGAAGCGTCCCAGTGGTCGATGGATGACCGCTCCTCGGTGATGAGTGATTGATAACGGGTGTTGGACTGACTCTTGGCTCAGTGCGCAAGTGTAGGCTGCGGCGTAGTTCGTGTTGTTGCAGGTGAAGAACGGGCACGAATGGTCTTCAGCCTTGAGGGGCCTCGGGGAGATGGAGAGACAAGTAGACTCGGTTCGAGGGACCCGGTGGACAGCGGGACTAGGTGCGGGTCATATGGTGGCGAGACGAGCAAGACGAAGTTGTGGACAATCGAGCCGGTGCACGGTGGCGGTCGAGTCAAGAGGCATGGCGGGAGGCCGGGCCGAGCACGCGGGGTTTGCTGGTTTGCCCACAAAACCATCGGAGGACGGTTTCTTGGTTTGGGCCTCAAAACCAAGTCCGAAGGCCCAACGCGACGGAGACGGGATCCGGGCGTGTCGGGAAGCTTCGAAGCGGAGGACACGCGGCGGGACCGCATGGCTTGCGTCGGGAGGACGTGGGGTGCGGCGAAGGCGTGGCCGTCCGATGGCAAGGCCCACAAACATTACATAAATGCCCCTGCGTGGGTTGTATCGCCAGTAGTTAAGTAAGGGGTAGTCGAGTCATTTACCACACCAGCGGGACCCGATATATAAGCCATGAGTGTGTGTGGATGCCTCTCTCTCTCCGCGACTTAGGGTTTCATTTCTCCCCTCCCATTTCTCATTTTCCTTAGACATTTTCTTCTCCATTTTTTCTAGGCTGGCATGAGAGCTTCATGAGAGATTTGTTGAGAGGGATGGATGTTAGGGTGGCATGCTAGACCTTATGAATCTTTCCTGGTTTGTATAGAAGATTCGACATTGTGGTTTTCGTGGTCCTTTTCATGCTTGTTTTTGGTCCTTTGTTCTTGGTGTGGTCCACGGATTTGACTGGGTTTCCCCCCGGATTTCTTTGAGGGAAATATGGATGGATGTCTTGTGCATCTTTGTGATTGATCTTGTGCCCTCAAACGCCGGGAAACCACTTCGATTCAAGGACTTTTGGTTGGAGCTCTAGTTTTTGGTGGTGTTCAAAGGATCCGCGATTCCCGGTGATTTAGGGAGTTAGGAGGCAAAATTTTTGGGGTGTAGCATACTTGGTTGACGCATATCATGTCCCCAAACTCTTGTCTCAACGGCTTCTACTGTTTGGGAGATCCGGTGATGAGTTCGTGGTGTTGACCTTCGGGGTCGTGCTGTTCTTGCCTCTGTCCGTGAGGCGCGGAAAGTCCGCGTGGGGCTGACGGACAGTCCGCGTGGGGCTGACGGACAGTCCGCGGGTGTTGAGTTCGTCGCGTGTTCTTGCTTGGCTTCGCTTTCGATCCGTTTTGGTTTTAAGTTTTGGTTGGGCGAGGTTTCGGACGGTCCACAGCAGAGGCGCGGACAGTCCGCGGGTGCCTGGCGGATGGTCCGCGTGCTCCCTGCGGACGGTCCGTTTTTCGGGGTTCGCTACTGGAGGTTCTGTTGGCTTTAACGGACAGTCCGCGGGCCAGGCCGGACGGTCCACCGTACCTGTGAGGACAGTCCGCAGTACCCTGGCGGACAGTCCGCGTGGCTCGTGCGGACAGTTCGCCCCTCCTGGCCAGACGGTCTGCCAGAGCCTGGCTGCTTTGCTCTTTGGTTCGACTCCTTCCTCCTTTCTTTCGTGCTTCCACGTGTGCTTCAAGGAATCGTTCCTAAGACTTGAGGTTGATCCATAACCTTGTTGTTTTGGCAGTTGGTGTGTGATTCGATCCATCGCTCGTGTGTGACCGGGATTTGTCTAGGGTATAGGCTGGGTTCTTTGAGAAGAATTTTTACCGGCTCCTATTCACTCCCCCCCTCTGTAGTCGCCATCCGATCCTTCAATTGGTATCAGAGCTTGGTGCTGGATTAGTGGTGACTTTGGCAAGTCTTGAATCCTAAGATGGCGTACGTTGAGCGGGGCGGTCCGCCGCACTTCGATGGGAAGGGTTACCACAAGTGGGCGGCTCGTATAATGATCTTTCTTTGTGGCAAGTTGTTGGATTTCATTGTGCTTGACAAGACCTATGCTATTCCGGTGGATATCCATACTCCTATGGTGACTGATGCTGGTAATAAGGCCAAGTATGAGGCAAATGCGAAAGTCGTTGATCACTTGGTTCGAAGCTTGTGTGATCCAGAGTTTGAGCGTGTTCGCCATTTGAATCTTGCTTGGCAAATTTGGGAGAAGTTGTTGGTTGCTCATGGTGGTGATAACCATGTCAAGCTCGCCTCTTTGTTTCTTACTGGATGCAATATGAGAACTTTACTCAACTTCCCGGTGAGGACATTGATGCGATGTTTCAGAGGTTCACCGCCATCGTGAACAACATGAAGGCCAATGTTGAGGATTTCCCTTACACCGAGCATGATCAAGCATTGAAGCTTTTGCATATCTTGGACCAAAATGTTTGGGGTGCTAAGGTTGAGGCCATCAAGGAGTCCGGGCAATACATGACTATTGAGTTGGATGATCTCTTTTCTAAGCTCAAGTCGGCTGAGGTTGACAGGAAGTTGCAATCCAAGCATGAGGGCTCGACTGATCATAGTCTTGCTCTTGTGGGCGGATCAAAGGGCAAAGCCAACACTAACCCTTCCTGTCGACAGTTTTCCTTGTCTTCTCTCATGTCCATTCCAGATGATGAGTTCGATGTGCTGAGCCAGGAGGAACTGGCCCTGCTCTCAAGGAGGTTTGATCGGCTACATGAGAACCGGAGGAATGCAAGGCGGAGCTCTGGGACATGCTACAAGTGTGGCAAGCGTGGACACTTCATCGCCGAGTGCCCGGAAGCGGAGGAGAACAAGTACAAGATGAGCGAGTACAAGGAACACCCGAGGCGTGATGACAAGTACTCCTCCAAGGGCAAGCACTACGGCAAGTCCAAGAGCAACGACAAGGTCATGTGGCGACCGAGCAAGGGTCGCCACAAGAAGGACAAGGCAAGAACCATAGTGGCCGGTGCAAGCGATGTCGACACAAGCTCAAGCGACACGCATTCAAGCTCAAGCAGTGAGGATGAAGATGCCGGGAGGCGCAAGGGCAAGAAGAATGCAAGCCGGAACCTCAGTGGGCTGAGTTGTGTTGCACTTGGAGGCTTTTGTGGCATGGCCCATAGCTCAAGCAGCAAGAAGAGCGAGAAAGAAGACACCGACTCCGACTCAAAGATGAGGTAAACTGTGACCCCGACTCTTTGCTTGCTGAGATCACTAGGTTGAATGGCTTGATTGACAACCGTGATAGTGTGCTGAGAGATGCTAAGAAGATCAGGAGAGATCTTAGGGCTCAACTTGAGAATGCTTGTGAGAAAGTAGGAGATTTAGAGTCTAAATTGCTTGAATTGAAACTTGAGAATGACTCTTTGAAACTTACTCCTACCATTTCTGATGATGTTGAATGTACTGAATGTGATGCATGGTTGAATGAGATCAAATTGCTTAATGAGAAGAATGCTTCCACTTTGGCTAAACTAGATGCTCTTAGGACTGAGTATGATGAGCTTAAGGCTAGACCCACTTTGCTTGGTGCTTTTAAATCATGTCCTACTATGCATGCTAAGCTTGTTGATGCTCGTTCTACCATTAGCACATTGGGAGCTTCTTTGAAATCTCTTGTTGTCAATGCATGAACTAGCTGTGATGAAGTTACTTTGCGCAATCTTAAACATACTTCCCGCTTGGATGTCATCTATGAGGAGAATGATTATTTGAGGAAGGTGTTGGGTTGGTTGTCTGGGCAGGAACCTCAATTGAAAATCATGATTGAGGAGTTCAAGAGAGCGGATGGTCGTGGTTTGGGTTTTGAGAAGTTGGGTGAGAAAGTGAGAGAAAACAGTGGGGAGAGTGTGTATGAGAAGTGTGTTGAGTCTAACCCCGAGTTTGAGGTGATCGGAGACATCCAAGTCCCACTTCCAAAAGCACCTAGGAACACTTTCACACCAAAGCCCAACCACCTTTGCAACAAGCTTGACACAACCCAAGATCCACCCAAATTCCCACCTAAAACAAATGACTTCCAAAAACCGGTGAAGTTTGTGTGTGAGAAGGGTGTGAAACCTAGAGAGAAAATAGAGTCAAAACCAAAACTCATCCCCTTCATGTGTGAGTATTGTGGCAAGGAGAGGCATCTAGCAGAGTTTTGCTACAAGAAGAAGAGGGATGAGAGGCTTGTAAGGGAGCAAGCAAACCAGAACAGGTATCGCCATCTCATGGTATTCCTGAGCCTAGAGTGCCACTTCCACGGGGTGTGGGAAGTGTGAGGAGTGTTGGTAGAGTTGGAGCTCAGGGTGGTAGGTTCCCACAAAGAGGTGGTGGTGAAAGGTTTGATAGGAGAGATGATGGTGTGCGTGCTGTTGAGAGGTTTGGTCGGGCTCGTGGTGGCTTTGCTGGATGTCTCCCTACTCGTCCTCAATACGGGTCTATGGGAGATGATCGCAGCTTTGGGTTCCAGAGGAACTACGGACCACGTTTTTCCCCTCGTGGTACTCGTACTCCTTCCATGGGACATGGGAAGTTTGGTGTCAAGGGAATGATGTTTGCTAACACCTCTTTTGAGCAGATGGCTCGACACTAGTTCAACTTTCTTTGTGCTAACCCCAGTGTCGAGTCGTTGGCTCATTCTCGTTCTTATTTCTGACTACAGGCAGGAGGCTTGGAGAACATTTGGTTGATCGACTCCGGATGTTCCCGACACATGACCAAAGACAAGAAGTAGTTCTCCAGCCTCACCCCAGTGAAGGAAAAGATGTACATCACTTTTGGGGACAACGGACGAGGAAGGGTGATTTCTGAGGGTGTGGTAAATGTGAGTGACAAGGTAACGTTGAAGAGGGTTGCTCTTGTGAAGTCTTTGGGTTTCAATTTGCTTTCGGTTTCTCAGTTGCTTGATGAGGGCTTTGAGGTGCGTTTTATGTCTGGTGAGTCTCGTTTGCTGGATTCTCGAGGTGATCTTGTTTGTATGATCATCCCCGAGGGTCAGATTTTCAGGGCTGATTTCTCTCGGTCTTTGGGTCCTGCTCACTGTTTGATGGCCGGTCCTTCTTCTGATTTGTGGAAATGGCTTAGGCGGCTGGGTCACTTGAGCTTTGATTTGGTTTCCCGCTTGAGTGGTCTTGACCTTGTCCGAGGATTGCCGAGGTTGAAGTTTGAGAAGGATTTTGTTTGTGCTCCGTATAGGCATGGTAAGATGGTAGCCACTCCCCACTGACCCTTGACTGATGTCATGACCGAGTGTCCGACAGAGCTGTTGCATATGAACCTTGTTGGGCCAGCTCGAGTTCGCTCGGTGGGTGGGAAGTGGTATGTCCTTGTTGTGGTGGACGATTACTCTCGCTATGCCTGGGTGTTTTTCTTGGAGGACAAAAGTGAGACATTTGGTTTTGTTCGAGATCTGATCGTGAGGTTGAAGAACGAGAGGCATGGGAATGCCATTCGAGCTATCCGCAGTGATAATGGCTCAGAGTTCAAGAACTCTCGTTTTGATGCCTTCTGTCGTGATCTAGGTCTTGAACATCAGTATTCGACCCCTTATGTGCCCCCTCAAAATGGAGTCGTGGAAAGGAAAAATCGGACTCTTTGTGAGATGGCTAGGATGTTGCTCGATGAGCACAGGACTCCTAGGAGGTATTGGGCTGAGGCAGTCAATACGGCTTGTCATGTCTCTAACAGGATTTTATTGCGAGCTTTCAAGAGGAAGACCTGTTATGAGCTTATGCATGGTCGGGCACCCAAGGTGAGTCATTTCCGAGTCAATAGATAAGCATGACCATGTGTTCACCTCGATGTTCTATATTACCTATGTTTACGGAAAGATGATGAAAGTTGCCGCTTTGTTTTACCTACATGAAGTTATACATGTCTTGGCTAATTGCTCTCTATAATATGATCTGAAATTAATTTAAATACCGGCTCTTTTATTTGTGGAGGTGAAATGACTATGTTCTAGACCCACATACATATCTTTGCTCTTTGATTTAAGTTTATGGATAGCCGGATAACTTGTTGTTTTCATGAATACTTAACTTTTATGCTATCTACATATTTGTGATGCTCTTGCAAAGTTCTACCTACCAAAGCCATATACATATATGTTTTATGATAACAAAACCCGTAGATTGCAAACATATGTTTTGATGAGTTGGATTAGGATTGATTTCTATGGTTAGAGACTAAGAAGCTGGTCATTCCTTTGTGTAACTTTTTCATGCTAGCCTTTTTGTCCATGCATTGTGGGTTTTCACATCGAAATTTCCACAAACTTCGTTGGGCATCCACCCTAAACCAAAAACATCATTTTGTGATCACCTCCTTGTCCACAACCCAATTTGAGTATGGAGTAAAATTCTCAATGGAGATTCAAATATTCCGCAAGATTATGGAATTTATACTTATTTTAGCAGTCATTTCCCCTCTCTTTTATGCTCGAGGACGAGCATCGTTCAAGCATGGGGGCGGAGTCATTCTCTGACACAATGCTATGTAAGTATTATGTTGCAAAAAGTTTTGAGAAGCAAAAGAATAAAAAGAATAAAAATGAAAAATGAAAAAATATGATAAGAAGAAAAGAAAAGTAAGAAAAATAGGAAGAATAAAGTGAAAAAAAGAAAGAGAGAAAAATGAGAATGAAATAGAATAAAGAAAAAAAATAAAGATGCTCCTCGGATCTTTTTGCTTCATAAGTTCTCAAGTGCCTTAATGACAAATCCATACTCAAATCTTCCAACCATGTGCAATCCGATAACGAGGACTTCACTCGTGCCTCGGGATCATTCATTTGCCACTTGCACATGTCCACTTATCTAAATGTGTGTGTTTCGTCCCTCTCTCTTTCCAACATTTATTTTCCATGGCCTTTTTGACGAGTCTCGGTAATTCCAATAGACCTCTCTCTTAATTTGACAATATTTCTGATGTATGTTTTGCTAGGATTGTTTTTAACCTTCCAAGCTCTACAAAAGCCTTCCACTACCACATATGAGTAGAGTAGGTTGAAAATAATCTAGTATAGGCTTGACTGACTTGATGAGATGAGTGTTTCATGGGCTCTTGCAAGAGATTTTCACTTATGTTGGATATGCATCTTTTTGAAAATCTTCCATGTGACAAGGTAATGATTTGAAGTTCACTTAAGTTTGAGAGCATCGTGTTAAATGTGGCTTGTTCTTTATTGTTAGTCTATCTTCCATAATGAAAAAGAAGTCGGTCACAACTTGAACTTTAAAAATAAATTGAAGAGAGAGCAATTTGTCTCGTCATGAATGACTAAGTGCAGGGACAACATTGGAAGGCAACACTGATTTCCCTTTTAAGCAAGGATTACTTACTCGATGACGAGCAAGGTTTAAGCATGGGGGAGATGTTGACGGTGAATTTCCGTCAACCTAGAGTACTTGTTATACATTGGTTTCGATTATGATTTGCAACTAACCCGCCACTAGGCATACTAATGATATAACAAGTTCACACTTGCATGTCGATTTTGGAGTTTGTTGTTTACGCAGGAAATTAACGTTAAAGAGGAGACTTTCGGGATAAGTTCATCACGCACTTCAAGAGAAGATCATGAAGCCCGTCAAAAGTCAAGACACGAAGTGAATAAGACTCCAAACAACCGAAGGACCGAAGCATCAACACGCAAAACTCCGGGGATTTGGATGTTTACCAACGAGATCAACTCGGCCCGAGAGATATTCTCGCAGCTCAGGACAGCATGATCTTTCGGTACAGATTCGGAGACATAAACGGTCTTTAATGGCAAAAGTTTGACTACCAAAGTTGTGGGTCTCGACGATACCTTTGATTTGGACATGTGGAAGGCCCAATTTGGATAAGGGAGCTAGGAGATATGGCCCCCGAAATCCCTGCTGCGCAGTCAGTCCGAAATCAGAACAGATTATCTTCCAAGGCCGATTTGGATATCTTATCTTCGTTTTTAAGGAAAGAAATGAATACCAAAGTTGAAGATAATTTCGTGGCACACAACCTGGACACCGAATTTGCATTATTTGGAGTCCGAACGTGGGAGATATGGCGTTGGCAAGGAAGGACTGCGAATCAGGAAAATCTGGCTGATTTTATGGAAACCAAGTTTGCTTCTCTCCCAAGGAGGATTTCGTGCAAGGCAAGATGGAGCACGCCCAAAGGCACCTCAAGGACATAAATACAACCCCCCTAGGCGCCCCAATATGGTGACACATCGAACAAATCATCCTACCGACGCCAATCACCAGAAAACTGTCGCCGCAAGATGAGGGAGAGAGTTAGATGAGCTCGTCGCAAGGATCAACGCCGGCGGAGAGAAGGAAGCAAGAGGAGGACTCCAAGCCGCTGGCCTAGGGGTGTTCCCAAGCTCCATCGCCTCCATCTTCATCGACGACGTTCTCCGGAGTCTCCATCACCACTATGTGCTTCAATCCGTGTAAGATGATGGGGTAATGTCTCCGTTCATCCCTAGGATTAGATGGATACATGCTATGTGATCGCTACTCGATTTTTGGTTTCAATCTATTGTTTTCATGTCGATGATGCTTTGATGATTAAGGTTAGCTACCGTGTTTTTCAGGCGTATGATATCCGCTACTCCCATAGATTCCATCAACATACCGTGTCCATCATAGGTCTAGTCACGAATACCTTCGCGTAGTGACAGTACGAGAGGAGGGAAAGGGCGAAACCGTGGTCACAACTCCCGGTAGATTGGTTTACCGCTTTCGTGTAGTAGATGCATACCATGTTATCCTAGATCCTAGGGAGGGAACGCTTATCTTTCTTAATCACTCTCTTGTGTTCACCCCTTTACCATCTAGTTTAACCTTAGGTTTGTTTGATCAACTTAACTTAGATTAACTTAGGTTAGATTGTCTTTACATTTAGATTAATACTCTCTTTCAAAGGTTTTCCATTCAACTAGATTAGTACTTGGTTAAGCGCTAGTAATCCCCTTGCTCCGCGGATTGACAAGAACCTTGGGAATCCCGTGGTGAAAAAGGTGTGGGGTCCGTACGCTTGCGGATCGTAGAGGGATACGTCTTTTATCCGTCAACACCCTCCTGGCTGGACGGTCCGCCAGAGCCTGGCTGCTTTGCTCTTTGGTTCGATTCCTTCCTCCTTGCTTTCGTGCTTCCGTGTGTGCTTCAAGGAATCGTTCCTAAGACTTGAGGTTGATCCATAACCTTGTTGTCTTGGCAGTTGGTGTGTGATTCGATCCATCGCTCATGTGTGACCGGGATTTTTCTAGGGTATAGGCCGAGTTCTTTGAGAAGAATTTTTACCGGCTCCTATTCACTCCCCCCTCTCTAGTCGTCATCCGATCCTTCACATTGCTCTTAAGCTTAGATTTTAGCTCATCACACTCCTTGCTAAGCAATTTGAATTTGCACAACAAATGTTCATAATTTGTAGTGAGGGTTGCACTAAGATCGTTGAGAGCATTGAGTTCTTTGATTTCATAAGCTTGTTTGTTAAGCATTCCTTTTTGCTCATGGACTAGCTCAACAAGATCATCCAGAAAGGTGGTGTCGAATTCATCATCACTTACATTGCTCTCCATACCTTGGGCCATAAGGCGCATGTGTAGTGATGATGAAGGACCTTGCATGAAATGGGTGGTGAAGTTCTTTCTTGATTCATCACTTGAGCTAGAAGAACTTGATTCTCCACCACTTGTCCACTCACGAACAATGATATTTGCTTCTTGCTTTGGTCTCTTCTCCATGACCACCTTCATCTTGGTCTTATACTCAATCTTGGTGAACTTGATGTGTTGATGATGACGCCATTCTCTCAAGTGGGTGCTGTAGCCGTACATGTTGACTTTTTTTACATACTTGAAGATCTTCTTCACGTACATGGCTACCAAGGGTTCAACCTCTTCATCACTTGAGGAGTCCTCATCATCACCATCATCTTCGATTGAGCTTCCATGAGTAGCCATCCTACTCATCACCTTCTCTTGTTGGCTTGAAAGGGCATGGCTTGTGGTTGGAGAAAATGGTTCTTAGGGATTTTATTGGGGCGCCTTCTTGGACTTGAGCATGATTTGAAGCTCATGTGCCATGATATTGCTCAAGATATGAGATGGCTTCAATTCTTTGAACTTCTTCTCATAGATGATAGCTTTCACCAAGTCATAATCGGGGCTCTGGAGACTTTGAAGGATCTTGCGGTTGATGTTCATGTCCGTGATGTTCTTCACATCTAAAACATTGATCTCATTAACAAGCATATTTAGGTGTGAGTACATATATTCAACATTTTCATTTGCAAGTTGCTTAAAGCTATTGAATTCCTCAAGTAGACAACCGTAGCGTTCATTAGCAACTTCTTTTGAACCCTCATTTTGCTCCTTGGTGGTTTTCCATAGCTCATGAACATTTTCACAATTTAAAACTCTATTAAAAACGCCTACATCTAGTGAGCATAAAATGATACTCTTAGCAATCACATCAAATTGCTTTTCCTTCTTAGTACCTGTTGACGGTGAAAATCCGTCAACATAGCCATGAGTTTACCTTCGGTGTTGGCATGACTTTTGTATCTTATCCATTGGTACTAACCCCCGTGGTATAACAAGTTCACTTGTGCATGTCGGTTTTGGAGTTAATTGTTTACACAGGCTTTTAACGTTGAAAGCAAGACTTCCGGGATAAGTTCATTTAGCACCTCTTGACAAGACCTTGAAGCCCCGTACAAGTCAAGCAATGAAGTGAACATGACTCCAAGAGCCCAAGGACCAAACCCGAGAAGATGACAAACTCTGAGGACCTAGCCAGAAAAGTGCTGAATCTTGCAAGACAAGGAGCTTCATCCAACTCGGAGAGAAACCGACGACAAGGGCCCATAGGCAAAAGGGGAGAGGATCTAGAAGACGCGGGAAGCAACACCGGGCGAAGGAGGCCACAGACTGGGCCGAGATGGGCCCAGGCCGGTCGGCCCAGGGCGGCCCAGCCTGTTCCGGGGCCCAGTCGGCCTCCCCTTTGACCTAGTTGCATCTCGGGTTATTTATAGTCCCCTGACCGAGAGCCACGCATCTACCAATTCGTCATCCGCCGCCGAGGGGTAGAGAAGCTTGAGGGACACCATCTTGGAGATGAGGGTCGTGCTAGTTGTCTAGGGTCTCCCTAGCCGACGTGGGAACCTTTCATGGAAGACCACGTCGGAGCTCCGGAGCGAGGATCAAGATCGAGGTAGGGCCCCGGTGGTGATCTTGTTCATGTAATCATTCATGGTGAAGTATTTATAGTGAATCCAATTTCTAGCGATCAAGTGCCTTCTCGATGATTTTGTTTTCTTCTTGGTTTTGCTTATTCCCCAATCTATCTATAGCTAGCTTGCTTAGGGTGCTATTGTAGCCGCGGTGGCTAGAGGTGCATACCGGACCGGACAAGTGTTTTCAACTTGTTCTTATCGAACTCGCCCTAGACTACCCGCATGAGTAGGGATACATTGTGAGAGAACGGGGGTTCCGAAAGGCGGGCGTTTTCGGAGTCGGATGGAAGGCCACGATTTAAAGATGCTTTTAATGAGATTTGCTTTTCTATCTTCATCTATCTTGTTTGGAGCTACAACATAAGCATGATCTAAACTCTCTAGATCGGTTATCTCTTGCTTTCTCTTGCTACCTCTTTAGTAGATTAGATTAGGTTCGTTTTCTTTATGAGTTAGTAGATTAGATGCAACTTGTCTTCATAAGATAGCTTACCTTGCTTTACTAGATTGAATCCTTGTGTTGTACATTGTTCCACGGATTTGATACCATGGGTTCACCACTCGAGGGAAGAAGGGTCCCTTGACTACGACGGGAGACTTGTCCGCTTGCAAGTCTAAACGAACTTTGATACAACTATTAACCGTCAACAAGCCCCTTTTTCTGGCGCTGTTGCCAGGGAACAAGCAATCAAGATCCGATCTAGTATCTCTTGTTTTTCAGTTTTTCTTTTGATTTTCTTTTGCATCTCTTAAGTTTGATCATCCTCAAAAGAGAAAAAAAATCAATCTAATCTAGTTTTGATTAACCCTAATTTTTCTCTTTTTTGATTTTTGTTTTATTGTTAACCCTAACCGGAGATGGTTGGCTACCTCTCCAAGAAACCCAAATATTTTTGTGGATGATCCAGGAAAACTTTACAGGCAAAGGAGACGTGCAACACAGGCTAAAGGGTTGGAAACCCTTGATCCAAAAGTCGAAAGACCGTCGAAATCTCCAAGGGAATCACCACCTCCAACTCCAAAGGAAGATCAACCTCAACGTTGATCTACCTATCATAAACCTTCAAGACGCCAGAAGGCCATTCAAGATCAAGAGAAGGATGGAGAAGATGGAGATAGAGAAAGAAGCTCAACACCTAAAGGTTGCTAAGGCAAGATCCACATGCGAGGATTGTGAGGAGCACGACCATGTCCAAGATCAACAAGGACGCCGTCACTAAGTTCGAGAATATGGAGAAAATATTGAAGGATTTAGATGACAAGGTGACGGAGGTCGGAAGCTCTATACATGAAGCGTTCATCGTGATGAAGATGTTAGAGACACAAGTGGGACAACTTGTCGGACAACCGATGGGTAACAAAGAAGAATTTCAGAGACAACTCAAAGGTCCCAAGACGGCGAAGGCTACTCAATCTAATTCGGGAGAGATGGAGGATCACACTAAGGAGACCATGAAGATCACAACCGAAGGACCGGAGTTCGAGATGCCGAGCCATTACATGAAGGAAGTTGTTGCATCCGTCAAGACCAAAGGACAATGCCAGCCTGCGAAAACCAAAAATATGACTAAGCCAAAGCATAAGCCCATGCCCAAGATGGAGCGGAAGTGGGCAGCCAAGATTGCAACGCCCACAAAGAGCGTTGATCCGAAGTAATCAAGTGAAGAAGTCTAGCCATGGACTATAAACGAAGCGCTAGGCGGGAGGCAACCCGTTTCGTCGAGTCAAGAATAAGCTACCGGGAGGACAACCCGATTCCAGGTTTTTCGATTCTTTTTAATAATTCAGTTTTGAATTTAACTACGCCAATACATTAGACTTAGAATGGTTGAACAATATTAGAGACATAATTCTTGGTTGAATATTTTGCTTGTTCATAAACCCTTTACATGAACCATCCTATGTGATTGTTTGCTTCTTTTCGAGATACCACAACCAAAAAAAATCAGAACCTATCTCAACGTTTCATCCTCTCTATGATGTTGTGGTTGACTTGTTTTTCATGCTAAAAACACATGAGTAGAGCCACGACTTATACCTATGTGTTAATTAAATTTCAGCACGTGGTAGGACTCGCGTGAACCTAGAAACTAAACTTTTGGTTGGTTTAAAAATCTTTATCATTGGTTTCTCTAAGATTAGAATTTTTCTAAGCTTCATTTAATTTTATTTTATTCAAAATCTCTCTTATTTAATCAAAATTAGAACCAAAACCTATGCCCCCATGATCAAGCCGGGAAAAGCTTGCTCTCAACTAATGAAGGCAAACAATACCGGTAAGACCAACATAAAAGTAGTCGGAAATATTTTTCGACATACATTTTTTTTAATGCTTTAAAAACTCCTCTAAATTTATATTTTAACTCATTAATATCTCTGATTTTATTTTTTATTTTCGAAATTAGAGGGGTGCTTAGCATTAAAACATGCTTAGAGGGAGGCAATCTAGTGAACCTAACCATACATGCACTATGATACATCACGGGATGCCCCTCCAACATATTTAAACCACATGCAAAGTACAAGCATGGGGGGCAGCCAAGGCTTTGTTTTGTAGGAATATCATGGAGGCATGTGAGGCAAGGGAATATGGAAGTGAGTCAAAGCGAATACATCAAGTGGAAGGAATAATAATGCAAGCGAAGGAGTGGGCGAGAACGTTTGGAAGGTGCACGCGGTCACGAAGCGACATGAATGCACTAGAGAAGAACCGAGCCAAGAGGAGGAGAGAGGTAAGTCTTCCATCCAATTCTTTGTTCGTGTGCTCTAGTTTGTAGGCCGGAACCATCTTAGACTTAGCCATTCACCTCGCTTGTTTCATGCAACAAATCACATCCTTAATCCACTCAAAGTCCAGACTCCAAAATAATATTTGCGTACCTTGTTACCGGGTGAAAACCCCGGATATATATTTGTGAGGGAGAGCGCTGCAATCATGGAAGAAAACTACAAGCCTTTTCACCAAAAAAAGAAGGGATCATCATCGTCTAAGCCATCATCGACAATCTCTTCGAGGAGGCACTCGGTTTCCGAGTCTCCTCGGAGTATGGAGGAGGACACAGCACCGCCGAGGAGGAACCGCACTCTTCTCCTCGGTGGCATGAGGGCTATACGAAACTCATTTATGAAGTTCACCAAACTTCAAGGACATATGGAGGAGCCGCCCGTCCAACCTCGCCACTCGACACGATCATCCGCACCACCTTCATACGCTCCGCGGTATTCCGAGGGGTATGTCATCATGACGGAGGAGGAGGAGAAGAAGCTCGCTCGCCTTAAGTAGAGGCTTGTAGCGAACGTCGACATCGACGACCAAGCTCTCCACATATTGGGTTTTCATACGGGGCACCGGTGCAATTCTCTAACGGAGTGTCGGCAAACACCCACAAGGAATTCTCCTAGGAAATTTTCATGACCATGGCGCATATCCTTGATGAAGGAGTGCTGAGTCTCTCATTCCGTTTGGAGGGAGCCCACAAGTAGAGAAGAAGGAAGACACCGTTGGAAGGGTAACCTTGATCAACGATGCTATTTCTAGCACCTTGATGGGGTAATCTCCTTTCATCCATGGGTTGTAATCGATCTTGAGATGTGATCATACTTTGTTGGATTATCTATCCATCATCTTGTGTTGAATATACTTTAATGCTTAAGGCTAGCAACCATGCTGTAAAGGGAGTAAGGCCCAATGCTTCCTTGGATCCATTCAACACAACCCCCGATAGATTAGATTGGTTTTCATGTTCAAAACGATTGCATGTTCTAGTATCGTAGACCCATGGGCGAATGTCTCCTATTTTCAAAGGGGAGCTCCGGAACAAGTGGATGTGCATGAAGGCACATGGGAAGGTTTTGGGAGTATGATCGCGGGAGGAGACCATCAACGAAGAAATACTATCCGGAACCCCATCATCCAAGTGTGTCACTTTTGTGCAAGTGGATTTTTGGGAGAATAAGAGACAAAGATAACCAACACTGAGTTGAATTGGCTTTACTCGGCTTTGATTGCCAAGTGGACAATAGACCCCACTCACCTATGATCAACTGGTGGTGTTGTTAAGCAACATCGAGTTCGGGAGATATTGGTTCGGGGTGTTGCCTCTACATATTAGCTATCTCTTTGAAACCGGGTATTACAAGGAACCCGAATCATCTCCTACCCGAGACTTCCCTAGGAATATATGAAGAAAGGAAAATATATAAGTGAAGATGAAAGAGGAGGCTTCAAAGTGGCATAGGTGAATTTGCCCCTTTCGGAAGGAAGGTTAAGACTTTTTCTTAAGGGGAAGAAGATTGGTTAGAGGAAGGACTTCTTGTGTCGGCGAAAAAATAAAGGAGAAGGATTATAGGAGAAGGTTCTCCCATGGCCCAACAAGGAAGTGCGCAACAAAAATTATGTGCGACCATTTGGAGGAATTCCGGCGCCGCCGAGTTACTACGATGGTGTACCAATGCAAGCATGGGGGAATGGTGCAGCCATACCCCCACCAATTTTTGCGGTGCCCAACGTAGCCTTTGCGGAGCCATATGCACACCTTCCTCAACCACAACAAAATGTGGCCACCATTGCAGGATACGCTCAAGAAACATGCAAATTATTGCAGCCATCCAAACCAATGCAAACCAAATGGGTGAAGGAAATGCAAACATTGCTTGGACACCTTCACCTAGCACCGTCAGACAATTCATATGAAGAGAGGCGCAATCTTATTATGAGTAAGGGTACAACAACCAAGACTATCAATATCAACCACCGGCGGAAGATTAGATAGAGGAGGAGCTTTAGTTATCTTTCCTTTACCCCCCTTTCTTTAATTTTCAGCTTCTTTGCGCCTATGTATGCGTAGTGTTTTCAGTTCTGATTTAAATTTCAGCATGTGTGTTAGTTTTATTTTCAGCATGAATAAAGTCACCACCAAGTTTTTACCTTTGGTATAGTTACAAAGTTTGTGCCATGATGACATATGATTAAGCTAATGCTCTCTTAAAATACAAATCTGAAATTATCTAAATTCTAGCTTAATCTTTAGGGGGGGTTATGATAAAAATAAAGACCCATTGTGTTTTATGTACTCTCAAGTTCTAGATGGATTAAAGATAATTTATTTTTGTTCTTAAATGTAAAGCTAACCTTGTCATAAATACCACTTGCGTGTTGCTCTACCTATCCAGAGCCATATAAATATTTGAGTGCAAAAACTTAGTATACAAGGTTTATTTTTGGGTGAGTTATTTCAGGCCTTGATTTCTCTAGCCTGAGACTAAGAAGCTGATCATTCCGTTTTTGCGTATCTATCTTATTGCTAGCCTTTCTATCCGTGCATTGTGTATCCCACATCGGAGATCTCACAAACCTCGCCGGATATCCACCCTTAAAACAAAATATCATCTTTTGTGATTACCTCCTTGACAACAACCTATTGTTGAGTCTGGATCATCAATTCAAGGAAGATCAATGGTGCCAAGATTGAAGACTTCAAGTATCTCTCCGAAGGAAAAGTATTTCCGTTACCTACCTTATCTTTCACCTCTTTGCTCGAGGACGAGCAACGTCTAAGCATGGGGGAGGAGGTAGGTACAATGCCATTTTAAAGTTCGAGGGGAGCAAATAAAATGTTCAAAGGGGAGCAAATAAAAATCAAAACTCCGATGTGAAAGTCAAGTTACCGAATGTATGACAGAAAAAATGATGAGAAAAAGAAAGAAAGAAAGAAAGAAAGAAAGAAAGAAAGAGATATATGAGAAAGAGAGAAAAAATATGAGTATGTGTAAAATAAAAATAAAGTAAACTCCCCGGTTCTCTAAAGTGCATTAGGAAATTCAAGGCTTCAAGATTAAAAGATCCATACTCAATTTTCCAACCATGTGCAATCCGATAACGAGGACTTCCTTTTGTGCCTCGGGATCATTCCTTGCCATTTGCACATGTCCACCCATCTCAAGCGTGTGTATTTTTCTCTTTCCCCTCCTTGATTTAACATCGTTTTCCAATGACCTTCTTGACGAGTCTCGGTAAGACCATGAGAAGCTTGTCTTGTTTTGACAACATCTCATTTATATTATCTTGGTAGGACTAAACTTTCCCAAAAAGCTCCATATAAAGCCTACCACATATATATGTGTTATGAGAGGGAAAGGAGTTGAATAAATAGGCTTGAGAGACAATATGAGATGAGAGTTCATGAGCAAGATGCAAGGTGGTTTAAATTTGTGAACTTGGTTTAGCTCTTTTTCATCTTGTTCTTTATTTCAAAATTTCTGAGATCCATTTGAATTTTGGGAGTATGTTAATACTTGTGGGATAAGCTTAATTAAATATCTACCCTCCGTAGGGATGAAGGCTAGTACATTATGGAACTTTAACGAACTAAACTTTTGAGAGCATTATGTTTTCTCATGTATGATCAAGTGCAAGGTTTAAACAATGAAGGGCAACGATGATATCCATCGAAGGCTTACTCAAGGACGAGCAAGGTTTAAGCATGGGGGAGCTGTTGACGGTGAAAATCCGTCAACCTAGCCATGAGTTTACCTTCGGTGTTGGCATGACTTTTGTATCTTATCCATTGGTACTAACCCCCGTGGTATAACATGTTCGCTTGTGCATGTCGGTTTTGGAGTTAATTGTTTACGCAGGGTTTTAACGTTGAAAGCAAGACTTCCAGGATAAGTTCGTTAAGCACCTCATGACAAGACCTTGAAGCCCGGTACAAGTCAAGCAATGAAGTGAACATGACTCCAAGAGCCCAAGGACCAAGCCCAAGAAGATGACAAACTCCAAGGACCTAGCCAGAAAAGTGCTGAATCTTGCAAGACAAGGAGCTTCGTCCAACTCGGAGAGAAACCGATGACAAGGGCCCACATGCAAAAGGGGAGAGGATCTAGAAGATGCGGGAAGGAACACCGGGCGAAGGAGGCCACAGACTGGGCCGGGATGGGCCCAGGCCAGTCGGCCCAGCCTGTTCCGGGGCCCAGTCGGCCTTCCCTTTGACCTAGTGGCATCTCGGGTTTTTTATAGCCCCCTGACTGAGAGCCACGCATCAACCAATTCGTCATCCGCCGCTGAGGAGCACAGAAGCTTGAGGGACACCATCTCGGAGATGAGGGTCGTGCTAGTTGTCTAGGGTCTCCCTAGCCAACGTGGGAACCTTGCATGGAAGACCACGTCGGAGCTCCGGAGCGAGGATCAAGATCGAGGTAGGGCCCCGGTGGTGATCTTGTTCATGTAATCATTCACGGTGAAGTTTTTATAGTGAATCCAATTTCTAGCGATCAAGTGCCTTCTCGATGATTTTGTTTTCTTCTTGTTTTTGCTTATTCCCCAATATATCTATGGCTAGATTGCTTAGGGTGCTCTTGTAGCCATGGTGGCTAGAGGTGCATGCCGGACCGGCCAAGTGTTTTCAACTTGTTCTTATCGAACTCACCCTAGACAACCCGCATGAGTAGGGATACGTTGTGACAGAACGGGGGTTCCAGAAGGCGGGCGTTTTCGGAGTCGAATGGAAGGCCACGATTTAAAGATGCTTTTAATGAGATTCCCTTTTCTATCTTCATCTATCTTTTTTGAAGCTACAACATAAGCATGATCTAGACTCTCTAGATGGGTTATCTCTTGCTTTCTCTTGCTACCACTTTAGTAGATGAGATTAGATTCGTTTTCTTTATGAGTTAGTGGATTAGATGCAACTTGTCTTCATAAGATAGCTTACCTTGCTTTACTAGATTGAATCCTTGTGTTGCACATTGTTCCACGGATTCGATACCTTGGGTTCACCACTCGAGGGAAGAAGGGTCCCTTGACTACGACGGGAGACTTGTCTGCTTGCAAGTCCAAACGAACTTTGATACAACTATTAACCGTCAACAGTACCATTTCTCATGCCCTCATCGGTGACTCTCCAAACATCAAGGTCCTTTGCTTGGAGATACGCCTCCATGAGAACCTTCCATCGAGGATAGCCCGTGCCATCGAAATGTGGAGTCAAACCTAAGGTATCCACCCCTTCCATACTTCTATAGAGCAACTCACTAGGCGGTGAAGCCTAACCGCTCCAATGAGCCGGTTTTTACAATTTACCAATCGAACTGATGTTTCCTTGTGAAGCAAGTGAGTCCCAACTCTGGTACCATTTGTAAGGAATCGTGTCCTCGTAGCCTAAGAGGGGGAGGGGGTGAATTAGGCAATCTAAAGACCTTGACATATGGCTTCACTACTTTTTCCTAAAGATAAATCAGAACGTACTATCTAGATGTGCAACTAAGGTTGTTCTAGTGTGAAACTCCCATCCCAAAACAAGGTTTGCAACCTACAGCCAATCCTAGCATGATTCTACTCTAGGAAAGTAAAGGCAAGCAAAGATTGCAATAGAGTAAATGCGGAAACATAAAGGGGATGAGAGGAAGCAAACTCTTGACACGCGATTTATCCTGTGGTATTGGTAGGCACTAAGCCACCCCCAGTCCACGTTGTTGAAGCACTCACAAAAGAGTCGTTGGTCACCAAGTCTCTCCCAAGAGCACCACTTGACTGGCCACAAAGGCTAGCCACTTAGGCACTCGCCAAGCTCCCTTGGTCACCTTGATGCCGCCTCTACTAAGGAGCTTCTCCACCAAGGAAGGGGGTCTCCACGTCCCCCGCACAAAGTGTCCTCGCCGCTCCACACCAAGCCGAAGGGTTGATGACGATTACTGGTGAGCCACTTAGGCCCCAAGGCTTCCGGTGAACCTTGTACACCTTGATTCACTCAAGAATCACCTCACAAGGTTGGCACAACCTTGCACTCATTCAGCTCTAAGCTAAGCCTAGGACTAAGCACATACACAAAGCATATGCAAGTCTATGGATGAGCAATTAAGCAATTGGATGGACTGGATATGATCTTCTAGGTATCTTGCACTCTTCTGCGCTTCCACACAATCTAGCAACCTCAAATGGGTGAGTGGAGGAGGTATAAGTCCAAGGCACTCGAAGAGCCGTTGGCTAATAGCCACTTAAAAAGGTAGCATCGGATGAACCTTAGCTGTTGCAGATCTGCTGACACAACTGCTTGACGCTATACACCGATGGTGCGTCGGATCATTCGGTGTTGAAGGACTTGTCGCCAAAACAATTCTGTTGGTTTCTTCGTGATCGTCGGATGGACCAACGCTTCCTCTGACTATGGCGTCGGTTCATCCAGTGCTTAAGGCTTCGTCTTGGCGCATCTCTGTCTTGATTCAAACTGAGCGTATGATGGATCGACGGTATCCTCACTCAGACCATCGGATCATCCGGTGCTACTGACTTTGCTGCTACTGCTCTACAATTCATCCGGCACATATAGAAACTGGACCGTCGGATCATCCGACGGTGACATCTTCATTTTGTCTGCTTCTGCGCTGTGTACCAAGTGCACTGACTCTTGCACCGATGGTACCATCGGTTCATCCGACGGTGTCCTTTTTCTTCCTTTTCTTCGCGTCTTCAACTTGGATCTTTGCTTCAATTTAATATACTTAACATGCCATCACTTATAGCCCCAAAAATATATAATAAGTCCTCATTTTTGCTATAAGTAACTTAACATGTGCATGATATGTTAACTTGTGGTATGACATGTTAAGTTGGACATGGTATGTTAACATGTGATTACATCCATGGGACCTAGGAATGCCTACAAAGACATGCTAGACACATTACATGAAAAACTATCTTTGATAACGGGCATAGATGGCCTTTGGTAACGGGCAAAGCGCCAGTTACCGATCAAGTCTTATACTATAAGGAGCGAAGACAATTGAAAAATTCTCTCACACAAATCGGGTCCACTTTATGCCTCACGTCGGACCCACCCGTCAAGTTGCATGATGACAAAAAAAGGTAGAACGACAATAAAAATCACAATTTGGGGAGCGTTTCTGCCAAAAGCTAATATTTTTGTCACCACGACTTTTTGTACCCATGGTATACCCACTGGGCCCACCCTAAATCATCTGGCCACTGCAAAAAGAATGTCCTACGCAGCGACGCCAGCTTGTGTGTCGAGGAGAGAACAAAATGGTGTGGCGCCCCTGCGCGGCGACGACTCCCTCGCCTCGCCGCTGGCGCAGAGAATGAGCGCGACCGAGCGAAAGGGGAGGGGTGTGCCCTGGCCGCTGGGGCCGCAGAAGGGATGCCCAGTGACACATGTCCTGGTGGTGCCGTCGGTAGCGGTGCGGCCAGGAGCACTGCGGAGGCGCATGAACCTAGATGGGGAGCGCGGAGCGCGAAGTCGGGTACCTCGCCGGCGGCCACCGCGTGGCCGGCGATGGTAGCGACGCTGTTTCAAAGAAGGTGGATTTCATTCGCTTCTTAATCCATCTTGGCTTTCACCCATTTATGATTCAAACTACCTTTTCATTAATTTCATTCACAACAAAAGTCTGTTCGTCCCAATTGACAAGATACGTAACCTATGAACACAACATATTCCATCAGAAACCTGTTCGTCCCCATTGCCGTTCTTCAGCTCCAGGAGAATGGAAGCCGCCCTTCTCAAGGTAACAAATTCAACTCACCATGTTACATCAGAATCTATTTGTCCCCGAGGTAGTCCATCTCAAGACAAAATTGAGTTGACAATTTCCTTGTGCTTGTTTGTGTCTCTTTATTCATTGTTCTGTCGGCCAGTTCTTTGAAAATTTATTAGTACTTGTGCCTCGACTTGACTACATGTTAACTTCAGTGGTTCAGTGAGCATCCGAATTTCATGACAAAAAGAATTGGCTTCGGCTTCATTAGTTAAGTATTTTGCCTAAAGTTGAAAAGTTGCATAACCTGCAGCTTGATATATAACAATACATACGTATCCATCGTTATATCTTTTCTTTCTTTTTTTGAGATATCTAGAGTTGAAATTATGATTCTGGACTCTCTATTTTTTATCTGTTTTTTAACAGAAGCTTAGAACAGTAGAACCTATTGGCCAATGGTCATTGCTGCAAATGTATGAGCTAATAGTAGCATTAGTTTTTTTTTCGAGTTATCAGCATAACATGTACAATGTCATGATATCAGATAAACGGTGTGCTGATATGTGCAGATTATTTTCTTTCTTGTGGTTAGCAGAAAACCTTGGACATCACAAATTGTGCAGTTGAGCGCATTTTCAGTTGAGCCATCACAACGTTTAAGTGATCTATCTTGACAACTTTCCATGCCCGACACTAACTGCAGACTACTGATGTTAGCTGTACTGCTAGCTTAGCTTCTTTTTTTATATCTAGAAAAGCTAGGGCATCTGTTAGGGATATCTTACAAAGTCAGGATTCAGCTACCTCTACTAAATACTGACAAATAAGGAACAAATAATCAAGACTGTTGTGCAGTTTTCTTACTTAAAAACTGCTCTGAATTGTTTAAGCTTCTGATGGGTTGATATATGGTTGAGCCATCAGTAGTCCTGTGAATGGGGGGATTTCTGTAAATGGTTGAATTCAATTGTTTGATCATTCTGAATTTCTTCCCCTGGCCACCCTTAATGATCTTTTCCATATCTGTGCTAATCTGCACTCTTACATATGTACTCCTGACTTTTCCGGATCAGTGTTCTTGTTAGTTATTACCATTTTGATGAAATTGCTCCAATTTGAGGATGGGTGCACATCATAGTCCAAAATTATTTCATTATATTATTAACTAATGATTTATAATCAAGCTCTGTATCAACGACTGGCTCCTGATTAACTCTCTTTTTGCAGATCTTGAATCATGAGTCAGCAGGGATGCTCTTAGCCTTAAGGTATTGGCTTTTTCAAAACAAAGTTATTTAATAGGAGGATGAAAAAGTTGGCAATGAATTGTGCAAAATTTCAAGTTAAAGAGGTGGTGGCGTACTAAATCAACTACTGTAGTAAATTGAAAACATTCAAAACTATCCCCTGTGAGCTCACCCAAAGTTCTGATTTTGTCCCAGTCATGATCAATTGTCATGCTATATTTGAAGATGACACAAACAAGTCCAATCTTGGTGTTGGTCGTGTTCTTAAGAGGACCACGACAGAGTCACATCCAACACAGTTGGTAGAGCAAGAAAGGGCTATTAGAGACGTTAATGGCAATTCATCAACTTTAGGATGGTTCTAGCATTAATTTGCTTTTGTAGATTTTGCAACTCATGTTTCCAACTGTATGTTTTCAAGGCATCAAAATTATTGATCCTATAGAACTTAATGTCAAAAGGTAAGGGAGAGATATCCAAGCTTGACAGAGGGGCAAAAGGCACATAGGAATGCTAGAAGGGAAAACAACCATCGTAAAAAGGCTGAAAGTCGAGCGACCAATATGACACTAGAAACAACATCCGGTGCTACTCCATCTGTTTTTAAGAACATTATTGCTTTGGTTAAGTATGTTTGTGACATTTGTTGTCTGTGTTGAGATGAGACGACACCTAGACCAAGTTTAGAAGCTTCACAAGGATGCAAAAGAAAACACAAAAAATTAAATAATTAGGGTGGAAGTGAATTTTACATATTTCATTCTATATTTGTGATATCTTTCAAACTATGAAATTTGAATCTCTTTTCATATATTAACAAAACATATATATTCCATACATATAACGAACAGGCCAAGTTCTGGGGCCCACCGGTCAGTACTGGTAACGGGCTTTTACAGTGCCCGTTACATTGTTGGCTTGTTTGTAACGGTTGTTCCCATTGAAGCCCACTAATTAGTGATCAGTGTTTGTAGCGAGCTTTAATTAATGCCCATTGCAGATACGTAGGCCACCCCTACACTAACATGCTGCCAGCTTGTCGCCTGCATCCTGGAACCAGCCAGGAATTGGCAGCCATCAGGGGCTGCATCCTATAACTAGCTAGGATAAGACTAAATTCACAGAAATTAGATCCAGCATCCAAATTCACATAAATCCACATAATTCACATGCATCATATGGCAAAATTCAGCATCATCATCTCACAAGGAGGAATGCAATAATATCACAAAAATTAATGTACAAGGAGGAATACAAAAATTTCCTAGTCACCATGCATAATCTGAGCCCACACAGTTTCATCAGCAAGAAATTTTCCTCCGGATGTGATCACTTGTTCCATGAGGAATGTGGCAATTCTTTCGCGAACATAGACCACTGTTGATTTGTTGAGAGGATGCTCATCTAGCCCTAATCTCTGGATATAACAATGTCACTAGTCAGCACACATATATAGGGTGTTACCAAACATGTGCGGTGCTAATAAGCAAGAATTGTGCTCCGTTGCAGGTTTTACAAATGAAGATCCCAAGAAAGTACCTGCATATGTGGGCCTCTATCTTTTAATTTACGCATGTGATAGGCACAATAGAAGCCGCAGAGTTTGGATCCAGTAAGTTCTTGGTGGCACTACAATAAATGTACAAAGAAAAATAGTGGTGATCGAGAAGAAATAAACTCAAGTTTTAGTACTAACTTCCACAGGAAGGAAATAGTGGTATGTACGTTAACATCTTTGACATGTGCCAAGGTGCCAAGGCACAACTTCTTCTCGCAGCAGTAATGTTCCCAACCACTACAACAAAACAACAACAATTGTTAGGGCACTATTAATTAATATACTCTGCACAGTTTGTTGAGGAACGTCCGCAGGTTAAGAAGGAAATAACTTACTCATTAATGATTTGCTCGAAAGGGTTATTATCAGTCTTAACTGTCTTCAATGAATTAAGATAGTAGACCTTCTTCTACTTCGGAACGATTGCCACTGCAATCTAGTGGTTCGTACAGAGATAATCGGTAACCATGAAATTCTTTTTAGCATATAGTTCGAAGGCATTGCACATATAGGACATAGAGAAACCAAGAGTGTTATCTGTGTTGTTCAATGTTGTCGAGCAAAGGCATTCAGGATCAAGGAAGCCAACTGCAGCGCCCGTCTTCTCAACTTCTACATGCATATTCCTATTAGTAAGAAAAAACAAAGTGTAAGGAGGCAGAATACATGGTAAAGATGATGTGAGGCAAAAAGCACATTTCGATAGAGAATGATTAGTGAGAAGCAAATTAAATTTTCAACCAACTTACAGGATGAAGCAACGGAGAAGTGTCAGATCCAAAGCATCCAAGTTGAAGAGATCGTACAAATCACTGAGTTGCATAGGTAGCTGCTGGATTCCATTTAACGATTCATCTCTCTGATGCCATGCACTAGTCCCGGGCCAAAGTGCGACCATAATCGGAGAATCATCATCTGACTTGCCACGTTGCATGTAGACTGCGTGGAGCTTTCTGGTACAAGGAACAACCTTTTTGAGAACTCCATTGATGAGAAGGCTCTTTCCAAATTTGTAATTTGGGTTAACCATAGCCCATGGATTCTTCTCGTTGTTTCTCTCAGATCGCTTTCTAGTAGGCCTCTTAGAGGTTTTATTTACAACAATTTCTTTTCATGTTGCTTTGAGATGGCTGAAGAAGGTTTTTTAAGGGCTTGCTTGCCTGCTGTAGGTGGTGTAGAGCTTTTATTTTGGCAAGTTTCTCTTCTTGCGGCTTTGAAATGGCTGAAGGTTTCTCAAGGGAATTCTTGCCTGCTATATGTGGTGTAGAGATTTTATTTTTGGCAAGTTTCTTTCCTTGCTGATTTGAAATGGATGAAGGTTTCTCAAGGGCTTCTTTCTTAGTGGTGTCTCACTAGGAGCTATTGCAGAGGTATTGGGCCCCAATGTACCTACACCTTTCTTCGAAATGTCGTCGACAGATTTATCAGCACCAGCCAACACATCACTCTGGTTGACTGGTAATAGTGGTGTCTCACCAGAACCTATTACAGATGTATTAGGCCCAGATGTACCTACTTTGGCATGATTGTTTTGAGCAATTTTGTTTGGTGGTGTAGGTTTTGTTGTTTCATTAGGAGGAGAAGGGGGAAGAGGAGGTGGTGGTGGGGATGGAATATTTGGTGTCTCTTGCGGATGTGGGGATGAAAGTTTTTCTGTTTTTTCAGGACTAGTAGTAGGTGGGGATAAAATATTTGGTGTATCTTGCGGATGTGGGGATGCAACTTTTTCTGTGTTTTCAGGATGATGAGGAGGTGGGGATGCAAGTTTTCAAGACGAGGAGGAGGTCCGAATGGAACGTCGATCGGAGGGACCTTTGGCGTTGCGACCGATCCAAGCTCTAAGCTACGCAAGCGACTTTCGGAGCTGTTCGCAGCGGATGGACGTCGACCTTCGACGTTCAACGTCAGCGGGTTCAATGCAGGGCTCGAAAGGCCCTCCTCATTCCACGAGGGGCCACTCACACCGTCTGGGAGTGCACACAGTTCAACAGAGTGTTTCGTACACCCGACGACCCGAAGAGATCCAAAGGCGACAGTGATCGATCGTCTTCACGTCGCTACAACAACAACTGTCGGGACGACCGATGTGGCCGCGGCGACAACGATCATCATGATGACCGGCGACGTGATAACCAGTAGCTGGAGGACCACCACGACGAGCGCGACCTACCTCCTCCACCGGAGACAGACAACCCTAACGGCCCCTTCCAGCAGGCAAAAAGGTCGATCAAATGATCATTGGCAGCCTAAAAACTAGCACGAGCAAGAGGAGGTATCGCAAGGACAAGCGTGAGATCCAGCTCATCCATAGTAAGACATCACAGCTCCTGCGTTGGTCAGAGCAGCTGATCACGCTCTCCAGGGCTGATCACTGGGTCCACATCCCGGACCCCGGGTCTTACCTACTCATCATCGAGCCCATAGTCGAGGGCGCCCTGCTCCCTCAAACCCTCATCGATGGGGGAAGTGGGCTCAATGTTATCTTTGTCGACACCTTGAAGAAGATGGACTTCGACTTCAAGAGGCTGACGGCATGCAACGAGCCCTTCTTCGGCATCATCCCCAGTCAATGGAGAATGTGTATTGACTATACTGATCTCAACAAACACTGCCCTAAAGACCCCTTCCCTATTTCGTGCATCGACCAGGTTGCCGACTCCACAGCTTGAAGCGTCCTACTATGCTTCCTCGACTGCTACTCAGACTATCACCAGATAGCCTTGAAGGTCTCTGACCAAGATAAAACGTCATTCATAAGACTACACGGCATCTACTACTACACGGCCATGACGATCGGCCTCAAGAATGCTGGAGCAACCTACCAGAAGGCCATCTAGATGTGCCTGGAGTCCCATATCGGTGACAACATCGAGGCATACGTCGACGACGTGGTCGTCAAGACCACAGTTGAGGACAACCTCATCGTCGACCTTGCCCAAACCTTCGCCAACCTTCAGCGTTACCATTGGAAGCTCAACTCAGAGAAGTGCATCTTCGACATCCCGTCTGGTAAGATCGTGGGCTTCATGGTAAGCCACTGGGCATCAAGGTGAATCCTACTAAGGTCGACGCCATCCACAAGATGAAGAGACCTACCAGGAAGAAAGACGTGATGAAGCTCACCGACATGATGGCGGCTCTAGGTGCTTCATCAGGAAGCTTGGGGAGAAAGGCCTACCATTCTTCAAGTTGCTGAAAAAGTCAAACAAATTCGAGTGGACAGATGAGGCAGATCAGGCGCTCGAAAAGTTGAAAACCTTCCTCACGACGCCCCCGGTCATGGTGCCCCGGCGCCTTAAGAGACCATGCTACTCTACATCACCGCGTCCACCCAAATGGTCAGCACGGTCCTAGTGGCAGAGCGACCTGACGAAGGTCAATCCTATCCCGTCTAGAGACCTGTCTACTACGTCAGTGAGGTCCTATCTGACAGCAAAATCAGGTACTCGCAACCCCAGAAGATGTTGTACGCTCTCCTCATCACCTCGCGCAAGCTGCGACACTACTTCCAATCACACAAGATCAAGTCTTTATGAGACATGGTACCCCTGGGTCCCCACCGACCAGGCTCACGGCCATCCCCGACAAGTGGGTCCGGCCTACCAGAAGACCCGCCGACCTATCAGTGGGCCCAGCCGACCTAGTTGGCAGCCCACATGACCTCCTGATGACCTTCCAGAAGATTCCCTAAATGACCTCATCTGTCACGACCTCAAGACTCTGCGTACAAGAAAAGACCTCAGTGGATTTTTCCCAAAGCACATCGACAGGATATAGCAAGATGTGTAATGTGGACTTAGGTCTCCTGGTCATAACCGACCAGAAGTCTGGGAATCGACATAATCCGCGGGCCAATATAAGGCGAACGAGGCGACCCTTTGTACAATCATACAATCCTTAAGCAATCTGCACTGACAACTGGACGTAGGGTTTTACTCTCCGAGGCCCGAACCAGTATAAACTCGTCGTGTTCTCTGTGTTCCGGGTACTTGTGTGCGACCTTCAAGTTCTTAGACTTAGATTCCGCCCCACCGAAGAATTAAATCACTGGGATTAGCACCCTCGTGGGCTGTCTAGATCTCACCATAATGGTCGGCCCGTGAGGTCTCGGTGACGTGATCGTGGCCGCGGGAAAAGAGATGGTAGGGCGACGCTATGGCATCGTGCCATCGTGGCACTGAAAAGAATGGGGTCCAACGGTCCAAAGATCTGACCGTGATTTCTCGAGAAAACTCTGATCCTACTACTTCAACTTAGCCGGTCAATTGATTTGATTCTAATAGAGCTTGGAGATTAGGCGGAAAGACCAAGTTGAGAAAGGGATTATCAAGGGATTTCTATGAAGAAAGGGAAGACTAGTAAACAAATGTTTGCTACATTTGTTCACTAAGATTCCTGAATTTAGTTCTTAAAAAGCAACTAAAATGCGAGGATGGAGTAAAGTTCCATCATCAAAAGTCCAAGTAAGAAGGAACTCTCTCGGATAGAGAAGTTACCCGTGAAGTTAAACTGGCCTTGCTTCACTTGAATCATGGGCTTCTTGTCACGATTGCCCTTAGCTACTCCGTGGTTCGGAGTTTGTTGCTCAGTCTTGATCCTCCCAGGGTTTCGGCACTCATTGGCATAATGCCCTGGTTGCCTACAATTGTATCAAATGCGGTGTGGAAGTTCCTTTGGCTTCGAGTGAAGGATCAGATGGCGACTAGACAGGGGTGGTGTGAATAGGAGCCAGTAAAAATTCTTCTCAAAGAACCCGGCCTATACCATAGTCAAATCCGGGTCACACACAAGCGACGAATCGAATCACACACCAATCGCCAAGACAACGAGGTTATGGATCAACCTCTAGTCCTAGGAACGATTCCTTGAAGCACACGCGGAAGCACAAGAAAGGAAGGAAGGAATCGAACCAAGAAGCAAAGCACATAGGCTCTGGCGAACCGTCCGCACTGGCCACGCGGACCGTCCGGCCTGCTGCCGCGGACTGTCCGCACCCACACCGCGGACTGTCCGGCCCTACGCCGTGGACCGTCCGAAATAGCGACCAGAACCTCCAGAGACAACCCTGAATAACGGACCGTCCGCGGGGAGCACGTGGACTGTCCGCCAGGCACCCGCGGACCGTCTGCCCGCTGCTGCGGACTGTCAGAAACCTTTCCCAACAAAAACTCAAAGCCACGACGGATCGAAAGAGAAGCCGAGCAAGAACATAAAGAACACGGGAAGAACTCCCTCCTCGCGGACCGTCCGCCGGCCCCTCGCGGACCGTCCGCGCCACACGGACAGAACAGAAAACAGCCCGACCTCGAAGGTCAAATCCCCCAAATCATCATCGGATTTCCCAAACGGCTGAAGCTGTGGAGACAAGGGTTTGGGGACTTGAAAAGCATCACACAAGGATGCTATAGCCCAGAAATCTTGCCTCCTAACTCCCTAAATCACCGGGAATCGCGAATCCTTTGAGCACCACCAAAAGCTAGAGCTCCGACCGAAAATCCTTGAATCGAAGTGGTTTCCCGGCGTTTGAGGGCACAAGATCAATCACAAAGGTTCACAAGGCATCCATTCATGTTTCCCTCAAAGAAATCCGGGGAGAAACCAACTCAAATTCGCAGAATCACTCCGAATCTTCTATACATACCAGGAAAGATTCACAAGGTCTAGCATGCCGCCCTAGCATCCATCCCTCCCAACAAATCTCACATGAAGCTCTCATGCTAGCCTAGAGAAAATGGAGAAGAAAAATAGCTACGAAAATGAGAAATAGGAGTGGCAAAATGAAACCCTAAGTCGCGGAGAGAGAGAGCCATCGACACACACTCATGGCTTATATATCAGGTCCCGCCGGAGTGGTAAATGACTCGACTACCCCTAACCGAACTACTAGCGATACAACCCACGCAGGGGCATTTAGGTAATGTTTGTGGGTCTTGCCGTCGGACGGCCACGCCTTTGCCGCACCCCGCGTCCTCCCGACGCAAGCCATGCGATCCCGCCGCGTGTCCTCCGCTTCGAAGTTTCCCGACACGCCCGGATCCCGTCTCCGTCGTGTTGGGCCCTCAGACTTGGTTTTGAGGCCCAAACCAAGAAACTGTCCTCCGATGGTTTTGTGGGCAAACCACCAAACCCCGCGTGCTCGGTCTGGCCTCCCGCCAAACCACTTGACTTGACCGCCACCGTGCACCGGCTCGACTGTCCATGACTTCGTCTTGCTTGTATCGCCACCATGTAGCCCACACCTAGTCCCGCTGTCCACCGGGTCCCTCGAACCAAGCCTACTTGTCTCTCCATCTCCCGGAGGCGACTCAAGGATGAGACCTTTCGCGCCCGTTCTTCATCTGCAACAACATGAACTAGGCCGCAGCCTACACCTGCGCACTAAGCCAAGAGTCAGTCCAACACCCGTTGTCAATCACTCATCACTGAGGAGCGGTCATCCATCGACCATCGGGACACTTCTGGTCCTCAATCTCCCCCTTGATTAGTGCATTGACAACACACAACGCGAAATGAAATTCAGAGAAAGAAAGAAAGGAAGAAGAAAGAAAAACAAAGAAGCTCAACTCATGACCAAAACCAAAGAAAGGCAAAGAAAGGTCACAAGCCAAGCAAAACACAAACTCCACACTGAAAACAGCAAGAAAGCTCCCCCTAAACAAATGCAAGCTCCCCCTGAACATGTGGATGCAAACTTCCAAATTTCACCTCTTCTGAATTTTCATTAGGCTCACCTCTTCTCCCCCTTGTTGACAATGTATGAATCAAGGTGAAAATGCAGAAATGCAAAACAAAGCATATAAACATCTACATGAGCTTCTCAAATAGGCCAAGTCTAGTGTCAAAGGCTAGAAATGAGACAAAAATCACACATATGAATCATAGCATAGTCAAAGCATTGCCACAAGTAATATATGAAAATACAAGCATGTGACAAAGCAAAATTTTCAGATTTAAGCAATTTTACCAAAAGAAGGCTCGCTTCACATGTAAAAGCCTATCCATGTCACACTTGAGCCACAAACATGCATACCATTCAAAGATCATACAAATATATCAAATTCTCAGCAAAAGATAATGGCAAACACCCACAAAGCAGAGCATGTCATGTCAAAGCTCATGAGCCATGTGTCCACTTCGGGGAGACTTCTCCACTGGTGAACATCATGCAACATGTTTTGCACCATATGTGAAAGATAAGACATTTTAAGCATAGAAATGATGGATGGAGCATTTTTCAAGCATTACACACTTCTTTTCAAGATTAAATCATTTCATGGTACATGAAGTGCCTTTGCGGCAAAAAGAAGCTTATGCTCCCCCATGAATGCAACATAGGCTAAACATTCACAATGATATTCGGCCTTTGGCCCAAATGCAAGAAAAAGGCATCCAAGCACAATCTAAGCATAGAAAGCACATTTAGAGCAAAACGTGACATGGATACACTACTACACATGAGTGGAGCACATTTCACAAAAATTAGTCAAGATTAGCATTTATTTCAAAAGGGGCTATCTCACCACACATATATCTCAAATATTCCAAGAGCATAGCCTCACATCACCATTTCTCCACACATATGACCAATATCTCACAAATAGCCAAAGAGACTCAAATAAGGCATATGAAAGAAGCTCATCATCCTAAAATGCAATATGATACAAATGCAACATGATACATGACAAGATGGCTATCCTACCATGGTTTGTACATCAAGAAAAACATGTATATACATCAAAGTAAAACATGGTATGATAGATATGGTACAAAAAGGAAATCCCCCAAGAATCAACTAGAGAGGGCAACAAACCCCAAGTTCCCCCCGCAAGCGCACAAATGTAGCTTGGTCGAGAGGCTTTGTAAAGATGTCAGCTAGCTGATCTTGGGTAGGGACATGACTCAACACAATGGTTCCTTTTTCCACATTGTCCCTCAAGAAATGATACCTCACTTCTATGTGTTTGGTTCTGGAGTGAAGCACTGGGTTTTTAGCTACACTTATGGCACTAGTGCTATCACAAAGAAGTGGGATCTGGGTGCACTCCTCACCAAAGTCTCTCAAAGTGTATGAAATCCACAACAGCCGAGAACAACAACTCGCGGCTGCAACATACTCTGCCTCTGTGGTAGACTGAGCTACACTAGACTGCTTGCGGGAAGACCATGAAACCAACGAAGACCCAAGAAACTGACAAGTACCAGAAGTAGACTTCCTCTCGACTCGACAACCAGCAAAATCCGCATCGGAAAAACCATGAAGAGAAAGAGTCCAGGAGGACGAATACCAAAGGCCAAGACCAGGGGCAGACTGTAGGTACCTGAAGATCCTCTTGACGGCCTGTCGATGTGATGTTCACGGCGAAGCCTGAAAACGAGCGCACAGACACACGCTGAATTGTATGTCTGGCCTCGTCGTCGTCAAGTAGAGGAGGGAGCCGATCATGCTCCTGTACTCCCGCTGGTCCACTGGTTCTCTGTCTTCGTCCGCATCCAAAGTGGTCGTACTCCCCATGGGAGTCGACATCGGCTTCACATCTTTCATCTGGAACTTCCTCAGCATGTCTTTCGTGTACTTGTTCTGGTGCACAAATGTTCCATCCTTCACTTGCTTGATCTGGAGCCCGAGAAAGTACTGCAACTCTCCCATCATGCTCATCTCGAACTCCCTGCTCATCTCATCTGCAAACTTGGCAACAAGGTTATGTGACGAGCCACCAAAGACAATATCATCCACGTATATCTGAACAATCAACAAGTCATTTCCATGCTTGAGGAGAAACAGGGTCCTATCCACGGTACCCATCACAAACCTTCTCGCTCAACGTAGAAAACCTCTCAATCTCCCATACCAAGCACGGGGCGCCCGTTTCAACCCATACGAGCCCTTTTCAACCCGTACACCCCGTGTGGGTACAACTCACTCTCAAACCCAGGTGGCTGCTTCACATACACCTCCTCCTCTATGACCCCATTCAGAAAGGCACTCTTCAAATCCATCTGAAACAACTTGAACCCTTTAGCCACGGCAAAGGCTAGAAGGATCCGAATTGCCTCAAGACGGGCCACAAGAGCAAAGGTCTCCTCATAGTCGATCCCCTCCTTCTGACTAAACCCCTGAGCAACATGTCTGGACTTGTTCCTCACAACCATCCCATTCTCACCCTCTTTGTTCTTCCAAACCCACTTGGTTCCTATATGATGGCAATTTGGAGGTGGTTCAACTAACTCCCACACCTGGTTCCTCTCAAAGTTTTCCAACTGCTCATGCATAGAATTGACCTAGTTTGCATCAGATAAAGCGTGTCCAATGTCCTTGGGCTCAAAGGCGTCAACAAAAGCAGCATGAGCAAAATGAGAGGAATTCCTGGACCTTGACCGTGTAGTACGTTCGTCGATGTCCCCAATGATCTTCGGCAGGGGATGCACTTCTTGAATCCACCGGGGAGCCTCATGCCTCGAGACTACCTCCCCCTCACCTTCAGCTTCTCTCGCCTGGTCCTCTTGTCGCACCGTCGTTGTCCATGAAGTAGACAGTCCACGCTCCATAGTGGTCGTAGGGGAAGTAGTGGGTACACACTCAGCTTCAGGCGCATGGTTCTCTCCATCATCATCTCCAGCTTCATCCTTCTCCTCTTCAAAGAGGTCCTCGGCCATCTCCTCATCACCTACACCTTCAAAACCAGGAGAGGTACATGGCATTGTCTCGTCGAAGGTTACCTCGCAAGTCTTCATGATTTTGTTAGTCTCAAGGTTAAGCACCCTATAGGCTCTAGAGTGGTTAACATATCCAAAGAAAATACCATCACTAGACCTGGCCTCAAACTTGTCGAGTTTTCCCTTCTTAAGAATAAAGCACTTGCAGCCAAAAACTCGGAAATGACTCACCTTGGGTGCCCGACCATGCATAAGCTCATAACAGGTCTTCTTCTTGAAAGTTCGCAATAAAATCCTATTGGAAACATGACAAGCCGTATTGACCGCCTTAGCCCAATACCTCCTAGGAGTCCTGTGCTCATCGAGCATCGTCCTAGCCATCTCACAAAGAGTCTGATTTTTCCTTTCCACAACTCCATTTTGAGGGGGCACATAAGGAGTCGAATACTGATGTTCAAGACATAGATCACGACAAAAAGCATCAAACGAGAGTTCTTGAACTCTGAGCCATTATCACTACGGATAGCTCGAATAGCATTCCCATGCCTCTCGTTTTTCAACCTCACGATCAGATCTCGAACAAAACCAAATGTCTCACTCTTGTCTTCCAAGAAAAACACCTAGGCATAGCGAGAATAATCGTCCACCACAACAAGGACATACCACTTCCCACCCACCGAGCGAACTCGAGCTGGCCCAACAAGGTCCATATGCAACAGCTCTGTCGGACGCTCGGTCATGACATCGGTCAGGGGTGCATGGGGAGTGGCTACCATCTTGCCATGCCTACACGGAGCACAAACCAAATCCTTCTCAAGCTTCAACCTCGGCAATCCTCGGACAAGGTCAAGACCACTCAAGCGGGAAACCAAATCAAAGCTCAAGTGTCCCAACCGCCTATGCCATTTCCACACATCAGAAGAAGGACTAGCCATCAAACAGCGAGCAGGACCCAAAGAACGAGAGAAATCAGCCCTGAAAATCTGACCCTCGGGGATGATCATACAGACAAGATCACCTCGAGAATCCAGCAAACGAGACTCGCCAGAATTGAAACGCACTTCAAAACCCTCATCAAGCAACTGAGAAACCGAAAGCAAATTGAAACCCAAAGACTTCACAAGAGAAACTCTCTTCAACGCTACCTTGTCACTCACATGCACAACACCCTCAGAAGTCACCCTTCCTCGTCCATTGTCCCCAAATGTGATGTACATCTTTTCCTTCACTGGGGTGAGGCTGGAGAACCACTTCTTATCTCCGGTCATGTGTTGGGAACATCCGGAGTCGATCAACCAAATGTTCTCCAAGCCTCCTGCCTGTAGTCAGAAACAAGAACGAGAATGAGCAAACGACTCGACAATGGGGTTAGCACAAAGAAAGTTAAACCAGTGTCGAGCCATCTGCTCAAAAGTGGGGTTAGCAAACATCATTTCCTTGCCACCAAACTTCCCATGTCCCATGGAACGAGTACGAGTACCACGAGGGGGAAAACGTGGTCTGTAGTTCCTCTGGAACGCAAAGCTGCGATCATCTCTCCTGAACCCGTATTGAGGACGAGTAGGGGGCGTCCCACAAAACCACCACAAGCCCGACCAAACCTCTCACCAGCACGCACACCATCATCTCTCCTAGCAAACCTCTCACCTCCACCTCTCTGTGGGAACCTACCACCCTGAGCTCCAACTCTACCAACACTCTTCACACTTCCCACACCCCGTGGAAGTGGCACTCTAGGCTCAGGAATACCATGAGACTGGCGATACCTGTCCTGGTTAGCTTGCTCCCTAGCAAGCCTCTAATCCCTCTTCCTCTTGTAGCAAAACTCTGCTAGGTGTCTCTCCTTGCCACAATACTCACACCTGAAGGGGATGGGTTTTGGTTTTGGCTCTGGCTTCTCTCTAGGCTTCTCACCCTTCTCACTCACAAACCTCACCTAAGCTTTACGGAAGTCATTTGTCTTAGGTGGGAATTTGGGTGGATCTTGGGTTGTGTCAAGCTTGTTGCAAAGGTGGTTGGGCTTTGGTGTGAAAGAGTTCTTGGGTGCTTTTGGAAGTGGGACTTGAATGTCTCCGATAACCTCAAACTCGGGGTTAGACTCAACACACTTCTCATACACACTCTCCCCACTGTTTTCTCCCACCTTCTCACCCAACTTCTCAAAACCCAAACCACGACCATCCGCTCTCTTGAACTCCTCAATCATGATTTTCAATTGAGGTTCCTGCCCAGACAACCAACCCAACACCTTCCTCAAATAGTCATTCTCCTCATAGATGACATCCAAACGGGAAGTAAGTTCAAGATTGCGTAATGTAACTTCATCACAGCTAGAGCATGCATTTGCAACAAGAGATTTCAAAGATGCTTCCAAAGAACTAATGGTAGAACGAGCATCAACAAGCTTAGCATGCATAGTAGGACATGATTTACAAGCACCAAGCAAAGTAGGTCTAGCCTTAAGCTCATCATATTCAGTCCTAAGAGCATCTAGTTTTGCCAAAGTGGAAGCATTCTTCTCATTAAGCAACTTGATCTCATTCAACCAAGCATCACACTCAAGACACTCAACATCATCAGGAGTAGTAGGAGCAAGTTTCAAAGAGTCATTCTCAAGTTTCAATTCAAGCAATCTGGACTCTAACTCTCCTACTTTCTCACTAGCATTCTCAAGTTGAGCCCTAAGATCTTTCCTCATCTTCTTAGCATCTTTCAACACACTATCACGGTTGTCAATCAAGCCATTCAACCTAGTGATCTCAGCAAGCAAAGAGTCGGTGTCACGATTTACCTCATCCTCCGAGTCGGAGTCGCTATCTTCCTTCTCGCTCTTCTTGCTGCTCGAGCTGTGGGCCATCCCACAAAAGCCTTCAAGCGCCACACAGCTCAATCCACTGAGGTTCCGGCTTGCACTCTTCTTGCCCTTGCGCCTCCCGGCGTCTTCATCTTCACTACTTGAGCTTGACTGCGCGTCACTTGAGCTTGAGTCAACGTCGCTTGCACCGGCCACCATGGCTCTTGCCTTGTCCTTCTTGTAGCTGCCCTTGCTCGGTCGCCGCTTTTCCTTGTCCTTGCCCTTGGACTTGTTGAAGTGCTTGCCCTTGGAGGAGTATTTGTCTTCACGCCTCGGGTGCGCCTTGTACTCGCTCATCTTGTACTTGTTCTCCTCCGCTTCCGGGCACTCGGCGATGAAGTGTCCATGCTTGCCACACTTGTAGCATGTCCCCGAGCTCCGCCTTGCATTCCTCCGGCTCTCATGTAGCAAGGCCAGCTCCTCCTTGCCCAACACATCAAACTCCTCATCTGGAATAGACATAAGAGAAGACAAGGAAAACTGTCGACAAGAAGGGTTAGATTTCCCCTTTGATCTGCCCACAAGAGCAAGACTATGGTTAGTCGAGCCCTCATGCTTGGATTGCAACTTCCTGTCAACCTCAGCCGACTTGAGCTTAGAAAAGAGGTCATCCAACTCAATAGTCAAATACTGCCCAGACTCCTTGATGGCCTCAACCTTAGCACCCCAAACATTTGGATCCAAGACATGCAAGAACTTCGAAGCCTGATCATGCTCGGTGTAAGGAAAATCCTCAACATTAGCCTTCATGTTGTTCACGATGGCGGTGAACCTCTGAAACATCGCATCGATGTCCTCACCGGGAAGTTGAGTGAAGTTCTCATATTGCATCCGGTAAGAGACAAAGAGGCGAGCCTTCACATGGTTATCACCACCGTGAGCAACCAACAACTTTTCCCAAATTTGCCAAGCAAGACTCAAATGGCGAACACATTCAAACTCAGGATCACACAAGCTCCGGAGCAAGTGATCAACGGCTTTTGCATTTGCCTCATACTTGGCCTTAGCACCGACATCGGTCACCATAAGAGTATGGATGTTGATCGGAATAGCATAGGTCTTGTCAAGCACAATGAAATCCAACAACTTGCCACGAAGAAAGATCATCATACGAGCCGCCCACTTGTGATAACCCTTGCCATCGAAGTGCGGCGAACTGCCCCACTCAACGTACGCCATCTTAGGATTCAAGACTTGTTAAAGTTGCAAAGAATACGGCACCAAGCTCTGATACCAATTGAAGGATCAGATGATGACTAGAGAGCGGGGGGGAGTGAATAGGAGCTGGTAAAAATTCTTCTCAAAGAACCCGGCCTATACCCTAGTCAATTCCTGGTCACACACAAGCGATGAATCGAATCACACACCAATCGCCAAGACAACGAGGTTATAGATCAACCTCTAGTCCTAGGAACGATTCCTTGAAGCACACGCGGAAGCACAAGAAAGGAAGGAAGGAATCGAACCAAGAAACAAAGCACACAGGCTCTGGCGGACCGTCCGGCCAGGAGGGGCGGACCGTCCGCACTGGCCACGCGGACCGTCCGCCCTGCTGCCGCGGACCATCCGAAATAGCGACCAGAACCTCCAGAGACAACCCTGAATAACGGACCGTCCGCGGGGAGTACGCGGACTGTCCGCCAAGCACCTGCGGACCGTCCGCTCGCTGCTGCGGACTGTCCGAAACCTTTCCCAACGAAAACTCAAAGCCACGATGGATCGAAAGCGAAGCCGAGCAAGAACACGAAGAACACGGGAAGAACTCGCTCCTCGCGAACCGTCCGCCGGCCCCTCGCGGACCGTCCGCGCCACACGGACAGAACAGAAAATAGCCCGACCTCGAAGGTCAACTCCCCCAAATCATCATCGGATTTCCCAAACGGTTGAAGCTGTGGAGACAAGGGTTTGGGGACTTGAAAAGCGTCACACAAGGATGCTATAGCCCAAAAATCTTGCCTCCTAACTCCCTAAATCACCGGGAATCGAGAATCCTTTGAGCACCACCAAAAGCTAGAGCTCCGACCGAAAATCCTTGAATCGAAGTGGTTTCCCGGCGTTTGAGGGCACAAGATCAATCACAAAGGTGCACAAGGAATCCATCCATGTTTCCCTCAAAGAAATCCAGGAAGAAACCAACTCAAATTCGCAGAATCACACCGAGAACAAAGGCACGAAAACAAGCACAAAAAGACCACGAAAAACACAACTCCGAATCTTCTATACAAACCAGGAAAGATTCACAAGGTCTAGCATGCCGCCCTAGCATCCATCCATCTCAACATATCTCACATGAAGCTCTCATGCTAGCCTAGAGAAAATGGAGAAGAAAAATAGCTACGAAAATGAGAAATGGGAGGGGGGAAATAAAACCCTAAGTCGCGGAGAGAGAGAGCCATCCACACACACTCATGGCTTATATATCAGGTCCCGCCGGAGTGGTAAATGACTCGACTACCCCTAACTCAACTACTGGCGATACAACCCACGCAGGGTCATTTAGGTAATGTTGGTGGGTCTTGCCATAGGACGGCCACACCTTTGCCGCACCCCGCGTCCTCCCGACGCAAGCCATGCGATCCCGCCGCGTGTCCTCCGCTTCGAAGCTTCCCGACACGCCCGGATCCCGTCTCCGTCGTGTTGGGCCCTCGGACTTGGTTTTGAGGCCCAAACCAAGAAACCATCTTCCGATGGTTTTGTGGGCAAACTACCAAACCCCGCGTGCTCGGTCCGGCCTCCCGCCAAACCACTTGACTTGACCGCCACCGTGCACCGGCTCGATCGTCCATGACTTCGTCTTGCTTGTATCGCCACCATGTGGCCCGCACCTAGTCCCGCTGTCCACCGGGTCCCTCGAACCAAGCCTACTTGTCTCTCCATCTCCCAGAGGCCACTCAAGGCTGAAGACCTTTCGCGCCCGTTCTTCACCTGCAACAACATGAACTAGGCCGCAGCCTACACCTGCGCACTAATCCAAGAGTCAGTCCAACACCCGTTGTCAATCACTCATCACTGAGGCGGTCATCCATCGACCACCGGGACGCTCCTGGTCCTCATGGAGACTTGTGGCTGGGCCTGCGGTACTGAAAATTTCCCGAAGGCTTATGCGGGGACGGAGTCATTCTCCAATGGCCCGATGTGGATGATTGGGAAGAACAATGCGCATTCTTCTTGACGAAATGAAATTTCTTGCCCGATCCTTCTCCCGAAGCAAAGTCGTTCTGTCTCTTCTTCTCTTTTTGTACCTTTATCATGGCATCCTCTTGAGAGATAGCTTTGTTTACCAACTCATGATAATTGTTGGGCTCTAGTAGGTTTAGCCTTTCATACAATTCACTCTTAAGACCATCACGGAAACGTTCCATCTTTTTAGCATCGGTATCCACGTGATGTTCTCCATACTGGCAAAGGCTGTTAAACTTCTGTGCATACTGATGCACCGTATCATCACCTTACTTAAGAGCAAGCAACTCTTTCATCTTTCTATCCATGAGTCCTTTTGGGATGTGGTGGTCCTTGAAAGCTCTCTTGAATTCAGCCCAAGTAATTTCATGTCGAGCAGGTTGCATGGTCTTAAAGTGCTCCCACCACATTAAAGCTTCTCCACGAAGCTGCAAGGCCGCAAAGCTAGCCTTGTGCTCCATGGATCAAGGCAGGACAAATGCAGAGAATTTGGCCTCAATGGCCCTAACCCATGCGTCAGCATCAAGGGGCTCTTCTGCTTTAGTAAAAGTTGGGGGCTTCATCCCTATAAACTGGGAATAGGTGGTAACCATTTGTGGTCCGTCGTGATTAGCTCCCATTGGAGGCCTCTGATGCATCTGTTGGGTGATTTGCTGTTGCGTCTGTAGGATTTGGTGCAACACTTCGGTTTGGGTGGCCATGAAAGTCTCCACCGGCGTCATGGGTGGTGGCAGTGGTAGATCACCACTACCCGACGTGTCAAAACCGTTGGGGGTGCTACGTGTCGATCCGACCATCTGAAAAGTTGAGTTCTCATTAAACACATATTCATAAGCTTGCTCACATAATTTAACAAGTAGAATATGCACGACGAAAACTCATTCAAGGCAAACTTTCGGAATCGTACCGCACGACGGTCATAAGCATAAAATTCATAAATCCTTGCTTATATACCAAAAAATTCTCATTTTTGGTCAGTGGATGTAGGATTTCATACGCTCCAATGTTGGTATTCAACTCCGAGTCAATTTCCAAATTTATCATGCCCGAAACATTCCGTCACCGAGGTTCTGCCTAGCTGTTTTCACAGAAGCCCGAGGTTCACAAAATTTACCATAACTCTCGGTACATATATCAAACATGATAAAACTGGTGAGAATGATCTCCACAACATCTCACACAACTTGATATTCAACACATGGTCCAAAGTTGATGTAACACCCTAAAATTCCATCACCAAATTAATGTAACCAACATGGTGTTTAGATTTTATTTTCTAAGGATTAATTAAATTATCAAATAAATTTGGCCTTTAAAATATTTAAATATCATTTTAATAATTTAGAAGCGATAAGTGCTTGTGCATCATGATTTGAATGCATGAGTTTTGGTTGTGGTGTGATTTTAAAAGTCTTAAATTATTTGTGAAAAAGTCCTTAAAAATAATGAAATAGTTTGTGAAAATTTGTGCAAAGGTTTGAATTTAAAATATGTTTGAAAAGTTGTTAAAAATGGTTTGTGAAAAGCCTTTAAAATAGTTGGAGAAATTTGTGTTAAAATTTGAATTTGAAAACATGTAAAAGATTTGAATTCAAAAGGGTTGAAATGGATTTTAAAAAAAAAAGAAGAAGAAAAAAAAAACAACAAACCCCAACCCATTTCCCCGCGGCCCATCCAAACCCCGCCGGCCTCCCCGCTTTCGGCCCACGCGGCCCACCAGCGCCCCGCCTCCCCTTCCCTCTCTCTCCCTCTCGCCGACAGGTGGGACCCACCTGTCGGGAGCACCCCTAACCTCCGCCCGTCCTCCCCGGCCGCGCGACCCACCGGCCTTCCACGCCGCCGCCGCCATAGCCCACGCTCCCCCTTCTTTAATCCTCCCCATCAAGGCGCGGTAATCACCCTCTTTCACTCCCCTCCATCAATTTCCTTCATTTCCTCTCCATTCAAATCCCCCCCTCTTGAATGCCTTGAAACCGCCATGGCCATTGATGGCCATTGCTCCCATCACCCCCTCTCGCCGCGCCCACGAGCCTATAAAAGAGTTCCCAGGGCCTCCCTCGCCCTCCCTCCACTCCACACCCGAGCCTACCCGCCTCCTTGCCGTTTCTTTTGCGCCAAACCGAGCTCGCCGCCGCCGCCCTTTGGAACCGGCCGCCGACGTCGATCTCCGCCGCCGTCGCCTTCTTCGCCGTTTCCTCGCTCGCTGAAGCTCCTACGTGCAGTGAGAAACTCCTCTCTGCCCTCTTTTCCTTTCCCTACCGAACCGTAGGCGTGCCGCCGCCGCCGGCCGCCGCGACCCGCCCCCTCGCGATGCGAGCCACCACGACCGCCGGAGCCGCCTCCCCCGACCACCTAGATAGGTTCACCGTCCTCCCGGCCTCCGCGTAGAACCCGTCTCGCGTCCCAATCCGTGGCCCCAAGCCCGAGATCGAGCATCGCCGGCGAGCTCCGCCGCCGCCTCCCCGCCGGCGCCGCCGCATCCCCGCCGCCCGCCGCCGCCCGTCGCCCGTGGCGCACCTGGGCCGTCCGATCAAGGCGGGCGGTCCAGATTAAAAGAAGGGGGGTACCCCTTCGGTGGCTCACCGTGGACCGGTGGACCGGGTCCACGGGCGCGGTCCACCGCTGACATCAGCGATTGCGTCAGCTCTGCGTCAGCGCTCGCGTCAGCACAGCCAACCACAGGCCGCCACGTGGCACCACCGCGGCTTATCCGCCAGCCGCCCTGGTAATTTTACAAAGAGAACCCCGAGTTTCTGGAAATTACAAATATACCCTTCCACCTACCAAAACCCTCACAAATCAGTCCTGATTTTTTATGTCTAGGCCCCTGATCTCTTTAGTTATTCTGTTAAATAGCCTACCCTTGACCTTTTACATGTTAGACCTCCTAGTTTCACACATATTTATGTTTAGGTCCCTGAAATCTTGCAGAAAACCCCCTAAGCTTCCAGATATTCACAAATTAGTCCCTGAATCTTGTTTTAACCATATCTTTTCCGTCCTAGCTCCGTTTTAAGCGTTCTTGGTGTCCACGCGACCGTCTTTTCAAGCCCTACAGCTTCTAGAATCTTGTTTTCTCCATATCTTTTGCGTTGTAGCTCCGATTCCACCGTTTCAAGTTGCGTTAGGCTCATATCAACTAAAACTACGTGATAGGACCAATGTTGTACATGTTCATTGTTTTATATTTAAATATTAAATATGTTTAAATCCTATTGCACATGCTTTTCTAATTAAAATCTAATTAGAAGTTTAACACGTGTTTTCATAAGAAAGTTAATATGATTAATATTAAATGAACATTTCTTTTAATTAAAAGTTAATTAGATGTATACCTCGGTTTTATAATCAAACTTAATTTGATTAATGATTATGCAATTTGCTTTCTACTAAAATGTAACATAGGCTATATCCCGAGTTTTCTTAATTAAATGATAATTTGATTAAAGTGAATATAAATGTGTTTTTAAATTATAATTTGATTAGAATAACACGAAATATAAAGACAAACGCCTAGATACTTTTAAATGCTTCTTTTAAAATTAAATGTTTAATTTGCATAAATCATACTTGAATATTTATAAGTAAAATTGGACTAGGCCTACATCGTATTTTAAATACAAATATAACTTGCTTAATTATAAATAGGGTATTTCTCTGAAATAACCTATACACATGATTTTACTTAATTAAAAGATATCAAACGCATAGCTAGCTCTTGTATGTGATCATCCAAATCTCCCGATAGTTCCGAGTGTTCCTTGTGTTCGCTTTCCTAGACCCAAACCTTGTTTTCCCTTTAAGCTTTTCATGCTTGGTGTATTGTTTTGTTTATTGTATGAATTCTTGTGTGCTCGTAGACATCGTGCCAGTTTCAGGCGAACAACCAGTTGAAGTAGATCAAGATCAAGTGTTTGAAGAAGAAGAACCTTAGTGTTTAAGCAAGGAAGGCAAGTGGTCTTCTCCCCCTGCATGATTCTATTTTTGTCCTATATAACTGCATTACAATTAAGTTTACTTTTATGATGATATTGCATTAACTTGATGGGAACACCCTTTTCAAGGACTTACCTAGACTTTTACCCACAATCCTTGGATCAACCCTGTTTATTAAATGTTTTTGGGTAGAATATGCTAGTTGCTCAACTTGGGTTGGATAAAAATGGTTTTCCAAGATAAAGGCTTGTATGATTAACGATGAAGCTTTTGGTAATACAAGAACACTTGATTTAATCGGAACATGGAGAACCACCCAAGAAAACATGCGCAACCACAGTGTTACATGGCTCTGACCTTAGCCAATTAATTAGGTGTGCGATTGATCTAATGGCCCTTTTCCGAAAGGAGCAGAGGGGGATCCGGGTTGCAGGGGTATAGCCCGGTCCTTTTGGGGTAGCAACCTTTGCTAAGGTGCGACCACTAGGGAGGGTTATGGTCCGCCCCGATCCGTAACTATGCGGGTCGTTAGTCTTTTGTATACCTTTGTAAAGGCTTCGTAGCGTCCCTATGCAATCACACCTCGGAAGTGTGGTATGATGCCCGATCGGCATCGCATGGTTGGGTTCAAAGTTCTTCGGAACTTTTACGCGAGCCGTGGGTAAAGTGTGCAAACCTCTCGCAGTGTAAAACGATCGATCAGCCGTGCTCACGGTCATGAGCGGCTTGGACCCTCACATGATTAATAAACTTGAAGATGAGAATAAATCGTGGTTTGGTGAAGCTCGGTGAGCTTTGGGTTGTTTTGCTTAAAAGTTTCTTAAGTGGGTTGGTATATACTTACATCTAGTAACTAGGTGTTCTTTAATTAAAAGTTTGACCAACATTATGTAAGGAATCGGATGCCCGTTAGCCTAAGAGGGGGAGGGGGTGAATTAGGCAACTAAAAACCTTAACCTATGGCTTCACTAATTTTTCTCAAAGGTAAACTAGAACATACTATCTATATGTGCAACTACGGTTGTTCTAGTGTGAAACTCCCATCCCAAAAGAAGGTTTGCAACCTATAGCCAATCCTAGCATGATACTACTCTAGGAATGTAGAGGCAAGCAAAGATTGCAAGAGAGTAAATGCGGAAACGTAAAGGGGATGAGAGGAAGCAAACTCTTGACACGCGATTTATCCCGTGGTATCGGTAGGCACTAAGCCACCCCTAGTCCACGTTGTTGAAGCACTCACACAAGAGTATTGCTTCCGGTCACCAAGTTTCTCCCAAGAGCACCAACTTGACTTGCCACAAAGGCTAGCCACTTAGGCACTTGTCAAGCTCCCTTGGTCACCTTGATGCCGCCTCCACTAAGGAGCTTCTCCACCAAGGAAGGGGGTCTCCACGTCCCCCGCACAAAGTGTCCTCGCCGCTCCACACCAAGCCGGAGGGTCGATGACGATTGCCGGTGAGCCACTTAGGCCCCAAGGCTTCCGGCGAACCTTGTACAACTGGATTCACTCAAGAATCACCTCACAAGGTTGGCACAACCTTGCACTCACTCGGCTCTAAGCTAAGCCTAGCACTAAGCACATACACAAAGCATGCACTAGTCTAAGGATGAGCAATTAAGCACTTGGATGGATTGGATATGATCTTGAATGTGTCTTGAACTCTTCTCGCACTTCCACACAATCCAGCAACCTCAAATGAGTGAGTGGAGGGGGTATAAATAGCCCAAGGCATCAAACTAGCCGTTGGCTAACGTCCACCGAAAAAGGTACCGTCGGATGATCCGACGCTATGCTTTTCCGGGCGTCGGTTCATCCGGTGCCCCTCCCACGTCACGTAGCCGTTGAGGTTCTGCGACACAAGCTTGCTCCGACGCTATGCTCCGACGCTGCGTCGGATCATCCGGTGCTGAAGGCCTCGCGTCCAGGTCGGTACTGTTAGCTTCCAACAGACCGTCGGATAGACCGACGCTGAGCCTTAACCAAGGCGTCGGATCATCCGGTGCTGAAGGCTTCGACTTGGCGCGTCTCTGTCTTGATTCAAACTGAGCGTCGGATAGAACGACGGGGTCCTCACTCAGACCGTCGGATCATCCGGTGCTACTGCCTTCCTTGCTCTTCCTCTGCAACTCGTCCGACGCATGTAGAAAATGGACCGTCGGTTCATCCGACGGTACCTAGGGTTTCACCCCCGTGTACCAACTCGTCCGACGATTGCACCGACGCTTGTAAATGTGGGACCGTCGGTTCATCCGACGGTGTCTTCTCTTTTCCTTTTCTTGCTCGGTTTTGACCCTTTGTTTTGGCATTTTTGCATGGGGTTTCCTTGCATCCTTGGGACCTAGAAATGTCTACAAAGACATGCTCAAACAATATGGTTAGTCCCAATGATCATGTTGTCATGAATCACCAAAATCAAACTCCGAACTAATGGCATGTGAGGCCATGTTCGCTACAATCTCCCCCTTTTTGGTGATTTATGACAACACAACCAAAGCAAGCATAAATTTGCTAGAATTGACGGAATTAGAACCACTTACACTTGCTTGGATGCTTACCATCATCCAAACTCCCCCTAGATCAAACTTCCCCCTTTTTGCTCTTATGTTCACATTCTCCCCCTTTGGTCTCAAATCCTTGAAATCACTTGTAAGCATCCTTGAGCCCACTTGTAAGCTTACGCCACACGCTTGCTTTGGTCTCACATTCTCCCCCTTTGGAATAAAATCTCCAAAAAGTCCAAAGCAAAAGGGTCCAAGGAAACTAGCAAGATCTAGCAACCATAGCTCAAAGGAGAGATGTTAAATGCAAGGGAGAAAGCCGCATGAACCATGATCCATAAGTATGATATCAATGAAGATACCACATGTGTGAATAACTAAGGTGGATCACAAGCTCATGAGACTAACATGATACAAACTAAGCTCCCCCTAAGTGTGTGCATAAAAAGAATACCACTTGCAAGACAAGGGTAGGAGAAACAAGTGCACAACTACAAACTTGTAAAACAAGGAAGCTTAGAGCATATCATGCGAAGAGGTAGCTTAAAGGACAAGAGATAAAACAAATGGGTTCTTGTTACATTACCACTTCTAGATATCACTTGTAGTTTTTTGATTATTGCATACCTCCGGGGGATAATTCTTTCTACCTTGTTGGCACCACATTGAGATGAGCCACTTGGAAATGATATCACTAGGTGACACCACTTGGAAGAAGCTTGTAGAGAAGACACTTGGGGTACCACAAGGATTAGGAATGTATGAGTACATTTCCTTTGAACTTATATAGAGACATAAGCTCGCAAGGACATGACTCAATAGCATGAAGCTCATATTGCTATATTCACTCTTTTAGAGATGTTAGATCACATTGAGAGTGAAATAGCATTCTCTTAGAATGAAACACCGCACCGGAACGCGTCGCTAAGAGACTACATAAGAAAAGCTTGAAACAATGTTAGTCCCATAACCAAACCATAGGATGAGCTCCCCCTACATGTGTGCATTTAGTGTTTGAATCACCAACCAAATGTATGCACATTGTTTATGATAACAAAAGGGAAGCTTACCCTATAGCTTGCTCATGATGCAAAGAGATATATATGAAAACATGCATCATGAAAGAACAAGTGTAGCTTTCCTACACACTAATCAAACCATGTAGATTGCTCATGGGTTAGCACATGACACAAGCAACCTACCATATGTAAACATTGCAACAAATGCAACCTAAACAAGGCAATGGAGCTACAATGATACAAGAGATGGGTTCTAGTTTCCATTACCTCAATCGGGGAACTTGGGCAACACATGTCCAATTTGCAAGCTTGGCTTGTAGGCATGAATTTCCGCAACTTCTTTGTGCCAAGCCTCCCAAGACCCCTCACTTAAGGCCTTCAAGTGGCCTTTGGAACCCAAACCATTTGAGGCCCCTTCATGTTGGTGATGACTTCCTTGGGCACCCAAATAGGTTGGTTCCAACCCCGCTCTTCCTTCATCTTCCCAACCTTGTGTGCAACCACCTTGCCATTTGCCTTCTTCTTGATGACGTAGGTGTTGCTCTTGGTCTTGTTCTTGCGGTTGGGCTTGGTGTAGATGAGGGAGCTCTTGATGGTGGGCTTCAATTTCTTCTTTGCGCCCTTGTCCATCTTCTTGACAAATTGGGGGCATTTGTAGAACTTGTGCCCTTCCTCATGACACTTGTAGCAAGTCACGGTTGCACCCTTCTCAAGCTTCTTCACCATGTGATCACGGTTATCTTGAGAAGGTTGGACTTGGCTCTTCATGTCTTGAGAGATGTCCACTTGTTCTTCATCGTTCTTGCCCTTGCCCATCAAGTTTGCCAACCTCTCTCGGAGCCATTTCACTTCTTGCTTGAGCTCATCATTTTCCTTGCCTATGAGACAATCACATGATTCTACAACAACATTCTCATGGCAAGATGGTGAGCAAGATTCATCAATTAAATCAATGCAAGAAGTTGAAGCATCTACCTTGGAGATAGGAATTGCACAAGGGATAGATGTTTCATCAAGTTCAAAGGAATTACTTGTTTTAGTCTCATTGCTCTCAAGCTTAGATTTTAGCTCCTCACACTCCTTGCTAAGCAATTTGAATTTGCACAACAAATGTTCATAATTTGTAGCAAGGGTGTCACTAAGATCATTGAGAGCATTGAGTTCTTTAATTTCATTAGCTTGTTGTTCAAGCATTCCTTTTTGCTCATGGATTAGCTCAACAAGATCATTGAGAGAGGTGGTGTCGGATTCGTCATCACTTACATTGCTTTCCATACCTTTGGCCATGAGGCACATGTGTGATGATGAAGGACCTTGCATGAAGCGGGTGGTGAAGTTCTTTCTTGATTCATCGCTTGAGCTCGAAGAACTTGATCCACCACTTGTCCACTCGCGGACGGCGAAGGTTGCTTCTTGCCTTGGTCTTCTCTCCTTGACCACCTTCCTTTTGGGCTTGTGCTCAATCTTGGTGAACTTGATGTGTTGATGATGGCGCCCTTCTCTCAAGTGGATGTTGTAGCCGTACATGTTGACTTTCTTCACATACTTGAAGATCTTCTTCACGTACTCGGCCACCATAGATTCAACCTCTTCATCACTTGAGGAATCTTCATTATCACCATCATCACCATCATCTTCGCTTGAGCTTCCACGAGTAGCCATCCTACTCAACATTTTCTCTTGTCGGCTTGAGAGAGCATGGCTTGTGGTTGGAGAAGATGGTTCTTGGGGCTTTTCTTGGGGCGCCTTCTTTGACTTGGGCATTAGTTGAAGCTCATGTGCCATGATCTTGCTCAAGATATGCGATGGCTTCAAATCTTCAAGCTTCTTCTCGTAGATGATTGCTTTCACCAAGTCATAGTCGGGCTTTCGAAGACTTTGAAGGATCTTGCGGTTGATGTTCAAGTCCGTGATGTCCTTCACACCTAAGGCATTAATCTCATTGACAAGCACATTTAGGCGTGAGTACATAGATTCGGCATTTTCATTAGCAAGTTGCTTGAAGCTATTGAATTCCTCAAGGAGACAACCGTAGCGTTCATTAGCAACTTCTTTTGAACCCTCATTTTGCTCCTTGATGGTTTTCCATAGCTCATGAGCATTTTCACAAGTAAAAACTCTATTGAAAACGCCTACATCTAGTGAGGACAAAATGATACTCTTAGCAATTACATCAAATTGCTTTCCCTTCCTAGTACCATTTTTCATACCCTCATCGGTGACTCTCCAAACATCAAGGTCCCTTGCTTGGAGATAGGCCTCCATGAGAACCTTCCACCGAGGATAGCCCGTGCCATCGAAATGTGGAGCCAAACCTAAGGTATCCACCCCTTTCATTCCTCTATAGGGCAACTCACTAGGCGGTGAAGCCTAACCGTTCCAATGAGCCGGTTTTCACAATTTACCAATCGAATTGGCGTTTCCTTGTGAAGGAAGTGAGTCCCGGCTCTGATACCACTTGTAAGGAATCGGATGCCCATTAGCCTAAGAGGGGGAGGGGGTGAATTAGGCAACTAAAAACCTTAACCTATGGCTTCACTAATTTTTCTCAAAGGTAAACTAGAACATACTATCTATATGTGCAACTACGGTTGTTCTAGTGTGAAACTCCCATCCCAAAAGAAGGTTTGCAACCTATAGCCAATCCTAGCATGATACTACTCTAGGAATGTAGAGGCAAGCAAAGATTGCAAGAGAGTAAATGCGGAAACGTAAAGGGGATGAGAGGAAGCAAACTCTTGACACGCGATTTATCCCGTGGTATCGGTAGGCACTAAGCCACCCCTAGTCCACGTTGTTGAAGCACTCACACAAGAGTATTGCTTCCCGGTCACCAAGTTTCTCCCAAGAGCACCAACTTGACTTGCCACAAAGGCTAGCCACTTAGGCACTTGTCAAGCTCCCTTGGTCACCTTGATGCCGCCTCCACTAAGGAGCTTCTCCACCAAGGAAGGGGGTCTCCACGTCCCCGCACAAAGTGTCCTCGCCGCTCCACACCAAGCCGGAGGGTCGATGACGATTGCCGGTGAGCCACTTAGGCCCCAAGGCTTCCGGCGAACCTTGTACAACTGGATTCACTCAAGAATCACCTCACAAGGTTGGCACAACCTTGCACTCACTCGCTCTAAGCTAAGCCTAGCACTAAGCACATATACAAAGCATGCACTAGTCTAAGGATGAGCAATTAAGCACTTGGATGGATTGGATATGATCTTGAATGTGTCTTGAACTCTTCTGCACTTCCACACAATCCAGCAACCTCAAATGAGTGAGTGGAGGGGGTATAAATAGCCCAAGGCATCAAACTAGCCGTTGGCTAACGTCCACGAAAAGGTACCGTCGGATGATCCGACGCTATGCTTTTCCGGGCGTCGGTTCATCCGGTGCCCCTCCCACGTCACGTAGCCGTTGAGGTTCTCTCGACACAACCGGCTCCGACGCTATGCTCCGACGCCGCGTCGGATCATCCCGTGCGTCGAAGGCCTCGCGTCCAGGTCGGTACTGTTAGCTTCCAACAGACCGTCGGATAGACCGACGCTGAGCCTTAACCAAGGCGTCGGATCATCCCGGTCGTCGAAGGCTTCGACTTGGCGCGTCTCTGTCTTGATTCAAACTGAGCGTCGGATAGAACGACGGGGTCCTCACTCAGACCGTCGGATCATCCGGTGCTACTGCCTTCCTTGCTCTTCCTCTGCAACTCGTCCGACGCATGTAGAAAATGGACCGTCGGTTCATCCGACGGTACCTAGGGTTTCACCCTGTGTACCAACTCGTCCGACGATTGCACCGACGCTTGTAAATGTGGGACCGTCGGTTCATCCGACGGTGTCTTCTCTTTTCCTTTTCTTGCTCGGTTTTGACCCTTTGTTTTGGCATTTTTGCATGGGGTTTCCTTGCATCCTTGGGACCTAGAAATGTCTACAAAGACATGCTCAAACAATATGGTTAGTCCCAATGATCATGTTGTCATGAATCACCAAAATCAAACTCCGAACTAATGGCATGTGAGGCCATGTTCGCTACAATCTCCCCCTTTTTGGTGATTTATGACAACACAACCAAAGCAAGCATAAATTTGCTAGAATTGACAGAATTAGAACCACTTACACTTGCTTGGATGCTTACCATCATCCAAACTCCCCCTAGATCAAACTTCCCCCTTTTTGCTCTTATGTTCACATTCTCCCCCTTTGGTCTCAAATCCTTGAAATCACTTGTAAGCATCCTTGAGCCCACTTGTAAGCTTACGCCACACGCTTGCTTTGGTCTCACATTCTCCCCCTTTGGAATAAAATCTCCAAAAAGTCCAAAGCAAAAGGGTCCAAGGAAACTAGCAAGATCTAGCAACCATAGCTCAAAGGAGAGATGTTAAATGCAAGGGAGAAAGCCGCATGAACCATGATCCATAAGTATGATATCAATGAAGATACCACATGTGTGAATAACTAAGGTGGATCACAAGCTCATGAGACTAACATGATACAAACTAAGCTCCCCCTAAGTGTGTGCATAAAAAGAATACCACTTGCAAGACAAGGGTAGGAGAAACAAGTGCACAACTACAAACTTGTAAAACAAGGAAGCTTAGAGCATATCATGCGAAGAGGTAGCTTAAAGGACAAGAGATAAAACAAATGGGTTCTTGTTACATTACCACTTGTAGATATCACTTGTAGTTTTTTGATTATTGCATACCTCCGGGGGATAATTCTTTCTACCTTGTTGGCACCACATTGAGATGAGCCACTTGGAAATGATATCACTAGGTGACACCACTTGGAAGAAGCTTGTAGAGAAGACACTTGGGGTACCACAAGGATTAGGAATGTATGAGTACATTTCCTTTGAACTTATATAGAGACATAAGCTCGCAAGGACATGACTCAATAGCATGAAGCTCATATTGCTATATTCACTCTTTTAGAGATGTTAGATCACATTGAGAGTGAAATAGCATTCTCTTAGAATGAAACACCGCACCGGAACGCGTCGCTAAGAGACTACATAAGAAAAGCTTGAAACAATGTTAGTCCCATAACCAAACCATAGGATGAGCTCCCCCTACATGTGTGCATTTAGTGTTTGAATCACCAACCAAATGTATGCACATTGTTTATGATAACAAAAGGGAAGCTTACCCTATAGCTTGCTCATGATGCAAAGAGATATATATGAAAACATGCATCATGAAAGAACAAGTGTAGCTTTCCTACACACTAATCAAACCATGTAGATTGCTCATGGGTTAGCACATGACACAAGCAACCTACCATATGTAAACATTGCAACAAATGCAACCTAAACAAGGCAATGGAGCTACAATGATACAAGAGATGGGTTCTAGTTTCCATTACCTCAATCGGGGAACTTGGGCAACACATGTCCAATTTGCAAGCTTGGCTTGTAGGCATGAATTTCCGCAACTTCTTTGTGCCAAGCCTCCCAAGACCCCTCACTTAAGGCCTTCAAGTGGCCTTTGGAACCCAAACCATTTGAGGCCCCTTCATGTTGGTGATGACTTCCTTGGGCACCCAAATAGGTTGGTTCCAACCCCGCTCTTCCTTCATCTTCCCAACCTTGTGTGCAACCACCTTGCCATTTGCCTTCTTCTTGATGACGTAGGTGTTGCTCTTGGTCTTGTTCTTGCGGTTGGGCTTGGTGTAGATGAGGGAGCTCTTGATGGTGGGCTTCAATTTCTTCTTTGCGCCCTTGTCCATCTTCTTGACAAATTGGGGGCATTTGTAGAACTTGTGCCCTTCCTCATGACACTTGTAGCAAGTCACGGTTGCACCCTTCTCAAGCTTCTTCACCATGTGATCACGGTTATCTTGAGAAGGTTGGACTTGGCTCTTCATGTCTTGAGAGATGTCCACTTGTTCTTCATCGTTCTTGCCCTTGCCCATCAAGTTTGCCAACCTCTCTCGGAGCCATTTCACTTCTTGCTTGAGCTCATCATTTTCCTTGCCTATGAGACAATCACATGATTCTACAACAACATTCTCATGGCAAGATGGTGAGCAAGATTCATCAATTAAATCAATGCAAGAAGTTGAAGCATCTACCTTGGAGATAGGAATTGCACAAGGGATAGATGTTTCATCAAGTTCAAAGGAATTACTTGTTTTAGTCTCATTGCTCTCAAGCTTAGATTTTAGCTCCTCACACTCCTTGCTAAGCAATTTGAATTTGCACAACAAATGTTCATAATTTGTAGCAAGGGTGTCACTAAGATCATTGAGAGCATTGAGTTCTTTAATTTCATTAGCTTGTTGTTCAAGCATTCCTTTTTGCTCATGGATTAGCTCAACAAGATCATTGAGAGAGGTGGTGTCGGATTCGTCATCACTTACATTGCTTTCCATACCTTTGGCCATGAGGCACATGTGTGATGATGAAGGACCTTGCATGAAGCGGGTGGTGAAGTTCTTTCTTGATTCATCGCTTGAGCTCGAAGAACTTGATCCACCACTTGTCCACTCGCGGACGGCGAAGGTTGCTTCTTGCCTTGGTCTTCTCTCCTTGACCACCTTCCTTTTGGGCTTGTGCTCAATCTTGGTGAACTTGATGTGTTGATGATGGCGCCCTTCTCTCAAGTGGATGTTGTAGCCGTACATGTTGACTTTCTTCACATACTTGAAGATCTTCTTCACGTACTCGGCCACCATAGATTCAACCTCTTCATCACTTGAGGAATCTTCATTATCACCATCATCACCATCATCTTCGCTTGAGCTTCCACGAGTAGCCATCCTACTCAACATTTTCTCTTGTCGGCTTGAGAGAGCATGGCTTGTGGTTGGAGAAGATGGTTCTTGGGGCTTTTCTTGGGGCGCCTTCTTTGACTTGGGCATTAGTTGAAGCTCATGTGCCATGATCTTGCTCAAGATATGCGATGGCTTCAAATCTTCAAGCTTCTTCTCGTAGATGATTGCTTTCACCAAGTCATAGTCGGGCTTTCGAAGACTTTGAAGGATCTTGCGGTTGATGTTCAAGTCCGTGATGTCCTTCACACCTAAGGCATTAATCTCATTGACAAGCACATTTAGGCGTGAGTACATAGATTCGGCATTTTCATTAGCAAGTTGCTTGAAGCTATTGAATTCCTCAAGGAGACAACCGTAGCGTTCATTAGCAACTTCTTTTGAACCCTCATTTTGCTCCTTGATGGTTTTCCATAGCTCATGAGCATTTTCACAAGTAAAAACTCTATTGAAAACGCCTACATCTAGTGAGGACAAAATGATACTCTTAGCAATTACATCAAATTGCTTTTCCTTCCTAGTACCATTTTTCATACCCTCATCGGTGACTCTCCAAACATCAAGGTCCCTTGCTTGGAGATAGGCCTCCATGAGAACCTTCCACCGAGGATAGCCCGTGCCATCGAAATGTGGAGCCAAACCTAAGGTATCCACCCCTTTCATTCCTCTATAGGGCAACTCACTAGGCGGTGAAGCCTAACCGTTCCAATGAGCCGGTTTTCACAATTTACCAATCGAATTGGCGTTTCCTTGTGAAGGAAGTGAGTCCCGGCTCTGATACCACTTGTAAGGAATCGGATGCCCATTAGCCTAAGAGGGGGAGGGGGTGAATTAGGCAACTAAAAACCTTAACCTATGGATTCACTAATTTTTCTCAAAGGTAAACTAGAACATACTATCTATATGTGCAACTACGGTTGTTCTAGTGTGAAACTCCCATCCCAAAAGAAGGTTTGCAACCTATAGCCAATCCTAGCATGATACTACTCTAGGAATGTAGAGGCAAGCAAAGATTGCAAGAGAGTAAATGCGGAAACGTAAAGGGGATGAGAGGAAGCAAACTCTTGACACGCGATTTATCCCGTGGTATCGGTAGGCACTAAGCCACCCCTAGTCCACGTTGTTGAAGCACTCACACAAGAGTATTGCTTCCCGGTCACCAAGTTTCTCCCAAGAGCACCAACTTGACTTGCCACAAAGGCTAGCCACTTAGGCACTTGTCAAGCTCCCTTGGTCACCTTGATGCCGCCTCCACTAAGGAGCTTCTCCACCAAGGAAGGGGGTCTCCACGTCCCCCGCACAAAGTGTCCTCGCCGCTCCACACCAAGCCGGAGGGTCGATGACGATTGCCGGGTGAGCCACTTAGGCCCCAAGGCTTCCGGCGAACCTTGTACAACTGGATTCACTCAAGAATCACCTCACAAGGTTGGCACAACCTTGCACTCACTCAGCTCTAAGCTAAGCCTAGCACTAAGCACATACACAAAGCATGCACTAGTCTAAGGATGAGCAATTAAGCACTTGGATGGATTGGATATGATCTTGAATGTGTCTTGAACTCTTCTGCACTTCCACACAATCCAGCAACCTCAAATGAGTGAGTGGAGGGGGTATAAATAGCCCAAGGCATCAAACTAGCCGTTGGCTAACGTCCACTGAAAAAGGTACCGTCGGATGATCCGACGCTATGCTTTTCCAGGGCGTCGGTTCATCCGGTGCCCCTCACACGTCACGTAGCCGTTGAGGTTCTCTGACACAACTGCTCCGACGCTATGCTCCGACGCTGCGTCGGATCATCCGGTGCTGAAGGCCTCGCGTCCAGGTCGGTACTGTTAGCTTCCAACAGACCGTCGGATAGACCGACGCTGAGCCTTAACCAAGGCGTCGGATCATCCGGTGCTGAAGGCTTCGACTTGGCGCGTCTCTGTCTTGATTCAAACTGAGCGTCGGATAGAACGACGGGGTCCTCACTCAGACCGTCGGATCATCCGGTGCCTCTTGCCTTCCTTGCTCTTCCTCTCGCAACTCGTCCGACGCATGTAGAAAATGGACCGTCGGTTCATCCGACGGTACCTAGGGTTTCACCCCGTGTACCAACTCGTCCGACGATTGCACCGACGCTTGTCAATGTGGGACCGTCGGTTCATCCGACCGCGTGTCTTCTCTTTTCCTTTTCTTGCTCGGTTTTGACCCTTTGTTTTGGCATTTTTGCATGGGGTTTCCTTGCATCCTTGGGACCTAGAAATGTCTACAAAGACATGCTCAAACAATATGGTTAGTCCCAATGATCATGTTGTCATGAATCACCAAAATCAAACTCCGAACTAATGGCATGTGAGGCCATGTTCGCTACACATTAAAATGCTAACCGCTGCAAAACCATAGCCTATCCTTGATAGCCTTGCATCTTCCCCCACTTGTTGAGTACCAACCATAAGTGTACTCAGCCTTGCTTACCGCTGTTCAGAAGAGAACAATGGTGAAGAGTTCTACAACAACTTTGAGGAGTTCTGAAACTTGCGTCTCCCCCAGTCAAGTGCGTGTGGAAGCGGAAGGCGAGGACTCGTCGTGTAGTTATCGTTTTCCGATGTTAAAGACCTTCGTGTCTTCCGAATGAGTGTAGTAAGTTGTTAAACCCCTTGTTACGTTTTACTGTCTATGATACTACACTCATTTCGTCTATCATATGTGTGGAACTAGATCCTGGCACACATATGAGATGCATCTGGTTTCCCTCCGGAAATCGGGTGTGACAGAGTGGTATCAGAGCAGTGTTGACTGTAAGAACGCAGCCTTAAGTTAGAAATGGTCGAAAAGTAAGGATTCATGTTCTAGAAATCCTGTCATCCTTCAAAATTGACTTATTTTACATATAAAAACTAATTTAGTCTTGTCTTCTTGATAAAACACATCGTTTTGTTTTGATCTATTCTGAGCTCGTTTCTTGTGCTATCGGCTAGATCTTCACCACCGAGATCGTCTAATATAAGTTCTTAGATTGCCTACCCCTTATCAACTTCGATAGAATCGTTCCTGTGAGGACGTGCGATGTAAATGCTTGATTGTATGAACTCATGTTTGATTTGGAGTTTTGATTGTGTGAGTTGTATTGTGGAGTGATGGCCACAAATGCAACAAGAAATAAATTGTTAGGTTAGTAGAGATAGTTTGGGTTCAAATCTGGCTTATCCTTATCTGCCGTTCAAGTTGGTTGGAGGATGTCAGAAGATCAAAGTCTAGAAGCAACACCAACATCAACAACCAGAAATCTACAAGCATATACAGACATCAATGTATGAAAGAAGTTAAAGAAAAAGATGGTTAGTTTCTTTCACTCCTGTTGTTCTCCTCTCTACCACAGTGTGATTACAATCACAACAAGAAAAGATGGATATGATATCAATGATTTTACCTTGCTCCTCAATTTATTTATTTCCAACCTCCTTTGAGCTTATCTTTATCACACAACCGGATGACGAGTCCCAATGGAAATCACGAATATAAAGACAACAAACGAAACATCGACATTCCATCTACAACCTCAGCAATTGAACGCAAGATGCTAGAGCATATGGCAACACAAACTCAGACTCTACAAGCAATGACTCAAACCATGGTTAACATCCATCAGTATATTATAGAGCAAGCATCAAATCCTCAGAACTCCAACCTTGTTTTGGGTGAAACCGTCAGATTCCAACTGTTTCATCGTCATTGGACAAAGAAAAGCTATCAGTCATGCAAGCTCAAGTCTTACCAGGACAGAAGCAGGCCAACACGTCACCTCCTCATAACACAGAGATAACCAAAAGCTGGAGTTTCTGTTGGACCAGTAAAGAAGCAAGTTGCAGAAGCATGGAATCATCAAAATAATAAGAGAAGTCATGGATCACCAGAATTGCGGATGGATGAACAACATGAACATATGAAGATTACAGGAACATGTCAATATTGTGAGCATTATGGTCATTCATGTCTCCAAAAAGAAGCTAGCCTAATGACAGATGATGCTAGACAATGTTATCATTTGGATATCAATAAGAAAAGGAAGTTATGTACCCAAAATCCAGTCTTAGAAAAAGTTGCTCAAGCTATAGATAGTAATCAGATTATCAACCTTGAGGATTGGAGTATAAATTTCAATGAATTTCAGCCTGACGGAATCAAACAACTCAAGAAGCATGCAAGTGAAGAAAGTCAAGGCAACCAAGACAAGAGAAATGATAGCGAGCAACTCCGGGACGTGATCAATATGTGTCACCATATCCAAACCCAGAGGATACACATACAAAGTACTGGAATACTGAGCCACCTATGTTCTCTAACACTATGGATCACCTAGAAGCTGATGAATGGATCACAACAATTGAACAGAAGCTAGACTTGGTGCAATGCAACGACAGAGAGAAAGTTTTGTTTGCACCAGGACAACTTTATAACACACTTCATTCCTGTAAGTACGATGAAGCTCAAAAGGAAGGAGTTCCTTAACTTGAAGCAAGGGCAAATAACAGTGAATGAGTATAGGGATAAATTTATTCAGTTATCTATGTACGCACCAAGATCGTTTGAAAGTGATAAAAAGAAACGAGAACATTTCTTCAAGGGTTGAATGAAGACCTTTAGAGTATACTAAGCTTACATGAATATTCTAGTTTGCAAGATGTCATCAACAAAGCTATTGAGTTAGAGAGCAAACTACTGGAAATCATAAGTAAGAAGTGGAAAATGAATTTTCCAGAGCAACATGAGAACAATTCACATCTTTACCATTTGACTCAAGGATCAGAACAGGAGTATGAAGATCCACCACGCAATCATTGAAACATTAAAGAAAGTGGAGATTGTTTCTATTGCAAAGATCATGGACATTTTATTAGCAGGTGTCCTAAGAAACGTACTGACCGATATGAAAAGAAAGCTTAGCAGAGATAGAATAAGCAAATCAATACCCAAGAAGCCTTGGATCAAATGGAGAAGAATATTAAAAGTTGTGTATGAGGACCCGAAGTATGATTCGAGATGGCTAAGCTTAGGAAAAGAAACAATTATGGAGTCGATCCAGCTCTATTCAAATCACTTTATCAAGAAAAGAAGAAAAATCCTACAAAGGCAAATCAACAGAGCCGAGAAAAAGGGATGGACAGTTACAAGTGGAGTTAGGTTGAGTATTCCAATGATGTTTATAAAGTGAGTTGTGAAGAATAAAAAAAAATTATGCTTATGGAGCTTGTATGATAAGTGATGATAAGCACCGGGTCAGGAGAAGGTCAAGACATTCCATCTGCTGTTTGTGCTCATATTGATAATCAGCAAAATCAAGCACCTCTCAACCCAGCAATGGATCCAGTAACGCAACAGTTCCTTGTCACTCAGATGCAGCTAATCCAAAACCTGACTGCCACTATTCAAAACATCCAAGCTCAGCAAAATCAATCACCACCAGCAGCACCACCAGCACCAGCGGGCAAGCATAAAGAATGCATGAGTCACCGTCCTCTCACATACTCCTACTCAACTGATCTACTAGATGCTGAGGATTGGTTAAAGACTGCCACCAAGAAGTTGGGATGACACAATGCACTGATCGAGAGATGGTCTTGTATACAATAGATTGTTTGTAAGGATTAGCAGCTGAATGGTGGAATGCGTACACTGTCGCACATGCTGCACCTAACACCATCACCCGGCAGGAGTTCAAAGGATAATTTTCGTGTGCACCACATTCTGTCCGGTGTGATCAAGCTTAAGCAAAGGGAGTTCCTCGCTCTAAAGCAAGGCAATATGTCAGTTAACGAGTATCTGGACAAGTTCACTCCGTTGTCTCACTATGCATCAGATGAAGTTAATACTGACCCAAAGAGGCAAGAACACTTCCTGGATGGTCTGATAGGGCCACTCAACTATCAACTATAGAGTCACAACTTCCCGAACTTCGCTACGTTACTAAACAAAGCTATAGGTCTGGAGAACAAACTTGTGGAACTTGGTGAACAGAAGCGCAAGTTCCAATCTCGTGGACAATCAGCAACACACCCCCGCTTCAACTCATCACAGAGTTCTCAGTTTAGTTCTGATAGATCAAGTGGAAATTATTTGCAAAGTTCTCAGTTGTAGTGTTCAACCTAGCAGTCCTAACATTCTAGCCAACAAACACTACATGTTCCAAGTCATCATCGAGATCGCCTAGGTGCACTAATGAGAAACGACTCTCAAGTTCACTCTAATGGTTATTTCAGTTGTGAAGAATTGGAACGATATACCAGTATCTTCCCAAATCGTAACATCTAGACTCCCCAAAAAGACAATGGTCAAAGGTTCGGACAACCATCATCTCAGATACATCATGGAAGTGCAAATTCTCACATCAATAAGGGTCAATGGAATTATGTGCGTGGCAAAGTAAACCACGTGACAGCTGAACAAGCTCCAGACGCTCCTGATTTTGTGCTGGATACGTTTTCTGTCAAACTCTGTGCCTGCAACGATTTTATTTGATTCCGGAGCATCACATTCATTCATTACTGAATAATTTGTGGCAAAGCATAATATACCTATGAGTTCCATGACGACACATTTGCTGATTGGTTTCTCAAATGGTGAAATGAAGTCCACTCATGTATGCCCACAAGTCAATCTCAAGATCAAGGGAATAGATTTTCAAGCTGATCTAATAGTACCTACATCTAGTGGACTAGATATAACACTTGGAATGGATCGGTTAGGCGAATGTGACACTGATTCTGTGTGCCAAGAAGTCGGTACTCTTAACCAGCCTGGAAGTCGATAGGATTGAGGTTGTCGCTACTGCCCTATCCAAAGAAGAAGGCAAAGTGAAGAGGAAGTAGGTGAAGGAGCTATGCCTGTTGGAAGAACTCAGTGTACAAGATGGACTCAGAATAATACCCTTAGTTCCTTTCAATCTCTCCGAATCTCGGGACGAGATTCTTTTTAAGGGGGGTAGATTTGTAACACCCTAAAATTCCATCACCAAATTAATGTAACCAACATGGTGTTTAGATTTTATTTTCTAAGGATTAATTAAATTATCAAATAAATTTGGCCTTTAAAATATTTAAATATCATTTTAATAATTTAGAAGCGATAAGTGCTTGTGCATCATGATTTGAATGCATGAGTTTTGGTTGTGGTGTGATTTTAAAAGTCTCAAATTATTTGTGAAAAAGTCCTTAAAAATAATGAAATAGTTTGTGAAAATTTGTGCAAAGGTTTGAATTTAAAATATGTTTGAAAAGTTGTTAAAAATGGTTTGTGAAAAGCCTTTAAAATAGTTGGAGAAATTTGTGTTAAAATTTGAATTTGAAAACATGTAAAAGATTTGAATTCAAAAGGGTTGAAATGGATTTAAAAAAAAAGAAAAAAAAAAAAAAAACAACAAACCCCAACCCATTTCCCCGCGGCCCATCCAAACCCCGCCGCCCTCCCCGCGTTCGGCCCACGCGGCCCACCGCCCCCCGCCTCCCCTTCCCTCTCTCTCTCCCTCTCGCCGACGGTGGGACCCACCCGTCGGGAGCACCCTAACCTCCGGCCCCGTCCTCCCCGGCCGCGCGACCACCGCCTTCCACGCCGCCGCCGCCATAGCCCACGCTCCCCCTTCTTCAATCCTCCCCATCAAGGCGCGGTAATCACCCTCTTTCACTCCCCTCCATCAATTTCCTTCATTTCCTCTCCATTCAAATCCCCCCTCTTGAATGCCTTGAAACCGCCATGGCCATTGATGGCCATTGCTCCCATCACCCCCTCTCCCCGCGCCCACGAGCCTATAAAAGAGTTCCCAGGGCCTCCCTCGCCCTCCCTCCACTCCACACCCGAGCCTACCCGCCTCCTTGCCGTTTCTTTTGCGCCAAACCGAGCTCGCCGCCGCCGCCCTTTGGAACCGGCCGCCGACGTCGATCTCCGCCGCCGTCGTCTTCTTCGCCGTTTCCTCGCTCGCTGAAGCTCCTACGTGCAGTGAGAAACTCCTCTCTGCCCTCTTTTCCTTTCCTACCGAACCGTAGGCGTGCCGCCGCTCGCCGGCCGCCGGCGACCCGCCCCCTCGCGATGCAGGCCACCACGACCGCCGGAGCCGCCTCCCCGACCACCTAGATAGGTTCACCGTCCTCCCGGCCTCCGCGTAGAACCCGTCCGCGTCCCAATCCGTGGCCCCAAGCCCGAGATCGAGCATCGCCGGCGAGCTCCGCCGCCGCCTCCCCGCCGAGCGCCGCCGCATCCGCCGCCCGCCGCCGCCCGTCGCCCGTGGCGCACCCCGGGCCGTCCGATCAAGGCGGGCGGTCCGGATTAAAAGAAGGGGGGTACCCCTTTGGTGGCTCACCGTGGACCGGTGGACCGGTCCACGGCGCGGTCCACCGCCGACGCCGGCCGATTGCGTCGGCTCGCGTCGCGCGCGCGCGCGGCACGGCCAACCACAGCCGCCACGTGGCACCACCGCGGCTTATCCGCCAGCCGCCCTGGTAATTTTACAAAGAGAACCCCGAGTTTCTGGAAATTACAAATATACCCTTCCACCTACCAAAACCCTCACAATTCAGTCCTGATTTTTTATGTCTAGGCCCCTGATCTCTTTAGTTATTCTGTTAAATAGCCTACCCTTGACCTTTTACATGTTAGACCCCCCAGTTTCACACATATTTATGTTTAGTTCCCTGAAATCTTGCAGAAAACCCCTAAACTTCCGGATATTCACAAATTAGTCCCCGAATCTTGTTTTAACCATATCTTTTCCGTCCTAGCTCCGTTTTAAGCGTTCTTGGTGTCCACGCGACCGTCTTTTCAAGCCCTACAGTTCTAGAATCTTGTTTTCTCCATATCTTTTGCGTTGTAGCTCCGATTCCACCGTTTCAAGTTGCGTTAGGCTCATATCAACTAAAACTACGTGATAGGACCAATGTTGTACGTGTTCATTGTTTTATATTTAAATATTAAATATGATTAAATCCTATTGCACATGCTTTTCTAATTAAAATCTAATTAGAAGTTTAACACGTGTTTTCATAAGAAAGTTAATATGATTAATATTAAATGAACATTTCTTTTAATTAAAAGTTAATTAGATGTATACCTCGGTTTTATAATCAAACTTAATTTGATTAATGATTATGCAATTTGCTTTCTACTAAAATGTAACATAGGCTATATCCCGAGTTTTCTTAATTAAATGATAATTTGATTAAAGTGAATATAAATGTGTTTTTAAATTATAATTTGATTAGAATAACACGAAATATAAAGACAAACGCCTAGATACTTTTAAATGCTTCTTTTAAAATTAAATGTTTAATTTGCATAAATCATACTTGAATATTTATAAGTAAAATTGGACTAGGCCTACATCGTATTTTAAATACAAATATAACTTGCTTAATTATAAATAGGGTATTTCTCGAAATAACCTATACACATGATTTTACTTAATTAAAAGATATCAAACGCATAGCTAGCTCTTGTATGTGATCATCCAAATCTCCCGATAGTTCCGAGTGTTCCTTGTGTTCGCTTTCCTAGACCCAAACCTTGTTTTCCCTTTAAGCTTTTCATGCTTGGTGTATTGTTTTGTTTATTGTATGAATTCTTGTGTGCTCGTAGACATCGTGCCAGTTTCAGGCGAACAACCAGTTGAAGTAGATCAAGATCAAGTGTTTGAAGAAGAAGAACCTTAGTGTTTAAGCAAGGAAGGCAAGTGGTCTTCTCCCCCTGCATGATTCTATTTTTGTCCTATATAACTGCATTACAATTAAGTTTACTTTTATGATGATATTGCATTAACTTGATGGGAACACCCTTTTCAAGGACTTACCTAGACTTTTACCCACAATCCTTGGATCAACCCTGTTTATTAAATGTTTTTGGGTAGAATATGCTAGTTGCTCAACTTGGGTTGGATAAAAATGGTTTTCCAAGATAAAGGCTTGTATGATTAACGATGAAGCTTTTGGTAATACAAGAACACTTGATTTAATCGGAACATGGAGAACCACCCAAGAAAACATGCGCAACCACAGTGTTACATGGCTCTGACCTTAGCCAATTAATTAGGTGTGCGATTGATCTAATGGCCCTTTTCCGAAAGGAGCAGAGGGGGATCCGGGTTGCAGGGGTATAGCCCGGTCCTTTTGGGGTAGCAGCCTTTGCTAAGGTGCTGACCACTAGGGAGGGTTATGGTCCGCCCTGATCTGTAACTATGCGGGTCGTTAGTCTTTTGTATACCTTTGTAAAGGCTTCGTAGCGTCCCTATGCAATCACACCTCGGAAGTGTGGTATGATGCCCGATCGCATCGCATGGTTGGGTTCAAAGTTCTTCGGAACTTTTACGCGAGCTGTGGGTAAAGTGTGCAAACCTCTGCAGAGTGTAAAACTGATCGATCAGCCGTGCTCACGGTCATGAGCGTCTTGGACACTCACATGATTAATAAACTTGAAGATGAGAATAAATCGTGGTTTGGTGAAGCTCGGTGAGCTTTGGGTTGTTTTGCTTAAAAGTTTCTTAAGTGGGTTGGTATATACTTACATCTAGTAACTAGGTGTTCTTTAATTAAAAGTTTGACCAACATTAAAATGCTAACCGCTGCAAAACCATAGCCTATCCTTGATAGCCTTGCATCTTCCCCCACTTGTTGAGTACCAACCATAAGTGTACTCAGCCTTGCTTACCGCTGTTCAGAAGAGAACAATGGTGAAGAGTTCTACAACAACTTTGAGGAGTTCTGAGGCTTGCGTCTCCCCCAGTCAAGTGCCTGTGGAAGCGGAAGGCGAGGACTCGTCGTGTAGTTATCGTTTTCCGATGTTAAAGACCTTCGTGTCTTCCGAATGAGTGTAGTAAGTTGTTAAACCCCTTGTTACGTTTTACTGTCTATGATACTACACTCATTTCGTCTATCATATGTGTGGAACTAGATCCTGGCACACATATGAGATGCATCTGGTTTCCCTCCGGAAATCGGGTGTGACAGTTGATCACCACCAACGTCATTACAAGATCCATTCTGCAACAACACTCCTACATCACATTATTTTATTGAAAGCATACTCAACATCAACTAGATAACCATCTAGCCTAGGTTCACTTAAGGTGAAGCAGGTCCAGTCTCCACTTCAGATTCTTCTTGGATCTCCTCGGGATCTTCTTCCTCTTTGGGATTAGGAGGTGGAGCGGCTACAGCTTCTAGTTGATTCTCTAAGTCAAGCATATATTGATCATTATGCTACAACAAGAAATTCTGCTCATGAATGACTTCACTCAATTCTGGTATTGTTGTTTTATCCTTGTGTCTTTTCTTCTTAAGACGGGCTATCATTGCTCGAGCTTCCTTCAACTCTAGGGTGATAGCTTCAGCACCATTAACTTGTTGTCTATATACTTGGTGTCTATAGAACATGCTTTCTCCAACCATCACTTGATAGGCGTCAAACATAGCTTTGGAGAAACAGAATGAGGTTACATGTTCAGGACTATAGGGAGTATTGCCTTGAGTGGAAAGAAAAGCTTCGCGGTCGATCCCATGTCCAGAATACTATTTAGGTAAAGGAATCACTTTGGCTGTAGTGCTAGCTACCAAATCAGCATGCTTCTCACAAAAAGTTGTGAGCGCTTCCAAAGAGGCCTTTTGCACGGTGTCAGCCAAGTTCAACCCTTGTGCCTTCACCTCCCACTCTTCCCAAGTAGGATGTGTCGGGCACACGGGGATCTTCACCTTCACTTCCCAACGAAGCAGTTGGCCTGAGGTCATGAGCTCACGTGTCGAGTACTCGGGATATGTTGTGTACCCAAAGTCCTTTAGGGTGTCCCACAAAAGTGCAGGAAAACCACCCTCCTCGAGGCAGTTCAAGTGAGTCCACGCCTGTGCATCAACGGTCATGGATCTGGGGGCAGACATCTGGAATAAGTGACAAATGTCAGAACCAGACGTGAACACGTGCACAAAGATAAGTTTTCACGGCTATAAAGGAAGGTTGCATACACAAACCACTACTAAAGGTTTCAACTTTCCACAAGATTTCAGTGAGGATTAGGAATAGTTTGATCATCAAGTGAATAACATTGGGGGTAGCCATTCGCACAAGGTGCAAGATATGCCGGAACTCGAAACGAGTACGCATAAAATCATGGCTTAAGGTTCGGGGGTTGTGAATCAAAAATTTATAACTCAGAACCTACGATCCCAAAAAATTACCAAATTTTGGTAACAACTCAGTGAGATTATGATACACCTTTTTGGTATTCAAAGGTAGATCTAGATTGGATTGGAGTATGCTCGAAAAATTCCATTTTCAGAGAAAGGTCTCCAGAAAAACAGCAGGATAGAGACTTACTAAATCGGGCATAACTTTCTGTAGACAATTCCTAAAATCATGAGAAATTCACACTAGATGCTAGATTTGATAAGAAACATCTTTCCCAAAGGTAGTCTAGTCAGATTCCTTACAGGTTTGGCTCTAAAAATTGAGAAATGGCAGCAACAGAATCTGCCAGAAATTTCCTAAGATCAAAAGAGAGGAAAACCTTATCTAAGATCAAGCAATCACCCTAGGAAAATTACTCAAACAAGCAATTACCACTTTTAGGTTCAACAGGATTTTAATCATGAATGCACACGCCTTAAACGACCTCACACACATGGATCCAAAAAGACGTAGTTAGTGCCGGTGGCAAGCTTATAAACGGCTCTCCTTATAATAACTAGTCGGAGCTACTCGATTCGCAATTAACGACTTACGAAACGTTGTTAGTGTACATGCAGAAAACGAACCTTTCGTGCCAGCACGTCACGAAAGCATTCACATACATTACCGTTCACTATAGAAACGGTATCCATGCGTCAAGCCGCTGCATGGACAGTGTCCAACCTCGGACACCCTCCGTTTGATCGTTATGCTCGCATGCTCGTTATGCGGAATGCGCACGTATGATAAATGTGGTGACACCACAACTCATAACCAGACGCGTAGATGGGATCCGTGGAATGGATCACTCCATCAACCCTCGCAATTCCTGTGATGCGGAACAACACACGTATGAAACAAGTGGCTCATCTTATTTGGTTGTGCAAGAAAGTAAGTCTGGCATAATTTAAAGTGCTGGAAGTTAGCAAAATAAACCATAGATTCTTATGCCACCTTGAACAACCCAAAATTCCCTCTAGGACCTCTCGATCTAAATTATTCCTTAACGATCCAACGGATTTTCAAAATCCAATAAACTTGGCAAGTTTTATTGTAAATCATGTGATTAGCATTAATCTAATCACTCTGGTGCATACGAATGCTCTGATACCTGCTGTGACAACCCCATCCGAGATAATTCCGTACTATCGCCTAAACCACTCCATTTGGTCATTAAGTGACAATAAAGAATCATCACTTGGAAACACAAGGAGGATCAAACGTATGCATTAAACTCCCACGAAGGAGAGTCCAGAGTGCCTTACAAATTAACATCAAATTCCCCGTAGGGTCCATTATTACAAACATAGTTCTTGACATGAAAGTAAATGGTTCAAAGTTTATTGAAAACAGCGGAAGTACTATTAGCGGTACGATACGACATCAAAGGAGGCCATCCGTGATGCCATTACTCGGCGTCGTCATCCACCCATTCCAGCTCCCAGCCTGGTGGCATCTCACCAGGCCAAACAACTTCACCTGAAAGCAACAATTTAAGCAAGGCTGAGTATACTAGTACTTAGCAAGACTTACCCGAAAAAAGTTACCTCTAGACATGTGGGGCTTTTGGCTGGTGGGTTTGTTTTGCCAAAAAGCAACTAGGATCATGGATCCTCACTTTCAATATTTTAGCTCAGATTCTAGTGAGATTATCATTACTACCATGAGCAACTAATACAATCAAGAATTGTACAACAATTAATTCACACAGAAGACTTCACATAGTTCCATCATTAAGGGATATCATGGCCAACTGATTAAGGAGTGTCGGATAACGGTGAGAGGCCGACAATCGATTGATTCATAAAACCTTGCAAGGTAAACCTAAACACACAGAGCGGTGCCCCAACAGAGCCGACACCGACCAAACAGTTCCCAAAAATACTCGGGTTGGGATAGTAGCCTACAGTCCCGAGCACAAGGCTATCTGGCATGCCCCACCTATTACACCCAGCCTCACACAAGTACCCTTCTCCTGGTTGCAAGCCGGGCAGGAGACGAATCGAGAGTACTAGTAGTAAAATCCCGTGCCTTCTTATTAAGGTACTAGGCTTACTGGTCCCATTCCCGACAAGTGCTTAGTACGTTCAAAAGCTTAGCCCATGAAGCCACAGGACCGGAGCCCAAATCCCATGCTCTTACCACATGAGAAATCTATTTATATAAGGGGTGATTCCAAAAAGGAAATCCTATTCTCGCGAGTGACGAACATCACTTGACTTTTACTGGATCCTTAAAGCTTAGCATCTAACGACCTAGCATACTAGTAAAACAACATAGGCACCTACGGATCATGCAACTAGGGTTTCATTCAATTCCTGAACGTAAATGCACATAGAATAACAAAGATAGTTGCATAAATTTAAATAAAACATGGGTTAATGATAAAACCGGGGCTTGCCTTCGTCGGCACAAGCAGTTAGACAAACTTCCGGACTTTGGCCCGGGTCTTGCTCTACAGTGACGTAGTGCACGTCTCCTCCTTCTCCCTCGTACTTGTCCACTGGCACGAACGTGTAGCTACCGCCGGGAACTTCTGCACGGAGGATGCAAATGCAAGACTTAAGTGACCATTTGATTTAATTAATTTCAAAACAACTTATGAAAAACATGGGGTGTTTGGTGACCACATTCACCTAGATAATAATACATTCAGCATACTCTTCCTATAAAGGAACAATATGCGTTGCTTTATTATCTAGACTTTTTAATAGTGATTGTGTACATATATATACAAGTAAATTAATTTAATTCTCACAAAAACAACAAGGGGTTGGTTATAAACTTGTTAGCAAGTTTCTCAACACAAACACAAAGTCCTCAGCTAAGAGTTGTGATTTTCCAATTAATTTCAATATTAAGCCTGCAAAGGCTCCTTCACATTAATGCACAAAAATAAATCATAAAACACCAAGACTGGTGCTCCCTGGTCTCATTGAGTCTAATACCAACCACTGATCATACATGCACACATGCTTAAGCCATAAAAATAAATATATCAATTATAGCATTTCTATTCACCATAAACAAGATAAATGCATATAAAAATAAATATAACATTTCTGGACCCAAACGTTCTCCTACGCATGCTCTGGTCTAAAACAAGTCTAGGAAACCAACAAACACATCTATAGCCTTTATAGATCTTGATCTACACATTTATTATTAAAAATAAGCATAAATCAGGAAATAATATTTCTAGCAGAGATAAAATCATGATAAATTCATCAGAGGTGCATTCTAACATTACCAGATTATAGCCGGAAGTAGGGATCAAAAATAATTATATTTTATGCTACAAAATTCATCTAGGCAGATTTGATAATAATATAGGATAAATCCTATAAAAAGATTTCTTCAGTAACATTGTGTTATTTTTGGCACAGGACCTACATATGCTAGTGCTCAGAACATATCCCAAATCCAGCTCAAGATCATGTATGGATTTTGCAGAAACATAGATCTAGGTAAATCACATTTCAATTTTTCAAGCAAAAACTATAGCTCAAAAGTATATACATGCTTTGCAAAAGTTGTAGTTCTAGTCAACGCCCTCGGCAAAAACAGAGCATAGCAAAATTGGGTTTGCAATTTTTGGATTTTTCTACGATTTTATATGGATTTTACAACTTGCAGGCAAAACACAAAAAAATGGAAGAATCATTTTTCACAAGTCTCTGGAACCTTTCAACTTCACAACACTACCCTCTGCTTTAACAGACAGGACCCTACAAGGCCTTGGCCCTCACACAACTGCCCTCGGCGGTAGGGCTGAGCTTGCCGCCGGCGAGGGACGACCCGAGCTGGCAAATAAATGGCCCGAGGCTGTGATTGGTCTCACCCGTGACCGATTGGCGGTGGTGGCTGGACCGATGATGCCGTCGGCGAGCGGCGGCAGCGGGACAGGGGTAGTACGGCCGCGGTGGTGTGAAGTTCGGCGAGGGAACAGGTGGGGCTGGGTAATGTTCGGCGCACAAAGCTTCTAGGTGCCCTAGGGAAGGTGCTAGATGGGTCCCCTGGTTTGGAGAACCAGTGGAGGGGAGAGCTCGACGATGGCGATCCGGCGGCAGCCGCGGGAGCTCGGGCTCCAGCGAGCAGGCAGCTCGGTTAGGCCCAGGCAGCTCGGTTAGGCCAAGGCACAGGCGTGTAAGCTAGGTGTGTGCGAGGAGAAGGTTTAGGCTTGCTCAGATAGCCATGGGTGCGAGCGAAGCAATGAGCTGACCAGGGGCTGCCAAAGGCGGGCGGGCGGCGGCTTGGTGCTCGCGCGAGGAGAGGAGGCTGCGGTTTTATAGCTGGGCGCAAGGCGGTGGGGGGTGCTTCCTTGTGCGCCAAAGCGACCAAGCTGTGGTGTGGACCGCGTCATGGCCGAAGTACGGCGGAAAGGGGGCGGCGATGTGCGGCGGCCGTCGGGCAATGGCAACGCTTGGGCGGCGCGGCGTGGCCAACGCGCACGCACCACGTGGCTCGGCCAAGGACCCACGCACGTCACGCACAGGGGCTAAGGAGCACGCGCGCACGAACGCTAGGCGCCGGCCGCCCCGGCGTGCGTGTACGGCCGGTACGGCGACACACCGACGCGGTCGGGCGCGAGCAGTGCGGTGACGTCACGCGCGCGGGGCGCTCTGGCTCTGGCACAATGTCAAAGTAGCACTGTTTGACCAGGCTTTTCTCGAATTTTTGCTACAAAAGTGATCCAAAGTTTTAATACCAAAGTGGTAGATCCTGTATTACTCTACAACTTTCATAAAGGGCGTAGGGTCTTTTCTCCACCATTTTTGTACAATTTGAATGCCAAGATCACTGATTTCTGGGCTCCTGTGAATAGTAACCCTGGGTGTTGACTTGAGTTTTTGACCTATTTAAGCTCCAAATCTCAAATGCCACTCAACATGAAAGTTGTGTCCCTCGACAAAACACACAACTTTTACATTGGGTGATTTTGAAGTGTCTAGGTCAAATTTGGAGAACGCGGCAAAAGTTCCGGCTGACAATGGGGGCAAAGGGGTGTTCAAGGGGTTTTGAGTAGGGTTTGACCAAGGGTTGACCAAGGTTGACCATAAGGGGTCATTGGGGATGTTTTCGAGGTGATGGCCTAGGTTGATCGTTGTTTGACCAAAGTCAACGCAGTTGACCTGCTCATTAGGGGTTAATTAACCCAGCTGAAAACCTGGGGCATCACAGCAATGGCCGCAACAATAGACGTGAGGATCGCAAGGATGATCGCCGTGACGACCAGCACAATGATCGTCGGGATGACCGACGTGATGACCGACGTCGCCAAGATGACCATAACCGCCACAACAACAACCATAAAGAACGATCTCCACAACCACCTCGTAAAGGGAGAAACCCCCACGGTGCATTCCAAACGGCCAACCGAGAGATTAACTTTATCGTCAGTGGTCGCCAAGCGGCCAAAAGAAATAGACAGAACCGATCAAACGCTAGGGAAATTGGGCATGTTAACATTGAAAACCCGTAGCCTCTGCGTTGGTCCGAATTCCCAATCTATTTCTCCACGAAAGATCAATGGGTTCACATCCCTGACCTCGGGACTTACCCGCTGGTCGTTAACCCCATAGTCAATGGGCCCTTTCTGCCTAAGACCCTCATTGACGGGGGCAATAGCTTGAACATCATCTTCACGGAGACGCTACGCAAGATGGAGTTCGACTTCAACAAGATGACTGCCTACGATGAGCCCTTCCACGGGGTCGTGCCCCGCAAGGCTGCGTACCCCATAGGTCATGTATGCCTACCGGTCACCTTTGGCACAAAGGAGAACTTCCCCATAGAATATTTGACGTTCGAGGTCGCGGACTTTCGCTCTTCGTACCACGCCATCCTCGGGCGACCTATGCTCGCCATGTTCATGGCCATACCTCATCACACCTACCTCATCATGAAGATGCCAACACCAAATGGAATTCTCTTCGTCCTCGGGGACATCATGGTCTCCTACAACGGCGAAAGCACTACCGTCGAGCTCTCCAAAGACTTAGCGTTCAAAGCTGTAGCAACGGTCATGGTCGCCCAGGCAGCCAAGATCAACCAAACCAACTTGGAAGTACCAGAACAGAAGCGTACAAGCACGGCTCTGGACCCAAGTCCAGCTGTCAAGAAAGTTTGCCTCGGCCTGCCTGACGCATCCAAGGAAGTTGTCATCGGGGCCAACCTCGACGCCAAATAGGAACTCACACTCACCGAATTCCTCAGGGACAACGATGATATCTTCGCATGGAGCCCATCCGATATGCCTGGTGTCCCCAGGGAGCTGGCTAAGCACACACATGAAGTCAACAAGACTTCACGACCTATCAAGCAAAAGCTCTGGCGATTTGCAAAAGATAAAAAACAACCAATAGAGGTAGAAGTCTATAAGCTCTTAGCTGCAGGATTTATCAAATAATGTAAACACCCCGTTTGGCTCGCAGACTTGGTCCTTGTACCAAAGAAAACTGGCGGATTAAGGATGTGTATCGATTACACTGACCTCAACAAGCACTGCCCACAGGATGCCTTCCCTCTTCCTCGTATCGACCAGGTCGTGGACTCCATCGCTGGTAGGGTTCTACTCTACTTCCTCGACTGCTACTCAGGGTATCACCAGATAGCCCTGCATCCAGACGACAAGATAAAACAACATTCATAACTCCTCACGACATCTATTGCTACAAGATCATGACCTTCGGCCTAAAAAACGCTGGAGCAACGTATCAGAAGGCAATTCAGAAATGCCTGGCGTCACAGATTGGGAAGACGATGTGGTCGTCAGGACCAGCAAAGAAGATCAGCTCATCGCTGACCTCACCGAAACCTTCGCCAACCTATGATAGTTAAAGTGGAAGCTCAACCCAACCAAGTGTGTCTTCGGTGTACCTTCCGGATTGCTCCTGGGCTTCATGGTCGGACACCGAGGCATTGAAGCCAACCCCGCGGAGGTCGATGCTATTCGCAAGATGGCCAAGCCATCCAAGAAGAAAGATGTCATGAAGCTCACAGGAATGATGGCGGCCCTAGGTCATTTCATCAGCAAGCTCGGCGAGAAAGGTTTACCCTTCTTTAAGCTATTGAAGAAGGCAGACAAGTTCGTGTGGGACGACGAAGCCCAAAAAGCATTTGAAGCTCTCAAAAAGTCCTTGACGACACCACCAATTATGACTCCACTAACCCCAAAGGAAACGCTCCTACTCTACATCTTTGCCACCACTAATGTGGTCAACACAGTCCTCGTCACTGAGCGAGAAGAAGAAGGGCAGGCCTATCCTATTCAACGACCTCTGTATTACGTAAGCGAGGTCCGGGCCGACGCTAAGACATGTTACACACAACCACAGAAGCTGCTCTATGCACTCCTTATTACGTCTAGAAAGCTTCGCCACTACTTCCAAGCTCACAAGATCGTGGTTCCATCATCTTTCCCGTTAGGAGAGATCATCCGCAACCACGATGCCAACGGCCGCATCGTCAAGTGGTTGGTTGAGCTTGGAGAATTCAACATCCAGTTTTGCCACCCGCAAGCGATCAAGTCGCAGATCCTCGTAGACTTCTTGTCTGAGTGGACAGAAATCCAGATGTCCCCTCCCAAGGAGCGGCCTGAACACTAGATAATGTACTTCGATGGTGCCCTCAACCTCGAAGGAGCAGGCCCAGGTGTGCTACTATTGACGGTGATAATCCGTCAACCTAGCCATGAGTTTACCTTCGGTGTTGGCATGACTTTTGTATCTTATTCATTGGTACTAACCCCCGTGGTATAACAAGTTCACTTGTGCATGTCGGTTTTGGAGTTAAGTGTTTACGCAGGGTTTTAACGTTGAAAGCAAGACTTCCGGGATAAGTTCATTAAGCACCTCATGACAAGACCTTGAAGCCCGATACAAGTCAAGCAATGAAGTGAACATGACTCCAAGAGCCCAAGGACCAAGCTCGAGAAGATGATAAACTCCGAGGACCGAACTAGAAAAGTGCTGAATCTTGCAAGACAAGGAGTTGAGTCCAATTCGGAGAGAAACCGACGTCAAGGGCCCGCATGCAAAAGGAGAGAACATCTAGAAGACGTGAGAAGCAACACCGGGCGAAGCAGGCCACAAATTGGGCCGAAAAGGGCCCAGGCCGGTCGGCCCAGGCCGGCCGGCCCAGCCCTTTTCAGGTCCCAATCGGCCTCCCCTTTGACCTAATTGCTTCTCAGGCTATAAATAGCCCCCTGACCGAGAGCCACGAAGCAATCAAGACGTAATCCGCCGCCGAGGAGCAGAGAAGCTTGACGGACACCATCTCTTAGATGAGGGTCGTGCTAATTGTCTAGGGTTTGCCTAGCCGACGTGGGAACCTTGCATGGAAGACCACGTCGGAGCTCTGGAGCGAGGATCAAGATCGAGGGAGGGCCCCGTTTGTGATCTTGTTCATGTAATCATTCATGGTGAAGTTTGTAAGTGAATCTGATTTCTAGCGGTCAAGTGCCTTCTCGATGATTTTGTTTTCTTCTTGGTTTTGCTTCTTCTACGATCTAGTTTGCAGCTAGATTACTTAGGGTGCTCTTGTAGCCGTGGTGGCTAGAGGTGCATACCGGACCGGCCAAGTGATTTCAACTTGTTCTATCGAACTCGCCCTAGACTACCCGCATGAGTAGGGATACGTTGTGACAGAATGGGGGTTCCGAAAGGCGGGCGTTTTCGGAGTCGGATGGGAAGGCCACGATTTAAAAATGCTTTTAATGAGATTCGCTTTTCTATCTTCATCTATCATGTTTGGAGCTACAACATAAGCATGATCTAGACTCTCTAGATCGGTTATCTTTTGCTTTCTCTTGCTACCTCTTTAGTAGATTAGATTAGATTCGTTTTCTTTATGAGTTAGTAGATTAGATGCAACTTATCTCCATAAGATAGCTTACCTTGCTTTACTAGATTGAATCCTTGCGTTGCACAATGTTCCACGGATTCGATACCTTGGGTTCACCACTCGAGGGAAAAAGGGTCCCTTGACTACGACGGGAGACTTGTCCACTTGCAAGTCACAAACGAACTTTGATATAATTATTAACCGTCAACAAGTCCCTTTTTCTGGCGCCGTTGCCGGGGAACAAGCAATCAAGATCCGATCTAGTATCGCTTATTTTTCAGTTTTTCTTTTGATTTTTTTTCCATCTCTTATGTTTGATCATCCCCAAAAAGAAAAAAAATAATCTAATCTAGTCTTGATTAACCCTAATTTTTCTTTTCTTTTTAGATTTTTGTTTTATTGCTAACCCTAACCGGAGATGGTTGGCTACCTCTGCAAGAAACCCAAAACTTTTTTGTGGATGATACAGGAAAACTTTACAGGCAAAGGTGACGTGCAACACAAGCTAAAAGGGTGGAAACCCTAAATTCAAAAGTTGAAGTCGAAGGACCGTCAAAATCTCCAAGGGAATCACCACCTCTAAGTCCAAAGGAAGATCAACCTCAACAACCGGAGTGCGAGAGCTATGCACCCCGAACATTGTTGATCTACCTATCATAAACCTTGAAGACGCCGGGAGGCCGTTCAAGGTCAAGGTCTCAACTATCCGCATGACGATTGCGAGAGCTGAATGCATACGAGCCAGATTCCTTGAGTGGCATATCGGTTCACTTAAGAGGAGGATGGAGAAGATGGAGATGGAGAAAGAAGCTCAACACCTAAAGGCCGCCGAAGCAAGATCCACATGCAATGAGTGTGTGGAGCATGACCATGTCCAAGGACGTTGTCACTAAGTTCGAGGCTATGGAGAAAATATTGAAGAATTTAGTAGGCAAGGTGACGGAGGTCGGAACCTCTACACGTGAAGTGTTCATTGTGATGAAGATGCTAGACGCAAGTGGGACAACTTGACGGGCGCCCGATAGGTAACAAAAAAGAATATCCGAGACAACTCCAAGGTCCCAAGACGGCGAAGGCTACTCAAACTCATTCGGAGAGATGGAGGATCACACTAGGAGACCATGAAGATCACGATCGAAGGACCGGAGTTTGAGATGCCGAGCCACTACATGAAGGAAGTTGTTGCATTCGTCAAGACCAAAGAACAATGCCAGCCTGTGAAGACCAAAAAAATTGACTAAGCCGAAGAAGAAGCCCGTGCCCAAGATGGTGTGGAAGTGGGTACCCAAGATTGCAACGCCCGCAAAGAGCGTTGATCCGAAGTAAACAAGTGAAGAAGTCTAGCCATGGACTATAAACGAAGCGCTAGGCGGGAGGCAACCCGTTTCGTCGAGTCAAGAATAAGCTACCGGGTGGACAACCCGATTCCAGGTTTTTCGAGTCTTTTCAAGTAATTCAGTTTTGAATTTTACTACGCAAAACATTAGACTTAGAATGGTTGAACAATATTAGAGACATAATTCTTGGTTGAATATTTTGCTTTGTCATAAACCCTTTGCATGAACCCTCCTATGTGTTTGTTCGTTCTTTTTCGAGAAATCACAACCAAATAATTTCAGAACCTATCTCAACCATTCATCCTCTTTATGATGTTGTGGTTGACTTGCTTTTCATGCTAAAAACACACGAGTAGAGCCACGACTTGTATCTAGATGTTATTTAAATTTCATCACGTGGTAGGACTCGCGTGAACCTAGAAACTTGATTTTTGGTTGATTTAAAAATCCATATCCTTGGTTTCTCTAAGATTAGAATTTTTCTAAGCCTCACTTAATTTTATCTCATTCAAAATCTCTCTCTTCTAATCAAAATTACAACCTAAACCTATGCCCCCATGATCAAGCCGGGAGAAGTTTGCTCTCAACCAATGAAGGCAAACTATACCGGTGAGACCGATATCAACGTAGTCGGAAAATATTTTCGACTTACATTTGTTTTTAATGGTTTAAAAACCTCTCTAAATTTATGCTTGAGCTCTTGCATGGCTCTGAAAAATATTTTTAAATTTCGAAATTAGAGGAGTGCTTAGCCTTAAACACACTTAAAGGGAGGCAATCTAGTTTGAATTAATCATACATGCACCATGATACATCACGGGATGCCCCTCCAACATCTTTTATCAAACCACATGCAAAGTACAAGCATGGGGGGGGGCAGCCAAGACCTTGTTTTGTAGGAATATCATTGATGCATGTGAGGCAAGGGAGTATGGAAGTGAATCAAGCGAAAACATCAAGTGGAAGGAGCAATAATGCAAGCGGATGAGTGGACAAGAACGTTTGGAAGGTGTACGCAGTCACGAAGCAACATGAATGCACTAGAGAAGAACCGAGCCAAGAGGAGGAGAGAGGTAAGTCTTTCATCCAACTCTTTGTTCGTGTGCTCTAGTTTGTAGGCCGGAACCACCTTAGACTTAGCCATCCACCGCGTTTGTTTCGTGCAACAAATCACATCCTTAATCCACTCAAAGTCCAGACTCCAAAATAATATTTGTGTACCTTGTTACCGGGTGAAAACCCCGGATATATATTTGTGAAGGAGAGTGCTGCAATCATGGAGGAAAACTACAAGCCTTTTCACCGAAGAAGAAGGAATCATCGTCGTCTAAGCCATCAACCTCTTCGAGGAGGCACTTGGTTTCCGAGTTTCCTCGGAGTATGGAGGAGGACACGGCACCGCCGAGGAGGAACCACACTCTTCTCCTTGGTGGCATGAGGGCCACATGAAACTCGTTTATTAGGTTTACCAAACTTCAATAACATATGGAGGAGCCGCTCGTCCAACCTCGCCACTTGACACGATCATCCGCTCCACCTCCATACGCTCTGCGGTATTCCGAGGGGTATGTAATCATGACGGAGGAGGAGGAGAAGAAGCTCGCTCACCTTAAGTAGAGGCTTGTAGCGAACGTCGACATCGATGACCAAGCTCTCCACATATTGGGTTTCACACGGGACACCGGTGCAATTCTCTAACGGAGTGTCGGCAAACACCCACAAGGAATTCGCCTAGAAAATTTTCATGACCATGGCGCATACCCTTGATGAAGGAGTGCTGAGTCTCTCATTCCGTTGGAGAGAGCCCACAAGTGGAGAAGAAGGAAGACACCGTCGGAAGGGTAACCTTGATCAATGATGCTATTTCTAGCACCTTGATGGGGTAATCTCCTTTCATCCATGGGTTGCAATCGATCTTGAGATGTAATCACACTTTGTTGGATTATCTATCTATCATATTGTGCTGAAAATACTTTAATGTTTAAGGTTAGATACCATGCCGTAAAGGAAGTAAGGGCTCCAATGCTTCCTTGGATCCATTCAACACAATCCCCGATAGATTAGATTGGTTTTCATGTTCGAAACGATTGCATGTTCTAGTATCGTAGACCCATGGGCGAGTGTCTCCTATTTTCAAAAGGGAGCTCCAGAACAAGTGGATGTGCATAAAGGCACATGGGAAGGTTTTTGGAGTATGATCACGGAGGAGACCATCAACGAAGAAATACTATCCGAACCCCATCATCCAAGTGTGTCACTTTTGTGCAAGTGGATTTTTGGGAGAATAAGAGAGACAAAGATAACCAACACGGAGTTGAATTGGCTTTACTCGGCTTTGATTGCCAAGTGGCCAATAGACCCCACTCACCTATGATCAACCGGTGGTGTTGTTAAGCAACATCGAGTTCGGGAGATATTGGTTCGGGGTGTTGCCTCTCCATATTGGCTATCTCTTTAAAACCGGGTATTACAAGGAACCCGAATCATCTCCTACCCGGGACTTCCATAGGAATATATGAAGAAAGGAAAATATATAAGTGAAGATGAGAGAGGAGGCTTCCAAGTGGCCTAGGTGAATTTGCCCCTTCCGGATTGAAGGTTAAAACTTTTTCTTGAGGGGAAGAAGATTGGTTAGAGGAAGGACTTCTTGTGCCGGCAAAGAAAAATAAATGAGAAGGATTATAGGAGAAGGATCTTCTATGGCCCAAGAATAAGGTGCACAACAAAATATGTCCCACCATTGGGAGGAACCCCGGCGCCGCCGAGTTACTACGGTGGTGTACCAATGCAAGCATGGGGGAGTGGTGCAGCCATACCCCCACCATTTTTGCGGTGCCCAACGTAGCCTTTGCGGAGCCATATGCACACCTTCCTCAACCACAACAAAATGTAGCCACCATTGGAGGATACGCTGCAAGGAACATGCAATTTATTGCAGCCATCCAATCCAATGCAAACCAAATGGGTGAAGGAAATTCAAACGTCGCTTATGTGCTTGGACACCTTCACCTAGAACCGTCGGACAATTCATAGGAGGAGAGGCGCATTCCTATTACAAGTAAGGGTACAACAACCAAGACTATCAATATGAACCACCGGCGGAAGATTAGAGAGAGGAGGAGCTTTAGTTATCTTTCCTTTACCCCCTTTTTCTTTAATTTCAGCTTGTTTGCGCCTATGTATGCGTAGTGTTTTCAGTTTTTATTTAAATTTCAGCAAGTGTGTTAGTTTAATTTTTCAGCGTGTGTCTTAGTTTTTATTTTCATCATGAATAATGTCACCACCAAGTTTTTACCTCTGGTAAAGTTACAAAGTTTGTGCCATGATGATATATGATTATAATTGCCGCTTTGTTTATCTTTGTAATTGATTTATGCATGTTTAACCTAGTGCTCTCTTAAAAATACAAATCTGAAATTATTTAAGTGCTAGCTTAATCTTCAGCGGAGGTTATGATTAAAATAAAGACCCATGGTGTTTTATGTGCTCTCAAGTTATGAATAGATTAAAGATGTCTTTTATGCTCAAAAATATTGCTAACCTTGTCATAAATATCACTTGTGTGTCGCTCAACCTATCAAGAGCCTTATATATATTTGAGTGCATAAACTTTAGTGTACAAGATTTATTTTTGAGTGAGTTATTGCAGGCCATGATTTCTCTGGCCCGAGACTAAGAAGCTGGTCATTCCGTTTTTGCGTATCTATCTTTTTGCTAGCCTTTTATCCGTGCATTGTGTATCCCCGCATTGGAGATCTCACAAACCTCGCCGGATATCCACCCTCAAACCAAATATCATCTTTTGTGATTACCTCCTTGACCACAACCTATCATTGAGAATTGATCATCAATTCAAGGAAGATCGCAAGACGGTGCCAACATTGAAGATTTCAAGTATCTCTCCAAAGGAAAAATATTTCCGGTACCTACCTTATTCTTCGCCTCTTTGCTCGAGGACGAGCAACGTCTAAGCATGGGGGAGGAGGTAGGTACGGTGCAGTTTTAGTGTTCAAAGGGGAGTATTTTAAAAAAAATGATGAATGAAAAAAAATTAAGGTGATGTACGTGACTTCCAAGGTGAAGGTCTCAAAAGAAAAAAAAATATATATATAATGAAAGAAAGAAAGAAAGAAAGAACGAAAAGAATGAGAAATATGAGAAAGAGAAAAAAATATGAGTATGCGTAAAGTGAACTCCCCGGTTCTCTAAGAGTGCATTCAAGGCTTCAAGTTTAAAAGATCCAATCTCATTCTCCAACCATGTGCAATCCGATAACGAGGACTTCCTTTGTGCCTCGGGATCACTCTTTGCCATTTGCACATGTCCACTCATCTAAAGTGTGTGTATTTTTCTCTTTCCCCTCCTTGACTTAACATTATTTTCCAATGACCTTTTTGACGAGTCTCGGTAAGACCATGAGAAGCTTGTCTTGTTTTGACAACACCTCATTTATAAAATCTTGGTAGGACTAAACTTTCCCAAAGCTCCATATAAAGCCTACCACATATGTGATGAGAGGGAAAGGAGTAGAATATATAGGCTTGAGAGACAAGTGAGATGAGAGTTCATGAGCAACATGCAAGGTGATTTAAATTTGTGAACTTGGTTTAGCTCTTTTCTTTATATCGTTCTTTATTCCAAAAATTCTGAGATCTATTTAAACTTTGTGAGCATGTTAATACTTGTGGGATAAGCTTACTTAAATATCTACCTTCCGTAGGGATGAAGGCTAGTACATTATGGAACTTTAATGAATTAAAATTTTGAGAGCATTATGTTTTCTCATGTGTGATCAAGTGCAAGGTTTCAACATTGTTTGGCAATGATGATATCCATCGAAGGCTTACTCGAGGACGAGCAAGGTTTAAGCATGGGGGAGATGTTGACGGTGAAAATCCGTCAACCTAGCCATGAGTTTACCATCGGTGTTGGCATGACTTTTGTATCTTATTCATTGGTACTAACCCCCGTGGTATAACAAGTTCACTTGTGCATGTCGGTTTTGGAGTTAAGTGTTTATGCGGGGTTTTAACGTTGAAAGCAAGACTTCTGGGATAAGTTCATTAAGCACCTCATGACAAGACCTTGAATCCCGATACAAGTCAAGCAATGAAGTGAACATGACTCCAAGAGCCCAAGGACCAAGCCCGAGAAGATGATAAACTCCGAGGACCAAACCAGAAAAGTGCTGAATCTTGCAAGACAAGGAGTTGAGTCCAATTCGGAGAGAAACCCACGTCAAGGGCCCGCATGCAAAAGAGGAGAACATCTAGAAGACGTGAGAAGCAACACCTGGCGAAGCAGGCCACAAATTGGGCCGAAAAGGGCCCAGGCCGGTCGGCCCATGCCGGCCGGCCCAGCCCTTTTCGGGGCCCAATCGGCCTCCCCTTTGACCTAATTGCTTCTCAGGCTATAAATAGCCCCCTGAGCGAGAGCCACGAAGCAATCAAGTCGTAATCCGCCGCCGAGGAGCAGAGAAGCTTGAGGGACACCATCTCGGAGATGAGGGTCGCTAATTGTCTAGGGTTTCCCTAGCCGACGTGGGAACCTTGCATGGAAGACCACGTCGGAGCTCCGGAGCGAGGATCAAGATCGAGGGAGGGCCCCGGTGGTGATCTTGTTCATGTAATCATTCATGGTGAAGTTTGTAAGTGAATCCGATTTCTAGCGATCAAGTGCCTTCTCGATGATTTTGTTTTCTTCTTGGTTTTGCTTCTTCTACGATGTAGTTTGCAGCTAGATTAGTTAGGGTGCTCTTGTAGCCGCGGCGGCTAGAGGTGCATACCAGACTGGCCAAGTGATTTCAACTTGTTCTATCGAACTCACCCTAGACTACCCGCATGAGTAGGGATACATTGTGACAGAACGGGGGTTCCGAAAGGCGGGCGTTTTCGGAGTTGGATGGGAAGGCCACAATTTAAAGATGCTTTAATGAGATTCGCTTTTCTATCTTCATCTATCTTGTTTGGAGCTACAACATAAGCATGATCTAAACTCTCTAGATCGGTTATCTTTTGCTTTCTCTTGCTACCTCTTTAGTAGATTAGATTAGATTCGTTTTCTTTATGAGTTAGTAGATTAGATGCAACATATCTCCATAAGATAGCTTACCTTGCTTTACTAGATTGAATCCTTGCGTTGCACATTGTTCCACGAATTCGATACCTTGGGTTCACCACTCGAGGGAAGAAGGGTCCCTTGACTACGACGGGAGACTTGTTCACTTGCAAGTCACAAACGAACTTTGTTATAATTATTAACCGTCAATAGCTACTCATCTCTCCTTAGGGGGAGCAGCTTAAGTACGTCCTGCAAATTCACTACAAGGCCTCCAACAACGGTGTAGAGTATGAAGCCCTAATTCACGGGCTCCGTATAACAGTGTCCCTTGGCATCAAGCGACTACTGGCTTTCGGCGATTCCAAGGTCATCATTGAGCAAGTCAACAAGGAATGGGACTACGTCAAGGATACGATGGATGCTTACTGCACTGAGATTCGCAAACTCGAAGGCCACTTAGAGGGAATCGAGTTCCAGCACGTCCCATGAAACAACAACGTGGTCGCCGATGTACTCTCCAAACTAGGCTCTCGACGAGCTCTAGTCCCAGTAGGTGTGTTCGTCCAGGACCTACGCAAGCCTTCAATCAAGCTTCTGGACCCAGATAACCCAGAACTACCTACAAACGATCAAAACTCAACACCTCCCCGCGACATGCTGATGTCAGAAATAGAAGATGATTGATGCAAGCCCTTCATAGACTTCGTACTCGACCAGCTCTTCCCTGACGACAAAGCAGAAAGAGAGCATATCACACGACGAAGTGCTAACTACATCGTGATCGATACCGACCTATACAGAAAAGCCGCCTCTACTGGCGTTTTCATGAAATGCATCTTAAGATTAGAAGGACTACAACTCCTAGCTGAGATCCACAGCGGTGAGTGTGGCTGTCACGCGGCATCCACCAAACTGGTCGGCAAGGCATACCGATCTGGATTCTACTGGCCCATGGCCCTAACCAATGCTAAAGACTTCGTTAAGAGGTGCAGACGATGTCAACTTTTTGCCAAATAGCAGCACCTGCCAGCTCAAGTCCCGTGTACCATCCCTCCATCATGGCCCTTTGCCATGTGGGGTCTTGATGCTGTAGGACCGTTTCGTACCGCCCCAGGTGGCCAAAAACATATTTTGGTCGACGTCGACAAATTCACCAAGTGGATTGAAGTCCGACCTGTTGCGAAAGTAACATTAGAAGAAGCCGCAAAGTTCATTGTTGGTGTTTCTTATGTCGTTACCAAAGTTGCAACGACGCTAGAAAGCATGTGGGTATACTACATGATCACAGATAAATCCGCAAGTGCACGGATACCGCTGTAGCTTTCACCCGAGAGTATTCCAAGATATCGATTTCCTCGGGGAACGAGAAGTGTAAAGAACCTGAACTAATTCGTCCGAGGGATATAGTGACAAAGGATAGAAAGGAAAGGGTAGATTTTAGGTAGAGAGGGGATATCTAATGAATTTTGGGACTCGTGAGGGTCACGGATAGAATCTAGATACAACTTGCCGCTCGTCGGGGATAGAGGGTGAGGACCATGTGTGGTTCGAGGACCGGTGGATGGTCGCTTCCTTGTGTGATGAGTGATTGACAACGTTGTGTGGACTGATTCTTGGCTATGTATTGCAGGTGCAGGTTGCGGCTTGACTCCTGTTGGTGCAGGTGAAGAACAAGCGCGAAAGGTCGTTGCCGGAGAGGCCTCCAAGTGTGGAGAAGACAAGTAGGCTTCGTTCGAGGGACCCGGTGGCCGGCGGAGTCAAGTGCGGGCCGCATGGTGGCATGAACAAGAAGATGAAGTCGTGGACGGTTTCTTGGTTGAGCCTCAAAACCAAGGTCGAGCCGGGACTACGTGGGAGCCAAGTCATGAGTGGAGATTGGCAAAGGCTACATCGAGTTCGCGGGGTTTCCGGTGGTTCACCAGAAAACCACTGGGTTCCTTGGTTGATCCACAAAGCCAAGACCGGAGAACCGAAGACGGAGGTGCGAGCGGCACGCACCGGTCGACCGGTGGGGACCGGTCTCGACCGGTGAGGAGCACCGGCTCGACCGGTGTGCGTCGACGCGGTCCGAATCTTCGAAGCGGAGGACACGCGTCGGGATCGCATGGCTTGCGTCGAGGCTACGCAGGTGCGGTCGCCGGGCATCCGTCCGATGGTGAAGACATCAAGAATTCCAAATCCGCCCTTGAGGGGCTTGTATCCCTAGTTAGTAGAGAAGGGCATTTTAGACATTCGGTTGCCTCCATATAACCCCAGAGGTGAGAGGATGGCAGCCAACTCTTGGAACCCTAGCTCATTAGTTTTCCTATTTTCCACCTATTTTCCTTAGGTTTTCTCTAGGACTAGCAAGAGAGCTTCACGGAGAGATCTTGTAGAGAGGGATGGATGATCGGGCGGCTTGCTAGACCTTGTACGAACCTTTGTTTCATGTCTAGATGATTCGGCGTGGTTCCTCAAGGTTTGGATGTGTTTTCCCCGGTTGTTCTTGGTGGTGATTTTCGGAGCCCTTTCTCGGTGATTTCCTTGGGTTGTTTTCGGGGCTTTTCTCTTGGGGATTTGATGGGGGAAATTTGTGGGAACCCTTCGTGGTTCTTTGGGCTGTGATTCCCCTCCCAAATCCGTGAGTAAAAGTGCTCGATTTTGGGGTTTCTTGAGTTCTTGGGTTGGAAGTTCTTTCGGCGGGATTTCTTCGATTCCTCCTTTTTGGACGAGTTTTGGTGGGATTAAACTTGGCTATGAACTCCTCATGAGGTGTTCATGATATCCCCAAAGTCTTGTTCAAGTCCGTGGAGCGATTCGGGAGATCGAGATTTGGATTTGGGGGAGTTGACCCGCGGGTGCTTTGTTCATCCCGAGTTGCCCGAGCCACACACGGTCGACCGGTGCTCTTGACCGGTCTGACCGGTGCAAGCCCTTGTGGGATTTTGCTCGGGTGAACGTCTTGGTGTGTTCGTTGTTGTCCAGTGTTGCTGCTGTTTCGAGTTTGGGTCCGTTTGGTGGTCGGTTGGCCTGTTTGGTGCCTTGGGGGCTTTCAGGCTACCATCGGTCTGACCAGTGTGTCTCACCGGTCTGACCGGTGTAGAGCCACTTATTGAAAGTTGCTCAATTTCACCAGCAGGAACCGGTCTGACCGGTGGTGCTCACCGGTCTGACCGGTGTGGGTCTGTAGACTCGGGGTTTGTTTTTCCGCTGCGTTCTCGAGTCGGAAGGCTGTGTGTGTTGGTTCCTAGGTCCGGTGGCACTCCAGTGGCTACGTGGGCTTGGCCAACTTGGGTAGTGAGTCGGAGACGTGTGTTGGAAGCCGTGTTCGTCTTGTTGGAGTTTTCATCTCCTTCGAGAAGAATTTTTATCGGCTCCCATTCACTCCCCCCCCCCTCTCGGTTCGCCGTATCGGTCCTTCTAGTGGTATCGGAGCGGGTTCGGGTCTTTGTTGACTCTAACCGCCTAAGATCCAAGGATGGCGTACCGGAACGGGGTTCGGGTCCTCCACACTTCGATGGCAAGAACTACCGGATGTGGAGCAAGCGGATGGGTGCGTTCCTCCGCGGAAAGGGTCGACCGCTTTGGGATGTCACGGTGGACACAAAGCTATGTCCAGCCGATGGATTTCCTTGCTCCAGGGTCGAGGGACAGATTCGACGCCAACAATAAGGCGGTCGACTACTTGTTTCGTGCTTTGTGTCAGCCTGAGTTCGATCGGGTGCACACCGAGCACTTGGCTTGTAGAATTTGGGCGGTGTTGAAGGAGGCTCATGTTGGGAACGCCCAGGTTCAGGCACGGTTGTATGCGACCTACCGGAGAGAGTACGATAACTTCACTCATCTCCCCGGTGAGTCCATCGATGCCTTGTTTCAGAGGTTCACGGTGGTGGTGAACAACATGAGGGCCAATGTGGACGTGCTCCCGTACGATGATCATGATAGAGCGGTCAAGCTCTTACACTCTTTGGATCGTACGATATGGGGCGGAAAGTTCGAGGCCATAGTCGAGTCGGAGAGGTATGATACTCTGACGGTGAACGAGCTGTTCTCGAAGCTCAAGTCGACTGAGGTGGATAGGGGCATGACTGCCAAGCTCGAGGGACCGACTGATTCCCATAGTCTTGCCCTCGTTGGTGGTTCTAAAGGAAAGACTAACTCTAACCCATCCTCCAGGATGTTCTCGTTTTCCTCTTTGATGTCTATGCCAGATGAGGAGTTTGATGACCTTGGAGAGGACGAGCTGGCGCTGTTGACGAGGCGGTTCGAGAGGCTGCACGAGAACCGCGTGAACATGAGGTGGAACACGAGGACTTGCTTCCAGTGCGGCAAGCCGGGACACTTCGTCGCCGACTGCCCGGAGAAGGCCGAGAACAAGGACAACTACAAGCACAAGCCGAGGATGAACGATGGCAAGTACCATTCGAGGCGCGACCACAAGAGCAAGCACAAGAACAAGTACAAGGACGAGCGACGATCGAGGAAGAAGGAGGGCCGAGGCAAGGCCCGAGCGATGATTGGAGCGAGCGACGTCGACTCCAGTTCCGCGTACTCCACCTCAAGCTCGAGCAGCACCGAAGACGAGGGAGATCGCCACAAGAACAAGAAGTCGTCCAAGAACCTGAGCGGCCGAGCCGCCGCGAGAGATGGCTTCCCGCACCATGGCGCCGAGCTCCGGCGGCAAGAAGAGCACACGGAGCGACTCGGACTACGAGTCCGACGACGAGGTGCGTGATGAACTTCCCTTCTTGTGCCGGGAGAATGAGAGGCTTGGCTCTTTGCTTGATAATCGTGATGACATGCTTAGAGAGGCCAAGAAAATGAGGAAAGAGCTTAGGGCTTCACTCGAGGATGCTAGGACTAGAGTGGGCGAGCTAGAGACACAGGTGCTTGATAGCAAGCTTGAGATTGATTCGCTTAAGGCTAGCCCCGTTATTTCCGATGAGAATGATTGTGCTTGATTGCTCCATATTCCTTGCCGATCTTGCTTTGTTTAAGGAGAAGCATGCCTCCAAGTGTGAGGAACTAGATGTGCTTAGGGTTGAAGTGGCCGAGCTTAAGTCTAGACCTGCTTTGCTAGGTGCTTGCACTTCTTGCCCCGTTTTGCATGCTAAGATTGATGAGATGCATGCTTATACTAGTTCGCTCGAGGCTAAATTGAAGGAACCCATGCCTACATCTTGCTCTACCCGTGAAATGCATGCATTGAAAAATTTGGAGCTTGCACATTATGTTGATCGTTTGCAGGATGAGAATGATGATTTGAGGAAGTTGATGGGTTGGTTGTCCGGTCATGAGCCTCAGTTGAGGATGATGATCGAGGCCTTTAAGAGGCAAGATGGTGAGGGGCTTGGGGCAAACAAGGTTGGTGAGGGAATTGGAGAGAATATCCCGGAGCCACCAAAAACCCACCACAAAAATGATTTCCCACCAAAACCTAACCATCTAAGGAACCGACTAGACACAACCCCAGCTCCACCCGTGTTTCCTACACCCACAAATGATCTACAAAAGCCTATCAAGTTTGTGAGCACTTCGGGGAAAGTGTTCTATGGGAAGGAGAGTGAGAAGGCAAGTGGTGAGAAACCGGTGGAGGGTTTGAGTGGAGAAAAACCGAGTGAACAGCCACATCCCAAGCCTAAGCCTAAGTTTGTGAGGTTCCATTGTGGCTATTGTGGGAGACATGGCCATAAGGAGGAGTTTTGCTTCAGGAGGAAGCGAGAGGAGAGAATGGAGAAGGAGTGGGCTAACAAGGACAAGTACCACCCTTCCGATGGTATACTTGAGCCTCGTATGCAGATGCCCAGGGGCAAGGCGATTGTGAGGACAGTTCGGGCTTGGGGAGAGAAGAAGGGCTGCAGGTGGTGCTGCCGCCCCGTGCCACACCGGTCGGACCGGTGTGGGGCACGGGCCGACCGGTGCGGGCACAGACGGGACGCTTGTTCGGGTTTCGAGCTCGTACAGGTGCGAGGGTTGTTTCTGGTGGTCGTGGTTCTGGTGGTTGGGCTGGAAAGGGTGCAGGTGGTCAGTTTGCTAGGCGTTCTCCTCCTCGTGCTCAATACGGGGATTGGAGGAGTCATGTCTTTGAGTTGGAGGGGAAGGACGTTCCACGGGCTTTCTTGCGTGGATTTGGTCCTCCTCCAGGCAGAGAGGGGTGGTTCCCTCAGGGTGGTTACCGTGGTGGTGTTCGTGAAGGTAGCTTTGGTAGGAGAGATGCTTTGGTTGGTGCTAACCCCACTTTCGAGCAAATGGCTCGGCACTGGTTTTCCTCTTTTGGTACTAACCCCAGTGCTGAGTCGTTTGTTCGCTCACGTGCATATTTTTGAATATCAGGTGGGAGACTTGAAGAACATTTGGTTGATTGACTCCGGTTGTTCAAGGCATATGACCGGAGACAGGGGGTGGTTCTCAAGTCTCGTCCCGGTGGTGACGAAGAGGTACATCACCTTTGGGGACAATGGGCGTGGGCGTGTGCTTTCAGAAGGTGAGATAAAAGTGAGTGACAAGATCACTGCGAGGCGTGTTGCTCTTGTTCAATCAACCGGGGTACAATTTGCTTTCGTGTCCCGGTTGTTGGATGAGGGCTTTGAGGTGTTGTTTCGGCCGGGTGGTTCTCGGATTGTGGACTCTCGAGGGGACCTTGTCCGTATGGTCGTTCCCGAGGGTCGGTGTTTCGTGCTGATTTTTCTCGGTCTTCGGGTGTGGAGCGTTGTTTCTTGGCTGGTTCTTCGAGTGAGTTGTGGAAGTGTCATAGGAAGTTGGGTCACTTGAGCTTTGACCTTTTGTCTCGCTTGAGTAAACTCAATTTGGTCCGAGGATTGCCACGTTTGAGGCTTGAGAAAGAGTTGGTTTGTGCTCCGTGTAGGCATGCCGAGATGGTGGCCTCTTCTCACCCGCCTCTCACCGATGTGATGACTGAGCGTCCATGCGAGCTGCTCCATATGAACCTTGTTGGCCCAGCTCGTGTGCGATCTCGCGGTGGGAGTGGTATGTCCTTGTTGTGGTGGACGACTATTCTCGGTATGCGTGGGTGTTCTTTCTCGAGGATAAGGGGGAGACGTTTGGTTTTGTTCGAGATCTAGTCTTGAGGTTGAGGAACGAGAGGCACGGAGATGCCATACGAGCTATCCGCAGGTGATAATGGCACGGAATTCGGGAACTCTCGTTTTGAAACCTTTTGTCATGACTTGGGTCTTGAGCACCGGCTTTTCGAGTCCGTATACGCCTCCCCAGAATGGTGTTGTGGAAAGGAAGAACAGGACCTTGTGCGAGATGGCTCGGACGATGCTTGATGAGCATAGGACTCCGAGGAGGTATTGGGCTGAGGCAGTGAATACCGCGTGCTATGTGTCGAGCAGGATATACCTCAGAGTGCACAAGAAGAAGACATGCTATGAGTTGATGCATGGTCGCACACCCAAGGTGAGTCACTTCCATGTCTTTGGTTGCAAGTGTTTCATTCTGAAGAAAGGCAAGAAGTTGGATAAGTTTGAGGCTAGGTCTGTCGATGGTATTTTCTTTGGTTATGCATCTCATTCTAGAGCATATCGTGTGCTCAATCTTGAAACTAACCAAATCGTGGAGACTTGCGAGGTAACCTTCGACGAGACAGAGCCACGTAGTTAGCTTGTCTTTGAGTGTGCAGGTGATGATGAGCTTGGCGAGGAGATCTTTTATGAGGAGAAGCATGAACATGGTGATGATGAAGATGGCGGTGTGGTGCCCCCGGCTGAACAAGTACCCACTACTTCGACTACGATGATGGATGGACCCTCTACTACACCTACGACGACAAATCAAGAACGAGGAGAAGCTGATGTTGAGGGGGAGGTAGCTTCGAGGCGAGAACCTCCCCGGCGAGTTCAGGTGGATCACCCAGCTTCGAGGATCATCGGCGACATGAATGAACGCACTACACGGTCGAGGGTTCGAAACAATTCCTATTTTGCTCATGCTGCATTTGTTGCTTCTTTCGAGCCCAAAGACATTGGACACGCACTATCTGATCACAATTGGGTTAACTCGATGCATGAGGAGTTGGAGAACTTTGAGAGGAATCGAGGTGTGGGAGTTGGTTGACCCTCCCCCGGGGTGTAAGCCGATTGGTACCAAGTGGGTGTGGAAAAACAAAGAGGGAGAGAAGGGTGAGGTTGTGAGGAACAAGTCGAGACTTGTTGCCCAGGGGTTCAATCAGAAGGAGGGGATCGACTACGAGGAGACCTTTGCTCCCGTAGCCCGTTTGGAGGCGATTAGGATCCTTCTAGCCATTTCTGTGGCTAAAGGGTTCAAGTTGCACCAAATGGATGTGAAGAGTGCTTTTTTGAATGGAGTGTTGGAGGAAGAAGTGTTTGTGAGACAGCCTCCGGGGTTTGAGAGTGAGAAGTACCCCCACTGGGTGTACAAGTTGAGGAAGGCGCTGTATGGGTTGGAAGCGGCGCCTAAAGCTTGGTATGGCAGGTTGAGGGGGTTCTTGTTTGAGAGAGGTTTTGAGATGGGGAAGGTCGATCGACCTTGTTTTTGCCGAGGCGGGGCCGAGATATCCCGATTGTGCGGTGTGTACGTGGATGATATTGTCTTTGGTGGCTCGTCTAACTCTCTTGTTGCGAGGTTTGCGGATGATATGAGCAGGGAGTTCGAGATGAGCATGATGGGTGAGTTGCGCGTTCTTCCTCGGGCTACAAATCAAGCAATCAAAGGAAGGAACATTTGTGCACCGGAGCTAAGTACACCAAGGACATTGTGAGGAAGTTCAAGATGGAGGACTCCAAGGCTATGACGACGCCGATGAGTACGACTACGGCTCTTGATGCGGACGAGGAAGGTGAACACGTGGACCAGAAGGAGTACCGAAGCATGATCGGGTCACTCCTCTACTTGACGGCGACGAGGCCGGACATACAGTTCTCGGTGTGTCTGTGCGCTCGTTTTCAAGCGTCTCAGAGGACTTCGCATCGGCAAGCAGTGAAGCGAATTTTCAGGTACTTGCGTCACACTCCCGACTTTGGCCTTTGGTACTCCACGTCCTCGTCTTTGGCGCTTCATGGTTTTTCAGACACGGATTTTGCCGGGTGTCGGTTGGATAGGAAGTCCACTTCTGGGACTTGCCAGTTTTTGGGTTCCTCTTTGGTCTCTTGGTCTTCCCGCAAGCAGTCGAGTGTTGCTCAATCCACGACCGAGGCCGAGTATGTTGCCGCTGCTAGTTGTTGCTCTCAGCTCCTTTGGATCACCTACACCATGAGTGACTTTGGTGAGGAGTACACCCATGTCCCACTTCAATGTGATAGCACCAGTGCCATAAGCGTTGCAAAGAACCCAGTGCTCCATTCCAAAACCAAGCACATAGAAGTGAGGTATCATTTTCTGAGAGACAACGTTGAGAAAGGAAAGATATCTTTGATCCATGTACCCACACATGACCAACTAGCCGATATTTTCACCAAACCCCTAGATCAAGCAACTTTCACTCGTTTGCGGGGGGAACTTGGTGTGTGTTTGATTTCTTGAGTTGGGTGTGTGGGAGCTCTCTTTTGCCGGTGGTGTCAAGCCCGTTTTGCCTCCCCTCGAGGAGCCGGTTTGTAGCATATGTATAGCTTTCCTTTGTGCATTTCTTGCATTTGGCATGGCATATGTAACATGATGTATAGGCATCCTTGCATCTTAGATTGCATGCATTTTTGTATCATATGCATTGGTTAGGAAAAGCTTCTCTCATATACATTGTTCACCATGGAATGAGATATATGTCTTTGTGAGCTTGTTTGGTATGCTACGGTTAGTTTGGCTTAGCTCTTGATGATCTTGATGAATAATCCATGGTTGCTAGCTATGCTTTTGAAAAATGTCACATGTATGCTCTCTCATGTGTAAATGCCTTTACATGCTCTTGACATGTTTGTGTGGCCTTGCTATGCTTAATTTGTGGTTGGATAGCTAGTTTATTGATCATATGGGGCCAAAGGCTCATTTGCCATCATGAATGTTTAGCCGTCTAGATTTATCTTGTGGAGGAGCATAAGTTCCTTTTTGTCGCAAAGACATTTCATGTACCATTTACAAATGTGAAAATGAAATGAAAAATGCTTGGAAAATATGCTCCCATGTCATATGTGCTGATTTTAATTTGCTTTGGGTGCTAAACCGTTGCATGATGCCTACCAATGAGAAGTCTCATACATAGAAGTAGGCACATGGCTCGGTGGCTTTGACATGACATGAGGTGCTTGTGGGTGTTTGTGATGGTCTTATGGTTAGAATAGCTGTCCTAGCATGAAGTTTGTGTGGCTTTGCCATTTTGATATGCTTTGATCATGTTTAGGACTTTGCTCATGAGAGGCAAGTTTTTCGCAAAATTGCCAAAATCCATCTCAGCTTTGTCCAATGGTTGTGAAACTTGGTGATCATGTAGTTGAGATCGATACGAAGCCGTCGAGTACCTAACTTGCTCATTTGGACATGTGTAGCATTCTTTGTTGAATTTTGTCTATTTGAGAAGCTCTAGGTTGCATTTTTTGCATTTTTGGCTTGATTCATGCATTGCCAACAAGGGGGAGAAGTTTGAGCTTGAAATGGCTTGTTGGATGCTTTTGGAAGGTTTTCAGGTGGTTTCGAGCCTTTTCTGGGCTCTGTTGTACACCGGTCTGACCGGTGAAGAGCACCGGTCTGACCGGTGTGAGTGCTGGTCCTGTACACATGTTAGGCACCGGTCTGACCGGTGGTGATGACCGGTCTGACCGGTGTGAGCTGAAAGTGCTTTGCGGCCGATCTCCGTTTTCAAGTGGTGTCTTGCATGCATCCGTCCAGGGGGAGGGGCATTGGTTCAGGGGGAGCTTGCATGTGTGCAGGGGGAGCTCTTTGTGGTGTTCGAGCTTTGTTTTGGTGGTTTGCGCTCTTTGCTTGAGCTTTGCTTTGTCTCGGATGTGTCGAGCCGTTGCCCTTGCCTAAGGGGTCCGAGACTTGTTTCCTTCTAGTGATCTTGCTCTTTGCCTTTGTTTGGTTTTCGATCGCTTGTTGGAGTTTTTTTTTGTTTGTTTCTTTTTCTTTTCTTTTCTCTCTTGTTACTTACGTGTGGGTGTTGTCAATGCACTCATCAAGGGGGAGATTGAGGACCATGTGTGGTTCGAGGACCGGTGGATGGTCGCTTCCTTGTGTGATGAGTGATTGACAACGTTGTGTGGACTGATTCTTGGCTATGTATTGCAGGTGCAGGTTGTGGCTTGACTCGTGTTGGTGCAGGTGAAGAACAAGCGCGAAAGGTCGTTGCCGGAGAGGCCTCCAAGTGTGGAGAAGACAAGTAGGCTTCGTTCGAGGGACCCGGTGGCCAGCGGGGTCAAGTGCGGGCCGCATGGTGGCATGAACGCAAGATGAAGTCGTGGACGGTTTCTTGGTTGAGCCTCAAAACCAAGGTCGAGCCGGGACTACGTGGGAGCCAAGTCATGAGTGGAGATTGGCGGAGGCTACACCGAGTTCGCGGGGTTTCCGGTGGTTCACCGAAAACCACCGGGTTCCTTGGTTGATCCACAAAGCCAAGACCGAGAACCGAAGACGGAGGTGCGGCGGCACGACCGGTCCGACCGGTGGGTCGACCGGTCCCGACCGGGTGGGGACCGGTCCGACCGGTGAGGAGCACCGGTCGACCGGTGTGCGTCGAAGCGGTCCGGAATCTTCGAAGCGGAGGACACGCGTCGGGATCGCATGGCTTGCGTCGAGGCCGCGCGAGGGTGCGGTCGCCGGCATCCGTCCGATGGTGAAGACATCAAGAATTCCAAATCCGCCCTTGAGGGGCTTGTATCCCTAGTTAGTAGAGAAGGGCATTTTAGACATTCGGTTGCCTCCATATAACCCAAGAGGTGTGAGGATGGCAGCCAACTCTTGGAACCCTAGCTCATTAGTTTTCCTATTTTCCACCTATTTTCCTTAGGTTTTCTCTAGGACTAGCAAGAGAGCTTCACGGAGAGATCTTGTAGAGAGGGATGGATGATCGGGCGGCTTGCTAGACCTTGTACGAACCTTTGTTTCATGTATAGATGATTCGGCGTGGTTCCTCAAGGTTTGGATGTGTTTTCCCGGTTGTTCTTGGTGGTGATTTTCGGAGCCCTTTCTCGGTGATTTCCTTGGGTTGTTTTCGGGGCTTTTCTCTTGGGGATTTGATGGGGGAAATTTGTGGGAACCCTTCGTGGTTCTTTGGGCCGTGATTCCCCTCCCAAATCCGTGAGTAAAAGTGCTCGATTTTGGGGTTTCTTGAGTTCTTGGGTTGGAAGTGCTTTCGGCGGGATTTCTTCGATTCCTCCTTTTTGGACGAGTTTTGGTGGGATTAAACTTGGCTATCAACTCCTCATGAGGTGTTCATGATATCCCCAAAGTCTTGTTCAAGTCCGTGGAGCGATTCGGGAGATCGAGATTTGGATTTGGGGGAGTTGACCCGCGGGTGCTGTTCATCCCGAGCTGCCCAGGCTACACCGGTCTGACCGGTGCTCTTGACCGATCGACCGGTGCAAGCCCTTGTGGGATTTTGCTCGGGTGAACGTCTTGGTGTGTTCGTTGTTGTCCCGTGTTGCTGCTTGTTTCGAGTTTGGGTCCGTTTGGTGGTCGGTTGGCTCTGTTTGGTGCCTTGGGGGCTTTCGGGCTACCATCGGTACGACCGGTGTGTCTCACCGGTCGACCGGTGTAGAGCCACTTAGTGAAAGTTGCTCGGTTCACCGGCGGGGACCGGTCGACCGGTGGTGCTCACCGGTCGACCGGTGTGGGTCCGTAGACTCGGGGTTTGTTTTTCCGCTGCGTTCTCGAGTCGGAAGGCTGTGTGTGTTGGTTCCTAGGTCCAGTGGCACTCCAGTGGCTACGTGGGCTTGGCCAACTTGGGTAGTGAGCCGGAGACGTGTGTTGGAAGCCGTGTTCGTCTTGTTGGAGTTTTCATCTCCTTCGAGAAGAATTTTTATCGGCTCCCATTCACTCCCCCCCTCTCTGGTTCGCCGTATCGGTCCTTCAGAGGGAAAAGGGCCACGGAAAGAGATGAGAAGGGGGCCCTGATATCGTAACTCCTACCTGTCGGAACTAACGTGGTGGACTACAGAGCCATTTTAGAGTTGTCACGTCCCTAGGGTACCACAACTATTCTATTGAACTGAGAAGCATTCCAACATACCGGAAAGCCTAGACACCGCGTCTACACTAACCAAGCACTACTTTACCCCGCGCTAGAGCAAAGCAATCATGATAAGTAGAAACTACTAAACCACAAACAAGGAACCTAAGAGCGAGCAATGAAATGACTTAGAAACTTAGTTACTCACGAATCCAAACTTACAAAGTATCGCGGGTGTGGACGACCGAAGGTGTACCGCACCCACCGAGGTACAAGAGGAAGACCGACTCAGGCTTCCACTCCAACACTCGACTCTCTCTCCCTACTATTGAATGCTAACTTCTGGAGGGCTCTGCCATTTGCTTCTAATCACTTGTGACCTTCTACGAGGTGCCTGGCTCAATTTATAGCCCCAGTAGGTCGGTGGCTGCAGGAGGGGGTACTGGTAGGCGAGAGGGAGCTGTAGTGCCGAGCAAGGAGGTGCGATCGTATCTCCAGGTGCAACCAGCCCTATGATCCACCGCCTATGGACTTGAACGACCCTGATCACTGCTCATGAGGCGGTTGTAGGTCAGCTCCTTGGGTCAGTTTCACCCGGCACACAGTTGATAGGTGCGGCCGGTCCTATAGGTGTGGGCGCACCTCCCAAATCATCGTGTGATGCACCGACGGTGTTTAGTGACATCTAGGATCACTCCTTGATGGCAGTTGCGGTGGTTAAGTGTGGGTCCATCGATCCAAGTGTGTCTAATCTTGACCTCTGGATCAAACCGACCTTGTTCCTTCGATCAGGATCATTCACAGTTGTGTTTCCTTGAGTGACTGAGGCCTGGGGACTTGCTCGGGCAAGTTTGACAGGTGCGGCCGGCCTAGGTGGTGCAGCCGCACCTGGAGGTTCGGCCAGCCCTGGTGATGTGGCCGACCCTGCCTCCTGGCCCTAGTCCATTTCTTCTATGGTATAGTCACTTGATCCAACACGACCCTGACAAGGTTAATCGTTTGGGAGCTGGTGCATGGATCCTTGCTCGGTGTGAACCTGTTTGGGGGGGTAAGGTAGGGCCGGCCGTACCACTAGGTGCGGCCGTGCCTACCATATGTGGCTCGGTGCTCCGGAATTGCCCCCTAATCTTGATCCTGCATATGAAAACTCAACACAACTCGTGGAACTTCGTTAGCACCTAAACATGCATGAAGTTGGTGTCTGGCCTATGGAGTTGGCCCCCCTTGGATATTATGCTAGGTGTAGAGGTATTTGGCAAAGTTTGGTGTTGATCGGAGGAGGTTGATAGGTCTGGCCGAACCTACTAGGTTCGGCCGCACCTACCCCCGACACGTCTTGTGTCACAATCTCCCATGAGGTATAACTTCTGCATTCGAACTCCGAATTGGGTGAACCAAAACTCCATTTCGATCACCTCGACGAGAACTTCGCAATGTGCTATCAAACTAAGAATTTGAGGTTGTCTGTGAAGATTTTTTATTTGTGCTATAATATCTCATTATGACCCGCGTCCAAATATGCACCAAAACTCCTGGAATCCGTTAGTTTATAACCCTTCAATTATGATACAAGATTTTATGGAGTGAAAATTGTTCAAAGCTGAGGGTCGAAAACAGGGACTTAACGACCATCAACATTCATCAGAGATATCAAACACCGCTTTGACTTGCCTAATAGGATCATCACCGACTTCTGCCAAGATAACACTATCGATGTCTACTACTCCTCGGTCACCCACCCTCGGTGCAACGGCCAGGTCGAACGAGCCAACGACATGGTCCTTCAGGCTCTCAAAGATCACATCTACGACGATGCCTCCAACTACGCCACCAGGTGGCCAGCTGAGCTACTCCACGTGATTTGGGGTCTAAGAACTCAAGTCATCTCGGCCATGGGCTTTTCACCCTTCTTTCTGGTCTATGGATCAGAAGCCGTACTACCCACCGACGTCGCCTTTGGAGCCTCACGCATCTAGTTCTATGAGGAATGAGAGGCCGAGCAAACAGCCTCATCGACCTCGATAGTTTCAAAGAGCAGAGACTTGCTACCGTCATGAGACAAGTCCGTCATGATCAACAACTTTGACGCTATCACGACCGCAACAGCAAGGAAACTTCCTTTAATGTTGGCGACCTCGTTCTTAGGCGCATCCAGAAGACTGACGGCATGCACAAGCTCTCTTCACCTTGGGAGGGACCCTTTATCGTCACCGAAGTTGTCAGCCCATCCACTTACCGCATCCAATGGGGCGACGGACAAGGAGATCCAAACCCTTGGAATGTGGAGCACCTACGACGATTCTATCCGTAGAATTGTTTTTTTAAGACTAGCTATGTATTTCATTTCTTTGTACTTCTTTCAGACTAAATAAATAAATATTTCAAGCAGTCATCTGCTATGTGCTAAGTAATACCCTCTCCTATCTCATGTCACAAACCCTCCCCCTCAACGTGCTCGTGGGCTTGGCTAAAGCCAATACATGGGTTTCAAAGCCTGGCGGTCACAGATTCTTGCCTACTCCTCACCCTCGACATGCTCGGGGTATTGGCTCAAAGCCAACCTAAAGATCGTTCGACCTAAGCATATCATCCCTAATGAATACAAAGCCTCCTATCGCCGCGAGCATGCTTGGTCGAAAAAGGTCGCCAGACCTAAGCCCTAGGATCCTCCCTCGCGCGCCAACCTCATGTAAGCCTCCACGCTGAGCTGTGGAGGTCGGTAAGCCAGCCTCTCTGTGAGAAGTGGTTAGCAAGAGAAGAAACAGGACGTCATCATCCACATAAAGACTACCAAGATCACACAGACACGAGGCAAGTCATTCATTTAGGTTCAACAAAAGTGTTTCTTCCGCAAGACCTATTTACAAGACTGAGAGGGGGGGAGGTACTACTCCTATATCAAGACTACGCTTCACCGTCGTCACCTTCATAGTCAAGATTATCCATCACTTTGGTGGCGGCATCCCGAACCCACTACCTGATTTTTCCCCCTAATGCAACGCACAAAATGTGTTGCAATATGCCATATTTGGTTGCAATAGACACAATTGCAACCAAATTGTTCCGTGGACCGTGGGTCAGAAAAGCCGCGTTGCATTAGGTTATTACGACGTTGTCCATCTAGTGGTTGCCAAAGTTTTTTTGTTGCAACGTAACGCAACGTTGCAATTAGATTTTTTACAACGCTTGTTCTCGTTGCAAAGTGTACTTATTGCGACACATCTGTGGTGTTGCTAAAGGTGCAATTGCAACGTTTCGTTTCGTTGCAAGTTATAGTATTGCTACGCACCGACTTTGGTTGCTATTGGTTGAACCTCATCTATTACCACGAAAGTAATTTGGTTGCAATATGTAGGATTGTTCGATGCCACGAAATTGGTTAGTTGCTATAGGTGGTCTCCTCTATTGCCACAAAAGTTGATTTCGATGCGATAGGTAGCATTGTCGATGCCACGATATTGGTTACGTTGCTTTAGGTGGTATCCTCTATTGCCACGTAATTTGATTGGTTGTAATATGTGGTCCTCTATTATTGCTCCTAAATTTGGTTGGTTGCCATAAGTTAAAGTCCTTATTACAACGTTTCTATTAGGGTTGCTACAAGTGCACTATCTATTGCCACGTAATTTGATTGGTTGCTTCGTCATTTGGTTGGTTGCCATAAGTTAAAGTCTTTATTACAACGTTTCTATTAGGGTTGCTACAAGTGCACTATCTATTGCCACGCTCATTTTGTGTTGCTACAAGTTGAACTTCTTATTACCACGTTCCTATTTAGGGTTGCTTCGAGTACACCATACTATTGCCACGTTCCCTTTGTGTTGCTACAAGTTGAATTTCTTAATTACACGTTCGTATTAGGGGTGCTACAAGTGCACCTTACTATTGCCACGCTACTTTTGGCAACGAAAAACACCGATGTATTCTCGCACGCTCATTTATGTAGCAAGCAATAATTAACGCATTAATTAACATCAGCAGATAAATATAACAATGCATCTATAGTTAATTAACCAACATTGAACCATCCACCGAGTTAATTACATGACTCATGAAGTACTTAAATACCGAAAAGTTTGGCACAGGACATTGTTTCAACACATAAGTACACAAATTTGCTAGGACATGAAGAACTTGGTCCCGCTAATTGTTACTTGGAGATGATCCCAACACTTGATCAGAAAGGGGGATTCAATGCAAGGAGTTGTCATCACCTCGTAAAGAATCAACAAAATTTTTAAGGTAGCATCAATTAATCTCTAATATTGGAATTTGTGAAACAACAACATATAGCAAACCAAAGATTGATTGTGATTCATAAAAATAGCATAATGACATCAAATAATTACCACAACCATAAACACACTTTGACTGAAACATGAATTACATTCACAAAAAAGAAGAGTTGTTGAAAAAAGCTTCACCTCTTGTCTTTTTGGTGCTTTGTCGTCTCCTTTGTGCAACTTGTACCCGTAGGGCCGTTGAGAAGAAATTTGTCTAACTGGGATTGAGTTTCGGGATTGTTAACACCACCTTTAGTGCTTCGGTTTTGCGAAATACTTGTTTTCGAGCTTCTTCGGATTCCTTCTCCTATGAACCAATCATTTGGAAGGACAAGATTAGGCATAATTTCATCGTGAATCGATGATATGTACTAGTAAAAAGTTGCGAATTCGAGAACAACTCCGAGTACACGAGAGCACATTCCTGGAGTCTGGTTGTACATTCCCAGATGTAGGAATTGATTGTTCCGCCGCCACGTTGTCTGCGGATTCAGCGACAAGGTTGTTTTGCTGGGTGATTGATGCAACCGCCGCTTCGTCGGCAGATTCAGTGACATTGTTGCTTGGGCATGGTTGTACGATATTGGCCGGTCAACCTACCAAAGGATACAAACATTCATATATAGAACCCAAGGAAAGAAACGCATTCATGCAAATAGCTTGACCAAGACTCGTGGAACTTGTGACCGTCCATTTGATGCTTGCAGCATTGATAGGAACTCTTGCCTAAGCCGTTGTAGTTCGCCTCGCCTTCTCTTTTCACTTTCTTCAAGTTGGCGTGCATGTTCTCTCCTTTCTCGCTTCCCTTTCTTCTTCCCATCCCGACATTTTTTCTTGTAGCCGCCCAAATGCGTCCATGAGCTCGACGTGTTCCTCATGCTGTAGCTCTTCCCTACGAATTTGTTCCTCGCGCTCCGCATTGAGCAGCTGCCTTCTAGTTGGGTTTTTTGCCAGGTACCCGTTTCCATGCAACTTGGTTGATTTGCACTTCGTGACATCTTTGTAGGCTTTTTGGAACATCTCGTTTTTTTCCTTTTGGGAAACAAAGTTGTTGTCTGCATTTGATTCCGCCTCAGCAATAACGCTGCTTGCGGTGTCCTAACATTTGCAAGGCACAGGTGGAGGAGTTAGTTGAACAAGAGATTGGTTGCATTCTATAGTTGCATAAGCCTATGTATAGTAATGTATGTACTAATTCATTGAGAACTCACATAGACATTTTTAGATTGTTCGTCCGTCCAAGACCCCCGGTTAGTGTGAGTTATCCACCAAAGTTCCATATCATCGGGCTCTTCACCAGTTTCGGGTCTCTCTCGTTATGCCAAGAAAATAACAAATTAATGTTCTTCATCCCGCAAGACAAGATTGGAGATGTGCTTGTCCAGCTTATTACCTTCTCATAGCCACAACGAGAATAAGGCTTAGCGCCCGACAAATGTCTTGTCATTTGTTGGCATCGAATCGCGGAATTTTGTGTGCTCCTTTCCTATACAATGAAAATTTATGAACAAAAATCTTAAAGACTCGTACATCGCCATTTGAATGAAAAATGTATGGTCGTAAATCGTAATTAACAATGTGCAACAAACCTTGAATTTAGCAAGCATCAAATACTTCAAGAGATAGTGCCATTCAACAATATCTAATTCTGTAGGCTTATGTAACATTCTCCGGTGGTAGCCGTTGTATGTCTTGGCCGTAGCACCGAAAGTTGAACGCCATCCTTTGTAACGCTCCCTAGCAATGGCCCATATCTTTTCCCTTGATTCAAAGATTATCCTCCATGTCCCACTTTGCCTCGTTATATAATCACAATAGCATTCAAATATTGTGTGAGTTTATATGTTACTTTTTATTTGAATTGTACCGAAAAAAACAAAGTCTATTATTACCAATACATCGTTGCTATTGCGTTTTTGACTTCTTCCCTAACATTTTTCCATGATTTCACTCCAATGATAGGAGCCCTTTTCCTTGTATACATGACCACTTCATCAACGAATGAGCGGTAGTTATCACCTACCGGCCCTCCATGTTTAGAGAATTGAATGTCTAACTCGCCGCTTGCCCGCCTTGATTCTCGCGATTACCGTCAATGCTCTTACGGACCGCGTCCTCTTTTCTTAACTTTTTGGGAGCCTATTCCATGCGAACAACATGCATGTGATAATACCCACAAAATAACCGTATGCACAGACAGGGTAATTTCTATGGAACACATGTTACCGGATCCTTGCTCGTGTTGTTTCCAACGCCGAGCATGAGATGGAGGTCGGACCGGTGTGTTGGGTTCATTTCATTCCCGTGTTGCAAAATGAAGGTGGGGTCCACGTACCGTTCGCGCAGAATTTAGTGGCATATGATGACCGATCATATTTTGTAGTATGACAAAAAATGGTAATTTGCTTGCAAATTAGGAGAGGGATATTACCGATGTCTTCAAGCTAGTCCCGCAACATTCGGGTATTCTCCGTATGTATCGATTGTGTCATCCCCGAAAATGTCTTTTAATTCTGAAATATAATCCATAATTAATTTCATTCATGTGACTGAACATGCAAATTCTGGAGTATAAGTACACAAATATTTGGCTGAAGCATATCTTACCCAAGGCTTTCTTCTCTTGATGCAAATCAGCTAGCCAAAGTTTGTATTCATCTAAGTCACATTCTTCTACTTCTTCTTCATCATCAGCATTTATGTAAGCACTTTTGGATTTCAAAGGTGTTATGGCCATGGTATGGTTTCTAGGTATTGGCTCTCTGGAGACAACTAATCTGATCACCATCTCCTCCTCGTGAATCAGTTTCATTCTTTCTACGTCGACGTCGTAGTCGATCTCGATGAGTGTTGCTTCCGCAAAGAGAGTCGGAATTCTAGTCTTGTAGTAAACAATGTCCCTCATCCTGTACCCCAGTTTTTGTTTCAGGTTGTTTATGGTTTGTAGGGTGATTTGTGAACCACGAGGGTGACAAGTATGTGTTGTATCTGGCTCCCCATCTATACCCTTCTCAATCATATATACGGTCCAAGATTGATCATCTAATGATCTGCGCATTCATTTCGATGTCATATCAATAACATGTGAAGAAATTTGGTGTGCAAATCGCGTGATCAAATGCATGAAATCTAGGGTACCAAAGTATGCGTGCACGGATGCATGAGATGTTGGATGCAAAAGACGAACGAGGGGAAAGATGGAACCACGATACGAACAGTACCCGGCCTCGGTCGTCTCGTCCCGAGATGAAGGTAAAACATCGTGTCCGGACCTATGTCCACGTCGACGCGTGCTTCATCGTCGGCCGAAGGTGATGATGACCCAAAGAGAGCCCCCCGTCGCCCTAGGCCTAGGGGCCATGGTGGCGGTAGGTTCACCAATCGCCGCACCTGTGGGTTGTGAACATTCTAGGTAGCATGGCCGACGACGGTGGTGCGCCGCGCTCTCGGAGGACGTAGGGGTCACCCTTGCCGGCTCCCTCGACGACGGCATCCTCGTGTACGCGCGGCGAGAAGCGCTTGGCGGCGGCGGCGGCGTAGTCGCATCGTCTACCCGCCCCTAACCGACCGAGTTGTAGATTTGTTTTGCGAGGGGATTCGGGAGGGAAAGTAAAGACGCGCGACTTTTTACTCTTGTAACCCGGCGTGGTGGCCCCGCCATGGTTGCGCGGTAGTATGGGCGAAAGTTAAATAATTCCGGATGGGAAAAACCGGCGCCACATTCCAAATCGCCGGCTACCCATTTTTTTCCGAACGTTTGGCGTATTTGAGGGATGCATTTTGGTGTGGCCACCGACGGTGGGTCCCACAAAGTTTACTTCTTGTTTACCACAAAGTTATTGTATATTGGTTACACATTTTTTGATGTGGTCGAGTAAATTTACGAATGTCATATTTGTATAAACTTTAGCAGACTACCATAAACCCTTTATCGATTTGTACCGTAGTAAAATGCATCACACAAATATGTGTAACAAACATAAAGATCGGGTAGCAATCGGTAAGATTTATGACAACCGAGTTTTCACAAAGCTAGCTACCCGAGTCACGTTGACACCACACCAACTAAGCATCATCAAAAACATGCTCTACAAGGACATAAATTGTAAAGACACATACATAGTCGAAAGACACAACTTGAGAGACATGCTTTGTGTTTATTAGCTGGATTTCTTCAAAGATGTGACCGAAATGACGCCGGAGCCTCTCCGCAAGGTCCCTCGTCACTTGCGCATAAATTTCCCCCGAACATGAAGAAAGCATTAAACGAACTCGTCGAACAAATGATAACTCAAATCACAACTTTTATACCTTCCTTCGCATCATTAACGCTTCCTTGAGTGTGTAGAAGAACCAATCACACTCGTTTCGGATCCTACACTCCTCGCCGCAACCTACGCCACGAGTACCAAGCATGCCATCCTCGCGTGGTCGCCACACCCGCGACCCGCACACCGCAAATCGTCGTGGCGAGGCACGGCGCCGCACCGGCGACACGGCAATCGCATTCGCATCCGTAAGCAGTAGTCCCACGTCGACGCAATGATCCTGGAGCGGTGTTTTGTGCAAGTCAAATTTATCCAAGGAAGCACTGTCGCCCCTCTTGGGGTGCCTCGACCAAGCGCAGGAGCCGCCCGGCCCCGCCGTCGTCGGCCTCGCCGCCGTTGGGTCCGTAGAGGAAGAGGGAGAGGGCGTACATCGATTCCTTGTGACCCGCCCTCCGCGGCGCGCCGTAGCCGGTCGAGGCACGGCGTGATGACGCCACGTGTGTTCCCCGCATCGCGCGGCGCAAGCCGCTCCGGGAACAAGGCCTCCGGCTGCCGACGTTGGCTGGGTTGACGAGCGCCGCGCGATACTCGTGGCCGAGGTAGAATCGACGCCGGCAGACGCGTTTCGGTGGCTAGGGCGTCGTCCGACCGTGGCGGCGCCGCCCACCACGCACATTGCCTTGCATGTTGCGCGCAAAGTTGCGGGAGATCCACAATGGCATCCTCTCGACCGCGCAGCCGACGCGGAGACGATGTCAATCGCCGCCCGCTTCGGCTAGCTCCAAAGAGCCGGCCTCGACGACGCCTCGTAGCGAGGCACCGGAGATCTTTTCCATGGAGTGGTTGCGGCTCGTCACGCACGGTGGGTAATTGGATGTGCGACGCCGTTATCCCCGCGAGGATGAGGGGAGATGGAAAAGAACCGCCGCCTCCGGATCAAGTTGTAGATTGAATTTGGGGGGTCGCAGGTTCATTGGGTTTTAAGGAAACCGCGCTTTCATAGGGAGGACACGGAATCACGGTGGTCAATGACGGGTGTACCTGTGCACTAGTTGGCCCACAAATCGGTCCGTACGGAAATTTGACCCCATCTCGTGGATCGGAGTTGCGGGACCCACATGTCGGCACCCGCATTGGGATGTGTTCTTGAGTTGTTCATGTTCATAATGAACTTGATCATTTGTATCGTTTATTCATAACTTCAAAGTTGTTTATATTTGTCAAATGACGTCCAAATACGAAATTTTTTTCCTACATTCTTATGACAACATAATCTAGATCATGGTGTCCACTCCATATCGTGTCACAAAGTCGAGCAATAATAATTTGAAAATAGAACATTTCATAACTAGATTCAAGATTTTCAATCAAGAGACGACGTCAATTTGAAATGAGATGAATACCAAAGTTTCATAGCTCGTCGAGATGAACAATATTTATATTGGTTGGATTCTCATTTGAAGAAGGGGTACGATCACGTAGAACAAAATGACATGTCTCCGACCAAGTTTCTTAAACAATGAGAGTGAACCTAGGATTAACTAACAATGTGTAGGACCACTTCTTCAAATGAGAATCCAACCAATATAAAGATTGTTCATCTCGACGAGCTATGAAACTTTGGTATTCATCTCATTTGAAGAAGGGGTACGATCACGTAGAACAAAAATGACATGTCTCCGACCAAGTTTCTTAAACAATGAGAGTGAACCTAGGATTAACTAACAATGTGTAGTACCCCTTCTTCAAATGAGAATCCAACCAATATAAATTTTGTTCATCTCGACGAGCTATGAAACTTTGGTATTCATCTCATTTCAAATTGACGTCGTCTCATCGATTGAAAATCTTGAATCTAGTTATGAAATGTTCTATTTTCAAATTATTATTGCTCGTACACCGTGACACGATATGGAGTGGACACCATGATCTAGATTATGTTGTCATAAGAATGTAGGAAAAAAAATTTCCCGATTTGGACGTCATTTGACAAATATAAACAACTTTGAAGTTATGAATAAACGATACAAATGATCAAGTTCATTATGAACATGAACAACTCAAGAACACATCCCAATCGGGTGCCGACAGTGGGGCCCACAACTCGTCCAATGGGGAAATCTCTCGCGGGTTCAGCCGACCGTTTGGCGCAACAATCCTACCGACAGTGGGTCCCGCAACTCCGTCCGCCGCATGGGGTCAAATTTCCGTACAGACCGATTTGTGGGCCAACTAGTGCCCGGGTACACCCGTCATTGACCCTGGTAACCGCCCCACCCCGCCGAGTTAGTGGGGTCGCGTCCCCGCAATGGGATATTCCTCGCCTTTTAGTCATTGATCCGTGGGCCCCACACCGGCAGGGGGTACGAATGCGCTTGCCCCGACGCGAGTTATATAACCGCGGGGCCTCGCCGTGTTTTCCAATCCCGCTCCTTTGCACCGCGCCGCTCTCGTCGATCTTGAGTAACCGCTCGTCTCCCCGCCCCCTAGACTCCCCGCGCGCATCTATGGCCGGAGAGAAGCGCCCCCGAAGAGGCCCCCGGGGGTTCGTCCGCCGTCGGTGCCGCCGCGTCTCCGTCTGCGGTTGATTTCTCGCCGGGGGTGAGTGTCTTCCCCGTCTCCATAATTTCCGTGCTCGCCGAGGATCCGATGTCGTCATCCTTCTTCTCGTTTCCTAGTGCGACATATGGCCCGGGTCCTTCGGCCGGGCGCGCGCCTCCGTCCGTGGATCTTCGTCGTCGAATCCCGGGAGCTTGTCTTCTTCCTCGTCTCGGGCGACGCCCCGTTCGTCGGGGAGGCCGGGGACTCGGCAGAGGAACCGGCGAGGACGCGCGTAGTCTAGACGACGCGCCGCGCAAGGTACGGACCCGGAGGGGACCCGGGATGCGATGCACACCGCCCTTCGGCGGCCGAGACGGGAGACAGGCTCGAAGTTCGGCAGCCGCCAAGGCCGATGTGGAGGCCCGCCCGCTTTGGTGAGTTCCCCGTACTCCGTCGTGCACGCCGCCCACTAGGCTCTTGTTTGACTCGTCGCCATTGTTTCTTGCCTCCGCCCGAGGAGGCGGAGGCGTCTTTCCGCCGCGAGCAAAGGGGAGGAGCCGCGCCGCCGCCCGAACGATCCGGGAGGATCGCCACGATGAACTTACGCGCGCGGCGGAGGTCGCCGTCACGCGTGGTCGGCCCGGGGCTCCACCGCCGCCCGACCGTCTTCGCGCGCTCCCAAGGCGTGTCAAGGAGGCGGTGCGTGCCGCGCGCGGCCGGGAGCCGCCCGCGCGCCGCGCGACGGCGGACGCGCAAGTCGACTTTCCCTTGGTCGATCCGCACCGAGTGGCCGTTCCCGCCGGAGCAAGACCGGCACTACGCGCCGCACTTCCGCATTGCGGCCGAGCCGCCGCCGCGGGGGTTGACATCGACGGCGTGCTTCGCGACGCGCCGCCGCCGACATTGGCGGCCCGTAACTCACCTTTCTAAGATTAATCCGTACCGGCCCCTCGTGGCCGATGAAATCGAACTTCGCATTGTTCCTTGTTTGTGCCATTGCGATTTTTGTTCACCGCTCGCGGGGGGGGGGGTCGGGTCGGTGTACGAAGCAAACTACTCCGCCCCCCGTGCCGTCTTGTCACCCGTCACAGCCACTCGACGCGTGCGCGTAGGAGGCTAGGAGCTTCGTTGAACAAAGCGTCCGTGGGCAAGAGGGCACTCGAGTAGAGTACGTAGGACCGAACGTGTGGGAGATCGCGAGGCGCCAAGCCGCTACGTTTCATCTTCCGTTCGCATCTAAATGAAATTAGCCCCAAGAATCTTTCATAAATGGAACACTAAATATAATTTATTTGTAAAACCTTTTCACGTGTCGCCGTAACTTTGTGTGACGAATCTAATGAACCTACTTAATCCAAGTATTTAGCTACGCATTTTGAAAGTAGTTTTGAAAATAACTTACTTTCCATGGAGTAGTAAATGTAGATGAAATCTAAAACTACATAAATAATTTGGATCTACTTTGCGATACAGAGCTTTTCGCAAACCTTTTCAGACATCAAACCCCTTAGTGTGATTTTGCATGCAAATATCCGGTGCCGGCGAAGCGTTGCGGCCAGACCACGACTCCCTGTGCGCGCGTGCGTGTCGGGGTTAATTAAGATCCGCCGCCCCTTCGTGTTGCCGGTTGTCTTCAAATCTTGCCATGCGCTTCGGCAACCGGCACGTCGATTTGACCCGTATATGAAGCCGAAACGACATGAGCATATACTATACTAGTTTAGCCTCTTCCCTACCCCCGCCCCACCCACTCGCTCCCACCGTCGCATCGAAGGAGAAGGGGTTTTCTTGCCCGCCGCCATTGCCGGCGACCCCCCCAAAGCTTGCAATCTCTCGCAACCGCCATCGCAAGCGCGACCTCGAAACAAGCGGGGCGATGACCCGAAGCGACGCATCGGGTGACGCGCGCGCCCCACAAATGAAGGGGGATGCCGTAGAGGCCGATGCCGCCGCCGCCCGTACAAGAACCTAGGTGATGCGGGCGGAGCAATCCCGCCGCGTCGTCGCGCCGAGCGTCGCTTCGAGGGTGTTAGTCCCGCAAGGCACAAACAAGCTTGCTAGCTAGTCGTGGATTTGTCCCTCGACGACGATTTGGAACTTTGCTTTCTTGGTTTGGGACGCAGGTGGCAAGCGTGTCGCCCTCAACCCGTGGGAGGCCGCCGTTGATCCGGGCCCGACGTTCGAGATCGGAGCGGGCCGGGACGAATGGCGCCCCGCCGTCATCCGTCCACGACTTTTGGAGAAGCAGGGACCGCCCCCAACTACCATGCACGAGGTTGAATTCTTCAAGGAGCGGTACCCGAACATCAACACCATCGTCACTTGCGACGCCGTGAGTAGTGGCGGAGTTCATCGACGAAATCAAAGGTAGCCCACCTCCACAACGTTTGCTCGTCGGATTGGACACCGAGTGGATTCGGCTTCGCGATGGCGGGTACAAGCTCGCATTGCCGCAATTTCTTGGTTTTCGAACAAGTACATGTGTACATATTAGTAGTAATTCGGTGATGGATTGAAACTAGGAGGCCTTGTTTATTTGGGCAATTTTGACAGATAACTTCCATATTACTCTAATTATTTGTTGATTTACTAAAGATTAATTTGTATCATTTGTTAGTCAATTTTTTATTTTCTATATCAACATATTAAAAGCAACAAGACATTTGCAAATTATCAATGTTCCCTTTTGTTAGAAAAGGATTGCGAGTCCGAGATTGGGCCGGCCCATTTGTCCTTATTACTTCCCGTGTGTGTGCGAGCGCCGCACAAGAAGACATCAAGAAAATCTTTAGTGCCACACCGCTACCTCAAGCGGGCGCACCACAACTTAAAAGGGGAGGCGTGCTTGCCATCCCGAACTCCTCGAACACCGGCTTCCTCTCTACTAACCTCCGGCTTGTTGGGCTGGCCGGCCCATCGGGCTCCCGCTCGCTGGGCTTCACGCTCGCCGGTAGAGCCTGTTGGTGACCCGGCCCGCCCTACGGCCCCTATTTTTTGTTTGTCATACCAATTTTTTGATTCATATTTTAAATATTAAGATTTATGCAAAAGTCTTCCGTGGAAGTAGTAAATAATGGCAACATAGAAGTCGGGACTACGGTCCGAGTAAGTATCAATTGAAAAACTCATCATCTTGGGCATCTTGAACTATTGGTGCAACAATTCCATCATCAATGTACGTGTCATCCGCATCATGTTCATCATCAACATCAAATACTTCGTCGTCCGGTTCGTCAACCGCCTCGGCCCGAACCCGATTAATAACCGAGACATCGCCGGTTGTGCCTTCCTTGTCCGATCTAGACCAATTTGTCAAAACCCGGTGTTCACCGAGCAAATTAATACCTTCGATACCCACAAAGAAGTGAGTCCTCGAGATCTAATTCGAGCATGGCAAACAAGTTCCTTGGTTTCATTGAAATAACACCTTGCTCCAACCGGTGTTTGTTCACCGCATTCACATAAAACACCAGTTCTGCCTGTGTTGCCGTAATATAGGGTTCATTGCTAAACTTGTGTCGAGTAGTATCGATGTCAATGACCCCATATTTATCTTTATCGTATCCTCTCGCCTCTCGTTGGTACTTGTGACAAGAGGCACATCAAACCTAATACACCGGAACGTAATAACTTCTTTTTGTCCAGGGAATTCCAGTGAGATCATTCTTTTAATCACCCCATACCAATTTGTGCCTTCCGCCTCACCCTTGACAAGCACACCACCGTTTTGTGTCACAAGGGTTCTCTCGATGTTAACGGTACGAAACGACCAATTGTTGATATGACATCTATTCAATGTACGAGGTCGGGGATCCGGTCCTTGAGCAAGTGCAAACAAATCGAACTTACTTCCCCTCTAGCATGTAAACCCGTGATCTTGCTTTCAAACCATCTTACGAGTTGAGCCTCATGTCGCTTATCAAGATTTCGGATCCATGTGCCCTCGCTCTTCCAAATGCTCGCCGCACACAAAAGAATATTACCGTTAGTTTGATATTTAAAATTAAAAGCAATAATGATGTTCGGTAGTGCATCTTACTCGACATATGGTCTAGCTTCATCACAATTGCAAATTATGTAGTGCCTCATCTTCCGAAACTCATTTGGTGGTATTTCTTCAACCGTCCGTCCTCTCCTCTTGTAATCCATTTCTCGAAAAAATGCTCAAACCGGATGGTGGCTCATTAACAAGAACTGTTTCATGTCGATCAACACGATTGTCTTTGGTGTCCACGTCCAAGAATCTTGAGCAGAATGTAAGGCACTCCTCGAGTATGTATCCCTCAAAGAATTGAACCTTCAGGGGTGAGCCTTGTTCCTCACATATCCTTTCACAAAGGCGTAGGTACCGTTCCACCGGGTACATCCATCCGTAACACACGGCCCCCCAAGTTTAGCTTCTTCGCCTAGATGAACAGGCAAATGGATCATGATATCAAAAAATGCGAGTGGGAATATCATCTCAAGTCGACAAACAACCCTCCCTAATTGAACAGGTCGAGCTCGTCCAATTTCGATTCCACCAACTCCTTTGAACATAGTGCATCGAAGAAATTACTAAGCCGAATCAATCCAATGACAACAACTTTCCCGGCAAAATCCTACGCACCACTAAGGGTAAAAGTTTCGTAGAATTAGATGGTAGTCATGCGTTTTCAAGCCCGACACCTTACGTGACTTTACATCAACACATCTTCTTATATTCGAGGAAACCCCATCGGCATCTTCACTCCATATAAAAATTCACACAAACTTTCCCCGGCATCCTTATCTAACTCGTACAAGGCTGATGGCAAGGTATACTTATCATCTTTAATCACGGTGGTGCCGATCCGGTCGTATCCGTAGATGCTCCATGTCAAGCCGAGCATTCTCCCCGTCCTTACATTTGCCATCCAACTTAAGCGGAGTGCCTAGTATGCTCTCGCATATATTTTTCTCAATGTGCATCACGTCCAAATTATGCCTGATGAGCAAAGAAGACCAGTAAGGGAGCTCAAAAAAAATACTCTTCTTCCTCCAGCTTGTGCCATCCGTTGTCTTCGTCACGCTTCCTTTTTTTTTTGATAACAATGTCTTTCCAAATTCTACTTGTTCAAAAGTAGAATACTGCTCAAGTACCTGTGCACCAGATAGTGGTTCTGGTGCCTCCCTGGTTTCGACCTTGTTGTTGAAGCTGACCGCATTGTTGCGCCATGGATGGTCAGGGGCCAAAAAACGTCGATGTGCCATGTAGCAAGTTGCTTCCGCCCATGTTTCAACCACAAATACTCGTATGTTTGTGGCAAGTATGGACATGCAAACTTCCCTTTAGTGCTCCAACCAGACAACATAGCATAGGCCGGGAAGTCATTAATTGTCCAAAGAAGTATAGCACGCAATCTAAAATTCTCCTTAGTCCCTGCATCTCTTGTTTTAACACCATTATTCCAAAGCTCCTTGAGCTCCAAGCATCGTGGGCCTCAAGTATACATCAATATCCATTCCAGGAGATTTTGGACCAGGAATCAACATTGACAAAATCCAGTTAGATTGTTTCGACACATCCATGGAGGCAAATTGTAAGGAACCAGGATGACAAAGCCAAATGGAATACGTAAGACTTTGCATGCCAAAGGGATTGAACCCATCGAAGCAAGACCCACCCTAACGTTACGACCTCCTCCTTCGAAAACCATGTAAACTCCGAATCCACGTGCTTCCATGCCTTTGAGTCGACAGGTGACGCATTTTCGCATCATTCACCAATTCATTCTTGTGCCACCGCATATCCTTTGACATTTGCTTTGACATATACATTCTTTGAAGCCGAGGAATAAGAGGAAAGTAGCGTAGGATCTTAACTGGTAACCGCTTCTTAACAGAAGTAGCACCCACTGCACTGCAATTATTATCGCAGGTTTTATCTACAACTTTCCACCTTGACTCCTTACAAATGGGACATGTTTCCGGATTTGCGTATTTATCAAAAAATAACACACAATCATTTTGGCATGCGTGTATCTTGACATAGTCCAAGCCCGGGTCTCGAATCACCCTTTGCACTTTATCCAAGGAGTCGAGAATACAATGCGGTCGTGGAGAACCTTTCCAAAGAGCTTAAGTATGGCCTCCAATGACGCGTTACTTAAGCCATACATGCACTTTATCCGAAAAAGCTCCACAATAAAAGAGACCTTCGTTGCATTTTTGCATCCCGGGATACAATTCCTTCTTTGCTCGCTCTAATAGTTTCAAAAAGATCTCTCGCTCGCTTATCCGCCTCTTCCTCATCTCAGGTTTGTCTATGATGTATAGTGCCACCGATAATGTTTCTAATCGTAGTATTGGTGGCAAGCAGGGTTATCATCCAAACCATCTTCTTCATCGTCTTCTACAAATAAATGTGTTGTATCATCACCGTAGGTAGTGCATCATGATTTTCGAGATCGAAGAACATCTTGATTCACGGGACCCCGAGAAGAAGTATTAGTTTGGTCTTGAATGTTGCCGCATCGATGAAACAATCAAGCAAACCCTCTATTGAGTAAATGAATTTGAATGCGACCCACGGTGGAATGTCTGATCATGCATTGACACAATTTACATGGACACGCAATAGATCCACCTCGCGCTGATGAGGCCGTAAATTTTTGCAAAAAAATTCGAAAATTGTTCTGCCAATCCGCTGAGTGTCGAGGCAAGCGCATCCAACTTCGATCTTCGTCTGATGCCATTAGTTAATCTGCATTGTTCATGTTTAATTTCAATCGACCTTGATGACGATATATATACCAATATGCATATATATGCAGCGAACGATTGGATATATATACGAGATCAAGACATCGGTACGTACCGGACGTGGCCGTAGCGCCGCTCAGATCTCCGCAACAAGAATCACGTGGAGATCGCCGTGGAGATCAATCCCCTAGAGGCCCTCGTGGAGATCTCCGCAACAATAACCAGGTTGTCGAAGACGGAATTTTGGAATGGTCCAGATCGGAAGAGCCCCTATCTGATCGTGGCAATACATACACGATAGACAAAATTTTAGTACAACCAAGGAATACCTGGTTTCAATATTTCTGAGGTTGTACGTAGTATGACCTTTCTCGTGGTTTTCAACATATGCGTAATTCATTATTTTTCTTTTCGATCGGCTACTATAGGGGCTAACAATAATACACAAAATTCAGGAGTTCTAGTGAAGAGTCTCCAAATTGTTGATCACAATGCTTTGTGAACATTCACATGAATAGCATAAACAATAGCATGTCGCAATTCGAAAACGGACGGATGGTTAGTCCAAATATGCATGACAGACCCCAACGTATTTCAATTTGTGTCACTCATGAGTTCAAATATTTTGCAAGGGCTCATCCGGATCCAAACACATAGACATACGAAGATGCATGTCTAAATGTTCAAAGTGATTACTTAGATGTTGCCACATACACATCCATAGACCATTCACCAAAGATCCGCATAACATTCACCTAGGACCTGGTTATGTTACGTACTAAGCTAGATTACTACTACTTGCGATTGACTTTATCCCGAAGCTTGCGGATCTTCTTCGCCATCACTTCTAACTTGTCGCAACAGTCTCCATGAATTCCTTCGGGGTCATCTCCATGTCTTCCTGCGTTCCAAAGCAATGTCGAAGCTTAGGTTCTCAATCGCTCCCGCAAATCATCATAGCGCTCCTTCACCGTTGAACCATTTGGCGCAAGGGCATTTGCTATGGCGGACAACAAACACAAGTTACTAACATGAAATGTGTTACAACAAACTGTGGCCAATGCAGCAAATTAGTCAAAACAATGCACCTTTCTTTTCGATGATCCCGAAGCTTTTGATGGAGACGGTTTCTTGCTATTGTCCCGCTCAAAGATCCGAGTCCGGAATGATGATCCTCACCGATTAGCGGTGTTCACTAGCCCGAGGAAACAAAACAATTTGCTGTTTTTCAGTTTTAAACAACCTATTCAATCTCTTGACTCATAATGTATACCAATTTACCCGTGATCCCCCGACTACCCGCCGAAAAGGCCTAACCTACTAAATGGGACAATAACTCGCGTTCATTTGGCCGGCTTTGTTTTCGAGGATTGTGATCAAATGTACACAAGTCGATTCACAAAGCAAAAGATGGCAAGAAATCAAGCCAATTATCATTATCATTATCTAGTATGGGGTGAGATGGATGCACACAAAAAACACAATTACCATTATCTAGTATGAAATTTTGATTACTATGAACTACTAACATTTTTCTAATTGCAAAAGGAGTCACACGATTCCCGGAAAATCAAAGAGGGTAGGGCGGTGTACCTCACTTCTCTTCCGGAACGCTTGCATCCGACTAGGGCCTCGCTTACCCTTACCGGATGGATCGACTTGGCGATGCGGGCCGTCGACGACGACGACGAGGTGGCGGTGTCGTCCGTACCGCAGGACGACGGGGGTTGGGGTGCCGCCGACCATACCGAGGACGACGAGGTAGGTGGTGTGGAACACTTGAACCGCCCGCGTGCATCGCGCTTCGCGTGGTGGAGTAGTGGCACCTCCGTACGCCGCCGCCGCCGCCCGAAAACCCTCGGTGCGGCCCCGCCGTCCGCCGCCGCCGCTCTCCGGGATCCCCTCGATGCGGCCCCGCCGCCGTGGCGGCCGCTCGGCCGTGTTACGCGGCGCGCGCGGCCCCTTCGTCCGCGCCCGCCACCGGTCCGGGAAGGCTCGATGCGGCCACTCCCGGCCGCCGCCGCCGCTTGCCGCAGGGGAACCGCGATGCGGGGCATCTCGATGTGGACGCGACGGCCGAGCCGACGAGGGGGATGGTTGGGAGCAACAGGGTGTTGGGGGTGGGGGAGCTGTAAGTTATAGACGATTTGGGCCGCATATCCTTGTTTTTATTACTCTCATCGGCCCATTTGACATTTTCACATCCTAGTCTCCGTACCTTTAGTGCCACCCCGTAAACCGAGAAGGGGGTATCCCGGCCTTAAAAGGAGAGGCGTGCTCGCGCTTTCGAACTTCGTATTACCATCATCAACTAATGCTTGCTACTTGCGCTCCGGGGGCTTAATGGGCTGGCCGGTCCACTCGGGCTCCCGCTCGCCGGGCTTTACGCTCGCCGGTTGAGCCTATTGTGGTCCGTCTTAGCCCACATCCCCATAGAACACAATTTTTTTCCTCTATTTTTTCATGGTACATATAGTCTATACCATATTGTTAAAATTCAGATTTTTCATAATAAAATTTATTTATTAAATCGCATTTTAAATTTCGCTACAACCCCATAGCAGATTTTTTTTTCATCTAAACAAATTTTGTGGCAATACGTACACAATATTCCTCCTTGAGGCTAGAAGCGTAGCCTTCCTTGTATTGCAACAACGCAAAGAGATATTTGCAACCCAAATAAGACGTTGCGTAAGGCCGTTCAAACGCAACCAACCCTAGTATGGTAGCCATAGCAAGTTTATATTGCAACACTCGAATTTCTAGTGCAACGCGAAGTAGGGTAGCAATATTTCCCACCAAATGCAACACAATTCCGAATAATGGGTGCATTAGCGCCAACTTGTTGCAACATCGCAAAGATATATTTGCAACCAAAATTCTACGTTGCGACATACTTGTTCAAACGCAACCATCCCTAGTATGGTGGCTATAGCAACTTTCGTTGCAACGTAAGAAATGCTAATGCAACACAAAATTGGGGTGGCATTAGTTCCCACCAAATGCAACGGAAATCCTAAAAAAGGGCGCATTAGCGTCAACATGTTGCAACCGAACAAATAGATAATGCAACTCAAATTTTGTGTTGCAATAGACACACAAATTGCAACCAAATCACCGTTTCGGTGCAATAGTACCCCCCTATTGCAACCGAAATAGTGGTGTTGCCTAAGGGATTTGTTGCAATAGGGGGAAAACCTTGTAGTGACCTCGAGCTCCAGAGCTGCGAGGTCCTTCTCAGCGTCAGGACTAGTCTTGACCTTGGCCATGTCGATGCCAGGGTAGTGAGACTTCACCCTCACTAGTGCGTCGGTAGCCGCCGCCAAGCTCATCACCTTCTGCAAAATCAGAAGCCTGTCAGGAGTTTCTACAAGATGATCTACGATGGACTTCGCCTCCGCCCCTTCAACCGACACCGCTATACAATCCATTGCATAGTTGGCCGTAGCCTTTAGGTCATTTAGCTCCACCTCATACCCTGTAATGGTTACTTGGTTATTCTGCAATGACTTCAAGACAGCCTTGAACTCGACCTCAAGGACCCGACGAGCTCATGTCTCATAAACCAGCTTTTGAGATATGACGTACTCACTGTCGGCAGCTTCCTTCATCACCCGCTTGAGCTCCTGGCCACCAGCCTCGACCCTGTGGAGATTCACCTCCAAGTTTCGAACAACCGTTCCCTAGTGTTCTTCAAGGCAGTGTCGAGCTCCTCCTCACTGTTGTGGAAGCCTACAAGATGACACAAGTTAGCACGCCACAAAAACAGCTCCCACGACAAGATCATCAATACAACGATTCGACCTACCAATGGACAAAGTGTTGAACTGCGCAGTAGCCTCTGTGGACTTGCGCTTTTCCTCAGCAAGCTCATCCTCGAGCCTCTTCTTTTCGGAGGCTGAGGACCATGTGTGGTTCGAGGACCGGTGGATGGTCGCTTCCTTGTGTGATGAGTGATTGACAACGTTGTGTGGACTGATTCTTGGCTATGTATTGCAGGTGCAGGTTGCGGCTTGACTCGTGTTGGTGCAGGTGAAGAACAAGCGCGAAAGGTCGTTGCCGGAGAGGCCTCCAAGTGTGGAGAAGACAAGTAGGCTTCGTTCGAGGGACCCGGTGGCCAGCGGGGTCAAGTGCGGGCCGCATGGTGGCATGAACAGCAAGATGAAGTCGTGGACGGTTTCTTGGTTGAGCCTCAAAACCAAGGTCGAGCCGGGACTACGTGGGAGCCAAGTCATGAGTGGAGATTGGCGGAGGCTACACCGAGTTCGCGGGGTTTCCGGTGGTTCACCAGAAAACCACCGGGTTCCTTGGTTGATCCACAAAGCCAAGACCGGAGAACCGAAGACGGAGGTGCGAAGCACCGGCACCGGTCCGACCGGTGGGTCCGACCGGCCCGACCGGTGGGGACCGGCTCGACCGGTGTGCGACGACGCGCGGTCCGAGACTTCGAAGCGGAGGACACGCGTCGGGATCGCATGGCTTGCGTCGAGGCTACGCAGGGTGCGGTCGCCGGGCATCCGTCCGATGGTGAAGACATGAAGACTTCCAAATCCGCCCTTGAGGGGCTTGTATCCCTAGTTGTTAGAGAAGGGTATTTTAGACATTCGGTTGCCTCCATATAACCCAAGAGGTGAGAGGATGGCAGCCAACTCTTGGAACCCTAGCACATTTGTTTTCCCATTTTCCTCCCTATTTTCGTTAGGTTTTCTATAGGACTAGCATGAGAGCTTCATGGAGAGATCTTGTTGAGAGGGATGGATGATCGGGCGGCTTGCTAGACCTTGTATGAACCTTTGTTTCATGTATAGATGATTCGGCGTGGTTCCTCAAGGTTTAGATGTGTTTTCCCCGGTTGTTCTTAGTGGTGATTTTCGGAGCCCTCTCTTGGTGATTTTTTGGGTTTTTTTCGGGACCTTTCTCTTGGGGATTTGATGGGGGAAATTTGTGGGAACCCTTCGTGGTTCTTTGGGCTTTGATTCCCCTCCCAAATCCGTGAGTAAAGGTGCTCGATTTTGGGGTTTCTTGAGTTCTTGGGTTGGAAGTGCTCTTGGCGGGATTTCCTTTATTCCTCCTTTTTGGACGAGTTTTGGTGGGATTAAACTTGGCTATGGACTCCTCATGAGGTGTTCCTAACATCCCCAAAGTCTTGTTCAAGTCCGTGGAGCGATTCGGGAGATCGAGGTTTGGATTTGGGTGAGTTGACCCGCGGGTGCTGTTCATCCCGTGCTGCCCAGGCTACACCGGTCTGACCGGTGCAACCCTCGGTGGGTTTTTGCTCGGGTGAACGTCTGGGTGTGTTCGCTGTTGTCTTGCGTGGCTGCTGTTTCGAGTTTGGGTCAGTTTGGTGGTCGGTTGGCCTGTTTGGTGCTTTGGGGGCTTTCAGGCTGGATCGGTCTGACCGGTGTGTCTCACCGGTCTGACCGGTTCTCACCGGTCTGACCGGTGTGGAGCCACTTAGTAAAAGTTGCTCAGTTTCATCAGCAGGGACCGGTCTGACCGGTGGTGCTCACCGGTCTGACCGGTGTGGGTCTGCAGACTCGAGGTTTGGTGTTCTGCTGCGTTCTCGGGTCAGAAGGTTGTGTGTTGGTTCCTAGGTCCAGTGGCACTCCAGTGGCTACGTGGGCTTGGCCAACTTGGGTAATGAGTCGGAGACGTGTGTTGGAAGCTGCGTTCATCTTGTTGGAGTTTCCATCTCCTTCGAGAAGAATTTTTATCGGCTCCCATTCACTCGCCCCTCTCTGGTTCGCCGTATCGGTCCTTCAAGTGGTATCAGAGCCGGTTCGGGTCTTTGTTTACTCTAACCAGTCTAAGATCCAAGGATGGCGTACCAGGAACTGGGTTCGGGTCCTCCACACTTCGATGGCAAGAACTACCAGATGTGGAGCAAGCGGATGGGTGCGTTTCTCCGCGGAAAGGGTCGATCCTTTGGGATGTCACGGTGGACACAGAGCTATGTCCGGCCGATGGACTTCCTCGCTCCGAGATCGAGGGACGGATTCGACGCCAACAATAAGGCGGTCAACTACTTGTTTCGTGCTTTGTGTCAGCCTGAGTTCGATCGGGTGCACACCGAGTACTTGGCTTGTAGGATTTGGGCGGTGTTGAAGGAGGCTCATGTTGGGAACGCCCAGGTTCAGGCACGGATGTATGCGACCTACCGGAGAGAGTACGAGAACTTCACTCATCTCCCCGGTGAGTCCATCAATGCCTTGTTTCAGAGGTTAACGGTGATTGTGAACAACATGAGGGCCAATGTGGACGTTCTCCCGTACGATGATCATGATAGAGCGGTCAAGCTCTTACACTCTTTGGATCGTACAATTTAGGGCGGAAAGTTCGAGGCCATTATGGAGTCAGAGAAGTATGACACTCTGACGGTGAACGAGCTGTTCTCGAAGCTCAAGTCGGCTGAGGTGGATAGGGGCATGACTGCCAAGCTCGAGGGACCGACTAATTCCCATAGTCTTGCCCTCGTTGGTGGTTCCAAAAGAAAAGCTAACTCTTACCCATCCACCAGGATGTTCTCTTTCTCCTCTTTGATGTCTATGCCAGATGATAAGTTCGACGAGCTTGGAGAGGACGAGCTGGCACTCCTTACGAGGCGGTTCGAGAGGCTGCACGAGAACCGCGTGAACATGAGAAGGAACACGAGAACATGCTTCCAGTGCGGCAAGCCAGTACACTTCATCGCCGACTGCCTGGAGAAGGCCGACAACAAGGACAGCTACAAGCACAAGCCGAGGATGGATGGCAAGTACCGTTCGAGGCGCGACCACAAGAGCAAGCACAAGAACAAGTACAAGGATGAGTGACGATCGAGGAAGAAGGAGAGCCGAGGCAAGGCCCGAGCGATGGTTGGAGCGAGCGACGTCGACTCCAGTTCCGCGTACTCCACCTCGAGCTCGAGCAGTACTGAAGACGAGGGTGATCGTCGTAAGAACAAGAAGTCGTCCAAGAACCTGAGCGGGCTGAGCTGCTTCGCGAGAGACGGCTTCTGCACCATGGCACTGAGCTCCGGCAGCAAGAAGAGCACACAGAGCGACTCGGACTCTGAGTCCGACGACGAGGTGCGTGATGAACTTCCCTTCTTGCGCCAGGAGAATGAGAGGCTTGGCTCTTTGCTTGATAACCGTGATGACATTCTTAGAGAGGCCAAGAAAATGAGAAAAGAGCTTAGGGCTTCACTCGAGGATGCTAGGACTAGAGTGGCTGAGCTAGAGACACAGGTGCTTGATAGCAAGCTTGAGATTGATTCCATTAAGGCTAGTCCTGTTGTTTCAGATGAGAATGATTGTGCTGATTGCTCTATATTTCTTGCTGATCTTGCTTTGTTTAAGGAGAAGCATGCCTCCAAGTGTGAGGAACTAGATGTGCTTAGGGTTGAAGTGGCTGAGCTTAAGTCTAGACTTGCTTTGCTAGGTGCTTGCACTTCTTGCCCTGTTTTGCATGCTAAGATTGATGAGATGCATGCATACACTAGTTCTCTTGACGCTAAATTGAAGGAACCCATGCCTACATCATGCTCTACCTGTGAAATGCATACTTTGAAAAATTTGGAACTTGCACATTATGTTGATCGTTTGCAGGATGAGAATGATGACTTGAGGAAGTTGATGGGTTGGTTGTCCGGTCATGAGCCTTAGTTGAGGATGATGATCGAGGCGTTTAAGAGGCAGGATGGTGAGGGACTTGGGGCAAACAAGGATGGTAAGGGAAGTGGAGAGAATATCCCAGAGCCACCAAAAACCCACCACAAAAATGATTTCCCCCCAAAACCTAACCATCTTAGGAACCGACTAGACACAACCCCAGCTCCACCCGTGTTTTCTACACCCACAAATGATCTACAAAAGCCTATCAAGTATGTGAGCACTTCGGGGAAAGTGTTCTTTGGGAAAGAAAGCGAGAAGGCTAGTGAAGGGAAACCGGTGGAGGATTTGAGTGGAGAGAAACCAAGTGAGCAGCCACATCCCAAGCCTAAGCCTAAGCTTGTGAGGTTCCATTGTGGCTATTGTGGGAGAGATGGCCATAAGGAGGAGTTTTGCTTCAAGAGGAAGCGTGAGGAGAGAATGGCGAAGGAGTGGGCTAACAAGGACAAGTACCACCCTTCCGATGGTGTACTTGAGCCTCGTGTGCAGATGCCCAGGGCCAAGGCGAATATGAGGACAGTTCGGGCTTGGGGAGAGCGGAAGGCTGTTGGAGGTGCTGCTGTCCAGGTCACACCGGTCAGACCGGTGTTGGGCACCGATCAGACCGGTGCAGGCCTGGACAGGTAGCGTTTTGGGTTTCGGGCTCGTACAAGTGCGAGGGTTGTTTCTGGAGGTCGTGGTTCTGGTGGTTGGGCTGGAGAGTTCGCAGGTGGTCAGGTTGCTAGGCGTTCTCCCCCTCGAGTTCACTACGGGGACGGGAGGAGTCGTAGCTTTGAGAAGGAGAGGAGGGACGGTCCACGAGTTCTCTTTCGTGGTTTTGGTCCTCCTCTAGGCAGAGAGGGATGGTTTCCTCTGGGTGGTTACTGTGGTGGTGTTCGTGGAGGTAGCTTTGGTAGAAGAGATGCTTTGGTTGGTGCTAACCCCACTTTCGAGCAAATGGCTCGGCACTGGTTTTACTCTTTTGGTACTAACCCTAGTGTTGAGTCGTTTGTTCGCTCACGTGCTCGTTTCAGGTGGGAGACTTGAAGAACATTTGGTTGATTGACTCCGGTTGCTCGAGGCATATGACCGGAGACAGGGGGTGGCTCTCAAGTCTCGTCCGGGTGGTGACGAAGAGGTACATCACTTTTGGGGACAATGGGCGTGGGCGTGTGCTTTCAGAAGGCGAGATCAAAGTGAGTGACAAGATCACTCTGAGGCGTGTTGCTCTTGTTCAACCGCTGGGGTACACTTTGCTTTCAGTGTCTCAGTTGTTGGATGAGGGCTTTGAGGTGTTGTTTCGGCCAGGTGGTTCTCGGATTTTGGACTCTCGAGGGGACCTTGTCTGTATGGTCGTTCCCGAGGGTCAAGTGTTTCGTGCTGATTTTTCTCAGTCTTCGGGTGTGGAGCGTTGTTTTCTGGCTGGTTCTTCGAGTGAGTTGTGGAAGTGGCATAGGAAGTTGGGTCACTTGAGCTTTGACCTTTTGTCTCGCTTGAGTAAACTCAATTTGGTCCGAGGATTGCCACGGTTGAGGTTTGAGAAAGAATTGGTTTGTGCGCCGTGTAGGCATGCCAAGATGGTAGCCTCTTCTCACCCGCCTCTCACCGATGTGATGACTGAGCGTCCATGCGAGCTGCTCCATATGGACCTTGTTGGCCCAGCTCATGTGCGATCTGCGGGTGGGAAGTGGTATGTCCTTGTTGTGGTGGACGACTATTCTCGATATGCGTGGGTGTTCTTTCTTGAGGATAAGGGGGAGACGTTTGGTTTTGTTCGAGATCTAGTCTTGAGGTTGAGGAACGAGAGGCACGGAGATGCCATACGAGCAATCCGTAGTGATAATGGCTCGGAATTCAGAAACTCTTGTTTTGAAACCTTTTGCAATGACTTGGGTCTTGAGCACCAGTTTTCGAGTCCGTATACGCCTCCCCAGAATGGTTTTGTGGAAAGGAAGAACATGACCTTGTGTGAGATGGCTCGGACGATGCTTGATGAGCATAGGACTCCGAGGATATACCTCAGAGTGCACAAGAAGAAGACATGCTATGAGTTGATGCATGGTCGCACACCCAAGGTGAGTCACTTCCATGTCTTTGGTTGCAAGTGTTTCATTATGAAGAAAGGCAGAAAGTTGGATAAGTTTGAGGCTAGGTCTGTCGATGGTATTTTCTTTGGTTATGCATCTCATTCTAGAGCATATCGTGTGCTCAATCTTGAAACTAACCAAATCGTGGAGACTTGCGAGGTAACCTTCGACGAGACAGAGCCACGTAGTCAGCTTGTCTTTGAGTGTGCAGGTGATGATGAGCTTGGGGAGGAGATCTTTCAGGAGGAGGAGCATGAACATGGTGATGATGAAGATGGCGGTGTGGTGCCCCCGGCTGAACATGTACCCACTACTTCGACTACGGTGATAGATGGACCCTCTACTACACCTACGACGACAAATCAAGAACGAGGAGAAGCTGATGTTGAGGAGGAGGTAGCATCGAGGCGAGAACCTCCCCGGCGAGTACAAGTGGATCACCCAGCTTCGAGGATCATCGGCGACATGAATGAACGCACTACACGGTCGAGGGTTCGAAACAATTCCCATTTTGCTCATGCTGCGTTTGTTGCTACTTTTGAGCCCAAAGACATTGAACACGCACTATTTGATCACAATTGGGTTAATTCGATGCATGAGGAGTTGGAGAACTTTGAGAGGAATCAGGTGTGGGAGTTGGTTGACCCTCCCCCAGGGTGTAAGCCGGTTGGTACAAAGTGGGTGTGGAAAAACAAGGAGGGAGAGAAGGGTGAGGTTGTGAGAAACAAGTCGAGGCTTGTTGCTCAGGGGTTCAGTCAGAAGGAGGGGATCGACTACGAGGAGACCTTTGCTCCCGTAGCCCGTTTGGAGGCGATTAGGATCCTTCTAGCCTTTTCCGTGGCTAAAGGGTTCAAGTTGCACCAAATGGATGTGAAGAGTGCTTTCCTGAACGGTGTGTTGGAGGAAGAAGTGTATGTGAGGCAGCCTCCGAGGTTTGAGAGTGAGAAGTACCCCCCTTAGGGTGTACAAGTTGAGGAAGGCGCCGTATGGGCTGAAGCGGGCGCCTAGAGCTTGGTATGGTAGGTTGAGGGGGTTCTTGTTTGAGAGAGGTTTTGAGATGGGGAAGGTCGATCGACCTTGTTTTTGCCGAGGGCAAGGGCGAGAGATATCCTGATTGTGCAGGTGTATGTGGATGATATTGTCTTTGGTGGCTCGTCTAACTCTCTTGTTGCAAGGTTTGCAGATGATATGATCAGGGAATTTGAGATGAGCATGATGGGCGAGTTGCAGTTCTTCCTCGGGCTAAAAATCAAGCAATCAAATGAAGGAACATTTGTGCACCAGGCTAAGTACACCAGGGACATTGTGAGGAAGTTCAAGATGGAGGACTCCAAGGCTATGACGACGCCGATGAGTACGACTACAACTCTTGATGCGGATGAGGAAGGTGAACACGTGGACCAGAAGGAGTACCGGAGCATGATTGGGTCACTCCTCTACTTTACGGCGACGAGGCCGGACATACAGTTCTCGGTGTGTCTGTGCGCTCGTTTTCAAGCGTCTCCGAGGACTTCGCATCGGCAAACGGTGAAGCGAATTTTCAGGTACTTGCGTCACACTCCCGACTTCAGCCTTTGTTACTCTGCGTCCTCTTCTTTGGCGCTTCATGGTTTTTCAGACGCGGATTTTGCCGGGTGTCGGTTGAATAGGAAGTCCACATCTGGGACTTGGCAGTTTTTGGGTTCTTATTTGGTGTCTTGGTCTTCCCGCAAACAATCGAGTGTTGCTCAATCCACTACCGAGGCCGAGTATGTTGCCGCTGCTAGTTGTTGCTCTCAGCTCTTTTGGATTTCATACACCATGAGTGACTTTGGTGAGGAGTATACCCATGTCCCACTTCAATGTGATAGCACCAGTGCCATAAGCGTTGCAAAGAACCCAGTGCTCCATTCCAAAACCAAGCACATAGAAGTGAGGTATCATTTTCTGAGAGACAACGTTGAGAAAGGAAAGATATCTTTGATCCATGTACCCACACATGACCAACTAGCCGATATTTTCACCAAACCCCTAGATCAAGTAACTTTCACTCGTTTGCGGGGGGAACTTGGTGTGTGTTTGATTTCTTGAGTTGGGTGTGTGGGAGCTCTCTTTGTAGCATATGTATAGCTTTCCTTTGTGCATTTCTTGCATTTGGCATGGCATATGTAACATGATGTATAGGCATCCTTGTATCTTAGATTGCATGCATTTTGTATCATATGCATTGGTTAGGAAAAGCTTCTCTTATATACATTGTTCACCATGGATTGAAATATATGTCTTTGTGAGCTTGTTTGGTATGCTATGGTTAGTTTGGCTTAGCTCTTGATGATCTTGATGAATAATCCATGGTTGATAGCTATGTTTTTGAAAATGTCACATGTATGCTCTATCATGTGTAAATGCCTTTATATGCTCTTGACATGTTTTAGTGGCTTGGCTATGCTTAATTTGTGGTTGGATGGCTAGTTTATTGATCATATGGGGCCAAAGGCTCATTTGCCATCATGAATGTTTAGCCCTCTTGATTTATCTTGTGGAGGAGCATAAGTTCGTTTTTGTCGCAAATGCTTGGAAATATGCTCCCATGTCATATGTGCTGAAATTAATTTTCTTTGGGTGCTAAACCGTTGCATGATGCCTACCAATGAGAAGTCTCATACATAGAAGTAGGCACACGGCTCGGTGGCTTTGACATGACATGAGGTGCTTGTGGGTGTTTGTGATGGTCTTATGATTAGAATGGCTGTCCTAGCATGAAGTTTGTGTGGCTTTGCCATTTTGATATGCTTTGATCATGTTTAGGATTTTGCTCATGAGAGACAAGTTTTTCGCAAAATTGCCAAAATCCATCTTAGCTTCGTCCAATGGTTGTGAAACTTGGTGATCATGTAGTTGAGATCGATACGAAGCCGTAGAGTATCTAACTTGCTCATTTGGACATGTGTAGCTTTCTTTGTTGAATTTTGTCTATTTGAGAAGCTCTAGGTTGAATTTTTTGCATTTTGGGCTTGATTCATGCATTGCCAACAAGGGGGAGAAGTTTGAGCTTGAAATGGCTTGTTGGGCGCATTTAGAAGGTTTTCAGGCGGTTTCGAGCTAATTCTGGGCTCTGTTGTGCACCGGTCTGACCGGCCGAGGACCGGTCTGACCGGTGTGAGTGCTGGTTCTGTTCACATGTTGCACACCGGTCTGACCGGTGGTGTTGACCGGTCTGACCGGTCAGGGTTGAGTTGTTGCAGCTGCCCTGTTTCAAGTGGTGTCTTGCATGCATTCGTCCAAGGGGAGGTGCATTGGTTCAGGGGGAGCTTTCATGTGTGCAGGGGGAGCTCTTTGTGGTCTTTCGAGCTTTGTTTCGGTGGTTTGCGCTCTTTGCTTGAGCTTTGTTTTGTCTCGGATGTGTCGAGCCGTTGCCATTGCCTAAGGGGTCCGAGACTTGCCTTCTTCAAGTGATCTTGCTCTTTGCCTTTGTTCGGCTTTCGATTGCTTGTTGGAGTTTCTTTTTGTTCGTTTCTTTTTCTTTTCTTTTCTATCTTGTTACTTTCGTGTGGGTGTTGTCAATGCACTCATCAAGGGGGAGATTGAGGACCATGTGTGGTTCGAGGACCGGTGGATGGTCGCTTCCTTGTGTGATGAGTGATTGACAACGTTGTGTGGATTGATTCTTGGCTAAGTATTGCAGGTGCAGGTTGCGGCTTGACTGGTGTTGGTGCAGGTGAAGAAGAAGCACAAAAGGTCGTCGCCGGTGAGGCCTCCAGGTGTGGAGAAGACAAGTAGGCTTCGTTCGAGGGACCCGGTGGCCAGCGGGGTCAAGTGCGGGTCGCATAGTGGCATGAACAGCAAGATGAAATCGTGGACGGTTTCTTGGTTGAGCCTCAAAACCAAGGTCGAGCCGGGACTACGTGGGAGCCGAGTCATGAGTGGAGATTGGCGGAGGCTACACCGAGTTCGCGGGGTTTCTGGTGGTTCACCAGAAAACCACTGGGTTCCTTGGTTGATCCACAAAGCCAAGACTGAAGAACCGAAGACGGAGCTGCAGCAGCGCCTAACCGGTCTGACCGGTGGGGACCGGTCTGACCGGTGAGGAGCACCGGTCTGACCGGTGTGCGACGACGCAGTCCGGAGACTTCGAAGCGGAGGACACGCGTCGGGATCGCATGGCTTGCGTCGAGGCTACGCAGGGTGAGGTCGCCGGGCATCCGTCCGATGGTGAAGACATGAAAACTTCCAAATCCGCCCTTGAGGGGCTTGTATCCCTAGTTGTTAGAGAAGGGTATTTTAGACATTCGGTTGCCTCCATATAACCCAAGAGGTGAGAGGATGGCAGCCAACTCTTGGAACCCTAGCACATTTGTTTTCCCATTTTCCTTCCTATTTTCTTTAGGTTTTCCATAGGACTAGCTTGAGAGCTTCATGGAGAGATCTTGTTGAGAGGGATGGATGATCGGGCGGCTTGCTAGACCTTGTATGAACCTTTGTTTCATGTATAGATGATTCGGCGTGGTTCCTCAAGGTTTGGATGCGTTTTCCCCGGTTGTTCTTGGTGGTGATTTTCGGAGCCCTCTCTTGGTGATTTCTTTGGGTTGTTTTCGGGACCTTTCTCTTGGGGTTTTGATGGGGGAAATTTGTGGAAACCCTTCGTGGTTCTTTGGGCTGTGATTCCCCTCCCAAATCCGTGAGTAAAGGTGCTCGATTTTGGGGTTCCTTGAGTTCTTGGGTTGGAAGTGCTCTTGGCGGGATTTCCTTGATTCCTCCTTTTTGGACGAGTTTTGGTGGGATTAAACTTGGCTATGGACTCCTCGTGAGGTGTTCCCAATATCCCCAAAGTCTTGTTCAAGTCCATGGAGCGATTCGGGAGATCGAGGTTTGGATTTGGGGGAGTTGACCCGCGGGTGCTGTTCATCCCGTGCTGCCCAGGCTACACCGGTCTGACCGGTGCTCTTGACCGGTCTGACCGGTGCAAGCCTCGGTGGGTTTTTGCTCGGGTGAACGTCTGGGTGTGTTCGCTGTTGTCTTGTGTGGCTGCTGTTTCGAGTTTGGGTCAGTTTGGTGGTCGGTTGGCCTGTTTGGTGCTTTGGGGGCTTTCAGGCTGGATCGGTCTGACCGGTGTGTCTCACCGGTCTGACCGGTGTGGAGCCACTTAGTGAAAGTTGCTCAGTTTCACTAGCAGGGACCGGTCTGACCGGTGGTGCTCACCGGTCTGACCGGTGTGGGTCTGCAGACTCGAGGTTGGTGTTCTGCTGCGTTCTCAGGTCGGAAGGTTGTGTGTTGGTTCCTAGGTCCAGTGGCACTCCAGTGGCTACGTGAGCTTGGCCAACTTGGGTAGTGAGTCAGAGATGTGTGTTGGAAGCCGCGTTCATCTTGTTGGAGTTTCCATCTCCTTCGAGAAGAATTTTTATCGGCTCCCATTCACTCCCCCCTTCTCTGGTTCGTCGTATCGGTCCTTCAGCGGCCGCCTCCTCATCGACCTGCTTGAGCTCCTGCTCAAGGTCGGTAATTCGTTGCTCCCTCTTTGTCGCATCCTTTAGCAGGTCGACACGGCTTTTTGCCCGCTCTGCTAAGGACTGCCACAACACAACAAGCTCATTAGCAACACTTCAACAAAAGATTCAACAAGAAAAGTACAATGTAAAGCAAACTTACCGTCAACACGTGGTTGATGGTCACGATGCTGGTCCGCAAAGCCCGCATATCCTCGTTATCTTTGAAGATGTCATCCTGCCAAGGGGTGTCATTCCAGTTAATCTCCCGACGTGGTAACCTCTGGCTTGAAGAAGAGATTCAGGTACCTACGCGCCAGACGTCCCCGGACCTCCTGGCGCCTGGTCAATCTAAGGGTGGTCCTTGACCAGGTCGTCAACTTCGGCAGGTCTGGCACTGATGGGGTCGACGTCAATAATTCTTGGAGAAACCGTCGCTCCGACGTCCCCAACAGTGGCTCCTTCCCCCACTTCAATAGTGCGTGTTGGACTCGCCATCCTTGTATCCGCCACCGGCGGTGAAGTTGCCCTACTCTCAGCCGCTGCCCGCGGCAGAGTAGCTGTCTGCGCGTCATCAAGCAGTGACTCCCCCATGACCTTAGGGTCAGCCGACAAGCCCAGGTCCTGCTGTGATTCTGCCATCGACTTGCACAACAACGCCACATCAAAACAAAAGCTAGCAAGCACGGCAGCAACAAGCAAAAGAGATCAAGTGTCGAAGACTTCTTACCTTGTGACGGCCAGAACGCGCGGCTTTGGCCTAAAGGTCTGAGGTCTCATCGATGTAGGCAGCTAGGCCTGTGCTGCGGCAGTCCGCTATGCCTCCAAACCATGATGCAGAGCATCCTCCGATGTCTTCTCCACCAATTCTCGTTGCCTCTTGCAAGCAGGACTTTCTGACCTCCTCGCCGGCTGAGTCACCTCAACCGGTGGCTCCTCGACAGCCTCGTCCTTCTCCTCCGATTCGACCTCCCGCGATCGGGGTGTCGGAATCGTTGGCGTCACAACTACCGGTGGGGAAGTCGCCTTCCTCTTCCTCTTTTTCTTCTTCTCCGCGGCCTTAACTGCAGAGACTGTAGCAGTAGCTGTTGAAACTGATTGTTTCGCTACCGCTGACCTAGTCTTGCGCCGGGACTTCACGGCGCCACCAGCGTCTGGGCCTATCTCGGCGTCACCTTCACCTTCATAAAACTCCAGCAGACGACCTACTGGATGTTTATATTTGTCCGACCTGAGATTCCTCCAGTGAAGCTCGCCTTCAGGAACAGGCGAGGGGCACCACATCTGATGTTCATGCTCCTGTAAGTAGACGACCAAAGAAGTTATACAATGAAAACTATGGCGAATGATGTAAAACAACCAAAGGGTAGATCTCAGGATCTTACCGAGTCAGCCGGCCTCTTCAATGAGTGTTCCTTGGGGCACTTCTTCACTTTCACCTTCCCAGAGTACATCTGGGACACTCTGCCCGCCATCTCCTCCTTGGAGACCTTGCGGTTAACTTCACGCGTGGGGTCTGACTGCCCCCAGTACTCGTACGTCGGGTGAACCCGATCCTTGATCGGTTGGATCATCCGCCGGCAAAATGACCTGGCAACTGCAGCTCCTGTCACCCCACGTTTCTTCATATCGTTGACGAGCTCCAGGACCCCTTAAGATCCTCGAGATCACGGGATGACAACCCTAAATCCCACTCCTTCATCTTCACTGGCTTATGGCCAGTACAACATGGAAGCCTAGGAAGCTAATCTACAATATAAAACCACTCTGACCTCCACCCAGCAGTGTTGTCGGGGAGATTGGTGTCTATCCACTCCACCTTGAGGCCCGACCTCAAGGAAGACTGCACAACCCCTACTGGTCCCGACCTTTTGCCAGTACTCTTCACATAAAATAAATACCTCCACAACAAGAAGTGAGGTGATATCCCCATATACGCCTCATAGAAATGAATGAAGGCCGACACTACAGATATGGAGTTGGGAACAAGATGTACCTGACGGTGTTTTAGACCGGCAACCTACCAAGGGGAGTACCCGTGGTAGATGAATGTGGCCTCACCGAGATCGGTATCTCGAAGGAAGAGACACGTGGCACACAATTTAGACAGGTTTGGGCCGTGATGTGCGTAATACCCTACGTCATGTATGTTGTGTAGCTCTGGATTGATTGGGTGTGGTTAAAAGATGATGCGTATATTAGAGATAGGCATCCCTGCCTCACCTTATATAGCCCAGGAGGCAGGGTCAAAAGTCAATTTGGGGAGAGAGTACTAGTCGTGTATGTCTAGGAGTTCTTTACACAGTTTAGGACATGCGCAGCTTCCTAGCCGAGTACTCCTCACCATTGTCCTTGCGCTCCAAGCCGTCAGGTGCCGTGTAGCTCAAGTCGAGTAGTCCCAGGGGCCCACTGAGTAGTCGGTCCTGGCACCCACCGGAGTAGTGGGCCCAGGGATGTCCATACGACAAGCCCCTGAGTACTCTGTAGTCGAGGAGGATAGTTTCGAGTAGTCTTGACGGCCTTGACGAGTAGTCCTCAGGCGTCCCTGAGAACTACAAACCAAAAATCCTCAAGAATACTTGAAGCATCCCGAGGCTGCAAGGTACTCTAGTTGATCCTTGAGTAGTCTTGAAGTCTTCTTGAGTAGTCCCCAAGCGTCTTCGAGTTCTCCCCTTGAAGGTCTTCAATAGTACTCGTGTTGTCTTGACAAAAGAAACCATATGAAAAATGCGATTCGAAGAATCGCATTTCATATGGAATGTAGCCCACGAGCCTTAGGTCGAATCATAGATTCAAGCTGAGGGTCAATCTAAAGTTCTACCAATCTTATCCCATAAAATCTGGAGAAAAATCCGAAGGACATGCCCCAGAGCCTTGAGTCGAGTACTTCCTCTTGAATTAATGGGTCATCTTGATTGTAGAATGTGTCTTAGTGGGCCTTGACTCTCATAGTAACCCTCTGTGTCGAACGGATGTAGCCGAGCCCCTGAGATAAAGAGCACCGAGTACCAGAAACTGAAAGGTCGGACAGCCGCCGCTGAGTCACCCACCGGCGCTTATCCGTTCGGCCGTTGTGGTGCTGCCTGTTGGGTTATAAATAGGCGCCAAAACCCTTAGGGTTTTTCATTCTTCTCAGTAGCAACTGCTTGAATAGATCTATTCAATAAGTTCCCCTCCTCTGCCACCTGTGCTGCCGCGAGAGAGAGAAGAGATCCAAGCGCACCGCCACCGCCCGCCATTGGTGTAGCCCCTGAGCGGATGCGAGTGAAGACTCCCTGAACTTGGAGGATGAAGCCATCTCCGTCCAAGAGCCCGAAGAGCGGTGCGGGGAAGAAAAGATCCCGCAGTGAGGCAGAAGGATCTGCCCCGGAGTCGTCACCGCCGTCTTCCCCGCATCCCAACCCGGCCAAGGAATAGAAGAAGTCCAACTTGAAGACTGAAGATCTACTTGCATTGGTCAACAGCAGGTTCTTGTGGGAGAAAGAGATGGATCTGTGGCGCGTTGCCGCTAGCGACCCATATCTGATGGAGAAGAATCTAGATGAAGTTCCGATGTTCGCAAGGTTCGTGGAGCATGGACTAGCACTCCCGGCAAGCGATTTCTTCAAGGGACTCCTCGAGTACTACGGTATGGAGTACTTGAACCTTAATCCCAGTTGCATTTTCCACGTCTCTGTGTTCGTGCACTTCTGTGAGGCGTTCGTGGGAATCAAACCCCACTGAATCCTATTCCGGAAGTTTTTCCAGGTGAAGCCGCAGCCAAGTACCAATGACCCACGAGTAGTCGGAGGGGCTGGTATTCAGATGCGAGAAGACGCGGCCGACCAGTACTTGTCATACAAACTGATTGAGTCAAACCAAGACTGGAAGGCCAAATGGTTCTATATTAGTAACCATCATTCAGAGCTGTCGAAGCCGAGTGGGAAGCACCCGAAGAAAAAGCCGTGGTGGAACACGGAACTGACTATGCAAGAGGGTATTCAACTACCCGAGCTGATGAATAAAATCAAGGCCCTTAGAGAGGCCGGGCTGAGGGTCAAGCATGTGGCCTTCAGCTTGATGTAGAGGAGAGTACAACCACTGATGGCTCCCGACACCCTCTGGTACCAATACACAGGCGACGAGGACACAACGAGGATGCCCGGCGACGAAATCGATGATGATGGCATTGTCGAGAGGCTAGGCAAGATATTCAAAGACATGTCGTCGTACACTCCTTGCCTAGTCCCCAAGTACTCCGCGGCTCGTCCGCCGAACAAGGTGAGTAATTGTAACCTTTGTCTTCGAGTAATTATTTTCATGGAGTAGTCGTACTCACAATAGTTGCTGTCTGTAGGACGACGTTGCGAAGTATATATCCGATCCACCTCTCCCCCCATCAACTTTAAGTCATGCCAAAGGAGGGGAAGGGCAAAGTGGAGGAGTACCACAAAGTCGGCGAGGGTGACGACACTGACACCATTGAAGACACATCAGATGACGAGGATGGGGAAACGCTCCAAGAGCGGTTTCAGCTGCGGTTTAGGTTCAGTCGCCCTGGACTACCCAATATTCCCCTCATCGTCGACAGGCTGACTAGCGTAGGTGCTAGTCTTCCATGCCGTCGAGAAGGCCGCGCAATGTGGCATGGATGTGCGTTTCCAAGAAGCTGAAGGTGACAACAGCAACTTCCTAGGAGGTGAGTTGCTCAAGGAGTGTAGCCGAGTACTTGCCATGGAGTGTTGCATGTTGACAATTGAGTCTTGAGTTGTCGCAGGATATCCCTCCGTCCGACCCCGTGGAGCAAGTGGAAGAAGAAACCTGGGACACGGAGGGAGGGGCGACTGAGACAAGCCGCAGTCCATCTTCCACCGCCGAAGCGACTGTGCCAGAGTCGCACAGCGAGCAGCTGTTGCTGACGAGCCGCAATTGTCGAGAAGAAGAGACAAGGCCAGAACCCTTCGCGACTACTAGTGCTGAAGAGCCAGTAGTAGCCCATATTTAGGAAGAGGCACCCGCAGAAACTGGACTTGTTGATATCGCCAACATACTTGGCGCTCCGACCGTGACTATGGTCCGGTCTAGCTTGTGAGTATAACCAAGCTTCGAGTAGTTCATGTAGATCGGTAATCTTGCTTGGTAGATTATTGGAGTTGTGTTTATGTAGGAAATCCACCGATCTGTCATGGGATGGTGAAGAGCCCGGTGCAGCAGCTGGTGAGGAAGACCGGTTAGCATCAGTTAAGGAATCCACACCTCTTCTGCAGATTGAGGTTGTAGCACAGGCCGTGGAGGCTACGCCGCAGGAAGCCACCATGGTTGAAGGTATGTGTGCTGCGCCAATGCTAGCTACCCCGTGTAGTAGTCGTAGCCCCCAGATACTGACTTTGTGTGCTTTGTGGTGACAGAAGCACAAGTTGAAAGGACCACGATCCCTGAAGCTGTGGCCATGGAAGGCGTCGTGCCTGAAGCCAGAGTGCTAGAGGGAGCAGCTACTAGTCCGGAGGTTCCAGTAGCCCCCGAGATCACGGAGGAGATGCATGAGGATGCGCTCCCAGAGTCTAGCATGGACGTAGTTGTTCAATCACCGAAGATCCAGGACGCGGAGCCTTTCGGTGCCAATGTCAGGAGCTATGATGACTAGCCATGACGGATTGGAGCTGCTGGTCGATGACCTTGTTCACCCAGCAACTGTGGCTCGCAACCTGGAGTCGATGCCCCGTGCAGAGCAATGTATGAAGGTACGTTGCAGCACCTTGAGTAGTCGAGTTCCATAAGAGTTAAGTACTCGATAATGATTGTTGCCATGTGCAAGATGTCGTGGAGAGATCCCGACACAAATCTGATATGCTCCAAGGGTACGGTGATACACTGCTCTGCGTAGAGGTGATGGAGAAGGAGCTGGACAAGGCCAGGAAGAACTCCGCCTTGTTACAGTCCAAGCTGGATGGAGCCTTCGCCCAGTACCATAATGAGGTACAGGAGATGCAGGCAAAGAGTGATGACTTGATTCGCAATAACAAGTTGTTGCATCAGACGAACAAAGGTATGTCATCTGTCAGACTGGTGAGTACTTATTGCGGTACCCTATTGTAGTCTAACATAGTCGTGGGTCGTTTGCAGAGCTTGAAACAAGAGTGGACTAGTTGAAGGCATCAGAAACCGATCTGGAGAATATCGTGTATCGGGAGAAGGACGCCCGTGAGGTACTTGAGTATGACTTTAAGCAGTTGTCCCATGAATGTGTATATCACATGGTGCTTCGCGAAGCCTCGAATCGTGACCTCGTGAACTGTTATAAATCTCTACAGAAGCTGAACAAAGACTGCGGAGGCTGCGCAACCAACTCAAAGAGCTTGAGGAAGCCGCACTCCCAATTGAGAGGTTTCTGGTTCCACATCCAGGCGGACCCAAGATTGCTCCACTGGTAGACCGATTCAAGGAAGCCCCCGGCCGGCTGGCAACCTACTCGAAGCATCTGGCGAAGTCGTTCCCCAATCAGATATTTGCGTACATGAAGTCATCTTTCCCCAATTCTCCAGTAGATGTGGTCGCAGGAGGACTCACTGCGAACAGTTCGGACGACCAGTATAAGGATTTGCTAGGACAGATGGCACCAATCGCGGAACAAGTCGCAGAGAAGCTAAACCTTCTGTAGTAGATCCTGTAGGGTTAGCTTTGGCAGCATATGTAAGATAAACAAAGTTGTTATGAACTTGTTTAATTTATGAATGAAAGTTATCCATGTTGTGTGTATCAAATAAGTACTCGTTGCCGCCACTTGTTGCTAAGTGTGTGGAGTATCAAACCGTGGAGATATTGAGAGTAGTAGTACTCGACGAGAAATGCCCAATCGAGAGCTGCAATAAATGAGTTGATCATAAATCAGACTTTATTATAGAGAAAAGGGTACACCTGGATGTCCAGAACTGTTTACAAGTGTACTCGCCGGGACCCGGAGGCCGCCTATGGCTAAGTAGCGCTAGGACTCGTGGACGCTTACAACTGGAGATCCGTTAGTAGCCGTGTGGGCTGGATCTAGAATGCATGGTCTTATAGACCGCCGCTAGAGTCCTTGATGCTCTAAGCAGCCCGAGATCTGTTAGTAGCTGGTGACGCTAGATCTGGGAGAGAGGTAGTCCAGAGACTAGTGCATGGACCGGAAGGCCACTTACGGTGAGAAGCTCAGGAGTAGTCATGCATACTTGGACTTAGTAGTAATCGAGCGACTATGCGTAGAATCAACAGAGCTGGTCGACGTTCCACGAGTTGCTGATCTCGTTGCCTTCAAGTGTCTGGAGGCGGTAGGAGCCTCGTCCGGTCACCTCTGAGATTGAGAAGGGACCTTCCCATGGCGTGCTGAGCTTGTGTAGTCCTTCTGTGTTCTGGATGCGGCGGAGGACTAGATCACCAACGTTGAAGGAGTGTTCCTTGACGTTGCGATCGTGGTAGCGTCGGATACCCTCAAGGTACCTTGCTGACTGGACGAGGGCGGCGTAGAGAGCTTCTTCGAGTCCGTCGATATCGACTCGTCTGCTATCTTCCGAGACGCCTTCATTGTACTGTTCTACTGCCGGCAATTCCCACATTACGTCAGCGGGTAGGATGGCTTTGGAGCGGTAGACTAGGAAATAGGGTGACTGCCTCGTCGGCATGGTGGGTTGTGTATGAAGCGCCTAGAGTGCATTGGGTAGTTCCTTGATCCATTTGCCCCCTTTTGTGTTAGATGCATCGTGCAGTCGCTTCTTGAGGGCGTCAAGTACTATCCCGTTGGCACGTTCAACTTGACCGTTAGCCCAAGGATGGGCAATAGAAACATACCAGACGTCAATCCCTCTATTCTCGTAGTATTCCCTAAATTGGGGTTGTTGAAGTTGGAACTCAAGTCTGTGATGATGCGGTGGGGTAGCCCATAGCGATGCACGAACTCATCCAAGAAATTGAGTACTCTGTCGGCCTTTGGGCAAGTGACTGGCTTGACTTCGATCCACTTGGTGAACTTGTCGATGGCCACCAGGACTCTGTTGAATCCCCCTGGCGCTGTTGGAATAGGCTCAATCATATCGAGCCCCCAACAGGCGAATGATCAAGTTGGTGGTATGGTGACTACCTTGTAGGTCGGGTCGTGTTGTTGCTTGGCGAAGTACTGGCACCCTTGGCACCTTCTGACGAGTTCTTCGGTGTCACCCAAAGCTGTGGGTCAGTAGAAAACTTGTCGGAAGGCCTTACTGACCAGTGTTGGGGAAGACACGTGGTTGCCGCAGACGCCTTTATGAATCTCCCCCAAGATGTCCTTGCCTTATTCCCGGGGAACGCACTTCATGAGTACTCCAGATGTGGCGCTCCGCTGTAGAGCCTGTCTCTAACTAGTACATAAGACTTGGCCCGACGAACGAGTTGCTCGGCCTGGTTCTTGTCAGAGGGAACCTTCTGCTCGCGGATGTAGTCGATGAAGGGTTGTCGCCAGTCCACGTCGATCATCATGACCTCCTGGCCAGGCTGAGAAGGCATTGGGTCAGTGGTCGTGGGCACCGGCTCCGGGATGGATGGCGCGTGAATCTCGTGGACTAAGACTCCCTCGGGTACTTGAGCGCGAGTAGAACCAAGCTTTGACAGGACGTCCGCTGCAACATTGCTGGTAGGTGGCGCTGACATTCTTCAATCCGAACGACATTGTTGTGTAGCAGTAGGTGTCGAACATGGTGATGAACGCAGTCTTCTCCTGGTCATCTTCCTTGATGACAATCTGGTGGTACCTGGAGTAGCAGTCGAAGAAGCAGAGCAGGTCACAGTCCGCCGTGGAGTCGATGACTTGACCAATCCGTGGCAACCCGAAAGGATCCTTGGGGCAGTGCTTGTTGAGATCGGTGTAGTCGACGCACATCCTACCCTCGTTCGTGTTCTTCTTGCGGATGAGGACGTGACTGGCAAGCCACTCGGGATGAAAGACTTCTCTAATGAAGCCGACCGCGAGTAGTTTGGCGAGTGCCTTCTTGATGGCATCCCGTCGGTCGTCGGAAAAACATCAGAGGTGTTGTCGTCTGGGGGTAGCTTTGGGGTCGACGTTGAGTGAGTGCTCAATCAGCTTCCTGGGCACCCCTGGCATGTCCGCTGGTTTCCAGGTGAAGATATCTCGGTTAGCCCGTGAAGCGTCCCCTCATCAGAGGTGACTAAATGTGCCACAAATACCAGTCCCAGGAGGCTGGTAACACATTTATTACAACAGATGGAATCAGTCTTTTACATCACGGCGACACAGAGGGCACGGTAGTGCCAACGCTACAAGGAACAATACAAACGCTAACGACCACACAACGATAGCAAAGGCTTCCATAGCCTCCTCAGAGTACCACACCATGGAAGCTTTCGGTAGGGGCCCTGGGTACACAGGCACGGTTGGGTGTAGGGCAGCGACCTACTCGACGTCTTCGGGGATATAATCGGGATCCTCCTCTGTAAAATAGTTAGTAAAACAAGGGTGAGCACATACGTACTCAGCAAATCCAACCCCACCCACGGAGGGGCTTATAAGCAGAATCATGCATAAGGTATAACAAGGATCAGGTTAAGGTTCATTTTGCAAACTTACACATGCAAGGGTTCATTTCAAAAAGGTTTTCGCAAATCATTTTTATAACCCAAGTAACTCAATTGTTTTAGGGAAAAACCACTGTGGATCTAACGGACTTCCCGTCCGTCGTAGCCCAGGCACACAGCCACACTCTTCACCTAGAAAACAACTCACGCCAGAAAACATCCCATCCCAATCACTAGTTTTTGTGACCACACCGTGACTCGTCCAATACCGTGGACACGGCTATTCGAAAAGGTTTGACACTCTGCAGAGGTTGTACATCTTTACCCACAAGTAGGGTACCGTCACACGGACACCTTAGTGCCGGTACGGATCCTATCATAGCCATTACCCACCTTAGCTAACGCTACGAGCCACCACGGAAGCACCCCAAGGGGTTATCCCACATAACCAAGGCGTACCTCACACAGAGCGTACCCCTACTCCTTGGTCTTCCGCCGCTCACCCGCACACTAGATGGCAGGTAGATTAACTAGTGGGGTTTATGCTACGCCGTTGCCACATACAACGGTCGAGTGGTTGTACGATGATTTGGGTCAGGTTCGATGTCACGCAACCCGGTCCTTAACCGACAAGATGGACAACTCCCAACACGCTCAACCACACAGGTACGAGCTCACCCATACTCCTGACACACACGTCCATCCCGTCTACCCAGTTCTTTACTCATTTTTCCAAACATATCCCATTTCCGTTTTTAAAGCACTCACACATTTTGAAAGCACTCACACATTTTTAAAGCACTCATTTAGGCCAGAACATGGTTCAACCATAGCAATCAAGGGTGGCTATCCTACCATGTTTTTGCAGTAAAACAATATGCAATTTATAAAACGGGTTTAGGGTATATTTATAAAACTAGGACGGAAGCATGCATCAAAGGATGAGGTTGAACTTGCCGTCTTCGAAGTCTTCGGGGAGTGCCGGCTCGGCGTTCGGGATCTCGGGCTCCTGCTCGCAGTAGTCGGCTCCAAACTCCGGCTCGGGGTACCCTCCTTCGTTTACTTCGTCGGCTATAGCGCACATACAGGCAAGCATGCAATCAATATAAGCACACACAATTTCTCCGACTGAGCTCACGGAAGGTAATTAAATAAAATAGGGGAAATAAATATTATGCAGGGGTTTTGGGTGACGGATGGGTGATGGTATACCCGGCACGGGCGTGGGAAAGGTTGGGCGCGATTTGGATTAAAATTGCTCATGAAATGACGGGTTAACGGAGGTGTTTAGGGTTAATTAGGGGCCTGTTAGTGTTTTATTATAAAAGAAAAGGACCTAAATATAATATTTAAACCTGGCGGGGGTGTTACCAAATAGTCCAGGGGCATAATCGTTAAGGGACAGGGTTGTTTTTGTGGTTTAATTTAAAGTATAGGGTCTGTTTTGGAAGAAAAGAGTGAGGGAAATAGAGGGGGGTCGGTTTTGGATAAGTGGGAAAAGGGCAGGGGGTTTTGGGCAAAAAGGCCCTTCTTCTTCCTCCCTCCCTCACGACACAGAACGCAGAGGCAGGGAGGCCGACCGTGGAAGGGGGGAAGGGGCGCCGGCGACCTGGTGCACGGCGACAGCCTGGAATTGGGGCGAAACGAAGAGGAGGACGAGGGCAACCGATTCCGCTTCTTACCTCGGGCTGGGGTGCTCTAGAGAGGTGGATCGACGGCCGGCAGTGAGGCTGTTCGCGGTGGTGACCGAAGCGGCACTGGTGGTGGTGATGGAGGGCTCGGGAAGGAGGGGGAATTGGTCGTGGAGGTGCGGGGCGAGGTGGGGAGCCGGTCCGGCCCTTTTATAGGCGCGGGAAGGTCGGTTTGGCGAGGATATTTTGAGCTTCGCGGAGCTTCAATGGCCGTCAATGGAGGTTCGGGAAAAATCCCGGCGTGGACTCCGGCCAGCGGGATTCTCGGTCGTTGCTGTGCGAATAGACCCGTCGTGCAGGCTGCTGTGGCCGTGGAGGGGAGACCGTCGGGGAAGTAATGGTGGCCGGTTTGGAGGTGACAACTCGCTGCCTGGTCTTTGTATGTCACAGCAATGGAGGGGAGGGGGCGATGCGGCCTGGCGAGCTGCGGGGCCGGCCTTGGCATGCCGCGACTGCGAGGCCGCCGGCCGTGCTCGGGCGAGGAGGAGGGGCGCGCAGGGGGGGGGGGGGAGTCGCGGCCTGTCAGGTCGTGACCTGCAGGCGCGCGAGGAGAAAGGGGGCCGCACGGGGGGCCTCGGCCTGGAGGCCGAAGGAAGAAGATCGGTGGGAAAAAAGAAGAAGGGAAAAAGAAAAAGGAGAAAAGGAAAAAGAAAAGGAAGAAAAGAAAAAGGAAAATAGAAAAAAGGAAAATAAGGGAAGAAAAATAGAAAAGGGATTTAGAAAATTAGGTGAATTTCTAGAAAAATTAGGAGAAGGGATTTTGCAGATTTTTCTGGGTTTCTCGGATACCAGCGTCAATTCCGGAACGGCGGTGATGGCGAGGCGGACCAGCCAGCGGGACCGCGGCGTGCGCGGGATTCCCGGCACGGTGGCCGACCGCGGCGCTGGGGTGGCACGCGTGGGTGCTGGCCTGAGTGCGGGCGGTGCCGGCGGGATTCGCGGCACGCGCGGCCGAGGGTGAGAGAGGGAGACGGTGACCAGGGTTCCGAAAGGGGGCAAATGAGCTCAGCTGGACAGTTTTGAAAACACGCGTGATTTATTTGGTGATTTATTAGGAGCTAAAAACGAGGGCGTTACAAACCTACCCCACTTAAAATGAATCTCGTTCTCGAGATTCGGCTAAGTTTCAAAACGGTGGGGAAACTCCTTCTTCAGTGCGTCCTCTCGTTCCCACGTAGCTTCTTCCACCCCGTGTCTGCTCCATTGGACTCTGCACACCCGTACTTCGGTCGTCCTTGTCCGCTTGACCACAGTGTCTAAGATCTTGACGGGCACCTCCTAGTACCTAAGGTCTGGCTGTAGGTCGATGGTCTCTACCGGTACTCGCTTCTCTTCTAGAACCTTCAAACATCGGCGTAGCTGGGAGATGTGGAACACTGGGTGTATATCTGACATTTCTTCGGGTAGCTCCAACCGGTATGCTACTGCTCCGACTCTCTTTAGCACTTTATACGGTCCAATGTACCGAGGGGCCAACTTCCCGTGTACTTGAAATCTCCGAGTCCCCCGGATGGGTGAAACCTTGAGGTAGACGAAGTCTCCCGGATTGAAGCTCGCTTCACGCCTTTTCTTGTCTGCGTAGCTCTTCTATCGGGACTGGGCGGCTCTCAACTTTTCTCGGATATCGGCTACTCGCTACTCGGCTTCCTTTATAAGTGCGGGCCCCTCCAGGGCATGCTCTCCTACTTCTGACCACATTAGGGGTGTCCTACATTTTCTCCCGTATAGTGCTTCGAATGGCGACATTCCCAGACTTGCTTGGTAGCCATTGTTGTAGGAAAATTCTGCATATGGCAGGCTCTGCTCACAATCTTTGCCATAGGTGAGGACGCATGCTCTCAGCATATCTTCCAAAATTTGATTCACCCTTTCGGTCTGTCCGTCTGTCTGTGGGTGGTATGCTGAGCTGAAGTCTAGCTTGGTGCCCATGGCTTTGTGCAGGCTTTTCCAGAACCTAGAGGTGAACTGGGTCCCTCTATCTGAGACTATTCTGCTAGGCACTCCATGCAGCTTTACTATATTCTCTATGTAGAGTTTTGCCAACTTTTCTCCTCCATAGGTGGTCCGTACTGGTTGAAAGTGAGCGACTTTAGTGAGTCGGTCCACTATCACCCATATGGAGTCATGTCCCTTCTGAGTCCTTGGCAACCCTACTACGAAGTCCATACCTATCTCGTCCCACTTCCATACCGGGATTGGTAAAGGCTGCAACAGTCCTGCGGGCTTCTAATGTTCGGCTTTGATCCTCTGACAAGTGTCACAGTGGGCGACGAACCGTGCAATGTCTGCTTTCATCCCATTCCACCAATACTGTTGTTTTAAGTCCATGTACATCTTGGTGGATCCCGGGTGAATGGAGTATGCCGAGTTGTGTGCCTCATCCGTGATGGTCTGTCGAAAATCTCCATCTTCAGGCACGCATATCCTGTTTTTGTACCACAGGGTGCCTTGGTCATCTACCCTGAAGTCAGGGGCCTTGTTCTCTCCGGTATGCTTGCGGATCTTCATCAGATTTTCATCGGTCTCTTGGGCCTTCCGGATCTTTTCCTCTAGGGTAGGCTGAACACTCAGCTGGCGGACGTAGCCTTGGGGGACGATGTGTACGTTGAGCCGTGCCATCTCCTCTTGCAACTGGGCACTCTTAGGTGCTACCTTCTCGTAGGTTTTCCGGCTTAGTGCATCTGCTACCACATTGGCCTTCCCTGGGTGGTAGTGAATCTCTAGGTTATAGTCCTTGACTAGCTCTAGCCACCTCCTTTGCCTTAGGTTCAGGTCGGGCTGGGTGAAGATGTACTTTAGACTCTTGTGGTCTGTGTAGATTTGACACTTGTTCCCGATCAGATAGTGTCTCCAGATTTTCAGGGCATGCACTACGGCTGCAAACTCCAGATCATGGGTGGGATAGTTCTGCTCATGGGGTTTAAGCTGACAGGAGGCATATGCCACTACCTTCCCATCTTGCATGAGAACACATCCCAACCCTTGTCGGGAGGCGTCGCAATACACGACAAAGTCCCGTTGAATGTCTGGCAGGGTTAGCACTGGGGTTGTGGTCAACCTCTTCTTTAACTCTTGGAAACTTCTTTCACAGGCCTCAGTCCAGTTAAACTTCTTCTCTTTCTTGAGCAGCTCTGTCATGGGCCGGGCGATCTTGGAGAATCCCTCGATAAATCTCCGGTAGTACCCTGCTAATCCTAGGAAACTCCTGATCTCACTCACGTTGGTTGGTTGCTGCCAGTTGGAGACTGTCTCAACTTTCTCGGGGTCTACAGCTACTCCTTCTGCAGTCAATATGTGCCCAAGGAAGGATATTTTCTCTAGCCAAAATTCACACTTGCTGAACTTGGCGTATAGCTTATGTGCCCTCAATTTTCCCAGCACTACTCGAAGATGTTGTTCATGCTCCTCCACGCTCTTGGACTAAACAAGTATGTCGTCAATAAAGACCACGACAAACTTGTCCAGCTCTTCCATGAACACCTTATTCATGAGGTTCATGAAGTATGCTGGTGCATTGGTTAGTCCAAAGGACATCACCGTGAACTCATATTGCCCGTAGCGAGTGACAAAGGCAGTCTTGGGGATGTCACTTTCCCTAATCTTGAGCTGGTGGTACCCCAATCTTAGATCCAACTTCGAGAAATACTTGGCTCCCTTCAGTTGGTCAAACAGGTCATCTATTCTGGGAAGAGGGTACTTGTTTTTAATAGTGACCTCGTTCAGCGAGCGATAGTCCACACACATCCTCATGCTCTTATCCTTCTTCTCCACGAAAAGCACTGGGGCTCCCCATGGTGATGAGCTTGGTCTGATGAACCCACTTCGCTGGAGCTCTGCTAGCTGCTTCTTCAATTCTGCCAACTCAGGGGCTGCCATCCTATAGGGCCTCTTGGCTATGGGAGAGGTTCCAGGGATAAGGTCGATTACGAACTCTATATCCCCGTCGGTGGCATTCCGGGGAGTTCTTCGGGGGAACACATCTCGGGTATTCTCGTACTCTTGGGACATCTTCTATGGTTTTGGCTTCTATGTTGAAAACCATTATATTCGGCCTGTGTCCCCAGGTGTGGCAGGTCACTTGTATCTCGTCTGGGTTGGTCAGGTGCACTACTTTATCGGCGCAACTTATGAGGCCATGGTGTTGGCTTAACCAGTCCATGCCAAGGATCACATCTATCCCCTTGGATTTCGGTACTACCGAGTCTGCTAGGAACTCTACCCCACTTAAAATAATCCTTACCGGGGGCATCCCGATTGACACTTAATGTCACCTCCGGGCGTTCGAGTTATTAGGGGTGCTTTGAGTAGTACTGTGGGTATGCTATGCTCTTCCACAAAGCTTGATGATATGAATGAGTGCGATGCTCCCGAATCGAACAGTATGGTAGCCAAAACTGAGCTGACCAGGAACTCACCGAGTACTACACCTTGTGCTTCCTGTGCCTCCTGCGCATTGATGTGATTGACCCGGGCGCGTCCATATGACTGCTGGGGCTGCCTCATCTGCTGGCTGCTGTTGTTGTTGCCGAAGTTATTGTTGCTGCGCACCGCATGCAGTTGGCTCCTAACGCAAGCGGCCTTGGCCCGTTCACCGAGTTGGAGTAGGTGGTGGTGGTTGGCTTTTTAGCATAGGGGCAGTTGGCGATGAAGTGCCCGGTTTCTCGGCAGTTGAAACACACTCGGGAGTTGTTGTTGTTGCTGGCAGTGATCTGGCTGGTGTTGTTCTGTGGGGGCTTCATGGCACTCGGGTTGTAGGAGGGCTTGAACCGGGCTCGGGGGCTTGCGAGCTCGTGGCTTGGGATTGGGTTCGTATCGCATAGGAGCTTGGAACCTGGACATGGGGTGTCCAAAATTTCTCGGCCTCTGGGACCGCTCTTGCTGCTTGGCCTTGTGTTCCATGAACTTGCGCTTGTTTTCCTTCTTTTCTTCGGCCCTTGCTCTCTCCATGAGTATTGCCATGTTCATGAGGGTGTTAAAGTCCGGGTAAATCTGAGGAGTCAGCGGTGTCCTCGGTTCGAGTCGACCCCTTCTTGAACATCTCTTGCTTTTTGGAGTCTTTATCCACCTCCTCGGGGGCATAGCATGCCAGCTCTATGAACTGGTACGTGTATTCCTCCACAGACATGTTGCCCTGGCAGAGTTCGCGGAACTCGTCTGCCTTTCGCTTCAGTGTGGCCTCCGGGATGTGGTAGCGGCGGAACTCCTCCACGAATTCATCCCATGTGATGGCGGAGGGATCCTTGGCGGCGGCGCAGTAATTTTCCCACCAGGCTAGGGCTGTCCCGTGAGCCGGTGAGCTCGCCGAGAGAACCTTGTCATGGTCCTCGCAGTGGAGGGGCTCCAGTTCCCTCAGGATGGCTCTCAGCCAATCGTCAGCATCCAAAGGATTCACCGGCCCGCCAACGGTGGGCGGCTTAGTCCTGAGGAACTCAATCAGCTTCTCGTTCATGCTCAAATCTCGGGGTCTTGGGCGGTTGACGGCGTTGAAGATAGCCTCCATCAGGACAGTCTGGTTGGCTAAGACTTGTGCCAAGTCAACGGGAGGGGGTGGCGGTGGCAGGACCACGTTCTCTCCTCCATCTTCATTTTGGTTAACTTCCTGGTCGTGGAGACGCTCCCTCCGATCGGCTTGCGACCCCTCGCCGTCGGTCGGTGGGTCATGACAGGGCGCCTGGAAACCATCTGTAAAGAAGCGGGTTTCTAAGAGATCTAATTTTATGTGATGTTTAAGTGGATTATAACGGATTTCTTTTTGAAAAGGCAGGGTTTATTCTGCCGGTAAGCACACACATAGCAAACAAGCAAGCACAAACAAGTTTTTATTACAAACCAGCAAGGAGGATACATCCCGACTACGCGGACACATTACACGACTAAGGACTAAGGGCGCGACTTGGACCGGTACGGCTTCATTCCCTGGGTTTTGGGCACACTACTCGCGAGGGGAGCTGTCTTCTGGGGTCGAGTGTTCTTCCAGCGGAATGAGCAACTCGTCATCGTTTCCGCCTTTGGGGTCTCCGTTTTCCTGCGGCTGTGCTGCGGCTTCAGTGGTAGCTATTGGGGGTTCGGTGGCTGCTGGTGGTGCTGGGGGGACTTCAATAGTTCCTCCCCATCCTACAAGGGGTGTTCCCAGCAGGACTTGAGCTTCTCCAATGGCTGGAACGGGTGTTCCGCCGTGGGTCCATTCTTGCATGCGTTGGTCCTGGATTCTCCTAAGGCTTTCCTGGGCAACGGCTTCACTGCTTATGGCTGCTGCAGTCCTTGCTTCAGCTTGAGCCACTCGGACTTGGTGCATCCTCACTGTGACTTCAGCTTGTTCGGCCCGACTGATTTGTTCCCTCAAGTGCCTGGCCTGGTCATCAAAGAGCTTGTCCAGGGAGACAAGGTAGGCGACTACGTGGTATAGCAGGTCTTCTTGGTGGCGGCGTCGTTCCAGGTTTCTCATGCGGGCCTGCCAAACTGGGGTCCTGATGGCGGGAGGGAAGTACCTCATTGGTGTGGGGACGAGGTGTTCTTCGTAGATTCGGCACAGGTAGCAGAGGGCTTTTCTGAGGGCCAAAGGATAGGTATCCCGGTGTCGAAACCCTGTGGCGGTCACGCGCCACGGCTCGATGTTGGTGTGGCGGTTGCTTCTAGCGACGGAGAGGACCACTCTACAGCGAAGAGTGCCGAGTTGCTCGTACTCTCTGCTGTAGTACCTAGGGCGCTCAGTGATACCGAGGCGCTCCAGGGAGTTGATGAGAAGGCGAGCAAAACCAGGCTCCTCATGGCACACGCCTTGGGTCCATCCATCTTCTGCCATCTGAAAACAAAGGTAGAGTTGAACAGGTTGTGGTGGGGTACAAGGGATGGATAACTTTATTTAGTAGGAAGGTTGGGGTACATTCTTCGGGGTACACTTATTATTACTAGGACTCAACTTCCTAACACCCTAGTCTTATCCTCATGGTGACTCTTCCTCTAGCTGGATACGGCGCTTCTTTAGTGGAAGATCTTGCTCCAGTATCTCATCTTCAGTCTGGGTCCCTTTGTCCCAGTGGGTTTCTTCGGGTTCATCTTCTTCTGCTCTGGCTCCTTCATCCCTGCTTCTTCGCTCCTTTAGTTCATCCCATACCTATTTGTGGAACATCTCCGATCGTTCCTTTTCCCTGAGGTAGTCTTGCCTCATGTTGTGCAGCTCAACTTCTGCTATGGTTGTCTTTACCCTTTCTAGTTCTATCCTCTGTTCTGCTCTTTCTGCTCCGTCGATCCGTCGCCCGCTTGCTTGGGCTTGCTCCCGATAAAGGTGGTCTAGGCCTCCGAGGTATATGGATAGGTGGGAAACTGCCTCTTCTAAGTCTTCTTCCTCTCGTTCTAGACCTCTCATGCGATCAATCCACGAGCGTCCTCTTCCTCCGGAGGGTGGAAAGAATCCCATTGGAGTCCTTCGGAGGTGCTGTCTATAAACCACTCGTAGCTGCCGCAGGGCCTTCCGAGCAGCCTTGGGGTAGGTGTCGGCAAAGCGAAAACCAGTGGCGGAGACGAACCATGGTTCTACATCAGGGTAAAGTGTGCTTCTTCCCACAAAGATTAGCAGTTAACACCGAGGGGTGCCGTAGCGTTCGTACTCCCGGTAGACGAACTCTGGCGGATCCCTCACTCCGACGCGCTCTAGGCTGAGTAGCAACAGGTTAGGGAGACCAGGCTGGACGGGGCAAATTCCTCCGTTCCATCCGGGGTTAGCCATCTGGAAACAGGCAAGAATCAAGGTAAGGATTTGGGAACAGGTGAGCTTAGCAAAGGAAAGGTTAGAGAAGGCCAGAGGAGGTCTGGTATCCTAGGGGTCATGTCCTACGGCCAACCTACGGCTCTGATACCACCTGAAGCGTCCCCTCATCAGAGGTGACTAAATGTGCCACAAATACCAGTCCTAGGAGGCTGGTAACACATTTATTACAACAGGTGGAATCAGTCTTTTACATCACGGCGACACAGAGGGCACGGTAGTGCCAACGCTACAAGGAACAACACAAACGCTAACGACCACACAACGATAGCAAAGGCTTCCATAGCCTCCTCAGAGTACCACACCATGGAAGCTTTCGGTAGTGGCCCTGGGTACACAGGCACGGTTGGGTGTAGGGCAGCGACCTACTCGACGTCTTCGGGAATATAATAGGGATCCTCCTCTGTAAAATAGTTAGTAAAACAAGGGTGAGCACATACGTACTCAGCAAATCCAACCCCACCCACGGAGGGGCTTATAAGTAGAATTATGCATAAGGTATAACAAGGATCAGGTTAGGGTTCATTTTGCAAACTTACACATGCAGGGGTTCATTTCAAAAAGGTTTTCGCAAATCATTTTTATAACCCAAGTAACTCAATTGTTTTAGGGAAAAACCACTGTGGATCTACCGGACTTCCCGTCCGTCGTAGCCCAGGCACACAGCCACACTCTTCACCCAGAAAACAACTCACGCCAGAAAACATCCCATCCCAATCACTAGTTTTTGTGACCACACCGTGACTCGTCCAATACCGTGGACACGGCTATTCGAATAGGTTTGACACTCTGCAGAGGTTGTACATCTTTACCCACAAGTAGGGTACTGTCACACGGACACCTTAGTGCCGGTACGGATCCTATCATAGCCATTACCCACCTTAGCTAACGCTACGAGCCACCACGGAAGCACCCCAAGGGGTTATCCCACATAACTAAGGCGTACCTCACACAGAGCGTACCCCTACTCCTTGGTCTTCCGCCGCTCACCCGCACACCAGATGGCAGGTAGATTAACTAGTGGGGTTTATGCTACGCCGTTGCCACATACAACGGTCAAGTGGTTGTACGATGATTTGGGTCAGGTGAGATGTCACGCAACCCGGTCCTTAACCGACAAGATGGACAACTCCCAACACGCTCAACCACACAGGTACGAGCTCACCCATACTCCTGACACACACGTCCATCCCGTCTACCCAGTTCTTTACTCATTTTTCCAAACATATCCCATTTCCGTTTTTAAAGCACTCACACATTTTGAAAGCACTCACACATTTTTAAAGCACTCATTTAGGCCAGAACATGGTTCAATCATAGAAATCAAGGGTGGCTATCCTACCATGTTTTTGCAGTAAAACAATATGCAATTTATAAAACGGGTATAGGGTATATTTATAAAACTAGGACAGAAGCATGCATCAAAGGATGAGGTTGAACTTGCCGTCTTCGAAGTCTTCGGGGAGTGCCGGCTCGGCGTTCGGGATCTCGGGCTCCTGCTCGCAGTAGTCGGCTCCAAACTCCGGCTCGGGGTACCTTCCTTCGTTTACTTCGTCGTCTATAGCGCACATACAGGCAAGCATGCAATCAATATAAGCACACACAATTTCTCCGGCTGAGCTCGCGGAAGGTAATTAAATAAAATAGGGGAAATAAATATTATGCAGGGGTTTTGGGTGACGGATGGGTGATGGTATACCCGGCACGGGCGTGGGAAAGGTTGGGCGCGATTTGGATTAAAATTGCGCATGAAATGACGGGTTAACGGAGGTGTTTAGGGTTAATTAGGGGCCTGTTAGTGTTTTATTATAAAAGAAAAGGACCTAAATATAATATTTAAACCTGGCGGGGGTGTTACCAAATAGTCCAGGGGCATAATCGTAAAGGGACAGGGTTGTTTTTGTGGTTTAATTTAAAGTATAGGGTCTGTTTTGGAAGAAAAGAGTGAGGGAAATAGAGGGGGGTCGGTTTTGGATAAGTGGGAAAAGGGCAGGGGTTTTTGGGCAAAAAGGCCCTTCTTCTTCCTCCCTCCCTCACGACACAGAACGCAGAGGCAGGGAGGCCGAACGTGGAAGGGGGGAAGGGGCGCTGGCGACCTGGTGCACGGCGACGGCCGGGAATTGGGGCGAAACGAAGAGGAGGACGAGGGCAACCGATTTCGCTTCTTACCTCGGGCTGGGGTGCTCTGGAGAGGCGGATCGACGGCCGGCAGTGAGGCTGTTCGCGGTGGTGACCGAAGCGGCACTGGTGGTGGTGATAAAGGGCTCGGGAAGGAGGGGGAATTGGTCGTGGAGGTGCAGGGCGAGGTGGGGAGCCGGTCCGGCCCTTTTATAGGCGCAGGAAGGTCGGTTTGGCGAGGATATTTTGAGCTTCGCGGAGCTTCAATGGCCGTCAATGGAGGTTCGGGAAAAATCCCGCGTGGACTCCGCCGGCGGGATTCTCGGTCGTTGCTGTGCGAATTGACCCGTCGTGCAGGCTGCTGTGGCCGTGGAGGGGAGACCGTCGGGGAAGTAATGGTGGCCGGTTTGGAGGTGACAACTCGCCGCCGGTCTTCGTATGTCGAGCAATGGAGGGGAGGGGGGCGATGCGGCCCGGCGAGCTGCGGGGCCGGTCTTGGCGTGCCGCGCCCGCGAGGCCGGCCGGCCGTGCTCGGCGCAGAGGAGGAGGGGCGCACAGGAGGGGGGGAGTCGCGGCCTGTCAGGTCGTGACCTGCAGGCGCGCGAGGAGAAAGGGGGTCGCACGGGGGGCCTCGGCCTGGAGACTGAAGGAAGAAGATCGGTGGGTAAAAGAAGAAGGGAGAAAGAAAAAGGAGAAAAGGAAAAAGAAAAGGAAGAAAAGAAAAAGGAAAATAGAAAAAAGGAAAATAAGGGAAGAAAAATAGAAAAGGGATTTAGAAAATTAGGTGAATTTCTAGAAAAATTAGGAGAAGGGATTTTGCAGATTTTTCTGGGTTTCTCGGATACCAGCGTCAATTCGGAACGGCGGTGATGGCGAGGCGGACCGGCCCGGCGGGACCGCGGCGTGCGCGGGATTCCGGCACGGTGGCCGACCGCGGCGCCGGGGTGGCACGCGTGGTTGCTGGCTCCGAGTGCGGGCGGTGCCGGCGGGATTCGCGGCACGCGCGCCGAGGGTGAGAGAGGGAGACGGTGACCAGGGTTCCGAAAGGGGGCAAATGAGCTCAGCTGGACAGTTTTGAAAACACACGTGATTTATTTGGTGATTTATTAGGAGCTAAAAACGCGGGCGTTATAGCCCGAAGGAAGCTGACGAGCGTGTCTTCCTAATTCGGGTCAAGACCCGCCCCAATCATGGTAGTCTTGCTGATGTCACCTATCCCAAGGTCGATCGCCTTGACTTGCACTTCCTCAGATGGTTGAGGCTTGTTAGCTGTGTTAGTCTTTTCTGGAATCTCGAGTTCAGTTGGGGCAAGCTTCTTGGTTGTAGCGTAGATCTTCATCATTGCGTTGTGTACTTTATTAGTGGTTGCGAGTTTTAGGACTTATGTATAACAGTCAAAAAAAATCTTCAAGTCCCCTTGCAATGACAGTGCTCCGACATGACTTGGCATTTTGAGTACCAAGTAGGTGTAGTGGGGTACCGCCATGAACTTGGTAATAGCCGGTCTGCCGAGGATAGCATGGTAGGAAGTCTCGAAATCCGCAACCTCGAACTTGATGTACTCGGTACGGTAATTCTCCCTGGTTTCCCTAAAGGTAACTGGCAGGACCACTGAGCCTAGTGGAATAGCCGCGTTACCGGGGACGATGCTGTAGAAAGGTGACGTGCTCTTGGTGAGCATGTGGGTGATGTCGAGCTTCATCTTCTTCAAGGTCTTTATGAAAAGGACGTTGAGCCCGCTCCCACCGTCGATGAGCACCTTGTTGAATCTGGAGCCCGCGACTACTGGTTTCAGGACGAGTGGAAAATGCCCTGGCTCAGAGAAGCTTGTACATTGATCCGCGCGGGAGAAGGTGATGGGTACCTCCGACGACCTAAGGGGTGTCGGGACCGCTGGTTCAATGCTCAATACTTCTCGTCTTATGGCCTTCTGTGACCGTCTCTTGGGTAGTCCGCTAAAGAGGACATTCACCATCTTGTCGGGTTCTTGGAAGTCGTTGTTGCCCTCGTCTGCTTTCTTCTTGCCTTTCTTGTCATGAGGAGGTCGTGGGTCTAGTGTATCTTTGAGTGCTCCCTCCAGATGCCACGGGTACTTCTCTTTGAGTAGGTCTTTGAAGTCACCAGAGGTCTTCTTCGAGTTGTCTTTCGTAAGGCACTGGATAGTCGCGACTGTGTTGTCTATCTTGCCCTTGTGATTAGGACATGAGTAGTTTGTGTTGCGACCCCATGGTCCCTGATGATATTGTTGGTGTTGTCATTGCCGCCCGTGTTGTGCTTGCTCTTGCCACAAACGGAGTCGGACTTGGCATTTGCCTTGCCTTCTTCGTCGGCCCATGAGGTGATCATATCCTTGAGCTTAGTAATGGAACTCTGGTGGCAGCGACCAAAGTCTTCGAACGTGCGACGATGGTAGAGTCTGTCTTGGAAGAGGTCGATGACCTCCTTGTCGGCGACGTCGACTACCATAGCACGCTTGTCGAAAAAGCATCGCCTGTACTGGCATAACATCTCACCTTGTTCTTGCTTGACCATTGCCAGATCCATGCTAGTACCTAAGCGTCCCATGGCGCATGCGAAGTTGCTGGTGAACTGAGCCTTGAGCTGTTCCCACTCTTCTATTGAGTGCTTGTCGAGCGACTCGAGCTAGGTGAGTGGTGCTTAGTCCTGGCAGAAACGGAAGTAGAGGCACTTCGTGTCATTGTTACCACTAGCATTTTCAATGGATATGGCATAGCACCTAAGCCATTGACCTGGGTCTTGCTTTGCTTCATACTTGGTGATCCCCAGAGGTTGGAATTTCTCCGAGAGTAGCAGGTTGCGAAGTTGAGCGGAGAAGGCGGGGAAATTGTTGCTGTTGCCTGCCTCAGAGGTCTTCTTGCGACATATTTCTTCAATTCTGTGGCGAGCATCATAGCTTCCGTGTGAAACACCGGTGACGTGGCTGTTCGTGTGGCCTCGGCCCCAGCGATCGCCGTCGTCGCCGTCGTTGTGACTAGCGCGCCTCCGCGGCTCCCGCCGGCACCACCAGCTCTGTTACCGTCCTGAGAAGGTCCCCCAGCTGGTGCCCTGACACGGTTGGGGTTCTGCGGTTGTTCTCCCCGGAGGCGGTTGCGTTCGCCACCCACTGGACTGCGACTAGTAGCTTTGTTGTGCCTGGGGTCACGAGTTCTGGGAGGAGGTGCTTGGGTAACCCTGTTGTCCAGCCTCATGAAGTAGGCGTCTTCAGCTAGCTTGGCGATGGCTTCGCCCACGCGTATCCCCAGAGCCTGATATGCTATCGTAGTGATGGACATGAGGCACTATTCGGGGGTGTGTGCACCCGACTGGCGACTTTGTCGAGAGTCTCTGCGAGATTCTGGATTGGGAGAGATTCACGGAGACGTCTACGCCGTTCGTTTTGCTTCTTGTGGCGTTCACGTCGGGCGTTCTTTTCGTCATTGGTTTCATCGGCGGGTGCATTGCCAGACAGCTCGTCTGCTGAGATGTCATCGAAGTACCGGTCGGGTCGGGTCCCTGAGGGTCCCGATGTCTCGCCAGCAGCCATGAAGACTTGGCGGTCAGGGGTACCGAGACCTCAGATTCGGGCTCAACATGGTCCGATCCAAAGTCGAACTCGTAAGAGGAGTCAGAGTAGTAGCGGGAGGCGGGGTTGGAGTCTGAGGAGTAGTCGGAGACGATCTCCTTGCCAGTCTGATGTGCAGCGAGAGCTTCCGCGTGGGCCCTGCTAGCATTGCAGAGACCGTATGGGAAGTGCTCGTGGAGTGGGGCATCTTCACACGATGGCTCGGTAGCCGACTCGCATGTGATGACCCAGGGGGACGTCGAGTTCGAGTTGGAGGAGGATCCGAACTCGAAGTCGGCGTGTTGATCGTAAAGCGAAATTTTCCCGAATTTTCCGGCGAGATTGCCCATGATCACTTTGGGAAGTGATATGAACCCGGTCTTCGGGTTGGGTGTCATTGTGAGGTGGCATTAGAAAGAGCCAGCGCCGTCTGTGGTGCAGATCCAATAGCCGAAGACGAAGGTGTCGCCATGGTTGAAGGTCACGGTTAGCTTGAACATTGAAGCCGTCAAATTCACCATGAGATCTTTGGCGAGATCCCCTACCTGGCGCGCCAGTTGTGGGTGTTTTAGACCGGCACACAATTGTATTCGAGGTAGATGAATGTGGCCTCGCCGAGATCGGTAACTTGAAGGAAGAGACACGTGGCACACAATTTAGATAGGTTTGGGCCGCGATGTGCGTAATACCCTACGTCCTATATGCTGTGTAGCTCTGGATTGATTGGGTGTGATTACAAGATGATGCGTATATCAGAGATAGGGGTCCCTGCCTCGCCTTATATAGCCCGGGAGGAAGGGTTACAAGTCGGTTTGGGAGAGAGTACAAGTCGTGTACGGCTAGGAGTCGTTTACAGGGTTTAGGACATGCGTAGCTTCCTAGCCGAGTACTCCTCCACTGTAGTCCTTGCGCTCCACACCATCAGGTGCCGTGTAGCTCAAGTCGAGTAGTCCTAGGGGCCCACCGAGTAGTCGGTCCTGGCACCCACCGGAGTAGTGGGTCTAGGGATGTCCATACGATAGTACTAGGTCGAGGTTGTAGTAGTACAACAAGCCCCGAAAGAAATCCCCCACGAGGAGTTTGAAGCCATGCTCGAAGAAGGATGCAAAGATGACCCGCTCATTGAAATCTTCGCTCGGGAACTGCTCCCCAGCCGCGGCCCTCCACTCCACCTCTGCCTTTGGCCGGAGCAGCCCGCAGTCCACCAAATCTTGGATCTTCGCCTCCGTCATCGTCGACCAGACCCACGCCATCTACGGATCCGGGATGGAAGCCGTCTCCACCGCCATTTCACCGCTAGGGTTCGCATTGGATCTAATATTTCAGAGGGTCTTGACACGCATGTGCAAGAGGAGCGCGGCGCGGAGCGGTGGTGCATGCACTTAGCCGGCCGGAGCAGGAGGTTGGATGGGAGCGCGCACGCGGAAGTGAGGCGGTCGCAAGATCGCGCGAAAGCTACGGCGGCAGAAGTGAGAGTGACGGGAGGAAGAAGAAAGGGGAATGGGGTCAACCCCGAATCTACCCATTGCGGTTCCTTCCGCCGTACAACACGCCTCAACAGCTCTATTCCGAGAAGTTCACGAGAAGATTAAGGCGGATTTTTCACTAACCGACTAAAGCCACGACCTAAATTCTTAGTTTAGGTCGTCAGCTAAACAACAAGCCAACATCAGGTCGTCCTAATAGCAAACACGTTTTATAAGCCCCCACATCATATTAGTTTAGTTTGACAAATCATTTTGTCAAATCGACCAAGTACATGATAGAAGAAAGCGAACATTACATGGACCGCTCGAGGGTACACAAGTCGCCTGCGACCTCACTGGATCCAGAACCTGATACACAAGATAAACATACTACAACACTTGGGCCACCCAGAGCAATCACCATGACCTACTTTACCGAAGCAGAGCACATCGCGAGATTTCTCCTTGCACCAGGATCTTGATGGCTGCCTTGCGGGAGACAGTTGCCGAACGCCGTGCAACCTAAGGCATGCTCGGACCAGACTATTGGAATGTAGTCACAAGCTTGATATTCGGCGTGGGATTCCAAGCCCTAATGTAGCCCTAGCGCGGGATGCTCGCCAGCGATGTCATGCTATAGCTCTAGCTCGAACAGCATCACCTCCAAACTCTACCTGATACCCCACAGAGGAAGGGCCTAGAGAGTGGAGGTGTCGCCTACATTTCGCGAGAGTTCTCCTAGCTCCAAGCCTCTACAACAACAAGACTCTACAATCTGGTGGACGAACACATGTCCATGGCATGGTGGGAACACTACTCTGCAGCTTCATAGCTCAACAATGCTTGGTGCTTGCCTCCTTCAGCTTCACGATGCTATTTATAGCTGGAGCCAAAGCCATGGGCAGCTGGCGAAGTAATGACGCTGCCGCCACGTGGTCCTGGGACCTGCAGACATGTGCATGATTAAAGGCGATGACTTTACCTTTGTCTCGCGATGTCTTTTGTTGCTAGTGCATCAATGATGCCTGAGCCCGCCGCAGAGTCACATGGCCACAGTAACCCCTCGATCAGCGGGCAGTTTGTCATTTACTGGGTGGCAAGGGAATCTCCGACCACTGTTGACCCGTGACCCTACAGCAGGTCAGATGGCCGAGCACCTAATTTAGCCCCCTTTCAACGATGACTCCACGACCTCCTTCTACGACCTGATGTCTCTTATTTTCACCCGCTAGGCTCTGCATCCTGGTGAAGCCGCTATGGCTCTGCATGTCGTTTTCCAATCACCCTATATTTCTGTTTTCTTGAGCAGAATGGTCGTAGGTTCAATTGAAGACCTTCCGGGGTAAGCGTGCCTTGTTGCTCTACCAGATCCTTATAGGCGCCTGGATATCAAAAGCACCATGGAGATCAGAAGCATTACGAAGACTGGAAGCATTACCTCTATGATTTCGTCGGACCCCTGTGGTCGGTGTGCCTATTACTAAGGTCGCCAATACCTTAGTACAATGGCTCCGCTAGATGGCCAACAGCTATGTCTAAGGCCGCCAATACCTTAGTACAATGTCTCCGCTGGACGGCTAGCAGCTATTTCTAAGGTCGCCAATACCTTAGTACAATGGCTCCGCTGGATGGCCAGCAGCTATGTTGGTCGTCTGGACACCAAACAACCTTCCTGAGGTTGGCATGCCTTAATACCTAGGTCTTGCAATATCTTAGTATGACTACGACCCTGCCAACCTAGTTGGGTGCCCTGGATGCATGACCTTCCGAGGTCGGTGTGCTCTCCTAGCCCTGCCAGCCTGCTCTGGACACCCAGGATCCTACATCGGGAATGAAGGCCTCCCTGTGGGGTGCGCGCCTAATTGACCCTGCCAAGTACTTCCGGGTTCTTAGGCACTTTTTCTTTGTGACCTTCCCGAGGTCGGCACGCCTCGGGTGGCTCTGCCAGACTCCTTGCAGCTATGCAGGATATCTGGGTGTCTCTACACTCCATACGGTTAAGACCAACAGATTTTTGGCTCCATCATCGACCAACCCCGGACATCGCAACTTCAGCTACGACATCAATGACGACTTCTTCATTCGACACACCTTTCAAGATCCTACTGGGTATCCTCGGATACTGGCCATTGATGATTTGAGGCCTCTTTGAGGTCGGCACGCCTATAAGGCCTCCCTAAGGTTGGCCTTGCCAGATTCCTTGCAGCCATGCTTGGAGATCTAGGTGTCTCTACACTTCGTTCAGTCAAGACTATGACTCGGTTTTCTTCTCTTCCTTGAGCATCAAACCAGCCATGATGCCTGCTTCAATGCTCCGGGACTACTCTACAAGTGCGTCTTCGACGCCCTCTTGTTTTCCTCGTCGTACTGACCTGATGGGAAACCCCTTTCTCATCACATTGATACTTGACCTCCTTTTTTCTTTCTTTTTTGGATCATCATACCGGCCATCCTGCCTGCCACGATGCTCGGATACTACTCTATGAGTGCATCCTTGATGCCCTCCAAATTTTTTCATCGTTGTTTCGATCTATTGGAAGCCTGCTTCCTATAGGTCGTCACTCGACCTCTCTTCATTCGGCATGACTACAAATAGGTTGGCTGCTAAGCTGAACTTGTCCTTTTTTCATTTTTGGACCGACGTCCATGCTATTCAACCTGTCGATAGCTCTAGAACTTCGTCATGACCTTTCTAAGGTCACTGCGCCTACACCTCACTCGGGGGCTTGTGAGACATGGGTACCCCTGGGTCCCCACCGACCAGGCTCACGGCCGTCCCCGACAAGTGGGCCCGGCCTACCAGAAGACCCGCTGACCTGTCAGTGGGCCCAACCGACCTAGTTGGCAGCCCACACAACCTCTTGAAGACCTTCCAGAAGATTCCCCAAACGACCTAATCCATCACGACCTCAAGACTTGACGTACAAGACAAGACCTCAGTGGATTTCACCCAAAGCAGATCAACAGGATATGGCAAGATGTGTAATGTAGACTTAGGTCTCCTGGTCGTAACCGACCAGGAGTATGGGAACCAACCTTATCCGCTGGCCAAGAGGACGAGGCGACCCCTTGTACAATCATGCAATCCTCAAGCAATCTGCACTGACAACTAGACATAGGGTTTTACTCTCCGGAGGCCTGAACCAGTATAAACTCTTCGTGTTCTCTGTGTTCCGCATACTCGTGTGCGACCTTCGAGTTCTTAGCCTTAGATTCCGCCCCATCGAACAACTAAACCATTGGGATTAGCACCCCCGTGGGCTGTCTAGATCTCACCATCTGACAGTCGTCTCCAGCTTCCCCTTGGGAGAAATTCTACATAGCCGCGACACCACAGGGCGCATCGTCGCAGACTTCATCTCCGAATGGACGGAGACCCAACAACCTCCACCGATGGAGAAGCTGGAACACTTGAAGATGTACTTCGATGGTTCCCTAAACCTTGAAGGAGCAGGCGCAGGCGTACTCTTCATCTCCCCTCAGGGAGATCACCTGAAATACGTCCTGCAAATCCACTACAACGGCACTGAATACGAGGCCTTGTTCCATAGACTGTGCATCGATATTTCCCTGGGAATCAAGCGGCTCATCGCTTACGGCGACTCCAAGGTCATCATCGATCAGGTCAATAAGGTGTGCGACATCAAGAAGGACTCGATGAATTCCTACTACGCCGAAGTGCAGAAGCTTGAGGTTCACATTGAAGGCCTGGAATTCCATCACGTCTGCCATAACAACAACGTGCCAGCCGATGTCCTCTCCAAGATGATGTTGAAATGCGCACTAGTCCCAGCCGGCATTTTCGTTCAAGACCTGCCTAAGCCGTTGATCAGGATCCTTAGCGACCTAGAAACATCGTCGGGTGACGTGCCTCCTCCAGGCGGCCGTGACGTTCTCATGGTGGAGGCCGAGGATGACTGGCACCTCGACTTCAACGCCTACATCTTGGAGAAGCGCATCCCTGGAGACAAGGTCGAACGCGAGAAAATCATCAGGCGCAGTGCCAATTACGTTGTCATCGGCACTGAGCCCCATCGGCGGTCCGCCTCCAACGACGTCCTGATGAGACGCATCCTCAGATTTGAAGGTCTTAAGCTCCTGATGGAGATCCACGGTGGAGAATGCGGCTATCATGCAGCCTCTGCCAACCTGGTGGGAAAAGCCTTCAGGTCGGACTGCTACTAGCCTACAACCCTGGCCGACGCCCAAGACCTGGTCCGATGATGCAAGGGTGCCAGTTCTTTGCCAAGCAACAACATGTGTCAGCCCAAGCTTTGATGACAATCACTCCATCCTGGACTTTTGCCATACAGGGCCTAGACTCAGTGGGACCCTTCAGAACGGCCCCTGGCGGCTACTAGCACATCCTGGTGGCGATGGACAAGTACACCAAATGGATCGAGGTCCGAGCCGTCACCAGTGTCACGTCGAAGGAGGCCGCAAAGTTCATGGAAGACATCACCAACCGCTTCAAAGTTCCCCACAGGATCGTCACCGACCTAGGGACGACCTTCATAGGGTCTGACTTCTGGGATTTCTGCCAAGAAAGCATCATCGACGTCTACTACTCCTCAATGGCGCACCCACGTTACAACGGCCAGGTCGAGCGCGCAAACAGCATGGAGCTTCAGGGTATCCAAGGTTGTATCTTCAACGACGCCTCCCAATACGCCACTAGGTGGCTGGCCGAGCTGCCTCATGTGATCTGGAGTCTCTGAGCCCAGGTCAGCTCAGCTACAGGTTATTCACAATTCTTCTTGGTGTATGGGTCGGAGGCTGTCCTCCCTACCGACCTAGCCTTTGGTGCTCCACAAATCTAAAACTACTGTCGGGGACAGCCCTAGGGGTCCCCTTTAACAACTGGGAAATCCCCACTTAAAACCCGCAACAAAGCCAAAGCCAAACACGCCTCGCCTAACCATGCAGGACACGGCCCACGCCGCGGAGGCCCCAACGGCCCACCAAGGCGGCCCACTCGAAGATCCCCTCGAGCAGGCTCCGCCTCGCTCGATGATGCGCGCCTCCCTCGGGCGGGCTCCGTCCCGTTCGAGGGGGTACGCTTACCTCGAGCAGGCTCCGCCTCGCTCGAGGGTCCGCTCCGCCCTCGAACGGGGTCCGCCTCCCTCGAGGGCGCTCCGCATGCGCGCGCCTGCTCCCGTACGCGAGCATTTAATGCTCTGACAACAGTGGGGCGGCGCCATCATGCGCCTGGGGCTCGCGCCCCGGTGCCACCGCACCAACTCCCCAGGAGGGAGCCCATCCCCGCCACTGTGGGAGGCACTGTGCGGCGTGGCCGGTGCCAGTCCCGTGATGCCGCGCCGCCTACTGCGGTACGGTTAATGCGCTGAGCCCTCGAAGGGGGGCCGGCCGCACCCTCGACTTGCTTTCTTGTGACCTTGCAGGGTTAGGTGGAGGCGCTAGGCCGGTGGGACGCCATCCCTGCCACTGCTAACGGCATGGCTGCCGCCCCCGCGCGTACGAACCACACGCCGGGCGCTGTGGCAACAGCTCTAGCACTGTGGAGCGTGCGGGAACGGGACGCCGCCTTACCTGCCATTGTGCCTCATACGGACCAACGTCAGCAACTCCCTCGAGCCCATCTAAAGACATCACAGCCATCCGCTGCCCTTCTACCCTCGAAGTCGCCACTGTTCGGGTACAAGATACGCCATGATGGCCGGATCGCTGCAAGGATCATCCGGACGGCCGCCTACTCTACGGCATAGCACACCACGCTCCCTCACATAGCTAAATAGCATGGCACGCATGTGATTCGCTCTCTCCTTGGTCTATAAAAGGAGGACGACCCCCCCTGCCGCAGGGGACGAAGACACGACACAACACCACACGAGACAGGCTGCGCCACGCACTTGCTCTCCAATTCTCCCACAACATCTTCAGTCACTACACCAGGGACTTGGAAGCCACGCTTCCTCTCCCGCCTTGCTTGTAGCAGCCCCACTACAGGCACCCCCGGTGCAGAGCAATATAGTGCCCTGAGCACACCACTGTTGGACGTACGGCCCCTCGGCTAGAACCAGGATAAACTCTGTGTCTCTTATTGCTTAGCATCGACCATTGAGGGATAGACCTCGGCGCTTATTACTGGTTAGTGTCGGGACCACATTCCGCACTGACAGTTGGCGCCCACCGTGGGGCAATCTGAGCGCCTAAGGTCAATCCATCAACTCCCTCCATGGTGATCCGCACTGAATACCGTGATACGCGCTACTGTATGGGCAGCTCGGACCCCCTCCCCGCCGGGTTCGAGATCAGGTTCGGGGCTTGAACTTTCAGGCCACAGGGAACGGCTACCTGGTGCGCCTCACCAACCGTGAGGAGCTCCATGCGTGGCGTCAGGCCGGGTCCGCCCCGGTCCCCGCTGCGCGCACCACCACGGCGCGGGCGCCCGCCGGCCGCGCATGCCGCGGGCCCGTCGACGCCACGACACCGTCGCCGCTCCGGCCGGTCGGCGCCGGGCGCGGTCCGAGCGGCGGCAAGCTGAACGTGCCGCCTCTCAACACGGCACACCCGTCAGCACAACAACCACCGCTCCGACGGGGCAGCGCACGGTCTCCGGGCCGCGCCTCCCCATCGGCCTTCGTGGTGCTACAACGGCCTACAACGCCAACGTCAACACGACGATGCGCCGGGTTCCCCCTGGTCGCCACGTCTTCATTGCCAGGGGCCCTGATGCCTCCGCTGGCGACGAGTCATCCCTGGGTTCCCTTGACGCGTTGCCACCCGCCAACCTCCACGGGTACGCGGAGTGGGACTTCTCCGGCGTGCCGGACCCGGTCATGTTCAGGCACTTCCTTGACGCTACGGACTGCGGTTCGGGCCGCTCCGACGACTCCGAAGATCGGGAGTTACGACCCCGCGCGGGAGTGCTGCGTCGTCATCGCCAACGACCCGGCCAACGCCACCCGCCGCGGTAAGCTCCGGCGACGGGGAGGTCATGCCTTCCCCAGGGATCGCTCCGCGCCCGGCCGCGGGGGCCAAGCACCCCTGCTGGGGCCGACGTTGACGCACAGCTAGCCCAGGCTCGCGAGCTCGAGGCCAGGCTGGCGGAGGAGTATTGAACGGTGGGGCTGCTCCGTGCCTCGATGGCAGGGGAAGCCTCTGCGCGCGGCGAACGCGGGCGGGAGCTGGGTAAACAGGCCCGCGACCGTATCAACACTGACTTTAACGTCGACAACCCAGTCGCGCCTCCGCGGGCGAGCCAAAAGCTCATTGTCGCCACGACGCTGCCGAGGGCTATGCCGGCACCCTCGACCCCTGAGGCGCGGAACCTGCAACGCGAGGTGCAGGCTCTCAACGAGCAAGCGGCCGTCCAGCAGGTCGAGAGCTCGGCGTCACGCATTCGCCAACAGGGGGATGTGCGGGACGACGGAGCCGCCCAGGGGGGCAAACCCTCGGTCCATGCAGGTGAAGCGGCGGGGCGACCCGCCAACCCAGGACGCACGCCGGCCAAGGAGCGGCTCCTTGACACGCGTAGGGCGCTGGACGGTGATGCCCGCAACGTCATCAACGCCAGGCGCACGAGCAAGGCGGACGCGCGAGCGGCGGTAGGCTACCACCCTCGACGGGGTGGACGCTACGATAGCGACGAAGACCGTTCCCCGACGCCGGAACCCCCGGGAACCTGTGTGTTCAGCCGGGAGATCCGCGCGGCGGCCTTCCCTCAACGCTTCCGCCAACCCTCGACCATCGTCAAGTACAACGGGGAGACGGATCCCCGTGTGTGGCTCAACGACTACCGCACGGCGTGCCGGCCCGGGCGGGGGCCACCGGCCGACGAGGTCATCATTCGCAACTTGCCCCCCGCACCTCGGCGATGCGGCCGGACATGGCTCGAGCACCCGCCCACCGACCCAAATCCACAACCCGGGACGACTCCGGTCCGCACGTTCGTGGGTAACTTCCCGGGACCCGCGCTCCTGCACCCAAAAGCCCGGCGAGTCGCTGCGGGACTTCATACGGCGCTTCTCCAAGCGCTGTACCGAGCTCCCCAGTGTGGCGCAATCCGAGATTGTGCACGCCTTCCTCGAGGGCACCACGTGTTGGGACCTCGTGCGAGAGCTGGGGCGCAGCCTGCCCGCGGACTCCAACGAGCTGTTCGACATCGCCACCAGCTTCGCCTCAGGAGAGGAGGCTGTGGGGGCGATCTTCGACGGCAAGAAGGGCAGGCGCTCGAACGATGCGCGCGCGGAAGGCAGCAAGTCCAGGGAGCCCCACCGGAAGGACAAGCGGGGCAAGAAGGGAAAGAAGCCGCGCCGCGAGGCGCGCGAGCAGGGGCGCAACGGCGATGATGCCGAGGCCCTTGCTGTTGACCCGGCTCGACGAGGCCCTCGACCGGCCCCTCGAGGTCCGGGGGTGTTTGATGACATGCTGAAAAAGCCATGTCCCTACCATAAGACCCCAGTGAACCATACCCTTGAGCAATGCGACATGCTCAAGAAGTTATATGGCCGCGCCACCGCGAAGGAATCGGAGGCCAAGAAAGATGGAGGAGATGGCGATGCCGGCGGCTTCCCCGCTGTGGAGAACGTGTTCCTCATCTTTGGGGGACCCACCGTCGACATGTCGACCCGCCAGTGCAAGCGGGAGCAGCACGAGGTCCTCGCCGCGGAGAAGGCGCCTCCCTCCTTCCTCAACTGGTCGGAGGACGCCATCACCTTTAGCCAGGAAGACCATCCGAACCGCATCCCCAACCCGGGCCAATACCCGCTGGTGGTCGACCCAATCATTGGGAACGCGTGGTTCTCAAAAGTCTTGATGGACGGAGGCAGCAGCCTCAACATCCTCTACGCGCATACGTTGCGCTTGCTGGGGATCGGGTTGGACCAGCTGCAGCCCAGCACGAAGCCGTTCCATGGCGTCGCGCCCAGCAAGCAGGTCCAGCCCCTCGGGCAGATCGATCTGCCGGTTTGGTTCGGCACCGCGACGAATTTCCGCAAGGAACCACTTACCTTCGAAGTGGTGGGGTTCAAGGGCGCCCACCACGCCATACTTGGGCGGCCCTGCTACGCCAAGTTCATGGCGGTCCCCAACTACACCTACTTGAAGATGAAGATGCCAGGACCAAACGGTATCATCACCGTGGGCTCGTCCATCGAGCACGCATTCGACTGCGACGTCGAGTGCGTAGAACACGCGGAAGCACTAGCGCTGGATGAAGCGCTGGTGACCACCTTGGAGAAGATGGTCAACGAGGACCTCGACTCCACCGCCAAGCACACCAGCACCTTCGAGGCCGCGGAGCAGACCAAGGAGGTGCCCCTCGACCCTGCTGCCCCCGAGGGCAGGGCGTTGAGGGTCAGCTCCACCCTCGATCGCAAATAGGAAATGGTGCTCGTCGACTTCCTCCGCGCCAACGCCGACATCTTCGCGTGGAGCCCCTCGGATATGCCAGGCATCCCGAGGGAGGTCGCCGAGCACTCCCTTGACATCCTGCCTCATGCCCGCGCCGTGCAACAACGGCTCTGCCGCTTCGACGAGGAGCGGCGACGGGCTATCGGAGCGGAGCTGCGGAAGCTTCTCGAGGCCGGGTTCATCAAGGAGGTGTTCCACCCAACGTGGCTCGCAAACCCTGTACTTGTAAAGAAAAAGAACGGGAAGTGGCGGATGTGTATAGACTACACTAGTCTTAATAAAGCATGTCCTGAAGTTCCTTTTCCTTTGCCACGCATTGATCAAATTGTTGACTCAACGGCTGGGTGTGAGCTGCTCTGCTTCCTTGATGCCTACTCCGGGTATCATCAAATAAAGATGAAGGAGTCTGACCAGCTCGCGACTTCGTTCATCACGCCGTTCGGGATGTTCTGTTATGTCACGATGTCGTTCGGCCTCCGAAACGCGGGCGCAACTTATCAACGTTGCATGCAACACGTTTTCGGAGATCATATCGGACGAACGGTCGAGGCGTACGTGGACGACATCGTCGTGAAAACCAGGAAGGCGGACGACCTGGTTGGCGACCTTAGCATCGCATTTGGCTGCCTACGGGCCAATGGGGTAAAATTAAACCCCGAAAAATGTGTCTTTGGAGTGCCGCGAGGCATGCTCCTAGGGTACATCGTCTCCCAACGGGGCATCGAGGCCAACCCCGAGAAGGTTGCGGCCCTCGAGCGAATGGGCCCAATCCGGGATCTCAAAGGGGTGCAAAAGGTGCTGGGGTGCCTTGCCGCCTTGAGTCGCTTCATCTCGCGGCTCGGCGAGAAGGGCCTGCCCCTCTATCGCCTCCTCAAGAAGCATGAGCGCTTCTCCTGGACCGCCGAGGCACAGGATGCGCTCGACAAGCTGAAGGCGTCATTGACCCACGCCCCGATCCTTACGCCGCCACAGGACGGCGAACCCCTACAGCTCTACGTGGCCGCAACCACCCAGGTGGTCAGCGCCGTGATCGTGGTGGAGCGCACGGAGGAAGGGCACGCCCTGCCGGTCCAGCGGCCGGTCTACTACATCAGCGAGGTCTTGTCTGACACCAATACGCGCTATCCCCAAGTCCAAAAGCTGCTGTATGCGGTGGTCCTCGCGCGGCGCAAGCTTCGCCACTACTTCGAGGCCCACCCCGTCACGGTGGTCTCCCTTTTCCCGTTGGGGGAGATCATCCGCAATCCTGACGCGGCGGGCAGGATCGCCAAGTGGTCCGTGGAGCTGATGGGCGAGACGCTCGCCTACGCCCCGCGCAAGGCCATCAAGTCCCAGATCCTGGCGGATTTCGTCGCTGAATGGACGGACACGCAGCTGCCACCGCCACAGATCCAAGCAGAGTGCTGGACTCTGTATTTCGACGGCTCGGTGATGAAAACAGGGGCGGGCGCGGGCCTGCTCTTCGTGTCGCCTCTCGGGGAGCACATGCGGTACACGGTGCGCCTCCACTTCCCCGCGTCGAACAACATGGCCGAGTACGAGGCCATCCTTTGCGGCCTCAAGATCACCATTGAGTTGGGCGTCAAGCGCCTCGACGTGCGGGGGGACTCGCAGCTCGTAATCGACCAAGTCATGAAGAACGCGAGCTGCCATGACGACAAGATGGAGGCATACTGCAAGGCCGTGCGAGCCCTCGAGGACAAGTTCTACGGCATTGAGCTCAATCACGTGCCCCGCCGGTACAACGAGGAAGCGGACGAGCTGGCCAAGATCGCGTCCGGGCGGATTACGGTCCCCACGAACGTTTTTGCCCGTGATATCGCCCAGCCCTCAGTCGCCCTCGAGCCTCACCCCTCGAGCCGCGCAGAACCCTCGGGGCCTCCCTCGAATCCAGCGGGTGCGGAACCCATGGATGAGGACCCCTCGAACGAGGCGTACGTGCTCTCCCTCCTCGAGGGGTATAGCACCTATGGGGCTGATGTGATGGACATCGAGCCAGCCCCCGTCAAGGCTGACTGGCGTGACAAGTATGTTGCCTGGATGGCCCGAGGGGAACTCCCCACGGACCGGGCCGCGGCCAGATGCATCGCCAGGATGGCCAAGTCCTTTGCCCTCGTCGACGGCGACCTGTACAAGTGCGCCGCTTCCGGCATCTTGCAGCGGTGCGTGCCCATCCCGGAGGGGCGCGAGCTCCTGCGGGACATCCACGCGGGGATCTGTGGCCATCACACAGCGCATCGTACCCTCGTTGGCAATGCTTTCGGCCAAGGCTTTTACTGGCCTACCGCGGTCGCGGACGCCAGTGAGATTGTACGCACCTGCGAGGGGTGCCAGTTCTACGCCCGCAAGTCCAACCTTCCCGCTCATGTCCTGCAGACCATCCCCATAACATGGTCGTTCGCTGTGTGGGGGCTGGACATCGTCGGGCCCCTGCGAAAGGCGCCCGGGGGCTTCACCCACTTGTTAGTTGCGATCGACAAGTTCTCCAAGTGGGTGGAGGTGCGCCCCATCACGAACCTCAGGGCTGAACAAGCGGTGACGTTCTTCACCGACATCGTCCACCGTTTTGGAGTGCGGAACTCCATCATCACCGACAACGGGTCCCAGTTCACGGGCAGGAAATTCTTGGAGTTCTGCGACAAGTTCCACATTCGTGTGGATTGGGCGGCTGTGGCACACCCACAGACCAATGGCCAAGTAGAGCGTGCCAACGGCATGATCCTACAAGGCCTAAAACCCCGAATTTTCGACCAGCTGAATAAATCTGGTCGGAAGTGGCTTCATGAGTTATCTGCGGACGTGTGGAGCCTAAGGACCACCCCAAGCAGAGCCACCGGGTTCACCCCGTTTTTTCTAGTCCATGGCGCGGAGGCCGTCCTCCCCACGGACTTACAATACGGGTCGCCCAGGGTTCGAGGCTACGATGAGGACACCAACCAGCGAGCCCGCGAGGACTGACTGGACCAGCTGGACGAAGCACGCCTCGTGGCCTTGATGCACTCCGCAAGGTATCAACAGTCCCTCAGGCGCTACCAAGCACGCAAGATACGCCGGCGGGACTTCAGTGAAGGGGATTTGGTCCTAAGGCTACGCCAGGACAACCGAGGACGCCACAAGCTATCACCTCCGTGGGAGGGACCCTACGTCGTGGTGAAGGTACTCAAGCCCGGCACATACAAGCTGGCCAACGAGGACGGTGAAAAGCTTACCAACGCTTGGAACATCCAACAGCTACGTCGTTTCTACCCCTAGCTAGGATTTCCAAGTGTTTTGTTGTAAAAATCACATAACCAACGCCCCAGTTGGTGACAACTATGTAAACGTCATAAGTCTAATGAAAAGGGCAACTCGGCTTTCCCCTGAAACCCAAGTTACCCTCGGGGGCTACTGCGGGGGGCATCCCCCCAAAATGGTCCCATTTTCGCGCAAAAACGAAACAACTCACGCGCGCTAAGTTTGCTTTCTACTTCGGCCTCGAGCAAAGATTCGAACAGGGCGCAGGCAGCGTAGCGGAAGGAGCGAGCGAGCCAGAGATAGCCTACGCCTCCGCGAGGATACGGCCCTTCTCTCTCGCCTCCAACCCAGCAGGCCACCCGCGAAAAATCGAACTCCCCTAACTAGAATCTACTCAGGAATAAGGAGAAACAAAAAAGCGCAATAAACAAAAGACTTCACTTCGCATTGGCAAATGTTTATGGCAAAAATAATTTGTTTATTTACAAGGGCCGCACGGCCAGCATACTGATACATCAACAAAAACGGGCCTAGCGCCCAGCTGTCTTCAGGCGGGAGGAGCGGCGGCGTCAGCAACGTCCGGGAAGAGGAACTCCTCAAAGGCTTCGGCAAGTGTCCTGGCGTTGGCGGCGAGCGCGTCCACACGCTCCATCGCCACCTCGTCCTCAACACCCTCGGGGACGACGTAGCCCTCCGCCAGCGCCTCAAAGATAACATCGTAGTAGGACCGCACCACCCCGAGGGCCTTCTGGACGCCAAGATGCAGCGCCCAGCGCATGCGCTCGGTGAAGTGGCCGCTAAGGGCGCGCAGGCGGCTGGCCAGCGAGCTACCGGCCTGTGCCTCACCCTCCTCCACGGCCCGGCAGGTCTCGAGGGCCGCATTGCGCAACTCATGCAGCTCCTGCTCGGAGGAGTTGTAGGAGGTCTGCAGCGCCTCGACCCGCTCAGCCGCGTGCCCCAGCGCGGTGCGCAAGCCTGGAGTTGCCAGACGAGAAAGATATCAGAAAAAGGGCTGCGAACCCCTTAAGAGAAAACCAGCAAAAACAAGAGTCAAACGGCGACTTACCTTCAACCTGCTTCCTCTCCACCTCGAGAGCGCGGCGCTCAGCCTCGACCGCTTGCTCAAGGCCCTTGATGGTTGCGCCTTGCTCCTAGAGGGCCAGCTCCTGGCTTGCGCTGTTGATGCCGAGCACCGTCAGCTCGCCCTCGAGCTTGGAGAACTCGGTGTTCCGGTCCTCCAGCGACTTCTGCGCCGCCTCGCAAGCGACGCGCTCCCGCTCCAGCGCCGACCAGGCGTCGGCAAGGGCGGCCCCGCTCCCCGCCGGAGCCGCCCCTCGGCCCTCCGGCGGGCAATGCGCTCCCGTAGGAGCCGGTCCTCAAAGACGGCGAGCGCGCGCGCCTTGGCGTCGAAGGCGGCCCTCAAGTCGTCGGCCTCCTTGGCCCTCTCGCTCGAGCGCGCGCGCCCGCTCCTCGGCCTGGCGCTGCTGAGCGTGCGCCTCCTGGAGCGACAAGTGGAGCCGCCAGTTGTCGTTGCGGGCGCCGGCCACCTCCGCCTCCCAGTTAGCCGCCAGCGTGCGCATCTTCTCCAGGTCCGAGCGCGCCTGCCGCAACGCCTCATCCCGGTCGATGAGGGCTGTGCAGACCCGCTCGAGGCTAGAGGGATGCGCCGGGTCCTGCATCGCGCTCTCATGGAGTTGATCGCGTAGGGCCATGGCCCGGTACGACAACCAGCCGTCCGGGGTCCTAAGGGCGTCGGCAAGCACGTCGAAGGCGTCGCACCGCTCCCGGAGCTGGTGGAGCTCGGCGTTCACCCGGTCGAAGGCGTCGTACTTGTCGCGGGTGCGGCGCTCGAGCTCCTGTCACCCACAAGTCAAAACCCGTAAGCACCGTGATGTAAGGATCGCGCGCGGGAATAAGAGAAAAGGAAAGAAGCAGGCGACGAGGCCCCACCTGGAAGACGTGCCACGCGGGGCCGCCATGGACCCTCAGCGCCTCGTTCAACGCTCGGTTGAGCGTGGCGCCATGGTTGCGAAGCTCCCCCCACATCTCCTCTTCCCCCTGCGCGTCGGCGAACGCGGGCGCATCGCCAGCGATCCCCTCTACCGGAGCGGAGTGGCCGGCGCGGGAAGATGAGGCCTCGGCACCATGCCCTCGAGCCCCTGCCACCATGTGGTCGTCGCGCCGCCTCACGAGGGCCCCGTCCTGGGACTCCGGGGAAAGCGTGGAGAAGCTCACCCACTGATCCCACCCGGGCGGCAGGGAGTCGTCGTCCGGGGTCTCCACCACCGCCGCCGGGAGGCCGCCGGCGGCGCCGCCCCTCGCGTCGCTTCCGCCGGCGCCTCCACCGGCGCCTCCGTAGCCGCGGGCGCCGACGTGGCGCCGCGGCCACCGCTTCCGGCCGCGCCTCCGCGACCACGGGCGCCCGACCGCCCTCCTCGGCCACCGCCGCCCGCTCGCTCCGCCGCGGCCGGGCCGCGAGCCGCGCCTCCATTGCGGCCGCCACCGCGGGCCGCACCTCGGCCCACGCCCGCCGCCACGGCCGCGCCTCCGCCACGACCGGCGCCCGCCGCTCCTCGACGACCACCGGCCGCGCCGCGGCGAGCCGATCCGCCGGCCGAGGCCTCGAGGCCTCGGCCCGCGCCCCGCGAGCTCTCGCCCGCCGCCGCCGTCGTGCTCGCCCCCGCCCGCGGCGCCCTCGACGAGCGCCGCCGGTGGGGAACGGACGCGTCCGCCCTCAACACCTTGGCCGGTGCGAGGGGAGGTACGGTCGGCACCACCCTGCACAAGTACAAGCAAAAAATCAGAACGCCTGGTCGCCAAAAAGCCAAACCCCGCAGAAGAGCAGGCCCCTTACCTCGAAGAGGAGAAGGCGCGCTTCCTCTTCCTCGAGGCCTCAGTAGATGAGGCCGGCGCGGCCGACGCGCCCGTCGCCGCGCCTCCCCGACGTCTCCGCCGCGCGCACGGGCACCACCCCACGCGCGGGTGCGCTTGCCGCGCGCGCCTCCGAGGCGCGCGCGGGTGCCTCCGTGGCTCGCATCGCCCTCGTTGTCGATTGCCCGGCGGCGGGCGCCGTTGCGCCCGCCCCGGGCGATGCCGCCCTTGCCGCCGGAGCCGGCTCCGCGACCGGGGTGCGAGGCTCCCGCCCATCGAGGGACCCCCGCCCCGGCCTTCTTCCTCCTCGTCTTCCTCCGAGGATGAATACTCCCTCGGTCCCGGAGAGAGGAGAGCCCCCCGCCGCTCGCGCGCCCGGTGCTCCTCGCTCGCCGCTCGCCGCGCTCGCGGTGCCGCCCGCACGCTCCCTCTTGCGCGCCCGCCCGCTCCCGCTCACACCGTTGCGCCGCCCGGCCGAGCGCGCGGGAGTCGGGGGTGGGCGGAACGGACTTCGCGGCGCTCAGGCTCACCAGCTGCAGGCGAGAACGTTAAAGGCATGTCAGGAGCCAGGGGCAACATCAAGAACGAAAACAGGGCCAAGAACCATACTCACCAGCGGGCCGGTGGGGAGCATCTCGAGGTCCCACGGGGACCGATCCTAGCGCAGCATCCGGTGTCGACGGCGTTCCGCGCCCGTGTGAGCGCGTACCCCCGCTCAAGGGGGGTCGGGAGCATCCGCGACCTCGCCAGCGCGACGGGGTCCGCCTCCTCCGTCATCTCGAAGATGCAGAGCGGCCTCTCCATCAGAGGCACGATCCGCCGGTGGTGGAGGAAGGCGAGGACGCCCGCCGCGGTCAGCCCGCGCGTCGCCAGGTTCTTCAGGGCGGCCAGGAGCGAGCCCAGTCGCCTCCGATGCTAGCGCATGGACACCCTGTAGCCCCAGGAGTTGGGCTTCTCCCGGAGCACCAGACCGGTGTAAGGGGGGAGGCCGGGCTCGGCGTTGCGAAGGTAAAACCACCCCCGCTCCCAGCCGGTGTTGTTGGTCGTCATGGTGCAAGGGATGTAGTCGTCCTTGTACTGCGACCGCAGGGCGAGCGACATGCCGCCGGCGCGCACTGCGCGGCGGGTCCTCTGCTCCGTCGTCGGCTGCGTGAACAGCTCCGCGCGGAAGAGGTGTACCCAGAGCTCCCAATTGACTAGGATCCCCAGATACCCCTCACAGACGCCCACGAACGTGGCCGCCTGCGAGATCGCGTTCAGCGCGAAGTTGTGCAACTCCACGCCGTAGCGGTGACAGAGCGCCCGCATGAAGCGGCTCGCCGGCGCGACGAAACCGCGCTCATGGAAACAAATGAAGCTCACCACGTAGCCTTCCGGCGGGTTGGCGTGTGGTCCCCCGCCGGCGGCACGATCCACTCCGCCGGCCGGCCCTCCTCGTTCGCCGCCACCGGCCGGCGGAGACCGGTGTCGGCCGATGGCCGCCCGGTTCACCGACGACCGCTCCCATGCGTACGGGTCGAGGATCGTGAGGGGCAGATGTGGCGTCATGAGAAAGGACAAGGGATCCGGGAGCGGAGGACAAGAAGAAGAAGAAGAGCTCTAATGGCGAAGGGCCGCGGTAGCAAGAGCAAAACGAAGGCAAGAGCGCAGGGGGCAAGAATGGCGAAACGCTAAGGTAAAAACCGCTGTTTTTCCCTCCCCTCAGATTTATAAGCCGTGGGCGTGCTCTCCGGGGCGGACGTCCTGCGCGCATTAACTGCAGGGAATCTTCTTTCTCGCTGACGGGCGGGCCCCACCACGACCGCGGCGGCCACGCCGCCGTGAACAGGCCATCATCACGGCGAAGAATAGCAGGGACCGTGGCAGGCGGTCACGTCCGCCTGCCCACGCCGCCCTCTACGCGCGCGCGCGGCTGCAACGAGTAAAAAAGCGCGCCCATGACGCGAAATTACAGCCTCGGCTGTGGAGCATTTAATGGCCTGGTTCCTTACAAGGTAAGGAGAACCCTCGAGCGGCACGAGCTCCTGGCTCGGGAAAATTTCAACCCTCGAAAGGGTACAGGCGTGAGAAGGTCGCCTCGGGGCCCGTTTGAAACAAAGCGGGCACCGCAAGCACCCATGCCACGCTGTATTACTGATCAGCGCCTCGGGGGCTGGCTCGCCCAGGCCCCTCGACGGTCGCAGATGCCAGGCCGGGAGCGCTTAGCCGCCGCCCCGCACCATCTTTACTGATCAGCGCCTCGAGGGCTGGCTCGCCCAGGCCCCTCGATGGTCGTAGATGCAAAGACGGGGCCGCCCTGGCGCCACCCCGCACGACCCTACTGATCAGAGGTTCGAAGCCTGACCCTCGACGGGTTCGAACAGGCGCCCCAGATCACAGAGTCAGGGACGATGAAGGCACGCGCATTCGAGCCGTTCCTCGAGCCCACCGGCTCGAGGGTGCCCCATATGTCGTGTTCGAGAGCCAGCGAGGGCAGCTAGCCGGGGGATCCCACCGAGGGAGAGCTTCCACGCCCTCGGTCCCTAGCGAACGGGACCGAGCCCCACCTAGCAAACCCATGCAAGCGCTTCAATGGACGTGTCTCTGGACCACGCAGCCTACCCTTATCAAACGGGGCATGGGCGTCCACTCAAACCACCCGCTAGCAGCTCAACGAGGAATCCTCAATCCGCGACCCGCTCGATGGGGGTTGCGGAAACCTCACCCTCCGTCCCGCGGAGGGACGGCGAGGGCGCGTTAAAAAACAAGTCGTAAATCTCTACCCGATCGCCTCGAACGGGCCCAGGCTCGGGGGCTTGACGCACGGCTACACCTTCTGGATTGCACCCGCCGGAGATAGTGCCAACAGCGCGTGCGTCACCGAAGCCGGCTGAGACATTGTCGACGCCGATTGAAACATGTACCATGCCCTCTAGCCAACTCTCGCGGTTAACCCCTACAGGAGCATTCACGCTCCTGCAGGGCTTCGGGGGCTAGACCCGCGGGTCCGCTGACGAGGCCCCACGGAAAGCGTTCGCAAGACCAGGAGGGAAGAATGTCCTATCGGTAGGCTCCAGCATCTGCGGGAGCCTCAATGGCAAACCCACAGATGCTCGGGGGCTACCGTCGGGGACAACCCTAGGGGTCCCCTTTAACAACTGGGAAATCCCCACTTAAAACCCGCAGCAAAGCCAAAGCCAAACACGCCTCGCCTAACCATGCAGGACACGGCCCACGCCGCGGAGGCCCCAACGGCCCACCAAGGCGGTCCACTCGAAGATCCCCTCGAGCAGGCTCCGCCTCGCTCGAGGATGCGCGCCTCCCTCGGGCGGGCTCCGTCCCGTTCGAGGGGGGTACGCTACCTCGAGCGAGCTCCGCCTCGCTCGAGGGTCCGCTCCGCCCTCGAATGGGGTCCGCCTCGCTCGAGGGCGCTCCGTACGCACGCGCCTGCTCCTGTACACGGGCATTTAATGCCTTGACAACGGCGGGGCGACGCCATCATGCGCCTGGGGCTCGCGCGCCCGTGCCGCCGCACCAACTCCCCAGGAGGGAGCCCATCCCCGCCACTGTGGGAGGAACTGTGCGGCGTGGCCGGTGCCAGTCCCGTGACGCCGCGCCGCCTACTCCGGTACGGTTAACGCGCCGAGCCCTCGAAGGGGGGCCGGCCGCACCCTCGACTTGCTTTTTTGTGACCTTGCAGGGTTAGGTGGAGGCGCTAGGCCAGTGGGACGCCATCCCTGCCACCGCTAACGGCGGCTGACGCCCCCGCGCGTACGAACCACACGCCGGGCGCTGTGGCAACAGCTCTAGCACTGTGGAGCGTGCGGGAACGGGACGCTGCCTTACCTGCCACTGTGCCTCGTACGGACCAACGTCAGCAACTCTCTCAAGCCCATCTAAAGACATCACAGCCATCCGCTGCCCTTCTACCCTCGAAGCCGCCACTGTTCGGGTACAAGATACGCCATGATGGCCGGATCGCTGCAAGGATCGTCCGTACGGCCGCCTACTCTACGGCATAGCACACCACGCTCCCTCACATAGCTAAATAGCATGGCACGCATGTGATTCACTCTCTCCTTGGTCTATAAAAGGAGGACGAACCCCCCTGCCGCAGGGGACGAAGACACGACACAACACCACACGAGACAGGCTGCGCCACGCATTTGCTCTCCAATTCTCCCACAACATCTTCAGTCACTACACGAGGGACTTGGAAGCCATGCTTCCTCTCCCGCCTTGCTTGTAGCAGCCCCACTACAGGCACCCCCCGGTGCTGAGCAATATAGTGCCCTGAGCACACCACTGCTGGACATACGGCCCCTCGGCTGGAACCAGGATAAACTCTGTGTCTCTTATTGCTTAGCATCGACCATTGAGGGATAGACCTCGGCGCTTATTACTGGTTAGTGTCGGGACCACATTCCGCATCGACAACTACGAAGAGGGGACAACCGAGGAGACGCACTGATGCAGCACACTCAACATGGGAAGCCACTACATCGCTACCACGAGCGCAATGCGCGTGAGCGATCTTTCAATGTGGGTGACCTAGTCTTGCATCGCATCCAAGACACCAAGGGAATGCATAAGCTCTCTGCCCCTTGGGAAGGTTTATCGTCATGGAGGTCGTTGGTCCAGCGACCTACCGCCTTCAGTGGGCCGATGGCCAAGGCGTCCCGAACGTCTGGAACATCGAGCACTTACGTCGCTTCTATCCTTAGCAGATGTGTACCAAAATGAAAGCTATGTACTCTCATCTTTTGTAAATTCCATTTAATAAAGAACGAGATCCCCTCTCGGCAACCTCTCTGCCGACCTGCATTTTCGTCTCTCTTTTTACTTTCTATTTTTACCCTTCCCCGTTGAAACGCTCGGGGGCTTGGTTAGGTTAGGCCCCGAAGTGCTCGGGGGCTTGGCTCTGCCAACCTAAGGGTCTCAAGACCTGAAGGGGTTTTCTCATACCTTACACTTTTAAGTTTCCATCACATGTTTAGCTTTCACTGTCCTTATGAACGTTCCTAAGTCGTTGATTCGCGAGATCTAGGGTTCATGACCCCCCTCCGCTCGCCGGTTGTGCCTAAGCCTCTGCGCTGAGCCGCAAAGTCGGTAAGCCATTCCTCCACTGAGTTTTGTCACCGGAGGGTTCCTCTTATGACCTAGTTATTTTCGGGCACACATAAAGATTTTCCTTGCTACTCAAATGATCTGCACACTTTATTTAATTGGCAAAAGCTTCATTACGATAAAAGTTCATTTACATCTGCTAGGCCTCAGCCTAACTTACACCTACAGTTTGTTCCAGCTCAACTCAGTTAGTACCGAAATCGAACTTGTTGACGACCTCCTCCACGGCTGTCACGATGTCCTCACGCCTCAACAAGTTGGACAGGTCAACGTCCTCTGAGACCTTTTGCAAGTCGAACGACGGACCATGGTACTTCACCGTCGACAGCGTCGTAGCCACCGCAAGCTTTGCGGTGACCAGTAGCAGGACATTGATGTGGCTCTCGGCTTCATCCAGCCAGTCGACCAGCTCTTTTTGCTTCACCCGTTCCTCCTGAGGGACGTAGAGGTCCATCATGTACTGGGCGGCATCCTTGAGGTTGCTGAGCTCCTTTTCCAGACCTGCATTGCAAATCGACAAGTTCAATAACTCGCTCGCCATCTAGTTACGACAAGCTGCACCTCCCCATTGCGGTGGACGAACCACTTACCTTGACGGACCTCCGTGGTCCTCTCTTTGAGGATCCTCACTTGGTCCTTGGTTTCCGCCAGTTCCTTCTTCAGGCGGTCCACGGTCCTTATGGCGCCTGAATTCATTCAAGGTCAAGAAGTCAGATAAAAGACCCATGGGGTACACAGGTCAAACCTTTGGCGACCGTGGCAAATTACCCTCTACCACGACTTGGATGTCGTTAGCCGCATCCTTCGCCTTCCGCTCGGCGACCTCCAACTTCTTCTTCAAGGTGGTCACCTCCTTCTCTGCCTGACGAGCCATGGTCTCCTTCATGCGCTGGATCTTCTGCGTGGCTTCGACTCGTGTTGACGGTTAATAGTTGTATCAAAGTTCGTTTGTGACTTGCAAGCGGACAAGTCTCCCGTCGTAGTCAAGGGACCCTTCTTCCCTCGAGTGGTGAACCCAAGGTATCGAATCCGTGGAACAATGTGCAACGCAAGGATTCAATCTAGTAAAGCAAGGTAAGCTATCTTATGAAGGTAAGTTGCATCTAATCTACTAACTCATAAAGAAAACGAATCTAATCTAATCTACTAAAGAGGTAGCAAGAGAAAGCAAGAGATAACCAATCTAGAGAATCTAGATCATGCTTATGTTGTAGCTCCAAACAAGATAGATGAAGATAGAAGAGCGAATCTCATTAAAAGCATCTTTAAATCGTGGCCTTCCCATCCGACTCCGAAAACATCCGCCTTTCGAGACCCCCGTTCGTCACAACGTATCCCTATTCATGCGGGGAGCTTAGGGCGAGTTCGATAGAACAAGTTGAAATCACTTGGCCGGTCCGTATGCACCTCTAGCCACCGCGGCTACAAGAGCACCCTATGTAATCTAGCTATAGACTAGATCGTAGAAGAAGCAAAACCAAGAAGAAATCAAAATCATCGAGAAGGCACTTAATCGCTAGAAATCGGATTCACTTACAAACTTCACCATGAATGATTACATGAACAAGATCACCACCGGGCCCTCCCTCGATCTTGATCCTCGCTCCGAGCTCCGACGTGGTCTTCCATGCAAGGTTCCCACGTCGGCCGGGGAAACCCTAGACAACTAGCACGACCCTCATCTTCAAGTTGGTGTCCCTCAAGCTTCTCTCGCTCCTCGGCGGCGGAATACGACTTCCTCTCTGCGTGGCTCTCGGTCGGGGGACTATAAATAGCCCGATCGGCGGCTAGGGCAAAGGACGTCGCATTTGGGCCCTAAATGGGCCCGGGCCGATCCCTGCGGGCCGGCCGGCCCGGGCCCATTTAGGCCCGGCCCCCGCGGGCTCCTTTGCCCGAGGTCGGTTCCCTTGCTTCCCGGATGCTTCCCCCTTCGCATGTAGGTCCATGTCGTCGGTTTCTCTCCGAATTGGACTCAACTCCTTGTCTTGCAAGCTTCAAAGCACTTTTCTCGGTCGGGTCCCACGGAGTTTGTTGTCTTCTCGGATCGAGTCCCCGGCTTCTTGGAGTTAGTTTTGCTTTATTGCATGACTTGTTCGGGGCTTCAAGGTCTTGTCATGAGGTGCTTGATGAACTTATCCCAAAAGTCTTGCATTCAACACTAAATCCCCGCATAAACATTAAACTCCAAAAACGACATGCACATGTGAACTTGTTATACCACGGGGGTTAGTACCAATGGATAAGGTATAAAATTCATGCCAACACCGAAGGTAAACTCATGGCTAGGTTGACGGATTTTCACCGTCAACATCTCCCCCATGCTTAAACCTTGCTCGTCCTCGAGTAAGCCTTCGATGGATATCATCATTGCTAAACAATGTTTAAACCTTGCACTTGATCATACATGAAAAAAAAAAAACATAATGCTCTCAAAAGTTTAATTCGTTAAAGTTCCATAATGTACTAGCCTTTACCTCTACGGAGGGTAGATTCTTATTAAGCTCATCCCACAAGTATTAACATGCCCCCAAAATTTAAATAGATCTCGGAATTTTTGAAATAAAGAACGAGATAAAGAAAAGCTAAACCAAGTTCACAAATTTAAATCACCTTGCATGTTGCTCATGAACTCTCATCTCACTTGTCTCTCAAGCCTATATATTCTACTCCTTTCCCTCTCATAACATATATGTGTGGTAGGCTTTATATGGAGCTATGGGAAAGTTTAGTACTAACAAGATTTTATAAATGAGGTGTTGTCAAAACAAGACAAGCTTCTCATGGTCTTACCGAGACTCGTCAAAAAGGTCATTGGAAAATAATGTTAATCAAGGAGGGGAAAGAGAAAAATACACACACTTTTAGATGAGTGGACATGTGCAAATGGCAAAGAGTGATCCCGAGGCACAAAGGAAGTCCTCGTTATCGGATTGCACATGGTTGGAAAATGAGAATGGATCTTTTTAACTTGAAGCCTTGAATGCACTCTTAGAGAACCGGGGAGTTCACTTTACGCTCATATATATTTTTTCTCTTTCTCATATTTCTCATTCTTTTCTTTCTTTCTTTCTTTTTTTCTTATATATATATGTTTTTTTTCTTTCTTCACCTTGGAAGTCACGTACATCGCCGAAATTTTTTCTTTCATCATTATATATATATTTTTTAAAAATACTCCCTTTTTGAACTCTAAAACTGCACCGTACCTACCTCCTCCCCCATGCTTAGACGTTGCTCGTCCTCGAGCAAAGAGGCGAAAAATAAGGTAGGTACGGAGATATTTTTCCTTGGAGAGATACTTGAAATCTTCAACGTTGGCACCGTCTTGCGATCTTCCTTGAATTGATGATCCATTCTCAACGATAGGTTGTGGTCAAGGAGGTAATCACAAAAAGATGATATTTGGTTTAAGGGTGGATATCCGGCGAGGTTTGTGAGATCACCGATGCGGGGATACACAATGCACGGATAAAAGGCTAGCAAAAAGATAGATACGCAAAAACGGAATGACCAGCTTCTTAGTCTCGGGCCGGAGAAACCATGGCCTGCAATAACGCACTCAAAAATAAATCTTGTACACTAAGGTTTATGCACTCAAATATATATAAGGCTTTGGATAGGTTGAGCAACACACAAGTGATATTTATGACAAGGTTAGCAAGATTTTTGAGCATAAAAGACATCTTTAATCTATTCATAACTTGAGAGCACATAAAACACTATGGGTCTTTATTTTAATCATAACCTCCGCTGAAGATTGAGCTAGCATTTAGATAATTTCAGATTTGTATTTTTAAGAGAGCACTAGGTTAAACATGCATAAATCAATTACAAAGATAAACAAAGCGGCAATTATAATCATATATCATCATGGCACAAACTTTGTAACTTTACCAAAGGTAAAAACTTGGTGGTGACATTATTCATGATGAAAATAAAAACTAAGATACATGCTGAAAATTAAACTAAAAACTGAAAATTAAAGCAAAACTGAAAACACTACGCAAACATAGGCGCAAACGAGCTGAAAATTAAAGAAAAGGGGGTAAAGGAAAGATAACTAAAGCTCCTCCTCTCTCTAATCTTCCGCCGGTGGTTGATATTGAAAGTTTTGGTTGTTGTACCCTTACTTGTAATAGGAATGCGCCTCTCCTCCTATGAATTGTCCGACGGTGCTAGGTGAAGGTGTCCAAGCTCATAAGCGAATGTTGCATTACCTTCACCCATTTGGTTTGCATTGGTTTGGATGGCCGCAATATTTTGCATGTTTCTTGCAGCGTATCCTCCAATGGTGGCCACATTTTGTTGTGGTTGAGGAAGGTGTGCATATGGCTCCGCAAAGGCTACGTTGGGCACCGCAAAAATGGTGGGGGTATGGCTGCACCACTCCCCCATGCTTGCATTGGTACACCACCGTAGTAATTTGGCGATGCCGGAATTTCTCCGAATGGTGGAACATAATTTTGTTGTGCACCTCCTTCTTGGGCCAAAGAAGATCCTTCTCCTATAATTCTTTTCTTTTATTATTTTTTTCTTCGCCGGCACAAGAAGTCCTTCCTCTAACCGATCTTCTTCCCCTTAAGAAAAGTCTTAATCTTTAATCCGGAAGGGGCAAATTCACCTAGGCCACTTGTAAGCCTCCTCTCTCATCTTCACTCTTATATTTTCCTTTCTTCATATATTCCTAGGGAAGTCCCGGGTGGGAGATGATTTGGGTTCCTTGTAATACCCGGTTTTAAAGAGATAGCCAATATGGAGAGGTAACACCCCGAACCAATATCTTCCGAACTCGATGTTGCAACAACACCATCCACAGGTGAGTGGGGTCTATTGGCTGCGAGTAAATCCAATTCAACTCCGTGTTGGTTATCTATGTCTCTCTTATTCTCCCCAAAAATCTATTTGCACAAAAGTGACACACTTGGATGATGGGTTCCGGATAGTATTTCTTCGTTGATGGTTTCTTCCCGTGATCATACTCCAAAAGCCTTCCCATGTGCCTTCATGCACATACTTGTTCCGGAGCTCCCTTCGAAAGTAGGAGACACTCGCCCATGGGTCTACGATACTAGACATGCAATCGTTTCAAACATGAAAACCAATCGATCTATCGGGGATTGTGTTGAATGGGTCCAAGGAAGCAAGTGGAGCCCTTACTCCCTCTACGGCATGGTTGCTAGCCTTAAGCATTAAAGTATTTTCAGCACAAGATGATAGATAGATAATCCAACAAAGTGTGATTACATCTCAAGATCGATCGCAACCCATGGATGAAAGGAGATTACCCCATCAAGGTGCTAGAAATAGCATCACCGATCAAGGTTACCCTTCCGACGTTGTCTTCCTTCTTCTAGAGAATTTCTTGTGGGCTCCCTCCAACGGAATGAGAGACTCAAAGCACTCCTTCATCAAGGGTATACGCCATGGTCATGAAAATTTCCTAGGCGAATTTCTTGTGGGTGTTTGCCGACACTCCGCTAGAGAATTGCACCGGTGTCCCGTGTGAAACCCAATATGTGGAGAGCTTGGTCGTCGATGTCGACGTTCGCTACAAGCCTCTACTTAAGGCGAGCGAGCTTCTTCTCCTCCTCCGTCATGATGACATACCCCTCGGAATACCGCGGAGCGTATGGAGGTGGAGCGGATGATCGTGTCAAGTGGCGAGGTTGGACAGGCGGCTCCTCCATATGTTATTGAAGTTTGGTAAACCTAATAAATGAGTTTTGTGTGGCCCTCATGCCACCAAGGAGAAGAGTGTGGTTCCTCCTCGGCGGTGCCGTGTCCTCCTCCATACTCCAAGGAAACTCGGAAACCGAGTGCCTCCTCGAAGAGGTTGTCGATGATGGCTTAGACGACGATGATCCCTTCTTCTTCGGTGAAAAGGCTTGTAGTTTTCTTCCTTGATTGCAGCACTCTCCCTCACAAATATATATTCGGGGTTTTCACCCGGCAACAAGGTACACAAATATTATTTTGGAGTCCGGACTTTGAGTGGATTAAGGATGTGGATTTTTTTTTCGGAGCTATCAAGCTTGGGAAGGTTGGCTATGTCTACGGAGGTTTTGAGCACACAAACTTGAGCACACAAACAAAGGAAGGAGAGGGAAGCTTGCCTGCGTAAAACGGGGAGCCGGGGGGCTCCTTATGTAGGTGAGGCCGGCCTCGGTGCTCCTCCCCGCCTCGTCTTTCTTCACAGCACGATCATTTCACCCTCGCAACTTTCCCCGCCCGCGTGCTCCACGAGTTGCACCGCCCAAACGCTCTCGTCCGCTCCTTGGTCCTTCCACTTGATGCTTCATGTTTTGACTCACTTCCATACTCCCTTGACTCATATGCATCCATGATATTCCTACAAAACAAAGCCTTGGCTGCCCCCCCCCCCATGCTTGTACTTTGCATGTGGTTTAAATATGTTGGAGGGGCATCCCGTGATGTACCATGGTGCATGCATGGTTAGGTTAACTAGATTGCCTCCCTTTAAGGCTAAGCACTCCTCTAATTTCGAAATTTAAAAATATTTTTCAGAGCCATGCAAGAGCTCGAACATAATTTTAGAGAAGTTTTTAAACCATTAAAAACAAATGCAAGTCGAAAATATTTTTTTATTACGTCGATTTCGGTCTCACCGGTATAGTTTGCCTTCATTGGTTGAGAGCAAGCTTTTCCCGGCTTGATCATGGGGGCATAGGTTTAGGTCCTGATTTTGATTAGATGAGAGAGATTTTGAATGAAATAAAATTAAGTGAGGCTTAGAAAAATTCTAATCTTAGAGAAACCAAGGATATGGATTTTTGAACCAACCAAAAATCAAGTTTCTAGGTTCACGCGAGTCCTACCACATGCTGAAATTTAAACAACATCTAGATACAAGTCGTGGCTCTACTCGTGTGTTTTTAGCATGAAAAACAAGTCAACCACAACATCATAAAGAGGATGAAAGGTTGAGTTTGGTTCTGAAATTTTTTTTTTTTTTGGTTGTGGTTTCTCGAAAAAGAAGCAAACAATCACATAGGATGGTTCATGTAAAGGGTTTATGATCAAGCAACATGTTCAACCAAGAATTATGTCTCTAATATTGTTCAACCATTCTAAGTCTAAGGTTTTGCGTAGTAAAATTCAGAACTGAATTAAATTTAAAAAGACTTGAAAAACCTGGAATCGGGTTGTCCTCCCGTAGCTTATTCTTGACTCGACGAAACGGGTTGCCTCCCCGCCTAGCGCTTCGTTTATAGTCCATGGCTAGACTTCTTCACTTGATTACTCCGGATCAACGCTCTTTGTGGGCGTTGCAATCTTGGGTACCCACTTTGGCTTAGTCAATTTTTTTGGTCTTCACGAGTCGGCTTTGTCCTTTGGTCTTGACGGATGCAACATCTTCCTTGTGGCTCGGCATCTCGAACTCCTGTCCTTCGGTGGTGATCTTCATGGTCTCTAGTGTGATCCTTCATCTCTCCCGAATGAGCTTGAGTAGCCTTCGCCGTCTTGGGACCTTGGAGTTGTCTCGGATATTCTTCTTTGTCACCAATCGGTTGTCCGGCAAGTTGTCCCACTTGCGTCTCTAACATCTTCATCACGATGAACACCCCGCATGTGGATCTTGCCTTGGCAGCCTTTAGGTGTTGAGCTTCTTTCTCCATCTCCATCTTCTCCATCCTCGTTGATCTTGAACGGCCTTCCGGCGTCTTGACTTGGAGGTGGTGATTCCCTTGGAGATTTTGATGGTCCTTCGAGCTTGTGTTGCACGTCACCTTTGCACTCGTAAAGTTTTCCCGGATCATCCACAAAAAAGTTTGGGTTTCTTGGAGAGGTAGCCAACCATCTCCGGTTAGGGTTAGTAATAAAACAAAAATCTAAATAGAAAAGAAAAAAATTAGGGTTAATCAAAACTAGATTAGATTGACACTTTTTTTTTTTTTTTTTTTTTTTTTTTTTGAGGATGATCAAACATAAGAGATGCAAAAGAAAATCAAAAGAAAAACTGAAAGATAAGCGATACTAGATCGGATCTTGATTGCTTGTTCCCCGGCAACGGCGCCGGAAAAAGGGGCTTGTTGACGGTTAATAGTTGTATCAAAGTTCGTTTGTGACTTGCAAGCGGACAAGTCTCCCGTCGTAGTCAAGGGACCCTTCTTCCCTCGAGTGGTGAACCCAAGGTATCGAATCCGTGGAACAATGTGCAACGCAAGGATTCAATCTAGTAAAGCAAGGTAAGCTATCTTATGAAGGTAAGTTGCATCTAATCTACTAACTCATAAAGAAAACGAATCTAATCTAATCTACTAAAGAGGTAGCAAGAGAAAGCAAGAGATAACCAATCTAGAGAATCTAGATCATGCTTATGTTGTAGCTCCAAACAAGATAGATGAAGATAGAAGAGCGAATCTCATTAAAAGCATCTTTAAATCGTGGCCTTCCCATCCGACTCCGAAAACATCCGCCTTTCGAGACCCCCGTTCGTCACAACGTATCCCTATTCATGCGGGGAGCTTAGGGCGAGTTCGATAGAACAAGTTGAAATCACTTGGCCGGTCCGGTATGCACCTCTAGCCACCGCGGCTACAAGAGCACCCTATGTAATCTAGCTATAGACTAGATCGTAGAAGAAGCAAAACCAAGAAGAAATCAAAATCATCGAGAAGGCACTTAATCGCTAGAAATCGGATTCACTTACAAACTTCACCATGAATGATTACATGAACAAGATCACCACCGGGGCCCTCCTCGATCTTGATCCTCGCTCCGAGCTCCGACGTGGTCTTCCATGCAAGGTTCCCACGTCGGCCAGGGAAACCCTAGACAACTAGCACGACCCTCATCTTCAAGTTGGTGTCCCTCAAGCTTCTCTGCTCCTCGGCGGCGGAATACGACTTCCTCTCTGCGTGGCTCTCGGTCAGGGGACTATAAATAGCCCGATCAGCAGCTAGGGCAAAGGACGTCGCATTTGGGCCCTAAATGGGCACGGGCCGATCCCTATCGGGCCGGCCGGCCCGGGCCCATTTAGGCCCGGCCCCCGCGGGCTCCTTTGCCCGAGGTCGGTTCCCTTGCTTCCCGGATGCTTCCCCCTTCGCATGTAGGTCCATGTCGTCGGTTTCTCTCCGAATTGGACTCAACTCCTTGTCTTGCAAGCTTCAAGACTTTTACGGTCGGTCCCCGGAGTTTGTTGTCTTCTCGGATCGAGTCCCCGCTTCTTGGAGTTAGTTTTGCTTTATTGCATGACTTGTTCGGGGCTTCAAGGTCTTGTCATGAGGTGCTTGATGAACTTATCCCAAAAGTCTTGCATTCAACACTAAATCCCCGCATAAACATTAAACTCCAAAAACGACATGCACATGTGAACTTGTTATACCACGGGGGTTAGTACCAATGGATAAGGTATAAAATTCATGCCAACACCGAAGGTAAACTCATGGCTAGGTTGACGGATTTTCACCGTCAACAACCTCGGGCTTGCAACGTAGCCTCGTGGGCTGCGGCGACCTCTGCGTGGGCATTGGCCGCCTCCCGCAAAAGACTTGCCCGACTTTAGCTCGTTCGGCAAGTGACTACAATAGAAGCAAAAAAATTTAATCAGAGACCTTGCAAGATAGCAGGGATCAGGGACAAAGATTGAAATATCTATATATGAATCATTACCGCAAGTGTCCGCTTGATCATGTGCGACGCCTCTTTGAACTCATCGATGTCACGGCGGTCAGCGGTGACGTCCTCCTCCCATGGGGTGCCGACGTATAGGCACCAGTCTACATCGTCCTCGGTGCGGGCATCTCCAGCCTCAGCTGTCTGCGGGTCTGGTGTCAGCCACGAGACAGCCATGCAGCTGTTGTCAGCCATATCAGCCACGGACGCTGCTGTCGCTCTAGCCCTGACGGCCGAGCTCATCACATCCGCCATTGAGACCGCCAGTGATTGCTCCACCAGTGCCTCCTTCCCCTTGCTCACGAACACCTATTGTCCCGAGACGTTCTTGGTGCTCTCCGACATGGCAGGCGGCGCTCTGCGTACAAAGAGATGACCTCAATCAAAACGGAAGCACAGTGAATTGAAAATGCAAAACATTACAGGGTGTAGGACCTGTGTCTTACTTGGTCGCCGACCTTAGGCTGGGCTGGCAGGACTTCGGGGGAGCCTTCGTTGCCCATAGGCTCAAGGACGCCCACTGCATCCATGCTTGACCTAGGGTGCTCCTCCGCAGTCGACGTCCGGCGGGGCGTCTCCATTGCATGTTCTTCAGTCGACGCCACCCTGCAGAGTGTTCCTGCAGATGGGGTCGATGTTGTGCCCGACGACTTGGCGTTGTCCTCCTCATCCCCACCGTTGATGGTTTCAACACCAGAGCTAACTGTGCCTCTGTCCACCGACACTGTAGTCCTAGTCCTCTTTTGCTTCTTCTTCTGGGCCTCTGCCGTCTGGGTCGCGGTGATCGTGGTCGAAGCTCGGGAGGTGGGTATCTTGCCCGTCGCCTGTTGTGTGCGTTGCAGCGCGGATGTGGCGACCTTCGGTGGCGCCATTGTTGTGGTGGGAGTGTCGTCATCGCTCTGCACCAACAAATCAAAGATGTACTCCTCGATGGGTGGCTGCGGTGCCACTTGCACGTCCATCGCATCACGGACCTTGTAGCTGCGCTCTTCCTTGTTGCGCAGTGGCGCGGAGCACCAATACATGCCCTCACAATGCTAAAAACAAGACAAGACAAATAAAGAGACCTACATAACAACAACTACAGATCTACGCTAGATGAAAACCAAGATCGAAGACTTACCGTGTCGGAAGGTCGGTACACCCCTAGTGCCTTGGGGCATTCCCGATAGCGGACGCACTCACCGAAGATATTCTTCACCCATGCCTCCATCTCCCCCTTGGAGACCTTGCGTTTGATGACCTGGGTGGGGTCGGACTACTCCCAGTACTCAAAGGCCGAGTGGACCCAGTCCTGGATGGGATGAATCAATCGGCGGATGAAGCTTATAGCGACCATGTTGTCGGTCAACCCCTCTGTCTTCAGCTTCTCCAGGTCGTCCAACAGAGGGCGCAACTCTTCCATCTCTCGCGACGCAAGCTGGTTGGTCCACTCTGGGTACAGAACGGGAGCTTGCCCCGTCCTACCCGGAAGTGCCGGTGCGGGATTGTTGAGGTAGAACCACCCCTGCTTCCAACCAGTGGTGTTGTTGCGGAGCATGAGGTCGACATACTCCGGCTTCATGTACCGACGCAGCATGAAGCCGACGCTACCCACGACCCCGGATTTGCCCGTCTTCTTGAGCTCAAAGAAGTGGTGCCACAGGTGGAAGTGTGGCACTGTGCCGAGGTAGTCCTTACAGAGGTGGATGGTGGAAATGATGGTGATTGAGTTTAGAACGAGATGTACCAGCTCGATCCGGTAGAAGAAAAGGAGGCCATGGAACAAGTCGCCCACCGGGACCCCGAATCTGCGCTAGATGTGCACGAGTAAGACGACAGTCTCGCCAGTCCCCTCTGTCGGGAACACCTCGCCTGTCATCGGCCTCCAGCCGACCTCCGTCTTGGGCCTCAGCAACCCGCGGGGTTGCGAGGGCCTGAATCTGCTCCTCCGTTACTGTGGACGACTCCCAGACGGTGTGCGGCTCTGGAATCGGTGCTTTCTCCATCTTCTCCTCCTCGAACTTGGTGGATTTGAATCTAAACACTATGAGGGTCTTGGTTCGCATGCGAGGTCGTGGTGTGTGGCAGACCTAAGCACGGCGGTGCTACTGTTCACTCTAAGCAATGGAGTGGCGGCGGAAGCCTAGCGCAGTGTGGAAATGAAAGCAAGTAGAGGTCCTCAGCCCATGGACCGGCCTTATATAATCAGGCCCCAACAGCACAATGGGTGGTCGTGCCTCAATGTCTTTTTGGCGCAAATTACGGCAGCCCAGCGGCCCGACGCCTCCAACGGATCTACCGCTCAATGACTCTTTCGGCCTAACGGTAAATTGGCAGTAACGGCTAGTTCCATATGGGAATCTGCATCCGCCGGCATCCAAGTAGCGCTCGGGCTGACGTGGACTCGTTATGCCCCATCTCAAGCCCCCAACATCAAAATCTCAGTATGATATTCAAGGTCGTCATGTCTTCGCTTCACTTCCAGCCGGTGGATTTGTCAGGGAACAAAATGTCGATGTACTCTGGCTTCATGTACCGGTTCAACATAAACCCGACGCTCCCTAAAGACCTACAGATTTCAGGATTGACACCCAGCATTGTGTCGCTACACAACAGCCGTGTTGACCCAGGTCGACACGGGTTCTTTTGTCGCTTTCCATGACCCCCTGAAGGTTGGCGCGCTTCCACAGCCCGCCGTGACCTTGCCCATGCCATTGCTTCTCGGGCGCCTCTGCACAATGATCAAGATACATCATTTTCCATGCAAGCATGTGTATACAAGCTTCGTAAGCTACAAATGGCTATGGCCCATGGCCAAATACAATATGCAAACATATTAAAGGTCCTGATCTACCTTACATGGTGCCTACGACACAACCTGGACTAATAAAGCGCGTCATAAGCTTCCTTCTAGCTTCAAGACCTACTTGGAGACCTCCACTATCGCCAAGGTCACAGTTGCCACACAGCCACCTCTACTCCATCCCCAGAAGGTTTCCTGTGGAGTTCCATCTTTTGCTAGGGTGCTCTCACAAGATTCAAAATTAGACCAACTTCACCTCAGGCCTCTCTCGGTGCAACATGGTGGTTTCCAACACAACATTAGGCCCTTGCTAACAAGGTCCGTCAAGGCATGTACTGCCCCATGCTGCACCTGGATTACTCGCTGGGTGCGGGCACAGAGATTGGTGGAGTTCTCCCAACTTCGCAAGCATTCTTCTAGCTCCAGGAGATGATAATCTAGCTCTATGCTCTGGTGGATGCACACAAGACTAGGGCTTCGCAGAATTATCAAGCGGTTTTGTTATGGTAATCCTACTTGGTTCCAGAAGCAAGCACTAAGGCCTCCTATTTATCGCAGTAGAGCTCCGCAGCAGCTGCTACCCACCCCTGAGCTGACGCGGCATCCTTATCCGCAACACTATTTCCATGTGGAGCGCGAGATCTTTGTCTGTTTCTGAGCATGCTGACACGTCTGTCTAGCGCGTGATGAGAACTTTTTAGTCTTTGTCTCCTAGTGGCAGCGGTTGCACCTCTACTCAGGACAGGTCCTGTGCCTTCACAGTACGCCCGTGGGTCGCTACACGACAAAGAGTCCTAGCGCTGTCTTGTGAAGATTCCAGATAGTTTGTCTTATTCAACGAGAAGAGCATCTTAAAGCACAAGAGGAAGGTTGTAGGTTCTCGGTTTATTCTCCGAGCACCAAACCGACCTTACAGGTCGCCTTACTACTCAAGGGCTACTCCACAAATGTGTCTTGTGACGCCCTCTTTGCCTATGTTGCCTCGACCTACGAAAAGCAAGCTTCCATCACTCCTCTGCTTGACCTCCCTTTCGTCGGCACTGAGACCCTCCTCGAACGCGTGATGATCTTTCGTGATTCTGGTCGGGTTGGCGGTTATTCAATCAACTACAGCGCCTTGTCTTCACTTCAAGCCCCTGTATCTGCGTCCTAAGAGCTTGACGTTCGACTTCATACGCGCTCAAGAGGATTTTCTTTTTTGGATCCCCATGCACCCTACGCGACCTCAGCGGTGCCATGTCTTCACTTCACTTCACCATGACGTCATCTCAGCCGCTACACCTACACGTCGATCGGGGTTTGAGGGACATGGGTACCCATGGGTCCCCACCGACTAGGGTCCTGGAGGTCCCTGTCAAGTGGGCTCGACCTATCAAAAGACCCACCGACCTGCAGGTGGGCTTGGAGACCTTATCCACAACCTCGGCGACCTTTGAAGACCCCAGGCGACCTTATCCGAATCCCAGAAGACCTGCCGGGCTTGTGGCGCAAGTTTCTCTCCTAGGTCGCGAATCGCGGGATCCTCCTTGTAATCACGGATGATGACCTTCCTAAACTGTAACTGACCCCGATGAGGGTCCACCAACCTCGAATGGAAGCCCTAGCCTGTCGACCATAAAAGGAGGCCTAGAGCTCCATTCGAGGAGAGTTCCCCATTCACGCATAATTCCACCGCATAATGGATGTAGGGTTTTACTCTCCGGAGGCCTGAACCAGTCTAAACCCTTGTGTCTCTCGCCATTCTCGCCATGTTTCGAGTTCTCCCTATGAACTACCACCTATGCTCTTAGGTCCTCATCCCTTCCAATCAACCTACAACCGCTTGGGTAGCCCCCTAGTGGATTTGTCCAGGTCTCACCCCCTGACATATGCTACAAAGGAGCTCCCACACACCAACTCAAGAAATCAAGCAAACACCAAGCTCCCCCCGCAGACAAGTGGAAGTTGCTTGATCTAGGGGTTTGGTGAAAATATCAGCTAGCTGGTCGTGTGTGGGTACATGGATCAAAGAGATTTTCCCTTTCTCAACATTGTCTCTCAGGAAATGTTACCTCACTTTTATGTGCTTGGTTTTGGAGTGAAGCACTAGGTTCTTTTCTACACTTATGGCACTGGAGCTGTCACAGTGAAGTGGGACGTGGGCGTATTCCTCACCAAAGTCACTCATGGTCTATGTGATCCAAAGAAGCTGAGAGCAACAACTAGCTGTGACCACATACTTTGCCTCGGTAGTGGATTGAGCGACACTACATTGTATGCGGGAAGACCAAGACAGCAAAGAAGAACCCAAGAACTGGCAAGTCCCAGAAGTGGACTTCCTATCCAACTGACACCCGGCAAAATCTGCATCAGAAAATCCATGAAGAGCCAAAGAAGAGGATGTGTAGTACCAAAGGCCGAAAGCAGGAGTATGTCGCAAATACCTGAATATGCACTTGACTGCTTACCGATGTGAAGTCCTTGGAGATGCTTGAAAACCAGCGCACTGACATACCAAGAATTGGATGTCCAGCCTCGTCACTGTCAAGTAGAGTGACTCGATCATGCTCCGGTACTCCTTCTGGTCCACGTACTCACCTTCCTCGTCCCCATCAAGAGTTGTAGTCGTTCTCATAGGCGTCACCATGGTCTTGGAGTCCTCCATCGTGAAGTTCCTCACAATGTCCTTGGTGTACATGGCTTGGTGCACGAAAGTTCTATCTTTTGATTGCTTGATCTAGAGCCCGAGGAAGAACTCTAACTCACCCATCATGCTCATTTCAAATTCCCTACTCATGTCTTCTGAAAACCTTGCAACAAGAGAGTTAGATGAGCCACCAAAGACAATATGATCCACGTATACCTGCACAATCAGGATATCTTTGCCCTGCCTGAGGAGAAACAAGGTATGATCGACCTTCCCCATCTCAAACCCTCTCAAATAGGAACCCCCTCAACCTACCATACCAAGCTCTAGGCGCCTGCTTCAACCCATACAACGCCTTCCTCCACTTGTACATCCTGTGGGGGTACTTCTCACTCTCAAACCCCGGTGGTTGCCTCACATACACTTCTTCCTCCAACACACCACTTAGGAAAGCACTCTTCACGTCCATTTAGTGCAATTTGAACCCTTTAGCCACAGGAAAAGGCTAGTAGGATCTGAATTGCCTCCAAACGAGCTACGTGAGCAAAGGTCTCCTCATAGTCGACCCCGTCTTTTTGATTATACCCCTGAGAAAGAAGCCTCCTTGAATTGTTTCGCACCACTTCTCCTTTCTCTTCCTCTTTGTTTTTCCACATCCATTTTGTCCCAATCAGCTTACACCCTTGGGGAGGGTCAACCAACACCCAAACGTGGTTCCTCTCAAAATTCTCCAACTCCTCATGCATCGAATTAACCCAATTATGATCAGATAGCACATGACCAATGTCTTTGGGCTCAAAGGTGGCAACAAAAGCAGCATGAGTGAAATGAGAATTGTTTTGAACCCTCGACCGTGTAGTATGTTCATTGATGTCGTCGATGATCCTCGAAGCTGGGTGATATACTTGCACTCGCCGGGAGGTTCTCGCCTTGATGCTACCTCCCCGTCAACAACAGCTTTGCCTTGATCTGGGTTTGTCATATATGTGTGGGAGAGGGCCCGTTCTCAATCGTAGTCGAAGTAGTAGGTACATGCTTAGCTGCAGGCAACACACCGCCCTCTTCATCATCTCCATGTTCATGCTACTCCTCCTAAAAGATCTCCTCGCCAAGTTCATCATCACCTGCACACTCAAAGACAAGCTGACTACGTGGTTGTGTCTTGTCGAAGGTTACCTCATAAGTCTCCACGATTTAGTTAGTTTCAAGATTGAGCACATGAAATGCTCTAGAATGAGATGCGTAACCAAAGAAAATTCCATCGACAAACCTAGCCTCGAACTTGTCTAACCTCTTCCCTTTCTTAAGAATGAAGCATTTACAACCATGGAAGTGACTTACCTTGGGTGTGCGACCGTGCATCAACTCATAGCATGTTTTCTTCTTGTGAACCCTGAGGTAGATCCTATTCGACATATAGCACGCGGTATTGAACGCCTCAGCCCAGAACCTTCTCGGAGTCCTATGCTCGTCGAGCATCATCCGAGCCATCTCACACAAGATTTTGTTTTTCCTTTCCACCACGCCATTCTGGGAGGCATATACACACTCAAAAACTTGCTTTCAAGATCAAAGTCATGGCAAAAGGTTTAAAATCAAGAGTTTTTGAATTCCTAGCCATTGTCACTGCGAATCGCTCGTATGACATCTCCGTGCCTCTTGTTCTTTAACCTCAAGACAAGATCTCGAACAAAACTAAACGTCTCCGCTTTCTCTTCAAGAAAGAACACCCACGCATACCGAGAGTAGTCGTCCACCATAACAAGGACGTACCACTTCCCACCCGCAGATCGCACATGAGCTGGGCCAACAAGGTCCATATGGAGCAGCTGCATGGACGCTCCGTCATCACATCGGTGAGGGGCGGGTGAGAAGAGGCTACCATCTTGGCATGCCTACACAACACACAAACCATCTCTCTCTCAAACCTCAACCATGGCAATCCTCGGACCAAATTGAGTTTACTCAAGCGAGACAAAAGGTCAAAGCTCAAGTAACCCAAATTCTTATGCCACTTCCACAACTCACTTGAAGAACCAGCCAAAAAGCAACATTCCACACCAGACGACTGAGAGAAGTCTGCTCGGAACACTTCACCCCTCAGGAATGACCATGCAAACTAGGTCCCCTCGAGAATCCAAAATCCGAGAACCACCAGGCCGAAACAACACCTCAAAGCCCACATCCAACAACTAGGACACGGAAAGCAAATTGAACCCCAACGATTGTACAAGAGCAACACGCTTGAGAGTGACCTTGTCACTTCCCTTGATCTCACCTTTTGAAAGCACACACCCTCACCCATTGTATCCAAAGGTGATGTATGTCCTGGACACCACCGGGACGAGACTTGAGAACCACCCCTTATCTCCGGTCATATGCCTCGAGCAACCGGAGTCAATCAGCCAAACGTTCCACAAGTCTCCCACCTTAAATTCAAAAGCAAGCACGTGAGTGAACAAACAACTCAACGCTAGGGTTAGTATCAAAAGAGTAAAACCAGTGCCGAGCCATTTGCTCCAAAGTGGGATTAGCACAAACCAAATCACCACACCTATCAAAGCTACCACCACGAGAACCACCACTAGGGAACCACCCTTGTCTCGCTAGAGGAGAGCAAAAGCCACAAAAGGAAGAGCGTGGACCATTCCTCCTCTCCATCTCAAAGCTATGACTCCTCTTACCATCATATTTAGCACGAGGTGGCAGAACGTCTAGCAAATTGACCACCACTAGACTCACCATGCCAAACATCTGGACCACGACCAAAGGACCTGAACCGAGCCTCATCACAACCACGAAAACCAAGCTGGTCACCCTGCTGCCTACAAACCAGTCTAACCGGTTATGGAACCGGTCTGACCGGTTTCTCTGTACAAACAGCCCAAACCGGTCCAGCCGGTTTCCAAACCGGTCTGACCAATTTAATTCGTCCAGCAGAGTCCCTTCCACCCAAAGCACTCTTTTGTCCCCAAGCCAGAATTGTGCGAACAATGGCTATACCCCTAGGCGGTGGCATACGAGACTCAGGCACACCATGAGATGGGTTTACCTATCCTTGTTTGCCCACTCCTTAAACATTCTCTTTTCTCGCTTCCTCTTGAAGCAAAACTCCCCTTTGTGACCATATCTCCCATAATAGTCACAATGAAACCAGATTTGTTCTAGCTTTGGTTTTGGTTGGGGTTGCTCACTCGGTTTCTCCTCACTTGACTTTCCACTCTTCTTCCCAACGAACTCATTCCCCAAGTCACCCTTGAACTTGATGGATTTTTGGAAGTCATTAGTGGAGTGAGGGAATATAGGAGGATCTAGGGTTGTGTCAAATTTGTCTTCTAGTGGATTAGGCTTAGGAGCATAGGCATTCTTGTGGAAGGTTTTTGGTGGAGCTAGGATATCACCAATCTTCTCTCCTCCCTCAGCACTACACTCTCCAACCTTCTCCGAACCATGTGCTTGCCCATCATAGCGCTTGTATGCCTCTATCATCATCCTAAGCTGAGGTTCATGCCCCAAAAACCAACCTATCATTTTGCACAACTCATCATTCTCATCCTGCAAGCGATCCACATAATGTGCAAGGTCCAGATTTTTCAAAGCATGAATTCATAAGTAGAGCAAGAAGTGGGAATAGGCTCTTTCAACTTAGCCTCATGCGAAATAGTGTAACATGCATCTCATCAATCTTTCCATGCAAAACAGGGAAAGAAGGGCAAGCACCTAGCAAAGCAGGTCCATACTTAAGCTTAGCCACTTCAACCCTAATCACATCTAGTTCATCACAAGTAGACGCATGCTTATCCTTAAGGGCTGTAAAATCAGCTAGGTACAGAAAGCAATCATAACAATCAATCTCATCAGAAACCATAGGTGAAGCCTTAAGTGAATCAATCTCAAGCTTAGCATCAAGGTTTTGGGTTTCTAGCTCAGCTACTCGGTTCCTACCATCTTCTAGTGAGACCCTAGCTCTTTCCTCATCTTCTTAGCCTCTCTAAGCATGTCATCACGATTATCAAGCAACTTGCCAAGACGCTCATTCTCGTCATGCAAGAAGGGAAGCTCATCACATACCTCATCCTCGGAGTCGGAGTCCGAGTCTCTCTGCTGACTCTTCTTGCTACCGGAGCTACGAGCCATGCCATAGAAGCCATCTCTCGTGTAGCAGCTCAGCCCGCTCAAGTTCTTGGATGAAATCTTGTTCTTGTGGCGATCACCTTCGTCTTCACTTCTACTCGAGCTCGAGGAAGAGTAGGCGGAGCTTGACTTGACGCTGCTCGCTCTGACCATCGCTTGGGCCTTTCTTCCGCGATCGTCCTTCTTCCTCGATCGTCTCCAGATCAGTACTTCCGCGATCAAGTTCTTGGATGACATCCTTGTGCTTGTTCTTGTGCTTGTTCTTGTGCTTATGATCATGCCTTGATCAGTACTTCCCATCATTGCTCGACCGGTGCTTGTAGCCATCCTTGTTCTCCATCTTCTTCAGACAGTCGGCGACGAGGTGTCCTGGCCTGCCGCACTGGGAGCACATTCGTGTTGTCCTCCTCGTGTTCACCTAGTTCTCATACAGGCTCTCAAACCGCCTAGTCAACAGTGCTAGCTCGTCCTCTCTAAGCACATTGAACTCCTCATATGGCAAAGACAACAAAGAGGACAAAGCAAACATCCCAGAGGATGGGTTAGCGTTAGACTTGTGTTGACACCGTTTTTTGGAAAAACAGGTCAAAATGGATAAGGAGAAGCAGTCGATGGAAAGCAGAGTACAATCGGCCGATTGAAGGAAGAGAAGAACGGTCAACAAGAATCAGGAGGGCTCAACCCTGATAGTGGGCCAGTTGGTCAAGACGATCGGCTGATGGTCAGCCAGGAAAACGGCCGATGAGGAAAAAGAGAAGGTGACAATCAAAGAAGTATGCCAAACGGAAAGCATGGAGGAAGCGGGTCAATTTACGATTGACGATGGGTCAAAGAGTCAGTTTTAGAAGGTCTTAGACTCCTGCGAGAGTCCTTTTCTATTTTAGTAGTTTTATATTTAGATGCAAGTAAATAGTGTCATGAACGGCTAGGAGTCGGGTTTGTCCCCAGGACATAAAGAGCGACCCTGCTTGGTCGGAAAATCTATACACACCAATATCAAACAAACCACCTCCGGACAAACCCTTTACAGCATATACCTTTACAACATCTACTTTTTGGCGACTTCGCCATTGCGTTTTTCACTTTTTCTACAACATCGTGGTTCGGGTTCGTCAGGCTACATCGATCGATCTCCGGCAAGCTTGTGAGTACCATTTTACCGAATAACCCTAGGTTTTAACCTCTGGGCACATCACTAAGGTTTCGTCTAGTTCTTTATTCACCCCTTACCGATATTAGCTAGATCTACAAGTTTGCGTACCAATTCTTGTGATTTTAGCTATTATCTTTACCATCCGCTCGATCTAGATCATATCGGCTTCTAACAGCGTAGCCGATTATGACCTACCCGAGCGCTGACGTACCTGCGCTTCGGTCGCTCTCAAGCCGACCGATCCAGCTTTACCTCGTATCAGCCAATTAGCTAGTATACGTGTTGCCGAAAGGCCATCAGTTCTCTAGCTGGTCCCTAATATTTTCCACTGTCAATTAACAAGTCAGATTGGCTTGCACGCCTCGCTACAGACCAGGGAATCACGTGTGTCACGTGCAAGGGTGACGTCCTATTTTTGCGTCAACACACTTTCGGCACACTCGGTGGGACACGAAAAAGTCAACAATGATGAAGCCTACAAAGAATGGTCCTTCTGAAGTCGATCTAGTGAATGTTCAACCAATCACTAAGGATGTCAAACAAAGCTGAGCTCGAGGCTCACATGAAGCATTATGAAGAGCTTTGTCTAGCATCATATGGTTAGACTAAAAGTGGGGTCTTCTTGAAGAATCCGCTGCCAACACCTAAGAAAGTCACCTTTTCTGCCGATCTTGAAGGGCTTCAAGACATTATGACCAACTCTATGCATCAAATAATGATTGATGAATCCAAGGTATTCACAAATACAATTCAAATTGCCATAATTGATGCACTCGAGAAAGGAGCAGAAGGAGGATATCTGGGGCCTGCATATTACCAACCGAAACAAAATCCTCTAGTGTTCCAGCAAAACCAATCGGGCAACCCGCCGATTGATGATCCAACAGCAAAAGCTACACCATCTCCACAAGCTACTACTAGTTCTTCATCGGACGCTCAGCCATTTCAGAATGAAAGTGGCGATGGTAAAACTAAAGATCCTACCGTCATAACACTAGTGCAATTTGTCGTCCAGGACTAGGTGCTTCCAGTGCAGCATCAACAAAAACATCCTACCATGAGTGATCAAGATGGGAAACTTGCAGGATGGGATTTACCTCGTGATCAGTTTGAGACTAACATCTCAAATTTCTTCGAGCCTGTGCCTGAGGAAGTTCCCAAAGTGAAATACCCATACTTTTACCAAGCTACATTTGGAGATACTCCAGGGACTGTGCACATGACTGGGGAAGGAATGATGTTTGTCTACTTCAATCATGGGAGCAAGAACTTCGAAAGAGTCAAGATTAGTCCAGCTCATGCTCACATGGTCATACCGTTAGAGAAAAGACTTCCTATTCCACCTCAAAGGAAAAATCTCACTCCACCACAAAGATCAGCTCAGCAGCCGATACTCGGGATGCCTGTGCAAACCGCTCCGTTACAGGAACAAACGCTGGGGATGCCTATACAGACAACACCGCCTCAACAGTCAACGACAATATAGGTTGTCTTAACCCTAGCTAATACGGTGTCTCAGGAGCAATAGGGAAGCCAGTGTTTCCACTGGTGGATTCTGCATAATTGCTGCAATCACTTCTAAATCAATTGGCTATTTCAAGCGAGTTGAATACGCAACAACCAGCCCCATCGGGTAGTCAGCCGATTCAACAAGCTACACTTGTTACAGGTCATTCAAACACTCAAGGTTCTACTAAGGCAAGGACAGCTACAGATCCAAAGACAAGAATCTTAGAAGAACGACCTCCAGAAACTCCAGCTGAGATACAGGCAATTGGGCAGGTGTCTACAGAGTTGAAATCTCATATGAAGCAGGAGTTAATCGACCAGTATTCAGAGAAGCTACTAAAACAATATGGGATAAAGCCCAAGTAACAGTCTTGCATGTACAGGACAACGTATCCCTCTAGCTATGATCAGATACCAGTCCCTTCAAGATTCAAGGTGCCGGACTTCACGAACTTCTTTGGGCAAGATGAAACATCCATTATGGAGCATATCACTCAGTTTATCATCCAATGTGGAGAATCAGAGAACATTGATGCTCTAAGGATACGTCTGTTCTCTTCATCTCTGTCAGGGCTAGCATTCTCATGGTTCACATCACTGTCGGCTAACTCCATCATCAAGTGGTTCAATTTGGAACAGCAGTTCCATAATTACTTCTTCTCTGACATCAACGAGATGAAGATCATTGATATGACCAAACTCAAACAAAGGAATGACGAAATAGTAGCTGGATTCGTTCAGAGATTCAGAGAGGTCGGAAATAAGTGATATAGCCTGAATTTGAGAGACAAGCAACTAGCTGAGTTGGCTTTCCAAGGTCTCTTGCCGACTTTGCGGGGGAAATATGCATCACATGACTTTGAGAGTCTCAGCCAGTTGGTCAGTCGGATGAGTCAAGATACTGCAAAGTCCTATGAGCCTAGGAGGAACTTTCAGAAGAAGGTATCTTGTGTGGACTATTCTAACTCAGAGGATGAAGACAATACGATAGGGCTCAGAGAGTGCATCAAAAGCAAGAGGGCAATGTCCTTCCCCTTTGGCAAGAAAGAGCTAGAGAAATTAGGCTTTGATATCACTAAGGCCGATAAAATATTTGATCTGTTGCTCCAGCAAGGGCAGATTAAACTCTCCCAGTTCCATACCATACCATCTGCAGAAGATCTGAAGAGGATGAAGTATTGTAAGTGGCACAATGCAACCTCGCACGACACCAATGATTGCAAGATCTTCAGACAGCAGATCCAATCAGCTATTGAGCAAGGGAGGCTTAAATTTGAAACTCATACCAAGATCTTCAGACAACAGATCCAATCAGCTATTGAGGAAGGGAGGATTAAATTTGAAACTCATACCAAAGCTGAAAAGCCGATGAAGATTGATCAGCACCCCTTCCCAACTAACACAATTGAAGTGTTTAGCAAAGACACATCACAAGTTAAGTTGCTGACATATGATTTAGCTCAAAATAAAAGAGTCATTGATCCCAAAGTACAAGTAACTGCTGCTGATGTCAAAGGAAACTACTTGAAGAAGGAGAATCAAAGCCACGCCGACCCGTCATGTCACAAATGTTGATCAACAAGTTCTAGCGCTGACAAGAGAAGGCCAAGGAAAGAGAATAATGGGCACGACGTAATGAAGGACAATGCAGATGTACATTCTTCAATTACTGTTGAGAACAAGGGATCAAGCTGTCGACGACAGAAAACTGTCCAGAGTGCAATAGGGCTTACAATAATGGCAACTCATCCAAAAGGGCTTGCTTTGATGACAGAAGACCTGCAGCGAAGGATCACCGTGGATTTGACAATCAACGGATCTCGGTTCACGATCGGCTGGGAGGCAAAGACAACGTCTACGATCAGCTGGGGGCCAAGGCCAACGTTCATGATCGGCTGGGAGGCAGAGTCAATGAAGAGTCAAACGATCGACTAGAAGAGATGGTCGATTCTTTGGTCCCTGACGAGGACATCATGTGTCGAGCTCATGAACGTCGACGCACATTGCAACTAGATGATGAAGGATCAAGCCAAACATGTAAGAAGCCCAATCCACAATGGTGTCCAGATGGCTTGACTAAGTCCCAAAGATAAGAGTCCAGAGCCTACGTTAGCTAGAACAACATGAAGAAGCAGAGAGACTTGTAATGGACAAGAAGAAAGTTTGGTCCAAAGTTTGGTGCCCAAAGCCTAAGGCCGATGGTAAAGAAGATGACAAATCATGAGCTGATATAAACATGGTTGTCTTCCTACCAAAAGAGTTCATGGCTCTAGTTGATTCGGTTGTGTTCGATGAGGAGCATGGCATGGCTCAGTTCACACTGGAACCTAACCAAGCGATCTTTGAGAAGCAAGAAGATGGGAAGAGACAACACTTGAAGGCTTTGTTTCTCAAAGGATATGTTAATGGGAAACCAGTCACTAGAATGCTAGTAGATGGAGGAGCAGCAGTCAACCTGATGTCGTACACCATGCTGCGCAAGATTGGGAAATCTGATGAAGTTATGAACAAAACCGACATGATGTTGGTGGACTTCGAAGGCAACGTCTCTCTAGCTCAAGCAGCGATATGCGTGGATCTCACCATTGGCACTAAGACCCTTTCAACCGCTTTCTTTGTTATTAAAGGGAGGGGATCTTATAATCTACTGTTGGGTCAGGATTGGATACATGCCAATTGTTGCATACCATCTACAATGCATCAATGCATCATCTAATAGATTGGAGATTCAGTGGAAGTGGTGCAAGGTGTAACCTCTTTGATAATAGAGGCTACAAAAGCACAAGGATGGACTTATGATCGGGTGAGCTGCATATGTGAGAAAGCATGGGATGCCAAGTATCTCAAAGTATCCGATTTTGGACTAAAGCCGGTTCAAGCAGTCGGTTCTAATGACGAGACTTAATGGAGCAATTCATTGAAGACAAAAAGAGGCTTGGGCATGAAGTCATAGCAACTGATGAGTTGGTCGCCCAAAAGTTTCAACAGTTGTACAAGCCGATTGTCTTATCGTGCCTATCGGCCGATTGAGTTTTCGAGCTAAAGCCGATTGCTGATGTAATCATAGAATAGCCGATATCTGTAAAGAATCGCCTTTAGTGCAAAAATGTAAAACCGATATACATAATCAATATATTCGGTTATAGCCGATACATATATCGCTTTCAGAATAAAATACATGTTTATCTCTTCTGCTTTATCACAACTCAGACTTATAGATTACATATAATCTCAAGAGGTTACAAGGAGGGCATTGTCCTAACTCTCGGTGTGATTAGGATATTGAATCGATGAATAGGAGAAAGACACACGCGAAGAGGAAACGGAAGATGAAGATCTTCACCTGATTCTGCAATCTTCCACTAGAAGGATCCCAAGTTGATGACCAAGATGGTCATTCCTTTGGCACGCTCTTCCTCTGATAAATGTGTAGCAAGACACCCTACCTATCTCCTTGTCTCAAAACCAGATCCTCACAAGGATTCTTCTAGCTATGATGCCTCCTGGATTTTCAAAAGGAGACAACGAAGAAGAGGAGGTACTACACAACTTCACAAGAATTCTTCTAGCTATAAGGGAGAAATGGGGGAGAACAACAATCATACAACAAGAGCCTATGATCTATCTGAGTTAGTTGAGACATGGTCGATGAGAGTGAGTTTCCCCCATCAGGCGTCAGGCCTATTTATAGCCACAAAATATAGAAGGGATAACTACAAGAGTGAATTGAAAAAGGGGAAATGAGGAGCATCCGATGCAATCAAAGCAAGAAAAGTTTCCCCGTGAAAGTCTCAGACTGGACAGTGGGCAGGGATGCAGTGATACGTTTCCCAAAATTTAGGGGCTAGGTTTGAAGGAGAATAAAATAATCTTGCATGACCCTACTCTGAACTCCAGAAGAGGAGGCTATCCGGATATCTCTCCCTCAATATTTCCAGCAACAACGACAAGCTTCGATGCATCATTAGGATATAAGAAATTTTTGAGAAGAAACTTGTCAAGGAGTGGAAATAATTGTGTTTTCCTGAAGATTCTCTCGGAGGAACATGCCTCTCATTCCTAACAAAAGGCCGATTTGGTACATGGGTGAAAAGTGATGGTGCTACACAAAGAAGATGAGTTTTTATAGCAGAGAAGTTGAACCAAGTCATAAAGAAGCACTACAAGTATGGGTGGAGATTTATCACCAGAAAGTAATTTACTGAATCAAGTAACAATCAGTAGGTGAAGACTCTCATTTATAAAAGGTTGATTGCATCAGCTAACACTACATCAGAGTTTAAAGGAGGCTCTTGGCCTTGACTAACTCTACCAGAACTATATCTTCGCCTACACGGTCTAGTTCTTGAAGAAGAGCTGTCTGAAGGACCGATTAGGCGACAAGAGAGGAGGGGGCGTGAATGGGAGCCGATAAAAAATCTTCTCGAAGGAGATTGAAACTCCGACCAGATGAACTCGCTCGGTCGGACACCCAAAATCACACGCTCCACACTTCTACCTTCCGTTTGCCAAAATCACATAGCCACTAGAGTGCTACTGGTCCTAGGAACAAACACTACCAGCAACCTCAACACACACGCACCCACGACAGCGAAAACAACTCGGAAGCCGGCTGTCCAGAGGGGGCGGTTAGACCGGGTAAGGGGGCGGTTAGACCGCCTCCACCAGGCAACCAAGAAATCCTCCGAAACACCTCTTCTGAACACCAAAACGCACCACGGTTTCACCAACAAAGATCTCTGGTCAAGGCCATGCTAGCTACCAGAAAATCTTGGTGAAAACCAAAACTCCACCCAGGGGCCTAGGGGCCGTTAGACCGGCTACCAGGGGCGGTCTAACCTCCTGTACCCAGCAACGAACTCCAAACAAGAATCCCTAGCAAACGGCACGAGAACGACCCGAAATTTCACCTAGACGCTCCTCTGATCAAGGCGAACAAACTCACAAAGGAAAATCTGGTGAAACAAAACTTTGACCTGGAAACCCCAGGGCGGTTAGACCGCCCCCTCCAGGCGGTTAGACCGCCTCTCCCAGAAAAACAGCCCGCATGTCAAACCCCAACTTCCTCGCGCCTGATCTCCCGAATCATTCCACGGATTGCAGCAAAACTTCGGGAATAGCTGGGTTACCTCCTAGGCAACCCGTACCTCAAAGGAATCGACCCGAATCGCTCACAATCAAGAGGAATCGAAGAAATCACTTCTCTAGGTCAAGAACTCGCCCAACTCGACAAACCACCAAATCGAGTCCGATTCAAGAGAGATTTGGGGGAAAAGTCACCAGCCAAAGAGGCACAAGATCCTCATACGTGACACCCACCAAAAGCCCCAAGAAATCGTTCTCAAAACGCCGCCAACAAAGAGCTTCGAAAATCAACACAAAGAAGGACGGGAAAACCACCTTGAGGAACAACGCCGAACCATCTATGCATACCATGAAGGTTCGTACAAGGTCTAGCTTGCCACCCAAACATCCATCCCTCTCTCTAGATCTCACATGAAGCTCTCAAGCTAGCCCTAAGAAAAACTAGGGAAAAAGAAGAATGAAAATGGAAAAACAAATGAGCTAGGGTTCCAAGAGTTGGCTGCCATCCATCCACTCAATGAGTATATATGGAGGCACCCAAAAGACTAAACTACCCTCACCTAATAACTAGGGATACAAGCCCCTCAAGGGCGGATTTGGAAGTCTTCAGAATTTCTTCATCGGACGGATGCCCGGCGAGCGCAACCAGCATAGCCTCGACGCAAGCCTTGCGATCCCGACGCGTGTCCTCCGCTTTGAAGCATCTCGGGGCCGGCGCCCAGGGCGGCGCGGACGCCCCCCCCCCCCCCCGGGCGGTTAGACCGGCCTGGGCAATCTGACCGGCCCAGGTGGTCTGACCGCCCCTCCTGGGCGGTTGAACCGACCTGGGTGGCCACAGCTCCTCGTCGAGTCTTCGGCCTCGGTTTTTTGGCTCAACCGAGTAACCCAGTGGTTTTCTGGTGAACCACTGCAAACCCCGCGAACTTGGTGTAGCCTCCGCCAATCTCCACTCATGACTCGGCTCCCACATTGTCCCAGCTCGACCTTAGTTTTGAGGCTCTACCAAGAAACCGTTCACGACTTCATCTTGTTGTTCATGCCACCATGCGGGCCGCACTTGACCCTACTTGCCACCAGGTCCCTTGAAAGAAGCCTACTTGTCTTCTCCACACCTGGAGGCCTTACCGGCAACGACCTTTCGCGCTTGTTCTTCACCTGCACCAACACGAGTCAAGCCGCAACCTGCACCTGCAATACTTAGCCAAGAATCAGTCCACACAACGTTGTCAATCACTCATCACACAAGGAAGCGACCATCCACCGGTCCTCGAACCACACATGGTCCTCAATCTCCCCCTTGACGAGTGCATTAACAACACCCACATGAAGTAACACAAGAGAAAAGAAAAATAAGAGAAACAAATAAAAAGAAACCTCAACAAGCGATCGAAATCCAAAAAAAGGCGAAGAGCAAGATCACTTGAAGCAGACAAGTCTCGGACCCCTTAGGCAAGGGCAACGGCTCGACACATCCGAGACCAAACCATGCTCAAACAAAGAGGGCAAACCACTGAACCAAAGCTCGAACACCACAAAGAGCTCCCCCTGCACATATGCAAGCTCCCCCTGAGCCAAAGCACACTCCCCCTAAACAAATGTAGCAAAGCAACACGGGAATGCAACAAAGAGCAAAAAACTGCTCATTCCGCCCAGGGCGGTTAGACCGCCTACCCCAGGCGGTTAGACCGCCTACCACACATCTGACCGCCTGGAGGCGGTTAGACCGCCTCAAGTGACCGGCCCTGCACGAAACTTCTCAAAATTTGCCCGAACCAATTTGAACACCTTCCAAACACTTCCAGGTGCCCAAAGCATGCACAAACTTCTCCCCCTTGTTGACAATGCACGATGAAGGCAAAATGTGAAAAGTTTCAACATATAGCTTCTCAAATATACAAAATTCATCACAAGAGGCTACACAAGTCCAAATGAGCAACTTAGATACACTACAGGTTCGTAATGACTTTAACTACGTGATCACCAAGTTTCACAACCATTGGGAAAGGCTAAAAAGGATTTGAGTAATTTTGCGAAAAGTTACTCTCTCATGAGCAAAAACCTAAACATGAGCAAAACATGTCGAAATGGCAAAGCCATACAAACTTCATGCTAGGACAGCCATTATAATCATAAGACCATCACAAACACCCACAAGCACCTCATGTCATGTCAAAGCCACCGAGCCATGTGCCTACTTCTATGTATGAGACTTCTCATTTGTAGGCATCATGCAACGGTTTTGCACCCAAAGTAAATTAATTTCAGCACATATGACATGGGAGCACATTTTCCAAGCATTTTACATTTCATTTTCAGATTTATGAATGGTACATGAAATGTCTTTGCGACAAAAAGGAACTTATGCCCCTCCACAAGATGAAGCAAGAGGGCTAAACATTCATGATGGCAAATGAGCCTTTGGCCCCATATGATCAATAAACTTGCTATCCAACCACAAATTAAGCATAGCAAAGCCACTAAAACATGTCAAGATCATATAAAGGCGTTTACACATGAGAGAGCATATATGTGACATTTTTCAAAAAATATGGCCATCAACCATGGATCATTCATCAAGATCATCAAGAGCTAAGCCAAACTAACCATAGCATACCAAACAAGCTCACGAAAACATATATAGCATCCCATAGTGAACAATGTATATAGGAGAAGCTTTTCCTATCCAATGCATATGATACAAAATGCATGCAATCTAAGATACAAGGATGCCTATATATCATGTTACATATGCCATGCCAAATGCAGGAAATGCACCAAGGAAACTATACATATGCTACAAAGGAGCTCCCACACACCCAACTCAAGAAATCAAACACACACCAAGTTCCCCCAGCAAACGAGTGAAAGTTGCTTGATCTAGGGGTTTGGTGAAAAAATCGGCTAGTTAGTCATATGTGGGTACATGGATCAAAGCTATCTTTCCTTTCTCTACGTTGTCTCTCAGAAAATGATACCTCACTTCTATGTGCTTGGTTTTGGAATGGAGCACTTAGTTCTTTGCAACGCTTATGGCACTGATGCTATCACATTGAAGTGGGACATGGGTATACTCTTCACCAAAGTCACTCATGGTGTATGAAATCCAAAGGAGCTGAGAGCAACAACTAGCAGCGGCAACATACTCTGCCTCGGTAGTGGATTGAGCAACACTCGATTGTTTGCGGGAAGACCAAGACACCAAAGAAGAACCCAGAAACTGGAAAGTCCCAGAAATGGACTTCCTATCCAACCGACACCCGGCAAAATCCGCGTCTGAAAAACCATGAAGCGCCAAAGAAGTGGACGCGGAGTACCAAAGGCCGAAGTCGGGAGTGTGATGCAAGTACCTGAAAATTCGCTTCACCGCTTGCCAATGCGAAGTCCTCGGAGACGCTTGAAAATGAGCGCACAGACATACCGAGAACTAGATGTCCGGCCTCGTCGCCGTCAAGTAGAGGAGTGACCCGATCATGCTCTGGTACTCCTTCTGGTCCACATGTTCACCTTCCTCGTCCGCATCAAGAGCCGTAGTCGTACTCATCGGCGTCGTCATAGCCTTGGAATCCTCCATCTTGAACTTCCGCACAATGTCCTTGGGCTACTTAGCTTGGTGCACAAATGTTCCTTCCTTTGATTGTTTGATTTGAAGGCCGAGGAAGAACTACAACTCGCCCATCATGCTCATCTCAAATTCCCTGCTCATATCCTCTGCAAACCTCGCAACAAGAGAGTTAGACGAGCCACCAATGACAATGTCATCCACGTACACCTGCACAATCAGGATATCTCTGCCCTACCTCAGCAAAAACAAGGCCTGATCGACCTTCCCCATCTCAAAACCTCTCTCGAACAAGAACCCCTCAACCTGCCATACCAAGCTCTAGGCGCCTACTTCAACCCATACAGCGCCTTCCTCAACTTGTACACCCGGTGGGGGTACTTCTCACTCTCAAACCCCGGAGGTTGCCTCACAAACACTTCTTCCTCCAACACACCATTCAGAAAAGCACTCTTCACATCCATTTGGTGCAACTTGAACCCTTTAGCCACGGAAAAAGCTAGAAGGATCCTAATCGCCTCCAAACGGGCTACGGGAGCAAATGTATCCTCGTAGTCAATCCCCTCCTTTTGACTGAACCATTGAGCAACAAGCCTCGACTTGTTCCTCACAACCTCACCTTTCTCTCCCTCTTTGTTCTTCCACACCCACTTTGTACCAATCGGCTTACACCCTGGGGGAGGGTCAACCAACTCCCAAACCTGATTCCTCTCAAAGTTCTCCAACTCCTCATGCATCGAATTAACCCCATTTTGATCAGATAGTGCGTGTATAATGTCTTTGGGCTCAAAAGTAGCAATAAATGCAGCATGAGCGAAATGGGAGTTGTTTCGAACCCTTGACCGCGTAGTGCGTTCATTCACATCGCTGATGATCCTCGAAGCTGGGTGATCCACTTGTACTCGCCGGGGAGGTTCTCGCCTCGATGCTACCTTCCCCTCAACATCAGCTTCTCCTCGTTCTTGATTTGTCGTTGTAGGTGTAGTAGAGGGTCCATCCGTCATCGTAGTCAAAGTAGTGGGTACATGTTCAGCCGGGGGCACCGCACTGCCATCTTCATCGTCTCCATGTTCATGCTCCTCCTCCTGAAGATCTCTTCGCCAAGCTCATCATCACCTGCACACTCAAAGACAAGCTGACTACGTGGCTCTGTCTCGTCGAAGGTTACCTCGGAAGTCTCCACGATTTGGTTAGTTTCAAGATTGAGCACACGATATGCTCTAGAATGAGATGCATAACCAAAGAAAATATTATCGACAGACCTAGCCTCAAACTTATCCAACTTCTTGCCTTTCTTTAGAATGAAACACTTGCAACCAAAGAGATGGAAGTGACTCACCTTGGGTGTGCGACCATGCATCGACTCATAGCATGTTTTCTTCTTGTGCACTCTGAGGTAGATCCTCTTCGACACATAGCACGCGGTATTCACCCCTCAACACAATACCTCCTCGGAGTCCTATGCTCATCGAGCATCGTCCGAGGCATCTCGCACAAGGTCCTGTTCTTCCTTTCCACAACACCATTCTGGGGAGGCATATACGGACTCGAAAACTGGTGCTCAAGACCCAAGTCATGGCAAAAGGTTTCAAAACGAGAGTTTCTGAATTCCGAGCCATTATCACTGCGGATAGCTCATATGGCATCTTCGCGCCTCTCTTTCCTCAACCTCAAGACTAGATCTCGAACAAAACCAAACGTCTCCCCATTTTCCTCGAGAAAGAACACCCACGCATACCGATAGTAGTCGTCCACCACAACAAGGACATACTACTTCCCACCCGCAGATCGCACACGAGTTGGGCCAACAAGGTCCATATGGAGCAGCTCACATGGACGCTCAGTCATCACATCGCTGAGAGGCGGGTGAGAAGAGGGTACCATCTTGGCATGCCTACACAGCGCACAAACCAACTCTTTCTCAAGCCTCAACCGTGGCAATCCTCGGACCAAATTGAGTTTACTTAAGCGAGACAAAAGGTCAAAGCTCAAGTGACCCAACTTCATATGCCACTTCCACAACTCACTCGAAGAACCAGCCAAGAAACAACACTCCACACCCAAAGACTGAGAAAAATCAGCATGAAACACCTGACCCTCGGGAACAACCATACAAACATGGTCCCCTCGAGAGTCCAAAATCCGAGAACCACTGGGCCAAAACAACACCTCCAAACCCTCATCCAACAACTGGGATAGAGAAAGCAAATTGTACCCCAGCGATTGAACAAGAGCAACACGCCTCAGAGTGTTCTTGTCACTCACCTTAATCTCACCTTCTGAAAGCACACGCCCACGCCCATTGTCCCCAAAAGTGATGTACCTCTTTGTCACCACCAGGATGAGACTTGAGAACCACCCCCTGTCTCCGGTCATATGCCTCGAGCAACCGGAGTCAATCAACCAAATGTTCTTCAAGTCTCGCACCTTAAATTCAAAAATGAGCACGTGAGCGAACAAACGACTCAGCACTGGGGTTAGTACCAAAAGAGTAAAAGCAGTGCCGAGCCATTTGCTCAAAAGTGGGGTTAGCACACATCAAGCCATATTTCCTACCAAAACTACCACCATGAACACCACCTCGGTAACCACTCCGAGGAAACCACCCCTCGCTGCCTGGAGGAGGACCAAAGCCACGAAAGACGACTCGTGGACCGTCCCTCCTCTCCTTCTCAAAGCTACGACTCCTCCCATCCCCATAGTGAACTCTAGGGGGAGAATGCCTAGCAAACTGACCACCTGCTGACTCTCCAGTCCAACCACCAGCAACACCACCTCCAGAACTGAAACCTCTCGAATCACCACCTCGAAAACCACTCCCCCACAAATCTGGGAGGCGGTTAAACCGCCTAGCCAGGCCGGTCTAACTGCCCCCCTCTGGGCAGGGCCGGTCTGACCGCCTAGCCCGGCCGGTCTGACCACCCCCTCCAGAACTGCTCCTCGGTTGCGGGAACTTGCATCTCCCCATGTCGGAACACTTCTCACCACCGCTTTACCCCTGGGCAGTGGCATACGAGGCTTAGGTACACCATGGGAAGGGTTGTACCTATCCTTGTTCGCCCACTCCTTTGGCATCCTCTCTTCCCGCTTCCTCTTGAAGCAAAACTCATCCTTGTGACCCTCTTTCCCACAATAGCCACAATGGAACCTCACAAGTTTAGGTTTAGGCTTGGATTGGGGCTGCTCACTTGGTTTCTCTCCACTCAACCTCTCCACCGGTTTCTCCTCACTAGCCTTCTCACTCTCTTTCCCAAAGAACACTTTCCCGGAAGTGCTCACAAACTTGATAGGCTTTTGGAGATCATTTGTCGGTGTAGGAAACACGGGTGGAGCTGGGGTTGTGTCTAGTCGGTTCCTAAGATGGTTAGGTTTTGGGGGAAAATCATTCTTTTAGTGGGTTTTTGGTGGCTCTGGGATATTCTCTCCACTTCCCTCACCAACCTTGTTTGCCCCAAGTCCCTCACCATCCTGCCTCTTAAATGCCTCGATCAACATCCTTAACTGAGGCTCATGACCATACAACCAACCCATCAACTTTCTCAACTCATCATTCTCATCCTGCAAATGATTAACATAATGTGCAAGTTCCAAATTTTTCAAAGCATGCATTTCACAGGTAGAGCATGATGTAGGCATGGGTTCCTTCAATTTAGCCTCAAGAGAACTAGTGTAAGCATGCATCTCATCAATCTTAGCATGCAAAACAGGGCAAGAAGTGCAAGCACCTAGAAAAGCAGATCTAGATTTAAGCTCAGCCACTTCAACCATAAGCACATCTAGTTCCTCACACTTAGAGGCATGCTTTTCCTTGAACAAAGCAAGATCAGCAAGAAAGATGGAGCAAGTAGCACAATCAACCTCATCAGAAACAACAGAGCTAGCCTTAAGGGAATCAATCTCAAGCTTGCTATCAAGCACCTGTGTTTCTAGCTCAGCCACTCTAGTCCTATCATCCTCGAGTGAAGCCCTAAGCTCTTTTCTCATTTTCTTTGCCTCTCTAAGCATGTCATCACGATTATCAAGCAAAGTACCGAGCCGTTCATTCTCCTGGCGCAAGAAGGGATGCTTATCACGCACCTCGTCGTCGTACTCAGAGTCTGAGTCGCTCTGTGTGCTCTTCTTGCTGCCGGAGCTCAGTGCCATGGTGCAGAAGCCGTCTCTAGCGAAGCAGCTCAGCCCGCTCAGGTTCTTGGACGCCTTATTGCCTATGCGACGATCACCTTCGTCTTCACTGCTACTCGAGCTCGAGGTAGAGTACATGGAACTAGAGTCGATGTCGCTCGCACCAACCATCGCTCGGGCCTTGCTTCGGCTCTCCTTCTTCCTCGATCGTCGCTCGTCCTTGTGCTTGTTCTTGTACTTGCTCTTGTGGTCATGCCTCGACCAGTACTTGCCATCGTTCCTCGGCTTGAGGTTGTAGCCGTCTTTGTTCTCGACCTTCTCTGGGCAGTCGGCGACGAAGTGTCCTGACTTGCCGCACTGGAAGCATGTCCTCGTGTTCCTCCTCATGTTCACTCAGTTCTCGTGTAGCCTCTCGAACCGCCTCGTCTGGAGCGCCAGCTCATCCTCTCCAAGCACAGTGAACTCCTCATTTGGCATAGACATCAAAGAGGATAGAGAGAACATCCTAGTGGATGGGTTAGTGTTATCCTTTCCTTTCGAACCACCAACGAGGGCAAGACTATGGGAATCAGTCGGACCCTCGAGCTTGGCAGTCATGCCCCTATCCACCTCAGACGACTTGAGCTTCGAGAACAGCTCGTTCACCGTCAGAGTGTCATACTTCTCCGACTGCACAATGGCCTCGAACTTTCCGCCCCATAATGTACGATCCAAACAGTGTAAGAGCTTGACAGCTCTATCATGATCATCGTACGGGAGCACGTCCACATTGGCCCTCATGTTGTTCACAACCACCGTCAACCTCTGAAACAAGGCATCGATGGACTCACCGGGGAGATGAGTGAAGTTCTCGTACTCTTTCCGGTAGGTAGCATACATCCGTGCCTGAACCTAGGCATTCCCAACATGAGCCTCCTTCAGCATCGTCCAAATTATACAAGCCAAGTGCTCGGTGTGCACCCGATCGAACTCAGGCTGACACAGAGCACAAAACAAGTAGTCGACCACCTTGTTGCTGGCGTCGAACCTATCCCTCGATCCTGGAGCGAGGAAGTCCATCGGCTGGTCATAGACTGTGTCCACCGTGACATCCCAAAGGATCTAACCCTTTCCGCGGAGGAACGCACCCATCTGCTTACTCCACATATTGTAGTTTTTTCCATCAAAGTGTGGAGGACCCGAACCCCATTCCTGGTACGCCATCCTTGGATCTTAGACTGGTTAGAGTCAACAAAGACCCGAACCGGCTCTGATACCACTTGAAGGACCGATTGGGCGACCAGAGAGGGGGGGACGAGTGAATGGGAGCCGATAAAAAATCTTTTCGAAGGAGATTGAAACTCCGACCAAATGAACTCGCTCGGGCGGACCCCCAAAATCACACGCTCCGCACTTCTACCTTTCGTTTGCCAAAACCACGTAGCCACTGGAGTGCTACTGGTCCTAGGAACAAACACTACCAGCAACCTCAACACACACGCACCCACGATAGAGAAAACAACTCAAAAGCCGGCCGTCAAGAGGGGGCGGTTAGACCGGGTATAGGGGGCGGTTAGACCGCCTCCACCAGGCAACCAAGAAATCCTCTGAAACACCTCTTCCGAGCACCAAAACGCACCACGGTTTCACCAACAAAGATCTCTAGTCAAGGCCATGCTAGCTAGCAGAAAATCTTGGTGAAAACCAAAACTCCACCCAGGGGCCTAGGGGCGGTTAGACCGGCTACTGGGGGCGGTCTAACCTCCTGTACCCAGCAACGAACTCCAAACAAGAATCCCTAGCAAACGGCACGGGAACGACCCGAAATTTCACCCGGACGCTCCTCTAATCAAGGCGAACAAACTCACGGAGGAAAATCCAGCGAAACAAAACTTTGACCTGGAAACCCCAGGGCGGTTAGACCGCCCCCTCCAGGCGGTTAGACCGCCTCTCCCAGAAAAACAGCCCGCGGGTCAAACCCCAACTTCCTCGTGCCTGATCTCTCGAATCACTCCACGGATTGCAGCAAAACTTAGGGAATAGCTGGGTTACCTCCTGGGCAACCTCTACCTCAAAGGAATCGACCCGATTCGCTCACAATCAAGAGGAATCGAATAAATCGCTTCTCTAGGTCAAGAACTCGCACAACTCGAAAAACCACCAAATCGAGTCCGATTCAAGAGAGATTTGGGGGCAAAGTCACCAGCCAAAGAGGCACAAGATCCTCATACGTGACACCCACCAAAAGCCCCAAGAAATCGTTCTGAAAACACCGCCAACAAAGAGCTTCGAAAATCAAGACAAAGAAGGACGGGAAAACCACCTTGAGGAACAACGCCGAACCATCTATACATACCATGAAGGTTCGTACAAGGTCTAGCTTGCCACCCAAACATCCATCCTCTCTCTAGATCTCACATGAAGCTCTCAAGCTAGCCCTAAGAAAAACTAGGGAAAAAGAAGAACGAAAATGGAAAAACAAATGAGCTAGGGTTCCAAGAGTTGGCTGCCATCCATCCACTCAATGAGTATATATGGAGGCACCCAAAAGACTAAACTACCCTCACCTAATAACTAGGGATACAAGCCCCTCAAGGGAGGATTTGGAAGTCTTCGGAATTTCTTCATCGGACGGATGCCCGGCGAGCGCAACCTGCTTAGCCTCGACGCAAGCCTTGCGATGTCCTCTGCTTCGAAGCATCTCGACGCCGGCGACCAGGGCGGTTAGACCGCCCCCTGGGCTGTTAGGCCAGCCTAGGCAATCTGACCAGCCCAGGCGGTCTGACCGCCCCTCATGGGCGGTTGAACCGGCCTGGGTGGCCACAGCTCCTCGTCGAGTCTTCGGCCTCGGTTTTGTGGCTCAACTGAGTACCTAGTGGTTTTCTGGTGAACCACTGCAAACCCCGCAAACTTGGTGTAGCCTCGTCCAATCTCCACTCATGACTCGGCTCCCACATTGTGCCGGCTCGACCTTGGTTTTGAGGCTCTAACAAAAAACTGTTCACGACTTCATCTTGCAGTTCATGCCACCATGCGGCCCGCACTTGACCCCATCGGCCACCGGGTCCCTTGAACGAAGCCTACTTGTCTTCTCCACACCTGGAGGCCTTACCGGCAATGACCTTTCGCGCTTGTTCTTCACCTGCACCAACACGAGTCAAGCCGCAACCTGCACCTGCAATACTTAGCCAAGAATCAGTCCACACAACGTTGTCAATCACTCATCACACAAGGAAGCAACCATCCACCGGTCCTCGAACCACACATGGTCCTCACTGTCCTCCTAGCTTCAAGAGCCTCCAACTTCCCCTCCTTGTTGGCAATCACTACACGCAGATCACGTTCCTGCCTAGATGGGTGGTTCGGTCGATTTGCACCGAGGGCATTGATGTTAGAGATGATTTTCGCTACGGTATCACGGTTTGGAGACTGAGAGAACGAAGAGATGTCAGGAAAATAAAATCGTGAAAACAAGAGAAGAAAGAAGAAGACCAACCTGGTTCACGGAGGAGGTACAAGAAGAAGAAGACATTGCAAAAGAAAGATAATAGTTCTAAGGGACTAAAAGGAGGACAACAATATATAAAGGTCGATTAAAGTGATCAGTCAAAGCGTTCAATACGGAGCATTGGAAGTTGTACAGTAAGGGTCAGTCATGGTTTTACAAATTAAAGGATAAAACTTAAACTATGCCTAAAAGATGGATGGCATTAATAAGGTCCAGGCGTAGCATCGGCCTGATGGTCAGCATCGGCCGAGCCAGGAATCAGCTGCTTCTGACTACATAGGACTTGAGCTTAGCGTGCAATAGAATCCTTCTATTCTTGCATAGTGGATATGGTGCCTAAGAGGTTGGCTAGCTTCTGCTCTTCAGCTGACAAATCTTGACCAATCAAATCAAGCTCCTTCATCAACTCAGCACGACACTTCTTCAAGCGATCAATGCTTCTGACAATATCCGGACGAGAAGAAGATAGGAATTTAATCCTATTGTCAAGATCAGCCATACTGTCCAACTTCTCCCTATCCTGGGAAGTTGTTCTTGACACCACCTTTCTTCTAGCTGATCTTGAGCCTCTTGGACTATGAGGTGCCGATTCTCGATGAAAGCAACCTAGAACACCTTCGGCTGGAGATCTCTAGGCAATTGGCCCTGAATTGGCTCCGATTGGCTCGGCATCTTGTACAAGTTGGCCAACGTCCTGGTTCAACAATGGCAGCACTTCAATCAACTTAGCTTTCACTTCATCTGGAAGGATGACTGCCGATGTACCCTGAAAAGAAAAGCAAGTTTATTAAAGTATGTAGAAGAAGTATGAGAGCTAAAAGAGAAATGTGTCAAAGAATTTACTTCTACAGCAGAAGGTGTCGCTCGAACCTAGGCAGATGGATTTTCAGCCGATGATGATTCAGGAGCTTCAACGATCGGCAACTATGATTGATCACCAACATCTAGTGGAAGATCACTCAAAGACCTGTCATGAGCAATATCCTGAAGCAAAAACAAGGAGCCAGAAAATGAGAATGATGGAGGGATAGCCAACAAAGATTGTACCTCAGTTGGTTGAAGATCAAGTTGTTCAATCAAGACAGCATTAATCATATCCTCCATAGTTTTGTCTGGTTCAGCTTGTTCAGAAGACTAAACCAAGGTATCATCAACTGAAGCTTCTTGAATCGGCTCCAATATTGGACCTCTATCAGAATCAGTAACATTGGCTTGATTAGATTGACCAATCAATCCGGAAGACTACAAATAAGGATGGTTAATCACAGATACAGAAAGAAAGAGAAAAGACCGAGAGTCAGCACCTGAAAAGCACATGCCAATACTCTTGCCATATCTGAGACATTGAGGACTTTTGTGTCAATCCTTTTCTTTGATCTATGAGTAAGAACCTTGCTAGATCCACCTTCCTCTTAAGGGTTGACAAAAGCAGACTATCCGGAGGAGGATTAATCTTGGGGCCCTGCATAACTGAAGAGATTGAAGGGGTGTTATAACTGGTATATGGAGTTCGTCTCCATGGCCAATAATAAATTTGATTGTCAGGGTGTTCAGTGGTGTCAGGCTGAAAAGAAAAAAAGCGAGTTAGCATGTGTTAAAGGGCATGATGAAAAACACACAAGGCAGTCAAATACCTCATCAGCCGATGCCACGCAATCAGGATCCAGCTTTTCACAATAAATTTTGGGGGGACACACAGAAAAGATGATCAAACCATTCTGCCCACCAGATATTGAAAAGGGGAGAACAAAAACTGGAGAACTTTAAGGAGTCAAGATTGATAGTAGCAGAGTTAGGAACCCGATCCAGGAGACGACGATAATGGATATTATCAGGGATGATTTTCCATGGCTTGATCAAATCAGAGAAATAAAGACCAATCGGTTGCTGAACAAACCCCAAATGACGAGCACTTATTGAAGGGTTACAAAATTCCTAAGTAGTCAATTGATCTTTACCGAAGACACATGACGGGAGAATCCTTGGTTTAATTATCTCCACCCAGGCAATCCTATTCTCATCATCTTTGTGGATATCATCGAAACTAAACAAAGTCTCAAAATGGTTGTCATCATCTCTGTATGCAAACCACATAATAGATCCTGGGTTAAAACCAAGATAAAAGCTCCTAAAGTGTTCTTCTATATGAGATGGAGTCTTCTTATGACCAGGAAACATGGAAACAACTTCCCCAAAATTCAAGCATCGACGTTTGATGATTTTCACACCATCTGGTTGATCTCCCAGGAAACGCATGCCGAAAATATCATGTTCTAGTTTATCCCGGAGGTAAAGATTCAACCACATATTGATAAACCACCAAGGGCCACGGGAGAACCTATTGGAGAATTGGTTGACAGACTAACGACCACTTGGTGAAGTAGATTGTACACGCCCCCAGAAGGTATTTGCCAATAGGGAAAGAAGAGCCGTGGGCTAATCGCTCGGCCACAATCTGACAATTAGAGGGGCCGAAGGATTTTCCACAAAAGACGAATTTTTCAAGCCACAAGTTCGGAAAAACCACATGTTCTTTGTCACTAACGTTGTCGTCCTTCATATGCTCAATGATATACCCAGCCGAACCACCCATATTTTTAGTTTTTAGACGGTGGGAAGGTTTGACGTCATAGTAACTTAAGAGAGTATCTGAAGAAGATATCTCCAAAGCAGTCAATAGAAGAACGTTAGCCAAAGTCGGGGCCATCGGCCCATGGCTGAATAAGAAGGCATTGAGCGCATCAAACCAGAAATAAGAGGAAGCTATTAGGAGAGATTCGTTTCGAGACATATCAGGCAAAGGCAGGGTGATGCATTGACTGGTCTTACACTTCTCCCAGAAACCTCTATTCTTAGCCGATACTCTACGGTACCAATTTCTCCACCCTTTTACATAACCTGTCCAATACCTGAAACAACCATCCTAATTGATCATCTCCCAGAAACCTCTATTCTTAGCCGATACTCTACGGTCAAATTCAGAGAAGCATGCTTGAAAGGAATTCGGCCGGTTTCAAAATTGATCATCTCAGTAGGGTCAGTATCGCCCATTGGTCCAAGGAAGGTGAGCCCAAGCTTAACATCAACAGGGATGGTGAAGTGAGATCTAAGTTCCTAGGGATAGGTGAATTTGGGCTTCAGGCAAAGCGGAATGACGGTATTTAAAGACAAATAAAAGCAAAAGATTGGGGGGAATACCGGAGGGACAGAAGAGAGGGATGCCTTCGGAGGTGCGGAAGTCGAACCAGAACCTTCAGCGGAGCTTGAAGACACCAGGGATCAGCAAAAGATCTGAAGCTTAGAGCTGTTGGAGTAAACAAGATTTGGGGAAAAAGGAAGAAACCGAAGCGGTTGTATTTATCACCCCGAAGATTAGTTGAGATCCCGTGGCCGACTTCAAATCAAGGGAGATAACGGAATCGAGGAAATTTCGGAGCAAAAGATTATTTACTCCGAAACTGGGGGCATCTGTTGACACCGTTTTTTTGGAAAAACAGGTCAAAAGGGATAAGGAGAAGCAGTCAATGGAAAGTAGAGTACAATCGGTAGATTGAAGGAAGAGAAGAATGATCAACAAAGATTCCCTCAAAGAAATGCTCCAAAAGTTCTCGACGAAAATTCCAAGAAAAGGCTCTGAAAATCACCAAAAAGTAAAAACGGGAAGAAGACAAACAAGCCTTGAGGAACCACGCCGAATCATCTATACATACCATGAAGGTTCATACAATGTCTAGCTTCCACCTGATCATCCTTCCCTCTCACAAGATCTCACCATGAAGCTCTCAAGCTAGTCCTAGAAATCCTAAGGAAAATAGGAAGGAACAATAGCAAAACAAAATGATCTAGGGTTCAAGAGATGGCTGCCATCCTCACACCACTTGGGTTATATGAAGGGTAGCCGATAGGCGAAACTACCCCTATTACATAAACTAGGATACATGCCCACCAAGGGCACTTTGGGAAGTTGTTGTCGTAACACCATCGGACGGATGCCCAGTGACCGCACTTCGCTTAGCCTCGACGCAATCTCTGCGATCCCGACGTGTGTCCACTGCTTCGAAGCTTCCCGACACCCTGTGACCCCACACCGGTCTGACCAGTTTCACAAACCGGTCAGACCGGTTTTGGCCTGACAGCCACACCCGGTCTTCAGCCTCGGCTTTGTGGCTCAGCCGAGTAAAAAAGTGGTTTTCTGGTGAACCACTGCAAACCCCAGGAACTTGATGTAGCCTCCGCCTATCACCACTCATGACTCGGCTTCCACGAAGTCTCGGCTCGTCCTTGGTTTGAGGCTCAAACAAGAAACTGTCCACCGACTTCACCTTGTTGTTCTTGCCACCATGCGGCCCGCACTTGACCCCACGGGCCACTAAGTCCCTCGAACCAAGCCTAATTGTCTTCTCCACACCTGGAGGCCTCACTTACAATGACCTTTCATGCTTGTTCTTCACCTGCACCAACACTAGTCAAGTCGCAACCTGCACCTGCAATACTTAGCAAAGAATCAGTCCACACAACATTGTCAATCACTCATCACACTAGGAAGCGACCATCTACCGGTCCTCGAACCACACAGGTCATCAAACCCATGGGTTCCCATGTCTCTCAAATACTCATAAGCCTTACCTTAAAACCTTGTTAGCATGTTTGATTAGGTCTTTTGATAAAAGATTTTGTTGACATGACTCTACCTCTCATAAAGTGACTTGCTTGTCATTATTGAAGAACGACATCAAAAGCCTTCTCCAGACATTGTTGAACCTTTTTACTAACCCCTTTCTGCATTTGAATTTTGCATCAACCCCTGCGTTTTATCATGCATAGGTTAGCTTGGCTTCTTTGTGAAACTTTTTGATGAATGCTTTATTTCCATGATAATGCTTCACGCGTGGCATTTTCTTTTGCCATCTTGTGTAAACATGATGTTTAGACAAGATTGGATACCACCATCATTCAGTTTTGTAAACCTTGCTTCCATGTCGCATTGGTTGGTTTATAAATTTTGTAATGCATCCTACTTCTCTTGAACTTTAATGAATTATTAATTTTGGAATGAACATGGAGTTTTGACCTTGGTTAATTGTTGACGTTCCTTAGCCTCACCACTAAGGTGGCAAAAACGGCAACGGTAATAGAAATGGTTGTTGGCGCTTACAAGCATCACCGTCGGGTTCACACCTCTAGTAATGGACTAGGGGACATATGGGGTAAAAGACACGACCACAGAAAGGTCCGCAAGCGCATAGATTACCGTTGTAGCACTTCACCCGGTGGTATTCAAGTTGTCGATTTATATTTTCCTGTGGGAGGCACGGCGACAAAGATGATCGAGTAAACGGTGGAGAAAGACCAAGGCTTAGTAAAGAGCTATAGCGGGGGATAACGAATAAAGATATTTGGGGATAACTTGACACACGCTAGGATATCTAGATAAAAGATTAGAGAGGATAGCGAGCTGGGAGGACAACGAGACGAGAAAGGATCCTAACACAATCTATCTATTCTAGTCAACTCTAGGCAAAGGGCTAAAGCAAAGGATAACCAAGGTGAGCTAACTCAACAAGCTCTTCTAGTGTTGCAGGGGCATGCAAAGTCGCACCCTCAGACAGGGATGAGAAGGGAGGATGACGACGTGCTGAATCCTACTGGCCCGAACTAACGTAGTGGACTACAGAGCCCGTCTGAAGCTGTCACCTCCTTAGGGTACCACAAGTATTCCATTGCGCGGGACACCAATCTAAGACTAAGGTAAGCTCTGAGCACCATGCTCACAACGAAACAAAGAACCTTTCCCCGGATATCATGTAGGAAGGTCTCTCTCTCTGGTGAAACACCGGAAATCAAGTGAAGAACGACCACAATGTTGACGGTTAATAGTTGTATCAAAGTTCGTTTAGACTTGCAAGCGGACAAGTCTCCCATCGTAGTCAAGGGACCCTTCTTCCCTCGAGTGGTGAACCCAAGGTATCGAATCCGTGGAACAATGTGCAACGCAAGGATTCAATCTAGTAAAGCAAGGAAAGTTATCTTATGAAGAGCTAAGTTGCACCTAATCTAAGATATCATCAAGTAAACACATTTAATCTAATCTACTAAAGAGGTAGCAAGAGAAAGCAAGAAATAACCGATCTAGAGACTCTAGATCATGCTTATGTTGTAGCTCCAAACAAGATAGATGAAGATAGAAAAGCGAATCTCATTAAAAGCATCTTTAAATCGTGGCCTCCGGTCCAATTCCGAAAACGCCCACCTTTCGGAACCCCCGTTCTGTCACAACGTATTCCTATTCATGCGGGTAGTCTTGGCGAGTTCGATAAGAACAAGTTGAAATCACTTGGTCGGTCCGGTATGCACCTCTAGCCACCGCGGCTACAAGAGCACCCTAAGCAATCTATCTTAAGTATAGATTGGGGAAGAAGCAAAACCAAGAAGAAAACAAAATCATCGAGAAGGCACTTGATCGCTAGAAATCGGATTCACTATAAAAACTTCACCATGAAATATTACATGAACAAGATCACCACCGGGATCCTACCTCGATCTTGATCCTTGCTCCAGAGCTCTGACGTGGTCTTCCATGCAAGGTTCCCACATCGGCTAGGGAGACGCTAGACAACTAGCACGACCCTCATCTCTGAGATGGTGTCTCTCAAGCTTCTCTGCTTCTCGGCGGCGAATGACGAATTGATTGATGCGTGGCTCTCGGTCAGGGGGCTATAAATAGCCCGAGATGCATCTAGGTCAAAGGGGGGCTGACTGGGCCTCGAAATGGGCTGGGCCGGCCGGTCTGGGCCGACCGGCCTGGGCCCACTTCGGCCCAGTTCATGGCATCATTCGTCTGGTGTTGTTTCCTGAGTCTTCTATATCCTTCCCCCTTCTGCATGTGGGCCCTTGTCGTCAGCTTGTCTCCAGATTGGATGAAGCTCCTTGTCTCGCAAGATTCGGCACTTTTCTGGCTACGTCCTTGGAGTTTATCATATTCTCGGGCTTGGTCCTTGGGCTTCTTGGAGTCGTGTTCACTTCATTGCTTGACTTGTACCGGGCTTCAAGGTCTTGTCATGAGGTGCTTAATGAACTTATCCCGAAAGTCTTGCTTTCAACGCTAAAACCCTGCATAAACACTAAACTCCAAAACTGACATGCACAAGCGAACTTGTTATACCATTGGAGTTAGTACCAATGGATAAGATACAAAATTCATGCTAACACCGAAGGTAAACTCATGTCTAGGTTGATGGAATTTCACCGTCAACACACAACACTATAGGGTTCAAGAGAGCTAAGCTAACCAAGACTAAACTAACTTTAGTCTAAACCAAGAATGAAGCTTCTAGAGCAAAGTAAAACCTGAATGTAATTGACTCGTGGAGTAAGATAGAAAGATAACTTGATTTGTACTTGAGTCTAAACAAAGAAAGGATACAAGAGCAATACCAGAACTCTGAAGAAGACTCCTCGGGAACCCCGAGACTTGCTCGACTCGACTCTAATCCCGGGAACACTAATCTCGGGAACACAAATCCTACTCTAAGTGAACTAAATAGTGGAAATGAGATGCTCCTTCGTAGTGTGTTCATTCCAGCACGTGTGAGGCTCCTTTTATAGGTAAGTGAGGTCGGTTGAGCGCGTGGGCCCATTTTCATAGGTGCGGCCGGATCAAGGGGTGCGGCCGGCACTATGATCCACCGCCTCTTGACTTGGACGCTCCTAATCCTTGATCCTGAGGCGGTTGAGGGTCGGTTCCTTGCGTCGGTTTTGGCTGGTATGGCGGTTGGGAGGTGCGGCCGGCCCACCTCTAAGCCGTGGGATCAACCGCCTTCGCTTGGTGACGCTCAGGATGCTCTTGGAATGACGGTTGTCGTGGTTGATCAGCCGGAGAGGTGGACCCATTGATCCAAGTGATCACAACTTCATCCATTCGATCAAACCGATGTTTCCTTGATCAATCTCGTTCATCCAAGTTGTGCACCCGGGGAAGGACTCCATTGGGACTAAGGATGTGGCACGGGGTAGGGACGGCCGCAACTGGCAGGACCGGCCGTACCTGCCAGGCCGGTCGCACCTGCAGGGCCGGTCGTGTCGATGTTTTAGACCGGAAACCTACTAAGGGGAGTACCTGAAGTAGATGAATGTGGCCTCGCCGAGATTGGTAACTCGAAGGAAGAGACACGTGGCACACAATTTAGATAGGTTCGGGCCGCGAGGTGCGTAATACCCTACGTCCTGTATGTTGCGTAGCTCTGGATTGATTGGGTATGATTACAGGATGATGCAATCCTATGCTGTGAGATGAGATGAGGGAGAGAGGGGTCCCGGCCTCGCCTTATATAGTCCGAAAGGCAGGGTTATAAGTTAGTTCAGGGAGAGAGTACTAGTCGAGTACGTCTAGGAGTCCTACATACAGTGCGGGACATGTACAGCTTCCTAACCGAGTACTTCTCCTCTGTAGTCCTTGTGCTTCACGCCATCAGGTGTCGTGCAGTGCAAGTCGGGTAGTCCCAAGGGCCACCGCGTAGTCGGTCCTGGTACCCACCGAGGTAGTGGGCCCAGGGAGGTCCATACGACAAGCCCCCGAGTACTTTGTAGTCGAGAAGGATAACTTTAAGTAGTCTTGACGTCCTTAACGAGTAGTCCTCAAGCATCCCCGAGTACTACAAGTCAAAAGTACTCAAGACTAGTCGAAGCATCCCGAGGCTGGAATGTACTCCAGCTGATGTTTGAGCATTCCTGAAGTCTTTTCGAGTAGTCCCAAGCATCCTCGAGTGCTGCCCTTGAAGGTCTTCAACAATGCTCGTGTTGTCTTGAAGCCGGAACTGATATGGAAGTGCGATTGCAAAATCGCACTCCATATGGAGTAGCCCCCGAGCCTTAGGTTGAGTTGTAGACTCTAGCTGAGGGTCCATCTGAAGTTTTGGTAAGAATATCCCGAAAAATCCGGAGAAAAAACCGAAGGACACGTGGCACGGAGCCCCCAAGCCTTGAGTCGAGTACTTCCTCTCGAATTGAAGGGTCAACTTGTAGAATGTGTCTTGAGTTGCTCTTGAGTCTTGTCGCTCCTCAGGATGTCGAGTAGAAGTTGCCGAGCCCTAGAGGTGAGGCGCGTCGACTAGTAGAAGTTGAAAGGTCACGCGCCGCCACTGAGTCAGCCGAGCGCAGACTTATCCATCCGGCCGTTGGCAACGGCTGCGTTGACTTATAAATAGAAGCCAAAACCCTTAGGGTTTTCACCCTACGCAGCTACAGCCATTCCCAGCAGATCTAGCCAGGAATCACCAATGGTTCGCACCACCGCTATTGAGTGGAGCGTAGATCCAAGTGCGCCGCCGTAGGAAGCCACCACTGTAGCCCCCGAGCTAATGCGCGTGAAGACACCGTGCACCTAAAGAATGAAGCCGTCACCGTCGAAGACCGCGAAGGCCGCCGGCGGGAAGAAGAGGGCCCGTGAAGAGGCCGCCGGATCTGCTGCGGGGACATCACCGCTGGTGTCTCCGCCACGGCCAGATCCAAATTGCGAGTGGAAAAAGTCCAAGGCCAAGACCAAAGACTTGCTGGCCCTTCTCAACAGTGGGTTCCTGCGGGAGAAGGAGGTGGACATGTGGAGAGTCGCGGCAGGGGATCCGTACCGCATGGAGAAGAACCCGGATGAGATCCCGATGTTTGCACGGTTCGCGGAGCGCGAACTGTCTCTCCCGGCCAGCGACTTCTTCAAGGGGTTGCTGGGGTACTACGGCATCGAGTACCTCAACCTCAACCCCAAGGGTATCTTCCACACCGCCGTCTTTGTACATTTTTGCGAAGCCTTCCTGAGGATCAAGCCCCATTGGATCTTGTTCCGGAAGTTCTTCCGGGTGAAGCCTCAACCCAGCGCCAGCAATCCCCGATTAGTCAGAGAAGCGGGGATCCAGATGAGGGAGGACGCGGCAGAGCAGTACCTCTCCTACAAGTTGATAGATTCCAATCAAGACTGGAAGGCCAAGTGGTTCTACGTCACGAACCACAACCCGGAGCTGCCAAAGCCCAGCGGGAAGCAGCCCAAGCACCGGCCATGGTGGAACTCGGAACCGACGATGCAAGAAGGACTCCAGTTGCCCGAGTTGTTGGCGAAGATCAAGGCGCTGAGGGAAGCCGGGCTGAGGGCCGAGCATATGGCCTTCAGCTTCATGAAGTGAAGGGTGCAGTCACTGATGGCCCGCGACACCCTAGGGTACGAGTACACCGGCGACAACAACACGTCGCGGATGCCTGGAGATGAAGTCGACGACGACGACATTGTTGATAGGCTGGGCAGAATCTTCAAAGATATGGCGGCGTACACAACGTGCCCAGTACCAGAGTACTCCGCCGCGCGCCCACCAAAAGAGGTTACTAGCCGCATCCGTTGTCGAGTACTCATTACATAAGAGTAGTCGCACTGATGAGCTGTGCTTCTTGCAGGATGACTTGGCGAAGTTCGTCTCCGAGCCGGCGTCGCCTCCCCAGCTGGTCGAGGTCCCAGAGGAAGGGAAGTCCAAGACCAAGGAGCGGCGCGAAGTTGGCAAGGGAGACAATACAGTTGTCGTTGAAGACACGTCCGATGAGGAGGACGATGAGCAGATGCTGCAGGAGCGCTTCCAGTTGCGGTCGAGGTTCAGCCGCCCTGGCTTGCCTCATATCCCTCTTGTTCAGGATCCACTGGCTAGCCTAGAGGCTAGTCTGCCCGCGCCGCCAAGGAAGCCGCGTAATGTGGCCCGCAAGCGCGTGGCCAAGAAGTTCAAGGTCACGGAGACCACATCCCGACAGGTAAGCCATTTTGAAGAAGGTAGTCGAGTACTGATGTCTCGAGTTTGTGTGTTGATGATGAAGTTTCCTTGCTTGCTGGAGATGCCACCTTCTGAGCCCGTTGAGCAGGGCGACGAAGGCGACTGAGACACCGTGGGGGAGGTAGCTGGGGGTAGTCGTAGCCCAGCCCCACCGTAGAAGAGCTTTTGGCGCGGATGGAGCGCCAGCCCCCTGTTACTCAAGGGAGCACAGAACCTGCCGCTGCTGCTACTGAAGAGGCAGCAGCTACAGAGGCGCAGGAGGAGGCACCTGCCGAGGCGGGACTGGTCGGCATCGCCAGTATCCTCGACGCCCCAACCGTGATGGTGGTCCAGTCGACCTTATAAGCATTAATCCTTCCCGAGTAGTACTTTGGATGTGGTAGTCGTACTTGATTGACAATCGGCTTGTGTACTCTGCAAGAAATCGACGGACTTGCCCTGGGAGGGAGATGAACCCGCCACAGAGGTGGCGGAAGAGGAAGCCGCGCCGCCCGCAGAGGAGTCCGCTGCCGCTCCTCAGGCGGAACCCGGGGCGCCGGCCGCTGAGGCTACGTTGCCTGAGGCCAGTGTCGTTGAAGGTGAGTACTATCTCAGGTGCGATTAGCCCGGAAGAGTAGTCGTAGTCGCCAGGTTTGACTGATACACTTGTCCTCTTGTCGACAGGTGCTGAGGCCGAGGGAAGCGATATCCCGTCGGCGGTGCCCATTGAGGATGTGGCACCGGAGACTCAGGAGGCTGCCGGAGAAGCCCCCGAGCCGATGGAGGTGGCCGCCGGAGAAGCCGCCGCGGCGACTGGAGGAGAAGGCGATGACGTGCTGCCAGAACCCGCTCTATCGGTGGTCGTCCGCTCGCCAGAGATCCAGGACGCGGAGCCAATCCGCTCGGCGCCAATGTCCGAAGCCGCGTCGAGTAGTCATGGCGGATGATCTGGTCAACCCGGCAACGGTGGCTCGGCATCTGGAGGCGGTGCGCTAGGCCGAGCAATGGATGAAGGTGAGTAGTCGACATCCTTGAGTAGTCAATCCTTTAGTGTTGAGTACCCATTTGACATGTGTTGTCTGTGCAGGACATCGCGGAGAGGTCCCACCAGAAGTCCGAGATGCTTCAAGGATACGGCAACGCGGTGCTCCGGGCCGAGACATTGGAGGAGCAACTCGTGAAGTCCCGGAAGCACGCCGCCGCAATGCAGTCAAAGCTGGACATCGCCTTCGTCAAGTATCACAATGACGTCCAAGAGATGCAGGCAAAGAGCGATGATCTGCTGCGAAAGAACAAGTCTCTCCGCAACAAGAACAAAGGTACACCATTGTTTTGTTGCGTACTTATTGGAAGTACCTTGAAGTAGTCTGACCCGCTGTGCCTTGTTGACTGCAGAGCTTGAGACTCGAGTAGATCAGCTAAAGGCTTCGGAAACTACATTGCTGACTATGACAGGTTGATCTCCGCTTGGGGTGCAAACTTGAACGGGTGACACGAAGTCGATTCCATGTAGATTTTCGCCGAGCCTGCGAGTTGCTGGTCGTCGAATAGTTGTCCCTGTGACTGTCAGCGTCGTCGAACAGATTGATCTTGATGATTAAGGTCCTTCGAATTCGCCTGGTGGTAATGATCACCCCTACCTGGCGCGCCAGCTGTCGGTGTTTTAGACCAGCAAACCTACCAAGAGGGTACCCGAGGTAGTAAATTGTGAGGTGGGGATCGTGATCGGGAGACCGAGAACTCGAAGGTGTGGGCAAGGACACGGGACACAAGATTTATACAGGTTCGGGCTGCCAAGGTGGCGAGCCCTACGTCCTGTTTGGGGATCAAGTATGGCGCCCTGCGCTTGGTGTTGGTTGAGATCAGGTACTCGTCTAGGTACCCGGCCCTCCTTTATATAGTTCAGGGGGCGGGTTCCTAGTCGGTTACAAAGCAGGAGTCCTAGTAGGATTACACAGAACGAGTCCTAGTAGGATTACAGGGGAATTCTAGTAGGAGTCCGTCTTCATCCTTTCTTGCATGGGTACCCGGGGAGGATGCCTGACACCTGGAGCCGGAGGCCGCTTACAGCGGAGGGGTCTTGATGTAGTCGTGTAGACTTGAGCCCCCAGGGTAGTCGTGTAGACTAGGCGTAGAACCGACAGACTTGGTCGACGTTCGACGAGTTGTTGACGTCTTCGCCTTCAAGTGTCTGGAGGCGGTAGGAGGCCTGTCTGGTCACCTTTGCAACTGGGAAGGGGCCTTCCCAAGGCGAGCTGAGCTTGTGTAGTCCTTCCATGTTTTGGGTGCGACGGAGGACAAGATCACCAACGTTGAAGGAGCGTTCCTTGACGTTGCGATCATGGTAGCGTCGGATACCCTCCAGGTACTTTGCTGATTGGACGAGGGCGGCACAGCGAGCTTCTTCGAGTCTGTCGATGTCAACTTGTCTACTGTCTTCGGAGACGCCTTCGTCGTAGTGCTCCACTGCTGGTGAGTCCCACATGACATCAGCAGGGAGGATTGCTTTGGAGCCGTAGACCAGGAAGTATGGAGATTGCCCCGTTGGCTTGGAGGGCTGAGTACGTAGCCCCCAGAGTGAATTGGCTAGTTCCTTGATCCACTTCCCTCCTTTAGAGTTAGCAGCGTCGTATAGCCGCTTTTTGAGAGCATCGAGCACCATACCGTTGGCGCGCTCAACTTGTCCGTTGGCCCTAGGATGGGCAACTGAGACATATCGGACATCGATCTCGCTGTTCTTGCAGTAATCCCAGAACTGGTGGTTGTTGAAGTTGGAGCCCAGGTCTGTGGTGATGCGATGGGGTAGTCCGTAGCGATGTACCAGTTCATCCAGGAAATCGAGTACTCTGTCAGCCTTGGGGCATGTTACCGGCTTGACCTCGATCCACTTGGTGAACTTGTCGATAGCCACCAATACTCTGTTGAATCCACATGGCGCAGTTGGAAGTGGCCCAATCATGTCGAGCCCCCAGCAGGCGAAAGGCCAGGTTGGCAGTATGGTGACTAGCTTGTAGGCTGGGACGTGTTGCTACTTGGCGATGTATTGGCACCCTTGGCACCTTGTGACGAGTTCTTCGGCGTCACCCAAAGCTGTGGGCCAATAGAAAGCTCGTCGGAAGGCCTTGCTGACCAGCGTGCGGGAGGACGCGTGATTGCCGCAGACGCCTTTGTGGATCTCCTCCAAGATGTCCTTGTCTTCTTGTCTGGGGACGCACTTCATGAGTACTCCGGAAGATGCGCCCCGCCTGTAGAGCTTGTCTCTGACGAGGACGTAGGGCTTGGCGCGGTGGACGAGTTGCTCCGCCAAGTTCTTTGTCCGAGGGAACCTTCTGCTCGCTGAGGTAGTCGATGAAGGGCTGCCTCCAGTCCACGTCGATCATCATGACCTCCTGGCCAGCCAGGGGATGCGCTGGGACTGTGGTCGGTGGCGCCAGCTCCGGGATGGATGGCGCGTGAAGCTCGTGGACGAAGACACCTGCTGATACTTGAGCGCGAGTAGAACCAAGCTTCGACAGGACGTCCGCTGCAACGTTGTTGTCGCGGACGACGTGGTGGAACTCGAGACCATAGAACTTGTTCTCGAGCTTGCGGACTTCTAGGCAGTAGGCGTCCATGTTCACCTTGTTGCGGTCCCAGGACTTGTTGACTTTGTTGATGACCACTGCGGAGTCGCCGTAGACTAGTAGCCACTTGATGCCCAGTGAAGCCACGAGGCGGAGCCCGTGTAGCAGAGCTTCGTACTCGGCTTCGTTGTTTGAGACATTCCAGAAGATCTGCAGGACGTACTTGAGTTGTTCGCCCGTTGGAGAGATCAAGAGTACTCCTGTACCTACGCCCTCGAGGTTGAGTGAGCCGTCGAAGTACATCACCCAGTGCTCTGGGCACTCGGTTGGAGTAGGTAGCTGATTCTCCTGCCACTCCGCCATGCAGTCGACTAGTGCCTGTGACTTGATGGCTGTGCGCGGCTTGAAATCGACGCTGAGGGTGCCGAGTTCGATTGCCCACTTGGAGATTCTTCCAGTAGTATCTTGGTTCCGCAGGATGTCGCCGAGCGGGTAGTCGGTGACGACGGAGATCAAGTACTCCTGGAAGTAGTGTCATAGCTTCCGCGAGGTGATGAGCACTGCGTACAGAAGCTTCTGTACATGCTGGTAGCATGCCTTGGATTCTGACAAGACTTCACTGATGAAGTAGACTCGTCGCTGGACTAGGTAGGCATGGCCGTCTTCCTGCTGCTCGACGATGATGGCAGTACTGACCACGTGAGTAGTCGCAGCGAGGTAGAGCATTAGCTGCTCGCCTTTGCGAGGAGCCGTGGGGACTGGTGGCTTTGATAGGAAGTCCTTGAGCTGGGCAAGGGCTAGGTCTGCCTCTGGAGTCCACACGAACTTCTCTTGGTGCTTGAGTAGTTTGAAGAAAGGAAGCCCCCGTTCTCCAAGCTTCGAGATAAATCTGTTCAAGGCCGCCATGCACCCGGTCAGCTTCTAGACGTCTTTGATGCACGTGGGAGCTTTCGTGCTGGTGATGGAGGAGATCTTCTCGGGGTTGGCTTCGATGCCGCGGTGGCTGATGATGAAGCCGAGTAGTTTGCCCGAAGGTACGCCGAAGACGCACTTGTTCGGGTTGAGCTTCCAGTGGTACTCGCACAGGGATGCGAAAGTCTCTTCAAGATCGTCGATGAGTGTACTGGAGTTTCTGGTCTTGACAACCACGTCATCCACGTAGGCTTCGACGTTCTTGTTGAGTTGCTTCTTGAAGCAGGCCTGGATAGCTCGTTGATATGTGGCGCCGGCGTTCTTCAACCCGAAGGACATGGTCGTGTAGCAGTACACGCCAAACGGGGTGATGAACGCGGTCTTTTCCTGCTCTTCTTCCTTGATCGCAATCTGGTGGTACCCGGAGTAGAAGTCGAGGAAGCAGAGCAGGTCGCAGCCCACCGTGGAGTCGATGACTTGGTCAATCCGCGGCAACCCGAAGGGGTCCTTGGGGCAGTGCTTGTTGAGGTCGGTGTAGTCGATGCATATCCTCCACTCGTTCGAGTTCTTCTTGCGGACGAGGACGGGGTTGGCGAGCCACTCAGGATGGAAGACTTCTTTGATGAAGCCGGCCGCGAGTAGTTTGGCGAGTTCCTTCTTGATGGCGTCCCGTCTGTCGTCGGCGAAGCGGCGGAGGTGTTGTCACTTCGTTGTAGCTTTAGGATCGACGTTGAGGGAATGCTCTATCAACTCCCTAGGCACCCCTGGCATGTCTGTTGGCTTCCACGCGAAGATGTTGCGGTTAGACCGGAGGAAGTTGATGAGCGCATCTTCCTATTTGGGTTCGAGACCCGCCCCGATGGTAGTAGTCTTGTTGCTGTCGCCTGTCCCAAGGTCAATTGTTTTGACCAGAACCTCCTCAGCTGGCTGAGGCTTGTTAGCTTTGTCCGACTTCTCTGGGATGTCGAGTTCACTTGGGGCAAGCTTCTTCGACGCAGCGTAGATCTCCATCATTGCGTTGGGTACTTGATTTGTGGAGGCAATCTCCACAGCTTCCGTGTCGCAGTCGTGCGAGATCTTCAAGTCCCCTTGCAGTGAGAGTACAGCTGCCGGGCTTGGCATCTTGAGTACCAGGTAGGTGTAGTGGGGTACCGCCATGAACTTGGCGATTGCCGGTCTACCAAGGATGGCATGGTAGGACCTCTCGAAGTCCGCGACTTCGAACTTGATGTACTCGGTACGATAGCTGTCTCGAGATTCCCCAAAGGTAACTGGCAAGACCACTGAGCCCAGTGGGATAGCCGCGTTCCCGGGGACGATGCCGTAGAAGGGCGAGGTGCTCTTGGTGAGCATGTGGGTGATGTCGAGCTTCATCTTCTTCAAGGTCTTGGTGAAAATGACGTTGAGCCCGCTTCCACCGTCGATGAGGACCTTGTTGAGCCTAGAGCCCGCGACAACCGGCTTCAGGACGAGAGGGAACCGCCCTGGTTCGGAGAAGCTAGTCCATTGATCCGTGCGGGAGAAGGTAATGGGTACCTCCGACCACCTGAGAGGGGTCGGAACCGTAGGTTCAATGCTCATGACTTCTCGACGGGTAGCCTTTTGTTCCCGTCTGCTAGGTAGTCCACCTAAGAGGACGTTGACCGTCTTGTCGGGTTCCTGGAAGTCGCCATTGCCGTCGTCGTGCTTCTTCTTGTCTTTCTTGTAATGAGGGTGCGGTGGCTCTAGAGTACTCTTGAGTGCTCGCCTGAGTTGGTAGCACTGCTCGGTGGTGTGGTTGTCGTCCAGATGCCACGGGCACTTCTCTTTCAGCATGTCTTTGAAGCCGCCAGAGGTCTTCTTCGAGTTCTCCTTCGCAGGGTGCTGGATAGCTGCGACAGTGTTGTCTGACTTGCGCTTGCGGTTGGGACCCGAGTAGTTGTGGTTGTTGCGACCGCCTTGGTTCCCGTTGTTGCTGCTGCCGACGCCCGTGTTCTGTTTGCTCTTTGCCACGGATGGCATTGTACTTGGCGTTGGCTTTGTCTTCTTCGTCTGCCCACGAGGTGATCATATCCTTCAGATGAGTGATGGACCTGGGGCGGCGTCGACCGAAGTCTTCGAAGGTGCAACGGTGGTAGAGACCGTCTTGGAAGAGATCGATGACCTCCTTGTCGGTGACGTCGACTATGGTGGCGCGCTTGTCGAAGAAGCGCCGCATTTAGTTGCGAAGGGTCTCACCCTATTCCTGCTTCACCATAGACAGGTCCGTGCGAGTACCCGAGCGGCCCATGGTGCCCGCGAAGTTGCTTGTGAACTGTTCTTTCAGCTGGTCCCACTTGTCGATCGAGTGCTTGTCCAACGACTCGAGCCACGTGAGCGTAGCTTGGTCCAGGCAGAAGGGGAAGTAGAGGCATTTGGTGTCGTTGTTGCTGCCAGCGTTCTCGATGAAGAGGGCTTAGCACCTGAGCCACTGGATGGGATCTTGCTTCGCGTCATACTTGGTGATTCCCAGAGGCTTGAATTTCTCTGGGAGGAGGAGGTTACGAAGTCGCGCAGAGAAGGCGGGGAAGCCGTCGTTGTCGCTTGACGTAGAAGCCTTCTTGCGCCGTAGTTCCTCAATCTTCTAGCGGGCGTCATAGCCGCCCTGTTAGGCTCTGGAGGCGTGGCTGTTCGCGTGGCCTCGGCCACCGCAACCGCCTCTGCCACCGGCCCTCCTGTTGGCCCCATGGTTGGAGCTTCCGCCGTCACTGCCGCCACCGCCAGGGTCGCGGTAAGGGATGATCTCACGATTGCCGCCAGCAGCTGCGGCGCTGTTGCGAGCCTGAGAGGGTCCGCCGGCGTTGGCACGAGTACGGTTGGGCTGAGCCGGTAGCTCGGCTCGAGTACGGTTATGGCCGAGGTCCGCGCTGCGACTTGTAGCTTCGTTGTCGCGGTTCCTGGTGGGGGGGCGACTGGGTGACCCTGTTGTCGTCTCGCATGAAGTAAGCGTCTTCTGCGAGCTTAGCGATGACTTCTCTAGCACGTATCCCCTGAGCTTGGCATGCGATCGCTGTGATCGACATGAGGCATTACTCCGGGGTGGTGTGTACCTTGCTCTCGACGGCTTCGAGTGCTTATGCGAGGTTGCGGATGGGGAGGTTGTCTCGGAGACGCCGGCGTCGTTCGTTCCACTTTCTATTACGCTCATGTCGAGCGTCCCTGTTGGCGTCGGTCTCATCCGCGGGTGCTTCAGCAGACAGCTCATCTGCGGAGATGTCTTCAAGGTACCGGTCCTTTGCCGTCCCCGAAGGTCCTGGCGTGACGCCAGCAGCCATGAAGACATGGCGATCGGGGTTGCCAAGACTGGAGTCAGAGCTCGCCACCTCGGTCGAGGTATACTCCTCGACTCGAGCAAGTGGTGTTCCCTCCTGGAACGGAAGCGAGTTGAGGTAGGCGAGGTAGCGTGAGTCCCAGCTTATCAGGTCAGCGGGCTTGCGATCTGGCCAGTAGACGAATCTCCCGGTGGGTGTGGATGTTATAACTAGCCCGGAAGCCGGCCCTGATAAAGGATGCTCGGTGGAGTTGTCCTCGGACTCGGGATCCCCAGGGTCCGACCCGAAGTCGAACTCGTACGCGGAGTCCGAGTAGAAGCCGGAGAGGGGGTTGGAGTCCGAGGCGTGGCCGGGGGCGGTGTCGGAGTCCGAGTTGTACTCGGGTACGGGCTCCTTGCCGATGCGGCGTGTAGAGGGAGCCTCCGTGCGGGCCCTGCTGAGGTTGCGGGGGCCACGCGTGGATCGCTCGCGGGGTGGTGAAACCGCATGCGACGGCTGAGTAGCCGGCTCGCATGCGATAGCCCACGGGGACGTCGAGTTCGAGTTGGAAGCGGATCCGAGCTCGAAGTCGGTGTGTTGGTCGAAAAGCGAAATTTCGCTGAACTTGCTGGCGAGTTCGCCCGTGAATACTTCGGGAAGCGTCACGAAGCCGGTCTCCGGGTTGGGCGGCATGGTGAGGCGGCGTTGGAAAGACCCAGTGCCATCAGCAGTGCAGACCCAGGCGCCAAAGACGAAGGTGTCACCGCGGTTGAAGGCGACGGTTGGCTTGATGTAGACAGGAGCCGTCGAGTTCGCCATGTGATCTCGGGCGAGAGCCCCTACCTGGCGCGCCAGTTGTCGGTGTTTTAGAGCGGCAACCTACTAAGGGGAGTACTCGAAGTAGATGAATGTGGCCTCGCCGAGATCGGTAACTCGAAGGAAGAGACACATGGCACACAATTTAGACAGGTTCAGGCCGCGAGGTGCGTAATACCCTACATCCTGTATGCTGCGTAGCTCTGGATTGATTGGGTATGATTACAAGATGATGCAATCTTACGCCGTGAGATGAGATGAGGGAGAGAGGGGTCCTTGCCTCGCCTTATATAGTCCGGGAGGCAGGGTTACAAGTCGGTTCAGGGAGAGAGTACTAGTTGAGTACGTCTAGGAGTCCTCCATGCAGTATGGGACATGTACAGCTTCCTAACCGAGTACTTCTCCTCTGTAGTCCTTGTGCTTCATGCCATCAGGTGCCGTGCAGCGCAAGTCGGGTAGTCCCAGGGGCCCACCAAGTAGTCGGTCCTGGTACCCATCGAGGCAGTGGACCCAGGGAGGTCCATACGACAGGTCATGCCTGGTGGTGCTGTCGTGCCTGGCTCGTGTGGCACGTTGGCTCCATTTCCCCCTAAATGTGTACCTGTCCATAAAAATTGCAACACAACTCGTGGAACTTTATTAGTATCAAAAATATGCATGAAACTTGTTGTATACTCCTCTCGAACCCGAGGGTTTGACGGTCAGATCTTTGTTGTAAGGACCGTCAACAAACTCCCCCAAGCTAAACGTTTGCTCATCCTCGAGCAAAGCCTAGACTTGTCCTAGGTGAATCAGGGGTTGCAAAATGTTATCACTCGGTAAGTACCTGCGCACAAACTCCATGCTCTTCTTGAGAATTTGAAAAGGTTGGTACGAGAGAAGCTTAGCCTTTCTTTACCCGTGGGACTTTTAGCTTTCCACCTTGCCTTCGGAGGTTGAAAAGTAGAATGGGTTTTGACTTTGCATCTCTTACTCTTCTTCCTTTCTGGATCATATCTCAGAGTTTTTGAAAATTTTGCAATGAAAGACAAGGTTCCTCGGATGGTTCTGTCGATCGCTCAAGTGGTATTTGTTACCTCACCAAAAGGCTTTAAGCGAGCCTCAACTTCCAAGTTCGATGGCTTGTATGTGGAGCTTTGGGTAGGATAAGTTTGAGGCTCACTTGTGCCACATAATATTGTTGAGCCAAAGACCGGATCCAAGAAGAAACTAGTCATGCAACTTGATAGAGATGTGCAAGTGTGTGGAATATTTTTGAGTTTTTTTCTAAACACTCATTGCTTTGAGATTCTCCTCTTACTTTTATTTTGGAGGGGGTCATGCTTTCTCTTACTCCTTTTTTTCTATGCTTTTTGATTGGAGCACATTTTTTTCTATGCTTCTTGAGCATATATTCTTCTTTCTTTTTTCTATGACCCCTCTCTCCTTTTGCAAGATCACAAGAAGAGAAATCTCTTTGATCTTTGTAGTATTTATTTTTGGTGGATGGATGGCATGTTTGTGTAACTCCCGGTGTAGGAGTTAGCATGTATATGTTGAAGGACCGATACGGCGAACCAGAGAGGGGGGAGTGAATGGGAGCCGATAAAAATTCTTCTCGAAGGAGATGGAAACTCCAACAAGATGAATGCGGCTTCCAACACACTTCTCCAACTCACTATCCAAGTTGGTCAAGCCCACGTAGCCACTGGAGTGCCACTGGACCTAGGAACGAACACACGACCTTCCGACCCGAGAACGCAGCGGAACACCAAACCTCGAGTCCACTGATCAACACCGGTCAGATCGGTGAGCACCACCGGTCAGACCGGTCCCTGCTGGTGAAACTGAGCAACTTCAACTAAGTGGCTCCACACCGGTCAGACCGGTGAGACGCACCAGTCAGACCGGTCACAGCCTGAAAGCCCCCAAAGCACCAAACAGGCCAACCGACCACTAAACAGACCCGAACTCGGAACAGCCCCAACACAGGACAACAGCGAACACACCCAGACGTTCACCCGAGCAAAAACCCACCAGGGCTCGCACCGGTCAGACCGGTCAAGAGCACCGATCAGACCGGTGTAGCCTGGGCAGCTCGGGATGAACAGCACCCGCGGTCAACTCCCCCAAATCCAAACCTCGATCTCCCGAATCACTCCACGGACTTGAACAAGACTTTGGGGATATTTGGAACACCTCATGAGGAGTCCATAGCAAAGTTTAATCCCACCAAAACTCACCCAAAAAGGAGGAATCGAAGAAGTCCCACCAAGAGCACCACAAACCCTAGAACTCGGAAAACCTCAAAATCAAGCCCCTTTACTCACCGATTTGGGAGGGGAATCACAACCCAAAGAACCACGAAGGGTTCCCACAAATTTCCCCCATCAAATCCCCAAGAGAAAGGTCCCGAAGACAACCCAAAGAAATCACCAAGAGAGGGCTCTGAAAATCACCACCAAGAACAACCGGGAACAACACATCCAAACCTTGAGCAACCACGCCGAATCATTTATACATGCAACAAAGGTTCATACAAGGTCTAGCTTGCCGTCCGATCATCCAACCCTCTCAACAAGATTTCACCATGAAGCTCTCAAGCTAGTCCTATAGAAATCCTAAGGAAAATAGGAAGTAAAATAGGAAAACAAATGAGCTAGGGTTCCAAGAGTTCGCTGCCATCCTCTCACCTCTTGGGTTATATGGAGGCAACCGAAAGTCTAAAATGCCCTTTCCTAATAACTAGGGATACAATCCCCTCAAGGGCAGTTTTGGAAGACTTGAAGCATTCTCCATCGGACGGATGCCCGGCGACCGCAACCTGCTTAGCCTCGACGCAAGTCTTGCAATCCCGACGTGTGTCCTCCGCTTCGAAGATTGCGGACTGCGTCGTCGCAGACCGGTCAGACCCACCGGTCGGACCGGTCTGGCACTGCTGCAGCACCATCTTCGGTACTAGGGTCTTGGCTTTATGGATCAACCAAGGAACCCAGTGGTTTTCTGGTGAACCACTGGAAACCCTGCGAACTCGGTGTAGCCTCCGCCAATCTCCACTCATGACTCGGCTCCCACGTAGTCCCGGCTCGACCTTGGTTTTGAGGCTCAACCAAGAAACCGTACATGACTTCATCTTGCTGTTCAAGCCACCATGCGGCCCGCACTTGACTCCGCTGGCCACCGGGTCCCTCGAACGAAGCCTACTTGTCTTCTCCACACTTGGAGGCCTCACCGGCGACGACCATTCGCGCTTGTTCTTCACCCGCACCAACACCGATCAAGCGGAACCTCGCACCCGCAATACTTAGCCAAGAATCAGTCCACACAACGTTGTCAATCACTCATCACATAAGGAAGCGACCATCCACCGGTCCTCGAACCACACATGGTCCTCAATCTCCCCCTTGATGAGTGCATTGACAACACCCACACGAAAGTAACAAGAGAGAAAAGAAAAAGAAAAGAAACGAACAAAAAGAAATTCCAGCAAGCGATCGAAAGCCAAACAAAGGCAAAGAGCAAGATCACCTGAAGAAGACAAGTCTCGGACCCCTTAGGCAAGGGCAACGGCTCGACACATCCGAGACAAAGGAAAGCTCAAGCAAAGAGCGCAAACCACCAAATCAAAGCTCGAAAAACCACAAAGAGCTCCCCCTGCACAAATGCAAGCTCCCCCTGAACCAATGCACCTCCCCCTGGACGAATGCATGCAAACCAGCTGAAAACAGGGCAGCTGTAGCAACTTCAGCTCACACCGGTCAGACCGGTCATCACCACCGGTAGACCGGTGCCTAACATGTGCACAGGACCAGCACTCACACTGGTCAGACCGGTGACCCCGACCGGTCAGACCGGTGCACAACAGAGCCTAGAAATGGCTCGAAACCACCTGAAAACCTTCTAAATGCGTCCAGCAAGCCCTTTCAAGCTCAAACTTCTCCCCCTTGTTGGCAATCCATGAATGAAGCCAAAAATGCAAAACTTGCAACCTAGAGTTTCTCCAATAGACAAAATTCAACAAAGAATGCTACACATGTCCAAATGAGCAAGTTAGATACTCTACGGCTTCGTATCAAACTTAACTCCATGATCACCAGGTTTCACAACCATTGGACGAAGCTAAGATGGATTTGGGCAATTTTGCGAAAAACTTGCCTCTCATGAGCAAAGTCCTAAACATGATTAAAGCATATCAAAATGGCAAAGCCACACAAACTTCATGCTAGGACAGCCATTCTAATCATAAGACCATCACAAACACCCACAAGCACCTCATGTCATGTCAAAGCCGCCGAGCCATGTGCCTACTTCTATGTATGAGACTTCTCATTGGTAGGCATCATGCAACGGTTTAGCACCCAATGCAAATTAAATTCAGCACATATGACATGGGAGCACATTTTCCAAGCATTTTTCATTTCATTTTCAGATTTATAATTGGTACATGAAATGTCTTTGCGACAAAAAGGAACTTATGCCCCTCCACAACATGAAGCAAGAGGGCTAAACATTCATGATGGCGAATGAGCCTTTGGCCCCATATGATCAATAAACTAGCTATCCAACCACAAATTAAGCATAGACAAGCCACTAAAACATGTCAAGATCATATAAAGACATTTACACATGAGAGAGCATACATTTGACATTTTCAAAGACATAGCTATCAACCATGGATTATTCATTAAGATCATCAAGAGATAAGCCAAACTAACCATAGCATACCAAACAAGCTCACAAAGACATATATCTCACTCCATGGTGAACAATGTATAAGAGGATGTGGATGCCATGGATGAGGACGATGATGTCAGGGTAGGTTGAGGATCAAGCCACCTACTTATATCTATCCTGACAGGCTAGTGAAATACCATGGTTTGAGCATGACCAAAGCCCTAAAGATATGAAGGGACAAGAACCCTTATGAGGAGGCAAGGACCACATCCGATCCAAGGTTTTGGGCAAAATTTTAGTAGGACTATTATGCTACGGTAATCATTGAAAAGCCCAAAATCACTCACAAGGCACAATGTGGATTGGGGCATATGGCTAGGAAAAATGACCCCATTTTTCAGGAAGTCATTAGCAACTGTGACAGTCAAAGGATCAAGGATCTTATGGGTTTCCGACAAGATTGGAACAAGAAGATAATAGCTCAGTTCTATGCTGTAGTGCACTTTGGACATATTGGTGTCGAAAGGGCTATGACTTGGATGACCAATGCCAGAGTATTCCATCACTTCCGCTAGGTTTCTGAGGTGCTTTGGTATCATCCCTAGAGACAAGAACTTAAGGAAGCTTCATGATGAGGTAGAGCTTTACAAGGATGCCTTGCACCTTATGTACCTGAGAGGTGACCATGCTTATTATGGGAAGGTGAAAAATCTCTATACCTACTATGCTGCACTTAATAGACTCCTTAGGATTCTTCAGAGATCGCAAAGTTTCAGAAAAACTTGATGGTTGCTTTGAGGTCAGGAGGTCTAGAGTTTACTGTTGGAGATTTCATTTGGTAAGAGATTAAGCATCTATTTGAGGACCCCAAAAAGCTTTGCAGCTATAGTCCTTATACCATGTATATGATTGAAAAGGTTGCAAACGCGGAGTTTCCCAAAAATGTGACACAAAAGCATTGAAGCTCAATCCTAGAAAGAATCCAAGGTTTCCCTCTCCTAGAGCAGAACAAGCACCTGTCCATGCAGGATGAATTGTTGAGGAGGGCACTACCCAGCAGCCACAGCAGCAGACTGGCCCCTAGGCCGTTACCGGTCTGACCGGTGGCAAGCACCGGTCTGATTGGTGTTGTGGCTGGGAGCCCCACAGACCACGCAGATCCACTTCTCCATTGCGAAAGTTCCTCAGCTTCATCTTTGGCATGTGTAAGATTCAGTATGACATCTAGATGGAGCAGCAAAGGTCTAGGAGGGAAAATAAGAAAATGTGAGATACGATGAAGTTGAGGCACAATGTTCAAGGGTTTCATCCGCCTCCCTCTCCTCCCTCTCCTGAGTCTTCGTAGATTGAGGTACCTTCCTTTGAGGATAAGATGAGAGGATGGGCCAACTCCAACATGCTTAATCAATATGGGCCTATGTTCTTCGAGACCTAGCAAGGACAAGGGTCTTCATCATTGGCTCCTCCTCCCGGATGTGTTGGGTTCTTCTCACTTCATGGAACAAGAACCCTCCACCTCCCGAGCAAGGTTAATATTGTAACGCTCGCTTCTTCACGGAGATCTTTGGATATAATCCATATTACTATGGTGTGGACAACGCTCATATTTATCTAAACTCTCCTATGCATTGGATTTGATATTTCTCAAATAGGAGGGACCTCTCATCCAGGAGACGGATCCCAGGGACATTAATCGATGGCTACTACTTCTCCAGGACCTTCTCGGATGTTTGATTTGAGACATGGGTACCCCTAGGTCCCCACCGATCAGGCTCACGACCGTCCCCGACAAGTGGGTCCGGCCTACTAGAAGACTCACCGACCTGATAGTTGGCCCAACCGACCTAGTTGGTGGCCCACACGACCTCTTAAAGTCTTCTAGAAGCTCCCCCAGACGACCTTATCCATAACGACTTCAACACTTGGCGTGCAAGACAAGACATCGGTGGATTCCGACCAAGCAGATCGACGAATATGGCAAGTGTTGTAATCAACTAGGCTTAGGTCTCCTAGTCGTAACCGACCAGGAATCTGGGAACCGACCTTCTCCGTTGGCCAATATAAGGCGGGCAGGGCGACCCCATATAACATCATGCAATCCTCAAGCAATCTACACCAACAACTGGATGTAGGGTTTTACTCTCCGGAGGCTCGATCTAGTATAAACTCGTCGTGTTCTTTGTTTTTCGTGTGCTTATGTGTAACCATCAGGTTCTTAGCCCTAGATTCTTCCCCGCCGAACAAATAAACCACTGGGGTTAACCCCCCTGTGGGTTGTCCAGATCTAAACCTCTGACAGTTCGCGCGCTAGGTAGGGGAGAATTCACGGTTCTTCGTGCAACTCGATGGCTTCTTCAAGCGACGTCATCTTCCCCTAGAGCATGGTGAACTTCCTCGCCAATCCTGTCGACATCTGCTTCGGCTCTATGCTAGCAGAATCCAGCGCTCCAGTTGCCTGCCTCGTTATCGAAAGCAATGCGGTCACCTCCAATCAGCAGGTCAAAACCGATCCGCTGGCGGAAATCCACCCACCCACTCCTCGCGACCTGATCGCGGGGCTCGATCGCGTCGAAGACATGCTATCCGACACGATCAAGGTCTGTGAATGCACCAAGCACCCTCACAGGACCTCCGCTCCTCCACCCCGCATGCCTCTTGGTTTTGCGGAACGCAACTCATGTAGCATCTCGCTACATTAAGAACAAGATCTAGATTGAATCTGGACTCCAGACCCTACACCATGGAAACTGCTGAGGTCATCCCGACGACCCTTGCCCTATCCACGAGAACTCGAAACACATAGCTCGCCAATGCCGTGTGCTCAAAAGGCTTTATCAACCTCTCCTCACAGCTAATCGTTGTCTGATCAACCGCGAGTCGTCCCCAGATTGCCTTGCGTTCTACATTGCTTGCACGACCATCTCCCCGAACTATCAAGGTGAGGTGTTTGAGATCCCATACCGAGAGGTCCTCATGGTCTCTGCAGATGTACCCCCCCCCCCCAGATGGTGAGACAGATGAGCAGCGCATTCAGCATGAAACCGCTAATGCCACGCGAGCTGTACGTCGTCAGGAGGAAATAGATGCAACTGCAGCAGCTGCAGGTCAACTCACTGGAAACGTCGTACTAGGTGTCGGCGACCAACCCGCAAGCAATGTCAGGGGACAAGCCCCCGCGGCTCTGGCCGCTCATCAATGGCAGGACATGAACCTCGACGACATCGTCTACGCGCTAGAGACCTTCTGAGAGACTTGAGCAAGAAGACCTTGAAGTTTACAACTCGCCTCAAGCTAACCTAGGTGCAACCCTTGCGGAGCTAGGACAACTTGAGGATACTCCTGCAACTCGACACCTGCAAGCTCAGATCCACATCGCCACTATCGAAGTTGAAGAAAGAGGACCAGGGTACAGCAGGTCAACTTCAAGCTCCTACTCCAGGAGTAGGTCAAAGCAGCCTCATCAGCGACACCACAACAATGCCCCCTTCAGCCCATAGCTGAGGAGGGAGGAGGCGAGAACGAAGTTGCGTAGCCGGTCAACCCAGCTGCCAATGTCACTGACAATGCAGCAGCCAATCCAGCCGCCAACACCGTTGGTAACACCCCTGGTAGTACACAAAACAACGTCGCCAATACTGCTGGTGCCCAACAACAAAACACTGCCAGTAACGCAGGATAGAACATAGGAGCTCAACCTCCACCAATACAAGCCAACCACCCTCAGAGCAGTCAACGCCAACGCATACGAGATGAAGTGGAGATAGCACGCCGTCCTAATTACGACCACGACAATGGGGTCCCTGATCCCCTTGACGCCAATCACCCCATCCAAGCAACAGACCTCCGGCAGATGCATGATCAAGAGCTCCTGCGACGTGCCCAGTACGACCCAGATAATAGTCCTCTCGATGACCTCTATGTCATCCTGGCAGCCTACGCCCTATCAGCCAGTCCTAGAGTAATCAACAACTTCCCGTCGTTCTCACGACGTATCAGGATGATCAGATACTCCAAGGACTTCAAGCCAGCCATCGAAAAATACGACGGTCGCTCTGACCCAAGTACTTGGCTCAAGATGTACTTCCCCCTTGTGATGGGAAAAGTGCGACTCCTGTGGCTCGACAATCTCCTTGCGGAGTGCATCACCTCATGGGCGACCCTGTTGCGGCTCTTCACGACCAACTATCAAGCGGCCTACAATCAACCCGGCAACACACATCACCTTGCTAGAGTGTAGATGAGGCACAACAAAACTCTCTGTGAGTACACTAACCGCTACTTTGAGAATTGTAACACTCTCGTAGGCGTCAAGGACGAAGACGTCATAGCCTACTATAAGAAGGGGGTAACCAACAGCAAGCTCTTCGAGAAGATTCATGAAGTCGACGCTCATACCATCACCGACCTCATGCCCTACATCGACAAGCTTGTCGACACTCAAGACGCGGTGATGCACGACTTCAAAGGAGAAGACCACAATGACTGTGGCAGCAGGTCGCGCGAACGATTTGGCGAGGTCTATGCGACTGATACACCCAGACCTTCCACCTTCCTTGAAGGTGACTTCAACATGGTCATGGACGACTAATGCCAGTTCCACTGCGATGCCAAGCGTACCATGAGGGAGTGCGAACAGCTGAAGCATGCTCTAGGAGTGCCTCCAGAGCCTAAGAAAACCAAGAGCGGCAACAACAATGACGACCAGAACAGCAGCCGCCGCTACGATGACCGTAACTGTCAACCTAATCGACGTGATTACCACGACCACCGATCCTACCGTCGCAGCGACGATAGGGATCGCTGTGACTATCATCGTGATGATCGACGTAATGACTACCGTAGCGACGATCGCTGTGAAGACCACCGCAATGACCGGTGTGATGACCGTCGCGACGATCGGCGTGATGATCATCTTCGAAACGACGACCACAACCACAACCACAACCACAACAGTCATAAGGAGTCGTCTCCTCCACCATCGCCAAAAGGGGGCAACCCCAATGGCACATTCTAGAACACTAACCGGCAAATCAACTTCATCATTGGCGATCGTCAGGCAGCCAAGAGCAACAGACATCAGCGATCAAACATAAGGGAGATCAGCCAAGTCAACACAGAAACTCCACAACCTCTACGTTGGTCGAAGTACACCATTACTTCTCCAGGAAAGACTATTGGACACACATACCAGACCCCCGGACCTACCCGCTGGTCGTCAACCCCATAGTGGATGGTGCGTTCCTGCCTAAGACCCTCGTCGACGGGGGCAGCAGTTTGAACATCATCTTCACAGAAACACTGAGAAAGATGGACTTCGGCTTCTCCAAGATGACTACCTATGATGAACACTTCTACAGTGTTGAGCCCGGTAAGGCTACATGCCCCATAGATCGTGTATGCCTGCCGGTCACCTTCGGCACAAAGGACAACTTCCACATGGAGTACCTGACGTTCGAGGTCGCGGACTTCCACTCTTCCTACCATTCCATCCTTGGTCGACCCATGTTGTCCAAGTTCATGTCCATACCCCATCACACTTACCTCAACATGAAGATGCCAGCATCAAACGGGATCCTTTCCGTCTACGGCGACATCCTCATCACCTACAACTGCGAGAGTGACACCATCAACCTCTCCAAGGTTTCTACGTGCAAAGCTACCAGGCTTCCAAGATAAATTAAACTACTCTGGAGGTGCCAGAACAGAAGCATTCAGCCACCGCTTTTGACCCAAGTCCCGCCGTGAAGAAAGTTTGCCTCGGCCTGCCCAACACATCCAAGGAAGTCACCATCAGGGCCGACATCGATCCCAAATAGGAACTCGTGCTCACCAGTTTCCTCCGGGACAATGCCGACATTTTCACAGGGAGCCCGTCTGATATGCCAATGTCCTCAGGGAGCTGGCTGTCGGTGTTTTAGAACGGCAACCTACTAAGGGGAGTACCCGAGGTAGATGAATGTGGCCTCACCGAGATCGGTAATTCGAAGGAAAAGACAAGTGGCACACAATTTAGACAGGTTCGGGCCGTGAGGTGCGTAATTCCCTACGTCCTGTATGCTGCGTAGCTCTGGATTGATTGGATGTGATTACAAGATGATGCGTAATCTAAGAGAGAAGGGTCCCTGCCTCGCCTTATATAGTCCGGAAGGCAGGGTTACAGGTCGGTTTAGGGAGAGAGTACTAGTCGTGTACGTCTAGGAGCCCTCTACACCGTACAAGGCATGTATAGCTTCCGATCCGAGCACTTCTCCACCGTAGTCCTTGCGCCTCACGCCATCAAGTGCCATGCGGCACAAGCCAGGTAGTCCCAGGGGCCCACCGAGTAGTCGGTCCTGGTACCCACCGAGCTAGTGGGCCCAGGGAGGTTCATACGACAAGCCCCAGAGTACTTTTTAGTCGAGCAAGATAGCTTCAAGTAGTTTTGAGGGCCTTGACGAGTAGTCCTCAAGCGTCCCCGAGTACTAGAAGTCGAAAGTCCTCAAGAATACTTGAAGCATCCTGAGGTTGGAAGGTACTCCAGCTGATCTTTGAGTAATCCTGAAGTCTTCTCGAGTAGTCCCCAAGCGTCCTCGAGTTCTGCTCTTGAAGGTCTTCAACAATACTCGTGTTGTCTTGAAGCCGAAATTTGTATGGAAGCGCGATTGCAAAATCGCACTCCATATGGAGTAGCCCATGAGCCTTAGGTTGAGTCGTAGACTCTGGCTGAGGGTCAATCTGAAGTTCTGGCAAGGTTATCTCGTAAAATACGGAGAAAAAACCGAAGGACACGTGGCACAGAGCCCTCGAGCCTTGAGTCGAGTACTTCATCTCGAATTGAAGGGTCATCTTGCTTGTAGAATGTGTCCTGAGTTGCTCTTGAATCTTTTCGCTACCCAAGGAATTGATTAGATGTAGCCGAGCCCCCCAAGATAAGGCGCATCGACTACTGGAAGTTGAAGGGTCAGGCGCTGCCGCTTAGTTAGCCATTTTGAAACATATCCATCCGGCCGTTGCAGAGCCGCCTGTTGACTTATAAATAGAAGCCAAAGCCCTTAGGGTTTTTCACCCCCACACTTGCAGCCATTCGTAGTAGATCTCGCCTAGAATCCGCCGCCAGTGCACACTGCCACCTCAGTGGAAATCGTAGATCAAAGCGCGCCGCCGCCAGTAGCCACCGCCGCAGGCCCCAAGCGAATGCGAGTGAAAACCCGCTGTACTTGGAGAATGAAGCCCTCACCATCCAAGAGCATGAAGACCGCCGACGGGAAGAAGAGGTCCCGGGAGGAGGCTGCTGGATCCGCCGCAGGGTCAACACCGCTGGTATCTCTCGGTGTTTAAACCTCTCGGCCTGCATGGGAGGTACCCGCAACAAGGTAGAAGGTGAGGATCACCATGATCTGGAACCCGAAGGTCTGCGCAAGGACACAAGACACGAGATTTATACAGGTTCGGGTAGCCAAAGTAGCTACCCTACGCCTTGCGCTTGGTGTTGTCCCCGGAGGGATTGAGGATGTTCGGCTAGGTACCCGGCCCTCCTTTATATAGTCCAGGGGGCGGGTTCCTTGTCGGTTACAAGGCAGGAGTCCTAGTAGGATTACACAGAGCGAGTCCTAGTAGGAGTACAGGGGAATTCTAGTAGGAGTCCGTCTTCTACTCTTCTTCCTTCCTTGCATGAGTACCCGGGGTGTATGCCCGACAAGACCCCGAGCACGTTGGAGTCGAGAGAAGTAGTTCGAGTAGTCTTGAAGCCTCTTCGAGTAGTCCTTGAGCATCCTCGAGTACTGCTTGTAGAAGTCTTCAATAGTACTTGAACTGTCGCGAGGCTGTAAGGTGGTCCAGCTCATTTGTCTTGAAGTTGAGATTTATATGGAAGTGCGATTGCAAAATCGCACTCCATATGGAGTAGCCCCCGAGCCTTAGGTTGAGTTGTAGACTCTAGCTGAGGGTCAATCTTGATTCTTCTTCCGTCTTGAAGAAATCAACTGATGGGTGTAGCCTAGTAGCCCCCGAGCCTTGGAACGATTGAAGAATCAGTTCGAGGGTCTTAAATGTTTCCGGAAGTCATCATTTGAGTAATCTTGTAGCGTTTAGCCCCCGAGCTTATCGCCAGGTGAGCCGTAGGAGCCACATCGAGTAGTTGTTGGTGCTGAGCCCCCGAGCTAGAGAGCTAGCGGAGACTACTCGAGTTGTCATCGAGTAGTAATTTGGTGCGTAGCCCCCGAGTTTGGGAACTAGCCGCGCCGGTGGAGGTACGCGGAGTGTACTGGAAGTTGTCGCCGAAGCTTGACCTGAAAGTAGAGATGCGTACATTATGTAGCATTTTTGTAGAAATTGAATCTGCAAATGACAAATACAAATATGAATATAGATGTAAATGTCATGTGTCATGCTCTTGTTTCGGTCGTAAGGGGTCGAGTAGTTAGCCTGATGTGGTTTAGCGCCCAGTCCCTTTGGTCGTTGTTTAGCCATAGCCGCTGGGGGCGTGGAGGCATGACAGGAGAGCCGAGGCTTTGCGCGGATCAAGGCGTGTGCTACTGTCGTATGGACTTCCCTGGGCCCACTACCTCGGTGGGTACCAGGACCGACTACTTGGTGGGCCCCTGGGACTACCCGGCTTGCGCTACACGGTACCTGAAGGCGTGGAGCTGTGGACCAGGAGCGTCCCAGTGGTCGATGCATGATCGCTCCTCAGTGATGAGTGATTGACAACGGGTGTTGGACTGACTCTTGGCTTAGTGCGCGAGTGCGAGGCCGCGGCCTAGTTCGTGTTGTTGCGGGAGAAGAACGGGCGCGAAAGGTCTTCAGCCTTGAGGGGCCTCCGGGAGATGGAGAGACAAGTAGGCTCGGTTCGAGGGACCCGGTGGACGGCGGGGACTGGGTGCGGGCCACATGGTGGCGACACAAGCAAGACGAAGTCATGGACAAGTGAGCCGGTGCACGGTGGTGGTCGAGTCAAGTGGTTTGGCGGGAGGCCGGACCGGGCACGCGGGGTTTGGTGGTTTGCCCACAAAACCATCGGCGGACGGTTTCTTGGTTTGGGCCTCAAAACCAAGTCCGAGGGCCCAACACGACGGAGACGGGATCGGGCGTGTCGGGAAGCTTCGAGGCGGATGACACGCGGCGGGATCGCATGGCTTGCATCGGGAGGACGCGGGGGTGCGGCAAAGGCGTGGCCGTCCGATGGCAAGACCCACAAACATTACCTAAATGCCCCTACGTGGGTTGTATCGCCGGTAGTTTAGTTAGGGGTAGTCGAGTCATTTACCACTCCGGCGGGACCCGATATATAAGCCATGAGTGTGTGTTGACTTTCGGGGTCGGGCGTTTTCGGCTACGTCCGGACTGGCGGACGGTCCGCGAGGACCGAGGCGGACGGTCCGCGCGGCTAGGGTTCGTCCCGTGTTCTTCGTGTTCTTGCTCGTCTTTCGTTTCGATCCGTCGCGATTTTGGTTTTTGGTTGGACGGAGTTTCGGACGGTCCGCGGTGGGCTTGGGTGGACGGTCCGTCCGCCGTGCTTGGCGGACAGTCCGCGTGCTCCCCGCGGACGGTCCGTGGTTCGTGGGTGGCTTTGGTTCGTTCTGTGTGATTTAATGGACGGTCCGCGGGAAGGGCCGGACGGTCCGCGACGTCGGCGCGGATGGTCCGCGAGAGCAGGTCCGACAGTCCGCGCGGTTCATAGCGGACGGTCCGCATTGCCAGGCCGAACAGTCCGCCAGGAGCCGTGTGCTGTGCTGTTTGTTTCGATTCCTTTCTTCCCTTTCTAGTGCTTCCGCGTGTGCTTCTAGGAATCGTTCCTAAGGCTAGAGGTTGACCCATAACCTTGTGGTCTTGGCGATTGGTGCGTGATTCGATCCATCGCTTGTGTGTGACCGGGGTTTGTCTAGGATATAGGCCGGATTCTTTTGGAAGAATTTTTTACCGGCTCCTATTCACTCCCCCCTCTCTAGTCGCCATCTGATCCTTCAATTGGTATCAGAGCTTGGTGCCGGATACTTTGCGACTTTGACAAGTCTCGAATCCTAAGATGGCGTACGTTGAGCGGGGCGGTCCGCCGCACTTCGATGGCAAGGGTTACCACAAGTGGGCGGCTCGTATGATGATTTTTCTTCGAGGAAAGCTGTTGGATTTTATTGTGCTTGACAAGACCTATGCTATTCCGGTCAACATCCATACTCTTATGGTGACCGATGCCGATGCCAAGGCCAAGTATGAGGCTAATGCAAAAGCCGTTGATCACTTGTGCCGGAGCTTGTGTGATCCAGAGTTTGAGCGTGTTCGCCATTTGAATCTTGCTTGGCAAATTTGGGAAAAGTTGTTGGTTGCTCACGGTGGTGATAACCATGTGAAGGCTCGCCTCTTTGTCTCTTACCGGATGCAATATGAGAATTTCACTCCACTTCACGGTGAGGACATTGATGCGATGTTTCAGAGGTTCACCACCATCGTGAACAACATGAAGGCTAATGTTGAGGATTTTCCGTACTCCGAGCATGATCAGGCTTTGAAGCTCTTGCATGTCTTGGACCCAAATGTTTGGGGTGCTAAGGTTGAGGCCATCAAGGAGTCCGGGGAATTACTTGACTATTGAGTTGGATGACCTCTTTTCTAAGCTCAAGTCGGCTGAGGTTGACAGGAAGTTGCTATCCAAGCATGAGGGCTGGACTGACCATAGTCTTGCTCTTGTGGGAGGATCAAAGGGCAAATCTAACCCTTCCTGTCGACAGTTTTCTTTGTCCTCTCTTATGTCCATTCCAGATGAGGAGTTTGATGTGCTGGGCGAGGAGGAGCTGGCCTTGCTCTCAAGAAGGTTTGAACGACTACACGAGAGTCGAAGGAACGCAAGGCGGAGCTCAGGGACGTGCTACAAGTGTGGCAAGCGTGGCCACATCATCGTCGAGTGCCCGGAAGCAGAGGAGAACAAGTACAAGGTGAACGAGTACAAGGCGCACCCGAGGCGTGAAGACAAGTACTCCTCCAAGGGCAAGCACTTCAACAAGTCCAAGAGCAAGGACAAGGACAAGCGGCGACCGAGCAAGAGCGCCTACAAGAAGAACAAGGCAAGAGTGATGGTGGCCGGTGCGAGCGACGTCGACTCAAGCTCAAGCGAGGAGCGATCAAGCTCAAGCGGCCGAAGATGAAGACGCCGGGAGGCGCAATGGCAAGAAGAGTGCAAGCGGGAACCTCGGCGGGCCGAGCCGTGTGGCGCTCGGGGGCTTTTGTGGCATGGCCCATAGCTCAAGCAAGCAAGAAGAGTGTGAAGGAAGACGGCGACTCCGACTCGGAGGATGAGGTAAACCGTGACCCCGACTCTTTGCTTGCCGAGATTGCTAGGTTGAATGGTTTGCTTGATAACCGTGATAGTGTGCTGAGAGATGCCAAAAAGATGAGGAAAGATCTTAGGGCTCAGCTTGAGAATGCTAGTGAGAAAGTAGGAGAGTTAGAGTCAAAATTGCTTGAATTGAAACTTGAGAATGACTCTTTGAAACTTGCTCCTACTCCTCCTGATGATGTTGAATGTGTTGAATGTGATGCTTGGTTGAATGAGATCAAACTGCTTAATGAGAAGAATGCTTCTATTTTGGCTCAACTAGATGCTCTTAGGACTGAACATGATGAGCTTAAGGCTAGACCTACTTTGCTTGGTGCTTGCAAATCATGTCCTACTATGCATGCTAAGCTTGTCGATGCTCGTTCTACCATTAGTTCTTTGGAAGCATCTTTGAAATCTCCTGTTGCAAATGCATGTTCTAGTTGTGATGAAGTCACTTTGCATAATCTTGAGCTTACTTCCGGTTGGATGTCATCTATGAGGAGAATGACTATTTGAGGAAAGTGTTGGGTGGGTTCTCTCGGCGGGAACCTCAATTGAAAATCATGATTGAGGAGTTCAAGAGAGCCGATGGTCGTGGTTTGGGTTTTTGAGAAGTTGGGTGAGAAAGTGGGAGAGAACAAAGTGGGGAGAGTGTGTATGAGAAGTGTGTTGAGTCTAACCCCGAGTTTGAGGTGATCGGAGAGATCCAAGTCCCACTCCCAAAAGCACCCAAGAACTCTTTCACACCAAAGCCCAACCACCTTTGCAACAAGCTTGACACAACCCAAGATCCACCCAAATTCCCACCTAAGACAAATGATTTCCGAAACCAGTGAAGTTTGTGGGTGAGAAGGGTGAGAAGCCTAGAGAGAAGCCAGAGCCAAAACCAAAACCCATCCCCTTCAGGTGTGAGTATTGTGGCAAGGAGAGGCATCTTGCAGAGTTTTGCTACAAGAGGAAGAGGGATGAGAGGCTTGCTAGGGAGCAAGCAAACCAGGACAGGTATCGCCAGTCTCGCGGTATTCCTGAGCCTAGAGTGCCACTTCCACGGGGTGTGGGAAGTGTGAGGAGTGTTGGCAGGTTCCCACGGAGAGATGGTGGTGAGAGGTTTGTCAGGAGAGATGATGGTGTGCGTCTTGGTGAGAGGTTTGGTCGGGCTCGTGGTGGTTTTGTCGGGACGTCCTCCTACTCGTCCTCGCACGGGTTTAGGGGAGATGATCGCAGCTTTGGGTTCCGGAGGAACTACGGACCACGTTTTCCCCCTCGTGGTGCTCGTACTCCTCCCATGGGACATGGGAAGTTTGGTGGCAAGGGAGTGATGTTTGCTAACCCCTCTTTTGAGCAGATGGCTCGACACTGGTTTAACTTTCTTTGTGCTAACCCCAGTGTCGAGTCGCTAGCTCATTCTCGTTCTTATTTCGACTCGCGCAGCGGGAGGCTTGGAGAACATTTGGTTGATCGACTCCGGGTGTTCTCGACACATGACCGGAAATAAGAAGTGGTTCTCCAGCCTCACCCTAGTGACGGAAAAGATGTACATTACATTTGGGGACAATGGACGAGGTAGGTTGCTTTTGGTGGGTGTTGTGCATGTGAGTGACAAGGTAACGTTGAAGAGAGTGGCTCTTGTGAAGTCTTTGGGTTTTAACTTGCTTTCGGTTTCTCAGTTGCTTGATGAGGGTTTTGAGGTGCGTTTCAAGTCTGGCGAGTCTCGTTTGCTTGATTCTCGAGGTGATCTTGTCTGTATGATCATCCCCGAGGGTCGATTTTCGGGCTGATTTCTCTCGTTCTTTGGGTCCTCGCTCGCTGTTTGATGGCTGGTCCTTCTTCTGATTTGTGGAAATGGCATAGGCGGTTGGGACACTTGAGCTTTGATTTGGTTTCCCGCTTGAGTGGTCTTGACCTTGTCCGAGGATTGCCGAGGTTGAAGCTTGAGAAGGACTTGGTTTGTGCTCCTTGTAGGCATGGTAAGATGGTAGCCACTCCCCATCCACCCCTGACCGATGTCATGACCGAGCGTCCGACAGAGCTGTTGCATATGGACCTTGTTGGGCCAGCTCGAGTTCGCTCGGTGGGTGGGAAGTGGTATGTCCTTGTTGTGGTGGACGATTACTCTCGCTATGCACCGGGTGTTCTTCTTGGAGGATAAGAGTGAGACTTTTGGTTTTGTTCGAGATCCGATCGTGAGGTTGAAAAACGAGAGGCATGAGAATGCTATTCGAGCTATCCGCAAGTGATAATGGCTGCGAGTTTAAGAACTCTCGTTTTGATGCCTTTTGTCGTGATCTAGGTCTTGAACATCGGTATTCGACCCCTTATGTGCCCCCTCAAAATGGAGTCGTGGAAAGGAAAAATCGGACTCTTTGTGAGATGGCTAGGACGATGCTCGATGAGCACGGGACTCCTAGGAGGTATTGGGCCGAGGCGGTCAATACAGCTTGTCATGTTTCCAACGAGATTTTATTGCGAGCTTTCAAGAAGAAGACCTGTTATGAGCTTATGCATGGTCGGGCACCCAAGGTGAGTCACTTCCGAGTTTTTGGCTGCAAGTGCTTTATTTTGAAGAAGGGAAAACTCGACAAGTTTGAGGCTAGGTCTAGTGGTGGTATTTTCTTTGGATATGCTAACCATTCTAGAGCCTATAGGGTGCTTAACCTTGAGACTAACAAAATCATGGAGACTTGCGAGGTGACCTTCAACGAGACAATGCCACGTACCTCTCTTGGCTTTGAATGTGCAGGTGATGAAGAGATGGCCGAGGACCTCTTTGAGGAGGAGAAAGATGAAGCTGGAGATGATGATGGGGAGAACCATGAGCCTGAAGCTGAGCATGTACCCACTACTTCCCCTACAACCACTTTGGAGCATGGACCGTCTACATCATGGACAACGACGGTGCAACAAGAGGACCAGGCGAGAGAAGTCGAAGTTGAGGGGGGAGGTAGTCTCGAGGCGTGAGGCTCCCCGGCGGATTCAAGAAGTGCATCCCTGTCGAAGATCATTGGGAACATTGATGAACGCACTACACGGTCGAGGTCCAGGAATTCCTCTCATTTTGCTCATGCTGCTTTTGTTGCTACTTTTGAGCCCAAGGACATTGGACATGCTTTATCTGATGCAAACTGGGTCAATTCTATGCATGAGGAGTTGGAAAATTTTGAGAGGAACCAGGTGTGAGAGTTAGTTGAACCACCTCCAAATTGCCATCCCATAGGAACCAAGTGGGTTTGGAAGAACAAAGAGGGAGAGAATGGGATGGTTGTGAGGAACAAGTCCAGACTTGTTGCTCAGGGGTTTAGTCAGAAGGAGGGGATCGACTATGAGGAGACCTTTGCTCCTGTGGCCCGTCTTGAGGCAATTCGGATCCTTCTAGCCTTTGCCGTGGCTAAAGGGTTCAAGTTGTTTCAGATGGACGTGAAGAGTGCTTTTCTGAATGGGGTCATAGAGGAGGAGGTGTATGTGAAGCGTGCCCACCGGGTTTGAGAGCGAGTTGTACCCACACGGGGTATACAGGTTGAAAAGGGCTCGTATGGGTTGAAACGGGCGCCCCGTGCTTGGTATGGGAGATTGAGAGGTTTTCTTTTGAGCGAGAGGGTTTGTGATGGGTACCGTGGATAGAACCTTGTTTCTCCTCAAGCATGGAAATGACTTGCTGATTGTTCAGATTTACGTGGATGATATTGTCTTTGGTGGCTCGTCACATAACCTTGTTGCCAAGTTTGCAGATGAGATGAGCAGGGAGTTCGAGATGAGCATGATGGGCAAGTTGCAGTATTTTCTCGGGCTGCAGATCAAGCAAGTGAAGGACGGTAGATTTGTGCACCAAACCAAGTACACGAAAGACATGCTGAGGAAGTTCCAGATGCAAGATGTGAAGCCGATGTCGACTCCCATGGGGAGTACGGCAACTTTGGATGCGGATGAGGACGGATAACCAGTGGACCGGGCGGGAGTACGGGAGCATGATCGGCTCCCTCCTCTACTTGACGGCGACGAGGCCGGACATACGGTTCGGCGTGTGTCCGTGCGCTCGTTTTCGTGCTTCGCCGAGGACGTCACATCGACAAAGCCGTCAAGAGGATTTTCGGTACCTGCGTCCTGCCCCGGTCTTGGCCTTTGGTATTCTTCCTCCTCGACTCTGTCTCTTCATGGTTTTTCCGATGCGGATTTTGCTGGTTGTCGAGTCGAGAGGAAGTCTACTTATGGTACTTGTTAGTTTCTTGGTTCTTCGTTGGTCTCATGGTCTTCCCGCAAGTAGTCTAGTGTAGCTCAGTCTACCACAGAGGCGGAGTATGTTGCTGCTGCTAGTTGTTGCTCCCAGTTGTTGTGGATGTCATACACTTTGAGAGACTTTGGTGAGGAGTGCACCCAGATCCCACTTCTTTGTGATAGCACCAGTGCCATAAGCGTAGCCAAAAACCCAGTGCTTCACTCCAGAACCAAACATATAGAAGTGAGGTATCATTTCCTGAGGGACAATGTGGAGAAAGGAACCATTGTTTTGAGCCATGTCCCTACCCAAGATCAGCTAGCCGACATCTTTACAAAGCCTCTCGACCAAGCTACATTTGTGCGCTTGCGGGGGGGACATGGGGTTTGTTGCCCTTTCTAGTTGATTCTTGGGGGATTTCCTTTTTGTACCATATGTATCATACCATGTTTTACTTCGATGTATATATATGCTTTGCTTGATGTACAAACCATGGTAGGATAGCCATCTTGTCATATATCATGTTGCATTTGTCATTTATTGCATTTTAGGACGATGAGCTTCTTTCATATGCCATATTTGAGTCTCTTTGGCTATTTGTGAGATATTGGTTATATGTGTGGAGAAATGGTGATGTGAGGCTATGCTCTTGGAATATTTGAGATATATGTGTGGTGAGATAGCTCCTTTTGAAATAAATGCTAAACTTGACTAATTTTTAATGAAATATGCTCCACTCGTGTGTAGTTGTGTATCCATGTCACAGTTTGGTCTAAATGTGCTTTTCATGCTTAGATTGTGCTTGGATGCCTTGTTCTTGCATTTGGGCCAAAGGCCGAATATCATTGTGAATGTTTAGCCTATGTTGCATTCATGGGGGAGCATAAGCTTCTTTTTGCCGCAAAGGCACTTCATGTACCATGAAATGAATTAATCTTGAAAAGAAGTGTGAATGCTTGAAAAATCCTCCATCCATCATGTCTATGCTTAAAATGTATTTTTTTCACATATGGGTGCTAAACATGTTGCATGATGTTCACCAGTGGAGAAGTCTCCCCGAAGTGGACACATGGCTCATGAGCTTTGACATGACATGCTTTGCTTTATGGGTGTTTGCCATGATCTTTTGCTGAGAATTTGATATCCTTGTATGATCTTTGAATGATATGCATGTTTGTGGCTCAAGTGTGACATGGATAGGCTTTTACATGTGAAGCGAGCCTTCTTTTGATAAAACTGCTTAAATCTGAAATTTTTGCTTTGTCACATGCTTGTATTTTCATCTATTACTTGTGGCAATGCTTTGACTATGCTATGATTCATATGTATGATCTTTGTCTCATTTTTAGCCTTTGACACTAGATTTGGCCTATTTGAGAAGCTCATGTAGATGTTTATATGCTTTGTTTTGCATTTCTGCATTTTCACCTTGATTCATACATTGTCAACAAGGGGGAGAAGAGGTGAGCTTAATGAAAATTCAGAAGAGGTGAGCTGAAAGTTGGGAATTTGCATCCTCATGTTCAGGGGGAGCTTGCATTTGCTCAGGGGGAGTTTTCTTGCTGTTTTCGGTGTGGATTTTGTGCTTTGCTTGGCTTGTGACCTTTCTTTGCCTTTCTTTGGTTTTGGTCATGAGTTGAGCTTCTTTGTTTTTCTTTCTTCTTTCTTTTCTCTTTTACTCTGAATTTCATTTCGCGTTGTGTGTTGTCAATGCACTCATCAAGGGGGAGATTGTGGACCAGGAGCGTCCCAGTGGTCGATGGATGATCGCTCCTCAGTGATGAGTGATTGACAACGGGTGTTGGACTGACTCTTGGCTTAGTGCGCAGGTGCAGGCTGCGGCCTAGTTCGTGTTGTTGCAGGTGAAGAACGGGCGCGAAAGGTCTTCAGCCTTGAGGGGCCTCCGGGAGATGGAGAGACAAGTAGGCTCGGTTCGAGGGACCCGGTGGACAGCGGGACTGGGTGCGGGCCACATGGTGGCGACACAAGCAAGACGAAGTCATGGACAAGTGAGCCGGTGCACGGTGGTGGTCGAGTCAAGTGGTTTGGCGGGAGGCCGGACCGGGCACGCGGGGTTTGGTGGTTTGCCCACAAAACCATCGGCGGACGGTTTCTTGGTTTGGGCCTCAAAACCAAGTCCGAGGGCCCAACACGACGGAGACGGGATCCGGGCGTGTCGGGAAGCTTCGAGGCGGATGACACGCGGCGGGATCGCATGGCTTGCATCGGGAGGACGCGGGGTGCGGCAAAGGCGTGGCCGTCCGATGGCAAGACCCACAAACATTACCTAAATGCCCCTACGTGGGTTGTATCGCCAGTAGTTTAGTTAGGGGTAGTCGAGTCATTTACCACTCCGGCGGGACCTGATATATAAGCCATGAGTGTGTGTTGATGGCTCCCTCTCTCCGCGACTTAGGGTTTCATTTGCTCCCTCCTCTTTCTCATTTTCGTAGCTATTTTTCCTTCTATTTTCTCTAGGCTAGCATGAGAGCTTCATGTGAGATTTGTTGAGAGGGATGGATGCTAGGGCGGCATGCTAGACCTTGTGAATCTTTCCTGGTTTGTATAGAAGATTCGGGGTTGTTTTTCGTGGCGTTTTGTGCTTGTTTTCGTGCCTTTGTTCCCGGTGTGATTCCGCGGATTTGAGTGAGTTTTTTCCCGGATTTCTTTGAGGGAAACATGGATAGATGCCTTGTGCATCTTTGTGCTTGATCTTGTGCCCTCAAACGCCGGGAAACCACTTCGATTCGTGAGTTTTCGTTCGGTGCTCTAGCTTTTGGTGGTGCTCAAAGGATTCGCGATTCCCGGTGATTTAGGGAGTTAGGAGGCAAGATTTTTGGGGTATAGCATCCTTGTGTGACGCTTTTCATGTACCCAAACCCTTGTCTCTACAGCTTCAACCGTTTGGGAAATCCGATGATGATTTGGGGGAGTTGACTTTCGGGGTCGGGCGTTTTCGGCCGTCCGCACCCGGCGGACGGTCCGCGAGGACCGGGCGGACGGTCGCGCGCGGCTAGGGTTCGTCCCGTGTTCTTCGTGTTCTTGGTCGTCTTTCGTTTCGATCCGTCGCGATTTTGGTTTTTGGTTGGACGGAGTTTCGGACGGTCCGCGGCTGGGCGGACGGTCCGCGGGTGCTTGGCGGGACGGTCCGCGTGCTCCCCGCGGACGGTCCGTGGTTCGTGGGTGGCTTTGGTTCGTTCTGTGTGATTTAACGGACGGTCCGCGGGAAGGGCCGGACGGTCCCGCGACGCCGGCGCGGACGGTCCGCGGAGCAGGTCGGACGGTCCGCGCGGTTCATCGCGGACGGTCCGCACTGCCAGGCCGGACAGTCCGCCAGGAGCCGTGTGCTGTGCTGTTTGTTTCGATTCCTTTCTTCCCTTTCTAGTGCTTCCGCGTGTGCTTCTAGGAATCGTTCCTAAGGCTAGAGTTTGACCCATAACCTCGTGGTCTTGGCGATTGGTGCGTGATTCGATCCATCGCTTGTGTGTGACCGGGGTTGGTCTAGGATATAGGCCGGATTCTTTTGGAAAAATTTTTTACCGGCTCCTATTCACTCCCCCCCTCTCTAGTCGCCATCTGATGTACATGTTCCGCACTGTATGGAGGACTCCTAGACGTACTCGACTAGTACTCTCTCCCTACTCCGACTTGTAACCCTGCCTCCCGGACTATATAAGGCGAGGCAGGGACCTCTCTTTAGCATCGAGCATCAACTCACGGCGCACTATTACACCATCGTGTAATCGTGCCCAATCAATCCAGAGCTACGCAGCATACAGGACATAGGGTATTACGCACCTCGCGGCCCGAACCTGTCTAAATTGTGTGCCACGTGTCTCTTCTTTCAAGTTACCGATCTCGGCGAGTCACATTCATCTACTTTGGGTACTCCCCTTAGTAGGTTGCCGGTCTAAAACACCGACAGCTGGCGCGCCAGGTAGGGGCTCTCGCCCGAGATCACATGGCGAACTCGACGGCTCCCGTCCACTTCAAGCCAACCGTCGCCTTCAATCGCGGCGACACCTTCGTGTTCGGCGCCTGGGTCTGCACCGCTGACGGCGCGGGTTCCTTCCAGCGCCGCCTCACCGTGCCACCCAACCCGAAGACTGGCCTCGTGACACTTCCAGAAGTCGTCACAGGCGAACTCGCCGGCAAATTCGGCGAAGTTTCGCTCTTCAACCACCACGCTGACTTCGAGCTCGAGTCCGCTTCCAACTCGAACTCGACGTCGCCATGGGCCATCGCATGCGAGCTGGCTGCCCAGCCATCGCAGGCGGTCCCCTCACCTCGCGAGCGCTCCGCGCGTGGCCCCCGCATCCTCAGCCGGGCCCGCACAGGGGCTCCCACTTCGCGCCGGGCCGGCAAGGAGCTTGTACCCGAGTGCAACTCGGACTCCGATGCCACCCCCGATTGCACTCCATACTCCAGCCCTCTCTCCGAGTTCTACTCGAACCCGGATTGCGAGTTCGACTTCGGGTCGGATCCTGAGGAGTCCGAGTCCGAGCACAACTCCACTGAGCTTACCCTGTCAGGGCCGGCCTCTGGGCTGGTTATAACATCCACACCGGCCGGGAGATACGTCTACTGGCTAGACCGCAAGCCCGCTGACCTGATAAGGGGAGACTCACGCTACGTCGCCTACATCGACTCGCTACCGTTCCAGGAGGGAACACCCCTAGCTCGGGCTGACTCAAGCACACTAACTGAGGTGGCACCCTCTGAGTCCAGCCTTGGCACCCCCGATCGCCAAGTCTTCATGGCTGCCGGCGACACCCCAGGGCCTTCTGGAAGACATCTCCTCCGACGAGCTCTCTGCTGATGCTCCACCGAACGAGACTCCCGCAGATAGAGACGCTCGACGTGAACGTAACCGGAAGCGCAACGAACGTCGTCGGCGCTTCCGCGACAACTTCCCCGTCTGCAACCTTGCGGAAGCTCTCGAGGCGGTCGAGAGCAGAGTACACACTACCCCTGAGCAGTGCCTCATGTCGATCACAGCGATCGCACGTCACGCTCAGGTCATACGCGCTGGAGAGGTCATCGCCAAGCTCGCTGAAGACGCCTACTTCATGCGGGTCGACAACAGAGTCAACCAGCCTCCTCCAGCCAGACCCCGCGACAACGAAGCCACAAGTCGCAGCGCCAACAACGGTCCCAACCGTACTCGAGCTGACCTCCCAGCCGAGCCAAACCGTCGTCGCTCCAACGCCGGCGGACCTTCACAGCGCGACCACAGCAACCGAGAAGTCGTCCCTCACCGCGCTTCGGCCGGCGGGGGCGGCAACGATCCCGACGGTGGCGTCAGCGACGGCGGCAGCTCCAATCACGGGGCCAACAGGGGGGCCGGAGGCGGCGGCGGCCCGTGACGGCCGAGGCCACGCGAACAGCCACGCCTCCGGCGCCTCGCAGGGCGGCTACGACGCTCGCTAGAAGATTGAAGAGCTACGGCGGAAAAAGTCGACCACCGCAGCTGAGGGCGACGGCTTCCCCGCCTTCTCACCTCGACTTCGCAACTTGCTCCTCCCCAACAAATTCAAGCCTCTATGGATCACCAAGTACGATGCGAAGCAGGATCCCATCCAGTGGCTCAGGTGCTACGCCCTCTCCATCGAGAACGCTGGCGGCAACAGCGACACCAAGTGCCTCTACTTCCCCTTCTGCCTGGACCAAGCACCACTCACTTGGCTCGAGTCGCTGGATAAGCACTCGATCGACAAGTGGGACCAGCTGAAGGAGCAGTTCACAAGCAACTTCGCGGGTGCCATGGGCCGATCGGGTACTCGCATGGACCTGGCCATGATCAAGCAGGAACAAGGCGAGACCCTCCGCAAGTACATGCACCGCTTTTTCGACAAGCGCGCCACCGTCGTCGACGTCACCGACAAGGAGGTCATCGACCTCTTCCAAGACGGCCTCTACCACCGCCGCACCTTCGAAGACTTTGGTCGTCGCCGCCCCAGGTCCATCCCCCACCTCAAGGACATGATCACGTCCTGGGCGGATGAAGAAGACAAGGCCAATGCCAAGTACGACGCCATCCGTGGCAAAACCAAGAAGAACCAGGGCGGCGGCAGCGGCAGTAACGCAAACCAAGGCGGCCGCAACAACAACAACTCGGGTCCCAACCGCAAGCGCAAGCCAGACAACACTGTCGCGGCTATCCAGCGCCCTGCGAAAGGGAACTCGAAGAAGAACTCCGGCGGTTTCAAAGACCTGCTGAAGGAGAAGTGCCCGTGGCATCCAAACGGCAACCACACCACCGAACAGTGCTACCAACTCAGGCATGCACTCAAGGATACCCAGAGCCACCGCACCCTCATGACCAAAAGGGCAAGAAGAAGGACGGCGACAACAACGACTTCCAGAAGCCCGACAAGACCGTCAACGTCCTCTTCGGCGGATTGCCCAGCAGGCGGGAGCAGAAGGCTACCCGTCGTGAAGTGATGTCCATTGAGCCAGCGGTCCCGACCCCTCTCAGGTGGTCAGAGGTACCCATCACCTTCTCCCGCGCGGATCAATGGACCAGCTTCTCTGAACCAGGACGGTTCCCCTCGTCCTGAAGCTAGTGGTGGCGGGCTCCAAACTCAACAAGGTGCTCATCAACGGTGGAAGCGGGCTCAACGTCCTCTTCACCAAGACCTTGAAAATGAAGCTCGACATCACTCATATGCTCACCAAGAGCAACACGCCCTTCTACGGCATCCTCAGTCACCTTCGGGGCATCTCGGGACAACTATCGTACCGAGTACATCAAGTTCGAGGTCGCGGACTTCGAGACCTCCTACCACGCCATCCTCGGCAGACCGGCCATCGCCAAGTTCATGGCGGTGCCCCACTACACCTACTTGGTACTCAAGATGCCAAGCCCTGCCGGTGTACTCTCCCTCCAAGGGGACCTGAAGATCTCCCACGATTGCGACACAGAAGCCGTGGAGATCACCTCCACAAATCAAGTACCCAACGCGATGATGGAGGTCTACGCTGCGTCGAAGAAGCTTGCCACAAGTGAACTCAACATCCCAGAGAAGTCTGACAGCGTCAACAAGCCTCAGCCACCTGAGGAGGTACTCGTCAAGACGATCGACCTTGGAACAGGCGATCCCAGCAAGACCACCACCATCGGGGCAGGCCTCGACCCCAAATAGGAAGATGCGCTCATCAGCTTCCTTCGGGCTAACCGCGACATCTTCGCGTGGAAGCCCGCGGACATGCCAGGAGTGCCCAGGGAGCTGATTGAGCACTGCCTCAACGTCGATCCTAAGGCCACCCCCAAACGACAACACGTCCGACGCTTTGCCGACGACAGACGAGACACCATCAAGAAGGAACTTGCCAATCTACTCGCGGCTGGCTTCATCAGAGAAGTCTTCCATCCTGAGTGGCTCGCCGACCCTGTCCTCGTCTGCAAGAAGAATTCGAACGAGTGGAGGATGTGCGTGGACTAAACCGACCTCAACAAGCACTACCCCAAGGACCCCTTCGGGTTGCCGCGGATTGATCAAGTCATCGACTCCACGGCGGGCTGCGACTCGCTCTCGCTTCCTCGATCGCTACTCCGGTACCACCGGATCGCGATCAAGGAAGAAGAACGAGAGAAGACCGCGTTCATCACCCCGTTTGGCGCGCATTGCTACACGACCATGTCCTTCGGGTTGAAGAACGCCGGCGCTACCTACCAACGAGCTATCCAGGCCTGCTTCAAGAGGCAGCTCAACAAGAACGTCGAGGCCTACGTGGATGACGTGGTCGTCAAGACCAGAAACTCCAGTACCCTCATCGACGACCTTGAAGAGACTTTCGCATCACTGCGCGAGTACCGCTGGAAGCTCAACCCAAACAAGTGCGTCTTCGGCGTACCTTCAGGCAAACTACTCGGCTTCATCATCAGCCAGCGCGGCATCGAAGAAAACGCCGAGAAGATCTCCGCCATCACCAGCATGCAAGCTCCCACGAGCATCAAAGATGTCCAGAAGCTGACAGGTTGCATGGCGGTGCTGAACAGATTCATCTCGAGGCTAGGAGAACGGGGGCTCCCCTTCTTCAAACAACTCAATCGTCAAGAGAAGTTCGTGTGGACTCCAGAGGCGGATCAAGCCCTTGCCCAGCTCAAGGACTTCCTATCGAAGCCACCGATCCTCACGGCTCCTCACAAGGGCGAGCAGCTACTACTCTACCTCACTGGGACTACTCACGTGGTCAGTACTGCCATCATTGTCGAGCGGCAAGAAGACGGCCACGCCTACCCAGTCCAGCGCCCAGCCTACTTCGTCAGCGAGGTTCTATCAGAGTCCAAGGTCCGCTATCAGCCTGTGCAGAAGCTCCTGTACGCACTACTCATCACCTCGCGGAAGCTACGACACTACTTTCAGGAGTACTCGATCTCCGTCGTCACCGACTACCCGCTCAGCGACATCCTGCGGAACCAAGATGCTACTGGAAGAATCTCCAAGTGGGCGGTCGAGCTCGGCGCCCTCACTATCGACTTCAAGCCACGCACAGCCATCAAGTCGCAGGCGCTAGTCGACTTCATGGCAGAATGGCGGGAGAATCAGCTGCCTACTCCCACCGTGCGACCAGAGCATTGGGTGATGTACTTTGACGGCTCACTCAACCTCGAGGGCGCAGGTGCAGGAGTACTCCTGATCTCTCCAACAGGCGAACAACTCAAGTACATCCTGCAGATCTTCTGGAAGGTCTCAAACAACGAAGCCGAGTACGAAGCTCTCCTACACGGGCTCCGCCTCGCGGCTTCATTGGGCATCAAGCGGCTACTAGTCTATGGCGACTCCGTAGTGGTCATCGACCAAGTCAACAAGTCCTAGGACCGCAACAGGGAGAACATGGACGCCTACTACCTAGAAGTCCGCAAGCTCGAGAACAAGTTCTATGGTCTCGAGTTCCATCACATCGTCCGCGACAACAACGTTGCAGCGGACGTCCTCTCGAAGCTTGGATCCACCCGCGCTCAAGTACCAGCAGGTGTCTTCGTTCACGAGCTTCACGCGCCATCCATTTCGGAGCCGGCGCCACCGACCACTGCCCCCGCTCACCCACCAGCTGGGCAGGAGGTCATGATGATCGACGTGGACTGGAGGCAACTCTTCATCGACTACCTCAGCGAGCAGAAGGTCCCCTCCGACAAGAACTCGGCTGAGCAACTCGTCCGCCGCGCCAAGTCCTACGTCCTCGTCGGAGACAAGCTTTACAAGTGGGGCGCATCTTCCGGAGTACTCATGAAGTGCGTCCCTCGTGAAGAAGGCAAGGACATCTTGGAGGAGATCCACAAGGGCGTCTGCGGCAACCATGCGTCCTCACGCACGCTGGTCAGCAAGGCCTTCCGGCGAGCTTTCTACTGGCCCACAGCTCTGGGCGATGCCGAAGAACTCGTCAGAAGGTGCCAAGGATGTCAGTACTTCGCCAAGCAGCAACACGTCCCAGCCTACAAGCTAGTCACCATACCGCCAACCTGGCCCTTCGCTTGCTGGGGGCTCGACATGATTGGGCCACTGCCAACTGCGCCAGGAGGATTCAACAGGGTATTGGTGGCTATCGACAAGTTCACCAAGTGGATCATGGTCAAGCCGGTCACATGCCCCAAGGCTGACAGAGTACTCGACTTCCTGGATGAACTCGTACACCGCTACGGACTACCCCACCGTATCATCACAGACCTGGTCTCCAACTTCAACAACCACCAGTTCTGGGAGTACTACGAGAACAGCGGGATCGACGTCCGATACGTCTCAGTTGCCCATCCACGGGCCAACGGAGAAGTCGAGCGCGCCAATGGGATGGTGCTCGACGCTCTCAAGAAGCGGCTACACGACGCTGCTAACTCCAAAGGGGGGAAGTGGATCAAGGAACTACCCAACGCACTCTGGGGGCTACGGACTCAGCCATCCAAGCCAACGGGGCAATCCCCCTACTTCCTAGTCTACGGCTCCGAAGCAATCCTCCCTGCCGACGTCATATGGAACTCGCCAGCAGTGGAGCACTACGACAAAGGCATCTCAGAAGACAGCAGACGAGTTGACATCAATAGCCTCGAAGAAGCTCGCTGCGCTGCCCTCGTCCTATCAGCAAGGTACCTAGAGGGTATCCGACGCTACCATGATCGCAACGTCAAGGAACGCTCCTTAAACGTTGGAGATCCCGTCCTCCGCCGTATCCAGAACACGGAAGGACTGCACAAGCTCAGCTCCCCCTGGGAAGGCCCCTTCACCATCGCAAAGGTGACCGGGCCGGGCTCCTACCGCCTCCAAACACTTGAAGGCGAAGACATCAACAACTCGTGGAACGTCGACCAGCTCTGTTGATTCTACGCCTAGTCTACACGACTACCCCGGGGTTCAAGTCTACATGACTACACCAACACCCCACCGCCGTAAGCGGCCTCCGGGTCCTGGCTCCAGTCTCCGGACTTCTCCTCTCCAGGCTCAGCCGTGCGGCTACCTATGGACCCTGGGCTGCGATGAGTGTCAAGGACTCTAGCAGCGGTCTATTGAGAGACCACACTCCAAGATCCAGCCTGCACGACTACCTACGGATCTACTGCTGTAAGCGGCTACCCGCCCTAGCACTACTCAGCTGTAAGCGGCCTCCGGGTCCAAGCGACAACTCTGTAACTACGGCCCTGGCCATCCAGGTGTACTTCTTCAGTAATAAAGTTTGATCGTTCATCAACTTCTTTACTGTCTACTCCCTACAACGGGACCACTACTGCCGAGTACGACTACTCGCATCCACTCCACGATGGGGCTCCGCACTCTGAGATCGCGGCTATGAGTACTCATTGCTGGAAATTTTCTTTCATTGATACTTAAGCAATTCATTACAATTGTTTTTTGTACAACCCTGGCTACTAGCTATCTATTACAGGGCTACTGGAGGTTAAGCTTCTCAGCTACTTGCTCCGCGATGGGAGCCATCTGCTCCAGCAGCTCCACATACTGCTCATCAGTGCAGTTGGCGACTACCCCGCCGGCGACTACTTCCACTGAGGCCTTCGGGAAGTACGACTTCATGAAGGCCAAGACCTGCCTTGGGATCTATCTCGCCATATGCTTCACATAGGCCGCCAGCCGGCTTGGAGCTTCCTTGAGGCGATCCACTAGTGGAGCAATCTTGGGGCCGCCCGGGTGCGGCACCAGGAGCCTTGCGATCGGCAGTGCGGCTTCCTCAAGCTCCTTCAGTTGGGCCCGCAGTGCCTCGCAGTCTTCATTCAACTTCTGCAAGGATTTGTAGCAGTTGACGAGATCGCGGTCAGATGCAATCCGGAGCTCCATGTGCTTCTCGCACTCGAAAGCAAGTTCTTTGTAGTCGAGCTCGAGTACCTGGCGGGCTTCTTGCTCCCGGTAGAAGAGGTTCTTCATGCTCATCTCCGAAGACTTCGACTGCTCCCACCGGCCCTCAAGCTGCGCAACACAAGAGCAACGGTGCGGCGGGTCAGGGACTTCTCGACCTCCAACAACTACCCGACAAGTCCAGCGGCGTACCTTTGTTCTTGTTGCGGAGGCCCTTATTCTTCCGCACCAAGTCGTCCCCCTTCGCCTGCAACTCTTGGACATCGTTGTGGTATTTGGCGAAGGCGGCGTCGAGCTTCGACTGCATGGCAGCCGCGTGCTTCCGCGACTTCACAAGTTGCTCTTCCAGCGCCTCGGCCCGGAGCACCGCGTCTCCATAACCTTGCAGCATATTGGACTTGTCGCGGGACCTCTCCGCAACGTCGTGCATAGACAACTCAAGTTTCACGAGTACTCAACGATAGAGGATTGGCTACTCAGAAGCTACGGCTACTTACCTTCATCCACTGCTCGGCCTGGCGGATCGCCTCCAGGTGCTTCGCCACCGTCGCCGGCTCGACAAGATCGTCCGCGAGCAGCTCTATTTCGCCGCGACTACTCGCGGTGGCCTCCGTCATCAGCGCAGAATGGATGGGCTCTGAATCCTGGATCTCCGGGGAGCGGATAGCCACCTCCAGAGCGACCTCTGGTGACGTGGTGACCCCCTCTCCCCCGGCCGCCACGGCAGCTTCCTCGACGACTTCTTCCATAGGCTCGGGGGCTCCTCCCGCAGCCTCCGGGACCTCTGGTGTCACTTCTGCATCGGCACCCCCGCAGGGATGTCACTACCTTCAGCCTCAGCGCCTGTCAAAGAGAAGACAAGTGCATCAGTGACTACGACTACTCCTCGAGGAGCACCATAGCTTCAGAAGAGTACTCACCTTCGACTACGCTGGCCTCCGGCAGCGGCGTTTCGGTAGCCGGTGGCTTGGGCACCGCCTGGGAAGCAGGAGCGGACTCCTCGGCGGGCGGCGCGACTTCTTCCGCCACCGCTGAAGAGGGTTCATCCCCCTACCAGGACAGATCCGTGGATTTCCTGCAGAAGCACACACAATTGGTCGTCAGTCAACCTCGACTACTACAACAAGTACCACTCGGGAAGATGCAGTACTTACAAGTTCGACCGGACTATTGTCACGGCCGGGGCACCAAGGATGCTGGCGATATCGACCAGTCCACCCTCGGCGGGTACCTCCTCTTGCGCCCCTGCGGCTACCGCCTCCTCTGCAGCAACGGCGGCCGGCGCAGTGCTCTCCTGCGCTCCTGAAGCCACCACCTCTTCAACGGCGGCGGCTACGGGCTCCGTGCTCCCCTGTGGAGCAGGGGGCTGGCGCTCCAACTGCGCCAAGAGCTCTTCGACAGTGGGGGCTGGACTACGACTTCCGACTGGCTCCCCCACTGTGTCCCACACGCCTTCATCGCCCTCCTCGACGGGCTCCGCTGGCGGCACCTCCTGCATACAAGGAAGACTACTCATCAGCAAGGGTACTCATGCGATGGGTACTCGACTACTCTAGTCAAGACATATTACCTCCTGAGGCGTGGTCTCTGAGACCTTAAGCTTCTTTGCCACCCGCTTGCGGGCGGGGTTGCGCGGCTTCCGTGGCGGCGCAGCCAGGCTAGCCTCCAGGCTAGCCGGAGGGTCTTGCACCAGAGGCACATGAGGTAAGCCTGGACGGTTAAACCTCGACCGCAACTGAAAGCGGTCCTGCAACGTCTCGTCGTCGTCGTCGTCGGTGGTGTCTTCCACGATGACGGTGTCATCGCCTTCACCAAGTTCTCGCCGCTCTTTTGCCTTCCCTTCCTTCGGGATCTCGACCCCGCTCGGGGGTGGCTGCGGCTCGGAGACGAACTTTTTCAAGTCATCCTGCAAGACACGAAGACATTAGCACATCCACTCCAAGTTAGGACTACTCGACTAAGGGAGTACGACTACTCACCTCCTTTGGCGGGTGTGAGGCGGAGTACTCCTGGACAGGGCACGCCGTGTACGGCGGCATATCCTTGATGATCCGTGACAGCCTCTCGATGATGTCGCTGTCGTCCAGCTCGCATCCGGGCATCCGCGACGTGTAGTCGTCGCCGGTGTACTCGAAGCCCAAGGTGTCTCGGGCCATCAATGGCTGCACCCTCTGCTTCATGAAACTGAAGGCCACGTGCTCGGCCCTCAGTCTCGCTTCCCTGAGCACCTTGATGCGTGCCAGCAGCTCGGGAAGCTGGATCCCCTCCTGCATGGTGGGCTCCGTGTTCCACCACTCGCGGTGCCTGGGCTGTCGTCCGCTTGGCTTCGGCAGGTCGGGGTGGTGGTTCGTGATGTAGAACCACCTTGTCTTCCAGTCAGTGTTGGAGTCAACAAGCTTGTACGCGAGATACTGCTCCGCGGCGTCTTCTCTCAACTGGATGCCGGCTCCTCCGACTACCCTTGGGTTGGTGGCACTTGGCTGCGGCTTGACCCGGAAGAACTTCCGGAAAAGGATCCAGTGCGGCTTGATCCCAAGGAAGGCCTCGCAGAAGTGCACGAAGACCGCGACGTGGAAGATACCGTTGGGGTTCAGATTCAGGTACTCGACTCCATAGTACCTGAGGAGACCCTTGAAGAAATCGCTGGCCGGGAGCGCAAGCCCGCGCTCCATGAACCGCGCGAACATTGGAATCTCGTCTTCAGCTTTCTCCATTGGATATGGATCTCCAGCAGCGGCCCTCCACATGTCGACCTCTTTCTCCCGGATGAACCCGCTGTTCAGGAGGACCAACAGATCTTCCGTCTTCACCTTGGACTTTTTCCACTCGCGGCTTGGATCAGCCCGCGGTGGAGACATTGGCGACGCTACTCCGGTGGGGGCCGCGGCGGCCTCTTCGCGGCCCCTCTTCTTCATGGCGGCCTTTGACGACTTGGATGGTGACGGTTTCATTCTCCAAGTACAAAGCGTCTTCACGCGCATCCGCTCAGGGGCTACCCTAAAAGCTCTGGGTGGCGGCGCACTTGGATCTACTACGGCGGCAGCGTGCGCTGGGAGTAGATCTACCTCAGATGGAAACGAAATGGCTACAGCCCGAATGGGTGAAAACCCTAAGGGTTTTGGCTTCTATTTATAAGTCAAACCGGCTCCGCAACGGCCGGATGGCTAAGTCCACGCGCAGCTGACTCAGCGGCTCAGCGTGACCCTTCATATTCTACTAGTCGACGCGCCTCACCTCGGGGGCTCGGCTACTTCTACTCGACTACCTGGGAAGCGGCTAGTCTGAAGAGCATCTCAGGACACATACTTCAAGATGACCCTTCAATTCGAGAGGAAGTACTCGACTTAAGGCTCGGGGGCTCTGTGCCACGTGTCCTTCGGTTTTTTCTCCGGATTTTTCGGGATTTTCTTGCCAAGACTTCAGAAGGACCCTCAGCGAGAGCCTGCGGCTCAACCTAAGGCTCGGGGGCTACTCCATATGGAGTGCGATTTTGCAATCGCACCTCCATATCAGCTCCGGCTTCAAGACAAGACTAGCATTTTTTGAAGACCTTCGAAGGCAGTGCTCGAGGACGCTTGGGACTACTCGAGAAGACTTCAAGATTGCTCAAACATCAGCTGGAGTACATGCCAGCCTCGGGATGCTTCGACTACTCTTGAGGACTTTTGACTTGTAGCACTCGGGGACGCTTGAGGACTACTCGTTAAGGTCGTCAAGACTACTTGAAGCTGTCCTTCTCGACTACAAAGTACTCGGGGGCTTGTCGTATGAACTTCCCTGGGCCCACTACCTCGGTGGGTACCAGGACCGACTACTTGGTGGGCCCCTGGGACTACCCGGCTTGCGCTACACGGTACCTGAAGGCGTGGAGCACAAGGACTACACAGGAGTAGTACTCGGTTAGGGAGCTGTACATGTTCCGCACTGTATGGAGGACTCCTAGACGTACTCGACTAGTACTCCCTCCCTACTCCGACTTGTAACCCTGCCTCCCGGACTATATAAGGCGAGGCAGGGACCTCTCTCTAGCATCAAGCATCAACTCACGGCGCACTATTACACCATCGTGTAATCGTGCCCAATCAATCCAGAGCTACGCAGCATACAAGACGTAGGGTATTACGCACCTCGCGGCCCGAACCTGTCTAAATTGTGTGCCACGTGTCTCTTCCTTCGAGTTACCGATCTCAGCGAGTCACATTCATCTACTTCGGGTACTCCCCTTAGTAGGTTGCTGGTCTAAAACACCGACAGTGAGACCATTAAGAGGTAGACAAAAGTAGTCGACATGGCGACAAGAGAGCGCGCGATTGCTCGTTGTTCCGCATGGCGGAGAGCAGGATTGCGCAGTGCCTCCTCAGGGTGCAGCCGTTGTGCGCCTCCAGCACTCAGTACACGAAACGTCGTGGCAAGAGCCTCCTAATTTCGTGTACCAAGCCTGTGACAGTCAGTCAACGATCCCCAAGGAATAACTGGCACGGTGTAGCTCTGCTGGCAGGTAGCCGTCGAGAGGCGTACACGAAGTAGTCTTCAGCATTGGTTCCTGTATGCAGAAAACAAGATGAAGAAAAAATAATTATTGAAATAAGTGACTTATCTTGATTCGTGGATGAGTGTCGACGAAGCCGTGGCGGTCGATGATGGAGCCGCGACGGTTGGAGCTGAAGTCGACTAGTTGGAGCTGGATCCGACTTGTTGTTGATGCCGCGAAAGCCGTTCTCGACTAGTTTACTAGTCGAGATAGTAGTCGAAGTAGTCGTCCACCCAGGAGACGATGTCGCGGCGGCGTACGGTGTAGTCGATGTAGAGCCGCTGTGGTCGGGAGACGAGTACTCGCGGCGCATAACGAGGTTGACATAGAGCCCGTGCGGCCGGAGACGTAGCCGTACTCACGTACATCTTCGGTGTACATCAAGCAGGGACCTTGTAGCTTGCCTGGTAGGTTCCCGTGTGCGGGTAGCAAAGAGCCTCATAATTGTACTTCAATGGGTGAGTGTAGCAATTTCTTGGCTGGTTGAGTTGGAATCCAAGCAGATGGATTTTGCCATTGATCCGCGTGCAATTTTGCATGGTGCTTTGACTTGTACTTGGCCTGCTGTTGTTGCCTTCCTCCGCTTGATTAACATCCCGTACTTTCCTATCCATCAAGTTGCAGTGCGCCCCATGGGCACGTTTCGGATGCGGACTCCGAGCACTTCGGCAGGATGACCGGATGAGGGACGGAGACGCGGATTTGCGTGTTGACCGATCTTTAGCCAATTTGTATTCCACGCACACTGATCCAACTCGGATGCAGACCTCGCCAAATTGGAAATTGATCTTTTTTGGTAGTGCGACGAACTTGAGACGTGACGCGTTGTTTGCCGCTGAGTAGATTGATTTTGAAAAGTGGTCCGTCGGATTCGCTCGATGATCCTGATGATGGCCCCACGGTGGGCGTCAGCTGTCGGTGTTTCAACCTCTCGGCCTCCACGGGAGGTACCCGCAGCAAGGTAGAAGGTGAGGATCGCCATGATCTGGAACCCGAAGGTCTGTGCAAGGACACAAGACACGAGATTTATACAGGTCCGGGTAGCCAGAGTAGCTACCCTATGTCCTGTTTAGAGTAGTATTGCGCCATGCGCTTGGTGTTGTCCCCGGAGGGATTGAGGATGTTTGGCTAGGTACCCGCCCCTCTTTTATTTAGTCCAGGGGGCGGGTTCCTAGTCGGTTACAAGGCAAGAGTCCTAGTAGGATTACACAGAGCGAGTCCTAGTAGGAGTACAGGGGAATTCTAGTAGGAGTCCGTCTTCTACTCTTCTTCCTTCCTTGCATGAGTACCCGGGGTGTATGCCCGACAGTGTCTCCCCCGCACCCGAATCCCAACAAGGAGTGGAAGAAATCGAAGGCCAAGACTGAGGACCTGTTGGCGCTGCTGAACATCGGATTTCTCTGGGAGAAGGAGGTCGACATGTGGCACGCCGCCGCGGGAGATCCATACCCGATGGAGAAAAATCCGGATGAGATCCTAATGTCCACGCGATTCGTGGAGCACGGGTTGGCCCTGCCAGCAAGCAACTTCTTCAAGGGTCTTCTGGTGTATTACGGTATAGAGTACCTCAATCTCAATCCCAATGGCATCTTCCACACTTCCGTCTTCTTCCATTTTTGCGAAGCATTCTTGGGGATCAAGCCCCACTAAGTATTGTTCCGGAAATTCTTCCGTGTGAAGCCCCAGCCGAGTGCCAACGACCCGCGAGTAGTCGGAGGGGTCGGCATCCAGATGCGCGAGGACGCCACCGAGCAGTACCTGGCGTACAAGTTGATCGACTCCAACCAAGACTGGAAGTCGAAGTGGTTCTACATCACCAACCACCACCCGGAGCTGCCGAAGCCCAGCGGGAAGCAGCTGAAGCACTGGCCCTGGTGGAATACCGAGTCGACGATGCAGGAGGGTATTCAACTACCCGAACTACTGGTGAAGATCAAGGCTTTGAGGGAAGCCGGGCTGAGGGCCGAACATGTGGCCTTCAGCTTTATGAAGAGGAGGGTGCAGCCGCTGATGGCTTGCGACACCCTCGGCTACCAGTACACCGGCGAGGGTGATTCGTCGCGGATGCCCGGAGGCGAGATTGATGATGACGACATCATCGATAGGCTGGGCAGGGTCTTTAAGGACATGCCGGCGTACACACCCTGTTCAGTCCCGGAGTACTCTGCCGCTCAACCACCGAACGAGGTCAGTAGCCGCACTCAGTGTCGAGTACTGGTTATGTAGTAGTAGTCGTGCTCACCCAATGTGCTTGTTGCAGGATGACATAGTAAAGTTTGCCTCTGAGCCGGCTTCGCCTCCCCGACTTGTGGAAATTCCAGAGGAGAGGAAGGGGAAGGCTAAGGAGCGCAGTGAAGTCGGCGAATGTGACGACACCATCATTGTTGAAGACACATCAGATGAGGAGGACGAGGAGACGCTTTAGGAGCGGTTCCAGCTGCGGTCGAGGTTCAGCCGCCCTGGACTACCCAATGTTCCTCTCATCCAAGATCCTCCGACTAGTTTGGAGGCTAGTTTGCCTGCGCCGCCGAGGAGGCCGCGCAACGTGGCATACAAGCGCGTGGCCAAGAAGCTGAAGGTCACTGAGACCATGTCTCAAGAGGTAAACTCCTCGAGTAGTGTAGTCGAGTACTTGTCTCTCGATGTTGTGTATGCGGATGACAAAATTTTGTTGCTTGCAGGAGATTCCGCCTTCCGATCCCGTATACTGAGGGGATGAAGGCGACTGGGAAATGGTGGGGGAGCCGGCTGAAAGAAGCCGCAGCCCAGCCCCTGCCGTGACAGAAGTCGAGCCGCAGGCGCAGGTCGCTGGGAGCAGGACGGAGCTAGGCACAATTCCTGCTGCTGAAGAGCCAGTGGCTACTGAAGCTGAGAAAGAGGTGCCTGCTGAAGCCGAACTTGTCGACATCGCCAGCATACTTGGCGCCCCGATCGTGACTGTTGTCTGGTCGAGCTTGTAAGTGAACATCTTTCCCGAGTAGTACATGTAGGTTAGTAGTCGTACTTGGTTGACAACCAATTGTATACTGTGCAGGAAATCCATAGACTTGTCCTAGGAGGAGGATGAACCCAGCGCAGCAGTGGCTGAAGAAAGTTCTGCGCCAGCCACTGAGGAGTCTGCTTTCCTCCCCCAAACTGAGACCGTGGCGCCAGACATGGAGGCTATGCTGCCGGAGGCCAGCATGGTAGAAGGTGAGTACGCTGCGTAGGCGCAGTCTTCCCCAAAGAGTAGTCGTAGCCACCGAGGGAGATTAATCCATGTGTCGTTTGTTGACAGGGGCCGAAGCCAAGGGAAGCACCATCCTCGAGGCTGTACCCGTTGAAGGCCTGGTGCCGGAGGTCCAAGAGGCCGCCGGAGCAGACCTAGATCCGGCGGAGGTAGCCAGCGGAGGAGCCCCTGTGATGGCCGAAGAGAAACACGACGTAGTACTGCCAGATTCAAACCTGGAAGTAGTCGTCTGTTCACCGGAGATTCAGGATGCGGAGCCGCTCTGTTCGGCACCGATGTCTGGGGCCGCCACGAGTGGTCGTGGTGGGATCGAACTTCTGGCGGACGATCTCGTCGACCCGGCGGCATTAGTGCGACACTTGGAGGCGATGCGCCGGGCTGAGCAGTGGATGAAGGTAAATGTCGGTACCCTTGAGTAGTCAATCTGCCATAAGTGCTGAGCACCCGAGTAACAGTTATTGTCCGCTGCAAGATGTCATGGAGAGATCCCGACAGAAATCTGACATGCTCCAGGGATACGGTGATACATTGCTCCGGTCGGAAGCATTGGAGGAAGAACTCGCGAAGGCCAGAAAGCACTCCGCCATACTCCAGTCGAAGCTTGACAGCGCCTTCGCCCAGTACCATAATGAAGTCCAGGACATGCAGGCGAAAAGCGACGAGCTGGTGCGCAAGAACAAGTCGCTCCGCAACAAGAACAAACGTATGCTGTTGTCTTGTCGAGTACCCCTTGGAAGTACCTTGCAGTGGTCTAACCCCACCTTGTTTGTTGATTGCAGAGCTTGAGACCCGGGTCGAGCAACTGAAGGCCTCAGAAGTCGACATGAAGAACTTCTTCTACCGGGAGAAGGAGGCCCGCGAGGTACTTGAATATGATTATAAGCAGTTGGCTTACGAGTGCGATAAGCACATGGAGCTCCGAATTGCCTCGGACCGTGACCTCGTCAACTGCTACAAATCCCTGCAGAATTTGAACGAAGACTGCAAGAAGTTACGGGCACAGCTCAAGGAACTTGAAGAAGCCGCACTTCCCATTGCAAGGCTACTGGTGCCTCATCCGGGTGGGCCGAAGATAGCTCCATTGGTTGACCGGCTGAGAGAAGCTCCTGGTCATCTTGCGATGTACGTCAAGCATCTTGCGAAATCCATCCCCAATCAAGTCTTGGCGTATATGAAGTCATACTTTTCCAATGCTCCAGTGGAGGTAGTCGCGGGCGGACTAGCCGCCAACTGTACTGATGAGCAGTACGCGGAGCTCCTGGAGCAGATGGCGCCGATAGCTGAACAAGTCGCTGGAAAGCTGAACCTCCAGTTGTCTCGTTCTCGCGAGATATGTATGCGATGTTCTCATCGTGGAGTTGTCACGAGTAGTGGTACTCTCCAGTAGGCCCATCGAGGGAGACACAGTAAGTTAGTTGATAGATAATCAAACTTTATTACTGAAAGAAGTACACCTGGATGGCCAGGGCCGTTTTACATGAGTAGTCGCCAGGACCCGAAGGCCGCCTACGGCTAAGTGGTGCTAGGGCGCATAGCCGCTTACAGCAGTAGATCTGTTAGTAGCCGGATAGGCTGGATCTAGGAGTACATGGTCTCTTAATAGACCGCTGCTAGAGTCCTTTGTCGCTCTGAGCAGCCCGAGATCCGTTAGTAGCCGTGAACACTGGATCTTGGAGTAGAGTAGTCCGGAGACTAGTTCCTGGACCCGGAGGCCGCTTACAGCGAAGGGGTCTTGGAGTAGTCGTACAGACTTGAGCCCCCAGGGTAGTCAAAAAACTAAGCGTAGAATCGACAGAGCTGGTCGATATTCCACGAGTTGCTGATGTCTTCACCTTCAAGGGTCTGGAGGCGGTAGGTGCCTGGTCCGGTCACCTTTACAACTATGAAGGTACCTTCCCATGGCGAGCTGAGCTTATGTAGTCCTTCCGTGTTCTGGATGCGGTAGAGGACGAGATCGCCAACGTTGAAGGAAAGTTCCTTGACGTTGCGGTCATGGTAGCATCGGATACCCTCAAGGTACCTTGCTGATTGGATGAGGGCGGCGCAGCGAGCTTCTTCGAGTCCATCGATATCTACTCGTCTGCTATCTTCAGATATGCCTTCGTCGTATTTCTCTACTGCTGGTGAATCCCACATGACGTCGGCAGGTAGAATTTCTTCGGAGCCATAGACCAGGAAGTAAGGCGATTGTCCCGTTGGCTTGGAGGGTTGAGTACGTAGCCCCCAGAGCACATTGGGTAGTTCCTTGATCCACTTGCCTCCTTTTGAGTTAGCAGCATCATGTAGTCACTTCTTGAGAGCATTGAGTACCATCCCATTGGCGCGCTCTACTTGTCCATTGGCCCGAGGATGGGCAACTGAGACATATCGGATGTCGATCCCGCTGTTCTCGCAGTACTCCTAGAACTGGTGACTGTTGAAGTTGGAGTCCTGGTCTGGGATGATGCGGTGGGGTAGTCCGTAGCGATGCACAAGTTCATCCAAGAAGTTGAGTACTCAGTCGGCGTTGGGGCTTGTAACCGGCTTGACCTCGATCCACTTGGTGAACTTGTCGATGGCCACCAATACTCTGTTGAATCCACCTGGCGCAGTCGAAAGAGGCCCAATCATGTCGAGCCCCCAGCAGGCAAAAGGCCAGGTTGACGGTATGGTGACTAGCTTGTAGGCCGGGACGTGTTGTTGCTTGGCGAAGTATTGGCACCCTTGGCACCTTCTGACGAGTTCTTCATCGCCCAGAGCTGTGGGCCAGTAGAAGGCTCGTCGGAAAGCCTTGCTGACCAGTGTGCGTGAAGACGCGTGGTTGCCGCAGACGCCTTTATGGATCTCCTCCAAGATGCCCTTGCCTTCTTCTCGGAGGACGCACTTCATGAGTACTCCAGAGGATGCGCCCCGCCTATAGAGCTTGTCCCCGACTAGGACGTTGGACTTGGCGCAGCGGATGAGTTGCTCGGCCAAGTTCTTGTCCGAAGGAACCTTCTGCCTGCGGATGTAGTCGATGATGTGTTGCCTCCAGTCCACGTCTATCATCATGACCTCCTGACCAGCTGGGAGATGTGCTGGATCAGTGGTCGGTGGTGCCGGCTCCGGGATGGATGGCGTGTGAAGCTCGTGGATGAAGACACCCGCTGGTACTTGGGCACGAGTAGAACCAAGTTTAGACAGGACGTCCGCTGCAACATTGTTGTCGCAGATGACGTGATGGAACTCGAGACCGTAGAACTTGTTCTTGAGCTTGCAGACTTCTAGGCAGTAGACGTCCATGTTCTCCTTGTTGCGGTCCCAGGACTTGTTGACTTGGTTGATGACCACTGCGGAGTCGTCGTGGACTAGTAGCCGCTTGATGCCCAATGAAGCTGCGAGGTGGAGCCCGTGTAGTAGAGCTTCGTACTCGGCTTCGTTGTTTGAGACCTTCCAAAAGATCTGCAGGACGTACTTGAGTTGTTCGCCCGTTGGAGAAATCAAGAGTACCCCTGCACTTGCGCCTTCAAGCTTGAGCGAGCCATCGAAGTACATCACCCAGTGCTCTGGGCGCTCGATTGGAGTAGGTAGTTGATTTTCCCGCCATTCCGCCATGAAGTCGACTAGTGCCTGCGATTTGATGGTTGTCCGTGGCTTGAAGTCGATGTTGAGGGTGCCGAGTTCGACTGCCCACTTCGAGATCCTTCTAGTAGCATCTTGGTTCCGCAAGATGTCGCCGAGCGGGTAGTCGGTGACGACGGAGATCAAGTACTCCTGGAAGTAGTGTCGTAGCTTCCGCGAGGTGATGAGCACTGCGTACAGTAGCTTCTGTACTGGTTGATAGCGTGCCTTATATTCTGACAGGACCTCGTTGACAAAGTAGACTGGTCGCTGGTCTGGATAGGCTTGGCCGTCTTCCTGCCGCTCGACGACGATGGAAGTACTGACCACGTGAGTAGTCGCGGCAATGTAGAGCAGTAGTTGCTCCTTTTTGCGAGGAGCCGTGACGACTGGTGGCTTGGATAAGAAGTCCTTGAGCTGAGCAAGGGCTTGGTCTGCCTCTAGAGGGAAGGACCGAAACGGCGAACCAGAGAGGGGGGGAGTGAATGGGAGCCGATAAAAATTCTTCTTGAAGGAGATGGAAACTCCAACAAGATGACCACGGCTTCCTACACACATCTCCGACTCACTACCTAAGTTGGCCAAGCCCACATAGCCACTGGAGTGCCACTGGACCTAGGAACCAACACACAACCTTCCGACCCGAGAACGCAGCGGAACACCAAACCTCCAGACCACAGACCAACACCGGTCAGACTGGTGAGCACCATCGGTCAGACCGGCCCTGCTGGTGAAACTTGGTGACTTCCACTAAGTGGCTCCACACCGGTAAGGCCGGTGTGACACACCGGTCATATCGGTCTAATCCTGAAAGCCGCCAAATCGCCAAACAGGCCAACCGACCTCCAAATAGACCCAAACTCGAAACAGCCCCAACACAGGACAACGGCAAACACACCCAAACGTTCACCCGAGCAAAAACCCACCAAGGGTTGCACCGGTCAGACCGGTCAAGAGCACCGGTTAGACCGGTGTAGCCTGGGCAGCTCGGGATGAACAGCACCCGCGGGTCAACTCCCCCAAATCCAAATTTCGATCTCCCGAATCGCTCCACGGACTTCAACAAGACTTTGGGGATAATAGGGACACCTCATGAGGAGTCCATAGCCAAGTTTAATCCCACCAAAACTTGTCCAAAAAGGAGGAATCGAGGAAATCCCGCCAAGAACACCTCTAACCCTAAAACTCGGAAAACCCCAAGATCTAGCCCCTTTACTCACGGATTTGGGAGGGGAATCACAGCCCAAAGAACCATGAAGGGTTCCCACAAATTCCCCCCATCAAATCCCCAAGAGAAAGGTCCCGAAAACAACCCAAGAAAACACCAAGAAAGGGCTCCGAAAATCACCACCAAGAACAACCGGGAACAACACAACAAGGCCTTAAGGAACCACGTTGAATCATCTATACATGCCACAAAGGTTCATACAAGGTCTAGCTTGCCGCCCGATCATCCAACCCTCTCACAAGAACTCACCATGAAGCTCTCAAGCTAGTCCTATGGAAATCCTAAGAAAATAGGAAGGGAAAATAGGAAATCAAATGAACTAGGGTTCATAGAGCTTGGCTGCCATCCTCTCACCTCATGGGTTATATGGAGGCAACCGAAAGTCTAAAATACCCTTTCCTAATAACTAAGGATACAAGCCCCTCAAGGGCGGTGTTGACAGTTAATAGTTGTAACAAAGTTCGTTTAGACTTGCAAGCGGACAAGTCTCCCGTCGTAGTCAAGGGACCCTTCTTCCCTCGAGTGGTGAACCCAAGGTATCGAATCCGTGGAACAAATGTGTGACGCAAAAGTTGATCTAGTAAAGCCAAGAAACTTCAATCTTCGAGAGAAGAGAAACCCTAATGCATCTAGGGAGGAGGCGAACGGGCACTGGACACGGCTGGGTCAGCCGGCTTGGGCCGGCCGGCCTGGGCCCATCCAGGCCCAGCCCGTGGCCTCCTTTGCTCTATGTCGGTTCCCGTGTCTTCTAGATGTTACCCCCTTCTGCATGTAGGTCCATGTCGTCAATTTCTCTGCGAGTTGGACATAACTCCTTGTCTTGCAAGATTCAGCACATTTCTGGTTTGGTCCTCGGAGTTTGTCATCTTGTCTGGTTGAGTCCCTGGCTTCTTGGAGTCAAGTTTGCTTCACTGCATGACTTGTACGGGCTTCAAGATCTTGTCATAAGGTGCTTGATGAACTTATCTCGAAAGTCTTGCTTTCAACGCTAAAACCCTGCATAAACACTAAACTGCAAAACCGACATGCACACGCGAACTTGTTATAACACGGGGGTTAGTACCAATGGATAAGGTCTAAAACTTATGACAACACCGAAGGTAAACTCATGGCTAGGTTGACGGATTTTCACCATCAACAGGCGGTTTTGGAAGTCTTCAAGCTTTCTCCATCGGACGGATGCCCGGCGACCGCAACCTGCTTAGCCTCGACGCAAGCCTTGCGATCCCGACGCGTGTCCTCCGCTTCGAAGATTCCGGACTGCGTAGTCGTACACCGGTAAGACCGGTGCTCCTCACCGGTCAGACCGGTCTGGCACTGTTGCAGCACCGTCTTCGGTTCTTCGATCTTGGCTTTGTGGATCAATCAAGGAACCTAGTGATTTTCTGGTGAACGACCGGAAACCCCGCGAACTCGGTGTAGCCTCCGCCAATCTCCACTCATGACTCGGCTCCCACGTAGTCCCGACTCGACCTTGGTTTTGTGGCTCAACCAAGAAACCGTCCATGACTTCATCTTGCTGTTCATGCCATCATGCGGCCCGCACTTGACCCCGCTGGCCACCGGGTCCCTCGAACGAAGCCTACTTGTCTTCTCCACACCTGGAGGCCTCACCGGCGACGACCTTTCGCGCTTGTTCTTCACCTGCACCAACACCAGTCAAGCAGCAACCTGCACCTGCAATACTTAGCCAAGAATCAATCCACACAACGTTGTCAATCACTCATCACACAAGGAAGCGACCATCTACCGGTCCTCGAACCACACATGGTCCTCAATCTCCCCCTTGATGAGTCAAAAAGAAACTCCAACAAGCGATCGAAAGCCAAACAAAGGCAAAGAGCAAGATCAGAAAACAAAGCTCAAGTAAAGAGCGCAAACCACCGAAACAAAGCTCAAAAAACCACAAAGAGCTCCCCCTACACACATGCAAGCTCCCCCTGAACCAATGCAACTCCGCCTGGACGAATACATGCAAACCACTTGAAAACAGGGCAGCTGCAACAACTTCAGCTCACACCGATCAGACCGGTCACCACCACCGGTCAGACCGGTGCCCAACATGTGCACAGGACCAGGACTCTGACCGGTCAGACCGGTGACCTTGACCGGTCGTACCGGGGCACACCGCGAGCCCAGAAATGGCTCGAAACCACCTAAAAACCTTCTAAATGCATCCAGCAAGCCATTTCAAGCTCAAACTTCTCCCCCTTGTTGACAATGCATGAATCAAGCCAAAAATGCAAAACTTTCAACCTAGAGCTTCTCAAATAGACAAAATTCAACAAAGGATGCTACACATTTCCAAATGAGCAAGTTAGATACTCTATAGCTTCGTATCGACCTCAACTACATGATTATCAAGTTTCACAACCATTGGACGAAGCTAAGATGGATTTGGGCAACTTTGCGAAAAACTTGCCTCTGATGAGCAAAGTCCTAAACATGATCAAAACATATCAAAATGGCAAAGCCACACAAACTTCATGCTAGGACAGCCATTCTAATCATAAGACCATCACAAACACCCACAAGCACCTCATGTCATGTCAAAGCCACTGAGCCATGTGCCTACTTCTATGTTTGAGACTTCTCATTGGTAGGCATCATGCAACGGTTTAGCACCCAAAGCAAATTAAATTCAACACATACGACATGGGAGCACATTTTCCAAGCATTTTTCATTTCATTTTCAGATTTATAAATGGTACATGAAATGTCTTTGCGACAAAAAGGAACTTATGCCCCTCCATAAAATAAAGCAAGAGGGCTAAACATTCATGATGGAAAATGAGCCTTTGGCCCCATATGATCAATAAACTAGCTATACAACCACGGATTAAGCATAACAAAGCCACTAAAACATGTCAAGATCATATAAAGGCATTTACACATGAGAGAGCATATATGTGACATTTTTCAAAAACATAGCCATCAACCATGGATTATTCATCAAGATCATCAAGAGCTAAGCCAACCTAACCATAGCGTACCAAACAAGCTCACAAAGACATAAATAGCATTCCATGGTGAACAATGTATATAAGAGAAGCTTTTCCTATCCAATGCATATGATACATAATGCATGCAATCTAAGATATAAGGATGCCTATACATCATGTTACATATGCCATGCCAAATGCAAGAAATGCACAAAGGAAAGCTATACATATGTTACAAAAGGAGCTCCTACACACCCAACTCAAGAAATCAAACACACACCAAGTTCCCACCGCCAACGAGTCAAAGTTGCTTGATCTAGGGGTTTGGTGAAAATATCGGCTAGTTGGTCATGTGTGGGTACATGGATCAAAGCTATCTTTCCTTTCTCTACGTTGTCTCTCCGAAAATGATACCTCACTTCTATGTGCTTGGTTTTGGAATGGAGCACTGGGTTTTTTCCAATGCTTATGGCACTGGTGCTATCACATTGAAGTGGGACATGGGTATACTCCTCACCAAAGTCACTCATGGTGTATGAAATCCAAAGGAACTGAGAGCAACAACTAGCAGCGGCAACGTACTCGGCCTCGGTAGTGGATGGAGCAACACTAGACTGTTTGCGGGAAGACCAAGACACCAAACAAGAACCCAAAAACTGGCAAGTTCCAGAAGTGGACTTCCTATCCAATCGACACCCGGCAAAATCCGCGTCTGAAAAACCATGAAGCGCCAAAGAAGAGGACGCAGAGTACCAAAGGCCGAAGTCGGGAGTGTGACGCAAGTACCTAAAAATTCGCTTCACTGCTTGCTGATGCGAAGTCTTCGGAGATGCTTGAAAACGAGCGCACAGACATACCGAGAACTGGATGTCTGGCCTCGTCGTCGTCAAGTAGAGGAGTGACCCGATCATGCTTCGGTACTCCATCTGGTCCATGTGTTCACCTTCCTTGTCCGCATCAAGAGCCGTAATCGTACCCATCGGCGTTGTCGTAGCCTTGGAATCCACCATCTTTAACTTCCGCACAATGTCCTTGGTGTACTTAGCTTGGTGCACAAATGTTTCTTCCTATGATTGTTTGATTTGTAGCCCATGGAATAACTAGAACTCGCCCATCATGCTCATCTCAAATTCCCTGCTCATGTCCTCTGCAAACCTTGCAACAAGAGAGTTAGACGAGCCACCAAAGACAATATCATCCACGTACACCTGCACAATCTGGATATCTCTGCCCTGCCTCAGTAAAAACAAGGTCTAATCGACCTTCCCCATCTCAAAACCTCTCTCAAACAAGAACCCCCTCTACCTACCATAGCAAGCTCTAGGCGCCTACTTCAACCCATACAGCGCCTTCCTCAACTTGTACACCCGGTGGGGTTACTTCTCACTCTCAAACCCAGAAGCTACCTCACATACACTTCTTCCTCCAACACACCATTCAGGAAAGCACTCTTCACATCCATTTGGTGCAACTTGAACCCTTTATCCACAGAAAAGGCTAGAAGGATCCTAATCGCCTCCAAACGGGCTACGGGAGCAAAGGTCTCCTCGTAGTCGATCCCCTCCTTTTGACGGAACCCCAGAGCAACAAGCCTCGACTTGTTTCACACAACCTCACCTTTCTCTCCCTCTTTGTTCTTCCATACCCACTTTGTACCAATCGGCTTACACCCTGGGGGAGGGTCAACCAACTCCCAAACCTGATTCCTCTTAAAGTTCTCCAACTCCTCATCCATCGAATGAACCCAATTGTGATCAGATAGTGCGTGACCAATGTCTTTGGGCTCATAAGTAGCAACAAATGCAGCATGAGCGAAATGAGAATTGTTCTGAACCCTCGACCGTGTAGTGCGTTCATTCAAGTTGCCGATGATCCTCGAAGCTGGGTGATCAACTTGTACTCACTGGGGAGGTTCTCGCCTCGATGCTACCTCCCCCTCAACTATAGCTTCTCCTCGATCTTGATTTGTCATCGTAGGTGTAGGAGAGGGTCCGTCCACCACCGTGGTCGAAGTAGTGGGTACATGTTCAGCCGGGGGCACCACACCGCCATCTTCATCGTCTCCATGTTCATGCTCCTCCAGAAAGATCTCCTCGCCAAGCTCATCATCACCTGCACACTCAAAGACAAGCTGACTACATGGCTGTGTCTCGTCGAAGGTTACCTCGCAAGTCTCCACGATTTGGTTAGTTTCAAGATTGAGCACACGATATGCTCTAGAATGAGATGCATAACTAAAGAAAATACCATCGACAGACCTAGCCTCAAACTTATCCAGCTTCTTCCCTTTCTTCAGAATAAAGCATTTGCAACCAAAGACATGGAAGTGACTCACCTTGGGTGTGCGACCGTGCATCAGCTCATAGCAGGTTTTCTTCTTATGCACTCTGAGGTAGATCCTGTTCGACACATAGCACGCGGTATTCAGCGCCTCAGCCCAATACCTTCTCGGAGTCCTATGCTCATCAAGCATCGTCCGAGCCATCTCGCACAAGGTCCTGTTCTTCCTTTCCACAACACCATTCTGCGGAGGCGTATACAGACTCGAAAACTGGTGCTCAAGACCCAAGTCATGACAAAAGGTTTCAAAATGAGAGTTTCTGAATTCCGAGCCATTATCACTGCGGATTGCTCCTATGGCATCTCCGTGCCTCTCGTTTCTCAACCTCAAGAATAGATCTCGAACAAAACCAAACGTCTCCCCCTTGTCCTCAAGAAAGAACACCCACGCATACCGAGAATAGTCGTCCACCACAACAAGGACATACCACTTCCCACCCGCAGATCGCACACGAGCTGGGCCAACAAGGTCCATATGGAGCAGCTCGCATGGACGCTCATTCATCACATTGGTGAGAGGTGGGTGAGAAGAGGCTACGATCTTGGCATGCCTACACAGCGCACAAACCAACTCTTTCTCAAGCCTCAACCGTGGCAATCCTCGAACCAAATTGAGCTTACTCAAGCGAGACAAAAGGTCAAAGCTCAAGTGACCTAACTTCCTATGCCACTTTCACAACTCACTCGAAGAACCAGCCAAACAACAACGCTCCACACCCGAAGACTAAGAAAAATCAGCATGAAACACCTAACCCTCGGGAACGACCATACAGACAAGGTCCCCTCGAGAGTCCAAAAATTGAGAACCACCAGGCCGAAACAACACCTTAAAGCCCTCATCGAACAGCTGGGACAAAGAAAGCAAATTGTACCCCAGCGATTGAACAAGAGCAACACGCCTGAGAGTGATCTTGTCACTCAACTTAACCTCACCTTTTGAAAGCACACGCCCACGCCCATTGTCCCCAAAAGTGATGTACCTCCTTGTCACCACCGGGACGAGACTTGAGAACCACCCCCTGTCTCCGGTCATATGCCTCGAGCAACCGGAGTCAATCAACCAAATGTTCTTCAAGTCTCCCACCTGAAAGTCAAAAACGAGCACGTGAGCGAACAAACGACTCAGCACTGGGGTTAGTACCAAAAGAGTAAAACTAGTGCCGAGCCATTTGCTTGAAAGTGTGGTTAGCACACACAAAACCATTTTCCTATCAAAACTACCACCACGAACACCACCTCAGTAACCACTCCGAGGAAACCAGCCTTCTCTGCCTGGAGGAGGACCAAAACCATGAAAGAAGGCCCGTGTAATGTCCCTCCTCTCCTTATCAAAGCTACGACTCCTCCCATCACCGTAGTGAACTCGAGGGGGAGAATGCCTAGCAACCTGACCTCCTGCAAACTCTCCAGCCCAACCACCAGAACCACGACCTCCAGAAACAACCCTCGCACCTGTACGAGCACGAAACCCAAACTACTGCCTGTCCAGGCCTGCCGCACCGGTCCGCCGGTGCCCCGCACCGTCCGACCGTGTAGCTCGGGCGCGAGCACCTCCAACAGCCTTCCGCTCTCCCCAAGCCCGAACTGTCCTCACACTCGCCTTAGCCCTGGGCATCTGCACACAAGGCTCAAGTACACCATCGGAAGGGTGGTACTTGTCCTTGTTAGCCCACTCCTTCGCCATTCTCTCCTCTCGCTTCCTTTTGAAGCAAAACTCATCCTTATGGCCATCTCTCCCACAATAGCCACAATGAAACCTCACAAGCTTAGGTTTAGGCTTGGGTTGGGGCTGCTCACTTGGTTTCTCTCCACTCGAATTCTCCATCGGTTTCTCCTCACTAGCCTTCTCACTTTCTTTCCCAAATAACACTTTCCCCGAAGTGCTCACAAACATTATAGCCTTTTGGAGATCATGTGTGTGTGTGTAGGAAATACAGGTGGGGCTGGGGTTGTGTCTAGTTGGTCCTAAGATGGTTAGGTTTAGGAGGGAAATCATTTTTGTGGTCGGTTTTTGGTGGCTATAGGATATTCTCTCCACTTCCCTCACCAACCATGTTTGCCCCAAGTCCCTCACCATCCTGCCTCTTAAATGCCTCGATCATCATCCTCAATTGAGGCTCATGACTAGACAAACAACCCATCAACTTTCTCAGCTCATCATTCTCATCCTGCAACCGATCGACATAATGCGCAAGTTCCAAATTCTTCAAAGCATGCATTTCACAGGTAGAGCAATATGTAGGAATTGGTTCTTTCAGCTTAGCCTCAAGGGAAGCAGTGTAAGCATGCATCTCATCAATCTTAGCATGCAAAACAGGGCAACAAGTGCAAGCACCTAGCAAAGCAGGTCTAGAATTAAGCTCAGCCACTTCAACCTTACGCATATCTAGTTCCTCACACTTGGAGGCATGCTTCTCCTTAAACAAAGCAAACTCAGCAAGAAAGATGGAGCAATCAACACAATCAACCTCATCCGAAACAACAGGGCTAGCCTTAAGGGAATCAATCTCAAGCTTGCTATCTAGAACCTGTGTTTCTAGCTCAGCCACTCTAGTACTAGCATCCTTGAGTGAAGCCTTAAGCTCTTTACTCATTTTCTTGGCCTCTCTAAGCATGTCATCGCGGTTATCAAGCAACGAGCCAAGCCTCTCATTCTACTGGCGCAAGAAGGGAAGTTCATCACGCACCTCGTCGTCGGAATCAGAGTCCGAGTCGCTCTGTGTGCTCTTCTTGCTGCCGAGCTCAGCGCCATGGTACAGAAGCCATCTCTAGCGAAGCAGCTCAGCCCGCTCAGGTTCTTGTACGACTTCCTGCTCTTGCGATGATCGCCTTCATCTTCACTGCTGCTTGAGCTCGAGGTGGAGTACGCGAAACTGGAGTCGATGTCGCTCGCTCCCACCATCGCTCGTGCCTTGCCTCGTCTCTTCTTCTTCCTCGATCGTCGCTCGTCCTTGTGCTTGTTCTTGTGCTTACTCTTGTGGTCAGGCCTCAACCAGTACTTGCCCTCCATCCTCGACTTGTGCTTGTAGTCATCCTTGTTCTCGACCTTCTCCGAGCAGTCGGCGATGTAGTGTCCCGGCTTGCCGCACTGGAAGCATGTCCTCGTGTTCCTCCTCATGTTCACCTGGTTCTCGTGCAGCCTCTCAAACCTCCTCGTCAGCAACGCCAGCTCGTCCTCTCCAAGCACATCGAACTCCTCATCTGGCATAGACATCAAAGAGGACAAAGAGTACATCCTGGTGGATGGGTTAGTGTTAGCCTTTCCTTTCGAACCACCAACGAGGGCAAGACTATGGGAATCAGTCGGACCCTCGAGCTTGGCAGTCATGCCCCTATCCACCTCAGCTGACTTGAGCTTCGAGAACAGCTCGTTCACCGTCAAAGTGTCATACTTCTCCGACTCCACAATGGCCTCGAACTTTCCGCCCCAAATCGTACGATCCAAAGATTGTAAAAGCTTGACAGCTCTATCATGATCATCGTACAGGAGCCCGTCCACATTGGCCCTCATGTTGTTCACAACCACCGTGAACCTTTGAAACAAGGCATCGATGGACTCACCGGGGAGATGAGTGAAGTTGTCGTACTCTCTCCGGTAGGTCGCATACATCCGAGCCTGAACCTGGGCATTCCCAACATAAGCCTCCTTCAGCACCAACCAGATTCTACAAGCCAAGTGCTCGGTGTGCACCCGATCGAACTCAGCCTGACACAAAGCACAAAACAAGTAGTCGACCGCCTTATTGTTGGCGTCGAACAAGTCCCTCGATCCTGGAGCAAGGAATTTCATCGGCTGGACATAGCCTGTGTCCACCGTGACATCCCAAAGGATCTGACCCTTTCCTCTGAGAAACACAGCCATCCGCTTACTCCACATCTGGTAGTTCTTGCCATCAAAGTGTGGAGGACCCGAACCCCGTTCCCGGTACGCCATCCATGGATCTTAGACTGGTTAGAGTCAATAAAGACCCGAACCGGCTCGGATACCACTTGAAGGACCGAAACGGCGAACTAGAGGGGGGGAGTGAATGGGAGCCGATAAAAATTTTTCTTGAAGGAGATGGAAACTCCAACAAGATGACCACGGCTTCCTACACACGTCTCCGACTCACTACCTAAGTTGGCCAAGCCCACATAGACACTGGAGTGCCACTGGACCTAGGAACCTACACACAACCTTCCGACCCGAGAACGCAGCGGAACACCAAACCTCCAGACCACAGACCAACGCCGGTCAGACTGGTGAGCACCATCGGTCAGACCGGCCCTGCTGGTGAAACTTGGTGACTTCCACTAAGTGGCTCCACATCGGTAAGGCCGGTGTGACACACCGGTGAGGACCAGGAGCGTCCCAGTGGTCGATGGATGACCGCTCCTCAGTGATGAGTGATTGACAACGGGTGTTGGACTGACTCTTGGCTTAGTGCGCAGGTGTAGGCTGCAGCCTAGTTCCTGTTGTTGCCGGTGAAGAACGGGCGCGAAAGGTCTTCAGCCTTGAGGGGCCTCTGGGAGATAGAGAGACAAGTAGGCTCGGTTCTAGGGACCCGGTGGACAACGGGACTGGGTGCGGGCCACATGGTGGAAACACGAGCAAGATGAAGTCATGGACAATCGAGCCGGTGCACTGTGGCGGTCGGGTCAAGTGGTTTGGCGGGAGGCCGGACCAAGCACGCGGGGTTTGGTGGTTTGCCCAAAAAACCATCGGCGGACGGTTTCTTGGTTTGGGCCTCAAAACCATGTCTGAGGGCCCAACACGACGGAGACGGGATCCGGGCGTGTCGGGAAGCTTCGAGGCGGAGGACACGCGGCTGGATCGCATGGTTTGCGTCGGGAGGACGCGGGGTGCGGCAAAGGCGTGGCCGTCCGATGGCAAGACCCACAAACATTACCTAAATGCCCCTGCGTGGGTTGTATCGCCAGTAATTAAGTTAGGGGTAGTCGAGTCATTTACCACTCCGGCGGGACCCGATATATAAGCCATAAGGGTGTGTGAGTGGTTCTCTCTGTCCGCGACTTAGGGTTTCATTTCCTCCCTCCTTTTTCTCATTTTCGTAGCTATTTTTCTTCCATTTTCTCTAGGCTAGCATGAGAGCTTCATGAGAGATTTGTTGAGAGGGATGGATGCTAGGGCGGCATGCTAGACCTTGTGAATCTTTCCTAGTTTGTATAGAAGATTCGGAGTTGTGTTTCTCGTGGTCTTTTGTGCTTGTTTTCGTGCTTTTGTTCTCGGTGCGATTCCGCGGATTTGAGTGGGTTTCTCCCCGGATTTCTTTGAGGGAAACATGGATAGATGTCTCACACATCTTTTTGATTGATCTTGTGCCCTCAAACGCCGGGAAACCACTTCGATTCGAAGATTTTCGTTCGGTGCTGTAGCTTTTGGTGGTGCTCAAAGGATTCGCGATTCCCGGTGATTTAGGGAGTTAGGAGGCAAGATTTTTGGGCTATAGCATACTTGTGTGACGCTTTTCAATTCCCCAAACCCTTGTCTCCACAGCTTCAACTGTTTGGGAAATCCGATGATGATTTGGGGGAGTTGACTTTCGGGGTCGGGCATTTTCTGCTCTGTCCGCACCTGGCGGACGGTCCGCGAGGACCTGGTGGACGGTCCGCGCCGCTAGAGTTCATTCCGTGTTCTTCGTGTTCTTGCTCGTCTTTCGTTTCGATCCGTCGCGATTTTGGTTTTCGGTTGGACGAAGTTTCGGACGGTCCGCAGCAGAGGGCGGACGGTCCGCGGGTTCCTGGCGGACAGTCCGCGTGCTCCCCGCGGACGGTCCGTGGTTCCCTGCCAGACGGTCCGCGCGGCTCATCGCGGACGGTCCGCCGTGTCTGGCCGGACGGTCCGCCAGAGGTTGCGTGCTTTGCTTCTTTGGTTCGATTCCTCTCCTTCTTCTTTCGTGCTTCCGCGTGTGCTTCAAGGAATCATTCCTAAGGCTAGAGGTTGATCCATAACCTCGTTGTCTTGGCGATTGGTGTGTGATTCGATCCATCGCTCGTGTGTGACCGGGATTTGTCTAGGGCATAGACCGGGTTCTTTTGGAAGAATTTTTACCGGCTCCTATTCACTCCCCCCCTCTCTAGTCGCCATCTGATCCTTCAATTGGTATCAGAGCTTGGTGCCAGATTCTTTGCGACTTTGACAAGTCTCGAATCCTAAGATGGCGTACGTTGAGCGGGGCGGTCCGCCGCACTTCGATGGCAAGGGTTACCACAAGTGGGCGGCCCGAATGGTGATCTTTCTTCGTGGGAAGCTGTTGGATTTCATTGTGCTTGACAAGACCTATGCTATTCCGGTCAACATCCATACTCTTATGGTGACCGATGCTGGTGCTAAGGACAAGTATGAGGCTAATGCAAAGGCCGTTGATCACTTGGTCCGAAGCTTGTGTGATCCAGAGTTTGAGCGTGTTAGCCATTTGAATCTTGCTTGGCAAATTTGGGAGAAGTTGTTGGTTGCTCACGGTGGTGATAACCATGTGAAGGCTCGCCTCTTTGTCTCTTACCGGATGCAATATGAGAATTTCACTCCACTTCCTGGTGAGGACATTGATGCGATGTTTCAGAGGTTCACCGCCATCGTGAACAACATGAAAGCTAATGTTGAGGATTTTCAGCCTTGAGGGGCCTCCGGGAGATGGAGAGACAAGTAGGCTCGGTTCGAGGGACCCGGTGGACAGCGGGACTGGGTGCGGGCCACATGGTGGCGACACGAGCAAGACGAAGTCATGGACAATCGAGCCGGTGCACGGTGGCGGTCGAGTCAAGTGGTTTGGCCGGGAGGCCGAGGCCGAGCACGCGGGGTTTGGTGGTTTGCCCACAAAACCATCGGCGGACGGTTTCTTGGTTTGGGCCTCAAAACCAAGTCCGAGGGCCCAACACGACGGAGACGGGATCCGGGCGTGTCGGGAAGCTTCGAGGCGGAGGACACGCGGCGGGATCGCATGGTTTGCGTCGGGAGGACGCGGGGTGCGGCAAAGGCGTGGCCATCCGATGGCAAGACCCACAAACATTACCTAAATGCCCCTGCGTGGGTTGTATCGCCAGTAGTTAAGTTAAGGGTAGTCGAGTCATTTACCACTCCGGCGGGACCAGATATATAAGCCATAAGGGTGTGTGAGTGGTTCTCTCTGTCCGCGACTTAGGGTTTCATTTCCTCCCTCCTTTTTCTCATTTTCGTAGCTATTTTTCTTCCATTTTCTCTAGGCTAGCATGAGAGCTTCATGAGAGATTTGTTGAGAGGGATGGATGCTAGGGCGGCATGCTAGACCTTGTGAATCTTTCCTGGTTTGTATAGAAGATTTGGAGTTGTGTTTCTCGTGGTCTTTTGTGCTTGTTTTCGTGCTTTTGTTCTCGGTGCGATTCCGCGGATTTGAGTGGGTTTCTCCCCGGATTTCTTTGAGGGAAACATGGATAGATGTCTCGCGCATCTTTGTGATTGATCTTGTGCCCTCAAACGCCGGGAAACCACTTCGATTCGAAGATTTTCGTTTGGTGCTCTAGCTTTTGGTGGTGCTCAAAGGATTCGCGATTCCCGGTGATTTACGGAGTTAGGAGGCAAGATTTTTGGGCTATAGCATCCTTGTGTGACGCTTTTCAAGTCCCCAAACCCTTGTCTCCACAGCTTCAACCGTTTGGGAAATCTGATGATGATTTGGGGGAGTTGACTTTCGGGGTCGAGCGTTTTCTGCTCTGTCCGCACCTGGCGGACGGTCCGCGAGGACCTGGCGGACGGTCCGCGCCGCTAGGGTTCGTTCCGTGTTCTTCGTGTTCTTGCTCGTCTTTCGTTTCGATCTATCGCGATTTTGGTTTTGGGTTGGACGAAGTTTCGGACGGTCCGCAGTAGAGGGCGGACGGTCCGCGGGTGCCTGGCGGACAGTCCGCGTGCTCCCCGCGGACGGTCCGTGGTTCCCCGGCCGGACGGTCCGCGCGGCTCATCGCGGACGGTCCGCCCTGTCTGGCCGGACGGTCCGCCAGAGGTTGCGCGCTTTGCTTCTTTGGTTCGATTCCTCTCCTTCTTCTTTCGTGCTTCCGCGTGTGCTTCAAGGAATCGTTCCTAAGGCTAGAGGTTGATCCATAACCTCATTGTCTTGGCGATTAGTGTGTGATTTGATCCATCGCTCGTGTGTGACCGGGATTTGTCTAGGGCATAGACCGGGTTCTTTTGGAAGAATTTTTACCGGCTCCTATTCACTCCACCCCTCTCTAGTCGCCATCTGATCCTTCAACCGGTCAGACCGGTCTAAGCCTGAAAGCCCCCAAATCGCCAAACAGGCCAACCGACCTCCAAACTGACCCAAACTCGAAACAGCCCCAACACAGGACAACAGCAAACTCACCCAGACGTTCACCCGAGCAAAAACCCACCAAGGGTTGCACCGGTCAGACCGGTCAAGAGCACCGGTCAGACCGGTGTAGCCTGGGCAGCTCGGGATGAACAGCACCCGCGGGTCAACTCCCCCAAATCCAAATTTCGATCTCCCGAATCGCTCCACGGACTTGAACAAGACTTTGGGGATAATAGGAACACCTCATGAGGAGTCCATAGCCAAGTTTAATCCCACCAAAACTTGTCCAAAAAGGAGGAATCGAAGAAATCCGGCCAAGATCACCTCTAACCCTTGAACTCGGAAAACCCCAAAATCTAGCCCCTTTACTCACGGATTTGGGAGGGGAATCACAGCCCAAAGAACCACGAAGGGTTCCCACAAATTTCCCCCATCAAATCACCAAGAGAAAGGTCCCGAAAAAACCCAAGAAAACACCAAGAAAGGGCTCCGAAAATCACCACCAAAAACAACCGGGAACAACACAACAAGGCCATGAGGAACCACGCGGAATCATCTATACATGCCACAAAAGTTCATACACGGTCTAGCTTGCCGCCCGATCATCCAACCCTCTCACAAGATCTCACCATGAAGCTCTCAAGCTAGTCCTATGGAAATCCTAAGAAAATAGGAAGGGAAAATAGGAAAGCAAATGAACTAGGGTCCCAAGAGCTTGGCTGCCATCCTCTCACCTCATGGGTTATATGGTGGCAACCGAAAGTCTAAAATACCCTTTCCTAATAAATAAGGATACAAGCCCCTCAAGGGCGCTTTTGGAAGTCTTCAAGATTTATCCAACGGACGGATGCCCGGCGACCGCAACCTGCTTAGCCTCGACGCAAGCCTTGCGATCCCGACGTGTGTCCTCTACTTCGAAGATTCCGGACTACGTCATCGTACACCGGTCAGACCAGTCTGTGACTGTTGCAGCACCATCTTCGGTTCTTCGGTCTAGGCTTTGTGGATCAACCAAGGAACCTAGTGATTTTTTGGTGAGCCACCGGAAACCCCGCGAACTTGGTGTATCCTCCGCCAATCTCCACTCATGACTCGGCTCCCACGTAGTCCCAGCTCGACCTTGGTTTTGTGGCTCAACCAAGAAACCGTCCATGACTTCATCTTGCTGTTCATGCCACCATGTGGCCTGCACTTGACCCGCTGGCCACCGGGTCCCTCGAACGAAGCCTACTTGTCTTCTCCACACCTGGAGGCCTCATCGGCGACGACCTTTTGCACTTGTTCTTCACCTGCACCAACACCAGTAAAGCAGCAACCTGCACTTGCAATACTTAGCCAAGAATCAGTCCACACAACGTTGTCAATCACTCATTACACAAGGAAGCGACCATCCACCGGTCCTCGAACCACACATGGTCCTCATGGAGTCCACGCGAACTTCTCTTGATGCTTGAGTAGTTTGAAGAAGGGGGGCCCTTGTTCTCCAAGCTTCGAGATGAATCTGTCTAGGGCCGCCATGCACCCGGTTAGCTTCTGCATGTCTTTGATGCACGTGGGAGCTTTCATGCTGGTGATGGTGGAGATCTTCTCGGGATTGGCTTTTATGCCGCGATGGCTAATGATGAAGCCGAGTAGTTTACCCGAAGGTACACCGAAGACGCACTTGTTCGGGTTGAGGTTCCAGCGGTACTCTCACAAGGATGCGAAAGTCTCTTCAAGATCGGCGATGAGCGTGTCGGAGTTTCTAGTCTTGACGACCACGTCATCCACATAGGATTCGACGTTCTTGTTGAGTTACCTCTTGAAACAGGCCTGGATAGCTCACTAGTAGGTAGAGCCGGCATTCTTCAACCCGAAGAACATGGTCGTGTAGCAGTACGCGCCAAACGGGGTGATGAACGCGGTCTTCTCCTGGTCTTCTTCCTTGATTGCGATCTGGTGGTACCCGGAGTAGCAGTCGAGGAAGCAGACAGGTCGCAGCCCGCCATGGAGTCAATGACTTGGTCTATCCGCGGCAACCCGAAGGGGTCCTTGGGGAAGTTCTTGTTGAGGTCGGTATAGTCGACGCACATCCTCCACTCGTTCGAGTTCTTTTTGCGGACGAGGACGGGGTTGGCGAGCCACTCAGGATGGAAGACTTCTCTAATGAAGCCAGCTGCGAGTAGTTTGGCGAGTTCCTTCTTGATGGCATCCCGTCTGTCGTCGGTGAAGCGGCGGAGGTGTTGTCGCTTCGGGGTAGCTTTAGGGTCGATGTTGAGTGAATGCTCGATCAGATTCCTGGGCACCCCTGGCATGTCCGCTGGTTTCCACGCGAAGATGTCTCGGTTAGCCCGGAGGAAGATGACGAGCGCGTCTTCCTATTTCGGGTCGAGGCCCGCCCCGATGGTGGTGGTCTTGCTGTTGTCGCCTGTCCCGAGGTCAATTGTCTTCACTTGAACCTCGTCAGCTGGCTGAGGCTTGTTGGCGTTGTCCGACTTCTCTGGGATGTCGAGGTCACTTGGGGCAAGCTTCTTGGATGCAGCGTAGATCTCCATCATTGCATTGGGTACTTGATTCGTGGCTGCGAGTTCCACAGCTTCTATGTCGCAGTCGAAGGATATCTTCAAGTCCCCTTGCAGCGAGAGTACACCGGCCAGACTTGGCATCTTGAGTACCAAGTACGTGTAGTGAGGTACCGCCATGAACTTGGCGATGTCTAGTCTGCCGAGGATGGCATGGTAGGAAGTCTCGAAGTCCGCGACTTCAAACTTGATGTACTCGATGCGGTAGATTTCCCTTATCTCCCCAAAGGTAACTGGCAGGACCACTGAGCCCAGTGGGATAGCCGCGTTCCCGGGGACGATGCCGTAGAAGGGCGAAGTGCTCTTGGTGAGCATGTGGGTGATGTCGAGCTTCATCTTTTTCAAGGTCTTGGTGAAAAGGACATTGAGCCCGCTTCCACCGTCGATGAGGACCTTGTTGAGTCTGGAGCCCACGACTACCGGCTTCAGGACGAGTGGAAATCGTCCTGGTTCAGAGAAGCTTGTCCATTGATCCGTGCGGGAGAAGGTAATGGGTACCTCCGACCACCGGAGAGGGGTCGGGACCGCTGGTTCAATGCTCAAGACTTCTCGTCGGGTGGCCTTCTGAGCCCGTCGGTTGTGTAGTCCACCAAAGAGGACGTTCACCGTCTTGTCGGGTTCCTGGAAGTCGCCGTTGCCCTCGTCGGCCTTTTTCTTGCCTTACTTGTCGTGAGGGTGTCGTGGCTCTGGAGTATCCTTGAGTGCTCGCCGGAGTTGGTAGCACTGCTCGGTGGTGTGGTTGCCATCCAGATGCCATGACCACTGCAAGTCTTTGAAGCCGCCGGAGGTCTTCTTCGAGTTGTCTTTCGCAGGGCACTAGATAGCCGCGACAGTGTTGTCTGGCTTGCGCTTGCGATTGGGACCCGAGTAGTTGTTGCTGTTGCCGCCCGTGTTCTGCTTGCTCTTGCCATGGATGGCGTCGTACTTGGCGTTAGCCTTGTCTTCTTCATTAGCCCAGGAGGTGATCATGTCCTTGAGGTGGGTGATGGAGCTCGGGCGGCGACGACCGAAGTCCTCAAAGCTGCGACAGTGGTAGAGACCGTCTTGAAAGAGATCGATGACCTCCTTGTCGGTGACGTCGACTACGGTGGCGCGCTTGTCGAAGAAGCGCCGCATGTACTTGTGAAGGGTCTCACCCTGTTCCTGCTTCACCATTGCCAGGTCCATGCGAGTACCCGAGCGGCCCATGGCACCCGTGAAGTTGCTGGTGAACTGTTCCGTGAGCTAGTCCAACTTGTCGATCGAGTACTTCTCGAGTGACTCGAGCCATGTAAGCGGGGCTTGATCCAGTCAAAAAGGAAAGTAGAAACACTTTCGTGTTGTTATTGCCACCAGCGTTCTCGATGGAGAGGGCGTAACATCTGAGCCACTGTACTGGGTCTTGCTTCGGGTCATACTTGGTGATCCCCAGAGGTTTGAATTTCTCCGGGAGGAGTAGATTGCGAAGCCGTGCAGAGAAGGCGGGGAAGCCGTCGTTGTCGCCTGCCGTGGAGGACTTCTTGCGTCGTAGTTCTTCGATTTTTTGGCGAGCGTCGAAGCCGCCACGTGAAGCTCCGGAGGCGTGGTTGTTCGCGTGGCCTCGACCACCGCGGTCGCCTCAGCCCCCGGCTCTCCTGCCAGCCCCGTGGCTGGAGCTCCCACCGTCGCTGCCTCTTCCACTAGGATCACGATGAGGGATGATCTCACCATTGCCGCCGGTGCCGCCGGCGCTGTTGCTACCATGAGAAGGTCCGTCGGCCGATGCCCGGGTACAGTTGGGGTTAGCCGATACCTCCCCTCGGGTACGGTTGCGACCGTTGTCAGCTCCACTACAACTTGTGGCTTCATTGTCTTGCTGGCGGTTTTTGACGGGGGGCACTTGAGTGACTCTGTTGTCAACTCGCATGAAGTAGGCGTCTTCCCCGAGCTTGGCGATGACTTCTCCCACATGCATTCCCTGAGCCTGACGTGCTATCGCGGTGATAGACATGAGGCAATGCTCTGGGGTAGTGTGCACTCGGCTTTCGACTTGGTCGAGGGCTTCCGCGAGGTTACGGATGGGAAGGGACTCGTGAAGACGTCGGCGCCGTTCATTCCGCTTTCTGTTGCGCTCACGTCGGGCGTCCCTGTTAGCGTCAGTCTCGTCTGCGAGTGCATTGGCAGACAACTCATCTGCTGAGATATCTTAGAGATATCGTTCAGGGAGTGTTCCTGAGGGTCCTGGCGTCTCGTTGGTAGTCATGAAGACTTGCCGATCAGGAGAGCCGAGGCTGGAGTCGCTAGTCGCCACCTCTGTTGGAGTGTGCTCCTCAGCTGGAGCTAGCGGGGTTCCCTCCTGGAAGGGAAGTGAGTCGAGGTAGGCGACGCAGCGTGAGTTCTCGTCTGTCAGGTCTGCGGGCTTGCAGTCTGGCTAGTAGACGAATCTGCCGGCGGGTGTAGATGTTATAACCAGGCCGGAGGCAGGTCCTGACAGCGGTTGCTCCGTCGTGTAGTTCTCGGACTCGGGCTCGTCAGGGTCCGCCCCGAAGTCGAATTCGTAGGAGGAGTCCAAGTAGTAGCCGGAGATGGGGTTGGAGTCCGAGTCATACTCGGAGATGATCTCCTTCCCAGCCCGGCGTGCGGAAAGAGCCTTCGCGTGGGCCTTGCTAGCGATGTAGAGGCCGTATGGGAAGTGCTCATGGAGTGGGGAGTCCGCACACGATGGCTCGATAGCCGGCTCGCATGCGATGGCCCATGGTGATGTCGAGTTCAAGTTGGAGTCGGATCCAAGCTCGAAGTCCGCGTGCTAGTTGTAGAGCGAAATTTCGCCGAACTTCATGGCAAGATCGCCCGTGACTACTTCGGGAAGCGTCACGAGCCCGGTCTTCGGGTTGGGCGGCATGGTGAGGCGGCGCTGGAAGGATCTGGCGCCGTCAGCAGTGCAGACCCAGGAGCCGAAGACGAAGGTGTCGCCGCGATTGAAGGCGACAGTTGGCTTGATGAAGATTGAAGCCGTCGAGTTGGCCATATGATCTTCGGCGAGAGCCCCTTCCTGGCGCGCCAGCTGTCGGTGTTTTACACCGGCAACCTACCAAGGGGAGTACCCGAGGTAGATGAATGTGGCCTCGTCGAGATCTGTAACTCGAAGGAAGAGACACGTGGCACACAATTTAGACAGGTTCGGGTCGCGAGGTGGGTAATACCCTACGTCATTGTGACGCCCCAGGTTTCTAATTAACCCTAACAGCCAGTCAAAGTAGTCAACAGTGCTCAAATCGCGGTCAACTTGGACCCTCACCTCGAAAAACTCACTGACCTACCCTAGTGACCCCTTTGAACAGTAAACCCACTTGTGGGGCCAACCCATGGTTAAAGAGTTGGTCAAACCCCTTGCCACCCTAATGTCCATAAGGTGTCTGCCGGAACTTTTGTCGCGTTCTACAAAATTCACCTAAACACTTAAAATTCTACCTTTATGAAAGTTGTCCATCTTGTTGAGAGACACAACTTTCATGTAGATTGGCATTTCAAATTTTGAGGGGAAAAGCTTGAAAAATTAGTTGCTAGACAGGATTCACTGTTTGCAAAGACAGGCTGACATTCAATGTTGGCATTCATGTAATTCAAAATCTATGAAGAAAAACCCTATATAGTCTTTTTAGAAGTTGTTAAGGGTAGCTAGATCTACACCTTTTGTGTTCACCACTTGGTCAACTTTTATACAAAAATTTGGAGCAAAATCATTTCAAACAGGGCACTAGGAAATAAAAACCGGGCAGAGCGCCGGCGCGCCGCGACGTCGCGCGCCCACGCGCCCGCGCCTCCCGAGGCCGAGCGCCGCCCGAGGCGTGCACCGCCCGAGGTCCGCGGACCCCGACGCATCCCCGCCCGATGCGCACCGAGTCCGCGCCGGCGTCGCCGCCGTACGCGCGTCGCCCGAGCCGCCGTAGCACGGCGGGCATCTCCGCCGTCACGCTGTTGTTACCACGAACGCCTCTCTGGCCTATTTAAACCCTTCCTCCTCCCCTCCGCACGCCACCCCGTGCTCCTCCCCCGCCATTGCCGCCGCCGCCGTGTGCTCGCCTCCCCGCTTGTGCTCGCCGCCGGCTGGTCACTCCCCTAGGTTCCCTAGACCCTGGTGTAGCTCACACGTTCACTTGTTGCCCAGCATCACGCTTCCTCGCCGCTTTCCCCGAGCCGCCGCGGCCACCGTGCCCCCGGCCGCCGCGCGCCACCTCGCCGGCCGTCCCTCCACCCCAACGCCGGTCAACCCTAGCCCCTAGGTGAGCTCACCGTCGACCCCGGCCCGCTTGCCGGCCGGGAGCGCCGCCGGCTCACCGGGATTTGGCCGGAGCCGCGCCGCCTCCCCGGCCAGGGACCCAATTGCAAGCATCGAGATCTGTTTAGGGTGTTCTGCGCAAATTTTAGGACCTGGTTGCTTTGAATCCTATCTAAGTTTTCTTGCATGACAGTCCAGAGCACTAGAAAATTCCTAGAAAATTGTAGAAAATTCAGAAAACTTCCAAACCAATTTTTCTGGGTTCAGCGAGAGAAATCCCACAACTTTTGTTATTCTCACATGGCTTGATTCTAAATATTTTTAACATGAAAAATACAAATGTGAAAAACCTAGATCTGTCAAACATTAAATCTACAACTCCTCTGTACCTAAATTTTTGATATGTTGTGTATCTTGTTAGGAATAGCTCCTCTGCCAAAATTTGCGCAAAGTTATGAAGTGAATATTGCTAAAGAAATTCTTGTCCAATTCTGCAGAGACTACCAAGATGATTTTTATAGCTATATATATTTATGTTTTTGTGCCCAACTTGTGCACACTGTCTTGTTATGTCAAAATACACCTCTTGTGAATTAATCATGATTTTTGGCTTAACAGAAATATTTATTCTTAATTTGTTCATGTTTTACTTTGTAAATTAATGAAGTAAGATCGGTAGAGTTTCTAGGTGAACATGCTGGTTCCTTAGGCTTGTTTAGGACCAGAGAGCATGCATGAGAAACTTTGGATCATTTTGATCCTTAATTATTTTTGTATGCATTTAATTTAAATCACTAGCTAGTCTTTGTTATTTTCTCTAATATTTAATTTCCTAGCTTCCAAGCATTACATGTGGGTCCAGTGGGCCAGAATAGCTGCTAATATACTTAAGAAACACTTCTTTAATTTTTGGTAATTTAATTGCTTAATAACAAGCTTGAAAGCCCTTTTAAATATTAAAGAGCTATTAAATAAAAAAACCCATATTTAATCATTTTTCCTTTTTGGAGAAGTATTCCCTAATTTAATTAAAAGGTAATAAAATATCCTTGCTGATAATAAATTTATTTAAGAATAAAAATATTGTTCATACCTTTGCTTGTGAAAAGAAAAGGACCCAACATTCACATGAAATAACAAGTACAAATAAACATTTATTCAAATGGGCAATAAAGGAATAACTCATATACAACTAATAACCTTCCTAAAAGAGATACACTATCTAGATGCTTGTTAAGGTGAATATGACCAACAAGAGTTGGGCAAGATAACAACCTATCACATCACCTGAACCTTGCATTGCATTCCGTGTAGATCTTCCGGACGGAGATTACTCCCTTGTCCTGGAAACCGAGGAAGGAGGAGCGGAAGCTTCTCTTTAGTACGTGGAAGTGCTCGACGACACTGAGGGTGCCCAGGCTAACGTAGCTGACGAAGGCAAGCTCCGGTGCATCTAACCTAGCTTTCAATTTCTTTATTCAATTATCTATGGATGATTGTGCATTTAAGTTCAGGAGTTGAATGAAACCCTAGATGCATGATCCCTAGGTACCTTTGTCCTTACTAGTATGATAGGTCGATAGCTGCTAAGCTATAAGACCGTTACAAGTCGGGTGATGACCTCACTCGCGAGAATAGGTTCCTAGATAGGAATCACAATATATCCTTAAATGGATTGCTCATGTGGTAAGAGCATGGGATTTGGGCTCCGGTCCAGTGGCTATTGTGGGTTAAGTGTTTGAACGTACTAAACACTTGTCGGGTATGGGACCGGTAAGCCTAGTACCATAACGAGGCAGCGAGGGATCCTACTATTACTACTCTTGGGATTCGTCTCACGGCTAGCTACCAGTGGTGTATGGTGACTCCTGGTATCTCGCGGGGTATGCCGGATAGCCTGCACCAAAGACTGTAAGATTCGATCCCGACCCGAGGATTTTTGGAAACAGCCTGGGAAGTTGTCCTTGCGGGGGCAGCCTACCGTGTGTTTAGATCTACCTTGCAAGGTTTGAATCAATCGATTATCGGCCTCTCACCGTTATATGAGACTACTTACTCCACTAGTCATGAGATCCCTAATGATGGAAGTTGATGAATATTATGCTTGATTAATTGTATTGTACAACTTTGTCTGTACTAGTTGGCTAATGTAGTAAAGATTAAACCTACTAGAACTTGTGCTAAAATCTTGAAAATAAGGACCTACTCTTTGTTACTTTTCAGCAAAAAGGCAACCCAGTAGCCAAAGAGCCTTTCATGTCTAGAGTTGGTTATCACTGACGAGTAAGTCTTGCTGAGTATTAGTATACTCAGCCTTGCTATAATATGTTGATCCAGGTAATGCTTTCGGTGATGTGTGGCCCGGAGAGATCCCGCCCGGCTGGGAGCTGGAGTGGGTGGAGGACGACGACTGAAAGCATCATGGATGGCCTCCCGTGGTGTTCCGGCTTTCCGCTAGCATAAATTCCGCTGTTTTCAAAAGTCTGAACTATTTCGTTATTGCAAAAACATTGGTTTGTAATAATTAATCCCTTCGGGGTACGCATTTGCATATTAATGATGTTGTATCTCTGGACTCGCCTTCGAGTGAGTTTTAATGCATATATTCGATCCTTGTTGCTATTCAAGTGATTTACCGGGTGTTAACTCGGCAACTAATGACAGGATGATACTTTATTATCGCTTAATGACCAAAGTGGATTGGTTTAGGCGATAGTACGGTATTTTCCTGGGCGGGTTGTCACAGTTGGCATCAGAGCAATTATATGCACCAGAGATTAATTAATAACCTTAATCACTGATTTTTGAATAAAATATGCCAAGATTGTCTGATTTTTCAAAAATACGTTGGTCCGCTAAGGATAAACTAGACCGAGAGGCCCTAGAGGGAATTTTGGGTTCTTTCAGGTGGCCTAATTAAATTATGGTTTATTTTGCTAACTTCCAACACATTACCTTATGTCAGACTTACTTTCTTGCACAACCAAACTAGATGAGCCACGTGTTTTATACGTGCGCTATTCCGCATCACGGGAATTGCGAGGGTTGATGGAGTGATCCATTCCACGGATCCCATCTTCGCATCTGTTTATGAGTTGTGTGTCACCACGTGTTTCATACGTGTGTATTCCGCATGTCGCTCATGCGAAGCAAGGATACACTCCATTCAAACGGAGGGTGTCCGAGGTTGGACGCTATCCATGCAACGGCTTAACACATGGATACTGTTTCTATAGTGAACGGTAATGTATGGGGACGCTTTCGTGACGTGCTGGCACGAAAAGTTCGTTTTCTGTAGGTACATAACAGCGCTTCGTTAGTCGTTAAGCGAGTACCGTATAGCTCTCGACTAGATATTATAGGGAGAGACGAATAAAAGCCTTGCCACCGGCACTAACTTTGATTTTTGGCTTGATTTCCATGTGAGGTCGGATAGGACGTCTTGCATGCATATTAAAAATCGAAACAACTAAAATGGACCCAAAACCGAACTTCTATATGCTCTCTAAGGAAGATTGTGCTAGTGTGTGCTTTTTATAAACTAGAGTACCTCTCATACCTAGCTTTCATGCTGCCGAAATTTTGAAAAGTTTGTTTACCTTGTGCTAGGTTAATTAAACCAAATTGTTAAAGCAGTTGCTCCTTAACCAGTCTAGCTTGTAGTCGCAAGTTCCGATCCTAGCTTCTTGTGGGTTGGTTTGCACTTTCCTAGGCACATATAGGTGTTGTATCGTCCACCTTGTTTTCCTTGTTCGAGCTCAACCTTGAAAATTAAATATGTGTTAAAGAACTTTTGTAGTAACCGGGAAACTTGGGAAAAAGTTGAGGATTCTGGATTTTTGGTTATGAATTTTTATTCACAGCTGCCAGAACTTCACCATTTGACATGCCGTTCTCTTTGAGACCTGACATGTATTACATTTTTGTACAGATGGCTTTCCCCGTGTTTCACAAGTTCGATGCTGATGGTATGATCCGTACCAACGGGTTGCACTGGGAGGGTTTTCCACGCCTTCCATGGGAAGCACTCAACACCGCAGGCTACCTCACACCACCGACTTATGAGGTGTCCGAGTTCGAGCGCTATGGCGTTCCCCGTTGCAGAGTGATTGTTACTGTTCTACCACACCCGGACCTGGCCGACTGGTTTGACTTGAGTTTTATCTACTGGGGATTTATTACCCACGAGGCTGTTGAGTCAGCCGCCCTCAGAGTGCTGACGGACTTCTGTGACCACAACCCCAATGTGGTGGCTCTTTCTCCGTTTGGATTGTTTCCTGCTGTGAGTCCTCACGACCCGGCATGGTTGGACCGTATGGATCACCTACGGGAGCTGTTGACACTAGCAGATCCGTTGGATGTTACTCAGACGCTAGCTCGCTGTCTGAACGTGGTTTCCACACTTCAGGGGCTGCGCTATAATACCGCAGCAGTTATTGGGCAGCGTTTGGAGGCATCTAGACGTGATTGGCAGCAGTTGTCAGCAGCACATCAATAGCTGAACTTTACACTTACTCAGGTGCAGCAGGAGAATGACAGGGTGCATGCTAGGAGATTCCAGTTAGAGCTAGAGAGAGGCGACCGCCTGCAGAGGATTGTAGATCTGGAGGCAGAGAATCATACCCTAGAGGAGAATGCCGATGCGCATGAGATTGAGAGGTTGATGCTACTTCAGAACATTGCTGATATGTAGCAGCAGGTGGAGGAGGCCGAGGTACAGGTGGAAACATTGCAGGCTATAGTGGCCTTACAGCCACTGCCCCCAGTACAGGCACACCTGAAGGAGCAGCAGGGTTTGTCTGGCCTAGATCAGACGAGCCAGGCAGGACCACCGTTGCCGACTCCCCCAGCTTCGCCAACGTACAGTGGTGCTTCGGTGGGCAACTAGGTTGCCGACAGCAAGAATAAGAGGGATGCCGATCCTATGGGGTTATCTTCAAGATGTTTAGAGTAGTTAACTTGTTAGCACGTCTTCGTGCCAAGTAACTGCTTGTAACCGTGTCATGTCATGTTGTTTCCGAATTCGAGTGTTGTAATGTCCTTGGACCTTGTTCCATCTTGTTGTAATAATGAATGCTTAAGCATGTGTGCTTTATTGGAAATTCGCTTGTCATTCAGAAATTGAAGTTTTATTGCGTATGATTACCAAATTCTTGGATAAATCGTTGCAATGACCGCACTTGTCAAACCTTGCATTTTGCATAAGCGTGGGTAAACCAAAGCATTTCTAGGGGCATCACTCGTTTGCCCAACGATTAAGTGCTCGTTCGTATACCACCTTCGTTGGTACCCGAAGTGACAGTAATTGTCAGAGAGTGAATGTGGGCTCGTGTTATTCGAGTGATCGCATTCCTAACCGTGATAAAGAACGATTCTATGAATCCTTGTGGCTACGTGATACTTTTTCGACTGTTGCTGTCCTCATCATATATGTGCTAATGAGTTGTGGTTATCTATGATCATGCTTGTCATCATTTTGGAATAATCTTTTGATTATGTAACTAACCAAGACTCGTATTTCAGATGGTGGGAACCACGCGCAGCTCACCCAACGGGTTCGGAGCGAACGGTAGCGGTGACTTGCCGCCACCACCGCCCATGACGCCGTCGGAGGCCTTCATGGCCACCCAAACGGAGGTGATGCGCCAGATCCTGCAGACGCAGCAGTAGATCGCCCAGCAGATGAACCGAGGGCCGCCGCACGGGGCCAACCACAAGGGGCCTAATCAGGTCACCACGTATGCCTAGTTCATCGCAATGAAGCCGCCGACCTTCGCTAAAGCAGAAGACCCGCTGGAAGCTGAGGCTTGGATCAAGGCCATAGAGGCAAAATTCTCTGTATTTGTGCTGCCTTGCTCCAAGGAGAACAAAGCTAACTTCGCAGCTCTGCAACTACAGGGAGAAGCTTTGATGTGGTGGGATCATTTCAAGTCGATGCAGCGAGGGCACGCTGTGACTTGGGATGAGTTCAAGCAAGCTTTCAAGAGTCACCACATTCCCAAGGGACTTATGGATAGGAAGATGAGGGAGTTGTTGGCCCTCAGGCAGGGATCTAACACATTGTATCGCTATGCTCAGAAGTTTAACAGCTTGTGCCAATATGGTGGGAATCACATTGACTCTGATGCGAAGAATATGGAAAGATTCCGTGACGGGCTAGATGGCAAGTTGTACGAGCGTCTGAACCTGCTCAAGCCCGCAAACTTCCATGAGCTAGTGAACAAGGCTATCTCCCAAAAGGATGCTATGAAGAAAGCCCATGTGTCGGGGACAGCCCTAGGAGTCCCCTTAAACAACGGGGAAATCCTCACTTAAAACCCGCAACAAAGCCAAAACACAGTTTGCCTAACCATGCAGGACACGGCCCATGCCGCAGGGACCCCGACGGCCCATCAAGGCGGCCCTCTTGGAGATCCCCTCGAGCAGGCTCCGCCTCGCTCGAGGATGCGCGACCCCCTCGGGCGGGCTCCGCCCCGTTCGAGGGGTACCACTTCCCTCGAGCGGGCTCCGCCTCGCTCGAGGGGCCCGCTCCCCCTCGAGCGGGTTCCGCCTCTCTCGAGGGTACGTCCCGCCCTCGACCGGGGTCCGCCACGCTCGAGGGCGCCCCTCACGCGTGCGCCGGCCCCCGTACGCGGGCATCTAACGCCCTGACACCGGCGGGACGGCTCCATCATGCACCCGGGGCTCGCGCCCCGGTGCCGCCGCACCAACTCCCCAGGGAGGAGCCCATCCCCATCACTTTGGGGAGGGACTGTGCAGCGCGGCCGGTGTCAGTCCCGTGACGCTGTGCGCCTGCTCCAGTACGGCTAACGCACCGAGCCCTCGAAGGGGGGCCGGTTGCACCCTTGATTCACTTTCTTGTGACCCTACAGGGTTAGGTGGAGGCGCTAGGCCGGTGGAACACCATCCCTGCCACTGTAACAGCGTGGCAGCCGTCCCCGCGCGTGCAGGCGCACGCCAGGCGCTGTAGCAACAACTCCAGCACTGTGAAGCGCGTCGGGAAGGGGCGCCGTTTTACCTACTCCTGTACTCCGTACGGGCCAACGTCAGCACCTATCTGAAGGCGTTACCACCATCTGCTGCCCTTCAACCCTCGAACCGCCATTTTTCGGGTACAAGATAGGCCATGATGGCCAGATCGCCGCAAGGATCGTCCGGACGGCCACCCACTCTACAGCATAGCATGTCGTGCTTCCCCATGTAGCTAGATAGCGCGGCGCGCATGTAATCCTCCTCCCCCTTGATCTATAAAAGGGGGGGCGAACTCCCCAGCCGCGGGGGGACAGACAGGAGCACACGAGACATTGAACAACAGATAGCACACGGCACACCACGTACTCATTCTCCAATTCTCCCACAATATCTTCAGCCACTCCTCCAGGGACTTGGAAGCCACGCTTCCTCTCCCGCCTTGCTTGTAGCAGCCCCACTACAGGCACCCCCAGTGCTGAGTAATATAGTGCCTTGAGCACGCCACTGCTGGACGTACGGCCCCCTCGGCCAGAACTAGGATAAATCCCGTGTCTTTTATTGCTTAGCATCGACCATTGAGGGATAGACCTCGGTGCTTTCTACTGGTTAGTGTCGGGACCATATTCCGCACCGACAGTTGGCGCCCACCGTGGGGCCATCTGAGCGCCTAAGGTCATTCCACCAACTCCCTCTATGGTGATCCGCACTGAGTACAGTGGGACACGCTACTGCATGGGTAGCTCGGACCCCCTCCCAGCCGGGTTCGAAATTCGCTTCGAGGACCTGAACTTTCAGGCCACGGGGAACGGCTACCTCATGCGCCTCACCAACCGTGAGGAGCTCCGCGCGCGGCGCCAGGCCGGGTCCGCTCCGGTCCCCGCCGCACGCACCACCGCAGCGCGGGCGCGCCCGCGCAGGCACGGATGCCGCGGGCCCGTCGACGCCACGACGCCGCCGTCGCTCCGGGCGGCGTTCGCGCCGGGCGTGGTCCGAGCGGCGGCCGAGCGCGCGCGCCACTCGGCACGGCGCGCCCGCCGCCACGACCGCCACCACCCCGGCGGGACAGCGCATGGTCTCCGGACCGCGCATCCCCATCGGGCTGCGTGGCGCTACGTCGGCCTACTATGCCAACGTCAACACCACGATGCGCAGGGTTCCACCTGGCCGTCACGTCTTCGTCGCCAGGGATCCCGGCGCCTCAGCAGGGGACGAGTCGTCCCTGGGTTCCATCGACGCGTTGCCACCCGCCAACCGCCACGGGTACGCAGAGTGGGACTTCTCCGGCGTGCCGGACCCAGTCATGTTCCGGCGTTTCCTCGACGCTACGGACTATTGGTTCGGGCGCCGACGACTCCCGACACGGGAGCTACGATCCCGCGCGGGAGTGCTACGCCGTCATCACCAACGACCCAGCCAATGCCACCGGTGCGGTAGGCGCCGGAGACGGGGAAGTCACGCCCGCCCCCGGGGGATCGCCACGTGCCTAGCCGCGGGGCCAAGTGCTCCTCCCGGGGCCGACGCCGACGCGCGGCGGCCCAAGCCCGCGAGCTCGAGGCCAAGCCGGCGGAGGAATACGGACGGTGCGGGCGCTCCGCGCCTCAATGGCGGGGGGAGGCCTCCGCGCGCGGCGAACGTGCGCGGGAGGCCGGGCCGACGGGTCGGTGACCGCATCAACACCGTCCCCAACATCGACAACGCGGACGCGCCCCCGCGGGGCGAGCCAAAAGCTCATCGCCGCCGCGACGGCCGCCGCAGCCATGCCGGCACCCTCGACCTCCGAGGCTCGAGACCTGCACCGCGAGGTGCAAACTCTCATCGAGCAAGCGGCCGTCCAGCAGGCCGAGAGCTCGGCCTCACGCATCCGCCAACAGGGGGATGCGCGGGACGACGAAGCTGCACCGGGAGGGCGAACCCTCGGTCCACGCGGGGGAGGACCGGGGCGGGGCGACCCGCCGACCAAGGACGCACGCCGGCCAAGGATCGGCTCCTTGACGCACGCGGGGGTGCCGGATGGCGACGCCCGCAACGTCATCAACGCCGGGCGCACGAGCGAGGGCGGACGCGCGAGCAGCAATGGGCTACCACCCTCGACGGGGCGGACGCTACGACAGCGGCGAGGACCGCTCCCCGACGCCGGAGCCCCCAGGGACCCGCGTGTTCAGCCGGGAGATCCGCGCGGCGGCGTTCCCCCAACGCTTCCGCCAACCCTCGACCATCGTCAAGTACAACGGGGAGACGGACCCCCGCGTATGGCTCAACGACTACCGCTTGGCTTGCCAGCTGGGCGGGGCCACCAGCGACGAGGTCATCATCCACAACTTGCCCCTGCACCTCGGCGACGCGGCCGGACGTGGCTCGAGCACTTGCCCGCCAGCCAAATCCACAACTAGGACGATCTGGTCCGCACGTTCGTGGGCAACTTCCAGGGCACATACGTGCGCCCCGGAAATTCATGGGACCTACGCTCCTGCACACAGAAGCCCGGCGAGTCGCTGCGGGACTTCATACGGCGCTTCTCCAAGCGCTGTACGGAGCTCCCCAGCGTGGCGCAGTCCGAGATCGTGCACGCCTTCCTCGAGGGCACCACATGCCGGGACCTCGTGCGGGAGCTGGGACGCAGCCCGCCCGCGGACTCCAACGAGCTGTTCGACATTGCCACCAGCTTCGCCTCTGGAGAAGAGGCCGTGGGGGCGATCTTTGACGGCAAGAAGGGCAAGCGCTCGGAGGACGCGCCCACGGAGGGCAGCAAGTCCAAGGAGCCCCACCGCAACGACAAGCGGGGCAAGAAAAAAAAGAAGCCGCGCCGCGAGGCGCGCGAGCAGGGGCGCGACGGCGGTAACGCCGAGGCCCTTGCTGTTGACCCGGCTCGACGGGGCCCTCGACCGGCCCCTCGAGGCCTGGGGGTATTTGACGACATGCTAAAAAAGCCATGACCTTACCACAAGACCCCAGTGAACCACACCCTTGAGCAGTGCGATATGCTCAAGAAGTTCTATGGCCGCGCCGCCATGAAGGAGGCAGAGGCCAAGAAAGACGGAGGCGACGGCGACGCAGGCGGCTGCCCCGCCGTCGAAAACGTGTTCCTCATCTTTGGGGGGCCAACAGTCGACATGTCGACCCGCCAGCGCAAGAAGGAGCGGCATGAGGTCCTCGCCGCGGAGAGGGCGCCTCCGTCCTTCCTCAATTGGTCGGAGGACGCCATCACCTTCAGTCGGAAAGACCACCCAAACCGCGTCCCCAACCGGGCCGAGCCCGCCGGGTGGTCGACCCCATCATCGGGAACGCCCGATTCTCGAAGGTCCTCATGGACGGAGGCAGCAGCCTCAATATCCTCTACGCGCATACGCCGCGCTTGATGGGGATCGGGTTGGACCGAGTGCGGCCCGAAGACGAAGCAATTCCACGGCATCGCGCCGGCAAGCGGTGTCCGGCCCCTCGGGCGGATCGACTGCCGCTTGGTTTGGCACCCCGAAGAATTTCCGCAAGGAGACCCTCACCTTCGAGGTGGTGGGGTTCAAGGGGGCCTACGACGCAATACTTGGGCGACCCTGTTACACCAAATTCATGGCGGTCCCCAATTATACCTACCTGAAGATGAAGATGCCGGGACCAAACAGCGTCATCACCGTCGGCTCATCCATCGAGCACGCATTCGACTGTGACGTCGAGTGCGTAGAACATGCAGAGGCACTGGCGCTGGATGAAGCGCTGGTGAACACTTTGGAGAAGATGGTCAACGAAGACCTCAGCTCCGCCGCCAAGCACGCCGGCACTTTCGAGGCCGCGGAGCAGACCAAGGGGGTCCCCCTCGACCCTTCAGCCCCCGAGGGCAAGGCGTTGAGGGTCAGCTCCGCCCTCGATCCCAAATAGGAAGTGGTGCTCGTCGACTTCCTCCGCGCCAACGCCGACATCTTTGCGTGGAGCCCCTCGGATATGCCAGGCATCCCGAGGGAGGTCGCCGAGCACTCCCTTGACATCTCGCCTCACGCCCGTGCCGTGCAAAGAACGGCTGTGCCGCTTCGACGAGGAGCGGCGACGGGCAATCCGGAGCGGGAGCTGCGGAAGCTTCTCGAGGCCGGATTCATCAAGGAGGTGTTCCACCCAACGTGGCTAGCAAACCCCGTACTTGTAAAGAAAAAGAATGGGAAGTGGCGGATGTGTATAGACTACACTAGTCTTAATAAAGCATGTCCTAAAGTTCCTTTTTTTTGCCACGCATTGATCAAATCGTTGATTTAACGGCTGGGTGTGAATTGCTTTGCTTCCTTGATGCTTACTCCGGGTACCACCAAATAAAGATGAAGGAGTCCGACTAGCTCGCGACTTCGTTCATCACACCGTTCGTGACGTTCTGCTACGTCACGATGCCGTTCGGCCTCAGAAACGAGGGTGCAACATACCAGCGTTGCATGCAGCACGTTTCTGGGGATCACATCGGGCGAACGGTCGAGGCGTACGTGGACGACATCGTCGTAAAAACCAGGAAGGCGGACGACCTGGTTGGCGACCTTGGCGTCGCGTTCAACTGCCTACGGGCCAATGGGGTCAAGTTAAACCCCGAAAAGTGTGTCTTTGGAGTGCCGCGAGGCATGCTCCTGGGATACATTGTCTCCCGGCCGGGGAATCGAGGCCAACCCCTGAAAAGGTTGCGGCCCTCGAACAAATGGGTCCGATCCGGGACCTCAAAGGGGTGCAGAAGGTGCTGGGGTGCCTCGCCGCCTTGAGCCGCTTCATCTCGCGGCTCGGTGAGAAGGGCCTGCCCCTCTATCGCCTCCTCAAGAAGCACGAGCGCTTCTCCTGGACCGCCGAGGCCCAGGATGCGCTCGACAAGCTGAAGGCGTCTCTGACGCATGCCCCGATCCTCACGCCGCCACAAGACGGCGAACCCCTGCAGCTCTACATAGCCTCAACCACCCAGGTGGTCAGCGCCGTGATCGTCGTGGAGCGCACGGAGGAAGGGCACGCCTTGCCTGTACAGCGGCCGGTCTACTACATCAGCGAGGTCCTGTCAGACACGAAGACGCGCTACCCCCAGGTCCAGAAGTTGCTGTACGCGGTAGTCCTTGCGCGGCGCAAGCTCCGCCACTACTTCGAGGCCCACCCCGTCACGGTGGTTTCCTCCTTCCCACTGGGAGAGATCATCCGCAACCCCGACGCCGTGGGCAGGATCGCCAAGTGGTCCGTAGAACTGATGGGCGAGACGCTCGCCTACGCCCCGCGCAAGGCCGTCAAATCCCAAATTTTGGCTGATTTCGTCGCTGAGTGGACGGATACGCCGCTACCGCCGCCGCGCATCCAAGCGGAGTGCCGGATCTCGTTCTTCGACGGCTCGGTGATGAAAACAGGGACAGGCGCGGGCCTGCTTTTCGTATCACCCCTCGGGGAACACATGCGGTACGCGGTGCGCCTCCACTTCCCCGCGTCTAACAATATGGCCGAATACGAGGCCCTCCTCTACGGCCTCAAAATCGCCATTGAGTTAGGCGTCAAGCGCCTCGACGTGCTGGGGGACTCGCAGCTCGTAATCGATCAGGTCATGAAGAACGCGAGCTGCCATGACGACAAGATGGAGGCCTACTGCAAAGCCGTGCGAGCCCTCGAGGACAAGTTCCACGGCATCGAGCTCAACCATGTGCCCCGCCGGTACAACGAGGAGGCGGACGAGCTCGCCAAGATTGCGTCCGGGCGGATCACCGTCCCCCCGAACGTTTTCGCGCGCGACGTCACCCAACCCTCGGTCGTCTTCGAGCCCCACCCCTCGAGTCACGACGAACCCTCGGGGGCTCCCTCGAGTCCAGCAGGTGCGGAACCCATGGACGAGGATCCCTCGAACGAGGCGTACGTGCTCTCCCTCCTCGAGGGGTACGGCTCTCACGAGGCCGACGCGATGGACATCGAGCCGGCTCCTATCCAAGCGGACTGGCGCGACAAATACATCGCCTGGATCGCTCGAGGGGAACTCCCCGCGGACCGGGCCACGGCCAGGCGCATCGCCATGATGGCCAAGTCCTTTGCCCTCGTCGACGGAGAGCTATACAAGCGCGCCGCCTACGGCATACTGCAGCGCTGCGTACCCATCCCCGAGGAGCGCGAGCTCCTGTGGGACATCCACTCGAGGATCTATGGCCACCACGCCGCGTCCCGCACCCTCGTCGGCAACGCGTTCTGCCAGGGCTTTTACTGGCCTACCGCGGTCGCGGACGCCAGCGAGATCGTGCGCACCTGCGAAGGGTGCCAGTTCTACGCCCGCAAGTCCAACTTGCCCGCCCATGCCCTGCAAACCATCCCCGTGACCTGGCCATTTGCCGTGTGGGGGCTGGACATCGTCGGGCCCTTACTGAAGGCGCCGGGGGGGCTTCACCCACTTGTTGGTCGCGATCGACAAATTCTCCAAGTGGGTGGAGGTGTGCCCCATCACGAATCTCGGGCGCAGCAAGGCGGTAACATTCTTCACCGACATCGTCTACCGCTTTGGAGTGCCAAACTCCATCATCACCGACAATGGGTCCCAGTTCACGGGCAAGAAGTTCTTGGAGTTCTGCGACAAGTTCCACATCCGTGTGGATTGGGCAGCTGTGGCGCATCCACAGACCAACGGCCAAGTAGAGTGTGCCAATGGCATGATCTTGCAAGGCCAAAAACCCAGAATTTTCGACCAGCTGAACAAATCTGGGCAAAAATGGCTCCAAGAGTTACCAGCGGTTGTGTGGAGCCTAAGGACCACCCCGAGCAGAGCCACTGGGTTCACCCCGTTTTTCCTAGTCCATGGCGCGGAGGCCGTCCTCCCCACGGACTTAGAATACGGATCGCCCAGGGTTCGAGGCTATGACGAGGATGCCCACCAACGAGCCCGCAAGGACTCGCTGGATCAGCTGGACAAGGCACGCCTCGTGGCCCTGATGCATTCCGCAAGGTACCAACAGTCCCTCAGGCGCTACCAAGCACGCAAGATACGCCGACGGGATTTCAGCGAAGGGGATCTGGTCCCAAGGCTACGTCAAGAAAACCGAGGGCGCCACAAGCTATCGCCCCCATGGGAGGGACCCTACGTCGTGGTGAAGGTACTCAAGCCCGGCACGTACAAGCTGGCCAACGAGGACGGTGAAGAGCTCACCAACGCTTGGAACATCCAACAGCTATGTCGTTTCTACCCCTAGTTAGGATTCCCAAGCATTTTTTGTTGTAAAAATCACATGGCCAACGCCCCAGTTGGTGGCAACTATGTAAACGCCTCAAGTCTAATGGAAAGGGAAACTCGGCTTTCCCCTGAAACCCAAGTTACCTTCGGGGGCTACTGCGGGGGGCACCCCCCCCCAAAATGGTCCCATTTTGGCGCAAAAATAAAACAACTCACACGCGCTAAGTTTGTTTCCTACTTCAACCTCGAGCAACGATTCGAACAGGGCGCAGGCGGCCTAGCGGAAGGAGCGCGCGAATCAGAGATAGCCTACGCCGCGAGGATACGGCCCTTCTCTCTCGCCTCCAGCCCAGCAGCCCCCCCGCGAAAATCAAACTCCCCTAAGTAAAATCTACTCAGGAAGAAGGAGAAACAAAAAAGCGCAATAAGCAAAAGATTTCATTTCGTATCAAAAAATGTTTACAAGGCCGCATGGCCAGAATACTGATGCATGAACAAAAAACGGGCCTAGCGCCCAAATGTCTTCAGGCGGGTGGGGCGGCAGCGTCAGCAGCATCCGGGAAGAGGAACTCTTTGAAGGCTTCAGCGAGCGACCCGGCGGCGTCGGCGGCGAGCGCATCCACACGCTCCATCGCTACCTCGTCCTCGACGCCCTCGGGAACGATGTAGCCCTCCGCTAGCGCCTCGAAGTTGACCTCGTAGTGGGACCGCACCACTCCGAGGGCCTTCTGGACGCCCAGATGCAGCGCCCGGCGCATCCGCTCGGTGACGTGACCGCCAAGGGCACGCAGACGGCTGGCCAGAGAGCTGCCGGCCTGTGCTTCGCCCTCCTCCACGGCTCGGCAGGTCTCGAGGGCCGCACCACGCAGCTCCCGCAGCTCCTGCTTGGAGGAGTTATAGGAAGCCTGCAGCGCCTCGGCCCGCTCAGCCGCATGCCCCAGGGCGGTGCGCAAGCCTGGAATCGCCAAGACAAGAAAGAAAATAGAAAGGGGGTGCGAGCCCTCTAACAGAAAAACCAACAAGGCAAGAGTCAAACAGTGGCTCACCTGCGACTTGCTTCCTCTCCACCTCGAGAGTGCGGCGCTCGGCCTCGACCGCCAGCTCGAGGCGCTTGACGGCCTCGCCCTGCTCCTGGAGGGCCAGCTCTTGGTTTGCGCTCGTAATACTGAGCACAATGAGCTCGCCCTCGGTCTTAGAGAGCTTGTCGTCCCGCTCCGCCAATGACTTCTGCGCCGCCTCGCGAGCGACGCGCTCCTCGCTCCCGGCGCCGTCGGGCGTCGACGAGGGCGGCTCGCTCCGCCGGGAGCCGCCCCTCGGCCCCTTGGCGTGCGGTGCGCTCCCCCGCAGAGCTGCTCCTCGGCCGACGACGAGCGCCGCGGCCTTGGCGTCGTGGGCAGCCTTCAAGTCGTCGGCCTCTCGTGGCCCGCTGCTCCGGCCCCGCGCGCCCGCTCCTCGCCCGGCGGCGCCGCCGCGCCCGCGCTCCCTCGAGCGACGAGCGAAGCTCCCAGTTCTCGCCGCGGACGCCGGCCACCTCTGCCTCCCAGTTGGTCGCCAGCATCCGCATCTTCTCCGAGTCCGAGCGTGCCCGCCACGGCGCCTCATCACGATCGATGACGGCCGTGCGGCACCCGCTCGAGGCTAGAGCGGCGCGCCGGGTCCTGCCTCGTGCTCTCGGGGAGTTCGTCGCACAGGATCTCGGCCGGTACGCCAACCAGCCGTCCGGGGTCCTGAGGGCATCGGCAAGCGCGTCGAAGGCGCCGCATCGCTCCCGGAGCTGGTGGAGCTCGGCGTTCACCCGATCGAAGGCGCTGTACTTGTCATGGGCGCGGCGCTCAAGCTCCTGTCACCCACAACTCGAAACCCGTAAGCGCCACGACACAGAAACAGCGCACAAAAACGAAAGAAAGGAGAAAACGAACAACAACGCCCTACCTGGAAGACGCGCCATGAGGGGCCGCCATGGACCCTCAGCGCCTCGTTCAGCGCACGGTCGAGCGTGGCGCCGTGGCTCCGGAGCTCTCCCCAGAGCTCCTGCTCTCCCCGGCGTCGGCGAATGCGGGCGGATCGCCAACGACCCCCCTCTCCGGGCGGCGTGGCCGGGCGTGAGGACGAGGCCTCGGCGCCGTGTCCTCGGTCCCCCGCCACCATGTGGCCCTCGCGCCGCCTCACGAGGGCCCCCTCCCGGGGGCTCGGGGGGAGCGTGTGGGGAAGCTCGCCCACCGGTCCCACCCCGGCGGCGGGGAGTCATCGTCCGGGACCTCAACCACCTCGGCCGGGAACCGCCGGCCGGCGCCGCCCTTGCGCCGCCCCCGCCGGCGCCTCCACTTGCGCCTCCACGGCCACGGGCGCTTGACGTGGCGCCTCGGCCGCCACCTCCGGCCGCGCCCCCACGACAGTGGGCGCCGGCCGCCCTCCACGGCAGCTCGGCGCCTCCACTTGCGCCTCCACGGCCACGGGCGCTTGACGTGGCGCCGCGGCCACCACCTGCGGCCGCGCCCCCGCGGCGGTGGGTGCCCGGTCGCCCTCCGCGGCGGCCACCGCCTCGGTTGTGCCTCCACCGCGGTTGGCGCCACAAGTCGCGCCTCCGTCGCGGCGGCCACCATCGGCCGCGCCTCCGCCACGACCGCCGCCGTGGGGGCCGCGCCTCGCCACGGCCGGCGCGGCCGCTCCTCGGCAACCACCGGCCGCGCCATGGCGTGCCGACCCGCCGGTCGAGGCCTCGGGGCCCCGCCCGCGCCTGCGAGCTCTCGCCCGCGCCCACCGTGCTTGCCCCCGCCCGCGACGCCCTCTACGAGCGCCGCAGGGTGGGGATGGACGCGTCCGTCCTCAGCACCTTGGCCCGTGCGAGGGGGGGCACAGTTGGCACCACCCTGCGCAGGCACAAACAGAGGGTTAGAACGCCTGATCATCAAAAAGTCAAACCAACTAGAGGATCGAACCCCTTACCTCGAGGAGGAAAAGGCGCGCTTCCTTTTCCTCGAAGCCTCAGCGGATGAGGCCGCCGCGCCCCCTGACGGCGCCACCGCGCGCGCGGGCCCCGCCCGCGCGCGGATGCGCGCGCGCGCGCGCCACCGTGGTGCGCGCCGATGCCTCGCGCGGCGCGCGCCGCCCCCGATGTCGATTAGCGGCGGCGGGCGCCGTTGCGCCCGCCCCCGGCGATACCGCCCTTGCCGCCGGAGCCGGCTCGGCGACGGGGGCGAGGGCTCCCACCTATCGGAGGGGCCCCGCCCCTCGGCCTCTTCCTCTTCGTCCTCCTCCGAGGACGAGTACTCCTCGGTCCCCCGGGAGGAGAGCCCCGGCTCTTCGCGCCGCCGTACTCCGCGTTCGCCGCCTCACGGCGCTCGTTGTGCCGCCTCGCGCGCTCCCTCCCCGCGCGCCCGCTCCTCGCTCCCCGCCGCCGCGCCGCCCGACCAAGCGCGCGGGAGTCGGGGGGTGGGCGGAACGGACTTCGAGGCGGTAAAGCTCACCGACTGCATACGGGGAACATCAAAGACGCGTCGGGGAGACGAAGCAACACCAAGAACTAAAACAAAATCAAGAATCACACTCACCGGCGGGCCGGTGGGGAGCATCTCGAGGTCCCACGGGGTCCGGTCCGGATGCATCGCATCCGGGGTGTCGACGGCGTTCCGCGCCGGGTGAGCGCATACGGCCGCCCGAGGGGGTCGGGAGCATCCGCGACCTCGCCAGCGCGACGGGGTCAGCCGCCTCCGTCATCTCGTAGATGCAGAGCGGCCTCTCCATCAGAGGCACGCCCCGCCAGTGATGGAGGAAGGCGAGGACACCCACCGCGGTCAGCCCCTGCGCCGCCAGGCTCTTCAGGGCGGCCAGGACCGAGTCCTGCCGCCTCCGATGCTGGGGCGTGGACACCCCGTAGCCCCAAGAGCTGGGCTTCTCCTTGAAGACCCGACCGGTGTAGGGGGGGAGGCCGGGCTCGGCGTTGCGCAAGTAGAACCATCCCCGCTCCCAGCCGGCGTTGTTCGTCGTCATGGTGCAGGGGATGTAGTCGTCCTTGAACTGCCCCCGCAGGGCAAGCGACATCCCGCCGGCGCGCACCGCGCGGCGGGTCCTCGGCTCCGTCGTGGGCTGCGTGAAGAGCTCCGCGCGGAAGAGGTGTACCCAGAGCTCCCAGTTGACTGGGATCCCCAGGTACCCCTCGCAGACGCCCACGAACGTGGCCGCCTGCGAAATCGCGTTGGGCGCGAAGTTGGGCAGCTCCACGCTGTAGTAGTGGCACAGCGCCCGCATGAAGCGGCTCGCCGACGTGTTGAAGCCTCGCTCGTGGAAGCGGATAAAGCTCACCACGTAGCCTTCCGGCGGGTTGGGCGCGCGGTCCCCCATCGGCGGCACTATCCACTCCGCCGGGCGGCCATCCTCGTTCGCCGCCAGCTGGCCGGCGGCGACCAGCTCGCCAAGGGCCAGCGGAGTCACCGTCGACCGCTCCCAGGCGTACGGGTCAAGGATCGTGAGGGGCGGAAGCGGTGCCATGAGAAGAAGGCAAAGGAATGCGAGAGCGGAGGACGAGAAGAGGAAGAAGAACTCAAATGGCAAAGCCGCGCGGTGGCGAAGGCAAGGCGAAGACGAAAGCACAAGGGGCTGGAATGGCGGAGCGCTAAGGTAAAAAACCGCCGTCTCCCCCCCCCTCAGATTTATAAGCCGCGGGCGAGCTCTCCGGAGCGGATGTCCTGCGCGCATTAACTGCAGGGAATCTTCGCTTCACGCTGACGAACGGGCCCCGCCACGACTACAGCGGCCACATCACCGCGAGCAGGCCATCATCACGGTGAAGACTAGCAGGGACCGAGGCAGGAGGTCACGTCCGCCTGCCACGCCGCCCACTACGCGCGCGCGCGCGGCCGCAACGCCTAAAAAGGCGCGCCCGCGTTGCAAAACCGCAGCCCCTACTGTGGGGCATTTAATGACCTGGTCCCTTGCCAAGCAAGGAGAACCCTCGAGCGGAGCGAGCCCCTGGCTCGGGGTAAATTCAACCCTCGAAGGGACATCGGCGTGAGAAGGTCGCCCGGGGCCTGCTTGAAGTAAAGCAGGCACCACGAGCACCCATGCCACGCAAAACCCTCGAGCGGCACGAGCCCCTGGCTCGAGACAATGTCAGCCCTCGAAGGGACATCGGCGTGAGAAGGTCGCCCGGGGCCTGCTTGAAGTAAAGCCGGCACCACGAGCACCCATGCCACGCAAAACCCTCGAGCGGCACGAGCCCTTGGCTCGAGATGATGTCAACCCTCGAAGGGACATCGGCGTAAGAAGGTCGCCCGGGGCCCGCTTGAAGTAAAGCAGGCACCGCGGGCACCCATGCCACGCAAAACCCTCGAGCGGCGCGAGCCCCTGGCTCGAGACAATATCAACTCTCTAAAAAGAGCACATGCGTGAGAAGGTCGCCCGGCGCCCGCTTGAAGTAAAGCAGGCACCGCGAGCACCCATGCCACACTGTGCTACCAACCAGCACCTCGGGGGCTGGCTCGCCCAGACCCCTCGACGGCCGCAAACGCAAAAGACGGGGCCGCCCAGGCGCCGCCCCCGCACGGCCCTACCGATCGAGGTTCGAAGCCCGACCCTCGACGGGTTCGAACGGGCGCCCGGCATCGCGAGTCGGGGGACGACGAGGGCACGCGCATTCGAGCCATTCCGCGAGCCTGTCGGCTCGAGGGTGCCCCACATGTCGTGTTCGAGAGCCAGCGAGGGCAGCTAGTCGGGGGATCCCACCCAGGGAGAGCTTCCGCGCCCTCGGTCCCTATCGAATGGGACCGAGCCCCACCTAGCAAACCCACGCAAGCGCTTCAATGGACGTGTCTCCGGACCACGCGGCCTACCTTATCGAACGGGGCATGGGCGTCCACTCGAACCACCCACTAGCAGCTCAAAGAGGAATCCGCAATTCGCGACCCGCTCGATGGGGGTTGCGGAAACCTCACCCTTCGTCCCGCGGAGGGACGGCGAGGGCGCATTAAGAAACAAGTCGTAAAGCTCTACCCGATCGCCTCGAACGGGCCCAGGCTCGGGGGCTTAACACACGGCTACACCTCCTTGTTTTGCACCCACCGGAGACAGCGCCAGCAGCGCGTGCGTCACCGAAGCCGGCTGAGACATTGCCGATGCCGTTTGAAACATGCACCACGCCCTCTGACCAGTTCTCGCGGTTAACCCCTGCAGGAGCATCCACGCCCCTGCGCAGGCCGGGCTGGGACCCGCGGGTCCGCTGACGCAGCCCCACGGAAAGCGTTCGCAAAACAAGGAGGGAAGAACGTCCTATCGCAGGGTTCCAACATGCGAGAGCCTCATGGCAAACCCGCGGATGCTCGGGGGCCTCTTGCGTCGGGGACAGCCCTAGGGGTCCCCTTAAACAACGGGGGAAATCCTCACTTAAAACCCGCAACAAAGCCAAAACACGGTTGCCTAACCATGCGAGGACACGGCCCATGCCGCGAGGGACCCCGACGGCCCATCAAGGCGGCCCTCTTGGAGATCCCCTCGAGCGAGGCTCCGCCTCGCTCGAGGATGCGCGCCCCCCTCGGGCGGGCTCCGCCCCGTTCGAGGGGTAGCACTTCCCTCGAGCGAGCTCCGCCTCGCTCGAGGGCCCGCTCCCCCTCGAGTAGGTTCCGCCTCGCTCGAGGGGTACGTCCCCGCCCTCGACCGGGGTCCGCCACGCTCGAGGGCGCCCCTCACGCGTGCGCCGGCCCCCGTACGCGGGCATTTAACGCCCGACACCGGCGGGACGGCTCCATCATGCGCCGGGGCTCGCGCCCCGTGCCGCCGCACCAACTCCCCGGGGAGGAGCCCATCCCCATCACCGTGGGGAGGGAGCGTGCGGCGCGGCCGGTGTCGGTCCCGTGATGCCGTGCGCTGCTCCGATGCGGCTAACGCGCCGAGCCCTCGAAGGGGGCCGGTTGCACCCTCAATTCACTTTCTTGTGACCCTACGGGGTTGGGTGGAGGCGCTAGGCCGGTGGAACACCATCCCTGCCACTGTAACGGCGTGGACGCCGTCCCCGCGCGTGCGGGCGCACGCCGTGCGCCGTAGCAACAACTCCAGCACTGTGAAGCGCGTCGGGAAGGGGCGCCGTTTTACCTACCCCCGTACTCCGTGCGGGCCAACGTCGACACCTCCCTCGAAGCCTATGCGAAGGCGTTACCACCATCCGTGCCCTTCAACCCTCGAACCGCCACTTTTCGGGTACAAGATAGGCCATGATGGCCGGATCGCCGCAAGGATCGTCCGGGACGGCCGCCCACTCTACGACGCATAGCACGTCGTGCTTCCCCATGTAGCTAGATAGCGCGGCGCGCATGTAATCCGCCTCCCCCTTGATCTATAAAAGGGGGGGCGAACCCCCCAGCCGCGGGGGGACAGACAGGAGCACACGAGACATAGAACAACAGATAGCACACGACACACCACGTACTCATTCTCCAATTCTCCCACAATATCTTCAGCCACTCCTCCAGGGACTTGGAAGCCACGCTTCCTCTCCCGCCTTGCTTGTGACGCCCCCACTACGGGCACCCCCGGTGTTGAGTAATATAGTGCCTTGAGCACGCCACTGCTGGACGTACGGCCCCCTCGGCCGGAACCAGGATAAATCCCGTGTCTTTTATTGCTTAGCATCGACCATTGAGGGATAGACCTCGGCGCTTTCTACTGGTTAGTGTCGGGACCATATTCCGCACCGACACCATGGGGACAAGAAGAGGATGTCTAGTTTTGCTCCAAGCAGCGGAACGGGCAAAAAGTTTCGCTTTGTGAAGAAGAACGTTCCAGGCCCATCCCAGCAATCTTCAACTGGACGCTGGACGATGAAGTCACCCCAGAGCAAACCCACAGGGAACTTCCAGTTCCGCAATGCTCAGCAGCAGGCTCCAAAGCCTAATGCACCTCCTCGCAATGTTGGTGATCGTCGTTGCTTCAACTGTGGCCAGCCGGGGCATTACATCAGCGAGTGTCCCAAGCCCAGGCAGATCAAGCCCAACCCCCTGAATCAAGGTGCAGGAAACAAGCCTGCCACTCCGGCTAAGAAGCCTATGGTGCAAGTACGCCAAGGCAAGCTGAACTTCACCGCCATGAGTGATATTCTAGAAGGAGCTTCAGTGCTCACGGGTACATTCTCTATCAACAACACTCCCGTTAAGATTTTATTTGATTCATGAGCCACCCACAGTTTCATAAGTGAGAATCTACTAGACAAATTGGGTCTAAAAGGAATGCAAACCAAATCGGCTTATAAAATTACCACACCAGGTGGAAACATTACTTCTCACCTAGTAACTTTTGGAGTTCCTTTAAAGTTAGGGAGTAAGGTTATTCAAACAAATCTCATAACCATAAAGTTGGGAAGCATGGATGTTATCTTGGGTATGGAATGGATGAATCAACATAAGATGATTCTAGATATATCAGATAGGGTCGTAGAGATCAATTCTCCTACGGTCGGGCAAACTACCTTGTACTTACTGTCGGGGACAGCCCTAGGGGCCCCCTTTAACAACAGGGAAATCCCCACTTAAAACCCGCAACAAAGCCAAACACACTTTGCCTAACCATGCAGGATACGGCCCATACCGCAGGGACCTCAGCGGCCCACCGAGGCGGCCCTCTTGAAGATTACCTCGAGCAGGCTTCGCCTCGCTCGAGGATGCGCGCCTCCCTCGGACGGGTTCCGTCCCGTTCGAGGGGGTGCCCTTCCCTCGAGCGGGCGCCGCCCGCTCGAGGGCCCGCTCCCCCTCGAGCAGGCTCCCCCTCGCTTGAGGGTCCGTCCCGCCCTCGACCGGGGTCCGCCTCGCTCGAGGGCGCCCCACACTCGTACGCCTGCCCCCGTATGCGGGCATTTAACGTCCTGACACTGGCGGGACGGCGCCATCATGCGCCGGGGCTCGCCCGGTCTGCCGCCGCACCAACTCCCCATGAGGGAGCCCATCCCCATCACTGTGGGGAGGGACTGTGCAACAGGACCGGTGCCAGTCCCGTGACGCCGTGCACCTGCTCCCGGTACGGGCCGACGCGCCGAGCCCTCGAAGGGGGGCCGGCTGCACCCTCGATTTGCTTTCTTGTGACCCTGCAGGGTTAGGAGGAGGTGCTAGGCCGGTGGAGCGCCATCCCTGCTACTGTTACGGTATGGCTGCCGCCCCCGCGCGTGCAGGCGCACGCCAGGCGCTATAGCAGCGGCTCCAGCACAGTGGAACGTGTTGGGAAGGGACGCCGTTTTACCTACTCCTGTACTCCGTACGGGCCAACGTCAGCAGCTCCCTCAAGCCTATCAGAAGACATCACCACCATCCGCCGCCCTTCTACCCTCGAACCGCCACTGTTCCGGTACAAGATAGGCCATGATGGCCAGATCGCTGCAAGGATCGTCCGGACGGCCGCCCACTCTCTGAGATAGCACGTCGTGCTTCTTCACGTAGCTAGATAGCACGGCGCGCATGTGATTCGCCTCCTCCTTGATCTATAAAAGGAGGGCGAACCCCCCTGCCGCGGGGGACAGAGGAGAACAAGCACACGAGACAGACAGAACACAACAGGAGACGAGCTGCGCCACGCACTTGCTCTCCAATCCTCCCACAACATCTTTAGTCACTACGCTAGGGACTTGGAAGCCAGGCTTCCTCTCCCGCCTTGCTTGTAGCAGCCCCACTACAGGCACCCCCGGTGCTGAGCAATATCATGCCTTGAGCACACCGCTGCTGGACGTACGGCCCCCTCGGCCGGAACCAGGATAAATCCCGTGTCTCTTATTGCTTAGCATCGACCATTGAGGGATAGACCTCGGCGCTTTCTACTGGTTAGTGTCGCGACCATATTCCGCACCGACAGTTGGCGCCCACCGTGGGGCAATCTGAGCGCCTAAGGTCATTCCACCAACTCCCTCCATGGTGATCCGCAGAGTACCGTGGTACACGCTAATGCATGGGCAGCTCGGACCCCCTCCCCGCCGGGTTCGAAATCCGGTTCGGGGGCCTGAACTTTCAGGCTACGGGGAACGGCTACCTCATGCGCCTAACCAAACGTGAGGAGCTCCGCGCGCGGCGCCAGGCCGGGTCCGCTCCGGTCCCCGCTGCACGCACCACCACGACGTAGACGCCGCGGCACGGATGCCGCGGGCCGTCGACGCCACAACGTTGCGCCGCTCGGGCCGCGTTCGCGCCGAGGCGCGGTCCGAGCGACGGCGGGCCGAGCGCGCCGCCTCTCGGCACGGCGCGCCGCCGTCACGACGACCACCATCCCCGCCGGGACGATTGCACGGTCTCGGACCGCGCATCCCCATTGGGCCGCGTGGCGCCACGTCGGCCTACAACGCCAACGTCAACACCACGATGCGCAAGGTTCCGCCTGGCCGTCACGTCTTCGTCGTCAGGGATCCCGGCGCCTCAGCGGGCGACGAGTCGTCCCTGGGTTCCCTCGACGCGTTGCCGCCCGCCAACCGCCACGGGTACGCGGAGTGGGACTTCTCCCGCGTGCGGACCCGGAGTCATGTTCGGTGTTTCCTCGACGCTACGGACTACTGGTTCGGCTGCTCCGACGACTCCAGCACCGGGAGTTACGATCTCGCGCGGGAGTGCTACGCTGTCATCACCAACGACCCAGCCAATGCCACCGGTGCGGTGGGCGCTGGAGACGGGGAGGTCACGCCTGCCCCAGGGATCGCCACGCGCCTGGCCGCGGGGCCAAGCGCTCCTGCTGGGGCCGACGCCGACGCGCGGCGGCCCAAGCCCGCGAGCTCGAGGTCAGGCCCGGTGGAGGAATACCGGACGGTGCGGCTGCTCCGTGCCTCAATGGCAGGGGAAGCCTCCGCGCGCGGCGAACGAGCGCGGGGAGGCCGGGCAACAAAGTCCGTGACCGCATCAACACCGACCCCAACATCGACAACGCCGACGCACCCCCGCGGGCGAGCCAAAAGCTCATCGCCCGCCGCGACGCCGCGCGGGCCATGCCGGCACCCTCGACCCCGAGGCGCGAGACCCGCACCGCGAGGTGCGGACTCTCATCGAGCAAGCGGCCGGCCCGGTGGCCGAGAGCTCGGCATCACGCATCCGCCACGCGGGGGGATGCGCGGACGACGGAGCCGCGCGGGGGGCGAACCCTCGGTCCACGCGGGGGAGGGGCGGCGTGGCGACACGCCAATCCGGGACGCACGCCGGCCAAGGAGCGGCTCCTTGACGCACGGAGGGCGGCCCGGATGGCGACGCCGCAACGTCATCAACGCCGGGCGCACGAGCGGGGGCGGACGCACGAGCAAACGCGGAGGCTACCACCCTTGATGGGGCGGATGCTACGACGGCCGGCGAGGACCGCTCCCCGACGCCGGAGCCCCCGAGGGGACCCGTGTGTTCGGGCCGGGGGAGATCCGCGCAAGCCGGCGTTCCCCCGGCGCTTCCGCGAACCCTCGACCATCGTCGAAGTACAACGGGGAGACGGACCCCCGCGTGTGGCTCAACGACTCATCGCTTAGCTTGCCGGTGGGCGGGGACCACCGCCGACGAGGTCATCATCCGCACACTTGCCCCCTGCACCTCGGCGACGCGGCCCGACATGGCTCGAGCACTTGCCCGCCACCCAAATCCACAATTGGGATGATGCGGTCCGCACGTTCGTGGGCAACTTCCGGGGCACGTACGTGCGCCCGGAAATTCATGGGACCCGCGCTCCCGCACACGAGAAGCCTGGGCGAGTCGCCGGCGGGACTTCATACGGCGCTTCTCCAAGCGCGCACGGAGCCTCCCCGGCGTGGCGCGGTCCGAGATCGTGCACGCCTTCCTCGAGGGCACCACATGCCGGGACCTCGTGCGGGAGGCCGGGACGCGCGGCCGCCCGCGGACTCCAACGAGCCGTTCGACATCGCCACCGGCTTCGCCTGCGGAGAAGAGGCGCGTGGGGGCGATCTTTGACGCGCAAGAAGGGCAAGCGCTCGGAGGGACGCGCCCACGGAGGGCAGACAAGTCCAAGGAGCCCCACCGCAACGACAAGCGGGGCAAGAAGGGGAAAGAAGTCGCGCGCGAGGCGCGCGAGCGAGGGGCACGACAGCCGGTGTAATGCCGAGGCCCTTGCTCGTTGACCCGGCTCGACGGGGCCCTCGACCGGCCCCTCGAGGCCCGGGGGTGTTTGATGACATGCTAAAAAAGCCATGTCCTTACCACAAGACCCCAGTGAACCACACCCTTGAGCAGTGCGATATGCTCAAGAAGTTCTATGGCAGCGCCGCCACGAAGGAGGCAGAGGCCAAGAAAGATGGAGGAGATGGCGACGCAGGCGGCTTCCCTGCTGTGGAAAACGTGTTCCTCATCTTTGGGGGGCCGACCGTCGACATGTCGACCCGCCAGCGCAAGAATGAGCGGCACGAGGTCCTCGCCGCGGAGAAGGCTCCTCCCTCCTTCCTCAATTGGTCGGACTACGCCATCACCTTCAGCCGGGAGGACCACCCGAACCGCGTCCCCAACCCGGGCCAGTACCCGCTGGTGGTCGACCCCATCATCGGGAACGCACGGTTCTCGAAGGTCCTGATGGACGGAGGCAGCAGCCTCAACATCCTTTACGCGCATACGTTGCGCTTGATGGGGATCGGGTTGGACCAGCTGCGGCCCAGTACGAAGCCGTTCCACGGCATCGCGCCGGCAAGCGAGTCCAGCCCCGTCGGGCGCATCGACTGCGCCGGTTTGGTTTGGCACCGCGAAGAATTTCCGCAAGGAGATCCTCACCTTTGAGGTGGTGGGGTTCAAAGGGGCCTACCATGCTATACTTGGGCGACCCTGTTACACCAAATTCATGGCGGTCCCCAACTATACCTACTTGAAGATGAAGATGCCAGGACCGAACGGCGTCATCACCATCGGCTCGTCCATCGAGCACGCATTCGACTGCGACGTCGAGTGCGTAGAGCACGCAGAGGCACCGGCGCCGGATGAAGCGCTGGTGACCACTTTGGAGAAGATGGTCAACGAAGACCTCGACTCCGCCGCCAAGCACACCGGCACCTTCGAGGCCGCGGAGCGAACCAAGGAGGTCCCCCTCGACCCTTCCCCCGCGCCCCCGAGGGCAAGGCGTTGAGGGTCGCCCTCCGCCCTCGATCCCAAATAGGAAGTGGTGCTCGTCGACTTCCTCCGCGCCAACGCCGACATCTTCGCGTGGAGCCCCTCGGATATGCCGGGCATCCCGAGGGAGGTCGCCGAGCACTCCCCCTGACATCCGCCTCACGCCCGCGCCGTGCGACGAACGGGCCGCGCCGCCTCGACGAGGAGCGGCGACGGCAATCGGAGCGTAGCCGCGAAGCTCCTCGAGGCCGGGTTCATCAAGGAGGTGTTCCACCCAACGTGGCTAGCCAACCCTGTGCTTGTAAAGAAAAAGAACGGGAAGTGGCGGATGTGTATTGACTACACGAGTCTTAATAAAGCATGTCCTAAAGTTCGTTTTCCTTTGCCACGTATTGATCAAATCGTTGATTCAACGGGTGCGAATTGCTTTGCTTCCTTGATGCTTACTCCGGGTATCACCAAATAAAGATGAAGGAGTCCGACCAGCTCGCGACTTCGTTCATCACGCCATTCGGGACGTTCTGCTACGTCACGATGCCGTTTGGCCTCCGAAACGCGGGTGCGACATACCAGCGCTGCATGCAGCACGTTTTCGGGGATCACATCGGGCGGACGGTAGAGGCGTACATGGACGACATCGTCGTAAAGACCAGGAAGGCGGACGACCTGGTTGGCGACCTTGGCGTCGCGTTCGGCTGCCTAAGGGCCAATGGGGTCAAGTTAAACCCGGAAAAGTGTGTCTTTGGAGTGCCGTGGGGCATGCTCCTGGGATACATCGTCTCCCAACGGGGAATAGAGGCCAACCCTGAAAAGGTTGCGGCCCTCGAACGAATGGGTCCGATCCGGGACCTCAAAGGGGTGCAGAAGGTGCTGGGGTGCCATGCCGCCTTGAGCCGCTTCATCTCGCGGCTCGGTGAAAAGGGCTTGCCCCTTTACCGCCTACTCAAGAAGCACGAGCGCTTCTCCTGGACCGCCGAGGCCCAGGATGCGCTCGACAAGCTGAAGGCGTCTCTAACGCACGCCCCGATCCTTACGCCGCCGCAAGATGGCGAACCCCTGCAGCTCTACGTGGCCGCAACCACCCAGGTGGTCAGCGCCGTGATCATCGTGGAGCGCACAGAGGAAGGGCACGCCTTGCCTGTACAGCGGCCGGTCTATTACATCAGCGAGGTCCTGTCAGACACCAAGACGCGCTACCCCCGGTCCGTGTTGCGTACGCGGTAGTCCTTGCGCGGCGCAAGCTCCGCCACTACTTCGAGGCCCACCCCCGTCACGGTGGTCTCCTCCCCTTCCCGGCGGGGAGATCATCCGCAATCCCGACGGCGCGCGGGCGGGGATCGCCAAGTGGTCCGTGCAGCTGATGGGCGAGACGCTTGCCTACGCCCCGTGCAAGGCCGTCAAATCCCAAATCTTGGCAGATTTCGTCACCGAATGGACGGATACGCGAGCCGCGCCGCCGCCGCAGATCCAAGCGGAGGCCGGACTACGTTCTTCGACTCGCTCGGTGATGAAAACAAGGGCGGGCGCGGGCCACCTTTTCGTATCACCTCTCGGGGAACACATGCGCACGCGGTGCGCCTCACTTCCCCCGCGTCTAACAATATGGCTGAATACGAGGCCCTCCTCTGCGGCCTCAAAATTGCCATTGAGTTAGGCGTCAAGCGCCTCGACGTGCGGGGGGACTCGCAGCTCGTAATTGATCAAGTCATGAAGAACGCAAGCTGCCATGACGACAAGATGGAGGCCTACTGCAAAGCTGTGCGAGCCCTCGAGGACAAGTTCTACGGCATCGAGCTCAACCATGTGCCCCGATGGTACAACGAGGAGGCGGACGAGCTGGCCAAGATTGCGTCCGGGCAGATCACCGTACCCCCGAACGTTTTCGCGCGCGACATCGCTCAGCCCTCGGTCGTCTTCGAGCCCCACCCCTCGAGTCACGACGAACCCTCGGGGGCTCCCTCGAATCCAGCGGGTGCGGAACCCATGGACGAGGACCCCTCGAACGAGGCATACGTGCTCTCCCTCCTCGAGGGGTATGGCTCCCACGAGGCCGACGTGATGGACATCGAGCCGGCTCCTGTCAAAGCGGACTGGCGCGACAAATACATCGCCTGGATGGCTCGAGGGGAACTCCCCGCGGACCGGGTCGCGGCCAGGCACATCGCCAGGATGGCCAAGTCCTTTGCCCTTGTTGACGGCGAGCTGTACAAGCGCGCCGCCTCCGGCATCCTACAGCGGTGCGTGCCCATCCCCGAGGGGCGCGAGCTCCTACGGGACATCCACGCCGGAATCTGTGGCCACCACGCCGCGCCCCGCACCCTCGTCGGCAACGCGTTCCGCCGGGCGTCTATCGGCCCACCGCGGTTGCGGACGCCGGGCCGAGATCGTGCGCGGTTGCGAAGGGTGCCGTTCTATGCCCGCAAGTCCAACCTCGCCCGCCCATGCCCTGTGAGCACCATCCCCGTAACGTGGCCATTTGCCGTGTGGGGGCCGGACATCGTCGGGCCCCTCGCGGAAGGCGCCGGGGGGCTTCCACCCACTTGTTGGTCGCGATCGACAAGTTCTCCAAGTGGGTGGAGGTGCGCCCCATCACAAACCTCGGGCGGAGCGAGCGGTAACATTCTTCACCGACATCGTCTACCGCTTTGGAGTGCCAAACTCCATCATCACCGACAACGGGTCGCGGTTCACGGGCAGAAATTCTTGGAGTTCGCGACAAGTTCCACATCCGTGTGGATTGGGCAGCTGTGGCACATCCACAGACCAACGGCCAAGTGGAGCGTGCCAACGGCATGATCCTACAAGGCCTTAAGCCTAGAATTTTTGACCCGCTAAACAAATCTGGGCGAAAATGGCTCCAAGAGTTACCAGCGGTTGTGTGGAGCCTAAGGACCACCCCGAGCAGAGCCACTGGGTTCACCCCGTTTTTTCTAATCCATGGCGCGGAGGCCGTCCTCCCCACGGACTTAGAATACGGATCGCCCAGGGTTCGAGGCTATGACAAAGATGCCAACCAGCGAGCCCGCGAGGACTCGCTGGATCAGCTGGACGAGGCGCGCCTCGTGGCCTTGATGCATTCCGCAAGGTATCAACAGTCCCTAAGGCGCTATCAAGCACGCAACATACGTCAACGGGACTTCAGCGAAGGCGATTTGGTCCTAAGGCTACACCAAGACAACCGAGGGCGCCACAAGCTATCGCCCCCATGGGAGGACCCTACGTCGTGGTGAAGGTACTCAAGCCCGCACGTACAAGGCGGCCAACGAGGACGGTGAAGAGCTCACAAACGCTTGGAACATCCAACGAGCCTACGTCGCTTCTACCCCTAGCTAGGATTTCCAAGTATTTTTTGTTGTAAAAATCATATGACCAACGCCCGGTTGGTGACAACTATGTAAACACCTCAAGTCAAATGAATAGGGCAACTCGGCTTTCCTCTGAAACCCAAGTTACCCTCGGGGGCCACCGCGAGGGCACCCCCCCCCCAAAATGGTCCCATTTTCACGCAAAAATAAAGCAACTCACACGCGCTAAGTTTGTTTTCTACTTCAACCCCGAGCAACGGTTCGAACAGGGCGCAGGTGGCCTAGCGGAAGGAGCGCGCGAGTCAGAAATAGCCTACGCCGCGAGGATACGGCCCTTCTCTCTCGCCTCCAACCCAGCAGCCCCCCCGCGAAAACCGAACTCCCCTAACTAGAATCTACTCAGGAAGAAGGAGAAACAAAAAGCGCAAATAAACAAAAGACTTCATTTCGTATCAGCAAATGTTTACAATCAAGATAACTTGTTTATTTACAAAGGCCGCGCGGCCAGAATACTGATACACAAATAAAAACGGGCCAAGCGCCCACCGTCTTCGGGGCGGGGGAGGAGCGGCGGGTGTCGACCGCCGTCCGGGAAGAGGAACTCCTCGAACGCTTCGCCGAGCGACCCGGCGGCATCGGCCGGCGAGTGCGTCCACGCGCTCCATCGCCACCTCGTCCTCGACGCCCTCGGGAAGGACGTAGCCCTCCGCGCCGCCTCGAAGTTGACCTCGTAGTGGGACCGTACCACTCCGAGGGCCTTTTGGACGCCAAGACGCAACGCCCGCGCATCCGTTCGGTGGACGTGGCCGCTAAGAGTGCGCAGCGGCCGGCCGCCGAGCTTCCGGCCGCGCTTCACCCCCTCCTCCACGACCCGGCAGGTCTCGAGGGCGCGCGTTGCGCAACTCCTGCGCAGCTCCGGCTCGTAGGAGTTGTAGAGGCTGCGGCGCCTCGCCCGCTCGCCGCATGCCCCAAGGCAAAGGCGCAAGCCCGGAGTCACCAAGACAAGAAAGAAATCGAAAAAGGAATGCGAATTCCCAAACACAAAACCAACCAAACAGAGTCAAGGCCAGCTCACCTTCAACTTGCTTCCTCTCCCGCCGAGGTCACGGCCGCCCCTCGACCGCCGCCCGAGGCCCTTGATGGTTTCGCCTCGTTCCTAGATGGCCGCCCCGGCCGCGCCGTTGATGCCGAGCACCACTAGCTCGCCCTCGACCTCGGCAGAGCTTGGCGTCTCGCTCCGGCGCAACACCGCGCCGCCCGCAGCGACGCGCTCCTCGCTCCGCGGCGACCGGCGCGTGGGCGAGGCGCCTTGCTCCCGCTGGAGCCGCCCCTCGCGGCGGTGCGCTCCCTGCAAGAGCTGCTCCCGGGGCCGACGGCGAGCGCCGCGACCTTGGCGTCGAGGGCGGCCTTCAAGTCGCCGCCCCTTGGCCCGGCTGCTCCGGCCCCGCGCGCCCGCTCCCTCGGCTGCCGCCGCGCCCTCGTACCCCCTCGGTGACGAGCGGAGCTCCTGCTCGCCGCGACGCCCGGCCACCTCCGCCTCCCGCTTGGTCGCCGACGTCACATCTTCTCCGGTGTCGGCGTGCACCGCGCGCCGCCTCCTCCCCGACGGTCGATGAGGGCCGTGCAGACCCGCTCAAGGCTGGAGCGACGCGCCGGGTCTTGCCTCGTACTCTCGGGGACTTCAACGCGCAAGACCGTGGCTCGGTACGCCAACCAGCCGTCCGGAGTCCTGAGGGTGTCGGCGAGCACGTAGAAAGCGCCGCATCGCTCCCGGAGCTGGTGTAGCTCGGCGTTCACCCGATCGAAGGCGTCGTACTTGTCGTGGGCGCGGCGCTCGAGCTCCTGGCACCCACAAATCGAAACCCGTAAGCGCCATGACACAGAAACAAAGACACAAAAACGAGAGAAAGAAGAAAACGAACAACAACGCCCCTACCCGGAAGACGCGCCATGCGGGGCCGCCATGGACCCCTCGCCGCCTCGTTCGGCGCGCGGTCGAGCGTGGCGCCGTGACCCCGAGCTCTCCCCGAAGCTCCCGCTCCCCCCGGCGTCGGCGAACGCAAAGGGGATCGCCGCCGGCCCCCTCTACCGGGCGGGGGTGGCGGGCACGAGAGGACGAGGCCTCGGCGCCGTGTCCTCGGTCCCCCCGCCACCATGTGACCCTCGCGCCGCCCTCACGAGGGCCCCCTCCTCGGGGCTCGGGGAGCGCGTGGGGAAGCTCGCCCACCGATCCCACCCGGGCGGCGGGGAGTCGTCGTCCAGACCTCCACCACCTCCGCCCGGGAACCGCGGGCGGGGCCCGGGCCCCTTGCGCCGCCCTCCGCCGGTGCCTCCACTTGCGCCTCCACCGCCACGGCGCCGACGCGGCGCCGCGGCCGCCGTCGGCCGCGCCTCGCGGCGGCCGGCGCCCGTCCGCCCCCGCCCGCGACCACGGCGCCACCGCGGCCGCCCCCCCTCCTCTACCTCCGCGCGGTGGCGCCGCGGGCCCGCCCGCCGTCGCGGCAGCCACCGCCCGGCGGCGTCATCACCCGCGCCGCCGCCACGGCCGCGCCTCCGCCACGACCGCGCCCCGCCGCGCCTCGACGACCGGCGGCGCGCGGCGGCGGGCCGACCGGCCGGCCGAGGTCGCGAGGCCTCGCCGCGCCTTGCGAGCCCTCGCCCGCCGCCGCCGTACTCGCCCCCGCCCGCGACGCCTCCGACGAGCACCGCCGGGTAGGGATGGATGCGTCCGCCCTCGGCACCTTGGCCGGTGCGAGGGGGGAGGCACGGTTCGCCACCACCTCGCGCAAGCACAAACAAAAAAAAAATTAGAATGCCCGATTGTCAAAAAACCGTGACCGAGCGAAGAACGAGCCCCTTACCTCGAAGAGGAAAAGGCGCGCTTCCTTTTCCTCGAGGCCCTGGCGGATGAGGCCGGCGCTGAGGACCGGAGCGTCCCGGTGGTCGGTGGATGACCGCTCCTTAGTGATGAGTGATTGACAACGGGGTGTTGGACGACTCTTGGCTTGATGCGCGAGGTGTGAGACGCGGCCTAGTTCGTGTTGTTGCGGTGAAGAACGGGCGCGAAGGTCTTCGACGCGGGGGCCCCGGGAGATGGAGAGACAAGTAGGCTTGGTTCGAGGGACCCGGTGGACAGCGGGACTGGGTGCGGGCCACATGGGCGCGGCACGGCAAGACGAAGTCATGGACGGATAGTAGGTGCACGGTGGCGGTCAAGTCAAGTGGTTTGGCGGGAGGCGGACGGAGCACGCGGGGTTTGGTGGTTTGCCCACAAAACCATCGGCGGACGGTTTCTTGGTTTGGGCCTCAAAACCAAGTCCGAGGGCCCAACACGACGGAGACGGGATCCCGGGCGTGTCGGGAAGCTTCGAAGCGGGGGGGACACGCGGCGGATCGCATGGCTTGCGGCGGGAGGACGCGGGGGTGCGGCAAGGCGTGACCGTCGATGGCAAGACCCACAAACATTACCAAAATGCCCCTACGACGGTGCTGTCTCGCCGGTAGTGTAGTTAGGGGTAGTCGGAGTCATTTACCACTCCGGCGGGACTGATATATAAGCCTGGAGTGTGTGTTGATGGCTCTCTCCCTCCGCGACTTAGGGTTCCATTTCCCCCTTCTCTTTCTCATTTTCGTAGCTATTTTCCTTCCCATTTTCTCTAGGCTAGCATGGAAGCTTCATGTGAGATTTGTTGAGAGGGATGGATGCTAGGGCGGCATGCTAGACCTTGTGAATCTTTCTGGTTTGTATAGAAGATTCGGGGTTGTTTTTCTGTTCTTTTTGTACTTTCTTTGGTACCTTTGTTCTCGGTGTGATTAAAAGCGGATTTGAGTGAGTTTCTTCCCGGATTTCTTTGAGGGAAACATGGATAGATGTCTTGTGCATCTTTGTGCTTGATCTTGTGCCCTCAAACGCCGGGAAACTACCTCGATTCGTGAGTTTTCGTTCGGTGCTCTAGGTTTTGATGGGCCCTTCAAAGGATTCGCGATTCCCGGTGATTTAGGGAGTTAGGAGACAAGATTTTTGGGCTATAGCATCCTTGTGTGACGCTTTTCAAGTCCCCAAACCCTTGTCTCCATAGCTTCAACCGTTTGGGAAATCCGACGGTAATTTGGGGAGTTGACTTTCGGGGTCGGGGGGGGCCCCACCTTACGCGTACGCGCCTGGCGGACGGTCGCGTGGAGGTCGCGGACGGTCGCGGGTCGAGGAGTTCGTCCCAAGTTCTTCGTGTTCTTGCTCCGTCCTTTGTTTCGATCCGTCGTGATTTTGGTTTTTGGTTGGACGAAGTTTCGGACGGTCGCGGTGTCGGGCGGACGATCCGCGGGTGCTGGCGGGCCGGTCCGCGTGCTCCCCGCGGACGGTCGGTGGCACGGGGGTGTCTTTGGGTCGTTACGCGCGGCTGCGGACGGTCCGCGGCTAAGGCCGGACGGTCCGCGGCTCGGGTGCGGACGGTCGCGTGTGCCGCCGGACGGTCCCGCGCGGCTCTTGCGGACGGTCCGCCCCCTCTGCGCGGACGGTCCGCGGGCCTGTGTGCTTTGCTTCTTGGTTCGATTCCTTCCTCCCTTTCTAGTGCTTCCGCGTGTGCTTTGAGGAATCGTTCCTAAGGCTAGAGGTTGATCCATAACCTCGTGGTCTTGGCGATTGGTGCGTGATTCGATCCATCGCTTGTGTGTGACCGGGATTTGAGTAGGACATAGGCCGGGTTCTTTGGGAAGAATTTTTACCGGCTCCTATTCACTCCCCCCCTCTCTAGTCGCCATCCGATCCTTCAATTGGTATCAGAGCTTGGTGCCGGATTCTTTGCGACTTTGACAAGTCTCGAATCCTAAGATGGCGTACGTTGAGCGGGGCGGTCCGCCGCACTTCGATGGCAAGGGTTACCACAAGTGGGCGGCTCGTATGATGATCTTTCTTCGAGGGAAGCTGTTGGATTTTATTGTGCCAAACAGATTATACTATTAGGTCAACATCCATACTCTTATGGTGACCGTCTGGAGTACCAAGGCCAAGTATGAGGCTAATGCAAAAGCGGGTCAGTCACTTGTGCCGGAGCTTGTGTGATCCCGAGTTTGAGCGTGTTCGCCATTTGAATCTTGCTTGGCAAATTTGGGATAAGTTGTTGGTTGCTCACGGTGGTGATAACCATGTGAAGGCTCGCCTCTTTGTCTCTTCTTGGATGCAATATGAGAATTTCACTCCACTTCCGGTGAGGACATTGATGCGATGTTTCGGAAGGTTCACGCCATCGTGAACAACATGAAGGCAAATGTTGAGGATTTTCCGTCGAGCAGTGAGCCTTTGAAAATGCATGTGTGAGTTGAAGTGTTTAGGTGCTAAGGTTGAGGCCATCAAGGAGTCTGGGAACTATTTGACTATCGAGTTGGATGACCTCTTTTCTAAGCTCAAGTCAGGTGGGAGGTTGACCAGGAAGTTGCTATCCAAGCATGAGGCTCATTGATCATAGTCTTGCTCTTGTGGGAGGATCAGGGCAAATCCGCCCTTCTGTCGACAGTTTTCTTTGTCCTCTCTTATGTCCATTCCGGATGAGGAGTTTGATGTGCGGGCGAGGAGGGTGGCCTTGCTCTCAAGAAGATTTGAACAGCTACACGAGAGTCGGAGGAACGCAAGGCGGAGCTCGGGGACGTGCTACAAGTGTGGCACGGCGCTGTTGCTTCATCGGCAGGAGTGCCGGAAGCGGAGGAGAACAAGTACGAGGTGAACGAGTACAAGGCGCACTAGGCGTAGGGCAGAGTACTCCTCCAAGGGCAAGCACTTCAACAAGTCCAAGAGCAAGGACAAGGACAAGCGGCGACCGAGCAAGAGCACCTACAAGAAGAACAAGGCAAGAGCGATGGTGGCCGGTGCGAGCGACGTCGACTCAAGCTCAAGCGAGGAGCGATCAAGCTCAAGCAGCGAAGATGAAGACGCCGGGAGGCGCAGTGGCAAGAAGAGTGCAAGCCGGAACCTCAGTGGGCTGAGCTGTGTGGCGCTTGAGGGCTTTGTGGCATGGCCCATAAGCTCGGCGGCAAGAAGAGTGAAGGAGGACGGCGACTCCGACTCGAGGATGAGGTATTGCGTGACCCCGACTCTTTGCTTGCTGAGATTGCTAGGTTGAATGGTTTGCTTGATAATCGTGATAGTGTCTTTGAGAGATGCCAAAAAAGATGAGGAAAGATCTTAGGGCTCGGCTTGAGAATGCTAGTGAGAAAGTAGGAGAGTTGGAAGTCCAAAATTGCTTGAATTGAAACTTGAGAATGACTCTTTGAAACTTGCTCCTACTTCTACTGGGCAGTGTTGGAATTGCTGGGCAGATATGATGCTTGGTTGAATGAGATCAAAATGCTTAATGAGAAGAATGCTTCTATTTTGGCTCAACTAGATGCTCTTAAATTTGAACATGATGAGCTTAAGGCTAGACCCACTTTGCTTGGTGCTTGCAAATCATGTCCTACTATGCATGCTAAGCTTGTTGATGCTCGCTCTACTATTAGCTCTTTGGAAGCATCTTTGAAATCTCCTGTTGCAAATGCATGTTCTAGCTGTGATGAAGTCACCTTTAACAATCTTGAACTTACTTCCCGTTTGGATGTCATTTATGAGGAGAATGACTATTTGAGGAAGGTGTTGGGTTGGTTGTCTGGGCAGGAACCTCAATTGAAAATCATGATTGAGGAGTTCAAGAGAGCTGATGGTCGTGGTTTGGGTTTTGAGAAGTTGGGTGAGAAAGTGGGAGAGAACAGTGGGGAGAGTGTGTACGAGAAGTGTGTTGAGTCGAACCCCGGGTTTGAGGTGATCGGAGAGATCCAAGTCCCATTCCCAAAAGCACCCAAGAACTCTTTCACACCAAAGCCCAACCACCTTTGCAACAAGCTTGACACAACCCAAGATCCACCCAAATTCCCACCTAAGACAAATGATTTCCAGAAACCGAGTGAAGTTTGTGGGTGAGAAGAGAATGAGAAGCTAAAGAGAAGCGAGCCAAAACCAAAACCCATCCCCTTCAGGTGTGAGTATTGTAGCAGAGAGGCATCTTGCAGAGTTTTGCTACAAGAGGAAAGAGGGATGAGGCTAGGGAGCAAGCAAACCGGGGCAGTGTCGCCGGCCTCGCGGTATTCCACGGGCCTAGAGTGCCACTTCCACGGGGTGTAGGAAGTGTGAGGTGTTGGCAGGTTCCCACAGAGAGGTGGTGGTGGTGAGAGGTTTGTCAGGAGAGATGATGGTGTGCGTGCTGGTGAGAGGTTTGGTCGGGCTCGTGGTGGTTTCTTTGGACGTCCTCCCTACTCGTCCTCGGTACGGGTTCGGGGAGATGATCGCAGCTTTGGGTTCCCGAGAGGAATACGGACCACGTTTTCCCCCTCGTGGTGTGCTCGTACTCCTCCCATGGGACATGGGAAGTTTGGTGGCAAGGGTGATGTTTGCTAACCCCTCTTTTGAGCAGATGGCTCGACAACGGTTTAACTTTCTGTGCTAACCCCGGTGTCGAGTCGCTAGCTCATTCTCGTTCTTGTTTTTGAGGGCGGGCGGGGAGGCTTGGAGAACATTTGGTTGATCGACTCCGGGTGTTCTCGACACGCGGCCCGGAGATAAGAAGTGGTTCTCCAGCCTCACCCCGGTGAAGGAAAAGATGTACATCACATTTGGGGACATGGACGAGGTAGGGTCTTGTACGAGGTGTTGTGCATGTGAGTGACAAGGTAACGTTGAAGAAAGTGGCTCTTGCTTGAAGTCTTTGGGTTTTAATTTGCTTTCGGTTTCTCAGTTGCTTGATGAGGGTTTTGAGGTGCGTTTCAAGTACGGCGAGTCTCGTTTGCTTGATTCTCGAGGTGATCTTGTCTGTATGATCATCCACAGGGTCGGATTTTCGGTGATTTCTCTCGTTCTTTGGGTCTGTTCATTTGGTCCCAGTAGCTGATCCCGTCTTCTGATTTGTGGAAATGGCATAGGCGGTTGGGACACTTGAGCTTTGATTTGGTTTCCCGCCCGAGTGGTCTTGACCTTGTCCAGGGAAGTTGCCGAAGTTGAAAGTTTGAGAAGGATTTGGTTTGTGCTCCTTGTAGGCATGGTAAGATGGTAGCCATTCCCCATCCACCCCGACCGATGTCATGGCCAGAGACGTCCCAAGCCGAGCTGTTGCATATGGACCTTGTTGGGTGGGCCAGCTCCCGAGTTCGCTCGGTGGGTGGGAAGTGGTATGTCCTTGTTGTGGTGGACGATTACTCTCGCTATGCACGGGTGTTCTTCTTGGAGGATAAGAGTGAGACTTTTGGTTTTGTTCGAGATGCGATCGTGAGGTTGAAAAACGAGAGGCATGGGAATGCTATTCGACTATCCCGCGGTGATAATGGCTACGAGTTTAAGAACTCTCGTTTTGATGCCTTTTGTCGTGATCTAGGTCTTGAACATCAGTATTCGACCCCTTATGTGCCCCCTCAAAATGGAGTCGTGGAAAGGAAAAATCGGACTCTTTGTGAGATGGCTAGGACGATGCTCGATGAGCACAGGACTCCTAGGAGGTTTTGGGCTGAGGCGGTCAATACAGCTTGTCATGTTTCCAATCGGATTTTATTGAGAGCTTTCAAAGAAGACACGTACGAGCTTATGCATGGTCGGGCACCCAAGGTGAGTCACTTCCGAGTTTTTGGTACAAGTGCTTTATTTTGAAGAAGGAAAACTCGACAAGTTTGGGGAAGCTAGGTCTAGTGATGGTATTTTCTTTGGATATGCTAACCACTCTAGAGCCTATAGGGTGCTTAACCTTGAGACTAACAAAATCATGGAGACTTGCGAGGTAACCTTCGACGAGACAATGCCATGTACCTCTCTTGGCTTTGAATGTGCAGGTGATGAAGAGATGGCCGAGGACCTCTTTGAAGAGGAGAAAGATGAAGCTGGAGATGATGATGGGGAGAACCATGCGCCTGAAGCTGAGCATGTACCCACTACTTCCCCTACGACCACTTTGGAGCATGGACCGTCTACTTCATGGACAACGACGGTGCAACAAGAGGACCGAGGGCGAAGGCGACATTGAGGAGGTAGTCTCGAGCGTGAGGCTCCCGGGCGGATTCAAGAAGTGCATCCCCTGTCGAAGATCATTGGAGACATCAATGAGCACTACACGGTCAAGGTCCGGGGAATTCCTCTCATTTTGCTCATCTTGCTTTTGTTGCTACTTTTGAGCCCAAGGACATTGGACATGCTTTATCGATCTATTTGAGTCCAATTCTATGCATGAGGAGTTGGAAAATTTTGAGAGGAACCAGGTGTGGGAGTTAGTTGAACCACCTCCAAATTGCCATCCCATAGGAACCAAGTGGGTTTGGAAGAACAAGAGGGGGAGAATGGGATGGTTGTGAGGAACAAGTCCGGACTTGTTGCTCGGGGGTTTAGTCGAGAAGGAGGGGATCGACTATGAGGAGACCTTTGCTCCTGTGGCCGTCTTGAAGCAATTCGGATCCTTCTAGCCTTTGCCGTGGCTAAAGGGTTCAAGTTGTTTCAGATGGACGTGAAGAGTGCTTTTACGAATGGGGTCATAGAGGAGGAGGTGTATGTGAAGCGGCCACACAGGTTTGAGAGCGAGTTGTACACAGGGTATACGAGTTGAAAAGGGCTCTGTGGGTTGAAACAGGCGCCCCGTGCTTGGTATGGGAGATTGAGAAGTTTCTTTTGAGCGAGAGGGTTTGTGATGGGTACGGTGGATAGAACCTTGTTTCTCCTCAAGCATGGAAATGACTTGTTGATTGTTCGGATATACGTGGATATTGTCTTTGGTGGCTCGTCACATAACCTTGTTGCCAAGTTTGCAGATGAGATGAGCAGGGAGTTCGAGATGAGCATGATGGGCGAGTTGCGGTATTTTCTCGGGGCTGCGAGATCAAAGCAAGTGAAGGACGGTACATTTGTGCAGGGGGACTAAGTACACGAAAGACATGCGAGGAAGTTCCGGATACCAAGATGTGAAGCCGATGTCGACTCCCATGGGGAGTACGGCCACTTTGGATGCGGATGAGGACGGAGAACAGGTGGACCGGCGGGAGTACGGGAGCATGATCGGCTCCCTCCTCTGCCCGGCGGCGACGGGCGGACATACGGGTTCGGTGTGTGTACGTGCGCTCGTTTTCGAGCCTCGCGGGACGTCATCGACGGGCGTCAAGAGGATTTTCAGGTACCTACGATCCCGCGGGTCTGCCTCGTGCTCTCGGGGGTTCGTCGCGCGAGGATCTCGGCCGTTCGCCAGCCGGCCGTCGGGAGTCTAGAGGGCATCGGCAAGCGCGTCGAAGAGCGCCGCACCGCTCCGGAGGGCGGTGGAGCTCGGCGTTCACCCCGTCCCCGGAGCGGTTGTACTTGTCATGGGCGCGGCGCTCCAGCTCTTGTCACCCACAACTCGAAACCCGTAAGCGCCACGACACGAGAAACGGCGCACAAAAACGAAAGAAAGGAATAAACGAACAACAACGCCCTACACGGAAGACGCGCCATGAGGGGCCGCCATGGACCCTCGAGGCGCCTCGTTCGGCGCGCGGTCGAGCGTGGCGCAGTGGCTCGGAGCTCTCCCCGGAGCTCACTGCTCTCCTGAGAGGAGCGTCGGCGAATGCGGGCGGATGTGTTTTTGACCCCCTCTGCAGGGCGGCGTGGCCGGGCGTGAGGGACGAGGCCTCGGCGCCGTGTCCTCGGTCCCCCGCCACCATGTGGCCCTCGCGCCCCGCCTCACGGGGGCCCCCTCCTGAGGCTCGAGGGAGGCGTGTGGGGAAGCTCGCCCAGCGAGGTCCCCCTTCGTGGCGAGGAGTCATCGTCGAGGACCTCAACCACCTCGGCCGAAGAACCGGCGGCCGGCGCCGACCCTTGCGCCGCCCGGCCCGGCGCCTCCCGCTGCGCCTCCACGGCCACGGGCGCTTGACGTGGCGCCTCGGCCGCCACCTCCGGCCGCGCCCCCACGGCGGTGGACGCCGGCCGCCCTCCACCGAGCGGTGGCGCCTCCACTTGCGCCTCCACGGCCACGGGCGCTTCGGGCGGCGCCGCGGCCACCACCTACGGCCCGCGCCCCCGCGGCGGTGGAGTGCCGGTCGCCCTCCGCCGGCGGCCACCGCCTCGGTTGTGCCTCCACGCGGTTGGCGCCACAAGCGCGCCTCGAGTCGCAGCGACCACCATCGGGCGCGCCTCGCACGACCGCCGCCGTGGGCTGCGCCTCTGCCACGGCGGCGGCGGCTCCTCGGCAACCATAGAGGCACAGCGCCATGGCGTGCCGACCAGCCGGTCGAGGCCTCGGGGCCCAGTGGCCACCTGTGACTCTCGCCGCCGACCCGTGCTTGCCCCCGCGCGGCCGCCCTCTACGAGCGCCGCCGGGGGTGGGGATGGACGCGCGTCCGTCCCTCGGCACCTTGGCCGTGCGAGGGGGGGCCGCCGATTGGCACCACCTGCGCGAGCCCAAGCCCGGCGAAGGTTAGAACCGCCCCCGATCATCAAAAAGTCAAGCCAACTGGAGGATCGAACCCCTTACCTCGAGGGAGGAAAAGGCGGCGCTTCCTTTTTCTCGAAGCCTCCGACGGGTGTGGGCCGCCGCGCCCCGACCGGCGCCCCCGCGCGCGGGCCGCCGCCGCGCGCGGATGCGCTCGCGCGCGCGCCCGCGGGTGGTGCGCGGCGGGTGCTACGCGGCGCGCGCCGCCCCGATGTCGATTGGCGGCGGCGGGGCGCCGTTGCGCCGCCCGGGAGCGATGCCGCCCCTCCGCCGGGGCCGACTCGGCCGGCCGGGGCGAGGGCTCCCACCTATCGGAGGGGCCCGCCCCTCGACCCCTCTTCCTCTTCGCCCTCCTCCCAGGGGCCGAGGTACTCCTCGGTCCCCAGGAGGGAGAGCCCCGGCTCTTCGCGCGGCGCCGTACTCCGCGTTGCGCCGCTCACGGGCGCTCGTTCCCGGGCGCCTCGCGCGCTCCCTCTGCGCGCGCGCGCTCCTCCACTCCGTCGCGCGCCCGGGCCAGGCGGGGGAGTCGGGGGTGGGCGGAGCCGTTCATCCGGCGGTAAAAGCTCTCCCGGTGCATACGGGAACATCAAGGGCGCGTCCCGGGGGAGACAGAAGCAGCACGAAGAACTAAAAAACAAAATCAAGAATCACACTCACCGGCGGGCCGGTGGGAGCATCTCGGGTCCCACGGGGTCGGGTCGGATGCATCGACATCGGGTGTCCCCGGCGTTCGCGCCGGGGTGAGCGCATACGGCCGCGGGGGTCGGGAGCATCCGCCCGACCTCGCCGAGCGCGACGGGGTCGGCGGCCGCCTCCCGTCATCTCGTAGATGCGGGGCGGCCTCTCCATCGAAGGCGCGCCCGCCGATGATGGAGGAAGCGGGGGCCACCACCGCGGTCGGCCTACGCGCCGCCGGGGCTCTTCGGGGGCGGCCGGGGCTAGGTCGCCGCCTCCGTCTTTGGGCGTGGACACCCCGTAGCCCCAAGAGGCCCCGGGCTTCTCGCCGGGCAGACCCGGCCAGGTGTGGGGGGGGCCCGGGCGCTCGGCGTTGCGCAAGTAGAACCATCCCCGCTCCCGGCGGCGTTGTTCGTCGTCATGGTGCGGGGGATGTAGTCGTCCTTGAAGCTGCCCCGCCGGGGTGCGCCGACATCCCGGCCGGCGCGCAGCGCGCGCGGTCCTCGGCTCCGTCGTGGGCGCGTGAAGAGCTCCGCGCGGAAGAGGTGTGCGGAGCTCCCGGTTGGGGGCGGGATCCCCCGAGTACCCCTCGCGGACGCCCACGAACGTGGCCGCACGCGAAATCGCGTTGGGCGCGAAGTTTGGACGGCTCACGCGTGAGTAGTGGCCCGGCGCCGCATCCGGCCGGCTCGCCGACGTGTTGAAGCCTCACTCGTGGAGGCGGATAAAGCTCACCACGCCGCCTTCCCGGCGGGTTGGGCGCGCGGTCCCCATCGGCGGCCCTATCCACTCCGCAGGGCGACCATCCTCGTTCGCCGCCGGTGGCGGCGGCGACCCGCTCGCCAAGGGCCGTCGGAGTCCCCGTCGGCTCGCTCCCCGAGCGTGCGGGTCCAGGATCGTGAGGGGCGGAAGCGGTGCCATGAGAAGAAGGCAAAGGAATGCGAGAGGCGGAGGGACGAGAAGAGGAAGAAGAACTCAAATGGCAAGGCGCACGGTGGCGAAGGCAAGGCGAGGACGAAAGCACGGGGGCCGAAATGGCGGAGCGCTAAGGTAAAAAACCGCCGTCTCCCCCCCCCCCCTCGGATTTATAAGCCGCGGGCGAGCTCTCCGGAGCGGATGTCATGCGGCGCGTAAGCTGCGAGGGGAATCTTCGCTTCACGGCGGCGAAGCGGGCCCCGCCACGACTACGGCCCACATCACGCGGCCAGGCCATCATCACGGTGAAGACTAGCGAGGGCCCCGGCGGGGCGGTCACGTGCGCCCTTCCACGCGCCCACTACGCGCGCGCGCGGCCGCGCGCGCCTAAAGAGACGCGCCCGCGTTGCCAAACCCCGCGCCCCCTCTTGTGGGGCATCCCAATGACTCGGTCCCTTGCCAAGCAAGGAGAACCCTCGAGCGGGAGCGAGCCACGGCTCGGGGGTAAATTCAACCCTCGAAGGGACATCGGCGTGAGAAGGTCGCCGAGAGCCGCCTGATAAAGCGGGCACGCGAGCACCCATGCCACGCAAAACCCTCGAGCGGCACGAGCCCCGGCTCGAGACAATGTCGACCCTCGAAGGGACATCGGCGTGAGAAAGGTCGCCGGGGGCACCAACGAGGTAAAGCCGGCACCACGAGCACCCATGCCACGCAAAGCCCTCGAGCGGCACGAGCCCTGGCTCGAGATGATGTCAACCCTCGAAGGGACATCGGCGTAAGAAGGTCGCCGGGGCCGGCGTGGCGTCGACCGGGCACGCGGGCACCCATGCCACGCAAAACCCTCGGCGGCGCGAGCCCGGCTCGAGACAATATCAACTCTCTCTAAAAAAGAGCACATGCGTGAGAAGGTCGCCGGCGCAGCGCCGGGTAAAAGCGAGGCACGCGAGCACCCATGCCACCTTGTGCTACCAACCGGCCTCGGGGGCACGGCTCGCCCCGGACCCTCGGCGGCGCAAACGCAAAGACGGGGCCGCCCGGGCGCGCGCCGCGCACGGCCCTGCGGTCGGAGGTTCGAAGCGACCCTCGACGGGTTCGAACGGGCGCCCCAGGCTCGCGAGGTCGGGGGACGACGAGGGCACCCGCATTCGAGCCATTCCGCGAGGCCCAATGGGCTCGAGGGTGCCCCACATGTCGTGTTCGAGAGCCGGCGGGCGACTGGTCGGGGATCCCACCCGGGGAGAGCTTCCGCCGCCCTCGGTCCCTATCGAATGGGGCCCGAAGGCCCCACCTAGCAAACCCACCGCAAGCGCTTCCAATGGGCGTGTCTGGACCCACGCGGCCTACCTTATCGAACGGGGCATGGGCGTCCACTCGAACCACCCACTAGCGCTCAAAGAGGAATCCGGTCGCGACCGCTCGATGGGGGTTGCGGGAGCCTCACCCTTCGTCCGCGGAGGGGCGGCGAGCGCATTAAGAAACAAGTCGTAAGCTCTACCCGATCGCCTCGGGACGGGCCCGGACCTCGGGGGCTTAACACACGGCTACACCTCCCTTGTTTTGCACCCACCGAGCGACGGCGCCGGCGGCGCGTGCGTCACCGCAGCCGGGCGAGACATTGCCGATGCCGTTTGAAACATGCACCACGCCCTCTCGGCCCGTTCTCGCGGTTAACCCCTGCCGCGGGAGCATCCACGCCCCTGCGGGCCCCGAGGGCTGGGCCAGCGGGTCCGTGCCGCACCCCACGAGAAAGCGTTCGCAAAACAAGGAGGAAGAACGTCTATCGGTGGGTTCCAACATGCGCGAGAGCCCCTGATGGCAAACCCGCGGATGCTCGGGGGCTGCGTCGGGGACAGCCCTAGGGGTCCCCTTAAACAACGGGGAAATCCTCACTTAAAACCGCAACAAAGCCAAAACACGGTTTGCCTAACCATGCAGGGACACGGCCCATGCCGCGGGGGACCCCGACGGCCCATCAGGGCGGCCCTCTTGGAGATCCCCTCGGCCGAGGCTCCGCCTCGCTCGAGGATGCGCGCCCCCCTCGGGCGGGCTCCGCCCCGTTCGAGGGGTAGCACTTCCCTCGAGCGAGCTCGCCTCGCTCGAGGGCCGCTCCCCTCGGTAGGTTCCGCCTCGCTCGGGGGTGCGTCCGCCCTCGGCGGGGTCCGCCACGCTCGAGGGCGCCCCTCACGCGTGCGCGGCCCCGTGCGCGGGCATTTAACGCCACGACACCGGCGGGGCGGCTCCATCATGCGCCGGGGCTCGCGCCCGTGCCCGCCGCACCAACTCCCCGGGGAGGGAGCCCATCCCCATCCGTGGGGAGGGACGTGCGGCGCGGCCGGTGTCGGTCCCGTGATGCCGGTGCGCGCCCGCTCCCGATGCGGCTAACGCGGCGAGCCCTCGAAGGGGGGGGTTGCACCCTCAATTCACTTTCTTGTGACCCTACGGGGGGTTAGGTGGAGGCGCTAGGCCGGTGGAACACCATCCCACGCGCGTAACGGCGTGGACGCCGGGTCCCCGCGCGTGCGGGCGCACGCCGGCGGCGCTCGTAGCAACAACTCCGACCGTGAAGCGCGTCGGGAAGGGGCGCCGTTTTACCCTACTCTGGCCATCCCTGCGGGCCAACGTCGACACCTCCCCTCGAAGCCTATCCGAAGGCGTTACCACCATCACGCCGCCCTTCAACCCTCGAACGCCACTTTTCGGGTACAAGATAGGCCATGATGGCCGGATCGCCGCAAGGATCGTCGTGACGGCCGCCCACTCTCCGACATAGCACGTCGTGCTTCCCCATGTAGCTAGATAGCGCGGCGCGCATGTAATCCGCCTCCCCCTTGATCTATAAAAGGGGGGGCGAACCCCCGCCCGCGGGGGGACGGACGGAGCACACGAGACATAGAACAACGAGATAGCACCCGACACACCACGTACTCATTCTCCAATTCTCCCACAATATCTTCGACCACTCCTCCGGGGACTTGGAAGCCACGCTTCCTCTCCTGCCTTGCTTGTAGCAGCCCCACTACGAGCACCCGGTGTTGGGTAATATAGTGCCTTGAGCACGCCAGCTGCGGACGTACGGCCCCCTCGGCGGGAACCGGGATAAATCCGTGTCTTTTATTGCTTAGCATCGACCATTGAGGGATAGACCTCGGCGCTTTCTCTTCCCAGTTAGTGTCGGGACCATATTCCGCACCGACACCATGGGGACAAGAAGAGGATGTCTAGTTTTGCTCCAAGCGGCGGAACGGCAAAAAAGTTTCGCTTTGTGAAGAAGAACGTTCCGGGCCCATCCCGGCAATCTTCAGCTGGACGGCGGGACGATGAAGTCACCCCGAGCAAACCCACGGGGAACTTCCCGGTTCCGCAATGCTCGACGAGCGAGGCTCCAAAGCCTAATGCACCTCCTCGCAATGTTGGTGATCGTCGTTGCTTCAGCGCTGTGACGGCGGAGCATTACATCGGCGAGTGTCCCAAGCCCCGGGGCGAGATCAAGCCCAACCCCCGAATCAAGGTGCCAGGAAACAAGCACCGCCACTCGGCTAAGAAGCCTATGGTGCAAGTACGCAGGCAAGGCTGAACTTCACCGCCATGAGTGATATTCTAGAAGGAGCTTCGGTGCTCACGGGTACATTCTCTATCAACAACACTCCCGTTAAGATTTTATTTGATTCATGAGCCACCCACAGTTTCATAAGTGAGAATCTCTTAGACAAATTGGGTCTAAAAGGAATGCAAACCAAATCGGCTTATAAAATTACCACACCGGTGGAAACATTACTTCTCACCTAGTAACTTTTGGAGTTCCTTTTAAAGTTAGGGAGTAAGGTTATTCAAACAAATCTCATAACCATAAAGTTGGGAAGCATGGATGTTATCTTGGGTATGGAATGGATGAATCAACATAAGATGATTCTAGATATATCAGATAGGGTCGTAGAGATCAATTCTCCTACGGTCGGGCAAACTACCTTGTACTTACTGTCGGGGACAGCCCTAGGGGCCCCCTTTAACAACAGGGAAATCCCCCCTCCAAAACCCGCAACAAAGCCAAACACACTTTGCCTAACCATGCGGGATACGGCCCATACGCGGGGACCTCGACGGCCCACCAAGGCGGCCCTCTTGAAGATTACCTCGAGCGAGGCTTCGCCTCGCTCGAGGATGCGCGCCTCCCTCGGACGGGGTCGGTCCGTTCGAGGGGGTGCCCTTCCCTCGGCGGGCGCCGCCTCGCTCGAGGGCCCGCTCCCCCTCGGCGAGGCTCCCCCTCGCTCGAGGGTCCGTCCCCGCCCTCGACCGGGGTCCGCCTCGCTCGAGGGCGCCCCCACACTCGTGCGCCGGCCCCCGTATGCGGGCATTTAACGCCACGACACGGCGGGGACGGCGCCATCATGCGCCGGGGCTCGCGCCCGGTGTGCCGCACCAACTCCCCGCGGGGGAGCCCATCCCCCATCCTTTGTGGGGAGGGAGCGTACGGCGGGACCGGTGCCGATCCCGTGGCGCCGGTGCACACACCGCTCCCGATGCGGGCCGACGCGCGAGCCCTCGAAGGGGGCCGGGGCGCACCCTCGATTTGCTTTCTTGTGACCACGCCGGGGGGTTGGAGGAGGCGCTAGGCGGTGGAGCGCCATCCCCCCGCTGCTTTTTACGGTATGGGCCGCCCCGCGCGTGCGAGGGGCGCACGCCGGCGGCTATAGCGGCGGCTCCCGGCACCGTGGAACGTGTTGGGAAGGGACGCCGTTTACCTACTCACCGTACTCCGTGCGGGCCAACGTCGACGGCTCCCTCAAGCCTATCGAGAAGACATCACCACCATCCGCCGCCCTTCTACCCTCGAACCGCCCGCGTTCTTCGGTGCAAGATAGGCCATGATGGCCGGTCGCCTACAAGGATCGTCCCAGGACGGCCGCCCACTCTACGACATAGCACGTCATGCTTCTTCACGTAGCTAAATAGCGCGGCGCGCATGTGATTCGCCTCCTCCTTGATCTATAAAAGGAGGGCGAACCCCCCTGCCGCGGGGGACGGAGGAGAACAAGCACACGAGACGGACGAGACACAACGGAGAGACGAGGGGCTGCGCCACGCACTTGCTCTCCAATCCTCCCACAACATCTTTAGTCACTACGCTAGGGACTTGGAAGCCAGGCTTCCTCTCCCGCCTTGCTTGTAGCAGCCCCACTACGAGGCACCCGGTCTTTGAGCAATATCATGCCTTGAGCACACCGGCTGGCCGTCGGACGTACGGCCCCCCCGGCCGGGAACCGGGATAAATCCCGTGTCTCTTATTGCTTAGCATCGACCATTGAGGGATAGACCTCGGCGCTTTCTCTTGGTTAGTGTCGCGACCATATTCGCACCGAACGGTTGGCGCCCACCGGTGGGGCAATCTAAGCGCCTAAGGTCATTCCACCAACTCCCTCCATGGTGATCCGCCGCGAGTACCGTGGTACACGCTAATGCATGGGCGGCTCGGACCCCCCTCCCCGCCGGGTTCGAAATCCGGTTCGGGGGCACGAACTTTCGGGCTACGGGGGAACGGCTGCCTCATGCGCCTCACCAAACGTGAGGAGCTCCGCGCGCGCGCCGGGGCGGGTCCGCTCCGGTCCCCGCGCACGCACCATCACGACGCGGACGCCGCGGGGCACGGATGCCGCGGGCCGTCGACGCCACAACGCTGCCGCCGCTCGGGCGGCGTTCGCGCCGAGGGCGCGGTCCGGCGGCGGCGGGCGGCGCGCCGCCTCTCGGCACGGCGCGCCCGCCGTCACGGCGGCCACCATCCCGGCGGGACGATGGCACGGTCTCGGACCGCGCATCCCCATTGGGCTGCGTGGCGCCACGTCGGCCTACAACGCCAACGTCAACACCACGATGCGCGGGGGTTCGCCCGGCCGTCACGTCTTCGTCGTCGGGGATCCCGGCGCCTCGGCGGGCGACGAGTCGTCCCCAGGTTCCCTCGACGCGTTGCCGCCCGCCAACCGCCACGGGTACGCGGGGTGGGACTTCTCGGCGTGCCGGACCCAGTCATGTTCGGTGTTTCCTCGACGCTACGGACTGCTGGTTCGGCCCCGCTCCCGACGACTCCCGGCAAGGGAGTTACGATCTCGCGCGGGGTGCTACGCTGTCATCACCAACGACCCGACCAATGCCGCGGTGCGGTGGGCGGCGGAGCGGGGGGAGGTCACGCTCGCCCCGGGGATCGCCACGCGCCTGGCCGCGGGGCCAAGCGCTCTGCCGGGGCCGACGCCGACGCGCGGTGGCCCAAGCCCGCGAGCTCGAGGTCAAGGCGGCGGAGGAATGCGGACGGTGCGGGCGCTCCGGTGCCTCAATGGCGGGGGGAAGCCTCCGCGCGCGGCGAATGCGCACGGGGAGCTAGGCAAGACAGGTCCATGACCGCATCAGCACCGACCCCAACATCGACAACGCGGACGCACCCCCACGGGCGAGCCAAAGCTCATCGCCGCCGCGGCGCGCGCGCGGGCCATGCCGGCACCCTCGACCCCCCGAGGCGCGAGACACCGCACCGCGAGGTGCAAACTCTCATCGAGCAAGCGGCCGTCCGGCGGGCGAGAGCTCGGCATCACGCATCCGCCAACGGGGGGGATGCGCGGGACGACGGAGCCGCACGGGGGCGAACCCTCGGTCCACGCGGGAGGGGGCGGCGTGGCGACACGCCGATCCGGGACGCACGCCGGCCAAGGAGCGGCTCCTTGACGCACGCGGGCGGCGGATGGCCGACGCCCGCAACGTCATCAACACCGGGCGCACGAGCGAGGGGCGGGCGCACGAGCCGCGCGTGGGCTACCACCCTCGATGGGGGCGGACGCTACGACGGCGGCGAGGACCGCTCCCGGCGGCCGGAGCCCCCGGGGGACCCGTGTGTTCGGCGGGAGATCCGCGCGGCGCGTTCCCCCAACGCTTCCGCCAACCCTCGACCATCGTCAAGTACAACGGGGAGACGGACCCCCGCGTGTGGCTCAGCGACTACGCTTGGCTTGCCGGTGGGCGGGGGCCACCGGCGACGAGGTCATCATCGCAACTTGCCCCTGCACCTCGGCGACGCGGCCGGACATGGCTCGAGCACTTGCCCGCCGACCAAATCCACAATTGGGATGATGCGGTCCGCACGTTCGTGGGCAACTTCCGGGGCACGTACGTGCGCCCGGAAATTCATGGGACACCCGCTCCACGCACACGCGAGAAGCCGGCGAGTCGGCCGCGGGACTTCATACGGCGCTTCTCCAAGCGGCGCACGGAGCTCCCCGGCGTGGCGCGGTCCGAGATCGTGCACGCTTTCCTCGAGGGCACCACATGTCGGGACCTCGTGCGGGAGGAGGGCCGGGACGCGGCCCGCCCGCGGACTCCAACGAGGCTGTTCGACATCGCCACCGGCTTCGCCTGCGGAGAAGAGGCCGTGGGGGCGATCTTCGACGGCAAGAAGGGCAAGCGCTCGGAGGACGCGCCCCACGGAGGGGCAGCAAGTCCAAGGAGCCCCACCGCAACGACAAGCGGGGCAAGAAGGGGGAAGAAGCGCGCGCGCGGCGCGCGAGCGAGGGCGCGGCGGTAATGCCGAGGCCCTTGCGCGTTGACCGGCTCGACGGGGCCCTCGGCCAGGCCCCTCGAGGCCGGGGGTGTTTGATGACATGCTAAAAAAGCCATGTCCTTACCACAAGACCCCGGTGAACCACACCCTTGAGCGGTGCGATATGCTCAAAAGTTCTATGGCCGGCCGCCCACGAAAGGAGGCAGAGGCCAAGAAAGATGGAGGAGATGGCGACGCGGGGCGGCTTCCCCGCGCGTGGAAAACGTGTTCCTCATCTTTGGGGGGCCGACCGTCGACATGTCGACCCGCCGGCGCAAGAATGAGCGGCACGAGGTCCTCGCCGCGGAGATGGCGTCTCCCTCCTTCCTCAATTGGTCGGAGGACGCCATCACCTTCGGCGGGAGGACCACCCGAACCGCGTCCCCAACCGGGTCCGAGTGCCGGCGGTGGTCGACCCCATCATCGGGAACGCGCGGTTCTCGAAGGTCCGATGGACGGAGGCGGCGGCCTCAGCATCCTTTACGCGCATACGTTGCGCTTGATGGGGATCGGGTTGGACCGAGTTGCGGCCCGATGCGAAGCCGTTCCACGGCATCGCGCCCGACAAGCGAGGTCCAGCCCCTCGGGCGGATCGACTGCCCGGTTTGGTTTGGCACCGCAAAGAATTTCCGCAAGGAGATCCTCACCTTCGAGGTGGTGGGGTTCAAGGGGCCTACCATGCTATACTTGGGCGACCTTGTTACACCAAATTCATGGCGGTCCCCAACTATACCTACTTGAAGATGAAGATGCCGGGGCCGAACGGCGTCATCACCGTCGGCTCGTCCATCGAGCACGCATTCGGCTTGCGACGTCGAGTGCGTAGAGCACGCGAGGCAACGCGGCGGCGGATGAAGCGGCGGTGACCACTTTGGAGAAGATGGTCAACGAAGACCTCGACTCCGCCGCCAAGCACACCGGCACCTTCGAGGCCGCGGAGCAAACCAAGGAGGTCCCCCTCGACCCTTAAGCCCCCGAGGGCAAGGCGTTGAGGGTCAGCTCCGCCCTCGATCCCAAATAGGAAGTGGTGCTCGTCGACTTCCTCCGCGCCAACGCCGACATCTTCGCGTGGAGCCCCTCGGATATGCCAGGCATCCCGAGGGAGGTCGCCGAGCACTCCCTTGACATCTGCCTCACGCCGCGCCGTGCGGCCGGGCGCGCCGCCTCGACGAGGAGCGGCGACGGGCAATCGGAGCGGAGGCGCGGAAGCTCCTCGAGGCCGGGTTCATCAAGGAGGTGTTCCACCCAACGTGGCTAGCCAACCCCGGTGCTTGTAAAGAAAAAAGAACGGGAAGTGGCGGATGTGTATTGACTACACTAGTCTTAATAAAGCATGTCCTAAAGTTCGTTTTCCTTTGCCACGTATTGATTAAATCGTTGATTCAACGGGCCGGGTGCGAATTGCTTTGCTTCCTTGATGCTTACTCCGGGTACCACCAAATAAAGATGAAGGAGTCCGACCGGCTCGCGACTTCGTTCATCACGCCATTCGGGACGTTCGCTACGTCACGATGCCGTTTGGCCTCCGAAACGCGGGTGCGACATACCGGCGGCGCATGCGGCACGTTTTCGGGGATCACATCGGGCGGACGGTCGAGGCGTACATGGACGACATCGTCGTAAAGACCGGGGGCGGACGACTTGGTTGGCGACCTTGGCGTCGCGTTCGGCGCCTACGGGCCAATGGGGTCAAGTTAAACCCGGAAAAGTGTGTCTTTGGAGTGCTTTGGGGGCATGCTCTGGGATACATCGTCTCCCAACGGGGAATCGAGGCCAACCACGAAAAGGTTGCGGCCCTCGAACGAATGGGTCCGATCCCGGGACCTCAAAGGGGTGCGAAAGGTCTTTGGGGTGCCATGCCGCCTTGAGCCGCTTCATCTCGCGGCTCGGTGAAAAGGGCTTGCCCCTTTACCGCCTACTCAAGAAGCACGAGCGCTTCTCCTGGACCGCCGAGGCCCAGGATGCGCTCGACAAGCTGAAGGCGTCTCTAACGCACGCCCCGATCCTTACGCCGCCGCAAGATGGCGAACCCCTGCAGCTCTACGTGGCCGCAACCACCCAGGTGGTCGGCGCGCGATCATCGTGGAGCGCACGGAGGAAGGGCACGCCTTTCCCGTACAGCGGCCTGTCTATTACATCAGCGAGGTCCTGTCAGACACCAAGACGCGCTACCCCCAGGTCCAGAAGTTGCTGTACGCGGTAGTCCTTGCGCGGCGCAAGCTCCGCCACTACTTCGAGGCCCACCCCGTCACGGTGGTCTCCTCCTTCCCGCTGGGGGAGATCATCTGCAATCCCGACGCTGCGGGCAGGATCGCCAAGTGGTCCGTGCAGCTGATGGGCGAGACGCTTGCCTACGCCCCGTGCAAGGCCGTCAAATCCCAAATCTTGGCAGATTTCGTCACCGAATGGACGGATACGCAGCTGCCGCCGCCGCAGATCCAAGCGGAGTGCTGGACTCTGTTCTTCGACGGCTCGGTGATGAAAACAAGGGCGGGCGCGGGCCTGCTTTTCGTATCACCTCTCGGGGAACACATGCAGTACGCGGTGCGCCTCCACTTCCCCGCGTCTAACAATATGGCTGAATACGAGGCCCTCCTCTGCGGCCTCAAAATTGCCATTGAGTTAGGCGTCAAGCGCCTCGACGTGCGGGGGGACTCGCAGCTCGTAATTGATCAAGTCATGAAGAACGCAAGGCCGCCATGACGACAAGATGGAGGCCTGCGCAATGCGGTGCGAGCCCTCGAGGACAAGTTCTACGGCATCGAGCTCAACCATGTGCCCCCGATGGTACAACGAGGAGGCGGACGAGGCGGCCAAGATTGCGTCGGGCGGATCACCGTACCCCGAACGTTTTCGCGCGCGACATCGCTCAGCCCTCGGTCGTCTTCGAGCCCCACCCCTCGAGTCACGACGAACCCTCGGGGGCTCCCTCGAATCCAGCGGGTGCGGAACCCATGGACGAGGACCCCTCGAACGAGGCATACGTGCTCTCCCTCCTCGAGGGGTATGGCTCCCACGAGGCCGACGTGATGGACATCGAGCCGGCTCCTGTCAAAGCGGACTGGCGCGACAAATACATCGCCTGGATGGCTCGAGGGGAACTCCCCGCGGACCGGGTCGCGGCCAGGCACATCGCCAGGATGGCCAAGTCCTTTGCCCTCGTTGACGGTGAGGGCTGTCCAAGCGCGCGCCTCCGGCATCCTACGGCGGTGCGTGCCCATCCCCGAGGGGCGCGAGCTCCTACGGGACATCCACGCGGAATGCGTGGCCACCACGCCGCGCCTCGCACCCTCGTCGGCAACGCGTTCCGCCGAGGCTTTTGCGGCCCACCGCGGTTGCGGACGCCGGCGAGATCGTGCGCGCTTGCGAAGGGTGCCGGTTCTATGCCCGCAAGTCCAACACGCCCGCCCATGCCCTACGGACCATCCCCGTAACGTGGCCATTTGCCGTGTGGGGGGGTCGGACATCGTCGGGCCCCTGCGGAAGGCGCCCGGGGCTTCACCCACTTGTTGGTCGCGATCGACAAGTTCTCCAAGTGGGTGGAGGTGCGCCCCATCACAAACCTCAGGGCGGAGCAGGCGGTAACATTCTTCACCGACATCGTCTACCGCTTTGGAGTGCCAAACTCCATCATCACCGACAACGGGTCACAGTTCACGGGCAGGAAATTCTTGGAGTTCTGCGACAAGTTCCACATCCGTGTGGATTGGGCAGCTGTGGCACATCCACAGACCAACGGCCAAGTGGAGCGTGCCAACGGCATGATCCTACAAGGCCTTAAGCCTAGAATTTTTGACCCGCTAAACAAATCTGGGCGAAAATGGCTCCAAGAGTTACCAGCGGTTGTGTGGAGCCTAAGGACCACCCGAGCGAGCCACCTGGGTTCACCCCCGTTTTTCTAATCCATGGCGCGGAGGCGAGTCCTCCCCACGGACTTAGAATACGGATCGCCCGGGGTTCGAGGCTATGACAAAGATGCCAACCGCCGAGCCGCGAGGGACTCGGTTGGATCGGCTGGACGAGGCGCGCCTCGTGGCCTTGATGCATTCCGCAAGGTATCAACAGTCCCTAAGGCGCTATCAAGCACGCAACATACGTCAACGGGACTTCAGCGAAGGCGATTTGGTCCTAAGGCTACACCAAGACAACCGAGGGCGCCACAAGCTATCGCCCCCATGGGAGGACCCTACGTCGTGGTGAAGGTACTCAAGCCCGGCACGTACAAGCTGGCCAACGAGGACGGTGAAGAGCTCACAAACGCTTGGAACATCCAACAGCTACGTCGCTTCTACCCCTAGCTAGGATTTCCAAGTATTTTTTGTTGTAAAAATCATATGACCAACGCCCCAGTTGGTGACAACTATGTAAACACCTCAAGTCAAATGAATAGGGCAACTCGGCTTTCCTCTGAAACCCAAGTTACCCTCGGGGGCTACTGCGGAGGGCACCCCCCCCCAAAATGGTCCCATTTTCACGCAAAAATAAAGCAACTCACACGCGCTAAGTTTGTTTTCTACTTCAACCCCGAGCAACGGTTCGAACAGGGCGCAGGTGGCCTAGCGGAAGGAGCGCGCGAGTCAGAAATAGCCTACGCCGCGAGGATACGGCCCTTCTCTCTCGCCTCCAACCCAGCAGCCCCCCCGCGAAAACCGAACTCCCCTAACTAGAATCTACTCAGGAAGAAGGAGAAACAAAAAGCGCAAATAAACAAAAGACTTCATTTCGTATCAGCAAATGTTTACAATCAAGATAACTTGTTTATTTACAAAGGCCGCGCGGCCAGAATACTGATACACAAATAAAAACGGGCCAAGCGCCCCGGCGATGTGCGCCGGCGGGAGGAGCGGCGGCGTCGACAGCGTCCGGGAAGAGGAACTCCTCGAACGCTTCAGCGAGCGACCCGGCGGCATCAGCGGCGAGTGCGTCCACGCGCTCCATCGCCACCTCGTCCTCGACGCCCTCGGGAAGGACGTAGCCCTCCGCCAGCGCCTCGAAGTTGACCTCGTAGTGGGACCGTACCACTCCGAGGGCCTTTTGGACGCCAAGACGCAACGCCCGGCGCATCCGTTCGGTGACGTGGCCGCTAAGAGTGCGCAGGCGGCTGGCCAGCGAGCTTCCGGCCTGCGCTTCACCCTCCTCCACGACCTGGCAGGTCTCGAGGGCCGCGTTGCGCAACTCCTGCAGCTCCTGCTCAGAGGAGTTGTAGGAGGCCTGCAGCGCCTCGGCCCGCTCGGCCGCATGCCCCAAGGCAGTGCGCAAGCCTGGAGTCACCAAGACAAGAAAGAAATCAGAAAAAGGAATGCGAATTCCCAAACACAAAACCAACCAAACGAGGGTCAAGCGACGCTCACCTTCAACTTGCTTCCTCTCCGCCTCGAGGTCACGGCGCTCAGCCTCGACCGCCAGCTCGAGGCCCTTGATGGTTTCGCCCTGTTCCTAGATGGCCAGCTCCCGGCTCGCGCTGTTGATGCCGAGCACCACTAGCTCGCCCTCGACCTCAGAGAGCTTGGCGTCTCGCTCCGCCAGCAACATCTGCGCCGCCTCGCGGCGGCGCGCCTCTGCTCCCGGCGGCGGCCGGGCGTCGGCGAGGGCGGCTTGCTCTCCTTGGAGCCGCCCCTCGGCCCGGGCGGTGCGCTCTGCAAGAGCCGCTCCTCGGCGACGGCGAGCGCGCGACCTTGGCGTCGAGGGCGGCCTTCAAGTCGCCGGCCTCCTTGGCCCGCTGCTCCCGGCCGCGCGCGCGCTCCTCGGCACCGGCGGCTGCTGCGCCCGGACCCCTCGAGTGACGAGCGGAGCTCCCGGTTCTCGCCGCAGACGCCGGCCACCTCCGCCTCCCAGTTGGTCGCCAGCGTCCACATCTTCTCCAGGTCTGAGCGTGCCTGCCACAGCGCCTCCTCACGGTCGATGAGGGCCGTGCAGACCCGCTCAAGGCTGGAGCGACGCGCCGGGTCTTGCCTCGTACTCTCGGGGACTTCAACGCGCAAGACCGTGGCTCGGTACGCCAACCAGCCGTCCGGAGTCCTGAGGGTGTCGGCGAGCACGTAGAAAGCGCCGCATCGCTCCCGGAGCTGGTGTAGCTCGGCGTTCACCCGATCGAAGGCGTCGTACTTGTCGTGGGCGCGGCGCTCGAGCTCCTGGCACCCACAAATCGAAACCCGTAAGCGCCATGACACAGAAACAGCACACAAAAACGAGAGAAAGAGAAAGAAAACGAACAACAACGCCCTACCTGGAAGACGCGCCATGCGGGGCCGCCATGGACCCTCAGCGCCTCGTTCAGCGCGCGGTCGAGCGTGGCGCCGTGACTCGGAGCTCTCCCCGAGCTCCTGCTCCCCCGGGCGTCAGCGAACGCAGGGGGATCGCCAGCGGCCCCCTCTACCTGGGCGGGGTGGCCGGCACGAGAGGACGAGGCCTCGGCGCCGTGTCCTCGGTCCCCCGCCACCATGTGACCCTCGCGCCGCCTCACGAGGGCCCCCTCTCGGGGCTCGGGGGAGCGCGTGGGGAAGCTCGCCCCGGTCCCACCGGGCGGCGGGGAGTCGTCGTCCGGGACCTCCACCACCTCCGCCGGGAACCGCCGGCGGGCGCCGGCCCTTGCGCCGCCTCCGCCGGTGCCTCCACTTGCGCCTCCACGGCCACGGGCGCTCGACGCGGCGCGCGGCCGCGCCGCCCGGTCGCGCCTCCGCGGCGGCGCGCGCGCTGTCCGCCCTCCTCGGCCGCGACCACGGGCGCCACCGCGGCTGCACCTACTCTACCTCCGCCGCGGTGGCGCCGCCGGGCCGCGCCTCCGTCGCGGCGGCCACCGCCGGCGGCGTCATCCGCCGCGGCCGGCCCCGGGCGCGCCTCCGCCACGGCCGGCGCCCGCCGCTCTTCGACGGCCGGTGGCCGCGCGGCGGCGGGGCCGGCCGGCCGGCCGAGGTCGCGAGGCCTCGGTCGCGCCTTGCGAGCCCTCGCCCGCCGCCGCCGTACTCGCCCCCGCCCGCGACGCCCTCGACGAGCACCGCCGGGTAGGGATGGATGCGTCCGCCCTCGGCACCTTGGCCGGTGCGAGGGGGAGGCACGGTTGGCACCACCCCTGCGCAAGCACAAACAAAAAAAAATTAGAATGCCCGATTGTCAAAAACCGGACCGAGCGAGAAGAACGAGCCCCTTACCTCGAAGAGGAAAAGGCGCGCTTCCTTTTCCTCGAGGCCTCGGCGGATGAGGCCGGCGCGCGCGCGCGCGCGCCCGCCGCCGCGCCTCCCCGACGTCGCCACCACGCGCGTGGGCCCCCGCCCGCGCGCGCGCGCGCGCGCGCGCGCGCGCGCGCGCCTCGCGGCACGCGCGCGGCACCTCGCGCGGCGCGCGCGTCCCTTTGTTGTCGATTGCACGGCGGCGGGCGCCGCCGCGCCCGCCCCGTGCGATGCCACCCTTGCCGCGGAGCCGGCTCCGGCGACGGGGGCGCGAGCTCCCACCTATCGGAGGGGCCCCCGCCCTCGACCTCTTCCTCTTCGTCCTCCTCCAAGGACGAGTACTCCTCGGTCCCCGGGGAGTAAAGCCCCCCGGCTCCTCGCGCCGCCGGTGCTCCGCGTTCGTCGCTCACGGCGCTCGCGGTGCCACCTCGCGCGCTCCCTCTCGCGCGCGCCGCCCACTCCTCCGCTCCCGGTCGCTGCGCCGCCCGACCGAGCGCGCGGGAGTCAGGGGTGGGTGGAACAGACTTCGCGGCGGTGAAGTTCACCAGCTGCATGCAGGAACGTCAAAGGCGCGTCAGGAGGCAGAAGCAGCACCAAGAACTAAAATAGAATCAAGAATCACACTCACTAGCGGGCCGGTGGGGAGCATCTCGAGGTCCCACGGGGTTCGGTCCGGATGCGTCGGCATCCGGGTGTCGACGGCGTTCCGTGCCCGGGTGAGCGCATACGGCCGCCCGAGGGGGGGGGTCGGGAGCGTCCGCGACCTCGCCAACGCGACGGGGGTCCGCCTCCTCGTCATCTCGTAAATGCGAGTGGCCTCTCCATCGGAGGCACGACCCGCCGGTGATGGAGGAAGGCGAGGACGCCCACCGCGGTCGGCCCCTCGCGCCGCCGGGCTCCTCAGGGCGGCCGGGGACCGAGTCCTGCCGCCTCCGTCTTTGGGGCGTGGACACCCCCGTAGCCCCAGGAGCTGGGCTTCTCCTTGAACACCCGACCGGTGTAGGGGGGAGGCCGGGCTCGGCGTTGCGCAGGTAGAACCATCCCCGCTCCCAGCCGGCGTTGTTCGTCGTCATGGTGCAGGGGATGTAGTCGTCCTTGAACTGCCCCCGCAGGGCGAGTGACATCCCGCCGGCGCGCACCGCGCGGCGGGTCCTCGGCTCCGTCGTGGGCTGCGTGAAGAGCTCCGCGCGGAAGAGGTGTATCCAGAGCTCCCAGTTGACTGGGATCCCCAGATACCCCTCGCAGACACCCACGAACGTGGCCGCCTGCGAGATCGCGTTGGGCGCGAAGTTGTGCAAATTCACGCCATAATAGTGGCATAACGCCCGCATGAAGCGGCTCGCCGGCGCGTTGAAGCCTCGCTCGTGGAAGCGGACGAAGCTCACCACGTATCCTTCCGGCGGGTTGGGCGCGCGGTCCCCCGCCGGCGGCACTATCCACTCCGCCGGCGGCCATCCTCGTTTGCCGCCGGTGGCCGGCGGCGACCGGCTCGCAAAGGGCCAGCTGGGTCACCGACGACCGCTCCCAGGCGTACAGGTCAAGGATCGTGAGGGGCGGAAGCGGCGCCATGAGAAGAGGAGAAAGGAATGCGAGAGTGGAGGACGGGAAAAGGAAGAAGAGCTCTAATGGCGAAGCCGCACGGTGGCAAAAGCGATGCGAAGAAGAAAGCACAGGGGGCTAAAATGGCGGAGCGTTAAGGTAAAAAACCGCCGCTTCCCTTTCCCCTCAGATTTATAAGCCGCGGGCGAGCTCTCCGGAGTGGATGCCCCGCGCGCATGCTTGCAGGGGAATCTTCTCTTCTCGCTGACAAGCGGGCCCTGCCACAACCGCAGCGGCCACATCGCCGCGAACGGGCCATCATCACGGTGAAGACTAGCAGGGGCCGTGGCGGGCGGTCCGCGTCCGCCCGCCCACGCCGCCCACTACGCGCGCGCGCGCGGCCGCGACGCCTAAAAAGGCGCGCCCGCGATGCGAAACCGCAGCCTCTACTGTGGAGCATTTAATGGCCCGGTCCCTTGCAAAGCAAGGAGAACCCTCGAGCGGCACGGACTCCTGGCTCGGGATAAATTCAACCCTCGAAGGGGTCCAGGCATGAGAAGGTCGCCTCGAGGCCCGCTTGAAACAAAGCAAGCATCACGAGCACCCATGCCACGTAGGACCCTCGAGCGGCGCGAGCCCCTGGCTCGAGACGATGTCAGCCCTCTAAGGGACATTGGCGTGAGAAGGTCGCTACGGGGTCCGTCTGAAGCAAAGCGGGCCCCGCGAGCACCCATGCCACGCAAAACCCTCGAGCGGCACGAGCCCCTGGCTCGAGACAATATCAACTCTCTAAAGGGGCACGGCGTGAGAAGGTCGCCGGGGCCCGCTTGAAACAAAGCGGGCACCACAAGCACCCATGCCACGCCGTGCTGCGGCCGGCGCCTCGGGGGGCTAGCCCGCCCGGACCCCTCGACGGCCGCAAACGCAAAAGACGGGGGCCGCCCGGCGCCGCCCCCGCACGGCCCTGCGATCGAGGTTCGAAGCCTGACCCTCGACGGGTTCGAACAGGCGCCCCAGATCGCAGAGTCAGAGACGACGAAGGCACGCACGTTCGAGCCGTTCCTCGAGCCCGCCGGCTCGAGGGTGCCCCACATGTCGTGTTTGAGAGCCAGCGAGGGCAGCTAGCCAGGGGATCCCACCAAGGGAGAGCTTCCGCGCCCTCGGTCCCTATCGAACGGGACCGAGCCCCACCTAGCAAACTCACGCAAGCGCTTCCATGGATGCGTCTCTGGACCACGCAGCCTACCCTTATCGAACGGGGCATGGGCGTCCACTCGAACCACCCACTAGCAGCTCAACGAGGAATCCACAATTCGCGACCCGCTCGATGGGGGTTGCGGAAACCTCACCCTCCGTTTCGCGGAGGGACAGCGAGGGCGCTTTAAGAAGCAAGTCGTAAAGCTCTACCCGATCGCCTCGAACGGGCCCAGGCTCGGGGGCTTGACGCACGGCTACACCTCCTTGAATTGCACCTGCCGGAGACAGCGCCAGCAGCGCGTGCGTCACCGAAGCCGGCTGAGATATCGCCGACGCCGGTTGAGACATGTACCACGCCCTCTGACCAGCTCTCACGGTTAACCCTTGCAGGAGCATCCACGCCCCTGCAGGGCTTCGGAGGCTAGACCCGCGGGTCCGCTGACGCGGTCCCACGGAAAGCGTTCGCAAGACAAGAAGGGAAGAACGTCCTATCAGTAGGTTCCAGCATCTGCGAGAGCCTCAATGTCAAACCCACAGATGCTCGGGGGCTACTGTCGGGGACAGCCCTAGGGTTCCCCTTTAACAACGGGGAAATCCCCACTTAAAACCCGCAACAAAGCCAAACACACTTTGCCTAACCATGCAGGATACGACCCATACCGCAGGGACCTCAGCGGCCCACCGAGGCGGCCCTCTTGAAGATTACCTCGAGCGAGGCTTCGCCTCGCTCGAGGATGCGCGCCTCCCTCGGACGGGTTTCGTCCCGTTCGAGGGGGGTGCGCTTCCCTCGAGCGGGCGCCGCCTCGCTCGAGGGCCCCTCCCCCCCGCAGCGGGCTCCGCCTCCCCCGCCCTCGACCGGGGTCCGCCTCGCTCGAGGGCGCCCCACACGCGTACGCATGCCCCCGTACGCGGGCATTTAATGTCCTGACACCGGCGGGACGGCGCCATCATGCGCTCGGGGCTCGCGCCCCGGTGCTGCCGCACCAACTCCCCATGAGGGAGCCCATCCCCATCACTGTGGGGAGGGACTGTGCAGCAGGACCGGTGCCAGTCCCGTGACGCCGTGCACCTGCTCCAGTACGGCTGACGCGCCGAGCCCTCAAAGGGGGCCGGCTGCACCCTCGATTTGCTTTCTTGTGACCCTGCGGGGTTAGGAGGAGGCGCTAGGCCAGTGGAGCGCCATCCCTGCTACTGTTACGGTATGGCTGGCGCCCCCGCGCGTGCAAGCGCACGCCAGGCGCTGTAGCAGCGGCTCCAGCACCGTGGAACGTGTTGGGAAGGGACGCCGTTTTACCTACTCCTGTACTCCGTACGGGCCAACGTCAGCAGCTCCCTCGAGCCTATCAGAAGACATCACCACCATCCGCCGCCCTTCTACCCTCGAACCGCCACTGTTCGGGTACAAGATAGGCCATGATGGCCAGATCGCTGCAAGGATCGTCCGGACGGCCGCCCACTCTACAGCATAGCACGTCGTGCTTCTTCACGTAGCTAGATAGCGCGGCGCGCATGTGATTCGCCTCCTCCTTGATCTATAAAAGGAGGGCGAACCCCCCTGCCGCGGGGGACAGAGGAGAACAAGCACATGAGACAGACAGAACACAACAGGAGACGAGCTGCGCCACGCACTTGCTCTCCAATCCTCCCACAACATCTTTAGTCACTACTCCAGGGACTTGGAAGCCAGGCTTCCTCTCCCGCCTTGCTTGTAGCAGCCCCACTACAGGCACCCCCAGTGCTGAGCAATATAGTGCCTTGAGCACACCGCTGCTGGACGTACGACCCCCTCGGCCGGAACCAGGATAAATCCCGTGTCTCTTATTGCTTAGCATCGACCATTGAGGGATAGACCTCGGCGCTTTCTACTGGTTAGTGTCGGGACCATATTCCGCACCGACACTTACCTTTCAAGGACGGTACCGACTCTTGTGCCTGTGTGACCATTATCTCCCCTCTTGATGAAATTCCAGTAGTGTGTGAGTATCCAGATGTCTTTCCTGATGAGTTACCTGGTATGCCACCAGATAGAGATGTCGAGTTTTTTATCGAACTCCAGCCGGGTACCACACCCATTTCCAAAAGACCATATCGTATGCCACCCAAAGAGTTAGCCGAACTAAAAACCCAACTCCAGGAATTGTTAGATAAGGGTTATATTCGCCTGAGCTCTTCTCCTTGGGGTTTCCCTGCTCTCTTTGTCAAGAAGAAAGATGGTAGCTTGAGGATGTGTGTAGATTACCGACCGCTCAATGCAGTCACCATCAAGAACAAATACCCTCTTCCCCGAATCGATGTTCTTTTTGATCAATTGGCGGGAGCCAAAGTCTTCTATAAATTGACCTTCGTTCGGGTTATCACCAAATCAATATTCGACCTTGTGACATTCCTAAAACCGCTTTCTCCACTCGTTATGGTCTTTACGAGTTCTTGGTAATGTCTTTTGGTCTCACGAATGCCCCAGCTTACTTCATGTACCTCATGAACTCCGTGTTCATGACGGAGCTTGATAAATTCGTCGTGGTCTTTATCGATGATATTCTCATCTATTCCAAAAGTGAGAAAGAACACGCCAAACACCTCTGAGTTGTCCTCCAGCATTTGCGAGAGCATAAGCTTTATGCTAAGCTCTCCAAATGTGAATTCTGGTTGAAAAGTGTGAAATTCTTAGGGCACACCATTTCCCATGATGGTATCTCCGTAGATCCTAGCAAAGTTGAAGAGGTGATGGATTGGAAACCACCCGAATCCGTACACCAGATCTGAAGTTTCCTAGGATTGGCGGGATACTACCGTCGATTCATCCTTGATTTCTCTCGAATCGCAAACCCTATGACTGAACTACTCAAGAAAGGAGTGAAGTTCGTGTCGAGCGAAGCATGTGAGAAAGCTTTCCACACCTTGAGGCAACATCTAACTTCAACCCCAGTGCTAGTGCAACCGGATAATTCCAAATCATTTGAAGTCTTCTGTGACGCATCAGGCACGGGTCTCGATTGTGTCCTCATGCAAGAGGGCCGAGTCATTGCCTATGCTTCACGGGCACTTCGACCTCATGAGCTCAAGTATCCTACCCATGATCTTGAGCTAGCTGCTGTTGTCCACGCTCTCAAGATATGGAGGCATTACCTAATGGGTAATCGTTGCAATATCTTCACTGATCACAACAGTCTCAAATACATCTTCACTCAGTCAGAGTAGAATATGAGGTAGAGAAGATGGCTTGAGTTGATTATGGATTATGATCTAGAAGTGCACTATAACCCCGGCAAAGCAAATGTTGTTGCGGATGCTCTTAGCCACAAAGATCACTGCAACCATCTAGAGTCGGAGCCAGTTAGTGAACTGTTGTGTGAAGAAATGAGAAGGCTCAACTTAGAAGTGGTACCGCGAGGAAGTCTTTGTGCCTTGACGGCAGAGTCCGATCTTAATGATAGAATTGTCACTGCTCAGCGCAATGATGAAGACATTCAAACCATCAAACAGAAATTAGCAGAGGGAGAACCCAAGTACACTTGTTTCCAGAAAGATCACCAGGATGTTGTCCGGTTTGGGAAACGGCTAGTGGTCCCCGTTGATCCGGAAATTAAGAAGATCATCCTAGATGAGGCCCACAAGTCCATATTTTCTATTCATCCCGGCAGTACCAAGATGTACCAAGATCTGGAATAGAACTTCTGGTGGTCCAATATGAAGGTGGATATAGCCAAGTTTGTAGCCGAGTGCGATACTTGCCACCGGATGAAAGAAAGCCATTTGAAATCGGCAGGTGTACTCCAACCCCTGTCGATACCCATGTGGAAGTGGGACGATATTAGTATGGATTTCATTGTGGGTTTACCCCTAACAGCTAGAAAGAAAGATTCTATTTGGGTAATCGTAGACAGACTCACCATGACCGCTCACTTCATTGTCGTGCATACCACTTATTCAGTACAACAATATGCAGAGTTGTACATGGATCACATAGTTCGTTTGCATGGAATCCCAAAGACTATAATCTCTGACAGAGGAACTCAGTTTGTAGCTCGTTTTTGGGAGCAATTGCATGAGTGTTTGGGAACCAAGCTAATCCGCAGTTCCAGTTATCTTTCGCGGACCGATGGTCAGATGAAAAGAATAAATCAGATTTTGGAAGATATGTTGAGAGCAAGCATCTTGCACTTTGACAAGAGTTGGGACAAGTGTTTATCTTTGGCAGAGTTCTCCTACAACAATAGCTATCAAGCCATCTTGAAAATGGCACCGTTCGATGCCCTTTACGGACGTAGATGCCGCACTCCACTGAATTGGTTAGAGGCCGGAAAGAGAACACTCTTTGGTCCGGATTTAGTTAAAGATGCCGAAGAAAGAGTGCAAGTGATAAGAGAGAATTTGAAGATGGCACAGATGAGGCAAAAGAGTTACCATGACAACGGAACCGCACCTCGACACTTTGAAGTGGGAGATTATGTGTATTTGAAGGTGTCCCCCACCAAAGGTGTGCAAACGTTCGGAGTCAAGGGAAAGTTAGCTCCGCGCTACATTGGACCCTATGAAGTCATAGAAGTATGTGGGTCAGTGGCCTATCGTATCCAGTTGCCGGAACGGTTTTCCGCAGTCCACAATGTGTTTCATGTAACTCAATTGAAGAAGGGAATGCCTGTGCCAGAGAATGAAATCATCACAGAAGCTAAAGCTTGGATTGAGCCGGACTTCTCACTCATCGAGCACCCATTGAAAGTACTGACAAAAAAGAGCGAAAGACCCGAAGGCAGACCATACGGATGTACAAGATCCAATGGAGTCATCACATGGAAGAAGAAGCAACGTGGGAGACGGAGGACTATCTCAACACTAAGTATCCGACCTTCCTATAGACTCGAAACCGTGAGTTCTTCTCCCCATCTTTTAGTTATCAAATCGAATCTCGGGACGAGATTCCGTTTAAGGGGGGTATGCTGTGACGCCCCAGTGTTGACGGATAAAAGACGTATCCCTCTACGATCTGCAAGCGTACGGACCCCACACCTTTTTCACCACGAGATTCCCAAGGTTCTTGTCAATCCGCGGAGCAAGGGGATTACTAGCGCTTAACAAAGTACTAATCTAGTTGACTAAGGAACCTTTAAAGAGAGTATTAATCTAAAAGTAAAGACAATCTAACCTAAGTTAATCTAAGTTAAGTTGATCAAACAAATCTAGAGTTAAACTAGATGGTAAAGGGGTGAACACAAGAGAGTGAGTAAGAATGATAAGCGTTCCCTCCCTAGGATCTAGGATAACATGGTATGCATCTACTACACGAAAGCGGTAAACCAATCTACCGGGGGTTGTGACCACGGTTTCGCCCTTTCCCTCCTCTCGTCTCGTCACTACGCGAAGGTATTCATGACTAGACCTATGATGGACACGGTATGTTGATGGAATCTATGGGAGTAGCGGATATCATACACCCGAAAAACATGGTAGCTAACCTTAATCATCAAAGCATCATCAACATGAAAACAATAGATTGAAACCACAAATCGAGTAGTGATCACATAACATGTATCCATCTAATCCTAGGGATGAACGGAGACATTACCCCATCATCTTACACGGATTGAAGCACATAGGGGTGATGGAGACTCCGAGAACGTCGTCGATGAAGATGGCGGTGATGGAGCTTGGGAACACCCCTAGGCCGCCGGCTTGGAGTCCTCCTCTTGCTTCCTTCTCTCCGCCGGCGTTGATCCTTGCGACGAGCTCATCTAACTCTCTCCCTCATCTTGCGGCGGCGGTTTTCGGTGATTGGCGTCGGTAGGATGATTTGTTCAATGTGTCGGTCGACGGCGGCGGAGGCAATAAATAGACGAACACCTAGGGCAAAGGGGGGGCCCGAACCGACCCCGGAGTGGGCCGGGCCGGTCGGCCCGGCCGGCCGGCCCAGGCCCACTTCGGCCCGGTTCGGCCCCGGTTTCCTCCCCGGTTGCTTCTCGCGTGATCCCTTATTCGTGTGCACTTGCAGGTGGGCCTTTGACGTGGTTTCCTTCACGGTTAAGGCTTGAATCCTTGCTATGCAAGCTTCGCTGTTTTCTGGTTGAGTCCCTGAAGACTTGCACGTTGACGCATCGGTCCTCGGGTCATTTGGAGTCATGTTCATCGCGTGTCTTGACTCTTGTCGGGCTTCATGATCTTCTTCCAAAGTGCTTGGTGAACTTACCCCGAAAGTCTCCTCTTAGCGTAGATTTCCTGCGTAAACAACAAACTCCAAAATCGACATGCAAGTGTGAACTTGTTATATCATTAGTATGCCTAGTGGCCGGTTAGTTGCAAATCATAATCGAAACCAATGTATAACAAGTACTCTAGGTTGACGGAAATTCACCGTCAACATCTCCCCCATGCTTAAACCTTGCTCGTCCTCGAGTAAGTAATCCTTGCTTAAAAGGGAAATCAATGTTGCCTTCCAATGTTGTCCCTGCACTTAGTCATTCATGACGAGGCGAATTGCTCTCTCTTAAGAATTTTATTTTAAAGTTCAAGTTGTGACCGGCTTCTTTTTCATTATGGAAGATAGACTAACAATAAAGAACAAGCCACATTTAACACGATGCTCTCAAACTTAAGTGAACTTCAAACCATTACCTTGTCACATGGAAGATTTTCAAAAAGATGCATATCCAACATAAGTGAAAATCTATTGCAAGAGCCCATGGAACACTCATCTCATCAAGTCACTCAAGCCTATACTAGATTATTTTCAACCTACTCTACTCATATGTGATAGTGGAAGGATTATGTGGAGCTTGGAAGGTTAAAAACAATCCTAGCAAAACATACATCCGAAATATTGTCAAATTAAGAGACAGATCTATTGGAATTATCAAGACTCGTCAAAAAGGCCATAGAAAATAAATGTTGGAAAGAGAGAAGGATGAAACACACACATTTAGATAAGTGGACATGTGCAAGTGGCAAATGGATGATCCCGAGGCATGAGTGAAGTCCTCGTTATCGGATTGCACATGGTTGGAAGATTTGAGTATGGATGTGTCATCAAGGCACTTGAGAACTTATGAAGCAAAAAGAACCAAGGAGCATCTTTATTTTTTTCTTTATTTTATTTCCTTCTCATTTTTCTCTCTTTCTTTTTTTCACTTTATTCTTCCTAATTTTCTTACTTTTCTTTTCTTCTTATCATATTTTTTTCATTATTTTTCATTTTTTTCTTTTTTTTTCTTTTGCTCCTCAAAACTTTTTGCAACATAATACTTACATAGCATTTGTGTCAGAGAATGACTCCTCCCCCATGCTTGAATGATGGTCATCCTCGAGCATAAAAGAGAGGGGAAATGACTGCTAAAGTAAGTATAAATTCCATAATCTTGCGGAATATTTGGATCTCCATCGAGAATTTTACTCCATACTCAAATTGGGTTGTGGACAAGGAGGTGATCACAAAAAGATGTTTTTGGTTTAGGGTGGATGCCCAGCGATGTTTGTGGAATTTTCGATGTGAAAACCCACAATTCATGGACAAAAAGGCTAGCATGAAAAAGTTACACAAAGGAATGAACAGCTTCTTAGTCTCGAACCATAGAAATCAATCCTAATCCAACTCATCAAAACATATATTTGCAATCTACGGGTTTTGTTATCATAAAACATATATGTATATGGCTTTGGTAGGTAGAACTTTGCAAGAGCATCACAAATATGTAGATAGCATAAAAGTTAAGTTTTCATATAAACAACAAGTTATCCGACTATCCATAAACTTAAATCAAAGAGCAAAGATATGTATGTGGGTCTAGAGCATAGTCATTTCACCTCCACAAATAAAAGAGCTGGTATTCAAATTAATTTCAGATCATATTATAGAGAGCAATTAGCCAAGACATGTATAACTTCATGTAGGTAAAACAAAGCGGCAACTTTCATCATCTTTCCGTAAGCATAGGAAATATAGAACATCGAGGTGAACACATGGTCATGCTTATCTATTGAAAGTAAAAAGAAACCTAGGTTGTCCTCCTAGTAGCCATGTTATTGTTTGAAGAGAAAAACAAAAGGTTGCACCTAGTTGATGTTGAAGGCATACTTACAGGCATTTGTGTTTGGAAAAGAGAAGGTCCATGGAGATGTTACCATCCTTTGTAATTCTTCGTTGCCTTCTTCCAACATCTCCATGTATCAATGTGGCTTTTGCTTTTGTCTTGATTTATTCATGCTCCTAAACTTCTGAATTTGATCTTGTATGCTTAATGGAGTCAATGGTCACCCTTCTCTTCAATGTTGTCATCACCATCTCCTCTTTCTTGTTCTCATCATCTCCTTGCTGTCTCTTTTTCATGGATTTCCCCCTCTGTCCAGAACAGAAAATATATCGAAACATAGCTTTATTGAAAAGTTTATGAAATTACCTTTCCAACGTGTGGTCATTCATCGAAAATGGAGTTCAAACAAGGGAGCTATGTCCGTTTTACTTCAGCGCTGCGTGCTGTCCGAAACTGATTTCAGGACGTGTTGCACTCGGTGATTCGGGCATAACCGCTTGTAGGAACCTCCGATTGTCTTGATTCTTGATTTTTTGGAATCGTAACTTCATCTGGCTTCTAAATATCCAAAAATATCCAGTGTTTTCCCTTCGAGACCATGCAGAATTTTGATGAGATTGGTGGCTTCTTGCGCATTGATCCGGAGATGTTAATGATCTTGATCATTCTATCTAGTGTCATGTTGCACTTCCGTGTTGAAGATTCAGGGTCTCCCCCATGCTTAGCATTTTGCTAGTCATGGAAGAAGAAGATCAAGCACTTCTTAGCCATCCTTTAATTTCCTTGTAGTGAGAGTCTTTATCTTGCCTGTAAGACATTTTAAACGCACATTCTACCCCCAAGGTGACGGTTGGGAGTAGATAGAATTGCCAATAATCCAACAACGTCTCCTAAGATTCTTAACTTGTGGCATAATTAGTTTAATGAGGAATAAAAACCTAATGAGTGTATGTGGTGCAAGGTGTGTATGCACATGATAGGAAAGCATATAAACAAGATAATGTTTTCACCTAGTTCTAAACACCATGTTTACAACTAGGTTGCTGAATTTCTCCATAGCCATAAAGGTTTATATATCTAGGGTTAAAACACCATGTCTATCCCTAAATCAATAACTCTTATAGCACAAGAAAAATTAAGCGCATTGCAAAGCTTATAGACTGACCAAAGCAACATGAAAACATATGAAAAGCTAGCTAGGTTTATCGAACTTAACGATGATGGTCCGCAATCATGTTTAAACACCACGTTTACACAAGATCACAAAAGGAAAATGCCCAACTGGAGCATTAACATGGATATGAAAGCATACATCATTAAGTATATAAAACAACCAAGCCAACTATGTGCAAAACATGTATACACAAAGAAACATCACGAGGACAACAAAATGCAATGCATGCAAATAAATAAATATGAGCATGAACATGATGGTGGTTCTAAAAAGGAAATCTAAACTTAGATTAATAACCACAAGTTGATCATCATAAGATGGTGTCATTCTTTATTCTTTCTAAGAAAGTAGTAAAAATATAAAGAAACGGGTTGCCTCCCGAAAAGCGCTTCATTTAAAGTCATAGAGCTCGACTTTCTCGCATACCTTCTTTTCGTTGCATAGCCATGGCCCTTCATGCAAGAAGAAAAGGTACCAATGCAGCTTTAATTTACTTCCCATGTTGTGCTTGATCACTTATAGAAGACTTGCCCAAAGCATCCTTTTGTTTCATCGTTATCTCCTTCTCTATCATCCTTCGGTGCTGCCTTCACTCTATTATTTTTTTTAATGTCCAGAACAGAAAGTATACTCGAGCTCTACTCCATTGTACAGTGCACAAAATTTCCTTTCCAACGAGTCTTTATTTGCTCAAATCGGACTCCGGGCAAGAGAGTTACGTCCATTTTACTTCGGCGATGAAATCTGTCCTGAAATTTCAGAACGTGCAACGCTCAATGTTTCCTCCATAACTCCTTGCACGGGTCTTCAAACTTGTTGGTTCTTGATGCGTTGGAATGGTAATTTGATGGAGCTTCTGAATATCTCATTTTCTTCATTTGTACACCTCTGAACAAGCTCTCAAATTGATGAAGACAGCAGCATCCATTGTGGGATTCGGAGAGGTTGATGATTTATCTTGCAACTCTTTTAGGCATGACTTCTTTTTTCATTATTCAAGCCTTGTCTACATGGTTAGTGAAAATCGGGCCTTTCCCGACATATGATTCTTTAAGGTCATTAGCTTGACCAAGCGCAAAGCATGATCGAGATTTACAAAACTTATTGTAAACATACGCGTCCATAATTAACACCACATGTGAATTGTAGCAACAAGTCAAGGTGTAAATAAAAGAAGCATATGTTTCATGCATAGAACTTAGCTCATCATTATCCAAAGGTTGTTTAGGTGTGAGATTAATTGGATCAAAAATAAATGTTTCCTCTTTTTCATTCTCAAGAAAATCTAGCCTATCAACATGATCACTATTGGAACAAGGCATAGACATTAAACTATCATTCATACTATTGGTTGAGCATGAGTATTTGAATTTATCAACATCAATACCAATAATATCTTGAGATTTCAGCACGTACCTTGGCCTTAGAGCTTTTTCAACAAGAGTGATATTTGGTTCATCTAGCGGTGTTGAGGGCGAATTGATCTCAACAAGTGTAGTTGCCTCTTCATCACCATCTTGCAATTTCTTCAACTCATCATATGGAACATGTAATCCTTCAACTATGTACGCATTCATCTCTTCTTTGAAGTCTTCTTTATCAACCAGATCTTCATCTTCAAAGACTTGTGTGTTGCTTTCTTTATCTTCCATGTACCACATGTCGTCAAGATCGCTCATTGTTGACTCACTCTTTCCTTCATCCTTGAGTACTTCCATGTCTTGATTTGCTAGTGTGTAGGCTTCAATAGCACACAAGCTATCATCTAGCTTGAGTCCTATCTCCTCCCATTTTATCCTTTGAGTCACTAGGCTCATCACGGTTGTACTCTTCTCTCCCTTCATCATAAATCTTTGAGTTATCAAACCGGTCGATCCATCCTTCATCTCCTTCTTCTCTTTCTTCTTCAAACATCTTTTGGATCGACTCTCCACTCATCTCTTGATCAAATATATCTTCAATTAGTTTGGCAACGTGTCGGCGTTCCTCCTTCCTTCGGTAGTTGATTAGTGGGGCGAAATCAACTTGAACCCAACCGGATTGCTTGAACTCCGCCAATAGTCTAGCATTCCACATACTTCGGCCTACATTCATGTTAGTTTCAACATTTTTAACATCCGAAATGACTTCTCTTACCTTGGGAAGTGGATCTTCACTTTCTTGAATGGTCGGTTCATCTTCCTTGACCTTCGGTTCATCTTTTTCGTAAATTTCAGCAAGCACCTTGGGCTTGCTTTTGTCATTTTGCTCCTCTTGACAACATCTTTGCCAATCTCGTATTGTTCTTTGTCCATTGCTTATCCTTTGTAAGATTTGTGCGGCTTCACTAATTGTTTTATCCAATATATCACCACCTGCACACATGCTTACAAAATGAGATGAGTTAGGGGTTAGTGAAAAATAAAAGGTATGCAACATCAAGTCACCGGAAAATCCCAAGTTCGGGCCTCGCTCAAGTAGTTCATTAAAACGGTCCCATGCTTCATCAATTCCTTCATCCTCTCCTTGCTTGAAAGTGAGCACTTGCCTCCTTAAGTCTTGGACCTTGCTTATGGGAAAGAACTTCAAAAGAAACTTCTTCACTAGCTCATCCCAATTTCCTTTTGCTTCAACGGACGCAAGTGTGTACCATCTTCGCGCTTCATCTTCGAGAGAGAATGGAAAAAGATTCCACTTGAACCAAGCGGCCGGAACTCCTTTTTGTTGCACCGTGTTGCATAACATCGTGAATTCCTTAATGTGTCTATATGGGTTGTCATCCTCCAATCCTCTAAATGGTCTTGTCGCCACTAACTTGATGATTCCAGGCTTCACTTCATAGTGGGTTGTAGCAAACGTCAAATCTGATTTTTGCATCTCAATGTCTTCCATTGACGGCATTGCTAGCTCCCTTAGCGACATCTCTTCGTCTTCCAATGGTGAGGTGAACAAATCCATCTAGGCACAAGAAAAGTAGAAAGAAAAACAAATAAGATTTTTTTCTTTTTTTAGAAAATAAGGGTTAGGTGTTAGCAATAAACAAAATTAATACTAGATTAAACGTAGCAAACTGACTTGCTCCCCGGCAACGGCGCCAGAAAAAGGGGCTTGTTGACGGATAAAAGGCGTATCCCTCTACGATCCGCAAGCGTACGGACCCCACACCTTTTTCACCACGGGATTCCCAAGGTTCTTGTCAATCCGCGGAGCAAGGGGATTACTAGCGCTTAACAAAGTACTAATCTAGTTGACTAAGGAAACCTTTAAAGAGAGTATTAATCTCAAAGTAAAGACAATCTAACCTAAGTTAATCTAAGTTAAGTTGATCAAACAAATCTAGAGTTAAACTAGATGGTAAAGGGGTGAACACAAGAGAGTGAGTAAGAAAGATAAGCGTTCCCTCCCTAGGATCTAGGATAACATGGTATGCATCTACTACACGAAAGCGGTAAACCAATCTACCGGGGGTTGTGACCACGGTTTCGCCCTTTCCCTCCTCTCGTACTGTCACTACGCGAAGGTATTCATGACTAGACCTATGATGGACACGGTATGTTGATGGAATCTATGGGAGTGGCGGATATCATACGCCCGAAAAACATGGTAGCTAACCTTAATCATCAAAGCATCATCAACATGAAAACAATAGATTGAAACCACAAATCGAGTAGCGATCACATAACATGTATCCATCTAATCCTAGGGATGAACGGAGACATTACCCCATCATCTTACACGGATTGAAGCACATAGGGGTGATGGAGACTCCGGAGAACGTCGTCGATGAAGATGGCGGTGATGGAGCTTGGGAACACCCCTAGGCCAGCGGCTTGGAGTCCTCCTCTTGCTTCCTTCTCTCCACCGGCATTGATCCTTGCGACGAGCTCATCTAACTCTCTCCCTCATCTTGCGGCGGCGGTTTTCTGGTGATTGGCGCCGGTAGGATGATTTGTTCGAAGTGTCGGTCGATGGCGGCGGAGGTAATAAATAGACGAACACCTAGGGCAAAGGGGGGACCGAACCGACCCCGGAGTGGGCTGGGCCGGTCGGCCCAGGCCGGCCGGCCCAGGCCCACTTCGGCCCGGTTCGTCCCCGGTTGCTTCTCGCGTGACCCCTTATTCGTGTGCACTTGCATGTGGGCCTTTGACGTCGTTTCCTTCACGGTTAAGGCTTGAATCCTTGCTATGCAAGCTTCGCTGTTTTCTGGTTGAGTCCCTGAAGACTTGCACGTTGACGCTTCGGTCCTCGGGTCATTTGGAGTCATGTTCATCGCGTGTCTTGACTCTTATCGGGCTTCATGATCTTCTTCCAAAGTGCTTGGTGAACTTACCCCGAAAGTCTCCTCTTTAGCGTAGATTTCCTGCGTAAACAACAAACTCCAAAATCGACATGCAAGTGTGAACTTGTTATATCATTAGTATGCCTAGTGGCCGGTTAGTTGCAAATCATAATCGAAACCAATGTATAACAAGTACTCTAGGTTGACAGAAATTCACCGTCAACACCCAGGTTTTTAATTAACCCTAACAACTGGTCAAAAAAGTCAATAGTGGTCAAATCACGGTCAACCTCGGCCCTCACCTCGAAAAACTCACTAACCTACCGTAGTGACCCCCTTTGAATAGTAAACACACTTGTGGGGCCAACCCATGGTTAAAGACTTGGTCAAACACCTTGCGAACCTAATGTCCATAAGGTGTCTGCCGGAACTTTTGCCGCGTTCTCCAAAATTCACCTAAACACTTAAAATTCTACCTTTATGAAAGTTGTCCATCTTGTTGAGAGACACAACTTTCATGTAGATTGGCATTTCAAATTTTGAGGGGAAAAGCTTTAAAAATTAGTTGCAAGACAGGATTCACTGTTTGCAAAGACAGGCTGACATTCAATGTTGGCATTCATGTAATTCAAATTCTGTGTAGAAAAACCCTATATAGTCTTTTTAAAAGTTGTTAAGGGTAGCTAGATCTACACCTTTTGTGTTCACCACTTGGTCAACTTTTATACAAAAATTTGGAGCAAATTCATTTCAAACAGGGCACAAGGAAATAAAAATCGGGCAGAGCGCCGGCGCGCCGCGACGTCGCGCACCCGAGCGCGCGCGCGTCGTCGGCCGCCGCCGACCACGCCCCGCCATCCGCACCCGCACCTCCCAAGGCCGAGCGCCGCCCGAGGCGTGCACCGCCCGAGGTCCTACGCACCCCGACACATCCCCGCCCCGAGGCGCACCAAGTCCGCGCGCGGCACGCGCGTCGTACGCGCGCGCGCCACGGACCGCCGGTCCGTCGGCGGCGTCGCCGCCGTACGCGCGTCGCCCGAGCCGCCGAAGCACGGCGGGCATCTCCGCCGTCACACCGTCGTCACCACGAACGCCTCCCCGGCCTATTTAAACCCTTCCTCCGCCCCTCCGCGCGCCACCCCGCGCTCCTCCCCCGCCATTGTCGTCGCCGCCGTGTGCTCGCCTCCCCGCTTGCGCTCGCCGCCGACCGGTCACTCCCCTAGGTTCCCTAGACCCCGGTGTAGCTCACACGTTCGCTTGTTTCCCGAAGATCGCGCTTCCTCACCGCTTTCCCCGAGCCGGCGCGGCCACCGTGCCCGGCCGCCGGTGCGCCACCTCGCCGCCGTCCCTCCGCGCCAACGCCGGTCAACCCTATCCCCTAGGTGAGCTCACCGTCGACCCCGGCCCGCTTGCCCGGCCGGAGCGCCGCCGGCTCGCCGAGATTTGGCCGGAGCCGCGCCGCCTCCCCGGCCAGGGACCCAATTGCAAGCATCGAGATCTGTTTAGGGTGTTCTGCGTAAATTTTAGGACCTGGTTGCTTTGAATCCTATCTAAGTTTTCTTGCTATACAGTCCAGAGCACTAGAAAATTCCTAGTAAATTGTAGAAAATTTAGAAAAATGCCAAACCAATTTTATTGGGTTCAGCGAGAGAAATCCCACAACTTTTGTTATTCTCACATGGCTTGATTCTAAATATTTTTAACATGAAAAATACAAATGTGAAAAAACTAGATTTGTCACAACTTTAAATCTACAACTCCTTTGTACCTAAATTTTGGATATGTTGTGTATCTTGTTAGGACTAGCTCCTGTGCCAAAAATTGCACAAAGTTATGAAGTGAATCTTGCTAAATAAATTATTGTCCAATTCTGCAGAAACTGCCTAGATGATTTTTCTAGCTAAATATATATATTTATGTTTTTGTGCCCAACTTGTGCACACTGTCTTGCTATGTCAAAATATACCTCTTGTGAATTAATCATGATTTTTGGCTTAACAGAAATATTTATTCTTAATTTGTGCATGTTTTTCTTTGAAAATTAATGAAGTAAGATCAGTAGAGTTTCTAGGTGAACATGTTGGTTCCTTAGGCTTGTTTAGGATCAGAGAGCATTCATGAGAAAGTTTGGATCATTTTGATGCTTAATTATTTTTGTATGCATTTAATTTGAATCACTAGCTAGTCTTTGTTATTTTCTGTAACATTTAATTTCCTAGCTTCCAAGCATTACATGTGGGTCCAGTGGGCCAGAATAGGTGCTAATATGCTTAAGAAACACTTCTTAATTTCTGGTAATTTAATTGCTTAATAACAATCTTGAAAGCCCTTTTAAATATTAAAGAGCAATTAAATAAGAAAAACCCCTATTTAATCCTTTTTCCTTTTTGGAAAAGTATTCCCTAATTTAATTAAAAGGTAATAAAATATCCTTGCTGATAATAAATTTATTTAAGAATAAAAATATTGTTCATGCCTTTGCTTGTGAAAAGAAAGGACCCAACATTCACATGAAATAACAAGTACAAAGAAACATTTATTCAAATGGGCAATAAAGGAATAACTCATATATAACTAATAACCTTCCTAAAAGAGATACACTATGTAGATGCTTGTTAAGGTGAATATGACCAACAAGAGTTGGGCAAGATAACAACCTATCACATCACCTGAACCTTGCATTGCATTCCGTGTAGATCTTCCGGACGGAGATTACTCCCTTGTCCCGAAAACCGAGGAAGGAGGAGCGGAAGCTTCGCTGCAGTACGTGGAAGTGCTCGGTGACACTGAGGGTGCCTAGGCTAACGTAGTTGACGAAGGCATGCTCCGGTGCATCTAACCTAGCTTTCAAATTCTTTATTCAATTATCTATGGATGATTGTGCATTTAAGTTCAATAGTTGAATGAAACCCTAGATGCATGATCCCTAGGTACCTTTGTCCTTACTAGTATGATAGGTCGATAGCTGCTAAGCTATAGGACCGTTACAAGTCGGGTGATGAACTCACTCGCGAGAATAGGTTCCTAGATAGGAATCACAATATATCCTTAAATGGATTGCTCATGTGGTAAGAGCATGGGATTTGGGCTCCGGTCCAGTGGCTATTGTGGGTTAAGTGTTTGAACGTACTAAACACTTGTCGGGTATGGGACCGGTAAGCCTAGTACCTTAATGAGGCGGCGAGGGATCCTACTATTACTACTCTTGGGATTCGTCTCACGGCTAGCTACCGGTGGTGTATGGTGACTCCGGGTATCTCGCGGGGTATGCCGGATAGCCTGCACCAAAGACTGTAAGATTCGATCCCGACCCGAGGATTTTTGGAAACAGCCTGGGGAAGTTGTCCTTGCGGGGGCAGCCTACCGTGTGTTTAGATCTACCTTGCAAGGTTTGAATCAATCGATTGTCGGCCTCTCACCGTTATATGAGACTACTTACTCCACTAGTCATGAGATCCCTAATGATGGAAGTTGATGAATATTATGCTTGATTAATTGTATTGTACAACTTTGTCTGTACTAGTTGGCTAATGTAGTAAAGATTAAACCTACTAGAACTTGTGCTAAAATCTTGAAAATAAGGACCTACTCTTTGTTACTTTTCAGCCAAAAGGCAACCCAGTAGCCAAAAAGCCTTTCATGTCTAGAGTTGGTTATCACTGACGAGTAAGTCTTGTTGAGTATTAGTATACTCAGCCTTGCTATAATATGTTGATCCAGGTAATGCTTTCGGTGATGTGTGGCCCGGAGAGATCCCGCCCGGCTGGGAGCTGGAGTGGGTGGAGGACGACAACTGAAAGCATCATGGATGGCCTCTCGTGGTGTTTCGGCTTTCCGCTAGCATAAATTCCGCTGTTTTCAAAACTCTGAACTATTTCATTATGGCAAAAACATTAGTTTGTAATAATTAAGCACTTCGGGGTACGCATTTGCATATTAATGATGTTGTATCTCTGGACTCGCCTTCGAGTGAGTTTTAATGCATATATTCGATCCTTGTTGCTATTCAAGTGATTTACCGGGCGTTAACTCGGCAACTAATGACAGGATGATACTTTATTATCGCTTAATGACCAAAGTGGATTGGTTTAGGCGATAGTACGGTATTTTCCTAGGTGGGTTGTCACAGTAATGTATGCTGCGTAGCTCTGGATTGATTGGATGTGATTACAAGATGATGCGTAATCTGAGAGAGAAGGGTCCCTGCCTCGCCTTATATAGTCCGGGAGGCAGGGTTACAGGTCAATTTAGGGAGAGAGTACTAGTCGTGTACGTATAGGAGCCCTCTACATAGTACAAGGCATGTCTAGCTTCCTATCCGAGTACTTCTCCACCGTAGTCCTTGCGCCTCACACCATCAGGTGCCATGCGGCACATGCCGGGTAGTCCTAGGGGCCCACCGAGTAGTCGGTCCTGGTACCCACCGAGGTAGTGGGCCCAGGGAGGTACATACGACACTGCCTGAGCATGCCCTTGAAATAAGCAAGACTGCACGTAGGGCTGAATATCGAGCCTGGCTCGGCTCATTAAAGCTCAGCTCGTTATGGCTCAGCTCATTAGAGCTCGCTCGTTTTAGCTCATTATCTTAGAGAGATAGGAACCCGGCTCAGCCCAGCTCATTAAGAAGCTCGAGCTGGCTCATTAAGCTCGCGAGCCAGCTCGTTAACAGTTATAAATTCAAAAAATCTTAGTTAACACGTAAGTATGAAATCAACAAATGCAACATGTTTACCAGCCAACCAACAATGAAACCAAGTAGTCAAAAAGCAATCTAGTACTCTAAGTTATTAGGTTGTGATCTGAAAGATCTATTAATCTGTTTGTTGGCTGTTGCAACCCTGGCTCATTAGGGCTCACGAGCGGCTCGCGAGCCAGCTCGAACTCAGCTCATTATCGTAGCGAGCTAAAACCTAAGCTCGGCTCATTACAAATTTACAAACGAGCTGAGCTGAGCCGAGCCACTAGCGAGCGAGTTCGAGCGAGCTAACGAGCTTCGAGCTTTTTGTCCAGCCCTAACCTCACGACCTATCAAGCAAAAGCTCTGGCGACTTGCAAAAGATAGAAAGCAAGCTATAGAAGTAGAAGTATGTAAGCTATTAGCTACAGGATTCATCCTTGAATGTAAACACCTGGTTTGGCTCGCAAACTGGTCCTTGTACCCAAAAACACTGGAGGATTAAGGATTTGTATCGACTACACCGATCTCAACAAGCACTGCTCAAAAGATCCCTTCCCTCTCCCTCACATCGATCAAGTTGTGGACACCATGGCTGGCAGTGTCCTATTGTGCTTCCTCGACTGCTACTCTGGTAGCCCTGAATCCTGACGACAAAGACAAGACGGCGTTCATGACTCCCAATGGCATCTACTGCTACAAGGTCATGACCTTTGGCCTGAAAAATGATCGTGCAGCATACCAAAAAGTGATACAGAAATGCCTGAAGTCTCAGATCGGGAAGAACGTAGAAGCTTATGTTGACGACGTGGTTGTCAAGACCACTGAACAAGATCAGCTCATCAACAACATCACCGAGACTTTCTCCAATCTACGCACCTACCAGTGGAGGCTCAACCCAACCAAGTGCGTCTTCGGTGTCCCGTATGGATTGCTTCTGGACTTCATGGCGGGGCAAAGCCAACCCCGCCAAGGTCGACGTAAGGTCTGCTTTTCTTCAAGATATTAAAGAAAGCAGATAAGTTTGTATGGGATGAAGAAGCACAAAATGCTTTCGAGGTTCTCAAAGATTCCTTGACCATGCCTCCAATTATGACGCCGCCCATACCAGGGGAAACGCTTCTCCTCTACATTTCCGCCACCACTAATGTGGTCAGCACGGTTCTCGTTGCAAAACAAGAAGAAGAAAGGCAAGCCTATCCTGTTCAACGTCCTATGTATTATGTAAGCGAGGTCCTTGCCGATGCTAAAACACGTTATTCACACCCTCGGAAGTTGCTCTATGCACTCATGATCACGTCGATAAAGCTTCGCCACTGACATTTGATGACAAAGGGGGAGAAGATTGGGATTAAGGACTTATATTCTGTGTGGCTGTCTGTGTTGCACCAGTCTGACTGGTGCCCTGCACCGGTCTGACCGGTGCTAGTTGGCTATTTAGAAGGGCCTTATAATAATCTATAACTTTATCTTTGTGGACTTGAGAACATTTGTGTGTGTGCTTTATGTGTGTTGAACCTTTATTGTAATAATTAAGTTGCATATTGCTGGTTTGTGATGCACATCTATGTGATGTATTGTTTGTGTTAGCTAAATGGGGAAAGTGATATAAACCGTCTTGCAACCCTGGCCTGATCATCTTGGCCCAAATAGCACGCACATTTTTTTGCTTTGTGCTCTGGCTGGACCAGGCCAGTCTAACCGCAGAGGCACCGGTCTGACCGGTGCCACCCAGTTTGTGTATTGGCTGGACCTGACCGATCTGACCAATCAGGGGCACCGATCTGACCAGTGTTGCCTAGTCAGTGCGCATACACATCATGGATTTTTATTTATCACTCACACATGTTGCACCCCTCTAGTTCAAGGATATAGGGGGAGCTCTCACGTGCTTTCTCCCAAATTTTGCTACTGGCATTTGAGGCCAAATTTTTAAACTCAAAGCACAAATTAAGGGGGAGCTCTAGCTATATCTAAGAATATAAATGTTCTTTAATGTTCTATTTGTAAGCTTTAATCGAGTTTTCATCAATCACCAAAAAGGGGGGAATTGAAAGTGCATCTAGGCGCCGAAGTGGATTTTGGTGAATTAAATGACAAAATGATTAAAGGACTAATGTATTTGTCTCAGATTATGAGCAAGTTTTATTTAGATATTCATGAGCAATTATTGGAGTATTTATTTGTGGATGAGTATTATATGGTTCACATTGAAGAAGACAAATATGTGAATGATCCCAATGCACAAGTGTCAAGTATCAAGCAATAAATGAAGATAAAAATTGGGATATATTGAGAAGGTCAATTCATGGTCTCCCATACTAGACATAGCTTGATTAGAATTACAAGGATCATAAAAATAGAAGATGGTAATTCTCTAGAACAAGTGCAAGGCTTCATGTGGTAATTGAGAAAGGACACAAGGATGAGCATAAACATTATGGTTCTTTATTGGAAGCTTGCATATTCGTTGTCAATCAAGATCAAGCATTTGAAGAGGGATTTCAAATGGAGTTTAATTATGGATGAAGCAAAGTGAAACTCAAAGTGGATTGGGTAAGTGATGAGGAGATCAATTGAGATGACTAGGGTGAGGGACTAAGCAATCTTTGGGGCCGTAGCTAAGCTGCCATTAGTGCTTTGCTAAGGTGAAGTTCTAGCATCCGTGGGGTCTTCAAGTCTCATATCCAAGCCTTACCGAGGGAAGCAATGCAACTCATCTTCATGTTATGATTGGAAATATGGAGTGACTTATGGATCCAAGTGTGCTTTCTTATACTAGATGGAAAGATCCTAAGTCATTAGCTCAAGTATGGACGTGCTCAAGACAAAGGCTATGTTGAAAGCCCTCAAGTGGATATCTATCAAGTTTGGCAAGATTGAAGACATTTGTTGGGGAATTCAGGAAAACCCGTCACCCTCGGAACGTTAAGTTTGACAAAGTTGTCGAGACATGTTTTTCAGGGGCAGGGAATTCACAATTTTCGGAAGCCTGGAACCTCTATTTAATCCTTTTTCCTTTTTGGAAAAGTATTCCCTAATTTAAGTAAAAGGTAATAAAATATCCTTGCTGATAATAAATTTATTTAAGAATAAAAATATTGTTCATACCTTTGCTTGTGAAAAGAAAGGACCCAACATTCACATGAAATAACAAGTACAAAGAAACATTTATTCAAATGGGCAATAAAGGAATAACTCATATACAACTAATAACCTTCCTAAAAGAGATACACTATGTAGATGCTTGTTAAGGTGAATATGACCAACAAGAGTTGGGCAAGATAACAACCTATCACATCACCTGAACCTTGCATTGCATTCCGTGTAGATCTTCCGGACGGAGATTACTCCCTTGTCCCGGAAACCGAGGAAGGAGGAGCGGAAGCTTCGCCGGCAAAGACGTGGAAGTGCTCGGTGACACTGAGGGTGCCTAGGCTAACGTAGTTGACGAAGGCAAGCTCCGGTGCATCTAACCTAGCTTTCAAATTCTTTATTCAATTATCTATGGATGATTGTGCATTTAAGTTCAATAGCTGAATGAAACCCTAGATGCATGATCCCTAGGTACCTTTGTCCTTACTAGTATGATAGGTCGATAGCTGCTAAGCTATAGGACCGTTACAAGTCGGGTGATGAACTCACTCGCGAGAATAGGTTCCTAGATAGGAATCACAATATATCCTTAAATGGATTGCTCATGTGGTAAGAGCATGGGATTTGGGCTCCGGTCCAGTGGCTATTGTGGGTTAAGTGTTTGAACGTACTAAACACTTGTCGGGTATGGGACCGGTAAGCCTAGTACCTTCTGAACCGGGGCGGGATCTTTCTAGCTACCCGCTTGGGATGTGTCTCCGGGCTAGCTACTCCGGGTATCTCGCGGGGTATGCCGGATAGCCTGCACCAAAGACTGTAAGATTCGATCCCGACCCGAGGATTTTTGGAAACAGCCTGGGGAAGTTGTCCTTGCGGGGGCAGCCTACCGTGTGTTTAGATCTACCTTGCAAGGTTTGAATCAATCGATTGTCGGCCTCCCACCGTTATATGAGACTACTTACTCCACTAGTCATGAGATCCCTAATGATGGAAGTTGATGAATATTATGCTTGATTAATTGTATTGTACAACTTTGTCTGTACTAGTTGGCTAATGTAGTAAAGATTAAACCTACTAGAACTTGTGCTAAAATCTTGAAAATAAGGACCTACTCTTTGTTACTTTTCAGCAAAAAGGCAACCCAGTAGCCAAAAAGCCTTTCATGTCTAGAGTTGGTTATCACTGACGAGTAAGTCTTGCTAAGTATTAGTATACTCAGCCTTGCTATAATATGTTGATCCAGGTAATGCTTTCGGTGATGTGTGGCCCGGAGAGATCCCGCCCGGCTGGGAGCTGGAGTGGGTGGAGGACGACAACTGAAAGCATCATGGATGGCCTCTCGTGGTGTTTCGGCTTTCCGCTAGCATAAATTCCGCTGTTTTCAAAACTCTGAACTATTTCATTATGGCAAAAACATTAGTTTGTAATAATTAAGCACTTCGGGGTACGCATTTGCATATTAATGATGTTGTATCTCTGGACTCGCCTTCGAGTGAGTTTTAATGCATATATTCGATCCTTGTTGCTATTCAAGTGATTTACCAGGCGTTAACTCGGCAACTAATGACAGGATGATACTTTATTATCGCTTAATGACCAAAGTGGATTGGTTTAGGCGATAGTACGGTATTTTCCTAGGTGGGTTGTCACAGTAATGTATGCTGCGTAGCTCTGGATTAATTCGATGTGATTACAAGATGATGCGTAATCTGAGAGAGAAGGGTCCCTGCCTCGCCTTATATAGTCCGGGAGGCAGGGTTACAGGTCAATTTAGGGAGAGAGTACTAGTCGTGTACGCATAGGAGCCCTCTACATAGTACAAGGCATGTCTAGCTTCCTATCCGAGTACTTCTCCACCGTAGTCCTTGCGCCTCACACCATCAGGTGCCATGCGGCACAAGCCGGGTAGTCCCAGGGGCCCACCGAGTAGTCGGTCCTGGTACCCACCGAGGTAGTGGGCCCAGGGAGGTACATACGACACTGCCTGAGCATGCCCTTGAAATAAGCAAGACTGCACGTAGGGCTGAATATCGAGCCTGGCTCAGCTCGTTAAAGCTCAGCTCGTTATGGCTCAGCTCATTAGAGCTCGCTCGTTTTAGCTCATTATCTTAGCGAGATACGAACCCGGCTCAGCCCAGCTCATTAAGAAGCTCGAGCTGGCTCATTAAGCTCGCGAGCCAGCTCATTAACAGTTATATATTCAAAAAATCTTAGTTAACACGTAAGTATGAAATCAACAAATGCAACATGTTTACCAGCCAACCAACAATGAAACCAAGTAGTCAAAAAGCAATCTAGTACTCTAAGTTATTAGGTTGTGATCTGAAAGATCTATTAATCTGTTTGTTGGCTGTTGCAACCCTGGCTCATTAGGGCTCACGAGCGGCTCGCGAGCCAGCTCGAACTCAGCTCATTATCGTAGCGAGCTAAAACCTAAGCTCGGCTCATTACAAATTTACAAACGAGCCGAGCTGAGCCGAGCCACTAGCGAGCGAGTTCGAGCGAGCTAACGAGCTTCGAGCTTTTTGTCCAGCCCTAACCTCACGACCTATCAAGCAAAAGCTCTGGCGACTTGCAAAAGATAGAGAGCAAGCTATAGAAGTAGAAGTATGTAAGCTCTTAGCTACAGGATTCATCCTTGAATGTAAACACCTGGTTTGGCTCGCAAACTGGTCCTTGCACCCAAAAACACTGGAGGATTAAGGATTTGTATCGACTACACCGATCTCAACAAGCACTGCTCAAAAGATCCCTTCCCTCTCCCTCACATCGATCAGGTTGTGGACACCACGGCTGGCAGTGTCCTATTGTGCTTCCTCGACTGCTACTCTGATAGCCCTGAATCCTGACGACAAAGACAAAACGGCGTTCATGACTCCCAATGGCATCTACTGCTACAAGGTCATGACCTTTGGCCTGAAAAATGATCGTGCAGCATACCAAAAAGTGATACAGAAATGCCTGAAGTCTCAGATCGGGAAGAACGTAGAAGCTTATGTTGACGACGTGGTTGTCAAGACCACTGAGCAAGATCAGCTCATCAACAACATCACCGAGACTTTCTCCAATCTACGCACCTACCAGTGGAGGCTCAACCCAACCAAGTGCGTCTTCGGTGTCCCGTATGGATTGCTTCTGGACTTCATGGCGGGGCAAAGCCAACCCCGCCAAGGTCGACGTAAGGTCTGCTTTTCTTCGAGATATTAAAGAAAGCAGATAAGTTTGTATGGGATGAAGAAGCACAGAATGCTTTCGAGGTTCTCAAAGATTCCTTGACCATGCCTCCAATTATGACGCCGCCCATACCAGGGGAAACGCTTCTCCTCTACATTTCCGCCACCACTAATGTGGTCAGCACGGTTCTCATTGCAAAACAAGAAGAAGAAAGGCAAGCTTATCCTGTTCAACGTCCTATGTATTATGTAAGCGAGGTCCTTGCCGATGCTAAGACACGTTATTCACACCCTCGGAAGTTGCTCTATGCACTCATGATCACGTCGATAAAGCTTCGCCACTGACATTTGATGAGAAAGGGGGAGAAGATTGGGATTAAAGACTTATATTCTGTGTGGCTGTCTGTGTTGCACCAGTCTGACTGGTGCCCTGCACCGGTCTGACCGGTGCTAGTTGGCTATTTAGAAGGGCCTTATAATAATCTATAACGTTATCTGTGTGGACTTGAGAACATTTGTGTGTGTGCTTTATGTGTGTTGAACCTTTATTGTAATAATTAAGTTGCATATTGCTGGTTTGTGATGCACATCTATGTGATGTATTGTTTGTGTTAGCTAAATGGGGAAAGTGATATAAACCGTCTTGCAACCCCGGCCTGATCATCTTGGCCCAAATAGCACGCACATTTTTTTGCTTTGTGCTCTGGCTGGACCAGGCCAGTCTGACCGCAGGGGCACCGGTCTGACCGGTGCCACCCAGTTTGTGTATTGGCTGGACCTGACCGATCTGACCAATCAGGGGCACCGATCTGACCAGTGTTGCCTAGTCAGTGCGCATACACATCATGGATTTTTATTTATCACTCACACATGTTGCACCCCTCTAGTTCCAGGATATAGGGGGAGCTCTCACGTGCTTTCTCCCAAATTTTGCTACTGGCATTTGAGGCCAAATTTTTAAACTCAAAGCACAAATTAAGGGGGAGCTCTAGCTATATCTAAGAATATAAATGTTCTTTAATGTTCTATTTGTAAGCTTTAATCGAGTTTTCATCAATCACCAAAAAGGGGGGAATTGAAAGTGCATCTAGGCGCCGAAGTGGATTTTGGTGAATTAAATGACAAAATGATTAAAGGACTAATGTATTTGTCTCAGATTATGAGCAAGTTTTATTTAGATATTCATGAGCAATTATTGGAGTATTTATTTGTGGGGAGTATTATATGGTTCACATTGAAGAAGACAAATATGTGAATGATCCCAATGCACAAGTGTCAAGTATCAAGCAATAAATGAAGATAAAAATTGGGATATATTGAGAAGGTCAATTCATGGTCTCCCATACTAGACATAGCTTGATTAAAATTACAAGGATCATAAAAATAGAAGATGGTAATTCTCTAGAACAAGTGCAAGGCTTCATGTGGTAATTGAGAAAGGACACAAGGATGAGCATAAACATTATGGTTCTTTATTGGAAGCTTGCATATTCGTTGTCAATCAAGATCAAGCATTTGAAGAGGGATTTCAAATGGAGTTTAATTATGGATGAAGCAAAGTGAAACTCAAAGTGGATTGGGTAAGTGATGAGGAGATCAACTGAGATGACTAGGGTGAGGGACTAAGCAATCTTTGGGGCCGTAGCTAAGCTGCCATTAGTGTTTTGCTAAGGTGAAGTTCTAGCATTCGTGGGGTCTTCAAGTCTCATATCCAAGCCTTACCGAGGGAAGCAATGCAACTCATCTTCATGTTATGATTGGAAATATGGAGTGACTTATGGATCCAAGTGTGCTTTCTTATACTAGATGGAAAGATCCTAAGTCATTAGCTCAAGTATGGACGTGCTCAAGACAAAGTCTATGTTGAAAGCCCTCAAGTGGATATCTATCAAATTTGGCAAGATTGAAGACATTTGTTGGGGAATTCAGGAAAACCCGTCACCCTCGGAACGTTAAGTTTGACAAAGTTCTCGAGACATGTTTTTCAGGGGCAGGGAATTCACAAGATTGAAGCCTCAAATTCGCGAATGTGCGAAGTTCGGGAATCTTGATTCGGTGAAGAAATGGGGTCACGAACATGCGGAAGCCCGGAACCTCGAGCTGTCGATGGCGCGAACTTCGGAGGACGATCGATTCGGGAATTCGTCGAGGACGTTCGGGAATCACGCGCAAAGACATGCACGAACCGATGAAGAAGCGAAGGCCGATTCGGGAATCTGTCGAGGACCCAGTTCGGGAATCACGCGTGATGACATTCACGAACTGGCGGAGAAGCAAAGTCAAAGTTATTGTCCCAAAAAGTCCGGGTTTAGAGTGTGAACTAGTTGCAGATTTGTAAATATGTTGGACGAAAAAGACATTCTTGTATGCGTTCACACTAGGAATATTCCTGAGGCTGAGGGTGTTTTCGGCATGTAAAAGTCCCTTCATCTCCCTATAAAAGGGGACGCAAGGGCACGTGTAAATGGATTCAAACTTTTTGGAACTTGTGCTATTTGCAGAGGGAATCACAGTCTCTTTGCGCTCTCGCTTTGTACCTGAACGTGATAAGAACTCTCTCTCGTGTTAGGGTTGTCATCCGAATTTTTTGGGTAACCCCCCAACATTGGCGTCCACCGGGTTCCAGCCGAAAAGAAACTCACGATGCCACCTCAGAAGAAATCCAAGAAGAACGTTCCGGCACAGGCAAACCGAGACGATCACCATCCTACCCAAGGGAATGAAACCTCTTTCGTTCCTGAATCTTCGAACACAACAGACCAAGAACGGAGAGAAAAGCTCGAAGCTCTCATGAAGGCAAGAGCAGAAAAGACAGCTCACACCCAAGAACAACCTGCTGAACAACAAGAGTTTGAGAATGTGGATGATGATGATGACACCATAGACAGGGAGTTAGCGATGGTTCAGCAAAAGATACAGTAGCTACAGAAAGACAAAGAAAAGTTCGCAGCCCAGTTGCAAGTGAAGAGGAAAATCTCTGAAAAGCTAGAGCAGCTGAACAAAGCAAAAGAGCAAATAGAAGCAATACAAAAAGAAATTGATGAAATGAAAGAACAAGAGAACAGTTCCCTGTGGCAGGAGTCACCGCATCAGAACCCTGGGCCTGCAAGAGAATCCCCGAAAGAAAACTTCTTCGCGGGAAACGGAGTCTCACACTTTGTGGATTCTGAATCGCCGCTGTCAATCGGGCTGCAAACAGCACCTTGGCCGCCGAAGTTTAAGCCTGTCTCTCTCCCCAAATAGAACGGCTTCGAAAACTCCAGGCAGTTTCTCATGAGATACGAATTAGCTATGAATTCGGCAGGAGGGGATGATGTTGCACTGGCCAAATCCTTCATCATAGCTTGCGAAGGTCCAGTACTGAATTGGTACTCACTGCTGCCTCCACATTCAGTCTACGGTAAACGGGTAGATCTCAAGACAAAGTTCATGCAAGCGTTTCAGATGTTCCACGACACAACAGCCGAAGCCTCAGATTTGTATAACTGTAAGCAGAAGGACAGAGAACCACTGCAGAACTTCGTGAGAAGGTTCATGCAACAAAGGTCTCAAATCCCCGAAGCTGATGATAAAACAACGATCAACGCACTGATCAAGGGTCTCACCCCAGGGCCTACAGCTTCGCATCTCACAAGAAAGAAACCCAAGACAGTTGAGGAACTCTTTGACGAATTGGAGGAGTACATTTTGTCAGATGATGACCATCGCAGAAGAGTGGCCAAGCGAAATGAGGCAAGACAAGGCAACAGAGAGATGACGTGGAGGGCACCACCCCAACATCCGCGAAATGTCAATAACGTCGGAAACTCGCAACCTGAACAGGGCAGCAGGCCAAGCACCAGGGGAGGGTTCAACCCCAGAGGAAGGGGGAGAGGTAGAGGACCCCAGCACTCACGAACCACAACCCGAAAGATCCTTACTTCTATTGCCAGTATCATGGAAGGGGCCATAGCACCGAAGGGTGCCTAGAAACAAAGAAGAACATGGCAAGAATTCAGCAAGAGAAAGCACTGATGAGCATCGCATCCTCAATGCCAGGCCAGTTTCGCCCGAATTTTTGGCAGCCTCAATTCGCGAACCCACAGTCAAGTTCTATCCTAGTTCAGGAATTCCAGCAACCACAGTCAACGTGGCAGCCATCGCAGCAGTTTTTTCCTTAGTCACAAGCGATCCAGGCAATCCAGCAACCGCAACCCATTCGGGAAATCCTGCCGCCACCTACAGAAAGTTCATCAAGGCCTCAGTCAAGTTCGGGACCTCAGAACTCCAAAGCATTGCCATCGTTCGGAACCATCATGCCAATAACGGGCGGGTCAGCCATGGAATTCGAGACCAAGAAGCAAAGAAACAATTATTTCAGGTCTGTGAACACTATCATCAATGACGGCCCAGCTGCACGGCCGGAATGGGCAAAAGTGCCAATCACCTTCACAGTCGTGGATTTCAGACTGAAATCCACGATTCATAATGACGCTATGGTCATTGAAGTGAACATAGCTGGATGGGTTATAGGAAAAGTGCTAGTTGACAATGGGAGCTCGGCGGATATCCTGTGCTTGAAAACTTTCGAAAAGATGAATCTGAGTCAGCACATGTTGGACCCACCAGAGTACCCGCTGCAGGGGTTCGGAGGAAAGCCCATCAAGCCGGTTGGAAAAATATCACTCCCGGTCTCTTTCGGAGATCTTGAGAATGCCAGAACGGAGAGTCTCACTTTCGATGTAGTTGACATTTACCACCCATACCTCGCGATTTTCGGCGGAGGTTTCATGAACAAGTTTGATCTTTGTCATAAGGCGGCGGTTCTTATGCATGAAGATGCCTGCGCCCAAAGGGGTCATCACGGTGTTCGGCAATCGGCAAGAGGCCGAAACATAGAAAAAGGCCACACACCCGGCCAAACGAACGTGTACCCGGTGGCGAAAGGTCGACGAGAGGAAGGAAACCTACGAAGAGCCCAAACGAGACAAGGAAAAAAAAATGAGATAGCCGCCGAGGGTGAAACAAAGAAAGTGTATCTGGATGACATGCCCGATAGAGCAGTCATAATAGGGGCCAATCTCAGCGCCGAAGAGGACAAGGAACTTGTACAATTTCTGAACAGAAACAAGGATGTTTTCGCATGGTCAGCTAAGGACCTGCAAGGTGTTGACAGGGATATCATCGAACATGCCCTGGAAACAGATGAAAAAATACCACCCAAGAAGCAAAAACTTCGGAAAATGTCTGAGGAAAAGGTCAAAGCAGTCGAAGCAGAAGTTCAGAGATTACAAGATGCACAGGTAATCAGAGAAGTCAAGTACCCAGTCTGGCTAGCCAACACTGTGCCAGTCAAGAAAAAAAATGGAAAGTGGAGAATGTGTGTGGACTTCACCGATTTGAACAAGGCATGCAAGAAAGACGATTTTCCCTTGGAAAGGGTAGACAAAATCGTGGATGATGCAGCCAATAGTGAGATGCTCTCGCTCCTGGACATGTTCTCTGGGTATCATCAGATCAGGGTTCGTAGAGAGGACGAGGAGAAAACAAGTTTCATCACTCCCTTCGGAACATTTTGCTTCGTAAGAATGCCAGAGGGGCTGAAGAACGCGGGATGTACATTTTCGAGAATGATAGCAATAGTACTGCACCAGCAGATTCGGAGAAACATCTTGGCATATGTGGATGACATAGTTGTCAAAAGTGTTCAGAGGAAAGACCATATCAGTGACCTAGCGGAAACATTTGCGAACATGAGGGCAACGAATTTGAAGCTGAATCCGGAAAAATGTGTGTTGGGCATTCACAAGGGGAAAGCTCTTGGATGCCTAGTTTCAACGAAAGGCATAGAGGCAAATCCTGACAAAATTAAGGCTCTAGTGGAAATGCAAGATCCAGTTTCAGTGAAAGATGTTCAGAAGCTGACAGAGAGAGTAGCTGCCCTCAATAGATTCATTCCCAGAGCCGCAGAAAGAAGCTTACCGTTCTTCCAAGTCCTCAGAAGTGCTAAGAATTTCCAGTGGTCTGAACCTCAGAAGCGGGCCTTTCGCGAACTGAAGGATTACTTGTCCACCATGACCAAACTTTGTCCTCCTGAACCAAAATCTCCACTTCGCCGTATGTGTCCGCATCAAATTCGGCGGTAAGCGCGGTGCTAGTGCGGGAAAAAGATGAAGAAGGAAAGCTCGGACAAATTCCCGTATACTTTGCTTCGAAGCATTGTCCGGTTCCAAGATCTTCTATTCCGAGTGGAAAAAATCGCATATGCGGTCATCATGGCAACAAGGAAGCTAAGGCATTACTTTGAGGGTCACAGAATAAGAGTCATCACCAACCAACCGCTGAATGACTTGTTCGCAAATAGAGAGGCATCCACCCGAATCATCAAGTGGGGTGCTGAGCTTTCTGAGTATGTGGTAGACTTCGACAGAAGAAGTGCAATAAAATCGCAAGTTCTGGCAGATTTTGTCGTGGACTGGACTTCACCCACTCAGAACCTCGAGGAAGATACACCCGAACCTTGGATAGTGCAGTGTGACGGGGCCTGGTGTTACAAGGGAGTTGGAATTTCGGCTGTTGTAACGTCCCCGACGGGCGTGGTCATAAGATACGCAGCACGGCTCGTATTCGCGAACAATGAGCATTCCACGAACAACACAACAGAGTACGAAGCTCTTCTGTTGGCATTAAGGAAAATAAGAGCCTTGGGGCAGCAGACCTTCATAATCAGAACGGATTCAAAAGTGATCCAAGAACATATCGAGAAAGAAAGCGAGGCCAGGAATCCGGTTCTCATGAAATATCTCGAAAAAGTCAGAGAAATGGAAAAACACTTCAAAGGGTATTCAGTCCAGCATATCCCAAGGGATGACAACAATGAGGCAGACAAACTGGCAAAAGCGGCAGCCAGAAATCAAGAGCTACCCCCGGATGTGTTCTTCAAAATCATCAGAGAGCCCTCCATCAAGGATTCGAGGGCCAAAATCGTGAATATAGTAGAGACTCCTGATTGGAGAGCAGAAATCATGGCTTATCTGAGAGGACACTACGAACCACAAGATGTGTTGGAGGAGAAAAGATTGAAGCAAAGAGTTCGGGGCTATACAGTAGTGAATGGAGAACTGTACAAATCAGGAGTCACTGAGCCTTGGCTGCGGTGCATCACCTCCGAAAAAGGTCAGGAACTTCTAAAGAAAATTCACAGCGGATTCTGTGGGGCGCACATAGGCACCAGGGCTTTGGCCGGAAAGGCGATAAAGCAAGGATTCTATTGGCCCACCATAAACATTGATGCCAAGACATTAGTTCGGCAATGTGAAGCATGCCAGAAAACGGGAAATCAACAGAATCTGCCTTCAATGCCAGTTCACTTATTTCCACCAACTTGGCCTCTGCAAAGGTGGGGAATGGATCTAGTGGGCCCGTTGCCAACAGCTCAAGGCAACTGCCGATTCGCAGCTGTTGCAGTCGATTATTTCACAAAGTGGGTGGAGGCAAAGCCGCTCGCGAATATCACAGCAGCAACAGTTCAAAAATTCTTTTGGCAAAACATAGTCTGCAGGTTCGGGGTTCCTAGAGAACTAACTATTGACAATGGCAAACAGTTCGACTGCTACACCTTCAAAGAATTTTGCAAAACATTGGGCACTCAAGCGAGATTTTCGTCAGTGTATCACCCGCAGTCCAATGGGGCAGTTGAAAGAGCCAATGGCCTGATCTTTTCGGGAATCAAGAAATGTTTGTTCGATCAAAAAAAGGGAAAGTGGGTGGATGAACTTCCGAAGGTAATCTGGTCTCACAACACCACAGTATCAAGGGCAACAGGTTTCACGCCTTTTCGCCAACTTTTCGGGACTGAGGCCATGACACCGGAGGAAATTAAGAATGAAAGCATGAGGGTCCTGAAAGGAAAAGAGATAGAGGAAATTGATAAGAAGGTGGAAAAGGACATGATCGAGCTGACAATCCTTGAAGCCGCGAAAAACATTGAGAAATACCAAAGAGAGACAAGGGCATGGATAGACAAAAAGGTGGTCCGAAAGGAAACTAAAACTGGTGATCTTGTCTTGAAAAGAAGGAAGAATTGGGAGAACCCAGGAAAACTTCATGAGTCATAGGAAGGGCCTTACATCGCCAGGAAAACAGATATGCCAGGGGCTTTTCGCTTGATGGAGCAAACTGGCGAAGAGTTGCCGTATTCGTGGAATGCTGACAGTCTAAAAAGGTATTATCCATGACAACCCTAGTTGTACCTAGATGTAACATATAGTAGTTTTTCTATTTTCGTAAGTTTGTATTCTAGAAAGCTAAAAAATCCGAATCACATGTCTTTAAGTGATTTCGGAAGAAAAAATTAGTTTTACTTCTTCTAGTCGCATTAGAATAAGAAGGATCGTACTATTTTCCTTGCAAAGGGGGCTCTAAATCAAGAGGCAAGGTTATTAATGAGGCGGATCCTATGTAAATACTCTTTGTGATATATATATGAAAAGAGTATTCCCCCAAATCGCGTAACTCGAGAATTCCATCCTGAAAAAAGAAAAAGTTTGTGAGAAAAGGTCCGTGATAGCCAAAATTCCATCATGAAAAAAGAAAAAGTTCGTGAGAAAAGGCTCCGTGATAGCCAAAATCCCATCGCGAAAAAAGAAAAAGTTCGTGAGAAAGGCTTCGTGATAGCCAAAATTCCATCGTGAAAAAAGAAAAAAAGTTCGTGAGAAAAGGCTCCATGATAGCCAAAATCCCATCGTGAAAAAAGAAAAAGTTCGTGAGAAAGGCTTCGTGATAGCCAGAATTCCATCATGAAAAAAGAGGCCTGAGACAACAACAAGTTGTGGCCTAAAAAATCCCATCCATCAAGGGATTCCCACCAAAAGAGGCCTGAGACAACAACAAGTTGTGGCCTAGAAAATCCCATCCATTAAGGGATTCCCACCCAAAAAGGCCCGGGACTGCAGTAAGCTGTGGCCTAGAAAATCCCATCCATCAAGGGATTCCCACCCAAAAAGGCCCGGGACAGTAGTAAGCTGTGGCCTAGAAAATCCCATCCACGAGGGGATTTCCACCGAAAAAAGTCTGCAGGATGATTTCGAGAGAGTGAATGAGTCGGAGGTTGCCTCCAGATTTTTCTTTACCGTAAACTGCCGAAAAATTTTTCGTGATAACATCGTTGTGAGAAAGGGGCAAGGGGCTCGTTCGAAAAATCGTAGAAAGTCTCGGTTGAAGCAACTAAGGGTTGCAGTATCAACTGAGGCAAGTCTGCCAGTTGGATCAAGTCCACAAAATTCGAAAACAAATTTTGTCGACTTGCGCGACGACGGTTCAAATTTTCAAAAGTTAACGAATATTCCTCCTAAAGGTATACTCGATCGAAATGCGCGAACTGCAAGCTTCCTCAACAAGCCTTCAAGTTTTCATGCAAAACGGCAAGGTGGGGGAGGGTGACGTTTTTTCAAGAAAAAAACGTATTCATTGCCTTATTCGCATAAAAACATCCGAATAGTTTCTCAATAATTACAAGAGTCAGTGCGAAATTTAAAATGAAAGTTCTACAACATGTCCTGGTTTACAAACATTGTTTTCAGCCATATCGCTAGCATAAGCGAAGTCAGACGCGCCTGCTAAGGGGCTAAGGGGCTCCGTCTTCGGAATCTTTGCAGAGCGCGAAGTAGAGGATGCAGAACGTCTTTTCTTACGAAACAAGAAAAATGAAGAGAGATCAAAACAGCCAATAGAAAACTTAAGCGAGGCCTCAAGCCAAAAATCGGAGAAGTCTTGCTCGGGATGTGCCCACTTGAACAGGCGCCACGCTTCGCCACTAACAAACATCCTATCTCGATGAATTCGTAGCGGCAACACGTCCTGCGCAGGCCCAGCTTGCAGGACCTGCGCAGGTTAAAGTATACAAAACATTTGTTCACAGAAACTAAGTAAGTCTACACAAATATACAGGCAGCCTTGAATACGTCCAAGGTTCGGACGTAGCATCTAATTCGTGATATCCACCTTCGGAGAATTATCCTCGTGCTCGGAGGCTTGCCCGCCGTCGCTGCCTTCATCGCTGCTGCTGCTGCTGCCGCCTGAACCCCCTTCGCCTGAGTTGCTCGAATCATCGCCGAAAGTTGACCCTTCGGGGGACGCAACGACGTTCTCAAGATTCTCCTCCTCGTTCAGCTGAAAAAGAAAGAAAAGCAAATGTGAAGGGAATTCGAGAGACTGAAACATCGGTGGCAGACACAAGTTACGAAATCAAACAAGAAACTACCTCAGCGAGTTTCGCGCGCGCAATGACCTTGACGGTCTCCTTCCCACTAGTTAACCAAAATTCCCTTGCGAACATGTTCTTGATAGCCTGAACATCGACATTAGCTTGTAGTATCGCAGTGCTTGTGGTGCTGGGGAATTGGGAGATATTCTCGCGAAACTTCTCCAAGTCAGCGCAGTCGAAGTCATGAAGAATCTTCAAAATGCTCTCCACGGAGAAGGCGGCCGCGAAGTCACTGGCGCCGGAGATCACCTCAGTAAGGGCCTTGAACTCGGTCTCCATCCAATCCATGAATTCGGGAATCTCGATGTTATCCGGAAGAGGAGCTGGACGAACGTAGAATTCGTTCAAGGACTTCTTGTATTCCTCATAGAGTAGTTTCAATTTCTCCAGAATCTCAGAAGTAAACTTCTTGGAAGCCTCACTCTAATCTGCAAGTGCTTTCTCAAGATCCAGGATTTTGCGATCTTTCGCGCTCAGAGACTTCGCGAGGCTGGCGTTGTTAATACGGAGATCTTCGGCAATTTTCATAGACCTCTCATGCTTCTCCCGAAGATTCTCGATCACACTAAGGTCATCCTCGTGGGACTTTTGAACTTTTTCAAGTTCCTTCTTGGACTGCTCAAGAGCCGACTCCACGAGCCTTTTTTCATCCTGACTTGTCTTCAGAGCCTCCGCCAACTCAGCCACCTTCTTCTCAAGTTCAATGTTCGCGGATTGTGCGAGGGCGAATCTCCGTTTGAGTTCCTTAGATTGCTGGGAGAGCTGCTTGTTCGCCTTCTCTTGTTCAATGAGCCGCTCTACGGCAACTTTCCCGAGCATAGAGTGTTTGAGCACATAATCCTCCTGAAAGCGCGCTAGCTTCGAGGGAGGGTAAGAGTGCAAAAGATCCTTGAATTCTGAAAAATTTAGGGTAGCCTCAGATCAAAATTCAAGAATCGGAGAAAAGCACGAAAAGGTACTGAGAAGGGATGAACCTTGTTTACTAAAATGCTGCATGGTGACCTGTTTAGCCGAACCAGAAGAAGCTCTACCCTGAGGCGAGGGGGTGGCTTCGGGAGAAGGATGAGGCCCTTTCTCAGAACCCGGAGCAGCTCCTTCAGGTTGTCCCGAACTCTCCCCTCCTGATTCATCAACAGTCATAGATGATTTCCACAGTGTTAAAATCTTAGAAGTCTTGCTCCCAGCGCCAGTTGTCTCGAAGCCAACACTTAATAATTTGCCGTGATGAGACGTACCGAAGCTCTTGTTGAAAGCGGCCAAAGAAGGAGAGGGAGTTTGATCTTCGGGAACAACCTCACGAACTTCGACCAAGGGAGCGTGTTCGGTAGGATGCTCCCCCCTTTGTACGGTAAGCTCAAGCTCTTTAGCGAATTCGGGGGAGGCTTCATCTCGAGAGAGAGCGGGTTGAGAGATATCGACAGCAGAGACTTCAGCAGCAACAGGGGCCTCAGTGGGGACAGCAACTTTAGCTTCAACAGCGGGCTCATCAGCAGCATCAGGTGCAACCTCCTTGCGAGCTTTGGGAGCAGCATCTGAAAAGGAATCAACATCCACGAATTCATTCTCAGAATCCGACGGACAGTTCTTTCGAAAGTTAAACAGAGGCCAAAAGCAAACACCTTTCCGGCTGTCCGCTTCCTCGAAGGCGTCGTCATCAAAGGCGGAGGGGACTCGCCGAACCCCAACGGTAGAAACCTTCTTCACCGCTTTCTTCAGTTTTTTCCGACTCATCTTGGCAAGGCCCGAAGCCGCTTGAAGCTCTGCATCCGAAGTTCGCTCGGAAGTCTTGCGTTTGCGCTTCGACGATTCTAGAGATATCGTCCTTGACGTCTTGACCCCAGAGGAAGTGCCATCGCTGATAGATGCTGAGCCTCGCTTCGAAGACCTTATTCGGGGGGCGTTAATGGGGGCAGCCGAACAACTGGCCACTGCAACTGCGGGAACCTTCAGCTTGGGACCCGGGCCTCGATAATTGAAAGACTTGTTACCGCAAGCTTCAGAGAACACGCGATTGATCCTTCTTTTGTGCTTCACGAGAGCCTTGTACGCCTTGTACTCGTTCATGGTGTATTCGCCGATCATTGTGTTCACCCTTTTCTCTATCTCAACCATGAAGGCGTCGGCACTCTGATCTTCGTGAAGTTTAATCCTGAACTTCGGGAAAGGCACCTTTTGCGCAGCCCAGTTCACCTTAAGGTGCACGATCTCAGTGGGCGCCCAACCACTTGAAATAGACCAGATCCGGGCGGCCACGAACTCTTCGATGATATCACGGCCACCAAGTATGGTACTGGCAAGATGAAAGGCACTTTCACAGTTCCTGATCCCCAGGGCCCGCTGATTGAATTCGGCCGTGTTCACCGCAGTCAGGGGCTCAATCGGGCAAGACAAGGGATGAGCCGGGCCGGTGTAGCCGGGAACTTCGGACATGTTGATCTTCAAATAGAACCAATGAGTGTTCCAGTCCTCGGTGAGGTTAGACTTACAACATGGAGCAATCTGGATTCGGGTGATCCCCTTTCGGGTGTTCTGGCGACGGGTGTTGAAGGTACAACACGCGTGCTGAGTGTGATAGAATTTCTCATCGCTGCCCTTGACGACTTCGGGGATAATAACCAGTTCATAAAATCTGGCTAAGGCGGCAACGCTGGGGTTGCAGCCGAAGGTTTTCAAGATCCAAATGAACTTTGACAACTCAAGAAATGACGTCGGCGAAAGCTGATGAATCTTCACCGAGAATGCATCCAGAATAGCGGGCGGGATTGGGTCGCAAGGGAACCTAAGTCCGCAGATGAAGAAGTCTCGAAAGACCACAAATTCTCCCTCCCTAGGGGTAGGGATTTGTTCGTCAAGCGGGGCTCGCCCAGCGCCCGGAGGAAAGATCCCGGCTCTCTCATACTCCCGAATCATATTGGTGGTCACCTTGGACTCTCCGAAGACGAGTGAAGGAGACAGCGAGCCGGAAGTCTTCGCCTTAACTAGGTCACTGACGCCGGCATCCACGTCTCCGGTATCTTCGCCGTCGTCAGATTGGACCTCCCCGTCTTCGCGACTCCTCGAGCCGCTGGGAGAACCAGAATCTTCGGTTGGTGCAGCATGCTCAGCACCTTCAACGACAGGGTCGAGCGGAAGACCAGCTGCAATGAGCTCTTCGGTAGTCATGGGTCTAGCTGTGCTTTTAACTCGAGCCACCTAACCAACAGAGACGAACATATGAACCGTTAAGAACAACATTCGAGAATGAAGCTCATAAAATTGAGATACCACTACACCAAAGTATAACAAGTAAGAATTGATAATAGAGAAATAAAAGAATACCTTAGAGAGAAGCAAAGAGAACCAGAAGTTCGCGAGCTTTTCAACAGAAGACAAGGTTCCACGAACACGAAAGATTCACAAACCGCAAGAGAGCAGAAAGGCCGTAAAATTTTTTAACAGCAGCAGCCCGCTATTTATAGGGGCGGGGAGGGGTAGTTCCGCGAAACCTGCCTCGATCTAACCGTCATAGGGTTCCCGAGCGACGCGTGTCCCCTCCGACGTTCCGAGGGTGACGTTTTTTACTAAATTTCTGAAGGATTCATGGAATCGGATCGTCAGAGTCAACCCACTTCCCCGAGGGGCTAGTGTTGGGGAATTCAGGAAAACCCGTCACCCTCGGAACGTTAAGTTTGACAAAGTTCTCGAGACATGTTTTTCAGGGGCAGGGAATTCATGATTTTCGGAAGCCTGGAACCTGTGAAGCCTCGAATTCGCGAATGTGCGAAGTTCGGGAATCTTGATTCGGTGAAGAAATGGGGTCACGAACATGCGGAAGCCCGGAACCTCGACCTGTCGATGGCGCGAACTTCGGAGGACGGCCGATTCGGGAATTCGTCGAGGACCCAGTTCGGGAATCACACGCGAAGACATGCACGAACCGATGAAGAAGCGAAGGCCGATTCGGGAATCTGTCGAGGACCCAGTTCGGGAATCACGCGTGATGACATTCACGAACCGGCGGAGAAGCAAAGTCAAAGTTGTTGTCCCAAAAAGTCCGGGTTTAGAGTGTGAACTAGTGGCAGATTTGTAAATATGTTGGACAAAAAAGACATTCTTGTATGCGTTCACACTAGGAATATTCTCTGAGGCTGAGGGTGTTTTCGGCTTGTAAAAGTCCCTTCATCTCCCTATAAAAGGGGACACAAGGGCACGTGTAAACGGATTCAAACTTTTTGGAACTTGTGCTATTTGCAGAGGGAATCACAGTCTCTTTGCGCTCTCGCTTTGTACCTGAACGTGATAAGAACTCTCTCTCGTGTTAGGGTTGTCATCCGAATTTTTCGGGTAACCCCCCGACAACATTCAAACTCAAGAGGTCGACAAAGTGTTTTTATTTAATCTTGAGTATATGTATGTTGTACTATCAAGAGGGATGCAACATTACCTAGTTGACCAAGTCAAAGTGCTCATTAGTTGACCTATGTGAGATCTAGCCTTGAAGGCCTTAGAGTGTGCTAACAAACCCTCCTAACCTAACATGAGCCACTTCATCTCTTTGGTGAAGTGTTAGATTCGTAGAAAGGGTTTTGAGGGTGCCTCGGGCTAACTGGTCCGATTGGTCAGTGGCACTGGTCTGACCGGTGCCGCTAGCCCTACGGCTAGGTTTTCAAACACTGATTTGACTGGTTTGAGGCATCGGTCTGACAGGTGCCGCTCGATGGCTAACAGCTAGTTTCTCTTTTGAGGGGTATAAATACCCCAGGCCTTCTTCAGTTGAAGGTTGTTGTTTTAGTGGTGGTGCTGAGTTTCTAAGCCAATTCTTGTAAGCCCTAAAGCCTTAGTTTGTGAGGTATGCAGCGGGAAGTTTGTGAGGGCTGTGATCTTGCCTACTTGTGAAAAAGATCGCCTAAGTGGAAACAAGGAAATATGTTGAAAGAGACCTGGCTTGTTGTAGGAATTCTCCCTTACAAGCTCCTCAACGGAGATGTAGCCGTTCCTTAGTGAGTGGTGAACTTCGAGAAATAAATCCTTGCATCTTTGTGTGGTTTGCCTCACTAAGTTTTTTTCTAGCATATTTGAATTGCTTCCGCTTCGATCAACTTGGTTGTGCTACTTGTGTGTGTAGGGGTCATTGCTTGTGATCATCTACAAAGTCTAATCACCAAGTTCCATTCGTGCTAGAAGTCAAGAGGAGCTTGAAGTTTTTTGCAGGTGCTCTGTGCTACACCAGTCTGACCGGTACCTCTTGTGAAGCCCAGTGCGGGACCGGTCTGACCGGTCACCACCACCGGTCTAACCAGTGGGACACTAGCAGCTCAAGTTTTCGGGGAAGAAAAGTTTAAGTCGGTCATCTCGCCTATTCACCCCCCCCCCTTCGCTGAGGGTGAATTTCCGTCAACCAACCCATGAGTTTACCTTTAAAGTTGGCATTGATTTATTATTCTAACTACTCGAACTAACCCCCATATATAACAAGGTCACTCTTGCATGTCGATTTTTGAGTTTATTGTTTACGCAGGAAATTTACGCTAAAGAGGAGACTTTCGGGATAAGTTCATCAAGCACTTTGGAAGAAGATCATGAAGCCTGACAAAGAGTCAACACACGCGATGAACTTGACTCAAAATGACCCGAGAACCTAAGCGTCAACGTGCAAATCTTCAGGGACTCAACCAGAAAAAAGCGAAGCTTGGATGGCAAGCATTCAAGCCTTAACCACGAAGGAAACGACGTCAAAGGCCCACATGCAAGTGCACACAAATGGGGAATCGCGCGAGAAGCAATCGGGAGAAAGCATGGGCTGAACTGGGCTAAATTGGCCCAGGCCGGCCGGCCTAGCCCATTTCGGGCTCGGTTCGGTGCCCCCTTTGACCTAGCTGCCCTTTGAACTATTTATAGTCCCCCTTCCAAGAGCCACAAAGAAATTCATTCGTCATCCACCGCTGAGGAGCAGAGAAGATAAGGACACCATTCCGGAGAGGAGAGGGTCGAGATCGTTGACTAGGGTCCCCCTAGCTGGCGTGGGAACCTTGCATGAAGATCACGTCGGAGTTCCAAGAGTTAGGATCAAGATCAAGGTAGGATCCCGGTGGCGATCTTGTCCATGTATTACTTCTATGTTGAATTAGTATATTGAATCCGATTCTTAGCATCACGTGCTTTCGTTGTCATTTTGTCTTCGTTTGGGTGTTTTCCTCCCCGATCTATCCCGTGAGTAGATTGCATAGGATGTTCTTGTAGCCATGATGGCTAGAGGTGCACACCCAATCTACCAAACGTTTTCATCTTGTTCTTCTTGAACCCGCCGAGTAGTACCAACCCGCCAGATTATTCCCTATAGTGATAGTACGGTAAAGGAGAAAAATGGGAGTCCTCGGAGTCGGAACGGGAGCCATGCTTTCAATGAGATTCATTTTGTTATATTTTTCTTTACTTTGGAACTTCAACAAAAGACCTGATCCAATCTCTAAATTGGTTCTGGCCCTCTCTTTCTCTTGCTACCTCCGGTGTGCGGTAGACTAGATGAGTTTTGATGATGATCTAGTAGATTAGATGCAAAAACAACCTCTTGAGATCAAAGCTTTTCCGCTTATTAGATTGCATCTTGCGTTACACATTGTTCCACAGATTGGATACCTTGGGTTCACACTTAAGGGAAGAAGGGACCCTTGGCTACGATGGTGGACTTGTACGCTTGCGAGTCCAAACGAAATTTGATGCAACTATTAACCATCAACAGCGACATCAAGGTCCTTTTCACAAAGGCAAAGAAGTGAAGATGATTCTCAAACACATGGAAATAGGGAATTATGAGCAATTCAAGTTCTTCCACACTTAGCAACATGCTAAGCATGGGGGGATTTGATGGACGAAAGGGGAAAAGGCCACATGGAGTTCAAGGATCACCTTCACCACAAAATGTTCATCATTCTTTTTCCAAGCTAAGGCCAATGCTTAAGCATGGGGGAGGCCACATTGCACTTCACTATGAGCATCGAAAAGGACGGTAACTTGCCCTTAACTTTATCTTTATTCATCTCCTTCTAAATGCTTGCACATATATTCTTTCAACCATAAACAACCTTTGTATTTATCATTTGATCAATAACATTGCTACTAGGAGGACAACCTAGGTTTGTTAGTTTTATTTTTCAATAAATGAATCACCATCACTTTTGAGCTTACCACGATCATATCATTTGTATGCTTATGGAAAAGTGATGAAAGTTATCGCTTTGTTTTACTTGCATGATGTTTTATATGACATGGATTTTTGCTCTCTATTAAAAGGAACTTATATAGATTAAATACTGGCTCTTTCATTTGTGGAGGTTAAATGACTCATTTTTAAGACCCACATACTCTACCTTGATCTTTGATTTAAGTTTATCGATGACCTATGCCTTGCACTTGTTTTATTTAAAATCACTATGCTATCTACATTTGTGAATCTCTTGCAAGGCTATACCTACCAAAGCCTATACTCATACAAGTACTTTCATGATGTTACCCTTAGTTTGCAAACTTATATGTTGATGAGTTGGATTAGGATTGATTTCTGTGGTACGAGACTAAGAAGTTGATCATTCCTTTGTGTATCTTTTTCATGCTATCCATTTTTGTCCATGCATTGTGAGTTTCTACATTGGAAATTTCACAAACTTCGCTAGACATCCACCCTAAACCCAAAACATCTTTTTGTGATTAACTCCTTGACCACAACCCAAATTGAGTATGGATGAGCTTTTGATGAATCTTCTGAAGATTTTTTGGCAAGATTTCAAGACATAACATATGGAAGGACTCATCAATGCACGCAAGATCATGCAGAGTCTAGACATGGAGGATGCCCCTAATGATTTCAAAAGATTTTGTACTTCTCTAGGATTTTGTACTTCTCTAGCAGCCATAGGTCCCCTCACGTCTATGCTCGAGGACAAGCATTATTCAAGCATGGGGGAGGACTGCTATAGCAAGTACTATGTTGCTTAAAAGTTCGAAGGACCATACAAATGATGAATAAAAAAAGAAAAGGGGATAAAAAGAATGATGAATGAAAAAGAGAGAAGAAATAAAAAACAAATAATAAGAAAAGAAAAAACAAAAGAGAGAAAAATTAAAATGGTCCTTAGTTCTTTTTAGCTTCCATTTAAATATTAGAGAGCTTTGAAGATAAGTCCATGCTCAATCTTTTCCAACCATGTGCAATCCGATAATGAGAACTTCATTCGTCTCTCGGGATCACCCTTTTGCCACTTGCACGTGTCCACCTTTCTAAATGTGAGTGTTCCATCTCTCTCTCTCTCTTCCCAACATTTATTTTCCATAACCTTTTTACTAGTCTCGGTAATTCCAATAGATCTCTCTCTTAGTTTGACAATATTTCAAGTATAATGTTTTGCTAGGATTGTTTTACCTACCAAGCTCCACGTAAGCTTTCCACTTTCATATATGAGTAGAATAGGTTGAGAATAATCTAGTGTAGGCTTGAGAGACTTGATGAGATGAGTGTTTCCATGAACTTTTGCAAGAGAACCTCACTTATGTTAGATGTGCAACTTTTTGAAAACTCTTCACGATGCAACAAGGTAAAGGTTTAATGCTAGTCTATCTTCCATGATGAATTAGTCAGTCAAAAACTTGAACCTTAAATGCTAAATACTTGAGAGGGCAATATGTCTTGTTGTGTATAACTAAGTGCAGGAAAGACATTGAAGGGCAACGTTGATTTCGAAGTTAAGCAAAGATCTTGGACTTGCTCGAGGACGAGCAAGGTTTAAGCTTGGGGGTATGTCGACAGTCGATTTTAGTACACCTAGCTATGACTTTACCGTCAACATTTGCAAATATTTGATGTCCTAACTAATGGTACTAACCCCCTTGATATGACAAGTTCGCACCCGCATGTGGTTTTTATAGTATGTTGTTTACGCGGGATTTAAGCGTTAAAGGAGTACTTTCGGGTAAAGTTCATCAAGCACTTTATGAGAAGATCATAAACCTAGTCACAAGTCAAGACACGAAGAAAACAAGACTCCAAACAACCTAAGGACCAAAGCATAAAGTCGTAAATCTCTAGGGACCTGAATAAAAGATGCTGGAGCTTAGACGACAAGTATCCCTATCTAAACCGTGGCAAAGACAACGTCAAGGGCACACATGCAGAAGGTTGCAAGTCAACAATTGAATGAAATGCGTCGAAAAGTGAACTGGGCTGAACCGGGCCCAAGCCGGCTGGCCCAGCCCCTTTTCGTGGTGGTTCGGTCTCCCCCTATACATATATGCTTCTTGGTTGATAAATAGCTCCTACCCCGAAGGGCCGCCGCATCCTTTCACTAGAGAGCTGCCAACATGAAGGAGAAGCACCAGAGGAACCAACGGCCGCCGCAAGTCCTTGAGTTGCCTAGGAGATGGCCTAGGCCATGCCCTAGCCACCATGGTTGGCCTCGCGTGGTGAAGTCATGGTGGAGTTCTGAAGCCATGCCTTGAATTCATCAAGGCATTTGTACATTCAACATTCGATGGTGATATAATCATATCTTGTCTTTACTTTGAGTTACTTTGATGTGTGCCTTATTCATATGTGTAGCTAGTATATGCCCTTAGTAGGAATAGAGTAATCATGGTGGTTAGTCTATCTCTTGCGGATACATCGTAGTAGTGCACGAACCGAGGTTGTCGTTCGGTGATGCTTATCTTCGCGTAGTGACACTACAAGAGAGGAGAAAGCGGCGAGTGAACGTGTAATGTTGAGTCGATGACTCATTCTCATATCGTAATATTAGATTGGTTTGTCACTGTGGCCGGAGCGGCAACAAGAAGACGATAGGCTAGGGTTACCTTTGGATATTTGCCTTTATGGCTAGGTGGATGTGATCCATACATCCTTTCATGTTTGTATGTTTAACCTTTATGCAGTCAACGCTTCACATAGGGTTAGACCGGTAGGTTAGATAGAGAACCTTAGCGGTTTGCTTCTAATCCTTGGATTAACAAACCTTGAGGACCCTCCTTGGTAAAAAAAGCACTAAGTCACCCGTACGCTTGTAGTGAACTTAAAAACGGGTTCGAACTGTTATCAGACGTTTTTGCAGAGCTTATGGCATCACAAAACAACATGGAACATTGAAAGCCCGGCTAACCGTAATGAAAAAAGTTTTTTTGTCACTAAATTTTCTCCGAGATCAGCTAGGAACGTCATAAATCAATGACGCTAAAATGTGGTTGCATCACTAGTCAACCTTGTAGTGATGCAAATGGTACATCAATGAAGAGATTTCTGAGATTGAAAAATTCTTTGATAGGTACAACAATTCTGATTGTTCTGTGTTTAATCCAAATTATGTGCATTGATTCATGATATGCTTCTTCAAATTAATATGTGTAGGATGCTTGATGTGCACAACAAGATGAGTGGATTTCAGTCGGGTCTCTTGAGCAATTCAGAGCCTCCAACTGTTGCAACCTCCAACTATTGACGTTCCTTAGCCTCACTGCTAGGTATGCACTCACGGCGATGGCGCCAGAAATGCTTGTTGGCACTCGCTAGCATCGCTACTGGGTTTATACCCCAAGTAATGGGGCTAGGAAACGTCTTTATTAAAACACACGTCATAGAAAGGTCTGCAAGCGCACGGATTACCGTTGTAGCACTTCACCGGTGGTATTCGGGTTATCGTATTTATATTTTCCCAAGGGAGGCGCTATGGCAAAGATTATCGGATAAACAGTAGAGAGTAACAAGACTCGGTAAAGAGCTATAGCGAGGGTAACAAATAAAGATATTCGGGGATAACTTGACACACACAAAGATATCTTGATAAAGGGTTAGAGAGGACCTAGTGAGCTGGGAGGACAATGAGACGAGAAAGGATCCTAACACAATCTATCTATTCTTGTCATCTCTGGGTAAATAACTAAGGCAAAGGATAACCACAGTAAGCTAAACTCAACAAGCTCTTCTAGTGCTGCAGGGGCATGCAAATCCGCGCTCTCGGACTGGGATGAGAAGATAGAACGACGACACACGAAATCCTACCGACCTGAACTAGCGTGGTGGACTACTGAGCTCATCTGGAGCTGTTACTTCCCTAGGGTACCACAACTATTCCGTTGAATGTGACACCAATCTAAGACTAAGGTAAGCTCTGAGCACCGCGCTCACAACGAACCAAAGAACCTTTCCCCGAATATCATGAAGGAAGGTCTGTCTCTGCTACTAAGCACAAACGTACTCAGTAAAAGATCAAGCGAAGAACGACCACAAAACTATAGGGTTCAAGAGAGTTATGCTAACCAAGATTTAATTAACTTTAGTCTAAACTAAGAATAAAGCTTCTAGAGCAAAGTAAAAGAGGAATGTAATTGACTTGAAAGGTAAGATAGAAAGATATTTCGAATTGTACTTGAGTCTAAACAAAGAAAGGAAGAGTAGTACAGGAACCCTGAAGAAGACTCCTTCGGAACCCCGAGACTAGCTCGACTCGACTCTAACTCCCAAGCTACACTAATCCTACTCTAAGTGGATAATAGAGAGAAATGGAGATGCTCCCGCGTTGTGTGTCCATTCCAGCAAGTGTGAGGTGCCTTTTATAGGCAAGGGAGGTCGGTGGAATGCAGGGAGCAAAACCCTAGGTGCGGCCGCACCTCTAGGCATGGCCGGCCCTAGGATATGCCGCCTCTCGCCTTAGACGCCCTTGATCACTCATCTTGAGGCGGTTGTAGGTCGGCTCCTTTAGTAAGTTTCGCCCAACACGTCAGTTGATAGGTGTGGCCGACCCTACCCCGTGTCGTGTAATGCACCGACCGTGCTCGGTGATGCCTAGGATTGCCTCTAGATGATGCTTGTGGCAGTTGAGCGATCGGATAAGTGGACCCATTGATCCAAGTGATCCAAGCCTCCACCCTTTGATCAAACCGACATTTCTTTAGTGAATCACGCTCGTCCAAGTTGTGCTCGAGGGAGTGGGGGTTCTCTGGGCCAGAGTTGTGCATGGGGAAGGGCCGGCCGCACCTGCAGGGCTGGCCGGACCACGTGGTTCGACCGTGTCTGCCTATGAAAATCACAACACAACTCGTGGAACTTTATTAGTACTAAAAATGTGCATTAAGCTTGTCATATACTCCTCTCGATATAAGGTTTTGACGGTCAAATTTTTGTCGTAAGAACCATTAAAACCAACTAAAACTACCATTCCATCAAATTGTATGTGCACATCTGTTAAGTAGGACAAACATACCCACAGCTGTGCATCTTCCACCTCTGGATCGGTGGCCTAAGACGCCGTGCTCAGGACCATAAGCACTGGATTAGGGGACGCTGAGTTGGGAGGCATGTAAACCTGCATGGGGATGCGGAGTGGAGGCCGCCCGCGCTTTGTCCTGGAGGTGCGTGGAGGGAGGTCGTGTCACACCTTATTGCCGAAGAGAAACCAAGTGCATCTCATATGTGCGCCAGGATCAAGTTACACACATACGATAGACAAAAGAGTGTATATCATTAATAGTATTAAAATTGTAATATGGGGTTTAACATCTTATTACACTCATACGGGAGACATGAAGGTCTTTAACATCAGAAAACGAAAACTACACGAAGAGTCTTTGTCTTCCGCTTCCACAGGCACTTGACTGGGGGAGATGCATGCCTCAGAACTCCTCAAAGTCGTTGTAGAACTCTTCACCATTGTTCTCTTCTGAACACCATTGTTCACCATTGTAGAACTCTTCACCATTGTACACTTGTGGTTGGTACGCAACAAGTGGGGGAAGATGCAAGGCTATCAAGGGTAGGCTAAGGTTTTGCAGCGATTAGCATTTTAATGTTGGTCAAGTTTTAATTAAAGAACGGCTATTTACTAGGTGTAAGTTTATACCAAACCACTTTAGAAACTTATAACAAAACAATCCAAAGCTCATCGAACCACGTTTAATCTCATCTAAATGTTTATTAATAATGTGAGGGTCCAAGCCACTCATAACCGTGAGCATGGTTGATCGATCAGTTTTACACTCTGCAGAGGTTTGCATACTTTACCCACAGCTCGCGTAAAAGTTCCGAAGAACTTTGGACCCAACCATGCGATGCTAGTTAGGCATCATACCACACTTCCAAGATGTGATTGCATAGGGACGCTACGAAGCTTTTACAAAGGCATGCAAAAGACTAACGACCCGCATAGTTACGGGTCATGGCGGACCATAACCCTCCCTAGTGGTCAACACCTTAGCAAAGGCTGCTACCCCAAAAGTACTAAGCTATACCCCTGGAACCCGGATCTGCCACTGCTCCTTTTGGAAAAGGGACATCATATCAATCGCATACCTAAGGTCAGAGCCATATGACATTGTGGTTGCACATGTTTTCTATGGTGGTTCTCCATCTTCTGATTAAATCATATGATCTTGTATTACCAAAAGTATCTTCATTAAACATACAATCCTTTGTCATGGAAAACCATTTTATCCAACCCGAGTTGAGCAACTAGCATATTCTACCCAAAAACATTTATTAAACAGGGTTGTTCCAAGGATTGTGGATAAAAAGTCTAGGTAAGTCCTTAAAAAGGGTGTTCCCATCAATTTAATGCAATAACATAATAAATATAAACTTAGTTGTCATGCAAATACATAGGTTAAAATAGAATCATGCAGGGGGAGAAGACCACTTGCCTTCCTTGCTTAAACACCGAGGTTCTTCTTTTTCAAACACTTGCTCTTGATCTACTTCAATTGGTTGCTCGCTTGAAACTGACATGATGTCTACGAGCACACAAGAATACATTTAATAAACAAAACAATACACCAATCATGAAAAGCTTAAAGGGAGAACAAGGATTGGGTCTAGGACCACGAGCACAAAAAACACTCGAACTATCGGGATATTTGGATGGTCACATACAAGAGCTAGCTATGTGTTTGGTATCTTTTAATTAAGTAAAATCATGTGTATAGGTTATTTCAGAGAAATACCCTATTTATAATTAAACAAGTTATATTTGTATTTAAAAGATGAGGTAAGCCTAGTCGAATTTTATTTAAAAATATTCAAGTACGATTTATGCAAATTAAACATTTAATTTTAAAATAAGCATGTAAAAGCATCTAGGCATTTATATTTATATTTCGATTTATTCTATTCAAATTATAATTTAAAAACACATTTATATTCATTTTAATCAAATTAACATTTAATTAAGAAAACTCAGGATATAGCCTATGTTACATTTTAGTAGAAAGCAAATTACATAAGCATTAATCAAATTAAGTTTGATTATAAAAAACCGATGTATACATCTAGTTAGCTTTTAATTTAAAGAATTATTCAAATAGTATTAATCATATTAACTTTCTTATGAAAACACGTGTTGAACTCTAATTAGATTTTAATTAGAAAAGCATATGCAATAGGATTTAATCATATTTAATATTTAAAAAAATTATAAAAGAAAGAACATGTTCAACATTGGTCCTATCACGTAGTTTGAGTTGATATGAACCTAAGGCAACTTGAAACAATAGAAACAGAGCTAAAACGCAAAAGATACAGCCAAAACAAGGTTCTAAAACTGACAGGCTTGAAGAGACGGTCGCGTGGACACCAAGAACGCTTAAAACGGATAAAAGACGGATAGGATATGGCTAAAACAATGTTCAGGGGCTTTTTTGTGAAGAAATATGGCTTACAGGGGCTTAACTGCAAAAAATCAGGGACCTAAACATAATTATGCATATAAACCAAAGGTCTATAGCGCAAAAGATCAATTCTAGGATCTCAGGTGGGATTTCCAGAGAGATCAGGGGCTTAGATACAAAAGGAAGGACCTAACTGTAAGGATTTTAACAAGTGGGAGGACCGACTTGGGAAACAAAGAATGATGAGGGGCTCTTATGCAAAAATGCCCCAGTTGACCAGTATCTGGTTGGATTGACTTGGGTCACGGGTGAATCTGGGCCGTCCGCGCCAGATCTGACGGCGAGCGACTCACAGGTGCGAGGGCGGTGGCACGCGCGCCGGAGATGGCGGCGCACGGCGTAGCGCGGCGGCGGGCACGCCGACAAGCTCGATTTCGAGCTCCCGGTCACCAAACGTGACGCAGTTGGGCTCTATGCGAAGCTAGAGACGTGAGGAACTAATCCAAGGCCCTTGTGTGGAGGCTCTGGCAAAGTTTAGGGCACCGCGGCGGCCACGGCGGACGGCGCATGGCCGGTGAGCGGCGGGGAGTGTTGCGGTGGCCTAGGCACTAGGAAATGAGGAGGATCGTGTTGCTCACCACACAACAGAGGTTCGGCGAAGGAGCGGGCGATGAGGATAGAGTGGCAGAGGAGATCAATGTCGGTGGCCGAGCTTCGGTGGCGGTGCGATGTGGCTCGGTCCGGCGGGAGAAGGAGAAGCTCCGGGCGTGGAGTCCCGCGTGCGGGCGGAGTGGGATGCGAGGGAAGACGCGAGAAGGCCGAGGAGATGCTCACCGGCGACGAGCAGCTCCGGGTGGCTGTTAATGGCGTGGCGGCGGGATCCCTGGCGGCGGCACGTGTGGGAGTGAGGAGAGAGGATGCAGGAGCGTGATTGATGGGGGGACAGCTGTAGGGGCTCTGGGTGAGCTTTTATAGAGTGAGGGGGAGAGGGGGGCAACAGCCAGGCAGCAGTGGCCATTAATTGCCATGGCGACGGTCGGCATTGATGGCAATCAAAGGGGGTCTTGAATGGAGACGAAACTGAAGGGAGTTAAGGGAGGAGGAGTGAAGTCAGGGCTTCATTACATCTTGATGGCGAGCTTGAAGGAGGGGAGGCGCGGGAGATGCGAAAACGGCTGGCGGCGCGGCACTGCGAAGCAGGGGATGGGGAACCGAAGGTAGGGGAAGGGGCGATATGTGGGCCCGGTTGGTCAGCGAGAGAGAAGAGAGAGACGAAATTGGAGGGGAAAAGCTGGGCCGCTTGACGCTTGGTGGGCGGTGCACGCTGAAGCTAGGCTGCGGCGCGCATGCGTGCGAGCGAGAGGAGAGGCCAACGGCCTGATTGGCCTATGGGCCGAGGGAAGGAAGCGGGTCGACTGGGCCAAAAGGGAGAAGAGAGAAAAAAGACCAGCGGGCTAAGAAGAAAAAGAAAAAGAGATGGAGGGATCTGGGCTGGGCCAAAAGAGAAAGAGAAAGAGGGAGAGAAGAGGGTTTGGATTTCCTTTTTTTCAAACTCCTTTTCAAACTTTTGAAATTTAAACTCTTTTCAAACTTTTTTCAAACTTGCAAACTTCACTCAAACATAAAATCATGCATTCAAATTATGATGCTCAAGCACTTGTTGCTTCTAAAATTATTAAAATGATATTTAAATATTTAAAGGCCAAATTTATTTGATAATTTATTTCATCCTTAGAAAATTAAAACTATAACACCATGTTGCTTACATTATTTTGGTGATGGAATTTTTAGGGTGTTACAAATCAACCCTTAAAAGAATCTCGTCCGAGATTCAGAGAGATTAGAAAACTAAGGATATTATTCTAAGTCCATCTTGTACGCTGAGCTCTTCCGACCATCATAGCTCCTTCACCTACTTTCCTCTATCTTGATCCGCTTTTCCTTCCTCTTTGGATGGGGCAGTAGCGACAAGCTCAATCCTATCTCCTTGTGGACACGTTATGAGCAATGACCTCTTAGCACACAGAATTATTCCGTCACACTCGCCTAACCAATCCATTCCAAGTATTACATCTATTCCACTAGATGTTAGAACTACTAAGTCAGCTTGAAAATCTATTCCCCTGATTTTAAGATTGACCCGTGGGCATACATAGGTGGACTTCATTTCACCATTTGGGGAACCAATCAGCAAATGTGTTTTCATAGAACTCATAGGTATATTATGCTTTGCCACAAATTGTTTAGTAATGAATGAATGTGATGCTCCAAAATCAAATAAAACTGTTGCAGGCATAGAGTTGACAGGAAACGTACCCAACACAACACCACGAGCGTCTTGAGCTTGTTCAGCTATCACGTGGTTCACTTTTTCCATGCACGTAATTCCGTTGACCCTTATTGATCTGAGAATTTGCACTTCCATAGTGTATCTGAGATGATGGTTGTCCGAACCTCTGACCATTGTCTTTCTAGGGACTGTGGATGTTACGATTTGGGCAGATGCTGACATAATGTCCCAATTCTCCACAATTGAAACAACCATTAGGGTGAACTGGAGAGTTGTTTCTCACTGGTGAACCTGAGCGATATTGATGATGACATGGAACATGTGGTGTCTGTTGGCTAGAATGTTAGGACTACTGGGTTGAACGCTGCGACTGTGAATTTTGCAAATAATTTCCACTTGATCCACCAGAACTAAACTGAGAACCCTGTGATGAGTTGAAGTGGGGACGTGTGTTGCTAGATTGTCCACGAGATTGGAACTTGCGCTTTTGTTCACCAAGTTCGGCACGTTTGTTCTCCAGACCTATAGCTTTGTTCAGCAATGTAGCGAAGTCCGGGAAGCTGTGACTTTGTAGCTGATAATTGAGTGGCCCTATCCGACCATCCAGAAAGCGTTCTTGCCTCTTTGGATCAGTATTAACCTCATCTGGTGCATAGCAAGACAACTGAGTAAACTTTTCCAGATACTCGTTAACTGACATATTGCCTTGCTCTAGAGCGAGGAACTCCCTTTGCTTAAGCTTGATCACACCAGAGGGAATGTGGTGCGTGCGAAAACTATCCCTGAACTCTTGCCAGGTGATGGTGTTAGGTGCAGCATGTGCGACAGTGTACGCATCCCATTCAGATGCTAATCCCTCCAAACGGCCTGCTGCATACAAGACCATCTCTCGATCAGTGCACTGCGTAGTCTCCAACTTCTTGGTGACAGTCTTTAACCAATCATCAGCATGCAATGGATCAGTTGAGTGGGAGTATGTGGGAGGACGGTGGCTCATGAATTCCTTATGCTTGTCCACTGGTGCTGGTGGTGCTGCTGGTGGTGGCTGGTTTTGTTGAGCTTGAATGTTTTGAATAGTGGCAGTTAGGTTTTGGATTAGCTGCATCTGAGCGGCAAGGAACTCCTGCGTTGCTGGATCAATTGCTGCGTTGAGGGGTGAGGTGGTGCTTGATTCTGCTGATTAGCAATATGAGCACGAACAACAGGTGGAATGTCTTGACCTCCTCCTGACTTGGTGTGTACCATCTGATTGTTAGAGAATGGTATTTCAGATAGGAATAGTGAACTAATGCATGAAGAGATAAATTCAAAAGGATGAAGCAACGTGAACTTCCAAACGAAGACAGTTTCTGATAGCTCCAACCAACTTGAATGACAGATAAGGATAACTGAGATTTGAACCCAAACTATCATTATTAACCTAACAATTTATTTCTTGTTGCATTTGTGGCCATCACTCCACAACACAACTCACACAATCAAAACTTCAAATCACACATGGGTTCAAACAATCACACATTTGCATCGCATGTCCTCACAGGAATGATTCTATCGAAGTTGATAAGAGGGTAGGCCATCTAAGAACTTATACTAGGAAACACCGGTGGTAGATCCAACTGACATAACAAGAACTGAACTCAGTATAGATCAAAAACAAATGATGGGTTTTATCAAAGAATAAAGAATAAATTAGATTTTTAGGCGTAAATAAGATAATTTTGAAAGATGACATAGCATCCTAGAACATGAATCCTTAGTTTTCGACCATTGCTGACTAAGGCTATATTCCTACAGTCAACACTGCTCTGATACCAATCTGTCACACCTGATTTCCGAAGAGAAACCAAGTGCATCTCATATGTGCGCCAGAATCAAGTTACACACATACGATAGACAAAAGAGTGTAACATCATTAACAGTATTAAAAACGTGACATGGGGTTTAATGTATTATTACACTCATACGGGAGACATGAAGGTTTTTAACATCGGAAAACGATAACTACACGAAGAGTCTTCGTCTTCCGCTTCCACGAGCACTTGACTAGGGAGACGCATGTCTCAGAACTCCTCAAAGTCGTTGTAGAACTCTTCACCATTGTTCTCTTCTGAACAGCGGTAAGCAAGGATGAGTACACTTATGGTTGGTACTCAACAAGTGGGGGAAGATGCAAGGCTATCAAGGGTAGGCTAAGGTTTTGCAGCAGTTAGCATTTTAATGTTGGTCAAGTTTTAATTAATGAATGCCAATTTACTAGGTGTTAGTTTATACCAACCCACTTTAGAAACTAATAACAAAACAACCCAAAGCTCATCGAACCACGATTTAATCTCATCTTTATGTTTATTAATCATGTGAGGGCCCAAGCCACTCATAACCGTGAGCACGGCTAATCGCTCAGTTTTACACTCTGTAGAGGTTTGCACACTTTACCCACAGCTCGCGTAAAAGTTCCAAAGAACTTTGGACCCAACCATGCGAAGCTAGCTAGGCATCATACCACACTTCTGAGGTATGATTGCATAGGGACGCTATGAAGCCTTTACAAAGGCATGCGAAAGACTAACAACCCGCATCGTTACAAATCAGGGCGGACCATAACCCTCCCTAGTGGTCAGCACCTCAGCAAAGACTGCTACCCCAAAAGGACCGGGCTATACCCCTGGAACCCGGATCCCCCTCTGCTCCTTTCGGAAAAGGGCCATATGACACTATGGTTGCACATGTTTTCTTGGGTGGTTCTGCATGTTCCGATTAAATAATATGATCTTGTATTACCAAAAGCATCGTCATTAAACATACAAGCCTTTGTCATGAAAAACCATGTTATCCAACCCGAGTTGAGCAACTAGCATATTCTACCCAAAAACATTTATTAAACAGGGTTGTTCCAAGGATTGTGGATAAAAAGTCTAGGTAAGTCCTTAAAAAGGGTGTTCCTATCAATTTAATGCAATAACATAAAAAATATAAACTTAGTTGTCATGCAAATACATAGGTTAAAACAAAATTATGCACGGGGAGAGAACCACTTGCCTTCCTTGCTTAAACACTAAGGTTCTTTTTCTTCAAACACTTGCTCTTGATGTACTTCAACTGGCTGCTCGCTTGAAACTGAAGGACCAGAACGGCGAACCAGAGAGGGGGGAGTGAATGGGAGCCAATAAAAATTCTTCTCGAAGGAGATGGAGGCTCTACCAAGATGAACACGGCTTCCAACACATGTCTCCGACTCAACTACCAAAGTTGGTCAAGACCACGTAGCCACTGGAGTGCTATTGATCCTAGGAACCAACACATAGCCTTCCGAGCCAAAACTCAAGAACACACACATCGGAAACTTGCACGGCTTGCTGCCTGTGCTACACTGGTCAGACCGATGGCCTACGCCGGACAGACCGGTGACACCAGTCAGACCGGTGGACAAAGCCGATCAGGCCGGTGGCTGCAGCAGCCGCACAACAAGCGTTCCAGAGAGCCCCAGTGACTTCTCTAGGCCCTGGAACAAAAACACCTCCAAAACACAACCTGTAAAGAAGAAGAACCCTACACAAAGCCTAACAAAACACCTCCAAACCTGCCAAGAACTGACCAGCAACAACACTACCCAAAGACGCACAGATCAAGTAGTTCACCCGAGACAAATCCCACAAAGGGCTCACAACAGTCAAGAGCACCGGTCAGACCGTGTTGATGGTAAAAACTCGGTTAACGTTTCAATTGGACTCGCAACCGTACAAGTCACCTATGCCCTTCTTCACCTATGGGAGATCCAAGGTTTGTCAATCCACGGAGCAAGGGGATTGCTAGCGATTAACCAAGCACTAATGTAGTTGACTAGGGAAACCTTTAAAGAGAGGATTAAACTTAAAGCAAAAGCAATCTAATCTATGTTAGTCTAAGATTAAGCTAGATGGCAAAGGTTGGTACAAGAGAGTGATTAAGAAAGATAAGTGTTCCCTCCATAGGATCTAGGATATCATGGATATGCATCTACTACACGAGAGTGGTAAACCAATCTACCGGGGGTTGTGACCACGGTTTCGCCCTTTCCCTCCCCCCGTACTGTACTACGCTGAAGTAATCGTGACTAGACCTATGATGGACACGATGTGTTGATGGAATCTATGGGAGTAGCAGATATCATACGCCCGAAAAACACGGTAGCTAACCTTAATCAGCAAAGCATCATCAACATGAAAGCAATAGATTGAAACCACAAATCAATTAGCGATCACATAGTATGTATACATCTAACCCTAGGGGTGAACAGAGACATTACCCCATCATCTTACAAAGATTGAAGCACATAGGGGTGATGGAGACTCCGGAGAACGTCGTCGATGAAGATGGCGGCGATGAAGCTTGGGAACACCCTTAGGCCAGCGGCTTGGAGTCCTTCTCTTGCTTCCTTGCCTCCGCCGACATTGATCCTTGTGATAAACTCATCTAATCTCATCCCTTATCTTGTGGCGGCTCTCCGATGAATGGATGTCAATGGGTAACCATCTTGGGGCACCTAGGGGGTTGTATTTATGTCCTTGGGGTGCCTTGGGAAGCAAACTTGGTTTCCATAAAATCAGCTTCCTCCAGATTTTCCTGATTCGCAGCCCCTCCTTACCGGCGCCATATATCCCACGTCTGGACTCCAAATAATGCAAATTCGGTGTCCAGGTTGTGTGCCACGAAATTATCTTAACCTTTGGTATTCATTTCTTTCCTTGGAAATGAAGATAAGATATCCAAATCGGTCTTGGAAGATAATCTGTTCTGATTTCGGACTGACTGCGCAGCAGGGATTTCGGGGGCATATCTCCTAGCTCCTTTATCCGAATTGGGCCTTCCAAATGTTCAAATCGAAGGTATCGTCGAGGCCCACAACTTTGGTACTCAAACTTTTTCCATTAAAGGCCGTTTAAGTCTCCGAATATGTACCGAAAGATTATGCTGTCCTGGGCTGTGAGAATATCTCTCGGGCTGAGTTGATCTCGTTGGTAAACATCCAAGTCCCTGGAGTTTTGCGTGTTGATGCTTCGGTCCTGGGGTTGTTTGTAGTCTTGTTCACTTCGTGTCTTGACTTGTGACGGGCTTCATGATCTTCTATTGAAGTGCTTGATGAACTTATCCCGAAAGTCTCCTCTTTAATGTTAATTTTCTGCATAAACAACAAACTCCAAAATCGACATGCAAGTGTGAACTTGTTACATCATTAGTATGCGTAGTGGAGGGTTAGTTGCAAATCACAATCGAAACCAATGTATAACAAGTACTCTAGGTTGACGGAAATTCACCGTCAACAGACTGGTGAAACCTGGGCAGCTCAGGATGAACAGAGCCCGCGGGTCAACTCCTCCAAATCCAACTCCCGATCTCTTGATTCGCTCCACGGATCCTAACAAGACTTTGGGGATAGTAGGAACACCTCATGGGCACTCCATTGCCAAGTTATGATCCATCAAAACTCGTTGAATCAAGAGGAATCGAAGGATTTCTGCCAAGAACATCACAAACCCTAGGACAACGAAAACCCCAAAATCGAGCCCCTTTTCTCACGGGTTTGGGAGAAGAATCAAAAGGAAAACAACCATGAAGGGTTCATGCATACATCCCCTAAGAAATCCCCAAGAGAATGACCTCGAAATCTCTCCAAGAAAATCGCTAAGAAAAAAGGCTCCGAAAATCACCAAAAAGGAAAACCGAGAAGTACTCAAACAAGCCTTGAGGAATCACGCCGAATCATCTATACATACCATGAAGGTTCATACAAGGTCTAGCTTCCACCCGATCATCCTACCCTCTTACAAGATCTCACCATGAACCTCTCAAGCTAGTCCTAGAAATTCCAAGGAACATGGAAAAGGAAAATAGCAAAACAAAATGAGCTAGGGTTCCCAGAGATGTCTGCCATCCTCTCACCAGTTGGGTTATATGGAGGCAACCGAAAGTCTAAAATACCCTTACTAGCTAATTAGGGATACATGCCCTTCGATGGCGAATTCGAAAGTCTTTGTCATCACTCCATCAGACGGATTCCCAGCGACCGCAAACTTGCTTAGCCTTGACGAAAGCCTTGCGATCCCGACGCGTGTCCTCCGCTTCGAAGTCTCCAGACTGCGTCGTCACACACCGGTCAGACCGGTGCTCCTCACCAGTTAGACCGGTACCCACCGGTCAAACCGGTCCGATGCTGTTGCACCTCCATCTTCGGTTCTTTAGTCTTGGACTTGTGGATCAACTAAGGAACCAAGTGGTTTTCTGGTGAACCACTGGAAACCCCGCGAACTCGGTGTAGCCTCCGCCAATCGCCACTCATGACTCGGCTCCCATGTAGTCCCGGCTCGACCTTGGTTTTGAGGCTCAACCAAGAAATAGTCCATGACTTCATCTTGTCATTCTTGCCACCATGCGGCCCGCACTTGACTCCGCTGGCCACCGGGTCCCTCGAACGAAGCCTACTTGTCTTCTCCACACCTAGAGGCCTCACCGGCAACAACCTTTCGCGCTTGTTCTTCACCTGCACCAACACCAGTCAAGCCGCAACATGCACCTGCAATACTTAGCCAAGAATCAGTCCACGCAACGTTGTCAATCACTCATCACACCAGGAAGTGACCATCCACCGGTCCTCGAACCACACATGGTCCTCAATCTCCCCCTTGATGAGTGCATTGACAACACACACATATAGTAACCTGAGAGAAAAGAAAAAAGAAAAGAAACGAATAAAAATAAACTCCAACAAGTGATCGAAAGCCAAAGAAAGGCAAAGATCAAGATCACTTGAAGAAGACAAGTCTCGGACCCCTTAGGCAAGGGCAACGGCTCGACACATCTGAGATACAACTATGCTCAAGCAAAGAGCACAGACCACCAAACCAAAGCTCGAAAACTACAAAGAGCTCCCCCTGCACACATGCAAGTTCCCCCTGAACCAATGCAACTCCCCCTGGACAAATTCATGCAAACCACTTGATGAAAACAGAGCAACTGCATCAGCTCAGCTCTGAACGGTCAGATTGGTCACCACCACAGGTCAGACCGGTGCGCAACATGTGAACAGGGCCAGCACTCTGACTAGTCAGACCGGTGACCACGACCGGTCAGACCGGTGACACACAGAGCACAGAAATGGCTCGAAACCACCTGAAAACCTTCTAAATGCATTCCGTAGCCCAAAACAAGCTCAAACTTCTCCCCCTTGTTGACAATGCATGAATCAAGCCAAAAATTGGAAAAATGCAACCTAGAGCTTCTCAAATAGACAAAATTCAACATAGGATGCTACACATGTCTAAATGAGCAAGTTAGATACTCTATAGCTTCGTAATGACATCAACTTCATGATCACCAAGTTTCACAACCATTGGACTAAGCTAAGATAGAATTGATCAATTTTGCGAAAATTTAACCTCTCATGAGCATAGTCCTAAACATGAGCAAAACATGTTAAAATGGCAAACCCACACAAACTTCATGCTAGGACGACCATTCTAATCCTAAGACTATCACAAACACCCACAAGCACCTCATGTCATGTCAAAGCCACTAAGCCATGTGCCTACTTCTATATATGAGACTTCTCATTGGTAGGCATCATGCAACGGTTTAGCACCCAAAGCAAATTTAAATTAAGCACATATGACATGGGAGCACATTTTCCAAACAATATGCATTTCATTTTCAGATTCATATTTGGTACATGAAATGTCTTTGCGACAAAAAGGAACTTATGCTCCTCCACAAGATAAAGCAAGAGGGCTAAACATTCATGATGGCAAATGAGCCTTTGGCCCCATATGATCAAAATAAGCTATTCAACCACAAATTAAGCATAGCCAAGCCACTAAAACATGTCAAGATCATATAAAGGCATTTACTCACAAGAGATCCTACATGTGACATTTTTCAAAAACATAGCCATCAACCATGGATATAAACCAAGATTATCAAGAGCTAAGCCAAACTAACCATAGTTTACCAAACAAGCTCACAAAGACATACATATCATTCCATGGTGAACAATGTATATAGGATAAGCTTTTCCTAACCAATGCATATGATACAAAATGCATGCAATCTAAGATACAAAGATGCCTATACATCATGGTACATATGCCATGCCAAATGCAAGAAATGCACAAAGGAAAGCTATACATATGGTACAAAGGAGCTCCCACATACCCAATTCGAGAAATCAAACACACATCAAGCTCCCCCCGCAAACGAGTGAAAGTTACTTGATCTAAGGGTTTGGTGAAAATATCGGCTAGTTGGTCATGTGTGGGTACATGGATCAAAGCTATCTTCCCTTTCTCTACGTTGTCTCTCAGAAAATGATACCTCACTTCTATGTGCTTGGTTTTGGAATGGAGAATTGGGTTCTTTGCTACACTTAAGGCACTGGTGCTGTGACATTGAAGTGGGACATGGGTATACTCCTCACCAAAGTCACTCATGGTGTATGTGATCCAAAGGAGCTGAGAGCAACAACTAGTTGCGGCAACGTACTCTGCCTCGGTGGTGGATTGAGCAACACTCGACTGTTTGCGGGAAGACCAAGACACCAAAGAAGATCCCAAAACTGGCAAGTCCCAAAAGTCGACTTCCTATCCAACCGACACCCAGCAAAATCTGGGTCTGAAAAACAATGAAGCGCCAAAGAAGAGAACGCGGAGTATCAAAGGTCGAAGTCGGGAATGTAACGGGAGCACCTGAATATACGCTTGACCGCTTGCCGATGCGAAGTCCTTGGAGATGCTTGAAAACGAGCACACAGACATACCGAGAACTGGATGTCCGGCCTCATCGCTGTCAAGTAGAGGAGCGACCCGATCATGCTCCGGTACTCCTTCTGGTCCACATTCACCTTCCTCATCCGCATCAATAGCTGTAGTCGTACTCATAGGCGTCACCATGGCCTTGGAGTCCTCCATCTTGAACTTCCTCACAATGTCCTTGGTGTACTTAGCTTGCTGCACAAATGTTCTTTCCTTTTATTGCTTGATTTGTAGCCCGAGGAAGAACTGCAACTCACCCATCATGCTCATCTCAAATTCCCTACTCATATCCTCTACAAACCTCGCAACAAGATAGTTAGACGAGCCACAAAAGACAATATCATCCACGTACACCTGCACGATCAGGATATCTATGCCCTGCCTAAGAAGAAACAAGGTCTGATCGACCTTCCCCATCTCGAGCCCTCTCTCAAACAGGAACCTCCTCAACCTACCGTACCAAGCTCTGGGCGCCTGCTTCAACCCATACAGCGCCTTCCTCAACTTGTACACCCGGTGGGGGTACTTCTTAGTCTCAAACCCCGGTGGTTGCCTCACATACACTTCTTCCTCTAACACACCATTGAAGAAGGCACTCTTCACATCCATTTGGTGCAACTTGAACAATTTAGCCACGGAAAAGGCTAGAAGGATCCTGATCGCCTCCAAACGAGCTACAGGAGCAAAGGTCTCCTCGTAGTCGATCCCCTCTTTCTGACTGAACCCCTGAGCAACAAGCCTCGACTTGTTTCTCACCACTTCACATTTCTCTCCCTCTTTGTTCTTCCACACCCATTTTGTCCCAATTGGCTTACACCCTGGGGAAGAGTCAACCAATTTCCAAACTTGGTTCCTCTCAAAGTTCTCCAACTCCTCATGCATCAAATTAACCCAATTATGATCAGATAGTGCGTGTCCAATGTCTTTGGGCTCAAAGGTGGAAACAAAAGCAGCATGAGCGAAATGAGAATTGTTTCGAACCCTCGACCGTGTAGTACGTTCATTCATGTCGCCGATGATCCTTGAAGCTACGTGATCCACTTGTACTCGCCGGGGAGGTTCTCGCCTTGATGCTACCTTCCCCGCAACAGTAGCTTCTCCTTGATCTTGGTTTGTCATCGTAGGTGTGGGAGAGGGTCCGTCCATCACCGTAGTCGAAGTAGTAGGTACATGCTCAGCCGCGGGCATCACACCGCCATCTTCATCATCTCCATGTACATGCTCCTCCTCCTGAAAGATCTCCTCGCCAAGTTCATCATCACCTACATACTCAAAGACAAGCTGACTACGTGGTTGTGTCTCATCGAAGGTTACCTCACAAGTCTCCACGATTTGGTTAGTTTCAAGATTGAGCACACGATATGCTCTAGAGTAAGTTGCATAACCAAAGAAAATATCATCGACCGACCTAGCCTCAAACTTATCCAACTTCTTCCCTTTCTTAAGGATAAAGTATTTGCAACCAAAGACATGGAAGTGAATCACCTTGGGTGTGCGACCGTGCATCAACTCATAACAGGTTTTCTTCTTATGCACTCTGAGGTAGATCCTGTACGAAACATAGCACGCGGTATTCACCGCCTCAGCCAAGAACCTTCTCGGAGTCCCATGCTCATCAAGCATCATCCGAGCCATCTCACACAAGGTTCTGTTTTTCCTTTCCACCACGCCATTCTGGGGAGGCGTATACGGACTCGAAACTGATGTTCAAGACCCAAGTCATGGCAAAAGATTTCGAAGCGAGAGTTTCTGAATTCTAAACCATTGTCACTGCGAATCGCTCGTATGGCATCTCCGTGCCTCTCATTCCTCAACCTCAAGACAAGATCTCGAACAAAATCAAACGTCTCCCCTTTTTCCTCAAGAAAGAACACACACGCATACCGAGAGTTGTCATCCACCACAACAAGGACGTACCACTTTCCACCCACAGATCGCACACGAGCTAAACCAACAAAGTTCATATGGAGCAGCTCGCATGGACGCTCAGTCATCACATCAGTGAGAGGCGGGTGAGAAGAGGCTACCATCTTGGCATGCCTACACGGTGCACAAACCATCTCTTTTTCGAGCCTCAACCGTGGCAATCCTCAGACCAAATTGAGTTTACTCAAGCGAGACAAAAGGTCAAAGCTCAAGTGACCCAACTTCCTATCCCACTTCCACAACTCACTTGAAGTGCCAGCCAAGAAACAACGCTCAACACCAGAAGACTGAGAAAAATCAGCTCGAAACACCTGACCCTCGGGAATGACCACACAGACAAGGTCCCCTCGAGAATCCAAAATCCGAGAACCACCAGGCCAAAATAACACCTCAAAACCCTCATCCAATAGTTGGGACACAAAAGCAAATTATATCCAAGCGATTGAACAAGAGCAACATGCTAGAGAGTGATCTTGTCACTCACCTTAATCTCACCTTCTGACAACACACGCCCTCGCCCAATGTCCCCAAAGGTGATGTACGTCTTTGTCACCAGCGGGACGAGACTTGAGAACCACCCCTTGTCTCCGGTCATATGCCTCGAGCAACTAGAGTCAATCAACCAAATGTTCTTCAAGTCTCCCACCTGAAATTCAAAAATGAGCATGTAAGCAAACAAACAACTCAGCACTGGGGTTAGTACCAAAAGAGTAAAACCCGTGCCGAGCCATTTGCTCCAAAGTGGGGTTAGCACAATCCAAAACATCTCTCCTACCAAAGCTACCTCCATGGACACCACCATGGTAACCACTATGAGGGAACCAGCCCTCTCTCACTGGAGGAGGACCAAAACCACGAAAGGAAGACCGTGGAATGTTCCTCTTCTCCATCTCAAAGCTACGACTCCTCTCATCCACACATTGAGCACGAGGGGGAGAACGCCTAGCAAACTGACCACCTGCAAACTCTTCAAACCAACCACTAGAACCACGACCTCCAGAACCAAACCTAGCATCTGTACAAGCACGAAACCCAAAATGTTGTCTGTCAAGACCTACACGGTCTGACCGGTGTGGCGCACCGGTCTGGCTGGTGTAGCCCAGCCAGCGGCACCTCCTGCAGTCTTTCGCTCTCCCCAAGCTGGAACTTTCCTCACACCCGCCTTGGACCTAGGCATCTGCACACGAGGCTCAAGTATACCATTGGAAGGGTGGTACTTGTCCTTGTAAGCTTACTCCTTCGCCATTCTCTCCTCACGCCTCCTCTTGAAGCAAAACTCATCTTTGTGGCCATCTCTCCCACAATAGCCACAATGAAACTTTATGGGCTTAGGCTTAGGCTTAGGCTTGGGATGGAGCTATTCATTTGGTTTCTCTTCACTCGGCTTCTTAACCGGTTTCTCCTCACTTGGCTTCTCAACCTCTTTCCCAAAGAACAATTTTCCCAAAGTGCTCATGAACGCGATGGGTTTTTGGAAAGCGTCGGTTTGTGGGGCAAACACGGGTGGAGCTAGGGTTGTGTCTAGTCGGTTCCTAAGATGGTTCGATTTAGGGACAAAAGCATTTTTGTGGTGGGTTTTTGTTGGCTCTGGGATACTCTCACAACTTCCCTCACCAACCTTGTTTGCCCCAAGCCCTCACCATCCTGGCGCTTATATGTCTCGATCATTATCCTCAACTGAGGCTCATGACCAGACAACCAACCCATCAACTTTCTCAACTCATCATTCTCATCCTGCAAACGATCAACATAATGTGCAAGTTCCAGATTCTTCAAAGCATGCAATTCACAGGTAGAGCAAGAAGTGGGAATCCGTTCTTTCAGCTTAGCCTCAAGAGAAATAATGTAAGCATGCATCTCATCAATTATTCCATGCAAAACAGGGCAAGAAGTGCAAGCACCTAGCAAAGCAGGTCTAGACTTAAGCTTAGCCACTTCAACCCTAAGCACATCTAGTTCCTCACACTTGGAGGCATGCTTTTCCTTAAACAAAGCAAGATCATCTAGGAAAATAGGACAATCAGCACACTCAACTTCATCAGAAACAATAGGTGAATCCTTAAGCAAGTCAATTTCAAGTTTAGAATCCAAGTTTTGTGTTTCTAACACAGCCACTCTAGTCCTAGCATCCTCAAGCGAAGCCCTAAGCTCTTTCTTCATCTTCTTAGCCGCTCTAAGCATGTCATCACGATTATCAAGCAACAAGCCAAGCCGTTCATTCTTCTGACGCAAGAAGAGAAGTTCATCACGTACCTCATCATCGGAGTCGGAGTCCGAGTCACTCTGGTTGCTATTCTTGCTGTCGGAGCTAAGCGCCATGGTGCAGAAGCCATCTCTAGTGAAGCAGCTCAGCCCGCTCAAGTTCTTGGATGGCTTCCTGCCCTTGCGCCGATCACCTTAATCTTCACTGCTACTCAAGATCGAGGTGGAGTACGCGGAATTGGAGTCAACGTCGCTTGCTCCAACCATCACTCGGGCCTTGCCTCGGCCATCCTTCTTCCTCGATCGTCGCTCGTCCTTGTGCTTGCTCTTGTGCTTGTGCTTATGGTCACGCCTTGATCGGTACTTGCCATCCGTCTTCGACTTGTGCTTGTACCTATCCTTGTTCTCGACCTTCTCTGGGCAGTCGGCGATCCTGGCTTGCCGCACTAGAAGCAAGTCCTCGTGTTCCTCCTTGTGTTCTCCAACGCCAGCTCGTCCTCTCCAAGCACGTCGAACTCCTCATCTGGCAAAGACATCAAAGAGGACAAGGAGAACATCCTGTGGATGGTTTAGAGTTAGAATTTCCATTCGAGCCACCGATGAGGACGAGACTATGAGAGTCAGTCGGGCCCTCAATCTTGGATGGCATGCCCCGATCCACCTCAGACGACTTGAGCTTCGAGAACAGCTCATTCAAGGTCAGAGTATCATACTTCTCAAACTCTCAATGGCCTCGAACTTTCCGCAACTGTACGATCCAGCGAGTGTAAGAGCTTAACAGCCCTATCATGATCATCATACGGGAGCACGTCCACATTGGCTCTCATGTTGTTTACCACCACCGTAAACCTCTGAAATAAGGCATCGATGGACTCACCAGAGAGATGAGTGAAGTTCTCGTACTCTCCCCGGTAAGTCGCATACATCCGAGCCTGAACCTAAGCATTTCCAATATGAGCTTCCTTCAACACCGACCAAATTCTACAAGCCAAGCTCTCTATGTGCACCCGATCGAATTCAAGTTGATACAGAGCACGGAAGAAGTAGGCGACCGCCTTGTTGTTGGCGTCGAACATGTCCCTCGATCCTGGAGCGAGGAAGTTCATCGGTTGGACATAGCCTGTGTCCATCGTGACATCCCAAAAGATCTGACCCTTTCCACGGAGGAACGCCGTCATCAACTTACTCCACATCTGGTAGTTTTTACCATAGAAGTGTGGAGGACCCGAACCCCATTCGTGGTACGCCATCGTTGGATCTTAGACTGGTTAGAGTCAATCAAGACCCGTAACCGGCTCTGATACCACTTGATGGACCGAAACAGCAAACCAGAGAGGGGGAGTGAATGGGAGTCGATAAAAATTCTTCTCGAAAGAGATGGAGGCTCCAACAAGATGAACACGACTTCCAACACACATCTCGGACTCAACTACCAAAGTTGGTCAAGACCACGTAGCCACTGGAGTGCTACTGATCCCAGGAACCAACACACAGCCTTCCAAGCCAAAACTCACGAACACACCCAGCGGAAACTTGGACGGCTTGCTGCGTGTGCTACACTGGTCAGACCGATGGCCTACGCCGGTCAGACCGGTGGACAGAGCCGGTCAGGCTGGTGGCTGCAGCAGTCGCACAACAAGCATTCCAGAGAGCCTCAGTGACTTCTCTAGGCCCTGGAACAAAAACACCTTCAAAACACAACCTGCAAGGAAGAAGAACCCTACACAAAGCCTAATAAAACACCTCCAAACCTGCCAAGAACTTACCAGCAACAACACTACCCAAAGCACACGGATCAAGTAGTTCACCTGAGACAAATCCCACCAAGGGCTCACACCGGTCAAGAGCACCGGTCAGAACAGTGAAACCTGGGCAGCACGGGATGAACAGACCCCGCAGGTCAACTCCTCCAAATCCAACTTCCGATCTCCCGATTCGCTCCACGGATCCGAACAAGACTTTGCCATAGTAGGAACACCTCATGGGCACTCCATTGCCAAGTTATGGTCCACAAAAACTCATTGAATCAAGAGGAATCGAAGGATTTCCACCAAGAACACCACAAACCCTAGGACAACGAAAACCCCAAAATCGAGACCTTTGCTCACGGATTTGGGAGGAGAATCAAAGGGAAAACAACCACGAAGGGTACAAGCATACATCCCCCAAGAAATCCCCAAGAGAACGACCTCGAAATCTCTCCAAGAAAATCGCCAAGAAAAAAGGCTCCGAAAATCACAAGAAAGGAAAAATGGGAAGAACTCAAACAAGCCTTGAGGAACCACGTCGAATCATCTATACATACCATGAAGGTTCATACAAGGTCTAGCTTCCGCCCGATCATCCTACCCTCTCACAAGATCTCACCATGAAGCTCTCAAGCTAGTCCTAGAAATTCCAAGGAAAATGGAAAAGGAAAATAGCAAAACAAATGAGCTAGGGTTCCAAGAGATGGCTGCCATCCTCTCACCACTTTGGTTATATGGAGGCAACCGAAACTCTAAAATACCCTTACTAGCTAATTAGGGATACATGCCCTTCGACGGCGAATTTGGAAGTGTTTGTCATCGCTCCATCAAACGGATGCCCAGCGACCGCAAACTTGCTTAGCCTCGACGCAAGCATTGTGATCCCAATGTGTGTCCTCCGCTTCGAAGTCTCCGGACTGCGTCATCACACACCGATCAGACCCAACGGTCAGACCAGTCCGATGCCACTGCACCTCCGTCTTCAGTTCTTTGGTCTTGGCTTTGTGGATCAACCAAGGATCCCAGTGGTTTTCTGGTGAACCACTGGAAACCTCACGAACTCGGTGTAGCATCCGCCAATCGCCACTCATGACTCGGCTCCCACGTAGTCCCGGCTCGACCTTGGTTTTGAGGCTCAACCAAGAAACCGTCCATGACTTCATCTTGCCATTTTTTCCATCATGCGGCCCGCACTTGACTCCGCTGGCCACCGGGTCCCTCGAACGAAGCCTACTTGTCTTCTCCACACCTGGAGGCCTCACCGGCAACGACCTTTCGCGCTTGTTCTTCACCTGCACCAACACCAGTCAAGCCACAACCTGCACCTGCAATACTTAGCCAAGAATTAGTCGACACAACGTTGTCAATCACTCATCACACCAGGAAGCGACCATCCACCGGTCCTCGAACCACACATGGTCCTCAGAAACTGACACGATGTCTACGAGCACACAAGAATACATTCAATAAACAAAACAATACACAAAGCATGAAAAGCTTAAAGGGAGAACACGGTTTGGGTCTAGGACCGTGAACACAAGCAACACTCGGAACTATCGGGATATTTGGATGATCACATACAAGAGCTAGCTATGTGTTTGGTGTCTTTTAATTAAGTAAAATCAAGTGTATGTGTTATTTCAAAGAAATACCTATTTATAATTAAGCAAGTTATGTTTGTATTTAAAACACGAGGTAAGCCTATTCCAATTTTATTTATAAATATTCAAGTACGATTTATGCAAATTAAAAATTTAATTTTAAAAGAAGCATGTAAAAGCATCTAGGCGTTTATCTTTATATTTTGAGTTATTCTAATCAAATTATAATTTAAAAAAACATTGATATTCATTTTAATCAAATTAACATTTAATTAATAAATCTCGGGATATAGCCTATGTTACATTTTAGTAGAAAGCAAATTGCATAAGCATTAATCAAATTAAGTTTGATTATGATAACCGATGTATACATCTAATTAGCTTTTAATTTAAAGAACTATTCAAATAGTATTAATCATATTAACTTTCTTATGAAAATACGTGTTGAACTCTAATTAGATTTTAATTAGAAAAGCATATGCAATAGAATTAATCATATTTAATATTTAAATAAATTATAAAATAAAAACATGTTCAACATTGGTCCTACAACGTAGTTTGAGTTGATATGAACCTAACACAACATGAAACGATGGAAACAAAGCTAAAACGCAAAAGATACTGCCAAAACAAGGTTCTAAAACTAACGGGCTTGAAAAGACGGTCGCGTAGACACTAAGAACGCTTAAAAAGGATAAAAACGAAAAGGATATGGCTAAAACAAGGTTCAGGGGCTTTTCTGTGAAGAAACAGGGCTTCTAGAGGCTTAACTGCAAGAAATCAGGACCTAAACATAATTATGCATATAAACCAAATGTCTATAGCGCAAATGATCAAGTCTAGGATCTTGGGTGGAATTTCTAGAGAGATCAGAGGCTTAGATACAAAAGGAAGATCCTAATTGTAAGGATTTTAACAAGTGGGAGGACCGGCTTGCGAAATAAAGAAAGTTGAGGGGGTCTTATGAAAAATGCCCGGGTTGACTGGTATCCGGCTGGATTGACTTGGGTCACGAGTGAAGATGGTCCGTCCGCGCCAAATCTGACAGCGAGCGACGCCCACAAGCGCTCGGGCGGCGGCAGGCGTGCCTCAGATGGCGGCGCACGGCGTAGCGCGGCGGTGGGCACGCCGACGAGGCTCGATTTCCAGCTCCCGGTCACCAAACATGATGCGGTTGGGCTCTATGCGAAGCTAGAGATGCGAGGAACTCATCCAAGACACTTGTGTGGAGGCTCGGGCAACGGTGAGAGCACCGCGGCGGCCACGGCGGACGGCGCATGGCCGGCGAGCGGCGGGGAGTGTTGCGGCAGCATAGGCACTAGGAAAGAAAGAGGGTCGTGTTGCTCACCACACGATGGAGGTTCGGAGAAGCAGCGGGCGACGAGGATGGAGCGGCGGAGGAGATCGACTCCAACGGACGAGCTTCGGTCGTGGTGCGATGTGGCTCGGTCCGGCGGGGGAAGGAGAAGCTCCGGGCACGGGATCCGTCGTGCGGGCGGTGTGGGAGGAGAGGGAAGACGTGAGGAGACCGAGGAGATGCTCACCGGCGACGAGGGGCTCTGGGCGGCTGGCAATGGCGCGACGGCAGGATCCCTGGCGGTGGCGCGTGTGGGAGAGAGGAGAGAGGATGCGGGAGCGCGATTGATGGGGGGACAACTAGGGGCTCTGGGTGAGCTTTAATAGAGCAAGGAGGGGGAGAGGGGGCGACGGCCAGGAAGTAGTGGCCATTAAGGGCCATGGCGGCAGCCGGTCTTGATGGTAATCAAGGAGGGGGTGGGTTTGAATGGAGAGGAAACTGAAGGGAGTTAAGGGAGGAGTGAAGTCGGGGCTTCATTGCATCTTGATGGCGAGCTTGAAGGAGGGGAGGCGCGGGAGACGCAGAAACGGCCGGCGGCACGACACTGCGAAGCAGGGGAGGGGGAACCAGAGGTAGGGGAAGGGGCCGACAGGTGGGCTCGGTTGGTTAGCAAGAGAGAAGAGAGAGAGGAAAGGGGAGGGGAAGAGCTGGGCCGCTGGAAGCTCGGTAGGCCGTGCGGGCTGAAGCTGGGCTGTGGCGCGCATGCGTGCGTGCGAGAGAAGGAGAGGCCAACGGCCTGATTGGTCTGTGGGCCGATGGAAGGGAGCGGGCCGGCTGGGCCGAAAGAGAGAAGAGAGAAGGAAGATCGGCGGGCTGAGAAGAAAAAAGAAAAAGAGAGGGAGGGAACTGGGCTGGGCCAAAAGAGAAAGAGAAAGAGGGAGAGAAGAGGGTTTGGGTTTTCTATCTTTTTCAAACTCATTTTCAAACTTTTGAAATTTAAACTATTTTCAAACTCTTTTTCAAACTTTGGAAACTTCACTCAAACATAAAACCATGCATTCAAATTATGATGCTCAAGAACTTGTTGCTTCTAAAATTATTAAAATGATATTTAAATATTTAAAGGCTAATTTTTTGATAATTTATTTCATCCTTAGAAAATTAAAACTATAACACCATGTTGCTTACATTATTTTGGTGATGGAATTTTTAGGGTGTTACAGGTCGTAGGTGAGAGGAGAGTGGGGAGGGACAGCGGCTGGTGAGGGGTGGGCACGAAGGCATCTGGTGGGAAAGGGCAGCACCGGTGGAGTAAGGTTGTTGGGGCAGTAGCAACAGATAGGGAAGGGGTTGGGGCTATAGGAGCATTGATGGGGCGGAGGCAGCCGACAGGGAACGGGGTAGCGTCGCGGTGGGAAGAGGACAACGTCGCGGTGGAGGAGGGTTGGTGGGGCGGCGGCAACACATGGGGAAAGTGGGTGGCATCGCGGTGGGAATAGGCGGCTTCAATGGTGGCGCTGGTGGACCGACATGGTTGATGGGGTGGCGGCGCTGGAAAGGCATGCATGCGTGCTCATTTGGGAAGACTGTGTTAACACCAAAAAGTGGTACAGAAAGGAGGCTGATTTGTGGACCAAACTTGGTAACAAATTCCGTTCGGCAAGGAAAGATTTCTTCAGAAGATTCGGCAGAAATGCCTGCGGTCGACAGTTTGTTTCCGTTCGGCAAAAGGACTGTTTGCGCTGGATTTGTGGGATCGCGTGGTGACGTGGCCCGAACGGAAGGAAGGGACGAATGGATGGATAAGCATTCGCACTTGGGCATTAAATTAGGTATCAAATATTGCTCTCGTAGTCCACCTGGAGTCGTGCTAGGACAGGGTATAAATATGAACCCTGGGTGTATGTAATTGTAATCGAACATTCTCATAACAAACCAGTTTTACGCCAAACTTTCGAGTCCTCTAGTTGTGTCGTCGAGTTCTTCGAGAGGGTTCATCGATCCGTCGACCTCCGTAAGTACCAGCAACCTTGTATCATGTCTAGTATCATGCGGTGGATTTAGATCGTGATGCAAGTAGTCTTGTTACCATGCCTAGTATCATGTAGTGGATTTAGGCTTGGTCCAAGAGGGTTTGTTGTTAGATCATGAGCCATGCGGTAGGCTAAGATCTAGCTTGGAGCTAGTTATCGGCTCTATTAGATTTGGCAAGATCTAATAGATTCATTAAGTTACCACGTGTTGCTTTGAGTTTTTACTTTATGTTTAAATTCATGTAACACTCTTTTGCCCAATTTAGATTGATTTGAATCGGCTTTATCTCGTTTGGTGATCTTTATGTTACACGTTCATATCTTTGGCTTAATACGGCACGTGGATTAAGTGTTCTTTAATAGCCGAACCCGAATCAATCTAAGTTGTCACATGTTGTGGGTTCAAGCTTGCTAATCTTGCGTGAATCTTGAAAGAACCGGGTATCATGCGGTAGATGCAGATTTTTGGGTTGTTTTAGAGCTAATCATTCGGTGGATTAGATTTCGATTCAATCTGATAGATTTCTCATCCTTGGCAATGTTTGTTCCTTCTTCATGGATCCCGATTCGGCTGTACAGCTGTATTCGGTTATGCCTTCCCGAGTAAAACGTGCTTATAAGTTTTGTTTTAAATAATGTGTGCTTCTAGCCTTCCATATTTAGATTGTATCATGCTGTGGATTAATCTTTCTATGGTTGGTGGTGTGATTTCAAACATGTTATATCATGCGGTGGATTAACTTGTTTGGATTCATGCTTGACGGGTTTTAAAGTACCTAGACATGCGGTAGACTAGTGCTTTGGGCCTATGCATGCTTGTTTACCTCATATTTATGAGTATGCTTTACTTTACTTATTTTTATTTGTTGTTTATCATAAAAAATCGGTCATGGTCATGCACGTGCAGCGTTATTTAAACAAAGACCGATCTTTTGTCATGCTCACGTCATCCATTTGGCTATGCTCTGTTTTATACCCTAACGATTCCGAATGATTTTCAAATCTGTTGACAGATAGCTTCTCATAGCTATATGTCTCTCTACATGGCTTTCTAGCCGCAAATATGGAACTGTCTGGTACCACCCGGCAACTTCCAAGCTTTGGTATTTAACCGCGTTATCCTTTGTTAATTTCAGGAAAATTGACTGGCACGCTTTGGAATCTGTTTACGTGTTAAGCCAGCTTCGTTCGGCTTGCTGTGTGCTTGGCGCAGGGTGCGGATTTTGCGTCAACACACTTTTTGGCACGCTCGGTGGGACCAATCTTGTTGAATCAAGATGCCTGAAATTGGCGACGTCATGGACGTCACCATTGATGACTTGTCTCCAGAACAACAAGCGTAGCTGAATGACGCCATTGACCAATTCCAGCAGAAGTGCTTGATGTCATTCAGCAAAAACAGAAGTGGCGTCCCGTACCTTAAATCTGAAATGCCCAGGGTTCTGTTGCCAGGGGAACCTGATTCCATAGCTTTTCAAGAGAAACAAGAGGCTCTGAATGCTTTTCGGGAGACTATAGAAACCGTGATGGGTAGGCATAATACGGCTTTCTTGAATATGTTCAAGCAGATGATGATCGGCGTATTTGGCCCAGGCATGGAGAGGATGCTTAGTCGAGTATCCCCTCACACATCTTCTACAGAGGTTGGAGAAACCAGCTCTGCTCAGCCGGCGGGTACTCAATCACCACTGCAAGGCCAACCAGTCCAACCACCTCCACAAAGCATTGGGAGTCAGCCAGTCCAACCACCTCCACAAAGCATGGGGAGTCAGCCAGTCCAGCCGCCTCTGCAAAACAATGGAGGTCAACCAGTTCAGCAGCCGAACCCGTACCAGGCGATGCCCAACATGCCTACATATGGGGACATGGCGTTCGGTTCGTCTGGAATGCCGTCTAATTCTACTTACAAGATAGCCCCGGCCAATAACAGGTTGCACAAAATATGTATGGTGGGGGATATCATGAGGTTATGGATTATGGCGCTATAGATGCTTTCCCAAATCCTGGGTACGGTACGGCTGCAGGAATGCAAGATGATGATACCCTGGTACAGAAAATGGCCGATGTGATGCAAAATCAATTCGGCCTTAAACCTAAAATGCAAGGACCAGCTTATACGCCTCCTTTCCCAGAGTGGTACTACAGGGTGATCTTGCCACCAAGGGTGAAGCCTCCTACAGAGTTTACAAAGTTCTCTGGGCAGGACGATACAAGCACTATAGAGCATATTGCCCGATATCTAATGCAGCTTGGAGAAGCTTCAGCTGATGAGGCATTCAGGGTTAGATATTTCCCTCTGTCATTAACAGGCTCAGCGTTTCAATGGTTTACTTCTTTGCCTCCTCAGTCAATCGGCACATGGAAGTTCCATGCCCATTACTTTAGTGGTAGCTCTGAAAAGAAGTTGATTGACCTGGCTACCTTGAAACAGACGCACAATGAAACGCCTCTGGAATTTCTCAGAAGATTCAGGGAGGTCAAGGGCATGTGCTTCTCTTTGACTCTGCCGGATGATCAGCTGGCTGACATGGCTGTTGCGGGGATGTTGCCAGCTATTCGGGAGAAATTGTTTGACATGGAATTTGACAACCTTGGTCAGTTGTCCCAGAAGCTGTCATTGATGAGTAATCAAGCTTACGGGTTCAAGAAGGATACCAGATTTGCCAAGCACCATGACATAGCTGATATCTACAACTAGTTCCTCGAGAAGGCTGACCAGGTGGAAGACTTTGATGATGATGAGGAAGTAGCCGCGGCTGAGATCATGTGGGGCAAAGAGCCTTTGACTGTGAACCAGCGGTGGATAAAGCAAACCAAGGGCACGTATGACTTTGATGTCACCAAGGCTGACAAGCTATTCGAGTTCTTGGTGAAGGAAGGCCGAATCAAGCTGCCTGAAGGGCATTCTATGCTTTGGCCCGATGTAGTCAAAGAGAAATGTTACTGTGGTTTTCATGATAGAAACTCTCACTCCATTAATGATTGCAGGGTCTTCAGGATGAGGATCCAAAAGGTTATCCAGGAAGGGCATTTGAAATTTGATAACAAGATGAAACTGGATGGCCACCCTTTCCCTCAAAACATGGTTGGCTTTTCCGTCAATATGGTGACTGCCGAAGAGAAGGGAAAAGTGAAAGTCCTGACTTCAGCTAGAGCAAGATAGGATGGATCAGTGGATCCTACACGACAAGTGACGGTGGAGCAAGTCCATAGGGAAGCTCCTCGCATCCTGAGGAGCCAGATTGAAGTTGGGGAGTCCTCTGGGACCAAGCCCAGGGTTACCACACGCATTCTCCTTAACAAATGGCAGTGTCAGCAGGAAAGGGAATGCTACCAGAAGCAAAAATATGAATAGGAGAGGCGCATGTTTGAAGAAGAGGCGCGCAGGAGAGAACTAGAAGAGCACACGCGGGAACAGGAGCGTGCACACTAGGGATGCACATTCTTTAGACACTGCTAAAACGAAGGCTTGAAGCTCCCCACATTGAAGAATTGCCCTGAATGCAGTGATAAATATTCTGAATACAGGCAGGAAACTGTCAATCGCCGATCCATCCATGAAAGAATTGGGAGGATTCATCCTAATGACGGTCGGCGTCTAAAAATAAATGAGGTCATTGATCACCCAAGGAAAAGGCAAGCCGACCAAAGATGGGTTGATCAAGAAGAAGAGGAGTGCGAGTACATCTGGCAAGAAGGACAGTGGTGCCCGCCTGGCTTGAGGAAAAGCCAAAAGAGAAGGGTTCAACGCTTGAGGAACCGAGAATTGAAGCAGGCGGGAATCCAGAAAAAGCAAGTGTGGCGCCCAAAAGACAAGCCTGAAGGATCGGGTCGTTCGGCTCCAGCATGCATGGTATATTTTCTGCCGAATGAGTTCATGGCCTCCGCTAACCAAGTTGTACAGGAGGAAACATCTCCGGATATCAATGAGGATGAGGAGCTTGGGGGGTTAATGGCGCAACTGGTGTTGGCCAAGCAGGCCACCTTTGACAAACCGGCCAGGAATCGTCACATGAGGCCGTTATATTTGAAGGGATACGTCAATGGCAAGCCATTGACCAAGATGTTTGTTGATGGCGGGGCTGCGGTCAACGTGGTGCCGTACACCACCTTCAGGAAGCTAGGCATGGGCCCCGGAGACTTGACGCCGATGAGCATAATTCTGAATGATTTCGCTGGAAATCCTTCATATACCAAAGGCTGTGTGCACATGGACCTGATGGTTGGGTCCAAAACATTGCTCACGACCTTCTTTGTTATTGAAGACAAAGGAGCCTATAACTTACTGCTTGGACGGGACTGGATCCATGCCAATTGATGCATCCCATCTACCATGCACCAACAGCTCGTTCAGTGGGTAGATGAAGATATTGAAGTAGTTCAAGCAGATGATTCAGTGAGCGTGGCAAACGTCGAACCAGCTTTCTGGGAATATCAAGGCATCGATTGCTTCTCAGGGAAAGACTGGGGTGAAGGTCCTGTTGAACCTGTCAGTAGTAATCAACAGCCGATTCAAGCAGTCGGCTCTTACAGTAATTTTTAAATGGATAATCTAGTTGATGGAACTGATGGAAAGTTAGGGCGTGGGTTCATGTCGGCTGACAAATTAAAAGAAATTGACATTGGAGAAAGTGATAAGCCAAGGCCGACATTTATCAGTGCTAACTTGGAGTCTAGTTTCAGAGACAAGTTAATCAAGTTGTTAGAAGAATATAAAGATTGCTTCGCTTGGGATTATTCGGAGATGCCTGGTTTGGATCGTTCTATTGTTGAGCATCGGTTGTCAATCAAGCCTGGTTTTAGACCTTATAAGCAACCTCTCCGAAAAATCTACAAGGATGAAGTATTGGCCGACGTGAACAAAGAAATTGAAAGATTGCTTGATGCAAACTTCATTCGGCCACGCAGGTATGCGGAGTGGATCTCTAACATCGTCCCTGTTTACAAGAAAAATGGGAAGATGAGGGTTTGCATAGATTTCAGAGACTTGAACAAAGCTACTGCCATGGATGGATACCCAATGCCTGTTGCTGATTTACTGGTTGATGTTGCTGCTGGACATAAGGTTATCAGTTTTATGGATGGTAATGCAGGGTACAACCAAATATTTATGGCGATAGAAGACATATCGAAGACATCCTTCAGGTGTCCTGGTCATATAGGCCTGTTTGAGTGGATAGTCATGACATTTGGGTTGAAAAATGCAGGTGCAACCTATCAACGAGCCATGAATTATATCTTTCATGAGTTGATCGGCAAAATTGTCGAAATTTATATTGATGATGTCATGATCAAGTCTGTGAATCATGACTCACACTTGAAGGATGTGAAAAGAACTCTAGAGTGCACTCCAAAGCATGGGTTGAAGATGAATCCAAACAAGTGTGCTTTTGGAGTTTCAGCTGGATAATTCCTGGGATTTTTGGTGCATGAAGGAGGGATTGAAGTTGGCAAGAAAAGCATGAAGGCTATTGATGAAGTTGTTCCTCCAACCAATCTCAAGGAGTTGCAATCACTACTTGGCAAGGTCAATTTTGTGAGGAGGTTCATTTCAAACTTGTCACAAAAGGTTTTTCCCTTTTCTCCGCTGCTAAGGATCAAGAAAGACCAGAAGTTTATATGGGGTGACGAACAACAAAAGGCTTTTGATGAAATCAAGCGATACATGAAGGAACCACCAGTGCTGGTACCTCCGCAGTTGAACAAGCCTTTCAAGTTGTACGTGGCGGCCGATACCCAAACCATTGGATCGGCCCTTATACAAGACTTTGAAGGAAAGGAACGGGTAGTAGCGTACCTTAGCCGAAAATTACTTGATCCTGAGACCAGGTGTTCGGCTGCGGAGAAGTTGTGCTTGTGTGTGTACTACTCATGTACAAAGTTTCGGCACTACTTGTTGAATGCGAATGCATTGTATATTCGAAGTTTGATGTAATAAAACATATGTTATCTATGCCAATTTTGAATGGAAGGATTGGCAAGTGGATTTTGGCCTTATCTGAGTTTGAGCTGAAGTTGGAATCGGCAAAAGCCATTAAAGGTCAGATTACTGCCGATTTCATTACTGAGCATCGTGATCCGTCAATTGATTTGCTTGAGATTACCCCGTGGGCATTGTTCTTTGATGGATCATCATGTGGCAAAGGTGGTGGAGTTGGGATTTTGTTGATTTCACCCAAAGGTCAGATGTTCGAGTTTGCTATCCCTATTCAGCCTACTATCACAAACAATCAAGCTGAGTATGAGGCACTGCTTAGAGGGCTTCAATATTTGAAAGAAGCAGGGGCTGTTTCAGTTGAAATTTATGGAGATTCAGAGCTGGTTATAAAACAATTGAATGGCCAATATGAATGTAGAAGTGATGCCCTGAGGAATTACTACGAAGAATGCAGGGAGATCTTAAAGAGTTTTCAGTTAGTAATTCTACAGCATATTCCTAGAGAACAAAATGCAGAGGCAAACAGGTTGGCTCAAAGTGCTTCAGGTTATAGGGAAAATCAAGAAGCATTTGCCATGGAGGTATGTGCTTTCGGGAGCGATCTAGCTGAGGATGATTGGAGAAAGGAGATTGTTTGGAGGATCCATCCCGAAATGTTTCTAGGAAGCTCAGGTATAAAGCTATAAAATTTGTTCTTCTGGATGGACGTTTATTTTACAAATCATTAGATGGGGTGTTGATGCAATGCCTGGGTCCAGAAGAAGCAAAGAAAATGATGAGTGAGGTGCATGATGGGCTATGTGGAGCGCATCAATCGGCCTATCGTATGAAATGGGTTATTAGGCAAGCTGGATGTTTTTGGCCGACGATGTTGGAAGATTGCTTTGAGTATTACAAAGGTTGCCAAGATTGTCAGAGGTTTGGAAATATTCAAAGGGTTCCGGCGTCAGCATTGAATCCAATTATCAAGCCATGGCCATCCAGAGGATGGGGTATAGATTTGATTGGCCAAATAAATCCTCCATCTAGCAAGGGGTATAAATTCGTGCTTTTGGCAACAGATTACTTCACCAAATGGGTTAAGGAAATTCCACTGAAGAAAGTAACATCAGAGAACATGGTTGAGTTTGTTAAAGAACACATCATCTACAGGTTTGGAATTCCTCAAACAATTACAACTGATCAAGGAGCTCAGTTTGTATCTTTGGAATTCAGGGAGTTTGCCGAAAGCATGGGGATCAAATTGTTTAATTCTTCTCCTTATTACGCCCAAGCTAATGGTCAGGCAGAGGCTTCTAACAAAATCATGATCAAGCTTATACAAAATAAAATTGATCAGAAGCCAAAAAGGTGGCATTCAGTACTCAATGAGGCTTTATGGGCTTACCAAATGGCTCCTCATGGAGCTACAAAGACCTCTCCTTATGAGTTGGTTTATGGGCATCATGATGTTTTGCCCTGGGAAATACAATCAGATTCTAGGAGAGTGGTTTTGCAAAAGGATTTAAGCTCCAAAGATTATAGTGGCTTAATGATGGATGAGTTAGAAGATTTGCATATGATTCATCTTAGAGCCCTAGAAAACATTGAAAAGAACAAGCTGCGAGTTGCTAAATATTACAACAAGAAAGTAAAGGTCAAGCAATTTGCAGAAGGGGATTTGGTTTGGAAAGCGTTACTACCGATTGGAACTAAATATAGTGCGTTCGGCAAATGGTCCCCGAATTGGGAAGGACCTTTTCGGGTAGTCAGGTGTGTGCCTAGTAATGCTTACATATTGAAAACTTTACTACGAGAGAAGTTTTCTGCTGCAATAAATGGAAGATATTTGAAGAAATATTATCCTAGTATTGAAATTGATCATTGATTACAAGCACCATGATTACAAAATAGACAGAAATAGTCGGCGCTCAGGGAGGAAGCCGCCTTTAGAACAAAAAATCTTAACAGGAAATGGCCAATACTGATGTGTATTGCCCTTAGCACAATAAATATTACACATTCCAAATGTTTTTTGCAGGCTTTTATTTGACAATCCAGCTACTCAAGATTACAAGGGGGTGGGAAGCAGAAGGCCTGGAGAAAGAAGCGAAAGTATGCTTCATTCATCTTTCTTGTTTTGCTTCTTTAGCTCCTCCCTCTTCAACTGTTCCAGGACCACCGTGACGGCAACCTGGAAGCTTCGGGGTGGCCATGACTTGCAGCCTCCATTAGGCTGTCCCAGGCGGCCTTCAGGTTACTGTACCTATCGGAGACATCTAAGGGAGAAGAACAGTTGTTAGAAAACAAAGATCTAAGCCTAAGCATGGAGTCAAATAAAGATGGAAGTTTTATACCCTACCAACGCCTCCAAGCTCATGCGGTGTTCGCGTTCGGCGTTGCAGCTAGCGGTGATGTCCCGCAAGTTGTGCTCCAGATGCCGAATGCGGCGGCGCAGCTGGTGGTTGGCCCTTTGTTTCGGTGTGGCGTTCTCTTCTTCCTCAGAGGAGTCAAAAAAAGATGTACTCAGGTACTTCTTCGGTCCCAAAGATTTCTTCAGGGAGTAAGTCAAGGCTGGAGAGAAACAGTAAGGGGTGAACCATGTGATTGCAAATAAGAGCAAGAAACAGATTTGGGAGAAAACTCACTTCGAATGGTACGCTTCTTTGGTGGAGTGTTGTCTTCCTTGATGGGTTGCTTTCCTTTGTCCGCCATGGCTTTGGGGTTTTCTCTTCTGGAGCGGGGGGAGAAGATGTGAAGTGATGGAGGAGTATGCGAATGGATTTGCAGGGCATCTCAGAGGGCTATTTAATTGACTGAGAGAGCGCATTGGGAGTGATGACTGGTTGGCGTGCGTTATTGGAATACCAAAAGGCAGGGTTTTCTTCCCGAATGCAGAGGGTTTTCATTGAACAGTGTTTATTGTTCCCGAACTAAGGATTTTCTATGGATTTTGCGCCAAGGGGCAGTTGTTTTCGCGTATTCGGCTCAAGTAAAATTCCCGAATTCGTTTGAAAACAGTAAATTTCACATCTACAGACAGAGGAGATCATCATAATACAAGCATGGAAATTAAAATTCTTTATTTATTGCCGAAGATCAAGCATCCCTAGTACAATCTAATCAAAAAGCCTGTTTAGCACAGACTGGGGATGAGTGAGTTCGGTAATGGCATCGTCGTGGCCATCGAGGTGCTCCAAGATGACTTCGATCTCATCGATGTCTTCTGGTGCGCCGCCCTGGAAGCCGCGCGGCTGGATGGAGTAGTCGACGCCGGTGTGCGTCGCCATGGCGGCCAAGCCCAGGGTGGTGCCGAGGCGGATGCCGTGCACAGCCACCTCGTCCACGCGGTCTTCTACCGTGGCGAGGCGCTCCGCCGGCGTGTCTCCAGGAGCGTTCACCTTGTCAGCCAATTGCTTCACCACCATTTTCAGCTGGTCAAGCTCGGCGTCGCGGGCTGCAAAGTGCAAGGCAATGATGGTTAGTATCAAAGTCGAATTGGATTGGAGGTTAATCTAAGGAGTATACCGTCGATGGTTGCCAGAAACTGTTTGCGCTGGTCCTCCCACTCGAGTTCGGCGATGCAGGCTTTCTTGGAGATTTCTCCCAGCTCGCACCGGATTCGTCACGCTCGTCGTAGGGCACGGGGGAGTAGTTGTTCGACTCCGAGGAGTCGTCCGGCAGGGCCGGATTCATGGCCGGCGCAGGGGCCGCATTCCATTGGATGAGCCTAAAACAGAGAAGATCGTCAGAAACAGAAGGAAGTCTAGGAAGAATCATAAGGGAAGTTGACGATCACTGCCTCCGACGCGCGCCGGCACGGCTTCCTTCCGCCTCGTCGGCGGCGCGGCGCCTGTTGCTGCTACCCGTCATTAGTTCTTGGAGCTGCTCTTGTGGTGGAAAAAGCAAACTTAGATTGGCAAAGATTTGAAGGCTAAAGGCTTGGTGAAAAGCTGGGGGCACCTACGGTTTTATTTATAGGAATGGTGAAGAGATCGTGGCCCTGGATCGTGGTGCATATCCCGAGAAACTTGGAAAGTGGAGAGGTTTCCTTAACCGAATCGCCGTCGAGTCATTTGGAATTCAAGCTGAGTCATATTCGGTTAACTAGCTCGGCTGAGTTGCGGTCGGGGTGCTGTTCGGGTATGGCACTGTTTGACCGCAGTTACTGAATGAATCGTCCAGGAAATTGCAAACAAGGTAATGCAGAGAAAGGGAATGAAGTTTATAAAAGGCAAGGTTACAAGGACGATTGGTTCAGTTATACATTGCTTAGTACAATCAAATGTTCAAGTACTTTGCGATTGCGCTAGAGGCATTTGATATTATCTGATGGATATTCTCCAGTCGTTCCTGGTAATCTCTTTGAGTATTGGACAAGGCGGAGAGTTGTGCTTCGAGATGGTTTGCTTCAGTCATGGCCGCTGATGCTTCGTCTTGGATTTTCTCTGTTAATCCAGGGAGTTCGGCTATCTTTTTCTCATCAGCTTCGATTTCGGCTAACAGATTCCTCAACTCAGTCTCTAATGCAGCTTTTTTGGCAATTTTCAATTCAAGAGCAGATTGTAGTTTGGCCAGCATCTCCTTGTTGCTCTCAATTTGGGCTTGTGATCCTTTCGCAGCTTGTTTAGCTCTGGCTTTCTTTTGCTCAAGAACTGGTCGGGAGGATTGGCTCTTCAAGGCTCACCTTATTGCCACATAGTGAATGTCTAGATCTGAGATAGGCTCTAGGGAAACTTTGATGTCTTCAGGGAGCTCTTGATCGATGGATTCAAGCATTTCCTCGAAGTGATCAACATCTCTGACTTGATCTCGGGCATCTTTTTGCAGCCAGGAAAAGATTTCTCTAAGCCTTGCATGGTTTTCCTACAACAGAACCTGATTTGGAGTTTCTCCATCCCCTGTTTCGGCAGTTGGATCATTCACCATAAATGAAGAGCTTGGTGGTGGTGAAGTTTGATCCTGAGAGAGAAGGATTGCCGAATTTGGAATGGTTTATTGAAAGGAGATAACAGAGTTGGGTGCCTGCGCTTACCTCACGCCTGATTCCCTGAATTGGGGCAGGAACTTGTTCAGGTTCAGGGGAAGTTTCTTGGGCGACCAGTGGAACAGGAGTCTGAGGAGTTCTTGGCAAAGCTGAAGCTTCTACTTGAGGGGAAGCTGGTGCAGTCCCTGGTAAATTTGAGGCTTCTGGCTGAGATGAAGGTGGATTCATACCTGGTGAAGCTGGAACTTCTGCTTGAGGAGGGGGTGATTGGATCCCTGGTGAAGTTGAAGTTTCCGCTTGAACAGGAGATGGTTGAGTCCTTGGAGAACTTGGACTTGAAGTATGTTGAGGGGAGATCTCCACAGGTTGGCTCACCAGTGTTTCTTCTGCAAATACCAGACGAAGAGTAAATGCCAGAGTAAATGATGACCTTTGAAGAGAAAACATAATAAAGATCATACCAACAGTGGTTCTTTTCTGCTTGGCAGCTGGAGGTGCAACCAAGGGTAGAGCTTTTCTCTTATCAGAGGTTGAGCTGACGAGAGTAGGGTCCATTGTGGCATATTTGGCCATCAGCTGAGCCAAAGTTGTGGACTTGAATCCCAAGGCAGAGATTGGGCCTACTACATTATAAGAAATTGTCCTGGCTCGAGGGACAGGTACTGTATTCTGCAAGGGGTGACCAAAATCATGATTAGTAGTGAAGACTATGCCTGGTCAAAGAAAAGATAAGTGTGTTACCTCTGCAGTTGGCTGAAAGTCAGGCATCAGCTCAAGACAGAGTGAGTGCACTGGCTCACTGAAGATGTGGTTATGGAATTCTTGCCACTAGGAGATGAAGAGAGGGTGAGCTATTGTTGTTGGTGTGAAAAGCCAGGTATAAAGAGTTGGGCTGCATTGATATTCAAATACCCTTCTGGCTTGAATGCTCTCTGTGATTTCCTCTCTGGGTTTGAGGAATTCATGAAGAAATAACCTTGGAGGCATTTGGCCACATCCTAGCTGTCGGGCCATCATATTTGGCTGATAATATTCATAAGTGCTGTGATTTAACCTTCCCCCGCAAAATTCTGCTGGCAAGGCACATGGATGGATAAAGATATTGAAGATTTCTATAGATCTTGCATCATGGCATCCAGTTTCGAAAGAGAATTCAAAGGGGAGGGTCAAATTATCATTGTTCAGATAAGGGAGCCAAAGGGGATCAGTAAAACCTCTGAAGAAGAGCTTAAAAAGCTGACTGACATTCTGGTCAATAGATATGGTTGAAGCAGCTTCTCCATGGGTTTGGCATCCTCTGGTAATCTGAGCTTCTCCTTCCTTGTGGCTGGATGAAGGGAAATGTCGATTGTTGAGATTGATGTCAACAATCCGGTGCATGTACAGTTGCAGCCACATCTGCACAAACCACCAAGGGCCGTTGACACAAAATATCTTCTGGCCGGTGTGCATTTGAGAAATAGTCTGATGGAGCATATGATATACACTCCCTAGGAGATATTTGCCAAGGGGGACGCGATGACCAGTAGCCAAATCTGTAGCCATTGTAATGTGGTTCAAAGTTGGCTCATTGGCTTTACCGTAGAAGATGAATCTACACAGCCACATGTTCAGAAATGCCCTGCATTCAACTTCACCCAGGGGGTCGTCTTTCATGTGATTCTGGATATATGACTTGTATCCACTTCCTGTCTTCACTCCTTTTTGCCTTGTGGAGCCTTTGTATTGGAAGGGATACATGGGTCCTGAAATATCAAGGCCGGTCATCATGTATACATCGGCCAAAGTAGGATACATTGGGCCGTGACCAAAGAGGAAAGCATTGACGCCATTTGACCAGAAATGACAGGCTGCTATTAAGAGATTTTCATTCTTGGGGTCTCGGCTAGAGCTAACTCCAAGCACTGGGCGATGCGGAGGCTGTCCCAATTGCTGGTTTTGGCGCTGTTATCTGCAAGTATCCTCTTGTACCAATTTCTCCAGCCTGCGATTGGGGGCAAAGGCCAGTTCTTGAAAGCATCTTGCCACAGAGGGGGCCCTGATAAAGCCGCTTTGAAAGGGATTCTCTTGGATTCGGCTTCAATGAACTCGCGGGGATCAGAAGTTCCCACAGGTCCGAGGAAATATGATGTTGAGTTGGCCTCGGTGTGAATCAAAAGCTCGGTGGAAAGCTCCTATCAAGAAAAGACGGGAGAAGAAATATGAGGTAAGAGTCGAAAAGAATAATGTCGAATGAACCTTAAGAGGATGAAATTTACCTGAGCAGCTTGATTTTGATCCGCCATTGAAGATTTGAGCTTGGGGAGAAGATGACCTAGGGTTTGGATCTGAACGGGAGACTCCGATGGATTGCAGGGAGAGAGAATAGGTGTTGAACAGATTTGATTTGAAGACGTTGGCATTTACATCCAATTTCGGAATAAAATCACTTTTATCCCGTAATTGATGGGGCATATGTTAACACCAAAAATTGGTACAAGAAGGAGGCTGATTTGTGGACCAAACTTGGTAACAAATTCCGTTCGCCAAGGAAAGATTTCTTCAGAAGATTCCGCAGAAATGCCTGCGGTCGGCAGTTTGTTTCCATTCGGCAAAAGGACTGTTTGCGCTGGATTTGCGGGATCGCCTGGTGACGTGGCCCGAACGGAAGGAAGGGACGAATGGATGGATAAGCATTCGCACTTGGGCATTAAATTAGGTATCAAATATTGCGCTCGTAGTCCACCAGGAGTCGTGCTAGGACAGGGTATAAATATGAACCCTGGGTGTATGTAATTGTAATCGAACATTCTCATAACAAACCGGCTTTACACCAAACTTTTGAGTCCTCTAGTCATGTCATTGAGTTCTTCGAGAGGGTTCATCGATCCGTCGACCTCCGTAAGTACCGACAACCTTGTATCATGTCTAGTATCATGCGGTGGATTTAGATCGTGATGCAAGTAGTCTTGTTACCATGCCTAGTATCATGCGGTGGATTTAGGCTTGGTCCAAGAGGGTTTCTTGTTAGATCATGAGCCATGCGGTAGGATAAGATCTAGCTTGGAGCTAGTTATCGGCTCTATTAGATTTGGCAAGATCTAATAGATTCATTAAGTTACCACGTGTTGCTTTGACTTTTTACTTTATGTTTAAATTCATGTAACACTCTTTTGCCCAATTTAGATTGATTTGAATTGGCTTTATCTCGTTTGGTGATCTTTATGTTACACGTTCATATCTTTGGCTTAATACGACACGTGGATTAAGTATTTTTTAATAGCCGAACCCGAATCAATCTAAGTTGTCACATGTTGTGGGTTCAAGCTTGCTAATCTTGCGTGAATCTTGAAAGAACCGGGTATCATGCGGTAGATGCAGGTTTTTGGGTTGTTTTAGAGCTAATCATCTGGTGGATTAGATTTTGATTCAATCTGATAGATTTATCATCCTTGGCAATGTTTGTTCCTTCTTCATGGATCCCGATTCGGCTGTACAGCTGTATTCGGTTATGCCTTCCCGAGTAAAACGTGCTTATAAGTTTTGTTTTAAATAATGTGTGCTTCTAGCCTTCCATATTTAGATTGTATCATGCTGTGGATTAATCTTTCTATGGTTGGTGGTGTGATTTCAAACAAGTTATATCATGCGGTGGATTAACTTGTTTGGATTCATGCTTTACGGGTTATAAAGTACCTAGACATGCGGTAGACTAGTGCTTTGGGCCTATGCATGCTTGTTTACCTCATATTTATGAGTATGCTTTACTTTACTTATTTTTATTTGTTGTTTATCATAAAAAATCAATCAGGGTCATGCATGTGCAGCGTTATTTAAACAAAGACCGATCTTTTGTCATGCTCACGTCATCCATTCGGCTATGCTCTGTTTTATACCCTAATGATTCCGAATGATTTTCAAATCTGTTGACAGATAGCTTCTCATAGCTTTATATGTCTCTCTACATGGCTTTCTAGCCACAAATATGGAACTGTCTGGTACCACCCGGCAAGTTTCAAGCTTTGGTATTTAACCGCGTTATCCGTTGTTAATTTCAGGAAAATTGACTGGCACGCTATGAAATCTGTTCACGTGTTAAGCCAGCTTCGTTCGGCTTGCTGTGTGCTTAGCGCAGGGTGCGGATTTTGCGTCAACAGACCGGTCCTTTGTTAGCCTTGTCAGGCTATACAAGTCTTTTCCTATCTGTTTTATTTGCTGAAAAGGGACAAAAGTGAGTTTTCGGTGATAAAAGGTAACAAAATGCTAATTCTAGTTAATACTTGCATCTTTGGGTGATATTTTACGAGGTCACCATCTTTGATGGTGGCATTTTACGGAAGGTGCGATTTTCGGATGCCACAGGATCAATTTTGAGGCTTTTACCTGTGTGCCACTAAAAAGATGGTGTTGACCTATGTGCCATTAAAAAGATTGCTGGCACCTGTGTGCCATCGGCTTAAACTTCTTTGCTCTCTACGTCATTCCGTCCCAACTGCATCCATTTCTCACCGTTAAGTCACCTGACATGTGGGCAGAGGTCCAAAATACCCCTGTCTCGTTCCTCTCCTGTATTACAGACCAACCGGCCCACCGTACCGAGGAGGTGCGAGACCGCGCCGGAGAGGAGGAGTAGCGAGGCCGCGAGCCACACCGGGATGGAGCGCGGCCCCTGCCTTGGCTCACCTCGCTTCGCTGGGCCAGCGCTCGGCCGCTGCCGCCGCCCTCTTGCCCGTCCACCATTGGGACGAGGCCGGGGAGGAGGCCACGGGGAGCCGCGCCGCCGTATCGTTCTGGTGTCCGTGTGCGGGACATGGAGCCAGAAGTAGTACGCAACGTCGAGCTTGACCTCCGCGAGGTTGTGGGTGAGCGGCCACTGGACGAGCTCGTGCTCGGCGCCATCGCCGGCGGCGGACCGCCTGCTGCTGAATAGGTGGAAGATGTCGCAAGCCGCGGCGGTGGTGGGGCTTCTGCCTTCTGGAAGGTCAGGCGCGAGAGGACCGCTACGTAGTCCCCCTGGAGAAGGCGCACGACAGAGTTGCCGTAGAGGGAAAACGACGACAGTCTTCTCGGTGGTGGGTGGTGCGGCTCCTCGTGAGACTTGCTAAATTCGAGCACCCGACTCAAAGGTCTCACCCACTCACGCACACATCTCAGCCTCATCTTCCTCAATTTCTCTGTTTGCTTTGCTCAGGTAACAACACCGATCAAATTTCGTCACTGCAGGACTACAGTTGGCACCAAAACTAAATAAAATCGATGGCTCAATGCCAACTTTTCTCTCATGTATTCTCAATTCTGCTGGCGATGGCTTATTTTTCGTTGATTGTTGTTGTTTCTTCAGGTGCTCAATTCAGACCTCCAATGGCGGATGTGTAGAGGCAGAGAGGAGGTGGAGCTGGAGATATGCGCCAGATCCTACAGCTTGCCGGTAGGGACGAGCATCCTGCTTGGTCCCTTTCCGTCTCCGCATGCTGGCTCGGAAGCGAGTGCCTCCACCGCCGCAAGCTGGGAGGGTGGCCTCCCGGGAGCTTCGCCGCCGAGCTGACCGCGTGCTCCTTCGCCGCCGCCGCGCTGGCTCGTAGGGTCGATCGCGCGCTCCTAAATTGCCGCCGCGCTGGCCTGTAATTCGGGAGAGGAACAAAACAGGGGTATTTTGGACCTCTTAACTGGTTGGGCCCACATGTCAGATGACTTAACGGTGAGAAATGGATGGAGTTGGGACGGAATGGCAGGGCAAAAAAGTTTAAGCGGATGGCACACATGTGCGAGCAACCTTTTAGTGGTACACAGGTCAGCACTATTTTTTTTTAATGGCATACACGCAAAAGCCTCATCAATTTTCCCTGAAGAAATGTTTGTTGTTCGGAAAGGCCTGGGAGGAATCCTATCGCCCATCCCCACGACACGGCGGAGCTCCGCTTTGTTTCCCGAGCTCTCCTGTCGCCATGCAGCCGGCGGTCGCCGCCGCATCCCCCGCCCTCTCCCATCTGCCGCGCCATCACCACCTTGGCCGTCGCTTCCTCCTCCAGCGCCACCGCCTCCTCCCTGCTACTCCCGCCAAGACCTCGTGTGGCGCCGGCCGAGCAGGCTGCTTTCTCTTAGCCGGCGCGTTCGCCTCCGGCGATGGTCCTCCGGGACAGGTAAGCTTACGGCGCCCCTCCTGAAACGCCCTCGAGGTGCTTGCTCAAATTCCGCTAGCATGAATTCGCCAATTGAGGGGGCCGTGGTGACTGGTGAGGAACCTCGGGTTACTACTGTACACTGTAGTGTAGTGCTAGTGTCTGAACTCTAATGTCCATAATGCTTCATATCTGCATAACACCTGATTCCGTTCTGAGGCTGGTCGCACTGGGTGCGCTACGACGCACGGTACGCGTGCCGAGACCCCACCTCGTGGACGACAGTTGCTTCTCCCCGCGCATCCTCGCCGCCGCGAGATCTCCACAGCCGCCGCCGACCGCGCTTGCTCTACTCCTTCCTCCTCCTGCGCTTGCCGCCGTCTAGTCCGCCGCGCAGGTCCCTCCGCGCAGCCACCCGCCACGGAGCAGGGGAAGGGGATGGAGCTCCGCCATCGCAACGAGCTCGATGTGACGAGCTCGCCGGGCCGCGCCGCACCGCCTTGCACGTGCGCCACCGCCCCCGCGCCGGGATCCGCCGCCGCCGGTGCTCCTCCCCGGCCGCGGCCGCGGCCGCGGCCGCCTCGCCTCGAGCCGAATCGAGCGCAAGGGAGCCGAGGAGAGCGCAAGGGACCTCCGCCGGGACCGGGACGACGAGAGGAGAGGGCCGCCGCCGCGGTGAGCGGGCCCGCCGCCCCGCCCCCTTGTCCTCCTCCATGGACGGCGTCACCAAGCCCGAAAAAGAGGACGACGGAGGATTCGAGGCGCCGCCGTCGAGGAGTGGGGCCGGCTGGCCAGGCGAGCCTGTTAGTAATCCTACGCATGCTGTTAGGATAGTTTGTTTCTTTTCCCTTGTTACAGGCGTACGAGCTCCGGCATGTGGCAGCCGTACGCATAGGAGGTCATGGCCCGAGGCTAGCTTGGTCGTGGCCTGGATTCCCGGACGTGGACTGCGTCGCGGAGGCGTGGGGATGGACGCGCTAGCGCCCGCGTCGTGCGCGCCGTTCCGGCGTTCTGTTACTTCTTGTTTTGAATAAAGATGAGCAAAGACAGGAAAACGCTGCGCTCTTTAGCAGCACAACTCTCTCGTGTCCATGCACTGAGTGAACCGTGTTGAGTTGTGAGTTCTCAATCGAGTTGAAGGCTCGCCGGACGTCAAGAACGTCGGTCGATTCCTAACACGTGGCATCAGAGCCGTTCAAGGTCCTCCACCACTGCCATGTCCTCGCCTCAGAAGCAGGCGGCCGCCGGCGACAACTCCGGCAAGTCCGGGAGCTCGCCGCCGCTGAAGTCCGGGACCACACCGCCGTCCAAGGATGGGGATAAGAGGCTGAAGAACGTCCGCTCGCCAACTCCGCCGAAGCAACGTACCGATCGCTCCCTGTCGCGTCCGCGCACTCGTGGACGCCAACCGCGAGAGATCGTCGTCGAGCGCGTGATCCGTGAGTCCGGTGGCTCGAACAAGTGGCCACAGCTGACGAAGACCAACTACGACACCTGGTCGTTGTTGATGAAGTTGAAGATGGAGGCGCGCGATCTCTGGGATGCCGTCGACACCGGCGATGTCGACTTCCACGACGATCGCACCGCCCTCGACGCGATATGCAGCGCCGTTCCGGAGGAGATGGTGCCCACGCTGGCGACCAAGCCGTCGGCCAAGGAGGCGTGGGAAGCAATCAAGACCATGCGCATCGGAGACGATCGAATGCGCAAGTCCACGGCACAGTCCGTCCGCGCCGAGTACGAGGGGATCAAATTCAAGGAGGGGGAGTCCGTGGAGGATTTCTCTCTCCGCCTAACCAACCTCGTGCAGCGCCTCGCCGTTCTAGGTGACCCGGAGCCTCAACACAAGGTGGTGCGCAAGTACCTTCGAGTGGCAAAGCCCCGGTATAAGCAGCTCGTGGTCTCCATGGAGACACTCCTTGACATTGACACTCTGTCCGTCGAGGAGGTCACCGGGAGACTGCAGGCCGGCGCAGACGACGTGGTCGAGGTGCACAAGACCGCCGACGGAAAACTGCTGCTCACCCAAGACGAATGGCTGGAGAAGTACAAGGCGGAGTCCGGCCGCGGCGGATCCGGCTCCGGCGGCCGCGGCAAGCCCCGTGGCGAGAGGACGCGGTCGTGCCGGCGGACAAGGCGATACGCGGGCCAGTGGGAACGTGGGCCGCAGCACCTACAATCCAGACGCATGCAAAAATTGTGGGAAGAAAGGCCATTGGGCCAAGGACTGCCGGAGCAAGCCCAAAGAACATCAGGCCCATGTGGCCCAAGACGACGAGCCCACGCTGCTTCTCTCCATCGCGTTGACCCCGGAGGCGGAAGGCACCATTTTCCCCTCCGGGAAGCCGCCGCCCCCTCCGCACTCGATTCCGCCGCCGGCCGTCCATTCAGGCCACCTCCACCTCGTCGAGAAGAAGGTCTACGTCGCGCTCGATGCCTCCGGTGACCGGGACCCGAAGCAGTGGGTCTTTGACACCGGGGCGTCCAACCACATGTCCGGGGCGCGCGCGGCGTTCGCCGACCTGGACACCGGCGTCACCGGATCCGTGAGATTCGGGGACGGCTCCGTCGCGAAGATCGAGGGCCAGGGCACCGTGATCTACTCCTGCAAGAATGGCGAGCACCGGGCCCTCCCCAACGTCTACTACTGCGCCGCGCCTCACCGCCAACATCGTCTCCGTCGGGCAGCTCGACGAAAGCGGGTACCAGGTGCTCGTCGAGGATGGAGTTATGCGCGTTCGGGACGAGGAAAGGCGCCTGCTCGCGAAGATCCACCGCTCGCCCGGCCGGCTGTACGTGCTTGACATCGACATTGCACGGCCAGTCTGCCTGGCGGCGCGTTCCGGCGACTCCGCCTGGATTTGGCATGCACGCTTCGGGCACCTCCACTTCGGCGCACTCAGGAAGATGGCAAGGGAGGAGCTTGTACGTGGATTGCCTCATCTCAACCGAGGTGGAGCAACTTTGCGAAGCGTGCCTCGCCGGCAAGCAGCGCCGCACGCCATTTCCCCAGAAGGCTCTGCGACGTTCAACCGAAGCGCTGCAGCTCCTGCACGGGGACATATGCGGCCCCATCACGCCGGCAACCCCCAGTGGGAACAAGTATTTCCTGCTCCTCGTCGACGACTACTCACGCTACATGTGGTTGTCACTACTACCATCGAAGGATGCTGCCGCAGCTGCCATCAAGAAAGTTCAGGCTGCAGCGGAACGGAAGACAGGCAAGAAGCTGCTATCGCTCCGCACGGATCGAGGAGGAGAGTTCACGGCGGCAGAATTCAACAGATACTGCGCCGAGCTGGGAGTGCATCGCGAGGTGACTGCTCCATATTCCCCACAGCAAAATGGCGTGGTGGAACGTCGCAACCAGAGCGTTGTGGGCACGGCGCGCAGCATGATGAAGGCCAAGAACCTCCCAGGTGTGTTCTGGGGGGAGGCGGTCTCCACGGCCGTGTACTTGTTGAACCGCTCCTCATCCAAGAGCATCGCCGGGAAGACGCCATATGAACTCTGGACAGGAAGCACGCCGAGTGTGCAGCACCTGCGCACATTCGGGTGTGTCGCTCATGTGAAGGTCACGACACCGCATCTAAAGAAGCTCGACGACCGCAGCCGGCGCATGATATTCGTCGGCTATGAACCAGGTTCCATGGCATATCGGGTTTATGATCCAGCAACCCGGCGTGTGCATATCAGCCGGGACGTCGTTTTCGATGAAGGGGCGCAGTGGGCATGGCCCGCTGGACAGGAAGGAGCCGAGGATTTCGTCATCGAAGATTGCACTGGAGACGAACCGGTCGTTGTTACCACCACCACACGCGCTGTCTCGGCGTCGTCACCTTCACCAACACCGCCCCCAGCCACGCCGGTGCAAGGAACATCAGTGTTCCCCGCTCAAGCCTCAACATCTCAAGGCGGGACGCCGAGCCAGGTACCACTTCAGAACGTTGAATTCGCCACGCCCCCCAGCGTGGATGTAGACGAGTACCTCGACGCCGACCATGAAGATGATGCACCACTTCGGTTTCGCCGCATCGACAACATCGTCGGGCCCTCCTCACCACCGGTGTATGCTGATCGACGCGAAGCAGAGGAACATTTGATGCTTGCATGTGATGCTGAACCTGCCTCGTATGAGGAGGCCATGGAGCATGAATGCTGGAGACTTGCCATGCTTGACGAGATGACATCCATTGAGGCAAATGGCACCTGGAAGCTCACTGATCTGCCTCTGGGCACAAAGGCAATTGGACTCAAATGGGTCTTCAAGGCCAAGAAGGATGCAGCTGGAATCATCACCAAGTACAAAGCAAGACTCGCCGCAAAGGGCTATGTGCAGCGTCAGGGAGTCGATTTTGATGAAGTCTTCGCACCTGTGGCCCGACTGGAGTCTGTGCGGTTACTCCTTGCCCTTGCAGCCTGTGAAGGTTGGGCAGTGCACCACATGGACGTCAAGTCCGCATTTCTGAACGGGGAGCTGCAGGAGCAAGTCTTCGTCGAGCAGCCACCCGGATTCGTTCTCCATGGCCATGAACACCAAGTGCTGCACCTTGTCAAAGCACTGTATGGGTTGCGACAAGCTCCACGCGCCTGGTACGCCAAGTTGGATGATTCTCTGATCAAGCTTGGGTTCCAAAGAAGCGGGTCAGAACATGCCGTCTACTTCCGCGGCATCGGTGTACGCCGCCTCGTCGTGGGGGTTTATGTAGATGATCTTGTGATCACGGGCGCCAACCAGGATGACATCAACAGATTCAAGGCGGAGATGCATTCCACCTTCAAGATGAGCGACCTGGGACTTCTCCATTACTATCTGGGGCTGGAAGTCACACAGACGGAGGAGGGCATCGCAGTGTGTCAAAGTGCGTATGCAGCCAAGATTCTGGAGGCAGCTGATCTGAGTGTGTGCAAGCCAAGCTGTACACCAATGGAACCTCGTCTCAAACTGAGTAAGTTGAGCACAGCCCCAGCCATTGATGCAACTTTTTATAGGAGCATTGTTGGGTCTCTGAGATATCTGGTGAACTCGAGACCGGATTTGGCTTTCTCTGTGGGGTATGTCAGTAGGTTTATGGAGAATCCAACAACTGAACATCTGCTGGCTGTGAAGAGGATTTTAAGATATGTTGCAGGCACCTTGAATTTTGGGTGTTTTTACAAGAGGAAGAAGGATGCAGAACTGATTGGTTTCAGTGATAGTGACCTGGCTGGGGACATTGACACACGCAAGAGCACCACCGGAGTTTTCTTCTTCCTCGGAGGTAACTCAATCACTTGGCAATCAGAGAAGCAAAAGATTGTGGCTCTGTCTTCATGTGAGGCAGAGTATGTGGCAGGCACAACTGCAGCTTGTCAAGGTATCTGGCTGACCCGACTGCTTAATGAACTAAAGGGCACCAAAGTCAGGGCATTTGAATTGAAGATCGATAATCAGTCTGCCATTGCACTCAGCAAGAATCCTGTGTTCCATGACCGCAGCAAACACATTGAGCTGAGGTATCACTTCATTCGAGAGTGTGTTGAGCATAACCGGGTGAAGATTCAGTACATTGGGACTTCTGAACAACTGGCAGACATACTGACCAAGGCTTTGGGGCGGCAGCGCTTCTGTGAGCTTCGTTCCAAACTTGGGGTAGTTGATTTGCAGGGCATGCGCAAGGATTAGGAGGAGATTTGTTAGTAATCCTACGCATGCTGTTAGGATAGTTTGTTTCTTTTCCCTTGTTACAGGCGTACGAGCTCCGGCATGTGGCAGCCGTACGCATAGGAGGTCATGGCCCGAGGCTAGCTTGGTCGTGGCCTGGATTCCCGGACGTGGACTGCGTCGCGGAGGCGTGGGGATGGACGCGCTAGCGCCCGCGTCGTGCGCGCCCGTTCCGGGCGTTCTGTTACTTCTTGTTTTGAATAAAGATGAGCAAAGACAGGAAAACGCTGCGCTCTTTAGCAGCACAACTCTCTCGTGTCCATGCACTGAGTGAACCGTGTTGAGTTGTGAGTTCTCAATCGAGTTGAAGGCTCGCCGGACGTCAAGAACGCCGGTCGATTCCTAACAGAGCCGCAGGGAGGGATGGAGGAGGGATGGAGGGAGGGCGGAGAGTTGGCCAGGGGGCGGCTCGCCGCCGGAGGGAGCAGGCGACGGATGGCTCAGGGGACAGGGAGGGGGCCGCGCGCCGGTGGTGGGAGGAGGCGCGGGCGGAGCACCGGCCGGATCTCGTCGTGCGCCATCGCCGGTCCGGGAAGAGCGGCGGCCGCCGTCTCCGTCGCCGGTGGGGGAGAGACGGAGGGCCGGCGGCGGTCAAGTGGAGGGAGCCGAGGTGGAGGGAGAGAATAGGAGGCGGGGTCGCGGGGGTGGGTTGGGTGGGAGATAAATGTATGACATGTGGGTCCTACTGCGGGTAGTTTGTTTGGAGTAGGAGATTTAGGGGACGACGGGTGCGGGAAAACTAACACTGTACTGCAAAGTCTCGATGACCAGGCGGAATATTCTCTTTTAGGGTATGCAAATGGAGTATGACGAGTGCGACCAGCCTGAATGCATGTTGGGGCTGTTAGTGCTGATTATGATATTTATTCGATTTTGGTGGCAAGGCTTATCCTGTTATCCAACATCTTCATATTCATAGTGCACAGACAACACCTTTTCGTTGAGCTAGTATTGGCCAAAGTGGGCCACGGTGCCCCTTGGTCCATACATATTTCTAAGCACTGGTATAGAAGTGCAAGAATTTCTGAGTTATAATAGCGCCATGACTGTTTAACTAGCAAATTCACATTATCATTAACGTCATTTTTTAAACTAAGCAGGGGCACTGCTACATCACCATGTAAGTCTCCTTGCAGTAAGCACGCCAGCACACAATTAATCCACTGGAAGTCTCCATTTCAACTGATGCACCCCATTCTTCTTCTCATCATCGCCCAAGCTTACATCTGCTAGTCTGTTGTAGTCTTTCCATTTTTGCTGATACGATTCTCCGATCGCCGACTGCCATTCCCTACGTACGATGTGTTCCAGTCGCTGGCCTTCACCCTTCCCTAAGCTCGCGCCGACCTCTGCCCTTCCACCGGACAAGCTGGGCCAACCGTGCAATTACTATAGCAACTGGCCCTCCTTGTGTTGATTCCTAGCTCTGCCACTGGCCATCTAAGCAAGAATTTATGAAATTAGTACACATGTGGACCTTTCCCTTATGAAAGCTCATACTATTAGCACATTTTGACATTTTGTTAGCTCACTTGAATTGATCTGAACATTTGAAATTCAGCATGAACTTTCCTGAAGTGCAAATGTGCAGTTTCTTTTAGAGTTGTTGTAATCTCTATTGCTTGATTTTATTAGGATGGTGAATACTCTGCTGGAACTACGAGATCTGGATCTGCATACCTTGGTCTTTTTGTTCGTTTGCTTGGCTTGGACAATGATGCTCGTGATAGGGAGCATGCTGTTTGCACACTCTATCAATACTCCCTTGGTGGACGGAAATGCCTTGATGAGATAATGCAATTCCCTGGTTGCATAGTCCTCGTCATTAGCCTCCTGAAGTTAGAGTCCACTCGTGCCTGTAAAGCAGCTGCAGGCTTTCTGCGTATCATAACATCAGTTTCAATATACAGGAAGATGGCCATTGAAAATGGAGCAATTGAAGAAATAATTAGTCTTCTGTGTAAATCGAAGATAACCCCTGAGGTAACTGCAAACACAATCACCACCACTTCAAGTTTTTCTTTTCCCTGCCATGTTAGGTAAAATGTTATAACTGGCTCTTATGTCTGGCTTGTGCGTTAAATAGTTGATGGCTAGGCTCCATGTTGGAAGAATACTGAATAGCCTAATGTAATACGCAAACATACTGTTGTCCCCGTGCAGATGATGGAGCAGTGTTTGTGTACCATTTGGAACTTTTCTATTGATGAAAACTGGAGGTACAAGATTATGAGGACTGATGTCCTAACAAAGGTTGTTAGCTACCTAGATGAAGAAGATATAAAAGTCAAAGAAGCTGCTGGTCGTATCATATCAAATTTGGCTTTAAGTTCCTCAAATCATAGAGCTCTGGTTGAAGCAGGTGTTATTCCAAAACTGGTAAGTTGCATTGCATTCGACCTTAACAAAGATCCAGTGCAAGTAATTGCAATTTATATGTGTTGTTTTAATGTTAAAATTTAGCATTAGCCATGCTAAAGTTTGGTACACCTATAGTGTCATGTTCATAATCAATCTCTTTTCGCAAATGAGGTCCTCGTGACATTGCTATCGCAGCGCTATGTTGTGGCTTCTGAACTTCTGATGATGTATTGCTCAGAACTTTAGCAATGTCTAAGTATTTAGTACTATATTTTGAAAATTGCCTAAATCTTAAGTTCTATTGGGAATCATTGTCCAGAAATGTTTTATTGGACTACAGAGTGTTTTTTTAACGTGCTGTTATATACTTAGAGATTCATTCAAAATAATCATTGGGGTTATTTTTAGGTCCATCTCTTGCAAACCAAAGAAGATGAGTATAAGATTATTAGAAAGGAAGCTAGGAGTTCGCTGATACTGCTAGCCCGTGATGATTATTACCACAGCCTTATAGAGGAGGGTCTAGTTCGGGTTCCTTTGGTTGGCTCAGCTGCATATAAATCTTTTAAACCCCTCCCTCATTCATGGCCTTCTTTCCCTGATGGCTCTGAGATTCAACGGAGTTCTCGCCCCTCAAAATATGGTGCTACCGAACTGCTTCTTGGCTTGAGTGTCAATGAGCAGGATACAAAACCAGATGAAGCTAAAATTAATGCCATGATAGGGCGTTCTAATCAGCAATTTCTTGCACGCGTTGGAGCTATTGAGTTGGATGATGAAGGAAATGAGCAATCCGGATCTGAAAAGAATGACGTCTACACCATTTTGCCATGGGTGGATGGTATTGCACGGCTAGTTTTAATCATTGGTCTTGAAGATATCTCTGCAATTAAAAAAGCTGCCACAGCGATAGGAGATGCATCAATAAATGAACATATGCGTTCCTCATTCAAGGAAGCTGGGGCTGTTAAACCTCTACTTCAGTTACTGAAGCACAATGATATACCTGTTAGAGAAGCTGCTGCTTATGCGTTGGAAAAATTAAGTGTCAGGTATACTTTCTTCCCTTTGCTCTTCTTTTACCAAGACAATCATACCATGTAATATTGTTTACAATAGATTTAGATATGGAAAGAGTCTATTTTTGACAATCCAACTATTGCTGTAGTTCGGTTTTGACCATCGAACCGCAAAACCAGAAATCTTTTGCCATCCAACTCTTAAAAATATTCATATTTGGCCATCGAGCGGTTTTCGTGGGCGGTCTTGTGACGTCATGTCGCTGTGGGGCCCACTTGTCAGCTCTCTTTCCACTTACGACACAAAACCACCCATGAAAACCGACGGATGGCCAAATATGAATTGTTTTAAGAGTTGGATGGCCAAAGATTTCTGGTTTTGCTGTTCGATGGTCAAAACCAAACTATGGCGATGGTTGAATCGTTAAAATGGACTTTTCCTTTAGATATTATTTAACTCTATTTTGGTTTGTGTCTCTTATAACACAGTAATACATTACTCTAGATTACAAAATATCTTGTTAAATTATGAAACTTTCTCTTGTGATGATGTAAGTATGTGCCTATAACCTACAGAAATGTTTCTATCTGTGTTGATTCATTTATTCGACTAATGATGGGACTGATGTGCATGTTGTGAAACATGTTGAGCACTTTGGAGCCATATGGCCACCAAACAGTTCATTGATGAATAGTCTAAGATTTTTTCTGATTTCAAATGCACTTGTACTACTCTTTGTTCTGGCTAGCAGATGAAATGGATAACAAAGTCTAGTTATCTGTAATGTTGGTTCTTGACTAACAATTAATAGTGCATGAACTGTTTCATTTATGGATAGTGGTAAATTGTTGTACGCATGATAATGTAGAGCCACAAAGTGCCTTAATGGCGAAATACAGTGGGGGTGCTACACAAGCACTCAATCATGTTTAGTATGTTTTTGTTAGTTGCTGGATTCGTTGTTGACTATCATATGTTCCACACTATCCTTTTGTAGTTCCACTATCTGTCAAAAGATCAAAGCAGAAGGTGGACTTGAAGTGCTCGTAAGTACGGTGAAGGATCCAAATACCCCAGTAAAACAACTTGAGAAGGTATTAGGCTGCAAAATGACCTGTTTTCTTTTAGCGTAACACTAACATTATCATAGAATGGGTTTTAATTTTACAGTTTCAATGCAGATAATTTCTGTACTTTCGCGAATGTTTTACATGGGGATTAATATGGTTACTGCGGTGAGTTGGGCTTCTTTGCACATCAGTGGTATTTACGATGCTTATTAAAACACTGCGGTCTAGTTAATACACTCCATTTGTTAGCCGGAGAGTTATGCTCGTGAGGATGCAATGAGTGCTGAGAGGAATATTCAAGGTGATACAGCTACTGGAGACAGTGTAATTTCCCATACATTTGTAAACCAAGAGATAGACAGGTTCATCACAGCCTTGTGGCTACACTTTTGACTTTTTCTATATACTTCATAAGTTCATAGAAAATCTGCACTTCTTACTCTCATTTAAGCAATTGCTGTTTTAGCTTAAAAATTGCTGTTAGATTTCCTATTTAATGTCTTGTAGACTTTATATTGTTCATAGGAACGCCATCAGTAAGCTCCACTGTTGGGGACATATGCATAAAATCAATCAATTATTCGGTAAAACAGTTTTAGCTCTTCATATCACATAACACGTAGGGGAACGTATACGGTATAGTTATATTGGGACAGGAGTTTCTCCTTAAAATAACAATTATTTAGGGACAAGAGTTTTAATCTTTTAGATATCAAGAAAGCTATTTTCTGCTGTGAAGGGAGAATCACACATTTATATTGTAAGAATTGCCCACCTTTCCTCATCAATTTAAGCTTTTGGGTTGAACTTGTATCAGGGCTAAAGGTCTCGAGTTCGAGTCGTGGCGGGCGCGTTAATTAAAATAATTACAGCCCACTCCAATATCCACGTATGCGGCCTGGGGGAGCCTGCACGTGAGGGGGAGTGTTGGAGTGTAAGTGAATTGCCCACATTTACTCATCAGCTTAAGCTTTTAGGTTGAATTGGTTGGTGCATGCAACTCAATACGAAGGAGTTATGCTAAACTGTCTTTTATTCATATTGAAAAATTGCCTAGCTCCTCCAAGATTGATCCAATTCTTATAGTTTTGTATTTCATTGCAGTTTGTCTTTACTGATTGTAGAGAGATGGAATTGGTATAACTGAATGGATGTATTGCATTGAGGCCTCGGCCGGTATATATGAGAGTACAAGGTTTGGGGTGCAAGACACCCCGGATACGTATGACAATCTAAGACAGTAGTATCTAAACTACCAAATATACTCTAACATTCCCCCGCAGTCATAGCGGGAGTACCGCAGACGGTGAGATTGGAGAAGAGGCCGAAAGCAAAAGCCGACGGACTGACAACCCCCCCCCCCCCCCCCCCCCTCGCGGTTGGAATGTCGTTGCGGTGCAAATGCTGCGACTTGAGAGAAAATCGGCTTGTAACACATGCGGATGGTAGCCCTTTGTGCTGATGTCGATGGTCGATGATGTTGTGCGTAGGGTAGCCGTGGCGACGTGGAGCTGTCGAGGTTGCCGAAGGTAAGGAGCCGCACAGGAAGCCTCGAACGCTCGAGGAGGCATCGTGAGGACGGTGGAGCGAAGGGGAAGCCACCATGGACGAAGACGGCGACGCGTCGAAGCAGTCGAAAAGGGGGTCGATGCCGAAGTCGATGCAGTCAGGAGCCGATGGGCGAGACGTTCCCAAGTTTGCCAGGCTCGAAAATGCCTCGGGTATGATGGCACGCACCGGTGTTGCCAATACCGAACGTGCGAGGGAGGGTGCATCACCAAGTGTTGTCGTCTACGGGACCAACAGAGAAGGCCTCCAGGACACTCGCAGACGTACAATAGTGGGGGTAGAAGCTGCCGATGCAGCCTGCTGTTGTCGGAGTAGACGAAGGGGTAGAATGAGACGGCGACGCTGGCGACGAGGTGGAGCTGCACGAATTGAAGTGGTGAACCGGCGACAACGGAGCTCGAAGGAGACGGCGAAGAACTCGAACAACTGGATGAAGACCATGCGCGCAAGACGCACAATGCCACGGGACCGGTCGACGACGGGTAGAGGGCGCCCGCGGAAGCCCGAGCTACCGCCACGGCAGCGCGGGGAAGGATGTGTGCGCCGTAGTTGACCGCGGCTGCCACCACGGCGGCGTGGATCGAGGTCGCCGATGACGGGCTCCAGGACGGATGACGATATTGTCTATCTGCTACTACTGCTAGACGCGAGACAGTGACGAATTAACCGGATCCGCCGCGATGGAGGGCGCTGCCCCCGGCTGAGGTAATTATACTCTAACACTGATTTTTTGTGAATTATGATCGTACACTAATCAATGGAGCACCTAATCCTGTGTATAGTCACTAATTTCTAGAAGGAATAGGTCCAGTTTACAAATAATCAAATATCAACAATGGCCAAAACCTAGATTCACCCTTAACCATAGAAAACAATAATTTTACATGTGCTTTACTATCAAAACCAGATAAAAAAGCCCTCTGATGGTGATTTCATTGGCATTTTGCTGCTACACTGGCCACTCTTCAACATTGCCATGGTGGCATGACACTTGCCAAATCTGCAGCCATATCGCCAGTATTTTGTGCTTTCCTTATCATCCATGCATGATGGCATCAACCATCCATCAGGTCATGCTTTGGATCTACATTCACCCTATGTTAGAGGCCTTATGAGCTGGCTCGTCAGGCCCATTAGGGTTAGGTTTAGGGATAAGATTATATCTTTCTTAGGGTCAAAGTAAACCTCTCTATTTAAAGAGAGATGTATCAATCTACACAAGCAAGAGATTAGAAGGAAATCCTTTCTCTCTTGCTGGCCGTGGGCGAAGCCCCGCGACCAGCGTTCCTCGCACTCCTGCAACCCTAGCCGCTTCTCTCCATCAACCCTAATTCATCACAAATCAGCCCCAAATCCTCCAATCTTCTACTGCTGCGCAGCAGATCATAACACCCTAGTACCCCTCTTTACCTCTGCCATGACTGTCGTGGCCTTGAACGCTTCCATGGCTTCAGAGTTTATGTTCACTTGCCTTATGGTTGTTGATCACATTCTGAAGCTACAACTTGCAGCGTTGTTTTTCTTGTCTTCTTAATGAGCTGCTTGCATATATCGATAGATGCTCATTTCCTGTGTCGTTGAAACTTTATCGACTTGTTGCTCGATGGCTACCTAATTCCTATGCTAATTTTTTGCCTGAGCTACACAAATTAGCCATCTCTGCCCCTGACCAGCAGCAGCACCTGGCCACATCTGGAGGCCTGGCCAGGTGACTACCAGATCTGGTAGGACGACGGAGGAGCCGCCAGAGGGCGGCTGCTAGAAGTGACCACCGCTGCCACCATTGCCACCGTGACGGACCTGGAACGCTGGTCGCCGTTCTTGTTGCCGTCTTTGCCGCCGGAACGATGCTGCTTCGGAGCGCCGCTGCCCGTACCCCCGGAGCCTCCACCGGAGTGACTGGTGAGGGAAGGCTGTTGGGATGGGGCCTGGCGATTGGAGGCTATCCCGGAGCCACCGGGTGCAGAGGCGAGTAGAGCGGTGGAGGTGTCAGTCGCCGGTTTGCCCACGGTGAGTTCCCTTTAGGAGAAGCTCATCGCGGGCCTTGAGGAACGGTGGGGAACGGGCAACCGCGGCGAAGGTGGACACCAATATGGGAGAACTTCTCGTTGAGGCCACGGATGATGTTGAGGACGAGTGTGCGGTCGGAGACGTCATCGCCAAAGCTAACCAATGCATCCCCCATGGTCTTGAGACACCGGCAGTAGTCGGTGATGGAGAGGTCGCGTTGGACGAAGGTGCGGAACTCGGTGTCGAAGAGGAAAGCACGCTGCTCCCGATTGCTGAGGAACTGAGACTCAACAGCGAGCCAGATGACCCGTGCAGAGGCTCCAGGCTGTAGCATAGTCTCCACGAGGTCGTTGGAGATCGTCCCGTAGATCCACGAGTGAACGACACAATCCATTCGATCCTGTCGGGGAGGATCATGGCGGGGCTGTCACGTTCGACATGGTCCTACAGGGAGAACTTGCCGATGGTGAGAAGGAACTGCTCGCGCCAACAGGTGTAGTTGTTGGCGGTGAGGTCGAGGACGATCGGGACGAGAAGCCGGATGTTGTGGAAAGCAACAACATGGGAGTGAAGTTGTTGGGGTCTGGAGTGGTGACGTAGACGTGGGACGCCTTGTCATTGTCGCCGTCCTTAGCGTCGGCAGCCGCGTCGGCGGCCTTGCGCTCGGCGGCCGCACGAGCCAGGGTGTCATGGATGCGCTGATTCGTAGCTTCACGCTCCTTGACCGCGAGGGCGTCCTCATCCTCGGCAGCCTTGGTGCGATCAAGGCAGGCGTCGCGCTCCTTCTGGTGTGCGTCGGCGTCGACTTGGGCACGCGCCTTGGTCTCAGCCGCGGTGCGCTCGCGTCGCACTTGTTCCTCGGCGGCAAGGGCAGAGGTAGTGGGGTCTCGGCCATTGTTGCGCAACAAAGGATGCGGCACACAGGCAGGGGACAGGGGGGCGCGGTGGGGATGGCTCACGGCAGTGGCGGCGTGCGGCGGAGATGGCTCCCGGTAGATGCAGCGCGCAATGGAGGTGGCGCGCGATGGGAGGGGGAGCGTTGCAGGGGCCGCACGCGATGGATGCAGCGCGGCGGGAGGTGACACGCGGCAGGTACGGCGCATGGCAGAAATTGCGGAAGCACAAGAAAGAAATCAAGTCTCTTGATACCATGTAGGAAGGTATGACCGGGAAATTAGTAGATTGATTATGGAGGTGGAAATTAGTAGATTGATTATAGAGATGCATAGCACACATACATATATAGGCAAGGGTGTAGGGTTTGTTTATACACCAATCAAGGGAGACCCTTGCCCTCTACAAAAGAAACCCAAGGGGAAGGCGGGGCGGTGGCCATATTGCACGCCACAGAACCCAGAGGCCCAACCGGGGCTATGGCCATATACACAAGCATTCTAACAGTCACTGCAACCAAACCTTCCTTGCTAATGTTGGAAATATGCCCTAGAGCCAACTGGATTTGATCCACTAGTGGACTCAGATGGATTTGATCCATTATGGTGTAAAAGTCCTAATGGGCCACAAATGTTGTAAAGCCCATTAGCGTTGAAAGGGGTACACTATCTATTAGTCCCGTATTGCTAATGGACGATGGTGTGGGGGGTTTTCCTCCCAATAAATATGGACCACACCCCTCTTGAAAAGACACAACTTTCTCAAGTAGCAGCCGCGCTGCCAACACTCTCTCCTCGTCGCACTCGCGGACCTAGCAGTCCGACGTGCGTCGCTTCCTTCTCTGTACGTGTGGATACCTTGGAGGTGCTGCATCTGGAGCACTTGGATCGGACGAGCCGCACGTGCAAGTCAAGAAGGACGTGAGCAATTGCACTGCCTGCTACCCTCGACGCATTCATCTACATCGAGACAGTTCCGCTACATCTGCGCGTCTAGTGGTAATCACGTGATCTCTGACAACAACAGTTCTTGTTTTGCGGGGAAAATTTTGTTAGGCGCTAGCGTAGACACCCCGTATCCCTTATAGTGGTACCAGAGCCGTAGCTGCTAAGTTTTAGATTCGGAATGTCTGCATATGGAGATATGCAGATGTAGATCAAAGTTTTGATCGGCTTCATGTTCTTACGTGATGGTCGTGCAACGAATTACTCCTACTGGTTGGAATTCCGCCATCGGAGTTAAGTGATACACGTAAACCCAGTCACAACGAGAAGGAGATCAATTGGATTGGTCGAATCGAAGCTAGGTCAAGTGCCAGGCGCATGGGATGCGTGGTGGCGGCAGATTGGATCTGCTACCGGCTCGGGACAACCAGAAAACATGTTGTTCGATAAAACAGTCATAACTTTTCGTGGTTAACTCGGATGAAGACGTTTTCTATACGAAAATTGATCTACAGAAAATTTTACACATGCAATAAACCAGCTTTGCTGGTCTCGGTGAAATTAGTTTTGCCAAATTCGGCTTGCAAGATGGGTTTTCGGGTGTTTTAAGTTTGGACGCCGGAATTGCGATAATCTGTTTTGCAGGTTTTGTGATCGGTATGGCCTATATGTGTATGTGATGCATGTGTGTAATTTTTTCGTGACCTGCGTGTCATGCGTACGGCAATACAGTTGGAGCCACATGTATTGTCAAAATTTATGTAATGGTCTGCGTACCAATTTGTGATGATCTAATACGCGATTGTGTAACTTTCATTACTAGCACGCGTTAGATAGTTCTTGGAGGACTCATCACATGGAGGATGGCACACACAGATCATGGAGATGGAGATCAACATGATGTACAGGTCAATGGAGATGGAGATCACCATGTGACAATAGGCCATACCGTGTTACAACTGTGTGAATGTCGTTCTTACCGTTCTACTTTTATATGCGACAATGTTATTTTCTTGCGTGTGATGTTACGAGTAGAACGATCCCTTTGAAATTTTAAGTTAACATGCCCTCCCAACACTTGCCACCATCCCACGTCTCGTACAATTAGTGGTGGGTCTATGAAATTAGGGTGCCACTAGTTTTCCTTGACTAGACGGGTTTGTATCGGATACTTCCACACATAAGTGTTGGTTTGCTTATCAAAGTCATCTTAACGGTTAAGGATTTTGGGGCATAAAGGTTGGGAGCCTAGACATAGAGATGTCACCCAACAATAGGAGTCATATGTGATATGATTAGCAAATAGTTGCTTACCTATCTACCTTGTCTACTAGCAGTGACGCAAAAGCTCACTAGTAGACTTGTTAGTTGTGGATTCTGAATCACTAAGTATTAATGTGGGGATATTGATTTTAGTGGGAGTAAGTTCTTTTATTTTACTCAGTCATGGATATTTTATCTTAGTATTTTGCATTTATTATTTTGTTGTAGATGGCACCTGGTAAGGAATTTTCTTTGCGTACGATCCTTGAGAAGGATAAGTTGAATGGAACGAACTATACGGATTGGATCCGTAACCTTAGAATTATTCTCAAGGCTGAGAAAAAGGAAGAGGTTCTAGACACCCCTTTACCCGAGGAGCCTGATGAAAATGCAACACTCGCTGTAAAGAACGCTTACAAGAAGGCATGGGATGTCGATCTTGAAGTGGGCTGCCTTATGCTTGCGTGTATGGAACCTGACTTGCAAATGCAGTTTGAGTCAGTCCATGTGCACGATATGGTCGTGACACTCAATGATATGCTCGCCACACAGGCTAGGACTGAAAGGTTCAATGTCTCTAAAGCCTTTGTGGAGTGCAAATTGGCAGAAGGCGCGCCCGTAGGACCACATGTAATCAAAATGGTTGGTTACGTTCAAAGGTTGGAGAAGCTAGGCTTCCCACTGGGCAAGGAGTTGTCCACTGATTTCATTCTCACGCCTCTTCTGCCTAGCTGTGGGAACTTCATATCGAACTACCATATGCATGGGGCGGAGAAGGGCTTGAATGAATTGTGTGGTATGCTAAAGACAGCAGAGAGTGACATCAAGAAAGGCGCTGGCAGTAGTCATGTGATGGCAATCCAAAACAAGCCGACCTTTAAAAGGAAGGGCAATTCTTGGAAGAAGAAAGGCAAGGCAAAGGATAAGATCCCCATGCCAAACCAAGCGCCCAAGGCTAGTCCAGCTGCCAATGCTGAATGTTTGCATTGTAAGGAAATTGGTCATTGGAAAAGAAACTGCAAGCTGTACCTAGCTTCTTTGAAGAACAAGGGAAGTAAGGGTACTTCCACTTCAGGTACACTTCATGTTTATGTTACAGATCATATTTTCCTCGGCCGATACTTGTCATTAATTCTTGGGTATTTGATACCGGATCGGTTGCTCACATTTGCAATTCGACACAGGGAATGATAAGAAGTAGAAACGTTGAAAAAGGAGAAGTTGATTTCCGCGTGGGCAGTAATGCAAGAGTTGCTGCGTTGACCGTCGGGACGATGCAACTCCACCTCCCGTCAGGATTTATTATGGAGTTGAATAATTGTTATTTTGTTCCTAGTTTGAGTCGAAACATTCTATCCCCTTCATGTTTGATGAAGGATGGTTATTCATTTGCGAGTGAAAACAATGGTTGTGTGATCTCTAAGGATAATAAGTTTGTGGCTTGTGCATCCATTGTGAATGGCTTATTTTTTTTAAATCTCGATGATTCACCTATCTGTAACATAAGTGCTAAAAGGTATCGACCTAATGATTTAAGTCCGACCTACATATGACATTGTCGTTTGGGTCACATCAGTGAAAAGCGCATGAAGAAGCTCCATAACGATGGACTTTTTAACTTCGTTTGATTTTGAATCCTACGAGACATGTGAAGCTTGTTTGCTAGGCAAGATGACCAAGATGCCTTTCTCAAGTTTTCCTGAGAGAGCCTCAGACTTACTGGAACTCATACATACGGATGTGTGCGGACCAATGAGTACGACAGCTAGAGGTGGATACCAATGCTTCTTAACGTTCACTGATGATTTAAGTAGATATGGTTATGTCTATTTAATGAAGCACAAGTCTGAAACTTTTGAAAAGTTCAAAGAATTTCAGAGTGAAGTAGAAAATCAACGTGGCAAGAAAATCAAGACCTTGCGTTCTGATTGTGGAGGTGAGTATTTGAGCCATTTGTTTAGCAGTCATCTAAAGAGTTGCGGAATTGTTCCACAACTTACGGCACCTGGAACACCTCAAAGAAACGGTGTATCCGAGCGACGTAATCGAACCTTGTTGGACATGGTCCGATCAATGATGAGCCAGTCGGACCTACCATTATCATTTTGGGGTTATGCTCTAGAAACCGCAACTTTCACTTTAAATAGGGTACCTTCTAAGTCCGTAGTTAAGACACCATATGAGATGTGGACCGGTAAGACTCCCAGTTTGTCTTTTCTGAAAATTTTGGGTTGGGAGGTTTATGTGAAGAAACTTCAATCAGATAAATTAGCACCTAAATCGGACAAGTGCATATTCGTGGGATATCCAAAGGAAACCTGCGATATTATTTCTACAACCGGTCAAAAGGCAAAGTGTTTGTCGCTCGGAACGACGTTTTCTTAGAGAAAGAGTTTCTTAAAAGAGAAAAATGTAGACAGAAGGTGTATCTTGAAAAAGTTAAAGATGAGCCGCTTGGGCAAGATTTCACAATTGATGCTAATGTAGCTGAACGAGTTGAGATGCCCGTGGCAAGAGAAGCACCACCACAACCACTAAGGTCTGAAAGGGCACGTCGCGCAACTGATAAGCTCAATCTCATGATCGCGGGAGAGCGCGACATATTGTTGTTAGACAATGATGAACCTATGACATATGCAGAAGCAATGGTGGACCCCGATTCCGAGAAATGGCAAAGTGCCATGAGATCCGAAATAGATTCCATGGATAACAATCAAGTTTGGAACTTGGTTGACCCGCCAGATGGTGTTAAACCCATAGAGTGCAAATGGATCTATAAGAAGAAGAGGGGCATGGATGGAAATGTTCACATCCATAAAGCTCGACTTGTTGCAAAAGGTTTTTGACAAGTTCAAGGAGTTGACTGCGACGAGACATTTTCACCCGTAGCGATGCTTAAATTTATTCGAATCATTCTAGCTATAGCTGCATATTTTATTATGAGATATGGCAGATGGATGTCAAAACAGCTTTCCTAAATGGAAATCTAACTGAGGATGTGTATATGACACAACCCGAGGGATTTGTTGATCCAACCAATGCTGGAAAGGTGTGCAAACTTCAAAAATCCATTTATGGATTGAAGCAAGCATCTCGGAGTTGGAACCTTCGCTTTTATGAAGTGGTCAAAGGGTTTGGCTTCATTCAGAGTGAAGAAGAGTCTTATGTTTACAAGAAGGCAAGTGGGAGCTATGTAGTATTTCTAATCTTATATGTGGATGACATATTACTGATTGGAAATGACATTCCTATGCTTGAGGCCGCTAAGACCTCATTAAAAAATAGTTTTCAATGAAGGACTTAGGTGAGGCGGCATACATTTTGGGCATCAAAATCTATAAAGATAGATCAAAAAGGCTTATAGGATTAAGTCAAGACACTTACATTGATAAAGTGTTGAAAAGGTTCAACATGGAAGAAGCGAAGAAAGGGTTCTTGCCTATGTCACATGGCATACATCTTAGCAAGACTCAGTGTCCTTCGACAACTGATGAGCGGGAACGCATGAGTAGAATACCGTATGCTTCGGCCATCGGATCTATTATGTATGCAATGATATGTACACGTCTAGATATTTCGTATGCACACAGTGTTATAAGCAGATACCAATCGATCCGGGTGAGGGTCACCTTTGGACGGCGAGTTAAAAATGTTTTTAAGTACTTAAGAAGGACTAAAGGCATGTTCCTAGTCTATGGTGGTGAGGAGGAGCTCGTTGTGACGGGTTACACTGATGCTAGTTTCCAAACTGACCAAGACGATTCAAAGTCGCAATCAGGATACGTATTTACGATAAACGGTGGAGCCGTGAGTCGGAAGAGTTCCAAGCGGAGACGGTGGGCGATTCTACAACAGAAGCCGAGTACATCGCGGCTTCGGAAGCTGCAAAGGAGGGTGTTTGCATAAGGAAGTTCTTTTCTGAACTTGGTGTGTTTCCGAGTGTCTCTAGCCCATTGGATGTTTATTGTGACAACAATGGGGCTATTGTGCAAGCAAAGGTGCCAAGGAACCACCAAAAGAATAAACATGTACTGCGGAAATTTCATCTGATACGAGAGATCGTTAGACGAGGTGATATCAAGACATGCAAAGTACACACGGATTTGAATGTTGCAGATCCTTTGACAAAACCTCTTCCACAGCCTAAGCATGAGGCGCACATGAGAGCTATGGGTATTAGATATGTTCTAGATTAGGTCAAGTGCAAGTGGAAGAATGTTAGAAATATGTCTTATAAGGAATCATAGAGATAATTATATTTCATTATATCCATGTCACTTGGTTCTTTTATTGAATATCCATGAAAGGCAACTTGTATTTGATTGGCAATTATGTGAATTGTTTGTGAAACTCTTTTACTTGTATGGTTATTCAAAAGTTATCCCTAGTATGAGTTAATGACTAGCACATGAATTAGTTGATGACTATGTTTCACAAGTCATGAACATGGAGATGTATAACTAATAATGTGGGCACATGTATGACATGGGGCTGGACTGATCCAATTTGAGACTTTGTTCTCTGTTTACACAACGTATACGCTATGTCCTTAGACTTGAGATTGTCGCATGTACTCAAGATGTGAATTGACCTACTTAGGGGCCATCAACCGCTACTCCGTAACTGGGTAGTCATAAAGATGGCTTTCAGGTTTGTCAAGAAGCATGCTGTGAGGCATGGTCAATCAAGATAGAATTTGCCCCTCTACTTGAGAGAGATATCTCTGGGCCCCTCGAGTGATCGGATCAAGAAATGCATGTGAAACGACCTGGGTTTCCGCGAACGGAACCCCGAATCTTAGCACCTCGGTGGTAGTCCCAGGAGAGCTACCACGTGCAATCCCTGTCTCAGCGATTCCAAAAATCCATACAGAAAGGTAAAAAAAAACAGTAAAGTAGAGTACAACATTTAATTTATTACATTAATCAGAGTACATCTCTTCGGCACATGCCGGGTACAAGTCCATCGGGACCGAATCAAACATAAATAAAACGTCTAGCGAGCGGCTCCATGAAAGCGCGGGAAACTCCATATCCGCGGGCGGCTCAAGTGTAGGAAGAGATCTAGTCCACCCAACCGTCGTTGTCGAAGTCGTAGTCGGCTCCGCGTCGAGTCACCGAGGTTCTACCCGATAAGCGGGTAGGTCAAGTCAGCTTCCCAACAAAGAGGCAAAAGCGGTGTATATTCTACTATGCATGAGATAACCCTATTCGTCGTAGAAAGCTTAAGCAAGCAGCAGTGCAACGTACAAGGTAAGCAGAACATAGCTAGGAGGTCCACACCTCGGGGAAGCTTCCGCTTCCGAGGTCCACACCTCGGGGTCCACACCCCGCTCAAGGAATACCACACCAAAACACCGGATCTCAACCATGATCCCGAACCCAACTCTCATCCGCGATGTGGGGCCCTCTGCTCCTATCCCCACATCTCAACGGCGGCCGGGCTCACACACTCGGGGGAGAGAAGAAGCACAAGAGAAGTGTAACTAGTCGGGTGAGAGATCGAAAGACGTCCATAACCGGTGGACACGGACTATAGCTATAGGTTTAACACTGCGCAGAGGTTGTACAAGCCGTACCCGCCCGAATAGGACCGAACCGGCCGTCACCGTACCCGACCCTACCATACGGCCGAAGCTCAAGTAAGTGGATAGTACCCTTCGCATCTCCGAGCACGGCCCCGGCCTCGCCGCGAGCTCATACTACCCGCGAGAGGTCCCTCGAAGCCGTGGAACCCTTCCCCGGCCTCGCCGAGCAAAGTCTACTAAGGAGGGAAAGACCACTCCCGACACGATCACACCGATCCTCCTACGGGAGGGGTGCTATCCACTACAAGTCTCACCCCGCACCCCCCGCCCAATACAAGGCGGGCGGTCTGTACGAAAATAGTCATCCGAAACAAGGTCAACTGACGATCGGTCCTTAAGGGGCCGAGAGCGAGCACTCAACATCTCCATCCCACTCGACACGACCCTCGGGTAAGAGGCCAGATCGCATCTTCCCTCGGCAGTCGTTCACAAGTAACCAAGCGGCTCGCTCCCGCCAAAACACAACAAGGAGATACGCACCCAGAACGCACGCTAGAATCACACCGAGATACCCACATCTCAGCCCAAGCCCAGAGTACCATCCATAATCAAACAACAAAAGTATGGATAGTTGAGGTAAGGGACTAGCTAGGGGTCTGTAGCTAGTCCGCGAGTAGAAGAACAAGGAAACAGGATATATCAAAACATCAAGGCATGGCTAGTAAACGGGTTATGCAATACATCAGATCAATGCGTTAGAGTAAAGCACTAGCAGCTAATAACAACATGGGATCTATATGGTTGGGAGTGACATGACACCTTCGTTGCCGTTGAAGCGATCGGCGTCCGGGCGGTGTACTCGGGGTCCTCCGCGTCCTCTCGGTCGAAGCTCGGGTGCGCGGCACGAGATTCGACGCGAAAATAAGATAACGGTGCACATCTAAGCAATAACTCCAAATAAGATCCAATTTAGAAGATCCAAATGAACCCAAACTACCTACAATCAGCAAGGTTTCGCAATTACGGATTTATAGAAATTAGTTTTGTATTTTTCTGAGCTCCCTAGCATTAGTATGAATTTTTAAAGGTTAAATACATTTTCTGGAATTTTTAAACAGAAAAGAAAAGGGGTTTTCAGAAAACACGCTGCTGACGTCAGCATGACGTCAGCGTTCCAGGGTTCGTGGGCTGATGATGGGCTGAAAGGTTTACTGGGCCGAAAACGGCCCACTGGGCTCGGCCCAACTGGCCCAGATGAGGGAAGTCCTCTACTCCTCCCTGGATTCCTGGTCCAAGCCCCGTTCACGCGGTGGGCCTCCACGGCGGCCCCGACGGGCCGGACGGCTCTTAAGGCCGGTTAACACATGAGGCCCGGCGACCCTTTTACTCAACCGCGGCCAAAGGAAAAAAAGGGGGTCCGCCCCTCCCTACGGCGCCCCGCCGCGCCCCCGGCGGCGACATCGGCGGCGCACGCACGGCGGCGGCGCGGCGGTGCGGCCCCGGACACGGCGGCGGGGTGCGCTTACGCCCTTCCTCTCCCCTCCGGACTCTCCACGCACGCACGCACGGCTCGAAGGCCGGCCCACGGCACGCCCGCCACGGCGCGCGGCGCGACATCGAGGCCCGCGCGCGTGCATCTCCACGGTGCGGCCAAAGCCATGGCGCGCTGGGGTGCGGCCGGCTAGGGTTCAAGCACACGATCACCTGCAAAAACACGCCCTCGGCTCGAAGGCCGGCTCAGCACAACACGGAACGCAGCGTGGAACGCCTGTACGCGGAGCTCCGCTGGTGGCGAGGCCAAGGCCATGGCGCGCATGGGTGCGGCCGGCCGGTTCCCGCGCTCACCAGCACCTGCAACAGAAGACCCACGCCACGAAGGCCGGTTCATGGCAAGGTAACACACGCCACCGCGGCAGCTCGCCCAGAGACACGACGCGGCGGAAAGGACGCTCCTGCACAACGGGCTGGCGGCGCGTCGCGCGTTTGGCGCGAGCTCGACCGGCGCGGCGCGGGGTGGTCCCCGGCCCTCCCTCGCGGACTTGCCCGGACCCAACCTTGGCGAGAACGGCCGGGACGACGCGGCTTGGGGTAGCCACGGCCCCCGAGCTCCCGGCGGCAAGACGCGACGCGGCGTCGCCCATGGGGAGGCGGCGCGCGCGACGCGCTCAGCCACTGGCGGCTCGAAGGCACGCCCTCACACAGAGACATGGCAAGGGGAGGGCACAGGGGGAAGGGAGAAGCCCACAGCGCTCACAGCGGGTCGGCGGTGTAGTCGAAGCCGGGTCGCGTACGTCGATGGCGTGGCGTAGCAGGCGCTCCCGGCGGTGCTCGATCCTCTGCTCCGGTCCGGCTCCTCCTCGGTCTCGTACGACGCCCCCCTCGTCCGGCTCCTCGCGAACTCGTTACTCCGCGGCGGCGACGTGCCGGCGGCGGCGTGGCTCACCAGCCTTCCCCGCTCCTCCTTCTCTCCTTCTACCTCCCTCCCTTCTGTTTCCCCTTCGGCGGCGGCTCTGGAAGGGGGCAAAACCCCAATGTGGGTTGGTGGCGGTGGTCCGCTGCCTCTTGCCTTTCTCCCGCTTTTGAACCCACGCGCGCCGCCAAGTCGGGCGAAATCCCGGGCTGCCCCCCGCTTGGACCGCTCGGTGCCGTGGCGGCGCCGGCCGCTCTCTCTCACGCGACCGTGGACCATGAGGGGCAAGGCGCGGGCGGAAGAGGCTTTTCCTCCCCGGCCCCGGCTCGGTTCGCGCGCGGCGCCCGGTCCCTCGGCGTGCGTGCGGCCGGGGCGGCTCGGCCGCGCCCGCGCCGCGCGAGCGGGTGCGACGGGACCGGCGGCGCCGTGGTTGGGTGTCTTTGGGCCGGGTTAGGCCGGGTAGGTGAGAAGGAACGGCCGACACGCGGGGTCCACTGGCCAGCGACTAAAGGAGAGGGTGGAGCAGTGCGGGTTACTGGGCTGGAAGGGGTTGCGGACTGGGCCGGCTGCCAAGCGAAGGAGGATGAAAGCGGCCCAGCACACCTATTAGACTTTTAGCAAAATAAAGAGAAAAGCTTTTGTTCTAGGGTTTGAAAAGGAGTTTGAATTTGTTTCCCACTCAAATTCAAACTACACACATTTGAACTCCAAATAAACCAGAGAAAAACCAACTCACATATTTTACCATATTTTAAATATATGTTTTATAAATGGGTTAAATTGGTGGAGAATTTAGAGAAGGGCTAGCAATTTGGTTCAAAAATTGATAGCACTCCAATGCAAGCAAAAAGTTTTAAATTTTTCGCAAAATTTACACACCTAAATTCCTGGGTTGTTACATTATCCCCCACCACCGAGAATCTCGTCCTCGAGATTTAGTCCTCGACCTCCTCCGTGAACAAGTGAGGGTACTCTTTTCTGAGATCAGCTTTCTTCTCCCATGTTGCTTCCCGCTCTGTATGGTTGCTCCACAACACTCTGCAGAAAGGAATGGTTGTTCTCCTTGTCTCCTTGACAGCTCGGTCCAAGATTTTCTCAGGATACTCTGCATACTCAAGGTTATCTTGCAGATCAAGCAACTCTAGGGGCACTTGCTTAGCCTCCACTGCCTTCTCGCTCCTCTTCAGCTGTGACACGTGAAACACTGGGTGAACTCCTGCCATTGTCTCGGGTAGTGCAAGCTGGTAAGCCAAACTCCCAATCCTGCGGGTAATCGGGTACGGCCCCACGTACCTCGGTGCGAGCTTTCCCTTCACCAAGAACCTCTTAGTTCCTCGGAGCGGTGAGACTTTCAGGTACACTCGGTCGCCAACTGCAAAAGTCAACTCTCTCCTTCTTTTGTCGGCATAGCTCTTCTAACGACTTTGAGCGATCCTCAGGTTCTCACGAACTTTCTCGACTTTCTCCTCCGCTTCCTCAATGATTGCTGGCCCAAACAGTGTCCACTCTCCCACCTCTGACCAAGCTAGCGGGGTTCTGCACTTCCGCCCGTAAAGGGCCTCAAAGGGTGCCATCCGGAGACTTGCTTGAAAGCTGTTGTTGTACGAGAACTCGCAAACGGCAACCGCTCTCCCAATCGGTGCCACAGGTGAGTGCACACACTCGTAGCATATCCTCCAACACCTGGTTGACCCTCTCTGTCTGACCATCGGTCTGTGGGTGAAAGGCTGTGTTGTAGCTAAGAGTGGTGCCCATAAGCTTGTGGAAGCTCTGCCAAAACATGGAGACAAACTGTGGCCCTCGATCAGATACAATACTTCTGGGTGCCCCGTGCAGCCTGAGTATGTGCTCTACATACAGTTCTGCCAACTTCTCGGTTGCATACCGGGTCTTCACCGGCACAAAGTGAGCCACTTTGGTCAGTCGGTCCACTATAACCCAAACTGAGTCGTTTCCTTTTGGAGTCCGAGGAAGTCCCACCACAAAGTCCATGGAAATGTCCTCCCACTTCCAAACAGGAATAGCCAACGGCTTCAACAAACCAGCAGGTTTCTGATGTTCAATCTTTACTCTGCCACAGGTGTCGCAACAGGCCACGTAGTGTGCTATATCCTTCTTCATGTCCTTCCACCAGTACCTGATCTTCAGATCTCTGTACATCTTGGTGCTCCCCTGGTGAATCGAGTACCTCGAGTCGTGTGCTTCTCTCATGATCTGCTCCCGGATTGCCCTGTCTTGTGGTACACAGATCCGTTCTTTCAACCACACGGTGCCTTGTTCATCAACCCGGTAGTCCTCTGCTTTACCCTGTTTCATCGGTTCTCGCGAACTTTGATTTCGCACACGACTTCGGGGTACGTGCGGATTCGTTCCTCCGTGTCATAGGTCACTTGCATCACGTTGACTTGGCCTTGATCTACAATTTCGATTCTCGCCTTCTCTAGCTCTTCATGCGGAGCGAGGTTGCTCTTCTTTTACCATGAGGTTGTTGCAATATGTTTTCCGGCTCGGTGCATCCGCCACGACGTTAGCTTTGCCCGGGTGGTAGTTGATCTCGACGTCGTAGTCCTTGATCGGCTCCGGCCATCGCCTCCGCCTCATGTTCAACTCTCGTCCGAGTAAAGAAGTACTTCGGGCTCTTGTGGTCGGAAAACGGTTCACACTTGTTCCCAATCGGGTAGTGTCTCCGCATTTTGAGCGCATGCACAACGGTACCGGCTCCAAGTCGTGTGTCGGGTAGTTTTCCTCGTGTTTCTTCGAGTGCACGGAAGCATAAGCCACAACTTTCCCTTCCTGCATCAGCACACATCCGAGTCCTTGCTTTGAAGCGTCACAGTAGACCACAAAGTCCTTCTTGATATCTGGCAAGATGAGCACTGGGGCTGTGGTGAGTCTCTTCTTCAGCTCCTGGAAGCTCTTCTCACACGCTTCTGACCACTCGAACTTTGTGTTGTTCTTGAGCAACTCTGTCATTGGCTTTGCGATCTTGGAAAAGTTCTCGATGAACCTTCGGTAGTATCCTGCCAACCCAAGGAAGCTCCTGACGTCTGTCTCATTCAACGGCTGTTCCCACTTGGTCACTGACTCTACTTTGGACGGATCCACGGCTATCCCTTCTGCTGACAACACGTGTCCCAAGAACGCGACCTTCTCCATCCAGAACTCGCACTTGCTGAACTTGGCGTACAGTTTCTGCTGCCTCAACCTCTCTAGCACGACCCTCAGGTGCTCCTCGTGCTCCTCCGTGGTCTCAGAGTAGATCAGGATATCATCGATGAACACCACTACAAACCTGTCCAACTCTTCCATGAAGACCTTGTTCATCAAGTTCATAAAGTAAGCAGGGGCGTTGGTCGGCCCGAAAGAAACCACCACGAACTCGTACAAGCCGTAACGTGTGGTGAAGGTCGTCTTGGGAATATCCCCGCTCTCGGATTTTCATCCGGTGGTAACTCGATCTCAAGTCGATCTTGGAGAAGAACCTTGCCTTTTTGAGCCTATCCGGCAAATCCTCGATCCTGGGTAGCGGGTACTTGTTCTTGATTGTCATCGAGTTGAGCGTGCGGTAGTCAATGCACATTCTCTTGGTGCCGTCTTTCTTCTCCACGAAGAGCACTGGTGAACCCCACGGTGAGGCACTCGGCCGAACAAACCATTGCTCGAGCAACTTCTTGAGCTGTTTCTTCAACTCGTCCAGTTCGTCAGACGACATCCGGTACGGACTCTTTGCAATGGGCCCCGCTCCCGGCATCAGCTCAATCACGAACTCCACGTCTCGGTCTGGGGGTAACTCCGTAAGCTCCTCTGGGAACACGTCCGGAAACTCACGGACCACTGGGATTTCTTCAATCTCTTTCCCACTCATGTTGCACATCATCGTAGCAACCTTCGGACTCTGCGGCTCGATCCGCACTATAGTTCCACTGGGGTGTTCTAGCTGTATAACTCTGGGGTTGCAAGAGACTATCCCGTTGTGCTTTGCCAACCAATCCATCCCTAGGATCACGTCTATCCCGGTAGACTCCAAAACTGTCAAGTCTGCCGTGAACTGTTGCCCCTCAAACACCATCCTCACTCCCCTGCACTCTAACGTACTCCTCTTCTCTCCTAGCGGAGAGCTAGTCAAGATAGGCCTTGGTCGAGGCTTAGTTGGTAAAGACCTTTCTTTAGCAAACTTGGTAGAAATATACGAAAACTGAGCTCCAGTATCGAACAAAACAGTTGCCAAAAACCGAGTCAACAAGAAACTCACCAAGTGTGACGTCGGGTGCGAGCTGCCGCATCCTCGGCGGTGAGGTGGTTCGGACGGCCTCGAGTAGGCGGCGGGCCGAGCGGTCCTCTGCCGTGTACGGGGTGGGCCGTCCTCCGGTGGCCTTGGTGGCTTGGCCGGGGTCTCGGAACCGAGAGCCGCGGTTCGACTCCCCGGTGGCGCCTGCTTGTGGACACTCGAACGACTTGTGCCCAACTTTGTCGGCGGTTGAAGCAAGTCACCTTGGATACCGTCTCGCCGACCGCGGTGGTGGCCTCGGTTTCCGACCGTACCGACCTCCACTCCCGCTCGGGTTGGCTCTCGCTCTGCGGGCCGAGACCGAGAGACGTGGTGCCTCTGCCGTGATCGGTGGCCCCGAGCGTAACCTCGTCCTCTCGCCTCGAGGTGGTCCCGAGCGTCTGCGCTCGTCCGTGCGCTTGGACTTGCTTCCACGAACCTCCATGTACTCAAGCCTTGACCTCTCCACGATCGGTGCCTTGTTGATAATGGAGCGAAGTGTCGGGCGATCGTGTGCGGACAAGTGGTGTGCCATCCCCTTGTGCGGCCCCTTTACGAACCGGTAGACCTTCTTCTTCTCTCCGTGTCGGTGTCGTCCGGCACGTACCTCATCGGCTCTCCCGGTAGCGGTTGGCGTACTCCCCGCACCGACATGTTTCCCATCTTGAGGTGCCCGAACTCGTCGGCCTTCCCGTCCATCACCGCATCCGGGATGTGGTGACTCTCGAAGGCCTCCACAAACTCGTCCCACCCGATGTGCAACGGGTCCCGGTGCGAGTCACGATGTCTGTCCCACCACGCACCGGCCGTGCCAACCGGGCCGGTGCGCGGCCACGGTCACACACTCCTCCTCTCGTAAGCTCGGTCGGCTCCGGCTTCTTCTCAATCTCACGTAGCCGGTTGTCCGCGTCCATCGGGTCGGTCGAGTGGTCGAAGGTAGGCGGTCGCGGCTTGTTGAAGTTCTCAACCTTCTTCCGGAAACCCTCTCCGCGCGTTGCGGTTCGACCCCCCGTGGTTGTTGTTATTGTTGTTCCGAGCTAGCATCCGGGTGATCGTCCGCATCGGTGAGTCCGTCTTGCCATCACGTCGGCCAAGTTCGGGGGAGGTGGCGGTGGTGGCACCTCGTGTCCCCGAGCCCGGCCCTCGCTCCTCCCTCGGCCGGGGTACTGCTCGTGCTCGAGCTCCTCGCTCCCCGAGCTCCCTCGTCGCCGAGCGCGGCTCCTTGACCGCCAACTCGGCCTCCTCGGCCTACGCGGCCGCCCGGGCCTCCGCGGAGCCCGCCTCGTGGCGCGTGACCTCCACGGCGTCCGCGGCCTCTCGCTCCCGCTGGGTTAGGGGCATCCTCCCCTCCGTCGTCCCCAGCGACCTCCTCGAAACGGGCCAAGAGTCGCCCGGACCTCCTTGCTCCCGACATCTGTTCCAGTTGCAAAAGTCAGTAGTGATAGGGAGAACATATCTATTAAGGTTATTAACTATAAAGGAGTAGTCCTGCTAACAATCACAGAATTTCAGACAGACATAAAGAAGCATGAAATCCGAATGAAACCATGAAGATCCATGTCACTCAATCAATGCCACCATACAAAAGGGGTGCACCTCGAGATTTATTCCAACGACCTTCGAGGGCGCACGGCAACACATCACGCTAACGCATGACTCAACATGGGGTAGCTACTACGGGCATGACAACATGAGCGATAACATTACATCTAACTTATTACAACGGCTCAGAATCTACTGATAAATCTCTACTCCCATCACGGGGTACACTGAGGTGACTCGGGGCTGGAGTCTGGTGGAACCGAGTAAAACGGCGGTGAGTGTGCCCCTGGGTATCCCGGCACCCTGATCGTCGGTCCTCCGTAGTAGTCACAGGTATCCTGAAGAGCACGGTCCATCTCTGCTGTGTCCTGAGAACCACTCGGGTACGGGCGTACCCGTGGTAGGAGTGTCGGCGGTAGCTCGAAGGTCTCTGTCCTCAGTCAGGGCCTCTTCTTGAGCGGTAGCTGCGCGGAGAGCTCCTCGAACTCTCTCAACCTCTGCTAGTCAGAACGCTCCCAGGCCGTGCGGGTCCTGGCTGCTCGGTCTCTCTCCTCGTAGACCAGTCCACCGAGGTAGCACAAGTGGTGGTAGTTGTGTCGACTCGCCTTTTGAAGATCCCACACCTTGACTTGATAGTCAGCGGCTGCAGCTCCAACCGACTCCAACTGGTCCCTTGCCTCTGCAAGCCTCACTCTGTCCTCACGCGTGGCCTCCACGGTAGCCCGGTGCAACTCTCCGCTCGCCCTCGGCGTGCCTCCGGTGTAGCGATCCTCCCGGCGTCCCTCTCGGTCTGGGCCGTGGCCGCCGCCGGTCCAAGCCGTACCAGCTCTCCGTTCCTCTCGTGCGACTCCTCCAACCGGTCAAGCAAATCCTCTCTCTCCATCTCCAGGTCCTGAACCCGCCGCAGGGTATCATCCCACTTCCATCTCAGGTACGCGATCTCACTGTCTGCCCAGATAAGCGCCTGGTCCTGAGCCAGGATGCACCGTCTGGCTGCGTGCATCTCCTTGTCCTCCTCCACAGTAGTCACCTCAAGGTACTGCGCTCGGTCGCTCGTGTCCCAACGACCCAGGTCGTAGATCCCTGACGGAAGCACACTGAACGGTGTGCCTTTGAGCTTCTCCTTGAGCTGAACACAAACCATCTTGAGAGCTCTGCGTGCGCCAGTCTGGTGTGCCTCCGTGGTCGAACTCTCGAAACAGTGCACCTTAACCTCCTTGAACTCTAGCACCCGTGGGTCTGCCGGCACCGTAACGGTCAGGAAAGTGGGTGTCTGCTCCCTGTGCCCCATGGTCCTCCCCTTGTAGCTGACTCGGTCGGTCCCTACTCCAGCTGCCTCCAGGCACTCCCTCAGCAAGTGGCAGAAGCCTCCGTAGCTCTTGCCATCCGACTCCAAAGGAATCCACGCTTCCTCCGCCATCTGCACAACGTTGTTAGAGCGTAGTTAGTAAGGTAGTTAGTGAAAGTTAATCAAGGTAATGCATATATATACGTATAGTTATATACATACGGAAGCCAAGGGGTTTATATAAAAGTTTCAAGGTTCAGAAACGGCTTCCTATGCTATCGACCATTCCTGGGGCTCGTCCTACAGTCAAGCATGGCTCTGGTACCAACTGAAACGACCCGGAACGGAAGCCCGAATCTTAGCACCTCGGTGGTAGTCCCAGGAGAGCTACCACGTGCAATCCCTGTCTCAGCGATTCCAAAAATCCATACAGAAAGGTAAAAAAAAACAGTAAAGTAGAGTACAACATTTAATTTATTACATTAATCAGAGTACATCTCTTCGGCACATGCCGGGTACAAGTCCATCGGGACTGAGTCAAACATAAATAAAACGTCTAGCGGCGGCTCCATGAAAGCGCGGGAAACTCCATATCCGCGAGCGGCTCAAGTGTAGGAAGAGATCTAGTCCACCCAACCGTCGTTGTCGAAGTCGTAGTCGGCTCGCGTCGAGTCACCGTGTTCTACCCGATAAGCGGGTAGGTCATGTCGACTTCCCAACAAAGAGGCAAAAGCGGTGTATATTCTACTATGCATGAGATAACCCTATTACGGCCGTAGAAAGCTTAAGCAAGCGACGGTGCAACGTACAAGGTAACGCGAACATAGCTAGGAGGTCCACACCTCGGGGAAGCTTCCGCTTCCGAGGTCCACACCTCAGGGGTCCACACCCCGCTCAAGGAATACCACACCAAAACACCGGATCTCAACCATGATCCGAGAACCCAACTCTCATCCGCGATGTGGGGCCCTCCCCGCTCCTATCCCCACATCTCAACGGCCGAAGCCGGGCTCACACACTCGGGGGAGAGAAGAAGCACAAGAGAAGTGTAACTAGTCAGGTGAGAGATCGAAAGACTGTCCATAACCAGTGGACACGGACTATAGCTATAGGTTTAACACTCTGCAGAGGTTGTACAACTGTACCCGCCCGAATAGGACCGGAACCGGCCGTCACCGGTACCCGACCCTACCATACGGCTGAAGCTCAAGTAAGTGGATAGTACCCTTCTGCATCTCCGAGCCTGGCCCAGCCTCCGCGGCAGAGCTCATACTACCTGTCACACCCTGAAATTTCCAATTTCAGGATGTGAATAAAGAGAATAATTAAATAACAATTTTCTCATAATTTTAAAATTTTTCCAACATTTATTTTCTTTACAGGGAATATAGTATAGGAGAAATCCTTTGATTGATTTTCTAAATTAAATAAAAAGTTATGTGCGTTGCATTCATGCCGATGCATCTAGTGGTTCTTGAGTGCAAAAGGTTTCAAAAATGCGTTTAGGAGCTGTCCAAACTCTCCCGAGAATTTTCCGGATTTTTCCGGGATTTAATCTCATTTTTCCCTGAGCTAATTCTATTTATTAGAAGGCTCAAAAATCTATTTCATGAGCACCAAATGCTTTGTTTGGATTGTTCATGTCTTAATCTATCTCCAGGAATTTTCCTGGAATTTTTTGTGATTTTCGGAGTATTTTTCGTGCCTTTAAACAATTTACGGATGTTTTCGGATTTGTGTTTGCACTGAAATAAATTCCGAAAAAAAAACAAAAAAAAAGCTACCCTAGCGGTTTGGGCCGAGCCCGTGGGCTCGACCCGCCCGCGCCCCCCTCGCACCACGGCCCGGCCCGCGGCGCCGCCGAAGCCCATCGGGGCCCGGGCCGGAGCCGCGCGGCGGAGGCCGTGGCCTCGCGGCCGGCGGCGCGCGCCGCCCGCCCCTTGGCGTGCGCGCCGGGACGCCTTGAGCCGCGCCCCTATAAAGGCGGCGTCGAGCCGCGCGCACACGAGCCCTAGCGCCGCCCCCCGCCCGCAACCGTGCGCCGCCGCCTGGCCGGAGCACCGAGCCCGAGCGCCGCCGCCGGGCGGTGCGGCCGTCGCCGATTCGCCGGTTGGAGGTATCCCCGGACGAACCGACCTCACCCGAGCTCCCGGCCCGTCGAGACCTATCGGTTCCGCCGTTTCCCGACGCCGGAGGACCCCCCGGAGTCTCGCCGTTGCCGTGAGGTCCGCCGCCGCCCTAGCTTGCCGTCGCCGGCCATCCTCCCGAGCTTTTCCCGCCGCGGTGAGGGTCCCCGTTTAATCCCCTCGGTCTCCTCTTCCTTTTTCCCTAGGCGCCCGAGCTCCTTGCGGCCTTGGACGCCGGCGCCGCCACCCCATCAGAGCCGCCGCCCCCTGTTTGCATCTCTCGTCCGAGAGGTGGAAGAAGAGGCCGCCCTTTTTGCACCTAGCCCCCTGAGTAACCCATATTTCCGTTTCGTTTTCTTGTCTCTTGCATCTCTTATCAATAACCCCTTAGATCTTATAGATTCCCGCAATTAGATCCACCGAGAGATCCTTTTTCGGAACTAACCCCGAGTTTTATCAATTTCGCGAGCACCGGTTGATGTGTCTCGGGAGTTTTCTTTGCTAACCCCCGAAATCTACGGTTAATCGCGAACGGTCCTTACAATCTTGTTTTGCTCACCAAATCTTCGTTTTAGCTCCGATTTAATCCGTTCAAGTTGCGTTAGGTCCATAATAAAGTAAAGCACGCGTTAGTGGTGAGTTTTCATCATGTTTTGTTTCTGAAAATAAAATTAATAATAATTTTGATTAATGACTAGTTATGCATGCTTTTTATAAATAAAATCTATATAGATCTATACACCGTTTTTCATAAGCAAATTTAATTGATTAATGATTACTTTACATGCTTTTATGAATAAAATATAATTAGATCTTTTACTCGGTTTTCCATAAGTCAAATATTAATTTGCCTAATGTTTAATTAACTTTTATAATTAAAAGTTGATTAGGCTTTTACTCCGGCTTTATAAATAAATGTTAATCTTGATTAATACCAATTTAATACTGTTTTTGATAATAATATGATGAACTCGAATCACAAAGTTTCGTTTAGATTGTTCATGTAGTTTAGTTTTTCTAAATAAAATGCTTAATCGGTTTAATCAATATATGAATCTTTATTAATAAAACTTGACTAGTTCTTTACACCGGTTTCGTAAATAAAGTTTGATATTGCATTAATGTCAACATAGGGTATTTTATTTACGAAATATCCTTTATAATTGTTTTGTTAATTAAAATGAACCTAGCTCATAGCCCCGCTCTCTCATATATGCAAAATGTCGTTAGACGTTCGGTATCGACTTTATCTCTTTTGATCAAGTTTATCCGAAGCTCTAAATCTTTCTAGTGTTAGCTCGAGCTAAACCGTGTGCATCTAATCAAGCCTTAGAGTTTCGTTATCTTAGTAGCATTATCTGTGTGAGTAGTTTGCCTTTGCTCATTTGCCTATCAAGTAATCTTATCACTCTTGTTTCATCATAGAATCTTGTTTATCGGCATCTAGTTAGTTGATGTCCATTCCATCTCTCGTTAGGTTGTCTCTTCATGAGTCGACTTTGTGTTATTGTACCTAATCTATCGTAGCTATCTTTCTTTAGTGTTTACCCTGTTATCTACTTCACCTGTTAGATTAGTTCACCCTTGGTTAGTATATCAGTTGTTCATCCGAGTTCTCTTTGTAGACCAGTTCTCCTAAACCCTAGCCTAAGGTTTCTTATGCGCTTGATAGTTCGTTGCTATCCGTCTAGTTCGTTTCACGGTAACTTGTACGTTAGCATGTGTATCACTCGTTACTTGTTTTAACATTAAAGATGCTTGTTAATCTTGACTAATTCTTATTGCAATGCTTTTATCAATAAAAATTGATTAGGTTCTAATCCGGTTTTCTTTAATCATGATGTAATTGGTTAATTCCTATTTATAACTAGTTTTTCTAAATAAAAGATGTTAGAGTTAAACACCGGTTTTCATAATAAAGTTAATATGCCTAATGACTTCATAAATGCCTTTTCAATATAAATATGTTTAGTTGAACACGTGATATAAAGTTACTCGTTTAGATATCTTACACCCGCTTCATCTTTCTAAAGTAATTGTTAATTTGACATAACTTCTACTTGGAATGTTATAAATAAAATATGATTAGGTTTATCGTGATTTCTTTAATTAAATGTAACTAGTTTAATGGTAACATAGAGTATTTCTCCGAAATATTCTTTCACATGATTTCTTAATTAAAATCGCCAAGCGTAGTTTCTTGTGGTTTGATAATAATCTTTCGATAGATTGGAGCTTAGTTCCGTTCTCAGTGGTTCCCTCGTTTCTTGCGTAACCATTAGAATCGAGCTCTATCAATGTGATCCTTCCGATCCTTGCTCAACCTTCCGCGACCATCTCCTCAAAGTTAACCAAGCCTTTCCCTTCCTAGCACACTTTGTGTTCTTTAGCGATCCATCTAATCGAGTCGTTTCTTTCGTTCGCTCTTTTAAAGCTTTCTTTCGATTGGTGCTTTGTTCTTAGTATATGTGTTTCTTTGCTTTGTGTATGTTTGTGCCCGATGATTGATGCGCTTAGAGTGAACGCCGTTCAAGAAGTTTGGAAGAGCTTGAAGTTGAAGATATTCTGAGCAACTACTCTTTGGTTAAAGGCAAGTGTGTCCTTGATCTTTTGTCCTAAGAATTATATTTAATCACTCATTGCATTGCTTGCATTAATTTTGATGGGTTCCTATTAAGGATTACCTAGTCTTTGATTGCCATTCCTTGTTAACCTGGGTTTACATTTATGTTGGGTAGCTATGCTTAGTTGCTATACCTGGGTTATGGTGGTTTTAATGAACATTAATGATGAATCATGTTATACCTTGGTGCTATATCTTTGGTTGCTTAATACAAGACCATATGTTTAATCGGAACATGGAGAACCACCCAGGACAACAGTGCAACCACAAGGACTATATGGCTCTGGTCTTGGCCGATTAATTAGGGAAGTCTTTGTGTGGTTATTACTCGCATAGTAGGTTGGGGACGGAGGAATGCTTTTATGGCTCTTCTATTCCGGAGCGGTGATGGAACGGAAGACTCTATGGCTTACCGTCCGTAATAGAAGTGTGGTACGAAAGATAGCCTCTATGACATACTACTATGGACTAATACGCACGGGAGGACTCTTTGTAAAGGCCTCGTAGCGTCCCTATGCAATCACACCTCGGTAGTGTGGTATGATGCACGCGCGCATCGCATGGTTGGGTTTAAAGTTCTTCGGGACTTTTACGCGACTTGTGGGTAAAGATGTACAACCTCTGCAGAGTGTAAAACTAATCGATTAGCCGTGCTCACGGTCAAGAGCGGCCTGGACCCTCACATGATAATTAAACTTGAAGATGGACTTAAATCGCTCTCTCTCTCTGGTTATGCTTGCCATGTGTTTGTGGCGTATTTCTTATCTTATGCTTAATGTGGGTTGGTATAAACTTATACTTTATTAGTAATCAGGTGCTAATAAAACTTGACCAACTAAAATTGCTTAAATGCTTATAGCCCAGTCCATTATAAAGCCTTTGCATTCATTCTTTTTCCCCACACTTCTTTGAGTACGACAAGTGCTCACCCTTGCTATAACCATTGTTGCTCAGAAAGAGGATGCTACTTTGAAGTCTTGTGAAGATGTTGCTGGTGCTAGGCGTACGCAACCCCCAGTCGATTGCCTGTGATGTTTGGAGCCTTCGTTTCCAGGATTAAGCGTAAATCTCTGATAATCTTTCTTTTTCTTACGTGATACTGTTTCTGTATTCACTTATATGTCACTATATGCATGAAACTTGATCCTGGCATGCATATAGGTTTGCACTTGGTTTTCTTCGGAAACTCGGGTGTGACAGAGTGGTATCAGAGCTGTATCGACTGTAGGACGTAAGCCTAGTTAGCACTGGTCGTTTCTTAATGCCTCTTTTGTCCTACAATCCCTCCTTACCTTATCCTTGACATCTCTGATGAAGGATCTCGCTTCTTAACCATCTTCTTTTCTCCATACCATGAATTCTTGTATATTTATCTTCACTCTCATTGGACATCTCTTCGACCTCGCGTATTCATTCCCTCAAGCAATAAACACCCCCTTGATTTATTGGTAGAACCGTTACCCTTGACATTCTATCTGTTCGCGCAGCTGCCCGACACATCGGCGCTGTTTTAAATTTATCTCGAGCTACAGAACTCCGATCGACATGAAACCAGTTGGGCTAGTTCCTAAATTTCATACGTGAATTTATATCAAAAATTCAGCCCTATCCAGTACATGTTCCAGGAGCTATACTCGAAACAATGAAGCTATCAGAATCTGTAAACTCTGCTGACCTAGTATATTCAATATTCTATATCTCGGGCTATGGACCTCCGATTGAGCTAAATCCAATTGGAGTAGTTCAGGAATTTCATCAGCTTCTTTATATCCAAAATTCAGCTGTATTCGTTTTGTATCCAGGGAGATACCTACGAATTAGTGGAGCATTCAGAATCTGCCAACACTGCTGACATAGCCGTCTTCTTTAATTCATATCTCGAGTTCTGAACCTCCGATTGAGGTGATTCCAGTTGGGTTGAACTCAAAATTTCGTACTCCTTGATCTGGGAAAAATCCATTATTTAGGGATATCCTTGCTGGGAGATATATCTGATTTATTAGGAGGATACCCTTTGATTTTATTAACAACGTGTAGTGTCGTTCCCAATAGCTATGCCTTGATTGGTGGAATTGTGTGTTTGCATGATGATGCTTGGTTTTATGAACTTGATTGATTCGTTTCTTTGAAGTGAGTGTTGGTGTATTGTGGGTCTTACATCCGCAATAACATCAGTTGCTTAGTTGGGTTCTTCTTTTGTACCTCCCACCTCCTTGTTCTTCCCCGCTCGTTTTGCACTACTCTTGTCCCCCTTCTGATCATATCTTTATCTACGAACCAGATGGAAAACCAAGAAGGAGGTAACCAAGGAGAAAGCTACGAGAACGGTGATGGCTATGGATACAACCAAGATGCGCTATCATTTCCACCCCCGAAGGATAAGTATGCAGAGTTCATGAAGACTGAGCCGCCAATGTTCTCCAGTACCACATATCCCTTAGAAGCTGAAGACTGGATCGAGACAATTGAAGAGAAGCTAGATATGGTACAATGCAATGATGGAGAGAAAGCTTTGTATGCATCTTGGCAACTTACGGGAGCGACTTCGAGTGGTGGAATTCTTACATCAATGGACATCGGCAACCCGAGAGTATTGTGTGGAAGGAATTCAAAGACAACTTTATCTTACACCATACTCCCGTGAGTGCGATGAAGCTCAAGAGAAAGGAGTTCCTAAACTTAAAGCAAGGACGGATAGCGGTAATCGAGTACGGGGATAAGTTTATTCGATTATCTCTATATGCCCCAAGATCGGTGAGAGTGATAAGAAGAAACGAGAGCATTTCATCAAAGGGTTGAATGAAGATCTTCAAAGTATACTAAGCTTACATGATTATTCCGATCTACAAGATTTAATCGACAAAGCCATTGGGTTAGAAAGCAAGCTACAGGAGATCATGAGTAAGAAGAGAAAAAGGGAATATCCAGGGGAAGCCAATAATAATTCTCACCTACATCTTATGTCTCAAGCCCAAGGTTTTCCTGAAGATCACAATGAAGATGCATATCTAGAATATCCTCATGGTGTCACAATACCAGTGATTTATGAGACCCCACAGAATCGTCGGAATATTAGGGAAAGTAAAGCTTGTTTCTATTGCAAAGCTGGTGGACACTTTATCAACAGGTGCCCGAAGAAATTTCTTGATCGTCATTTTAAGAGGGAATGGCGACAACGACACAAGCAAGACAAGACCCCGATACCTAAGGATTTTAATATAAGTTAGGCTGTGGAAAGATTTCTGTCATATGAAAGGAAGAATATTGTTGAAAGATATGAAAAGAGTTCGAAATAAACCCTTGTCTCTTGCTAGCCTTTTTCGAATCTCGGGACGAGATTCCTCTTAACGGGGGTAGATTTGTCACACCCTGAAATTTCCAATTTCAGGATGTGAATAAAGAGAATAATTAAATAACAATTTTCTCATAATTTTAAAATTTTTCCAACATTTATTTTCTTTACAGGGAATATAGTATAGGAGAAATCCTTTGATTGATTTTCTAAATTAAATAAAAAGTTATGTGCGTTGCATTCATGCCGATGCATCTAGTGGTTCTTGAGTGCAAAAGGTTTCAAAAATGCGTTTAGGAGCTGTCCAAACTCTCCCGAGAATTTTCCGGATTTTTCCGGGATTTAATCTCATTTTTCCCTAAGCTAATTCTATTTATTAGAAGGCTCTAAAATCTTTTTCATGAGCACCAAATGCTTTGTTTGGATTGTTCATGTCTTAATCTATCTCCAGGAATTTTCCTGGAATTTTTGTGATTTTCGGAGTATTTTTCGTGCCTTTAAACAATTTCTGGATGTTTTCCGGATTTGTGTTTGCACTGGAAATAAATTCTGAAAAAAAAAACAAAAAAAAAGCTACCCTAGCGGTTTGGGCCGAGCCCGTGGGCTCGACCCGCCCGCGCCCCGCTCGCACCACGGCCCCGCCCGCGCCCGCCGAAGCCCATCGGGGCCCGGGGCGGAGCCCGCGCGGCCGAGGCCGTGGCCTCGCGGCCGGCCGCCGCGCGCCCGCCCCCTTGGCGTGCGCGCCGGGACGCCTTGAGCCGCGCCCCTATAAAGGCGGCGTCGAACCGCGCGCACACGAGCCCTAGCGCCGCCCCCGCCGCAACCGTGCGCCGCCGCCTGCCGGAGCACCGAGCCCGAGCGCCGCCGCCGGCGGTGCGGCCGTCGCCGATTCGCCGGCTGGAGGTATCCCCGGACGAACCGACCTCACCAGGAGCTCCAGCCCGTCGAGACCTATCGGTTCCGCCGTTTCCCGACGCTGGAGGACCCCTGGAGTCTCGCCGTTGCCGTGAGGTCCGCCGCCGCCCTAGCTTGCCGTCGCCGGCCATCCTCCCGAGCTTTTCCGCCGCAGGTGAGGGTCCCTGTTTAATCCCCTCGGTCTCCTCTTCCTTTTTCCCTAGGCGCCCGAGCTCCTTGCGGCCTTGGACGCGGCGCCGCCACCCCCATCGAGCCGCCGCCGCCCCTCGTTTGCATCTCTCCGGAGGTGGAAGAAGAGGCCGCCCTTTTTGCACCTAGCCCCCCGAGTAACCCATATTTCCGTTTCGTTTTCTTGTCTCTTGCATCTCTTATCAATAACCCCTTAGATCTTATAGATTCCTGCAATTAGATCCACCGAGAGATCCTTTTTCGAGAACTAACCCCGAGTTTTATCAATTTCGCGAGCACTGGTTGATGTGTCTCGGGAGTTTTCTTTGCTAACCCCTGAAATCTACGGTTAATCGCGAACAGGTCCTTACAATCTTGTTTTGCTCACCAAATCTTCGTTTTAGCTCCGATTTAATCCGTTCAAGTTGCGTTAGGTCCATAATAAAGTAAAGCACGCGTTAGTGGTGAGTTTTCATCATGTTTTGTTTCTGAAAATAAAATTAATAATAATTTTGATTAATGACTAGTTATGCATGCTTTTTATAAATAAAATCTATATAGATCTATACACCGTTTTTCATAAGCAAATTTAATTGATTAATGATTACTTTACATGCTTTTATGAATAAAATATAATTAGATCTTTTACTCGGTTTTCCATAAGTCAAATATTAATTTGCCTAATGTTTAATTAACTTTTATAATTAAAAGTTGATTAGGCTTTTACTCCGCTTTATAAATAAATGTTAATCTTGATTAATACCAATTTAATACTGTTTTTGATAATAATATGATGAACTCGAATCACAAAGTTTCGTTTAGATTGTTCATGTAGTTTAGTTTTTCTAAATAAAATGCTTAATCGGTTTAATCAATATATGAATCTTTATTAATAAAACTTGACTAGTTCTTTACACCGGTTTCGTAAATAAAGTTTGATATTGCATTAATGTCAACATAGGGTATTTTATTTCTGAAATATCCTTTATAATTGTTTTGTTAATTAAAATGAACCTAGCTCATAGCCCTGCTCTCTCATATATGCAAAATGTCGTTAGACGTTCGGTATCAGCTTTATCTCTTTTGATCAAGTTTATCCGAAGCTCTAAATCTTTCTAGTGTTAGCCTGAGCTAAACCGTGTGCATCTAATCAAGCCTTAGAGTTTCTGTTATCTTAGTAGCATTATCTGTGTGAGTAGTTTGCACTGCTCATTTGCCTATCAAGTAATCTTATCACTCTTGTTTCATCATAGAATCTTGTTTATCAACATCTAGTTAGTTGATGTCCATTCCATCTCTGTTAGGTTGTCTCTTCATGAGTCAGCTGTGTTATTGTACCTAATCTATCGTAGCTATCTTTCTTTAGTGTTTACCCCGTTATCTACTTCACCCGTTAGATCGGTTCACCCTTGGTTAGTATATCGCTTGTTCATCCGAGTTCTCTTTGTAGACCGGTTCTCCTAAACCCTAGCCTAAGGTTTCTTATGCGCTTGATAGTTCGTTGCTATCCGTCTAGTTCGTTTCACAACTTGTACGTTAGCATGTGTATCACCTTGTTACTTGTTTTAACATTAAAGATGCTTGTTAATCTTGACTAATTCTTATTGCAATGCTTTTATCAATAAAAATTGATTAGGTTCTAATCCGGTTTTCTTTAATCATGATGTAATTGGTTAATTCCTATTTATAACTAGTTTTTCTAAATAAAAGATGTTAGAGTTAAACACCGGTTTTCATAATAAAGTTAATATGCCTAATGACTTCATAAATGCCTTTTCAATATAAATATGTTTAGTTGAACACGTGATATAAAGTTACTCGTTTAGATATCTTACACCCGCTTCATCTTTCTAAAGTAATTGTTAATTTGACATAACTTCTCCTTGGAATGTTATAAATAAAATATGATTAGGTTTATCGTGATTTCTTTAATTAAATGTAACTAGTTTAATGGTAACATAGAGTATTTCTCTCGAAATATTCTTTCACATGATTTCTTAATTAAAATCGCCAAGCGTAGTTTCTTCGGTTTGATAATAATCTTTCGATAGATTGGAGCTTAGTTCCGTTCTCAGTGGTTCCCTCGTTTCTTGCGTAACCATTAGAATCGAGCTCTATCAATGTGATCCTTCCGATCCTTGCTCAACCTTCCGCGACCATCTCCTCAAAGTTAACCAAGCCTTTCCCTTCCTAGCACACTTTGTGTTCTTTAGCGATCCATCTAATCGAGTCGTTTCTTTCGTTCGCTCTTTTAAAGCTTTCTTTCGATTGGTGCTTTGTTCTTAGTATATGTGTTTCTTTGCTTTGTGTATGTTTGTGCCCGATGATTGATGCGCTTAGAGTGAACGCCGTTCAAGAAGTTTGGAAGAGCTTGAAGTTGAAGATATTCTGAGCAACTACTCTCTGGTTAAAGGCAAGTGTGTCCTTGATCTTTTGTCCTAAGAATTATATTTAATCACTCATTGCATTGCTTGCATTAATTTTGATGGGTTCCTATTAAGGATTACCTAGTCTTTGATTGCCATTCCTTGTTAACCTGGGTTTGCATTTATGTTGGGTAGCTATGCTTAGTTGCTATACCTGGGTTATGGTGGTTTTAATGAACATTAATGATGAATCATGTTATACCTTGGTGCTATATCTTTGGTTGCTTAATACAAGACCATATGTTTAATCGGAACATGGAGAACCACCCAGGACAACAGTGCAACCACAAGGACTATATGGCTCTGGTCTTGGCCGATTAATTAGGGAAGTCTTTGTGTGGTTATTACTCGCATAGTAGGTTGGGGACGGAGGAATGCTTTTATGGCTCTTCTATTCGGAGCGGTGATGGAACGGAAGACTCTATGGCTTACCGTCCGTAGTAGAAGTGTGGTACGAAAGATAGCCTCTATGACATACTACTATGGACTAATACGCACGGGAGGACTCTTTGTAAAGGCCTCGTAGCGTCCCTATGCAATCACACCTCGGTAGTGTGGTATGATGCTCGCGCGGCATCGCATGGTTGGGTTTAAAGTTCTTCGGGACTTTTACGCGACTTGTGGGTAAAGATGTACAACCTCTCGCAGAGTGTAAAACTAATCGATTAGCCGTGCTCACGGCCAAGAGCGGCCTGGACCCTCACATGATAATTAAACTTGAAGATGGACTTAAATCGCTCTCTCTCTCCGGTTATGCTTGCCATGTGTTTGTGGCGTATTTCTTATCTTATGCTTAATGTGGGTTGGTATAAACTTATACTTTATTAGTAATCGGTGCTAATAAAACTTGACCAACTAAAATTGCTTAAATGCTTATAGCCCGGTCCACTATAAAGCCTTTGCATTCATTCTTTTTCCCCACACTTGCCGAGTACGACAAGTGCTCACCCTTGCTATAACCATTGTTGCTCGTAAAGAGGATGCTACTTTGAAGTCTTGTGAAGATGTTGCCGGTGCTAGGCGTACGCAACCCCCCGCCGATTGCCCGTGATGTTTGGAGCCTTCGTTTCCGTGGATTAAGCGTAAATCTCTGATAATCTTTCTTTTTCTTACGTGATACTGTTTCTGTATTCACTTATATGTCACTATATGCATGAAACTTGATCCTGGCATGCATATAGGTTTGCACTTGGTTTTCTTCGGAAACTCGGGTGTGACACTACCCGCGAGAGGTCCCTCGAAGCTGTGGAACCCTTCCCTGGCCTCGCTAGGGCAAAGTCTACTAAGGAGGGAAAGACCACTCCCGACACGATCACACCGATCCTCCTACAGGAGGGGTGCTATCCACTACAAGTCTCACCCCGCACCCTCGCCCAATACAAGGCGGGCGGTCTGTACGAAAATAGTCATCCGAAACAAGGTCAACTGATGATCGGTCCTTAAGGGGCCGAGAGCGAGCACTCAACATCTCCATCCCACTCGACACGACCCTCGGGTAAGAGGCCAGATCGCATCTTCCCTCGGCAGCCGTTCACAAGTAACCAAGCGGCTCGCTCCCACCAAAACACAGCAAGGAGATACGCACCCAGAACGCACGCTAGAATCACACCGAGATACCCACATCTCAGCCCAAGCTCCGCAGTACCATCCATAATCAAACAACAAAAGTATGGATAGTTGAGGTAAGGGACTAGCTAGGGGTCCGTAGCTAGTCCCCGAGTAGAAGAACAAGGAAACGGATATATCAAAACATCAAGGCATGGCTAGTAAACGGGTTATGCAATACATCGGATCAATGCGTTAGAGTAAAGCACTAGCAGCTAATAACAACATGGGATCTATATGGTTGGGAGTGACATGACACCTTGGTTGCCGTTGAAGCGCCGTCGTCCGGGCGATGTACTCGGGGTCCTCCGCGTCCTCCTGGTCGAAGCTCGGGTCTGCGGCACGAGATTCGACGCGAAAATAAGATAACGGTGCACATCTAAGCAATAACTCCAAATAAGATCCAATTTAGAAGATCCAAATGAACCCAAACTACCTACAATCAGCAAGGTTTCGCAATTACGGATTTATAGAAATTAGTTTTGTATTTTTCTGAGCTCCCTAGCATTAGTTATGAATTTTTAAAGGTTAAATACATTTTCTGGAATTTTTAAACAGAAAAGAAAAGGGATTTCAGAAAACAAGCTGCTGACGTCAGCATGACGTCAGTTTTCCAGGGTTCGTGGGCCGATGATGGGCTGAAAGGTTTACTGGGCCGAAAACGGCCCACTGGGCTCGGCCCAACTGGCCCAGATGAGGGAAGTCCTCTACTCCTCCCTGGATTCCCCGGTCCAAGCCCCGTTCACGCGGTGGGCCTCCACGGCAGCCGACGGGCCGGACGGCTCTTAAGGCCCGGTTAACACATGAGGCCCAGCAGCCTTTTACTCAACCGCGGCCAAAGGAAAAAAGGGGGTCCGCCCCTCCCTACGGCGCCCGCCGCGCCCCGGCGCGCGACATCGCCGGCGCACGCACGGCGGCGCGCGTGACGCGTGCGGCCCTAGACACGGCGCCGGGGTGCGCTTCCGCCCTTCCTCTCCCGTCCGGACTCTCACGCACGCACGCACGCCTCGAAGGCCGGCCCACGGCACGCCCGCCACGCGCGCGCGGCGCGACATCGAGGCCCGCGCGCGTGCATCTCCACGGTGCGGCCAAAGCCGTGGCGCGCCGGGGTGCGGCCGGCTAGGGTTCAAGCGCACGATCACCGCAAAAACACGCCCTCGGCTCGAAGGCCGGCTCGGCCACGACGACGGAACGCGGCGTGGAACGCCCGTACGCGGAGCTCCGCCGGTGGCGAGGCCAAGGCCATGGCGCGCATGGGTGCGGCCGGCCGGTTCCCCGCGCTCACCAAAGCACACGCAACAAGACCCTCGGCACGAAGGCCGGTTCATGGCAAGGTAACACACGCCACCGCGGCGGCTCGCCCCGCAGACACGACGCGGCGGAAAGGACGCTCCCCGCACAACGGGCGCGCGCGCGTCGCGCGTTTGGCGCGAGCTCGACGGCGCGCGCGCGGGGTGGTCCCCGCCCTCCCTCGCGTACTTGCCCGGACCCAACCTTGGCGAGAACGCCGGGACGACGCGACTTGGGGTAGCCACGGCCCCGTGCTCCCGCCGGCAAGACGCGACGCGGCGTCGCCCATGGGGAGGCGGCGCGCGCGACGCGCTCGCCACCGGCGGCTCGAAGGCACGCCCTCACACGCAGACATGGCAAGGGGACGCGCACGGGGGGAAGGGAGAAGCCCACGCGCGCTCACGGCGGGTCGGCGGTGTAGTCGAAGCCGGTCGCGTACGTCGATGGCGTCGCGTAGCGAGCGCTCCCGGCGGTGCTCGATCCTCTCGCTCCGTCCCGGCTCCTCCTCGGTCTCGTACGGCGCCCTCCCCTCGTCCCGCTCCTCGCGAACTCGTTACTCCGCGGCGGCGACGCGCCGGCGGCGCGCGGCTCACCCACCCTTCCCTCGCTCCTCCTTCTCTCCTTCTACCTCCCTCCCTTCTGTTTCCCCTTCGGCGGCGGCTCTGGAAGGGGGCAAAAACCCAATGTGGGTTGGTGGCGGTGGTCCGCTGCCTCTTGCCTTTCTCCCGCTTTTGAACCCACGGCGCCGCCAAGTCAGGGCGAAATCCCAGGGCTGCCCCCGGCTTGGACCGTTCGGTGCCGTGGCGGCGCCGGCCGCTCTCTCTCACGCGACCGTGGACCATGAGGGGCAAGGCGCGGGGCAGAAGAGGCTTTTCCTCCCCCCCGCCCCCGGCTCGGTTCGCACGCGGGCGCCGGTCCCTCGGCGTGCGTGCGGGCCGGCGGCTCGGCCGCGCCCCGCGCCGCGCGAGCGGGGTGCGACGGGACCGGCGGTGCCGTGGTTGGGTGTCTTGGGCCGGGTTAGCCGGGTAGGTGAGAAGGAACGGCCGACACGCGGGGTCCACCGGCCGCCGACTAAAGGAGAGGGTGGAGCAAAGGCGGGTTACCGGGCCGGAAGGGGTTGCGGACCGGGCCGGGCCGCCAAGCGAAGGAGGATGAAAGCGGCCCAAGACACCTATTAGACTTTTAGCAAAATAAAGAGAAAAGCTTTTGTTCTAGGGTTTGAAAAGGAGTTTGAATTTGTTTCCCACTCAAATTCAAACTACACACATTTGAACTCCAAATAAACCAGAGAAAAACCAACTCACATATTTTACCATATTTTAAATATATGTTTTATAAATGGGCTAAATTGGTGGAGAATTTAGAGAAGGGCTAGCAATTTGGTTCAAAAATTGATAGCACTCCAATGCAAGCAAAAAGTTTTAAATTTTTCGCAAAATTTACACACCTAAATTCCTGGGTTGTTACAACATGGCCATGCTGGGTAAGGGTTAACCCCCTTTTGATGATCCGAATCACAGTGTCGAGAAAAGACAGGTCAGCTTGGAGCTAGACCAAATATCGTGAGGCAAAGGGAATATCATGTATGAAATGTTGTGATGGTTTGTCTGATAAGATCTTTACGTATGCATAGGAGTTGACACGTCTTGCTAGAGGCCGCTATCAACTATTGATCGAGTAATACTCGGGTGAAGTCTATGTGTACGTGAACCTATAGGGTCACACACTTAAGGGGTTGGAAGCCGAATGAGGATGAATATACTTGCATAGGTGACTCTAGTGGAAGTGGGAGACTGTTGGAAATATGCCCTAGAACCAACTGGATTTGATCCACTAGTGGACTTAGATGGATTTGATCCATTATGGTGTAAAAGTCCTAATGGGCCACAAATGTTGTAAAGCCCATTAGCGTTGGAAGGGGTACACCATCTATTAGTCCTGTATTGCTAATGGACGATGGTGTGGGGGGTTTTCCTCCCAATAAACATGGACCACACCCCTCCTGAAAAGACACAACTTTCTCAAGTAGCAGCCGCGCTGCCAACGCTCTCTCCTCGTCGCACTCGCGGACCTAGCAGTCCAACGTGCGTCGCTTCCTTCTCCGTACGTGTGGATACCTTGGAGGTGCTGCATCTGGAGCACTTGGATCGGACGAGCCGCACATGCAAGTCAAGAAGGACGTGAGCAACTGCAGTACCTGCTACCCTCGACGCGTTCGTCTACATCGAGACGGTTCCGCTGCATCTGCGTGTGACAACCCTACCCAAGATAATTCCGTACTATCACCTAAACCACTCCTTTTGGTCATTAAGCGATAATAAAGAAGTATCCTGTTGAGTGTTGCCGGGTTTACACCCGGTAAATCACTTGACATCACAGAGAGGATCGAACGTATGCATTAAAACTCCCACAAGGAGAGTCCAGAGTGCCTTACAATTTAACATCAAATCCCCGTAGGGTCCATTATTACAAACATAGTTCTTTGACATGAAAGTAAATGGTTCAGAGTTTATTGAAAACAACGGAAGATAACTAGACGGTACGATCACATCATAGGAGGCCTGTCCATAATGCGATCACTCCTCGTCATCCACCCATTCCAGCTCCCAGCGGGGTGGAAGTTCTCCGGGCCACACATCACATGCATTACCTGGAAACAACATTTATAAAGCAAGGCTGAGTATACTAATACTGAGCAAGACTTACCCGTCTAAAAGAAAGACTTTACCTCTAATCATGCATGGCTTTTGGCTAGTGGGTTTGTTTGCCAAAAAGCTGCTAACTAGTGAATCCTTACTTTCACATTTTAGCTCAAGTTCTAGTAGAAGTAATCATTACTAGATAAGCAACTATTGCAACCAAAGTTGTACAAACAATTAATCAAAGTAATAATCTTCACAAAGTTCCATCATAAAGGGATATCATGGCCAGTCGGGTAAGTAGTCTCAGATGACGGTGAGAGGCCGACAATCGATTGATTCAAAACCTTGCAAGGTGGACCTAAACACACGGAAGGTGCCCTCACTAAGAGTTCACCAATCAGGCAGTTCCCGTCATTCTTTGGTTTGGGGATAATAGCTCACAATCTTAAGTACAAGGTTTATGTGGCCTCACGCATGCACTCGGGTGGCGAGCTCGGGGCCGCAACCCTAAGAGTAGTGATAGTAAAACCCCGTATCACCTCATTTAGGTACCAGGCTTACCGTGCCCATTTTCGACAAGTGTTTAGTACTTTCAAGCACTTAACCAACGAAGCCATTGGACCAGAGCCCAATCCCATGCTCTTACCACATGAGCAATCCATTTAATCCATAATGTGATTCCATAAGGAGATCCTATTCTCGCGAGTGACGAACATCACTCGACTTGTACCGGATCTTTAAAGCATAGCAACTAGTGACCTAACATGCTAGTAAAAGATCATAGGTGCTTAAGGAACATGCAACTAGGGTTTCAATCAACTCCTGAACGTAAATGCACATAAGATAGCAATAAGTAATTTCAGAGGTTTAAAGAAACACATAGGCTAATGAATGAAACCGGGCTTGCCTTCGTCAGCGCAAGCAGACAGACAACCTTCCGGACTTTGGCCCTGGTCTTGCTCTACGGTCACGTAGTGCACGTCTCCTCCTGCTCCCTCGTCCTCGTCAGCCGGCACGAGGGTGTAGCTACCGTCGGGGACTTCTACACGGAGAATGCAAATGCAAGACTTAATTGGCAGATTGAGTTAATTCATCACAAAACCACTTTTGGCAACCATGGGGTGCATAGTTGACCACATTCACCTAGATAAAGATACATTCAGCATACTCTTCCTATAAAGGAGCATTGTGTGATGCTTTATTAGCTAGACTACAAGACTCAGTAGCAACAGATACAAGTTAATTCACTTTAAGGAGCGTTCAGTAATTTAATTCACATAATAAAACAGTAGCAACAGCTACAAGTTGTATAGGGTTGGCCATAATCACTTTAAGGAAAGCATTTAAACATTTACTCATTTAAAGTAAACACAAAAAGACTATACAACACTTTCATGATGGTGATTGTGTACACATCTATAAAGAATATTTTATTTAAATACAAACAGCAAGGAAAATTACTTTTGTGCCACAAATTTACTTTCCTAACTCGTTTATTTAACTTATGCACAAAAGGATGTATTTTTCCTATTTTCCCTTTACTAGATTAATCTAGTTTCCCCTCTTTTAATCAACCAATCATTCTTCAAACTTGCCCAACAGTGCCCACTGGTCTCCTCTGGACAACAAGCAACTAGTTTGCACCATTGAATGTAAATGCACATAAATATAAGCATTTCTAGCAAGTATTTAAGGGATTAATGCATATAAAAATAAATATAACAGAAATGTAGTCAAACTTTCTCCTACACATGCTCTGGCCTAAAACAAGCCTAAAGAACCAACAAACACACCTATAGCCCTTATGGATCTTGCTATACATATTTATGATTGAAAACAAGCATAAATTAGGAAATAAAATTTCTAACAGAGATAAAATCATGGTAAAATTCACCAAGGATATTTTTGTATAACATGACAATAGCTAGAAGTTGGGCTCAAGAATAATTATATTCTAAGCTACAAAAATCATCTAGGCAGATTTATCAATATCACAAGATAATTTATATAAAAAGATTCCTTCAGTAACTTTGTGCAAATTTTTGCACAGAACCTAAACATGCTAGTTCTCACAACATATCCAAGATCCAGCTCAAGATAATGTGTGGATCTTGCAGAATCACAGATCTAGGTATTTTACTTTTCAAATTTTCAAGCAAAAACTATAGCTCAAACGTATATACATATTTGGAGAAAAGTTGTAGTTCTTCTTACACAGAGCACCACAAAATTGAGTTTGCCATTTTTGGAGTTTTCTACGATTTTATATCAATTTTACAAGTTTCAGCCAACACATATAGAAGGGAATAGAATCTTTATGCACACAGGCCCCTGGAATTTTTAAATCTTCACAAATGTGCCCTCGGTTTCCCACACCGTACCCCGACGGTGGTGGCGCGCTCGCCGGCGGGTAAGGCTTGGGGAGGCAAACAAGCGGGCAGGGAGTGTGATTGGCCTTACCCTCGATCGATTGGTGGTGGAGGTTCGGCCGGGGAGGTCACTGGTGAGCGGCGGCGGCGGAGCGAAGCGGCGCGGTCGGCGCGGCACCGGCCATGGCGCACGCGGCGCATGGCGCCCGGGGAGTGGGGGAGGGAGGCGGTGCGACACAAGGGGGCCCACGGCGCGCGGGCCGGTGGGCCAAGGCCGGCCTCGGCGTGCGGTACAGCGGTGACCGGCGGTCGTGCGTGACGTCGTGAGCGAACAGAGTCCAGACGCGTCCTAGTGCCTCCACAGGGTAAAGTAGCACTGTTCGATCGAGTTTTTCTCACGATTTTGACACATAAGTGAACCAAGCGAATAATAGGAAAGTTGTAGATCTCTTGACCCTCTACAACTTCTAGAAAGGGCGTATGGCCTTTTTCTCAACCAGCTGTTCACAAATCGCATGCCAAGTTGGCTGCTTTTTGGGCGCCTGTGAATAGTAACCCGAGGCGTTGACCTGCATTTTTCACCCATTTCCACTCCAAACTAGCAATGCCACTCAACATGAAAGTTGTGTCTCTCGACAAAATACACAACTTTTACATTGGGAGATTTTGAAGTGTTTAGGTGAAATTTGGAGAACGCAGCAAAAGTTCCGGGCGACATGGAGGGTCAAAGGGCGTTTAAGGGGTTTGACTAAGGTTTTGACCCAACCTTGACCATAAGTTGACCAAGGTGTGTCATTAGGGGTTGTCGGAGATGTTTTCGAGGTGCTAGCCCAGGTTGACCGTCATTTGACCAGAGTCAACTCGGTTGACCGGATTATTAGGGTTAATAAACCCGGCTGAAAACCTGGGGCGTCACAGCCTACCCCCCCTTAAACAGATCTCGTCCCGAGATTCGACAACAAGATTAGAGCAACACTTTCCAACAAGATACGGGTTACAAAGATGGAAGACATGCTTACTTATATTTCTAGACAGCGAGAATTCAAATTGGGCAAAAGATACATAGTGCTCTCCTCACTGCCTCAACGCAGTTCATGAGGAAGCGGATGATGAATGTGTACATGGAAAACTACAAGAAGGCAAACTCCGCCAATGATGCAGAGGTACATCGCTACAAGTGTCCAGGGTAGGGACTCGAACATCTCCACGAACCGAGCCATGTCGGCGATGAAGGTTGGGGTTCTTCTCTCGGTCTTCTTCTGAGCTTCTTCTGGAGGTTGCCGACGAAGACGGCAGACAGCTTGCTCGGGGAGTGGGCGGAGCAACGACAGAAATGGGCTAGTGGCGGGTGGGCCAAAAACTAGCCAGAGGGGAGAAACAAGAGCGACGACACTGTCGAGCTCGAAAGCAGGCGAGGCTTGGCAATGGCAATGCCGCGGGAGAGTTTCCCTTTTATACCTCAATGGAAACGCAACGGTCATCCCAACCGACTGAGGTAGGGGCTAGCTGAGCGATCCGGCAATGGCCACACGGGGCTCGATAATGGTCGGCCCGTGAGGTCTCGGCGACGTGATCGTGGCCGCGAGAAAAGAGATGGCAGGGTGACGCTACGGCGTCATACCATCGTGGCACTGAAAAGAATGGGGTCCAACGGTCGGAAGAACTAACCGTGACGGTGAGATTGTAACAAGGAGAATTTAGCAAAAGAGTTAACCGATCCTTCGTTTGGTTGTTTTCTTGATTCCTAGGATTTGGAAGGTATGACCTACGAACCACGGATTAATAAGTGATGAAGGACTCTCATGCCTTTACTTCTCGAGGGCCTTGATTGCTCCCGGAAACTTTGCTCATACCTCCTTAACCTAGCTGGTTGATTTCATTAGATGCTAAGAGAGCTTTGAGATTAGGCGGAAAGAAACCAAGTTGACAAGGGTGATCACCAAAAGATTTTTCAATGAAGAAAGGGACGACTAGTAAACAAATATTCACTAAATTAGTTTACTAAGATTTCTGGATTCATTTTCAAAAGGCAACAAAGGTAAGGATGGATCAAAGGTTCCACCGTCAAAAGTCCAAGGTTAGTTGTCCATAGCAACAATAAAGAATGGTAAGATCATAAGGAGCGATTGGACGGAGTTGTTTATGGATAGCAATGAGAATGACTTGAAAGGAAGGGATGGTACCACAATGTCAGAAGATATTTGCTCACATACTATTTAGTTGGTGAGTTTTGCTGACAACATTTCTTATGTTATTTGTGCAACAATGGAGTGGTGCACATGCAGATGAGCACACGATGCTTGTGCATATGAACATATGATGCGCTTGCCATGATGCATAGTGAGGAATGCACATGTTCATGGGATATGATGCTCGTGATGCTTGTTAGCATGACTTGTTTACCCATGCAGTTAGCTAGCGACAAGGGGATAACATAGAGTGGAGAATATGGATTTGCGGTGAGTTGCATGCTCCCTAACCTAAGATACCTGGCGCGCCCCTAGTGGTAATCACATAGCTGCAGCACACATGATGCACTAGGTTCCGTCGCGGCACCTTTGGTCATGGAACAACAATCTCATCAGCCATAAGGAAGATAGAGGAGGAAGGTTGAAAGATTCAATGTGTATGCATGTTAGTCCATCCGAGGTTTCCAAATGCATAATGCATTTCCATGCCCATGAATTATTAAATTAAGAGTGCAACCCATGCATGACCTGATGATGCTCAAAGCATACCAATAGAATTTAACTCTTTTGTTTCAAGTTTTATACGTTCATAAAGTTGTGAGCAAGATCAAAATGAAGACGTTCCAGTTTGCAAGGTCAAACACGACTGAGATAAGGATGTCACTAGCAAGGGTAGCTTAGGGCCTCGAGAAGCATAATCATTACCATCAAAAAGTCCACAGGGGGTTGTTCACGAACAACAATTGACAGCAAGTCATAAAGATAGATGTTCTCAAATAAAAACAATACCCATGAAATTACACTGATCTTGCTTTCCTTGAATGTTTTACTTCTTGATCTAATGACTCTTACTTGCTTTGGGTCTCGCCTCTGTGGACGGGGCTTGTCCAACCTAGGGTTCGGGCATGTATTGGCATAATGTCCGGGTTGTCTACATTTGTAGCAAATACGGGGCGGAAATTCTTTAGGCTTGGAAGCTTGTTGACGTGGCTTCTTGCCGCTGTTGTCACTTTGTTTGCCCCTGCGAGGACAAAATTCCTTGCAGGTAATTCCCCACTCACTCAAATCCATTTCGGGGAATGCTCGCTTGCGGCTTCAGCCTTTCCCTTCTTCCTGGGTAAGGTCCATTGGTAGCCTTGATGGTGGTAGTAGAGAATCAGAGGTGTTGCGTTGACTCTTCTTCATATGATCCACCAACAAATTGCATAAGCGGGCCTGCTCAACCACAAACGTAAATAACGCCTGGGAGAGACCGTCTGTTAAACTAGTTTGAGATAACCCTTGATAACGATCCTGGAGGATATTGTCCACGATATTGCTTAACACTGAATTTTGTTCTTCCAACATCTCGATTGCACCAGTAATGGTGTCTATATCACCCTGAGTAGGTACTCGGGATGAGCATGACTCAAAGGGTTGAGGTTTCTCCAGATCTCTTCCGGTGGAGTTCATGGTCTGAGCGACCAAATTTGGCCCATCTGGATTAGCACCAAAGGAAGGTTGCTGCTGCAGCATCTGGACGAGCTGCTGCTGCGTTTGGAGGATTTGGTACAACATGCACTTTTGAGCAGCCATGAATGCCTCTACCATCGTCCTGGGTGGCAGTGGTGGTCGGTCTCTACCACTACTCGACGCACCAAAACCATCTGGGGTGCTGCATGTCGGTCCCACCATCTGAAATAATTGAGCTTCCATTAAATACACATTCACAAGCTTGTTTTCACAAGCAGAACATGTACGACGAAAAACTTAATTGGAATAAAAGTTCGACTCGGGGCAACACAATATTCTAGAACTAAGAATTTTGTGCACTCAACTCAAGATTACGAGGATTCATGACTCAAAGTTTCAAACCAATGTCAAGGTTTGGAGCAATCTGATATCCAACTTGGAATCAAAAGATAAGGTTATCACGTGTGGAAGAATTTGGTACGGGGTCTTATTCTGGCGGTGGGGAACAAAAATTCCAAACTCAAACACCAGAGTCCCAAAAATTCCCAAATTGCACCAGCATCTCAGTGACATAATTATGCACACTTTTGGTATTTAAAGGTAGATCTAGATTGAACTGGAACATGCTCGAAAAATTACATTTTTAGAGGGAGGTTACCCTGAAAAACAGCAGAACAGAGACTCACTAAACTGAGCATAACTCCTGGTAGAAATTTTCTAAAATCCTGCGAAATTCACAGTAGATGATCCATTTGATAAGAAACAACTTTCCTAAAGGATGTCTTGTCAGATTCCATACAGATTAGGCTATAAAAATTGAGAAACGACAGAGACAGAATCTGCCAGAAATTTCCTAAACTCAAAAGAGAGGAAAAAACCTTATCTAAGATCAATCAATTTCCCTAGAACAATTATTCAAGCAACCGAGGACCAATTTTAGGTTCAACAAGATTTTAATTATGCATGCACACGTCTTATACGACCTCACACACATGGATCCAAAAGACGTAGTTAGTGCCGGTGGCAAGCTTATAATCGGCTCTCCATATAATAACTAGTCGGAGCTACTCGATTCGCACTTAACAGCTTACGATCGTTGTTAGTGTACCCGCAGAAAACGAACTTTTCGTGCCAGCACGTCACGAAAGCGTCAACATACATTACTGTTCACTTATAGAAACGGTATCCATGCGTCTAGCCGCTGCATGGACAGCGTCCAACCTCAGACACCCTCCGTTTGAATGGAGTGTATCCTTGCCTCGCATGATCGACATGCGGAATGCACACGTATGAGACACGTGGCGACACCACAACTCATATCTAGACGCGAAGATGGGATCCGTGGAATGGATCACTCCATCAACCCTCGCAATTCCCGTGATGCGGAATAGCACATGTATGAAACACGTGGCTCATCTAGTTTGGTTGTACAAAAAAGTAAGTCTGAAAATAAAGTAAGGTGTTGGAAGTTAGCAAAATAAACCATAGATTCTCAAGCCACCTTAAAGAACCCAAAATTCTCTCTAGGGCCTCTCGATCTAGATCATTCCTTAACGATCCAACGGATTTTCGAAATCCAATCAATCTTGGCAAGTTTTATTGTAAATCATGTGATTAGTATAAATCTAACCACTTTGGTGCACACGGATGCTCTGATACCAACTGTGACAACCCCATCCGAAATAATTCCGTACTATCACCTAAACCACTCCTTTTGGTCATTAAGTGATAATAAAGAAGTATCCCGTTGAGTGTTGCCGGGTTTACACCCGGTAAATCACTTGACATTACAGAGAGGATCGAACGTATGCATTAAAACTCCCACGAAGGAGAGTCCAGAGTGCCTTATAATTTAACATCAAATCCCCGTTGGGTCCATTATTACAAACATAGTTCTTTGACATGAAAGTAAATGGTTCAGAGTTTATTGAAAACAGCGGAAGGTAACTAAACGGTACGATCACATCATAGGAGGCCTGTCCATGATGCGATCACTCCTCGTCATCCACCCATTCCAGCTCCAAGCCGGGTGGAAGTTCTCCGGGCCACACATCACATGCATTACCTGGAAACAACATTTATAAAGCAAGGCTGAGTATACTAATACTGAGCAAGACTTACCCGTCTAAAAGAAAGACTTTACCTCTAATCATGCATGGCTTTTGGCTAGTGGGTTTGTTTGCCAAAAAGCTGCTAAGTAGTGAATCCTTACTTTCACATTTTAGCTCAAGTTCTAGTAGAAGTAATCATTACCAGATAAGAAACTATTGCAACCAAAGTTTTACAAACAATTAATCAAAGTAATAATCTTCACAAAGTTCCATCATAAAGGGATATCATGGCCAGTCGGGTAAGTAGTCTCAGATGACGGTGAGAGGCTGACAATAGATTGATTCAAAACCTTGCAAGGTGCACCTAAATACACGGAAGGTACCCTCACTAAGAGTTCACCAACCAGGCGGTTCCCGTCATTCTTCGGTTTGGGGATAATAGCCCACAGTCTTAAGTACAAGGTTTATCTGGGCTACACCACTAAGGTCACCCAGCCTCACGCATGCACTCGGGTGGCGAGCTCGGGGCCGCAACCCTAAGTGTAGTGATAGTAAAACCCCGTACCGCCTCATTTAGGTACCAGGCTAACCGTGCCCATTTCCGACAAGTGTTTAGTACTTTCAAGCACTTAACCAACGAAGCCATTGGACCAGAGCCCAATCACATGCTCTTACCACATGAGCAATCCATTTAATCCATAATGTGATTCCATAAAGAAATCCTATTCTCGCGAGTGACGAATATCACTCGACTTGTACCAGATCCTTAAAGCATAGCAACTAGCGACCTAACATGCTAGTAAAAGATCATAGGTGCTTAAGGAACATGCAACTATGGTTTCAATCAACTCCTGAACGTAAATGCACATAAGATAGCAATAAGTAATTTCAAAGGTTTAAAGAAACACATAGGTTAATGAATGAACAGGGGCTTGCCTTCGTCAGTGCAAGCAGACAGACAACCTTCCGGACTTTGGCTCGGGTCTTGCTCTACGGTCACGTAGTGCACGTCTCCTCCTGCTCCCTTGCCCTCGTCAGCCGGCACGAGCGTATAGCTACCGTCGGGGACTTCTACACGGAGAATGCAAATGCAAGACTTAATTGGCAGATTGAGTTAATTCATCACAAAACCACTTTTGGCAACCATGGGGTGCATAGTTGACCACATTCACCTAGATAAAGATACATTCAGCATACTCTTCCTATAAAGGAGCATTGTGTGATGCTTTATTAGCTAGACTTTCTAACGGTGGCTGTGTACATATATATACAAATGAACAAATTTAATTCACATAATAAAACAGTAGCAACAGCTACAAGTTGTATAGGGTTGGCCATAATCACTTTAAGGAAAGCATTTAAACATTTACTCATTTAAAGTAAACACAAAAAGACTATACAACACTTTCATGATGGTGATTGTGTACACATCTATAAAGAATATTTTATTTAAATACAAACAGCAAGGAAAATTACTTTTGTGCCACAAATTTACTTTCCTAACTCATTTATTTAACTTATGCACAAAAGGGTGTATTTTTCCTATTTTCCCTTTACTAGATTAATCTAGTTTGCCCTCTTTTAATCAACCAATCATTCTTCAAACTTGCCCAACAGTGTCCACTGGTCCTAATGACCAGGAGACACTCCTCTGGACAGCAAGCAACTAGTTTGCACAATTGAATTTAAATGCACATAAATATAAGCATTTCTAGCTAGTATTCAAGGGATTAATGCATATAAAAATAAATATAACAGAAACGTAGTCAAACTTTCTCCGACACAGGCCCCTGGAATTTTTAAATCTTCACAAATGTGCCCTCGGTTTCCCACACCGTACCCCGACAGTGGTGGCGTGCTCGCCGGCCGCGAGGTGAGGCTTGGGGAGGCAAACAAGCGGGCAGGGAGTGCGATTGGCCTTACCCTCGATCGATTGGTGGTGGAGGTTCGGCCGGGGAGGTCACCAGTGAGCGGCGGCGGCGGAGCAGAAGTGGCGTGGTCGGCGCGGCCTGGCCATGGCGCGCGCGGCGCGTGGCGCCCGGGAGTGGGGGAGGGAGGCGGTGCGACGCAAGGGGGTCCACGGCGCGCGGACCGGCGGGCCAAGGCCGGCCTCGGCACGCGGTACGGCGCGGTACGGCGGTGACCTGCGGCCGTGCGCGACGTCGCGAGCGAACAGAGTCCAGAAGCGTCATAGTGCCTCCACAGGGTAAAGTAGCACTGTTCGATCGAGTTTTTCTCACAATTTTGACACATAAGTGGACCGAGCGAATAATAGGAAAGTTGTAGATCTCTTTACCCTCTACAACTTCTAGAAAGGGCGTATGGCCTTTTTCTCAACCAGCTGTTCACTAATCGCATGCCAAGTTGGCTGCTTTCTGGGCGCTTGTGAATAGTAACCCGAGGCGTTGACCTGCATTTTTCACCCATTTCCACTCCAAACTAGCAATGCCACTCAACATGAAAGTTGTGTCCCTCGAAAAAAATACACAACTTTTACATTGGGAGATTTTGAAGTGTTTAGGTGAAATTTGGAGAACGCGGCAAAAGTTCCGGGCGACATGTAGGGTCAAAGGGTGTTTAAGGGGTTTGACTAGGGTTTTGACCCAACCTTGACCATGAGTTGACCAAGGGGTGTCACTAGGGGTTGTCGGGGATGTTTTCGAGGTGCCGGCCCAGGTTGACCGTCGTTTGGCCAAAGTCAACTCGGTGGACCGGATTATTAGGGTTAATAAACCCGGCTGAAAACCTAGGGCGTCACACTGCGCGTCTAGTGGTAATCCCGTGATCTATGACAGCAACAGTTCCTGTTTTGCAAGGAAAATTTGATTAGGCGCTAGCGTAGCCACCCCGTATCCCTTCAGCTAACACCATTTTGTCTTCTGCTACTATGTCATTGCACATTTGCACTCATCATTGATGTTATATTTCTTGGCAAAACATTTCTGCTACTATGCAGTGATTCCATATAGTACATTTTCAACGACCATGCATCTTTTGGGCACATCAAGCTGACACATTGGTGTGTCACAGGCCTTGTAGGGAGATGCTGGGCAAATAGTGTTCAGTTGGCATGTGCCATGTTTGATGTGTCCTTGTAGACTAAGAGATAGAGGGAGGAACTAAGGTCCAATGACATGCCAAGATATATTGACATGATTGGTGTTCATTTCCTGACATTGTAATTTTAATTCAAGTAGCCATCTGGGCAGAGCCTTACATAAAACCATCATTCATGGTTATCCAATCTGTTTTTTATTATTGCAGAACTAACATAAGGCCACCAATCGTGGTTATTAAACCTGGTTTTGATTATTGGAGGGTCTTATAATAATCATTTTTTTCTTTGGATGAGGGTGAAAATTTGATCTTTTTTCGTAGGTTTAGTGGGTAAATTTACTTATTACTTCACAGAAAGTATGTAAAGGGAATACTGTTGCACAGCATTTGCTTTGGTGTCTTTTGGAACATTGTGGTGATGTGATGCTTTTCATGTTTTCAGTGAGATGATCTTGGATTTTGATGCTATTTCACGCTTAACAAAAGTTCTGTGGAAGCATCGCCAAATCTGCAAGCAAAAGTCTTGTGTACTGGAGCATTTAGCAACTTCGGAGCAGCATGCCACTGCAATGACTGCTCCTTGCACTGGTTCTGTAATCGAAGCTATTCTGGAAATTGGGGTTATTCACTTTTTTGCCTGAATTATTTACATCCAAGTACTGTTCGATAAGGGCATGTACAATTAGGGATGGATTCGGATGTCTGGAAATCCGAATTATCCGTTTTCGTATCCGCTAAAAACGTTAATATAGATATCCGTATTCGTATTCGTTTTTAATACGGATGTCAGACGGATGTATTCGAATCCGATTTTCAATATTATCCGAATTCGACATTATCCGAATTATTCGACAAAAAATCTGACATATCCGACATTATTCGTATCCGCAAAAATAAAGTACCCATAGAAACCATCTAAAATTTATTTATATTACTAAATAACAATTATAAATGATGTTAATTTTAATATTGCTAGTAAAATAATTAATTTACACCATTTTAACTATTAAAAATTATATATATGACAAGTAACTAATTATGCTAACCTTATATTACATTATATAATGGTATTTTTAATTAATTTTGATGTGTCTAATCATAGTAATTTTAAATACATTATATTATTTAGCAAATAAATAAACTATATTTAAATGTATTTGTGTATTTATTTTTACTAATAAAAGATGTTTATTTCTTTACAAAATTACTTATTTATGTTTATTACAATATATTAATTACTTAATATGTTATTTGCAATAAGATATCTATTTCGATAACGACCATAAATTACTCCCTACTTTAACATGATTTGATCAATTATAAAACCATCGACAAATAAAATTGATACTCATTATGACTCTATGCTATAAATCGAGTAAGTATTCGAATGCGAATCCGAATTCGAAATATCCGTTTTGTATCCGTATTCGATAATATTCGTATTCGTATCCGAATTCGAAATAAAATAGGGTAAATAGTGACATCCGAAGTTGTATGTGTGCCTATCGGATCCGAATCCATCCCTATGTACAATGTCAATTAATGAGGCGTTTATGAGCTGTCGGTGAGCCCACAATTTTGGGGAAACCCCCCGCTACCTCCCACCTACGGCTCTCCCGTCGCCCGCAAGGGTCCCGTTCTCATAGGTCGAGCGGACGACCACGCTCTCGTTGTACAGGCGGCAGACGCTCAGGATCTCGCGCGGCGTGCGTGCGGGAGTACTTCGCGCCAAGTCCAGCCCCGCCCACCCGGAGGAGCAGTTGTATGAGACTCGCGCAGCCGGCGCGGAGCGCCGCAGGAAGGATGAGGGCGACGCCGGTGGTGGCGCCGTGAGGAGAAGGGTCAACGGCTGAAGATGCCACCGCCGCGCCGACGAGCTTGGACGGGAGAAGACACCACCCGCACCAGGGGAAGGCCGCCGGCCGGAAGAGAGGGAGGGAAGAGAGCGCCCATCCTCGTCCCCGCCGCCGGATCCGGCCCCGAAGAGGCCGCCGCCATGGCCCCGCTCGCGTCGCGACTCATCCGCTCGACCGGCGAGAGCTACACGAGCCACCAGCAGAGCAGTCCAACGTGGAGCTCGGGCCCGGTGGAGAAAGCCGGTGTGGAGGTTGAGCGCGCCGGTAGTGAGGTCGACCGGCGATGCGGGCCCCAGCTCTCGTAGCCATGCTGGCTCCGGCCCTAGGAGCGGTGCGCGCGCGGCCGCACGCTGACGAGGAGGCCGCCACTGGATCGCTCGAGTGCGGGCCCGCGGCCGGCCCCGAGGAGGCCTCAATGTCCGTCGCCGGATCCGGCCTCCTGGGCTCCTGGCCGCCATGGCTGTATCCGCGGGAGCTGGGAAACATGTTCTGGTCGACCGTCGGCACCACATCTTCATCCCGTGGGAGCTCGCAGGAGAATGAATGGATAAGCTCGACTCGAGAGTAGAAGGCTTGACAGAGATGAGCTCGAGATATATTCTTGATCTTTTACGTTTTAGACCCGAGGGAGCAGGCCGCTGCGGCAGGGTGCGTAGAGGATGATTGGATGAAGGAGAGAGGAGATGGAGGCCACCGCCGGCCGTAAGGCGGAGCAGTTCGCAGAGGAGGCCGGTGATCCTCCACCACCCACCACGCTCGGCATCAGCTCCGGTGGGGAGAAAAGAAAGAGGAAAGTGAGAGAGAGATCGACGGGGACCATCAGAGAGATCCAAAGTTATCCCTGTCCACACATTTTTCATTTTAAAAATGTTGCATTTTCTTTTACAGTATAGTCCTAAAAAAAATATATATCATGAAAAATTACTTTAGACATTTAAGGAAACATGAAATAAAAATTAAATTTCACTATAGTCCTTTTGTAGGATGGTATTATCAAAAATGGTATACTCCATGGTACTTTTATTCATGCCAGATAACATTCTATCAAACAGCCACACAATGGTATACACAAATGCATGTGTAGTTGATCTTAAGTGACATACAAAGTATTAAACAGAAGTTTTTCTTTCGTTGGGTTGTATGACACGTCTCTACATCTGTCTTTATGCGCAGTTCGAGGTTTTACAGATTACTCCTTAGATAAGAGTTGAACATGCACTTTGTATATGCTACGTACTGACAAGCTTTCTGGTACTGCAGGACCTGACTTTCTGAATTTCTAGACATACATGAAGATCTTAGATTACTTCTTTTTAATTCAAATAAATAACCTATTGATATAATAATCACCAAATAAATGAACTGCCAGAAAACATCAAGATTTGTATACGCTTCTTTGACCTGTATAAAACCTTGTAACTAATTAGAAACATATGTTTTCACATATTACTTGAGGTTCATATTTTGGTCGGTGATTATTAATGTTTTGCATGCTTTGGCATGATGGTCTGATTTGGTGGGTTGTTTGCACGCTGTTCATTAGTGTGGTGTGCTAGGCAACAATGTAACATGACATGCAGTTATGATGTAAATTTGTTTGGCACTTATGGCATGATATTAGTTGTTAGTCCAGAATTATTCTAGTGAATCAGTTTTCTGTTTAACTTTCTTCGATAAAAAATTATCTTTTAGTACTCCCTCGATTCTAAAATAAAATTTAAGTTGTTTTACCATTATCCTAAGTAAAAGTATTTCAACTTTCAAATGTTTGTATAAAAATATATTAGCATCTGCCATATGAAATAAGTGCACTAACAAGATGTACTTCTTGGTGGATGTAACGAAAATAATTGGATTTTCTAGATGTTGGTGTGTTTTTCTATAAAGTTTGTCAAAGAGAAGTTTTGACTTGCATTTCGGATCGAAGTGAGTAGAATACTGATACACCACAATTTGCTGCCTGTCATTTTCTGATAGTATTTGATCCATGAACCTCAAAATGGTTTTATACTGAAGTGCATCTCTGAATTTTTTCTTTTGTTTTATTTCCATTGTCTACAGGGACCAGAGCTGATTCTGAAGACTTCGATAACCTTTTTAGTGTAGCCACTCAAGAAGTCAGTCAGGCAGTCTCTGCAGCTGTGAGGTTACTAACAAAGTTATTTTTAATCTCGAACAATGCAGGAGAACTACGTGTCATTTCATTAAGGTAGAAGAATACAAGGGTCAGGAGAGACCTCCACAGGCGCCAAAAAGGACACCCCTTACACACACTTACACTCGCGCCACGAAAATAACACAGACCACCAACACAACCCCCAAGCGTTATGCCAGTAAGGAATGCGACCTAAATGGCAGCTCTTGGAGTTTGGAGGCTCCTGGCACCAAAGGCCAACCTCCAATCTGACAGACCTAAGGACTTCCTGTACACATGGTCTTTTCTTCTAAAAACACATGCATTACGATGCTTCCAAATCTCCCATGCCACCAAAATTATTAAGGAGTTAAGTCCCTTGCGAACTTCCTTTGCCGCTGCTGTAATTGCCCTCTTCCACCAACCCGAAGAACGAATAACAACATGTTGTGGCGCCAGATGCATGAAGTCCAAATGTTGCAGTGTTATGTTCCAGACATCGCGAGCAAACACACATCCTACCAAATATGATTAATTGTTTCTTCTTCCTGATCGCAAAAAGGAGACTTCCCGATGGGGCAAATTCCTCCTTGCTAGTCGATCAGCACTAACAAAGTTATTGAACTTTGATCTTTTCGTCCTTCGCATAAATAGTGAGAACATTACTTCTTTGCGAGTCATCAGCATATCATCTTTTGCGTTGTCCTTCACAGAGATGCAGAGCTCATCTTTTGGCCTAGGCAGTTTTTTCTTGTTTTTGTGCGTCTTTCTAACAAAGGGGGAGCACATTCTTTTACTTGATATGAGATGATGAATCCTGTATAAGCTCCTGAACATGCTTGTTTTGCTAATTAAACTGTTAGTGGTTTGCAGATCGTGAAAGAGGAAACATGGGAAACAACTATTTCTGTTGCAATGTTACTAGACAGCTATTTCTGTTGACCTGTGACTGCATATTGTTTATTCTCTCCAACCGTAACCATGCTGATTTGCTTCCTTCTTTCTGTTTCCAGGCTATTTTTGTATCACACACAAGACTTCTTCATGGAGCGGTGGAATGGCGAGGTCTCCACCGCTACCTGATGCTTCTTCTGCGGCATTTTCTGAATCACCCTCTACCTGATCCCAAGAGCAGGCATCCCTAGCGGGTTGTTGCAACCCTTGTCGAGGTACGGGCTCGCTGATCTCCCCCAATCTCTTTTCTTGTTGGATCTAGTGGCACCAGACAATTTTCTTGTTGTAATCACTAGTATTTCCATATAGATTGAGTAATTTGGCTTAGATTTAGTTTGTGCATCGAAACTGATGTTCTTCTGATCTCGGTGTTCTTCCCTAGAAAGCGAATGAATAATACCACAGTTTGGTATTATGTTGTATGTTGACACTTTCGATATGGTCTGGGCTCAAACAATTTTAACAAGCTGGGTTTTGTGTTGGGCTCATCTAAGTTGAGTGCTAATGGGTCAATCTTGTCAATAGTACAATTTGGTTTGGGCTCTACTGTTTACTAGTTGGAGCACAAATAATATAGTACAATCTGAATTAATATTGTTCTTCCCGTATGCTTTATGTTGTCTAGCATGTCAACCAACACCTCTACAAACACTTCAGAAAGCTCAGATGATTCTACCCCAACACGTGTCAAAAGGTCCAAGGTGTGGGAATATTTTGAGCCAAATTTAGTAGAAACTGATGATGGTTTTAAAGCTGTATGCAAGTACTGTCGACTCCAATTAAGTACAAAGTCTGGAACAAGTAGCCTTAGAACCCACATTCAAAAGTATTGCCATGTAATCGGTGATGATGAAAGGAATAGGTTTGTATCAACAATGAAGAAGACTATAGAGAACTTTGTGTTTGACCCACAGTTCAGTCGTGAGTGTATGATTGAGTTTGTCATACATGCTGAAATCCCATTTAACAAGTTTGATGATCCATACTTTGAACCATGGATTCAGTCTATGCAACCATCTCTAGATTCTCCAGGGCGAGTGACTGTTCGCAATGATTGTCTAAAGAAGTACAAGAAAATGAAGCAAGATATTCAGAATGAACTGGACAGCCTGGATTCCCATGTGTGCTTGACATCTGATTTGTGGACCTCAATACAAAACTTAGGCTACATGGTTGTAACCGCTCACTACATCACCCCCGACTTCAAGATCAATAAGAAGATAATAAGTTTCAAAGAGGTCAAATATCCACACTCGTGGTTTTGCAATTGAAGAAGCACTTGAGAGTTGTCTGACTGAATGGGGCATATGAAACAAGGTGTTCACTCTAACACTGGATAATGCTGGTAACAACAATGCTGCATGTGACATGTTCATAGCTGCTCACAAGTATGAGTTGATGCTTGACGGTGTCCATTTCCATGTAAGATGTTGTGCGCACATCCTGAATATTTTGGTTCAAGATGGGATGGCAATTATTCATGAGGGGATAAAGAAGATTCGAGAGCTGTTGAAGCATATTGACTCCTCGCCCTCAAGAATTCAAGCCTTCAATGAAATTGCAATGGTGAATGGTCTTCCCAGAAAATGTGGTATTGCTCTTGACATACCCAACCGTTGGAATTCGACCTACAAGATGGTCCGCGAAGCAATCCAGTACAAGACCGTTCCGAATAGCTATGCAAACCAAAGATGCGTAAATTTCTCCAAGTGAACAAGAGTGGAGCAAAGTCGAATCCGTCCGTAAGTTTCTTGAAACTTTTGAACAAGCTACAAATGCAAAGTGTCGCCTAATAGAAAACCAACTTCATACATGTTCTTGACTTTAATCATTGCAATTAAGGATGGCCCGGATAATCCTTCTTGGCAAACAAGTGTGACACTTAAAGACCTAGCCGCAATAATGAGGATCAAGTTTGAAAAATATTGGGGTAGAGACTTTGATGAGGCAAACCACCCAATTCCTCGCAAATAAGGACTATGATATTAACCTTGGAATCGTTATTGCTACAATGCTAGATCCGAGGGGTAAAGCGAATATCTAGAGTTCTTCTACGAGAAAACTTGTCGAATATAGATCAAGTTAATTCAAGTGTTAATGTTGCTCTAGGTTGGATGAAAAAATATTTCCTAGAGTATGAGCAACACTTGAGGAGAGTTAGTGCAAGTTCTATTACATATCCAAGTGTGGGCAATAGTTCTGTGGGCTCACCGGTGCTTGCAAAGAGGCAGTTGGGGTCATAATTTGCAAACTTCAAGTCAAGTCGGAGAAAGACTCGTGCACCAAAGTCTGAACTTGACATCTACTTTGAAGAAGAGTGTGTGGAAGACATTGAAAATTTTGACATTTTGGCTCGGTGGAAAGCACATGCTGAGAAGTTTCCTGTCTTATCAGTTATGGCACGAGATTTTCTTGCCATCCCTCTCAATACGGTTCCTTCTGAATCTACATTTAATCTTGGAGGTAGGATTCTTGGAGAGTCCAGAAGCTCATTAACTGGAGAGATGTTAGAAGCGCTTGTGTGTGCCAAAGACTGGTTATTCAAGGAAAAATGTGTAAGCAATGAAGGTATACCCATTATCCCCTTATTCTATTTTTGACGTTTTGCACATTCTCATTGTCATTTGAAATTACTCACAATATTATCATTTGCATTGCAGGTCAAGAAGTTAGTGAAGATCAGTCTACCGAAAGTGATATGGTCACCTTTGTCACCCCATCGAGAATAAGTGTTTCGGTTCCACGTGAGGATCTCACTCAAGTTCCCACCTTCTTGTGAAGGTATCATCTTCTTGTAACTAAGGTTTGCATTTCAGATTACTCACAGTATTATCCTGGCTTGTGGTTTCTGCGCGTTGTGAACCTTCCACTTGGGATTTTTTGATGAAGCTATGAGATGTTTTGCACATTCTCATTGTCAAGCCGAATGCTACTTGGTCTTATATCTCAATTGTTATTTTAGATGCATTGCTATAGGATAGACCTTATAGTTTGCTTCATTGATGACAATTTGAAAATTTAAGTTGGCCACAATAGTTTGAACTATATGAGCACTCATGCTTATTCTGAATGTGTCCCGGAAGCACAAGCTCCCGTTAAATTGTAGTGAAGTGCTTACAAATTTGCTATGATATAACGCTCAAATTTGTGTTCTCTGTGCCATGAGAAGTTCCTATATTCTTTCACACTGCATACATAGTCACAGTTTACATAATGAGGAAGCTAAGAATTTATGTTGGATTGTCCTGCATTTTGATATTTCATACATAGTCACAGTTTACATATTTTTGTATTGATTCTAATTCACAATTATTGGTTGATTTGCAGCAATGGAGAAGTATAACAACAACACTCGATTTGCACCCTTGAGAGATGCTCCATTTGCTCACCGTGGTAAGCACTCCTAGATACCTGCACTCCTGGGTACTCGTAACTCGTTAGTTTGTGAATGTGAACAAATGGTGCTGTTGTCGTCTGTGACCCAAAATAATTATGTATGTTGAAGAATTTTGGATTTACTTTTTAAAAAGTTTGCAGTGAGAACAAGTAATAATATTTTTTTAGTTTCGGATGTGGGTTTTGACTGACGAGGAAACCACATATACATGCATGCTTCTGGTTAAGTTTATTCAGTTTGGGACTTTGGGTATTGACACATGCTGTTTTGATCAGTATGTAAAGTTTGCTGAATAGTCTCAGTGTTGCCTGATGGGTCAAAAGTGAGTCACAGTGTTGCCTGATAAGGACAGCAGTTAATTCACCATTGTTTTCCCCTAGTTAGATCCAAATTTTTCTTTATTATGACTTGTACAAGTTAGGAGTTTGATTACCATGGTTTCTAATCATTGCTATGTTTGTTCAGTCTAACAGGCCGCTATGAAGCATTCAGGAAGGAGCTTGATGGTGTCAACCAGGTGTGGAAGAACAGGAAGGATCTCAAGGTTGAGGAACATCTTCTGCTATTTTGGTTGCGGACTCCATTTGCAATGTGAATTATTTGTAGAACAGGATGTGTGAGATACTGAGAATCTGAGATGTATATGATTTGATAAGCTGAAAAGTTTATTTTATTCTAGAAACACCTCCTAAACGTGTGCTATTTTTATTCTAGAAACGCTAAAGATGTATTTATTTATGTAGAGCTGTGTGTGGATCACTGTATTTATTTATGTTGGCTAGTGCTCCAAAAGAGACGTGGTCTTTCTTTTTTTAAATTCACCTTGCAGCGGCAAGGCTAGTTATCTTGTAGGAACCAACAGAGAACCCACAGTTTGAGAAATGGGTTTTAAATGGTTTGTATCCATAGTTAAGCTAGTAGTTTGGTTTATAACAGGTTGAAACATCACTTCGAGTTGGTGCGGTTCGGTTTGTAGAGGTGATGGACTGGGTTGGTGGGGGTGTACAAAATGTCCTGCTGCACACGGATTCAGTTTGGATTCAACCTGGATGCCAGCCCATTTGCACGCTGACCAGCGGACATGCCAGGGGTGCCCAGGGAGTTGATTGAGCATTCTCTCAACGTCGATCCTAAAGCTACCCCGTAGCGACAACACCTCCGCCGCTTCGCAGACGACAGACGGGACACCATCAAGAAGGAACTTGCCAAACTACTCGCGGCTGGCTTCATCAGAGAAGTCTTCCATCCTGAGTGGCTCGCCAACCCCGTCCTCGTCCGCAAGAAGAACTCGAACGAGTGGAGGATGTGCGTCAACTACACCAACCTCAACAAGCATTGCCCCAAGGACCCCTTCGGGTTGCCGCGGATTGACCAAGTCATCGACTCCACGGCGGGCTGCGACCTACTCTGCTTCCTCGACTGCTACTCCGGGTACCACCAGATCGTGATCAAGGAAGAAGACCAGGAGAAGACCGCGTTCATCACCCCGTTTGGCATGTACTGCTACACGACCATGTCCTTTGGGTTGAAGAACGCCGGCGCTACATACCAATGAGCTATCCAGGCCTGCTTCAAGAGGCAACTCAACAAGAACGTCGAAGCCTACGTGGATGACGTGGTTGTCAAGACCAGAAACTCCAGCACGCTCATCGACGACCTTGAAGAGACTTTCGCATCCCTGCGCGAGTACCGCTGGAAGCTCAACCCGAACAAGTGCGTCTTCGGCGTGCCATCGGGCAAACTACTCGACTTCATCATCAGCCATCACGGCATCGAAGCCAATCCCGAGAAGATCTCCGCCATCACCGGCATGAAAGCTCCCACGTGCATCAAAGACGTGCAGAAGCTGACCGGGTGCATGGCGGCATTGAACAGATTTATCTCGAAGCTTGGAGAACGGGGGCTCCCCTTCTTCAAATTACTCAAGCACCAAGAGAAGTTCGTGTGGACTCCAGAGGCGGACCAAGCCCTTGCCCAGCTCAAGGACTTCCTATCGAAGCCACTAGTCCTCACGGCTCCTCACAAAGGCGAGCAGCTACTGCTCTACCTCACTGCGACTACTCACGTGGTCAATACTGCCATCATCGTCGAGCGGCAGGAAGACGGCCACGCCTACCCAGTCCAACGCCCAGTCTACTTCGTCAGCGAGGTCCTGTCAGAATCTAAGGCATGCTACCAGCCTGTACAGAAGCTTCTGTATGCAGTGCTCATCACCTCGCGGAAGCTACGACATTACTTCCAGGAGTACCCGATCTCCATTGTCACCGACTACCCGCTCGGCGACATCCTGCGGAACCAAGATGCTACTGGAAGAATCTCCAAGTGGGCAGTCGAACTCGACGCCCTCAACATCGACTTCAAGACACGCACAACCATCAAGTCGCAGGCACTAGTCGACTTCATGGCGGAGTGGCAGGAGAATCAGCTACCTACTCCAACCGAGCGCCCAGAGCACTAGGTGATGTACTTCGACGGCTCACTCAACCTCGAGGGCGCAGGTGCAGGAGTACTCTTGATCTCTCCAATGGGCGAACAACTCAAGTACGTCCTGCAGATCTTCTGGACGGTCTCAAACAACGAAGCCGAGTACGAAGCTCTGCTACACGGGCTCCGCCTCGCGGCTTCACTGGGCATCAAGCGGCTACTAGTCTACGGCGACTCCGCAGTGGTCATCAACCAAGTCCACAAGTCCTGGGACCGCAACAAGGAGAACATGGACGCCTACTGCCTAGAAGTCCGCAAGCTCGAGAACAAGTTCTATGGTCTTGAGTTCCACCATGTCGTCCGTGACAACAACGTTGCTGCGGACGTCCTGTCGAAGCTTGGTTCTACTCGCGCTCCAGTACCAGTGGGTGTCTTTGTCCACGAGCTTCACGCGCCATCCATCCCGGAGCCGGCGCCGCCGACCACTGACCCAGCACATCCCCCGGCTGGCCAGGAGGTCATGATGATCGACGTGGACTTGAGGCAGCCCTTCATCGACTACCTCAGCGAGCAGAAGGTTCCCTCGGACAAGAACATGGCCGAGCAACTCATCCGTGGTGCCAGGTCCTACGTCCTCATCGGAGACAAGCTCTACAGGCGGGGCGCATCTTTCGGAGTACTCATGAAGTGCATTCCCAGAAAAGAAGGCAAATACATGTTGGAGGAGATCCACAAAGGCGTCTGCGGCAACCACGCGTCCTCTCGCACGCTGGTCAGCAAGGCCTTCCGACGAGCTTTCTATTGGCCCACTGCTCTGGGTGATGCCGAAGAACTCGTTAGAAGGTGCCAAGGGTGCCAATACTTCGCCAAGCAACAACACGTCCCAGCCTACAAGCTAGTCACCATACCACCAACCTGGCCTTTCTCCTTCTGGGGGCTCGACATGATTGGGCCACTACCAACTGCACCAGGTGGATTCAACAGAGTACTGGTGGCCTCGACAAGTTCACCAAGTGGATCGAGGTCAAGCCGGTTACATGCCCCAAGGCTGACAGAGTACTCGACTTCCTGGATGAACTCGTGCATCGCTACGGACTACCCCACCGCATCATCACAGACCTGGGCTCCAACTTCAACAATCACCAGTTTTGGGAGTACTGCGAGAACAGTGGGATCGACGTCCGATATGTCTCAGTTGCCCATCCTCGGGCCAATGGACAAGTCGAGCGCGCCAATGGGATGGTGCTCGATGCTCTCAAAAAGCGGCTACACGACGCTGCCAACTCCAAAGGAGGCAAGTAGATCAAGGAACTACCCAATGCTCTCTGGGGGCTACGTACTCAACCCTCCAAGCCAACGGGACAATCTCCATACTTCCTGGTCTACGGCTCTGAAGCAATTCTCCCTGTTGATGTCATGTGGGATTCACCAGCAGTGGAGCAATACAACGAAGGCGTATCTAAAGACAGCAGACGAGTTGACATCGACGGACTCGAAGAAGCTCGCTGCGCCGCCCTCGTCCAATCAGCAAGGTACCTAGAGGGTATCCGACGCTACCACGACTGCAACGTTAAGGAACGCTCCTTCAAGGTTGGTGATCTTGTCCTCCACCGCATCCAGAACACGGAAGGACTACACAAGCTCAGCTTGCCCTGGGAAGGTCCCTTCACAGTTGCAAAGGTGACCGGACCGGGCTCCTACCGCCTCCAGACGCTTAAAGACGAAGACGTCAACAACTCGTGGAACATCGACGAACTCAGTCGATTCTACGCCTAGTCTACACGACTACACCGGGGGTTCCAGTCTATACGACTACTCAAAAACCCCTTCGCCGTAAGCGGCCTCCGGGTCCAGGCTCTAGTCTCCGGACTACTCCACTCCAAGATCCAGCCCACGCGACAAGCTAACGGATCTTAGGATGCGACGAGTGACAAAGGACTCCAGCAGCAGTCTACTGAGAGACCATGTCCTTCTAGATCTAGCCTGCACGGATACTAACGGATCCACTGCTGTAAGCAGCTGTACGCCCTTGCACTACTTAGCCGTAGGTGGCCTCCGGGTCCTGGCAACTACTCTGTAACAACAGCCCTGGCCATCCAGGTGTATTTCTTCAGTAATAAAGTTTGATTATCTATCAACTACTTTACTGTCTCTTTCCCCCAGCGGGACTACTGGCGAGTACGACTACTCGCGACGACTCCATGATGGGAATCCGCACTCACAGATCGCGATAACGAGTACTCATTCATCAAAGTTTTCTTCATTCATACTTAAACAAGTTCATTACAATTGTTTATGTACAACTACTGCTACGAGCTAACTTGACAGGACTACTGGAGATTCAACTTCTCGGCGACTTGTCCAGCAATGGGCACCATCTGCTCCAGCAGCTCCGCGTACTGCTCATCTGTGCAGTTGGCGGCTAGTCCGCCGGCGACCACGTCAACCGGAGCCTTTGGGAAGTACGACTTCATGAAAGCCAGAACCTGGTTGGGGATCGACTTCGCCAAGTGCTTGCGTAGGTCGCTAGGCGGCTGGGGGCTTCGCTCAACCGGTCCACTAAAGGAGCTATCTTCGGACCGCCAGGGTGAGGCACAAGTAGCCTCGCGATGGGGAGCGCGGCTTCCTTGAGTTCCTTGAGTTGAGCCCGCAACTTCTCGCAGTCCTTGTTCAGCTTCTGCAAGGATTTGTAGCAGTTGATGAGGTCACGATCTGACGCAATACGGAGCTCCATGTGCTTGTCGCACTCGTAAGCAAGCTGCTTATAATCATACTCCAGTACCTAGCGGGCCTCTTGCTCTCGGTAGAAGAGGTTATTCAGATCGGTCTCTGAAGCCTTCAACTGATCTATGCGGGTCTCAAGCTCTGCAATCAACAAAGGCAAAGTGGGTCAGACTACCTCAAGCTACTATCAACAAGTACCCGACAAGGCGGTCGCGTACCTTTATTCTTGTTGCGGAGAGATTTGTTCTTTCACATGAGCTCGTCGCTCTTCGCCTGCATATCTTGGATGTCGTTGTGATACTGGGCGAAGGCGGTGTCCAGCTTCGACTGCATCGCGGCGGCGTGCTTCCGGGACTTCACGAGTTGCTCCTCTAAGGCTTCCGCCCGGAGTACTGTGCGCCGTACCCTTGAAGCATGTCGGACTTCTGCCGGGACCTCTCTGCGACGTCCTGCAACAGGCAACACATATCAACTGGGTACTCAACACTAAAGGATTGACTACTCAAAGGTGTCGACTACTCACCTTCATCCATTGCTCGGCCTGGCGCACCGCTTCCAGGTGACGAGCCACCGTCGCTGGGTCGACTAAATCATCTGCCAACAGCTCGGTCCCGCCACGACTACTCGTCGTGGCTCCGGACATTGGTGCCGAGCGGATTGGCTCTGCGTCATGGATCTCCGGCGGGCGAACGAATACCCCCAGAGCGGGTTCTGGCAACTCGTCGTCGCCCTCTTCTCCAGTTGTCGCGACGGCTTCTCCGACGGCCACCTCCATCGGCTCGGGGGCTCTTCCGGCAGTTCCTTGAGTCTCCGGTGCCACATCTTCAACGGGCACCGCCGACGGGATATTGCTTCCCTCGGCTTCAGCGCCTGTCATCAAAAGGACAACTGGATCAGTCATACCTGGTGGCTACGACTACTCTTCGGGACTACTTGCACCTGAGCAAAGTACTCACCCTCCACGACGCTGGCCTCAGGCAATGTAGCCTCCACGGCCGGCGCCTCCGATTCTTCCTGAGGGGCGGGAGCGGACTCCTCAGCGGGCGGCGCGGCTTCCTTTTCTGCCACTGCTGTGGCGGGTTCATCCTCCTCCCAGGTCAAGTCCGTCGATTTCCTGCAGAGTACACAAGCTGGTTGTCAACCCAGTACGACTACCACATCTAATGTACTACTCGGGGAGGATCAACACTTACAAGCTCAGCCGGACTACCGTCACGATTGGGGCGCCGAGGATACTGGCAATGTCGACCAGTCCTGCCTCGGCAGGCGCCTCCTCCTGCGCCTCAATAGCCGCTGCCTCTTCAGTGGCAGCAGCGGCCGGTTCTGTGCTCCCCTCAACAACAAGGGGCTGGGGCGCTAACTGCGCCAAGAGCTCCTCCACGGTGGGGGCTGGGCTACGACTACCCCCAGCTGGCTCTCCCACTGTGTCCCAATCGTCTTCGTCACCCTACTCAACGGGGTCGGAAGGCGGCATCTCCTGCAAGCAAGAGAACTTCGTCGTTAACACACAACATCGAGAAATAAGTACTCAACTACCCTGCTCCAGACGGCTTACCTCCTGGGATGTGGTCTCTGTGATCTTCAACTTCTTGGCCACGCACTTGCGGGCCACGTTGCGCAGCTTCCTTGGCGGCACGGGCAAACTAGCCTCCAGGCTAGTCAGCGGATTCTGAACGAGAGGAACATGCGGCAATCCAGGGCAGCTGAATCTTGACCGCAGCTGGAAGCGCTCCTACAGCGTCTCATCATCGTCGTCCTCCTCGGACGTGTCTTCGATGACTACTGTGTCGTCCCCTTCATCAACTTCGCGCCGCTCCTTAGCCTTGGCTTTCCCTTCCTCTGGGACCTCGACAAGTTGAGGAGGCGACGCCGGCTCGGAGATGAACTTCACCAAGTCATCCTGCAAGAAGCACAATACTTCAGCATGACTACTCTTCCGTAATGAGTACTCGACAATGGGTACATCTACCGACCTCATTTGGTGGGCGCGCGACGGAGTACTCGGGCACAGGGCACGACGTGTACGCCGGCATGTCTTTGAAGATCCTGCCCAGACTATCAACGATGTCGTCGTCATCGAGTTCATCACCGGGCATCCGCGACGTGTCGTCATCGCCGGTGTACTGGTAACCTAGGGTGTCGCGAGCCATCAGCGGCTGCACCCATCGCTTCATGAAGCTGAAGGCCACATGTTCGGCCCTCAGCCCGGCTTCTCTCAAAGCCTTAATCTTCGTCAGCAGCTCTGGTAGTTGGATACCCCCCTGCATCGTTGGCTTCGAGTTCCACCACGGTCGGTGCTTGGGCTGCTTCCCGCTTGGCTTCGGCAGCTCCGAGTGGTGGTTGGTGAAGGACCGATACGGCGAACCAGAGAGGGGGGGAGTGAATGGGAGCCGATATAAATTCTTCTCGCAGGAGATGGAAACTCCAACAAGATGAACGTGACTTCCAACACACTTCTCCAACTCACTACCCAAGTTGGTCAAGCCCACGTAGCCACTGGAGTGCCACTGGACCTAGGAACCAACACACAACCTTCCGACCCGAGAACGCAGCGGAACACCAAACCTCGAGTCTACAGACCAACACCGGTCAGACCGGTGAGCACCACCGGTCAGACCGGTCCCTGTTGGTGAAACTGGGCAACTTTCACCAAGTGGCTCCACACCGGTCAGACCGGTCACAGCCTGAAAGCCCCCAAAGCACCAAACAGGCCAACCGACCACCAAACTGACCCAAACTCGAAACAGCAGCAACACTGGACAACAGTGAACACACCCAGACGTTCACCCGAGCAAAAACCCACCGAGGGTTGCACCGGTCAGACCGGTGAAGAGAACCGGTCAGACCGGTGTAGCTTGGGCAGCTTGGGATGAACAGCACCCGCGGGTCAACTCCCCCAAATCCAAACATCGACCTCCCGAATCGCTCCACGGACTTGAACAAGACTTAGGGGATATTAGGAAAACCTCATGATGAGTCCATAGCCAAGTTTAATCCCACCAAAACTTGTCCAAAAAGGAGGAATCGAAGAAATCCCACCAAGAACAGCACAAACCCTAGAACTCGATAAACCCCAAAATCGAGCCCCTTTACTCACGGATTTGGGAGGGGAATCACAGCCCAAAGAACCACGAAGGGTTCCCACAAATTTCCCCCATCAAGTCCCCAAGAGAAAGGTCCCAAAAACAACCCAAAGAAATCACCAAGAGAGGGCTCCGAAAATCACCACCAAAAACAACCGGGAACAACACATCCAAACCTTGAGGAACCACGCCGAATCATCTATACATGCAACAAAGGTTCATACAAGGTCTAGCTTGCCGCCCAATCATCGAACCCTCTCACAAGATCTCACCATGAAGCTCTCAAGCTAGTCCTATGGAAATCCTAAGGAAAATAGGAAGGGAAAATAGGAAAGCAAATGAGCTAGGGTTTCAAGGCTTGGCTGCCATCCTCTCACCTCTTGGGTTATATGGAGGCAACCGAAAGTCTAAAATGCCCTTTCCTAATAACTAGGGATACAAGCCCCTCAAGGGAGGATTTGGAAGTCTTCATGTCTTCTCCATCGGAAGGATGCCCGACGACCGCACCCTGCGTAGCCTCGACGCAAGCCTTGCGATCTCGACGTGTGTCCTCCGCTTCGAAGATTCCGGACTGCATCGTCGCACACCGGTCAGACCGGTGCTCCTCACCGGTCAGACCGGTACCCACCGGCCGGACCGGCCGGACCCACCCGGCCGGACCGGTCCGCACCGCAACAGCGACCGTCTTCGCTCTCCGGTCTTGGCTTTGTGGATCAACCAAGGAACCCGTGGTTTTCTGGTGAACCACCGGAAACCCCGCGAACTCGGTGTAGCCTCCACCAATCTCCACTCATGACTCGGCTCCCACGTAGTCCCGGCTCGACCTTTGAGGCTCAACCAAGAAACCGTCCACGACTTCATCTTGCCGTTCATGCCACCATGCGGCCCACACTTGACCCCGCCGGCCACCGGGTCCCTCGAACGAAGCCTACTTGTCTTCTCCACACTTGGAGTCCTCACCGGCAACGACCTTTCGCTCTTGTTCTTCACCTGCACCAACACGAGTCAAGCCACAACCTGCACCTGCAAAACTTAGCCAAGAATCAGTCCACACAACGTTGTCAATCACTCATCACACAAGGAAGCGACCATCCACCGGTCCTCGAACCACACATGGTCCTCAATCTCCCCCTTGATGCGTGCATTGACAACACCCACATGAAAGTAGCAAGAGAGAAAAGAGAAAGGAAAGAAACGAACAAAAAGAAACTCCAACAAGCGATCGAAAGCCAAACAAAGGCAAAGAGCAAGATCACTTGAAGAAGACAAGTCTCGGACCCCTTAGGTAAGGGCAACAGCTCGACACATCCGAGACAAAACAAAGCTCAAAACAAAGAGCGCAAACCACCAAAGCAAAGCTCGAAAAACCACAAAGAGCTCCCCCTGCACACATGCAAGCCCCCCCTGAACCAATGCACCTCTCCCTGGACAAATGCATGCAAACCATAAAACGGGGCAGCCGCAAAGAACTTCACCACACCGGTCAGACCGGTCATCACCACCGGTCAGACCGGTGCCTAAGATGTGCACAGGATCAGCACTCACACCGGTCAGACCGGTGACCTCGACCGGTCAGACCGGTGCACAACAGAGCCCAGAAATGGCTCGAAACCACCTGAAAACCTTCTAAATGCGTCCAGCAAGCCATTTCAAGCTCAAACTTCTCCCCCTTGTTGGCAATGCATGAATCAAGCCAAAAATGCAAAATTTTCAACCTAGAGCTTCTCAAATAGACAAAATTCAACATAGGATGCTACACATGTCCAAATGAGCAAGTTAGATACTCTACAGCTTCGTATCGATCTCAACTACATGATCACCAAGTTGCACAACCATTGGACGAAGCTAAGATGGATTTGGGCAATTTTGCGAAAAGCTTGCCTCTCATGAGCAAAGTCCTAAACATGATCAAAGCATATCAAAATAGCAAAGCCACACAAACTTCATGCTAGGACAACCATTCTAATCATAAGACCATCACAAACACCCACAAGCACCTCATGTCATGTCAAAGCCACCGAGCCATTTGCCTACTTCTATGTATGAGACTTCTCATTGGTAGGCATCATGCAACGGTTTAGCACCCAAAGCAAATTAAATTCAGCACATATGACATGGGAGCACATTTTCCAAGCATTTTCCATTTCATTTTCAGATTTATAAATGGTACGTGAAATGTCTTTGCGACAAAAAGGAACTTATGCCCCTCCATAAGATAAAGCAAGAGGGCTAAACATTCATGGTGGCAAATGAGCCTTTGGCACCATATGATCAATAAACTAGCTATCCAAACAAATTAAGCATAGCGAAGCCACTAAAACATGTCAAGATCATATAAAGGCATTTACACATGGGAGAGCATACATCTGACATTTTCAAAAACATAGCTATCAACCATGGATTATTCATCAAGATCATCAAGAGCTAAGCCAAACTAACCATAGCATACCAAACAAGCTCACAAAGACATATATCTCATTCTATGGTGAACAATGTATATGAGAGAAGCTTTTCCTAACCAATGCATATGATACGAAATGCATGCAAACTAAGATACAAGGATGCCTATACATCACGTTACATATGCCATGCCAAATGCAAGAAAAGCACAAACAAAGCTATACATATGCTATAAAGGAGCTCCCACACATCCAACTCAAGAAATCAAACACACACCAAGTTCCCCCCGCAAACGAGTGAAAGTTGCTTGATCTAGGGGTTTGGTGAAAATATCGGCTAGTTGGTCATGTGTGGGTACATGGATCAAAGTTATCTTTCCTTTCTCTACGTTATCTCTCAGAAAATGATACCTCACTTCTATGTGCTTGGTTTTGGAATGGAGCACTGGGTTCTTTGCAATGCTTATGGCACTGGTGCTATCACATTGAAGTGGGACATGGGTATACTCCTCACCAAAGTCACTCATGGTGTATGAAATCCAAAGGAGCTGAGAGCAACAACTAGCAGCGGCAACATACTCTGCCTCGGTAGTGGATTGAGCAACACTCGATTGTTTGCGGCAAGTCACCAAAGAAGAACCCCAAAACTGGTAGGTCCCAGAGGTGGACTTCCTATCCAACTGACACCCGGAAAAATCCGCGTCTGAAAAACCATGAAGCGCCAAAGAAGAGGACGCGGAGTACCAGAGGCCGAAGTCGGGAGTGTGACGCAAGTACCTGAAAATTCGCTTCACCGCTTGCCGATGCGAAGTACTCAGAGACGCTTGAAAACGAGCGCACAGACACACCGAGAACTGTATGTCCAGCCTCGTCGCCGTCAAGTAGAGGAGTGACCCGATCATGCTCCGGTACTCCTTCTGGTCCACGTGTTCACCTTCCTCGTCCGCATCAAGAGCTGTAGTCGTACTCATCGTCGTCGTCATAGCCTTGGAGTCCTCCATCTTGAACTTCCGCACAATGTCCTTGGTGTACTTAGCCTGGTGCACAAATGTCCCTTGCTTTGATTGTTTGATCTGTAGCCCGAGGAAGAACTGCAACTCGCCCATCATGCTCATCTCAAATTCCCTGCTCATATCATCTGCAAACCTTGCAACAAGAGAGTTAGACGAGCCACCAAAGACAATATCATCCACGTACACCTGCACAATCAGGATATCTCTTCCCGGCCTCAGTAAAAACAAGGTCTGATCGACCTTCCCCATCTCAAAACCTCTCTCAAACAAGAACCCCCTCAACCTGCCATACCAAGCTCTAGATGCCTGCTTCAGCCCATTGTCGGTGCGGAATATGGTCCCGACACTAACCAGTAGAAAGCTCCGAGGTCTATCCCTCAATGGTCGATGCTAAGCAATAAGAGACACGGGATTTTATCCTGGTTCCGGCCGAGGGGGCTGTACGTCAAGCAGTGGTGTGCCCAAGGCACTATATTGCTCAGCACCGGGGGTGCCTGTAGTGGGGCTGCTACAAGCAAGGCAGGAGAGGAAGCCTGGCTTCCAAGTCCCTGGCGTGACGACTAAAGGTGTTGTGGGAGGATTGGAGAGCAAGTGCGTGGCGCAGCTTGTCTCCTGTTGTATCGAGTCTGTCTCGTGTGCTTGTTCTCTTCCTCTGTCTCCGTCCCCCGCGGCAGGGGGGTTCACCCCCTTTTATAGATCAAGGGGGAGGCGAATCACATGCGCGCCGCGCTATCAACCTACGTGAGGAAGCACAACGTGCTATGCTGTAGAGTGGGCGGCCGTCCGGACGATCCTTCCAGCGATCTGGCCATCATAGCCTATCTTGTACCCGAACAGTGGCGGTTCGAGGGTAGAAGGGCGGCGGATGGTGGTGATGTCTTCTGATAGGTTCGAGGGAGCTGCTGACGTTGGCCCGTACGGAGTACAAGAGTAGGTAAAACGGCGCCCCTTCCCAACGCGTTCCACGGTGCTGAAGCCGCCGCGCGCCGGCGCCGGCGTGCGCCCTCGCACGCGCGGGGGCGGCAGCCATACCGCAACAGTAGCAGGGATGGCGCTCCACCGGCCTAGCGCCTCCACCTAACCCTTCAGAGTCACAAGAAAGCAGATCGAGGGTGTAGCCGGCCCCCCTTCGAGGGCTCGGCGCGTCAGCCGTACTGGAGCAGGTGCACGGCGCCATGGGACTGGCACCGGTCCTGCTGCACAGTTCCTCCCCACAGTGATGGGGATGGGCTCCCTTCTGGGGAGTTGGTGTGGCAGGACCGGGGCGCGAACCCCGGGCGCATGATGGCGCCGTCCTGCCGGTGTCAGGGCGTTAAATGCCCGTGTACGGGGGCCGGCGCACGCGTGCGGGGCGCCCTCGAGCGAGGCGGACCCCGGTCGAGGGCGGGACGGACCCTCGAGCGAGGCGGAGCCCGCTCGAGGGGAAGCGTCCCCTCGAACGAGGCGGAGCCCGTTCGAGGGAAGCGCGTCCCCTCGAACGGGAGGGACCCCGCTCGAGGGAGGCGCGCATCCTCGAGCAAGGCGAAGCCTGCTCGGGGGGATCTTCAAGAGGGCCGCCTCGGTGGGCCGCTGAGGTCCCTGCGGTATGGGCCGTATCCTGCATGGTTAGGCAAAGTGTGTTTGGTTTTGTTGCGGGTTTTAAGTGGGACTTCCCCGTTGTTAAAGGGGACCCCTTGGGCTGTCCCCGACAGTAGCCCCCAAGCATCTGTGGGTTTGCCATTGAGGCTCCCGCAGATGCTGGAACCTACTGATGGGACATTCTTCCCTCCTTGTTTTGTGAACGCTTTCCGTGGGGCCGCGTCAGCGGACCCGCGGGTCTAGCCCCCGAAACCCTGCAGGGGCGTGGATGCTCCTGCAGGGGTTAACCGCGAGAGCTAGTTAGAGGGCGTGGTACATGTCTCAACCGGCGTCGGCGATATCTCAGCCGGCTTCGGTGACGCACGCGCTGCTGGCGCTGTCTCCGACGGGTGCAATTCAAGGAGCTGTAGCCATGCGTCAAGCCCCCGAGCCTGGGCCCGTTCAAGGCGATCGGGTAGAGCTTTACGACTTGCTTTTTAACGCGCCCTCGCCGTCCCTCCGCGGGACGGAGGGTGAGGTTTCCGCAACCCCCATCGAGCGGGTCGCGAATTGTGGATTCCTCGTTGAGCTGCTAGTGGGTGGTTCGAGTGGACGCCCATGCCCCGTTCGATAAGGGTAGGCTGCGTGGTCCAGAGACGCGTCCATGGAAGCACTTGCGTGGGTTTGCTAGGTGGGGCTCGGTCCCGTTCGATAGGGACCGAGGGCGCGGAAGCTCTCCCTCGGTGGGATCCCCCCGCCAGGCCGCCCTCGCCGGCTCTCGAACACGACATGTGGGGCACCCTCGAGCCGGCGGGCTCGAGGAACGGCTCGAGCGCGCGTGCCTTCGTCGTCCCTGACTCTGCGATCTGGGGCGCCTGTTCGAACCCGTCGAGGGTCGGGCTTCGAACCTCCGACCGGAGGGCCGTGCGGGGTGGCGCCTGGGCGGCCCCGTCTTTTGCGTTTGCGGCCGTCGAGGGGTCTGGGCGAGTCAGCCCCCGAGGCGCTGGTCAGTAGCACAGCGTGGCATGGGTGCTCTTGGTGCCTCTTTGTTTCAAGCGGGCCCCGGGTGACCTTCTCACGCCTGCGCCCCTTTAGAGAGTTGATATCGTCTCGAGCCAGGGGCTCGTGCCGCTCGAGGGTTTTGCGTGGCATGGGTGCTGGCGGGGCCCGCTTTTTTTCAAGCGGGTCCCGTGGCGACCTTCTCACGCCGATGTCCCTTAGAGGGCTAATGTCGTGTAGTGCCAGAGGCTCGTGCCACTCGAGGGTTTTGCGTGGCATGGGTGCTTGCGGGGGCCCGCTTTGTTTCAAGCGGGCCCCGTGGCGACCTTCTCACGCCGATGTCCCTTAGAGGGCTGACGTCGTGTCGAGCCAGGGGCTCGTGCCACTCGAGGGTTTTGCGTGGCATGGGTGTTCGCGGGGCCCGCTTTGTTTCAAGCGGGTCCCGTGGCGACCTTCTCACGCCGATATCCCTTAGAGGGCTGACGTCGTGTAGAGCCAGGGGCTCGTGCCGCTCGAGGGTTTTGCGTGGCATGGGTGCTGGCGGGGCCCGCTTTGTTTCAAGCGGGTCCCGTGGCGACCTTCTCACGCCGATGTCCCTTAGAGGGCTGACGTCGTGTAGAGCCAGGGGCTCGTGCCGCTCGAGGGTTTTGCGTGGCATGGGTGTCCGCGGGGCCCGCTTTGTTTCAAGCGGGTCCCGTGGCGACCTTCTCACGCCGATGTCCCTTAGAGGGCTGACGTCGTGTGGTGCCAGGGGCTCGTGCCGCTCGAGGGTTCTCCTTGCTATGCAAGGGACCGGGCCATTAAATGCTCCACAGCAGGGGCTGCGGTTTCGCATCGCGGGTGCGCCTTTTTAGGTGTCGCGGCCGCGCGCGCGCGTAGTGGGCGGCGTGGGCAGGCGGACGTGACTGCCTGCCACGACCCCTGCTAGTCTTCACCGTGATGATGGCCCGTTCGCGGTGATGTGGCCGCTGCGGTCGTGGCGGGGCCCGCTCGTCGGCGAGAAGAGAAGATTCCCTGCAGTTAATGCGTGCGGGGCATCCGCTCCGGAGAGTTCGCCCGCGGCTTATATATCTGAGGGGAAAGGGAATCGCTCCGCCATTTTAGCCCCCTGCGCTTTCTTCTTCGCTTCGCTCTCGCCACCGTGCGGCTTCGCCATTAGAGCTCTTCTTCCTCTTCCTGTCCATCGCTCTCGCATTCCTTTGCCTTCTTCTCATGGCGCCGCCTCCGCCCCTCACAATCCTTGACCCGTACGCCTGGGAGCGGTCGACGGTGACCCCGCTGGTTCTTGGCGAGCTGGTCGTCACCGGCCAGCTGGCGGCAAACGAAGATGGCCGCCCAGCGGAGTGGATAGTGCCGCCGGCGGGGGACCGTGCGCCCAACCCGCCGGAGGGCTACGTGGTGAGCTTTATCCGCTTCCACGAGCGAGGCTTCAACGCGCCGGCGAGCCACTTCATGCGAGCGTTGTGCCACTACTACGGTGTGGAGTTGCACAACTTCGCGCCCAACACGATCTCACAGGCGGCCACATTCGTGGGCGTCTGCGAGGGGTATCTGGGGATCCCAGTGAACTGGGAGTTCTGGGTACACCTCTTCCGCGCGGAGCTCTTCACGCAGCCTACGACAGAGCCAAGGACCCGCCGCGCGGTGCGCGCCGGCGGGATGTCACTCGCCCTGCGGGGGTAGTTCAAGGACGACTACATCCCCTGCACCATGACGACGAACAACGCCGGCTGGGAGCGGGGATGGTTCTACCTGCGCAACGCCGAGCCCGGCCTTCCCCCCTACACCGGTCGGGTGTTCAAGGAGAAGCCCAGCTCCTGGGGCTACGGGGTGTCCACGCCCCAGCATCGGAGGCGGCAGGACTCGGTCCTGGCCGCCCTGAGGAGCCTGGCGGCGCAGGGGCTGACCGCGATGGGCGTCCTCGCCTTCCTCTATCACCGGCGGGTCATGCCTCTGATGGAGAGGCCGCTCTGCATCTACGAGATGACATAGGAGGCAGACCCCGTCGCGTTGGCGAGGTCGCGGATGCTCCCGACCCCCCTCGGGCAGCCATATGCGCTCATCCGGGCGCGGAACGCCGTTGACACCCGGATGCCGACGCACCCGGACCGGACCCCGTGGGACCTCGAGATGCTCCCCACCGGCCCGCTGGTGAGTGTGATTCTTGATTCTGTTTTAGTTTTTGGTGCTGCCTCCACCTCCTGACGCGCCTTTGTCATTTCTGCGTGCAGCTGGTGAACTTTACCGCCTCGAAGTCTGTTCCGCCCACCCCTGACTCCCGCACGCTCGGTCGGGCGGCGCAGCAGCGGGAGCAGGAGCGGGCGGCGCGCGAGAGGGAGCGCGCGAGGCGGCACCACGAGCGCCACGAGCGACGAAACGCGGAGTACCGGCGGCGCGAGGAGCTGGGGCTCTCCTCCCCGGGGACCGAGGAGTACTCGTCCTCGGAGGAGGACGAAGAGGAAGAGGCTGAGGGGCGGGGCCCCTCTGATAGGTGGGAGCTTGCGCCCCCGTCGCCGGAGCCGGCTCCGGCGGCAATGGCGGCATCGCCTGGGGCGGGCGCAACGGCGCCCGCCGCCGGCGGTCCGACGACGGGGGCGGCGCGCGCCGCGGAGGCGCCGGCGCGTGCCTCGCAGGCGCGCGCGGCAAGCGTGCCCGTGCGCGCGGCAAGCGTGCTGCGCGCGGGGCGGGGCCGCGCGCGCGCGGCGGCGGCGTCGGGGAGGCGCGGCGGCGGGCGCGCCGGCCTCGTCTGCTGAAGCTTCGAGGAAAAGGAAGCGCGCCTTTTCCTCTTCGAGGTAAGGGGCTCGTTCTTTAGCTCGGTTTGGTTCTTTGACGATCAGGCCTTCCAACTTTCTGTTTGTGCTTGCGTAGGGTGGTGCCTACTGTGCCTCCCCTCGCACCGGCCAAGGTGCTGAGGGCGGACGCATCCATCCCCACCCGGCGGCGCTCGTCGAGGGCGGGGGCGAGCACGGCGGCGGCGGGGCGAAGGCTCGCAAGGCGCGGGCGAGGCCCCGCGGCCTCGGCCGGCCGATCACCCTCGCCGGCTGCGCGGCCGGCGGCCGTCGAAGGGCGGCGGGCGCCGGTCGTGGCGGAGGCGCAGCCCGCGGCGGCGGGCGCGGCGGCGGCGACGCCGCCGGCGGTGGCCGCCACGGCGGAGGCACGGTCCGCGGCGCCGGCCGCGGCGAGCGCAGCGAGGTGCGGCCGAGGCGGCGCCCGTGGTCGCGGCCGAAGAGGGCGGGCGGGCGCCCGTGGTCGTGGAGGTGCGACCGGAGGTAGTGGCGGCGAGTGCCGCGTCGAGCGCCCGCGACCGTGGAGGCGCAAGCGGAGGCGCCGGCGGAGGCGGCGCAAGGGCCGGCGCCCGTCGGCGGTTCCCGGCGGCGGAGGTGGTGGAGGTCCCGGACGACGACTCCCCCGCCGCCCGGGTGGGGATCGGTGGGCGAGCTTCCCCACGCGCTCCCCCGAGCCCCGGAGGGGGCCCTCGTGAGGCGGCGCGAGGGTCACATGGTGGCGGGGGACCGAGGACACGGCGCCGAGGCCTCGTCCTCTCGTGCCGGCCGCCCCGCCCAGGTAGAGGGGGCTGCTGGCGATCCCCTTGCGTCCGCTGACGCCCGGGGGGAGCAGGAGCTCTGGGGAGAGCTCCGCAGTCACGGCGCCACGCTCAACCGCGCGCTGAATGAGGCGCTGAGGGTCCATGGCGGTCCCGCCTGGCGCGTCTTCCAGGTAGGGTGTTGTTGCTTGTTTTCTTCTCTTCCTCATTTTTGTGCGCTGTTTCCGCGTCACGGCGCTTACGGGTTTTGATTTGTGGGTGCCAGGAGCTCGAGCGCCGCGCCCACGACAAGTACGACGCCTTCGATCGGGTGAACGCCGAGCTCCACCAGCTCCGGGAGCGATGTGGCGCATTCGACTCGCTCGCCGACGCCCTCCGGACCCGAACGGCTGGTTGGCGTACCGAGCCATGGTCCTGCGCGACGAACTCACCGAGAGCACGAGGCAAGACCCGGCGCGTCGCTCCAGCCTTGAGCGGATCTACACAGCCCTCATCGACCGTGATGAGGCGCTGTGGCAGGCACGCTCGGACGTGGAGAAGATGCGGACGCTGGCGACCAGCTGGGAGGCGGAGGTGGCCGGCGTCCGCGGAGAGAACCGGGAGCTCCGCTCGTCACTCGAGGGGGCACGGGCGCGGCGGCTGCGGCCGAGGAGCGGCGCGCGCGCGCGCGGAGCGACGGGCCAAGGAGGCCGACGACCCGAAGGCCGCCCTCGACGCCAAGGTCGCGGCGCTTGTCGTCGCTGAAGAGCGCGGCACGCGCAGAGCGCACCGCCCGTCAAGGGGCCGAGGAGCGGCTCCAGCAGGAGCAGGCTGCCCTTGCCGATGCTCGGTCAGTGCTGGAGCGGGAGCGCGTCGCCCGCGAGGCGGTGCAGAAGTTGCTGGCGGAGCGAGACGCCAAGCTCTCTAAGGTCGAGGGCGAGCTGGTGATGCTCGGCATCAACAGCGCGAGCCAGGAGCTGGCCATCCAGGAACAGGGCGAGGCCATCAAGGGCCTCGAGCTGGCCGTCGAGGCTGAGCGTCGTGACCTCGAGGCGAAGAGGAAGCAAGTTGAAGGTGAGCTGCTGCTTGACTCCTGTTTGGTTGGTTTTATGTTTGGGAATCCGCATTCCTTTTTCTGATTTCTTTCTCGTCTTAGTGACTCCAGGCTTGCGCACTGCCTTGGGGCATGCGGCCGAGCGGGCCGAGGCGCTGCAGGCCTCCTACAATTCCTCCGAGCAGGAGTTGCAGGAGCTGCGTGATGCGGCCCTCGAAACCTGCCAGGCTGTGGAGGAGGGTGAAGCGCAGGCCGGAAGCTCGCTGGCCAGCCGCCTGCGTGCCCTTGGCGGCCATGTCACCGAACGGATGCACCGGGTGCTGCGTCTTGGCGTCCAGAAGGCCCTCGGAGTGGTACGGTCCCACTACGAGGTCAACTTCGAGGCGCTGGTGGAAGGCTACGTCGTTCCCGAGGGCGTCGAGGATGAGGTGGCGATGGAGCGCGTGGACGCGCTTGCCGCTGATGCCGTCGGGTCGCTCGCTGAAGCCTTCGAGGAGTTCCTCTTCCCGGACGCTGTTGACACCGCCGCTCCTCCTGCTTGAAGACAACTGGGTGCTTGGCCCGTTTTTATTTGTGTATCAGTATTCTGGCCACGCGGCCCTTGTAAATAAACAATTTATCTTGATCGTAAACATTTGTTGATACGAAAAGAAGTCTTTTGTTTATTTGCGCTTTTTGTTTCTCCTTCCTCCTGAGTAGATTCTAGTTAGGGGAGTTCGATTTTCGCGGGGGGCCTGCTGGGTTGGAGGCGAGAGAGAAGGGCCGTATCCTCGCGGCGTTGGCTATCTCTGACTCGCGCGCTCCTTCCGCTAGGCCGCCTATGCCCTTTTCGAACCGTTGCTCGGGGTTGAAGTAGAAAACAAATTTAGTGCGCATGAGTTGCTTTATTTTTGCGCGAAAATGGGACCATTTTGGGGGGGGGGGGGGGGTTGCCCCCCGCAGTAGCCCCCGAGGGTAACTTGGTTTTCAGGGGAAAGCCGAGTTGCCCTTTTCATTTGACTTGAGGTGTTTACATAGTTGTCACCAACTGGGGCGTTGGTCATATGATTTTTACAACAAAAAAATGCTTGGGAACCCTAGCTAGGGGTAGAAGCGACGTAGCTGTTGGATGTTCCAAGCGTTGGTGAGCTCTTCGCCGTCCTCGTTGGCCAGCTTGTACGTGCCGGGCTTGAGTACCCTCACCACGACGTAGGGTCCCTCCCATGGGGGCGATAGCTTGTGGCGTCCTCGGTTGTCTTGGCGTAGCCTTAGGACCAGATCCCCTTCGCTGAAATCCTGCCGGCGTATCTTGCGTGCTTGGTAGCGCCTGAGGGACTGTTGGTACCTTGCGGAATGCATCAAGGCCACGAGGCGCGCTTCGTCCAGCTGATCCAGCGAGTCCTCGCGGGCTCGCTGGTTGGCGTCCTCGTCATAGCCTTGAACCCTGGGCGATCCGTATTCTAAGTCCGTGGGGAGGACGGCCTCCGCGCCATGGACTAGGAAAAACGGGGTGAACCCAGTGGCTCTGCTCGGGGTGGTACTTAGGCTCCACACAACCGCTGGTAACTCTTGGAGCCATTTTCGCCCAGATTTGTTTAGCTGGTCGAAAATTCTGGGCTTTAGGCCTTGTAAGATCATGCCATTGGCACGTTCTACTTGGTCGTTGGTCTGTGGGTGTGCCACGGCCGCCCAATCCACACGGATGTGGAACTTGTCGCGAACTCCAAGAACTTCCCCGCCCGTGAACTGGGACCCATTGTCGGTGATGATGGAATTTGGCACTCCAAAGCGGTAGACGATGTCGGTGAAGAATGTTACCGCCTGTTCTGCCCTGAGATTCGTGATGGGGCGCACCTCCACCCACTTGGAGAACTTGTCGATCGCGACCAACAAGTGGGTGAAGCCCCCGGGCACCTTCCGTAGGGGCCCGACGATGTCCAGCCCCCACACGGCAAATGGCCATGTTATGGGGATGGTCTGCAGGGCATGGGCGGGCAAGTTGGACTTGCGGGCGTAGAATTGGCACCCTTCGCAGGTGCGTACGATCTCGCTGGCGTCCGCGACCGCGGTAGGCCAGTAAAAGCCCTGGCGGAACGCGTTGCTGACGAGGGTGCGGGGCGCGGCGTGGTGGCCACAGATCCCTGCGTGAATGTCCCGTAGGAGCTCGCGCCCCTCGGGGATGGGCACGCACCGCTGCAGGATGCCGGAGGCGGCGCGCTTGTACAGCTCGCCGTCAACGAGGGCGAATGACTAGGCCATCCTGGCGATGCGCCTGGCCGCGGCTCTGCCTGCGGGGAGCTCCCCTCGAGCCATCCAGGCGATGTATTTGTCGCGCCAGTCTGCTTTGACAGGAGCCGGCTCGATGTCCATCACGTCGGTCTCGTGGGAGCCATATTCCTCGAGGAGGGAGAGCACGTACGCCTCGTTCGAGGGGTCCTCGTTCATGGGTTCCGCACCCGCTTGATTCAAGGGAGCCCCCGAGGGTTCGTCGTGACTCGAGGGGTGGGGCTCGAAGACGACCGAGGGCTGAGCGATGTCGCGCGCGAAAATGTTCGGGGGGACGGTGATCCGCCCGGACGCAATCTTGGCCAGCTCGTCCGCCTCCTCGTTGTACCGTCGGGGCACATGGTTGAGCTCGATGCCGTAGAACTTGTCCTCGAGGGTTCGCACGGCTTTGCAGTAGGCCTCCATCTTGTCGTCGTGGCAGCTCGCGTTCTTCATGACTTGATCGATTACGAGCTGCGAGTCCCCCCGCACGTCGAGGCGCTTGACGCCTAACTCAATGGCGATTTTGAGGCCGCAGAGGAGGGCCTCATATTCAGCCATGTTGTTAGACGCGGGGAAGTGGAGGCGCACCGCATACCGCATGTGTTCCCCGAGGGGTGACACGAAGAGCAGGCCCGCGCCCGCCCCTATTTTCATCACCGAGCCGTCGAAGAACAGGGTCCAGCACTCTGCTTGGATCTATGGCGGCGGTAGCTGCGTATCCGTCCATTCAGCGACGAAATCGGCCAGGATTTGGGACTTGACGGCCTTGCGCGGGGCGTAGGCAAGCGTCTCGCCCATCAGCTCCACGGACCACTTGGCGATCCTGCCCGCAGCGTCGGGATTGCGGATGATCTCCCCCAGCGGGAAGGAGGAGACCACCGTGACGGGGTGGGCCTCGAAGTAGTGGCGGAGCTTGAGCCGCGCAAGGACTACTGCGTACAGCAACTTCTGGACCTGGGGGTAGCGCGTCTTGGTGTCTGACAGGACCTCGCTGATGTAATAGATTGGCCGCTGTACGGGCAAGGTGTGCCCTTCCTCCGCACGCTCCACGACGATCACGGCGCTGACCACCTGGGTGGCTGCGGCTACGTAGAGCTACAGGGGTTCGCCATCTTGTGGCGGCGTGAGGATCGGGGCATGCGCCAGAGACGCCTTCAACTTGTCGAGCGCATCCTAGGCCTCGGCGGTCCAGGAGAAGCGCTCGTGCTTCTTGAGGAGGCAGTAGAGGGGCAGGCCCTTCTCACCAAGCCGCGAGATGAAGCGGCTCAAGGCGGCAAGGCACCCCAGCACCTTCTGCACCCCCTTGAGGTCCCGGATCGGACCCATTCGTTCGAGGGCCGCGACCTTTTCGGGGTTGGCCTCGATTCCCCGTTGGGAGACAATGTATCCCAGGAGCATGCCCCGCGGCACTCCGAAGACACACTTTTCAGGGTTTAATTTGACCCCGTTGGCCCGTAGGCAGCCGAACGCGATGCTAAGGTCGCCAACCAGGTCGTCCGCCTTCCTGGTCTTTACGACGATGTCGTCCACGTACTCCTCGACCGTCCGCCCGATGTGATCCCCGAAAACGTGCTGCATGCAGCGCTGGTATGTTGCACCCGCGTTTCGGAGGCCAAACGGCATCGTGACGTAGCAGAACGTCCCGAACGGTGTGATGAAAGAAGTCGCGAGCTGGTCGGACTCCTTCATCTTTATTTGGTGATATCCGGAGTAAGCATCAAGGAAGCATAGCAGTTCACACCCAGCCGTTGAATCAACGATTTGATCAATACGCGGCAAAGGAAAAGGAACTTTGGGACATGCTTTATTAAGACTAGTGTAGTCGATACACATCCGCCACTTCCCGTTCTTTTTCTTTACAAGCACTGGATTGGCTAGCCACGTTGGGTGGAACACCTCCTTGATGAACCCGGCCTCGAGGAGCTTCCGCAGCTCCGTTCCGATTGCCCGTCGCCGCTCCTCGTCGAAGCGGCGCAGCCGTTGCTGCACGGCACGGGCGTGAGGCAGGATGTCAAGGGAGTGCTCGGCGACCTCCCTCGGGATGCCTGGCATATCCGAGGGGCTCCACACGAAGATGTCGGCGTTGGCGCGGAGGAAGTCGACGAGCACCACTTCCTATTTGGGATCGAGGGCGGAGCTGACCCTCAACGCCTTTCCCTCGGGGGCGAAGGGTCGAGGGGGACGTCCTTGGTCTGCTCCGCGACCTCGAAGGTGCCGGTGTGCTTGGCGGCGGAGTCGAGGTCTTCGTTGACCATCTTCTCCAAAGTGGCCACCAGCGCTTCATCCAGCGCCAGTGCCTCTGCGTGCTCTACGCATTCGACGTCGCAGTCGAATGCGTGCTCGATGGACGAGCCGACGGTGATGACGCCGTTCGGTCCCGGCATCTTCATCTTCAAGTAGGTATAGTTGGGGACCGCCATGAATTTGGCGTAACAGGGTCGCCCAAGTATAGCGTGGTAGGCCCCCTTGAACCCCACCACCTCGAAGGTGAGGATCTCCTTGCGGAAATTCTTCGGGGTGCCGAACCAAACTGGCAGGTCGATCTGCCCGAGGGGCTGGACCTGCTTGCCGGGCGCGATGCCTTGGAACGGCTTTGTGCTGGGCCGTAGCTGATCCAACCCGATCCCCATCAGGCGCAACGTATGCGCGTAGAGGATGTTGAGGCTGCTGCCTCCGTCCATCAGGACCTTCGAAAACCGCGCGTTCCCGATGATGGGGTCGACCACGAGCGGCACGGCCCGGGTTGGGGACGCGGTTCGGGTGGTCCTCCCGGCTGAAGGTGATGGCGTCCTCCGACCAATTGAGGAAGGACGGAGGCGCCCTCTCCGCGGCGAGGACCTCGTGCCGCTCCTTCTTGTGCTGGCGGGTCGACATGTCGACGGTTGGCCCCCCAAAGATGAGGAACACGTTTTCCACGGTGGGGAAGCCGCCTGCGTCGCCATCGCCTCCGTCTTTCTTGGCCTCCGCCTCCTTCGTGGCGGCGCGGCCATAGAACTTCTTGAGCATATCGCATTGCTCAAGGGTGTGGTTCACTGGGGTCTTGTGGTAAGGGCATGGCTTTTTTAGCATGTCGTCAAACACCCCCGGGCCTCGAGGGGCCGGTCGAGGGCCCCGTCGAGCCGGGTCAACAGCAAGGGCCTCGGCATTACCGCCGTCGCGCCCCTGCTCGCGCGCCTCGCGGCGCGGCTTCTTTCCCTTCTTGCCCCGCTTGTCGTTGCGGTGGGGCTCCTTGGACTTGCTGCCCTCCGCGGGCGCATCCTCCGAGTGCTAGCCCTTCTTGCCGTCAAAGATCGCCCCCACGGCCTCTTCTCCAGAGGCGAAGCTGGTGGCGATGTCGAACAGCTCGTTGGAGTCCGCGGGCGGGCTGCGTCCTAGCTCCCGCACGAGGTCCCGGCATGTGGTACCCTCGAGGAAGGCGTGCACGATCTCGGACTGCTCTACGCTGGGGAGCTCCGTGCAGCGCTTGGAGAAACGCCGTATGAAGTCCCGCAGCGACTCGCCGGGCTTCTGTGTGCAGGAGCGCAGGTCCCATGAATTTCTGGGGCGCACGTATGTGCCCTGGAAGTTGCCCACGAACATGCGGACCAGATCATCCCAATTGTAGATTTGGCTGGCGGGCAAGTGCTCGAGCCTTGTCCGGGCCGCGTCGCCGAGGTGCAGGGGCAAGTTGCGGATGATGACCTCGTCGCTGGTGGCCCCACCCAGTTGGCAAGCCAAGCGGTAGTTGTTGAGCCACACGCGGGGTCCGTCTCCCCGTTGTATTTGACGATGGTCGAGGGTTGGCGGAAGCGTTGGGGGAACGCCGCTGCGCGAATCTCCCGGCTGAACACACGGGTCCCTGGGGGCTCCGGCGTCGGGGAACGGTCCTCGCCGCCGTCATAGCGTCCGCCCCGTCGAGGGTGGTAGCCCACCGCCGCCGCGCGTCCGCCCCGCTCGTGCGCCGGCGTTGATGACGTTGCGGGCGCCGCCATCCGGCGCCCCGCGTGCGTCAAGGAGCCGCTCCTTGGCCGGCGTGCGTCCCGGGTTGGCTAGTCGCCCCGCCGCCCCTCCCGCGTGGACCGAGGGTTCGCCCCCTGGTGCGGCTTCGTCGTCCCACGCATCCCCCTGTTGGCGGATGCACGACGCCGAGCTCTCAGCCTGCTGAACGGCCGCTTGCTCGATGAGGGTCTGCACCTCGCGGTGCAGGTCTCGCGCCTCAGGGGTCGAGGGTGCCGGCATGGCCCGTAGCAGCGTCGCGGCGGCAATGAGCTTTTGGCTGGCCCGCGGGGGTGCGTCCGCGTTGTCGACGTTGGGGTCGGTGTTGATGCGGTCACGGACCTGTCGGCCCAGCTCCCGTGCGCGTTCGCCGCGCGCGGAAGCTTCCCCTGCCATTGAGGCACGGAGCGCTCGCACCGTCCCGGTATTCCTCCGCCGGCCTGGCCTCGAGTTTGCGGGCTTGGGCCACCGCGCGTCGGCGTCGGCCCCGGCGGGAGCGCTTGGCCCAGCGGCCAGGCGCGTGGCGATCCCTGGGGCAGGCGTGACCTCCCCATCTCCAGCGCCCACCACACCAGCGGCATTAGCAGGGTCGTTGGTGATGACGGCGTAGCACTCCCGCGCGGGATCGTAACTCCCGGTGCTGGAGTCGTCGGAGCAGCCAAACCAGTAGTCCGTAGCGTCTAGGAAACGACGGAACATGACTGGGTCCGGCACGCCGGAGAAGTCCCACTCCGCGTACCCGTGGCGGTCGGCGGGCGGCAACGCGTCGAGGGAACCCAGGGACGACTCGTCACCCGCTGAGGCGCCGGGATTCCTGGCGACGAAGACGTGACGGCCGGGCGGAACCCTGCGCATCGTGGTGTTGACGTTGGCGTTGTAGGCCGACGTGGCGCCACGCAGCCAAATGGGGATGCGCGGTCCAGAGACCGTGCGCTGTCCTGCTGGGACGGTGGTCGTCGTGACGGTGGGCGCGCCGCGGCCGGGAGGCGGCGCGCTCGGCCGCCGCCGCTCGGACCGCGCCCGGCGCGAACGCCGCCCGAGCGGCGGTGACGTCGTGGTGTCGACGGGCCCGCGACATCCGTGCCTCGCGGCGCCCGCGCCGTGGTGGTGCGTGCGGCGGGGGCCGGAGCGGGCCCGCCGCGCGCCGCGCGCGGAGCTCCTCACGGTTGGTGAGGCGCATGAGGTAGCCGTTGCCCGTGGCCTGAAAGTTCAGGCCCCCGAACCGGATTTCGAACCCGGCGGGGAGGGGGTCCGAGCTGCCCATGCAGTAGCGTGTACAGCGGTACTCAGTGCGGATCACCATGGAGGGAGTTGGTGGAATGACCTTAGGCGCTCAGATTGCCCCACGATGGGCGCCAGCTGTCGGTGCGGAATATGGTCCCGACACTAACCAGTAGAAAGCGCCGAGGTCTATCCCTCAATGGTCGATGCTAAGCAATAAGAGACACGGGATTTTATCCTGGTTCCGGCCGAGGGGGCCGTACGTCCAGCAGTGGTGTGCCCAAGGCACTATATTGCTCAGCACCGGGGGTGCCTGTAGTGGGGCTGCTACAAGCAAGGCGGGAGAGGAAGCCTGGCTTCCAAGTCCCTGGCGTGACGACTAAAGGTGTTGTGGGAGGATTGGAGAGCAAGTGCGTGGCGCAGCTTGTGTCCTGTTGTATCGAGTTTGTCTCGTGTGCTTGTTCTCTTCCTCTGTCTCCGTCCCCCGCGGCAGGGGGGTTCGCCCCCCTTTTATAGATCAAGGGGGAGGCGAATCACATGTGCGCCGCTCTATCTAGCTACGTGAGGAAGCACGACGTGCTATGCTGTAGAGTGGGCGGCCGTCCGGACGATCCTTCCAGCGATCTGGCCATCATAGCCTGTCTTGTACCCGAACAGTGGCGGTTCGAGGGTAGAAGGGCGGCGGATGGTGGTGATGTCTTCTGATAGGCTCGAGGGAGCTGCTGACGTTGGCCCGTACGGAGTACAGGAGTAGGTAAAACGGCGTCTCTTCCCAACGCGTTCCACGGTGCTGAAGCCGCTGCTACAGCGCCTGGCGTGCGCCTGCACGCGCGGGGGCGGCAGCCATACCGCAACAGTAGCAGGGATGGCGCTCCACCGGCCTAGCGCCTCCACCTAACCCTGCAGAGTCACAAGAAAGCAGATCGAGGGTGTAGCCGGCCCCCTTCGAGGGCTCGGCGCGTCAGCCGTACTGGAGCAGGTGCACGGCGCCACGGGACTGGCACCGGTCCTGCTGCACAGTTCCTCCCCACAGTGATGGGGATGGGCTCCCTTCTGGGGAGTTGGTGCGGCAGGACCGGGGCGCGAACCCCGGGCGCATGATGGCGCCGTCTCGCCGGTGTCGTGGCGTTAAATGCCCGTGTACGGGGCCGGCGCACGCGTGCGGGGCGCCCTCGAGCGAGGCGGACCCCGGTCGAGGGCGGGACGGACCCTCGAGCGAGACGGAGCCCGCTCGAGGGGAAGCGTCCCCTCGAACGAGGCGGAGCCCGTTCGAGGGAAGCGCGTCCCCTCGAACAGGACGGACCCCGCTCGAGGGAGGCGCGCATCCTCGAGCGAGGCGAAGCCTGCTCGGGGGGATCTTCAAGAGGGCCGCCTCGGTGGGCCGCTGAGGTCCCTGCGGTATGGGCCGTATCCTGCATGGTTAGGCAAAGTGTGTTTGGCTTTGTTGCGGGTTTTAAGTGGGGACTTCCCCGTTGTTAAAGGGGACCCCTTGGGCTGTCCCCGACACCCATATAGCGCCTTCCTCAACTTGTACACCCGATGGGAGTACTTCTCACTCTCATATCCCGGAGGCTGCCTCACATACACTTCTTCCTCCAACACACCATTCAGAAAAGCACTCTTCACATCCATTTGGTGCAACTTGAACCCTTTAGCCACGGAAAAGGCTAGAAGGATCCTAATCGCCTCCAAACGGGCTACGGGAGCAAAGGTCTCCTCGTAGTCAATCCCCTCCTTCTGAATGAACCCCTGAGCAATAAGCCTCGACTTGTTTCTCACAACCTCACCTTTCTCTCCCTCTTTGTTCTTCCACACCCACTTTGTACCAATCAGCTTACACCCTAGAGGAGGGTCAACCAACTCCCAAACCTGATTCCTCTCAAAGTTCTCCAACTCCTTATGCATCGAATTAACCCAATTGTGATTAGATAGTGCGTGTCCAATGTCTTTGGGCTCAAAAGTAGCAACAAATGCAGCATGAGCGAAATGAGAGTTGTTCCAAACCCTCGACCGTGTAGTGCGTTCATTCATGTCGCTGATGATCCTCGAAGCTGGGTGATCCACTTGTACTCGTTGGGGAGGTTCTCGCCTCAATGCTACCTCCCCCTCAACATCAGCTTCTCCTCGTTCTTGAGTTGTCGTCGTAGGTGTAGTAGAGGGTCCGTCCATCACTGTAGTCAAAGTAGTGGGTACATGTTCAGCCGGGGGCACCACACCACCATCTTCATCGTCTCCATGTTCATGCTCCTCCTCCTGAAAGATCTCCTCGCTAAGCTCATCATCACCTGCACACTCAAAGACAAGCTCACTACGTGGCTCTGTCTCGTCAAAGGTTACCTCGCAAGTCTCCACGATTTGGTTAGTTTCAAGATTGAGCACACGTTATGCTCTAGAATGAGATGCATAACCAAAGAAAATACCATTGACAGACCTAGCCTCAAACTTATCCAACTTCCAGCCTTTCTCCAGAATGAAACACTTGCAACCAAAGACATGGAAGTGACTCACCTTAGGTGTGCGACCATGCATCAACTCATAGCATGTCTTCTTCTTGTGCACTCTGAGGTAGATCCTGTTCGACACATAGCACGCGGTATTCACCGCCTCAGCCCAATACCTCCTCGGAGTCCTATGCTCATCAAGCATCGTCCGAGCCATCTCACACAAGGTCCTGTTCTTCCTTTCCACAACACCATTTTGGGGAGGCGTATACGGACTCGAAAAGCGGTGCTCAAGACCCAAGTCATGGCAAAAGGTTTCAAAACGAGAGTTTCTGAATTCCGAGCCATTATCACTGCGGATAGCTCGTATGGCATCTCCGTGCCTCTCGTTCCTCAACCTCAAGGCTAGATCTCGAACAAAACCAAATGTCTCCCCCTTATCCTCAAGAAAGAACACCCACGCATACCGAGAATAGTCGTCCACCACAACAAGGACATACCACTTTCCACCCGCAGATCGCACACGAGCTGGACCAACAAGGTCCATATGGAGCAGCTCGCATGGACGCTCAGTCATCACATCGATGAGAGGCGGGTGAGAAGAGGCTACCATCTTGGCATGCCTACACGGCGCACAAACCAACTCTTTCTCAAGCATCAACCGTGACAATCCTCGGACCAAATTGAGTTTACTCAAGCGCGACAAAAGGTCAAAGCTCAAGTGACCCAACTTCCTATGCCACTTCCACAACTCACTCGAAGAACCAGCCAAGAAACAATGCTCCACACCCGAGGACTGAGAAAAATCAGCACGAAACACCTGGCCCTCGGGAACGACCATACAGACAAGGTCCCCTCGAGAGTCCAAAATCCGAGAACCACTAGGCTGAAACAACACCTCAAAACCCTCATCCAACAGCTGGGACACAGAAAGCAGATTGTACCCCAACGATTGAACAAGAGCAACACGCCTGAGAGTGATCTTGTCACTCACTTTGATCTCACCTTCTGAAAGCACATGCCCACGCCCATTGTCCCTAAAAGTGATGTACCTCTTTGTCACCACCGGGACGAGACTTGAGAACCACCCCCTGTCTCCGGTCATATGCCTCGAGCAACCGGAGTCAATCAACCAAATGTTCTTCAAGTCTCCCACCTGAAATTAAAAAACGAGCACGTGAGCGAACAAACGACTCAGCACTGGGGTTAGTACCAAAAGAGTAAAACCAGTGCCAAGCCATTTGCTCGAAAGTGGGGTTAGCACAAACCAAAGCATCTTTCCTACCAAAGCTACCTCCACGAACACCACCACAGTAACCACCCTGAGGGAACCACCCCTCTCTGCCTGGAGGAGGACCAAAACCACGAAAGAGAACTAGTGGACCGTCCCTCCTCTCCTTCTCAAAGCTACGACTCCTCCCATCCCCGTAGTGAACTCGAGGGGGAGAACGCCTAGCAACCTGACCACCTGCAAACTCTCCAGCCCAACCACCAGAACCACGACCTCCAGAAACAACCCTCGCACCTGTACGAGCACGAAACCCAAACTCGCTGTCCGGAGGCCTGCACCGGTCTGACCAGTGCTCCACACCGGTCTGACCGGTGTGACCTGGGCAGCAGCACCTCCAACAGCCTTCCGCTCTCCCCAAGCCCAAACTGTCCTCACACTCGCCTTGGCCCTGGGCATCTGCACACGAGGCTCAAGTACACCATCGGAAGGGTGGTACTTGTCCTTGTTAGCCCACTCCTTTGCCATTCTCTCCTCTCGCTTCCTCTTGAAGCAAAACTCATCTTTATGGCCATCTCTCCGACAATAGCCACAATGGAACCTCACAAGCTTAGGCTTAGGCTTGGGATGTGGCTGCTCACTAGGTTTCTCTCCACTCAACTCCTCCACCGGTTTCCCCTCACTAGCCTTCTCACTTTCTTTCCCAAAGAACACTTTCCCCGAAGTGCTCACAAACTTGATAGGCTTTTGTAGATCATTTGTGGATGTAGGAAACACGGGTGGAGCTGGGGTTGTGTCTAGTCGGTTCCTAAGATGGCTAGGTTTTGGGGGGGGAATCATTTTTGTGGTGGGTTTTTGGTGGCTCTGGGATATTCTCTCCACTTCCCTCACCAACCTTGTTTGCCCCAAGTCCCTTACCATCCTGCCTCTTAAACGCCTCGATCATCATCCTCAACTGAGGCTCATGACCAGAAAACCAACCCATCAACTTCCTCAGCTCAGCATTCTCATCCTGCAAACGATCAACATAATGTGCAAGTTCCAATTTTTTCAAAGCATGCATTTCACAGGTAGAGCATGATGTAGGCATGGGTTCTTTCAGCTTAGCCTCAAGAGAACTAGTGTAAGCATGCATCTCATCAATCTTAGCATGCAAAACAGGACAAGAAGTGCAAGCACCTAGCAAAGCAGGTCTAGACTTAAGCTCAGCCACTTCAACCCTAAGCACATCTAGTTCCTCACACTTGGAGGCATGCTTCTCCTTAAACAAAGCAAGATCAGCAAGAAAGATGGAGCAATCAGCACAATCAACCTCATCCGAAACAACAGGGCTAACCTTAAGGGAATCAATCTCAAGCTTGCTATCAAGCACCTATGTCTCTAGCTCAGCCACTCTAGTCCTAGCATCCTCGAGTGAAGCCCTAAGCTCTTTTCTCATTTTCTTGGCCTCTCTAAGCATGTCATCACGGTTATTAAGCAAAGTGCCAAGCCTCTCATTCTCCTGGTGTAAGAAGGGAAGTTCATCACGCACCTCGTCGTCGGAATCGGAGTCCGAGTCGCTCTGTGAGCTCTTCTTGCTGCCGGAGCTCAGTGCCATGGTGCAGAAGCCGTCTCTCACGAAGTAGCTCAGCTCGCTCAGGTTCTTGGATGACTTCTTGTTCTTGCGACGATCACCCTCATCTTCACTGCTGCTCGAGCTCGAGGTGGAGTACGCGGAACTGGAGTCGACGTCGCTCGCTCCAACCATCGCTCGGGCCTTGCCTCGGCTCTCCTTCTTCCTCGATCATCACTCGTCCTTGTACTTGTTCTTGTGCTTGCTCTTGTGGTCGCGCCTCAACCGGTACTTGCCATCCATCCTCGACTTGTGCTTGTAGCCTTCCTTGTTCTCGACCTTTTCCGGGCAGTCGGAGACAAAGTGTCCCGGCTTGCCGCACTTGAAGCATGTCCTCGTGTTCCTCCTCATGTTCACTCGGCTCTCGTGTAGCCTCTCGAACTGCCTCGTCAGGAGTGCCAGCTCGTTCTTTCCAAGCACATCAAACTCCTCATCTGGCATAGACATCAAAGAGGACAAAGAGAACATCCTGGTGGATGGGTTAGTGTTAGCCTTTCCTTTCGAACCACCAACGAGGGAAAGACCATGGGAATCAGTCGGTCCCTCGAGCTTGGCAGTCATGCCCCTATCCACCTCAGCCGACTTGAGCTTCGAGAACAGCTCCTTCACCGTCAGAGTATCATACTTCTCTGACTCCACAATGGCCTTGAACTTTCCGCCCCAAATCGTACGATCCAAAGAGTGTAAGAGCTTGACCGCTCTATCATGATCATCGTACGGGAGCACGTCCACATTGGCCCTCATGTTGTTCACGACCACCGTGAACCTCCGAAACAAGGCATCAATGGACTCACCGGGAGATGAGTGAAGTTCTCGTACTCTCTCCGTAGGTCGCATACATCCGTGCTCGAACACCGGGCATTCCCAACATGAGCCTCCTTCAACACCGTCCAAATTCTACAAGCCAAGTGCTCGGTGTGCACCCGATCGAACTCAGGCTGACACAGAGCACGAAACAAGTAGTCGACCGCCTTGTTGTTGGCGTTGAACCTATCCCTCGATCCTGGAGCAAGGAAATCCATCTGCTGGACATAGCCTGTGTCCACCGTGACATCCCAAAGAATCTGACCCTTTCCGCGGAGGAACGCACCCATCCGCTTACTCCACATCTGGTAGTTCTTGCCATCGAAGTGTGGAGGGCCCGAACCCCATTCCTGGTACACCATCATTGGATCTTAGACTGGTTAGAGTCAACAAAGACCCGAACCGGCTCTGATACCACTTGAAGGACTGATACGGCGAACCAGAGAGGGGGGAGTGAATGGGAGCCGATAAAACTTCTTCTCACAGGAGATGGAAACTCCAACAAGATGAACGCAGCTTCCAACACACTTCTCCAACTCACTACCCAAGTTGGTCAAGCCCACGTAGCCACTGGAGTGTCACTGGACCTAGGAACCAACACACAACCTTCCGACCCGGGAACGCAGCAGAACACCAAACCTCGAGTCTACAGACCAACACCGGTCAGACCGGTGAGCACCACCGGTCAGACCGGTCCCTGTTGGTGAAACTGGGCAACTTTCACCAAGTGGCTCCACACCGGTCAGACCGGTGAGACACACCGGTTAGACCGGTCACAGCCTGAAAGCCCCCAAAGCACCAAACAGGCCAATCGACCACCAAACTGACCCAAACTCGAAACAGCAGCAACACAGGACAACAGCGAACACACCCAGACATTCACCCGAGCAAAAACCCACCGTGGGTTGCACCGGTCAGACCGGTCAAGAGCACCGGTCAGACCGGTGTAGCCTGGGCATCTTGGGATGAATAGCACCCGCGGGTCAACTCCCCCAAATCCAAACCTCGACCTCCCGAATCGCTCCACGGACTTGAACAAGAATTAAAGGATATTAGGAACACCTCATGAGGAGTCCATAGCCAAGTTTAATCCCACCAAAACTTGTCCAAAAAGGAGGAATCGAAGAAATCCCGCCAAGAACACCACAAACCCTAGAACTCGGAAAACCCCAAAATCGAGCCCCTTTACTCACGAATTTGGGAGGGGAATCACAGCCCAAAGAAACACGAAGGGTTCCCACAAATTTCCCCATCAAATCCCCAAGAGAAAGGTCCCGAAAACAACCCAAAGCAATCACCAAGAGACGGCTCCAAAAATCACCACCAAGAACAACCGGGAACAACACATCCAAACCTTGAGGAACCACGCCGAATCATCTATACATGCAACAAAGGTTCATACAAGGTCTAGCTTGCCGCCCAATCATCCAACCCTCTCAAAAGATCTCACCATGAAGCTCTCAAGCTAGTCCTATGGAAATCCTAAGGAAAATAGGAAGGGAAAATAGGAAAGCAAATGAGCTAGGGTTTCAAGGCTTGGCTGCCATCCTCTCACCTCTTGGGTTATATGGAGGCAACCAAAAGTCTAACATGCCCTTTCCTAATAACTAGGGATACAAGCCCCTCAAGGGCGGATTTGGAAGTCTTCACGTCTTCTCCATTGGACGGATGCCCGGTGACCGCACCCTGCGTAGCCTCGATGCAAGCCTTGCGATCTCGACGCGTGTCCTTTGCTTCAAAGATTCCGGACTACGTCGTCGCACACCGGCCAGACCGGTGCTCCTCACTGTCAAACCGGTACCCACCGGTCAGACCGGTCAGACCCACCGGTCAGATTGGTCTGGCACTGCTGCAACACCGTCTTCAGTTCTCCGGTCTTGGCTTTGTGGATCAACCAAGGAACCCAGTGGTTTTCTGGTGAACCACTGGAAACCCCGCCAACTCGGTGTAGCCTCCACCAATCTCCACTCATGACTCGGCTCCCACGTAGTCCCGGCTCGACCTTGGTTTTGAGGCTCAACCAAGAAACCGTCCACGACTTCATCTTGCTGTTCATACCACCATGCTTCCCGCACTTGACCCCGCTGGCCACCGGGTCCCTCGAACGAAGCCTACTTGTCTTCTCCACACTTGGAGGCCTCACCGGCAACGACCTTTCACGCTTGTTCTTCACCTGCACCAACACGAGTCAAGCCGCAACCTGCACCTGCAATACTTAGCCAAGAATCAGTCCACACAACGTTGTCAATCACTCATCACAAAAGGAAGCGACCATCCACCAGTCCTCGAACCACACATGGTCCTCAGTTAGTGACGTAGAACCACTTCGACTTCCAATCCTGGTTGGAGTCGATCAACTTGTACGAGAGGTACTGCTCCGCGACGTCCTCCCTCATCTGGATCCCGGCTCCCCCCACTACTCGGGGATTGTTGGCGCTGGGCTGGGGCTTCACCTAGAAGAATTTCCGAAACAAGATCCAATGGGGCTTGATCCCCAAGAAAGCTTCGCAGAAGTGTACGAAGACTGAGGTGTGGAAGATACCGTTGGGGTTGAGGTTGAGGTACTCGAAGCCGTAGTACCCTAGCAGCCCCTTGAAGAAGTCGCTGGTCGGGAGAGACAGCCCTCGCTCCGCGAACCGGGTGAACATCGGGTTCTCGTCCGAGCTTTTCTCCATGGGGTACGGATCCCCTGCAGCGGCTCTCCACATATCAACCTCCTTCTCCCACAAGAATCCACTATTGGGAAGGGCTAGCAGGTCTTCGGTCTTGGCCATGGATTTCTTCCACTCCCGATTCGGATCTGGTCGCGGCGGAGACATCAGCGTCGATGTCCCCGCAACAGATCCAACGGCCTCCTCGCGAGTCCTTTTCTTCCCACCGGTGGCCTTCAAGGTCTTCAATAGAGAGGGCTTCATCCTCAAAGTGCACGGTGTCTTCACTCGCATCCGCTCGGGGGCTATGGTGGTGGTTTCCTACGGCGGCGCGTTCGGATCTACAATCCTCTCAACGGCGGCAGTGCGCACTGGCGGTGATTTCTGGCTCGATCTGCTAGGAATGGCTGCGAATGCGTGGGGTAAAAAACATAAGGGTTTTGGCTTCTATTTATAAGTCAACAGCGGCCCCTCCAACGGCCGGATGGATAAGTCTGCGCTCGGCTGAGTTAGCGGCGGTGCCTGACTCTTCAACTTTTACTAGTCGACGCGCCTCATCTCGGGGGCTCGGCTACTTCTATTCAACTTCTTGGGTAGCGACAAGACTCAAGAGCAACTCAGGACACATTCTACAAGATGACCCTTCAATTCGAGAGGAAGTACTCGACTCAGGGCTCGGGGGCTCCGTGCCACGTGTCCTTCGGTTTTTTCTCCGGATTTTATGGGATATTCTTGCCAAAACTTCAGATGGACCCTCAGCCAGAGTCTGCAACTCAACCTAAGAAACACTTCTTTAAATTTTTGGTAATTTGTTGCTTAATAAAAAGCTTAAAAGTCCTTTAAATATTAAAGAGCAATTAAATAAGAAAAACCCCTTTTTAATTCTTTTCCCCTTTTGGAAAGTATTACCTAATTTAATTAAAGGTAATAAAAATATCCTTGCTAATAAAAAATTAATTCAAGAATAAAAATATTGTTCATACCCTTGCTAGTGAGAGGAAATGGATTAAACCTTCACAGGACATAACAAGTACAAGGAAGCATTAATTCAAATGTGCAATAAAAGAATAAATCACATATAACTAATAACCTTCCTAAAAGAGATGTCCATCTAGATACTTGTTAAGGTGAATATGACCGACAAGAGTTGGATAAGATAACAAACTGTCACATCACCTGAACCGTGCATTGCATTCCGTGTAGATCTTCCGGACGGTGATTACTCCCTTGTCCCAGAAACCGAGGAAGGAGGAGCAGAAGCTTCGCTGCAGTACGTGGAAATGCTCAACGACACCGAGGGTGCCCAGGATAACCTAGCTAACGAAGGCAAGCTCCGGTGCATCTAACCCAGTTTTCAAATTCATTATTCAATTATCTATGGACGCTTGTGCATTTAAGTTCAAGAGTCGAATGGGACCTTAGATGCATGATCCCTAGGTACCTTTGTCCTTACTAGTATGGTAGGTCGTTAGCTGCTAAGCTATAGGACCATTACAAGTCGAGTGATGACCTCACTCGCGAGAATAGGTTCCTAGATAGGAATCACAATATATCCTTAATTGGATTGCTCATGTGGTAAGAGCATGGGATTTGGGCTCCGGTCCAGTGGCTATTGTGGGTTAATTGTTTGAACGTACTAAGCACTTGTCGGGAATGGGACCGGTAAGCCTAGTACCTTAATGAGACGGCTAGGGATGGAACTGTCACTACTCGTGGGGTCTTTCTCACGGCTAGCTACCAGTGGTGTATGGTGATTCCGGGTATCTTGCGGGGTATTCCGGATAGCCTGCACCAAAGACTGTGGCCTTTCATCCCGACCCGAGGATTTCCAGGAACTGCCTGGGAAAGTTGTCCTTGCGGGGGCAGCCTACCGTGTGTTTAGATTTACCTTGCAAGGTTTGAATCAATCGATTGTCGGCCTCTCATCGTTATCTGAGACTACTTACTCCACTAGCCATGAGATCCCTAATGATGGAAGTTGATGAATACTATGCTTGATTAATGGTATTGTACAACTTTGTCTGTACTAGTTGGCTAATGTAGTAAAGATTATCCCACTAGAACTTGTGCTAAAATCTTGAAAGTAAGGACCTACTCTTTGTTACTTTTCAGCAAAAAAAAGAAACTCAGTGGCCAAAAAGCCTTTCATGTCTAGATTTGGTGAAGTAGTTATCACCGACGGGTAAGACTTATTGAGTATTAGTATACTCAGCCTTGCTATAATATGTTGATCCAAGTAATGTTTTCGGTGATGTGTGGCCTGGAGAGATCCTGCCCGGCTGGGAGCTGGAGTGGGTGGAGGACGACGACTGAAACCATCATGGATGGCCTCCCGTGGTGTCTCTCCTTCCCATTCGTTTAATTCCGCTGTTTCAAAACTCTGAACTATTTCCTTATGGCAAAAACTGTGGTTTGTAATAATTAAGCCCCTCGGGGTACAAATTAGATATTAATGATGATGTATCTCTGGACTCGCCTTCGAGTGAGTTTTAATGCATATACTTCGATCCTTGTTGCTATTCAAGTGATTTACCAGGTGTTAACCCGGTAACTAACAACAGGATGATACTTTATTATCGCTTAATGACCAAAGTGGATTGGTTTAGGCGATAGTACGGTATTTTCCTGGGCGGGTTGTCACACCAAGGCGCGTTCAAGTTGATCATTTGCCCTCAAGAATCATCAGTGACATCAATGAGCGTACAACACGGTCGAGGTCCAGAAATGCTTCACACTTTGCTCATCCAACTTTTGTTGCTACCTTTGAGCCGAAAGACATTGGACACACTCTATCTGATCCGAATTGGGTGAATGCCATGCATGAGGAGTTAGAGAATTTTGAGAGAAATGAAGTGTCGGAGTTAGTGGAGCCACCACCAAATTGCAAACCAATTGGGACAAAATGGGTGTGGAAGAACAAAGAGGGAAAAAATGGTGAGGTGGTGAGAAACAAGTCGAGAATGGTTGCTCTGGGTTATAGCCAGAAGGAGGGGATAGACTATGAGGAGACATTTGCTCCTGTAGTCCATTTGGAGGCAATCCGGATTCTTCTAGCCTTTTTTGTGGCTAAAGGATTCAGGTTGTACCAAATGGATGTGAAGAGTGCCTTCTTGAATGGGTTCCTAGAGGAGGAAGTTTATGTGAGACAACCACGTAGGTTTGAGAGTGTTGAGTTTCCCCACCGAGTGTACAAGCTGAGGAAGGCCTTGTATGGGCTGAAACAAGCTCCCTGGGCATGGTATGGTAGGTGGATGGGGTTCTTGTTTAGCAAGGGGTTTGAGATGGGAAAGGATGATAAGACTCTTTTTCTCCTCAGGCAGGGTGATGATATCCTAATTATTCAGGTGTATGTGGATGATATTGTCTTTGGTGGCCCATCTCACTTTTTGGTTGTGAGGTTTGCAGAGGATATGAGCAAAGAATAAGAAATGTCCATGATGGGAGAGTTGCAGTTCTTTCTCAGGCTTCAAATTAAGCAGGCGAAGGAGGGAACCTTTGTGCATCAAGCCAAGTACACGAAGGACATCCTCAAGAAGTTCAATATGGATGACTTGAAGCCCCTGTCGACATCGATGAGTACGACTACATCGCTCGACACGGACGAAGACGGAGAGCCCGTGGACCAGAAGGAGTACCAGAGCATGATTGGCTCCCTCTTGTACTTGACGATGTGAAGGCCGGACATCCAGTTTTTTTTGTGTATGTGCGCTCGTTTTCAGTTGTAGCTGAGGGCTTCACATCAGCAGGCCGTCAAGCAGATCTTCATGTATCTTCGATACACTCCTGAGCTCGGTCTTTGGTACTCGGTGTCCTCTTCCCTTACGCTTCTTAGTTTTTCGGATGCTGACTTTGCGGTGTGTCGAGTCGATCGGAAATCGACTTCGGGTACTTGCCAGTTTTTGGGATGTTCGCTTGTTTCTTGGTCTTCTCGCAAATAGTCTATTGTAGCTTAGTCTACCACAGAAGCCGAATTAGTTGCTGCCACTAGTTGTTGCTCACAACTGCTTTGGATCACATACACGCTGAGTGACTTTGGTGAGGAGTGTTCCCATGTACCTCTCAAGTATGATAGCACGAGTGCCATTAGTGTTGCCAAAAATCCCATGCTTCACTCCAGAACTAAACACATAGAAGTGAGGTACCACTTCCGGATAGACAATGTTGAGAAGGGAAACATAGATCTTGTTCATGTACCTACAGAAAAGCAGCTTGCCGATATCCTAACCAAGCCGTTGGACCAAGCTACATTTGCGCGTTTGCGAGGAGAGCTTGGAGTCGTTTTTCCTTTTTGAGCTTCGGTTGGGAGGGTTGATGTACATATACATGTTGCAGTTTCATTTATGTATCATATCATGTTTGCATCTTTGTATCGTAGACTGCATTTGTATCATATGCCATAGAGATGTGCTTCCCTCATATGCTTTGATCATCATGATATGCTAGATATGAGATTATGACTTTGCTTGTGATGCTCATGAGATGAATAGCTATGCTTTTGGTAGCTTTGGGATATATATGCTTGTGGATGGCTTTCTTTTGTAAAAATGGTGTATAATCCTCTCTTGTGAGTAGAATGCCTCTTATGTTCAAATTGGGTGCTTATGGCTACATCTTGCTTAATTTGTGCTTGGAACCATGTTCATTTCATTTGGGGTCAAAGATTCATTTATCATCATGAATGTTTAGCCTACATGTTACCTTGTGGAGAAGCCTAAGCTTCTTTTTGCCGCAAAGGCACTTCATGTACCATGCTTAATTTGTAAATCATGAAAATGGTATGTGAGATGCCTATGCTTTAAAAATTTCCTTCAATGTCATAAATGGTTTAAATTCTTTATCTTGGGTGCTAAACCGTTGCATGATGTTCACCAATGAGAAGTCTCATATCGAAAGTGGACACATGGCTCGGTGGCTTTGACATGACATGAGATAGCTTGTAGGTGTTTGTGATGATCTTGTGATGAGAATGTGTGACCTTGCATGAAGTTTGTGGGCTATATGTTGTTTGCACTCATTTTGACCATGTGTAGGTCATATGCTCATGAGATGGAAATTTTTGTGAAAAATGCTTCATTTTGATCATGGCTATGTCACTTGCTTATATGTCCCTATCTATTTTATTAGCGATGCTTGTGCTCAAATTGTGGCTATATTGCTTGTCTATTTCTCATTTTTAGCATGTAGTAGTGCTCTTTGTATATTTGAGAAGCACATGCTTGCATTTGTAGACTTGATTCATGCATTGTCAACAAGGGGGAGGAAAGTACCCAATTCATGTTTCCAGGGGGAGTTTTGCATCAAGGGAAGAACAATTGGGAGAAAGGCATTTGTTCAGGGGAAGCTTGCATTTATGCATTTGGGAGCTCTTTTTTGCCTGAGTTTTAGTTGTGCTCTTTTATCGATGGTGTCGAGCCCTTTTTCCTCACCTTGAGGAGTCGGCAATGTTAGAGCGTTTTATCTCGGTTGTGTTGAGCCGTTACCCTGGCCTTAGGGGACTGAGATTTCTCTCACTCAAGTGATCCTGTCTTGGTCTTTGTTTGGCTTTTGATCACTTGTTTGAGTTTCTCAGTCGTTTCTTTTCTTTTTCTCTTCTCTCTGAATTGGTTACTTGTGTGTTGTCAATGCACTCATCAAGGGGGAGATTGAGGACCGGAGCGTCCGAGGACCGATGGATGGTCGCTCCTGGCTGTCATGAGTGATTGACAACATGGTGCGGATTGACTCTTGGCCAAGTATTGCAGGTGCAGATTGCATCTTGATTTGTGTTGGTGCAGGTGAAGAGCGAGCGCGAAAGGTCTATGCCTTGTGGGGCCTCCGAGGAGTGGAGAGACAAGCAGGCTCGGCTTGAGGGACCCGGTGGCCAACGGGGTCGAGTGCGGGCCGCATGGTGGCAAGAAAAGCAAGATGAAGTCGTGGACAAGAGCCGGTGCAGGGTAGCGGCTCACGACCGGAGTCTGCACGCGGGGTTTACGGCGGTTCACCACAAAACTGTCGGGTTACTTGGTTGAGCCACAAAACAAAGACCGGAGGCTCGGCGAGCAGAGATGGGATCCGGGCGCGCCGAGAAGCTTCAAAGCGGAGGACACACATCGGGATCACAAGGCTTGCGTCGAGGCTAAGTGAGGTGCGGTCGTTGGGCATCCGCCCGATGTTGCTACGACGAAAGTTCCCAAAATGCTTCTCAGGGGCGTGTATCCTAGTATTATGTAATAGGGGTAGTTTTGTCTTTTAGCTATCTACATATATACTTAGAGGAGAGAGGATGGCAGCCATCTCTCGAAACCCTAGCTCATTTTCGTTCATTCGCTATTTTCCTTCCTATTTTCCCTAGGTTTTCCATAGGACTTGCTTGAGAGCTTCATGGCGAGATCTTGAGAGAGGGATGGATGTTGAGGAGGCAAGCTAGACCTGTATGAATCTTTCATGGTGTGTATAGAAGATTCAGTGTTGTGATTCCCATTAGTCTTTTTGGTGCCTCTTTCGTGTTTTCATTTTTCGACTGTTTCCGCGGATTTGAGAGGGTTTTCCCCTGGATTTCTTTAAGGGAAACATGGGTGGATGCTTCGTGCATCTTTGTGGATGATCTTGTGCCCTCAAACCCCGGGAAACCTCCTCGATTCGAAGGTTTTTGGTCGGAGTTCTTTGTTCTTGGTTGAGTTCGTGTGATCCACGATTCCCGTCGTTCTGTGGAGTGAGAGGCCAAGAGTTTTGCGGCATTGCATCACCTAGTGATGCATATCATCTCCCCCAAATATTGCCTCGAGAGGTTAAGCCGTTTGGGAGATCTAGTAACGACTTTGGGAAGGTGTTCTTGCGAGTTCGTGTTTTCTGTGTTGTTCATCCACAGACCGTCCGCACGCTTTTCCCAAACAGTCCATGGCTGGCGGACAGTCCGTAAGGGGCTCGCAGACTATTTGACAGACTGTTTACATAGAAGCATGTTTTTGCAGTTAGAGACGTCTTTTGTACTGCGGACCGTTCGTTCCTGTCTTCCGGACAGTCCGCGGTAGCTAGGCAGACAGTCCGATCTGTGCGCAGAAACTTGACAAGTTTGATCAGTTCCTTTGCTCCTTCTGTAGTGCTTCTGCGAGTGCCTTAAGGAATCATTCCTAGGACTTGTAGTTGATTCATAACTACGTTTTCTTGGCGATTGGTGGTTGGTTTGACTCATCGTTCGTGTGTGATCAGGATTCGATTTTGGGACATAGGCCGAGTTCTTTCACTCCCCCTCTCTGGTCGCCATTCCGGTCCTTCATGGTGTAGCTGAAGCAGGAAGGCAAAAGGTGTAAAGGAGTCCCGAGCTGTCACATCAAAGGAGATAAGAGGGATGTGGGAGTCAGACAAAAGAGAGGATGCTGGCATCAGGGTTGGTGTGGTATGAGGCACCCGAGTCGGCGATCCACTCTGTGCGAACATGTGGTGTCACCTTTCGTGGTGCTAAATGCATGCGCCATGGTGGCTTGATCCCACCCCTAGGACATGTTCGAGGCTAGCCGGGCGGAGCGGGTGGAGGCCAGGACGGCGCGAAGGAAGCAACACCATTGAACATGGCTGCCGGCGAGGCCTGAGAGCGAGGTCCCCCCTGGGCCTGAGACGGCCACATCAAGATGCGCCCTGACCATGGGTCACTCAAGGATGGCCAGGGGCACACTGATAGAGGCTGGAGGAGGTGCAGACGCGTGCTGATGATGCACCCTCCGCTGACGCCGCCCACCACGACCTCTGCCACCCCCGCTCGGCCCGGGGGGGAGTAGTAGCCGTGATGTAAGAAGGGGTGACGGGGAAGGGAGCAGGGACGCTGGAGGGAGGATGGGCGGCGGAGGTAGGATGGGCACCAGAGGCAGAGTGCTGCTGGTCGAAGGTAGTGAGACTGGAGTACTCCGCCTCGTCGACCATACGAGCAAAACTAGCAACCATGACGCATTCGCTCGCCCAAGCGAGGGCGGCGACACAAGAGAAAGTGCTCGGAGCATTAGCAGCAATGGTGGTGATGGAGAAGGCATCGGCTGGGCACGGACGAGGTAGGGGAGCAGAAGGGGCTTCCACACCCGCGGTGTGCCCAGTAGCCCTAGCGGCGAGCAATGCGATGAGGGCCGCCGGGAGACAAGGCACGACAGGGGTGCGTGCAATGCGTAGCCTGGGCCTCGACCAGGGCAGTCACGAGGGCAGCGCTGTGGTCCCACCCGAGCCGACAGCCACGGCGGTGGGAAGTCCAGGCAAAGAAAAAGCCGCGACAGAGACTTGCGCACCAAGAGTGAGCTCGCAAGGAAGAAGAGGCGTGCCGTGGTAGGACAGGAGTGACTACTGTGAGTGCAGTAGTGCTGCAGCCGACAGATGCGACGTGGACATGGCCGAGCTCTGTGTGGTGGCGCCGCGCGAGCCACTCTGCAGCCAGCGGCCGGGCGAAGAGTCCGCCTCGCGCACGGCAAGCGGCGTCGGGCGGGCGGCCGGGAGGCCGCCGTGTCTCGCCGCCGGATTGGGCCGCCCATGGCTTGCAGCAGCGTCTCCATGGCGCGCACGCTTGGGCAAGTCGGAGGTGGCGCAGCTTGCCGGGAGGGGCGGGAGCGGTGAATCCCTTCGCGCAGGACAGCGGTGACAACGGCTGGAGCGGCGAGGCCAGGGGATTACAATAGAGGTTAGGGCAGGGGTGGCGGCGATGGAGGGCCCGCGAGTAGGGCCGCGCCCGCTCCTAGAGATGCGGCGGTGGCGTGACGAGGCACACTGTTGACGGTTAATAGTTGTATCAAAGTTCGTTTAGACTTGCAAGAGGAAAAGTCTCCCGTCGTAATCAAGGGAACCTTCTTCCCTCGACTGGTGAACCCAAGGTATCAAATCTGTGGAACAAATGTGTGATGCAAGAGATGATCTAATAATAGCAAGTAACTTCAATCTTCGAGAGATAAAACCTAATGCCTTTAATCATAAGAATCAACACAAAAACAAATCTAATCCACTAAAGACCGGAGGTAACAAGGATAGAGGGGGTAGATAAACTGATCTAGAGAGATTGGGTCAAGCCTTTTGTTGAAGTTACAATAAAAAGAAGTAGCAAATCAAATCTCATTAGAAGCCTCTTTAAACCGTGGTTTCCCTTTCGACTCCGAAAATGCCCGCCTTTCAGAGTCCCCGTTTTGTCACAACGTACTCCTATTCATGCGAGTAGTCTAGGGTGAGTCCGAGGACAAGTCGAGTTCTTTCGTAAGATCAGGCGTGTACCTCTAGCCACCGCGGCTACAAGAACACCCGATGTGATCTATCTCGAGAATAGATCTAAAATAAGCAAAGCCGATCGAAAACGAAGACTTCGGAGAAACACTTAGTCGCTAAGAATCGGATTCAACTTGATACATCAACTAGTACAATGATATATGAACAAGATCACTACCGGGATCCTACCTTGATCTTGCTTCTAGCTCCGGGAACTCCGACATGGTCTTCCTTGCAAGGTTCCCACGTTGGCCAGGGAGACCCTAGTCAACTAGCTCGACCCTCTCCTCTCCGGGATGGTGTCCCTCTCTTCTCTGCTCCTCGGCGGCCGATGACGACTCAATCTCTTCGTGGCTCTCGACCCCGGGGCTATAAATAGCCCGAATGGCGGCTAGGTCAAAGGGGGAGGTAACCGGGCCCTGCAATGGGCTGGGCCGGCCGGCCTGGGCCCATCTTGGCCCAGTTGCCTGCCTCCTTTGCCCTACGTCGGTTCCCGTGTCTTCTAGATCCTTCCCCTTTCTGCATGTGGGCCCTTGTCATCAGTTTCTCTCCGAGTTGGACGTAGCTCCTTGTCCCGCAAGATTCAACACTTTTCTAGGTAGGTCCTCGGAGTTTGTCATCTTCTCGGGTTTGGTCCCTGGGCTTCTTGGAGTCAAGTTTGCTTCATTGCATGACTTGTATGGGACTTCAAGGTCTTGTCACAAGGTGCTTGATGAACTTATCCCAGAAGTCTTTCTTTCAACGTCAAAACCCTGCATAAACACTAAACTCCAAAACTGATATGCACGAATGAACTTGTTATATCAAGGCGGCTAGTACCAATGGATAAAGTATAAAACTCATGTCAACACCGAAGGTAAACTCATAGCTAGGTTGACGAAATTTCACCGTCAACACACACCCAGAGTATAGGAGAAGGAGGGTAGCTGCAGCGGCAACCTGGAGGAGAGGTGCGGTAGCACCGGCGGCTGGTTAGCCATAGCGGCAGGGGTGGGGGCTGAGAGAAGATGAAAAACTAGTCTGATACCATGTTTGGATTAATAATTCCTGTGTATTTTTCCAACTCTAGAAGGGTGGACAATATAGTAGTTGTACATGGGCCTTTAGATGGGCATAATACACATGCCCTGTGGGCTATACACATATACACTAACAATTTGCATAAACTTTTATGCTTGGTAGTACAAAGGCAAGTGATACTGTCCTTGGAGTACATATTTGAACATGATATAGAGTTTCTTGTCTCTCTCAAATGCATTGGAGAAGAGAATTGAGTCAAAAGGAAAACCAATTGTTTCACAGTACCACTAGTTACTGGAGGTCTTTGTAGAATAAGTAAAAGAAAAGGTGAAGTCAATAGTTTAGCTTCTCTTAATTTGACCACAGCTGAATTTAGCATGTATCTTCATTGTTCAAAGACCTGGTGATCAGACTCAGAACACATATGGATAGAGCTTTGTGAAAGGTTTACGGTTAGATTAATGATTGATCTGGTAATATCTCTAAATCTTAAAACAAAACCATCATCGTTGATTGAAGAACTCCAAATGTTGAAAAGATGCAAGTTGGGTCATTGAAGCAATTTAGACTGTTTGTTCTGTTGTTGAATGAAACACCAACATCAGTCAGATCAATCGCTGACCATTATTTTCTTATGCATCTGCTAGTTTGAGGTTGAAGTCGAGCACTAATACAACTCACAAGCATCATATGGATTTGTGACATAGAAGAAAGTATCTACAGGGATGTCCTAACCATGAGATCGGAAATGCTAGTTGAAACATCAACAAAGCACACCGGGGCCTGAGCACATTGTGTTCTTTTGCTAATATGTCATATGTGATGGCGAAAGGTAGAATCGTGAACCTTTTTTTGCACAGTAGCAGTTTGCTAGATTTCCACTAGTAGTAGGATTCAACATCGACAAGTTCATTTTCAGAACCGGGGGAATAATTGCGCGAACATTGAATCTCAAGTCACACCATAAGCAAGAAGAGAAACGTTTGGGACGAGGTTCGTCAATAGAAGGCTGAAGGAACACGCTGAACGGTGGCAATAGCAATCTTCTTAATAGCCTTCTTAGCTTTCTTCTATCCCAGCTGAGCAAGACCAGAAGCCACCTGAACCTCAGCATCAGAAAAACTATCAGAAGCCCAACGCTTCCTTTTGCAAGATTCCAGGGACTTAGTCTTACCAGGATGAATAGTGGAAGAAGAAATGTCACCAACTTCGTTCATTCCTTTCCTTTTCTTGGAAGACTTCCCTCTTGGAGCTTTGGGCGGAGCGGCTGAGCAGGTAGCCACGACAACAGCCGGAACTTTCTTGTTAACTCTTGGAGGGCGGGAGAGGAGAGCAGTTTAAGTGCCAAGCTCCGAAAATACGCGATTCACTCGTCTCTTGTGCTTGACGAGTGCCTTGAAAGACTTGTATTCATTAAGAGTCAATTCGCCAACCATGGCATCAACCTTTCCTTCGACTTCGGCAATAAAATCTTCAAGACTCTGCCCTTCTTTTAATCGCAAGTTGAATCTAGGAAAAGGCACTCGCTATGTCGCCCAATCCACAATCAAGTGATCCGTGCTAGCAGGTTGCCATCGAGTAGATATGGGCCAAATTTTGGCTGCAACAAACTCTTCAATGACATCGCGACCGCCGACAATGGTGCCGGCCAGCAAGAAAGCATTTTCGTAGGTCTCAAAGTCGGCGACACGCTTGTTGTATGAAGCAGTACACACTACAGTTACTGGCGCCATTGGCGAATAGAAGGGGTAAGCTGGCCTAGTGTAGACAGGAATCTTAGACATGTCCACTTTCACGTAAAACCAGTATAAGCTCCAATCTTTAGCTCAACTCGCCTTGGGAAGGTCCCTTCGTAGTTTCCAAAGTGACCGGACCAGGCTCCTATCGCCTTCAGACACCCGATGGCGACGACATCAGCAACTTGTGGAACGTTGACAAGCTGTCTCGCCTCTACACGTAGTCGTTTGACTACTCACCTGCGAGTCCAGCCTGTACAACTACTAAAGGACTCCTCGCTGTAAGCGGCCTTTCGGTCCTAGCACTAGTCTATGGACTACCTATGTCCAGGATCCAATGTCAACGGCTACTAACGAATCCTTGGCCGCACATAGCACAAGGAGTTTGGTGGCGGCCTATGGACCATGTACACTCCAGATCTAGCCTACACAGCTACTACCGGATCTTCAGCTGTAAGCGGTCCTAGGGCCCTAGCAATAACTTAGCCATAGGTGGTGTTGACGGTGAAATTCCATCAACCTAGTCATGAGTTTACCTTCGGTGTTCGCATAAGTTTTATATCTTATCCATTGTTACTAACCCCCTTGGTACAACAAGTTCATTCGTGCATGTTGGTTTTGGAGTTTAATGTTTATGGAGGGTTTTAGTGTTGAGAGCGAGACTTCCGGGATAAGTTCATCAAGCACCTCATGACAAGACCTTGAAGCCCGGTACAAGTCAAGCAATGAAGTGAACATGACTCCAAGAAGCCCAGGGACCAAACTCGAGAAGCTGACAAACTCCGAGGACCTACACAGAAAAGTGTCGAATCTTGCGGGACAAGGAGCTTCATCCAACTCGGAGAGAAACTGATGACAAGGGCCCACATGTAGAAGGGGGAAGGATCTAGAAGACTCGGGAACCAACGCCAGGCGAAGGAGGCCGCGGACTGGGCCGAAATGGGCCCAGGCCGGCCGGCCCAGCCCGTTTCGAGGCCCAGTCGGCCCCCCTTTGACCTAGGTGCCTCTCGGGCTATTTATAGCCCCATGACCGAGAGCCACACATCAATCAATTCGTCATTCGCCGCCGAGGAGCAGAGAAGCTTGAGGGACACCATCTCGAAGATGAGGGTCATGCTAATTGTCTAAGGTCTCCCTAGCCGACGTGGGAACCTTTCATGGAAGACCACATCGGAGCTCTGGAGTAAGGATCAAGATCGAGGTAGTATCCCGGTGGTGATCTTGTTCATGTAATCATTCATGGTGAAGTTCTAGCGATCAAGTGCCTTCTCGATGATTTTCTTTTCCCTTGGTTTTGCTTCTTCCCCAATCTATACTTAACATAGATTGCATAGGGTGCTCTTGTAGCCACGGTGGCTAGAGGTGCATACCGCACCGACCAAGTGATTTCAACTTGTTCTTATCAAACTTGCTCTAGACTATCCGCATGAATAGCGGTGCGTTGTGACAGAATGGTGGCTCTGAAAGGCGGGCGTTTTCGGAATTGGACTGGAGGCCACAGTTTAAAGATGCTTTTAATGAGATTCGCTTTTCTATCTTCATCTATCTTGTTTGGAGCTACAACATAAGCATGATCTAGACTCTCTAGATCGGTTATCTCTTGCTTTCTTTTGCTACCTCTTTAGTAGATTAGATTAGATGTGTTCTCATGAACTTGATGATATCTTAGATTAGATGCAATTTGATTCTTCAAAGATAGCTTTCCTTGCTTTACTAGATTGAATCCTTGCATTGCACATTGTTCCACGGATTCAATACCTTGGGTTCACCACTCGAGGGAAGAAGGGTCCCTTGATTACGACGGAGGATTTGTCCGCTTGCAAATCCATATGAAGTTTGATACGAATATACACCATCAACAAGCCCTTTTTTCTAGCATTGTTGCCGGAGAACAAGCAATCAAGATCCAATCTAGTATTGCTTTTTTGTGAATATTTTTTAGTTTTCTTTTGATTTTCTTTTGCATCTCTTAAGTTTGATCATCCTCAAAAAGAAAAAAATCTATCTAATCTAGTTTTGATTAACCCTAATTTTTCTTTTTTAGATTTTTGTTTTATTGCTAACCCTAACCGGAGATGATTGGCTACCTCTCTAAGAAACCCAAACTTTCTTTTGTGGATGATCCATGAAAACTTTACAGGCAAAGGAGACGTGCAACACAAGCTAAAGGGATGGAAACCGTAGATTCAAAAGCCAAAGTCGAAGGACCATCCTCCGAGGGAATCACCACCTCCAAGTCCAAAGGAAGATCAACCTCAACCGCCGCCCGTGGGAGAACAATCGCAATCGGAGCGCAAAATCGAGCTATCCACCCCGAACATCGTTGATCTACCTATCATAAACCTTCAAGACGCCGGAAGGCCGTTCAAGATCAAGGTGACAACTATCCGCATGGTGCAACACTCGCCTTTCACCGATCAAATGAGGGCAAGGTCTTTTTCGTTCTCACTACATGGAAAAGCTTTGCGTTGGCTCCACACTATACCGGCGGAATCAAAACAAGATTGGGAAGCGTTGATGAGGAACTTTATGAAGGAATTTTATTCGCCGACCAAGACTCAAAGTTTGTGCAACAAGATTGATACATTTATTCAATTGCCTATGGAGACGATTGCGGAAGCTTTGGAGTGTTTCAATGAATACATGCGAGTCAAATTCCTTGAGTGGCATATCGATTTCCTTAAGAGGAGGATGGAGAAGATGGAGGTAGAGAGAGTAGCTCAAGACCTAAAGGCTGCCAAGGCAAGATCCACATGCGAGGAGTGTGAGGAGTACGACCATGTCCAAGGTCAACAACAAGGACGTCGTCACTAAGTTCGAGGCTATGGAGAAGATACTGGAGAATTTAGATGGCAAGGTGACGGAGGTCGGAAGCTCTATACGAGAAGTGTTCATCGTGATGAAGATGCTAGAGACGCAAGTGGGGCAACTTGCCGGGCGCCTGATGGGTAACAAAGGAGAATTTCCGAGACAATCCCAAGGTCCCGAGATGGCGAAGGCTACTCAAACTGATTCGGAAGAGATGGAGGATCACACTAAGGAGACCACGAAGATCACAACTGAAGGATCAGAGTTTCAGATGTCGAGCCACTACATGAAGGAAGTTGTTGCATCCGTCAAGACCAAAGAACAAAGCCAGCCTATGAAGACCAAAAATATGACTAAGCTGAAGAATAAGCCCGTGCCCAAGGTGGTGCGGAAGTGGGTACCCAAGATTGCAACACCCGCAAAGAGCGTTGACCTGAAGTATTCAATTGAAGAAGTCTAGCCATGGACTATAAACGAAGCGCTAGGCGGGAGGCAACCCATTTCGTCGAGTCAAGAATAAGCTACCGGGAGGACAACCCGATTCCAGGTTTTTTCGAGTCTTTTCAAGTAATTTAGTTTTGAATTTTACTATGCAAAGACATTAGACTTAGAAGTGGTTGAACAATTTCAGAGACATAATTCTTGGTTGAATATTTTGCTTGATCATAAACCCTTTACATGAACCATCCTATATGATTGTTTGCTTCTTTTCGAGAAATCACAACCAAACAAATTCAGAACCTAACTCAACCATTCATCCTCTTTACGACGTTGTGGTTGACTTGTTTTAAATGCTAAAAACACATGAGTAGAGCCACGACTTGTATCTAGATGTTATTTAAATTTCAGCACGTGGTAGGACTCGCGTGAACCTAGAAACTTAACTTTTGGTTGGTTTAAAAATCTATATCCTTGGTTTCTCTAAGATTAGAATTTTTCTAAGCCTCATTTAATTTTACTTCATTAAAAATCTCTCTCATTTAGCCAAAATTAGAACCTAAACCTATGCCCCAATGATCAAGTCGGGAAAAGTTTGATCTCAACTAATGGAGGCAAGCAATACCGGTGAGACCAAAATAAAAGTAGTAGAAAATATTTTCGACTTACATTTGTTTTTAATGCTTTAAAACTCCTCTAAATTTATATTTAAACTCATTAATAGCTCTGAATTTATTTTTATTTTCGAAATTAGAGGAGTGCTTAGCGTTAAAACATGCTTAGAGGGAGGCAATCTAGTTAACCTAACCACACATGCACCATGATGCATCATGGGATGCCCCTCCAACATCTTTTATCAAACCACATGCAAAGTACAAGCATGGGGGGGGGGCAGCAAAGCCTTATTTTGTAGGTATATCATGGATGCATGTGAGGCAAGAGAGCATGGAAGGGACTCAAAGCGAAAATATCTAGTGGAAGGAGCAGTAATGCAAGCAAAGGAGTGGACGGGAACTTTTGGAAGGTGCAACCCTGTGGAGCACGCGGTCACGAAGAAACAAAGAAGCATGAGTGCACTAGAGAAGAACCGAGCCAAGAGGAGGAGAGAGGTAAGTCGCTCATCCAGCTCTTTGTTCGTGTGCTCTAGTGTAGTCCAGAACCACCTTAGACTTAGCCATCCACCCCGTTTGTTTTGCGCAAGAAAACACATCCTTAATCCACTTAAAGTCTAGACTCCAAAATAATATTTGTGTACCTTGTTACCGGTTAAAAACCCTGGATATATATTTGTGAGGGAGAGTGCTGCAACCATGGAAGAAAGCTACAAGCCTTTTCACCAAGAAGATGGGATCATCGTCGTCCAAGCCTTTATCGACAAACTTCTTTGAGGAGGCACTCAGTTTCCGAGTCTCCTCGGAGCATGGATGAGGACACGGCACCGCCGAAGAGGAACCACACTCTTATCCTCGGTGGCATGAGGGCCACACGAAACTCGTCTATGAGGTTCACCAAGCCTCAAGGACATATTGAGGAGCCACCCGTCCGACCTCGCCGCTCGACACGATCATCCTCTCCACCTCCATATGCTCCATGGTATTCCGATAGGTTTATCATCATGACAGAGGAGGAGGAGAAAGAAGCTCGCTCGCCTTAAGTAGAGACTTGTAGGGAATGTCGACTTCGACAACCAAGCTCTCCACATGTTGGGTTTTCATACAGATATTTACTACATGTTGGGACACCTAGGTTGGGTGCAATTCTCCAACGGAGTGTCGGTAAACAACCACAAGGAATTTGCCTTGGAAATTCTCATGACCATGGCGCATATCCTTAATAAAGAAGTGCCGAGTCTCTGGTTCCGTTTGGAGGGAGTTGAACAAGTGGTTCCCTATGAGTATATTGGGGAATTGCTTGGTTTTCCAAAGGGAGCTCCAGAACAAGTGGATGTGCATGGAGGCACATTGGAAGGTTTTTGGAGTATGATCGAGGGAGGAGCCCATCAACAAAGAAATACTATCCGGAACCCCATCAACGAAATGTTTCACTCATGGATATGCCAAAGGATTTTGGGGAGAATGAGAGAGACAAAGATAACCGACATGGAGGTGAATTGGCTTTGCTACATCTCCATGTTGGCTATCTCTTCGAGACCGGGTATTACAAGGAACCCGAAGCATATCCTACCCGGGACTTCCCTAGGATTTGATTATATGAAGAAAGGCAAATATATATAAGTGGAGATGAGAGAGGAGGCTTTAAAGTGGCCAAAGTAAATTTGCCCCTTCCGGATGGAAAAGATTTTTCTTGAGGGGAAAGAAGATTGGTTAGAGGAAGGACTTCTTGCATCGACGAAGAAAAATAAAAGAGGAAGGATTATAGGAGAAGGTTCTTCCGTGGCTCAAGAAGGAGGTGCGCAACAAAATTTTGTGCCACCATTGGAGGATTTCCGGCACCGCCGAGTTACTACGGTGGTGTACCAATGCAAGCATGGGGGAGTGGTGCAGCCATGCCCCCATAAAATTTTGCGGTGCCTAATGTAGCCTTTGCGGAGCCATATGCACATCTTTCTCAACTACAATAAAATGTGGCCATCATTGGAGGATATGCTGCGAGAAACATGCAAAATATCGTAGCCATCCAAACCAATGCAAACCAAATGGGTGAAGAAAAATGCAAACATCGCTTATGAGCTTTGATGCCTTCACCTAGCACCTCCGGGACAATCCATAGGAGGAGCGGTGCAATCCTATTAGGAGCAAGGGTACAACAGTCAAGACTATCAATATCAACCACTGGCGGAAGATTAGAGAGAGGAGGAGCTTTAATTATCTTTCCTTTTTTTCCTTTTCTTTAATTTTCAGCTTGTATGCGCCTATGTATGCGTAGTTTTTTTAGTTTTTATTTAAATTTTCAGCATGTGCGTTAGTTTTTATTTTCATCATGAATAAAGTCACCACCTAGTTTTTACCTTTGGTAAAGTTACAAAGTTTGTGCCATGATGATATATGATTATAATTGCCGCTTTGTTTATCTTTGTAATTGTTTTATGCATGATTATGCTAACGCCCTCTTAAATACAAATCTGAAATTATCTAAATGCTAGCTTAATCTTTAGCTGAGGTTATGATAAAAATAAAAGACCCATAGTGTTTCATGTGCTCTCAAGTTTTAGATGGATTAAAGATGATTTATTTTTGTTCTTAAAAGTAATACTAACCTTGTCATAAATACCACTTGCATGTTGCTCTGCCTATCCAGACCCATATAAATATTTGAGTGCAAAAACTTAGTTTACAAGGTTTATTTTTGGGTGAGTTATTTCAGGACTTGTTTTCTCTGGCCCGAGACTACGAAGCTGGTCATTCCGTTTTTGCGTATCTATCTTATTGGTAGCCTTTTTATCTGTGCATTGTGTATCCCCACATCGGAGATCTCACAAACCTCACCGTATATCCACCCTTAAAACCAAAAGTTTCATCTTTTGTGATTACCTCCTTGACCACAACCTATCGTTGAGAATGGATCATCAATTCAAGGAAGATTGCAAGATGGTGCCAATATTGAAGATTTCAAGTATCTCTCCAAAGGAAAAGTATTTCCGGTACCTACCTTATCTCTATCACCTCTTTGCTCGAGGATGAGCAAACGTCTAAGCATGGGGGAGGAGGTAGGTACAATGCAATTTTAGAGTTCAAAAGGGGAGCAAAATTTTAACAAAAATTGATGAGAAAGAAAAAAAAAGAAAAAATGAGTATAAAAAAGTGAAAGAAAGAAAAATAAATAAAAATATGTATGAGAAAAAGATAAAAAATATGAGTATGTGTGAAAATAAAATAAAATAAAGGGAGCTCCCCAGTTCTCTAAAGTGCATTAGGAATTTCAAGGCTTCAAGATTAAAAGATCCATACTCATTTTCCAACCATGTGCAATCTGATAACGAGGACTTCCTTTGTGCCTCAGGATCACTCATTTCCATTTGCACATGTCCAGCTATCTTAAGTGTGTATTTTTCTCTTTTCCCTCCTTGACTTAACATTATTTTCCAATGACATTTTTGACGAGTCTCTGTAAGACCATGAGAAGCTTGTCTTGTTTTGACAACATCTCATTTATAATATCTTGGTAGGACTAAACTTTCCCAAAAAGCTCCATATAAAGCCAACCACATATATGAATGTTATGAGAGGGAAAGAGTAGAATAAATAGGCTTGAGAGACAAGTTGAGATGAGAGTTCATGAGCAAGATGCAAGGTGGTTTAAATTTTTGAACTTGGTTTAGCTCTTTTTCATCTCGTTCTTTATTTCAGAATTTTTGAGATCTATTTGAATTTTGGGAGCATGTTAATACTTGTGGGATAAGCTTAATTATTAATCTACCATACGTAAGGATGAAGGCTAGTACATTATGGAACTTTAAAGAACTAAACTTTTGAGAGCATTATGTTTTCTCATGTACGATCAAATGAAGAGTTTAAACGATGAAGGGCAACGATGATATCCATTGAAGGCTTACTCGAGGACGAGCAAGGTTTAAGCATGGGGGAGATGTTGACGGTGAAATTCCATCAACCTATCCATGAGTTTACCTCTGGTGTTGGCATAAGTTTTATATCTTATCCATTGGTACTAACCCCCTTGGTATAACAAGTTCATTCATGCATGTCTCTTTTGGAGTTTAATGTTTATGCAGGGTTTTAGTGTTGATAGCGAGACTTCTGGGATAAGTTCATCAAGCACCTCATGACAAGACCTTGAAGCCCGGTACAAGTCAAGCAATGAAGTGAACATGACTCCAAGAAGCCTAGGGACCAAACCCGAGAAGATGACAAACTCCGAGGACCTACCCAGAAAAGTGTCGAATCTTGCGGGACACGGAGCTTCATCCAACTCGGAGAGAAACTAACGACAAGGGCCCACATGCAGAAGGGGGAAGGATCTAGAAGACTCGGGAACCAACGCCAGGCGAAGGAGGCTGTGGACTGGGCCGAAATGGGCCCAAGCCGGCCGGCCGAGCCCGTTTCAAGGCCCATTCGGCACCCCTTTGACCTAGGTGCCTCTCGTGCTATTTATAGCCCCCTGACCGAGAGCCACGCATCAATCAATTCGTCATCTGCCGCTGAGGAGTAGAGAAGCTTGAGGGACACCATCTCGGAGATGAGGGTCGTGCTAGTTGTCTATGGTCTCCCTAGCCGACATGGGAACCTTGCATGGAAGACGACGTCGGAGCTCTGGAATAAGGATCAAGATTGAGGTAGGATCTCGGTGGTGATCTTGTTCATGTAATCATTCATGGTGAAGTCTTTAAGTGAATCCGAATTCTAGCGACCAAGTGCCTTCTCGGTGATTTTGTTTTCCCTTGGTTTTGCTTCTTCCCAAATCTATACTTAAGATAGATTGTATAGGGTGCTCTTGTAGCCACGGTGGCTAGAGGTGCATACCGGACCGACCAAGTGATTTCAACTTGTTCTTATCAAACTCGCCCTAGACTACCCGCATGAATAGGGGTGCGTTGTGACAGAATGGTGGCTCTGAAAGGTGGGCGTTTTTGGAATCGGACCGGAGGCCACGGTTTAATGATGCTTTAAATGAGATTCGCTTTTCTATCTTCATCTATCTTGTTTGGAGCTACAACATAAGCATGATCTAGACTCTCTAGATTGGTTATCTCTTGCTTTCTCTTGCTACCTCTTTAGTAGATTAGATTAGATGTGTTCTCTTGATGATATCTTAAATTAGATGCAATTTGATTCTTCAAAGATAGCTTTCCTTGCTTTACTAGATTGAATCCTTGCATTGCACATTGTTCCACGGATTCGATACCTTGGGTTCACCATTCGAGGGAAGAAGGGTCATGCCGACTGCTTATTTGTAACGGCCCTAGCTATCCAGGTGTATTTTTTCTTCAGTAATAAAGTTTGGTTCTACTCATATTGTTTACTGTGCCTTTTAACTAGGCAGATTTTACTGAGTACCACTTCTATTCACTTCTCCACAACTTGGCACTCCGCACACTTCACTACAAGTGGCGGCCACGACTACTTATTTACAACACAAGCAGTGGATGAAATTCGTTGATACTTCAAACAAGTCTCTGATTACTTTCCTTATTTTACATCAACTACTCTAAGCTACCTACACAGGTACATCTACTGGAGGTTCAGCTTGTCGGTGACTTGTTCTGCGATGGGCGTCATCTCCTCCAGTAGGGTCTTGTACTATTCGTCGGTACAGTTCGCCGCAAGACCACAAGCCACCACATCCACTAGCGCCTTTGGGAGGTATGCCTTCATGTAGGTAAGCACTTGGGTTCGGTATCGACTTCGCCAAGTGCTTGACATATGTCGCCAGGTGCCCGAGGGCTTCTTTGAGCCTGTCTACTAGAGGGGCTATCTTGGGTCCGCCCGGATGTGGTACCAACAACCTTGCTATGGGTAGCGCGGCTTCATGTTCCTTCAGCTGGCTACGAAGCTTCTCGCAGTGTTCATTGACCTTATGCAAATATTTATAATAGTTCACAAGGTCACGATCTGAGGCTTTACGGAGCTCCATGTGCTAGGTACACTCATGGCGCAACTGAGCGTACTCATATTCAAGTATCTCTCTCTTGTTGGTCTCGCGTTACACGATGTTCTTGAGGTCCATCTCAGATGCCTTCAGCTGGCGAAGGACCGATTAGGCGACCAGAGAGGGGGAGAGTGAATGGGAGCCGATAAAAATTCTTCCCGAAGGATGAACTCGGCCTATGCCCCAAATTCACAACCAAGAGTTCCCACACGAGTTTTGCCAAGGTCACATAGACAAAATGGACCTACCGACCCTAGTAACAAACCCAAACAATCCCAAGGCAAAACCGAAACTCAAGAAGCAAAGGACTTAGGTAATATGCAGTGGCCTCGGCAGACCGTCCGCATGGAGGGGGCGGACTATCCATGGGCACCAGGCGGACCGTCCGCGAGCTCGTGGCGGACTGTTCGAAATTGGTTCCCGAACCTCCAGTAGCGCACCGTGAAAAGCGGACCGTCTGTGCCTTACCTGCGGACCGTTTGAGGGCAACCCGTGCTGCGCAAACTATTTGCGAGGAGCTGGCGGACTGTCTGCAAGCACCCCGTAACAAAAAACAACACGCCGGAATGGATCAAACTATGAGCACGCAAGAACACGCGACGAACAAGACAAACACCCAGTAGTCGGGCACCTCGCGGACCGTCTGCGATCTCCTGGCGGACTGTCCGCCACACACGGACAGAGTAGTCCGAGTCCGAAAACGCAAGCACAAGAACACATATCCGTCCATGGATCTACAAAACGGCTTGAGCTCTTGAGGTAAGATTTGGGGGAGATGTGAAGCGTCCCTAGAAGATGCTATGCCCCAAAACTTGAGACCTCAAACGAATTAAATTGCCGCAAATCGAATCGCAACCGAGCTCTACCAAAAAGCTAGGGTTCCAACCGAAATCCTTCAATCGGAGGCCAAATCCAAAGATTGGGGGGTCAAGATCAAGTACAAAGATGCACGAGGCAACTATCCATGATCCCCACCAACAAATTCAAACTCAAACACCTCAAAATCGAACAAACAAGGCGCGCATGAAAATCCAACAAAAATAGCTCTAAAGGACACGAAAATCACAAGAGCTACAAGAAGGAAATCAATGCAACCATGAAAGCGTCCGAACACTCGGAGGTCAGATTCTCAACAAATCGGTGAAGAAAATCTACGCCTATGGAGCAAGGAAATGAGAAGCTGTCCGGAAGGATGGTTTGCCCAGAAACCCTAGAGTTAATATATATGAGTCCCTCTGGGCTAGGCAGATGACCAAGCTACCCCTAGCACTTAAGTTGTGATACAAACCCCCCATGGGCAAATAGGTCATGTATCACTCCTCTTTGTCGCACGACCACGCCTTCGCCGCAGTTCGCGTCCTGCCGACGCAAGCCCTGTGTTCCCGCCACATGTCCGCCAACATCGAAGCTTCTAGGCGCGCCCGGATCCCGTCTCCGCCTGCCGAGCCTCCGGTCTTGTCTTGTGGCTCAACCAAGTAACCCGACAGTTTTGTGGTGAACCTCCGTAAAACCCCACATGCAGACTCCAGCCGTGAGCCTCTACCCTGCACCGGCTGCTGTCCATGACTTCGTCTTACTTTTCTTGCCACCATGCCGCCCACACTTGACCCCGCTGGCCACCGGGTTACTCAAGCCGAGTCTACTTGTCTCTCCACTCCTCGGAGGCCACGCAAGGCATAGACCTTTCGCTCTCACTTTTCACCTGCGCCAACACAAATCAAGCCGCAACCTGCACCTGCAATACTCGACCAAGAGTTAGTCTACACCACGTTGTCAATCACTCATCACAGCCAGGAGCGACCATCCACCGATCCTTGGACGCTCCGGTCCTCAATCTCCCCATTGATGAGTGCATTGGCAACACACACAAGTAACCAATTTAGAGAGAAGAGAAAAAGAAAAGAAATGACTGAAAAACTCAAGCAAGTGATCAAAAGCTAAACAAAAGCCAAGACAAGATCACTTGAGTGAGAGAAATATATGTCCCATAAGGCCAGGGCAACATCTCAACACAACCAAGATAAAATGCTCCAAAATTGCCGACTCCTCAAGGTGAGTCAAAAGGGCTCGACACCATCGGCAAAAGGGCACAACTAAAATTCAGGCGGAAAAGAGCTCCCAAATGCATGAATGCAAGCTCCCCCCTGAACAAATGCTCCCAAATGCATGAATGCAAGCTCCCCCTGAACAAATGCTCCCAATTGTTCTTCCCTTCATGCAAAACTCCCCATGGAAACATGAATTGGGTAATTTCCTCCCCGTTGTTGATAATGCATGAATCAAGTCTACAAATGCAAGTATGTGCTTCTCAAATATACAAAGAGAACTACAACATGATAAAAGTGAGACATAAACAAGCAAGATAGCCACAATTTGAGCACAAGCATCGCCAACAAGATGGATAGGGACATATAAGCAAGTGATATAGCCATGATCAAAATGAAGCATTTTTCACAAAAATTTCCCTCTCATAAGCATAGGACCTACACATGGTCAAAATGAGCGCAAACAACATATAGCCTACAAACTTCATGCAAGGTCACACATTCTCATCACAAGATCATCACAAACACCTACAAGCTATCTCATGTCATGTCAAAGCCACCGAGCCATGTGCCCACTTCTAGATATTAGACTTCTCATTGGTGAACATCATGCAACGGTTTAGCACCCAAGGTAAGTAATTTAAAGCAATTATGACATTGAAGCAAATTTTCAAGCATAGGCACCTCACATACCATTTTCATGATTTACAAATTAAGCATGGTACATGAAGTGCCTTTGTGGCAAAAAGAAGCTTATGCTTCTCCACAAGGTAACATGTAGGCTAAACATTCATGATGATAAATGAATCATTGACCACAAATGAAAATAACATGGTTCCAATCACAAATAAAGCAAGATATAGCCATGAGCACCCAATTTGAACATGAGAGGCATTCTACTCACAAGAGAGGATCATATAGCATTTTTACAAAAGGAAGCCATCCACAAGCAAATATATCCCAAAGCTACCAAGAGCATAGTTATACATCTTATGAGCATCACAAGAAAAGTCATAATCTCATATCTAGCATATCATGGTGATCAAAGCATATGAGAGAAGCATATCTCTATGTCATATGATACAAATGCAGTCTATGATACAAAGATGCAAGCATGATATGATACATAGATGAAGATGCAACATGCATATGAACATCATCCCTCCCAACTGAAGCTCAAAAATGAAAAACAACTCCAGGCTCTCCTCGCAAACGGGCAAATGTAGCTTGGTCCAAGGGGTTGGTTAGGATGTCGGTATGCTGCTTTTCTGTTGGCACATGGATGAGGTCTATGTTTCCCTTCTCAACATTGTCTCTCAAGAAGTGGTACCTCACCTCTATATGTTTGGTTCTGGAGTGAAGCACGGTGTTTTTTGGCAACACTAATGGAACTCATGCTATCAAACATGAAAGGTACTTGGGAACACTCCTCACCAAAGTCACTCAGCGTGTATGTGATCCAAAGAAGCTGTGAGCAATAACTAGCGACAGCAACATACTCAGCTTCTGTGGTAGACAGGGCTACACTAGATTGTTTGCGAGAAGACCAAGAAACAAGTGAAGAATCCAAAAACTGGCAAGTACCCGAAGTCGATTTCCGATTGACTCAACACTCCGCAAAGTTGGCATCCAAAAAACCAAGAAGTGAAAGGGAAGAGGACGCAGAGTACCAAAGACCAAGCTCAGGAGTTTATTGAAGATACCTAAAGATCCGCATGACGGCCTACTTGTTGCACTTGGCTTGATGCACAAATGTTCCCTCCTTCGCTTGCTTGTTCTGAAGCCCGAGAAAGAACTGCAACTCTCCCATCAAGGATATCTCGGATTCTTTGCTCATATCCTCTGCAAACCTCACAACCAAAGAGTGAGACGAGCTGCCAAAGACAATATCATCCATGTACACCTGAACAATTAGGATATCATCACCCTGTCTGAGGAGAAAAAATAGTCTTATCGACCTTGCCCATCTCAAACACTTTACTGAACAAGAACCCCCTCAACCTGGCATACCATGCCCTGGGAGCTTGTTTCAGCCCATACAAGGACTTCCTCAGCTTGTACACTCGGTGGGGAAACTCAGCACTCTCAAACCTAGGTGGTTGCCTCACATAAACTTCCTCCTCCAAAAACCCAATCAAGAAGGCACTCTTCACATCCATTTGGTACAACCTGAATCCTTTAGCCACAGAAAAGGCTAGAAGAATCCTGATTGCCTCCAAACAGGCTACAGGAGCAAATGTCTCCTCATAGTCTATCCCCTCCTGTTGGCTAAAACCCTGAGCAACCAACCTCAACTTGTTCCTCACCACCTCACCATTCTCTCCCTCTTTGTTTTTCCACACCCATTTTGTCCCAATGGGCTTGCAGTTTGGTGGTGGCTCTACTAACTCCCACACTTTGTTTCTCTCAAAATTATTTAACTCCTCATGCATGGCATTCACCCAATTAGGACCAGATAGTGCGTGCCCAATATCTTTCGGCTCTAAGGTACCAACAAAAGCTAAATCAGCAAAGTGAGAAGCATTGCCGAACCTGGACCGTGTCGTACGCTAATTGATGTCGCCGATGATTGTCGAGGGCGGATGATCAACTTGAACACACCTTGGTGCCTCTCGCTTGGAGACAACCCCCCCCTCAGCAGCTGCTTCCACTTGATCTTGCTGGATCGTAGGTGGTGTAGGGGATGGACCATCCTGCACCGTAGTCGTCGTAGTGGAGGTAGAGGTTACACGAGTGGCTGGAGCTTCTTCTTCTTCATCATCATCCTCTCCATCATCATCCTCCTCATCTTCAAAGATCATCTTGCCAACTTCGTCGTCACCTGCACACTCAAAGATAGATGAGTTGCATGGTTGGGTCTCATCGAAGGTAACCTCGCAAGTCTCCATGACTTGGTTAGTGTCAAGGTTGAGCACATGAAATGCTCGAGAATGACTAGCATAACCCTAGAAAATTCCATTGGAGGACCTCGACTCAAACTTATCAATCCTACCCTTCTTGAGAATAAAGCACCGACAACCAAAAGCCCTGAAATGGCTCACCCTATGTGCTCGCCCGTGCATGAGCTCATAGCACGTCTTGATCAAGAAGGCCCTGAGAAGTTCCCATCATGGCAAGCGCTATTTCACTGCCTCCACCCAATATCTTCTCGGAGTTTTATGCTCGTCGAGCATCGTCCGAGCCATCTCACAAAGGGAACAATTTTTCCTTTCAACTACACCATTCTGACAACCCACATAGGGAGAAGATAATTGATGTTCATTACCCAAATCACAACAAAAGGTTTCGAAATGATAGTTTTTAAATTTACTGCCATTGTCACTACAAATAGCTCGAACAACATCTCCATTCCTCTCATTCTTCAACCTCAAGATCAGACCCCGGACAAAACTAAATGTCTCCCCCTTGTCAGCCAAAAAGAAGACCCAAGCATAGCGAGAATAGTCGTCCACGATCACAGGAACATACCATTTCCCACCCGCCGAGCACACACGAGCTAGACCAACCAAGTCAATATGGAACAACTCGCATGGCCTCTCTGTCATAATGGATGCCAGAGGCAGGTGAGAGGCGGCGACCATTTACCATGCCTACACAGAGCACATACCAAATCCTTTTGGTATTTCAACTTTGGCAATCCTCAGACCAAGCTTAGCGCACTCAAGCATGACAACAAGTCAAAACTCAAGTGACCTAGTCAACTATGCCATTTCCAAAGCTCCGCCGAAACACCAACAACTAAGCAAAAAGAAGAGCCAACACATTGAGAAAAATCGGCTCTAAAAATCTGACCCTCTGGAACGATCGTGCACATGAGATCACCTCGAGAGTCCAAGACATGAGAACAACCCGTTTTGAAACGGACTTCAAAACCCTCATCAAGAAGCTGGGAAACACGCAGAAGAGTCACAGACTCACTCACCTTCACCGTGCCCACTGAAAGCACTCTACCTTTCCCATTGTCCCCAAAAGTGACGTACTCTTTGGTCATCACCGGGGTGAGGCTGGAGAACCACCTTTGATCTCCAGTCATGTGTTGAGAGCAACCGGAGTCGATCAACCAAAAGTCCTCCATGCCTCCCACCTGCAAAATAAAAAACGAGAGCGAGAGTGAGCAAATGACTCAGCACAGGGGTTAGTACAAAACGAATCCAACCAGTGTCGTGCCATTTGCTCAAAAATGGGGTTAGAAAAATCCATCATATCTCTCCTAGGTGGAACACCCACATGTCCCCTTGGAGGAATATGTGTACAATGAAGGGGAGACCATGGCCTGTAGCTCTTCTGGGACCTAAAACTGCGATCATTCCCCCCATACTCATATTGGCCACGAGTGAGGGAATGTCCAGCAAACTCACCACGCCCAAACCCAACACGCCTACCACCTTCTCTTTGTGGTGGCTCACCTCGAGGCACAGACTCACGCCTCTCCCAAGGGTAAATGGTACGCACCATATCCTCACCTCCCGACATCAACCTAGGCTCTAGAACACCACGAGAAGGGCGGTATCTGTCCTTGTTGGCCAACTCTCTAGCCAACCTCTTCTCATGCTTCCTCCTGAAGCAAAACTCAGCAAGGTGCCCATCCCTCCCATAATGCTCACAATGGAAGGGTTTTTGTTTTGGCTTTGGTTTTGGGCTCTGTTTGGGCTCTGGCTTCTCCTCACTCGATTTCTCTCCCTTCTTCCCAAAGAACTCATTCCCCATGACTCTTGAACTTGATGGGTTTTTGGAAGTCATCGATATGTGGAGGAAACACGGGTGGAGCTGGGGTTGTGTCTAGTCGATTCCTAAGAGGATTTGGCTTAGGAGTATAGGCATTTTTGTGGCGGGTTCTTGGTGGCTCTGGGATATCTCCGATCTTTCCCTAATTCTCACCACTTCCCTCACCAACCTTGTTTTCCCCAAGGGCTTCCCCATCATAGTGCTTGTATGTCTTGATCATCATCCTAAGTTGAGGTTCATGATCAAACAACCAACCCATCATCTTTCTCAACTCATCATTTTCATCTTGCAAGCGATCAACATAGTGTGCAATCTCACAGCATTCATTTCGCAAGTAAAGCATGATGTAGGAATAGGAGCTTTCAGCTAAGCCTCTAGTGATCTAGCATAAACAAGTGACACATCTAGCTTCTCATGCAAAATAAGACAAGAAGAGCAAGCACCAAGCAAGGAGGGCCTAGATTTCATCTTATCTAACTCAACCCTAAGCACATCTAGTTCCTCGACCTTCGAGGCATACTTCTCCTTAAGCACAGTCAAGTCATCAAGGTAAACAAAACAATTAATGCATTAAGGTACATTGGTCACAATAGGATCAGACTTAAGAGAATCTATTTGAGCCCTAGCATCATCAAGCAAAGATTCTAACTCAACCACCTTCTCCTTAGCCTCTCCAATCAAAGACCTATACTCCCTCTTCTCCTTGTTGGTTTTATCTAAGCACATCATCACGGTTGTTAAGCAAATAATTTAACCTAGCATTCTCCGCTATCAAGAAGGATGGATCATTGTTTACCTCTTCCTCGGAGTCGGAGTCTGAGTCATCCTTGTTGCTCTTCTTGCTTGCGGAGCTATGTGCCATGCTGCAAAAGGCTTGGTGTGACAACCCCATCCGAGATAATTTCGTACTATCGCCTAAACCACTCTATTTGGTCATTAAGCGATAATAAAGAATCATCATGTTGAGTGTTGTCGGGTTTACACCCGGTAAAACACTTGAAAATACAAAGAGGATTGAACGTATGCATTGAAACTCTCACGAAGGAGAGTCCAGAGTGCCTTACAAAGTAACATCAAATTCCCCGTAGGGTCCATTATTACAAATCATTGTTCTTGACATGAAAGTAAATGGTTTAGAGTTTATTAAAACAATGGAAGAAACTAAACGGTACGATCAACATCATAGGAGGCATGTCCATGATGCAATCACTCGTCATCATCCACCCATTCCAGCTCCCAGCTGGGTTGAAGTTCTCCAGGCCAAACATCATAAGCATTACCTGGAAACAACATTTAAATAGCAAGGCTGAGTATACTAATACTCAGCAAGACTTACCTATATAAAAGAAAGACTTTCCCTCTAATCATGCAAGGCTTTTAGATAGTGGGTTTGTTTGACAAAAAGCTACTAAGTAGTGAATTATTACTTTCACATTTTAGCTCATGTTCTAGTAGAAGTAATCATTACTAGATAAGCAAATATTGCAATCATAGTTGTACAAACAATTAATCAAATAATAATCTTTACAAAGTTCCATCATAAAGGGATATCATGGCCAGTAGATTAAGTAGTCTCAGATGACGGTGAGAGGCCGACAATCGATTGATTCAAACCTTGCAAGATGGACCTAAACACACGGGAGGTTCCCTCACTAAGAGTTCACCAACCAGGCGGTTCCCGTCATTCCTCGGATCGGGACCAGATGCTACAGTCTCAAGTACAAGGTTTACTGGGCTACGCCACCAAGGTCACCTAGCCTCATGCAAGTACTTAGGTCCATATTAACCTTAACAAAAGCATTTAACAATTTTCCATTAAAAGATAATCAAAAGGGCTTATCTAACCATCTCTTTATGGTGACTGCGTACACATCTAAAAGAATGATTAACTTAATTGCACAAACAGCAAGGAGATGAGTTCCCACTCCTTAAATTACTTTCCTTGTACAAGCATAACAAGGGTGACTTTTCCATTTATTTCCCTCACTAACCTAATATAGTTTTTCTATTTTTAATCAACCATCAATTCTTTAAAATAGCCCAACAACACTCACTGGTCTCTCTGACTAGGAACCACTCACTAGGACAACAAGCAACCAAGTTTGAGCCACTGAAAATAATGCACACAATTAAAGGCATTTCTAGCTTGCAATAAAAGGATAAATGCACATATAAAAATAATATAAAAGTTCTAGAGCCAAACTTTCTCCTACATATTCTCTGGTCTACACAACTATAGCCATTAAAGATCTTGATCTACACCTTTATGATTAAAAAAACATAAATCAGTAATAAATATTTCTACCATTCCCAAAATCAAGATTAACTCCGTGGAGGTACTTTTAGGCATAACATAACTATCCCCAGAAGTATAGCTCAAAACTCTATTTACTTTTTGCTACAAAAATCATACCTACAGGAAAGGGATAAATGCAAGATAAATCATAACTAAAGATTCCTTTAGTAACTTTGTGCAAATTTTTGCACAGGACCTAGACATGCTAGTACCCACAACATATCCAAAATCCAGCTCCTGAACATGTGTGGATTTGGCTGCACAACAGATCTAGGTAAAATGGTTTTCTATTTTTCATGTAAAAACTAAAGCTAAAAAGTATATACATGTTTTATAGAAGTTGTAGTTCTAGTCACACAGAGCACGACAAAATTGGGTTTGCAATGGTTAGATTTTTCTACGATTTTAAATGAATTTTACAAGTCACTGGATCAAAGGGGAAAAACCAGAAGAATCTATTTCTACCCAAGTCCCAAGAAAGATTTGAACCCTCACACAACAGCCCTTGGGTTTTGCACTCAAGTCCCAGAAAGATCCCAATCATCACAAGTGTACCCTTCTGTCGCGGGGAGGGCTCGCCGGCGGCGATAGTCGGCCGGGCTTGGACAACAAATGGCACGGGGCTCTCTAAGTGCTCACCTCATATCGATTGATTGCCCAGGTGGGGTCGAATCGGCCTCCGGCTATGGTCGGCGGCGAAGCAGTGATGACACAGCCGCCGTGGCTCGGGTTCCGGCGCAATGCAGGTGAGGCTAGGCCATCGTGTGCATGTGGGAGATCAGGTGGGTGCTAGGGGGAAGCTTAGGGTCGCTGGTTCGCTATGGGCATGAGCGGAGCAGCAAGAACACCGGCGACACCAATGGTGCATAGCGGCGGGTGGCGGGGTTGCTCGGATGCGCGAGGAAATGAGGCAGGGGGGTTTATATGCCCCGTGGCGCATAGAGACAGTTTCACCTCACCTCCGTGGCCTACATGAGCTCCAGCATGGGCGTGGGGTGGTGGTGACGTGCGGTGGAGCCGGCGGCCAATGGAGAATGGCGGTTCGCCCGCCGGCGAGTGCGCACAGGCCGCGTGGCACCGGCCTAAGCTCCCTGCTCGCATCATTGGCCCTAGATGCACAGTGGCGTCGCGCACGAGCCTCGGACTGCTTGGTCCTCTGGCGCCTTGGTGTGCGTGCGCGGCCCGTGTACGGCGCGGCCGACGTGGTGGGTGCGTGGCGCGACGTCACGCGCGGGTTCGCCCAATTCAAAAACCGTTCGACTGAACCTTCTTTGAATCAAATTTTCTCCAGATTTTGAAATAGAAGAGCACCAACCGTTGAATACAAAAGTTGCTCACCAACTAATTCTCTACCAAACCTACAAAAGCTCTAGGGTGGTTTGATGAACCGATGGAGCACAAATTGCAAGGAAACTTGACAAAAATCTCGGCGCCTGTGAATAGTAATCCAGCACAATGATTGTTCTTTTTCACTATCTTACACTTCAAACCAGCAATGCCACTCAACAGAGAAGTTGTGCGCCTTGGCAAACTACACATTTTTCCCATTGGGTGATTTTGAAGTGTTTAGTGGAATTTTGGAGAACATGCCAAAAGTTCTAGGATGCCATTGAAGGTCAAAGTGAAAACTAGGGGTTTAAGCTAGGGTTTTGACTTGGAGTTGACCAAGGGATGAAAGGGGATAGATTAAGAGGTTTTTTAGCACTATTCACCACTGAGCAAAAACACGGGGTGTTACAGTCTACCCCCCTTAACCCGAATCTCGTCCCGAGATTCGAAATTTAAGAGATACGCGGGAAGAGTTCACTTACTAGTTTGACTCGGAAGAAAGTCTGGAGACTTGGTGTTTAGGAAGTGCTAAGTCTCCCACGTAGCTTCCTCCTCTGTATGGTGACTCCATTGTATCTTGTACATATTTACCCTTTGTCTCCAGGTTTGATCCAATATTCTCATTGCATATTCTGCTAGTGATAGATTTGGTTCTATTTTTGCATTGGTCTCCTCAATTATTTGTGCTTCCGAAATTTGTTCGCACTTCTTCAATTGTAAGAAGTGAAACACGTCGTGCAGTGCTGACAGTCGGTCCGAAAGTCGAATACGGTAGGCAACCATACCGAACTTCTCGGTGACTTCATAAGGTCCAATATAGTGTGGGGCTAATTTCCCTTTTACTCCAAAGCGTTGTACCCGTTTGGTTGGAGATACCTTTAGGTAGACGTAATTACAAACTTCAAACTCTCGAGGAGCTTTAGCCTTGTCATGGTAACTCTTTTGCCTCATTTGAGCTGCTCTCAAATTTTCTCTAATCAAACATACCTTCTCTTTGGCTTCTTGCACTATTTAGGACCAAACAACGTTCGCTCACCTGCTTATGACCAATTTAACGCGGTACGACACCTTCGTCCATACAAAGCTTCGAAAGGAGCCATCTTTAAGCTAGCTTGATAACTATTGTTATAGGCAAACTCTGCTAAGGCTAAGCATTTGTCCCAAGTCTTGTCAAAGTGAATGACGCACGCTCTCAACATATCTTCCACAATTTGATTTACTCTCTCCGTCTGACCATCGGCCTGTGGGTGATAGCTGGAGCTATGGATTAACTTGGTACCAAAGGATTTATGAACTTGTGCCCAAAAGCGAGCAACTAACTGAGTGCCTCGGTCTGACAAGATAGTCTTTGGAACACCAAGCAAGCGTACTATGAGATCAACATAGATTTCCGCGTCGACAAGATAGTCTCTATAACACCATGCAAGCGTACTATGAGATCAACATAGATTTCCGCGCAGCGCTCGACTGAATAGGTAGTGTGAACAGGAATGAAATGGGCGGCCTTGGTCAGCCGGTCCACTATTACCCAAATGGAATCATGCTTCCGGGGTGTGAGAGGTAACCCGACGATGAAATCCATGCTTATGTTGTCCCACTTCCATGCATGAATAGACAAAGGTTGCATTTGACCTGCAGTCTTTACGTGACTAGCTTTGATTCGTTGACAAGTATCACAACCAGACACATACTCGGCTGTTTCACCCGTCATGTTTGACCACCAAAAGTTTTCCCTAAGGTCTCGGTACATTTTGGTGCTACCTAGATGAATGGTGAATTTAGAGAGATGAGCCACATCCAAAATTTCCTTATTTAAGTCCCGATCCTGGGGAATGACTAATCTTTGACCAAACCATTCAACTCCCTTGTCATCCCTCCGGAAACAATTACATTTGGGATTTCCCTCCGACAACTTCTGTATAATTTTCTGAATCTCATCATCAACGAGTTGAACCCTAGCAATTCTTTCATGAAGAGGGGACTCGATCGAGACGACATAAAGATTTCCATGCTCGACCAACTCTAAGTTAAGCTTCCTCATTTTTTCACATAAAGCCTCATTATACGGATCTAGTGTCACGTAGTTGCAATGCTTGCGACTAAGCGCATCCGCAACCATGTTGGTTTTGCCGGGATGATAATGGACTTCGAAATCATAATCCTTTATCAATTTCAACCATCTTCTTTGCCTCATATTTAGATCTGACTGAGTGAATATATATTGGAGACTCATGTGATCGGTGTAGATATTGCAGCGATTTCCCATCAGATAATGCCGCCAGATTTTTAAGGCATGAACAACCACTGCTAGCTCAAGATCAAGAGTAGGATAATTCTTCTCATGAGGTCGAACTTCCCGTGAGGCATAGGCAATGACTCGGTTTTCTTGCATAAGCACGCAACCAAGCCCAGTGCCCGAAGCATCACAAAACACCTCAAAGGGCTTTGACATAATTGGCTAGGTTAACACCGGGGCTGAGGTTAAGTGTTCTCTCAAAGTGTGGAAGGCTTTATCACACTCTTCACTCAATACAAACTTAACACCCTTCTTCAATAGTTCAGTCATGGGCTTAGCTACTCTGGAAATGTCCCGAATAAATCGACAGTAATAGCCACCTAGACCTAGAAAACTACGGATTTGATATACCGACATGGGTGGCTTCCAATCCATGACCTCCTGCACTTTGCTAGGATCCACGAGTATACCATCCATGGAAATAGTGTGACCCAAGAATTTCACCCTATCCAACCAGTCACATTTAGAGAATTTAGCATAGCGTTTGTGATCCCTCAAGCGCTGCAAGACAATACGAAGATGTTTCGCATGCTCGGATTCATTCTTGGAATAGATGAGAATATCATCAATGAATACCACTACGAACTTGTCCAATTCATTCATGAAGACTGAGTTCATAAGGTACATGAAATAGGTAGGTGCATTTGTGAGACCGAAAGACATCACCAAAAAATCATAAAGACCATATCTGGAAGAGAAAGCTGTCTTCGGAATGTCACTTGATCGAATCTTAATTTGATGATAGCCCGATCGAAAATCGATCTTGGAAAAGACCTTGGCACCAAACAATTGATCAAAGAGAACATCAATGCGGTGCAAGGGATATTTATAATTGATTGTCACCGCATTGAGTGGACGATAGTCAACACACATCCGCAAACTACCATCTTTCTTCTTCACAAAAAGAGCGGGACTTCCCCAAGGATAAGAACTTGGGCGAATATACCCCTTATCAAGCAATTCTTGCAATTGATTTTTCAATTCGGCTAGTTCTTTAGGTGGCATACGGTAAGGTCTTTTAGAGATAGGTGCGGTGCCAGGTTGAAGCTCTATGACAAATTTGACGTCCCTGTCTGGTGCATGCCAGGCAAGTCATCGGGAAAGACATCTGGATACTCACACACCACTGGGATGTGTTCTAGCTGGATGGTAACTGCAGCATAGGAACAAGGATTTATGCATTCTATTTTAGGCAAAAACAAGGTGGTGTGAACACTAGTAGGGGAATGGATTTTTACCATTCTTGTAGCAATGTCTGAAATGACTTGATGTTGGGTCAACAAATCCATACCTAGGATCACATCGATACCCTCTAGATTCAAAGCCATTATGTTTGTGGGGACAAGTTTGCTTCCTAGTTCAAGTGGCACTCTCAAGACTAAGGTTCCAAAGGTAACTCGCCCACCAGGCGTGGTTATCAAGAAAGGTCGGTTCATATGACAACTCTTCACACCAAGCTTGCTCAAAATTTTTTCATTTATGAAACTATGTGTAGCACCTGAATCAAATAAGACTTTAACTAAAAAGCCTCAGATAGAAAATATACCCGTTAGCACTGATGCTCCTTCGGGCGTGTTCACCGTTGAGGTGTAGTTCAGTTTGCCCTGTTTGACTTGCACCACGGGCTTCTTGCCTTGATTGCCCTGACGGGACCCTGAGCCTTTACCTTGCTTGTTTTGCTTGGGTTTGGGGCACTCAGTAATGTAGTGTCCTGGCTGCCCACAATTATAGCAGCGACAGTCTTTAGCAGCATTATTGTTGTTATCTGGGGTTGCGCTAGGCTTGTAGGGCTGCTGTTGTGCCTTTCGATACTGGAAATTTCCAGACGGCTTGTTCTGGGATGGGGTACCCTCTAGTGTCTAGTTGAAGATGACTGGGGAGGACCCTGAGTACCCCTCTTGACAAAGCGAAACTTCTTGCCCGATCCACCAGTAGCAGTGAATCCGGCTTGCCTCTTCCTATCCTTCTGAGCCTTGGTCATGGCATCTTCCTGAGAAATGGCATTGTTCACAAGGTCCTGATAACTGTTAGGCTCATAAAGGTTAAGCCTCTCATAGAGATCCCCGTGTAGCCCATCACGGAAACACTCTATCTTCTTGGGATCGTTGTCAACATGATGCCCACCATACTGACACAAAGCATTGAACTTCTTAGCATACTCATAAACCGTGTCAGAACCCTGCTTTAGTGCAAGCAACTCCTTCATCTTTTTGTCCATTAGACCTTTAGGAATGTGATGTTCCTTGAAGGCCCTCTTGAATTCAGCCCATGTGATTTGATGTCCCGCGGGAATCATAGACTTGGAATTCTCCCACCATATCAGCGCTGCACCGTGGAGCTGGAGGGCAGCGAAGCTGGCCTTGCGCTCTTCGGATCAAGGCAAGGTAAACACCGAAAACTTGGCTTCAATTGTTCTGATCCACGCATCTGCAGCCAGTGGCTCTTTGGCCTCCTCAAAAGTCGGGGTCTTCATGGCCTAGAAATGCTCATACTTGGTGACTCGAGGCTGGCCATCAAGATTCTCCCCACGAGGATTGTTCTGCAGCTGCTGAGCAGATTGCTGCTGCATTTGCAAGAGCTGGCGCATCACTTCAGTTTGGGTGACCATTAATTGCTCTTGGCTGGTCATGTTTGGAGGAGGGGGTGGAGCGTCACTCCCACTTGCACCAAAACCATTAGGGGATGCACGGGTTTGTACCACCATCTGAAATTCATTAGGTTTTCATTAGCCACATATTCGCAAGCTTGTTTACATTATCCACAAGAAGAATATGCAAGACGAAAACATCATAACATGAATTTGTTGAAAACCGACAGCGTAGCTGAATTGATAGAAAATTCATAACTCTCTGCCCCCATTAGGAACAATTCTCATTTTTGGTTAGCAAGTGCAAGATTTCATAAGGTCCAACATTGGTATTCAACCTCAGGTCCAATTCCAACGTTATCATGCCCGAAAAATTCCGTAACCGAGGTTCTGCCTAGCTGTTTTTAATAGAGGCCGAACTGCATAAGTTTCGCCAAAACTCTCGTTACGCTTATGCAATCGTGGCAAATTTTGGCGAGCATGATTTCCACAACATACCATACAACTTTGATATTCAACACAAGGTGAAATTTTGATCACTACAATCCTAAATGATTCATTGAAAGCAACAACTCAAAGGTGTTCATCCAAGCATTACATGATGCGAAGTCTTTGGATCACCTACACACTATGTACAACAAAAGCTCATCACACGTACTCTCCGAGCAGCCTTGACACTTCCACAAAAGCTAGCTGAAAAGGCTAAACTAAGAGTACCTGATTTGCCTTCTAAGGACAACAACTAAACTACTAGTAGCCCACAGTGGAGCCAGCACTAGTGTCCGGAGAAGCGAGTGGCGGACCGTCAACAATGTCCTCGCTCAAGCCCGAAGCTCCCTGTAGCTCGTCCGGAGCAGCAGGTACAGCCGGTGGAGCGATCGGTGGCTGCTGCCCCTGGTGTGCCAACACCTGCCACACCTCCACCTCTATCTCCAAGTCCGCTACCTAGTTCTACATCTCCACCACGTTCTGCACCAAGGCAAAACGCTGGGCCTCCGTGTGAGCTAGCTGCACTTGAGTCATCTCGAGAGCGTGGTCTCTGGCGTGCAACTGCTCCATGAACTCGGCACACTCCTGGCACCACTGGATACGCTTGTGCTGAAGCGCAACAATCTCCTGTTGGAGGTGAACTACGGTTCGTCACTCAAACTGGAGGTCAAGGGAGAGAATATCCCTCATTGCCGTGGCGTCCATCAACACAACTGAAAGCATAACCTGAGTGGATAGATGAAACACCTGCATGTTGTAGACCACCTCCAACAACCTCAGAAGCTGGCGCACAATGACCTCTGGAGGGTCAGTCGTGAGCAACACGTCGGTGAGCGACATATGCTCACGCCAAGCCGAGTCAAGGGGGTCCATGGCCGCGAACAACCCTAGCGTACTGAGCATCACCTCGTCAGGGTGCTGCTCGCAGAAGGTGTGGAGGATCCGCATGGCCGCGGACTCGACTGACTCGACACCGCGGTGAGCGAAAAACATCATGCTCAAGTCCGCCCACTCCGGGTGCTTGGGGTGAGGTAGCACAGTTGTTGTCGTGCGGGCGTAGGGAACACCCTGGTCCCAAAAGGAGACCACCTCATACAGCGGTGGCGTAGTGTAGCCAACCTCACTGAGAGTCTCCCACAAAATGCGGGGAAAACCCTCCTAGTGAAAGGCATCAGTGCGAATGGTACGGTCCGCGTCGATCTCGTAGACTGGTGGTTGCACCATCTGTACAAAATAGGAACTACATGTTAGACATCGAAATGACATCAACACGAGAAAGGGCATAAAATCTGGCAGTTACGAACGAAAATTCATAACATAAAAACGAGGGCCCCAAAAATTCTCAAAATTCTACAGCAACTCAAGGATATAATTATGCACACTTTTGGTATTCAAAGGTAGCCCTAGATTGGATTGGAACAAGCTCGAAAAATTATATTTTCAGAGGAAGGTTACCCAGAAAGACGCAGGACAGAGACTTACTAAACTGAGCATAACTCCTGACAGAAAAGTGCTAAAATCATGAGAAATTCACAGTAGATGCTAAATTGGATAAGAAACAACTTTCCTAAAGGATGTCTAGTCAGAATCCTTACAGATTTGGCTCTAAAAATTATGAAATGACAGCAATATGTGCCAGACATTTTCTAAAATCAAAAGAGAGGAAAACCTTATCTAAGATCAAGCAATCACCCTATGAAATATTACTCAAACATGCACTAACAAATTTTAGGTTCAACAAGATTTCAATCATGATGCACATGTCTTAAACGATCTCACACACAATGATCCCAAAAGACGTAGTTAGTGCCGGTGGCAAGCTTATAACCGGCTATCCTTATAATAACTAGTCGGAGCTACTCGATTCACACTTATCTTCTTACGAAATGTAGTTAGTGTACCTACAGGAAAGAACCCTCTGTGCCAGCACGTCATAGAAGCATCCACATACATTACCGTTCAATATAGAAATGGTATCCATACGTCAAGCTGCTGCATGGACAGCGTCCAACCTCGAACACTCTCCATTTGAACGGATTGTATCCTTGCCTCGCACATTCGACATGCGAAATGCACACGTATGACAAACGTGGCGACACCACAACCCATGACATGTTCATCTTGAATAGAGCAAGTCATCCATTATATGACTTCATATGGAAGGCACACGTATAAAACACGTGAGTGACCAGACGCGAAGATGGGACCCGTTGAATAGATCACTCCATCAACCCTCGCAATTCCCGTGATGCAGCACAACACACGTATAAAACATGTGGCTCATCTAGTCTGGTTGTGCAAGAAAGTAAGTCTAACACAAAGTAAAGTGATGGAAGTTAGCAAAATATACAATTGTCGGTGTTTTAGACCGGCAACCTACCAAGAGAAGTACCCGAGGTAGAAGAATGTGGCCTCGCCGAGACCGGTAACTCGAAGGAAGAGACACGTGGCACACAATTTAGACAGGTTCAGGCTGCGAGGTGTGTAATACCCTATGTCCTGTATGCTACGTAGCTCTGGATTGATTGGGTGTGTTTACAAGATGATGCGTACAAGAGAGGTAAAGGTCCCTGCCTCACCTTATATAGCCCGAGAGGAAGGGTTACAAGTCGGTTTGGGGAGAGGGTACTAGTCGTGTACGTCTAGGAGTTCTCTACATGGTACAGGACATGAATAGCTTCCTATCCGAGTACTTCTCCAACGAGGTCCTTGCGCTTCACGCCAACAGGTGCCGTGCAGCCCAAGTCGAGTAGTCCTAGGGGCCCACCGAGTAGTCGGTCCTGGTACCCACCGAGGTAGTGGGCCCAGGGAGGTCCATACGACAAGCCCCCGAGTACTTTGTAGTCGAGTAGGATAGATTCGAGTAGTCTTGACGGCCTTGACGAGTAGTCCTCAAGCGTCCTTGAGTATGACAAGCCGAAAGTCCTCAAGAATACTTGAAGCATCCTGAGGCTGGAAGGTACTCCAGCTGATCCGTGAGTAGTCTTGAAGTCTTCTCGAGTGGTTCCAAAGCATCCTCGAGTTCTTCTCTTGAAGGTCTTCAATAGTACTTGCACTATCTTGAAGAAGAAGCCATACGGAAAATGCGATTTGAAGAATCGCATTCTATATGGAATGTAGCCCCCGAGCCTTAGGTTGAATCATAGATTCAAGTTGAGGGTCAATCGAAAGTTCTGCCAAGATTATTATCAGATGGTGAGATCTGGACAGCCCACGGGGGTGTTAATCCCTGTGGTTTAGTTGTTCGGCGGGGAGGAGTCTAAGGATAAGAACTCGAAGGTCGCGCACGAGTATGCGGAACACAGAGAACACGGCAAGTTTATACTGGTTCGGGCCTCCGGAGTGTAATACCCTACGTCCAGTTGTCGGTGTAGATTGCTTGAGGATTGCGTGATTGTACAAGGGTCGCCTCGTCCGCCAGCGGATGAGGTCGGTTCTCAGACTCCTGGACGGTTACGACCAGGAGACCTAAGTCTACGTTACACATCTTGGCATATCCCGTCGATCTGCTTTGGTCATAATCCACTGAAATCTTGTCATGTGCGCCAAGTCTTGAGGTCGTGGCGAATGAGGTCGTCTGGGGAATCTTCTGGAAGGTCTTCAAGAGGTTGTGTGAGCCTCCAACTAGGTCGGTTGGGCCCACCAATAGGTTGACAGGTCTTCTAGTAGGCCGGGCCCACTTGTCGAGAACGGCCGTGAGCCTGGTCGGTGGGGACCCAGGGGTACCCACGTCTCACAAGCCCCCGAGCGAGCTGTATGCGCAGCGACCTTAGAAAGGTCATGACGAAGTCGAATAGCTATCGACAGGTCGAATAGCATACGCGTCGGTCCAAAAAGAAAAGAAACAAATCAGCGTAGCAGCCGACCTGTTTGTAGTCTTGCCGAACGAAGAGAGGTCGAGTGACGTCCTATAGGAAGCAGGCTTCCAATGGATCGACAACGATGATGAAAAAATTCAAAGGGCATCGAAGATGCACTCATGACTAGTATCCGAGCATCATGGCGGGAAAGATGGCCGGTACGATGGTCCAAAAAATAAGAAGAGAAAAAAAGTAGATCGAGTAACGATGTGATGAGAAACGGTTTTCCCAATCAGGTCGGTATGACGAGGAAAACAAGAGGGCGTCAAAGACGCACTCGTAGAGTAGTCCCCGAGCATTGAAGCAGATAGCATGACTGGTTTGATGCTCCAAAAAGAGAAGAAAACTGAGTCATGGTCTTGATCGAACGAAGTGAAGAGTCACCTAGATCTCCTAGCACAGCTGCAAGGAGTTTGGCAGGGCCGACCTCAGGGAGGCCTTGTAGGCGTGCCGACCTTAAAGAGGCCTCAAATCAACAATGCCCAATATCCGAGGATACCCAATAGAATATTGAAAGGTGTGTTGCGTGAAGGGGTTGTCAACCGTGAAGCTTGGTAAAGTGATGTTAATCTTCAACGTATGGAGTGTAGAGACACCCAGATATCTTGCATAGCTGCAAAAAGTCTGGCAGAGCCACTCGATGCCGACCTCAGGGAGGTCTCAAAAACATAAGCGCCCAAGCACCCAGAATTACTTGGCAGGGCCATCAGGCGCGCACCCCACAGAGAGGCCTTCATTCCCGACGTAAAATCCTTGGTGTCCAGAGTAGGCAGGCAGGGCTACTAGAGCACAACGACCTCGGAAGGCCACACGTCCAGGGCGCCCAACTAGGTTGGCGGAGCTGTATACATACCGAGGTATTACATGACCTAAGTATTAAGGCACGCCGACCTCAAGCAGGTCGTTTTGGTGTCCAGATGACCAGCATAGCTGCTAACCATCCAGCAGAGCCATTAGACCAAGGTATTGGCGACCTTAGTGATAGGCACATTGACCACGGGGGCCCGATGAAAATTGTAGATCTCCTTGAACGCTTCTGATCTCCGTGGCACTATTCATCTCAAGGCGCCCAGAAGGATCTGGTAGAGCTGCGAGGCACGCCTACCCCGGAAGGTCTTCAATCGAACCTACGACCATTCTGCTCAGGAAACAAAAATATAGGCTGATTAGAATAGGTCCGTTTACGTGTAGAGCCATAGCGTGTGCACCAGGACGCAGAGCCTAGCGGGTGCAAATAACATTCATCAGGTCGTAGAAGTAGGTCGTGGAGTTGTCGTTGAAGCGGGGGTTAAGGTAGGCGCGGAGCCCTCTGACGCAAGGTCAGGTTTTGTCTTGTAGCGTAGACTGCAGGGTCATAGGTCAACAGTGGTCGGAGATGCTCTTGCCACCCAGAAAACGACAAACTGCCCACTGATCGAGAAGTTACTGTAGCCATGTGACCTCTGCGGCGGGGCTCAGGCATCATTGATGCACAAATGACAAAGGCGTCGTGAGTCAGGGAAATTAACGTCGTCGCCTTTAATGATGCACAGGCTGCAGGTCCCTCCGTCACGTGGAGACAGTGTCGTTAAGTCGCCAGCTGCCCAAGGCGTGGCGTCTGCTATAAATAGCACTGTGAAGCTGAAGGAAGCAAGCACCGAGCATTGTTGAGCTATGAAGCCGCAGGGTAGTTCTTTGGCCATGCCATGGGCATGCAGCCGTCCACCAGAATGTAGAGTTGTGTTCTTGTAGGTGTTTGAAGCTAGGAGAATTCTCGCGAAGTGCGGGCAACATCTCTATCTACTGGAGCCAGCCTTTGCGTGGTACCAGGCAGAGTTTGGAGGTGCTGCTGTTCGAGCTGGGGCTATATCGGGACGTCTCTGGTGAGCACTAGGAGTTCACTAGAGCTTGGCGTTCCGCACTGAAGAGCAAGCTCGTGTCTCCATTCCAATAGTTGGAGCTGAGCATGCCTTAGATTGCATGTTGTCCTGAAGTTGTCTCCCACTCGTCCGCCATCAAGGTCCTGATGCTAGGAGAAGTCTCGCGACGTGCTCTGCTTCAGCGGAGTAGATCGTGGTGACCACTCCGGGTGGCTCAAGCCTTGTGGTATATTTGTCTTGTGTGCCGGGTTTTGGACCCAATGAGGTCGCAGGCGACTTCTGTACCTTCGGATTTAGAATCTAGTAAGGTCGTTGGTGGCTTGTACCTTGGGGTTCTGGATCTGATAAGGCTGTAGGCCGATACACCCCCTCGGATTCTGGATCCAGTGAGGTCGTAGATGGCTTGTACCTTTACGTGGTCCATGTAATGTTCGCTCTCTTCTGTCATGTATTTGGTCGTTTGACAAAATGATTCGTCGAAGACCTGATTTTATATGATGGGGGGGCTTGCAATTCGTGTTTGCCATCAGGACGACCTAATGTTGTCTTCTTTTTTGGCTGACGACCTAAATTTAGGTTTAGGTCGTGGCGCTTGGTCTGTTGGCGAAAAATCCGCTTTGATCTTCTCGCTGAGTTCTCGGAATAAAGCCATTGGGGCGTGTTGTACGGAGCAAGGAGCCGCAACGGATAGATTGAGTGGACCCCGCTATAAATAGAGTGAACCGGGGCGGGTTTGACACCATTCCCTTCATCTTCTTGCTCCCGTCGCCCTCGCTCCCGTCGCTCTCGCCTTCCTTTGTGCTACAGTGACCTTGCGGCCGCCTTTCTCCCGCATCCACGCGCCCATCCTCCTCCTCCTAGACTCGTGCTAGCGCCGCCGCTCCACACCGTGCTCCTCCAGCGCATGCGCACCAAGACACTCTGCCCCATTAGATCCACCGCGAACCATAGCAGAGAGATGGCGGCAGAGGAGGCTTGCATCTCGGACCCTCAGGCTGTGTAGGTCTAGTCGACGATGACCGAGGCCAAGATCTAGATGCTGGTGGACCAGGGGCTACAACGGCCAAAGACGGAGGTGGAGTGGAGGGCCGCCGCTGGGAAGATTTCCCGAGTGAGGACGTCAAGGAGCAAGTCGTCTTCTGTTCTTTCTTCGAGCGCGGCTTCATCCTCCCCGCGGGAGATTTCTTCCGCGGCCTTCTGTACTACTACAGATTGGAGTTGGTACACCTCGTTCCTAACTCCATTACTGTAGTGTCTACTTTCATTCATTTCTGTGAGGCCTATCTGGGGATACTGCCTCACTTCGGGTTGTGGAGACATTTCTTCTGTGTAAAGAGCACTGGCAAAAGGTCGGGGCCAGTGGGGGCTGTAATGTTGAACTTGAGGTGAAGCCTCAAGGCTGAGTGGATAGACACCGACCTCCCCGACAACACCACCGGGTGGAGTCGGAGTGGTTTTATATTGCGGATCAGATCCCGGGGCTGATGTCGGTGTTTTAGACCGGCAACCTACTAAGGGGAGTACCCGAAGTAGATGAATGTGGCCTCGCCAAGATCGGTAACTCAAAGGAGGAGACACGTGGCACACAATTTAGACAGGTTCGGGCCGCCAGGTGCCTAATACCCTACGTCCTGTATGTTGCGTCGCTCTGGATTGATTGGGTACGATTACAAGATGATGCAATTGTACGCCATGAGATGAGATGATGAGAGAGGGGTCCCTGCCTCGCCTTATATAGTCCGGGAGGCAGGGTTACAAGTCGGAGTAGGGAGAGAGTACTAGTCGAGTACGTCTAGGAGTCTTCCATACAGTGCGGGACACGTACAACTTCCTAACCGAGTACTTCTCCTCTGTAGTCCTTGTGATTCACGCCATCAGGTGCCGTGTAGCGCAAGCCGGGTAGTCCCAGGAGCCCACTGAGTAGTCGGTCCTGGTACCCACCGAGGTAGTGGGCCCAGGGAGGTCCATACGACAAGCCCCCGAGTGCTTTGTAGTCGAGAAGGATAGCTTCAAGTAGTCTTGATGGCCTTAACGAGTAGTCCTCAAGCATCTCGAGTACTACAAGTGAAAAGTCCTCAAGAGTAGTCGAAGCATCCCGAGGCTGGAATGTACTCCAGCTGATGTCTGAGCAATCCTGAAGTCTTCTCGAGTAGTCTCAAGCATCCTCGAGTGCCGCCCTCGAAGGTCTTCAAAAATGCCTGTGTTGTCTTGAAGCCGAAGCTGATATGGAAGTGCGATTGCAAAATCGCACTCGATATGGAGTAGCCCCGAGCCTTAGGTTGAGTTGCAGACTCTGGCTGAGGGTCCATCTAAATTTTTGGCAAGAATATTCCAAAAAATCCGGAGAAAAAACCGAAGGACACGTGGCACGGAGCCCCCGAGCCTTGAGTCGAGTACTTCCTCTCGAATTGAAGGGTCATCTTGTAGAATGTGTCCTGAGATGCTCCTGAATCTTGTCGCTTCCCTGGTAGTCGAGTAGAGGTAGCGGAGCCACCGAGGTGAGGCGCGCCGACTAGTTGAAGTTGACGAGTCACGCGCGGCCGCTGAGTCAGCCGAGCGCGAACTTATCCATCCGGTCGTTGGAGGACCGAGTTGACTTATAAATAGAAGCTAAATCCCTTAGGGGTTTTCACCCTACGCGGCTGTAGCCATTCAAACACATCTTGGCCAGAAAATCGCCACCAATGCGCGCTGCCTCCGCTGAGAGAAGTGTAGATCCGAGTGCGCCGCCAGAGAGAACCACAACGGTAGCCCCCGAGCGAATGCGCGTGAAGACCCCGTGCACTTGGAAGATGAAGCCATCTCCGTCCAAGACCGCGAAGGCCGCCGGCGGGAAAAAGAGGAGTCGCGACGAAGCCGCCGGATCTGCCGCAGGGGCAGCACCGCCGATGTCTCCACCGTGGACAAATCCGAACCACGAATGGAAGAAGTCGAAGGCGAAGACCGAAGACCTGCTAGCCCTCCTCAACAGTGGATTCATCCGGGAAAGGGAGGTGGACATGTGGAGGGCCACCGCCGGGGATCCGTACCCGATGGAGAAGAATGAAGACGAGATCCAGATGTTCGCGCGATTCGCGGAGCGCGGGCTCTCGCTCCCGGCGAGCAACTTATTCAAGGCGCTCATGGGGTACTACGGCATCGAGTACCTCAACCTCAACCCCAACGGTATTTTCCACACCGCCGTCTTCGTCCACTTCTGTGAAGCTTTTCTGGGGATCAAGCCCCATTGGATCTTGTTCCGGAAGTTCTTCCGGGTGAAGCCACAACCGAGCGCCAGCAACCCGCGGGTAGTCGGTGGAGCAGGAATCCAGATGCGGGAGGACGCCGCCGAGCAGTACCTTTCGTACAAGCTCATCGACTCCAACCAACACTGGAAGGTGAAGTAGTTCTACATCACGAACCATTATCTCGGGTTGCCGAAACCGAGCGGGAAGCAGCCCAAGCATCGCTCGTGGTGGAACACGGAGCCGACGATGCAGGAGGGGATCCAGCTCCCGGAGTTGTTGGCGCGGATCAAGGCGCTAAGGGAAGCCGGGCTGAGGGCCGAGCACGTGGCCTTCAGCTTCATGAAGCGCAGGGTGCAGCCACTCATGGCTCGCGACACCCTGGGATTCGAGTACACCGGCGACGATGACACGTCGCGGATGCCTGGAGACGAAGCCGACGACGACGACATTGTCGATAGGCTGGCGCGGATCTTCAAATACATGCCACCGTACACAGCGTGCCCCGTCCCGGAGTACTCCGCCGCGCGCCCGCCGAAGGAGGTAAGTAGCCGTACCCCATGTCGAGTACCCATTATGTGTAAGTAGTCGCACTGATGAGCTGTGCCTTGCAGGACGAATTGAAGAAGTTTGTCTCCGAGCCGCCTCCGCCCCCTCAGGAAGTCGAGATCCCAGAGGAGGGGAAGACCAAAGACAAAGAGCAGCAGGAGGTCGGCGAAGGAGACGACACCGTTGTCGTGGAGGACACGTCCGACGAGGACGACGACGAGGAGACGCTGCAGGACCGCTTCCAGCTGCGGTCGAGGTTCAGCCGTCCTGGCCTACCTCACGTTCCCCTCGTGCAGGATCCACCGGCTAGCCTAGAGGCTAGTCTGGCCGCGCCGCCGCGGAAGCCGCGCAATGCGTCCCGCAAGCGCGTGTCGAAGAAGTTGAAGGTCACCGAGACCACGTCCCCAGAGGTAAGCTGTCTTGAATAGTGTAGTCGAGTACTAGTGTCTCGAGTTGATGTGTTGATGACTGAGCTTCCTTGCTTGCAGGAGGTGCCGCTTATGGAGCCCGTTGATCAGGGCGACGAAGGCGAGTGGGACACGGTGGGGGAGGTCACTGGGAGTCGTAGCCCAGCCCCCACTGTTGAAGAACTCTTGGCGCAGATGGAGCGCCAGCCCTCTGCTCGTCAAGAGAGCACGGAGCCCACAGCTGCTGCTGCGGAAGAAGTGGTGGCCGCAGAAGCGCAGGAGAGCGCTGCACCGGCTGCTCGTACTGCAGAAGGAGCAGCGGTCGCAGAGGCGCTAGAGGAGGCGCCCGCCGAGGCTGGACTGGTGGACATCGCCAGCATCTTACCTGGCGTGCCAGCTGTCGGTGTTTTAGACCGGCAACCTACTAAGGGGAGTACCCGAAGTAAATGAATGTGGCCTCACCGAGATCGGTAACTCGAAGCAAGAGACATGTGGCACACAATTTAGACAGGTTCGGGCCGCGAGGTGCGTAATACCCTACGTCTTGTATGCTGTGTAGCTCTGGATTGATTGGGTACGATTACAAGATGATGCAATTGTACGCCATGAGATGAGATGATGAGAGAGGGGTCCCTGCCTCGCGTTATATAGACCGGGAGGCAGGGTTACAAGTCGGAGTAGGGAAAGAGTACTAGTCGAGTACGTCTGCGAGTCTTCCATACAGTGCGGGACATGTACAGCTTCCTAACCGAGTACTTGCCTCTGTAGTCCTTGTGCTTCACACCATCAGGTGCGGTGTAGCGCAAGCCGGGTAGTCCCAGGGGCCCACTGAGTAGTCGGTCCTTGTACCCACCGAGGTAGTGGGCCCAGGGAGGTCCATACGACAACTGCCGCGGCGAATTGGCCACAAGCTAGTGAAGATTAGTGAGTGGGATCTGGGATTGTCCACCTGCGAACTCGAGGACCTGCAGGGGGTGCTGGAGCTGGTCAGCGACATGGAAAGCCAAGGGGTGACAGAAGCGGCGGTGGCAAGGTCGTTCTACCGGCGAATGATCCAACCGATCAAGGATCCGGTCCACCCGGCATATGAATACTGTGGGCAATCGGATCCCACACGTGAGGTGAACTGCAAGGTCTCCAAGGAGGAGATGGCGGCTAGAGTTTCCTAGATATACATGGGAAGGTCAAGGTGAAGAAGTGCTCGAGGGCACACTCGTTGAAAAGGCCGGCTGATCCGGTAAGATCCCGAGATCTGTCTTTAGGTCGTTGTGCTTAGCCTTCTTGATTCCTTTAGGCCGTACAACATTTACATCGTCTGTTTTGCAGTTGCGCAAGCTCCAGATGTGGTTCCCGGCGCCTCTCCCGGTGGGGGAGATACAGCGCAGGAAGCTGAGGTCAGACCAATATATTCCTCCAGAAGGTCGTCTGCTGGAGAATTATGAGTCGGACTCGTCGGTGGAGGTCGACGAAGACACTGATGCGGAGGCTGGGGCGAATCCAGCCATTGGCGCCGCGAAGTCCCGGTGCAAGACCAGGTCGACGGTGGCGAAGAAGTCTGCTTCGGCCGTCGCTACTGCTATCTCTGCGGTGAAGGCCGCAGAGCAGAAGAAGAAGAGGAAGAGGAGGGAAGCCTCCCCTTCGGCCGTCGCGACGCAACGATTTCTACGCCTCGTTCTCGTGAGGTCGGGTCGGAGGATGAGGAGGGAGAGAAGGAGTAGGAGAACGAGAAGGAGAAAGATGAGGCCGTCGAAGAGCTGCCGGTCAATGAAGGCCAGGCAGCTGAGAGGCCCGAGAGTCCTGCTGCCAAGAGGCAGCAGGAGCTAGTGCAGAAGACGTCGGAGGAGGTCCTCCGACGTGGCTTGGAGGCGCAGCGTAGTGCTGCGGCAACACGGGTGAAGATACCTGCGGCTATTAAGCCCCGGGTGTTTTGGCTGAAGGCTCGGCTTCCGGTGGCGTCGAGGTATGGACTTAGAATCTGATGCAATCTTTACACTTTTGAACGGGATTTTGAAGTATAATTTGTTCTATGCAGGTCGGCGGCAGGGCCGCAGGAGGTGTCGGTTGCACCATCGTCACCCTCCCGCACAAGGACGCCCGAACCACAGGTCGTGGGGGAGGCGCTTGTGGATGATGCCCGGACCGCTACCCCGACACGGGGGTAGCGGAGGGGGCGACGACTTCACTGCTCGTGGCTGACACGAGGGCGGGTTCTTCCCAGCACGCTGCTGAGGGTGTTGAGACCTCAGCTGGGAAGTCGTGCCGACGACCTCCCCAACAGTCGTAGACATTGACCCTATCAGTGCAGTACCTGATGGGGCGAGGGACGTGGCCGAGGACCAGCCTCAGATCAACCTGGCACCGGGAGGTCCAGGAGTATCCGACGCACAGGTACCTGCATCTTCAACTTCGAGCCTGCGGTTGCCTCGTTGATCAATTAATTGGGATCACACCCCATGGCAGGATGATTGGTTCGAGGACAATGAGGACATGTGGGCTTTGCAGACCAGCATCGTCACCATCAACAACGCGCTCATTGTGAGTTGCTTGTAATGTACTATTGCTGTTTGATTATTTTGCTCTTGAAGTATCGCTGACGACCTTGTGGTTTTGTAACAGTCACTGGCGGAGAGGGCCAAGGGCCGGGCCGACCAGCTGTGGCATGCAGAGGAGAAAGAACAACGTATCATCGACCTTGAGTGAGAGCTCAAGGAGGCACGTGAGGCGGCGGCTGCCGACAAGAAGGGGCTTGAGGACGAGCTTGCTGAAGAAAGGCGCAAGGCCGTGGAGGCCACCGCGTAGATTAACACTACGACTACTAGTGAGTTTTTTAGTCTTTGTCCCTTTTTTAACACAAGATCATTAGCCATGAGCTAACTGTTGCGTGTGCAGATTCCCGTAACCGCGAGGAAGAGCTGAAGAATGCTCTAGCGACCTCCAGGAGCAAGATTCATGCCCTGGAGGGCAAGGTCCGGAAGATCGAGGCTGGAGGCCTGGAACTCAAACGGGTGATGAAAGAGGGCACCGAGAGTGAGTACGCCGTATCTCTAAACCTGGCTTATGAGACCGCAGCTCGTCGAGGCCTTGAAGTCGAGTTCGAGGTTGTTTTGAAGTCATTAGAGAGTGACCAAATCACCATTGTTGGGTATGAGGTGGAGCTGAGCGACCTCGAGGGTGCTGCCAATTATTGAATGTCTTGCATACCGGTTCATGAGGAAGTAGGTCAACCGCAGTCCATCGTTGTTCCCACTATTTGGAGGTCGACATGACCAAGATCAAGGCCGGTCCTGACACCACGAAGGACCTTCATGCCCTGGAGCTTGAAGTTAGTTACGCCGCCACCGAGGTGGCAGAGAGCATCGACTTTGAAGGCGACGACGAAGCCTGTGGTGAAGGTGGCGATGGCGGCGACCAGTGGTAGCAAGGAGCTGTACCTCCCCCTCCTCTCTTGTCTTGTAAAAAACTGTGAAGGGGCCTGTGACGAAGTACTTGCCTTTTGCCTGCACGGGTTGTGGTTGATGTCGTGGGTGACGACACTTTGATTTCTTGACTCGCTAACCACTACTCACGGAGAGGCTAGCTTACCGACCTCTTCAGGTCAGCGTGGAGGCTTACGAGAGGTCGACGCGCGAGGGAGGAGCCTGGGGCTCAGGTCTGGCGACATTTCTTGTCAAGCATTACTCGAGGCGGCAGTAGGCTTCATACTCGTTAAGGCTGGTGCCCTTAGGTCGTGCGACCTTTAGGTTGGCTTTAGCCAATCCCCCGAGCATGTCAAGGGGAAAGGACGGAGGACAGTTAGGACCCTCCCAGTTCGTGCGACCCAGATGTTGGCTTTAGCCAAGCCCCCGAGCATGTCGAGGGGGGTTATGGTGTGAGGAAGGAGGAGGTAGTGCTCGACTCATAGCAGAGGACTGCTTGAAATACTTTTTATTTAATCTAAAAATATGAATACAAAAAGGAAAATACATATCTTTTTTTAAAAAAAACTAATCTACGGATAGAATCGTCGTAGATTCTCCACGTTCCAAGGGTTGGGTACCCCTTACCCGTCACCCCACTGAAGCCGATAAGTCGACGGGCTGATTACTTCTGTGACGATGAAGGGTCCCTCCCATGGGGCAGAGGGCTTCTGCATGCCGTCAGTCTTTTGAATGCGTCTGAGGACGAGGTCACCAACGTTTAAGGAGGTCTCCGTAACATTGCGATCGTGGTAGCGACGTAGTTGTTGGTCGTGGCGAGCTTGCCTCATGACAATGGCGAGTCTTCGTTCTTCGAGACTGTCAAGGTTGATGCGACGTGTTTGCTCGGCCTCTCCTTTCTCATAGAACTGAATTCGTGGAGCTCCGAAGGTGACATCGGTAGGAAGTATAGCTTCTGATCCGTAGACCAGAAAGAAGGGCGAGAAGCCTGTCGCGGAGCTGACTTGAGTCCTGAGGCCCCAGAGTACATGAGGCAGCTCGGCTAGCCATCTGATGGCGTAGTTGGAAGCGTCGTCGTAGACACGATCCTTGAGTGCTTGGACCACCATGCAATTGGCTCTTTCGACCTGGCCGTTACACCTTTGGTGGGCGACCGAGGAATAGTAGACGTCAATGAGGTTGTCCTGGCAGAAGTCCCAGAAGATCGAGCCAATGAAAGGTGCGCCTAGGTCTGTGATGATCCTATTGGGCACACCGAAGCGGTGTTTCATGTCTCTGATGAATTTGACTGCTTCTTCCGACGTTACTTTTGCATCAGGTCGGACCTCAATCCACTTAGTGAATTTGTCTATAGCAACTAGGATGTGTTTGTATGAAGGATCAGATGGCGACGAGAGAGGGGGGAGTGAATAGGAGCCGGTAAAAATTCTTTTCAAAGAACCCGGCCTATACCCTAGTCAAATCCCGGTCTCACACAAGCGATGGATCGAATCCCACACCAATCACCAAGACAACGAGGTTATGGATCAACCTCTAGTCCTAGGAACGATTCCTTGAAGCACACGCGGAAGCAAAAGAAAGGAAGGGAGGAATCGAACCAAGAAGCAAAGCACACAGGCTCTGGCGGACCGTCCGGCCAGGAGGAGTGGACCGTCCGCACTGGCCTCGCAGACCGTCCGGCCTGATGACGCGGACCGTCCGCGCCAACCCTGCGGACTGTCCGGCCCTACGCCGCGGACCGTCTGATAAAACACACAGAACCAACAGAAGCGACTCGAGAAAAACGGATCGTCCGCGAAGACCGGGCGGACCATCCGCGTGGGTCCCGGACCGTCCGCTACTGAAGCTCGGACCGTCCGCGAACCAGCTGCAACAAAAACCAAAAGCCAAACCGGATCGAAACGAAACGAAGCAAGAACACGAAGAACACCGCGACGAACTGGAGCGGCGTGGACTGTCCGCCTGGTCCTCGCGGACCGTCCGCCAGGTGCGGACAGAGCAGAAAACGCACGACCCTGAAAGTCAACTTCCCCAAATCATCATCGCATTTCCCAAACGGTTGAAGCTGTGGAGACAAGGGTTTGGGGACTTGAAAAGCGTCACACAAGGATGCTATAGCCAAAAAATCTTGCCCCTAACTCCCTAAATCACCGGGAATCACGAATCCTTTGAGCACCACAAAAAGCTAGAGCACCGAACGAAAATCCTTGAATCGAAGTGGTTTCCCGGCGTTTGAGGGCACAAGATCAATCACAAAGATGCATGAGACATCTATCCATGTTTCCCTCAAAGAAATCCGGGGAGAAAACCACTCAAATCCGCGGAATCACACCGAGAACAAAGGAACGAAAACAAGCACAAAAAGACCACGAAAAACACAACTCTGAATCTTTTATACAAACCAGAAAAGATTCACAAGGTCTAGCATGCCGCCCTAGCATCCGTCCCTCTCAACAAATCTCTCATGAAGCTCTCATGCTGGCCTAGAGAAAATGGAAGAAAAATAGCTACGAGAATGAGAAATGGGAGGGGGGAAATGAAACCCTAAGTCGCGGAGAGAGAGAGCCATCCACACACACTCATGGCTTATATATCAGGTCCCGCCGGAGTGGTAAATGACTCGACTACCCCTAACTTAACTACTGGCGATACAACCCACGTAGGGGCATTTAGGTAATGTTTGTGGGTCTTGCCATCGAACGGCCATACCTTTGCCGCACCCCGCGTCCTCCCGACGCAAGCCATGCGATCCTGCCGCGTATCCTCCGATTCGAAGCTTCCCGACACGCCCGGATCCCGTCTCCGTCGTGTTGGGCCCTCGGACTTGGTTTTGAGGCCCAAACCAAGAAACCGTCCTCCGATGGTTTTGTGGGTGAACCACCAAACCCCGCGTGCTCGGTCCGGCCTCCCGCCAAACCACTTGACTCGACCGCCACCGTGCACCGGCTCAATCGTCCACGACCTCGTCTTGCTCGTCTCACCACCATGTGGCCCGCACCTAGTCCCGCCGTCCATCGGGTCCCTCGAACCGAGCCTACTTGTCTCTCCATCTCCCGGAGGCCCCTCAAGGCTGAAGACCTTTCGCGCCCGTTCTTCACCTGCAACAACACGAACTAGGCCGCAGCCTACACCTGCGCACTGAGCCAAGAGTCAGTCCAACACCCGTTGTCAATCACTCATCACTGAGGAGTGGTCATCCATCGACCACCGGGACGCTCCTGGTCCTCAATCTCCCCCTTGATGAGTGCATTGACAACACACAGCGCGAAATGAAATTCAGAGAAGGAAAGAAAGAGAGAAGAAAGAAAAACAAAGAGGCTCAACTCATGACCAAAACCAAAGAAAGGCAAAGAAAGGTCACAAGCCGAGGAAAGCACAAACTCCTCACCGAAAGCAGCAAGAAAGCTCCCCCTGAACAAATGCAAGCTCCCCCTGAACATGTGGATGCAAACTTCCAAATTTTAGCTCACCTCTTCTGAATTTTCATTAAGCTCACCTCTTCTCCCCCTTGTTGAAAATGTATGAATCAAGGTGAAAATGCAGAAACGCACAACAAAGCATATAAACATCTACATGAGCTTCTCAAATAGGACAAATCTAGTGTCAAAGGCTAAAAATGAGACAAATATCACACATATGAATCATAGTATAAACAAAGCATTGCCACAAGTAATATATGAAAATACAAGCATGTGACAAAGCAAAATTTCCAGATTTAAGCAGTTTCACCAAAAGAAGGCTCGCTTCACATGTAAAAGCCTATCCATGTCACACTTGAGCCACAAACATGCATACCATTCAAAGATCGTATAAGGATAGCAAATTCTTAGCAAAACATCATGGCAAACACCCATAAAGCAAAGCATGTCATGTCAAAGCTCATGAGCCATGTGTCCACTTCGGGGAGACTTCTCCACTGGTGAACATCATGCAACATGTTTTGCACCCATATGTGAAAGATAAGACATTTTAAGCATAGACATGATGGATGGAGCATTTTTCAAGCATACACACTTCTTTTCAAGATTAAATCATTTCATGGTACATGAAGTTCCTTTGCGGCAAAAAGAAGCTTATGCTCCCCCATGAATGCAACATAGGCTAAACATCCACAATGATATTCGGCCTTTGGCCCAAATGCAAGAAAAAGACATCCGAGCACAATCTAAGCATGAAAAGCACATTTAGACCAAACTGAGACATGGATACACTACTACACACGAGTGGAGCACATTTCACCAAAAATTAGTCAAGATTAGCATTTATTTCAAAAAGGAGCTATCTCACCACACATATATCTCAAATATTTCAAGAGCATAGCCTCACATCACCATTTCTCCACACATATGACCAATATCTCACAAATAGCCAAAGAAACTCAAATAAGGCATATGAAAGAAGCTCATCATCCTAAAATGCTATATGATACAAATGCAACATGATACATGACAAGATGGCTATACTACCATGGTTTATACATCAAGCAAAGCATGTATATACATCAAAGTAAACATGGTATAATACATATGATACAAAAGGAAATCCCCCAATAATCAACTAGAAAGGGCAACAAACCCCAAGTTCCCCCCGCAAGCGCACAAATGTAGCATGGTCGAGAGGCTTTGTAAAGATGTCAGCTAGCTGATCTTGGGTAGGGACATGACTCAACACAATGGTTCCTTTTTCCACATTGTCCCTCAAGAAATGATACCTCACTTCTATGTGTTTGGTTCTGGAGTGAAGCACTGGGTTTTTAGCTACGCTTATGGCACTGGTGCTATCACAAAGAAGTGGGATCTGGGTGCACTCCTGACCAAAGTCTCTCAAAGTGTATGAAATCCACAATAGCTGAGAACAACAACTCGCGGCTGCAACATACTCTGCCTCGGTGGTAGACTGAGCTACACTAGACTGCTTGCGGGAGGACCATGAAACCAACGAAGACCCAAGAAACTGGCAAGTACCAGAAGTAGACTTCCTCTCGACTCGACAACCAGCAAAATCCGCATCGGAAAAACCATGAAGAGAGAGAGTCGAGGAGGAAGAATACCAAAGGCCAAGACCAGGGGCAGACTGTAGGTACCTGAAGATCCTCTTAATGGCCTGTCGATGTGATGTCCTCGGCGAAGCCTGGAAATGAGCGCACAGACACACACTGAACTGTATGTCTGGCCTCGTCGCCGTCAAGTAGAGGAGAGAGCCGATCATGCTCCTGTACTCCCGCTAGTCCACTGGTTCTCCGTCCTCATCCGCGTCCAAAGTGGCCGTACTCCCCATGGGAGTCGACATCGGCTTCACATCTTGCATCTGGAACTTCTTCAGCATGTCTTTCATGTACTTGGTCTGGTGCACGAATGTTCCATCCTTCACTTGCTTGATCTGCAGCCCGAGAAAGTACTGCAACTCGCCCATCATGCTCATCTCGAACTCTCTGCTCATCTCATCTGCAAACTTGGCAACAAGGTTATGTGACGAGCCACCAAAGACAATATCATCCATGTATATCTGAACAATCAACAAGTCATTTCCATGCTTGAGGAGAAACAAGGTCCTATCCACGGTACCCATCACAAACCCTCTGCTCAACAGAAAACCGCTCAATCTCCCATACCAAGCACGGGGCGCTTGTTTCAACCCATACAGAGCCCTTTTCAACTTGTACACCCTGTGTGGGTACAACTCACTCCCAAACCCAGGTGGCTGCTTCACATACACCTCCTCCTCTATGACCCCATTCAGAAAAGCACTCTTCACATCCATCTGAAACAACTTGAACCCTTTAGCCATAGCAAAGGCTAGAAGTATCTAACTTGCCTCAAGACGGGCCACAAGAGTGAAGGTCTCCTCATAGTCGATCCCCTCCTTCTGACAAAACCCCTGAGCAACAAGTCTGGACTTGTTCCTCACAACCATCCCATTCTCTCCCTCTTTGTTCTTCCAAACCCACTTGGTTCCTATGGGATGGCAATTTGGAGGTGGTTCAACTAACTCCCACACCTGGTTCCTCTCAAAGTTTTCCAACTCCTCATGCATAGAATTGACCCGGTTTGCATCGGATAAAGCGTGTCCAATGTCCTTGGGCTCAAAGGTGGCAACAAAAGCAGCATGAGCAAAATGAGAGGAATTCCTGGACCTTGACCGTGTAGTACGTTCGTCGATGTCCCCAATGATCTTCGACAGGGGATGCACTTCTTGAATCCGCCAGGGAGCCTCACGCCTCGAGACTACCTCCCGCTCAACTTCAGCTTCTCTTGCCTGGTCCTCTTGTCGCACCGTCGTTGTCCATGAAGTAGACGGTCCTCGCTCCGTAGTGGTCGTAGGGGAAGTAGTGGGTACACACTTAGCTTCAGGCGCATGATTCTCCCCATCATCATCTCCAGCTTCATCCTTCTCCTCCTCAAAGAGGTCCTCGGCCATCTCCTCATCACCTGCACATTCAAAGCCAAGAAAGGTACATGGCATTGTCTCATCGAAGGTTACCTCGCAAGTCTCCATGATTTTATTAGTCTCAAGGTTAAGCACCCTATAGGCTCTAGAATGGTTAGCATATCCAAAGAAAAAACCATCACTAGACCTAGCCTCAAACTTGTCGAGTTTTCCCTTCTTAAGAATAAAGCACTTGCAGCCAAAGACTCGGAAATGACTCACCTTGGGTGCCCGACCATGCATAAGCTCATAACAGGTCTTCTTCTTGAAAGTTCGCAATAAAATCATGTTGGAAACATGACAAGCCGTATTGATCGCCTCAGCCCAATACCTCCTAGGAGTCATGTGCTCATCGAGCATCGTCCTAGCCATCTCACAAAGAGTCCGATTTTTCCTTTCCACAACTCCATTTTGAGGGGGCACATAAGGGGTTGAATACTGATGTTCAAGACCTAGATCACGACAAAAGGCATCAAAACGAGAGTTCTTGAACTCTGAGCCATTATCACTGCGGATAGCTCGAATAGCATTCCCATGCCTCTCGTTTTTCAACCTCACGATCAGATCTCGGACAAAGCCAAATGTCTCACTCTTGTCTTCCAAGAAAAACACCCAGGCATAGCGAGAGTAATCGTCGACCACAACAAGGACATACCACTTCCCACCCACTGAGCGAAATCGAGCTGGCCCAACAAGGTCCATATGCAATAGCTCTGTCGGACGCTCGGTCATGACATCGGTCAGGGGTGGATGGGGAGTGTCTATCATCTTGCCGTGCCTACACGGAGCACAAACCAAATCCTTCTCAAGCTTCAACCTCGGCAATCCTCGGACAAGGTCAAGACCACTCAAGCGGGAAACCAAATCAAAGCTCAAGTGTCCCAACCGCCTATGCCATTTCCACAAATCAGAAGAAGGACCAGCCATCAAACAGCGAGCAGGGCCCAAAGAACGAGAGAAATCAGCTCTGAAAATCTGACCCTCGGGGATGATCATACAAGCAAGATCACCTCGAGAATCCAGCAAACGAGACTCACCAGACTTGAAACGCACCTCAAAACCCTCATCAAGCAACTGAGAAACCGAAAGCAAATTGAAACCCAAAGACTTCACAAGAGCAACCCTCTTCAATGTTACCTTGTCACTCACATGCACGACACCCTCAGAAATTACCCTTCCTCGTCCATTGTCCCCAAATGTGATGTACATCTTTTCCCTCACTGGGGTGAGGCTGGAGAACCACTTCTTATCTCCGTTCATGTGTCGGGAACATCCGAAGTCGATAAACCAAATGTTCTCCAAGCCTCCTGCCTGTAGTCAGAAACAAGAACGAGAGTGAGCTAACAGCTCGACACTGGGGTTAGCAGTAAAAAAGTTAAACCAGTGTCGAGCCATCTGCTCAAAAGAAGGGTTAGAAAACATCATTCCCTTGCCACCAAACTTCCCATGTCCCATGGGAGGAGTACGAGCACCACGAGGGGGAAAACGTGGTCTGTAGTTCCTCTGGAACCCAAAGCTGCGATCATCTCCCCTAAACCCGTATTGAAGACGAGTAGGAGGACGACCAGCAAAACCACCACGAGCCCGACCAAGCCTCTCACCAGCACGCACACCATCATCTCTCCTAACAAACCTACCACCCTGAGCTCCAACTCTTCCAACACTCTTCACACTTCCCACACCCTGTGGAAGTGGCACTCTAGGCTCAGGAATACCATGAGACTAGCGATACCTGTCCTAGTTTGCCTGCTCCCTAGCAAGCCTCTCATCCCTCTTCCTCTTATAGCAAAACTCTGCTAGGTGTCTCTCCTTGCCACAATACTCACACCTGAACGGGATGGGTTTTGTTTTTGGCCCTGGCTTCTCTTTAGGCTTGTCACCCTTCTCACTCACAAACTTCACGGGTTTCTGGAAATCATTTGTTTTGGGTGGAAATTTGGGTGGATCTTGGGTTGTGTCAAGCTTGTTGCAAATGTGATTGGGCTTTGGTGTGAAAGAGTTCTTGGGTGCTTTTGGAAGTGGGACTTGGATGTCTCCGATCACCTCAAACTCGGGGTTAGACTCAACACACTTCTCATACACACTCTCCCCACTGTTCTCTCCCACTTTTTCACCCAACTTCTCAAAACCCAAACCACGACCATCAGCTCTTTTGAACTCCTCAATCATGATTTTTAATTGAGGTTTCTGCACAGGCAACCAACCCAACACCTTCCTCAAATAGTCATTCTCCTCATAGATGACATCCAAACGGGAAGTAAGTTCAAGATTGCGCAAAGAAACTTCATCACAACTAGAGCATGCATTTGCAACAGGAGATTTCAAAGATGCTTCCAAAGAACTAATGGTAGAACGAGCATCAACAAGCTTAACATGCATAGTAGGACATGATTTACAAGCACCAAGCAAAGTAGGTCTAGCCTTCAGCTCATCATACTCAGTCCTAAGAGCATCTAGTTTTGCCAAAGTAGAAGCATTCTTCTCATTAAGCAACTTGATCTCATTCAACCATGCATCACACTCAAGACACTCAACGTCATCAGGAGTAGTAGGAGCAAGTTTCAAAGAGGCATTCTCAAGTTTCAATTCAAGCAACTTGTACACTAACTCTCCTACTTTCTCACTAGCATTCTCAAGTTGAGCCCTAAGATCTTTCCTCATCTTTTTGGCATCTCTTAGCACACTATCACGGTTGTCAATCAAGCCATTCAACCTAGTGATCTCAGCAAGCAAAGAGTCGGGGTCACGATTTACCTCATCCTCCAAGTCGGAGTCACTGACTTCCTTGTCGCTCTTCTTGCTGCTCGAGCTGAGCCATGCCACAAAAGCCTTCAAGCGCCACACAGCTCAATCCGCTGAGGTTCCGGCTTGCACTCTTCTTGCCCTTGCGCCTCCCGGCGTCTTTATCTTCACTGCTTGAACTTGACTGCTCGTCGCTTGAGCTTGAGTCGACGTCACTCGCACCGGCCACCATGGCTCTTGCCTTGTTCTTCTTGTAGCCGCCCTTGCTCGGTCGCCGCTTGTCCTTGTCCTTGCTCTTGGACTTGCTGAAGTGCTTGCCCTTGGAGGAGTACTTGTCTTCACGCCTCGGGTGTGACTTGTACTCGTTAATCATGTACTTGTTCTCCTCCGCTTCCGGGCACTCGGCGATGAAGTGGCCACGCTTGCCACACTTGTAGCACGTCCCTGAGCTCCACCTTGCATTTCTCCGACTCTCATGTAGTCGATCAAACCTTCTAGAGAGCAAGGCCAGCTCCTCCTTGCCCAACACATCAAACTCCTCATCTGGAATAGACATAAGAGAAGACAAGGAAAACTGTCGACAGGAAGGGTTAGATTTGCCCTTTGATCCACCCACAAGAGCAAGACTATGGTCAGTCGAGCCCTCATGCTTGGATTGCAACTTCCTATCAACCTCAGCCGAGTTGAGCTTAGAGAAGAGGTCATCCAACTCAATAGTCAAATACTGCCCAGACTCCTTGATGGCCTCAACCTTAGCACCCCAAACATTTGGGTCCAAGACATGCAAGAGCTTCAAAGCCTGATCATGCTCGGTGTAAGGAAAATCCTCAACATTAGCTTTCATGTTGTTCACGATGGCGGTGAACCTCTGAAACATCGCATCAATGTCCTCACCGGGAAGTGGAGTGAAGTTCTCATATTGCATCCGGTAAGAAACAAAGAGGCGAGCCTTCACATGGTTATCACCACCGTGAGCAACCAACAACTTCTCCCAAATTTGCCAAGCAAGATTCAAATGGCAAACACGCTCAAACTCTGGATCACACAAGCTTTGGACCAAGTGATCAACGGCTTTTGCATTAGCCTCATACTTGGCCTTAGCACCGGCATCGGTCACCATAAGAGTATGGATGTTAGCCGGAATAGCATAGGTCTTGTCAAGCACAATGAAATCCAACAACTTCCCACGAAGAAAGATCATCATTCGGGCCGCCCACTTGTGGTAACCCTTGCCATCGAAGTGCGGCGGACCGCCCCGCTCAACGTACGCCATCTTAGGATTCGAGACTTGTCAAAGTCGCAAAGAATCCGGCACCAAGCTCTGATACCAGTTGAAGGATCAGATGGCGACTAGAGAGGGGGGAGTGAATAGGAGCCGGTAAAAATTCTTTTCAAAGAACCCGGCCTATACCCTAGTCAAATCCCGGTCTCACACAAGCGATGGATCGAATCCCACACCAATCGCCAGGACAACGAGGTTATGGATCAACCTCTAGTCCTAGGAACGATTCCTTGAAGCACATGCGGAAGCACAAGAAAGGAAGGGAGGAATCGAACCAAGAAGCAAAGCACACAGGCTCTGGCGGACCGTCCGGCCAGGAAGGGCGGACCGTCCGCACTAGCCTCGCGGACCGTCCGGCCTGATGCCACGGACCATCCGCGCCAACCTTGCGGATTGTTCGGCCCTACGCCGCGGACTGTCCGATAAAACACATAGAACCAACAGAAGCGACCCGAGAAAAACGGACCGTCCGCGAAGATCGGGCGGACCGTCCGCGTGGGTCCCGGACCGTCCGCTACTAAAGCTCGGACCGTCCGTGAACCAGCTGTAACAAAAACCAAAAGCCAAACCGGATCGAAACGAAACGAAGCAAGAACATGAAGAACACCGCGACGAACTGGAGCGGCGCAGACTGTCCGCCTGGTCCTCGCGGACCGTCCGCCAGGTACGGACAGAGCAAAAAACGCACGACCCCGAAAGTCAACTTCCCCAAATCATCATCGGATTTCCCAAACAGTTGAAGCTGTGGAGACAAGGGTTTGGGGACTTGAAAAGCGTCACACAAGGATGCTATAGCCCAAAAATCTTGCCTCCTAACTCCCTAAATCACCGGGAATCTCGAATCCTTTTAGCAACACCAAAAGCTAGAGCACCGAACGAAAATCCTTGAATCGAAGTGGTTTCATGGCGTTTGAGGGCACAAGATCAATCACAAAGATGCACGAGACATCTATCCATGTTTCCCTCAAATAAATCCGGGGAGAAACCCACTTAAATCCGCGGAATCACACCGAGAACAAAGGCATGAAACCAAGCACAAAAAGACCACGAAAAACACAACTCTGAATCTTCTATACAAACCAGAAAAGATTCACAAGGTCTAGCATGCCACCCTAGCATCCATCCCTCTCAATAGATCTCTCATGAAGCTCTAATGCTAACCTAGAGAAAATGGAAGAAAAATAGCTACGAGAATGAGAAATGGGAGGGGGAAATGAAACCCTAAGTCGCGGAGAGAGAGAGAGCCATCCACACACACTCATGGCTTATATATCAGGTCCCGCCGGAGTGGTAAATGACTCGACTACCCCTAACTTAACTACTGGCGATACAACCCACGTAGGGGCATTTAGGAAATGTTTGTGGGTCTTGCCATCGGACGGCCACGCCTTTGCCGCACCCCGCGTCCTCCCGACACAAGCCATGCGATCCCGCCGCGTGTCCTCCGCTTCGTAGCTTCCCGACACGCCCGGATCCCGTCTCTGTCGTGTTGGGCCCTCGGACTTGGTTTTGAGGCCCAAACCAAGAAACCATCCTCCGATGGTTTTGTGGGCAAACCACCAAACCCCGCGTGCTCGGTCCGGCCTCCCGCCAAACCACTTGACTCGACCGCCACCGTGCACCGACTCGATCGTCCACGACCTCGTCTTGCTCGTCTCGCCACCATGTGGCCTGCACCTAGTCCCGCCGTCCACCGGGTCCCTCGAACCGAGCCTACTTGTCTCTCCATCTCCCGGAGGCCCCTCAAGGCTGACGACCTTTCGTGCCCGTTCTTCACCTGCAACAACACGAACTAAGCCGCAGCCTACACCTGCGCACTGAGCCAAGAGTTAGTCCAACACCCGTTGTCAATCACTCATCACTGAGGAGCGGTCATCCATCGACCACCGGGATGCTCCTGGTCCTCGTTGTAGCCGCCTGGAGCGGTACGAAACGGTCCTACCGCGTCGAGACCCCATATAGCAAAGGGCCAAGATGGAGCGATAGTGTGCACAGCCTGAGCTGGCAGGTGCTGCTGTTTGGTAAAGAACTGGCATCCTTTGTACCTCTTGACGAGTTCTTTTGCATCAGTTACGGCCGTGGGCCAGTAGAATCTAGATCGGTATGCTTTATCGACCAAGTTCGTGGATGCAGCGTGGCAGCCGCACTCACCACTATGTATTTCGGCTAAGAGTTGTAGACCCTCCGATGGTAGGATACACTTCATCAAGATGCCCGTGGAGGCAGCTTTTCTGTATAGGTCGTAACCAATCATGACGTAGTTAGCACTTCGCCGTGTGATGCGCTCTCACTCCGTTTTGTCGTATGGGACAAGCTGGTCGAGTATGAAGTCTATGAAAGGCTTGCGCGAGTCGTCCTCTTTTTCGGCCAAGAGCACGTCACGGGGAGGTGCTGGATTTTGGTCGTTTGAAGATTGCTCTAGATTATCAGGATGCAAGATCTTGATTGAAGGCTTGCGTAGGTCGTGGACGAATACACCCGCTGGGACTAGGGCTCGTCGTGAGCCTAGTTTGGAGAGTACGTTGGCGGCGATGTTGTTGTTGCGTGGGACATGCTGGAATTCGATTTCCTCGAAGTGGCCTTCGAGTTTTCGGATCTCAGTGGAGTAAGCATCCATCATGTCCTTGACGCAATCCCACTCTTTGTTGACTTGCTCGATGACGACCTTGTGTGACAACCCGCAAAGGAAAATACCGTACTATCGCCTAAACCAATCCCCTTTGGTCATTAAGCGATAATAAATTATCATCCTGTCGTTAGTCACTAGGTTAACGCCCAGTAAATCACTTGAATAGCAACAAGGATCGACATATATGCATTAAAACTCACTCGAAGGCGAGTCCAGAGATACAACATCATTAATATCCAAATTCGTACCCCGAAGGGTATGATTATTACAAACCAAAGTTTTTACCATAAGAAATAGTTCAGAGTTTTTGAAATAGCGGGAATAAACTAACGGAAGAGAAAACACCACGGGAGGCCATCCATGATGCTTTCAGTCGTCGTCCTCCACACACTCCAGCTCCCAGCCGGGTGGGATCTCTCCGGGCCACACATCACCGAAAGCATTACGTGGATCAACATATTATAGCAAGGATGAGTATACTAATACTCAGCAAGACTTACCCGTCGGTGATAACTACTTCACCAAAACTAGACAAGAAAGGCTTTTGGCCACTGGGTTTCTTTTAGCTGAAAATTAACAAAGAGTATGTCCTTACTTTCAAGATTTTAGCACAAGTTCTAGTGGGTTTAATCTTTACTACATTAGCCAACAAGTACAGAGAAGGTTGTACAATACAATTAATCAAGCATAGTATTCATCAACTTCCATCATTAGAGATCTCATGGCTAGTGGAGTAAGTAGTCTCAGACAACGGTGAGAAGCCAACAATCAATTGATTCAAACCTTGCAAGGTACACCTAAACACACGGTAGGTTGCCCCCGCAAGGACAACTTCCCAAGCAGTTCCCAAAAATCCTCGAGTCGGGATGAAAGGCCACAATCTTTGGTGCAGGCTATCCGGAATACCCCGTGAAGTACCCGGAATCACCATACACCACCGGTAGCTAGCCGTGAGACAAACCCCAAGAGTAGTGACAGTTCCATCCCTAGCCATCTCATTGAGGTACTAGGCTTACCGGTCCCATTCCCAACAAGTGCTTAGTACGTTCAAACACTTAACCCACAATAGCCACTGGACCGGAGCCCAAATCCCATGCTCTTACCACATGAGCAATCCAATTAAGGATATATTGTGATTCCTATCTAGAAACCTATTCTCGCGAGTGAGGTCATCACCCGACTTGTAACGGTCCTATAGCTTGGCAGCTATCGACCTATCATACTAGTAAGGACAAGGTACATAGGGATCATGCATCTAGGGTTCCATTCAACTCCTGAACTTAAATGCACAATCATCCGTAGATCATTGAATAAAGAATTTAAAAACTGGGTTAGATGCACCGGAGCTTGCCTTTGTCAGCTAGGTTAGCTTGGGCACCCTGGGTGTCGTCGAGCACTTCCACGTACTGCAGCGAAGCTTCTGCTCCTCCTTCCTCGGTTTCGGGACAAGGGAGTAGTCTCCGTCCGGAAGATCTACACGGAATGCAATGCAAGGTTCAGGTGATGTGACTGTTTGTTATCTTATCCAACTCTTGTTGGTCATATTCACCTTAACAAGCATCTAGATAGCACATCTCTTTTAGGAAGGATATTACTTATGTGTGCTTCATTCTTTTATTGCACATTCGAATAGATGTTCCTTTGTACTTGATATTTTATGTAAAGGTTTAGTCATATTTCCTTTAACTAGCAAGGGTATGGACAACATTTTTATTCATGAATCAATTCCTTATCAGCAAGGGTGTTTTATTAATCTTAATTAAGTTAGGTAATACTTTCCCAAAAGGGAAAAGAATTAAACATGGATTTTCCTTGTTAAATTGCTCTTTAATATTTAAAAGGTCTTTTAAGTTTTATTAAGCAATAAATTACCAAAAATTTAAAGAAGTGTTTCTTAAGCATATCAGCACCCATACTGGTCCACTGGACCCACATGTAAGGCTTGGAAGCTAGGAAATTAAATGTTATAGAAAATAACAAAGACTAGCTAGTGATTCAAATTAAATGCATACAAAAATAATTAAGCACCAAAATGATCCAAAGTTTCTCATGCATGCTCTCTGATCCTAAACAATCCTTAAGAACCAGCATGTACACCTAGAAATCTACTGATCTTGCTTCATTAATTTACAAAGGAAAACATGCACAATTTAAGAATAGATAATTCTGTTAAACCAAAAATCATGATTAATTTACAAAAGCTGTGTTTTGGCATAACAACAGTATGCACAAGTTGGGCACAAAAATATAAATATATTTAGCTTCAAAATTCATCTAGGAAGTTTCTGCAGAAATGGACAACAATTTATATAGCAAGATTTACTTCATAACTTTGTGCAATTTTTGTCACAGGAGCTAGTCATGGCAAGACATACAACATACCCAAAATTTAGATACAGAGGAGTTGTAGTTTTTGAGTTGTGGCAGATCTAGGTATTTCACAATCCTATTTTTCATGTTAAAACTATTTAGAATCAAGCCATGTAAGAATAACAAAAGTTATGGGATTTCTCTCCATGAATCCATGAAAATTGGTTTGGCATTTTTCTGAATTTTCTACAATTTTCTAGGGATTTTCTACTGCACTGGACCAACTAGCAAGGAAAGATAGATAGGTTTCATTACAAACAGGCCCTTAACTTCACAGAAAACACCCTGATAAGAACTTTAGCCCTGCAATTGGGACCTTGGCCGGGGAGGGCGGCGCGGCTCCGGCCAATTCCGGCGAGCCGGCGGCGCTCCCAGCCGGGCAAGTAGCTGGGCTCGACGGGGTGCTCACCTAGGGTCGATGGGGGTCGGAGTTAGGGTGGAAGGGACGGCCGGCGAGGGGTATCGACGGCGGCCGGTGGGGGTTGCCGCGGCGGCTCGGGGGAAACGGCGAGGAAGGCACCGGCTTGGACAACACGCGAACTTGGGAGGTGCTCTAGGGTCTAGGGGAGCTAGGGGAGTGGCTGGCCGGCTGCGAGCGCGAGCAGGTTCACAAGCTCAAGGCGGCGGCGGCAATGGCGGGTGGGGGAGCTCAGTGGCGCGCGGAGGGGAGGAGGAAGACGCTTAAATAGGCCGGCTTGGGGTTCGTGGGTTACGGCGGCGTGACGGCGAAGATGCCACTGTGGTCCTCTCCCTCGGTGCCACGCATACGGCTGCGACGCCGCCGTTGGACCGACGGTCCGTGGCGCGCCGCGCGCGTATGGCGGGGACGCGACGGAGCACGGCGCCTAGGGGGGCGCCCGGCCCGGGGGCGCGCGCTCACCGGGGGAAGGGGCGTCTCGGGCGGAGGGCCTTGGGCGGCGCACGGGGCGCGGACGCCGAGGTGCGGCCGGTGACGAGCGGCGCGCGCGGGCGCGTGACGTCGCGGCGCGCTGGCGCCCGGCCCTAACCCGTGTTGCTGGCACTGGTTTCAAATTTGAATTTCTCCAAAATTTTGTATTTAAGTCGACCAAGCATTGAACATGAAAGTTGTAGATCTAGTCACGCTCTACAACTTCTAAAAAGGCTATATGGGGTTTTTCTTCACGGATATTGAAATACACAAATGCCAACTTTGAATGTCAGCCTGTCCTTTTGAACAGTGAACTCTGCCTTGCAACTATTTTTTCAAGCTTTTCCACTCCAAATTTGAAATGCCAATCTACATGAAAGTTGTGTCCCTCAACAAGATGGACAACTTTCATAGAGGTAGAATTTTAAGTGTTTAGGTGAATTTTGGAGAACGCGGCAAAAATTCCGGCAGACATCTATGGACACTAGGGAACCAAGGGGTTTGACCAAGTCTTTGACCACGAGTTGGCCCCACAAGTGTGTTTAATATTCAAAGGGGGTCACTAGGGTAGGTTAGTGAGTTTTTCTAGGTGAGGGCCCAGGTTGACCGTGATTTGACCACTGTTAGCTGCTTTGACCGGCTGTTAGGGTTAATTAAAAACCTGGGGCGTCACACCTTGGAATCACCAAAAGCTAGCAGTCGCTTGATGCCAAGGGACACTGCTATTCGAAGGCCGTGAATTAGGGCTTCGTATTCTGCTCCATTGTTGGAGGCCTTGTAATAAATCTGCAGGACGTACTTGACCTGTTCTCCCTGGGGAGAAATGAGTAATACACCTGCGCCTGCCCCTTCGAGGTTGAGGGCGCCATTGAAGTACATAATCCAGTGTTCAGGCTGCTCCTTGGTAGGGGGCATCTGGGTTTATGTCCATTCAGACACGACGTCTGCGAGGATCTGCGAATTGATCGCTTGTATAGGACAAAACTCGATCTCAAATTCTCCAACCTCGACCGACCACTTGACGATGCGACCGTTGGCGTCGCGGTTGCGGATGATTTCTCTCAAGGGGAACGAATACGGGACCACGATCTTGTGAGCTTTGAAGTAGTGTCGAAGCTTTCTCGAGGTGATCAGGAGCGCATAGAGCAGCTTTTGAGGTTGTGTGTAACGTGTTTTAGCGTCGGCCAGGACCTCGCTCACGTAATATACAGATCATTGAACAGGATAGGCCTGCCCTTCTTCTTCTCGTTCAGCGACGAGAACCATGCTGATCACATTAGTGGTTGCAGAGATGTAGAGTAAGAGTGTTTCCTTCGGTATTGGAGGCGTCATGACTGTCGGTGTTGTCAAGGACTCTTTGAGAGCCTCGAACGCTTGTTGCGCTTCATCATCCCATACGAACTTGTCGGCCTTCTTTAGTAGCTTGAAGAAAGGAAGTCCCTTTTCACCGAGCTTGCTGATGAAACGACCTAGAGCCGCCATCATGCCGGTGAGCTTCATGACGTCTTTCTTGTTGGATGGCTTGGCCATCTTGCGTATGGCGTCGATCTTTGCTGGGTTGGCCTCGATGCCTCGGTGTCCGACCATGAAGCCCAGGAGTAGTCCGGAAGGGACACCGAAGACACACTCCGTTGGGTTGATCTTCCATTTGAATTCTTGTAGATTGGTGAAGGTTTCTGTCAGGTCGGCAATGAGCTTGTCTTCCTCTGTAGTCTTGACGACCACATCATCTACTAGGCCTCGATATTCTTCCCAATTTGGGTCTTCAAGCACTTCTGAATTGCTTTTTGGTAGGTTGCTCCGGCGTTTTTCAGGACAAACGTCATGACCTTATAGCAGTAGATGCCGTAGGGTGTTATGAACGCTACCTTGTCTTCGTCGTCGGGATGTAGGGCTATCTGATGATACCCTGAGTAGCAGTCGAGGAAGCAGAGTAGGACACTGCCGGCCGTGGAGTCCACGACCTGATTGATACGAGGTAGAGGGAATGGATCCTTTGGGTAGTGCTTGTTAAGATCGGTGTAATCAATAAACATTCTTAATCCACTAGTTTTCTTCGGTACAAGGACCGGGTTTGCGAACCAAACTGGGTGTTGACACTCTGATAAATCTTGCAGCTAAGAGCTTACAGACTTCAACTTCTATAGCTTGTTTTCTATCTTTTGCAAATCGCCGAAGCTTTTGCTTGATAGGTCGAGCAGTCTTGTTGACTTCTAGTTTGTGCTCAGCCAGCTCGCTAGGGACTCCGGGCATGTCAGATGGAATCCATGCAAAGATTTCGGCGTTGTCCCTGAGGAAGCTGGTGAGTGTGAGTTCCTATTTGGGGTCGAGGTCGGCTCCGATGACGACTTCCTTGGATGCATCAGGCAGGCCGAGGCAAACCTTTTTGATAGATAGACTTGGGTCCAAAGTTGTGCTCGTACGCTTCTGCTCTGGTACTTGAAGAGTAGTTTGATCGATTTTGGCTGCCTGAGTGACCATGACCGTTGCAGCGGCTTTGATTGCTGAATCTTGGAAGAGCTCGACGGTAGCGCTCTCGCAAGTGTAGGAGACCATGATGTCCCCAAGGATGGAAAGGATTCCCTTTGGTGCTGGGATCTTCATGATGAGGTAGTTGTGGTGTGGTATAGCCATGAACTTGGCCAACATAGGTTGTCTGAAGATGGCGTGGTATGAAGAGCAGAAGCCCGCGACTTCGAAAGTCAGGTACTCTGTTATGAAGTTCTCCTCTGTGCCAAAGGTGACCGGCAGGCATACACGACCTATGGGGTATGCAGCCTTGACGGGCACGACCCCGTAGAAGGGTTCGTCACAAGCGGTCATTTTGGAGAAGTCGAACTCCATCTTGCGTAGTGTCTCCGTGAAGATGATGTTGAGACTGCTGCCTCCGTCAATGAGGGTCTTAAGTAACCAGGCCCCGTTAACTATGGGATTAACGACCAGCGGATAGGTTCCGGGGTGGGGAATGTGAACCCAATGATCTTTCCTGGAGAAAGTGATTGGGAATTCAGACCATTGTAGAGGTCGTGGATTTTCAGTGTTGACGTGCCCGATCTCCCTGGCGTTTGATCGAGTCTGCGAGTTGGTTTCCATCGCTTGGCGACCACCAACAATGAAGTTGATCTCACGGTTCGCCTTCTGGAATGCGCCATTGGGGTTGCCCCCTTTGGGCGGTGGCGGAGCAGTCCGCTCCTTGCGATTGTTGTCTTGACAGTTGTGGTCATCCTGACGACGTCTATCATCGCGCCGGTCGTTGGATCGGTCATCGTGGTGATCATCACGACGATCGCTTCTATCACGCTTATCAGCGCGGTCGTCACGACGGTAGTCGTCGCGTCTGTCATCGCGGCGGTAGTCGCGGCAGTAATCACGTCGATCCCTATTGTCATTGCGAGGATATGGTGTGCGGTCCCGGTAATCTCGTCGATCAGGTCGACGGTTACGGTTCTCGAAGCGCTGGCCACCGTTGCGGTCGTCGTTGCTGTTGCTCCTAGTCTTCTTGGAAGTAGATGGTACCCCGAGGGCGCGGTTTAACTGTTCGCACTCCCTCATGGTATGCTTGGCGTCGCGGTGGAACTGGCATATTGAAGTCCCCTTCAAGGAAGGTAGACGGTCTTGGTGGATCTGTTACATAGGCTTCACTAGATCGCTTGCGCGACCTGGTGCCTCCATCGTCGTGGTCCTCTCCATTGAAGTCATGCATTACTACGTCTTGAGTGTCGACCAGTTTGTCGACGTAGGCGATGAGGTCGCCAATGGTTTTGGCGTCGGCTTCGTGGTTCTTCTCAAACAACTTGATGATGGTGATCCCCTTCTTGTAGTACGCAATGACATCATCGTCTTTGACACCTGCAAGGGTGTTGCGGTTCTCGAAGTAGCGGTTGGTGTACTCACGAAGAGTCTCATCTCTTCTCATCCGAACTCTGGCGAGGTGGTGACTATTGCTAGGACGATTGTAGGTCGCCTGGTAATTGGTTGTGAATAGGCGACACAAAGTCGGCCATGAGGTGATGCACTCTGCTGGGAGATTGTCGAGCCATAGGAGTGGCGCCTTGCCCATCACGAGAGGAAAGTACCCGGCCATGTGGTCTTCATTTCCTCCCGAGGCACGCGCGGCTATACTGTACATCTTGAGCCATATACTCGGGTCAGAGCGACCGTCGTACTTCTCAATTGAAGGCTTGAAATCTTTGGGATATCTGATCGTCCGGAGACGTCGTGAGAAAGCTGGGAAATTGTTGACTGCTCCCGGACTTGCTGATGGAGCATGATCAGCACGGATGACGTAGAGGTCGTCGGGAGGGCCATTGTCTTGGTCGTACTGGGCACGTCGCAGGAGTTCCGGGTCGTGCATGATCCGGAGATCGGTAGCTTGGATGGGGTGGTTGACGTCGAGGGGGTCAGGTGTCCGATGCTCGTGGTCGTAGTTTGCACGTCGAGCTATCTTGACTTCATCTCTTAGGCGGTGTCGCCGGCTTCCTTCTGCTCGATCAGGCTGGACTGGAGGAGGCTAAGCTCCTGCATTGCGTCTTGGATTTGGGGCGGGTTCCCCTGGATGTTGGCAGCGTTGGCTGCATTGTTGGTGGCGTTGCCAGCATTAGCCGAGGCATTTGCTGGAGCATTAGCCGCTGGGTTGGCCGGAACGTTGGCTGCAGCGTTAGCAGCGGGATTAGCCGGTTGCATTACCTTGTTTTCACCTCTCCCTTCTTCAGCCACCGAGTCAAGAGGACCCTGGCTTCGACGTCGTTGTCGACGACTCTCCGATCTGCTTCTAGAATAGGAACTTGCCGTGGATCTACTACATCCGGGACCTCTTTCTTCGATCTGAGCGACTGCAACACGGACATTGGCCTGGAGGCGCCGGATTGCTGGAGAATCTTCGAGGTGGTTTAGGACAGCAAGGGCAGCTGCCAAGTTGGTCTGCGGTGAGTTGTAGACTTCATGTCCGTCGCACTCGAAATCCCTGAGGAGATCTCGCGCACGTAGCCTGTTGGCTCGAGGTGGGTCGTCGTGGCGTCACTGCTGTGGAGCTGCTGGTACCACGAGCGCTTGTTGCTCGAGGTTTGTGTTGACCTGTCCGGCGTTGGCTGGTAGAAGGCGTGCAGCTGGGGCAGCAGCCGCGATCTCTTGTTGTCGTTGAACAGCTCGGGCAGCGTTGGCATTCTCTCGCTCTTGACGCTGCGCATTTGTCTCTCCGTCTTGCGGTGGTACATCTGCAGAGATGACCAAGATCTGGAGATCTGGGGTCTCAACTTCTTCTCCCGGATAATTCGGGGAGATGGTTTTGTGAGCGACCTGGAACGCGAGGCGGTCTGGAGACGATTCTTGGTTTAACCGGCGGCAATGAGCCACGGTAAGAGGTCGACAAAACGTCTTGAGGACACGGCACTGGCGTGCGGTGTGCTTGGGGTTTTCGTGGATAGGGCAGGGCTCATCGAGGTGATTCCTGCAGCTTCCACGATCTTGATGGCAGAGTCCAGATTCGATCTAGATCTTGCATTCATGTAGCGTGATGCTACACGTGCAGCATTGCGCAGGCCGAGAGGCATGCTAGAGGTTGAAGGAGTCGTGCAAGGACGCTTGGCGTGCTCACAGATTTTGATTGTATCGGAGATCATATCCCCGACATGATCGATCCCAGCAATGAGGTCACTAGGAGTGGGTGGGTGGGGTTTCTTCGACAAATCTGTTTCGATCTGTTGGTTGGTGGAGACCGCGTTGCCTTCGATGACAAGGCAGGCGGCTGGAGCGGTGGATGTCGTCGGCATCGAGCCAAAGCAGATGTTGACGGGGTTTGCGAGAAAGTCCGCCATGCTCTCCGGGAAGGTGACGCCGTTGGTCGAAGCCATCGAGTTGCACGAAGAACCTTGACTCAGCCCCTACCTAGCGCGCCAACTGTCAAATGGTGAGATCTAGACAGCCCACGGGGGTGTTAATCCTTGTGGTTTAGTTGTTCGGCGGGGAAGAGTCTAAGGCTAAGAACTCGAAGGTCGTGCACGAGTATGCGGAACACAGAGAACACGGCGAGTTTATACTGGTTCGGGCCTCCGGAGAGTAAAACCCTACGTCTAGTTGTCGGTGTAGATTGCTTGAGGATTGTGTGATTGTACAAGGGTCGCCTCGTCCGCCTTATATTGGCCAGCGGATGAGGTCGGTTCCCAGACTTCTGGTCGGTTACGACCAGGAGACCTAAGTCTACGTTACACATCTTGCCATATCCCGTCGATCTGCTTTGGTCATAATCCACCGAGATCTTGTCTTGTGCGCCAAGTCTTAAGGTCGTGGCGAATGAGGTCGTCTGGGGAATCTTCTGAAAGGTCTTCAGGAGGTTGTGTGAGCCGCCAACTAGGTTGGTTTGGCCCACCAATAGGTCGGCAGGTCTTCTAGTAGGCTGGGCCCACTTGTCGAGAACGGCCATGAGCCTGGTCAGTGGGGACCCAGGGGTACCCATGTCTCACAATTATCCCATAAAATCTAGAGAAAAAACCGAAGGACATGTGGCACGGAGCCCCCGAGCCTTGAGTCGAGTACTTCCTCTCGAATTGGAGAGTCATCTTGATTATAGAATGTGTCCTGAGTGGATCTTGAGTCTCTTCATCGCCCACTAAACCGGGCAGATGCAGCCGAGCCTCCAAGATGGGCTGTGTTGAGTACCCGAAGCCGAAGAGTCAAGCAGCCGCCGCTGAGTCAGCCACCGATACATATCCATCCGGCCGTTGTGGTGCTGCTTGCTAGGTTATAAATAGACACCGAAACCTTTAGGGTTTTTCATTCCTCTTAGTAGCAGCTGTTGGATTAGATCCATCCGAGTGTCCATCCAATATTGCTTCTGCTCCCGCGTCGTAGTTTGCAAGTCAACGCGCGCCGCCACTGCTCGCCACCACTTTAGCCCCCGAGCGGATTCGATTGAAGACCTCGTGCACTTAGAGGATGAAGCCATATCCATCCAAGGGCTCAAAGGCTGGTGCTGGGAAGAAGAGATCCCGCAGCGAGGCAGAGGGATCTGCCCAAGTGTCGTCACCGCCGGCATCTCCCCCGCGCCCTAATCCGTCCAAGGAGTGGAAAAAGTCCAAGATGAAGACTGAAGATCTAGTAGCCTTGGTGAACAGCATGTTTCTGCGGGGAGAAGGAGATGGACATGTGGCGCGCCACCGCGGGCGACCCGAGCCCCATGTAGAAAAATCCCGATGAGGTCCCCATGTTTGCCAGGTTCGTGGAGCGTGGACTAGCACTCCCGGTCAATGATTTCTTCAAGGGGCTGCTTCAGTACTACGGTATCGAGTACTTGAACTTGAACCCCAATGGTATTTTTTCACGTCTCCGTTTTCAAACATTTTTGCGAGGCATTTGTGGGGATCAAGCCCTACTGGATCTTGTTCCGGAAATTCTTCCGTGTGAAGCCGCAGCCAAGCGCCAACGACCCGCGAGTAGTTGGAGGGGCGAACCAGTACTTGGCATACAAGCTCATTGATTCAGACCAAGTTTGGAAGGCCAAGTGGTTCTACATCACAAACCACCACCCCAGAGCTGCCGAAGCCAAGCGGGAAGCAGCCGAAACATCGGGCATGGTGGAACACTGAGCCGATGATGCAAGAGGGTATTCAGCTACCCGAGTTGTTGCAGAAGATCAAGGCCTGGAGAGAGGCCGGGCTGAGGGCCGAGCATGTGTCCTTCAGCCTTATGAAGAGGAGGGTGCAGCCACTGATGGCTCGCGACACCCTCGGGTACCAGTACACGGGCGACGAAGATACGTCCAGGATGCCCGGCAACGTAGTCGACGATGAGGACATTGTCGAGAGGATGGGCAGGATATTCAAGGATAAGCCACCATACACTCCTTGCCCAGTCCCCGAGTACTCCGCAGCTCGTCCGCCGAACAAGGTACGTAGTAGTCACTTCTGCCTCTGAGTACTGATTATCCTAGAGTAGTCGCCCTCACCCGAGTTGATTGCTGCAGGATGACATCGTGAAGTTTGTCTCCGATCCAACTCCCCCTCCTCAACTTGTAGATATTCCAAAGGAGGACCAAAGCAAGGTGAAGGAACACCGCGAAGTCGGCGAGGGTGATGACACCATCACCATTGAAGACACATCCGATGAGGAGGATGGGGAATTGCTCCAAGAGCGATTTCAACTCTGGTCCATGTTCAGCCAACCTGGACTACCCCATGTACCCCTAGTTGATGATCCACCGACCAGCTTGGAGGCTAGTCTTCCTGCGCCGCCGAGGAGGCCGCGCAATGTGGAATGGAAGCATGTCGCCAAGAAGCTGAAGGTGACAGAGACCACATCCCCCAGGTATGTTCCTCGAGTAGAGTAGTCGAGTACTTGTCTTGAAGCATTGCATGCTGACGGTTCAATCTGGAGTTGTCGCAGCACATTCCATCGTCTGACCCCATGGATCAGGGGGCAGAGGAGAATTGGGACACGGTGGGCGGACCGAATGAAAGGAGCCGCAGTCCAGCCCCCACCATAGAAGAGACCATGCCTCGTATGGCACAACAGACACCTAATACTGCCGAGCCGCAAGCATTGGCAGAAGAAAGCAGGCCAGAACCCTCCGCTACTACTGGAGCCGAAGGACTAGTAGCCACCGAGGCTGAAGAATAGGCGCCCGCGGAAGCCGGGCTTGTTGATATTGCCAGTATACTTGGCGCTCCGACCGTGACTGTAGTGCGGTCCAGTTTGTAAGTGAAATCCCTCTCCGAGTAGTACATGTAGTTTGGTAGTCTTGCTTGGCTGACCACCAAATTTGCACTGTGCAGGAAATCCACCGATCTATCCTGGGAAGGAGAAGAACCCGATACAGCGAGCGGCTGCTGAGGAGGACCAGTCACCAGCTATTCAGGAGTCCACTCCCCTTCCCTAGGCTGAGTCAGTGGTGCCGGGCGCAGAGGCTACGCCACCAGAGGCCACCGTAGTGGAAGTTACGTAGACTTCGGCGATGTCGCTTGCCTTAAGTAGTAATCGTAGCCCCCGGGTACTGACGTCGCATGTCTTGTGATGACAGAAACACAAGTCGGGGGAGACCACGATCCCTGAAGCCGTGCCAGTCGAGAGCATCACGCCAGAAGCCGCTGTGCTGGAGGGAGCAACTACCGGACCAGAAGTAGCAGTAGCCACCGAGCCCACGGAATAGGTGCATGATGACCCACTCCTGGAGTCGAACATGGACGTTGTCGTGAAGTCGCCAGAAATCCAGGACACGGAGCCGATACGTTCGGCGCCGATGTCAGAGGCTGGCTGACTAGTCTTGGCGGGCTGGAGCTTCTGTCAGATGACCTCATCGACCCGGCGATGGTAGCTCGGTACTTGGAGATGGTGCGCCGGACCGAGCAGTGGATGAAGGTAGGTGACGGTACCCTTGAGTAGTTGAATTTCGTGAGAACTAAATGTCCAAGTAACGATTGTTGCCTTGTGCAGGATGTCGTGGAGAGATCCCGACAGAAATCCGATATGCTCCAGGGATATGGCGACACAGTGCTCCGGGCGGAATCACTGAATAAGGAGCTCAATAAGGCCAGGAAGCACGCCGCCATGATGCAATCCAAGCTAGATTGAGCCTTCACCCAGTACCACAATGAAGTACAGGAGATGCAGGTGAAGAGCTAAGGACCATGTGTGGTTCGAGGACCGGTGGATGGTCGCTTCCTTGTGTGATGAGTGATTGACAACATTGTGTAGACTGATTCTTGGCTAAGTATTGCAGGTGTAGGTTGCGGCTTGACTGGTGTTGGTGCTGGTGAAGAACAAGCGTGAAAGGTCGTCGCCGATGAGGCCTCCAGGTGTGGAGAAGAAAAGTAGGCTTCGTTCGAGGGACTCGGTGGCCAGCGGGGTCAAGTGTGGACCGCATGGTAGCATGAACAGCAAGATGAAGTCATGGACAATTTCTTGGTTGAGCCTCAAAACCAAGGTCGAGCCGGGACTACGTGGGAGCCGAGTCATGAGTGGAGATTGGCGGAGGCTGTACCGAGTTCACGGGGTTTCCGGTGGTTCACCATAAAACCACTGGGTTCCTTGGTTGATCCATAAAGCCAAGACCGAAGAACAGAAGACGGTGTAGCAGCAGCTACAGATCGGTCTAACCGGTCTGACCGGTGGGTACCGGTCTGACCGGTGAGGAACACCGGTCTGACCGGTGTGTGACGATGCAGTCTGGAATCTTCAAAGCGGAGGACACGCATTGGGATCGCAAGGCTTGCGTCAAGACTAAGCAGGTTGCGATCGCCGGGCATCCGTCCGTTGGAGAAAACTTGAAGACTTCCAAAACCGCCCTTGAGGGGATTGTATCCCTAGTTGTTAGGAAAGGGTATTTTAGACATTCGGTTGCCTCCAGATAACCCATGAGGTGAGAGGATGGCAGCCATCTCTTGGAACCGTAGTTCATTTTGCTTTCCTATTTTTCCCTTCCTATTTTCTTAGGATTTCCATAGGACTAGCTTGAGAGCTTCATGGTGAGATCTTGTAAGAGGGTTGGACGATCGGGCGGCAAGCTAGACCTTGTATGAACCTTTGTGGCATGTATAGATGATTCGGCGTGGTTCCTTAAGGCCTTGTTGTGTTGTTCCCGGTTGTTCTTGGTGGGGATTTTCGGAGCCCTCTCTTGGTGGTTTTCTTGGGGTGTTTTCGGGACCTTGCTCTTGGGGATTTGATGGGGGAAATTTGTGGGAACCCTTCGTGTTTCTTTGGGCTGTGATTCCACTCCCAAATCTGTGAGTTAAGGGGCTCAATTTTGGGGTTTTCGGTGTGCTAGGGTTAGAGGAGGTCTTGGCGGGATTTCTTCGATTCCTCTTGTTTGGACAAGTTTTGGTGGGATTAAACTTGGCTATGGACTCCTCATGGGGTGTTCCTATTGTCCCCAAAGTCTTGTTCAAGCCTGTGGAGCGATTCGAGAGATGAAGGCTTGGATTTGGAGGTGTTGACCCGCGGGTGTCATTCATCCCGAGAAGCCCAGGTCACACCGGTCTGACCGGTGCCCCTCACCGGTCTGACCAGTGCAACCCCTATTGGGTTTTTGCTCGGGTGAACATCTGGGTGTGTTCGCTGTTGTTCTGTGTTGCAGGTGTTTTGAGTTTGGGTCGGTTTGGAGCTCGGTTGGCCTGTTTGGTGCTTTGGGGCTTTCTGGCTGAGACCGGTCTGACCAGTGTGTTGCATCATTCTGACTGGTGTGAAGCCTTTCTGTGGAAGTCGCCAAGTTTCACCAGTAGGGACCGGTCTGACTGATTGTGCTCACAGTTCTGACCGGTGTTGGTCAGTGGACTCGAGGTTTGGTGTTCCCCTGCGCTCTCGTGTCGGAAGGTTGTTTGTTGCTTTCCAGGTCCAGTGGCACTCCAGTGGCTACGTGGGCTTGGCCAACTTGGGTAGTGAGTCGGAGACGTGTGTTGGAAGCTGTGTTCACCTTGTTGGAATTTCCATCTCCTTCGAGAAGAATTTTTATCGACCCCCATTCACTCCCCCCTCTTTGGTTCGCCGTATCAGTCCTTCAAGTGGTATCAGAGCAGGTTCAGGTCTTGATTGACTCTAACCAGTCTAAGATCCAAGGATGGCGTACCAGGAATGGGGCTCGGGTCCTCCACACTTTGATGACAAGAACTACCAGATGTGGAGTAAGCGGATGGCTGCGTTTCTCCGAGGAAAGGGTTAGATCCTTTGGGATGTCACGGTGGACACAGGCTATGTCCAGCCGATGAACTTCCTCGCTCCAGGATCGAGGGACATGTTCGACGCCAACAATAAGGCGGTCGACTACTTGTTTCGTTCTTTGTGTTAACCTGAGTTCGATCGGGTGCACACCGAGCACTTGGCTTGTAGAATCTGGTTGGTGTTGAAGGAGGCTCATGTTAGAAATGCCCAAGTTCAGGCTCAGATCTATGCGACCTACCAGAGAGAGTACGAGAACTTCACTCATCTCCCCGGTGACTCCATCGATGCCTTGTTTCAGAGGTTCACGGTGGTTGTGAACAACATGAGGGCCAATGTGGACGTGCTCCCGTACGATGATCATGATAGAGCTGTCAAGCTCTTACACTCTTTGGATCGTACGATTTGGGGCGGAAAGTTTGAGGCCATTGTGGAGTCAGAAAAGTATGACACTCTGACGGTGAACGAGCTGTTCTCGAAGCTCAAGTCGGCTGAGGTGGATAGGGGCCTGACAGCCAAGCTTGAGGGCCCGACTGACTCTCATAGTCTCGCCCTCATTTTTGGTTCAAAAGGAAAGGCTAACACTAACCCATCCACTAGGATGTTCTCTTTGTCCTCTTTGATGTCTATGCCAGATGAGGAGTTCGACGTGCTTGGAGAGGACGAGTTGGCGTTGCTGACGAGGAGGTTCGAGAGGCTGCATGAGAACCGGGTGAACATGAGGACGAACACGAGGACATGCTTCCAATGCGGCAAGCTGGGACACTTCGTTGCCGACTGCCTGGAGAAGGTTGAGAACAAGGACGGCTACAAGCACAAGTCGAGGATGGATGGCAAGTACCAGTCGAGGCGTGACCACAAGAGCCAGCACAAGAAGAAGCACAAGGACGAGCAATGATCGAGGAAGAAGGAGCGCCGTGGCAAGGCACGATCGATGGTGGGAGCGAGCGACGTCGACTCCAGTTCCGCGTACTCCACCTCGAGCTCGAACAACAGTGAAGATGAAGGTGATCATCGCAAGAGCAGGAAGTCGTCCAAGAACCTGAGGGGCTGAGCTACTTCGCTAGAGAGAGCTTCTGCACCATGGCGCTGAGCTCCAGCAGTAAGAAGAGCACACAGAGCGACTCGGACTCTGACTCTGATGACGAGGTGCGTGATGAGCTTCCCTTCTTGCGTCAGGAGAATGAACGGCTTGGCTCGTTGCTTGATAATCGTGATAACATGCTTAGAGAGGCCAAGAAAATGAGAAAAGAGCTTAGGGCTTCACTCGAGGATGCTAGGACTAGAGTGGCTGAGCTAGAAACAAAGGTTCTTGATAGCAAGCTTGAGATTAATTCCCTTAAGACTAGCCCTGTTGTTTCTGATGAGGTTGATTGTGCTGATTGCTCTATTTTCCTTGCTGATCTTGCTCTGTTTACGGAAAAGCATGCCTCCAGGTGTGAGGAACTAGATGTGCTTAGGGTTGAAGTGGCTGAGCTTAAATCTAGATTTGCTTTGCTAGGTGCATGCACTTCTTGCCCTGTTTTGCATGCTAAGATTGATGAGATACATTCAAACATTGTTTCCCTTGAGGCTAAGCTGAAAGAACCAATTCCTACATCTTGCTCTACCTATGAAATGAATGATTTAAAGAATTTGGAACTTGCACATTATGTTGATCGTTTGCAGGATGGGAATGATGAGCTGTGGGTTGGTTGTCTGGTCATCAGCCTCAGTTGAGGATGATGATCGAGGCATTTAAGAGGCAGGATGGTGAGGGACTTGGGGGAAACAAGGTTGGTGAGGGTAGTGGAGAGAATATCCCAGAGCCACAAAAAACCCACCGCAAAAATGATTTCCCTCCAAAACCTAACCATCTTAGGAACCGACTAGACACAACCCCAGCTCCACCCGTGCTCCCTACACAAACAAATGATCTCCAAAAGCCTATCAAGTTTGTGAGCACTTCGGGGAAAGTGTTCTTTAGGAAAGAGAGTGAGAAGCCTAGTGAGGAGAAACCGGTGGAGAAGTCGAGTGGAGAGAAACCAAGTGAGCAGCCCCAACCCAAGCCTAAACCTAAGCTTGTGAGGTTTCATTGTGGCTATTGTGGGAGAGATGGCCATAAGGATGAGTTTTGCTTCAAGAGGAAGCGAGAGGAGGGAATGGCGAAGGAGTGGGCTAACAAGGACAAGTACCACCCTTCCGATGGTGTACTTGAGCCTCGTGTGCAGATGCCCAGGGCCAATGCGAGTGTGAGGGCAGTTCGGGCTTGGGGAGAGCAGAAGGCTATTGGAGGTGCGGCTGCCCAGGCTACACCGGTCAGACCAGTGAGGGGCACCGGTCAGACCGGTGCTGGCCTGGACAGGCAGCAATTTGGGTTTCGTGCTTGTACAGGTACGGGGTTTGTTTCTGGAGGTCGTGGTACTGGTGGTTGGGCTGGAGAGTTTGCAGGAGGTCAGGTTGCTAGGCATTCTCCCCCTCGAGTTCACTACGGGGATGGGAGGATCCGTAGCTTTGAGATGGAGAGGAGGGACAATCCACGGGCTTTCTTTCGTGGTTTTGGTCCTCCTCCTGGTGGAGAGGGCTGGTTCCCTCGTGGTGGTGTTCGTGGAGGTAGCTTTGGTAGGAAAGATGCTTTGGTTTGTGCTAACCCAACTTTCGAGCAAATGGCTCGGCACTGATTTTACTCTTTTGGTACTAACCCCAGTGCTGAGTCGTTTGTTCGCTCACATGCTCGTTTTTTAATTTCAGGTGGGAGACTTGAAGAACATTTGGTTAATTGACTCCGGTTGCTCGAGGCATATTACCGGAGACAAGGGTTGGTTCTCAAGTCTCGTCCTGGTGGTGAAAAGGAGGTACATCACTTTTGGGGACAATGGGCGTGGGCGTGTGCTTTCAGAAGGTGAGATGAAGGTGAGTGACAAGATCACTCTCAGACGTGTTGCTCTTGTTCAATCGCTGGGGTACAAACTGCTTTCTGTGTCCCAACTGTTGGATGAGGGTTTTGGGGTGTTGTTTTGGCCTGGTGGTTCTTGGATTTTGGACTCTCGAGGGGACCTTGTCTGTATGGTCGTTCTTGAGGGTCAGGTGTTTCGTGCTGATTTTTCTCAGTCTTCTGGTGTGGAGCATTGTTTCTTGGCTGGTTTTTCGAGTGAGTTGTGGAGGTGGCATAGGAAATCGGGTCACTTGAGCTTTGACCTTTTGTCTCGCTTGAGTAAACTCAATTTGGTCCGAGGATTGCCACGGTTGAGGCTTGAGAAAGAGTTGGTTTGTGCGCCATGTAGGCATGCCAAGATGGTAGCCTCTCCTCACCCACCTCTCACCGATGTGATGACTAAGCATCCATGCGAGCTACTCCATATGGATCTTGTTGGCCCAGCTTGTGTGCGATCTACGGGTGGGAAGTGGTATGTCCTTGTTGTGGTGGACGACTATTCTCGGTATGCGTGGGTGTTCTTTCTCGAGGATAAGGGGGAGATGTTTGGTTTTATTCGAGATCTAATCTTGAGGTTGAGGAACGAGAGGCACGAAGATGCATACGAGCAATCCGCAGTGAAAATGGCTCAGAATTCAAAAACTCTCGTTTTGAAACCTTTTGCCATGACTCGGTCTTGAACACCAGTTTTTGAGTCTGTATACACCTCCCTAGAATGGTGTTGTGGAAAGGAAAAATAGGACCTTGTGTGAGATGGCTCTGACGATGCTTGATGAGCATAGGAATCCGAGAAGGTTCTGGGCTGAGGCGGTGAATACCGCGTGCTATGTGTCGAATAGGATCTACCTCAGAGTGCATAAGAAGAAAACATGTTATGAGCTGATGCACGGTCGCACACCCAAGGTGAGTCATTTCCATGTCTTTGGTTGCAAGTGTTTTATTCTGAAGAAAGGGAAGAAGTTGGATAAGTTTGAGGCTAGGTCTGTCGATGGTATTTTCTTTGGTTATGCATCTCATTCTAGAGCATATCGTGTGCTCAATCTTGAAACTAACCAAATCGTGGAGACTTGCGAGGTAACCTTCGATGAGACACAGCCACGTAGTTAGCTTGTCTTTGAGTGTGCAGGTGATGATGAACTTGGCGAGGAGATCTTTCAGGAGGAGGAGCATGAACATTGAGACGATGAAGATGGCGGTGTGGTGCCCCTGGCTGAACTTGTACCCACTACTTCGACTACGGTGGTGGACGGACCCTCTCCTACACCTACGACGACAAATCAAGATCGAGGAGAAGCTATTGTTGAGGGGGAGGTAGCATCAAGGCGAGAACCTCCCCGGCGAGTACAAGTGGATCACCCAGCTTCAAGGATCATCGGCAACATGAATGAACACACTACATGGTCGAGGGTTCAGAACAATTCTCATTTCGCTCATGCTGCATTTGTTGCTACATTTGAGCCCAAAGACATTGGACACGCACTATCTGATCATAATTGGGTTAATTCGATGCATTAGGAGTTGGAGAACTTTGAGAGGAATCAGGTTCGGGAGTTGGTTGACCCTCCCCTAGGGTGTAAGCCGATTGGTACAAAGTGGGTGTGGAAGAACAAAGAGGGAGAGAAAGGTGAAGTGGTGAGAAACAAGTCGAGGCTTGTTGCTCAGGGGTTCAGTCAGAAGGAGGGGATCGACTATGAGGAGACCTTTGCTCCCGTAGCCTGTTTGGAAGTGATAAGGATCCTTCTAGCCCTTTACATGGCTAAAGGGTTCAAGTTGCACCAAATGGATGTGAAGAGTGCTTTCCTAAATGGTGTGTTGGAGGAAGAAGTGTATGTGAGGCAACTACTGGGGTTTGAGAGTGAGAAGTACCCCCACTGGGTGTACAAGTTGAGGAAGGCGCTTTATGGTTTGAAGCAGGCGCCTAGAGCTTGGTATGGCAGGTTGAGGGGGTTCTTGTTTGAGAGAGGTTTTGAGATGGGGAAGGTCGATCAGACCTTGTTTCTACTGAGGCAGGGCAGAGATATCAAGATTGTGCAGGTGTACGTGGATGATATTGTCTTTAGTGGCTCGTCTAACTCTCTTGTTGCAAGGTTTTGCAGAGGATATGAGCAGGGAATTTGAGATGAGCATGATGGGCGAGTTGCAGTTCTTCCTCGGGCTACAAATCAAGCAATCAAAGGAAGGAACATTTTGTGCACCAAGCTAAGTACACCAAGGACATTGAGCAGAAGTTCAAGATGGAGGATTCCAAGGCTTTGACGACGCCGATGAGTACGACTACAACTCTTGATGCGAACGAGGAAGGTGAACACGTGGACCAGAAGGAGTACCGGAGCATGGTTGGGTCACTCCTCTACTTGACAGCGACGAGGCTAGACATCCCGTTCTCGGTATGTCTGTGCGCTCGTTTTCAAGCGTCTCCGAGGACTTCGCATCGGCAAGCGGTGAAGCGAATTTTCAGGTACTTGCGTCACACTCCCAACTTCGGCCTTTGGTACTCCGCTTTCTCTTCTTTGGCTCTTCATGGTTTTTCGGATGCGGATTTGGCCTGGTGTTGGTTGGATAGGAAGTTTACTTCTGGGACTTGCTAGTTTTTGGGTTCTTCTTTGGTGTCTTGGTCTTCCCGCAAACAGTCGAGTGTTGCTCAATCCACTACCGAGGCCGAGTATGTTGCCGCTGCTAGTTGTCGCTGTCAACTCCTTTGGATTTCAAACACCAAGAGTGACTTTGGTGAGGAGTATACCCATGTCCCACTTCAATGTGATAGTACCAGTGCCATAAGCGTTGCAAAGAACCCAGTGCTCCATTCCAAAACCAAGCACATAGAAGTGAGGTATCATTTTTTGAGAGACAACGTAGAGAAAGGAAAGATAGCTTTGATCCATGTACCCACACATGACCAACTAGCTGATATTTTCACCAAACAACTAGATCAAGCAAGTTTCACTCATTTGCGGGGGGAGCTTGGTGTGTGTTTGATTTCTTGAGCTTGTTTAATAATCCATGGTTGATGGCTATGTTTTGAAAAATGTCACATATATGCTCTCTCATGTGTAAATGCCTTTATATGATCTTGACATGTTTTAGTGGCTTGGCTATGCCTAATTTGTGGTTGGATAATTAGTTTATTGATCATATGGGGCCAAAGGCTCATTGGCCATCATGAATGTTTAGCCCTCTTGCTTTATCTTGTGGACGGGCCTAAGTTCCTTTTTGTCGCAAAGACATTTCATGTACCAAATATGAATCTGAAAATGAAATGTAAAATGATTGGAAAATGTGCTCCCATGTCATATGTGCTGAATTTAATTTGCTTTGGGTTCTAAACCGTTGCATGATGTCTACCAATGAGAAGTCTCATACATAGAAGTAGGCACATGGCTCGGTGGCTTTGACATGACATGAGGTGCTTGTGGGTGTTTGTGATGGTCTTATGATTAGAATGGCTGTCCTAGCATGAAGTTTGTGTGGCTTTGCTATTTTGATATGTTTTGATCATGTTTAGGACTTTACTCATGAGAGGTAAATTTCTCGCAAAATTGCCCAAATCCATCTTAGCTTCATCCTATGGTTGTGAAACTTGGTGATCTTGTCGTTGACGTCAATACGAAGCTATAGAGTATCTAACTTGCTCATTTGGACATGTGTAACATCCTAAGTTGAATTTTGTCTATTTGAGAAGCTCTAGGTTGAAAGTTTTGCATTTTTGGCTTGATTCATGCAATGCCAACAAGAGGGGGAAGTTTGAGCTTGAAATGGCTTGCTGGATGCATTTAGAATGTTTTCAGGTGGTTTCGAGCCATTTGTGGGCTCTGGTGTGCACCATTCTGACCGGTCGAGGTCACCGGTCTGACTGGTCAGAGTGCTGGTCCTGTGCACATGTTAGGCACCGGTCTAACCGATGGTGGTGACCAGTCTGACCGGTGTGAGCTGAAGTTGTTGCAGCTGCCCTGTTTTCAAGTGGTTTGCATGCATTCGTCCAGGGGGGTGCATTGGTTCAGTGAGATCTTGCATGTGTGCAGGGGGAGCTCTTTGTGGTTGTTCGAGCTTTGGTTTGGTGGATTGCGCTCTTTGCTTGAGCTTTGTTTTATCTTGGATGTGTCGAGCCGTTGCCCTTGCCTAAGGGGTCCGAGACTTGTCTTCTTCAAGTGATCTTGCTCTTTGCCTTTGTTTGGCTTTCGATCGCTTGTTGGAGTTTCTTTTTGTTCGTTTCTTTTCCTTTTGCTTATGTGGGTCTTGTCAATGCACTCATCAAGGGGGAGATTGAGGACCATATGTGGTTTGAAGACCGGTGGATGGTCGCTTCCTTGTGTGATGAGTGATTGACAACGTTGTGTGGACTGATTCTTGGCTAAGTATTGCAGGTGCCGGTTGAGGCTTGACTGGTGTTGATGCAGGTGAGGGACAAGCACGAAAGGTCGTCGCCGGTGAGGCCTCCAGGTGTGGAGAAGAGAAGTAGGCTTCGTTCGAGGGACCCGGTGGCTAGCGGGGTGAAGTGCGGCCGCATGGTAGCATGAACAGCAAGATGAAGTCATGGACGGTTTCTTGGTTGAGCCTCAAAACCAAGGTCGAGCGGGGACTATGTGGGAGCTGAGTCATGAGTGGAGATTGGCTGAGGCTACACTGAGTTTGCGGGGTTTCCGATGGTTCACCAGAAAACCACTGGGTTCCTTCGTTGATCTATAAAGCCAAGACCGAAGAACCGAAGACGGTGCTGCAGCAGCTCCAGATCGGTTTGACCGGTGGGTCTGACCGGTCTAACCGGTTGGTACCAGTCTCACCGGTGAGGAGCACCGGTCTGACCGGTGTGCGACGACGCTGTCCGGAATCTTCGAAGTGGGGACACGCGTCGGGATCGCAAGGCTTACGTCGAGACTAAGCAGGTTGCGGTCGCCGGGCATCCGTCCGATGGAGAAAACTTGAAGACTTCCAAAACCGCTCTTGAGGGGCTTGTATCCCTAGTTGTTAGGAAACGGTATTCTAGACTTTCAGTTGCCCCCATATAACCCATGAGGTGAGAGGATGACAGCCATCTCTTGGAACCCTAGTTCATTTTGCTTTCCTATTTTTCCCTTCCTATTTTCTTAGGATTTCCATAGGACTAACTTGAGAGCTTCATGGTGAGATCTTGTGAGAGGGTTGGATGATCAGGCGGCAAGCTAGACCTTGTATGAACGTTTGTGGCATGTATAGATGATTCAGCGTGGTTTCTCAAGGCCTTGTTGTGTTGTTCCCGGTTGTTCTTGGTGGTGATTTTCGGAGCCCTCTCTTGGTGGTTTTCTCGGGGTGTTTTCGGGACCTTGCTCTTGGGGATTTGATGGGGGAAATTTGTGGGAACCCTTCGTGGTTCTTTGAGCTATGATTCCCCTCCCAAATCGATGAATTAAGGGGCTCAATTTTGGGGTTTTCGGTGTGCTAGGGTTAGAGGAGGTCTTGGCGGGATTTCTTCGACTCCTTGTTGACGGTTAATAGTTATATCAAAGTTCGTTTATGACTTGCAAGCGGACAAGTTTCCCGTCGTAGTCAAGGGACCATTCTTCCCACGGGTGGTGAACCTAAGGTATCGAATCCGTGGAACAAATGTGTGACGCAAAAGTTGATCTAGTAAAGCCAAGTAACTTCAATCTTCGGTAAAAGAAACCCTAGTGCCGGTGGCAAGGCTTTTAATTCGTCTCTCCCTATAATATCTAGTCGAGAGCTATACGGTACTCGTTTAACGACTAACGAAGTGCTGTTATGTACCTGCAGAAAACGAACCTTTCATGCCAGCACGTCACGAAAGCGTCCACATACATTACCGTTTGCTATAGAAACGGTATCCATGCGTTAAGCTGCTGCATGGACAACGTCCAACCTCGGACACCCTCCGTTTGAATGGAGTGTATCCTTGCCTGGCATGAGCGACATGCGGAATGCACACGTATGAAACACGTGGCGACACACAACTCACAAACAGACGCGAAGATGGGATCCGTGGAATGGATCACTCCATCAACCCTTGCAATTCCCGTGATGCGGAACAGCACACGTATAAAACACGTGGCTCATCTCGTTTGGTTGTGCACGAAAGTAAGTCTGACATAAAGTAATGTGCTGGAAGTTAGCAAAATAAACCATAAGTTAAATAAGCCACCTGAAAGAACCCAAAATTCCTTCTAGGGCCTCTCGGTCTAGTTTATCCTTAGCGGACCAACGTATTTTGGAAAATCAGACAATCTTGGCATATTTTATTCAAAAACCAGTGATTAAGGTTATTAATTAACCTCTGGTGCATATAAGCTCTGATGCCAACTGTGACAACCCACCCAGGAAAATACCGTACTATCCCCTAAGACCGATCCACTTTGGTCATTAAGCAATAATAAAGTATCATCCTGTCGTTAGTTGCCGGGTTAACGCCCGGTAAATCACTTGAGAAGCAACAAGGATCGAATATATGCATTAAAACTCACTCGATGGCGAGTCTAGAGATACCACAACATTAATATCCAAATTCATACCCTGAGGGGTTTAATTATTACAAACCATAGTTTTTGCCATGATGAAATAGTTCAGAGTTTTGAAAGCAGCGGAAATAAACTAACGGAAGCGAAGACACCACGGGAGGCCATCCATGATGCTCTCAGTAGTCGTCCTCCACCCACTGCAGCTCCCAGTCGGGCAGGATCTCTCCGGGCCACACATCACTGAATGCATTACCGGGATCAACATATTATTGCAAGGCTGAGTATACTAATACTCAGCAAGACTTACCCATCGGTGATAAATACTTCACCAAATCTAGACATGCAAGGCTTTTTGGCTACTGGGTTGCCTTTGCTGAAAAGTAGCAAAGAGTAGGTCCTTACTTTCAAGATTTTAGCACAAGTTCTAGTAGGGTTGATCTTTACTACATTAGCCAACTAGTACAGACAAAGTTGTACAATACAATTAATCAAGCATAGCATTCATCAACTTCCATCATTAGGGATCTCATGACTAGTGGAGTAAGTAGTCTCAGATAACGGTGAGAGACCGACAATCGATTGATTAAACCTTGCAAGGTGGATCTAAACACACTGTAGGCCACCCCCGAAAAGACAACTTTCCCAGGCCGTTTCCAAAAATCCTCGGGTCGGGATGAAAGGCCACAGTCCTTGGTGCAGGCTATCAGGCATACCCCGCGAGAGACCCGGAGTCACCATACACCACCGATAGCTAGCCGTGAGAGCGAATCCGAAGAGTAGTGACAGTTCTATCCCTAGCCGTCTCATTAAGGTACTAGGCTTACCGGTCCCATACCCGACATGTGCTTAGTACGTTCAAACACTTAACCCGCATAACCACTGGACCGTAGCCTAAATCCCATGCTCTTACCACGTGAGCAATCCATTTAAGGATATATTGTGATTCCTATCTAGGAACCTATTCTCGCGAGTGAGGTCATCACTCGACTTGTAACGGTCCTATAGCTTAGCAGCTATCGACCTATTATACTAGTAAGGACAAAGGTACCTAGGGATCATGCATCTAGGGTTTCATTCAACTCCTGAACTTAAATGCACAATCATCCATAGATAATTGACTAAAGAATTTGAAAACTAGGTTAGATGCACCAGAGCTTGCCTTCGTCAGCTAGGTTAGCCTGGGCACCCTCGGTGTCGAGCACTTCCACGTACTGCAGCGAAGCTTCCGCTCCTCCTTCCTCGGTTTCCGGGACAAGCGAGTAATCACCGTCCGGAAGATCTACACGGAATGCAATGCAAGGTTCAGGTGATGTGATAGGTTATTATCTTGCCCCACTCTTGTTGGTCATATTCACCTTAACAAGCATCTAAATAGTGTACCTCTTTTAGGAAGGTTATTAGGTGTACATGAGTTATTTTTTTATTGTACATTTAAATAAAGGTTTCTATTGTACTTGTTATTTCATGTGAATGTACAATCCTTTTCCTTTCACAAGCAAAGGTATAAATAATATTTTTATTCATGAATTAATTTCTTATCAGCAATGATATTTAGTTATCTTTTAATTAAATTAGGTAATACTTTCAAAAAGGAAAAAGAATTAAATAGGGGCTTTCCTTGATTTAATTCCTCTTTAATATTAAAAGGGCTTTTAAGCTTTTATTAAGCAATTAAATTAGCAAAAATTAACGAAGTGTTTCTTAAGCATATTAGCACCTATACTAGTCCATTGGACCCACATGTAAGTGTTGGATGCTAGGAAATTAAATACTATCGAAAATAACAAAGGCTAGCTAGTGATTCCAATTAAATGCATGCAAAAAAAACAAGCCTCAAAATGATCCAGACTTTCTCATGCATGCTTTCTGGTCCTAAACAAGCCTAAAGAACCAGCATGTTCACCTAGAAACCCTACTGATCTTACTTCATCAATTTACAAAGGAAAACATGCACAAATTGAGAATAAATATTTCTGTCAAACCAAAAATCATGATTAATTCACAAAAGGTGTATTTTTACATAAAATACAGTGTGCACAAGTTGAGCACAAAAACTTAAATATATTTAGCAAGAAAAATCATCTAAGCAGTTTCTGCAGAAATGGAAAACAATTTATTTAGCAAGATTCACTTCATAACTTTGTGCAATTTTTTGCACAGGAGCTAACCCTAACAATATGCACAACATATCCAAAATTGAGATACAGACGAATTATAGATTTAATGTTATGACAGGTCTAGGTTTTTCACATTTGTATTTTTCATGCAAAAACTACCAGGAACTAGCTCAGGCAAGAATAACAAAAGTTGTGGGATTTCTCTCCCTGAACCCAACAAAATTGGTTTGGCATTTTTCTGAGTTTTCTACGAATTTCTAGGAATTTTCTAAGGCTCTGGACTAACTTGTAATAAAACTTAGATAGGTTTCTCAGCAACCAGGTCCCTACTTTTGCACAAAACACCCTAAACAAATTGCAATCGAAGCAATTTAGCCCCTGGCCGGGGAGGCGGCGCCGACGCGGCCAACTCCGGCGAGCCGGTGGTGCCGCCATCCGGCAAGCGGTCGGGCGCGGCCGGATGCTCACCTAGGAGCTGTAGGTGACCGGTCTTTGGGGGCGGAGGGGCGGCCGGCGAGCGGGTTCGACGGCGGCCGGCGGCGGTGGCCACGGCGGCTCAGGAAAGGGCGGTGAGGAGGCGCAATGCTGGGCAACAAGCGAGCACGTGAGCTATACTAGAGCCTAGGGAAGCTACCAGAGTAGCTGGCCGGCAGCGAGCGCGGGTGGGAGCACGAGCTCGGGGTGGCGGCGGTAATGGCGGCGGTGCGGCTCGAGGTGGCGCGCTGGGGAGCGATGAGGCGCTTTTATAGGTGGTTTGGGCGTCCGTGGGTGACGGTGGATGATGGTGAAGATACCCACCGTGCTACGGTGGCTCGGGCAACGCGCATACGACGGCGACGCCGCCGACATACCGCCGGTCCCCCGGCGCGTGCGCGCGTACGGCGGCGCGCCGCGCGGACTCGACGCGCCTAGGGGCGGGGGATGCGTTGGGGTGCGGGCGACCTTGGGTAGGGCGAGCCTTGGGCGACGCGCGGCCTCGGGAGGCGCGGGCGCGGATGCGGGGCCGGCGGCGCGAGGCCGGCGACGGGCGCGCGCGCCCGGGCGCGCGACGTCGCGGCATGCAGCGCTCTGGCCCAAGTCGTTTTGCTGGTGCTATCTTTGAAATAGAATTGCTCCACATTTATGTATAGAAGTCGGCCAAGTGTCGAATACCAAACTTGTAGATCTAGCTACCCTTAACAATTTCTACAAAGGCTATATAGGGTTTTTCTGCATAGAATTTGAATTATTTGAATGCCAGTATTCAATGTCAGTCTGTCTCGGCAAACAGTTGATTCTGCCTTGCAACTCATTTTCCAGACTTTTCCCTTTAAAATTTGAAATGCCAATCTACATGAAAGTTGTGTCCCTCATCAAGATGGACAACTTTCATAAAGGTAGAATATTAAGTGTTTAGGTGAATTTTGGAGAACGCGGCAAAAGTTCCGGCAGACACCCGTGGACACTAGGGGTACAAGGGGTTTGACCAAGCCTTTGACCATGGGTTGGCCCCACAAGTGTGTTTACTAGTCAAAAGGGGTCACTAGGGTAGGTTTGTGAGTTTTTCGAGGTGAGGACCCAAGTTGACCGTAATTTGACCACTGTTGACTACTTTGACCGGCTGTTAGGGTTAATTAAAAACCTGGGGCGTCACAGTCGGCCTGCGCGTTTCGCGTAGATGCACTAAGCGAGCCAAACCGTGCACTAGAACCCTGAGGACCAGGAGCATCCCGGTGGCCGATGGATGACCGCTCCTTAGTGATGAGTGATTGACAACGGGTGTTGGACTGACTCTTGGCTTGGTGCGCAGGTGTAGGCTGCGGCCTAGTTCGTGTTGTTGCAGTTGAAGAACGGGCGCGGAAGGTCTTCAGCCTTGAGGGGCCTCCGGGAGATGGAGAGACAAGTAGGCTCGGTTCGAGGGACCCCGTGGACGGCGGGACTAGGTGCGGGCCACAAGGTGGCGAGACGAGCAAGACAAAGTCGTGGACGATCGAGCCGGTGCACGGTGGCGGTCGAGTCAAGAGGCTTGGCGGGAGGCCGGGCCGAGCACGCGGGGTTTGGTGGTTTGCACACAAAACCATCGGAGGACGGTTTCTTGGTTTGGGCTTAAAAACCAAGTCCGAAGGCCCAACACGACGGAGACGGGATCCGGGCGTGTCGGGAAGCTTCGAAGCGGAGGACACGCGGCGGGATCGCATGGCTTGCGTCGGGAGGACGCGGGGTGCGGCGAAGGCGTGGCCGTCCGATGGCAAGACCCACAAACATTTCTTAAATGCCTCTGCGTGGGTTGTATCGCCAGTAGTTGAGTTAGGGGTAGTCGAGTCATTTGCCACACGGGCAGGACCCGATATATAAGCCATGAGTGTGTGTGGATGGCTCTCTCTCTCTCCGCAACTTAGGGTTTCATTTCCCCCCTTTGCTTTCTCTTTTTCCCAAACGATTTTCTTCTCCGTTTTCTCTAGGCTAGCATGAGAGCTTCATGAGAGATTGTTGAGAGGGATGGATGCTAGGGCGGCATGCGGGACCTTTTGACTCTTTCCTGGTTTGTATAGAAGATTCGGCGTTGTGAATTTCGTGGTCTTTTTCGTGCTTGTTTTGGTGCCTTTGTTCTTGGTGTGGTTCCGCAGATTGAGTGGGTTTCGCCTCCGATTTCTTCGAGGGAAACATGGATGGATGTCTTGTGCATCTTTGTGATTGATCTTGTGCCCTCAAACGCTGGGAAACCACTACGATTCAAGGATTTTTGGTCGGAGCTCTAGTTTTTCGTGGTGTTCAAAGGATCCGCGATTCCCAGTGATTTAGAGAGTTAGGAGGAAAAAGTTTTGGGGTATAGCATCCTTGGTTGACGCATATCATGTCCCCAAACTCTTGTCTCAACAGCTTCTACCATTTCGAAGATCCGGTGATGAATTGGTGGAGTTGACTCGCGGGGCGAGCAGTTTTTGCCTTTGTCCGTGAGGCGCGGACAGTCCGCGAAGGTGTGGCGGACGATCCGCGGGAGCAGTGTTCGTCGCGTGTTCTTCGTGTTCTTGCTCGGCTTCGTATTCGATTCGTTTTGGTTATGAGTTTTGGCTGGACGAGGTTTCAGACGGTCCGCAACAGAGGCGCGGACAGTGCGCGGGTGCCTCGCGGATGGTCCGCGTGCTCCCCGCGGACGGTCTGTTATTTGGGGTTCGCTACTGGAGGTTCTGTTGGCTTTTTCGGACAGTCCGCGTCCCAGGCCGGACTGTCCGCGGTACCTTGGCGGACAGTCCGCGTGGCCCGTGCGGACAGTCCGCCCCTCCTGGCCGGACGGTCCGCCAGAGCCTGGCTGCTTTGCTCTTTGGTTCGATTCCTCTCTCCTTTCTTTCGTGCTTCCGCGTGTGCTTCAAGGAATCGTTCCTAAGACATGAGGTTGATCCATAACCTTGTTATATTGGCGATTGGTGTGTGATTCGATCCATCGCTCGTGTGTGACCGGGATTTGTCTAAGGTATAAGCCGGGTTCTTTGAGAAGAATTTTTACCAGCTCCTATTCACTCCCCCCTCTCTAGTCGCCATCCGATCCTTCAATTGGTATCAGAGCTTGGTGCCGGATTCGTGGTGACTTTGACAAGTCTTGAATCCTAAGATGGCGTACGTTGAGCGGGGCGGTCTGCCGCACTTCGATGGGAAGGGTTACCACAAGTGGGCGGCCCGTATGATGATCTTTCTTCGTGGCAAGTTGTTGGATTTCATTGTGCTTGACAAGACCTATGCTATTCAGGCGGATATCCATACTCTTATGGTGACCAATGCTAGTGCTAAGGCCAAGTATGAGGCAAATGCTAAAGCCGTTGATCACTTGGTTCGAAGCTTGTGTGATCCTGAGTTTGAGCGTGTTCGCCATTTGAATCTTGCTTGGCAAATTTGGGAGAAGTTGTTGGTTGCTCACGGTGGTGATAACCATGTGAAGGCTCGCCTCTTTGTTTATTACCAGATGCAATATGAGAACTTTACTCAACTTTCTGGTGAGGACATTGATGCGATGTTTCAGAGGTTCACTGCTATCGTGAACAACATGAAGGCCAATGTTGAGGATTTCCCTTACACCGAGCATGATCAAGCTTTGAAGCTTTTGCATATCTTGAACCAAAATGTTTGGGGTTCTAAGGTTGAGGCCATTAAGGAGTCCGGACAATACTTGACTATTGAGTTGGATGATCTCTTTTCTAAGCTCAAGTCGGCTGAGGTTGACAGGAAGTTGCAATCCAAGCATGAGGGCTCGACTGATCATAGTCTTGCTCTTGTGGGCGGATCAAAGGGAAAAGCCAACACCAACTCTTACTGTCGACAGTTTTCCTTGTCTTCTCTCATGTCCATTCCAGATGATGAGTTCGATGTGCTGAGTGAGGAGGAACTGGCCTTGCTCTCAAGGAGGTTTGATCGACTACATGAGAACCGGAGGAATGCAAGGCGGAGCTCGGGGACATGCTACAAGTGTGGCAAGCGTGGACAAGTACAAGATGAGTGAGTACAAGGCGCACCCGAGGCGTGAAGACAAGTACTCCTCCAAGGGCAAGTACTACAGCAAGTCCAAGAGCAAGGACAAGGACAAGCGGCGATCGAGCAAGGGCAGCCACAAGAAGGACAATGCAAGAGCCACGGTGGCTGGTGCAAGCGATGTCGACACAAGCTCAAGCAACGCGCATTCAAGCTCAAGCAATGAGGATGAAGACGCCGGGAGGCGCAAGGGCAAGAAGAATGCAAGCCGGAACCTCAGTGGTTTAGCTGTGTTGCACTTGGAGGCTTTTGTGGCATGGCCCATAGCTCAAGCAGCAAGAAGAGCGAGAAGGAAGGCACCGACTCCGACTCGGAGGATGAGGTAAACCATGACCCCGACTCTTTGCTTGCTGAGATCACTAGGTTGAATGGCTTGATTGACAACCGTGATAGTGTGTTGAGAGATGCTAAGAAAATGAGGAGAGATCTTAGGGCTCAACTTGAGAATGCTTGATAGAAAGTAGGAGAGTTAGAGTCTAAATTGCTTGAATTGAAACTTGAGAATGACTCTTTGAAACTTACTCCTACCATTTCTAATGATGTTGAATGTTCTGAATGTAATGCATGGTTGAATGAGATCAAATTGCTTAATGAGAAGAATGCTTCCACTTTGGCTAATCTAGATGCTCTTAGGACTGAGTATGATGAGCTTAAAGCTAGACCCACTTTGCTTGGTGCTTGTAAATCATGTCCTACTATGCATGCTAAGCTTGTTGATGCTCGTTCTACCATTAGCACTTTGGAAGCTTCTTTGAAATCCCCTGTTGTCAATGCATGCACTAGTTGTGATGAAGTTACTTTGCGCAATCTTGAACTTACTTGTCGTTTGGATGTCATCTATGAGGAGGATGATTATTTGAGGAACGTGTTGGGTTGGTTGTCTGGGCAGGAACCTCAATTGAAAATCATGATTGAGGCGTTCAAGAGAGCGGATCGTCGTGGTTTGGGTTTTGAGAAGTTGGGTGAGAAAGTGGGAGAAAACAGTGGGGAGAGTGTGTATGAGAAGTGTGTTGAGTCTAACCCGGAGTTTGAGGTGACCGGAGACATCCAAGTTCCACTTCCAAAAGCACCCAAGAACTCTTTCACTCCAAAGCCCAACCACCTTTGCAACAAGCTTGACACAACCCAAGAACCACCCAAATTCCCACCTAAAAAAAATGAGTTCCAGAAACCGGTGAAGTTTGTGAGTGAGAAGGGTGTGAAACCTAGAGAGAAGCCAGAGTCAAAACCAAAATCCATCCCCTTCAGGTGTGAGTATTGTGGCAAGGAGACGCATCTAGCAGAGTTTTGCTAGGGAGCAAGCAAACCAGGACAGGTATCGCTAGTCTCATGGTATTCCTGAGCCTAGAGTGCCACTTCCACGGGGTGTGGGAAGTGTGAGAAGTGTCGGTAGAGTTGGAGCTCAGGGTGGTAGGTTCCCACAGAGAGGTGGTGGTGAGAGGTTTGATAGGAGAGATGATGGTGTACGTGCTGGTGAGTGGTTTGGTCGGGCTCGTGGTGGTTTTGCTGGATGTCCCCCTACTCGTCGTCAATATGGGTCTAGGAGAGATGATCACAGCTTTGGGTTCCAGAGGAACTACGGACCACATTTCCCCCTCGTGGTGCTCGTACTCCTTCCATGGGACATGGGAAATTTGGTGGCAAGGGAATGATGCTTGCTAACCCCTCTTTTGAGCAGATGGCTCGACACTGGTTCAACTTTCTTGTGCTAACCCCAGTGTCGAGTCGTTGGCTCATTCTCGTTCTTGTTTCTGACTACAGGCAGGAGGCTTGGAGAACATTTGGTTGATTGACTCCGGATGTTCCCGACACATGACCGGAGACAAGAAGTGGTTCTCCAGCCTCACCCCAGTGAAGGAAAAGATGTACATCACGTTTGGGTACAATGGCGAGGAAGGGTGATTTCTGAGGGTGTGGTGCATGTGAGTGACAAGGTAATGTTGAAGAGGGTTGCTCTTGTGAAGTCTTTGGGCTTCAATTTTCTTTCAGTTTCTCAGTTGCTTGATGAGGGCTTTGAGGTGCATTTCAAGTCTGGTGAGTCTCGTTTGCTAGATTCTCGAGGTGATCTTGTTTGTATGACCATCCCCGAGGGTCAGATTTTCAGGGCTGATTTCTCTCGTTCTTTGGGTCCTGCTCGCTGTTTGATGGCCGAACCTTCTTCTGATTTGTGGAAATGGCATAGGCGGTTGGGTCACTTGAGCTTTGATTTGGTTTCCCACTTGAGTGGTCTTGACCTTGTCCGAGGATTGCCAAAGTTGAAGTTTGAGAAGGATTTGGTTTGTGCTCCGTGTAGGCATAGCAAGATGGTAGCCACTCCCCATCCACCCCTGACCGATGTCATGGCCGAGCGTCCGACAGAGCTGTTGCATATGGACCTTGTTGGGCCAGCTCGAGTTCGCTCGGTGGGTGGGAAGTGGTATGTCCTTGCTGTAGTGGACGATTACTCTCGCTATGCCTGGGTGTTTTTCTTGGAGGACAAAAGTGATACATTTGGTTTTGTTTGAGAACTGATCATGAGGTTGAAGAACGAGAGGCATGGGAATGCCATTCGAGCTATCCGCAGTGATAATGGCTCATATCAAGAACTCTCGTTTTGATGCCTTCTGTCGTGATCTAGGTCGGGACCATCAGTATTTGACCCCTTATGTGCCCCCTCAAAATGGAGTCGTGGAAAGGAAAACTCGGACTCTTTGTGAGATGGCTAGGACGATGCTCGATGAACACAGGACTCCGAAGAGGTATTGGGCTGAGGCAGTCAATACGGCCTGTCATGTCTCCAACAGGATTTTATTGCGAGCTTTCAAGAGGAAGACCTGTTATGAGCTGATGCATGGTCGGGCACCCAAGGTGAGTCATTTCCGAGTCTTTGGCTGCAAGTGCTTTATTCTTAAGAAGGGAAAACTTGACAAGTTTGAGGCTGGGTCTAGTGATGGGATATTCTTTGGATATGCTAACCATTCTAGAGCCTATAGAGTGCTTAACCTTGAGACTAACAAAATCATGGAGACTTGCGAGGTAACCTTCGACGAGACAATGCCATGTACCTCTCTTGGCTTCGAATGTGCAGGTGTTGAGGAGATGGCTGAGGACCTCTTTGAAGAGGAGAAGGATGAAGCTGGAGATGATGATGGAGAGAACCATGCGCCTGAAGCGGATTGTGTACCCACTACTTCCCCTACAACCACTACGGAGGGTGGACCGTCTACTTCATGGACAACGACGGTGCGACAAGAGGACCAGGCGAGAGAAGCTGAAGTTGAGGGGGAGGTAGTCTCGAGGCGTGAGGCTCCCCGGCGGATTCAAGAAGTGCATCCCTTATCGAAGATCATTGGGGACATCGACGAACGTACTACGCGATCAAGGTCCAGAAATTCCTCTCATTTCGCTCATGCTTCATTTGTTGCCTCCTTTGAGCCCAAGGACATTGGACACGCTTTATCTGATGCAAACTGGGTCAATTCTATGCATGAGGAGTTGGAAAATTTTGAGAGGAACCAGGTGTGGAGTTAGTTGAACCACCTCCAAATTGCCATCCTATAGGAACCAAATGGGTCTGGAAGAACAAAGATGGTGAGAATGGAATGGTTGTGAGAATCAAGTCCAGACTTGTTGCTCAGGGATATAGTAAGAAGGAGGGGATCGACTATGAGGAGACCTTTGCTCCGGTGGCCCGTCTTGAGGAAATTCGAATCCTTCTAGCCTTTGCCGTGGCTAAAGGGTTCAAGTTGCATCAGATGGATGTGAAGAGTGCTTTCCTGAATGGGGTCATAGAGGAGGAGGTGTATGTGAAGCAGCCACTGGGGTTCGAGAGTGAGAAGTATCCACACAGGGTGTACAGGTTGAAAAGGGCTTTGTATGGGTTGAAAAAGGTGCCCCGGGCTTGGTATGGGAGATTGAGAGGTTTTCTGTTGAGCAGAGGGTTCTTGATGGGTACCGTGGATAAAACTTTGTTTCTCCTCAAGCATGGGAATGACTTGTTGGTTGTGCAGATATACATGGATGATATTGTCTTTGGTGGCTCGTCACATTACCTTGTTGCCAAGTTTGCAGATGAGATGAGCAGGGAATTCGAGATTAGCATGATGGGCGAGTTGCAGTACTTTCTCGGGTTGCAGATCAAGCAAGTGAAGGACGGAACATTTGTACACGAAAGACATGCTGATGAAGTTCCAGATGCAAGATGTGAAGCCTATGTCGACACCCATGGGGAGTATGACTAGTTTGGACGCGGACGAGGACGGAGAACCTGTGGACCAGCGGGAGTACCAGTGCATGATCGGCTCCCTCCTCTACTTGACGGCGACGAGGCCAGACATACAGTTCAGTGTGTGTCTATGCGCTCGTTTTCAGGCTTCGCCGAGGACATCACATCGACAGGCCGTCAAGAGGATCTTAAGGTAACTACAGTCTGCCCCTGGTCTTGGCCTTCGGTATTCTTCCTCCTCGACTCTTTCACTTCATGGTTTTTCTGATGCGGATTTCGCTGGTTGCCGAGTCGAGAGGAAGTCTACTTCTGGTTCTTGTCAGTTTCTTGGGTCCTCGTTGGTCTCGTGGTCTTCCCGCAAGCAGTCTAGTGTAGCTCAGTCTACCACCGAGACGGAGTATGTTGCAGCTGCGAGTTGTTGTTCCCAGCTGTTGTGGATCTCATACACTTTGAGAGACTTTGTTGAGGAGTGCACTCAGATCCCACTTCTCTGTGATTGCACTAGTTCCATAAGCGTAGCAAAAAACCTAGTGCTTCATTCTAGAACCAAACACATAGAAGTGAGGTATCATTTCTTGAGAGACAATGTGTAGAAAGGGACCATTGTGTTGAGTCATGTCCCTACCCAAGATCAGCTTGCAGACATCTTTACAAACCCTCTCGACCAAGCTACATTTGTACGCTTGCGGGGGAACTTGGGGTTTGTTGCCCTTTCTATTTGATTATTGGGGGTTTTACTTTTGTATCATATGTATCATACCATGTTTCCTTTGATGTATATACATGCTTTGCTTGATGTATAAACCATGGTAGGATAGTCATCTTGTTATATATCATATTGCATTTTAGGATGATGAGCTTCTTTCATATGCCTTATTTGAGTTTCTTTGGCTACATGTGAGATATTCGTCATGTGTGTGGAGAAATGGCTATGTGAGGCTATGCTCTTGGAATATTTGAGATATATGTGTTGTGAGATAGCCTTTTTGAATCAAATGCTAATTTTGACTAAATTTGATGAAATGTGCTCCACTCATGTGTAGTAGTGCATCCATGTCAAGTTTTGGTCTAAATGTGCCTTTCATGCTTAGATTGTGCTTGGACGTCTCTTCCTTGCATTTGGGCCAAAGGCCGATATCATTGTGAATGTTTAGCCTATGTTGCATTCATGGAGGAGCATAAGCTTCTTTTTGCCGCAAATGCACTTCATGTACCATGAAATGAATTAATCTTGAAAAGAAGTGTGTATGCTTGAAAAATGCTCCATCCATCATATTTATTCTTATAATGTCTTACCTTTCACACATGGGTGCAAAACATGTTGCATGATGTTCACCAGTGGAGAAGTCTCCCTGAAGTGGACACATGGCTCATGAGCTTTAACATGACATGCTTTTCTTTATGGGTGTTTGCAATGATCTTTTGTTAAGAATTTGATATCCTTGTATGATCTCTGGATGATATGCATGTTTTTGGCTAGAATAGGACATGAATAGGCCTTTACATTTGAAGTGAGCCATTTCTTATGATAAAATTGCTCAAATCTGAAAATTTGCATTGTCACATGCCTATATTTCCATATATTACTTGTGGCAATGCTTTGACTATGCTATGATCCATATTTGTGCTCTTTGTCTCACTTCTAGCCTTTGACACTACATTTGGCCTATTTGAGAAGCTCATGTAGATGTTTATATGCTTTGTCTTACATTCCTGAATTTTCACCTTGATTCATACATTGTCAACAAGGGGGAGAAGAGGTGAGCTTAATGAAAAATTCAGAAAACTGCACCTAAAATTTGGAAGTTTGCATCCGCATGTTCAGGGGGAGCTTGCATTTGTTCAGGGGGAGCTTTCTTGCTGTTTTCAGTGTGGAGTTTGTGCCTTGCTCGGCTTGTGACCTTTCTTTGCCTTTCTTTGGTTTTGGTCATGAGTTGAGCTTCTTTGTTTTTCTTTCTTCTTACTTTCTTTTTCTGAATTTCATTTCGCGTTATGTGTTGTCAATGCACTCATCAAGGGTGAGATTGAGGACCAGGAGCGTCCCGGTGGTCGATGGATGACCGCTCCTCAGTGATGAGTGATTAACAACGGGTGTTGGACTGACTCTTGGCTCAGTGCGCAGGTGTAGGCTGCGGCCTAGTTCGTGTTGTTACAGGTGAAGAACGGACGCGAAAGGTCTTCAGCCCTGAGGGGCCTCCGGGAGATGGAGAGACAAGTAGGCTCGGTTCGAGGGACCCCGTGGACGGCGGGACTAGGTGCGGGCCACATGGTGGCGAGACGAGCAAGACGAAGTCGTGGACGATCGAGCCGGTGCACGGTGGCGGTAGAGTCAAGAGGCTTGGCGGGAGGCCGGGCCGAGCACGCAGGGTTTGGTGGTTTGCCCACAAAACCATCGGAGGACGGTTTCTTGGTTTGGGCCTCAAAACCAAGTCCGAAGGCCCAACACGACGGAGACGGGATCCGGGCGTGTCGGGAAGCTTCGAAGCGGAGGACACGCGGCGGGATCGCATGGCTTGCGTCGGGAGAACGCGGGGTGTGGCGAAGGCATGGCCGTCCGATGGCAAGACCCACAAACATTACATAAATGCCGGGTTGTATCGCCAGTAGTTGAGTTAGGGGTATTCGAGTCATTTACCACACCGGCGGGACCCGATATATAAGCCATGAGTGTGTGTGGATGGCTCTCTCTCTCCGCGACTTTGGGTTTCATTTCCCCCCTTTGCTTTCTCTTTTTCCCAGATTATTTTCTTCTCCATTTTCTCTAGGCTAGCATGAGAGCTTCATGAGAGATTTGTTGAGAGGTATGGATGCTAGGGCGGCGTGCTAGACCTTGTGACTCTTTCCTGGTTTGTATAGAAGATTCGGCGTTGTGAATTTCGTGGTAATTTTCGTTCTTGTATTTGGTGCAATTGTTCTTGGTGTGGTTCCGCGGATTTGAGTGGGTTTCTCCTCCAATTTCTTTGAGGGAAACATGGGTGGATGTCTTGTGCATCTTTGTGATTGATCTTCTGCCCTCAAACGCCGGGAAACCACTTTGATTCAAGGATTTTCGGTCGGAGCTCTAGTTTTTGGTGGTGTTCAAAGGATCCGCGATTCCCGGTGATTTAGGGAGTTAAGAGGCAAAATTTTTGGGGTATAGCATCCTTGGTTGACGCATATCATGTTCCCAAACTCTTGTCTCAACAGCTTCTACCGTTTGGGAGATCCGATGATGAGTTGGTGTAGTTGACTCGCGGGGTCGAGCAGTTTTTGCCTCTGTCCGTGAGGCGCGGACAGTCCGCGAGGGTGTGGCGGACGGTCCGCGAGAGCAGTGTTCGTCCCATGTTCTTCGTGTTCTTGCTTGGCTTCGTATTCGATTCGTTTTGGTTTTGAGTTTTGGTTGGACGAGGTTTCGGATGGTCCGCAACAGAGGCGCGGACAGTCCGAGGGTGCCTAGCGGACAGTCCGCGGTACCTTGGCGGACAGTCCGCGTGGCCCGTGCGAACAGTCCGCCCCTCCTGGCCGGACGGTCTGCCAGAGCCTGGCTGCTTTGCTCTTTGATTCGATTCCTCTCTCCTTTCTTTCGTGCTTCCGCGTGTGCTTCAAGCAATCGTTCCTAAGTCTTGAGGCTGATCAATAACCTTGTTGTCTTGGCGATTGGTGTCTGATTCGATCCATCGCTCGTGTGTGACCGGGATTTGTCTAGGGTATAGGCCGGGTTCTTTGAGAAGAATTTTTACCGGCTCCTATTCACTCCCCCCTTTCTAGTCGCCATCGAACTCCGCCGCTGCCGTCGGCCGACGCACCTCACTGCCCCGCCGCATGCGGTCGTCTGTGGCCGTTAGATCTAGATCTAACGCGCCAGATCTAGTCCAGCCGCACCGTTTCGCCCGCATGCGACCGCAACCGTCGGATCTAGATCCAACGGATCTAGATTGAGTCAAACCCGAGTCAGCCAGTCAAACCCAGCCGGCTCTGTGAATTTTGCAGAAAACCCCCCTACGTTTTCTGATATTCATAGATATACCCTTCCACGGAGACAAAACCTTCACGGTTTAGTCCTTTTTCTTTTATTTTAGCCCAGTTTCTTTTTAAACCTTTGCAGATTAATCCCTGCACCTTCCGTAGGGCGTAACTTGGTCGTTTTAATTCCGATTTTAGCGTTCTTTAAGTCCACGCGATCGTCTCGAAGCGTAGATTAGTTTTATGCTATTGTTTTGTTCTGTTTGATTTGTTTGGTGACTGTTTCTTATTTATTCTTATTGTATGCTTGTACGTGATGATTGTGGACCATAGAGAGTGAAGTGTTCGAAGGATTTGATAATCAAGATACATCACAGTTTGAGCAGCAGAGTTTTGTTGAAAGCAAGTCTTCCTTGTTGCATACCTGCTTGTCCTACATAACATGCATTTAAATTCACAGTTTTTACTTTTCTTGCTTGCATTAAGTTGACGGGAACCTATTAAGGATCATGCCTAGTCCTTTACTACCTTTACCTTGTTACAGGGTTATTTAAATTAATCTTGTGGTAGCTATGGCTTAGCATGCTCAACTGAGATTAAGATTAATCAAACTTGGATACTTTTATATTCTATGTTCCGTTTATGTTCTTTACTTTACAAGATCACTTTATTATGTTAATCGAAACATGGAGAACCACCTAGGAAAACAGTACAACCACAAGAACTAATGGGCAATGGTATTGGCTGAATAATTAGGAACAATAGCTTGGGATTGTCTTACCTGACCAGGACAAGGGATCGGCGGTACTGTGGGGTATAGACTCGCTCTAGCAGGGGGTTGGGTGAGTTATTCTTTTTATGGTGGGGTATCGACCTGCTAGGGGACTTTATACCTTGCTAACTGATTGGACCTTGTGGGTCATAACTTGCTAGGGAACCTTTGTAAAGGCCATGTAGCGTCCCTATGCAACCACACCTCGGTAGTGTGGTATGGTGCCTTGAGAACACCGCATGGTTGGGTTCAAAGTTCTTTGGAGCTTTTACGCTGCTTGTGGTGAAAGTGTACAACCTCTGCAGAGTGTAAAACTAATCGATTAGCCGTGCTCACGGTCAAGAGCGGCCTGGACACTCACATGATTAAATAATGAAACTTAAATGTTTAGTTGCAATTTTATTCTTTATTTATGATGCTTATACCTTAATAATTGGGTTGGTATGAACTTATACTCTTTAGTAATCAGGTTGCTAATAAAACTTGACTCACTAAAATGCTAAACTGCTTGAACCCTAGCCATCCACCATATGGCCTTGCATGTTATGTTGTCCTCTCTTGCTGAGTACGTCATGTGCTCACGCTTGTTTATTTTCTTGCATCTACAATACCCGGATTGCTGCTCAGACTGGGAGAACTTTGAAGACATTCCAAGAGATTTCCAGGAGTTCTAGGTGTGCGTAGTCTTCAGTCAGCTGCCTGTGGAGGCATTTTTGTCCGCTGCGAGAACTCGTTATTTAAGTTTCGATTAAGACTATGGTTTGTGATAACACTTTATTCGTGTGGCACTGATTTTGGTATTCACAATGTCTAAGCATGTGTGTAACTTGATCCTGGCGCACACGTGATCTATGCATTCGGTTTTGCCTTTAAAACTGGGTGTGACAGATGTCGAGCTTCATCTTCTTCAAGGTCTTGGTTAAAAGGACGTTGAGCCCGCTCCCACCGTCGATGAGTACCTTGTTGAGTCTGGAGCCCGTGACTACTGGTTTCAGGACGAGTGGAAAACGCCCTGGTTCAGAGAAGCTTGTCCATTGATCCGCACGGGAGAAGGTGATGGGTACCTCCGACCACCTGAGAGGGTCGGGACCGCTGGTTCAATGTTCAAGACTTCCCGTCTGGTGGCCTTTTGAGACCGTTTGGTGGGTAGTCCACCGAAGAGGACGTTCACCGCCTTGTCGGGTTCTTGGAAGTCGTCATTGTGCTCGTCGACTTTTTTCTTTCCTTTCTTGTCATGGGGAGGCCGTGGGTCTGGAGTATTCTTGAGTGCGCGCCGGAGTTGGTAGCACTGCTCGGTGGTGTGGTTGCCCTCCAGATGCCATCGACATTTCTCTTCCAGTAAGTCTTTGAAGCCGCCAGAGGTCTTCTTCGAGTTGTCATTCGTAGGGCGCTGGATAGCCGCGACTGTGCTGTCTGGCTTGTGCTTGCGGTTAGGACCCAAGTAGTTGTTGTTGTTGCGACCCCCTTGATCCCTGTTGTTGTTGTTGTTGTTGCCGCCTGGGTTTTGCTTGCTCTTGCCACGAATGGCGTCGTACTTGGCGTTAGCCTTGTCTTCTTCGTCGGCCCATGAGGTGATCATGTCCTCGAGCTTGGTTATAGAACTCGGGCGGCGGTGACCGAAGTCTTCAAATGTGCGGCGATGGTAGAAACCGTCTTGGAAAAGTTCGATGACCTCCTTATCAGTGACATCGACTACAGTGTGCGGTTATCAAAAAAGCGTCGCATGTACTTGCATAGCGTCTCGCCCTGTTCCTGTTTCACCATTGTCAGGTCCATGCGAGTACCCGAGCGTCCCATGGCGCCCGCGAAGTTGCTGGTGAACTGATCCTTGAGCTGGTCCCACTTGTCAATTGAGTACTTGTCGAGCGACTCTAGCCATGTGAGTGGTGCTTGGTCCAGGCAAAAGGGAAAGTAGAGGCACTTGGTGTCATTGTTGCCAACAGCATTTTTGATGGAGACGGCGTAGCATCTAGGCCATTGAACTGGGTCTTGCTTCGCGTCGTACTTAGTGATCCCCAGAGGTTTGAATTTTCTATGGGAGGAGTAGACTACGAAGTCGAGAGGAGAAGGTGGGGAAGCCGTCATTGTCGCCTGCCGTGGAGGACTTGTTGCATCGTATTTGTTCAATTCTGCAGCGGGCATCGTAGCTGCCACGCAAGGTGCCGGTGACGTGGCTATTTGCGTGGCCTCGGCCTCTGCGATTGCCTCCGCCACCGGCTCTCCTTCCAGCCCTATGTAAGGAGCTCCCGCCGCCGCTGCCTCTGCCACCAGCATCACCATGATTAGCGCCGCGACTAGCGCCAGTGCCGCCAGCACTATTACCACCCTGAGAAGGTCTTCCAGCTGATGCCCTAGTACGATTGGGGTTCTGTGGAAGTTCTCCTCGGGTGTGGTTGCATCCATTAGCTGGACTGCGACTTGTGGCTTCATGGTTGTCGGGTTCGCGAGTTCTGGGGGGAGGCACTTGAGTGACTCTGTTGTCAACTCTCATGATGTAGGCGTCTTCCGCAAGCTTGGCGTTTGTTGACGCAAAAAGTGCACTCAACACCAATCACACAGCAAGCCGAACAAAGCTGGCTTCACACGCGCAGAGAGCAAATGACGTGCCAGTCAATTTTTCCTGAAAATTAACAAAAGATAAAACATGTTAAATACCAAAGCTTGGAACTTGCCGGGTGGTACCAGACAGTTCCATATTTGCGGCTGAAAAGCCAATTGGGATAACACATAGCTATGCAAAGCTATCTGTCAAAGAACCACAACCATTCGGGCAACCATAAAGGGAAAAGGAACACTGCCGAATGGATGACGTAAGCATGACAACGATCGGTCTTTGTATAAACAAAGATGCAAGCACAAAGTTATGACCGATCCTCATGAAGATTAGCATTAAATAAATGAAGTAAAGCACGGACATGATCATGTATTAAATAAGCATGCATAGATCCAAAGCACTAGTCTACCGCATGTCTAGTTACTTTAAAACCCGTCGGGTACGATATCAAACAAATCTATCCACCGCATGATACGACTTGCATGAAAAACGTACCACTTTCCACAAATAGATCTATCCACCGCATGATACAATCTAAATATGGAAAGCTAAAAGCATACATCATTTAAAACACAAATAATGCACGTGTTCTACTCGTGAAAGTATAACCGAATACGGCCGGACGAACCGATCCAGGGTCCATGAAGAAGGAACAAACATTACCACGTGAATAAATCTATCGATCGATTTGGGAATCTAATCCACCGGATGACTAGCTCCAAAGCAACCCAAAAACCCGCATCTACCGCATGATACCCGGTTCTTTCAAGATTTATACGAACATAGCAAGCTTGAACCCGCAACACGTAACAACCTAGATCGATTCGGTTTCAGCTATCGGAAAGCACAAGATCCACGCGTCAAAACACGAAACCTCGCTCGAACAAGGATCATACAAGAGATATAGCCGATCCAAACCCATCTAGATTGGGCAAAAATGTGTTACATGAATTAAAACATAAAGTAAAACTCAAGATAACACGGGATAACTTAATGAATCTATTGGATCTTGCCAAAATCCAATAGAGCCGATAACTAGCTTCAAGCCAGATCTTAGCCTACCGCATGGCTCATGATCTAACAAGAAACCCTCTTGAACCAAGCTTGAATCTACCGCATGACACGAAGCATGGTAACAAGACTACTTGCATCAGATCTAAATCCACCGCATGATACTAGACATGATACAAGGTTGCCGGTACTCACGGAGGTCGACGGATCGATTGGCCCTCTCGAAGAACTCGACGACACGACAAGGACTCTAGGGTTTGGCGTAAGGCCGGTGTGTATTGAAGAAATGATCGTCTTTGTTACATACATTCAGGGGTCGTATTTATACCCTGTGGAGTACAACTGCGAATGGATTCATTGCCTAACTAAACTTGATCACTTATCCATCCATTCGTCTCCCCTGATTGAGCCACGTCACCGTCCAATCCCGCAAAATCAGCTCTCTTCGTTCCTTTGCCGAACCGGAGCAGATAGCCGACCGCAGATCTCTTTGCCGAAAATCTCTCGAAAATATCCTTCCTTCCACCGGACGGACTCTTTTTTCGAACCGGACCCACAGGTCAGACTCCTTACCAAATTTTGGTGTTAACACATGCCCCTTCAATTGTGGGATAAAAGTAATTTTGTTCCACAATTGACTCCAACCACGAATCCTTGAATCAAATCTGTCAACACCTGTTCTTCGCAATCCGCCGGAATCTTCGTCCAGATCCAACCCTAGATCCCCTTGTTCCGAGCTCGAACCTCCAATGGCAACTCAGAACCAAGCTGCTCAGGTAAATTCATCCCCCGCAAACCTTGTTCGGCATTAGGTTTTCAATTTTACCTGAGATTTTTCTTTTCCGTTTTCTTCCAGGAGCCTTCTACTGCTCTTTTGATTCCTATCGAGGCCAATTCGCAGTCTTATTACCTTGGTCCTGTAGGGAATCTTGACCCTCGAGATTTTATTGCTGCTGAATCTCAGAGAATTCCCTTCAAGGCAGCTTTGTCTCCACCTCCTCAGTGGCAAGATGCGTTCAAGAACTGGCCTTTGCCCCCAATTGCAGGCTGGAAGACTTGGTATCGGAGGATTCTTGCAGATAAGAGTGGATTGACCAACCTGGATGCTCTCCGTATCGCCCAATGCTTGGAGCTATCCGTGGCTGAGACCCCCAAGAATGAAGATCTTCTGATAGCCGCGTGCCACTTCTGGTCAAATGGCGTCAACGCCTTCCTTTTTGGGCATGGCCCAATGTCTCCAACCTTGGCCGATGTATATATGATCACTGGCCTTGACATCACCGGGTCTGTCCAGCCCTGGGACTTCAAAAACTCTTCACGCCAGACAGGGGTAAAGCCAGGGAACGGCTACAAGAATTATATCTTGAAGCACATGAAAGACAATCCCCTTGACAATGTTGAGTACAGAGCTTTTCTGAACATGTGGCTGTGCAGATTCGTTTTCTGTGGCAAAGCCAACGAGCCCACTTTGAACCATATCGCAATGGCGACTCATCTGGCTAGTGGCAATCGCCTCCCTCTGGGAAAATTCTTCTTGGGCAGCGTATATCATATGCTTCATCAGACTGTTACCCAAATGTACACCAGTCAGAGGATAACATGCGTCAATGGCCCTTGGTGGTTTGTTCAAATGTGGCTGCAGCTCCACATGCATCAAATTGTCGGTGTCGATTTGAACTTCAGGTTCTTCCCTCTGTCCAATCACCCCGAAGGAGAGCCTCAAGCTACCAGAGGATGCCAAAACTACGGAGAAGCAGCTTCAACTGTTTCCATCCAACAGGACATCAGCCAGCTCTTCGAGTTGTTCTTCAAAGGTTTCCCCAATCCTCTTTGGCTTCCTTATCTAGGCAACGACACCTTGACCTTCCCTGTTGAGTTTTCCTTTGAGCCCGGCCATCAAGATGGGAGATTCTTGGAGATCCTTAATATCATAATCCGCCCATGCATATTGCCGGCCGAGTTCAATGGAGGAAGGCTGAATGTCAGCACTTATGAATACTATCAGCCTAATGTAATGGCCAGGCAACTTGGATGCGGCCAGATGCCCCCAAGATTGTTCCTGCATGAATTCCTCAAACCCAGGGAGGAAATCAAAGAACTGATGCAGGGCAGCAGAGTTTTCAACTATGTGTGCAGTCCCACTGTCTACACATGTCTTTTTGTGCCCACAACCATAGCTCACCCCACCTTCAACTCCTGGTGGCAAGAATTTTATGACCATATCTTCAGTGAGCCTGTTCATGTATTCTGCGCAGAATTGGTCCCTGACTTTCTGCCGACTTCAGAGGTAACACAATGAGCCCTCGGATCAAACATTCCCTCTTTATTCATGGTCCTGACCTTCATCTTTTTGTCCACAGAACACAGTGCCTGCCCCTCGAGCCAGGGCAATTGCTTACAATGCTGAAGGCCCCATTTCAGCACTGGGATTCAAATCCACCACTCTGCATCAACTAATGGCCAGGTATGCTACCACAGATCCCAGCCTGTCTAGCCTTGCTGCAGACAGGAGGCAAGGTCTACATCTGATTGCCCCTCCAAGTGCTAAAAGGAGAAGGACTGTCAAGAAAATGCTTGTTGAGGTAAACCCTTTTACTTTCTTGATTACCAGGTCACTCTGTTCTTGATGAATCATATCATTGTGCATTTCAGACCAGAGCCCAGCAGCCTTCAGAACCAGTACCTGCCAATGCCCCATCCACTGGTATGACCCCTACTTTCCTTTCTTAAGGATGAGCACTGGCATTTACCCTTCCCATTTGACATTTGCAGAAGAAATAATAGAAGAGCAGATTGTAAATGTTCCAGTGGTCCAGCAAGCAAGTCCACCCGGGGCTGAATTACCTATCCCAGTGGAGATTTCATCTTCATCACCTTCTCGCGTAAGCGGCACATTCTCCAGAGATGAATCTCCCTATTCAACCAAGTCCCCCAAGGGTGCCATCACCTGTTGGTCAAGCAGAGATGACCAACCCAACAGAGGCGGATCCGACTCCTCATCAGCCAGAAACTCACGAGCTGCTGATAGCCGCATCGGCATCTCCCAGCTTGGAAGTTTCGGCTCTGCCTGGAGCATCTCCTTCGCCTGTGATCGCCCCTGCTCAAGAAACCAGCCATGAGGTATCCATCTGCGCTTAATTTTGGTACCTCGATGTTTAGCATTCTTAACTCGGCAATGTTGTTTCTCAGGATCAGGCTCCATCGTCATCAAGCTTGCCATCAGAGAGCCATTCAACTGCCGAGGTGATGAAAGAAATATACCAGCCGCTGCCAGATGAAGTGTTGCCCAAACTCAAAGAAATTGCAGCCTGGCTAGAAAAAGATGCTCAGGATCAGTTCAATGATCTCCATCACTTCGAAGAGATGTTTGAATCTATCAGTCAAGAACTTCCTGAAGACATCAGAGCTTCTCTATCATCTGTCTATGGCTTAGAAGCCCTTTATGCACCCGTAAGGCGCGCTTGGAGGAAATTGCGCTCCCGTCCGGCCATTGAAAAGAGGAAAACCGATGCTGAACATGCCATGAACGGGGCACAATCCCAAGCAGAGAGCCATAAAGATGCATTGGCTAACCTGCAAGCTTCCTATGATCTGAAAATTGCCAGGAAGGCTGCTCTAGAAGCAGAACTGAGAAGCCTGTCAGCAGAGATAGAGATTGACAAAGAGAAAATAGCCGAACTCCCTGGATTGATAGCAAAGACCCAAGCGGAAGTACAATCGGCTATCACCAAAATAGGGCAATGCGATGCAGAACTCACTGATTTATCCGGTGCCCAAAAGGATTGCCAGGAGCTGCTGGACAATTCCCATCTGATAACATCCAATGCTCGTCATGTAATCGCCAAACTTCTGAATGCCTGAATGTCCTTGTTGATGTATAACTGAATTGGTCATTCTTGTAATATCTTCTTGTGATCTGTTTCCTTTCTTCTGCGTACTTTCAGATGTAATGCTGAACGACCCATTCGGTAGTGAAACGCCAATTCCCGAACGGCACTTTGATTTCCTTTAGCCGAACCAATCAATCTGCACGCGGTTCAGCCTAGAACTCCAAGCGACCCGCCGGCGAGCTGGCCAAGGAAACCTTTCCACCTTCCGATTTTCTTGGGATATGCGCCACGATCCACAGCCACGACTCGAAGCCACGATTCATCCTGCCAGGCCTATAAATGTTACCATAGGTGCCCCTAGCTCTCCACCAGGCCTTCTAGCTCTCGAATCTTTGCCAATCTTTAGTCCTCTCGCAAACAGTGCACATCCCAAACCACAATGGTGCGCCGCCTCAACCGCCGCCGTGCCTCCGACGAGGCCGAGGGGAGCAGTGCCAATGCGCGCAGGCGGTGATGATCGTCGATCTCTCCCCTTTGATTCTGTTCTTGATTTTCTTTTGCCTTGACGATCATCCCCTTTTTTCAGATTGATTCAGTGGAATCCGCCTCGTGCGCCGGCCAATCAGCCCCCCGCCGATGACTCTTCGGAGTCCGATGGACACTCCCCGGTACCGTACGGGGAAGAAGACGCCATCCGCTTCAAGGAGGAGCTAGAGGCGTCCCGTCGCGAGCTGGAGGACGTCTCCAAGAAAGCGGGCGTGGCCGAGCTAGAATGGGAGGACCAGCGCAAACAGCTGCTGGAGGCCATTGACGGTATGGCTCTGAGATTGATTCTTGATCCGGCCCCGACCTTTGATGCTAATCCTTTCGTTTGCTCTTTGCGGCCGCGACGCCGAGCTCAACCAGCTAAAGGCGCTGGTAGAGCAATTGGCCGAGAAGGTGAATGCCCGTGGCGACACGCCGGCGGAGCGCCCGGCCGCGGTGGAGCGCCGCGTCGACGAGGTGGCCGTCCATGGCGTTCGTTTGGGCACCACCTTGGGCCTCGGCCGCGATGGCGACGCATACGGACGTCGACTATTCCACCAGCCGCGTGGCTTCCGTGGCGGCGCGCGCGGAGGACATCGACGAGATCGAGCTCATCCCCGGCGCCTTGACGGCCACGGCGACGCCATTGCCGAAATTACCCATCCCCAATCCGTGTTGAATAGGCTCTTCGACTAGATTGTACTAGGGATGTGTAAATATCGGCAATAGATGAAGAACTTTTGAATTCTCGCACCCTGTTCGCGATGACTTCCCTTTGCATTTTGCATCCGCGAATTTTGTTTTCTTTGAATGCATCCGGAACTATCATTAGCCGAACGCGCGAGAACAACCGCCCCTTGGCGCAAAATCCACGAGGATCCCAATTCGGCAATCCGTAAAACACTCGTTCAAGAGAAAACCCTTCGCACTTGGTGGAAAACCTCGCCGCTTGGTATTCCAACGGTGTGTACCGGCGATCATCACTCCCAATGCGCCTCCCCGGTCAATAAAATAGCCCGTGGGGTGCTCTGCAAATCCACTCGCACACTCCTCCATCATTTCTCATCTCTTCCCCTGCCTCTAGAGGAAAAAACCCCAACGCCATGGACAAGGGTAAACAACCTCAGGAGAGCGGCTCATCAAAGAAGTGTACGATTCGGAAGTGAGTTCTCTCTTGATCTGCTCCTTGTTCTCCCGCTTGATCTTGCGCTTCATGTTTTCCTCTCGTCCTTTTCAGTCTTGATTTGCTTCCCGAAGAAGTCATCGGGACCGAAGATGTGCCTGAGTACATCTACTCCGATTCCTCTCTCGAAGCAGAGGATGCCACGCCTGAACAGAGGACCAACCATCAGCTGTGCCGCCGCGTACGGCATCTGGAGCATGGCCTCAGGGACATGTCCGCCAGTTGCCAAGCCGAGCGCGAGCGTCGCCTGGCTCTGGAAGCACTAGTAGGGGGTAAATGCTCCTGACCCCTTCATGTTTGCATCTAGATTTCTTGCCTCTAACCTTGATTCTCCTGCTCCAGATGTCTCTGACAGGTACAGCAACCTGAAGGCGGCCTGGGATAGCTTGGTAGAGGCCGCCAATCATGGTCATCCTCGTGCGTTCCAAGTCGCCGTCACGGTGGTCCTGGAACAACTGAAGAGGGAGCAGCAGCCGAAGAAGTAAAGAAAAGATTGAATCATACTTTCGCTTCTTCCTCCACGCCTTCTGCTTCCCACCACCTCGGGGACCTGACCATCAGGGTTGTTAGATGTGATCCTGCAAGAAGTAGTTGTAATGTAGTATTGAGCTAAGGGCAATGCATCCAGGCACTGGCCATTTTCTCTTGTTCATGGATTTTGTTCAGAAGGCGGCCTCATTCTCGAGCGCCGGCTATTTTTGTGCCAGATGTGTGTAATCATCGATCGATCTCAATGCTAGGATAATATTTTTTCAGATATCTTCCATTTATCGCAGCGGAAAATTCTTGTCCTAGCAAAGTTTTCAATATGTATGCATTACCAGGAACGCATCTGATCACACGAAAAGGCCCCTCCCAGTTAGGGGACCATTTGCCGAATTCACTGTATTTAGTTCCAATCGGCAGTAGTGCTTTCCAAACTAGATCACCTTCTGCGAATTGCCTTACTTTTACTTTCTTGTTATAGTACTTGGCGACTCGCAGCTTGTTTTTCTCGATGTTCTCCAGGGCCCTGAGACGGATCATATGCAAATCTTCTAACTCATCCATCATTAGTTCACTGTAATTCTTGGATCTCAACTCGTTTTGCAGCACTACTCTCCTTGAATCTGATTGTATCTCCCAAGGCAGGATTGCATGATGCCCGTAAACCAATTCGTAAGGAGAGGTCTTTGTAGCTCCATGGGGGGCCATTCGGTAAGCCCACAGCGCTTCACTGAGTACCGAATGCCACCTCCTTGGCTTCTGATCGATCTTCTTCTGTATCAGCTTGATCATGATCTTATTAGAAGCCTCTGCTTGACCATTAGCTTGGGCATAATATGGAGAAGAATTAAACAATTTGATTCCCATGCTTTCGGCAAAATCTCTGAACTCCAATGACACGAATTGTGCCCCCTGGTCAGTGGTAATCGTCTGAGGGATCCCAAATCGATAGATGATGTGTTCCTTGATGAATTCGATCATGTTCTCTGACGTCACCTTCTTCAGTGGGATTGCCTCGACCCATTTGGTAAAGTAATCTGTAGCCAAAAGCACGAACTTATGCCCCTTGCTAGATGGCGGATTAATTTGGCCAATCAAGTCTATACCCCAGCCCCTGAATGGCCATGGCTTGATGATGGGATTCAATGCTGATGCAGGGACTCTTTGAATATTCCCGAACCTTTGGCAATCTTGACATCCCTTGTAATACTCAAAGCAGTCCTCTAATATCGTCGGCCAAAAGCATCCAGCTTGTCTAATAACCCACTTCATCCGATAGGCCGATTGGTGCGCTCCACATATCCCATCGTGCACCTCGCTCATCATGTTCTTGGCTTCTTCTGGACCCAGGCATCGTAGCAATACCCCATCTAATGATTTATAGAATAAATTATCATCCAGAAGAACGAACTTAATTGCCTTGTACCTGAGTTTCCTAGAGACTTTTCGGGATGGATTTTTCAAGTAATCAATGATTTCTTTCCTCCAATCACCTTCTGCGAGACCCGCCCCTAGTGCAAACACCTCTGCAGCAAACGCTTCTTGACTCTCTTTATAACCAGAGGCGCTCTGAGCCAGCCTGTTTGCTTCCTCGTTATGCTCTCTAGGAATGTGCTGTAGGGTTACCAATGGAAAGCTCTTCAAGATTTCTCTGCACTCTTCGTAGTAACTCCTCAGCGCTTCGCTCCTGCACTCGTATTGGCCGTTCAATTGCTTGATTACCAGTTCTGAATCTCCATAGATCTCAACTGAAACGGCCCCGGCTTCTCTCAAATATTGAAGCCCTCGAAGTAGTGCCTCGTACTCAGCCTGGTTATTTGTGACAGTGGGTTGTATAGGAATGGCGAATTCAAACATCTCACCTCTGGGCGAAATTAGTAGGATCCCTACTCCCCCACCTTTGCCACACGATGACCCATCAAAAAATAAAGCCCAAGGGGTAATTTCAAGCAGATCAATTGAAGGGTCACGATGTTCAGTAATAAAATCGGCAATGACCTGACCTTTGATGGCTTTTGCCGATTCGAACTTCAACTCGAATTCTGATAAAGCTAAAATCCATTTGCCAATCCGACCATTCAAAATTGGCATAGATAACATATGTTTTATCACATCAAACCTTGAGTATACAGTGCATTCGGCATTCAACAAGCAGTGCCGAAACTTTGTACACGAGTAGTACACGCAAAGACACAGTTTCTCTATAGCCGAATACCTGGTTTCAGGATCAAGTAATTTTCGGCTAAGGTAAGCTACTACCCGCTCCTTTCCTTCGAATTCTTGAATAAGGGCCGATCCAATGGTTTGGGTATCGGCCGCCACGTACAATTTGAAAGGCTTGTTTAGCTGAGGAGGAACCAGCACCGGCGGCTCCTTCATGTACTGCTTGATCTCATCAAAAGCCTTTTGTTGTTCGTCGCCCCATGTGAATTTCTGATCTTTCTTTAGCTTCAGCAATGGAGAGAATGGCAACACCTTCTGTGATAAATTTGAGATGAATCTTCTCACGAAGTTGATCTTGCCGAGCAGCGATTGCAATTCCTTGAGGTTGGTTGGAGGAACGACTTCATCAATGGCTTTCATGCTCTTTTTGCCAACTTCGATTCCCCATTCGTGGACCAAAAACCCCAAGAACTCTCCAGCCGATACCCCAAAATCGCACTTGTTTGGATTCATCTTCAAACCGTGTTTCCGGGTGCACTCCAAGGTCTTCTTCCAGATGGGTGTCATGACTTAAGGATTTGATCACCACGTCATCAATGTAGATTTCCACAGTTTTGCCGATCAACTCATGAAAAATGTAATTCATGGCCCGCTGATAGGTTGCACCGGCATTTTTCAATCCAAACGTCATGACTATCCACTCGAATAGGCCTATATGACCAGGACATCTAAAGGCCGTCTTTGATATGTCTTCTATTGCCATGAAGATCTGATTGTATCCCGCGTTGCCATCCATGAAACTAATCACCTTGTGTCCAGCAGCGGCGTCAATCAACAAATCGACAATAGGCATCGGGTATCCATCCATGGGAGTAGCTCTGTTTAGATCCCTGAAGTCTATGCAAACCCTCATTTTTCCATTCTTCTTATACACAGGGACGATGTTAGAAATCCACTCCGCATATCTGCACGGCCAAACGAAGTTTGCGTCAAGTAATCTTTCGATTTCCTTCTTCACATCGGCCAATACTTCATCCTTGTAGATTTTCCGGGGCGGTTGCTTATATGGTTTGAAACCAGGCTTGATTGGCAACCGGTGCTCGACGATGGAACGATCCAATCCAGGCATCTCCGAGTAATCCCAGGCGAAGCAATCCTTATATTCTTTGAAAAGCTCAATTAATTTCCCCCTGAAGTCTGGTTGCAAATTTGCACTGATGAACGTCGGCCTTGGCTTATCACCTCTTCCAATATCAACTTCTTCCAGTTTATCGGCCGACATGAATCCTCGCCCTAATTTGCCATCAGTGCCATCCACGGGGTTCTCCATTAAAAATTACTATAAGAGCCGACTGCTTGAATCGGCTGTTGGTCACCGCCGACAGTTCAACGGGACCTTCTCCCCGCTCCTTCCCCGAGAAGCAATCGATGCCTTGGTACTCCCCGCAAGGCTGGTTCCATGTTGGCCACGCTCACGTAGTCATCTGCCCGAACGACCTCGATCTCATCATCCACCCACCGGATAAGCGTTGATGCATGGTGGATGGGACGCGGCGAGCTAGCGTGAATCCGGTCCCCGCCCAAGCGACAGTCCGTAGGCTCCTTTGCCTTCGATGACAAAGAAGGTGGTGAGCGGCGTCTTGGACCCGATCATCAAGTCCACGTGAGCGCATCCTTTGGTGTCTGAGGGGTTCCCGGCGAAGTCGTTCAAGATGATGCTTGTAGGTGTCAAATCGCTCGGGCCCATGCCAAGCTTCCTGAAGGTGGTGTACGGCATTACGTTCACCTCGCCGCTCCACCGTCGACGAACATCTTGGTCAATGGCTTGCCATTGACGTACCCCCTCAAGTACAGCGGCCTCATATGGCGGTTCTTGGCCGGCTTGTCGAAGATGGCCTGCTTGGACAAAGCACCGGTTGCGTCATCATCCCCTCGGTCGCTCGTCATCAAAGGAAGCTTCCTCTCGCGTAACCCGGTTAGCGGGAGCCATGAACTCGTTCGGCGGAAGTATACCATGCATGTAGGAGCCGAACGCTTCGATCCCTCCGCCGGTCCTTGGGGCGCCACTTCGCCTCGTCCGGATCCCGGCTTGTTTCATCTCGCGGTTCCTCAAGCGCTGGACCCGCCTCTTCTGGCTCCTGCGTAGACCGGGCGGGCACCAATGCCCCTTCTGCCAGACGTGGACATCCTCGTCCTCTTCCTGATCAGCCCACCTGAGATCAGCTTGGCGCTTCCTGGGATGATCGATGATTTCAATTTTTTGACGTCGATCCCCATTCGGGTGGATCCTTCCAAGTCTCTCGTGGACGGATCGGCGATTGCGCTTTCCTCGCCCGTACTCAATGTATCTGTCGCTGCATTCAGGACAGTTCTTCAATGTGGGCAGCTTTAGGCCCTCATTCCAGCAGTGCCTGAAGAAGGCGCATCCCCAGTGTGCGCGCTCCTGCTCGCGCGTGTACTGCTCTTGGTCCCTTCTACGCGCTTCTTTTTCAGCTCTGCGTTGCTCCTCCTCGTGACGACGCTTCTGGTAGCACTCTTTCTCTATCTGGCGCTGCCATTTGTTGAGGAGAATGCGCGACGTCACCTTGGGTTTAGGCCTGGATGACTCCCCAATCTCGATGTGGCTTTTGAGCACGTGGGGGGCGTCGCCTTGTACTTGCTCTAGGGTCACCTGGCGCTCTGGGTCCACTGCTCCACCTTGCTTGGACCTGGCTGAGGTCAGGACCTTGACCTGCCCCTTCTCCTCGGCTGTTATCGCATTGACAGAAAAGCCGAGCATGTTCTGAGGAAAGGGGTGGCCATCCAGCTTCATCTTGTTCTCGAACTTGTGGTGTCCCTCCTGAATAGCCTTCTGGATCCTCATCCTGAAGACCCTGCAATCGTTGATGGAGTGTGAATCCCTGTCATGGAAGCCACAGTAACGTTTTGTTTTAACTCCATCAGGCCGAAGCATAGAATGCCCCTCAGGCAGCTTAATTCGGCCTTCTTTCACCAAGAGCTCAAACAACTTATCAGCCTTCGTGATGTCAAAATCGTAAGTCCCTTTGGTCTGCTTGACCCAACGCTGATTCATTGTCAAGGCTCTTTACCCCACATGATTTCCGCTGCAGCTACCTCCAATTCATCGTCAGAATCCTCGAACAGATCAGCTTTGTCCAGGAACTGGTTGTAGATATCAGCGACGTCGTGCTGCTTGCCAAACTTAGGGTCCTTCTTGAGACCATATGCCTGATTGCTCATTAGAGACAACTTCTGTGATAGCTGGCCCAGGTTCTCAAACTCCATCCCAAATAACTTCTCGCGCACGACCGGTAACATCCCGGCTATGGCCATATCGGCCAGCTGATCGTCTGGCAAGTTCAGCGAGAAGCACATGCCTTTGACTTCCCTGAATCTTCTAAGAAACTCCAGCGGTGTTTCGCTGTGCCTTTGCTTCAGGGTGGCGAGATCAATCAGCTTCTTTTCAGAGCTGCCGCTGAAATAATGAGCGTGGAATTTACGCTCCAAATCCTTCCATCTGGCCACCGATTCGGGGAGGCGGGGACGAGAACCACCGGAAAGCTGGACCCGTCAGTGAGGCGGGGAAGTAGCGAACCCTGAACGTCTCCTCGGCCGAGCATTCCCCAAGCTGCATGAGGTAACGGGCGATGTGCTCGACCGTGCTTGTCTCATCCTGCCCCGAGAACTTTGTGAATTCCGTCGGCGGCTTCACCCTCGGCGGCAAGAGCACGTTATAGTACCACTCCGGGAACGACGGCCTATAAGCGGGGCCCTGCATCTTTGGTTTGAGGCCGAACTGATTCTGCATCAATTCGGCCATCTTGCGCGCTAGGGCGTCATCTTCTTGCGCGCCTGCAGCTGGCGCGTACCCTGGGTGCGGGAAGGCGTCGAACGCTCCGTAATTTCCCACTTCATGATAACCACCGCCGTACAAATTCTTCTCGGAGCCGGTTGGTCGACGGAGCGATTCTCCGACCGGGGGTCAAGTGGGGCCCCGGACGAGCCGAACGCTAGGTCTCCGTACGTAGGCTGGTGCGGATTCGGCCGTTGCACGGCCGACCCGTGTCTTGCTCCGTGGTGGCGGCGGGATTGGTTGACTTCCCCGAAGCTTGCAACGGGGGGCCGAACCGGCCGCCCCCGGCGCCTGCGGGGGGAGGTTGGAACGCTTGGCTTCCGGCGCTCTGAGGAGGAGGCTGCTGTGGCTGGCTCCGTAGCGGCGGCTGAGAGCTTGATTCACCCGGCTCTACGGTGCTCCTCCGGAAGGGCGCCTTCCCGAACGCTTGCTCCATGCCCGGCCAAAGATGGACACCATCATCTGCCGGAGCGATCCGAGGAAGGCCTTGTTGTGCTTGGTGAGCATGTAATCTGCTGACTCTTGGAACACCCGCGCGCATTCCTCCTTTTCCTGCTGAGACGTAGCATCGACTTCTCCCGGTAGCAGCACTCTAGGCATCTCGTTCTTTAGATATGGGACGCCGCTTCTGTTCTTCTTAAATGACAGCAGGCACTTCTGCTGAAATTGATCTACGACGTCTTGGAGCTGCTGCCGCTGCTCCGGAGAAAGATCCTCCAGGTCGACGTCCATAAGGTCTGCAATCTCAGGCATCTTGAATTAATTCGGCTGTTGGTCCCACTGGGCGTGCCAAAAAGTGTGTTTACGCAAAAAGTGCACTCAACGCCAATCACACAGCAAGCCGAACAAAGCTGGCTTCACACGCGCAGAGAGCAAATGACGTGCCAGTCAATTTTTCCTGAAAATTAACAAAAGATAAAACATGTTAAATACCAAAGCTTGGAACTTGCCGGGTGGTACCAGACAGTTCCATATTTGCGGCTGAAGAGCCAATTGGGATAACACATAGCTATGCAAAGCTATCTGTCAAAGAACCACAACCATTCGGGCAACCATAAAGGGAAAAGGAACACTGCCGAATGGATGACGTAAGCATGACAACGATCGGTCTTTGTATAAACAAAGATGCAAGCACAAAGTTATGACCGATCCTCATGAAGATTAGCATTAAATAAATGAAGTAAAGCACGGACATGATCATGTATTAAATAAGCATGCATAGATCCAAAGCACTAGTCTACCGCATGTCTAGTTACTTTAAAACCCGTCGGGTACGATATCAAACAAATCTATCCACCGCATGATACGACTTGCATGAAAAACGTACCACTTTCCACAAATAGATCTATCCACCGCATGATACAATCTAAATATGGAAAGCTAAAAGCATACATCATTTAAAACACAAATAATGCACGTGTTCTACTCGTGAAAGTATAACCGAATACGGCTGGACAGCCGATCCAGGGTCCATGAAGAAGGAACAAACATTACCACGTGAATAAATCTATCAGACTGATTTGGGAATCTAATCCACTGGATGACTAGCTCCAAAGCAACCCAAAAACCTGCATCTACCGCATGATACCCGGTTCTTTCAAGATTTATACGAACATAGCAAGCTTGAACCCGCAACACGTAACAACCTAGATCGATTCGGTTTCGGCTATCGGAAAGCACAAGATCTACGCGTCAAAACACGAAACCTGCTCGAACAAGGATCATACAAGAGATATAGCCGATCCAAACCCATCTAGATTGGGCAAAAATGTGTTACATGAATTAAAACATAAAGTAAAACTCAAGATAACACGGGATAACTTAATGAATCTATTGGATCTTGCCAAAATCCAATAGAGCCGATAACTAGCTTCAAGCCAGATCTTAGCCTACCGCATGGCTCATGATCTAACAAGAAACCCTCTTGAACCAAGCTTGAATCTACCGCATGACACGAAGCATGGTAACAAGACTACTTGCATCAGATCTAAATCCACCGCATGATACTAGACATGATACAAGGTTGCCGGTACTCACGGAGGTCGACGGATCGATTGGCCCTCTCGAAGAACTCGACGACACGACAAGGACTCTAGGGTTTGGCGTAAGGCCGGTGTGTATTGAAGAAATGATCGTCTTTGTTACATACATTCAGGGGTCGTATTTATACCCTGTGGAGTACAACTGCGAATGGATTCATTGCCTAACTAAACTTGATCGCTTATCCATCCATTCGTCTCCCCTGATTGAGCCACGTCACCGTCCAATCCCGCAAAATCAGCTCTACTGTTCCTTTGCCGAACCGGAGCAGATAGCCGACCGCAGATCTCTTTGCCGAAAATCTCTGAAAATATCCTTCCTTCCACCAGACGGACTCTTTTTTCGAACCGGACCCACAGGTCAGACTCCTTACCAAATTTTGGTGTTAACAGCGTTGACTTCACCTGCACGTATCCCCTGAGCCTGACGTCCTATCGTAGAGATAGACATGAGGCACTGTTCGGGGGTAGTGTGCACCCGGTTGGTGACTTGATCGAGGGCCTCTGCAAGATTCCGTACAGGGATGGATTCTTGGAGACGTCTGTGTCGTTCGTTGCCCTTCCTGTTGCGCTCACGTCGGGCGTTCTTGTCGTCGTTGGTTTCATCAGCGGGTGCATTAGCAGACAGCTCGTCTGTGGATATGTCTTCGAAATAGCGGTCGGGCCGGGTACCTGAAGGTCCTGGCATCTCGCCAGCAGCCATGAAGACTTGGCGATCAGGGGTACCGAGACTAGAGTCAGTGCTCACCACCTCGGTTGGAGTATGCTCCTTTGTTGGAGCTAGGGGTGTTCCCTCCTGGAAGGGAAGCTAGACGAGGTAGGTGAGGTAGCGTGAGTTCCCGTCTGTCAGGTCTGTAGGCTTGCGGTCTGGCTAGTAGACGAATATGCTGGCGGATGTAGATGTTATAACCAGGCCAGTAGCTGCTTCTGACTACGGTTGCTCAGTTGCGGGGTTATCAGACTTGGGCTCGTCAGGGTCCGACCCAAAGTCAAACTCGTAGGAGGAGTCCGAGTAGTAGCCGGAGCCGGGGTTGGACTCCGAGCCATAGTCGGAGATGATCTCCTTGCTGGCCTGGCGCGCAATGAGAGCTTCCGCATGAGCCCTGCTAGCATTGCAGAGACCAAACGGGAAGTGCTCGTGGAGTGGGGCGTCGGCACATGTTGGCTCAGTTGTCGACTCGCATGCGGTGACCCAGGGGACGTCGAGTTCGAGTTGGAGAAGATCCAGACTCGAAGTCGGTGTGCTGGTTGTAGAGCGAAATTTCACCGAATTTTCCGGTGAGATCGCCCGTGATCACCTCGGGAAGTGTCACGAGCCCGGTCCTCGGGTTGGGTGTCATGGCGAGGCGGCGTTGGAATGATTCGGCGCTGTTAGTGGTGCAAAGCTAGGACCCGAAGATGAAGGTGTCCCCGCGGTTGAAGGCGACAATTGGCTTGATGAAGATTGAAGTCGTCGAGTTCGCCATGAGATTTTCGGTGAGAACCCCTACCTGGCGCACTAGCTGTTGGTGTTTTAGGCCAGCAACCTACCAAGGGAAGTACCCGAGGTAGATGAATGTGGCCTCACTGAGATCGGTAACTCGAAGGAAGAGACATGTGCCACACAATTTAGCCATGTTCGGGCCGCGAGGTGCGTAATACCTTGGATTGGGATCAGATGCTACAGTCTCAAGTGCAAGATTTACTGGGCTACGCCACCAAGGTCACCTAGCCTCACGCAAGTACTCGGGTGGCGAGCTCGGGGACGCAACTCTAAGAGTAGTAGCGCATAGTTCCCGCACCGTCTCATTTAGGTACTAGGCTTATCGTACCCATTTCCGACAAGTGCTTAGTAATTTCAGACACTTAACCAATGAAGCCATTGGACTGGAGCCCAAATCCCATGCTCTTACCACATGAGCAATACAATTATCAATATGGTATTCCAAAAAGGAGATCCTATTCTCGCGAATGACGAACATCACTAAACTTGTACCGGATCCTTAGAGCATAGCAACTAGCGACCTAACATGCTAGTAAAAGATCATAGGTACTTAAGAATCATGCAACTAGGGTTTCAATCAACTCCTGAACGTAAATGCACATAAAATAACAAAGATAAGTTCAGAAGTTTAAATGAAACACATAGGTTAATGATTAAACCGGGGCTTGCCTTCGTCAGCACAAGCAGACACATAAACTTCCGGACTTTGGTCTGGGTATTGCTCTACGGTCATGTAGTGCACGTCTCCTCGTGCTCCCTCGTCCTCGTCAACCGGCACGAGCGTGTAGCTACCGTCGGGGACTTCTACACAGAGGATGCAATGCAATTATTAGGAGTGGAATTAATTTAATTTAATTCAAAACAATAGCAACTAGCCACAAAGATCCTATTTTTGGCCATATTCACCTTAACAAAAGCATTTAACAATTTCCCATTAAAAGATAATCCAAAGGGCTTATCTAACCTTCTCTTTATGATGATTGTGTACACATCTAAAAGAATGATTAACCTAAATGCACAAACAGCAAGGAGCTGAGTTCCCACTCCTTAAATTACTTTCCTATCTCATCTATAGGGACAAGCATAACAAGGATGACTTTTCCATTTCTAATATAGTTTCTCTATTTTTAATGAACCAACAATTCTTTAAAATAGCCTAACAACACTCACTGGTCTCTCTGACTAGGAACCACTCACCAGGACAACAACAAACCAAGTTTGAGCCACTGAAAATAATGCACACAATTAAAAGCATTTCTAGCTAGCAATAAAAGGATAAATGCACATAAAAAATAAATATTACAGTTGTAGATCCAAACTTTCTCCTACATATTCTCTGGTCTAAAACAAAACTAGGAAACCAACAAACACAACTATAGCCACGAAAGATCTTGATCTACACATTTATGATTAAAAACAAGCATAAATCAGGAATAATATTTCTCACAGTCCAAAAATCATGATTAATTTAGAAGAGGTACATTTAGGCATATCATGACTATCCCGAGAAGTATAGCTCAAAACTCAATTTACTTTTTGCTACAAAAATCATACATACAGAAAAGGGATAAATACAAGATAAATCATAACTAAAGATTCCTTCAGTAACTTGGTGCAAATTTTTGCACACGACTTACACATGCTAGTACCCAAAACATATCCAAAATCCATCTCCTGAATATGTGTGGATTTGGCTGCACAACAGATCTAGGTAAAATGGTTTTCTATTTTTCATGTAAAAACTAAAGCTCAAAAGTATATACATGTTTCGTAGAAGTTGTAGTTCTAGTCACACATAGCACAGAAAAATTGGGTTTGCAATTTTTGGATTTTGTTACAATTTTAAATGGACTTTACAAGCCACTGGATCAATGGGGAAAAACCAGAAGAATCTATTTGTACCCAAGTCCCTAGAAAGTTTTGAACCCTCACACAACAACCCTTGGGTTTTGCACTCAGGTCCCAGAAAGATCCCAATCGTCACAAGTGTACGCTTCCGCCACGGGGAGGGCTCGCCGGCAGAGATAGCCGGCCGGGTTTGGACAAAAAATGGCACGGGGCTCTCTAAGTGCTCAGCTCAGGTCGATTGGTGGCGCAGGTGGGGTCAGATCGGCCTTCAACGATGGCCGGCAGTGAGGCAGTGACGACACAGCCGTCGTGGCTCTGGTTCCGGTGCAATGCAGGCGAGGCTAGGCCATCACGTGCGTGTGGGAGCTCAGGTGGGTGCTAGGGAGAAGCTTAGGGTCGCTGGTTGGCTATGGGCGCGAACGGAGCAGCAGATCACCGGCGGTGCCAATGGTGGATGGCAGCGGGTGGCAGGGTTACTCGGGCGTGCGAGGAAATGAGGCAGGGGGTTCATATGCCCGGTGGCGCGTAGATGCAGTTTCACCTCACCTTTGTGGCTTACAGGAGCTCCAGCATGGGCGCGGGGTGGTGCCGACGTCTGGCGGAGCCGGCGGCCAATGGAGAATGGCGGTTCGCCCGCCGATGAGTGCGCACAGGCCGCGTGGCACCGACCTAAGCTCCCTGCGCGTGTCATTGTCCCTAGATGCACAGTGGTGTTAGAGCAGGTCTCGGACCGCTGGGTCCTCTGGTGCCTCAGCATGCGCGCGCGGCCCGGGTACGGCGCGGCCGACGTGGCGGGTGCAGCGCGTGACGTCGCGCACGGGTTTGCCTAATTCAAAAACTGTTCGACTTATCCTTCTTTGAATCAAATTTTCTCCAGTTTTTGAAATATAAGTGCACCAACCATTGGTACAAAAGTTGCTCACCAACTTACCCCCTACCAAACCTACAAAAGCTCTAGGGTGGTTTGATCAACAGATCGAGCACAAATTGCAAGGAAACTTGACAAAAATCTCAGCGCCTGTGAACAGTAATCCAACACAATGATTGTCCTTTTTCACTATCTTACACTTCAAACCAGCAATGCCACTCAACAGAGAAGTTGTGCACCTTGGCAAGCTGCACATTTTTCCCATTGGGTGATTTTGAAGTGTTTAGTGGAATTTTGGAGAACATGCCAAAAGTTCTAGGATGGCATTGATGGTCAAAGGGAAAACTAGGGGTTTAAGCTAGGGTTTTGACTTGGAGTTGACCAAGGGATGAAAGGGGATAGATTAAGAGGGTTTTTTAGCACTATTCACCACTGAGCAAAAACATGGGGTGTTACACTTGGGCAGCGAAGCACAGGCCGTTGATGTTCTTGCTTGACCGCTTGCCCATGTACCTGTTATCATCTTCATCTTGAGCTCGATGAACAGTAGCAGGAGCTTAAGTCCATGCCACTTGCAATGGCAACCACCAGCCGCTCCTTCTTATTGTGACCTCCACTCTTCCTTGGCCTCCGCTCGGACTTGTTCTTGCCCTTGTAGTCGTCCCTCGAGCAGTGCTTGTGGTCGGTCCTCTGACGATGCTTGTGTTCAGGCTTGACCTCCATGGCTTCCGGTCACTCGGCGATGAAGTGCCCGTGCTTCTCGCACCGGTAGCACATTCCCGGGCGCCTCCTAGCGTTCTTTCGGTTCGTGTACATGCGCTCGAACCACCTACTTAGCAATGTGAGGTCCTCCTCACCCAGCACGTTGAACTCCTCATCTGGCATGGACATAAGACAAGACAAAGAAAAATGTCTCGAAGACATGTTAGCATTAGTCCTTGATCCAGATACGAGAGCCATACTATGACGGCCAATCGGGTTCTCGGTCTTTGCACGCACCCCACGATCCACCTCAGACGACTTGAGCTTGGAAAACAACTCGTCCACCGTGAGGGTCTCATATTTCTCGGACTTAAGAATGGCCTCGACCTTCTCACTTCACACGGTACGATCCAAGGAATGCAAGAGCTTGATAGCCCTGTCATGGTCATCGTACAAGAGCACAACAACATTAGCCCTCATGTTGTTCACGATCACCATGAATCACTGGAACATGGCATCTATAGACTCACCGGGGAGATGTGTGAAATTCTTGTACTCTCTCCGGTAGGTCGCAAAGAGCCGAGCTTGAACCTAAGCTTTCTAGGCATGAGCATTCTTAAACTGCTCGCAAATCCTACACGCCAAGTCCTCTGTGTGAACTTGATCGAATTCAGATTGACACAGAGCATGGTACAGGTAGTCAACCGCCTTGTTGTTGGCGTCGAACATGTCCCTCGATCTTGGAGCAAGGAAGTTAACATGATGAACATAAGCTGTATTCATCGTGACATCCCACAAGATCCCACCCTTACCACGGAGGAAAGCAGCCATCCGTCTTTGCCACATCTGGTAGTTCTTACCATCAAAGTGTGGAGGACCCCAGCCCCATTCTTGGTATTCCATTTTTGGATCTTAGACTGGTTAGAATCACGAAGATCCGTAACCGGCTCTGATACCAATTGAAGGACCGATTAGGCGACCAGAGAGGAGAGTCAATCTGAAGTTTTGCCAAGATTATCCCCTAAAATCCGGAGAAAAAACCGAAGGACACGTGGCACAGAGCCCCCGAGCCTTGAGTCGAGTACTTCCTCTCAAATTGAAGGGTCATCTTGATTGTAGAATGTGTCCTGAGTGGATCTTGAGTCTCGTCGTCGCCCACTGAAGCAGATAGATGCAGCCGAGCCCCCGAGATGGGCTGTGTCGAGTACCGGAAGCCGAAGAGTCAGGCAGCCGTCGCTGAGTCAGCCGCCGATACTTATCCATCCGGCCGTTGCATTGCCGCTTGCTTGGTTATAAATAGACACCAAAACCCTTAGGGTTTTTCATTCCTGTTAGTAGCAGTTGTTGGATTGGATCCATCCGAGTGTCCATCCATTGTTGCTCCTGCTCTCGCGCCGTAGATTGCAAGTCAACACGCGCCGCCGCTGCTCGCCACCAGCGTAGCCCCCTAGCGGATGCGAGTGAAGACCCCGTGCACTTGGAGGCTGAAGCCATCTCCATCCAAGGGCTCAAAGGCTGGTGCCGGGAAGAAGAGATCCCGCAGCGAGGCAGAGGGATCTACCCAAGTGTCATCACCACCGACATCTCCCTCACGCCCTAATCCGGCCAAGGAGTGGAAAAGTCCAAGATGAAGACCGAAGATCTGCTAGCCCTGGTGAACAGCGGGTTCCTGCGAGAGAAGGAGATGGACATGTGGTGTGCTGCCGCGGGCGACCTGTACCCCATGGAGAAAAATTGCAACGAAGTCCCCATGTTCGCCAGGTTTGTGGAGCGCGCACTAGTACTCCCGACCAGTGATTTCTTCAAGGGGCCGCTTCAGTACTACGGTATTGAGTACTTGAACTTGAACCCCAATGGTATTTTTCATGTCTCCGTCTTCGTACATTTCAGTGAGGCATTCGTGGGGATCAAGCCCACTGGATCTTGTTCCGGAAATTCTTTCGTGTGAAGCCACAACCAGGCGCCAATGACCCGCGAGTAGTCCGAGGGGCTGACATTCAGATGCGAGAAGATGCAGCCGACCAGTACTTGCCGTACAAGCTCATTGATTCAAACCAAGATTGGAAGGCCAAGTGGTTCTACATCACAAACCACCACCCAGAGCTGCCGAAACCAAGCAAGAAGCAGCTGACGATGCAAGAGGGTATTCAGCTACCCGAGTGTTGACGGTGTGTTTTGGTACACCAAACATGTTCATTAAACTTTGGTTTGGATTTGTTTATGGAACTAACCCGCCACTAGGCACACTAATCATATAACAAGTTCATCTTTGTGCATGCATTTGGAAGTGTTGTGTTTATGTAGGAAAACATGGACATAAAGGACGGATTCGCAACAAGTTCAAAGGAGCATTTACGGAGTCTTGTTCGTGTTCATGAGCTTGATGAAATCACTTTCAATGGTGGCAAGGACCGAAGTGCTACGTCAGAACACCCCTGGGGATTTAAGCGTAAAAGACCAAACTTCATGCACGGAGAACCTCCATCTTGGACGCGACGATGACATCGTCATAATCATGCAAGTGGAAGGGGCAAAGTGCATAAATGCATGAGGACCCACGGGAGCGAAGGGGCGACCGAACCGGGCCGAAGTGGGCCCAGGCCGGTCGGCCCAGGCCGGCCGGGCCAGCCCACTTTCGTGGTCAGATCGGCCCCCCTTTCCTTGCACCCGAAGGATCTTCAACCCTAAAGCCCTCGAGGCGCCACCATTCGTGGAGGGAGAGCCATTGCACCAGGAGGCCATCCACAGGCTAGATAGAGAGGAGGGAGATCTCCGGAGGGAGATCAACCACCTAGAAGGAAGCATCCACAAGAGGAGAAGAAGAAAGACACCATCGGAAGGGTGACCATGATCAACGGTGCTATGACTAGCACGTTGATGTGGTAATCTCCTTATTCGTCCATGGGTTGTAATCGATCTTGAGATGTAATCGCACTTTGTTGGATTATCTATCTATCATCTTGTGTTGAATATACTTTAATGCTTAAGGTTAGCTACAATGCCGTAAAGGGAGTAGAGCTCCAATGCTCCCTTGGATCCATTCAATACGCCATGTCCATCATAGGTCTAGTCACGATTACCTTTTCCTAGTGACGGTACGAGAGGAGGGAAAGGGTGAAACCGTGGTCACAACCCCCGATAGATTAGATTGGTTTTCTTATTTAAAGCGATTGCATGTTCTAGTATCGTAGACCCATGGGCGAGTGTCTTTTATCTTGATTGCTTAATCATTCTCTCTAGTGTAGTTTAGTTGTTTTCTAGTACAATCATAGTTAGGGTTTGCGTAGCTAGTGCGTAGAGGTAGATCCAACGCTTGTAATCCCCTTGTTCCGCGGATTGACAGGAACCTTGGGAATCCCGTGGTGAAAAAGGTGTAGGTCCGTACGCTTGCAGATCGTAGGTGGATACGTCTTTTATCCGTCAACAAGCCCCTTTTTCTGGCGCTGTTGCCGGCGAACAAGCTAGTTTACATCGTTTGGTTTGCATTTAAACTAGTTTTATATTTTAGTTTATCTTTTATTTGCTATATCTAACACATATTATCTAGAAAACCACTTTATTTGTTTTTGTTTTTTTATCTTGTTGTCTAGGTGGCGTTCATCAATCAACCTGTGGAAGAACCGGAGAAATCACTAAGGGATTACGCTAGCCCTCGATGTGAAGACATAAAAGTACAAGAGTCGGATTCGAAGCTCGAAGCGACCAAGTATGAAATAAAATCCAAGATCATCGAGATGGTGGCGGCAAACCCGTTTGAAGGGATGGTTACGGAGAACCCATATAGACACATAAGGCATTTCATGACGCTATGCAACACGGTGCGTCAAGAAGGAGTTCCCCACGAATTGTTCAAATGGAATCTCTTTCCCTACTCACTTGCCGGTGAAGCAAAGACATGGTACTCGTTTGCATCCTTTGAAGTTGAAAGCAATTGGAACAAGTTGACAAAAAAGTTCTGCGAGAAGTTCTTTCCAATTAGCAAGGTTCAACATCTAAGGAGGCAAGTGATCACTTTCATGCAAGGAGAAGATGAAGGGATAGACCAAGCTTGGAATAGGTTTAATGAGTTGATCGAACAAGGACCAAGACTCGGCTTCTCCGGTGACGTACTCTTGCATACATTTTTCATTTCCCTAACCCCTAGTTGCATGCAACACGTCCAAATGTGTGCAGGTGGGGATCTCATGGAGAAAACACTCACGGAAGCCGCTCAACTTTACAAAAACTTAGTAAAGCCGCTGCCATGCGAAGAGATTGGGAAACAAGACTTGCGGAAGAGCCGGAACATAATTCAAAGATGAAGAAGTGTGCTGAATTTTCTAAAGTGGCAACCCCGGAAGTCACAAATGAGGAGCCAATCCTGGAAAAGCTTGAACAAGAACACATCAAGTCAAGAACTACCCTGAGCGTTGACTTCACCGTATAAAATGAAACAAACAAGAGAAGCATGTCAAGCGCGAAGCCACTAAGGGAGCTCGGACCAATGGATTGGGTTCCAATCAATTACCGAGAAGTATTCGACAAGAGAAGACCGTTCCCTAATCAAAACTGGATGGAAAGAGCATTGGAAGTGCATTTCCCGCCGGAAAAGAAAGCGGAAGATTCGTACAACCTTGAAACCACCGGTGAGTTCTTTCAAAGCTCTTTGGAGATGATGAAGTGGATCCGGAACATATAGCCGAGTTGAAGAGAGTCATGGGGATCAAGCCCGAAGCATCACCATGCGCTCGCCTCGCTGAAGTTTACGCGATAGGATCTGAAGAACAAGAGAAGACGGCACCACACTTGAGTTGCGAGATCAACGGAGTTCAATGCAAAGCTTTATGCTACATCGGAGCCCAAGTAAGTGTCCTATCTTCTAAAATTTACAATAAAGTTCAAGACCACAACCTAGACATAGCTCCAACATCAACGAAATTAATCATGGGAGATGGTAGAACTATTAGACCTCTAGGTATTGCTTACAACATGAATGTAAAAATCTCTAGAAAATGTATACCAACTAATTTCTTTGTTATTGATGCTTACCATAGTAATCATGATCATATAATTCTAGGTAGGCCCTTTCTTAAGTTGGTTGATGCCGTCTTGGATGCCGGAAAAGGCAAAGTAACAATGAACCTTAATGGAAAGAAGTACACATATAACTTTCTTCGCGTTTATAAACACCCTACTTTCTTCCTGAATACGAAGTAGAGGAGGTAGTTAGCCTTTGTTTTGTTGAAACCCTTAGAGACCCACTGCAAAGAGCAATGGAAAATCAAGTTAATGATCAACAAGTTGAAGAGCTAGAAGAAGCAACAAAAGGCTTAGAACCACAAGATGGAAGCGTAGAGGAAGAAAAATTCGAGGACATAGGAGAGATTAAACCCGAGGAGCCACAAATGCATGAGGTAGAACTTAAACCTTTGCCCAAAGGATTAAAGTATGAATTTTTGGGCCCAGATAAGACTTATCTAGTCATTGTGAGCGACGAGTTGAGACCCGAAGAAAATGAGAAGTTGCTGATTTTATTGAAAAAACATAGGAAGGTGATTGGATATTCGATTAATGATCTCAAAGGGCTTTGCCCAGCCTTTTGCACTCATCGTATACCAATGGAAGACCAATGTAAGCCCATGGTGGACCACCAAAGGAGGCTAACTCATGCCATGCGAGAGGTAGTAAAGAAAAAGGTCATCAAGTTACTTGATGCCGAATCATCTAGCTGGTTCCGCATAGCGAATGGGTGAGCCCGGTACACTGTGTACCACAGAAAGGAGGTTTAACTGTGGTGAAGAATGAGAAGAACGAATTGATACCGCAAAGAACCGTGACCGGGTGGCAGGTGTGTATCAATTATCGTAAGCTTAACAAAGCAGTGAAGAAAGATCACTTCCCCCTACCATTCATCGACGATATGCTCGAGAGATTAGCAAACCACGCTTATTTTTGCTTTCTCGATGGGTACTCGGGGTTCATGAAAATTCCCATTCACCCGGACGATCAACACAAAACAACGTTTACATGCCCTTATGGAACGTTTGCATATAGAAGGATGCCCTTCGGTCTATGCAACGCTCCGACCTCTTTTCAACGTTGCATGATGGTTGTATTCTCGGAATTCATCAAAGAAATTGTCGAGGTATTCATGGTTGATTTTTCCATTTATGGGAAGACATTCATGGATTGCTTGGCAAACATGGATAAGGTCCTCACGAGGTGCGCGGAGGTAGACTTGGTGTTAAATTCAGAAAAGTGCCACTTCATGGTTAAGCAAGGCATAGTGCTCGGACATGTTATATTCGAGAGAGGCATTGAAGTGGACAAGGCAAAGGTAGATACGGTTGAGCAACTCCCACCTCCGATAGATGTCAAGTCCTTGAGGAGCTTTCTAGGTCATGCCGGATTTTATAGAGGATTTATTAAGGACTTCTCAAAGATCACTAAGCCTTTAATGCATCTCCTTCAAAAGGATGTGGCTTTCGACTTTAATGAGAAGTGCCTAGCGGCATTCTGGACCTTGAAAAGTGTGTTGGTGAGTGCTCCCATTATTCAACCTCTGGATTGGAGTCAACCTTTCGAGATCATGTTCGATGCAAGTGACTACGCCGTAGGTGCGGTTTTGGGTCAAAGAAAGGAAGGCCGAGTTCACGCCATTCACTACACTAGCAAAACACTTAATGGGGCACAATTAAACTATGCCACTATGGAAAAGGAGTTGCTAGCAGTGGTATTCACCTTCGAAAAATTCAGATCTTACATCGTGAACTCGAAGATCATTGTCTACACCCATCACGCAACCATCAAGTATCTGTTGGCTAAGAAGGATGCTAAACCACATTTTCTCTGTTGGATCCTTCTTCTTCAAGAGTTTGATGTTGAAATTCATGATAAGAAGGGGGTGGAGAATGTTGTGGCCGATCATTTGTCTAGGATGAATCGTGGACAATATGATAAAGAGCCCATAGAAGACAACATGAGAGATGACCACCTCTATCGAGTGCTCAATAAAGAGACTTGGATGATTGATATCATTCGAGCAATTTGGAAGATGCCTCTTGACCATATAGATAAAAACTCTCAAAGGAAGATAATCTCCGAAAGTAAGAAGTACTTTTGGGATGCACCTTACCTCTTCAAACTTGGCAATGATGGAGTCATGAGAAGATGTGTGCCAAGAGAAGAGAGGCTAGAAATCTTGAGAAAGTGCCACTCGGCGGAGTACGGTGGACACTATAGCCATTTTAGGACCCAAGCAAAAGTGTGGTCTAGCGGATTCTATTGGCCGGAGATGCATGAAGATACTAGAAGATATGTTGCATCATGTTCCGAATGCCGAAGAACCAGAAACATCTCTCAAAAAACTCTATGACTTTGAAATACAATCTACAAATCGATTTATTTGATGTATGGGGTATAGACTTCATGGGGCCTTTCAAAAACTCACACAGATATGAGTATATTGTAGTCATGGTTGATTATGTATCCAAGTGGGTAGAGGCCATGCCATGTCGTAAACCTTCCACGGAGGAGTCCATTACTATGATAAAGAACGTGATTTTTCCTCGTTTCGGTACGAATCTTGATAAGAGATGGAGGAACTCACTTTACCGGGAAGAATTTTAGAAAGTGCTTGTCCAAGTTGGGAATTGAACATAGGGTCTCTACAGCCTATCATCCACAAACCAACGGACAAGCGGAAACGTCGAATAGGCAATTAAAAAGCATTCTCAACAAAACCATAGAGAAGGGAGACAAAGATTGGTCAAAGAAATTAGATGGAGCTTTGTGGGCTTATCGAATGACGTTCAAGACACCGATAGGTATGACCCCTTATCAATCCATCTATGGAAAAGCTTGCCACCTCCTGGTTGAGTTGGAACATAAAGCCTATTGGACGACTAAAGAGATGAACCTTGATCTCGATGCCGCGGTGGTGAAACGAAGAATTCAAATAAGCGAGCTAGAGGAGATGAGGTTAAAAGCATATGAAAATGCAAGCATATACAAAGAGAGAATTAAAAGGTGGTATGATAAAAGATTGAAGAAAAAAGAATTTAAAGAAGGAGATAAGGTCCTCCTCTACAATTCGAGGTTCAAAACCTTTTGAAAGGGAAAATTGCAAAGCAAGTGGGACGGACCTTATGTTGTGCATTCGGTGCTCTCCAACGGAGCGGTAACCATTATGGATGTGAAAGGTGACCAATTCATGGTTAATGGTCAACGGCTAAGGTTTACTATGAACCCGACATTGTTCCCCTTCATCACATTGATGCCTTCACCATGGAAGAAGAGCCCGAACGTCTGGCCTAGGACGAAAAACAAGGCATGGATTTCTGTAAATAGTTTTTCTTTTAATTTTCTGGAGTTTCTCGTGAAGATTTACTGGGCCAACTTTTCCCATGTGCTGAGAAAGCGAAAAAAGGGCGGTACACGGGAAACCGAACCGGACCGGCCCCCAGAACAGGGTGGGTCGGCTGGCCCAGTCCGCTCGGCCCAGGTGGGCCCCGGTGGCGTTTCGCCTCGGTTTTTCCCCGGATTGCTCCTTTTCGACTTCCTTCTTCGGTCAGAAATTTTAAGGGAAGTTTGAATAAGGAAATTGAGGTTCCTAGGGCTTTCCTCTTCGGACTAATTAGTTGGCCGAATTGGGAGCTCGGTAATCCATCCCATCAAGCAATCTTTTGCACCCACACAACAGCCATGGTGTCTCCGAGGAGCGTAGAGTTGAAGCAAGGCGCCAAGGAGCCATTGATGGAGGAGGCGAAGTAATGCGAGCTCAAGCTACCCGTCGACATCAAGAGGACCGCCCGCATCCATTGCGGAGGACATGTCCCGAGCGGAGCTATCGCTTCTTGCAACCCCGTCGAAGAGGAGAAGGTCCCTACTGCCGTTCGAAGGTTGGCGCACATCCGTGGCATGAAGCAGAGGGACTACAAGGAGGTGTCGCCCGAGCCTAAAGACTATGGGGATAGCGACTACTCCGACGATCGTAGCCCGAGCTCGTGGGTGGCCACTGGAAGAGATGATAACGATCTTTACATTTGGGAAGAGGTGCCCAAGTAGAAGACTCCCGAAGGACCCAACGGCAGCGGCAATGACGACAGCGATGACGACAACGGTGATGGCGACGACGGCGACGACGACGGCGGAGACCCTGACAATGATGACACTTTCGGGGTGCATCTGATATGTTGTGTGGCTTTCCATCACTCCATCTCAGAGATCTACGCAACGGTCGACGAATGTTTCCAGGCGATGGAGGTGATGAGGCGACACATGGAGGATTTGGAGCGCATGGTCGAAGACGACTACAATTTCCTAAACCGCAATGTGCGCAATCCTTTTGGCATGGCCGGGAACATGAGGGGCAAGTGGTGCAGTAGTTGCGGAAAGTACCACTAGGTTTAGTTTTCCCCCTTAGGACTTTTGTAAGATACGACGAGGACGTCGTGTGATTTTAGCGTGGGGAGAGCTAGCTAGCTAGCCTTTTAGCTTTTGAGCTTCAAGTTTAGTTTGGTTTGGTTTCGTTTTCGAGAGAGTCTTAGAGTTTAAGAGTCTTTAGTTTTTAAGTGTGTTTTTAAATTGTTGCAAGTTTGAAGTGTATTAATTTAGTGTTGAGTCAAAAGAAAATCAAATAAAAAGAGTTGTTTAGATTTTGTGTCTTGTGTGATGCTTATCTTTATTCACTCGTTTGTTTATCTTTAATTCTTGATATATGAACATAAGTGTGTGGTTCGAAAAACGTTTACCGTGGTGCTTAGTGGAATTGCTACCTCTAAAAGTACCCATACCACACTTCGATCTTGAGCTTCACATGTTCGTTGTGCTATGATAGATGTTAAAAGTTGGAGGATTTCAGTTCTGAAATTATCTAAAAACCCTTGTAATAAAGGTTAGCAAAACCTCTTTTTCCAAGTTGAGAGTAAGGAAAATATCCTGTACAAAGCAAATTTATTTTTTGCTCCACCATAAGTGTGATTAGCATGATGAGTTGGGCTAGGACCCTTTTCTCTTGGGAGTTTTAATTTCAAGCAATGATCATGTTCTTTTGCTTATCTTTTGTTGATAGCCTCGTCATGTATTCGGTAACGTGACTTTCACATTGGAAGTCTCGTACATCGCCGAATTCCAGAACCAACCCTATACATCTCTTTTGTACATCACATTCTTTGAACACAACCTACTCTCAAAGTTTCGTCTCGTCTCTAGCATGGTTTATTTAAAATTTTAGATTGTATGCATGCAAGAAAGAGAGTAGTCGAGAGCTTTGAAAAGATGCCAAGAGAGGGAAAAATAAAGAGAAAAGTATTAGTATGGAAAAGAAAGAAAAAAATAATAGAATAGTAAAGAATGAGAAAAATATGTGTATGAGAATGAAAGAAAGAAGAGAAAGAGAAAAGAGGAGTGGCAAGAAAGATATGAGAGGGACGAATCAAGTGAAAAGAGAAAAATAAAAGTGCAAGGAAGGATGTTGATGACCATGTGTGGTTCGAGGACAGGTGGATGGTCGCTTCCTGGTGTGATGAGTGATTGACAACATTGTGTGGACTGATTCTTGGCTAAGTACTGCAGGAGCAGGTTGCGGCTTGACTCGTGTTGGTGCAGGTGAGGAACAAGCGCGAAAGGTTGCTGCCGGTGAGGCCTCCAGGTGTGGAAAAGACAAGTAGGCTTCGTTCGAGGGACCCGGTGGCCAGTGGGGTCAAGTGCGGCCCGCATGGTGGCAAGAACAGCAAGATGAAGTCGGTGGATGGTTTCTTGGTTGAGCCACAAAACAAAGGTCGATCCGGGACTTCGTGGGAGCCAAGTCATGAGTGGTGATTAGCGGAGGCTACATCAAGTTCGCGGGTTTGCGGTGGTTCACCAGAAAATCACCGGGTTACTCGGCTGAGCCACAAAGTTGAGGCCGAAGACTGGGCCTGGCTGTCTGGCCAAAATCGTCCTGACCGATTTGGAGAACCAGTCTGACCGGTTTGGGGTCGCAGGGCGCCGGAAGCTTCGAGGTAGAGGACACGCGTCGGGATCACAAGGCTTGCGTCGAAGCTACGCGAAGTGCGGTCGCTGGGCATCCGTCCGATAGAGAAAATCTGAAGACTTCCAAAACCTCCCTTGAGGGTCTTGTATCCCTAGTTATTAAGTAAGGGTATTTTAGACTTTCGGTTGCCTCCTTTATAACCCAAGAAGTGAGAGGATGGCAGCCATCTCTTGAAACCCTAGTTCATTTGCTTTCCTATTTTCCCTTCCTATTTTCTTAGGATTTCCATAGGACTAGCTTGAGAGCTTCATGGTGAGATCTTGTGAGAGGGTTGGATGATCGGGCGGCAAGCTAGACCTTGTATGAACCTCCTTGGTATCTATAGATGATTCGGCGTGGTTCCTCAAGGATTTGTTGTGTTGTTCCCGGTTGTTCTTGGTGGTGATTTTCGGAGCCCTTTCTTGGTGGTTTTCTCGGTGTGTTTTCGGGACCTTGCTCTCGGGGATTTGATGGGGGAAATTCGTGTGAACTCTTTGTGGTTCTTTTTCCTTTGATTCCCCTCCCAAATCCGCGAGTTAAGGGGCTCGATTTTGGTGTTTTCGGGGTTCTAGGGTACAGTTGTTCTTGAAGGTTGACCTTCGATACTTCTTGATTGAGTGGGTTGTGGGGACCGAGCTTCTAGCCAAGGGTAGCCCACGAGGTACCCCAAATATCCCCAAAGTCTCACTTTGATCAGTGGAACAAATCGAGAGATCGATTGGTGGAAGGTTTGAGTTTTTCTCGTGGTCTGTGTTCTTCCCGACTATCCAGGCCAAAACCGGCCTGACCGGTTTCTCCCTGTGGGCTGTCGGGAAGGGTTTTTGAGCAAGCAAGTGTCTGTTGTGCTATGGCTTCTTCTGTTCAGATGTGGAAAGGCTCTTGAGGTGTTTTGGGTCTTTGGGGAGTTTCTGGACAAAGTCGGTCTGACCGGTTTGCCAAACCGGTCTGACTGGTTTCCCCTTCCTGCGTGAGGCTAAGTCCAACAGAAGTGGTCTGGCCGGTTTCAGAAATCGGCCTACCCGATTTGGGCTGCCAGCAACCGTGTCGTGTGTGTTCCCGTTGTGTGTGTGTTGTGGCTGTTGGTTTGGTCTTGCTCCTAGGTTCAGTAGCACTTCAGTGGCTGCATGAACTTGGCAAGAGAAGCTTGCGGAGGTGCACGAGTGAAATCAGGTTGATAGGCCGAAATGTTGAATAGAATTTTTATCGGCTCCCATTCGCTCCCCCCTTCTCTGGTTCGCTGTTTCGGTCCTTCAAGTGGTATCTGAGCCGGCTCGGGTCTTTATCGGCTCGGCTCGGGAACGGGGTTCGGGTCCTCCACACTTCGATGGAAAGAACTACCAGATGTGGAGTAAGCGGATGGCGGAGTTCCTCCGTGGAAAGGGTCAGATCCTTTGGGATGTCACGGTGGACAACAGCTATGTCCAGCCGATGAACTTCCTCGCTCCAGGATCGAGAGACTGAGGACGAGGAGCGTCCCGGTGGTCGATGGATGGCCGCTCCTCAGTGATGAGTGATTGACAACGGGTGTTGAACTGACTCTTGGCTCAGTGTGCAGGTGTAGGCTGCGGCCTAGTTCGTGTTGTTGCAGGTGAAGAACGGGCACGAAAGGTCTTCAGCCTTGAGGGGCCTCCGGGAGATGGAGTTACAAGTAGGCTCGGTTCGAGGGACCCGGTGGACGGCGGGACTAGGTGCGGGCCACATGGTGGCGAGACGAGCAAGACGAAGTCGTGGACAATCGAGCCGGTGCACGGTGGCGGTCGAGTCAAGAGGCTTGGCGAAAGGTCGGGCCGAGCACGCGGGGTTTGGTGGTTTGCCTACAAAACCATCGGAGGACGGTTTCTTGGTTTGGGCCTCAAAACCAAGTCCGAAGGCCCAACGTGACGGAGACGGGATCCGGGCGTGTCGGGAAGCTTCGAAGCGGAGGACACGCGGCAGGATCGCATGGCTTGCGTCGGGAGGACGCGGGGTGCGGGGAAGGCGTGGCCGTCCGATGGCAAGACCCACAAACATTACATAAATGCCCCTGCATGGGTTGTATCGCCAGTAGTTGAGTTAGGGGTAGTCAAGTCATTTACCACACCGGCGGGACCTGATATATAAGCCATGAGTGTGTGTGGATGGCTCTCTCTCTCCGCGACTTAAGGTTTCATTTCCCCCTTCGATTTCTCTTTTCCCTAGACTATTTTCTTCTCCATTTTATCTAGGCTAGCATGAGAGCTTCATGAGAGATTTGTTGAGAGGGATGGATGTTAGGGCGGCATGCTAGACCTTGTGAATCTTTCCTGGTTTGTATAGAAGATTCAGCGTTGTGGTTCCCATGATGATTTTCGGAGTCATTTTTGTCCTATTTTTCTTCTTCACGCGATTCGTCGATTTGAGGGCGTTTCTCTCCGGATTTCTTTGAGGGGATCATGGGTGAGTGCCTTGTGCCTCTTCGTGGATGATATTGACCCCTCAAACGCCGGATTTGGCCTTCGATTCGTTGACTTTTGGATGAACCCTAGGTCATTGTGTTCTTGGCAAGGATTCGCGAATTCGGGAGTTGTAGGGAGTTTGAGATCGTAATTTTTGGGGCATAACCTCTCCTTGGGGTGTTCATCATCTCCCCAAAATTTTGTCTCAAGACTCCAAGTGGTTTGGGAGATCCTTTGATCGAAAGTTTCGAGCGATTTCGCGGGCAGTTTTTTGTGCTGTCCCGGGTGATCCGGTCACCTGTCCCGGGTGACCCGAACGGGGTAGGTTGATCCGGTCACTTGTGCTCGGGCGACCCGGTGCGGCTCTGTAAGGCTCAGGGTGACCCGGTCACTTGTGCCGGTTGACCCGGTAGGTCTCAGCCTTCTTCGTTGATTGCTCAAGTTCTTCCGTGTTTGCTTCCGCTTTGCTTCCTAGCCTTTCAAGCTTTGTTCCTAAGGAATCAAGGGAGGTTTGTGTGTGCTTCTGCTTGTGTGTGTTACTCGGAGTTGCGATTGGGATATAGGCCTAGTTCTTCTGAGAAAGAATTTTTATCGACTCCCATTCACTCCCCCCCTCTCTGGTTCGCCGTTTCGGTCCTTCAAGTGGCAAGTCTTGAATCCTAAGATGGCATACGTTGAGCGGGGCGGTCTGCCGCACTTCGATGGGAAGGGTTACCACAAGTGGGCGGCCCGAATGATGATCTTTCTTCGTGGCAAGTTGTTGGATTTCATTGTGCTTGACAAGACCTATGTTATTCCGGCTGAGATCCACACTCTTATGGTGACTGATGCCGGTGCTAAGGCCAAGTATGAGGCAAATGCAAAAGCCGTTGATCACCTGGTCCAAAGCCTGTGTGATCCTGAGTTTGAGCGTGTTCGCCATTTGAATCTTGCCTGGCAAATTTGGGAGAAGCTGTTGGTTGCTCATGGTGGTGATAACCATGTGAAGGCTCGCCTCTTTGTTTCTTACCGGATGCAGTATGAGAACTTTACTCAACTTCCCGGTTACGCCGAGCATGATCAAGCTTTGAAGCTCCTGCATATCTTGGACCAAAATGTTTGGGGTGCTAAGGTTGAGGCAATCAAGGAGTCCGGGCAATACTTGACTATTGAGTTGGATGATCTCTTTTCTAAGCTCAAGTCGGCTGAGGTTGACAGGAAGTTGCAATCCAAGCATGAGGGCTCGACTGATCATAGTCTTGCTCTTGTGGGCGGATCAAAGCAAAGCCAACACTAACCCTTCCTGTCGACAGTTTTCCTTGTCTTCTCTCATGTCCATTCCAGATGATGAGTTCGATGTGTTGCACGAGGAGGAACTGGCCTTGCTCCCAAGGACATTTGATCGACTACATGAGAACCGGAGGAATGCAAGGCGGAGCTCGGGGACATGCTACAAGTGTGGCAAGTGTGGACACTTCATCGCCGAGTGCTCGGAAGTGGAGGAGAACAAGTACAAGATGAGCGAGTACAAGGCGCACTCAAGGCGTGAAGACAAGTACTCCTCCAAGGGCAAGCACTACAGCATGTCCAAGAGCAAGGACAAGGACAAGCGGCGATCGATCAAGGTCGGCCACGAGAAGGACAAGGCAAGAGCCATGGTGGCCGGTGCAAGCGACGTCGACACAAGCTCAAGCGATGCGCATTCAAGGTCAAGTAGTGAGGATGAAGACGCCGGGAGGCGCAAAGGCAAGAAGAATGCAAGCCGGAACCTCAGTGGGTTGAGCTGTGTTGCACTTGGAGGCTTTTGTGGCATGGCCCATAGCTCAAGCAGCAAGAAGAGCGAGAAAGAAGACACTGACTACGACTCAGAGGATGAGGTAAACCGTGACCCCGACTCTTTGCTTGCTGAGATCACTAGGTTGAATGGCTTGATTGACAATCGTGATAGTGTGTTGAGAGATGCTAAGAAAATGAGGAGAGATCTTAGGGCTCAACTTGAGAATGATTGTGAGAAAGTAGGAGAGTTAGAGTCTAAATTCCTTGAATTGAAACTTGAGAATGACTGTTTGAAACTAACTCCTACCATTTCTGATGATGCTGAATGTTCTGAATGTAATGCATGGTTGAATGAGATCAAGTTGCTTAATGAGAAGAATGCTTCCACTTTGGCTAAACTAGATGCTCTTAGGACTGAGTATAATGAGCTTAAGGTTAGACCCACTTTGCTTGGTGCTTGTAAATAATGTCCTACTATGCATGCTAAGCTTGTTGATGCTCGTTCTACCATTAGCACTATAGAAGCTTCTTTGAAATCTCCTGTTGTCAATGCATGCACTAGCTGTGATGAAGTTACTTTGCGCAATCTTGAACTTACTTCCGGTTTGGATGTCATCTATGAGGAGAATGATTATTTGAGGAAGGTGTTGGGTTGGTTGTCTGGGCAGGAACCTCAATAGAAAATCATGATTGAGGAGTTCAAGAGAGCGGATGGTCGTGGTTTGGATTTTGAGATGTTGGGTGAGAAAGTGGGAGAAAACATTGGGGAGAGTGTGTATGAGAAGTGTGTTGAGTCTAACCCCGAGTTTGAGGTGATCAGAGACATCCAAGTCCCACTTCCAAAAGCACCCAAGAACTCTTTCACACCAAAGCCCAACCACCTTTGCAACAAGCTTGACACAACCCAAGATCCACCCAAATTCCCACCTAAAACAAATGACTTCCAGAAACCGGTGAAGTTTGTGAGTGAGAAGGGTGTGAAACCTAGAGAGAAGCCAGAGCCAAAACCAAAACCCATCCCCTTCAGGTGTGAGTATTGTGGCAAGGAGAGGCATCTAGCAAAGTTTTGCTACAAGAGGAAGAGGGATGAGAGGCTTGCTAGGGAGCAAGCAAACCAGGACAGGTATCACTAGTCTCATGGTATTCCTGAGCCTAGAGTGCCGCTTCCACGGGGTGTGGGAAGTGTGAGTAGTGTTGGTATAGTTGGAGCTCAGGGTGGTAGGTTCCCACAGAGAGGTGGTGGTGAGAGGTTTGATAGGAGAGATGATGGCGTGCGTGCTGGTGAGAGGTTTGGTCGGGCTCGTGGTGGTTTTGCTGGACGTCCCCCTACTCGTCCTCAATACGGGTTTAGGGGAGATGATTGCAGCTTTGGGTTCCAGAGGAACTACGGACCACGTTTTCCCACTCGTGGTGCTCGTACTCCTTCCATGGGACATGGGAAATTTGGTGGCAAGGGAATGATGTTTGCTAACCCCTCTTTTGAGCAGATGGCTCGACACTGGTTCAACTTTCTTTGTGCTAACCCCAGTGTCGAGTCGTTGGCTCATTCTCATTCTTGTTTCTAACTCCAGGCAGGAGGCTTGGAGAACATTTGGTTGATCGACTCCGGATGTTCCCGACACATGACCGTAGACAAGAAGTGGTTCTCCAGCCTCACCCCAGTGAAGGAAAAGATGTACATCACTTTTAGGGACAACGGACGAGGAAGGGTGACTTCTGAGGATGTAGTGCATGTGAGTGACAAGGTAACGTTGAAGAGGGTTGCTCTTGTGAAGTCTTTGGATTTCAATTTGCTTTTGGTTTCTCAGTTTCTTGACGAGGGCTTTGAGGTGCGTCTCAAGTCTGGTGAGTCTCGTTTGCTGGATTCTCGAGGTGATCTTGTTCGTATGATCATCCCCGAGGGTCAGATTTTCAGGGCTGATTTCTCTCGTTCTTTGGGTCCTGCTCGCTGTTTGATGGCTGGTCCTTCTTCTGATTTGTGGAAATGGCATAGGCGGTTGGGTCACTTAAGCTTGATTTGGTTTCCCGCTTGAGTGGTCTTAACCTTGTCCGAGGATTGCCGAGGTTGAAGTTTGAGAAAGATTTGGTTTGTGCTCCGTGTAGGCATGGCAAGATGGTAGCCACTCCCCATCCACCCCTGACCGATGTCATGACCAAGCATCCGACAGAGCTATTGCATATGGACCTTGTTGGGCCAGCTCGAGTTTGCTCGGTGGGTGGGAAGTGGTATGTCCTTGTTGTGGTTGACGATTACTCTCGCTATGCCTGGGTGTTTTTCTTGGAGGACAAAAGTGAGACATTTGGTTTTGTTCGAGACCTGATCGTGATGTTGAAGAACGAGAGGCATGGGAATGCCATTCGAGCTATCCGCAGTGATAATGGCCCAGAGTTCAAGAACTCTCGTTTTGATGCCTTCTGTCGTGATCTAGGTCTTGAGCATCAGTATTCGACCCCTTTTGTGCCCCCTCAAAATGGAGTTGTGGAATGGAAAAATCGGACTCTTTGTGAGATGGCTAGGACGATGCTCGATGAGCACAGGACTCGTAGGAGGTATTGGGCTGAGGCGGTCAATACGACCTGTCATGTCTCCAACAGGATTTTATTGCGAGCTTTCAAGAGGAAGACCTGTTATGAGCTTATGCATGGTCGGGCACCCAAGGTGAGTCATTTTCGAGTCTTTGGCTGCAAGTGCTTTATTCTTAAGAAGGGAAAACTCGACAAGTTTGAGGCTAGGTCTAGTGATGGAATTTTCTTTGGATATGCTAATGATTCTAGAGCCTATAGAGTGCTTAACCTTGAGACTAAAGAAATCATGGAGACTTGCGAGGTAACCTTCGACGAGACAATGCCATGTACCTCTCTTGGCTTTGAATGTGCAGGTGATGAAGAGATGGCTGAGGACCTCTTTGAAGAGGAGAAGGATGAAGCTGGAGATGATGATGGAGAGAACCATGTGCCTGAAGCTGAGTGTGTACCCACTAATTCCCCTACGACCACTACGGAGGGTGGACCGTCTACTTCATGGACAACGACGGTGCGACAAGAGGACCAGGTGAGAGAAGCTGAAGTTGAAGGGGAGGTAGTCTCGAGGCGTGAGGCTCCCCGGCAGATTCAAGAAGTGCATCCCCTATCGAAGATCGTTGGGGACATCGGCGAACGTACCACGCGGTCAACGTCCAGAAAATTCTCTCATTTCGCTCATGCTGCATTTGTTGCCTCCTTTGAGCCCAAGAAAATTGGACACGCTTTATCTGATGCAAACTGGGTCAATTCTATGCATGAGGAGTTGGAAAATTTTGAGAGGAACCAGGTGTGGGAGTTAGTTGAACCACCTCCAAATTTCCATCCTATAGGAACCAAATGGGCTTGGAAGAACAAAGAGGGTGAGAACGGGATGGTTGTGAGAAACAAGTTGAGACTTGTTGCTCGGGGATATAGTCAGAAGGAGGGGATCGACTATGAGGAGACCTTTGCTCCTGTGGCCCGTCTTGAGGCAATTCGAATCCTTCTTGCCTTTGCCGTGGCTAAAGGGTTCAAGTTGTTTCAAATGGATGTGAAGAGTGCTTTTCTGAATGGGGTCATAGAGGAGGAGGTGTATGTGAAGCAGTCACCCGGGTTCGAGAGTGAAAAGTTGAAGGATCAGATGGCGACTAGAGAGGGGGGAGTGAATAGGAGCCGGTAAAAATTCTTCCCAAAGAACCCGGCCTATGTCCTACTCAAAACCCGGTCACACACAAGCGATGGATCGAATCGCGCACCAATCGCCAAGACCACGGGGTTATGGATCAACCTCTAGCCTTAGGAACGATTCCTCGAAGCACACGCGGAAGCACTTGAAAGGGGAGGAAGGAATCGAACCAAGAAGCAAAGCACACAGGCTCTGGCGGACCGTCCGCGCAGGAGGGGCGGACCGTCCGCAAGAGCCGCGCGGACCGTCCGGCCGGGTATCGCGGACCGTCCGCACCCGGCCGCGGATCGTCCGGCCTTAGCCGCGGACCGTCCGTTAATTTACACAGAACGACCCAAAGACACCCCAGTGCCACGGACCGTCCGCGGGGAGCACGCGAACCGTCCGCCAAGCACCCGCGGACCGTCCGCCCGACACCGCGGACTGTCCGAAACTTCGTCCAACCAAAAACCAAAATCACAACGGATCGAAACAAAGGACGAGCAAGAACACGAAGAACTCGGGACGAACTCGAGCGGCACGGACCGTCCGCCAGGAGGCCGCGGACCGTCCGCGAGGCTCGGACAGAACAGAAAAATGCCCGACCTCGAAAGTCAACTCCCCCAAATCATCATCGGATTTCCCAAACGGTTGAAGCTGTGGAGACAAGGGTTTGGGTACTTGAAAAGCGTCACACAAGGATGCTATAGCCCAAAAATCTTGCCTCCTAACTCCCTAAATCACCGGGAATCGCGAATCCTTTGAGCACCACCAAACCTAGAGCACCGAACGAAAACTCACGGATCGAAGTAGTTTCCCGGCGTTTGAGGGCACAAGATCAAGCACAAAGATGCACAAGACATCTATCCATGTTTCCCTCAAAGAAATCCGGGAAGAAACTCACTCAAATCCGCGGAATCACACCGGGAACAAAGACACGAAAATAAGCACAAAAGCCACGAAAAACAACCCCGAATCTTCTATACAAACCAGGAAAGATTCACAAGGTCTAGCATGCCGCCCTAGCATCCATCCCTCTCAACAAATCTCACATGAAGCTCTTATGCTAGCCTAGAGAAAATAGGAAGAAAAATGGCTACGAAAATGAGAAAGAGAAGGGGGGAAATGAAACCCTAAGCCGCGGAGAGAGAGAGCCATCAACACACACTCCAGGCTTATATATCAGGTCCCGCCGGAGTGGTAAATGACTCGACTACCCCTAGCTACTCTACTGGCGATACAACCCACGTAGGGGCATTTTGGAAATGTTTGTGGGTCTTCCCATCGGACGGCCACGCCTTTGCCGCACCCCGCATCCTCCCGACGCAAGCCATGCGATCCCGCCGCGTGTCCTCCGCCTCGAAGCTTCCCGACACGCCGGATCCCGTCTCCGTCGTGTTGGGCCCTCGGACTTGGTTTTGAGGCCCAAACCAAGAAACCGTCCGCCGATGGTTTTGTGGGCAAACCACCAAACCCCGCGTGCTCGGTCCGGCCTCCCGCCAAACCACTTGACTTGACCGCCACCGTGCACCGGCTCACTTGTCCATGACTTCGTCTTGCTTGTGTCGCCACCATGTGACCCGCACCCGGGCCCGCGCCGTCCACCGGGTCCCTCGAACCGAGCCTACTTGTCTCTCCATCTCCCGGAGGCCCCTCAAGGCTGAAGACCTTTCGCGCCCGTTCTTCACCTGCAACAACACGAACTAGGCCGCAGCCTACACCTGCGCACTAAGCCAAGAGTCAGTCCAACACCCGTTGTCAATCACTCATCACTAAGGAGCGGTCATCCACCGACCACTGGGACGCTCCTGGTCCACAATCTCCCCCTTGATGAGTGCATTGACAACACGCAACGCGAAATGAAATTCAGAGTAAAAGAGAAAAGAAAGAAGAAAGAAAAACAAAGAAGCTCAACTCATGACCAAAACCGAAGAAAGGCGAAGAAAGGTCACAAGCCAAGCAAAGCACAAAATCCACACCGAAAACAAGAAGAAAGCTCCCCCCGAACAAATGCCTCCCCCTGAACATGTGGATGCACACTTCCAAATTTCAGCTCACCTTTTTCTGAATTTTCATTAAGCTCACCTTTTCTCCCCCTTGTTGACAATGTATGAATCAAGGTGAAAATGCAGAAATGCAAAGCAAAGGATATAGACAACTACATGAGCTTCTCAAATAGGCCAAATCTAGTGTCAAAGGCTAAACATGAGACAAAGATCACACACATGAATCATAGCATAGTCAAAGCATTGCCACAAGTAATATATGAAAATACAAGCATGTGACAAAACAAAATTTTCAGATTTAAGCAGTTTTACCAAAAGAAGACTCGCTTCACATGTAAAAGCCTATCCATGTCACACTTGAGCCACAAACATGCATACCATTCAAAGATCATACAAGGGTATCAAATTCTCAAGCAAAAGATCATGGCAAACACCCATAAAGCAAAGCATGTCATGTCAAAGCTCATGAGCCATGTGTCCACTTCGGGGAGACTTCTCCACTGGTGAACATCATGCAACATGTTTTGCACCCATATGTGAAAGATAAGACATTTTAAGCATAGACATGATTGATGGAGCATTTTTCAAGCATTATGCACTTCTTTTCAAGATTGATTCATTTCATGGTACATGAAGTGCCTTTGCGGCAAAAAGAAGCTTATGCTCCCCCATGAATGCAACATAGGCTAAACATTCACAATGATATCCGGCCTTTGGCCCAAATGCAAGAACAGGGCATCCAAGCACAATCTAAGCATGAAAAGCATATTTAGACCAAACTGTGACATGGATACACAACTACACACGAGTGGAGCATATTTCATCAAAAATTAGTCAAGTTAAGCATTTATCTCAAAAGGGGCTATCTCACCACACATATATCTCAAATATTCCAAGAGCATAGCCTCACATCACCATTTCTCCACACATATAACCAATATCTCACAAATAGCCAAAGAGACTCAAATATGGCATATGAAAGAAGCTCATCATCCTAAAATGCAATATGACACAAATGCAACATGATATATGACAAGATGGCTATCCTACCATGGTTTGTACATCAAGCAAAGCATGTATATACATCAAAGTAAAAACATAATATGATACAAATGGTACAAAAGGAAACCCCCAAGAATCAACTAGAAAGGGCAACAAACCCCAAGTTCCCCCCACAAGCGCACAAATGTAGCTTGGTCGAGAGGCTTTGTGAAGATGTCGGCTAGCTGATCTTGGGTAGGGACATGGCTCAAAACAATGGTTCCTTTCTCCACATTGTCCCTCAGGAAATGATACCTCACTTCTATATGTTTGGTTCTGGAGTGAAGCACTGGGTTTTTGGCTACGCTTATGGCACTAGTGCTATCACAAAGAAGTGGGATCTGGATGCACTCCTCACCAAAGTCTCTCAAAGTGTATGAAATCCACAACAGCTGGGAGCAACAACTAGCGGCAGCAACATTCTCCGCCTCTGTGGTAGACTGAGCTACACTAGACTGCTTGCGGGAAGACCAAGAGACCAACGAAGAACCAAGAAACTGACAAGTGCCAGAAGTAGACTTCCTCTCGACTCGACAACCAGCAAAATCCACATCGGAAAAACCATGAAGAGACAGAGTCGAGGAGGAAGAATACCAAAGGCCAAGACCGAGGGGCGGATCGTAGGTACCGAAAATCCTCTTGACGGCCCGTCGATGTGAAGTCCTCGGCGAAGCCTGAAAACGAGCGCTCAGACACACGCTGAACTGTATGTCTGGCCTCGTCGCCGTCAAGTAGAGGAGGGAGCCGATCATGCTCCTGTACTCCCGCTGGTCCACTGGTTCTCCGTCCTCATCCGCATCCAAGGTTGCCGTACTCCCCATGGGAGTCGACATCGGCTTCACATCTTGCATCTGGAACTTCCTCAGCATGTCTTTCGTGTACTTGGTTTGGTGCACAAATGTACCGTCCTTCACTTGCTTGACCTGCGCACCGAGAAAATACCGCAACTCGCCCATCATGCTCATCTCGAACTCCCTGCTCATCTCATCCGCAAACTTGGCAACAAGGTTATGTGACGAGCCACCAAAGACAATATCATCCACGTAAATCTGAACAATCAGCAAGTCATTTCCATGCTTGAGGAGAAACAAGGTTCTATCCACGGTACCCATCACAAACCCTCTGCTCAAAAGAAAACCTCTCAATCTCCCATACCAAGCACGGGGCGCCTGTTTCAACCCATACAGAGCCATTTTCAACCTATATACCCTGTGTGGGTACAACTCGCTCTCAAACCTAGGTGGCTGCTTCACATACACCTCCTCCTCTATGACCCCATTCAGAAAAGCACTCTTCACGTCCATCTGAAACAACTTGAACCCTTTAGCCACGGCAAAGGCTAGAAGGATCCGAATTGCCTCAAGACGGGCCACAGGAGCAAAGGTCTCCTCGTAGTCGATCCCCTCCTTCTGACTAAACCCCTGAGCAACAAGTTTGGACTTGTTCCTCACAACCATCCCATTCTCTCCCTCTTTGTTCTTCCAAACCCACTTGGTTCCTATGGGATGGCAATTTGGAGGTGGTTCAACTAACTCTCACACCTGGTTCCTCTCAAAGTTTTCCAACTCCTCATGCATAGAATTGACCCAGTTTGCATCAGATAAAGCATGTCCAATGTCCTTGGGCTCAAAAGTAGCAACAAAAGCGAAGATGAGCAAAATGAGAGGAATTCCTGGACCTCGACCGTGTAGTGCGTTCATTGATGTCTCCAATGATCTTCGACAGGGGATGCACTTCTTGAATCCGCCGGGGAGCCTCACGCCTCGAGACTACCTCCCCCTCAACTTCAGCTTCTCTCTCTCGCCCGGGTCCTCTTGTTGTACCGTCGTTGTCCATGAAGTAGACGGTCCATGCTCCAAAGTAGTCGTAGGGGAAGTAGTGGGTACATGCTCAGTTTCAGGCGCATGGTTCTCCCCATCATCATCTCCAGCTTCATCTTTCTCCTCTTCAAAGAGGTCCTCGGCCATCTCTTCATCACCTGCACATTCAAAGCCAAGAGAAGTACATGGCATTGTCTCGTCGAAGGTCACCTCGCAAGTCTCCATGATTTTGTTAGTCTCAAGGTTAAGCACCCTATAGGCTCTAGAGTGGTTAGCATATCCAAAGAAAATACCATCACTAGACCTAGCCTCAAACTTGTCGAGTTTTCCCTTTTTCAAAATAAAGCACTTGCAGCCAAAAACTCGGAAATGACTCACTTTGGGTGCCCGACCATGCATAAGCTCATAACGGTCTTCTTCTTGAAAGCTCTCAATAAAATCCAATTGGAAACATGACAAGCCGTATTGACCGCCTCGGCCCAAAACCTCCTAGGAGTCCCGTGCTCATCGAGCATCGTCCTAGCCATCTCACAAAGAGTCCGATTTTTCCTTTCCACGACTCCATTTTGAGGGGGCACATAAGGGGTCGAATACCGATGTTCAAGACCTAGATCACGACAAAAGGCATCAAAACGAGAGTTCTTGAACTCGAGCCATTATCACTTGCGGATAGCTCGAATAGCATTCCCATGCCTCTCGTTTTTCAACCTCACGATCGGATCTCGAACAAAACCAAAAGTCTCACTCTTATCCTCCAAGAAGAACACCCGTGCATAGCGAGAGTAATCGTCCACCACAACAAGGACATACCACTTCCCACCCACCGAGCGAACTCGAGCCGGCCCAACAAGGTCCATATGCAACGGCTACGTCGGACGCTCGGTCATGACATCGGTCAGGGGTGGATGAGGAGTGGCTACCATCTTACCATGCCTACAAGGAGCACAAACCAAATCCTTCTCAAACTTCAACTTCGGCAATCCTCGGACAAGGTCAAGACCACTCAAGCGGGAAACCAAATCAAAGCTCAAGTGTCCCAACCGCCTATGCCATTTCCACAAATCGAAGAAGGACCGGCCATCAAACAACCGAGCAGGACCCAAAGAACGAGAGAAATCGGCCACGAAAATCGACCCTCGGGGATGATCATACGACAAGATCACCTCGAGAATCAAGCAAACGAGACTCGCCGGACTTGAAACGCACCTCAAAACCCTCATCAAGCAACTGAGAAACCGAAAGCAAATTAAAACCCAAAGACTTCACAAGAGCCACTCTCTTCAACGTTACCTTGTCACTCACATGCACAACACCCTCTGAAAGCACCCTACCTCGTCCATTGTCCCCAAATGTAATGTACATCTTTTCCTTCACCGGGGTGAGGCCGGAGAACCACTTCTTATCTCCGGTCATGTGTCGAGAACACCCGGAGTCGATCAACCAAATGTTCTCCAAGCCTCCCGCCCGCAAATCGAAACAAGAACGAGAATGAGCTAGCGACTCGACACCGGGGTTAGCACGGAGAAAGTTAAACCGAGTGTCGAGCCATCTCGCTCAAAAGAGGGGGTTAGCAAACATCACTCCATTGCCACCAAACTTCCCATGTCCCATGGGAGGAGTACGAGCACCACGAGGGGGAAAACGTGGTCCGTAGTTCCTCCCGGAACCCAAAGCTGCGATCATCTCCCCTAAACCCGTACTGAGGACGAGTAGGAGGACGTCCAGCAAAACCACCACGAGCCCGACCAAACCTCTCACCAAAGCACGCACACCATCATCTCTCCCCGACAAACCTCTCACCACCACCACCTCTCTATGGGAACCTGCCAACACTCCTCACACTTCCCACACCCCGTGGAAGTGGCACTCTAGGCTCGGGGAATACCGCGAGGGCCGGCGATACCGTCCCGGTGTTGCTTGCTCCCTAGCAAGCCTCTCATCCCTCTTCCTCTTGTAGCAAAACTCGCAAGATGCCTCTCCTTGCCACAATACTCACACCCGAAGGGGATGGGTTTTGGTTTTGGCTCCGGCTTCTCTCTAGGCTTCTCACCCTTCTCACCCACAAACTTCACCGGTTTCGGAAATCATTTGTCTTAGGTGGGAATTTGGGTGGATCTTGGGTTGTGTCAAGCTTGTTGCAAAGGTGGTTGGGTTTTGGTGTGAAAGAGTTCTTGGGTGCTTTTGGGAGTGGGACTTGGATCTCTCCGATCACCTCAAACTCGGGGTTAGACTCAACACACTTCTCGTACACACTCTCCCCACTGTTCTCTCCCACTTTCTCACCCAACTTCTCAAACCCTAAACCACGACCATCAGCTCTCTTGAACTCCTCAATCATGATTTTCAATTGAGGTTCCTGCCCAGACAACCAACCCAACACCTTTCTCAAATAGTCATTCTCCTCATAGATGACATCCAAACGGGAAGTAAGTTCAAGATTACGCAAAGTGACTTCATCACGACTAGAACATGCATTTGCAACGGGAGATTTCAAAGATGCTTCCAAAGAACTAATGGTAGAACGAGCATCGACAAGCTTAGCATGCATAGTAGGACATGATTTGCAAGCACCAAGCAAAGTAGGTCTAGCCTTAAGCTCATCATGTTCGATCCTAAGAGCATCTAGTTGAGCCAAAATAGAAGCATTCTTCTCATTAAGCGAGTTTGATCTCATTCAACCAAGCATCACATTCAACACATTCAACATCATCAGGAGGAGTAGGAGCAAGTTTCAAAGAGTCATTCTCAAGTTTCAATTCAAGCAATTTTGACTCTAACTCTCCTACTCTCTCACTAGCATTCTCAAGCTGAGCCCTAAGATCTTTCCTCATCTTTTTGGCATCTCTCAAAGCACACTATCACGGTTATCAAGCAAACCATTCAACCTAGCAATCTCGGCAAGCAAAGAGTCGGGGTCACGGTTTACCTCATCCTCCGAGTCGGAGTCGCCGTCTTCCTTCACACTCTTCTTGCTTGCTTGAGCTATGGGCCATGCCACAAAAGCCCTCAAGCGCCACACGGCTCGGCCCGCCGAGGTTCCGGCTTGCACTCTTCTTGCCACCGCGCCTCCCGGTGTCTTCATCTTCGCCGCTTGAGCTTGATCGCTCCTCGCTTGAGCTTGAGTCGACGTCGCTCGCACCGGCCACCATCGCTCTTGCCTTGTTCTTCTTGTAGGTGCTCTTGCTCGGTCGCCGCTTGTCCTTGTCCTTGCTCTTGGACTTGTTGAAGTGCTTGCCCTTGGAGGAGTACTTGTCTTCACGCCTCGGGTGCGCCTTGTACTCGTTCACCTTGTACTTGTTCTCCTCTCGCATCCGGGCACTCGGCGATGAAGTGGCCACGCTTGCCACACTTGTAGCACGTCCCCGAGCTCCGCCTTGCGTTCCTCCGACTCTCGTGTAGTCGTTCAAACCTTCTTGAGAGCAAGGCCGGCTCCTCCTCGCCCGGCACATCAAACTCCTCATCCGGAATGGACATAAGAGAGGACAAAGAAAACCGTCGACAGGAAGGGTTAGATTTGCCCTTTGATCCTCCCACAAGAGCAAGACTATGGTCGGTCGAGCCCTCATGCTTGGATAGCATCTTCCCGTCAACCTCAGCCGACTTGAGCTTAGAAAAGAGGTCATCCAACTCAATAGTCAAATAATTCCCAGACTCCTTGATGGCCTCAACCTTAGCACCCCAAACATTTGGATCCAAGACATGCAAGAGCTTCAAAGCCTGATCATGCTCGGAGTATGGAAAATCCTCAACATTAGCCTTCATGTTGTTCACGATAGCGATGAACCTCTGAAACATCGCGTCAATGTCCTCACCGGGAAGTGGAGTGAAATTCTCATATTGCATCCGGTAAGAGACAAAGAGGCGAGCCTTCACATGGTTATCACCACCGTGAGCAACCAACAACTTATCCCAAATTTGCCAAGCAAGATCCAAATGGCGAACACGATCAAACTCGGATCACACAAGCTCCGGCACAAGTGATCAACGGCTTTTGCATTAGCCTCATACTTGGCCTTGGCATCGGCATCGGTCACCATAAGAGTATGGATGTTGACCGGAATAGCATATGTCTTGTCAAGCACAATAAACTCCAACAACTTTCCTCGAAGAAAAATCCTCATACGAGCCGCCCACTTGTGGTAACCCTTGCCATCAAAGTGCGGCGGACCGCCCCGCTCAACGTACGCCATCTTAGGATTCGAGACTTGTCAAAGTCGCAAAGAATCCGACACCAAGCTCTGATACCAATTGAAGGATCAGATGGTGACTAGAGAGGGGGGGAGTGAATAGGAGCCGGTAAAAATTCTTCCCAAAGAACCCGGCCTATGTCCTACTCAAAACCCGGTCACACACAAGCGATGGATCGAATCGCGCACCAATCGCCAAGACCACGGGGTTATGGATCAACCTCTAGCCTTAGGAACGATTCCTCGAAGCACACGCGGAAGCACTTGAAAGGGGAGGAAGGAATCGAACCAAGAAGCAAAGCACACGAGCTCGGCGGACCGTCCGCGCGGAGGGGCGGACCGTCCGCAAGAGCCGCGCGGACCGTCCGGCCGGGTATCGCGGACCGTCCGCACCCGGCCGCGGATCGTCCGGCCTTAGCCGCGGACCGTCCGTTAATTTACACGAACGACCCAAAGACACCCCGGTGCCACGGACCGTCCGCGGGGAGCACGCGGACCGTCCGCCAAGCACCCGCGGACCGTCCGCCCGACACCGCGGACTGTCCGAAACTTCGTCCAACCAAAAACCAAAATCACAACGGATCGAAATAAAGGACGAGCAAGAACACGAAGAACTCGGGACGAACTCGAGCGGCGCGGACCGTCCGCCAGGAGGCCGCGGACCGTCCGCGAGGCTCGGACAGAACAGAAAAATGCCGGACCTCGAAAGTCAACTCCCCCAAATCATCATCGGATTTCCCAAACGGTTGAAGCTGTGGAGACAAGGGTTTGGGTACTTGAAAAGCGTCACACAAGGATGCTATAGCCCAAAAATCTTGCCTCCTAACTCCCTAAATCACCGGGAATCGCGAATCCTTTGAGCACCACCAAACCTAGAGCACCGAACGAAAACTCACGGATCGAAGTAGTTTCCCGGCGTTTGAGGGCACAAGATCAAGCACAAAGATGCACAAGACATCTATCCATGTTTCCCTCAAAGAAATCCGGGAAGAAACTCACTCAAATCCGCGGAATCACACCGGGAACAAAGACACGAAAATAAGCACAAAAGCCACGAAAAACAACCCCGAATCTTCTATACAAACCAGGAAAGATTCACAAGGTCTAGCATGCCGCCCTAGCATCCATCCCTCTCAACAAATCTCACATGAAGCTCTTATGCTAGCCTAGAGAAAATAGGAAGAAAAATGGCTACGAAAATGAGAAAGAGAAGGGGGGAAATGAAACCCTAAGCCGCGGAGAGAGAGAGCCATCAACACACACTCCAGGCTTATATATCAGGTCCCGCCGGAGTGGTAAATGACTCGACTACCCCTAGCTACTCTACTGGCGATACAACCCACGTAGGGGCATTTTGGTAATGTTTGTGGGTCTTCCCATCGGAGGGCCACGCCTTTGCCGCACCCCGCGTCCTCCCGACGCAAGCCATGCGATCCCGCCGCGTGTCCTCCGCCTCGAAGCTTCCCGACACGCCCCGCATCCCGTCTCCGTCGTGTTGGGCCCTCGGACTTGGTTTTGAGGCCCAAACCAAGAAACCGTCCGCCGATGGTTTTGTGGGCAAACCACCAAACCCCGCGTGCTCGGTCCGGCCTCCCGCCAAACCACTTGACTTGACCGCCACCGTGCACCGGCTCACTTGTCCATGACTTCGTCTTGCTTGTGTCGCCACCATGTGACCCGCACCCGGGCCCCGCCGTCCACCGGGTCCCTCGAACCGAGCCTACTTGTCTCTCCATCTCCCGGAGGCCCCTCAAGGCTGAAGACCTTTCGCGCCCGTTCTTCACCTGCAACAACACGAACTAGGCCGCAGCCTACACCTGCGCACTAAGCCAAGAGTCAGTCCAACACCCGTTGTCAATCACTCATCACTAAGGAGCGGTCATCCACCGACCACTGGGACGCTCCTGGTCCACAAAAGTATCCACATAGGGTGTATAGGTTGAAAAGGGATCTGTATGGGTTGAAACAGGCGCCCCGGGCTTGGTATGGGAGATTGAGAGGTTTTCTGTTGAGCAGAGGGTTCGTAATGGGTACCGTGGATAGGACCTTGTTTCTCCTCAAGCATGGGAATGAGTTGTTGATTGTGCAGATATACGTGGATGATATTGTCTTTGGTGGCTCGTCACATAACCTTGTTGCCAAGTTTGCATATGAGATGAGCAGGGAATTCGAGATGAGCATGATGGGCGAGCTGCAGTACTTTCTCGGGTTGCAGATCAAGCAACTGAAGGACGGAACATTTGTACATCAGACCAAGTACACAAAAGACATGCTGAGAAAGTTCCAGATGCAAGATGTGAAGCCCATGCCGACAGCCATGGGGAGTACGGCTACTTTGGACGCGGACTAGGACGGAGAATCAGTGGACCAGCGGGAGTACCGAAGCATGATCTGCTCCCTCCTCTACCTGACGGCGACGAGGCCAGACATACAGTTCAGTGTGTGTCTGTGCACTCGTTTTCAGGCCTCGCCGAGGACATCACATCGACAGGCCGTCAAGAGGATCTTCAGGTACCTACAGTCTGCCCCTAGTCTTGGCCTTTGGTATTCTTCCTCCTCGACTCTTTCACTTCATGGTTTTTCTGATGCGGATTTTGCTGGTTGCCGAGTCGAGAGGAAGTCCACTTCTGGTACTTGCCAGTTTCTTGGGTCCTCGTTGGTTTCGTGGTCTTCTCGCAAGCAGTCTAGAGTAGCTCAGTCCACCACCAAGGCGGAGTATGTTGCAGCCGCGAGTTGTTGTTCCCAGCTGTTGTGGATCTCATACACTTTGAGAGACTTTGGTGAGGAGTGCACCCAGATCCCACTTCTTTGTGACAGCACCAGTGCCATAAGCGTAGCAAAAAACTCAGTGCTTCATTCCAGAACCAAACACATAGAAGTGAGGTATCATTTCTTGAGAGACAATGTGGAGAAAGGGACCATTGTGTTGAGTCATGTCCCTACCCAAGATCACCTTGCAGACATCTTCACAAAGCCTCTCGACCAAGCTACATTTGTGCGCTTGCGGGGGGAACTTGGGGTTTGTTTCCCTTTCTAGTTGAATCTTGGGGGATTTCCTTTTGTACCATATGTATCATACCATGTTTCCTTTGATGTATATACATGCTTTGCTTGATGTATAAACCATGGTAGGATAGCCATCTTGTTATATATCATGTTGCATTTGTATCATATTGCATTTTAGGATGATGAGCTTCTTTCATATACCTTATTTGAGTTTCTTTGGCTAATTGTGAGATATTGGTCATGTGTGTGGAGAAATGGCTATGTGAGGCTATGCTCTTGGAATATTTAAGATATATGTGTTGTGAGATAGCCCTTTTTGAATCAAATGCTAATCTTGACTAAATTTGATGAAATGTGCTCCAAGTAGTGTATCCATGTCACTTTTTGGTCTAAATGTGCCATTCATGCTTAGATTGTGCTTGGATGTTTCTTTCTTGCATTTGGGCCAAAGGCCGAAATCATTGTGAATGTTTAGCCTATGTTGCATTCATGGAGGAGCATAAGCTTCTTTTTGCCGCAAAGGCACCTCATGTACCATGAAATGAATTAATCTTGAAAAGAAGTGTGCATGCTTGAAAAATGCTCCATCCATCATGTTTATGCTTAAAATGTCTTATCTTTCACACATGAGTGCGAAACATGTTGCATGATGTTCACCTGTGGAGAAGTCTCCCCGAAGTGGACACATGGCTCATGAGCTTTAACATGACATGCTTTGCTTTTATGGGTGTTTGCAATGATCTCTTGTTGAGAATTTGATATCCTTGTATGATCTCTGGATGATATGCATGTTTTTGACTAGAATATGACATGGATAGGCCTTTAAATTTGAAGTGAGCCATCTTTTGATAAAACTGCTCAAATCTGAAAATTTGCTTTGTCACATGCCTATATCTGCATATATTACTTGTGGCAATGCTTTGACTATGTTATGATCAATATGTGTGCTCTTTGTCTCATTTCTAGCCTTTGACACTAGATTTGGCCTATTTGAGAAGCTCATGTAGATGTTTATATGCTTTGTTTTACAATTCATGCATTTTCACCTTGATTCATACATCGTCAACAAGGGGGAGAAGAGGTGAGCTTAATGAAAAATTCAGAAAATCTTTCCATCCACTTGTTCAGGGGGAGCTTGCATTTGTTCAGGGGGAGTTTTCTTGCTATTTTCAGTGTGGAGTTTGTGCTTTGCTCCGCTTGTGACCTTTCTTTGCCTTTCTTTGGTTTTGGTCATGAGTAGAGCTTCCTTGTTTTTTTCTTTCTTCTTACTTTCTTTTTTTTGAATTTCATTTCACGTTGTGTGTTGTCAATCCACTCATCAAGGGGGAGATTGAGGACCAGGAGCGTCCCGGTGGTCGATGGATGACCGCTCCTCAGTGATGAGTGACTGACAACGGGTGTTGGACTGACTCTTGGCTCAGTGTGCAGGTGTAGGCTGCGGCCTAGTTCGTGTTGTTGCAGGTGAAGAACGGGCGCAAAAGGTCTTCAGCCTTGAGGGGCCTCCGGGAGATGGAGAGACAACTAGGCTCGGTTCGAGGGACCCGGTGGACGGCGGGACTAGGTGCGGGCCACATGGTGGCGATACGAGCAAGACGAAGTCATGGACAATCGAGCCGGTGTACGGTGGCGGTCGAGTCAAGAGGCTTGGCGGGAGGCCGGGCCGAGCACGCGTGGTTTTGTGGTTTGCCCACAAAACCATCGGAGGACGGTTTCTTGGTTTGGGCCTGAAAACCAAGGCCGAAGGCCCAACGCGACGGAGACGGGATCCAGGCGTGTCGGGAAGCTTCGAAGCGGAGGACACGCGGCGGGATCGCATGGCTTGCGTCGGGAGGACGCGGGGTGCGGCGAAGGCGTGGTCGTCGATAGCAAGACCCGCAAACATTACATAAATGCCCCTGCATGGGTTGTATCGCCAGTAGTTGAGTTAGGGGTAGTCAAGTAATTTACCACACCGGCGGGACCTGATATATAAGCCATGAGTGTGTGTGGATGGCTCTCTCTCTCCGCGACTTAGGGTTTCATTTCCCCCCTTCCATTTCTCATTCTCGTAGCTATTTTTCATCCATTTTCTCTAGGCTAGCATGAGAGCTTCATGAGAGATTTGTTGAGAGGGATGGATGTTAGGGCGGCATGCTAGACCTTTTGAATCTTTCCTGGTTTGTATAGAAGATTCGGCGTTGTAGTTCCCGTGATGATTTTCGGATTCATTTTTTTGCTATTTTCGTTCTTCGCATGATTCGTCGATTTGAGGGTGTTTCTCTCCGGATTTCTTTGAGGGGATCATGGGTGAGTGCCTTGTGCCTCTTTGTGGATGATCTTGACCCCTCAAACGCCGGATTTGGCCTTCGATTCGTTGACTTTTCGATGAACCCTAGGTCATCGTGTTCTTGGCAAGGATTCGCGATTTCGGGAGTTGTAGGAAGTTTGAGACCGTAATTTTTGGGGCATAACCTCTCCTTGGGGTGTTCATCATCTCCCCAAATTTTCGTCTCAAGACTCCAAGTGGTTTGGGAGATCCTTTGATCGAAAGTTTCGGGCGATTTCGCGGGCTGTTTTCTGGGCTGTCCCGGGTGATCCGGTCAGGTGACCCGAAGGGGGTAGGTTGATCCGGTCACTTGTGCTCCGGCGACCCGGTGCGGCTCTGTAAGGCTCAGGGTGACCCGGTCACTTGTGCCGGTTGACCAGGTAGGTCTCAGCCTTCTTCGTTGATTGCTCAAGTTCTTTCGTGTTTGCTTCCACTTTGCTTCCTAGCCTTTCAAGCTTTGTTCCTAAGGTATCAAGGGTGGTTTGTGTGTGCTTCCGCTTGTGTGTGTGACTCGGAGTTGCGATTGGGATATAGGACGAGTTCTTCTGAGAAAGAATTTTTATCGGCCCCCATTCACTCCCCCCCTCTCTGGTTCAACGTTTCGGTCTTTCAGAGACATGTTCGACGCAAACAATTAGGCGGTCGACTACTTGTTTCGTGCTTTGTGTCAGCCTGATTTCGATCGGGTGCACACCAAGCACTTGGCTTGTAGAATCTGGTCGGTGTTGAAGGAAACTCATGTTGGGAATGCCTAGGTTCAGGCTCGGATGTATGCGACCTAACGGAGAGAGTACGAGAACTTCACTCATCTCCCTGGTGAGTCCATTGATGCCTTGTTTTAAAGGTTCACGGTGGTTGTGAACAACATGAGGGCCAATGTGGACGTGCTCCCGTACGATGATCATGATAGAGCTGTCAAGCTCTTACACTCTTTGGATCGTATGATTTGGGGCGGAAAGTTTGAGGCCATTATGAAGTCGGAGAAGTATGACACTTTGATAGTGAATGAGCTATTCTCGAAGCTCAAGTCGCGTGAGGTGGATAGGGGCATGACAGCTAAGCTCGAGGGCCCGACTGACTCTCATAGACTTGCCCTCGTCGGTGGTTCAAAAGGAAAGGCTAACACTAACGCATCCACCAGGATGTTCTCTTTGTCCTCTTTGATGTCTATACCAGATGAGGAGTTCGACGAGCTGGCATTGCTGACGAAGAGATTCGAGAGGCTGCACGAGAACCAGGTGAACATGAAGAGGAAGACGAGGACATGCTTCCAGTGCGGCAAGCCGGGACACTTCGTCGCCGACTGCCCGGAGAAGGTCGAGAACAATGATGGCTACAAGCACAAGTCAAGAACGTATGGCAAGTATCGGTCGAGGCGTGACCACAAGAGCAAGCACAAGGACGAGCGATGATCGAGGAAGAAGGAGAGCCGAGGCAAGGCCCGAGCGATGTTTGGAGCGAGCGACGTCGACTCTAGTTCCGCGTACTCCACCTCGAGCTCAAGCAGCAGTGAAGATGAAGGTGATCGTCGCAAGAGAAGGAAGTCGTCCAAGAACCTGAGCAGGCTGAGCTGCTTCGCTAGAGACGGCTTCTGCACCATGGCGTTTAGCTCTGGAAGCAAGAAGAGCACACAAAGTGACTCGGACTCTGACGATGGGGTGCGTGATGAACTCCCCTTCTTGCATCAGGAGAATGAACAACTTGGCTTGTTGCTTGATAATCTTGATGACATGCTTAGAGAGGCTAAGAAAATGAGGAAAAAGCTTAGGGCTTGACTTGAGGATGCTAGGACTAGAGTGGCTGAGCTAGAAACACAAAATTTGGATGCTAAGCTGGAAATTGATTCTCTGAAAGCTTCACCTGTTGTTTCTGATGATGTTAAATGTGCTGATTGCTCTATTTTCCTTGCTGATCTTGCCTTGTTTAAGGAAAAGCATGCCTCCAAGTGTGAGGAACTAGATGTGCTTAGGGTTGAAGTGGCTGAGCTTAAGTCTAGATCTGCTTTGCTAGGAGCTTGCACTTCTTGCCCCGTCTTGCATGGTAAAATTGATGAGATACATGCTTACACTGTTTCTCTTGAGGCTAAGTTGAAAGAACCAATTCCGACATCTTGCTCTACCTGTGAAATGCATGCTTTGATGAATTTGGAACTTGCACATTATGTTGATCGTTTGCAGGATGAGAATGATGAGTTGAGAATGTTGATGGGTTGGTTGTTTGGTCATGAGCCTCAGTTGAGGATAATGATCGAGACATTCAAGAGGCAGAATGGTGAGGGACTTGGGGCAAACAAAGTTGGTGAGGGAAGTGGATAAAACATTCCAGAGCCACCAAAAACCCACCACAAAAATGATTTCCCTCCTAAACCAAACCATCTTAGGAACCGACTAGACACAACCCCAGGTCCACCCATGTTTCCTCCACAAACAAATGATTTCCAAAAGCCTATCAAGTTTGTGAGCACTTCGGGAAAAGTGTTTTTTGCGAAAGAGAGTGAGAAGGCTAGTGAGGAGAAACCGGTTGAGAAGCGGAGTGGAGAGAAACCAAGTGATCAGCCCCAACCCAAGCCTAAACCCAAGCTTGTGAGGTTTCATTGTGGCTATTGTGGGAAAGATGTCGATAAGGATGAGTTTTGCTTCAAGAGGAAGTGAGAGGAGAGAATCGCGAAGGAGTGGGCTAACAAGGTGAGGACCATGTGTGGTTTGAGGACTGGTGGATGGTCGCTTCCTTGTGTGATGAGTGATTGACAACGTTGTGTGGACTGATTCTTCGCTAAGTATTGCAGTTGTAGGTTGCGGCTTGACTGGAGTTGGTGTAGGTGAAGAACAAGAGCGAAAGGCTGTCGCTGGTGAGGCCTCCAAGTGTGGAGAAGACAAGTAGGCTTCGTTCGAGGGACCCAGTGGCTAGCGGGATAAAGTGCGGGCCGCATGTTAGCATGAACAACAAAATGAAGTCATGGACGGTTTCTTGGTAGACCCTCAAAACCAAGGTCGAACCGGGGCTATGTGGGAGCCGAGTCATGAGTGGCGATTGGTGGAGGCTACACCGAGTTCGCGTGGTTTCCAGTGGTTCACTAGAAAACCACTGGGTTCCTTGGTTGATCCACAAAGACAAGACCGAAGAACCGAAGACGATGCTGCAGCAGCTCCAGACCGGTCTGACCGGTGTGTGACGACGCAGTCTGGAATCTTTGAAGCGGAGGACACGCGTCGGAATTGCATGGCTTGCATTGAGGCTAAGCAGGGTGCGGTTGCCGGGCATCCGTCCGATGGAGAAAATCTGAAGACTTCCAAAACCGCCCTTGAGGGGCTTGTATCCCTAATTATTAAGTAAGGGTATTTTAGAATTTCGGTTGCCTCCTATATATCCCAATAGGTGAGAGGATGGCATCCATCTCTTGGAACCCTAGTTCATTTGCTTTCCTATTTTCTTAGCATTTCTATAGTACTAGCTTGAGAGCTTCATGGTGAGATTTTGTGAGAGGGTTGGATGATCGGGCGGCAAGCTAGACATTGTATGAACCTCCTTGGTATGTATAGATGATTTGGCGTGGTTCCTCAAGGCTTTGTTGTGTTGTTCCCGGTTGTTCTTGGTGGTGATTTTCGGAGCCCTCTCTTGGTGGTTTTCTCGGTGTGTTTTCGGGACCTTTCTCTTAGGGATTTGATGGGGGAAATATGTGGGAACCCTTCGTGGTTCTTTTGCCTTTGATTCCCCTCCCAAATCCGTGAGTTAAGGGGCTCGATTTTGGGGTTTTTGGTGTTCTAGGGTTAGAGGAGTTCTTGGTGGGATTTCTTCGATTCCTTATGACTTGACAAGTTTTGGTGGGATTAAACTTGGCTATGGACTCCTCATGAGGTGTTCCTAATATCCCCAAAGTCTTGTTCAACTCTGTGGAGCGATTCGGGAGATTGAGGCTTGGATTTGGGGGTGTTGACCCGCGGGTACGGTTCATCCCGAGAAGCCCAGGTCACACACGTCTAACCGGTGCCTCTCACCGGTCTGACCGGTGCAACCATTGTTGGGTTTTTGCTCGGGTCAACGTTTCGGTGTGTTCGTTGTTGTCCTGTGCTGCTGCTGTTTCGAGTTTGGGTCAGTTTGGAGCTCGGTAGGCCTATTTGGTGTTTTGGGGCTTTCTGGTTGAGACCGGTCTGACCTGTGTGTTTCACCGGCCTGACCGGTGTGGAGCTATTCTGTGGAGGTCGCCAGGTTTCACCAGTAGGGACCGGTCTGACCGGTGCTACTCACCGGTCTGACTGGTGTTGGTCAGTGGACTCGAGTTTTGGTGTTGCACTGCGTTCTCAGGTCTGTGACGTTGGTGAGGACCAGGAGCGTCCCGGTGGTCGATGGATGACCACTCCTCAGTGATGAGTGATTGACAACGGGTGTTGGACTGACTCTTGGCTTAGTGCGCAGGTGTAGGCTGCGGCCTAGTTCGTGTTGTTGCAGGTGAAGAACGGGCGCGAAAGGTCTTCAGCCTTGAGGGGCCTCCGAGAGATGGAGAGACAAGTAGGCTCGGTTCGAGGGACCCGATGGACGGCGGGACTAGGTGCGGGCCACATGGTGGCGATACAAGCAAGAAGAAGTCATGGACAGTCGAGCCAGTGCACGGTGGCGGTCGAGTCAAGTGGTTTGGCGGGAGGCCGGACCGAGCATGCGGGGTTTGGTGGTTTGCCCACAAAACCATCAGAGGGTGGTTTCTTGGTTTGGGCCTCAAAACCAAGTTCGAGGGCCCAACACGACGGAGACGGGATCCGGGCGTGTCGGGAAGCTTCGAAGCGGAGGACACGCGGCGGGATCGCATGGCTTGCGTCGGGAGGACGCGGGGTGCGGCAAAGGCGTGGCCGTCCGATGGCAAGACCCACAAACATTACCTAAATGCCCCTACGTGGGTTGTATCGCCAGTACTTAAGTTAGGGGTAGTCGAGTCATTTACCACTCCGGCGGGACCTGATATATAAGCCATGAGTGTGTGTGGATGGCTCTCTCTCTCCGCGACATAGGGTGTCATTGTCCCCCTCCCATTTCACATTTTTCGTAGCTATTTTCTTCTCTATTTTCTCTAGGCTAGCATGAGAGCTTCATGAGAGATTTGTTGAGAGGGATGGATGCTAGGGCGGCATGCTAGACCTTGTGAATCTTTCCTGGTTTGTATAGAAGATTCGGAGTTGTGTTTTTCGTGGTCTTTTTGTGCTTGTTTTCATGCCTTTGTTCTCGGTGTGATTTCTCGGATTTGAGTGGGTTTCTCCCCGAATTTCTTTGAGGGAAACATGGATAGATGTCTCACGCATCTTTGTGATTGATCTTGTGCCCTCAAACGCCGGGAAACCACTTCGATTCAAGGATTTCGTTCGGTGCTCTAGCTTTTAGTGGTGCTCAAAGGATTCGCGATTCCCGGTGATTTAGGGAGTTAGGAGGCAAGATTTTTGGCCTATAGCATCCTTGTGTGACGCTTTTCAAGTCCCCAAACCCTTATCTCCACAGCTTCAACCGTTTGGGAAATCCGATGATGATTTGGGGGAGTTGACCTTCGAGGTCGGGCTGTTTTGCTGCTCTGTCCGTGCCTCGCGGACGGTCCGCGGCGTCCAGGCGGACGGTCAGCGCCGCACGTGTTCGTCAGGTGTTCTACGTGTTCTTGCTCGCCTTTCGTTTTGATATGTCGCGATTTTGAGTTTTGGTTGGACGGAGTTTCGGACGGTCCGCAGCAGCGGGCGGACGGTCCTCGGGTGCATGGCGGACAGTCCGCGTGCTCCCCGCGGACGGTCCGTTTTTTGGGGTTCGCTTCTGGTGGTTCTGTTGGTTTTAACGGACAGTCCGCGGCCCAGGTCGGACGGTCCGCCATACCTGTGCGGACAGTCCGCGGTACATTGGCGGACGGTCCGCGTGGCCCGTGCGGACAGTCCGCCTCTCCTGGCCGGGTTCTTCGAGAAGAATTTTTATTAGCTCCTATTCACTCCCCCCCTCTCTAGTCGCCATCTGATCCTTCAATTGGTATCAGAGCATGGTGCGGATTCTTTGCGACTTTGACGAGTCTTGAATCCTAAGATGGCGTACGTTGAGCGGGGCGGTCCGCCGCACTTCGATGGCAAGGGTTACCACAAGTGGGCGGCTCGTATGATGATCTTTCTTCGTGGCAAGTTGTTGGATTTCATTGTGCTTGACAAGACCTATGCTATTCCGGTCAACATCCATACTCTTATGGTGACTGATGCCGGTGCTAAGGCCAAGTATGAGGCAAATGCAAAAGCCATTGATCACTTGGTCCGAAGCTTGAGTGATCCTGAGTTTGAGCGTGTTCGCCATTTGAATCTTGCTTGGCAAATTTGGGAGAAGTTGTTGGTTGCTCACGGTGGTGATAACCATGTGAAGGCTCGCCTCTTTGTCTCTTACCGGATGCAATATGAGAACTTCACTCCACTTCTCGGTGAGGACATTGATGCGATGATTCAGAGGTTCACCGCCATCGTGAACAACATGAAGGCTAATGTTGAGGATTTTCCGTAAACCGAGCATGATCAGGCTTTCAAGCTCTTGCATGTCTTGGGCCCAAATGTTTGGGGTGCTAAGGTTGAGGCCATCAAGGAGTCTGGGCAGTATTTGACTATTGAGTTGCATGACATCTTTTCTAAGCTCATGTCGGCTGAGGTTGACAGGAAGTTGCAATCCAAGCATGAGGGCTCGACTGACCATAGTCTTGCTCTTGTGGGCGGATCAAAGGGCAAATCTAACCCTTCCTGTCGACAGTTTTCCTTGTCTTCTCTTATGTCTATTCCAGATGAGGAGTTTGACGTGTTGGGCGAGGAGGAGCTGGCCTTGCTCTTAAGAAGGTTTGATCGACTACACGAGAGTCGGAGGAATGCAAGGCGGAGCTCAGGGACGTGCTACAAGTGTGGCAAGCGTGGCCACTTCATCGCCGAGTGCCCGGAAGCGGAGGAGAACAAGTACAAGATGAACGACTACAAGGCGCATCCGAGGCGTGAAGACAAGTACTCCTCCAAGGGCAAGCACTTCAGCAAGTCCAAGAGCAAGGACAAGGAGAAGCGGCGACCAAGCAACGGCGGCTACAAGAAGAACAAGGCAAGAGCCATGGTGGCCGGTGCGAGCGACGTCGACTCAAGCTCAAGCGACGTGCAGTCAAGTTCAAGCAGTGAAGATGAAGACGCCGGGAGGCGCAAGGGCAAGAAGAGTGCAAGACGGAACCTCAGTGGGTTGAGCAGTGTGGCGCTTGAAGGCTTTTGTGGGATGGCCCATAGCTCGAGCAGCAAGAAGAGCGATAAGGAAGACAGCGACTCCGACTCGGAGGATGAGGTAAATCGTGACCCCGACTCTTTGCTTGCTGAGATCACTAGGTTGAATGGCTTGGTTGACAACCGTGATAGTGTGTTGAGAGATGCTAAAAAGATGAGGAAAGATCTTAGGGCTCAACTTGAGAATGCTACTGAAGAAGTAGGAGAGTTAGAGTCCAAATTGCTTGAATTGAAACATGAGAATGACTCTTTGAAACTTGCTCCTACTACTCCTGATGGTGTTGAATGTCTTGAGTGTGATGCATGGTTGAATGAGATCAAGTTGCTTAATGAGAAGAATGCTTCCACTCTAGCAAAACTAGATGCTCTTAGGACTGAGTATGATGAGCTTAAGGCTAGACCTACTTTACTTGGTGCTTGTAAATCATTGCCTACTATGCATGCTAAGCTTGTTGATGCCCGTTCTACCATTAGTTCTTTGGAAGCATCTTTGAAATCTCTTGTTGCAAATGCATGCTCTAGCTGTGATGAAGTTACATTGCGCAATCTTGAACTTACTTCCCGTTTGGATGTCATCTATGAGGAGAATGACTATTTGAGGAAGGTGTTGGGTTGGTTGTCTGGGCAGGAACCTCAATTGAAAATCATGATTGAGGAGTTCAAGAGAGAGGATGGTCGTGGTTTAGGTTTCGAGAAGTTGGGTGAGAAAGTGGGAGAAAACAGTGGGGAGAGTGTGTATGAGAAGTGTGTTGAGTCTAACCCCGAGTTTGAGGTGATCGGAGACATCCAAGTCCCACTTCCAAAAGCAACCAAGAACTCTTTCACACCAAAGCCCAACCACCTTTGCAACAAGCTTGACACAACCCAAGATCCACCAAAATTTTTACCCAAAACAAATGACTTCCAGAAACCCGTGAAGTTTGTGAGTGAGAAGGGTGAGAAGCCTAGAGAGAAGCCAGAGCCAAAACCAAAACCCATCCCCTTCAGGTGTGAGTATTGTGGCAAGGAGAGGCATCTTGCAGAGTTTTGCTACAAGAGGAAGAGGGATGAGAGGCTTGCTAAGGAGCAAGCAAACTAGGACAGGTATCGCCAGTCTCTAGGTATTCCTGAGCCTAGAGTGCCACTTCCACGGGGTGTGGGAAATGTAAAGAGTGTTGGTAGAGTTGGAGCTCAGGGTGGTAGGTTTGTTAGGAGAGATGATGGTGTGCGTGCTGGTGAAAGGTTTGGTCGGGCTCGTGGTGGTTTTGCTGGACGTCCTCCTACTCGTCCTCAATACGGGTTTAGGGAGATGATCGCAGCTTTGGGTTACAAAGGAACTACGGACCACGTTTTCCCCCTCGTGGTGCTCGTACTCCTCCCATGGGAGATGGGAAGTTTGGTGGCAAGGGAATGATGTTTGCTAACCCCTCTTTTGAGAAGATGGCTCGACACTGGTTTAACTTTCTTTGTGCTAACCCCAGTGTCGGGTCGTTAGCTCACTCTCGTTCTTGTTTCTGACTACACGCAGGAGGCTTGGAGAACATTTGGTTGATCGACTCCGGATGTTCTCGACACATGACCGGAGATAAGAAGTGGTTCTCCAGCCTCACCCCAGTGAAGGAAAAGATGTACATCACATTTGGGGACAATGGACGAGGAAGGGTAATTTCTGAGGGTGTTGCGCATGTGAGTGACAAGGTAACGTTGAAGAGGGTTGCTCTTGTGAAGTATTTGGGTTTCGATTTGCTTTCGGTTTCTCAGTTGCTTGATGAGGGTTTTGAGGTGCGTTTCAAGTCTAGTGAGTCTCGTTTGCTGGATTCTCGAGGTGATCTTGTCTGTATGATCATCCCCGAGGGCCAGATTTTCAGGGCTGATTTCTCTCGTTCTTTGGGTCCTGCTCGCTGTTTGATGGCTGGTCCTTCTTCTGATTTGTGGAAATGGCATAGGCGGTTGGGACACTTGAGCTTTGATTTGGTTTCCCGCTAGTGGTCTTGACCTTGTCCGAGGATTGCCGAGGTTGAAGCTTGAGAAGGATTTGGTTTGTGCTCCGTGTAGGCATGGCAAGATGGTAGCCACTCCCCATCCACCCCTGACCGATGTCATGACCGAGCGTCCGACGTAGCCGTTGCATATGGACCTTGTTGGGCCAGCTCGAGTTCGCTCGGTGGGTGGGAAGTGGTATGTCCTTGTTGTGGTGGACGATTACTCTCGCTATGCCTGGGTGTTTTTCTTGGAGGATAAGAGTGAGACATTTGGCTTTGTTCGAGATTTGATCGTGAGGTTGAAAAACGAGAGGCATGGGAATGCTATTCGAGCTATCCGCAATGATAATGGCTCAGAGTTCAAGAACTCTCGTTTTGATGCCTTTTGTCGAGATCTAGGTCTTGAACATCAGTATTCGACCCCTTATGTGCCCCCTCAAAATGGAGTTGTGGAAAGGAAAAATCGGACTCTTTGTGAGATGGCTAGGACGATGCTCGATGAGCACAGGACTCCTAGGAGGTATTGGGCTAAGGCGGTCAATACGGCTTGTCATGTTTCCAACAGGATTTTATTGCGAACTTTCAAGAAGAAGACCTGTTATAAGCTTATGCATGGTCGAGCACCCAAGGTGAGTCATCTCCGAGTTTTTGGCTGCAAGTGCTTTTTTCTTAAGAAGGGAAAACTCGACAAGTTTGAGCCAAGGTCTAGTGATGGTATTTTCTTTGGATATGCTAACCACTCTAGATCCTATAGGGTGCTTAACCTTGAGACTAACAAAATCATGGAAACTTGCGAGGTAACCTTCGACGAGACAATGCCATGTACCTCTCTTGGCTTTGAATGTGCAGGTGAAGAGGAGATGGCCGAGGACCTCTTTGAAGAGGAGAAGGATGAAGCTGGAGATGATTATGGGAAGAACCATGCGCCTGAAGCTGAGTGTGTACCCACTACTTCCCCCACGACCACTATGGAGCGTGGACCGTCTACTTCATGGACAACGACGGTGCGACAAGAGGACTAGGCGAGAGAAGCTGAAGGTGAGGGGGAGGTAGTCTCGAGGCGTGAGGCTCCCCGACGAATTCAAGAAGTGCATCCCCTGTCGAAAATCATTGGGGACATCGACGAGCGTACTACACGGTCAAGGTCCAGGAATTCATCTCATTTTGCTCATGCTGCTTTTGTTGCCACCTTTGAGCCCAAGGACATTGGACACGCTTTATCTGATGCAAACTGGGTCAATTCTATGCATGAGGAGTTGGAAACCAGGTGTGGGAGTTTGTTGAACCACCTCCAAATTGCCATCCTATAGGAACCAAGTGGATTTGGAAGAAGAAAGATGGTGAGAATGGGATGGTTGTGAGGAACAAGTCCAGACTTGTTGCTCAGGGGTTTAGTCAGAAGGAGGGGATTGACTATGAGGAGACCTTTGCTCCTGTGGCCCGTCTTGAGGCAATTCGGATCCTTCTAGCCTTTGTCGTGGCTAAAGGGTTCAAGTTGTTTCAGATGGATGTGAAGAGTGCCTTTCTGAATGGGGTCATAGAGGAGGAGGTGTATGTGAAGCAGCCACCTGGGTTTGAGAGCGAGTTGTACCCACACAGGGTGTACAGGTTGAAAAGGGCTCTGTATGGGTTGAAACAGGTGCCCCGTGCTTGGTATGGGAGATTGAGAGGTTTTCTGTTGAGCAGAGGGTTTGTGATGGGTACCGTGGATAGGACCTTGTTTCTCCTCAAGCATGGAAATGACTTGTTGATTGTTCAGATATACGTGGATGATATTGTCTTTGGTGGCTCGTCACATAACCTTGTTGCCAAGTTTGCAGATGAGATGAGCAGGGAGTTCAAGATGAGCATGATGGGCGAGTTGCAGTATTTTCTCGGGTTGCAGATCAAGCAAGTGAAGGATGGAACATTCGTGCACCAGACCAAGTACACGAAAGACATGCTGAGGAAGTTCTAGATGCAAGATGTGAAGCCGATGTCGACTCCCATGGGGAGTATGGCCACTGTGGATGCGGACGAGGACGGAGAAGCAGTGGACCAGCGGGAGTACAGGAGCATGATCGACACCCTCCTCTACTTGACAGCGATGAGGCCAGACATACAGTTCAGCGTGTGTCTGTGCGCTCTTTTTCAGGCTTCGCCGAGGACATCACATCGACAGGCCGTCAAGAGAATCTTCAGGTACCTACAGTCTGCCCCTGGTCTTGGCCTTGGTATTCTTCCTCCTCGACTCTCTCTCTTCATGGTTTTTTCGATACGGATTTTGCTGGCTGTCGAGTCGAGAGGAAGTCTACTTCTGGTACTTGCCAATTTCTTGGGTCTTCATTGGTTTCATGGTCTTCCCGCAAGCAGTCTAGTGTAGCTTAGTCTACCACCGAGGCGGAGTATGTTGCAGCCGCGAGTTGTTGTTCCCAGCTGTTGTGGATTTCATACACTTTGAGAGACTTTGGTGAGGAGTGCACCCGGATCCCACTTCTTTGTGATAGCACCAGTGCCATAAGCGTAGCCAAAAACCCAGTGCTTCACTCCAGAACCAAACACATAGAAGTGAGGTATCATTTCTTGAGGGACAATGTGGAAAAAGGAACCATTGTGTTGAGTCATGTCCCTACCCAAGATCAGCTAGCCGACATCTTTACAAAGCCTCTCGACCAAGCTACTTTTGTGCGCTTGAGGGGGGAACTTGAGGTTTCTTGCCCTTTCTAGTTGATTTTTGGGGGATTTCCTTTTTGTATCATATGTATCATACCATGTTTACTTTGATGTATATACATGCTTTGCTCGATGTATAAACCATGGTAGGATAGCCATCTTGTCATATATCATGTTGCATTTGTATCATATTGCATTTTAGGATGATGAGCTTCTTTCATATGCCTTATTCGAGTCTCTTTGGCTATTTGTGAGATATTAGTCATATGTGTGGAGAAAGGGTGATGTGAGGCTATGCTCTTGAAATATTTCAGATATATGTGTGGTGAGATAGCCCTTTTTGAAATAAATGCTAATCTTGACTAATTTTTGGTGAAATGTGCTCCACTCGTGTGTAGTAGTGTATCCATGACACAGTTTGGTCTAAATGTGCTTTTCATGCTTAGATTGTGCTTGGAAGTCTTTTTCTTGCATTTGGGCCAAAGGGCGAATATCATCGGGAATGTTTAGCCTATGTTGCAATCATGGGGGAGCACAAACTTCTTTTTGCCGCAAAGGCACTTCATGTACCATGAAATGATTTAATCTTGAAAAGAAGTGTATAATGCTTGAAAAATGCTCCATCCATCATGTATGTGCTTAAAATGTCTTATCTTTCACATATGGGTGCAAAACATGTTGCATGATGTTTACCAGTGGAGAAGTCTCCCCGAAGTGAACACATGGCTCATGAGCTTTGACATGAGATGCTTTGCTTTATGGGTGTTTGCCATGATCTTTTGCTGAGAATTTGATATCTTTGTATGATCTTTGAATGGTATGCATGTTTGTGGCTCAAGTGTGACATGGATAGGCTTTTACATGTGAAGCGAGCCTTCTTTTGGTAAAACTGCTTAAATCTGAAAATTTTGCTTTGTCACATGCTTGTATTTTCATATATTACTTGTGGCAATGCTTTGACTATGCTATGATTCATATGTGTGATCTTTGTCTCGTTTTTAGCCTTTGACACTAGATTTGGCTTATTTGAGAAGCTCATGTAGATGTTTATATGCTTTTTTGTATTTCTGCATTTTCACCTTGATTCATACATTGTCAACAAGGGGGAGAAGAGGTGAGCTTAATGAAAATTCAGAAGAGGTGAGCTAAAATTTGGAAGTTTGCATCCACATGTTCAGGGGGGAGCTTGCATTTGTTCAGGGGGAGCCTTCTTGCTGTTTTTAGTGTGGAGTTTGTGCTTTGCTTGGCTTGTGACCTTTCTTTGGTTTTGGTCATGAGTTGAGCTTCTTTGTTTTTCTTTCTTCTTCCTTTCTTTCTTTCTCTGAATTTCATTTCGCGTTGTGTGTTGTCAATGCACTCATCAAGGGGGAGATTAAGGACCAGGAGCGTCCCGGTGGTCGATGGATGACCGCTCCTCAGCGATGAGTGATTGACAACGGGTGTTGGACTGACTCTTGGCTTAGTGCGCAGGTGTAGGCTGCGGCCTCAAAACCAAGTCTGAGGGCCCAACACGACGGAAACGGGATCCGGGCGTGTCAGGAAGCTTCGAAGCGGAGGACACGCGGCGGGATCGCATGGCTTGCGTCGGGAGAACGCGGGGTGCGGCAAAGGCGTGGCCGTCCGATGGCAAGACCCACAAACATTACCTAAATGCCCCTACGTGGGTTGTATCGCCAGTAGTTAAGTTAGGGGTAGTCGAGTCATTTACCACTCCGGCGGGACCTGATATATAAGCCATTAGTCTGTGTGGATGGCTCTCTCTCTCCGCGACATAGGGTTTCGTAGCTATTTTCCCCCTCCCATTTCTCATTTTTCATAGCTATTTTCTTCTCTATTTTCTCTAGGATAGCATGAGAGCTTCATGAGAGATTTGTTGGGAGGGATGGATGCTAGGGTGGCATGCTAGACCTTGTGAATTTTTCCTGGTTTGTATAGAAGATTCGGAGTTGTGTTTTTCGTGGTCTTTTTGTGCTTGTTTTCGTGCCTTTGTTCTCGGTGTGATTCCGCGGATTTGAGTGGGTTTCTCCCCGGATTTCTTTGAGGGAAACATGGGTAGATGTCCTGTGCATCTTTGTGATTTATCTTGTGCCCTCAAACGCCGGGAGTCCACTTCGATACATGAATTTTCGTTCGGTGCTCTAGCTTTTAGTGGTGCTCAAAGGATTCGCGATTCCCGGTGATTTAGGGAGTTATAAGGCAAGATTTTTGGGCTATAGCATCCTTGTGTGATGCTTTTCAAGTCCCCAAACCCTTGTCTCCACAACTTCAACCGTTTGGGAAATCCGATGATGATTTGGGGGAGTTGACCTTCGAGGTCGGGCTGTTTTTCTGCTCTGTCCGTGCCTCGCGGACGGTCCGCAGCGTCCAGGCGGACGGTCCGCACCGCACGTGTTCGTCAGGTGTTCTTCGTGTTCTTGCTTGCCTTTCATTTCGATCCGTCGCGATTTTGAGTTTTGGTTGGACGGAGTTTCGGACGGTCCGCAGCAGCGGGCGGACGGTCCGCGGGTGCCTGGCGGATAGTCCGCGTGCTCCCCGTGGACGGTCCGTTTTTTGGGGTTCGCTTCTGGTGGTTCTGTTGGTTTTAACGGACAGTCCGCGGCCCAGGCCGGACGGTCCGCCGTACTCCGTGCGGACGCTCCGCGGTACATTGGCGGACGGTCCGCGTGGCTCGTGCGGACGCCCGCCTCTCTCCGGCCGGGACGATGCCGCCGCAGTCCGTGTGCTTTGCTTCTTGGTTCGATTCCTTTCTTCCCTTCTTGTTCTTCCACGTGTGCTTCAAGGAATCATTCCTAGGACTAGAGGTTGATCCATAACCTCGTTGTCTTGGCGATTGGTGTGTGATTCGATCCATCGCCTGTGTGTGACCGGGATTTGACTAGGGTATAGGCCGGGTTCTTCGAGAATAATTTTTACCGACTCCTAATCACTCCCCCCACTCTCTAGTCGCCATCTGATCCTTCAGTTGGTAGTTGGTTGCTAGGTTCAGTAGCACTCCAGTGGCTGCGTGGACTTGGCCGACTTGGGTAGTGAGTCGGAGATGTGTGTTGGAAGCCGTGTTCGTCTTGTTGGAGTTTCCATCTCCTTCGAGAAGAATCTTTATCAGCTCCCATTCACTCCCCCCTATCTGGTTCGCCGTATCGGTCCTTCAAGTGGTATCAGAGCCGGTTCGGGTCTTTATTGACTCTAACCCAAGATCCAAGGATGGTGTACCAGGAATGGGGTTCGGGTCCTCCACACTTCGATGGCAAAGGCTACTAGATGTGGAGTAAGCGGATAGCGGCGTTCCTCCATGGAAAGGGTCAGATCCTTTGGGATGTCACGGTGGACACATGCTATGTCCAGCTGATGAACTTCCTTGCTTTGTGCTTTGTGTCAGCCTGAGTTTGATCGGGTGCACACCGAGCACTTGGCTTGTAGAATCTGGTCGGTGTTGAGGGAAGCTCATGTTGGGAATGCCTAGGTTCAGGCTAGGATGTATGCAACCTACCGGAGACAGTACGAGAACTTCACTCATCTCCCCGGTGAGTCCATCGATGCCTTGTTTTAGATGTTCACGGTGGTTGTGAACAACATGAGGGCCAATGTGGACGTGCTCCCGTACGATGATCATGACAGAGCTGTCAAGCCCTTGCACTCTTTGGATCGTACAATTTGGGGTGGAAAGTGTTGGGGGGTTACCCGAAAAATTCGGATGACTGCCCTAACACGAGTGAGAGTTTTTGACACGTTCAAGTTCAAAGTCAGAGCGCAAAGAGACCGTGATTCCCTCTGCAAGTAGCACAAGTTCCAAAAAAGTCTGAATCCGTTTACACGTGCCCTTGCGCCCCCTTTTATAGGGAGATGAAGGGACTTTTACATACCGATAACACCCCTAGCCTCAGAGAATATTCCTAGTGTGAACGCATACATTATTGTCTTTTTAATCTAACATATTTACAAACCTGCCACTAGTTCACACTCTAAACCCGGACTTTTTGGGACTACAACTTTGACTTTGCTTCTCCCTGGTTCGTGAACGTCCTCGCATGAAACTCCCGAACTAGGTCTTCAACAGATTCCCGAATTGGCCCTTGCTTCTCACCTCGGTTCACGCATGTCCAAGCGCTTGACTCCCGATCGTGGTCTTCAACGGATTCCCGAATTGGTCGCTCTCCAAAGTTCGGGCCATCGACAGTTGAGATTCCGGGCTTCCGCAAGTTCGTGACTCCACCTCCTCACCGAATCAAGATTCCCGAACTCTGCACATTCGCGAATTCGAGACTTCGCAGGTTCCAGGTTTCCGAGAATCGTGAATTCCCTGCTCCTAAGAAACATGCTTTGAGAACTTCGTTAAGCTCAACGTTTCGAGGGTGACGGGTTTTCCTGAATTCCCCAACACTAGCCCCTCGGGGAAGCGGGTTGACTCCGACGATCCGATTCCACGAATTCTTCGGAAATTTAGCAAAAAACGTCACCCTCGGAACGTCGGAGGAGACACGCGTCGCCCGGGGAGCCAAGGACGGTTAAATCGAGGTGTGTTTCGCGGAACTACCCCTCTTCGGCCCTATAAATAGCGGGCTGCCGCTGTTGAAAAAATTTTACAGCTTTCCAGCTTTTTTCACAATTCGTGCATCTTTCTTTTTCGCGGAATCTGGTCTTCTGCCGAAAAGCCCGCGAGTTTCTAGGTGTTGTTCACGCTTCTCTAAGGTATTTCTTTTGTCGATTTGTTACTTTGTTAAACTTCGGTGTAGCGATGTTGCGATTTCGCGAGTTTTATTCTCGAACATTACTCTTAACTGTCTGTATGTTCGTAACTGTTGGTTAGGCGGCTCGCGTTAAAAGCACAGCTAGGCCCATGACTACCGAAGAGCTCGTCGCTGCCGGTCTCCCGCTTGACCCAGTTGCCGAAAGCGCTGAGCGTGCTACACCGGCCGAAGATTCTGGTTCGCCCAGTGGCTCCCCGAAGTCGCGAAGATGGGGAGGTTCGGTCTGACAGCGGCGAAGACATCGGGGATGTGGACGCCGGTGTCGACGATCTAATCAGGTTAAGGACCTCCGGCCCGCTGCCGCCCTCACTCGCCTTCGGAGAGTCGAAGGTCACAAGCAACACGGTTCGTGAGTACGAGAGGGCCGGATTTCTCTCCCCTGGCGCTGGGCGTGCCCCGCTTGATGAGCTGATTCCAACTCCTAAGGAGGGAGAGATTGTGGTGTTTCGGGATTTCTTCATCTGTGGGCTGAGGTTCCCTTGTGACCCCATCTTGCCGGCTATTCTCGATGCATTTTCGGTGAAGATCCACCAGCTTACTCCTACATCCTTCCTTGAGGTGTCAAAGTTTATCTGGATTCTGAAGACCTTCGGCTGTAGTCCTACCATCGACGCCTTCACCAGATTCTACGAACTGGTGATCATTCCCGAAGTTGTCAAAGGTGAAGACGGGCAGTTCTACCACAACCAGCACGCGTGCTGCATCTTCAATACGCGACGCCAGAACACCCGACAAGGAATCACCCGAATCCATATCGCTCCTTGCTGCAAGTCCAACCTTACCGACGATTGGAAATCTTACTGGTTTTACTTGAAGGTCGATGTGCCGAAGCTGTCATGCCCGATCGCGCCTCTCGCCGCGGTGAACATAGGGAAGTACAACCAGCGGGCCTTGGGAATCAGAAGCTGTGAGAATGCATTTCACCTGGTCAGCACAATACTTAGCGGTCGTGATATTATCGAAGAATTCGTCGCCGCGCGGGTCTGGCCTATCTCAAACGGTTGGTCCCCTGCTGAACTCGTGTACTACAATGTCAACTGGGCAGATCAGAAGGTGCCTTTCGCGAAGTTCGGGATAAAACTTCGTGAGGGCCAGAGCGCCAAGGACTTCATGGATGAAGTGGAAAAAAGGGTGAACGTCATGGTAGGCGAATATACCATGAACGAGTACAAGGCGTATAAGGCCCTGGTGAAGCACAAGAAGAAAATCAACCGCATCTTTTCGAAAGTTTGTGGTGATAAATTTTTCAGCTCTCGAGGCCCTGGTCCCAAGTTGAAACTTCCTGCCGTCGCTGTGGCCGCCTGCTCGCCCGCCCCGATCAACGCTCCCCGAATAAGGTCGTCGAAACGAAGCTCGTCGCCCGCGCGAGGGGGCCTCTTCGGGAGTCAAGCCTTCGAGGACTAGATCACTGGAATCGTCGAAGCGAAAGCGCAAGACCTCCGAACCTCGAACTTCCGATGCTGAACTCCAGGCTGCTTCGGGGCTTGCCCAGATGAGCCGCAAGAAACCAAAAAAGGCTGTGAAGAAAATTTCCTCCACCGGCGTTCGGCGAGTCCCATCCGCCTTCGACGAGACACCTTCGCGAACACAGATATCCTTAAAGGTGTTTTCCTCTGGCCACTGTTTAACTTTCGAGACAGTTGCCCATCTGGTTCCGAGAATGAATTCGTGGATGTTGATTCCTTTTCAGATGCTGCCCCCGAAGTCCGAAAGGAGACATCCCCTGCTGTTGCTGAGAAGTCTGTTGTTGCTGAAGTTGCTGTTCACACCGAGTCCCCCGCCGCCGCCGAAGCCCCCCGTTGTCGAAGTCCCCCGCCGCCGACCAAGCCTCCTCCGACCCGCCCGACCTTGAGTGCACTATTCAAAGGGGAGACAATCCTACCGAACATGTTCCTTTGGTTGAAGTTCGGGAGGTCGTCCCCGAAGACCAGGCGCCCTCTCCTTCCTTAGCTGCTTTTAACAAAAGCTTTGGTACGTCTCATCGCGGCAAGCTATTGCGTGTTGGTTTCGAGACAAGTGGCATTGGGAGCAAGACGTCCAAGTTTTTAACTCTGTCGAAATCGTCCGCAATTGTTGATGAAACAAAAGAGGAGGCGTCAGAACGACCCGAAGAAGCCGCTCAAGGCTCCGAGAAAAGGCCTCTCTCTGTCTCCGAAACCACTCCTTCGCCTCGAGGGAAAACCTCTTCAGGTTCGACTAAACAAGTCACCATGCAGCATTTTAGTAAGCAAGGTTCATTCATCCTCATTACCTCTTCATGTCATTAACGATTGTTGAATCTTGGTCTGAGACTTACTCCTTAATTTTTCAAAATTCAAGGATCTTTTGCATTCTTACTCTCCTTCAAAGCTTGCACAGTTCCATGAGGATTATAGCCTCAAGTACTCTATGCTTGGGAAGGTTGCCATAGAGCGGCTTTCTAACCAGGAGAAGATTAATGAAGAACTTCCTCAGAAGTCCAAGGAACTAGAGCGTAACTTCACCCTCGCGCAATCCACGAATCTGGAACTCGAGAGAAAGGTGGCTGAGCTGGCGGAGGCTTTGAAAACGAGTCACGATGAAAAGAAAGTCGCAGAGGCCGCGCTCGAGGAATCCCAGAAAGAGCTTGAGAAAGTTCAAAAATCTCATGAAGATGATCTGAGCGTGATTGAAAAGCTTCGGCAAAAGCAAGAGCGAGCTACGAAAATCGCCGAAGATCTTCGCATCAATAACGCCAGCCTCGCCAAGTCCCTGAGCACAAAGGATCGCAAAATCGTGGATCTTGAGAAGGCGCCGCGTAACAAGGTGAAGCCTCGAAGAAAAACACTTCGGAAATTCTGGAAAAGCTGAAACTGCTCTATGTGGAGTACCAGAAGTCCTTGAATGAGTACGGTGTTCGTCGAGCCCCTCTCCCGGATGACATCGATATTCCCGATTTCATGGATTGGCTGGAGGCCGAGTTCAAGGCCCTTACCAAGGTGATCTCTGGCGCCAGCAACTTCGCTGTTGCTTTCTCTGTGGATAGTATCCTGAAGATTCTTCAGGATTATGACTGTGTGGACTTGGCGTAGTTTCGCGTGAATCTCTCTTGATTCCCCAGCGTTATTAGTGCCGCGATACTTCAAGAGAACTCCGACGTTCAAGCTATCAAGATGAAGTTTGCGAAGGAGTTCTGGCTGACTGGCGGGGAGGATATTGTTAAGACCATTGCGCAGGCAAAGCTTGCTGAGGTAGTTTCTTTTGTTCGATTTCGTGACTTATGTTTGTCGCAGATGTTCCAGTTTCTTAAACCTTCCTCACTTTTTCCTTCCTTTCTCAGCTGAGGGAAGAGAACCGAGAGGGCACCGCCGCGTCTCCCGAAGGATCGACCTCCGGCGAGGGTTCTAGCGAGTCCGGTGAAGACGGCTCAGGCGGCAGCAGCAGCAGTAGCAGCAGCAGCGATGATGGCAACGACGGCGAACAGGCCCCCGAACGAGAGGAGGATTCGCCGAAGGTGGATGTTACGAACTGAATGATATGTCCGGACTTTTGGGTGAATTCGAGATTGGTTGTACATTCATGTAGATTCATCAAACTTTTCTGAACAGATGTTTTGTATATTTTAACCTGCGCAGGTCCTGCAAGCTGGGCCTGCGCAGGACGTGCTACCACTGCGAATTCATCGGGATAGGATGTTCGTTAGTGGTGAAGCGTGGCGTCTATTCAAGCGAGCACATCCCGAACAAGATTTTTCCGATTTTTGGCTTGAGGCCTCGCTTAAGTTTTCTATAGGATGTTTTGATCTCTCGTCGTTTTTCTTACTTCGTAAGAAGATTCGTTCCGTGTCGTCTACTCCGCCGCCCTCGAAGGTTCCCAAGATGGAGCCCCTTAGCCCCTTAGCTGATGCATCTGACTTCGCCTATGCTAGTGATATGGTTGAAAACAACATTTGTAAACCAGGGCATGTTGTAGAACTTTAATTCTAAATTTCGCACTGATTATTGTAATTATCGAGGAACTATTCGGGAGTTTTTATGCGAATAAGGCAATGAATACGTTTTTTCTTGAAAAAACGTCACCCTCCCCCACCTTGCCGTTTTGCATGAAAACTCGAAGGCAGGTTCACGAATCTTACTATTCCAGGATTTTCGAGCACATCTTTTAGGAGAAATCTTCGTTAATTTTTGAAAATTTCGACCGTCGTTGTGCAAGTCGACAAAATTTGTTTTTAGAATTTTGTGGACTTGCCCCGATCGGCAGACTTGCCTCGGTTGAAATTGCAACCCTCAGTTGCTTCAACCAAGATTTTTCTGCGATTATCTGATGGAGCCCCTTGCCCTTTTCTTACAATGATTATACCTGAAAAATTTTCAACAATCTATACTGAGTGAGAATACGCAGGCAAACCCTTAGACATTCACTTTCTCGAAATCATCATGCGAACTTTCTGGTGGGAATCCCTTCCTGGATGGGATTTTTCTAGGCCACAACTTGTTGTTGTCTCAGGCCTTTTCGGTGGGAATCCCTTGATGGATGGGATTTTTCTAGGCCACAACTTGTTGTTGTCTCAGGCCTCTTTTTCGTTGATGGAATTCTGGCTGTCACAAAGCCTTTCTCACGAACTTTTTCTTTTTTGACGATGGGATTTCGGCTATCAGGAAGCCTTTCTCACGAACTTTTTTCTTTTTTCACGATGGAATTACGGCTATCACGGAGCCTTTCTCACGAACTTTTTCTTTTTTTCACGATGGAATTTCGGCTATCACAGAGCCTTTCTCATGAACTTTTTCTTTTTTCACGATGGAATTTCGGCTATCACGGAGCCTTTCTCACGAACTTTTTTCTTTTTTCACTATGGAACTCTCGAGACACGAGACACACAATTTGGGGGAAGATTCTTTTCATATATATATATATATATATATATATATATATATATATATATATATATATATATATATATATATATATATATATATATATATATATATATATATATATATATATATATATATATATATATATATATATATATATATATATATATATATATATATCGTAAAGAGTACTTACATAGGATCCGCCTCGTTAAAAACCTTGCCTCTTGATTTAGAGCCCCCTTTGTAAGGAAAAGAGTACGGTCCTTCTTATTCTAGTACGACTATAAGAAATAAAACTAGTTTTTTGCTCCGAAATCACTTATAGACACGTGATTCAGATTTTTATCTTCCTAAAGTGCAAACTTACGAAAATCGAAAAACTACTTCCCGCTACATCTATCTACAACTAGGGTTTTCATGGATAATACCTTTTTAGGCTGTCGGCATTCCACGAATACGGCAACTCTTCGCCAGTCTACTCCATCAGACGAAAAGCCCCTGGCATATTTGTTTCCCTGGCGATGTAAGACCCTTCCCATGACTCATGAAGTTTTCCTGGGTTCTCCCAATTTTTCTTTCTTTTCAAGACAAGATCACCAGTTTTAATGTCCTTTCGGACCACCTTTTTGTCCCTCCATGCCCTTGTCTCTCTCTGGTATTTCTCAATGTTTTCTGCTACTTCAAGGATTGTCAGCTCTATAATGTCTTTTTCCACCTTCCTATCAATTTCCTCTATCACTTTTCCCTTCAGGACTCTCATGCTTTCATTCCTGATTTCCTCCGGTGTCATAGCCTCAGTCCCGAAAAGCAGGCGAAAAGGCGTGAAACCTGTTGCCCTTGAGACTGTGGTGTTGTGAGACCAGATCACCTTCGGAAGTTCATCGACCCACTTCCCCTTTTTCTGATCGAACAAACATTTCTTGATTCCCGAAAAGATCAGGCCGTTGGCTCTTTCAACTGCACCATTGGACTGTGGATGATATACTGATGAAAACTTCGCTTGTGTGCCTAAGGTTCTACAGTATTCTTTGCAGGTGTAACAGTCAAACTGTTTGCCATTGTCAACCGTCAGTTCTCTGGGAACTCCAAACCTGCAGACTATATTCTGCCAAAAGAATTTCTGAACTGTTGCTGCTGTGATATTTGCGAGTGGTTTTGCCTCTACCCACTTCGTGAAATAATCGACTGCCACAGCCGTGAATCGGCAGTTGCCTTGAGCTGTTGGCAATGGGCCTACTAGGTCCATTCCCCACCTCTGTAGAGGCCAAGTTGGAGGAATTAGATGAACTGGCATTGAAGGCAGATTCTGCTGATTTCCCGTCTTCTGGCATGCTTCACATTGCCGAACCAACGTTTTGGCATCGATGTTTATGGTGGGCCAATAGAATCCTTGCTTTATCGCCTTTCCAGCTAAAGCCCTGGTTCCTATGTGCGCCCCACATAATCCGCTGTGGATTTCTTTCAGAAGTTCTCGACCTTTTTCGGAGGTGATGCAGCGCAGCCAAGGCTCAGTGACTCCTGATTTGTATAATTCTCCATTTGCTACTGTATAGCCCCGAGCCCTTTGCTTCAATCTTTTTTCCTCCAATTCATCTTCAGGTTCGTAATGTCCTCTCAGATAGGCCATGATTTCTGCTCTCCAGTCTGGAATTTCCACTATATTCACGATTTGGGCCCTCAAATCTTTGATGGAGGGCTCTCTGATGATTTCGAAGAACACATCCGGTGGTAGCTCTTGGTTTCTGGCTGCAGCCTTCGCTAGTTTATCTGCCTCATTGTTATCATCCCTTGGGATATGCTGGACTGAATACCCTCTGAAGTGTTTTTCCATTTCTCTGACTTTTTCGAGATATTTCATGAGAACTGGATTCCTGGCCTCGCTTTCCTTCTCGATATGCTCTTGGATCACTTTCGAATCCGTTCTGATTATGAAGGTCTGCTGCCCCAAAGCTTTCATTTTCCTTAACGCCAGCAGTAGTGCTTCGTACTCCGTTGTGTTGTTCGTGGAATGCTCATTGTTCGCGAATACGAGCCGCACTGCGTATCTGATGACTACACCCGTCGGGGACGTTACAACAGCCGAAATTCCAACCCTCTTGTAACACCATGCTCCATCACACTGCACTATCCATGGTTCGGGTATATTTTCGTCTGGGTTCTGAGTGGGTGAAGTCCAGTCGACGACGAAATCTGCCAGAACTTGCGATTTTATTGCACTTCTTCTCTCGAAGTCTACCACATACTCGGAAAGTTCGGCACCCCACTTGATGATTCGGGTAGACGCCTCCCTATTTGCGAACAAATCATTCAGCGGCTGGTTGGTGATGACTCTTATTCTGTGACTTTCGCTGCCATGATGACTGCATACGCGATCTTTTCCAGCTCGGAATAGAAAACCTTGGAACCAGACAATGCTTCAGAGGCGAAGTATACGGGAATTTGCCTGAGCTTTCCTTCTTCTTCTTTTTCCTGGACCAATACTGCACTTACTGCCGAATTTGATGCGGATACATACAGCAGAAGCGGCGATTTTGGCTCGGGAGGAGGACGAGTTTGGTCATGGTGGACAAGTAATCCTTCAATTCGCGAAAGGCCTGCTTTTGAGGTTCGGACCACTGGAATTTCTTGGCACTTCTGAGGACTTGGAAGAACGGTAGACTTCTTTCTGCGGCTCTGGGAATAAATCTGTTGAGGGCAGCCACCCTCCCTGTTAACTTCTGAACATCTTTCACTGAGATTGGCTCTTGCATTTCCATCAGAGATTTTATTTTGTCAGGGTTTGCCTCTATACCTTTCATTGAAACTAGGCATCCAAGAACTTTCCCCTTGTGAGTGCCGAACACACATTTTTCCGGATTTAGCTTTAAGTTTGCTGCCCTCATGTTCGCGAATGTTTCTACCAGATCACTGATATGGTCTTTCCTCTGAACACTTTTGACAACTATGTCATCCACGTATGCCAAAATGTTTCTCCGAATTTGCTGGTGCAGTACTATTGCTATCATTCTCGAAAATGTGCATCCTGCATTCTTCAGCCCCTCTGGCATTCTCACGAAACAAAATGTTCTGAAAGGAGTGATGAAACTTGTCTTTTCTTCGTCCTCTTTGCGAACCCTGATCTGATGATACCCAGAGAACATATCCAGGAGCGAAAGCATCTCACTGTTGGCTGCATCATCCACGATTTTGTCTACCCTTTCCAAGGGAAAATCGTCCTTCTTGCATGCCTTGTTCAAATCGGTGAAGTCCACACACATTCTCCATTTTCCATTTTTCTTTTTAACTGGCAAAGTGTTGGCTAGCCAGACTGGGTACTTGACCTCTCTCATTACTTGCGCATCCTGCAACCTCTGAACTTCTGCTTCCACTGCTTTGACTTTTTCGTCAGACATTTTCCGAAGTTTTTGCTTCTTGGGCGGTATTTTGTCATCTGTTTTTAGGGCATGTTCGATTATATCCCTGTCAACACTTTGCAAGTCCTTAACTGACCATGCGAAAACATCCTTGTTTCTGTTCAGGAATCGTATGAGTTCACTGTCCTCTTCGGCGCTTAGGTTCGCCCCTATTATGACTACTCTGTCGGGCATGTCATCCAAATACACTTTCTTTGTTTCATCTTCTCCGGCTATCTCATTTTTCTCTTTGTCCCGCTTAGGCTCTTCATAGGTTTCCTTCCTCTCATCAGCTGCTTTCAGCTGGTACACATTTGTTTGGCCGGGCGTGTGGCCTTTTTCTATGTTCCTGGCCTCCTGCTGATTGCCGAACACCGTGATAACCCCTTTGGGTGCAGGCATCTTCATGCATAGGAATTGTTGTCTTATGACAGCATCAAACTTGTTCATGAAACCTCTGCCGAAGATCGCGAGATACGGGTGATATATGTCAACTACATCAAAAGTGAGGCTCTCCGTTCTGGCATTCTCGAGATCTCCGAAAGAAACTGGGAGTGATATTTTTCCCACCGGCTTGATGGGCTTTCCCCCGAATCCCTGCAATGGGTACTCTGATGGGTCCAACATATGCTGACTCAGATTCATTTTCTCAAATGGTTTCAGGAACAGGATGTCCGCCGAACTCCCGTTGTCAACCAGGATTTTTCCTATGACCCACCCAGCAATATTGACTTCAATCACCATGGCGTCATTGTGAATCGCGGATTTCAACCTGAAATCTTCTTCTGTAAAGGTGATTGGCACCTTCGCCCACTCCGGGCGAGCAGCCGGGCCATCATTGATGATGGTGTTCACGGATCTGAAGTAATTACTTCTCTGCTTCTTGGTCTCGAATTCCATAGCGGATCCGCCCGTGATTGGCATGATAGTCCCGAACGATGGCAGTGCCTTAGAGTTCTGAGGTCCCGAACTTGACTGAGACCTTGATGAGCTTTCTGGGGGCGGTGGCAAGATTTCCCGAATGGGCTGTGGTTGCAGGATTGGCTGTATCGCTTGCGACTGAGGGAAGAATTGCTGCGATGGCTGCCATGCTAATTGTGGTTGTGGAAATTGCTGAACTGGTACAGAGCTTGACTGTGGGTTCGCTAACTGCGGTTGCTAGAAGTTCGGCCGAAACTGGCTTGGCATCAAGGATGCAATGCTCATCAGTGCTTTCTCTTGTTGGATTCTTGCCATGTTCTTCTTTGTCTCTGGGCACCCTTCGGTGCTGTGGCCTCTTCCATGATACTGGCAGTAGAAGTGAGGATTTCTTGGGTTGTGGTTCGGGAGTCCTGGGGTTCCTCTTCCTCTCCTCCTTCCTCTGGGACTGAATCCTCCCCTGGTGCTTGGCCTGCTGTCTTGTTGTGGCTGAGAGTTTCCAACATTGTTTACGTTTCGTGGATGCTGGGGTGGTGCCCGCCAGGTCATATCTTTGCTGCCCTGTCTTGACTCGTTTCGTTCGGCTACCCTCTTGCGGTGGTCATCATCAGACAGAATGTAATCTTCCAATTCTCGAAATAGTTCTTCAACTGTCTCGGGCTTCTTTCTTGTGAGGTGAGAAGCCGTTGGCCCTGGGGTGAGACCTTTGATCAGTGCCTTGATCGTTGTCTTGTCATCAGCGTCGGGGATCTGAGACCTCTGTTGCATGAACCTTCTCACGAAGTTCCGCAGGGGTTCTCTCGTCCTTCCGCTTGCGCTGTACGGGTCCGAGGCTTCGGCTGCTGTGTCATGGAACATCTGAAACGCTTGCATGAACTTTGTTTTGAGATCTACCCAGCTGTATATCGAGTGTGGAGGCAGTAGTGAGTACCAATTCAGTACTGGTCCTTCGCAAGCTATGATGAAGGATTTGGGCAGTGCAACATCATATCCTCCTGCTGAGTTCATAGCTGACTCGTATCTCATGAGAAACTGCCTGGAGTTTCTGAAGCCGTTGTACTTGGGAAGAGAGACAGGCTTGAACTTCGGCGGCCAAGGTGCTGTTTGCAGCCCTATTGACAGCGGTGATTCAGAATCCACGAAGTGTAAGACTCCGTTTCCCGCGAAAAAGTTTTCTTTCGGGGACTCTCTTGCAGGCGCAGGGTTCTGATGCGGTGATTCTTGCCACAGGGAGCTGTTCTCTTGTTCTTTCATTTCGTCAATTTCTTTCTGTATTGCTTGTATCTGCTCTTTTGCTTTGTTCAGCTGCTCTAGCTTTTCAGAGATTTTTCTCTTCGCCTGCAACTGAGCTGCGAACTTTTCTTTGTCTTTCTGTAACTGCTGTATCTTTTGGTGAACCATGGCTAGCTGTCTGTCTATGGAATCATCATCATCATCCACATTCTCGAACTCTTGCTGTTCAGCAGGTTGTTCTTGGATGTGAGCTGTCTTTTCTGCTCTTGCCTTCATGAGGGCTTCGAGCTTTTCTCTTCGTTCAGGAATAAACGAGGTTTCATTCCCTTGGGTAGGAAGGCGATCATCCTGGTTTGCCTGTGCTGGAGCATTCTTCTTGGATTTCTTTTGAGGTGGCATCGTGAGCTTCTTTTCGACTGCCCCACGGTGGGCGCCAATGTTGGGGGGTTACCCGAAAAATTCGGATGACTGCCCTAACACGAGTGAGAGTTTTTGACACGTTCAAGTTCAAAGTCAGAGCGCAAAGGGACCGTGATTCCCTCTGCAAGTAGCACAAGTTCCAAAAAAGTCTGAATCCGTTTACACGTGCCCTTGCGCCCCCTTTTATAGGGAGATGAAGGGACTTTTACATACCGATAACACCCCTAGCCTTAGAGAATATTCCTAGTGTGAACGCATACATGATTGTCTTTTTTATCTAACATATTTACAAACCTGCCACTAGTTCACACTCTAAACCCGGACTTTTTGGGACTACAACTTTGACTTTGCTTCTCCCCTGGTTCGTGAACGTCCTCGCATGAAACTCCCGAACTAGGTCTTCAACAGATTCCCGAATTGGCCCTTGCTTCTCAGCTGGTTCACGCATGTCCAAGCGCTTGACTCCCGATCAGGGTCTTCAACAAATTCCCGAATTGGTCGCTCTCCAAAGTTCGGGCCATTGACAGTTGAGATTCCGGGCTTCCGCATGTTCGTTACTCCACCTCCTCACCGAATCAAGATTCCCGAACTCTGCACATTCACGAATTCGAGACTTCGCAGGTTCCAGGTTTCCGAGAATCGTGAATTCCCTGCTCCTGAAAAACATGCTTTGAGAACTTTGTTAAGCTCAACGTTTCGAGGTTGACGGGTTTTCCTGAATTCCCCAACAGAAAGTTTGAGGCTATTGTGGAGTCAGAGAAGTATGACAATCTGATAGTGAATGAGTTGTTCTCGAAGCTCAAGTCGGCTGAGGTGGATAGGGGCATGACAGCTAAGCTCGAGGGCCCAACTGACTCTCATAGTTTTGCCCTCGTCGGTGGTTTGAAAGGAAAGGCTAACACTAACCCATCCACTAGCATGTTCTCTTTGTCCTTTTTGATGTCTATGCCAGATGAGGAGTTTGATGTGCTTGGAGAGGACTAGCTGGCGTTGCTGACAAGGAGGTTCGAGAGGCTTCACGAGAACCGGGTGAACATGAGGAGGAACACGAGGACATTCTTCCATTGCGGCAAGCTGGGACACTTCGTCGCAGACTGCCCGCAGAAGGTCAAGAACAAGGATGGCTGCAAGCACAAGTCAAGAACAGATGGCAAGTATCGGTCCAGGCGCGACCACAAGAGCAAGCACAAGAACAAGCACAAGGACGAGCGACGAAGGTAGAAGGAGAGCCGAGGCAAGGCTCGAGCGATGGTTGGAGCGAGCAACGTCGACTCCAGTTCCGCGTACTCCACCTTGAGCTCAAGCAGCAGTGAAGATGAAGGCGATCGTTGCAAGAGCAGGAATTCGTCCAAGAACCTGAGCAGGCTGAGCTGCTTCGCGAGAGACGGCTTCTGCACCATGGCGTTGAGCTCCGGCAGCAAGAATAGCACACAGAGTGACTCGAACTCTGATTCCAACGACGAGGTGCGTGATGAACTCCCCTTATTGCGTTAGGAGAATGAACGGCTTGGCTTGTTGCTTGATTATCGTGATGACATGCTTAGAGCTTCACTCGAGGATGCTAGGACTAGAGTGGCTGAGCTAGAAACACAGAATTTGGACGCTAAGCTGGAAATTGATTCTATAAAAGTTTCACCTGTTGTTTCTGATGATGTTGAATGTGTTGATTGCTCTATTTTCCTTGCTGATCTTGGGTTGTTTAAGGAAAAGCATGCCTCCAAATGTGAGGAACTAGATATGCTTAGGGTTGAAGTGGCTGAGCTTAAGTCTAGATCTGCTTTGCTAGGTGCTTGCACTTCTTGCTTTGTCTTGCATGCTAAAATTGATGAGATGCATGCTTACACTGTTTGTCTTGAGGCAAAGTTGAAAGAACCAATTCCTACATCTTGCTCTACATGTGAATTGCATGCTTTGAAGAATTTGTAACTTGCACATTATGTTGATTGTTTGTACGATGAGAATGATGAGCTGAGAAAGTTGATGGGTTGGTTGTCTGGTCATGAGACTCAGTTGAGGATAATGATTGAGACATTCAAGAGGCAGGATGGTGAGGGACTTGGGGCAAACAAGGTTGGTGAGGGAAGTGGAGAGAATATCCCAGAGCCACAAAAAACCGACCACAAAAATGATTTCCCCCCTAAACCTAATCATCTTAGGAACCGACTAGACACAACCCCAGCTCCACCTGTGTTTTCCCCACAAACAAATGATTTTCAAAAGCCTATCAAGTTTGTGAGCACTTCCGGGAAACTGTTCTTTGGGAAGAAAAGTGAGAAGGATAGTGAGGAGAAACCGGTGGAGAAGCCGAGTGGAGAGAAACCAAGTGAGCAGCCCAAACCCAAGCCTAAACCTAAACTTGTGAAGTTCCATTGTGGCTATTGTGGGAGAGATGGTCATAAGGATGAGTTTTGCTTCAAGAGGAAGCAAGAGGAGAGAATGGCGAAGGAGTGGGCTAACAAGGACAAGTATCACCCATCCAATGGTGTACTTGAGCCTCGTGTGCAAATGCCCAGGGCCAAGGCGAGTGTGAGGACAGTTCTGGCTTGGGGAGAGCGAAGGGCTGTTGGAGGTGCTGCTGGCCGGGCTACACCGGTCAGACCGGTGAGGGGTACCGGTCAGACCGGTGCAGGCCTGGACAGGAAGCAGTTCGGGTTTCTGCTCGTACAGGTGCGAGGTTTGGTTCTGGAGGTCGTGGTTCTAGTGGTTGGGCTGGAGAGTTTGCAGGAGGTCAGTTTGCTATGCATTCTCCCCCTCATGCTAAATATGGGGATGCGAGGAGTCGTAGTTTGGAGATGGATTGGAGGGATGGTCCACGGTACTCTTTTCGTGGTTTTGGTCCTCCTCTAGGTGCAGAGGCTTGGTTCCCTCATAGTGGTTATCGTGGTGGTGTTCGTGGAGGTAGCTTTGGTTGGAAAGATGGTTTGGTTTGTGCTAACCCCACTTTCGAGCAAATGGCTCGGCACTGGTTTAACTCTTTTCGTACTAACCCCAGCGCTGAGTCGTTTGTTCGCTAACGTTCTCGTTTTTGATTTTCAGGTGGGAAACTTTAAGAACATTTGGTTGATGGACTCCGGTTGCTCGAGGCATATGACCGGAGACAAGGGGTGGTTCTCAAGTTTCGTCCTGGTGGTGACAAAGAGGTACATCACTTTTGAGGACAATGGGCGTGGGCATGTGCTTTTAGAAGGTGAGATTAAGGTGAGTGACAAGATCACTCTCAGGCGTGTTGCTCTTGTACAATCGCTTGCATACAATTTGCTTTTTGTGTCCCAACTGGTGGATGATGGTTTTGAGGTGTTGTTTCGGCCTGGTAGTTCAAGGATTTTGGAGTCTCGAGGGGAGCTTGTCTATATGGTCGTTCCCGAGGGTCAGGTGTTTCGAGCTAATTTTTTTCAGTCTTCTGGTGTTGAGCGTTGTTTTTTTGGCTGGTTCTTCGAGTGAGTTGTGGAAGTGGTATAGGAAGTTGGGTCAGTTGAGCTTTGACCTTTTGTCTCGCTTGAGTAAACTCAATTTGGTCCGAGCATTGCCACGGTTGAGGCTTGAGAAAGAGTTGGTTTGTGCGCTGTGTAGGCATGGAAAGATGGTAGCCTCTTCTCACACGCCTCTCACCGATGTGATGACTGAGCGTCCATGCGAGCTGCTTCATATGGATCTTGTTGGCTGTTGATGGTTGATAGTTGTATCAAAGTACATTTAGACTTGCAAGTGGACAAATCTCCCGTCGTAGTCAAGGGACCCTTCTTCCCTCGAGTGGTTAACCAAAGGTATCGAATCCGTGGAACAAATGTGTGATGCAAAAGATGATCTAGTAATGCCAAGTAACTTCAATCTTCAATAGTTAAAACCCTAATGCATCTAATCATAAGAATCAACACAAGAAAGAATCTAATCTACTATAGACCGGAGGTAACAAAGATAGAGGGGGTAGATAAACCGATCTAGAGAGATCGCGTTGAGCCTTTTGTTGAAGTTCCAAGCGAAAGAAGAAGTAGCAAATCGAATCTCATTAGAAGCCTCTTTAAACCATGGTTTCCCGTCCGACTCTGAAAACGCCCGCCTTTCAGAGCCACCGTTCTGTCACAACGTACTCCTATTCATGTGGGTAGTCTAAGGCGAGTCCGAGGAAAAGTCGAGTTCATTCGGAAGATCACGCGTGCACCTCTAGCCACCGTGGCTACAAGAACACCCTATATGATCTATCTCGAGAATAGATCTAAGATAAGCAAAGCTGATTGAAAACGAAGACTTCAGAGAAACACTTAGTCACTAAGAATCGGATTCAACTTGATACGTCCACTAGTACAATGATATATGAACAAGATCACCACCGGGGTCCTACCTTGATCTTGCTTGTAGCTCCGGGAACTCCGGCGTGGTCTTCCTTGCAAGGTTCCAACGTCGGCTAGTGAAACCCGAGTCAACTAGCTCGACCCTCTCCTCTCCGGGACGGTGTCCCTCTCTTCTTTGCTCCTCGGCGGTCGACGATGAATTGATTGATCCGTGGCTCTTGACCCCTGTGCGTGGCGTCGGTTCCCGAGTCTTCTAGATCCTTCCCCCTTCTGCATGTGGGCCCTTGTCGTAAGTTTCTCTCCGAGTTGGACGTAGCTCCTTGTCCCGCAAGATTCGACACTTTTTTTGGGTAGGTTCTCGGAGTTTGTCATCTTCTTGGGTTTGGTCGCTGGGCTTCTTGGAGTCGAGTTTGCTTCATTGCATGACTTGTACGTGGCTTCAAGGTCTTGTCACACGGTGCTTGATGAACTTATCCCGGAAGTCTTGCTTTCTACGTCAAAACCCTGCATAAACACTAAACTCCAAAACCGACGTGCACGAATGAACTTGTTATACCAAGGGGGTTAGTACCAATGGATAAAGTATAAAACCTATGTCAACATGGAAGGTAAACTCATGGCTAGGTTGACGGATTTTCACCGTCAACAGCTCCCCCATGATTAAACCTTACTCGTCCTCGAGTAAGCTTTTAATGGATATCATCATCGCCCTTCATTGTTTAAACCTTGCACTTGATGATACATGAGAAAACATAATGCTCTCATTGAAGGATCAGATGGCGACTAGAGAGGGGGGAGTGAATAGGAGCCGGTAAAAATTCTTAAAGAACCCGGCCTATACCCTAGTCAAATCCCGGTCACACACAAGCGATGGATCGAATCACACACCAATCGCCAAGACAACGAGGTTATGGATCAACCTTTAGTCCTAGGAACGATTCCTTGTAGCACACGCGGAAGCACAAGAAGGGAAGGGAGGAATCGAACCAAGAAGCAAAGGACACTGGTTCTGGCGGACCATCCGGCCAGGAGAAGCGGACTGTCCGCACGGGCCACGCGGACCGTCCGCCAATGTACCGCGGACTGTCCGCACAGGTACGGCGAACCGTCCGGCCTGGGCCGCGGACTGTCCGTTAAAACCAACAGAACCACCAGAAGCGAACCCCGTAAAACGGACCGTCCGTGGGGAGCACGCAGACTGTCCGCCAGGCACCCGCGGACCGTCCGCCCGCTGCTGCGGACCGTCCGAAACTTCGTCCAACCAAAACTCAAAATCACGACGGATCGAAACGAAAGGTGAGCAAGAACATGAAGAACACCTGACGAACACTTGCGGCGCGGACCGTCCGCCAGGACGCCGCGGACCGTCCGCGAGGCACGGACAGAGCGGAAAAACAGCCCGACCTCGAAGGTCAACTCCCCCAAATCATCATCGGATTTCCCAAACGGTTGAAGCTGTGGAGACAAGGGTTTGGGGACTTGAAAAGCGTCACACAAGGATGCTATAGCCCAAAAATCTTGCCTCCTAACTCCCTAAATCACCGGGAATCGCGAATCCTTTGAGCACCACCAAAAGCTAGAGCACCGAACGAAAATCCTTGAATCGAAGTGGTTTCCCGGCGTTTGAGGGCACAAGATCAATCACAAAGATGCACAAGACATCTATCCATGTTTCCCTCAATGAAAATTGGGGGAGAGACCCACTCAAATCCGCGAGAATCACGCCAAGAACAAAGGCACGAAAACAAGCACAAAAAGACCACGAAAAACACAACTCCGAATCTTCTATACAAACCAGGAAAGATTCACAAGGTCTAGCATGCCGCCCTAGCATCCATCCCTCTCAACAAATCTCTCATGAAGCTCTCATGCTAGCCTAGAGAAAATAGAGAAGAAAATAGCTACAAAAATGAGAAATGGGAGGGAGAAAATGAAACCCTAAGTCGCAGAGAGAAAGAGAGACATCCACACACACTCATGGCTTATATATCAGGTCCCGTCGGAGTGGTAAATGACTCGACTACCCCTAACTTAACTACTGGCGATACAACCCGCGTAGGGGCATTTAGGTAATGTTTGTGGGTCTTGCCATCGGACGGCCACGCCTTTGCCGCACCCCGTGTCCTCCCGACGCAAGCCATGCGATCCCGCCGCGTGTCCTCCGCTTCGAAGCTTCCCGACACGCCCGGATCTCGTCTCCGTCGTGTTGGGCCCTCGGACTTGGTTTTGAGGCCCAAACCAAGAAACCGTCCTCCGATGGTTTTGTGGGCAAACCACCAAACCCCGCGTGCTCGGTCCGGCCTCCCGCCAAACCACTTGACTCGACCGCCACCGTGCACCGGCTCGATTGTCCATGACTTCGTCTTGCTCGTCTCGCCACCATGTGGCCCGCACCTAGTCCCGCCGTCCACCGGGTCCCTCGAACCGAGCCTACTTATCTCTCCATCTCCCGAAGGCCCCTCAAGGCTGAAGACCTTTCGCGCCCGTTCTTCACCTGCAACAACACGAACTAGGCCGCAGCCTACACCTGCGCACTAAGCCAAGAGTCAGTCCAACACCCGTTGTCAATCACTCATCACTGAGGAGCGGTCATCCATCGACCACCGGGACGCTCCTGATCCTCAATCTCCCCCTTGATGAGTGCATTGACAACACACAACGCAAAATGAAATTTAGAGAAAGAAAGAAAGAAGAAAGAAAAACAAAGAAGCGCAACTCATGACCAAAACCAAAGAAAGGCAAAGAAAGGTCACAAGCCGAGCAAAGCACAAACTCCACACTGAAAACAACAAGAAAGCTCCCCCTGAACAAATGCAAGCTCCCCCTGAACATGTGGATGCAATCTTCCAAATCTTAGCTCACCTCTTCTGAATTTTCATTAAGCTCACCTCTTCTCCCCCTTGTTGACATTGTACGAATCAAGGTTAAAATGCAGAAATGCAAAACAAAGCATATAAACATCTACATTATCTTCTCAAATAGGCCAAATCTAGTGTCATAGGATAAAAATGAGAAAAAGATCACACATATGAATCATAGCATAGTCAAAGCATTGCCACAAAGAATATATGAAAATACAAGCATGTGACAAAGCAAAATTTTCAGATTTAAGCAGTTTTACCAAAAGAAGGCTCGCTTCACATGTAAAAGCCTATCCATGTCACACTTGAGCCACAAACATGCATACCAGTCAAAGATCATACAACGATATCAAATTCTCATCAAAAGATCATGGCAAACACCCATAAAGCAAAGCATGTCATGTCAAAGCTCATGAGCCATGTATCCACTTCGGGGAGACTTCTCCACTAGTGAACATCATGCAACATGTTTTGCACCCATATGTGAAAGATAAGACATTTTAAGCATAGACATGATGGATGGAGCATTTTTCAAGCATTATACACTTCTTTTCAAGATTAAATCATTTCATGGTACATGAAGTGCCATTGCGGCAAAAAGAAGCTTATGCTCCCCCATGAAAGCAACATAGGCTAAACATTCACAATGATATTCGGCCTTTGGCCCAAATGCAAGAAAAAGACATCCAAGCACAATCTAAGCATAGAAAGCACATTTAGACCAAAACGTGACATGGATACACTACTACACATGAGTGGAGCACATTTCACCAAAAATTAATCAAGATTAGCATTTATTTCAAAAGGGGCTATCTCACCACACATATATCTCAAATATTTCAAGAGCATAGCCTCACATCACCATTTCTCCACACATATGACCAATATCTCACCAATAGCCAAAGAGACTCAAATAAGGCATATGAAAGAAGCTCATCATCCTAAAATGCAATATGATACAAATGCAACATGATATATGACATGATGGCTATCCTACCATGGTTTGTACATCAAGCAAAACATGTATATACATCAAAGTAAACATGGTATGATACATATGGTACAAAAAGGAAATCCACCAAGAATCAACTAGAAAGGGCAACAAACCCCAAGTTACCCCCGCAAGCGCACAAATGTAGTTTGGTCGAGAGGCTTTGTAAAGATGTCGGCTAGCTGATCTTGGGTAGGGACATGACTCAACACAATGGTTCCTTTTTCCACATTGTCCCTCAAGAAATGATACCTCACTTCTATGTGTTTGGTTCTGGAGTGAAGCACTGGGTTTTTGGCTACGCTTATGGCACTGGTGCTATCACAAAGAAGTGGGATCTGGGTGCACTCCTCACCAAAGTCTCTCAAAGTGTATGAAATGCACAACAGCTGGGAACAACTCCGCCACGGTGGTAGACTGAGCTACACTAGACTGCTTGCGGGAAGACCATGAAACCAACGAAGACCCAAGAAACTGGAAAGTACCAGAAGTAGACTTCCTCTCTACTCGACAACCAGCAAAATCTGCATCGGAAAAACCATGAAGAGAAAGAGTCGAGGAGGAAGAATACCAAAGGCCAAGACCAGGGGCAGACTGTAGGTACCTGAAGATCCTCTTGACGGCCTGTCGATGTGATGTCCTCGGCGAAGCCTGAAAACAAGCGCACAGACACACACTGAACTGTATGTCTGGCCTCATCGCCGTCAGGTAGAGGAGGGAGCCGATCATGCTCCTGTACTCCCGCTGGTCCACTAGTTCTCCGTCCTCATCCGCATCCAAAGTGGACGTACTCCCCATGGGAGTCGACATCGGCTTCACATCTTGCATCTGGAACTTCCTCAGCATGTCTTTCGTGTACTTGGTCTGGTGCACAAAAGTTTCGTCCTTCACTTGCTTGATCTGCAGCCCGAGAAAATACTGCAACTCGCCCATCATGCTCATCTCGAACTCCCTGCTCATCTCATCTGCAAACTTGGCAACAAGGTTATGTGATGATCCACCAAAGACAATATCATCCACGTGTATCTGAACAATCAACAAGTCATTTCCATGCTTGAGGAGAAACAGGGTCCTATCCATGGTACCCATCACAAACCCTCTGCTCAACAGAAAACCTCTCAATCTCCCATACCAAGCACGAGACTCCTGTTTCAAGCCATACAGAGCCCTTTTCAACCTGTACACCCTGTGTGGGTACAACTCACTCTCAAACCCAGGTGGCTGCTTCACATACATCTCCTCCTCTATGACCCCATTCAGAAAAGCACTCTTCACATCCATCTGAAACAACTTGAACCCCTTAGCCATGGCAAAGGCTAGAAGGATCCGAATTGCCTCAAGACGGGCCACAGGAGTAAAGGTCTCCTCATAGTCGATCCCCTCCTTCTGACTAAACCCCTGAGCAACAAGTCTGGACTTGTTCCTCACAACCATCCCATTCTCACCCTCTTTGTTCTTCCAAACCCACTTGGTTCCTATAGGATGGCAATTTGGAGGTGGTTCAACTAACTCCCACACCTAGTTCCTCTCAAAGTTTTCCAACTCCTCATGCATAGAATTGACCCACTTTGCATCAGATAAAGCATGTCCAATGTCCTTGGGCTCAAAGGTGGCAACAAAAGCAGCATGAGCAAAATGAGAGGAATTCCTGGACCTTGACCATGTAGTACGTTCGTCGATGTCCCCAATGATCTTCTACAGGGGATGCACTTCTTGAATCCGCCGGGGAGCCTCACGCCTTGAGACTACATCCCCCTCACCTTCAGCTTCTCTTGCCTGGTCCTCTTGTCGCACCGTCGTTGTCCATGAAGTAGACGGTCCACGCTCCATAGTGGTCGTAGGGGAAGTAGTGGGTACACACTCAGCTTCAGGCGCATGGTTCTCTCCATCATCATCTCCAGCTTCATCCTTCTCCTCTTCAAAGAGGTCTTCGGCCATCTCCTCATCACCTGCACATTCAAAGCCAAGAGAGGTACATGGCATTGTCTCGTCGAAGGTTACCTTGCAAGTCTCCGTGATTTTGTTAGTCTCAAGGTTAAGCACCCTATAGGCTCTAGAGTGGTTAGCATATCCAAAGAAAATACCATCACTAGACCTAGCATCAAACTTGTCGAGTTTTCCCTTCTTAAGAATAAAGCACTTGCAGCCAAAGACTCGGAAATGACTCACCTTGGGTGCCCGACCATGCATAAGCTCATAACAGGTCTTCTTCTTGAAAGTTCGCAATAAAATCCTGTTGGAAACATGACAAGCCGTATTGACCGCCTCAGCCCAATACCTCCTAGGAGTCCTGTGCTCATCGAGCATCGTCCTAGCCATCTCACAAAGAGTCCGATTTTTCCTTTCCACAACTCCATTTTGAGGTGGCACATAAGGGGTCGAATACTGATGTTCGAGACCTAGATCACGACAAAAGGCATCAAAACGAGAGTTCTTGAACTCTGAGCCATTATCACTGCGGATAGCTCAAATAGCATTCCCATGCCTCTCGTTTTTCAACCTCACGATCAGATCTCGAACAAAACCAAATGTCTCACTCTTGTCTTCCAAGAAAAACACCCATGCATAGCAAGAGTAATCGTCCACCACAACCTGGACATACCACTTCCCACCCACCGAGCGAACTCGAGCTGGCCCAACAAGGTCCATATGCAACAGCTCTGTCAGACGCTCAGTCATGACATCGGTCAGGGGTGGATGGGGAGTGGCTACCATCTTGCCATACCTACACAGAGCACAAACCAAATCCTTCTCAAGCTTCAACCTCAGCAATCCTCGGACAAGGTCAAGACCACTCAAGCGGGAAACCAAATCAAAGCTCAAGTGTCCCAACCGCCCATGCCATTTCCACAAATCAGAAGAAGAACCGGCCATCAAATAGCGAGCAGGACCCAAAGAACGAGAGAAATCAGCCCTGAAAATCTGACCCTCGGGGATGATCATACAGACAAGATCACCTCGAGAATCCAGCAAACGAGACTCACCAGACTTGAAATGCACCTCAAAACCCTCATCAAGCAACTGAGAAACCGAAAGCAAATTAAAACCCAAAGACTTCACAAGAGCAACTCTCTTCAACGTTACCTTGTCACTCACACGCACAACACCCTCAGACATCACCCTTCCTCGTCCATTGTCCCCAAATGTGATGTACATCTTTTCCTTCACCGGGGTGAGGCTGGAGAACCACTTCTTATCTCCGGTCATGTGTCGAGAGCATCCGGAGTCGATCAACCAAATGTTCTCCAAGCCTCCTGCCTATAGTCAGAAACAGGAACGAGAATGAGCTAACAACTCGACACTGGGGTTAGCACAAAGGAAGTTAAACCAGTGTCGAGCCATCTGCTCAAAAGAGGGGTTAGCAAACATCATTCCCTTGCCACCAAACTTCCCATGTCCCATGGAAGGAGTACTAGCACCACGACGGGGAAAACATGGTCCGTAGTTCCTCTGGAACCCAAAGCTGCGATCATCTCCCCTAAACCTGTATTGAGGACGAGTAGGGGGACGTCCAGCAAAACCACCACGAGCCCGACCAAACCTCTCACCAGCACGCACACCATCATCTCTCCTAGCAAACCTCTCAACACCACCTCTCTGTGGGAACCTACCACCTTGAGCTCCAACTCTACCAACACTCTTCATACTTCCCACAGCATGTGGAAGTGGCCAAACCAATCTGTCCTGGAATAAACATAAGAGAAGACAAGGAAAACTGTCGTCAGGAAGGGTTAGATTTGCCCTTTGATCCGCCCACAAGAGCAAGACTATGGTCAGTCGAGCCCTCATGCTTGGATTGCAACTTCCTGTCAACCTCAGCCGACATGAGCTTAGAAAAGATGTCATCCAACTCAATAGTCAAATACTGCCCAGACTCCTTGATGGCCTCAACCTTAGCACCCCAAACATTTGGGTCCAAGACATGCAAGAGCTTCAAAGCCTGAGCATGCTCGGTGTAAGGAAAATCCTCAACATTAGCCTTCATGTTGTTCACGATGGCGGTGAACCTCTGAAACATCGCATCGATGTCCTCACCGGGAAGTTGAGTGAAGTTCTCATATTGCATCCGGTAAGAGATAAAGAGGCGAGCCTTCACATGGTTATCACCACCGTGAACAACCAACAACTTCTCCCAAATTTGCGAAGCAAGATTCAAATGGCGAACACGCTCAAACTCAGGATCACACAAGCTCAATACCAAGTGATCAACAGCTTTTGCATTTGCCTCATACTTGGCCTTAGCACCGGCATCGGTCACCATAAGAGTATGGATGTTGACCGTAATAGCATAGGTCTTGTCAAGCACAATGAAATCCAACAACTTACCACGAAGAAAGATCATCATACGAGCCGCCCACTTGTGGTAACCCATTCCATCGAAGTGCGGCGGACCGCCCCGCTCAACGTACGCCATCTTAGGATTCGAGACTTGTCAAAGTCGCAAAGAATCCGGCACCAAGCTCTGATACCAATTGAAGGATAAGATGGCGACTAAAGAGGGGGGGAGTGAATAGGTGCCGGTAAAAATTCTTCTCAAAGAACCTGGCCTATACCCTAGTCAAATCCCGGTCACACACAAGTGATGGATCGAATCACACACCAATCGCCAAGACAACAAGGTTATAGATCAACCTCTAGTCCTAGGAAAGATTCCTTGTAGCACACGCGGAACCACAAGGAGGGAAGAGAGGAATCGAACCAAGAAGAAAAGGACACAGGCTCTGGCGGACCGTCCGGCCAGGAGAGGCGGACTGTCCGCACGGGCCACGCGGACCGTCCGCCAATGTACCGCGGACTGTCCGCACAGGTATGGGGGACCGTCCGGCCTAGGCCGCTGACTGTCCGTTAAAACCAACAGAACCACCAGAAGCGAACCCCATAAAACGGATCGTCTGCGGGGAGCACGCGGACTGTCCGCCAGGCACCCGCGGACCGTCCACCCGCTGCTGCGGACCGTCCGAAACTTCGTCCAACCAAAACTCAAAATCACGACGCATCCAAACGAAAGGTGAGCAAGAACACGAAGAACACCTGACGAACACGTGCGGCACGGATCGTCCGCCAGGACGCCGCTGACCGTCCGCGAGGCACGGACAGAGCAGAAAAACAGCCCGACCTCGAAGGTCAACTCCCCCAAATCATCATCGGATTTCCCAAACGGTTGAAGCTGTGGAGACAAGGGTTTGGGGACATGAAAAGCGTCACACAAGGATGCTATAGCCCAAAAATCTTGCCTCCTAACTCCCTAAATCACCGGGAATCGCGAATCCTTTGAGCACCACCAAAAGCTAGAGCACCGAACGAAAATCCTTGAATCGAAGTGGTTTCCCGGTGTTTGAGGGCACAAGATCAATCACAAAGATGCACAAGACATCTATCCATGTTTCCCTCAAAGAAATCCGGGGAGAAACCCACTCAAATCCGCAGAATCACGCCAAGAACAAAGGCACGAAAACAAGCACAAAAAAAACACGAAAAACACAACTCCGAATCTTCTATACAAACCAGGAAAGATTCACAAGGTCTAGCATGCCGCCCTAGCATCCATCCGTCTCAACAAATCTCTCATGAAGCTCTCATGCTAGCCTAGAGAAAATAGAGAACAAAATAGCTACGAAAATAAGAAATGGGAGGGAGAAAATGAAACCCTAAGTCGCGGAGAGAGGGAGCCATCCACACACACTCATGGCTTATATATCAGGTCCCGTCGGAGTGGTAAATGACTCGACTACCCCTAACTTAACTACTGGCAATGCAACCCACGTAGGGGCATTTAGGTAATGTTTGTGGGTCTTGCCATCGGACAGCCACGCCTTTGCCACACCCCGCGTCCTCCCGACGCAAGCCATGCGATCCCGCCGCGTGTCCTCCGCTTCGAAGCTTCCCGACACGCCCGGATCCCGTCTCCGTCGTGTTGGGCCCTCGGACTTGGTTTTGAGGCCCAAACCAAGAAACCGTCCTCCGATGGTTTTGTGGGCAAACCACCCCGCGTGCTCGGTCCGGCCTCCCGCCAAACCACTTGACTCGACCACCACCGTGCACCGGCTCGATTGTCCATGACTTCGTCTTGCTCGTCTCGCCAACATGTGGCCCGCACCTAGTCCCACCGTCCACCGGGTCCCTCGAACCGAGCCTACTTGTCTCTCCATCTCCCGGAGGCCCCTCAAGGCTGAAGACCTTTCGCGCCCGTTCTTCACCTGCAACAACACGAACTAGGCCGCATCCTACACCTGCGCACTAAACCAAGAGTCAGTCCAACACCCGTTGTCAATGACTCATCACTGAGGAGCGGTCATCCATCGACCACCGAGACACTCCTGGTCCTCACTCTCAAAATTTTAATTCGTTAAACTTCCATAATGTACTAGCCTTCATCTCTACGGAGGGTAGATTCTTTTAAGCTTATCCCATTAGTATTAACATGCTCCAAAGTTTAAACAGATCTCAGAAATTTTGAATAAAGGACAAGATGAAAAAGAGCTAAACCGAGTTCACAAATTTAAATCATCTTGCATATTGCTCATGAACTCTCATCTCACTTTGTCTATCTGGCCTATTTAATCTACTCCTTTCCCTCTCATAACATATATATATGTGGCAGGCTTTATATGGAGCTTTTTTGGAAAGTTTAGTCCTACCAAGATTTTATACATGAGGTGTTGTCAAAACAAGACAAGCTTCTTATGGTCTTACCAAGACTCGTCAAAAAGGTCATTGGAAAATAACGTTAAGTCCAGGAGGGGAAAGAGAAAAAAACACAAACTTGAGATAGGTGGACATGTGCAAATGGCAAAGAGTGATCCCGAGGCACGAAGGAAGTGCTCGTTATCAGATTGCACATGGTTGGAAAATGAGTATGGATCTTTTAATCTTGAAGCCTTGGAATTCCTGATGCACTTTAGAGAACAGGGGAGTTCACTTTATTTTTACATATACTCATATATTTTTCTCTTTTTCTCATATATATTTTTTCTTTCTTATTTTTCTTTCTTTCTCTTTCTCATTTTTTTCCTTTTTTCATTATTCTTATATTTGCTCCCCTTGAACTCTAAAATTGCATCGTACCTACCTCCACCATGCTTAGACGTTGCTCGTCCTCTGGCAAAAGGTGATAAAAATAAGGTAGGTACCGGGAATACTTTTCTTTTGGAGAGATACTTGAAGTCTTCAATGTTGGCACCATCTTGCAATCTTCCTTGAATTGATGATCCATCCTCAACGATAGGTTGTGGTCAAGGAGGTAATAACAAAAGATGATATTTAGTTTTAAGTGTGGATATCCGGCGAGGTTTGTGAGATCTCCAATGTGGGGATACACAATGCACGGATAAAAGGCTAGCTATAAGATAGATACGCAAAAACGGAATGACTAGCTTCTTACTCTCGGGCCAGAGAAATCATGGCATGCAATAACTCACTCAAAAATAAATCTTGTACACTAAGGTTTATGCACTCAAATATATATAAGGCTTTGGATAGGTAGAGCAACACACAAGTGATATTCATGACAAGGTTAGCATTACTTTTAAGAATAAAAACCATCTTTAATCTACCTAAAACTTGAGAGCACACATAAAACACTATGGGTCTTTATTTTAATCATAACCTTCGCTAAAGATTAAGCTAGCATTTATATAAATTCATATTTGTATTTTAAGAGAGCACTAGCCTTAACATGCATAAATCAACTACAAAGATAAACAAAGCGGCAATTATAATCATATGTCACCATGACACAAATTTCATAACTTTTTCAAAGGTATAAACAAGGTGGTGTCTTTATTAATGATGAAAAATAGTTGAATTACATGCTGAAAATAAATTTACACACTTGCTGAATTTAAATAAAAACTGAAAAATACTACTCAAACACAAACAAACACAAGCTGAAAATTACAGAAAAAGGTAAAAGAAAAGAAAACTAAAGCTCCTCCTTCTTCTTAATCCTCTGCTGGTGGTTGGTATTGATGATCTTGGTAATTGTACCCTCGCTCATAGTAGGTTTGGACATCCCCTCCAACAAATTGTTCTGGCGGTACTAGGTGAAGACGCCCAATCTCATAGGCAATATTTGCATTGCCTTCACCAAGTTGAGCCGCGTTGGTTTGGATGGCTGCGACGTCTGCATGTTTCTCGCAGCATACCCTCCAATTATGGCCATGCTTTGTTGTGGTTGTGGGTATTGTGCGTAGGGCTCTGCAAAGGTTACGTTGGGCACGACAAAATTTTGTGGGGGCAAGGCTGGACCACTCCCCCATGCTTCCATTGTTGGCCCTCCGTAATAATTTGGCGGAGTAGAGATTTTTCCGAATGGTGGCACATAGTTTGGTTGTGCACCACCCGCTTGCATGGAGGAAGATCCCTCCTCTACAATTCTTCCGCTTTTATTCTTCTTTGCCGGGACAAGGAGTCCCTCCTCCAACCAATCTTCCCTCCCTTGAATGAAAAGCCCAAATCTTGGATCCGGAAGGGGTAGGTTCACCTTGGCCACAAGAAAGCCTCCTCTCTCATCTCCACTAATATATTTTTCTAGCTTCAAATACTCAAATCCGAGAGGGGTCCCACGTAAAAGATGTTCGGGATTCCTTGTAATCCCCGGTCTTTAGGAGATGCCAACATAGAGAGGTAGCACCCCGAACCAATATCTCCCAATCCCGATGTTGCCTTGCAACACCATCGGTTGATCATAAGGTATGAGGGGTCTAGCTGCTTGGCAATTAAAGCGAGTAGAGCCAATTCAACTCCGTGTCGGTCACCTTCGTCTCCCTCATCCTCCCCATAATCCTCTTGCACATCCAAGAGTGGAATACTTGGATGATGGGGTTGCGGATGGAATTGCGTTGTTGGTGGGCTTCTCCGAAGATTAAATTCCAAAATCCATCCAACATGCCATCCGACATGTCAACTTTCTCCGGAGCTCCCTTTTGGAACCCAAATATCTCCCTAATATACTCGTAGGGAACCAATTGTTGGATTCCCTCCAAACGAAATGATAAACTTTGCACCCCCTCGTCAAGGATAGGCGCCATAGTCATCAAGATTTCCAAAGCAAACTCCTTATGGGTGTTTGCCGACACCCTGTTGGAGAATTGCACCCATCCAAGGTGCCCCGACATATAATATATGTTCGTGCCGAAACCCAATGCGTTGAGAGCTTGATCGTCGAAATCGACGTTTGCCACAAGCCTCTTCTCAAGGCGAGAGAGTTTCTTCTTCTCCTCCTCTGACAATATGATGAAGTCATATGTGGAGTACCGCGGAATGTATGGAGGTGGCGCGGATGAACGGGTCGATCGTTGCGGTGGGACGGATGGCTCCTCCGTACACCCTTCAGGTTCGAAAAACCTCATGGACGTGCTCCTTATTGCTCTCATGCCACCGAGGAGGATAGTGTCGTTCCTCCTTGGCGGTGCCGTGTCCTCCTCCATGCTCCGAGGAGACTCGAAAACCGAGTGCCTCCTCGAAGATGTCGTCAAAGATGGCTTGGACGACGATGACCCCTTCTTCTTGGAGAAGGGATTTGTGGTTTTCTTCCACATGATTGCAGCACTCTTCTCTCTACTAAAATTCCGAGTTGCAACTGGTAACTAGGCACTTAAAAACTTACTTCGGAATGTAGAATTTGAGTGGATTAAGGGTGTGAATTGTTTGAGCTATCAAGCTTGGGAAGGTTGGCTATGTCTACGGTGGTTCTGGGCATGAAAACTTTGGGCACACAAATAGAATTTTTCAACTACGTTGATATTGGTCTCACCGGTATAGTTTGCCTTCATTGGTTGAGAGCAAACTTTTCCCGGCTTGATCATGGGGGCATAGGTTTAGGTTCTAATTTTGGCTAAATGAGAGACATTTTGAATGAAATAAAATTGAATGAGGCTTAGAAAAAATCTAATCATAGAGAAGCCAAGGATATAAATTTTTAAATCAACCAAAAGTTTAGTTTCTGTTCGAGTCCTACCACGTGCTGAAATTTAATTAACACCTAGGTACAAGTCGTGGCTGTACTCGTGTGTTTTTAGCATGAAAATCAAGTCAACCACAACATCATAATGAGGATGAATGGTTGAGTTAGGTTCTGAATTTATTTGGTTGTGGTTTCTCGAAAAGAAACAAACAAACACATAAGAGGGTTCATGTAAAGGGTTTATGATCAAACAAAATATTCAACCAAGAATTATGTCTCTAATATTGTTCAACCACTTCTAAGTCTAATGACTTTGCGTAGTAAAATTTAAAACTTAATTAAAAACTAGAAAACCTGGAATCGGGTTTTCCTCCCGGTAGCATATTCTTGACTCGACGAAACGGGTTGCCTCCCGCCTAGCGCTTCGTTTATAGTCCATGGCTAGACTTCTTCACTTGATTACTTCGGATCTGAAGGACCGACACGGCGAACCAGAGAGGGGGGAGTGAATGGGAGCCGATAAAAATTCTTCTCAAAGGAGATGGAAACTCCAACAAGATGAACACGACTTCCAACACACGTCTCTGACTCACTACCAAGGTTGGTCAAGCCCACGTAGCCACTCGAGTGCCACTGGACCTAGGAACCAACACACAACCTTCCGACCCGAGAACGCAGCAGAAAACCAAACCTCGAGTCTACAGACCCATACCGGTCAGACCGATGAGCACCACCGGTCAGACCGGTCCCTGCTGGTGAAACTGAGCAACTTTCACTAAGTGGCTCTACACTGGTCAGACCGGTGAGACACACCGGTCAGACCGGTCGCAGCCTGAAAGCCCCCAAGGCACCAAACAGGCAAACCGACCACCAAACTGAACCGAACTCGAAACAGTAGCAACACGGAACAACAACGAACACACCAAGACGTTCACCCGAGCAAAAACCCACCAGGGCTCGCACCGGTCAGACCGGTCAAGGGCACTGGTCAGACCGGTGTAGCTTGGGCTGCTCGGGATGAACAGCACCCGCGGGTCAACTCCCCCAAATCCAAATCTTGATCTCCCGAATCGCTTCACGGACTTGAACAAGACTTTGGGGATATTAGGAACATCTCATGAGGAGTCCATAGGCAAGTTTAATCCCACCAAAACTCGTCCAAAAAGGAGGAATCAAGGAAATCCCGCCAAGAGCACTTCCAACCCAAGAACTCAAGAAACCCCAAAATCGAGCACCTTTACTCACAGATTTGGGAGGGGAATCACAGCCCAAAGAACCACGAAGGGTTCCCACAAATTTTCCCCATCAAATCCCCAAGAGAAAGGTCCCGAAAACTACCCAAAGAAATCACCGAGAGAGGGCTCCGAAAATCACCACCAAGAACAACCGGGGAAAACACATCCAAACCTTGAGGAACCACGCCGAATCATCTATGCATGAAACAAAGGTTCGTACAAGGTCTAGCAAGCCGCCCGATCATCCATCCCTCTCAACGAGATCTCTCCGTGAAGCTCTCTTGCTAGTCCTAAAGAAAACCTAAGAAAAATAGGTGGAAAATAGGAAAACTAATGAGCTAGGGTTCCAAGAGTTGGCTGCCATCCTCTCACCTCTTGGGTTATATGGAGACAACCGAATGTCCAAAACACCCTTCACTACTAACTAGGGATACAAGCCCCTCAAGGGTGGATTCGGAATTCATGATGTCTTCACCATCGGACGGATGCCCGGCGACCGCACCCTGCTTAGCCTTGACGCAAGCCATGCGATTCCGACGCGTGTCCTCCGCTTCCAAGATTCCGGACTGCGTCGTCGCACACCGGTCAGGCCGGTGCTCCCCACCGGTCAGACCGGTCAGACCCACCGGTCAGACCGGTCTGGCGCTGCTGCAGCTTCGTCTTCGGTTCTCCGGTCTTGGCTTTGTGGATCAACCAAGGAACCAGTGGTTTTCTGGTGAACCACCGGAAACCCCACGAACTCGGTGTAGCCTTCGCCAATCTCTACTCATGACTCGGCTCCCACGTAGTCCCGGCTCGACCTTGGTTTTGAGGCTCAACCAAGAAACCGTCCACGACTTCATCTTGCTGTTCATGCCACCATGCGGCCCGCACTTGACCCCCGCCGGCCACCGGGTCTCTCGAACGAAGCCTAATTGTCTTCTCCACACCCCGGAGGCCTCACCGGCGACGACCTTTCGCGCTTGTTCTTGACCTGCACCAACACCAGTCAAGCCGCAACCTGCACCTGCAATACTTAGCCAAGAATCAGTCCACACAATGTTGTCAATCACTCATCACACAAGGAAGCGACCATCCACCGGTCCTCGAACCACACATGGTCCTCAATCTCCCCCTTGATGAGTGCATTGACAACACCCACACGAAAGTAACAAGAGAGAAAAGAAAAGGAAAAGAAATGAACAAAAAGAAACTCCAACAAGCGATCGAAAGGCAAACAAAGGCAAAGAGCAAGATCACTTGAAGAAGACAAGTCTCGGACCCCTTAGGCAAGGGCAACGGCTCGACACATCCGAGACAAAGCAAAGCTCAAGCAAAGAGCGCAAACCACCGAATCAAAGCTCGAACAACCACAAAGAGCTCCCCCTGCACACATGCAAGCTCCCCCTGAACCAATGCACCTCCCCCTGGACGAATGCATGCAAGACACCACTTGAAACAGGGCAGCTGCAACAACTCAGCCCTGACCGGTCAGACCGGTCAACACCACCGGTCAGACCGGTGTGCAACATGTGAACAGAGCCAGCACTCACACCGGTCAGACCGGTGACCCTGACCGGTCAGACCGGTGCACAACAGAGCCCAGAAATGGCTCGAAACCACCTGAAAACCTTCTAAATGCGTCCAACAAGCCATTTCACGCTCAAACTTCTCCCCCTTGTTGGCAATGCATGAATCAAGCCAAAAATGCAAAAAAATTCAACCTAGAGCTTCTCAAATAGACAAAATTCAACAAAGAATGCTACACATGTCCAAATGAGCAAGTTAGATACTCTACGGCTTCGTATCGATCTCAACTACATGATCACCAAGTTTCACAACCATTGGACGAAGCTAAGATGGATTTGGGCAATTTTGCGAAAAACTTGCCTCTCATGAGCAAAGTCCTAAACATGATCAAAGCATATCAAAATGGCAAAGCCACACAAACTTCATGCTAGGACAGCCATTCTAACCATAAGACCATCACAAACCCCCACAAGCACCTCATGTCATGTCAAAGCCACCGAGCCATGTGCCTACTTCTATGTATGAGACTTCTCATTAGTAGGCATCATGCAAATTAAATTCAGCACACATGACATGGGAGCACATTTCCAAGCATTTTTCATTTCATTTTAAGATTAAATGGTACATGAAATGTCTTTGCGACAAAAAGGAACTTATGCCCCTCCACAAGATAAAACAAGAGAGCTAAACATTCATGATGGCAAATGAGCCTTTGGCCCCATATGATCAATAAACCAGCCATCCAACCACAAATTAAGCATAGCCAAGCCACTAAAACATGTCAAGAGCATATAAAGGCATTTACACATGAGAGAGCATACATGTGACATTTTCAAAAACATAGCCATCAACCATGGATTATTCATCAAGATCATCAAGAGCTAAGCCAAACTAACCATAGCATACCAAACAAGCTCACAAAGACATATATCTCATTCCATGGTGAACAATGTATATGAGAGAAGCTTTTCCTAACCAATGCATATGATACAAAATGCATGCAATATAAGATACAAGGATGCCTATACATCATGTTACATATGCCATGCCAAATGCAAGAAATGCACAAAGGAAACTATACATATGCTACAAAGGAGCTCCCACACAAAACTCACAAAACCACCGGCTCCTCGAGGGGAGGCAAAAAGGGCTCGACACCACCGGCAAAAGAGAGCTCCCACACACCCAACTCAAGAAATCAAACACACACCAAGTTCCCCCCTCAAACGAGTGAAAGTTGCTTGATCTAGGGGTTTGGTGAAAATATCGGCTAGTTGGTCATGTGTGGGTACAAGGATCAAAGCAATCTTCCCTTTCTCTATGTTGTCTCTCAGAAAATGGTACCTCACTTCTATGTGCTTGGTTTTGGAATGGAGCACTGGGTTCATTGCAACGCTTATGGCACTGGTGCTATCACATTGAAGTGGGACATGGGTATAATCCTCACCAAAGTCACTCATGGTGTATGAAATCCAAAGGAGCTGAGAGCAACAACTAGCAGCGTCAACATACTCGGCCTCGGTCGTGGATTGAGCAACACTCGACTACTTGCGGGAAGACCAAGAGACCAAAGAGGAACCCAAAAACTGACAAGTCCCAGAAGTGGACTTCCTATCCAACCGACACCCGGCAAAATCCGCGTCTGAAAAACCATGAAGCGCCAAAGAAGAGGACGCGGAGTACCAAAGGCCGAAGTCGGGAGTGTGACGAAAGTACCTGAAAATTCGCTTCACTGCTTGTCGATGCGAAGTCCTCGGAGACGCTTGAAAACGAGTGCACAGACACACCGAGAACTGTATGTCCGGCCTCGTCGCCGTCAAGTAGAGGAGTGACCCGATCATGCTCCGGTACTCCTTCTGGTCCATGTGTTCACCTTCCTCATCCGCATCAAGAGCTGTAGTCATACTCATCGGTGTCGTCATAGCCTTGGAGTCCTCCATCTTGAACTTCCGCACAATGTCCTTGGTGTACTTAGCCTGGTGCACAAATGTTCCTTCCTTTGATTGCTTGATTTGTAGCCCGAGGAAGAACTGCAACTCGCCCATCATGCTCATCTCAAATTCCCTGCTCATATCATCTGCAAACCTCGCAACAAGAGAGTTAGACGAGCCACCAAAGACAATATCATCCACGTACACCCGCACAATCGGGATATCTCCCCGCCCGCCCCTCGGCAAAAACAAGGTCTGATCGACCTTCCCCATCTCAAAACGTCTCTCAAACAAGAACCCCCTCAACCTGCCATACCAAGCTCTAGGCGCCTGCTTCAACCCATACAGCTCCTTCCTCAACTTGTACACCCGGTGGGGGTACTTCTCACTCTCAAACCCCGGAGGCTGCCTCACATACACTTATTCCTCCAACACACCATTCAGAAAAACACTCTTCACATCCATCTGGTGCAACTTGAACCCTTTAGCCACAGAAAAGGCTAGAAGGATTCTAATCGCCTCCAAACGGGCTACGGGAGCAAAGGTCTCCTCGTAGTCGATCCCCTCCTTCTGACTGAACCCTTGAGCAACAAGTCTCGACTTGTTTCTCACAACCTCACCCTTCTCTCCCTCTTTGTGCTTCCACACCCACTTTGTACCAATCGGCTTACACCCTGGGGGAGGGTCAACCAACTCCCACACCTGATTCCTCTCAAAGTTCTCCAACTCCTCATGCATTGAATTAACCCAATTGTGATCAGATAGTGCGTGTCCAATGTCTTTGGGCTCAAAAGTAGCAACAAACGCAGCATGAGCGAAATGGGAATTGTTTCGAACCCTCGACCGTGTAGTGCGTTCATTCATGTCGCCGATGATCCTCGAAGCTGGGTGATCCATCTGTACTCGCCGGGGAGGTTCTCGCCTTGATGCTACCTCCCCTCAACATCAGCTTCTCCTCGTTCTTGATTTGTCGTCATAGGTGTAGCAGAGGGTCCATCCATCATCGTAGTCGAAGTAGTGGGTACATGTTCAGCCGGGGGCACCGCACCGCCATCCTCATCGTCTCCATGTTCATGCTCCTCCTCCTGAAAGATCTCCTCACCAAGATCATCATCACCTGCACACTCAAAGACAAGCTGACTACATGGCTTTGTCTCGTCGAATGTTACCTCGCAAGTTTCCACGATTTGGTTAGTTTCAAGATTGAGCACACGATATGCTCTAAAATGAGATGCATAACCAAAGAAAATGCCATCGACAGACCTAGCGTCAAACTTATCCAACTTCCTGCCTTTCTTCAGAATGAAACACTTGCAACCAAAAACATGGAAGTGACTCACCTTTGGTGTGCGACCATGCATCAACTCATAGCATGTCTTCTTCTTGTGCACTCTGAGGTATATCCTGTTCGACACATAGCACGCGGTATTCACCGCCGCAGCCTAATACCTCCTCGGAGTCCTATGCTCATCAAGCATCGTCCAAGCCATCTCGCACAGGGTCCTGTTCTTCCTTTCCACAACACCATTCTGGGGGGGTATACGGACTCGAAAACTGGTGCTCAAGACCCAAGTCATGGCAAAAAGTTTCAAAACGAGAGTTCCCGAATTCCAAGACATTATCACTGCGGATAGCTCGTATGGCATCTCCGTGCCTCTCGTTCCTCAACCTCAAGACTAGATCTTGAACAAAACCAAACTTCTCCCCCTTATCCTCAAGAAAGAACACCCACGCATACCGAGAATAGTCGTCCACCACAACAAGGACATACCACTTCCCACCCGCAGATCGCACACAAGCTGGGCCAACAAGGTCCATATGGAGCAGCTTGCATGGACGCTCAGTCATCAGATCGGTGAGAGGCGGGTGAGAAGAAACCACCATCTTGGCATGCCTACACGGCGCACAAACCAACTCTTTCTCAAGCCTCAACCGTGGCAATCCTCGGACCAAATTGAGTTTACTCAAGCGAGACAAAAGGTCAAAGCTCAAGTGACCCAACTTCCTATGCCATTTCCACAACTCACTCGAAGAACCAGCCAAGAAACAACGCTCCACACCCGAAGACTGAGAAAACTCAGCACGAAACACCTGACCCTCGGGAACGACCATACAGACAAGGTCCCCTCGAGAGTCCACAATCCGAGAACCACCTGGCCGAAACAACACCTCAAAGCCCTCATCCAACAACTGGGACACAGAAAGCAAATTGTACCCCAGTAATTGAACAAGAGCAACACGCCTCAGAGTGATCTTGTCACTCACTTTGATCTCACCTTCTGAAAGCACACGCCCACGCCCATTGTCCCCAAAGGTGATGTACCTCCTTGTCACCACCGGGACGAGACTTGAGCACCACCCCCTGTCTTCGGTCATATGCCTCGAGCAACCGGAGTCAATCAACCAAATGTTCTTCAAGTCTCCCACCTGAAATTCAAAAATGAGCACGTGAGCGAACAAACGACTCAAAGATCGGGGTTAGTACCAAAAGAGTAAAACGAGTCCGAGCCATTTGCTCGAAAGTGGGGTTAGCACCAACCAAAGCATCTCTCCTCCCAAAGCTACCTCCACGAACACCACCACAGTAACCACCCTGAGGGAACCACCCCTCTCTGCCTGGAGGAGGACCAAAACCACGAAAGAGAACCCGTGGACCGTCCCTCCTCTCCTTCTCAAATCTACGACTCCTCCCACCCCCGTAGTAAACTCGAGGGGGAGAACGCCTAGCAACCTGACCACCTGCAAAATCTCTAGCCCAACCACCAGAACCACGACCTCCAGAAACAACCCTCGCACCTGTACGAGCCTGAAACCCAAACCTCTGCCTGTCCATGCCTGCACCGGTCTGACCGGTGCCCCACACCGGTCTGACCGGTGTGACCTGGACAGTAGCACCTCCAACAGCCTTCCGCTCTCCCCAAGCCCGAACTGTCCTCACACTCGCCTTACCCCTGGGCATCTGCATACGAGGCTCAAGTACCCCATCGGAAGGGTGGTACTTGTCCTTGTTAGCCCACTCCTTTGCCATTCTCTCCGCACGCTTCCTTTTGAAGCAAAACTCCTCCTTATGGCCATCTCTCCCGCAATAGCAACAATGGAACCTCACAAGCTTAGGCTTAGGCTTGGGATGTGGCTGCTCACTTGGTTTCTCTCCACTCAAATCCTCCACCGGTTTCTCACCACTAGCCTTCTCACTCTCCTTCCCAAAGAACACTTTCCCAGAAGTGCTCACAAACTTGATAGGCTTTTGTAGGTCATTTGTGGGTGTAGGAAACACGGGTGGAGCTGGGGTTGTGTCTAGTCGGTTCCTAAGATGGTTAGGTTTTGGGGGGAAATCATTTTTGTGGTGGGTTTTTGGTGGCTCTGGGATATTCTCTCCACTTCCCTCACCAACCTTGTTTGCCCCAAGTCCCTCGCCATCTTGCCTCTTAAATGCCTCGATCATCATCCTCAACTGAGGCTCATGACCGGACAACCAACCCATCAACTTCTTCAAGTCATCATTCTCATCCTGCAAATGATCAACATAATGTGCAAGTTCCAAATTTTTCAATGCATGCATTTCACAGGTAGAGCAAGATGTAGGCATGGGTTCCTTCAATTTAGCCTCAGGAGAACTAGTGTAAGCATGCATCTCATCAATCTTAGCATGCAAAACAGGGCAAGAAGTGCAAGCACCTAGCAAAGCAGGTCTAGACTTAAGCTCAGCCACTTCAACCCTAAGCACATCTAGTTCCTCACACTTGGAGGCATGCTTCTCCTTAAACAAAGCAAGATCAACAAGGAATATGGAGCAATCAAAGACAATCATTCTCATCCGAAACAACGGGGCTAGCCTTAAGGGAATCAATCTCAAGCTTGCTATCAAGCACTTGTGTCTCTAGCTCAGCCACTCTAGTCCTAGCATCCTCGAGTGAAGCCCTAAGCTCTTTTCTCATTTTCTTGGCCTCTCTAAGCATGTCATCACGGTTATCAAGCAAAGTGCCAAGTCTCTCATTCTCCTGGCGCAAGAAGGGAAGTTCATCACGCACCTCGTCGTCGGACTCAGAGTCCGAGTCGCTCTGTGTGCTCTTCTTGCTGCCGGAGCTCAGCGCCATGGTGCAGAAGCAGTCTCTCACGAAGCAGCTCAGCCCGCTCAGGTTCTTGGACGACTTCTTGTTCTTGCGATGATCACCTTCATCTTTACTGCTGCTCGAGCTCGAGGTGGAGTACGCGAAACTGGAGTCGACGTCGCTCGCTCCAACCATCGCTCGGGCCTTGCCTCGGCTCTCCTTCTTCCTCGATCGTCGCTCGTCCCTGTACTTGTTCTTGTGCTTGCTCTTGTGGTCGTGCCTCGACCGGTACTTGCCATCCGTCCTCGACTTGTGCTTGTAGCTGTCCTTGTTCTCGGCCTTCTTCGGGTAGTCGGCGACGAAGTGTCCCGGCTTGCCGCACTGGAAGCAAGTCCTTGCGTTCCTCCTCATGTTCACGCGGTTCTCGTGCAGCCTCTCGAACCGCCTCGTCAGGAGCGCCAGCTCGTCCTCTCCAAGCTCATCGAACTCTTCATCTGCCATAGGCATCAAGGAGGAGAAAGAGAACATCCTGGTGGATGGGTTAGAGTTAGCCTTCCCTTTGGAACCACCAACGAGGGCAAGACTATGGGAATCAGTCGGTCCCTCGAGCTTGGCAGTCATGCCCCTATCCACCTCAGCCGACTTGAGCTTCGAGAACAGCTCATTCACCGTCAGAGTGTCATACTTCTCCGACTCCACAATGGCCTCGAACTTTCCGCCCCAAATCGTACGATCCAAAGAGTGTAAGAGCATGACCGCTCTATCATGATCATCGTACGGGAGCACGTCCACATTGGCCCTCATGTTGTTCACAACCACCGTGAACCTCTGAAACAAGGCATCGATGGACTCACCTGGAGATGAGTGAAGTTCTCGTACTCTCTCCGGTAGGTCGCATACATCCGTGCCTGAACCTGGGCGTTCCCAACATGAGCCTCCTTCAGCACCGCCCAAATCCTACAAGCCAAGTGCTCGGTGTGCACCCGATCGAACTCAGGCTGACACAAAGCACAAAACAAGTAGTCGACCGCCTTATTGTTGGCGTCGAATCTATCCCTCGATCCTGGAGTGAGGAAGTCCATCGGCTGGACATAGCCTGTGTCCACCTTGACATCCCAAAGGATCTGACCCTTTCCGCGGAGAAACGCACCCATCCGCTTGCTCCACATCTGGTAGTTTTTGCCATCGAAGTGTGGAGGACCCGAACCCCGTTCCTGGTACGCCATCCTTGGATCTTAGACTGGTTAGAGTCAATAAAGACCCGAACCGGCTCTGATGCCACTTGAAGGACCGATACGGCGAACCAGAGAGGGGGAGTGAATGGGAGCCAATAAAAATTCTTCTCGAAGGATATGGAAACTCCAACAAGATGAACACGACTTCCAACACACGTCTCTGACTCACTACCAAGGTTGGTCAAGCCCACGTAGCCACTGGAGTGCCACTGGACCTAGGAACCAACACACAACCTTCCGACCCGAGAACGCAGCGGAAAACCAAATCTCGAGTCTACAGACCCACACCGGTAAGACCGATGAGCACCACCGGTCAGACCGGTCCCTGCTGGTGAAACTGACCAACTTTCACTAAGTGGCTCTACACCGGTCAGACCGGTGAGACACACCGGTCAGACCGATCGCAGCCTGAAAGCCCCCAAGGCACCAAACAGGCCAACCGACCACCAAACTGAACCAAACTCGAAACAGCAGCAACACGGGACAACAACGAACACACCAAGACGTTCACCCAAGCAAAAACCCACCAGGGCTCGCACCGGTCAGACCGGTCAAGGGCACCGGTCAGACCGGTGTAGCCTGGCCTGCTCGGGATGAACAGCCCTCGCGGGTCAACTCCCCCAAATCCAAATATTGATCTCCCGAAACGCTTCACGGACTTGAACAATACTTTGGGGATATTAGGAACACTTCATGAGGAGTCTATAGACCAGTTTAATCCCACCAAAACTCGTCCAAAAAGGAGGAATCAAGGAAATCCCGCCAAGAGCACTTTCAACCCAAGAACTCAAGAAACCCCAAAATCGAGCACCTTTACTCACGGATTTGGGAGGGGAATCACAGCCCAAAGAACCACAAAGGGTTCCCACAAATTTCCCCCATCAAATCCCCAAGAGAAAGGTCCCGAAAACAACCCAAAGAAATCACCGGGAGAGGGCTCCGAAAATCACCACCAAGAACAACTGGGGAAAACACATCCAAACCTTGAGGAACCACGCCGAATCATCTATGCATGAAACAAAGGTTCGTACAAGGTCTAGCAAGCCGCCCAATCATCCATCCCTCTCAACGAGATCTCTCCGTGAAGCTCTCTTGCTAGTCCTAAAGAAAACCTAAGGAAAATAGGTGGAAAATAGGAAAATTAATGAGCTAGGGTTCCAAGAGTTGGCTGCCATCCTCTCACCTCTAGGGTTATATGGAGGCAACCGAATGTCTAAAACGCCCTTCTCTACTAACTAGGGATACAAGTCCCTCACGGGCGGATTCGGAATTCTTGATGTCTTCACCATCGGACGGATGCCCGGCGACTGCACCCTGCGTAGCCTGAACGCAAGCCATGTGATCCCGACTCTTGTCCTCCGCTTCGAAGATTCCAGACTGCGTCGTCGCACACCGGTCAAGCCGGTGCTCCTCACCGGTCAGACCGGTCCCCACCGGTCAGACCAGTCTGGCGCTGCTGCAGCTCCGTCTTCGGTTCTCCGGTCTTGGCTTTGTGGATCAACCAAGGAACCGAGTGGTTTTCTGGTGAACCACCGGAAACCCCGCGAACTCGGTGTAGCCTCCGCCAATCTCTACTCATGACTCGGCTCCCACGTAGTCCCGGCTCGACCTTGGTTTTGAGGCTCAACCAAGAAACCGTCCATGACTTCATCTTGCTGTTCATGCCACCATGCGGCCCGCACTTGACCCCGCTGGCCACCGAGTCCCTCGAACGAAGCCTACTTGTCTTCTCCACACCTGGAGGCCTCACCGGCGACGACCTTTCGTGCTTGTTATTCACCTGCACCAACACCAGTCAAGCCGCAACATGCACCTGCAATACTTAGCCAAGAATCAGTTCACACAACGTTGTCAATCACTCATCACACAAGGAAGCGACCATCCACCGGTCCTCGAACCACACATGGTCCTCAGGATCAACGCTCTTTGTGGGTGTTGCAATCTTGGGTACCCACTTAAGCACAATCTTGGGCACGGGCTTGTCTTCTGGCTTAGTCATTTTTTTGGTCTTCACAGGCGGCTTTTCTTTCTTTGTCTTGACGGATGCAACATCTTCATTGACTTTCTTCATGTCCTTCTTCTTTGGCTCTTTCTTCTTCTTCAGCCCTTCCTTCTTCCTTGGTTTTTCCTTAACAATGTGACGATGAGGTGGAACATTTTTAACTTCAATCATATTGCATACCTCGAGGCGTGGTCGAAACATGAAGGAACTCCTTTCTCCTTTAATGTCGAACATGATCTCCCCATTTCCAACATCGATAGTAGCTCCCACGGTCTTGAGGAAAGGCCTCCCAAGGATGAGCGGCGGCTTCTCCCTCTCTCCCATCTCGAGCACCACGAAGTCGACGGACATCAAGTGGTGTCCGACCTTCACAGGCACATCTTCGGTGATGCCCAAGGGATAGCGAATGGAGTTTTCACCCAACTCCAAACACATACCCGTAGGCTCCAACGGTAGGCGTAGCTTCTCAAACACATCTCTTGGAATGACACTCACACTTGTTCCAAGGTCGCATAACGCTTTCTCGAACTTGAATGAACCAACGGATCATGGAATTATCGCGCATCCGGGGTCCTTTTGCTTCTCTATCCCATTACCAATAGCAGCACTACATTCCTCGGACATCTTGACATGATCTACCCCGAGTGTTGCTATCTCATATTTGTTGGCAAGTATGTCTTTAAAGTAACGAGAATATGTAGGTACTTGAAGGGCTTCCAATAATGGCATGTTGATGCTAAGTCTACGCACAACCTCCACAAACTTCTCAAAGTGATTATCAAGTTTACCTCGGAAGTAGCGTGTCTTGAGTTGTGGTATCTTCGTGTCTTCTCCCGGCATCTCAAACTTGGGCTCTTCGGTGACGATCCCCGTAACTTCCTCCTTAGCAAATTCCTTCGTCCCAACGGATGGTTTAAGCTTCGTTGCTCCCGCAGAACGTTCCGAATCATGGGCCTCCTTTCCCGAACGTGTTTGAATAGCCTTTGCTGATTTGGGACCTTTAGGTTGTCCCGGAAGCTTCCCTTCATCATTAGTGAGGCGCCCCGTGAGTTGTCCAACTTGCGTCTCGAGCATCTTCATCATGTTGAGCACTTGATGGTTGGAGCTTCCGACCTCCGTCACTTTACTATCGATATTCTCCAACACCTTATCTATGTCTTTGAATTTTAGCTTGCTCGTCCATGAAGTCCTTCAATTGTGTACAAAGCGGAACCGAATTCAGAATGGACGAGCTTGCATTAAATTGAGGTCTACCTTGCCCGTAGCGGAAGTTCGGCAATTCTCCCTTCCTCATGTAGTCGAGCACCTTGGCTTCCTCCGGACAATCTTTGTGGACATGGCCATACTCTCCGCATTCTTCGCATGTGGATCTTGCTTCGGCAGCCTTCAAATCTTGAGCCTCTGTCTTTTCTATCTCCATCTTCTCCAACATCCTCATGAGTGAATCGATCTTGGCTTAAAGTATGTTCTCCTTCTCCACTTGCAAAATTCCTTTGACGTTCCCCGTGGGTTGAACTGGAAGTAGGCGTCCGGATGACGCCCATGTGTCATTATCCGCGACCTTCTTGAATAGAGTGAAAGCTTCGGTCGGCGTAAGCTCGATGATAGATCCTCCCGCCGATGCATCAATGATTGTCCTTGACGCCATGGTGAGTCCTTGATAGAACTTTTGCGTGAAGTCTTCCTTTGGGAACTTGTGATGTGGAACCGCCCGAGTGTACTCATTGAAACGCTCGAATGGCTCTTAGATGGTCTATGTAAAGTATTGAGCAAATGTGGCAATTTTACTACGCTTTGAGTTTTACCCGGCGAGTAGTATTCCTCCAGGAAATCCTTCATCAACACATTCCAATTTTCCACCGTCTCCGCCGGTTGAGAGTGGAACCATTGCAAATCCTTCCCGAGTAGTGAGAATAGAAAAAGCCTTGCCCTCATTTGGTCTTGAGTCACCCCATCCATGTTGAAAGTCTGACATAGTTGAATGAATGCTTGGAGGTGAAGGTTCGGATCCTCTTTACCAGTGAAGGGTGAATGTTGCACCATGCGGATTGTTGAGGTCTTGATCTCGAACGGCCTTCCGATCTCTTCAAGGTTCAAGATTGGTAGGTCGATGATGTCTGGGGTGCATAGCACCCTGATCTTGCATTCTTGCGGTTGATCTCCCATCGATGGACGTCGATTCTCCCGAGGACTTTGAGGTGGTGGATTATTCGGAGATTCCTTCGATCCTTTGTCTTCCGACTTCGAATCTACAAAATCCAGTTTTTAGCTTGATGTGCTTTGCATCTCCTTAGCCTGTAAAGTTTTTCTGGATCATCCACAAAATTATCGGGTTCGTTGGAGAGGTAGCTGTCCATCTCCTGTTAGGGTTAGCAATAAACACAAATATACAAAAACAAAAGTAAAACAAATCTAAGAAAACTAGGGTTAGACAAACTAGATTAGATTAATTTTGAGGATGATTAAAAGTTAGTAGATGCAAAAACATAAGACTAAAAAAACTGAAAATCACAAAAAGGCAATAAAAGAACAAATCTTGATGACTTGCTCCCCGGCAACAGCGCCAGAAAAAGGGGCTTGTTGACGGTTAATAGTTGTATCAAAGTTCGTTTAGACTTGCAAGCGGACAAATCTCCCGTCGTAGTCAAGGGACCCTTCTTCCCTCGAGTGGTGAATCAAATCCGTGGAACAAATGTGCACGAAAAAGATGATCTAGTAATGCCAAGTAACTCCAATCTTCAATAGATAAAACCCTAATGCATCTAATCATAAGAATCAACACAAGAACGAATCTAATCTACTAAAGACCGGAGGTAACAAAGATAGAGGGGGTAGATAAACCGATCTAGAGAGATCGGGTTGAGCCTTTTGTTGAAGTTCCAAGCGAGAGAAGAAGTAGCAAATCAAATCTTCTTTAAACCGTGGTTTCCCGTTCAACTCCGAAAACGCCCGCCTTTCAGAGCCCTCGTTCTGTCACAACGTACTCCTATTTATGCGGGTAGTCTAGGGCAAGTCCGAGGACAAGTCGAGTTCTTTCGGGAGATCAGGCGTGCACCTCTAGCCGCCGCGGCTACAAGAACACCCTATGTGATCTATCTCGAGAATAGATCTAAAATAAGTAAAGCCGATCGAAAACGAAGACTTCGGAGAAACACTTAGTCGCTAAGAATCGGATTCAACTTGATACATCAACTAGTACAATGATATGTGAACAAGATCACCACCAGGATCCTACCTTGATCTTGCTTCTAGCTCCGGGAACTCCGACGTGGTCTTCCTTGCAAGGTTCCCACGTCGGCTAGGGAAACCCTAGTCAACTAGCTCGACCCTCTCCTCTCCGGGATGGTGTCCCTCTCTTCTCTGCTCCTCGGTGGCCGACGATGATTCATCGATCTGTGGCTCTTAACCCCGAGGCTATAAATAGCCCGATTGGGGCTAGGTCAAAGGGGGAGGAAAATGGGCCCTAGACTAGGCTGGGCCGGCCGGCCTGGGCTGACCGGCCTGGGCCCATCCAGGCCCAGTTGCCTGCCTCCTTCGCGTGGCGTCGGTTCTCGAGTCTTCTAGATCCTTCCCCTTATGCATGTGGGCCCTTGTCGTCAGTTTCTCTCCGAGTTGGACATAGTTCCTTGTCCCGCAAGATTCGACACTTTTCTGGGTAGGTCCTCGGAGTTTGTCTTCTTCTCGGGTTTGGTCCCTGGTCTTCTTGGAGTCGAGTTTGCTTCATTGCATGACTTGTACGGGGGTTCAAGGTCTTGTCACAAGGTGCTTAATGAACTTATCCCAGAAATCTTGCTTTCTACGTCAAAACCCTGCATAAACACTAAACTCCAAAACAGACATGCATGAATGAACTTGTTAAACCAAGGGGGTTTGTACCAATGGATAAAGTATAAAACTTATGTCAACACGGAAGGTAAACTCATGGCTAGGTTGACGGATTTTCACCGTCAACATTGGCCCAGCTCTTGTGCGATCTGCGGGTTGGAAGTGGTATATCCTTGTTGTGGTGGGCGACTATTCTCGGTATGAGTGGGTGTTCTTTCTCGGGGATGAGGGAGAGACATTTGGTTTTGTTCGAGATCTTGTCTTGAGGTTGAGGAACGAGAGGCACGGAGATGCCATACGAGCAATCCGTAGTGACAATGGCTCAGAATTCAGAAACTCTCATTTTGAAACCTTTTGCCATGACTTGGGTCTTGAACACCAGTTTTCGAGTCCGTATACGCCTCCCCAGAATGTTGTTGTGGAAAGGAAGAATAGGACCTTGTGTGAGATGGCTCGGACGATGCTTGATGAGCATAGGACTCCGAGAAGATTCTGGGTTGAGGTGGTGAATACCGCGTGCTATGTGTCAAACAGGATCTACCTTAGAGTGCATAAGAAAAAATCCTGCTATGAGTTGTTGCACGGTCGCACACCCAAGGTGAGTCACTTCCATGTCTTTGGTAGCAAGTGCTTTATCCTTAACAAAGGGAAGAAGTTGGATAAGTTTGAGGCTAGGTCGGTCGATGGTATTTTCTTTGGTTATGCATCTCACTCTAGAGCATATCGTGTGCTCAATCTTGAAACTAACCAAATCGTGGAGACTTGCGAGGTAACCTTCGACGAGACACAGCCACGTAGTCAGCTTGTCTTTGATTGTGCAGGTGATGATGAGCTTGGCGAGGAGATCTTTAAGGAGGAGGAGCATGAACTTGGAGATGATGAAGATGGCGGTGTGGTGCCCCCGGCGGAATATGTACCTACTACTTCGACTACAGTGGTTGACGACCCCTCTCCTACACCTACGACGACGAATCAAGATCGAGGAGAAGCTACAGTTGAGGGGGAGGTAGGATCAAGGCGAGAACCTCCCCGGTGAGTAAAAGTGGATCACCCAGCTTTAAGAATCATCAGTGACTTTTGAAACAATTCTTATTTCGCTCATGCTGCATTTGTTGCTACTTTTGAGCCCAAAGACATTGGACACACACTATCTGATCATAATTGGGTTAATTCGATGCATGAGAAGTTGGAGAACATTGAGAGAAATCAGGTTTGGGAATTGGTTGACCCCCCCCCCCAGGGTGTAAGCCGATTGGCACAAAGTGGGTGTGGAAGAACAAAGAGGGAGAGAAAGGAAGTAGTGAGAAATAAGTCGAGGCTTGTTGCTCAAGGGTTCAGTCAAAAGGAGGGGATCGACTACGAGGAGACCTTTGCTCCCGTAGCCCGTTTGGAGGCGATAAGGATCCTTCTAGCCTTTTCTGTGGCTAAAGGTTTCAAGTTGCACCAAATGGATGTGAAGAGTGCTTTCCTGAATGGTGTGTTGGTGGAAGAAGTGTATGTGAAGCAACCACCGGGGTTTGAGAGTGAGAAGTACGCTCACCGGGTGTACAAGTGGAGGAAGGCGTTGTACGGGTTGAAGCAGGCGCCTAGAGCTTGGTATGGTAGGTTGAGGGGGTTCTTGTTTGAGAGAGGTTTTGAGATGGGGAAGCTTGATCAGACCTTGTTTCTACTTAGGCAGGGCAGAGATATCCTGATTGTGTAGGTGTACGTGGATGATATTGTCTTTGGTGGCTCGTCTAACTCTCTTGTTGCAAGTTTGCAGAGGATATGAGCAGGGAATTTGAGATGAGCATGATGGGTGAGTTGCAGTTCTTCCTCGGGTTACAAATCGAGCAATCAAAGGATGGAACATTTGTGCACCAAGCTAAGTACAACAAGGTCATTGTGCGGAAGTTCAAGATGGAGGACTCCAAGGCTATGACGACGCCGATGAGTACGACTACAGCTCTTGATGCGGACGAGGAAGGTGAACACATGGACCAGAAGGAGTACCAAAGCATGATCGGGTCACTCCTACTTGATGGCGACGAGGCCAGACATCCAGTTCTCGGTATGTCTGTGCGCTCGTTTTCAAGCGTCTCTGAGGACTTCACATCGGCATGCGGTGAAGCGAATTTTCAAGTACTTGCGTCACACTCCCGACTTCGGCCTTTGGTACTCCGCATCCTCTTCTTTGGCGCTTCATGGTTTTTCAGATGCGGATTTTGCTGGGTGACGGTTGGATAGGAAGTCTACTTCTGGGACTTGCCAGTTTTTGGGATCTTCTTTGGTGTCTTGGTCTTCCCGCAAACAGTCGAGTGTCGCTCAATCCACTACCGAGGCAGAGTACATTGCCGCTACTAGTTGTTGCTCTCAGCTCCTTTGGATCACGTACACCATAGGTGACTTTGGTGAGGAGTATACCCTTGTCCCACTTCAATGTGATAGCACCAGTGCCATAAGTGTTGCAAAGAACCCGGTACTCCATTCCAAAACTAAGCACATAGAAGTGAGGTATCATTTTCTGAGAGACAACGTAGAGAAAGTAAAGATAGCCTTGATCCATGTACCTACACATGACCAACTAGCCGATATTTTCACCAAACCCCTAGATCAAAAAACTTTCACTCGTTTGCGCGGGGAGCTTGGTGTGTGTTTGATTTCTTGAGATGGGTGTGTGGGAGCTCCTTTGTAGCATATGTATAGTTCTCTTTGTGCATTTCTTGCATTTGACATGGCATATGTAACATGATGTATAGGCATCCTTGTATCTTAGATTGCATGCATTTTGTATCATATGCATTGGATAGGAAAACCTTCTCCTATATACATTGTTCACCATGGAATGCTATTTATGTCTCTGTGAGCTTGTTTAGTATGCTATGGTTAGTTTTGCTTAGCTCTTGATAATCTTGAATTATAATCCATGGTTGATGGCTATGTTTTTTTTTTGAAAAATTTCACATATATGCTCTCTCATGTGTAAATGCCTTTATATGATCTTGACATGTTTTAGTGGCTTGGTTATGCTTAATTTGTGGTTGGATAGCTAGCTTATTGATCATATGGAGCCAAAGGCTCATTCGCCATCATGAATGTTTAGCCCTATTGCTTGATATTGTGAAGGGGCATAAGTTCCTTTTTGTCGCAAAGACATTTCATGTGCCAAGTTTGAATCTGGAAATGAAATGTAAAATGCTTGAAAATTGTGCACCCATGTCATATGTGCTAAATTTAACTTGCTTTTGGTGCTAAACCGTTGCATGATGTCTACCAATGATAAGTCTCATATATAGAAGTAGACACATGGCTCGGTGGCTTTGACATGACATGAGGTGCTTGTGGGTGTTTGTGATGGTCTTATGAATAGAATGGTTGTCCTAGCATGAAGTTTGTGTGGCTTAGCCATTTTGACATGTTTTGATCATGTTTAGGACTTTGCTCATGAGAGGTAAATTTTTCGCAAAATTGTCCAAATCCATCTTAGCTTCGTCCAATGGTTGTGAAACTTGGTGATCTTGTAGTTGATTTCAGTACAAAGCTATAGAGTATCCAACTTGCTCATTTGGGCATGTGTAGCATCCTATGTTGAATTTTGTCTATTTGAGAAGCTCTAGGTTTAAAGTTTTGCATTTTTGGCTTAATTCATGCATTGCCAACAAGGGGGAGAAGTTTGAGCTTGAAATGGCTTGCTGGATGCATTTAAAAGGTTTTCAGGTGGTTTTGAGCCATTTCTGGGCTCTGGTGTGCACCGGTCTGACCGGTCTGAGTCCTGGTTTTGTGCACATGTTGAGCACCGGTCTGACCGGTGGTGGTGACCGGTCTGACCGGTGAGAGCTGAGTTGTTGCAGCTGCCTTGTTTCAAGTGGTGTTTTGCATGCATTCGTCCAGGGGAGTTGCATTGGTTCAGGGGGAGCTCTTTGTGGTTTTTCGAGCTTTGGTCTGGTGGTTTGCGCTCTTTGGTTGAGCATAGTTTTGTCTCGGAAGTGTCGAGCCGTTACCCTTGCCTAAGGGGTCTGAGACTTGTCTTCTTCAAGTGATCTTGCTCTTTGCCTTTGTTTGGTTTTCGATCGCTTGTTCGAGTTTTTTTATTCGTTTCTTTTCTTTTTCTTTTCTCTCGTGTTACTTTATGTGGGTGTTATCAATGCACTCATCAAGGGGGAGATTGAGGACCATGTGTGGTTCGAGGACCGGTGGATGATCGCTTCCTAGTGTGATGAGTGATTGACAACGTTGTGTGCACTGATTCTTGGCTAAGTATTGCAAGTGCATGTTGCGGCTTGACTCGCATTGGTGCTGGTGAAGAACAACTATCATCTTGTGTTGAATATACTTTAAAGCTTAAGGTTAGCTATCATGCCGTAAAGGGAGTAGAGCTCTAATGCTCCCTTGGACCCATTCAATACGTCGTGTCCATCATTGGTCTAGTCACGATTACCTTCGCGTAGTGATTGTATGAGAGGAGGGAAAGGGCGAAACCGTGGTCACAACCCTCGATAGATTAGATTGGTTTTCTTGTTTAAAGCGATTGCATGTTCTAGAATCATAGACCCATGGGCGAGTGTCTTATCTTGATTGCTTAATCATTCTCTCTAGTGTAGTTTAGTTGTTTTCTAGTTTAATCATAGTTAGGGTTTGATTAGCTAGTGTGTAGAGGTAGATAGGCCTGTAAATGGTTTGGGTTGAAACAAATTTAATAGGGTGGGTTTTGTATTGGGCTTTCCCAAGGTGGGTGCTAATGGGTTGATCTTGTTAAGAGTTTGATTTGGTTTGGGCTTTACTATGTAGCAGTTTGGTGTGTCAGCGGTTTGGGGGAGAGTGAAACGGTTTTTGATGGGTTACAACCCATGGACTGTGTGTCGTGGGCTTTAGTGGGTCGTCTCCGGAGTCCGGACTCCGCTTCTCTCGTTCGCTGTTCGCACAATCGCACTCGCACTCGCCTGTCGCCTCCCTTCTGCCGCCGCCGCCGCACTCGCCTCGCCTCCCTTCCCCTCGACGCAGCATCGACGCCTCCGCCCCTCCGCCCCCCGCCTCCCATCCAACTCCATAGCCGTCGGACTGACGATCTCTCCATAAAGCAGCGGCCAAGCAGTCCAAGATCTAGAGGTAGGAGAGCAGTCCAATCTCTAGAGGGAGGAGCAGTCCAAGATCCACCGCGGCGCTGCTCCGGCGGGGCAAGGAAAAGGCGTCCGCCCTGCCGACGCCTCGCCTGCCGAGGACCACTCCCGCTCCGGTCCATCCTAGGGTTGGAGCAACTCCCTCCTCCTCCCCCTCCTGCGGCGGCGGCGGCTGCCTCCTCCCGCCGAGGCCGGGGCCAGCGGGGGCCTTCTCAGCAGGTAGGTAGGCTTCAGAAGCACTGTCATTTCCGTTTTCGTTTTGTGGGTAATTTTAGGATCTGTAATTCTGTACCATCTTGGGATAGTAATGTTTAGCAATGAAATTGGGTACGACGTTGTAGCAAGAATCGATGTGTGGTGGGATCAGTGAGCTGGAAATTGCATCTCAAGCAACTCCATGCTGCAGCAGCTGGCGATCTGCCTCCGGTTTGACGATGGAGTAATCACTATGCTGTAGTGTGCTAAACCTGATTGTTTGCTAGCACGGGCTCTGAAGTCTGAAGGCTGAGTGAGTGTGTTCATGTGAAGGGAAAAGGTTTTGAGTTTGGAAGCTGCACTGCATACATGTTTTGCACGAAAGGATTTCATGTCCTCTTCCTAGCCACTGAAGAGAGTGACGATACCATGATTTGCTTGCGAATTTTGCCTGGATTATGCTCTGTTACTATGCTATTTAGTAGCTGGACTTGGCTGGGGACTTGGGGTTGCAAATTCTGTTTCCTATCCGGTCATGTTTCCTGTTTTGGTATTACCGTAGATGTGATAGTAATGAAAGCTATTCGTTACTATCAGGCCTTTTATTTTTATGGAACTCACATGAGCTGTCTTTGGTGGCCTTAGTACTGGAGTGATTAAGCTTATTTCTGAATCTATATTATATATTTACCCTGGAGTCTTCCATTAGTAGTGGACACATTTTCAGTTTGCAAGTTGCAAACTTGGCTGTCCCAGTCTCCTACTCACATCTTTAGGATTTCTTTATCACATCTTTTTTTCTGTTCCTACCAATTCCTTTCATCATGGTTGCTCTACTTAGACTAGTTCACGAGAGGTAACCTGGTTCTGGTTGGTATGTGACCTCGCGGGTTTAGCTGCCTGCTTACACTGAATCAATTGTTGGCTGAGCATGTTTAGGTTTTTTTTTGCTAATTAGCAGCTTTGAACTGATTGGGGAAAATTAGAGTAGTGTGGACAGATCCATGCATGTCATAGTAACCGAAAGCGTGAGGTTGTTCCCTAATTGCCATTTGGTTGGTTGGGTTCATTTGTTATTCACAAATCGAAAGCGAGACTTCATGCTGTCTGATGCTGCAATGGCTTCTCCTGGTTTCGCCCGTGATCAGTTTTTTCCCACCGATTCAGGGGGTGGTTGTTGATTCAGTTTCAGGGGTTGTAAACATAGATAGTGCATTATTGTTTATTGGAACTTCTGGACTGTGATCTTTTTAGTTTGCAAATGTTGTTGAGATTAGTTTACAAATTCCTAGTCACATCGAACAACAAGTGGGGCAGGGAGGAATTTGTTGTTAGTACTAGCTAGAACCTTGCTTCCTAGTCACATTTCCAAACTGGGTTATCAGCCAATCTTCTTGTGTAGTAGGTCTACTTTCAGTTATTGTACTTAGCTGTCTCATTTGATTATCAGTTATTATGGTCTAGTATGTTACATCACTTGGAAATGCTAAACACAGAGTCCTCCCATTTTTAGAGTATCCATGCAGGTCTCTGGTTCAGTCACCACCTCTGTTTTGGCCTTTGCTGGCTATCCGTAACTCTTTGTCATGAACCTTATTTGTGCCACTTGTCACTAACCATTTTACATTTGTATGCAATTGCTGCTCTATTTTCCATCGATAACATCACTATTTTAAAATACAAGTGATAAGCGGGGGTAGGTAGACAAAATTGGCGCATGGTTAGTCATAGAACAACAAATAAGATGAACCAATTAAACAACTTTGCATGGCATCTGTGTTTATTACATGATTCTGAATTAACATTGTTCTTCCCATATGCTTTATGTTGTCTAGCATGTCAACCAACACCTCTACAAACACTTCAGAAAGCTCAGATGATTCTACCCCAACACGTGTCAAAAGGTCCAAGGTGTGGGAATATTTGGAGCCAAATTTAGTAGAAACTGATGATGGTTTTAAAGCTGTATGCAAGTACTGTCGACTCCAATTAAGTACAAAGTCTGGAACAAGTAGCCTTAGAACCCACATTCAAAAGTATTGCCATGTAATCGGTGGTGATGAAAGGAATAGGTTTGTATCAACAATGAAGAAGCCTATAGATTTTCTTGCCATCCCTCTCAGTACGGTTCCTTCTGAGTCTGCTTTTAGTCTTGAAGGTAGGATTCTTGGAGAGTCCAGAAGCTCATTAAATGGAGAGATGTTAGAAGCCCTCGTGTGTGTGCCAAAGACTGGTTATTCAAGGAAAAAGGTGTAAGCAATGAAGGTATACCCTTATCCCCTTATCCAGTTTTTGACGTTTTTCACATTCTCATTGTCATTTGAAATTACTCACAATATTATCATTTGCATTACATGTCAAGAAGTTAGTGAAGATCAGTCTACCGAAAGTGATATGGTCACCGTTGTCACCCCATCGGGAATAAGTGTTTCGATTCCACGTGAGGATCTCACTCAAGTTCCCACCTTCTTGTGAAGGTATCATCTTCTTGTAACTAAGATTTGCATATCAGGGTACTTTAATTTGTTAGGTGCTATAATTGATGAGAAAAAGAGACTACACATCGTCTGTGGTCTTAATTATTTGCATTTCTAATTTTTTAACTTCTAACAATTATTTGCATTTCTAATTTTTTGTTGCTTAATTGGTGAATGGTCTACTACTCTACTTCATATTAAGTCACTAACCAAAAACACCGAGCTAAACTAATAAGTGAGCAACACTTTTATATACTCCAGAACCTTTCAGACTGGTTATTGCTTAAATATGCAGTGCATGCTCTTTTATCCAATATGTCCCCTGTTACATGTTATGAGACGTTTGAAACAGAGGAAGTTTATCAGAAAGTTGTACTCCATATTAGCGTTTGACATGCATAATTTTTTGGGAGGAGTTGACATGCTAAACTTGTTTTTTAGTTGACATGCTTAATCATACAGGATCAATTGAAGAGGCATACCATTTTCCTATCTGTTATGTTTGATATTGGGTTCTCGGTTTTCATTCCAGAATTTATGAAGCTTTCTTACATCAGATCATTCATAGGTCGAGGTGTCCTCACTGCAGATGCATTTGTAGTTCCTCGAGTATGTGACATCACTTGATTTTTGCTAAGTTTTTTCACTCTATCTTCACTTATGCATGCAGATACTGAAGAACACTAAGGTTAACAGAAGAGGAGGAGGGCCTGGGGGTGGGAGCACTGCCGGCGGAGACAGCCAATAGCTGGTGGCCTCTACATGCAAACTGGTCTGGTAGCATTTGGAAGAAAAGCAGTAGCAGCCAGCAGGGCAGACATGCCTCTTGATAGTACATGTAGTTTGGTAGTCTTGCTTGGCTGACCGCCAAATTTGCACTGTGCAAGAAATCCACCGATCTGTCCTAAGAAGGAGAAGAACCCGGTACAGCGGCTGCTGAGGAGGACCAGTCGCCAGCTGTTCAGGAGTCCACTCCCCTTCCCCAGACTGAGACCGTGGTGCCGGGCGCAGAGGCTGCGCCACCGAAGGCCAGTGCAGTGGAAAGTACGTAGACTTCGGCGATGTCGCTTGCCTTAAGTAGTAGTCATAGCCCCCGGGTACTGACGCCGCATGTCTTGTGTTGACAAAAACACAAGTCGGGGGGACCACAATCCCTGAAGCCGTGCCAGTTGAGGGCATCACGCCGGAAGCCGCTGTGCTGGAGGGAGCGACTACCAGACCAGAAGTACCAGTAGTCCCCGAGCCCACGGAAGAGGTGCACGATGACCCGCTCCCGGAGTCGAGCATGGACGTTGTCATGAGGTCGCCAGAAATCCAGGACGCGGAGCCGATACGCTCGGCGCCGATGTCAGAGGCTGCACCGACTAGTCGTGTCGGGCTGGAGCTTTTGTCAGATGACCTCATCGACCAGGCGATGGTAGCTCGGAACTTGGAGACGATGCGCCGGACCGAGCAGTGGATGAAGGTACGTGACGATACCCTTGAGTAGTCGAATTCCGCGAGGAGTGAATATCCAAGTAACTGTTGTTGCCTTGTGCAGGTTGTCGTGGAGAGATCCCGACAGAAATCCGATATGCTCTAGGGATATGGCGATACAGTGCTCTGGGCGGAATCGCTGGAGAAGGAGCTCAATAAGGCCAGGAAGCACACCACCATGATGCAATCCAAGCTAGATGGAGCCTTCTCCCAGTACCACAATGAAGTACAGGAGATGCAGGCAAAGAGCGATGACATGATTCGCAAGAACAACTCGTTGCGCCAGAAGAATAAAGGTATGCCGCCGTAAGCCTGTCGAGTACTTATTGCGGGTACCTTGTAGTAATCTGACACGTCTTGTTTGAGCTATTGCAGATCTTGAGGCCCGTGTAGACCAGCTGTAGGCATTGAAGACCGATTTGAAGAACATCATCTACCGATAGAAGGATGCCCGCGAGGTACTTGAGTACGAATGTAAGCAGCTGTCTCATGAATGTGTCATGCACATAGAGCTTCGTGAAGCCTCGGACCGTGATCTTGTCAATTGCTATAAATCTCTGCAGAAGCTTAATGAAGGTAGCGAGAGGTTGCGTGGCCAACTCAAGGTGCTTGAAGAAGCCGCACTTCCGATTGCGAGATTGCTGGTGCCTCACCCGGGCGGGCCCAAGATAGCTTCGTTGGTGGATCGGTTGAAGAAAGCCCCCAGTCGTCTGGCTACATATGTCAAGCATCTGGCGAAGTCCATCCCGAACCAGGTCTTGGTGTATATGAAGTTGTACTTCCCCAAGGCCCCGGTAGATGTAGTCGCGGGTGAACGAGCCGCGAATTGCATGGACGACCAGTACAAGGAGCTGCTGGAGCATATGGCGTCCATCGCGGAACAAGTCGCGGAGAAGCTGAACCTCCAGTAGTTGTCCTGTAGGGTTAGCTTACAGCAGCAGATGTAATATAAACAATGTTATGATGAACTTGTTTAAGTTTGAATGGAAATCTCCATGATATATTGCTGAAATGAGTACTCGTTGTCGCTGTTGGTATGTGCGGAGTGCTCGGCATGGAGGTGTTGCGAGTAGTAGTACTCGATAGTAGATCCATTGCAGCAAATCACAGTAAATGAGTTGACTAAAAATCAAACTTTATTACTGAAGAAATAGTACACCTGGATGACTAGGGCCGTATACAAGTGTAGTCGCCTGGACCCGAAGGCTGCCTACGGCTTATGTAGTGCTAGTACCCATGGCCGCTTACAGCTGTAGTTCTGTTCGTAGCCGTATAGGCTGGATCTAAGAGCACATGGTCTCTTTGTAGACCACTGCTAGAGTCCTTGATGCTCTGAACAGCCTGAGATCCGTCAGTAGCCGTCGACGCTGGATCTTTGAGTAGAGTAGTCCGGAGACTAGTGCTTGGACCCGGAGGCCACTTACAGCGAAGAGCCTAGTAGTGGTCATATAGACTTGGACTCCCGGAGAGTAGTTGAGAGACTACGTGTAGAATCGACACAGCTGGTCGATGTTCCACGAGTTGCTGACGTTGTCGCTTTCAAGTGTTTGGAGGCGGTACGAGACTGGTCCGGTCACCTTTGCAATCGAGAAGGGTGTCGGTGTTTTAGACCGGCAACCTACTACGGGGAGTACTCGAAGTAGATGAATGTGGCCTCGCCGAGATCGGTAACTCGAAGGAAGAGACACGTGGCACACAATTTAGGCAGGTTCGGGCCGCGAGGTGCATAATACCCTACGTCCTGTATGCTGCGTACCTCTGGATTGATTGGGTACGATTACGATATGGTGCAATTGTACGCCGTGAGATGAGATGATGAGAGAGGGGTCCCTGCCTCGCCTTATATAGTCCGGGAGGCAGGGTTACAAGTCGGAATAGGGAGAGAGTACTAGTCGAGTACGTCTAGGAGTCTTCCATACAATGCGGGACATGTACAGCTTCCTAACTGAGTACTTCTCCTCCGTAGTCCTTGTGCTTCACACCATCAGGTGCTGTGCAGCGCAAGTCGGGTAGTCCCAGGGGCCCACCGAGTAGTCGGTCCTGGTACCCACTGAGGTAGTGGTCCCAGGGAGGTCCATACGTCAAGCCCCCGAGTACTTTGTAGTGGAGAAGGATAGCTTAAAGTAGTCTTGACGGCCTTAACGAGTAGTCCTCAAGCGTCCCCGAGTACTACAAGTCAAAAGTCCCCAAGAGTAGTCGAAGCATCCCGAGGCTGGAATGTACTCCAGTTGATGTTTGTGCAATCCTGAAGTCTTCTCGAGTAGTCCCAAGCGTCATCGAGAGCTGCCCTTGAAGGTCTTCAACAATGCCCGTGTTGCCTTGAAGCCGAAGCTGATATGGAAGTGCGATTGCAAAATCGCACTCTATATGGAGTAGCCCCCGAGCCTTAGGTTGAGTTGTAGACTCTAGCTGAGGTTCCATCTGAAGTTTTGGCAAGAATATCCCGAAAAATCCGGAGAAAAACCGAAGGACACATGGCACGGAGCCCCGAGCCTTGAGTCGAGTACTTCCTCTCGAATTGAAGGGTCATCTTGTAGAATGTGTCCTGAGATGCTCCTGAGTCTTGTCGCTTCCCAGGTAGTCGAGTAGAGGTAGCCGAGCCCCCGAGGTGAGGCGCGTCAACTAGTTGAAGTTGAAGAGTCACGCGCGGCCGCTGAGTCAGCCGAGCGCAGACTTATCCATCCGGCCGTTGGAGGGCCGTTTTGACTTATAAATAGAAGCCGAAACCCTTAGGGTTTTTCACCCCATGCAGCAGTAGCCATTCCCAGTAGATCTTGGCCAGGAATGGCCGCACAGTGCACGCCGCGGCCGTTGTAGATCTGAGTGCGCCGCCGCTGAGAGCCACCAGAGTAGCCCCGAGCGAATGCGCGTGAAGACACCGTGCACTTGGAGGATGAAGCCGTCTCCGTCGAAGAATGCAAAGGCCGCCGCCACGGGGAAGAAGAGGTCCCGCGAAGAGGCCACCGGATCTGCCGCAGGGACATCACCGCCGGTGTCCCCGCCGTGGCCAGATCCAAACCGCGAGTGGAAGAAGTCAAAGGCCAAGACCGAAGACCTGCTAGCCCTTCTCAACAACGGATTCATCCGGGAGAAGGAGGTGGACATGTGGAGGGCCACCGCCGGGGATCCGTACCCGATGGAGAAGAATGAAGATGAGATCCCAATGTTCACGCGGTTCGTGGAGCGCGGGCTTTCTCTCCCTGCGAGCAATTTCTTCAAGGGGCTCATGGGGTACTATGGTGTCGAGTACCTCAACCTCAACCCCAACGGTATTTTCCACACTGCCGTTTTTGTACATTTCTGCGAAGCTTTTCTGGGGATCAAGCCCCATTGGATCTTGTTCCGGAAGTTCTTCCAGTTGAAGCCGCAACCCAGCGCCAGCAACCAGCGGGTAGTCGGAGGGGCGGGGATCCAGATGCGGGAGGACGCCGCCGAGCAGTACCTCTCTGTTGACGGATAAAAGACGTATCCCTCTACGATCCTCAAGCGTACGGACCCCATACCTTTTTCACCACGGGATTCCCAAGGTTCTTGTCAATCCGCAGAGCAAGGGGATTACTAGCGCTTAACCAAGTACTAATCTAGTTGAATGGAAAACCTTTGAAAGAGTATTTATCTAAAGGTAAAACAATCTAACCTAAGTTAATCTAAGTTAAGTTGATCAAACAAATCTAGGGTTAAACTAGATGGTAAAGGGGTGAACACAAGAGAGTGATTAAGAAAGATAAGCGTTCCCTCCCTAGGATCTAGGATAACATGGTATGCATCTACTACACGAAAACGGTAAACCAATCTACCAGGGGTTGTGACAACGGTTTCGCCCTTTCCCTCCTCTCGTACTGTCACTACGCGAAGGTATTCGTGACTAGACCTATGATGGACATGGTATGTTGATGGAATCTATGGGAGTAGCGGATATCATACGCCCGAAAAACACGGTAGCTAACCTTAATCATCAAAGCATCATCAACATGAAAACAATAGATTGAAACCACAAATCGAGTAGCAATCACATAGCATGTATCCATCTAATCCTAGGGATGAACGGAGACATTACCCCATCATCTTACATGGATTGAAGCACATAGGGGTGATGGAGACTCCGGAGAATGTCGTCGATGAATATGGCGGCGATGGAGCTTGGGAACACCCCTAGGCCAGCGGCTTGGAGTCCTCCTCTTGCTTCCTTCTCTCCGCCGGCGTTGATCCTTGCGACGAGCTCATCTAACTCTCTCCCTCATCTTGCGGCGGCGGTGTTCTGGTGATTGGCGTCGGTAGGATGATTTGTTCGATGTGTCGGTCGACGGCGGCGGAGGGAATAAATAGATGAACACCTAGGGCAAAGGGGGGACCAAACCGACCCCGGAGTGGGCTGGGCCGGTCGGCCCAGGCCGGCCGGCCCAGAGCCCACTTCGGCCCGGTTCGGCCCCGGTTTCCTCCCCGGTTGCTTCTCGCGTGATCCCTTATTTGTGTGCACTTGCCTGTGGGCCTTTGACGTCGTTTCCTTCACGGTTAAGGCTTGAATCCTTGCTATGCAAGCTTCGCTGTTTTCTGGTTGAGTCCCTGAAGATTTGCACGTTGACGCTTCGGTCCTCGGGTCATTTGGAGTCATGTTCATCGTGTATCTTGACTCTTGTCGGGCTTCATGATCTTCTTCCAAAGTGCTTGGTGAACTTATCCCGAAAGTCTCCTCATTAGCGTAGATTTCCTGCGTAAACAACAAACTCCAAAATCGACATGCAAGTGTGAACTTGTTATATCATTAGTATGCCTAGTGGCCGGTTAGTTGCAAATCATAATCGAAACCAATGTATAACAAGTACTCTAGGTTGACGGAAATTCACCGTCAACATCTCCCCCATGCTTAAACCTTGCTCGTCCTCGAGTAAGTGGTCCTCGCTTAAAAGGGAAATCAGCATTGCCTTCCAAATGTTATCCCTGCACTTAGTCATTCATGACGAGACAAATTGCTCTCTCTTAAAAATTTATTTTTAAGGTTCAAGTTGTGACCGGCTTCTTTTTCATTATGGAAGATAGACTAACAATAAAGAACAAGCCACATTTAACACGATGCTCTCAAACTTAAGTGAACTTCAAACCATTACCTTGTCACATGGAAGATTTTCAAAAAGATGCATATCCAACATAAGTGAAAATCTCTTGCAAGAGCTCATGGAACACTCATCTCATCAAGTCACTCAAGCCTATACTAGATTATTTTCAACCTACTCTACTCATATGTGATAGTGGAAGGCTTATGTGGAGCTTGGAAGGATAAAAACAATCCTAGCAAAACATACATCCGAAATATTGTCAAATTAAGAGAGAGATCTATTGGAATTACTGAGACTCGTCAAAAAGGCCATGGAAAATAAATGTTGGAAAGAGAGAGGGATGAAACACACACATTTAGATAAGTGGACATGTGCAAGTGGCAAATGGATGATCCCGAGGCACGAGTGAAGTCCTCGTTATCGGATTGCACATGGTTGGAAGATTTGAGTATGGATTTATCATCAAGGCACTTGAGAACTTATGAAGCAAAAAGAACCGAGGAGCATCTTTATTTTTTTTTTCCTTCTCATTTTTCTCTCTTTCTTTTTTTCACTTTATTCTTCCTATTTTTCTTACTTTTCTTTTCTTCTTATCATATTTTTTCATTTTTCATTTTTTTTCTTTTTTTCTTTTGCTCCTCAAAACTTTTTGCAACATAATACTTACATAGCATTTGTGTCAGAGAATGACTCCTCCCCCATGCTTGAACGATGCTCGTCCTCGAGCATAAAAGAGAGGGGAAATGACTGCTAAAGTAAGTATAAATTCCATAATCTTGCGGAATATTTGAATCTCCATCGAGAATTTTACTCCATACTCAAATTGGGTTGTGGACAAGGAGGTGATCACAAAAAGATGTTTTTGGTTTAGGGTGGATGCCCAGCAAAGTTTGTGAAATTTTCGATGTGAAAACCCACAATGCATAGACAAAAAGGCTAGCATGAAAAAGTTACACAAAGGAATGACCAGCTTCGTAGTCTCTAACCATAGAAATCAATCCTAATCCAACTCATCAAAACATATGTTTGCAATCTACGGGTTTTGTTATCATAAAACATATATGTATATGGCTTTGGTAGGTAGAACTTTGCAAGAGCATCACAAATATGTAGATAGCATAAAAGTTAAGTTTTCATAAAAACAACAAGTTATCCGGCTATCCATAAACTTAAATCAAAGAGCAAAGATATGTATGTGGGTCTAGAGCATAGTCATTTCACCTCCACAAATAAAAGAGCCGGTATTTAAATTAATTTCAGATCATATTATAGAGAGCAATTAGGCAAGACATGTATAACTTCATGTAGGTAAAACAAAGTGGCAACTTTCATCATCTTTCCGTAAGCATAGGCAATATAGAACATTGAGGTGAACACATGGTCATGCTTATCTATTGAAAGTAAAAAAACCTAGGTTGTCCTCCTAGTAGCCATGTTATTGTTTGAAGAGAAAAACAAAAGGTTGCACCTAGTTGAGGTTGAAGGCATACTTACAAGCATTTGTGTTTGGAAAAGAGAAGGTCCATGGAGATGTTACCATCCTTTGTAATTCTTCGTTGCCTTCTTCCGACATCTCCATGTATCGATGTGGCTTTTGCTTTTGTCTTGATTTATTAATGCTCCTAAACTTATGAATTTGATCTTGTATGCTTAATGGAGTCATTGGTCACCCTTCTCTTCAATGTTGTCATCACCATCTCCTTTTTCTTGTTCTCATCGTCTCCTTGCTGTCTCTTTTTCATGGATTTCCCCCTGTCCAGAACAGAACATATATCGAAATATAGCTCTATTCAAAAGTTTATGAAATTACCTTTCCAACGTGTGGTCATTCATCGAAAACGGAGTTCAAACAAGGGAGCTATGTCCGTTTTACTTCAGCGCTGCGTGCTGTCCAAAACTGATTTCAGAACGTGTTGCACTCGGTGATTCGGACATAACCGCTTGTAGGAACCTCCGATTGTCTTGATTCTTGATTTGTTGGAATCGTAACTTCATGGGGCTTCTAAATATCCAAAAATACCCAGTGTTTTCCCTTCGAGACCATGCAGAATTTTGATGAGATCGATATCTTTTCGCGCATTGATCCGGTGATGTTAACTTCCGTGTTGAAGATTCAGGGTCTCCCCCATGCTTAGCATTTTGCTAGTCATGGAAGAAGAAGACAAAGCATTTCTTAGCCATCCTTCAATTTCCTTGTAGTGAGAGTCTTTATCTTGCCTGTAAGACGTTTTAAACGCACATTCTACCCCCAAGGTGACAGTTGGGAGTAGATAGAATTGCCAACAATCCAACAATGTCTCCTAAGATTCTTAACTTGTGGCATAATTAGTCTAATGTGGAATAAAAACCTAATGAGTGTACGTGGTGCAAGGTGTGTATGCACATGATAGGAAAGCATATAAATAAGACAATGTTTTCACCTAGTTCTAAACACCATGTTTACAACTAGGTTGCTGAATTTCTCCATAGCCATAAAGGTTAATATATCTAGGGTTAAAACACCATGTCTATCCCTAAATCAATAACTCTTATAGCACAAGAAAAATTAAGCGCATTGCAAAGCTTATAAACTAACCAAAGCAACATGAAAACATATGAAAAGCCAGCTAGGTTTATCGAACTTAACGATGATGGTCCGCAATCATGTTTAAACACCACATTTACACAAGATCACAAAAGGAAAATACCCATAATGCCTTATGAAGTATTAACATGGAAAATGAAGCATACATCATTAAGTATATAAAACAACCAAGCCAACTATGTGCAAAACATGTATACACAAAGAAACATCACGAGGACAACAAAATGCAATGCATGCAAATAAATAAATATGATCATGAACATGATGGTGGTTCTAAAAAGGAAAACTGAACTTAGATTAATAACCACAAGTTGATCATCATAAGATAGTGCCATTCTTTATTTTCTCTAAGAAAGTAGTAAAAATATAAAGAAACGGGTTGCCTCCCGAAAAGCGCTTCATTTAAAGTCATAGAGCTCGACTTTCTCACATACCTTCTTTTCGTTGCATAGCCATGGCCCTTCATGCAAGAATAAAAGGTACCAATGCAGCTTTAATTTACTTCCCATGTTGTGCTTGATCACTTATAGAAGACTTGCCCAAAGCATCCTTTTGTTTCATCGTTATCTCCTTCTTTATCATCCTTCGGTGCTGCCTTCACTCTATTATTTTTTTTAATGTCCAGATCAGAAAGTATACTCAAGCTCTCCTCCATTGCACAGTGCACAAAATTTCCTTTCCAACGAGTCTTTATTTGCTCAAATTGGACTCCGGACAAGAGAGTTACGTCCGTTTTACTTCGGCGATGAAATCTGTCCTGAAATTTCAGAACGCGCAACGCTCAATGTTTCCTCCATAACTCCTTGCACGAGTCTTCAAACTTGTTGGTTCTTGATGCTTTGGAATGGTAATTTGATGGAGCTTCTGAATATCTCATTTTCTTCATTTGTACACCTCTCAACAAGCTCTCAAATTGATGAAGACAGCAACATCCATCGCGGGATTCGGAGAGGTTGATGATTTATCTTGCAACTCTTTTAGGTATGACTTCTTTTTTTTCATTATTCAAGCCTTGTCTACATGGTTAGTGAAAATCGGGCCTTTCCCATCATATGATTCTTTAAGGTCATTAGCTTGACCAAGCACAAAGGATGATCGAGATTTACAAAATTTATTGTAAACATACACGTCCATAATTAACACCACATGTGAATTGTAGCAACAAGTCAAGGTGTAAATAAAAGAAGCATATGTTTCATGCATATCACTTAGCTCATCATTAGGCAAAGGTTCTTTAGGTGTGATATTAATTGGATCAAACATAAATGTTTCCTCTTTTTCATTCTCAAGAAAATCTAGCCTATCAACATGATCACTATTGGAACAAGGCATAGACATTAAACTATCATTCATACTATTGGTCGAGCATGAGTATTTGAATTTATCAACATCAATACCAATAATATCTTGAGATTTCAGCACGTACCTTGGCCTTAGAGATTTTTCAACAAGAGTGATATTTGGTTGATCAAGCGGTGTTGAAGGCGAATCGATCTCAACAAGTGTAGTTGCCTCTTCATCACCATCTTGCAATTTCTTCAACTCATCATGTGGAACATGTAATCCTTCAACTATGTACGTATTCATCTCTTCTTTGAAGTCTTCTTTATCAACCAGATCTTCATCTTCAAAGACTTGTATGTTGCTTTCTTTATCTTCCATGTACCACATGTCATCAAGATCGCTCATTGTTGATTCACTCTTTCCTTCATCCTTGAGTACTTCCATGTCTTGATTTGCTAGTGTGTAGGCTTCAATAGCACACAAGCTATCATCTAGCTTGAGTCCTATCTCCTCCCATTTATCCTTTGAGTCACTAGGCTCATCACGGTTGTACTCTTCTCTTCCTTCATCATAAATCTTTGAGTTGTCAAACCGGTCGATCCATCCTTCATCTCCTTCTTCTCTTTCTTCTTCAAACATCTTTTGGATCGACTCTCCACTCATCTCTTGATCAAATATATCTTCAACTAGTTTGGCAACATGTCGGTGTTCCTCCTTCCTTCGATAGTTGATTAGTGGGGCGAAATCAACTTGAACCCAACCGGATTGCTTGAACTCCGCCAATGGTCTAGCATTCCACATACTTCGGCCTACATTCATGTTAGTTTCAACATTTTTAACATCCGAAATGACTTCTCTTACCTTGGGAAGTGGATCTTCAATTTCTTGTATGGTCGGTTCATCTTCCTTGACCTTCGGTTCATCTTTTTCAGAAATTTCAGCAAGCACCTTGGGCTTGCTTTTGTCATTTTGCTCCTCTCGACAACATCTTTCCCAATCTCGTACTGTTCTTTGTCCATTGCTTATCCTTTGTAAGATTTGTGCAGCTTCACTAATTGTTTTATCCATTATATCACCGCCTGCACACATGCTTACAAAACGAGACGAGTTAGGGGTTAGTGAAAAATAAAATGTATGCAACATCAAGTCACCGGAAAATCCCAAGTTCGGGCCTCGCTCAAGTAGTTCATTAAAACGGTCCCATGCTTCATCAATTCCTTCATCCTCTCCTTGCTTGAAAGTGAGCACTTGCCTCCTTAAGTCTTGGACCCCTCGCTTATGGGAAAGAACTTCAAAAGAAATTTCTTCACTAGCTCATCCCAATTTCCTTTTGCTTCAACGGACGCAAGTGTGTACCATCTTCGCGCTTCATCTTCGAGAGAGAATGGAAAAAGATTCCACTTGAACCAAGCGGCCGGAACTCCTTTTTGTTGCACCGTGTTGCATAACATCGTGAATTCTTTAATGTGTCTATATGGGTTGTCATCCTCCAATCCTCTAAATGGTTTTGTCGCCACTAACTTGATGATTCCAGGCTTCACTTCATAGTGGGTTGTAGCAAACGTCAAATATGATTTTTGCATCTCAATGTCTTCCATTGACGGCATTGCTAGCTCCCTTAGCAACATCTCTTCGTCTTCCAATGGTGAGGTGAACAAATCCATCTAGGCACAAGAAAAGTAGAAAAAAAAACAAAAAAAAGATTTTTTTTTTTTTTTTTAGAAAATAAGGGTTAGGTGTTAGTAATCAACAAAATTAATACTAGATTAAACGTAGCAAACTCGGCTTGCTCCCCGGCAACGGCGCCAGAAAAAGGGGCTTGTTGATGGATAAAAGACGTATCCCTCTACGATCCGCAAGCGTACGGACCCCACACCTTTTTCACCACGGGATTCACAAGGTTCTTGTCAATCCGCGGAGCAAGGGGATTACTAGCGCTTAACCAAGTACTAATCTAGTTGAATGGAAAACCTTTGAATGAGTATTTATCTAAAGGTAAAACAATCTAACCTAAGTTAATCTAAGTTAAGTTGATCAAAGAAATCTAGGGTTAAACTAGAGGGTAAAGGGGTGAACACAAGAGAGTGATTAAGAAAGATAAGCGTTCCCTCCCTAGGATCTAGGATAACATGGTATGCGTCTACTACACGAAAGCGTTAATCAATCTACCAGGGGTTGTGACCACGGTTTCGCCCTTTCCCTCCTCTCGTACTGTCACTACGCGAAGGTATTCGTGACTAGACCTATGATGGACACGGTATGTTGATGGAATCTATGGGGGTAGCGGATATCATACGCCCGAAAAACACGGAAGCTAACCTTAATCATCAAAGCATCATCAACATGAAAACAATAGATTGAAACCACAAATCGAGTAGCGATCACATAGCATGTATCCATCTAATCCTAGGGATGAACGGAGACATTACCCCATCATCTTACACGGATTGAAGCACATAGGGGTGATGGAGACTCCGGAGAATGTCGTCGATGAAGATGGCGGCGATGGAGCTTGGGAACACCCCTAGGCCGGCGGCTTGGAGTCGTCCTCTTGCTTCCTTCTCTCCGCCGGCGTTGATCCTTGCGACGAGCTCATCTAACTCTCTCCCTCATCTTGCGGCGGCGGTGTTCGGTGATTGGCGTCGGTAGGATGATTTGTTCGATGTGCCGGTCGACGGCGGCGGAGGGGGAATAAATAGATGAACACCTAGGGCAAAGGGGGGACCGAACCGACCCCGGAGTGGGGCGGGCCGGTCGGCCCGGGCCGGCCGGCCCAGCCCACTTCGGCCCGGTTCGGCCCCGGTTTCCTCCCCGGTTGCTTCTCGCGTGATCCCTTATTCGTGTGCACTTGCATGTGGGCCTTTGACGTCGTTTCCTTCACGGTTAAGGCTTGAATCCTTGCTATGCAAGCTTCACTGTTTTCTGGTTGAGTCCCTGAAGATTTGCACGTTGACGCTTCGGTCCTCGGGTCATTTGGAGTCATGTTCATCGTGTATCTTGACTCTTGTCGGGCTTCATGATCTTCTTCCAAAGTGCTTGGTGAACTTATCCCGAAAGTCTCCTCATTAGCGTAGATTTCCTGCGTAAACAACAAACTCCAAAATCGACATGCAAGTATGAACTTGTTATATCATTAGTATGCCTAGTGGCCGGTTAGTTGCAAATCATAATCGAAACCAATGTATAACAAGTACTCTAGGTTGACAGAAATTCACCGTCAACACTCTCGTACAAGCTCATAGACTCCAAGCAAGACTGGAAGGCCAAGTGGTTCTACATCATGAACCACCATCTGGGTCTGCCGAAGCCGAGTGGGAAGCAGCCCAAGCACCACCCGTGGTGGAACACGAAGCCGGCGATGCAGGAAGGGATCCAGCTCCCTGAGTTGTTGGCGCGGATCAAGGTGCTGAGGGAAGTCGGGCTGAGGGCCGAGCACGTGGCCTTCAGCTTCATGAAGCGCAGGGTGCAGTCGCTGATGGTTCGCGACACTCTGGGGTTCGAGTACACTGGCGACGACGACACGTCACAGATGCCCGGAGACGAAGTCGACGACGACGATATTGTCGACCGGCTGGCTCGGATCTTCAAGGACATGCCGCCGTACACGGCGTGCCCCGTACCGGAGTACTCTGCCGCGCGCCCACCAAAGGAGGTAAGTAGCCGCACCCATAGTCGAGTACCCATTACGTGTGAGTAGTCGCACTGATGAGTTGTGTCTTGCAGGACGACTTGAAGGACACGTCTGTTGTCGTGGAGGACACGTCTGACGAGGATGACGAAGAGACACTGCAGGACTGCTTCCAGCTGCGGTCGAGGTTCAGCCGTCCTGGCTTGCCTCATGTGCCTCTTGTTCAGGATCCGCCGGCTAGCCTAGAGGCTAGTTTGGCCGAGCCGCAGCGGAAGCCGCACAACCTGGCCCGCAAGCGCGTGACGAAAAAATTTAAGGTCTCTGAGACCACACCCCAAGAGGTAAGTCGTCTTCACTAATGCGATCGAGTACTCGTGTCTCGAGTTGATGTGTCGAGGACAGAGCTTCCTTGTTTGCAGGAGTTGCCACCTACGAAGCCCGTTGATCAGGGCGACGAAGGCGAGTGGGGCACGGTGGGGGAAGTCGCTGGGAGTCGTAGCCCAGCCCCCACTGTTGAAGAACTCTTGGCGCAGATGGAGCGCCAGCCCCCTGCTCCCTAGGGGAGCACGAAGCCCGCTGCTGCTGCTGCTGCTAAAGAGGTGGTGGCCGCGGAAGCACAGGAGAGTGCTGCACCCACTGCTGTTAATGCAGAAGAGGCAGTAGCTGCAGAGGCACAAGAGGAGGCGCCCGCCGAGGCTGGACTGGTGGACATCACCAGCATCCTCGATGCCCCGACCGTGACGGTGGTCCGGTCAAGCTTGTAAGTGTTAGGTCTTCCCAAGTAGTACTTGATGTGGTAGTCGTGCTTGACTGACAACCGGCTTGTGTACTCTGCAGGAAGTCGACGGATCTGTCCTGGGAGGGGGATGAACCCTCTGCAGCGGTGGCGGAAGAAGAAGTCGCGTCGCCCACTGAGGAGTCCGCTCCCGCCCCTCAGGCGGAGCCCGAAGCGCCGGCTGCTGAGGCTACGTTGCCTGAAGCCAGCGTAGTCGAAGGTGAGTACTCTGCTGAGGTTGTAGTATCCCCGAAGAGTAGTCGTAGTCGTCAGATAACGCTGATGCACTTGTCTTCTCGTTGACAGGCGCTGAGGCCGAGGGGAAAGACATCCCATCGGTGGTGCCCATGGAGAACTTGACACCAGAGACTCAGGAGGCTACCGGAGGAGCCCCCGAGCTGATGGAGGTGGCCGCCGGAGGAGCCGCCGCGATGACAGGGGGAGAGGAGGCCACCACGCTACCAGAACCCGCTCTGGAGGTGGTCGTTTGCTCCCCGGAGATCCAAGACGCGGAGCCCATCCGATCTGCACTGATGACCGAAGCCGCCACGAGGAGTCGCGGTGGGGTCGAGTTGCTGGCGGACGACTTGGTCGACCCGGCAACGGTGGCTCGGCATCTGGAGGCGGTCCGCCAGGCCGAGCAGTGGATGAAGGTGAGTAGCCGTAACTCTTGAGTAGTCAATTCTGTAGTGTTGAGTACCCGTTTGATGTGAATTGTCTGTGCAGGACGTCGCTGAGAGGTCCCGCCTGAAGTCAGAGATGCTTCAGGGGTATGGTGATGCTGTGCTTTGGGCCGAGGCGCTGGAGGACCGACATGTGAAGTCCCGGAAGCACGCTGCTGCCATGCAGTCCAAGCTGGACGCCGCCTTCGCCAAGTACCTCAATGATATCTAGGAGATGCAGGCGAAGGGCGACGACTTGGTGCAGAAGAACAAGTCGCTTCGCAACAAGAACAAAGGTACACCCGCTGACTTGTTGAGTACTTGTTGGAGGTCGAGAGGTAGTCTAACCCACTGCTCCTTATTGTTTGCAGAGCTTGAGACCCGGGTAGAGCAGTTGAAGACTTCAGAGACGGACCTGAAGAAACTCTTCTACCGGGAGCAGGAAGCAAACCAGGTACTCGAGTTAGATTATAAGGAGCTTGCCTACGAGTGTGAGAAGCACATGGAGCTCCGTATTGCATCCGATTGTGACCTCGTCAACTGCTACAAATCGTTGTAGAAGCTGAACGAAGATTGCGAGAAGTTGCGGGCCCAGCTGAAGGAGCTTGAAGAAGCCGCGCTCCCCATCGCGAGGCTGCTGGTGCCTCACCCTGGCAGTCCAAAAATAGCGCCACTGGTGGATCGACTGAAGGAAGCCCCCAGCTGGCTGGCGGCCTACGTGAAGCATCTGGCGAAGTCGATCCCAAACTAGGTTCTAGCCTTCATGAAGTCATACTTCCCGAAGGCCCCCGTAGATGTAGTCGCTGGCGGACTAGCCGCCAACTGTACCGACGAGCAATATGTGGAGCTGCTGGAGTAGATGGCGCCCATTGCGGAGCAAGTCGCCGACAAGCTTAATCTCCAGTAGTTCCGTAATAGTTAGCTCATAGCAATAGATGTACAAAAACAATTGTAATTGTTTAAGTATTAATGAAGAAAAGTTCCGTCAATGAGTACTCGTAGTCGCGATCTCAGAGTGCGAAGTCCCATCGTGGAGTTGTCGCGAGTAGTTGTACTCGGCAGTAGTCCTGTTGAGGGAGGTAGACAGCAAAGAAGTTGATGAACGATCAAACATTATTACTGAAGAAGTACACCTGGATGGCCAGGGCCGTAGTTACATAGTAGTCGCCAGGATCCGGAGGCCGCCTACAGCTAAGTGGTGCTAGGGAGAGTAGCCGCTTATAGCAGTAGATCCGTAAGTAGCCGTGTAGGCTGGATCTAGGGGTACATGGTCTCTTAGTAGTCCGCTGCTAGAGTCCTTTATCGCTCGTCGCAGCCCAGGATCGGTAGGTAGCCGCGTGGGCTGGATTCTGGAGAAGAGTAGTCCGGAGACTGGTGCCTGGACCCGGAGGCCGCTTACAGCGAAGAAGTAGTCCGGAGACTGGAGCCAGGACCCGGACGCCGCTTACGGCGAAGGGGTCTTGATGTAGTCGTGTAGACTTGAGCCCCGGGGTAGTCGTGTAGACTAGGCGTAGAACCGACAGAGTTGGTCGACATTCCACGAGTTGTTGACATCTTCGCCTTCAAGTGTCTGGAGGTGGTAGGAGCCCGGCCCGGTCACCTTTGCGATTGTGAAGGGACCTTCCCAGGGGGAGCTGAGCTTGTGTAGTCCTTCCATGTTATGGATGCGACGGAGGACGAGATCGCCAACGTTGAAGGAGCGTTCCTTGACGTTGCGGTCGTGGTAGCGTCGAATACCCTCCAGGTACCTTGCTGATTGGACGAGGTGAAGGACCGATTAGGCGACCAGAGAGGGGTGGAGTGAATGGGAGCCGATAAAAATTCTTCTCGAGGGAGATTGAAACTCCGACAAGATGAACTAGCTCGGTCGAACCCCCGAAATCACACGCTCTGCACTTCAACCTTCCGTTTGCCAAAACCACGTAGCCACTGGAGTGCTACTGGTCCTAGGAACAAACTCTACCAGCAACCACAACACACACAGCAACGACAACGGAAAAAACTCGAAAGCCGGCTAACCGGAGGGGGCGGTTAGACCGGGTATAGGGGGCGGTTAGACCGCCTCCACCTGGTAACCAAGAAATCCTCCGAAACGCCTCTTCCGAGCACCAAAACTCACCACGGTTTCACCAACAGATATATCTGGTCAAGGCCATGCTAGCTACCAGAAAATCTTGGCAAAAACCAAAACTTCACCCAGGGGCCTAGGGGCGGTTAGACCGGCTACCTGGGGCGGTCTAACCTCCTGTACCCAGCAATGAACTCCAAGCAAGAACACCTAGCAAACTGCACGAGAAAGACCCCAAATTTCACTCAGACGCTCCTCTGATCAAGGCGAACAAACTCATAGAGGAAAATCCGGTGAAACAAAACTTCGACCTGGAAACACCCAGGGCGGTTAGACCGCCCCCTGTAGGAGGTTAGACCGCCCCTTCCAGAAAACGAACCCGCGGGTCAAACCTCAACTTCCTCGCACCCGATCTCCCGAATCACTCCACGGATTGCAGCAAAACTTCGGGAATAGCTGGGTTACCTCCTAGGCAACCTCTACTTCAAAGGAATCGACCCGAAACGCTCACAATCAAGAGGAATCGAAGAAATTGCCTCTCTAGGTCAAGAACTCGCCCAACTCGAGAAACCACCAAATCGAGTCCGATACCAAGGAGATTTGGGGGCAAAGTCACCAGCCAAAGAGGCACAAGAACCTCATACGTGACACCCACCAAAAACCCCAAGAAATCGTCCTCAAAACACCGCCAACAAAGAGCTCCGAAAATCAACACAAAAGAGAGGAGAAAACCACCATGATGAACAACGCCGAACCATCTATACATGCCATGAAAGGTTCGTACATGGTCTAGCTTGCCACCCAAACATCCATCCCTCTCTCTAGATCTCACATGAAGCTCTCAAGCTAGTCCTCTAAAAACCTAAGGAAAAAGGAGAACGAAAATGGGAAAAACAAATGAGCTAGGGTTCCAAGAGTTTGCTGCCATCCACCCATTCAATGAGTATATATGGAGGCACCCAAAAGACTAAACTACCCTTCACTAATAACTAGGGATACATGCCCCTCGAGGGCGGATTTGGAAGTCTTCATGTCTTCACCATCGGAGGGATGCCCGTCGACCGCAACCTGCTTAGCCTCGAAGCAAGCCTTGCGATCCCGACGCGTGTCCTCCGCTTCGAAGCTTCTTGGCGCCGGTGGCCAGGGCGGTCAGACCGCCACCCCTGGGCGGTTAGACCGGCCTGGGAGATCTGACCGGCCCCAGGCGGTCTGACTGCCCCTCCTGGGCGGTTGAACTGGCCTGGGTGGCCGCACCCCCTCGTCGAGTCTTCGGCCTTGGTTTTGTGGCTCAACCGAGTAACCCAGTGGTTTTCTGGTGAACCACTGCAAACCCCGCGAACTCGGTGTAGCCTCTGCCAATCTCCACTCATGACTTGGCTCCCACGTAGTCCCGGCTCGCCCTTGGTTTTGAGGCTCTACCAAGAAACCGTCCACGACTTCATCTTGCTTCGTTCATGCCACCATGCGGCCCGCACTTGACCCCACCGGCCACCGGTCCCTCGAACGAAGCCTACTTGTCTTCTCCACACCTGGAGGCCTCACCGGCGACGACCTTTCGTGCTTGTTCTTCACCTGCACCAACACGAGTCAAGCCGCAACCTGCACCTGCAATACTTAGCCAAGAATCAGTCCACACAATGTTGTCAATCACTCATCACACAAGGGAGCGACCATCCACCGGTCCTCGAACCACACATGGTCCTCACGAGGGCAGCGCAGCGAGCTTCTTCGAGTCCATCGATGTCAACTCGTCTGCTGTCTTCAGAGACGCCTTCATCGTAGTGCTCCACTGCTGGTGAATCCCATATGACATCAGCAGGGAGGATTGCTTCGGAGCCGTAGACCAGGAAGTAAGGGGATTGCCCCGTTGGCTTGGAAGGCTGAGTACGTAGCCCCCAGAGTGCATTGGGTAGTTCCTTGATCCACTTGCCTCCTTTGGAGTTAGCAGCATCATGTAGCCGCTTCTTGAGAGCGTCGGGCACCATCCCGTTGGCACGCTCAACTTGTCCGTTGGCCCGAGGATGGGCAACTGAGACATATCGGACGTCGATCCCGCTGTTTTCGCAGTATTGCCAGAACTGGTGGTTGTTGAAGTTGGAGCCCAGGTCTGTCATGATGCGGTGGGGTAGTCCATAGCGATGCACGAGTTCATCCAGGAAGTCGAGTACTCTGTTAGCCTTGGGGCATGTGACCGGCTTGACCTCGATCCACTTGTTGAACTTGTCGATGGCCACCAGTACTCTTTTGAATCCACCTGGAGCAGTTGGCAGTGGCCCAATCATGTCGAGCCCCCAGCAAACAAAGGGCCAGGTTGGTGGTATGGTGACTAGCTTGTAGGCTGGGGCGTGTTGCTGCTTGGCGAAGTATTGACATCCTTGGCACCGTATGACGAGTTCTTCAGCATCGCCCAGAGCTGTGGGCCAGTAGAAGGCTCGCCGGAAGGCCTTGCTGACCAGCGTGCGAGAAGACGCGTGGTTGCCGCAGACGCCCTTGTGGATCTCCTCCAAGATGTCCTTGCCTTCTTGCCTGGGGACGCACTTCATGAGTACTCCAGAAGATGCGCCACGCTTGTAAAGCTTGTCTCCGACGAGGACGTAGGACTTGGCGCGAAGGATGAGCTGCTCAGCCAAGTTTTTGTCCGAGGGAACCTTCTGCTCGCTGAGGTAGTCGATGTAGGGTTGCCTCCAGTCCGCGTCGATCATCATGACCTCCTGGCCAGCTGGCGGATGCGCTGGGACAGTGGTCGGTGGCGCCGGCTCCGGGATGGATGGCACGTGATGCTCGTGGACGAAGACACCCGCTAGTACTTGAGCGCGAGTAGAACCAAGCTTTGACAGGACGTCCGCTGCAATGTTGTTGTCGCGGACGATGTGGTAGAACTCGAGACCGTAGAACTTGTTCTCGAGCTTGCGGACTTCTAGGCAGTAGGCGTCCATGTTCTCCTTGTTGCAGTCCCTTGACTGGTTGACTTGGTTGATGACCACTGCGGAGTCGCCGTAGACTAGTAGCCGCTTGATGCCCAGTGAAGCCGCGAGGCGGAGCCTGTGTAGGAGAGCTTCGTACTCGGCTTCGTTGTTTGAGACCTTCCAGAAGATCTGCAGGACGTACTTGAGTTGTTCGCCCGTTGGAGAGATCAGGAGTACCCCTGCACCTGCGCCCTCGAGGTTGAGTGATCCATCGAAATACATCACCCAATGCTCTGGTCGCACGGTTGGAGTATGTAGCTGATTCTCCCACCACTCTACCATGAAGTCGACTAGCGCCTGCGACTTGATGGCTGTGTGTGGCTTGAAGTCGATGGTGAGGGCGCCGAGTTCGACTGCCCACTTGGAGATTCTTCCAGTAGCATCTTGGTTCCGCAGGATGTCGCCGAGCGGGTAGTCGGTGACAACGGAGATCAAGTACTCCTTGAAGTAGTGTCATAGCTTCCGCGAGGTGATGAGTACTGCGACAGAAGCTTCTGTACAGGCTGGTAGCGTGCCTTGGACTCTGACAGGACCTCGCTGACGAAGTAGACTGGGCGCTGGACTGGATAAGCGTGGCCATCTTCCTGCCGCTCGACAACGATGGCAGTACTGACCACATGGGTAGTCGTAGTGAGGTAGAGTAGTAGTTGCTCGCCGTTGCGAGGAGCCGTGAGGACTGGTGGCTTCGATAGGAAGTCCTTGAGCTGGGCAAGGGCCTGGTCCGCCTTTGGAGTCCACACGAACTTCTCTCTGTGCTTGAGTACTTTGAAGAAGGGGAGCCCCCGTGCTCCAAGCTTCGAGATGAATCTGTTCAAGGCCGCCATGCACCCGGTCAGCTTCTGGACGTCTTTGATGCACGTGGGAGCTTTCATGCTGGTGATGGCGGAGATCTTCTCGGGGTTGGCTTCGATGCCGCGTTGGCTGATGATGAAGCCGAGTAGTTTGCCCGAAGGTACGCCGAAGACGCACTTGTTTGGGTTGAGCTTCCAGCGGTACTCGCGCAGGGATGCGAAAGTCTCTTCAAGGTCGTCGACTAGGGTACTGGAGTTTCTGGTCTTGACGACCACGTCATCCACGTAGGCTTCGACGTTCTTGTTTAGTTGCCTCTTGAAGCAGGCCTGGATAGCTCGTTGATAGGTGGCGTCGGCATTCTTCAACCCGAAAGACATGGTCGTGTAGCAGTACGCGCTAAACAGGGTGATGAACGTGGTCTTCTCCTGGTCTTCTTCCTTGATCGCGATCTGGTGGTACCCGGAGTAGCAGACGAGCAAGCAGAGCAAGTCACAGCCCAACGTGGAGTCGATGACTTGATCAATCCGCTGCAACCCAAAGGGGTCCTTGGGGCAGTGCTTGTTGAGATCAGTGTAGTCGACGCACATCCTCCACTCGTTCGAGTTCTTCTTGCGGACGAGGACGGGATTAGCGAGCCACTCAGGATGGAAGACTTCCTTGATGAAGCCAGCCGCGAGTAGTTTGGCGAGTTCCATCTTAATGGCATCCCGTCTGTCGTCGGCGAAACGGCGGAGGTGTTGTCGCTTGGGGGTGGCCTTAGGATCGACGTTGAGGCAGTGCTCAATCAACTCCCTGGGCACTCCTGGCATGTCCGCTGGCTTCCACGCGAAGATGTCGCGGTTAGCCCGGAGGAAGTTGATGAGCGCGTCTTCCTATTTGGGGTCGAGGCCGGTCCCGATGGTGGTGGTCTTGCTGGCGTCGCCTGTCCTGAGGTCGATCGTGTTGACCAGAACCTCCTCAATTGGCTTTGTTAGACTTCTCAGGGATGTCGAGTTCACTTGTGGTAAGCTTCTTCGATGCGGCGTAGAACTCCATCATAGCGTTGGGTACTTGATTTGTGGAGGCGATCTCCACAGCTTCCGTGTCGCAGTCGTGCGAGATCTTCAAGTCCCCTTGGAGAGAGAGTACACCTGCTGGGCTTGGCATCTTGAGTACCAAGTAGGTATAGTGGGGCACCGCCATGAACTTGGCGATGGCCGGTCTGCCGAGGATAGTATGGTAGGATGTCTCGAAGTCCGCGACCTCAAACTTGATGTACTCGGTACGATAGTTGTTTCGAGATTCCCCGAAGGTAACTGGCAGGACCACTGAGCCAAACGGGATAGCCGCGTTACCGGGGACGATGCAGTAGAAAGGCGTGCTGCTCTTGGTGAGCATGTGGGTGATGTCGAGCTTCATCTTCTTCAGGGTTTTGGTGAAAAGGACGTTGAGCCCGCTTCCACCGTCGATGAGGACCTTGTTGAGCTTGGAGCCCGCGACCACCGGCTTCAGGACGAGAGGGAACCGCCCTGGTTCGGAGAAGCTGGTCCATTGATCCGCGCGGGAGAATGTAATGGGTACCTCCGACCACCCCTGAGGGGGGTCGGTACCGCTGGTTCAATGCTCATCACTTCCCGACGAGTAGCCTTCTGCTCTCGTCTGCTTGGTAGTCCGCCGAAGAGGACGTTGACGGTCTTGTCGGGTTCCTAGAAGTCGCCGTTGTCTCCGTCATTCTTTTTCTTGCCTTTCTTGTCGTGAGGGTCCGACGGCTCTGGAGTACTCTTGAGTGCTCGCCTGAGTTGGTAGCACTGCTCAGTAGTGTGGTTGCCGTCCAGATGCCACGGGCACTTCTCCTTCAGCAAATCTTTGAAGCCGTCGGAGTTCTTCTTCGAGTTCTCCTTCGCAGGGCGATGGATAGCCGCGACAGTGTTGTCTGGCTTGCGCTTGCGGTTGGGACCCGAGTAGTTGTTGTTGTTGTTGTGACCGCATTGGTTCCCGTTGTTGCCCCTGCCGCCGCCCGCGTTCTGCTTATTCTTGCCACAGATGGCGTCGTACTTGGCGTTGGCCTTGTCTTCTTCATCCGCCCAGGACGTGATCATGTCCTTGAGGTGGGGGATGGACTTGGGGCGGCGACGACCGAAGTCTTCAAAGGTGTGGTGGTGGTAGAGGCCGTCTTGGAAGAGGTCGATGACCTCCTTGTCGGTGACGTCGACTACGGTAGCACGCTTGTCGAAGAAGCGGCGCATGTACTTGCGGAGGGTCTCACCTTGTTCCTACTTGACCATGGCCAGGTCCATGCGAGTACCCGAGCGGCCCATGGCGCATGCGAAGTTGCTGGTGAACTGCTCCTTCAGCTGGTCCCACTTGTCGATCGAGTGCTTGTCTAGCGACTCGAGCCATGTGAGTGGGGCTTGGTCTAGGCAGAAAGGGAAGTAGAGGCACTTGGTGTCATTGTTGCTGCCAGCGTTCTCGATGGAGAGGGCGTAGCACCTGAGCCACTGGATGGGATCCTGCTTCGCGTCGTACTTGGTAATCCCCAAAGGCTTGAACTTGTCGGGGAGAAGCAAGTTGCGAAGTCGAGGTGAGAAGGCGGGGAAGCCGTTGTTGTCGCCTGCGGTTGCTGATTTCTTCCACCGCAGCTCTTCAATCTTCTGGCGAGCGTCGTAGCCGCCCGGTGAGGCTCCGGAGGCGTGGCTGTTCGCGTGGTCTCGACCGCCGCGATTGCCGCCGCCACCGGCCCTCCAGTTGGCTCCGTGGTTGGAGCTTCCGTCGTCGCTGTCGCCGCCGTCAGGGTCGTGGCCCCCGCCATCAGGAGCGCGGTGTGGGATTACCTCACGGTTGCTGTTGCCGCCCTGTGAGGGTCCGTCGGCGTTTGCACGAGTACGGTTGGGCTGAGCCGAGAGCTCGGCTCGAGTACGGTTGCGGCCGAGGTCGGCGCTGCGACTTGTAGCTTCGTTGTCGCGGTCCCTGGCGGGAGGAGGCTGGTTGACCCTGTTGTCGACCCGCATGAAGTAAGCATCTTCAGCGAGCTTGGCGATGACCTCTCCAGCGCGTATTCCCTGAGCCTGGCGTGCGATCGCTGTGATCGACATGAGGCATTGCTCGGGGGTAGTGTGTACTTTGCTCTCGACCGCCTCAAGAGCTTCCGCAAGGTTGCGGAAGGGGAGGTTGTCTCTGAGACGCCGGCGCCGTTCGCTGCGCTTCCTGTTACGCTCACGTCGAGCGTCCCTGTTGGCTGCGGTCTCGTCTGCAAGTGCATCGGCAGACAACTCGTCTGCAGAGATGTCTTCAAGGTACTTGCTCTGAGCTGTCCCTGAGGGTCCTGGTGTGTCGCCGGCGGCCATGAAGTCTTGGCGATCAGGGTTGCCAAGACTGGATTCAGAACTCACCACCTCAGTTGGGGTGTACGAATCAACTCGGGCTAGTGGTGTTCCCTCTTGGAACGGGAGCGAGTCGAGGTAGGCGACGTAGCGTGAGTCCCCACTTATCAGGTCCGCGGGCTTGCGATCTGGCCAGTAGACGAATCTGCTGGCAGGTGTGGACGTTATGACCAGCCCAGAGGCCGGGCCTGATAAGGGGTGCTCTGTAGTGTTGTCCTCGGACTCGGGATCCTCTGGGTCCGACCCGAAGTCGAACTCGTACGCGGAGTCTGAGTAGAAGCCCGAGAGGGGGTTGGAGTCCGAACCGTGGTCGGGGGCGGTGTCAGAGTCCGAGTTGTACTCGGGTACGGGCTCCTTGCCGGCCCAGCGCGAAGAGGGAGCCTCTGTGCGGGCCCTGCTGACGTTGCGAGGGCCACGTGTGGAGCGCTCGTGGGGTGGTGAGACCACATGCGATGGCTGAGTAGCCGACTCGCATGCGATAGCCCACGGAGACGTCGAGTTCGAGTTGGAAACGGACTCGAGCTCGAAGTCAGCGTGATGGTCGAAAAGCGAAATTTCGCCGAACTTGCCGGCGAGTTCGCATGTGACAACTTCAGGAAGCGTCACGAAGTCGGTCTCCGGGTTGGGCTGCATGGTGAGGCGGTGCTAGAAGGATCCCGCGCCATCAGCAGTGCAAGCCCAAGCGCCGATAACGAAGGTGTCGCCGTGGTTGAAGGCGACGGTTGTCTTGAAGTAGACAGGAGCCGTCGAGTTCGCTATGTGATCTCGGGCGAGAGCCCCTACCTGGCGCGCCAGCTGTCGGTGTTTTAGACCGACAACCTACTAAGGGGAGTACCTGAAGTAGATGAATGTGGCCTCGCCGAGATCGGTTACTCGAAGGAAGAGACACGTGGCGCACAATTTAGACAGGTTCGGGCCGTGAGGTGCGTAATACCCTACGTCCTGTATGCTGTGTAGCTCTGGATTGATTGGGTACGATTACAGGATGGTGCAATTGTACGCCGTGAGATGAGATGATGAGAGAGGGGTCCCTGCCTCGCCTTATATAGTCCGGGAGGCAGGGTTACAAGTCGGAATAGGGAGAGAGTACTAGTCGAGTACGTCTAGTAGTCTTCCATACAGTGCGGGACATGTACAGCTTCCTAACCGAGTACTTCTCCTCCGTAGTCCTTGTGCTTCACGCCATTAGGTGCCATGCAGCGAAGTCGGGTAGTCCAGGGGCCCACCGAGTAGTCGGTCCTGGTACCCACCGAGGTAGTGGGCCCAGGGAGGTCCATACGACAAAGGGACCTTCCCATGGCGAGTTGAGCTTGTGTAGTCCTTCCATGTTCTGGATGCGCCGGATGACTAGATCACCAACGTTGAAGGAGCGTTCCTTGACGTTGTGATCATGATAGCGTTAGATACCTTCAAGGTACCTTGCTGACTGGACGAGGGCGGCGCAGCGAGCTTCTTCGAGTCCGTCGATATCAACTTGTCTGCTGCCTTCTAAGACGCCTTCGTCGTACTGCTCTACAGCCGGCAACTCCTACATGACGTCGACAGGTAGAATAGCCTCAGAGCCATAGTCCAGGAAGTAAGGTGACTGCCCCATTGGCTTTGTAGGTTGGGTGCAAAGCCCCTAGATTGCGTTGGGTAGTTCCTTAATCCACTTGCCCCTTTTGTGTTAGCAGCGTCGTGTAGTCGCTTCTTGAGAGCGTCGAGTACCATCTCGTTGGCACACTTGACTTGTCCGCTGGCCCGTGGATGGGCGACTGAGACATACCTGATGTCGATCCCGCTGTTCTCGCAGTACTCCCAGAACTGGTGGTTGTTGATGTTGGACCCCAAGTCTGTGATGATGCGGTGGGGTAGTCCGTAGCGTTGCACGAGTTCATCCAAGAAGTCAAGTACCCTGTCGGCCTTTGGGCAGGTGACCAGCTTGACTTCGATCCACTTGGTGAACTTGTCGACGGCCACCAAGACTCTGTTGAATCCTCCTGGTGCAGTCGGGAGAGGCCCAATCATGTCGAGCCCCCAGCAGGCGAAAGGCCAAGTTGGTGGTATAGTGACTAGCTTGTAGGCCGGGACGTGTTGTTGTTTAGCGAAGTATTGGAACCCTTGGAACCTTTTGATGAGTTCCTCAGCATCGCCCAAGGCTATGGGCCAATAGAAAGCTCATCGGACGGCCTTTCTGACCACCGTGCGAGAAGACGCGTGGTTGTCGCAGATGCCTTTGTGGATCTCCTCCAAGATGCCCTTGCCTTCTTCTCAGGGAACACACTTCATGAGTACTCCAGAAGTGGTGCCCCGCCTGTAGAGCTTGTCTCCGACTAATACGTAGGATTTGGCTCAGCGGATGATTTGCTCGGCCAAGTTCTTGTCCGTGGGAACCTTCTGCTCGCAGATGTAGTCGATGAAGGGTTGTTGCCAGTCCACGTCTATCATCATGACATCCTGACCAGCTGAAGAAGGAGCTAGGTTAGTGGTCGTGGGCGCTGGCTCCGGTATGGATGGCGCGTGAAGCTCGTGGACGAAGACTCTCGCTGGTACTTGTGCGTTAGTAGAACCAAGCATTGACAGGACATCCGCTGCAACATTGTTGTTGCGGACGATGTGATGGAACTCGAGACCATAAAATTTGTTCTCGAGCTTGCGGACTTCTAGGCAGTAGGTGTACATGTTCTCCTTGTTGCGATCCCAAGACTTCTTATCTTAGTTGATGACCACTGCGGAGTCGCTGTAGACTAGTAGTCGTTTGATGCCTAGAAATATTGCGAGGCGGAGCCCGTTTAGTAGAGCTTCGTACTCGGCTTCATTGTTTGAGACCTTCCAGAAGATCTACAAGACGTACTTGAGTTGTTCGCCTGTTGGAGAGATCAGGAGTACTCCTGCACCCGCGGCATCGAGCTTGAGTGAGCCGTCGAAGTACATCACCCAATGCTTTGGTCGCTCGGTTGGAGTTGGTAGCTGATTTTCCCGCCACTTCGCCATGAAGTCGACTAGTGCCTGTGACTTGATGGTTGTTTGTGGCTTGAAGTCCATGGTGATGGCGCCAAGTTCGACTGCCCATTTGGAGATTCTTCCAGCAGCATCCTGATTCCGTAAGATGTCGCCGAACGGATAGTCGGTGACGACGGTGATCGAGTACTTCTGGAAGTGGTGTCGTAGCTTCCGCGAGGTGTTGACCACAACATACAGTAGCTTCTGTACTAGCTGGTATCGTGCCTTGGATTTTGACAGGATCTCGCTGACGAAGTAGACTGGTCGTTGGACTGGGTAAGCGTGGCTGTCTTCCTGCCGCTTGATGACGATGGCAGTACTGACCACGTGAGTAGTCGCAGTGAGGTAGAGCAGTAGCTGATCGTTTTTGTGAGGTGCCGTGAAGATTGGTGGCTTGGACAGGAAGTCCTTGAGCTGATCCAGAGCTTGATCTGCCTCTGGGGTCCACACGAACTTCTCTTGGTGCTTGAGTAGTTTGAAGAAGGGTAGTCCCCGTTCTCCAAGCTTTGAGATGAATCTGTTAAAGGCTGCCATACACCCAGTAAGCTTCTGTATGTCTTTGATGCAGGTGGGAGCTTTCATCTTGGTAATGGCAGAGATCTTCTCGGGGTTGGCTTCGATGCCGTGATGGTTGATGATGAAGCCAAGTAGTTTTCCCGAAGGTACGCCGAAGACGGACTTGTTCGGTTTGAGCTTCCACCCGTACTCCCGCAGGGATGCGAAAGTCTCTTCAAGATCGGCGATGAGCATGTCAGAGTTTCGGGTCTTGAAAACCACGTCATCCACATAGGCTTCGATGTTCTCGTTGAGCTGTCTCTTGAAACAGGCCTGGATAGCTCGTTGGTACGTAGCGCTGACGTTCTTCAATCCGAACGACATTGTCGTGTAGCAGTAGGCGCCGAACGGGGTGATGAACGCAGTCTTCTCCTGGTCTTCTTCCTTGATAGCGATCTGCTGGTACCCGTAATAGAAGTCGAGGAAGCAGAGCAGGTCGCAGCCCACCGTGGAGTCGATGACTTGATCAATCCGCGACAACCCGAAGGGGTCCTTGGGGCAGTGCTTGTTGAGATCGGTGTAGTCAACGCACATCCTCCACTCGTTCGTGTTCTTCTCGCGGACGAGGATGGGGTTGGGGAGCCACTCAGGATGGAAGACTTCTCTGATGAAGTCGGCCGCGAGTAGTATGGCGAGTTCCTTTTTGATGGCGTCCCGTTGGTCGTCGGCAAAACGGTGGAGATGTTGTCGTTTGGGGGTAGCTTTAGGATCGACGTTGAGTGAATGCTCGATCAGAATCTTGGGCACCCATGCATGTCCGCTGGTTTCCTAGTGAAGATGTCTCGGTTAGCCCGGAGGAAGCTGACGAGCGCGTCTTCCTATTTCGGGTCAAGGCTCGCCCCGATCATGGTGGTCTTGCTGCTGTCACCTGTCCCAAGGTCGATTGTCCTCAGAGGGTTGAGGCTTGTTGGTTGTGTCCGACTTCTCTGGGATCTCGAGTTTGGTTGGGGCAAGCTTCTTAGATGCAGCATAGATCTCCATCATTGTTTTGGGTACTTGATTGGTAGCTGCGAGTTCCACAGCCTCTGTATCGCAGTCGAAAGATATCTTCAAGTCCCCTTGCAGCGAGAGTACACCGGCACGACTTGGCATTTTGAGTACAAAGTACGTGTAGTGGGGTACCGCCATGAACTTGGCGATAGCTGGTCTGCCGAGGATGGCATGGTAGGAAGTCTCGAAGTCCGCAACCTCGAACTTGATGTACTCGGTACGGTAATTCTCCCTGGTTTCCCCGAAGGTAACTGTCAGGACCACTGAACCCATTGGAATAGCCGCGTTCCTGAAGGACCGATACGGCGAACCAGAGAGGGGGAGGAGTGAATGGGAGCCGATAAAATTTTTTCTCGAAGGAGATGGAAACTCCTACAAGATGAACACGGCTTCCAACACACGTCTCCGACTCACTACCCAAGTTGGCCAAGCCCACGTAGCCACTGGAATGCCACTGGACCTAGGAACCAACACACACACCCTTTCGACTTGAGAACGCAGCGGAACACCAAAACTCGAGTCTACAGACCCACACCGGTCAGACCGGTGAGCACCACCGGTCAGACCGGTCCCTGCTGGTGAAACTGAGCAACTTTCACTAAGTGGCTCCACACCGGTCAGACCGGTGAGACACACCGGTCAGATCGGTCACAGCCTGAAAGCCCCCGAAGCACCAAACAGGCCAAACGACCACCAAACTGACCCAAACTCGAAACAACAGCAACACAGGACAATAGCGAACACACCCAGACGTTCACCTGAGCAAAAACCCACCGAGGGTTGCACCAGTCAGACCGGTCAAGAGCACCGGTCAGACCGGTGTAGCCTGGGCAGCTCGGGATGAACACCACCCGCACGTCAACTCCCCCACATCCACACCTCGATCTCCCGAATCACTCCACGGATTTGAACAAGACTTTGGGGATATCAGGAACACCTCAAGAGGAGTCCATAGTCAAGTTTAATCCCACAAAAACTTGTCCGAAAAGGAGGAATCAAAGAAATCCCGCCAAGAGCACCACAAACCCTAGAACTCTGAAAACCCCAAAATCGAGCCCCTTTACTCACGGATTTGGGAGGGGAATCACATCCCAAAGAACCACGAATGGTTCACACAAATTTCCCCCATCAAATCCCCAAGAGAAAGGTCTCGAAAACAACCCAAAGAAATCACCAAGAGAGGGGTCCGAAAATCACCACCAAGAACAACCAGGAACAACACATCCAAACCCTGAGGAACCATGCCGAATCATCTATACATGCAACAAAGGTTCATAGAAGGTCTAGCTTGTCGCCCGATCATCCAACCCTCTAACAAGATCACACCATGAAGCTCTCAAGCTAGTCCTATGGAAATCCTAAGGAAAAATAGGAAGGAAAATAGGAAAACAAATGAGCTAGGGTTCCAAGAGTTGGCTGCCATCCTCTCACCTCTTAGGTTATATGGAGGCAACCAAAAGTCTAAAATACCCTTCTCTAACAACTAGGGATACAAGCCCCTCAAGGGCGGTTTTGGAAGACTTGAAGCTTTCTCCATCGGACGGATGCCCGGCGACCGCAACCAGCATAGCCTCGATGCAAGCCTTGCGATCCCGACGCGTGTCCTCCGCTTCGAAGATTCCGGACTGCGTCGTCGCGCACCGGTCAGACCGGTGCTCCTCACCGGTCAGACCGGTCCCCACCGGTCAGACCGGTCTAGCGCTGCTGCAGCTCTGACTTCGGTTCTTCGGTCTTGGCTTTGTGGATCAACCAAGGAAACCAGTGGTTTTCTGGTGAACCACCAGAAACCTCGCGAACTCGGTGTAGCCTCCGCCAATCTCCACTCATGACTCGGCTCCCACGTAGTCCCGGCTCGACCTTGGTTTTGAGGCTCAACCAAGAAACCATGCGGCCCGCACTTGACCCCGCTGGCCACCGGATCCCTCGAACGAAGCCTACTTGTCTTCTCCGCACCTGGAGGCCTCACCGGCGACGACCTTTCGCGTTTGTTCTTCACCTGCACCAACACTAGTCAAGCCGCAACCTGCACCTGCAATACTTAGCCAAGAATCAGTCCACACAATGTTGTCAATCACTCATCACACAAGTCAGCGACCATCCACCGGTCCTCGAACCACACATGGTCCTCAATCTCCCCCTTGATGAGTGCATTGAAAACACCCCCACAAAAGTAACAAGAGAGAAAAGAAAAAGAAAAGAAACGAACAAAAAGAAACTCCAACAAGCGATCGAAAGCCAAACAAAGGCAAAGAGCAAGATCACTTGAAGAAGACCGGTCTCGGACCCCTTAGGCAAGGGCAACGACTCGACACATCCGAGACAAAGCAAAGCTCAAGCAAAGAGCGCAAACCACCGAAACAAAGCTCGAACAACCACAAAGAGCTCCCCCTGCACACATGCAAGCTCCCCCTGAACCAATGCACCTCCCCCTGGACGAATGCATGCAAACCAGCTGAAAACAGGGCAGCTGCAGCAACTTCAGCTCACACCGGTCAGACCGGTCATCACCACCGGTCAAACCGGTGCCTAAGATGTGCACAGGATCAGCACTCACACAGGTAAGACCAGTGCTCTTCACCGGTCAGACCGGTGCACAACAGAGCCCAAAAATGGCTCGAAACCACCTGAAAACCTTCTAAATGCGTCCAGCAAACTATTTCAAGCTCAAACTTCTCCCCCTTGTTGGCAATGCATGAATCAAGCCAAAAATGCAAAAAATTCAACCTAGAGCTTTTCAAATAGACAAAATTCTACATAGGATGCTACACATGTCCAAATGAGCAAGTTAGATACTCTACGGCTTCGTATCGATCTCAACTACATGATCACCAAGTTTCACAACCATTGGACGAAGCTAAGATGGATTTTGGCAATTTTGCGAAAAACTGGCCTCTCATGAGCAAAGTCCTAAACATGATCAAAGCATATAAAAATAGCAAAGCCACACAAACTTCATGCTAGGACAGCCATTCTAATCATAAGACCATCACAAACACCCACAAGCACCTCATGTCATGTCAAGGCCACCGAGCCATGTTCCTACTTCTATGTATGAGACTTCTCATTGGTAGGCATCATGCAACGGTTTAGCACACAAAGCAAATTAAATTCAGCACAAATGACATGGGAGCAAATTTTCCAAGCATTTTTCATTTCATTTTCAGATTTATAATTGGTACATTTTTTGTCTTTGCGACAAAAAGGAACTTATGCCCCTCCACAGGATGAAGCAAGAGGGCTAAACATTAATGTTGGAAAATGAGCCTTTAGCCCCATATGATCAATAAACTAGCCATCCAACCACAAATTAAGCATAGCAAAGCCGCTAAAACATGTCAAGATCATATAAAGGCATTTACACATGAGAGAGCATACATGTGACATTTTTCAAAAACAAAGCCATCAACCATGTATTCTTCATCAGGATCATCAAGAGATAAGCCAAACTAACCATAGCATACCAAACAAGCTCACAAAAACATAAATAGCATTCCATGGTGAACAATGTATATAGGAGAAGCTTTTCCTATGCAATGCATATGATACAAAATGCATGCAATCTAAGATAAAAGGATGCCTATACATCATGTTACATATGCCATGCCAAATGCAAGAAATGCACAAAGGAAAGCTGTACATAAGCTACAAAGGAGCTCCCACACACCCAACTCAAGAAATCAAACACACACCAAGTTCCCCCCGCAAACGAGTGAAAGTTGCTTGATCTAGAGGATTGGTGAAAATATCGGCCAGTTGGTCATGTGTGGGTACATGGATCAAAGCTATTTTTCCTTTCTCTATGTTGTCTCTCAGAAAATGGTACCTCACTTCTATGTGCTTGGTTTTGGAATGGAGCACTGGGTTCTTTGCAACGCTTATGGCACTGGTGCTAATACATTGATGTGGGACATGGGTATACTCCTCACCAAAGTCACTCATGGTGTATGAAATCCAAAGAAGCTGAGAGCAACAACTAGCAGCGGCAACATACTCGGCCTCGGTAGTGGATTGAGCAACACTCGACTGTTTGCGGGAAGACCAAGACACCAAAGAAGAGCACAAAAACTGGCAAGTCCCAGAAGTGGACTTCCTATCCAACCGACACCCGGCAAAATCCGCGTTTGAAAAACCATGAAGTGCTAGAGAAGAGGACGCGGAGTACCAAAGGTCGAAGTCGGGAGTGTGACGCAAGTGCCTGAAATTCGCTTCACTGCATGCCGATGCGAAGTCCTCGGAGACGCTTGAAAACGAGCGCACAGACACACCGAGAACTGGATGTCCGGCCTCGTCGCCGTCTAGTAGAGGAGTGACCCGATCATGCTCTGGTACTCCTTCTGGTCCACATGTTCACCTTCCTCGTCCTCATCAAGAGCTGTAGTCGTACTCATCGGCGTCGTCATAGCCTTGGAATCCTCCATCTTGAACTTCCGCACAATGTCCTTGGTGTAATTAGCCTGGTGCACAAATGTTCCTTCCTTTGATTGCTTGATTTGTAGCCCGAGGAAGAACTGCAACTCGCCCATCATGCTCATCTCAAATTCCCTACTCATATCATCTGCAAACCTTGCAACAAGAGAGTTAGACGAGCCACCAAAGACAATATCATCCACGTACACCTGCACAATCAGGATATCTCTGCCCTGCCTTAGCAAAAACAAGGTCTGATCGACCTTCCCCATCTCAAAACCTCTCTCAAACAAGAAACCCCTCAACCTACCATACGAAGCTCTATGCGCCTGCTTCAACCCATACAGCGCCTTCCTCAACTTGTACACCCGGTGGGGGTACTTCTCACTCTCAAACCCCGGAGGTTGCCTCACATACACTTCTTCCTCCAACACACCATTCAGAAAAGCACTCTTCACATCCATTTGGTGCAACTTGAACCCTTTAGCCACGGAAAAGGCCAGAAGAATCCTAATTGCCTCCAAACAGGCTACGGGAGCAAAGGTCTCCTCGTAGTCGATCCCCTCCTTATGACTGAACCCCTGAGCAACAAGCCTCGACTTGTTTCTCACAACCTCACCTTTCTCTCCCTCTTTGTTCTTCCACACCCACTTTGTACCAATCGGCTTACACCCTGGAGGAGGGTCAACCAACTCCCAAACCTGATTCCTCTCAAAGTTCTCCAACTCCTCATGCATCGAATTAACCCAATTGTGATCAGATAGTGCGTGTCCAATGTCTTTGGGCTCAAAAGGAGCAACAAATGCAGCATGAGCGAAATGAGAGTTGTTCCGAACCCTCGACCGTGTAGTAGAGGGTCCATCCATCACCGTAGTCGAAGTAGTGGGTACATGTTCAGCCGGGGGCACTACACCACCATCCTCATCGTCTCGATGTTCATGCTCCTCCTCCTGAAAGATCTCCTCACCAAGCTCATCATCACCTGCACACTCAAAAACAAACTGACTACGTGGCTCTGTCGCGTCGAAGGTTACTTCACAAGTCTCCACGATTTGGTTAGTTTCAAGATTGAGCACACGATATGCTCTAGAATGAGATGCATAACCAAAGAAAATACCATCGACAGACCTAGCCTGAAACTTATCTAACTACCTGCCTTTCTTCAGAATGAAACACTTGCAACCAAAACCATGGAAGTGACTCACCTTGGGTGTGCGACCATGCATCAACTCATAGCATGTCTTCTTCTTGTGCACTCTGAGGTAGATCTTGTTTGACACATAGCACGCGGTATTCACCAACTCAGCCCAATACCTCCTCGGAGTCCTATGCTCATCAAGCATCGTCCTAGCCATCTCGCACAAGGTCCTATTCTTCCTTTCCACAACACCATTTTGGGGAGGCGTATATAGACTCGAAAACTGGTGCGCAAGACCCAAGTCATGGCAAAAGGTTTCAAAACGAGAGTTTCTGAATTCCAAGCCATTATCACTGCGGATAGCTCGTATGGCATCTCTGTGCCTCTCGTTCCTCAACCTCAACACTAGATCTCGAACAAAACCAAACGTCTCCCCCTTATCCTCGAGAAAGAACACCCACACATACTGAGAATAGTCGTCCATCACAACAAGGACATACCACTTCCCACCCGCAGATCGCACACGAGCTGGGCCAACAAGGTCCATATGGAGCAGCTCGCATGGACACTCAGTTATCACATCGGTGAGAGGCGGGTGAGAAGAGGCTACCATCTTGGCATGCCTACACGGCGCACAAACCAACTCTTTCTCAAGCCTCAACCGTGGCAATCCTCGGACCAGATTGAGTTTACTCAAGCGCGACAAAAAGTCAAAACTCAAGTGACCCAACTTCCTATGCCACTTCCACAACCCACTCGAAGAACCAGCCAAGAAACAACGCTCCACACCCGAAGACTGAGAAAAATCAGCACGAAACACCTAACCCTCGGGAACGACCATACAGACAAGGTCCCCTCGAGAGTCCAAAATCCGAGAACCACCTAGCCGAAACAACACCTCAAAACCCTCATCCAACAACTGGGACACAGAAAGCAAATTGTACCCCAGCGATTGAACAAGAGCAACACGCCTTAGAGTGATCTTGTTACTCACTTTGATTTCACCTTCTGACAGCACATGCCCACGCCCATTGTCCCCAAAGGTGATGTACCTCTTTATCACCACCGGGACGAGACTTGAGAACCACCCCCTGTCTCCGGTCATATGCCTCGAGCAACCAGAGTCAATCAACCAAATGTTCTTCAAGTCTCCCACCTGAAATTCAAAAACGAGCACGTGAGCGAACAAACGACTCAACACTGGGGTTAGTACCAAAAGAGTAAAACCAGTGCCGAGCCATTTTCTCGAAAGTGGGGTTAGCAGCAACCAAAACATCTCTCCTACCAAAGCTACATCCACGAACACCACCACGGTAACCACCCTGAGGGAACCACCCCTCTCTGCGTGGAGGAGGACCAAAACCACGAAAGAAAGCCCGTGGAACGTCCCTCCTCTCATTCTCAAAGCTACGACTCCTCCCATCCCCTTAGTAAACTCGAGGGGGAGAACGCCTAGCAACCTGACCACCTGCAAACTCTCCAGCCCAACCACCAGAACCACGACCTCCAGAAACGACCCTCGCGCCTATACGAGCACAAAACCCGAACTGCTGCCTGTCCAGGCCTACACCGGTCTGACCGGTGTGACGTGGGCAGCAGCACCTCCAACAGCCTTCCGCTCTCCCCAAGCCCGAACTGTCCTCACACTCGCCTTGGCCCTGGGCATCTGCACACGAGGCTCAAGTACACCATCGGAAGGGTGGTACTTGTCCTTGTTAGCCCACTCCTTTGCCAATCTCTCCTCTCGCTTGCTCTGGAAGCAAAACTCATCCTTAGGGCCATCTCTCCCACAATAGCCACAATGGAACCTCACAAGCTCAGGCTTAGGCTTGGGATGTGGCTGCTCACTAGGTTTCTCTCCACTTAACTCCTCCACTGGTTTCCCCTCACTAGCCTTCTCACTTTCTTTCCCAAAGAACACTTTCCCGGAAGTGCTCACAAACTTGATAGGCTTTTGTAGATCATTTGTGGATGTAGGAAACACGGGTGGAGCTGGGGTTGTGTTTAGTCGGTTCCTAAGATGGTTAGGTTTTGGGGGAAAATCATTTTTGTGGTGGGTTTTTGGTGGCTCTGGGATATTCTCTCCACTTCCCTCACCAACCTTGTTTGCCCCAAGTCCCTCACTATCCTGCCTCTTAAATGCCTTGATCATCATCCTCAACTGAGGCTCATGACCAGACAACCAACCCGTCAACTTCCTCAACTCATCATTCTCATCCTGCAAAACGATCAACATAATGTGCAAGTTCCAAATTTTTCAAAGCATGCATTTCACATGTAGAGCATGATGTAGGCATGGGTTCTTTCAACTTAGCCTCAAGAGAACTAGTGTAAGCATGCATCTCATCAATCTTAGCATGCGAAACAGGGCAAGAAGTGCAAGCACCTAGCAAAGCAGGTCTAGACTTAAGCTCCGCCACTTCAACCCTAAGCACATCTAGTTCCTCACACTTGGATGCATGCTTCTCCTTAAACAAGGCAAGATCAGCAAGAAAGATAGAGCAATCAGCACAATCAACCTCATCCGAAACAACAGGGCTAGCCTTAAGGGAATCAATCTCAAGCTTGCTATCAAGCACCTGTGTCTCTAGCTCAGCCACTCTAGTCCTAGCATCCTCGAGTGAAGCCCTAAGCTCTTTACTCATTTTCTTGGCCTCTCTAAGCATGTCATCATGATTATCAAGCAAAGAGCCAAGCCTCTCATTCTCCCGGCGCAAGAGGGAAGTTCATCACGCACCTTGTCATCAGAATCAGAGTCCGAGTCGCTCTATGTGCTCTTCTTGCTGCCGGAGCTCAGTGCCATGGTGCAGAAGCCGTCTCTCGCGAAGCAGCTCAGCCTGCTCAGGTTCTTGGACGACTTCTTGCTCTTGCGACGATCACCTTCATCCTCACTGTTGCTCGAGCTCGAGGTGGAGTACGCTGAACTGGAGTCAACATCGCTCGCTCCTACCATCACTCGGGCCATGCCTCGGCTCTCCTTCTTCCTCGATCGTCGCTCGTCCTTGTACTTGTTCTTGTGCTTGCTCTTGTGATCGCACCTCGACCGGTACTTGCCATCCGTCCTCGACTTGTGCTTGTAGCCGTCCTTGTTCTCGACCTTCTCCGGGCAGTCGGCGACGAAGTGTCCTGGCTTGCCACACTGGAAGCATGTCCTCGTGTTCCTCCTCATGTTCACTCGGTTCTAGTGCAGCCTCTCGAACCGTCACGTTAGGAGCGCCAGCTCATCCTCTCCAAGCACATCGAACTCCTCATCTAGCATAGACATCAAGGAGGAAAAAGAGAACATCCGGGTGGATGGGTTAGTGTTAGCCTTTCCTTTCGAACCACCAACGAGGGCAAGACTATGGGAATCAGTCGGTCCCTCGAGCTTGGCAGTCATGCCCCTATCCACCTCAGCCGACTTGAGCTTCGAGAACAGCTCGTTCACCGTCAGAGTGTCATACTTCTCCGACTCCACAATGGCCTCGAACTTTCTGCCCCATATTGTACGATCTAAAGAGTGTAAGAGCTTGACAGCTCTATCATGATCATCGTACGGGAGCACGTCCACATTGGCCCTCATGTTGTTCACAACCACCGTGAACCTCTGAAACAAGGCATCGATGGACTCACCGGGGAGATGAGTGAAGTTCTCGTACTCTCTCCGGTAGGTTGCATACATCCGTGCCTGAACCTGGGCATTCCCAACATTAGCCTCCTTCAGCACCGTCCAAATCCTACATGCCAAGTGCTCGGTGTGCACTCGATCGAACTCAGGCTGACACAAAGCACGAAACAAGTAGTCGACCGCTTTTTTGTTGGCGTCGAATCTGTCCCTTGATCCTGGAGTGAGGAAGTCCATCGGCTGGACATAGCCTGTGTCCACCGTGACATCCCAAAGGATCTGACCCTTTCCGCGGAGGAACGCACCCATCCGCTTACTCCACATCTGGTAGATCTTGCCATCGAAGTCTGGAGGACCCGAACCCCGTTCCTGGTACGCCATCCTTGGATCTTAGACTGGTTAGAGTCAACAAAGACCCGAACCGGCTCTGATACCACTTGAAGGACCGATACAGCGAACCAAAGAGGGGGGAGTGAATGGGAGCCGATAAAAATTCTTCTCGAAGGAGATGGAAACTCCTACAAGATGAACACGGCTTCCAACACACGTCTCCGACTCACTACCCAAGTTTGCCAAGCCCACGTAGCCACTGGAATGCCACTGGACCTAGGAACCAACACACACACCTTTCCAACTCGAGAACGCAGCGGAACACCAAAAGTCGAGTCTACAGAGCCACACCGGTCAGACCGGTGAGCACCACCGGTCAGACCGGTTCTGCTGGTGAAACTGAGCAACTTTCACTAAGTGGTTCCACACCGGTCAGATCGGTGAGACACACCGGTAAGATCGGTCACAGCCCGAAAGCCCCCAAAGCACCAAACAGGCCAAACGATCACCAAACTGACCCAAACTCGAAACAGCAGCAACACAGGACAACAGCGAACACAACCAGACGTTCACCCGAGCAAAAACCCACCGAGGGTTGCACCGGTCAGCCCGGTCAAGAGCACCGGTCCGGCCGGTGTAGCCTGGGCAGCTCGGGATGAATAGCACCCGCGGGTCAACTCCCCCACATCCACACCTCGATCTCCCGAATCGCTCCACGGACTTGAACAAGACTTTGGGGATATCAGGAACACCTCAAGAGGAGTCCATAGCCAAGTTTAATCGCACCAAAACTTGTCCGAAAAGGAGGAATCGAAGAAATCCCGCCAAGAGCACCACAAACCCTAGAACTCTGAAAACCCCAAAATCGAGCCCCTTCACTCACGGATTTGGGAGGGGAATCACAGCCCAAAGAACCACGAAGGGTTCCCACAAATTTCCCCCATCAAATCCCCAAGAGAAAGGTCTCGAAAACAACCAAAAGAAATCACCAAGAGAGGGCTCCGAAAATCACCACCAAGAACAACCGGGAACAACACATCCAAACCCTGAGGAACCACGCCGAATCATCTATACATGCAACAAAGGTTCATACAAGGTCTAGCTTGCCGCCCGATCATCCAACCCTCTCACAAGATCTCACCATGAAGCTCTCAAGCTAGTCCTATGGAAATCCTAAGGAAAAATAGGAACGAAAATAGGAAAACAAATGAGCTAGGGTTCCAAGAGTTGGCTGCCATCCTCTCACCTCGTGGGTTATATGGAGGCAACCGAAAGTCTAAAATACCCTTCTCTAACAACTAGGGATACAAACCCCTCAAGGGCGGTTTTGGAAGACATGAAGCTTTCTCCATCGGACGGATGCCCGACAACCGCAACCTGCTTAGCCTCGACGCAAGCCTTGCGATCCCGACGCATGTCCTCCGCTTCGAAGATTCCGAACTGCGTCGTTGCGCACCGGTCAGACCGATGCTCCTCAGCGGTCAGAATGGTCCCCACCGGTCAGACCGGTCAGACCCATCGGTTAGACCGGTCTGGCGCTGCTGCAGCTCCGACTTCGGTTCTTCGGTCTTGGCTTTGTGGATCAACCAAGAAACCCAATGGTTTTCTGGTGAACCACCGGAAACCCCGTGAACTCGGTGTAGCCTCCGCCAATCTCCACTCATGACTCGGCTCCTACGTAGTCCCGGCTCGACCTTGGTTTTGAGGCTCAACCAAGAAACCGTCCATGACTTCATCTTGCTGTTCATGCCACCATGCGGCCCACACTTGACCCCGCTGGCCACCGGGTCCCTCGAACGAAGCCTACTTGTCTACTCCACACCTGGAGGCCTCACCGGCGACAACCTTTCGTGCTTGTTCTTCACCTGCACCAACACCAGTCAAGCCGCAACTTGCACCTGCAATACTTAGCCATGAATCAGTCCACACAACGTTGTCAATCACTCATCACACAAGGAAGCGACCATCCACCGGTCCTTGAACCACACATGGTCCTCAGTTCCCGGGGACGATGCCGTAGAAAGGCGATGTACTGTTGGTGAGCATGTGGGTGATGTCGAGCTTCATCTTCTTCATGGTCTTGGTGAAAAGGACGTTGACCCTGCTCCCACCGTCGATTAGTACCTTGTTGAGTCTGGAGCCCGCGACAACTGGTTTCAGGACGAGTGGAAAACGCCCTGGTTCGGAAAAGCTTTTCCATTAATCCGCATGGGAGAAGGTGATGGGTACCTCCGACCACCTGAGAGGGGTCGGGACCGCTGGTTCATTCAATGTTCAAAACTTCCCGTCTAGTGGCCTTTTGAGACCGTTCACTGTCTTGTTGGGTTCTTGGAAGTCGCCATTGTCCATATCGTCTTTTTTCTTGCCTTTCTTGTCATGGGGAGGCCGTGGGTCTGGAGTGTCCTTGAGTGCTCCCTGTAGTTTGTAGCACTGCTCGGTGGTGTGATTGCCCTCCAGATGCCACGAACATTTCTCTTTCAACAAGTCTTTGATGCCGCCAGAGGTCATCTTTGACTTGTCTTTCGTAGGGCGCTGGATAGCCGCGACTGTGTTGTCTGGCTTGCCCTTGCGGTTAGGACCCGAGTAATTGTTGTTGTTGCGACCCCCTTGATCCCTGTTGTTGTTGCTGCCGCCCGGGTTTTGCTTGCTCTTGCCGCGAATGGCGTCGTACTTAGCGTTAGCCTTGTATTCTTCGTCGGCCCATGAGGTGATCATGTCCTTGAGCTTGGTTATAGAACTTGGGCGGCAGCGACCGAAGTCTTCAAAGGTGCGACGATGGTAGAGACTATCTTGGAAAAGGTCGATGACATCCTTGTCGGTGACATCGACTACAGTGGCACGCTTATAAAAAAGCGTCGCATGTACTTGCGTAGCATCTCGCCCTGTTCCTGTTTCACCATTTCCAGGTCCATGCGAGTACACGATCCTCCCATGGCACCCGCGAAGTTGCTGGTGAACTGATCCTTGGGCTGGTCCCACTTGTCGATCGAGTACTTCTCGAGCGACTAGAGCCATGTGAGTGGTGCTTGGTCCAGGCAGAAGAGAAGGTATAGGCACTTGGTGTCATTGTTGCCACCAGCGTTTTCGATGGAGAGGGCATAGCATCTAAGCCATTGAACTGGGTCTTACTTCGTGTGGTACTTAGTGATCCCAGAGGTTTGAATTTCTCTGGGAGGAGTAGATTGCGAAGTCAAGAGGAGAAGGTGGGGAAGCCGTCATTGTCGCCTGCCGTGGAGGACTTGTTGTGTCGTATTTCTTCAATTCTGCGGCGGGCATCGTAGCCCCCGCGCGAGGCGCTGGTGATGTGGCTGTCTGCATGGCCTCGGCCTCCACGATCGCTCCACCATCGGCTCTCCTTCCAGCCCCATGTGAGGATCTCCCGCTGTCATTGCCTCCGCCGGCAGCATCACCATGTTCGGCGCCGCGACTAGCGCTGGTGCCGCCAGCACTGTTACCACCCTAAGAAGGTCCTCCAGCTGATGCCCTAGTACGATTGGGGTACTGTGGAAGTTCTAGAGTGCAGTTGCGTCCATTAGTTGGGCTGCGACTTGTGGCTTCATGGTCGTCGGGTTCGCGAGTTCTGGAGGGAGGCACTTGAGTGAATCTGTCGTCGACTCTCATGAAGTAGGTGTCTTCCGCGAGCTTGGCGATGACTTCACCCGCATGTATCTCCTGAGCCTGACGTGCTATCGCAGATATAGACATGAGGCACTGTTCGGGGGTAGTGTGCACCCGGTTGGTGACTTGATCGAGGGCCTCTGCAAGATTCCGTACATGGAGGGATTCTCGAAGACGTCTGCGCCATTCGTTGCGCTTCCAGTTGCGCTCACGTCGGGCGTTCTTGTTGTCGTTGGTTTCATCAGCGGTTGCATTAGCAGACAGCTCGTCTGCGGATATGTCTTCGAAGTAGCGGTCGGGCCGGGTACCTGAAGGTTCTGGCGTCTCGCCTGCAGCCATGAAGACTTGGCGATCAGGGGTACCGAGACTAGAGTCAGTACTCGCCATCTCGGTTGGAGTATGCTCCTTTGTTGGAGCTAGGGGTGTTCCCTCCTGGAAGGGAAGCGAGTCGAGGAAGCCGAGGTATCGTGAATTCCCGTCTGTCAGGTCTATAGGCTTGCGGTCTGGCTAGTAGACGAATCTTAACCAGGCCGGTAGCTGGTCCTGACAGCGGTTGCTCAGTCATGGGGTTCTCAGACTCAGGCTCGTCAGGGTCCGACCCGAAGTCGAACTCGTAGGAGGAGTCTGACTAGTAGCCGGAGCCGGGGTTGGAGTCTGAGGCGTAGTCGGAGACGATCTCCTTGCCGGCCCCGCGCGCAACGAGAGCTTCCGCATGAGCCCTGCTAGCATTGCAAAGACCAAACGGGAAGTGCTTGTGGAGTGGGGCGTCGGTACACGATGGCTCAGTAGCCGACTCACATGCGGTGACCCACGGGGACGTCGAGTATGAGTTGGAGGCGGATCCAGACTCGAAGTTGTTGTGCTGGTTGTAGAGCGAAATTTCGCTGAATTTTCCTGCAAGATCGCCCGTGATCACCTCGGGAAGTGTCATGAGCCCGGTCCTCGGGTTGGGTGTCATGGCGAGGCGGCGTTGGAAAGATTCGGCACCGTCATCAGTCCTCTCGGAGTCGATCAGGAGCAGTTGTTTGAGGAAGAACATTTTGCTGTAGTTGAAGAAGGCAAGTGGTCTTCTCCCCCTGTATGATCTATTTTTGTCCTGTACAATTGCATTGCAATTAAGTTTACTTTTATGATGATATTGCATTAACTTGATGGGAATACCTTTTTATGGACATGCCTAGACCTTTTACCCTGATCCTTGGCCAACTAGGTTAAATAATTGTTTTTGGGTAGACTATGTGAGTTGCTCAACATGAGTTGCTCTCTGGTTAATGATAATGCTTTGGGTAATGCAAGAACACTTGATTTAATTGGAACATGGAGAACCACCCAAAAAAACATGTGCAACCACAGTGTCACATGGCTCTGACCTTAGCCGAATAATTAGGTGTGTGATCGTACTAGTGGCCCTTTTCTGAAAGGAGCAAAGAGGGATCCGGGTTGCAGGGGTATAGCCCGGTCCTTTTGGGGTAGCAGCCTTTGCTAAGGTGCTGACCATTAGGGAGGGTTATGGTCCACCCTAATCTGTAACTATGGGGGTCATTAGTCTTTTGCATGCCTTCGTAAAGGCTTCTTAGCATCCCTATGCAATCACACCTCGGAAGTGTGGTATGGTGCTTGGCCAGCATCGCATGGTTGGGTTTAAAGTTCTCTGGAGCTTTTACATGAACTGTGGGTACAGTGTGCAAACCTCTGCAGAGTGTAAAACTGATCGATCAGCCTTGCTCACGGTAATGAGCGGCTTGGACCCTCACATGATTAATACAATTAAAGATGAGAATAAATTGTGGCATGATGATGTCTGGGTTGTTTTGTACTAAAGTTTTTCTTAAGTGGGTTGGTATGAACTTACACCAAGTAATTAGGCATTCTTTAAATAAAACTTGACCAACATTAAAATGCTAGCCGCTGCAAAACCATAGCCTGCCTTGATAGCCTTGCATCTTCCTCCACTTGCTGAGCTCCAACCATAAGTGTGCTCAGCCTTGCTTATCGCTGTTCAGAGGAGAACTATGGAGGTGAATTCTACGACGACTACAATGAGTACTGAGGCTTGCGGACCCCAGTCAAGTGCCTGTGGGAGCGGAAGACGAAGACTCAACGAGTAGCTATCGTTTTCCGTTGTTAGAGACCTTCGAGTCTCCCGCATGAGTGTAATAAGTGGTTAAACTCTGAGATACGTTTAAATATTGTTAATGATATTTCACTCATTTTTGTCGGTGCGGAATATGGTCCCGACACTAACCAGTAGATAACGCCTAAGTCTATCCCTCAATGGTCGATGCCAAGCAACAAATGACACAAGGTTTATCCTGGTTCCGGCCGAGGGGGCCGTACGTCCAGCAGTGGTGTGCTCGTGGCACTATATTGCTCGGCACCGGGGTGCTTGTAGTGGGGCAAGTACAAGCAAGGTGGGAGAAGAAGCGTGGCTTCCAAGTCCCTGGTGAGTGGTGGAGATGTTATGGGAGAGTAAGAGAGTGAGTGCACAATGCGTTGTGTTCCTGCGGATCCGTCCCCCCGCGGGTCGGGGGCTCGCTTCCCCTTTTATAGGCCAAGGGGGCGGCGAGTTACATGCACGCCGCGCTACCTAGCTACGTGTAGGAGCACGTCGTGCTACGGCGTAGAGCGGGCGATCGTCCGAACGATCCACGGCTGCGATCCCGGCCATGATGGCCTACTTCGTTCCCGAACAGTGGCGGTTCGAGGGTAGGAGGCGGCAGACGGTGATGGCGTTCTCTGGTAGGCTTCGAGGGAGGTGCGATGATGTCGGTACGGGGTACGGGAGCGGGCGAACGGCGTTCCTTCCCAATGAGCTGCGGTGGCGGAGTGGTTCTTTGCGGTGCTCGGGCGTGCGCTGCGGAGTCGGGCGTGCGCCCGCATGCGTGGGTACGGCGGCCGCGCGCGTTACGGTGGCCGGGATGGCCACCCACCGGCCTAGCGCCCCTTACCTAACCGCAAGGTCACGGGAAAGTGGAATCGAGGGTGCGCCGGCCCCCTTTCGAGGGTCGGGCGCGTTAGCCGTACGGCGGCGTGCGCACGGTGTCACGGGACGACACGGCCGTGCCGCACGGTCCATCCCACGGTGGCGGGGATGGGCTCCTTCCCTGGGGAGTTGGTGCGGCGGCACGGGGGCGTGAGCCCGGGCGCATGATGGCGCCGTCCCCGCGGCGTCGGGGCGTTAAATGCCCAAGTACGGGGCCGGCGCACGCGTGTGGGGTGCCGTGATCGTGGCGGGCCCGGCCGAGGGCGGAGCGGACCCTCGAGCGAGGCGGGACTCGCTCGAGGGGGAGCGCGCCCTCGGCGGGGGCGGGGACCGCTCGAGGGAAGGGCCGCCCCTCGAGCGGGGCGGTACTGTTCGAGGAGGGAGTTGCCCCTCGAACGGGGCGGAGCCGTTCGAGGAGGAGCATGCCCTCGGGCGAGTCGGAACTGCTCGAGGGGTCTTCCTAGGCGGGCCGCCTTGGTGGGCCTCCGAAGTCTGTTTGCATGGGCCGTATCTGCATGGTTAGCTCCCTGCATGGTTAGGCTTAGCTTATGTTGATGCGGGAATTTAGGTAGGGGTTCCCCCATTGTTTGAGGGGACCCTAAGGGCGGTCCCAGAACGGTAGCCCCGAGCATCGCGGGTTTGCCATTGAGGCTCCCGCGGAGTCTTTGGAACCTGCGATAGGACGTTCTTCCCTCCTTGTTTGCGAACGCTATCAGTGGGGCCGCGCTAGCGGCCCGCGGGTCTAACCCCGAAGCCCTGCGGGGGTGTGGGCTCTCTGCCAGGGGGGTTAGCCGCGAGCGATTCGGTCGAGAAGGCGTGGCACATATGCCAACCGGCATCGGCGGTGTTTCGGCGGCATCGGGGGTGCACGCTCCCCTGTCCTTTGTCTCCCGGCGGGTGCAATTCCAAGGAGGTGTAGCCGTGCGTCAAGCCCCCGAGCCTTGGCTGTTCGAGGCGATCGGGTCGACACGACGACTTGTTTTTTATCGCGCCCTCGCCGTCCCTCCGCGGGTCGGGAGGTGAGGTTTCCACGACTCCCATCGAGCGGGTCGCGAATCGCGGATTCCTCTTCGGCGCGCTAGCGGGTGGTTCAAGTGGACGTCCATGCCCCGTTCGATAAGGGTAGGGCTGCGCGGTCCGGAGACACGTCCATGGAAGCGCTTGCGTGGGTTTGCTAGGTGGGGCTCGGTCCCGTTCGCTAGGGACCGAGGGCGCGGAAGCTCTCCCCTCGGTGGGGATCCCTCCCGACTAGGCGCCCTCGGCCCGGCTCTCGAACACGACATGTGGGGCACCCTCGAGCCGACGGGCTCGAGGAACGGCTCGAATGCGCGTGCCCTCGTCGTCCCTAACTGCGTGATGCGGGGCGCTGTTCGGAACCCGTCGAGGGTCGGAGCTTCGAACCTCGATCGGTAAGGCCGTGCGGGGCCGTGCCTTGGCCGGCCCCGTCTTTTCGCGTTTGCGGCCGTCGAGGGGTGCAGGCGTGCGGAGCCCTCGAGGTGCTGGTTGGTGGCGTGGCGCGGTATGAGTGCTTTCGGTGTCGCTCTATTTCAAGCGTGACACAGGCGATCCTCTCACGCGCATGCCTTCTTTCGAGAGGGTTGACATCGTCTCGAGTCGGGGGTCATGCCGCTCGAGGGTCCTACGCGGCATGGGTGCCGCGGTGCCTGCTCTACACCGAGCGGGTCCGGGCGACCTTCTCACGCCGATATCCCATCGAGGGTCGCCTTGTTTCGAGTTGAGGGTCATGCCGCTCGAGGGCTTCACGTGGCATGGGTGCCGCGGTACCTGCTCTACACCGAGCGAGGTCCGGGCGACCTTCTCACTCTGTCACCCATCGAGGGTCACCTTTGTCTCGGCGAGGGATTCGCCTCGCTCGAGGGCTCTCCTTGCTTGGCAAGGGGCCGGGCATTTGGTGCCCACGCGGGGCGTGGCCGCGGGTTTTGCGGCGCGGGCGCGCCTTTTTGGCGGCGCGCGCGCGCGCGCGCGTAGTGGGCGGCGTGGCCGGCGGACGTGACGGTTTTGCCTCGGTCGCCGCCGGTCTCGCCGTAATGATGACCCGCTGCGGTGTTAGAGTTCTTTGCGGTCGTGGTGGGGCCCGCCGTCGACGCGATGGAAAGATTCCTGCCGATTCTTGTTGGCGAGGCGTGCGCTCGGAGAACTCGCCGGTTGCCTATAAAGCTTGCGGTGAGGAAGGGACGGTGGTTTTTTACCTTGGCTCCTCACCGTTTTCGGTCCTCCGTCCCTTCGCCTTCGTTACTTGCTCTCGCCACGCGCGGTTTCGGCCCCTTAGAGCTTTTCTTTCTCGCTTCCTTGTCCTCAGACCTCGCACACTGTTCGTCCTCCCTTATGGCGCCGCCTCGGCTTCCGATTAGGGTCCTGGAGCCGTACGCATGGGAGAGGTCGGCCGTGACCGGCTCGCCTCGGGCGGCGGTCGCCGCCGGCCGGCTCTCGGCCAACGAAGAAGGGCGCCGGCGGAGTGGATCGTGCCGCCATCGTCGCACCTTGAGCCCAATCCGCCGGAGGGGCTACGTGGTGAGCTTCTGCGCTACCACGAGCGCGGCTTCAACGCGCCGGCGAGCACATTCATGCGGGCGTTGTGCTACCACTATGGAGTGGAGGCTGCACAATTTCGCCCCCAACGCTATCTCGCGGGCGGCCACGTTCGTGGGCGTACGCGAAAGGGTACTGGGGATCCCGATCAGGCGGGAGCTGCGGGTACACCTCTTCCGCGCGGAGCTCATCACGCGGCCCACGTCGGAGCCGAGGACCCGCCGCGCGGTGCGCGCCGGCGGGATGTCGCTCGCCTGCGGGGGCGGCTCAAGGAGTTCTACATCCCCGCACCACGACGACGAACAACGCCGGTGGGAGCGGGGATGGTTTTACTGCGCAACGCCGAGCCGGCCTCCCCTCCCTACACCGGTCGGGTGTTCAAGAAGAGGCCGGACTGCTGGGGCTACGGGTTGCCCACGGCCAACCATCGGGCGCGCCGGGGGTCCGTCCTCGCCGCCTTGCGGCGGGCGGCGAGGAAGGGCTCAACGCGATGGGCGTCCTCGCCTTTCTTCATCACCGGCGAGTCGTGCGGTTGATGGAGAGGCCCCTCTGCATCTTCGAGATGACGGAGGGCGGCCAACCCCGTCGACACGGCGAGGTCGCGGATGCTCCCCGACGCCGCCCCGGAGGCGGCCGTACGCGCTCACCGGGCGCGGAGTGCCGTCGACACCGGGACGCCTCTACACACGGGTCGGACCCCGTGGGATATCGAGATGCTCCCCACGGCGCCGGCCGGTGAGTAGAGTTCCCGATTTCGCTTCCATCCTTGGTCTTGTTTTTGATTTCGACGCGCCATTGTTACTCTTGTGCGCGGTCGGTGCGGTTCAACGCCGCCAAGTCCGTTCCGCCCACCCCACCGGCTCCGCGCGCTCGGCGGGCGGCGCGGCGGGGCGGCGGGAGCGGGCGGCGCGCGAGCGGGAACACGCAAGGCGGCGCCAAGCGCGCCGCGACGCACGGTCCGCGGAGCCGGCGGCGGGAGGAGCTGGGGGCTCTCCTCCCCCGACATCGAGGAGCCCTCGTCCTCGGACCGGGACGAGGAGGAAGAGTCGAGGGGGAGGGCCCTTCGGACGGATGGCGGCCCGCGCCCCGTCGCCGGATCTCGCGCGGCGTCGGGGGGTGGCTTTGCACGGGGCGGGCGCGCGGCGCCCCGCCGCCCGGGCGGTCATCGTCGGGGGCGGCACGCGCGCGCGGGGGTGCCGGCGCGCGCCACGGAGCGCGCGCGCGCGGACGGGCGCGCGCGCGCGCGTCGCGCGTGCCGCGCGTGGCGGGAGCGCGTCGCGCGCGCGGCGTCCTCGTCGAGGGCGCGTCGGTGGGCGCGCCGCGCGCGCGGGGCTAGCGTGCCCCCGCGCGTGGTGGCGGCGTCGGGGCGCGCCCACGCGCGGGGGGGCGTGCCGCGCGTGCGGCGGCGCCGTCGGGGAGGCGGCGCGGCGGCGCGGCCCCGCGCGCGGCCTCGTCGGAGGCCTCGAGGAAAAGGAAGCGGGCCTTTTCCTCCGCAAGGTAAGGAACCCGTTCTTCCTTTGCTTGGCCTTAATTTGCTTGGTTATTAGACGCACTAATCCTCCGTTCGTGTTTGCGCGGGCGGTGCCAGCCGTCCCTCCTCTTGCGCGGCTAAGGTGCGGGGACGGACGCGTCGATCCCCACCCGGCGGCGTTCGTCGAGGGGGGTCGCGCCTAGGAACGGGCGCGGCGGCGGGCACGAGCGCGCAAGGCCCGGCCCCGGGGCTTCGAGGCCCGGCCGGTGGATCAACCCGCCGCGCGCGGCCCCGAGGGGTCGCCGGGGGGCGGCGGCGCCGGTCGCCATGGAGGCGCGGGCGCGGCGGCGGCTACGGTGGAGGCGCCGCCGTGGTGGCGGCCCTCTGCGGAGGAGGCGGAGCGGGCGCAACTGCGGGAGCGCCGCGGACGTGGCGGCGCGGACGGAGGTGGCGGCGACGGCGCCACAACGGGCGCCGCGGCCGCGGAGGCGCGGTGGAGGTGCCGGCGGAGGCGGAGCGGGCGGCTCCGCTGCGCCGGCGGTCCCCGGGCGGAGGTGGTGGAGCTCTCGGATGACTCCTCGCCGCCTGGGTGGAACCGGTGGGCCGGTGGCCCACGAACTCTCTCGAGCCCCGGGGGAGAGGGGCCCTCGTGAGGCGACACGAGGGTCACATGATAGTGGGGGGCCGAGGGCACGGCGCCGGGGCCTCGTCCTCCCATGCGGGTCGCCCCGCCCGGGGGGGGGGGGGGGTGGAGGATCCCCGGCGTTTGCGACGCCCGGAGGGGAGCGAGGAGCTGCGGGGCGAGCTCTGAGCCATGGCGCCACGCTCAGCCGCGCGTTGAACGAAGCGGCGCGGGTTCCACGGCGGCCGGCCTGGATCGTCTTCCGGGTGAGCCACGGTTGCTCGTCTCCCTTCCTTATTTCGTTTTCGCGCGGCTGTATTCAAGACTTGGCGCTTACGGGGCTCGATGCGTGGATGCCGGGAGCTTGAGCGCCGCGCCCGCCGAGAAGTACGGCGCGTTCGACCGGGTGAACGCCGAGGCCCGCCGGCTCGGGAGCGATGCGGCGCTTTCGACGCGCTTGCGGAAGCTCTTAGGACGCCGGACGGTGGGCGGTCTGCGGGCGATGGCGTGGTGCGACGTGCTCCCCGAGAGCTCGGGCGGGGACGCGGCGCGTGACTCGAGTCTCGGGCGGATCCGCGCGGCCCTCGTCGATCGTGACGAGGCGGCCGTGGAATGCGCGCGAGGACACGGAGAAGACGCGGACGGCGGCCGCCACACGGGAGGCGGAGGTGGCCACCGCTCGCGCCGAGGCCGGGAGCTCCGCGCGTCGCTCGAGGGGGCGCGGGCGCGGCGGCGCCGGGGGCGAGGGAGCGGGCGCGCGGGCGGAGCGACGCGCCGAGGAGGCGGATGACACGAAGGCCGCCCTCGACGTCAAGGTTGCGGCTCTCGTCGCCGGCCGAAGGGCGGCTCCGGCGGGGAGCGCATCGCCGCCGGGGGGGCCGAGGGGCGGCTCCGGCGGGGAGCGAGGCTGCCCTTGGCGACGCCGGACGGCGGCGGAGCGGGAGCGCGTTGCTCGCGAGGCGGCGGAGAAGTCGGCCCCGGAGGAGCGGAACGCCGCATTCTCCGAGGTTGAGGATGAGGCGTTGATGCTCGGCATCGGCAATGCCGCCCAAGAGATGGCCCTCGTCGAGCAAGGCGAGACCGGGTCCCGAGCCTCGAGGCGGCGCCGAGTCCGCGCGCCGCGACCTCGATGCGGGGAGGAAACAAATCGAAGGTAAGCTCTTGTCGATTCTGCTTGTTAGTTCTTGCTTTAGAGGGTTCGTTTCCCTTTTTCGATTTCTTGTCGTCTTGTCGCTTCCGGGGCTTGCGCACGCACGGGACACGGCTGGCCGGGCGGGCGAGGCCTGCGCAAGCCTCCTACAACTCCCTACGAGCGAGGAGGCTGCGGGGAGGCGCGGGACGCGGCCCTCGAGACTGTCGCGTCGTCGAGGAAGGCGATGCCCGGGCGGCGGCTCGGCGGCCGGCCGCCTACGCGCCCTTGGCGGCCACGTCACGGGGCGGGTGCGTCGGGCGGCGCACCCGGCGTGCGAGAAGGCCCTCGGAGTGGTGCGATCCCACTACGAGGTCAACCTCGAGGCGGTAGCGGAAGGCTACATCGTGCCCGAGGGCGTCGAGGACGAGGTGGCCATGGAGCGTGCGGACGCGCTTGCTGCTGACGCCGCCGAGTCGCTCGCCGAGGCCTTCGAAGAATTCCTCTTCCGGACGGCTGCCGATCTTGCCGCTCCGCCCGCCCCGAAAGCACACGGGCGCTAGGCCCGTTTTTTGTTTATGTGTATCGGGGTCGGCCTCGTGGCCTCTTGTAAACAAACAAGTAGTTTCGTGAACATGGTCGGTTTGTAAATGAAATCACTTGCTTATTGCGCTTTTTGCTTCTTCTTCTTCTCCCGAGTAGATTCTAGTTAGGGGAGTCGCCTTTCGCGAGGGCCCGGCGGGTTGGAGGCGAGAGAGACGGGCCATAGCCGCGCGGCGTAGGCGTCTCGGCTCGCGCGCTCCTTCCGGCGTGCCGCCTACGCCCTGTTCGAATCATGGCTCGAGGTTGAAGTGGGGAACAAACTTAGCGCGTGTTGTTACGTTTTTTGCGCGAAAAAATGGGGCCATTTTGGGGGGGGGGGGGGTGCCCCCCGCGGTAGCCCCCGAGGGTAACTTGGGTTTCGGGGGGAAAGCCGAGTTGCCCTTTTATTATACTTGGAGTATTTACATAGGTGACACCAAGCGGGGCGTTGGCCGTGTGTTTGTACAACGAGAAAATACTTGGAAATCCTAGCTAAGGGTAGAAGCGACGTAGGCTGTTGGATGTTCCAAGCGTTGGTGAGTTCTTCGCCGTCCTCGTTGGCAAGCTTGTACGTGCCTGGTTTGAGCACCTTCACCACGACGTAGGGTCCCTCCCATGGGGGCGATAGCTTGTGGCGCCCTCGGTTGTCTTGGCGTAGCCTTAGGACCAAATCCCCCTCGGCGGAAATCCCTCCGACGTATCTTGCGCGCTTGGTAGCGCCGTAGGGACTTGTTGATATCTTGCGGAGTGCATCAACGCCACGAGGCGTACTTCATCCGAGCGGTCCGGCGAGTCCTCGCGGGCTCGGCCGGTTAGCATCCTCGTTGTAATCTCGAACCTTGGGCGACCCGTATTCCGGATCCGTGGGGAGGACGGCCTCCGCGCCATGGACTAGGAAGAACGGGGTGAACCGGTGGCTCGCTTGGGGTGGTCCTTGGGCTCCACACGGCTGGGTAGTTCTTGGAGCCATTTCGGCCGATTTGTTGAGGGCTGGTCGAAAATTCTGGTTTGAGGCCTTGTAGGATCATGCCGTTGGCACGTTCTACTTGGCCGTTGGTGCGTGGGTGTGCCACAGCTGCCCAATCCACGCGGATGTGGAACTTGTCGCAGAACTCCAAGAATTTCCGGCCCGTGAACTGGGACCCGTTGTCTGTGATGATGGAGTTTGGCACTCCAAAGCGGTAGACGATGTCCGTGAAGAACGTGACCGCCTGCTCAGCCCTCAAATTCGTAATGGGGCGCACCTCCACCCACTTGGAGAACTTGTCAATTGCAACCAGGCGGGTGGGTGAAGCCCCCGGCGCCTTCCGCGGGGGGCCGACGATGTCCAACCCCCACACAGCGAACGGCCATGTTACGGGGATTGTACGCGAGGAGTGTGAGCTGGGCAAGTTGGTCTTGCGGGCGTAGAACGGCACCCTTCGCAAGTGCGCACGATTTCGTTGGCGTCCGCGACCGCGGTAGGCCAATAGAAGCCTTGGCGGAACGCGTTGCCGACGAGGGTGCGCGGCGCGGCGTGGTGGCCACAGATCCCCGCGTGGATGTCCCGTAGGAGCTCGCGCCCCTCGGGAATGGGTATGCATCGGCCGGAGGATGCCCGACGCGGCGCGCTTGTACGGCTCACCGTCGACCGGGGGTGAACGACTTGGCCATCCTGGCGATGCGCCTGGCTGCGGCCCGGTCTGCGGGGAGCTCCCCTCGATCAATCCGGGCGATGTACTTATCCCGCCCGGTCCGCCCGGGCGGGGCCGGCTCGATGTTCATCGCGACAGCCTCGTGGGAGCCGTACCCCTCGAGAAGGGAGAGCACGTACGCCTCGTTCGAGGGGTCCTCCTCCATGGGTTCCGCACCCGCTGGATTCGAGGGAGCCCCCGAGGGTCCGTCGTCGTCCGAGGGGTAGGGCTCGAAGGTGACCGATGGTCGCGCGATGTCGCGCGCGAAAACGTTCGGGGGGAACGGTGATCCGCCGGACGCGATCTTGGCAAGTTCGTCGCCTCCTCGTTGTACGGCGGGGTACATGATTGAGCTCGATGCGTAGAATTTGTCTTCGAGGGCCCGCACGGCCTTGCGGTAGGCCTCCATCTTGTCGTCGTGGCAGGCTCGCGTTCTTCATGACTTGGTCGATCACGAGTCGCGAATCCCCTCGCACGTCGAGGCGCTTGATGCCCAACTCAATGGCGATCTTGAGGCCGCAGAGGAGGGCCTCGTATTCCGCCATATTGTTAGACGCGGGGAAGTGGAGGGCGCCTTTGCGTAGCGCATGTGCTCCCCGAGGGGTGACACGAAGAGCAGGCCCGCGCCCGCTCCTGTCTTCATCACCGAGCCGTCGAAGAACAGAGTCCAGCACTCTGCTTGAATTTGAGGGGGCGGCAGCTGTGTGTCCGTCCACTCAGCGACGAAGTCGGCTAAGATTTGTGATTTGATGGCCTTGCGCGGAGCATAGGCGAGCGTCTCGCCCATCAACTCCACGGACCACTTGGCAATTCTGCCTGCCGCGTCGGGGTTGCGAATGATCTCTCCTAGCGGGAAGGAAGAGACCACCGTGGCCTGGGTGGGCCTCGAAGTAGTGGCGGAGCTTGCGCCGCGCGAGGACTACCGCGTACAACAGCTTACGGACACGGGGGTAGCGCGTCTTCGTGTCCGATGGGACTTCGGCGACGTAGTAGACCGGCCTCTCGCACGGGTAGGGCATGCCCTTCCTCCGTGCGCTCCACAACGATCACGGCGGCCCGACCACGGGTGGTTGCGGCCACGTAGAGTTGGAGGGGCTCGCCGTCTCGCGGCGGCGTAAGGATTGGGGCGTGCGTCAGAGACGTCTTCAGCTTGTCGAGCGCTTCCTGGGCCTCGGCGGTCCAAGAGAAGCGCTCGTGCTTCTTGAGTAGCCGGTAGAGGGGCAGGCCCTTCTCACCGAGCCTCGAGATGAAGCGGCTCAGGGCGGCAAGGCACCCCAACACCTTCTGCACCCCTTTGAGGTCCCGAATTGGACCCATTCGCTCGAGGGCGGCGACCTTTTCAGGGTTGGCCTCGATTCCCCGCTGGGAGACGATGTATCCTAGGAGCATGCCCCGCGGCACTCCAAAGACACATTTTTCGGGGTTGAGCTTGACCCCGTTGGCCCGCGAGCGGTGAATGCGATGCCAAGATCGGCCGACCGGGTCGTCGCCTTCCTCGGTTTTGACAACGATGTCGTCTACGTAAGCCTCGACCGTCCGCCCGATATGATCCCCAAAAACGTGCTGCATGCAGCGCTGGTACGTTGCGCCCGCGTTTCTGAGGCCAAAAGGCATCGTGACGTAACAGAACGTCCCGAACGGTGTGATGAACGAAGTCGCGAGCTGGTCGGACTCCTTCATTTTTATTTGATGATATCCCGAATAGGCATCAAGGAAACGAGTAGTTCACACCCGACTGTGGAATCAATGATCGATCTATGCGTGGTAAAGGAAAGGGAACTTTTGGACATGCTTTATTGAGACTGGTGTAGTCGATACACATCCTCCACTTCCCATTTTTCTTTTTTACAAGCACAGGATTGGCTAACCACGTAGGGTGGAACACTTCCTTGATGAATCCGGCCTCGAGGAGCTTCCGCAGCTCCACTCCGATCGCCCGTCGTCGTTCCTCGTCGAAACGGCGTAGCCACCGCCGAACGGCGCGGCGTTAGGCGGGGATATCAAGGGAGTGCTCGGCGACCTCCCTCGGGATGCACGGCATGTCCGAGGGGCTCCACGCGAAAACGTCGGCGTTGGCGCGGAGGAAGTCGACGAGCCCTTGCTTCCTATTTAGGATCGAGGGTCGAGCCGACCCTCAAAGCCTTGCCCTCGGGGGCCGATGGGTCGAGGGGGTCCCCTTTGGCTTGCTCGGCGGCCTCGAACGTGCCGACGTGCTTGGTGGTGGAGGCGAGGTCGTCGTTGACCATCTTCTCCGGTGTGTTTACCGGCGCTTCGTCCGGCGCTAGTGCTTCCGCATGCTCCACGCACTCGACATCACGGTCGAATGCATGCTCGATCGACGACCCGACGGTGATGACGCCGTTTGGACCGGCATCTTCATCTTCGAGTACGTGTAGTTGGGGACCGCCATGAACTTGGCATAGCATGGTCGCCGAGGATGGCGTGGTAGGCCCCTTTGAATCCCACCACTTCGAATGTGAGGGTTTCCTTGCGGAAATTCTTGGGGGTCCCAAACCGGACGGGCGGATCGATGCGCCCGAGGGGTTGAACCGCTTTCGGGGCGCGATGCGGTGAAACGGCTTCGTCTTGGGCCGCGCCGGGTCCGCCCAATCCCCATCAGGCGCAACGTATGCGCGAAGAGGATATTGAGGCTACTGCCTCCGTCCATAAGGACCTTCGAAAACCGGGCGTTCCCAATGATGGGATCGACCACCGAAGTGCTTGGCCGGGTTCGGGATGCGATTTGGGTGATCATCCCGGCTAAAGGTGATGGCATCCTTCGACCAGTTGAGAAAGGCCGGAGGTGCCCTCTCTGCGGCGAGGACTTCGTGCCGCTCCTTCTTGCGCTGCCGGGTTGACATGTCAACGGTAGGTCCCCCAAAGATGAGGAACACATTTTCGACAGCGGGGAAACCACCCGCGTCGCCATCGCCCCCATCCTTCTTGGCCTCTGCCTCCTTCGCGGCGGCACGGCCGTAGAATTTCTTGAGCATGTCGCACTGCTCAAGAGTATGATTCACGGGGGTCTTGTGGTAGGGGCATGGCTTCTTCATCATGTCATCGAACACCCCGGGCCTCGAGGAGCCGGTCGAGGGCCCCGTCGGGCGGGTCAACGAGCGAGGGCCTCGGCGTTGCCGCCGTTGCGCCCCTGCTCGCGCGCCTCGCGGCGCGGCTTCTTCCCCTTCTTGCCCCGCTTGTCGTTGCGGCGCGGCTCCTTGGACCCGCTGCCCTCCGCGGGCGTGTCCTCGGAGCGCTTGCCCTTCTTGCCGTCGAAGATCGCCCCTACGGCCTCCTCTCCCGGAGGCGAAGGCGGTGGCAATGTCGAACGGCTCGTTCGAGTCCGTGGGCGGAGCTACGTCCCGGCTCGCGCACAAGGTCCCGGCACGTGGTGCCCTCGAGGAACGCGTGCACGATCTCTCTCGACCGTGCCACGGCGGGGAGCTGCGTGCGGCGCTTGGAGAAGCGCCGTATGAAGTCCCGCGGCGACTCGCCCGGCTTCTCGCGTGCGGGGAGCGCGGATCCCGGGAGTTCCGGGGGCGCACGTATGTGCCCCCGGAAGTTGCCCACGAAAGTGTGGACTAGATCGTCCCGGTTGTGGATGCGGGCCGGCGGGCAAATGCTCGAGCCATGTCCGGGCCGCATCGCCCAGATGCAGGGGCAAGTTGCGGATGATTACTTCGTCGTTGGTGGCCCCGCCCAGCTGACAGGCTAGGCGGTAATCGTTGAGCCAAACACGAGGGTCCGTTTCCCCGTTGTACTTGATGATCGTCGAGGGTTGACGGAAGCGCTGGGGGAACGCCGCCGTGCGGATCTCCCGGCTGAACACACGGGTGCCCGGGGGCTCTGGTGTCGGGGAGCGATCCTCACCGCTGTCGTAGCGTCCTCCCCTTCGAGGGTGGTAGCCCCTGGCCGCTCGCGCGTCCGCCTTGCTGGTGCGCCGGGCGTTGATGACGTTGCGGGCGTCGCCATCCAGCGCCCTGCGTGTGTCGAGGAGCCGTTCCTTGGCCGGCGTGCGTCCCTGGTCAGCAGGTCGACCCGCATGCACCGAGGGTTCGCCCCCTGGTGCCGGATCATCACCCCGCGCGTCCCCCTGTTGGCGGATGCGTGAGGCCGAGCTTTCGGCTTGCTGGACGGCCGCTTGCTCAAGGAGGGTCTGCACCTCGCGGTGCATGTCTCGAGCCTCGGGGGTCGAGGGTGCCGGCATGGCGCGCAGCAGTGTTGCGGCGGCGATGAGCTTTTGGCTCGCCCGCGGTGGAGTATCCGCGTTGTCGACGTTGGGGGCAGGGTTGAGGCGGTCTCGGACCTGTCGGCCCAGCTCCCGCGCGCGTTCGCCGCGCGCGCGGGGGCCTCCCCCCGCCATCGAGGCACGGAGTAGCCGCACGGTCCGGTACTCCTCGCGGCTTGGCCTCGAGCTCGCGAGCTTGGGCCGGCGCGCGTCGACGTCGGCCCCTGCATGTGCGCTTGGCCCCGCGGCGGGCGTGTAGCGGCTCTGGGGCCGGCGTGACTTCCCCGTCTCCCGGCGCCGCCGCCGCCGGCGGCGTTGGCCGGGTCGTTGGTGATGACGGCGCAACATTCCCGCGTGGGGTCGTAGCTCCCGCGTCTTGGAGTCATCGGAGCGGCCGAACCGGTAGTCCGTGGCGTCGAGGAAGCGCCCCGAACGCGGCCGGGTCCGACACACCGGAGAAGTCCCACTCCGCGTATCCATGACGGTTGGCGGGCGGCATCGTGTCGACGGAGCCCAGGGACGACTCGTCCGCTGCTGAAGTGCCGGGATCCCTGGCGACGAAGACGTGCGCGACCAGGCGGAACCCTGCGCGCATTGTCGTGTTGACGTTGGCGTTGTAGGCCGTAGCGGCGCCACGCGGCCGATGGGGACGCGTGGTCGGAGACCGCGCGCGGTCCCGGCGGGGCGGTGGCGGCCGTCGTGACGTTGGGCGCACCGCGCCGGGCGGCGGCACGCTCGGCCCTGCCGCCGCTCGGACCGCGCCCCCGCGCGAACGTAGCCGGAGCGGCGGCGGCGTCGCGGCGTCGACGGACCCGCGGCATCCGTGCTGCGGTGCACGCGCGCGGTGACGTGCGCGCGGCGGAGACCGGAGCGGACACGGCCTCCCGGCGCGCGCATAGCTCCTCACGGTTGGTGAGGCGCATGAGATAGCCATTCCCCGTGGCCCGGAAGTTCAAGTCCCCGAAGCGGATCTCGAGCCGGCCGGAAGGGGGTCCGAGCTACCCATGTTGTAGCGGGTGCTACGGTACTCGGTGCGAATCACCATGAAGGGAGTCGGCGAAATGACCTTAGGCGCTCGTGAGCCCCACGGTGGGCGCCAACGCTCGGTGCGGAATATGGTCCCGACACTAACCGGTAGATAACGCCTAAGTCTATCCCTCAATGGTCGATGCCAAGCAACAAATGACACAAGGTTTATCCCGGTTCCCGCCGAGGGGGCCGCACGTCCGACGGTGGTGTGCTCGTGGCACTATATTGCTCGGCACCGGGGTGCTTGTAGTGGGGCAAGTACAAGCAAGGTGGGAGAAGAAGCGTGGCTTCCAAGTCCCCGGTGAGTGGCCGGAGATGTTATGGGAGAGTAAGAGAGTGAGTGCACAATGCGTTGTGTTCCTCGGATCCGTCCCCCCGCGGCTGGGGGCTCGCTTCCCCTTTTATAGGCCAAGGGGGGCGGCGAGTTACATGCACGCCGCGCTACCTAGCTACGTGTAGGAGCACGTCGTGCTACGGCGTAGAGCGGGCGATCGTCCGAACGATCCACGCTGCGATCCGGCCATGATGGCCTACTTCGTTCCCCGAACGGTGGCGGTTCGAGGGTAGGAGGCGGCAGACGGTGATGGCGTTCTCTGGTAGGCTTCGAGGGAGGTGCTGATGATGTCCGGTACGGGGTACAGGAGCGGGCAGAACGGCGTTCCTTCCCAATGAGCTCTGCGGTGGCGGAGTGGTTCTTTGCGGTGCTCGGGCGTGCGCTGCGGAGTCGGGCGTGCGCCCGCATGCGTGGGTACGGCGGCCGCGCGTTACGGTGGCCGGGATGGCCACCCACCGGCCTAGCGCCCCTTACCTAACCCGCAAGGTCACGGGAAAGTGGAATCGAGGGGTGCGCCCGGCCCCCTTTCGAGGGTCGGGCGCGTTAGCCGTACGGCGGCGTGCGCACGGTGTCACGGGACCGACACCGGCCGTACCGCACGGTCCATCCCACGGTGGCGGGGATGGGCTCCTTCCCCGGGGAGTTGGTGCGGCGGCACCGGGCGTGAGCCCCGGCGCATGATGGCGCCGTCCCGCGGCGTCGGGGCGTTAAATGCCCAAGTACGGGGCCGGCGCACGCGTGTGGGGTGCCCGTGATCGTGGCGGGCCCCGGCCGAGGGCGGAGCGGACCCTCGAGCGAGGCGGGACTCGCTCGAGGGGGAGCGCGCCCTCGAGCGGGGCGGGACCGCTCGAGGGAAGGGCCGCCCCTCGAGCGGGGCGGTACTGTTCGAGGAGGGAGTTGCCCCTCGAACGGGGCGGAACCCGTTCGAGGAGGAGCATGCCCTCGGGCGAGTCGGAGCTGCTCGAGGGGTCTTCCTAGGCGGGCCGCCTTGGTGGGCCTCCGAAGTCTCGCTTGCATGGGCCGTATCCTGCATGGTTAGCTCCCTGCATGGTTAGGCTTAGCTTATGTTGATGCAGGAATTTAGGTAGGGGTTCCCCCATTGTTTGAGGGGACCCTAAGGGCGGTCCCCGACAATTTTGTCTATCATATGTGTGTAAACTGATCCTGGCGCACATATGAGATGCACTTGGGTGCTCTTCGGAAAACAGGTGTGACACCTACAAACCCTACAAACAAACCCCAAACAATCCCAAAGCGAAAGCGAAAGTCAAGAAGCAAAGGACATAGGTAATTTGTAGTGGCCTAGGCGGACCGTCCGCATGGAGGGGGCGGACTATCCGTGGGCACCAGGCGGACCGTCCGCGAGCTCGCGGCAGACTGTCCCAAGTTGGTTCCCGAACCTCCAGTAGTGCACCGCAAGAAATGGACCGTCTGTGCCTTACACGCGGACCGTCCGAGGGAAACCCGTGCCACGCGGACTATCCGTGAGGAGCCGGCGGACTGTCCGCAAACACCCCACAACCAAAAGCAACCTCCCGGACGGATCAAACTACGAGCACGCAAGAACACGCGAAGAACACGACAAACACCCAGTAGCCAAGCACCTCGCGGACTGTTTGCGACCCCCTGGCTGACTGTCTGCTACACGCAGACAGAGCAGTCCGAGCCCAAAAATGCAAGCACAAGAACACCTATCCATCCATGGATCTCCGAAACGGCTTGAGCTCTTGAGGTAAGATTTGGGGGGAGATGTGAAGCGTCCTGAGGAGATGCTATGCCCCAAAACTTGAGACCTCAAACGTACTCAATCACTAGGAATCGAATCGCAACCAAGCTCTACCAAAAAGCTAGGGTTCCAACCGAAATCCCTCAATCGGAGGCTGTAACACCCGAAAATTCCATCACAATAAAATATTGTTAGCAACATGGTTTAGTTTTATTTTCTAAGGATTTAATAAATTTGAGTAAATAAATTTGCCTTTAATTAAATTAAACATCATTTAATAATTAGAATCACCCAAGTGTTTGTGCATCATGTTGAAATGCATGAGTTTTGTTTGTGGTGTGATTCTAAAAGTCTTAAAAAAAATTTTGTGAAAAAGTCATTAAAAATAATTGTGAAAAAGTTTGTGAAAAATTGTGTAAAAGTTTGAATTTAAAAATGTTTGAAAAGTTGTTTAAAAGGTTTTCTAAAAGTCTTAAAATAGTTGGATAAATTTGTGTTAAAATTTGAATTTGAAAACATGTAAAAGATTTGAATTTAAAAGGTTTGAAAATGGTTTTAAAATGGATTTGAAAAGAAAAGGAAAAAAAGAAAAAAACAAAACAAACTCTTTCAGCCCGGCCCAACCCCAAGGCCCAACTCACCTCCCCCCTCCTTTCGTTATCCAGCCGCGGCCCACACCCGCTTACGGCCCACGCGGCCCGCTCCACCAGCGCCCCCGCCTTCTCTCTCTTCCGTTGGCTGACAGGTGGGGCCCATCTGCAAAGGAACGGCCCAGATTAAAAGGGCCTCATAACCCTTAGATTGGTCCACGGTGGACCGGTGGACCGGGTCCACCGCGTCAGTCCACGGGCGCTTGCGTCATCGCTGCGTCATGCTCGCATCAGCACAGCCAACCGCAAGCCGCCACGTGTCGCCGCCACAGTTCACCCGCAGGCCGCCCAAGCAATTTTTCAAATAAGCCCTCCCATTTATGGAAATTACAAATATACCCTTCCACCTATATAAAAGCCTTCCAACTAAGTCCTTTCTTTTATGCTTAGGCCCCTGCAGTCCTTAGTTTCTATGTTCTATAGTCCATCCTTAACCTTTTACATGTTAGACCTCCTAGTTTCACACATATTTATGTTTTAGCCCCTGAAATCTTGCAGAAAACCCCCTAAAACTTTCAAATAATCACAAATTAGTCCCTGAATCTTGTTTCAGCCATATCTTTTCCGTCCTAGCTCCGTTTTACGCGTTCTTGGTATCCATGCGATCGTCTCTCCGAGCCCGTCATTTCTAAAAGCTTGTTCTAGTCTTTTGGTAATGTTTGATGTATTGTTTTATTTATTGTATTTTTCTTGCATGATCGTAGCCAACACGCCGTTCGAGGAAGTTCAAGTGCAGAGCTTTGCAGATAAGGAAAGTAGCTTATCGTTGGAGAAAGGCAAGTGACCCTAACCACCCTTCTACCTATGCTTTAATCAAGAATACTATAAATTAATCGGAACATGGAGAACCACCCGGGAAAACGGTGCAACCACGGTCCATATGGCTCGGCTTAGCCAATTAATTAGGTGTGTGATTGTATTGACGACCCTATCCGAAAGGAACACGGGGGCTCGGGTTGCGGGGGGTATAGCCCGGTTCTTTTGGGGTAGCGCCTTTGCTAAGGTGCCGACCACTAGGGAGGGTTATGGTCCGCCGTGAGTCAGAATCGTCGTGGGTTGTTGATGCTTTTGCATATCTTTGTAAAGGCTTCGTAGCGTCCCTATGCAATCACACCTCGGAAGTGTGGTATTGTGCCCGATCGGCACATGCGTGGTTGGGTTCAAAGTTCTTTGGAACTTTTACGCGAACCGTGGGAAAAGTGTGCAACCTCTGCAGAGTGTAAAACGATCGTTCGGCCGTGCTCACGGTCAAGAGCGGCCCGGACCCTCACATGATTAATTGAACTTAAAGATGGATTAATATTGCTTTCCGGTTATTCCTGTGGCCTTGCTGAGTACCAACCATAAGTGTACTCATCCTTGCTTACGCTGTTCAGAGAAGAACCCAGGAGTGGAGTACTTCACCGACTACGAGGAGTTCTGAGGATGCGATCAACCAGTCAGAAGCCTGTGGAAGATGAAGATGGAGTCGCGTCTTCATAGTTATCGTTATTCATGTAAAGACCTTCGTGTCTACCATCGTGAGTGTAATAAAAGTTAATAAACCTTTTCTCTACGTTTTGAGCAATGTCTTGTGATATTACACTCATGAGTCTATCATATGTGTGAAGTTGTGATCCTGGCACACATATGAGATGCATTCGGTTTTCTACGGAAAATCGGGTGTGACAGAGTGGTATCAGAGCAATGCTGACTGTAGGACGCAGCCTCAGATAGAAATGGTCGATATTAAGGACTCTTTATCTAGAAAGCCTTTCCAGCAGTCAAAATATCTTATTTACGCATAAAAAAAATATTTTATTCTTTATTCTTTAACAAAATCATATCTTTTGTTTTCTTCTACACTGAGTCTAATTCTTGTTCTTCCACCTTGAACTACCACACGTGTTTTATAGGATAAGCTTCTTAGGTTGCCAACCCCTTCTATCAGTTTCGTTTCGATAGAGCCGTTCTTGTGAGGACGTGCGATGTTAATGCTTGTTGATTGTAAACATGCATGATTTGGATCTTTGACATGTTTGGAATGTTTTTGTGGAGTGATGGCCACAAATACATCAATAAAATAATTAAAGTTAAACACGTGACATGTTTGGAATCTTTGACATGTTAATAGCCCTTTTCTCTGATTCACCTTTATCAATTCAACTTCCTATCGGAAAACTTCTCTCTCTAACAATCAAATGGTAAACATCAGGTCAGGAGCTGGACAATATATTCCGTTCGTCATCAATCAGCTGAATCAAGTTCCCTCCTTCACAAGAATTAGCGATGGATCCCACGATGCAGCAGTTCTTCACGAAACAGATGCAGTTAATTCAGAACCTCACCGCCACTGTCCAGAATCTACAGGCACAGCAGAACCAGCCGCCACCTCAAGGACCTCTACCACCTCCACCACCAGTGAACAAGCATAGAGAATTCATGAGCCACAACCCGCCCACTTACTCTCATTCTGTAGATCCCCTCGATGCCGATGATTGGCTCAAGACCATCAACAAGATGCTGAATATCACTCAATGTAATGATCGTGAGAATGTTTTGTTTGCCTCAGGACGTCTGGAAGGTGCAGCCTCTGATTGGTGGGATGCTTACACCGTCGCGCATGCTGCTGCCGACACCATTACCTGGCAGGAGTTCTAGGAGAGTTTTCATACACATCACATCCCGACTTGGTGTGAAGAAGGCGAAGAAGAAGGAATTTCTAGCTCTAAAGCAAGGCAACATGACAGTTAGTGAGTATCTGGATCAGTTTACTCATTTGTCCCGCTATGCACCAGATGAAGTCAACACGGATGCTAAGAGACAAGAACGTTTTCTCGATGGATTGATAGGGCCACTTAACTATCAGTTGCAGAGCCACACATTTCTTAACTTTCAGATGTTACTCAATAAGGCTATAGGCTTGGAGAATAAACGTAAGGAACTTCGTGAACAGAAGCGCAAGTTTCAATCTAAGGGACAGTCTAGCAGTAACACCCGCCCTCGTTACAACTCATCGCAAGACTCTCAGTTTCGTTCTAGCACACAAGGCAGAGGCCATGGATAGAATCAACCGTTCTATCGTTCGTTTGATGAACCCGAAGAATCCAACCCTACGACACCACAGGCTCCAAATCCTCATCAGAACCGCTCAGGTGCACCAGTAAGGAACACTACTCCAGTTCACCCTAGAGGATGCTTCAACTGCGGAGAATTGGGACACTATGCCAGTATTTGCCCTCAGCGTAATATGCAGACACCCCAGAGAGATAACAGAGGTCAATAGAACTATATGCATGGTAGAGTGAACCATGTGACAAACCGAAGAAGCTCAAGGAGACAAAGATGTTGTGCTTGGTACGTTCCTTATCAATTCCGTACTGCAACAGCTTTTATTTGATTCGGGGCATCGCATTCATTTATTACTGAACGATTCGTGACAAAGCATGATGTACCCAAGAGTTCCATGAAGACACATTTGCTAATTAGTTCCCCAAACGGTGAAATGAAATCCACCTATGTATTCCCACAGGTCAATCTTAAGATCGGAGAGATAGATTTTGAAGCAGACTTAGTGATCCTAACATCCAGTGGAATAGATGTGATCCTTGGTATGGATTGGTTAAGCAAGCATGATGGAATCATTTTGTGTGCCAAGAAGACGGTGCTCTTAACTACCCCGCAAGGAGATAGGATTGAGTTTGCCGCTACAAGCCCGAAGAAGAAGGAGAAGTGAAAAGCTCTGTGGTAGTAACCCATCATCTATCAAGAACATCTTGTATCTCCTTTTGTTTCCCGATCCCTCCGAATCTCGGGACGAGATTCTTTTTAAGGGGGTAGGATTTGTAACACCCGAAAATTCCATCACAATAAAATATTGTTAGCAACATGGTTTAGTTTTATTTTCTAAGGATTTAAAAAATTTCAGTAAATAAATTTGCCTTTAATTAAATTAAACATCATTTAATAATTAGAATCACCCAAGTGTTTGTGCATCATGTTGAAATGCATGAGTTTTGTTTGTGGTGTGATTCTAAAAGTCTTAAAAAAATTTTGTGAAAAAGTGCTTAAAAATAATTGTGAAAAAGTTTGTGAAAAATTGTGTAAAAGTTTGAATTTAAAAATGTTTGAAAAGTTGTTTAAAAGGTTTTCTAAAAGTCTTAAAATAGTTGGATAAATTTGTGTTAAAATTTGAATTTGAAAACATGTAAAAGATTTGAATTTAAAAGGTTTGAAATTGGTTTTAAAATGGATTTGAAAAGAAAAGGAAAAAAAAAAAAACAAAACAAACTCTTTCAGCCCAGCCCAACCCCGCGGCCCAACTCACCTCCCCCCCTCCTTTCGTTATCCAGCCGTGGCCCACACCCGCTTACGGCCCACGCGTCCCGCTCCACCAGCGCCCCCGCCTTCTCTCTCTTCCGCCAGCTGACAGGTGGGGCCCACCTGTCAGGCCGTCTTCTACCTCCGGCCGTGCCCCACCACCTCCTTCCCCCTCGCGGCCGCTGGCTTCCCGCACCGCCGTCCCGCCTCCCCCGGCTCCCCGCGCCCGTCCGCCTCCTCCACTACGCCGCCCCACTCACCACCGCCGTCTCCCGGCCTTTCCCCTACCCGTAACTGTCTCCACCGAGCAGCCCGCCGCCACCATTAATGGCCGGCCGGAGAGCTCCCACTCCACCGCCTCCGCGCCCTTCCCCCTTCCCTCTCCGCCCTATAAAGGGGCAGCACCACCCCCTGCTCCACCCGCACCACCTCCCCGCCCCTACTCGCGCGCACAGGGACCGGAGCGCCACCGCCGGAGCTCACCGCCGGAGCCCCGACCTCGCCGTGGATCTCCTCCCCTGCCCCTCCTTTCGCGGTTCTAAGGCTCCCGGTGAGATCCCCACACTCTTCTCTTTCTTCTGGTATTTTTTTCCCATGCGAAATGGTGTCCGGGAGGCCATTCTTGGCTCCCCTCCGGCGAGCCCGCCGCCGCGAGCCGCCGCCGGCCGGCCGTCCGCCGTCTGCCCGCCGCCGCCCACTACTGCCAGCCGTCCATCTGCAAAGGAACGGCCCAGAATAAAAGGGCCTCATAACCCTTAGATTGGTCCACGGTGGACCGGTGGACCGGGTCCACCGCGTCGGTCCACGGGCGCTTGCGTCATCGCTGCGTCATGCTCGCATCAGCACAGCCAACCGCAAGCCACCACGTGTCGCCGCCACAGTTCACCCGCAGGCCGCCCAAGCAATTTTGCAAATAAGCCCTCCCATTTATGGAAATTACAAATATACCCTTCCACCTATATAAAACCCTTCCAACTAAGTCCTTTCTTTTATGCTTAGGCCCCTGCAGTCCTTAGTTTCTATGTTCCATAGTCCATCCTTAACCTTTTACATGTTAGACCTCCTAGTTTCACACATATTTATGTTTTAGCCCCTGAAATCTTGCAGAAAACCCCCTAAAACTTTCAAATAATCACAAATTAGTCCCTGAATCTTGTTTCAGCCATATCTTTTCCGTCCTAGCTCCGTTTTACGCGTTCTTGGTATCCATGCGATCGTCTCTCCGAGCCCGTCATTTCTAAAAGCTTGTTTTAGTCTTTTTGTAATGTTTGATGTATTTTTTGATTTATTGTATGTTTTCTTGCATGATCGTAGCCAACACGCCATTCGAGAAAGTTCAAGTGCAGAGCTTTGCAGATAAGGAAAGTAGCTTATCATTGGAGAAAGGCAAGTGACCCTAACCACCCTTCTACCTATGCTTTATTCAAGAATACTATAAATTAATCGGAACATGGAGAACCACCCAGGAAAACAGTGCAACCACAGTCCTTGTGGCTCTGGCTTAGCCAATTAATTAGGTGTGTGATTGTATTAACGACCCTATCTGAAAGGAACACAGGGGGCTCTGGGTTGCAGGGGTATAGCCCGGTTCTTTTGGGGTAGCAGTCTTTGCTAAGGTGCTGACCACTAGGGAGGGTTATGGTCCGCCCTGAGTTGTAACTGTCGTGGGTTGTTGATGCTTTTGCATATCTTTGTAAAGGCTTCGTAGCGTCCCTATGCAATCACACCTCGGAAGTGTGGTATTGTGCACGATCGGCACATGCGTGGTTGGGTTCAAAGTTCTTTGGAACTTTCACGTGAACTCGTGGGAAAAGTGTGCAACCTCTCGCGAGTGTAAAACCGATCGATCGGCCGTGCTCACGGTCAAGAGCGGCCTGGACCCTCACATGATTAATTGAACTTAAAGATGGATTAATATTGCTTTCCGGTTATTCCCGTGGCCTTGCTAAGTACCAACCATAAGTGTACTCATCCTTGCTTACGCCGTTCGAGAGAAGAATCCGGGAGTGGAGTACTTCACCGACTACGAGGAGTTCGAGGATGCGATCAACCGATCGAAGCTTGTGGAAGATGAAGATGGAGTCGCGTCTTCATAGTTATCGTTATTCGTGTAAAGACCTTCGTGTCTACCATCGTGAGTGTAATAAAAGTTAATAAACCTTTTCTGTACGTTTTCAACAATGTCTTGTGATATTACACTCATGAGTCTATCATATGTGTGAAATTGTGATCCTGGCACACATATGAGATGCGTTCGGTTTTCTACGGAAAATCGGGTGTGACAGAGGCCAAATCCGGAGATTGGGGGGGTCAAGATCAAGCACAACGATGCACGAGGCAACTATCCATGATCCCCACCAACAAATTTGAACTCAAACACCTTAGAATCGAAGGAACAAGGCACACACAAAAATCCAACGAAAATAGCTAAAAAGGACACGAAAATCACAAGAGCTACAAGAAGGAAATAAATGCAACCATGAAAGCTTTCATACACTCGGAGGTCAGATTCTCTACAAACCGGTGAAGAAAAGCTACTCCTATGGAGCAAGGAAATGAGAAGCGGTCTGGAAGGATGGTTTGCCTGGAAACCCTAGAGTAAATATACATGAGTCCCTCTGGGCTGGGGAAATGACCAAGCTAACCCTAGGACATAAGTTGTGATACAAACCTCTCAGGGGAAATAGGTCATATAGCACTCCTCTTCATCGCACGGCCACGCCTTCGCCGCAGTCCGTGTCCACCCGACATAAGCCATATGATCCCGCCACGTGTCCACCGGCATCGAAGCTTCTCAGCGGGCCCAGATCCCGTCTTCACCCGCCGAGCCTCGAGTCTTGGTTTTGTGGTTCAACCAAGTAATACGATGGTTTTGTGGTGAACCACCGCAAACCCCGCGTGCAGACTCCGGTCATGAGCCGCTACCCTGCACCGGCTCCTGTCCACGACTTCGTCTTGCTTTTCTTGCCACCATGCGACCCGCACTTGACCTCGCTGGCCACCGGGTCCCTCAAGTCGAGCCTACTTGTCTCTCCACTCCTCTGAGGCCTTGCAAGGCATAGACCTTTCGCGCTCCCCCTTCACATGCACCAACGCAAATCAAGCTGCAACCTGCACCTGCAATACTCGGCGAAGAGTCAGTCCACACCACGTTGTCAATCACTCATCACAACCAGGAGCGACCATCCGCTGATCCTCGAACACTTCGTTCCTCATCTTGTCGACCTTTGCCTCAAGATCTGCAGACAACTCGTCACAGTGTCAGGTTATTCACAAGCACTACAGCAAGTACTACAAGTACTACAACAAGTACTCAGTGATCATGACATAGGGCATACCTTTGTTCTTCTGATGCAGAGTCTTGTTCTTCTTGATCAACTTGTCCCTCTTCGCCTGCATCTCCTGAACCTCATTATGGTACTGGGCGAAGGCCCCGTCAAGCTTGGACTGGAGCCGCGCTGAATGTTTCTTCGACTTGTCCAGCTCCTTGTCCAATGCTTTGGCACGGAGGACCGTGTGACCATACCCCTTCAGAAGATCGGTCTTCTGACGGGATCTCTCCACCAAGCCCTACGCAAGACACAACAGCTAATTAGTACTCAATATTCAGAACAACAAGTGAACTCAGGGTACTCGTAACATACCTTGATCCAGTTCTCTATTCGGCGTCACAACTCCATGCTCAGAGACACAAAGGCTGAGTCAATGAGATCATTTTCCAACAGCTCAAGACACCTACGGCTCGTGGATCCAGTCTCCAGCATGGGCACCGAGCAAAGCGGTGCAACATCTTTTCTCATCGCCTTGCGGATGACAACTTCAGTGCTTGTCTTAGGGTGTGGGTCAACCCGCGCTTCTGCGCTCGGCTCGAGAGCTATCGTAGTCCCCTGCCCAGGGGTTGTCGCCGTCGTCGCTTCGGCAACTGGCTTTATGGCCATCTTCTCCACAGCAGCCGTCTCCATGGCTACTGCCTCGGGGATCGTAGCTCCCTCGGCTTGTGCTCCTGTCAGGATCAACCAAGTAAGTCAATGATGGTTACAACTACTCTCCATAATAACTACTCATGGTGACAATATGTGTACCTTCAACAAGGGTAGCCTCTTCAAAAATCGACTCCACCGCGACTTCGGATTGTGGTGGTGGTGTGGGTTCTCATACCTCTGGCGAGCGGTCATCACCATCGGCTAGAGTGCTAATCTCCCCCCATCCCACGACAAGTCCGTGGATTTCCTACATGGAGAAGTGTCTAGTCAATAATACGAGCTTGAAGACTACACGACTACTCGAGAAGTCAGGAAACTTACAAATTTGACCGCATTACAGTGACGGACGTGACGCCTAGTCTGCTGGCGATATCCACGATGCCAGACTCACCAACGGCTCCGGCCTCAACATCAAGCTCTTCTACTCTCTCATCCGGTTGTGCAGCGACCATTGATGAGGACATCACCACCAGCGATACATCCACGCCTGCGCAAAATCGAGTTATTGGTGGTCCTATTACTCGTGCCCGTGCTCGTCATCTTAATCAACAAGTGAGTTCACTCCTGAGTTCATGCTCATCATATTTAGATTGTGGAGACACGTGCACTCTTCTTTTGATTAGGAATCATGGTCAAGACCGAAAGGAAGAAGGACTCGCGCAGGCTGGATTCGAACTGCAAAAAAACACCAAATGTGATGAACACAAGGGTCGCATACGGAGTTGGATTGGGGCGTTTAAGTACTCCATGGAACGAGGGTGAAGTAAACTTTCATATGGATCTAGAGTCATGTCCATATCTTCTCTGTGCCGGTCGCAATTGTCAAATCATTGACCGGATGTCAATCTGTCCCAGGTGTTGCGCCACCTTATTCGGCCCAATGGGCCGTGTATCAAGTGGAGCCCCATAGGGGCGCTTCCTAGGGTTGTAGGACGACCCCACCACGTCCACGTTGTCCTCCACCCTCTCATATATCTCCATAGAGACCACAAACTCATTGGGTTTTGTTTAGATCAAGTTTAGCCATTGCTACTTGCTGAAGCGCGCGTGCTGAATCAGCCGCCCGACTTCCTGTCTTCGGAACCCCACCGTATTCGTGATTGAGTTTGAGATTTAATATTTCATTCCAATCTAGTAAATTCAGTACTTGTTCTATAATTGTTCTTGCTAGTTCTTCGATTGCTTGCAGGAATGGGTGCCCTAGTGGCCGGGTGACGCGCTCCACAAGATCGCGGCAGCCATAGGAGGTGGTGTATCGGTTGCTAAGGCGCATCCTTGGAAAGGTTGTAGTCGGGCCGTGAACGTAATCTCCTCCAATCAAATTATCCCCCACTCATCTCATCGAAAGATCGTCCACGAACCCTAGCGGGTTCCCATCAACCGTGGTCATAGCCGGAGGAGGGTCCTATACTTCTTCAACCGACGACTACGACTCCATAGCGCCGGTCTGCTCTTGTGCCCCTTCTGGCACAGTATCTTCAGTAGCCGGAGGTGGGATATTGCTTCTCTCAACCGTCGCCCCCACTGTCTCCCAGACGTCTCCCTCGTCTTGGTGAACAAGATCAGAGGAGGGGATGTCCTGCAATAACATAAGTGATGCAGTAAGCAACAGACTACTCATTGTCAGTACTCGACTAATCTAGTCACGGTACTCACCTATTGTCTTGTGGCCTCCGACAACTTCAACTTCTTCATGACGCGTTTGCGCGCCACATTGCGGGGCTTCCTGGGTGGCACCGGCAAGCTTGCCTCTAGGCTTGATGGCTTCTTGATGACTAGGATGTGAGGCATCCTAGCTCGGTTGAACCATGAGTGGAGCTGGAGCCGTTGGTGCGACGTCTCCTCATCCTCATCGTTTGAGGTGTCCTTAATGAAAATGACATCATCATAGTTGCCAACTTCGTGGCTCCTTCGCCTTGGATTCCACCTTCCCCTAAGTCTGTCCCTCAAGTAGCAGAGGGGAGGGTAGGATGGAGATGTACTTCTTCACATCGCCCTATGGCACAAAACAGGCATAAGTACGGCTACACAAGCATATTAGTACTCGAGGGCTCTAGCCACGACTACTGATCTAATTTGGCAGCCGCGCCGCAGAGTACTCCTGCACGGAGCATGGTGTGTATGGGGGCATGTCCTTGAAGATCTTGCCCAGACTCTCAACGATGACATCAGCTTCAATTTTGAAGCTAGGCATCCGGGACGAATCTTTGCCGCCCGTGTACTGGTATCCAAGGGTGTCTCGCGCCATAAGTGGTTGCACCCTCCTCTTCATGAAGCTGAAGGCGACGTGCTCGGCCCTCAATCCGGCCTCCCTCAGGGCCTTAATCTTCTTCAGCAGTGGAGGTAGCTGAAGACCTTTCTGCATGGTAGGCTCCGTGTTCCACCATGGCGCATGCATGGGTTGTCGTCCGCTAGGCTTCAGTAGCTCGGGGTCATGGTTGTTGATATAGAACCACTGCGCCTTCCAATCTTGGTTGGAGTCGATCAGCTTGTACGATAGGTACTGCCCGGTGGTGTCCTCACACATCTGTATTCTGACGCCAACTACTCGTGGGTCGTTTGTACTAGGCTGTGGCTTCACTCGGAAAAACTTTCAGAACAAGATCCAGTGGGGATTGATCCCCACAAATGCCTCGTAGAACTGTATGAAGATGTAGACGTGGCAGATACCGTTGCGATTGAGGTTGTGGTATTCGATGTCGTAGTACCTGAGCATCCCCTTGAAGAAGTCGCTGGCCGGCAACGTGAGTCCGCGCTCCACGAACAGCGCGAACATCAGAATCTCATTCGGGTTCTTCTCCATCTGGGACAGATCACCAGTGGTGGTGCGCCACAGATCCATTTCCTTCTCACGAAGTAAACTGCTGATGACTAGGGCGAGGAGTTCCTCTGTCTTCAGCTTCGCCTTATGTTGACTGTCCATACAACAATCTTTTGACCGTCAACATCTTGGCTACGGTAGCACTTTATAACGAATTCCATGCATGTTTGAGGTACTAATAAGGTTCCACGAGCTGTGTTGAGTTTTTATCTGCAGGACTATGATTAAGGGGAAATTCCGGAGCACCGGGCCACATATGATTGGCCCGGCCGCACCTACCTTACCCCCTCTGCAGGTTCCTACCAAGTAAGGTTCCATGCACTAGCGTCTAAATGATTCAACTCAACATGATCGTGTGGGATCAATCAAACAAACTACAGAAGCAATGCACCAAGCCCAAGAGGTAGGGCCGCCCGCACCACCCAGGGCCAGCCTAACCTCCAGCTGCAGCCGCACCTACCCAACTTAGCCAGACGAGCCACATGGCCTCGGTCATCCAAGGGAATGCTGCCTCGAGCAATCCTGATCGAAGGAGTGAAGTCGTTTCAATCAAACGGACAAGATTAGCCTCACTTGGATCCATGGACCCACAAACCAGTGATCAACCGACTTTGGGCAACGTCCAACACTTCACCCACACAAAAGAACAAGCTCCGGAGTCTATGACACAAGGGCCTAGGGCCGGCCGCACCTCCTCTCCACAGCAAACGAACCCACAAACCGCCTTCTAACCGTCTCAGGGACCAAATCACAAACGCTCAATCATAGGGCCAGCCGCACCTGGAGATACGGCCGCACCTCCTTGCCGGCCACTGCCAGGGTTCACAAAACCGCGGTAAATCTGTCGGTTACCGCGGTAACCGGCCTAACCGAGCCGGTTCGGTTACTAAAACCGACTGGTAATCGCCCCCTAACTGTGCCTACGAAACCGAACTTTTCAGCTAACCGGTCGGTTTGGTCGGTTTACCGATCCGGTTTCGTTGAATTTGAAAACCGCTACTGTAGCGGTTTTGTGAACCCTGGCCACTGCAGCTCCCTCTCACCTACAAATACCCCCTCCTGCAGCCACCGACCTATTGGGGCTATAAATTGAGCCAGGCACCTCAGGGAAGATCACAAGTGATTAGAAACAAGTGGCGGAGCCCTCCAGAAGTTAGTTCCGGTTAGTAGGAGTTACGACATTAGAGCCCCCTTCTCATCCCTTTCTTTGGCTCTTTCCTTTTGGCCCCGAAGAGCGATAAGTTGTGTCCTGATTCTATCCATGACCCTCATGAGTCCCAAGCTTATTTAGTTATCCCCTCTCTACCCGAAATCCACCCTTGCATTTATATCCTTCATCACCATATCCCCCGGACGAATTAGTTCAGGCTCTCTACACTTCTCGTTCCCTGAGGAAATCGATACCTTGGAATACTCCCGGGTGAAAGCTACAGCGGTATCCATGTGCTTGCGAATTTATCTATGGTCGTATAGTATACCAATAGCCTTTCTGGTGCTGTTGCAAATTTAGTAATGACGAAAGAAATGCCAACAAGCTTTCTGGCGCCGTTGCCGGAGAATGGTAGCTGATTGGATCCCGAACCCAATTCGTCCATGTATCACCCCATTTATCTCATGGATTCCGATCCAACTCTTTTTGAGATTTCTGCTCCAAAGGGTGATCATTTGGAGCCCCCCACTGTTAACACCAAAAATTTGTACAGGAAAGGGACTGACTTGTGGGCCGAATTTGGTAACAAAATACCATTCGGCGGGAAAAATCTCCTCAGAGGATTCGATAAAGATGCTTGCGGTCGGCAATACACCATCATTCGGCAAAAGGGCTATTTGCGCTTGTTAAAGGAAGTTTTCGGGAATGCGTGATGACGTGACCCAGATATAAGGAAGGGACGAATTGATGACGGGTACGAGATGAACATTGGCGCCGGAGCATTAATTTAGGTATTAGATGTTGTACTCATAGTCGACCAGGAGTCGTGTTAAGACAAGGGTATAAATATAAACCCTTGATGTCTGTAATAGGGATCGAACATCTACACAACCAAACCGGCCCCGTGCCAACTTTCGAGTCCTTTAGTCGAGTCGTCGAGTTCTTCGAGAGGAGCCATCGATCCGTCGACCTCCGTAAGTACCGGCAACCTTGTATCATGTCTAGTATCATGCGGTGGATTTAGACCGTGATGCAAGTAGTCTTGTTACCTTGCTTAGTATCATGCGGTGGATTTAAGCTTGGTTCAAGAGGGTTTCTTGTTAGATCATGAGCCATGTGGTAGGCTAAGATCTAGCTTGAAGCTAGTTATCAGCTCTATTAGTTTTGGCAAGATCTAATAGATTCATTAAGTTACCACGTGTTGCTTTGAGTTTTATTTTATGTTTAAATTCATGTAACACTCTTTTGCCCAATCTAGATCGATTGGTTTCGGCTTTACTTCTTTGAGATCCATGTGATGTGCTTTCAAATCTTTGTTTGTTGTAAAGGATCAAATGCTCTCAATAGCCGAATTTAGATCAATCTAGATTGTCACGTGTTGCGGGTTCAAGTCTTTGACTTTTCAAATGTTTGTTCCTTCTTCACGGAACCCGGATCTGCTGTACAGCTGTATTCGGCAATGCTACCACGAGTGAAACGTGTCCATAAGGTTGTTTTAAATAATGTATGCTTTTAACCTTCCATATTTAGATTGTATCATGCGGTGGATTAATTTATTTGTGGTTGGTGGCATGGTTTCAAACAAGTTGTATCATGCAGTGGGTTAACTTGTTTGTTATCACGCTCGACGGGTTTGAAACTACCTAGACATGCGGTAGACTAGTGCTTTTGGCCTATGCATGCTTGTTTATTTTATATTTATAATCATGCTTTCACCTTATTTATTTTAATTGTTATTTATCCTAAAAAATCGGTCATGTCCACGAACAAGCAATGCTATCTAAACAAAGACCGATCTTTTGTCATGCTTACGTCATACATTCAGCTATATCCTGGTTTCATGTTTTAAAGCTCCCGAATGATGTTTAAACTGTTGATAGATAGCTTGTTGTAGCTATATGTCATTTTAATTGGCTTTCTAGCCGTAAATACGGAACTACCTGGTACCACCCGGCAAGTTCCAGGTTTTCATCTAACTGTTTTTTATCCTTTGTCAGTTTCAGGAAAATTGACCGGCACACTTCGGATTCGGCACGTGCGTTAAGCCAGCTTCGTTCGGCTTGCTGTGTGCTTGGCGTGGGTTGCTGATTTTGCATCAACACACTTTTTGGCAGCCCAGTGGGACAAATCTAGCTGATCCAAGATGCCTGATATTCATGACGTCATGGATGTCACCATGGATGACCTGTCTCCGGAGTAGCGGATACAGTTGAAGGATGCCATTGACCAATTTCAACAAAAGTGTTTAATGTCATTTGGCAAAAATAGAAGTGGTGTGCCGTATCTCAAATCAGACATGCCAAGGGTTCTACTGCCAGGGGAACCTGACACCACGACCGCTGAGGAGAAACAGGAGACTATGAATGCTTTTCAGCAAATTATGGAAAGCATAATGGTCAAACATCATACTGCTTTCTTGACTATGTTCAAGCAGATGATGGTTGGGGTCTTTGGCCCAGGTATGGAGAGGACACTCAGTCGAGTATCGCCTCAAACATCTACTGTAGAGGTTGGAGAAACTAGTGCTGCTCAACCAGCTCGAGATGCGAGTACTCAGCCGCCTTTGCAAAGTATGGGAGGCCAACCAATCCAACCACCTCCGCAAAGCACGGGAAGTCAACAGATCCCGCTGCCTTTACAAAGTATTGGAAGTCTCCCAGTCCAACAGCTGAACCCTTATCAGGCAATGCCCAACATGCCTACTTATGGAGATTTGGCATTCGGTTCTTCTGGAGTTCCACCTAACTCCACTTATAGGATAGCCCCAGTGAACAACAGGCTTCAGAAGAATATGTATGGCGAGGGGTATTCAGAAATCATGGACTATGGCGCCATTGATGCTTTCCCAAACCCTGAATATGGTGCAGCTGCAGGAATGCTTAATGGACCTGTTGGAAGGCCACGGGATCAAGATGCTAATGTTGATCTTATGGTGCAGAAAATGGCCGATGTTTTGCAAAATCAATTCGGCCTAAAACCTAAGCTGCAGGGGCAAGTTTATACACCTCCTTTCCCAGAGTGGTACCACAGGGTGGCTTTGCCACCAAGGGTGAAACCTCCTGCAGATTTCACAAAGTTTTCTGGGCAAGATGATACAAGTACTATGGAACACATAGCCCCATACTTGATGCAGCTTGGGGAACCTTCAGCTGATGAGGCAATCAGGATCAGATACTTTCCCTTGTCACTGACAGGCCCGACCTTTATATGGTTTGCTTCCTTGCCTGCTCAATCAATCTGTTCCTGGAAGGACTTAGAACAGAAGTTCCATGCTCATTACTTCATTAGTAGTAGTGAGAAAAAGCTAATTGATCTGACCACCTTGAGGCAGAGGCACAATGAAACACCCATGGAGTTTCTCAGGAGGTTCAGAGAGACCAAAGGCATGTGCTACTCTTTGAATCTGCCAGACGATCAATTGGCTGACATGGTTGTTTCGGGTATGTTGCCAGCTATTCGGGGAAAGCTATTCGACATGGAGTTTGACAATCTTGGTCAACTGTCACAGAGGTTGTCATTAATGTTCAATCAAGCTTACGGATTCAAGAAAGACTCCAGGTTTGCCAAACACAATGATATAGCTGACATCTACAACCAATTCCTCGAAAGAGCTGATCAAGGGGAAGAGGTTGACGATGATGAAGAGATAGCCGCAGCTGAGATGGTGTGGGGCAAAGAGCCGCTGATTGTGAACCAGAGATGGATAAAGCAAGCCAAGGGCACATATGATTTTGATGTGACCAAGGCTGACAAGCTCTTTGAGACGTAAAGGAAGGCCGAATCAAGTTGCCAGAAGGGCATTCTACGCTTCGGCCTGATGGAGTTAAAGAGAAAAGATACTGTGGATTTAATTACAGGAACTCTCACTCCATCAATGATTGCAGGGTTTTCAGGATGAGGATCCAGAAGGCTATCCAGATGGGTCACTTGAAATTTGATAATAAAATGAAGCTGGATGGCAACCCTTTCCCTCAGAACATGGTTGGTTTTTCTGTTAACATGGTGACCACTGAGGAAAAGGGGAAAGTTGAGGACCATGTGTGGTTTGAGGACCGGTGGATGGTCGCTCCCTTGTGTGATGAGTGATTGACAACGTTGTGTGGACTGATTCTTGGCTAAGTATTGCAGGTGCAGGTTGCGACTTGACTCGTGTTGGTGCAGGTGAAGAACAGGCGCGAAAGGTCGTTGCCGGTGAGGCCCCCAGGTGTGGAGAAGACAAGTAGGCTTCGTTCGAGGGAACCGGTGGCCAGCGGGGTCAAGTGCGGGCCGCATGGTGGCATGAACAGCAAGTTGAAGTCGTGGACGGTTTCTTGGTAGAGCCTCAAAACCAAGGGCGAGCCGGAACTACGTGGGAGCCGAGTCATGAGTGGAGATTGGCGGAGGCTACACCGAGTTCGCGGGGTTTGCAGTGGTTCACCAGAAAACCACTGGGTTACTCGGTTGAGCCACAAAAGCGAGGCAGAAGACTCGACGAGGAGGTGCGGCCACCCAGGCCGGTTCAACCGCCCAGGAGGGGCGGTCAGACCGCCCGGGGCCGGTCGGATCCTCGGGGCCGGTCCTAACCGCCGGGGGGGGGGGGGGGGTCCGACCGCCCCGGCCGCCGGCGCCGAGAAGCTTCGAAGCGGAGGACACGCGTCGGGATCGCAAGGCTTGCGTCGAGGCTACGCAGGGTGCGGTCGCCGGGCATCCGTCCGACGGTGAAGACATCAAGAATTCCAAATCCGCCCTCGAGGGGCATGTATCCCTAGTTATTAGTGAAGGGTAGTTTAGTCTTTTGGGTGCCTCCATATATACTCATTAGATGGGTGGATGGCAGCCAACTCTTGGAACCCTAGCTCATTTAGTTTTTCCATTTTCGTTCTCCATTTTCCTTAGGTTTTTAGAAGGCTAGCTTGAGAGCTTCATGTGAGATCTAGAGAGAGGGATGGATGTTTGGGTGGCAAGCTAGACCTTGTACGAACCTGTCATGGCATGTATAGAAGGTTTGGCGTTGTTCATCATGGTGGTTTTCCCGTCTCCCTTGTGTTGATTTTCGGAGCTCTTTTTGGCGGTGTTTTGAGAACGATTTCTTGGGGTTTTTGGTGGGTGTCACGTATGAGGTTCTTGTGCCTCTCTGGCTGGTGACTTTGCCCCCAAATCCCCTTTGAATCGGACTCGATTTGGTGGTTTCTCGAGTTGGGCGAGTTCTTGACCTAGAGAAGCGATTTCTTCGATTCCTCTTGATTGTGAGCGTTTCGGGTCGACTCCTTTGAGGTAGAGGTTGCCCAGGAGGTAACCCAGGTCTTCCCGAAGTTTGGCTGCAATCCGTGGAGTGATTCGGGAGATCGGGCGCAAGGAAGTTGAGGTTTGACCCGCGGGTTCGTTTTCTGGGAGGGGCGGTCTAACCGCCTACAGGGGGCGGTCTAACCGCCCTGGGTGTTTCCGGGTCAAAGTTTTGTTTCGCCGGATTTTCCTCTGTGAGTTTGTTCGCCTTGATCCGAGGAGTGTCCGGGTGAAATTTGGCGTCGTTCTCGTGCGGTTTGCTAGGTGTTCTTGGTCGGGGTTCGTTCTTTGGGTACGGGAGGTTAGACCGCCCCGGTGTAGCCGGTCTAACCGCCCCTAGGCCCTTGGGTGAAGTTTTGGTTTTCGCCAAGATTTTCCGGTAGCTAGCATGGCCTTGACCGAGAGATCTCTGTTGGTGAAACCGTGGTGAGTTTTGGTGCTCGGAAGAGGCGTTTCGAGAGGATTTCTTGGTTGCCGGGTGGAGGCGGTCTAACCGCCCCCTATACCCGGTCTAACCGCCCCCCTCGGTTAGCCGTCTTTCGAGTTGTTTCCGCTGTCGGTGCTTTGCGTGTGTGTTGTGGTTGCTGGTAGAGTTTGTTCCTAGGACCGGTAGCACTCCGGTGGCTACGTGGTTTTGGCAAACGGAAGGTTGAAGTGCGGAGCGTGTGATTTCGGGGGTTCGACCGAGCTAGTTCATCTTGTCGGAGTTTCAATCTCCCTCGAGAAGAATTTTTATCGGCTCCCATTCACTCCCCCCCCCCCCCCTCTCTGGTCGCCTTTTCGGTCCTTCAAGTGGTATCAGAGCCGGTTCGGGTCTTTGTTGACTCTAACCAGTCTAAGATCCAAGGATGGCATATCAGGAACGGGGTTCGGGTCCTCCACACTTCGATGGCAAGAACTACCAGATGTGGAGCAAGCGGATGGGTGCGTTCCTCCGCGGAAAGGGTCAGCTTCTTTGGGATGTCACGGTGGACACAGGCTATGTCCAGCCGATGGATTTCCTTGCTCCAGGGTCGAGGGACAGATTCAACGCCAACAATAAAGTGGTCGACTACTTGTTTCGTGCTTTGTGTCAGCCTGAGTTCGATCGGGTGCACACCGAGCACTTAGCTTGTAGGATTTGGGCGGTGTTGAAGGAGGCTCATGTTGGGAACGCCCAGGTTCAGGCACGGATGTATGCGACCTACCGGAGAGAGTACGAGAATTTCACTCATCTCCCCGGTGAGTCCATCTATGCCTTGTTTCAGAGGTTCACGGTGGTTGTGAACAACATGAGGGCCAATGTGGACGTGCTCCCGTACGATGATCATGATAGAGCGGTCAAGCTCCTACACTCTTTGGATCGTACAATATGGGGTGGAAAGTTCGATGCCATTGTCGAGTCGGAGAAGTATGACACTCTGACGGTGAACGAGCTGTTCTCGAAGCTCAAGTCGGCTGAGGTGGATAGGGGCATGACTGCCAAGCTCGAGGGACCGACTGATTCCCATAGTCTTGCCCTCGTTGGTGGTTCCAAAGGAAAGACTAACTCTAACCCATCCATCAGGATGTTCTCCTTTTCCTCTTTGATGTCTATGCCAGATGAGGAGTTTGATGACCTTGGAGAGGACGAGCTGGCGCTGTTGACGAGGCGGTTCGAGAGGCTGCACGAGAACCGTGTGAACATGAGGAGGAACACGAGGACATGCTTCCAGTGCGGCAAGCCGGGACACTTCGTCGCCGACTGCCCGGAGAAGGCCGAGAACAAGGACAGCTACAAGCACAAGCCGAAGAAGGACGACATGTACCGTTCGAGGCGCGACCACAAGAGCAAGCACAAGAACAAGTACAAGGACGAGCGACGATCGAGGAAGAAGGAGAGCCGAGGCAAGGCCCGAGCGATGGTTGGAGCGAGCGACGTCGACTCCAGTTCCGCGTACTCCACCTCGAGCTCGAGTAGCAGTGAAGACGAAGGCGATCGTCGCAAGAACAAGAAGTCGTCCAAGAACCTGAGCGGGCTGAGCTGCTTCGCGAGAGATGGCTTCTGTACCATGGCGCTGAGCTCCGGCAGCAAGAAGAGCACGTAGAGCGACTCGGACTCTGAGTCCGACGACGAGGTGCGTGATGAACTTCCCTTCTTGCGCCAGGAGAATGAGAGGCTTGGCTCTTTGCTTGATAATCGTGATGACATGCTTAGAGAGGCCAAGAAAATGAGGAAAGAGCTTAGGGCTTCACTCGAGGATGCTAGGACTAGAGTGGCCGAGCTAGAGACACGAGTGCTTGATAGCAAGCTTGAGATTGATTCGCTTAAGGCTAGCCCCGTTGTTTCGGATGATAATGATTGTGCTTGATTGCTCCATATTCCTTGCTGATCTTGCTTTGTTTAAGGAGAAGCATGCCTCCAAGTGTGAGGAACTAGATGTGCTTAGGGTTGAAGTGGCCGAGCTTAAGTCTAGACCGCTTTGCTAGGTGCTTGCACTTCTTGCCCCGTTTTGCATGCTAAGATTGATGAGATGCATGCTTACACTAGTTTGCTTGAGGCTAAATTGAAGGAACCCATGCCTACATCATGCTCTACCTGTGAAATGCATGCATTGAAAAATTTGGAACTTGCACATTATGTTGATCGTTTGCAGGATGAGAATGATGACTTGAGGAAGTTGATGGGTTGGTTGTCTGGCCATGAGCCTCAGTTGAGGATGATGATTGAGGCCTTTAAGAGGCAAGATGGTGAGGGACTTGGGGCAAACAAGGTTGGTGAAGGAAGTGGAGAGAATATCCCGGAGCCACCAAAAACCCACCACAAAAATGATTTCCCTCCAAAACCCAACCATCTTAGGAACCGACTAGACACAACCCCAGCTCCACCTATATTTCCTACACCCACAAATGATCTCCAAAGGCCTATCAAGTTTGTGAGCACTTTCGGGAAAGTGTTCGTTGGGAAAGTGAGTGAGAAGGCAAGTGAGGAGAAATCGGTGGAGGAGTTGAGTGGAGAGAAACCAAGCGAGCAGCCCCAATCCAAGCCTAAACCTAAGCTTGTGAGGTTCCATTGTAGCCATTGTGGGAAAGAGGGTCACAAGGATGAGTTTTGCTTCAAGAGGAAGCGGGAAGAGAGGATGGCAAAGGAATGGGCGAACAAGGATAGGTACAACCCTTCCCATGGTGTACCTAAGCCTCGTATGCCACTGCCAAGGGGTAAGGCTGTGGTGAGAAGTGTTCCGGCATGGGGAGATGCGAGTTCCCTCAGCCGAGGAGCAGGTCTGGAGGGGGCGGTCAGACCGTCCTGGCTAGGCGGTCGGGCCGGCCCCGCCCGCAGGGGGGCGGTTAGGACCGGCCCGGCTAGGCGGTTTAACCAGCCCCCCCCCCGCACTCCGGGCGGAGTGGTTCTCGAGGTGGTGAGTCGAGAGGTTTCAGGTCTGGAGGTGGAGTTGCTGGTGGTTGGTCTGGAGAGACAGCAGGTGGTCAGTTTGCTAGGCATCCTCCACCTTGAGGTCACTACGGGGATGGGAGGAGTCGTAGCTTTGAGAAGGAGAGGAGGGACGTTCCACGGGTTGTCTTCCGTGGTTTTGGTCCTCCTCCAGGCAGTGAGGGGTGGTTTCCTCGGAGTGGTTACCGAGGTGGTGTTCGTGTTGATGGTTATGGTAGGAAAGATGGCTTGATGTGTGCTAACCCCACTTTCGAGCAAATGGCTCGGCACTCGGTTTTCCTCTTTTGGTACTAACCCCGATCTTTGAGTCGTTTGTTCGCTCACGTGCTTGTTTTTGAATTTCGTGGGAGACTTGAAGAACATTTGGTTGATTGATCGCGGTTGCTCGAGGCATATGACCGGACATAGGGGGTGGTTCTCAAGTCTCGTCCCGGTGGTGACGAAGAGGTACATCACCTTTGGGGACAATGGGCGTGGGCGTGTGCTTTCGGAAGGTGAGATAAAAGTGAGTGACAAGATCACTCTGAGGCGTGTTGCTCTTGTTCAATCGCTGGGGTACAATTTGCTTTCTGTGTCCCAGTTGTTGGATGAGGGCTTTGAGGTGTTGTTTCGGCCAGGTGGTTCTCGGATTGTGGACTCTCGAGGGGACATTGTTTGTATGGTCGTTCCCGAGGGTCAGTTGTTTGGTGCTGATTTTTCTCAGTCTTCGGATGTGGAGCGTTGTTTCTTGGCTGGTTCTTCGAGTGAGTTGTGGAGGTGGCATAGGAAGTTGGGTCACTTGAGCTTTGACCTTTTGTCTCGCTTGAGTAAACTCAATTTGGTCCGAGGATTGCCACGGTTGAGGCTTGAGAAAGAGTTGGTTTGTGCTCCGTGTAGGCATGCCAAGATGGTGGCCTCCTCTCACCCGCCTCTCCCCGATGTGATGACTGAGCGTCCATGCGAGCTGCTCCATATGGACCTTGTTGACCCAGCTCGTGTGCGATCTGCGGGTGGGAAGTGGTATGTCCTTGTTGTGGTGGACGACTATTCTCGGTATGCGTGGGTGTTCTTTCTCGAGGAGAAGGGGGAGACGTTTGGTTTTGTTCGAGATCTAGTCTTGAGGTTGAAAAACGAGAGGCACGGAGATGCCATATGAGCTATCCACAGTGATAATGGCTCGAAATTCAGGAACTCTCGTTTTGAAACCTTTTGCCATGACTTGGGTCTTGAGCACCAGTTTTCGAGTCCGTATACGCCTCCCCAGAATGGTGTTGTGGAAAGGAAGAACAGGACCTTGTGCGAGATGGCTCGGACGATGCTTGATGAGCATAGGACTCCGAGGAGGTATTGGGCTGAGGCGGTGAACACCGCATGCTATGTGTCGAACAGGATATACCTCAGAGTGCACAAGAAGAAGACATGCTATGAGTTGATGCATGGGCGCACACCCAAGGTGAGTCACTTCCATGTCTTTGGTTGCAAGTGTTTCATTCTGAAGAAGGGCAGGAAGTTGGATAAGTTTGAGTCTAGGTCGGTCGATGGCATTTTCTTTGGTTATGCATCTCATTCTAGAGCATATCGTGTTCTCAATCTTGAAACTAACCAAATCGTGGAGACTTGCGAGGTAACCTTCGACGAGACAGAGCCACGTAGTCAGCTTGTCTTTGAGTGTGCAGGTGATGATGAGCTTGGCGAGGAGATCTTTCAGGAGGAGGAGCATGAACATGGTGATGGTGAAGATGGCGGTGCGGTGCCCCCGGCTGAAGATGTACCCACTACTTCGACTACGATGATGGATGGACCCTCTCGCTACACCTACGACGACAAATCAACAACGAGGAGAAGGCGATGTTGAGGGGGAGGTAGCTTCGAGGCGAGAACCTCCCCGGCGAGTTCAAGTGGATCACCCAGCTTCGAGGATCATCGGCGACATGAATGAACGCACTACACGGTCGAGGGTTCGAAACAATTCCCATTTTGCTCATGCTGCGTTTGTTGCTTCTTTCGAGCCCAAAGACATTGGACACGCACTATCTGATCACAATTGGGTTAATTCGATGCTTGAGGAGTTGGAGAACTTTGAGAGAAATCAGGTGTGGGAGTTGGTTGACCCTCCCCCAGGGTGTACGCCGATTGGTACAAACTGGGTGTGGAAAAACAAAGAGGGAGGGAACTGTCTTGAGCCGAACACGCGAGAACAGATGCCCCTTGGCTCAAAAATCCACGGAAGATCCCTAAATCGGCAATCCGTAAGTACTGTTCAAGTGAAAACCCTTCGCATTGGGGGAAAAACCCTGCCGCTTGGTATTCCAACAGTGTATGCTGGCCAGTCATCACTCCCAATGCACCCCTTCGGTCAATAAAATAGCCTGCGGGGACGCCCTGCAAATCAACTCGCACACTCATCCATCACTTCTCATCTCCTCCCCCGTCTCTCAGAGGAGAAAACCCCAAGGCCATGGACAAAGGCAAGCGGCCTCAGGAAAGCCGCGCCCCAAAGAAACGCACGATTCGAAGGAGAGTTTCCCTTGATTTGCTACTTGTTTCCCATATGATCTTGCGTTTTACCTCTTCTCTTCCTCTTCTTCTTTCAGCCTTGATTTACTTCCTGAAGAAGTCATCGGGACCGAAGACGTGCCTGAGTACATCTCCTCCGATTCCTCCCTCGAAGCAGAGGAGGCCACGCCTCAACAGAGGACTAACCATCAACTGCGCCGCCGCGTTCGGCACCTGGAGCACGGTCTCAGGGACATCACCGCTCGTTGCCAAGCCGAACGCGAGCGTCATATGACTCTGGAGGCACTAGTGGGGGTAAATGTTTCTAACTTCTGCTTGACTTCGCGCCCGCACTTGGATTTCTTGCCCCTAACATCCGTTCCTATGTTTCAGATGTCTCTGACAGGTACAACAACCTGAAAGCGGCTTGGGACAGCTTGGTGGAGGCCGCAAATCATGGTCACCCCCGTGCATTCCAAGTTGCCGTCACGGTAGTCCTGGAGCAACTGAAGAGGGAGCAGTCGAAGAAGCAAAGAAAAGATTGAATCATACTTTCGCTTCTTTCTCCATGCCTTCTGCTTCCCACCTCCTCGTAGCCTAGAGCACCAGGGTTGTTGGTCGTAAACCTACAAGAGGCAGTTGTAAAGTAGTTTGGTGCTAAGGGCAATGCATCTAGGCACTGGCCATTTCTCCTATTTGTGTATTTTGTTCTGAAGGCGGCCTCGCTCTTGAGCGCCGGCTATTTCCTGTGTCAGATGCTTGTAATCCCACTGCTGGTGATCATCGGTCGATTTCAATACTAGGATAATATTTCTTCAAATATCTCCCATTTATTGCAGCGGAAAACTCTTCTCCTAGTAAAGTTTTCAATATGTATGCATTACCAGGGACGCATCTGACCACGCGAAAGGGTCCTTCCCAGTTAGGAGACCATTTGCCGAATTCACTGTATTTAGTTCCAATCGGCAATAGCGCTTTCCAAACCAAATCGCCTTCTGCAAATTGCCTGACTCTTACTTTCTTGTTGTAGTACTTGGCAACCCGCAATTTGTTCTTCTCAATATTTTCCAGGGCCCTAAGACAGATCATGTGTAAATCCTCTAGCTCGTCCATCATTAGGCCACTGTAGTCCTTAGAGCTCAAATCTTTCTGTAACACAACCCTCTTTGAATCTGATTGCATCTCCCAAGGTAGAACCGCATGGTGTCCATAAATCAATTCGTAAGGAGAGGTCTTTGTAGCTCCATGAGGGGCCATTCGGTAAGCCCATAATGCTTCACTGAGTACCGAATGCCATCTTCTTGGCTTTTGGTCGATCTTCTTCTGTATTAGCTTGATCATGATCTTATTAGAAGCCTCTGCTTGACCATTAGCTTGGGCATAATAGGGAGAAGAGTTAAACAATTTGATTCCCATGCTTTCGGCAAATTCTCTAAACTCCAGGGACACGAATTGAGCCCCTTGATCAGTTGTGATGGTCTGAGGGATTCCAAATCGATAGATGATGTGCTCCTTGACAAATTCAACCATGTTTTCCGACGTCACCTTCTTAGTGGGATCGCCTCAATTCATTTAGTAAAATAATTTGTAGCCAAAAGCACAAACTTATGCCCCTTGCTAGATGGTGGATTAATCTGGCCAATCAAGTCTATACCCCAGCCCCTGAATGGCCACGGCTTAATGATGGGATTCAACGCTGATGCAGGGACCCTTTGAATATTTCCAAACCTTTGGCAATCCTGACATCCTTTGTAATACTCAAAGCAATCCTCTAATATCGTCGGCCAAAAGCACCCAGCTTGCCTGACAACCCATTTCATGCGGTAGGCCGATTGGTCTGCTCCGCATATCCCATCATGCACTTCACTCATCATCTTCTTCGCTTCTTCTGAGCTTCCTAGAGACTTTTCGGGATGGATCCTTCAAATAGTCGACGATCTCTTTTCTCCAATCATCCTCCGCAAGACCCGTCCCTAGTGCACACACCTCTGCAGCAAACGCGTCTTGGTTTTCTTTGTAACCCGAGGCGCTCTGAGCCAGCCTGTTCGCTTCTTCGTTATGTTCTCTAGGAATATGCTGTAGAGTTACCAACGGAAAGCTCTTCAAGATTTCCCTGCATTCTTCGTAGTAACTCCTCAGTGCTTCACTTTTGCATTCGTATTGGCCGTTCAATTGCTTGATCACCAGCTCTGAATCTCCATAAACCTCAACTGAAACGGCCCTGGCTTCTCTCAAATATTGAAGCCCTCGAAGTAATGCTTCATATTCATCCTGATTATTTGTGACAGTGGGCTGTATAGGGATGGCAAATTCAAACATCTCACCTCTAGGCGAAATTAGTAGGATCCCTACTCCCCCACCTTTACCACATAATGATCCATCAAAAAATAAAGCCCAAGGGCTAATTTCAAGAAAATCAATTGACGGATCGCGATGTTCAGTTATAAAATCGGCAATGATCTGACCTTTGATAGCTTTTGCCGATTCAAACTTCAACTCGGATTCTGATAAAGTCGAAATCCATTTGCCAATCCTGCCGTTCAAAATTGGCATAGATAACATATGTTTTATTACATCAAACTTGGAATACACAGTGCATTCGGCATTCAACAAGTAGTGCCGAAACTTTGTACACGAGTAGTATACGCACAGACACAGCTTCTCTACAGCCGAATACCTGGTCTCAGGATCAAGTAATTTTCGGCTAAGATATGCTACTACCCGTTCCTTCCCTTCGAATTCTTGAATAAGGGCCGATCCAATGGTTTGGGTATCGGCCGCCACGTACAACTTGAAAGGCTTATCCAGCTGAGGAGGGACCAACACTGCTGGCTCCTTCATGTATTGCTTGATCTCATCGAAAGCCTTTTGTTGTTCGTCGCCCCATGTGAACTTCTGATCCTTCTTTAGCTTCAACAGTGGAGAGAATGGCAAAACTTTCTGTGACAAATTTGAAATGAATCTCCTCATGAAGTTAATTTTGCTGAGCAGTGATTGTAACTCCTTGAGACTAGTTGGCGGAACAACTTCATCGATGGCCTTCATGCTCTTCTTGCCAACTTCAATCCCCCCTTCGTGGACCAAAAATCCCAAGAACTCTCCAGCTGATACCCCAAAAGCGCACTTATTTGGATTCATCTTTAAACCATGCTCCCGGGTACACTCCAAGGTCCTTTTCACATCTTCCAAATGTGTGTCATGACTTAGGGACTTGATCGCGACATCATCGATGTAAATTTCAACAACTTTGCCGCTCAACTCATGAAAGATGTAATTCATGGCTCGCTGATAAGTTGCACCGGCAATCTGAAGTCATGACTTTAATCCAAAAGTCATGACTATCCATTCAAATAGGCCTATATGACCAGGGCATCTGAAGGCCGTCTTCGATATATCCTCCACTGCCATGAAAATTTGGTTGTATCCCGCATTGCCGTCAATGAAACAGATAACCTTGTGCCCGGCAGCGGCATCAACCAACAAATCGGCAATAGGCATGGGGTATCCATCCATCGGAGTAGCTCTGTTCAAGTCCCTGAAATCTATGCAGACCCTCATTTTTCCATTCTTCTTGTAAACAGGGACAATGTTAGAAATCCACTCCGCGTATCTGCATGGCCGAACGAAGTTTGCGTCAAGTAATCTTTCAACTTTTTTCTTCACATCGGCCAATACCTCATCCTTGTAGATTTTCCGGGGTGGTTGCTTGTACGGTTTGAAACCAGATTTGATGGGCAACCTATGCTCAACGATGGAACAATCTAGTCCAGGCATCTCCGAATAATCCCAGGCGAAGCAATCTCTATATTCCTTGAGCAGCTTGATTAATTCTTCCCTGAAGTCTGGTTCCAAGTCTGCACTGATGAACGTCGGCCTTGGCTTATCACCGCTTCCAATGTCAACTTCTTCTAATTTATCAGCCGACATAAATCCTCGCCCCAACTTACCATTAGTGCCATCGACGGGGTTCTCCATTAAAAATTACTATAAGAGCCGACTGCTTGAATCGGCTGTTCATCGCTTCTGACAGGTTCAACAGGACCTTCTCCCCAATCTTTCCCTCTGAAACAATCAATGCCTTGGTACTACCAGAAAGCCGGTTCCATGTTCGCAACACTCACGGAGTCATCTTCTTGGACGACCTCAATATCATCATACACCCACTGGATAAGCTGTTGATGCATGGTGGATGGGACGCAGCAATTGGCGTGAATCCAGTCCCGTCCAAGCAGTAGGCTGTAGGCTCCTTTACCTTCGATAACAAAGAAGGTCATGAGCAGCGTCTTGAACCCGATCATCAGATCCACGTGAGCGCATCCCTTGGTGTCTGAAAGATTCCCAGCGAAATCGTTCAGTTTTATGCTTGTAGGCGTCAGATCGCTAGGGCCCATGCCAAGTTTCCTGAAGGTGGTGTACGGCATTATGTTGACTGCCGCTCCAGTGTCGACAAACATCTTGGTCAATGGCTTGCCATTGACATATCCCCTCAAGTACAGCGGCCTCATGTGTCGATTTTTGGACGGTTTGTCGAAGATGGCCTGCTTGGCTAGCACCAGCTGCGCCATCATCCCCTCGATCTACTCATCATCCAGGGATGCCTCTTCCTGCACAACCTGATTAGCAGGAGCCATAAACTCATTCGGCAGAAAATATACCATGCATGTTGGAGCGGAACGCTTTGACCCTTCAGGTTGATCCTTTAGACGCCACACCTGCCTTGTTTGGATCCCAGCCTGCCTCAGTTCGCGGTTCCTCAAGCGCTGAACCCGTCTCTTCTGACTTTTCCTTAGGCCAGGCGGGCACCATTGCCCCTTCTGCCAGATGCACTCGTCTTCGTCCTCCTCTTGATCAGCCCACCTTAAATCAGCTTGCCTTTTCCTGGGATGATCAATGATTTCAATTTTTTGGCACCGATCCTCGTTAGGATGGATCCTTCCAATTCTCTCATGGATGGATCGGGGATTGGCAGTCTCCTGCCTATCGTCAACATACTTGTCACTGCACTCAGGGCAGTTCCTCAGTGTGGGCAGCTTCAAACCCTCGTTCCAACAGTGCCTGAAGAAAGCACATCCCCAGTGCGCGCGCTCCTGCTCGCGCGTGTATCGCTCCAGGTCCCTTCTGTGTGCCTCTTCTTCAGCTCTGCGCCTCTCCTCCTCGTATCTTCGCTTCTGGTAGCGCTCTTTTTCCAACTGGCGCTGCCACTTGTTGAGGAGGATGCACGTGGTCACCCTGGGCTTGGTTCTGGATGATTCCCCGGTTTCGATGTGGCTTTTGAGAATGCGGGGGGCTCCACCATGCACCTGCTCCAAAGTTACTTGTCGCTCCGGGTCCACTATTCCATCCTGCCTAGCCCTGGCTGAGGTTAAGACCATGACCTTGCCCTTCTCCTCAGCTGACACCACATTGACCGAAAAGCCCACCATGTTTTGAGGGAAAGGGTGGCCATCCAGCTTCATCTTGTTGTCAAATTTAAGGTGCCCTTCCTGGATGGCCTTCTGGATCCTCATCATGAAGACCTTGCAGTCGTTGATGGAGTGCGAGTCCCTGTCGTGGAAGCCACAGTAACGTTTCCCCTTGACTCCATCGGGCCGAAGCATGGAATGCCCTTCAGGCAATCTGATTCGGCCTTCCTTCACTAGGAGCTCAAACAGCTTGTCAGCCTCCGTGATGTCGAAATCATAGGTACCCTTGGTCTGTTTGACCCAGCGCGGATTCATCGTTAATGGCTCTTTTCCCCACATAATTTCGGCTGCGGCCACATCCAGTTCATCATCAGAATCTTCTATCAGGTCAGCCTTGTCCAAGAACTGGTTGTAGATGTCCGCCACATCATGCTGCTTGCCAAACCTGGCATCCTTCTTGAAGTCGTACGCTTGGTTGCTCATCAACGATAGCTTCTGGGACAGCTGCCCCAGGTTTTCAAACTCCATGCCAAACAGCTTCTCACGCACGGCCGGCAGCATCCCGGCGACGGCCATGTCAGCCAACTGGTCGTCTGGCAGGTTGAGCGAGAAGCACATGCCCTTAACCTCCCTGAACCTCCTGAGAAATTCCAATGGCGTCTCGCTGTGCCTCTGCTTCAGGGTGGCTAGGTCGATCAGCTTCTTCTCTGAGCTGCCGCTGAAATAATGGGCGTGGAATTTCCGTCCCAGGTCCTTCCATCTGCTAACCGACTCGGGGGGCAAGGACGAGAACCACCGGAATGCCGGGCCCGTCGCTGATGCGGGGAAGTATCTGACCCTGAACGCTTCTTCAGCTGAGCATTCTCCGAGCTGCATCAGGTAGCGAGCGATGTGCTCCACCGTGCTTGTGTCGTCTTGCCCGGAAAATTTCGTGAACTCTGTTGGAGGTTTCACCCTTGGCGGAAGGAGCACGTTGAAGTACCACTCTGGGAACGACGGCTTGTAGGCAGGTCTTTGCATTTTTGGTTTGAGGCCGAACTGATTCTGCATCAACTCGGCCATCTTCCGCGCCAGGGCGTCGTCTTCCTGCATGCCTGCCGCTGGCGCGTAACCTGGATGCGGGAAAGCGTCTATGACACCGTAGTTCCCCACCTCGTGGTAGCCTCCGCCGTATAGGTTCCTCTTTAGCCAGTTGCTTGCCGGAGCAATCCTGTGGCCGGAGGCGAGCGGGGCCCCAGGCGAGCCGAACGCTATTTCCCTGTACGTGGGCTGGTACGGGTTCGGCCGTTGCACGGAGCTGACCCGTGCCGCCCGCGGTGGTGGCCGGATTGGTTGTCCTCCCGAGGCCCGTAGTGGGGGCTGAACTGGTTGACCCCCAGCGCCTTGCGGAGGAGGCTGGAAAGCTTGACTCCCAGCGCTCTGAGGAGGAGGTCGGACCGGGCCGGCTCCGTAATGGTGGTCGAGAGCTTGACTCGCCCAATTCCACGGTGCCCGCTTGGATGGGTGCCTTGCTGAATGCCTGCTCCATGCCTGGGCTAAAGACAGCCACCATCATTTGCTGGAACGCACCAAGGAAAGCTTTGTGGTGCTTGCTCAAAACGTGATCCGCAGAATCCCGGAACGCTTGCAGGCATTCCTTTCTCTCCTGCTGGGTCGTGGCGTCGCTCTCCCCTGGCAACAATACCCTGGGCATGTCATTCTTCAGGTAGGGGACGCCACTTCTGTTCTTCTTGAAAGACAGCAGACACTTCTGCTGGAATTGGTCTACGACGTCCTGGAGCTGCTGCCGTTGTTCAGGAGAGAGGTCTTCAATGTTGACATCCATGATGTCCGTGATTTCAGGCATCTTGATCTTTTCGGCTGTGTCCCACTGGGCGTGCCAAAAAGTGTGTTGACGCAAAATGTGCACCTAGCGCCAAGCACACAGCAAGCCGAACAAGCTGGCTTCACACGCTCAAAGAATCACGAGACGTGCCAGTCGATTTTTCCTGAAAATTAACAAAAGACAAAGTAGTTAGATACCAAAGCTTGGAACTTGCCAGGTGGTACCAGACAGTTCCATATTTACGGCTAGGAAGCCAGATGGGATGACACATAGCTATAGGAAGCTATGCACCAATAAACTGAAACCATTCTGGAGCTTTCAACAAGAAAAGTAACATAGCCGAATGGATGACGCAAGCATGATGGCGATCGGTCTTTGTTTAGAGCAAAGATGCACGCACGCAAGATCACGACCGATCTCCATGATGATTAACATTAAATAAGTAAATAAAGTGAAGCACGAGCATAAACATGTAATAAACAAACATGCATAGATCCAAAGCACTAGTCTACTGCATGTCTAGGTACTTTAAAAACCCGTCGGGTACGATGCCAAACAAATCTATCCACCGCATGATACATCTTGCATAAAAATCGTACCACTTTCCACAAATAGATCTATCCACCGCATGATACAATCTAAATATGAAAAGCTAAAAGCATACATTATTTAAAGCATGAATTACGCACGTGTTCTACTCGTAAGAAACATAACCGAATACGGTTGAACAGCCGATTCAGGGTCCATGAAGAAGGAACGAACATTACCAAGTAAAATAAATCTATCAGATTGATTTGAAATCTAATCCACCAGATGAGTAGCTCCAAAGCAACCCCAAAACCTGCATCTACCGCATGATACTCAGTTCTTTCAAGATTTATACAAACATTGGCAAGTTTGAACCCGCAACACGTAGCAACCTAGATCGATTCGGTTTCGGCTATCTGAAGAGCACGTGATCCACGTGTTGAAATAACCCAAAGCACGAACTTGACTCGCACAAGGATCACCAAAAGGTAAAAAGCCGATCCAACCTATCTAGATTGGGCAAAGAGGTGTTACATGAATTTAAACGTAAAGCAAAAACTCAAAGCAACACGGGATAACTTAATGAATCTATTGGATCTTGCCAAAATCCAATAGAGCCGATAACTAGCTTCAAGCTAGATCTTAGCCTACCGCATGGCTCATGACCTAACAAGAAACTCTCTTGAACCAAACTTTAATCTACCGCATGACACGAAGCATGGTAACAAGACTACTTGCATCAGATCTAAATCCACCGCATGATACTAGATATGATACAAGGTTGCCGGTACTCACGGAGGTCGACGGATCGATGAACCCTCTCGAAGAACTCGACGACACGACAAATAGACTCTAGGGTTTGGCGTAAGGCCGGTTTGTATTGAAGAATGATTGTGTTTGTTACATACATTCAGGGCTCGTATTTATACCCTGCCAAGTACAACTTCGAATGGATTTGTTGCCTAACTTATCTCTAAGCTTGATCGCCTATCCATCCATTCGTCCTTCCTGCTTGAGCCAAGTCACCGTCCAATCCCGCGAAATCAGCTCAACTGTTCCCTTGCCGAACGGAAGCAGACAGCCGACCGCGGATCTTTCTGCCGAATACATCTGAAAAAACCTTTCCATCCACCAGACAGACTCCTCATCGAGCCGGACCCACAAGTCAGACTCCTTACCAAATTTTGGTGTTAACACATCTCCTTATGAGTTGGTTTATGGGCATCATGCTATTTTCCCTGGGAAATACAGTCAGATTTAAGGAGAGTGGTTTTATAAAAGGATTTATGTTCCAAAGATTACAGTGGCTTAATGATGGATGAGTTAGAGGATTTGCACATGATTCGTCTTAAAGCCCTAGAAAATATTGAAAAGAACAAGATGCGAGTTGCTAGATATTACCACAAGAAAGCAAAGGTCAAGCAATTTGCAGAAGGAGATTTAGTTTGGAAAGCGTTACTGCCGATTGGGACTAAGTACAGTGCGTTCGGCAAATGGTCCCCGAATTGGGAGGGTCCTTTTTGGGTAGTCACATGTACACCTGGAAATGCTTACATCTTGAACTCTACTAGGTGAGGAGTTTACTGCTGCTACAAATTGAAGATATTTGAAGAAATATTATCCTAGTATTGAAGTTGAGCGTTGATTACAAGCACCAGGATTACAAGCATCTGAAACAGAGAAACAGCCGGCGTTCGGGAAAGAATCCGCCTTTAGAACAAAAAATCCTAACAGAGGAGATGGCCAATGCTGGAGTGTATTTCCCTTAGCGCAAAAATATTCTACATTACAGATGTTTCTTGCAGGCTTTTATTTGACAACCCATCTACCTAAGATTACCAGAGGGTGGGAAGCAGAAGGCCTGGAGAAAGAAGCGAAAGTATGCTTCATTCCGTTGATTCCTTGTTTTTCCTCTTCAGCTCTTCCCTCGTCAACAGTTCCAGGACCACTGTAACAGCAACCTGGAAGCTTCGGGGGTTGCCATGACTTGCAGCTTCCACCAGGCTATCCCAGGAAGTCTTCAAGTTGTTGTATCTGTCAGAAACATCTGAAGAAAGGAACAGTTGTTGAATGTGGGATCTGAGCTTAAACATGGGAATCATATGAAGATGAAGATCTTACCCCCTACCAACGCCTACAAACTCATGCGGCGTTCGCGTTCGGCACTACAACGAGTGGTGATGTCTCGCAGGCTGTGTTCTAGATGCCGAATGCGACGGCGCAGTTGATGGTTTGTCCTTTGTTCCGGCAGGGCGTCTTCTCCTTCAGTGGAGGAATCAGAGAGGATGTACTCGGGAACCTCTTCAATTCCAAAGATTTCTTCAGGAAGCAAGTCAAGGCTGGAAAAGGCAAAGAGGGGTAAGCTATGAGATTGCAATCGAGAGCACAAGAAAGGATTGACAGAAAACTTACTCTCGAATGGTACACTTCTTTGGTGGAGCGCTGCCTTCCTTGATGGGTTGCTTTCCCTTGTCTGCCATGGCCTTGGGGTTTTTTCCTCTGAAGGAGGGAGAGAAGATGTGAGGTGATGGAAGTGTATGCGAGTGGATTTGCAGGGCACCAAGGGGGCTATTTTATTAGTTGTGAGAGCGCATTGGGAGTGATTACTGGTTGGCGTGCATTATTGGAATACCAAGCAGCAGGGTTTTCTCTCCGAATGCGAAGGGTTTTCATTGAACAGTGTTTATGGTTCCCGAATTGAGGATTTTCTGCGGATTTTGTGCCAAGAGGCAGAAGTTTTTGCGTGTTCGGCTAAGATAAAGTTCCCGAATTCGTTCAAAAACAGTAAGGATTCGCATTTACAAGCAAAAGGGGATCATCACAATACAAACACAGAAGTTAAAATTTCATTGTTTATTGCCGAAATTCCAAACATCCCTAGTACAAACTAATCAAAAAGCCTATTCAACACAGACTGGGGATGGATGGAGACGGCAATGGCGTCGCCGTGGCCGTCGAGGTGCTCCAGGATGATCTCGATTTCGTCGACGTCTACTGGTGCGCCGCCCTGGAAGCCTCGCGGCTGCGTGGAGTAGTCGACGCCAGTGTGTGTCGCCATGGCGGCCAGGCCCAGGGTGGTACCCAGGCGGAAACCGTGGAGGGCCACCTCATCGACGCGGTCTTCCACCGCGGCAATGGGGGCTGCCGGAGTGTCCCCGGGGGCGTTCACCTTGTCCGCCAATTGCTTCACCAGCGTTTTCAGCGTCGCGGTCTTTGGCATTGCGGAACAATGGCGGTTAGTTCAAAGTTGAGTTGGATTAAAGTCAATCAAGAGATTTACCGTCAATGGTCTCTAGCAGCTGCTTGCGTTGATGCTCCCATTCGAGCTCAGCGATGCCGACCTTCTTGGAAACATCTTCCAGCTCGCGTCGGGTTTCGTCGCGCTCTGCCTTGAACCGGAGGGCGTCACGCTCGTCGTAGCGCGATGGAGAATAGTTGTACGACTCTGAGGAGTCGTCCGGCAGGGCTGGATTCGCGGCCGGCGCAGGTGACGAATTCCACTGGATAAGCCAGAAAATACAAAGGGGATCGTCAGAAACAGAAAGAAATCTAGAGAGAACCGTAAAAAGAGTTGATGATCACCGCCTCCGACGAGCGCCAACGCGGCTTCCTTCAGCCTCATCGCTGGCTCGGCGCCTGCTGCTGCTGCCCGCCATCAGGTTTTTTGGGAGTACTAGTGCTGGAGAAGGAAAGTTTAGATTGGCAAAGGCTTGAAGGCAAAAGACTTGGTGAAAGGCTAGGGGCACCCACGGTTTTATTTATGGGGATGGCAAAGAGATCGTGACCGCAGATCGAGGTGCATATCCCGAGAAATTTGGAAGGTGGAGAGTTTTCCTTAACCGAATCGTCGTCGAGTCATTTGGAATTCCAGCTGAGTCATATTCGGTTGACTGGCTCGGTTGAGTTGCGGTCGGATTGCTGTTCGAGTCTAGTACTGTTTGACCAGAGTTGCCGAATGGATCGTCTAAAATTGCAAACAAGGTGAGACAGAAAATGGAAAGTGAAATTTATGGTAAACAATATTACAAGAACGATCAATCATTCGGCTACAAATTGTTTGACACAGTCAAATGTTCAAATACTTTGAAATTACACTAGAAGCATCTAATATCATTTTGCTGATATTCTCTAGCAGTTTCTGATCAGCTTCTTGAGTGTTGGACAGGGCGGAAAGCTTTGTCTTGAGCTGGTTTGATTCAATCAGGGCTGCTGAAGCTTCCTTTTGGATTTTTTCTGTCAATCCAAGGAGTTCGTCTATCTTCTTCTTGTCAGCCTCAATTTCAGTTGTCAGATTCTTCAATTCAGCTTCTAGTGCAGCTTTCCTGGCAATCTTCAACTCAAGTGCAGGCTGCAATTCAGCCAGCAATTCTTTGTTGCTTTGGATTTGAGCCTGTGACTGTTTCACGAATTGCTTGGCTTTAGCTCTCTTTTGTTCCAGGGCTGGTCGAGAGGATTGATTCTTCAAGGCTCTCCTTAATGCTACAAAGTGGTTATCCAGTTGAGAGATAGGCTCCAGGGAGGTTTTGATGTCATCAGGAAGTTCTTGAGTGATGGATTCTGGTAGTTCTTCTAGAAGATCAACATCCCTGACTTGTCCTGGATGTCTCTTTGCAGCAGAGAGGATTTCTCTCAGTATTGCCTGGTTTTCCTCTGATAAAGCTTGGCTTGAAGATTCTTCATCACCTTTTTCGGCAGCTAAATCATCCACAGTGAATCAAAAGCTTGATGTTGATGCAACCCGATCCTGAAAGTCTTACCGAATTAAGGATGATTTGTTGAAAAAGAGTAACATAGTTGAATGCCCATACTTACTTCATTCCTGGCCTCCTGAATTGGAGAAATGATTTGTTCAGGCTCAAGAGGGAGTTCCTGGGTGATCAGGTGAGGAGGAGCTTGAGGAGTTCCTGGTGAAGCTGAAGCTTCTAACTGAGGGGAAGCTGGTGGAGTCCCTGGTAGATTTGAAGCTTCTGGCTGAGGTGGAGATGGATCCATCCCTTGTGAAACTGGAGTTTCTACATGAGAAGGGGATGATTGAATCCTTGATGGAGTTGAAGTTTCTGCTTGTGGGGAAGATGTTTGGACTCTTGGTGAATTTGGATTTGAAGCATGTTGAGGAGAAGAAGTCCCCACAGGTTGATTCACCAATGTTTCTTCTGCAAATAACAAGTAGAAAGTGAGTGCCAACGGTCTTTGAAAAGAAGTAAATTGGTGAAGATTTTACCAGCAGATGGAGCATTGGCAGATTCTGTAGTAGTTGATGTTTGCTGAAATCTAGTCTGAAATTATACAAGATAAAATTATGAGAATAAAAAGTGATTTTTATGCTAAGGGGGAGAGAGATGTTAACCTCAATAAGAGCTCTTTTGGAGGTTCTTTTCTTCCTGGCAGCTGAAGGAGCAACGAAGGTTGGAGCTTTTCTCTTATCAGAAGTTGAACTGATAAGACTTGGATCTGATGTAGCATATCTAGACATCAGCTGGGCCAAAGTTGTGGATTTAAATCCCACGACCGAAATTGGACCTACAACATTATAAGAGATTGTCCTAGCTAGAGGGGCAGACACTGTATTCTGCAAAAGGTGGCAAAAATCATGATTAGTAAGGAAGGATGCTTGAGAAAAGAAATAAGATAAGTGCATTACCCTTGAAGTTGGTTGAAAGTCAGGCATTAGCTCAAGGCAAAAAGAATGTACTAGCTCACTGAAGATGTGATCATGGAATTCGTGCCACCAGGAAATAAAAGAAGGATGAGCTACTGATGATGGTACAAAGGGCCAAGTATAAATAGTTGGGCTGCATTGATATTCAAAGACCCTTCTCGCTTGCAGGTTTTCTTTGATTTCCTCTCTGGGCTTGAAGAATTCGTGAAGAAATAGCCTTGGGGGAACTTGGCCACATCCTAGCTGTCGGGCCATCATGTTTGGCTGATAATATTCAAAGGTACTATGATTTAGCCTTCCTCCACAGAATTTTGCTGGCAGTATGCATGGATGGATGAAGATATTGAAAATCTCTATGGATCTTGCATCATTGCATCCATTCTCGAAAGTGAATTCATAAGGGAGTGTCAAGTTATCATTGTCCAAATAAGGAAGCCAAAGGGGATTGGTGAATCCTCTGAAGAAAAGCTCGAAGAGTTGACTGATGTTCTGGTCAATGGATATGGTTGAGGCAGCTTCTCCATAAGTTTGGCATCCTTTGGTAACCTGAACTTCTCCTTCTTTATAATTGGATGAAGGAAAACGCCGATTGTTGAGATCAATACCAACAATCTGGTGCATGTATAGCTGCAGCCACATTTGTACAAACCACCAGGGGCCATTGACACAAGAAATCTTTTGGCTGGTGTGCATCAAAAGGGTGGTCTGGTGAAGCATATGGTATACACTCCCTAGGAGGTACTTTCCAAGGGGAATGAGATGACCAGTAGCCAAATCTTCGGCCATTGCAATATGGTCCATGGTTGGCTTATTGGCTTTGCCACAAAAGATAAATTTGCATAGCCACATGTTCAGGAAGGCCTTGCACTCAACTTCAGTTAGGCGACCATCAGACATATGATTCTGGATATATGACTTATATCCAACTCCTATTTCACTCCTCTTTGCATGGTAGAGCCTTTGTATTTGTAAGGATACATGGATCCTGTGATATCAAGGCCGGTCATCATATATACATCGGCCAGAGTAGGAGACATGGGTCCATGACCAAAAAGGAAAGCATTGACTCTATTTGACCAGAAATGACAGGCTGCAATCAGGAGGCCTTCATTCTTGGGAGTTTCGGCCAAAGATAACTCCAAACACTGGGCAATGCAAAGAGTGTCCCAATTGCCGGTTTTTGAACCGTCGTCATCAAGTATCCTCTTATACCAGTTTCTCTAACCTGCAATTGGGGGCAGGGGCCAGTTTTTGAAAGCGTCTTGCCACTCATGAGGTCTTGACAAAGCTGCTTTGAAGGGGATTCTTTTAGATTCGGCTTCAATGAACTCAAGGGGGTCAGAGATTCCCACAGGCCCGAGGAAATAGGATGATGATTTCTCCTCAACGGGAATCAAAAGCTCGGTGGATAGAGCCTATCAAGAAAAGATAGAAGAAGAAATCTAATATGGGAATCGAATAAGTAATACCGAATGGACCTCAAGGGGATGAAATTTACCTGGAGAGCTTGATTTTGGTCCGCCATTTGAAGATTTGAGCTTGGGGAATTGATGACCTAGGGTTTGGATCTGAGCGGAGACTCCAACAGATTGCGAGAGGCAAGAATGGGTGTTGAACAGATTTAGCTCGGAGACATTGAGCATTTATGATCAATCCCGGAATAAAATCACCTTTATCTTGTAATTGAAGGGGCATATGTTAACACCAAAAATTGGTACAGGAAAGGGACTGACTTGTGGGACGAGTTTGGTAATAAAATACCATTCGGCAGGAAAAATCTCCTCAGAGGATTCGGTATAGATGCTTGCGGTCGTCAATACACCATCATTCGGCAAAAGGGCTGTTTGCACTTGTTAAAGGAAGTGTTCGGGAATGCGTGATGACGTGGCCCAGATATAAGGAAGGGACGAATTGATGATGGGTACGAGATGAACATTGGCACCGGAGCATTAATTTAGGTATTAAATGTTGTACTCATAGTCGACCAGGAGTCGTGTTAGGACAAGGGTATAAATATAAACCCTTGATGTTTGTAATAGGGATCAAACATCTACACAACAAAACCGGCCCCATGCCAACTTTTGAGTCATTTAGTCGAGTCGTCGAGTTCTTCGAGAGGAGCCATCGATCCGTCGACCTCCGTAAGTACCAGCAACCTTGTATCATGTCTAGTATCATGCGGTGGATTTAGACCGTGATGCAAGTAGTCTTGTTACCTTGCTTAGTATCATGTGGTAGATTTAAGCTTGGTTCAAAAGGGTTTCTTGTTAGATCATGAGCCATGCGGTAGGCTAAGATCTAGCTCAAAGCTAGTTATCTGCTCCATTAGATTTGGCAAGATCTAATAGATTCATTAAGTTACAACGTGTTGCTTTGAGTTTTACTTTATGTTTAAATTCATGTAACACTCTTTTGCCCAATCTAGATCGATTGGTTTCGGCTTTACTTCTTTGAGATCCATGTGATGTGCTTTCAAATCTTTGTTTGTTTTAAAGGATCAAATGCTCTCAATAGCTGAATTTAGATCAATCTAGATTGTCACATGTTGCGGGTTCAAGTCTTTGACTTTTCAAATGTTTGTTCCTTCTTCACGAAACCCGGATCGGCTGTATAGCTGTATTTGGCAATGCTACCACGAGTGAAACGTGTCCATAAGTTTGTTTTAAATAATGTATGCTTTTAACCTTACATATTTAGATTGTATTTTGCGGTGGATTAATTTATTTGTGGTTGGTGGCATGGTTTCAAACAAGTTGTATCATGCGGTGGATTAACTTGTTGGTTATCACGCTCGACGGGTTTGAAAGTACCTAGACATGCGGTAGACTAGTGCTTTTGGCCTATGCGTGCTTATTTATTTCATATTTATAATCATGCTTTCACCTTGTTTATTTTAATTGTTATTTGTTCTCAAAAATCAGTCATGTCCACGAACGAGCAATGCTATCTAAACTGTTGACATATAGCTTGTTTCATGTTTGTTCTCAAAAATCGGTCATGTCCACGAACGAGCAATGCTATCTAAACTGTTGACATGTAGACCGATCTTTTGTCATGCTTACGTCATGCATTCGGCTATATCCTGGTTTCATGTTTTAAAGCTCTAGAATGATGTTTAAACTGTTGACATATAGCTTGTTGTAGCTATATGTCATTTTAATTGGATTTCTAGCCGTAAATACGGAACTGTCTGGTACCACCTGGCAAGTTCCAGGTTTTTATCTAACTATTTTTCATCCTTTGTCAGTTTCAGGAAAATTGACTGGCACGCTTCGGATCCGGCACGTGTGTTAAGCTAGCTTCGTTCGGCTTGCTGTGTGCTTGGCACGGGTTACTGATTTTGCGTCAACATCCACCTTCATCACATCCCATCAAAACATCGAGCTATGAGCTTCGCCATGCTCTTATAGCCTTGGTCCGAGAGAATTCGTTCGCAGGGACGATAGAGGAAAGTCCATACCTTAATTTACGAGGATTCAAGCAAGTTTGCTCGATAATCGTAATTGAGGGAATGAACCAGCAAACCCTCAAATGGAAACTCTTCCTGTTTTCTTTAGAGGGGGAGCGAAGAAATGGTACTATTCCTCAATCGAAAGCATGGGTGGAGTTGGGACAAACTTAGAGAAAAGTTTTGTCTGACCTTTTCCCTATGTCTTGAGTAGTGACCCTAAAACTAGAAATCCTCTCTTTTAAACAATTAGACAAGGAGTCGTTAGGAACTTCTTGGGCGAGATTCACAAATTCTTTGGCCTCTGGACCCGACATTGGGATCCCAGAACCTATTCTTCTACAACATTGTAGAATGGGTCTCGATAACGAGTCAGCCAAATTCTTGGATACTTCATCGGGAGGCTCATTCTCTCATTTGACTCTTAGTGAAGGGAAGAACATTCTAGGAAAACTCCTAGAAACTACTCCCTACACAGGGATTTTTAATGAATTTCCCGACGAAGAAGAAGAACCCATGCCAACCACTCTCTCGGAACCAAAACCCATAAAGGAGGAACACACTTTCCCAACTATCCAATCCATAGAGGATTGGACTCCTCTAACAAAAACATGGTTCACTGATGAACCATTCCAACCATATAGTGAGGTTGACAACCCCTCGTGTGATTTTGTCTATGAGTTCTACGATGAGCTATTTGCTGACTTTGGATATACTTCGAATTACCAAAGAGTAAAGTGACCAAAAGCACAAGAGAATCCGGAACCTTTTATCCCGTGCTCAGAAGATCGAGCTGAGCATTTTAGGCTCATTTCCAATCTTTCAGCCATCATGAGTAGAGAATGGTTGGACGATGCAGAAGCATCAACTGATGTCATAATATTCCCAACCAAAATGAGGCACACTAGATGTGAACTCATGGGAAACAAACATGATGTTGGGTATGAACCTGGCCTAGGTGTCAACATCATCAGTTCATCCTTAGCAAAATCCCTAGCAGCCGCATCCTCTCTCTCAAGATCTTTGAACCTCCTTAACATTCATTCAGGAGAGACATTAGGATGCCAGGGTGTTCTTCGGGTGTGTCCCGTAAAGTTCACAGAGCACGAGCTCTATCTTGATTTTCATCTGTTTGATCTACCTTGTCATCACACCCATTCAATCATCATTGGTAGACTCATTATGAAAATCTTAGAGCAATCCCCAAGAAAACCAGAGTTGGAGCTACAAATAGGTGATGATTTCCTACCGGTATCTTACCTTAGAACTGAAAACACCCTGGTAGAAGCCGAACCCAAACACGATCTACTAGAGGAAGTAATGGTTGCTTCCCTAGCTGAGCTAGCTCAACCAAACTTTGAAGAGGAAATCCTGTTTTTCTCGGAGGAGGATGAGGCCCTGGTCTTGTTGGAGCTAGACCCAACCGAGAAACCAGAATGACCACAAGTACAACTTAAACCTCTTCCTCCAGGATTAAAGTATGTGTTTCTCCGTGGGAATCGAGAAACCCCCACGATCATCAGTGACAAACTGTTCTTGAAACCCATCGATCAGCACTAGTAGTCTCTTCAATATCTCAAGGGAATTAGCCCCACTCCTTGCACACATCGGATTCCCATCGAACCCAACGCAACCCCTTCAAGTGCAACAACAACATGAGCGAGGTAGTGAAAAACCAAGTTTTGCAACTCCTTCATGCCGGGATTATCTATTCTGTACCCAATAGTGAATGGGTTATCCCCGTTCAAGTTGTGCCCAAAAAGGGAGGCATGACGGTAGTGCGCAATGATAAGAATGAGCTCATAACTCAGCGCACCATCACAAGGTGGCGTATGTGCATAGACTATCGCAAGCTTAACAAGGCCACCAAGAAAGACCACTTTCCCCTTCTGTTCACTGATGAGATGTTGGAGTGATTAGTGTAGCATTCCTTCTTTTGCTTCCTAGACGGTTATTCGAATAATCACCAAATTCCTATCCATCCTGATGACCAAGATAAAACCATATTTACATGTCCTTATGGAACTTAGGCCTACCGGCAGATGTCCTTTGAGCTGTGTAATGCTCCAGTCTCTTTTCAACATTGCATGATGTCAATCTTCTCGAACATGAGTGAACAAATCATGGAAGTGTTCATGGACGATTCCTCGGTTTATGGAAAGAGTTTCCCAGAATGCCTTAAAAATCTAGATAGAGTCCTTAGAAGGTGTGCTGAGAAGGATCTTGTCCTCAACTGGGAAAAATGCCATTTTATGGTAAGAGAAGGGATAGTTCTTGGACACAGGGTGTCCAAACAAGGGATAGAGGTGGATAGAGCTAATGTAGAGGTTATTGAACAACTTCCACCTCCGTCCAATGTCAAGGGCATCCGTAGTTTCCTAGGCCATGCAGGATTCTACTGTAGATTTATTAAAAACTTCTTGGAAATTGCCCGTCCCTTGACCAAACTCCTAGCCAAGGATGTCCCGTTCGTCTTTGATGAAGAATGCCTCATTGCATTCCACACCCTCGAGAAAGCCTTGATCTCAGCCTCGATTATCCAACCTCCCGATTGGAGTTTACCCTTTGAGATCATGTGCAATGCTAGCGATTATGCCGTTGGGGCGGTCTTAGGACAAACTAAGGACAAGAAACACTGTGCTATAGCCTACGCTAGCAAGACTCTCAACGGTGCCCAGCTAAACTATGGTACCACCAAAAAAGAGATCCTAGCCGTTGTTTTTGCAATAGACAAGTTTAGGTCCTACCTAGTGGGGCCAGGGTGATTGTTTTTACAGATCATGCCACCCTCAAGTACCTCCTCACCAAGAAAGATGCAAATCCAAGATTGATCTGATGGATTCTACTACTCCAAGAGTTCGACATAGAAATCAAGGATAAACCCGGAGTGGAAATTTCAGTGGCAGATCACTTATCAAGGCTTCATCTAGTGCATGATTCATTGCTACCAATCAATGATTTCTTAAGGGACGATACACTCCTCAGGGTAGACCACAGAGACCCTTGGTATGTAGACGTTGTAAATTTTATGGCATCAGGATATCTGCCACCCGGAGGAGACAAGAGGAAATCGATATATGAGAGTAGACTCCATATGTGGGACGAGCCCTATCTATTCCGCATATGCGGAGACGGTCTCCTACAACGTTGTGTACCATCATGGGAAGTGAACGACATTTTAGAAAGTTGTCACATGTCAGAATACGGAGGAGATTATGGAGCATTCCGTACCAATGCAAAAGTATGGCAGTGTGGGTTCTTTTGGCCCACACTGTACCAAGACGCCACAGATTTTGTGAGAAGGTGCCCAAGATATCAGAAGCATGGTAACATTAGTACAAGCTGAAATGACCCTCATGCCCAAGATGCCCAAGATGCCATGACCCTCACCACCACATCAAGCTGAAATCTTCGATGTCTGGGGGATCGACTACATGGGACCTTTTCCGATGTCAGGGAATTGTGAATATATCCTAGTGGCAGTAGACTACGTGTCAAAATGGGTAGAAGCACTACCCTGTCATACATCAGCTGCTCAAAGATCGAAGAAAATGTTCCATGACATAATATTCCCCAGATTTGGAGTACCAAAGGTAGTCATTAGTGACGGAGGATCACACTTCACTGATGGGAACCTCAAATAATACTTGAAAACCCAAGGAGTAGAGCATCGAGTCTCTACGCCATATCATCCTCAAACAAGTGGCCAAGTCGAAACATAAAATAAGCAAATCAAGAACATCCTTCAAAAGACTCCCGAGGCTTTATGGGCATATCGTACGGCCTACAAAACTCCCATCGGTATGACACCATATCAATTGGTCTATGGGAAGACATGTCATTTGCCCATGAAATTGGAATACAAATCAGATTGGGCAATCAAGAAGTGGCGTATGGATCTTCCAACCGCTAGAATCAAAAGGCAAATGCAATTGGGTGAACTCGAGGAATGGAGGGAGAAATCATACCACAATGCAAAGATGTATAAGGAGAAAACCAAGAGATGGCACGACAAGGGGATCAATAAGAAATCCTTTGAACCGGGAGATAAGGTACTAATCTTTAACTCTCGCTTTAAACTTTTTGGTCGTGGAAAGCTTAGAAGTAAGTGAGACGACCCTTTTACAATTTTAAATGCCGCTTCACATGGGGCCGTAACTCTACAAGATTCAGCGACTTAAAATTGTTCCTTGAACCAAAGATGACTAACCTCGAAGAATTTGATGTCATCAAGGTCATTAACCTAGATTGATTGAAATCTTGCTTGTCTTTTGTACATAGAGTGTTTCTTGCTTGTTTTCCTGTTTCTTTTTGCTCCACCTTCTTAGTTTCCACAAAGCCAAACTTTTGGGGGAATAGGCTAGGGCCGGCCGCACCTCCCCCATTTTCCCCCCGGCTACGCGTGAGTTAGGGTATCTCGTATCTCCCCTCGTGCTATCCAGTTGCCCCTGTAATCCTCGCATCACGATTTTCTCCCAAGAAACCAATCTCCCTTCCAAAAATCCTCGCTCTCTTGCCATCTCCTAGCATCATGGGTGGTGACGGCCCTAGCAACCTTTCCAAGATGTCGATGCCCAGCACCCCTGGTGGTGCATCCTCAAAAGCACTTACAGGAGGTTCTAGAGTGGGATCAAGCCAAAATTCGCCATGCCAAAGATCCCTGGCCCTTACTCGGGCATCCCAGGAGGCAACCCCAAAAGAGGGTAGGACCGGCCGCACCTCCCAGGACCGGTCGCACCTGTCCCGTTCGGCCAGCCCGACCGACGTGCACAGGAGATCCTTGTCCCTCAGGAGAATGATCGGGAAAGGGAAACCCGACGTTCAGAGTCACCGACACGCCCTACAACGGGTCAGTTGAAGCTAAAAGATCCGGTAACTCTAATCTCCAGGCGACTCTTCAACGAGTCACCAAGGGAGAACATCTTTGCCATCAAGACAGCTGGGGCCGAATTCTTCAAACCCCCAATGGAGAGAAAATACAAGATCATTGGGCGCAAGACTCCCCGTGGGTATGAGAAGCAATTCATCCCTCAGTTTGAAAGGGATGATTTGGAGCCCAACAAGTCCATCTTCTTTACCTCCACTAGTGGGATGCGCCACCGCAATCTGTGGTGCTCCTAGTCAGTTTGAAGATTCAAATGAGGATTCAGAGGACAAGGATCCTTACGAGGGTCTTCGCAATGAGATCGGCGAGCTGAAGATGAAGAATAATATGTTGGAGTAGCGCGTCGCCGAGGCTGAGCTCGGGTGGATGGAAATATATGACGAGATGGAAATTCTCTGCAAGGCCATCTGCAACAAGTTTAGGCGCATTTTGAGTGAGCTAGGGCGTTCGGATCTCCGCGATTGCGTTTTACCTTATATCTCTAAGTGTAGGATCCGTGTAGCATCTCGTTAGTTTCGTTTCTTTTCTTGTGTGTTAGCTTGGTTGTTTCCAGAACTTGTTTGCTTTAATTCGTTTAGGCTTGTTTGAATAAAAAGATGATGCAAGCACTTATGACCTTTAAATCTCTGATTTATTTGCTGCTCTGGCTGGTGCTTTGAACCAACCAGGGAATGTTATTTCACCCGGATTACAAGTGCGCAGGGAAAATGGAAGGGGGTAGGGCCAGCCACACCTAGAGGGCTAGCCTCACCTACCTTCGGCACACAAATGCAAAAACAATGACGTGCAGGTAACCAGGGTGCACCAGAGATGGCTCACAAAGCACGACACAAATTTTGGGTGGGCCGGCTGCACCACCTAGGACAGGTCGCACCTACTATTTCATCACGAACTGAATATCTTCATGCCAAGTCACGCTGGTTCGAATCCCTAACTCAACTCACGATGTTATCTTATGGTTATCGTATTTATCTTGCTTAGTATCAAAACTGTATACCATGCTTTTGAAAATGTTTCCTACCGATCCACACCTCAGAAATGAGGATTAATAGGCTTGATGAATTTGTTGGACCTCTTTGAAACATGAGCATGAATTAAAACCTTGTGGGATGCAAATGCTTACGACCAGACCTAGGGTGTTGACTAGTATGATATGGTTAGACAATGTTGGCCTTGGTCTATCTCGTAGTATGGTGAAAATCTCGGATGGATTTCTTTTTGAAAATAAAACAAGATAGGCTCCTCGATGGTCATATCACCTACCAAAGCCATATGTCGATATCAAAGTACAAACTTTCACATATGCTTGCTTGTGACCCTATGAATTTTGCCAAATTGTTGTGACCATTGATAGAAACTTTTCATGCTTCCATGATCGAGATCACGTACACCCACATATACATGCTAACTCCTACACAAGGAGTTACGCAAAACATGCCATCCATCCACCAAAAATAAGTACTCCAAGTTCCAAAGAGATTTCTTTTTTGCAAAAGGAGAAAGGGGTCATTGAAAAAAAAGAAAAAAATGCTCAAAGAAGCATAGAGAAAAACGTGTGCTCCAATCAAATAGCATCAAATATATATGAACCATGACCCCCCTAAAAAGCAAGAGGAGAATCTCAAACCAAAGAGTACTTAGAAAAATAAACAAACATATTCCACACACTTGCACTTCTCGATCAAGTTGCATGACTAGTTTTTCTTGGATCCGGTTTTTGGCTCAACAACATTATGCGGCACAAGTAAATTTCATGCTTATCCGACCCAAAGCTCCACATACAAACCATAGAGTAGGAAGTTGAGGCTCATTCAAAATCCTTTGGTGAGGTAACAAACACCTTGAGCGGTGGAGGGAACCATCCGAGGAACTTTGTCTCTCTTTGTAAAAATTTTCAAGAACTCCGAGATAAAAGCCAGATAAAAATAAGACTGAGTAATACGAAGTCAGAACCATTCTACTCTGCAACTTCCAAAGGCAAGGTGAAAAGTTACAAGCCCCACATGCAAGCAAGGCAAAGTTTCTTTGGTACCAATACTTTCAGAATAGCCATATGGCATAGAACTGTGCACTAATACTTGCAGGAGAGTAACATGAAGCAATATCTGATCTGCCTTTCATGACTAGGCTTTGCTCGAGGTCGAGCAAAAGTCTAGCGTGGTGGAGTTTGTTGATGGTCCTTAAAAAAATCTTTTGACAGTCAACATCTCGGCTATGATAGCACTTTATAACGAATTTCATGCACGTTTTAGGTGCTAACATGGTTCCATGAGCTGTGTTGAGTTTTTATTTGCGAGACTAAGATTAGGGGGCAATTCCGGAGCACCAGGCCACATATGGTAGTCATGTCCGAACCTAGTGGTATGGCCGCACCTACCTTACCTCCCTATGTAGGTTCTTACCAAATAAGCTTCCATGCACTAACGTTCGAACGATTCAACTCAACACGATCGTGTGGGATCAATCAAACAAACCACAGAAGCAATGCACTGAGGCTAGGAGGCAGGGCCGGCCGAACCTCCTGGTGCGGTCACACCACGTAGGCCGTCCGCACCTGCCCAACTTAGCCAGACCAGCCACATGGCCTCGGTCATCAAAGGGAACACTGCCCCGAGCAATCCTGATCAAAGGAGTGAAGTGGGTTCAATCCAAAAGACAAGATTAGCCTCACTTGGATCCATGGACCCACAAACCAGTGATCAACCAACTTTCAGCAACGACCAACACTTCATCCACAGAAACGAACATGCTCCGGAGTGTATGACACAAGGGCCCAGGGCCGATCGCACGAAGTGATCCGGCCACACCTCCTCTCCACAGCAAACCGGCCCACAACCCCCTTCTAACCGCCTCAGGGGCAAATCACAGATGCTGAATTAAAGGCGGTGAAGACCATAGGGCCGACCGCACCTAGAGATACGACCGCACCTCCTTGCCGGCCACTGTAGCTCCCTCTCGCCTACAAATACCCCCTCTTGCAGCCACCGACCTACTGGGGCTATAAATTAAGCTACGCACCTCGGGGAAGATCACTAGTGTTTAGAAGCAAGTGGCGGAGCTCTCCAGAAGTTAGCATTTGGAGATTAGGGAGAGAGAGCTGAGTGTTGGAGTAGAAGCCGGAGTTAGTCTTCTTCTTGTACCTCGTCGGGTGCGGTACTTCTTCGGTCGTCCACACCCGGGATACTTTGTAAGTTCGGAGTTATGAGTAACTAAGTATCAAGTCATTTCTTTGTTCACACTTATGATCCTCGATTGTGATTTAGTAGTTTCTACTTATCGTGATTTCTTTGCTCTAGCACTGGGTATAGTAGTGCTTGGTTAGTGTAGATACGGTGTTGAGGACCAGGAGCGTCCCGGTGGTCGATGGATGACCGCTCCTCAGTGATGAGTGATTGACAACGGGTGTTGGACTGACTCTTGGCTCAGTGCGCAGGTGTAGGCTGCGGCCTAGTTCGTGTTGTTGCAGGTGAAGAACGGGTGCGAAAGGTCTTCAGCCTTGAGGGGCCTCCGGGAGATGGAGAAACAAGTAGGCTCGGTTCGAGGGACCCTGTGGACGACGGGACTAGGTGCGGGCCACATGGTGGCGAGACGAGCAAGATGAAGTCGTGGACGAACGAGCCGGTGCACGGTGGCGGTCGAGTCAAGAGGCTTGGCGGGATGCCGGGCCGAGCACGCGGGGTTTGGTGGTTTGCCCACAAAACCATCGGAGGACGGTTTCTTGGTTTGGGCCTCAAAACCAAGTCCGAAGGCCCAACACGACGGAGACGGGATCCGGGCGTGTCGGGAAGCTTCGAAGCGGAGGACACGCGGCGGGATCGCATGGCTTGCATCGGGAGGACGCGGGGTGCGGCGAAGGCGTGGCCGTCCGATGGCAAGACCCACAAACATTACATAAATGCCCCTGGGTGGGTTGTATCGCCAGTAGTTGAGTTAGGGGTAGTCGAGTTATTTCCCACACCAGCGGGACCCGATATATAAGCCATGAGTGTGTGTGGATGGCTCTCGCTCTCCGAGACTCAGGGTTTCATTTCCCCCTTCAATTTCTCTTTTTCTGGGACTATTTTCTTCTCCATTTTCTCTAGGCTAGCATGAGAGCTTCATGAGAGATTTGTTGAGAGGGATGGATGCTAGGGCGGCATGCTAGACCTTGTGAATCTTTCCTGGTTCGTATAGATGATTCGGCATTGTGCATTTCGTGGTCTTTTTCGTGCTTGTTTTTGGTGCCTTTGTTCTTGGTGTGGTTCCGCGGATTTGAGTGGGTTTCTCCCCGGATTTCTTTGAGGGAAACATGGGTCTTGTGCATCTTTGCGATTGATCTTGTGCCCTCAAACGTCGGGAAACCACTTCGATTCAAGGATTTTCGTTCGGAGCTCTAGCTTTTGGTGTTGTTCAAAGGATCCCCGATTCCTAATGATTTAGGAAGTTAGGAGGTGAAATTTTTGGGGTATAGCATCCTTGGTTGACACTTTTCATGTCCCCAAACTCTTGTCTCAACAGCTTCTACCGTTTGGGAGATCTGGTGATGGATTGGGAGTGTTGACTTTCGGGGTCGAGCAGTCTTCAGTTCTGTTCGTGCCTCGCGGACGGTCCGCGAGGGCCTGGCGGACGGTCCGCACGCACAGTGTTTGTCGTGTGTTCTTCGTGTTCTTGCTCGTCTTCGCTTTCGATCCATTGTGCCTTTGAGTTTTTGTTGGACGAGGTTTCGGACGGTCCGCGTGTGCCGGGCGGACAGTCCGCGGGTGCCTGGCGGACAGTCCGCGTGCTCCCCGCGGACGGTCCGTTTTTCGGGGTTTGCTACTGGAGGTTCTGTTGGATTTAACAGACGGTCCGCGGCTCTAGGCCGGACGGTCCGTGGCACGGGTGCGAACAGTCTACGATACCCTGTCGGACAGTCCGCGCGGCCTGTGCGGACAGTCCGCCCCCCCACCTCGGCCGGACGAACCGCCGCAGCCTCGGTCGTTTTGCTCTTTGGTTCGATTCCTCCCTTCCTTCCTTCGTGCTTCCGCGTGTGCTTCAAGGAATCGTTCCTAAGACTTGAGGTTGATCCATAACCTTGTTGTCTTGGCGGTTGGTGTGTGATTCGATCCATCGCTCGTGTGTGACCGGGATTTGTCTAGGGTATAGGCCGGGTTCTTCGAGAAGAATTTTTATCGGCTCCTATTCACTCCCCCCCTGTCTAGTCACCATCCGATCCTTCAATTCGTATCAGAGCTTGGTGCTGGATTTTTGTGACTTTGACAAGTCTTGAATCCAGAGATGGCATACATTGAGCGAGGCGGTCCGCCGCACTTCGATGGGAAGGGTTACCACAAGTGGGCGGCTCGTATGATGATCTTTCTTCGTGGCAAGTTGTTGGATTTCATTGTGCTTGACAAGACCTATGCTATTCCGGCTGAGATCCACACTCTTATGGTGACCGATGCTTGTGCTAAGGCCAGGTATGAGGCAAATGCAAAAGCTGTTGATCACTTGGTCCGGAGCTTGTGTGATCCTGAGTTTGAGCGTGTTCGCCATTTGAATCTTTCTTGGAAAATTTGGGAGAAGTTGTTGGTTGCTCACGGTGGTGATAACCATGTGAAGGCTCGCCTCTTTGTTTCCTACCGGATGCAATATGAGAACTTTACTCAACTTCCCGGTGAGGACATTGATGCGATGTTTCAGAGATTCACCGCCATTGTGAACAACATGAAGGCCAATGTCGAGTATTTCCCTTACATTGAGCATGATCAAGCTTTGAAGCTCTTGCATATCTTGGACCCAAATGTTTGGGGTGCTAAGGTTGAGGCCATCAAGGAGTCCGGGCAATACTTGACCATTGAGTTGGATGACCTCTTTTCTAAGCTCAAGTCGTCTGAGGTTGACAAGAAGTTGCAATCCAAGCATGAGGGCTCAACTGATCATAGTCTTGCTCTTGTGGGCGGATCAAAGGGCAAAGCTAATACTAACCCTTCCTGTCTATAGTTTTCCTTGTCTTCTCTTATGTCTATTCCAGATGAGGAGTTTGAAGTGCTGGGCGAGGAGGAGCTGGCCTTGCTCTCAAGGAGGTTTGATCGACTACATGAGAACCGGAGGAATGCAAGGCGGAGCTCGGGGACATGCTACTAGTGTGGCAAGCGTGGACACTTCATCGCCGAGTGCCGGAAGCGGAGGAGAACAAGTACAAGATGAGCGAGTACAAGGCGCACCCAAGGCGTGAAGACAAGTATTCCTCCAAGGGCAAGCACTATAACAAGTCCAAGAGCAAGGACAAGGAGAAGTGGCGATCGAGCAAGGGCGGCTACAAGAAGGACAAGGCAAGAGCCATGGTGCCCGGTGCAAGCGACGTCGACTCAAGCTCAAGTGACACGCAGTCAAGCTCAAGCAGTGAAGATGAAGACGCCGGGAGGCGCAAGGGCAAGAAGAGTGCAAGCCGGAACCTCAGTGGATTGAGCTGTGTGGCGCTTGAAGGCTTTTGTGGCATGGCCCATAGCTCAAGCAGCAAGAAGAGCCAGAAGGAAGACAACGACTCCGACTCGGAGGATGAGGTAAATCTTGACCCCGACTCTTTGCTTGCTGAGATCACTAGGTTGAATGGCTTGATTGACAACCGTGATAGTGTGTTGAGAGATGCTAAGAAGATGAGGAAAGATCTTAGGGCTCAACTTGAGAATGCTAGTGAGAAATTAGGATAGTTAGAGTCTAAATTGCTTGAATTGTAACTTGAGAATGACTCTTTGAAACTTACTCCTACTATTTCTGATGATGTTGATTGTCCTGAATGTGATGCATGGTTGAATGAGATCAAGTTGCTTAATGAGAAGAATGCTTCCACTTTGGCTACACTAGATGCTCTTAGGACTGAGTATGATGAGCTTAAGGCTAGACCCACTTTGCTTGGTGCTTGTAAATCATGTCCTACTATGCATGCTAAGCTTGTTGATGCTCGTTCTACCATTAGCACTTTGGAAGCTTCTTTGGAATCTCCTGTTGTCAATGCATGCACTAGCTGTGATGAAGTTACTTTGCGCAATCTTGAACTTACTTCTCGTTTGGATGTCATCTATGAGGAGAATGATTATTTGAGGAAGGTGTTGGGTTGGTTGTCTGGGAAAGAACCTCAATTGAAAATCATGATTGAGGAGTTCAACAGAGCGGATGGTCGTGGTTTGGGTTTTGAGAAGTTGGGTGAGAAAGTGGGAGAAAACAGTGGGGAGAGTGTGTATGAGAAGTGTGTTGAGTCTAGCCCCCAGTTTGAGGTGATCGGAGACATCCAAGTTCCACTTCCAAAAGCACCCAAGAACTCTTTCACTCCAAAGCCCAACCACCTTTGCAACAAGCTTGACACAACCCAAGATCCACCCAAATTCCCACCTAAAACATATGACTTCCAGAAACCGGTGAAGTTTGTGAGTGAGAAGGGTGTGAAACCTAGAGAGAAGCCGGAGCCAAAACCAAAACCCATCCCCTTCAGGTGTGAGTATTGTGGCAAGGAGAGACATCTAGCAGAGTTTTGCTACAAGAGGAAGAGGGATGAGAGGCTTGCTAGGTAGCAAGCAAACCAGGACAGGTATCGCCGGTCTCATGGTATTCCTGAGCCTAGAGTTTCACTTCCACGAGGTGTGGGAAGTGTGAGGAGTGTTGGTAGAGTTGGAGCTCATGGTGGTAGATTCCCACAGAGAGGTGGTGGTGAGAGGTTTGATAGGAGAGATGATGGTGTGCGTGCTGGTGAGAGGTTTGGTTGGGCTCGTTGTGGTTTTGCTGGACGTTCCCCTACTTGTCCTCAATACGGGTTTAGGGGAGATGATCGCAGCTTTGGGTTCCAGAGGAACTACGGACCACTTTTTCTCCCTCATGGTGCTCGTACTTCTTCCATGGGACATGGGAAGTTTGGTGGCAAGGGAATGATGTTTGCTAACCCCTCTCTTGAGCTGATGGCTCGACACTGGTTCAACTTTCTTGGTGCTAACCCCAGTGTCGAGTCGTTGGCTCATTCTCGTTCCTGTTTCTGACTACAGGCAGGAGGCTTGGAGAACATTTGGTTGATCAAGTCCGGATGTTCCCGACACATGACCGGAGACAAGAGTGGTTCTCCAGCCTCACCCAGTAAAGGAAAAGATGTACATCACATTTGGGGACAATGGACGAGGAAAGGTGATTTTTGAGGGTGTGGTACATGTGAGTGACAAGGTAACGTTGAAGAGGGTTGCTCTTGTGAAGTCTTTGGGTTGCAATTTGTTTTCGGTTTCTCAGTTGCTTGATGAGGGCTTTGAGGTACGTTTCAAGTCTGGTTAGTCTCGTTTGCTAGATTCTCGAGGTGATCTTGTGTGTATGATCATCCCCGAGTGTCAGATTTTCAGGGCTGATTTCTCTCGTTCTTTGGGTCCCGTTCGCTGTTTGTTGGCCGGTCCTTCGTTTGATTTGTGGAAATGGCATAGGCGGTTGGGTCACTTGAGCTTTGATTTGGTTTCCCGCTTGAGTTGTCTTGACCTTGTCCGAGGATTGCCGAGGTTGAAATTTGAGAAGGATTTGGTTTGTGCTTCGTGTAGGCATGGCAAGATGGTAGCCGCTCCCAATCCACCCCTGACCGATGTCATGACTGAGCATCCGACAGAGCTGTTGCATATTGACCTTGTTGGGCCAGCTCGAGTTCGCTCGGTGGGTGGGAAGTGGTATGTCCTTGTTGTGGTGGAAGATTACTCTCCCTATGCTTGGGTGTTTTTCTTGGAAGACAAGAGTGAGACATTTGGCTTTGTTCGAGATCTAATCGTGAGGTTGAAAAACGAGAGGCATGGGAGTGCTATTCGAGCTATCCACAGTTATAATGGCTTAGAGTTCAAGAACTCTCGTTTTGATGCTTTTTGTCGTGATCTAGGTCTCGAACATCAGTATTCGACCCCTTATGTGCCCCCTCAAAATGGAGTCGTGGAAAGGAAAACTTGGACTCTTTGTGAGATGGCGAGGACGATGCTCGATGAATACGGCTTGTCATGTCTCCAACAGGATTTTATTGCGAGCTTTCAAGAGGAAGACCTGTTATGAGCTGATGCATGGTCGGGCACCCAAGGTGAGTCATTTCCGAGTCTTTGGCTGCAAGTGCTTTATTCTTAAGAAGGGAAAACTCGACAAGTTTGAGACTAGATCTAGTGATGGGATTTTCTTTGGATATGCTAACCATTCTAGGGCCTATAGAGTGCTTAATCTTGAGACTAACAAAATCATGGAGACTTGCGAGGTAACCTTCGACGAGACAATGCCATGTACCTCTCTTGGCTTTGAGGGTGCAGATGATGAGGAGATGGTCGAGGACCTCTTTGAAGAAGAGAAGGATGAAGCTGGAGATGATGATGGAGAGAACCATGCGCCTGAAGCTGAGTGTGTACCCACTACTTCCCCTACGACCACTACGGTGGGTGGACCGTCAACTTCATGGACAACGACGGTGCGACAAGAGGACCAGGTGAGAGATGCTGAAGTTGAGGGGGAGGTAGTCTCGATGCGTGAGGCTCCCCGGCAGATTCAAGAAGTGCATCCCCTAACAAAGATCATTGGGGACATCGACGAACGTACTACGCGGTCAAGGTCTAGAAATTCCTCTCATTTCGCTCATGCTGCATTTGTTGCCACCTTTGAGCCCAAGGACATTGGACACGCTTTATCTGATGCAAACTGGGTCAATTCTATGCATGAGGAGTTGGAAAACTTTGAGAGGAACCAAGTGTGAGAGTTAGTTGAACCACCTCCAAATTGCCATCCTATAGGAACCAAATGGGTTTGGAAGAACAAAGAGGGAGAGAATGGGATGGTTGTGAGGAACAAGTCCAGACTTGTTGCTCAGGGATACAGTCAAAAGGAGGGGATCGACTATGAGGATACCTTTGCTCCTATGGCCTGTCTTGAGGCAATTCGGATCCTTCTAGCCTTTGCCATGGCTAAAGGGTTCAAGTTGTTTCAAATGGATGTGAAGAGTGCTTTTCTGAATCGGGTCATAAAAGAGGAGGTGTATGTGAAGCACCACCAGGGTTCGAGAGTAAGAAGTATCCACACAGGGTGTACAGGTTGAAAAGGGCTCTATATGGCTTGAAACAGGCGCCCCGGGCTTGGTATGGGAGATTGAGAGGTTTTCTATTGAGCAGAGGGTTCGTGATGGGTACCGTAGATAGGACCTTGTTTCTCCTCAAGCATGGAAATGACTTGTTGGTTGTGCAGATATACGTGGATGATATTGTCTTTGGTGGCTCGTCACATAACCTTGTTGCCAAGTTTGCAGATGAGATGAGCAGGGAATTCGAGATGAGCATGATGGGCGAGTTGCAGTACTTTCTCGGGTTGCAGATCAAGCAAGTGAAGGACAGAACATTTGTCCATCAGACCTAGTACACGAAAGACATGCTGAGGAAGTTCCAGATGCATGATGTGAAGCCTATGTCAACACCCATGGGGAGTACGGCTACTTTGGACGCGGATGAGGACGGAGAACCAGTGGACCAGCAGAAGTACCGGAGCTTGATCGGCTCCCTCCTCTACCTGACGGCGACGAGGCCAGACATACAGTTCAGTGTGTGTCTGTGCGCTCGTTTTCAGGCTTCGCCGAGGACATCACATCGACAGACCGTCAAGAGGATCTTCAGGTACCTACATTCTGCCCCTGGTCTTGGCCTTTGGTATTCTTCCTCCTCCACTCTTTCTCTTCATGGTTTTCTGATGCGGATTTTGCTGGTTGACGAGTCGAGAGGAAGTCTACTTTTGGTTCTTGCCAGTTTCTTGGGTCTTCGTTGGTTTCGTGGTCTTCCCGCAAGCAGTCTAGTGTAGCTCAGTCTACCACCGAGGCAGAGTATGTTGCAGCCGCAAGTTGTTGTTCCCAGCTATTGTGGATCTCATACATTTTGAGAGACTTTGGTGAGGAGTGCACCCAGATCCCACTTCTTTGTGATAGCACCAGTGCCATAAGCGTAGCGAAAAACCCAGTCGTTCACTCCAGAACCAAACACATTGAAGTGAGATACCATTTCTTGAGAGACAATGTGGAGAAATGGACCATTGTGTTGAGTCATGTCCCTACGCAAGATCAGCTTGCAGACATCTTTACAAAGCCTCTCGACCAAGATACATTTGCACGCTTGCGGGGGGAACATAGGGTTTGTTGCCCTTTCTAGTTGTTTCTTGGGGGATTTCCTTTTGTACCATATGTGTCATACCATGTTTACTTTGATCTATATACATGCTTTGCTAGATGTATAAACCATGGTAGGATAGCCATCTTGTTATATATCATGTTGCATTTGTATCATATTGCATTTTAGGATGATGAGCTTCTTTCATATGCCTTATTTGAGTTTCTTTGGCTACTTGTGAGATATTGGCCATGTGTGTGGAGAAATGGCTATGTGAGGCTATGCTCCTAGAATATTGGAGATATATGTGTTGTGAGATAGCCCTTTTTGAATCAAATGCTAATCTTGACTAAATTTGATAAAATGTGCTCCACTCATGTGTAGTAGTGTATCCATGTCATGTTTTGGTCTAAATGTGCTTTATATGCTTAGATTGTGCTTGGATGTCTCTTTCTTGCATTTGGGCCAAAGGCCAATATCATTGTGAATGTTTAGCCTATGTTGCATTCATGGAGGAGCATAAGCTTCTTTTTGCCGCAAAGGCACTTCATGTACCATGAAATGAATTAATCTTGAAAAGAAGTGTGTATGCTTGAAAAATGCTCCATCCACCATGTTTATGCTTAAAATGTCTTATCTTTTATACATGCGTGCAAAACATGTTGCATGATGTTCACCAGTGGAGAAGTCTCCTCGAAGTGGACACATGGCTCATGAGCATTAACATGACATGCTTTGCTTTATGGGTGTTTGCAATGATCTTTTGTTGAGAATTTGATATCCTTGTATGATCTCTGGATGATATGCGTGTTTTTGGCTAGAATATGACATGGATAGGCCTTTACATTTGAAGAGAGCCATTTTTTGATAAAACTGCTCAAATCTGAAAATTTTCTTTGTCACATGCCTATATTTTCATATATTACTTGTGGCAATGCTTTGACTATGTTATGATCCATATATGTGCTCTTTGTCTCATTTCTAGCCTTTTATACTAAATTTGGCCTATTTGAGAAGCTCATGTAGATGTTTATATGCTTTGTCTTACATTCCTGCATTTTCACCTTGACTCATACATTGTCAACAAGGGGAGAAGAGGTGAAGAGGTGAGCTTAATGAAAAATTCAGAAAATTGCATCTAAAAGTTGGAACTTTGCATCCACATGTTCAGGGGGAGCTTGCATTTGTTCAGGGGGAGCTTTCTTGTTGTTTTTAGTGTGGAATCTGTGCTTTGCTCGGCTTGTGACCTTTCTTTACCTTTCCTTGGTTTTGGTCATGAGTTGAGCTTCTTTGTTTTTCTTTCTTCTTTCTTTCATTCTCTGAATTTCATTTCGCGTTGTGTGTTGTCAATGCACTCATCAAGGGGGAGATTAAGGACCAGGAGCGTCCCGGTGGTCGATGGATGACCGCTCTACAGTGATGAGTGATTGACAATGGGTGTTGGACTGACTCTTGGCTCAGTGCGCAGGTGTAGGCTGCGGCCTAGTTCGTGTTGTTGCAGGTGAAGAACGGGCGCGGAAGGTCTTCAGCCTTGAGGGGCCTCCGGGAGATGGAGAGACAAGTAGGCTCGGTTCGAGGGACCCGGTGGGCGACGGGACTAGGTGCGGGCCACATGGTGGCGAGACGAGCAAGACGAAGTCGTGGATGAATGAGCCGGTGCACGGTGGCGGTCGAGTCAAGAGGCTTGGCGGGAGGCCGGGCCGAGCACGCGGGGTTTGGTGGGTTGCCCACAAAACCATCGGAGGACGGTTTCTTGGTTTGGGCCTCAAAACCAAGTCCGAAGGGCCAACACGATGGAGACGGGATCCGGGCGTGTCGGGAAGCTTCGAAGCGGAGGACACGCAGCGGGATCGCATGGCTTGCGTCGGGAGGACGCGGGGTGCGGCGTGTAACATCCCTGATGTTCATTTTGCTTATGACATCACCTAACTTTAGTAATCAAGATTAAGTGGCCTCCAATCATGTTTAACATGGTGGGTCACACTTTTGTACAAAGAACCATGGTCAACACCCTAAACTGTTGTCAAAGCCTAAGTGCTCCTTAAGGTTGGATTAATTTTCCTGCGCGTTCCCGAAATTTCCCTATAGAACTTCAAAATCGACCAACATCAAGGTTTCTCAGTTTTTCCGGGAACACATTTCATTCCTTTGTTGGCATTTCAAATTCGGAGGTTTGAACCCTCAAAAACCCAGTCAAAGTCCTACTGAACAGTTTGACCAAGCCATGCAAATCTGTAACTTTGAGGATGATTATCTCCAAATCTGTTGAGATTTTGACCGGTCGGCCTTTACGAAAGTTAGAAAGAGTTAATTGGTATACAACTTTCATATTTGGCGAATTTGAACTTTAGTCCAAAGTTTTTGAGTTTGAGACGGTCAAAGTAGGGTGCAGTGAAACATGTGTGGGCTAGAACGCCGGAGCACTCCACGCGCGCCCGACGTCGCCCGTCGGTGCCGCGCGCGCCGGCACGCCGCGCCGGCCCACACCCGCCCGCCGTCCGTACGCCGTCACGGCGAGAACCACCCGTCGGCCATCATGGCCGTGCCCACGTCCTCGCGCCCGCACGCCCGCGCGCGATCGCCCGCGCGCGCGCACCGCCGTCGGCCGGGCCGCGCCGTGCGCGCGCCATCGCCACGGCCACGCGCCGCGCCCCCCCCGCCCGGGCCCCGCCGGCCGCGCCACCCCGGCTTGCATCCGTGCCATTAGGCTCTCCCGACGCCCCCACGCCCCTCCCCCTCCCTCGCATTGCTCGGCACCGCACCGTGCCGCTCCTCCGCGCCCGCCGCCGCCGCCGCGCCGAGCTCGCCGGTGCGCCCCACCATCCACCGCCTCTCGCTCGAGCCCAAGCCCCACCTTAGCATCCACCCGCACCCCTTGGACCCTCCCGTGCACACACATTGGTCGGCCGAACCGCGAGCTCGCCGGCATTGCGGCCGCCACGGCCGTCCGCCGCCTCCCTCGTCGCCGACCGTCGCCGGAGCCACTTCCCGCCAATCCAACCCCGCCAATCAACTGAGGGTGAGTCCAAACCCCACCCTAGCCGCTTGCTCGCCGGAGTCCGGCCACCCCTCACCGCCGGCCAGCTTTGCTCCGCCGCCGGGGACCCGATTGTAATCTTAGTTTTCGACCGGGGGTCCTTTCTGCAAAACGACATCTACAGATCTAGGGTTAAAAACCGGAATCTTGTAAATTACGTAGTAAATGGTAGAAAAATCGTAAAAATGCAAACTCAACTATTCTGGAATACTTGTGAGAGAACCTAACATTTATAGAAAGGAAGTTTTCAAATTTCAGAGTAGTTTTTAAATGATCTTGAATTGAGCAGTTTGAGTAAATTTGAAATAACTTGAAATGTATAAATGATCTTCATTTGAAGTTTGGATATGTTGTCAATAATAGCATTCCTGGCCTTGTGTAAAAAAATGGCACTGAAATCATGTGTGTAACTCCAGTTATGGATTTATATTGATTTCAGCTTGTTCTCCATTTATGAATTGTTTGGTTTTATCTGTTGATCAATTGCCTTCCAACTTTCTCCTGTAGCTCTGCAATGCTTAGTAGTATGTTTCATAAATCAGAGATGAATTTTGGACTTGTGTAGAATGCCCTGCTAATTTATGGTGGCTATTTTGAGTTAAATTCAAATCCATATTTCTACTACAGCTATGGATGTGATTTTTGGTGTGTGAGCTAAATATGTCCTTATCATGTTGTGTGCCAAATTATAGCCTCAGATTCTGTGTATATTGTGTTTTATGATTTATTCATGCTCCTAGTGGCTTAAACTTGCTACCTTTATCATAATTGTTTTGTAGTATTGTTTTGCCTAATTTTTGGTCAGAACTTCTGTTTCGCTGTTATGTGCATGCTGGTGAAAGTTTGTGATCAGTTTGGGTATATTTTAGTCAGAATTAATTTCCTAAGTAATCAAGCTTAACATGGGCCAAATAAAGAGAAATCAGACATGTCTCCATGTGCAGTTTAAATTCAAAGCTTGAAATTTATGAAACCCTCTCTGGACAGCCCCAAAACACTTTAATGAAGTTCACTTAGCTAATGAACTTATATGTGTACACAGTCACCGTTAAGTAAGAATAAAGTTTCACACCCATCCACTTGTCCTAGTGAAAAACAGTTTAATTAAAAACTTGTTAAGGTGAATATGACCAACAAAAACACCTATGTTTATCTCTGAATTCAGAACTGAATTTAACTTCTTAAGTTTGTATACTTGAATCAGAATGCATCTGCATGCCGTATAGAACTTCCTGACGGGAACTACGAGCTGGTGCCTGAGTATGAAGGAGAACCAGCTGAGTATGAAGTGAACGTGGTGGAAGTGCAACAAGACCTGAACCAAAGTTCGGAGGATCTCGCTTCTGACTTTGCCAGTGAAGGCAAGCCCCGGAGCATAACCTACTTTTGTTAAACTCCTGCAATTTTTCCTTTTATGCGATGCTTGTGCATTTACGTCCAGGAGTTGACTTGAAACCTTAGATGCATGATCCTAGGTTCCTATGTTTAAATACTAGCATTTTAGGTTGCTAGTTGCCATGCTTAGGACCACGGTAGAAGTCTAGTGACGACCGTCACTCGCGAGCTATAGGTCTCTTATGTGGAATCATAAGATTGTTGAACTCAGCATCTCATGTGGTAAGAGCATGGGACTGACTCCGGTCAGTAAATGTCAGTGGTCAAGCTTTTGAATGTACTAAGCATTTGTCGGGAATGGGGCCGGTAAGCCTAGTACTTTCCTGATCCGGCAAGGGAACTCTCTACCACTACACCCAGGAGAGATCCCTAGATACTAGGCAGTGGTGCATAGGTGGATCCGGACAGTCACATACCGTGACCGGATAACCTCGTACCAGGGACTGTGGACTTGATCCCGAACTGAGGATGGTTGGGAACCGCCTGGTTGGTGTATACCCCACCCCTTTGGTTTTGTTTGGCATTCTTGGGGTATGCATTCTCCCGTATCTTTATGTCCACCTTGCAAGGTTACTAATTGATCGATCGTCGGCCTCTCACCGTTATCTGAGACTGCTTGACCATCCACTCTATGTCCCTTAATGATGGAATTTAGAAGAAATTTGTATACTTGTTTAACTTGTATTGTACAACCCTTGCTTGATTTAGTTGGCTAACCTAGTAATGGTTAAAAGAATAGAATGTGAGCTAAAATTTGAAAGTAAGGACATATTCTTTGTTACTTTTGAGCAAAACAAACTACTAGCCATAAATCCTTTCATGTCTAGAGGGTTGGTGATTTTCCAATTACCCGACGGTTAAGTCTTGCTGAGTATTAGTATACTCAGCCTTGCTTTTGCTGATGATTTTCACGTGATGATATGTGTGATGATGGCTTTTCGTGGCCTGGTTCTCTCCCACCCGGTTGGGAATACGAGTGGGAGGATGACAGTGCTTAGTGGCATCATCAATGGCCTCGTGTGTTGTTGCTTATGTCGAGTAGTACTTTATTTCCGCTGTGTTTCGAACTCTGAACTATTTACCTTTATGCAAAAGACATGGTTTGTAATAATAAATCTTTGAAGGATGTTATGTAATAACTTCTGACTTGTTTACCTCTGGACTCGCCTTCGTGTGAGTTTGTTGTACAATTGTCGATCCTGTGATGTAAGTGATTTACCGGGTCCGACCCGGCAGAGACGACAGGTTAGTTCTATACTATTGCTTAATGACCAAGAGGAGTGGTTTAGGCAATAATATGGAATTAATTTGAGCGGTTCTGTCACAGCTGCCATCAGAGCTTCACTTGTACACCAGAGGTCTTAATACACCCTTAACAACATGTTTTTGAATAAAACTTGCAAGAGTAAGGTGTGTTTCCAAAGTACGTTAGGGACGCTAAGGATGGTTTAATCCGAGAGGCCCTAGAGGTTTTTAGGTTTATCTGGTGGCTAGTTAACTATGGTTTATCTAGACTAACTTCCAGCACATTACTTTTAGTCAAGATTTACTTTCGTGTACAATCAAACTAGATGAGCCACGTGTTTTATACGTGTGCTGTTCCGCATCACGGGAATTGCGAGGGTTGATGGAGTGATCCATTCCACGGATCCCATCTTCGCGTCTGTTTATGAGTTGTGTGTCGCCACGTGTTTCATACGTGTGCATTCCGCATGTTGCTCATGTGAGGCAAGGATACACTCCATTCAAACGGAGGATGTCCGAGGTTGGACGCTGTCCATGCAGCGGCTTGATGCATGGATACCGTTTCTATAGTGAACAGTAATGTGTGTGGACGCTTTCATGAGTGCTGGCATGAAATGTTCGGGATGTTCTGTGATTTTCTGCACGTACGCTAACCGCGAATCTTAGATCCGGTAACTCCTTGGTTTACCCATCGACTAGCTATTATAGGGAGAGATTATATGCCGTGCCACCGGAACTAACTTCGCGTTCACAAAAAATTATCCGTGAGGACACATAGGTGTGCTTGCATCATGTTAAAAATCATAAGTGAACGGCAGCTTTAAACTTTAAAACTTGAAGTCAAGACTTGATCAAAATCTGTCGAAAGGCATATAAGGTCCATCTAGTTATCGTGTGAACAAGCTGCTGGTCTGGAATTATTTTCCCGATCAATATAACAAGTTTTTCTTCAGAAATGATCTAAGAAAAAGGTTCCAAATCTCCCAAAGTGTATACTGTAAAAATTTCATAAAAATTGGTTTAACCAAACTCAAGTTAGGACATCTTCCTAAGGTGTAATCTAGCAATCTTTTTGGCAGCAGCTCAGTTCTGTAAATTTTCGGCCCCCAAAATCTAGTTTCCAGCAAAAGTGCTAGGTACAAACGTTGCTCTAAATATTGTTGTGGATCTGCTGTGAAAAATTCAAGAAGTTTGGGTAAAGGGAATTGAAGTTATGCTCTGTTTAGTGCAGTGCTGTTGGCTGGAATTTCTGGGTAACAGCAACCTGAACTTGTAGCTTTTTGGCCATTCTCCTTTTGTTTTTAGCTCAACTTTTGAATACCAAACTTGTTTCTTTGTGTATCAGCAAGAATCTGGGGAAATTTTGGAATTTTTGGCTCAATAGTTTTTGAGTTACATGCATCTTTGTGCACTGTACAGAATCTGTCACTTCTCAACTCACGCTAACCAGTGGGAGTTTTGTGATGCAGATGGCTGGACGTCTTTTCTAGGAGGTTCGTCCAGACGGTTCAGTCCGTACTGACGGGCTGCACCGTGAGGGTTTTGCCCGCATCTTGTGGGACGCCCTTCGCTCGTCTGGGTACCCGACGCCTCCGACGTACGAGGCGATGGAGACCGTGCAGCTGGGAGTGCCCCGCTGCCGTGTTCAGGTGTTTGTGCCGCTTCACCCTGACCACCCAGAGTGGGCCGACCTAAGCACGGACGTGATGAGTGTCCAGTTGCTGGAGACGCTGGAGGTAGCTTCGTTGGGAGTGCTTAACTCCTTCTGCACCCAGCACCCTGACGAGGTGTCCACCTCACTGGTGGGACTGCTACCGGCAGTGGGCCCCGAGGACCCCGTGTGGAGGCACCGCATGGGGCACATGGCCGACCTTCTGGCCGTTATGCGCCCACTCGACGCCTTGCAGGAGATGGTTCGGCGCGAGGGTGCGTTGTACCGTCTGCAGGCCCTTCGCAGTGCTGCTTCCACCGCGGTGACTGCTTCTGCTCTCGACTCCGCGGAGAGCTGGGAGTGCGCACCCACCACCTGCGCTCTCTCTCGTTTGGCTACATGGGCCTTGAGCGGGACCTCGCCGAGGCACGACTGCGGGTTGGACAGCTGGAGGCCCGTGAGGCCAACTGGGTGGCACGTGACGCTTAGTGGGTCAACATACTCACTGACCGTCTCCACACCATCGTGGGACTGCATGAGCAAAGGGAGCAGCAGAGAGAGGAGATGGAGCAGCAGAGAGAGCAGATGGAGCAGCTGAAGGACGAGAGGTTTGTACACCTCCAGGCACTGATAGATATGGACGGGCATCTTGAGGCCATGGACCAGGACCTGGAGGCGGCCAACGAGTTGATCCAGGTGCTGCAGCAGCCGGTTCCCCCGCCAGCCCCTGGAGCTATGGAGGATGACCAGGACGACGCTCAGTCCATGGTGGACGACACCGAGGCTCCGCCACTGGACCCGATGGTCGAGGGTTCGCCTGCTGCTAGTGCCGCCTCGGGCGGTGATGATACTTACTAGGTGTTGATAGACTAGTGTCCATACTCATACGGGCAGCCTGATTTTGGTCTGTGAATGGGATAGGCTGACGTAGGATGAGTATTCTTTTGGGTGGCCTGATGCTACCATTGACCCCTATGTAACCTAGGGTGAAGACTTGTTGAAAGTTAGGCTAATGTGTTGTAATTAAGTCTGCTAGTTGAATGCTGCAGTCTGGATGCAGCGGTATGTAATGGGAAGTTTGAACCTCTTTATGGTCGGAACTGTGCTGTGGAATGAATACCAAAGTTGTCAGAAATTACTTTGTGTGCATGCTCGTAAAATTTCAGCATCATTGCTTCTACGGTTTGGGAAATATGAATTTTTCTGTAACTGGCTGCAGTCTGAAATTCAGGCTAGACAGACCAGTGGGATTTTAATTTTTCGGGCATGTTAACGTCGAAATTCATGGTTCGGTTGAATACCAAAGTTGTAGTGAATAAAATTTTGCCACTACTGACCAAAATTTGGCATCGTTCGATAACCGAGCAGCAAGATATGAATTTTATACGGCAGAGTACTTGGCTGTCTTGTTTATGAAATTTGTGCATGGAGGGAACGCTTTACACATGTTCTTCTTGTTTATGCTTATATTGGCAAGACTATGGATATGTGGCTAACCTCCATTACCAAATTTTTCAGATGGTGGGAGCAACACGCGAGAATCCCCATGGGTTTGGTGATTCTAGTGGTAGCAATCTGCCGCCACCACCTCCCCCACCGAACATGACGCCTAAGGAGGCCTTCCTCCTTGCTCAAGCTGATATGATGCGCCAGATACTGCAGAATCAACAACAGATGAATCAGCGGCGCAATGACCAGTTAGAAGAAGATCCTGGAGTGGCAACGTATGCTCAGTTCTCTGCAGAACCATTGGAGGCTGATGCTTGGCTGTGTGCTATTGAAGCCAAGTTGGATGTTCTCACTTTGCCCTGCTCCGAGGAGCGAAAGGTTAAGTTTGCAGCAATGTATCTCCGTGGTCCGGCACTGCTTTGGTGCGATCACTTCAAGATGATGCAGCCCAATGGCCATGAGATCACGTGGGCTGAATTCAAAACTGCATTCAAGAATCACCACATTCCTAAGGGGATGGTGGAGAGAAAGCTGAATGAGCTATTGAACTTGAGGCAGGGTTCGGACTCTGTATATTAGTATGCACAGAAGTTCAACAACCTGTGTCAGTATGGTGACTACAATGTTGATAAAGATGCCAAGAAAATGGATCGCTTTCTCAAGGGTCTTGATCCTGAGCTCTATGAAAAGCTGAACCCCATCAAAACGAACAACTATCACGAGATAGTGGACCTGGCCATATCCCAGGAGGATGCAATGAAGAAGGTGCATAATGCAAAGAAAAGGAAGGTTGTGTTCAACTCTAACAATGCTTCTAAGCGCAAATTCCGCATAGTTTAGAAGGCACCGCAGAATATTCAGCGGAACCGACGTTCTGGGCGATGGGTGGTGAAACCTCCCCAAAATCAACAGCAAGGGAATTTCCGTAGGAGCTAGGCCCAATGCACTCCCAGCAGAATGCTAGGCCCAATGCACCCCCACCGGCCCGCACCAACAATGAAGGACGCTGCTATAATTGTGGGAAACCCGGGCATTTTATGAATGCCTATGCTCAACCCAGGCAGCAGAATCAGGGACGGGGACAGCTTCAGAACAACAATGAGAAAGGGAAGAAGCAGACCGTGCAAGTCAAGCAGGGTCGTCTGAGGACCATGTGTGGTTCGAGGACCAGTGGATGGTCGCTTCCTTGTGTGATGGGTGATTGACAACGTTGTGTGGACTGATTCTTGGCTATGTATTGCAGGTGCAGGTTGCTGCTTGACTCGTGTTGGTGCAGGTGAAAAACAAGCGCGAAAGGTCGTTGCCGGTGAGGCCTCCAGGTGTGGAGAAGACAACTAGGCTTCGTTCGAGGGACCCGGTGGCTAGTGGGGTCAAGTGCGGGCCGCATGGTGGCATGAACAGCAAGATGAAGTCGTGGACGGTTTCTTGGTAGAGCCTCAAAACCAAGGTCGAGCCGGGACTACGTGGGAGCCGAGTCATGAGTGGAGATTGGCGGAGGCTACACCGAGTTCACGGGGTTTGCAGTGGTTCACCAGAAAACCACTAGGTTACTCGGTTGAGCCACAAAACCGAGGCCGAAGACTCGACGAGGAGGTGCGCCACCCAAGCCGGTTCAACCGCCCAGGAGGGGCGGTCAGACCGCCTGGGGCCGGTCAGATCTCCTGGGCCGGTCTAACCACCCAGGGGGGCGGTCTGACCGCCCTAGCCACCGACGCCGAGATGCTTCGAAGCGGAGGACACGCGTCGGGATCGCAAGGCTTGCGTCGAGGCTAAGCAGATTGCGGTCGCCGGGCATCCGTCCGATGGTGAAGACATGAAGACTTCCAAATCCGCCCTCGAGGGGCATGTATCCCTAGTTATTAGAAAAGGGTAGTTTAGTCTTTTGGGGGCCTCCATATATACTCATTGAATGGGTGGATGACAGTCAACTCTTGGAACCCTAGCTCATTTGTTTTTCCATTTTCGTTCTCTATTTTCCTTAGGATTTTAGAGGACTAGCTTGAGAGCTTCATGTGAGATCTAGAGAGGGATGGATGTTTGGGTGGCAAGGTAGAACTTATACGAACCTTTCATGGTATGTATAGATGGTTCGGCGTTGTTCGTCATGGTGGTTTTCCCGTCTCTTTTGTGGTGATTTTCGGTGCTCTTTGTTGGCGGTGTTTTGAGGACGATTTCTTAGGGTTTTTGGTGGGTGTCATGTATGAGGTTCTTGTGCCTCTTTGGCTGGTGACTTTGCCCCCAAATCTCCTTTGAATTGGACTCGATTTGGTGGTTTCTCGAGTTGGGCGAGTTCTTGACCTAGAGAGGCGATTCTCCGATTCCTCTTGATTGTGAGCGTTTCGGGTCGATTCTTTTAAGGTAGAGGTTGCCCAGGAGGTAACCCAGCTATTCCCGAAGTTTTGCGGCAATCCGTGGAGTGATTCGGGAGATCGGGCGCGAGGAAGTTGAGATTTGACCCGCGGGTTCGTTTTCTGGAAGGGGCGGTCTAACCGCCTGCAGGGGGCGGTCTAACCGCCCTGGGTGTTTCCAGATCGAAGTTTTGTTTCGCCGGATTTTCCTCTGTGAGTTTGTTCGCCTTGATCAGAGGAGTGCCTAGGTGAAATTTGGGGTCGTTCTCGTGCTGTTTGCTAGGTGTTCTTGGTTGGAGTTCGTTGCTGGGTACAGGACGTTAGACCGCCCCTGGTAGCCGGTCTAACCGCCCCTAGGCCCCTGGGTGGAGTTTTGGTTTTCGTGAAGATTTTCTGGTAGCTAGCATGGCCTTGACCAGAGACCTTTGTTGGTGAAACCGTGGTGAGTTTTGTTGCTCGAAAGAGGCGTTTCGGAGGATTTCTTGGTTACCAGGTGGAGGCGGTCTAACCGCCCCCTATACCCGGTCTAACCGCCCCCCTCTGGTTAGCCGGCTTTCGAGTTGTTTCTGCAGGTGTTGCTGCGTGCGTGTTGTGGTTGCTGGTAGAGTTTGTTCCTAGGACCAGTAGCACTCCAGTGGCTACGTGGTTTTGGCAAACGGAAGGTAGAAGTGCGGAGCGTGTGATTTCGGGGGTTCAACCGAGCTAGTTCGTCTTGTCGGAGTTTCGATCTCCCTCTTGAAGAATTTTTATCGGATGAGGACCAGGAGCGTCCCAGTGGTCGGTGGATGACCGCTCCTCAGTGATGAGTGATTGACAACGGGTGTTGGACTGACTCTTGGCTTAGTGCGCAGGTGTAGGCTGCGGCCTAGTTCGTGTTGTTGCAGGTGAAGAACGGGCGCGAAAGGTCTTCGGCCTCGAGGGGCCTCCGGGAGATGGAGAGACAAGTAGGCTCGGTTCGAGGGACCCAGTGGACAGCGGGACTGGGTGCGGGCCACATGGTGGCGACACAAGCAAGACGAAGTCATGGACAAGTGAGCCGGTGCACGGTGGCGGTCAAGTCAAGTGGTTTGGCGGGAGGCCGGACCGGCACGCGGGGTTTGGTGGTTTGCCCACAAAACCATCGGCGGACGGTTTCTTGGTTTGGGCCTCAAAACCAAGTCCGAGGGCCCAACACGACGGAGACGGGATCCGGCGTGTCGGGAAGCTTCGAGGCGGAGGACACGCGACGGGATCGCATGGCTTGCGTCGGGAGGACGTGGGGTGCGGCAAAGGCGTGGCCGTCCGATGGCAAGACCCACAAACATTACCAAAATGCCCCTACGTGGGTTGTATCGCCAGTAGTGTAGTTAGGGGTAGTCGAGTCATTTACCACTCCGGCGGGACCTGATATATAAGCCATGAGTGTGTGTTGATGGCTCTCTCTCTCTGTAACTTAGGGTTTCATTTGCTCCCTCCTCTTTCTCATTTTTCGTAGCTATTTTCCTTCCTATTTTCTCTAGGCTAGCATGAGAGCTTCATGTGAGATTTCTTGAGAGGGATGGATGCTAGGGCGGCATGCTAGACCTTGTGAATCTTTCGTGGTTTGTATAGAAGATTCGGGGTTGTTTTTCGTGGCTTTTTGTGCTTATTTTCGTGCCTTTGTTCCCGGTGTGATTCCGCGGATTTGAGTGAGTTTCTTCCCGGATTTCTTTGAGGGAAACATAGATAGATGTCTTGTGCATCTTTGTGCTTGATCTTGTGCCCTCAAACGCCGGGAAACTACTTCGATTCGTGAGTTTTCGTTCGGTGCTCTAGCTTTTGGTGGTGCTCAAAGGATTCGCGATTCCCGGTGATTTAGGGAGTTAGGAGGCAATATTTTTGGGCTATAGCATCCTTGTGTGACGCTTTTCAAGTCCCCAAACCCTTGTCTCCATAGCTTCAACCGTTTGGGAAATCCGATGATGATTTGGGGGAGTTGACTTTCTGGGTCGGGCTGTTTCTGCTCCGTCCGCACCTGGCGGACAGTCCGCGGGGAGGTCGCGGACGGTCCGCGCGGCTAGGATTCGTCCCGTGTTCTTCGTGTTCTTGCTCGTTCTTCGTTTCGATCCGTCGCGATTTAGGTTTTTGGTTGGACGGAGTTTCGGACGGTCCGCGGTGTCGGGCGGACGGTCTGCGAGTGCTTGGCGGACGGTCCGCGTGCTCCCCGCGGACGGTCCGTGGCTCGTGGGTGGTTTTGGGTCGTTCTGTGTAATTTAACGGACGGTCCGCGGCTCAGGCCGGACGATCCGCGGCTCGGGTGCGGACGATCCCGCGATACCCGGCCGGACGGTCCGCGCGGCTCTTTGCGGACGGTCCGCCCCTCCGCGCGGACGGTCCGCGCAGCTCGTGTGCTTTGCTTCTTTGTTCGATTCCTTCCTTCCTTTCTAGTGCTTCCGCGTGTGCTTTTAGGAATCGTTCCTAAGGCTAGAGGTTGATCCATAACCTCGTGGTCTTGGCGATTGGTGAGTGATTCGATCCATCGCTTGTGTGTGACCGGGATTTGAGTAGGACATAGGCCGGGTTCTTTGGGAAGAATTTTTACCGGCTCCTATTCACTCCCCCCCCTCTCTAGTGGAAAGCTTTTAGGAATTTTTACCGGCCATCTGATCCTTCATTCTTCGTGGAAAGCTGTTGGATTTCATTGTGCTTGACAAGACCTATGCTATTCCGGTCAACATCCATACTCTTATGGTGACCGATGCCGGTGCTAAGGCCAAGTATGAGGCTAATGCAAAAGCCGTGGATCACTTGGTCCAGAGCTTGTGTGATCCTGAGTTTGAGCGTGTTCGCCATTTGAATCTTGCTTGGCAAATTTGGGAAAAGTTGTTGGTTGCTCACGGTGGTGATAACCATGTGAAGGCTCGCCTCTTTGTCTCTTACCGGATGCAATATGAGAATTTCACTCCACTTCCCGGTGAGGACATTGATGCGATGTTTCAGAGGTTCACCGCCATCGTGAACAACATGAAGGCTAATGTTGAGGATTTTCCGTACTCCGAGCATGATCAGGCTTTGAAGCTCTTGCATGTCTTGGACCCAAATGTTTGGGGTGCTAAGGTTAAGGCCATCAAGGAGTCTGGGAATTATTTGACTATTGAGTTGGATGACCTCTTTTCTAAGCTTAAGTCGGCTGAGGTTGACAGGAAGTTGCTATCCAAGCATGAGGGCTCGACTGACCATAGTCTTGCTCTTGTGGGAGGATCAAAGGGAAAATCTAACCCTTCCTGTCGACAGTTTTCTTTGTCCTCTCTTATGTCCATTCCAGACGAGGAGTTTGATGTGGCCGGGCGAGGGAGGAGCCGGCCTTGCTCTCAAGAAGGTTTGAACGACTACACGAGAGTCGGAGGAACGCAAGGCGGAGCTCAGGGACGTGCTACAAGTGTGGCAAGCGTGGCCACTTCATCGCCGAGTGCCCGGAAGCGGAGGAGAACAAGTACAAGGTGAACGATTACAAGGCGCACCCGAGGCGTGAAGACAAGTACTCCTTCAAGGGCAAGCACTTCAACAAGTCCAAGAGCAAGGACAAGGACAAGCGGCGATCGAGCAAGAGCAGCTACAAGAAGAACAAGGCAAGAGCGATGGTGGCCGGTGCGATCGACGTCGACTCAAGCTCAAGCGAGGAGCAGTCAAGCTCGAGCAGCGAAGATGAAGACGCCGGGAGGCGCAGTGGCAAGAAGAGTGCAAGCGGAACCTCGGCGGGGGGGCCGAGCCGTGTGGCGCTCGAGGGCTTTTGTGGCATGGCCCATAGCTCAAGCAGCAAGAAGAGTGTGAAGGAAGACAGCGACTCCGACTCGGAGGATGAGGCAGGAGGCTTGGAGAACATTTGGTTGATCGACTCCGGGTGTTCTCGACACATGACCGGAGATAAGAAGTGGTTCTCCAGCCTCACCCCAGTGAAGGAAAAGATGTACATTACATTTGGGGACAATGGACGAGGTAGGGTGCTTTCAGAGGGTGTTGTGCATGTGAGTGACAAGGTAACGTTGAAGAGAGTGGCTCTTGTGAAGTCTTTGGGTTTTAATTTGCTTTCGGTTTCTCAGTTGCTTGATGAAGGTTTTGAGGTGCGTTTCAAGTCCGGCGAGTCTCGTTTGCTTGATTCTCGAGGTGATCTTGTCCGTATGATCATCCCCGAGGGTCGATTTTCGTGGCGATTTCTCTCGTTCTTTGGGTCCTCGCTCGCCGTTTGATGGCCGGTCCGTCTTCCGATTTGTGGAAATGGCATAGGCGGTTGGGACACTTGAGCTTTGGTTTGGTTTCCCGCTTGAGTGGTCTTGACCTTGTCCGAGGATTGCCGAAGTTGAAGCTTGAGAAGGATTTGGTTTGTGCTCCTTGTAGGCATGGTAAGATGGTAGCCACTCCGCATCCACCCCTGACCAATGTCATGACCGAGCGTCCGACAGAGCTGTTGCATATGGACCTTGTTGGGCCAGCTCGAGTTTGCTCGGTGGGTGGGAAGTGTTATGTCCTTGTTGTGGTGGACGATTACTCTCGCTGTGCCTGGGTGTTCTTCTTGGAGGATAAGAGTGAGACTTCCGGTTTTGTTCGAGATCTGATCGTGAGGTTGAAAAACGAGAGGCATGGGAATGCTATTCGAGCTATCCGCAATGATAATGGCTCTGAGTTTAAGAACTCTCGTTTTGATGCCTTTTGTCGTGATCTAGGTCTTGAACATCAGTATTCGACCCCTTATGTGCCCCCTCAAAATGGAGTCGTGGAAAGGAAAAATCGAACTCTTTGTGAGATGGCTAGAACGATGCTCGATGAGCACAGGACTCCTAGGAGGTTTTGGGCTGAGGCGGTCAATACAGCTTGTCATGTTTCCAACCGGATTTTATTGAGAGCTTTCAAGAAGAAGACCTGTTATGAGCTTATGCATGGTCGGGCACCCAAGGTGAGTCACTTCCGAGTTTTTGGCTGCAAGTGCTTTATTTTGAAGAAGGGAAAACTCAACAAGTTGGAGGCTAGGTCTATTGATGGTATTTTCTTTGGATATGCTAACCATTCTAGAGCCTATAGGGTGCTTAATCTTGAGACTAACAAAATCATGGAGACTTGCGAAGTGACCTTCGACGAGACAATGCCATGTACCTCTCTTGGCTTTGAATGTGCAGGTGATGAAGAGATGGCCGAGGACCTCTTTGAGGAGGAGAAAGATGAAGCTGGAGATGATGATGGGGAGAACCATGAGCCCGAAGCCGAGCATGTACCCACTACTTCCCCTACAACCACTTTGGAACATGGACCGTCTACATCATGGACAACGACGGTGCAACAAGAGGACCAAGGCGAGAGAAGCCGAAGTTGAGGGGGAGGTAGTCTCGAGGCGTGAGGCTCCCGGCGGATTCAAGAAGTGCATCCCCCGTCGAAGATCATTGGGAACATTGATGAACACACTACACGGTCGAGGTCCAGGAATTCCTCTCATTTTGCTCATGCTCGCTTTTGTTGCTACTTTTGAGCCCAAGGACATTGGACATGCTTTATCCGATGCAAACCGGGTCAATTCTATGCATGAGGAGTTGGAAAATTTTGAGAGGAACCGGTGTGGGAGTTAGTTGAACCACCTCCAAATTGCCATCCCATAGGAACCAAGTGGGTTTGGAAGAACAAAGAGGGAGAGAATGGGATGGTTGTGAGGAACAAGTCCGGACTTGTTGCTTAGGGGTTCGGTCGAAGGAGGGGATCGACTATGAGGAGACCTTTGCTCCCGTGGCCCGTCTTGAGGCAATTCGGATCCTTCTAGCCTTTGCCGTGGCTAAAGGGTTCAAGTTGTTTCGGATGGACGTGAAGAGTGCTTTTCGAATGGGGTCATAGAGGAGGAGGTGTATGTGAAGCGACCACACGGGTTTGAGAGCGAGTTGTACCCACACAGGGTATACGGGTTGAAAAGGGCTCGTATGGGTTGAAACGGGCGCCCCGTGCTTGGTATGGGAGATTGAGAGGTTTTCTTTTGAGCGAGAGGGTTTGTGATGGGTACCGTGGATAGAACCTTGTTTCTCCTCAAGCATGGAAAGGACTTGCCGATTGTTCGCATTTACGTGGATGATATTGTCTTTGGTGGCTCGTCACATAACCTTGTTGCCAAGTTTGCGGATGAGATGAGCAGGGAGTTCGAGATGAGCATGATGGGCGAGTTGCGGTACTTTCTCGGCACGCGGATCAAGCAAGTGAAGGACGGTACATTTGTGCACCAAACCAAGTACACGAAAGACATGCGAGGAAGTTCCGGATGCAAGATGTGAAGCCGATGTCGACTCCCATGGGGAGTACGGCAACTTTGGATGCGGATGAGGACGGAGAACCGGTAGACCGGGGGGAGTACGGGAGCATGATCGGCTCCCTCCTCTACTTGACGGCGACGAGGCCGGACATACGCGTTCGGCGTGTGTCCGTGCGCTTGTTTTCGTGCTTCGCCGAGGACATCACATCGACGGCCGTCAAGAGGATTTTCGGGTACCTACGATCCGCCCCCGGTCTTGGCCTTTGGTATTCTTCCTCCTCGACTCTGTCTCTTCATGGTTTTTCCGATGCGGATTTTGCCGGTTGTCGAGTCGAGAGGAAGTCTACTTCGGTACTTGTCGCTTTTTGGTTCTTCGTTGGTCTCATGGTCTTCCCGCAAGCGGTCTAGTGTAGCTCGGTCTACCACGAGGCGGAGTATGTTGCCGCCGCTAGTTGTTGCTCCCGCTTGTTGTGGATTTCATACACTTTGAGAGACTTTGGTGAGGAGTGCACCCAGATCCCACTTCTTTGTGATAGCACCAGTGCCATAAGCGTAGCCAAAAACCCAGTGCTTCACTCCATAACCAAACATATAGAAGTGAGGTATCATTTCTTGAGGGACAATGTGGAGAAAGGAACCATTGTTTTGAGCCATGTCCCTACCCAAGATCAGCTAGCCAACATCTTTACAAAGCCTCTCGACCAAGCTACATTTGTGCGCTTGCGGGGGGAACTTGGGGTTTGTTGCCCTTTCTAGTTGATTCTTGGGGGATTTCCTTTTTGTACCATATGTATCATGCCATGTTTTTACTTTGATGTATATATGCTTTGCTTGATGTACAAACCATGGTAGGATAGCCATCTTGTCATATATCATGTTGCATTTGTGTCATATTGCATTTTAGGATGATGAGCTTCTTTCATATGCCATATTTGAGTCTCTTTGGCTATTTGTGAGATATTGGTTATATGTGCGGACAAATGGTGATGTGAGGCTATGCTCTTGGAATATTTGAGATATATGTGTGGTGAGATAGCCCCTTTTGAAATAAATGCTTAACTTGACTAATTTCTGATGAAATATGCTCCACTCGTGTGTAGTTGTGTATCCATGTCACAGTTTGGTCTAAATGTGCTTTTCATGCTTAGATTGTGCTTGGATACCTTGTTCTTGCATTTGGGCCAAAGGCCGGATATCATTGTGAATGTTTAGCCTATGTTGCATTCATGGGGGAGCATAAGCTTCTTTTTGCCGCAAAGGCACTTCATGTACCATGAAATGAATCAATCTTGAAAAGAAGTGCATAATGCTTGAAAAATGCTCCATCCATCATATCTATGCTTAAAATGTCTTATCTTTCACATATGGGTGCAAAACATGTTGCATGATGTTCACCAGTGGAGAAGTCTCCCCGAAGTGGACACATGGCTCATGAGCTTTGACATGACATGCTTTGCTTTATGGGTGTTTGCCATGATCTTTTGCTTGAGAATTTGATATCCTTGTATGATCTTTGAGTAATATGCATGTTTGTGGCTCAAGTGTGACATGGATAGGCTTTTACATGTGAAGCGAGCCTTCTTTTGGTAAAACTGCTTAAATCTGAAAATTTTGCTTTGTCACATGCTTGTATTTTCATATATTACTTGTGGCAATGCTTTGACTATGCTATGATTCATGTGGGTGATCTTTGTCTCATTTTTAGCCTTTGACACTAGATTTGGCCTATTTGAGAAGCTCATGTAGTTGTTTATATGCTTTGCTTTGCATTTCCGCATTTTCACCTTGATTCATACATTGTCAACAAGGGGGAGAAAAGGTGAGCTTAATGAAAATTCAGAAGAGGTGAGCTGAAATTTGGAAGTTTGCATGAGTTTACATCCACATGTTCAGGGGGAGCTTGCATTTGTTCAGGGGGAGCTTTCTTGCTGTTTTCGGTGTGGATTTTGTGCTTTGCTTGGCTTGTGACCTTTCTTCGCCTTTTCTTCGGTTTTGGTCATGAGTTGAGTTTTTTTGTTTTTCTTTCTTCTTTCTTTCTATTTTTCTCTGAATTTCATTTCGCGTTGTGTGTTGTCAATGCACTCATCAAGGGGGAGATTGAGGACCAGGAGCGTCCCAGTGGTCGGTGGATGACCGCTCCTCAGTGATGAGTGATTGACAACGGGTGTTGGACTGACTCTTGGCTTAGTGCGCAGGTGTAGGCTGCGGCCTAGTTCGTGTTGTTGCAGGTGAAGAACGGGCGCGAAAGGTCTTCGGCCTCGAGGGGCCTCCGGGAGATGGAAAGACAAGTAGGCTCGGTTCGAGGGACCCGGTGGACAGCGGGACTGGGTGCGGGCCACATGGTGGCGACACAAGCAAGACGAAGTCATGGACAAGTGAGCCGGTGCACGGTGGCGGTCAAGTCAAGTGGTTTGGCGGGAGGCCGGACCGGCACGCGGGGTTTGGTGGTTTGCCCACAAAACCATCGGCGGACGGTTTCTTGGTTTGGTCCTCAAAACCAAGTCCGAGGGCCCAACACGACGGAGACGGGATCCGGGCGTGTTGGGAAGCTTCGAGGCGGAGGACACGCGGCGGGATCGCATGGCTTGCATCGGGAGGACGCGGGGTGCGGCAAAGGCGTGGCCGTCCGATGGCAAGACCCACAAACATTACCAAAATACCCCTACGTGGGTTGTATCGCCAGTAGTGTAGTTAGGGGTAGTCGAGTCATTTACCACTCCGGCGGGACCTGATATATAAGCCATGAGTGTGTGTTGATGGCTCTCTCTCTGTAACTTAGGGTTTCATTTGCTCCCTCCTCTTTCTCATTTTTCGTAGCTATTTTCCTTCCTATTTTCTCTAGGCTAGCATGAGAGCTTCATGTGAGATTTGTTGAGAGGGATGGATGCTAGGGCGGCATGCTAGACCTTGTGAATCTTTCCTGGTTTGTATAGAAGATTCGGGGTTGTTTTTCGTGGCTTTTTGTGCTTATTTTCGTACCTTTGTTCCCGGTGTGATTCCGCGGATTGGAGTGAGTTTCTTCCCGGATTTCTTTGAGGGAAACATAGATAGATGTCTTGTGCATCTTTGTGCTTGATCTTGTGCCCTCAAACGCCGGGAAACTACTTCGATTCGTGAGTTTTCGTTCGGTGCTCTAGCTTTTGGTGGTGCTCAAAGGATTCGCGATTCCCGGTGATTTAGGGAGTTAGGAGGCAAGATTTTTGGGCTATAGCATCCTTGTGTGACGCTTTTCAAGTCCCCAAACCCTTGTCTCCATAGCTTCAACCGTTTGGGAAATCCGATGATGATTTGGGGGAGTTGACTTTCGGGGTCGGGCTGTTTCTGCTCTGTCCGCACCTGGCGGACAGTCCGCGGGGAGGTCGCGGACGGTCCGCGCGGCTAGGGTTCGTCTCGTGTTCTTCGTGTTCTTGCTCGTCCTTCGTTTCGATCCGTCGCGATTTAGGTTTTTGGTTGGACGGAGTTTCGGACGGTCCGCGGTGTCGGGCGGACGGTCCGCGAGTGCTTGGCGGACGGTCCGCGTGCTCCCCGCGGACGGTCCGTGGCTCGTGGGTGGTTTTGGGTCGTTCGTGTAATTTAACGGACGGTCCGCGGCTCGGGCCGGACGGTCCGCGGCTCGGGTGCGGACGGTCCCGCGATACCCGGCCGGACGGTCCGCGCGGCTCTTTGCGGACGGTCCGCCCCTCTTGCGCGGACGGTCTGCCAGAGCCTGTGTGCTTTGCTTCTTGGTTCGATTCCTTCCTTCCTTTCTAGTGCTTCTGCGTGTGCTTTTAGGAATCGTTCCTAAGGCTAGAGGTTGATCCATAACCTCGTGGTCTTGGCGATTGGTGAGTGATTCGATCCATCGCTTGTGTGTGACCGGGATTTGAGTAGGACATAGGCCGGGTTCTTTGGGAAGAATTTTTACCGGCTCCTATTCACTCCCCCCCTCTCTAGTCGCCATCTGATCCTTCATCGGATCCCATTCACTCCCCCCCTCTCTGGTCGCCTAATCGGTCCTTCAAGTGGTATCAGAGCGGGATCGGGTCTTTGTTGACTCTAACCAGTCTAAGATCTAAGGATGGCTGTTGACGGTGTATTTTGGTGCACCTAGCATGTTCATTACACTTTGGTTTGGATTTGATTATGGAACTAACCCGCCACTAGGCACACTAATCATATAACAAGTTCATCTTTGTGCATGCATTTGGAAGTATTGTGTTTATGTAGGAAAACATGGACATAAAGGACGGATTCGCAACAAGTTCAAAGGAGCATTTACGGAGTCTTGTTCGTGTTCATGGGCTTGATGAAATCACTTCCAATGGTGGCGAGGACCGAAGTGCTAGGAGGAACACCCCCGGGGATTGAAGCGTAAAAGATCGAATTTCATGCGAAGAGGACCTCCATCTTGGGCGCAAGGATAACAGCGTCAAAATCATGCAAGTGGAGGGGGCAAAGTACATAAGTGCACGAGGACCCACGGAGCAAAAGGGGCGACTGAACCGGGCCGAATTGGGCCTGGGCCGGCCGGCCCAGGCAGGCCGGCCCAGCCTAGTTCCGGCACCGGTTCGGTCCCGTTTTCCTTGCCCTCGAAGGATCTTCAACCCTAAAAGCCCCTAGGCGCCACCAACACCGAAAGGAAGAGTCATTCGCACCAGAAGGCCATCCACAAGCTAGAGAGAGAGGAGGAGGATCTCCGGCGGGAGGTCAACCACCTCGAAGGAAGCACCCTCTCGTGGAGAAGAAGGAAGACACCGGCGGAAGGGAAACCATAATCAACGGTACCATGATCAGCACCTTGATGGGGTAATCTTCTCATTCGTCCATGGGTTGTAATCGATCTTGAGATGTAATCGCACTTTGTTGGTTTATCTATCTATCATCTTGTGTTGAACATACTTTAATGCTCAAGGTTAGCTACCATGTCGTAAAGGGAGTAGAGCTCCAATGCTTCCTTGGATCCATTCAATACGCCGTGTCCATCAAAGGTCTAGTCATGAATACCTTCGCGTAGTGACAGTATGAGAGGAGGGAAAGGGCGAAACCATGGTCACAACCCCGATAGATTAGATTGGTTTTCACGTCTTTAAGCGATTGCATGCTCTAGTATCATAGACCCGTGGGCGAGTGTCTTCTACCTTGATCGTTTATCATTCTCTCTAGTGTGTTTAGTTGTTTTCTAGTTTAATAGTAAATTAGGGTTTTAGTAGCTAGTGTGTCGTTGTTGATCGAACGCTTGTAATCCCCTTGCTCCGCGGATTGACAAGAACCTTGGGAATCCCGTGGTGAAAAAGGTGTGGGGTCCGTACGCTTGCGTATCGTAGAGGGATACGTCTTTTATCCGTCAACAAGCCCCTTTTTCTGGCGCCGTTGTCGGGGAGCAAGTTAGTTTACATAGTTTGATTTGCATCTAACTCAGTTTTATATTTAGTTTATCTTTTGTTTGCTTTATCTGACATTTATCATCTAGAAAAACACTTGTTTCGTTTTTGTTTTTGTTTTTTATCTTATTGTCTAGATGGAGTTCGTTAATCAACCCGTGGAAGAACCGGAGAAATCATTAAGGGATTACGCTAGCCTTCGATGTGAAGACATAAAAGTACAAGAGTCGGATTCGATGCTCGAAGCGACCAAGTATGAAATTAAATCCAAGATCATCAAGATGGTGGCGGAAAACCCATTTGAAGGGATGGTTACGGAGAACCCATATAGACACATAAGGGATTTCACGACAATATGCAACACGGTGCGTCAAGAAGGAGTTCCCGATGAATGGTTCAAATGGAATCTCTTTCCCTACTCACTTGCCGGCAAAGCAAAGACATGGTATTCGGTTGCGTCCTTTGAATTTGAAGGCAATTGGAACAAGTTGACAAAGAAGTTTTGCGAGAAGTTCTTTCCAATTAGCAAGGTTCAACATCTAAGGAGGCAAGTGATCACTTTCATGCAAGGAGAAGAGGAAGGGATAGACCAAGCCTGGGATAGGTTTAATGGATTAGTCGAACAAGGACCAAAACTCGGCTTCACCGGTGACGTACTCTTGCATACATTTTTCTTTTCCCTAACCCCTAGTTGCATGCGACACGTCGAAATGTGTGCAGGTGGAGATCTCATGGAGAAAACACTCACGGAAGCCGCCCAACTTCTACAAAAAGTTAGTAAAGCGGGTGCCATGCGAAGAGATTGGGAAACAAGACTTGCGGAAGAGCCGGAATAAACTTCAAGGAAGAAGAAGCTTGCTGATTTTTCTAAAGAGGCAACCTCGAAAGTCACAAAAGAGGAGCCAATCATGGAAAAGCTTGAACGAGAACACATCAAGTCAAGAACTACACCAAACGTCGACTTCGCCACACCAAATGAGATGAACAAGAGAAGCATGTCAAGCGTGAAGCCACTAAGGGAGTTCGAACCAATGGATTGGGTTCCTATTGATTACGAAGAAGTATTCGACAAGAGAAGACCATTCCCTAATCAAAAGGGAATGGCAAGAGCATTGGAAGTGGATTTCCCACCGGAGAAGAAAGCTGAAAATTCATACGACCTCGAAACCACCGGTGAGATTTTTGAAAAGCTCTTTGGAGATGACGTGGTGGATGCGGAACATATTGCCGAGGTGAAGAGAATCATGGGGATCAAGCCCGAAGCATCACCATACGCTCGCCTCGCTGAAATTTACGCGATAGGATCCGAAGAAGAAGAGAAGATGACGCCACAATTGAGTTGCGAGATCAACGGAGTTCAATGCAAAGCTTTATGCGACATCGGAGCCCAAGTAAGTGTTCCATCTTCTAAAATTTACGATAAAGTTCAAGACCACAACCTAGACTTAGCTCCAACATCAACGAAATTAATTATGGGAGATGGTAGAACTATCAAACCTCTAGGTATTGCTTGCAACATGAAAGTAAAAATCTCTAGAAACTATATACCAACCGATTTCTTTGTTATTGATGCTTACCATAGTAATCATGATCACATAATCTTAGGTAGGCCTTTTCTTAAGTTGGTTGATGCTGTGTTAGATGCCGGAGAAGGCAAAGTAACAATGAACCTTAATGGAACAAAGTACACATATAACTTTCTTCGTGCTTCTAAACACCTTACACCTTTTCCTTTCGAAGATGAAGAAGTAGAAGAGATAGATAGTCTTTGTTTTGTTGAAACCCTTAGAGACCCGCTGCAAAGAGCGATGGAAAATCAAATTAGTAATCAACAAGATGAAGAACTAGAGGAAGCAACAAAAGGCTTAGAGCCGCATGATGGTAGTGTGGAGGAAGAGAAATTCGAAGACATAGGAGAAATCAAACCCGAGGAGCCACAAGTGCCCGAGGTAAACCTTAAACCTTTGCCCAAGGGATTAAAGTATGAATTTTTGGGCCCAGACAAAACTTATCCAGTCATTGTGAGCGACGAGTTGAGTCCCGAAGAAAATGAAGCGTTGCTGATTTTATCAAAAAAACATAGGAAGGTGATTGGATATTCGATTAATGATCTCAAAGGAATTAGCCCAGCCTTTTGCACTCATCGTATACCAATGGAAGACCAATGTAAGCCTGTAGTGGACCACCAAAGGAGGCTAACCCATGCCATGCGAGAGGTAGTAAAGAAAGAGGTTATCAAGTTACTTGGTGCCGGAATAATCTACCCGGTTCTGTATAGCGAGTGGGTGAGCCCGGTACATTGTGTACCGAAGAAAGGAGGTTTGACCGTGGTGAAGAATGAGAAGAACGAATTGATACCGCAAAGAACCGTGACCGGGTGGCGGATGTGCATCGATTATCGTAAGCTTAACAAAGCGACGAAGAAAGATCACTTCCCCCTACCTTTCATAGACAAGATGCTCGAGAGGTTAGCAAACCACGCTTATTTTTGCTTTCTCGATGGATACTCGGGGTTCGTGCAAATTCCCATTCACCCGGAAGTTCAACATAAGACAACGTTTACGTGCCCTTACGGAACGTTTGCATATAGGAGGATGCCCTTCGGCCTATGCAACGCTCCAGCCTCTTTTCAACGTTGCATGATGGCCGTATTTTCGGAATTCATCGAAGAAATTGTTGAAGTGTTTATGGATGATTTTTCCATTTACGGGAAGATGTTCGTGGATTTCTTAGCAAACTTAGAAAAGGTCCTTACAAGGTGTGCGGAGGTAGATTTGGTTTTAAATTGGGAAAAGTGCCACTTCATGGTCAAGCAAGGCATAGTGCTCGGACATGTTATATCCGAGGGAGGAATTGAAGTGGACAAGGCTAAGGTAGACACGGTTGAGCAACTCCCACCTCCTACGGATGCTAAGTCCTTAAGGAACTTTCTAGGCCATGCCGGATTCTATAGAAGATTTAAAAAGGACTTCTCGAAGATCACTAAGCCTTTAACACATCTCCTTCAAAAGGATGTGGCTTTCGACTTTGATGAGAAGTGCCTAGCGGCATTCCGGACCTTGAAAAATGCGTTGGTGAGCGCTCCCATCATCCAACCTCCAGATTGGAGCCAACCTTTCGAGATCATGTGTGATGCAAGTGACTACGCCTTAGGTGCGGTCTTGGGTCAAAGAAAGGAAGGCCGAGTTCAGGCCGTTTACTACACTAGCAAAACTCTTAGTGGGGCACAATTAAATTATGCCACTACGGAAAAGGAGTTTCTAGCGGTGGTATTCGCTTTCAAAAAATTCAGATCTTACATCGTGAACTCGAAGGTCATTGTTTACACCGATCACGCAGCCGTCAAGTATCTCTTGGCTAAGAACGAAGCTAAACCATGTTTGATTCGTTGGATCCTTCTTCTCCAAGAGTTTGATGTTGAAATTCGTGATAAAAAGGGGGTGGAAAATGTTGTGGCCGATCGTTTGTCTAGGATGAATCGTGGACAAGATGATAAAGAGCCCATAGAAGATAAGATTAGAGATGACCACCTCTATAGAGTGCTTGATAAAGATACTTGGATGATCGACATCATTCGAGCAATTTGAAAGATGCCCCTCGATCATCTAGATAGAAACACTCAAAGGAAGATAATCTCCGAAAGGAAGAAATATTTCTGGGATGCACCATACCTCTTCAAACTTGGCAATGACGGAGTAATGAGAAGATGTGTGCCAAGAGAAGAAAGGGTAGAGATTTTGAGAAAGTGTCACTCGGCGGAGTACGGTGGACACTATAGCCATCTTCGAACCCAAGCAAAAGTATGGTCGAGCGGATTCTATTGGCCAGAGATGCATGAAGATACTAAAAGATATGTTGCATCATGCCCCGAATGCCAAAGGACCGGAAACATCTCTCAAAGAAATTCTATGCCTTTGAAATACAACTTGCAAATCGACATATTCGATATATGGGGCATAGACTTCATGGGGCCTTTTAAAAACTCATTTGGATTCGAATACATCCTAGTCATGGTTGATTATGTATCCAAGTGGGTAGAGGCAATACCATGTCGTAAAGCTTCCATGGAGGAGTCCATCACTATGATCAAGAACGTGATTTTTCCCCGTTTCAGTACACCGAGAATCTTGATAAATGATGGAGGAACTCACTTCACCGGGAAGAATTTCAAAAAGTGCTTGTCCAAGTTGGGAATTGAGCATAGGGTCTCTACGGCCTATCACCCACAAACCAACGGACAAGCGGAGACGTCAAATAGGCAATTAAAAAACATACTCAACAAGACCATAAAGAAGGGAGGCAAGGATTGGTCAAAGAAATTAGACGGAGCTTTATGGGCTTATCGAACGGCGTTTAAAACATTGATAGGTATGACCCCTTATCAATTCGTCTATGGAAAGGCTTGCCACCTTCCGGTTGAGTTGGAACATAAAGCCTATTGGGCAATTAAAGAGATGAACCTTGATCTCGATGCCGCGGTGGTGAAACGAAGAATCCAAATAAGCGAGCTAGAGGAGTTGAGGTTGAAAGCATATGAAAACGCAAGCATATACAAGGCGAGAATCAAAAGGTGGTATGATAAAAGATTGAAGAAAAAAGAATTTAAAGAAGGAGATAAGGTCCTTTTCTACAATTCGAGGTTTAAAACCTTCGGAAAGGGGAAATTGCAAAGCAAGTGGGACGGACCTTATGTTGTGCATTCGGTATTCTCCAACGGAGTGGTAACCATTATGTATATAAACGGCGATCAATTTGTGGTGAATGGACAACGACTTAAGGTTTACTACGAACCTGACGTCGTGCCCCTTCACCATGTTGACGTCTTCACCATGGAGGAAGAGCCCGAACGTCCCGCCTAAGAAGAAAAGCAAGGCATGAATTTCTGTAAATAGTTTTTCTTTTAGTTTTCTGGAGTTTTTCGTGAAGATTTACTAGGCCAACTTTTTCCCATGGGCTAAGGAAGAAAACAATAGGGCGGTGTGCAAAAAACCGGACCGGCCCGGCCCCCGAGGCAGGGTGGGCCGGCCGGCCCAGGCGGACCGGCCCAGAGGGGCCCGACGTCCGATGACGTCGAATTTCGCCCAAATTGCTCCTTTTTGACTTCCTTGTTTGGTCAGAAAATTTTAGGGGAAGTGTAAAAAAGGAAAATAAGGTTCCCAGGGCTTTTCTCTCAGGACTATTTATTTGGCCGAATTGGGAGCTCGAGGATCAAACCTTTGCACCCTTGTAGCAGCCATTGTGCCCCCAAGAAGCTTAGAGTTGAAGCTAGAAGCCAAGAAGCCAACGATGGAGGAGGCGATGCGATGCGAGCTCAAGCTACCCGTCAAGAGGACCGCACGCATCCGTTGCGGAGGGCGTGTCCCGACCGGAGCTCTTGCATCTCGGAACCCCGATGAAGGAGAAAAGGTCCCTACGCCCGTTCGAAGGTCGGCACGCATCCAAGGCATCAAGCGCAAAGACTACAAGGAGGTGTCGCCAGAGCCTAAGGATTATGGGGGTAGCGACTACTCCGACGATCGTAGCCCGAGCTCGTGGGCGGCCGCCGGAAGAGATGATGATGATTGGGATGAGCAGCCCAAGGAAAGGACTCCCGAAGGCCCCAACGGCGACGGCAACGATGGCAACGAAGGCGACGACAATGGAGGTGGCAACGACGGTGGTGACGATGATGGAGATTATGGCGACGACGACCCCTTCGGATTGCGTCCGATGTATTGTCGAGCTTGCCGTCAATCCATCGCGGATCTCTACACGTCGGCCGACGAATGTCTCCAAGCCATGGAAGCGATGAAGCAGCGTATGGAGGACTTGGAGCGTGTAGTTGAAGACGACTACAAGTTCCTTAACCGCAACGTGCGCAAACTTTTCGGCATGGTTGGAAACATGAGAGGCAAGTGGTGCAATACTTGCTTGAAGTACCACTAGATCTAGTTTTTCCCTTAGGATTTTTGTAAGATACGACGAGGACGTCGTATGTTTTAAGCGTGGGGGAGAGCTAGCTCGCTAGCCTTAGCTTTTGAACTTCAAGTTTAGGTTCGGTTTAATCTTCGTGTGAGAGTCTTAGTGTTTTAATGAGTCTTTAGTTTTTTAGTGTGTTTTAAATTTTTTTTTGCAAGTGTCTTAAATTAGTGTTGAGTCAAGAAAACCAAATAAAAAGAGTCTTTATATATATCTTTGTGTTTTATGTATTGCTTATCTTTATTTACTTGTTTGTTTAATCTCCGATTCTTGATATATGAACACAAGTATGTGGTTTGAAAAACGTTTACCGTGGTGCTTAGTGGAATCGCTTCTACTTAAAGTACCCATACCGCACTTCGATCTTGAGCTTCACATGTTAGTTGCGCTATGTTCAATGCTAAAAATTGGAGGATTTCAGTTCTGAAAATTATCTTAAAACCCTTGTAATAAAGGTTAGCAAAACCTCTTTTTCCAAGTTGAGAGTCAGAAAAAAATTCCTATCCAAAGCCAAGTTTATTTTTTTTCGCTCCACCATAAGTGTGATTAGCACGATGAGTTAGGCTAGGACCCTTCTCTCTTGGTGAGTTTTAATTTCGAGCAATGATCATGTCCTTGTGCTTATCTTTTGTTGCTAGCCTCGTCATATATTCGGTACGTGACCTTCACAATGAAAGTCACGATCGTCGCCGGATTCCATACCCAACCCTATACATCTCTTTTGTACATCGTATTCCTTGAACACAACGTATTTTCAAAGTTTTGTCTCGTCTCTACCATGATTTATTTAAAATTTCAGATTGTATGCATGCGAGTAAAGAGAGAATTGAAAGCTTTGAAAAGTTGTCAAGAGAGAGAAAAATAAAGAGAAAAAGTATGTGTATGAAAAGAAAGAAAGAAAGAAAAAAAATTATAAGTGAATGAAAGAAGAAAAAGAAAAACATGAGGTAGCAATGAAGATATGAGAGGGATGGATCAAGTGAAAGAAAAGAAAAAAAATAAAGTGTAAGGAAGGGTGTCACGTGTCATGTTGATTGTGAGACGAAACTTTTACTCTATTTCCAACCATGTGCAATCCGACAACGAGGACATCGTTGGTGCCTTGTAGTCACAATTTTCTTTTGCCCTTGCACATGTCCACTATTCTAAATCTTCTCATCCTTGATATCCCAACATATGGTTAATTCTCATGATCATTGGCTTTGAAAGTTAGACAACCATTAGAGGAAGTTCTTAGTTTGACAATACTTGTGTTGATTGCGCTAGCCCTACCTATAACACCACTTTACATGATATATGAGAGATTAATGGGAGGTGAGAGTTTTATAAAATTTGGTTAGGATAGCCACTTTATATGAGTGACTTGAGAGAGCTTGGAGAAAGGTTTTTGCCTAATACTTGTTGCAGGAATTTTTGTTTTGAAAACCATAAAAACCCTCCGATGGAAGCAAAGAAGTAAGTATGGCTGAAATTGAAAGCTTCGAGTAAAGAGTTTGAGTTGTGGGGTAAAACTTGACGTGGTAAAAGTTCTAAACGCCCATGTTTATGTTTGATTATCATTACTTTGTGTTTATGTATTAAAGATGAAGGGATTGACTAACTTGTGAAGAAGGATAAGTGGTACATGATTACAACACCTTGGACGAAGTTCTTTTACGAGTACTTGCTCGAGGACGAGCAAGAGCTAAGCGTGGGGGAGATGTTGACGGTGTATTTTGGTGCACCTAGCATGTTCATTACACTTTGGTTTGGATTTGATTATGGAACTAACCCGCCACTAGGCACACTAATCATATAACAAGTTCATCTTTGTGCATGCATTTGGAAGTATTGTGTTTATGTAGGAAAACATGGACATAAAGGACGGATTCGCAACAAGTTCAAAGGAGCATTTACGGAGTCTTGTTCGTGTTCATGAGCTTGATGAAATCACTTCCAATAGTGGCGAGGACCGAAGTGCTAGGAGGAACACCCCCGGGGATTGAAGCGTAAAAGATCAAATTTCATGCGAAGAGGACCTCCATCTTGGGCGCAAGGATAACAGCGTCAAAATCATGCAAGTGGAGGGGGCAAAGTACATAAGTGCACGAGGACCCACGGAGCAAAAGGGGCGACCGAACCGGGCCGAATTGGGCCCAGGCCGGCCGGCCCAGCCCAGTTCCGGCACCGGTTCGGTCCCGTTTTCCTTGCCCTCGAAGGATCTTCAACCCTAAAAGCCCCTAAGCGCCGCCAACACCGAAAGGAGGAGTCATTCGCACCAGAAGGCCATCCACAAGCTAGAGAGAGAGGAGGAGGATCTCCGGCGGGAGATCAACCACCTCGAAGGATGCACCCTCTCGTGGAGAAGAAGGAAGACACCGGCAGAAGGGAAACCATGATCAACGGTGCCATGATCAGCACCTTGATGGGGTAATCTTCTCATTCGTCCATGGGTTGTAATCGATCTTGAGATGTAATCGCACTTTGTTGGTTTATCTATCTATCAATCATCTTGTGTTGAACATACTTTAATGCTTAAGGTTAGCTACCATGCCGTAAAGGGAGTAGAGCTCCAATGCTTCCTTGGATCCATTCAATACGCCGTGTCTATGAAATGTCTAGTCATGAATACCTTCACGTAGTGACAGTACGAGAGGAGGGAAAGGGCGAAACCGTGGTCACAACCCCGATAGATTAGATTGGTTTTCACGTCTTTAAGCGATTGCATGCACTAGTATCGTAGACCCGTGGGCGAGTGTCTTCTACCTTGATCGTTTATCATTCTCTCTAGTGTGTTTAGTTGTTTTCTAGTTTAATAGTAAATTAGGGTTTTAGTAGCTAGTGTGTCGTTGTTGATCGAACGCTTGTAATCCCCTTGCTCCGCGGATTGACAAGAACCTTGGGAATCCCGTGGTGAAAAATGTGTGGGGTTCGTACGCTTGCGGATCGTAGAGGGATACATCTTTTATCCGTCAACAATGGCGTACCAGGAACAGGGTTCAGGTCCTCCACACTTCGATGGAAAGAACTACCAGACATGGAGTAAGCGGATGGGTGCGTTCCTCCGCGGAAAGGGTCAGATCCTTTGGGATGTCACGATGGACACAGGCTATGTCCAGCCGATGGACTTCCTCGCTCCAGGATCGAGGGACAGATTCGCTCCAACAATAAGGCGGTCGACTACTTGTTTCGTGCTTTGTGTCAGCCTGAGTTCGATCGGGTGCACACCGGGAACTTGTCTTGTAGAATTTGGACGGTGTTGAAGGAGGCTCATGTTGGGAATGCCCAGGTTCAGGCACGGATGTATGCGACCTACCGGAGAGAGTACGAGAACTTCACTCATCTCCCCGGTGAGTCCATCGACGCCTTGTTTCAAAGGTTCACGGTGGTTGTGAACAACATGAAGGCCAATGTGGACGTGCTCCCGTATGATGATCATGATAGAGCGGTCAAGCTCTTACACCCTTTGGATCGTACGATATGGGGCGGAAAGTTCGAGGCCATTGTGGAGTCGGAGAAGTATGACACTCTGACCGTGAACGAGCTGTTCTCGAAGCTCAAGTCGGCTGAGGTGGATAGGGGCATGGCTGCCAAGCTCGAGGGTCTGACTGATTCCCATAGTCTTGCCCTCGTTGGTGGTTTGAAGGGAAAGGCTAACAATAACCCATCCACCAGGATGTTCCCTTTTTCCTCTTTGATGTCTATGCCAGATGAGGAGTTTGATGACCTTGGAGAGGACGAGCTGGCGCTATTGACGAGGAGGTGCGAGAGGCTGCACGAGAACCGGGTGAACATGAGGAGGAACACGAGGATGTGCTTCCAGTGCGGCAATCCGGGACACTTCGTCGCCGACTGCCCGGAGAAGGTCGAGAACAAGGACGGCTACAAGCACAAGCCGAGGAACGATGGAAAGTACCGGTCGAGGCGCGACCACAAGAGCAAGCACAAGAACAAGTACAAGGACGAGCGACGATCGAGGAAGAAGGAGAGTCGAGGCAAGGCCCGAGCGAGCGACATGGACTCCAGTTCCGCGTACTCCACCTCGAGCTCGAGCAGCAGTGAGGATGAAGGTGATCGTCGCAAGAACAAGAAGTCATCCAAGAACCTGAGCGGGCTGAGCTGCTTTGCGAGAGACGGCTTCTGCACCATGGTGCTGAGCTCCGGCAGCAAGAAGAGCACATAGAGCGACTCGGACTCTAAGTCCGACGACGAGGTGCGTGATGAACTTCCCTTCTTGCGCCAGGAGAATGAGAGGCTTGGCACTTTGCTTGATAACCGTGATGATATGCTTAGAGAGGCCAATAAAATGTGAAAAGAGCTTAGGGCTTCACTCGAGGATGCTAGGACTAGAGTGGCTGAGCTAGAGACACAGGTGCTTGATAGCAAGCTTGAGATTGATTCCCTTAAGGCTAGCCCTGTTGTTTCAGATGAGGTTGGTTGTGCTGATTGCTCCATAGTTCTTGCTGATCTTGCTTTGTTTAAGGAGAAGCATGCCTCCAAATGTGAGGAACTAGATGTGCTTAGGGTTGAAGTGGCTGAGCTTAAGTCTAGACCTGCTTTGCTAGGTGTTTGCACTTCTTGCCCTGTTTTGCATGAAAAAATTGATGAGATGCATGCTTACACTGTTTCTCTTGAGGCTAAGTTGAAAGAACCAATTCCTACATCTTGCTCTACCTGTGAAATGCATGCTTTGAAGAATTTGGAACTTGCACATTATGTTGATCGTTTGCAGGATGAGAATGATGACTTGAGGAAGTTGATGGGTTGGTTGGTTGGTCATGAGCCTCAATTGAGGATGATGATCGAGGCATTTAAGAGGTAGGATGGTGAGGGGCTTGGAGCAAACAAGGTTGGTGAGGCAAGTGGAGAGAATATCCCAGAGCCACCAAAAAGGGACCACAAAAATGATTTCCCTCCAAAACCCAACCATCTTAGGAACCGACTAGACACAACCCCAGCTCCACCCATATTTCCTACACCCACAAATGATCTCCGAAAGCCTATCAAGTTTGTGAGCACTTCCGGGAAAGTGTTCTTTGGGAAAGTGAGTGAGAAAGCTAGTGAGGAGAAATCGGTGGAGGAATTGAGTGGAGAGAAACCAAGTGAGCAGCCACAATCCAAGCATAAGCCGAAGCTTATGAGGTTCCATTGTGGCTATTGTGGGAAAGAGGGCCACAAGTATGAGCTTTGCTTCAAGAGGAAGCGAGAAGAGAGGATGGCTAAGGAGTGGGCGAACAAGGATAGGTACAACCCTTCCCATGGTGTACCTAAGCCTCGTATGCCACTGCCCAGGAGTAAAGCTGTGGTGACAAGTGTTCCGGCATGGGGAGATGCGAGTTCCCGCAGCCGAGGAGCAGTTCTGGAGGGGGCGGTCGAGGCCCGGCCTAGCTAGGCGGTCATACGGCCCGGCCCGAGGGGGGTGGTTAGGACCGGCCCGGCTAGGGCGTTTAACCGCCCCCCCCGCACTCGGGCGGAGTGGTTTTCGAGGTGGTGAGTCGAGAGGTTTCGGGTCCGTAGGTGGAGTTCCCCGGTGGTTGGTCCGGAGAGACGACGGGTGGTCGGCTTGCTAGGCATTCTCCCCCTCGAGTTCACTACGGGGATGGGAGGAGTCGTAGCTTTGAGAAGGAGAGGAGGGACAGTCCACGGGTTGTCTTCCGTGGTTTTTGTCCTCCTCCAGGTGAAGGATCAAATGGCGACTAGAGAGGGGGGGGAGTGAATAGGAGCCGGTAAAAATTCTTCTCAAAGAACCCGGTCACGCACAAGTGATGGAACGAATCACACACCAATCGCCAAAACAACGAGGTTATGGATCAACCTCAAGTCCTAGGAACGATTCCTTGAAGCACACGCAGAAGCACGAAAGAAGGAGGGAGGAATCGAACCAAAGAGCAAAGCAGCGAGGCTCTGGCAGACCGTCCAGCCCCGCGGACCCCGCGGACCGTCCGGCAGGGTACCGCGGACTGTCCGCACCCTTGACGCGGACTGTCCGTCCTGAGCCGCGGACCGTCCGTTAAAGCGAACAGAACCACCAGAACCGACCCGAGAAAAATGGACCGTCCGCGAAGACCGGGCGGACCGTCCGCGCGGGCCACGGACCGTCCGCTATTGGAGCTCGGACCGTCCGCAAACCGGCTGTAACGAAAAACCAAAACCAAATCGGATCGAAAGCAAAGCCAAGCAAGAACACGAAGAACACGCGAAGAACACTATATACGCGGACCGTCCGCCTGGCCCTCGCGGACCGTCCGCTAGGCACGAACAGAACTGAAAACTGCTCGACCCCGAAAGTCAACACTCCCAATCCATCACCGGATCTCCCTAATGATAGAAGCTATTGAGACAGGAGTTTGGGGACATGTAAAGCGTCAACCAAGGATGCTATACCCCAAAAATTTCGTCTCCTAACTCCCTAAATCATCGGGAATCGCGGATCCTTTGAACACCACCAAAAGCTAGAGCACCGAACGAAAATCCTTGAATCGAATTGGTTTCCCGGCGTTTGAGGGCACAAGATCAATCACAAGGATGCACTAGGCATCCATCCATGTTTCCCTCAAAGAAATCCGGGGAGAAACCCACTCAAATACGCGGAATCACACCAAGAACAAACGCACCAAAAACAAACATGAAAATAGCACAAAAAGAGCTCCAAAAAAGCAATAAAAGAAATTCGGGAATAGAAAGATTGGCACAAGATTTAGAGGATGAAATCACTATGAATATCTTGTCCAATCGATTACAAGCCACTCCTAGAAACCAAATCTAAGATGGCAAAAAGCTCCAATCAAAGAGCCACTCTCACCTCTCTCCCTCTCTCCCAAAGCATTCCAAAATGAAAGAGTACAGCAGCCTCTAGCCCAAGAGTTGGCTGAAAATTCAGCCTCCTCCTCCTATATATAGGCCCTCCGGAAAAGACCGAAGTGCCCCTACACTAGGAGTACAACACAAGCCCTCACAGGGGCATTTTGGTCAACACATGAAGTTCACCATCGGACGGCCGTGCATCCATCAGGCCTTCACATCCTCCCGACGCAAGCACCTCGATCATGCCGCGTGTCGCCCGCCTCGAAGCTTCCCGACGCACCCGGATACCGTCTCCGTCACGTCAGGCCCTCGGGCTCGGTTTTGAGGCCCAAACCGAGAAACCCTCCTCCGATGGTTTTGTGGCCAAACCACCAAACCCCGCGTACACGGCCCGGCCTCACCACGCCAAGCGTCGAGCCCGCCAAGCCTTTCACCTCCGGCGCCCGGACGGTCTACTCAGTCTTGCCTCGTTCCTTGACTTGGCCACCACCGATGCACCGGCTCCATGTCCACGACTTCGTCTTGCTCTTCTTGCACCATGCGGCTCGCACTTGATCCCGTCGGCCATCGGGTCCCTCGAACCAAGCCTACTTGTCTCTCCACTCCTCGGCGGCCCCACAAGGCTAAGACCTTTCGCGCCTGTTCTTCACCTGCACCAACGCAAACCAAGCCGCAACCAACACCTGCAATACTAGGCCAAGAGTAAGTCCACACAACGTTGTCAACCACTCCTCACGAGTGCATTTACAACACACCACATAAACAATAAGGTAAATACACAAAATAAAACACACAAAACATAACTCAACACTACACACACAAAGCTTCAAACCATCCGGTCAATCACTCATCACACACGGACCAAGGTGCTTCTCAACTTGGTTCCTCAACTAATCCCCGTGGTATAACAAGTTCACGTGTGCATGTCGATTTTGGAGTTTAGTGTTTATGCAGGGTTTTAGCGTTGAAAGCAAGACTTTCGGGATAAGTTCATCAAGGACCTTATGACAAGACCTTGAAAGCCCCGTACAAGTCATGCAATGAAGCAAACCAAACTCCAAGAAGCCAGGGACTTGATCCGAGAAGATGACAAACTCCGAGGACCTAACCAGAAAAGTGCTGAATCTTGCAAGACAAGGAGTTATGCCCAATTCGGAGAGAAACTGACGACAAGGACCTACATGCAGAAGGGGGAAACATACAGGAAGCAAGGGAACCGACATAGAGCAAAGGAGGCCTCGGGCTGGGCCTGGATGGGCCCGAGCCGGCCGGCCCGGGCCGACCGGCCCAGCCCTGCCTGGGGCCCAGTGATCTCCTTTGCACTAGCCACCATTTGGGCTATTTATAGCCCCTGACCGAGAGCCACGGATCATACAATTCGTCATCAGCCGCCGAGGAGCAGAGAAGAGAGGGACACCATCTCTGAGAGGAGAGGGTCGAGCTAGTTGACTAGGGTCTCCCTAGCCGACGTGGGAACCTTGCACGGAAGACCACGTCGGAGTTCCCGGAGCTAGAAGCAAGATCAAGGAAGGATCCCGGTGGTGATCTTGTGTATGTATCATTGTCATAGTTGAATTATCAAGTTGAATCTTTTACTAGCGATCAAGTGTTTCCTCGAAGATTTCGTTTTTCGATCGGCTTTGCTTATTCCAATTCTATTCTCGAGATAGATTACAAAGGGTGTTCTTTTAGACGCGGTGGCTAGAGGTACACGCCGGATCTTCCGAAAGAATCTCGACTTGTCTTTTGACTCACCCTAGACTCCCTGCATGAGTAGGGATACGTTGTGAAAGAACCGGGTTCTGAAAGGCGGATATTTTTGGATTTGGACAGGAAACCACGGTTTAAAGAGGCTTCTAATAAGATTCGATTTGCTACTTCTTCTCTTGCTTGGAACTTCAACAAAAGGCTTAACCCGATCTCTCTAGATCGGTTTATCTACCTAATCTTACTTTGTTATCTCCGATCTTTAGTAGATTAGATTAGTTTCGTGTCTTTTACCTAGATGCATTAGGGTTTCTCTTTTACCGAAGATTGAAGTTACTTGACTTTACTAGATCAACTTTTGCGTCACACATTTGTTCCACAGATTCGATACCTTGGGTTCACCACGGACAAAATCACTCTGAGGCGTGTTGCTCTTGGTCAATCACTGGGGTACAATTTTCTTTCTGTGTCCCAGTTCTTGGATGAGGGTTTTGAGGTGTTGTTTCGGCCAGGTGGTTCTCGGATTTTGGACTCTGGAGGAGACCTTGTTTGTATGGTCATTCCCGAGGGTCAGGTGTTTCGTGCTGATTTTTCTCAGTCTTCGGGTGTGGAGCATTGTTTCTTGGCTGGTTCTTCGAGTGAGTTGTGGAGGTGGCATAGGAAGTTGGGTCACTTGAGCTTTGACCTTTTGTCTCGCTTGAGTAAACTCAATTTGGTCAGAGGATTGCCACGGTTGAGGCTTGAGAAAGAGTTGGTTTGTGCGCCGTGTAGGCATGCCAAGATGGTAGCATCTTCTCACCTGCCTCTCACCGATGTGATGACTGAGCGTCCATGCGAGCTGCTCCATATGCACCTTGTTGGCCCAGCTCGTGTGTGATCTGCGGGTGGGAAGTGGTATGTCCTTGTTGTGTTGGACGACTATTCTCGGTATGCGTGGTTGTTCTTTCTTGAGGATAAGGGGGAGACGTTTGGTTTTGTTCGAGATCTAGTCTTGAGGTTGAGGAACGAGAGGCACAGAGATGCCATACGAGCTATTCACAGTGATAATGGCTCGGAATTCAGAAACTCTCGTATTGAAACCTTTTGCCATGACTTGGGTCTTGAGCACCAGTTTTCGAGTCCGTATACGCCTCCCCAGAATGGTGTTGTGGAAAGGAAGAACAGGACCTTGTGCGAGATGGCTCGGACGATGCTTGATGAGCATAGGACTCCGAGGAGGTATTGAGCTGAGGCGGTGAATACCGCGTGCTATGTGTCGAACAGGATATACCTCAGAGTGCACAAGAAGAAGACATGCTATGAGTTGATGCATGATCGCACACCCAAGGTGAGTCACTTCCATGTCTTTGGTTGCAAGTGTTTCATTCTGAAGAAGGGTAGGAAGTTGGATAAGTTTGAGGCTAGGTCTGTCGATGGTATTTTCATTGGTTATGCATCTCATTCTAGAGCATATCGTGTGCTCAATCTTGGAACTAACCAAATCGTGGAGACTTGCGAGGTAACCTTCGACGAGACAGAGCCATGTAGTCAACTTGTCTTTGAGTGTGCAGGTGATGATGAGCTTGGCGAGGAGATCTTTCAGGAGGAGGAGCATGAACATGGAGATGATGAGGATGGCGTTGCAGTGCCCCCGGCTGAACATGTACCCACTACTTCGACTACGGTGATGGACGGACCCTCTACTACACCTACGACGACAAATCAAGAACGAGGAGAAGCTGATGTTGAGGGGGAGATAGCATCGAGGCGAGAACCTCCCCGGCGGGTACAAGTGGATCACCCAGCTTCGAGGATCATCGGCGACATTAATGAACGCACTACACGGTCGAGGGTTCGAAACAATTCCCATTTCGCTCATGCTGCATTTGTTGCTACTTTTGAGCCCAAAGACATTGGACACGATCTATCTGATCACAATTGGGTTAATTTGATGCATGAGGAGTTGGAGAACTTTGAGAGGAAACAGGTGTGGGAGTTGGTTGACCCTCCTCCAGGGTGTAAGCCGATTGGTACAAAGTGGGTGTGGAAAAACAAAGAGGGAGAGAAAGGTGAAGTTGTGAGGAACAAGTCGAGGCTTGTTGCTCAGGGGTTTAGTCAGAAGGAGGGGATCGACTACGAGGAGACCGTTGCTCCCGTAGCCCATTTGGAGGCGATTAGGATCCTTCTAGCCTTTTCCGTGGCTAAAGGGTTCAAGTTGCACCAAATGGATGTGAAGAGTGCTTTCCTGAATGGTGTGTTGGAGGGAGAAGTGTATGTGAGGCAGCCTCCGGGGTTTGATAGTGAGAAGTACTCCCACCGGGTGTACAAGTTGAGGAAGGCGCTGTATGGGTTGAAGCAGGCGCCTAGAGCTTGGTATGGTAGGTTGAGGGGGTTCTTGTTTGAGAGAGGTTTTGAGATGGGGAAGGTCGATCAGACCTTGTTTTTGCCGAGGGGGAAAGGCGAGATATCCCGATTGTGCGGTGTACGTGGATGATATTGTCTTTGGTGGCTCATCTAACTCTCTTGTTGCAAGGTTTGCAGATGATATGAGCAGGGAATTTGAGATGAGCATGATGGGCGAGTTGCAGTTCTTCCTCGGCTACAAGTCAAGCAATCAAAGGAAGGAACATTTGTGCACCAGGCTAAGTACACCAAGGACATTGTGCGGAAGTTCAAGATGGAGGATTCCAAGGCTATGACGATGCCGATGAGTACGACTACAGCTCTTGATGCGGATGAGGAAGGTGAACACGTGGACCAGAAGGAGTACCGAAGCATGATCTGGTCACTCCTCTACTTGACGGCGACGAGGCCAGACATACAGTTCTCGGTGTGTCTGTGTGCTCGTTTTCAAGCGTCTCCGAGGACTTCGCATCGGCAAGCGGTGAAGCGGATTTTCAGGTACTTGTGTCACACTCCCAACTTCGGCCTTTGGTACTCCGCGTCCTCTTCTTTGGCGCTTCATGGTTTTTCAGACGCGGATTTTGCCGGGTGTCGGTTGGATAGGAAGTCCACTTCTGGTACTTGCCAGTTTTTGGGTTCCTCTTTAGTGTCTTGGTCTTCCTGCAAACAATCGAGTGTTGCTCAATCCACTACCGAGGCCGAGTATGTTGCCGCTGCTAGTTGTTGCTCTCAGCTCATTTGGATTTCATACACCATGAGTGACTTTGGTGAGGAGTATACCCATGACCCACTTCAATGTGATAGCACCAGTGCCATAATGAAGGATCAGATGGCAACTAGAGAGGGGGTGAGTGAATAGGAGTCGGTAAAAATTCTTCTCAAAGAACCCGGCTCCTCAAGAAGAGGCAAAGGGGCTCAACACCACCGGCACAAGAGCACAAAAATCACAAGCTCCCCCTAAACACATGAACTAGAACCAAAGAGCATACAAAGCTCACCCTAAACTCATGAGAGAGAGAAAATAGCACACCAAGCTCACAAGCTCACCCTAAACACACGTGATAGAGCAAAAAGCAACCACCAAAGCACAACTCAGGCAAACAAAGGAGACTCACCAAAGTTCCCCTACACAAATGCAAGCTCCCCCTAAACATGTGGAGCAAACTCCCAAATTTTAAATGCAGTTTTCTGAATTTTTCATTAAGCTCACCTCTTCTCCCCCTTGTTGACAATGTACGAATCAAGGTGAAAATGCAGAAATGCAAAACAAAGCATATGAACATCTACATGAGCTTCTCAAATAGGCCAAATTTAGTGACAAAGAGTAGAAATGAGACAAAGAGCACATATATGGATCATAACATAGTCAAAGCATTGCCACAAGTAATATATGGAAATATAGGCATGTGACAAAGCAAATTTTTAGATTTGAATAATTATATCAAAAGATGGCTCACTTCAAATGTAAAAGCCTATCCATGTCATATTCTAGCCAAAAACATGCATATCATCCAGAGATCATACAAGGATATCCAATTCTCAACAAAAGATCATTGCAAACACCCATAAAGCAAAGCATGTCATGTTAAAGCTCATGAGCCATGTGTCCACTTCGGGGGAGACTTCTCCACCGGTGAACATCATGCAACATGTGTTGCACCCATGTGTGAAAGATAAGACATTTTAAGCATAAACATGATGGAGGGAGCATTTTTCAAGCATACACACTTCTTTTCAAGATTAATTCATTTCATGGTACATGAAGTGCCTTTGCGGCAAAAAGAAGCTTATGCTCCTCCATGAATGCAACATAGGCTAAACATTCACAATGATATCGGCCTTTGGCCCAAATGCAAAAAAGAGACATCCAAGCACAATCTAAGCTTGAAAGGCACATTTAGACCAAACAGTGACATGGATATACTACTACACATGAGTGGAGCACATTTCATCAAATTTAGTCAAGATTATCATTTGATTCAAAAAGGCTATCTCACAACACATATATCTCTAATACTCTAAGAGCATAGCCTCACATAGCCATTTCTCCACACACATGACCAATATCTCACAAGTAGCCAAAGAAACTCAAATGAGGCATATGGAAGAAGCTCATCATCCTAAAATGGAATATGATACAAATGCAACATAGGTAGATATGTACATCAAAAGGAACATGATATATGACAAAATGCGAGACACAAATGTCAAACCTACCAAAGTCTATACATCATGATATATGATACAAATGCAATGCAGAATGCATAGGGAGACAAGGAACTTGACTTAACACCAATAAAGCTCACAAGGGAACACACCAACCAAGAATCGCTCCAAGCGAGAGAAGAGCCACCAAAGGTCCCAATTGAGTACCATGGAAAAAGTACCAATTGCAAAACCAAAAAGATCCCAATTGAATACCATAGAAGGAATATCAATTTAAGGATCACAAAGACTACCCAAAAAGCCAAACCCTTCTTGGAATCAAATTCCCTATCAAAAGAAGCCAAGGTCCCCCTCAACCATGGGCAACTAACAAAGCAAAAGCTAGGAAAAGGAAGAGCAAGGAAAAACTCTAAAACCAACCGAAAAGAGGAACAACAACACAACTCGAAGACAAGACAAGCCCAAAACTCCAAGGAAAGCTCACAACATGCTACACAATGCATTGATAATATCAAATAACATAAATAGAGCATTGTAACATGATTCCACAAATATGAATAAGCATGGGCAAGCAAGTATGTCAACAAGGTACAACACTAAACCAATATGATACCAAAGAACAACATGCCAAACAATATACAAGAACTAAACAAAGGCATGATACAAGATCACATTGATCATCCACCAACAAATATTACAAAGCTAGCATGACAAGAGATACATGGGGGACAAACATGCTAACAAGAAAGGTACCATCGAGCTAGACAAACATGATATGAATGAACAACATGACATATCCGAGCTGTCAGGGACAGCCCTGGGGGTCCCCTTTAACAACTAGGAAATCCCCACTTAAAACCCGCAACAAAGCCAAACACACTTTGCCTAACCATGCAGGATACGACCCATACCGCGGGGACCTCAGCGGCCCACCAAGGCGCCCTCTCAAAGATCCCCTCGAGCAGGCTTCGCCTCGCTCAAGGATGCACGCTCCCCCTCGAGCAGGCTCCGCCTCGCTCCTGGGTCCGCCCCGCCCTCGACCGGGGCCCGCCTCGCTCGACGGCGCCCCGCACGCGTGCGCCTGCTCCCCGTACACGGGCATTTAACGCCCTGACACCGGCGGGACGGCGCCATCATGCGCCCGGGGCACGCGCCCCGGTACCGCCGCACCAACTCCCCAGGAGGGAGCCCATCCCCATCACTGTGGGGGGGGGGACTGTGCAGCGCGGCCGGTGCCAGTCCCGTGACGCCGCCGCCCGCTCCCCGTACGGCTAACGCGTCGAGCCCTCGCAGGGGGGGCGGCTGCACCCTCGATTTGCTTTCTTGTGACCTTGCAGGGTTAGGTGGAGGCGCTAGGCCGGTGGGACGCCATCCCCGCCACTGTTGACGGCATGGCTGCCGCCCCCGCGCGTACGAACCGCACGCCGGGCGCTGTGGCAACGGTTCTGGCGCTGCGGAGCGTACGGGAACGGAACGTCGCCCTGCCTGCCACTGCGCCTCGTACGGACCGACGTCAGCAGCTCCCTCGAGCCTATCAGAAGACATCACAGCCATCCACCGCCCTTCTACCCTCGAAGCCGCTACTGTTCGGGTACAAGATAGGCCATGATGGCCGGATCGCTGCAAGGATCGTCCGGACGGCCGCCCACTCTACAGCATAGCACGCCACGCCCCTTCACGTAGCTAAATAGCGCGGCGCGCATGTGATTCGCTCCCTCCTTGATCTATAAAAGGGGGACGAACGCCCCCCTGCCGCGGGGGGGGGGGGGGGGGGGGGGGAGACAGACACAACACAACAGGAGACAGGCTGCGCCACACACTTGCTCTCCAATTCTCCCACAACATCTTCAGCCACTACGCCAGGGACTTGGAAGCCACGCTTCCTCTCCCGCCTTGCTTGTAGCAGCCCCACTACAGGCACCCCCGGTGCTGAGCAATATAGTGCCTTGAGCACAACACTGCTGGACGTACGGCCCCCTCGGCCGGAACCAGGATAAATCCCGTGTCTCTTATTGCTTAGCATCGACCATTGAAGGATAGACCTCGACGCTTACTACTGGTTAGTGTCGGGACCATATTCCGCACTTACAGTTGGCGCCCACCGTGGGGCAATCGAGCGCCTAAGGTCATTCCGCCAACTCCCTCCATGGTGATCCGCAATGAGTACCGCAGTTCGCGCTACTGCATGGGCAGCTCGGACCCCCTCCCTGCCGGGTTCGAAATCCGGTTTGGGGGCCTGAACTTTCAGGCCACGGGGAACGACTACCTCATGCACCTCACCAACCGTGAGGAGCTTCGTGCGCGGCGCCAGGCCGGGTCCGCTCCGGTCCCTGCTGCGCGCACCACCACGGCACCGACGCCCGCCGGCACGGACGCCGCGGGCCCGTCAACGCCACGTCGCCGCCGTCGCTCCGGACCGCGTTCGCTCCGGGCACGGTCCGAGCGACGGTAGGCCGAGCGCGCCGCCTCTCAGCGTGACGCGCCCGCCATCACGGCATCCGCCACCCCGACGGGACAGCGCACGGTCTCCGGACCGCGCTTTCCCATTGGGCTGCGTGGAGCCACGACAGCCCACAACAACAACGTCAACACCACGATGCGCAGGGTTCCCCCGGGCCGTCACGTCTTCGTCGCCAGGGATCCCAGCGCCTCAGCCGGTGACGAATCATCCCTGGGTTCCCTTGACGCGCCACCACCCGCTAACCTCCACGGGTACGCGGAGTGGGACTTCTCCGGCGTGCCGGACCCAGTCATGTTCCGGCGTTTTCTCGACGCTACGGACTACTGGTTCGGCTGCTCCGACGACTCCAGCACCGGGAGCTACGACCCCGCGCGGGAGTGCTACGCTGTCATCACCAACGACCCAGCCAATGCCGCCGGCGCGGTGGGCGCCGGAGACGGGGAGATCACGCCTGCCCCAGGGATCGCCACGCGCCCCCGGCCGCGGGGCCAAGCGCTCCGCGGGGCCGACGCCGACGCGCAGCTGGCCCAAGCCCGCGAGCTCGAGGCTAAGGCGGCGGAGGAGTACGGACGGTGCGGGCCGCTCCGTGCCTCAATGGCAGGAGAAGCCTCCGCGCGCGGCGAACGCGCGCGGGAGCTGGGCAAACAGTTCCGTGACCGCATCAACGCCGACCCCAACGTCGACAACACGGACGCACCTCCGCGGTCGAGCCAAAAGCTCATTGTCGCCGCGACGCTGCTGCGAGCCATGCCGGCACCCTCGACCCCTGAGGCGCGAGACCTGCACCGCGAGGTGCAGAATCTCATCGAGCAAGCGGCCGTCCAGCAGGCCGAGAGCTCGGCATCGCGCATCCGTCAACAGGGGGACGCACGGGACGACAGGGCCGCACAGGGGGGCAAACCCTCGGTCCACGCAGGAGGAGCGGCGGGGCGACCCGCCAACCCGGGACGCACGCCGGCCAAGGAGCGGCTCCTTGACGCACGCCGGGCGCCCGGACGGCGATGCCCGCAACGTCATCAACGCCGGCGCACGAGCAAGGCGGACGCGCGAGCAGCGGTGGGCTACCACCCTCGACGGGGTGGGCGCTACGATAGCGACGAAGATCGCTCCCCGACGCCGGAGCCCCCGGGGACCCGTGTGTTCAGCCGGGAGATCCGCGCGGCGGCCTTCCCACAACGCTTCCGCCAACCCTCGACCATCGTCAAGTACAACGGGGAGACGGATCCCCGCGTGTGGCTGAACGACTACCGCCTGGCGTGCCAGCTGGGCGGGGCCACCAGCGACGAGGTCATCATCCGCAACTTGCCCCTGCACCTCGGCGATGCGGCCCGGACATGGCTCGAGCACCTGCCCGCCAGCCAGATCCACAACTGGGACTATCTGGTCCGCACGTTCGTGGGTAACTTCCAGGGCACGTACGTGCGCCACGGGAATTCCCGGGACTCGCGCTCCCCGCACCCGTGAAGCCCGGCGAGTCGGCGCGGGGCTTTATACGGCGCTTCTCCAAGCGTTGTACGGAGCTCCCCCGGCGTGGCGCGACTCGAGATCGTGCATGCCTTCCTCGAGGGCACCACGTGCGGGGATCTCGTGCGAGAGGCCGGGGCGCGCGCCCGCCCGCGGACTCCAACGAGCCGTTCGACATCGCCACCGGCCTTCGCCTCGGGGAGAGGAGGCCGTGGGGGCGATCTTCGACGACAAGAAGGGCAAGCGCTCAGAGGACGCGCCCGCGGAGGGCAGCAAGTCCAAGGAGCCCCACCGCAACGACAAGCGGGGCAAGAAGGGAAAGAAGCCGCACCGCGAGGCGCGCGAGCAGGGGCGCGACGGCGGTAATGCCGAGGCCCTCGCTGTTGACCCGGCTCGACGGGGCCCTCGACCGGCCCCTCGAGGTCCGGGGGTGTTCGATGACATGCTGAAAAAGCCATGTCCTTACCACAAGACCCCTGTAAACCACACCCTTGAGCAGTGCGACATGCTCAAGAAGTTCTATGGCCGCGCCGCCGCGAAGGAGGCAGAGGCCAAGAAAGACGGAGGAGATGGCGACGCCGGCGGCTTCCCCGCCGTGGAAAACGTGTTCCTCATCTTTGGGGGACCAACCGTCGACATGTCGACCCGCCAGCGCAAGAAGGAGCGGCACGAGGTCCTCGCTGCGGAGAGGGCGCCTCCGTCCTTCCTCAACTGGTCGGAGGATGCCATCACCTTCAGCAGGGAAGATCATCCGAACCGTATCCCCAACCCGGGCCAGTACCCGCTGCTGGTCGACCCAATCATCGGGAACGCGCGGTTCTCGAAAGTCTTGATGGACGGAGGCAGCAGCCTCAACATCCTCTACGTGCATACGCTGCGCCTGCTGGGGATTGGGTTGGACCAGCTGCGGCCCAGCCACGAAGCCGTTCCACGGCGTCGCGCCCGGCAAGCAGGTCCAGCCCCTCGGGCAGATCGATCTGCCGGTTTGGTTCGGCACCGCGAAAAATTTCTGCAAGGAAACACTCACCTTCGAGGTGGTGGGGTTCAAGGGCGCCTACTGGGCCATACTTGGGCGGCCCTGCTACGCCAAGTTCATGGCGGTCCCCAACTACACCTACTTGAAGATGAAGATGCCAGGATCGAACGGCGTCATCACCGTAGGCTCGTCCATCGAGCACGCATTCGACTGCGACGTCGAGTGCGTAGAGCACGCAGAAGCACTGACGCTGGATGAAGCGCTGGTGACCACTTTGGAGAAGATGGTCAATGAAGACCTCGACTCCGCCGCCAAGCACACCGGCACCTTCGAGGCCGCGGAGCATACCATTGAGGTCCCCCTCGACCCTTCTGCCCCCGAGGGCAAGGCGTTGAGGGTCAGCTCCACCCTCGATCCCAAATAGGAAGTGGTGCTCGTCGACTTCCTCCGCGCCAACGCCGACATCTTCGCGTGGAGTCCCTCGGATATGCCAGGCATCCCGAGGGAGGTCGCCGAGCACTCCCTTGACATCCTGCCTCACGCCCGCGCCGTGCAGCAAGGGCTGCGCCGCTTCGACGAGGAGCGGCGACGGGCTATTGGAGTGGAGTTGCGGAAGCTTCTGGAGGTCGGGTTCATCAAGGAGGTGTTCCACCCGACGTGGCTAGCAAACCCTGTACTTGTAAAGAAAAAGAATAGGAAGTGGCGGATGCGTATAGACTACACTAGTCTTAATAAAGCATGTCCTAAAGTTCCTTTCCCTTTGCCACGCATTGATCAAATTGTTGATTCAACGGCTGGGTGTGAGCTGCTCTACTTCCTTGATGCCTACTCCGGGTATCATCAAATAAAGATGAAGGAGTCCGACCAGCTCGGGACTTCGTTCATCACACCGTTCGGGATGTTCTGCTACGTCACGATGCCGTTCGGCCTCCGAAACGCGGGTGCGACATACCAGCACTGCATGCAGCACGTTTTCGGGGATCACATTGGGCGGACGGTCGAGGCGTACGTAGATGACATCGTCGTAAAATCCAGGAAGGCGGACGACTTGGTTGGCGACCTTGGCATCGCGTTCGGCTGCCTACGAGCCAATGGGGTCAAATTAAACCCCGAAAAGTGTGTCTTTGGAGTGCCGCGGGGCATGCTCCTTGGATACATCGTCTCCCAACAGGGAATCGAGGCCAACCCCGAAAAGGTCGCGGCCCTCGAATGAATGGGTCCGATCCGGGACCTCAAAGGGGTGCAGAAGGTGCTGGGGTGCCTTGCTGCCTTGAGCCGTTTCATCTCGCGGCTCGGCGAAAAGGGCCTGCCCCTTTACAGCCTACTCAAGAAGCACGAGCGCTTCTCCTGGACCGCCGAGGCCCAGGATGCGCTCGACAAGCTGAAGGCGTCGTTAACGCACACCTTGATCCTCACGCCACCGCAGGACGGCGAACCCCTACATCTCTACGTGGCCGCAACCACCCAGGTGGTCAGCGCCGTGATTGTGGTGGAGCGCGCGGAGGAAGGGCACGCCCTGTCGGTCTAGCGGCCGGTCTACTACATCAGCGAGGTCTTGTCTGACACCAAGACACGCTACCCTCAAGTCCAGAAGCTGTTGTACGCGGTGGTCCTCGCGCGGCGCAAGCTGCGCCACTACTTCGAGGCCCACCCCGTCACGGTGGTCTCCTCCTTCCCGCTGGGGGAGATCATCCGCAATCCTGACGCGGCAGGAAGAATCGCCAAGTGGTCCGTGGAACTGATGGGTGAGATGCTCGCCTACGCCCCGCGCAAGGCCATCAAGTCCCAGATCCTGGCGGATTTCGTCGCTGAATGGACGGATACGCAGCTGCCGCCACCGCAGATCCAAGCAGAGTGCTAGACTCTGTTCTTCGACGGCTCGGTGATGAAAACAGGGGCGGGCGCGGGCCTGCACTTCCTGTCACCCCTCGGGGAGCACATGCGCTACACAGTGCGCCTACACTTCCCCGCATCTAACAATATGGCTGAATATGAGGCCCTCCTCTGTGGCCTCAAAATCGCCATTGAGTTAGGCGTCAAGCGCCTCGACGTACGGGGGGACTCGCAGCTCGTGATCGATCAAGTCATGAAGAATGCGAGCTGCCATGATGATAAGATGGAGGCCTACTGCAAGGCCGTGCGAGCCCTTGAAGACAAATTTTACGGCATCGAGCTCAATCACGTGCCACGCCGGTACAACGAGGAGGCGGACGAGCTGGCCAAGATTGCGTCCCGGCGGATCACCGTCCCCCCGAACGTTTTCGCCCGCGACATCGCTCAGCCCTCGGTCACCCTAGAGCCTCACCCCTCGAACCACACAGAACCCTCGGGGGCTCCCTCGAATCCAGCTGGTGCGGAACCCATGGATGAGGACCCCTCGAACGAGGCGTACGTGCTCTCCCTCCTCGAGGGGTATGGCGCCTACGGAGCTGATGTGATGGACATCGAGCCAGCCCCCGTTAAAGCGGATTGGCGTGACAAATACATCGCTTGGATGGCTCGAGGAGAGCTCCCCTCAGACCGGGCCACAGCCAGACGCATCGCCAGGATGGCCAAGTCATTTGCCCTCGTCGACGGAGAGCTGTACAAACGCGCCGCCTCCGGCATCTTGCAGCGGTGCGTGCCCATCCCCGAGGGGCGAGAGCTTTTACGGGACATCCACGCTGGAATCTGCGGCCATCATGCGGCGCCGCGTACCCTCGTCGGCAATGCGTTCCGCCAAGGCTTTTACTGGCCTACCGCGGTCGCAGACGCCAGCGAAATCGTACGCACCTGCGAAGGGTGCCAGTTTTACGCCCGCAAGTCCAACCTTCCCGCTCACGCCCTGCAAACCATCCCCATAACATGGCCGTTCGCTGTGTGGGGGCTGGACATCGTCGGGCCCCTGCGGAAGGCGCCCGGGGGCTTCACCCACTTGTTGGTCGCGATCGACAAGTTCTCCAAGTGGGTGGAAGTGCGCCCCATCACAAATCTCAGGGCTGAGCAAGCGGTGACGTTCTTCACCGACATCGTCCACCGTTTTGGAGTGCCAAACTCCATCATCACCGACAACGGGTCCCAGTTCACGGGCAGGAAATTCTTGGAGTTTTGCGACAAGTTCCACATCCGTGTGGATTGGGCAGCTGTGGCACACCCACAAACCAACAGCCAAGTAGAGCGTGCCAACGGCATGATCCTACAAGGCCTTAAGCCCAGAATTTTCGACCAGCTGAACAAATCTGGTCGGAAATGGCTCCAAGAATTACCAACAGTCGTGTGGAGCCTAAGGACCACCCCAAGCAGAGCCACCGGGTTCACCCCGTTTTTCCTAGTCCATGGCGCGGAGGCCGTCCTCCCCACGGACTTAGAATACGGATCGCCCAGGGTTCGAGGCTACGACGAGGATGCCAACCAGCGAGCCCGCGAGGACTCGCTGGACCAGCTCGACGAGGCACGCCTCGTGGCCTTGATGCATTCGGCGAGGTATCAACAGTCCCTCAGGCGCTACCAAGCGCGCAGGATACGCCGACGGGACTTCAGCGAGGGGGATTTGGTCCTAAGGCTACGCCAAGACAACCGAGGGCGCCACAAGCTATCGCCTCCGTGGGAGGGGCCCTACGTCGTGGTGAAGGTACTCAAGCCCGGCACATACAAGCTGGCCAACGAGGACGGGGAAGAGCTCACCAACGCTTGGAACATCCAACAGCTACGTCGCTTCTACCCCTAGCTAGGATTTGCAAGTATTCCTTGTTGTAAAAATCACATGACCAACGCCCCAATTGGTGACGACTATGTAAACGCCATAAGTCTAATGAAAGGGCAACTTGGCTTTCCTCTGAAACCTAAGTTACCCTCGGGGGCTACTGCGGGGGGCATCCCCCCCCCAAAATGGCCCCATTTTCGCGCAAAAACGAAACAACTCACACGCGCTAAGTTTGTTTTCTACTTCGACCCCGAGCAACGATTTGAACAGGGCGCAGGCAGCCTAGCAGAAGGAGCGCGCGAGCCAGAGATAGCCTACGTCGCGAGGATACGGCCCTTCTCTCTCGCCTCCAACCGAGCAGGCCACCCGCGAAAATCGAACTCCCCTAAGTAGAATCTACTCAGGAAGAAGGAGAAACAAAAAGCGCAATAAAGAAAAGACATCACTTTACATCAACAAATGTTTATGTCAAGAACAACTTGTTCATTTACAAAGGCCATACGGCCAGCGTACTGACACATAAACAAAAACGGGCCTAGCGCCCAGCTGTCTTCAGGCGGGAGGAGCGGCGGCGTCAGCAGCGTCCGGGAAGAGGAACTCCTCGAAGGCTTCAGCGAGCGTCCCGGAGGCGTCGGCGGCGAGCGCGTCCAGACGCTCCATCGCTACCTCATCCTCCACACTGTCGGGGACGACGTAACCCTCCGCCAGCGCCTCGAAGTCGACCTCGTAGTGGGATCATACCACTCCGAGGGCCTTCTGGACGCCTAGATGCAGCGCCCGGCGCATCCGCTCGGTGACGTGGCCGCCAAGGGCGCGCAGGCGACTGGCCGGCGAGCTGCCGGCCTGCGCTTCGCCCTCCTCCACGGCTCGGCAGGTTTCGAGGGCCACACCGCGCAACTCCTGCAGCTCCTGCTCGGAGGAGTTGTAGGAGGCCTGCAGCGCCTTGGCCCGCTCGGCCGTTTGCCCCAAAGCGGTGCGCAAGCCTGGAATCACCAAGACAAGAAAGAAATCAGAAAAAGGAGTGTGAATTCCCAAACAGAAAGCCAACCAAACAGGAGTCAAGCAGCGGCTCACCTTCGACTTGCTTCTTCTCCACCTCGAGGGCACGACGCTCGGCCTCGACCGCCAGCTCGAGGCCCTTGACGGTCTCGCCCCGCTCCTGGAGGGCCAGCTCCTGGTTCGCGCTCACTATGTTGAGCATTATCAGCTCGCCCTCGACCTTGGAGAACACGGTGTTCCGCTCCTCCAGCGACTTCTGCGCCGCCTCGCGAGCGACGCGCTCCTGCTCCAGCGCCGACCGGGCGTCGGCGAGGGCGGCTTCTCGCTCTCGCCGGAGCCGCCCCTCGGCCCCTTGGCGGGCGGTGCGCTCCCCGGTGCCGGTCCTCGAAGCGGCAAGCGCCGTGGCCTTGGCGTCGAGGGCGGCCTTCAAGTCGTCAGCCTCCTTCGCCCTTTGCTCGAGCACGCGCGCCCGCTCCTCGGCCTGATGCTGCTGCGCCTGCGCCCCCTCGAGCGACGAGCGGAGCCCCCGGTTCTCGTTGCGGACGCCGGCCACCTCCGCCTCCCAATTGGTCGCCAGCATCCGCATCTTCTCCAGGTTTGAGCGTGCCTGCCACAGCGCTTCATCACGGTCGATGAGGGCTGTGCAGATCCGCTCGAGGCTAGAGCGACGTGCCGGGTCCTGCCTCGTGCTCTCGGGGAGTTCATCGCGCAAGGCCATGGCCCGGTACGCCAACCAGCCATCCGGAGTCCCGAGGGCGTCGGCGAGCGCGTCGAAGGCGCCACATCGCTGCCGGACCTGGTGGAGCTCGGCGTTCACCCGATCGAAGGCGCCGTACTTGTCGCGGGCATGGCGCTCGAGCTCCTGTCGCCCACAAGTCAAGACCTGTAAGCATCCTGATACAGAGACAGCGCGCAGGAAGCGAGAGGAAGAGGAGAACGAGCAGCGATGCCCTACCTGGAAGACATGCCACGCGGGGTCACCGTGGACCCTCAGCGCCTCGTTCAGCGCACGGTTGAGCGTGGCGCCGTGGCTGCGGAGCTCTCCCCACAGCTCCAGCTCGCCTGGGCGTCGGTGAACACGGGCGGGTCGTCAGGGACCCCCTCCACCTGGGCGGAGTGGCCGACACGGGAAGACGAGGCCTCGGCGCCATGTCCTCGGCCCCCCGCCACCATGTGGCCCTTGCGCCGCCTCACGAGGGCCCCCTCCTGGGACTCTGGGGAGAGTGTGGGGAAGCTCGCCCACTGATCCCACCCGGGCGGCGGGGAGTCATCGTCCGGGACCTCCACCACCACCGCCCGGGAGCCGCCGGCAGGCACCAACCCTTGCGCCGCTTCCGCCGGCACCTCCACTCGCGCCTTCGTGGCCACGGGCGCCCGACGCGGCGCCGTGGCCATCACCTCCGGCCACACCTGCGCAACCACGGGCGCCCGTCCGCCCTCCCCGAGCCGCGACCACGGGCGCCACCGCGGCCGCACCCCGCTCCGCCTCCGCCACGGCCGGCGCCACGCGGCCGCGCCTCCGCCGCGGCGACCCACCGCCGACCGAGTACCCGCCACGGCCGTTGCCGCAGGCTGCGCCTCCGCCGCGACCGGCGCCCGCTCCTCTTCGACGACTACCGGCCGCGCGGCGGCAGGCGGATCCGCTCGCCGAGGCCTCGAGGCCTCGGCCGCGCCTTGCGAGCCCTCGCTCGCCGCCGCCGTGCTTGCCCCGGCCCGTGGCGTCCTCGACGAGCACCGCCGGGTGGGGACGGACGCGTCCGCCCTCAGCACCTGAGCCGGTGCGAGGGGAGGAACGGTTGGCACCACCCTGCCCGAGCACAAACAGAAGGTCAGAACGCCTGATCCGCAACAAACCTAACACAGCAGAGGGGCAAGCCCCTTGCCTCGAAGAGGAGAAGGCACGCTTCCGTTTCCTCGAGGCCTCGGCGGATGAGGCCCGCGCGGCCGACGCGCTGGTCGCGGCGCCCCCTAACGCCTCCGCCGCGCGCACGGGCCCCGCCCGCGCGCGGGCACGCTTGCGCGCGCGCCTCCGCGGCGCGCGCGCGTACCTCCGCGGCTCGCGCCGCCCCCTCGTTGTTGATTGCCCGGCGGCGGGCGCCGTTGCGCCCGCCCCGGCGATGCGTTTGCCCTTGCCGCCGGAGCCGGCTCCGGCGGCGGGGGGCGCGGGGCTCCCACCTATCGGAGGGGCCCCGCGCCCCCGCCTTCTTCCTCCTCGTCCTCCTTAGAGGACGAGTACTCCCTCGGCCTCCGGCGAGGGGAGCCCCCGGCTGCTCGCGCCGCCGGTACTCCTCGCTTCGCCGCTTGCGGCGCCCGCGCGCCGCCTCGCGCGCTCCCTCTTGCGCGGCGCCCGCTCCTGCTCCTGTTGCTGCGCCGCCCGACCAAGCGCGCGGGAGTCGGGGGTAGGTGGAACGGACTTCGCGGCGGTGAAGTTCACCAACTGCATGCGAAAACGTCAAAGGCGCGTCAGGGGGCAGAGGCAACACCAAGAACTAAAACGGAATCAAGAATCACACTTACCAGCGGGCCGGTGGGGAGCATCTCGAACTCCCACGGGGACCGGCCCTGGCGCAGCATCTGGGTGTCGACGGCGTTCCGCGCCCGCGTGAGCGCGTACGCCCGCCCAAGGGGGGTCGGGAGCATCCGCGACCTCGCCAGCGCGACGGGGTCTGCCTCCTCTGTCATCTCGTAGATGTAGAGCGGCCTCTCCATCAGAGGCACGACCCGCCAATGGTGGAGGAAGGCGAGAACGCCCACCGCGGTCAGACCGCTCGTCGCCAGGTTCTTCAGGGCGGCCAGGACCGAGTCCTGCTGCCTCCGATGCTGGGGCGTGGATACCTCGTAGCCCCAGGAGTCGGGCTTCTCCTTGAACACCCGACCGGTGTAGGGGGGGAGGCCGGGCTCGGCGTTGCGCAGGTAGAACCATCCCCGCTCCCAGCCGGCGTTGTTCGTCGTCATGGTGCAGGGGATGTAGTTATTCTTGAACTGCCCCCGCAGGGCGAGCGACATCCCGCGGGTCCTCTGCTCCGTCGTGGGTTGCGTGAAGAGCTCCGCGCGGAAGAGGTGTATCCAGAGCTCCCAGTTGACTGGGATCCCTAGATACCCCTCGCAGACGCCCACGAACGTGGCCGCCTGTGAAATCGCGTTCGGCGCGAAGTTATGCAACTCTACGCCGTAGTAGTGGCAGAGCGCCCGCATGAAGCGGCTCGCCGGCGCGGCGAAGCCGCGCTCGTGGAAGCGGATGAAGCTCAACACATAGCCCTCCGGCGGGTTGGGCGCGTGGTCTCCCGCCGGTGGCACGATCCACTCCGCCGGTCGGCCCTCCTCGTTCGCCGCCAGCTGGCCGGCGGAAACCAGCTCGTTGAGAGCCAGCGGGTTCACCGTCGACCGCTCCCAGGCGTACGGGTCGAGGATCGTGAGGGGTGGAGGCGGCGCCATCAGAAAGAACAAGGAATGCGAGAGCGGAAAACAAGGGGAGGAAGAGGAGCTCTAATGGCGAAGGCGCACGATGGCGAGAGCAAACCGGAGGCGAGAGCATAAGGGGCAAGAACGGCGAAATGCTAAGGTAAAAAACCGCAGTTTTTCCCTCCCCTCAGATTTATAAGCCGCGGGCGAGCTCTCCTGGGCGGACGTCCGGCGCGCATTAACTGCGGGGAATCTTCCTCCTCGCTGACGGGCGGGCCCCACCACGACCGCGGCGGCCACGCCACCGCGAATAAGCCATCATCACGGCGGAGAATGGCAGGGACCATGACAGCGGTCACGTCCGCCTGCCCACTACGCGCGCGCGCGGTTGCAACGCCTAAAAAGGCGCGCCCACGATGCGAAATTACAGCCCCGACTGCATAGCATTTAACGGCTCGGTTCCTTACAAGGTACGTAGAACCCTCGAGCGGCACGAGCTCCTGGCTCGAGACGATGTCAACCCGCTAAAGGGCATTGGCGTGAGAAGGTCGCCTCGGGGCCCGTTTGAAACAAAGCGGGCACCGCAAGCACCCATGCCACGCAAAACCCTCGAGCGGCACGAGCCCCTGACTCGGGACGATGTCAGCCCTCTAAAGGGCACAGGCGTGAGAAAGACGCCCCGGGGCACGTTTGAAAGCAAAGCGGGCACCGTGAGCACCCGTGCCACGCTGTATTACTGATCAGCGCCTCGGGGGCTGGCTCGCCCAAGCCCCTAGATGGTCGCAGATGCCAGGCCGGGAGCGCTTAGCCACCGCCCCGCACCACTGTTACTAATCGGCACCTCGAGGGCCGGCTCACCCGGGCCCCTCGACGGTCGCAAACGCAAAGACGGGGCCGCCCAGGCGCCGCCCCGCACAGCCCTACTGATCAGAGGTTCGAAGCTTGACCCTCGACGGGTTCGAACAAGCGCCCCAGATCGCAGAGTCAGCTAGCCGGGGAATCCCACCGAGGGAGAGCTTACGCTCCCTCGGTCCCTATCGAACGGGACCGAGCCCCACCTAGCAAACCCACGCAAGCGCTTCCATGGACGTGTCTCTGGACCACACAGCCTACCCTTATCGAACGGGGCATGGGCGTCCACTCGAACCACCCGCAGCAGCTCAACGAGGAATCCGCAATTCGCGACCCGCTCGATGGGGGTTGCGGAAACCTCACCCTCCGTCCCGCGGAGGGACGGCGAGGGCGCGTTAAAAGACAAGTCGTAAAGCTCTACCCGATCGCCTCGAACGGGCCCAGGCTCGAGGGCTTGACGCACGGCTACACCTTCTGGATTGCACCCGCCGGAGATAGTGCCAGCGGCGCGTGCGTCACCGAAGCCGGCTGAGATATCGCCGATGCCGATTGAAACATGTACCATGCCCTCTGGCCAACTCTCACGGTTAACCCCTCCAGGAGCTCCCACGCTCCTGCAAGGCTTCGGGGGCTAGACCCGCGGGTCCGCTGACACGGCCCCACGGAAAGCGTTCGCAAAACCAGAAGGGAAGAACGTCCTATCAGTAGGTTCCAGCATCTGCGGGAGCGTCAATGGCAAACCCACAGATGCTCGGGGGCTACTGTCGGGGACAGCCCTGGGGGTCCCCTTTAACAACTAGGAAATCCCCACTTAAAACCCGCAACAAAGCCAAACACACTTTGCCTAACCATGCAGGATACGGCCCATACCGCAGGGATCTCAGCGGCCCACCAAGGCGGCCCTCTCAAAGATCCCCTCGAGCAGGCTTCGCCTCGCTCGAGGATGCGCGCCTCCCTCAGGCGGGCTCCATCCCGTTCGAGGGGGTGCATTTCCCTCGAGCAGGCTCCGCCTCGCTCGAGGACCCGCTCCCCCTCGAGCAGGCTCCGCCTCGCTCGAGGGTCCGCCCGCCCTCGACCGGGGCCCGCCTCGCTCGAGGGCGCCCCCGCAAGCGTGCGCTCGCTCCCGTACACGGGCATTTAACGCCACGACACCGGCGGGACGGCGCCATCATGCGCCGGGGGCACGCGCCCCGGCACCGCCGCACCAACTCCCCGGAGGGAGCCCATCCCCATCCCCGTGGGGGGGGACCGTGCAACGCGGCCGGTGCCCGGTCCCGTGGCCGCCGCCGCCCGCTCCGGTACGGCTAACGCGCCGAGCCCTCGCAGGGGGGCCGGCTGCACCCTCGATTTGCTTTCTTGTGACCTTGCAGGGTTAGGTGGAGGCGCTAGGCCGGTGGGACGCCATCCCCGCCACTGTTGACGGCATGGCTGCCGCCCCCGCGCGTACGAACCGCACGCCGGGCGCTGTGGCAACGGTTCTGGCGCTGCAGAGCGTACGGGGACGGAATGTCGCCCTGCCTGCCACTACGCCTCGTACGGACTGACGCCAGCAGCTCCCTCGAGCCTATCAGAAGACATCACAGCCATCCACCGCCCTTCTACCCTCGAAGCCGCTACTGTTCGGGTACAAGATAGGCCATGATGGCCGGATCGCTGCAAGGATCGTCCGGACGGCCGCCCACTCTACAAGATAGCACGCCACGCCCCTTGACGTAGCTAAATAGCGCGGCGCGCATGTGATTCGCTCCCTCCTTGATCTATAAAAGGGGGACGAACGCCCCCCTGCCGCGGGGGGGGGGGGGGGGGGGGAGACAGACACAACACAACAGGAGACAGGCTGCGCCACGCACTTGCTCTCCAATTCTCCCACAACATCTTCAGCCACTACGCCAGGGACTTGGAAGCCACGCTTCCTCTCCCGCCTTGCTTGTAGCAGCCCCACTACAGGCACCCCCGGTGCTGAGCAATATAGTGCCTTGAGCACACCACTGCTGGACGTACGGCCCCCTCGGCCGGAACCAGGATAAATCCCGTGTCTCTTATTGCTTAGCATCGACCATTGAGGGATAGACCTCGGCGCTTACTACTGGTTAGTGTCGGGACCATATTCCGCACCGACACGAGCAATCAACCATAAAGCATGACATGATGTTCATAAATAACATCCACCATAAAATCATACAAAGATAGCAAGAAGATATTCAAGATCACAAAGCTATCATGAACAAGGTGGCTAGCCTACCATGGTTTTCACACAAGCAAGACACAAGTATATACAAGAGAGGACAAGGGGAAAAGAAAACTCACTATACATGTGTACAAAGGCTTTCAAGAGCCATCCAAAACGGTGTGGAGAACCATCATGTCTCCATTGAGCTCATGTTCTCCAACCGCGTCTCCATACCTACACACAAGGAGACGAGAAAGACCGAGCCTTGGATCCCAAAGGGTTAGCAAGCACGTACTTGGGAATCCAAGATTTGGTCACACGGGTAAGTGGTGCACACAACCTATCATGTGGGTTAGCATGATGCAAATGCCGGTTGGAATGAAAAGCCTTTCGAACACCCTTGGACCCATGCCTCAAAGAAGTCACTCGCGAGGAAAGTCGAGTGCTACCACAAGCAAAAAGGCAAAGATCCTTTGGGGTCGTAGGAGAAGAACCAACACAAGCACCACGGGAAGCATGTCGCGGACCAACACAAGAAACACTAGAAGCATGTCCACGAGCATGGCCTAACTCACTAGAAAGAGTGTCATAAAACCCATCCACAAATCGCGCCTTCTTAGGCTCACAAGTGTTCATGCCATGAGAAGGGCTATGAACAACCAAAGGCCTAGAGGCGCCTCCTCGCCGTATTCTCCTTGCCCGGCGGTAGCAAAAACTCTATTGATGCCCATCCTTCCCACGGTGAGGAGAGCAAGGTGGTACAAAGGCCTATCGAGAGGCGGGGGTCCGAGTGGATGAATCACCATTCTCTTGTAAGTGGGAAGTCCCTTGGGACTTAGAGCATGAAGCATCAACCCCAACATCCAACTTGGTGCCCACATTAGAATCACACGTGCCATGAGAAAGGCTACGTGGCTTCTTAAAAGCTTTGGCATGCACATGTCGCTCGTGCTTCACACGGCGAAAGCAAAACTCAATGGTATGCCCATCCTTCTTGCAAAAGGTGCATTGGAACCTCAGCTTGGGAATATGAGTTCCAAATATGTGGGAGGCACCCTTTCCATTCAAATCACCTTGGGCAACACCGGAAGAAGCAACAAGCTTAGGAGTAGCTATGGGAGAGCTATCCAAAGCACTAGCACACTTACCACCATTCAAAGACTCACACTCAAGAGAAGAAGTCGACTCCGGTTTAGAAGAAGCAAATTTAGAAGCATCAACATCGGAGTGACAAGAGAAGCAAGAATCCAAACCCTTGGCACAAAGACTCTTGCACCTTGTGCGCAAAACCTCATTTTGAGACTTGAGGCGCTCACAAGTACCACATGTCATATTTCTCAAATTATTGATTTCTTCTTCAATGCATTTAGCATATGTGGTACGCAAGAGTTCATTTTCTTTCTCAAGGTTGGCACTCATCTCATCATGCTCAACCAACTTGGTGCTCATATCATCGCGCATGTTCTTTAAAGCCAAAACTTCACTTTCCAAATCAATGCATGAAGTGCAAATGAGACCACATGAACAAGTATCATCATTTACACCCATCAAAGCATCATCATCATCATTATCACAAGAAGTATGGCAAGCATCCTCTACAAGAAACAAAGAGCACTTGCTACAAGGCATGGATGTTATATCACAAATTTCAGCCCTAGCATGCTCAAGATCATCTACACATGTGGTGTGAGTCAATTTTAATTCATTAATTTCAGCATGCAAAGACTCACAAGAAACACATGGTAAAGAAGCACTTGTCTCTAACAAAGCAATCTTACCCCTAGCCATATCAAGCTCATCATTCAAAACAACACAAGAGTTGCAAGGCATAGAAGCATTGGATTTCAACAAGTCAATTTCAGATTGCAAGTTAGCAAGAGATGATCTCAATTCATCATTCTCAAAATCAAGATTGTCACATGCTCTTCTAAAAGCTTCAACATGCATTTTGCGCCAATTAACTTCATCTTTTAATTTCTCATTTTCAGCACACAAGGCATCGCAAGATTTGCAAGGAAAAGAAGCTTTGTAATTTAACATCTTAATTTCAGATTTCAAGCATGCAATGGAAGCAATCAAAGCATCATTTTTAGCATGCATGGTGTTACAAGAAGTGCAAAAATTCAAAGCACGAGACCTCCAATGAGCCATACCACATTTCAACCTAGTAAGAGAGCATTTCATCTTCTCATTCTTCCTACGCAAGGCATCACACAAATCTATGTTTCTCCTATGCAAGTCTCCACAATCACACTCACAATCATCCAACCTATTGCATAGGATCAAGATAACTTTGGCAAGTGTACCTTGGTTCAGGCCTCCTAGCTTGTGGTAGAGCTCGCCTTTCTTGATGTCACCATCTCGATACTCCTCGATGAGAGATATCATCACCTCCATTCCGGCTTCCGCCTCAACCGCCATAGTCCTCCTGCTCAAAGAACCACAAGGAGAAGAACTTGGTGCCATAATCAAAGTACCGGTTAGGATTAGCCGAAAGCAAACTCGAGGAACAAGCAACGATGCAAAGAAAGCACTCAAAATGCCCCAATTCTCTAACAACTACTGACGAGATCAATAGCAAAGGATCTTATCTTTTTCCCAAAATTTTACCACTGAACAAGGAGCACCAAAGATAGAGGCACAAAAAAATTTCAGCTCAAAATAAGGTGAAATGAAGTCTAGAGAAAATCCAGAAGAAACAAGACAAAGCCGCAAGAGACTTAAATGAGGATTTTTCAATTATCTTCTTGATTTTTTCTGAATTTTTGATCACAAGTTATGCCAAAACGGAGCACCGAGCGAAAAGTTATGCCCGTTTTACTGAAGGTATCTCAAGTTATGGTTTTCCAAGGGCACAACTCCAAATCGTCGGACTCAAAACGTGCAAACCAAGGTCGCAAGCAAAAGCACCTCTTTCCTCTAGTCACCCTATGGATTCAAGACTTGTTAGAGCCAAAAGAATCCACAACCGGCTCTGATACCAATTGAAGGATCAGATGGCGACTAGAGAGGGGGGGAGTGAATAGGAGCCGGTAAAAATTCTTCTCAAAGAACCCGGTCACGCACAAGCGATGGAACGAATCACACACCAATCGCCAAAACAATGAGGTTATGGATCAACCTCAAGTCCTAGTAACGATTCCTTGAAGCACACGCGGAAGCACGAAAGAAGGAGGGAGGAATCGAACCAAAGAGCAAAGCGACCGGGCTGCGGCGGACCGTCCCGGCCGGGCGGGCGGGGCGGACGTCCGTGATGGCCGCGCGGACCGTCCGGCGGGTGCGCGGGCCGTCCGCACCCTTGCCGCGGACTGTCCGACCTGAGCCGTGGACCGTCCGTTAAAGCGAACAGAACCACCAGAACCGACTCGAGAAAAACGGACCGTCCGCGAAGACCGGGCGGACCGTCCGCGCGGGCCACGGACCGTCTGCTACTGGAGCTCGGACCGTCCGCAAACCGGCTGCAACGAAAAACCAAAACCAAATCGGATCGAAAGCAAAGCCGAGCAAGAACACGGAGAACACGCGAAGAACACTGTACACGCGGACCGTCCACCTGGCCCTCGCGGACCGTCCGCCAGGCACGAACAGAACTGAAAACTGCTCGACCCCGAAAGTCAACACTCCCAATCCATCACCGGATCTCCCTAACGATAGAAGCTGTTGAGACAAGAGTTTGGGGACATGTAAAGCGTCAACCAAGGATGCTATACCCCAAAACTTTCGTCTCCTAACTCCCTAAATCATCGGGAATCGAGGATCCTTTGAACACCACCAAAAGCTAGAGCACCGAACGAAAATCCTTGAATCGAAGTGGTTTCCCGGTGTTTGAGGGCACAAGATCAATCACAAAGATGCACTAGGCATCCATCCATGTTTCCCTCAAAGAAATCCGGGGAGAAACCCACTCAAATCCGCGGAATCACACCAAGAACAAAGGCACCAAAAACAAGCACGAAAATAGCACAAAAAGAGCTCCGAAAAAGCAATAAAAGAAATTCGGGAATAGAAAGATTGGCACAAGATTTAGAGGATGAAATCACTATGAATATCTTGTCCAATCGATTACAAGCCACTCTTAGAAACCAAATCTAAGATGGCAAAAAGCTCCAATCAAAGAGCGACTCTCACCTCTCTCCCTCTCTCCCAAAGCACTCCAAAATGGAAGAGTACAGCAGCCTCTAGCCCAAGAGTTGGCTGAAAATTGAGCCCCCTCCTCCTATTAGGCCCTCCGAAAAAGACCGAAGTGCCCCTACACTAGGAGTACAACACAAGCCCTCCCAGGGGCATTTTGGTCAACACATGAAGTTCACCATCGGACGGCCGCGCATCCATCAGGCCTTCACGTCCTCCCGACGCAAGCACCTCAATCATGCCGCGTGTCGCCCGCCTCGAAGCTTCCCGACGCACCCGGATATCGTCTCCGTCACGTCAGGCCCCCGGGCTCGGTTTTGAGGCCCAAACCGAGAAACCCTCCTCCGATGGTTTTGTGGCCAAACCACCAAACCCCGCGTACACGGCCCGGCCTCACCACGACAAGCGTCGAGCCCGCCAAGCCTTTCACCTCCGGCACCGGGACGGTCTACTCACTCTTGCCTCGTTCCTTGACTTGGCCACCACCGATGTACCGGCTCCATGTCCACGACTTCGTCTTGCTCTTCTTGCACCATGCGGCTCGCACTTGATCCCGTCGGCCACCGGGTCCCTCGAACCAAGCCTACTTGTCTCTCCACTCCTCGGAGGCCCCGCAAGGCTAAGACCTTTCGCGCTTTGTTCTTCACACCGCACCAACGCAAACCCGGCCCGCAACCAACACCGCCAATACTAGGCCAAGAGTCGGTCCACACAACGTTGTCAACCACTCCTCACGAGTGAATTGACAACACACCACATAAACAATAAGGTAAATACACAAAATAAAACACACACAACACAACTCAACACTACACACACAAAGCTTCAAACCATCCGGTCAATCACTCATCACACACGGACCAAGGTGCTTCTCAACTTGGTTCCTCACCAGGCAGTGAGGGGTGGTTTCCTCGGAGTGGTTACCGAGGTGGTGTTCGTGGTGTTAGTTATGGTAGGAAAGATGGCTTGATGTGTGCTAACCCCACTTTCGAGCAAATGGCTCGGCACTGGTTTTACTCTTTTGGTACTAACCCCAGTGCTGAGTCATTCGTTCGCTCACGTGCTCAGTTTTGAATTTCAGGTGGGAGACTTGAAGAACATTTGGTTGATTGACTCCGGTTGCTCGAGGCATATTGAAGGACCGATTAGGCGACCAGAGAGGGGGGGAGTGAATGGGAGCCGATAAAAATTCTTCTCGAGGGAGATTGAAACTCCGACAAGACGAACTAGCTCGGTCGAACCCCCAAAATCACACGCTCCGCACTTCTACCTCCCGTTTGCCAATACCACATAGCCACTGGAGTGCTACTGGTCCTAGGAACAAACTCTACCAGCAACCACAACACACACGCAGCACCGACAGCGGAAACAACTCGAAAGCCGGCTAACCAGAGGGGGGCGGTTAGACCGGGTATAGGGGGCGGTTAGACCGCCTCCACCTGGCAACCAAGAGATCCTCCGAAACGCCTCTTCCGAGCACCAAAACACACCACGGTTTCACCAACGGAGATCTCTGGTCAAGGCCATGCTAGCTACCGAGAAAATCTTGGTGAAAACCAAAACTTCACCCAAGGGCCTAGGGGCGGTTAGACCGGCTACACCGGGGCGGTCTAACCTCTCGTACCCGGCAATGAACCCCGACCAAGAACACCTAGCAAACCGCACGAGAACGACCCCAAATTTCACCCGGACACTCCTCGATCAAGCCGAACAAACTCACGGAGAGGAAAATCCGGCGAAACAAAACCTTGACCCGGAAACACCCGGGCGGTTAGACCGCCCCCTGTAGGCGGTTAGACCGCCCCTTCCAGAAAACGAACCCGCGGGTCAAACCTCAACTTCCTCGCGCCCGATCTCCCGAATCACTCCACGGATTGCAGCCAAACTTCGGGAATAGCTGGGTTACCTCCTGGGCAACCTCTACCTCAAAGGAATCGACCCGAAACGCTCACAATCAAGAGGAATCGAAGAAATCACTTCTCTAGGTCAAGAACTCGCCCAACTCGAGAAACCACCAAATTGAGTCCGATTCAAAGGGGATTTGGGGGCAAAGTCACCAGCCAAAGAGGCACAAGAACCTCATACGTGACACCCTCCAAAAACCCCAAGAAATCGTCCTCAAAACACCGCCAAAAAGAGCTCCAAAAATCAACACCAAAGAGACGGGAAAACCACCATGAAGAACAACGCCAAACCTTCTATACATGCCATGAATGGTTCGTACAAAGTCTAGCTTGCCACCCAAACATCCATCCCTCTCTCTAGATCTCACATGAAGCTCTCAAGCTAGCCTTCTAAAATCCTAAGGAAAATGGAGAACGAAAAATGGAAAAACCAAATGAGCTAGGGTTCCAAGAGTTGGCTGCCATCCACCCATCTAATGAGTATATATGGAGGCACCCAAAAGACTAAACTACCATTCACTAATAACTAGGGATACATGCCTCTCGAGGGCAGATTTGGAATTCTTGATGTCTTCACCATCGGACGGATGCCCGCCGACCGCACCCAGCGTAGCCTCGACGCAAGCCTTGCGATCCCGACGCGTGTCCTCCGCTTCGAAGCTTCTCGGCGCCGGCGGCCGTGGCGGTCGGACCGCCCCCACTGGGCGGTTAGACCGGCCCGGTGGATCTGGCCGGCCCAAGGCGGTCTGACCGCCCCTCCTTGGCGGTTGAACCGGCCTGGGTGGCCGCACCTCCTCGTCGAGTCTTCGGCCTCGGTTTTGTGGCTCAACCGAGTAACCTAGTGGTTTTCTGGTGAACCACTGCAAACCCCGGGAACTCGGTGTAGCCTCCGCCAATCTCCACTCATGACTCGGCTCCCACGTAGTCCCGGCTCGACCTTGGTTTTGAGGCTCTACCAAGAAACCGTCCTGTTGGTGGAAATCGGGCCCGAAGGGTGGACGCCGACACAACAGCCCCCTGAGTTCTCTCCCTTCCTTCGCTCACTCTCGCAAGGCTCCTAATTCTACTTGAGCGAGGAAAGGAAACGCTGAATCTTAATAAGACTGAACAGGAAACAAAGAAATACTCCGCAGACCGAAGACCGAAGAACTAGCAAGTGCCTTCGGTGCTCTCTTCTCATTACAGTGTGTCCGTTTCATTACAAGGGGTTCACTATTTATAAGAGGCCCCTGGGTATAGTCATTTGCCTCAATTACACCTTTTCCGTTCCTGACAATCCGCTTTAAACACTTTACAAGGGTATAACAGTAAGTCCCCGCGTCGTACAGGCCTCCAGCGTGTCTTCGTACGGCCGAAACGCCTTTACACGCGGCCGCCCTTGTCTCTGCCCCGACCGGAGCCCGCTTTACACGTCGGCAGTGGCCACGTGTCCAGGATCGTCGGCACCTTCGGTGCCGAAGTAGCGACCCCGGACCGGGGGCGTCGGGCCTCCTCGGATGCTTCGTCCGCGCGCGCCGGCCCCGGCCCCGACGCGACGTCCGGGCCGGCGCTCTCCGCCCCCGGCCCCCACAGGCCCTCGTTGCGGAGCACCGCCGCTAGCACCTTCGGCGCCGAAGGTAGGCGCAGCCACAGTGGGTCATCCCTGCACAACAAAACTCATAAGGCATAAGCGGCATCAGTGTTTCGTTAGTGCTCATGCAGCGAAGGGTCTTCTCGCGAGACCGAAGCCGTATGCATGCCGAAGGTTCCCAGCGTGGGCGGGCAAGGGCGATGCTTCCGAAGACCAACTTCCCCAACAGTAGCCCCTCGTCAGTGAGGGCCGTCCTGACTCCGCGTAGGGCCGAACTTACGATCGACCTTAACCGGGTGAAGACCGGTCTTCGGAACTCCCCCGGACGGCCCACGCTGACATGGCGTCCCGAAAAAGACATGCGCTGCCCTCGGCCAAATTTACCGTTGAGAGGGGCCGTCAGTGGGTAAAAAGGTAATTTTGGTCGTCGCCGGCGCGATTATCGGAACTCATTACTATATAAAGGGGGGGCGCCCTTTGGATTACCCCACCCAGCGGCTTCAGCCCCGAGCTTACGACGCGCGAGAGCTCCGAAGGCCTACTGTAAGACTTGCTCCAGCCCCCTTGCTTCTGCTTTCGCTTCGTGCGTAGTTAGTATTGATGGCGCCGAAGCGTAGACGCGATGCTGTCGCGAGGGAGATCGCGAAGACCTACACGTTCGGTCGAAGCCAAATCGACAAGACCGACGTGGAGGCGTTGGTGAAGAAGCGCATGGTCAGGGCCGGCCGAGCCCCCGGCCGTGAGACCGTGCCGCGGCCACGGGACAACGAGGTCGTCATCTTCCGAGATCTTCTGTACGCGGGGCTTCGGTTCCCGCTTCACCCCGCCGTCGTCGACATACTTCGGTACTTCGACATCTACCTTCATCAGCTCACCCCTAATGCCATCCTCCGGCTGTCGGTATACATGTGGATATGCCGGACAACGAAGATCAAGCCCTCCGCCGAAGGCTTCGCTTCGGCGCATCAGGTGCATCACCAGCGGCGGACGGTCTTCGAGGAAGAAGGGGACCAATCTGTGTAGAAGGACTGCCAGTTCGGCTGTCTCAATTTCTCATACAAGACAGGTGTGGTGAGCCCGGTCACCGCATACAGGAACAAGTGGCCTTTGGACGGGCAGCAGCATTGGTTCTACTACACTTTGAGCCCCCCTTCTTCCGGAGGCACCCACCCGCTAGCGACAAAGGAACTCCCGCCCCTGCACGAGTCTTACGTGAAGAACCCTTCGTGTCCGGAGGGGGACGAATTCGTGATGATGCTGCGTCGGTTCGCGCGGAAGTACGGTACTCGCGACATTGTGGAAGAGTACCGCAGCATTCCCGTGTGCCCACTGGTCGACGGCTGGTCCGTGGCCGAAGACGAGTGGGCGGAGGACATCGGTGGCATCCCCTGCCCTGACTGGACAAGGGTCTTCGGCTTTACGGCCGATTGTAAGTTGCTCTGCACCCTTCGGATAGTTGTATTTTGCCACGTCCTTAGTGAGCACAGTGCTGACGAACTTGGCCGTCTTCCTGCAGTGTTGAGGAGAAGGAAAGTGGAGGCGCACGTGGACTTCATCCTCGGCCCCGTCTCACCGAAGGAATACAAGGACACCGTCGCGGAGCTGAACGGGTCCCGGACCAACCGTGTATTCGAGTTTTTCAAGATCGCGCCGCCCGAGCGCGTCGGTTTTGCCAAGCACCGCGAGGCAGCCGAGAAGAAGGCCGCGGCGGTCGCAGCCGCCGAAGCGGACGTGGAGGAGACGGCGACTTCGCCACGCGGCCGCTCCACAAAAGACCGGCGAGGGAGGAGCGCGCTGCGCGCGCCCTTGCGGCCGCCGAAGGGGAAGGCCGGAAGAAACGGGGCGGGCGACCGGCGGACTCGCCGCGTCTCCCAAGAGAACTCGTGTCGTCGACGTGGAGACGGGCGTCGTCGAAGATGTTATAGCCGCCGTGCCCCCGCGCGCGGCCGCGCCTTTGGACATGCCTTCGGCGACGGCGGGGGCGAGGGGGCGCCGGACCGCCGGGTCCCCCTCAGTCCGCAAGAAAAAGATAGTGATGAAGACAGCGATGTCCGCATAGTGTCTTCCATTGGGGACGCGCCGCGCAAGCTGAGCCCCGCCGTCGTCGGCGCCGAAGCCCCCCAAGAGAAAGATGACTCCAGCTCCACCTCCAGCAGCTCGTCTGACACCTCCTCCGAAGGTACCGAGCAGTCGGCCTCCCCTTCAGCCCCCGCCTCCAAGAGAAACGACATCGTTCGCGAAGCGGAGGAGGAGGAGGACGAAGGGCCCGAAAGCAGCAGCTATCGGGTGACGCTAGAGGAGCCCCGGGCCGCCGCTGTTCGTCTTCACGTTCCCGCCGAAGCCAAACTGATTGGCGGGAAGACAATCCGCTTTTTGGGGCTAACGAGTGGTGGGCATGAGCGCCAGTTCCTGGAAGAAGCCGGAGCAAGCTTCTCCATCCCTCATGAAGAGGAATACTATGGGAAGGCGACCGCGGGCGGCCGACGACGCGTGCGGGGACTGTCGGCGAAGGCTTTTATTGTGTCGCGATGCCTCGCCCGAAGGTTGGAGCAGGAGAGCAAGGAGACCAAGGAGAGATCGGTGGCTGCTGTCTCCTCGCTCGAAAACCGAGTGACAGAGCTGGAGGGTCGGCTGGCTGTGGAGCAAGAGCGCTCCCGAAGGCTGCAGGAGGAGAAAGAAAAGTCGGCGAAAAACTCCGAAGCCGCCCTCAGCAAGCTGCGCCACGAGACTGCAAGAGCGCTAAGGAAGACTTGCAGTCTCGGCTCGCTGACATGGAGGCAAAGTTGGCCGAAGCGCAGGAAAAGGTGAGCGAACTGAGTGGGACGCTGGAGCGATATCGCACAGATCACCTTCGGAGCGCGGAGGCCCTTCGTAATGACATACTGCAGGTGCTGGAGCAGTGTAACCTGGATGCGCCACCTGTTCGATTCCCCCGGTGCACCGTTGAGTCATTCTACGAGTGGGTGAACGCGTGTTTCGATCTGATCTCGATGAACACAAAGATCTTTGGGGAGGTCGCGGCTGCAGTGGGGGTTCGCACGCTGGCCTATTCGGTGTGCTCGCTGGTGCCTCCGGATCGCCCATCTTCGGAGAAGACGATTAGCAAGGGGGATCTTCGTCGTCTTACGAAGGACAACTTTGCATGGCCCAGCGACGCGGACTTGGACGTTAGTCAACTCCCAGTGCTCCCCAAAAATCTCGCAAAAAATTTCATGAACACCTTCTTCGCCCAGCGCGGGTACCAACTCACTTTGGACGAGTCCGCTCGCCTTAGTGCCCAGGTGCGCCAAAGCTACTTCCTCCCTATGCTTATGATTGCATTAAAAGTGCCCTTTCGTAACTAACTTGACGTGCTGCCCACGTTGTTTTGCAGATGAAGCCTCGACTGCAGGATCGTGTGTACGACCGTCTCCGGGTTCGGTTTGGCGGCATTCCGCCCTTGCCCCAGTTCATGACGGAGGGGGAGTGGATCGCCATGCCCGGCGTCCCTCTTATCACCGCCGAGGGCTCCGTAGTTGCAGCACCGCAAGGAGGCGAAGCCGCCGGCGTTCCCGAGGACGAAGCTCGCGGCGCCGAGGACATCACGGCACGCACCACCGAAGAGGGGCCTGGGGGCGACGCGCCGGGGGCCGCAGCTGAAGAAGAGGAGGCCGAAGCGACCGTGGGGACTGCCCCTCCGGCACCCGCCGGCCTCGAAGCAGCTTCCGCCACCGAGGAAGAGGTCACACTTGCTCCTGTTGAAGCTGCGGCGGCCGTGGTCCCTACAGAAGGGAACACTGCGGCAGATGCTTCGGACGCGGCGCACGCAGCAGAACTTGAAGCTGCCCTGCTAGCTGCCAGCTCTCCCGGCGGCGAGGAACACGCGGAGGCGGCGATCCTCTGCGGCCCCGTTGCGTCGGTAGGGGCCACCGAAGCTAGCGCCGTGTTGGACGAGGCCCCCGTCGTCGCCGAAGGTGCCGAGGTGTGAAACGCTTCGGGCTAGTGTTTGTAAAGGAGTGAACCAGTCTCCCCTTGAAGGGATGAAATTTTTGTAATGTAAGGCGATGCACGATATCTGCGCGGGTTCCTTCCGTGGCTCTGCGCGAGAGGCCGAAGGTGCGAGCAACTCAACTTTGCCCCTTAACTCACTTTTTGTCGCGCCGAACGTGTGGACGAAGTTTAGCATCCGTCATCCTAATGTTTCGTATGCGGAGTTTTTGTCGTACCGAGCGGAGCGCTACCGCCTTCACAACGAAGCGGCTAAGCGCTTTTTCGCTGAGTTTTCAAGGGATCCCGCGCGTCGGGATGCCATTCTTAGAGAGCGGGCCGCCCGTAGGGCGGCCAAGCGTAAGTTAGTGGACCCCTTCGTTGCCGAAGGGGTCGTTCCGAAAACGGAGCCGATTGAAGAGGGGGTCCTTGGGCCGCTCGAGTATGTATACTTAATTCCTGACACCTCGTCGGACAGCTTCGCAGTGGTGAAGGTGGAGACGGAGGGATCCCCTTCGTATAGACTCTGACCCTGACTTCGGCGCAGGGCGGATGCCTACCGACAGCGAGCTTCGGGAGATGGCTCTGGAGATCATAGACATGGCATATCTTCGGTTGATTGACGAGATCTGTGAGGATGTACTAAACGAGGATTGATCGTTATGTGTGGCTACGGGCTGGCGCGAAGACTTGAAGCACAGGACTTCGGAACTCCCCCGCGGAAGTGTTCGCGGCAGGCCCGAAGCGGATGTCTGACCACGACTTTGTATATTTATTGTACGAGGCAGTATGTGTTGTAACTACACTGTTATTTGTTTTGTAAAGTTATATTGTTTTTTACGATGGGCGTTGAAAGTTGAAGGTGTGGACGAGAGGTGTTTTTGCCTGTCGTTTTCGTGCTGCGTGCTTGATCGTGAAAAACCCTGAGTTCGTTGGGATGAAGCGGCATCGCGCTTCGCCTTTAGAGTTAACGTGTGATGGCTCTCCTTCTTGATCCAAATCTGTGGTGTAAACCACGCGAGGCGGGTTACTCATCGGTCTAGGACGTGGCCGAAAGGCTACTTTGAGTGTGCGTTCACTTCGGCCCAGTCGCGGCCTCGTTTTGTACTAAGTGTTTTTCCTTTGGACAAAAACGATACCAAGCGGTTTTCTTTGGCCACATTGTGGACTTGCTCCGCACCAAGCGGTTTTCTCTTCGGTCAACTCAAGACCGACGCATCGCTCCAGGCGTGTGCTTACTTCGGCCGAATCATGGCCCTGCCCCGCTTCAAGCGGTTTTCTCTTCGGTCAACTCGAGACCGACGCATCTCTCCAGGAGTGCGCTTACTTCGGCCGAATCATGGCCCTGCCCCGCTTCAAGCGGTTTTCTCTTCGGTCAACTCGAGACCGACGCATCGCTCCAGGCGTGCGCTTACTTCGGCCGAATCATGGCCCTGCCCCGCTTCAAGCGGTTTTCTCTTCGGTCAACTCGAGACCGACGCATCGCTCCAGGCGTGCGCTTACTTCGGCCGAATCATGGCCCTGCCCCGCTTCAAGCGGTTTTCTTTTCGGTCAACTCGAGACCGACGCATCGCTCCAGGCGTGCGCTTACGCCCGGCCGAATCATGGCCCTGCCCCGCTTCAAGCGGTTTTCTTTTCGGTCACGACGATAAGTGACAGGCTTGGTGTGTGTGCCCCTAAGGCGATCCGCGCCAAGGCTGTTACTTACCGCGCCGAAGGCCACTTCGGAGACTAGGCCCCCCGGAGGCGGTGGCCTAGCTTCGATAGAGTGGCGAGAGCATTCTTTAAAAAGAAAGGTAAACTGCACACGAAGGGATGGGGGAAAGCTGACTTATATTACATGTCAGAAATCGAAGGGATACAAAGGGCCGCCTCATTAAAAACCTCACACTTCGCGGATCCGGAGAGGAACCACGAAGCTTCCCCCGTGAGGAAAAGAGTACGTCCCCCACTACTTTAATGTACATAGGATACAAGGTCGATATCTTGATCTAAAGGAAAGAGAAACTATGGAAACTCAAAGACTATGCTAAGAACTCGCAGCTGCTTCAGACGAAGTACTTCTGAAGCATATCCACATTCCAGGTGTATGGCTCTTCGTCGCCCGTCAGCCGACGCAGTTTGAAGGCTGCTTCGTTCGCGGTGGCCGTTGCTATGAATGGGCCTTCCCATTTCCCGTGCATCTTCCCCTTCGATTTGCCCTTCGGCACCTTGCGTAGCACTAGGTCCCCTGACCGAATGAGCTTCGGTTTGATTTTCTTGTTTTTCCACCTTCGGGTCTCGTCTTGGTAGGCCAAGAGGTTTTCGGTACCGCCCGTAAGCGGACCTCCTCGATGTTACGAACCGAAGCCTTGAGGTCTTCGTCTCCGGAAGGTGTATTCCTCCAGGTGCCCAGGCACAGTTCTTCGGGCAGCATGGCTTCCTCCTCGTACAGCAGCTTGAAGGGGGAGAACTGGGTAGTTCTGGATGTGGTGGTGTTGTGGGACCAGATTACCCTCGATAGTTCTTCGGCCCATTTGCTCTTGGGTAAGTCAGTGATGTTCCTCTTGATGCCAGCGAAGATGATTCCATTGGCCCGCTCGACCGCCCCGTTGGACTATGGGTGGTAGACCGAAGCGAAGCACAGTTTCGTTCCCAAGTATGCGCAGAATTCCTTGAACTCTGCGCTGTCAAACTGCTTGCCATTATCCACCGTGACCTCGTGAGGGACACCGAAGCGGCACACTATGTTTTACCAGAAGAACTTCTGAATGGTTGCCGATGTGATGCTCAGCAACGGCTTCGCTTCAACCCACTTGGAGAAATATTCAACCGCCACAACCGCGTGAGTGTAGTTTCCAGGTGCCGTGGGTAGCCACCCTCTTGGCGATGACTCCATCTTCGGCCTCATAATATCCTTTGAGCGCCGCTACTATTGGGGCGCGCCAGTCCTCGCTCTGAATGGCGTTCACAAACTTGGGGGTGCTGCTTCGTCGGCTGCGGACCTCGAAGTGGTTGTTTCATAAAAAACATCTGGTGGCAGGGGCTCAAGCAGTGCGGTTGCCTTCGCAATAGCATCGGCCTCCTTGTTGTGATTCTGGGGGGAAACTTCTCACTGTGATGCCGATGAAGAATTTCTCCATGCTTCGGACGGCTTGTAGGTACTTCATCATATCTGGGTTCTTTGCCTTGTAGGTTTTCCCAATATGGCAAGCGACAAGCTCAGAGTCCGTCAGGATGACGAGCCTCCTGGCGCCTACAGCCCTGGACTTCCGAAGTGCGAGCAGCAGGCCTTCATACTCTGCTACATTGTTTGTACAGTTGTCATAGTTCAGCCGCAGGGCATATCGGAGTTTGATGCCCGAAGGGGACTTTAAGACTGCTGCGGCCGCCGAACCAAGGTGGCAGTATGCGCCGTCACCCCGGACTTCCCATATTGGCTGCGTGACTACGCTTCCCCCTTCGGCGCCGAAGGCGTCTAATCGGCTACAAAGTCGGCGAGGACTCGAGATTTTATTGCGCTGCGGCGACGAAGCTTATGACATGCTCCACCAATTACGAGGCCCACTTGCCCATCCACCTCGTTGACTCCTTGTTCTCGAACATGTCCCGAAGGGGGAAAGCTGTGGGCACCGAGACGTTGTGGCTCTGGAAGTAATGCCGAAGCTTCCTTTTTGCCATCACAACCGCATATGCCATCTTTTCCATTTCGGAGTAGAGCAGCTTTGAGCCGCTCAGAGCTTCGGAGACATAGTATATCGGATATTGCCTCAGGACATCTGCCTCCCTGCGCTCTTCCACGAGCACTGCACTAACTGCTGTGTCGGTTGCCGCAATGTACAACAGCAGGTCGGCCTTCGGTGACGGCTTGGTCATTATTGCAGCATCTTCAAGGTATTTCTTGAGTTCATCGAAGGCTTGCTGCTGCTCTGGGCCCCATTGGAAGGCTGAGTTTGCTCGGAGGATCTTGAAAAAGGGCAGGCTTCGCTCGGCGGCTCTTGAGATAAATCGGTTCAACGAGGCGATTCTGCCAGTAAGCCTTTGGACTTCCATTCGGGTGGCTGGGGGCTGCATCCTTCGTAGGGCCTCGATTTTTTGGGGGTTCGCCTGGATGCCCCGCTTGGAAACCATGCAGCCCAACAGTTGCCCTTTCCGGATGCCGAAGATGCATTTCTCTGGGTTAAGCTTGAGGCCATTTTGCCTCATGTTTTCGAAGGTCTCGGTTAGATCTGCAATGTGATCTTGCTCTTTCTCGCTCATGATGACGATGTCGTCGACGTACGCCGAAGCGTTGCGCCCCAGCTGGTTGCCCAGGATCAGCTTCATCATGCGGTTGAAGGTTGACCCGGCGTTGCGCAAGCCTTCGGGCATTCTGACGAAGCAGAAGACACCAAAGGGGGTCGTGAATCCGGTTTTTGCTTCGTCCTCCCTTTGCATCCACACTTGGTGATAGCCGGAGAAGCAATCAAGGAGGCTCAACATGTCACAGCCGGCGGCCTGATCAATAATGACGTCGATCCTTGGCAGTGGAAAGGGGTCCTTCGGGCATGCCTTGTTGAGTTCAGTGAAGTCAATACACATTCTCATATTGCCGTTCTTCTTCGGTACCATGACCACGTTTGCCACCCATATGGGGTATTGGACTTCTCTGATGATTCTTGCGTCGAGCAGCTTTTGTACTTCGGCCTCCGCGGACTTGACTCTATCCGCCGACATGGGCCGCTGCCTCTGCAGCTTCGGTTTAACTCTTGGGTCAGTATTGAGCACGTGTTCTATGACCGAGCGATGAACGCCTGTCAGGTCAGACTTGGACCATGTGAAGACATCTTTGTTGTTACGAAGGAACTGCAAGAGTCGGCCTTCGTCTTCTGCGCTGATCTCAGCGCCTATCATCACGGTTCTGCTTGGCACATCCGCGCATAAGGGGACTGTCTTTGTGACGTCGACAGCCTTCATGCGTTCGGCTTCGGCCCCCTTCATGGACTGCCTCATTTGGGCTTCGGCCTTGTGCTCTTCGGCCACTGCGGCTTCGCTGCTCTCGTCTTCATTGATAACATGGACTTGTCTGTTGTGGACCGAAGTGTTGCGCTCGGCTCTTCGGGCCTCCTCCTGGCTGCCGTAGACTGATATTACTCCTGCCGCCGTCGGTATCTTCATTAGCAGGTACCCTTGGTGGATAACCGCCGCGAACTTGTTTATGGTGTTGCGGCCGAAGATGGTGTTGTATGGGTACGCGAAGTCCACAACATCGAATGTTATGACCTCAGTTCTCATGGTGGCGTCTTGGCCGAAGGATACATTGACATCGATTTTGCCCAGGGCTTCGATTTTTTTGTTGCCAAAGCCGTACAGCGGGTGCTCTGCCTTCTTGAGGTCTTCCTTCTTGATCCCCATGCCGGTGAAACATTGCCAGGTCAGGATATCCGCTGAGCTGCCGTTATCGACGAGGATCCTCCCCACGTCATTGCCGAAGTAGTACTTTGTGTTCTTGCCGATGTTGGCTCTTATGACGAGCGGATCGTTGTGGGGGTAGTGCTGCAGCCTGATGTCGGCTGCCGTGAAGGTTATGGGGACATGGGACCACGACAGGTGAAAATACTTGCCGGAGCAAATATGTGATACGCTTCGGTAGTAGTCTTGGCGCTGCCTCTTTGTCTCGTGGGTTGGCTCATTGGATCCGCCGGAGATCGCATTGATGATGTTGAGCATGCCCGTCATCCCCGAGCTGCTGGGGTCAGGGATCTCTTGCTTTGGTGGGGGTGGTGGTGGGGTTTGGTTGTGGGTGTAGTGTGCTTGATGGTGGGTGGTTGGATTCGGCCACGAAGGCACGAAGACCGAAGGCTGTTGCGTGAGCGGTGGAGGAGGTGGGAGCAAATGCGGCGCGGGGGATGCGTAAGGCTGTGGTGGGTGGAAAGCATGCGCAGGTGCCGAAGGTTGGTAGGGCTGGTGATGGTATGGTGGTGGCAGGGCCCTGAACTGGCCCGCATTTTGGTACTTCATGACATGGTTCACGGCCATGCCTGCTGCCTTCGCCTTCTCCTCCGCCTCCCACTCCATCTTCATCTTGACCGCCGAAGGGCACTGGTGCGTGTGGTGCTGGGCATCGATCCCGTGGAGCCAGCAGAAAAACCGCTCACCGCCGGCCCGCTGCGGCTGGCTATGTTGCTGTGGCTTCGCCCCCCTGTTATGTTTGTATCCGCCCTTGTGCCCGCCGCCCTTGTTCTGGTGCTGATCGGGGGCGCAGACACGTTGTTGATCTGACGGTTCGCTTGCTTCGGCGGCTGGTTATGCCACCCCTTCGGTTGGTCCCACTTGCCCTTGTTGCTTCGCTTCTTTCTTTGCGTTCGCTCGGTCGATCCTTCGGCGGCGGCCTTTGTCAGACTTGCAGTATTCTTGCATGACTTCAAATAACTCTTGCAGAGACTTCGGCTTGACCCTGTCGAGCACATCTTGGCAGTTTCCAACCCTCAGGCCCCCAACGATGGCGTCAATGATGCTGCTTTCGGACACCGTGGGCGCACGTGCTGTCAACTTGACAACCCTGTGGATGTACTCTTGTAGCGAATCGCGGTCCCCCTGGACACACATGTTGACGAGGTCGTTGGAGTCTAGCTCTTCGACCTGCATGCCTTTGAAGCTGGAGAGCAGCTTGTTCCGCAGCTGGAACCAAGATGTTATGTGCCCCTTCGGTATGTTGGCATACCAATATTGGACTTCTCCCTTGAGCGCGAGTATGAGGGCCTTCGCCTTTGTGGTGGCGTCACCTCCGTTGGACTCAACCGCCGCTTCGAACTTCATCAGGAACTCCTTGGGGTCGTAGTCTCCGTCATACTGGGGCAGGGTGTTGGCGTTGAATCGACGAGGCCACGGCGCGCTCTCAAGCTCGACCGAGAGCGGGGACACCGGGACCACGTTACGAAGTGGAGCGTCGTCGGGAGCGAAGTGCTCGTGCACCTGCCCCCTGTCTTGGCGGTGCCCTATGCTTTGTCCTTCGGAGGCATCCTTCTGCTGCCTCCATTGATCCAGCTGAGCCTGCATGGCCTGCAGGGTGAGCCAGGCGTGTTGCTGGGCCGCCGGCGCAGCATGCGCGGCGGGCGTCGGTGTTGGTGCGGGCGGCGTCGGAGCAGCTTGCTGTGGCGGCGTCGCGCCGGCGATCTGGCTTTGCAGCATGGCGAGGTAGCGCTCAGCCTGCCTGATGTTGAAGTCGATGGCGTCGGAGGCGGTGTGGGGTGGAGCCGCATCCTGGTGCTGGGATGGTTGCATCTGCGAGGAGGATGGGCGCGTCTCCTGCTCAGGGTGAGCCGGCACTGACTTGCCAGCGACGAGGGCCCGGATCCTTCGGAGAGCTTCGATGTCTTGCGCCGAAGCCCCCAGCCCCTCGAGGCTGACTTCGAGCATCCCCGAAGCGGTGTGCTCTACCTCCGGCGCGCTCGGCCCGGCACCGGTTCCCGCCGAAGGCTGGACGGCCGAAGGGGATGGGTTGGCGGGCTCCGACACGAGTGGAGGGGTCGCCGCCTGAGCCGTTGCGGCTTCGGCGCCTGCCGAACGTGTCCTGGCCATGTGGTCTTTAGATCTTCCACGAGGTGGGCGCCAAACTGTTGGTGGAAATCGGGCCCGAAGGGTGGACGCCGACACAACAGCCCCCTGAGTTCTCTCCCTTCCTTCGCTCACTCTCGCAAGGCTCCTAATTCTACTTGAGCGAGGAAAGGAAACGCTGAAACTTAATAAGACTGAACAGGAAACAAAGAAATACTCCGCGGACCGAAGACCGAAGAACTGGCAAGTGCCTTCGGTGCTCTCTTCTCATTACAGTGTGTCCGTTTCATTACAAGGGGTTCACTATTTATAGGAGGCCCCTGGGTATAGTCATTTGCCTCAATTACACCTTTTCCGTTCCTGACAATCCGCTTTAAACACTTTACAAGGGTATAACAGTAAGTCCCCGCGTCGTACAGGCCTCCAGCGTGTCTTCGTACGGCCGAAACGCCTTTACACGCGGCCGCCCTTGTCTCTGCCCCAACCGGAGCCCGCTTTACACGTCGGCAGTGGCCACGTGTCCAGGATCGTCGGCACCTTCGGTGCCGAAGTAGCGACCCTGGACCAGGGGCGTCGGGCCTCCTCGGATGCTTCGTCCGCGCCGCCGCTTGCCCCGGACGCGACGTCCCGGCCGGCGCTCTCCACCCCTTGCCCCCACGGGCCCTCGTTGCGGAGCACCGCAGCTAGCACCTTCGGCGCCGAAGGTAGGCGCAGCCACAGTGGGTCATCCCTGCACAACAAAACTCATAAGGCATAAGCGGCATCAGTGTTTCGTTAGTGCTCATGCAGCGAAGGGTCTTCTCGCGAGACAGAAGCCGTATGCATGCCGAAGGTTCCCAACGTGGGCGGGCAAGGGCGATGCTTCCGAAGACCAACTTCCCCAACACGTCCACGACCTCATCTTGCTGTTCATGCCACCATGCGGCCCGCACTTGACCCCGCTGGCCACCGGGTCCCTCGAACGAAGCCTACTTGTCTTCTCCACACCTGGAGGCCTCACCGGCAACGACCTTTCGCGCTTGTTCTTCAGCTGCACCAACACGAGTCAAGCCGCAACCTGCACCTGCAATACTTAGCCAAGAATCAGTCCACACAACGTTGTCAATCACTCATCACACAAGGAAGCGACCATCCACTAGTCCTCGAACCACACATGGTCCTCAATCTCCCCCTTGATGAGTGCATTGACAACACACTCACGTGAAGTAACACAAGAGAAAAGGAAAAGAAAAGAAACAAATAAAAAGAAACCCCAACAAGCGATCGAAAGCCAAAGAAAGGCAAAGAGCAAGATCACTTGAAGAAGACAAGTCTCGGACCCCTTAGGCAAGGGCAACGGCTTGACACATCCGAGACAAAACACAGCTCAAGCAAAGAGCACAAACCACCAAAGCGAAGCTCGAACACCACAAAGAGCTCCCCCTGCACGTATGCAAGCTCCCCCTGAGCCACAGCACACTTCCCCTGAACACATGCAGCAATGCAACTCGGAAATGCAACACAGAACAAAAACTTGCTCACACTGCTTAGGGCGGTTAGACCGCCTGTGCCTGATCTGACCGCCTGGGGGGCGGTTAGACCGCCCCAAGAGACCGGCCCTGCACCAAAATGCTCAAAATTTGCCCTAAACAATTGGAACACCTTCCAAACACTCCCAGGTGCCCAAAACATGCACACACTTCTCCCCCTTGTTGACAATGCATGAATCAAGGCAAAATGCAAAAACTTTCAACATATAGCTTCTCAAATATACAAAATTCATCACAAGGTGCTACACAAGTCCAAAAGAGCAAGTTAGATACTCGACAGGTTCGTAATGACCTTAACTACATGATCACCAAGTTTCACAATCATTGGACAAGGCTAAAAAGGATTTGAGTAATTTTGCGAAATGTTACTCTCTCACAAGCAAATACCTAAACATGAGCAAAACATATCAAAATGGCAAAGCCACTCAAACTTCATGCTAGGACAGCCATTCTAATCATAAGACCATCATAAACACCCAAAAGCACCTCATGTCATGTCAAAGCCACCGAGCCATGTGCCTACTTCTATGTATGAGACTTCTCATTGGTAGGCAACATGCAACGGTTTAGCACCCAAAGCAAATTAATTTCAGCACATATGACATGGGAACATATTTTCCAAGTATTTTTCATTTCATTTTCAGATTTATGATTGGTACATGAAATGTCTTTGCGACAAAAAGGAACTTATGCCCCTCCACAAGATTAAGCAAGAGGGCTAAACATTCATGATGGCAAGTGAGCCTTTGGCCCCATATGATCAATAAACTAGCTATCCAACCACAAAGAAAGCATAGCAAAGCCACTAAAACATGTCAAGATCATATATAGGCATTTACACATGAGAGAGCATGTATGTGACATTTTTCAAAAATTAGCCATCAACCATGGAGCATTCAACAAGATCATCAAGAGCTAAGCCAAACTAACCATAGCATACCAAACAAGCTCACAAGAACATATATAGCAACCCAAGGTGAACAAAGTATATAGGAGAAGCTTTTCCTATCAATGCATATGATACAAAATGCATGCAATCTAAGATACAAGGATGCCTATACATCATGTTACATATGCAATGCCAAATGCAAGAAATGCACAAAGGAAAGCTATACATATGCTACAAAGGAGCTCCCACACACCCAACTCAAGAAATCAAGCACACACCAAGTCCCCCCCCCCCCCCGCAAACGAGTGAAAGTTGCTTGATCTAGGGGTTTGGTGAAAATATCGGCTAGTTGGTCATGTGTGGGTACATGGATCAAAGCTATCTTACCTTTTTCTACGTTGTCTCTCAGGAAATGATACCTCACTTCTATGTGTTTGGTTTTGGAATGAAGCACTGGGTTCTTTGCAACGCTTATGGCATTGGTGCTATCACATTGAAGTGGGACATGGGTATACTCCTCACCAAAGTCACTCATGGTGTAGGTGATCCAAAGGAGCTGAGAGCAACAACTAGCAGCGGCAACATACTCGGCTTCGGTCGTGGATTGAGCAACACTCGACTGCTTGCGGGAAGACCAAAACACCAAAGAAGAACCCAAAAACTGGCAAGTCCCAGAAGTGGACTTCCTATCCAACCGACACCCGGCAAAATCCGCGTCTGAAAAGCCATGAAGCGCCAAAGAAGAGGACGCGGAGTACCAAAAGCCGAAGTCGGGAGTGTGACGCAAGTACCTGAAAATTCTCTTCACTACTTGCCGATGCGAAGTCCTCGGAGACGCTTGAAAACGAGCGCACAGACACACTGAGAACTGTATGTCCGGCCTCGTCGCCGTCAAGTAGAGGAGTGACCCGATCATGCTCCGGTACTCCTTCTGGTTCACGTGTTCACCTTCCTCGTCCGCATCCAGAGCTGTAGTCGTACTCATCGGCGTCGTCATAGCCTTGGAGTCCTCCATCTTGAACTTCCTCACAATGTCCTTGGTGTACTTAGCCTGGTGCACAAATGTTCCTTCGTTTGATTGCTTGATTTGTAGCCCGAGGAAGAACTGCAACTCACCCATCATGCTCATCTCAAACTCCCTGCTCATATCATCTGCAAACCTTGCAACAAGAGAATTAGACGAGCCACCAAAGACAATATCATCCACGTACACCTGCACAATTAGGATATCTCTGCCCTGCCTCAGCAAAAACAAGGTCTGATCGACCTTCCCCATCTCAAAACCTCTCTCAAACAAGAACCCCCTCAACCTGCCATACCAAGCTCTAGGCGCCTGCTTCAACCCATACAGCGCCTTCCTCAACTTGTACACCCGGTGGGGGTACTTCTCACTCTCAAACCCCGGAGGCTGTCTCACATACACTTCTTCCTCCAACACTCCATTCAGAAAAGCACTCTTCACATTCATTTGGTGCAACTTGAACCCTTTAGCCACGGAAAAGGCTAGAAGGATCCTAATCGCCTCCAAACGGGCTACGGGAGCAAAGGTCTCCTCGTAGTCAATCCCCTCCTTCTGACTGAACCCTTGAGCGACAAGTCTCGACTTGTTCCTCACAACCTCACCCTTCTCTCCCTCTTTGTTTTTCCACACCCACTTTGTACCAATCGACTTACACCCTGGGGAGGGTCAACCAACTCCCACACCTGATTTCTCTCAAAGTTCTCCAACTCCTCATGCATCGAGTTAACCCAATTGTGATCAGATAGTGCGTGTCCAATGTCTTTGGGCTCGAAAGAAGCAACAAATGCAGCATGAGCGAAATGGGAATTGTTTCGAACCCTCGACCGTGTAGTGCGTTCATTCATGTCGCCGATGATCCTCGAAGCTGGGTGATCCACTTGAACTCGCCGGGGAGGTTCTCGCCTCGAAGCTACCTCCCCCTCAATATCAGCTTCTCCTCGTTCTTGATTTGTCGTCGTAGATGTAGCAGAGGGTCCATCCATCATCGTAGTCGAAGTAGTGGGTACATGTTCAGCCGGGGGCACCGCACCACCATCTTCATCATCACCATGTTCATGCTCCTCCTCCTGAAAGATCTCCTCGCCAAACTCATCATCACCTGCACACTCAAAGACAAGCCGACTACGTGGCTCGTCTCGTCGAAGGTTACCTCGCAAGTCTCCACGATTTGGTTAGTTTCAAGATTGAGCACACGATATGCTCTAGAATGAGATGCATAACCAAAGAAAATGCCATCGACGGACCTAGCCTCAAACTTATCCAACTTCCCGCCCTTCTTCGAATGAAACACTTGCAACCAAAGACATGGAAGTGACTCACCTTGGGTGTGCGACCATGCATCAACTCATAGCATGTCTTCTTCTTGTGCACTCGAGGTATATCCTGTTCGACACATAGCACGTGGTATTCACCGCCTCAGCCCAATACCTCCTCGGAGTCCTATGCTCATCAAGCATCGTCCGAGCCATCTCGCACAAGGTCCTGTTCTTCCTTTCCACAACACCATTCTGGGGAGGCGTATACGGACTTGAAAACTGGTGTTCAAGACCCAAGTCATGGCAAAAGGTTTCAAAACGAGAGTTCCTGAATTCCGAGCCATTATCACTGCGGATAGCTCGTATGGCATCTCCGTGCCTCTCGTTCCTCAACCTCAAGACTAGATCTCGAACAAAACCAAATGTCTGCCCCTTCTCCTCAAGAAAGAACACCCACGCATACCGAGAATAGTCGTCCACCACAACAAGGACATACCACTTCCCACCCGCAGATCGCACACGAGCCGGGCCAACAAGGTCCATATGGAGCGCTCGCATGGACGCTCAGTCATCACATCGGTGAGAGGCGGGTGAGAAGAGGCCACCATCTTGGCATGCCTACATGGAGCACAAACCAACTCTTTCTCAAGCCTCAACCGTGGCAATCCTCGGACCAAATTGAGTTTACTCAAGCGAGACAAAAGGTCAAAGCTCAAGTGACCCAACTTCCTATGCCACCTCCACAACTCACTCGAAGAACCAGCCAAGAAACAACACTCCACACCCGAAGACTGAGAAAAATCAGCACGAAACACCGGACCCTCGGGAGCGACCATACAAACAAGGTCCCCTCGAGAGTCCACAATCCGAGAACCACCTGGCCGAAACAACACCTCAAAGCCCTCATCCAACAAGCCGGGACACGAAAAGCAAATTGTACCCCGGCGATTGAACAAGAGCAACACGCCTCGAGTGATCTTGTCACTCACTTTTATCTCACCTTCCGAAAGCACACGCCCACGCCCATTGTCCCCAAAGGTGATGTACCTCTTCGTCACCACCGGGACGAGACTTGAGAACCACCCCCTGTCTCCGGTCATATGCCTCGAGCAACCGGAGTCAATCAACCAAATGTTCTTCAAGTCTCTCACCTGAAATTCAAAAACAAGCACGTGAGCGAACAAACGACTCAGCACTGGGGTTAGTACCAAAAGAGGAAAACCAGTGCCGAGCCATTTGCTCGAAAGTGGGGTTAGCACACATCAAGCCATCTTTCCTACCATAACTACCACCACGAACACCACCTCGGTAACCACTCCGAGGAAACCACCCCTCACTGCCTGGAGGAGGACCAAACCCACGGAAGACAACCCGTGGAACGTCCCTCCTCTCCTTCTCAAAGCTACGACCCCTCCCATCCCCGTAGTGAACTTGAGGGGGAGAATGCCTAGCAACCTGACCATCTGTTGTCTCTCCAGACCAACCACCAGCAACTCCACCTCCAGACCTGAAACCTCTCGACTCACCACCTCGAAAACCACTCCGCCCAGAATTTTGGGGGGTGCCGGTTAAACCGCCTAGCCAGGCCGGTCTAACCGCCCCCCTCTGGGCTGGGCCGGTCTGACCGCCTAGCCAGGCCGGTCTGACCGCCCCCTCCAGAACTGCTCCTCGGCTGCGGGAACTTGCATCTCCCCATGCCGGAACTCTTCTCACCACAGCCTTACCCCTGGGCAGTGGAATACGAGGCTTAGGTACACCATGAGAAGGGTTGTACCTATCCTTGTTCGCCCACTCCTTTGCCATCCTCTCTTCCCGCTTCCTCTTGAAGCAAAACTCATCCTTGTGACCCTCTTTCCCAATGGCCACAACGGAACCTCACAAGCTTGGGTTTAGGCTTGGATTGGGGCTGCTCGCTTGGTTTCTCTCCACTCAACTCCTCCACCGATTTCTCCTCACTTGCCTTCTCACTCACTTTCCCAAAGAACAATTTCCCGGAAGTTCTCACAAACTTGATAGGCCTTCGGAGATCATTTGTGGGTGTAGGAAATATAGGTGGAGCTGGGGTTGTGTCTAGTCGGTTCCTAAGATGGTTGGGTTTTGGAGGGAAATCATTTTTGTGGTGGGTTTTTGGTGGCTCCGGGATATTCTCTCCACTTCCTTCACCAACCTTGTTTGCCCCAAGCCCCTCACCATCTTGCCTCTTAAAGACCTCGATCATCATCCTCAACTGAGGCTCATGACCGGACAACCAACCCATGAACTTCCTCAAGTCATCATTCTCATCCTGCAAACGATCAACATAATGTGCAAGCTCCAAATTTTTCAATGCATGCATTTCACAGGTAGAGCAAGATGTAGGCATGGGTTTCTTCAATTTGCCTCTAGCGAACTAGTGTAAGCATGCATCTCATCAATCTTAGCATGCAAAACAGTGCAAGAAGTGCAAGCACCTAGCAAAGCAGGTCTAGACTTAAGCTCAGCCACTTCAACCCTAAGCACATCTAGTTCCTCACACTTGGAGACATGCTTCTCCTTAAACAAAGCAAGATCAGCAAGGAATATGGAGCAATCAGCAAAATCATTATCATCCGAAACAACAGGGCTAGCCTTAAGCGAATCAATCTCAAGCTTGCTATCAAGCACCTGTGTCTCTAGCTTAGCCACTCTAGTCCTAGCATCCTCGAGTGAAGCCCTAAGCTCTTTCCTCATTTTCTTGGCCTCTCTAAGCATGTCATCACAGTTATCAAGCAAAGAGCCAAGCCTCTCATTCTCCTGGCGCAAAAAGGAAAGTTCATCACGCACCTCGTCGTCGGACTCAGAGTCCGAGTCGCTCTGTGTGCTCTTCTTGCTGCCGGAGCTCAGCGCCATGGTGCAGAAGCCATCTCTAGCAAAGCAGCTCAGCCCGCTCAGGTTCTTGGACGACTTCTTGTTCTTGCGGCGATCTCCCTCGTCTTCACTGCTGCTCGAGCTCGAGGTGGAGTACGCGGAACTGGAGTCGACGTCGCTCGCTCCAACCATCGCTCGGGCCTTTCCTCGGCCCTCCTTCTTCCTCGATCGTCGCTCGTCCTTGTACTTGTTCTTGTGCTTGCTCTTGTGGTCGCGCCTCGAACGGTACTTGCCATCGTTCATCCTCGGCTTGTGCTTGTAGCTGTCCTTGTTCTCGGCCTTCTCCGGGCAGTCGGCGACGAAGTGTCCCGGCTTGCCGCACTGGAAGCAGGTCCTCGTGTTCCTCCTCATGTTCACACGGTTCTCGTGCAGCCTCTCGAACCGCCTCGTCAACAGCGCCAGCTCGTCCTCTCCAAGGTCATCAAACTCCTCATCTGGCATAGACATCAAAGAGGAAAACGAGAACATCCTGGTGGATGGGTTAGAGTTAGTCATTCCTTTGGAACCACCAACGAGGGCAAGACTATGGGAGTCAGTCGGTCCCTCGAGCTTGGCAGTCATGCCCCTATCCACCTCAGCCGACTTGAGCTTCGAGAACAGCTCGTTCACCGTCAGAGTATCATACCTCTCCGACTCAACTATGGCCTCGAACTTTCCGCCCCATATCGTACGATCCAAAGAGTGTAAGAGCTTGACCGCTCTATCATGATCATCGTTCGGGAGCACGTCCACATTGACCCTCATGTTGTTCACCACCACCGTGAACCTCTGAAACAAGGCATCGATGGACTCACCGGGGAGATGAGTGAAGTTCTCGTACTCTCTCCGGTAGGTCGCATACATCCGTGCCTGAACTTGGGCGTTCCCAACATGAGCTTCCTTCAACACCGCACAAATCCTACAAGCCAAGTGCTCGGTGTGCACCCGATCGAGCTCAGGCTGACACAAAGCACGAAACAAGTAGTCGACCGCCTTATTGTTGGCGTCGAATCTGTCCCTCGACCCTGGAGCAAGGAAATCCATCGGCTGGACATAGCCTGTGTCCACCGTGACATCCCAAAGCAGCTGACCCTTTCCGCGGAGGAATGCACCCATCCGCTAGCTCCACATCTGATAGTTCTTGCCATCGAAGTGTGGAGGACCCGAACCCCGTTCCTGGTACGCCATCCTTGGATCTTAGACTGGTTAGAGTCAACAAAGACCCGAACCGGCTCTGATACCACTTGAAGGACCGATTAGGCGACAAGAGAGGGGGGGAGTGAATGGGAGCCGATAAAAATTCTTCTTGAGGGAGATTGAAACTCCGACAAGACGAACATGCTCGGTCGAACCCCCGAAATCACACGCTCCGCACTTCTACCTCCCGTTTGCCAAAACCATGTAGCCAATGGAGTGCTACTGGTCCTAGGAACAAACTCTACTAGCAACCACAACACACACGCAGCACCGACAGCGGAAACAACTCGAAAGCCGGCTAACCAGAGGGGGGGTTAGACCGGGTATAGGGGGCGGTTAGACCGCCTCCACCTGGCAACCAAGAGATCCTCCGAAACGCCTCTTCCGAGCACCAAAACACACCACGGTTTCACCAACAGAGATCTCTGGTCAAGGCCATGCTAGCTACTAGAAAATCTTGGAGAAAACCAAAACTTCACCCAAGGGCCTAGGGGCGGTTAGACCGGCTACCTGGGGCGGTCTAACCTCCCGTACCCAAGCAACGAACCCCGACCAAGAACACCTAGCAACCGCACGAGAACGACCCCAAATTTCACCCAGACACTCCTCTTATCAAGCCGAACAAACTCACAGAGGAAAATCCGGCGAAACAAAACCTTGACCCGAAACACCCGGGCGGTTAGACCGCCCCTCGTAGGCGCTTAGACCGCCCCTTCCGTAAAACGAACCCGCGGGTCAAACCTCAACTTCCTCGCGCCCGATCTCCCGAATCACTCCACGGATTGCAGCCAAACTTCGGGAATAGCTGGGTTACCTCCTGGGCAACCTCTACCTCAAAGGAATCGACCCGAATCGCTCACAATCAAGAGGAATCGAAGAAATCGCTTCTCTAGGTCAAGAACTCGCCCAACTCGAGAAACCACAAAATCGAGTTCTATTCAAAGGGGATTTGGGGGCAAAGTCACCAGCCAAAGAGGCACAAGAACCTCATACGTGACACCCTCCAAAAACCCCAAGAAATCGTCCTCAAAACACCACCAAAAAGAGCTCTGAAAATCAACACCAAAGAGACGGGAAAACCACCATGAAGAAGAATGCCAAACCTTCTATACATGCCATGAATGGTTCGTACAAGGTCTAGCTTGCCACCCAAACATCCATCCCTCTCTCTAGATCTCACATGAAGCTCTGAAGCTAGCCATCCATCTAATGAGTTCCAAGAGTTGGCTGCCATCCACCCATCTAATGAGTATATATGGAGGCACCCAAAAGACTAAACTACCCTTCACTAATAACTAGGGATACATGCCCCTCGAGGGCAGATTTGGAATTCTTGATGTCTTCACCATCGGACGGATGCCCGGCGACCGCACCCAGTGTAGCCTCGACGAAAGCCTTGCGATCCCGACGCGTGTCCTCCGCTTCGAAGCTTCTCGGCGCCGGCGGCCAGGGCGGTCAGACCGCCCCCCTGGGTGGTTAGACCGGCCCGGTGGATCTGACCGGCCCCAGCGGTCTGACCGCCCCTCCTGGGCGGTTGAACCGGCCTGGGTGGCCGCACCTCCTCGTCGAGTCTTCGGCCTCGTTTTGTGGCTTAACCGAGTAACCCAGTGGTTTTCTGGTGAACCACTGCAAACCCCGCGAACTCGGTGTAGCCTCCGCCAATCTCCACTCATGACTCGGCTCCCACGTAGTCCCGGCTCGACCTTGGTTTTGAGGCTCTACCAAGAAACCGTCCACGACCTCATCTTGCTGTTCATGCCACCATGCGGCCCGCACTTGACCCCGCTGGCCACCGGGTCCCTCGAACGAAGCCTACTTGTCTTCTCCACACCTGGAGGCCTCACCGGCAACGACCTTTCACGCTTGTTCTTCACCTGCACCAACACGAGTCAAGCCGCAACCTGCACCTGCAATACTTAGCCAAGAATCAGTCCACACAACGTTGTCAATCACTCATCACACAAGGAAGCGACCATCCACCGGTCCTTGAACCACACATGGTCCTCACATATGACTGGAGACAGGGGGTGGTTCTCAAGTCTCGTCCCGGTGGTGACGAAGAGGTACATCACTTTTGGGGACAATGGGCGTGGGCGTGTGCTTTCAGAAGGTGAGATAAAAGTGAGTGACAAAATCACTCTAAGGCGTGTTGCTCTAGTTCAATCGCTGGGGTACAATTTTCTTTCTGTGTCCCAGTTGCTGGATGAGGGTTTTGAGGTGTTGTTTCGGCCAGGTGGTTCTCGGATTTTAGACTCTGGAGGGGACCTTGTTTGTATGGTCGTTCCCGAGGGTCAGGTGTTTCGTGCTGATTTTTCTCAATCTTCGGGTGTGGAGCATTGTTTCTTGGCTGGTTCTTCGAGTGAGTTGTGGAGGTGTCATAGGAAGTTGGGTCACTTGAGCTTTGACCTATTGTCTCGCTTGAGTAAACTCAATTTGGTCAGAGGATTGCCATGGTTGAGGCTTGAGAAAGAGTTGGTTTGTGCGCCGTGTAGGCATGCCAAGATGGTAGCCTCTTCTCACCCGCCTCTCACCGATGTGATGACTGAGCATCCATGCGAGCTGCTCCATATGCACCTTGTTGGCCCAGCTCGTGTGTGATCTGCGGGTGGGAAGTGGTATGTCCTTGTTGTGGTGGACGACTATTCTCGGTATGCGTGGGTGTTCTTTCTTGAGGATAAGGGGGGAGACGTTTGGTTTTGTTCGAGATCTAGTCTTGAGGTTGAGGAACGAGAGGCACGGAGATGCCATACGAGCTATCCGCAGTGATAATGGCTCGGAATTCAGAAACTCTCGTTTTGAAACCTTTTGCCATGACTTGGGTCTTGAGCACCAGTTTTCGAGTCCGTATACGCCTCCCCAGAATGGTGTTGTGGAAAGGAAGAATAGGACCTTGTGCGAGATGGCTCGGACGATGCTTGATGAGCATCGGACTCCGAGGAGGTATTGAGCTGAGGCGGTGAATACCGCGTGCTATGTGTCGAACAGGATATACCTCAGAGTGCATAAGAAGAAGACATGCTATGAGTTGATGCATGGTCGCACACCCAAGGTGAGTCACTTCCATGTCTTTGGTTCCAAGTGTTTCATTCTGAAGAAGGGCAGGAAGTTGGATAAGTTTGAGGCTAGGTCTGTCGATGGTATTTTCTTTGGTTATGCATCTCATTCTAGAGCATATCGTGTGCTCAATCTTGAAACTAACCAAATCGTGGAGACTTGCGAGGTAACCTTCGACGAGACAGAGCCATGTAGTCAACTTGTCTTTGAGTGTGCAGGTGATGATGAGCTTGGCGAGGAGATCTTTTAGGAGGAGGAGCATGAACATGGAGACGATGAGGATGGCGTTGCAGTGCCCCCGGCTGAACATGTACCCACTACTTCGACTACGGTGATGGACGGACCCTCTACTACCCCTACGACGACAAATCAAGAATGAGGAGAAGCTGATGTTGAGGGGGAGATAGCATCGAGGCGAGAACCTCCCCGGCGGGTACAAGTGGATCACCCAGCTTCGAGGATCATCGGCGACATTAATGAACGCACTACACGGTCGAGGGTTCGAGACAATTCCCATTTCGCTCATGCTGCATTTGTTGCTACTTTTGAGCCCAAAGACATTGGACACGATCTATCTGATCACAATTGGGTTAATTCGATGCATGAGGAGTTGGAGAACTTTGAGAGGAATTAGGTGTGGGAGTTGGTTGACCCTCCTCCAGGGTGTAAGCCGATTGGTACAAAGTTGGTGTGGAAAAACAAAGAGGGAGAGAAAGGTGAAGTTGTGAGGAACAAGTCGAGGCTTGTTGCTCAGGGGTTTAGTCAGAAGGAGGGGATCGACTACGAGGAGACCGTTGCTGCCGTAGCCCGTTTGGAGGCGATTATGATCCTTCTAGCCTTTTCCGTGGCTAAAGGGTTCAAGCTGCACCAAATGGATGTGAAGAGTGCTCTCCTGAATGATGTGTTCGAGGGAGAAGTGTATGTGAGGCATCCTCCGGGGTCTGAGAGTGAGAAGTACCCCCACCGGGTGTACAAGTTGAGGAAGGCGCTGTATGGGTTGAAGCAGGCGCCTAGAGCTTGGTATGGTAGGTTGAGGGGGTTCTTGTTTGAGAGAGGTTTTGAGATGGGGAGCGTCGATCAAACCTTGTTTTTGCTGAGGCAGGGCAGAGATATCCTGATTGTGCAGGTGTACGTGGATGATATTGTCTTTGGTGGCTCGTCTAACTCTCTTGTTGCAAGGTTTGCAGATGATATGAGCAGGGAATTTGAGATGAGCATGATGGGCGAGTTGCAGTTCTTCCTCGGGCTACAAGGCAAGCAATCAAAGGAAGGAACATTTGTGCACCAGGCTAAGTACACCAAGGATATTGTGCGGAAGTTCAAGATGGAGGACTCCAAGGCTATGACGATGCCGATGAGTACGATTACAGCTCTTGATGCGGATGAGGAAGGCGAGCACGTGGACCAGAAGGAGTACCGAAGCATGATCGGGTCACTCCTCTACTTGACGGCGATGAGGCCAGACATACAGTTCTCGGTGTGTCTGTGCGCTTGTTTTCAAGCGTCTCCGAGGACTTCGCATCGGCAAGCGGTGAAGCGGATTTTCAGGTACTTGCGTCACACTCCCAACTTCGGCCTCTTCTTTGGCGCTTCTTTGGTTTTTCAGACGCGGATTTTGCCGGGTGTCGGTTGGATAGGAAGTCCACTTCTGGTACTTGCCAGTTTTTGGGTTCCTCTTTAGTGTCTTGGTCTTCCCGCAAACAATCGAGTGCTGCTCAATCCACTACCGAGGCCGAGTATGTTGCCGCTGCTAGTTGTTGCTCTCAGCTCATTTGGATTTCATACACCATGAGTGACTTTGGTGAGGAGTATACCCATGACCCACTTCAATGTGATAGCACCAGTGCCATAATGAAGGATCAGATGGCAACTAGAGAGGGGGTGAGTGAATAGGAGTCGGTAAAAATTCTTCTCAAAGAACCCGGCCTATACCCTAGTCAAATCCCGGTCTCACACAAGTGATGGATTGAATCACACGTCCATCACCAAGACAACGAGGTTATGGATCAACCTCTAGTCTTAGGAACGATTCCTTGAAGCACACGCGAAAGCACAAGAAAGGAAGGGAGGAATCGAACAAAGAAGCAAAGCACACAGGCTCTAGTGGACCGTCCGGCCAGGAGGGGCGGACCGTCCGCACGGGCCTCGCGGACCGTCCGGCTCGCCGCTGCGCGCGACCGTCCGCACACACACCGCGGACTGTCCGCCCCTGCACCGCGGACCATCCGTTAAAGCGACCAGAACCAACCCGAGAAAACGGACCGTCCGCAAAGGCCAGGCGGATCGTCCGCGCGGGTCCCGGACCGTCCGCTACTGAAGCTCGGACCGTCTGCAAACCGGCTGCAATGAAAACCTAAAGCAAAACCAGATCGAAGCGAAGCAAAGCAAGAACACGAAGAACACCGCGACGAACTGGAGCAGCGCGGACTGTCCGCCTGGTCCTCGCGGACCGTCCGCGTGGTGCGGACAAAGCAGAAAACGCACGACCCCGAAAGTCAACTTCCCCAAATCATCATCGGATTTCCCAAATGGTTGAAGCTGTGGAGACAATGGTTTGGGGACTTGAAAAGCGTCACACAAGGACGCTATAGCCCAAAAATCTTGCCTCCTAACTCCCTAAATCACCGGGAATCGCGAATCCTTTGAGCACCACCAAAAGCTAGAGCACCGAACGAAAATCCTCGAATCGAAGGGGTTTCCCGGCGTTTGAGGGCACAAGATCAATCACAAAGATGCACAAGACATCTATCCATATTTTCCTCAAAGAAATCCAAGGAGAAACCCACTCAAATCCGCGGAATCACACCGAGAACAAAGCCACCAAAACAAGCACAAAAATACCACGAAAAACACAACTCCGAATCTTTGTATACAAACCAAGAAAGATTCACAAGGTCTAGCATGCCGCCCTAGCATCCATCCCTCTCTACAAATCTCTCATGAAGCTATCATGCTAACCTAGAGAAAATATAGGAAAAATAGCTACGAAAATGAGAAATGGGAGGGGGGAAATGAAACTCTAAGTCCCGGAGAGAGAGAGAGCCATCCACACACACTCATGGCTTATATATCAGGTCCCGCCGGAGTGGTAAATGACTCGACTACCCCTAACTTAACTACTGGCGATACAACCCACGTAGGGGCATTTAGGTAATGTTTGTAGGTCTTGCAATGGGACGGCCATGCCTTTGCCGCACCCCGCGTCCTCCCGACGCAAGCCATGCGATCCCGCCGCGTGTCCTCCGCCTCGAAGCTTCCCGACACACCCGGATCCCGTCTCCGTCATGTTGGGCCCTCGGACTTGGTTTTGAGGCACAAACCAAGAAACCGTCCTCCGATGGTTTTGTGGGCAAACCACCAAACCCCGCGTGCTCGGTCCGGCCTCCTGCCAAACCAGTTGACTCGACCGCCACCGTGCACCGGCTCGATTGTCCATGACTTCGTCTTGCTCGTGTCGCCACCATGTGGCCCGCACCCAGTCCTGCTGTCCACCGGGTCCCTCGAACCGAGCCTACTTGTCTCTCCATCTCCCGGAGGCCCCTCAAGGCTGAAGACCATTCGTGCCCGTTCTTCACCTGCAACAACACAAACTAGGCCGCAGCCTACACCTGCGCACTAAGCCAAGAGTCAGTCCAACACCCGTTGTCAATCACTCATCACTGAGGAGCGGTCATCCATCGACCACCGGGACGCTCCTGGTCCTCAATCCCCCCTTGAAGAGTGCATTGACAACACACAACGCGAAATGAAATTCAGAGAAAGAAAGAAAAGAAGAAAGAAGAAAGAAAAACAAAGAAGCTCAACTCATGACCAAAACCAAAGAAAGGCAAAGAAAGGTCAAAAGCCAAGCAAAGCACAAACTCCACACGGAAAATAGCAAGAAAGCTCCCCCTGAACATGTGGATGCAAACTTCCAAATTTCAGCTCACCTCTGCTGAATTTTCATTAAGCTCACCTCTTCTCCCCCTTGTTGATAATGTATGAATCAAGGTGAAAATGCAGAAATGCAAAACAAAGCATATAAACATCTACATGAGCTTCTCAAATAGGCCAAATCTAGTGTCAAAGGCTAAAAATGAGACAAAGATCACACATATGAATCATGGCATAGTCAAAGCATTTTTCAAGCAATACACACTTCTTTTCAAAATTAAATCATTTCATGGTACATGAAGTGCCTTTGCGGCAAAAAGAAGCTTATGCTCCTCCATGAATGCAACATAGGCTAAACATTTACAATGATATTCGGCCTTTGGCCCAAATGCAAGAACAAGGTATCCAAGCACAATCTAAGCATGAAAAACACATTTAGACCAAACTGTGACATGGATACACTACTACACACGAGTGGAGGACATTTCACCAAAAATTAGTCAAGATTAGCATTTATTTCAAAAAGGGCTATCTCACCACACATATATCTCAAATATTCCAAGAGCATAGCCTCACATCACCATTTATCCACACATATGACCAATATCTCACAAATAGCCAAAGAGACTCAAATAAGGCATATGAAAGAAGCTCATCATCCTAAAATGCAATATGATACAAATGCAACATGATATATGACAAGATGGCTATCCTACCATAGTTTATAAGCAAATCATATATATACATCAAAGTAAACATGGTATGATACATATTATACAAAAAGGAATCCCCCAAGAATCAACTAGAAAGGGCAACAAACCGCAAGTTCCCCCCGCAAGCACAAATGTACCTTGGTCGAGAGGCTTTGTGAAAATGTCTGCAAGCTGATCTTGGGTAGGGACATGGCTCAACACAATGGTTCCTTTCTCCACATTGTCCCTCACAAAATGATACCTCACTTCTATGTGTTTGGTTCTGGAGTGAAGCACTGGGTTTTTGGCTACGCTTATGGCACTGGTGCTATCACAAAGAAGTGGAATCTGGGTGCACTCCTCACCAAAGTCTCTCAAAGTGTATGAAATCCACAACAGCTGGGAACAACAACTCGCGGCTGCAACATACTCCGCCTCGGTGGTAGACTGAGCTACACTAGACTGCTTGCGGGAAGACCATGAAACCAACGAAGAACCAAAAAACTGGCAAGTACCAGAAGTAGACTTCCTCTCGACTCGACAACCAGCAAAATCCGCATCGGAAAAACCATGAAATGAAAGAGTCGAGGAGGACGAATACTAAAGGCAAAGACCAGGGGCAGACTGTAGGTACCTGAAAATCCTCTTGACGGCCTCTCGATGTGATGTACTCGGCGAAGCCTGAAAACGAGCGCACAGACACACACTGAACTGTATGTCTGGCCTCGTCGCCGTCAGGTAGAGGAGGGAGCCGATCATGCTCCCGTACTCCCACTGGTCCACTGGTTCTCTGTCCTCATCCGCATCCAAAGGGGCCGTACTCCCCATGGGAGTCGACATCGGCTTCACATCTTGCATTTGGAACTTCCTCAGCATGTCTTTCATGTACTTGGTCTGGTGCACGAATGTTCCATCCTTCACTTGCTTGATGTGCAGCCCGAGAAAATACTGCAACTCGCCCATCATGCTCATCTCGAACTCCCTGCTCATCACATCTGCAAACTTGGCAACAAGGTTATGTGACGAGCCACCAAAGACAATATCATCCACGTATATCTGAACAATCAACAGGTCATTTCCATGCTTGAGGAGAAACAAGGTCCTATCCACGGTACCCATCACAAACCCTCTGCTCAACAGAAAACCTCTCAATCTCCCATACCAAGCACGGGGTGCCTGTTTCAACCCATACAGAGCCCTTTTCAACCTGTACACCCCGTGTGGGTACAACTCGCTCTCAAACCCAGGTGGCTGCTTCACATACACCTCCTCCTCTATGACCCCATTCAGAAAGGCACTCTTCACATCCATCTGAAACAACTTTAACCCTTTAGCCACGGCAAAGGCTAGAAGGATCCAAATTGCCTCAAGACGGGCCACAGGAGCAAAGGTCTCCTCATAGTCGATCCCCTCCTTCTGACTAAACCCCTGAGCAACAAGTCTGGACTTGTTCCTCACAACCATCCCATTCTCTCCCTCTTTGTTCTTCCAAACCCACTTGGTTCCTACGGGATGCCAATTTGGAGGTGGTTCAACTAACTCCCACACCTGGTTCCTCTCAAAGTTTTCCAACTCCTCATGCATAGAATTGACCCAGTTTGCATCAGATAAAGCATGTCCAATGTCCTTGGGCTCAAAGGTGGCAACAAAAGCAGCATGAGCAAAATGAGAGGAATTTCTGGACCTTGACCGTGTAGTACGTTCATTGATGTCCCCAATGATCTTCGACAGGGGATGCACTTCCTGAATCCGCCAGGGAGCCTCACGCCTTGAGACTACATCCCCCTCAAGTTCAGCTTCTCTCGCCTGGTCCTCTTGTAGCACCGTCGTTGTCCATGATACGGTCCACACTGCGTAGTGGTCGTAGGGGAAGTGGTGGGTACACCCTCAGCTTCAGGCGCATAGTTCTCTCCATCATCATCTCTAGCTTCATCCTTCTCCTCTTCAAAGAGGTCCTCGGCCATCACCTCTTCACCTGCACATTCAAAGCCAAGAGAGGTACATCGCACTGGCTCGTCGAAGGTTACCTCGCAAGTTTCCATGATTTTGTTAGTCTCAAGGTTAAGCACCCTATATGCTCTAGAATGGTTAGCATATCCAAAGAAAATCCCATCACTAGACCTAGCCTCAAACTTGTCGAGTTTTCCCTTCTTAAGAATAAAGCACTTGCAGCCAAAGACTCGGAAATGACTCACCTTGGGTGCCCGACCATGCATCAGCTCATAACAGGTCTTCTTCTTGAAAGCTCGCAAGAAAATCTCGTTAGAGACATGACAAGCCGTATTGACCGCCTCAGCCCAATACCTCCTAGGAGTACTGTGCTCATCGAGCATCGTCCTAGCCATCTCACAAAGAGTCCGATTTTTCCTTTCCACAACTCCATTTTGAGGGGGCACATAAGGGGTCGAATACTGATGTTCAAGACCTAGATCACGACAAAAGGCATCAAAACGAGAGTTCTTGAACTCTGAGCCATTATCACTGCGGACAGCTCGAATGGCATTCCCATGCCTCTCGTTTCTCAACCTCACGATCAGATCTCGAACAAAACCAAATGTCTCACTCTTGTCTTCCAAGAAGAACACCCAGGCGTAGCGAGAGTAATCGTCCACCACAACAAGGACCTACCACTTCCCACCCACCGAGCGAACTCGAGCTGGCCCAACAAGGTCCATGTGCAACAGTTCTGTCGGACGCTCGGTCATGACATCGGTCAGGGGTGGATGGGGAGTGGCTACCATCTTGCCATGCCTACGCGAAGCACAAACCAAATCCTTCTCAAGCTTCAACCTCGGCAATCCTCGGACAAGGTCAAGACCACTCAAGCGGGAAACCAAATCAAAGCTCAAGTGTCCCAACCGCCTATGCCATTTCCACAAATCAGAAGAAGGACCGGCCATCAAACAACGAGCGAGGACCCAAAGAACGAGAGAAATCGACCCCGAAAATCCGACCCTCGGGGATGATCATACGACAAGATCACCTCGAGAATCCAAAGAAACGAGACTCACCAGACTTGAAACGCACCTCAAAACCCTCATCAAGCAACTGAGAAACCGAAAGCAAATTGAAACCCAAAGACTTCACAAGAGCAACTCTCTTCAATGTTACCTTGTTACTCACATGCACAACACCCTCAGAAATCACCCTTCGTCGTCCATTGTCCCCAAATGTGATGTACAACTTTTCCTTCACTGGGGTGAGGCTGGAGAACCACTTCTTTTCTCCGGTCATGTGTCGAGAACATCCGGAGTCGATCAACCAAATGTTCTCCAAGCCTCCTGCCTGTAGTCAGAAACAAGAACAAGAGTGAGCTAGCGACTCGACATTGGGGTTAGTACAAAGAAAGTTAAACCAGTGTCGAGCCATCTGCTCAAAAGAGGGGTTAGCAAACATCATTCCCTTGCCACCAAACTTCCCATGTCCCATGGAAGGAGTACGAGCACCACGAGGGGAAAACGTGGTCCGTAGTTCCTCTGGAAGCCAAAGCTGCGATCATCTCCCCTAAACCCGTATTGAGGACGAGTAGGAGGACGTCCAACAAAACCACCACGAGCCCGACCAAACCTCTCACCAGCACGCACACCATCATCTCTCCTCTCAAACCTCGCACCACCACCTCTCTGTGGGAACCTGCCAACACTTCTCACACTCCCCATACCCCGTGGAAGTGGCACTCTAGGCTCAGGAATACCATGAGACTGGCGATACCTGTCCTGGTTTGCTTGCTCCTTAGCAAGCCTCTCATCCCTCTTCCTCTTGTAACAAAACTCTGCAAGATGCCTCTCCTTGCCACGATACTCACACCTGAAGGGGATGGGTTTTGGTTTTGGCTCTGGCTTCTCTCTAGGCTTCTCACCCTTCTCACACACAAACCTCATCGGTTTCTGGAAGTCATTTGTCTTAGGTGGGAATTTGGGTGGATCTTGGGTTGTGTCAAGCTTGTTGCAAAGGTGGTTGGGCTTTGGTGTGAAAGAGTTCTTTGGTGCTTTTGGAAGTGCGACTTGGATGTCTCTGATCACCTCAAACTCGGGGTTAGACTCAACACACTTCTCATACACACTCTCCCCACTATTCTCTCCCACTTTTTCACCCAACTTCTCAAACCCCAAACCACGACCATCAGCTCTATTGAGATCCTCAATCATGATTTTCAATTGAGGTTCCTGCCGAGACAACCAACCCAACACCTTCCTCAAATAGTCATTCTCCTCATAGATGACATCCAAATGGGAAGTAAGTTCAAGATTGCGCAAAGTAACTTCATCACAGCTAGAGCATGCATTTGCAGCAGGAGATTTCAAAGATGCTTCCAAAGAACTAATGGTAGAACGAGCATCAACAAGCTTAGCATGCATAGTAGGACATGATTTACATGCACCAAGCAAAGTAGGTCTAGCCTTCAGCTCATCATACTCAGTCCTAAGAGCATCTAGTTTTGCCGAAGTAGAAGCATTCTTCTCATTAAGCAACTTGATCTCATTCAACCATGCATCACACTCAAGACACTCAACATCATCAGGAGTAGTAGGAGCAAGTTTCAAATAGTCATTCTCAAGTTTCAATTCAAGCAATTTAGACTCTAACTTTCCTACTTTCTCACTAGCATTCTCAAGTTGAGCCCTAAGATCTTTTCTCATCCTTTTGGCATCTCTCAACACACTATCACGATTGTCAATCAAGCCATTCAACCTAGTGATCTCAGTAAGCAAAGAGTCGGGGTCACGATTTACCTCATCCTCCGAGTCGGAGTCGCTGTCTTCCTTGTCGCTCTTCTTGCTGCTCGAGCTATGGGCCATGCCACAAAAGCCTTCAAGCGCCACACAGCTCAATCCACTGAGGTTCCGGCTTACACTCTTCTTGCCCCTTGCGCCTCCCGGTGTTTTCATCTTCACTGCTTGAGCTCGACTGCGCGTCGCTTGAGCTCGAGTCGACGTCGCTTGCACCGGCCACCATGGCTCTTGCCTTGTTCTTCTTGTAGCCGCCCTTGCTTGGTCGCCGCTTGTCCTTGTCCTTGCTCTTGGACTTGCTGATGTGCTTGCCCTTGGAGGCGTACTTGTCTTCACGCCTCGGGTGCGCCTTGTGCTTGTTCATCTTGTACTTGTTCTCCTCCACTTCCGGGCACTCGGCGATGAAGTGGCCACGCTTGACACACTTGTAGCACGTCCCTGAGCTCTGCCTTGCATTCCTCCGACTCTCGTGTAGTCGATCAAACCTTCTTGAGAGCAAGGCCAGCTCCTCCTCGCCCAGAACATCAAACTCCTCATCTGGAATAGACATAAGAGAAGACAAGGAAAACTGTCGACAGGAAGGGTTAGATTTTCCCTTTGATCCGCCCAAAAGAGCAAGACTATGGTCAGTCGAGCCCTCATGCTTGGATTGCAACTTCCTATCAGCCTCAGCCGACTTGAGCTTAGAAAAGAGGTCATCCAACTTAATAGTCAAATATTGCCCAGACTCCTTGATGGCCTCAAACTTAGCACCCCAAACATTTGGGTCCAAGACATGCAAGAGCTTCAAAGCCTGATCATGCTCGGTGTAAGGAAAATCCTCAACATTAGCTTTCATGTTGTTCACGATGGCGGTGAACCTGTGAAACATCGCATCAATGTCCTCACCGAGAAGTTGAGTGAAGTCCTCATATTGCATCCGGTAAGAGACAAAGAGGCGAGCCTTCACATGGTTATCAGCACCGTGAGCAACCAACAACTTCTCCCAAATTTTCCAAGCAAGATTCAAATGGCGAACACGCTCAAACTCAGGATCACACAAGCTCCGAACCAAGTGATCAACGGCTTTTGTATTAGCCTCATACTTAGCCTTAGCACCGACATCGGTCACCATAAGAGTATGGATGTTGACCGGAATAGCATAGGTCTTGTCAAGCACAATGAAATCCAACAGCTTTCCACAAAAAAAGATCATCATACGAGCCGCCCACTTGTGGTAACCTTTGCCATCGAAGTGCGGTGGACCGACCCGCTCAACGTACACCATCTTAGGATTCAAGACTTGTCAAAGTCGCAAAGAATTCGGCACCAAGCTTTCATACCAATTGAAGGATCAGATGGCAACTAGAGAGGGGGGAGTGAATAGGAGCCAGTAAAAATTCTTCTCAAAGAACCTGGCCTATACCCTAGTCAAATCCCGGTCTCACACAAGCGATGGATTGAATCACATGCCAATCGCCAAGACAACGAGGTTATGGATCAACCTCTAGTCTCAGGAACGATTCCTTGAAGCACACGCGGAAGCACAAGAAAGGAAGGGAGGAATCGAACCAAGAAGCAAAGCACACAGGCTCTGGCGGACCGTCCGGCCAGGATGGGCGGATCGTCCACACGGGCCTCGCGGACCGTCCAGCCTGCTGCCGCGGACTGTCCGCACACACACCGCGGACCGTCCGCCCCCCGCACCGCGGACCATCCGTTAAAGCGAACGCAGCCACCGGAACCAACCCGAGAAAACGGACCGTCCGCAAAGGCCGGGCGGACCGTCCGCGCGGTCCCGACCGTCCGCGCGAAGCTCGGACCGTCCGCAAACCGGCTGCAACGAAAACCTAAAGCAAAACCGGATCGAAGCGAAGCGAAGCAAGAACACGAAGAACACCGCGACGAACTGGAGCGGCGCGACGTCCGCCCGGTCCTCGCGGACCGTCCGCGAGGTGCGGACAGAGCAGAAAACGCACGACCCCGAAAGTCAACTTCCCCAAATCATCATCGGATTTCCCAAACGGTTGAAGCTGTGGAGACAAGGGTTTGGGGACTTGAAAAGCGTCACACAAGGATGCTATAGCTCAAAAATCTTGCCTCCTAACTCCCTAAATCACCGGGAATCGCGAATCCTTTGAGCACCACCAAAAGCTAGAGCACCGAACGAAAATCCTCGAATCGAAGGGGTTTCCCGGCGTTTGAGGGCACAAGATCAATCACAAAGATGCACGAGACATCTATCCATATTTCCCTCAAAGAAATCCGGGGAGAAACCCACTCAAATCCGCGAGATCACACCGAGAACAAAGGCACGGAAACAAGCACAAAAATACCACGAAAAACACAACTCCGAATCTTCTATACAAACCAAGAAAGATTCACAAGGTCTAGTATGCCGCCCTAGCATCCATCCCTCTCTACAAATCTCTCATGAAGCTCTCATGCTAGCCTAGAGAAAATAGAGGAAAAATAGCTACGAAAATGAGAAATGGGAGGGGGGAAATGAAACCCTAAGTTCCGGAGAGAGAGAGCCATCCACACACACTCATGGCTTATATATCAGGTCCCGCCGGAGTGGTAAATGACTCGACTACCCCTAACGTAACTACTGGCAATACAACCCACGTAGGGGCATTTAGGTAATGTTTCTGGGTCTTGCCATCGGACGGCCACGCCTTTGCCGCACCACGCGTCCTCCCGACGCAAGCCATGCGATCCCGCCGCGTGTCCTCCGCCTCGAAGCTTCCCGACACACCCGGAACCCGTCTCCATCGTGTTGGGCCCTCGGACTTGGTTTTGAGGCCCAAACCAAGAAACCGTCCTCTGATGGTTTTGTGGGCAAACCACCAAACCCCGCGTGCTCGGTCCGGCCTCCCGCCAAACCAGTTTACTCGACTGCCACCGTGCACCGGCTCGATTGTTCATGACTTCGTCTTGCTCGTGTCGCCACCATGTGGCCCGCACCCAGTCCTACTGTCCACCGGGTCCCTCGAACCGAGCCTACTTGTCTTTACATCTCCTGGAGGCCCCTCAAGGCTGAAGACCTTTCGCGCCCATTCTTCACCTGCAACAACACGCGTGGAGGCACCACATGGGGCACATGGCCGACCTTCTGGCCGGCATGCATCCACTCGACGCGCTGCAGGAGATGGTTCGGCGCGAGGGTGCGCTGTACCGTCTGCAGGCTCTTCGCAGTGCTGCTTCCACCACAGTGACTGCTTCTGCTCTCGACTCCGCCGGAGAGCTGGGAGTGTGCACCCACCACCTGCGCTCTCTCTCGTTTGGCTACATGGGCCTTGAGCGGGACCTCGCCGAGGCACGACTGCGGGTTGGACAGCTGGAGGCCCGTGAGGCCAACTGGGAGGCACGTGACGCTCAGTGGGTCAACATAGTCACTGACCGTCTCCACGCCATTGTGGGACTGCAGGAGCAGAGGGAGCAGCAGAGAGAGCAGATGGAGCAGCTGAAGGACGAGAGGTTTGTACACCTCCAGGCACTGATAGATATGGACGGGCAGCTTGAGGCCATGGACCAGGACCTGGAGGCGGCCAACGAGTTGATCCAGGTGCTGCAGCAGCCGGTTCCCCGACCATCCTCTGGAGCTATGTAGGATGACCAGGACGACGTTCAGTCCATGGTGGACGACACCGAGGCTCCGCCACTGGACCCGATGGTCGAGGGTGTGCCTGCTGCTAGTGCCGCCTCGGGCGGTGATGATACTTACTAGGTGTTGATAGACTAGTGTCCATACTCATACGGGCGGCCTGATTTTGGTCCGTGAATGGGATAAGCTCACATAGGATGAGTATTCTTTTGGGTGGCCTGATGCTACCATTGACCCATATGTAACCTAGGGTTAAGACTTGTTGAAAGTTGAGGACCAGGAGCGTCCCAGTGGTTGACGGATGACCGCTCCTCAGTGATGAGTGATTGACAACGGGTGTTGGACTGACTCTTGGCTTAGTGCGCAGGTGTAGGCTGCGGCCTAGTTCGTGTTGTTGCAGGTGAAGAATGGGCGCGAAAGGTCTTCAGCCTTGAGGGGCCCCCGGGAGATGGAGAGACAAGTAGGCTAGGTTCGAGGGACCCGGTGGACGGCGGGACTAGGTGCGGGTCACATGGTGGCGACACGAGCAAGATGAAGTCATGGACAATTGAGCCGGTGCACGGTGGCGGTCGAGTCAAGTGGTTTGGCGGGAGGCCGGACCGAGCACGCGGAGTTTGGTGGTTTGCCCACAAAACCATCGGAGGACAGTTTCTTGGTTTGGGCCTCAAAACCAAGTCCGAGGGCCCAACACGACGGAGATGGGATCCGGGCGTGTCGGGAAGCTTCGAAGCGGAGGACATGCGGCAGAATCGCATGGCTTGCGTCGGGAGGACGCGGGGTGCGGCAATGGCGTGGCCGTCTGATGGCAAGACCCACAAACATTACCTAAATGCCCCTGCGTGGGTTGTATCGCCAGTAGTTAAGTTAGGGGTAGTCGAGTCATTTACCACTCCGGCGGGACCCGATATATAAGCCATGAGGGTGTGTGAGTGGCTCCCTCTCTCCGTGACTTAGGGTCTCATTTCCTCCCTCCCATTTTTGTAGCTATTTTTCTTCCCCATTTTCTCTAGGCTGGCATGAGAGCTTCATGAAAGATTTGTTGAGAGGGACGGATGCTAGGGCGGCATGCTAGACCTTGTGAATCTTTCCTGGTTTGTATAGAAGATTCGGAGTTGTGTTTTTCGTGGTCTTTTTGTGCTTGTTGTCGTACCTTTGTTCTCGGTGTGATTCCGCGGATTTGAGTGGGTTTCTCCCCAGATTGCTTTGAAGGAAACATGGATAGATGTCTCATGCATCTTTGTGATTGATCTTGTGCCCTCAAACGCCGGGAAACCACTTCGATTCGAGGATTTTCGTTCGGTGCTCTAGCTTTTGGTGGTGCTCAAAGGATTTGCGATTCTCGGTGATTTAGGGAGTTAGGAGGCAAGATTTTTGGGCTATAGCATCCTTGTGTGACGCTTTTCATATCCCCAAACCCTTGTCTCCACAGCTTCTACCATTTGGGAAATCCGATGATGATTTGGGGGAGTTGACCTTCGAGGTCGGGCGTTTTTCTGCTCTGTCTGTGCCTTGCGGACGGTCCGCGCCCTCCTGGCAGACGGTCCGCGCCGCACGTGTTCGTCCCGTGTTCTTCGTGTTCTTGCTCGCCTTTCGTTTCGATCCATCGTGGTTTTGAGTTTTGGTTGGACGAAGTTTCGGACGGTCCGCGTGTGTTGAGCGGACAGTCCGCGGGTGCCTGGCGGACAGTCCGCGTGCTCCCCGTGGACGGTCCGTGGTTCGCGGTGTGCCACTGGAGGTTCTGTTTGTTTTAACGGACGGTCCGCGGCTCAGGCCGGATAGTCCGCGGCAAGGGTGCGGACAGTCCGCGGTACCCTGCCGGACGGTCTGCGGGCCCATCGCGGACGGTCCGCCCTGTCTGGCCGGACGATCCGCCAGAGGCTGTGTGCTTTGCTTCTTGGTTCGATTCCTCCCTTCCTTCTTTCGTGCTTCCACGTGTGCTTCAAGGAATCATTCCTAAGGCTAGAGGTTGATCCATGACCTCGTTGTCTTGGCGATTGGTGTGTGATTCGATTCATCGCTTGTGTGTGATCGGGATTTGACTAGGGTATAGGCCGGGTTCTTTGGGAAGAATTTTTACCGGCTCCTATTCACTCCCCCCCTCTCTAGTCGCCATCTGATCCTTCAATTGGTATCAGAGCTTGGTGCCGAATTCTTTGCGACTTTGACAAGTCTCGAATCCTAAGGTGGCGTACGTTGAACGGGGCGGTCCGCCGCACTTCGATGGCAAGGGTTACCACAAGTGGGCGGCTCGTATGATGATCTTTCTTCGTGGAAAGCTGTTGGATTTCATTGTGCTTGACAAGACCTATGCTATTCCGGTCAACATCCATACTCTTATGGTGACCGATGCCGGTGCTAAGGCCAAGTATGAGGCCAATGCAAAAGCCGTTGATCACTTGGTCCGGAGCTTGTGTGATCCTAAGTTTGAGCGTGTTCGCCATTTGAATCTTGCTTGGCAAATTTGGGAAAAGTTGCTGGTTGCTCACAGTGGTGATAACCATGTGAAGGCTCGCCTCTTTGTCTCTTACCGGATGGAATATGAGAACTTCACTCCACTTCCTAGTGAGGACATCGATGCGATGTTTCAGAGGTTCACCGCCATCGTGAACAACATGAAGGCTAATGTTGAGGATTTTCCTTACACCGAGCATGATCAGGCTTTGAAGCTCTTGCATGTCTTGGACCCAAATGTTTGGGGTGCTAAGGTTGAGGCCATCAAGGAGTCTCGGCGTATTTGACTATTGAGTTGGATGACCTCTTCTCTAAGCTCAAGTCGGCTGAGGTTGACAGGAATTTGCAATCCAAGCATGAGGGCTCGACTGACCATAGTCTTGCTCTTGTGGGCGGATCAAAGGGCAAATCTAACCCTTCCTGTCGACAGTTTTCCTTGTCTTCTCTTATGTCTATTCCAGACGAGGAGTTTGATGTGCTGGGCGAGGAGGAGCTGGCCTTGCTCTCAAGAAGGTTTGATCGACGACACGAGAGTCGGAGGAATGCAAGGCGGAGCTCACGGACGTGCTACAAGTGTGGCAAGCGTGGCCATTTCATCGCCGAGTGCCCGGAAGCGGAGGAGAACAAGTACAAGATGAGCGAGTACAAGGCGCACCCGAGGCGTGAAGACAAGTACTCCTCCAAGGGCAAGCACTTCAGCAAGTCCAAGAGCAAGGACAAGCGGCGATCGAGAAAGGGCGGCTACAAGAAGAACAAGGCAAGAGCCATGGTGGCCGGTGCGAGCGACGTCGACTCGAGCTCAAGCGGCGCGCAATCAAGCTCAAGCAGTGAAGATGAAGACGCCAGGAGGCGCAAGGACAAGAAGAGTGCAAGCCGGAACCTCAGTGGGTTGAGCTGTGTGGCGCTTGAAGGCTTTTGTGGCATGGCCCATAGCTCGGGCGGCAAGAAGAGCAACAAGGAAGACAGCGACTCCGACTTGGAGGATGAGGTAAATCGTGACCCTGACTCTTTGCTTGTTGAGATCGCTAGGTTGAATGGCTTGATTGACAACCGTGATAGTGTGCTAAGAGATGCCAAAAAGATGAGGAAAGATCTAAGGGCTCAACTTGAGAATGCTAGTGAGAAAGTAGGAGAGTTAGAGTCGAAATTTCTTGAATTGAAACTTGAGAATGACTCTTTGAAACCTGCTCCTACTACTCCTCATGAGTGTGATGCATGGTTGAATGAGATCAAGTTGCTTAATGAGAAGAACGCTTCCACTTTTGCTAAACTAGATGCTCTTAGGACTGAGTATGAGGAGCTTAAGGCTAGACCTACTTTGCTTGGTGCTTGTAATTCATGTCCTACTATGCATGCTAAGCTTGTTGATGCTCATTCTACCATTAGTTCTTTGGAAGCATCTTTGAAATCTCCTGTTGCAAATGCATGCTCTAGCTGTGATGAAGTTACTTTGCGCAATCTTGAAATTACTTTTTGTTTGGATGTCATCTATGAGGATAATGACTATTTGAGGAAGGTGTTGGGTTGGTTGTCTGGGCAGGAACCGCAATTGAATATCATGATTGAGGAGTTCAAGAGAGCTGATGGTCGTGGTTTGGGGTTTGAGAAGTTGGGTGAGAAATTGGGTGAGAACAGTGGGGAGAGTGTGTATGAGAAGTGTGTTGAGTCTAACCCCGAGTTTGAGGTGATCGGAGACATCCAAGTCCCACTTCCAAAAGCACCCAAGAACTCTTTCACACCAAAGCCCAACCACCTTTGCAACAAGCTTGACACAACCCAAGATCCACCCAAATTCCCACCTAAGACAAATGACTTCCAGAAACCGGTGAAGTTTGTGGGTGAGAAGGGTGAGAAGCCTAGTGAGAAGCCTAGAGAGAAGCCAGAGCCAAAACCAAAATCCATCCCCTTCAGGTTTGAGTATTGTGGTAAGGAGAGGCATCTTGCAGAGTTTTGCTACAAGAGGAAGAGGGATGAGAGGCTTGCTAGGGAGCAAGCAAACCAGGATAGGTATCGCCAGTCTCATGGTATTCCTGAGCCTAGAGTGCCACTTCCCGGGGTGTGGGAAGTGTGAGGAGTGTTGGCAGGTTCCCACAGAGAGGTGGTGGTGCGAGGTTTGAGAGGAGAGATGATGGTGTGCGTGCTGGTGAGAGGTTTGGTCGGGCTCGTGGTGGCTTTGCTAGACGTCCTCCTACTCGTCCTCAATACGGGTTTAGGGGAGATGATCGCAGCTTTGGGTTCCAGAGGAACTACGGACCACATTCTCCCCCTCGTGGTTCTCGTACTCCTCCCATGGGACATGGGAAGTTTGGTGGCAAGGGAATGATGTTTGCTAACCCCTCTTTTGAGCAGATGCCTCGACACTGGTTTAACTTTCTTTGTGCTAACCCCAGTGTCGAGTCGCTAGCTCACTCTCGTTCTTGTTTCTGACTACAGGTGTCGGTGCGGAATATGGTCCCGACACTAACCAGTAGAAAGCGCCGAGGTCTATCCCTCGATGGTCGATGCTAAGCAATAAAAGACACGGGATTTATCCTGGTTCCGGCCGAGGGGGCCGTACGTCCAGCAGTGGTGTGCTCAAGGCACTATATTGCTCGAGACCGGGGGTGCTCGTAGTGGGGCTGCTACAAGCAAGGCGGGAGAGGAAGCGTGGCTTCCAAGTCCCTGGAGGAGTGGCTGAAGATATTGCGGGAGAATTGGGGAATGAGTAAGTGGTGTGCCGTGTGATCCTGTCTGTCTGCCTGTCTCTCCCCCCGCGGCTGGAGGGTCCGCCCCCCTTTTATAGATCAAGGGGGAGGCGGATTACATGCGCGGCGCGCTATCTAGCTACGTGGGGAAGTGCGACGTGCTATGCTGTAGAGTGGGCGGCCGTCTGGACGATCCTCGCGGCGATCTGGCCATCATGGCCTATCTTGTACCCGAACAGTGGCGGTTCGAGGGTAGAAGGGCGGCGGATGGTGGCGATGTCCTCTGATAGGTTCGAGGGAGGTGCTGACGTTGGCCCGTACGGAGTACAGGAGTAGGTAGAACGGCGTCCCTTCCCAACGCGCTTCACAGTGCTGGAGTTGTTGCTACAGCGCCTGACGTGCGCCTGCACGCGCGGGGATGGCGGCCACGCCGCCTGCGCGGGCCGGGATGGCGTTCCACCGGCCTAGCGCCTCCACCTAACCCCCGTAGGGTCACAAGAAAGTGAATCGAGGGTGCATCCGGCCCCCCTTCGAGGGCTCGGCGCGTTAGCCGTACTGGAGCAGGCGCACGGCGTCACGGGACTAACACCGGCCGCGCTGCACAGTCCCTCCCCACAGTGATGGGGATGGGCTCCTCCCTCGGGAGTTGGTGCGGCGGCACCGGGGCGCGAGCCCCGGGCGCATGATGACGCCGTCCCACTGGTGTCAGGGAGTTAAATGCCCGTGTACGGGGGCCGGCGCACGCGTGAGGAGCGCCCTCGAGCGTGGTGGACCCCGGCCGAGGGCGGGACGTACCCTCGAGCGAGGCGGAACCTGCTCGAGGGGGAGCGAGCCCTCGAGCGAGGCGGAGCCCGCTCGAGGGAAGTGCTACCCCTCGAACGGGGCGGAGCCCGCCCGAGGGGGGCGCGTATCCTCGAGCGAGGTGGAGCCTGCTCGAGGGGATCTCTAAGAGGGCCGCCTTGATGGGTCGTCGGAGTCCCTGCGGCGTGGGCTGTTCCCTGCATGGTTAGGCAAATTGTGTTTTGGCTTTGTTGCGTGTTTTAAGTGAGGATTTCCCCGTTGTTTAAGGGGACCCCTATCGCTGTCCCCGACAGTAGCCCCCGAGCATCTGCGGGTTTGCCATTGAGGCTCCCGCAGATGCTGGAACCTACTGATAGGACGTTCTTCGCTCCTTGTTTTGCGAATGCTTTCCGTGGGGCCGCGTCAGCGGACCCGCGGGTCTAGCCCCCGAAGCCCTGTAGGAGTGTGGGTGCTCCTGCAGGGGTTAACCGCGAGAACTGGTCAGGGGGCATGGCGCATGTTTCAACCGGCATCGGCAGTGTCTCAGCCGGCTTCGGTGACGCACGCACTGCTGGCGCTGTCTCCGGTGGGTGCAGGCCAAGGAGGTGTAGCCGAGCGTTAAGCCCCCGAGCCTGGGCCCGTTCGAGGCGATCGGGTAGAGCTTCACGACTTGTTTCTTAACGCGCCCTCGCTGTCCCTCCGCGGGACGGAGGGAGAGGTTTCCGCAACCCCCATCGAGCGGGTCGCGAATTGCGGATTCCTCTTTGAGCTGCTAGTGGGTGACTTGAGTGGACGCCCATGCCCCGTTCGATAAGGGTAGGCTACATGGTCTGGAGACACGTCCATGGAAGCGCTTGCGTGGGTTTGCTAGGTGGGGCTCGGTCCCGTTCGATAGGGACCGAGGGCGCGGAAGCTCTCCCTCGGTGGGATCCCCCGGCTAGCTGCCCTCGCTGGCTCTCGAACACGACATGTGGGGCACCCTCGAGCCGACGGGCTCGAGGAACGGCTCGAATGCGCGTGCCTTCATCGTCCCTGACTCTGCGATCTGAGGCGCCTGTTTGAACCCGTCGAGGGTCAGGCTTCGAACCTCTGATCAGTAGGGCCATGCGGGGCGGCGCCTGGGCGGCCCCGTCTTTTGCGTTTGCGGCCGTCGAAGGGTCTGGGCGAGCCAGCCCCCGAGGCGCCGGTTGGTAGCACAGCGTGGCATGGGTGCTCGCGGTGCCTGCTTTACTTCAAGCGGGCGCCAGGCGACCTTCTCAAGCACATGCCCCTTTTTTTAGAGAGTTGATATCGTCTCGAGCCAGGGGCTCGTGCCGCTCGAGGGTTTTGCGTGGCATGGGTGCTCGTGGTGCCCCGCTTTACTTCCCGCGGTGCCCCGGCGACCTTTTCACGTCGATGTCCCTTCGAGGGGCTGAAATCGTCTTGAGCCGAGGGCTCGTACCGCTCGAGGGTTTTGCGTGGCATGGGTGCTCGTGGTGCCTGCTTTACTTCAAGCAGGCCCCGGGCGACCTTCTCACGCCGATGTCCCTTCGAGGGCTGAAATCGTCTTGAGCCGAGGGCTCGTACCGCTCGAGGGTTTTGCGTGGCATGGGTGCTCGTGGTGCCTGCTTTACTTTAAGCGGTGCCCCGGCGACCTTCTCACGCCGATGTCCCTTCGAGGGCTGAAATCGTCTTGAGCCGAGGGCTCGTACCGCTCGAGGGTTTTGCGTGGCATGGGTGCTCGTGGTGCCTGCTTTACTTCAAGCAGGCCCCGGGCGACCTTCTCACGCCGATGTCCCTTCGAGGGCTGAAATCGTCTTGAGCCGAGGGCTCGTACCGCTCGAGGGTTTTGCGTGGCATGGGTGCTCGTGGTGCCTGCTTTACTTCAAGCGAGTGCCCCGGCGACCTTCTCACGCCGATGTCCCTTCGAGGGCTACCTTTGTCTCGAGTCAGGGGTTCGCCCCGCTCGAGGGTTCTCCTTGCTTGGCAAGGGAGCGGGTCATTAAATGCCTTACAGTCGAGGCCGCGGCTCTGCAACGCAGGCGCGCCTTTTTAGGCGTTGCGGCCGCGCGCGCGCGCGTAGTTGGCGTTGTGGCAGGCGGACGTGACCGCTTGCCTCGGTCCCTGCAAGTCTTTGCCGTGATGATGGCCCGCCCGCGGTGATGTGGCCGCTGCGGTCGTGGTGGGGCCCGTTCGTCGGCGTGAAGGGAAGATTCCCTACAGTTAATGCGCGTGGGACATCCGCTCCGGAGAGCTCGCCCGCGGCTTATAAATCTGAGGGGAGGGGGAGATGGCGGTTTTTTACCTTTGCGCTCCGCCATTACAGCCCCTTGTGCCTTCGTCTCCGCCTCGCCTTTGTCATCGTGCGGTGTCGCCATTAGAGCTCTTCCTTCGTTTCTCGTCCTCTGCTCTCGCATTCATTTGCCTTCTTCTCATGGCACCGCTTCCGCCCCTCACGATCCTTGACCCATACGCCTGGGAGCGGTCGATGGTGACTCCGCTGGCCCTTGGCGAGCTGGTCGCCGCCGGCCAGCTGGCGGCGAACGAGGATGGCCGCCCGGCGGAGTGGATAGTGCCGCCGGCGGCGGACCGCGCGCCCAACCCGCCGGAGGGCTACGTGGTCAGCTTCGTCCGCTTCCACGAGTGGGGTTTCAACGCGCCGGCGAGCCGCTTCATGCGGGCGCTGTGCTACTATTACGGCGTGGAGATGCACAACTTCGCGCCCAACGCGGATGTGGAACTTGTCGCAGAACTCCAAGAACTTCTTGCCTGTGAACTGGGACCCATTGTCGGTGATGATGGAGTTTGGCACTCCAAAGCGGTAGACGATGTTGGTGAAGAATGTTACCGCCTGTTCTGCCCTTAGATTCGTGATGGGGCGCACCTGCACCCACTTGGAGAACTTGTTGATCGCGACCAACAAGTGGGTGAAGCCCCCGGGCGCCTTCCGCAGGGGCCCGACGATGTCCAGCCCCCACACGGCAAACGGCCATGTTACAGGGATGGTCTGTAGGGCATGGGCGGGCAAGTTGGACTTGCGGGCGTAGAACTGGCACCCTTCGCAGGTGCGCACGATCTCGCTGGCGTCCACGACCGTAGTGGGCCAGTAAAAGCCCTGGTGGAACGAGTTGCCGACGAGGGTGCGGGGCGCGGCGTGGTGACCACAGATCCCCGCATGGATGTCCCGCAGGAGCTCGCGCCCCTCGGGGATGGGCACGCACCGCTGTAGGATGCCGGAGGCGGCGCGCTTGTACAGCTCGCCGTCAACGAGGGCAAAAGACTTGGCCATCCTGGCGATGCGCCTGGTCGCGGCCCGGTCCGCGGGGAGTTCCCCTCGAGCGATCCAGGCGATGTATTTTTCGCGCCAGTCCTCTTGGAGAGGAGCCGGCTCGATGTCCATCACGTCGGCCCCCAGGGAGCCGTACCCCTCGAGGAGGGAGAGCACGTACGCCTCGTTCGAGGGGTCCTCGTCCATGGGTTCCGCACCCGCTGGATTTGAGGGAGCCCCCGAGGGTTCGTTGTGACTCGAGGGGTAGGGCTCGAAGACGACCGAGGGTTGAGCGACGTCGCACGTGAAAACGTTCGGGGGGACGGTGATCCGCCCGGACGCGATCTTGGCGAGCTCGTCCGCCTCCTCGTTGTACCGGCGGGGCACGTGGTTGAGCTCAATGCCGTAGAACTTGTCCTCGAGGGCTCGCACGGCTTTGCAGTAGGCTTCCATCTTGTCGTCGTGGCAGCTTGCGTTCTTCATGACTTGATCGATCACGAGCTGTGAGTCGCCCCGCACGTCGAGGCGCTTGACGCCTAACTCAATGGAAATTTTGAGGCCGCAGAGGAGGGCCTCATATTCAGCCATATTGTTAGACGCGGGGAAGTGGAGGCACACCGCGTACCGCATGTGTTCCCCGAGGGGTGACACGAAGAGCAGGCCCGCGCCTGCCCCTATTTTCATCACCGAGCCCTCGAAGAACAGAGTCCAGCACTCCGCTTGGATTTGCGGCGGCGGTAGCTGCGTGTCCGTCCATTCGGCGACGAAATCCGCCAAGATTTGGGACTTGACGGCCTTGCGCGGGGCGTAGGCGAGCGTCTCGCCCATCAGCTCTACGGACCACTTGGCAATCCTGCCCGCGGCGTCGGGATTGCGGATCATCTCTCCCAGTGGGAAGGAGGAAACCACCGTGACGGGGTGGGCCTCGAAGTAGTGGCGGAGCTTGCGCCGCGCGAGGACTACCGCGTACAGCAACTTCTGGACCTGGGGGTAGCGCGTCTTCGTGTCTGACAGGACCTCGCTGATGTAGTAGACCGGCCGCTGCACAGGCAAGGCATGCCCTTCCTCCATGCGCTCCACGACAATCACGGCGCTGACCACCTGGGTGGTTGCGGCCACGTAGAGCTGCAGGGGTTTGCCGTCTTGCGGCGGCGTTAGGATCGGGGCGTGCGTTAGAGACGCCTTCAGCTTGTCGAGCGCATCCTAGGCCTCGGCGGTCCAGGAGAAGCGCTCCTGCTTCTTGAGTAGGCGGTAAGCGGCTCAAGGCGGCGAGGCACCCCAACACCTTATGTACCCCTTTGAGGTCCCGGATCGGACCCATTCGTTCGAGGGCCGCAACCTTTTCAGGGTTGGCCTCGATTCCCCGCTAAGAGACAATGCATCCCAGGAGCATGCTTCGCGGCACTCCAAAGACACACTTTTCGGGGTTTAATTTGACTCCATTGGCCCGTAGGCAGTTGAACGCGACGCCAAGGTCGCCAACAAGGTCGTCTGCCTTCCTGGTCTTTACGACGATGTCGTCCACGTATGCTTCGATCGTTCGCCCGATGTGATCCCCAAAAGCTGCATGCAACGCTGGTATGTTGCACCCGCGTTTCTGAGGCCAAATGGCATCGTGACGTAGCAGTACGTCCCGAACGATGTGATGAACGAAGTCGCGAGCTGGTCGGACTCTTTCATCTTTATTTGGTGGTATCCGGAGTAGGCATCAAGGAAGCAAAGCAATTCACACCCAGCCGTTGAATCAACGATCTGATCAATGCGTGGCAAAGGAAAAGGAACTTTAGGACATGCTTTATTAAGACTAGTATAGTCTATACACATCCGCCACTTCCCATTCTTTTTCTTTAAAAGCACGGGATTTGCTAGCCACGTTGGGTGGAACACCTCCTTGATGAATCCGGCCTCGAGAAGCTTCCGCAGCTCCGCTCCGATTGCCCGTCGCCGCTCCTCGTCGAAGCGGCGGAGCCGTTGCTGCACGGCACGGGCGTTTGGCAGGATGTCAAGGGAGTGCTCGGCGACTTCCCTCGGGATGCCTGGCATATCCGAGGGGCTCCACGCGAAGATGTCGGCGTTGGCGCGGAGAAAGTCGACGAGCACCACTTCCTATTTGGGGTCGAGGGTGGAGCTGACCCTCAACGCCTTGCCTTCGGGGGGTGAAGGGTTGAGGGGGACCCCCTTGGTCTGCTCCGCGGCCTCGAAGGTGCCGGCGTGCTTGGCAGCGGAGTTGAGGTCTTCGTTGACCATCTTCTCCAGCGTGTTCACCAGCGCTTCATCCAGCGCTAGTGCCTCTGCGTGTTCTACGCACTCGACGTCGCAGTCGAATGCGTGCTCGATCGACGAGCCGACGGTGATGATGCCGTTTGGTCCCGGCATCTTCATCTTCAGGTAGGTGTAATTGGGGACCGCCATGAATTTGGCGTAACAGGGTCGCCCAAGTATAGCGTGGTAGGCCCCCTTGAACCCCACCACCTCGAAGGTGAGGATCTCCTTGCGGAAGTTCTTTGGGGTGCCAAACCAAACTGGCAGGTCAATCTGCCCGAGGGGCTGGACCTGCTTGCCGGGCGCGATGCCGTGGAACGGCTTCGTGCTGGGCCGCAGCTGGTCCAACCCGATCCCCATCAGGCGCAACGTGTGCGCGTAGAGGATGTTGAGGCTGCTGCCTTCGAGAACCGTGCGTTCCCGATGACGGGGTCGACCACCAGCGGGTACTGGCCCGGGTTGGGGACGCGGTTTGGGTGGTCTTCCCGGCTGAATGTGATGGCGTCCTCCGACCAATTGAGGAAGGACAGAGGCGCCCTCTCTGCGGTGAGGACCTCGTGCCGCTCCTTCTTTCGCTGGCGCGTCGACATGTCGACTGTTGGCCCCTCAGAGATGAGGAACACATTTTCGACGGCGGGGAAGCCGCCTGCGTCGCTATCGCCTCCGTCTTTCTTGGCCTCTGCCTCCTTCGCGGCGGCACGACCATAGAACTTCTTGAGCATATCGCATTGCTCAAGGGTGTGATTCACTGGGGTCTTGTGGTAAGGACATGGCTTTTTCAGCATGTCGTCGAACACCCCCGGGCCTCAAGGGGCCGGTCGAGGGCCCCGTCGAGCCGGGTCAACAGCAAGGGCCTCGGCATTGCCGCCATTGCGCCCCTGCTCGCGCGCCTTGCGGCGCGGCTTCTTCCCCTTCCTGCCCCGCTTGTCGTTGCGGTGGGGTTCCTTGGACTTGCTGCCCTCCGCGGGCGCGTCCTCCGAGCGCTTGCCCTTCTTGCCGTCGAAGATCGCCCCCACGGCCTCTTCTCCGGAGGCGAAGCTGGTGGCAATGTCGAACAGCTCGTTGGAGTCCGCGGGCGGGCTGCGTCCCAGCTCCCGCACGAGGTCCCGGCACGTGGTGCCCTCGAGGAAGGCGTGCACGATCTCGGACTGCGCCACGCTGGGGAGCTCAGTGCAGCGCTTGGAGAAGCGCCGTATGAAGTCCGCGGGCCGACTTGCCGTGCTTCGTGTGCGGAGCGCAGGTCCCACGAATTTCCAGGGCGCACGTATGTGCCCTGGAAGTTGCCCACGAACGTGCGGACCAGATCGTCCCAGTTGTGGATCTGGCTGGCGGGCAAGTGTTCGAGCCATGTCCGGGCCGCGTCGCCGAGATGCAGGGGCAAGTTGCGGATGATGACCTCGTCACTGGTGGCCCCGCCCAGCTGGCAGGCCAAGCGGTAATCGTTGAGCCACACACGGGGGTCCGTCTCCCCGTTGTACTTGACGATGGTCGAGGGTTGGCGGAAGCGTTGGGGGAACGCCGCCGCTTGGATTTCCCGGCTGAACACACGGGTCCCTGGGGGCTCCGGCGTCGGGGAGCGGTCCTCGCCGCTGTCGTAGCGTCCACCCCGTCGAGGGTGGTAGCCCCTTGCTGCTCATGCGTCCGCCCTGCTGGTGCGCCTGGCGTTGATGACGTTGCGGGCGTCGCCATCCAGCGCCCTGTGTGCGTCAAGGAGCCGCTCCTTGGCCGGCGTGCGTCCTTGGTCGGCGGCCGCCCCGCCGGTCCCCTCTGCGTGCACCGAGGGTTCGCCTCCCGGTGCGGCTTCGTCGTCCCGCGCATCCCCCCGCGTTGGCGGATGCGTGAGGTCGAGCTCTCGGCCCGCCGGACGGCCGCTTGCTCGATGAGAGTTTGCACCTAGCGGTGCGGGTCTCGAGCCTCGGGGGTCGAGGGTGCGGCATGGCCCGCGGCGGCGTCGCGGCGGCGATGAGCTTTTGGCTCGCCCGCGGGGGCGCGTCCGCGTTTTCGATGTTGGGGACGGTGTTGATGCGGTCGCGGACTGTCGGCCCGGCTCCCCGCGCGCGTTCACCGCGCGCGAGGCTCCCCCCGCCATTGAGGCGCGGAGCGGCCGCACCGTTCGGTATTCCTCCGCCGGCCTTGGCCTCGAGCTCGCGGGCTTGGGCTAGGCGCGCGCGTCGGCGTCGGCCCCAGCAGGAGCGCTTGGCCCCGCGGCCAGGCGCATGGCGATCCCTAGGGCAGGCGTGACTTCCCCGTCTCCGGCGCCCACCGCACCGGCGGCATTGGACGGGTCGTTGGTGATGATGGCGTAGCACTCCCGCGCGGGATCGTAACTCCCGGTGCTGGAGTCGTCGGAGCAGCCGAACCAGTAGTCCGCAGCGCCGAGGAATCGCCGGAACACAACTGGGTCTGGCACGCCGGAGAAGTCCCACTCCGCGTATCCGTGGCGGTTGGCGGGTGGCAACGCGTCGACGGAACCCAGGGACGACTCGTCCCCTGCCGAGGCGCCGGGATCCCTGGCGACGAAGACGTGACGGCCGGGGCGGAACCCTCGCGCATCATGGTGTTGATGTTGGCGTTGTAGGCCGACGTAGCGCCACGCGGCCCGATGGGGATGCGCGGTCCGGAGACCGTGCGCTGTCCCGCCGGGGGCGGTGGCGGTCGTGATGGCGGGCGCGACGCGGCGAGTGGCGGCGCGTTCGGCTGCCGCCTCTCGGACCACGCCCGGCGCGAACGTTGCCCGGAGCGATGGCCGCGTCGTGGCGTCGACGGGCCCGCGGTATCCGTGCTGCGGGCGCTTGCGCTGTGGTGGTGCGTGCGGCGGGGGCCAAGGCTGACCTGGCCTGGCGCCGCGCGCGGAGCTCCTCACGGTTGGTGAGGCGCATGAGATAGCCGTTCCCCGTGGCCTGAAAGTTCAGGTCCCCGAAGCGAATTTCGAACCCGGCTGGGAGGGGGTCCGAGCTACCCATGCAGTAGCGTGTAGCACGGTACTCAGTGCGGATCACCATGGAGGGAGTTGGCGGAATGACCTTAGGTGCTCGATTGCCCCACGGTGGGCGCCAACTGTCAGTGCGGAATATGGTCCCGACACTAACCAGTAGAAAGCGCCGAGGTCTATCCCTCGATGGTGGATGCTAAGCAATAAAAGACACGGGATTTATCCTGGTTCCGGCCGAGGGGGGCGTACGTCCAGCAGTGGTGTGCTCAAGGCACTATATTGCTCATCACCGGGGGTGCCTGTAGTGGGGCTGCTACAAGCAAGGCGGGAGAGGAAGCGTGGCTTCCAAGTCCCTAGAGGAGTGGCTGAAGATATTGCGGGAGAATTGGGGAATGAGTACGTGGTGTGCCGTGTGATCCTGTTTGTCTGCCTGTCTCTCCCCCCGCGGCTGGAGGGTCCGCCCCCCTTTTATAGATCAAGGGGGAGGCGGATTACATGCTCGCCGCGCTATCTAGCTACGTGGGGAAGTGCGACGTGCTATGCTATAGAGTGGGCGGCCGTCCGGACGATCCTCGCGGCGATCTGGCCATCATGGCCTACCTTGTACCCGAACAGTGGCGGTTCGAGGGTAGAAGGGCGGCGGATGGTGGCGATGTCCTCTGATAGGCTCGAGGGAGGTGCTGACGTTGGCCCGTACGGAGTACAGGAGTAGGTAGAACGGCGTCCCTTCCCAACGCGCTTCACAGTGCTGGAGTTGTTGCTACAGCACACGGCGTGCTTGCACGCGCGGGGATGGCGGCCACGCTGCTACAGTGGCCGGGATGGCGTTCCACCGGCCTAGCGCCTCCACCTAACCCTGTAGGGTCACAAGAAAGTGAATCGAGGGTGCATCCGGCCCCCCTTCGAGGGCTCGGCGCGTTAGCCGTCTTCGGAGCGGCGCACGGCGTCACGGGACCGACACCGGCCGCGCCGCACGCGTCCCTCCCCACAGTGATGGGGATGAGCTCCTCCCTGGGGAGTTGGTGCGGCGGCACGGGGCGCGAGCCCCGGGCGCATGATGATGCCGTCCCACTGGTGTCAGGGTGTTAAATGCCCGTGTACGGGGGCCGGCGCACGCGTGAGGAGCGCCCTCGAGCGTGGCGGACCCCGGCCGAGGGAGGGACGTACCCTCGAGCGATGCGGAACCTGCTCGAGGGGGAGCGAGCCCTCGAGCGAGGCGGAGCCCGCTCAAGGGAAGTGCTACCCCTCGAACGGGGCGGAGCCCGCCCGAGGGGGGCGCGTATCCTCGAGCGAGGCGGAGCCTGCTCGAGGGGATCTCTAAGAGGGCCGCCTTGATGGGCCGTCGGAGTCCTTGCGGCGTGGGCTGTTCCCTGCATGGTTAGGCAAATTGTGTTTTGGCTTTGTTGCGGGTTTTAAGTGAGGATTTCCCCGTTGTTTAAGGGGACCCCTAGGGCTGTCCCCGACAACAGGCAGTAGCCTTGGAGAACATTTGGTTAATCGACTCCGGTTGTTCTCGACACATGACCGGAGATAAGAAGTGGTTCTCCAGCCTTACCCCAGTGAAGGAAAAGATGTACATCACATTTGGGGACAATGGACGAGGAAGGGTGATTTATGAGGGTGTTGTGCATGTGAGTGACAAGGTAACGTTGAAGAGAGTGGCTCTTGTGAAGTCTTTGGGTTTCAATTTGCTTTCGGTTTCTCAGTTGCTTGATCAGGGTTTTGAGGTGCGTTTCAAGTCTGGCGAGTCTCGTTTGCTGGATTCTCGAGGTGATCTTGTCTGCATGATCATCCTCGAGGGTCAGATTTTCAGGGCTGATTTTTCTCGTTCTTTGGGTCCTGCTCGCTGTTTGATGGCCGGTCCTTCTTCTGATTCGTGGAAATGGCGTAGGCGGTTGGGACACTTGAGCTTTGATTTGGTTTTCGCTTGAGTGGTCTTGACCTTGTCCGAGGATTGCCGAAGTTGAAGCTTGAGAAGGATTTGGTTTGTGCACTGTGTACGTATGGCAAGATGGTAGCCACTTCCCATCCACCCCTGACCGATGTCATGACCGAGCGTCCGACAGAGCTGTTGCATATGGACCTTGTTGGTCCAGCTCAACTTCGCTCGGTGGGTGGGAAGTGGTATGTCCTTGTTGTGGTGGACGATTACTCTCGCTATGCCTGTGTGTTTTTCTTGGAAGATAAGAGTGAGACATTTGGTTTTGTTCGAGATCTGATCGTGAGTTGAAAAACAAGAGGCATGGGAATGCTATTCGAGCTTTCCGCAGTGATAATGGCTCAGAGTTCAAGAACTCTCGTTTTGATGCCTTTTGTCGTGATCTAGGTCTTGAACATCAGTATTCGACCCCTAATGTGCCCCCTCAAAATGGAGTTGTGGAAAGGAAAAATCGGACTCTTTGTGAGATGGCTAGGACGATGCTCGATGAGCACATGACTCCTAGGAGGTATTGGGCTGAGGCGGTCAATACGGCTTGTCATGTTTCCAACAGGATTTTATTGCGAGCTTTCAAGAAGAAGACCTGTTATGAGCTTATGCACGGTCGGGTACCCAAGGTGAGTCACTTCCGAGTCTTTGGCTGCAAGTGCTTTATTCTTAAGAAGGGAAAACTCGACAAGTTTGAGGCTAGGTCTAGTGATGGTATTTTCTTTGGATATGCTAACCACTCTAGAGCCTATAGGGTGCTTAACCTTGAGACTAACAAAATCATGGAGACTTGCGAGGTAACCTTCGATGAGAAAATTCCATGTACCTCTCTTGGCTTTGAATGTGCAGGTGATGAAGAGATGGCCGAGGACCTCTTTGAAGAGGAGAAGGATGAAGCTGGAGATGATGATGGAGAGAACCATGCGCCTGAAGCTGAGTGTGTACCCACTACTTCCCCTACGACCACTACGGAGCGTGGACCGTCTACTTCATGGACAACGACGGTGCGACAAGAGGACCGGGCGAGAGAAGCTGAAGTTGAGGGGGAGGTAGTCTCGAGGCGTGAGGCTCCCCGGCGGATTCAAGAAGTGCATCCCCTGTCGAAAATCATTGGGAACATCGACGAACGCACTACACGGTCAAGGTCCAGGAATTCCTCTCATTTTGCTCATGCTGCTTTTGTTGCCACCTTTGAGCCCAAGGGCATTGGACATGCTTTATCTGATGCAAACTGGGTCAATTCTATGCGTGAGGAGTTGGAAAACTTTGAGAGGAACCAGGTGTGGGAGCTAGTTGAACCACCTCCAAATTGCCATCCCATAGGAACCAAGTGGGTTTGGAAGAACAAAGAGGGAGAGAATGGGATGGTTGTGAGGAACAAGTCCGGACTTGTTGCTCGGGGGTTTAGTCGAAGGAGGGGATCGACTATGAGGAGACCTTTGCTCCCGTGGCCCGTCTTGAGGCAATTCGGATCCTTCTAGCCTTTGCCGTGGCTAAAGGGTTCAAGTTGTTTCGGATGGATGTGAAGAGTGCCTTTCGAATGGGGTCATAGAGGAGGAGGTGTATGTGAAGCGCCACACGGGTTTGAGAGTGAGTTGTACCCTCACAGGGTGTACAGGTTGAAAAGGGCTCTGTATGGGTTGAAACAGGCGCTCCGTGCTTGGTATGGGAGATTGAGAGGTTTTCTGTTGAGCAGAGGGTTTGTGATGGGTACCGTGGATAGGACCTTGTTTCTCCTCAAGCATGGAAATGATTTGTTGATTGTTCAGATATACGTGGATGATATTGGCTTTGGTGGCTCGTCACATAACCTTGTTGCCAAGTTTGCAGATGAGATGAGCAGGGAGTTCGAAATGAGCATGATGGGTGAGTTGCAGTACTTTCTCGGGCTGCAGATCAAGCAAGTGAAGGATGGAACATTCGTGCACCAGACCAAGTACACGAAAGACATGCTGAAGAAGTTCCAGATGCAAGATGTGAAGCCGATGTCGACTCCCATGGGGAGTACGGCCACTTTGGATGCGGACGAGGACGGAGAACCAGTGGACCAGCGGGAGTACAGGAGCATGATCGGCTCCCTCCTCTACATGACGGCGACGAGGCCAGACATACAGTTCAGTGTGTGTCTGTGCGCTCGTTTTCAGGCTTCGCCGAGGACATCACATCGACAGGCCGTCAAGAGGATTTTCAGGTACCTACGATCCGCCCCCCTGGTCTTGGCCTTTGGTATTCTTCCTCCTCGACTCTCTCTCTTCATGGTTTTTCCGATGCGGATTTTGTGGTTGTCGAGTCGAGAGGAAGTCTACTTCTGGTACTTGCCAGTTTCTTGGGTCTTCGTTGGTTTCATGGTCTTCCCGCAAGCAGTCTAGTGTAGCTCAGTCTACCACCGAGGCGGAGTATGTTGCTGCTGCGAGTTGTTGTTCCCAGCTGTTATGGATTTCATACACCTTGAGAGACTTTGGTGAGGAGTGCACCCAGATCCCACTTTTTTGTGATAGCACCAGTGCCATAAGTGTAGCAAAAAACCCAATGCTTCACTCCAGAACCAAACATATAGAAGTGCGGTATCATTTCTTGAGGGACAATGTGGAGAAAGGAACCATTGTGTTGAGCCATGTCCCTACCCAAGATCAGCTTGCAGACATTTTCACAAAGCCTCTCGACCAAGCTACATTTGTGCGCTTGCGGGGGGAACTTGGGGTTTGTTGCCCTTTCTAGTTGATTCTTGGGGGATTTCCTTTGGTATCATATGTATCATACCATGTTTTACTTTGATGTATATACATGTTTTGCTTGATGTACAAACCATGGTAGGATAGCCATCTTGTCATATATCATGTTGCATTTGTGTCATATTGCATTTTAGGATGATGAGCTTCTTTCATATGCCTTATTTGAGTTTCTTTGGCTATTTGTGAGATATTGGTCATATGTGTGGAGAAACTGTGATGTGAGGCTATGCTCTTGAAAGATTTGAGATATATGTGTGGTGAGATAGCCCTTTCTTGAAATAAATGCTAATCTTGACTAATTTTTGGTGAAATGTGCTCCACTCATGTGTAGTAGTGAATCCATGTCACAATTTGGTCTAAATGTGCTTTTCATGCTTAGATTGTGCTTGGATGTCTTTTTCTTGCATATGGGCCAAAGGCCGAATATCATTGTGAATGTTTAGCCTATGTTGCATTCATGGGGGAGCATAAGCTTCTTTTTGCCACAAAGGCACTTCATGTACCATGAAATGATTTAATCTTGAAAAGAAGTGTGCAATGCTTGAAAAATGCTCCATCCATCATGTCTATGCTTAAAATGTCTTATCTTTCACATATGGGTGCAAAACATGTTGCATGATGTTCACCAGTGGAGAAGTCGCCCCGAAGTGGACACATGGCTCATGAGCTTTGACATGACATGATTTGCTTTATGGGTGTTTGCCATGATCTTTTGCTGAGAATTTGATATCCTTGTATGATCTTTAAATGGTATGCATGTTTGTGGCTCAAGTGTGACATGGATAGGCTTTTGCATGTGAAGCGAGCCTTCTTTAGGTAAAACTGCTTCAATCTGAAAATTTTGCTTTGTCACATGCTTGTATTTTCCTATATTACTTGTGGCAATGCTTTGACTATGCTATGATTCATGTGTGTGATCCCTGTCTCATTTTTAGCCTTTGACACTAGATTTGGCCTATTTGAGAAGCTCATGTAGATGTTTATATGCTTTGTTTTGCATTTCTACATTTTCACCTTGATTCATACATTGTCAACAAGGGGGAGAAGAGGTGAACTTAATGCAAATTCAGAAGAGGTGAGCTGAAATTTGGAAGTTTGCATCCACATGTTCAGGGGGAGCTTGCATTTGTTCAGGGGGGCTTTCTTGCTGATTTCAATGTGGAGTTTGTGCTTTGCTTGGCTTGTGACCTTTCTTTGCCTTTCCTTGGTTTTTGGTCATGAGTTGAGCTTCTTTGTTTTTTCTTTCTTCTCCCTTTCTTTCTTTCTCTGAATTTCATTTCGCGTTGTGTGTTGTCAATGCACTCATCAAGGGGGAGATTGAGGACCAGGAGCATCCCAGTGGTCGATGGATGACCGCTTCTCAGTGTTGAGTGATTGACAACGGGTGTTGGACTGACTCTTGGCTTAGTGCGCAGGTGTAGGCTGCGGCCTAGTTCGTGTTGTTGCAGGTGAAGAACGGGCGCGAAAGGTCTTCAGCCTTGAGGGGCCTCCGGGAGATGGAGAGACAAGTAGGCTCGGTTCGAGGGACCCGGTGGACGGCGGGACTAGGTGCGGATCACATGGTGGCGACACGAGCAAGACGAAGTCATGGACAATCGAGCCGGTGCACGGTGGCGGTCGAGTCAAGTGGTTTGGCGGGAGGCCGGACCGAGCACGCGGGGTTTGGTGGTTTGCCCACAAAACCATCAGAGGACGGATTCTTGGTTTGGGCCTCAAAACCAAGTCCGAGGGCCCAACACAACGGAGACGGGATCCGGGCATGTCGGGAAGCTTCGAAGCGGAGGACACGCGACAGGATCGCATGGCTTGCGTCGGGAGGACGCGGGGTGCGGCAATGGCGTGGCCGTCCGATGGCAAGACCCACAAACATTACCTAAATGCCACTACGTGGGTTGTATCGCCAGTAGTTAAGTTAGGGGTAGTCGAGTCATTTACCACTCTGGCGGGACCTGATATATAAGCCATCAGGGTGTGTGAGTGGCTCCCTCTCTCCGTGACTTAGGGTTTCATTTCCTCCCTCCCATTTCTCATTTTTGTAGCTATTTTTCTTTCCCATTTCTCTAGGCTAGCATGAGAGCTTCATGAGAGATTTGTTGAGAGGGATTGATGCTAGGGCGGCATGCTAGACCTTGTGAATCTTTCCTGGTTTGTATAGAAGATTCGGAGTTGTGTTTTTCGTGGTCTTTTTGTGCTTGTTTTTGTGCCTTTGTTCTCAGTGTGATTCTACGGATTTGAGTGGGTTTCTCCTCGGATTTCTTTGAGGGAAAAATGGATAGATGTCTCGTGCATCTTTGTGATTGATCTTGTGCCCTCAAACGCCGGGAAACCACTTCGATTCGAGGATTTTCGTTCGGTGCTCTAGCTTTTGGTGGTGCTCAAAGGATTCGCGATTCCCGGTGATTTAGGGAGTTAGGAGGCAAGATTTTTGGGCTATAGCATCCTTGTGTGACGCTTTTCAAGTCCCCAAACCCTTGTCTCCACAGCTTCTACCGTTTGGGAAATCCGATGATGATTTGGGGGAGTTGACCTTCGAGGTCGGGCGTTTTTCTACTCTGTCCGTGCCTCGCGGACGGTCCGCGCCCTCCTGGCGGACGGTTCGCGCCGCACGTGTTTGTCCCGTGTTCTTCGAGTTCTTGCTCGCCTTTCGTTTCGATCCGTCGTGGTTTTGAGTTTTGGTTGGACGAAGTTTCGGACGGTCCGCGTGTGTTGAGCGGACAGTCCGCGGGTGCCTGGCAGACAGTCCGCGTGCTCCCCGTGGACGGTCCGTGGTTCGCGGTGTGCCACTGGAGGTTCTGTTTGTTTTAACGGACGGTCCGCGGCTCAGGCCGGACAGTCCGCGGCAAGGGTGCGGACAGTCCGCGGTACCCCGCCGGACGGTCCGCGCGGCCCGTCGCGGACGGTCCGCCCTGTCCGGCCGGACGGTCCGCTAGAGGCTGTGTGCTTTGCTTCTTGGTTCGATTCCTCCCTTCCTTCTTTCGTGCTTCCACGTGTGCTTCAAGGAATCGTTCCTAAGGCTAGAGGTTGATCCATAACCTCGTTGTCTTGGCGATTGGTGTGTGATTCGATTCATCGCTTGTGTGTGACCGGGATTTGACTAGGGTATAAGCTGGGTTCTTTGGGAAGAATTTTTACCAGCTCCTATTCACTCCCCCCCTCTCTAGTCGCCATCTGATCCTTCAAAAGTTAGGCTAATGTGTTGTAATTAACTCTGCTAGTTGAATGCTGCGGTCTGGATGCAGCGGTATGTAATGGGCAGTTTGAACCTCTTTATGGTCGGAACTGGGCTGTGGAATGAATACCAAAGTTGTTGGAAATTACTTTGTGTGCATGCTCGTAAAATTTCAGCCTCATTGCTTCTACGGTTTGGGAAATATGAATTTTTCTGTAACTGGCTGCAGTCTGAAATTCAGGCTGGACAGACCAGTGGGAGTTTAATTTTTCGGGCATGTTAACGTCGAAATTCATGGTTTGGTTGAATACCAAAGTTGTAGTGAATAAACTTTTGCTTCTACTGACCAAAATTTGGCATCTTTCGATAACCGAGCAGCAAGATATGAATATTATACGGCAGAGTACTTTGCTGTCTTGTTTCTGAAATTTGTGAATGGAGGGAACGCTTTACACATGTTCTTCTTGTTTATGCTTATATTGGCAAGATTATGGCTATGTGGCTAACCTCGATTACCAAATTTTTCAGATGGTGGGAGCTACACGCGGAAATCCCCATGGGTTTGGTGATGGTAGTGGTAGCAATCTGCCGCCACCACCTCTCCCACCGAACATGACGCCTATGGAGGCCTTCCTCCTTGCTCAAGCTGATATGATGTGTTAGATACTGCAGAATCAATAGCAGATGAATCAGTGGCGCAATGATCAGTTAGAAGAAGATCCTTGAGTGGCAACGTATGCTCAGTTCTCTGCACTGAAACCGCCGCTTTTTCACAAAGCAGAGGAACCATTGGAGGCTCGTGCTTGGCTGCGTGCTACTGAAGCCAAGTTGGATGTTCTCACTTTGCCCTGCTCCGAGGAGCGAAAGGTTAAGTTTGCAGCAATGTATCTCCGTGGTCCGGCACTGCTTTGGTGGGATCACTTCAAGATGATGCAGCCCAATGGCCATGAGATCACCTGGGCTGAATTCAAAACTGCATTCAAGAATCAACACATTCCTAAGGGGATGGTGGAGAGAAAGCTGAATAAGCTATTGAACTTGAGGCAGGGTTCGGACTCTGTATATCAATATGCACAGAAGTTCAACAACCTTTGTCAGTATGGTGACTACTATGTTGATACAGATGCAAAGAAAATGGATCGCTTTCACGGGGGTCTTGATCCTGAGCTCTATGAAAAGCTGAACCCCATCAAAACGAACAGCTATCACGAGATAGTGGACCTGGCCATATCCCAGGAGGATGCAATGAAGAAGGTGCAGAATGCAAAGAAAAGGAAGGCTGCGTTCAACTCTAACAACGCGCCTAAGCGCAGATTCCGCAAAGTTCAGAAGGCACCGCAGAATTTTCAACGGAACCGACGTTCTGGGCGATGGGTGGTGAAACCTCCCCAAAATCAGCAGCAAGGGAATTTCCGTTCCCCAAATTTTCAGCAGCAAAATGCTAGGCCCAATGCACCCCCACCAGCCCGCACCAACAATGAAGGACGCTGCTACAATTTTGGGAAACCTGGGCATTTTATGAATGCCTGTCCTCAAACCAGGCAGTAGAATCAGGGACGGGGACAGCCTCAGAACAACAAGGAAACAGGGAAGAAGCAGACCGTGCAAGTCAAGCAGGGTCGTCTTAACTTCACCACTATGGTGGGAATTCCTGAGGGAGCAGCAGTTATGACGGGTACCTTCTCTATCCATGGCAAACCTGTTAAGATTTTGTTTGATTCTGGTGCTACACATAGCTTTATGAACCAAAGTACACAAGTCAACTTGGGTCTAAGTGTGCTTCGAGTTAAGAATGAATTTAAGATCACCCTAGTCAAGAGTGTCCCATTGCAGCTAGGTAGCAAGATCTTCCTGACCAATCTCTTAACCTTGGGGTTAGATAGAATAGATGTCATTTTGGGAAAGGATTGGATGACACATCATAAAGTACTATTAGATATTGGTGGCTTGGTGTTATTAATCTCAGGCTACAAAATGATGCCCTGCTGCTTAAACATCTTCATAAGTTCTACAATAAGTGTGACATTCCTTGGGTACAATTAGTCTGGTTCAAGTATTATCGTAATAAGGTTCCTCATGCAACAAGAGAGGTTGGTTCCTTCTGGTGGAAGGACATTTGGAGATTGAATAATATTTTCAGAGGATTTTCCTTCTGTTTCATTGGCGATGGATCCTCGGCTTGTTTCTGGGAAGATAGATGGACTGAGTCCATCCTCTCACGTTCCTTTCCCAGGCTAGCATCGTTCGCCAAATCCGACGAGCTTCGGTTCGGAGGTGGTAGAGGCGATCAACATTGATGACATCTTTTGGCTACCTCTTTCTGATGAGGCCATGCTAGAGCTGGAGGATCTGCAGGAAATTCTGCAGGGCTTTCAGTTTGATGAAGATTCAAATGATATCTGGAGACCTGTGTGGGGAAATGATTATTCGGCCAAGAAGTTTTATGATCATATATATAATATGGTATAATATGGTTGAAGGCAATCCTATCTTCAAAATTATATGGAAATCAAGGTGTATTCCAAGAGTGAAATTCTTCTTTTGGCTCATCCTGGTAGACCGTCTTAACACTAAGAATATGCTTTCAAGGAGACATATAGGAGAAAGGAGTGATGATTTCTGTGTGCTGTGCAATGCTGGTACAGAGGAAACAATTGTCCACCTGTTCTTTCAGTGTCCTTTTGCTTGTCAGTGCTGGGACAGGATTGGTTTTCTCTGGGACCTAAATCTTGACATTACTGATATGATCATCCATGCTCGACGAGCCAGCAACCTAAAATTCTTCACAGAAATAGTTCTTCTAGCAGCCTGGGAGTTGTGGAAAGTGAGAAATGACAGAGTCTTCAATAGAAGAGACCACTCCTTAGACATTTGGTTTACTAATTTCAGATTCCAATGTATTGCTCAGTCTATTAGGTTTAAAGTTGATCTGCGATCAGCTTTTTGTGCTTGGTTAGATGCTATTAGTTAATCTGTAAGTAAACCTTTTATTTCCCTAATTTAATAAGAGTTTTTTAACTGTGGGGATCTCCCCCACAGTGTTTCTCAAAAAAAAGTACTATTAGATATTGCTGAACGGAGCATAGAAATCACTTCACCTGCTGTAGATATCTCGACTCTTTACTTATCTTTCAGGGGATCTATGGACCCCAGTGCCTATGTCTCAATAGCCACAAGCTTAGAGGGGATCCCAGTGGTCTGTGACTACCCGGACGTCTTTCCTGATGATCTGTCGGGCATGCCACCGGATCGGGACATTGAGTTCGTGATTGAACTACAACCTGGTACGACACCTATTTCGAAAAGTGGTTACCGTATGCCGCCCAAGGGTTTCATCCGCCCGAGTTCTTCTCCTTGGGGATGTCCTGCTCTCTTTGTCAAGAAGAAAGACGGTACTTTGAGGTTATGTGTAGACTACCGCCCTCTCAATGCGGTCACCATCAAAAATAAATACCCCTGCCCTGCATTGATGTGCTGTTTGATCAACTGGATGGAGCCAAGGTCTTTTACAAAATTGATCTTAGGTCGGGTTATCATCAGATAAAAATTCGGCCTTGTGATATTCCTAAGACTGCCTTCTCCACACGTTATGGGCTCTATAAATACCTGGTTATGTCATTCGGTCTCACTAATGCACCTGCCTACTTCATGTATCTCATGAACTCAGTGTTCATGACTGAACTGGATAAATTCGTTGCGGTTTTCATCGATGACATCTTGGTCTATTCCAAGAACGAAGTGGAGCATGCGGAACATCTTCGCATTGTTCTTCAACGTTTGAGAGATCACAAACTATATGCCAAATTCTCCAAATGCGAATTCTGGTTGGATAGTGTCAAGTTCTTAGGGCACACCATATCTAATTAAGGTATATCTGTGGATCCAAGTAAAGTGCAAGTGATGGAATGGAGACTGCCAAAGTCCGTCCATCAAATTAGAAGCTTTCTTGGATTGGCTGGGTATTACCGTCGCTTTGTCCCGGATTTTTCTAGAATTGCCAAACCTATGACTGAATTATTGAAGAAAGGAGTCAAATTCGTGTGGGACGAGAAATGTGAGAATGCTTTCCAAACTCTGAAACAGTACCTAACTTCCGCCCCAGTGTTAGCTAAACCCGATAACTCTAAGCCATATGAAGTTTATTGTGATGCCTCAGGCACAGGTCTGGGTTGTGTCCTTATGCAAGAAAACCGAGTAATTGCCTATGCTTCCCGAGCACTCCGCCCTCACGAGAAGAATTATCCAACTCACGATCTTGATCTAGCAGCGGTCGTTCATGCCTTGAAAATCTGGAGGCATTATTTAATGGGAACACGTTGCAATATCTACAGCGATCACAAAAGTCTCAAGTACATATTTACCCAAGCTGATTTAAATATGCGTCAAAGAAGGTGGTTGGAACTTATTAAGTATTACGATCTTGAAGTGCACTACCACCCCGGCAAAGCAAACGTAGTTGCGGATGCTCTCAGTCGTAAGAGTCACTGCTACTGCTTGTCCACGGAATCTTATAGGGATACCTTGTGCAGCGAGCTAAGTAAAATACGCCTGGAAATTGTTCCTCAAGGCATGTTGAATACCATCTCGGTAGAATCTGTCTTGCGGGATAAGTTAGTAATGTCTCAAGCCAGGGACGAGGGAATCAAAACCATCAAACAAAGGTTTTCTCAAAATGATCCAAAATACACGTGTTTCCGACAAGACCCCAATGGTACAATTTGGTTTGGGCAGCATCTCGTTGTCCCGGAAGATCCTACCCTCCGGAAGGAAATTTTGGATGAGGCTCATCTCTCCAAATTCTCGATCCACCCAGGGAGTAGTAAAATGTACCAAGATTTGAAAGGGAATTTCTGGTGGTCCAATATGAAGGTCGACATAGCAAAGTATGTTTCTGAGTCCGACACATGTTCCAGAATCAAGGCGAGCCATCTAAAAACAGTGGGTACTCTCCAACCTTTGCCCATACCCTATTGGAAGTGGGATGATATCAGCATGGATTTTATTGTGGGATTGCCACTCAAGTCTAGAAATCACGATTCTATCTGGGTCGTGGTGGATAGGTTAACCAAAACTGCACACTTCATTGCAGTTAAAAACACTTACTCAGCCAAGGACTATGCAGAGATATATCGTGACCGCGTAGTGCGACTACACGGAATCCCTAAGACCATCATTTTTGATCGAGGTCCTCAATTTATATCTCGTTTTTGGTAGCAGTTACACGAAAGCTTGGCAACAAAGCTAATCCGTAGCTCCGCCTGTCATCCTCAGACGGATGGACAGACGGAAAGAGTCAACCAAATTGTAGAAGACATGCTTCGGGCATGTATCCTTCACTTTGACAAGAGCTGGGACAAATGCTTGGCCCTGGCAGAATTTTCTTACAATAACAGCTATCAAGCTAGCTTGAAGATGGCACCTTTTGAGGCTCTTTATGGGCGACGATGTCGCACCCCTTTGAACTGGTCACAAGTAGGAGAGCGAAAGTTCTTTGGACCAAATTTAGTTAAAGAAGCTGAGGAGAGGGTTGAAGTGATAATAGAAAACTTAAAATCCGCGCAAATGAGGCAAAAGAGTTACCATGACAAGGGAAAAACTGTAAGAGAATACCAAGTTGGTGAAAAGGTGTATTTGATAGTTTCACCAACAAAAGGAGTACAAAGATTTGGAGTCAAGGGAAAGTTAGCTCCAAGATACATTGGCCCTTGTGAAATTACTGAAGTTTGTGGACCCGTTGCTTATCGCATTCGCCTACCCGAGCGGTTTGCTTCTATACACGACATGTTCCACGTGTCTCAATTGAGAAAGTGCGCCCATGAACCTGAAATGAGGGTTATCAATGAAGCCAACGCATGGATACAGCCAGATCTTTCACTAGTAGAACATCTGATGTGGATTCTTGACACAAAGGACAGGAAGACGAGGAGGAAATCGGTGACCATGTACAAAGTCTTATGGAGTCATCATACAGAAGAGGAAGCCACATGGGAAGCCACATGCTTATGACATCACCTAACTTTAGTAATCAAGATTAAGTCGCCTCTAATCATGTTTAACATGGTGGGTCACACTTTTGTACAAAGAACCTTGGTCAACACCCTAAACTGTTGTCAAAGCCCAAGTGCTCCTTAAGGCTGGATTAGTTTTCCTGCGCGTTCCCGAAATTTCCCTATAGAACTTCAAAATCGACCAACATCAAAGTTTCTCAGTTTTTCCGGGAACACATTTCATCCATTGTTGGCATTTCAAATTCGGAGGTTTGAACCCTCAAAAACCCAGTCAAAGTCCTGCTGAACAGTTTGACCAAGCCATGCAAATCTGTAACTTTGAGGATGATTATCTCCAAATCTGTTGAGATTTTGACTGGTCGGCCTTTACGAAAGTTAGAGATGGTTAACTGGTCTACAGCTTTCGTATTTGGCGAATTTGAACTTTAGTTCAAAGTTTTTGAGTTTGAGACGGTCAAAGTAGGGTGCAGTGAAACATGTGTGGGCTAGAACGCCGGAGCGCGCCCCGCGCGTGCGACGTCGCCCGTCGGCGCCTCACCGGCGCAGGCGCCGGGCCCACACCCGCCGCCCGTCCGTACGCCTTAACGACGAGGACCACGAGTCGGCCAACGTGGCCGGGCCCACGGCCTCGCGCCCGCACGCCCGCGAGATCGCCCACGCGCGCACCGCCGTCGGCCGGCCGTGCGCGCGCGCGCCGTCCGCGGCCGGCCACGCGCCGCGCCCCCCCTCGCTCCGGGCCCCGCCCGGCCGCGCCACCCGGCTTGCATGCGCGCCATTAGGCTCTCCCGACACCCCACGCACCTCCACCTAACTTTTATAGAAAGGCAGTTTTCAAATTTCAGAGTAGTTTTTAAATGATCTTGAATTGAGCAGTTTGAGTAAATTTGAAATAACTTGAAATGTATAAATGATATGCATTCCTGGCCTTGTGTAGAAAAATGGCACTGAAATGATGTGTGTAACTCCAGTTATGGATTTATATTGATTTCAGCTTGTTCTCCATTTATGAATTGTTTGGTTTTATCTGTTGATCAAATGCCTTCCAACTTTCTCCTGTAGCTCTGCAGTGCTTAGTAGTATGATTCATAAATCAGAGATGAATTTTGGACTTGTGTAGAATGCCCTGCTAATTTATGGTGGCTATTTTGAGTTAAATTCAAATCCATATTTCTACTGCAGTTATGGATGTGATTTTTGGTGTGTTAGCTAAATATGTCCTTATCATGCTGTGTGCCAAGTTATAGCCTCAGATTCTGAGTATATTGTGTTTTATGATTTATTCATGCTCCTAGTGGCTTAAACTTGCTACCTTTATCATAATTGTTTTGTATTGTTGTTTTGCCAAATTTTTTGTCAGAACTTATGTTTCGCTGTTATGTGCATGCTGGTGAAAGTTTGTGATTAGTTTGGGTATATTTTAGTCTGAATTAATTTCCTAAGTAATCAAGCTTAACATGGGCCAAATAAAGAGAAATCAGACATGTCTCCATGTGCAATTTAAATTCAAACCTTGAAATTTATGAAACCCTATCTGGACAGCCCCAAAACACTTTAATGAAGTTCACTTAGCTAATGAACTTATATGTGTACACAGTCACCGTTAAGTAAGAATAAAGCTTCACACCCATCCACTTGTCCTAGTGAAAAACAGTTTAATTAAAAACTTGTTAAGGTGAATATGACCAACAAAAACACCTATGTTTATATCTGAATTCAGAACTGAATTTAACTTCTTAAGTTTGTATACTTGAATCATAGTGCATCTGCATTCCGTATAGAACTTCCTGACGGGAACTACGAGCTGGTGCCTGAGTCTGAAGGAGAACCAACTGAGGGAGACGTGAACATGGTGGAAGTGCAGCAAGACCCGAACCAAAGTTCGGAGGATCTCGCTTCTGATTGTTTAACTTGTATTGTACAACCCTTGCTTGATTTAGTTGGCTAACCTGGTAATGGTTAAAAGAATAGAATGTGAGCTAAAATTTGAAAGTAAGGACATATTCTTTGTTACTTTTTAGCAAAACAAACTACTAGCCATAAAGCCTTGCATGTCTAGAGTGTTGGTGATTTTCCAATCACCCGACGGTTAAGTCTTGCTGAGTATTAGTATACTCAGCCTTGCTTTTGTTGATGATTTTCAGGAGATGATCTATGTGATGATGGCTTTCCGTGGCCTGGTTCTCTCCCACCCGGTTTGGAATACGAGTGGGAGGATGACAATGCTTAGTGGCATCATCGATGGCCTCGTGTGGTGTTGCTTATGTCGAGTAGTACTTTATTTCCGCTGTGTTTCGAACTCTGAACTATTTACCTTTATGCAAAACACTTGGTTTGTAAAAATAAATCTTTGAAGGATGTTATGTAATAACTTGTGACTTGTTTACCTCTGGACTCGCCTTCGTGTGAGTTTGTTGTACAATTGTCGATCCTATGATGTAAGTGATTTACCAGGTCCGACCGGGCAGAGACGACAGGTTACTTCTATACTATTGCTTAATGACCAAGAGGAGTGGTTTAGGCAATAATATGGAATTAATTTGAGCGGTTCTGTCACATGGCGAAGGCGTGGCCGTCCGATGGCAAGACCCACAAACATTACATAAATGACCCTGCGTGGGTTGTATCGCCAGTAGTTGAGTTAGGGGTAGTCGAGTCATTTCCCACACCGGCGGGACCCGATATATAAGCCATGAGTGTGTGTGGATGGCTCTCGCTCTCCGAGACTCAGGGTTTCATTTCCCCCTTCAATTTCTCTTTTTTCGGGACTATTTTCTTCTCCATTTTCTCTAGGCTAGCATGAGAGCTTCATGAGAGATTTGTTGAGAGGGATGGATGCTAGGACGGCATGCTAAACCTTGTGAATCTTTCCTGGTTTCTATAGAAGATTCGGCGTTGTGCATTTCGTGGTCTTTTTCGTGCTTGTTTTTGGTGCCTTTGTTCTTGGTGTGGTTCCGCGGATTTGAGTGGGTTTCTCCCCGGATTTATTTGAGGGAAACATGGATGGATGTCTTGTGCATCTTTGGGATTGATCTTGTGCCCTCAAACGCCGGGAAACCACTTCGATTCAAGGATTTTCGTTCGGAGCTCTAGCTTTTGGTGGTGTTCAAAGGATCCGCGATTCCCGATGATTTAGGAAGTTAGGAGGCGAAATTTTCGGGGTATAGCATCCTTGGTTGACGCTTTTCATGTCCCCAAACTCTTGTCTCAACAGCTTCTACCGTTTGGGAGATCCGGTGATGTATTGGGAGTGTTGACTTTCGGGGTCGAGCAGTCTTCAGTTCTGTTCTTGCCTCGCGGACGGTCCGCGAGGGCCTGGCGGACAGTCTGCGTGCACAATGTTCGTCGTGTGTTCTTCGTGTTCTTGCTCGTCTTCGCTTTCGATCCGTTGTGGCTTTGAGTTTTCGTTGGACGAGGTTTCGGACAGTCCGCGTGTGCCGGGCGGATAGTCCGCGGGTGCCTGGTGTACAGTCCGCGTGCTCCCCGTGGACGGTCCATTTTTCAGGGTTCGCTACTGGAGGTTCTGTTGGATCTAACGGACGTTCTGCGGCTCTAGGCCAGACGGTCCGTGGCACGGGTGCGGACAGTCCGCGATACCCTGCCGGACAGTCCGCGCAGCCTGTGCGGACAGTCCGCCCCACCTGGCCGGACAGTCCGCCAGAGCCTGGCTGTTTTGCTCTTTGGTTCGATTCCTCCCTTCCTTCCTTCGTGCTTCCGCGTGTGCTTCAAGGAATCGTTTCTAAGACTTGAGGTTGATCCATAACCTTGTTGTCTTGGCGGTTGGTGTGTGATTCTATCCATCGCTCGTGTGTGACCGGGATTTGTCTATGGTATAGGCCAGGTTCTTCGAGAAGAATTTTTACCGACTCCTTTTCACTCCCCCCTCTCAAGTCGCCATCCGATCCTTCAGGAGTCTAGGCTTTTCGGTACCTTAAGATGCTTCCCGGTTCAACGGAATAGTTGTGGTACCCTAGGGAGGTGACAGCTCCGGACGGGCTCTATAGTCCACCACGTTAGTTCCGGTTAGTTGGAGTTATGACATCACAACCCCCTTCTTATCCCTTTCAGTGGCTCTTTTCTCTCTGGCCCCGACGAGTGACAAGTTGTGTCTTGATTCTATCTGTGACCCTCACGAGTCCCAAACTTCATTAGTTATCCCCTCTCTAACCGAAATCTACCCTTGCCTTTCTATCCTTTGTCACCACATCCCCCGGACGAATTAGTTCAGGTTCTCTACACTTCTCATTCCCCGAGGAAATAGATACCTTTGAATACTCACAGGTGAAAGCTATAGTGGTATCCGTGCGCTTGCGGATTTATCTGTGGTCATATAGTATACCAACAGGCTTTCTGGCGCTGTTGTGAATTTAGTAACGATGTAAGAAATGCCAACACCTTCTTCCACTCCTTCGTCGGAGTGGGGCGAGGGGAGGAGGGTGGTGACGACGACAACTGGCCGGCATCTCCAGCCTCATTGCGGCTCATCTTCTTCGTTCCACCAGTCTTCGTGCTCTTCATCGGGGACGCCTTAATCCTCCAGGTCACGGGTGTTTTCTCTCGCATTCGCTCAGGGGCTACGTGGGAGGGTGCACCATGGCAGTGGGCGAATGTAGATCTAATCTACCTTGCGGCGGCGACGGCAGCACAGGAGCAGCAGGAGCAGCAAGGGTAGTGATTTCGGATCTAATCTCCAGGGATGCAACTACTGGGAGTGAAAAACCCTAAGGTGGATCACCTGTTATTTTAAGCCATTAGATGGCTTAGTGGCGCTCAAGCGGTTGGGCGCCAGGCGGGTAACTCAGTGGCAGTAGCTGGCCCTTCGTATTCTAGTACTCGATGCTCTTAATCTCGGGGGCTCGACTACATCTGAAAGACTCTGTGGGCTACATCAATTAAAGATCCCACTCAGGACACATTCTACAATTAAGGTGACCCATCAATTCAAGAGAAAGTACTCGACTCAAGGCTCGGGGGCTCCGTGCCACGTGTCCTTTGGTTTTTTCTCTGGAATTTTCGGGATAAGATTGGCAAAACTTCAGATTGACCCTCACCTTGAATCTATGATTCGACCTAAGGCTCGGGGGCTACATTTCATATGGTATGTGATTCTCTGAAATGCATTTTCCATATGGTTTCTTCAAGACAACACGAGTACTATTGAAGACCTTCGAGAGAAGCACTCGGGGACACTTGGGGACTACTCGAGAAGACTTCAAGACTACTTAAAGATCAGCTGGAGTACCTTCCAGCCTCGGGATGATTCAAGCATTCTTGAGGACTTTGGGCTTGTGGAACTCGGGGACGCCCAAGGACTACTCGCCAAGGCCATCAAGACTACTTGAAGACATCCTGCTCGACTACAAAGTACTCGGGGCTTGTCGTACGGACGCTCCAGAATAAGCTACTGAATAACCAACTTAACTGTTGCTATTAAATAGCCTTGGGTCCACTACTCTGGTGGGTACTAGTACCGACTACTCCGTGGGCCCCTTGGACTACTCGACTTGAGATGCACGACACCAGATGCATGAGGCGCAAGGCATACGGAGGACTGGTACTCAGTTAGGAAGCTAGACATGTCCGGATCCATGTAGAGTACTCCTAGCTGTACGTGACTAGTACTCTCCTTTCAAACCAACTTGTAACCCTGCCTCCTGGACTATATAAGGTGAGGCAGGGACTCCTATCTCATCATCCTCATCATCTTGTAAACACCCCCAATCAATCCAAGAGCTACACATCATACAGGACGTAGGGTATTAGGGTCTAAATTGTTTGCCTAGTGTCTCTCCTTCGAGTTCCCGATCTCGACGAGGCCACAAACGCCTACCTCGGGTACTCCCCTTGGTAGGTTGGTAGGTTAAAACACCAAGAATAGTCCCCCAGTAGATCTGTCTAGGTCTCACCCCCTGATAAACGTGAATTTCATAGTAATAGAATACCCATTAAAATCCACGTGAACACCAGAAAAGATAGCGTCATTCCAACACACAAGAAGGACACCAGAAGGTTGAATAGATGGAGTGAAAGCTAATTTATTGATGTGTCTGGACAAAATTTGGGAATATAAGGTTGGTCAAAATTATCCCTCTTAGCCTCTTGGAGGCCAATGATAGTGGCAGATAATTCAGGGATTTTGCATCTAGGATGGTCCCATTTGGCTTGGGCATTCAGGCCCCTAACATTCCATGACAGAAAGTTCCATGTTTTGTTTTGATTCATGAACACAAAGGGGCAACAGGAGAAAAGATCCAAAGCCACGTCTGAATCCCAGAGCAACATAGTAAAGAGTGGAGTACAAAGGTGACACATCAGATAGATAGATATTGATAAAGCCAAACAAAAGGGTGTCCAGACATGCAAAAGCACCTAAAGCAACCAACTAGAAGCCCCACAGGAGGCGACTTCAAACAAGTTTTGGACCACCAGAACCAACACAGTGTAGAAGAAACCCACTGTGATCTAGCACTATTACAATTAATCATCATCTGAGGCTAGCAGCACAGTGGTAGACACATCCTGAGGGTGCATCTTGAGGAACTCGATTCCAATGGCTTGAGCAATACAGGTGGGCAGATGTGGAGCAGCAATGGAGGAAGAAGCAATGACCCCTTCGTAGGTCGGCATTATTGCCAAAGGGTCAGGAACAACAACAACTTCTTCAGTTGCCGAGGACGAGAAAAGATTAGTAGAGGTAATAGTGACAACAGGAACAACAGGAGCTGCACTGTGCTTCATGGGCTTCACTAGCTTCTTGAGCACTTTCCAAATCGTAACCATTGTAGCTTTTCTTCAGCCTTGAAGGACCGACCTGGCGACCAGAGAGGGGGGAGTGAATGGGAACCAATAAAAGTTCATCACGAAAGAGATGACTTCTCCGACAAGATGAACACGACCTATCCAACACTTCTATGACTCGAACTACCCAAGTTTGCCAAAGTCACGAAGCCATTAAAGTGCTACTGACCCTAGGAATAAACCACTCAACCACCAAAAACATACACACTAAACACGAAATGGAAATCTGCACGACTTGCTATTTGTGCCATACCGATCAGACCGATGCCTCTCGATGGTCAAACCGATGGCACCGGTCAGACCAGTGGACACTGTCGGTTAGGCCGGTGGCAACAACAACGTTCGAGGAGGCCTCAGTGACTCCTCCAGGCCCTGGAACAAACACCACCACCAAAACACAAACAAACGGAAAAGAAAAACCTTCACAAAACCTAGCATAACACATTGAAACCTGCCAAGAACTGACCAAGAACACTACAACCCAAAGCCACACGACCCCAACTGCTCACCCAAGCCAAAACCCAATAGAGGGCAGCACCGGTCGGACCAGTGGGAGGCACCGGTTAGACCGGTCAAGTCTTGGCGTTTGGGGTGAACAATGAGTCGTGGGTCAACCCTTCAAAACAATCTTCCGAATCTCCTGATTCACTCCACGGATTCGCACAAGACTTTGGGGATCCTAGGAGTACCTCATGGGTATCCTGTAAAACCCTAGATTTTCATAGAAAACCCGAATCCCTGTGCCATCGCGATAGTCCCTAGATCCGTGGCTATCGTGTACAAAACGTCTCACAAATAAATACACAAAGTCATACATCGCATCACATGAGAGTAAAAGTACATAATTTATTACATGTCCATTATGGAGTACATCATTACAAGCCTCTTGGCTGAATCAAAGTTAAATTCCACGCAACGGAAGCAAGCATTTCAGAAGGGTCTCCATCTTTTATACTTCTCGCCACAGGCATCCTAGAGCGAAGTAACACATCCCTCAGTCGTACCATCCATAGGCGTTGTTGTCGTACTCGGACTCGTACCCTGCACACCCACAGTCTATCTTCAAGGAGTGGGATAGGTCCACATCACCAACTGTATCTAGCTTTAAGTGGCCTTGCATATAAATGGAGAATAAGGGACAAGGAAGCAGCTCGGGATTCCTATGCAGCAGTAGTAGAGTATAAACAAGATATCTCCATCAAGTTCCCAATCCCAAAGCTCTCAACACAGTTCGGAACCACCTGGTAACCCAGGGCCCTGTCTCCACAACCTACTCCTGTCTACAGTTGATGCGAGAACTTCCTCTCCTCGCACCTCAATGATTGCAATCAGATCAACGAGGTAGATGGAGCCTCTCCCCTCTAACCGACTGCAACCACAGCTCACCATACACTCATCTATAGGGGGAAGGTAGAAATCCCAAAACATGAGGAACAAACATGTCTTCTAGGCATTGTCCATGACCGAGGACGTTGTTATAGCTATAGATCGAACAACTTTGCAGAGTGTGTACACTTGAACCAATCCCGAAATGGCACCCGACCAGTGTACGGCAAACCGAGCCCATCCTACCGTGCGACCTCTCAGTAGTTACGGTCCCATCCTGCATCCGGCCCTTAAAAACGGTCCCCCTCAGAAGGGACGACACCGAAACTATGAAATGCCCCCATGTGGCCACATGGGAGTCGCTCTGAGAGGATGGTCTCTCCTCCACCGTTCCCCCACCGATACCCCGCTATCCTCTTGGCAAGTATGGTTCCACACTTTCCGAGCTCAACTCGGCCCTAACCCCACGCTCGGCGGGGTGGTGTGTACGAAGGTCCTATCGACCAGTTGATCCACTCGGTTTTAGACCGGGGTGAGCTCATATCCTCCACGCGCAAGTAAAACCCCAACACCTAGGCTCCGAAAACCATAAGAGTATGTATACACCGAGGAGTGCAACCCTATCCCCGATCCCAGATCGGTTGTTTCGAGCTCACCCCCGCCATAGTACCCAAAAATGCCTTCTCCTGCCATTTTTATCCCACTCACGCCAAGAACCACTATTCCCATCCCAACACATGCACCGCGAAGCTCGGCGTATACGCTTATAAACATATATAGTAGTAGGACAATTAAGGACAATATATTTACAGTAGGCAGTGCAAGGATCATCAACATGCGTATAAAGTAAAGCATGAGCAAACTATATTGCAATGTCTATAGGTTTTCAAAGTTAGTCGGGCGTGAACCTGGGGTCGGGTAGTCCTCTGCGGCGAAGTCGTCGGCGTAGTCCTACTCCTGGATCAGTTCCCCGCCTCCAGCTGCTCATATGAATGCGTAAAAGAAATAAACAGCGGCCCTAATGCAATTAACTGCAAAGGAATGACAATTAAGAGCCAAAATAGGGCAAACGCTAGCCTAACATGGAGTTTAAGATTTTAGAGAATTTCTGGTAAAGGTTTTGTATTTTCGGAGCAAAAATGAATTTACTAGGATTTTCCAAAGATAAAATAGTTTTTTTTGGAAATAAAATACGCATACACAATAGCATTAACTTTAGGCAGTCTACTTGCTAGCTCCTAAGTGCTTAAAGCTAGCTGTTAGGTGGATGCAGGCCGGCTCTTGGCGCTGAGGTGGCTGCAGGCTGGCTCTTGGCGTGGCTGCGAACGCAGCGGCTTTAAGCCAGCTGCAGCTTGCGTGGCTAGCCATGGACTATAAACGAAGCGCTAGGCGGCAGGCAACCCGTTTCGTCGAGTCAAGAATAAGCTACCGGGAGGACAACCCGATTCAAGATTTTTCGAGTCTTTCCATGTAAGTTAGTTTTGAATTTTTTTACGCAAAACATTAGACTTAGAATGGTTGAATAATGTTAGAGACATAATTCTTGGTTGAATATTTTGCTTGGATCACAAACCCTTTACATGAACCATCCTATATGTTATTTGCTTCTTTTCGAGAAACCGAAACCAAAAAAATTTAGAACCTATCTCAACCTTTCATCCTCTTCATGATGTTATGGTTGACTTGTTTTACATGCTAAAAACACACGAGTAGAGCCACGATTTGTACCTAGATGTTATTTATTTTTCATCACGTGGACTTGCGTGAAACTAGAAATTTGACTTTTAGTTGATTTAAAATCCATATCCTTAGTTTCTCTAAGATTAGAATTTTTCTAAGCCTCATTTAATTTGACTTCATTCAAAATCTCTCTCATTTAGCCAAATTTAGAATCTAAACCTATGCCCCCATGATCAAGTCGGGAAAAGCTTGCTCTCAACTAATGGAAGATAACAATACCGGTGAGACCAAAATAAAAGTAGTCAGAAAATATTTTTGACTTACATTTGTTTTTAATGATTTAAAAACTCCTCTAAATTTATATTTGAACTCATTGCAAGCTTTGAGTTTACTTTTATTTTTCGAAATTAGAGGAGTGCTCAGCATTAAAACATGCTTAGAGGGAGGCAATCTAGTTAACCTGACCATACATGCACTATGATGCATCATGGGATGCCCCTCCAACATCTTTTATCAAACCACATGCAAAAGACAAGCATGTGGGGGTAGCCAAGTCTTAGTTTTACAGGAATATCATGGATGCATGTGAGGCAAGGGAGCATGGAGGTGACTCAAAGCGAAAACATTAAGTTGAAGGAGAAATAATGCAAGCAAAGGAGTGGACGAGAACGTCTGGAAGGTACAACCCCGTGGGGCACGCGGTCACGAAGCAACAAAGCAAGCATGAGTGCGCTAGAGAGGAACCGAGCCAGGATAGGTAAGTCGCTCATCCAGCCCTTTGTTCGTGTGCTCTAGTTTGTAGTTCGGAACCACCTTAGACTTAGCCATCCACCTTGTTTGTTTAGTGCAACAAAACACATCCTAATTCCACTCAAAGTCCAGACTCCAAAATAATATTTGTGTACCTTATTACCGGTTGAAAAACCTGGATATATATTTGTGAGAGAGATTGCAACAACCATGTGGAATAAAACTACAAGACTTTTCACCAAAAAAAAAAAGAAATCATCATCGTCCAAGCCATCAACAACTTGTTCGAGGAGGCACTCGGTTTCCAAATCTCATCGAAGTATGGAAGAGGACACGGCACCACTGAGGAGGAACGATATTCTTCTCCTCGGAGGCATGAGGGCCACATGAACCTCAAGGACGTATGGAGGAGCCGCCCATCCCACCTCGTCACTCGACACGATCATCCGCTCCACCTTCATACGCTCAGCAGTATCCCGATGGGTTTATCATCATGACGGAGGAGGAGAAGAAGAAGCTCGCTCGCCTTGAGTAGAGGCTTGTAGTGAACGCCGACTTCGACGACCAAGCTCTGCATATATTGGGTTTTCATACGGATATTTATTACATGTTGGGACACCTATGTTGGGAGAAATTCTCCAACGGAGTGTCAGCAAACACCCACAAGGAATTCGCCTAGGAAATTCTCATGACCATGGCGCCTATCCTTGATGAAGGAGTGCTGAGTCTATTATTTCGTCTGGAGGGAGTTGAACAAGTGGATCCCTATGACTATATTTGGGAATTACTCGGTTTTCAAAAGGGAGCCCCAGAACAGGTGTATGTGCAAGAAGGCACATTGGAAGGTTTTTGGAGTATGATCGCGGGAGAAGCTCACCAATAAAGAAATAGTATCTGGAACCCCATCATCCAAATGTTTCATGTGCAAGAGGATTTTTGGGGAGAACGAGAGAGATCAAGATAACCAACACGGAGGTGAATTGGCTTTACTCGGCTTTGATTCCCAAGCAGCCAATCGACCCCACTCACATATGATCAACCGGTGGTGTTGTGAAGCAACACCGAGTTCTAGAGATATTGGCTCGGGGTGTTACCTCTCCATGTTGGCTATCTCTTTGAGACCGGCGATTCCAAGAAACCCTAAGCACCTCCTAGGCAGGACTTCCCTTGGATTTGATTATATGAAGAAAGGAAAATATATAAGTGAAGATGAGAGAGGAGGCTTCAAAGTGGCCAAAGTAAATTTGCCCCTTCCGGATGGAAGATTAAGACTTTTTCTTGAGGGAAAGAAGATTGGTTAGAGGAAGGACTTCTTGTGCCGGCGCAGAAAAATAAAGGAGGAAGGATTATAGGAGAAGGTTCTTCCATGGCCCAAGAAGGAGGTGTGCAACAAAATGATGTGCCACCATTTGGAGGAATTCCGGCACAATCCAGTTACTACGGTGGTCTACCAATGCAAGCATGGGGGAGTGGTGCAGCCATGCCCCCACCAAATTTTGCGGTACCCAACGTAGCCTTTGCGGAGCCATATGCACACCTTTCTCAACCACAACAAAATGTGGTCATCATTGGAGGATACACTGCGAGAAACATGCAAATTATTGCAGCCATCCAAACCTATGCAAACCAAATGGGTGAAGGAAATGCAAACATCGCTTATGAGCTTAGACGCCTTCACTTAGCACCGTCGGGACAATTCATAGGAAGAGTGGTGAAATCCTATTATGAGCAACGGTACAACAACGAACACTATCAATATTAACCACCGTTAGAAGATTAGAGAGAGGAGGAGCTTTAGTTATCTTTCCTTTACCCCTTTTCTTTATTTTTTAGCTTGTATGCGCCTATGTATGCGTAGTGTTTTCAGTTTTTATTTAAATTTTCAGCATGTGTGTTAGTTATTATTTTCATCATGAATAAATTCATCACCTTGTTTTACCTTTGGCAAAGATACAAAGTTTATGCTATGATTATAATTGCCGCTTTGTTTATCTTTGTACTTGTTTTATGCATGACTCAGCTAATGCTCTCTTAAAATACAAATATGAATTTATCTAAATGCTAGCTTAATCTTTAGCGGAAGTTATGATAAAAATAAAGACCCATAGTGTTTTATGTTCTGTCAAGTTTTAGATGGATTAAAGATGATTTATTTTGGTTCTTAAAAGTAATGCTAACCTTGTCATAAATACCACTTGCATGTTGCTCTACCTATCCAGAGCCATATATATATTTGAGTGCAAAAACTTAGTATACAAGATTTATTTTTGGGTGACTTATTATAGCCCATGATTTCTCTGTCCCAAGACTAAGAAGCTGGTCATTCCATTTTTGCGTATCTATCTTTTTGCTAGCCTTTTTATTCGTGCATTGTGTATCCCCACATCAGAGATTTCACTAACCTCGCCGGATATCCACCCTTAAAACCAAATATCATCTTTTGTGATTACCTCCTTGACCACAACCTATCGTTGAGTATGGATCATCAATTCAAGGAAGATTGCAAGATGATGCCAAGATTGAAGATTTCAAGTATCTCTCCAAAGGAAAAATATTTCTAGTACCTTCCTTATCTCTATCGCCTCCTTGCCCGAGGACGAGCAACGTCTAAACATGGGGGAGGAGGTAGGTACAATACAGTTTTAGAGTTGAAGGGGAGAAAATTAAAAAAAAAATAGAAAAAAGGAAAGAAAGAAGAAGAAGAAGAAGAAAGTGAGAGTATAAAGAAAAAAAGGAGAAAAGAAAAATGAGAAAAGATAAAAAAATATATGAGTATGTATGATATAAAAATAAAATAAAGTGAACTTCTCGGTTCTCTAAACTGCATTAGGAATTTCAAGGCTTCAAGATTAACGAGGACTCATTTTTCCAACCATGTGCAATCCGATAATGAGGACTTCTTTTGTGCCTTGGGATCACTATTTGCCATTTTCAGATGTCCACCTATCTCAAGTGTGTGTATTTTTCTCCCCCCTCCTTGATATAATATCATTTTCCAATGACCCTTTTAACGAGTCTCAGTAAGACCATGAGAAGCTTGTCTTGTTTTGACAACATCTCATTTATAATATCTTGGTAGGACTAAACTTTCTCAAAAAGCTCCATATAAAGCCTACCACAAATATGAATGTTATGAGAGGGAAAGGAGTAGAATAAATAGGATTGAGAGACAAGTTGAGATGAGAGTTCATGAGCAAGATGCAAGGTGGTTTAAATATTTGAACTTGGTTTAGCTCTTTTTCTTATCACTCTTTATTTCAAAGTTTCTGAGATCTATTTTAACTTTGGGAGCGTGTTAATACTTGTGGGATAATCTTAATTAATAATATACCCTCTGTAGGGATGAAGGCTAGTACATTATGGAACTTTAATGAACTAAACTTTTGAGAGTATTATGTTTTATCATGTGTGATCAAGTGCAATGTTTAAACAATGAAGGGCAACGATGATATCCATCGAAGGCTTACTCAAGCATGAGCAAGGGTTAAGCATGGGGGAGATGTTGATGGTGAAATTCCATCAACCTAGCCATGAGTTTACCTTCGGTGTTGGCATGAGTTTTATATCTTATCCATTGGTACTGACCCCCTTGGTATAACAAGTTCATTCGTGCATGTTAGTTTTGGAGTTTACTGTTTATGCAGGGTTCTAGCATTGAAAGTAAGACTTCCAGGATAAGTTCATCAAGCACCTTGTGACAAGACCTTGAAGCCCAGTACAAGTCATGCAATGAAGCAAACATGACTCCAAGAAGCCCAGGGACCAAACTCGAGAAGATGACAAACTCCGAGGACCTAGACAGAAAAGTGTCGAATCTTGCAAGACAAGGAGCTTCGTCCAACTCAGAGAGAAACTGACGACAAGGGCCCACATGCAGAAGGGTGAAGGATCCAGAAGACTCGGGAACCAACGCCGTGCGAAGGAGGTAGCAGACTGGGCCGAAATGGGCCTAGGCCGGTCGGCCCAGGCCGGCCGGCCTAGCCCGTTTCGAGGCCCAGTCAGCCCCCCTATTGACCTAGATTCCACTCGGGCTATTTGTAGCCCCCTGACCGAGAGCCACGCATCAATCACTTCATCATCCGCCGTCGAGGAGTAGAGAAGCTTGAGGGACACCATCTCGGAGATGAGGGTCATGCTAGTTGTCTAGGGTCTCCCTAGACGACGTGGGAACCTTGCATGGAAGACCACGTCGGAGCTCCGAAGCAAGGATCAAGATCGAGGTAGGATCCTGGTGGTGATCTTCTTCATGTAATCATTCATGGTGAAGTTTTATAAGTGAATCCGATTTCTAACGATTTTGTTCTCCCTTGTTTTTGCTTCTTCCCCAATCTATACTTAAGATAGATTGCATAGGGTGCTCTTGTAGCCGTAGTGGCTAGAGGTGCATACCGGACCGACCAAGTGATTGCAACTTGTTCTTATCGAACTCGCCTTAGACTACCCGCATGAATAGGGGTGCGTTGTGACAGAACTGTGGCTCTGAAAGGCGGCCATTTTCGGAATCCGACCGGAGGCTACGGTTTAAAGATTCTTTTAATGAGATTCGCGTTTCTATCTTCATCTATCTTGTTTGGAGCTACAACATAAGCATGATCTAGACTCTCTAGATCGGTTATCTCTTGCTTTCTCTTGCTACCTCTTTAGTAGATTAGATTAGTTTCGTTTTCTTGATGATCTCTTAAACTAGATGCAACTTGATTCTTCAAAAGGATTTTCCTTGCTTTACTAGATTGAATCCTTGTGTTGCACATTGTTCCACGGATTCGATACCTTGGGTTCACCACTCGAGGGAAGAAGGGTCCCTTGACTACGACGGGGGATTTGTCTGCTTGCAAATCCATATGAACTTTGATACGAATATACACTGTCAACAGCATGCGATACTGGCGAGGCTAAAACGTTCCAAAGGCCAGGGCTTTACCCCCTTAGCCCGGTCACGCACGGCGGCTCAGCCATGGCGGAGCTCGGGTTGGCGTTCACGGTGGCGGAAGGAAACAAGCACCCACGGCCGGCGGCGTCCAAATGCGCACACTTGGACATCGGCCGGATCTTACGAGGGACCCTAAAGGCTCCGCCATTACCCTGCACGCGCGCATGAACTAAGGCAACCGCGTGGCAAAAAACGCGGCGGCATGGCGAGCGGGTCGACGGCCTCGGTGCAAGGGTAAACGGGGCCAAATGCCCGACCTTGCCTCTCACCCAGCTGGCGCGCGTGCGGGGGTGCACTGGTACGCCGGTGGGCGTTAGAGCGCGTGCATGCACACGCCGGTGTCACAGCCACGACGGCGGCCGAGATGGCGACGGCGACACGGCGGCTCGGACGGCTAACACGCAAAAGGAACAATGGAGACAAGCGGGGCTGCACGTGCGGCGACGACGGCGTTGGCACCTGCAAAGATCTTTCACAGCCTAGCTCGATGGCTGGCATCACCGGCGGCGTGCGCGTCGACGCGGTGTCGAACGATGGCGCTTTTCCCCTTTGGCTCGAACGCCGGGGAATCCACATGGAACAGGGGAAACTCGGGCTCACCTTAGCGGCCATGGGCTGAAGTGCAGGCGTTGGTGAAGTGGTGCGGTGTGAGCTTGCCGACGTTGAAGAAGACGACGATGTGGTGTAGAGGAAGCAGAGGAAGGTGGCCTACGGCGACGACCCGGTCCGGCTCCTCCTTCCCGGACGGCTCCAGCTTGGCAATGGGCAGCGTGCTCCCACGGACGGACTCCCCCGCCTCATGCTCCTCCTCTCACCCTCCTTCTTGACAGCACCGACGGAGGATTGGGGAGGAGAAACCCCAACTGGCTAGGGTTTGAGCCTTAGGCGCGATGGTGTTTTTATAGGTGTGGTAGGTATGATGGACGACGGATGCGGCTCCGGGACGGGTGGATGGCATCCAGGGCGGCGGCCATGGCCGCACGGCCGGGCCTTTCCACGGCGGCGTCCACGGCTGTGAGAGAAGACGACGGAAAGGGGGAAAAGGAGGACTTGAGTTTAGATAGACTCCTCTTTAATTTTCAGACTTGAGTTTTGTTTTACATCTAGCTTTAGCTACACCAGAACACGCACAAATACGTGCTGTCCTCTGTGATTCAGAACTCCACTTTCGAGTGATATTAAGATTGCTTGCCTCGGATTCTTGTTCGTTTTTCGATTGCGCACAGGAATTGATCTTCATGATCAGGCTGATCTTGCGCCGGCAAGGTCGGTAACCATCGGGAGTTGGTTCAGCGATTGCATTGGCGCTTCGAGTCTCGCTCGTCGTAGTCGGATCGTGAGGGTCGTCTCCCAACAGATCGAAGCTATCTCCACTCACCGAAAGATCGGGCACTCGCCTCTATCATATAACATTTCAGTAGAGGAAATGAATTAATTAGATGTGGCTAAAGCTCATAATTTACTTACCATCATGTCGTCAACTATTGAATATTTTACAACTTCCCTTACTTTCTTCCAAGATTTGACTCCTATAAGTGGAGTTTTTTTCCCAGTGAACACTACAATCCCATCCACAAATGTACGGCTGTTCTCACCACAGACTCCTCCCGTCAAGGCATCAAACTGAATTTGTAATTTCTGAGTTCCGCTCCTGACTCTCTTTGTTGTTGCTTTGTAACCTTTGACAACTCCTCGTCGACAGGTTTTGGATGCACCTAATGGCCATTTGAGACAAATATAACATGCATTATTGGCGAAATAGGTTACAATGTACATTTCAATAGTAAAGGAGAAATGCAGATACCATTCCCTTCTTTTGGTTGTCTTGCATGACTTGGCCTATTATTATTGATTGATGTCTTCTTTTCATGATTTTCCCCACCCTCCTCACCTTCAGACCTATCATTATCTGTTACTAACTCTTCTTGTAGTAATGATACTAAACACAACACAAGAAAAGCATATATCAAATAATTTATGCAAAGAACAATTATTTCTTTATTTGAGCTGTGTAATTTACTTACACATGTGGCGACGCCGTCCTGTGTGCCTGATCCATTCCTTGTATGTTTCGATTGTTTCATTCCTAAAGTCATCCCCTAAGTCTGTGAATCATGATCCCCCATGTTCTAGTGTCAAAACAACTTATTACCTGATAGTAATAAATTTATTAAGATATGCAAAAAATGAGTGTACCTATTTCTTGGTCTTCCTCTTTAATTTTAAGTAACCAAACCTTGTAGCCATCTAGCTGTTGATCTGTACTAGTTTCCTCATTTCTTTGCTTCCCCCTCTGTTGTTTAATTGGCATTATGCTTACAGTATCCTGAAGTTGGGCCTCCTTTGACATTATCAACATGATATAATGTTAATCTGGAATTTAATTTTGTTGAACATGGGCATGCAGCAGCTAGTCATGTATAAACTGGATTTTAATATGGTTGAACATGGACATGCAGCAGGAAGTCATGTATGAAAGAGTGATTTAAGAAGTTCATAAGTAAAGAAATTATGAACCTGTTTTCCTTTTCCTTGGCATTGTCATGTAGCATTTGTTTTGCGTGTTGGGAATAATCAATGGGCTCAATTGTAGCTACATCGACTCCGCAACGCTTCTTGTAGTATAAATAGTCCCTTGATGCATAGCTAAACTGTTCCTTGAAACATATCAGGTTAGGATAAGTTAGATTAACTCTATCGATTTTACATTCGATAAAATCATCGTCCTCATCTCCACATCCCTTCAAGTGAAAATAAATTGTCCACATGTCATTCGTCGAAGTTTCACTGCATGTAGAACATAGGAACATTAGCACGTCCCTTCATAATTTGATCATAATAAAACTATAATTAAATTTGGTTTAATAAGGAGGTGCATGCAGAAATACAATTAAGGATATAGTTCAACCATCCGAAAAGGTACATAATTGTGGACAGACCTATTTAAGCATGGCATAGGCCCATATAAAATCAAGAAACTCCATTATTATGTCCTGAGTATTGTAGTTTTCCCCGTAGACACAACAAATATCATGTACTACATATTCAACTAATCGACCAATGAAGATCAAGTTGCCTACTCACCTTGGAACTTGGTTCTTATGGAACAGAAGGGGCAAGCCGCTACTGAAAATTAAATAAATCGAAAATACAAGTCGCCAAACTTGATTGCATACTTAGCTACTCTAGGTGAGGGCAATGATACCCTGCAATCAATGGAAAAAACTGCAAACCGCAGAACCAAGATCTTTTTGGCTACAACCCAAATAAAAGTGGTTACCCTGACATAGGAAATACACATGCACAACAAGAAGAACAACCAGGAGCAATGAAGGTCCCTAGTAGATTTATTAAGAACCTCGTTTTGACGTATCGTAGTACCCCTACTTCTTCAAGGCCAGGTTCGATATCCTCTTCACCAAGTAGATGTTAGGGCATCACCCTTGGGCCTGAGGATGTAGGCGCAATGAATGGAGTTTGGGCGAAGGTGACGCTCCTGCGTGCGCCGGCGGATGAAGACGCACCCGCCATCTTGACGGTGTCCATCTAGGTGGTCGCGGGCACTGTAGGACGAAGCCGTCACCGTCGTTTTGCAAGTTGTCGGGGTTGCAGTCCTGGCGGCGCCGCCGTCCCTCTCCTGACCTAACTACGGAAGATGATGAGTCGAGGAAGGGGGCGCGGTTTCAGGAGTCGATCACAACGCCAGAGAGCCAAAAAATAAAGGCCCACGACGCCGTGCGGTACGCGGGTGTTAGGCGACAGGGCGCCGAATTTTCACGGCATCAATTCGATGCTTTGGCGGACTGGGAAAAAAACCAAAGGAAACTCAGACTTGGTATATGTACGAGATGAAAACATTATGTTCTATAAAGTTTCATGAAATTTTATGCAAAATTACAAAATATGTTAGCGTGCGACTATCATTGTCCAATTTAAATGTGGGACAATTAAAACAAGAGTGAAGGCCAAACTATGAAAATTATGTCGTGGCGAGTTTTGTCTCGTGACTCGAGCATAGATATAACTCACGGACACGAGAAGTAGAGCAATTTTCGTGGATGAGCTCATGCACCGTTACCTAGCTAGACACGTGAAGGAGGATGCATGATGTATATGAGGTGTTGATAATGAGAGCTTTGCCTGTTTACTATGGTGGATTAAGTAGGGAGCCAAAAAGCATTTCGACAGGTAAATTAAGGTACACACGAACACATAGGGTGTTAATAGCCTAGGTCGACACCGTTGCTCGGGCACAGGTGCCTATCTACATGCACCGGTACCTAGCTACACACGTGAAGGAGGATGCATTATGTATATGAGGTGTTGATAATGAGAGCTTTGCCTGTTTACTAAGGTGGCTTAAGTAGGGAGCCAAAAAGCATTTCGACAGGCAAATTAAGGTACACACGAACACATATGGTGTTACTAGCCTAGGTCGACACCGTTGCCCGGGCACAGGTGCCTATCTACATGCACCAGTACCTAGCTACACACGTGAAGGAGGATGCATCATGTATATGAGGTGTTGATAATGAGAGCTTTACCTGTTTACTAAGGTGGCTTAAGTAGGGAGCCAAAAAGCATTTCAACAGGTAAATTAAGGTACACATGAACATATATGGTGTTACTAGCGTAGGTCGACACCGTTGCCCGGGCACAGGTGCCTATCTACATGCATCGGTACCTAGATACACACGTGAAGGAGGATGCATCATGTATATGAGGTGTTGATAATGAGAGCTTTGCCTGTTTACTAAGGTGGCTTAAGTAGGGAGCCAAAAAGCATTTCGACAGGAAAATTAAGGTACACTGGAACACATATGGTGCTACTATCCTAGGTCGACACCGTTGCCCGGGCATAGGTGCCTATCTACATGCACCGGTACCTAGCTACACACGTGAAGGAGGATGCATCATGTATATGAGGTGTTGATAATGAGAGCTTTGCCTGTTTACTAAGGTGGCTTAAGTAGGGAGCCAAAAAGCATTTTGACAGGGAATTTAAGGTACACATGAACACATATGGTGTTACTAGCCTAGGTCGACACCGTTGCCCGGGCACAGGTGCCTATCTACATGGACCGGTACCTAGCTACACACGGGAAGGATAATATATGTCAGTGACTCCCATGTATCGTTTATGAAGTAGTTGTACAAGATTAAATGAATTAAAAAATACAATTTCGATGTACCATATGACAAGGAAATATGGAGGGAATTTTATAATGTGAATTAATAGGGTATTGTTATTTTGGAAAAATATTAATTTTAAACATTGCTTTGACATGTAGGAAAATGGGAAAAAATATGAATAGACATAAACAGATCAACATAGAGCGAATTTTAGAATGCTAATTAATAGGTTAAATGTTAATAAGAAAAAATGAATTAAAAAATACGAAAAAAATTGCTAAGGCGCTCTAGGGCCAAGCCAGACCACAAACAGGCTCAACCGGCGAGCGGGAGCCCGATTGGGCCAGCAGGCCCACTAAGCCCCTTAGCAGATGTAGCGAGCAAGCAGTGCAGGATGTTTCGGAATTAGGAGTTCGGCATGGTGCAGACGCCTTCACTTTTAAGCAGGGTCGCGCCCTTCTTCTTCTTCTCCGCTACTGCACAATTCTTGTAAACGGGCCGATTGTAAGATATTGAAATGGGCCGACCCGTTATGTCTATATAGCTACCACTAGCACTCCCTCGCACTACCCCGACCCCCATGAGATCTCGACCCCCCTCCGTTCCCCACCTCCCCTCGGTGGCTCCGACGGTCCACCATCGCCATGGCGACCGACCGGAGTGGCCGCATCGGGGCCTCGCAGGCGAGCGGCGCAGGCGGAAGGCGGGGCGCCATCGCGGTAACGAGCGGCGGAGCAGGGAGGAGGGGCCGCATCGAGGGATCTAGTCGCGACTGCGCAAGCGGTCGGAGGGGCGCCATTGACGGATGCTGCGGCGACGGAGGATGGAGGAGGGGCCACAACGCCGCCACGCAGTTGCGCGATGCACGCGGGCGATTCAAGGCTCCTACACCGGCGCGCTCCCCAACCTTGTCGTCCTCCAGTGGCTACGGCGGCAACCCTACCTCATCGATCTCCGGTACATACACCGCCGGGACCTCCTCCTCGTCGTCCGACGGGCCGCATCGCGAAGTGGCACCCTCGGGTAAGGGGAAGGAGGTCCTCTTTTTCATATTTCTCTTGCTCGACATAGCAATACCTGATGCATAGTACTAATTCTTGGATCAATTCCTGCTCTCGTTTTTTACTAAAAAATTCAGTGCGGCTTTGCCATGCCTTTATAGGATTCTGGCCAATATTTTTATCTTTAATTTTCGTAATCATATTTTCATGGAAGGATCAAAGGTTGAATTTAGAAAACATTCGGAAATTGAAACTAAATTAAAGGTAACCTAGAGCTGAGTTTTTGGTTCATCATAACGTGTGCTTAGGATAGCCATGAGAGAAAGCTAATTGTATTAGTACAAAGTTCATATAGTAATACATGTATGTTTAGCAACTCTTTGATGTCAATGTTCCCACATATTATGATCTTTATTATTATTATTCAGACAAAATGTACTATTGCTCTGCTCCCTGTAGAACTTCTGAAATTTACGAAGTTCAGTTATGTTAACTTTTTCAGAACTTTAGGATGAAGATCAACTAAATACAAGTTTGACCTCTGAAGGATCAGATGGCGACTAGAGAGGGGGGAGTGAATAGGAGCCGGTAAAAATTCTTCCCAAAGAACCCGGCCTATGTCCTACTCAAATCCCGGTCACACACAAGCGATGGATCGAATCACGCACCAATCGCCAAGACCACGAGGTTATGGATCAACCTCTAGCCTTAGGAACGATTCCTAAAAACACACGCGGAAGCACTAGAAAGGGAGGAAGGAATCGAACCAAGAAGCAAAGCACACAGGCTCTGGCGGACCGTCCGCGCAGGAGGGGCGGACCATCCGCAAAGAGCCGCGCGGACTGTCCGCACCCGAGCCGCGGACCGTCCGGCCCGAGCCGCGGACCGTCCGTTAAATCACACGAACGACCCAAAGCCACCCCCGTGCCACGGACCGTCCGCGGGGAGCACGCGGACCGTCCGCCAAGCACCCGCGGACCGTCCGCCCGACACCGCGGACCGTCCGAAACTCCGTCCAACCAAAAACCAAAATCGCGACGGATCGAAACGAAGGACGAGCAAGAACACGAAGAACACGGGACGAACCCTAGCCGCGCGGACCGTCCGCCTGGTCCTCGCGGACCGTCCGCCAGGTGCGGACAGAGCTGAAAACAGCCCGACCCCGAAAGTCAACTCCCCCAAATCATCATCGGATTTCCCAAACGGTTGAAGCTGTGGAGACAAGGGTTTGGGTACTTGAAAAGCGTCACACAAGGATGCTACAGCCCAAAAATCTTGCCTCCTAACTCCCTAAATCACCGGGAATCGCGAATCCTTTGAGCACCACCAAAAGCTAGAGCACCGAACGAAAACTCACGAATCGAAGTAGTTTCCCGGTGTTTGAGGGCACAAGATCAAGCACAAAGATGCACATGGCATCTATCCATGTTTCCCTCAAAGAAATCCGGGAAGAAACTCACTCAAATCCCCGGAATCACACCGGGAACAAAGGCACGAAAATAAGCACAAAAAGCCACGAAAACAACCCCGAATCTTCTATACAAACCAGGAAAGATTCACAAGGTCTAGCATGCCGCCCTAGCATCCATCCCTCTCAACAAATCTCACATGAAGCTCTCATGCTAGCCTAGAGAAAAATGGAAGAAAAATAGCTACGAAAATGAGAAAGAGGAGGGAGCAAATGAAACCCTAAGTCGCGGAGAGAGGGAGCCATCAACACACACTCCTGGCTTATATATCAGGTCCCGCCGGAGTGGTAAATGACTCGACTACCCCTAACTACACTACTGGCGATACAACCCACGTAGGGGTATTTTGGTAATGTTTGTGGGTCTTGCCATCGGACGGCCACGCCTTTGCCGCACCCCGCGTCCTCCCGACGCAAGCCATGCGATCCCGCCGCGTGTCCTCCGCCTCGAAGCTTCCCGACACGCCCGATCCCGTCTCCGTCGTGTTGGGCCCTCGGACTTGGTTTTGAGGCCCAAACCAAGAAACCGTCCGCCGATGGTTTTGTGGGCAAACCACCAAACCCCCGCGTGACCGGTCCGGCCTCCCGCCAAACCACTTGACTTGACCGCCACCGTGCACCGGCTCACTTGTCCATGACTTCATCTTGCTTGTGTCGCCACCATGTGGCCCGCACCCGGGCCCCGTCGTCCACCGGTCCCTCGAACCAAGCCTACTTGTCTCTCCATCTCCCGGAGGCCCCTCAAGGCTGAAGACCTTTCGCGCCCGTTCTTCACCTGCAACAACACGAACTAGGCCGCAGCCTACACCTGCGCACTAAGCCAAGAGTCAGTCCAACACCCGTTGTCAATCACTCATCACTGAGGAGCGGTCATCCATCGACCACTGGGACGCTCCTGGTCCACAAATTCCCCCTTGATGAGTGCATTGACAACACACAACGCGAAATGAAATTCAGAGTAAAAGAGAAAGAAAGAAGAAAGAAAACAAATAAGCTTAACTCATGACCAAAACCGAAGAAAGGCGAAGAAAGGTCACAAGCCAAGCAAAGCACAAATTCCACACCGAAAACAGCAAGAAAGCTCCCCCTGAACAAATGCAAGCTCCCCCTGAACATGTGGATGTAAACTCATGCAAACTTCCAAATTTCAGCTCACCTCTTCTGAATTTTCATTAAGCTCACCTTTTCTCCCCCTTGTTGACAATGTATGAATCAAGGTGAAAATGCAGAAATGCAAAGCAAAGCATATAAACAACTACATGAGCTTCTCAAATAGGCCAAATCTAGTGTCAAAGGCTAAAAAAAAGACAAAGATCACACACATGAATCATAGCATAGTCAAAGCATTGCCACAAGTAATATATGAAAATACAAGCATGTGACAAAGCAAAATTTGCAGATTTAAGCAGTTTTACCAAAAGAAGGCTCGCTTCACATGTAAAAGCCTATCCATGTCACACATGAGCCACAAACATCCATACCATTCACAGATCATACAAGGATATCAAATTCTCAGCAAAAGATCAGGGCAAACACCCATAAAACAAAGCATGTCATGTCAAAGCTCATGAGCCATGTGTCCACTTCGGGGAGACTTCTCCACTGGTGAACATCATGCAACATGTTTTGCACCCATATGTGAAAGATAAGACATTTTAAGCATAGACATGATGGATGGAGCATTTTTCAAGCATTATGCACTTCTTTTCAAGATTGATTCATTTCATGGTACATGAAGTGCCTTTGCGGCAAAAAGAAGCTTATGCTCCCCCATGAATGCAACATAGGCTAAACATTCACAATGATATCCGGCCTTTGGCCCAAATGCAAGAACAAGGCATCCAAGCACAATCTAAGCATGAAAAGCACGTTTAGACCAAACAGTGACATGGATACACAACTACACATGAGTGGAGCATATTTCATCAGAAATTAGTCAAGTTAAGCATTTATTTCAAAAGGGGCTATCTCACCACACATATATCTCAAATATTCCAAGAGCATAGCCTCACATCACCATTTCTCCACACATATAACCAATATCTCACAAATAGCCAAAGAGACTCAAATATGGCATATGAAAGAAGCTCATCATCCTAAAATGCAATATGACACAAATGCAACATGATATATGACAAGATGGCTATCCTACCATGGTTTGTACATCAAGCAAAGCATGTATATACATCAAAGTAAAAACATGGTATGATACATATGGTACAAAAGGAAATTCCCCAAGAATCAACTAGAAAGGGCAACAAACCCCAAGTTCCCCCCGCAAGCGCACAAATGTAGCTTGGTCGAGAGGCTTTGTGAAAATGTCTGCAAGCTGATCTTGGGTAGGGACATGGCTCAAAACAATGGTTCCTTTCTCCACATTGTCCCTCGGAAATGATACCTCACTTCTATATGTTTGGTTCTGGAGTGAAGCACCGGGTTTTTGGCTACGCTTATGGCACCGGTGCTATCACAAAGAAGTGGGATCCGGGTGCACTCCTCACCAAAATCTCTCAAAGTGTATGAAATCCACAACAACCGGGAGCAACAACTAGCGGCAAGAACATACTCCGCCTCCGTGGTAGACCGAGCTACACTAGACTCGCTTGCGGGAAGACCATGAGACCAACGAAGAACCAAGAAACCGACAAGTACCGAAGTAGACTTCCTCTCGACTCGACAACCAAAGCAAAATCCGCATCGGAAAAACCATGAAGAGACAGAGTCGAGGAGGAAGAATACCAAAGGCCAAGACCAAAGGGGGCGGATCGTAGGTACCGAAAATCCTCTTGACGACCGTCGATGTGATGTCCACGGCGAAGCCTGAAAACGAGCGCACAGACACACGCTGAACTGTATGTCTGGCCTCGTCGCCGTCAAGTAGAGGAGGGAGCCGATCATGCTCCTGTAGTCCCGCTGGTCCACTGGTTCTCCGTCCTCATCTGCATCCAAAGTTGCCGTACTCCCCATGGGAGTCGACATCGGCTTCACATCTTGCATCTGGAACTTCCTCAGCATGTCTTTCGTGTACTTGGTTTGGTGCACAAATGTACCGTCCTTCACTTGCTTGATCTCGCAGCCCCGAGAAAATACCGCAACTCGCCCATCATGCTCATCTCGAACTCCCCGCTCATCTCATCCGCAAACTTGGCAACAAGGTTATGTGACGAGCCACCAAAGACAATATCATCCACGTAAATCCGAACAATCGGCAAGTCATTTCCATGCTTGAGGAGAAACAAGGTTCTATCCACGGTACCCATCACAAACCCTCTCGCTCAAAAGAAAACCTCTCAATCTCCCATACCAAGCACGGGCGCCCGTTTCAACCCATACGAGCCCTTTTCAACCCGTATACCCCGTGTGGGTACAACTCGCTCTCAAACCCGGTGGTCGCTTCACATACACCTCCTCCTCTATGACCCCATTCGAAAAGCACTCTTCACGTCCATCCGAAACAACTTGAACCCTTTAGCCACGCAAAGGCTAGAAGGATCCGAATTGCCTCAAGACGGGCCACAAGAGCAAAGGTCTCCTCATAGTCGATCCCCTCCTTCTGACTAAACCCCTGAGCAACAAGTCTGGACTTGTTCCTCACAACCATCCCATTCTCTCCCTCTTTGTTCTTCCAAACCCACTTGGTTCCTATGGGATGGCAATTTGGAGGTGGTTGAACTAACTCCCACACCTGGTTCCTCTCAAAATTTTCCAACTCCTCATGCATAGAATTGACCCAGTTTGCATCAGATAAAGCATGTCCAATGTCTTTGGGCTCAAAAGTAGCAACAAAAGCAGCATGAGCAAAATGAGAGGAATTCCTAGACCTCGACCGTGTAGTGCGTTCATCAATGTTCCCAATGATCTTCGACAGGGGATGCACTTCTTGAATCCGCCGGGGAGCCTCACGCCTCGAGACTACCTCCCCCTCAACTTCAGCTTCTCTCGCCTGGTCCTCTTGTTGCACCGTCGTTGTCCATGATGTAGACGGTCCATGCTCCAAAGTGGTTGTAGGGGAAGTAGTGGGTACATGCTCACCTTCGGGCTCATGGTTCTCCCCATCATCATCTCCAGCTTCATCTTTCTCCTCCTCAAAGAGGCCCTCGGCCATCTCTTCATCACCTGCACATTCAAAGCCAAGAGAGGTACATGGCATTGTCTCGTCAAAGGTCACCTCGCAAGTCTCCATGATTTTGTTAGTCTCAAGGTTAAGCACCCTATAGGCTCTAGAATGGTTCGCATATCCAAAGAAAATACCATCACTAGACCTAGCCTCAAACTTGTCGAGTTTTCCCTTCTTCAAAATAAAGCACTTGCAGCCAAAAACTCGGAAGTGACTCACCTTGGGTGCCCGACCATGCATAAGCTCATAACAGTCTTCTTCTTGAAAGCTCTCAATAAAATCCGGTTGGAAACATGACAAGCCGTATTGACCGCCTCGCCCAAAACCTCCTAGGAGTCCCGTGCTCATCGAGCATCGTCCTAGCCATCTCACAAAGAGTCCGATTTTTCCTTTCCACGACTCCATTTTGAGGGGGCACATAAGGGGTCGAATACCGATGTTCAAGACCTAGATCACGACAAAAGGCATCAAAACGAGAGTTCTTAAACTCGCAGCCATTATCACCTGCGGATAGCTCGAATAGCATTCCCATGCCTCTCGTTTTTCAACCTCACAATCGCATCTCGAACAAAACCAAAAGTCTCACTCTTATCCTCCAAGAAGAACACCCGTGCATAGCGAGAGTAATCGTCCACCACAACAAGGACATACCACTTCCCACCCACCGAGCGAACTCGAGCCGGCCCAACAAGGTCCATATGCAACGGCTACCGTCGGACGCTCGGTCATGACATCGGTCGGGGGTGGATGGGGAGTGGCTACCATCTTACCATGCCTACAAGGAGCACAAACCAAATCCTTCTCAAGCTTCAACCTCGGCAATCCTCGGACAAGGTCAAGACCACTCAAGCGGGAAACCAAATCAAAGCTCAAGTGTCCCAACCGCCTATGCCATTTCCACAAATCGAAGAAGGACCAGCCATCAAACAAATGAAAGCAGACCCAAAGAACGAGAGAAATCAGCCCCGAAAATTTGACCCTCGGGGATGATCATACGTACAAGATCACCTCGAGAATCAAGCAAACGAGACTCGCCAGACTTGAAACGCACCTCAAAACCCTCATCAAGCAACTGAGAAACCGAAAGCAAATTAAAACCCAAAGACTTCACAAGAGCCACTCTCTTCAACGTTACCTTGTCACTCACATGCACAACACCCTCTGAAAGCACCCTACCTCGTCCATTGTCCGCAAATATAATGTACATCTTTTCCTTCACTGGGGTGAGGCTGGAGAACCACTTCTTATCTCCGGTCATGTGTCGAGAACACCCGGAGTCGATCAACCAAATGTTCTCCAAGCCTCCCCGCCCGCAAATCGAAACGAGAACGAGAATGAGCTAGCAACTCGACACTGGGGTTAGCACAAAGAAAGTTAAACCAGTGTCGAGCCATCTGCTCAAAAGAGGGGTTAGCAAACATCACTCCCTTGCCACCAAACTTCCCATGTCCCATGGGAGGAGTACGAACACCACGAGGGGGAAAACGTGGTCCGTAGTTCCTCCGGAACCCAAAGCCGCGATCATCTCCCCTAAACCCGTACCGAGGACGAGTAGGAGGACGTCCAAAGAAAAACCACCACGAGCCCGACCAAACCTCTCACCAAAGACGCACACCATCATCTCTCCTGACAAACCTCTCACCACCACCTCTCTGTGGGAACCTGCCAACACTCCTCACACTTCCCACACCCCGTGGAAGTGGCACTCTAGGCTCAGGAATACCACGAGACTGGCGATACTTGTCCTAGTTTGCTTGCTCCCTAGCAAGCCTCTCATCCCTCTTCCTCTTGTAGCAAAACTCTGCAAGATGCCTCTCCTTGCCACAATACTCACACCTGAAGGGGATGGGTTTTGGTTTTGGCTCTGGCTTCTCTCTAGGCTTCTCACCCTTCTCACCCACAAACTTCACTGGTTTCTGGAAATCATTTGTCTTAGGTGGGAATTTGGGTGGATCTTGGGTTGTGTCAAGCTTGTTGCAAAGGTCTTTGGGCTTTGGTGTGAAAGAGTTCTTGGGTGCTTTTGGGAGTGGGACTTGAATCTCTCCGATCACCTCAAACTCGGGGTTAGACTCAACACACTTCTCGTACACACTCTCCCCACTGTTCTCTCCCACTTTCTCACCCAACTTCTCAAACCCCAAACCACGACCATCAACTCTCTTGAACTCCTCAATCATGATTTTCAATTGAGGTTCCTGCCCAGACAACCAACCCAACACTTTCCTCAAATAGTCATTCTCCTCATAGATGACATCCAACCGGGAAGTAAGTTCAAGATTACGCAAAGTGACTTCATCACAGCTAGAACATGCATTTGCAACAGGAGATTTCAAAGATGCTTCCAAAGAACTAATTGTAGAACGAGCATCGACAAGCTTAGCATGCATAGTAGGACATGATTTGCAAGCACCAAGCAAAGTAGGTCTAGCCTTAAGCTCATCATGTTCAGTCCTAAGAGCATCTAGTTGAGCCAAAATAGAAGCATTCTTCTCATTAAGCAGCTTTGATCTCATTCAACCAAGCATCACATTCAACACATTCAACATCATCGGGAGGAGTAGGAGCAAGTTTCAAAGAGTCATTCTCAAGTTTCAATTCAAGCAATTTTGACTCTAACTCTCCTACTTTCTCACTAGCATTCTCAAGCCGAGCCCTAAGATCTTTCCTCATCTTTTTGGCATCTCTCAAAGACACTATCACGGTTATCAAGCAAACCATTCAACCTAGCAATCTCGGCAAGCAAAGAGTCGGGGTCACGGTTTACCTCATCCTCCGAGTCGGAGTCGCCGTCTTCCTTCTCACTCTTCTTGCCGCTTGAGCTATGGGCCATGCCACAAAAGCCCTCAAGCGCCACACGGCCACTCGGCCCCGCCGAGGTTCCGCTTGCACTCTTCTTGCCACCGCGCCTCCCGGCGTCTTCATCTTCGCCGCTTGAGCTTGATCGCTCCTCGCTTGAGCTTGAGTCGACGTCGCTCGCACCGCCACCATCACTCTTGCCTTGTTCTTCTTGTAGGCGCTCTTGCTCTGGTCGCCGCTTGTCTTTGTCCTTGCTCTTGGACTTGTTGAAGTGCTTGCCCTTGGAGGAGTACTTGTCTTCACGCCTCGGGTGCGCCTTGTACTCGTTCACCTTGTACTTGTTCTCCTCTCGCTTCCGGCACTCGGCGATGAAGTGGCCACGCTTGCCACACTTGTAGCACGTCCCCGAGCTCCGCCTTGCATTCCTCCGACTCTCGTGTAGTCGTTCAAACCTTCTTGAGAGCAAGGCCGCCTCCTCCTCGCCTAGCACATCAAACTCCTCATCCGGAATGGACATAAGAGAGGACAAAGAAAACTCGTCGACAAAGGGTTAGATTTGCCCTTTGATCCTCCCACAAGAGCAAGACTATGGTCGGTCCGAGCCCTCATGCTTGGATAGCAACTTCCGATCAACCTCGGCCAACTTGAGCTTAGAAAAGAGGTCATCCAACTCAATAGTCAAATAATTCCCGTACTCCTTGATGGCCTCAACCTTAGCACCCCAAACATTTGGGTCCAAGACATGCAAGAGCTTCAAAGCCCGATCATGCTCGGAGTACGGAAAATCCTCAACATTAGCCTTCATGTTGTTCACGATGGCGGTGAACCTCTGAAACATCGCATCAATGTCCTCACCGGGAAGTGGAGTGAAATTCTCATATTGCATCCGGTAAGAGACAAAGAGGCGAGCCTTCACATGGTTATCACCACCGTGAGCAACCAACAACTTATTCCAAATTTGCCAAGCAAGATTCAAATGGCGAACACGCTCAAACTCTGGATCACACAAGCTCCGGCACAAGTGATCAACGGCTTTTGCATTAGCCTCATACTTGGCCTTGGCATCGGCATCGGTCACCATAAGAGTATGGATGTTGACCGGAATAGCATAGGTCTTGTCAAGCACAATAAAATCCAACAACTTTCCTCGAAGAAAAATCATCATACGAGCCGCCCACTTGTGGTAACCCTTGCCATCGAAGTGCGGCGGACCGCCCCCGCTCAACGTACGCCATCTTAGGATTCGAGACTTGTCAAAGTCGCAAAGAATCCGCACCAAGCTCGATACCAATTGAAGGATCAGATGGCGACTAGAGAGGGGGGGAGTGAATAGGAGCCGGTAAAAATTCTTCCCAAAGAACCCGGCCTATGTCCTACTCAAATCCCGGTCACACACAAGTGATGGATCGAATCACGCACCAATCGCCAAGACCACGAGGTTATGGATCAACCTCTAGCCTTAGGAACGATTCCTAAAAACACACGTGGAAGCACTAGAAAGGGAGGAAGGAATCGAACCAAGAAGCAAAGCACACAGGCTCTGGCGGACCGTCCGCGCAGGAGGGGCGGACCGTCCGCAAAGAGCCGCGCGGACCGTCCGGCCGGGTATCGCGGACCGTCCGCACCCGAGCCGCGGACCGTCCGCCCGAGCCGCGGACCGTCCGTTAAATCACACGAACGAACCAAAGCCACCCCCGTGCCACGGACCGTCCGCGGGGAGCACGCGGACCGTCCGCCAAGCACCCGCGGACCGTCCGCCCGACACCGCCGACCGTCCGAAACTCCGTCCAACCAAAAACCAAAATCGCGACGGATCGAAACGAAGGACGAGCAAGAACACGAAGAACACGGGACGAACCCTAGCCGAGCGGACCGTCCGCCCGGGTCCTCGCGGACCGTCCGCCGTGTGCGGACGTAGCCGAAAACAGCCCGACCCCGAAAGTCAACTCCCCCAAATCATCATCGGATTTCCCAAACGGTTGAAGCCGTGGAGACAAGGGTTTGGGTACTTGAAAAGCGTCACACAAGGATGCTATAGCCCAAAAATCTTGCCTCCTAACTCCCTAAATCACCGGGAATCGCGAATCCTTTGAGCACCACCAAAAGCTAGAGCAGCGAACGAAACTCACGAATCGAAGTAGTTTCCCGGCGTTTGAGGGCACAAGATCAAGCACAAAGATGCACAAGGCATCTATCCATGTTTCCCTCAAAGAAATCCGGGAAGAAACTCACTCAAATCCGCGGAATCACACAGGGAACAAAGGCACGAAAATAAGCACAAAAAGCCACGAAAAACAACCCCGAATCTTCTATACAAACCAGGAAAGATTCACAAGGTCTAGCATGCCGCCCTAGCATCCATCCCTCTCAACAAATGTCACATGAAGCTCTCATGCTAGCCTAGAGAAAAATGGAAGAAAAATAGCTACGAAAATGAGAAAGAGGAGGGAGCAAATGAAACCCTAAGTCGCGGAGAGAGGGAGCCATCAACACACACTCCTGGCTTATATATCAGGTCCCGCCGGAGTGGTAAATGACTCGACTACCCCTAACTACACTACTGGCGATACAACCCACGTAGGGGTATTTTGGTAATGTTTGTGGGTCTTGCCATCGGACAGCCACGCCTTTGCCGCACCCCGCGTCCTCCCGACGCAAGCCATGCGATCCCGCCGCGTGTCCTCCGCCTCGAAGCTTCCCGACACGCCCGGATCCCGTCTCCGTCGTGTTGGGCCCTCGGACTTGGTTTTGAGGCCCAAACCAAGAAACCGTCCGCCGATGGTTTTGTGGGCAAACCACCAAACCCCGCGTGCCCCGGTCCCGCCTCCCGCCAAACCACTTGACTTGACCGCCATCGTGCACCGGCTCACTTGTCCATGACTTCGTCTTGCTTGTGTCGCCACCATGTGGCCCGCACCCGATCCCCGTCGTCCACCGGGTCCGTCGAACCGAGCCTACTTGTCTCTCCATCTCCCGGAGGCCCCTCAAGGCTGAAGACCTTTCGCGCCCGTTCTTCACCTGCAACAACACGAACTAGGCCGCAGCCTACACCTGCGCACTAAGCCAAGAGTCAGTCCAACACCCGTTGTCAATCACTCATCACTGAGGAGCGGTCATCCATCGACCACTGGGACGCTCCTGGTCCACAACCTCCAACAGTAGACTTTGTTATTTCTTAGGATGAATGATGATCTTTTGCTCTCACTGGTAATTGTTTTTTTTATATCTGCAGTATTTGTTTTTTCTTTCATGGAAATGTTGATCGACTGAACATGATGTTTTGGACCATTTTTTGGTTCATCACAACTCAATTTGACATCTTTATTGTTAGATTCCATTAAACTACACATATTGTTGTTGTTAGAAAGAGATTTGCTTTGTAGCTGTGAATGCTTTTGTGCTGCTTCAAGTTGGCAAATTACCATATCTACATTTGTATGTACTAGCTGCAATTGGAACCAGGACAAAGTGGTCAGCAAGTCTGTGAATAAGGTGCGAATCATCATTCCAGAGTCGGACGATGAAGAACCCAACAGCAACAAATCGTCGCCCTTACCCAAACAAAAAGATGCGGGATCATCGAAAACAAAGGTGACTACTAAAAATAAATTAAACTTGTACACTGATGATCTGAGTCATTTCATGTTAATAACTTAATCTCGTTGACTGCTGCAGATGGTGACCTTGCGCCAGCAGGTTGAGCAGCTGAAGGATCGCTACAACGATATGCGTGAGCAGATTGAGAGCCTAGCCCTACAAGTTGATGGAGCTGAGGAAGCCATGGAAATGACCCTGGAGGAGTTCATGGACACTGTAGCTAGCAAGTTAGAAGCCATGGATAAGAAGATCTCCTAGCTTTACGACAAAGTCAATCGCAAGTAGTACTAAATGGTTAGTACTTCGCATAACCAGTACCTAGGTTAAGTATGATGGTGTCCGTGCCATGGACTAAGTGTGGCTACTTGTAATTAGTGGCAAGATCTAAGTAATGACTCTGGTCGAACTTCTAAATTGCACTAGCAATACTTAATCATCCATGCATTTATGTGTGTTGACGGTGAAAATCCGTCAACCTAGCCATGAGTTTACCTTCGGTGTTGGCATGAGTTTTATACCTTATCCATTGGTACTAACCCCCGTGGTATAACAAGTTCACGTGTGCATGTCGGTTTTGGAGTTTAGTGTTTATGCAGGGTTTTAGTGTTGAATGCAAGACTTTCGGGATAAGTTCATCAAGCACCTCATGACAAGACCTTGAAACCCCCGTACAAGTCATGCAATGAAGCAAACTTAACTCCAAGAAGCCGGGACTTGATCCGAGAAGACGACGGACTCCGGGGACCCGACCGGAAAAGTGCCGAATCTTGCAAGACAAGGAGTTGAGTCCAATTCGGAGAGAAACCGACGACATGGACCTACATGCGAAGGGGGAAACATCCGGGAGAAGCAAGGGAACCGACGTGGAGCGAAGGAGCCCTCGGGGCCGGGCCTAGATGGGCCCGTGGCCGGCCGGCCCGGGCCGGTCGGCCCCGTGCCCATCCGGGGCCCAAATGCCCCCTCCTTTGCCCTAGCCGCCAATCGGGCTATTTATAGCCCCCTGACCGAGAGCCTCGTAGAGAAGAATTCGTCATCGGCCGCCAAGGAGCAGAGAAGAGAGGGACACCATCTCGGAGAGGAGAGGGTCGAGCTAGTTGACTAGGGTTCCCCTAGCCGACGTGAGAACCTTGCACGGAAGACCACGTCGGAGTTCCCGGAGCTAGAAGCAAGATCAAGGAAGGATCCCGGTGGTGATGTTGTGTATGTATCATTGTTATAGTTGAATTATCAAGTTGAATCTTTTCCTAGCGATCAAGTGTTTCCTCGAAGATTTCGTTTTTTGATTGGCTTTGCTTATTCCAATTCTATTCTCGAGATAGATTACATAGGGTGTTCTTGTAGCCGCGGTGGCTAGAGGTACACGCCGGATCATCCGAAAGAATCTCGACTTGTCTTTTGACTCGCCCTAAGCTCCCCGCATGAATAGGGATACGTTGTGACAGAACGGGGGTCTCGAAAGGCGGATGTTTTCGGATTTGGACGGGAAACCACGATTTAAAGAGGCTTCTATTAAGATTCGATTTGCTACTTCTTCTCTTGCTTGGAACTTCAACAAAAGGCTTACCCCGATCCCTCTAGATCGGTTTATCTACCCAATCTTACTTTGTTTTCTCCGGTCTTTAGTAGATTAGATTCGTTTTGTGTCTTTTACTTAGATGCATTAGGGTTTTATCGAAGATTGAAGTTACTTGGCTTTAATAGATTAAGTTTTGCGTCACACATTTGTTCCACGGAATCGATACCTTGGGTTCACCACTCGAGGGAAGAAGGGTCCCTTGACTACGACGGGAGACATGTACGCTTGCGAGTCACAAACGAACTTTGATACAATTATTAACCGTCAACAAGCCCCTTTTTTCTGGCGTCGTTGCCGGGGAACAAGTGATCAATATTTGATTTTTTATTGCCTTTTTGTAATTTTCAGTTTTCTCTTTGTTTTTATTTTTGCATCTACTAAATTTTGATCATCCTCAAAATACATCTAATCTAGTTTGTCTAACTCTAGTTTTTATAGATTTGTTTTTACTTTCTAGTTTTTTGCATACTTTGTTTATTGCTAACCCTAACAGGAGATGGACGGCTACCTCTCCAATAAACCCAATAATTTTGTGGATGATCCAGAAAAACTTTACAGGCTAAGGAGACGCGAAGCACATCAAGCTAAAAAGCTGGATTTTGTAGATTCGGAGTCGGAAGACAAAGGATCGCAGGAATCTCCGAAGAATTCACCACCTCAAAGTCCTCGGGAGAATCGACTACCACCAATGGGTGACCAACCACCGCAAGAACGCAAGATTGTGGAGCTATGCACCCCAGACATCATCGACCTACCAATCTTGAACCTTGAGGAGATTGGAAGACCGTTCGAGATCAAGACCTCAACAATCCGCATGGTGCAACATTCACCCTTCACCGGTAAAGAGGATCCGAACCTTCACCTCCAAGCATTCATTCAACTATGTCAGACTTTCAACATGGATGGGGTGACTCAAGACCAAATGAGGGCAAGGCTTTTTCCGTTTTCACTACTCGGGAAGGCTTTGCAATGGTTCCACTCTCAACCGGCGGAGACGGTGCAAAATTGGAACACGTTGATGAAGGCTTTCATGAAGGAATACTACTCACCGGGTAAAACTCAAAGCTTGCGTGATAAGATTGCCACCTTTGTTCAATATCCTACGGAAACTATCTCGGAGGCATTCGAGCGCTTCAACGAGTACACCCGGGCGGTTCCACATCACAAGTTCCCGAAAGAAGACCTCGTGCAAAAGTTCTATCAAGGACTCACCATGGCGTCAAGGACGATCATCGATGCATCGGCGGGAGGATCCATCATCGAACTTACACCGACGGAAGCTTTCACTCTATTCAAGAAGGTCGCGGATAATGACACGTGGGCGTCGTCCGAGCGCCTACATCCGGTTCAACCCACGGGGAACGTCAACGGAGTCTTGCAAGTGGAGAAGGAGAACATACTTGAAGGCAAGATCGACTCGCTCATGAGGAGGTTGGAGAAGATGGAGATGGAAAAGAAAGAGGCCCAAGACTTGAAGGACGCCGAAGCAAGGTCCACATGCGAAGAATGTGGAGAGTATGGCCATGTCCGCAAAGATTGTCCGGAGGAAGCCAAAGTGCTCGACTACATGAGGAAGGGAGAATTGCCGAACTTCCGCTACGGGCAAGGTAGGCCTCAATTTAATGCAAGCTCATCTATTCCTAACGCGGTTCCGCTTCGTATACAATTGAAGGAGTTCATGGATGAGCAAGCTAAGATCAACAAGGACACCGTCACCAAGTTCAAGACCATAGACAAGGTGTCGGAGAACATCGATAGCAAGGTGACGGAGGTCGGAAGTTCCAATCATCAAGTGCTCAACATGATGAAGATGCTCGAGACGCAAGTTGGACAACTTGCGGGGCGCCTCACTAATGATGAAGGGAAGCTTCCGGGACAACCCAAATGTCCCGAATCGGCGAAGGCCATTCAAATGCGTTCGGGGAAGGAGACCGAAGATCCGGAACGTTCCGTGGGAGCAAGGAAGCTTAAACCATCCACCGAGGTGGAAGGAGCTGCTAAAGATAAGGTTACGGGGATCGTCACCGAGGAACCCGAATTCGAGATGCCGGAGGATACCGCAACTCAAGCCACGCTACTTCCGAGGTAAACTTGACAACCACTTTGAGAAGTTTGTGGAAGTTGTGCGTAGACTTAGCATCAACATGCCATTACTAGATGCCCTACAAGTACCTACATATTCTCGTTACTTTAAAGACATACTTGCAAATAAATATGAGATAGCAACACTCGGGGTAGATCATGTCAAGATGTCCGAGGAGTGTAGTGCCGCTATTGCTAATGGGCTAGAGAAGCAAAAAGACCCCGGGTGCCCCACAATTCCATGTTCGGTTGGTTCTTTCAACTTCGAGAAGGCGTTATGCGACCTTGGAGCTAGTGTAAGCGTCATGCCGAGGGATGTGTTCGAGAAGCTACGCCTACCAATGGAGCCTACGGGAATATGTTTGGAGTTGGGAGACAACTCCATTCGCTATCCCTTGGGCATTGCTGAAGATGTACCCGTGAAGATTGGACACCACTTCATCCCCGTCGACTTCGTTGTGCTCGAGATGGGAGAGAGGGAGAAGCCGCCGCTCATCCTAGGGAGGCCGTTCCTCAAGACCGTGGGAGCTACTATTGATGTTGGCAAGGGGGAGATCATGTTCGATATCAACGGAGAAAGGAGTTCCTTCAAGTTCCGTCCAAGGATTGAGGCATGCAACATGATTGGAGTGAAGGGAGAACCAAAACAAACGGAGGGGCTGAAAAAGAAGAAGGAGCCAAAAAAATGAACGTAAAGAAAATCAAAGAAGGTGTTGCATCCGTCAAGACAAAGGAAGAGAAGCCGCCTGTGAAGACCAAAAAATGACTAAGCCAACTAAGCCGGAAGACAAGCCCGCACCCAAGATGGTGCGGAAGTGGGTACCCAAGATTGCAACGCCCGCAAAGAGCGTTGATCCGGAGTAATCAAGTGAAGAAGTCTAGCTATAGACTATAAACGAAGCGCTACGCGGGAGGCAACCCGTTTCGTCGAGTGAAGAATAAGCTACTGTGAGGACAACCCGATTCCAGGTTTTTCGAGTATTTTTAATAATTTAGTTTTTGAGTTTTATTACGCAAAGACATTAGACTTAGAAGTGGTTGAACAATATTAGTGACATAATTCTTGATTGAATGTTTGCTTTATCATAAACCCTTTGCATGAACCCTCCTATGTGCTTGTTTGATTCTTTTCTTTTCGAGAAACCTCAACCAAATAATTTCAGAACCTAACTCAACCTTTAAACCTCATTATGGTGCTGAGGTTGACTTATTTTTCATGCTAAAACCACACGAGTAGAGCCACGATTTATATTTAAGTGTTAATAAAATTCAGCACGTGGTAGAACTCGCGTGAACCTAGAAATCAAAACTTTTGGTTGGTTTTAAAAATCTATATCCTTGGTTTCAATTTTGTTTTATTCAAAATCTTTCTTATTTAGCCAAAATTAGAACCTAAACCTATGCCCCCATGATCAAGCCGGGAAATGTTTGCTCTCAACCGATGAAGGCAAACTATACCGGTGAGACCGAAATCGACGTAGTCGAAAAATATTTTCGACTTACATTTGTTTTTAATGGTTTAAAAACTTCTCTAAAATTATGTTTGAGCTCTTGCATGGCTCTGAAAAATATTTTAAATTTCGAATTAGAGGAGTGCTTAACCTTAAACACACCTAAATGGAGGCAATCTAGTTTGAATTAATCATGCATGCACCATTGGATTCCCTTTTATCAACTTTCACCAATTCCACATGCAAAGGACAAGCATGGTGGGCAGCAAGCATCAACTTTGCAGGAATTTCATGGTGGCATGTGAAGCAAGTGGAGCTAGGGAGCATGGACATGACCCAAAGCATGGAGCATCAAGTGGAAGGACCAATAATGCAAGAAAAGGAGTGGACGAGAGCGTTTGGGCGGTGCAACTTGTGGAGCACGCGGGCAGGAAAGTTGCAGAGGCGAAATGATCGTGCTGGAAGAAAGACGCGGCGGGGAGGAGCCAGGAAGACCCCAGGCCGGCCGGCCTCACCTACTTAAGGAGCCCCCCGGCTCCCGTTTTCTGCAGGCAAGCTTCCCTCTCCTTCCTTTGCTTGTGTGCTCAAAACCTCCGTAGACATAGCCAACCTTCCCAAGCTTGATAGCTCAAGAAAAAATCCACATCCTTAATCCACTCAAAGTCCACATCCGAAGCAAAGAGTTTAAGTGCCTAGTTACCGGTTGCAACCCGGAGTTTTAGTTGAAGAAAAGAGTGCAACAACCATGTGGAAGAAGACCACAAGTCTCTTCTCCAAGAAGAAGAGTTCGTCGTCGTCCAAGCCGTCATCAACCACGTCTTCGAGGAGGCACTCAGTCTCCGAGTCTCCCCGGAGCATGGAGACAGGTACGGCACCACCGAGGAGGAACGATGCTCTCCTCCTTGGTGGTATGAGGGCTGCAAGAAGCACTTTCATGAGGTTTACCGAACCTCGTGGGCACACGGAGGAGCAGCCCGCGTCACCACGACGATCGACTCGCTCAACCGCGCCACCTCCTTACACCCCGACATACTCTTCGTACGGCTTCATCATCTTGTCGGCAGAGGAGGAGGAGAGGCTCACTAATCTTGAGAAGAGGGTTGTGCCCAATGTCGAGTTCGACGACCAAGCACTCTACACCTTGGGTTTTGGCACCGACATATACTATATGTTGGGGCACCTTGGATGGGTGCAGTTCTCCAACGGAGTATCGGTGGACACCCATATGGGGTTCGCCTTGGAAATTTTAATGACTATTGCACCCATCATTTATGATGATGGGGTGCAAAGCTTGTCATTCCGTTTGGAGGGAGTCCAACAAGTGGTTCCCTACGAGCATGTGAGGGAGCTGCTTGGATTCCACAAGGGAGCTCCAGAGAAAGTTGACGTGCCACCCGGCATGTTGGCGGGATTTTGGAATATGATCTCCGAAGAAGCCCATCAACAACGCAATTGCATCCGCAACCCCATTATCCGGATATTTCACTCTTGGATGTGCAAGAGGGTATTGGGGAGGATGAAGGAAACAAAGGTGACCGAAACGGAGTTGAATTGGCTATACTCGGCTTTAATTGCCAGGCAGCCAATAGACCCCTCTTACCTCATGATCAACCGTTGGTGTTGTGAAGCAACATCGGGGGCGGGTAATATTGGTTCGGGGTGCTACCTCTCCATGTTGGCCTTCTCCTTGCGGCCGGGGATCGCAAGAAACCCCGACCACCTTTTGCGTGGTACCTCCTTCGACATTGAGTATTTGCGGCAAGGCAAATACATTAGTGGAGATGAGAGAGGAGGTTATCGGTTGGCCATAGTGAACCTACCCCTTCCGAATGAGAGGCTTAGGCTTTTCACCAAAGGGAGGGAAGATTGGTTGGAAGAGGGACTCCTTGTCCCTGCAAGGAAGAACAAAAGAGAAAGAATCGTAGATGAGGGAACATCCTCCGCACAAGCGAGTGGAGCACAACCCAATGTGCAACCATTCGGCGGGATCCCTCCTCCGCCAAGTTATTACGGAGGGCCACAAGAGCAAGCATGGGGGGGGGTGGTGCACCGGTACCCTCACAAAATTATGTTGTGCCCAACGCTAACTTCGCGGAATCCTACGCTCATCATCCCCAACCACAACAAAGCATGGCCATAATTGGAGGGTATGCTGCAAGAAACGCCCAAAACATCGCAGGTATCCAAGCTAATGCAGCTCAACTTGGTGAAGGCAACACAAATATTGCCTTTGAGCTCGGACGCCTTCACCTCGCGGAGCCAAATCAATTCGTCGGAGGGAATGTCCAATCGTATTATGAGCAAGGGTATTATTATCAAGATTATCAACATCAACCACCGGCGGAGGACTAGAAGATTTAGGAACTTTAGTTTTCTTTTCTTTTCTTTTTCTCTGTAATTTTCAGCTTTTGCTTATGTGTGTTTGCGTAGTATTTTCTGTTTTTATTTAAATTTCAGCAAGCATGTTTGTTTATTTTCAGTTTGTATTTCAACTTGATGTCATCATTAATAAAGACACCACCTTGATTATATCATTGGAAAAGTTACAAAATTCGTGCCATGATGATATATGATTATAATTGCAGCTTTGTTCATCTTTGTAATTGATTTATGCATGTTTAAGCTAGTGCTCTCTTAAAAATACAAATCTGAATTTATTTAAATGCTAGCTTAATTTTCAGCGGAGGTTATGATTAAAATAAAGACCCATAGTGTTTTATGTGCTCTCAAGTTATGAATAGATTAAAGATGTCTTTTATGCTCAAAAATATCGCTAACCTTGTCACAAATATCACTTGTGTGTTGCTCAACCTATCCAAAGCCTTATATATATTTGAGTGCATAAACCTTAGTGTACAAGATTTATTTTTGAGTGAGTTATTGCAGGCCATGATTTCTCTGGCCCGAGACTAAGAAGCTGGTCATTCCGTTTTTGTGTATCTATCTTTTTGCTAGCCTTTTATCCGTGCATTGTGTATCCCCGCGTCGGAGATCTCACAAACTTCGCCGGATATCCACCCTTAAACCAAATATCATCTTTTGTGATTACCTCCTTGACCACAACCTATCGTTGAGAAAGGATATCAATTCAAGGAAGATCGCAAGACGGTGCCGACATAGAAGATTTCAAGTATCTCTCCAAGGAAGAATACCCCGATACCTACCTTATTTTTCGCCTCTTTGCTCGAGGACGAGCAACGTCTAAGCATGGGGGAGGAGGTAGGTACGGTGCAGTTTTAGAGTTCAAAAAGGGAGTATTTTTAAAAAAAAATATAATATAATGATGAAAGAAAAAAAATTCGGCGATATGCGTGACTTCCAAGGTGAAGGTCTCACAAGAAGAAAAAAAATATATATATATATATAATGAATGAATGAAAGAAAGAAAGAAAGAAAGAAAAGAATGAAAAATATGAGAAAGAGAAAAAAATTATGTGCGTAAAGTGAACTCCCCGGTTCTCTAAAAGTGCATTCAAGGCTTCAAGTTAAAAAGTTCCATTCTCATTTTCCAACCATGTGCGTTCCGATAACGAGGACTTCCTTTGTGCCTCGGGATCACTCTTTGCCATTTGCACATGTCCACTCATCTAAAAGTGTGTGTATTTTTCTCTTTCCCCTCCTTGATTTAACATTATTTTCCAATGACCTTTTTGACGAGTCTCGGTAAGACCATGAGAAGCTTGTCTTGTTTTGACAACACCTCATTTATAAAATCTTGTTAGGACTAAACTTTCCCAAAGCTCCATATAAAGCCTACCACACATATATATGAGAGGGAAAGGAGTAGAATATATAGGCTTGAGAGACAAGTGAGATGAGAGTTCATGAGCAATATACAAGATGATTTAAATTTGTGAACTTGGTTTAGTTTTTCTTTATCTCGTTCTTTATTTCAAAAATTCTGAGATCTATTTAAACTTTGTGAGCATGTTAATACTCGTGGGATAAGCTTAATAAAAATCTACCCTCCGTAGAGATGAAGGCTAGTACATTATGGAACTTTAATGAATTAAAATTTTGAGAGCATTAGGTTTTCTCATGTGTGATCAAGTGCAAAGTTTAAACATTGTTTGGCAATGATGATATCCATCGAAGGCTTACTCGAGGACGAGCAAGGTTTAAGCATGGGGGAGATGTTGACGGTGAAAATCCGTCAACCTAGCCATGAGTTTACCTTCGGTGTTGGCATGAGTTTTATACCTTATCCATTGGTACTAACCCCCGTGGTATAACAAGTTCACGTGTGCATGTCGGTTTTGGAGTTTAGTGTTTATGCGGGTTTTAGTGTTGAATGCAAGACTTTCGGGATAAGTTCATCAAGCACCTCATGAAAAGACCTTGAAGCCCCCGTACAAGTCATGCAATGAAGCAAACTTAACTCCAAGAAGCCGGGGACTTGATCCGAGAAGACGACGGACTCCGGGGACCTCGAGCGTGAAAAGTGCCGAATCTTGCAAGACAAGGAGTTGAGTCCACTTCGGAGAGAAACCGACGACATGGACCTACATGCAGAAGGGGGAAACATCCAGGAAGCAAGGGAACCGACGTGGAGCGAAGGAGCCCTCGGGCTGGGCCTAGATGAGCCCAGGCCGGCCGGCCCAGTCCGGTCGGCCCAGGCCCATCCAGGGCCCAAATGCCCCCTCCTTTGCCCTAGCCGCCAATTGGGCTATTTATAGCCCCCTGACCGAGAGCCTCGTAGAGAAGAATTCGTCATCGGCCGCCAAGGAGCAGAGAATAGAGGGACACCATCTCGGAGAGGAGAGGGTCGAGCTAGTTGACTAGGGTTCCCCTAGCCGACGTGGGAACCATGCACGGAAGACCACGTCGGAGTTCCCGGAGCTAGAAGCAAGATCAAGGAAGGATCCCGGTGGTGATCTTGTGTATGTATCATTGTTATAGTTGAATTATCAAGTTGAATCTTTTCCTAGCGATCAAGTGTTTCCTCGAAGATTTCGTTTTTCGATCGGCTTTGCTTATTCCAATTCTATTCTCGAGATAGATTACATAGGGTGTTCTTGTAGCCGCGGTGGCTAGAGGTACACGCCGGATCTTCCGAAAGAATCTCGACTTGTCTTTTGACTCGCCCTAAGCTCCCCGCATGAATAGGGATACGTTGTGATAGAACGGGGGTCTCGAAAGGCGGATGTTTTCGGATTTGGACGGGAAACCACGATTTAAAGAGGCTTCTATTAAGATTCGATTTGCTACTTCTTCTCTTGCTTGGAACTTCAACAAAAGGCTTACCCCGATCCCTCTAGATCGGTTTATCTACCCAATCTTACTTTGTTTTCTCCGGTCTTTAGTAGAATAGATTCGTTTTGTGTCTTTTACTTAGATGCATTAGGGTTTTATCGAAGATTGAAGTTACTTGGCTTTAATAGATTAAGTTTTGCGTCACACATTTGTTCCACGGATTCGATACCTTGGGTTCACCACTCGAGGGAAGAAGGGTCCCTTGACTACGACGGGAGACTTGTACGCTTGCGAGTCACAAACGAACTTTGATACAATTATTAACTGTCAACAATGTGTCACCTGTCCATCCTTTTCATTGCATTAGACCTACACCTTGTTAGATTATTCATTTGTGTTTCACAAGCAAACCTGCTCCACCCTAATAGCAAGGACGACTAGTGAAAGTACAAAACTGAAAAGCGCCATAAAGTTGAGGAAACTGCTAAGTAGAGCAATCTTGAAGGGACTACATAATGTGCTCCAAACTAAAATAAAAATGAAATTACTACACATATGATCTCAATTATGTAAAAAGCTCATCTTCCTCTCCCTGGCCTAAAGTGTTCACAGGTGCAACATGTCCGTCATTGATGTAGGTATCATCACTGTCATCATAATCATCAGGTATGTCATCTAAATTAGGTTCTGGCGCAAGTACAGCAGTTTGAATTATGTTGGCATCTCTGGTCAGTCCGTCAAGGTCATTCCTTGTCCAATTTGTTAACTCACTAATTTGGCTGACCATGACCATGTCCTCCACACCTACATCGACTGAGTCAATGTCAATATGTCCGTGCTATTCAATATCTCCTTGTTCCGGCATGGCAAACAAGGTCCTAGGCTTCATTCTAACAACACTGCTCTAGCTAGGTTTATGTGCACATTTCACATAAAAAACCTGTTCCACTTGAGTCCCCAGAATGTAAGGCTCATCCATATATTGACGACGGCTTGTTTCAATATCTATAATCCCATATTGATCTTTACTGTACCCTTTACATTTACTCTTGTTACTCTTCGATGCGTCAGGAACATCAAACAAATCACACTCAAACAATATGACCTCTTTTTCACAAGGGAAATCTAGTGCGATTACCTTCTGATGGACACCGTACCAATCCATATTGCTCTCTTTTTCATCAGACTTCACTACAACTCCAGAATTTTGTGTATTGTAGTTAGCCTCTACAGTAGCCATTCAGAAAAAGAAATCATGAATCACAGATCTGTTGAAAACCCGAGCCACATAATGAGGACCCTGTGAAAGGTCATATAGCTCTTCACTGATCTTCTGTCCTTCATAAAGGACCTTAGCCTGCGCTCAAGAGAAAAAAATTTACAGCTGAAATTTTATTAAAGTGGAGTACTGCAAAATGTTTTTGTCATGTATGTTTTAACATTACTCACCTTACGTTCAAACCATCCAACAAAGTGCTCCTTGTGACGCTTCTCAACACCTTGCGCACTAGTTTTTTCAACACCACCTTATGATCACTATAATTTTTAATTGAAAACAATATTACTATACATTGAACTATAATCTATTTAAGAACAAAAAAAATGTTTGTAGCAGCTTACTTGATCCAAGACAGTGCCTCATCACAGTTTGCCAAAATATAGTGGCGCATCCTCAACATTTCAGATTTAGGAAGATGTCGTAATTTGCAGCCTTTCTTACTGTAGTCGATGCTGCCAAGTATGTTAGAACCAGTCGGTGGTTCATTTATCACGCTCCCCTCGTGGCTCATTGCCTATCCAGCTTTGTTTCAATGTCTTCTACAAAGCGACAGCAGAATGTCATGCACTACTCTACGATATATCCTTGTGCTATCGAACCTTCTGGATGTGCCTTGTTCCTAACATATCCTTTAAGTGTACGTAGATACCTCTCGATTGGATACACCTATCGATAACACACTTCTCCACCAAATTTAGCCTCCTCAGCTAAATGAACCGGCAAATGCATCATAATGTCAAAGAATGATGGTGGAAATATCATCTCAAGCTTACATAAAGTCTCTGCAATTGAAGAGCTTAATTTATCCATGTCAGTTTGCACAAGCTCCTCTGAACACAATGCATTGAAAAACTTGCTAAGCTCAACCAATGGTCTCACAACAGCTTCAGGCAAGATATGCCTAACAATGAAGGGTAACAATTTTTGCAATATAATATGATAGTCATGTGATTTTAGTCCAGAAACCTTGCATCCATTCACATCCACACACCTCTTAATATTAGACGCGTAACCATCAGGCATCCTCACTCCTAGTAAGAATGTGCATAACATCTTCGTTTGGTCCCTGTCTAAGGAGTACAATGATGGAGGCAAAGTATACTTTCCATTCTCCACCACTGGATGCTGGTCCTGCCATATCCCAAGATTTTGATTGTCAAGCCGCGCCTTTTCACTATCGTTGCTCTTACCATCTATGTGAAGCAACATCCCAATAATGCTTTCACAGATATTCTTTTCAATGTGCATAGCATCGAAATCATGCCTTACAAGCAAATTTTTCCAGTAGGGAAGATGAAAAGATATACTCTTCTTCCTCCAGTTGTGCCACCTATTGTCTTCTTCACGTTGCTTCCTCTTCTTTGATGCTGTCACAAATTTTGGTTGATCAAAACTTTCAAACTACTGCAGAATCTGATCACCAGTCAGTGGCAGAGGTGCCTCCCTCATCTCTATCATGTTGTTGAAGCTGCTTTTGCTCCTGCACCACCTATGGTTCTGAGGGAGAAATCGACGATGACCCATATAACAATGCTTTGATCCAAATTTCAACCATAAGTACTATGTATCTTTGTGGCAGTATGGACATGCAAATTTTCCATTAGTACTCCAACCAGATAGCACGGCATAGGCAGTGAAGTCATTAATGGTCCACAACAAAAGTGCCCAAAGAGTAAAATTCTCCTTCCTATCCTCATCCCATGATTTCACACCTGTCACCCATAACTCAATCAACTCATCAATTAGGGGTTGCAAATAGACGTCAATATTCATTCCAGGTGATTTTGGCCCTGGTATCAGCATAGACATCATCCAATAGGGTTGCTTCAAACACAACCAAGGAGGCAAGTTGTAAGGGATTAGGATGACAGGCCATGTAGTATAAGCAACATTCAACATCCCAAACGGATTAAAGCCATGAGCTGCAAGACCGAGTCGGATGTTGCGAGGGTCATCAGCAAAATCCTTATAGTACTCCTTATTCACATGCTTCCATGCCAATGAGTCTGCCAGGTGACGCATTTTCCCATCATTTACCAGTTCTTCCTCATGCCAACGCATCAGCTTCAATGTCGATGCTCTCATATACAATCTTTGCAAGCGAGGAATAAGTGGAAAATAACGAAGGATCTTACATGGAAAACGCTTTTGCTTCTTTCCAATTTCACTGTCAACAGGATCATCCTTTTCAGTACCCCCTATCTCTTTCCACCTAGATTCATCACATGTTGGGCACTTATCCAAATTAGCATAATTCCCACGAAATAACACACAGTCATTAACACAGGCATGAATCATCATAATGCAGGCCAAGATCTCGAATAACACTCTCCACTTTGTCCAAGGAAGTTGGCAGACAATGTCCATCAGGAAGCACAAGCAAGAACAACTGAAGTATGCGTTCTAAACTTTTGTTACTAATACCATCCATGCATTTAATCTGAAATAGCATGACAATGAAAGAAATCTTTGTAACCTCTTTGCAGCCCCGATACAACTCCTTTTTTGCCTCATCTAGTAACCTGAAAATTTTCTTTGCAGTCGCATTTTTCTCTTCCTCTTCTCTTCCTGTGACTTGTCCATGTATAACACCTCTGATCAATGAAGAAATTAATTCATTGGAACTCTCAGCATGATTTAGGGCAGGGCCATCGTCGTCGTTATCATTCTCAACTAATGCATGCTCACAATTACCTTCTCCTTGAATAAAACTATCATCAAAACCTCTCAATGCCACGTGAGTTCGAACCTCGTTTTCACTTCGATAAGACATGCAGCGGCAACGAGTACATGGACAGGGAGCTGTTTCTTCACTAGATCTTCCACCAAAAACACTATGTAAAAAGTTCTTGAATCCTGCATGCGATTCGGAAGTATATCTGGACATCCGCATCCAACTCTTATCTTCATTTGCCATTCTTCACGATATCCCTACATTGAACATGAATCCATAGAATAAATACCTACTACTTCCTTCACACAAAAAACTGCTACTAACAACCTAACATTATGAATTGACAATCTATTTGCTATGCTTTTGCAGCTCTATACAAAGGTAAACTTCGAACTAGTTCACCAGCATGCTAGACAATTAAAACCTGTTGTTTATTGTCAAAAAAACTGTTGTCTGCTCACCTTTGTTCGAAGGCAGTGCCGAGGGGCAGGGGGTCGGGTGGGGGGCGGGGTGGACGCAACAACAGAGGTATCAAGCCGCCGGAAGGGGGACGTATTTGCCACCTCTTTGTCGCTGCAAATCCGCCGCCGTCGCCCAGCCTCAGGAGCGGCGCAACCGACGACACACAGGGGCGCAGCATGGCACGAGTGGAGTCGGTCTTTTTTTTTCCTTCCCATGTTTTCCCCCTCTCCTCAAGCACCGGTGGGCTGGGCTAGACGGTTATTATTTTTAATTTCGTTAATACAAAGAAATTGGGCTTGATTATTTTTCTTTCTTCAAAAGTGAGGTGGGCTAATGAATTTTTTATCGCAACCAAAAGAAGACTAATGAATTAATAAAATTTGTCGTGGCAATAGAAGCTAATTGATGCAACGATTTGTTTTCTGGATGCAACAGTCACATGACCAATCGCAACCAAGTTTAAGTCTTTGGCAATGTAAATTCATCGTGGTTGAAGCTGGCATAATCATAACCAACTATATATTCATGGCAACATACAAACATCAAATGCAACGAATGATTTTTTCGATGCAACAGCCACATCAGCTATCGCAACAAATTTTACACTCTAGACAACCTAATTTCATCGTGGCCATAGGCATGTATTATCGCAACCAATTAAATATTTGTGGCAACAAACACATATCTATCGCAACATTAAATTGATACTATTGCAATGCACAAGTAGTTGTGTCAATAGGTACCCATTAAGGCAACCACCATTTTCACCGTGGCATTAGTACCAACCTGTTGCAACAACTGTTTCAACAAATGCAACCCACATGTTTTGGTTGCCATAACATCCAGAATTTGCAACCCATTAATACATTGGTTGTTATAATACAACCTATTGGAACCAAATACGTGGTGTTGCAAAAAAATTTGGTGCTCTAAGGGTCAATTCCTAGTAGTGTACATTAAACTAAGATACACGCCCTAAAAGAGCCTTTTGGGAATCTTTGTCGTAGCACCATCGGACGGATGCCCGGCGACCGCACCTTGCTTAGCCTAGACGCAAGCCTTGCAATCTCGACGCGTGGCCTCCGGTTTGAAGTCTCCGGAAGGCGTCATCGCTCACCGATTAGATCGGTCCGACCCACCCGTCAGACTGGTCTAGTGCTGCTGCACTTCGGTCTTCGGCCTTGGCTTTGTGGATCAACCAAGGAACCAGTGGTGTTTTGGTGAACCATTGGAAACCCCACGAACTCGGTATAGCCGCCGCCATTCACCACCCATGACTCGACTCCCATGAAGTTCCGTCTTGACCTTGGTTTTGAGGCTCAACCAAGAAATCGTCCACGACTTCGTCTCGCTGTTCTTGCCACCGTGCGCCCCACACTTGACCCCGCTAGTCACTAGGTCGCTCAAACCAATCCTACTTGTCTGCTCCACACCTAGAGGCCGCACCTGCATTGACCTTTTGCGCTTGTTCTTCACCTGCACGAGCACGAATTAAGCCGCAACTTGCACCTTTAATACTTAGTCAAAAGTCAGACCACATAACGTTGTCAATCACTCATCACACTAATAAGTGACCATCCTCCGACCCTCAAACCTATAGGTCCTCAATCTATCTCTTAATGAGTGCATTGACAACACACACATTTGGTACCAAAAATACAGAAAAGAAAAGAAACTTCAACAAGTGATCGAATGCCAAAAGAAAGGCAAAGAGCAAGCTCACTTGACGAAGAAAAGTCTGGGTCCCCTTAGGCAAGGGCCACGACACGACACAACTAAGACAAAAACAAGCTCATGCCAATAGCAAAAGACCACCAAACCAAAGCTCGAAAAACCACAAAGTGCTCCCCCAAATAGGCTAAGGGAGCAAAAGTCTGCTCGTAGTCAATCACCTCTTTCTAACTGTACCCTTGCGCCACAAACCTCAACTTGTTTCTCACCACTTCTCCATTCTCACCCTCTTTATTTTTCCACACCCACTTTGTTCCGATAGGCTTACAACCCGGTGGAGGATCTACCAACTCCAAAACTTGGTATCTCTCAAAGTTCACCAACTCCTCATGCATTGCATTGACACAATTGGAATCGAAAAGCGCGTGTCCAATGTCTTTGGGCTCAAACGTAGCAATAAAAGCAACATGAGCAAAGTGAGAATTGTTTCAAACCCTTGACCGTGTAGTGCATTTTTGATGTCTCCGATGATCCACGCAGCTGGGTGATCCACTTGAACTCACCAGGGAGGTTCTCACCTTGAAGCTACCTTGCCCTTAGCAACAGCTTCTCCTTGATATGGGCTTCTTGTTTGTTGACGGTGTATTTTGGTACACCTAGCATGTTCATTACACTTTGGTTTGGATTTGATTATGGAACTAACCCGCCACTAGGCCCACCAATCATATAACAAGTTCTATGTGCATGCATTTGTAAGTGTTGTGTTTGTGTAGGAAAACATGAACATAAAGGACGGATTCACTATAAGTTCATAGGAGCATTTACGGAGTCTTGTTCGTGTTCATGAGCTTGATGAAATCACTTCCAATGGTGGCAAGGACCGAAGTGCTACGAGGAACACCCCCGGGGATTGAAGCGTAAAAGACCGAACTTCATGCGAGGAGAACCTCCATCTTGGACGCGAGGATGACATCATCAAAATCATGCAAGTGGAGGGGGCAAAGTGCATAATCACCTGAGGACCCACGGGACCAAAGGGGTGACCGAACCGGGCTGAGATGGGCCTGGGTCGGTCGGCCCAGGCCACTCCGGGGGTCGGTTCGGCCCCCATTTCCTTGCACCCGAAGGATCTTCAACCCTAAAACCATGGAGGCACCGCCATTCGACAGGGGTAGAGGCATTCGCACTAGGAGGCCATCCACAAGCTAGAGAGAGAGGAGGGAGATCTCCGGAGGGAGATTGTCCACCTCGAAGGAAGCACCCACCTCGACGGCCCCAACACCGTCGGTAGGGAAACCATGATCAACGGTGCTATGTCTAGCACCTTGATGGGGAAATCTCCTTATTCGTCCATGGGTTGTAATCGATCTTGAGATGTAATCGTACTTTGTCGGATTATGTATCTATCATCTTTTGTTTAATATACTTTAATGCTTAAGGTTAGCTACCATGCCGTAAAGGGAGTAGAGCTCCAATGCTTCCTTGGATCCATTCAATGCGCCTTGTCCATCATAGGTCTAGTCATGAATACCTTCGCGTAGTGACAGTACGAGAGGAAGGAAAGGGCAAAACCGTGGTCACAACCCCTGATAGATTAGATTTGTTTTCATGTCTTTAAGCGATTGCATGTTCTAGTATCGTAGACCCATGGGCGAGTGTCTTTTATCTTGATAGCTTGATCATTCTCTCTAGTGTAGTTAAGTTTTTTTCTAGTTTATTTGTAGTTAGAGTTTGTGTAGTTAGAGTGTGAAGGTACATCGAATGCTTGTAATCCCCTTGATCCGCGGATTGACAAGAACCTTGGGAATCCAGTGGTGAAAAGGTGTGGGGTCCGTACGCTTGCGGATCGTAGAGGGATACATCTTTTATCCGTCAACAAGCCCTCGTTTGGTTTGCATCTAACTTAGTTTTATAATTTAGCTTATCTTTTATTTGCTATATCTAACATATATTATCTAGAAAACCACTTTATTTTGTTTTTGTTTTTGTTTTTATCTTTTTGTCTAGATGGCGTTTGTCAATCAACCCATGGAAGGACCAGAGAAGTCACTAAGGGATTACGCTAGCCCTCGATGTGAAGACATAAAAGTACAAGAGTCGGATTCGAAGCTTGAAGCGACCAAGTATGAAATTAAATCCAAGATCATCGAAATGGTGGCGGCAAACCCGTTTGAAGGGATGGTTACGGAGAACCCATATAGACACATAAGGCATTTCACAACGCTATGCAACACTGTGTGTCAAGAAGGAGTTCCCGATGAATGGTTCAAATGGAATCTCTTTCCCTACTCACTTGCCGACAATGCAAAGACATGGTATTCATTTGTGTCCTTTGAAGTTGAAGGAAATTGGAACAAGTTGACAAAGAAGTTTTGTGAGAAGTTCTTACCAATTAGCAAAGTTCAACATCTTAGGAGGCAAGTGATCACTATCATACAAGGAGAAGAGGAAGGGATAGACCAAGCATGGGATAGGTTTAATGAGTTAATCGAACAAGGACCAAGACTCGGCTTTTCCGGTGACGTACTCTTGCATACATTTTTCGTTTCCCTAACCCCTAGTTGCATGCAACACATTCAAATGTGTGCAGGTGGGGATCTCATGGAGAAAACACTCACGGAAGCCGCCCAACTTCTACAAAAAATTAGTAAAGCGGCTGCCATGCGAAGAGATTGGGAAACAAGACTTGCGGAAGAGTCAGAATACAATTCAAGGAAGAAGTGTGCTGAATTTTCTAAAGAGGCAACCCCGAAATTCACAAAAGAGGGGCCAATCTTGGAAAAGCTTGAAGAAGAACACATCAAGTCAAGAACTACCCCGAGCGTTGAGTTCGTCGTACCAAATGAGACAATCAAAAGAAGCATGTCAAGCGTGAAGCAACTAAGGGAGTTCGACCCAATGGATTGGGTTCCTATCAATTACAGAGAAGTATTCGACAAGAGAAGACCGTTTCCTAATCAAAAGGGAATGGCAAGAGCATTGGAAGTGGATTTCCCACCGGAGAAGAAGGTGGAAGAATCATACAACCTTGAAACCACCGGTGAGATCTTTCAAAAGCTCTTTGGAGATGATGAAGTGGGTCCGGAACACATAGTCGAGGTGAAGAGAATCATGGGGATCAAGCCCGAAGCATCACCATACGCTCGCCTCGCCGAAGTTTACGTGATAGGATCCGAAGAAGAAGAGAAGATGGCACCATGCTTGAGTTGCGAGATCAACGGAATTCAATGCAAGGCTTTATGTGACATCGGAGCCCAAGTAAGTGTCCTATCTTCGAAAATTTACGATAAAGTTCAAGACCACAACCTTGACTTAGCTCCAACATCAACGAAATTAATTATGGGAGATGGTAGAACTATCAAAATCTCTAGGTATTGCTTGCAACATGAAAGTAAAAATCTCTGAAAAATGTATACCAACCGATTTCTTTGTTATTGATGCCTACCATAGTAATCATGATCACATAATCCTAGATAGGCCCTTTCTTAACTTGGTTGATGGCATGTTGGATGTCGGAGAAGGCAAAGTAACAATGAACCTTAATGGAACAAAGTACACATATAATTTTCTTCGCGTATCTAAACACCCTACACCCTTTCCTCCCGAAGATGAAGAAGTAGAGGAGATAGATAGTCTTTGTTTTGTTGAAACACTTAGAGACCCGCTGCAAAAAGCGATGGAAAATCAAATTAGTAATCAACAAGATGAAGAACTAGAAGAAGCAACAAAAGGCTTGGAAGCGTGGAGGAAGGAAAATTCGAAGATATAGGAGAGATTAAACTCGAGGAGCCACAAGCGCCCGAGGTAGACCTTAAACCTTTGCCCAAAGGACTAAAGTATGAATTTTTGGGCCCAGACAAGACCTATCCAGTCATCGTGAGCGACGAGTTGAGTCCCGAAGAAAATGAGTAGTTGCTTATTTTATTAAAAAACATAGGAAGGTGATTGGATATTCGATTATTGATCTCAAAGGTATTAGCCTAGCCTTTTGCACTCATCGTATACCAATGGAAGACCAATGTAAGCCCGTAGTGGACCACCAAAGGAGGCTTACTCATGCCATGAGAGAGGTAGTAAAGAAAGAGGTCATCAAGTTACTTGATGCCGGAATTATCTACCCGGTTCCGCATAGCGAATGGGTGAGCCCGGTACATTGTGTACCAAAGAAAGGAGGTTTGACCGTGGTGAAGAATGAGAAGAACGAGTTGATACCACAAAGAACCGTGACCGGGAGGCGGATGTGTATTGATTATCGTAAGCTTAATAAAGCAACGAAGAAAGATCACTTCCCCCTACCGTTCATCCACGAGATGCTCGAGAGATTAGCAAACCATGCTTATTTTTGCTTATTCGATGGGTACTCAAGGTTGATGCAAATTCCCATTCACCCGGACGATCAACACAAAACAACGTTTACATGCCCTTACAGAACGTTTGAATATAGAAGGATGCCCTTCGGTCTATGCAACGCTCCGGCCTCATTTTAACATTGCATGATGGCCGTATTTTCGGAATTCATGAAAGAAATTATTGAGGTGTTCATGGATGATTTTTTCATCCATGGGAAGACGTTCATGGATTGCTTGGCAAACTTGGAAAAGGTCCTCACGAGGTGTGCGGAGGTAGACTTGGTGTTAAATTCGGAAAAGAGCCACTTCATGGTTAAGCAAGGAATAGTGCTCGGACATGTTATATCTGAGAGTGGCATTGAAGTGGACAAGGCTACGGTAGAGACAGTTGAGAAACTCCCACCTCCGATGGATGTTAAGTCCTTAAGGAGCTTTCTAGGCCATGCCGGATTCTATAGAAGATTTATTAAGGACTTCTCAAAGATCACTAAGCCTTTAACACATCTTCTTCAAAAGGATGTGGCTTTCGACTTTGATGAGAAGTGCCTAGCGGCATTCCAGACCTTGAAAAGTGCATTGGTGAGTGCTCCCATTATTCAACCTCCGGATTGGAGCCAACCTTTCGAGATCATGTGTGACGCAAGTGACTACGCCTTAGGCGCGGTTTTGGGTCAAAGAAAGGAAGGCCGAGTTCACGCCGTTTACTATGCTAGCAAAACTCTTAGTGGGGCGCAATTAAATTATTCCACTACAGAAAAGGAGTTGCTAGCGGTGGTTTTCGCTTTCGAAAAATTCAGATCTTCTATCGTGAACTTGAAGGTCATTGTTTACACTGATCACGCAACCATCAAGTATCTCTTGGCTAAGAAGGAAGCTAAACCACGTTTGATTCGTTGGATCCTTCTTCTCCAAGAATTTGATGTTGAAATTCGTGATGCAAAGGGGGTGGAGAATGTTGTGGCCGATCATTTGTCTAGGATGAATCGTGGACAAGATGATAAAGAGCCCATAGAAGATAAGATGAGAGACGACCACCTCTATCGAGTGCTTGATAAAGATACTTGGATGATCGATATCATTCGAGCGATTCGAAAGATGCCTCTCGATCATCTAGATAAAAACTCCCAAAAGAAGATAATCTACGAAAGTAGAAAGTACTTTTGGGATGCACCATACCTCTTCAAACTTGGCAATAATGGAGTCATGAGAAGATGTGTGAGAAGAGAAGAGAGTGTAGAAATTCTAAGGAACTGCAACTCGGCGGAGTACGGTGAACACTATAGCCATTTTCAAACCCAAGCAAAAGTATGGTCGAGCGAATTCTATTGGCCGGAGATGCATGAAGATACTATAAGATATGTTGCATCATGCCCCGAATGCCAAAGAACCGAAAACATCTCTCAAAGGAATTCTATGCCCTTGAATTACAATCTACAAATCGATTTATTCGATATACGGGGTATCGACTTCATGGGGCCTTTCAAGAACTCATGCGGATATGAGCATATTCTAGTCATGGTTGATTATGTATCCAAATGGGTAGAGGCTATGCCATGACGTAAAGCTTCCACGAAGGAGTCCATTACTATGATCAGGAACGTAATTTTTCCTCGTTTCGGTACACCGAGAATCTTGATAAGTGATGGAGGACCTCACTTCACCAGGAAGAATTTCAAAAAGTGCTTGTCCAAGTTGGGGATTGAACATAGGGTCTCTACGGCCTATCACCCACAAACCAACGGACAAGCGGAAACGTCAAATAGGCAATTAAAAGGCATCCTCAACAAAACCATGGAGAAGGGAGGCAATGATTGGTCAAAGAAATTAGACGGAGCTTTATGGGCTTATCGAACGGTGTTCAAGACACCGATAGGTATGACCCCTTATCAATTCGTCTATGGAAAAGCTTGCCACCTTCCGGTTGAGTTGGAACATAAAGCCTATTGGGCGATTAAAGAGATGAACCTTGATCTTGATGCTGCGGTGGTGAAATGAAGAATCCAAATAAGCGAGCTAGAGGAGAAGAGGTTGAAGGCGTAGCATATACAAAGAGAGAATCAAAAGGTGGTATGATAAAAGATTGAAAAAGAAAGAGTTTAAAGAAGGATATAAGGTCCTCTACAATTCGAGGTTTAAAACCCTCGGAAAGGGGAAATTGCAGAGCAAGTGGTGTCGGTGCGGAATATGGTCCCGACACTAACCAGTAGATAGCGCCGAGGACTATCCCTTAATGGTCGATGCTAAGCAATAAGTGACACAGGGTTTTTATCCTGGTTCCGGCCGAGGGGGCCGTACGTCCAGCAGGGGTGTGCTCACGGCACTATATTGCTCAGCACCGGGGGTGCCTGTAGTGGGGCAGCTACAAGCGAGGCGGGAGAGGAAGCGTGGCTTCCAAGTCCCTAGCGGAGTGGTATGGGTGCGTTCTCTCCTCCCCCCGCGACTGGGGGGTTCGTCCCCCTTTTATAGATCAAGGGGGAGACGAATTACATGCATGCCGCGCTATCTAGCTACGTGGAGAAGCACGACGTGCTATGCCATAGAGTGGGCGGCCGTCCGGGCGATCCTTGCAGCGATCTGGTCGTCATGGCCTAACTTGTACCCGAACAGTGGCGGTTCGAGGGTAGGAGAGCAGCGAATGGCGGTGATGTCCTCTGATAGGCTCGAGGGAGGTGCTGACGCAGGCCCGTACGGCGTACAGGAGTGGGCAGAACGGCGTTCCTTCCCGACGCGCTTCACAGGGCTGGAGTCGTTGCTACAGGGCCCGGCGTGCGCCTGCACGCGCGGGTACGGCGGCCACGCCGTTACAGTGGCAGGGATGGCAGTCCACCGGCCTAGCGCCTCCACCTAACCCTGTAGGGTCACAAGAAAGTGAATCGAGGGTGCGCCGGCCCCTTTTCGAGGGCTCGGCGCGTTAGCCGTACTGGGGCGTGCGCACGGTGTCACGGGGCTGACACCGGCAGCACTGCACAGTCCCCTCCCACAGTGGTGGGGATGGGCTCCTCCCTGGGGAGTTGGTGCGGCGGCACCGGGGTGCGAGCCTCGGGCGCATGATGGCGCCGTCCCCGCGGCGTCGGGCGTTAAATGCCCGTGTACGGGGCCGGCGCACGCGTGAGGGGCACCCTCCGCGTGGCGAACCCCGGCCGAGGGCGGGGCGTACCCCTCGAGCGAGGCGGAGCCCGCTCGAGGGAAGTGCCGCCCCTCGAGCGGGGCGATGCCCGCTCGAAGGGAGTGCCGCCCCTCGAGTGGGGCGATGCCCGCCCGAAGGGAGCGCGCGCCTCGAACGAGGCGGAGCCCGTTCGAGGGGATCCTTACGTGGGCCGCCTCGATGGGCCGCTCGAGTCCCCGTGGCCGTGTCCCGCATGGTTAGGCACCTGCAAGATTAGGCTTAACGTATTTGGGTTTCGTTGCGGGTTTTAAGTGAGGTTTTCCCCATTGTTTAAGGGGACCCCTAGGGCTGTCCCCGACAGTAGCCCCCGAGCATCTGTGGGTTTGCCATTGAGGCTCCCGCAGATGCTGGAACCTACTGATAGGACGTTCTTCCCTCCTTGTTCTGCGAACGCTTTCCGTGGGGCCGAAGCCCTGCAGGAGTGTGGGTACTCCTGCAGGGGTTAACCGCGAGAATTTTGGTCAGAGGGCGTGGCACATATGCCAACCGGCATCGGCAGTATTTCAGCCGGCTTCGGGGGTGCACGCACTGCCGGCACCGCTCTCGGCGGGTGCAATTTCAAGGAGGTGTAGCCGTGCGTCAAGCCCCCGAGCCTTGGCCCGTTCGAGGCGATCGGGTAGAGCTTGGCGACTTGTTTTTTAACGCGCCCTCGCCGTCCCTCCGCGGGACGGAGGGTGAGGTTTCCGCAACCCCCATCGAGCGGGTCGCGGATTGCGGATTCCTCGTCGAGCCGCTAGCGGGTGGTTCAAGTGGACGTCCATGCCCCCGTTCAATAAGGGTAGGCCGCGCGGTCCGAGACACGTCCATGGAAGCGCTTGCGTGGGTTTGCTAGGTGGGGCTCGCGTCCCGTTCGATAGGGACCGAGGGCGCGGAAGCTCTCCCCTCGGTGGGATCCCCCGGCTAGCCGCCCTCGCCGGCTCTCGAACACGACATGTGGGGCACCCTCGAGCCGACGGGCTCGAGGAACGGCTCGAATGCGCGTGCCCTCGTCGTCCCTAACTCTGCGATCTGTGGCGCCTGTTCGAACCCGTCGAGGGTCAGGCTTCGGACCTCTGATCAGTAGGGCCGTGCGGGGTGGCGCCTGGGCGGCTCCGTCTTTTCACGTTTGCGGCCGTCGAGGGGTCTGGGCGAGCCAGCCCTCGAGGTGCTGGTTGGTAGCACAGCGCGGCATGGGTGCTTGCGGTGCCTGCTTTACTTCAAGCAGGCCCTGGGTGACCCTCTTACGCGCGTGCCCTCGTTTAGAGGGTCGATGTTGTCTCGAGCCGGGGGCTCGTGCCGCTCGAGGGTTTTACGCGGCATGGGTGCCCGCGGTGTCTGCTCTACATCGAGCAGGTCCCGGGCGGCCTTCTCGCGTCGATATCCCATCGAGGGCTGTTTTCGTTTTGAGCCGAGGGCTCGTGCCGCTCGAGGGTTTTACGTGGCATGGGCGCCCGTGGTGCTTGCTTTACATCAAGCAGGTCCCGGGCGGCCTTCTCACGTCGATATCCCATCGAGGGCTGCTCTCTTTTTGAGCCGAGGGCTCGTGCCGCTCGAGGGTTTTACGTGGCATGGGCGCCCGTGGTGCCTGCTTTACATCAAGCAGGTCCCGGGCGGCCTTCTCACGTCGATATCCCATCGAGGGATGTTCTCGTTTTGAGTCGGGGTTTCGCCCCACTCGAGGGTTCTCCTTGCTTGGCAAGGGACCCGATCATTAAATGCCTCGCAGTCGAGGTTGCGGTTTTTGCAGCGTGGGCGCGTCTTTTTAGGCGCTGCGGCCGAGCGCGCGCGTAGTGGGCGGCGTGGCAGGTGGACGTGACGGCTTCGCCTCGGCCCCTGCGGGTCTCCGCCGTGATGATGGCCCGCCCGCAAGGATGTGGCCGCTGCAGTCGTGGTGGGGCCCGTCCGTCGGCGTGAAGGGAAGATTCCCTGCGCAAGCAATGCGAGCGGGGCATCCGCTCCGGAGAGCTCGCCCCGTCGGCTTATAAATCTGAGGGGTGGAGGAGACGGCGGTTTTTTACCTTGACGCCTCACCATTTTCAGTCCCCCGCCCCTTCGTCTTCGCCTCGCTCTTGCCACCGCGTGGTGTCGCCGTTAGAGCTTTTCTTCCGTTCCTTGTTCTCCGTCCTCGCATTCCTTCGTCCTTCCTCAAGGCGCCGCCTCAGCTTCCCCTTACGATCCTGGAGCCGTATGCCTGGGAGAGGTCGACGGTGACACGGCTGGCCCTTGGCGAGCTAGTCGCCGCCGGCCAGCTAGCGGCCAACGAAGAGGGACGTCCGGCGGAGTGGATAGTGCCGCCGGCGGCGGACCGTGCGCCCAACCCGCCGGAGGGCTATGTGGTCAGCTTCATCCGCTACCACGAGCGGGGCTTCAACGCACCGGCGAGGTGCTTCATGCGGGCGATGTGCCATCACTACGGGGTGGAGCTGCACAACTTCGCCCCCAACGCGATTTCGCAGGCGGCTACGTTCATCGGCGTTTGCGAAGGGTACCTGGGGATCCCAGTCAATTGGGAGCTCTGGGTACACCTTTTCCGCGCGGAGCTCGTCACGCAGCCCACGACGGAAAGCCAAGGACCCGCCGCGCGGTGCGCGCGGGCGGGATGTCGCTTGCCCCGCGGGGGGCAATTCAAGAACGTCTACATCCCCTCGCACCATGACGACGAACAACGTCGGCCGGGGAGCGGGGATGGTTTTATCTGCGCAACGCCGAGCCCGGCCTTCCCCCCTACACCGACCGGGTGTTCAAGGAGAGGCCTGACTCCTGGGGCTACGGGGTGTCCACGCCCCGGCAAGACGGCGCGGCAGAGTCGGTCTTGGCCGCGCTGCAGCGCCTGGCGACAATGGGGCTGAGGGCGGTGAGCGTCCTCGCCTTCCTCCATCATAGGCGGGTCGTGCCCTTGATGGAGAGGCCGCTCTGCATCTTCGAGATGACAGAGGCGGCCAACCCCATCGACCTGGCGAGGTCGCGGATGCTCCCGACGCCCCTCGAGCGGCCATATGCGCTCACCCGGCGCGGAGCGCCGTCGACACCCGACGCCGCCGATGCCTGCGGGTCGGACCCCGTGGGACCTCGAGATGCTCCCCACCGGCCCGCTGGTGAGTTTGGTTTTCGATTTCGTTTTAGTTCTTTGTGTGGCCTTCTCCTCCTGACGCGCCCTTGTTGCTCCTGTGTGCAGCTGGTGACCTTCACCATCGCCAAGTCCGTTCCGCCCACCCCCGACTCCCGCGCGCTGCGCCGGGCGGCGCAGGCGGCGGCAGCAGGGAGCGGCGGCGCGCAAGAGGGAGCACGCGAGGCGACGTCCAAGCACGTCGCGATCGGTGGGGCCGCGGAGTACCGTCGGCGCGAAGAGCCGGGGGCTCTCCTCCCCGGGGACCGAGGGAGTTCTCGTCCTCGGAGGAGGACGAAGAGGAAGAGGCCGAGGGGGAGGGTCCCTCCGACGGTGGCGCCTCGCGCCCCCTTCGCCGAGCTCGCGCCGGCGGCGAGGGCGGCATCGCCCGGGGCGGGCGCAACGGCGCCGGCCGCCGGGCCATCGACATCGAGGGCGCGCGCGCGCGGCGGAGGCGCCGGCGCGCTCGTCGGGGGCGCGCACGGCGAGCGCGCCGGCGCGCACATCGAGCGTGCTCGCGCGCGGGGGAAGCGCGTCCGCGCGCGCGGCGTCGGCATCGGAGAGAGAGCGCGGCGGAAGGCGCACCCGCACGCGGGGGCGAGCGTACCCGCGCGCGCGCGCGCGGCGCCGGGGAGGTGCGACATCGGGGCGCGACCGCGCGCGGGGCGGGCGCGCCTACGCGCGTGGCGGCGCCTTCGGAGACGCGGCGGCGGGCGCGCCGGCCGCGCCGGCCTCATCCGCTGAGGCTTCGAGGAAGAGGAAGCGTGCCTTTTCCTCCTCTAGGTAAGGGGCTCGATGCTTCGCTCGGTTTAACTAGTTGATGATTAGGCGCTCTAACCCTCCGTTCACGCCTGCGCAGGGTGGTGCCAACCGTGCCTCCTCTCGCACCTGCCAAGGTGCTGAGGACGGACGCGTCCATCCCCACCCGGCGGCGCTCGTCGAGGGCGCCGCGGGCGGGGACAAGCACGGCGGCGGCGGGTGAGAGCTCGCGCAGGCGCGGGCCGGGACCCCGAGGCCTCGGCCACCGCATCAGCCCGCCGTGGTGCGGTCGGCGGTCGCCGAGAAGCGGCCGCACCGCCGGCCGTCGCGGGTGTGCGGGCCGCGGCGGCGGCAGCGGTGGGAGGCGCGGCCGCGGGGGGCGTTGCGTGGAGGAGGCGGAGCGGGAGCAACCCGCGGCGCCCGTGGCCGCAGGCGCGCCGAGAGGTGGTGGGGGGTCGAGGACACGGCGCCGAGGCCTCGTCCTCCCGCGCCGGCCGTCCCGCCCGGTGGGAGGGGGCCGCCGATGATCCCCCGCGTTTGCCGACGCCAGGGGGGAGCAGGAGCTCTGGGGCGAGCTCCGGAGCCACGGCGCTACGCTCAACCGCGCGCTGAACGAGGCGCTGCGGGTCCATGGCGGCCCGACATGGCTCGTCTTCCAGGTTAGCCGTGGTTGCTTGTTTTTCTCCTTTGTTTAGTTTGTGTATGCTGCCTTCGTGTCGCGGCACTCATGGGTTTTGATTCTGTGGTTGCCAGGAGCTCGAGCGTCGCGCCCACGACAAGTACGATGCGTTCGACCGGGTGAACGCCGAGGTTCACCAGCTCCAGGAGCAGTGCAGCGCTTTCGACGCGCTTGCCGACGCTCTCAGGTCCCCCCGACAGCCGGGCCGGCGTCGGCCCCGGCACCGGCTCGACAAGCCGCCCGAGGGCTCGAGGCAGGACACGGCGCGCCGCTCGAGCCTCGAGCGGGTGCGCGCAGCCCTCGTCGATCGTGATGAGGCGCTGTGGCACGCGCGCGAGGACTTGGAGAAGACGCGACGCCGGCCGCTAACCGGGAGAGGCGGAGGTGGCGACCGTCCGTGCCGAAGCCCGGGAGCTTCGCTCGTCGCTTGAGGGGGCGCAGCGCGGCGCCGCCGGGGCGAGGAGCGGGCGCGCGAGCCGGGAGCGGCGGGCCAAGGAGGGCGACGACCCGAAGGCCGCCCTCGACGCCAAGGCCGCGGCCCTCGTCGTCGCCGAGGAGCGGCTCCCGCAATAGAGCACCGCCCGCCAAGGGGCCGAGGAGCGGCTCCGGCAGCGAGCCAGGCCGCCCTCACCGATGCCTGTGTCGCGCTGGAGCAGGAGCGCGCCGCCCACGAGGTGACGCAGAAGACCTTGGCGGATCGGGACGCCAAGCTCTCTAAGGCCGAGGGTGAGGTGATTATGCTCAGCATCACCAACGCCAATCAGGAGCTGTCCCTCCGGGAGCAGGGCGAGACCGTCGAGCGCCTCGAGCTGACGGTCGAGGCCGTGCGCCGCGACCTCGAGATGGACCGCGGGTCTAGCCCCCGAGGGTAACTTGGGTTTCAGGGGAAAGCCGAGTTGCCCTTTTTATTAAGCTTAGAGCTTTTACATAGTTGTAGCCAACTGGGGTGTTGGCCGTGCGGTTTTTACAACAAAAATACTTGGAAATCCTAGCTAAGGGTAGAAGCGACGTAGCTGTTGGATGTTCCAAGCGTTGGTGAGCTCTTCACCGTCCTCATTGGCCAACTTGTATGTGCCAGGCTTGAGTACCTTCACCACGACGTAGGGTCCCTCCCATGGGGGCGATAGCTTGTGGCGCCCTCGGTTGTCTTGGCGTAGCCTTAGGACCAGGTCTCCTTCACTGAAATCCCGCCGGCGTATCTTGCGTGCTTGATAGCGCCTGAGGGACTTCTGGTACCTCGCGGAATGCATCAAGGCTACGAGGCGCGCTTCGTCCAGCTGGTCCAATGAGTCCTCGCGGGCTCGTTGGTTAGCATCCTCGTTATAGCCTCGAACCTTGGGTGACCCGTATTCTAAATCCGTGGGGAGGACGGCCTCCGCGCCGTGGACTAGAAAAAACGGGGTGAACCCGGTGGCTCTGCTCGGGGTGGTCCTTAGGCTCCACACAACCGCTGGTAGTTCTTGGAGCCATTTCCGCCCAGATTTGTTCAACTGGTCGAAGATTCTGGGCTTTAGGCCTTGTCAGATCATGCCATTGGCACGTTCCACTTGGCTGTTCGTCTGTGGGTGCGCCACAGCTGCCCAATCCACACGGATGTGGAACTTGTCGCAGAACTCCAAGAACTTCCTGCCCGTGAATTGGGATCCGTTGTCGGTGATGATGGAGTTCGGCACTCCGAAGCGGTAGACAATGTCGGTGAAGAATGTCACCGCCTGCTCTGCCCTTAGATTCGTGATGGGGCGCACCTCCACCCACTTGGAGAACTTGTCGATCACGACCAACAAGTGGGTGAAGCCCCCGGGCGCCTTCCGCAGGGGCCCGACGATGTCCGCCCCCCACACGGCGAACGGCCATGTTACGGGGATGGTCTGTAGGGCATGGGCGGGCAAGTTGGACTTGCGGGCGTAGAACTGGCACCCCTCGCAGGTGCGCACGATCTCGCTGGGGTCCGCGACCGCAGTGGGCCAGTAAAAGCCCTGGCGGAACGCGTTGCCGACGAGGGTGCGGGGCGCGGCGTGGTGGCCACAGATCCCCGTGTGGATGTCCCGCAAGAGCTCGCGCCCCTCGGGAATGGGCACGCATCGTTGTAGGATGCCGGAGGCGGCGCACTTGTACAGCTCGCCGTCGACGAGGGCAAAAGACTTAGCCATCCTAGCGATGCGCCTAGCCGCGGCCCGGTCCGCGGGGAGTTCCCCTCGAGCGATCCAGGCAATGTATTTCTCCCGCCAGTCCGCCTGGACGGGGGCCGGCTCGACGTCCATCACGTCGGCCTCGTGGGAGCCGTACCCCTCAAGAAGGGAGAGCACGTACGCCTCGTTCGAGGGGTCCTCGTCCATGGGCTCCGCACCCGCTGGATTCGAGGGAGCCCCCGAGGGTTCGTTGTGATTCGAGGGGTAGGGCTCGAAGGCGACCGAGGGTTGAGCGATGTCACGCGCGAAAACGTTCGGGGGGCGGTGATCCGCCCGACGCGATCTTGGCGAGTTCGTCCGCCTCTTCGTTGTACCGGCGGGGCACATGGTTGAGCTCGATGCCGTAGAACTTGTCCTCGAGGGCTCGCACGGCCTTGCAGTAGGCCTCCATCTTGTCGTCGTGACAGCTCGCGTTCTTCATGACTTGATCTATCACGAGCTGCGAGTCGCCCCTTACGTCGAGGCGCTTGACGCCTAACTCAATGGCGATTTTGAGGCCGCAGAGGAGGGCCTCGTATTCAGCCATGTTGTTAGACGCGGGGAAGTGGAGGCGCACCGCGTACCTCATGTGTTCCCCGAGGGGTGACACGAAGAGCAGGCCCGCGCCCGCCCTCGTTTTCATCACCGAGCCGTCGAAGAACGTAGTCCAAAGACTCCGCTTGGATCTGTGGTGGCGGCAGCTGCGTGTCCGTCCATTCGGCGACGAAATCCGCCAAGATTTGGGACTTGACAGCCTTGCGCGGGGCATAGGCGAGCGTCTCTCCCATCAGCTCCACGGACCACTTGGCGATCCTACCCGCGGCGTCGGGGTTGCGGATGATTTCTCCTAGTGGGAAAGAGGAAACCACCGTGATGGGGTGGGCCTCGAAGTAGTGGCGGAGTTTGCGCCGCGCAAGAACCACTGCGTACAGCAACTTCTGGACCTGTGGGTAGCGCGCCTTCGTGTCCGAGAGGACCTCGCTGATGTAGTAGACTGGCCGCTGCACAGGCAAGGCATGCCCTTCCTCCGTGCGCTCCACAACGATCACGGCGCTAACCACCTGGGTGGTCGCGGCCACGTAGAGCTGCAGGGGCTCGCCGTCCTGTGGCGGCGTGAGGATCGGGGCGTGCGTCAGTGACGCCTTTAGCTTGTCGAGTGCATCCTGGGCCTCGGTGGTCCAGGAGAAGCGCTTGTGCTTCTTGAGTAGGCGGTAGAGGGGCAGGCCCTTCTCACCGAGCCGCGAGATGAAGCGGCTCAAGGCGGCAAGGCAACACCTTCTGCACCCCCTTGAGGTCCCGGATTGGACCCATCCGTTCGAGGGCCGCGACCTTTTCAGGGTTGGCCTCGATTCCCCGTTGGGAGACGATGTATCCGAGGAGCATGCCTCGCGGCACTCCAAAGACACATTTTTCGGGGTTTAACTTGACCCCATTGGCCCGTAGGCAGTCGAACGCGACGCCAAGGTCGCCAACCAGGTCGTCCGCCTTCCTGGTCTTTACGACGATGTCGTCTACGTAGGCTTCGACCGTCCGCCCGATGTGATCCCCAAAAACGTGCTGCATGCAACGCTGGTATGTTGCACCCGCGTTTCTGAGGCCAAATGGCATCGTGACGTAGCAGAACGTCCCGAACAGTGTGATGAACGAGGTCGCGAGCTGGTTGGACTCTTTCATCTTTATCTGGTAGTACCCGTAATAGGCATCAAGGAAACAAAGCAGTTCGCACCCAGCTGTTGAGTCAACGATTTGATCAATGCGTGGCAAAGGAAAAGGAACTTTAGGACATGCTTTATTGAGACTAGTGTAGTCTATACACATCCGCCACTTCCCATTCTTTTTCTTTACAAGCACGGGGTTTGCTAGCCACGTTGGGTGGAACACCTCCTTGATGAATCCGGCCTCGAGAAGCTTTCGCAGCTCCGCTCCGATCGCCCGTCGCCGCTCCTCGTCGAAGCGGCGGAGCCGTTGCTGTACGGCGCGAGCGTTTGGCAGGATGTCAAGGGAGTGCTCGGCGACTTCCCTCGGGATGCCTGGCATGTCTGAGGGGCTCCACGCGAAGATGTCGGCGTTGGCGCGGAGGAAGTCGACGAGCACCACTTCCTATTTGGGGTCGAGGGTGGAGCTGACCCTCAACGCCTTGCCCTCGGTGGCTGAAGGGTCGAGGGGGACTCCCTTGGTCTGCTCCGCGGCCTCGAAGGTGCCGGCGTGTTTGGCGGCGGAGCCGAGGTCTTCGTTGACCATCTTCTCCAGCGTCTTCACCAGCGCTTCATCCAGCGCTAGTGCCTCTGCGTGCTCCACGCATTCGACATCGCAGTCGAACGCGTGCTCGATCGACGAGCCGACGGTGATGATGCCGTTTGGGCCGGGCATCTTCATCTTTAGGTAGGTATAATTGGGGACCGCCATGAATTTGGCGTAGCAGGGTCGCCCAAGTATAGCATGGTAGGCCCCTTTGAACCCCACCACCTCGAAGGTGAGGGTCTCCTTGCGGAAGTTCTTAGGGGTGCCAAACCAGACCGGCAAGTCGATCTGCCCGGGGGGTTGAACCTGCTTGCCGGGCGCGATGCTGTGGAACGGCTTCGTGCTGGGCCGCAGCTCGTCCAATCCGATCCCCATCAGGCGCAGCGTATGCGCGTAGAGGATGTTGAGGCTGCTGCCCCCGTCCATGAGGACCTTTGAGAACCGGGCGTTCCCGATGATGGGGTCAACCACCAGCGGGTACTGACTCGGGTTGGGGACGCGGTTTGGGTGGTCCTCCCGGCTGAATGTGATGGCGTCCTCCGACCAATTGAGGAAGGACGGAGGTGCCCTCTCTGCGGCGAGGACTTCGTGCCGCTCCTTCTTGCGTTGGCGTGTCGACATGTCGACAGTTGGTCCCCCAAAGATGAGGAACACATTTTCGACGGCGGGGAAGCCGCCCGCGTCGCCATCGCCTTCGTCTTTCTTGGCCTCTGCCTCCTTCGCGGCGGCACGGCCGTAGAATTTCTTGAGCATGTCGCACTGCTCAAGAGTGTGGTGTACTGGGGTTTTGTGGTAGGGACATGGCTTCTTCAGCATGTCGTCGAACACCCCCGGGCCTCGAGGGGCCGGTCGAGGGCCCCGTCGAGCCGGGTGGACGGCCGAGGGCCTCGGCGTTGCCGCCGTCGCGCCCTCGCTCGCGCGCCTCGCGCGCGGCTTTTTCCCCCTTCTTGCCCCGCTTGTCATTGCGGTGCGGCTCCTTGGACTTGCCGCCCTCCGCGGGCGCGTCCTCGGAGCGCTTGCCCTTCTTGCCGTCGAAGATCACCCCCACGGCCTCCTCTCCCCGAGGCGAAGCCGGTGGCGATGTCGAACGCCCTCGTTAGAGTCCGCGGGCGGGCTGCGTCCCGGCCTCCCGCACGAGATCCCGGCACGTGGTGCCCTCGAGGAACGCATGCACGATTTCGGACTGCGCCACGCTGGGGAGCTCCGTGCAGCGCTTGGAGAAGCGCCGTATGAAGTCCCGCGGCCGACTCGCCGGGCTTCGCGTGCGGAGCGCAGTCCCATGAGTTCCCCGTGGCGCACGTATGTGCCCCCGGAAGTTGCCCACAAACGTGTGGACTAGGTCGTCCCAGTTATGGATCTGGCTGGCGGGCAAGTGCTCGAGCCATGTCCGGGCCGCATCGCCAAGATGTAGGGGCAGGTTGCGGATGATGACCTCGTCGCTGGTGGCCCCGCCCAGCTGGCAAGCCAAGCGGTAGTCGTTGAGCCACACGCGGGGGTCCGTCTCCCCGTTGTACTTGACGATCGTCGAGGGTTGGCGGAAGCGTTGGGGGAACGCTGCCGCGCGGATCTCCCGGCTGAACACACGGGTGCCTGGGGGCTCCGGCGTCGGGGAGCGGTCCTCGCCGCTGTCGTAGCGCCCACCCCGTCGAGGGTGGTAGCCCCTTGCCGCTCGTGCGTCCGCCTTGCTGGTGCGCCTGGCGTTGATGACGTTGCGGGCGTCGCCATCCAGCGCCCTGCGTGCGTCAAGGAGTCGCTCCTTGGCCGGCGTGCGCCCTTGCTCGGTGGGTTGCCCCGCTGGTCCCCCCGCGTTCACCGAGGGTTCGCCTCCCGGTGTAGCTTCATCGCCCCTCGCATCCCCCTGTTGGCGGATGCGTGAGGCCGAGCTCTCGGCCTGCTGGACGGCCGCTTGCTCGATGAGAGTTTGCACCTCGCGGTGCATGTCTCGAGCCTCGGGGGTCGAGGGTGCCGGCATGGCCCGCGAGCCGGCCGCGGCGGCGACGAGCTTCCGGCTCGCCGCGCGGGGGCACGTCCGCGTTTTCGACGTTGGGGGCGGTGTTGATGCGGTCGCGGACCGTCGGCCCGGCCTCCCGCGCGCGTTCGCCGCGCGCGAGGCTTCCCCCCGCCATTGAGGCGCGGAGCAACCGCACCGTTCGGTATTCCTCCGCCGGCCCTGGCCTCGAGCTCGCGGGCTTGGGCAAGCCGTGCGTCGGCGTCGGCCCCGGCGAGAGCGCTTGGCCCCGCGGCCGGCGCGCGGCGATCCCCCGGGGCAGGCGTGACTTCCCCGTCCCCGGCGCCCACCGCACCGGCGGCGTTGGCGGGGTCGTTGGTGATGAAGGCGCAGCACTCCCCGCGCGAGGTCGTAGCTCCCCGTGCAGAGTCGTCGGAGCAGCCCAAACCGCAGTCCGCGCGTCGAGGAAACGTCGAACGCGACCGGGTCCGGCACGCCGGAGAAGTCCCACTCCGCGTATCCGTGGCGGTTGGCGGGTGGCATCGTGTCGACGGAGCCCGGGGATGACTCATCCGCCGGCCGAGGCGCCGGGTCCCCCGGCGATGAAGACGTGGCGGCCGGGCGGAACCCCCGCGCATCGTCGTGTTGACGTTGGCGTTGTAGGCCGTCGTGGAGCCACGCAGCCCCGATGGGGATGCGCGGTCCGAGACCGCGCGCCGTGCCGTCGGGGCGGTGGCGGTCGTGATGGTGGGCGCACCGTGCCGGGCGGCGGCGCGCCGGCCCGCCGCCGCTTGGACCGCGCGCCGACGCGAACGCCGCCCGAGCGGCGGTGGCGTCGTGGCGCCGACGGGCCCGCGGCATCCGTGCTCGCGGGCGCCCGCGCCGTGGTGGTGCGCGCGGCGGGGGCCAAAGCCGACTCGGCTTGGCGCTGCGCGCGGAGCTCCTCACGGTTGGTGAGGCGCATGAGATAGCCGTTCCCCGTGGCCTGAAAGTTCAGGTCCCCGAAGCGGATTTCGAACCCGGCTGGGAGGGGGTCCGAGCTACCCATGCAGTAGCGTGTAGCACGGTACTCAGTGCGGATCACCATGGAGGGAGTTGACGGAATGACCTTAGGCGCTCGATTGCCCCACGGTGGGCGCCAACTGTCGGTGCGGAATATGGTCCCGACACTAACCAGTAGATAGCGCCGAGGTCTATCCCTCAATGGTCGATGCTAAGCAACAAGTGACACAGGGTTTTTATCCTGGTTCCGGCCGAGGGGGCCGTACGTCCAACGAGGGTGTGCTCACGGCACTATATTGCTCAGCACCGGGGGTGCCTGTAGTGGGGCAGCTACAAGCGAGGCGGGAGAGGAAGCGTGGCTTCCAAGTCCCTAGCGGAGTGGCTGAAGAGATTGTGGGAGAATAAGAGAGTGAGTGCACAGCGAGCTCTTGTCGGGATGAGCCTGTATGGGTGCGTTCTCTCCTCCCCCCCCGCGGCTGGGGGGTTTGTCCCCCTTTTATAGATCAAGGGGGAGATGAATTACATGCATGCCGCGCTATCTAGCTACGTGGAGAAGCACGACGTGCTATGCCATAGAGTGGGCGGCCGTCCGGGCGATCCTTGCAGCGATCTGGTCGTCATGGCCTAACTTGTACCCGAACAGTTGCGGTTCGAGGGTAGGAGAGCAGCGAATGGCGGTGATGTCCTCTGATAGGCTCGAGGGAGGTGCTGACGCAGGCCCGTACGGCGTACAGGAGTGGGCAGAACGGCGTTCCTTCCCGACGCTCTTCACGGGGCTGGAGTCATTGCTACAGGGCCCGGCGTGCGCCTGCACGCGCGGGTACGGCGGCCACGCCGTTACAGGGGCAGGGATGGCGGTCCACCGGCCTAGTGAATCGAGGGCGCGCCGGCCCCTTTTCGAGGGCTCGGCGCGTTAGCCGTACCGGGGCGTGCGCACGGTGTCACGGGACGACACCGGCCGCACCGCACGGCCCCCTCCCACGGTGGCGGGGATGGGCTCCTCCCTGGGGAGTTGGTGCGGCGGCACCGGGGTGCGAGCCCCGGCGCATGATGGCGCCGTCTCCGCGGCGTCGTGGCGTTAAATGCCCGTGTACGGGGCTCGCGCACGCGTGAGGGGCACCCTCGAGCGTGGCGGACCCCGGCCGAGGGCGGGGCGTACCCCTCGAGCGAGGCGGAGCCCGCTCGAGGGAAGTGTTGCCCCTCGAGCGGGGGCGATGCCCGCTCGAAGGGGAGGCCGCCCCTCGAGCGGGGCGATGCCCGCCCGAAGGGAGCGCGCAGCCTCGAACGAGGCGGAGCCTGTTCGAGGGGATCCTTACGTGGGCCGCCTCGATGGGCCGTCGGAGTCCCTGTGGGCTGTGTCCTGTATGGTTAGGCACCTGCAGGATTAGGCTTAACGTATTTGGGTTTCGTTGCGGGTTTTAAGTGAGGTTTTCCCCATTGTTTAAGGGGACCCCTAGGGCTGTCCCCGACAAGTGGGACGGACCTTATGTTGTGCATTCGGTGCTCTCCAACTGAGCGGTAACCATTATGGATATAAAAGGCGATCAATTTATGGTGAATGGTCAACAACTTAAGGTTTACTACGAACCCGACGTTGTGCCCCTTCACCATGTTGATGTCTTCACCATGGAAGAAGAGCCCGAACGTCCCGCCTAGGACGAAAAACAACGCATGAATTTCTGTAAAAAGTTTTTCTTTAAATTTTCTTTAGTTTCTCGCGAAGATTTACTGGGCCAACTTTTTCCCATGGGCTAAAAAGGTGAAATAAGGGCGGTGCAAGAAAAACCGGACCGACCCGGCCCCCGAGAAAGGGTGGGCCGGCCGGCCCGGTCCGACCGGCCCGGTAGGGTCCCGGCGGCGGACGTCCCCGATTTTTGCCCGAACTGCTCCTTTTCGACTTCCTTCTTCGGTCAGAAAATTTTATGGGAAGTTTAAAAAAGGAAAATGAGGTTCCTAGGGTTTTTCTCTTTGAACTATTTATTTGGCCAAATTGGGAGCTCGAGAATCAATCCCTTCAAGCAATATTTTGCACCCACACATCAGCCATTGTGTCCCCAAGAAGCTTAAGAGTTGTAGCAAAAAGCCAAGGAGCCATCGATGGAGGAGGCGAAGCGATGTGAGCTCAAGCTACCCGTCGAGATCAAGAGGACCGCCCGCATCCATTACGGAGGGCGTGTCCCGACCGGAGCTGTCGCATCTCGCAACCCCATCGAAGGAGAGAAGGTCCCTACGCCCGTTCGAAGGTCGGCACGCATCCAAGGCATGAAGCGGAAAAACTATAAGGAGGTGTCGCCCGAGCCTAAGGATTATGGGGGTAGCGACTACTCCGACGATCGTAGCCCGAGCTCATGGGCGGCCGCCGGAAGAGATGTAACGACCACTACATTTGGGATGAGGTGACCAAGGAGAAGACTCCCGAAGGCCCCAACGGCGGCGACGGCGACGGCGATGGTGGTGGCGACGACGGTGGAGACAATGGCAATGACGACCCATTCGGATTGCATTCGATGTGTTGTGTGGCTTGCCGTCACTCCATCGGAGATCTCTACGCATCGGTCGACGAATGTCTCCAAGCCATGGAGGTGATGAAGCAGCGTTTGGAGGATTTGGAGCGCGTAGTTGAAGACGACTACAAGTTCCTTAAGAGCAACGTGCGCAAACTCTTTGGCATGGTCGGGAACATGAGAGGCAAGTGGTGCAATACTTGCGGAAAGTACCACTGGGTCTAGTTTTCCCCTTGGGAATTTTGTAAGATACGACGAGGACATCGTATGTTTTTAGCGTGGGGGAGAGCTAGCTAGCTAGCCTTAGCTTTTGAGTTTCAAGTTTAGGTTCGGTTTAGTCTTTGAGAGAAGAGAGTCTTAGAGTTTAAAGAGTCTTAGTTTTCGAGTCTGTTTTTAAATTTTTGCAAGTTTGAAGAGTCTTAAATTAGTGTTGAGTCAAAGAAAATCAAATAAAAAGAGTCTTTATATATTTGTTGTGTCTTGTGTGATGCTTATCTTTATTCACTTGTTTGTTTGTCTTTGATTCTTGATATGTGAACATAAGTGTGTGGTTTGAAAAACTTTTACCGTGGTGCTTAGTGGAATTGCTACTACTTAGAGTACTCATACCACGCTTCGATCTTGAGCTTCACATGTTAGTTGTGTTATGTTCACTGCTAAAAGTTGGAGGATTTCAGTTCTGACAATTATCTAAAAAACCTTGTAGTAAAGGTTAGCAAAACCTCTTTTTCCAAGTTGAGAGTAAGAAAAATATCCTATACAAAGCCAATTTATTCTTTTGCTCCACCATAAGTGTGATTAGCACGATGAGTTGGACTAGGATCCTTCTCTCTTGGGAGTTTTAAATTCGAGCAATGATCATCTTCTTGTGCTTATCTTTTGTTGCTAGCCTCGTCATGCATTCGGTAACGCGACTTTCACATCGGAAGTCCCGTACATCGCCGAATTCCATACACAACCCTATACATCTCTTTTGTACATCGCATCCCTTGAACACAACCTACTTTCAAAAGTTTCGTCTCGTCTCTAGCATGATTTATTTAAAATTTCAGATTGTATGCATGCAAGAAAGAGAGGAGTTGAGAGCTTTAAAAAGTTGTCAAGAAAGGGAAAAATAAAGAGAAAAGTATGAGTATGGAAAAGAAATAAAGAAGAAAAATATAGAAAAGTAAAGAAAAAGAGAAATATGAGAATGAAAGAATGAAAGAAAAATATGAGAAAGAGAAAATAGGAGTGGCAAGAAGGATATGAGAGGGATGAATCAAGTGAAAGAAAAAAGTAAAAGTGTAAGGAAGGATGTCACGTTGTTGAGAGACGAAACTTTCACTCTTTTTCCAACCATGTGCAATCCGACAACGAGGACGTCATCGATGCCTCGTAGTCATAATTTCCTTTTGCCCTTTCACATGTCCACCATTCTAAATCTTCTCATCCTTGATGTCCCTACATATGGTTTATTCACATGATCATTGGCTTTGAAAAGTAAACAACCATTAGAGGAAGTTCTTAGTTTGACAATACTTGTGTTGATTGCACTAGCCCTACCTATAGCTCCACTTTACATGTTATATGAGAGACTTATGGGAGGTGTGAGTTTTATAAAATTGGTTTAGGACAGCCACCTTATATGAGTGAGTTGAGAGAGCTTGGAGAAAGGTTTTTGTCTAATACTTGTTGCAGGAATTTTGATTTTAAAAATCATAAAAACCCTTTGATGGAAGCAAAGCCGTAAGCATGGCTGAAATTGAAGACTTCGAGTGAAGAGTTTGAGTTGTGGGGTAAATCTTGACGTGGTAAAGATTCTAAACGCCCATGTTTATGTATGATGATCATTACTTTATGTTTATGTATTAAAAATGAAAGGATTGACTAACATGTGAAGAAGGATTAGCGGTACACGATTACAACACTTTGGATGAAGTTCTTTTACGAGTACTTGCTCGAGGACGAGCAAGAGCTAAGCGTGGGGGAGATGTTGACAGTGTATTTTGGTACACCTAGCATGTTCATTACACTTTGGTTTGGATTTGATTATGGAACTAACCCGCCACTAGGCACACTAATCATATAACAAGTTCATCTATGTGCATGCACTTGGAAGTGTTGTGTTTATGTAGGAAAACATGGACATAAAGGACGGATTCGCAATAAGTTCAAAGGAGTATTTAGGAAATCTTGTTCATGTGTCATGAGCTTGATGAAATCACTTCCAATGGTGGCAAGGACCAAAGTGCTACGAGGAACACCCCCAGGGATTGAAGCGTAAAAGACCGAACTTCATGCGCGAAGAACCTCCATCTTGGACGTGAGGATGACATCGTCAAAATCATGAAAGTGGAGGGGGCAAAGTGCATAATCACCTGAGGACCCACGGGAGCGAAGGGGCGACCGAACCGGGCCGAGATGGGCCTGGGCCGGTCGACCCAAGACGGCCGGCCCAGCCTATTTTGAGGGGTCGGTTCGGCCCCCCTTTCCTTGCACCCGAAGGATCTTCAACCCTAAAACCCTGGAGGCGCCGCCATTCGACAGGGGGAGGGCCATTCGCACCAGGAGGCCATCCACAAGCTAGTGAGAGAGGAGGGAGATCTCAAGAGGGAGATCGTCCACCTCGAAGGAAGCACCCACAAGTGGAGAAGAAGGAAGACACCGTCGGTAGGGAAACCTTGATGGGGTAATCTCCTTATTCGTCCATGGGTTGTAATCGATCTTGACATGTAATCGTACTTTGTCGGATTATCTATCTATCATCTTGTGTTGAATATACTTTAAAGCTTAAGGTTAGCTACCATGCCGTAAAGGGAGTAGAGCTCCAATGCTTCCTTGGATCCATTCAATGCGCCGTGTCCATCATAGGTCTAGTCATGAATACCTTCGCGTAGTGACAGTACGAGAGTAGGGAAAGGGCGAAATCGTGGTCGCAATCCCCGATAGATTAGATTGGTTTTCATATCTTTAAGCGATTGCATGTTCTAGTATCGTAGACCCATGGGTGAGTGTCTTTTATCTTGATAGCTTGATCGTTCTCTCTAGTATAGTTTAGTTGTTTCTAGTTTAATTGTAGTTAGAGTTTGAGTAGTTAGAGTGTGAAGGTAGATTGAACGCTTGTAATCCCCTTGCGCGGATTGACAAGAACCTTGGGAATCCCGTGGTGAAAAAGGTGTCGGGTTCGTACGCTTGCGGATCGTAGAGGGATACGTCTTTTATCCGTCAACATTGTTGTAGGTGCAGGAGAGGGCCTGTTCTCCATCGTAGTCGAAGTAGTAGGTACATGCTCAGCCGCAAGCACCACGCCACCATCTTCACCATGTCCATGTTCATGCTCCTCCTCTTGAAAGATCTCCTCGCCAAGTTCATCATCTCTTGCACAATCAAAGACCAAAGAGCTACGTGCCTGTGTCTCGTCAAAGGTAACCTTGCAAGTCTCCACGATTTGGTTAGTTTCCAGGTTGAGCAAATGAAATGCTCTAGAGTGAGTAGCTTAACCAAAGAAAATACCATCGACCGACCTAGCATCAAACTTATTCAGATTCTTGCCCTTCTTTATAATAAAGCATATGCATCCGAAAACATGGAAATGACACACCTTAGGAGTGCGACCATGCATCAGCTTATAGCATGTCTTCTTCTTGAAAGCTCAGAGAAAAATCTTGTTCGACACATACCACACGTTATTGACGGCCTCAGCCCAAAACCTCCTTGGAGTCCTATGCTCACATCGTCCGGGCCATTTCACACGATGTTCTGTTTTTCTTTCCACCATGCCATTCTGGGGGTGTATACGGACTTGAAAAACAGGTGTTGAAGACCGAAGTCATGACTAAAGGTTTCGATGCGAGGGTTTTTAAATTTGGAGCCATTGTTACTGCGAATCGCTCGTATGACATCTCTGTGCCTCTCGTTCTTCAACCCCAAGACAAGATCTCAAACAAAACCAAACGTCTCCACCTTTCCCTCCAAAAATAAGACCCAGACATACTGAGAGTACCACAACCAAGATGAGAAGGGGCTACCATCTTGGCATGCCTACATGGCGCACACACCAACTCATTCTCAAACCGCGATCGGAGCAATCCATGGACAAGGTTGAGTTTACTCAAGCAAGACAAAAGGTCAAAGCTTAAGTGACCCAACTTCCTATGCCACTTCCACAATTCACTCAAAGAACCAGCCAAAAAGCAACGAGCCACACCAGAAGACTTAGAGAAATCCTCTTGCAAAATTTGACCCTCGGCAATGACCATCCAAACTAGGTCCCCTCGAGAATCCAAAATCTAAGAACCACCAGGCCGAAACAACACCTCAAAACCGTCATCCAATAGATGGGACATGGAGAGAAAATTGAACCCAAGTGATTGAACAAGAGCAACACGCCTGAGAGTGACCTTGTCACTTACCTCAATCTCACCTTCTGAAAACACATGTCCTCGCCCATTGTCCCCAAATTTGATGTATGCTTGGACACACCGGGATGAGACTCGAGAACCACCTCCTGAATCCGGTCATTTGCCTCGAGCAACCATATTCGATCGGCCAAACGTTCCTCAAGTCTTCCACCTGAAATTTAAAAACGAGCACATGAGAGAACAAACGACTCAACATTGATGTTATTACCAAAAGAGTAAAACCAGTGCCGAGCCATCTGCTCTGAAGAGGGGTTAGCACAATCCATACCATTGTTGACGGTGAAATTCCGTCAACCTAGCCATGAGTTTACCTTCGGTGTTGGCATGAATTTTATATCCTATCCATTGGTACTAACCCCCTTGGTATAAAAAGTTCATTTGTGTATGTCGGTTTCGGAGATTAGTGTTTATGCAGAATTTTTGTGTTGAAAGCAACACTTCCGGGATAAGTTCATTAAGCACCTCATGACAACACCTTGAAGCCCGGTACAAGTCAAGCAATGAAGTAAACATGACTCCAAGAAGCCCAAGGACCAAACCCAAGAAGATGAAAAACTCTGAGGACCCAGTCAAAAAACTGCAGAATCTTGCGGGATAAGGAGCTTCATCTAATCTGAAGAGAAACTAACGACAAGGGCCCACATGAAGATGAGGGAAGACTCTAGAATACTCGATAAGCAACGCTGGGCAATGGAGGCCACGAGCTGGGCAGAAGTGGGCCCAGGACGGTTGGTCCAGGCCGGCCGGCCTAGCCCACCTCAAGGCCCAGCCGAGTATGAAGCTCTACTACACGGGCTCCGCCTCGCGGCCTCACTAGGCATCAAGCGGCTACTAGTCTACGACGACTTCGCAGTGGTCATAAACCAAGTCAACAAATCCTGGGACCGCAACAAGGAGAACATGGACGCCTACTGCCTAGAAGTCCGCAAGCTCTAGAACAAGTTCTACGGTCTCGAGTTCCATCACGTCATCCGCGACAACAATGTTGCAGCGAACATTCTGCCGAAGCTTGGTTCTACTCGCGCTCAAGTACCAGCGGGTGTCTTCATCCACGAGCTTCACGCGCCATCCATCCCGGAGCCGGCGCCACAAACCACTGATCCAGCACATCACCCGGCTGGCCAGGAGGTCACGACGATAGACGTGGACTAGAGGCAACCCTTCATCGACTACATCCGCGAGAAAAAGGTTCCCTCGGACAAGAACTTGGCAAAGCAACTCATTCGCCACGCCAAGTCCTATGTCCTAGTCAGAGGCAAGCTCTACAGGCGGGGCGAATCTTCTGGAGTACTCATGAAGTGCGTCCCCCGGGAAGAAGGCAAGGGCATCTTGGAGTAGATCCATAAAGGCGTCTACGGCAACCACGCGTCCTCACGCACGCTGGTCAGCAAGGCCTTCTGACGAGCTTTCTACTGGCCCACAGCTCTGGGTAATGCCGAAGAACTTGTCAGAAGGTGCCAAGGGTGCCAATACTTCGCCAAGCAACAACACGTTCCGACCTACAAGCTAGTCACCATACCGCCAACCTGGCCTTTCGCCTGCTAGGGGCTCGACATGATTGGAACTCTCCCGACTGCGCCAGGTGGATTCAACAGAGTCTTGGTGGCCATCAGCAAGTTCACCAAGTGGATCGAAGTCAAGCTGGTCACATGCCCCAAGGCCGCTAGAGTACTCAACTTCCTAGATGAACTTGTACACCGCTACGGACTACCCCATCGCATCATCACAGACCTGGGCTCCAACTTCAACAATCACCAGTTATGGGAGTACTGCGAGAACAGCGGGATCGATGTCCGGTATGTCTCGGTTTCCCATCCTCGGGCCAACGGACAAGTCGAGCGAGCCAATGGGATGGTACTCGACGCTCTCAAGAAGCGGCTACACCAAAGGAGGCAAGTGGATCAAGGAACTACACAATGCACTCTGGGGGCTGCGTACTCAACCCTCCAAGCCAACGGGACAACTGCCATACTTCCTGGTCTACGGCTCCGAAGCAATCCTCCCTGCCGATGTCATATGGGATTCACCGGCAGCGGAACAGTACAACGAAAGCATATCTAAAGATAGCAGACGAGTTGACATCGATGGCCTCGAAGAAGCTCGCTGCGCCGCCCTCGTCCAATCAGCAAGGTACCTTGAGGGTATCCAACGATACCACGATCACAACGTTAAGGAACGCTCCTTCAACATTGGTGATCTCGTCCTCCGCCGCATCCAGAACACGGAAGGACTACACAAGCTCAGCTCGCCATGGGAAGGTCCCTTCACAGTCGCAAAGGTGACAGGACCAGGCTCCTACCGCCTCCAGACGCTTGAAGGCGAAGATGTCAACAACACGTGGAACATCTACCAGCTCTGTCGATTCTACGCCTAGTCTCTCGACTACCTTGGGGGCTCAAGTCTGCACGACTACTCCAAGACCCATTCGTTGTAAGCGGCCTCTGGGTCCAGGCACTAGTCTCCGGACTACTCTACTCCAAGGTCCAGCGTTAACGGCTACTAACGGATCTTGGGCTGCTCAGAGAGTCAAAGGACTCCAGCAGCAGTCTATCAAGAGATCATATACTTCTAGTTCCAGCCTATACGGCTACTAACGATCTACTGCTGTAAGCGGCTATGCGCCCTAGCATCACTTAGCCATAGGCGGCCTTCGGGTCCAGGCGACTACTCTTGTAACAACGGCCCTGGCCATCTAGGTGTACTCTTTCAGTAATAAAGTTGGATCCTCTATCAACTAATTTATTGTGTTTCCCCTGACAGGTCTACTAGCGAGCATCACTACTCGCGACAACTACACAATGGGAACTCCGCATACATACATCGTGGCAATGAGTACTCATTTATGGAAGTCTTTCTCATTCATATCCAAACAAGTTCATCACAACTTTGTTTATCTAGAATTACTGCTACAAGCTAATCCTACAGGACTACTGAATGTTCAGCTTCTCGGCTACTTGCTCAGCAATTGGCGCCATCTGCTCAAGGAGCTCCGCGTACTGCTCATCAGTACAGTTGGCGGCCAGTCCGCCCGCGACTACGTCCACCAGAGCCTTTGGGAAGTACGACTTCATGCACACCAAGATTTGATTGGGGATTGACTTCGCCAAATGCTTGATGTATGTCACCAGACGACTGGGAGCTTCTCTCAGCCGGTCCACCAATGGAGCTATCTTCGGCCCGCCCTGGTGAGGGACCAGTAGCCTCGCAATGGGAAGTGCGGCTTCTTCAAGTTCTTTCAGCTGGGCCCGTAGCTTCTCGCAGTCTTCGTTCAACTTCTATAGGGATTTGTAGGAGTTGACCATGTCACGATCCGAGTCAATTCGGAGCTCCATGTGCTTATCACACTCGTAAGCCAATTGCTTATAGTCATATTCAAGTACCTCGCAGGCCTCCTTCTCCCGGGAGAAGAGGTTCTTCATGTCGACTTCTGAAGCTCTCAGTTGCTCGACCCGAGTCTCAAGCTCTGCAACCAACAAGGCAGGGTTAGACCACTCCAAGACATCTCCAACGGGTACTCGACAAGACAGCACCGTACCTTTGTTCTTGTTGCGGAGCGACTTGTTCTCCCGCACCAGCTCGTCGCTCTTCGCCTGCATGTCCTGGACTTCGTTATGGTACTGGGCGAAGGTGTCGTCAAGCTTCGACTGGAGCATGGCGGAGTACTTCCAGGCCTTTGCGAGTTGTTCCTCCAATGCCTCCGCCCGGAGCACTGTGTCGCCATATCTCTGGAGCATGTCAGATTTTTCTCGGGTTCTCTCCACGACATCCTGCAGCAGACAATAGCTGTTACTTGGGTACTCAGTATTTATGGCAGATTGACTACTCAAGGGTACCGACAACTTACCTTCATCCACTGCTCGGCCTGGCGCCAAAACTGCGCCAAAAGTTCAATCCGACCACGGCTACTCCTGGCGGCCCAAGACATCGGTGCCGAATGGATCAGCTCTGCATCTTGAATTTCCGGTGAGCGGACGACTACTTCCAGGTTTGACTCCGGCAGTATATCGACGCGCTCCTGTGCGACCATCGAGGGGGCCCTTCCGCTGGCTACCTCTGTCGGCACGGGGGCTGCTCCGGTGGCTCCTTGGGTCTCCGGTGCCAAGCCTTCAACGGGCACCGCCTCGGGGATTGCACTTCCCTCGGCTTCGGCCCCTGTCAACAGAAGACATTCGGATTAATTTCCCATGGGGGATACGACTACTACTTGAGGACGACTGCATTCGTGCAGTGTACTCACCTTCTACAACGCTGGCTTCTGGCAGCGTATCTTCCACAGACGGCGCCTCCGACACTGCTTGGGGGGGCGGGAGCGGACACCTCAGCGGCTGGCGCGGAATCCTCTTCAGCCATTACCGTGCTGGGTTCATCTTCCTCCCAGGTCAAGTCCATGGACTTTCTGCACAGTACGCAACTGGTTGTCAACCAACCACGACTACCAAACTACATGTACTACTCGGGAAGGATCTTCACATACAAGCTCGACCGGACTACTGTCACGGTTGGGGCGCTAAGTATGCTGGCAATGTCGACTAGTCCAGCTTCAGTAGGCGCCTCCTCTTCGACTTCAGTAGCCGCTAGCTCTTCGACGGCGGCGGCCACGGCCGGCTCGATCATGCCCTCGGCAAGCGCGCGCTGCGGCACGACTTCTGTCACGGCGGGGGCTGGGCTGCGGCTCTTCTCAGCTGGCTCCCCCGCAGTCTCCCAGTCGCCTTCTTCCCCTTGATCTACGGGTCGGAAGGCGGAATCTCCTGCAAGCAACGGAATTTTGTTGTCAGCATACACAACATCGAGAAACAAGTACTCGACTACACTACTCGAGGCTTTTACCTCTTGGGATGTGGTCTTAGTGACCTTGAGCTTCTTGTCTACACACTTGCGTGCCATGTTGCGCGGCCTCCTCGGTGGTGCAGGTAAACTAGCCTCCAAACTTGTTGGAGGATCTTGGATGAGAAGGACATTGGGCAGTCCAGGGCAGCTGAACCTCGACCGCAGCTGGAACCGCTCTTGAAGCGTCTCCTCGTCATATTCATCCGACGTGTCTTCGACGACAACAGTGTCGTCCCCTTCGCCGACTTGGCGGCGCTCTTCGTCCTTGCCCTTCCCCTCCTCTGGGATTTCGACAAGTCGAGGAGGCGCAGCCGGCTCGGAGACAAACTTCACTATGTCATCCTGCAAGAAGCACATTGGGAGAACATGACTACTACTACATAATAAGTACTCAACATTGAATAAGGCTACTGACCTCGTTCGGTGGGCGCGCGGCAGAATACTCCGGGACTGGACAGGGCGTGTATGCCGGCATGTCCTTAAAGTTCCTACCCAGCCTGTCGATGATGTCGTCGTCATCGATCTCGCCGCCGGGCATCCGCGACGAGTCACTCTCGCCGGTGTACTGGTAGCCGAGGGTGTCACGAGCCATCAGCGGCTGCACCCTCCTCTTCATAAAGCTGAAGGCCACATGCTTGGCCCTCAGCCCGGCTTCCCTCGAAGCCTTGATCTTTGCCAGTAGTTCGGGTAGCTGGATACCCTCATGCATCGTCGGCTCGGTGTTCCACCAGGGCTGGAGCTTTGGCCGCTTCCCGCTGGGCTTCGGCAGCTCTGGGTGGTGGTTGGTGATGTAGAACCACTTCGACTTCCAATCCTGGTTGGTGTCCATCAACTTGTACGCCAGGTATTGCTCCGCGGTGTCCTCGCGCATCTGGATGCAAGCTCCTCCGACTACTCGGGGGTCGTTGGCGCTCGGCTGGGGCTTCATGTGGAAGAACTTCCAGAAGAGTACCAGTGGGGTTTGATCCCCAGGAAAGCTTCGCAAAAATGAACGAAGACGGAGGTGTGGAAGATACCATTGGGGTTGAGATTGAGGTACTCAATACCGTAGTACTCCAAGAGCCCCTTGAAGAAGTTTCTCACTGGGAGAGCCAACCCACGCTCCACAAACCGCGTGAACATCAGGATCTCATCCGAATTCTTTTCCATCGGGTACGGATCTCCCGCGGCGGCGCGCCACTTGTCGACCTCTTTCTCCCGGAGAAATCCACTGTTCAGTAGCGCCATCAGGTCCTCAGTTTTGGCCTTCGACTTCTTCCATTCCTTGTTGGGATTTGGACGCGGGGGAGACACTGGCGGCGTTGACCCTGCGGCAGATCCAGCAGCTTCCTCCCGGGATCTCTTCTTCCCGCCGGCGGTCTTCATGCTCTTGGATGGTGAGGGCTTCATTCTCCAAGTGCACCGGGTCTTTACTCGCATTCGCTCGGGGGCTGCAGTGGTGGCTATCTACGTCGGCGCGCCTGGATCTGCGATCTACACTGAGGTGGCAGTGTGCACTGGAGGCGGATTCTAGGCGAGATGTGCTCCAAATATCTGCAAGTGTGTGGATTGAAAAACCCTAAGGGTTTTGGCTTCTATTTATAAGTCAACAGGCGGCTCCTCACCGGCCGGATGGATATGTTTCAACATAGCTGACTCAGCGTCTGCGTCTGACCTTTCAACTTCCCGGGGGCTCGGCAACATTTAATCAATTTTCTGGGTAGTGACAAGATTCAAGAGCAACTCAGGACGCATTCTACATACAAGATGACCCTTCAATTCGAGATGAAGTACTCGACTCAAGGCTCGGGGGCTTTGTACCACGTGTCCTTCGGTTTTTCTCCGGATTTTGCGGGATAATCTTCCCAGAACTTCTGATTGACCCTCAGCCAGAGTCTACGACTCAACCTAAGGCTCGGGGGCTACTCCATATGGAGTGCGATTTTGCAATCCCACTTCCATATAAGCTTCAACTTCAAGACAACACGGGTATTGTTGAATACCTTCAAGAGCAGAACTCGAGGACGCTTGGGACTACTCGAGAAGACTTCGGGATTACTCAAACATCAGCTAGAGTACCTTCCAGCCTCGGGTGCTTCAAATATTCTTGAGAACTTTCGACTTGTAGTACTCGGGGACGCTTGAGGACTACTCGAAGCTATCCTGCTCGACTACAAAGTACTCGGGGGCTTGTCGTATGGACCTCCCTGGGCCCACTACCTCGGTGGGTACTAGGACCGACTATTCGGTGGGCCCCTCTACTTCCCGACATGTGCCGCAAGGTACCTGGTGGCGTGAGGTGCAAGGATTACAGTGGAAAAGTACTCGGATAGGAAGATATACATACCATGTACTGTGTAGAGGACTCCTAGACGTACACGACTAGTACTCTCTCCCTAAACCGACCTGTAACCCTGCCTCCCGGACTATATAAGGCGATGCAGGGACCCCTCTCTCTCATTACGCATCATCTTGTAATCACATATGATCAATCCAGAGCTACACAGCATACATGACGTAGGGTATTACGCACCTCGCGGCCCGAACCTGTCTAAATTGTGGGCCACGTGTCTCTTCCTTCGAGTTACTGATCTCAGCGAGGCCACATTCATCTACCTCGGGTACTCCCCTTGGTAGGTTGCCGGTATAAAACACCGACAGTTAGAGCCGAATAATGAAACTTTATGTGAAGAAATGAGGAAGCTTAACTTGGAGTTGGTCGAGCATGGCAATCTTTATGCTGTGTCGATCGAATCTCTTCTCCATGAAAGAATTGCTACAGCTCAAGTCATCGATGAAGAGGTTCAGAAAATCAAACAAAGGTTAGAAGAAAGAGACCCCAAGTATGATTTTTTCTGAAGGGATGACAAGGGAGTTGTTTGGTTCAAACAAATACTAGTGGTACCTTGGGATCAAGACTTAAAGAAGGAAATTTTAGATGAGGCCCATCTCTCTAAGTTCACCATTCACCCCGGAAGTACCAAAATGTACCGAGACCTTAGGGAAAACTTTTGGTGGTCAAATATGAAGGGTGAAATAGCTGAGTATGTGTCCGGTTGTGATACATGTCAAAGAATCAAGGCTAGTCACCTAAAGATCATAGGTCAAATGCAACCATTGTCCATTCCTGCATGGAAGTGGGACGATATAGGTATGGATTTCATTGTCGGATTACCTCTCACGCCCCGGAAGCATGATTCCATTTGGGTAATAGTGGATCGACTTACCAAGACCGCTCACTTTATCCCCGTTCACACTACCTATTCAGCCGAGCGCTACGCGGAAATCTATATTGATCTCGTAGTGCGTTTACACGGTGTTCCCAAGACTATCTTGTCAGATCGAGGCACTCAATTCGTTGCTCGCTTCTGGGCACAAGTGCACAAATCTTTGGGAACCAAGCTAATCCATAGCTCCAGCTATCACCCTCAGACTAATGGTCAGACGGAAAGAGTAAATCAAATAGTAGAAGATATGTTGAGAGCTTGCGTCATTCATTTTGACAAATCTTGGGACAAATGCCTAGCCCTAGCAGAGTTTTCTTATAACAATAGTTATCAAGCTAGTTTGAAGATGGCCCCGTTTGAAGCCTTGTATGGAAGAAGGTGTCGTACCCCCTTGAATTGGTCACAAGCGGGCGAGCGAACCTTGTTTGGCCCTAAGCTAGTACAAGAAGCCAAAGAGAAAGTGAGTGTGATTAGAGAACATTTTAGAGAAGCTCAGATAAGGTAGAAGAGTTACCATGACAAAGCTAAAGCTCTCCGAGAGTTTTAAGTTGGTAATTATGTATACCTAAAGGTATCTTCGACCAAAGGCGTACAACGCTTTGGAGTAAAAGGGAAATTAGCTCCACATTATATTGGTCCTTATGAAGTCACCGAGAAGTTTGATACGGTTGCCTACAGTATTCGACTTCCCGACCGTTTGGCTGCAGTGCACGACGTGTTTCACGTCTCACAATTGAAGAAGTGTGAGCAGATTCCGGAAGCACAAATAATTGAGGAGACCAATGCAGAAATAGAACCAGATCTATCCCTAGCAGAGTATCCAATGAGAGTATTGGATTATAAAGAAAGACAAACTAGGAGACAAAAGGTGAAGATGTATAAGATACAATGGAGTCACCACACTGAAGAAGAAGCTACATGGGAGACCGAGCTATTTTTAAACACCAAGTACCCCTACTTTCTTCCGAGTCAAACTCATAAGTGAATTTTCCTCATGTACTCTTGATTTCGAATCTCGGGACGAGATTCCCGTTAAGGGGGGTAGGCTGTAACACCCCGTGTTTTTGCTTAGTGGTGATTTGTGCTAATGACCCTTTTAACATTTCCTCTAACCACCCGTGAGAACCCTAGGTTGACCCATGGTCAAAACCCTAGCTTAAAACCCTAGTATCCCCTTTGACCCCTTGTGTCGTTCTAGAACTTTAGCACGTTCTCCAAAATTTCACTAAACACTTCAAAATCGCCCAATGGGAAAAATGTGCAGAATTTCAAGGCACACAACTTGTCTATTGAGTGGCATTGCTAGTTTGAGTGTAGGGTGGTGGAAATTGCAAATCAAGGTGTTGGATCACTGTTCATCGGCGTCGAGATTTTGACCATGTTGCACTGACGTTCCTGCTCAAACCAGTGAGCAAAACCCTATCGAGCCTTTGGCATTTTTGAAGAGGGTAACTTGCTCAACGACTTTGGTATTCAAAGTTCAGAGCACTTCTGTTTGAATTTTTGGAGAAAATTTAGTTTGAAAATGGCTAAACGGAACTGTCTTGGAAGCCGGCACTCCCGCGCACAACGTCGCCGCGCGCTGCCACGTCGACCGCGCCGTACCCAGCTCGCGCGCGCACGCCGAGGTGCCGAAACACCCGGCGGTCCGAGGCCCGCGCCAATGACACTTGTTCACTAGAGGTCGTGACTCTTGTGTGGAGGCCTAGGCCGGTGCCACGCGGCCGGTGCGCACTCGCCGGCGGGCGAACCGCCATTCCTCATTGGCCGTCGGCTCCGCCGCACATCGCCGCCGCTCCGTGCCCATGCTGGAGTTCCTGTATGCCACGACAGTGAGGTGGAACCGCCTCTACGCGCCTATAAAACTGCCCCTTCCTTTTTCCCTCGCGCGCCCGAGAGCACACCGTCCCCCGCCGCCCGCCATTGGCGCCCCTCGATGAGCTCCTTGCTTTGCTCAACTCGAGTGTCGCCTAAGCATGCCTAGACCTTCCACTTGCACCACTTGAGCTTACACGCGTGCGTGTTTGCCTAACCAAACTGCCTACTTGCCGGAGCCCGAGCTCCCGCGGCCGCCCCGTATCACCATTGCCGAGCTCGCCCCTCCGTCGTTTCTCCGAGTCCAGGGTCTCACCTAGCATCTTCCCTAGGACACATGGAAGCTACCCGTGCAAGACATTGTTGAGCCCTGCCCCTATCTCCACCGCCGTCCGAGCCTCCGAGGCCGTGAAACTTCTGCTTCGCCGCCGCCGCTCGCCGGTGACCCCCCGGTCGAACCTCCACCACCAATCAATCGCGGGTAAGGCCAATTGCACAATCTGCCCGCTTGTTTGCCTCACCTCGCCACCGGCGAGCGCGCCACCGCCGTCGGGTACGGTGGGGGAAAACCGAGGGCACATTTGTGAAGATTTAAAAATTCCCGGGGCCTGCATGCATAAAGATTCTATCCCCTTCTATATGTGTGGGCTGAAACTTGTAAAATCGATATAAAATCTTAGAAAAATCCAAAAATGGAAAACTCAATTATGTGTTGTTCTGTGTAACAAGAACTAGAACTTTCTTCAAATATGTATATACTTTTGAGCTATAGTTTTTGCTTGAAAAATTGAAAAGTAAAATACCTAGATCTGTGATTCTGCAAAATCCACACATGATCTTGAGTTGGATTTTGGATATGTTGTGGAAACTAGCATGTTTAAGTTCTGCGCCAAAATTTGCATAAAGTTACTGAAGCAATCTTTTTATATAATTTATTTTGTGATATTTACAAATCTGCCTAGATGATTTTTGTAGCTTAAAATATAATTAGTCTTGAGCCCAACTTCTGGATATTGTCATGTTATTTTAAATACATCTTTGGTGAATTTACCACGATTTTATCTCTGTTAGAAATATCATATCCCAATTTATTCTTGTTTTTAATCATAAATATGTATAGCAAGGTCCATAAGGGCTATAGGTGTGTTTGTTGGTTCTTTAGGCTTGTTTTAGGCCAGAGCATGTGTAGGAGAAAGTTTGACTACATTTCTGTTATATTTATTTTTATATGCATTAATCACTTGAATACTAGCTAGAAATGCTTATATTCAGGTACATTTAAATTCAATGGTGCAAACTAGTTGCTTGCTGTCCAGAGGAGTGTCTCCTGGTCATAGGACCAGTGGGCACTGTTGGACAAGTTTGAAGCATGATTGGTTGATTACAAGAGTGCAAACTAGATTAATCTAGTAAAGGGAAAATAGGAAAAATACATCCTTTTTGTGCATGAGTTAAATAAATGAGTTAGGAAAGTAAATTTGTGGCACAAAAGTAACTTTCCTTGCTGTTTGTAATTAAATAAAATATTCTTTATAGATGTGTACACAATCACCATCATGAGAGTGTTGTGTAGTCTTTTTGTGCTTACTTTAAAATGAGTAAATGTTTAAAAGCTTTCTTTAAAGTGAATATGGCCAACCCTATACAACTTGTAGCTGTTGCTATTGTTTTATTATGTGAATTTAATTAATTCATCTGTATATATATGTACACAGCCACCGTTAAAAGTCTAGCTAATAAAGCTTCACACAATGCTCCTTTATAGGAAGAGTATGCTGACTGTATCGTTATCTAGGTGAATGTGGTCAACCATGGACCCCATGGTTGCCAAAAGTGGTTTTGTGATGAATTAACTCAATCTGCCAATTAAGTCTTGCATTTGCATTCTCCGTGTAGAAGTCCCCGACGGTAGCTATACGCTCGTGCCGGCTCACGAGGACGAGGGAGCAGGAGGAGATGTGCACTACGTGACCGTAGAGCAAGACCCGGGCCAAAGTCGGGACGGTTGTCTGTCTGCTTGTGCTGACGAAGGCAAGCCCCGGTTTATTCATTAACCTATGTGTTTCTTTAATCTTCTGAATTTACTTCCTGTTATCTTATGTGCATTTACATTCAGGAGTTGAATTGAAACCCTAGTTGCATGATCCTTAAGTACCATGATCTTTCACTAGCATGTTAGGTCGCTAGTTGCTATGCTTTAAGGATCCGGTACAAGTCGAGTGATGTTCGTCACTCGCGAGAATATGATCTCCTTTATGGAATCACCATGCTGATTAAATGGATTGCTCACGTGGTAAGAGCATGGCATTTGGGCTCCGGTCCAATGGCCTAAACACTTGTCGGAAATGGGCACAGTAAGCCTAGTACCTAAATGAGGCGGTACGGGGTTTTACTATCACTACTATTAGGGTTGCGGCCCCGGGCTCGCCACCCGAGTGCATGCGTGAGGCTGGGTGACCTTAGTGGCGTAGCCCAGATAAACCTTGTACTTAAGACACTGAGCTATTATCCCCAACCCGAAGAATGAGGATAACCGCCTGGTTGGTGAACTCTTAGTGAGGGCACCTCCTGTGTGTTTAGGTCCACCTTGCAAGGTTTTGAATCAATCAATTGTCGGTCTCTCACCGTCATCTAAGACTACTTACCCGACTGGCCATGATATCCCTGTATGATGGAACTTTGTGAAGATTATTACTTTGATTAATTGTTTGTACAACTTTGATTGCAATAGTTGCTTATCTAGTAATGATTACTTCTACTAGAACATGAGCTAAAATGTGAAAGTAAGGATTCACTACTTAGTAGCTTTTTGGCAAACAAACCCACTAGCCAAAAGCCATGCATGATTAGAGGTAAAATCTTTCTTTTAGACGGGTAAGTCTTGCTGAGTATTAGTATACTCAGCCTTGCTTTATAAATGTTGTTTCCTGGCAATGCATGTGATGTGTGGCCCGGAGAACTTCCACCCTACTGGGAGCTGGAATGGGTGGATGACGAAGAGTGATTACATCATGGGCAGGCCTCCAATGATGTGATCGTATCGTTTAGTTACTTCCACTGCTTTCAATAAACTCTGAACCATTTACTTTCATGTCAAAGAACTATGTTTGTAATAATGGACCCTAAGGGGATTTGATGTTAATTTGTAAGGCACTCTGGACTCTCCTTCGTGCGAATTTTAATGCATACGTTTGATCCTCTCTATGTTGTCAAGTGATTTACCGAGCGTTAACCCAGCAACACTCAACGGGATGGTTCTATATTATCGCTTAATGACCAAGAGCAGTGGTTTACGCAATAGTACGGAATTATCTTGGGTGGGGTTGTCACACGCCCAGTTCACCTCTGGATCGACCCCGTTGTCGTATGGACCTCTCTGGGCCCACTACTCGGATAGGTAGCTATACATGCCTTGTACTGTGTAGAGGATTCCTAGACGTACTCGACTAGTACTCTCTCCCTAAACCGACTTGTAACCCTACCTCCCAGACCCCTCTCTCTCATTACGCATCGTCTTGTAATCACATCCGATCAATCCAGAGCTACGCAACATACAGGACGTAGGGTATTACGCACCTCGCGGCCCGAACATGTCTAAATTGTGTGCCACGTGTCTCTTCCTTCGAGTTACTAATCTCGGCGAGGCCACATTCATCTACCTCGGGTATTCCCCTTGGTAGGTTGCTGGTCTAAAACACCGACAGTTAGTGCACCAGGTAGGGGAACTCGCCGAAGATCATATGGCGAACTCGACAGCTACAATCTTCATCAAGCCAACAGTCGCCTTCAACCGTGGCGACACCTTCGTCTTTGGCTCCTGTGTCTGCACCGCTGACGGCGTCGGATCCTTCTAGCACCGCCTCACCATGCTACCCAACCCGAAGACTGGCCTCGTCACGCTTCCCGAAGTAGTCATGGGCGATCTTGCCAGAAAATTTGGCGAAATTTCGCTCTACAATCAGCACACGGACTTCGAGCTTGGATTCGACTCCAACTCGAACTCGACGTCGCCGTGGGCCATCGCATGCGAGCCGGCTATCGAGCCATCGTGTGCGGACTCCCCACTCCATGAGCACTTCCCATACGGCCTCTGCATCACTAGCAAGGCATACGCGAAGGCTCTCTCCGCACGCCGGGCTGGGAAAGAGATCGCCTCCAAGTACGACTTGGACTCCAACCCCATCTCCGGCTACTACTCAGACTCTTCTTACGAGTTCGACTTCGGAGCGGACCCGGACGAGCCCGAGTCCCAGACCTACACGATGGAGCAACCACTGTCAGGAGCTGCCTCCAGCCTGGTTATAACATCTACACCCGCCGGTAGATTCGTCTACTGGCCAGACCATAAGCCCGTAGACCTGGCAGATGAGAACTCACGCTGCGTCGCCTACCTCGACTCGCTTCCCTTCCAGGAGGGAAAATCCCTAGCTCCAACAGAAGAGCATACTCCAACCGAGGTGGCAACCAGTGACTCCAGCCTCGGCTCCCCTGATCGGCAAGTCTTCATGACTACCAATGAGACGTCGGGGCCCTCGGGGACAGTCCCTGACCGTTATCTCGAGGATATCTCAGCAGACGAGTTGTCTGCCAATGCACCTGCTGATGACACTGACGCCAACAGGGACGCTCGACGTGAACGCAACAGAAAGCGGAACGAACGGCGTTGACGTCTCCGCGAGTCCCTTCCCATCCGGAACCTCGCGGAAGCACTCGACCAAGTCGAGAGCCGGGTGCACACTACCCTAGAGCAATGCCTAATGTCTATCACTACGATAGCACGTCAGGCCCAGGGGATGCGTGCGGGCGAAGTCATTGCCAAGCTCGCGGAGGACGCCTACTTCATGCGAGTGGACAACAGGGTCACTCAAGTGCCCCTCGCCACGAACCACCAGCAAGACAACGGAGCCACAAGACGTAGTGCGGACATCGGTCGTAACCGTACTCGAGGGGAGCTACCGGCTAACCCCAACCGAACCCGGGCATCGGCTGGTGGACCTTCCCATGGTGGCAACAGCGCCGGCGGCGCCGCGCCAACCGTGAGATCATTCTCACCGTGATTCTGGCGGCGGTGGCAGCGACGGCGGGAGCTCCAACCACGGGGCTGGCAGGAGAGCCGGGGGCGGAGGCGATCACGGTGACGGAGGCCACGCGAACAGCCACGCCTCCGGCGCTTCACGTAGCGGCTTCGACGCCCGCCAAAAAATTGAAGAACTACAGCGCAAGAAGTCCTCCATGGCAGGAGACAACGATGGCTTCCCCGTCTTCTCTGCACGGCTTCGCAATCTACTTCTCCCGGATAAATTCAAACCTCTGGGGATCACCAAGTACGACGCGAAGCAGGACCCAGTACAGTGGCTCAGATGCTACACCCTCTGCATCGAAAATGCTGGTGGCAACAACGACACGAAGTGCCTATACTTCTTCTTCTTCCTGGATCAAGCCCCGCTTACATGTCTCGAGTCACTTGAGAAGTACTCGATCGACAAGTGGGACCAGCTCAAGGAACAGTTCACCAGCAACTTCGCCAGCTCCATGGGCCGCTCGGGTACTCTCATGGACCTGGCAATGGTGAAGCAGGAACAAGGCGAGACCCTTCGCAAGTACATGCGGCGCTTCTTCGATAAGCGCGCCACCATAGTCGCTGTCACCGACAAGGAGGTCATCGACCTTTTCCAAGCCGGTCTCTACCACCGTCGCACCTTCGAAGACTTTGGTCGTCGCCGCCCGAGCTCCATCACCCACCTCAAGGATATGATCACTTCCTGGGCTGATGGAGAAGACAAGGCTAACGCCAAGTACGATGCCATCCGCGGCAAGAGCAAGCAGAACACGGGCGGCAACAATAGCAACAACAACGGGAACCAAGGCGGTCGCAACAGCAACTACTCGGGTCCCAATCGCAAGCGCAAGCCAGACAACACTATCGTGGCTATCCAACGCCCTGCGAAAGACAACTCGAAGAAGACCTCTGGCGGGTTCAAGGACTTGCTAAAGGAGAAGTGCCCGTGGCACCTGGACGGTAACCACACCACTGAGCAGTTCTACCAACTACGTCGAGCACTCAAAGACACTCCAGAGCCACGGCACCCTCACGACAAGAAAGGCAAGAAAAAGGCCGACGAAGGCAATGGTGACTTCCAGGAACCCGACAAGACGGTGAACATCCTCTTCGGCGGACTACCTAGTAGACAGGTCCAGAAAGCTACTCGACGAGAGGTCTTGAACATTGAACCAGCGGTCCCAACACCTCTCAGGTGGTCTGAGGTTCCCATCACCTTCTCCCACGCGGATCAATTGACAAGCTTCTCTGAACCAGAGCGGTTCCCACACGTCCTGAAGCTGGTGGTGCGGGCTCTAGACTCAACAAGGTCCTCATCGACGGTGGAAGCGGGCTCAACATCCTTTTCACCAAGACCTTGAAGAAGATGAAGCTCGACATCACCCACATGCTCACCAAGAGCACCTCGCCGTTCTACGGCATAGTCCCCGGGTACGCGGCTATCCCACTGGGCTCAGTGGTCCTGCCAGTTACCTTCGGGGAAACAAGGGACAACTACCGTACCGAGTACGTCAAGTTCAAAGTCGCGGACTTCGAGACATCCTACCATGCCATCCTCGGTATACCAGCTATCGCCAAGTTCATGGCGGTACCCCACTACACCTACTTGGTACTCAAGATGCCAAGTCCGGCTGCACCCAAGTACCCAACGCAATGATGGAGATCTACACTGCATCCAAGAAGCTTGCCCCAAGTGAACTCGACATCCCAGAGAAGTCGGACAATGCCAACAAGCCTCAGCCAGCTGAGGAGGTTCAAGTCAAGACAATTGACCTTGGGACAGGCGACAGCAGCAAGACCACCACCATCGGGGCGAGCCTCGACCTGAATTAGGAAGGTGCGCTCATGAGCTTCCTCCAGGCTAACCAAGACATCTTCGCGTGGAAACCAGCAGACATGCCACGGGTGCCCAGGAATCTAATCGAGCATTCACTCAACGTCGATCCTAAAGCTACCCCGAAGCGACAACACCTCCGCCGCTTCGCTGACGACAGACGGGATGCCATCAAGAAGGAACTCGCCAAACTACTCGCGGCTGGCTTCATCAGAGAAGTCTTCCATCCTGAGTGGCTCGCCAACCCCATTCTCATCCGCAAGAAGAACTCGAACGAGTGGAGGATGTGCGTCGACTACACCAACCTCAATAAGCACTGCCCCAAGGACCCCTTCGGGTTGCCGCGGATACACCGAGTCATTGACTCCACGGCGGGCTATGACCTGCTCTGCTTCCTGGACTGCTACTCCGGGTACCACCAGATCGCAATCAAGGAAGAAGACTAGGAGAAAACCACGTTCATCACCCCGTTTGGCGCGTACTGCTACATGACCATGTCCTTCGGGATGAAGAACGCCGGCGCCACCTACCAGCGAGCTATCCAGGCCTGCTTCAAGTGGCAGCTCAACAAGAACGTCGAAGCCTATGTGGATGACATGGTCGTCAAGACAGAAACTCCGACACGCTCATCGCCAATCTTGAAGGGACTTTTGCATCCTTGCAAGAGTACCGCTGGAAGCTCAACCTGAACAAGTGCGTCTTCGGCGTACCGTCGGGAAAACTACTCGGCTTCATCATCAACCATCGCGGCATCGAAGCCAATCCCGAGAAGATCTCCGCCATCACCAGCATGAAAGCTCCCACTTGCATCAAGGACGTGCAGAAGCTAACCGGGTGCATTGCGGCTCTGAACAGATTCATCTCGAAGCTTGGAGAACGGGGGCTCCCCTTCTTCATACTACTCAAGCATCAAGAGAAGTTCGCGTGGACTCCAGAGGCAGACCAAGCCCTTGCTCAGCTCAAGGATAGGACCAGTCCTCACGGCTCCTCGCAAAAAGGAGCAGCTACTGCTCTACCTCGCTGCGACTACTCATGTGGTCAGTACTGCCATCGTCGTCCAGCGGCAGGAAGACGGCCACGCCTACCCAGTCCAACGCCCAGTCTACTTTGTCAGCAAGGTCCTGTCAGAGTCTAAAGCACGCTATCAACCAGTACAGAAGCTACTATATGCAGTGCTGATCACCTCGCGGAAGCTACGACACTACTTCCAGGAGTACTCGATCTCCGTCGTCACCAACTACCCGCTCGGCGACATCCTGCGGAACCAAGATGCTACTGGAAGAATCTCCAAGTGGGCTGTTGAACTCGGCGCCCTCAATATAAACTTCAAGCCACGCACAGCCATCAAGTCGAAGGCTCTAGTCGACTTCATGGCAGAGTGGCGGGAGAATCAGCTACCTACTCCAACTGAGCGCCCAGAGCACTGGGTGATGTACTTCGACGGCTCGCCCAAGATCGAAGGTGCAGGTGCAGGTGCAGGGGTACTCTTGATCTCTCCAACAGGTGAACAACTCAAGTACGTCCTACTGATCTTTTGGAAGGTCTCAAACAACTAAGCCGAGTACGAAGCCCTACTTCACGGGCTCCGCCTCGCAGCTTCACTAGGCATCAAGCGACTACTAGTCTACGACGACTCCACAGTGGTCATCAACCAAGTCAACAAGTCTTGGGACCGCAACAAGGAGAATATGGACGCCTACTGTCTAGAAGTCCGCAAGCTCGAGAACAAGTTCTACGGTCTCGAGTTCCATCACGTCGTCCGCGACAACAATGTTGCAGCGGACGTCCTGTCGAAGCTTGGTTCTACTCGCGCTCAAGTACCAGCGGGTTGAAGGACCGATACAGCGAACCAGAGAGGGGGGAGTGAATGGGAGCCGATAAAAATTCTTCTCGAAGGAGATAGAAACTCCAACAAGATGAACAAGGCTTCCAACACACGTCTCTGACTCACTACCCAAGTTGGCCAAGCCCACGTAGCCACTGGACCTAGGAGCCAACAACCTTCCGACTTGAGAACGCAGCGGAACACCAAACCTCGAGTCTACAGACCCACACCGGTCAGACCGGTGAGCACCACCGGTCAGACCGGTCCCTGCTGGTGAAACTGAGCAACTTTCACTAAGTGGCTCCACACCGGTTAGACCGATCCCAGCCTGAAAGCCCCCAAAGCACCAAACAGGCCAACCGACCACCAAACTGACCCAAACTCGAAACTGCAGCCACACAAGACAATAGCGAACACACCCAGATGTTCACCCGAGCAAAAACCCACCGAGGGTTGCACCGGTCAGACCGGTCAAGAACACCGGTCAGACCCGTGTAGCCTGGGTAGCTCGGGATGAACAGCACCCGCGGATCAACTTCCCCAAATCCAAACCTCAATCTCCCGAATCGCTCCACGGACTTGAACAAGACATTGGGGATATTAGGAACACCTCATGAGGAGTCCATAGCCAAGTTTAATCCCACCAAAACTCGTCCAAAAAGGAGGAATCGAAGAAATCCCGCCAAGAGCACCACGAAACCTAGAACCCGGAAAACCCTAAAATCGAGCCCCTTTACTCACGGATTTGGGAGGGGAATCACAGCCCAAAGAACCACGAAGGGCTCCCACAAATTTCCCCCATCAAATCCCCTAGAGAAAAGTCCCGAAAACAACCCAAAGAAATCACCAAGAGAGGGCTCCGAAAATCACCACCAAGAACAACATGGAACAACACATCGAAACCTTGAGGAACCATGCCGAATCATCTATAAATGCAACAAAGGTGCATACAAGGTCTAGCTTGCCGCCCGATCATCCAACCCTCTCACAAGATCTCACCATGAAGCTCTCAAGCTAGTCCTATGGAAATCCTAAGGAAAACGGGAAGGAAAATATGAAAACAAATGAGCTAGGGTTCTAGGAGTTGGCTGCCATCCTCTCACCTCTTGGGTTATATGGAGGCAACTGAAAGTCTAAAATACCCTTCTCTAACAACTAGGGATACAAGCCCCTCAAGGGCGCATTTGGAAGTCTTCATGTCTTCACCATCAGACGGATGCCCGGCGACCACACCCTGCGTAGCCTTGACGCAAGCCATGTGATCCCGACGCATGTTCTCCGCTTCGAAGTCTCCGGACTGCGTCGTCGCACACCGGTCAGACCGGTGCTCCCCACCGATCAGACCGGTCTGGCACTGCTGCAGCACCGTCTTCGGTTCTTCGGTCTTGGCTTTGTGGATCAACCAAGGAACCAGTGGTTTTCTGATGAACCACCGGAAACCCCGCGAACTCGGTGTAGCCTCCGCCAATCTCCACTCATGACTTGGCTCCCACGTAGTCCCGGCTCGACCTTGGTTTTGAGGCTCAACCAAGAAACCGTCCATGACTTCATCTTGCTGTTAATGCCACCATGCGGCCCGCACTTGATCTCGCTGGCCACCTGGTCCCTTGAACAAAGCCTACTTGTCTTCTCCACACCTGGAGGCCTCATCGGCGACGACCTTTCGCGCTTGTTCTTCACCTACACCAACACCAGTCAAGCTGCAACCTGCAGCTGCAATACTTAGCCAAGAATCAGTCCACACAACGTTGTCAATCACTCATTACACAAGGAAGCGACCATCCACCGGTCCTCGAACCACACATGGTCCTCACAGGTGTCATCGTCCACGAGCTTCACACGCCATCCATCCCGGAGCCGGCACCACCGACCACAGATCCAGCACATCACCCGGCTGGCCAGGAGGTCATGATGATAGACGTGGACTGGAGGAACCCTTCATCAACTACCTCCGCGAGCAGAAGTTACCCTCGGACAAGAACTTGGCCGAGCAACTCATTCACCGCGCCAAGTCCTACATCCTAGTCAGAGACAAGCTCTACAGGCGGGGCGCATCTTCTGGAGTACTCATGAAGTGCGTCCCCCGGGAAGAAGGCAAGGGCATCTTGGAGGAGATCCATAAAGGCGTCTGCAGCAACCACGAGTCCTCACGCACGTTGGTCAGCAAGGACTTCCGACGAGCTTTCTACTGGCCCACAGCTCTGGGTGGTGCCGTAGAACTCGTCATAAGGTGCCAAGGGTGCCAATACTACGCCAAGCAACAACACGTCCCGGCCTACAAGCTAGTCACCATACCGCCAACCTGGCCTTTCGCCTGCTAGGGGCTAGACATGATTGGGCCTCTCCCGACTGCGCCAGGTGGATTCAACAAAGTCTTGGTGGCCATCGACAAGTTCACCAAGTGGATCGAAGTCAAGCCGGTCACATGCACCAAGGCCGACAGAGTACTCGACTTCCTAAATGAATTTGTACACCGCTACGGACTACCCCATCGCATCATCACAGACCTGGGCTCCAACTTCAACAATCACCAGTTATGGGAGTACTGCGAGAACAGCGGGATCGACGTCCGGTATGTCTCAGTTGCCCATCCTCGGGCCAACGGACAAGTCGAGGGAGCCAATGGGTTGGTACTCGACGCTCTCAAGAAGCGGCTACACGACGCTGCCAACACCAAAGGAGGCAGGTGGATCAAGGAACTACCCAATGCACTCTGGGGGCTGCGTACTCAACCCTCCAAGCCAACGGGACAATCGCCATACTTCCTGGTCTACGGCTCCGAAGCAATCCCCCCTGCCGACGTCATGAGGGATTCGCCGGCAGTGGAATAGTACGACGAAGGCATATCTGAAGATAGCAGACGAGTTGACATCGACGGCCTCGATGAAGCTCGCTACGCCGCCCTCGTCCAATCAGCAAGGTACCTTGAGGGTATCCGACGATACCATGATCACAACGGCAATGAACGCTCCTTCAATGTTGGTGATCTCGTCCTCCGCCGCATCCAGAACACGGAAGGACTACACAAGCTCAGCTCGCCATGGGAAGGTCCCTTCACAGTCGCAAAGGTGACCGGACCAGGCTCCTACCGCCTCCAGACGCTTGAAGGCGAAGACGTCAGCAACTCGTGGAACATCGACCAGCTCTGTCGATTCTACGCCTAGTCTCTGGACTACCTTGGGGGCTCAAGTCTGCAGGACTACTCCAAGACCCCTTCGCTGTAAGCGGCCTCCGGGTCCAGGCACTAGTCTCTGGACTACTCTACTCCAAGGTCCAGCTTTAACAGCTACTAACGGACCTTTGGTTGCTCATAACGTCAAAGGACTCCAGCAGCGGTCTATCAAGAGACCATGTACTTCTAGATCCAGCCTATACGGCTACTAACGGATCTACTGCTATAAGCGGCTATGCGCCCTAGCATCACTTAGCCGTAGGCGGCCTCCGGGTCCAGGCGGCTACTCTTGTAACAACGGCCCTGGCCATCCAGGTGTACTCTTTCAGTAATAAAGTTGGATCCTCTATCAACTAATTTACTGTGTTCCCCTGACGGGTCCACTAGCGAGCATCACTACTCGCGACAACTCCATAATGGGAACTCCGCGTACATACATCGCTGCAACGAGTACTCATTTATGGAAGTCTTTATCATTCATATCCAAACATGTTCATTACAACTTTGTTTATCTACAACTACTGCTACAAGCTAATCCTACAGGACTACTGAAGGTTCAGCTTCTCGGCGACTTGCTCAGAAATTGGCGCCATCTGCTCAAGGAGATCTGCGTACTGCTCATCAGTACACTTGGCGGCCAGTCCACCCGCGACTACGTCCACCGGAGCCTTCGGGAAGTAAGACTTCATGTACGCCAAGATTTGATAGGGGATTGACTTCGCCAAATGCTCGATGTACGTCGCCAGATGACTGGGAGCTTCTCTCAACCGGTCCACCAATGGAGCTATTTTCGGCCCGCCCGGATGAGGCACCAGTAGCCTCGCAATGGGAAGTGCGGCTTCTTCGAGTTCTTTGAGCTGGGCCCACAACTTCTCGCATTCCTCGTTCAGCATCTATAGAGATTTGTAACAGTTGACGAGGTCACAATCTGACGCAATACGAAGCTCCATGTGCTTGTCGCACTCGTAAGCCAACTGCTTATAATCGTATTCAAGTACCTCGCGGGCCTCTTCCTCCCGATAGAAGAGGTTCTTCATGTCAAATTCTGAAGCTCTCAGTTGCTCCACCCGGGTCTCAAGCTCTGCAATCAACAAGGCGGGGTTAGACCACTGCAAGACACCTCCAATGGGTACTCAACAAGACAACAACGCACCTTTGTTCTTGTTGCGGAGCCACTTGTTCTTCCGTACCAACTCGTCACTCTTCGCCTACATGTCCTGGACCTCGTTATGGTATTGGGCGAAGGCGCCATCAAGCTTCGACTAGAGCATGGTGGAGTGCTTCCGGGCCTTTGGGAGTTGTTCCGCCAATGCCTCCGCCCGGAGCACTGTGTCGCTGTATCTCTGGAGCATGTCAGATTTCTGTCGGGATATCTCCACGACATCCTGCAGCAGATAACAACCGTTACTCGGGTACTCAGCATCTATGGCAGAATGACTACTCGAGGGTACCGAAAACTTACCTTCATCCACTGCTCGGCCTGGCGCATCGCCTCCAAGTGACGCGCTACCACCGCCGGGCGGACGAGGTCGTCCGCCAAAAGTTCAATCCGACCACGGCCACTCGTGGTGGCCCCAGACATCGGTGCCGAACGGATCGGCTCCGCATCTTGAATTTCTGGCGAGCGGACGATCACTTCCAGGTTTGACTCCGACAGTATATCGTCGCGCTCCTCTCCGGCCATCGCGGGGGCTCCTCCGCTGGCTACCTCCACCGGCTCGGGGGCTGCTCCGGCGGCTCCTTGGGTCTCCGACGCTAAGACTTCAACGGGCACCGCCTCGGGGATGGTGCTTCCCTCGGCTTCGGCCCCTGTCAACAGAAGACATTCAGATTAGTCTCCCACGGTGGCTACGACTACTCCTTGAGGATGACTGCGTTCGTGCAGTGTACTCACCTTCTACAATGCTGTCCTTCGGCAGGTTAGCTTCCACGGTCAGCGCCTCGGTCTCTGCTTGGGAGAGGGAGCGGACTCCTCTGTGGTTGGCGCGAAATCCTCTTCAGCCATTACTGTGCTGGGTTCATCCTCCTCCTAGGTCAAGTCCATGGATTTCCTGCACAGTACACAACTGGTTGTCAACCAAGTACGACTACCAAACTACATGTACTACTCGGGAAGGATCTTCACTTGCAAGCTCGACCGGACTACTGTCACGGTCGGGGCGCCAAGTATGCTTGCAATGTAGACTAGTCTAGCTTCAGCAAGTGCATCCTCTTCGACTTCAGTAGCCACTGGCTCTTCAGCAGCAGCAGCTGCAGCTGGCTTAGTCCTGCCCTCAACAACTGGCACCTGCGGCACGGCTTCTGTGACGGCGGGGGCTGGGCTGCAGCTCCTCTCAGCCAGCTCCCCCACAGTCTCCCTGTCGCCTTCTTCCCCTTGGTCTACGGGGTCGGAAGGCGGAATATCCTACAAGCAACGAAATTTTGTTGTCAGCATACACAACATCGAGAAACAAGTACTCGACTACCCTACACAAGGATTTTACCTCTTGGGATGTGGTCTCAGTGACCTTGAGCTTCTTGGCCACATGCTTGCATGCCATGTTGCGCGGCCTCCTTGGCGGCGCAGGCAAACTAGCCTCCAAGCTAGTCGGAGGATCTTGGATGAGAGGGACGTTGGGCAGTCCACGGCGGCTGAATCTCGACCGCAGCTGAAACCGCTCTTGAAGCGTTTCCTCGTCATCCTCATCCGATGTGTCTTCAACGACAACAGTGTCGTCCCCTTCGCCGACTTCGTGATGCTCTTTGGCCTTGCCCTTCCCCTCCTCTGGGATTTCGACAGGTCGAGGAGGTGAAGCTGGCTCGGAGACAAACTTCACTATGTCATCCTGCAAGAAGCGCATTGGGTGAACACGACTACTACTACACAATCAGTACTCAACACTGGGTGCGGCTACTGACCTCGTTCGGTGGATGGGCGGTCGAGTACTCGGTGACTTGGCAGGGCGTGTACGCGGGCATGTCCTTGAAGATCTTGCCCAATCTCTCAACGATGTCGTCGTCGTCGATTTCTTCACCGGGCCGTGACGAGTCGCCGTCGCCGGTGTACTGGTAGCCCAGGGTGTCGCGAGCCATCAGCGGCTGCACCCTCCTCTTCATGAAGCTGAAGGCCACATGCTCGGCCCTCAGCCCGGCTTCCCTCAAAGCCTTCATATTCGGTAGCAGTTCGGGTAGCTGGATACCCTCCTGCATCAAGGACATGCCCTCAGCCCGGCTTCCCTCAAAGCCTTCATATTCGGCTCGGTATTCCACCAGGGCTGGTGCTTCCGCTGTTTCCCGCTGGGCTTCAGTAGCTCTGGGTGGTGGTTGGTGATGTAGAACCATTTCGACTTCTAGTCTTGGTTGGAATCGATCAGCTTGTATGCCATGTATTTCTCCGCGTCATCCTCGCACATCTGGATGCCGGCTCCTCCGACTACTCGAGGGTCGTTGGCGCTCGACTGGGGCTTCACGCGGAAAAACTTCCGGAAGGGTACCTAGTGGGGTTTGATCCCCAGGAAAGCTTCACAAAAATGGACAAAGCCGGAGGTGTGGAAGATACCATTGGGGATGAGATTGAGGTACTCAATACCATAGTACTCCAGGAGTCTCTTGAAGAAGTTGCTCGCTAGGAGATCCAACCCGCGCTCCACGAACCGCGTGAACATCGGGATCTCATCCGGATTTTTCTCCATCAGATATGGATCTCCCGCAGCGGCTTGCCACATGTCGACCTCCTTCTCCTGGAGAAATCCACTGTTCAGCAGCGCCAACAGGTCCTCAGTCTTGGCTTTTGACTTTTTCCACTCTTTGTTGGGATATGGGCGTGGGGGAGAAACCGGCGTGCCAGCGGCCTCCTCCCGGGATCTCTTCTTGCCGCCGACGGTCTTCATGCTCTTGGATGGTGAGGGCTTCATTCACCGAGTACACCGGGTTTTCACTCGCATTCACTCGGGGGCTACGGTGGTGGCTTCCGGCAGCGACGCGCTTGGATCTACGATTTCCACTGATGCGGCAGTTTGCAATAGCGGAGGATTTTTCGCTCGATCTAATTGGAATGGCTGCAAGTGCGGGGTGTGAAAAACCTTAAGGGTTTCGGCTTCTATTTATAAGTCAACCACTGGCTTCGCAGCGGCCAAATTGAGATCTATCGGCGGTTGACTCAGCGGCGGCTGCCTGACTCTTCATCTTCCAGTAGTCGATACGCTCTGTCTCTGGGGCTCGACTACGACTATTCAACTTCCTGGGTGGCGACAAGACTCAAGAGCAACTCAGGACAACTTTTACATTCAAGATGACCCTTCAATTCGAGAGGAAGTACTCAACTCAAGGGTCGGGGGCTCCGTGCCACGTGTCCTACGTTTTTTTCTCCGGATTTTTTGGGACACTCTTGCAAGAACTTCATATGGACCCACAGCCAGAGTCTACAACTCAACCTAAGGCTCGGGGGCTACTCCATATGGAGTGCGATTTTGCAATCGCACTTCCATATAAGCTTCGGCTTCGAGACAACACAGGTATTGTTGAAGACCTTCAGGAGCAGCACTAGAGGACACTTGGGGGCTACTCGAGAAGACTTCAGAATTACTCAGATATCAGCTGGAGTACCTTCCAGCCTCGGGATGCTTAAAGTATTCTTGAGGACTTTCGACTTGTAGTACTTGGGGACACCTGAGGACTACTCGTCAAGGCCGTCAAAACTACTCGAAGCTATCCTGCTCGACTATAAAGTACTCGGGGGCTTGTCGTATGGACCTCCTTGGGCCCACTACCTCGGTAGGTACCAGGATCGACTACACAGTGGGCCCCTGGGACTACCCGGCTTGTGCCACACGGCACCTGATGGCGTGAGGCGCAAGGAGTACGGTGGAGGACTACTCAGATAGGAAGCTATACATGCCTTGTACTATGTAGAGGATTCCTAGACGTACTCGACTATTACTCTCTCCCTAAACCGACTTGTAACCCTGCCTCCCGGACTATATAAGGCGATGCAGGGACCCCTCTCTATCATTACGCATCATCTTGTAATCACATCTGATCAATCCAGAGCTACGCAGCATATAGGACGTAGGGTATTAAGCACCTCGCGACCCGAACCTGTCTAAATTGTGTGCCACGTGTCTCTTCCTTTGAGTTACTGATCTCGGCGAGACCACATTCATCTACCTTGGGTAATCCCCTTGGTAGGTTGCCGGTCTAAAACACCGACACCCGTAGAGATTGGTTTTTGCTCAAATCTTTCTTCCACCGCCTCCCGTGCCATGCAGAGCACTGTTCACATGCGCCCACTGCCTTGGGGAGGTCGGTTTGGGCCCAAGAAAGAGGGAATCTTCCCCTAGAAGGAGAGGAGGTGCTCCACACTACCAAGTTTCCTCCCCTATAAATAGAGACCCCTCTCCTCACTTCAAGACACACAAGAGAAGAGCTTTGAAGAAGCGAAGCATTGCCACTATCATAGTAAGAAAATAGGGAGAGAGTTGAGGTGAGAGTTTCCGGGAGGCGCCGGAGTCTCGGCCCCTCCTCCAGCTCGCGCCTCGGTGGATGCAACTCCTCTTCTAGTAGCTACATTCGGGTCTTGTTCAGTAACTCTGGTCTCCTCTCATTAATTAATCATTATTTATTCATTGTCTTTGTCTTATCATTTCTCGTTCATATCATAGTTAGTTTATCTTCCTTTGAGTGATTGCTTTGCTTGAGCGCTGAGTGAATTAGTGATCGATGGTGTAGGCGCGGTGCCTAGACTTGACGTTACCTTGAAATACACTTAGCCCCACGGACTGCTTGTGGTAGCCGGCGGGTAGTGACAGCCCCGTCCGGCCTCTGTATTCCACCTCGTGAGAGTGGCTAGTCCTGTAGGCAGCATAAGAGTGTTGTACGTAACGGCTCCCTTCTCATCCCTTTCCATAGCTGGAGTGAGCATCCCCCGATCAAGACTAGTGCAAATAATATCTTAGTCGCTTGATAATTTGAGAGACCCGAAGTTCCCGTATCAAGTGCCCTCTCTACCCTCCTATCATTCATCTCTCTTCTCTTCGTCGTCATCCTTTTATCCGCACTTCCCCCAGACAAATTAGCTTAGGACTAGAGTACTTCTCGTTCCCCGAGGAAATTGATACCTTGGAATACTCCCGGGTGAAAGCTACATCAGTATCCGTGCACTTGCGGATTTTTCTGTGACCGTATAACATACCAACAAGCTTTCTAGCACTGTTGTCGAGGATATAAACCTGGTGTGACGTTGGAGAGTGTCAACACCGATCACCCTGACTAGTCTGACTGGTGTTGCTCGACCAGCAACACCACCTGAAACTCTTCTACCTCCCCAAGCTAGAACCGTACACACAATGGCCTTTTCCCAGGGGAATTGCATATTAGGCTCAGGTACACCATTAGAAGGGTGGTACTTGTCCTTGTTAGCCCACTCATTAGCCATTGTCTCTTCTCGCTTCTTCTTGAAGCAAAACTCATCCTTGTGACCATCTCTACCACAATACCCACAATGGATCTGGATGGATTTTAGTTTGGCTTGGGTTGGGGCTGCTCACATAGCTTCTCTCCCTTCTTCTCTCCAACCACACCCCCCTTAGGGCTCACAAATCTCACCTGTTTTTGGAAGTTGTTTGTTTTGGGAGGAAAAACTGGTGGATCTGGGTCGTGTCAAGTTTGTTTCAAAGATGGTTAGGCTTAGGCTCAAACTTGTCCTTTGGTGTTGTATGTGGTGGGATAGGGATCTCTCCAACTTTCTCATCTCTCTCACCATTGCACTCTCCAATTGTGTTAGCTCCAAGTGCTTGACCATCATAGCGCTTAAAAGCCGCTATCATGATACAAAGATGAGGCTCCTGTCCCAAAAACCAACTCAAACACTTCCTCAACTCATCATTTACATCCTGCAAGTGACCAACATAATGTGCAAGTTCCAAATTCTTGACAACATGTAGTTCGCAAGTAGAGCAGGACGTAGGAATATGTTCTTTCAATCAACCTCATGGGAAACAATGCGACACGAGACTCAACAAGCTTTTTATGCAAAACAGGACAAGAAGTGCAAGCACCTAGCAAAAGAGGTCTAGATTTGAGCTCAGCCACTTCAACCCTAAGAACATCTAGTTCCACACACTTGGAGGCATGCTTTTTCTTTAAGAGCAGTAAGATTAGCTAAGAAAATAGAGCAACCACCACAATCAACCTCATCAGAAACAACAGGTGAAGCTTTAAGAGAATCTATCTCAAGCTTAGTACCAGGGTTCTGTCACACCAAGATCCACCTCAGCCGGTTTGAGCTTCGAGAACAGCTCATCTACCGTTAGAGTGTCATACTTCCACTACAAAAAACGCTGACTAGTGACACAAAAAAGGTTGTTTCTCATCATAAACCACGATTAATGACGCCGGTTGTTACGAAAACGCGTCGTCATTAATCGAGCGCCGCAAACCGTGATTAATGACGAGACCTTATTTTCTAGCGTCATGTGTTTAATGATGCGTATAAATCCGTAACACAAAGGCATCATATGGTACATGCCACGTCGGACCAAAATCTAATGTGGCACGACGTTTTGCGACAAATTGTTTCATTATTAAGTGAATTCACCCCATATTTTCATATATTAACTTGTGTTCCAGATCGGTGACTGCATCTAGAGCAGCAAAGTTAAAAGAGGAATCTCAGAACTAACACAATACATGAAGCAATTTACTTTCTAAGCCAAGGAAAATACTACTAGGGGACTAGAAGGAAAAGGAAATGAGATTCTCACTTGTGAAGCACCAAGATTCAGGTGCCCATGAATTGAGGGGCAGCGGGAGCTGGTGCTTGCACCGTATCCTCTCTCAACTGCTCAGCTTGGCCAGCACAGTAGACGCAAGCAGAACACCGATATCTTCCGCCCACCATCTGCTGAGATACCCCTCTCCCTCCACTTATGAGCTGAGGTCGAACCTCCACCGCATATGTAGCTGAGCAGAGTGATGGTTTTTGGAAATGGGAGATGGGAGTTTAGTGGTGCAACGCGATAGCAATGGAGTAGAGTACTTATCATTTCGGGGTGAAGAGGGAATAAAAAATTTTAAAATCCCGCTTTCGATTTCCCTGACCGCGAAATTAAAATTTGGTAAGCTGCACTTGCTTTGGGGCCACTGACAAGTGAGGCCGTGCAATGGCGGCCCCATATTGTCAGCGAGTTTGGGTGGGATTCCAGTGGCGTACAATATAGGCAGGAGACAGATATCTGGAAGAGGCCCACACTTTAGTGAAGCTATGTGCGTCTCTAGTCGAAGATCACAAAACCTAACAGCTGCTTCTTCCACTACAATGCCTACACATCTATTTTTTTAAGTCATACGGATATAAGGATCTTCCTTCTGTGTTCGTATCCGGACAAAAACACACTCTTGTACCCACCAAATATTTCGCATGCCTACCAGGAAAAGCCAACATATTCCGCTCAGTACTTGTTACAGGATTATTCCTCAGCAGTGTAGGCCTTCATATTTCGAGCATCCCACATATTTTCATGGCTATTGTAATCCCATGAGGGCATGTGAGGGACCGATTTGGCGACCAGAGAGGGGGGAGTGAATGGGAGCCGATAAAAAATTCTTCTCGAATGGGATGACTTCCCAAACAAGATGAACTCGGTCGGACACCCAAAATTACACGCTCCGCATGCAACCTTCCGTTTGCCAAAACCACGTAGCCACTGAAGTGCTACTGGTCCTAGAAACAAACACTACCAGCAGCATCAACTCCTCCACGCACACGGCAGCGAAAACGACTCAGGAGCAGGCTGTCTGAAGGGGGCGGTTAGACCGCCTCCACCTGGTAACCGAGAAATCCCACTGAAAAACCTCTTCTGAGCACCAATATGCACTACAGTTTCACCAACAGAAATCTCTAGTCAAGGACAAGCTTGCTACCAGGAAATCTTGGCGAAAACCAAAACTTCACCCAGGGGCCTATGGGCGGTTAGACCGACTACCACAGGCGGTCTAACCTCATGTACCCAGCAACGAACACCAAGCAGGAACTCCTAGCAAACAACGCCGAAACAAGCTGAGATTTCACCTGAACACTCTGGTCAAGGTGAATAAACTCACAGAGGAAAACCCGGAAAAATAAAAACCTGCTCCTGGAAGACCTAGGGCAGTTAGACTGCCCAACCCAGAAAATTTGGCCAGGGATCAACCCTCAACTTCCCATCGCCCGATCTACCGATTCACCCCACGGATTGTGGTGAAACTTCGGGGATAGCTGGGTTACCTCCTGGGCAACCTCTCCCTCAAAGGAATTGAACCAAAACGCCCACAATCAAAGGGAATCGCTTATTTAGGCCCTCTAGGTCAAGAACTCGAGCAACTCGAAAAAACCACCAAATCGAGGTCAATTCAATGGAGTTTTTGGGGCAAAGTCACTAGCAAAAGAGGCACAAGGTCCTCATACGTGACACCCGACAAGAATCCCACAAGAAATTGCCCTCAAAACTCCGCCAAGAAAATCCCAAGAAAGCGCTCCAAAAATCACCAAAGAGGAAAATGGGAGAGACAACACAAGGCCTTGAGGAACCATGCTGAATCATCTATACATACCATGAAGGTTCATGCAAGGTCTAGCTTGCCACCCGATCATCCATCCCCTTCTCTAGGTCTCACATTAAGCACTCAAGCTAGTCCTATAAAACTAGAGGAAAATAGAAACGAAAATGGGAAAACTAATGACCTAGGGTTCTAAGTGTTGGCTGCCATCCATCCCCTAAAGTGTTTATATGGAGGCACCCAAAAGAATAAACTATCCTTACTAGATAACTAGGGATACATTCCCCTCAAGGGCGAATTTGGAAGTCTTCAGAATTTCTCCATCGGACGGATGCCCAGTGACCGCAACTTTGGTTAGCCTCGATGCAAGCCTTGCGATCCCGACGTGTGTCCTCCGCTTCGAAGCTTCTCGACAGCAGCGACCCAAGCGATTAGACCGCCCATGGGTGGTTAGACTGTCTTAGGTGGTCCGACCGCCCCTCCTGGGCGGTTGAACCGGCCTGGGTGTCCGCATACTGCACAGGACCAGGCAACACCACGTGGTGGGCTTGCATTGGCGCGCACCGCTCCCAGGATTACCCACGCGTGCCCTCATGTGAAAATGACCTAGCGACGTGGCGACCGGTGATTGGCCATCTAGCCTCGAGGCAGATCGCGCCAGGAGTGGGGCGAGGCATCCTCCACTGCCACGCCGCATCACCAGGATGTCCACAAGCCGCGCTGTGGGTGAAACCCGAGCGGGCGAGCGCGGGGCACGCGCAAGCTGTGCTACTCGAACGCGTGGCACGCTGTGACAGGGTGGCCGAAAGCAGTTCCCCGGTCCGCTTGTTGGCTGGCGGGTTTTCAATTTTTTGTGTCGTTTCAGCGCCCAGTCGTCCAGTTCAGGCCCGGTTCACGCACCTAAAGACCGGTTCTCACCCGTTTTCTACTCCACCGCCTCAGGCACCTTCCCCTGCATGCTACAGTGGTGTGTGAAGGCAGGTTGTGGCCCTAGAGAGAGGGGGAGGTCCTCCACTCTCCCAAGTCTCACCCCCCTTTAAATAGAAGTACATTCCTCTCTTCAAGGAAGGACAACTTCACCCAAGGATGAGTGCTTCCCTCTAATGGAGAGGCCTCCTTGGACAAAGAAGAGAAGCGAAGCTCTACCAAAATTAGTGTTAGAATTAGGTGAGAGTTGAGGTGCAAGTCCGGGAGAAGCCAGAGTTGTCGGCTTCCTCCCTTCCTCTTGTACTTCAGCGGATGCGGCTCCACTTCGAGTAACATCCGGGTAACTCTTAGGCATTCTAAATTTATTTAATTAATTAAGTTCAGCTTTATTATTTATTGCTTATGGGCTCCTTGCTTTAATTAGTTTTCTAGTAATTGCAAAGCTAGAATAATAGTCACTACAGTAGGCGTGTGTCTAGTCTTGCGATTACCTCGGAGTACGCCTTGTTGCATAGATTGTTGTGGTAGCCCCAGGTAGTGACAGCCCTGATGGCCTACGTAGTCCACCACGTGAGATCCGCAAGAGCGCAGTAGGACCCTTGCTTAGCTTGCCTAGCCCCCTTCTCTTCCCTTTCTGAGTTAGGACGGTTGAGCGTCTTGAAGCAAGCATTGTAGTAAACGCCGATCTTATCTTAGTATCCCGAATCCTTTGAAACCCTCACTACCTCTCCTACACTTTTACCATATCTTCTCTCGTCCAAGGCCGATCTTTCGATACCTTGGAATACTCTTGGGTGAAAGCTAGACCTGTATCCGTACGCTTGCGGACTTCTCTACGATCGTTATTTATACCAACTGGCCTTCTGGTGTTGCATTATTAGTAGCGACGCTAGCAAGTGCCAACAAGATTTCTGGCGCCGTTGTCGGGGATATAAACCTTGTGCGACATTAGTAAGCATTAACAGTACCCAGTACCTGCGTGGTCGGAAGCTCCGATCACCTTTAGCAATAAAGACCACCCAGAAGTAGTCGTTAGGCTTGGGCGGAACCCCCTAGTGCTTAAGCCCTCGATTCGCAATGTGGGACTCAGCAAGATGTTGGTCGACAGAGGTAGTGGTCTCGTCATCCTATTCGCTAGCATGCTAAAGGAACATAGCCTCACTCCCATGGATCTGAATCCAACGGACAAGTCTTTCTTTAGCATAGTACCCAGGGATCCCTTGGTACTAATCAGAGATATCTCTCTGCCGATCACTTTCGGCACGACTGAGAACTACCGGACCGAGTATGTCTGCTTCATTGTGGATGATTTTGAGATAGCCCACGACGACATACTTGGCAGGCTGTCATTGGCCAAATTCATGGTGGTCCCGCACTACACCTACATGGTGTTGAATATGCCCACCCCAAACAGTGTCCTCACCATTAAGGGAGACACCGGCACTGGTAGCGCATGTGAGAGGGAAAACCACCACATTGCAACCACACTCGACCTACGTGCTGCGAAGGTCATGGAGACCCAACCAAGATGTCCGTGATAGAGGCAATCCAGCGAAGAGAAGAAGGTCATGAAGAAGGTGTCCCTCGGGCTCGAGGATCCATCCAAGACGGAGACCATAGGGGCTAACATGGACCCCAAATAAGAAAGCGTGCTTGTCGAGTTCCTGCGTGCCAACTTGGACACATTTGCCTAGAAACCAACAAATATGCCACGTGTATCTAGAGAGCTCATCGAGCACTCCTGGAAGGTTGATGTGAATGCAAAGTCGATAAAGTATAAATTGTGTCGACTAGCGAAAGACCTCAAGGAGGCAATAGGGGTATAGCCTACAAAACTGTTAGCAGCCAGTTTCATAAAGGAAGTGTATCATCCTGACTGGCTTCCTAATCCAATTCTTGTATCCAAAAAGAATAAGGAACGAAGAATGTGCATTGATTACACCGATCTCAACAAACACCGCCCCAAAGACCACTTCACACTCCCACGAATAGACCATGTCATTGATTCCACGGTAGGCTGTGCCCTGCTCTGTTTTCTTGAATACTACTCGGGCTATCACTAGATCAACCTAAAAGTCGAAGACCAGATCAAGACATCGTTCATTACGCCCTTTCGCGCATATTGTTACTTGACATGTCCTTCAGTCTGAAGAACGCTGGCACAACCTATCAGCACGCAATCGAAAAGTGTGTGGAGGCACAGTTAGGGAAAATGACGAGGCCTACATAGACGACGTAGTAGTCCAGATTCGAGAGCCTGATAACTTTATCAACATTTTGTCTGAGACCTTCACCAATCTTATGGTTTACCACTGGAAACTCAACTCGGAAAAATGTGTTTTCAACATTCCTTCGGGAAACCAACTCAGATTCCTCATCAGTAACTGCAGCATAGAAGCAAACCCAGATAAGATTAACACGATCACCCGGATGAAGCCCCCAAGTGCCAGAAACTTGACTAACACACAATGAGATGGGTGGTACCTATTCTTTAGCCCACTCCTTAGCCATTCTTTCCTCTTGATTGCTCTTGAAGCAAAACTCATCCTTATGACCATCCCTCCCACAATACTCACAATGGAATTGGATTTGTCTATGATTAGGCTTTGGTTGGGGATGCTCATTTAGCTTCTCCTTTGGTTTCTCCTTACTCAGTTTCTCTCCCTTCTCCCTATAGAACTCATTACCCATGTCACTCTTAAACTTGATGGGTTTTTGGAAAACATTTGTTCGGGTAGGAAACACTAGTGGATCTGGGGTTGTGTCAAGTTGATTTCTCAGTGGGTTTTGTCTTAGGAGCATAGGCATTTTTTACGAACATTTTTGGGGGAGATTGGATATCACCAATCTTCTCTCCTCCCTCACCACTAAACTCTCCAATCTTATCTTACCCAAGCGCTTGCCCCTCATAGAGCTTGTATGCCTCTATCATCATCCTAATCTAAGGCTCATAACTCGACAAGGAACCCATCATTCTTTCTCAAGTCATCATTCTAATCCTGCAAGCGATCAACATCATAGGCAAGCTCCAAGTTCTGAACAGCATGCTGAAGCACCGATTAGGTGAACCAGAGAGGGGGAGGAGTGAATGGGAGCCGATTAAAATTTTTCTCGAAGGAGATGGAAACTCCAACAAGACGAACACGGCTTCCAAAACACGTCTCCGACTCAACTACCCAAGTTGGCCAAGACCACGCAGCCACTGGAGTGCTACTGGTCCTAGGAACCACCAACCACCTACACGGACTCGAGAACACAGCAGAACTAGCAACTCGAGCACACTGACCAGCACCGGTCAGACCAGTGAGCACCACTGGTTAGACCGGTCCCTGCTGGAGCTCACCAATAGATCCTGAGAACTTCCATAGAAGGCACCGACACCGGTCAGGCCGGTGTAGCACGCCGGTTAGAGCAGTCTAAGCCAGGAAGCCCCAAAAACCCTAACCTGACCTTCTGTGCTACAAAACGAGCCAAACTCGAAACAACAGCAACACAGGACAATGGAGAACTCACCCAAATGTTCACCCGAGGCTAAACCCACAAGGCCTCTACACCGGTTAGACCGGTGAGCAGCACCGGTCAGACCGGTCAGGATGGACCGCTCGGGATGAACAACACCCATGGGTCAACTCCCCCAAAACCAACTACTGATCTCCCGAATCGCTCCACGGTTCTGCACAAGACTTTCGTGATAGTAGGAACACCTCATGGGAACTCCATAGCCAAGATTTGGTCCACAAAAACATGCCAAAACAAGAGCAATCGAAGAAATCCCACCAAAAATGCCTCTAACCCTAGAGCCAAGAAAACCCCAAAATAGAGCCCCTTTGCTGACGAATTTGGGAGGGCAATCAAAGAGAAAAGAACCACGAAATGTTCAAGCATACATCCCCCACCAAATTCCAAAGATAAAGGCCTCGAAAACACTCCAAGAAAATCGCCAGGAAAGGGCTCGGAAAATCACCAAAAAGGAAGAATGGGAACAACACCACAAGGCCTTGAGGAACCACGCCAAATCTTCTATACATACCACAAAAGGTTCATACAAGGTCTAGCTTTCGCCCAATCATCCTTGCCCCTCATTAGATCTCACCATGAAGCTCTCATGCTAGTCATATGGAAATCCTAAGGAAAATAGGAAGGGAAAATAGGAAAACAAGATGAGCTTGGGTTCCAAGAGATGACTGTCATCCTCTCACCACTTGGGTTATATGGAGACAACCGAATGTCTAAAATACCCTTGCTAGCTAACAAGGGATACAAGCCCCTCAAGGGAGAGTTCAGAAATCTTTGTTTTCGCTCCATCAGACGGATGCCCAACGACCACAAACTTGCTTAGCCTCGACGCAAGCCTTGCGATCCCGACGCGTGTCCTCCACTTTGAAGTGTCTGGACTGCACCGTAACACAAGGGTCAGACTGGTGCTCCTCACCGGTTAGACTGGTACATACCAGTCAGACCCAGCGGTAGACTCGTCACGAGTTGCTGCACCACTGTCTTCGATTCTTCGGTCTTGTCTTTGTGGATCAACCAAGGAACCCAGTGGTTTTCTAGTGAACCACCAGAAACCCCGCGAACTCGGTGTAGCCTCCGCCAATCACCACTCATGACTCAGCTCCCACGTAGTCCTGGCTCGACCTTGGTTTTGAGGCTCAACCAAGAAACTATCCACGACTTCATTTTGCCGTTCTTGCCACAATGCGTCCCGCACTTGACCCTGCTGGCCACTGGGTCCCTCGAACCAAGCCTACTTGTCTTCTCCACACCTGGAAGCCTGACTAGCAACGACCTTTCGCGTTTGTTCCTCACCTGCACCAACATTAGTCAAGTCGTAACCTGCACCTGCAATACTTAGCCAAGAATCGGTCCACACCACGTTGTCAATCACTCATCGCACTAGGAAGCGACCACCACTGGTCCTTGAACCACACATGGCTCTCAATCCCACCTTGATGAGTGCATTGACAACACACACTTATAGTGACCCGAGATAAAAGGAAAAGAAAAGAAACGAATAAAAGAAACTCCAACAAGGGAGCGAAAGCCAAGAAAAGGCAAAGAGCAAGATCACTTGAAGAAGACATGTCTTAGACACTTTAGGCAAGGGCAAAGTCTCGACACATCCGAGACAAAAACATGCTCAAGCAAAGAGCACAAACCACCAATCCAAAGCTCCAAAACCATAAAGAACTCCCACTACACACATGCAAGCTACCCCTGAACCAATGCAACTCCCCCTGGACGAATGCATGCAAACCACCTTGCAAAAATAGAGCAGTTGTCTCAGCTTTGCTCTGACCAGTCAGACTGGTCAACCACACTGGTCAGACTGGTGTGCTAGATCGTCCACACGTGGCACTCACACCGGTTAGACCGGTGTACCTCACCGGTCAGGCCGGTACTACCTAGGAAAACCTGCAAACTACCCGAGCTCAAAACTAGATCAAAACCACATAAAAACCTTCCAAATGCATGCAGCAAGCCAAAACATGATCAAACTTCTCCCTCTTTTTGACAATGTAGGAATTAATCCAAAAATGCAAAAAATTCAACCTAGAGCTTCCCAAATAGACAAAATTAAACATAGGATGTTACACATGTCCAAATGAGCAAGTTAGATACTCTATTGCTTCGTAATGACATCAACTACACGATCACCAGGTTTCACAACCATTTGATGAAGCTAAGATAGCACTGAGCAATTTTGCGAAAAAATTACCATCTCATGAGAAAAATCCTAAACATGAGAAAAACATATCAAAATGGCAAAGCCACACAAACTTCGTGCTAGGACGACCATTCTAATCATAAGACCATCATAAACACCCACAAGCACCTCATGTCATTTCAAAGCCACCAATCCATGTGCCTACTATATATGAGACTTCTCATTAGTAGGCTTCTATTGACGCAAAAATAGGACATCACCCTGGCGTGTGACACATGTTACTCCCCGGTCTATAGCGAGGCGTGCCAGCCAATCTGACATGTCGATTGACAATGCAACATATTAGGTATCGACTAGAGAACAGATGGTCTTTGAGTGACACGTGTACCAGCCAATCGGTCGATACAAAGTAAAGCGGGATCAAGCGACTTGAAAGTGACCGAAGCGCGGGCATGCAAGTACATCGATTGGCTGAATCGGCCGATCGTGACATCGATGCTAGTGTAGGTCGGAATCGACTACGGTGTTAGAAGCCGATAGGATCTAGATCGAGCGGATGGTAGTGATAATAACTAAAACTACAAGAATTTGGTACGAAAACTTGTAGATTTAGCTAATATCGGTAAGGGGTGAATAAGGAACTAGATGAAACCACAGTGACGCGCCCAGAGATTAAAGCCTAGGATTATTTGGTAAAATGGTACTCACAAGCTTGCCAGAGATCAGTTGACGTAGCCCGACGAACCCGAAGCACGACGTTGTAAAAAAGAGAAAAAACACAATGGCGAAGTCGCCGAAAAGTAGATGCTGTAAAGGTAGATGATGTAAAGTAGATGTAGTAAAAGTAAAGGGTTTGCTCGGAGGCAGTTTGTTTGATATTGGTGTGTACAGTTTTCCGACCATGCAGGGTCGCTATTTATGTCCTGAGGACAAACCTGACTCCTAGCCGATCACGACACTTTTTACGTGCATCTAATGATAAGAACTACTAAAAAATAGAAAAGGACTCTTGCAGGAGTCTAAGACCTTCTGAAAACTAACTCTTGTTCCATTGCCAATCGTGGATCGACCTGCCTCCACCATTCTTTCCTTTTGGCGTATCCCTTTGAATACCACCTTCTCTTTTTCCTCATTGGCCAATTCCCCAGCTGACCATCGGCCGATTACTTTGACCAACTAGCCCACTGTTAGGGTTGGATCCCTCTGACCATCGGCGAATTCTGTTGACTGATCTCCTTTTTCTTCAACCAGCTGATTGCATTGTGTTTTTCATCAGCTGTTTCTCCTTACCCCTTTCGACATGTTTTTTTCCAAAAAATGGTGTCAACACATGCCCCCCAGTTACGGAGTAAATAATCTTTTGCTCCAAAATTTCCTCGAATCCATTATATCCCTTGGTTGGAAGTCTGTCATAGGATATCAACAAATCTCCAGGGTCATATATATGGCCACCTTGGTTTTTTCTTTTTCCCCAAATATTGTTGCTCCAACAGCTCAAGCTCTCAAGCGGCGAACCCTAAGCTTCAAAGCTTCTGCTAATCCATATTGTCCTCAAGCTCCGCTAGAGGTTCTGCTTCTGCTTCTGCTCCTCCGAAGGCATCCCTGTCTTCAGTTCCCCCGGTATTTCATTCATTCTTTTGTTTTTATTTGTCTTCAAATAGCATTGTCCTTCTTTGCCTGAAGCCTAGATTCATCCATCTTTCAAGGAATTTTGATCCCATCTCACTATTCCTGTTGACGATAAGCCCGAGCTCACCTTCCATGAACCAATGGGTGATACCGACCCCATCGAGATGATCAACTTTGAAACTGGTCGAATTCCCTTTAAGCATGCTTCTTTGAATTTGCCCAATTGGGATAGCTGTTTTAGGTCCTAGATGGGTTATGTCAAAGGGTGGAGAGATTTCTATCTCAGGGTCTCTATGAAGAACAAGGGATCTTGGGAGCAGTATAAGAATAGGCAATGCATCACTTTATCATTGTTTGAGATGTCTCAAAATTAGTTTTTTCTGATAGCTGCTTCTTATTTTTGGTGTGATGCACTTAATGCTTTTTTGTTCAGCCATAGGCCTATGGCTCCAACCTTGGCTGATGTCTTGGTGTTGACTAGTATAGATATTTCTTCTTCAGACACTCTCTTTAGCCACTGAAATGACAAACTTTCTCATCAATTGAAGACAAAGAATATAGGTGAATGGTCTGGTTATATTGCTAAGCATAAGAAAGAAGGAATCGTGGGACGGAGGGACATTGTTGCTTTCCTGAATATGTGGCTCGAAAAATTTGTCTTTTTTGGCAAAACTTTTGGTCCTACTACCAATCATCAGATAGTAGCTGAACGGTTGGCTGCTGGCAATTGCATCCCTCTTGCAAAATACCTCTTAGGTGCGGTCTATCATCTTCTTCATTAAGTAGCAGTCAACTTGTCAACCAATTCTCCCATAGGTACTCCTGGAGGCCCCTGGTGGTTCATCAACATGTGGCTAAACCTTCATCTTCACGATAGATTGGAGCATAATATTTTGCCAAGACCTTCCCAGGAGACATACGAGATGGTGTTCAAATCATGAGGCGTCGATGTATGTTGACGGTGAAAATCCGTCAACCTAGCCATGAGTTTACCTTCGGTGTTGGCATAAGTTTTATACCTTATCCGTTGGTACTAACCCCCGTGGTATAACAAGTTCACGTGTGCATGTCGGATTTGGAGTTTAGTGTTTATGCAGGGTTTTAGCGTTGAAAGCAAATCTTTCGGGATAAGTTCATCAAGCACCTTATGACAAGACCTTGAAGCCCCGTACAAGTCATGCAATGAAGCAAACTTAACTCTAAGAGGCCAGGGACTTGATCCGAGAAGACGACAAACTCCGAGGACCCGACCAGAAAAGTGCTGAATCTTGCAAGACAAGGAGTTATGCCCAATTTAGAGAGAAACTGACGACATGGACCTACATGCAGAAGGGGGAAACATCCAGGAAGCAAGGGAACCGACGTAGAGCAAAGGAGGCCTCGGGGCCGGGCTCGGATGGGCCTAGGCCGGCCGGCCCCGGGCCGGTCGGCCCGGCCCGGTCCGAGCCCGCTTGCCCCCTCCTTTGCCCTAGCCGCCATTCAGGCTATTTATAGCCCCCTGACTGAGAGCCACGCATGATCCAATTCGTCATCGGCCGCCGAGGAGCAGAGAAGAGAGGGACACCATCCCGGAGAGGAGAGGGTCGAGCTAGTTGACTAGGGTTTCCCTAGCCGACGTGGGAACCTTGCATAGAAGACCACGTCGGAGTTCCCGGAGCTAGAAGCAAGATCAAGGAAGGATCCCGGTGGTGATCTTGTGTATGTATCATTGTTATAGTTGAATTATCAAGTTGAATCTTTTCCTAGCGATCAAGTGTTTCCTCGAAGATTTCGTTTTTCGATCGGCTTTGCTTATTCCAATTCTATTCTCGAGATAGATTACAAAGGGTGTTGTTGTAGCCGCAGTGGCTAGAGGTACACGCCAGATCTTCCGAAAGAATCTCTACTTGTCTTTTGACTTTCCCTAGACTCCCCACATGAGTAGGAATACGTTGTGACAGAACGGGGGTTCCGAAAGGCGGATGTTTTCGGATTTGGACGGGAAACCACGATTTAAAGAGGCTTCTTATAAGATTCGATTTGCTACTTCTTCTCTTGCTTGTAACTTCAACAAAAGGCTTACCACGATCTCTCTAGATCAGTTTATCTACCCAATCTTACTTTGTTATCTCCGGTCTTTAGTAGATTAGATTAGTTTCGTGTCTTTTACCTAGATACATTAGGGTTTCTTTTACCGAAGATTGGAGTTACTTGGCTTTACTAGATCAACTTTTGCGTCACACATTTGTTCCACGGATTCGATACCTTGGGTTCACCACTCGAGGGAAGAAGGGTCCCTTGACTACGACGGGAGACTTGTCCTCTTGCAAGTCATTAAACAAACTTTGATACAACTATTAACCGTCAACAAACCCCTTTTTCTGGTGCCCGCCGTTTTGCAGTTAGGTCTCTGCCCTTCCTAGTAATCTCTAGATCTATTTTGTGTCTTGACCAATCTATAGATACCCCCCTAGAAAGATCCCACTTTCACACATAACGCCCACCCGAGAGTTTTATAGATCTAACCCTGTCCTTTGTTCTTTTCGCAAGCACTATTCTTTGTGTCTTGCAAATTTCCTCTGCTACTCCCTGAAATCTACGGTTAATCACGACTAGGTCCTTTCAATCTTGTTTTGCTCGTAGTTTCTTCGTTTTAGCTCTGTTTTAATCCGTTCAAGTTGTGTTAGGTTCATAATAATGTTAAGCACGCGTTAGTGGAATGTTTTCACCATGTTTTGTTTTCTGAAAATAAAAGTAATATTAATTTTGATTAATGTCTAGTTATACATGTCTTTTCCAAATAAAAGCTATATTGATCTATACCTCGTTTTCATAAGCAAATTTAATTTGATTAATGTTTCTATCACATGTTTTTGCACATAAAAGTTAATTAGATCTTTATCTCGGTTTTCGTAAACCAAATGTTAATTTGTTTAATAGTTAATTAATCTTTGTAATTAAAATTTTATTAGGCTTTTACATCGGCTTTTATAATAAATATTAATTTGATTAATACCAATACCATAATGTTTTTAATAATAATATGATCTACTCGAATTACACAGTTTCATTTTGATTGTTCATATAGTTTAGTTTTTTCTAAATTAAATGTTTAATCAGTTTAATCAATATATGAATCTTTATTAATAAAACTTGACTAGATCTTTACACCGGTTTCATAAATAAAATTTAATATTGCAATAATGTCAACATAGGGTATTTTATTTCTGAAATATCTTTTATTTTGTTTTGTTAATTAAAGTGAACCTAGCTCATAGTCTTGCTCTCTCATATATGTAAAACGTTCGTTAGACGTTCTTTTCGCAGCTCTCTCTCAGTGTGATCTTTCCGGTTCTTGCTCAACTTTCCGCAATCGTCTCTTTAAAGCAAACCAAGCCTTTATTTCTCTAAGCACGGTTTGTGTACTTTAGTGATCCATCTAATCGATCCTATCCTTTAGTGCGTTCTTTTAAAGTTTTCTTTTGATTGGTGCTTTGTTCCTAGTATATGCTTGTTCGTTTTCTTTGTGTATGTTTGTGCCCGATGATTGATGTGCTTAGAGTGAACGCCGTTCGAGAAGCTTTGAAGAGCAAGAGGTTGAAGATATTTTGAGCAATGACATTACTTTGGTTAAAGGCAAGTGTGTATAGACTCGCTCTAGTAGGGAGTTGGGCTTTGCTAAGACACGGTACCTACTAGGGGACTTTATGCCCCGCTTCGTCCTGAAACCTAGTGGGTTGTTGCGCATTGGAGGATCTAAGTAAAGGCCTCGTAGCGTCCCTACGCAATCACACCTCGGTAGTGTGTTATGATGCTTGGCCAGCATCGCATGGTTGGGTCCAAAACTCTTCGGGGTTTTTACGCGACTTGTGGGTAAAGATGTACAACCTCTGCAGAGTGTAAAACTAATCGATTAGCCGTGCTTACGGTCAAGAGCGGCCTGGACCCTCACATGATAACTGAACTTGATGATGGACTTAAATCGTGTTCTCTGGTTATGCTTGCCATGTGCTTACGGCGTATCTCTTACCCTTATGCTTAATTGTGGGTTGGTATAAACTTATACTTTGCTAGTAATCAGGTGTGACAGAACTGCTCAAGTTAATTCACTATTATTGCCTAAACCACTCCTCTTGGCCATTAAGAAATAATATATAAGTAACCTGTCGTCTCTGTCGGGTCGGACCCGGTAAATCACTTACATCACAGGATCGACATTTGTACAACAAACTCACATGAAGGCGAGTCCAGAGGTAAACAAGTCACAAGTTATTACATACCATCCTTCAAAGATTCATTATTAAAAACCAAGTCTTTTGCATAATGGTAAATAGTTCAGAGTTCGATACACAGCGGAAATAAGGTACTAAACGACATAAGTAACATCACACGAGGCCACCGGTGATGCTACTAAGCACTGTCATCCTCCCACTCGTATTCCCAACCGAGTGGGAGAGAACCAGGCCACAGAAAGCCATCATCACACACATCATCACCTGAAAAGCATCAACAAAAGCAAGGCTGAGTATACTAATACTTAGCAAGAGTTAACCGTCGGGTGATTGGAAAAATCACCAACCCTCTAGACATGCAAGGCTTTATGGTTGGTAGTTTTTTTTGCTGAAAAGTAACAAAAATATGTCCATACTTTCAAATTTTAGCTCCAAATTCTAGTCATTTAACCATTACTAGATTAGCCAACTAATTCAATCATGAGTTGTACAATACAGATTAAACAAGTATACAAATTCTTCCTCAGTTCCATCATTACGGGACATAGAGTGGATGGTTAAGCAGTCTCAGATAACGATGAGTGGCCGACGATCAATCGATTAGTAACCTTGCAAGGTGGACCTAAACATACGGGAGAATGCATACCCCAAGAATGCCAAACAAAACCAAAGGGGTGGGGTATACACCAACCAGGCGGTTCCCAACCGTCCTCAGTTCGGGATCAAGTCCATAGTCCCTGGTACGAGGTTATCCGGTCACGGTATCGGACCGTCCGGATCCACCTGTGCACCACTGCCTAGTATCTAGGGATCTCTCCCGGGTGTAGTCGTAGAGAGTTCCCTTGCCGGATCAGGAAAGTACTAGGCTTACCGGTCCCATTCCCGACAAATGCTTAGTACGTTCAAAAGCTTAACCACTGACATCTACTGACCGGAGTCAGTCCCATGCTCTTACCACATGAGCTGGTGAGTTCAACAATCTTATGATTCCACATAAGATACCTATATCTCGCGAGTGACGGTCATCACTCGACTTCTACCGTGGTCCTAAGCATGGCAACTAGCGACCTAACATGCTAGTATTTAAACATAGGAACCTAGGATCATGCATCTAAGGTTTGAAGTCAACTCCTAAACGTAAATGCACAAGCATCGCATAAAAGGAAAAGTTGCAGGAGTTCAACAAAGTAGGTTATGCTCCGGGGCTTTCCTTCACTGGCAAAGTCAGAAGCGAGACCGTCCGAACTTTGGTTCGGGTCTTGCTGCACTTCCACCACGTTCACTTCTCCCTCCGCTGGTTCTCCTTCAGCCTCAGGCACCAGCTCATAGTTCCCGTCAAGAAGTTCTATACGACATGCAGATGCATTATGATTCAAGTATACAAACTTAAGAAGTTAAATTCAGTTCTGAATTCAGAGATAAACATAGGGGTTTTTGTTGGCCATATTCACCTTAACAAGTTTCTAATTAAACTGTTTCTCACTAGGGACAAGTTGGTGGGTGTGAAACTTTATTCTTGCTTAACAGTAACTGTGTACACATATAAGTTCATTAGTTAAGTAAACTTCACGAAAGTGTTTTGGGGCTGTCCGGAGATGGTTTTGAAAATTTCAAGCTTGAATTTAAACTGCACATGGAGACATGTCTGATTTCCCTTTATTTGGCCCATGTTAAGCTTGATTACTTAGGAAATTAATTCTGACTAAAATATACACAAACTGATCACAAACTTTTACCAGCATGCACATAACAGCAATACATAAGTTATGACCAAAAATTAGGCAAAACAAAACTACAAAACAATTATGATAAATGTAACAAGTTTAAGCCACTAGGAGCATGAATAAATCATAAAACCCAATATACATAGAATCTGAGGCTATAACTTGGCACACAACATGATAAGGAAATATTTAGCTCACAAACCAAAAATCACATTCATAGCTGCAGTAGAAATATGGATTTGAATTTAACTCAAAATAGCCACCATAAATTAGCAGGGCATTCTACACAAGTCCAAAATTCATCTCTGATTTATGAAATATACTGCTAAGCATTGCAGAGCTACAGAAGAAAGTTGGAAGGCATTCGATCAACAAATAAATCTAAACAATTCATAAATGGAGAACTGGCTGAAATTAATATAAATCCATAACTGGAGTTACACACATGGTTTCAGTGCCATTTTTCAACACAAGGTCAGGAATGCTATTATTGACAACATATCCAAAATTCACATGCAGATCATTTATACATTTCAAGTTATTTCAAATTTACTCAAACTGCTCAATTCAAGATCATTCAAAAACTACTCTGAAATTTGAAAACTGCCATTCTACAAAAGTTAGGTTTCTTCACAAGGATTCCAGAACAGTTGAGTTTGCATTTTTACGATTTTCTACCATTTACTACGTAATTTACAAGATTCAGGTTTTTAACCCTAGATCTGTAGATGTCGTTTTGCAGAAAGGACCCCCGATCGAAAACTAAGACTACAATCAAGTCCCCGGCGGCGAAGCAAGGCTAGCCGGCGGCGAGGGGTGGCCGGACTCCGGTGAGTGAGCAGCTAGGGTAGGGTTTGGACTCACCCTCGGTCGCTTAGGGTGGTCGGTTCGGCGGGAAATAGCCCCGGCGACGGTCGGCGGCGAGGGAGGCGGCATACTGCCGCGGCGGCCGCAATGCCGGCGAGCTCACGGTTCGGCCGGCCCATGCGTGTGCTCGGGAGGGTCCGGGGTGTTGCGGGTGATGCTAAGGTGGAGCTTGGGCTCGAGCGAGAGGCGGTGGATGGTGGGGTGCACCGGCGAGCTCGGCGCGGCGGCGACGGTGGGCGCGGGGGGAGCGGCGCGGTGCGGCACCCGAGCAAATGCGAGGGAGGGGGAGTGCGTGGGGCGTCGGGGAGCGCCTAAAGGCGCGCATGCAAGCCGGGTGGCGTCGGTCGGCTAGGCCCGGCGTGGGGCGAGGCGTGTGGCCGTGGCGACGGCGTGCGCACGGCGCGGCCCGGCCGCGGGCAACGCCGCGCGCGGGCGTGCGGGCGTGCGGGCGGGCGGGCGCAAGGCCGTGGGCCCGGCCAATGGAGACCGGCGCATGGTCCTCACCGTGACGGCGTACGAACGTCGGGCGGGTGGGCCGGCGCGGCTGCGCCGGCGCGGCGCCGACGGCGCGGCGTCGCGCGCGGGGCGCGCTCCGGTGGCCCAGCTCACAAACGTTTCGCTGTACCCTACTTTGACCGATTCAAACTCAAAAACTTTGAACTAAAGTTCAAATTCGCCAAATACGAAAGTTGTAGACCAGATAACCCTCTCCAAGTTTCGTAAAGGCCGACCGGTCAAATTCTCAACAGATTTGGAGATAATCATCCTCAAAGTTACAGATTTGCATGGCTTGCTCAAACTGTTCAGCAGGACTTTGACTGGGTTTTTGAGGGTTCAAACCTCCGAATTCGAAATGCCAACAATGGAGTGAAATGTGTTCCCGGAAATACTAAGAAACTTTGATGTTGGTCGATTTTGAAGTTCTATAGGGAAATTTCCAGAACGCGCAGGAAAACTAATCCCGCCTTAAGGAGCACTTGGGCTTTGACAACAGTTTAGGGTGTTGACCAAGGTTCTTTGTGAAAAAGTGTGACCCACAATGTTAAACATAATTAGAGGCTACTCAATCTTGATTACTAAAGCTAGGTGATGTCATAAGCACAATAAACATCACGGATGTTACAGCCTACCCCCTTAACAAGGATCTCGTCCCGAGATTGGAATTTAAAAACAAAGGTTAGGGAAAGAGTCACTTACGGTTCTGGACTTGTAGGAATCCGGGATAATGAGTTTTAAGATAGTGTTCAGTTTCCCATGTGGCTTCCTCTTCTGTATGATGACTCTATAAGACTTTGTACATGGTCACCGATTTTCTCCTTGTCCTCGTCTGCTTTGTGTCAAGAATCCACATCGGATGTTCTACTAGCGAAATATCTGGCTGTATCCATGCGTTGGCCTCATTGATAACCCTCATTTCCGGTTCATGGGTGCACTTTCTCAATTGAGATACGTGGAACACGTCATGCATAGCAGCAAACCCCTCGGGTAGGCGAATGCGATAAGCAACGGGTCCACAAACTTCAGTAATTTCATAAGGGCCAATGTATCTTGGAGCTAACTTCCTCTTGACTCCAAATCTTTGCACTCCTTTTGTTGGTGAAACTCACAAATACACCTTCTCACCAACTTGGTATTCCCTTACAGTTTCCCCCTTGTCATGGTAACTCTTTTACCTCATTTGCGCGGCTTTTAAGTTTTCTTTTATCACTTCGACTCTCTCCTCGACTTCTTTAACTAAATTTGGTCCAAAGAACTTTCGCTCTCCTACTTGCGACCAATTTAAAGGGGTGCGGCATCTTCGCCCATAAAGAGCCTCAAAAGGTGCCATCTTCAAGCTAGCCTGATAGCTGTTATTGTAAGAAAATTCTGCCAGGGCCAAGCATTTGTCCCAGCTTTTATCAAAGTGAATGATACATGCCCGAAGCATGTCTTCTACAACTTGGTTGACTCTTTCCGCCTGTCCATCCGTCTGAGGATTATAGGCGGAGCTACGGATTAGCTTTGTTCCCAAGCTTTCGTGTAACTGTTCCCAAAAACGAGATATAAATTGAGGACCTCGATCAGAAATGATGGTCTTAGGCATTCCGTGTAGTCGCACTACGTAGTCAAGATATATCTCTGCATAGTCCTTGGCTGAGTAAGTGCTGTTAACTGCGATGAAGTGTGCAGTTTTGGATAACCTATCCGCCACGACCCAGATAGAATCGTGATTTCTAGACGTGAGTGGCGATCCCACAATAAAATCCATGCTGATATCATCCCACTTACAAGAGGGTATGGGCAAAGGTTGGAGAGTACCTGCTGTTTTTAGATGGCTTTCCTTGATTCTGGAACATGTGTCGCACTCAGAAACATACTTTGCTATGTCGACCTTCATGTTGGACCACCAGAAATTCCCTTTCAAATCTTGGTACATTTTATTACTCCCTGGGTGGATTGAGAATTTGGAGAGATGAGCCTCATCCAAAATTTCCTTCCTGAGGGTAGGATTTTCCGGGACAACGAGATGCTGCCCAAACCAAATTGTACCATTGGGGTCTTGTCGGAACCACGTGTATTTTGGATCATTTTGAGACAACCTTTGTTTGATGGTTTTGATTCCCTCGTACCTGGCTTGAGACATTACTAACTAATCCCACAAGGCAGATTCTACCGAGATGGTATTCAACATGCCTTGAGGAACAATTTCCAGGCGTAATTTACTTATCTTGCTGCACAAGGTATCCCTATAAGATTCTGTGGACAAGCAGTAGCAGTGACTCATACGACTGAGAGCATCCACAACTACATTTGCTTTACCGGGGTGGTAGTGCACCTCAAGATCGTAATCTTTAATAAGTTCCAACCACCTCCTTTGACGCATATTTAAATCAGCTTGAGTAAAGATGTACTTGAGACTTTTGTGATCGGTGTAGATGTTCCAACAGGTTCCCATTTAATAATGCCTCCAGATTTTCAAGGCATGAACGACCGCTGCTAGCTCAAGATCGTGAGTTGGGTAATTCTTCTCATGAGGGCAGAGTGCTCAGGAAGCATAGGCAATTACTCGATTTTCTTGCATAAGGACACAACCCAGACCTGTGCCCGAGGCATCACAATAAACTTCATATGGCTTGGAGTTATCGGGTTGAGCTAACACTAGGGCGGAAGTTAGGTACTATTTCAGAATTTGGAAAGCATCCTCACATTTCTCATCCCACATGAATTTGACTCATTTCTTCAATAATTCAGTCATAGGTTTGGCAATTCTAGAAAAATCTGGGACAAAGCGACAGTAATACCCAGCCAATCCAAGAAAGCTTCTAATTTGATGGACGGGATTTGGCGGTCTCCATTCCATCACTTCTTGCACTTTACTTGGATCCACGGATATATCTTCATTATATATGGTGTGCCCTAAGAACTTGACACTATCCAACCAGAATTCGCATTTGGAGAATTTGGCATAAAGCTTATGATCTCTCAAACATGGAAGAACAATGCGAAGATGTTCCGCATGCTCCTCTTCGTTCTTGGAATAGACCAAGATGTCATCGATGAAAACCACAATGAATTTATCCAGTTCAGTCATGAACACTGAGTTCATGAGATACATGAAGTAGGCAGGTGCATTGATGAGGCCGAAAGACATGACCAGATATTCGTACAGTCCATGACGTGTGGAGAAGGCCGTCTTAGGAACATCGCATGGTCGAATCTTTATCTGATGATAACCCGACCTAAGATCAATTTTGGAAAAGACCTTGGTGCCAGCTAGTTGGTCAAACAGTACATAAATGCGGGGCAGGGGATATTTATTTTTGATGGTGACCGCATTGAGAGGGCGGTAGTCTACACATAGCCTCAAACTACCGTCTTTCTTCTTGACAAAGAGAGCAGGACATCCCCAAGGAGAAGAACTCGGGCGGATGAAACCCTTGTCCAATAACTCTTGAAGCTGGGTCTTCAGCTCTGCCAGCTCCTTGGGTGGCATACGGTAAGCTCTTTTCGAAATAGGTGTCATACCAGGTTGTAGTTCAATCACGAACTCAATGTCCCGATCCGGTGGCATGCCCGGCAGATCATCAGGAAAGACATCCGTGTAGTCTCAGACCACTGGGATCTCCTCTAAGCTTGTGTCTATCGAGACATAGGCACTGGAGTCCATAGATCCCCTCAAAGGTAAGTAAAGAGTCGAGACACCTACAGCACGTGAAGTGATTTCTATTCTCCGTTCAACAATATCCAAGAGTACTTTATGATGTGTCATCCAATCCATTCCCAAAATGACATCTATTCCATCTAGCCCCAAGGTTAAGAGATTGGTCTGGAGGATCTTGCTACCTAGCTGCAATGGTACACTCTTGACTAGTGTGTTGGAGCATATTTTCCCTCCAGGAGTTGCGATCTTAAATTCATTCTTAACTTGAAGCACATTTAGACACAAGTTGACTTGTGTACTTTGGTTCATAAAGCTATGTGTAGCACCGGAATCAAACAAAATCTTAACAGGTTTGCCATTGATAGAGAAGGTACCCGTCATAACTGCTGCTCCCTCAGGAATTCCCACCATGGTGGTGAAGTTAAGACGACGCTGCTTGACTTGCACGGTCTGCTTCTTCCCTTTGTCCTTGTTGTTCTGAGGCTGTCCCCGTCCCTGATTCTGCTGCCTGGGTTGAGGACAGGCATTCATAAAATGCCCGGGTTTCCCACAATTGTAGCAACATCCTTCGTTGTTGGTGCGGGTAGGTGGGGGTGCGTTGGGCCTAGCATTCTGCTGCTGAAAATTTGGGGAACGAAAATTCCCTTGCTGCTGATTTTAGGGAGGTTTCACCACCCATCGCCCAGAACGTTGGTTCCGCTCAAAATTCTGTGGTGCCTTCTGAACTATGCGGAACTTGCGCTTAGGCGTGTTGTTAGAGTTGAACGCAGCCTTCCTTTTCTTTGCATTCTGCACCTTCTTCAATGCATCCTCCTGGGATATGGCCAGGTCCACTATCTCGTGATAGCTGTTCGTTTTGATGGGGTTCGGCTTTTCATAGAGCTCAGGATCAAGACCCCTGCGAAAGCGATCCATTTTCTTGGCATCTGTATCAACATAGTAGTCACCATACTGACACAGGTTGTTGAACTTCTGTGCATACTGATATGCAGAGTCCGAACCCTGCCTCAAGTTCAATAGCTCATTCAGCTTTTTCTCCACCATCCCCTTAGGAATGTGGTGATTATTGAATGCAGTCTTGAATTCAGCCCACGTGATCTCATGGCCATTGGGTTGCATCATTTTGAAGTGATCCCACCAAAGCAGTGCCGGACCACGGAGATACATTGCTGCAGACTTAACCTTTCGCTCCTCAGAGCATGGCGAGGTGAGAACATCCAACTTGGCTTCAATAGCACGCAGCCAAGCATCATCCTCCAATGGTTCCTCCGCTTTGTGAAAAAACGGAGGTTTCAGTGCAGAGAACTGAGCATACGTTGCCACTCGAGGATCTTCTTCGAACTGGTCATTGCGCCGCTGATTCATCTGCTGTTGATTTTGCAGTATCTTGCGCATCATATCAGCTTTAGCAAGGAGGAAGGCCTCCATAGGCGTCATGTTTGGTGGGGGAGGTGGTGGCGGCAGATTGCTACCACTAGCATCACCAAACCCATGGGGATTTCCGCGTGTTGCTCCAACCATCTGAAAAATTTGGTAATGGAGGTTAGCCACATATCCATAATCTTGCCAATATAAGCATAAACAAGAAGAACATGTGTAAAGCGTCCCCTCCATGCACAATTTTCAGAAAAAGACAGCCAAGTACTCTGTCGTATAAAATTCATATCTTGCTGCTCCGTTCTTGAACGGTGCTAATTTTTGGTCAGTAGTAGCAAAATTTCATTCACTACAACTTTGGTGTTCAACCCAACCCTGAATTTTGACGTTAACATGCCCGAAAAATTAAAATCCCACTGGTCTGTCCAGCCTGAATTTCAGACTGCAGTCAGTTACAGAAAAATTCATATTTCCCAAACCGTAGAAGCAATGAGGCTGAAATTTTACGAGCATGGACACAAAGTAATTTCCAACAACTTTGGTATTTATTCCACAGCCCAGTTCCGACCATAAAGTGGTTCAAACTTCCCATTACATGCTGCTGCATCCATACCGCAGCATTCAACTAGTAGACTTAATTACAACACATTAGCCTAACTTTAAACAAGTCTCCACCCTAGGTTACATAGGGGTCAATGGACCCAAAAGAATACTCTATCCTACGTCAGCCTATCCCATTCACGCACCAAAATCAGGCCACCCGTATGAGTATGGACACTAGTCTATCAACATCTAGTAAGCATCATCACCGACCGAGGCGGCACTAGCAGCAGGCGAACCCTCAACCATCGGGCCCAGTGGCGGAGCCTCGGTGTTGTCCACCATGGACTGAGCGTCGTCCTGGTCACTCTCCATAGCTCCAGGGGCTGGCGGGGGAACCGGCTGCTGAAGCACCTGGATCAACTCGTTGGCTGCCTCCAGGTCCTGGTCCATGGCCTCAAGCTGCCCGTCCATGTCCACCAGTGCCTGTAGGTGAACAAACCACTCGTCCTTCAGCTGCTCCATCTCCTCTCTCTGCTGCTCCCGCTGCTCCTGCAGCCCCACAATGGCGTGGAGATTGTCAGTGAGTATGTTGACCCACTGAGCGTCACGTGCCACCCAGTTGGCCTCACGGGCCTCCAGCTGTCCAACCCGCAGTCGTGCCTCGGCGAGATCCCGCTCAAGGCCCATGTAGCCAAACGAGAGAGAGCGCAGGTGGTGTGTGCGCACTCCCAGCTCTTCGGCGGAGTCGAGAGTAGAAGCAGTCACCGCGGTGGAAGCAGCGCTGCGAAGGGCCTGAAGGCGGTACAACGCACCCTCGCGTCGAACCATCTCCTGCAGCGCATCGAGTGGGCGCATGCCGGCCAGAAGGTCGGCCATGTGCCCCATGCGGTGCCTCCACGCGGGGTCCTCGGGGTCCACTGCCGGTAGCAGTCCCACCAGTGAGGTGGACACCTCGTCAGGGTGTTGGGCGCAGAAGGAGTTAAGCACTCCCAAAGCGGCTACCTCCATCGTCTCCAGCAACTGGACGCTCACCACGTCCGTGCTCAGGTCGGCCCACTCCGGGTGGTCAGGGTGGAGTGGCACGGACACCTGAACACGGCAGCGGGGCACTCCCAGCTGCACGGTCTCCATCGCGTCGTACGTCGAAGGCGTCGGGTACCCAGACGAGCGAAGGGCGTCCCACAAGATGCGGGCAAAACCCTCAAGGTGCAGCCCATCAGTATGGACTGAACCGTCCGGACGAACCTCCCAGAAAAGCCGTCCAGCCATCTGCATCACAAAACTCCCACTGGTTAGCGTGAGTTGAGAAATGACAGATTCTGTACAGTGCACAAAAATGCATGCAACTCAACAACTATTGATCCAAAAATTCCAATATTTCACCAGATTCTTGCTGATACACTAAGACACAAGTTTGGTATTCAAAGGTTGAGCTAAAAACAAAAGGATAATGGCCAAAAAGCTACAAGTTCAGGTTGCTGTCACCCTGAAATTCCAGCCAACAGCACTGCACTAAACAGAGCATAACTTCCATTGCCTTTACCCAAACTTCTTGAATTTTTCACAGCAGATCCACAGTAAGATTTAGAGCAACTTTTGTATCTAGCATTTTTCCAGGAAACTAGATATTGGGGGCCGAAAAAAATTTCAGATTTGAAATGCTGCCAAAAGACAGCTAGATTTAAACCTTAGGAACACATCCTAGCTTGAGTTTGGTTGATCTCAGTTTTTACGAATTTTTTACAGTATACCCTTAGGGAGATTTAGAATATTTTTCTTAGATGACTTCTTTGATCGGGAAATAATTCCAGACCAGCAGCTTGTCCTCACGATACTAGATGGACCTTCTATGCCTTTCGACAGATTTTTGATCAAGTTTTGACTTCAGGTTTTAAATGTAGGGTTGCTGTTCACTTATGATTTTTTTAACATGATGCAAGCACACCTATGGGTCCTCATAGACAATTTCTTGTCAACACGAAGTTAGTGCCGGTGGCACGGCATATAATCTCTCCCTATAATAGCTAGTCGCGAGCTAAACTAAGGAGTTACCGGATCTAACGATTCGCGGTTAGCGTACCTGCAGAAAATCACAGAACATCCCGAACCTTTCATGCTAGCACTCATGAAAGCGTCCACACACATTACCGTTCACTATAGAAACGGTATCCATGCATCAAGCCGCTGCATGGACAGCGTCCAACCTCGGACACCCTCGGTTGGAACGGAGTGTATCTTTGCCTCGCATGAGCGACATGCGGAATGCACACGTATGAAACATGTGGCGACACACAACTCATAAACTGATGCGAAGAGGGATCCGTGGAATGGATCACTCCATCAACCCTCGCAATTCCCGTGATGCGGAACAGCACACGTATAAAACACGTGGCTCATCTAGTTTGGTTGTTCAAGAAAGTAAATCTTAACTGAAAGTAATGTGCTGGAAGTTAGTCTAGATAAACCATAGTAAACTAGCCACTAGAAAAACCCAGAAACTTCTAGGGCCTCTCGGACTAAACCATCCTTAGCGTCCCTAACGTACTTCGGAAACACACCTTACTCTTGCAAGTTTTATTCCAAAACATGTTGTTAAGAGTGTATTAAGACTTCTGGTGTACAAGTGAAGCTCTATGCCAGCTGTGACAGAACCACTCAAGTTAATTCCATATTATTGCCTAAACCACTCCTCTTGGCCATTAAGCAATAATATAGAAGTAACCTGTCGTCTCTGCCGGGTCGGACCCGGTAAATCACTTACATCACAGGATCGACATTTGTACAACAAACTCACATGAAGGTGAGTCCAGAGGTAAAAAAGTCACAAGTTATTGCATACCATCCTTCAAAGATTCATTATTACAAACCAAGTCTTTTGCGTAAAGGTAAATAGTTCAGAGTTCGATACACAGCGGAAATAAGGTACTAAACGACATAAGTAACATCACACGAGGCCACCGGTGATGCTACTAAGCACTGTCATCCTCCCACTCGTATTCCCAACCGAGTGGGAGAGAACCAGGCCACGGAAACCATCATCACACACATCATCACCTGAAGAGCATCAACAAAAGCAAGGCTGAGTATACTAATACTCAACAAGACTTAACCGTCGGGTGATTGGAAACATCACCAACCCTCTAGACATGCAAGGCTTTATGGCTGGTAGTTTGTTTTGCTGAAAAGTAACAAAAAATATGTTCTTACTTTCAAATTTTAGCTCCAAATTCTATTCATTTAACCATTACTAGATTAGCCAACTAATTCAATCATGAGTTGTACAATACAGATTAAACAAGTATACAAATTCTTTCTCAGTTCCATCATTACGGGACATAGAGTGGATGGTTAAGCAGTCTCAGATAACGGTGAGAGGCCGACGATCGATCGATTAGTAACCTTGCAAGGTGGACCTAAACATACGGGAGAATGCATACCCCAAGAATGCCAAACAAAACCAAAGGGGTGGGGTATACACCAACCAGGTGGTTCCCAACCGTCCTCAGTTCGGGATCAAGTCCACAGTCCCTGGTACGAGGTTATCCGGTCACGGTATCTGACCGTCCGGATCCACCTGTGCACCACTGCCTAGTATCTGGGGATCTCTCCCGGGTGTAGTGGTAGAGAGTTCCCTTGCCGGATCAGGAAAGTACTAGGCTTACCGGTCCCATTCCCGACAAATGCTTAGTACATTCAAAAGCTTAACCACTGACATCTACTGACCGGAGTCAGTCCCATGCTCTTACCACATGAGTTCCTGAGTTCAACAATCTTATGATTTCACTCGACTTCTACCGTGGTCCTAAGCATGGCAACAAGCGACCTGACATGCTAGTATTTAAACATAGGAACCTAGGATCATGCGTCTAAGGTTTCAAGTCAACTCCTAAACGTAAATGCACAAGCATCGCATAAAAGGAAAAGTTACAGGAGTTTAACAAAGTAGGTTATGCTCCGGGGCTTGCCTTGACTGGCAAAGTCAGAAGAGAGACCCTTCGAACTTTGGTTCGGGTCTTGCTGCACTTCCACCACGTTCACTTCTCCCTCCGCTGGTTCTCCTTCAGACTCAGGAACCAGCTCGTAGTTCCCGTCAGGAAGTTCTATACGACATGCAGATGCATTAAGATTCAAGTATACAAACTTAAGAAGTTAAATTCAGTTCTGAATTCAGAGATAAACATAGGGGTTTTTGTTGGCCATATTCACCTTAACAAGTTTCTAATTAAACTGTTTCTCACTAGGGACAAGTGGGTGGGTGTGAAACTTTATTCTTGCTTAACGGTGATTGTGTACACATATAAGTTCATTAGTTAAGTAAACTTCACTAAAGTGTTTTGGGGCTGTCCGGAGATGGTTTTAAAAATTTCAAGCTTGAATTTAAACTACAGATGGAGATATGTCTGATTTCCCTTTATTTGGCCCATGTTAAACTTGATTACTTAGGAAATTAATTCTGACTCAAATATACACAAACTGATCACAAACTTTTACCAGCACGCATATAACAGCAATACATAAGTTCTAACAAAAAATTAGGCAAAACAAAACTACAAAACAATTATGATAAATGTAACAAGTTTAAGCTACTAGGAGCATGAATAAATCGTAAAACCCAATATGCATAGAATCTGAGGCTATAACTTGGCACACAGCATGATAAGGACATATTTAGCTCACACACCAAAAATCACATCCATAGCTGCAGTAGAAATATGGACTTGAATTTAACTCAAAATAGCCACCATAAATTAGCAGGGCATTCTACACAAGTCCAAAATTCATCTCTGATTTATGAAACATACTGCTAAGCATTGCAGAGCTACAGAAGAAAGTTGGAATGCAATCGATCAACAAATAAATCTAAACAATTCATAAATGAAGAACAGGCTGAAATTAATATAAATCCATATCTGGAGTTACACACATGATTTCAGTGCCATTTTTCTACACAAGGTCAGGAATGCTTTATTGACAACATATCCAAAATTCACATGCAGATCATTTATACATTTCATGTTATTTCAAATATACTCAAACTGCTCAATTCAAGATCATTAAAAAACTACTCTGAAATTTGAGAACTGCCTTTCTATAGAAATTAGGTTTCTTCACAAGGATTTCAGAACAGTTGAGTTTGCATTTTTATGATTTTTCTACCATTTACTACGTAATTAACAAGATTCAGGTTTTTAACCCTAGATCTGTAGATGTCGTTTTGCAGAAAGGACCCCCGATCGAAAACTAAGAATACAATCGGGTCCCCGGCGGCGGAGCAAGGCAGGCCGGCGGCGAGGGGTGGCCGGACTCCGGCGAGTGAGCGGCTAGGGTGGGGTTTAGACTCACCCTCGGTCGCTTGGGGTGGTCGGTTCGGCGGGAAATAGCCCCGGCGACGGTCGGCGGCGAGGGAGGCGGCGGACGGCCGCGGCGGCCGCAATGCGGCGGGCCGGCGGTTCGGGCGGCCAATGCGTGTGCTCGGGAGGATCCGGGGGGTTGCGGGTGATGCTAAGGCGCAGCTTGGGCTCGAGCGCAGGCGGTGGATGGTGGGGTGCACCGTCGAGCTCGGCGCGGCGGCGGCGGCGCGCGCGGGGGGAGCGGAGCGGTGCGGCGCCCGAGCAAATGCGAGGGAGGGGGAGTGCGTGGGGCGTCGGGAGAGCCTAAAGGTGCGCATGCAAGCCGGGTGGCGTCGGCCGGGCCGGGCCCGGCGTGGGGGCGCGGCGCGTGGCCGTGGCGACGGCGTGCGCACGGCGCGGCCGGCCGGCCGGCAACGCGCGCGCGGGCGTGCGGGCGGGGCGAGCGCAAAGCCGTGGGCCCGCCGCCGGAGACCGGTGCATGGTCCTCGCCGTGACGGCGTATGGACGGCGGGCGGGTGAGCCCGGCGCGCTCCGCCGGCGCGGCGCCGACGGCGCGACGTCGCGCGAGGGGCGCGCTCTGGCGACCCAGCTCACAAACGTTTCGCTGTACCCTACTTTGACCGATTCAAACTCAAAAACTTTGAACTAAAGTTCAAATTTGCCAAATACGAAAGTTGTAGACCAGATAACCCTCTCCAACTTTCGTAAAGGCCGACCGGTGAAATTCTCAGCAGATTTGGAGATAATCATCGTCAAAGTTACAGATTTGCATGGCTTGGTCAAACTGTTCAGTAGGACTTTGACTGGGTTTTTGAGGGTTCAAACCTCCGAATTTGAAATGCCAACAATGGAATGAAATGTGTTCCCAGAAAAACTGAGAAACTTTTATGTTGGTCGATTTTGAAGTTCTATAGGGAAATTTCGAGAACGCGCAGGAAAACTAATCCCGCCTTAAGGAGCACTTGGGCTTCGACAACAGTTTATGGTGTTGACCAAGGTTCTTTGTGCAAAAGTGTGACCCACCATGTTAAACATGATTAGAGGCTACTCAATCTTGATTACTAAAGCTAGGTGATCTCATAAGCACAATAAACATCAGGGATGTTACATCAGGTGCTAATAAAACTTGACCAACTAAAATTGCTTAAATGCTTATAGCCCAGTCCACTATAAAGCCTTTGCATTCACACTTTCCCCACACTTGCTGAGTACGACAATTGCTCACCCTTGCTATAAACAATGTTGCTCAGAAGGAGGAAGCTCCTCTAAAGTCTTGTGAAGATGTTGCTGGTGCTAGGTGTACGCAACCCCCAGTCGACTGCTTCTGATGTTTGGAGCCTTCGTTTCCAGGATAAAGCGTAAATCTCTGATAATCTTTCTTTTTCTTACGTGATACTGTTTCTGTATTCACTTACATGTCACTATATGCATGAAATTTGATCCTGGCATGCATATAGGTATGCACTTGGTTTCCTTCGCAAAATCGGGTGTGACACGGTGGCTCCAAAAGGTGGGCGTTTTTGGAGTCGGACGGGAAACCATGATTTATAGAAGCTTTTTATGAGATTGAACTTGTTACTTCTTCTTTGCTCGGAACTTCAACGAAGGCTTGATCCAATCTCTCTAGATTGGTTTATATACCCCCCTATCTCTTGCTACCTCTGGTTTTCATATATTAGATTCGTTTTCATGATGTTCTTTAAGACTAGATGCATATGATTCTCCTTTTGAAGATCGAAGTTCTCGGCTTTATTAGATGAACCCTTGCATCGCACACTGTTCCACGGATTCGATACCTTGGGTTCACACTTGAGGGAAGAAGGGTCCCTTGAATACGACGAAGGATTTGTCCGCTTGCAAGTCCACTTGAAGTTTAATACGAATATACACCGTCCACAAGCCCCTTTTTCTGGTGCCGTTGCTCGGGAACAAGTGATCAAGATTCGATCTTTTATTGCTTTTTGTGTAATTTTCAGTTTTCTTTTAGTTTTTATTTTTCATCTTCTAACTTTTGATCATCCTCAAAATCAATCTAATCTAGTTTGTCTAACATAAGTTTTCATAGATTTGTTTTTATTTTTCATTTTCTATATTTTGTTTATCGCTAACCCTAATAAGAGATGGACGGCTACCTCTCCAACAAACCCGATAATTTTATGGTTGATCCAGAAAAACTTTACAGGCTAAGGAGACGCGAAACAAAACAAGCTAAGAAGCTAGATTTTGTAGATTCCAAGTCGGAAGATGAAGGATCGTCAGAATCTCCGAAGGAATCACCACCTCAAAGTCCTCGGGAGAATCGACTTCCACAGATGGGAGAACAACCGCAAGAGCGCAAGATCGGGGAGCTATGCACCCCGGACATCATCGACCTACCAATCTTGAACCTCACGGAGATCAGAAGGATGTTCGATATCAAGACCTCAACGATCCGCATGGTGAAACATTCACCCTTCACCGGTAAAGAAGATCCGAACCTTCACCTCCAAGCGTTCATTCAACTATGTCAAACGTTCACCATAGACGGGGTGAGTCAAGATCAAATGAGGGAAAAGCTCTTTCCGTTCTCGCTACTCGGAAAGTCTTTGCAATGGTTCTACTCTCAACCAGCGGAGATGGTGCAAAATTGTGATGCGTTGATGAGGGCCTTCATGAAGGAATACTACTCACCAGGTAAAACTCAAAGCTTACGTAATAAGATTGCTACTTTTGCTCAATATCCTATGGAGACTATCTCGGAAGCATTCAAGCGCTTCAATGAGTACACTCGGGTGGTTCCACATCACAAGTTCCCGAAGGAGGACCTCGTGCAAAAGTTCTACCAAGGACTCACCATGGCGTCAAGGATGATCATCGATGCATCAGCAGGAGGATCTATCATCGAGCTTACACCGACTCAAGCTTTCACTCTATTCAAGAAGGTCGCAGACAATGACACATGGGCGTCGTCCAGCCGCTTACTTCCGGTTCAACCAACGGGGAACATCAAAGGAGTCTTGCAAGTGGAGAAGGAAGACATACTCAAAGGCAAGAACGATTCGCTTATGCGGAGGTTGAAGAAGATGGAGATAGAAAAGAAAGAGGCTCGAGACTTAAAGGTCGCTGAAGCAAGATCCACATGTGAAGAGTGCAGAGAATATGGACATGTCCACAAGGATTGTCCGGAAGAAGCCAAGGTGCTCAACTATATGAGGAAGGGAGATTTGCCGAACTTCCGCTATGGGCAAGGTAGACCTCAATTTAATGCAAGCTCATCCATTCCGAATTTGGTTCCGCTTCGTATACAATTGAAGGACTTCATGGACGAGCAAGCTAAGATCAACAAGGACACCGTCACCAAGTTCAAAGCCATAGACAAGGTGTTAGAGAACATCGATAGCAAGGTGACGGAGGTCGGAAGCTCCAACCATCAAGTGCTCAACATGATGAAGATGCTCGAGACGCAAGTGGTACAACTTGTCAGGTGCCTATCCGCTAATGAAGGGAAGCTTCCGGAACAACCTAAAGGTCCCGAAACGGTGATGGCTATTCAAACTCATTTGAGAAAGAGACCGAAGATCCGGAACATTCCGTGGGAGCAAGGAAGCCTAAACCATCCGTCGAGACGGAGGAATTTGCTAAGGAGGAAGTTACGGAGATCATCACTGAAGAGCCCGAGTTTGAGATGCCGGGAGCAGACACGAAGATACAGCAACTCAACATGCCAAGTAAACTTGATAATCACATTGAGAAGTTTGTGGAGGTTGTGCGTAGATTAAGCATCAACATGCCGTTATTGGATGCCCTTCAAGTTCCTACATCTTGTTACTATAAAGATATCCTTGCAAGTAAATATGATTTAGCAACACTCAGGGTATATCATGCCAAGATGTCCGAGCAATGTAGTGCCTCTATTGCAAATGGACTAGAGCAGCAAAAAGACCCCGAATGCCAGATGATTCCATGTTCCGTTGGTTCATTCATGTTTGAGAAGGCATTATGCGATTTTGGATCAAGTGTGAGCGTCATGCCAAGAGATGTGTTTGAGAATCTGCGCCTACCATTGGAGCATACAGGCATGTGCTTGGAGTTGGGTGATAACTCCATTCGCTATCCCTTGGGCATCACCAAAGATGTGCCCGTGAAGGTCGGACACCACTTCATCCCCGTCAACTTCATGGTACTCGAGATGGGAGCGCGGGAGAAGCCACCACCCATCCTTGGGAGGCCTTTCCTCAAGATCGTGGGAGCTACTATTGAGGACCAGGAGCGTCCCAGTGGTCGATGGATGACCGCTCCTCAGTGATGAGTGATTGACAACGGGTGTTGGACTGACTCTTGGCATAGTGCGCAGGTGTAGGCTGCGGCCTAGTTCGTGTTGTTGCAGGTGAAGAACGAGCGCGAAAGGTCTTTAGCCTTGAGGGGCCTCCGGGAGATGGAGAGACAAGTAGGCTCGGTTCGAGGGACCCGGTGGAGAGCGGCACTAGGTGCGGGCCACATGGTGGTGACACGAGCAAGACGAAGTCATGGACAATCGAGCCGGTGCACGGTGGCGGTCGAGTCAAGTGGTTTGGCGGGAGGCCGGACCGAGCACGCGAGGTTTGGTGGTTTGTCCACAAAACCATCGGAGGACGGTTTCTTGGTTTGGGCCTCAAAACCAAGTCTGAGGGCCCAACACGACGGAGACGGGATCCGGGCGTGTCGGGAAGCTTCGAAGCGGAGGACACGCGGCGGGATCGCATGGCTTGCGTCGGGAGGACGCGGGGTGCGGCAAAGGCGTGGCCGTCCGATGGCAAGACCCACAAACATTACGTAAATGCCCCTACGTGGGTTGTATCGCCAGTAGTTAAGTTAGGGGTAGTCGAGTCATTTACCACTCCGGCGGGACCTGATATATAAGCCATGAGTGTGTGTGGATGGCTCTCTCTCTCCGCGACTTAGGGTTTCATTTCCCCCTCCCATTTCTCATTTTCGTAGCTATTTTTCCTCTATTTTCTCTAGGCTAGGATGAGAGCTTCATGAGAGATTTGTTGAGAGGGATGGATGCTAGGGCGGCATGCTAGACCTTGTGAATCTTTCCTGGTTTGTATAGAAGATTCGGAGTTGTGTTTTTCGTGGTCTTTTTGTGCTTGTTTTCGTGCCTTTGTTCTCGGTGTGATTCCGTGGATTTGAGTGGGTTTCTCCCTGGATTTCTTTGAGGGAAACATGGATAGATGTCTCGTGCATCTTTGTGATTGATCTTGTGCCCTCAAACGCCGGGAAACCACTTCGATTCAAGGATGTTCGTTCGGTGCTCTAGCTTTTGGTGGTGCTCAAAGGATTCGCGATTCCCGGTGATTCAGGGAGTTAGGAGGCAGGATTTTTGGGCTATAGCATCCTTGTGTGACACTTTTCAAGTCCCCAAACCCTTGTCTCCACAGCTTCAGCCGTTTGGGAAATCCGATGATGATTTGGGGGAGTTGACCTTCGAGGTTGAGCAGTTTTCTTCTCTGTCTGCGCGGCGCGGACGGTCCGCGGGTTTCGAGTTTGTCCGGTGTTCTTCGTGTTCTTGCTCGCCTTTCATTTCGATCCGTCACGTTGTTTGAGTTTTTGTTGGACGGAGTTTCGGACGGTCCGCAGCAGCAGGCGGACGGTCCGCGGGTGCCTGGTGGACAGTCCGCGTGCTCCCCGCGGACGGTCCGTTTTCTCGGGTCGCTTCTGTTGGTTTTGTGTGATTTAACGGACGGTCCGTGGCGTAGGGCCGGACGGTCCGCAGTGTTGGCGCGGACGGTCCGCGGCGGCGGGCGGACGGTCCGCGAGGCCAGTGCGGACGGTCCGCCCCTCCTGGCCGGACGGTCCGCCAGAGCCTGTGTGCTTTGCTTCTTGGTTCGATTCCTCCCTTCCTTTCTTGTCCTTCTGCGTGTGCTTCAAGGAATCGTTCCTAGAACTAGAGGTTGATCCATAACCTCTTTGTCTTGGCGATTGGTGTGTGATTTGATCCATCGCTTGTGTGTGACCGGGATTTGTCTAGGATATAGGCCGGGTTCTTTGAGGAGAATTTTTACCGACTCCTATTCACTCCCCCCTCTCTAGTCGCCATCTGATCCTTTAATTGGTATCAGAGCTTGGTGCCGAATTCTTTGCGACTTTGACAAGTCTTGAATCCTAAGATGGCGTACGTTGAGCGGGGCGGTCCGCCGCACTTCGATGGCAAGGGTTACCACAAGTGGGCGGCTCGTATGATGATCTTTCTTCGTGGGAAGTTGCTGGATTTCATTGTGCTTGACAAGACCTATGCTATTCCGGTCAACATCCATACTCTTATGGTGACCGATGCCGGTGCTAAGGCCAAGTATGAGGCTAATGCAAAAGCCGTTGATCACTTGGTCCGGAGCTTGTGTGATCCTGATTTTGAGTGTGTTGGCCATTTGAATCTTGCTTGGCAAATTTGGGAAAAGTTGTTGGTTGCTCACGGTGGTGATGACCATGTGAAGGCTCGCCTCTTTGTCTCTTACCGGATGGAATATGAGAACTTTACTCCACTTCCCGGTGAGGACATCGATGCGATGTTTCAGAGGTTCACCGCCATCGTGAACAACATGAAGGCTAATGTTGAGGATTTTCCTTACACCGAGCATGATCAGGCTTTGAAGCTCTTGCATGTCTTGGACCCAAATGTTTGGGGTGCTAAGGTTGAGGCCATCAAGGAGTATGGGCAGTATTTGACTATTGAGTTGGATGACCTCTTCTCTAAGCTCAAGTCGGCTGAGGTTGACAGGAAGTTGCAATCCAAGCATGAGGGCTCGACTGACCATATTCTTGCTCTTGTGGGCGGATCAAAGGGAAAATCTAACCCTTCCTATCGATAGTTTTCCTTGTCTTCTCTTATGTCTATTCAAGATGAGGAGTTTGATGTGCTGAGCGAGGAGGAGCTGGCCTTGCTTTCAAGAAGGTTTAATCAACTACACGAGAGTCGGAGGAATGCATGGAGGAGCTCAGGGACGTGCTACAAGTGTGGCAAGCGTGGCCACTTCATCGCCGAGTGCCCGGAAGCGGAGGAGAACAAGTACAAGATGAACGAGTACAAGGCGCACCCGAGGCGTGAAGACAAGTACTCCTCCAAGCGCAAGCACTTCAGCAAGTCCAAGAGCAAGGACAAGGACAAGCGGCGACCGAGCAAGAGCGGCTACAAGAAGAACAAGGCAAGAGCCATGGTGGCCGGTGCGAGCGACGTCGATTCAAGCTCAAGCGACGAGCAGTCAAGTTCAAGCAGTGAAGATGAAGATGCCGGGAGGCGCAAGGGCAAGAAGAGTGCCAGCCGGAACCTCAGGGGGTTGAGCTGTGTGGCGCTTGAAGGCTTTTGTGGGATGGCCCATAGCTCAAGCAGCAAGAAGAGCGAGAAGGAAGACAGCGACTCCGACTCGGAGGATGAGGTAAATCGTGACCCCGACTCTTTGCTTGCTGAGATCACTAGGTTGAATGGTTTGATTGACAACCGTGATAGTGTGTTGAGAGATGCTAAGAAGATGAGGAAAGATCTTAGGGCTCAACTTGAAAATGCTAGTGAGAAAGTAGGAGAGTTAGAGTCCAAATTGCTTGAATTGAAACTTGAGAATGACTCTTTGAAACTTGCTCCTACTACTCCTGATGATGTTGAGTGTCTTGAGTGTGATGCATGGTTGAATGAGATCAAGTTGCTTAATGAGAAGAATGCTTCCACTTTGGCTAAACTAGATGCTCTTAGGACTGAGTATGATGAGCTTAAGGCTAGACCTACTTTCCTTGGTGCTTGTAAATCATGTCCTACTATGCATGCTAAGCTTGTTGATGCTCGTTCTACCATTAATTCTTTGGAAGCATCTTTGAAATCTCCTGTTGCAAATGCATGCTCTAGCTGTGATGAAGTTACTTTGCGCAATCTTGAACTTACTTCCCATTTGGATGTCATCAATGAGGAGAATGACTATTTGAGGAAGATGTTGGGTTGGTTGTCTGGGCAGGAACCTCAATTGAAAATCATGATTGAGGAGTTCAAGAGAGCGGATGGTCGAGGTTTGGGTTTTGAGAAGTTGGGTGAGAAAGTGGGAGAAAACAGTGGGGAGAGTGTGTATGAGAAGTGTGTTGAGTCTAACCCCGAGTTTGAGGTGATCGGAGACATCCAAGTCCCACTTCCAAAAGCACCCAAGAGCTCTTTCACACCAAAGCCCAATCACCTTTGCAATAAGCTTGACACAACCCAAGATCCACCCAAATTCCCACCTAAGACAAATAACTTCCAGAAACCGGTGAAGTTTGTGAGTGAGAAGGGTGAGAAGCCTAAATAGAAGCCAGGGCCAAAACCAAAACCCATCCCCTTCAGGTGTGAGTACTGTGGCAAGGAGAGACACCTAGCCGAGTTTTGCTATAAGAGGAAGAGGGATGAGAGGCTTGCTAGAGAGCAAGCAAACCAGGACAGGTATCGCCAGTCTCATGGTATTCCTGAGCCTAGAGTGCCACTTCCACGGGGTGTGGGAAGTGTGAGGAAGTGCGAGGTTTGAGAGGAGAGATGATGGTGTGCGTGCTGGTGAGAGGTTTGGTCTGGCTCGTGGTGGTTTTGTTGGACGTCCCCCTAATCGTCCTCAATACGGGTTTAGGGGAGATGATCGCAGCTTTGGGTTCCAGAGGAACTACGGACCACGTTTTCCCCCTCGTGGTGCTCGTACTCCTCCCATGGGACATGGGAAGTTTGGTGGCAAGGGAATGATGTTTGCTAACCCCTCTTTTGAGCGAGATGGCTCGACACCGGTTTAACTTTCTTTGTGCTAACCCCCGGTGTCGAGTCGCTAGCTCATTCTCGTTCTTGTTTCGACGCGGGCGGGAGGCTTGGAGGACATTTGGTTGATCGACTCCGGGTGTTCTCGACACATGACCGGAGATAAGAAGTGGTTCTCCGGCCTCACCCCAGTGAAGGAAAAGATGTACATCACATTTGGGGACAATGGACGAGGAAGGGTGATGTCTGAGGGTGTTGTGCATGTGAGTGACAAGGTAACGTTGAAGAGAGTGGCTCTTGTGAAGTCTTTGGGTTTCAATTTGCTTTCGGTTTCTCAGTTGCTTGATGAGGGTTTTGAGGTGCGTTTCAAGTCTGGCGAGTCTCGTTTGCTGGACTCTCGAGGTGATCTCGTCTGTATGATCATCCCCGAGGGTCAGATTTTCAGGGCTGATTTCTCTCGTTCTTTGGGTCCTCGCTCGCCTGTTTGATGGCCGGTCCTTCTTCGATTTGTGGAAATGGCATAGGCGGTTGGGACACTTGAGCTTTGATTTGGTTTCCCGCTTGAGTGGTCTTGACCTTGTCCGAGGATTGCCGAGGTTGAAGCTTGAGAAGGATTTGGTTTGTGCTCCGTGTAGGCATGGCAAGATGGTAGCCACTCCTCATCCACCCCTGACCGATGTCATGACCGAGCGTCCGACAGAGTTGTTGCACATGGATTTTGTTGGGCTAGCTCGAGTTCGCTCGGTGAGTGGGAAATGGTATGTCCTTGTTGTGGTGGACGATTACTCTCGCTATGCCTGGGTGTTTTTCTTGGAAGACAAGAGTGAGACATTTGGTTTTGTTCAAGATCTGATCGTCAGGTTGAAAAACGAGAGGCATGGGAATGCTATTCGAGCTATCCGCAGTCATAATGGCTCAGAGTTCAAGAACTCTCGTTTTGATGCCTTTTGTCGTGATCTAGGTCTTGAACATCAATATTCGACCCCTTATGTGCCCCCTCAAAATGGAGTTGTTGAAAGAAAAGTCGGACTCTTTGTGAGATGGCTAGGACGATGCTTGATGAGCACAGGACTCCTAGGAGGTATTGGGCTAAGGCGGTCAATACGGCTTGTCATGTTTCCAACAGGATTTTATTGCGAGCTTTCAAGAAGAAGACCTGTTATGAGCTTATGCATGGTCGGGCACCCAAGGTGAGTCATTTCCGAGTCTTTGGCTGCAAGTGCTTTATTCTTAAGAAGGGAAAACTCGTCAAGTTTGAGGCTAGGTCTAGTGATGGTATTTTCTATGGATATGCTAACTACTCTAGAGCCTATAGGGTGCTTAACCTTGAGACTAACAAAATCATGGAGACTTGCGAGGTAACCTTCGACGAGACAATGCCATGTACCTCTCTTGGCTTTGAATGTGCAGGCGATGAAGAGATGGACGAGGACCTCTTTGAGGAGGATAAGAATGAAGCTGGAGATGATGATGGAGAGAACCATGCGCCTGAAGCTGAGTGTGTATCCACTACTTCCCCTACGACCACTACGGAGCGTGGACCGTCTACTTCATGGACAACGACGGTGCAATAAGAGGACCAGGCGAGAGAAGCTGAAGTTGAGGGGGAGGTAGTCTCGAGGCGTGAGGCTCCCCGGCGGATTCAAGAAGTGCATCCCCTGTCGAAGATCATTGGGGACATCGACGAACGTACTACACGGTCAAGGTCCAGGAATTCCTCTCATTTTGCTTATGCCACTTTTGAGCCCAAGGACATTGGACACACTTTATCTGATGCAAACTGGGTCAATTCTATGCATGAGGAGTTGGAAAACTTTGAGAGGAACCAGGTGTGGGAGTTAGTTGAAACACCTCCAAATTGCCATCCCATAGGAACCAAGTGGGTTTGGAAGAACAAAGAGGGAGAGAATGGGATGGTTGTGAGGAACAAGTCCAGACTTGTTGCTCAGGGGTTTAGTCAGAAGGAGGGGATCGACTATGAGGAGACCTTTGCTCCTGTGGCTCGTCTTGAGGCAATTCGGATCCTTCTAGCCTTTGCCATGGCTAAAGGGTTCAAGTTGTTTCAGATGGATGTGAAGAGTGCCTTTCTGAATGGGGTCATAGAGGAGGAGATGTATGTGAAGCAGCCACCTGGGTTTGAGAGTGAGTTGTACCCACACAGGGTGTACAGGTTGAAAAGGGCTCCGTATGGGTTGAAACAGGCGCCCCGTGCTTGGTATGGGAGATTGAGAGGTTTTCTGTTGAGCAGAGGGTCTGTGATGGGTACCGTGGATAGAACCTTGTTTCTCCTCAAGCATGGAAATGACTTGTTGATTGTTTAGATATACGTGGATGATATTGTCTTTGGTGGCTTGTCACATAACCTTGTTGCCAAGTTTGCAGATGAGATGAGCAGGGAGTTCGAGATGAGCATGATGGGCGAGTTGCAGTACTTTCTCGGGCTGCAGATCAAGCAGGTGAAGGACGGTACATTCATGCACCAGACCAAGTACACAAAGGACATGCTGAGGAAGTTCCAGATGCAAGATGTGAAGCTGATGTCGACTCCCATGGGGAGTACGGCCACTTTGGATGCGGACGAGGACGGAGAACCAGTGGACCAGCGGGAGTACAGGAGCATGATCAGCTCCCTCCTCTACTTGACGGCGACAAGGCCAGACATACAGTTCAGCGTGTGTCTGTGCGCTCATTTTCAGGCTTCGCCGAGGACATCACATCCACAGGCCGTCAAGAGGATCTTCAGGTACCTACAGTCTGCCCCTGGTCTTGGCCTTTGGTATTCGTCCTCCTCGACTCTTTCCCTTCATGGTTTTTCCGATGCGGATTTTGCTGGTTGTCGAGTCGAGAGGAAGTAGACTTCTGGTACTTGCCAGTTTCTTGGTTCTTCGTTGGTCTCATGGTCTTCCTGCAAGCAGTCTAGTGTAGCTCAGTCTACCACTGAGGCGGAGTATGTTGCTGCCACGAGTTGTTGTTCCCAGCTGTTGTGGATTACATAAACTTTGAGAGACTTTGGTGAGGAGTGCACCCAGATCCCACTTCTTTGTGATAGCACTAGTGCCATCAGCGTAGCCAAAAACCCAGTGCTTCACTCCAGAACCAAACACATAGAAGTGAGGTATAATTTCTTGAGGGACAATGTGGAAAAGGGAACCATTGTGTTGAGCAATGTCCCTACCCAAGATCAGCTTGCAGAAATTTTCACAAAGCCTCTCGACCAAGCTACATTTGTGCGCTTGCGGGGGGAACTTGGGGTTTGTTGCCCTTTCTAGTTGATTCTTGGGGGATTTTCTCTTGTACCATATGTATCATACCATGTTTTACTTTGATGTATATACATGCTTTGCTTGATGTATAAACCATGGTAGGATAGCCATCTTGTCATATATCATGTTGCATTTGCCTCATATTGCATTTTAGGATGATGAGCTTCTTTCATATGCCTTATTTGAGTCTCTTTGGCCATTTGTGAGATATTAGTCATATGTGTGGAGAAATGGTGATGTGAGGCTATGCTCTTGGATTATTTGAGATATATGTGTGGTGAGATAGCCCTTTTTGAAATAAATGCTAATCTTAACTAATTTTTGGTGAAATGTGCTCCACTCGTGTGTAGTAGTGTATCCATGTCACAGTTTGGTCTAAATGTGCTTTTCATGCTTAGATTGTGCTCGGATGTCTTTTTCTTGCATTTGGGCCAAAGGCCGAATATCATCGTGAATGTTTAGCCTATGTTGCATTCATGGGGGAGCATAAGCTTCTTTTTGCCGCAAAGGCACTTCATGTACCATGAAATGATTTAATCTTGAAAAGAAGTGTATAATTCTTGAAAATTGCTCCATCCATCATGTCTATGCTTAAAATGTCTTATCTTTCACATATGGGTGCAAAACATGTTGCATGATGTTCACCAGTGGAGAAGTCTCCCCGAAGTGGACACATGGCTCATGAGCTTTGACATGACATGCTTTGCTTTATGGGTGTTTGCCATGACCTTTTGCTAAGAATTTGCTATTCTTGTATGATCTTTGAATGGTATGCATGTTTGTGGCTCAAGTGTGACATGGATAGGCTTTTACATGTGAAGCGAGCCTTCTTTTGGTAAAACTGCTTAAATCTGAAAATTTTGCTTTGTCACATGCTTGTATTTTCATATATTACTGGTGGCAATGCTTTGACTATGCTATGATTCATATGTGTGATCTTTGTCTCATTTTTAGCCTTTGACACTAGATTTGGACTATTTGAGAAGCTCATGTAGATGTTTATATGCTTTGTTTTGCCTTTCTGCATTTTTTTCACCTTGATTCCTACATTGTCAACAAGGGGGGGAAGAAGTGAGCTTAATGAAAATTCAGAAGAGGTGAGCTAAAAATTTGGGAGTTTGCATCCACATGTTGAGGGGGAGCTTGCATTTGTTCAGGGGGAGCTTTCTTGCTGATTTTAGTATGGAGTTTGTGCTTTGCTTGGCTTGTGACCTTTCTTCCCCTTTCTTCGGTTTTGGTCATGAGTTGAGCTTCTTTGTTTTTCTTTCTTCTTCCTTTCTTTCTTTCTCTGAATTTCGTTTCGCGTTGTGTGTTGTCAATGCACTCATCAAGGGGGAGATTGAGGACCAGGAGCGTCCCAGTGGTCGATTGATGACCGCTCCTCAGTGATGAGTGATTGACAACGGGTGTTGGACTGACTCTTGGCTTAGTGCACAGGTGTAGGCTGCGACCTAGTTCGTGTTGTTGCAGGTGAAGAACGGGCGCGAAAGGTCATCAGCCTAGAGGGGCCTCCGGGAGATGGAGAGACAAGTAGGCTCGGTTCGAGGGACCCGGTGGACAGCGGGACTAGGTGCGGGCCACATGGTGGGGACACGAGCAAGACGAAGTCATGGACAATCGAGCCATTGCACGGTGGCGGTCGAGTCAAGTGGTTTGGCGGGAGGCCGGACCGAGCACGTAGGGTTTGGTGGTTTGTCCACAAAACCATCGGAGGACGATTTCTTGGTTTGGATCTCAAAACCAAGTCCGAGGGCCCAACACGACGGAGACGGGATCCGGGCGTGTCGGGAAGCTTCGAAGCGGAGGACACGCGGCGGGATCGCATGGCTTACGTCGGGAGGATGCGGGGTGCGGCAAAGGCGTGGCCGTCCGATGGCAAGACCCACAAACATTACCTAAATGCCCCTACGTGGGTTGTATCGCCAGTAGTTAAGTTAGGGGTAGTCGAGTCATTTACCACTCCGGCGGGACCTGATATATAAGCCATGAGTGTGTGTGGATGGCTCTCTCTCTCTCCGCGACTTAGGGTTTCATTTCCCCCCTCCCATTTCTCATTTTCGTAGCTATTTTTCCTCTATTTTCTCTAGGCTTGCATGAGAGCTTCATGAGAAATTTGTTGAGAGGGATGGATGCTAGGGCGGCATGCTAGACCTTGTGAATCTTTCCTGGTTTGTATAGAAGATTCGGAGTTGTGTTTTTCGTGGTCTTTTTGTGCTTGTTTTCGTGCCTTTGTTCTCGGTGTGATTCCGCGGATTTGAGTGGGTTTCTCCCCGGATTTCTTTGAGGGAAACATGGATAGATGGCTCGTGCATCTTTGTGATTGATCTTGTGCCCTCAAACGCCGGGAAACCACTTCGATTCAAGGATTTTCGTTCGGTGCTCTAGCTTTTGGTGGTGCTCAAAGAAATTCGCGATTCCCGGTGATTTAGGGAGTTAGGAGGCAAGATTTTTGGGCTATAGCATCCTTGTGTGACGCTTTTCAAGTCCCCAAACCCTTGTCTCCATAGCTTCAACCGTTTGGGAAATCCGATGATGATTTGGGGGAGTTGACCTTCGAGGTCGAGCAGTTTTCTGCTCTGTCCGCGCGGCGCGGATGGTCCGCGGGGAGGTCGCGGACGGTCCGCGGGTTTCGAGTTCGTCCGGTGTTCTTCGTGTTCTTGCTCGCCTTTCATTTCGATCCGTCGCGTTTTTGAGTTTCGGTTGGACGGAGTTTCGGACGGTCCGCAGCAGCAGGCGGACGGTCCGCGGGTGCCTGGCGGACGGTCCGCGTGCTCCCCGCGGACGGCCCGTTTTCTCGGGTCACTTCGTTGGTTCCGTTTGATTTAACGGACGGTCCGCCGCGTAGGGCCGGACGGTCCGCAATGTTGGCGCGGACGGTCCGCGGCGGCGGCCGGACGGTCCGCGAGGCCAGTGCGGACGGTCCGCCAAAGCGTGTGTGCTTTGCTTCTTGGTTCGATTCCTCCCTTCCTTTCTTGTGCTTCCGCGTGTGCTTCAAGGAATCGTTCCTAAGACTAGAGTTTGATCCATAACCTCGTTGTCTTGGCGATTGGTGTGTGATTCAATCCATCGCTTGTGTGTGACTGGGATTTGTCTAGGATATAAGCCGGGTTCTTTGAGGAGAATTTTTACCGGCTCCTATTCACTCCCCCCCCCCCTCTCTAGTCGCCATCTGATCCTTCAACTATTGATGTTGGCAAGAGGTGATCAACTTCGAAATTAACAGCGAGAGGAGTTCCTTCAAGTTTCGACCACGCCTCGAGGTATGCAATATGATTGAAGTTAAATATGTTCCACCTCATCGTCACATTGTTAAGGAAGAACCAAGGAAGAAGGAAGAGCCGAAGAAGAAGGAAGTGAAGAAAAGTGAAGAAGTTGTTGCATCCGTCAAGACAAAGGAACAAAAGCCGCCTGTGAAGACCAAAAAGATGACTAAGACTGAGAATAAGCCCGTGCCCAAGATGGTGCGGAAGTGGGTACCCAAGATTGCAATACCCGCAAAGAGCGTTGATCTGAAGTAATCAAGTGAAGAAGTCTTGCTATGGACTATAAACGAAGCGCTAGGCGGGAGGCAACCCGTTTCGTTGAGTCAAGAATAAGCTACCGGGAGGACAACTCAATTCAAGATTTTTTGAGTGTTTTCAAGTAAGTTAGTTTTGAAATTTACTACGCAAGACATTAGACTTAGAGTGATTGAAAAATATTAGAGACATAATTCTTGGTTGAATATTTTGCTTGGATCTTAAACCCTTTACATGAACCATCCTATGTGTTGTTTGCTTCTTTCCGAGAAACTAGAACCAAATAAATACAGAACTTGTCTCAACCTTTCATCCTCTTTATGATGTTATGTATGACTTGTTTTACATGCTAAAAACAGACGAGTAGAGCCACGACTTGTACCTAGATGTTATTTAAATTCAGCACGTGGTAGGACTCGCGTGAATCTAGAAACTTAATTTTTGGTTGGTTTAAAAATCTATATCCTTGATTTCTCTAAGATTAGAATTTTTCTAAGCCTAATTTAATTTTATTTCATTCAAAACCTCCCTCATTTAGCCAAAATTAGAACCTAAACCTATGCCCCCATGATCAAGCCGGGAAAAGCTTGCTCTCAATCAATGAAGGCGAACAATACCGGTGAGACCGATATAAAAGTAGTCGGAAAATATTTTCGACTTACATTTGTTTTTAATGGTTTAAAACTTCTCTAAATTTATGCTTGAGCTCTTCTATAGCTCTGAATTTATATTTAATTTTTTAAATTAGAGGAGTGCTTAGCCTTATGACAAACTTAGAGGGAGGCAATCTAGTTAAACAAACCATGCATGCACCATGATGGATCACGAGATGCTCTCCCAACAACTTTCATCAAGGCCACATGCAAAGGACAAGCATGGGTGGGTAGCAAGTGTTGTTTTGAAGGAAAATCTTGGAGGCATCTGAAGCAAAGATGCATGGACAAGACTCAAAGCAAAGGCATCAAGTGGAAGGACCAATAATGCAAGCAAAGTCGTGGATTAGAGAGTTTGGGTGGTGCAACTTGTGGAGCACGCGGGCATGAAAGTCACAAAGTGAAGATGATTGTGCTGGAGGAAAAACCGAGCCAGGGAGGGCCAGAGGCACCCCAGGCCGGTCGGCCCAGGCCGGCCGGCCTCCCCTATATAAGCACCCCCCCCGGTGCTCTTCTTTGGCAGGCAATCAACTCTCCCAACTCTCTGTTTGTGTGCTCAAATTTTTAGTCCAGAACCACCTTAGACTTAGACATCATTCCCAAGTTTGTTTTACCCATAAAATCACACCCTTAATCCACTCAAAGTCCATACTCCGAAATAATTTTTGTGTGCTTGGTTACCAGTTGAAACCCCAGGATTATATTGGAGAGAAGAGTGCTGACATGTGGAAGAAAACCACAAGTCTCTTCACTAAGAAGAAGGGGTCGTCATCATCCAAGCCATCTTCGACGACATCTTTGAGGAGGCACTCGGTTTCCGAGTCTCCTGGGAGCATGGAGGAGGACACGGCACCGCCGAGGAGGAACGACACTCTCCTCCTCGGTGGCATGAGGGCCACAAGGAGCTCATCCATGAGGTTTACCGAACCTCAAGGGCGTATGGAAGAGCCGCAAGTCACACCTCGTCGATCGACCTGATCATCTACTCCACCTCCATACACTCTGCGGTACTCCGCATATGGCTTCATCATCATGTCGGAGGAGGAGGAGAAGAAACTCACTCGCCTTGAGAAGAGGCTTGTGGCGAACGTCGACTTCGACGATCAAGCTCTCAACTCATTGGGTTTTGGCATGGACATTTATTATATGTTGGGGCACCTAGGATGGGTGCAATTCTCCAATGAGGTGTTGGCAAATACCCACAAGGAATTTGCCTTGGAAATTCTAAAGACCATGGTGCCTATCCTTGATGAGGGTGTGCCGAGTTTATCATTTCGGTTAGAGGAAATTCAGCAAGTGGTTCCGTTTGAACATATTAGGGAGCTACTTGGTTTCCACAAGGGAGCTCCGGAAGAAAGTAGACGTGTCGGAAGGCATGTTAGACGGATTTTGGAATTTGATCTCAGGGGAAGCCCATCAACAAAGGAATTCTATCCAGAACCCCATCGTCTAAGTGTTTCACTCATGGATGAGCAAGAGGATTTTGGGGAGCATGAGGGAAACGAAGGTGACCGACACGGAGTTGAATTGGCTTTACTCATCTTTAATTGCTAGGCAGCCAATAGACCCCTCCTACCTCATGATCAACCGATGGTGTTGTGAAGCAACATCGAGATCGGGAGATATTGGTTCGGGGTGTTACCTCTCCACGTTGGCCATCTCCTTAAGACCGGGTATTCCAAGAAACCCCAAGCATCTTTTACCCGGGACCTCTCTCGGAATTGAATACATGAAGCAAGGAAAATATATAAGTGGAGATGAGGGAGGAGGCTTTAAAGTGGACAAAGTGAACTTACCCCTTCCAGATGCAAGACTTAGATTCTTTATTCAAGGGAAGGAGGATTGGTTGGAGGAAGGACTCCTTGTGCCAGCAAGAAAAAATAAAAGAGGAAGAATTGTAGAGGAAAGATCCTCCTCGGCACAAGAGAGAGGTGCAGCCATCCAATCCAATGCGGCTCAATTAGGTGAAGGCAATGTAAACATTGCTTATGAGCTTTAACGCCTTCACCTAGCACCAACGGATCAATTCATAGGAGGGGATGTTCAATCCTATTATGAGCAAGGGTAAAACCACCAAGATTATCAATACCAACCACCGACGTAAGATTAGAGGAAGAAGGAGCTTAAGTTTTCTTTTCTTTTCCCGTTTTCTTTAATTTTCAGCTTGTGTGTTAGTTGAGGACCGGAGCATCCGAGGACCGGTGGATGGTCCCTCCTGGCTGTGATGAGTGATTGACAACATGGTGTGGAATGACTCTTGGTCGAGTATTGCAGGTGCAGGTTGCGGCTTGATTTGCGTTGGTGCAGGTGAAGAGTGGGCGCGGAAGGTCTATGCCTTGCGGGGCCTCCGAGGAGTGGAGAGACAAGTAGGCCTGAGTCGAGGGACTCAATGGCCAACGGGGTCAAGTGCAGGCCGCATGGTGGAGAGAAAAGCAAGATGAAGTCGTCGACCGGAGTCGGTGCAGGGTAGCAGCTCACGACCGGAATCTGCACGCGGGGTTTGCAGCGGTTTACCAATAATCATCGGGTTACATGGTTGAGCCACAAAACCAAGACCGGAGGCTCGGCGGGCGGAGACGGGATCCGGGCACGCCAAGAAGCTTCGATGACGGCGGACGCATGGCAGGATCGCAGGGCTTGCGTCCGGAGGACGCGGTCTACGGCGAAGGCGTGGCTGTGCGTTGAAGATGAGTGCTACATGACCTATTTGCCCCTGAGGGGTTGTATCACAACATAAGTGCTAGGGGTAGTGTGGTCTTTTGCCTGGCCCGAAGGGGACTCATATATATTAGCTCTATGCTTTCCAGGCAAACCATCCATCCGGACTGCTTTTCATTTCCTTGCTCCATAGGGTTAGAATTTTCCTCCATTTGTAAAGAATCGGACCTCCGAGCGAATGGAAGCTTGCATGGTTGCGTTGATTCTCCGCTTGTAGCTCATTTGATTTTCGTGTCTTTTTCGAGCTATTTTCATCGGTTTTTCGTGCACGACTTGTTTCTTTGATTCTGAGGTGTTTCGGTTCGGATTTGTTGGTCGGAATCATGGATAGTTGCCTCATGTATCTTTGTGCTTGATCTTGATCCCCCAAACTCCGAATTCAGCCTTTGATTGAAGGATTTCGGTTGGACCCTAAGTTTTTTGTCGAACTCTGTTTCGATTCAATTCCCGACGATTTAGTTCATTTGAGGACCCACGTTTTGGGACATAGCATCCCCTAGGGATGCTTCACACCTTGCCCAAATCATTCCTCAAGAGCTTCAGCCATTTGTGAGATCCATGGACGGGTAGGTGGTTTAGCTCTTTCGGTTTCATGCTCGAGCTGCTGTTCCCGCGCCTGGCGGACCGTCCGCGGGTAGCAGGTGGACCGTCCGCGAGGTGAAGTTCTTCTAGGTGTTCTTCATGTTCTACGCTAGCTCTTGAGCACTCTCTTTTCGATACGTTTGGCTAGCTATTCCTGGCCAGAAGGTGTTTGGTGGACTGTCCGCCCAGAGGTCGCGGACCGTTCGTGCGGCACGAGTTGCTCCCGAACAGTCCGCGTGTAGGGTACGAACCGTCCACGTTTGGGCGTGCGCATCTGGTGGTTCTGTTGCGATTAACGGATTGTCCGCCCATGGGTAGCGGACCGTCCTCCCGGTGTCCGCGGACCGTCCGCCCAGTGTCCGCAGACCGTCCGCCCCTGGCTACCGCACCGTCCGTCTTGCACTGTGCAGAGTTGCTAAGTCCCTTGCTTCTTTGAGTTTCGCTTTCTCTTTGGGATCATTTGGGGTTTGTTCTTAGGGTTGGTAGGTCCGTTGTGACTACGTGACCTTGGCAAACTCGTGTGGGAATCCTTGGTTGTGAATTTGGGGTATAGGCCGAGTTCTCTCTTTGGAGAAGAATTTTCATCGGCTTCCATTCACTCCCCCCTCTCTGGTCGCCTAGTCGGTCCTTCAAATGGTATCAGAGCTGGTTACGGATCTTCGTGATTCTTACCAGTCTAATATCCAAAGATGGCGTACCAGGAATGGGGTTCGGGTCCTCCACACTTTGATGGGAAGAACTACCATATGTGGCAAAGGCAGATGGTTGCTTTCCTTCGCGGTAAGGGTCAGATCCTGTGGGATGTCATGGTGAACACAACTTATGTTCATCCGGTGAACTTCCTTACTCCAGTATCGAGGGACATGTTCGACGCCAACAACAAGGCGATCAACTACTTGTGCCATTCTTTGTGTGAATCCGAATTCCAATGGGTTCGGACAGAGGATTTGGCGTGCAAGATTTGGGAGCAGCTAAAGAATGCTCATGACAAGAACGCTCAAGTTCAGGCTCAGCTCTTTGCGACCTACCGGAGAGAGTACGAGATCTTGACTCATCTTCCCAGTGAGTCCATAGATGTCATGTTTCAGCGTTTCACGATGATCGTGAACAGCATGAGGGCTAATGTGGTCGTGCTCCCGTATGATGACCATGACAGGGCTGTCAAGCTCTTGCATTCTCTGGATTGTACCATGTGGAATGGGAAGGTCGAGTCCATTCTATAGTCGGAGAAGTATGAGACCCTCATGGTGGACGAGCTGTTTTCCAAGCTCAAGTCGTCCGAGGTGGACCGTGGGGTGCGTGCAAAGATAGAGAACCCGACTGATCCGTATAGTCTGGCTCTTGTATCTGGTTCAAGGACTAACACTAACATGTCTTCGAGAGAATTTTCTTTGTCTTGCCTTGTGTCCATGCTAGATGAGGAGTTTGACATGCTGGGCGAGGAGGACCACACGTTGTTGAGCAGGCGGTTCGAGCGCATGTACACGAACAGGAAGAACGCTCGGAGGAGCTCGAGCATGTGCTACCGGTGCGGGAAGCACGGGCACTTCATCGCTAAGTGCCCAGAAGCCATGGAGGTCAAGCCCGAGCACAAGCACCGTTTGAGGACCGACCACAAGCACCGCTCAAGGGACGACTACAAGGGAAAGAACAAGTCCGGGCGGAGGCCAAGGAAGAGTGGTGGTCACAAGAAGAAGGAGCAAGCAATGGTTGCCGATGCGAGCGACATTAACTCAAGCTCCTGCTACTTTTCATCGAGCTCAAGTGATGAAGAAGAGAACCGGCACAAGGGAAAGCAGTCGGGCAAGAACATCACCGGGTTATACTTCGCCGCCCAAGATTTTTGCGGCATGGCACATAGCTCCGCAAGCAAGAAGAGCAACAAGGATGAGTCGGGCTCTGACTCCGAGGAGGAGGTAAACAATAGCCCATCCTTCTTGATAGCGAAGAATGCTAGGTTGAATGACTTGCTTGACAACCGTGATGATGTGCTTAAAAAGACCAACAAGGAGAAGAGGGAGTATAGGTCTTTGCTTGGAGAGGCTAAGGAGAAGGTGATTGAGCAAGAATCTTTGCTTGATGATGCTAGGGCTCCAATAGATTCTCTTAAGTCTACTCCTGTTGTGACCAATGAACCTGAATGCACTGATTGTTCGACTTTTCTTGGTGAATTGACTATGCTTAAGGAGAAGTATGCCTCTAAGGTTGAGGAACTAGATGTGCTTAGGGTTGAACTAGAAGAGATGAGATCTAGGCCCTCCTTGCTTGGTGCTTGCACTTCTTGTCCGATTTTGCATGATAAACTAGATGTTTCTCTTGCGTATGCAAGATCTCGAGAGGCTCAGCTCAAAGCTCCTATTCCTACTATTTGCTCTACTTGTGAAGTAAATGTTGTGAAGAATATGGAGCTTGCACACTATTGATCGCTTGCAGGATGAGAATGATGAGTTGAGAAAGTTAATGGGTTGGTTGTCTAGTCATGAGCCTCACTTGAGTATAATGAGCGAGACATACAAGTGCCAAGATGGGGAAGCGCTTGGGGCAAAGAAGGCTGCTGAGGGAAGTGGTGAGAGTGATATCCCAGAGCCACCGACCCACCACAAAAATGCCTTCATCCCTAAGCCGAATCATCTTAGGAACCGACTAGACACAACCCTAGCTCCACCCGTATTTCCTCCACAAACCAACAACTTCCAGAATCCCATCAAGTTCAAGAGTGTCTTGGGGAATTAGTTTTTTGGGAAGAAGGGAGAGAAACTGAGTGAGGAGAAATCGAGTGAGAAGAAACTAGAGCCCAAAGAGAACCCAAAACCAAAGCCAAAACCGAAACCCTTCCATTGTGAGCATTGTGGGAGGGATGGGCACATAGCTGAGTTTTGCTTCAGGAGGAAGCGTGAGAAGAGGTTGGCTAGAGAGTTGGCCAATAAGGATCGGTACCGCCCTTCTCGTGGTGTGCATAAGCCTATGTTGGTGGCGAGGGGTGAGGGTATGGTGCGTACCATTTACCCTTGTGATAGGCACGAGTTTGTGCCTCGTGGTGAGCCACCACATAGAGAAGGTGGTAGGCGTGTTGGGTTTGGGTGTGGTGAGTTTGCTGGATGTTCCTTTGCTCGTGGCCAATACGAGTATGGGGGGAGCGATCGCAGCTTTAGGTCCCAGAGGAGCTACGGGCCAGGGTCCAAGGGGACGTGTGGGTGTTCCACCTGGGAGAGATATGATGGATTTTGCTAACCCCACATTTGAGCAAATGGTGAGGCACTAGTTTGATTCGTTTTGTACTAACCCCAGCGTTGAGTCCTTTGCTCACTCTCGCTCTCGTTTTTGGTTTTGCAGGTGGGAGGCATGGAGGGCTTTTTGTTGATCGACTCCGGTTGCTCTCGACACATGACCGGAGATTGAAGTTTGTTCTCCAGCCTCACCTCGGTGATGACCAAAGAGTATATCACTTTTGGGGATAATGGGAAAGCTAGAGTGCTTTCAGTGGGCACGGTGAAGGTAAGTGAGTCTGTGACTCTTAGGTGTGTTTCTCTTGTCAAGTCTTTGGGGTACAATCTTCTCTCTGTCTCCCAACTTCTTGATGAGAGTTTTGAAGTCCGTTTCAAAATGGGCTATTCTCGTGTTTTGGATTCTCGAGGTGATCTCGTGTGCACGATCGTCCCCGAGGGTCAAATTTTCAGAGCCGATTTTTCTCAGTGTGTTGGCTCTTCTCGTTGTTTGGTTGCTGGTGTTTCGGCGGAGCTTTGGAAATGACATAGGAGACTAGGTCACTTGAGTATTGACTTGTTGTCACACTTGAGTGGGCTAGGATTAGTATGAGGATTGCCAAAGTTGAAGTACCAAACGGACTTGGTATGTGCTCCATGTAGGCATGGCAAGATGGTCGCCGCCTCTAACATCCGTTATGACAGAGAGGCCACGCGAGCTATTCCATATGGACTTGGTTGGTCCAGCTCGTGTGTGCTCGACGGGTGGGAAATGGTATGTCCTTGTGATTGTGGATGACTATTCTCACTATGCTTGGGTGTTCTTTTTGACTGACAAGGGGGAGATGTTTGGTTTTGTGAGGGATCTAATCTTGAGGTTGAAGAACGAGACATGGAGATGTTGTTCAAGCTATTCGTAGCAATAATGGTAGTGAATTTAAAAACTCTCATTTTGAAACCTTTTGTCCTGATTTTGGTCTCGAACATCAGTTCTCTTCTCCCTATGTGGCTTGTCAAAATGGTGCAGTTGAGAGGAAAAAACGTTCCCTTTGTGAGATGGCTCAGACGATGCTTGATGAGCATATGACTCCGAGGAGATATTGGGTGGAAGTGGTGAATACCGCTTGCCATGTTGGGAACCGAATTTTTTTGAGGGCCTTCTTGAACAAGACGTGCTATGAGCTCATGCACGGGTGAGCACCTAGAGTGAGCCATTTCAGGGCTTTTGGTTGTTGGTGTTTCATTCTCAAGATGGGTAGGCTTGATAAGTTTGAGTCGAGGTCTTCCGATGGGATTTTCTTGGGTTATGCTAGTCTTTCTAGAGCATTTCGTGTGCTCAGCCTTGATACTAACCTAGTCATGGAGATTTGCGAGGTGACCTTCGATGAGACACAACCATGCAATTCGTCTGTCTTTGAGTGTGCAGGTGATGACGAAGTTGGCAAGAAGATCTTTGAGGACGAGGAGGATGATGCTGGAGAGGATGACGGTGATGATGGTGAAGCTCCAGCCACGCATGTACCCTCTACTTCCACTACGACCACTATGGTGCAGGATGGCCCATCCCCTACACCGCCTACGATTCAGCAAGATCAAGTGGAAGCAGCTGCTGAGGGGGAGGTTTTCTCTAGGCCAGAGGCACCGAGGCGCGTACAAGTTGATCATTCACCCTTAAGAATCATAGGTGACATCAATGAGCGTACGACACAGTCGAGGTCTAGAAATGCTTCTCACTTTGCTCATTCTTCTTTTGTTGCCACCTTTGAGCCGAAAGACATTGGGCACGCTCTATCTGATGCTAATTAGGTGAATGCCATGCATGAGGAGTTAGAGAATTTTGAGAGAAACCAAGTGTGGGAGTTAGTGGATCCACCACCAAATTGCAAACCTATTGTGACAAAATTGGTGTGGAAAAACAAAGAGGGATAAAATGGTGAGGTGGTGAGGAACAGATTGAGGTTGGTTGCTCAGGGCTATAGTCAGAAGGAGGGGTTAGACTATGAGGAGACATTTGCTCATGTAGCTCGTTTGGAGGCAATTAGGATCCTTGTAGCATTCTCTGTGGCTAAAGGGTTCAAATTGTACCAATAAATGTGAAGACTGCCTTCTTGACTGGGTTTTTAGAAGAGGAAGTTTATGTGAAGCAACCACCGGGCTTTGAGAGTGCTGAGTTTCCCCACAGGGTGCATAGGCTGAGAAAGGCGTTTTATGGGCTGAAACAAGCTCCTCATGCGTGGTATGGTCGTTTGAGGGGGTTCTTGTTCAGGAAGGGGTTTGAGATGGGCAAGGTCGATAAGACTCTTTTTCTCCTTAGGTAGGGTGATGATATCCTAATTGTTCAGGTATACGTGGATGATATTATCCTTGGCGGCTCGTCTCACTCTTTGGTTGCGAGGTTTGCAGAGGATATGAGCAAAGAATTTGAGATGTCTATGATGGGAGAATTGCAGTTCTTTCTCGGGCTTCAGATCATGCAGGCAAAGGAGGGAACCTTTGTGCATCAAGCCAAGTACACGAAGGAAATCCTCAAGAAGTTCAAGATGGACGACTCGAAGCCCCTGTCAACACCGCTGAGTATGACTACAATGCTTGACGCGGACGAGGACGGAGTGCCCGTGGACTAGAAGGAGTACCGGAGCATGATTGGCTCCGTCTTGTACTTGATGGTGACGAGGCCAGACATTTAGTTTTATGTGTGTCTGTGCTCTCGTTTTCAGGCATCACCGAAGACTTCATATCGGCAGGCCGTCAACCGGATCTTTAGGTATCTTCGATACACTCCTGAGCTTGGTCTTTGGTACTCGGCGTCCTCTTCCCTTTCGCTTCTTGGTTTTTCGGATGCCGACTTTGCGGGGTGTCGAGTTGATAGGAAGTCGACTTCGGGGACTTGCCAGTTTTTGGGATCTTCATTTGTTTCTTCCTCTTCTCGCAAATAGTCTAGTGTAGCTTAGTCTACCAAAGAAGCCGAGTATGTTGCTGCCCCTAGTTGTTGCTCCCAGCTGCTTTGGACACATACACGCTGAGTGACTTTGGTGAGGAGTGTTCCCATGTACCTCTCATGTGTGATAGCACGAGTGCCATTAGTGTTGTCAAAAACCCCGTGCTCCACTCCAGAACCAAACACATAGAAGTGAGGTACCACTTCCTCAGAGACAATGTTGAGAAGGGAAACATAGACCACATCCATGTACCTACAGAAAAGCAGCTTGCTGATATCCTAACCAAGCCTTTGGACAAGCTACATTTGCTCGTTTGCAAGGAGAGCTTGGAGTTGTTTTTCCTTCTTGAGCTTCGGTTGGGAGGGTTGATGTATATATGCATGTTGCATTTTCAGTTTTTGTATCATATCATGTTTGCATCTTTGTATCATAGACTGCATTTGTAACATATGCCATAGAGATGTGCTTCTCTCATATGCTTTGGTCACCATGATATGCTAGAGATGAGATTATGACTTTTCTTGTGATGCTCATAAGATGTATATCTATGCTTTTGGTAGCTTTGGGATATATATGCTTGTGGATGCCTTCTTTTTGTAAAAATGCTATATGATCCTCTCTTGTGGGTATAATGCCTTTCATGTTCATTTTGGGTGCTTATGGTTATATCTTGCTTAATTTGTGCTTGGAACCATGTTCTTTTCATTTGGGATCAAAGATCCATTTATCATCATGAATGTTTAGCCTACATGCTACCTTGTGGAGAAGCCTAAGATTCTTTTTGCCGCAATGGCACTTCATGTACCATGCTTAATTCGTAAATTATGAAATTGGTATGTGAGATGCCTATGCTTGAAGAATGTGCTTCCATGTCTTAAATGCTTTAAATTGTTTATCTTGGGTGCTAAACCGTTGCATGATGTTCACCAATGAGAAGTCTCATATCTAGAAGTAGACACATGGCTCGGTGGCTTTGACATCACATGAGATACCTTGTAGGTGTTTGTGATGACCTTGTGATGAGAATTTGTGACCTTGCATGAAGTTTGTGAGTTATATGTTGTATGTGCTCCTTTTGCTCATGACTAGGTCCTATGCTCATGAGAGGGAACTTTTAGTGAAAAATGCTTTATTTTAACCATGGCTATGTCACTTGCTCATATGAACCTTCCTATCTTGTTGGCGATGCTTGTGCTCAAATTGTGACTACCTTGCTTGTCCATGTCTCAATTTTAGCATGTTGTAGTGCTCTTTGTATATTTGAGAAGCACATGCTTGCATTTCTAGACTTGATTCATGCATTACCAACAAGGAGGAAAGTACCCAATTCATGTTTCCAGGGGGAGTTTTGCGTCAAGGAAAGAATGAGGAACCAAGTTGAGAAGCACCTTAGTCCGTGTGTGATGAGTGATTGACCGGATGGTTTGAAGCTTTGTGTGTGTAGTGTTGAGTTGTGTTGTGTGTGTTTTATTTTGTGTATTTACCTTATTGTTTATGTGGTGTGTTGTCAATGCACTCGTGAGGAGTGGTTGACAATGTTGGGTGGACTGACTCTTGGCCTAGTATTGCAGGTGTTGGTTGCGGCTTGGTTTGCGTTGGTGCAGGTGAAGAACGAGCGCGAAAGGTCTTAGCCTTGCGGGGCCTCCGAGGAGTGGAGAGACAAGTAGGCTTGGTTCGAGGGACCCGATGGCCGACGGGATCAAGTGCGAGCCGCATGGTGCAAGAAGAGCAAGACGAAGTCGTGGACATGGAGCCGGTGCATCGGTGGTGGCCAAGTCAAGGAACGAGGCAAGGCGAGTAGACCGTCCGGCGCCGGAGGTGAAAGGCTTGGCGGGCTCGACGCTTGGCGTGGTGAGGCCGGGCCGTGTACGCGGGGGTTTGGTGGTTTGGCCACAAAACCATCGGAGGAGGGTTTCTCGGTTTGGGCCTCGAAACCGAGCCCGAGGGCTTGACGTGACGGAGACGGTATCCGGGTGCGTCGGGAAGCTTCGAGGCGGGCGACACGCGGCATGATCGAGGTGCTTGCGTCGGGAGGACGTGAAGGCCTGATGGATGCGCGGCCGTCCGATGGTGAACTTCATGTGTTGACTAAAATGCCCCTGTGAGGGCTTGTGTTGTACTCCTAGTGTAGGGGCACTTCGGTCTTTTCCGGAGGGCCTATATATAGGAGGAGGGGGCTGAATTTTCAGCTAACTCTTGGGCTAGAGGCTGCTGTACTCTTTCGTTTTGGGGTGCTTTGGGAGAGAGGGAGAGAGGGGAAAGTGGCTCTTTGATTGGAGCTTTTTGCCATCTTAGATTTGGTTTCTAGGAGCGGCTTGTAATCGATTGGACAAGATATTCATAGTGATTTCATCCTCTAAATCTTGTGCCAATCTTTCTATTTCCGAATTTATTTTATTGCTTTTTCGGAGCTCTTTTTGTGCTATTTTCGTGCTTGTTTTTGGTGCCTTTGTTCTTGGTGTGATTCCGCGGATTTGAGTGGGTTTCTCCCCGGATTTCTTTGAGGGAAACATGGATGGATGTCTAGTGCATCTTTGTGACTGATCTTGTGCCTCAAACGCCGGGAAACCACTTCGATTCAAGGATTTTCGTTCGGTGCTCTAGCTTTTGGTGGTGTTCAAAGGATCCGCGATTCCCGGTGATTTAGGGAGTTAGGAGATGAAATTTTTGGGGTATAGCATCCTTGGTTGACGCTTTACATGTCCCCACACTCTTGTCTCAACAGCTTCTATCGTTAGGGAGATCCGGTGATGGATTGGGAGTGTTGACTTTCGGGGTCGAGCAGTTTTCAGTTCTATTCGTGCCTGGCGGACGGTCCGCGAGGGCCAGGCGGACGATCCGCGTGTACAGTGTTCTTCGCGTGTTCTTCGTGTTCTTGCTCGGCTTTGCTTTCGATCCGATTTTGTTTTGGTTTTTCGTTGCAGCCGGTTTGCGGACGGTCCGAGCTCCAGTAGCGGACGGTCCGTGGCCCGCGCGGACGGTCCGCCCGGTCTTCGCGGACGGTCCGTTTTTCTCGAGTCGATTCTGGTGGTTCTGTTCGCTTTAACGGACGGTCCGCGGCTCGGGCGGACGGTCCGCGGCAAGGGTGCGGACGGTCCGCGGTACCTGCCCGACGGTCCGCGCGGCCATCGCGGACAGTCCGCCCTGCCCGGCCGGACAGTCCGCCAGAGCCTGGCTGCTTTGCTCTTTGGTTCGATTCCTCCCTTCTTCTTTCGTACTTCCACGTGTGCTTCAAGGAATCGTTCCTAGGACTTGAGGTTGATCCATAACCTCATTGTTTTGGCGATTGGTGTGTGATTCGTTCCATCACTTGTGCGTGACCGGGTTCTTTGAGAAGAATTTTTACCGGCTCCTATTCACTCCCCCCCTCTCTAGTCGCCATCCGATCCTTCAATTGGTATCAGAGCCGGTTGTGGATCCTTTTGGCTCTAACAAGTCTTGAATCCATAAGGTGACTAGAGGAAAGAGGTGCTTTTGCTTGCGACCTTGGTTTGCACGTTTTGAGTCCGACGATTTGGAGTTGTGCCCTTGGAAAACCATAACTTGAGATACCTTCAGTAAAACGGGCATAACTTTTCGCTCGGTGCTCCGTTTTGGCTCAAATATTTATAGCGGTTTCGTGACTCCATTTGTAGGTGATCCAAAATCATTTTGGGGTCTTCAAAAATTCAGAAAAAAGCAACAAGATAATTGAAAAATCCTCATTTAAGTCTCTTGCGGCTTTGTCTTGTTTCTTCTGGATTTTCTCTAGACTTCATTTCACCTTATTTTGAGCTGAAAATTTTTTTGTGCCTCTATCTTTGGTGCTCCTTGTTCAGTGGTAAACTTTTGGGAAAAAGATAAGATCCTTTGCTATTGAACTTGTCAGTAGTTGTTAGAGAATTGAGGCATTTTGAGTGCTTTCTTTGCATCGTTGCTTGTTCATCGAGTTTGCTTTCGGCTAATCCTAACTGATACTTTGATTATGGCACCAAGTTCTTCTCCTTGTGGTTCTTTGAGCAGGAGGAGTATGGCGGTTGAGGCGGAAGCCGGAATGGAGGAGATGATATCTCTCATCGAGGACTATCGAGATGGTGACATCAAGAAAGGCGAGCTCTACCACAAGCTAGGAGGCATGAACCAAGGTACACTTGCCAAAGTTATCTTGATCCTATGCAATAGGTTGGATGATTGTGAGTGTGATTGTGGAGACTTGCATAGGAGAAACATAGATTTGTGTGATGCCTTGTGTAGGAAGAATGAGAAGATGAAATGCTCTCTTACTAGGTTGAAATGTGGTATGGCTCTGTTAACACCAAAATTTAGTAGGGAGTCTGACTTGTGGGTCCAGCTCGGTGAGGAGTCCGTTTGGTGGAAGGAAAGGATTTTTTCAGATGTATTCGGCAAAGAAGTCTGCGGTCGGCTATCTGCTCCCGTTCGGCAAAGGAACAGTTGACCTGATTTTGCGGGATTGGACGGTGACGTGGCTCAAGCAGGAAGGACGAATGGATGGATAGGCGATCAAGCTTAGAGATAAGTTAGGCAGCGAATCCATTCGAGATTGTACATGGCAGGGTATAAATATGAGCCCTGAATGTATGTAATACAAGACAATCATTCTTCAATACAAACCGGCCTTACGCCAAACCCTAGAGTCCTTTTGTCGTGTCGTCGAGTTCTTCGAGAGGGTTCATCGATCCGTCAACCTCCGTGAGTACCGGCAACCTTGTATCATGTCTAGTATCATGCGGTGTATTTAGATTTGATGCAAGTAGTCTTGTTACCATGCTTCGTGTCATGCGGTAGATTCAAGCTTGGTTCAAGAGGGTTTCTTGTTAGGTCATGAGCCATGCGGTAGGCTAAGATCTAGCTTGATGCTAGTTATCGGCTCTATTGGATTTTGGCAAGATCCAATAGATTCATTAAGTTATCCCATGTTGCTTTGAGTTTTTACTTTATGTTTAAGTTCATGTAACACCTTTTGCCCAATCTAGATGGGTTTGGATCGGCTTTATCCCTCTCGTGATCCTTGTACGAGTAGATTTTGTGTTTTAGCACGTGGATCTTGTGCTTTCCGATAGCCGAAACCGAATCGATCTAGGTTGTTACGTGTTGCGGGTTCAAGCTTGCCAATGTTGGTATAAATCTTGAAAGAACTGAGTATCATGCGGTAGATGCAGGTTTTTGGGTTGTTTTGGAGCTAGTCATCCGGTGGAATAGATTTCAAATCAATCTGATAGATTTATTCGCTTGGTAATGTTCGTTCCTTCTTCATGGACCCCGAATCGGTACATTCGGCCGTATTCGGTTATGTTTCTTCACGAGTAGAACACGTGCGTAATTCATGCTTTAAATAACGTGTGCTTTTAGCTTTCCATATTTAGATTGTATCATGCGGTGGATAGATCTATTTGTGGAAAGTGGTATGATTTTCATGCAAGTTGTATCATGCGGTGGATAGATTTGCTTGGTGTCGTACCCGACGGATTTTTAAGTACCTAGACATGCGGTAGACTAGTGCTTTGGATCTATGCATGCTTATTTATTACATGTTTACGTTCGCGCTTTACTTTATCCATTTATTTAATGTTAGTTATCGTGGGGATCGGTCATGGCCTTGTGCACGTACATCTTTGGTCAAACAAAGACCGATTACTGTCATGCTTACGTCATCCATTCGGCAGTGTTACTTTTCCTTTTATAAGTTCCCGAATGGCTTTCAGTTTATTGACAGGTAGCTTTCTATAGCTATGTGTCATCCCATCTGGCTTTATAGCCGTAAATATGGAACTGTCTGGTATCACCCGGCAAGTTCCAAGCTTTGGTATCTAACTGCTTTATCTTTTGTTAATTTTCAGGAAAAATTGACTGGCATGTCTCGTGATTCTTTGCGCGTGTAAAGCCAGCTTGTTCGGCTTGCTGTGTGTCTGGCGCTAGGTGCACATTTTGCGTCAACACGCTTTTTGGCACGCCCAGTGGGACACAGCCGAAAATATCAAGATGCCTGAAATCGCGAACATAATGGATGTCAACATTGAAGACCTCTCTCCTGAGCAGCGGCAGTAGCTCCAGGACGTCGTGGATCAGTTCTAGCAGAAGTGTCTGCTGTCCTTTAAGAAGAACAGAAGTGGCGTACCCTACTTGAAGAATGACATGCCCAGGGTATTGTTGCCAGGGGAGAGCGACGCCACCACCATGCAGGAGAAAGAGGAGTGCCTGCAAGCGTTCCGGGATTCTACGGATCACGTTTTGAGCAAGCACCACAAGGCTTTCCTTGGGGCGTTCTAGCAAATGATGGTGGTTGTCTTTGGCCCAGACATGGAGCAGGCGTTCAGTAAAGCGCCCATCTAAGGGGGCACCGTGGAATTGGGCGAGTCAAGCTCTCAACCACCATTACGGAGCCAGCCGGTCCAGCTTCCTCCTCAGAGTGCAGGGAGTCAAGCTTTCCATCCTCCTCCACAAGGCGCGGGAGGACAGCCATCTCAACCCCCGCTGCAGGCAGCAGGAGGACGACCAGTTCAGCCACCACCACAGGGCAGCACAGGTCAACCTGTGCAACAGCCGAACCCGTACCAACCCACGTACGGGGACTTGGCATTCGGCTCGCCTGGGGCCCCGCTCGCTTCCGGCCACAGGATTACTCCACCTAGCAACTGGCTGCAGAGAAATCTCTACGGCAGAGGCTACCACGAAGTGGGGAACTACGGTGCCATAGACGCCTTCCCGCATCCGGGTTACGCACCAGCTGCAGGCACACAACAGGTGACGCCCTGGCGCAGAAGATGGCCGAATTGATGCAGAATCAGTTCGGCCTCAAGCCAAAGATGCAGGGACCCGCCTACAAGCCACCGTTCCCAGAGTGGTACTTCAACGTGCTCCTCCCGCCAAGGGTGAAACCTCCAACGGAGTTCATGAAATTTTCCGGTCAAGACGACACAAGCAAGGTGGAGGACATTGCTCGTTACCTGATGCAGCTCGGAGAATGCTCAGCTGAGGAGGCGTTCAGGGTCAGATACTTCCCCGGATCGCTGACAGGCCCGGCGTTCCAGTGGTTCTCGTCCTTACCCCCTGAGTCAGTTAGCAGATGGAAGGACCTGGAACGGAAATTCCACGCCCACTATTTCAGTGGCAGCTCGGAGAAGAAGCTGATCGACCTTGCCACCTTGAAACAGAGGCACAGCGAGACACCATTGGAATTTCTCAGGAGATTCAGGGAGGTTAAGGGCATGTGCTTCTCGCTCAACTTGCCGGATGACCGGTTGGCCGATATGGCCGTCGCCGGATGCTTTGCCGCCGTGCGTGAGAAACTTGTTTGGGATGGAGTTTGAAAACCCGGGCCGGTGTCTCAAAAGCTATCGTTGATGAGCAACCAGGCGTATGGTTTCAAGAAGGATGCCAGGTTTGGCAAGCAGCATGATGTGGCGGACATCTACAACCAGTTCTTAGACAAGGCCGATCTGATCGAGGATTCTGATGATGAACTGGATGTGGCCGCAGCCGAAATCATGTGGGGGAAAGAGCCCTTAACGATGAATCAGCGCTGGGTCAAATAGACCAAGGGCACCTATGATTTCGACATCACGAAAGCTGACAAGCTGTTTGAGCTCCTAGTGAAGGAAGGCCGAATCAGACTGCCTGAAGGGCATTCCATGCTTCGGCCCGATGGAGTCAATGGGAAACGTTACTGTGGCTTCCACGACAGAGATTCGCACTCCATCAACGATTGCAGGGTCTTCAGGATGAGGATCCAGAAAGCCATCCAGGAGGGGCACCTCAAATTTGACAACAACATGAAGCTGGATGGTCACCCCTTCCCTCAGAACATGGTGGGCTTCTCTGTTAACATGGTGACGGCTGAGGAGAAGGGAAAGGTCAAAGTCTTGACCTCAGCCAGGGCTAGACAGGATGGAACAGTGGACCCGGAGCGCCAAGTAACTCTGGAACAGGTGCATGGTGAAGCCCCCCGCATTCTCAAGAGCCACATCGAAATCGGGGAGTCATCCAGAGCCAAGCCCAGGGTGACCACGCGCATCCTCCTCAACAAGTGGCAGCGCCAGATGGAAAAAGAGCGTTACCAGAAGCGCAGATACGAGGAGGAGAAGCGCAGAGCTGAAGAAGAGGCACACAGAAGGGACCTGGAGCAATACACGCGCGAGCAGGAGCGCGCGCACTGGGGATGTGCGTTCTTCAGGCACTGTTGGAACGAGGGTTTGAAGCTGCCCATGCTGAGGAACTGTCCTGAATGCAGTGACAGATATTTTGAGTACAGGCAGGAGACTGCCAATCACCGATCCGTCCATGAGAGAATTGGGAGGATCCACCCTAACGAGGATCGGCGCCAAAAAATTGAAGTCATTGATCACCCCAGGAAGCGGCAAGCTGATCTAAGGTGGGCTGATCAAGAAGAGGATGAGGACGAGTACATCTAGCAGAAGGGGCAGTGGTGCCCGCCTGGCCTACGCAAAAGTCAGAAGAGACGGGTTCAACGCTTGAGGAACCGCGAACTGAGGCAGGCTGGGATCCAGACGAAGCAGGTGTGGCGTCCAAAGGGTCAACTTGAAGGGTCAAAGCGTTCGGCTCCAACATGCATGGTATATTTTCTGCCGAACGAATTCATGGCTCCCGCTAATCAGGTTGTGCAGGACGAAGCGTCCCTAGATGATGAGCAGATCGAGGGGATGATGGCGCAGCTGGTGTTAGCCAAGCAGGCCATCTTCGACAAACCAGCCAAAAATCGACACATGAGGCTTCTGTACTTAAGGGGATACGTCAATGGCAAGCCATTGACCAAGATGTTCGTCGCCGGTGGAGCGGCAGTCAACGTGATGCCGTACACCACCTTCAGGAAACTTGGCATGGGCCCGAGCGATCTGACGCCTACAAGCATAATACTGAATGATTTCGCTGGGAATCCTTCAGATACCAAGGGATGCGCTCACGTGGATCTGATGATCGGGTCCAAGACGCCGCTCGCGACCTTCTTTGTGATCGAAGGTAAAGGAGCCTACAGCCTATTACTCGGACGGGACTGGATTCATGCCAATTGCTGCGTCCCATCCACCATGCATCAGCAGCTTATCCAGTGGGTGGATGATGATATTGAGGTTGTCCAAGCAGATGACTCCGTGAGCGTTGCGAACATGGAACCAGCTTTCTGGGAATACCAAGGCATCGATTGTTTCTCAGCGAAAGAGTGGGGAGAAGGTCCTGTTGAACCTGTCAGCAGTGATCAACAGCCGATTCAAGCAGTCGGCTCTTATAGTAATTTTTAATGGAGAACCCCGTAGATGGCACCGATGGCAAGTTGGGGCGAGGATTTATGTCGGCTGACAAATTAGAAGAAGTTGACATCGGAAGCGGTGATAAGCCAAGGCCGACGTTCATCAGCGCAAACTTGCAGCCAGACTTCAGGGAGGAATTAATCAAGCTGCTTAAGGAATACAAAGATTGCTTCGCCTGGGATTATTCGGAGATGCCCGGATTGGATCGTTCTATCGTAGAGCATCGGTTGCCAATAAAATCTGGTTTCAAACCATACAAGCAACCACCCCGGAAAATCTACAAGGATGAAGTATTGGCCGATGTGAAGAAGGAAGTGGAAAGATTACTTGATGCAAACTTTGTTCGGCCATGCAGATATGCGGAGCGGATTTCTAACATTGTCCCTGTTTACAAGAAGAATGGAAAGATGAGGGTCTGCATAGATTTCAGGGATCTGAACAGAGCTACTCCGATGGATGGTTACCCCATGCCTATTGCCGATTTGTTGATTGACGCCGCAGCTGGACACAAAGTGATCAGTTTCATGGATAGCAATGCGGGATACAACCAAATCTTCATGGCAATAGAAGACATATCAAAGACGGCCTTCAGATGTCCTGGTCATATAGGCCTGTTTGAATGGGTAGTCATGACATTTGGGTTAAAAAATGCCGGTGCAACTTATCAACGAGCCATGAATTACATTTTTCACGAGTTGATCGGCAAAGTTGTGGAAATCTACATTGATGATGTGGTAATCAAGTCCCTAAGTCATGACACACATTTGGAAGATGTGAAGAGGACCTTGGAGTGCACCCGAAAGCATGGTTTAAAGATGAATCCAAACAAGTGCGCTTTTGGGGTATCAGCTGGAGAATTCTTGGGGTTTTTAGTCCACGAGGGAGGAATTGAAGTTGGCAAGAAGAGCATGAAGGCCATCGATGAAGTTGTTCCTCTAACTAACCTCAAGGAGTTGCAATCACTGCTCAGCAAAATTAATTTCGTAAGAAGATTCATTTCAAATTTGTCACAGAAGGTTTTGCCATTCTCTCCATTGCTGAAGCTAAAGAAGGATCAGAAGTTCACATGGGGCGACGAACAAGAAAAGGCTTTCGATGAGATCAAGCAATACATGAAGGAGCCACCAGTGGTGGTCCCTCCCCAACTGGATAAGCCTTTCAAGTTGTACGTGGCGGCCGATACCCAAACCTTTGGATCGGCCCTTATTCAAGAATTCGAAGGAAAGGAACAGGTAGTAGCATATCTTAGCCGAAAATTGCTTGATCCTGAGACCAGGTATTCGGCTGTAGAGAAGCTGTGTCTGTGCGTATACTACTCGTGTACAAAGTTTCGGCACTGCTTGTTGAATGCCGAACGCACTGTGTATTCCAAGTTTGATGTAACAAAACATATGTTATCTATGCCAATTTTGAACGGCAGGATTGGCAAGTGGATTTTGGCTTTATCAGAATTCGAGTTGAAGTTCGAATCGGCAAAAGCTATCAAAGGTCAGATCATTGCCGATTTTATAACTGAACATCGCGATCCGTCAATTGATTTACTTGAAATTACCCCTTGGGCTTTATTTTTTGACGGATCATCATGTGGTAAAGGTGGGGGAGTAGGGATTCTACTAATTTCACCTAGGGGTGAGATGTTTGAATTTGCCATCCCTATACAGCCCACTGTTACAAACAATCAGGCCGAGTACGAGGCACTGCTTCGAGGGCTTCAATATTTAAGAGAAGCTGGGGCCGTTTCAGTTGAAGTTTATGGAGATTCAGAGCTAGTGATCAAGCAATTGAACGGGCAATACGAGTGCAAAAGTGAAGCGCTGAGGAGTTACTACAAAGAATGCAGGGAAATCTTGAAGAGCTTCCCGTTGGTAACTCTACAGCATATTCCTAGGGAACATAATTAAGAAGCAAACAGGCTGCCTCAAAGCGCCTTTGGTTACAAAGAGAGTCAAGAAGCGTTTGCTGCAGAGGTATGTGCACTGGGGACGGATCTCGCAGGAGGTGATTGGAGGAAAGAGATCGTTGATTACTTGAGGGATCCATCCCGAAAGGTCTCTAGAAAGCTCAGGTACAGGGCCATAAAATTCGTTCTTCTGGATGACAATTTGTTCTATAAATTATTAGATGGGGTATTGTTACGATGCCTGGGTCCAGAAGAAGCCAAGAAAATGATGAGCGATGTGCACGATGGGATATGTGGAGGACACCAATCGGCCTACCGTATGAAATGGGTTATTAGACAAGCCGGGTGCTTTTGGCCGACGATATTAGAGGATTGCTTTGAGTATTACAAGGGATGTCAGGATTGCCAGAGGTTTGGAAATATTCAAAGGGTCCCCGCGTCAGCATTGAATCCCATCATTAAGCCATGGCCATTCAGGGGCTGGGGTATAGACTTGATTGGCCAAATTAATCCACCATCTAGTAAGGGGCATAAGTTCGTGCTTTTGGCTACGGATTATTTTACCAAATGGGTTGAGGCGATCCCACTGAAGAAGGTGACATCAGAAAACATGGTTGAATTTGTCAAGGAGCACATCATCTATCGGTTTGGAATGCCTCAGACAATCACCACTGATCAAGGGGCACAATTCGTGTCACTGGAGTTCAGAGAGTTTGCCGAAAGCATGGGAATCAAATTGTTCAACTCTTCTCCCTATTATGCCCAAGCTAATGGTCAAGCAGAGGCTTCTAACAAGATCATGATCAAGATGATACAAAAGAAGATCGACCAGAAGCCAAGAAGGTGGCATTCGGTACTCAGTGAGGCACTGTGGGCTTACCGAATGGCCCCCCATGGAGCTACGAAAACCTCTCCTTATGAATTGGTTTATGGGCACCACGCGGTTCTACCTTGGGAGATGCAATCAGATTCAAGGAGAGTTGTGTTACAGAAAGATTTGAGCTCCAAGGATTACAGTGGCCTAATGATGGACGAGCTAGAAGATTTACACATGATCCGTCTTAGAGCCCTGGAAAACATTGAGAAGGACAAACTGTGGGTTGCCAAGTACTATAACAAGAAAGTAAAAGTCAGGCAATTTGCGGAAGGAGATTTGGTTTGGAAAGCGCTATTGCCGATTGGAACTAAATATAGCGAATTCGGCAAATGGTCTCCTAACTGGAAAGGGCCCTTTCGCGTGGTCAGATGCGTCCCTGGTAACGCATACATATTGAAAACTTTACTAGGAGAGGAATTTTCCGCTGCAATAAATGGGAGATATTTGAAAAAATATTATCCTAGTATTGAAATTGATCGATGATCACCAGCAGTGGGATTACAAGCATCTGATGCAAGAGATAGCCGGCGCTCAAGAGCGAGGCCGCCTTCAGAACAAATACACGAACAGGAGAAATGGCCAGTGCCTAGATGCATTGCCCTTAGCACAAAAACTACATCACAACTGCTTCTTGCAGGTACACATCCAACAACCCTGGTGGTCGGGACCTCAAGGAGGTGGTAAGCAGAAGGCGTGGAGGAAGAAGCGAAAGTATGATTCAATCTTTTCTTTGCTTCTTCTTCGACTGCTCCCTCTTCAGTTGTACCAGGACCACCGTGACGGCAACTTGGAATGCACGGGGGTGACCATGGTTTGCGGCTTCCACCAAGCTGTCCCAGGCCGCTTTCAGGTTGTTGTACCTATCAGAGACATCTAAAACAGAGGAATGGGTGTTAGGGGCAAGAAATCCAAATGCGGGCACAAAGTCAAGAAGAAGTCAGGAGCATTTACCCCCCACTAGTGCCTCCAGGGCCATGCGACGCTCGCGTTCGGCTTGGCAACGAGCGGTAATGTCCCTGAGGCCATGCTCCAGGTGCCGAACGCGGCGGCGCAGTTGATGGCTGGTCCTCTGTTCAGGCGTGGCATCCTCTGCTTCGAGGGAGGAATCGGAGGAGATGTACTCAGGCACATCTTCGGTCCCGATGATTTCTTCAGGGAGCAAATCAAGGCTGAAAGAGGAAAAGAAGAAAATATGAAGCGCGAGATCATATGGAGAACGAGGAGTAGATCAAGGGAAAACTCACCTTCGAATCGTGTGTTTCTTTGGAGGGCTGCCCTCCTAGGGTTGCTTTCCTTTGTCCATGACCTTGGGGTTTTCTCCTCTGGAGACAGAAGAGGAAATGAGAAGTGATGGATGAGTGTGCGAGTGGATTTGCAGGGCATCCCGGCGGGCTATTTTATTGACCGAAGGGGTGCATTGGGAGTGATGACTGGCCAGCGTACACTATTGGAATACCAAGCGGCAGGGTTTTTTCCCAAATGCGAAGGGTTTTCACTTGAACAGTATTTACGGATTGCCAATTCAGGGATCTTTTGTGGATTTTTGCGCCAAGGGGCATCTGTTCTTACGTATTCGGCTCAAGGCAGTTCCCGGGTATGTTTGAGGAAAGATAGGATTCACGGATGCAAACGCAAAGAAGATCATCGCAGTACAAGCACAGAATTCAAAAGCTCTTTATTTATTGCCGATATTCAAACATCCCTGATACAATCTAGTCAAAGAGTCTGTTCAGCACAGATTGGGGATGAGTGATTTCAGCAATGGCGTCGCCATGGCCATCGAGGCGCTCCAAGATGAGCTCGATCTCCTCAATGTCTTCTGGCGCGCCGCCCCGGAAGCCTCGTGGCCTGGTGGAGTAGTCGACGTCCGTGTGCGTCGCCATGGCAGCCAGGCCCAGGGTGGTGCCCAAGCGAACGCCATGGGTGGCCACCTCATCAACGCGGTGCTCCACCGCGGCGAGGCGCTCCGCCGGCGTGTCACAGCGGGCGTTCACCTTGTCGGCCAGCTGCTCCACCAGCATCTTCAACTGGTTGAGCTCGGCATCGCGGGCTGCAAGGTGCAAAAGGGAAGGAGATTAGCATCAAAAGCCGGACTGGGTCAAGGATTGATTTCAGAGCTGTACCGTCGATGGTTTCCAGCAGCTGCCTGCGCTGGTCTTCCCACTCCAACTCTGCTATGCCCGCCTTCTTGGAGACGTCCTCCAGTTCGCGCTGGGCCATCTCCACTTCCGCCTTGAAGCGGAGAGTGTCGAGTTCCCCGTAGGGCATGGGGGAGTGGCCGTCGGACTCCGAGGAGTCGTCCGGAAGGGGCTGATTGGCCGGCGCAGGGGACGGATTCCACTGAATCAACCTGAAAAGGAGATGATCGTCAAAGCAAAAGAAAAATCAAAGTTAAATCAAAGAAGAGGAATCGACGATCATTGCCTCCGCGCGCATTAGCGCTCCCCCTCCCCTCCGCCTCATCGAGGGCGCGGCGTCGGTTGAGGCGGCGCACCATGCTGTTCTGGGATGTGCACTGTTTGGGAAAGAAGAGGTGAGATTGGCAAAGATTCGAGAGCTAAAGGCTCGGTGGAGAGCTAGGGGCACCTACTGTTTCATTTATAGGTCTGGCAAGACAGATCGTGGCCTCAAGTCGTGGCTCTGGATCATGGCGCATATCCCAAGAAAATCGGAAGGTGGAAAGGTTTCCTTGACCAGACCGCCAATGGGTCGCTTGGAGTGCTAGGCTGAGTCGTGTTCGGTTGACTGGCTCGGCTGAGAGGAGTCAAAGTGCCATTCGGGTGTTGGCGTTTCTTTGCCGAATGGGTCGTTCAGCATTACGTTTGAAGGAGCGCAGAAGGAAAAGCGAAAACAAAATCTCAGGTAAAATTGAAAACCTAAATGCCGAATGAAGCTTACGGGTGGGGAATTGACCCGAGCGTCTTGGTTTTGAGCCGCCATTGGAGATTTGAGCTTAGAATAAGGGGATCTAGGGTTTGGATCTAGACGAGGGCTCCGGCGGATTGCGAAGAAAGAAGAACAGGTGTTGACAGATTCGATTTGAAAATGTTCGTGGCTGGAGTCAATTGCGGAACAAAATCACTTTTATCCCGCAATTGAAGGGGCATGTGTTAACACCAAAATTTGGTAGGGAGTCTGACTTGTGGGTCCAGCTCGGTGAGGAGTCCGTTTGGTGGATGGAAAGGATTTTTTCAGATGTATTCGGCAAAGAAGTCTGCGGTCGGCTATCTGCTCCCATTCGGCAAAGGAACAGTTGAGCTGATTTTGCGGGATTGGACGGTGACGTGGCTCAAGCAGGAAGGACGAATGGATGGATAGGCGATCAAGCTTAGAGATAAGTTAGGCAGCGAATCCATTCGAGATTGTACTTGGCAGGGTATAAATATGAGCCCTGAATGTATGTAATACAAGACAATCATTCTTCAATACAAACCGGCCTTACGCCAAACCCTAGAGTCCTTTTGTCGTGTCGTCGAGTTCTTCGAGAGGGTTCATCGATCCGTCGACCTCCGTGAGTACCGGCAACCTTGTATCATGTCTAGTATCATGCGGTGGATTTAGATTTGATGCAAGTAGTCTTGTTACCATGCTTCGTGTCATGCGGTAGATTCAAGCTTGGTTCAAGAGGGTTTCTTGTTAGGTCATGAGCCATGCGGTAGGCTAAGATCTAGCTTGATGCTAGTTATCGGCTCTATTGGATTTTGGCAAGATCCAATAGATTCATTAAGTTATCCCGTGTTGCTTTGAGTTTTTACTTTATTTTTAAGTTCATGTAACACCTTTTGCCCAATCTAGATGGGTTTGGATCGGCTTTATCCCTCTCGTGATCCTTGTATGAGTAGATTTCGTGTTTTAGCACGTGGATCTTGTGCTTTCCGATAGCCGAAACCGAATCGATCTAGGTTGTTACGTGTTGCGGGTTCAAGCTTGCCAATGTTGGTATAAATCTTGAAAGAACTGAGTATCATGCGGTAGATGCAGGTTTTTGGGTTGTTTTGGAGCTAGTCATCCGGTGGATTAGATTTCAAATCAATCTGATAGATTTATTCGCTTGGTAATGTTCGTTCCTTCTTCATGGACCCCGAATCGGCTGTTCAGCCGTATTCGGTTATGTTTCTTCACGAGTAGAACACGTGCGTAATTCATGCTTTAAATAACGTGTGCTTTTAGCTTTCCATATTTAGATTGTATCATGCGGTGGATAGATCTATTTGTGGAAAGTGGTACGATTTTCATGCAAGTTGTATCATGCGGTGGATAGATTTGCTTGGTGTCGTACCCGACGGATTTTTAAGTACCTAGACATGCGGTAGACTAGTGCTTTGGATCTATGCATGCTTATTTATTACATGTTTACGTTCGCGCTTTACTTTATCCATTTATTTAATGTTAGTTATCGTGGGGATCGGTCATGGCCTTGTGCACGTACATTTTTGGTCAAACAAAGACCGATTACTGTCATGCTTACGTCATCCATTCGGCAGTGTTACTTTTCCTTTTATAAGTTCCCGAATGGCTTTCAGTTTATTGACAGGTAGCTTTCTATAGCTATGTGTCATCCCATCTGGCTTTATAGCCGTAAATATGGAACTGTTTGGTATCACCCGGCAAGTTCCAAGCATTGGTATCTAACTGCTTTATCTTTTGTTAATTTTCAGGAAAAATTGACTGGCACGTCTCGTGATTCTTTGCGCGTGTAAAGCCAGCTTGTTCGGCTTGCTGTGTGTCTGGCGCTAGGTGCACATTTTGCGTCAACAGGCTCATTGGAGGTCTCGTGCTTTGAATTCTTGCACTTCTTGTAACACCATGCATGCTAAAAATGATGCTTTGATTGCTTCCATTGCATGCTTGAAATCTGAAATTAAGGTGTTAAATTTCATAGCTTCTTTGCCTTGCAAATCTTGCGATGCCTTGTGTGCTGAAAATGAGAAATTAAAAGATGAAGTTAATTGGCGCAAAATGCATGTTGAAGCTTTTAGAAGAGCATGCGACAATCTTGATTTTGAGAATGATGAATTGAGATCATCTCTTGCTAACTTGCAATCTGAAATTGACTTGTTGAAATCCCATGCTTCTATGCCTTGCAACTCTTGTGTTGTTTTGAATGATGAGCTTGATATGGCTAGGAGTAAGATTGCTTTGTTAGAGACAAGTGCTTCTCTACCATGTGTTTCTTGTGAGTCTTTGCATGCTGAAATTAATGAATTAAAATTGACTCACACCAAATGTGTAGATGATCTTGAGCATGCTAGGGCTGAAATTTGTGATATAAAATCCATGCCTTGTAGCAAGTGCTCTTTGTTTCTTGTAGAGGATGCTTTCCATACTTCTTGTGATAATGATGATGATGATGCTTTGATGGGTGTAAATGATGATACTTGTTCATGTGGTCTCATTTGGACTTCATGCATTGATTTGGAAAGTGAAGTTTTGGCTTTAAAGAAAATGCGCGATGATATGAGCGCCAAGTTGGTTGAGCATGATGAGATGAGTGCCAACCTTGAGAAAGAAAATGAACTCTTGCGTACCACATATGCTAAATGTATTGAAGAAGAAATCAATAATTTGAGAAATATGACATGTGGTACTTGTGAGCGCCTCAAGTCTCAAAATGAGGTTTTGCGCACAAGGTGTAAGAGTCTTTGTGCCAAGGGTTTGGATTCTTGCTTCTCTTGTCACTCCGATGTTGATGCTTCTAAATTTGCTTCTTCTAAACCAGAGTCGACTTCTTCTCTTGAGTGTGAGCCTTGGAATGGTGGTAAGTGTGCTAGTGCTGTGGATAGCTTTCCCATAGCTACTCCTAAGCTTGTTGCTTCTTCCGGTGTTGCCCAAGGTGATTTGAATGGAAAGGGTGCCTCCCACATATTTGGAACTCATATTCCCAAGCTGAGATTCCAATGCACCTTTTGCAAGAAGGATGGGCATACCATTGAGTTTTGCTTTCGCCGTGTGAAGCACGAGCGACGTGTGCGTGCCAAAGCTTTTAAGAAGCCACGTAGCCTTTCTCATGGCACGTGTGATTCTAATGTGGGCACCAAGTTGGATGTTGGGGTTGATGCTTCATGCTCTAAGTCCCAAGGGACTTCCCACTTACAAGAGAATGGTGATTCATCCACTCGGACCGTGCCTCTCGATAGGCCTTTGTACCATTGCTCTCACTGTGGGAAGGATGGGCATCAAGAGAGTTTTTGCTACCGCCGGTCAAGGAGAATACGATGAGGAGGTGCCTCTAGGCCTTTGGTTGTTCATAGCCCTTCTCATGGCATGAACACTTGTGAGCCTAAGAAGGCGCGATTTGTGGATGGGTTTTATGACACTCTTTCTAGTGAGTTAGGCCATGCTCGTGGACATGCTTCTAGTGTTTCTTGTGTTGGTTCGCGACATGCTTCCCGTGGTGCTGGTTCTTCTCCTACGACCTCGAAGGATCTTTGCCTTTTTGCTTGTGGTAGCACTCGACTTTCCTCGCGAGTGACTTCTTTGAGGCATGGTTCCAAGGGTGTTTGAAAGACTTTTCATTCCAACCGGCATTTGCATCATGCTAACCCACATGATACGTTGTGTGCACCACTTACCCGTGTGACCAAATCTTGGATTCCTAAGTACGTGCTTGCTAACCCTTTGGGATCCAAGACTCGGTCTTTCTCGTCTCCTTGTGTGTAGGTATGGAGACACGGTTGGAGAACATGAGCTCAATGGAGACATGATGGTTCTCCACACCGTTTTGGATGGCTCTTGAAAGCCTTTGTACACATGTATAGTGAGTTTTCTTTTCCCCTTGTCCTCTCTTGTATATACTTGTGTCTTGCTTGTGTGAAAACCATGGTAGGCTAGCCACCTTGTTCATGATAGCTTTGTGATCTTGAATATCTATCTTGCTATCTTTGTATGATTTTATGGTGGGTGATATTTATGAACATCATGTCATGCTTTATGGTTGATTGCTCGGTTATGTCATGTTGTTCATCCATATCATTTTTTGTCTAGCTCGATGGTACCTTTGTTGTTAGCATGTTTGTCCCCCATGTATATCTTGTCATGCTAGCTTTGTAATATATGTTGGTGGATGATCCATGTGATCTTGTATCATGCCTTTGTTCAGTTCTTGTATATTGTTTGGCATGTTGTTCTTTGGTATCATTTTGGTTTAGTGTTGTACCTTGTTGACATACTTGCTTGCCCATGCTCATTCATATTTGTAGAATCATGTTACAATGCTCTATTTATTGTCAATGCATTGTGTAGCATGTTGTGAGCTTTCCTTGGAGTTTTGGGCTTGTCTTCTCTTCGGGTTGTGTTGTTGTTCTTTTTTTGGTTGGTTTTAGAGTTTTCCTTGCTCTTTCTTTTCCTAGCTTTTGCTTTGTTAGTTGCCCTTGTTTGAGGGGGATCTTGACTTCTTTTGATAGGGAATTTGATTCCAAGAAGGGTTGTGGCTTTTTGGACAGTCTTTGTAATCCTTCAATTGGTATTCCTTCTATGGTATTCAATTGGGATCTTTGCGGTTTTGCAATTGGTACTTTTTCTATGGTACTCAATTGGGACCTTTGGTGGCTCTTCTCTCGCTTGGAGCGATTCTTGGTTGGTGTGTTCCCTCGTGAGCTTTATTGGTGTTAAGTCAAGTTCCTTGTCTCCCTATGCATTCTGCATTGCATTTGTATCATATATCATGATGTATAGACTTTGGTAGGTTTGACATTTGTGTCTTGCATTCTGTCATATATCATGTTCCTTTTGATGTACATATCTACCTGTGTTGCATTTGTATCATATTGCATTTTAGGATGATGAGCTTCTTCCATATGCCTCATTTGAGTTTCTTTGGCTACTTGTGAGATATTGGTCATGTGTGTGGAGAAATGGCTATGTGAGGCTATGCTCTTGGAATATTTGAGATATATGTGTTGTGAGATAGCCTTTTTGAATCAAATGTTAATCTTGACTGAATTTGATGAAATGTGCTCCACTCATGTATAGTAGTATATCCATGTCACTTTTTGGTTCAAATGTGCCTTTCATGCTTAGATTGTGCTTGGATGTCTCTTTCTTGCATTTGGGCCAAAGGCCGATATCATTGTGAATGTTTAGCCTATGTTGCATTCATGGAGGAGCATAAGCTTCTTTTTGCCGCAAAGGCACTTCATGTACCATGAAATGATTTAATCTTGAAAAGAAGTGTGTAATGCTTGAAAAATGCTCCATCCATCATGTTTATGCTTAAAATGTCTTATCTTTCACACATGGGTGCAAAACATGTTGCATGATGTTCACCAGTGGAGAAGTCTCCCCGAAGTGGACACATGGCTCATGAGCTTTAACATGACATGCTTTGCTTCATGGGTGTTTGCAATGATCTTTTGTTGAGAATTGGATATCCTTGTATGATCTCTGGATGATATGCATGTTTTTGGCTAGAATATGACATGGATAGGCTTTTACATTTGAAGTGAGCCATCTTTTGATATAATTATTCAAATCTGAAAATTTGCTTTGTCACATGCCTATATTTCCATATATTACTTGTGGCAATGCTTTGACTATGTTATGATCCATATATGTGCTCTTTGTCTCATTTCTAGCCTTTGTCACTAAATTTGGCCTATTTGAGAAGCTCATGTAGATGTTTATATGCTTTGTTTTGCATTTCTGCATTTTCACCTTGATTCATACATTGTCAACAAGGGGGGGAAGAGGTGAGCTTAATGAAAAATTCAGAAAACTGCATTTAAAATTTGGGAGTTTGCTCCACATGTTCAGGGGGAGCTTGCATTTGTGTAGGGGGAGCTTTGGTGAGTCTCCTTTACTTGCCTGAGTTGTGCTTTGGTGGTTGCTTTTTGCTCTATCACGTGTGTTTAGGGTGAGCTTTGTATGCTCTTTGTCCCTAGTGCATGTGTTTAGGGGGAGCTTGTGAGCTTGGTGTGCTCTTTTCTCTATCTCATGAGTTTAGGGTGAGCTTTGTATGCTCTTTGGTCCTAGTTCATGTGTTTAGGGGGAGCTTGTGATTTTTGTGCTTTTGTGCCGGTGGTGTTGAGCCCCTTTGTGCCTCTTCTTGAGGGATCATGCATTCTTGTCTCGGTTGTGTCGAGCCGTTGCCCATGTCTTTGGGGACCGAGACATTGAGTTGGGCTTTGTGGTTTCTCTCATGCCAAGTGACCTTGTTCTTTGCTCTTGTGTGGTTTTCTTTCACTTGGATCAGGTGTTCGGTCTTTGCCCTCTCAAACCATTTCTTTGTGCTCACATGTTGTCAATCCGCTCCTCAAGGGGGAGAAATTTGGAAAATCAAGTTAATATGAACCTTGATTTGATGGTGATGAGCGGTTGACAAGTGTTTTGGTAAGAGTTTTATGGCACTTTGGGTTGAGCATTTTGGTTTGATGGCTTTTAGGGATTGCATGTTGGTAGTGTGTCTCTTCGTTTGCGCTTAGCCCTTGTGCTTGCTTTGGTTTCGAGAGGAATTTGTTGGAGCATGCTTTTATCCCTTCTCACTTCAAGTGGCCTTTTGTTTTCTTGTTATTGGCTTTGTGGCGCTTGAATGAGTTCTTGTTTGCTTTTTGACCGTCTTTTGTCAATGCACTCATCAAGGGGGAGATTGAGGAACCAAGTTGAGAAGCACCTTGGTCCGTGTGTGATGAGTGATTGACCGGATGGTTTGAAGCTTTGTGTGTGTAGTGTTGAGTTGTGTTGTGTGTGTTTTATTTTGTGTATTTACCTTATTGTTTATGTGGTGTGTCTTGTCAATGCACTCGTGAGGAGTGGTGGACAATGTTGTGTGGACCGACTCTTGGCCTAGTATTGCAGGTGTTGGTTGCGGCTTGGTTTACGTTGGTGCGGGTGAAGAACGGCGCGAAAGGTCTTAGCCTTGCGGGGCCTCCGAGGAGTGGAGAGACAAGTAGGCTTGGTTCGAGGGACCGGTGGCCGACGGGATCAAGTGCGAGCCGCATGGTGCAAGAAGAGCAAGACGAAGTCGTGGACATGGAGCCGGTGCATCGGTGGTGGCCAAGTCAAGGAACGAGGCAAGACTGAGTAGACCGTCCGGGCGCCGGAGGTGAAAGGCTTGGCGGGCTCGACGCTTGGCGTGGTGAGGCCGGGCCGTGTACGCGGGGTTTGGTGGTTTGGCCACAAAACCATCGGAGAAGGGTTTCTTGGTTTGGGCCTCAAAACCGAGCCCGAGGGCCTGACGTGACGGAGACGGTATCCGGGTGTGTCGGGAAGCTTCGAGGCGGGCGACACGCGGCATGATCGAGGTGCTTGCGTCGGGAGGACGTGAAGGCCTGATGGATGCGCGGCCGTCCGATGGTGAACTTCATGTGTTGACTAAAATGCCCCTGTGAGGGCTTGTGTTGTACTCCTAGTGTAGGGGAACTTCGGTCTTTTCCGGAGGGCCTATATATAGGAGGAGGGGGCTGAATTTTCAGCTAACTCTTGGGCTAGAGGCTGCTGTACTCTTTCATTTTGGAGTGCTTTGGGAGAGAGTGAGAGAGGGGAAAGTGGCTCTTTGATTGGAGCTTTTTGCCATCTTAGATTTGGTTTCTAGGAGCGGCTTGTAATCGATTGGACAAGATATTCATAGTGATTTCATCCTCTAAATCTTGTGCCAATCTTTCTATTTCCGAATTTATTTTATTGCTTTTTCGGAGCTCTTTTTGTGCTATTTTCGTGCTTGTTTTTGGTGCCTTTGTTCTTGGTGTGATTCCGCGGATTTGAGTGGGTTGCTCCCCGGATTTCTTTGAGGGAAACATGGATGGATGTCTAGTGCATCTTTGTGATTGATCTTGTGCCCTCAAACGCCGGGAAACCACTTCGATTCAAGGATTTTCGTTCGGTGCTCTAGCTTTTGGTGGTGTTCAAAGGATCCGCGATTCCCGATGATTTAGGGAGTTAGCAGACGAAATTTTTGGGGTATAGCATCCTTGGTTGACGCTTTACATGTCCCCAAACTCTTGTCTCAACAGCTTCTATCGTTAGGGAGATCCGGTGATGGATTGGGAGTGTTGACTTTCGGGGTCGAGCAGTTTTCAGTTCTGTTCGTGCCTGGCGGACGGTCCGCGAGGGCGAGGCGGATGGTCCGCGTGTACAGTGTTCTTCGCGTGTTCTTGCTCGGCTTTGCTTTCGATCCGATTTTGTTTTGGTTTTTCGTTGCAGCCGGTTTGCGGACGGTCCGAGCTCCAGTAGCGGATGGTTCGTGGCCCGCGCGGACGGTCCGCCCGGTCTTCGCGGATGGTCCGTTTTTCTCGGGTCGGTTCTGGTGGTTCTGTTCGCTTTAACGGACGGTCCGTGGCTCAGGCCGGATAGTCCGCGGCAAGGGTGCGGACGATCCGCGGTACCCTGCCGGACGGTCCGCGCGGCCATCGCGGACGGTCCGCCTCGCCCGGCCGGACGGTCCGCCAGAGCCTGGCTGCTTTGCTCTTTGGTTCGATTCCTCGCTCCTTCTTTCGTACTTTCGCGTGTGCTTCAAGGAATCGTTCCTAGGACTTGAGGTTGATCCATAACCTCGTTGTTTTGGCGATTGGTGTGTGATTCGTTCCATCGCTTGTGCGTGACCTGGTTCTTTGAGAAGAATTTTTACCAGCTCCTATTCACTCCCCCCCTCTCTAGTCGCCATCCGATCCTTGAAAGAAAAATTTGGGAGCAAATGCATTTGTTCAGGGGGAGCCTGCATTCATGCTTTGGGAGCTCTTTTTTGCCTGAATTTTAGTTGTGCTTTTTTGCTGATGGTGTCGAGCCCTTTTGCCTCACCTTGAGGAGTCGGCAATTTTGGAGCATTTTATCTCGGTTGTGTCGAGCCATTTCCCTTGCCTTAGGGGACCGAGATTTTTCTCACTCAAGTGATCTTTTCTTGGCTTTTGTTTGGCTTTTTATCACTTGTTTGAGTTTTTATTTTGTTCCTTTTCTTTTTCTCTTTTCTCTAAATTGGTTACTTGTGTGTGTTGTCAAGGCACTCATCAAGGGGGAGATTGAGGACTGGAGCGTCTGAGGACCGGTGGATAGTCGCTCCTGGCTGTAATGAGTGATTGACAACGTGGTGTGGACTGGCTCTTGGCCGAGTATTGCAGGTGCAGGTTGTGGCTTGATTTGCGTTGGTGCAGGTGAAAAGTGGGCGTGAAAGGTCTATGCCTTGCGGGGCCTCCGAGGAGTGGAGAGACAAGTAGGCCTGACTCGAGGGACCCGGTGGCCAGCGGGGTCAAGTGCGGGTCGCATGGTGGCGAGAAAAGCAAGACGAAGTCGTCGACCGGAGCCGGTGCAGGGTAGCAGCTCACGACCGGAGTCTGCACGCGGGGTTTGCGGCGGTTCACCAGAAAACTGTTGGGTTACTTGGTTGAGCCAGAAAACCAAGACCGGAGGCCCAGAGGGCGGAGACGGGATCCGGGCGCGCCAAGAAGCTTCGATGTCGGCGGACGTGTGGCGGGATCGCAGGGCTTGTGTCAGGAGGACGCTGTTTGCGGCGAAGGCGTGGCCGTGCGATGAAGATGAGTGCTACATGACCTATTTGCCCCTGAGGGGTTGTATCACTACTTAAGTGCTAGGGGTAGTGTGGTCTTTTGCCTGGCCGGAGGTGACTCATATATATTAGATCTAGGGTTTCCAGGCAAACCATCCACCTGGACTGCTTCTCATTTCCTTGCTCCATAGGGTTAGATTTTTCCTCTATTTGTAAAGAATCTGACCTCCGAGCGAATGGAAGCTTTCATGGTTGCGTTGATTCTCCACTTGTAGCTCGTTGGATTTTCGTGTCTTTTTCGAGCTATTTTCGTCGGTTTTTCGTGCGCGACTTGTTTCTTCGATTCTGAGGTGTTTCGGTTCAGTTTTGTTGGTGGGAATCATGGATTGTTGCCTCGTGCATCTTTGTGCTTTATCTTGATCCCCCAAACTCCGAATTCGGCCTTCGATTGAAGGATTTCGGTTGGACCCTAGGTTTTTGGTTGAACTCGGTTTCGATTCGATTCCCGGCGATTTAGTTCATTTGAGGACCCATGTTTTGGGACATAGCATCCCCTAGGGATGCTTCACACCTTCCCCAAATCTTTCGTCAAGAGCTTCAGCCGTTTGGGAGATCCATGGACGGGTAGGTGGTTTGGCTCTTTCGATTTCAGGCTCGGGTTGCTGTTCCCGTGCCAGGCGGACTGTCCGCGGGTAGCAGGCGGACTGTCCGCGAGGTGAATTTCGTCCAGGTGTTCTTCATGTTTTTCGCTGGCTCTTGAGTGCTCTCTTTTCGATCCGTTTGGCGGACCGTCCGCCCGGAGGTCGCGGACCGTCCGCACGGCACGAGTTGCTCTCGGACAGTCTGCGTGTAGGGTACGGACCGTCCGCGTTTCAGGGTGCGCGTCTGGTGGTTCTGTTGTGATTAACGGACTGACTGCCCGTGGGTAGCGGGCCGTCCGCCCCTGGCTAGCAGACCGTCCGCCAGGCACTGCGCAGGGTTGCTAAGTCCCTTGTTTCTTTCAGTTTCACTTTGGCTTCGGAACATTTGGGGTTTGTTCCTAGGGTTGGTAGGTCCGTTGTGACTACGTGACCTTGGCTAATTGGTGTGGGAATCCTTGGTTGTGAATTTGGGGTATAGGCCAAATTCTCTCTTTGGAGAAGAATTTTCATCGTCTCACATTCACTGCCCCCCTCTGGTCGCCTAATCGGTCCTTCATTAGCTTATTATCATCACGAATAAAGTCACAACCTTGTTTTTACCTTTGGTAAAGTTACAAAGTTTGTGCCATGATGATATATGATTATAATTGCCACTTTGTTTATCTTTGTGTTTGTTTTATGCATGATTAAGATTGTGCTCTCTTAAAATACAAATCTGAAATTATCTAAATGGTAGCTTAATTTTTAGCGGAGGTTGTGATAAAAATAAAGACCCATAGTCTTTTATGTGCTCTCAAGTTTTAGATGGATTAAAGATAATTTTTATTCTTAAAAGTAATGCTAACCTTGTAAGAAATATCACTTACGTGTTGCTCTACCTATCCAGAGCCATACATATATATTTGAGTGCACAAACCTTAGTGTACAAGATTTATTTTTGGGTGAGTTATTTCAGGCCATGATTTCTATGGCCCGAGACTAAAAAGCTGGTCATTCCGTTTTTGCGTATCTATCTTATTGCTAACCTTTTATCCGTGCATTGTGTATCCCCACATCGGAGATCTCACAAACCTCGTCGGATATCCACCCTTAAAACAAAATATAATGTTTTGTGATTACCTCCTTGACCACAACCTATCATTGAGTATGGATCATCAATTCAAGGAGGATCGCAAGATGGTGCCAAGATTGAAGATTTCAAGTATCTCTCCAAAGGAAAAATATTTCCGGTACCTACCTTATTTCTATTACCTCTTTGCCGAGGATGAGCAATGTCTAAGCATGGGGGAGGAGGTATGTACAATGTAATTTTAGAGTTCAAAGGGGAGCAAATAAAAAAATGAGTATAAAAAAAGAAAATAATATATGTATGAGAAAAGAAAAAATAATGAGTATGTGTAAAAATAAATTAATTGAACTCCCCGGTTCTCTAAAGTTCATTAGGAATTTCAAGTTTTCAAGATTAAAAGTTCCAAACTCATTTTTCCAACCATGTGCAATCCGATAACGAGGACTTCCTTTGTGCCTCGGGATCACTCTTTGCCATTTGCACATGTCCACCTATCTCAAGTGTGTGTATTTTTCTCTCCCCCTCCTTGATATAACATTTTTTTCCAATGACCTTTTTGAAGAGTCTCGGTAAGACCATGAGAAGCTTGTCTTGTTTTGACAACATCTCATTTATAATGTCTTGGTAGGACTAAACTTTCCCAAAAAGCACCATATAAAGCCTACCACATATATATGTTATGAGAGGGAAAGGAGTAGAATAAATAGGCTCGAGAGACAAGATGAGATGAGAGTACATGAGCAAGATGCAAGATGATTTAAATTTAGGAACTTGGTTTAGCTCATTTTCATCTAGTTCTTTATTTCAAAATTTCTGAGATCCATTTGAATTTTGGGAGCATGTCAATACTTGTGGGATAAACTTAATTAATCTACCCTCCATATGGATGAAGGCTAGTACATTGTGAAACTTTAACGAATTAAATTTTTGAGAGCATTGTGTTTTCTCATGTATGATCAAGTGCAAGGTTTAAACAATGAAGGGCAACGATGATATCCATCGAAGGCTTACTCGAGGATGAGCAAGGTTTAAGCATGGGGGAGATGTTGACGGTGAAATTCTGTCAACCTAGCCATGATTTTCCCTTCGGTGTTGGCATGAGTTTTATATCTTATCCATTGGTACTAAACCCCTTGGTATAACAAGTTCGTTCGTGCATGTCGGTTTTGGAGTTTAGTGTGTATGCAGGATTTTAGTGTTGAAAGAAAGACTTCTAGGATAAGTTCATCAAGCACTTCATGACAAGACCTTGAAGCCCGATACAAGTCAAGCAACGAAGTAAACATGACTCCGAGAAGCCCAGGCACCAAACCCGAGAAGACGAAAAACTCCGAGGACTCAGTCAGAAAACTGTCGAATCTTGCGGACAAGGAGCTTCATCCAATCCGAGGATAAACTAACGACAAGGGCCAACATGAATATCAGGGAAGACTCTAGAAGACTCGAGAACCAACACCGGGCAATGGAGGCCGCGGGCTGGGCCGAAATGTGCCCATGCCGGCCGGCCTAGCCCATTTCATGGGCCAATCGTCCCTTCTTTGACCTAGCCACCATTCGGGCTATTTATTGTCCCGAGACTAGGAGCCACGGATCCACTCATTTGTCATCAGCCGCCGAGGAGCAGAGAAGAGAGGGACACCATCTCGGAGAGGAGAGGGTCAAGCTAGTTGACTAGGATCTCCCTAGCCGGCGTGGGAACCTTGCAAGGAAGACCACGTCGGAGTTCCCAGAGCTAGAAGCAAGATCAAGGTAGGATCCCGGTGGTGATCTTGATTCATGTATCATGTAATGTTGAATTATCAACTTGCAATCCGATTTCTAGTGATCGAGTGTTTGTCCTACGTCTTTGACTTCAATCGGCTTTTTGTATCTTAAGATCTATTCTCGAGATAGATCACCGAGGATGTTCTTGTAGTCGTGGTTGCTAGAGGTGCATGCCTGACCTTCCGAGAGATTTCAACTTGTCTTTGGACTCACCCTAGACTAACCCGCACAAATAGGGGTGCGTTGTGACGGAGCGGTGGCTCCAAAAGGCGGGCGTTTTCGGAATCGGACGGAAATCGTGATTTAAAGAAGCTTTTATGAGATTGAACTTGTTACTTCTTCTTTGCTCGGAACTTCAACGAAGGCTTCATCCAATTCTCTAGATTGGTTTATCTACCCCCCTCTATCTCTTGCTACCTCCGGTTTTCATAGATTAGATTCATTTTCATGATGTTCTTTAAGATTAGATGCATAGGATTCTCCTTTTGAACATTGAAGTTCTCGGCTTTGCACATTGTTCAATTATTGCATTGCATTGCACATTGTTCTAGAGATTCGATACCTTGGGTTCACACTTGAGGGAAGAAGGGTCCCTTGACTACGACAGAGGACTTGTCTGCTTGCAAGTCCACTTGAAGTTTAACAGGAATATACACCGTCAACAATGAGAAAGTGAGGGATTTTGGAAAGGAGATTGGTTTCTGGGGAGGAACTTGTTACGCGAGGTTTCAAGAGGTTATCTGGATAGCACACGGGGAGGTACTAGATACCCTAGCTCACGTGCAGTCGAGAGCCGAATGAGGGAGGGTCCGGCCCACTAGGTGTGGCTGGCCCTAGCCTATTCTTCCAAAAGGCTGGCTTCGTGGCAACTAAGAAGAGAGAGCAAAAAGAAACAGGAAAACAAACAAGAAACACTCTATATACATACAACATGCAAGACTTTAATCAATTCAAGTTAATGACATCGATAACGTCAAATTCTTCGAGGTTAGGCATGTTTGGTTCAAGGAAAATTTTAAGTCTTTACCCATTTACTTTAAAGGTTTTTCCTTCTTAATCCTGTAGGACTACGGCCCCATGCGAAGCAGAATTTAAAACCGTGAAAGGTTCGTCGCATTTACTTCTAAGCTTTCCACGACCAAAAAGTTTAAAAGAAGAGTTAAAGAGTAACACCTTATCTCCTGGTTCAAAAGATTTCTTGTTGTTCCTCTTGTCGTGCCATCTCTTCGTTTTCTCCTTATACATCTTTCCATTGTGATATGCTTTATCTCTCCATTCCTCGAGTTCACTTTGCCTTTTGATTCTGGTGGTGGGGAGATCCATATGAAACTTCTTGATAGCCCAATGTGATTTGTACTCCAATTCCACAGGCAAATGACATGTCTTGCCATAGACCAATTGGTATGGTGTTATACCGGTGGGAGTTTTGTAGGCCGTACGGTATGCCCACAATGCTTTGGGAATTTTATCTTTCCATCCTCTTCCCATCTCGTGGGCAGTCTTCTGAAGGATGTTCTAGATTTGCTTGTTCCATGTTTCAACTTGGCCACTTGTTTGGGGATGATACGGGGTAGCGACTCGGTGCTCTACTCCTTGAGTTTTCAAGTATTTTCTGAGTTTCCCATCAGTGAAGTGGGATCCCCCATCACTGATGACTACCTTTGGTACTCCGAATATGGGGAATATTATGTCATGGAACATTTTTTGTGCTTCGAGCAGCTGCTGTATGACAGGGTATTGCTTCTACCCATTTTGACACATAATCCACTGCCACTAGTATGTATTCACAATTCCTTGACATCAGAAAAGGTCCCATGTAGTCAATCTCCCAAACATCAAAGATTTCGACTTGAAGATTGGTGGTGAGGGGCATGGCATATCTTGTACTGATGTTACCATGCATTTGACATTTTGGGCACCTTTTCACAAAATCCTTGGCATCCTGGTACATAGCAGGCCAAAAGAAACTACACTGCCAAACATTTGCATTGGTATGGAATGCTTCATAGTGTCCTCCATATGCTGACGAGTGACACCTTTCTAAGATGTCATTCACTTCCCATGATGACCGCAACGTCGTATGAGATCGTCTGCGCATATGCGGAATAGATAGGGTTCGTCCCACATATGGAGTGTACTCTCGTATATCAACTTCCTCTTATCTCCTCTGGGTGGCGCATATCCTGATGCTATAAAATTGACAATGTCTGCATACCAAGGATCATTGTTGTGTACCCTGAGGAGTGTATCATCCCTCAAGAAATCATTAATTGGCAGCGATGAATCATGCTCTAGATGAAGCCCTGATAAGTGATCTGCCACTTAATTTTCCACTCCTGGTTTATCCTTGATTTCTATGTCGAACTCTTGGAGTAGTAGAATCCATCGGATCAATGTTGGCTTTGCATCTTTCTTGGTGAGGAGGTCATTGATGGCGGTGTGAACTATAAAAACAATCACCTTGGCCCCTACTAGGTAGGACCTAAACTTGTCTATTGCAAAAACCACAGCTAGGAGCTCTTTTGGTAGCATAATTCAGCTGAGCACCATTGAGAGTCTTGCTAGCGTAGGCTATAGCATGGTGTTTCTTGTCCTTAGTTTGTCCTAAGACTGCCCCAACGACATAGTCGCTAGCATCAGACATGATCTCAAAAGGCAAACTCCGATCAGGAGGTTGGATAATTGGTGCTGAGATCAAGCCTTTATTGAGGGTATGGAATGCGATAAGGCACTCTTCATTGAAAACGAAGGGGACATCCTTGGCTAAGAGTTTGGTCAAGGGACGAGCAATTTCTGAGAAGTTTTTGATGAATCAATGGTAGAATCCTACGTGGCCTAGGAAACTACGGATGACCATGACATTGACTGGAGGTGGAAGTTGTTCACTAACCTCTATCTTAGCTCTATCCACCTCTATCCCTCTTCAGACACCCTATGTCTGAGAACAATCCCTTCTCTTACCATGAAATGACATTTTTCCCAGTTGAGGACAAGATCCTTCTCGGCGCATCTTCTAAGAACTTTATCAAGATTTTTGTGGCATACCGAAAAGGTCTTTCCATAAACCAAGAAATCGTCCATGAATACTTCCATGATTTACTCAATCATATCTGAGAAGATTGACATCATACAAAGTTGAAAAGAGGCTGGAGCATTACATAGCCCAAAGGACATTCACCGCTAGGCGTAGGTTCCATAAGGGCATGTAAAAGTGGTTTTATCTTGGTCATCGGGATAGATATGAATTTGGTGATAACCAGAATAGCCGTCTAAGAAGCAAAAGAAGGAATGCTTCACTAACCGTTCCAACATCTCATTAATGAAAGGAAGGGGAAAGTGCTCTTTCTTGGTGGCCTTGTTAAGCTTGTGATAGTCTATGCACATACGCCACCCTGTGTCGGTGCGTTCAGGGATGAGCTCAGTCTTATCATTGCGCACCACCATCATGCATCCATTTTTTGGCACAAATTTAACGGGGCTAACCCATTCACTATTGGGTACCGGGTAGATAATCCCGACATGAAGGAGTTTTAAGACTTCCGTTTTCACTACCTCCCTCATGTTGTTGTTGAGCTGACGTTGAGGTTCTCTTGAGGGGTTGTGTCGGGTTCGATGGGAATCCTATGTGTGCAAAGAGTGGGGCTAATTCCATTGAGATCTTGAAGAGAGTATCCTAGTACTGATCGATGGGTTTCAAGAACAGTGATGAGCTGCTGAGTTTCCACCTCAGATAGCTTATCACTGATGATCATTGGAGTTTCTCGATTCCCATGGAGAAACGCATACTCTAATCCAGGAGGAAGAGGTTTAGGCTCTATTGATGGTCATTCTAGTTTCTCGGTTGGGTCTCGTTTAAACGGGACATGGGGCATCATCCTTCTCCATGAAGAACGGATTTCCTCTTCAAAGTTTGGTTGAGCTAGCTCTGCTTGGGAGGTGGCCATTACCTCCTCTAGTAAGTCCGGTTTGGGTTCGGCTTCTACCGGGGTGTTTTCGGTTCTAAGGTAAGATACCAACAGGAAGTCATCACCGATCTTTAGCTCCAACTTTGATTTCCTTGGGGATTGCTCTAAGGTTTCATGATAGGTCTACCGATGATGATTAAATGAGTGTGATGGTCACGTAGATCAACGAAATGAAAATGAAGACAGATCTCGTGTTCCGTAAATTTTACGGGAAACACCCGAAGAATGCCTTGGCAACCTAATATCTCACATGAAGGAATGTTAAGGATATTTGAAGATCTTGAGAGAGAAGATAAGGTTGCTAAGGGTTTTACTAAGGATGAACTAATAATCTTGATCCCTAGGCTAGGTTCATACTCGAAATCATGCTTATTCCCCATGAGTTCACATCTAGTGTGCCTCATTTTGGTTGGAAATTTTATGACATCGATCGAGGCTTCCCCCCGTCCAACCATTCTCTACTCATGGTGGCCGAAAGATTTGTAATGAGCCTAAAATGCTCGGCTCGTTCCTCTGAGCAAGAGATAGGAGTTTCTGGCTACTTTTGTGCTTTTGGTCCCTCTACTCTTTGGTAATTCCAAGTATTCCCAAAGTCAGCAAATAGCTCACCGTAAAGCTTGTAGACGAAATCACATGAGGGGTCGTCAAACTCTCTATATGGTAGAAATGGTTCATCGGTGAACCATGTTTTTGTTAGAGGAGTGCAATCCTCTACGGATTGGATAGTTGGGAAAGTGTGTGTTACTACTCTATGGGTTTTGGTTCTGAGAGAGTGTTTGGCATGGGTTCTTCTTCTTCGTCTGGAAATTTGTCAAAAATCCCCGTGTAGGGAGTGCTTTCTAAAAATTTTCCTAGAATCTCCTTTCCTTCACTAAGAGTCAAATGATAGAATGAGCCTCCAAATGAAGTATCCAAAAATTTGGCTGACTCGTCTTCGAGACCCATTCTAAAATGTTGTAGAAGAATAGGTTCTAGGATCCCAATGTCGGTTCCAGAGGCCAAAGAATTTGTGAATCACGTGTCACACCCTAGAATTTCCAATTTTAGGATGTGAATAGAAAGAATAATTAAATAATGATTTTCTCATAATTTTAAAATTTTTCCAACATTTATTTTCTTTACAGGAAATATAGTGTAGAAAAATTTTTGTTTGATTTTCTAAATCAAATAAAAAGTTGTGTGTGTTGCATTCATGCTCATGCATCTTGGTGCTTCTTGAGTGCTGAAGGTTTCAAAAATGTGTTTAGGGGCTGTCCAAATCCTTCTGAGAATTTTCCAGACTTTTCTGGAATTTAATCTCATTTTCCTTTGAGCTATTTCTATTTATTAGAAGGCCCTTAAATCTTTTTCATGAGCTCCAAACACTTTATTTGGATAGCTCATGTCCCAATGTGTCTCTGGGAATTTTTCTGGAATTTTTGAGATTATTAGAATATTTTCCGTGGCTTTATTGATTTATCTAGATATTTCTGGATTTATCTTTGCACAGGAAAATATTTCAAAAAAAGAAAAAGAAAAAACATTTCTTTCCTCCTGGGCCGTGGCCGAAGGCCCGACCCACACCTGCTCCAGCCCAGCGCGACCCATCTCGCCGCCCACCGCTTGCAGCCGCTGACATGTGGGGGCCACCTGTCATCCCCCACCTCCGGTCGCACCGGGCCGCACCCCAGCTTGGCCCGCACGCCAAGGCCGCCTCCCTCGGCCTTTTTAAGCTCCGCTGCCACCTCCTCCTTGCCCCCTTTCGTGAAACCCTAGCCGTCGAGCTCCAACTCCGCCGCCACTGAATCCTAGCTCGGCCGCCGCTCCTTTCGATCTCCGTCATCACCGCCTCCCCGTCGACGAGGAGACCACCCAGAGAACCGCAAGGAGGTGAGGAAGATGCTCATGTCGCTTGTTCACATCCTCGTGCGCAACGCCGCCCGGTTGCGCTCACCGGAGTTGGCGCCGCCGCGGCCGTCCGCCCCGCCGTGCTATGCGTCGTCGACGTCGCCCGACCGCTCGTACCTGCGCCCTAGATTGATCTTGCGCACCGTCTTCTTCACCCCTGCGCTTTCCGCACATCAAATCGTGCTCCGTAGATCGAATCCAAGCAAGCTCGCTGGAGCGCCGCTTCAGCCCCGCCGCCCGCGCGCTTGCGTGCATACGCAGCCGTCCAATGTAGAGCCGACGGTCCATATCTGTTCTGATCCAGGTCAACCAGTCAGCGTACCGGTGAACACGGCCATGCACTGCCCTTTTTGCAAAAGAAACCCTGATCTTCCTTTGTTTCACGCATATGGCCTCCCTCAGTTCAAAAGTAATTAGTGTTAGGCCCTTTTCTTTATGTTTTAAACCCTAGTCTTACCAGCTTTTCCACCCGAGGTCCAGCCTTTACCGTTTTTGCGCCGCAGCCCTTAGATTTTTATATGTAATTAAATGTTAGCCCTCGGTTTCTCGCAGTTTAGCCTCTGGAAGTTTAGATTTCCTGCAGAAAAGCCCCTTTACCTTGTTTTGACCGTAGAATGCACGTTTTAGCTCTGTTTTTAGCGTTCTTTATATCCACGCGATCGTCTTTAGGAGTAGAACAACTTTTTGCCCCTGTTTTGTTATGTTAGTACTGTTTGTTGACTGTTTATTATATTATTCCATTGTTTGCTCGTATGTGTATGATGTGGTGCCTAGAAGACGGTCCGTACGTGGAATGCGCTTAAGTTGAAGATTTCCAAGACCTTGAGCACTAGCAAGTGTTGGTAGAAGGCAAGTCCTTTCTGCATTCCCGTTGATCCTATTACAACATGCATTTTAATTACACTGTATTTATTTATTGCTCTGCATTAATATGATGGGTTCGATTATCTAAGGTCTTTCCTAGTGTTGTTATCCTATGACTTGATCAACCTGGGTTTACTTTATGTTGGGTAGAACTGGCTAGAGTTTTACCTTGGTTTTGGTTGGTTTAATGAACACTTATCAATCTGGATTTATTTATGCATGTATTCATATAATGCAAGAACACTTTATGCCTGTTAATCGGAACATGGAGCGACCACCCAAGAAAACAGTACAACCACAAGACATATAGCTCCGTCTTGGTTGAATAACTAGAAAACTTGGTGTTAGGTATGCTATTACCTGAAAGGGGTTGGGGGCTGACGGTAAGTGGCGTATAGACCTACTCTGGCCAAGAGTTGGGCTTGGCTAAGACACGGTACTCGCCAGGGAGCTTTATACGTTGCGCTGATCAGGTAACCTAGCGAGCAGCCTGCACTAAAGGATTTTCGTAAAGGCCTCATAGTGTCCCGATGCAATCACACCTCCGCAGTGTGGTATGATGCTTGGCCGGCATCACATGGTTGGGTTTAAAGTTCTTCGAGACTTTTACACGACTTGTAGGTAAAGATGTACAACCTCTGCAGAGTGTAAAACTAACTAGTTAGCCGTGCCCACGGTCAAGGGCGGCCTGGACCCTCACATGAGTAAACTATGGAAGACGAACTAAACTTGTTGCATTTACTTTTGTTTATGATGATGATGCTTATGTTAATCTCTAGGTTGGTATAAACTTACATTTGCTAGTAAATCAGCTTGCTTAATAAAATTTGACCAACTAAATTGCTGACCTGCTATGCAGCCACAAGTTTCCACCATAAAGACTTTGCATGTTGTTATAGAGTTTTCCCTTGTTGTGTACGACACGTGCTCATGCTTTTTGTTCTTTTATATTGCACCTACTCAACCCGGTTGCTGCTTAGACAGATATTTTGAAGCCTTTCCTGGAGAGTTCGATGGTTTCTAGGCGAGCGTGCCACCAGTCAGCTGCCTGTGGAGACATCCTTTTCTGCTGCTAGTACTCGCTTTGTTACGATTTTGAGACATTCAGTCATGTAATAAATGTTTAATACTTTCTCTATACGCTTTTACACTGTGTTTTGGTATACACTGAGTCAATGCATGTGTGTAACTTGATCCTGGCGCACATGTATTCTTGCATTCAGATTTGCCTTTAATTCCAGGTGTGACAAAGTGGTATCAGAGTTGTGTTGACTGCAGGACGTTAGCCTAGTTAGAAACTGGTCGAACTTAAGGATTATAATCATTTAGAAGCCATGCTTACTTCATGCTATGCTTTAATTCTATTTTTAATATACATATCCTTGCTTTTACCCTCATCCTTGGTATTCTACTTGTTATCTATCATATCTTGATCAAACTTTTCACTCTATGCTTCCTTGTTCTTGCTTTAAGAAACCTTTAGCCTTCATTCTATGCTCTCTAACCTTCTCCTATCTTTACCCTACCCGTGTTCTCAGTTGTTCTCAGTTATCTAATGACCCTATCATGTTCAAGCTAAAGATCTTCCTTAGGATCTAGGTTCTCTAGGCTCTATCCTTATGTAATCGCTAGTCACGACCGCGTTTAGGTGTGCTTAGTTTAGTGGTGTGTTTGAATTCTTGATCTTGTGTTAATGCTTGATTTGGATCTTTGATTGAGTGCAATGTGTTGTGGGTTGATAACCACAATGACATTGTTTAGTATAAGTTTGCTTAGTTGGGTTTAAACCCTGTCTCAACCATCCTTTTATCTTGCACCTTCCTAATCCTTTATTAAATCTTTACTCATCTACCTTGGAATCTATCTTGCTGCAAATCTGCACTCGTCAACCTTTGACACAGCAGTAGTGTTTTGATAATATCTCAAGCTACAGAGCTCCGATTGATGCAAAACAAGTTGGTTAGTCCACAAATTTCATAATAGATTTTTTGTCAGAAATTCAGCCCCCTACAATACATATCCTAGGAGTTATGCATGAAAATTGGATCTATCAGCATCTGTAAAACTCTGTGGATACATTGACTTCATTATTTTATATCTTGGGCTATAGACCTCTGTTTGAGGCAAATCTAGTTGGAGGAGTCCAGAAAGTTCATGGGTGTTTTTCTGTCCAAAATTCAGAAATTTTGGTTTCCTAGTTAGAAAGCTCTGATCGAGGTGATTCTAGTTGGACTAGTTTTGTAATTTCATTACCTTTTACTGTTCAAAAGCTCATAATTTTTGGTTATCCACGTGGAGAGTTATACCTGAATGTCTGAAGTCGATAGAATCTGTCTTAAACTGGAAGTCGGCACTGCTTAATCTTTTGAGCTTTTCTCTTTGTGCAATCATCTAAATCAATGTTCCTAACCCTCAGATGGTGAACACCAGATCCGGGTCAGGTGTTGATCAACCCCCGGTGACTCGTTCAGGGAGAGCTAGCAGTTCTAGCGGTGCACAACAACAAGGACAAATGGATCCAGCTATGCATCAGTTTTTCCAGACTCAGACGCAGCTCCTGGCGAACCTGGCCAACACTGTGGCCAACCTGCAGGCACAAGTCAACAACCCCCCTCAGCCACCACAGCAGCAGGCGCCCATGAACAAGCACAGGGAGTTCATGAGCCATCGTCCGCTAGTGTTCACCCATGCTGCAGATCCGCTGGATGCCGACGACTAGTTGAAGACTGTGGGCAAGATGCTCACTACAGCTTAGTGTGATGACAGGGAGAAGGTCCTATTTGCTGCAGGACGACTCCAGGGGTCAGCAAGAGCATGGTGGGATGCTTATGTGGCTGCTCATGCTACGCTAGACGCCATTACTTGGCAAGAGTTCACCAACAGCTTCAGGAGCCACCACTTCCTACAGGGTTGATAAAACTGAAGAAGCAGGAGTTCCTCTCTCTCAAGCAGGGGGGAATGTCAGTGGCAGAATTCCGGGACAAGTTCATCGAGTTATCTCGCTATGCACCAGAGGAGGTGGCAGATGATGCAAAGAAGCAGGAGCGTTTCCTGGAGGGATTGGCTGGACCATTATGGTACCAACTGATGTCTCACACTTTTCCGTCCTTCCAGCACCTGCTAGACAAGGCCATCTGCTTGGAGTCCATGCGCATAGAATTGGGAGATCTGAAGAGGAAGGCCACTACCTCTGTGCAGTTTGGGAGCAGCACTCGCCCCCGTTTCATTCCACAGCAGAGGACAACACCCCATGTTGGAGGTTCAGGTGGTAACTCTGGGCAGAATCAGTTTCAGTGGAACAATCAACCTTTCATGCACCCCATTCAAGAGTTCCAGCATTCCACTCCACAGACTCCACGCCCCAATGACCAGCAGTCTAATCAGAACACCCTAGCCGGAACCCTAGTGAGACCAAGTGCGCCAAGTACTCCTGTTGGTAATACATGCTTTAAGTGTGGAGAGACTGGTCACTATGCTAACAATTGTCCCCAGAGGAGCATCCAGAATACCCTAGTGCAGAGTCAGCTGAAGAGGAATGGAAACCAGACCCCGCAAAGCTCCAAGGGATAGCCAAACTCCGCGTGTGGTAGATTGAACCACGTAAATCCAAGGACCGTGTTTGGTATGTTCTCTATCGACACTACCCCACATCAATTCTACCCTATCGTTCTCAAAAATCTTTCTTAGTTCTTCCGAAGCTCGAGGACGAGCTTCCTTTTAAGGGGGGTAGATTTGTCACACCCTGAAATTTCTAATTTCAGGATGTGAATAGAAAGAATAATTAAATAACGATTTTCTCATAATTTTAAAAATTTTCAACATTTATTTTCTTTGTAGGAAATATAGTATAGAAAAATCCTTGTTTGATTTTCTAAATCAAATAAAAAGTTGTGTGTGTTGTATTCCTGGCGACGCATCTTAGTGATTCTTGAGTTCTAAAGGTTTCAAAAATGTGTTTAGGTGCTGTCCAAATCCTTCATGAGCTCCAAACACTTTATTTGGATAGCTCATGTCCACATGTGTCTCTAGGAATTTTTCTGGAATTTTTGAAATTATTAGAATATTTTCGGTGGCCTTATTGATTTATCTAGATATTTCTGGATTTATCTTTGCACAGGAAAATATTTCAAAAAAAGGAAAAGAAAAAAACATTTCTTTCTGCCTAGGCCGTGCCCGAAGGCCCGACCCACACCCGCTCCGACCCAGCGCGGCCCATCTCGCCGCCCACCTCTTGCAGTCGCTGACGGGTGGGGGCCACCTGTCATCCCCCACCTCCGGTCGCACCGAGCCGCACCCGAGCTCGGGTTTGAGCCGTGCCACGCCCCGCGTCGCTCCCCGACTTGGCCCGCACGCCAAGGCCGCCTCCCTCGGCATTTTTAAGCCCCACCACCACCTCCTCCTTGCCCCCTTTCGCGAAAACCTAGCCGCCGAGCTCCAACTCCGCCGCCACTGAACCCTAGCTCGGCCGCCACTCCTTTCGATCTCCACTGTCACCGCGTCCCCGCCGACGAGGAGACCACCCGGAGAACAGCAAGGAGGTGAGGAAGATGCTCATGTCACTTGTTCACGTCCTCGTGCGCGATGCCGTCCGGATGCGCTCACCGGAGTTGACGCCGCCACGGCCGTCCGCCCTGCCGTGCTGTGCGTCGTCGCCGTTGCCCGACTCCACTCGTACCGACGCCCTACATCGATCTTGCGCGCCACCCGCTTCACCCCTGTGTTTTCCACACGCCAAATCGTGCTCCGTAGATCGAATCCGAGCAAGCTCATCGGAGCGCCGCTTCAGCGCCGCCGCTCGCCGTGTGGCCACCGCCGCCCGCACGCTTGCGTGCATGCGCAGCCGTCCGATCTAGAGCCAACGGCCAAGATCTGTTCTGATCCAGGTCAACCGGTCAGCATACCGGTCAACATGGCCATGCACCGCCCTTTTTGCAAAAGAAACCTTGATCTTCCTCTGTTTCACGCATGTGCCCTCCCTCGGTTCAAAAGTAATTAGTGTTAGGCCCTTTTCTTTATGTTTTAAACCGTAGTCTTTCCAGCTTTTCCACCCGAGGTCCAGCCTTTACCTTTTTTGCGCCGCAACCCTTAGATTTTTATATGTAATTAGATGTTAGCCCTCGGTTTCTCGCAGTTTAGCCCCTGGAAGTTTAGATTTCCTGTAGAAAAGCCCCTTTACCTTGTTTTGACCGTAGAATGCACGTTTTAGCTCCATTTTTAGCATTCTTTATTCCACGTGATTGTATCGAAGAGTAGAAAAGCTTTTTGCCCCTGTTTGTTATGTTAGTACTGTTTGATGATTGTTTCTTATTTTATTCCATTGTTTGCTCGTATGTGTATGATGTGGAGCCTAGAAGACGGTCCGTACGTGGAATGCGCTGAAGTTGAAGATTTCCAAGACCTTGAGCAGCAGCAAGTGTTGGTAGAAGGAAAGTCCTTACTGTATTCCCGTTGATCCTATTACAACTTGCATTTTAATAACACTGTATTTATTTATTACTCTTCATTAATATGATGGGTCCGATTATCTAAGGATTTTCCTAGTGTTGTTATACTATGCCTTGATCAACCTGGGTTTACTTTATGTTGAGTAGAACTGGCTAGAGCTCTACCTTGGTTTCAGGTGGTTTAATGAACACTTATCAATCTGGATTTATTTATGCTATTATTCATATAATGCAAGAACACTTATGCCTGTTAATCGAAACATGGAGCGACCACCTAGGAAAACAGTACAACCACAAGACATATGGCTCTGTCTTTACTGAATAACTAGAAAACTTGGTGATAGGTACGCTTTTACCTGAAAGGGGTTGGGGGTAGGTGGCGTATGGACCTGCTCTGGTGGGAGTTGGGCTTGGCTAAGACACGGTACTCGCCAGGGAGCTTTATACACTGCGCTGATCAAGTAACCTAGCGGGTAGCCTAGACTAGGGGATCTTCGTAAAGGCCTCGTAGTGTCCCTATACAATCACACCTTGGTAGTGTGGTATGATGCTTTGCTGGCATCGCATGGTTGGGTTTAAAGTTCTTCGGGACTTTTACGCGACTTGTGGGTAAAGATGTACAACCTCTGCAGAGTGTAAAACTAACTAGTTAGCCGTGCCTACGGTCAAGGGCGGCCTGGACCCTCACATGAGTAAACTATGGAAGATGAACTAAACTTGTTGCATTTACTTTTGTTGATGATGATGATGCTTATGTTAATCTCTAGGTTGGTATAAACTTACATTTGCTAGTAAATCAGCTTGCTTAATAAAATTTGACCAACTAAAATACTGACCTGCTATGGAACCACAAGCTTCCACCATAAAGCCTTTTCATGTTGTTATAGAGTTTTCCCTTGTTGAGTACGACATGTGCTCATGCTTGTTGTTCCTTTATATTGCATCTACACAACCCGGTTGCTGCTGAGATGGACGCTTTGAAGACTTTCCTGGAGAGTTCGATGGTTTCTAGGCGAGCGTGCCACCAGTCAGCTACCTATGGAGACGTCCTTTTTTGCGGCTAGTACTCGCTATGTTACGATTTTGAGACATTCAGTCATGTAATAAATGTTTAATACTCTCTCTATACGCTTTTACACCGTGTTTTTGTATACACTGAGTCGATGCATGTGTGTAACTTTATCCTGGCGCACATGTATTCTTGCATTCGGATTTGCCTTTAAATCTAGGTGTGACGTCACGCCAAACAAGTCCCTAGTGACTCCTTGTCTATTTGTTTGAAGGAGAGGATTTCTAGTCATAGGGTCACTACTCGAGAAATAGGGAAGAAGGTTAGACAAAATTTTTCTCTAAGCTTTTCCCAACTTCCCTCCATGCTTGCGACTGAGGAATAGTACCATTTCTTAGCTCCTCCCACTAAAAAAATGGTTAAGAGTTTCCATTTGAGGGTTTGTTGGGTCATTCCCTCAATTAAGATTATTGAGCAAATTTGCTCAAATCCTCTCAAATGAATGTATGGGCTTGCCTCTTTCGTTCCTGTGAATGAATTCTCTCGGACCAAGGCTATAAGAGCATGGCAAGGATCATAGCTCAGTGTTTTGATGGGATGTGATGAAGGTGGAGGCTCCAAATGATCGCCCTTTGGAGCGGAAAAAATCGAAAAGAGTCGGATCGGAATCCATGTGATAAATGGGGTGATACACGGATGGTTGATTGGAGGGGATTGGGACCTAAGAGCGTTGATGGTTATGCACGGGATGCACACGGAAATCTCGGCGAGACGCGAGGGACACTGCAATTTATACTGGTTGGGCCTTCGGAGAGTAAAACCCTACGTCTAGTTTGGTTTTGGGATTATGTGAGTCTTCCGCCCCCATCGAGGGAGCTGTCGACGACGTGCCCTTGAGGGACGCCCCAGACCGCCTTATATTGGCTGGCGTGCCTTGGGTTACAAGTCGGTTTCCATCTATCCTAGTCAGTTACAATATGGATGGCTTATCCAAACTACCTTAAACTGTTTGGACTTTCTTGTCTTGTACACCAAGTATCTTTATGTCCTTGGGCCCAAATATCAGGTCGGGGAGGGCCAACTGACATGTCGGCGGGTCTTCTGGATGGTCAGGCCCGCCTGTCGGGGACGGCTGAGTCACTTGTTGGTGGGGAACCAGGGGTACCCATGTCTCTCAAGCCCTCGATCGATGTGTAGGCGTAGTGGCCGAGACGAGGTCATGTCGAAGCGAAGCGAAGGCATGGCACTACTAAGGTCTCGTTGGGTGCACGGTGATCCAAAGAAGAAAGAAATCCCCTTCAGCGTGCACGAAGCCGAACATTGAGCTCCTGGAACGCAAGTCCAGAAGGTCGAAGTAAACGCAAGACGTTGATCCTGAAGAACAGCCAATCTGACCTAGATCAGGAAACACAAAGGAGCTTCTGCGATGGCCTTCTACTAAAGTGGACAACGATGGAAATGTCGGGAGGTCTGTAGACCTATAGCGAGCGACGGCGGAAGCGTCGGGAGGTTCGTAGACCCACAAACAGTGACAAGGAAGCCGCCGGGAGGTTCGTAGACCTACATCAGGCGATGAGGGAGACACTAGGAGGTCCGTAGACCTACAACGGGCGACAAGGAAGCCGTCGGGAGGTCTCGCGACCTAAAGTAGACGATGTGGTGATGTCAGGAGGCCCGTAGACCTAAAGCAAGCGATGATAGAGACATCGGGAGGTCTGTAAACCTACAGAGGGTGACGACAGAGATGCCGGGAGGTCCGTAGACCTACAGCGAGCGACGATGGAGACGCCAGGAGGTCCGTAGACCTACAAAGGATGACGACAAAGACGTCTGGAGGTCCGCAGACCTACAGCGGGCGACGACGGAGATGCTGGGAGGTCTGTAGAGCTACAGTGGGCGACGAGCCCCCGAGTTTGGAAGTTGGACGAGTCGTGGAAGCGTCGAATCACCTCCCGCCGCGAGCCAGAGAGGTCCGCTAGGCAACAGGAGACACGTCCATATAAGTACTACAGAAGCTGAACAAGGAGCTAGCCCTACGAAATAAAGTAGATGCAAAGACGGTGTATTAATCTGCACAAATGTGATGAAAATTTGGCCTGGCCTAAGACATGCTTGCAATTGGGTTTGTTTGAGAAAGCATTCCCCTTATCGTGACAGGCGCAAATTATGCAAACTCAAATGCTATGAAGCTGCAAAACATGTCCCCTCCGCTAACCCAACTTAATGGAGGAACGGCTTACCGACTGCACGGCTCAGCCTGGAGGCTTAGGTGTGGCCAGCGCGCGGATGGGGGCCTTGGACCCAAGGTCTCACAACCACACGACTTAAGAATATGCATAATAAGGAAAAGACATTTAAAGGGAGAACGCATTGAAGTTAATTAAGTCCCTCAGGTCTGACGACCCTTACATTGGCAAAGCCAAGCCCCTGAGCATGTCAAGTTCGGCTACGCCAAGCCCCCAAGTGTGTCGAGGAGGAAGGGAGAAGGAGCAGGAAAAAGCATGTAAAGCAAGTCGGCGAAGGTCGCGAAGACCGAGACGAAACATACGAAGCTGTAAAAATATTAATTGCAAATAACACTTAGCTTGTGCGTGTAGCTGAGATCGAAGTCGACGTGGCGAGCTCGAGACACTAAAAAGGTCGGTGATGAGTTGTTGATGGTCGAAAGAGCTAAAGCTGCGCCGAGCTGTGAAGATGTCGAAGAGGTCATCGGCACGCGCGTGATGACGTAGCAGGTCGCCGCGACAAGTTGTAGTCGTACCAGGTGTTCGAGGACGTCAACTATGCGACCTGACCTGGGGTCGTGCCGACTGTAGTTGAAGTTGTGCCGAGATCGGAACATGGACGGGGTCGGCAATGCACCGTTGGAGGTCGGAGTAGCCGACAACATGACCTGAAGTCGTTGTAGTCGTCGTCGTGGCTGTAGCCATGCCGTGTTGGAGACGCCGAGGAAGGCGGGATGTCTAAGAGGTCGGCGACGCTGGTCTGCCCGGGCTACGACCTTCAGGATGCTTCACCGATGCTTGATATTTGGCCGCATGGAAGTCCATGCTCAATGAATGCATCTCGTAAGTGAAAAAAAGATTAGAATAATCTTACCAGCCAATTAAATGCCAAATTACTTGGCATCGGATAGAAGAAATAAAATAATAAAAATATAGGAAAAGCTTAAATCCCTGTTATACGTCTTGTAGATGGACTTGTCCTGGTAGTACGCGACGGACAGGAACTCTGCCAAAGACGCCGGCGATCGTGGTCGTGGTGGCCCAGGTCGGGACCTGCCCATGACGAGCTCCTGTGTTCTGATGATGCATACGCTACTGTAGCCGGCACAGGACCGAGTCCTGGTGTCCGTCGCGATGATGCATGCAGCCAGGGCATCTCGTGATCCAGCTTGCACTGCATGATAATGATTGAGTCTAGATGCAATCTCCGTTGAACACGTGATGGCCAACGCCCAGCAGAGAGCGACGACGTGGAGGCATCCGCCGTACTGCGGGCTTGACAAGGTCAACCGCCGCTTGAGAGTCGCATCTAGCTGTCTTGAAAAATTATCTCGGATACGACTTGATTGTAATCCGCCGCTGATGATGTCGTCATAGGGTATGGGTGGATGGGTTGCTCGCCGGAGAAATTTTTTGCGTGCTATATGGAGATGAATACGTCGACCTTGCGAATAGATCGGAGATCTTTCGTGCCGCCGCTGAAGATGATCGCTAGAGCGAGCTGCCATAATGCTGCATAGTGAGTTCCCGATCAACCCTACTTGACATGCCAACTGTCAGGGGGGTGAGACCTGACAGATCTGCTAGGGGGGCGACCCAAGCGGTTGTTGGTTGATTGGAGGGATCAGGACTTAAGAGCGTAAATGGTTATGCACGGGATGCACACGGAAATGTAGGCGAGACATGAGGGACACGGCGATTTATACTGGTTCGGGCCTCAAGAGAGTAAAATCCTACATCCAATTTTGGTTGTGGGATTATGTGAGTCTTCCGCCCCCGAGGATGGAGTTGTCGACGACGTGCCATTAAGGGGCGCCCCATGCCGCCTTATATTGGCTGACGTGCCTTGGTTTACAAGTCAGTTTCCTTCTATCCTAATCGGTTACAATATGCAAAGCTTATCTGAACTGCCTTAAACTGTCTGGACTGTCTTGTCTTGTACACCAAGTATCTTCATGTTCTTGGGCCCACATGTCAGGTCGGGAAGGGCCAACTGACAGGTCGACAGGTCTTCTGGAAGGTCGGGCCCGCCCATCGGGGACGGCTGAGACCCTGGTCGGTGGGGACCCAGAGGTACCCATGTCTCTCACGTGGGATTATTCCAAGGTATCGATTTTCACGGGGAACGAGAAGTGTAGAGAACATGAACTAATTTTTTTGGCGATATGGCGACAAAGGATAGAAAGGCAAGAGTATATTTCGGGTGGAGAGGGGATAGCTGATGAAGTTTGGGACTTGTGAGGGTCGCGGATAGAATCAAGGCACAACTTGTCGCTCGTCGGGGCCAGATGGAGAAGCGCTAGAGAAATGGATCAGAAGGGGGCTCTGATGTCGTAACTCCTACTTGCCGGAACTAATGTGGTGGACTACAGAGCCCGTCCGAAGCTGTCACCTCTCTAGGTTACCACAACTATTCTATTGAACCGGGAATGCATTCCAAGGTACCGGAGAGTCTAGACACCGCGTGTACACTAACCAAGCACTACTTTACCCCACGCTAGAGAAAAGCAATCACGATAAGTAGAAACTACTTAAACCACAATCGAGGAACCTAAGAGCGAACAATGAAATGACTTGAGACTTAGTTACTCACAAATCCGAATTTACAAAGTATCCCAGGTGTGGATTACCGAAGTAGTATAGCACCCGCCGAGGTACAAGAGGAAGACTGACTCCGGCTTCTACTCCAACACCCAACTCTCTCACCCTACTCTCCGAATACTTACTTCTAGAGGGTTCTGCCTCTTGCTTCTAATCACTTGTCCTCTTCCACGAGGTGCCTGGCTCAATTTATAGCCCCAATAGGTGGGTGGCTGAAGTACGGGGTACTTGTAGGCTAGAGGGAGTTGTAGTGCCCGGCAAGGAGGTGCGGCCGTATCTCCAGGTGCAGCCGACCCTGTGATTTCCATCACCTTCGATCGTGCATCTGTAATTTGGTCACTGAGGCAGTTAGAAGGTGGTTATGGTTGGTTTACTGAGTAGAGGAGGTGCGGTCGGTCATCTTGGTGCGGCCGGCCCTGGGCCCTCTTGTCTTTCACTCCAGATCATGCTCTAATGTGTAGATGAAGTCTTGGATGCTGCCCCACGTCGGTTGTTCACTAGTTTGTGGGTCCATGGTGAAATACTGATTAGGCGAACCGGAGAGGGGGGAGTGAATGGGAGACGATAAAAATTCTTCTCGAAGGAGATGAGAACTCCAACAAGAAGAACACAACTTCCAAATCACGTCTCTGACTCAACTACCCAAGTTGGCCAAGACCACGTAGCCACTGGAGTGGTACTAGTCCTTGGAACCATCAACCACCTTCACAGACTCGTGAACACAGCGGAACTAGCAACTCAAGTGCTACTGACCTACATCAGTCAGGTCAGTGAGCACCACAGGTTAGACCAGTCCCTGCTGGCAAAACCTAAGAACTTCCACAAAAGGCTCCTACACCGGCCAGGTTGGTGTAGCTCACCGTTCAGACTGGTCCAAGCCAAGAAATCCCAAATCCACCGAACAAGCCTACCGAGGTCCAAACAGACCCAAACTCCAAACAGCAGCAACAGGGGACAACAACGAACTCACCCAGATGTTCACCCAAGGCAAAATCCATAGAGCCTCTGCACCTGTCAGACCGGTGAGCTGCATCGGTCAGACCGGTCAGGCTGGGCCGCTCGGCGATGAACAACACCCGCGGGTCAACACCCCCAAATCCAAGTCCCGATCTCCGGAATCGGTCCAGGGATTTTTGCAAGACTTTGGGGATAGTAGCAACACCTCATGGGCACTCTGTTGACGGTCCTTACAACAAAGATCGGACCGTCAAAACCTCGGGTTCCAGAGGAGTATACAACAAGTTTCATGCATATTTTTGACACTAATAAAGTTCTACGAGTTGTGTTGCAATTTTTATGAATAGGTACACATTTAGAGGGGAAATGGAACCAACATGCCATATGAGCCAGGCACGGCCGACCCTGCAGGTGCGGCTAGCCTGGTAGGTGCGGTCGGCCCTGCTGATGTGGTCGGCCCTGCCAGGTGCGGCCACACCTGCCCCGTGCCACATCCTCGGTCCCAATCAAGTCCTTCCCCGTGTGCACAACTTGGATGAACGAGATTGATTGAGGAAACGTCGGTTTGATCACATGGATCAATGGGTCCACCTCTCCGGACGATCAACCGCCACAATCGTCATTCGAAGGAAATCCTGAGCGTCACCAAGCGAAGGCGATTCATCCCACGGTTTAGAGGTGGGCCGGCCGCACCTAGAGGGCCGGCCCCACCTCCCAACTGCCATACCGGCCAAAACCGGCGAAAGGAACCAACCCACAACTGCCTCAGGTGCAAGGATCGGGAGCGTCCAAGGTGAGAGGTGGTGGATCATAGGGCTAGCCGCACCCCTTGATCCAGCTACACCTGTGTTATTGGGCCCACGTGCTCAACTGACCTCACATAACTATAAAAGGATCCTCACACCCGCTGGATTGAACACACCGCACAGGAGCATCTCATTTCCACACTTTAGCTCACTTAGAGTAGGATTAGTGTAGCTTGGGAGTTAGAGTCAAGTCGAGCAAGTCTCGGGGTTCCAGAGGAGTCTTCTTCAGAGTTCCGGTATTGCTCTTGTATCCTTTCTTTGTTTAGACTCAAGTACAATTCAAGTTATCTTTCTATCTTACTTTTCGAGTCAATTACATTTAGCTTTTACTTTGCTCTAGAAGCTTTATCCTTGTTTTAGACTAAAGTTAGTTTAGTCTTGGTTAAAACAGCTCTCTCGAACCCTATAGTGTTGTGGTTATTCTTTGCTTGATCTCCGGTGGTTCACCGGAGAGAGACACCTTCCTTCGTGGTACCCGGGGAAAGGTTCTTTGGTTCGTTGTGAGCACAGTCCTCAAAGCTTACCTTAGTCTTAGATTGGTGTCCCGCGCAACGGAATAGTTGTGATACCCTAAGGAGGTGACAGCTCTGTACGGGCTCTGTAGTCCACCACGTTAGTTCGCCTGGTAGGATTCAGCGTGTCATAATCCTCCTTTATCATTCCAGTCTGAGGGCTCGGCTTTGCATGCCCCTGCAACACTAGAAGAGCTTGTTGAGTTAGCTTAGCTTGGTTATCCCTTGCTTTAGCCCTTTGCCTAGAGTTGACAAGAATAGGTAAATTGTGTTAGGATCCTTTCTCGTCTCGTTGTCCTCCCAGCTCACTATCCTCTCTAGTCTTTTATCTAAATCTCCTAGCGTGTGTCAAGTTATCCCCGAATATCTTTATTCGCTATCCCCCGCTATAGCTCTTTACCAAGTCTTGGTTATTCTCCATTGTTTACTTGATCATCTTTGCCATCGTGCCTCCCTTGGGAAAATGTAAATTGATAACCTGAATACCACCGGGTGAAGTTCTACAACGGTAATCCGTGTGCTTGCAGACCTTTCTATGAACGTGTGTTTTACCACTCGACGTCCCTAGCCTCGTTACTAGAGGTGTGAACCCAGCGGTGATGCTTGCAGGCGCCAGCAAACATTTTTGTCGCTATCGCCATTTGTGCCAGCCTAGTGGTGAGGCTAAGGAGCATCAACAAGCATTTCTGGCATTGTTGTCGGGGAGGCAATAGGCATAACATATTGTTTAAACATAGTGGTAGAATTATCAAGGTTGGGTGAACCGCTATTTTAAGCGGGTTTACCCTTGCTCTACTCTCGTGTACGCAGAGTAGTGCATGACCGGTTTTGACCTACCGTCCAACTTTAACGACAATCCGGAGTCACTTGTGAGGAGAGTGCGACCCTGTGTCATCATGCCTCAGAAGTTTCTCTCGACTCAAGAGACAAACACCGTCGATCCTGTAGACAACACCTCGTCAGCACCAATGGCCGAGAGGATGATCCGTGAGTTTTCTGCTCCATCCAACACAAATGTCCCAATTGGACCAACCACAACGGTGGGAGACAGAAACTTTGAACTCAAGCCAGTGTTGATTAACATGGTGCAAGCAAATCCGTTCTCGGGCAAACCGAATGAAGATGCCAATGCACATCTCCAGCATTTTCTAGAGGTGTGTAGGACTTTCACTATTCGTGGAGTGACAGATGATGCAATCCGTCTTCACCTATTCCCGTTCTCATTGCTCGGAAAGGCAAAGCAATGGTTTTATGCGGAGCGAGATGCCATAAACACATGGGATAAGTGCTCAAAGGCATTTATCGCAAAGTTCTTCTCGTTGGGCAAAACCAATGCCGTCCGCGCTAGAATTTCAGATTTCCAGCAGCAGTATGATGAGAGTATCCCGGAAGCATGGGAATGCTTCCAGGAGTACATCGTCGCGTGCCCACACCAAGGCATGCACGGATAGTTCTTAATTCAGACCTTCTATCACAGGCTCAAGTGTACGTCCCGTGAGCACCTAGATGCAGCTGCTGGAGGAGCCTTCTTCTCGCTACAAGTACCAGCCGGTAAAGAATTAGTCGAGAAGATGGTGGCAAATCAAGGTTGGGATGGAGATTGTCTCCAACCCCGTACCTGCAGTGTACACCAAGTTGATGGAATCGACATAATCGCCGCTATGATGGACCTCCTCATGAAGAAATTGGAGGCATCGACCAACATGGAAACCGCCAAGATCATGGACGCACACATCACGTGCAAGGTTTGCGATAATGTCGGTCATTCGGGAAATGATTGCCTCGAAACAAGGGAAGAAGCCAGCTTCATCAAGAATGGCAACAATAACGGGTTCCGCAACAACTACAACAATCAAGGGTGGAACTCGAGGCCCAACTTCCCGTTCAATAATCAAAATGGAGGTAACTGTTCTAACTCTTTCAATAATCAGCCTTCCATTAAAGATCTTGTCTTTGGCCAAGCTAGAATTAATGAAAGTTTAAATAAGAAGCTAGACGCCAATGAGAAAGTTCTTGAAAACCTTAATTTCACCATAGAATCTTTCTCCTTTGCCATGAAGAATCAGCTTAGCTTTAATAAAATGATAGAAACTCAACTTGCTCAGCTTGCTGCTTCTTTACCTCGTTCAGAGTCGAGTGGAATCCCGAGGCAATCCAAGCCTACTCGAGAGCATGTTAGCGCCATATCCACTGGATGGGGTAAGCCATCTAGGAGGGCATATGCACCTAACCATGTAGGGAAGCCAATACATCAAATCCAAGACCCATGGGACGAATCACCCGTCTTGCACAAAAAGGACAATGGCTATCCGGGCATCGCATGCACAATCTATTACCAAGAGATCAAGAATGCTCTTTGTGACCTTGTAGTGAGTGTCAACCTCATGCCCAAAGCCATGTTTGAATAGTTAGGATATTCGAATATCTCTCCGACAACGATGACAATCCAACTTGTCGACTCATCGATCAAATATCCATAGGGCATAGTAGAAATTTTCTTAGAGAATGTCAGAGGCTCGTATGTCTTTGTGGATTTCGTGGTCCTCGACACACAAGAAGAAATTCCGCTGATTCTCGGGTGACCATTCCTAAGAGATGTCAATGTAAGGATTGATGTCAAAGCCGAGAAGATCCAATTCCGCTTAGGGCGAAGGAACATGACATTCAAATTCCAAGCAAATGAAGAGCAATGTTACCTAGTGCAAGATGGGGAAGCTAGAAGGTGAAGGGAGCTACGACCCCAACATAAGAAAGATGAGGTGGCCCCGACCAAACCGAAAGACAAAGCATTCAATGGACACCACCAACCCAAGAAGTCAAAGGCAATCAACAAAGATAAGGGGGGAAAGAAGACGGAAATCAAGAACACCCCCGCTAAAGCCTCACTGACTTCATTGCCACCAATGAAAATAAAGATGGTGTGGCGAGTGAAGGGAGCATCGTCCGAGTCTTCCACTCCGGGACCGGATGAGCCAAAGATCGATTAAGCAGCCGGAGGAGTCCCGCTCACGGACACTAAATGACGAGCCCTCAACAAGAGGTAAACCGGTAATTATCTCATACTTCCCTTTCAATCATTTTATTTCATGCATCAATCATGTTTAGATTTCAAATTTGTTTTCATCATTGAATTTATTAAGAAAACAAGACACAGAAAAGCAGTTTTGGAGATTTTTGGTGATACGGCCGAACCTAGAGGTACGACCGTACCTCCCCTCGACAAAATTTTTGTGCAGAATGTTTTCAGGAGGTAACACGAGTGCCTGGGAAAAATTTAGTAGGGCCGGCCATACCAAGTGATATGGCCGTACCTATGATTTTTCACAAATCCATCAAGACAACCACCACAAACGTTCAGGTGCTCGTCCCATCACCAAAATTAAGACAGGCCAACCAGAGAGCCAAAATTTAGCTTGGGGGAGACCCCATTTCAATCAAGGAAGGTATGTCTATCCAAACTACTCTTTTACATCTTGTTTATCTCTTTCGAATAAAAGAAATGTTTGCTTCAACCATGTGCTTGAAATCTTGTCTATACCCTCACTTTGGAAATGATGAATGGTTGCTAAGTTAAAACTTTGCAAAAACCTAGTGCATATCTTTGTGCTCTATGCTTTTTTGAATTTGTTGGTATATTTTGAAAACAAAAGCCTATAACAAAACTTTGTGGGAAGCAAATGCTTATGACCAAATCTAGGTTGTTGACTAGTATGATATGGTGCGACAATGTCGACTTGCTCTATCTCAAAGTATGGTGAAATCTTAGTTGATTTTTTTTGAAAATAAAACAAGGCAAGTTCCTCAATGGTCTTATTACCTACCAAAGCCATATGTCGATGTCAATGCTCAAACCTTCTACATATGCTTGCTCATGACCCATTGAGTTTTGCCAAATTATTGCGACCCATTTTAAAATCTTTTCATGCTTCCATGATGGAGATCACGTACACCCACATATATATGCTAACTCCTACACCGGGAGTTACTCAAAACATGCCATCCATCCACCAAAAATAAATACTCCAATGTTCAAAGAGATTTCTCTTCTTGTAATCTTGCAAAAGGAGAGAGGGCTCATAGAAAAAAGTATGTGCTCAAGAAGCATAGAAAAATATGCTCTACTCAAATAGCATAGAATAAAAAGAGAGTGAAGCGTGACCCCCCTCCAAAATAAAAGCAAGAGGAGAATCGCAAAGTAAGGAGTGTTTAGAAAAGAAAACAAATATATTTGACACACTTGCACATGACTAGTTTCTTCTTGGATCCGGTCATTGGCACAACAATATCATGTGGCACAAGTGAGCCTCATACTTATCCTACCAAAAGCTCCACATACAAGTCATAGAAGTAGGAAGTTGAGGCTCGCTTAAAGCCTTTGGTGAGGTAACAAACACCACTTGAGCGATCGAGGGAAGCATCCGAGGAGCCTTGTCTTTCTTTGCAAAATTTTCAAAAACTCCGAGATAGGATCCAGAAAGGAAGAAGAGTGAGAGATGCAAAGTCAAAATCGATTCTACTTTTCAACCTCCGAAGGCAAGGTGGAAAGCTAAAAGCCCCATGGGTAAAGTAAGGCCAAGTTCCTCTCGTACGAACCTTTTCAAATTTGCAAGAAGAGCATGGAGTTTATGCGTAGGTACTTGCCGAGTGATAACATCTTGCAACCCCTGATCCACTGAGGCCAAGTCTAGGCTTTGCTCGAGGACGAGCAAACATTTAGCTTGGGGGAGTTTGTTGACGGTCCTTACAACATAGATCCGACCGTCAAAACCTCGAGTTCGAGAGGAGTATACGACAAGTTTCATTCATATTTTTGATACTAATAAAGTTCCATGAGTTGTGTTGCAATTTTTATTAATAGGTACACATTTAGGGGAACTGGAACCAACGTGCCACATGAGCCAGGCACGACCGACCCTGCAGGTGCGGCCGGCCTGGCAGGTGCAGCCAGCCCTGCAGGTGCGGCCAGCCCTGCAGGTGCGGTCGCACCTACCCTGTGCCACGTCCTCAGTCCCAATCAAGTCCTTCCCCACGTGCACAACTTGGATGAACGAGATTGATTAAGGAAACATTGGTTTGATGGAATGGATGAAGTTGTGATCACTTAGATCAGTGGGTCCACCTCTCCGGCCGATCAACCGCCACAATCGTCATTCCAAGGCAATCCTGAGCGTCACCAAGCAAAGGCGGTTCATCCCACGGCTTAGAGGTGGGCTGGCCGCACATAGAGGGCCGGCCGCAGCTCCCAACTGCCATACCGGCCAAAATCGACACAAGGAACCGATCCTCAACCACCTCAAGAGCAAGGATCAGGAGTGTCCAAGGAGAGAGGCGGTGGATCACAGGGCCGGCAGCACCTCTTGATCCAGCCACACCAGTGATATTGGGCCCACGCGCTCAACCGACCTCACTTACCTATAAAAGAAGCCTCACCCCGCTGGATTGAACACACCGCGCAGGAGCATCTCATTTCCACACTTTAGTTGACTTAGAGTAGGATTGGTGTAGCTTGGGAGTTAGAGTCGAGTCGAGCCAGTCTCGGGGTTCCGGAGGAGTCTTCTTCAGAGTTCCGATATTGCTCTTGTATTCTTTCTTTGTTTAGACTCAAGTACAATTCAAGTTATCTTTCTATCTTACTTTTCGAGTCAATTACATTCAGCTTTTACTTTGCTCTAGATGCTTTATTCTTGGTTTAGACTAAAGTTAGTTTAGTCTTGGTTAAAACAGCTCTCTTGAACCCTATAGTGTTGTGGTCATTCTTTGCTTGATCTCCGGTGGTTCACCGAAGAGAGAGACCTTCCTTCGTGGTACCCGGGGAATGGTTCTTTGGTTCATTGTGAGCATAGTGCTTAGAGCTTACCTTAGTCTTAGATTGGTGTCCCACGCAATGAAATAGTTGTGGTACCCTAAGGAGGAGACGCCTCGACCAGTACATGTCATCCGTCTTTGACTTGTGCTTGTAGTTGTCCCTGTTCTCGAGCTTCTCCGGGCAGTCGGCAACGAAGTGTCCTGGCTTGCCGCACTGCAAGCATGTCCTCGTGTCCCTCCTCATGTTCACCTGGTTCTCGTGCAGCCTGTCGAACCGTCTCATCAGTAGCGCCAGTTCATCCTCTCCAAGCACGTCGAACTCCACATTTGGCATAGACATGAAGGAGGACAAAGAGAACATCCTGAGGGCGAGACTATGAGAGTTAGTCGAGCCCTCGATCTTGGTTGTCATGCCCCTATCCACCTCAGCCGACTTGAGCTCCGAGAACAGCTCGCTCATGGTTAGAGTGTCATACTTCTCTGACTCCACAATGGCCTCGAACATTCCTCCCGAAACCGTATGATCCAACGAGTGTAAGAGCTTAACAACCCTATCATGATCATCGTACGGGAGCACGTCCACATTGGCCCTCATGTTGTTCACAACCACGGTGAACCTCTGAAACAAGGCATCGATGGGCTCGCTGGGGAGATGAGTGAAGTTCTCGTACTCTCTCCGGTAAGTCACATACATCCGAGCCTGAACCTGAGTATTCCCAACAGGAGCTTCCTTCAACACCGACCAGATTCTACAAGCCAAGTGCTCGGTGTGCACCCGATCGAATTAAGGCTGACACAAAGCACGAAACAAGTAGTCGACCGCCTTGTTGTTGGCGTCGAACATGTCCCTCGATCCTGGAGCAAGGATGTTCATCGGCTGGACATATCCATTGTCCACCGTGACATCCCAAAGGATCTGACCATTTCCGCGGAGGAACGCCGCCATCCACTTACTCCACATCTGATAGTTCTTGCCATCGAAGTGTGGAGGACCCGAACCCCGTTCCTAGTACGCCATCCTTCGATCTTAGACTGGTTAGAGTCAATTAAGACCCGTGACCAGCTCTGACACTACTTAAAGGACCAATACGGCGAACCAGAGAAGGGGGAGTGAATGGGAGCCGATAAAAATTATTCTCGAAAGATATAGAGGCTCCAACAAGATGAACTCGACTTCCAACTCATGTTTCCGACTCAACTACCCAAGTTGATCAAGACCACGTATCCACTTGAGTGCTACTGATCCTAGGAACCAACAAATAACCTTCCGAGCCTAAACTCACATACACGCACAGCAAAAATTTGCACAGCTTGCTGCCTGTGCTACACTGGTCAGACCGATGGCCTGTGCCGGTCAGACCGGTGACACCAGCCAGACCGGTGGACAGAGCCGGTCAGGCCGGTGGCTACAACAATCGCACAACAAATGTTCCAGAAAGCCTCAGTGAATTCTCTCGGCCCTGGAACAAAAACACCCTCAAAACACTACCTACACGGAAGAAAAACCCTACACAAATCCAACCAAAACTCCTCCGAAACTGCCAAGAACTGACCAGCACCAACACAACCCAAAGACACACGGATTCAGCAACTCACCTGAGGAAAATCCCACAAAGGGCTCACACCGGTCAGACCGGTCAAGAGCACCTGTCAGACCGCTGTAACCTGGGCAGCTTGGGATGAACAGAACCCTCGAGTCAACTCCTCCAAATCCAACTCTCGATTTCCCGATTCGCTCCACGAATCCGAACAAGACTTTGGGGATAGAAGGAACACCTCATGGGCACTGCATAGCCAAGTTACGGTCCACCAAAACTCGTTGAATCAAGAGGAATCGAAGAAATCCCGGCAAGAACTCTTCTAACCCTAGAACACCGAAAACCCCAAAATTCATACCCCACCAAATCCCAAAGAGAAAGGCCTCGAAAATGCTCCAAGAAAATCGCCAAGAAAAGGCTCCGAAAATTACCAAAAAGAACGAATGGGAACAACACATTCAAGCCTTGAGGAACCACGCCGAATTATCTATACATCACAAAGAGGTTCATACAAGGTCCAGCTTGCCGCCCGATCATCCTTCCCTCTCACAAGATCTCACAATGAAGCTCTCAAGCTAGTCCTATAGAAATCCTAAGGAAAATAGGAAAACCAAATGAGCTAGAGTTCCAAGAGTTGGCTGCCATCCTATCACCTCTTAGGTTATATGTAGGCAACTGAAAGTCTAAAATACCCTTACTAGGTAACTAGGGATACATGCCCCTCGAGGGCGAATTCAAAAGTCTTTGTCATCGTTCCATCGGACGGATGCCCAGCGATCACAAACTTGCTTAGCCTCGACGCAAGCCTTGCGATCCCGACGTGTGTCCTCCGCTTCGATGTCTCCGGACTGCGTCATCGCATACCGGTCGGACCCACCGGTCAGACCAGTCTGATGCTGCTGCACCTCTGTCTTCGGTTCTTCGGTCTTGGCTTTTTGGATCAACCAAGGAATCAAGTGGTTTTCTGGTGAACCACTGGAAACCCCGCGAACTCGGTGTAGCCTCCGCCAATCTCCACTCATGACTTGGCTCCCACGTAGTCCCGACTCGACATTGGTTTTGAGGCTCAACCAAAAAACCGTCCATGACTTCATTTTGCCGTTCTTGCCACCATGCGGCCCGCACTTGACTCCACTGGCCGCCGGGTCCCTCGAACGAAGCGTACTTGTCTTCTTCACACCTGGAGGCCTCACCGACAACGACCTTTCACACTTGTTCTTCACCTGCACCAACGCTAGCAAAGCGGCAACCTGCACCTGCAGTACTTAGCCAAGAATCAGTCCACACAACATTGTCAATCACTCATCACACTAGGAAGCGACCATCCACCGGTCCTCGAACCACATATGGTCTTCATTATCCCTTGCTTTAGCCCTTTGCCTAGAGTTGACAAGAATAGATAGATTTTGTAAGGATCCTTTCTCATCTCGTTGTCCTCCCAGCTCGCTATCCTCTCTAGTCTTTTATCTAGATCTTCTAGCGTGTGTCAAGTTATCCCCGAATATCTTTATACGCTATCCACCGCTATAGATCTTTACCAAGTCTTGGTTATTCTCCACTATTTACTGGATCATCTTTGTCATTGTGCCTCCCTTGGGAAAATATAAATCGACAACCCGAATACCACCGGTGAAGTGCTACAACTGGAATCTGTGTGCTTGTAGGCCTTTCTGTGCTCGTCTGTTTTACCACTCGACGTCCCCTAGCCCCGTTACTAGAGGTGTGAACCCAGCGGTGATGCTTGCAGGTGCTAGCAAGCATTTCGGTCGTTGTCGCCGTTTGTGCCAGCCTAGTGGTGAGGCTAAGGAGTGTCAACACACTTCATAGCCAAGATTTGGTCCACATAAACTTGCTAAATCAAGAGAAATCGAAGAAATCCTACCAAGAACGCCTCCAACCCTGGAGCACCCAAAACCCAAAAATTGAGCCCCTATGCTCACGGATTTGGGAGGGGAATCAAAGGAAAAAGAACCATGAAGGGTTCATGCATACATCCTAATAGAGGGGGAGTGCCCGATCTTTCGTTGAGTGGAGATAAATCTGATTTGGTGGTTGTTGACCCTCACGATCCGACTACGACGAGCAAGCCCGAAGCGCCAATGCAATCGCTGAGCCAACTCCCTGTGGTTACCGGCCTTGTTGGAGCAAGATCGGCCTGATCACGAAGATCAATTCCTGTGTGCAATCGACGAACGAACAAGAATTTGAGGCGAGCAATCTTAATATCACTAGAAGGTGGAGTCTGCAATACACGAAGGCAGCGCTAAAGCTAATTTCTAAAAACAAACTCAAGTATGAAAATAAACGAGAGGTCTATCTAAATAGGGGACGCAGCCCCTGGCGGCCACGAGGGGCGGCACTACAGTACCCTAGGCCCACATGGGCCTCCTGTTGGGCCAACAGCCCAAAAGGTATTGCCGCAGCACCCTAGCAGGTTCTGGACATCCACTTCTTCCGACCAGTTCCATTGGAAGCTCTATGAAATTGTGCTTCCAACCATATATAGAATGTCCAAAACCGACTCAGTATGCGACTTGAGCATCTGTTTTATAGTGCATTGCTCATGAACTGCGAACTGGACTGGAACTTGAATTGCCTTAGGCGTCCACCTTGGGGACTCGAACCGGATTAGCCTCGTGCCTCCTCTTCGACTTGGACACCCTTGTTGGACTTCTTCTACTTCATTCCATATAACAACCATGGTCATATGCATGGGTGTCATGTCCTCATTACATCCCCCACCAAATCACAAAGAGAAAGCCCTCGAAATCGCTCCAAGAAAAGGCTCTGAAAATCACCAAAAAGGACAAATGGGAACAGCACATCCAAGCCATGAGGAACCACGCCTAATCATATATACATACCAAAGACGTTCATACAAGGTCTAGCTTACCGCCCGATCATCCTTCCCTCTCACAAGATCTCACCATGAAGCTCTCAAGCTAGTCCTACTCAAATCCTATGGAAAATAGGAAGGGAAAATAGGAAAACAAAATGAGCTAGGGTTCCAAGACATGGCTGCCATCTCTCACCACTTGGGTTATATGAAGGTAACCGAAAGTCTAAATACCCTTACTAGCTAACTAGGGATACATGCCCCTCAAGGGTGAATTCGAAAATCTTTGTCTTCGCTCCATCAGACAGATTCCTAGCGACCGCAAACTCGCTTAGCCTCGACGCAAGCCTTGCGATCCCGATGTGTGTCCTCCGCTTCGAAGTCTCTAGACTACGTCATCGCACACTGGTCAGACCCACCAGTCAGACCACACATGGTCCTTGATTAGTGCATTAACAACACACACATATAGTAACCTGAGAGAAAAAGAAAAGAAAAGAAACGAATAAAAGAAACTCCAACAAGCAATCGAAAGCCAAAGAAAGGCAAAGAAAAAGATCACTTGAAAAAGACATGTCACGGACCCCTTAGGCAAGGGCAACGGCTCGACACATCCGAAACAAAACTATGCTTAAGCAAAATGCGCAAACCACCAATCCAAAGCTCGAAACCCACAAAGAGCTCCCCCTGCACATATGCAAGATCCCCCAGAACCAATGCAACTCCCCCTGGACGAACGCATGCAAACCACCTCGCAAACAGAGCTGCTGCTTCAGCTATGCTCTGACCGGTCAGACCGGTCCACCTCACCGGTCAGACTGTTGACGGTTAATAGTTGTATCAAAGTTCATTTAGACTTGCAAGCGGACAAGTCTCCCGTCGTAGTCAAGGGACCCTTCTTCCCTCAAGTGGTGAACCCAAGGTATCGAATCCGTGGAACAAATATGTGACGCAAAAGATGATCTAGTAAAGCCAAGCAACTTCAATCTTCGGTAAAGTGAAACCCTAATGCATCTAGATAAAGAGCACAAAATTAATCTAATCTACTAAAGACTGGAGATAACAAAGATAGATAAGGTAGATAAACCGATCTAGAGAGATCGGGTTAAGCATTTTGTTGAAGTTCCAAGCAAGAGAAGAAATAGCAAATCGAATCTTGTTATAAGCCACTTTAAATCGTGGTTTCCCGTCCGACTCCAAAAACGCCCACCTTTCGGAACCCCCGTTCTGTCACAACGTATCCCTACTCATGTGGTAGTCTAGGGCGAGTCCAAGGACAAGTCGAGTTCTTCCGGAAGATCCGGCGTGTACCTCTAACCACCGCGGCTACAAGAACACATTATGTGATCTATCTCGAGAATAGATCTAGAATAAGCAAACTCGATCGAAAAACGAAATCATCGAAGAAACTCTTGATCGCTAGAAATAGATTCAACTTGATAATTCAACTAATACAATAATACATAAACAAGATCACCACCGGGATCCTACCTTGATCTTGTTTCTAGCTCCGGGAACTCTGACGTGGTCTTCCGTGCAAGGTTCCCACGTCGGCTAGGGAGACCCTAGTCAACTAACTCGACCCTCTCCTCTCCGGGATGGTGTCTGTGACAACCCGCCCAGGAAAATACCATACTATCGCCTAAGACCGATCCACTTTGGCCATTAAGCAATAGTAAAGTATCATCCTGTCGTTTGTTACCGGGTTAACGCCCGATAAATCACTTGGACATCGAACAAAGGATCGACACATGCATTAAAACTCTCGCGAAGGCGAGTCCAGAGTACAACATGAATTAACATAATTTATTACAAACCATTGTTCATGACATGGAGTAAAGGTTCAGAGTTCGAAAATACAGCGGAATAATTTAAACTAGCGCAATGGTGAACATCACAGGAGGCCATCCGTGATGTCCTTACTTGTCGTCACCCATCCGGTCAATCACACATGCACCAACAGTTTTAAAGCAAGGCTGAGTATACTAATACTCAGCAAGACTTAACCGTCGGGTAATAACTACATCACCAAACTCTAGACATGAAAGGCTTTTGGCCGATGGAGTTTCTTTTGCTGAACAACTGCTAAGAGTAGGTCCTTACTTTCAATCTTTTAGCACAAGTTCTAGTTGATTACCATTTCTAAATGTGCCATCTAATTCAATCAAGAATTGGACAAGCAATTAATTCATCCAACCATATTCCTCGAGTTCCATCATTATGGGATATCATGGCCAGTTGATTAAGCAGTCTCGGATAACGGTGAGAGGGCGACAATCGATTGATTTAAACCTTGCAAGGTAAACCCAAACACACAGTAGGCTGCCCTCGCAAGGACAACTTTCCCAGGTCGTTCCCGTCGATCTTTGGCTCAGAAGCGGAACCTACATTCCTTGGTACAAGGTTTATTGGATCGCTCCCACACGAACATCCAGACTCACTCGGGTACCACACTGTTGCAAGCAGGGGGACACAAGTGCCCCAGGTTTAGTAGGGAAAGGTTCCCTTACCGTGTCAATCGGGTACTAGGCTTACCGGTCCCATACCCGGCATATGTTTAGTACGTTCAAAAGCTTAGCCCACGAAAACCACTGGACCGGAGCCCAAATCCCATGCTCTTACCACATGAGCAATCCATTTAAGGATATCTTATGATTCCTATCTAGGAACCTAATCTCGCGAGTGATGAACATCACTCAACTTCTATCGGTCCTATAGCATAGCAGCTTGTTAACACCAAAATTTGGTAAGGAGTCTGACTTGTGGGTCCAACTCGGTGAGAAATCCGTCCGGTGGAAGGAAGGTTTCTTCAGATGCGTTCGGCAGAAAAATCCGCGGTCGGCTATTTGCTTCCGTTCGGCAAAGGAACTGTTGAGCTGATTTTGCGGGGTTGTGCGGTGACGTGGCTCAAGAGGAGAGGACGAATGGATGGATAGGCGATCAGGCTTAGAGATAAATTGGGTATCAAATCCATTCGAGGTTGTACTTGGCAGGGTAAAAATATGAGCCTTGAATGTATGTAACGGAGACGAAAGCATTCTCAATACAAACCGGCCTTACGCCAAACCCTAGAGTCCATTTGTCGTGTCGTCGAGTTCTTCGAGAGGGTTCATCGATCCGTCGACCTCCGTGAGTGCCGGCAACCTTGTATCATATCTAGTATCATGCGGTGGATTTAGATCTGATGCAAGTAGTCTTGTTTCCATGCTTCGTGTCATGCGGTAGATTCAAGCTTGGTTCAAGAAGGTTTCTTGTTAGGTCATGAGTCATGCGGTAGGCTAAGATATAGCTTGAAGCTAGTTATCGGCTCTATTGAATTTTGGTAAGATTCAATAGATTCATTAAGTTATCCCGTGTTGCTTTGAGTTTTGCTTTATGTCTAACTTCATGTAACACCTTTTTGCCCAATCTAGACGGGTTTGGATCGGCTTTATACCTTTTGGTGATCCTTACGCGAGTCAAGTTCGATCCTTTGGCTATTTTAATACGTGGATCACGTGCTCCTTGATAGCCGAAACCGAATCGATCTAGGTTGTTACGTGTTGCGGGTTCAAGCTTGCCAACGTTTGTATAAATCTTGAAAGAACCGAGTATCACGCGGTAGATGCAGGTTTTTGGGTTGCTTTGGAGCTAGTCATCCGGTGGATTAGATTTTCAAATCAATCTGATAGATTTATCTTACTTGGTAATGCTTGTTCCTTCTTCATGGATCCCGAATCGGCTGTTCAGCCGTGTTCGGTTATGTTCTTCATGAGTAAAACACGTGCGTAACTTGTGTTTTAAATAATGTATGCTTTTAGCTTTCCATATTTAGATTGTATCATGCGGTGGATAGATCTATTTGTGGAAAGTGGCACGATCCCAAGCAAGTTGTATCATGCGGTGGATAGATTCGCTTGGTGTCGTACCTGACGGGTTTTAAAGTATCTAGACATGCGGTAGACTAGTGCTTTGGAATCTATGCATGCTTGTTTATTACATATTTATGCTCGCGCTTTACTTCATTTATTTATTTAATGTTGATTACCACGAGGATTGGTCACGGTCTTGCGCATGCCTCTTTGTCCAAACAAAGACCGATCATCGTCATGCTTATGTCATCCATTCGGCTGTGTTACTTTTTCCTTCTTTAAGCTCCCTGTAGCGATCTAGGACCTTTCGCACCTTTGGTAAGGGTGTGTTTCGGTGATAAATGACAACCATATGCTTGTGACTAACCTTTGTTTTGAAGCGGATTTCTATTTGGGTTATTGTCACGAGTATTGAATGGAATGAGACCCCTCAATTTGAATTTATGGGCTCAATCTTGTCGAAGACTGCAAGGCTAAGGACTTTGTTAGTTCCAAGTGTCTCAAAGGAGATGAAGGACACTTGGATTACTAGTTTGTAGTTTCGACCGTACTATTAAGAGGGGTTCGTACACTAGTAGCTTGACCATGCACTTGAAAGCCATAATTTATGCACACTCATGTTCCTTGGATCCTATCTAGCTCAGAGAGTTCATGGAAGCAAGGTTGAAGCAAAAGAATCGACGGAAAACTCAAAGGTGCTGAATTGGATGAGTTAAAATCAACTTCATAGCGTCGGATCGCGCGATCTGCTCCGTGATCGCGCGAAGGTAATGTTCCTCCTGTCCCAAACCCTGTGCCCTCGGCGTAGAGAACGTCGGAAGAGGTGTAGACGCCGGTGGGCTAGGCAGAGTGGTGCGAGCTGGTGTCTCGAAGACGAGTGCTCCTGTGGTAAGCGGAGACACCGACCGTGACGTCGTAGGCGGGGTCATCCGTAGCCGAGCCGGGAAGGAGGAAGTGACCGCGGCCCGGTGGTGTCGTCGTCCGAGGTACCGCGAACGCCCCCGTCCGAAGTAGTGGTGACCGAGAGAAAGTCGCCGGGGGAACGTTCACGAACCCGCCCGCCGGAGGAAGAGGAGGCGTCGGGTCGGCTCGAAGCTCGGCGGTGGTAGGTGGCCGAGGTGGCCGAAGTCCCGACCGCCGGGAAGAGCCGACCAAGGCAACCGGACATGAACGTGAACATCCGCGAAGTCAACATCCGGTGCCGCAGCATCCGCCGCCTCCGAGCCTCCTGGCCGCCGTGTCGGATCCCCTCGAGAATCACCTGCCGCGACTCCCCGGTACCGCCGGAACCGAGCCCGCATCCGCCGCCGTACCCGGAGGGGGGTCGCCCGAGTCCGAGCGACCATAGCCTTGAGCGACGAAGTGATGCCGGTCCGGGCCGGGTCACCTCGGCGGTGGAGATCGTGGGAACCGGTGACTCGGCCTCTCGCCGGCACCGGCAAGGTGGGGCCTCTGCCTCGTCGTCGTGGGACCGACGGACTCGAAAATCGGCTCGTCGGCCCGGAGCAGCCGTGAAGTCCTCGTCGTCCACCGGAGGACTCGTCGTCGCGGGCGAGGCACCGGGGGAGAGGGGGCCTCGGGCCGCAGCAAGGGTGGCATCTCGTCGTGCCGCCTCGTCCATGGCCGCCTCTCCTCGCCGCCCCCAGCCTCGAAGTGTCTCCTCGGCTCTCCTCATGCCTCTCGGGCCTCTCCTCCTGTCACCTAGCATCGGAGGCCGGTAGGTCGGGAACACGAACTTCGATGCCTCAAGCATCCTAACGTACCTCTGAGCCTCGAGCCGGGACAGCAGCCAACTGATCCAGTGAGCGAAGGGCTGCTGTCGTGTCATCCCCATGCCATCCATAATAGCATCCTCGATCTCAGCTAGCATGATATCCACGAGGTCAAAGGGGCGCTTCGCCATCACGTACATCAGGAGCCACTGCTGCACCCCCGTCAAAGACTCTGCGTTCCCCCATCCTATAGAGCACAGACCTCCTGAGAGCGTAGTGAACGACGTACGCCTCACGAATCAGACGGTCAGGTGTCCTAGGTGTACCGGGGAGGAACGGTGGCTGGAACAGAAAGCTGATCTCCTCGTCGGAAGGTAGAACTGGGGAGTGTGCACGACGAGGAGGGTCGACGTCGGGGTACGCCAGGTAGTGAATAGAGTCGTCGTGTAGTTCCACCTGAAGTAGCTCTGCTATCCCCTCTCGAGTAAGCCGCTGCTGCTGACCCATGAACATAAACCTGATAGCGACCCGGTCAGCGTCGACGTAGACAGTGGCGTAGAAAACCCTGACCCAGTCGGGGACGTAACGTGACCTCCGAGTCACTAAGTCCACCAGTCCTCGCTGGTAGTCGAAGAAGGGTAGTATCGCCTCTCCAGCTGCAGCTGCCCTCAAAGCTGTGAACTGTAGCATACGGTGCTGGCTGAGCTGAGACCCTCTGTGAGTGTAGGAGGCGTAGAAGCTCTCCTGGAGAATCGTCCAGAACCGGGGGTCACACTCCTCTCTGGCCCTGGGGAACCACTGGTCCTCTGGCACGCTCCTCAAACGCCGGATCTTCGGCCCCGGCAAGTGACGGAGGTCGCGGAGATAAACTCCGAAAGCCTCTGCTCGTGGACCTCTGGGGAGCTGGGGGTCTAGAGCCTGCTGCTCTCTCTCTGTGAGCTCCTCTGCTGCAGCTCTCCTCTGTCGCGGTGTCGGCTGTGGCTGAGTGTGACCACCGCGTGTCCGAGGTCCGGACCTGGCCAGTGAGGGTGGTGTCTCTGACTGCTCTGTGGTCTGGTGCCCTCTGCCTGACCTACGTGGCTGCTGCTGCTGCTGAGTCTGCTGCTCTGCCTGCTGCTGCTGCTGCTGCTGCTCACCCTGGGGCTGCTCCCCCTGACTCTGTGTGCCCTCTGAAATACGAATGCCCCTCTGAGGCTGTCCCTGAGTGTCGGGCACTGCTAGCACACGCTCCCACTCCTTCTGCTGCTTGCTCTTCTTCTTCTTCTGCTCAGCAACTGCCTTACCCTTCCGCTTATCGCCCGCCATCTGTGAGAGAAAACGGTAGATAATTATAGAATGGCTAGAGACGAATAAACGAGATAAATAACTAGAGGTAAGGGTCCTTAAGCATAGCATATGAGCAGATATGAGCCTAAATATGAGAATTCTAGGACAATGTGACCACGAGATTAAAAAGATATTAGATTGGTCCTTAGGTGCTCAAGATGTGCAAGTGTGTGTGGATAAACAGAACTAGGGAGCAAAAGTGACCAAGTCAAGGTTGCTAAATCAAATGCTCTAGGGATCAAAAAGGTGAACAAGTAATGCTACCTCTAAGAGCATGATCAATTAGCCTAAAATTGCCCTAGATTAAGGATGAACAGGAACAAATGCTAGGAATTTCAGGATCACAAAGTGCTAGATTTCAAGAACTGAAGTTCAATTGTGAGGAACATGAGCAAAAACCCTAAGAAACAGTGCTCATGAGCCTTAGCAGCGCAGAGGAGGGAGGGAAAATGGTGCAGTCCTCACCACATCTAAGGACTGGACGACAAGCAGTTGCTGTGGGGGAGGAAACGCCTCTTGCGCACCCCTAGACGGTCGCCGGCGAGTAGGCACGGCGGCGCACGGCCGGATTTTGAAGACAGCGGCCCAAACCCTAGCACGGGGCAGAGGTGGCGGCGGTGCGCGATTGAGCGCGGTGGAGATGGCGCGGCGGCCGGCGGCGAGCGCGTGGACGCGGCGGAGGGCCGGGGGAGTATGCACGGGCGCGCGCGTTCTCTTGTGGATCGCCGGAGGCGAGCGGGGCGGAGGCGGACTGCGCGGGCGCGGCGGCGAAGATTAGGGTTTGAGTTTTGGGTGAATCGCGCCGAACCGTTATGACGGGTGGGACCAACACCTCAGAGTAGCGTCGGATTTAACACGCGCCGGATGAGTTCTGCAGCCAGCTGGTTCAAAATGGACCGTTGGATGAACCGACGGTACAGGCACCGGTTCATCCGACGCCTTAGGGTTTGGCTACAATTCTGGTCAAGGGTCTGGGCTCAAGCATCGGACGATCCGACGCCTTGACCATCAGTTCATCCGACGGTTGCATTTAAATCCAACAGAGACGCGCCAAGAATTCTGCTTCAGCACCGGATGATCCGACGCATGGTTAGTGCTCACAGCGGTTCATCCGACTGGTTGTTTCAAATCACACAGTACCGCCCCGGGCGGGGTGCCTTCAGCACCGGATGATCCGACGTGGCGTCGGTGTATAGTGTCAGTGTATTGTCTGGGTTTCAAGGTTCAACGGCTATATTGGGCGCTGTGAGTGACCGGATGATCTGACGCTTTGCAGGGGGGCACCATCGGTTCATCCGACGGTACAACTTTTTCAGGGGACTTTTGCAACGGCTAGCCACCTTTGCTAGGCCTATATATAAGCCCCCCCTGCCTCTCTAGAGCTGCCTTTGCCACTCTGAAGATCTACTGTAGCCTAGGAGAGAAGGAGAGTGTGGTCTTTCTTATTGGAATTTCTCTTCCTCTTCATTGAGGTGTTCTTTCTTAGTGAGCAAGAGTTTCAAGGTGCATCCATGGCTTACCTGAGTGCTCAGGTCAAGTGAAGGTTTGCGGGCTTGTTACTCTTGGAGTTTGACGGCTCCTAGACGGTCTAGGTGACTTGGGGGTTCTTGGTGAGCTCTTGGAGATTGTGGGAGCCTCAAGACAAGCTTGGTGTACACGGTTCGAGACCCACCGTTCCGGAGATGGAGAACGGGTACTCTTAGTGAGCACTTGTGTCTTAGTGACTCAAGGGGGAGCGATACTCTAAGTGAGTGCTCCAACGTGGACTAGGGGGAAGCGTCAACTTCTCGATACCACGGGAAAAAATTCGATCGCCTCTTGTCCATCTTATTTACTTCTAGCACTTACTTTCAGCATTTCAATTCCTCTCTCAAGTTTCTTGTCTTTGTTCTAGCTTGTTTCGCTTGTGTGCTTCATATCTTGCCTAGGTTGTCTTATTGCCTCCTAGTGTGTTATTTGCTAAGGAAACTTGTGTTAGTGTGCTCTAGAAGTAGAGAAGAATCTTTTTAGTCTGGGCAACACTAGTTGATAGGTTAAGGTTTTCGTTTTTCCTTTAGAGCTTGAAAACAAGTCCCATATTCAACCCCCCCTTCTATGTGACTAGATCCTACACTCCCGAATGGTTTCAGTTTGCTGGCAGATAGCTTTCTATAGCTATATGTCATCTATCTGGCTTTGTAGCCGCAAATATGGAACTGTCTGGTACCACCCGGCAAGTTCCAAGCTTTGGAATTTAACTACTTTATCTTTTGTTAATTTTCAGGAAAAATTGACTGGCACATCTTATAATCTCTGCACGTGTGAAGCCAGCTTGTTCGGCTTGCTGTGTGCTTGGCGCTAGGTGCACATTTCGCGTCAACACAGCTATCGACCTAGCATACTAGTGATAGAGCATAGGTACCTAGGGATCATGCATCTAGGGTTTCAAATCAACTCCTGAAACGTAAATGCACAATCGTAGCAAACATAATTGCATAATTTTAAAAGACGGGGTTAATGATCCGGGGCTTGCCTTCGATGGCAAGGTTGGCCTTGGGCCCTTCTGGACTTTGGTCCAGGTCTTGCTCTACAACGACGTGGTGCACGTCTCCGTCAGCTCCTCTGTCTCCTCCGTCCGGCACACGCGTACAGCTACCGTTCGGGAGATCTACACGAGGATGCAAATGCAAGATTTATTTGACGATTTTAATTTAATTCATAACAAACAATAAATTACAACCATAGGGTTCATTAGTTGGACACATTCACCTTGATAAGAATACACTTAGCATACTCTTCCAAAAAGGAACAATATGCAATTCTTTATTAAACATTTGAATAAAGGTTCTTATTATACTTATCATTTCATGTGAAAGCTTTAATTCCTTTTACTTTCACAAGCAAGGGTATAAATAACATTTTTATTCATGAATTTAATCCTGACCAGCAATGGTAATTAATTACCCTTTAATTAATTTATATAATACTTTCAAAAAGGAAAAGGAATTAAATAAGGGCTTTTCTTTATTTAATTTCTCTTTATTATTAAAAGGGCTTTTAAGCTTTTTATTAAGCAATTAAATTACCAAAAAGTAAAGGAGTGTTTCTTAAGCCTACTAGCACCTATACTGGTCCATTGGACCCACATGTAAGTGTTGGATGCTAGGAAATTAAATATTATTGAAAATAACAAAGGCTAGCTAGTGATTCAAAGTAAATGCATATAAAAATAAATAAGCATCAAACTGATCCAAACTTTCTTGTGCATGCCCTCTGGTACTAAACAAGTCTAAAAAGCCAGCATGTTCACATGGAATCTCTACCGAACTTGGTTTATTAATTTACAAAGTAAAACATGCATAAATCAAGAATAATTATTTATGTTAATCAAAAAATCATGATTAATTCACAAGATGTGTACTTTGGTATTACAAGACAGTGTGCACAAGTTGGGCTCAAAAACATAAATATATTTAACAAGAAAAATCATTTATGCAGATCTGCTAGAAATAGAAAAACATTTTTATAAAACGATTTACATCATAACTTTGTGCAATGTTTGGCATAGGTGCTAGCCATGACCTAACACACAACATATCCGAAAATTAGCTACAGATGGTCTATGGTTTTTGAGATATTGCAGATCTAGGTTTTTCACATTAGTATTTTTCATTCAAAAACTATCAGGAATTAGCTTAGGCCAGAATAACAAAAGTTGTAGCATAATTCAGCACGAACCCAACAAAATTGGCCTTGCATTTTTCTGATTTTCTGCGATTTTATATGTAATTTACAAGAATCAGCCATTCACTTTTACTATTGGAGTTGCACTTTTGCAGGGAGGCCCTCGAAAAGAACAATTTCTTTGCAATGTGGCCCCTGGGCGTGGGCAGCGGTACTGTTCGCCGGAATTGGGCGAGCTCGCCAGCGCTCGCGGCCGGGGAAGGACGGGGGAGGGTCGAGGGGTGGCTAAGGGTTCGGTTTGCGGGGTTGAACGGGGTGGAGTGGCTCGGCGGTGGGGTGCGCCGGCCGGCCGGTGGTGGCGGCCACCGCGGCTGTCTTGCGGGCGCGGCCGGACGCCACCGGAGCGGGCGGGGGCGCGGCAAGGAAGGAGAGGGGGGTGCACGCGCGAGAGCGAGGAGACCGGCGTTTATAGGCGGGCGCGCGCGCCGTACGCGGCGGCGGACCGCCGGTCGCCGGGTGCGACGTCCGTGGTACGGGCCGTGAATGCCGCGGTACGACGCCGGACGGCTCGGGGCGCGGGAACCTCGGGACGGGGCGGCCTCGGGCGCGGGGGCGGCCTCGAGCGCGGGGCCCCGCACGGCGGTGGGACGCGCGCGCGCGCGCGCGCGGCCGGCGCGGCGCGGCGCGAATTGTGTAGATGTGCCACTGTTTGAACACCCGAAACTCTAAAAAGTTGAACAGAAGTGCCCAAAGTGATGAATAGGAAAGTTGTGGATCTAAGTACCCTCTACAACTTTTGTAAAGGCCGTCTAGTGTTTTTCTCGACGGATTTTGCAGGAACGTCGTGCCAACTTTGAATGTCGGCTTGTTCTGGAAAACAGGAGGTACTGGCGGTTGACCAAGTTTTTCGCTAATTTCCACTCAAAATTTGAAATGCCAATATACGCGAAAGTTGTGTCCCTCAACAAGATGGACAACTTTCATAAAGATATATTTTGAAGTGTTTAGGAGAATTTTGAAGAACGCGGCAAAAGTTCCGGACGACATTCGCTGACGTCAACGGTTAAGCCGGTTTGGACCGTGCTTTTGACCACGGGTTGACCACGGGTGTGTGTAGGATTGGTCAAGGGGTTCAATAGGGTTCAATGGCGAGGTTTTCGGGGTGATGACCCAGGTTGACCTAGGTTTGACCATTGTGAGCGGGTTTGACTCGGCTGAACCGGTCGTTAGTACTAATGACATTAATTAGAAACCTGGGGCGTCACAGCCTACCCCCTTAAAAGGAATCTCGACCCAAGATTCGAAATTCAAAGGCAAAGGTAGGGTAAGGTTCTTACCGTTTCGCGATTGAAGAAAACCCGGATACTTGGTGTTGAGGAAGTGCTCGGTCTCCCACGTAGCTTCTTCTTCAGTATGGTGACTCCATTGTATCTTGTACATCTTCCCGGTATGTCTCCTAGTTTTGCCTTTCTTTTTGACCTAGCACTCTCAGCGGATGCTCGACCACTGAAAGATCTGGCTCGATCCAAGCATTCGCTTCCGTGATCACTTCTGTCTCGGGTACTTCCACACCTTTCCTCAACTATGTCACATGAAACACATTGTGCACAGCCGAGAATCGATCCGGAAGTCGAATATGATAAGCGACTGGTCCACATATCTCAATGATCTCGTATGGGCCGATATAGAGTGGGGCTAACTTCCCTTTGATGCCAAATCTCTGTGCACCTTTGGTCGGGCAAACCTTGAGGTATACGTAATCACCCACTTCATAGTGTCGGGGGCTGTCCCTTTGTCATGGTAACTCTTTTGTCTCATTTGAGCCAACTTCAAGTTTTCTCCGATCACTTCCACCTTCTCTTCTGCGTCTTGAAGTAAATCTGGACCAAAGAGCGTTCGCTCTCCGGCTTCTGACCAATTCAAAGGAGTTCGGCATCTTCGTCCATAAAGAGCTTCAAATGGTGCCATCTTCAAACTAGCTTGATAACTATTGTTATAGGAGAATTCTGCCAAAGATAGACACTTTTCCCAACTCTTATCAAAATGCATGATGCTTGCTCTCAACATGTCTTCCATAATTTGATTGACTCGCTCGGTCTGACCATCGGTCTGAGGATGATAACTTGAACTGCGAATCAATTTGGTTCCCAAAGATTCATGCAATTGTTCCAAAAAACGAGCCACAAATTGAGTACCTCGATCAGAAACAATGGTCTTGGGAACCCAGTGCAGGCGCACAATTTGATCGACATAGAGTTCTGCATAATCTTGGACGGAGTAAGTGGTGTGCACTGCGATGAAATGAGCAGTCTTGGTCAATCGGTCCACTATAACCCAGATGGAATCCTTCTTTCTGGCAGTCAGGGGTAAACCCACTATAAAATCCATACTTATGTCATCCCACTTCCACAAAGGTATAGTCAATGGTTGAAGTACACCGGCTGATTTCAAATGGCTGGCTTTGACTCGATAACAAGTATCACATTCTGCCACATATTTGGCTATGTCTACCTTCATGTTCGACCACCAAAAGTTTTTCTTCAAATCTTGATACATTTTGGTGCTTCCGGGGTGAATAGAGAATTTGGAAAGATGAGCTTCGTCGAAAATTTCCTTTCGGAGTTCCGGATCAACAGGAACTACGAGACGTTGCTCAAACCACACCACATCTTTTGCATCCTTATGGAAACAACTATATTTGGGGTCCCCTTCCGCTAATTTCTGTTTTATTAGCTGGACGCCTTCATCATTGAGTTGAGCCAAAACAATTCTGTCATATAGATTGGACTCAGTTGAGATAGCATTCAAATTTCCTTGCTCCACAATTTCCAATCGGAGCTTCCTCAAGTCTTCACACAAAGTCTCACTATACGACTCCACGGTTAAGCAGTTGCAGTGAACCTTTCGGCTAAGCGCATCTGCAACAACATTGGCTTTTCCGGGATGATAGTGTACTTCTAGATCATAGTCCTTTATCAATTCCAACCATCTTCTCTCGCCTCATGTTCAATTCGATTGGGTGAAGATATACTTAAGACTCTTGTGATCGGTGAAGATATTACAACGGTTTCCCATAAGATAATGCCTCCAAATCTTGAGAGCATGAACAACCGCCGCTAACTCAAGATCATGGGTCGGGTAATTCACTTCATGGGGTCGAAGCGATCGTGAGGCATAGGCAATGACTCGATTTTCTTGCATAAGAACACAACCGAGACCAAGGCCCGAAGCATCACAAAAGACTTCAAACGGTTTAGAATTATCCGCCGCACTAGCACTCGGGCCGTAGTCGGATGTTGCCTCAATGTGTGGAAAGCCTTTTCACAATCTTTGCTCCACACAAACTTAACTCCCTTCTTTAATAGTTCAGTCATAGGTTTAGCGATCCTGGAGAAATCCGGAATGAAACGACGATAATAGCCTGCTAAACCCAGAAAACTACGGATTTGATGTACGGTCTTGGGTGGTTTCCAATCCATAACGTCTTGTACTTTGCTAGGATCCACAGATATGCCTTCCTTGGAAATAGTGTGTCCCAAAAATTTCACACTATCCAACCAAAATTCACATTTAGAGAGCTTTGCATAAAGCTTGTGATCTCGCAAACGTTGCAAAACAATTCGGAGATGTTCTGCATGTTCTTCTTCATTCTTGGAATATATTAAGATGTCATCAATGAATACCACTGCAAACTTGTCCAGCTCCGTCATGAATATTCATGAGATACATGAAATAAGCAGGTGCATTGGTAAGACCAAAGGACATTACCAAATACTCATAAAGTCGTATCGGATGGAGAAAGCTGTCTTGGAATATCACATGGCCTGATCTTTATTTGATGATACCCTGATCGAAGATCAATCTTGGAGAAAACTCTGGCTCCAGCCAACTGATCAAACAGAACATCGATGCGGGGTAATGGGTACTTGTTCTTGATTGTTACCGCATTGAGAGGTCGGTAATCCACACATAATCTGAAACTACCATCTTTCTTCTTCACAAATAAAGCTGGGCAACCCCAAGGCGAAGAACTTGGGCGAATATAACCCTTATCTAGCAATTCTTGAAGTTGGGTCTTCAATTCTGCTAATTCCTTGGGTGGCATACGGTAAGGTCTTTTGGAGATAGGGGTTGTGCCTGGTTGAAGTTCGATGACAAGCTCAACATCTCTGTCGGGTGGCATACCCGGCAATTCATCGGGAAAAACATCTGCAAACTCTCGAACCACTAGAATTTCTTCCAGCTAAGAAGTGATTGCCACATAAGAACGAGGATTCACATCATCTTTGAAAGGTAGGTATAGAGTCGTGGCTCCAACAATTGGTGAGTTGATCTCTACCACTCTCTCTGAAATATCCAATACTACCTTATGTCGGTTCATCCAGTCCATTCCTATAATCACATCCATACCTTCTAATCCCAAAATGATAAGGTACGTGTCAATTGTTTTGCTTCCTAATTGCAAGAGTACTCCCCTGGTCACCAACTCAGAAGAGATGTTCCGTCCCGCTGTTTTAATTGTAAATACTTCATTGGTGTTGCAGGAGTTCAGTCCTACTTTGCTCAGTGTCTTTGCATTCATGAAACTATGGGTAGCGCCAGAATCAAACAACACACAGATGGGTTTGCCTCGAATAGAGAATGTGCCCATCATTACTGGTGCTCCTTCTGGAATATCACCCACAGAAGTGAAGCTGAGTCTGCCCTTCCTAGCTTGAGCAATCTTCTTCTTGCCCTTGTTGATGGGTTTGGAAACTTGTCTCTGATTAGGCTGAGCTAGTCGGTGTCGCCTGTTGGTCTGGCACGGTTGCAGGCATGACCTAGCGAAGTGTCCTGGTTCACCACACTTGAAACAACAACGCTCATTGTTGCCATTAGGACTAGGTACAATAGGCTTGGGAGTCGGCTGTTGGGTGTTGGGAAGGTGAAGATTTTCTTGAGTCCGATCCTGGGATAACTTAGCCACTAACTTTTCTGACTGGGAAACCCGCTGGAAGTCTGGGAAGGTCTTCCGCATAATGCGTATCTTGCAATGTTGTGCATTATTGGGCATGGAGTCAGCCTTTCTTTTCTTCTCGGCTTGGGCTCTCTTCATGGCATCTTCCTGGGAGATAGTCTTATTCACTAGCATGGGGTAGCTGTCAAACTTTATCAGGTTCAGCCATTCAGCCAGTTTACTATTCAGACCTTCACGAAAAAGTTCCATCTTCTTCATGTCGGTATCCACATGATATCCTCCATACTGGCAGAGGTTATTAAACTTCTGCGCGTATTGGTACACCGTGTCTGATCCTTGCTTGAGAGCCAATAACTCTCTCATTTTCCTATCGGTAAGTGCTTTAGGAAGGTGATGATCTCTGAAAGCCTTTTTGAATTCTTCCCAAGTGATTTCATACTTAGGTGGTTGCATGGATTTGTAGTGTTCCCACAACATTAAAGCAGAACCACGAAGCTGCAATGCCGCGAATTTAGCCTTGCGTCCTTCTGAACATGGCAAGGTAAACACCGCAAACATAGCTTCAATGGCCCGAATCCAAGCATCAGCATCCAAGGGTTCTTCCGTCCCATTGAACTACGGAGGATTCATATCCAGAAAGTGCTTGTACTCGGTTACTTGACCTTGGGCATTAATCTGATTCCCATGGGGCTGCTGCTGCTGGGATTGCTGCTGCAGGTATAGAAGAATTTGGCGCAACATCTCGGTTTGAGTAGCCACTATTGTCGGGTCTGGCGATGGTGGCGGTCGGTTGCGGCCACTAGGATCACCGAAACCATTCGGAGTGCTGCGTGTCGAGCCCACCATCTGAAAAATTCGAGTTTTCATAAGTTACACATTCGTAAGCTTGTTCAACAAGTAGAACATGTACGACGAAAACTCAAATTGACCAAATAGCTAGACTCGAGACAGTTGCACTGCATCGAAATGACAATTTCCAACATTCTGAAACCAAAGTTCCCGAAATGTTCAAAATTTTCCGGCAACTCGGTAGGTTCATAAGACCAAACTTGGTAGTCGAAGGTTAAACTGGATGAGTCAGGAACAAAGTGCAAAGGTGCAAGATTCGGAGTGACGTGTTCCGGAAAGACGGCAAGACCTAGGTTTACTACTTGAGCATAGCTTGAGATTTGAAAACCTATGATCGTGCAAATACTTCTCGACAAAGATTTGGATAGATTGGGGACTTGGGTGTAGATCACCTATACAGAAACTCTGCAGAAAGGTTTGAGAAGAGGTCACGACAACAGGGTCGACTAGATGGTCCAACAACACTTTAGATTCGGTTTAAAGGTTGTTATTGTTGTTATTAGATTATTACTTAAGGAAAACAACACATATGATCATTTCACTACTCAGTAGGTTTTTATCATGATGCAAGAACGACCTATTCGTCCCCACCAAGCAATTAGGCCAAAACCGAAGTTAGTGCCGGTGGCAAGGCAACAATTACGTCTCTCCCTATAATAACTAGTCGAGACTATCAGTACTCGCTTAGTGACTTACGAACGTGGTTAGTGTACCTGCAGAAGATCACAGAGCACAACGAACCTTTCATGCCAGCACTCATGAAAGCGTCCACATACATTACCGTTCACTATAGAAATGGCATCCATGCGTTAAGCCGCTGCATGGATAGCCTCAGACACCCTCCGTTTGAATGGAGTGTATCCTTGCCTCGCATGAGCGACATGCGGAATGCACACGTATGAAACACGTGGCGACACACAACTCATAAACAGACGCAAAGATGGGATCCGTGGAATGGATCACTCCATCAACCCTCGCAATTCCCGTGATGCGGAACAGCACAATATAAAACACGTGGCTCCTAGTTTGGTTGTGCACGAAAGTAAGTCTGACATAAAGTAATGTGCTGGGAGTTAGAAAAATAAACCATAGATTAATAAGCCACCTGAAAGAACCCCAAAATTCCCTCTAGGGCCTCTCGGTCTATTTCCATCCTTAACGATCCAACGCATTTTGCAAACACAACCAATCTTGGCATGTTTTATTCAAAAACCAGTGATTAAGGTTGCTAATTAAACTCTGGTGCATGCAGTCGCTCTGATACCAGCTGTGACAACCCGCCCAGGAAAATACTGCACTATCACCTAAGACCGATCCACCTTGGTCATTAAGCAATAATAAAGTATCGTCCTGTCGTTAGTTGCCGGGTTAACGCCCAGTAAATCACTTGGACATCGAACAGAGGATCGACACATGCATTAAAACTCACGCGAAGGCGAGTCCAGAGTACAACATGAATTAACATAATTTATTACAAACCATTGTTCATGACATGGAGTAAAGGTCCAGAGTTCGAAAATACAGCGAAATAATTTAAACTAGCGCAACGGTGAACATCACAGGAGGCCATCCGTGATGTCCTTACTTGTCGTCACCCATCCGGTCAATCACACCTGCAACAACAGTTTTAAAGCAAGGCTGAGTATACTTATACTCAGCAAGACTTAACCGTCGGGTGATAACTACATCACCAAACTCTAGACATGAAAGGCTTTTGGCCGGTGGAGTTTCTTTTGCTGAACAGCTGCTAAGAGTAGGTCCTTACTTTCAATCTTTTAGGACAAGTTCTAGTTGATTACCATTTCTAAATGTGCCATCTAATTCAATCAAGAATTGGACAAGCAATTAATTCATCCAACCATATTCCTCGAGTTCTATCATTATGGGATATCATGGCCAGTTGATTAAGCAGTCTCGGATAACGGTGAGAGGCCGACAATCGATTGATTTAAACCTTGCAAGGTAAACCCAAACACACGGTAGGCTGCCCCCGTAAGGACAACTTTCCCAGGCCGTTCCCGTCGATCTTCGGCTCGGAAGCGGAACCTACATTCCTTGGTACAAGGTTTACTGGATTGCTCCCACACGAACGTCCAGACTCACTCGGGTACCACACTGTTGCAAGCAGGGGGACACAAGTGCCCCAGGTTTAGTAGGGAAAGGTTCCCTTACCGCGTCAATCGGGTACTAGGCTTACCGGTCCCATACCCGGCATATGTTTAGTACGTTCAAAAGCTTAGCCCACGAAAACCACTGGACCGGAGCCCAAATCCCATGCCCTTACCACATGAGCAATCCATTTAAGGATATCTTATGATTCCTATCTAGGAACCTAATCTCGCGAGTGATGAAGATCACTCGACTTCTATCGGTCCTATAGCATAGCAGCTATCGACCTAGCATACTAGTGATAGAGCATAGGTACCTAGGGATCATGCATCTAGGGTTTCAAATCAACTCCTGAAACGTAAATGCACAATTGTAGCAAACATAATTGCATAATTTTAAAAGACGGGGTTAATGATCCGGGGCTTGCCTTCGATGGCAATGTTGGCCTTGGGCCCTTCTGGACTTTGGTCTAGGTCTTGCTCTACAACGAAGTAGTGCACGTCTCCGTCAGCTCCTCTGTCTCCTCCGTCCGGCACACGCGTACAGCTACCGTTCGGGAGATCTACACGAGGATGCAAATGCAAGATTTATTTGACGATTTTAATTTAATTCATCACAAACAATAAATTACAACCATAGGGTCCATTAGTTGGACACATTCACCTTGATAAGAATACACTTAGCATACTCTTCCAAAAAGGAACAATATGCAATTCTTTATTAAACATTTGAATAAAGGTTCTTATTATACTTATCATTTCATGTGAAAGCTTTAATTCCTTTTACTTTCACAAGCAAGGGTATAAATAACATTTTTATTCATGAATTTAATCCTGACTAGCAATGGTAATTAATTACCTTTTAATTAATTTATATAATACTTTCAAAAAGGAAAAGGAATTAAATAAGGGCTTTTCTTTATTTAATTTCTCTTTATTATTAAAAGGGCTTTTAAGCTTTTTATTAAGCAATTAAATTACCAAAAAGTAAAGCAGTGTTTCTTAAGCCTACTAGCACCTATACTGGTCCATTGGACCCACATGTAAGTGTTGGATGCTAGGAAATTAAATATTATTGAAAATAACAAAGGCTAGCTAGTGATTCAAAGTAAATGCATATAAAAATAAATAAGCATCAAAATGATCCAAACTTTCTTGTGCATGCCCTCTGGTCCTAAACAAGTCTAAAAAGCCAGCATGTTCACATGGAATCTCTACTGAACTTGGTTTATTAATTTATAAAGGAAAACATGCATAAATCAAGAATAATTATTTCTGTTAATCCAAAATCATGATTCATTCACAAGATGTGCAGTTTGGTATTACAAGACAGTGTGCACAAGTTGGGCTCAAAAACTTAAATATATTTAACAAGAAAAATCATTTATGCAGATCTGCCAGAAATAGAAAAACATTTTTATAAAAAGATTTACATCATAACTTTGTGCACTTTTTGGCATAGGAGCTAGTCATGACCTAGCACACAACATATCCAAAAATTTGCTACAGAGGGTCTATGGTTTTTGAGATATTGCAGATCTAGGTTGTTCACATTTGTATTTTTCATGCAAAAACTATCAGGAATTAGCTTAGGCCACAATAACAAAAGTTGTAGTATAATTCAGCCCGAATCCAACAAAAGTGGCGTTGCATTTTTCTGATTTGTCTGTGATTTTCTACGTAATTTACAAGAATCAGCCATTCACATTTACTATTGGAGTTGCACTTTTGCAGGGAGGCCCTCGAAAAGAACAATTTCTTTGCAATGTGGCCCCTGGGCGCGGGGAGCGGTACTGTTCGCCGGAATTGGGCGAGCTCGCCGGCGCTCACGCCCGGGGAAGGACGGGGGAGGGTCGAGGGGTTGCTAAGGGTTCGGTTTGCGGGGTTGAACGGGGTGGAGTGGCTCCAGCGGTGGGGTGCGCGGCGGCCGGCGGTGGCGGCCGCCGCGGCTGTGCTTGCGGGCGCGGCCCCGGACGCCACCGGAGCGGGCGGGGGAGCGCGGCAAGGAAGGAGAGGGGGGTGCACGCGGGAGAGCAAGGAGACCGGCGTTTATAGGCGAGCGCGCGCGCGCGTACGGCGGCCGGCGGACCGCCGGTCGCCGGGTGCGCCGTCCGTGGTACGGGCGTTAATGCCGCGGTACGACGCCGGACGGCTCGGGCGCGGGGAACCTCGGGACGGGGCGGCCTTGGGCACGGGGCCCCGCACGGCGCCGCGCGCGCGCGCGTGACGCGCGCCCCGAGGCACGGCGCGGCCGGCGCGGCCGGCGCGGTGCGGCGCGAAATTGTGTAGATGTGCCACTGTTTCAACGCGCGAAACTCTTAAAAGTTGAACAGAAGTCCCCAAAGTGATGAATAGGAAAGTTGTAGATCTAAGTACCCTCTACAACTTTTGTAAAGGCCGTCTAGTGTTTTTCTCGACGGATTTTGCAGGAACGTCGTGCCAACTTTGAATGTCGGCCTGTTCTGGAAAACAGGAGGTACTGGCGGTTGGCCAAGTTTTTCGCTAATTTCCACTCAAAATTTGAAATGCCAATCTACACGAAAGTTGTGTCCCTCAACAAGATGGACAACTTTCATAAAGATAGATTTTGAAGTGTTTAGGAGAATTTTGGAGAACGAGGCAAAAGTTCCGGACGACATTCGCTGACGTCAACGGTTAAGCCGGTTTTGACCGTGCTTTTGACCACGGGTTGACCACGGGTGTGTGTAGGATTGGCCAAGGGGTTCAATAGGGTTCAATGGCGAGGTTTTCGGGGTGATGACCCAGGTTGACCTAGGTTTGACCATTGTGAGCGGGTTTGACTCGGCTGAACCGGTCGTTAGTACTAATGACGTTAATTAGAAACTTGGGGCGTCATAGTGTCCCTCTCTTCTCTGCTCCTCGGCGGCCGATGAAGAATTGGATGATGCGTGGCTCTCGACCCCGGGGCTATAAATAGCCCGAATCGCGGCTAGGTCAAAGGAGGGGGGAATTGGGCCCCGGACTGGGCTGGGCCGGTCGGCCTGGGCCGGCCGGCCTGGGCTCATCCAAGCCCAGTTCCCGGCCTCCTTCACGTGGTGTCGGTTCCCGAGTCTTCTAGATGCTTCCCCCTTCTGCATGTAGGCCCTTGTAGTCCGTTTCTCTCCGAGTTGGACGTAGCTCTTTGTCTCACAAGATTCGGCACTTTTTTGTCATCTTCTCGAGTTGAATCCCTGGCTTCTTGGAGTCAAGTTTGCTTCATTGCATGACTTGTACGGGCTTCAAGGTCTTGTCACAAGGTGCTTGATGAACTTATCCCAGTAGTCTTGCTTTCAACGCTAAAACCCTGCATAAACACTAAACTCCAAAACCGACATGCACAAGTGAACTTGTGATACCACGGGGGTTAGTACCAGTGGATAAGGTATAAAACTTATGCCAGCACCGAAGGTAAACTCATGGCTAGTTTGACGGATTTTCACCGTCAACATCTCCCCAGGCTTAAACCTTGCTTGTCCTCAAGTAAGCCTTCGATGGATATCATCGTTGCCCATCAATGTTTAAACCTTGCACTTGATCATACATGAGAAAACATAATGCTCTCGAAATTTTAATTCGTTAAAGTTCCATAATGTACTAGCCTTCATCTCTACAGAGGGTAGATTCTTAATTAAGCTTATTCCACAAGTATTAACATGCTCCCAAAATTTAAAATAGATCTCAGAAATCTTGAATTTTAAGAACTAGATGAAAAACAGCTAAACCAAGTTCACAAATTTAAATCATCTTGCATATTGCTCATGAACTCTCATCTAATCTTGTCTCTCAAGCCTATATATTCTACTCCTTTCCCTGTCATAACATATATGTGTGGTAAGCTTTATATGGAGCTTTTGGGAAAGTTTAGTCCTACCAAAATATTATAAATGAGATGTTGTCAAAACAAGACAAGCTTCTCATGGTCTTACCGAGACTCATCAAAAAGGTTATTGAAAAATTATATTATATCAAGGAGGGGAAAGAGAAAAATACACACACTTGAGATAGGTGGACTTGTGCAAATGGCAAAGAGTGATCCCGAGGCACAAAGGAAGCCCTCTTTATCGGATTGCACATGGTTGGAAAGTGAGTATGGATCTTTTAATCTTGAAACCTTGAAATTCCCTATGCACTTTACAGAACCGGGGAGTTCACTTTATTTTTTATTTTTACACATACTCATATTTTTTTTCTCTTTCTCATATATCTCTGTCTTTCTTTCTTTCTTTCTTTTTCTCATTTTTTCTTTTTTTCTTCTTTCTCATAAAATTTTTTATTTGCTCCCCTTTGAACTCTAAAATTGCATCGTACCTACCTCCTCTCCCATGCTTAGACGTTGCTCGTCCTCGAGCAAAGAGGCGATAAATAAGGTAGGTACCGGAAATATTTTTCCTTGGAGAGATGCTTGAATTCTTCAATGTTGGCGCCGTCTTGCGATCTTCCTTGAATTGATGATTCATTCTCAATGATAGGTTGTGGTCAAGGAGGTAATCACGAAGGATGATATTTGGTTATAAGGGTGGATATCCGGCGAGGTTTGTGAGATCTCCAATGTGGGGATACATAATGCACGGATAAAAAGCTAGCAAAAAGATAGATATGCAAAAACGGAATGACCAGCTTCTTAGTCTCGAGCCAGAGAAATCATGGCCTGCAATAACTCACTCAAAAATAAATCTTGTACACTAAGGTTTATGCACTCAAATATATATTAGGCTCTGGATAGGTTGAGCAACACATAAGTAATATTCATGACAAGGTTAGCGATATTTTTGGGCATAAAAACCATATTCAATCTATTCATAACTTGAGAGCACATAAAACACTATGGGTCTTTATTTTAACCATAACCTCCGCTAAAGATTAAGCTAGCATTTAGATAAATTCAGATTCATGTTTTAAGAGAGCATAGCTTTAACATGCATAAATCAATTACAACGATAAACAAAGTGGCAATTATAATAATATATCATCATGGCACAAATTTTGTAACTTTCCCAATGATGTAAACAAGGTGGTGACTTTATTAATGATGAAAACAAACTTAAATACATGCTAAAAATAAACTAACACACTTGCTGAAATTTAAATAAAAACTGAAAATATTATGCAAACACAAGCAAACACAAGCTGAAAATTACAAAGAAAGGGAAAAGAAAAGAAAACTAGAGTTCCTCCTTCTTCCTAATCCTCCGCCGGTGGTTGGTGTTGATAATCTTGATAGTTGTACCCTTGCTCGTAGTAGGGTTAGACATCCCCTCCAACGAATTGATCCGGTTGCACTAGGTGAAGGCGTCCAAGCTCATAGGCCATATTTGCATTGCCCTCACCAAGTTGAGCCGCGTTGGTTTGGATGGCTGCGTCGTTTTGCATATTTCTCGCAACATACCCTCCAATTATGGCAATGCTTTGTTGTGGTTGGGGATATTGAGCGTAGGGCTCTGCGAAGGTTACGTTGGGCACCACATAATTTGGTGGGGGTACCGGTGCACCACCCCCCCATGCTTTCACTTGTAGCCCTCCGTAATAACTTGGCGGAGTAGGAATCCCGCCAAACGGTGGTACATAGTTGGGTTGTGCACCACCCGCTTGTGCGGAGGAGGATCCCTCCTCTACGGTTCTTCCTCTTTTATTTTTCTTTGCCGGGACAAGGAGTCCTTCTTCCAACCAATCTTCCTTCCCTTGAATGAAAAGCCTAAGCCTTGCGTCCGGAAGGGGTAGGTTCACCTTGGCCACATGAAAGCCTCCTCTCTCATCTCCACTAATATATTTACCTTGTTTCAAATACTCAAGGCCGAGAGAGGTCCCACGTAAAAGATGTTCGGGGTTTCTTGTGATCCCCGGCCTTAGGGAGATGGCCAACATAGAGAGGTAGCACCCCGAACCAATATCTCCCGACCCCGATGTTGCCTCACAACACCATCGGTTGATCATAAGGTATGAGTTACGTTGGGCACCACATAATTTGGTGGGGGTACCGGTGCACCACCCCCCATGCTTGCACTTGTAGCCCTCCGTAATAACTTGGCGGAGTAGGAATCCCGCCAAACGGTGGTACATAGTTGGGTTGTGCACCACCCGCTTGTGCGGAGGAGGATCCCTCCTCTACGATTCTTCCTCTTTTATTTTTCTTTACCGGGACAAGGAGTCCTTCTTCCAACCAATCTTCCTTCCCTTGAATGTAAAGCCTAAGCCTTGCGTCCGGAAGGGGTAGGTTCACCTTGGCCACATGAAAGCCTCCTCTCTCATCTCCACTAATATATTTACCTTGTTTCAAATACTCAAGGCCGAGAGAGGTCCCACGTAAAAGATGTTCGGCGTTTCTTGTGATCCCCGGCCTTAGGGAGATGGCCAACATAGAGAGGTAGCACCCCGAACCAATATCTCCCGACCCCGATGTTGCCTCACAACACCATCGGTTGATCATAAGGTATGAGGGGTCTTTTAGCTGCTTGGGAATTAAAGCCGAGTAGAGCCAATTCAACTTCATGTCGGTCATCTTCGTCTCCCTCATCCTCCCCAATATCCTCTTGCTCATCCAAGAGTGGAATACTTGGATAATGGGGTTACGGATGCAGTTGCGTTGTTGGTGGGCTTCTCCGGAGATTAAATTCCAAAATCCATCTAACATGCCATCCGGCACGTCAACTTTCTCCGGAGCTCCCTTTTGGAACTCAAGTAGATCCCTAACATACTCGTAGGGAACCACTTGTTTGATTCCCTCCGAATGAAATGATAAACTTTGCACCCCCTCATCAAGGATAGGCGCAATAGCCATCAAGATTTCCAAGGCAAACTCCTTGTGGGTGTTTGCCGACACCCCGTTGGAGAATTGCACCCATCCAAGGTGCCCCAACATATAATATATGTCCGTGCCGAAACCCAAATAGTTGAGTGCTTGATCGTCGAAGTCGACGTTGGCCACAAGCCTCTTCTCAAGACGAGAGAGTTTCTTCTCCTCCTCCTCCGACAATATGATAAAGCCATATGTGGAATACCACGGAGTGTATGGAGGTGGCGCAGATGAATGGGTGGATCGTCGAGGTGGGACGGGCGGCTCCTCCGTGCGCCCATGAGGTTCGGAAAACCTCATGGACGTGCTCCTTGTTGCCCTCATGCCACCGAGGAGGAGAGCGTCGTTCCTCGGCGGTGTCGTGTCCTCCTCCATGCTCCGAGGAGACTCGGAAACCGAGTGCCTCCTCGAAGATGTTGTTGAAGATGGCTTGGATGACGATGACCCCTTCTTCTTGGTGAAGAGACTTGTGGTTTTCTTCCACATGATTGCAGCACTCTTCTCTCTACTAAAATTCCGGGTTGCAACCGGTAACTAGGCACTTAAAAACTTACTTCGGAATGTGGACTTTGAGTGGATTAAGGTTGTGTATTGTTTGAGCTATCAAGCTTGGGAAGGTTGGCTATGTCTACGGTGGTTCTGGGCACAAGAACTTGAGCACACGTACTGAGGAAGGAGAGGGATGCTTGCTTGCAGAAGACGGGGGTCGGGGGCTCCTTTTGTAGGGGAGGCCGGCCGGCCTGGGCCGACCGGCCTGGGTGGCCGCGTGCCTCCCTAGGGCTCCATTTTCTCCCAGCGTGATCATTTCTCCTCCATGACTTTCTTGCCCGCGTGCTCCACGAGTTGCACCGCCCAAACGCTCTCGTCCACTCCTTTTCTTGCATTATTGGTCCTTCCACTTGATGCTTCATGCTTTGAGTCATGTCCATGCTCCCTTGCTCCACTTGCTTCACATGTCACCATGAATTTCCTGCAAAGTTATGCTTGCTGCCCACCCATGCTTGTCCTTTGCATGTGGTCTTGATGAGAGTTGACGAAATAGCATCCAATGGTGCATGCATGATTAACTTAAACTAGAATGCCTTCCTCTAAGTATGTTTAATGCTAAGCACTCTTCTAATTTCGAAAATTAAAAATATTTTCAGAGCTATGGAAGATCCCAAGCATAAATTTAGAGAAGTTTTTAAACCATTAAAAACAAATGTAAGTCAAAAATATTTTCCGACTACGTTGATATCGGTCTCACCGGTATAGTTTGCCTTCATTGGTTGAGAGCAAACTTTTCCCGGCTTGATCATGGGGGCATAGGTTTAGGTTCTAATTTTGGCCAAATGAGAGAGATTTTGAATAAAATAAAATTAAATGAGGCTTAGAAAAACTCTAATCTTAGAGAAACCAAGGATATATATTTTTAAGCCAACCAAAAGTTTAGTTTCTATGTTCACGTGAGTCCTACCACGTGCTGAAATTTAATTAACACCTAGGTATAAGTCGTGGCTCTGGTCATGTGTTTTTAGCATGAAAATCAAGTCAACCACAACATCATAATGAGGATGAATGGTTGAGTTAGGTTCTGAATTTTTATTTTGTTGTGGTTTCTCGAAAAGAAACAAATACACACATAGGAGGGTTCATGTAAAGGTTTTATGATCAAGCAAAATATTCAACCAAGAATTATGTCTCTAATATTGTTCAACCACTTCTAAGTCTAATGTCTTTGCGTAATAAAATTCAAAACTGAATTATTAAAAAGACTCGAAAAAACTGGAATCGGGTTGTCCTCCCGGTAGCTTATTCTTGACTCGACGAAACGGGTTGCCTCCCGCCTAGCGCTTCGTTTATAGTCCATAACTAGACTTCTTCACTTGATTACTTAGGATCAACGCTCTTTGCGGGTGTTGCAATCTTGGGTACCCACTTCCGCACCATCTTGGGCACGGGCTTATCTTCCGGCTTAGTCATTTTTTTGGTCTTTACAGGCGACTTTTCATCCTTTGTCTTAACGGATGCAACACCTTCCTTGATTTTCTTTACGTCCTTCTTCTTCGGCTCTTTCTTCTTTTTCAGCCCTTTCTTCTTCCTTGGTTCTTCCTTAACAACGCGACGATGAGGTGGAACATCTTTAACTCCAATCATATTGCATGCCTCGAGTCGTGGTTGGAACTTGAAAGAACTCCTTTCTCCGTTAATGTCGAACATGATCTCCCCCTTGCCAACATCAATAGTAGCTCCCACGGTCTTGAGGAAAGGCCTCCCAAGGATGAGCGGCGGCTTCTCCCTCTCTCCCATCTCGAGCACCGCGAAGTTGACGGGGATGAAGTGGTGTCCAACCTTCACAGGTACATCTTCGGCAATGCCCGAGGGATAGCGAATGGAGTTATCTCCCAACTCCAAACACATACCCGTAGGCTCCAATGGTAGGCGTAGCTTCTCGAACACATCCCTTGGCATGACGCTCACACTAGCTCCAAGGTCGCACAACGCCTTCTCGAAGTTGAATGAACCAACGGAACATGGAATTGTAGGGCATCCGGGGTCCTTTTGCTTCTCTAGCCCATTAGCAATAGCGGCACTACACTCCTCGGACATCTTGACATGATCTACCCTGAGTGTTGCTATCTCATATTTATTTGCAAGTATGTCTTTAAAGTAACGAGAATATGTATGTACTTGTAGGGCGTCTAATAATGGCATGTTGATGCTAAGTCTACGCACAACCTCCACAAACTTCTCAAAGTGGTTGTCAAGTTTACCTAGGAAGTAGCGTGGCTTGAGTTGTGGTATCCTCGTGTCTTCTTCCGGCATCTCAAATTCGGGCTCTTCGGTGACGATCCCTGTAACCTTCTCCTTAGCAACTTCCTCCGCCTCGGCGGATGGTTTAAGCTTCCTTGCCCCCGCGAGACGTTCTGGATCTTCAGTCTCTTTTCTCGTACGTGTTTGAATGGCCTTCGCCGATTCGGGACCTTTAGGTTGTCCTGGAAGCTTCCCTTCATCATTAGTGAGGCGACCGGCAAGTTGTCCCACTTGCGTCTCGAACATCTTCATCATGTTGAGCACTTGATGGTTGGAGCTCCCGACCTCCGTCACTTTGCAATCGATGTTTTCCAACACCTTGTCTATGGTCTTGAACTTGGTGACGGTGTCCTTGTTGATCTTGGCTTGCTCGTCCATGAATTCCTTCAATTGTATACGAAGCGGAACCGAATTCAGAATGGATGAGCTTGCATTAAATTAAGGTCTACCTTGCCCGTAGCGGAAGTTTGGCAATTCTCCTTTCCTCATGTAGTCGAGCACTTTGGCTTTCTCCGAACAATCTTTGTGGACATGGCCGTACTCTCCACATTCTTCGCATGTGGATCTTGCTTCGGCGACCTTGAAGTCTTGAGCCTCTTTCTTTTCTATCTCCATCTCTCCAACCTCCTCATTAGTGAATCAATCTTGCCTTCAAGTATGTTCTCCTTCTCTACTTGCAAGACTCCCTTGACATTCCCCGTGGGTTGAACCGGATGTAGGCGCCCAGACGACGCCCATGTGTCATTATCCGCGACCTTCTTGAATAGAGTGAAAGCTTCCGTCGGTGTAAGCTCGATGATAGATCCTCCCGCCGATGCATCGATGATCGTCCTTGACTCCATGGTGAGTCCTTGATAGAACTTTTGCACGAGGTCTTCCTTCGGGAACTTGTGATGTGGAACCGCCCCAGTGTACTCGTTGAAGTGCTCGAATGCCTCCGAGATAGTTTCCGTAGGATATTGAACAAAGGTGGCAATCTTATTACGCAAACTTTAAGTTTTACCCGGCGAGTAGTATTCCTTCATGAAAGCCTTCATCAACGTGTTCCAATTTTGCACCGTCTCCGCGGGTTGAGAGTGGAACCATTGCAAAGCCTTCCCGAGTAATGAGAACGGAAAAAACCTTGCCCTCATTTGATCTTGAGTCACCCCATCTATGTTGAAAGTCTGACATAGTTGAATGAATGCTTGGAGGTGAAGGTTCGGATCCTCTTTACCGGTGAAGGGTGAATGTTGCACCATGTGGATTGTTGAGGTCTTGATCTCGAACGGTCCTCCGATCTCCTCAAGGTTCAAGATTGGTAAGTCGATGATGTTCGGGGTGCATAGCTCCCCAATCTTGTGCTCTTGCGGTTGGTCACCCATCGGTGGAAGTCGATTCTCCCGAGGACTTTGAGGTGGTGAATTCTTCAGAGATTCCTTCAATCCTTTGTCTTTCGACTTCCAATCTACAAAATCTAGCTTTTTACCTTGATGTGCTTCGCGTCTCCTTAGCCTGTAAAGTTTTTCTGGATCATCCACAAAATTATCGGGTTTGTTGGAGAGGTAGCGGTCCATCTCCTGTTAGGGTTAGCAATAAACAAAATATGCAAAAACTAGAAAGTAAAAATAAATCTATGAAAACTAGGGTTAGACAAACTAGATTAGATTTATTTTGAGGATGATCAAAGTTTAGTAGATGCAAAAAGAAAAACTAAAAGAAAACTGAAAATCACAAAAAGGCAATAAAAAATCAAATCTTGATCACTTGTTCCCCGGCAACGGCGCCAGAAAAAGGGGCTTGTTGACGGTTAATAGTTGTATCAAAGTTCATTTAGACTTGCAAGCGGACAAGTCTCCCGTCGTAGTCAAGGGACCCTTCTTCCCTCGAGTGGTGAACCCGTGGAACAAATGTGTGACGCAAAAGATGATCTAGTAAAGCCAAGCAACTTCAATCTTCGGTAAAGTGAAACCCTAATGCATCTAGATAAAGAGCACAAAACTAATCTAATATACTAAAGACCGGAGGTAACAAAGATAGATAATAGATAAACCGATCTAGAGAGATCGGGTTAAGCCTTTTGTTGATGTTCCAAACAAGAGAAGAAATAGCAAATCGAATCTTGTTAGAAGCCTCTTTAAATCGTGGTTTCCCGTCCGACTCCGAAAACACCCCGCCTTTCGGAACCCCCGTTTTGTCACAACGTATCCCTACTCATGCGGGTAGTCTAGGGCGAGTCCAAGGACAAGTCGAGTTCTTTCAGAAGATCCGGCATGTATCTCTAGCCACCGCGGCTACAAGAACACCCTATGTGATCTATCTCGAGAATAGATCTAGAATAAGCAAAGCCGATCGAAAAACAAAATCATCGAAAAAACTCTTGATCGCTAGAAATAGATTCAACTTGATAATTCAACTAAGACAATGATACATAAACAACCGGGATCCTACCTTGATCTTGCTTCTAGCTCCGGGAACTCCGACATGGTCTTCCGTGCAAGGTTCCCACGTCGGCTAGGGAGACCCTAGTCAACTAGCTCAACCCTCTCCTCTCCGGGATGGTGTCCCTCTCTTCTCTGCTCCTCGGCGGCCGATGACAAATTGGATGATGCGTGGCTCTCGACCCCGGGGCTATAAATAGCCCGAATGGCGGCTAGGTCAAAGGAGGGGGAATTGGGCCCTGGACTGGACTGGGCCGGCCGGCCTGGGTCCATCCGGGCCCAGTTCCCGGCCTCCTTCACGTGGTGTCGGTTCCCGAGTCTTCTAGATGCTTCCCCCTTCTGCATGTAGGCCCTTGTCGTTAGTTTCTCTCTGAGTTGGATGTCGCTCCTTTTCTCACAAGATTCGACACTTTTCTGATTAGGTCCTCGGAGTTTGTCATCTTCTCGGGTTGAGTCCCTGGCTTCTTGGAGTCAAGTTTGCTACATTGCATGACTTGTACGGGCTTCAAGGTCTTGTCACAAGGTGCTTGATGGACTTATCCGAGAAGTCTTGCTTTCAACGCTAAAACCCTGCATAAACACTAAACTCCAAAACCGACATGCACAAGTGAACTTGTTATATTACGAGGGTTAGTACCAATGGATAAGGTATAAAACTTATGCCAACACCGAAGGAAAACTCATGGCTAGGTTGACGGATTTTCACCATCAACACAGACTGGTGGACAAGATCGCACAACACCTGGTAACTACACCGGTGAGACCGGTGTACCTCACCGGTCAGGCCGATGCCACCTGGGAAACTGCCCGAGCTCAAAACTAGCTCAAAACCACTTGGAAACCTTCTAAATGCATGCAACAAGCTAAATCTTGCTCAAACTTCTCCCCCTTGTTGGCAATGCATGAATCAAGCAAAAAATGCAAAACATGCGACCTAGAGCTTCTCAAATAGACAAAATTCAACATATGATGCTACACATGTCCAAATGAGCAAGATAGATACTCTACAGCTTCGTAAGGACATCAACTACATGACCACCAAGTTTAACAACCATTGGACGAAGCTAAGATAGAATTGAGCAATTTTGCGAAAATTTACCCTCTGATGAGAAAAGTCCTAAACATGAGCAAAACATATCAAAATGGCAAAGGCACACAAACTTCATGCAAGGACAATCATTCTAAACATAAGACCATCATAAACACCCACAAGAAGCTCATGTCATGTCATGGCCACCGGGCCATGTGCCTACTTCTTTATATGAGACTTCTCATTGGTAGGCACCATGCAACGATTTAGCACCCAAAGCAAAATTTTAAAATTAGCACATATGACATGGGGGCACATTTTCCAAGCAATTTACATTTCATTTTCAGATTCGAAATTGGTACATGAAATGTCTTTGCGACAAAAAGGAACTTATGGCCCTCCACAAGATCAAGCATGAGGGCTAAACATTCATGATGTAAAATGAGCCTTTGGCCCCATATGATCAAAATAAACTATCCAACCACAAATTAAGCATCGCCAAGCCACTAAAACATGTCAATATCATATAAAGGCATTTATCCACAAAAGAGCATGTTGTGACATTTTTCAAAAACATAGCCATAAACCATGGATATAAACCAAGATTATTAAGAGCTAAGCCAAACTAACCATAGCTTACCAAACAAGCTCACAAAGGCATACATATCATTCCATGGTGAAATAAGTATATAGGAGAAGCTTTTCCTAACCAATGCATATGATACAAAATGCATGCAACCTAAGATACAAAGATGCCTATACATCATGTTACATATGCCATGTCAAATGCAAGAAATGCATAAAGGAAAGCTATACATATGCTACAAAGGAGCTCCCACACACCAACTCAAGAAATCAAACAAACACCAAGCTCCCACCGCAAACGAGTGAAAGTTGCTTGATCTAGGGGTTTGGTGAAAATATAAGCTAGCTGGTCATGTGTGGGTACATGGATCAAAGCTATCTTCCCATTCTCTACATTGTCTCTCAGAAAATGATACCTCACTTCTATGTGCTTGGTTTTGGAATTAAGAACTAGGTTCTTTGCTACACTTATGGCACTAGTGCTGTCACATTGAAGTGAAACATGGGTATACTCCTCACCAAAGTCACTCAAGGTGTATGTGATCCAAAGGAGCTGAGAGAAAAAATTAGCTACGGCAACATACTCTGCCTTGGTAGTGGATTGAGCAACACTCGACTATTTGCGGGAAGACCAAGGCACCAAAGAAGATCCCAAGAACTGGCAAATCCCAGAAGTGGACTTCCTTTCCAACTGAAACCCGACGAAATCTGCGTCTGAAAAACCATGAACAGCCAAAGAAGAAGAAATAGAGTACCCTTTAGCCACAGAAAAGGCTAGAAGGATTCTAATCGCATCCAAACGAGCTACGAGAGCAAAGGTCTCCTCGTAGTCGATCCCCTCTTTCTGACTGTACCCCTGAGCAACAAGCCTTGATTTGTTTCTCACCTCTTCACCTTTGTCTCACCTCTTTGTTCTTCCACATCCATTTTGTCCCAATCGGCTTACACCTTGGAGGAGGGTCAACCAATACCCAAACTTGGTTCCTCTCGAAATTCTCCAACTCCTCATGCATTGAATTAACCCAATTATGATCAGATAGTGCGTGTCCAATGTCTCTGGGATCAAAGGTGGCAATAAAAGCAGCATGAGCGAAATGAGAATTGTTTCGTACCCTTGGCCACGTAATACGTTCATTCATGTCGCCAATGATCCTCGAAGCTGGGTGATCCACTTGTACTTGCTGGGGATGTTATCGCCTCGATGCTACCTCCCCCTCAACAACATCTTCGCCTTGATCCGGGTTTGTCGTCGTGGGTGTGGGAGAGGGCCCGTCCTCGATCGTCGTCGAAGTAGTAGGTACATGTTCAACTATGGGCACCACACCACCATCTTCATCATCTCCATGTTCATGCTCCTCCTCCTGAAAGATCTCCTCGCCAAGTTCGTCGTCACCTCCACACTCAAAAACAAGCTGACTACATGGATGTGTCTTGTCGAAGGTTACCTCGCAAGTCTCTACGATTTGGATAGTTTCAAGATTGAGCACACGAAATGCTCTAGAGTGAGATGCATAACCAAAGAAAATACCATCGACCGGCCTAGCCTCGAACTTGTCCAACTTCTTCCCTTTCTTAAGAATAAAGAACTTGCAACCAAAGACATGGAAGTGACTCACCTTGGGTGTGCGACCGTGCATCAAATCGTAACAGGTTTTTTTCCTGTAGACTCCGAGGTAGATCTTGTTCGAAACATAGCACGCGGTATTGACCGCCTCAGCCCAGAACCTTCTCGGAGTCCTATGCTCATTGAGCATCGTCTAAGCCATCTGACACAAGGTTCTCTTTTTCCTTTCCACCACGCGATTCTGGGGAGGAGTATACGGACTCGAAAACTGATGTTCAAGACCCAAGTCATGGCAAAAGGTTTCGAAACGAGAGTTTTTGAATTCCGAGCCATTGTCACTGCGCATCGCTCATATGGCATCTCTATGCCTCTCATTCCTCAATCTCAAGACTAGATCTCAATAATACCAAACGTCTCCCCCTTCTCCTCAAGAAAGAACACCCACATATACCAAGAGTAGTCGTCCACCACAACTAGGACGTGCCACTTCCCACCTGCAGATCGCACACGAGCTGGGTCAACAAGGTCTGTATGGAGTAGCTTGTATGGACGCTCAGTCATCAAGTGAGACAAAAGGTCAAAGCTCAAGTGACCCAACTTCTTATGCCACTTCCACAACTCACTCGAAGAACCAGCCAAGAAACAACGCTCCACATCAAAAGACTGAGAAAAATCAGCTCAGAACACTTTACCCTCGGGAACGACCATGCAAATAAGGTCCCCTCGAGAATGCAAAATCCGAGAACCACCAGGTCGAAACAACACCTCAAAACCCTCATCCAACAACTAGGACATAGAAAGAAAATTGAACCCCAGCGATTGAACAAGAGCAACACACTTGAGAGTGACCTTGTCACTTACCTTAATCTCACTTTCTGATAGTACACGCCCTCGCACATTGTCCCCAAAGGTGATGTATGTCCTAGACACCACCGAAACGAGACTTGAGAACCACCCCTTGTCTCCGGTCATATGCCTCGAGCAACTGGAGTCAATCAATCAAACGTTCCTCAAGTCTCCCACCTGAAATTCAAAGGCAAGCACGTGAGTGAACAAATGACTCAGCACTGGGTTAGTACCAAAAGAGTAAAACCGGTGTTGAGCCATTTGCTCCAAAGTGGGGTTAGCACAATCCAAAGCATCTCTCCTATCAAAGCTACCTCCACGAACACCACCACGGTAACCACTATGAGGAAACCAACCCTCTCTAGCTGGAGGAGGACGAAAACCATGAAAGGAAAACCGTGGACCGTTCCTCCTCTCCATATCAAAGCTACGACTTCTCTCACCGTCTTATTGAGCACAAGGTGGAAAACACCTAGCAAACTGACCACCTGCAAACTTTCCATACCAACCACCAGAACCACGACCACCTGAACCAAACCGAGCCTCTTCCCGAGCATGGAAACAAGAACCCTGTCTATCCAGACCTACACCGGTCTAACTGGTGTGATGCACCAGTCTGACAGGTGTAGCCCGGCCAGTAGCACCACTTGCCACCTTCCGATCTCCCCAAGCCGGAACCGTCCTCACAATCACTTCGGCCCTGGGCATTTGCACAAGAGGCTTTAGTACACCATTATAAGGGTGGTACTTGTCCTTTGTTATCCCACTCCTTTGCCATTCTCTCCTCACGCTTCTTCTTGAAGCAAACTCACCCTTGTGACCATCTCTCCCACAATAGTCGCAATGAAACCGCACAAGCTTGGGTTTAGGCTTGGTTGGGGCTACTCACTTGGTTTCTCTCCACTCGGTTGCTCAACTGGTTTCTTCTCACTAGGCTTCTCACTCTATTTCCCAAAGAACACATTCCCCAAGTTGCTCTTGAACTTGATAGGCTTTTGGAAGTCATTTGTGGAGTGAGGGAATATGGGTGGATCTGAACTTGTGTCGAGTTTGTTTCTTAGTTGGTTGGGTTTAGGAGCATAGGCATTTTTGTGGAAGATTTTTGGTGGAGCTTGGATATCACCAATCTTATGTCCGCCCTCACCACTAGACTCTCCAACCTTCTCCGACCCAAGCGCTTGCCCATCTTGGCGCTTATAGGTCTCCATCATCATCTTGAGTTGTGGTTCATACCCCAACAACCAACCTATCATTTTTCTCAACTCATCATTCTCATCCTGCAATTGATTCACATAATGTGCAAGTTCCAGATTTTTCAAAGCATGCACTTCACATGTAGAACAAGAAGTGGTAACAGGTTCTTTCAGCTTAGCCTCAAGCGAAGCAGTGTAAGCATGCATCTCATCAATCTTTCTATGTAAAACAGGGCAAGAAGTGCAAGAACCTAGCAAAACAGGTCTATACTTAAGCTCAGCCACTGCAACCCTAAGCACATCTAGTTCATCACAAGTAGAAGCATGCTTATCCTTGAGACTAGCAAAACCAGCTAGGTACATAGAGCAATCAACATAATCAACATCATCAGAAACCACAGGTGAAGCCTTAAGCGAATCAATTTCAAGCTTAGCATCTAGGTTCTGGGTTTCTAGCTCAACCATACGGTTCCTAGCATATTCTAGTGAGGCCCTAAGCTCTTTCTTCATCTTCTTGGCCTCTCTAAGCATATCATCATGGTTATCAAGCAACTGGCCAAGACGCTCATTCTCCTCACGCAAGAAGGGAAGCTTGTCACGTACCTTGTCCTCGGAGTTAGAGTCCAAGTCACTTTGGTGACTCTTCTTGCTGTCGAACCTACAAGCCATGCCCAGAAGCCATCTCCCGCGAAGCAGCTCAACCCGTAGCCGAGATGTTGAGTGTCAAAAGTTTGTTGTAAGGACCGTCAACAACCACCTTAGATAGAATTTCTTCACCTGACTTATCTTTTCAAAATTCTTGTCTTAAGCCAAAAATATAGGATACCCATAAGTCTTACCTTAAAACCTTGTTAGCTTGTTTGATTAGGTCTTTTGATAAAAGATTTTGTTGACAAGACTCTACCTCTCATAAAGCCTTTGCAAACATTGAGACCCTTTTTACTAAACCCTTTTGCATTTGCATTTTGCATCAACCCCTTTCTTCTATTATGCATATGTTAGCTTGTCTTCTTTGCAGAACTTTTTGAAGAGTGCTTTATTTTCATGATAATGCTTGACGCGTGGTATTTTCTTTAGCAATCTTGTGTAAACATGGTGTTTACACATGATTGGAGACTACCATCATTCAGTTTTATAAACCTTGCTTTCACATTGCATTTGTTGGTTTATACATTTTGCAATGTGTCCTACTTCTCTTGCACTTTAATGAATTATTAATATGGGGATGAACATGGTGTTTTGACCATGGTTAATAAATCTTTGTAGGAATGGAAAGTTTGGCAACCACTTTGGAAGCATGGAGCTTAGAATTTGGTGTAAACATTGTTTTGTTTATATCCCTTCCTTTCATTTGCATTTTTCACCTACATGCACGTACACTCATTAGGTTCTTGCTTTTATTTTTACTAGCTAAGCTCTGCCACAAGTTAAAATATTAGGGATGCCTTTGGTTAGTTGGCAATTGTTTCTACTCTCGACCATCACTTCGGTGGTAGAATGTGCATTTGATTTGTTTTGCAGGCATGACGAAGTGTTCTCATGAGTTCTTGACCGATTGCGATCAAGATCGTTAGTCATCTACAAGGCTTGTCAGATGAAGATTTTGTTTCCATTAAGTTTGAACACATGTTCAGAGATGTAAAATGGAGGAAAAGTTAATTTTCAGAAGCTCCTTCAAACCCTGTTTCCAACGCACCAAGGATCATCAATTTTGAAGACCCGTACAAGGAGATATGGCAGAAACATTGAGCATTGCGCGGTATGAAATCAGCTTTGGATAGATTGCATCGCCGAAGTAAAATAGGCACAACTCTCTTGTTCGGAACCCGTTTCATGGGAATGATGTCTCATTGGAAAGATAATTTCATGAACTTCTACTTGGAGGGATGTTTCAATATATGTTATGTTCTGGATGTAAAAAAATATGTGGAAGATGAGGCAGTGACAAGGACAGGATGAAAGTCAGCGATGATGATATGATGAAGATTGTAACCATGACTTGATGATAATAAGAAGATGAATGACAACTGAGCAACAAAGGCAAGGAAGTGAAGACGATTCTTAAACACATGGCAATAGGGAAATATGTGTGATTCAAGTTCTTCCACATTTAGCAACATGCTAAGCACGGGGGAGGATTTGAAGGACGAAAGGGGAAAGGCCACGTGGAGTTCGAGAATCACCTTCAACACAAGATGCTCATCATTCTTTTTTCATGCTAAGCGCAATGCTCAAGCATGGGGGAGGCCACACTGCATTTCACTACGAGAATCAAAAAGGATGATAACTTGCCCGTAACTTTACTTTGTTCATCACCTTCTAAATTCTTGCACCTATACGTTTTCAACCATAATCAACATTTGTATTTATTTAAATAGCCATGGCTACTTGTAGGACAACCTAGGTTTGTTAGTTTTACTTTTTCAATAAATGAATCACCATGACTTTTCAGCTCATCACGATGGTATCCTTTGTATGCCTTGCTTATGGAAAAGTGATGAAAGTCGCCACTTTGTTTTTCTTACATGATGGTTTATATGACATGCCTTTTTGTTCTCTATTAAAAGGAACTTAAATTGACTAAATATCGGCTCTTTCATTTGTGGAGGTTAAATGACTAATTTTTAAACCCACATACTTTATGTTGCTCTTTGATTTAAGTTTACTGATGACCTATGCCTTGTTCTTGTTTTATTAAAATCATGATGCGATCAACATTTATGAATCTCTTGCAAGGCTCTACCTACCAAAGCCTATACACATACAAGTACTTTCATGTTGTAACCAGTAGTTTGCAAACTTGTGTCTTGATGAGTTGGATTAGGATTGATTTCTATGGTACGAGACTAAGAAGCTGGTCATTCCTTTGCGTATCTTTTTCATGCATTGTGAGTTTCCACACTGGAAATTTCACAAACTTCGCTAGGAATCCACCCTAAGCTCAAAACATCTCTTTGTGATTACCTCCTTGACAACAACCCAAATTGAGTATGGATGATCTTTCGATGAATTTTCTAAAGATTTTCTGGCAAGATTTCAAGACATATAACATATGGAGGGACTCATCAATGCACCCAAGACCATGTAGAGTTTCGACATGGTGGATGCCCCTAAAAATTTCAAAAGATTTATAAAAGAACACAAGGATTTTGTACTTCACTAGCAGCCATAGGTCATTTCACTTCTATGCTCAAGATGAGCAATCATTTAAGCAAGGGGGAGGACTGCTATAGCAAGTACTATGTTGCTTAAAAGTTCGGAGGAGCATAGAAAATGATTAACAAAAAAAGAAGAGAAGAGAAGAGAAAGAAAGAAAGAAAGAAAGAATGAAAGAAAGAAAGAAAGAAAGAAAGAAAAGAAGAAGAAAGAAAAACTAAGAAAACAAAAAACAAAAAAAGATAAATATAAATGCTTCTCGGTTCTTTTTATAGCTTTCATTTAAATCGTAGAGAGCTTTAAAGACAAGTCCATACTCAATCTTTCCCAACCATGTGCAATCCGATAGCGAGAACTTCATTCGTGTCGCGGGATCACCCATTTGCCACTTGCATATGTCCACCTTTCTAAATGTGTGTGTTCCATCTCTCTCTCTATCTCTCTCTCTCTCAACATTTATTTTCCATGGCCTTTTTGACTAGTCTTGGTAATTCCAATAGATCTCTCTCTTACTTTGACAATATTTCAACTATAATATTTTGCTATGAATGTTTTTACCTACCAAGTTCCACATAAGCTTTCCACCTTCATATATGAGTAGAATGGGTTGAGAATAATCTAGTGTAGGCTTGAGTGACTTGATGAGATGACTGTTTCCTTGAGCTTTTGCAAGAGAACCTCACTTATGTTAGATGTGCAACTTTTTGAAAACTCTTCACGATGCAACAAGGTAAGGATTTGAAGTTTGCTTAAGTTCGAGAGCACTATATTTGTTTTATTCTGTCATTTATTTAATGATAGTCTATCTTCCATGATGAATTAATCAGTCAAAACTTGAACCTTAAATGCTATATACTTGAGAGAGCAATATATCTTGTTGTGTATAACTAAGTGCAGGGAAGACATTGAAGGGCAACGCTGATTTCCATGTTAAGCAATATGTCTTAGACTTGCTCGAGGATGAGCAAGGTATAAGCATGGGGGTATGTTGACGGTCAATTTTGGTACTGAAGGACCGATTAGGCGAACCAGAGAGGGGGGAGTGAACGGGAGTAGATAAAAATTCTTCTCAAAGGAGATGAGAACTCCAACAAGACGAACACAACTTCTGTTGACGGTGTATTTTGGTGCACCAAACATGTTCATTACACTTTGAATTGGATTTGATTATGGAACTAACCCGCCACTAGGCACACTAATCATATAAGAAGTTCATGTATGTGCATGCATTTGGAAGTGTTGTGTTTATGCAGGAAAACATGGACATAAAGGATGGATTGGCAACAAGTTCAAAGGAGCATTTACAGAGTCTTGTTCGTGTTCATGAGCTTGATGAAATCACTTCCAATGGTGGCAAGGACCTAAGTGCTACGTAGGAACACCCCCAGGGATTGAAGCATAAAAGACCGAACTTCATGCGCGGAGAACCTCCATCTTGGACGTGAGGATGACATCGTCAAAATCATGCAAATGGAGGGGGCAAAGTGCATAATCACCTGAGGAGCGAAGGGGCGACCGAACCGGGCCAAATTGGGCCTTGGCCGGTCGGCCCAGGCTGGCCGGCCCAGCCTAGTTCTGGCGTCGGTTCGGCCCCCCTTTCCTTGCACCCGAAGGATCTTCAACCCTAAAACCCTGGAGGCGCCGCCATTCGCAGGGGACAGAGCCATTCGCACCAAGAGGCCATCCACAAGCTAGAGAGAGAGGAGGGAGATCTCCGGAGGGGGATCGACCACCTTGAAGGAAGCACCCACAAGTGGAGATGAAGACACCGTCGGAAGGGTGACCATGATCAACGGTGCTATGTCTAGCACCTTGATGGGGTAATCTCCTTATTCGTCCATGGGTTGTAATCGATCTTGAGATGTAATCATACTTTGTTGGATTATCTATCTTATCATCTTGTGTTGAATACACTTTATTGCTTAAGGTTAGCTACCATGCCTTAAAGGGAGTAGAGCTCCAATGCTTCCTTGGATCCATTCAATACGTCGTGTCCATCATAGGTCTAGTCATGAATACCTTGCGCAGTGAAAGTACGAGAGGAGGGAAAGGGCGAAACTGTGGTCACAACCCCTAATAGATTAGATGGGTTTTCTTGTTTAAAGCGATTGCATGCTGTAGTATCGTAAACCCATGGGCGAGTGTCTCCTATCTTGGTTGCTTAATCATTCTCTATAGTGTAGTTTAGTTGTTTTCTAGTTTAATCATAGTTAGGGTTTGAGTAGCTAGTGTGTGGAGGTATATCAAACGCTTGTAATCCCCTTGCTCCGCGAATTGACAAGAACCTTGGGAATCCCGTGGTGAAAAAGGTGTACGTCCGTACGCTTGCGGATTGTAGAGGGATAGGTCTTTTATTCGTCAACAAGCCCCTTTTTCTTGCGCCGTTGCCAGGGAGCAAGCTAATTTTCATCGTTTGGTTTGCATTTAACTTAGTTTTATATTTAGTTTATCTTTTATTTGCTATATCTAACACATATTATCTAGAAAACCACTTGTTTTGTTATTGTTTTTATTTTTGTCTTGTTGTCTAGATGGCGTTCGCTAATCAACCCGTGGAAGAACCGGAGAAATCACTAAGGGATTACGCTAGCCCTCGATGTGAAGACATAAGAGTACAAGAGTCGGATTTGAAGCTCGAAGTGACCAAGTATGAGATTAAATCCAAGATTATCGAGATGGTGGCGGCAAACCCGTTTGAAGGGATGGTTACGGAGAACACATATAGGCACATAAGGCATTTCACGACGCTATGCAACACGGTGCGTCAAGAAGGAGTTCCCGATGAATGGTTCAAATGGAATCTCTTCCCCTACTCACTTGCCGGTGAACTAAAGATGTGGTACTCATTTGCGTCCTTTGAAGTTGAAGGCAATTGGAACAAGTTGACAAAGAAGTTTTGAGAGAAGTTCTTTCCAATTAGCAAGGTTCAACATCTAAAGAGGCAAGTGATCACCTTCACGCAAGGAGAAGAGGAAGGGATAGACCAAGCTTGGAATATGTTTAATGAGTTGATCGAACAAGGACCAAGACTCGGCTTCTCTGGTGACATACTCTTGCATACATTTTTCTTTTCCCTAACCCCTAGTTGCAAGAAACATGTCCAAATGTGTGCAGGTGGAATCTCATGGAGAAAACACTCACGGAAGTTGCTCAACTTCTACAAAAAATTAGTAAAGCGGCTGCCATGCGAAGAGATTGGGAAACAAGACTTACGGAAGAGCCGGAATATAATTCAAGGATGAAGAAGTGTGCTGAATTTTCTAAAGAGGAAACCCCGAAAGTCACAAAAGAGGAGCCAATCCCGGAAAAGCTTGAAGAAGAACACATCAAGTCAAGAACTACCCCGAGAGTTGACTTCGCCGCATCAAATGAAACAAACAAGAGAAGCATGTCAAGCGTGAAGCCACTAAGGGAGTTCTAACCAATGGATTCGGTTCCAATCGATTACGGTAAAGTATTCGATAAGAGAAGACCGTTCCCTAATCAAAAGGGGATGGGAAGAGCATTGGAAGTGGATTTCCCACCGGAAAGGAAAGCGGAAGATTCATACGACCTTGGAACCACCGATGAGATCTTTCAAAAACTCGTTGGAGATGATGAAGTGAATCCGGAACATATAGCCGAGGTGAAAGAGAATCATGGGGATCAAGCCCGAAGCATCGTTGTATGCTCGCCTCGCTGAAGTTTACGTGATAGGATCCGAAGAAGAAAAGAAAATGGCACCACACTTGAGTTGCGAGATCAACAGAGTTCAATGCAAAGCTTTATGCGACATCGGAGCCCAAGTAAGTGTCTTATCTTCTAAAATTTACAATAAAGTTCAAGACCACAGCCTAGACTTAGCTCCAACATCAACAAAATTAATTATGGGAGATGGTAGAACTATTAGACCTCTAGGTATTGCTTGCAACATGAAAGTAAAAATCTCTAGAAAATGTATACCAACCGATTTCTTTATTATTGATGCTTACCATAGTAATCATGATCACATAATCCTAGGTAGGCCCTTTATTAAGTTGGTTGATGCCATGTTGGATGCCGGAGAAGGCAAAGTAACAATGAACCTTAATGGAACAAAGTACACATAGAACTTTCTTCGAGTTTCTAAACACCTTACACCCTTTCCTCCCAAAGACGAAGAAGTAGAGGAGGTAGATAGTATTTGTTTTGTTGAAACCCTTAGAGACCCTCTGCAAAGAGCGATGGAAAATCAAATTAGTAATCAACAAGATGAAGAACTAGAAGAAGCAATAAAAGGCTTAGAACCGCATGATGGAAGCGTGGAGGAAGAAAAATTCGAAGAACCGTGACCGGGTGGCAGATGTGTATCGATTATCATAAGCTTAACGAAGCGACGAAGAAAGATCACTTCCCCCTACCGTTCATTGACGAGATGCTCGAGAGATTAGCGAACCACGCTTATTTTTGCTTTCTCGATGGGTACTCGGGGTTCATGCAAATTCCCATTCACCCAGACGATCAACACAAAACAACGTTTACATGCCCTTATCGAACGTTTACATATAGAAGGATGCCCTTCGGTCTATGCAACGCTCCGGCCTCTTTTCAACATTGCATGATGACCGTATTCTCGGAATTCATCGAAGAAATTGTCGAGGTGTTCATGGATGATTTTTCTGTTTATGGGAAGATGTTCATGGATTGCTTGGCAAATTTGGATAAGGTCCTCGCTAGGTGCGCGGAGGTAGACTTGGTGTTGAATTGGGAAAAGTGTCACTTCATGCTTAAGCAAGGCATAGTGCTCGGACATGTTATATCCGAGAGAGGCATTGAAGTGGACAAGGCTAAGGTAGAGACGGTTGAGCAACTCCCACCTCAGACGGATGCTAAGTCCTTGAGGAGCTTTCTAGGCCATGCCGGATTTTATAGAAGATTTATTAAGGACTTCTCAAAGATCACTAAGCCTTTAACACATCTCCTTCAAAAGGATGTGGCTTTTGACTTTGATGAGAAGTGCCTAGTGGCATTCCGGATCTTGAAACGTGCGTTGGTGAGTGCTCCCATTATTCAACCTCCGGATTGGAGCCAACATTTCGAGATCATGTGTGACGCAAGTGACTATGCCGTAGGCGCAGTTTTGGGTCAAAGAAAGGAAGGCCGAGTTCACACCATTTACTACGCTAGAAAAACACTTAATGGGGAACAATTAAACTATGACACTACGGAAAAGGAGTTGCTAGCGGTGGTGTTCACTTTCAAAAAATTCAGATCTTACATCGTGAACTTGAAGGTTATTGTTTACACTGATCACACAGCCATCAAGTATCTCTTGGCTAGGAAGGATGCAAAACCACGATTGATTCGTTGGATCCTTCTGTTTCTCCAAGAATTTGATGTTGAAATTCGTGACAAGAAGGGGGTGGAGAATGTTGTGGCCGATCACTTGTCTAGGACGAATCGTGGACAAGATGATAAAGAGCCCATAGAAGATAAGATGAGAGATGACCACCTCTATCGAGTGCTCGATAAAGACACTTGGATGATTGATATCATTCGAGCGATTCGGAAGATGCCTCTCGATCATCTAGATAAAAACTCTCAAAAGAAGATAATCTCCGAAAGTAAGAAAGGGTAGAAATTATGAGAAAGTGCCACTCGGGGGAGTACGGTGGACACTACAGCCATTTTCGAACCCAAGCAAAAGTATGGTCAAGCGGATTCTATTGGCCGGAGATGCATGAAGATACTAAAAGATATGTTGCATCATGCCCCGAATGCCAAAGAACCAGAAACATCTCTCAAAGAAATTCTATGCCTTTGAAATACAAGCTACAAATCGATTTATTCGATGTATGGGGTATAGACTTCATGGGGCCTTTCAAAAACTCATGCGGATATGAGTATATTCTAGTCATGGTTGATTATGTATCCAAGTGGGTAGAGGCCATGCCATGTCGTATAGCTTCCACGGAGGAGTCCATAACCATGATCACGAACGTGATTTTTCCTCGTTTCGGTACACCGAGAATCTTGATAAGCGATGGAGGAACTCACTTCACCAGGAAGAATTTCAAAAAGTGCTTGTCCAAGTTGGGAATTGAACATAGGGTCTCTATGGTCTATCACCCACAAACCAACGGACGAGCGGAAACATCAAATAGGCAATTAAAAAGCATCCTCAACAAAACCATAGAGAAGGGAGGCAAAGATTGGTCAAAGAAATTAAATGGAGCTTTGTGGGCTTATCGAACGGCGTTCAAGACACCGATAGGTATGACCCCTTATCAATTCATCTATGGAAAAGCTGCCACCTTCCAGTTGAGTTGGAAAATAAAGCCTATAGGCGATTAAAGAGATGAACCTTGATGTCGATGTCGCGGTGGTGAAACGAAGGATTCAATTAAGCGAGCTAGAGGAGATGAGGTTGAAAGCATATGAAAATGCAAGCATATACAAAGAGAGAATCAAAAGGTGGTAGGATAAAAGGTTGAAAAAGAGAGTGTAAAGAAGGAGATAAGGTCCTCCTCTACAATTCAAGGTTTAACACCTTCGGAAAAGGGAAATTGCAAAGCAAGTGGGATGGACCTTATTTTGTGCATTCGGTGCTCTCCAACGGAGCGGTAACCATTATGGATGTGAAAGGCGATCAATTTATGGTGAATGGTCAACAGCTTAAGGTTTACTACGAACCCGACGTTGTGACCCTTCACCATGTTGATGTCTTCACCATCGAAGAAGAGCCCGAACGTCCCGCCTAGGATGAAATACAAGGCATGGGTTATTGTAAAAAGTTTTACTTTTAATTTTCTGGAGTTTCTCGCGAAGATTTACTAGGCCAACTTTTTCCCATGGGCTAACAAGGTGAAAAAAGGGCAGTACACGGAAAACCGGACCGGCCCGGCCCTGAGACAGGGTGGGCCGGCCGGCCCAGTCTGACCGGCCCAGGTGGGTCCCGGCGGCGGTTTGTCCCGGTTTTTGCCCGAATTTCTCCTTTTCAACTTCCTTCTTCAGTCGGAAAATTTTAAGGGAAGTTTGAATAAGGAAAATGAGGTTCCTAAGGTTTTCCTCTTCGGACTATTTATTTGGCCGAATTGGGAGCTCGAGAATCAATCCCATCAAGCAATTTTTTGCACCCACGCAGCAGCCATGGTGTCCCCGAGGAGCTTAGAGTTGAAGCAAGGCACCAAGGAACCATCGATGGAGGAGGCGAAGCGATGCAAGCTCAAGCTACTCGTCGAGATAAAGAGTACCGCCCGCATCCGTTGCGGAGGGCGTGTCTCGACCGGAGCTATCGCATCTCGCAACCCCGTCAAGAAGGAGAATGTCCCTACTCCCGTTCGAAGGTCGACACGCATCCGAGGCATGAAGCAGAAAGACTACAAGGAGGTGTCGGCTGAGCCTAAGGACTATGGGTATAGCGACTACTCCGACGATCGTAGCCCGAGCTCGTGGGCGGCCACCGGAAGAGATGATAACGATCTATACATTTGGGATGAGGTGCCCAAGGAGAAAACTCCTGAAGGCCCCAATGGCGGTGGCGACGACGGCGGCGATGACAATGGTGGTGGCGATGATGGCGGCGACGACGGCGGAGACCCTGGCAATGACGACCCTTTCGAGTTGCATCCTATGTTTTGTGCGGCTTGCGGTCACTCCATCTCGGATCTCTACGCAACGGTCGACGAATGTTTCCAAGCCATGGAGGCGATGAGGTAGCGTATGGAGGATTTGGAGCGCGTAGTCGAAGACGACTACAACTTCCTAAATAGAAACGTGCGCAAACTTTTTGGCATGGTCGGGAACATGAGAGGCAAGCGGTGCAATAGTTGCGAGAAGTACCACTAGGTTTAGTTTTCCCCTTAGGAATTTTGTAAGAACGACGAGGACGTTGTATGATTTAAGCATGGGGGAGAGCTAGCTAGCTAGACTTTTAGCTTTTGAGCTACAAGTTTAGTTTGGTTCGGTTTAGTCTTCGAGGGAGTCTTAGAGTTTAAAGAGTCTTTTTTAGTGTGTTTTTAAAATTTTTGCAAGTTTGAAGTGTCTTAATTTAGTGTTGAGTCAAAGAAAATCAAATAAAAAGAGTCCTTTAAATTTTATGTCTTGTGTGATGCTTATCTTTATTCACTCGTTTATTTATCTTTAATTCTTGATATATGAACATAAGTATGTGGTTTGAAAAATGTTTACCGTGGTGCTTAGTTTAATTGCTACCTCTAAAAGTACCCATACCACACTTCGATCTTGAGCTTCACATGTTGGTTGTGCTATGTTCAATGCTAAAAGTTGGAGGATTTCAGTTCTGAAAATTATCTAAAAAAACCTTGTAATAAAGGTTAGCAAAACCTCTTTTTCCAAGTTGAGAGTAAGAGAAAAATCCTATACAAAGCCAACTTATTTTTTGCTCCACCATAAGTGTGATTAGCACGATGAGTTGGGCTAGGACCCTTCTCTCTTGGGAGTTTTAATTTCGAGCAATGATGATGTCCTTGTGCTTATCTTTTGTTGCTAGCCTCATCATGTATTCGGTAACGTGATTTTCACATCGGAAGTCCCGTACATCGCCGAATTCCATACCCGAACCTATACATCTCTTTTGTACATCACATTCCTTGAACACAACCTACTTTCAAAGTTTTGTCTCGTCTCTAGCATGGTTTATTTAAAATTTCAAATTGTATGCATGCAAGAAAGAGAAGAGTTGAGAGCTTTGAAAAGATGTCAAGAGAGGGAAAAATAAAGAGAAAAGTATGAGTATGGAAAAAAAAGAAAGAAAGAAAGAAAGAAATATAGAAAAGTGAAGAAAGAGAAAAATATGAGAATGAAAGTATGAAAGAAAAAGAAGAGAAAGAGAAAAGAGGAGTGGCAAGAAGGATATGAGAGGGATGAATCAAGTGAAAGAAAAATAAGAAGTGCAAGAAAGGATGTCACGTTGTTGAGAGACGAAACTTTCACTCTTTCCAACCATGTGCAATCCGACAACGAGGACGTCATCGGTGCCTCGTAGTCACAATTTGCTTTTGCCCTTGCACATGTCCACCATTCTAAATCTTCTCATCCTTGATATCCCTACATATGGTTTATTCTCATGATCATTGGCTTTGAAAGGTAAACAACCATTAGAGGAAGTTCTTAGTTTGACAAAACTTGTGTTGACTGCACTAGCCCTACCTATAGCTCCACTTTACATGTTACATGAGAGACTTATGGGAGGTGAGAGTTTTATAAAATTTGTTTAGGATAGCCACTTTTATATGAGCGACTTGAGAGAACTTGGAGAAAGGTTTTTGTCTAATACTTGTTGCAGGAATTTTGTTTTGAAAATCATAAAAACCCTCCGATGGAAGCAAAGAAGTAAGCATGGCTGAAATTGAAGACTTCGAGTGAAGAGTTTGAGTTGTGGGGTAAATCTTGATGTGGTAAAAATTCTAAACGCCCATGTTTATGTTTGATGATCATTACTTTATGTTTATGTATTAAAGACAAAAAGATTGACTAACTTGTGAAGAAGGATTAGCGTTACCCGATTACAACGCTTTGGACGAAGTTCTTTTACGAGTACTTGCTCGAGGACGAGCAAGAGCTAAGCGTGGGGGAGATGTTGACGGTGTATTTTGGTGCACCAAACATGTTCATTGCACTTTGGTTTCGATTTGATTATGGAACTAACCCGCCACTAGGCACACTAATCATATAACAAGTTCATCTATGTGCATGCATTTGGAAGTGTTGTGTTTATGCAGGCAAACATGGACATAAAGGACGGATTTGCAACAAGTTCAAAGGAGCATTTACGGAGTCTTGTTCGTGTTCATGAGCTTGATGAAATCACTTCCAATGGTGGCAAGGACCGAAGTGCTACGTAGGAACACCCTCGGGGATTGAAGCGTAAAAGACCGAACTTTATGCGCGGAGAACCTCCATCTTGGACGCGAGGATGACATCGACAAAATCATGCAAGTGGAGGGGGCAAAGTGCATAATCACCTGAGGACCCACGTGAGCAAAGGGGTGACCGAACCGGACCGAATTGGGCCTGGGCCGGCCGGCCCAGGCCGGTCGGCCCAAGCCGGCCGGCCCAGCTCAGTTCCCGCATCGGTTCGCCCCCCTTTCCTTGCACCCGAAGGATCTTCAACCCTAAAACCCTGGAGGCGCCGCCATTCGTAGGGGAGAGAGCCATTCGCACCAGGTGGCCATCCACAAGCTAGATAGAGGAGGGAGATCTCCGGAGGGGGATCGACCACCTCGAAAGAAGCACCCACAAGTGGAGAAGAAGGAAGACACCGTCGGAAGGGTGACCTGATCAACTGTGCTATGTCTAGCACCTTGATGGGGTAATCTCCTTATTCGTCCATTCGTTGTAATCGATTTTGAGATGTAATCATACTTTGTTGGATTATCTATCTATCATCTTGTGTTGAATACACTTTATTGCTTAAGGTTAGCTACCATGTCGTAAAGGGAGTAGAGCTCCAATGCTTCCTTGGATCCATTCAATACGCCGTGTCCATCATAGGTCTAGTCATGAATACCTTTGCGTAGTGACAGTACGAGAGGAGGGAAAGGGCGAAACCGTGGTCACAACCCCCGATAGATTAGATTGGTTTTCTTGTTTAAAGCGATTGCATGCTCTAGTATCGTAAACCCATGGGCGAGTGTCTCCTATCTTGATTGCTTAATCGTTCTCTCTAGTGTAGTTTAGTTGTTTTCTAGTTTAATAATAGTTAGGGTTTGAGTAGCTAGTGTGTGGAGGTAGATCAAACGCTTGTAATCCCCTTTCTCTGCGGATTGACAAGAACCTTGGGAATCCCGTGGTGAAAAAGGTGTGGGTCCGTACGCTTGCGGATCGTAGAGGGATACGTCTTTTATCCGCCAACAGCTTCAAAAACACGTCTTCGACTCAACTACCCAAGCTGGCCAAGACCACACAGCCACTTGAGTGCTACTGGTCCTAGGAACCAACAACCACCAATGCGGACTCGAGAACGCAGCGGAACTAGCTACTTGAGCGCCACTGACTTACACCAGTTAGGCCGGTGAGTAGCACCGGTCAAACCGGTGCCTGCTGGCAAAACTTGAGAACTTCCAGAGAAGGCCCCTACACCGGTTAGGCCGGTTTAGCTCACCGGTCAGACTGGTCCAAGCCAGGAAGTCCCAAATCCAACGAACAGGCTTACCAAGCTCCAAAACTGACCAAACTCGAAACACCAACCACTAGGGACAACAGGAAACTCACCAGACGTTCACCCGATGCAAAACCCACATAGCCGCTGCACCGGTCAGACCGGTGAGCAACACCGATCAAACTGGTCACGCCGGGCCGCTCGGGGATGAACAGCACCCGCGGGTCAACCCCTCCAAATCCAACTCTCGATCTCTCGAATCGCTCCATGGATTTGTGCAAGACTTTGGGGATAGTAGGAACACCTCATGGGAACTCCATAGCCAAGATTTGGTCCACCAAAACTTACTAAATCGAGAGGAATCGAAGAAATCCTACCAAGAACGCCTCAAACCCTAGAGCCAAGAAAACACCAAAATCGAGCCCCTTTGCTCACGGATTTGGGAGGGGAATCAAAGGGAAAAGAACAACGAATGGTTGAAGCATACAGCCCCAACCAAATCCCAAAGAGAAAGGCCTCGAAATCGCTCCAAGAAAAATGCCAGGAAAGGTGTGCTCCAAGAAAGAGGCTGACCTATGGGGACGGCCGACCCCTTGTGGGCCCCACTCAAGGTGTGCTTCCTCGTGGTGGCTGTCATGTGGGCTTTTACGTCAGTTCCCGGTGTCCACTTGGTTTTGAGGCGATTTGCCTACCCGTGGGCCCTTCAATCCATGTGATGTCCATGTGTCTCCCTCTGATTCATCAAGGTTTGCCTCCCTTGGATTGGTGACATGGCTTGCATGCATGGGACCTAGTGTTGGGGAATTGGGCAAAAACCTTACACCCTCGAAACGTCGGATTTGCCGAATTTGTGAATAATTTCATGAGTCACCTTCGGGGTGGAAAGCTCTGTTTTGCGAGAAGGAAACATTCATGAAGAAATCCTGATTAATCTCATGCACATTCCTGACCTTCTAATAATACGCGAAAATAATAGCCGAATTGGGCTTCTGTTCGCAAATCTGCTGTCCATTTCAGGATAATTGGAAACTGGTGAAGTTCAGGGAATCAGGAATCTGCTAAGTTCGGGAGGTGGAGTCTCAATTCGGGAATCACAGAGAGCAGTGGTTTTCATGAATAAGAGCTTCGGGGGTCAGGAAGAAGCCATGTCAAAGACATCACTTCAAAAGTTCGGGTTTAAAGTGTGAACTACTGGCAGGCTTGTAAATGTATGAAATTATCCCTGCAAATCACGGGATATAAAAGACATTCTTGTATGTGTTCACATTAGGAATATTCCTTAGATTCGAGAGTAATCTTGAAATGTAAAAGTCCCTTCGTCTCCCAATAAAAGAGGGCGTGAGGGCACGTGTAAAGGGATTCACAACTTTTGAGGCGCGTTCAGGCTTTCGGAGATTCTTTGTCTCCCCGCTTTTCGTGACTTGTGCGCTCTCGATTCGTGACTCTTGTTCGTGATTCTCATGTTCGGGGACTCCATCCGATTTCTGACCCCCCCAACACCTAGGTGGCAGCCCTTCCTTTGCTGAGGTGACGTAGCATGGACCATAGAAAGTGAGTTGTCACTTCTTATATTGTTATTTTACCTGCAATCACAAAATCTCCAAGGACAAGTGGAACTACATTATTCTTAACTAAATGCATGTAAGAAATGCCTTTTTCTCCTTTATTCATGAGTAAATTGACAGCTAAAGTAGGCACTTAATAGTTGTCAACAGTATGACTCAAGAAACTTTGAGGTGGAAGTTGTTCCTTTTCTCTCTTGTAGACATAGCGGAGCAGTGGTACACCAGCACGATAGGGAGTGTAGACAATTGGGAAGAACTACGAGGTGACTTTTGTTACTCGTCCCCCCCCCCTTGAATGCTTAGATTTTCCTACCGTGTGAATTCCTTGAATTTTTTTCCTGTTAGACAGTGAGTCTGTAGGTGCAGCTTGGGCTAGGTTCTCACACCTATTGGAGCTTAGCTCAGACATGTCTATACTCGAAGATGTATCATTGTGCACCTTTTACATGAGGGTAGACATGGAATCTGCACAAGAGCTCGACCTTCTAGCTGGAGGTTCATTTGAACATCAATCCCCGATGGAATGAATAGAGATCCTAGAATTCTTCCTAGAAGCCTCGCCTTCCCATACCAGTCACAACGAACCCCACCAAGAGTCAGAGTTGATCCACGAGAGTCACTTAATAGACGAATTTGAGCTTTCTCCCTGCACATCCGATGATTTGTCTAGAGAGCCTTCTATGGAATCGCGAACACCGAAGGAAGAAGAAATTCAACCTTCGGAGTTCTCTCACATATTTGAGAAAGATTCTTCTGGAGACATCATAAATGCCTCGAATAAATATAGGCATGAGATCCTACAACATTGATGCACCTTTTTAAGGTCCTCGATGAAGTTTGGAATCATGGGACCATAGTGGATTGGTCACCTCAGGAATTAAAGCCTACTTCCGAAGCAATTCGGGTTAGCTCGATTTCCACGACCATCTACTCTTCCATGAGCTGAAACACCATAGATGTTGTTCATGACCCTACTGCTAGAGCTTGCATCATATCGGAGTGCCTTCTGGATACTTTGGTGGGTGACATGCCCCTCACTCCGACTGATAGATATTTCTGAAGTCCTAGGTATGACTGCTTTTTCCCATGTCGAGGGATTGCTAGGGATGTGCCAATCCTCATAGACAAGATCGAGGTGCGCTTAAATTTTCATATCTACGACATCATGGACTTCGATCTTCTCCTAGGCTTCCCATTGGATGAACTTCTTGATAAATCTAAAGGAAGCCTAGATGTAAATCTTAGGGAAGCCGCTTCTAGCACATCCATCTCTTGTCATAAACATTCCATGACAGGGCATCTTCCCAAGCAAATAAAACCCGCTCGAGAAAATGATGCATGTATTTCCGTTCGCATCATCCGATCCTGTTCTCATTGAGGTTGTAGACTTTCCTACTCCTCATGAGAATGACTCGGATTCTCTTAACCTCTATGGAGGAGAACGATCATCATCCCTCTCGACCGAGTTTGAGCCTATTCCTACTGGCCCATATCATGTTGCTTTCGATCATGATCGAGATTCGATATTGAGCTTTCATGCTAAATCTCTTGAGATAGCAGACTCATGGTCCACAAAAATTTTTGAGGCGTCGACTCTAGAGTGCATAGGAAAGGAGTCCATTGACGAGCATGATGGTTTCATCCTTTATATACCTTATGAACCATGCTCAGATAATTCCTCTCTGGATTCAGCCAGGCTTAGTGCACTAAGCATGCATGAGGGCTACAACCACCTTCTGGTCCTCTTTTGCAAAGTGTTTAGAAGGTTGGTTGTGGATGCATATGTTTACCATGAGCATATCAGATTTTGTATGTGCATTGTGGCACTAACCTTGTGATTGGTAAGTCAATAAGTTAGATTCATATGTGAAGATAAGCTAAGGTGTCAGATTGATGTTGCACAACATACAAATGAGGTACATATGACCTCCTAGAGGTTCAAGGTAAGTATATCCTCCTTTGTTTATGGAGTGCAATATTGTTCTAACCCTGCTTGAGTAAATGACATCATGATAAAAAAATATTGGCTTTTAAATAAAGGCTTTATGGTTCTTGAACCAATAGAGTCCATCTTTTGTTCTCACTTATTCGAAGAACAGCACCAATACAAGAACCACTGTGGGGGAGTTCTCTCATGCTCATCATCAGCATACCCACTTGAGAACTCCCACACAAGGTTCCTGACATCGTCTACACCTTCATGACAAGGACAAGGTGAACTAGAGTGAGTTAGCTACCCCACGGGTCAGCCGAATCACCACTAGTCATCCCTATTCCCCACATCCTTCAGGAGCATGGTATGTGCACCCTTTAACTCATTCTCCCTGATCAATGAGTTTTGAATGAAGTTTAACTCTGATCCATTATATCAAACTCAATGAATCATGCCCCATGTGCTCTACATGTTTCCTATGGTTGGCTTGCATATGTTTTATTACATGCCTATCATCTTTATGCTTGTGAACAAAGGTCACTAGGGAACTCATGCTTATCTAAGTAGTTGGCATTTGAAATATGGTTTGATGATATGATCTTTTCTCTTAATGCTTGAGTGCTTGGGAATTTTACTTGAGAAATCTAAAAACTCTTTGCAAAGCTCCTCTTTGATATGTCACAGTCCTACCAAAGCCATATGATGTTCTAGTTGAAAACCTTATACTCATATGTTGCTTGTTATTGCATTGAGTTTTGTCAAATTGTTGTGACCCTTGTGAGAATTCTTTTCATGCTTTCATGATCAAGATTCATGTGCACACCATTTCCCCCTTGTTGTGCTTCTACACTAGAAGTTAGCATTGTATCATCCATCTATTCCACCAAATAAAGGTCCATGCATTGTTCCATGATTTACCCCTCTCCAAATATCTCCAAAAGAGACTGGGCTGTGTAAAAAAGGGGGGGAATACATGCTCAAAAGGCATGATAAAAAAAGGAAAAGAGATAGCCCATGTCTCAAAATATTCCAAAAAGGAGAGTGGAAAAAATAATGCAAAAAGGAGTATCATAATTAAGATGTTAATAACTAGTACCTACTCCGGGGCTAGTGTCCATCTTAACATCACCATAGCATTTCATCATGTATGGTAATATCTAGAACCCATTTTGGGCTTAGTATTGACGCCCCAGGTTTTTAATTAACCCTAATTACTAGTCAAACCTGTTGTCTGTGGTCAAGTCATGGTCAACCTGGGTCATCACCTCAAAAACCTAGCCAACAAACACCCATTAGCACTTTAAGCAAGTCAACATCATCTACCATGGTCAAAACCCTAGATTAAGTGGCCAAACCCTTAATGTCTACCTCTTTGTCCTAGAACTTTGGTCACGTTCTCCAAATTTTGTCTAAAAACTCAAAAATATACCAATATTAAAGTTGTTTGTGCAGAATTTTATGGAACACATTTCATCTTCAGGATGGCATTTCAAATTTTGAGTGGAAAGGGTTCAAATTTGCTAGTCGAACCTAGATTTACTATTTACCCGAGCCATGAAAGTCTCCAAGTTGGCATTCGAATTTCTCCCTCGTTTCAAATCCAAATCCAATTCAGCTTGTGCCATAGTACAAAGGGATGACTCATCTACAATTGTCCTATCTATGGATTTTTCACCTAGAATTCAAAATATTGAACAAATTACAGTCATACAGGCCATCATGGAACGGACCGGGCAGAGCGCGCGCACCGGCGTGACGTCACACGCGTGTGGCGTCCACGTGCCGTTGCCGTGACGCCGCCATGTGCCGCCGTACTACGGCCAGCCATGGAAGTTCGTGCATGACCTGGGATGTTGTCGGCTCCTGCGTGCACCCCGAGACACGGCCAACGCTGGGGTAGCCGTGCAGGCCACACGGCGTACGCACACCTGTGGTGTCATCCTTCCCCCTTGCTGTGCACGCACGTCGAGGACCGGCCGCCGTACCGCGAAATAAATGACGGGATGCTTAACTGCGAAGCGTATCAACCCCTGTGCACATCCCGCTTATAAGTAGCCACCCCCGCCGCAGCCCGCACGCGAACGTTGTCCGTCTGCCCGCTCGCCATTGTCGCTGCCGCTGCGAGCTCAAGCTCTCACTAGCTCTCGTCACCTGCTGACCCTTCCAACCACTCTCCTAGATCCCCGCATAGCTTCCCCAACCGCACGTTGACCCGCATTGCCTCGAGCCTCGCCGAAATTTGGTGAACCGTGGGCGCACCGCCGCGGCCTCACCACCATCGCTCGCTCAAGCCACCTCCGGTCTAGCCACCACCACCAATCAATTTGTGGTGAGGCCAATCGCACGCCCCCGTCCATTTGTTGCTCACCTCTGGCCCCACATCACCGGCGGCGACCTCACCCCCGCTGCCGAGGGCAGGATGTGATCATCCAGGGGTATATGTGTAAACCAGGGACATGTTTGTAAGGATAGTTAACTTAGATTCTTTACAACTTAATCCAGCACCTTAGAAAAAGCATAGAAATTCATAGAAAAATCAGAAAAATGCAAACCCAATTTTGTTGGTCTCAGTGAGAGTAAATCTACAACTTCTACAATGCATGACCATACATTTTACTTATAAATTTTGAATGAAAATTCAAACTCCGTTTGACACAAATTTGTTGTAGTTCAAAATATAGAGAAGCTATGGAGCTGAATTTTGGATACGTTGCTACACATGTCATTTATAGACTCTGGAACAAATTTGCACAAAGTTATTGAGCAGAACTTTTATATGATTTACTTTGCATTTATTCTATTTCTACCTTAATGATTTTTGTAGCAAAATTAAATAGATTTTTGTGCTCAACTTATGGCTATGATCATGAAATGACTAGATTCAGCTTTCCTGCTTATCTCTGCCAGAGGTATTTATTCTTGTTATATGCTTAGATTTTAAGTTTAAATGCCTAGTTCAAATTTCAAATAGGTTCTTGATGTGTGCGTGTTAGTCTCTTAGGATTGTTTTAGTTCAGAGATGTTGTAGGAGTAAAGTTTGGCTGCAGAGATGCTTTATTTTTTCTTTATTTATGCATTTCTCATATTTCTATTAGCTAGGAAATATCATTTTTGATGTATGTGTTTAATGGCTCAATTAAATGTGTATCTTGGACCAGCAGCTTGTTTGGGTCATTAGGACCAACAATGCACCCTTTTCCCTATTTTTTTGTAATTACAAGTTTGGAATCCATGTAAGCTCCCTGATAGGTTTATTTAGGAAAAATCATCCTTGCCCCACTCAATGACCTTGTTAAAATGTTGCTAGCTTAATTAAGGGGTAGGAATCCACCTTTGTTGTTTTGTGTGATTAAATAATTTTATTTGCTTAAATGTGCACACAGTCACTATTAAAAGGTTAAAATAATAAACATTCACATGAAATGACCTTAATGAAAAGAAACACTAATTAAATGATTGTCGAGGTGAATATGGCCAACAAGAGTTGGATGTGATGGTTAAACTCTCACTCCACTCAATAACCCTGTATTGCATTCCGTGTAGAGCTTCCTGACGGTAACTACACGCTCGTGCCACAAGCTGAGGAAGGAGGAGCTGACGCGGAGCTGCAATACGTGGAAGTGAACGAGGACACCGAGGACCCCGAGGATAACTTTACTGACAAAGGCAAGCCCTGGTGCGTTAACCTAAGTATTTTTGGAAATTTATGCAACTACATATGGATGTTTGTGCATTTACATTCAGGAGTTGAAATGAAAACCTAGATGCATGATCCCTAGGTACCTCTGTCTTTTACTTGTATGCTAGGTCGATAGCTGCTATGCTATAGGACCATACAAGTCGAGTGATGTTCGTCACTCGCGAGAATAGGTTCTTATGTTCGAATCATAAGATTTTTGTAAATGGATTGCTCATGTGGTAAGAGCACGGGATGTGGGCTCCGGTCCAATGGCTTTCGTGGGTTAAGTGTTTGAAAGTACTAAGAACTTGTAGGGAATGGGACCGGTAAGCCTAGTACCTTAATGACGTGGTGAGGGATCTTACTATTACTCATCTTGGGATGCGTCTCACGGCTTGCTACCTATGGTGCAAGGTGATTCTGGGTGCCTCGCTGGGTATTCCAGATAGCTTGCACCAAATACTCTAAGATTCAATCCTGATCCGAAGAGTTTTGGGAACCACCTGGTGGTTGTCCATGTGAGGGCACCCTACCGTGTGTTTAGATCTACCTTGCAAGGTTTAAATCAACTGGTTGTCGACCTCTCACCGTTGTCTGAGACTACTTATCCAACTGGCCATGATATCCCTAATGATGGAACTTTGTGAATATTTATGCTTTATTAATTGAATTGCACAACTTATGCTTGCAATAGCTTGCACATTTAGAAAGGAATAGTCAACTAGAACCTGAGCTAAAATATTGAAAGTAAGGACATACTCTTTGTTGCTTTTCGGCAAAAAACCCTCACTAGCCAAAAAGCCTTTCATGTCTAGATTTGGTGATGTAGCTATCACTGACGCGTAAATCTAATTTGTATACCCGGCCTTGTTGTAATTTGTTGATTTCAGGTAATGCCTTTAGTGATGTGTGTCCTGGAAAGATCCCACCTGGTTGGGAGCTGGAGTGGGTAGAAGATGACGAATGAAGGCATCATAGCAGGCCTCTTGTGATGCTCCTCGCGCCATTTAGTTTAATTCCGCTATTTTCGAAACTTTGAACTTCGTATCATGTCAAGTACTTTGGTTTGTAATAATTAGACCCTTCGGGGCAGATTTGAACTTAATCGTGTGTTGTACTCTGGACTCACATCCGTGTGAGTTTTAATGCATAATTGTCGATCCTTTGATGATATGTAAGTGATTTCACCTGGCTAGACCCGGCAACCAACGACGGGATGATACTTTATTATTGCTTAATGACCAAAGTGGATTGGTTCAGGCGATAGTACGGTATTCTCCTGGGTGGGTTGTCACAAGTATCCACCTTACCATACCCATCATACCCATACACGTGCACATCTTGATCTGATCGTATGATTTGATTTTTTTTCTTTGATCCGGTCTTTGACTTTGAAATATATGTAAAACAAGTATGCTTTATCTTTTATCCTACCTTGAGTACCAAATATAGACATCATTAGAAGTAGGAGGAAGAAAGGCAATCCTAATGCCTTGGTGAGGAAATATACACATTGAGTGATCTGAGAAAATCAAATGAGGAAGCTGAGCAAGGTTTGTTTTGAAAACTTATTTCAAAACCCCAAGTTACTTGACATGATGAGCAGGAGTGATTTGATCATGACCGTTCCATTCCTCAACTACCCAAGATGGCGTGATAGACAGTCCACATAGTTCACAAGTGCAAGGTATGGTTTGGAGTATCTCTTATGCTCGCTTCATACTTTTGGATATCATGTATCATGTACCACAATTATTTGACTCTCTTTACTCGAGATGAGCAAAGGTCAAGTGTGGGGGTATTTGTTGACGGTTGTTAAGTACTGCTTTCATGTCGTCAACTCCTGCATAAAATAAATGAAAAGTGGTCATCAACACTAGAATAGGGGTTTATATTGACAATTTCCACAAGTTTTGGTGTTTCTAGCCTTTGTTGCAGAATGTATCGAAATACGCGCTAAACGATATATTTAAGAGCAAGAGAGCCAAAGGCTTGTATAAGGCGCCTTTGGAAATAGTGTCAAACGACAAATTGGACTCCACCATTGCGACAGGCTTGTCGACATGATCGAAATGGATATATTATTTGCCTACATCAGAGTTAGTATGAAGGAGTTATGGAAAAGACCAAAAGATGACGCAATATTAACGTCACGTGGGACCCACAGCCCTTTGTCGTACACACAGCTGCGCAAGAGGTGACAGGAGGTCGCCATGTGGCAGTCCGCCAATGGCTCCAGGCCGCTCACGCGACGCTTCGGACGCGCGCGGGAGGGAGCCCCGCCAGGCCACATGATGAGCCGTGGATGGCTCCCCGGATCCATGTGACGCAAAGTGTCATGCATGCGGGAAACCCCCGGTCGGGACAGGTGGCGCAATGCAGATGGCCAGGAGGAGGTCGGTTGCATGGGCCCCCGGTTAGCCACGGTTTTCCCTTCAGTCCTGGTTCAACCGATTCACCCACCTAGGATCCGGTTTTGCCCGGTTCTCCACTCCGCCACCTCAAGCACCTTCAAGGCACACTACAAAGGCCAGTTGGCACATGGGGAGCGCAGGAAACAAGAGGAGAAACCCTCTTCCCTTTCCTATAAATATGAGGGGAGGGCGTAAGTATACAGAGGCCAAGTGGTTTGTCTTGAGGTAAGCCGCGGTAGTGACAATCGTTGGACCCTTCATACTCCTCCACATTCAGATATGGTGTAGAGCTTTCGGCTGGAACCAACTGTTATAGATACAAGAGAACTGGTGCCCGAAGCGAGTATAATTGCTTGCTGCTTGTCCTTTAGAGTCATTAGTCATACGAAGCGTCTCATCATCTCTCTACCTTAGCAGGGGTTTGGTGTCCTTGGACCATTCTGCTAGGATAGAAGGTAGTGCACATCGTTCCTTGGATTCGAAACCCTTTGGTATACTCCTTAGTGAAGTGCTACAACGGTGTATCTGTGCGCTTGCAGATTCGTTCACACCGTTCAGTATACCCGGGTGATTCTTACATGCTCACGCAATCTCAGCGTCGTAGTGGTGACGTTAAGAAATACCAACAAGCATTTCTGATGCCGTTGCCGGGGATATAAACCTTGTGGCGACCCTAGCAAGTGTCAATATGAATCCAACTCAAAATTACTGACCACATAACAAATCGAAAACACCTTTTCACAAAATAATTTGACGTATTTAACACAAAATTACTTACCAGATTGACACGGTGCTGCAGGAAGAATAAGTTGTGAGCACCTACAGGATTGAGCCACTGTTGGAAGGTGCAAATCTCTGGCAGAGTGATCTATTCTAGTCGCTTCTCTGTTCTTCTTTTTCCCCTTTTCGAACAGCAAGCTACGGGAAAACTATTTTTTGCTGCAGCACAGGCCTTTTCTTCTGCCAACTTACTAGAATCATTCTGTGTAGTGTGTCAGGGTTGACGTGTGTGCTGACCTAGCGTGGACAACCGGCCACGTGGTGTTTCTGACCACGTCACTTGGCGCGAGCGGCGGATGGTGAACTAGTGCGGGACGTCGGGATGTAGTATTTTGAGAGAAAATATAAAAATAACTATGAAGTTCCAAAGAAAAGTCACACAACCAAGTAGTGGTGTTGTGGTAAATTGTGTTGTGTTGTTAATGTAGGTCTTCAGTTTGAACCCTCGCGGCGGCGAATTATTTTTGCAACATTTCCTCATGACACTAGTGGTTGGGGTACCGCTGAACTGACGTGTGGGACCAAAGTTGGTTTATGACGATTTTGCTGAGCTTATGACGTCACAAAACCAGCATGTAACGCGAATACCTAAGTACAGTTGCAACCTTTATGATGACATTTTTTTGTCAGTAATTTTGCTCGGAAGTGAAATTTGCTGACAAGATCAGCCAGAAAACATCATAAATCAATGACGTCAAAATTAGGTTGCGTCACTAATTAGCATTTTTCTTGTAGTGCGGCAAGGTGCAAATGGCCCACGGGTGCTGGAGGTCTTGAGTTGGAATGCATGGTGTTGTGGTCATCTCGGTGACGGCTAGGAGGAAGTGAAGCTCTCTTTGCAGTTTCTGATACCTGAGTCCTTGGCAGAGGAGTGAGAGGCGGTGGAAGAAGCGAGACCCCTACGCAGAGTGGCCGGAATTAGTGAGTTTCAATGGTACCAGGACGGGATTCCTTCGCTAACGCATCGTTGGAGCAGAGAGATCGGCGAACGTGCTTGGGTAACTTTAGGAAGATAGTCCCATGGTGGAGGAGGTCAGGTAGTCGCTTGGGCTTGTAGCGGACCATTGCTTTTGGTGTGGCATAATGATGATGGTGAAGACAGCGCAGCTTGGCGGCTTACTTTCAACTCCTCTCCCAAGTGATGGCGGTGGTGTAGCGTTATGTAGTGTGTGTTTGTTTGTGTGGTGTGTACCCTTCGGCGTGTTATGTTCAAATGCTTCTTCTTATATCATATGGCAGTGCTCTTGCCCTTAATTTTTTTAAAAAAATCTTTTTTTCTTTCTTCTTCTTTTGTTTACTTTTGATTTGAGTTTTGAGATGCCAGTTTTAGACTAGTGAAGCATATACAAGTTACGGAGTCACAAGTATCTACGGCCGTTCGATTGTGTGCCATTGGATGTCATCCGCTCTACTGCCATCGCACTACGTATCGAAAGAGGGGAGATGTTCCCCTCGCTCATGGCTGTCTTCCTGCTCCCAATATGGCAACTTCAATGCAACAGTCTCAGTTTTCAGACAAACGGCAGGACGTCTGAAAAAGGTGTGCCCAAGAACGATAAATTTGTCTCTAATTCAGTTCTTGTGCACAGCTACTTTCAAATGAGAGGAAAAAAATCAGAGAAGTTCATTTTGTTTTTTCTCTCTAGCAAACGTATATTCAGCTCCTTTTGAGAATTCACGGTGCAAGGGATTTTCTCTCTCTTATCACAAATGGCTTCCCCGGATCCTCTACACAAAGGCATCGGATCACACAACCTTCTTGTAGTTGAGCACCCATGCATATGTGCTGTACGAGGTACATAAGGACCAAGCAAAGAGAATGCAGAAGCACAGAAATTAAAAGGTGCACGAAAGGCAAACCATAAATTCTACAATTTCAACAGATAGGATTTGGTTCTTGACATGGAACTAGTGCAACAGTAGTTAAAATAAGTTCAATTAGATTTTGTGACACGCTACGGATCTGTACTAAAGTTTCAGGAATAGAACATAATCCAACCCCTTTGTAACCACACTTCTGCACGGTTTACTGTATCTCTGGATCACTGCCAAATGCCAATAAATCATTTTGTGTTCTGACGTGGAAGGAAAACACCTGAAAGAAAAGGCAAAGACTTGTTAACTTCTGCAACTTAAGGTAACACAAAACGTGGGACAGCAGTCATAACAAAATATTTCACATAAAAGCTCGAGTCCTCTACAATTCCAACTAATCTCTTAATTATTTAAAATTTGGTGGTTGTTAATATATTCCAGTTGAGTATATGGATACTATATTAGGAGCCGATTTTCGAGTTATAAGGAGGTTACAAGCCTATTTTCCCTATCAGCTTAAGCTTTTGGGTTGCAGTGGTTAGTGCATGCAACTCAATCTAGGCTAGTTCGAATCCTGGTGGTTAGGATTAAATATAATAATTCTAGCCCACTCCAATATCCACGTATGCGGTGTGAGGTAGCCTGCACACAAGTGAATTGCCCACCTTTTCCCTGTCAGCTTAACCTTTTGGGTTGAACTCGTTTCTACACATAAAGACACTTCTTAAAGAGATTAATACTCTGCATTGGTGTTTGCAAATGAGGGAAGAACTTCGACATAGTAGCCCACCTTTTCTCTATCAGCTTAATTGGGTTGAACTCGTCTCTACACATAAAGACTTCTTAAAGAGATTAATCCTCTACATTGGTGTTTGCAAATGAGGGAAGAACTTCGACAAGTACAATATAGAATTTCACTATCCTCTAAAAAACTACACTGGTCGAGCTTCGACACATAAGGGCACAAAGAATGCAGCGGAGAAAAGAATATGGTCAAATTTCGTTGTACACGAACCTTTTTCACCTTTCAAGTTTGCTCATCAGATCTTCAAGTCGTGGTAGTTCCTGCAATATGTCGCTCCAGTTTGGCATACCCTATAAAAACCACATGCACATGGTCAATTATTATTTTTACTTGTTACGGTAGATAAGTCAATGTTTTTTGAACCTTATTGATGTCGTTTAGTTAAGGAGTTACAGATTTCCTTTTAGCGAAGTGAGAAAGAGAGAAAAGAGAATAATTACTATTCCAGATCTTCTGACACGTCCATCCAGACGAAGAATTATGTAGACATCTTCACCAGGAGTGACACCTTCAGACTCTTGCTGGTCACGTATCCAACTAAAGCATATGTAAACAGATGTCAAAGCTCGGTAAAACCACTAAGGCTCTAATACAACGATCCAACAATGATAAAAATAAGCATTTGAAGTATTGACATGGCTATCCCGAGGAAAAAAAGTAATGTCGAGGTAAAAACTAATAAGGGACATTCCTATCAATATGTACATGCAGCAGAAGGGAAAGATGCCACCTTACAACCTATGTATAGGCTTGTTCTGAATTCATATATATGGCCTAAGGGAGGAGAAGAAAGAGGGAAGAAGGAAGATTTTCCATTCTAATGCTGACTTATCCAAAAAAACCTAATTTCTTTAGCTGAATGGGTAATATATGCAGTCTAAAAGTTTCAATGCTGGCATACGATTTAGGCAGATCTCAACCTTCTATCTGTAGGGTGCATATTAAATTATATATTGGTCTAGTAGGTTTCATTTTTGTATTTCTATGGCATCTACATACCTATTTATGTTGTTGTGCTATGTTAGAAACAAAATTATTCATGAAACAGTATAACTACTTTTTGAAGTTGCATGTACAGGCTAGGGACAAAATAAATATATGAAAAAAAGTAAAGGAAATGCACCTTTCCCATTGTTCAGGTGAGACAATATCAGCCTTAAATCGAACCTCCGCTTTCAAACTTGACTTCGCTGCAACAGATTCAGTACGCTTTTCAAAGTCACCCTGTGAAAAGAAATTTGTACTGAGCTATAAAAGAAAGGGGCCAAGCTGGTTGTATGAAATACGAACTAAAATGCAGGTGACTTGTGGCTATGTCAGGCTGGTCTAACCCCAACTGAAGGAACTGATACAGCAGCTCTTCTTGTTCCAAAACCCCTTGGTTTGGTTTGGTCTTTCTGAGAAACACCAAAGATTACAGGAATTAGAAGAACGCCTCGTTTGAGCAGTTCCGTCTGATACCTCTCAGCTCTTTGCATTGCTCGTGTAACAGATTCTTTTGAACCTGCCAATATAACCTGTAATATGCCTCCAAAAATAAGAAACTAAGTGAAAACTTTGGAAGTAAATGGGAAGAAAATACAACAAATGTACAGTGGACATTGAAGATGAAATGAAAATTATACTAACTGGCCTAGCGATGTCCCGGAGCTGAACAAGCTCCATAATGCGATTGGTTGACAGGCGCACAGGTAATCTTGAAAGGGTTTCATTACGAGAAATTTGTGTGATTTGCTTTTCTTCTTTCTTGTTTTCCCAGAAATACAAAGCCACCAGCACAACAATACCTGCAGTATACTGATTTCAAATTTTGATCATTTTAGTGTAATTAAATAGTGGAAGTGATATAACATAATGTTGTTCATTTTTTGTAACCTGTAACTTAAAAAGGTCAGACAAAATTATGATTAATAATTTTAGTGTAGTTAATCAGGTAGTCATTTAAGATTCTTCAGCATAAAAACACTGTTAGTTGTAAAGACCTATCTTTAGTGCACGCCAATTTACCTCCAATATTGATGGCAGCATTCCCAGCAGTTTCCAGAAGATCAGGAGCACCATCACCTCCTTGAACTGCTAATATTAATCGGGGAATGGTAAAGAATGTTGAAATTCCAGCTGCTGCTGTTAAAGCTACATAGAAAAATCTTCGGACACCACGAAACGGTGCCTGTACTTCACTAATGAGTTTCAGATCTCTTCGGAACCCAGAACCAACATCTTCTCCACCACGCAAAGCCTGAATGAAGTTAGACAATAGATATTACTGACACTAAACTGCTCACAGAATCAGAATTTGAGTCTTGAGCAATGATCCACAGATTACTTGCATGTAGCAATGCAGTAAAGCTGAAAGTCACAAACCTCTTCTTGAAGTTCCTTAAATTCTGGTGATGCTCTGAATGGCGCCAGGTCTGGATCATTAAGTATGGTACCAAATTTGAGGTTGTAATCTCGCAAAGCTGTCCTTAAACATTCTGCAGCTTTTTTGCTTTCTTCTCTGGTCCAAGCAGATCCATAAATTAATTAACAATAAAAAAACTTTAAATATGTTTATGGTAGCACCAAGAGACTCCAAATGAGTCATGCATATATTCTACCAAAAAAATTCTGAAGACCATGTTTTTGGCTCTTATAACTTTGCTTTTACTAAATTTTGCTACCTAGACGCATTGCTATACATGATATCACTGATTCATAAAAGAAAATTTTGATGACTAACTTAAATAAGCATGGTGCACGCATCTGCAAACTTTGCTTTTACTAAATTTTAATTAACAATAAAAAAACTTTAAATATGTTTATGGTAGCACCAAGAGACTCCAAATGAGGCATGCATATATTCTACCAAAAAAATTCTGAAGACCATGTTTTTGGCTCTTATAACTTTGCTTTTACTAAATTTTTCTACCTAGACGCATTGCTATACATGATATCACTGATTCATAAAAGAAAATTCTGATGACTAACTTAAATAAGCATGGTGCACGCATCTGCAAACTCCAAATTCAGTGGCCCCAGGAAAGTATCCTCACCTATACGCATGGCAGCAAGCTTTGTTATACAGAGCTGCCTGGGCTTCAACAGGTGTTGGATTCAGCTCCAAGGCATTCTCAAATTGTTCAAGAGCCTCCCTCACCTATACAAGTGCATATAAAATGACAAGTGATCTCTCTATTGAAATAATAAAAAAAGAACCTACAGAAGAGTTTGATCAAACACGCGGCCTCTTGAATGAGCCCATCTCAGAAATATACTATGGAATTGTAGACACACCTAGGCACTTAAACATCATATTACTGGCAATAATCTTCACCCAGATTACTGATTCTTTCTTTGCCAAAGTACTAATTCTAGTATCATGCCAGCCTCATACCAAGGCACTGAGATCTACAACACCAAATTAGTTTCATTAAATCCACCATGAAAATGGTCTCGATAGTGCATTTCTTTGGTAAGGTTTTAATATATTTTTTATTGAGTTGCATGCACCAACCAGTTCAACCCAAAAGCTTAAGCTGATGGGGAAAGGTGGGCAATTCACTTATACTCCAACATTTTTCTATAGAATTAGTTACATAAGTTGAACTTAGTGCATTTTTTTAGCAGAGTACTCATAGTTTCATGCCAGCCTAACACCAAAGCACTTATTATTGTAACGGTAGTTTTGGAATTGGAGGCTATCATAATCTGAACATGTTCTATTCAATGCTAAGGGTAATGGTGAAACTCAACATTACCAATCGTCACTTTCTTTCATAAAGAAATAATCACTACCTTTGGTTCCACGGTTTCCCTCAAGGTACTCCCCAAAAGTCAAATTTCTCTAACTTTAACCAGTTTATAGAAAAATGCACTGGCATCTACAACAAAAAAAAATAGTTTCATAAAATGAACCATGAAATTTGTCCCAATTTTTATAGAATCAGTAAGATAATTTTGATTTAGGACAAAACTAAAATGCCTCACATTTTGGAACTGACATAGTACACAGCATAAACACTTATTCTCAGGGGCAGATCCAGCATGGGGGCTGGAGCCCCCTAACCCCATGATGTCCGTTGCCCCCCCATAGATCGGTTTTTTTTAATAATAAAGCAGGCAATACGATGTATGTACCCAGCATTGGTAAAACTCAGGTAAAATCACTCAGCACCCGAACTGAAACATTTCCACAGGGATTGATGCAAATATTAGTTGATAACCCTAATGATGGGTTCACGATGTCTAATCTAATCTAATGCTTAACGTCGCCTCTCACTCCCAAAAAAAACATGGCAACGAGGCGCCTTCGGGGTTACCCTGCCCTTGGAGAAGAGCTTGAGGCCGAGGTTGACGCAGGACTCCGCCGTAGGCACAGGACCCGCGTCGACCACCGCCTCCTTCTCCGACGACGGCGGGAAAGACGGGGACGACAACGCGTTGGAGACGAGCGCGCTGCGGCCACGACGGCGAAAGGGAAGGGGCAAAGCAGAGGGCAGGATTCGAAGGGTTGTGCTGGGTGTTGGAACGCTGCCGCCGGAGAGAAAGGTGACATGGGGCCGGAGAGCTGCGGGCGCCATTGGTGGGTGGGTGCGTGGGTGGGGGGGGGGGGGGGGGGGGGCACCTGAGGAGAGGTGGTCGTTTTTCCGGTTATCCCTTTTCTCTCTCTCCTTTTTGACCTTTCCTTTCTCCGTCTCTGCGCAAGGGATAATGAACAGGGAGTACATCGCGCCAAGCCGCTGGATGTCAATCCAATGACTTGTACCTCATCTTCAGCCTGCAGAACAGGAGAGTTGTCTGCTTTGCTCACGGTTGTACTCCATCTGTCCACAAAAGAACGCAATTCTCACTTTTCGATGAGTCAAACTATTTGAATTTTGACTAAAGATATAGAAGAAAATAATAATATTAATGAAATAAAATAAGTATCATTAGATTAGTTATAGAATATAATTTCATGATAAAATTATTTGAAGTTATAAATGTAAATACTGTTTACTTTAGTTATGGTCAAACTTGAGTAAGTTTGACCGGTACGGATCCCGTAGTTGCATTCTTTCATGGAGGGAGGGAGTAGATGATATGTATCCTTTGCCGGCATTAGTTAGTATATTATTTTAAATTGTCAAATCATGCCAGCAATCAGTTTGGTCCAATTATGATTTTATCATGTTTTCTAATGAATTGTTCGAAGCTTTGTTTTTTCTAACAGCTTCAGAAACGAATGGCATTATGTGCTTATCGAGTACTCCGTACCTATATGATGGTCCGGTCGCTCGGGAACTATGTTTGCGAGGGAAACACAGTTTCCCAAAGATAATCATTTAGGGATGGAGGGAATACTTTTTTGTTCATAAGAAGATGGCAATGATAACATTTTGGTACATGTTACAATGCTTCCTCTGTTCCAAATTATTTATTACTGTTATTTTGATCACAACATTTGCCGGAGTATGCTCATATAAGTATGTATTCACACAGGTGTGGCACACAGTCCTCACCGGCATGGTTTAGTGGTGGTTGCAACTCCGGAACAGCTCTCTCAAGCAGAAGGGAATAAACTCCCTGATCATGCATGTGGCTTGGTCTTTGTAGAACAAGACACTACGTGAAAAACTCACTTTGGTAACAGGTATAGATGGCCTTTGGTAACGGGTAAAGCGTCGGTTACCGATCAAGTATTACAAATGAGCGAAGAAAGGTAACGGGATGATGCTTGCTACTAATAACACGTATTCGTAATGGACATAAAACAACGATCGTTACCACAACTAGTCACTGGTCACTGTTGACGGTCCTTACAACATTTTGGGAGAGGAGTGTATGGCAAGTTTCTTTTAGTACTAATAAAGTTCCACGAGTTGTGTTGTGAATTTCATAGGTAGGTACACATTTTGGGAGAAATTGGAACCAACGTGTCACATGAGCAAGGCACGACCGAACACCAGTTGTGTTGTGAATTTCATAGGTAGGTACACATTTTGGGATAAATTGGAACCAACGTGTCACATGAGCAAGGCACGGCCGAACCACCTGGTCCGGCCGGCCCTGCAGGTGCGGCCGACACGTGCCACTTGAGCAAGGCATGACGGAACCACCTGGTCCGGCCGGGCTGCAGGTGCGGCCGACCCTGCAGGTGCGGTCGGCCCTGCCCCATGGCTCGTCCCTGGTCCAGAGCACCTCCTCTCCCCCGAGCAATATTTGGAAGAGCACGATTCATAGAAGAACGTCGGTTTGATCCATAGGTGGAGGCTAGGAATAATGGATCCACTTGTCTGGCCACTCAACAGCCACAACCATCATTCAGAGGCGATCCTAGACGTTCGTGAGCATAGGCGGTGCTTCACACGGCATGGAGGTGGGCCGGCCGCACCTATCCATTCGCGTGCCGGGCGAAACCGACCCAAGGAGCCGACCTACAACCACCTTAGAAGCAGCGATCAAGAGCGTCTAAGGCGAGAGGCTGTGGATCATAGGGCCGGCCGCACCTAGTGAGTCAGCCACACCTGACATATTGTCCCCACGCGCTCCACCGACCCTCCTTGCCTATAAAAGGCACCTCACACTCGCTGGATTGGACACACAACGCAGAAGCATCTCCATTTCCCTCTTTTGTTCACTTAGAGTAGGATTAGTATAGATTGGGAGTTAGAGTCGAGTCGAGCTAGTCTCGGGGTTCTGGAGGAGTCTTCTTCAGAGTTCCGGTACTACTCTTGTATCCTTTCTTTGTTTAGACTCAAGTACAATTCAAGTTATCTTTCTATCTTACCTTTCGAGTCAATTACATTCAGATTTTACTTTGCTCTAGAAGCTTTATTCTTGGTTTAGACTAAAGTTAGTTTAGTCTTGGTAGCAAAGCTCTCTTGAACCCTATAGTGTTGTGGTCGTTCTTCACTTGATTTCCGGTGGTTAACGGGAGAGAGACCTTCCTTCGTGATATCCGGGGAAGGGTTTTTTGGTTTGTTGTGAGCGCGGTGCTCAGAGCTTACCTTAGTCTTAGATTGGTGTCCCGTTCAACGGAATAGTTGTGGTACCCTAAGGAGGTGACAACTCCAGACGGGCTTTTTAGTCCACCACGTTAGTTCGGGGCGGTAGGATTTAGCGCGTCTTCATTCTCCTTTCTCATCCTAGTATGAGAGTGCGGCTTTGCATGCCTCTGCAGCACTAGAAGAGCTTGTCTAGTTTAGCTTGCCTTGGTTATCATGTGTCTTAGCTCTTTACCTAGAGTTGACAAGAATAGATAGATTGTGTTAGGATCCTTTCTCATCTCGTTGTCCTCCCAGCTCGCTAGATCCTCTCTAGTCCTTTATCAAGATCTCCTTGCATGTGTCAAGTTATCCCTGAATATCTTTATTCGTTATCCCCCTGTGACAACCCCATCCGAGATAATTCCGTACTATCGCCTAAACCACTCCATTTGGTCATTAAGCGATAATAAAGAATCATCTCGTTGAGTGTTGAAGGGTTAATGCCCGGTAAATCACTTGACATCACAGAGAGGATCGAACGTATGCATTAAAACTCCCACGAAGGAGAGTCCAGAGTGCCTTGCAAATTAACATCAAATCCTCGTAGGGTCCATTATTACAAACGTAGCTCCTTTGACATGAAAGTAAATGTTTCAGAGCTTATTAAAACATCGGAAGAAACTAAACGGTACGATCACATCATAGGAGGCATGTCCTTGATGCAATCACTAGTCATCATCCACCCATTCCAGCTCCCAGCCGGGTGGAAGTTCTCCAGGCCACACATCACATGCATTACCTGGAAACAACATTTATAAAGCAAGGTTGAGTATACTAATACTCAACAAGACTTACCCGTCTAAAGAAAGACTTTACCTCTAATCATGCAAGGCTTTTGACTAGTGGGTTTGTTTGCCAAAAAGCTACTAAGTAGTGAATCCTTACTTTCACATTTTAGCTCATGTTCTAATAGAAGTAATCATTACTAGATAAGCAACTATTGCAATCAAAGTTGTATAAACAATTAATCAAAGTAATAATCTTCACAGAGTTCCATCATAAAGGGGTATCATGGCCAGTAGATTAAGTAGTCTCAGATAACGGTGAGAGGCCGACAATCGATTGATTTAAACCTTGCAAGGTGGACCTAAACACACGGAAGGTGCCCTCACTAAGAGTTCACCAACCAGGCGGTTCCCGTCATTCCTCGGATTGGGATCAGATGCTACAGTCTCAAGTACGAGGTTTACTAGGCTACGCCACCAAGGTCACCCAGCCTCACACAAGTACTCGGGTGGCGAGCCCTGGGCCACAACACTAAGTTTAGTAGCGCAAAGTTCCCGCACAGTCTCATTTAGGTACTAGGCTTATCGTACCCATTTCCGACAAGTGCTTAGTACTTTGAAACACTTAACCAACAAAGCCATTGGACTGGAGCCCACATCCCGTGCTCTTACAACGTGAGCAATCCATTTATACATATGGTGATTCCATAAAGGAGATCCTATTCTCGCGAGTGACGAACATCACCCGACTTGTACCGGATCCTTAGAGCATAGCAACTAGCGACCTAACATGCTAGTAAAAGATCATAGGTACTTAGGAATCATGCAACTAGGGTTTCAATCAACTCCTGAACGTAAATGCACATAAAAACAAGATAAATTCAGAAGTTTAAATAAAACACATAGGTTAATGATTAAACCGGGGCTTGCCTTCGTCAGCACAAGCAGACAAATAACCTTCCGAACTTTGGTCCGGGTCTTGCTCTACGGTCAAGTAGTACACGTCTCGTCTTGCTCCCTTGTCCTCGTCAGTCGGCACGAGCATATAGTTACCGTCGGGGACTTCTACACGGAGAATGCAAATGCAAGACTTAATTAACTCACCAAAACAACACAATTTACAACCATGGGGTGCATGGTTGACCACATTCACCTAGATAATAATACATTAAGCATACTCTTCCTATAAAGGAACAATATGCGTTGCTTTATTATCCAGACTTTTTAATAGTGACTGTGTACATATATATACAAATAAATTAATTTAATCCTCACAAAACAGCAAGGGTTTAGTTATAAACTTGTTAGCAAATTTTACAACACAAACACAAAGTCCTTATGTAAGAGTGCTATTCTCCCATTTAAAAGATAATCAAAAAGTTTAATTAGCCTTCTCCTTAAGGTGATTGTGTACATATCTATAAAAGAATAATTAGTTTAGAAGCAAAACAGCAAAGAAAGGCACTTTCATGCCACACAATACTCCCCTAACTCATTTATATAACTTAAGCACAAAAAGGAATGATTTTTTCTGTTTTCCCTTCACTAGTTTAATTTAGTTTCCAACTTTTTTTAAACAACCAATCAAGCTTCAAAATTAGCCCAACAGTACCCATTGGTCCTACTGACCAGGGAACACTCATTTGGACAGCAAGCAACAAGTTTGGGCCACTGAAATTAATGCACACAAATAAAAGCATTTCTAGCTAGCAATAAAAGGATTAATGCATATAAAAATAAGTATAACAGAAATGGAGCCAAACTTTTTCCTACACCTGCTCTGGCCTAAAACAAGCCTAAGGAACTAACAAACACACTTGGATCTATTATAGATCTTGATCTATACATTTAAGATTAAAAACAAGCATACATTAGGAAATAATATTTCTAACATAGATAATTTCAGGGTAAATTCACTAGAGGTGCATTTTAGCATAACAAGACAATATCCAGAAGTATGGCTCAAAAATAATTATATTTGAAGCTACAAAAATCATCTAGGCAGATTTATCAATAACACAAGATAAATCATATACAAAGATTCCTTCAGTAACTTTGTGCAAATTTTGGCACAGGACCTACTCATGCTAGTGTCCACAACATATCCAAAATCCACCTCAAGATCATGTATGGATTTGGCTACACAACAGATCTAGGGAAAAAAGTTTTCTATTTTTCATGCAAAAACTAAATCTCAAAAGTATATACATGTTTTGTAGAAATTGTAGTTTTAGCTACATAGATCACAACAAAATTGGGTTTACAAAAACAATTTGACTTAACCCTCTTTTACTCGATTTTTCTCCAGTTTTCAAATACAAAGTGGTCCAAACTTTGAATACCAAAGTTGCTCAGCAAGTTACCCTCTACAAAAATGCCAAAGGCTCTAGGGGGTTTTACTCACTGGTTTGAGCAGGAACGACAGTGCAAGTTGACCAAGTTCTCGGCGCCCAGGAACAGTGCTCCAATGCCTGTTTTTGCATTTTTCACACCCTTCCACTCCAAACTAGCAATGCCAATCTTCAAGAAAGTTGTGTGCCTTGCAAAACTGCACATTTTTCCTATTGGGTGATTTTTGAAGTGTTTAGAGGAATTTTGGAGAACGTGCCAAAGTTCTAGAATAACACAAAGGGGTCAAAGGGGAAACTAGGGTTTTGGGCAAGGGGTTTGACCATGGGTTGACTTAGGGTTCCCAAGAGTAGTTAGAGGAGTAGTTAAAAGGGTCATTAGCATAAATCACCACTGAGCAAAACACACGGGATGTTACACCCCCGCTATAGCTCTTTACCAAGTCTTGTCTTTCTCCACCGTTTATACGATCATCTTTGCCATAGTGCCTCCCTTGGGAAAATATAAATACAATAACCACTACGTGAAAAACTCGCTTTGGTAACGGGTGTAGATTGCCTTTGGTAACGGGCAATGCGCCCGTTACTGATCAAGTGTTACAAATAAGCCAAGAAAGGTAACGGGCACATGCCTGTTACTAATAAGACATATTCGTAACAGGCATTAAACAATGACCGTTACCACAACTAGCCACAGGTCATGTGAAATGGCTGTTTCTTTGGGTCCACAAGGAACTTTCGTAACAGGCACCAAAGCAAAGGCCGTTACAGTAGCTCAATATCGGAGACGCTTGCTGTGCACCTGCGTCTCCACTATCTTAACGAACTGAGACGTGTCTATTTCACGTGTGTCTCAGTACATATAGGATTCGTAACGAGAATCAAACAACAACCGTTACCACAACTAGTCACCGGTCACGTGAAATGGCTGTTTCTCTAGGCCCACAGGGAACTTTGGTAACGGGCATGAAAACAGATCCCGTTACCGTGAAATTAACATCAGAGACGTGTTCCGTGAACCTGCGTCTCCTTTGTCTCGACGAAATGAAACACATCTGTTTTTACGCGCGTCGGCTTTCTCTCTATTAAAAGAGATGCTTGCTTTCAACCAGTGTCTCCTTTATCTCGATGAACGGGCCAGGTCCTGGGGCCCACCGGTCAGGACTGGTAACAAGCTTTTACATTGCCCGTTACATTGTGGGCATGTTTATAATGGGCTTTCCGATTAAAAGCTCGTTACTCACTGATCAGTGTTTGTAACGAGCTTTAATTAACGGCTGTTACAGATACGTAGGCCACCCCTACAGTAACCTGCCCGCTTGCTGGCGGCATCCTGGAACCAGCCAGGATATGGTAGCCTTCACAGCAAGGAGACATCACAAATACATTCTCACATCACAGATATAGGCAAAGCAAGATCACATTTATAGACAAGCTAGAATCACATCAAGTTTCAAGTTACTCTCATCAGGGCTTGTTTGGATGGAGTCGTGAGAAAACTGCCTGAACCAGGTAGTATCTGACCCCGACCAAGCAAGCCAAGCAGGTTTCTCAGGCAACAACACCTAACTATAGAAGACTGAATGAGTTTCAAGTTTCTGGCTATAATAAACTCACGGTTCACCAGTGTAGAAGTTGCCCTTTCAGTCGATCTCCTTAAGAATGTACTCGCACAGCATCTATAGGAGATTTGAAGTCCTGCAAAATACAATCATTTATGAGAATACAAGTAGTTTCTAAAATCATATAGATAATATGAGTAGAGAAAAGGTTGGGCATTATTATCTACTTATAGCAGCCTTCTTGATGTCAGGTATGTCATCGAGTAGTCTTAACATATGGAATGCCACATGGAATCCACACAAAGAGGACCCCTGTGGTTGCTGAGCACACTGCATCGAGGTACCAAACTGACAAGTTAATGAGTGCCAAATAGGTAAGAAGGGACCATAAAAAACCTCGGTCTTACAGCGAGATTTGTTTTGTGCTTGAGTGTGACTTTTGGCTTTTTTCTTTCCTTTCGTCACTCCGTCCTATGCATGTTAACCAAAGGCCCTGCATGATCAACAATACCAATTAGAAACACTAAGAGATTGAATTTTTGTGAATAAAACCTACAAATACCGTGCCAAAGGCCCTACATGGTCAGCAATACCAATTAGAAACACTAAGAGATTGAATTTTTGTGAACAAAACCTACAAGAAACTGACCAGTTCAAAATATGTTGGAGGTCTGGGAACTTTAGCGGGAGATGTTGTTTAGCAGAATCTAGATACCAAACCTCTTTGAACTTCATACAAATGATCACTGTTACACAGTGGCTAGTGCAGTAGGCACCCACCACGTAGTCATTGTTCATTCCATTTGAGATTGCTTTGCCAACTTGCTGAGAACGCTGAGAAATATTTGTTGAAGTAAACAAATCTGAATCTAAAAACCGAACAATGATATGCATCTTCGCTGACTTGTCCATCATTTTCCTACAAGAAATCAAATTGTTAGCATGCATGAACTTTGTGGTCAAAATTAAAGAAATATCTTTTTAGGTTTTAAAGGACTTACAATTTCCACAACCTCATGAAGGTAACATCCAAAAAAGCCAGGGTTATAAGGTTATACACGCTACTGAATTCAATGTTTAACATTAAAGCACCACAACCACCTTTAAATTAGTCTTGATCCACCTTTGCTGGAAAGACAAGTTTATCCTTACTGTGTTCCATGACATAAGCATGCAACTTGGCACAGTTTGGTCCAGCAGCCTTTACATTTGCTTTTAACAACATAGGTGCACCAGGCTTGTATTTTGGTCGGTCTTGTTGTGTCCCAACAACACAATTAAGAATCTCATCTTTAGACTGAGGTTTTCTGGCCTGGTTCGCCTTCTGCAGTAAAGATTGCCTGGGCTCCTCCTGTTGTAGAGGTTGTTGTACTTGTTGCATCTAGTACTTAGGGGGAGATTGTCTGCGCTCCTCCTCCTGCTGCTGGAGAGGCTGCTGTTTTGTCTGTTGCTTATTCTCATGTTGTAGCTGCTGCTTAGGCGTAGTTTTCCTGGGTTCCTCCTGCTGTTGTCGACGCTCCTGCTGCTGGAGAGACTGTTGTTTCGTCTGTTGATTATCATCAAGTTGCAGCTGCTGCTTAGGCGGAGTTTGCCTGGGCTCCTCCTCTGGCTGTTGTCGACGCTCCTGCTGCATAGTTTTGCTGATCTGCTGCTGCTGCTGTTGAGCCTTCTCTTGCTCACACTGAGTTGCAGTACCTCCATCTGATGTTGTGTCCCTGCTACCTGTTGCGGCTTCAGTGTTGGGATGTCTCGTCATGGGTGGTATAAGGATCCTGTCCTTTGGCCATTGGATCTTTTGAACGAGAGCCCCAGCTCATTAATTAGTACAGGCAGAGAGTAGTGACCCGCATTGGCCCACACATAAGTAGGTTGCACCACAACATACCCATCCTGCACCGGTACTGAATGGCAAGCCTTTTGAAATGGAATGACTTTAGCTAGTGCTTGCTCCACATTAATCCCGGTGCCATCCAAAAATTTGCACACGGTTGGCTCTGTCAGCCTATCTATTGTGTCCAACATAGGTGATCGACTATCAATGTGCACTTGATTCGCTTCGTCACCATTGGCGTTCTAATGATCTTGCTCTCTGCCATCTTCCTCGCTATCATGCGCATGTTCTTCCTCGCGGTCATGCCCATCTTCTTCCTCGCTGCCATGCACATCTTCTTCCTCGCTGCTACTGACAGGCACTAGTAATTGGGAAGGAAAAAGTGCATTTTTTGGTATGTCGATGACTAATAGTCTTAGAGCATGGACAATTGATTTAAATGTTATATCCATCATATCATGAGAATTATACCTCTTGTTCCTCTTCTTCATGTACATTCCAGCGAACTCTTCACCAAACCCTTTATCCTAGCCAAGTGAACTAGACACACCTCAGACCCGACCTCGATGCTCTGGAGTCTCAAGTGTTGCGGTGAGGATATCATCCTCCCTAACCCAGAGAAAGAACCATCGCTACCCTGAGCTGCAAGTATTTTCACCCTATCTGCTACCCCCACCACCGTAGGGTTACTGAATGTTATGCCCTCGCTTTCTTCACTAGTATTCTTCTTCTTATTCCCTACCCTTGCTCGCAGATAAGGTCTCGAACGTCCAGGAAATTGGTCCCAAGGGTTCTATTTTCCTTCTACTGCTAGCTTTGCATCTTCCTCCTCCCACTCTTTCCTTTTACCACGATAACCTTTTCTGCCCGTCTTGTTTGGCTTATTATGCAATGCTCTCTTTTGTTTCATCTCTTGGCTCAACTACTGAAATGAAGGAGAACTGGTTTCCTGCACAAACATGTCCCAGTCTTGTGGATGCAAAAAGGTATGCTTCACAAAGGGAGTCTCCTCTTCACTCACATATTTTTTTCTTAAATGGGCCTTGAACCGCCGTTGCAAAGTTCCAATCTCTGATATAGCTGCCTTAACTGCCTTCTTGCGAACAGATTCTTCTAGATTGGCTGGGTAATCTAGCATTTCCTCTAAAATTGTGAACAAATGGTCCTTCTCAATTGGTGAGAGATCATCAACCACCTTCTTGATTGACACCCTATCCCTAGTAATGAGACCACAGACCAATACAATTCTATCCCTCGCAGCATCTGGGGTAGGCCAAAAATTGACATCAAGTCCAGTTGCAGTCAACTTGTCTTCTGGCCATTTGGTTTGTGTCCTTGACCCGCGGGATCGAGTACTACTTGTAGCAGTCTATGCTGAGTGACCCTATGAAGAAGGTTCACCGATGATGGGCTGTGATGATGCACTGGAGGTAGAGGAGTTTGTTATTGTGGGAGACTGCATAGATGATATGTCAGGTTTGTCAATAGAGCAACATAAGCAAGACGGAAAATCTAAACAAAATTCTTATTAGATAAATTCATTTTCTCCGACTGGCAAAATAGCTGATACAGTCGTAAATAAAATCAGCATAGACATACACAGTTCATATTTTACTTAATTAGCATACATGGATAGGTGCTAACCATTTTGACAGGGACACAACAATATGCTTATATATCAAAGCAGAGAATAAATTCCTTCAACTCCTTCCTTGTCCAACTTCAGCAGCGATGGATTGTGTGTTCCATGTGTACATGCAACAAGAGGATAAAGAAATGGTCATGACATTATATATGACAATAGTGAAACAACACTCACAACACATCATGACACCAACAATAACAATATATATGACAGTTGTGAAACAATTAACACTCACAACAAAGCAGAAGACATTCTAGTTATCACTACATTATAAACCACTGCGATGCAATTCCCACTGACATTATGTGGCCATCAGAATTAAAGTATGCTAACAGGTCCAAAGCATAACTGTCGATCTGGTACATTCAAAGCATAGCAGAATTAAAGTATGCTAACATCTTTATGTTTTTCATGAATTTACAGTGCAAAAATTATAGCACCAGGAACATGAAAATGAATTTCAACATTTCATATAACTTCATCTGTTAGCAACAATTTATTCAAAATAGACTTGGAGCAACAAAATCCATCCATGAAATCCACAGTCAATCAATTGAAGATGAACTATTAAGGCATGTCTCCCTAATCCACCTTGACATGAATATAAAGCAGATTGGGTGTACTACATTATAAACCACTGCGATACAATTCCCAGTGACATTATGTGGCCATTAGAATTAAAATATGCTAACAGGTCCAAAGCATAACTGTCGATCTGGTACATTCAAAGCATAGTAGAATTAAAGTATGCTAACAGGTCCAAAGCATAACTGTCGATATGGTACATTCAAAGCATAGCAGAATTAAAATATGCTAACATCCTCAATGCTTTTCATGAATTTACAGTGTAAAAATTGTATCACCAGGAACATTAAAATGAATTTCAGTAGTTCATATAACTGCATCTGTTAGCAACAATTTATTCAAACAAACTTGGGCAACAAAATCCATCCATCAAATCCACAGTCAATCAATTAAAGATGAACTATCAAGGCATGTCTCCCTAATACACATTGTCATGAATGTATAGCATATTTTATGGTAGAGAAGAGAGACGGCATTGGGGGTTCAAGTAGGACTAACCTCTCTCGCGAATGAAGTAGTTGTTCTCGTGATGGTCGGAGGGGCCGGATCCACGTCGGCTCGTGGCCTGAGGTGGCCGGCTCATCGTCGTGGACAGGGATGACGTCGACGGATCCACGCGTCCACCGTCTTTAGGTCGATCGGGAAGACGTACGTCTGCAATCCAGTAACCGCGTCCTCGTCACCGTCATCACACAGGGAGCGATGGGGCTGGAGAAGAGTAGGGCTGCAGCGGGGAGGGACTGGCGAAGGCGAGCGGGGGGAGTGGCGTTAGCGGTTGGGAGAATGTGGGTGTTGTGGATCTGTCTAGCGAGGAGCCGAATATGAACGACGCGCGTAACTGTGTTTAATGAAACTACTGGCGTGCCCTTGACAGCTCAGTGCAGCAATTGGAATTCCATGGGGATTATAGTCAATATACATGGGAAATTTTGAGCAGCCCGCGCACGGTTTGCCTGCTGACGCTGACGAGTGGGCCAGTGTCATAGGCGACGATGGTTAGTGAACCCGCATCGCCTTTGTTGGGAGTTGGGTCCAGCGGGCGGGCAGTGGTTATCTTTTTATTTTGGCTGCTGACGCTGACGCGAGGACCAGCCACTATTTTGTTTCGAATGAAACATGCTTCTCTAAAATATTAGAGCCCATAAAGCAGCACCTTAAAATCATAAAAATACGAACATTTCGTATTTGGACATTTAGTATTTGAATAAAATATCAACAATCACACTTGTGTGGCTAAAATTCTTAGAATCCGTTTTTACAACCCATGTTAATGATGTAATAATTCTACTAACATCTAGTCTGCTCTAGAAAAATCTACAAATTGACTTGCCAACATAATTTGGGTACCTAGACATGTCTTCAAAATTTCAAATGGTTTTGATGAAGGAATAATATACTTGTGTACAAATATCTACATCTCTCACATAGTTTCCTAGAATGTTCCTTGACCATTGAAGTTTTCCACACTTTGCAACATGTTCAAACTCATATGCATTTGAACACTTACCAAAACCTTGTGGTTCACCTTAAGAACACGAAAATGCAAAGTTTCATTACAGGAGGTGTGGAAAACAAATATTATTTATATGTTGCACTTACATAGAACAAGATAAGGCATACAAACATCGTTCAAGAAACAAAATATACACTAAACATTGAAAATAATGAAAACACGGTGATTTTAGAAAACTGTAGAAAAAAAATCAAATTTGGACTAGTTACGACGGAGAAATACATGTTACAAAAATTTGATTGCAGATTAAAAAGAGAAATGCCGTCGGCGACATGGGACGGATAAATTGTTCCTCATTCTCAAATAGAACAAAAGAGGAAGTAGAGGGCACCGTGAAGGACCGAAACGGCGAACCAGAGAGGGGGGGGGGAGTGAATGGGAGCCAATAAAAATTCTATTCAAGAATTCGGCCTATGAACCTGATTTCACTTGTGCACCTCCGCAAGCTTCTGTTGCCAAGTTCACGCAGCCAGTGAAGTGCTACTGAACCTAGGAGCAAGACCCAACCAACAGCCACAACACACACACAGCGGAAATGTGACGCCCTAGGTTTTTAATTACCGTCATTAACGCTAATGACCGGATTAGCCGGTCAAATGGTCAACCGAGGTCAAACTTAGGTCAACCTGGGCCCTCACCCCGAAAAACTCACTAACACACCCTAGTGACCCTAAATGAATAATAAACACACTTGTGGGGCCAACCCATGGTCAAAGGGTGAGTCAAACCCCTTGCCATCCCAGTGTCCACAGGTGTCTGCCGGAACTTTTGCCGCGTTCTCCAAAATTCACCTAAACACTTAAAATTCTACCTTTAGGAAAGTTGTAGGTCTTGTTGAGGGACACAACTTTCATGTAGATTGGCATTTCAAATTTGGAGAGGAAAATTGTGAAAAAACCCTTGCAAGGCAGGAATCACTGTTGCCAAAAACAAGCTGACATTCAAAGTTGGCATTCAAATAAATTCAAATCTAGGAAGAAAAACCCTATACAGCCTTTGTAAAAAATGTTGCTGGTACCTAGATCTACAACTTTGGTATTCATCACTTGGTCCAGTTATGTTTGAAAATTTTGAGAAAAATTAGGTTGAACACAAGCACCAAAGAACACCTCTCGCGCCGGAGCGCCGCCGTCGCCGCCCGAGCGCCGCCGCGCCCGACGTTCGCGCCCATGCCTCCCAAGGCCGTGCCCTCCCCCAAGGCGCTCCATCCCGATGCCCCGCGCCCCCGGAGCGTCCCGTCCCGAGGCACCCCGGCGTCCGCGCCGCCGTACGCGCACGCACGCGCGGACCGGCGGTCCGTCGGCCGTGCCGCCGTCGTACGTGCGCGCCTCGAGCCGCCGTAGCACGTCCGACATCTCCGCCGTCACCCCCTCGTCACCCACGGGCGAGGCCAAGCCGCGTATTTAAGCCCCCCCCGTCCCTCCCCGCGCGCCACCCCCGAGCCGCCCCACGCCATTGCCGCCGCCGCACGCCGTTGGAGCTCGCCGCACGCCGCCGGAGCTCGCCGCCCGCGCTCGCCGCCTTCCAACCGCCCGGCCCGGCTTCCTTAGCTCCCGGGGTAGCTCGTGCGTTCGCTTGTTTGCCAACATTTTGCCTCCACGCCGTAGTTCACCGAGCCGCCGCGGGCCGCCGCCGCCGGCCGTCGCCGAACCTCGCCGCCGGCTACTTCTCCACCCCGCGCCGCCCACCTACGGCTCCTAGGTGAGCACGTGGTCGAGCCGAGCCGCTTGCCCCGGCCGGCGGCGCCGCCGCCTCGCTCGCGTTAGCCGTGCCCGCGCCGCCCGGCCAGTCAAGGACCCAGTTGCTTAGATTTGAATTTTGTTAGGGTGCTTCGCGTAAGATTCCAGGGCTAGTTTGTGAAGGAACCTATCTATCTTTTCTTGCAGTTAGGTCCAGTGACTTGTAAAATGCCTAGAAATTCACAGAAAATTAGAAAAATCCCAAACCAATTTTGTAGGGCTCAGGATGATAAACCCCACCTCTTTTGTTGTATACTCATGGCTAGATTCAAAATAGTTTTGGCAGGAAAAATACAAATGTGTTACACATAGATCTGTCATAACTTGAAATATATAACTCCTCTGTAGCCAAATTTTGGATATGTTGTGTGTTAGGTTAGGACTAGATGCTGTGCCAAAAATTGCGCAAGGTTATGCAGTAGATATTGCTAGACAAATTATTTTCCATTCCTACAGTAACTGCCTAGATGATTTTTCCTGTTACATATATTTATGTTCTTGAGCCCAACTTGTGCACACTGTCTTGTAATGCCAAAATACACATCCTGTGAATTAATCATGAATTTTGGATTAACAGAAATAATTATTCTTGAATTATGCATGTTTTCCTTTGTAAATTAATAAACCAAGATCAGTAGAGTTTCCATGTGAACATGCTGGTTTTTTAGGCTTGTTTAGGACCAGGGAGCATGCACAAGAAAGTTTGGATCATTTTGATGCTTATTTATTTTTATATGCATTTATTTCGAATCACTAGCTGGCCTTTGTTATTTTCAATAATAATTAATTTCTTAGCATCCAACACTTACATGTGGGTCCAATGGACCAGGATGGGTGCTAGTAGGCTTAATAAACACTCATTTAATTTTTGGTAATTTAATTGATTAATAAAAGGCTTAAATGCCCTTTTAATATTAAAGGGAAATTAAAATAAAGAGAAATCCTTAATTAAATCTTTTTCCTTTTTGAAAGTATTATTTAATATAAATGAAAGATAATTAATTATCATCACTGATAAGCAATTAATTCATAAATAAACATATTAATTACACCTTTGTTGGTGAAGATAAAAGGAAATGGAGCTTTCACATGAAATGATAAGATTAATAAAAACCTTTATTCAAATGTGGAATAAAAGAGTAACCCATGTACAACCAATAACCTTCCTAAAAGAGAAACATTAGAGGAGTGCTTGATAAGGTGAATATTACCAACCCAGAGTTGGATAAGACAACAAACTATCACATCACCTAAAGTGCATTGCATTCCGTGTAGATCTTCCGGACGGAGATTATTCCCTTGTCCCGGGAACTGAGGAAGGAGGAGCGGAAGCATCGCTGCAGTACGTGGAAGTACTCGACACCGAGGGTGCCCAAGCTAACCTAGCTGACGAATGCAAGCTCCGGTGCATCTAACCTAGTTTTAAAGTTCTTTATTCAATTATCTATGAATGATTGTGCATTTACGTACAATAGTTGAATGAAACCCTAGATGCATGATCCATAGGCACCTTTGGTTCCTACTAGTGTGATAGGTCGATAGCTGCTATGCTATAGGACCGTTACAAGTCGAGTGATGACCTCACTCGCGAGAATAGGTTCCTAGATAGGAGTCATACTATATTCTTAAATGGATTGCTCACGTGGTAAGAGCATGGGATCTGGGCTCCGGTCCAATGGTTATGTGGGTTAAGTCTTTGAACGTACCAAACATTTGCCGGGAATGGGACCGGTAAGCCTAGTACCATAATGAGGTGGCGAGGGATCCTACCGTTACTACTCTTGGGATTCGCTCTCACGGATCGCCACCGGTGGTGTATGGTGGCTCCGGCTATCTCGCGGGTTATGCCGGATAGCCTGCACCAAAGACTGTAAGATTCGATCCCGACCTGAGGATTTATGGGGACGGCCTGTGAAAGTTGTCCTCGCGAGGGCAGCCTACCGAGTGTTTGGGTCTACCTTGCAAGGTTTAAATCAATTGATTGTCGGCCTCTCACCGTTACCCAAGACTACTTACTCCACTAGTCATGGGATCCCTAACAATGGAAGTTGATGAAGATGACGTTTGATTAATTGTATTGTACAACTTTGTTTGTACTAGTTGGCTAATGTAGTAAAGATTAAACCACTAGAACTTGTGCTAAAATCTTGAAAGTAAGGACCTACTCTTTGTTACTTTTTAGCAAAAGGAACCCAGTAGCCAAAAAGCCTTTCATGGTCTAGAATTGGTGAAGTAGATATCACCGACGGGTAAGACTTGCTTTGTGTTAGTATACTCAGCCTTGCTATAATGTGTTGATCCAGGTAATGCCTTCAGTGATGTGTGGCCCGGTGAGATCACGCCCGGCTGGGAGCTGGAGTGGGTGGAGGACGACTACTGAAAGCATCATGGATGGCCTCCCGTGGTGTCTTCGCTTCCGCCAGTTTATTTCCGCTGTTTTTCGAAAACTCTGAACTATTTCGTCATGACAAAAACTATGGTTTGTAATAATTAAACCCCTCGGGGTACGAATTTGGATTTGAATGATGTTGTATCTCTGGACTCCCCTTCGAGTGAGTTTTAATGCATATATTCGATCCTTGTGCTCTCAAGTGATTTACCGGGCGTTAACCCGGCAACTTACGACATGATGGTACTTTATTATTGCTTAATGACCAAAGTGGATCGGTCTTAGGCGATAGTACGGTACTTTCCTGGGCGGGTTGTCACACACACACGACACGGCTGCTGGCAGCCCAAACCGGTCAGGATGGTTTCTTAATCCAGTCAGACCGCTTCTGTTGGACTTAGCCTCACGCAGGCAGGGGAAACCGGTCAGACCGGTTTAGCAAACCGGTCAGGCCGGTTCTGTCCAGAAACTCCCCAAAAACTCTTCTTGCCTCAAGAACCTCTCCTCCTTTGAACAAGAATAGCCATAGCACAACAGAGTTCCTTGCTCAAAAACTCTTCACGACAGCCCACAGGATTAAACCGGTCAGACCGGTTTGGGAAACTGGTCGGACCGGTTTTGGTCTGGAGAGTTGGGAAGAACTCAACCCGCGGGAAAAACTCAAATCTTCCACCAATCGATCTCCCGATTCATTCCACAGATCAAAGTGAGACTTTGGGGATAGATGGGGTACCTCGTGGGCTACCCTTGGCTAGAAGCTCGGTCCCCAAACCCACTCAATCAAGAGGAATCGAAAGTTAACCCTCAAGAACACCTCTAACCCTAGAACTCCGAAAACTCCAAAATCGAGCCCCTTAACTCACGGATTTGGGAGAGGAATCAAAGGCAAAGGAACCACAAGGGGTTCGCACGAATTTCCCCCATCAAAACATCAAGAGTAGTGTCCCGAAAACATACCGAGTAAACCACCAAGAGAGGGCTACGAAATTCACCACCAAGAATAACCGGGAACAACACAACAAAGCCTTGAGGAACCACGCCGAATCATCTATACATACCAAGGAGGTTCATACAAGGTCTAGCTTGCCGCTCGATCATCCAACCCTCTCACAAGATCTCACCATGAAGCTCTCAAGCTAGTCCTATGGAAATCCTAAGAAAATAGGAAGGGAAAATAGGAAAACAAATGAGCTAGGGTTCCAAGAGTTGGATGCCATCCTCTCACCCCTTGGGTTATATGGAGGCAAGCCGAAAGACTAAAATACCCCTAAAGCCTAAACTAGGATACACGCCCACCAAGGGCACTTTAGGAATTTGTCTTTGTAGCACCATCGGACGGATGCCTAGCGACCACACTTTGCGTAGCCTTGACGCAAGCCTTGCGATCCCGACGCGTGTCCTCCGCTTCGAAGCTTCCGGAGCCCTGCGACCCCAAACCGGTCAGACCGGTTCTCCAAACCGGTCTGGCCGGTTTTGGCCAGACAGCCACGCCCGGTCTTCGACCTCGGCTTTGTGGCTCAGCCGAGTAACCCGCTGATTTTCTGGTGAACCACCGCAAACCCCGCGAACTTGATGTAGCCTCCGCCAATCACCACTCATGACTTGGCTCCCACGAAGTCCCGGCTCGACCTTGGTTTTGTGGCTCAACCAAGAAACCGTCCACTGACTTCATCTTGCCGTTCTGGCCACCATGCGGCCCGCACTCGACCCCGATGGCCACCGGGTCCCTCGAACGAAGCCTACTTGTCTTCTCCACACCTGGAGGCCTCACCGGCAACGACTTTTCGCGCTTGTTTTTCACCTGCACCAGCACGAGTCAAGCCGCAACCTGCACCTGTAATACTTAGCTAGGAATTAGTCCACACAACGTTGTGAATCACTCATTACACCAGGAAGCGACCATCCACCGGTCATCGAACCACACATGGTCCTCAATCTCCCCCTTGATGAGTGCATTGACAAGACACACATATGGTAATCAGAGAAAAGGAAAAAGAAAGAACGAATAAAAAGAAACTCCAACAAGCGATCAAAAGCCGAGAAAGGCAAAGAACAAGATCACTTGAAGAAGAGAAGTCTCGGACCCCTTAGGCAAGGGCAATGGCTCGACACATCCGAGACAAAACCATGCTCAAGCAAAGAGCACAAACCACCAAAACAAACAAGAGCTCCCCCTGCATATATGCATGCTCCCCCTGAACAAGTGCCAACTCTGGGCACAAACCGGTCAGGCCGGTTCCCAAAACCGGTCAGACCGGTTCCCAAAACCGGCCAGACCGGTTCCACCAAAACCGGTCAGACCGGTTCTCAAAACCGGTCTGGTCGATTTCATCCAGCAGACCACAACCCCCAAAAGCCAAAAATGCAAAAGAAATGCACAAGCTCCCCCTTGACTCTTGGGATAGGTTCTAGGGATGCAATGCAACTTTTCTCCACCTTTCTTTCTCCCCCTTGTTGCCAATGCATGAATCAAGGCTCAAATTTGAAAAAGTGCAACCTAGAGCTTCTCAAGTATACAAAATTCATCACAAGATGCTACACATGTCCAAATGAGCAAGTTAGATACTCTACAGCTTCGTAATGACATCAACTTCATGACTACCAAGTTTCACAACCATTAGACGAAGCTAAGATAGAATTGAACAATTTTGCGAAAAGTTACCCTCTCATGAGCAAAGTCCTAAACATGAGCAAGACATGTCAAAATGGCAAAGCCACACAAACTTCATGCTAGGACAACCATTCTAATCAGAAGACCATCACAAACACCCACAAGCACCTCATGTCATGTCAAAGCCACCGAGCCATGTGCCTACTTCTATGTATGAGACTTATCATTGGTAGGCATCATGCAACGGTTTAGCACCCAAAGAAAATTAAATTTAGCACATATGACATGGGAGCACATTTTCAAGCATTTTACATTTCATTTTCAGATTCAAATTTGGTACATGAAATGTCTTTGCGACAAAAAGGAACTTATGCCCCTCCACAAGATAAAGCAAGAGGACTAAACATTCATGATAGCAAATGAACCTTTGGCCCCATATGATCAATAAACTAGCTATCCAACCACAAATTAAGCATAACAAAGCCACTAAAACATGTCAAGATCATATAAAGGCATTTACACATGAGAGATCATATATGTGACATTTGTCAAAAACATAGCCATCAACCATGGATATAGATCAAGATCATCAAGATCTAAGCCAAACTAACCATAGCATACCAAACTAGCTCACAAGATCATATATAGCACATCATGGTGAACAATGTATATGAGAGAAGCTTTTCCTACAAAATGCATGCAATCTAAGATACAATGATGCCTATACATCATGTTACATATGCCATACCAAATGCAAGAAATGCACAAACGAAACTATACATATGCTACAAAGGAGCTCTCACACACCCAACTCAAGAAATCAAACACACACCAAGCTCACCCCGCAAACAAGTGAAAGTTGCTTGATCTAGGGGTTTGGTGAAAATATCGGCTAGTTGGTCATGTGTGAGTACATGTATCAAGGCTATCTTCCCTATCCCAACATTGTCTCTCAGAAAATGATATCTCACTTCTATGTGTTTTGTTTTGGAATAGAGCACTGGGTTTTTTGCAACGCTTATGGCACTGGTGCTGTCACATTGAAGTGGGACATGGGTATACTCCTCACCATAGTCACTCATGGTGTATGTGATCCAAAAGAGCTGAGAGCAACAACTAGCAGCGGCAACGTACTCTGCCTCGGTAGTGGATTGAGCAACACTTGACTGTTTGCGGGAGGACCAAGACACCAAAGAAGGTCCCAAAAACTGGCAAGTCCCAGAAGTGGACTTCCTATCCAACCGTCACCTGGCGAAATCCGCATCCGAAAAACCATGAAGAGCCAAAGAAGAGGACGCGGAGTACAAAAGGCCGAAGTTGGGGGTATGACGCAAGTACCCGAAAATTCGCTTCACCGCTTGCCGATGCGAAGTCCTCGGAGACGCTTGAAAACGAGCGCACAGACATACCGTGAACTGGATGTCCGGTCTCATCGCCGTCAAGTAGAGGAGTGACCCGATCATGCTCTGGTACTCCTTTTGGTCCACGTGTTCACCTTCCTCGTCCGCATCAAGAGCTGTAGTCGTACTCATCGGCGTCGTCATAGCCTTAGAGTCCTCCATCTTGAACTTCCACAGAATGTCCTTGGTGTACTTAGCTTGGTGCATAAACGTTCCTTCCTTTGATTGCTTGATTTGTAGCCCGAGGAAGAACTACAACTCGCCCGTCATGCTCATCTCAAATTCCCTGCTCATATCCGCTGCAAACCTTACAACAAGAGAGTTAGACGAGCTACCAAAGACAATATCGTCCATGTACACCTGCACAATTAGCATATCTCTGCCCTGCCTAAGTAGAAACAAGGTCTGATCAACCTTCCCCATCTCAAAACCTCTCTCGAACAAGAGCCCCCTCAACCTACCATACCAAGCTCTAGGGGCCTGCTTCAATCCATAAAGTGCCTTCCTTAACTTGTACACCCGGTGGGGTTACTTCTCACTCTCAAACCCCGGTGGTTGCCTCACATACACTTCTTCCTCCAACACACCATTTAGGAAAGCACTCTTCACATCCATTTGTTGCAACTTGAACCCTTCTGCCACGGAAAAAGCTAGAAGGATCCTTATCGCCTCCAAATGGGCTACGGGAGCAAAGGTATCCTCATAGTCGATTCCCTCCTTCTGTCTGAACCCCTTAGCAACAAGCCTTGACTTGTTTCTCACCACTTCACCTTTCTCTCCCTCTTTGTTCTTCCACACCCACTTTGTACCAATCGTCTTACACCCTGGGGGAGGGTCAACCAATTCCCAAACTTGATTCCTCTCAAAGTTCTCCAACTCCTCATGCATCGAATTAATCCAATTATGATCAGTGCGTGTCCACTGTCTTTGGGCTCAAAGGTGGCAACAAATGCAGCATGACCGAAATGAGAATTGTTTCGAACCCTCAACTGTGTAGTACATTCATTCATGTCACCGATGATCCTTGAAGCTGGGTGATCCACTTGTACTCGCCGGGAGGTTCTCGCCTTGATGCTACCTCTCCCTCAACAGCAGCTTCTCCTTGATATTGGTTTGTCGTTGTAGGTGTGGGAGAGGGGCCGTCCACCACTGTAGTCGAAGTAGTAGGTACATGTTCAGTCGGGGGCACAACACCGCCATCTTCATCATCTCCATGTTCATGCTCCTCCTCCTGAGAGATCTCCTCGCCAAGCTCATCATCACTTGCACACTCAAAAACATGTTGACTACGTGGCTGTGTCTCGTCTAAGGTTACTTCGCAAGTCTCCACGATTTGGTTAGTTTCAAGATTGAGCACACAATATGCTCTATAATGAGCTGCATAACCAAAGAAAATACCATCAACCGACCTAGCCTCAAACTTATCCAACTTCTTCCCTTTCTTCAGAATAAAGCACTTGCAACCAAAGACATGGAAGTGACTCACCTTGGGTGTGCGACCGTGCATCAACTCATAGCACGTTTTCTTCTTATGCACTCTGAGGAAGATCCTGTTTGACACATAGCACGCGGTATTCACCGCCTCAGCCCAGAACCTTCTCGGAGTCCTATGCTCATCAAGTATCGTCCGAGCCATCTCACACAAGGTCTTGCTTTTCCTTTCCACAACACCATTCTGGGGAGGCGTATACGGACTCGAAAACTGGTGTTCAAGACCCAAGTCATGGAAAAAGGTTTCAAAACGAGAGTTTCTGAATTCTGAGCCATTGTCACTGTGGGTTTCTCATATGGCATCTCCGTGCCTCTCGTTCTTCAACCTCAAGACAAGATCTCGAACAAAACCAAACGTCTCTCCCTTATCCTCGAGAAAGAACACCCACACATTCCGAGAGTAGTCGTCCACCACAACAAGGACATACCACTTCCCACCCGCAGATCGCAAACGAGCTGGGCCAACAAGGTCCATTTGGAGCAGCTCGCATGGACGCTCAGTCATCACATCGGTGAGGGGCGGGTGAGAAAGAGCTACCATCTTGGCATGCCTACACAGAGCACAAACCAACTCTTTCTCAAGCCTCAACCATGGCAATCCTCGGACCAAATTGAGTTTACTCAAGCGAGACAAAAGGTCAGCTCAAGTGAGCCAACTTCGTATGCCACTTCCACAACTCACTCGAAGAACCAGCCAAGAAACAACGCTCAACACTAGAAGACTTTGAAAAATTAGCTCGAAACACCTGACCCTCGGGAACGACCATACAGACAAGGTCCCCTCGAGATTCCAAAATCCGAGAACCACCAGGCCGAAACAACACCTCAAAACCCTCATCCAACAACTGAGACACATAAAGCAAATTGTATCCAAGCGATTGAACAAGAGCAACACGCCTGAGAGTGATCTGTCACTCACCTTAATCTCACCTTCTGAAAACACACGCCAACGCCCATTGTCCCCAAAAGTGATGTACCTCTTTGTCACCACCAGGACGAGACTTGAGAACCACCTCTTGTCTCCGGTCATATGCCTCGAGAAACCGGAGTCAATCAACCAAATGTTCTTCAAGTCTCCCACCTGAAATTAAAAAACGAGCACATGAGCGAACAAACGACTCGGCACTGGGGTTAGTACCAAAAGAGTAAAACTAGTGCCGAGCCATTTGCTCGAAAGTGGGGTTAGCACACTCCAAAGCATCTCTCCTATCAAAGCTACCTCCACGAACACCACCTCGGTAACCACTCCGAGGAAACCAACCCTTTCTGCATGGAGGAGGACCAAAACCACGAAAGGAGAATCGTGGATCGTCCCTCCTATCCATCTCAAAGCTATGACTTCACCCATTCCCGTATTGAGCACGAGAGGGAGAACGCCTAGCAAACTGACCACCTGCAGACTCTCTAGACCAACCACCAGAACCACGACCACCCGAGACAAACCGAGACTCCTCACAAGCACGAAAACCAAACTTGCCCCCCTGCAGACCCAAACCGGTCTGACCGGTTTCAAAACCGGTTTGACCGGTTTCATACCTCCAGCAACACTTCCTGCAGCCTTTCGCTATCCCCAAGCTGAAACTGTTCTCACACTCGCCTTAGCTTTGGGCATTTGCACACGAGGCTCAAGTACAACACTGGAGGGGTGGTGCTTGTCCATGTTATCCCACTCCTTCGCCATTCTCTCCTCTTGCTTCCTCTTGAAGCAAAACTCATCCTTGTGGCCATCTCTCCCACAGTAGTCACAATGAAACCTCACAAGCTTGGGTTTAGGCTTGGATTGGGGTTGATCACTTGGTTTCTCTCCACTCGGCTTCTCAACCGGTTTCTCCTCACTAGCCTTCTCACTCTCTTTCCCAAAGAACACTTTTCCCGAAGTCCTCACAAACTTGATAGGCTTTTGGAAATCATTTGTTTGTGGAGGGAACACGGGTGGAGCTGGGGTTGTGTCTAGTCAGTTCCTGAGATGGTTAGGTTTAGTAGGGAAATCATTTTTGTGGTAGGTTTATGGTGGCTCTAGAATGTTTTCTTCACTTCCCACACCAACCTTGTTTGCCCCAAGTCCCTCACCATTCTGGCTCTTGAATGTCTTGATCATTATCCTCAACTGAGGTTCATGACCAGACAACCAACCCATCAACTTTCTCAACTCATCATTCTCGTCCTGCAAACGATCAACATAATGTGCAAGTTCCATATTCTTCAAAGCATGCAATTCACAGGTAGAGCAAGATGTAGGAATTGGTTCTTTCAGTTTAGCCTCAAGAGAAACAGTATAAGCATGCATCTCATCAGTTTTCTCATGCAAAATAGGGCAAGAAGTGCAAGCACCTAGCAAAGCAGATCTAGACTTAAGCTTAGCCACTTCAACCCTAAGCACATCTAGTTCCTCACACTTGGAGGCATGATTTTCCTTAAACAAGGCAAGATCAGCAAGGAAAATAGAACAATCAGCACATTCAACTTCATCAGAAACAACAGGTGAAGCTTTCAGAGAGTCAATTTCAAGCTTTGCATCCAAATTCTGTGTTTCTAGCTCAGCCACTCTAGTCCTAGCGTCCTCGAGTGAGGCCCTAAGCTCTTTCCTCATTTTCTTAGCCTCTCTAAGCATGTCGTCATGATTATCAAGCAACAAGCCAAGCCGTTCATTCTCCTGTCGCAAGAAGGGGAGTTCATCATGCACCTCATCGTCGGAGCCAGAGTCCGAGTCACTCTGTGTGCTCTTCTTGCTGCCAGAGCTCAGCGCCATGGTGTAGAAGCCATCTCTAGCGAAGCAGCTCAGCCCTCAGGTTCTTGGATGACTTCCTGCCCTTGCGACGATCACCTTCATCTTCGCTGCTGCTTGAGCTCAAGGTGGAGTACGCGGAACTAGAGTCGACGTTGCTCGCTCCAACCATCGCACGGGCCTTGCCTTGGCTCTCCTTCTTCCTCGATCGTCGCTCGTCCTTGTGCTTGTTCTTGTGCTTGCTCTTGTGATCACGCCTCGACCGGTACTTGCCATCCATTCTTGACTTGTGCTTGTATCCATCCTTGTTCTCGACCTTCTCCGGGCAGTCGGCGACGAAGTGTCCCGGCTTGCCGCACTGGAAGCATGTCCTCGTGTTCCTCCTCATGTTCACCCAGTTCTCGTGCAGCCTCTCGAATCTCCTCGTCAGCAACGCCAGCTCGTCCTCTCCAAGCACGTCGAACTCCTCATCTGGCATAGACATCAAAGAGGACAAAGAGAACATCCTGGTGGATAGGTTAGTGTTAGCCTTTCCTTTCGAACCACCGATGAGGGCAAGACTATGAGAGTTAGTCGGGCCCTCGAGCTTGGCTGTCATGGCCCTATCCACCTCAGCCGACTTGAGCTTCGAGAACAGCTCGTTCACCGTCAGAGTGTCATACTTCTCCGACTCCACAATGGCCTCGAACTTTCCACCCCAAATCGTACGATCCAAAGAGTGTAAGAGCTTCACAGCTCTATCATGATCATCGTACGGGAGCACATCCACATTGGCCCTCATGTTGTTCACAACCAGTGTGAACCTTTGAAACAAGGCATCGATGTACTCACCGGGGAGATGAGTGAAGTTCTCGTACTCTCTCCGGTAGGTTGCATACATTTGAGCCTGAACCTGAGCATTCCCAACATGAGCTTCCTTCAACACTGACCAGATTCTACAAGACAAGTGCTCGGTGTGCACCCGATCGAACTCAGGCTGACACAAAGCACGAAACAAGTAGTCGACCGCCTTATTGTCGGCGTCGAACATGTCTCTCGATCTTGGAATGAGGACACTCAACGGCTGTACATAGCTGTTGTCCACCGTGACATCCCAAAGGATCTGACCCTTTCCGCGGAGGAACGCCGCCATCCGCTTACTCCACATCTGGTAGTTCTTTCCATCGAAGTGTGGAAGACCTGAACCCCATTCCGGGTACGCCATCTTTAGATCTTAGACTGGTTAGAGTCAATAAAGACCCGAACCGGCTCTGATACCACTTGAAGGACCAAAACGAAGAACCAGAGTGTGGGGGGGAGTGAATGGGAGCCGTTAAAAATTGTATTCAAGAATTCGGCCTATGAACCTGATTTCACTCGTGCACCTCCACAAGCTTCTCTTGCCAAGTTCACGTAGCCACTGAAGTGCTACTGAACCAAGGAGCAAGACCCAACCAACAACCACAGCACACACGTAGCGGAAACACACACGACACGGCTGCTGGCAGCCCAAACCGGTCAGGCCGGTTTCTTAATCTGGTCAGACCGCTTCTGTTGGACTAAGCCTCACGCAGGCAGCGGAAACCGGTCAGATCGGTTTAGAAAATCGGTCAGGTCGGTTCTGTCCAGAAACTCCCCAAAAACTCTTCCTGCCTTAAGAACCTCTCCTCCTTTGAACAAGAATAACAATAGCACAACAGAGACTTCCTTGCTCAAAATCTCTTCACGACAGCCCACAGGACTAAACCGGTCAGACTGGTTTGGGAAACTGGTCAGACCGGTTTTGGTCTGGACAGTCGGGAAGAACTCAACCCGCGAGAAAAACTCAAACCTTCTACCAATCGATCTCCCGATTCGTCCCACAGATCAAAGTGAGACTTTGGGGATAGATGGGGTACCTCGTGGGCTACCCTTGGCTAGAAGCTCGGTCCCCAAAACCCACTCAATCAAGAGGAATCAAAAGTCAACCCTCAAGAACACCTCTCACCCTAGAACTTCAAAAACTCCAAAATCGAGCCACTTAACTCACGGATTTGGGAGGGGAATCAAAGGCAAAGGAACCACAAGGGGTTCACACGAATTTCCCCCATCAAAACACCAAGAGTAAGGTCCTGAAAACACACCGAGAAAACCACCAAGAAAGGGCTATGAAAATCACTACCAAGAACAACTGGGAACAACACAACAAAGCCTTGAGGAACCACGCCGAATCATCTATGCATACCAAGGAGGTTCATACAAGGTCTAGCTGTCCACGCCGGCTCAACCTTGGTTTTGTGGCTCAACCAAGAAACCGTCCACTGACTTCATCTTGGCGTTCTTGCCACCATGCGGCCCGCACTCGACCCCACTGGCCACCGGGTCCCTCGAACGAAGCCTACTTGTCTTCTCCACACCTGGAGGCCTCACCCGCAGCAACTTTCGCACTTGTTCTCCACCTGCACCAACACGAGTCAAGCCGCAACCTGCACCTGCAATACTTAGCCAAGAATTAGTCCACACAACGTTGTCAATCACTCATCACACCAGGAAGCGACCATCCGCCGCCCCCGCCGTGCCCGCTTCGGCAGTTTTGACACCCAAGAGGGCATCCCAGGCCTCATCGTCTGCAAATGAGAGCACCGCAACCTTCGATTTGACTCACAAACGTGACAAATCAAATATTATCTATCAAAAACCGATTAAAACCAACATCCTAATTAAATCAAATCCGCATTTAGTAATATCTAATAATTTACATTCAAGATAGATAATGTTCATTGATGCTTGCGCCTACATCCCGATGTTCATCCTGCTGACGGCGTACTCCACGGTGGGGCGGAAGCTACGCGTCCAGAGGTAGAACTCATGACGGATGCGACACTCGGCGCTGCAGTAGTGGATGATCTCTTTGGTATCTGGCCTGTAGCGCCTACATCCCGTTGCCCAAATGCATATGTGGGGATTCATGACGGGCAACAACAGAATGTCATCATCATCACCGTCATGAAGCCACTACCATCACGCAATGTTGTCGAGATCCTGCTTGACGAGGTAGCGCAGCCGTCGCAGGTTGTGGTTCTTCCACCGGCCGTTAGGGGGCGACGGGTCGCCGCTGATTTCCTGGAGCAGTGCCATGGCTTCGGGGTCCACTGGGTTGCAACGGTACTTCAGCATCGCTAAGAAGTACTTGGCACCAGAGTCTTCAATAGCGGCATCTCCGATGAGCTTCAGACCCTTATCGGGGTTCCGCTGCCTCATCAACATGTTCATCCCCTCGAAGCACAATGCCTCCGGATGATTAGCCTCACGGAAGTGTCGCTCGAAGCATGACCTGATGTAGTGATTTTTGCATGCCTCACGAAGATCATGCTGGGACAAGTGCAGTAGTACCTCATCGGAGTCTGAGGACCATGTGTGGTTCGAGGACCGGTGGATGGTCGCTTCCTTGTGTGATGAGTGATTGACAACGTTGTGTCGACTGATTCTTGGCTAAGTATTGCAGGTGCAGGTTACGGCTTGACTCGTGTTGGTGCAGGTGAAGAACAAGCGCGAAAGGTCATTGCTGGTGGGGTCTCCAGGTGTGGAGAAGGCAAGTAGGCTTCGTTCGAGGGACCCGGTGGCCAGCGGGGTCAAGTGCGGGCCGCATGGTGGCATGAACAGCAAGATGAAACTACGTGGGAGCCAAGTCATGAGTGGAGATTGGCGGAGGCTACACCGAGTTCGCGGGGTTTGCAGTGGTTCACCAGAAAACCACTGGGTTACTCGGTTGAGCCACAAAACTGAGGCCGAAGACTCGACGAGGGGGTGCGGCCACCCAGGCCGGTTCAACCGCCCAGGAGGGGCGGTCAGACCGCCTGGGCCGGTCAGATCTCCCGGGCCGGTCCTAACCGCCCGGGGGGGCGGTCGACCGCCCGGCCGCCGTGCGCGAGAAGCTTCGAAGCGGAGGACACGCGTCGGGATCGCAAGGCTTGCGTCGAGGCTAAGCAGGTTGCGGTCGCCGGGCATCCGTTCGATGGTGAAGACATGAAGACTTCCAAATCCGCCCTCGAGGGGCATGTATCCCTAGTTATTTAGTAAAGGGTAGTTTAGTCTTTTGGGTGCCTCCATATATACTCATTGGATGGGTGGATGGCAGCTTACTCTTGGAACCCTAGCTCATTTGTTTTTCCATTTTCGTTCTCTATTTTCCTTAGGTTTTTAGAGGACTAGCTTGAGAGCTTCATGTGAGATCTAGAGAGAGGGATGGATGTTTGGGTGGCAAGCTAGACCTTGTACGAACCTTTCATGGCTTGCATAGATGGTTCGGCGCTGTTCATCATGGTGGTTTTCCCGTCTCTTTTGTGTTGATTTTCGGAGCTCTTTATTGGCGGTGTTTTGAGGACGATTTCTTGGGGTTTTTGGTGGGCGTCACGTATGAGGTTCTTGTGCCGCTTTGGCTGGTGACTTTGCCCCCAAATCTCCTTTGAATCGGACTCGATTTGGTGGTTTCTCGAGTTGGGCGAGTTCATGACCTAGAAAAGCGATTTCTTCCATTCCTCTTGATTGTGAGCGTTTCGGGTCGATTCTTTTGAGGTAGAGATTGCCCAGGAGGTAACCCAGCTATTCCCGAAGTTTTGCTGCAATCCGTGGAGTGATTCGGGAGATTGGGCGCGAGGAAGTTGAGGTTTGACCCGCGGGTTCGTTTTCTGGAAGGGGCGGTCTAACCGCCTGCAGGGGGCGGTCTAACCGCCCTGGGCGTTTCTAGGTCGAAGTTTTGTTTCGCCGGATTTTCCTCTGTGAGTTTGTTCGCCTTGATCAGAGGAGTGTCTGGGTGAAATTTGGGGTCGTTCTCGTGCAGTTTGCTAGGTGTTCTTGGTTGGAGTTCGTTGCTAGGTACAGGAGGTTAGACCGCCCCTGGTTGCAGGTCTAACCGTCCCTTGGCCCCTGGGTGGAGTTTTGGTTTTCGCCAAGATTTTCTGGTAGCTAGCATGGCCTTGACCAGAGATCTTTGTTGGTGAAACCGGGGTGAGTTTTGGTGCTCGGAAGAGGCGTTTCAGAGGATTTCTTGGTTACCAGGTGGAGGCGGTCTAACCGCCCCCTATACCCGGTCTAACCGCCCCCCTCGGTTAGCCGACTTTCGAGTTGTTTCCGCTTTGTCGTTGCTGCGTGTGTGTTGTGGTTGTTTGGTAGAGTTTGTTCCTAGGACCGGTAGCACTCCAATGGCTACGTGGTTTTGGCAAACGGAAGGTAGAAGTGCGGAGCGTGTGATTTCGGGGGGTTCGACCGAGCTAGTTCGTCTTGTCGGAGTTTCAATCTCCCTCGAGAAGAATTTTTATCGGCTCCCATTCACTCCCCCCCTCCTCCGGTCGCCTAATCGGTCCTTCAAGTGGTATCGGAGCCGGTTCGGGTCTTTGTTGACTCTAACCGGTCTAAGATCCAAGGATGGCGTACCAGGAACGGGGTTCGGGTCCTCCACACTTCGATGGCAAGAACTACCAGATGTGGAGCAAGCGGATGGGTGCGTTCCTCCGCGGAAAGGGTCAGATCCTTTGGGATGTCACGGTGGACACAGGCTATGTCCAGCCGATGGACTTCCTCGCTCCAGGATCGAGGGACAGATTTGACGCCAACAACAAGGCGGTCGACTACTTGTTCTATGCTTTGTGTCAGCCGGAGTTCGATCGGGTGCACACCGAGCACTTGGCTTGTAGGATTTAGGCGCTGCTGAAGGAGGCTCATGTTGGGAACGCCCAGGTTCAGGCACGGATGTATGCGACCTACCGGAGAGAGTACGAGAACTTCACTCATCTCCCCGGTGAGTCCATCGATGCCTTGTTTCAGAGGTTCACGGTGGTTGTGAACAACATGAGGGCCAATGTGGACGTGCTCCCGTACGATGATCATGATAGAGCGGTCAAGCTCTTACACTCTTTGGATCGTACGATATGGGGCGGAAAGTTCGAGGCCATTGTGGAGTCGGAGAAGTATGACACGCTGACTGTGAACGAGCTATTCTCAAAGCCCAAGTCGGCTGAGGTGGATAGGGGCATGACTGCCAAGCTCGAGGGTCTGACTGACTCCCATAGTCTCGCCCTCGTTGGTGGTTCCAAAAGAAAGGCTAACTCTAACCCATCCACCAGGATGTTCTCTTTCTCCTCTTTGATGTCTATGCCAGATGATGAGTTCGACGAGCTTGGAGAGGATGAGCTGGCGCTCCTGACGAGGTGGTTCGAGAGGCTGCACGAGAACCGCGTGAACATGAGGAGGAACACGAGAACATGCTTCTAGTGCGGCAAGCCAGGACACTTCGTCGCCGACTGCCCGGAGAAGGCCGAGAACAAGGACAGCTACAAGCACAAGCCGAGGTTGGACGACAAGTACCGTTCGAGGCGCGACCACAAGAGTAAGCACAAGAACAAGTACAAGGACGAGCGATGATCGAGGAAGAAGGGGAGCCGAGGCAAGGCCCGAGCGATGGTGGGAGCGAGCGACGTCGACTCCAGTTCCGCGTACTCCACCTCGAGCTCGAGTAGCAGTGAAGACGAAGGTGATCGTCGCAAGAACAAGAAGTCATCCAAGAACACGAGCGGGCGAGCCGCTCGCGAGAGACGGCTTCCGCACCATGGCGCCGAGCTCCGGCGGCAAGAAGAGCACACGGAGCGACTCGGACTGCGAGTCCGACGACGAGGTGCGTGATGAACTTCCCTTCTTGCGCCGGAGAATGAGAGGCTTGGCTCTTTGCTTGATAACCGTGATGACATGCTTAGAGAGGCCAAGAAAATGAGAAAAGAGCTTAGGGCTTCACTCGAGGATGCTAGGACTAGAGTGGCTGAGCTAGAGACACAGGTGCTTGACAGCAAGCTTGAGATTGATTCCCTTAAGGCTAGCCCTGTTGTTCCAGATGAGGTTGATTGTGCTGATTGCTCCATATTCCTTGCTGATTTTGCTTTGTTTAAGGAGAAGCAAGCCTCCAAGTGTGGGGAACTAGATGTGCTTAGTGTTGAAGTGGTTGAGCTTAAGTCTAGACCTGCTTTGCTAGGTGCTTGCACTTCTTTCCCTATTTTGCATGCTAAGATTGATGAGATGCATGCTTACACTAGTTCACTTGAGGCTAAATTGAAGGAACCCATGCCTACATCATGCTCTACCTGTGAAATGCATGCTTTGAAAAATTTGGAACTTGCACATTATGTTGATCGTTTGCGGGGATGAGAATGATGACTTGAGAAAGTTGATGGGTTGGTTGTCTGGTCATGAGCCTCAGTTGAGGATGATGATCGAGGCGTTTAAGAGGCAGGATGGTGAGGGTCTTGGGGCAAACAAGGTTGGTGAGGGAAGTTGAGAGAATATCCCACAGCCACCAAAAACCCACCACAAAAATGATTTCCCTCCAAAACCCAACCATCTTAGGAACCGACTAGACACAACCCCAGCTCCACCTATATTTCCTACACCCACAAATGATCTCCGAAGGCCTATCAAGTTTGTGAGCACTTCGGGAAAGTGTTCTTTGAGAAAGTGAGTGAAAAGGCTAGTGAGGAGAAATCGGTGGAGGAGTTGAGTGGAGAGAAACCAAGCGAGCGACCCCAATCCAAGCCGAAACCTAAGCTTGTGAGGTTCCGTTGTGGCCATTGTGGGAAAGAGGGTCACAAGGATGAGTTTTGCTTCAAGAGGAAGCGGGAAGAGAGGATGGCAAAGGAGTGGGCGAACAAGGATAGGTACAAACCTTCCCATGGTGTACCTAAGCCTCGTATGCCACTGCCCAGGGGTAAGGCTGTGGTGAGAAGTGTTCCGGCATGAGGAGATGCGAGTTCCGCCGGCCCGAGGAGCGCTTCGGGCCGGGGCGGTCGACCGGCCCCGGCTAGGCGGTCGAGGCCCGGCCCGGCATAGAGGGGGGCGGTTAGATCGGCACGGCTAGGCGGTTTAACCGCCCCCGCAATGCAGGCGGAGTGGTTTTCGAGGTGGTGAGTCGAGAGGTTTCAGGTCTGGAGGTGGAGTTGCTGGTGGTTGGTCTGGAGAGACAGCAGGTGGTCAGTTTGCTTGGCATTCTCTCCCTCGAGTTCACTACGGGGATGAGAGGAGTCGTAGCTTTGAGAAGGAGAGGAGGGACGGTCCACGGGTTGTATTTCGTGGTTTCCTCGGAGTGGTTACTGAGGTGGTGTTCATGGTGGTAGTTATGGTAGGAAAGATGGCTTGATGTGTGCTAACCCCACTTTCGAGCAAATGGCTCGGCACTGGTTTCACTCTTTTGGTACTAACCCTAGTGCTGAGTCGTTTGTTCGCTCACGTGCTCATTTTTGAATTTCAGGTGGGAGACTTGAAGAACATTTGGTTGATTGACTCCGGTTGCTCTAGGCATATGACCGGAGACAGGGGGTGGTTCTCAAGTCTCGTCCCGGTGGTGACGAAGAGGTACATCACTTTTGGGGACAATGGGCGTGGGCGTGTGCTTTCAGAAGGTGAGATCAAAGTGAATGACAAGATCACTCTGAGGCGTGTTGCTCTTGTTCAATCGCTGGGGTACAATTTGCTTTCAGTGTCCCAGTTGTTGGATGAGGGCTTTGAGGTGTTGTTTCGGCCAGGTGGTTCTCGGATTGTGGACTCTCGAGGGGACCTTGTCTGTATGGTTGTTCCCGAGGGTCAGGTGTTTCGTGCTGATTTTTCTCAGTCTTCGGGTGTGGAGCGTTGTTTCTTGGCTTTGACCTTTTGTCATGCTTGAGTAAACTCAATTTGGTCCGAGGATTGCCACGGTTGAGGCTTGAGAAAGAGTTGGTTTGTGCTCCGTGTAGGCATGCCAAGATGGTGGCCTCTTCTCACCCGCCTCTCACCGATGTGATGACTGAGCGTCCATGCGAGCTGCTCCATATGGACCTTGTTGGCCCAGCTCGTGTGCGATCCGCGGTGGGAAGTGGTATGTTCTTGTTGTGGTGGACGACTATTCTCGGTATGCGTGGGTGTTCTTTCTTGAGGATAAGGGGGATACGTTTGGTTTTGTTCGAGATCTAGTCTTGAGGTTGAGGAACGAGAGGCACGGAGATGCCATACGAGCTATCCGCAGTGATAATGGCTCGGAATTCAGGAACTCTCGTTTTGAAACCTTTTGCCATGGCTTGGGTCTTGACACCAGTTTTCGAGTCCGTATACGCCTCCCCAGAATGGTGTTGTGGAAAGGAAGAACAGGACCTTGTGCGAGATGGCTCGGACGATGCTTGATGAGCATAGGACTCCGAGGAGGTATTGGGCTGAGGCGGTGAATACCGCGTGCTATGTGTCAAACAGGATCTACCTCAGAGTGCACAAGAAGAAGACATGCTATGAGTTGATGCATGGTCGCACACCCAAGGTGAGTCACTTCCATGTCTTTGGTTGCAAGTGTTTCATTCGAAGAAAGGCGGAAGTTGGATAAGTTTGAGGCTAGGTCTGTCGATGGCATTTTCTTTGGTTATGCATCTCATTCTAGAGCATATCGTGTGCTCAATCTTGAAACTAACCAAATTGTGGAGACTTGCGAGGTAACCTTCGACGAGACAGAGCCACGTAGTCAGCTTGTCTTTGAGTGTGCAGGTGATGATGAGCTTGGCGAGGAGATCTTTCAGGAGGAGGAGCATGAACATGGAGATGATGAACATGGTGGTGCGGTGCCCCCGACTGAACATGTACCCACTACTTCGACTATGATGATGGATGGACCCTCTGCTACACCTACAACGACAAATCAAGAACGAGGTGAAGCTGATGTTGAGGGGGAGGTAGCATCGAGGCGAGAACCTCCCCGGCGAGTACAAGTGGATCACCCAGCTTCGAGGATCATCGGCGACATGAATGAACGCACTACACGGTTGAGGGTTCGGAACAATTGTCATTTCGCTCATGCTGCATTTGTCGCTACTTTTGAGCCCAATGACATTGGACACACACTATCTAATCACAATTGGGTTAATTCGATGCATGAGGAGTTGGAGAACTTTGAGAGGAATCAGGTGTGGGAGTTGGTTGACCCTCCCCCAGGGTGCAAGCCGATTGGTACAAAGTGGGTGTGGAAAAACAAAGAGGGAGAGAAAGGAGAAGTTGTGAGGAACAAGTCGAGGCTTGTTGCTCAGGGGTTCAGTCAGAAGGAGGGGATCGACTACGAGGAGACCTTTGCTCCCGTAGCCCGTTTGGAGGCGATTAGGATCCTTCTAGCCTTTTCCGTGGCTAAAGGGTTCAAGTTGCACCAAATGGATGTGAAGAGTGCTTTCCTGAATGGTGTGCTAGAGGAAGAGGTGTATGTCAGGCAGCCTCCGGGGTTTGAGAGTGAGAAGTACCCACACCGGGTGTACAAGTTGAGGAAGGCGCTGTATGGGTTGAAGCAGGCCTAGAGCTTGGTATGGCAGGTTGAGGGGGTTCTTGTTTGAGAGAGGTTTTGAGATGGGGAAGGTCGATCAGACCTTGTTTTTCTTTGAGGGCAGGCGAGAGATATCCCGATTGTGCGGTGTGTACGTGGATGATATTGTCTTTGGTGGCTTGTCTAACTCTCTTGTTGCAAGGTTTGCAGATGATATGAGCAGGGAGTTTGAGATGAGCATGATGGGTGAGTTGCAGTTCTTCCTCGGGCTACAAATCAAGCAATCAAAGGAAGGAACATTTGTGCACCATGCTAAGTACACCAAGGACATTGTGAGGAAGTTCAAGATGGAGGACTCCAAGGCTATGACGACGCCGATGAGTACGACTACAGCTCTTGATGCGGACGAGGAAGGTGAACACGTGGACTAGAAGGAGTACCGGAGCATGATCGGGTCACTCCTCTACTTGACAGCGACGAGGCCAGACATACCGTTCTCGGTGTGTCTGTGCGCTCGTTTTCAAGCATCTCCGAGGACTTCGCATCGGCAAGCAGTGAAGCGAATTTTTAGGTACTTGCGTCACATTCCCGACTTCAGCCTTTGGTACTCCGCGTCCTCTTCTTTGGCGCTTCATGGTTTTTCAGACGCGGATTTTGCCTGGTGTCGGTTGGATAGGAAGTCCACTTCTGGGACTTGCCAGTTTTTGGGTTCTTCTTTGGTGTCTTGGTCTTCCCGTAAGCAGTCGAGTGTTGCTTAATCCACGACCGAGGCTGAGTACGTTGCCGCTGCTAGTTGTTGCTCTCAGCTCCTTTGGATCACCTATACCATGAGTGACTTTGGTGAGGAGTATACCCATGTCCCACTTCAATGTGATAGCACCAGTGCCATAAGCGTTGCAAAGAACCCATTGCTCCATTCCAAAACCAAGCACATAGAGGTGAGGTACCATTTTCAGAGAGACAACGTAGAGAAAGGAAATATAGCTTTGATCCATGTACCCACACATGACCAACTAGCCGATATTTTCACCAAACCCCTAGACCAAGCAACTTTCACTCGTTTGCGGGGGGAACTTGGTGTGTGTTTGATTTCTTGAGTTGGATGTGTGGGAGCTCCTTTGTAGCATATGTATAGCTTTCTTTTGTGCATTTCTTGCATTTGGCATTGCATATGTAACATGATGTATATGCATCCTTGTATCTTAGATTGCATGCATTTTGTATCATATGCATTGGATAGGAAAAGCTTCTCCTATATACATTGTTCACCATGGGTTGCTATATATGTTCTTGTGAGCTTGTTTGGTATGCTACGGTTAGTTTGGCTTAGCTCTTGATGATCTTGATGAATGATCCATGGTTGATGGCTAATTTTTTGAAAAATGTCAAATATATGCTCTCTCATGTGTAAATGCCTTTATATGATCTTGACATGTTTTAGTGGCTTCGCTATGCTTAATTTGTGGTTGGATAGCTAGTTTATTGATCATATGGGGCCAAAGGCTCATTTGCCATCATGAATGTTTAGCCCTCTTGTTTTATCTTGTGGAGGGGCATAAGTTCCTTTTTGTCGCAAAGACATTTCATGTACCAATTATGAATCTGAAAATGAAATGAAAAATGCTTGGAAAATATGCTCCCATGTCATATGTGCTGAATTTAATTTGCTTTGGGTGCTAAACCGTTGCATGATGCCTACCAATGAGAAGTCTCATACATAGAAGTAGGCACATGGCTCGGTGGCTTTGACATGACATGAGGTGCTTGTGGGTGTTTATGATGGTCTTATGATTAGAATGGCTGTCCTAGCATGAAGTTTGAGTGGCTTTGCCATTTTGATATGTTTTGCTCATGTTTAGGTATTTCCTTATGAGAGAGTAACTTTTCGCAAAATTACTCAAATCTCTTTTAGCCTTGTCCAATGGTTGTGAAACTTGGTGATCACGTAGTTAAAGTCATTACGAACCTATCGAGTATCTAACTTGCTCATTTGATCTTGTGTAGCTCCTTGTGATGAATTTTGTATATTTGAGAAGCTATATGTTGAAAGTTTTCGCATTTTGCCTTGATTCATGCATTGTCAACAAGGGGGAGAAGTTTGTGCATGCTTTGGGCACCTGGGAGTGTTTGGAAGGTGTTCCAATTGGTTCGGGCAAATTTTGGGCAGTTTGGTGCAGGGTCGGTCTCTTGGGGCGGTCTAACCGCCCCCAAGGCGGTCGGATGAGGCACGGGCGGTCTAACCGCCCCCGTATAGGCGGTCTAACCACCCCGGGCGAGTGAGCGAGTTTTTCCTTTTTGTTGCATTCCCGCGTTGCATTGCTTCGCATTTGTTCGGGGGGGAGTGTGCTTTGGCTCGGGGGAGCTTGCATATGTGCGGGGGGGAACTCTTTGTGGTGTTCGAGCTCGTTTCGGTGGTTTGCGCTCTATGCTTGAGCATGTTTTGTCTCGGATGTGTCGAGCCGTTGCCCTTGCCTAAGGGGTCCGAGACTTGTTCTTCTTCAAGTGATCTTGCTCCTTGCCTTTCTTTGGCTTTCGATCACTTGTTGGAGTTTTCTTTTATTAGTTTCTTTTCTTTTCTTTTTCTCTTTGGTTACAAACCATGTGTGTTGTCAATGCACTCATCAAGGGGGAGATTGAGGACCATGTGTGGTTCGAGGACCGGTGGATGGTCGCTTCCTTGTGTGATGAGTGATTGACAACATTGTGTGGACTGATTCTTGGCTAATTATTGCAGGTGCAGGTTGCGGCTTGACTCGTGTTGGTGAGGGTGAAGACCAAGCCCGAAAGTTCGTTCCGGTGAGGCCTCCAGGTGTGGAGAAGACAAGTAGGCTTCGTTCGAGGGACCCGGTGACTAGCGGGGTCAAGTGCGGGCCGCATGGTGGCATGAACAACAAGATGAAGTCGTGGACGGTTTCTTGGTAGAGCCTCAAAACCAAGGGCGAGCCGGAACTACGTGGGAGCCGAGTCATGAGTGGAGATTGGCGGAGGCTACACGCAGTTCGCGGGGTTTGCGGTGGTTCACCGAGAAAACCACCGGGTTACTCGGTTGAGCCACAAAACCGAGGGCGAAGACTCGACGAGGGTGTGCGGCCACCCGGGCGGTTCAACCGCCCGAGGGGGGCGGTCGGACCGCCCGGGGCCGGTCGGATCTCCCGGACCGGTCCTAACCGCCCGGGGGGGGGTCTGACCGCCCTGGCCGCCGGCGCCGAGAAGCTTCGAAGCGGAGGACACGCGTCGGGATCGCAAGGCTTGCGTCGAGGCTAAGCAGGTTGCGATCGCCGGGCATCCGTTCGATGGTGAAGACATGAAGACTTCCAAATCCACCCTCGAGGGGCATGTATCCCTAGTTATTAGTGAAGGGTAGTTTAGTCTTTTGGGTGCCTCCATATATACTCATTGGATGGGTGGATGGCAGCTAACTCTTGGAACCCTAGCTCATTTGTTTTTCCATCTTCGTTCTCTATTTTCCTTAGGTTTTTAGAGGACTAGCTTGAGAGCTTCATGTGAGATCTAGAGAGAGGGATGGATGTTTGGGTGGCAGGCTAGACCTTTACGAACCTTTCATGGCTTGTATAGATGGTTCGGCGTTGTTCATCATGGTGGTTTTCCCGTCTCTTTTGTGTTGATTTTCGGAGCTCTTTGTTGGCGGTGTTTTGAGGACGATTTCTTGGGGTTTTTGGTGGGTGTCACATATGAGGTTCTTGTGCCTCTTTGGCTGGTGACTTTGCCCCCAGATCTCCTTTGAATCGGACTCGATTTGGTGGTTTCTCGAGTTGGGCGAGTTCTTGACCTAGAGAAGCGATTTCTTCGATTCCTCTTGATTGTGAGCGTTTCGGGTCGATTCCTTTGAGGTAGAGGTTGCCTAGGAGGTAACCCAGCTATTCCCGAAGTTTTGCTGCAATCCGTGGAGTGATTCGGGAGATCGGGCGCGAGGAAGTTGAGGTTTGACCCGCGGGTTCGTTTTCTGGAAGGGGCGGTCTAACCGCCTGCAGGGGGCGGTCTAACCGCCCGGGCGTTTCGAGTCGAAGTTTTGTTTCGCCGGATTTTCCTCTCGTGAGTTTGTTCGCCTTGATCGAGGAGGAGCGTCCGGGTGAAATTTGGGGTCGTTCTCGTGCGGTTTGCTAGGTGTTCTTGGTTGGAGTTCGTTCTTTGGGTACGGGAGGTTAGACCGCCCCCGGTTGCCTGGTCTAACCGCCCCTAGGCCCCCGGGTGGAGTTTTGGTTTTCACCAAGATTTTCCGGTAGCTAGCATGGCCTTGACCGAGAGATCTTTGTTGGTGAAACCGGGGTGAGTTTTGGTGCTCGGAAGAGGCGTTCGGAGGATTTCTTGGTTACCGGGTGGAGGCGGTCTAACCGCCCCCTATACCCGGTCCTAACCGCCCCCCTGCGGTTAGCCGGCTTTCGAGTTGTTTCCGCTGTCGTTGCTGCGTGTGTGTTGTGGTTGCTGGTAGAGTTTGTTCCTAGGACCAGTAGCACTCCAGTGGCTACGTGGTTTTGGCAAACGGAAGGTAGAAGTGCGGAGCGTGTGATTTCGGGGGTTCGACCGAGCTAGTTCGTCTTGTCGGAGTTTCAATCTCCCTCGAGAAGAATTTTTATCGACTCCCATTCACTCCCCCCCTCTCTAGTCGCCTAATCGGTCCTTCAGAGTCGCATATGCGCCGGAAGGTGCCGTAGATTTTATTGCGAAGGTTTTGAAAATGGAAGACAGGCTCATCCTTGATGGAGTGGATGATGATCTAGGTGAGAAGGTCATCTAGCCATAGCAATATTAAGCACATCGCGGGCATAAAGAAGAAGGGGAGGAAATAGAAAAGCGACGGGGTTTGGAGATTGAAAGCCGACAAGGGTTGAAGTTGAAGGCGATGAGGGTTGAAGTTGGCGACAAGGGATGAAGTTGGTGTTGGTGGAAATCGGGCCTGAAGGTGGACGCCGACACAACAGCCCCCTGATATTCCCTCTCCCCTTCGAAGGAAGGCGGCCGGAGGCCCCCCCTTGGAAGCGGGCGAAGAAACTATGGTCTTGCTACTACCTTCGCTCCCCTACCGATACTACACTTTGCCTATTTCTAACTTTGTTACTTCTAGTATCACGAAACAAGAAAGGAAATAAGGAGACGCTTAGCAAACCGAAAGCCGAAAGACTAGTAGGAGCCTTCGGTGCTCTCTTCTCATTACTGTGTCCGTTTCATTACAAGGGGTTCACTATTTATAGGAGGCCCCTGGGCATGATCATTTACCTCAATTACACCTTTTCCGTTCCTGACAAATAGCTTTAAACACTTTCCAAGGGCATAACAGTAACTCCCCGCGTCGTACAGGCCTCCAGCGTGTCCTCGCACGGTCGAAAGACCTTTACACATGGCGCCCCTTGTCTCTGCCTTGTACGGTGCCCCTTTACACGTTTGCAGCAGCCACGTATCACAGTGCACCGCACCTTCGGCGCCGAAACAGCCCACGATCCTGCTCTGGTTGCGTCGGGTCTTTCGGGACATCTCGCCCAGATCGCCTCCGTCCTCGAGCCGAGGCGCACCCAACGTGTGGCGCTTCTGGTTCCTCCATACCTTCGGCGCCGAAAGTCATCCATCCGCACCTTCGGCACCGAAGACCAGCACCATTCTGTTGGGCTGTTCCTGCACAACAAAACTCACATAACTCGAGCAGCATCAGCGTTTTCATTAAATCACCATTGCAAAACTCCTTCCGTAGATCCGAAACTGTGCGTGGGCCGAAACCGACAACCTGGCCGGACGTGGCGAAATGCTTCCGAAGACCATTTTCCCCAATAGTAGCCCCTCGTCAGTGAAGGCCGTCCCATCCTATAGATGGGCCGAACTTACGACCAACTCTTCACAGGGTGAAAAACGGGCTTCGGAACTCCCACGGACGGCCCACGCTGACGCGAATCCGAGTAAAAGACGTGTTCTGCCCTTTGGAAACTTTACCATTGTGAGGGGTGATCGTCGGGGTAAAAAGGTAAATTGCCATGCTACCCACGAGATTATCGGGCGCTAACGCACTATAAAAAGGGGACTGACTCTTTGGCTGCCCCACCCCATGGCCGTGATCTGTAGCCACGAAACATGAAAGCTCCGAAGGCTTTGTCGTAAGATTTTCTTTGCCCCCACTGCTTTTCCTCTACTTCGCATTTAGATCGCATTCATGGCCCCAAAGCGGAGGCGCGATGCTGTCACAAAGGAGATCCCGAAGACGTACTCCTTCGGCTGACGCCAGATCGGCGGTACTGATGTGGGCTCTCTTGTGAAGAACCGCATGGTTGGGACCGCTCGAGCCCTGGCCGGGAGACCGTACCGCGGCCTCGCGACAATGAGGTCGTCATCTTCCGCGATCTCCTGTACGCGGGGCTTCAGAACCCCCTTCACCCCGCCGTTGTCGACATCCTGCGGTACTTTGACATATACCTACACCAGCTCACCCCCAATGCAATTCTTCGGTTGTCGGTGTACATGTGGATATGCCGCACCACGAAGATCAAGCCTTCCGCCAAGGGATTTGCTTTGGCACATCATGTCCACCACCAGTGACGGACAGTCTTCGAAGAAGAAGGGGATCAATCTGTCGAGAAAGACTGCCAATTTGGCTATCTGAATTTTTCCTACAAGTCCGGCGTGGTGAGCCCCGTGACCGCCTACCGCAACAAGTGGCCTTCGGACTGGCAACAACACTGGTTCTACCACTCAGTGACTCCTCCCTCCCCCGGAGAGTCTCACACCCTGGCCACGAAGGAGCTACTTCCCCTTCACGAGTCTTACGCAAAGAACCCCTTCTGCCCTGAAGTAAATACAGCACACGCGACATCGTGGAGGAGTATCGCAGTACCTCGGTGTGTCCGCTAGTGGACGGCTGGGCTGTGGCTGACGATGCCTGGGCGGATGACTTTGGCGGTATCCCGTGCCCCAACTGGACGAAGGCTTTTGGCTTCACCTACGATTGTGAGTGCTCTTGTGCCTTTCGGTGATCTTTTACCTGCTTCTCATGTTTCCGATGCTTCACATATTGACTATTCGAAAATGCTGACTTGCAGTGCTGAAAAGAAGAAAGGTGGAGGCCCACGGTGATTTCATCCTCGGCCCTGTGTCACGGAGCTCAACGGATCTCGAACAAACAGAGTGTTCGAGTTTTTCAAGGTCAATGCGCCTGAACGCATTGGGTTTGCCAAGCACCGCGAAGCAGCCGAAAGGAAAGCTGCTGCACTCGCAGCTGCCGAAGCAGATGCTGGTGAGATGGCAACTTCGCCGCGTGCTGCTCCAAAGAGAGCTGGCAAGAGGAATGCTCCCGCCGTGGCCACCGCCACCGCCGAGGGAGAGCCCGTAAGAAGCGCGGCGGCCGACCGGCGGACTCGCCCCCATCGGCCAAGAGAACTCGAATTGTAGACGTCGAGACAGGCGTCGTCGAAGATGTGATTGCTGCCGTGCCGCTGTGCTCGGCCGCACCTTCAGCTGAGGCCAGTGAAGAAGCCGGCGGGCCACTGGTTGTGCCCTTCAGGCCGAAGGAGAAGGACAGTGATGATGACAGCGAGGTCCGCATTATGTCTTCTGTTGGTGAAGCCCCTCGCGGTCGCAGCCCTACTGCCTCGGCCCCGACACCCCCAAGACGAAGGCAAGTCCAGCTCCACTTCCACTAGCTCATCCAGGTCCTCCTCTGAGAGCACCGAACAATCCGCTTCCCCCTCGGCCACGGGCGCCGAAAAAAATGATTTTGTTGCCGCCGTGGAGGAAGACGAAGACGAAGAACCCGACAGTAGCAGCTACCAGGTGACACCGGAGGAGCCCTGAGCCGCGGCTGTTCGCCTTCAGGTTCTCGCCGAAGCCAAGCTAATTGGTGGAAAACAAATCCGCTTCCTGGGCCTGACGAGCGGCGGCCACGAACGAAAATTCCTGGAAGAGGCGGGGTCGAGCTTCGCTATTCCCCACGAGGAGGAATACTTGGGGAAGCTCAGCTCCGCCGATGTAACCACTACATGCGGGGATCAGTCTTTGAAAGCCTTCGTCACATCCCAGTGCCTCACCCGAAGGTTGGAACAAGAGAGCAAAGATGCGAAGGAGCTATCAGCTGCCGCAACTACCTCGTTGCAAAATCGGGTGGCGGAACTGGAGGGGCGGCTGGCCGCTGAGCAGGAACGCAACCGATAGCTGCTGCAAGCTAAAGAAGACGCAGCGAAAACCACCGAAGCTGCCCTGGAAGCCTTGCGCCTTGACGTGGAGACCCTTGCCAGCACCAAAGAGGACCTGCACGCTCAGCTTCGCGACAGGGACACCAAATTGGCCGAAGCACAGAAGGAGACGAGCCAGCTGAGCGATGTGCTGGAGCGGTACCGAGCATAGCATATCCAAAGCGCGGAGACCCTTCACTCAAATATCTTGGAGTTGCTGGGGTAGTGCAATCTTGATGCGCCGCTGACCTCGTTCCCCCGGTGCACTGTTGGGGCATTCTACGAGTGGGTGAGCACCTGCTTCGACCTCATCGCCATGAATACGAAGATCTTTGGAGAGCTCGGAGCCGCGGTAGGAGTTCGGATGCTATCCTACTCAAAAAGGAAAAAACTTGGACGCGAAAAGCTGGGGGAAACCTGAGTTATATTACATGTCAGAAAACAGTATATACGGGTCCGCCTCGTTAAAAACCTCACACTTCGTGGGTCCAGATGGGAACCACGAAGCCTCCCCCGTGAGGAAAAGAGTACGTCCCCTACTTAATGTACATATATTACAAACATCTGAACATGATGAAAGAGAAAAGAAAAACTATTGAAACACAAACGACAACGGCCGCTCACGGCGACTTCAGATGTAGTACTTCTGAAGCATATCCACATTCCATGTGTAAGGCCCTTCTTCCCCGGTCAACCGACGCAACTTGAAAGCTGCTTCGATCGATGTTGCAGTTGCTATAAATGGGCCTTCCCACTTCCCGTGCATCTTGCCCTTCAACCTCCCCTTCGGTATCTTGCGTAGCACTAGGTCCCCCGACCGTATGAGCTTCAGCCTGATCTTTTTGTTTTTCCACCCCTTGGTTTCTTCCTAGTAAGACGACAGGTTCATTGTTGCTTGCAAACGCACCTCCACAATGTTCTGGACCGAAGCTTTAAGGTCTTCGTCACTGGAAGGGATGTCCCTCCAAGTGCCCAAACACAGCTCTTCGGGCAACATGGCCTCCTCTCCGTACAGTAACTTGAATGGCGAAAACTGTGTGGTCCTAGACGTCGTGGTGTTGTGGGACCAGATCACCCTCGGCAGCTCTTCGGCCCACTTGCTTTTTGGCAGGTCGGTGTTGTTCCTTTTTATACCGGTGAAGATTACTCCATTTGCCCGTTCCACCACCCCATTGGACTGCGGGTGGTAGACCGAAGCGAAACACAACTTGGTGCCTAGGTAGGTACAGAAGTCCTTGAAGTCAGCACTGTCAAACTGCTTGCCATTATCCACGGTGACTTCGTGCGGCACACCAAAGTGGCACACAATGTTCTGCTAGAAAAACTTCTGTATTGTCGCCGAAGTAATGCTCAACAGTTGCTTCGCTTCTACCCATTTGGAAAAATACTCTACCGCCACCACAGCGTGGGAGTAATTCTCTGGTGTTGTTGGTAGCAGACCGACGATGTCAATGCCCCAAGGAGCAAAAGGCCACACTGGTGGTATCAGTTGTATCTCGTTTGATGTGAACTTGTTGTAAGGTGCATGGCGCTGACACTCTGGACACTAGCGCACAATGTCGTGTGCATCTACAACTGCCGAAGGCCAATAGAAACCCTGACGAAAAGCCTTCTGCACTAAGGCTCTCGTGCCGAGGTGATGTGAGCATATGCCACTGTGGATCTCATGGAGTAGTTGCCTACCCTCGGTCACTGAAATGCACTTTAGCAATGGGGCGCACACCCCCTTTCGGTACAAGTTACCGTCAATGATGTGGTAAATCCTCGCCCTGATGGCCACTCTCTTATCGGCGACGCCATCTTCGGCCTCATAGTAGCCCCTGACCGCCACAACTATCGGGGTGAGCCAGTACTCGATTTGTATGGTGTTCATAAACTTGGGGGGCGCTAATTCGTCAGCGGCAAATCTTATGGTTGTTGTTTCGTAGAACACATCCGGGGGCAGAGGTTCGAGCAAAGCGGTTGCTTTTGCTATAGCATCGACTTCCTTGTTATAGTGCCTGGGAAAACGTTGCACTGTAATGCCAATGAAAAAATTTTCCATGCTTCGTACAGCCTGCAGATACTTCATCATGTCTGGCTTCTTTGCCTTGTAGGTTTTCCTGATATGGCCGGCTACGAGTTCGCAGTCCGTCAGGATGACAAGCCTCCTTGCCCCCACCGCCCTAGCCTTCCGAAGCGAGAGCAGCAAACCTTCGTATTCTGCCATGTTGTTTGTGCAGTTGTCACAATTCAATCGCAACACGTAACGAAGCTTGATACCAGAAGGGGACTTGAGGACTGCCGCTGACCCCTGATGGCAATATGCGCCATCGCACTAAACCTCCCACACTGGCTCTGAGACTATGGCTTCCCCCTTCAGCGCCGAAGGCATCCAATCCGCCACAAAATCAGTGAGGACCTGAGACTTTATTGCACTGCGAGCAACGAAGTTTATGATGTGCTCCGCCAACTCGGTAGCCCATTTCCCCATTCTCCCCGTGGACTCCTTGTTCTCAAACATGTCTCGAAGAGGGAAAGCTGTGGGGACCGATGCATTGTGGCTCTGAAAATAATGTCGAAGCTTCCTCTTTGCCATCACAACTGCATATGCCATCTTCTCCATCTCGGAGTAGAAAAGTTTTGAGCCGCTCAAAGCTTCGGAGACGTAATAGATGGGGAACTGCTTCAAGGCGTCTGCTTCCTTTCGCTCTTCCAGAAGCACTGCACTGACCGTTGTGTCGGTTGCTGCGATGTACAGCAGCAGCTCGGCCTTCGGTGATGGTTTAGTCATGACCGCTGCCTCTTCTAGATATTTCTTGAGATTCTCGAAGGCCTGCTGTTGCTCCGCGCACACTGAAAAACTAAGTTCGTGCGAAGCACCTTGAAGAAAGGTAGGCTTCGCTCAACAGCCTTGGAGATGAACCGGTTTAGCGATGCTATTCAGCCCGTGAGCATTTGGACCTCCTTTCTGTTGCTTGGTGGTTGCATTCTTTGTAATGCTTCGATCTTCTGGGGGTTTGCCTGTATGCCCCGTTTGGAAACCATGCACCCTAACATTTTCCCTTTCAAAATGCCGAAGATGCACTTCTCTGGATTAAGCTTGAGGCCGTTCTGCCTCATGTTGTCGAAGGTTTCGATCAAGTCCGCAATATGATCTTTCTCCTTCTCGCTCATAATGACGACGTCATCGACATAAGCCGAGGCGTTGCGCCCCAGCTGGCTACCCAGAATCAGCTTCATCATGCAATTGAAAGTTGGTCTAGCGTTACGAAGGCCTTCTGGCATTCTAACGCAACAAAAAATGCCAAAGGGGGTCGTGAACCCGGTCTTAGCTTCGTCCTCCCTTCACATCCACACCTGGTGGTATCCAGAGAAACAATCCAGGAGACTCAACATCTCACATCCAGCTGCCTGATCAATGATAACGTCGATCGTTGGCAGCGGGTAAGTGTCCTTCTGACACGCCTTGTTGAGCTCTGTGAAATCGATACACATGCGCATGTTCCCATTCTTCTTCGGCACCATCACCACATTGGCCACCCACACGGGGTACTGCACTTCTCTTATGATTCTTGCATCAAGTAGCTTCTGCACTTCAGCCTCCGCAGACTTGACTCTGTCGCCTAACATTGGTCGCTGCCTCTGCAGCTTCGGTTTTACCTTCGGGTCGGTGTTCAAAGCATGTTCTATAACCGAGCGGTGGACAACCCGTCAAGTCCGACTTGGACCATGCGAACACATCCTAGTTATGACGAAGGAACTGCAGGAGTTTGCCTTCCTCCTCCGCACTGACTTCGGTTCCTATCATGACGGTCCTGCTTGGCATATCTGCGCACAAAGGGACTGTCCTCGTGTCATCGACTACTTTCATGCGCTCAGCTTCGGCCCCTTTCATAGACTGTCTGATTTGGGCCTAGGCCCTCTGCTCTTCTGCTACCACGGCTTCGTTGCCCTCATCTTCATTGATAACATGCACCTGCCTGTAATGCACTGACGTGTTGCGCTCGGCCCTTCGAGCCTCCTCCTGGCTACCATACACCGAAATCACCCCCGCTGTCGTTGGTATCTTCATCAGTAGGTACCCTTGATGGATGACTGCTGTGAACTTGTTGATGGTATTACGACCGAAGATGGCATTATACGGGTACACGAAGTCAACAACATCAAAGGTTATGACTTCCGTTCTCATGGTGGCATCTTGACCGAAAGTCACATTGACGTCAATCTTACCCAGGTCTTCGATCCTCTTGTTGCCAAAGCTGTACAGCGGGTGCTCCACTTTCTTTAAGTCTTCTTTTTTGAAACCCATGCCTGAGAAACACTGCCAGGTCAATATATCTGCTGAACTGCCATTGTCCACCAGGACTCTTCCCACATCATTAACGAAGTAGTACTTTGTGTTCTTGCCAATGTTTGCTCTTATGACGAGCGGGTCATTGTGAGGATAGTGTTGCAGCCGAATGTCAGCTGCCGTGAAAGTAATTGGGATGTGGGACCATGGAAAATGGAAGTACTTCCCGGAGCAAACACTACTAGATTTTCCCCCTAATGCAACGCACAAAATGTGTTGCAATATGCCATATTTGGTTGCAATAGACACAATTGCAACAAAATTATTCCGTGGGCCATGGGATGCGAAAGGCCGCTTTGCATTTGGGTATTGCATCGTTGTCCATCTAGTGGTTGCCAAAGTTTTTTTGTTGCAACGTAACGCAACATTGCAAATAGGTTTTTTACAACGCTTGTTCTGGCTGCAAAGTGTACTATTGCGACACATCTGTGGTGTTGCCAAAGGTGCAATTGCAACGTTTCTGTTTCGTTGCAAGTTATAGTATTGCTCCGCACTGACTTTGGTTGCTATTGGTTGAACCTCGTCTATTACCACGAAAGTAATTTGGTTGCAATATGTAGTATTGTCTGATGCCACGAAATTGGTTAGTTGCTATAGGTGGTCTCCTCTATTGCCACAAAAGTTGATTTCGATGTGATAGGTAGCATTGTACGATGCCACGATATTGGTTACGTTGCTTTAGGTGGTATCCTCTATTGCCACGTAATTTGATTGGTTGTAATATGTGGTCCTCTATTATTGCATCGAAATTTGGTTGGTTGCCATAAGTTAAAGTCTTTATTACAATGTTTCTATTAGGGTTGCTACAAGTGCACTATCTATTGCCACGCTCATTTTGTGTTGCTACAAGTTGAACTTCTTATTACCACGTTCCTATTAAGGGTTGCTACAAGTACACCATACTATTGCCACGTTCCTTCTGTGTCGCTACAAGTTGAATTTCTTATTACCACGTTCGTATTAGGGGTGCTACAAGTGCACCTTACTATTGCCACGCTACGTTTTGGCAACGAAAACACTGGTTGTGATATCATGATTTATCATTTGCAACGTATGGTGTATTCTGCCACGCTCATTTATGTAGCAGCAGTAATTGCAATATTAATTAACATCAACGAGATAAATATAACAATGCATCTATAGTTAATTAACCAACATTGAACCATCCACTGAGTTAATTACATGACTCATGAAGTACTTAAATACTGAAAAGTTTGGCACAGGACATTTTTTCAACACATAGTAGACAAATTTTCTAGGACATGAAGAACTTGGTCTGCCAATTGTGACTTGGAGATGATCCCAACACTTGATCAGCAAAGGGGGATTCAATGCAAGGAGGTCACATCACCTGTGAAGAATCAACAAAACTTTTAAGCTAGCATCAATTAATCTCTAATATTGGAATTTGTGAAACAACAACATATAGCAAACCAAAGATTGATTGTGATTCATAAAAATAGCATAATGACATCAAATAATTACCACAACCATAAACACACTTTGACGGTGAAACATGAATTACATTCACGGCGGTAAGAGTTGTTGAAAAAAGCTTCACCTCATGTCTTTTTGGTGCTTTGTCGTCTCCTTTGTGCAACTTGTACCCGTAGTCATTTGAGAAGAAATCGGTCTAACGGTGGATTGTGTTTCGGGATTGTTAACACCACCTTTAGTGCTTCGGTTTTGCGAAATACTTGTTTTCGAACTTCTTGATTCCTTCTCCTATGAACCAATCATTTGGAAGGACAAGATTAGGCGTAATTTCATCGATGAATCGATGATATGTACTAGTAAAAAGTTGTGAATTCGAGAACAACTCTGAGTACACGAGAGCACATTCACGGAGTCCGGTTGTACATTCCCGGATGTAGGAATTGATGGTTCCGCCGCCACGTTGTCCCGCGGATTCGGCGACAAGGTTGTTTCTTCCGGGTGATTGATGCAACCGCCGCCACGTCGGCGATTCGGTGACATTGTTGCTTGGGCTTGGTTGCACAGATATTGGCTGGTCAACCTACCAAATGATACAAACATTCATATATAGAACCCAAGGAAAGAAACCCATTCATGCAAATAGCTTGACTAGTACCTGTGGAACTTGTGACTGTCCATTTGATGCTTGCAGCATTGATAGGAACTCTTGCCTAAGCCGTTGTAGATCCGCCCTGCCTTCTCTTTTCACTTTCTTCAAGTTGGCGTGCATGTTCTCTCCTTTCTCGCTTCCCTTTCTTCTTCCCATCCCGACATTTTTTCTTGTAGCTGCCCAAATGCGTCCATGAGCTCGACGTGTTCCTCATGCTGTAGCTCTTCCCTACGAATTTGTTCCTCGCGCTCCGCATTGAGCAACTGCCTTCTAGTTGGGTTTTTTGCCAGGTACCCGTTTCCATGCAACTTGGTTGATTTGCACTTCGTGACTTCTTTGTAGGCTTTTTGGAACATCTCGTTTTTTTCCTTTTGGGAAAAAAAGTTGTTGTCCGCATTTGATTCCGCCTCGGCAATAACGCTTTGCGGTGTCCTAACATTTGCAAGGCACATGTGGAGGAGTTAGTTGAACAAGAGATTGGTTGCATTCTATAGTTGCATAAGCCTATGTATAGTAATGTATGTACTAATTCATTGAGAACTCACATAGACATTTTTAGATTGTTCGTCCGTCCAAGACCACCGGTTAGTGTGAGTTATCCACCAAAGTTCCATATCATCGGGCTCTTTACCGGTTTACGGGTCTCTCGTTATGCCAAGAAAATAACAAATTAATGTTTTTCATCTGCAAGACAGATTGGAGATGTGCTTGTCCGGTTATTACCTTCTCATAGCTGCACCGAGAATAAGGCTTAGCGCCCGACAAATGTCTTGTCATTTGTTGGCATCGAATCACGAAATTTTGTGTGCTCCTTTCCTATACAATGTAAAGTTATGAACAAAAATCTTAAAGACTCGGACATCGCCATTTGAATGAAAAATGTAGTGGTCGAAATCGTAATTAACAATGTGGAACAAACCTTGAATTTAGCGATGCTTGAAATACTTCAACGGATAGTGCCATTCAACAATATCTAATTCCGTAGGCTTATGTAACATTCTCCGGTGGTAGCTTGTTGTATGTCTTGGCGTAGCACCTGAAAGTTGAACGCCATCCTTTGTAACGCTCCCTAGCAATGGCCCATATCTTTTCCCTTGATTCGAAGATTATCCTCCATGTCCCACTTTGCTCGTTATATAATCACAATAGCATTCAAATATTGTGTGAGTTGATATGTTAGTTTTTATTTGAATTGTCTTGAAAAGCAAAGTCTATTATTACCAATACATCGGTTGCTATTGCGTTTTTGACTTCTTCCCTAACATTTTTCCATGATTTCACTCCAATGATAGGAGCCCTTTTCCTTGTATACATGACCACTTCATCAACGAATGAGCGGTAGTTATCACCTACCGGTCCTCCATGTTTAGAGAATTGAATGTCTAACTGCTGCTTGCCCGCCTTGATTCTCTTGGCGATTACCGTCAATGCTCTTACGGGACCGCGTCCTCTTTTCTTAACTTTTTGTGAGCCTATTCCATGCGAACAACATGCATGTGATAATACCCAAAAAATAATTGTATGCACAGACAGGTAATTTCTATGGAACACATGTTACCAGATCCTTGCTCCTGTTATTTCCAATGCCGAGCATGAGATGGAGGCTGCATTGCAGGTGTTGGGTTCATTTCATTCCTGTGTTGCAAAATGAAGGTGGGGTCCACGTACCGTTCTGCAGAGAATTTAGTGGCATATGATGACCGATCATATTTTGTAGTCTGACAAAAAATGGTAATTTGTTTGCAAATTAGGAGAGGGATATTACCGATGTCTTCAAGTAGTCCTGCAACATTCAGGTATTCTCTATATGTATCGATTGTGTCATCCCTGAAAGTGTCTTTTAATTCTGAAATATAATCCACAATTAATTTCATTCATGTGACTGAACATGCAAATTCAGGAGTATAAGTACACAAATATTTGGCTGAAGCATATCTTACCCAAGGCTTTCTTCTCTTGATGCAAATCAGCTAGCCAAAGTTTGTATTCATCTAAGTCACGTTCTTCTACTTCTTCTTCATCATCGGCATGTATGTAAGCACTTTTGGATTTCAAAGGTGTTATGGCCATGGTATGGTTTATAGGTATTGGCTCTCTGGAGATAACTAATCGATCACCATCTCCTCCTCGTGAATCTGTTTCATTCTTTCTACGTCGACGTCGTAGTCGATCTCGGTGAGTGTTGCTTCCGCGAGAGTCGGAATTCTAGTCTTATAGTAAACAATGTCCCTCATCCTATACCCCGAGTTTTTGTTTCGGGTTGTTTATGGTTTGTAGGGTGATTTGTGAACCACGAGGGTGACAAGTATGTGTTGTATCCGGCTCCCCATCTATACCCTTCTCAATCATATATACGGTCCAAGACGATCATCTAATGATGCGCGCATTCATTTCGATGTCATATCAATAACATGTGAAGAAATTTGGTGTGCAAATCACGTGATCAAATGCATGAAATCTAGGGTACCAGTGCGTGCACAGATGCATGAGATGTTGTATGCAGTACGAACGAGGGGAAAGATGGAACCACGATACAGCGTACCTGGCCTCGGTCGTCTCGTCCTGAGATGAAGGTAAAACATCAGGGTCTGCATCTATGTCCACGTCGACGCGTGCTTCATCGTCGCCCGAAGGTGATGATGACCCAAAGAGAGCCCCCGTCGCCCTAGGCACGGGGGGCCATGGTGGCGGTAGGTTCACCAATCGCCGCACCGGGGGTTGTGAACATTCTAGGTAGCATGGCCGACGACGGTGTGCCTTGCGCTTCGAGAGGACGTAGGGGTCACCCTTGTCGGCTCCCTCGACGACGGCATCCTCGTGTACGCGCGGCGAGAAGCAGCTTGGCGGCGGCGGCGGTAGTCGTATCGTCTACCCGGCCCCTAACTGACCGAGTTGTAGATTTGTTTTGCGAGGGGATTCAGGAGGGAAAGTAAAGACACGCGACTTTTTACTCTTGTAACCCAGCGTGGTTGCCCCAGTCATGGTTGAGTGGTAGTTTGGGCGAATGTTAAATAATTCGGATGGGAAAAAACTGGCGCCACATTCCAAATCGCTGGCTACCCATTTTTTCTGAACGGTTGGCGTATTTGAGGGATGCATTTTGGTGTGGCCAGCTGACGGGTGGGTCCCACAAAGTTTACTTCTTGTTTACCACAAAGTTATTGTATATTGGTTACACATTTTTTGATGTGGTCAGAGTAAATTTACGAATGTCATATTTGTATAAACTTTAGCAAACTACCATAAACCCTTTATCAAATTTGTACCAGAGTAAAATGCATCACACAAATATGTGTAACAAACATAAAGATCGGGTATCAATGGGTAAGATTTATGAGAACTGAGTTTACACAGGCTAGCTACCCGAGTCACGTTGACACCACACCAACTAAGGATCATCAAAAACATGCTCTACAAGGACACAATTGTAAAGACACATACATAGTCGAAAGACACAACTTGAGAGACATGCTTTGTGTTTATTAGCTGGATTTCTTCAAAGATGTGATCGAAATGACGCCGAGCCTCTCTGCAAGGTCCCTCGTCGATGGCGATAAATTTCCCGAAAATGAAGAAAGCATTAAACGAACTGTCAGAACAAATGATAATTGAAATCCTGTGCACTGAAACAATGTTTAGCAATCAGCTGAACTTGTAAAACACAAGAAAGAGCGCAAACATGTACACTGAAATCCAGAATGTCTTTTAGGGTGCATCATGTGTGGAACAAATTTATCAAGAAATATCATCAATCACAACTTTTATACCTTCTTTTAGATCATTAACGCTTCCTTGAGTGTGTAGAAGAACTAATCACACTCGTTTCGGATCCTACACTCCTCGCTGCAGAACCTACGCCACGAGTACCAAGCATGCCATCCCGCGTGGTCGCCACACCCGCGACCCGCACACTGCAAATCGTCGTGGCGAGGTACGGGCGCCGGCACCGGCGATACAGCAATCGCATTCGCATCTGTAAGCAGGTAGTCCCACATCAACGCAATGATCCTGGAGCAGCGTTTTGTGCAAGTCAAAATCCAAGGAAGCACCGTCGCCCCCTCTTGGGGTGCCTCGACCAAGCGCAGGAGCCGCCTGGCCTCGTCATCATCGGCCTCGCCGCTGTTGGGTCTGTATAGGAAGAGGGAGAGGGCGTACATCGATTCCTTGTGACCCGCCTCCGCGGCGCGCCGTAGCTGGTCGAGGCACGGCGTGATGACGCCACGTGTGTTCCCCGATCGCGCGGCGCAAGCCGCTCTGGAACAAGGCCTCCGGGTTGCCGATGTTGGCCAGTGTGTTGACGAGCGCCGCGCGATACTTGTGGCCGAGGTAGAATCGACGCCGCAGGACGCGTTTCAGGGCTAGGCGTCGTCCGACCGTGGCGGCACCGCCCACCACGCACATTGCCTTGCATGTTGCGCGCAGGTTGCGGAGATCCACAATGGCATCCTCTGACTGCACAGCGACGCGGGAGATGATGTCAATCGTCAGCTCCGTCGGCAGTTCCAGCAGCCTCGACGACGCCTCGTAGCGAGCCACGGAGATCTTTTCCATGGAGTGGTTGCAGTTCGTCACGCACAGTGGGTAGTAATTGGATGTGCGATGCTGTTATCACCAGCGAGGATGAGGGGAGATGGAAAAGAACCGCCGCCTCCAGATCATGTTGTAGATTGAATTTGGGGGGTCGCAGGGTTCATTGGGTTTTAAGGAAACTGCACTTTCATAGGGAGGACACGGAAGCACAGGGTCAATGACGGGTGTACCCAGGCACTTGTTGGCCCACAAATGAGTCTTTACGGAAATTTGACTCTAGGTGACCCCATCTGTGGACGGAGTTGCGGGACCCACCTGTAGAATTGTTGCGCCAAACTGTCGGCCTGAACCCGCGAGAGATTTCCCCATTGGACAGAGTTGTGGGCCCCACCTGTCGGCGCCCAGATTGGGATGTGTTCTTGAGTTGTTCATGTTCATAATGAACTTGATCATTTGTATCGTTTAATCATAACTTCAAAGTTGTTTATATTTGTCAAATGACGTCCAAATCGGGAAATTTTTTTTCCTACATTCTTATGACAACATAATCTAGATCATGGTGTCCACTCCATATCGTGTCACGGCGTACGAGCAATAATAATTTAAAAATAGAACATTTCATAACTAGATTCAAGATTTTCAATCGAGTAGACGACGTCAATTTGAAATGAGATGAATACCAAAGTTTCATAGCTCGTCGAGATGAACAATCTTTATATTGGTTGGATTCTCATTTGAAGAAGGGGTACGATCACGTAGAACAAAAATGACATGTCTCCGACCAAGTTTCTTAAACAATGAGAGTGAACCTAGGATTAACGAACAATGTGTAGGACCACTTCTTCAAATGAGAATCCAACCAATATAAAGATTGTTCATGTCGACGAGCTATGAAACTTTGGTATTCATCTCATTTCAAATTGACGTCGTCTACTGATTGAAAATCTTGAATCTAGTTATGAAATGTTCTATTTTAAAATTATTATTGCTCAGACGCTGTGACACGATATGGAGTGGACACCATGATCTAGATTATGTTGTCATAAGAATGTAGGAAAAAATTTTACTGATTTGGACGTCATTTGACAAATATAAACAACTTTGAAGTTATGATTAAACGATACAAATGATCAAGTTCATTATGAACATGAACAACTCAAGAACACATCCCAATCTGGCGCCGGAGCAGTGGGGCCCACAACTCTCGTCCAATGGGGAAATCTCTCGCGGGTTCAAGCCGACGGTTGGCGCAACAATCCTACCGACAATGGGTCCCGCAACTCCGTCCACGGATGGGGTCACCCGCAGTCAAATTTCCATTAAAGACCGATTTGTGGGCCAACAAGTGGGCGGGTAGACACGTCATTGACCCTTGGTAACCGCCCCACCCCGCCGAGTGAGTGGGGTCGCGTCCCCGCAATGGGATAGCAATGGGATATCGCCTTTTAGTCATTGATCCGTCGGCCCCACACGGCGGTGGTACGAATGCGGTTGCCCCGACGCGAGTTATATAACCGCGGGGCCTCGCCGTGTTTTCCAATCCCGCTCCTTTGCACCGCGCGCCGCTCTCGTCGATCTTGAGTAGCCGCTCGTCTCCCCCCTCGACTCCCTGCGCGCGCGCTATGGCCGGGAGAGAAGCGCCCCGCGAAGAGGCCCCTGGGGGTTCGTCGCCGTCGGTCCCGCCGCGTCTCCGTCGGTTGATTTCTCACCGGGGGTGAGTGTCTTCCTGTCTCCATAATTTCCTGTGCTCGCCGAGGATCTGATGCTGTCATTCTTCTTCTGTTTCCTAGTGCGACATATGGCCCGGGTCCTTCAGCCGGCGCGGCGCCTCCGTCCGGTGGATCTTCGTCGTCGGAATCCTGGAGCTTGTCTTCTTCCTCGTCTCGGGGCGACGCTCCCGTTCGTCAGGAGGCCCGGGGCTCGGCAGAGGAACTGGCGAGGACACGGCGTCGTCTAGACGTCGCGCTGCGCAAGGTACGGGACTCGGAGGGGACCGGGATGCGATGCATACCGCCCTTCGAGGGCGGGCGAGACCGAGACGGCCCGAAGTTCGCGGCGCCAAGGCCGATGTGGAGGCCCGCCGCTTTGGTGAGTTCTGTATTCCTTCGGTGCACGCCGCCCACTAGGCTCTTGTTTGACTCGTCGCCATTGTTTCTTGCGTCGGCCGAGGAGGCGGAGGCGTCTTTCCGCGCGAGCGGGGCGGAGGAGCCGCGCCGCCTCCTCGAACGATCCGGGAGGATCGCCACGATGAACTTACGCGCGCGGCGGAGGGTCGCCGTCGCGGTGGTCGGCCGGGGCTCCGAGCCGGCCGCCCGACCGTCTTCGCACGCTCCCAAGGCGTGTCCGGGGAGGCGGTGCGTGCCGGTGCGCGCCGGGGAGCCGCCGCTCGCTCGCAGCGGCGGACATTCAAGTCGACTTTCCCTTGGGCGATCCGCGCAGCCGGAGTGGCCGTTACCGCCGGATCGGCACCGGCACTACGCGCTGCACTTCCCCATTGCGGCTGATGCCGCCGCCACGGGGGTTGACATCGACGGCGTGCTTCGCAACGGCGCCGCCGCCGACATTGGCGGCCTGTAACTCACCTTTCTAAGATTAATCTGTACCGGCCCCTCGTGGCTGAGGAAATCGAGCTTCGCATTGTTCCTTGTTTGTGCCATTGCGATTTTTGTTCACTGCTTCGGGGTGGGCGTGGTCGGGTGTACGATGCAAACTCCGGCCCCCCGTGCCGTCTTGTCACCCGTCACAGCACCTGACGCGTGCTCAGTAGGAGGCTAGGAGCTTCGTTGAACAGGCGTCCAGGGTACTCGAGTAGTGTACGTAGGACTGAACGCGTGGGAGATCGCGAGGCGCAGCGCTGCGTTCCTTCTTCCGTTCGCATCTAAATAATATTAGCCCCAAGAATCTTTCATAAATGGAACACTAAATATAATTTATTTGTAAAACCTTTTCACGTGTAAGCGTAACTTTGCGATACAAAGCTTTTCGCAAACCTTTTCAGACATCAAACCCTTAGTGTGATTTTGCATGAAACTATCCGGTGCAGGTGAAGCGTTGCGGCCAGACGACGACTCCCCAGGCGCGCGTGCGTGTAGCAGTTAATTAGGAACCGCCGCCCCTTCGTCTTGCCGGTTGTCTTCAAATCTTGCCATGCCCATTGCTTCGGCAACCACCACGTCGATTTGACCTGTATATCGAGCCGAAACGACAGCATAGAATATACTAGTTTAGCATCTTCCCTACCCCGCCCCACCCCCTCCCACTGTCGCATCGAAGGAGAAGGGGTTTTCTTGGCTGCCGCCATTGCCGGCGACCCCCCCGAAGCTTGCAATCTCGGCAACCGCCATCGCAAGCGACCTCCAAACGGCGGCGATGACCCGAAGCAACGCATCGGGTGACGGCGGTGCCCCACAAATGAAGGGGGATGCCGTAGAGGCAACCGCCGCCGCCGGCCTCTACAGTAACCTAGGTGATGCGGGCGGAGCAATCCCGGCCGCGTCAGCAAGGAGCGTCGCTTCGAAGGTTAGTCCTGCAAGGCACAATGAGTTTCTAGTCGTGGATTTTTTACGAGGTTGAAGATTTGGAACTTTGTTTTCTTGGTTTGGGACTGCAGGGTGGCAAGCGTGTCGCCCTGAACCCATGGGAGGCCGCCGTTGATCCAGCCGACGTTCGAGATCGGAGCGGCTGGGAGTGGGACGAATGGCGCCCCGCCGTCGTCCGTCCACGACTTTCGGAGGAGCAGGGACCGCCCCCAACTACGATGCACGAGGTTGAATTCTTCAAGGAGCGGTACCCGAGCATCAAGACCACCGTCACTTGCGACGCGGGAGTAGTGGCGGAGTACACCAACGAAATCAAAGGTAGCCCACCTCCAGAACGTTTGCTCGTTGGATTGGACACCGAGTGGATTGAGCTTCGCAGTGGCGGGTACAAGCTCGCATTGCTGCAATTGTGTGTCGGTTCGCGCTGCCTTATTTACCAGGTGCACCATGCCGGCTACAAGCTTCCTGATGTCCTGAGCAAGTTTCTCAGCGAGGAAGGCCACATCTTTGTCGGAGCGCATATCACCAACGATGTTGAACGCCTACAGGAGGATTGCGGCGTCAAGATTTCTAATTGGAAAGACCTTCAACTTATTGTTTCTGACGTTGATGAGAAGTATAGCCATCTGTACCGAAATGGTTACAGGTCGTCACTGGAGAAGATTGGAAATCGAGTACTGGAGCTACCTCTGTACATGGACAGAAATGTGAACCACAGGCTTTGGGGTTTGAGGGTGTTGCACGAATGGCAGGTGAAATACGCCTCCAAGGATGCATTTCTGTCCTTTGAGATTGCTAATCAGCTTGAGATCAAGCATGGTTACCGATTTCTGCCAGATGCTAATTTGTAGAATCATGTAACTAATGTACTAACCAAAAGTAGCAAGTAGAATTTCTTGGTTTTCGGAACAAGTATATGTGTACATATTAGTACTAATTCAGTGATGGATTGAAACTAAGAGGCCTTGTTTATTTGGGCAATTTTGACAGATAATTTCCGTATTACTCTAATTATTTGTTGATTTACTAAAGATTAATTTGTATCATTTGTGAGTCAATTTTTTATTTTCTATATCAACATATTAAAAGCAACAGCACATATGCAAATTATCAATGTGCCCTTTTGTTAGAAAAGGATTGCGATCCGAGATTGGGCCGGCCCATTTGTCCTTATTACTTCCGGTGTGTGGGAAGCGGCGCACAGACGACACGGCAGACATCGACATAATCTTTAGTGCCACACCGCTACCTCAAGCAGGCACACCACAACTTAAAAGGCGAGGCGTGCTTGCCATCCCGAACGCCTCTGAACACTGCTTCCTCTCTACTAACCTCCGGGCTTGTTGGGCTGGCCGGCCCATCGGGCTCCCGCTCGCTGGGCTTCACGCTCGCCGGTAGAGCCTGTTGGTGACATGGCCTGCCCTACGGCCCCCTATTTTTGTTTGTCATACCAATTTTTAGATTCATATTTTAAATATTAAGATTTATGCAAAAGTCTTCCAGAAGTAGTAAATAATGGCAACATAGAAGTCATGACTACGGTCGAGTAAGTATCAATTGAAAAACTCATCACCTTGGGCATCTTGAACTATTGGTGCAACAATTCCATCATCAATGTACGTGTCATCTGCATCATGTTCATCATCAACATCAAATACTTCATCGTACGGTTCGTCAACCGCCTCGGCCCGAACCCGATTAATAATCGAGACATCGCCGGTTGTGCCTTCCTTGTCCGATCTAGACCAATTTGTCAAAACCTCGGTGTTCACCGAGCAAATTAATACCTTCGATACCCACGGCAAGTGAGTCCTCGAGATCTAATTCGAGCATGGCAAACAAGTTCCTTGGTTTCATTGAAATAACATTGCTCCAGCCAAGGTTTGTTCACCGCATTCACATAAAACACCGCTTCCGCTCGTGTTGCCGAATATAGGTTTCATTGCTAAACTTGTGTCGAGTAGTATCGATGTCAATGACACCATATTTATCTTTCTTTGTATCCTTTGCCTCTGTTGGTACTTGTGATAAGAGGCACATCAAACCGATCCACACTTTGGAACGAACAACTTCTTTTTGTCCGGGTAATTCCAGTGAGATCATTCTTTTAATCACCCCATACCAATTTGTGCCTTCGCACTCACCCTTGACAAGCACACCACTGTTTTGTGTCACAAGGGTTCTCTCGATGTTAACGGTACGAAACAACCAATTGTTGATATGACATCTATTCAATGTATGAGGTCGGGGATCCGGTCCTTGAGCAAGTGCAAACAAATCTGAACTTACTTCCCCTCTAGCATGTAAACCTGTGATCTTGCTTTCAAACCATCTTACGAGTTGAGCCTCATGTCGCTTATCAAGATTTCTGGATCCATGTGCCCTCAGTTCTTCCAAATGCTCGCTGCACACAACAGAATATTACCGTTAGTTTGATATTTAAAATTAAAAGCAATAATGATGTTGAGTAGTGCATCTTACTCGACATATGGTCTAGCTTCATCACAATTGCAAATTATGTAGTGCCTCATCTTCCGAAACTCATTTGGTGGTATTTCTTCAACCGTTTGTCCTCTCCTCTTGTAATCCATTTCGAAAAAATGCTCAAACCGGATGGTGGCTCATTAACGATGCTTACCGTTTCATGTCGATCAACACGATTGTCTTTGGTGTCCACGTCCAAGAATCTTGAGCAGAATGTAATGCACTCCTCGAGTATGTATCCCTTACCAATTGAACCTTCAGGGTGAGCCTTGTTCCTCACATATCCTTTCACAGTGCGTAGGTACCGTTCCACTGGGTACATCCATCTGTAACACACTGACCCCCCAAGTTTAGCTTCTTCAGCTAGATGAACAGGCAAATGGATCATGATATCAAAAAATGCAGGTGGCAATATCATCTCAAGTCGACAAACAACCTCCCTAATTGAACGGCTAAGCTTTGTCCAATTCGATTCCACCAACTCCTTTGAACATAGTGCATCAAAGAAATTACTAAGCTGAATCAATCCAATGACAACAACACGGCAAAATCCTACGCACCACTAAGGGTAAAAGTTTCTGTAGAATTAGATGGTAGTCATGCGTTTTCAAGCCTGACACCTTACGTCACTTTACATCAACACATCTTCTTATATTCGAGGAAACCCCATCAGGCATCTTCACTCCATATAAAAATTCACACAAACTTTCCCCCGGCATCCTTATCTAACTCGTACAAGGGCGATGGCAAGGTATACTTATCATCTTTAATCATAGGGTGCTGATGCGGTCGTATCCGTAGATGCTCCATGTCAAGCCGAGCATTCTCCCCGTCCTTACATTTGCCATCCAACTTAAGCGAGTGCCTAGTATGCTCTCGCATATATTTTTCTCAATGTGCATCACGTCCAAATTATGCCCGATGAGCAAAGAAGACCGATAAGGGATCTCAAAAAAAAATACTCTTCTTCCTCCGGTTGTGCCATCTGTTGTCTTCGTCACGCTTCCTTTTTTTTGATAACAATGTCTTTCCAAATTCTACTTGTTCAAAAGTAGAATGCTGCTCAAGTACTGTGCACCGGATAGTGGTTCGGTGCCTCCTCGGTTTCGACCTTGTTGTTGAAGCCGACCGCATTGTTGCGCCATGGATGGTCGGGGGCCAAAAAACGTCGATGTGCCATGTAGCGGTGCTTCCGCCCATGTTTCAACCACAAATACTCGGTATGTTTGTGGCGGTATGGACATGCAAACTTTCCTTTAGTGCTCCAACCGGACAACATAGCATAGGCCGGAAGTCATTAATTGTCCAAAGAAGTATAGCACGCAATCTAAAATTCTTCTTAGTCCCCGCATCTCTTGTTTTAACACCATTATTCCAAAGCTCCTTGAGCTCCGATATCGAGGGCCTCAAATATACATCAATATCCATTCCGGAGATTTTGGATCGGGAATCAACATTGACAAAATCCGGTTAGATTGTTTCGACACATCCATGGAGGCAAATTGTAAGGAACCGGGATGACGGGCCAAATGGAATACGTAAGACTTTGCATGCCAAAGGGATTGAACCCATCGAAGCAAGACCCGGCCCTAACGTTACGACCTCCTCCTTCTGAAAACCATTTAAACTCTGAATCCACGTGCTTCCATGCCTTTGAGTCAGCAGGGTGACACATTTTCCCATTATTCACCAATTCATTCTTGTGCCACTGCATATCCTTTGACATTTGCTTTGACATATACATTCTTTGAAGCCGAGGAATAAGAGGAAAGTAGCGTAGGATCTTAACTGGTAACCGCTTCTTAACAGAAGTAGCACCCACTGCACTGTAATTACTATTAGAGGTTTTATCTACAACTTTCCACCATGACTCCTTACAAATGGGACATGTTTCCAGATTTGTGTATTTATCAAAAAATAACACAATCATTTTGGCATGCGTGTATCTTGACATAGTCCAAGCCCAGGTCTTGAATCACCCTTTGCACTTTATCCAAGGAGTCAGGAATACAATGCCGGTCAGGGAGAACCTTTCCAAAGAGCTTAAGTATGGCCTCCAATGACGCGTTACTTAAGCCATACATGCACTTTATCTGAAAAAGCTCCACAATAAAAGAGACCTTCGTTGCATTTTTGCATCCTGGATACAATTCCTTCTTTGCCTCGCTCTAATAGTTTCAAAAAGATCTCTCGCTCGCTTATCCGCCTCTTCCTCATCTCTGGTTTGTCCATGATGTATAGTGCCACTGATAATGTTTCTAATCAGAGTATTGGTGGCACTAGGGTTATCATCCAAACCATCTTCTTCATTGTCTTCTACAAATAAATGTGTTGTATCATCAGCTGTAGGTACTGCATCATGATTATTGAGATCAGCAGTGACATCTTGATTCACAGGACTCTGAGAAGAAGTATTAGTTTGGTCTTGAATGTTACTAGCATCGATGAAACAATGAGGAAATCCTCTATTGAGTAAATGAATTTGAATGGGACCCACGTTGAAATGTCTGATCATGCATTGACACAAATTACATGGACACGCAATAGATCCACCTCGCGCTGATGAGGCCGTAATTTTTTGCAAAAAAATTCGAAAATTGTTCTGCCAATCCGCTGAGTGTCGAGGAAAGCGCATCCAACTTCGATCTTCGTCTGATGCCATTAGTTAATCTGCATTGTTCATGTTTCAATCGACCTTGATCACGATATATATACCAATATGCATATATATATGCAGCGAACGATTGAATATATACATACGAGATCAAGACATCGGTACGTACCGGCCGTGGCCGTAGCGCCGCTTAGATCTCCGCAACAAGAATCACGTGGAGATCGCCGTGGAGATCGATCCCCTAGAGGCCCTCGTGGAGATCTCCGCAACAAGAACCAGGTTGTCGAAGATGGAATTTTGGAATGGTCCAGATCGGAAGAGCCCCTATCTGATCGTGGCAATACATACACGGTAGACAAAATTTTAGTATAACCAGGGAATACCTGGTTTCAATATTTCTGAGGTTGTACGTAGTATGACCTTTCTCAGGGTTTTCAACATATGCGTAATTCATTATTTTTCTTTTCTGATCGGCTACTATGGAGGCTAACAATAATACACAAAATTCAGGAGTTATAGTGAAGAGTCTCCAAATTTTTGATCACAATGCTTTGTGAATATACACATGAATAGCATAAACAATAGCATGTCGCAATTCTGAAAACAGACAGATGGTTAGTCCAAATATGCATGACAGGACCCAACAGATTTCAATTTGTGTCACTCATAAGTTCAAATATTTTGCAAGGGCTCATCCGGATCCAAACACATAGACATACGAACATGCATATATAAAGGTTCAAAGTTATTACTTAGATGTTGGCATACTTAGATGTTGCCACATACACATCCATTCTTAGACCATTCACCAAGCATACGCCTAACATTCACCTAGGACCCGGTTATGTTACGTACTAAGCTAGATTACTACTACTTGCGATTGACTTTATCCTGAAGCTTGCGGATCTTCTTCGCCATCACTTCTAACTTGTCAGCAACAGTCTCCATGAATTCCTTCAGGGTCATCTCCATGTCTTCCTGCGTTCCAGCAATGTCGACGCTTAGGTTCTCAATCTGCTCCCGCAAATCATCATAGCGCTCCTTCAGCGCTTGAACCATTTGGCGCAAGGGCATTTGCTATGGCAGACAACAAACACAAGTTACTAACATGAAATGTGTTACAACAGCTGTGGCCAATGCAGCAAATTAGTCAAAAAATGCACCTTTCTTTTCGATGATCCCGAAGCTTTCGATGGAGACGGTTTCTTGCTATTGTCCTGCTCATCATCCGAGTCTGGAATGATGATCCTCACCTGATTAGCAGTGTTCACTAGCCTGACCAAACAAAACAATTTGCTGTTTTTCAGTTTAAAACAGCCTATTCAATCTCTTGACTCATAATGTATACCAATTTACCCGTGATCCCCCGACTACCTGCCAGAAAAGGCCTAACCTACTAAATGGGACAGCCTGCGTTCATTTGGCTGGCTTTGTTTTCAGGATTGTGATCAAATGTACACGGTCGATTCACGGCAAAAGATGGCAAGAAATCAAGCCAATTATCATTATCATTATCTAGTATGGGGTGAGATGGATGCACACAAAAACACAATTACCATTATCTAGTATGAAATTTTGATTACTATGAACTACTAACATTTTTCTAATTGCAAAAGGAGTCACACGATTCCTGGAAAATCAAAGAGGATAGGGTAGTGTACCTCACTTCTCTTCTGGAACGCTTGCATCTGACTAGGGCCTGCTTACCCTTACCGGATGGATCGACTTGGCGATGCGGGCCGTCAGACGACGACGACGAGGTGGCGGTGTTGTCCGTACCAGAGGACGACAGGGTTGGGGTGCCGCCGACCATACCGGAGGACGACGAGGTAGGTGGTGTGGAACACTTGAACCACCCGCGTGCATCGTGCTTATGCGTGGTGGAGTAGTGGCACCTCCGTACGCCGCCGCCGCTCGCCTGAAAACCCTCGGTGCAGCCCCACCGTCTGCTGCCGCCGCTCTCCAGGATCCCCTCGATGCGGCCCCGCCCGCCGTGGCGGCCGCTCGGGCGTGTTGCGGCGCGCCGCGGCCCCCTTCGTCCACGCCCGCCACCGGTCCGGGAAGGCTCGATGCGGCCACTGCGGCCGCCTGTCGCCGCTTGCCATAGGGGAAACCGCGATGCGGGGCATCTCGATGTGGACGCGACGGTCAGAGCCGGCGGGGGGGGGGGGGGGGGGGGGGGATGGTTGGGAGCAACGGTGTATTGGGGGTGGGGGAGGCTGAAGTTATAGACGATTTGGGCCGGCATATCCTTGTTTTTATTACTCTCATCGGCCCATTTGACATTTTCACATCCTAGTCTCCAGTACCTTTAGTGCCACCCCGTAAACTGAGAAGGGGGTATCCCAGCTTAAAAGGAGAGGCGTGCCTGCGCTTTCGAACTCCGTATTACCATCATCAACTAATGCTTGCTACTTGCGCTCTGGGGCTTAATGGGCTGGCCGGTCCACTCGGGCTCCCGCTCGCTGGGCTTTACGCTCGCCGGTTGAGCCTATTGTGGTCTGGCTTAGCCCACATCCCCATAGAACACAATTTTTTTCATCTAAACAAATCCTCTCTTTTTTTCATGGTACATATAGTCTATACCATATTGTTAAAATTCAGATTGTTCATAATAAAATTTATTTATTAAATCGCATTTTAAATTTCGCTACAACCCCATAGCATTTTTTTTTCATCAAAACAAATTTTGTGGCAATACGTACACAATATTCCTCCTTGAGGCTAGAAACGAAGCGATAGCCTTCCTTGTATTGCAACAACGCAAAGAGATATTTGCAACCCAAATAAGACGTTGCGTAAGGCCGTTCAAACGCAACCAACCCTAGTATGGTAGCCATAGCAAGTTTATATTGCAACACCCGAATTTCTAGTGCAACGCAGAAATAGGGTAGCAATATTTCCCACCAAATGCAACACAATTCTGAATAATGGGTGCATTAGCGCCAACTTGTTGCAACATCGCAAACATATATTTGCAACCAAAATTCTACGTTGCGACATACTTGTTCAAACGCAGCCATCCCTAGTATGGTGGCTATAGCAACTTCCTGTTGCAACGTAAGGAATGCTAATGCAACACAAAATTGGGGTGGCATTATTTCCAACCAAATGCAACGGAAATCCTAAAAAAGGGTGCATTAGCGTCAACATGTTGCAACCGAACAAATAGATAATGCAACTCAAATTTTGTGTTGCAATAGACACACAAATTGCAACCAAATCACCGTTTCGGTGCAATAGTACCCCCCTATTGCAACCGAAATAGTGGTGTTGCCTAAGGGATTTGTTGCAATAGGGGGAAAACCTTGTAGTGAAATGTGCGATATGCTTCGGTAATATTCCTACCGTTGCCTCTTCGTCTCGTGCACTGGCTCATTGGAGCCGCCCGAGATTGCGTTGATGATGTTGACCATGCCCATCATTCCCAGGCTGCTGGAGTCAGGTGCCTCTTGCTTTGGTTGAGGTGGTGGAGGTGGCTGGGCGTAATGCGTTTGATGATGGATGGGTGGGTTCGGTTACGAAGGTACAAATACCGATGGTTGCTGCGTGTGCATGGGTGGGGTCGGCGGCAGCTGTGGCACCGAAGGAGTGTACGACTGCGCTGGGTGGAACACCTGCTTGGGCGCCGAAGGTTGGAAACATTGGTGGTGATATGGTGGTGGCAGGGCCCTGAACTTTCCCGTGTTCTGGCACTTCATGACGTGATTCCCCACGGCCCCCCCGGCCTTGCCCCCCTTCGCCTTCTCCTCAGCTTCCCACTCCAACTTCTTCTTGATCGCCGAAGGGCATTGATGGGTGTGGTGGTGAGCGTCGATTCCATGGAGCCAACAGAAAAACCTTTCGCCGCCCCCACCGTGGCGGGTTTTGCTGCTATGGCTTCGGCCCTCTGCCATTTTTGAGTCCACCTTTGTGCCCACCGCCATTCCAATTCTGGTTCTGGTCAGGGGGCGCAGATACATTGTTGACCTGACGGTTTGCCTACTTCGGCGGGTGATTTTGCCACCCCTTCGGTTGGTCCCACTGCCCCTGTTACTTTTGCTTCTTCGCTACGTTGGCTCTATCCAGCCTTCGGCGACGACCTTTATCAGACTTGCAGTATTCTTGCATTACCTCAAACAGTTCCCGCAGAGACTTCGGCTTGATTCTGTCAAGCACGTCCTGGCAGTTTCCGACTCTCAAGCCCCCAACGATGGCGTCGATAGTGCTGCTTTCGGACACCCCGGGCGCACGCGCTATCAACTTCACCACCCTGTGCATATACTCTTGCAGTGACTCCCTATCTCCCTGGATACACATGTTGACGAGGTCATTGGAATCTAGCTTTTCGACTTGCATGCCCTTGAAACTAGACAACAACTTGTTTCGCAACTGAAACCAGAAAGTTATGTGCCCCTTCAGTATGTTTGCATATCAATACTGAACCTTTCCTTTGAGGGCCAGCACAAGTGCCTTTGCCTTCGTTGTGGCATCGCCACCGTTGGACTCCACTGCCGCTTCGAACTTCATGAGGAACTCTTTGGGGTCGTAGTCCTCGTCGTACTGGGGTAGGTTGTTGGCATTGAAGCGACGGGGCCACGATGCGCTCTCGAGCTCGATTGAGAGCGGGGATACCGGGACGATGTTCCGGAATGGGGCGTCCTCCGGCGCGAAGTGCTCCGGCGCCTGCCCCCGCTCCTGTCGATGGCCGATGCTTTGCTCTTCGGATGCGTCCTTGTCTTGCCCCCCCCCCGATGTCGCCCCGGTCGGCGAGCTTGCATGGCTGCCCGGGGGTGCAGGGGCGTGTTCTGCGTCGAGCGCCGGCGCGGCTTGTGCGGCGGGCACCGGGTCTTCGGAGCGATCGGCGTGGGGATGGCTTGCTTCGCCGGCGCGCGACGCGCCGGCGATCCGACTCTAAGGCGGAGCGAGGTAGCGCTCGCCTTGCCCCGATGTTGAAATCAACGGCGTCTGGAGCGGCATGCGGCGGAGCCACGTCCTGGCTGGCGGACCCGCTGCGCTGGCGACGAAGACCGGCCGCATCTCTTGCTCTTGCTGGGCTGCCACGGTCTTCCCCGCGACGAGACTCCGGATCCTTCGGAGCGCCTCGATGTCTTGCTCCGAAGCCCCCAGCCCCTCGAGGCTGACCTCAAACACCCCCGAAGTGGTGTGCTCGACCTTCGGAACACTCGGCCCGGCGCCGGTCCCCGCTGAAGGCTGAATGGCCAAAACCGAAGGGTTGGCGGGTTCTTGTGCTAGCAGAGGGGTTGACGCCTGAATCATGGTGGCTTCAGCACCTGCCGATCGCGTCCTCGCCATGCGGTCCTGGATTCTTCCACGAGGTGGCCGCCAAACTATTGGTGGAAATCGGGCCCAAAGGTGGACGCCGACACAACAGCCCCCTGATAATCTCTCTCCCCTTCGAAGGAAGGCGGCCGGAGGCCCCCCTCAGAAGCGGGCGAAGAAACTATGGTCTTGCTACAACCTTCGCTCCCCTACCGATACTACACTTCCCCTATTTCTAACTTTGTTACTTCTACTATCACAAAACAAGAAAGGAAATAAGGAGACGCTTAGCAAACCGAAAGCCGAAAGACTAGCAGGAGCCTTCGGTGCTCTCTTCTCATTACCGTGTGTCCGTTTCATTACAAGGGGTTCACTATTTATAGGAGGCCTCTGGGCATGATCATTTACCTCAATTACACCTTTTCCGTTCTTGACAAACGACTTTAAACACTTTACAAGGGCATAACAGTAACTCCCCGCATTGTACAGGCCACCAGCGTGTCTTCGCACGGCTGAAACACCTTTACACGCGGCGCCCCTTGTCTCTGCCTTGTATGGTGCCCCTTTACACGTTTGTAGCAGCCACGTATCACTGTGCACCGCACCTTCGACGCTGAAACAGCCCACGATCCTGCTCTGGTCGCGTTGGGTCTTTCGGGACATCTCGCCCAGACCACCTCCGTCCCCGAGCCGAGGCGCACCCAACGCGTGGCGCTTCTAGTTCCTCTATACGTTCGGCGCCGAAAGTCATCCATCCGCACCTTCGGCACCGAAGACCAGCACCATTTTGTTGGACTATTCCTGCACAACAAAACTCACATAACTCGAGCAGCATCAGCGTTTTCATTAAATCACCATTGCAAAACTCCCTCCGTAGATCCGAAACCGTGCGTGGGCCGAAACCGACAACCCGGCCGGACGTGGCGAAATGCTTCCGAAGACCATTTTCCCCAACAGTTGGCAATGAGGATTGAAGTTGAAGTGGGATAAAGTTGGCGATGAGGATTGAAGTTGAAGAAGGCTACGAGGGTTGAAGGTTGAAGATGGCGCCTCGGCCATGTAATAAAACAATAAATGGAAATTGAAAAGGTGCCGCAGTTTGGCTAGTGCTGTTGACAAATGGGCCCGACATCATTGACCCGCCCCTTCTCCTTCCCATGTAAGTGAAAGGCGACGCCTGGTTTTGGACGGTTTTGCGCCCGAAACAGAGCCTGATGCGCAATCGAGTGGCATATACTGACAGTAATGGAGTAGTGCGTGGGGGCAGAGGCGCCTGATGGTTCCGGGTCAGGTCAATGTAACTCCCTCACCCTCCCCTGCTTTCCCCTGCTTCTTCCATAAGCTTATCATCTTTTTCACTTCTTCTTCCAACTCGCAATCCACCACTACAAATCTTCAGTCACCGAGAGAAGGAGGAGATGGCACCGAGGAGCCTACCACCGTCAAAGCGGGGACGAAGGAAGGACGACAACGATGAAAGCCGCCGTCAGAAGAAGTTGGAGAAGGGGAAGGATCCGACGACCAAGGACGTCACCGAGGAACTGCTCTTCGACGACACTAAGTTCGCTGTCGAGCTGCTCAGGAGCGCATTTAGAAAGTTTGAAGGTGTTGGTGAGGCCTTTGACATCAAGATGCATCATGATGTGTACAAGGACCTGAGCGTGAAGGGTCTCGCCTTTAGGATCCACGGGTTCGCTGAGAAGCTCGAGAACCTCCTTGTGGTCAAGCGGGCTGCCCGCCGCCACTTCGTCTTCGATGACGGTAGCTTCGACAGTGACGACTGCAGCCATGGCGACGACGGCAGCCACAGCGGTGATGACGGCTGGACTCCGACTAATTGATAGACTACTCTACCAATTAGTAACAACGTGTGTGTGCTTTTGTGTCTTTTTCAGGTTCTTGGACATGAACTACTTAGTTTGTTTGTCGATCATGAACTGCTTAGTTAATTAGTTTTGTTGTTAGATTTTATATGTCATGAACTCGATCTAATAGACGTGAGTAGATCCAACCGCGTTGTGATGAACTGTGTTCTGTTGTGATGCACTAGATATCTTTTGTGATGAATTAGATCTTAGAGACAATGGATAGTGATTGCCGACGCAGGTTAGCCTGGTGACGCTGATGCTGACGAGTGGGCCAGTGTCATTGGCGATGATGGTTAGTGAACCCGCATCGCATTTGTTGGGAGGAGGCGGGGCAGGGCGCACAACGGTTATCTTTTTTATATTAGTTCTTTACGCCGCATGGGCAAGAACCCTTTTTTTTGGAATGAACTTGCTTCCCTAAATTATTAGAGCCCATAGAACAACACCTAAAAATCATAAAAATATGAACAATTTGTATTTGGACATTTAATATTTGAATAAAATATCAACAGTCACACTTCTGTGCCCAAAATTCATATATTTCATTTTTACACCCCATGGTAATTATATAATAATTCTATAACATCAAATTTGCTCTAAAAAATCTACAAATTTACTTGGCAACATAATTTGAATGCCTAAACTTGTCTTTGAAATTTCAAATGGTATCGATGAAGGAATAATATACTTGTGTACAAATGTCTACATATCCCACATAGCTTCCTAGAATGTTTGCTTGAACATTGAAGTTTTCCACACTTTGCAACATGTTAGAACTCATATGCATTTGAAAACTTAACAAAACCTTGTGTTCACCTTAAGCTTATGAAATCTAAAGTTTCATCACTAATGGTTGTGTAAAACAAATATTATTTGTATGTTGTACTTACAAAGAACAAAATAAGGCATATAACCATTATTCAACAAACAGAATGTACACTAAACAATGAAATTAATGAAGAGATGGTGATTTTAGAAAAATTTAGAAAAAAATATCAAATTTGGACTAACGATGAAGAAATACTTGTTACAACATTTGATTGCAGATTAAAAGGAGAAATGGGAACTGTTCTTCATTTGAATAGAACTGGGCCCCACAGGCATTAGCGATGCGGGGCTGATAACCCGCCTCGGATTTTCTACTCTCCCAAAATTTTACACAAATAATTTAAGCATCATACAAAAGATAATCTACTACTGATTTTCTATTCCAATACTCTATGCGAACTTCACCATTTCGTAGCGCAGCCTACAATTTTCGCTGCAAAACAGAGAAATTCGAAGCCATTCTTTTTACACGCCGCAGCCGCCACCGTTGCCTGAGCACGGCTGATCGCCGCGCACCTGTACTGCAGGCGGTAGCGGTTCACCCCAAATGCGCCAAGTCGAGTAGTGGAGCGCATGCGCAGCCTTCTCGCGCAAAGGCAGTCACCCCCCGTTGCTCAGCCATCTCGACGTCGTACTGCCGCCGCCTACGACCCGCCTCATGTACCGCTTCACGGTGTCATCGGCGGTGGCACCGCCATTGTCTCTATAGAGCAAGATGGCATATAGATAGGCCGCCGCATCGTGCCCATCCTCCAGGGCACACCGGAGATCATTGTATCCCCTGTTTTCAATGAAGACAGCTTTGATCCCGGAGAAGAAGCAAGCCTCCGAATTCCCAAGACCGGTCAGCATAGCAAGGAATTCTTTGTAAGCAGTGGGGTCCCACACCCAAGAAATCTCATTTCGTATCCTCTCTATAGACAAACGCTGGCCGACGTCGCCGTGGCCGCACACGCGATGCATGGTCGAGCAAGTACCGCATAGGCTGTGGAGGTCAGCCAAGGGCCGCTCTGAGGTCGCATCGATGCGCGCTGCAATCTCAATGCAGAGGTCTTGAGGGAGGCCCAGCAGCGATGATGGCTGGTGCCGCTTGCTTCTTCCCGGTATGCTATTCATCTCCGGTCGGGAATGGTGACGATGAGGAGTAGGCAGTTGCTGTTTTTCGCGGGTAGAGATGAAGGGACAGGAGATCTAAATTGTTTTGGAAGGAGAAGATATAGGAGATTTATTTCCAAACACGGTTTAAGTATGCAATGGAGACGACATTTGGCTAATCTGCGTTATCATTTAATTCTACATTGGAGACGACATTTGGTTAATCCGCGTAGTATCCTTCAATTCTCCATTGGAGACGATGTTTGGTTAATCCGCGTATCATTTAATTCTACATTGGAGTCACTGCCTCTGCCCTCAGCCATTGACTGGCAACAGTTTCCCCATTGATTGATCTTGGGAACCTTCCCGTTTCCTGTGCTCTTGATCTTACCCTTTTCTCTCTTTTTTGGAGACGATGACTACATTGGAGACGATGTTTGGTTACTCCATGTATCATTTAATTCTACATTGGAATCACTACCGTACCTCTGCTCTCAGCCATTTATTGGAAACAGTTTCGCCATTGACCATCTTGGGAACCTTCCCGTTTCCTGTGATCTTGATCTTATCCCTTCCTTTGGAGTCACTGCCTCTACTCTCAGCCATTGACTGGCAACAGTTTCCCCATTGACCGATCTTGGGAACCTTCCCGTTTCCTGTGCTCTTGATCTTATCCCTTCCACTACGTGAAAACTCGCTTTGGTAACGGGCGTAGATCGCCTTTGGTAACGGGCAATGCGCCCGTTACCGATCAAGTGTTACAAATAAGCCAAGAAAGGTAACGGGTAGATGCCCATTATTGGTAATACATATTTGTAACGGGCATTAAACAACGACCGTTACCACAACTAGCCATCGGTCACGTGAAATGGTTGTTTCTCTGGCCCACAGGGAACTTTTGTAACGGTCACCAAAGCAAAGCTCGTTACAGTAGCTCAATAACGGAGATGCCTGCTGTGCACCTGCGTCTCCACTGTCTTGACGAACTGAGACACGTCTATTTCACGCACGTCTCAGTGCATATAGGATTCGTAACGGGAATCAAACAACGATCGACACCACAACTAGTCACTAGTCACGTGAAATGGCTGTTTCTCTGGGCCCACAGGGAACTTTGGTAATGGGCATGAAACAGAGCCCGTTACTGTGAAATTAACATCAGAGACGCGTACAGTGAACCTGCGTCTCCTCTGTCTCGGCGAAATGAGACACATCTATTTCAACGCGCATATGCTTTCTCTCTATTAAAGGAGACACTTGATTTCAACATGCGTCTCCTATATCTCGATGAACGGGCTAGGTCCTGGGGCCCACCGGTCAGGACTGGTAACGGGCTTTTAAACTGCCCGTTACATTGTGGGAATGTTTGTAATGGGCTTTCTGAATGAAGCCTATTACTCACTGATCATTGTTTGTAATGAGTTTTAATTATCACCCGTTACAGATACATAGGCCACCCCTACAGTAACATGCCCGCTTGCCGGCAGCATACTGGAACCAGACAGGATTTGGTAGCCATCAGGGGCAGCATCCTAGAACCAGCCAGCATATGGCAGCCACCACAGTAAGGAGACATCACAAACACATTCTCACATCACAAATATAGGCAAAGCAAGATCACATTTATAGACAAGCAAGATCACATTTATAGACAAGCTAGGATCACATCAAGTTTCAAGTTACTCTCATCAGGGCTTGTTTGGATGGAATCATGATAAAACTGCCTGAACCAGGTAGTATTTGACCCCAACCAAGCAAGCCAAGTAGGTTTCTCAGGAAACAACACCTGACTAAAGAAGACTGAATTGTAGTGAACATGGCCCCATTTGCCATTTGTTCGAGTTGATTTTGGTGATTCATGCTAACACAAGTAATGGGACTAACCACATTGTCTAGCATGTCCTTGTAGGCATTCCTAGATCCCATGGATGTTACCATAAGTTAACATACCATGCCCAAGCTAACATGTCATACCACAAGTTAACATGACATGGACATGTTAGGTTACTTACAGCAAATTTGAGGACTTAGTATATATTTGGAGGCTATAAGTAATGGCATGTTAAGTATGTTAGGTATGCTAAGTTGAAGCAAAGATCCAAGTTGAAGACGCAAAGAAAAAGAAGGAAAAGGACACCGTCGGATGAACAGATGGTATCAATTTAACAAGCGTCGGTGCAATCTTTGGACGAGTTGGTACACTGGGTAAAACCCTAGGTACCGTCGGATGAACCGACGGTCCATTATTTAGTAGCGTCGGACGAGTTGCAGAGGAAGTGCAGCGAAGACAATAGCATCGGATGATCCACTGGTCTGAGTGGGGACACCGTCGGTCTATCCGACGCCCAGTTTGAATTCATACAGAGACGCGCCAAGACTGAGCCTTCAGCACCAGATGATCCGACGCCTTGGTCAAGGTGAAGCGTCGGTCTATCCGACGGTCGAGTGGAAGCTAACAGAGGCGACTTGAGCGCAAAGTCTTCAGCACCAGATGATCCGATGCACCGTCGGTGCATAGCGTCAGAGCAGTTGTGTCAGAGAACCTCAACGACTATGTGACGTGGGAGGGGCACCAGATGAACCAACGCCCTGGAAAATCTAGCACCGGTTCATTCGATGCTACCTTTTTCAGCAGCTTTTAGCCAACGGCTAGTTTGATGCCTTGGGCTATTTATACCCCCTCCACTCACCCATTTGAGGTAGTTGGACTATGTGGAAGTGCAGAGGAGTTCAAGACACATTGAAGATCATATCCATTCGATCCAAGTGCTTAATTTGCTCATCCTTAGACTTGCATATGTGCTTAGTGCTTGGCTTAGCTTAGAGCTGAGTGAGTGCAAGGTTGTGCCAACCTTGTGAGGTGATTCTTGAGTGAATCAAGTTGTACAAGGTTAGCCGGAAGCCTTGTGGCCTAAGTGGCTCACCGGCAATCGTCATCGACCCTCCGTCTTGGTGTGGAGCGGCGAGGACACTTTGTGCGGGGGACGCGGAGACCCCCTTCCTTGGTGGAGAAACTCCTTAGTGGAGGCGGCATCAAGGTGGCCAAGGGAGCTTGGCAAGTGCCTAAGTGGCTAGCCTTTGTGGCGAGTCAAGTGGTGCTCTTGGGAGAGACTTGGTGACCGGGAAGCAATACTCTTGTGTGAGTGCTTCAACGTGGACTAGGGGTGGCTTAGTGCCAACCGATACCACGAGATAAATCGCGTGTCAAGAGTTGGCTTCCTCTCATCCCCTTTACGTTTCCGCATTTACTCTATTGCAATCTTTGCTTTCCTTTACTTTCCTAGATAGTATCATGCTAGGATTGGCTATAGGTTGCAAACCTTCTTTTGGGCTGGGAGTTTCCCACTAGAACAACCCTAGTTGCACATCTAGATAGTATGTTCTAGTTCACTTTTGTGTAAAATTAGTGAAGCCATAGGTTAAGGTTTTAAGTTGCCTAATTCAACTCCTCCCCCTCTTAGGCTAACGAGCATCCGATTCCTTACAAGTGGTATCAGAGCCAGGACTCACTTCCTTCACAAGGAAACACCAATTCAATTGGTAAATTGTGAAAACCGGCTCATTGGAACGGTTAGGCTTCACCGCCTAATGAGTTGCTCTATAAAGGTATGAAAGGGGTGGATACCTTAGGTTTGGCTCCACATTTCGATGGCACGGGCTACCCTCGGTGGAAGGTTCTCATGGAGGCCTATATCCAAGCAAAGGACATTGATGTTTGGAGAGTCACCGATGAGGGCATGAAAAATGGTACTAAGAAGGAAAAGCAATTTGATGTGAATGCTAAAAGTATCATTTTGTCCTCACTAGATGTAGGTGTTTTCAATAGAGTTTTTACTTGTGAAAATGCTCAAGAGCTATGGAAAACCATCAAGGAGCAAAATGAGGGTTCAGAAGAAGTTGCTAATGAACGCTACGGTTGTCTCCTTGAGGAATTCAATGGCTTTAAGCAACTTGCAAACGAAAATGCCAAATCTATGTACTCACGCCTAAATGTGCTTGTCAATGGAATCAATGCTTTAGGTGTGAAGGATATCACAGACTTGAACATCAACCGCAAGATCCTTCAAAGTCTCCGGAAGCCCGATTATGACTTGGTGAAGGAAATCATCTACGAGAAGAAGCTCGAAGATGGCACCTGAGCTTCAACTTATGCCCAAGTCAAAGAAGGTGCCCCAAGAAAAGCCCCAAGAACCATCCTCTCCTACTACAAGCCATGCTCTATCAAGCCAACAAGAGAAGATGTTGAGTAGGATCGCTACTCATGGAAGCTCAAGCGAGGATGATGGTGATGATGGTGATAATGAAGATTCCTCCAGTGATGAAGAGGTTGAATCCATGGTGGCCGAGTACGTGAAGAAGACCTTCAAGTATGTGAAGAAAGTCAACATGTACGGCTACAATGTCCACTTGAGAGAAGGGCGTCATCATCAACACATCAAGTTCACCAAGATCGAGCACAAGCCTAAGAAGAAGGTGGTCAAGGAGAGGAGACCAAGGCAAAAAGCAACTATCGCCGTCCGTGAGTGGACAAGTGGTGGAGAATCAAGTTCTTCTAGCTCAAGTGATGAATCAAGAAAGAACTTCACCACCCGCTTCATGCAAGGTCCTTCATCATCACTACACATGTGCCTTATGGCCAAAGGTATGGAAAGCAATGTAAGTGATGATGAATCCGACACCACCTCTCTTGATGATCTTGTTGAACTAGTCCATGAGCAAAAAGGAATTTTTGAGAAACAAGCTAATGAAATTAAAGAACTCAATGCTCTCAATGATCTTAGTGCAACCCTTGCTACAAATTATGAAAATTTGTTGTGCAAATTCAAATTGCTTAGCAAGGAGTGTGATGAGCTAAAATCTAAGCTTGAGAGCAATGAGACTAAAACAAGTAATTCCTTTGAGCTTGATGAATCATCTATCCCTTGTGCAATTCCTATCTCCAAGGTAGATGCTTCAACTTCTTGCATTGATATAATTGATGAATCTTGCTCACCATCTTGCAATGAGAATGTTGTTGTAGACAAATGTGATTGTCTCATAGGCAAGAAAAATGATAAGCTCAAGCAAGAAGTAAAATGGCTCCGAGAGAGGTTGGCAAGCTTGATGGGCAAGGGCAATAATGATGAGGAACAAGTGAACATCTCTCAAGACATGAAGAGAAAATTCCAACCTTCTCAAGATAACCGTGATCCCATGGTGAAGAAGCTTGAGAAGGGTTCAACCGTGACTTGCTACAAGTGTCATGGAGAAGGGCACAAGTTCTACAAATGCCCTCAATTTGTCAAGAAGATGGACAAGGGCGATAAGAAGAAGTTGAAGCCCACCATCAAGAGCTCCCTCATCTACACCAAGCCTAACCGCAAGAACAAGACCAAAAGCAATACCTACGTCATCAAGAAGAAGGCAAATGGCACGGTGGTTGCACACAAGGTTGGGAAGATGAAGGAGGAGCGGGGTTGGAACCAACCCATTTGGGTGCCCAAGGAAGTCATCATCAACATGAAGGGGCCTCAAATAGTTTGGGTTCCAAAGGCCACTTGAAGGACTTGAGCGCGGGGACTTGGGAGACTTGGCACTAAGAAGATGTGGTTTCAAGCCTAGAAGCCAAGCTTGCAAGTTGGACATGTGTTGCCCAAGTTCCCCGGTTGAGGTAATGGAAACTAATACCAATCTCTTGTATCATTGTAGCTCCATTGCCTTGTTTAGATTGCATTTGTTGCAATGTTTACATATGGTAGGTTGCTTGTGTCATGTGCTAACCCATGAGCAACCTACATGGTTTGATTAGTGTGTAGGAAAGCTACACTTGTTCTTTCATGGTGTGTGCTTTCATATATATCCCTTTTTGCATCATGAGCAAACTATAGGGTTAGCTTCCCTTTTGTTGTCATAAACAATGTGCATACATTTGATTGGTGATTCTAACACTAAATGCACACATTTAGGGGGAGCTCATCCTATGGTTTGGTTATGGGACTAACATTGTTTCAAGCTTATCTTATGTAGTCCCTTGGCGACGTGTTTCGGTGCGGTGCTTCATTCTAAGAGAATGCTATTTCACTCTCAATGTGATCTAACATCTCTAAAAGAGTGAATATAGCAATATGAGCTTTATGCTATTGAGTCATGTCCTTGCGAGCTTATGTCTCTATATAAGTTCAAAGGCAATGTACTCATACATTCATAATCCTTGTGGTACCCCAAGTGTCTTCTATGCAAGCTTCTTTCAAGTGGTGTCATCTAGTAATATCATTTCCAAGTGGCTCTTCTCAATGTGGTGCCAACAAGGTAGAGAGGATCAACCCCCGGAGGTATGCAAAGATTAAAAGACTACAAGTGATATCTACAAGTGGTAATGTGACAAGAACCCATTTGTTTTATCTCTTGTTCTTTAAGCTACCTCCTTGCATGATATGCTCTAGGCTTCCTTGTCTTCAAGTTTGTAGTTTGCACTTGTTTTTCACACTATCTTTTTGTGCACACACTTAGGGGGAGCTTAGTTTGTATCATGCTAGTCTCATGAGGTTGTGATCCACCTTAGTTATTCTTACATGTGGTATCTTCATTGATATCATACATATGGATCATGGTTCATGTGGCTTTCTCCCTTATATTTAACATTTCCCCTTGAGCGATGTTTGCTAGGACTTGCTAGTTTCCTTGGAAGCCCTTTGTGTTTTGGACTTTTTGGAGATTTTATTCCAAAGGGGGAGAATGTGAGACCAAAGAAAGGTAGTGGTTTAAGCAAGCTAGTGGTTTCAAGGATATGAGACCAAAGGGGAGAATATGAACATAGGATCAAAAAGGGGGAATGTTGATCTAGGGGGAGTTTGGATGATGGTAAGCATCCAAGCCAATGTATGTGGTTCTAATTTTGTTAATTTTTGCAAATTTATGCTTGCTTTGCTTGTTTGTCATAAATCACCAAAAAGGGGGAGATTGTAGCGAACATGGCCCCATTTGCCATTTGTTCGAGATGATTTTGGTGATTCATGCTGACACAAGTAATGGGACTAACCACATTGTCTAGCATGTCCTTGTAGGCATTCCTAGGTCCCATGGATGTTACCACAAGTTAACATACCATGCCCAAGCTGACATGTCATACCACAAGTTAACATAACATGGAGATGTTAGGTTACTTACAGCAAATTTGAGGACTTAGTATATATTTGGAGGCTATAAGTAATGGCATGTTAAGTATGTTAGGTATGTTAAGTTGAAGCAAAGATCCAAGTTGAAGACGCAAAGAAAAAGAAGGAAAAGGACACCGTCAGATCAACCGACGGTATCAATTTAACAAGTGTCAGTGCAATCGTCAGACGAGTTGGTACACAGGGTAAAACCCTAGGTACCGTTGGATGAACCGGCGGTCCATTATTTAGTAGCGTCGGACGAGTTGCAGAGGAAGAGCAGCGAAGACAGTAGCACCGGATGATCCGACGGTCTGAGTGGGGACACCGTCGGTCTACCCGACGCCCAGTTTGAATTCATACAGAGACGCGCCAAGACTGAGCCTTCAGCACCGGATGATCCGACGCCTTGGTCAAGGTGAAGCGTCGGTCTATCCGACAGTCGAGTGGAAGCTAACAGAGGCGACTTGAGCGCAAAGTCTTCAGCACCGGATGATCCGACGCACCGTCGGTGCATAGCGTCGGAGCACTTGTGTCAGAGAACCTCAACGGATATGTGACGTGGGAGGGGCACCGGATGAACCGACGCCCTGGAAAATCTAGCACCGGTTCATCCGATGCTACCTTTTTAGCAGCTTTTAGCCAACGGCTAGTTTGATGCCTTGGGCTATTTATACCCCCTCCAGTCACCCATTTGAGGTTGCTGGATTGTGTGGAAGTGCAGAGGAGTTCAAGACACATTGAAGATCATATCCAATCCATCCAAGTGCTTAATTGCTCATCCTTAGACTTGCATATGCTTTGTGTATGTGCTTAGTGCTAGGCTTAGCTTAGAGCAGAGTTAGTGCAAGGTTGTGCCAACCTTGTGAGGTGATTCTTGAGTGAATCAAGTTGTACAAGTTTCGCCGGAAGCCTTGGGTCCTAAGTGGCACACCGGCAATCGTCATCGACCCTCCGGCTTGGTGTGGAGCGGCAAGGACACTTTGTGCGGGGAACGCGGAGACCCCCTTCCTTGGTGGAGAAGCTCCTTAGTGGAGGCGACATCAAGGTGACCAAGGGAGCTTGGCAAGTGCCTAAGTGGCTAGCCTTTGTGCCGAGTCAAGTGGTGCTCTTGGGAGAGACTTGGTGACCGGGAAGCAATACTCTTGTGTGAGTGCTTCAACGTGGACTAGGGGTGGCTTAGTGCCTACCGATACCACGGGATAAATCGCGTGTCAAGAGTTTGCTTCCTCTTATCCCCTTTACATTTCCGCATTTACTCTATTGCAATCTTTGCTTGCCTTAACTTTCCTAGAGTAGTATCATGCTAGGATTGGCTATAGGTTGCAAACCTTCTTTTGGGATGGAGTTTCACACTAGAACAACCCTAGTTGCACATCTAGATAGTATGTTCTAGTTTACTTTTGTGTAAAATTAGTGAAGCCATAGGTTAAGGTTTTAAGTTGCCTAATTCACCCCCTCCCCCTCTTATGCTAACGAGCATCTGATTCCTTATATGAATGAGTTTCAAGTTTCTGGCTACAATAAACTCATAGTGCACCATTGTAGAAGTTTCCCTTTCGGTCGATGGTCTACTTAACAATGTACTCGCACAACATCTCACGGACACGCTTTACATCTTCTATGGAAACATCTAAAGAAGATTTGAAATCCAGCAAAATACAATCATTTATGAGAATACAAGTAGAAATCATTTACTAAAATTAGATGGATAATATGAGCAGAGACAAGGTTGAGCATTATTATCTACTTTCAGCAGCCTTCTTGATGTTAGGTATGTCATCGAGTAGTCTTAACATATGGAATTTCAAATGGAATCCACACAAAGAGGAGCCTCATGGCTGCTGAGCACACTGCATCGAAATACCAAAATGACAAGTTAATGCAGTACCAAATAGGTAAGAAGGGACCGTAAAAAAACCTCGGTCTTATAGCGAGATGTGTTGTGCTTGAGTGTGGCTTATGCCTTTTTTCTTTCCTTTTGTCACTCCATCCTATGCATGTTCACCAAAGGCGATGCATGATCATAAATACCAATTAGAAACACTAAGATATTGAATTTTTGTGAATAAAACCTACAATATTGTACCAACGGCCCTGCATGGCCAGTAATACCAATTAGAAACACTAAGAGATTGAATTTTTGTGAACAAAACCTACAAGAAACTGACCAGTTCAAAACAGGTTGGAGGTCTAGGAACTTTAGCGGAGGATGTTGTTTAGCAGAATCTAGATACCAAAACCTTTTTGAACTTCATACAGATGATCACTGTTACCCAGTGGCGAGTGCAGTAGGCACCCACTACGTAGTCGTTGTTCATTGCATTTGAGATTGCTTTGCCAACATGTTGAGAAGCTGAGAAATATTTGTTTAAGTAAACAAATCTGGATCTAAAAACCCAACAATGATCTGCATCTCCGCTGCCTTGTCCATCATTTTCCTACAAAAAATCAAATTGTTAGCATGCACGAACTTTGTCGTCAAAATTAAAGAAATACCATTTTGGATTTTAAAGGACTTACAATGTCCACAACCTCATGAAGGTAACATCTAGAGAAGCCATGGTTATAAGGTTATACACACTACAGTATTCAATGTTTAACATTAAAGCACCACGATCACCATTAAAGTAGTCTTGATCCACCTTTGCTAGAAGGCAAGTTTATCCTTAATGTGTTCCATGACATAAGCATGCAACTTGGCACAATTTGGTCTAGCATCCTTTACATTTGCTTCTGACAATATAGGTGCACCAGGCTTGTATTTTGGTCGGTCCTGTTCTGTCCTAATAACACAGTTAAGAATCTCATCTTCAGATAGAGGTTTCCTGGCCTGGTTCCCCTTCTGTAGTGGAGATTGCATGGGCTCCTCCTGTTGCAGAGGCTACTATACTTGTTGCATCTGCTGCTTAGGGGGAGATTCCCTGCGCTCCTCCTCTTGCTGTTGGAGAGGCTGCTATTTCGCTTGTTGCTTATCCTCATGATGCAGTTGCTACTTAGGCGTAGCTTGCCTGGGCTCCTCCTGCTATTGTCGATGCTCCTGCTGCTGGAGAGGCTGCTGTTTCATCTGTTGAGTATCCTCAAGTTGCAGCTGCTACTTAAGCGGAGTTTGCCTGGGTCCTCCTCCTGTTGTTGTTGACGCTCCTACTGCATAGTTTTGTTGATCTGCTGCTGTTGCTGCTGTTGAGCCTTCTCTTGTTGACACTAAGATACAAGACCTCCATCTGATGTTTTACCCCTACTACCTGTTGCGGCTTCAGGGTTGGGATGTCTCGTCATGGGTGGTATAATGACCCTATCCTTTCGCCATTGGATCCTTTGAACGAGAGCCTCAGCTAGGGTTGCTATGTCACCCCCATCAATTGGTACAGGCAGAGGGTAGTGACCCGCATTGGCCCATACATAAGTAGGTTGCACCACAACATACCCATCCTGCAACGGTACTGAATGTCAAGCCTTTTGAAATGAAAAGACTTTTGCTAGTGTGAGCTCAATGGTGCCATCCAAAAGGCTGCACGCGGTTGGCTCTGTCAACATATTTATTATGTCCAACATAGGTGATCGACTATCACTATTCACTTGATTCACTTCGTCACCGTTGGCATTCCAATGATCTTGCTCTCTGCCATCTTCCTCGCTGTCATGCGCATGTTCTTCCTCACAGTCATGCCCATCTTCTTCCTCACTACCATCCATATCTTCTTCCTCGCTGCTACTGACAAGCTCTGGTAATTGTGAAGGAAGAAGTGCATTCTTTGGTTTGTTGATGCCTGATAGTCTTAGAGCATGGACAATTAAGTTAAATGTTTTGTCCATCATATCATGAACATCAGACCTCTTGTTCCTCTTCTTCCTGTACATTCCAGCGAACTCTTCACCAAACCCTTTACCCCAAGCAAGTGAACTAGACACGCCTCGGACCGACCTCGATGCTTTGGAGTGTCAAGTGTTGCGGTGAGGATATCATCCTCCCTAACCCTAGAGAAAGAATCATCGCTACCCTGAGCTGCAAGTGTTTTCACCCTATCTGTTACCCCCACCACCGCAGGGTTACTGAATGTTATGCCCCCGCTTCCTTCAACAGTATTCTTCTTTTTCTTCCCAACCCTTTCCTGCAGATAAGGTCTCGAACGTCCAGGAAATTGGTCCCAAGGGTTCTATTTTCCTTCTGCAGCTAGCTTTGCATCCTCCTCCTCCCACTCTTTCCTTTTACCACAATAACCTTTTCTGCCCGTCTTGTGTGGCCTATTATGCAATGCTCTCTTTTGTTTCATCTCCTGGCTCAATTACTGAAATTCAGGAGAATTGGTTTCTAGCACAAACATGTCCCAGTCTTGTTGCTGCAAAAAGGCATGCTTCGCGAAGGGAGTCTCCTCTTCACTCACATATTTTTTTCTTAAATAGGCCTTGAACCACCGTTGCAAGGTTTCAATCTTTGATATAGCTGCCTTAACTGCCTTCTTGTGAACAGATTCTTCCAGATTGGCTGGGTAATCTAGCTTTTCCTCTAAAATTGTAAACAGATGTTCCTTCTCAATTGGTGAGAGATCATCAACCGCCTTGTTGATTGACACCCTCTCCCGAGCAATGAGACCATAGACCAATACAAATCTATTCCTCGCAGCATCTGGGGTAGGCCAAAAATTGGCATCAAGTCCAGTTGCATTCAACTTGTCTTCTGGCCATTTGGCTTGTGTCCTTGACCCGCGGGATCGAGTACTACCTGCAGCAGTCTGTGCTGAGTGACCCTCTGAAGAAGGTTCACTGATGATGGGCTGTGATGATGCACTGGAGGTAGAGAAGTTTGATGTTGTGGGAGACTGCATAGATGATATGTCAGGTTTGTCAGTAGAGCAACATAAGCAAGACTGAAAATCTAAAAAAAAATTCTTATTAGATAATTTCGTTTTCTCAAGAAAAATAGCTAATATAGTCGTAAATAAAATTAGCAGAGACATACACAGTTCATATTTTACTTAATTAGCATAATAGGTGCTAACCATTTTGACAGGGACACAACAATATGCTTATATATCAAAGCAGAGAATAAATTCCTTAAACTGCTTCGTTGTCCAACTTCAGCAGTGATGGATTGTGTGTTTTCATCTGTACATGCAGCAAGAGGATAAAGCAATGATCATGACATTATATATGATATTAGTGAAACAACACTCACAACACATCATGACACCAACAATAACAATATATATGAAAGTTGTGAAACAATTAACACTCACAACAAAGCAGAAGACAGTCTAGTTATCACTACATTATAAACCACTGCGATGCAATTCCCACTGACATTATGTGGCCATTACAATTAAAGTTTGCTAACAGGTCCAAAGAATAATTGTCTATCTGGTATATTCAAAGCATAGCATAATTGAAGTATGCTAACATCCTTTATGCTTTTCATGAATTTACAGTGCAAAAATTATAGCACCAGGAACATTAAAATGAATTTCAACATTTCATATAACTTCATCTGTTACCACCAATTTATTGAAAACAGACTTGGAGCAACAAAATCCATCCATCAAATCTACAATCAATCAATTGAAGATGAACTATTAAGGCATGTCTCCCTAATCTACCTTGATATGAATATATAGCAGATTGGGTGGACTACATTATAAATCACCACGACGCAATTCCCAGTTTCCTTATGTGGCCATCAGAGTTAAAAGATGCTAACAGGTCCAAAGCATAACTGTCGATCTGGTACATTCAAAGCATAGCAGAATTAAAGTATATGCTTACAGGTCCAAAGCATAACTGTCGATCTGGTACATTCAAAGCATAGCAGAATTAAAGTATGCTAACAGGTCCAAAGCATAACTGTCGATCTGGTACATTCAAAGCATAGCAGAATTAAAGTATGCTAACATCCTCAATGCTTTTCATGAATTTACAATGCAAAAATTTTAGCATCAGGAACATGAAAATGAATTTCAACAGTTCATAACTACATCTCTTAGCAACAATATATTCAAACAGACTTGGGGCAACAAAATCCAGCCATCAAATACACAGTCAATCAATTAAAGATGAACTATCAAGGCATGTCTCCCTAATTAATCCACATTGACATGAATATGTAGGGTGTTGGGGGTTCAAGCAGGACTAACCTCTATCGCGAATGAAATAGTTATTATTGTGATGGTCGGAGGGGCCGGATCCACGTCGTTTCGTGTCCTAAGGCGGTCGGCTCATCATCATGGCCGGGGACGACGTCGACGGATCCGCGTCAACCGTCTTTAGGTTGGCCGGGAAGACTTATGTCTGTATGCCAATAACCGCATCCTCGTCACCGTCGTCACACAGGGAGCGGTGGGGCTGGAGAAGAGCAGGGCTGTGGCGAGTAGAGAGCGGCGAAGGTGAGCAGGGCGAGTGGCGGCGGCGGTGGGGAGAATGCGGGCGTTGTGGATCTGTCTAGCGAGGAGCCGAATATGAACAACACACGTAATTGTGTATAATGAAACTACTGGCGTGCCCTTGATGGCTCTGTGCAACAATTAGAATCTCATGGGCATTATAGTCAATATAGGTGGGAAATCTTGAGCAGCTCGCAAACGGTTTGCCTGCTGACGCTGACGAGTGGGCCAGTGTCATAGGCGATGATGGTTAGTGAACCCGCATCGCCTTTGTTAGGAGTTGGGTTCGGCGGGCGGGCAGCGGTTATCTTTTTATTTTGGCTGTTGATGCTGACGTGTGGGCCAGCCACTATTTTCTTTCGAATGAAACGTGCTTCCCTAAAATATTACAGCCCATAAAACAACACCTAAAAATCATAAAAATACGAACAATTCGTATTTGGACATTTAGTATTTGAATAAAATATCAGCAGTCACACTTGTGTGCCCAAGATTCTTAGAATCCGTTTTTACATCACTTGTTAATGATGTAATAATTTTATAACATCTAGTGTGCTCTAAAAAAATCTACAAATTGACTTACCAACATAATTGGGGTACCTAGACTTATTTTCAAAATTTCAAATGGTTTCGATGAAGGAATTATATACTTGTGTACAAATATCTACATCTCACATAGTTTCCTAGAATGTTCCTTGAACATTGAAGTTTTCCACACTTTGCAACATGTTCGAACTCATATGCATTTGAACACTTAACAAAACCTTGTGGTTCACCTTAAGATTACGGAAATGCAAAGTTTCATTAGAAGATGTGTGGAAAACAAATATTATTTATATGATGTACTTACATAGAACAAAATAAGGCATATAAACATTGTTCAAGAAACGGAATATACACTAAACAATGAAAATATGGACAACACGGTGATTTTAGAAAACTGTAGGAAAAAATCAAATTTGGACTAATTACGACTGAGAAATACATGTTACAAAAATTTGATTGCGGATTAAAAAGAGAAATCTCGTCGGTGACGCGGGATGGATAAATTGTTCTTCATTCTGCAATAGAACAAAGGAGGATGCAGAGGGAACCACCGCCCGCAGCTGCCGCCGCCATGCCCACTTCGTCGGTTTTGACACCCAACAGGGCATCCCAGGCCTCTTCGGCGGCAAATGAGACCACCGCAACCTTCGATTTGACTCACAAACGTGACAAATCAAATATTATTTACCAAAAACTGATTAAAAACCGACATCACAATAAAATCAAATCCGCATTTAGTAATATCTAATAATTTACATTCAAGATAAATAATGTTCATTGATGCTTGCGCCTACATCCAGATGTTCATCCTGCTGACGACATACTCCACGGCGGAGCGGAAGCTATGCGTCCAGAGGTCGAACTCAAGACGGATGCGACACTCGACACTGCAGTAGTGGATGATGATGAACCATGTTGAGAAGTACCTTGGTCCGTGTGTGATGAGTGATTGACCGGATGGTTTGAAGCTTTTTGTGCGTAGTGTTGAGTTGTGTTGTGTGTGTTTTATTTTGTGTATTTACCTTATTATTTATGTGGTGTGTTGTCAATGCACTCGTGAGGAGTGGTTGACAACGTTGTGTGGACTGACTCTTGGCCTAGTATTGCATGTGTTGGTTGCGGCTTGGTTTGCGTTGGTGCAGGTGAAGAACAGGCGCGAAAGGTCTTAGCCTTGCGGGGCCTCCGAGGAGTGGAGAGACAAGTAGTCTTGGTTCGAGGGACCCGGTGGCCGACGGGATCAAGTGCGAGCCGCATGGTGCAAGAAGAGCAAGACGAAGTCGTGGACATGGAGCTGGTGCATTAGTGGTGGCCAAGTCAAAGAACGAGGCAAGACTGAGTAGACCGTCCAGGCGCCGGAGGTGAAAGGCTTGGCGGGCTCAACGCTTGGCGTGGTGAGGCCAGGCCATGTACACGGGGTTTGGTGGTTTGGCCACAAAACCATCAGAGGGGGGTTTCTTGGTTTGGGCCTCAAAACCGAGCCTGAGGGCCTCGCGTGACAGAGACGACATCCGGGTGCGTCGGGAAGCTTCCAGGCGGGCGACACGTGGCATGAACTAGGTGCTTGCGTCGGGAGGATGTGAAGGCATGATGGATGCGCGGCCGTCCGATGGTGAATTTCATGTGTTGACTAAAATGCCCCTGTGAGGGCTTGTGTTGTACTCCTAGTGTAGGGGCACTTCGGTCTTTTCTGGAGAGCCTATATATAGGAGGAGGGGGCTGAATTTTCAGCCACCTCTTGGGCTAGTAGGTGGTGGTACTCTTTCATTTTGGAGTGCTTTGGAAGAGTGGGAGAGAGGAGAGAGTGGCACTTTGATTGGAGCTTTTTGCCATCTTAGATTTGGATTCTAGGAGTGGCTTGTAATCGATTGGACAAGATATTCATAGTGAATTCTTCCTCTAAATCTTGTGCCAATCTTTCTATTCCCGAGTTTCTTTTATTGCTTTTTCGGAGCTCTTTTTGTGCTATTTTCGTGCTTGGCTCGATTCGTCGTTTCTAGGTCGTTTGGCTCCGGATTTCTTTGAGGGGATCATGGATGGATGTCTTGCGCACCTTTGGTGATGATCTTGACCCCTCAAACGCCGGGAGTCGGGCTCGATTTGGTGAGGATTGGATGAACTCGAGTTTGTGCTTTGAGTGCATGAGATTTGTGATTTCAGTTGATTGGATTTGTTTAGTGCTCCAAGATTTTGGGCATAGCTTCACGTAGTGACGCTTTTCAAATACCCAAAATTTGGGGTCAATCCGTCCAACGGTTTAGGAGATCCATCGATTGGAAGTTGGAGTTGTTTTTGTGGAGCTCGCATTTTGTTTCTGGGTGAGGGGCGAACGGTCCGCGAGCTTGTGGTGGACGGTCCGCGGCTAGGGTTGTTCTTCGCGAGTTCATCAAGTTCTTCACGAGTTCGTCGTTCAATCGATTGGATTTTGATTTCCGTTTTGCACGTGGTTTGCGGACGGTCCGCGAGAGACCCACGGACAGTCCGCGAGAAGATTTTCCGTGTGGACAGTCCGCGGTTCAATCACGGACAGTCTGATTTTTCGAGGTGTGGCTCTGTTGGTTCGAGGTGCTTTTCCGGACAGTCCGCGTGTGGTGGCCGGACGGTCTGCGACCCCTTCGCGGCTGGTCCGCCGGTCCCACATGGACAGTCCGCACAGGCTATTGCAGTTCAGAGCTTGTGCTTCGGTTCTTGTGTGTTTGCTTCCTCTTCTTGTCCCTAGGCTTCTTGGTGGTTCCTTTGAGGTTGTTTGAGCCCTGTTTGGGATCTTGTTTGTGCGTGTGGGTTCGTGGAGTTGCAATTGGGGTATAGGCCGAATTCAACCAAAGGGAAGAATTTTTATCGGCTCCCATTCACTCCCCCCTCTCTGGTCGCCCGAATCGGTCCTTCAATTGGTATCAGAGCCGGTTGTGGATTCTTGTGACTCTAACAAGTCTTGAATCCATAGGGTGACTTGAGGAAAGAGGTGTTTTTGCCTGCGACTTTGGTTTGCGCGTTTTGAGTCCGGCGATTTGGAGTTGTGCCCTTGGAAAAGCATAACTTGAGATACCTTCAGTAAAACGGGCATAACTTTTCGCTCGGTGCTCCGTTTTGGCTCAAATTTTTACAGCGGTTTCGTGACTTCATTTGTAGGTGATCCAAAAGATCATTTTGGGGTCTTCAAAAATTCAGAAAAATTCAAGAAGATAATTGAAAAACCCTCATTTATGTCTCTTGCGGCTTTGTCTTCTTTCTTCTAGATTTTCTCTAGGCTTCATTTCACCTTATTTAGAGCTGAAATTTTTTTGTGCCTCTATCTTTGGTGCTCCCTGTTCAGTGGTAAAATTTCGGGAAAAAGATAAGATCCTTTGCTATTGAACTCGTGAGTACTTGTTAGAGAATTGAGGCATTTTGAGTGCTTTCTTTGCATCGTTGCTTGTTCCTTGAGCTTGGTTTCGGCTAATCCTAACCGGTACTTTGATTATGGCACCAAGTTCTTTTCCTTGTAGTTCTTTGAGCAGGAGGAGTATGGAGGTTGAGGCAGAAGCCGGAGTGGAGGAGATGATATCTCTCATCGAGGACTATCAAGATGGTGACATCAAGAAAGGCGAGCTCTACCACAAGCTAGGAGGCATGAACCAAGGTACATTTGCCAAAGCTATCTTGATCCTATGCAATAGGTTGTATGATTGTGAGCGTGATTGTGGAGACTTGCATAGGAGAAACAAAGATTCGTGTGATGCCTTGCGTAGGAAGAATTAGAAGATGAAATGCTCTCTTACTACGTTGAAATGTGGTATGGCTCATTGGAAGTCTTGTGCTTTGAATTCTTGCACTTCTTGTAACACCATGCATGCTAAGAATGATGCTTTGATTGCTTCCATTGCATGTTTGAAATCTGAAATTAAGGTGTTAAATTTCAAAGCTTCTTTGCCTTGCAAATCTTGCGATGCCTTGTGTGCTGAAAATGAGAAATTAAAAGATGAGGTTAATTGTCGCAAAATGCATGTTGAAGCTTTTAGAAGAGCATGCAACAATCTTGATTTTGAGAATGATGAATTGAGATCATCTCTTGCTAACTTGCAATCTGAAATTGACTTGTTGAAATCCAATGCTTCTATGCCTTGCAACTCTTGTGTTGCTTTGAATGATGAACTTGATATGGCTAGGAGTAAGATTGCTTTGTTAGAGTCAAGTGCTTCCCTACCATGTGTTTCTTGTGAGTCTTTGCTTGCTGAAATTAATGAACTAAAATTGACTCACACCACATGTGTAGATAAACTTGAGCATGCTAGGGATGATATTTGTGATATGAAATCCATGCCTTGTAGCAACTGCTCTTTGTTGCTGGTTGAGGATGCTTGACATACTTCTTGCAATGATGATAATGCTTTGCGAGATGTAAATGATGTTTCTTGTTCATGTGATTTCATTTGCACCTCATGCATTGATTTGGAAAGTGAAGTTTTGGCTTTGAAAAAGATGCGCGAGGATATGAGCGCTAAGTTCGTTGAGCATGATGAGATCAGTGCCAACTTTGAGAAAGAAAATGAAATCTTGCATACCACATATGCTAAATGCATTGAAGAAGAAATCAATAATTTGAGAAATATGACATGTGGTACTTGTGAGCGCCTCAAGTCTCAAAATGAGGTTTTGCGCACAAGGTGCAAGAGTCTTTGTGCCAAGGGTTTGGATTCTCGCTTCTCTTGTCACTCCGATGTTGATGCTTCTAAATTTGCTTCTTCTAAACCGGAGTCGACTTCTTCTCTTGAGCGTGAGTCTTTGGATGGTGTTAAGTGTGCTAGTGCTTTGGATAGCTCTCCCATAGCTAGTCCTAAGCTTGTTGCTTCTTCCGGTGTTGCCCAAGGTGATTCCAATGGCAAGAGTGCTTCTCATTGGTTTGGAATTCATACTTCCAAACCGATGTTCCATTGCACCTTTTGCAAGAAAGATGGGCATACCATGGAGTTTTGCTTTCGCCATGTCAAGCACGAGGGGCGTGTGTGTGCCAAAGATTTTAAGAAGCCACGTAGCCTTTCTCATGGCACGTGTGATTCTAATGTGGGCACCAAGTTGGATGTTGGGGTTGATGCTCATGCTCTAAGTCCCAAGGGACTTCCCACTTACAAGAGAATGTTGATTCATCCACTCGGACTGTGCCTCTCGATAGGCCTTTGTACCATTGCTCTCACTGTGGGAAGGATGGGCATCAAGAGAGCTTTTGCTACCGCCGGGCAAGGAGAATACGGCGAGGAGGTGCCTCTAGGCCTTTGGTTGTTCATAGCCCTTCTCATGGCATGAACACTTGTGAGCCTAAGAAGGCGCGATTTGTGGACGGGTTTCATGACACTCTTTCTAGTGAGTTAGGCCATGCTCGTGGACATGCTTCTAGTGTTTCTTGTGTTGGTCCGCGACATGCTTCCCGTGGTGCTTGTGTTAGTTCTTCTCCTACGACCCCGAAGGATCTTTGCCTTTTTGCTTGTGGTAGCACTCGACTTTCACTACTTTGGATTTTCCCCCTAATGCAACGCACAAAATGTGTTGCAATATGCCATATTTGGTTGCAATAGACACAATTGCAACCAAATTGTTCCGTGGACCGTGGGCTGCGAAAAGCCGCGTTGCATTAGGTTATTACGACGTTGTCCATCTAGTGGTTGCCAAAGTTTTTTTGTTGCAACGTAACGCAACGTTGCAATTAGATTTTTTTACAACGCTTGTTCCCGTTGCAAAGTGTACTATTGCGACACATCCGTGGTGTTGCCAAAGGTGCAATTGCAACGTTTCGTTTCGTTGCAAGTTATAGTATTGCTACGCACCGACTTTGGTTGCTATTGGTTGAACCTCATCTATTACCACGAAAGTAATTTGGTTGCAATATGTAGGATTGTCGATGCCACGAAATTGGTTAGTTGCTATAGGTGGTCTCCTCTATTGCCACAAAAGTTGATTTCGATGCGATAGGTAGCATTGTACGATGCCACGATATTGGTTACGTTGCTTTAGGTGGTATCCTCTATTGCCACGTAATTTGATTGGTTGTAATATGTGGTCCTCTATTATTGCTTCGAAATTTGGTTGGTTGCCATAAGTTAAAGTCCTTATTACAACGTTTCTATTAGGGTTGCTACAAGTGCACTATCTATTGCCACGTAATTTGATTGGTTGCTTCGTCATTTGGTTGGTTGCCATAAGTTAAAGTCTTTATTACAACGTTTCTATTAGGGTTGCTACAAGTGCACTATCTATTGCCACGCTCATTTTGTGTTGCTACAAGTTGAACTTCTTATTACCACGTTCCTATTTAGGGTTGCTTCGAGTACACCATACTATTGCCACGTTCCCTTTGTGTTGCTACAAGTTGAATTTCTTATTACCACGTTCGTATTAGGGGTGCTACAAGTGCACCTTACTATTGCCACGCTACTTTTGGCAACGAAAAACACCGATGTATTCCGCCACGCTCATTTATGTAGCAGCGGTAATTGCGGCATTAATTAACATCGCGAGATAAATATAACAATGCATCTATAGTTAATTAACCAACATTGAACCATCCACTGAGTTAATTACATGACTCATGAAGTACTTAAATACTGAAAAGTTTGGCACAGGACATTGTTTCAACACATAGTACACAAATTTGCTAGGACATGAAGAACTTGGTCTGCCAATTGTTACTTGGAGATGATCCCAACACTTGATCAGCAAAGGGGGATTCAATGCAAGGAGTTGTCATCACCGTAAAGAATCAACAAAATTTTTAAGGTAGCATCAATTAATCTCTAATATTGGAATTTGTGAAACAACAACATATAGCAAACCAAAGATTGATTGTGATTCATAAAAATAGCATAATGACATCAAATAATTACCACAACCATAAACACACTTTGACGGTTTGAAACATGAATTACATTCACAGCGGTAAGAGTTGTTGAAAAAAGCTTCACCTCTTGTCTTTTTGGTGCTTTGTCGTCTCCTTTGTGCAACTTGTACCGTAGTCGTTGAGAAGAAATTTGTCTAACGGTGGATTGAGTTTCGGGATTGTTAACACCACCTTTAGTGCTTCGGTTTTGCGAAATACTTGTTTTCGAGCTTCTTCGATTCCTTCTCCTATGAACCAATCATTTGGAAGGACAAGATTAGGCATAATTTCATCGATGAATCGATGATATGTACTAGTAAAAAGTTGCGAATTCGAGAACAACTCGAGTACACGAGAGCACATTCCCGGAGTCCGGTTGTACATTCCCGGATGTAGGAATTGATTGTTCCGCCGCCACGTTGTCCGCGGATTCGGCGACAAGGTTGTTTCTTTGGGTGATTGATGCAACCGCCGCTTCGTCGGCAGATTCGGTGACATTGTTGCTTGGGCATGGTTGTACGGATATTGGCCGGTCAACCTACCAAAGGATACAAACATTCATATATAGAACCCAAGGAAAGAAACGCATTCATGCAAATAGCTTGACCAAGCACTGTGGAACTTGTGATCGTCCATTTGATGCTTGCGGCATTGATAGGAACTCTTGCCTAAGCTGTTGTAGTTCCGCCTCGCCTTCTCTTTTCACTTTCTTCAAGTTGGCGTGCATGTTCTCTCCTTTCTCGCTTCCCTTTCTTCTTCCCATCCCGACATTTTTTCTTGTAGCTGCCCAAATGCGTCCATGAGCTCGACGTGTTCCTCGTGCTTGTAGCTCTTCCCTACGAATTTGTTCCTCGCGCTCCGCATTGAGCGTACCGCCTTCTAGTTGGGTTTTTTGCCGTGTACCCGTTTCCATGCAACTTGGTTGATTTGCACTTCGTGACATCTTTGTAGGCTTTTTGGAACATCTCGTTTTTTTCCTTTTGGGAAACAAAGTTGTTGTCCGCATTTGATTCCGCCTCGGCAATAACGCCGCTTGCGGTGTCCTAACATTAGCAAGGCACGGGTGGAGGAGTTAGTTGAACAAGAGATCGGTTGCATTCTATAGTTGCATAAGCCTATGTATAGTAATATGTATGTACTAATTCATTGAGAACTCACATAGACATTTTTAGATTGTTCGTCCGTCCAAGACCCCTGGTTAGTGTGAGTTATCCACCAAAGTTCCATATCATCGGGCTCTTCACCGGTTTGGGTCTCTCTCGTTATGCCAAGAAAATAACAAATTAATGTTCTTCATCCCGCAAGACAGATTGGAGATGTGCTTGTCCGGTTATTACCTTCTCATAGCTGCGCGGCGAGAATAAGGCTTAGCGCCCGACAAATGTCTTGTCATTTGTTGGCATCGAATCGCAGAATTTTGTGTGCTCCTTTCCTATACAATGAAAATTTATGAACAAAAATCTTAAAGACTCGGACATCGCCATTTGAATGAAAAATGTATGGTCAGAAATCGTAATTAACAATGTGCAACAAACCTTGAATTTAGCAAGATCGAAATACTTCAACGAGATAGTGCCATTCAACAATATCTAATTCGTAGGCTTATGTAACATTCTCTGGTGGTAGCTGTTGTATGTCTTGGCAGTAGCACCGAAAGTTGAACGCCATCCTTTGTAACGCTCCCTAGCAATGGCCCATATCTTTTCCCTTGATTCGACGATTATCCTCCATGTCCCACTTTGCTCGTTATATAATCACAATAGCATTCAAATATTGTGTGAGTTTATATGTTACTTTTTATTTGAATTGTACCGAAAAAACAAAGTCTATTATTACCAATACATCGATTGCTATTGCGTTTTTGACTTCTTCCCTAACATTTTTCCATGATTTCACTCCAATGATAGGAGCCCTTTTCCTTGTATACATGACCACTTCATCAACGAATGAGCGGTAGTTATCACCTACCGGTCCTCCATGTTTAGAGAATTGAATGTCTAACTGCCGCTTGCCCGCCTTGATTCTCTTGGCGATTACCGTCAATGCTCTTACGGGACCGCGTCCTCTTTTCTTAACTTTTTGGGAGCCTATTCCATGCGAACAACATGCATGTGATAATACCCACAAAATAACCGTATGCACGGACGGTAATTTCTATGGAACACATGTTACCGGATCCTTGCTCGTGTTGTTTCCAACGCCGAGCATGAGATGGAGGCCGCACCGCAGTGTTGGGTTCATTTCATTCTCGTGTTGCAAAATGAAGGTGGGGTCCACGTACCGTTCTGCGAGAATTTAGTGGCATATGATGACCGATCATATTTTGTAGTATGACAAAAAATGGTAATTTGCTTGCAAATTAGGAGAGGGATATTACCGATGTCTTCAAGCGTCCCGCAACATTCGGGTATTCTCTCGTATGTATCGATTGTGTCATCCCCGAAAATGTCTTTTAATTCTGAAATATAATCCATAATTAATTTCATTCATGTGACCGAACATGCAAATTCCGGAGTATAAGTACACAAATATTTGGCTGAAGCATATCTTACCCAAGGCTTTCTTCTCTTGATGCAAATCGGCTAGCCAAAGTTTGTATTCATCTAAGTCACATTCTTCTACTTCTTCTTCATCATCGGCATTTATGTAAGCACTTTTGGATTTCAAAGGTGTTATGGCCATGGTATGGTTTCTAGGTATTGGCTCTCCGGAGACAACTAATCGATCACCATCTCCTCCTCGTGAATCTGTTTCATTCTTTCTACGTCGACGTCGTAGTCGATCTCGGTGAGTGTTGCTTCCGCGAGAGAGTCGGGAATTCTAGTCTTGTAGTAAACAATGTCCCTCATCCCGTACCCCGAGTTTTTGTTTCGGGTTGTTTATGGTTTGTAGGGTGATTTGTGAACCACGAGGGTAACAAGTATGTGTTGTATCTGGCTCCCCATCTATACCCTTCTCAATCATATATACGGTCCAAGACTGATCATCTAATGATCTGCGCATTCATTTCGATGTCATATCAATAACATGTGAAAAAATTTGGTGTGCAAATCGCGTGATCAAATGAATGAAATCTAGGGTACCGGTGCGTGCACAGATGCATGAGATGTTGGAAGCAGTACGAACGAGGGGAAAGATTGAACCACGATACAGCGTACCCGGCCTCGGTCGTCTCGTCCCGAGATGAAGGTAAAACATCGAGTCCGGACCTATGTCCACGTCGACGCGTGCTTCATCGTCGGCCGAAGGTGATGATGACCCAAAGAGAGCCCCCGTCGCCCTAGGCCTAGGGGCCATGGTGGCGGTAGGTTCACCAATCGCCGCACCGGGGGTTGTGAACATTCTAGGTAGCATGGCCGACGACGGTGTGCGCCGCGCTTCGAGAGGACGTAGGGGTCACCCTTGCCGGCTCCCTCGACGACGGCATCCTCGTGTACGCGCGGCGAGAAGCGGCTTGGCGGCGGCGGCGGCGGTAGTCGTATCGTCTACCCGGCCCCTAACCGACCGAGTTGTAGATTTGTTTTGCGAGGGGATTCGGGAGGGAAAGTAAAGACGCGCGACTTTTTACTCTTGTAACCCGGCGTGGTGGCCCCGGTCATGGTTGCGCGGTAGTATGGGCGAAAGTTAAATAATTCGGATGGGAAAAAAGCGGCGCCACATTCCAAATCGCCGGCTACCCATTTTTTACGAACGTTTGGCGTATTTGAGGGATGCATTTTGGTGTGGCCACCGACGGGTGGGTCCCACAAAGTTTACTTCTTGTTTACCACAAAGTTATTGTATATTGGTTACACATTTTTTGATGTGGTCGGAGTAAATTTACGAATGTCATATTTGTATAAACTTTAGCGACTACCATAAACCCTTTATCGATTTGTACCAGAGTAAAATGCATCACACAAATATGTGTAACAAACATAAAGATCGGGTAGCAATCGGTAAGATTTATGACAACTGAGTTTTCACAGGCTAGCTACCCGAGTCACGTTGACACCACACCAACTAAGCATCATCAAAAACATGCTCTACAAGGACATAAATTGTAAAGACACATACATAGTCGAAAGACACAACTTGAGAGACATGCTTTGTGTTTATTAGCTGGATTTCTTCAAAGATGTGACTGAAATGACGCCAGAGCCTCTCTGCAAGGTCCCTCGTCACTTGCAGATAAATTTCCTGAACATGAAGAAAGCATTAAACGAACTCGTCGAACAAATGATAACTCAAATCACAACTTTTATACCTTCCTTCGGATCATTAACGCTTCCTTGAGTGTGTAGAAGAACCAATCACACTCGTTTCGGATCCTACACTCCTCGCTCGGAACCTACCCCGAACCTACGCCACGAGTACCAAGCATGCCATCTCGCGTGGTCGCCACACCCGCGACCCGCACACCGCAAATCGTCGTGGCGAGGTACGGGTACGAGTACCAAGCATGCCATCCTTCTTCAAATGAGAATCCAACCAATATAAAGATTGTTCATCTCGACGAGCTATGAAACTTTGGTATTCATCTCATTTGAAGAAGGGGTACGATCACGTAGAACAAAAATGACATGTCTCCGACCAAGTTTCTTAAACAATGAGAGTGAACCTAGGATTAACTAACAATGTGTAGTACCCCTTCTTCAAATGAGAATCCAACCAATATAAATTTTGTTCATCTCGACGAGCTATGAAACTTTGGTATTCATCTCATTTCAAATTGACGTCGTCTCTTGATTGAAAATCTTGAATCTAGTTATGAAATGTTCTATTTTCAAATTATTATTGCTCGCTCACCGTGACACGATATGGAGTGGACACCATGATCTAGATTATGTTGTCATAAGAATGTAGGAAAAAAAAATTTCCCGATGATTGGACGTCATTTGACAAATATAAACAACTTTGAAGTTATGAATAAACGATACAAATGATCAAGTTCATTATGAACATGAACAACTCAAGAACACATCCCAAGGTGCGGGGGCGACAGGTGGGGCCCACAACTCGTCCAATGGGGAAATCTCTCGCGGGTTCGGGCCGACCGTTTGGCGCAACAATCCTACCGACAGGGTGGGGTCGGGCCGCAACTCCGTCCACGGATGGGGTCAAATTTCCGTACGGGGCGATTTGTGGGCCAACTAGTGCCCGGGTACACCCGTCATTGACCCTTGGTAACCGCCCCACCCCGCCGAGTTAGTGGGGTCGCGTCCCCGCAATGGGATATTCTCGCCTTTTAGTCATTGATCCGTGGGCCCCACACGGCGGTGGTACGAATGCGCTGCCCCGACGCGAGTTATATAACCGCGGGGCCTCGCCTGTGTTTTCCAATCCCGCTCCTTTGCACCGCGCCGCTCTCGTCGATCTTGAGTAACCGCTCGTCTCCCGGCCCCCTAGACTCCCCCGCGCGCATCTATGGCCGGAGAGAAGCGCCCCGCGAAGAGGCCCCCCGGGGGTTCGTCGCCGTCGGTGCCGCCGCGTCTCCGTCGGTTGATTTCTCGCCGGGGGTGAGTGTCTTCCTCGTCTCCATAATTTCCTCGTGCTCGCCGAGGATCCGATGCTTTGTCATCCTTCTTCTCGTTTCCTAGTGCGACATATGGCCCCGGGTCCTTCGGCCGGCGCGGCGCCTCCGTCCGGTGGATCTTCGTCGTCGGAATCCCGGAGCTTGTCTTCTTCCTCGTCTCGGGGCGACGCCCCCGTTCGTCGGGGAGGCCGGGGACTCGGCGGAGGAACCGGCGAGGACGCGGCGTAGTCTAGACGACGCGCCGCGCAAGGTACGGGACTCGGGAGGGGACCCGGGATGCGATGCACACCGCCCTTCGGGCGGGCCGAGACGGAGAGCGGCCACGAGTTCGCGCGCCAAGGCCGATGTGGAGGCCCGCCGCTTTGGTGAGTTCTGTGCTCCGTCGGTGCACGCCGCCCACTAGGCTCTTGTTTGACTCGTCGCCATTGTTTCTTGCCTCGGCCCGAGGAGGCGGAGGCGTCTTTCCGCCGCGAGCGGGCGGAGGAGCTGCGCGCGCCGCCCGAACGATGCGGAGGATCGCCACGATGAACTTACGCGCGCGGCGGAGGTCGCCGTCACGGTGGTCGGCCCGGGGCTCCGGGCCGCCCGACCGTCTTCGCGCGCTCCCAAGGCGTGTCAAGGAGGCGGTGCGTGCCGGTGCGCGCCGGGGAGCCGCCCGCGCGCTCGCGACCGGCGGACGCGCAAGTCGACTTTCCCTTGGGCGATGTCGCGCCGGAGTGGCCGTTCCCCGCCGGAGCGCCACCGCACTACGCGCCGCACTTCCGCATTGCGGCCGATGCCGCCGCCGCGGGGGTTGACATCGACGGCGTGCTTCGCGACGCGCGCCGCCGCCGACATTGGCGGCCCGTAACTCACCTTTCTAAGATTAATCTGTACCGGCCCCTCGTGGCCGATGAAATCGAACTTCGCATTGTTCCTTGTTTGTGCCATTGCGATTTTTGTTCACCGCCGGGGGGGGGCGTGGGGCTCGGGTGTACGAAGCAAACTACTCCGGCCCCCCGTGCCGTCTTGTCACCCGTCACGCGCACCGCGCGCGCGTGCGCGGTAGGAGGCTAGGAGCTTCGTTGAACAGGCGTCCAGGGCAGTAGGGCACTCGAGTAGAGTACGTAGGGCCCCGAACGCGTGGGAGATCGCGAGGCGCGGCGCTACGTTTCATCTTCCGTTCGCATCTAAATGAAATTAGCCCCAAGAATCTTTCATAAATGGAACACTAAATATAATTTATTTGTAAAACCTTTTCACGTGTCGGCGTAACTTTGTGTGACGAATCTAATGAACCTACTTAATCCGGTATTTACTCTGGGCATTTTGAAAGTAGTTTTGAAAATAACTTACTTTCCATGGAGTAGTAAATGTAGATGAAATCTAAAACTACATAAATAATTTGGATCTACTTTGCGATACAGAGCTTTTCGCAAACCTTTTCAGACATCAAACCCCTTAGTGTGATTTTGCATGCAAATATCCGGTGCCGGCGAAGCGTTGCGGCCAGACCACGACTCCCCAGGCGCGCGTGCGTGTAGCAGTTAATTAAGATCCGCCGCCCCTTCGTGTTGCCGGTTGTCTTCAAATCTTGCCATGCGCTTCGGCAACCGCACGTCGATTTGACTCCGTATATGAAGCCGAAACGACAGAGCATATACTATACTAGTTTAGCCTCTTCCCTACCCCCCCGCCCCACCCACTCGCTCCCACCTTGTCGCATCGAAGGAGAAGGGGTTTTCTTGCCCGCCGCCATTGCCGGCGACCCCCCCAAAGCTTGCAATCTCCGCAACCGCCATCGCAAGCGCGACCTCGAAACGGCCGGCGATGACCCGAAGCGACGCATCGGGTGACGGCGGCGCCCCCACAAATGAAGGGGGATGCCGTAGAGGCCGATGCCGCCGCCGGCCCGTACAAGAACCTAGGTGATGCGGGCGGAGCAATCCCGGCCGCGTCGTCGGCCCCCGACGGTGCTCGTCGCGCTTCGTTCGCAAGGCACAAACAAGATTGCTAGCTAGTCGTGGATTTGTCCCTCGACGACGATTTGGAACTTTGCTTTCTTGGTTTGGGACTCAGGGGGTGGCAAGCGTGTCGCCCTCAACCCGTGGGAGGCCCGCCGCTGATCCACCGCCCGACGTTCGAGATCGGAGCGGCTGGGACGAATGGCGCCCCGCCGTCATCCGTCCACGACTTTTGGAGAAGCAGGGACCGCCCCCAACTACCATGCACGAGGTTGAATTCTTCAAGGAGCGGTACCCGAACATCAACACCATCGTCACTTGCGACGCCGGAGTAGTGGCGGAGTTCATCGACGAAATCAAAGGTAGCCCACCTCCACAACGTTTGCTCGTCGGATTGGACACCGAGTGGATTCAGCTTCCCGACGGCGGCGTACAAGCTCGCATTGCTGCAATTTCTTGGTTTTCGGAACAAGTACATGTGTACATATTAGTAGTAATTCAGGTGATGGATTGAAACTAGGAGGCCTTGTTTATTTGGGCAATTTTGACGGATAACTTCCATATTACTCTAATTATTTGTTGATTTACTAAAGATTAATTTGTATCATTTGTTAGTCAATTTTTTATTTTCTATATCAACATATTAAAAGCAACAAGACATTTGCAAATTATCAATGTTCCCTTTTGTTAGAAAAGGATTGCAGTCCGAGATTGGGCCCGCCCATTTGTCCTTATTACTTCCCGGTGTGCGCCCCCCCGCCCGAACACACGCCACGACGGCACATCGAAGCAAAATCTTTAGTGCCACACCGCTACCTCAAGCGGGCGCACCACAACTTAAAAGGGGAGGCGTGCTTGCCATCCCGAACTCCTCTGAACACCGCTTCCTCTCTACTAACCTCCGGGCTTGTTGGGGCCGCCGCCGCCCATCGGGCTCCCGCTCGCCGGGCTTCACGCTCGCCGGTAGAGCCTGTTGGTGACCCGGCTCGCCCTACGGCCCCCTATTTTTTGTTTGTCATACCAATTTTTTGATTCATATTTTAAATATTAAGATTTATGCAAAAGTCTTCCGAAGTAGTAAATAATGGCAACATAGAAGTCGGGACTACGGTCGAGTAAGTATCAATTGAAAAACTCATCATCTTGGGCATCTTGAACTATTGGTGCAACAATTCCATCATCAATGTACGTGTCATCCGCATCATGTTCATCATCAACATCAAATACTTCGTCGTCCGGTTCGTCAACCGCCTCGGCCCGAACCCGATTAATAATCGAGACATCGCCGGTTGTGCCTTCCTTGTCCGATCTAGACCAATTTGTCAAAACCCGGTGTTCACCGAGCAAATTAATACCTTCGATACCCACAAAGTGAGTCCTCGAGATCTAATTCGAGCATGGCAAACAAGTTCCTTGGTTTCATTGAAATAACACTGCTCCAAACCGGAGTTTGTTCACCGATTCACATAAAACACCGATTCTGCTCGTGTTGCCGAAATATAGGGTTCATTGCTAAACTTGTGTCGAGTAGTATCGATGTCAATGACCCCATATTTATCTTTACCGTATCCTCTCGCCTCTGTTGGTACTTGTGACAAGAGGCACATCAAACCAGTCACACCGGAACGAATAACTTCTTTTTGTCCAGGGAATTCCGGTGAGATCATTCTTTTAATCACCCCATACCAATTTGTGCCTTCGCCTCACCCTTGACAAGCACACCACCGTTTTGTGTCACAAGGGTTCTCTCGATGTTAACGGTACGAAACGACCAATTGTTGATATGACATCTATTCAATGTACGAGGTCGGGGATCCGGTCCTTGAGCAAGTGCAAACAAATCCGAACTTACTTCCCCTCTAGCATGTAAACCCGTGATCTTGCTTTCAAACCATCTTACGAGTTGAGCCTCATGTCGCTTATCAAGATTTACGGATCCATGTGCCCTCGCTTCTTCCAAATGCTCGCTGCACACAAAAGAATATTACCGTTAGTTTGATATTTAAAATTAAAAGCAATAATGATGTTCGGTAGTGCATCTTACTCGACATATGGTCTAGCTTCATCACAATTGCAAATTATGTAGTGCCTCATCTTCCGAAACTCATTTGGTGGTATTTCTTCAACCGTCCGTCCTCTCCTCTTGTAATCCATTTCGAAAAAATGCTCAAACCAGATGGTGGCTCATTAACGAGAACCGTTTCATGTCGATCAACACGATTGTCTTTGGTGTCCACGTCCAAGAATCTTGAGCGAGAATGTAAGGCACTCCTCGAGTATGTATCCCTCAAAGCAATTGAACCTTCGGGGTGAGCCTTGTTCCTCACATATCCTTTCACAGTGCGTAGGTACCGTTCCACCGGGTACATCCATCCGTAACACACCGGCCCCCCAAGTTTAGCTTCTTCGGCTAGATGAACGAGCAAATGGATCATGATATCAAAAAATGCGGTGGGAATATCATCTCAAGTCGACAAACGACCTCCCTAATTGAACAATCGAGCTCGTCCAATTCGATTCCACCAACTCCTTTGAACATAGTGCATCGAAGAAATTACTAAGCCGAATCAATCCAATGACAACAACTTTCGGCAAAATCCTACGCACCACTAAGGGTAAAAGTTTCGTAGAATTAGATGGTAGTCATGCGTTTTCAAGCCCGACACCTTACGTGACTTTACATCAACACATCTTCTTATATTCGAGGAAACCCCATCGGCATCTTCACTCCATATAAAAATTCACACAAACTTTCCCCGGCATCCTTATCTAACTCGTACAAGGCTGATGGCAAGGTATACTTATCATCTTTAATCACGGGGTGCCGTGATCGGTCGTATCCGTAGATGCTCCATGTCAAGCCGAGCATTCTCCCCGTCCTTACATTTGCCATCCAACTTAAGCGAGTGCCTAGTATGCTCTCGCATATATTTTTCTCAATGTGCATCACGTCCAAATTATGCCCGATGAGCAAAGAAGACCGATGAAGGGAGCTCAAAAAAAATACTCTTCTTCCTCCGGTTGTGCCATCCGTTGTCTTCGTCACGCTTCCTTTTTTTTTGATAACAATGTCTTTCCAAATTCTACTTGTTCAAAAGTAGAATACGCTCAAGTACCCGTGCACCGGATAGTGGTTCGGTGCCTCCCCGGTTTCGACCTTGTTGTTGAAGCCGACCGCATTGTTGCGCCATGGATGGTCGGGGGCCAAAAAACGTCGATGTGCCATGTAGCAAGGTGCTTCCGCCCATGTTTCAACCACAAATACTCGGTATGTTTGTGGCGGTATGGACATGCAAACTTCCCTTTAGTGCTCCAACCGGACAACATAGCATAGGCCGGGAAGTCATTAATTGTCCAAAGAAGTATAGCACGCAATCTAAAATTCTCCTTAGTCCCCGCATCTCTTGTTTTAACACCATTATTCCAAAGCTCCTTGAGCTCCGATGATCGAGGGCCTCAAGTATACATCAATATCCATTCCAGGAGATTTTGGACCAGGAATCAACATTGACAAAATCCGGTTAGATTGTTTCGACACATCCATGGAGGCAAATTGTAAGGAACCGGGATGACAGGCCAAATGGAATACGTAAGACTTTGCATGCCAAAGGGATTGAACCCATCGAAGCAAGACCCGGCCTAACGTTACGACCTCCTCCTTCCGAAAACCATGTAAACTACGAATCCACGTGCTTCCATGCCTTTGAGTCGGCGGGGTGACGCATTTTCGCATCATTCACCAATTCATTCTTGTGCCACCGCATATCCTTTGACATTTGCTTTGACATATACATTCTTTGAAGCCGAGGAATAAGAGGAAAGTAGCGTAGGATCTTAATCGGTAACCGCTTCTTAACGAAGTAGCACCCACCGCACCGCAATTATTATCGAGGTTTTATCTACAACTTTCCACCTTGACTCCTTACAAATGGGACATGTTTCCCGCATTTGCGTATTTATCAAAAAATAACACACAATCATTTTGGCATGCGTGTATCTTGACATAGTCCAAGCCCGTGTCTCGAATCACCCTTTGCACTTTATCCAAGGAGTCGGGAATACAATGCGGTCGGGGAGAACCTTTCCAAAGAGCTTAAGTATGGCCTCCAATGACGCGTTACTTAAGCCATACATGCACTTTATCCGAAAAAGCTCCACAATAAAAGAGACCTTCGTTGCATTTTTGCATCCTGGATACAATTCCTTCTTTGCCTCGCTCTAATAGTTTCAAAAAGATCTCTTTGCCTCGCTTATCTGCCTCTTCCTCATCTCCGGTTTGTCTATGATGTATAGTGCCACTGATAATGTTTCTAATCAGAGTATTGGTGGCAGCAGGGGTTATCATCCAAACCATCTTCTTCATCGTCTTCTACAAATAAATGTGTTGTATCATCAGCTGTAGGTAGTGCATCATGATTTTCGAGATCAGCAGTAACATCTTGATTCACAGGACCCTGAGAAGAAGTATTAGTTTGGTCTTGAATGTTGCCAGCATCGATGAAACAATCAGCAAACCCTCTATTGAGTAAATGAATTTGAATGCGACCCACGGTGGAATGTCTGATCATGCATTGACACAATTTACATGGACACGCAATAGATCCACCTCGCGCTGATGAGGCCGTAAATTTTTGCAAAAAAAATTCGAAAATTGTTCTGCCAATCCGCTGAGTGTCGAGGCAAGCGCATCCAACTTCGATCTTCGTCTGATGCCATTAGTTAATCTGCATTGTTCATGTTTAATTTCAATCGACCTTGATGACGATATATATACCAATATGCATATATATGCAGCGAACGATTGGATATATATACGAGATCAAGACATCGGTACGTACCGACGTGGCCGTAGCGCCGCTCAGATCTCCGCAACAAGAATCACGTGGAGATCGCCGTGGAGATCAATCCCCTAGAGGCCCTCGTGGAGATCTCCGCAACAATAACCAGGTTGTCGAAGACGGAATTTTGGAATGGTCCAGATCGGAAGAGCCCCTATCTGATCGTGGCAATACATACACGATAGACAAAATTTTAGTACAACCAAGGAATACCTCGGTTTCAATATTTCGAGGTTGTACGTAGTATGACCTTTCTCGTGGTTTTCAACATATGCGTAATTCATTATTTTTCTTTTACGATCGGCTACTATAGGGGCTAACAATAATACACAAAATTCGGGAGTTCTAGTGAAGAGTCTCCAAATTGTTGATCACAATGCTTTGTGAACATTCACATGAATAGCATAAACAATAGCATGTCGCAATTCGAAAACGGACGGATGGTTAGTCCAAATATGCATGACAGACCCAACAGATTTCAATTTGTGTCACTCATGAGTTCAAATATTTTGCAAGGGCTCATCCGGATCCAAACACATAGACATACGAAGATGCATGTCTAAATGTTCAAAGTGATTACTTAGATGTTGCCACATACACATCCATAGACCATTCACCAAAGATCCGCATAACATTCACCTAGGACCTGGTTATGTTACGTACTAAGCTAGATTACTACTACTTGCGATTGACTTTATCCCGAAGCTTGCGGATCTTCTTCGCCATCACTTCTAACTTGTCGACAACGCTCTCCATGAATTCCTTCGGGGTCATCTCCATGTCTTCCTCGCGTTCCAGCAATGTCGAAGCTTAGGTTCTCAATCTCGCTCCCGCAAATCATCATAGCGCTCCTTCAAATTGTTGAACCATTTGGCGCAAGGGCATTTGCTATGGCGTACAACAAACACAAGTTACTAACATGAAATGTGTTACAACAATCTGTGGCCAATGCAGCAAATTAGTCAAAACAATGCACCTTTCTTTTCGATGATCCCGAAGCTTTTGATGGAGACGGTTTCTTGCTATTGTCCCGCTCGCATCCGAGTCCGGAATGATGATCCTCACCCGATTAGCAGTGTTCACTAGCTCGAGGAAACAAAACAATTTGCTGTTTTTCGGTTTTAAACAACCTATTCAATCTCTTGACTCATAATGTATACCAATTTACCCGTGATCCCCCGACTACCTCGCCGTAAAAGGCCTAACCTACTAAATGGGACGACTGCGTTCATTTGGGCGGCTTTGTTTTCAGGATTGTGATCAAATGTACACAAGTCAGATTCACAGCAAAAGATGGCAAGAAATCAAGCCAATTATCATTATCATTATCTAGTATGGGGTGAGATGGATGCACACAAAAAACACAATTACCATTATCTAGTATGAAATTTTGATTACTATGAACTACTAACATTTTTCTAATTGCAAAAGGAGTCACACGATTCCCGGAAAATCAAAGAGGGTAGGGCGGTGTACCTCACTTCTCTTCTCGGAACGCTTGCATCCGACTAGGGCCCCGCTTACCCTTACCGGATGGATCGACTTGGCGATGCGGGCCGTCGACGACGACGACGAGGTGGCGGTGTCGTCCGTACCGCAGGACGACGGGGTTGGGGTGCCGCCGACCATACCGGAGGACGACGAGGTAGGTGGTGTGGAACACTTGAACCGCCCGCGTGCATCGCGCTTCGCGTGGTGGAGTAGTGGCACCTCCGTACGCCGCCGCCGCTCGCCCGAAAACCCTCGGTGCGGCCCCGCCGTCCCGCCGCCGCCGCTCTCCGGGATCCCCTCGATGCGGCCCCGCCGCCGTGGCGGCCGCTCGGGCCGTGTTACGGCGCCGCGGCCCCTTCGTCCGCGCCCGCCACCGGTCCGGGGAAGGCTCGATGCGGCCACTCCGGCCGCCCGTCGCCGCTTGCCGCGGGGAAACCGCGATGCGGGGGCATCTCGATGTGGACGCGACGGTCGGAGCCGACGAGGGGGATGGTTGGGAGCAACGGTGTGTTGGGGGTGGGGGGAGCCGTAAGTTATAGACGATTTGGGCCGGCATATCCTTGTTTTTATTACTCTCATCGGCCCATTTGACATTTTCACATCCTAGTCTCCGGTACCTTTAGTGCCACCCCGTAAACCGAGAAGGGGGTATCCCGGCTTAAAAGGAGAGGGCGTGCTCGCGCTTTCGAACTTCGTATTACCATCATCAACTAATGCTTGCTACTTGCGCTGCGGGGCTTAATGGGCTGGCCGGTCCACTCGGGCTCCCGCTCGCTGGGCTTTACGCTCGCCGGTTGAGCCTATTGTGGTCTGTCTTAGCCCACATCCCCATAGAACACAATTTTTTTCCTCTATTTTTTCATGGTACATATAGTCTATACCATATTGTTAAAATTCAGATTTTTCATAATAAAATTTATTTATTAAATCGCATTTTAAATTTCGCTACAACCCCATAGCAGATTTTTTTCATCTAAACAGATTTTGTGGCAATACGTACACAATATTCCTCCTTGAGGCTAGAAGCGATAGCCTTCCTTGTATTGCAACAACGCAAAGAGATATTTGCAACCCAAATAAGACGTTGCGTAAGGCCGTTCAAACGCAACCAACCCTAGTATGGTAGCCATAGCAAGTTTATATTGCAACACTCGAATTTCTAGTGCAACGCGAAGTAGGGTAGCAATATTTCCCACCAAATGCAACACAATTCGAATAATGGGTGCATTAGCGCCAACTTGTTGCAACATCGCAAAGATATATTTGCAACCAAAATTCTACGTTGCGACATACTTGTTCAAACGCAACCATCCCTAGTATGGTGGCTATAGCAACTTTCTGTTGCAACGTAAGAAATGCTAATGCAACACAAAATTGGGGTGGCATTAGTTCCCACCAAATGCAACGGAAATCCTAAAAAAGGGCGCATTAGCGTCAACATGTTGCAACCGAACAAATAGATAATGCAACTCAAATTTTGTGTTGCAATAGACACACAAATTGCAACCAAATCACCGTTTCGGTGCAATAGTACCCCCCTATTGCAACCGAAATAGTGGTGTTGCCTAAGGGATTTGTTGCAATAGGGGGAAAACCTTGTAGTGTTTCTTCACGAGTGACTTCTTTGAGGCATGGTTCCAAGGGCGTTCGAAAGACTTTTCATTCCAATCGGCATTTGCATCATGCTAACCCACATGATAGGTTGTGTGCACCACTTACCCGTGTGACCAAATTATGGATTCCCAAGTACGTGCTTGCTAACCCTTTGGTATCCAAGGTTCAGTCTTTCTCGTCTCCTTGTGTGTAGGCATGGAGACACGGTTGGAGAACATGAGTTGGATGGGCTTGATCTCTGCCCGTGAGGAGATCAAGACAAGATAGTTCTCCACACCGTTTTGGATGGCTCTTGAAAGCCTTTGTACACATGTATAGTGAGTTTTTTCCCTTGTCCTCTCTTGTATATACTTGTGTCTTTCTTGTGTGAAAACCATGGTAGTCTAGCCACCTTGTTCATGATAGCTTTGTGATCTTGAATATCTATCTTGCTATCTTTGTATGATTTTATGGTGGATGATATTTATGAACATCATGTCATTCTTTATGGTTGATTGCTCGGATATGTCATGTTGTTCATCCATATCATTTTTGTCTAGCTCGATGGTACCTTTCTTGTTAGCATGATTGTCCCCCATGTATATCTTGTCATGCTAGCTTTGTAATATACGTTGGTGGCTGATCCATGTGAACTTGTATCATGCCTTTGTTTATTTCTTGTATATTGTTTGGCATGTTGTTCTTTGGTATCATTTTGGTTTAGTGTTGTACCTTGTTGACATACTTGCTTGCCAATGCTCATTCATATTTGTGGAATCATGTTACAATGCTCTATTTATGTTAATTGATATTGTCAATGCATTGTGTAGCTTGTTGTGAGCTTTCCTTGGAGTTTTGGGCTTGTCTTGTCTTCAGGTTGTGTTGTTGTTCCTCCTTTCGGTTGGTTTTAGAGTTTTCCTTGCTCTTTCTTTTCCTAGCTTCTGCTTTGTTAGTTTCCCTTGGTTGAGGGGGAGCTTGGCTTCTTTTGATGGGGAATTTGATTCCAAAAAGGGTTGTGGCTTTTTGGGCAGTCTTTGTGATCCTTCAATTGGTATTCCTTCTATGGTATTCAATTGGGATCTTTGCGGTTTTGCAATTGGTACTTTTTCTATGGTACTCAATTGGGACCTTTGGTGGCTCTTCTCTCGCTTGGAGCGATTCTTGGTTGGTGTGTTCCCTCTTGAGCTTTGTTGGTGTTAAGTCAAGTTCCTTGTCTCTCTATGCATTTTGCATTGCATTTGTATCATATATCATGATGTATAGACTTTGGTAGGTTTGACATTTGTGTCTCGCATTCTGTCATATATCATGTTTCTTTTGATGTACATATCTACCTTTGTTGCACTTGTATCATATGCATGGTAGGTTGAGCTTCTCCTATATGCCATGAATACTATGATATGCTATTTGTGAGATTTTGAGCATGTTTGATATGATGTGGTGATGGATAGCTATGCTGTTGATAGTTTTGCTATATATGCATGTTGAGATGGCTATTTTTGAAAAATGCTAGGATAGGCTCTCTCTTATGGGTTTAAGGCCTTGCATGATCTTAGTATGCTTTGGTGGTCTATATCATGCTTAATTTGTGCTTGGATATCATGTGCTTTTCACTTGGGGTCAAAGACCCATTTGTCATTATGAATGTTTAGCCCATGTGATACCTTGTGGGGGAGCATAAGCTTCTTTTTGCCGCAAAGGCACTTCATGTACCATTTTGTGCTTAAATTTGAAAAATGAAATTGGTATGAAATGCTTATGCTTGAAGTTATGCTCTCACTTGTTCCATGTCATAAATGCTTTAAAACTGAATTTATATGGGTGCTAAACCGTTGCATGATGTCTACCATGAGAAGTCTCATTTTAAGAAGTAGACACATGGCTCAGTGGCTTTAACATGACATGAGATGCTTATGGGTGTTTGTAATGATCTTGTGACGAGGATATGTGACCTATCATGAAGTTTGTGTGATCTAGATTCACTTTGGAATGTTTTTCTTATGTTTAGGTCTTTGCTCATGAGAGGGAATATTTTCACAGAAATGCTTATTTTGATCATGCCTTTGTCATATGCCTATAGAGCTTTACTAACTTGATGGCTATGCTTTTATGGAACTATGAACTATCTTGCTTGCTCATTATCTCACCTGTAGCATTTGATAGTGCTCTTTGTATATTTGAGAAGCTAGTAGATCAATCTTTTGCAAACTTGCCTTGATTCATGCATTGTCGTCAAGTAGGAAAAGATGCATTTGGGGGAGAAAATGTTTCAACTTTCGGGCATTTGTGGCATCCAGAGGGATACTCAGTTCAGGGGGAGAACTTGAGTTTGCATGCACATTTCAGGATAAGTATGCATTTGTGTAGGGGGAGCTTTGGTGAGTTTCCTTTGTTTGCCTAAGTTGTGCTTTGGTGGTTGCTTTTTGCTCTATCACGTGTGTTTAGGGTGAGCTTTGTATGCTCTTTGTCCCTAGTGCATGTGTTTAGGGGGAGTTGGTGAGCTTGGTGTGCTCTTTTCTCTATCACATGAGCTTAGGGTGAGCTTTGTATGCTCTTTGGCCCTAGTTTATGTGTTTAGGGGGAGCTTGTGAGTTTTGTGCTCTTGTGCCGGTGGTGTTGAGCCCCTTTGCCTGTTCTTGAGGCGCCGACAGTTGACTTGTGTTTTCAATATTCACATGATTGGTGTTGAGCCCTTTGTGCCTCTTCTTGAGGGATCATGCATTCTTGTCTCGGTTGTGTCGAGCCGTTGCCCATGTCTTTGGGGACCGAGACATTGAGTTGTCCTTTGTGGTTTCTCTCATGCCAAGTGACCTTGTTCTTTGCTCTTGTGTGGTTTTCTTTCACTTGGATGAGTTGTTCGGCCTTTGCCCTCTCAAACCATTTCTTTGTGCTCCCTTGTTGTCAATCCGCTCCTCAAGGAGGAGAAATTTGGAAAATCAAGTTGATATGAACCTTGATTTGATGGTGACGAGCGGTTGACAAGTGTTTTGGTAAGAGTTTTATGGCACTTTGTGTTGAGCATTTTGGTTTGATGGCTTTTAGGGATTGCATGTTGGTAGTGTGTCTCTTCGATTGCGCTTAGCCTTTGTGCTTGCTTTGGTTTCGAGAGGAATTTGTTGGAGCATGCTTTTATCCCTTCTCACTTCAAGTGGCCTTTTGTTTGCCTTTTATTGGCTTTGTGGCGCTTGAATGAGTTCTTATTTGCTTTTTGACCTTCTTTTGACAATGCACTCATCAAGGGGGAGATTGAGGAACCAAGTTGTGAAGTACCTTGGTCCGTGTCTGATGAGTGATTGACCGGATGGTTTGAAGCTTTGTGTGTGTAGTGTTTAGTTGTGTTGTGTGTGTTTTATTTTGTGTATTTACCTTATTGCTTATGTGGTGTGTTGTCAATGCACTCGTGAGGAGTGGTTGACAACGTTGTGTGGACTAACTCTTGGCCTAGTATTGCAGGTGTTGGTTGAGGCTTGGTTTGCGTTGGTGCAGGTGAAGAACACGCGTGAAAGGTCTTAGCCTTGCGGGGCCTCCGAGGAGTGGAGAGACAAGTAGGCTTGGTTCGAGGGACCCGGTGGTCGACGGGATCAAGTGCGAGCCGCATGGTGCAAGAAGAGCAAGACGAAGTCGTGGACATGGAGCCGGTGCATCGGTGGTGGCCAAGTCAAGGAACGAGGCAAGGCGAGTAGACCGTCCGGCGCCGGAGGTGAAAGGCTTGGCGGGCTCGACGCTTGGCGTGGTGAGGCCGGGCCGTGTACGCGGGGTTTGGTGGTTTGGCCACAAAACCATCGGAGGAGGGTTTCTCGGTTTGGGCCTCAAAACTGAGCCCGAGGGCCTGGCATGACGGAGACGATATCCGGGTGCATCGGGAAGCTTCGAGGCGGGCGAAACGCGGCATGATCTAGGTGCTTGCGTCGGGAGGATGTGAAGGCCTGATGGATGCGCGGCCGTCCGATGGTGAACTTCATGTGTTGACCAAAATGCCCCTGTGAGGGCTTGTTTGTACTCCTAGTGTAGGGGCACTTCGGTCTTTTCCGGAGGGCCTATATATAGGAGGAGGGGGCTGAATTTTCAGCCACCTCTTGGGCTAGTAGGTGGTGGTACTCATTCATTTTGGAGTGCTTTGGGAGAGTGGGAGAGAGGAGAGAGTGGCTCTTTGATTGGAGCTTTTTGCCATCTTAGATTTGGATTCTAGAAGTGGCTTGTAATCAATTGGACAAGATATTCATAGTGAATTCTACCTCTAAATCTTGTGCCAATCTTTCTACTCCCGAGTTTCTTTTATTGCTTTTTCAAAGCTCTTTTTGTGCTATTTTCGTGCTTGGCTCGATTCGTCGTTTCTAGGTCGTTTGGGTCCGGATTTCTTTGAGGGGATCATGGATGGATGTCTTGCGCACTTTTGGTGATGATCTTGACCCCTCAAACGCCAGGAGTCGGGCTTGATTTGGTGAGGATTGGATGAACTCAAGTTTGTGCTTTGAGTGCACGAGATTTGTGATTCCGGTTGATTGGATTGGTTTAGGGTTCGAAGACTTTGGGCGTAGCTTCACGTAGTGACGCTTCTTATCTACACAAAATTTGGGGTCAATCCGTCCAACGGTTTAGGAGGTCCATCGATTGGAAGTTGGAGTTGTTTTTGTGGAGCTCGCGTTTTGTCTTCTGGGTGAGGGGCAGACGGTCCGCGAGCTCGTGGCGGTCGGTCCGTGGCTAGGGTTGTTCTTCGCGAGTTCATCGAGTTCTTCACGAGTTCGTCATTCGATCGATTGGATTTTGATTTCCGTTTTGCACGTGGTTTGCGGACGGTCCGCGAGAGACCCATGGAAAGTCCGCAAGAAGATTTTCCATGTGGACAGTCTGCGGTACAATCACGGACAGTCCGATTTTTCGGGGTGCGGCTCTGTTGGTTTTGAGTCTTTTTGGACAGTCTGCGTGTGGTGGCCGGACGGTCCGCGACCCCTTCGCGGACGGTCCGCTGGTCCCACACGGACAGTCCGCACAGGCTATTGCAGTTCAGAGCTTGTGCTTCGGTTCATGTGTGTTTGCTTCCGCTTCTTGTCCCTAGGCTTCTAGGTGGTTCCTTTGAGGTTGTTTGAGCCCTATGCGTGTGGGTTCGTGGAGTTGCGATTGGGGTATAGGCCGAATTCAACCAAAGGGAAGAATTTTTATCGGCTCCCATTCACTCCCCCCTTCTCTGGTCGCCCGAATCGGTCCTTCAGATGATCTCTTTGGTATCCGGCCAGTAGCGCCTACATCCCACTGCCCAAATGTAGATGTGGGGATTCAGGACGGGCAGCAACGGAATGTCATCATCGTCGCCGTCATCAAGCCAGTACCACCACGCAATGTTGTCGAGATCTTACTTGACGAGGTAGCGCAGCCGACGCAGGTTGTGGTTCTTCCATCGGCCATCAGGGGGTGACGTGTCGCTGCTGATTTCTTGGAGCAGTGCCATGGCTTCGGGGTCCGCTAGGTTGCAACGGTACTTCAGCATCGCTATGAAGTACTTGGCACCGGAGTCTTCAGCTCCAGCATCTCCGATGAGCTTCAGACCCTTATCGGGGTTCCGCCGCCTCATCAACCTCTCCATCCCCTCGAAGCACAATGCCTCCGGATGATTTGCCTCGCGGAAGCGCCGCTCAAAGCACAACCTGACATAGCAATTCTTGCATGCCTCACGAAGATCACGCAGAGACACATGCAGTAGTACCTCATCGGAGTTGCAGATGCGCCGGAAGGTGCTGCAGATTTTATTGTGAATGTTCAGAAAATGGAAAATGGCCTCATCCTTGATGGAGTGGATGATGATCTTGGTGAGATGTTCATCTGGCAGTAGCAACATCAAGCACACCGCGGGCATCAAGGAGAAGGGGAGGAAATAGCACAGCGACGAGCTTTAGAATTTGAAAGGCGACGAGGTTGAAGTTGGCAACGAGGGATGAAGTTGGCAAGGAGGATTGAAGTTGAAGAGGGATGAAGTTGGCGATGAGGATTGAAGTTGAAGGAGACGACGAGCTCGAGGGTTGAAGGTTGAAGATAGCGCCTCGGCCATGTAATAAAACAATAAATGGAAATTAAAAAGGCGCTGCAGTTTGGCTGCTGCCGTTGACAAGTGGGCCCGACATCATTGCCTCACCCCTTCTCCTTCCCGCTTAATTGAAAGGCGAAGCATGGTTTGGCGCCCGAAACGGAGCCCAGTGCGCAAACGAGTGGCATGTACTGGCAGTATTGGAGTAGTGGGTGGGGGCAGAGGCGCCTGACAGTTTTGCGTCTTGTCAATATAACTCCCTCACCCAGTTGCCCTACCCTGATTTCCCCTGCTTCTACCATAAGCTTAACATCTTTTTCTTCACTTCTTCTTCCTCCTCCCGATCCACCACTACAAATCTTCTGTTACCGAGAGAAGGAGGAGATGGCGTCGAGGCGCCCACCGCTGTCGAAGCAGGACGAAGGGAGGACAACGACGATGAAAGCCGCCATCGGAGGAAGTTGGAGAAGGGGAAGGAGCTGGCAGCCTAGGACGCCGACGAGGAACTGCTCTTTGATGACACTATGTTCGCCGTCGAGCTTCTCAGGAGTGCCTTCAGAAAGCTAGAAGGTGTTGGCGAGGCCTTCGACATCAGGGCACATCATGATGTGTACAAGGACCCAAGCGTGAAGGGTCTCGCCTTTAGGATCCACGGGTTGGCTGAGAAGCTTGAGAACCTCCCCGTGGTCAAGCAGGCTGCCCGCTGCCACTTCGTCTTCAACAACGGCGGCTCCGACGGCAGCCACGGCGGCGACGACAGTGACGACGGCAGCCACAGCGGGAACGACGGCAGGACTCTGACAAATTGATAGACTCCTCTACCAATTAGTAACAATGTGTGTGTGCTTTTGTGTCTTTGTCAGGTTTTTAGACATGAACTACTTAGTTAATTAGTTTGGTTGTTAGACTTTGTATGTCATGAACTCGATCGAATAGACACGAGTAGATCCAACCACGTTGTGATGAACTATGTTCTGTTGTGATGAACTGGAGATCTGTTGTGATGAATTAGATCTTATTAGAGACAATGGATAGTCATTGCTGACGCAGGTTAGCCTGCTGACGCTGACGCTGACGCTGACGCGTGGGCCAGTGTCATTGGCGACGATGGTTAGTGAACCCGCGTCGCATTTGTTGGCAGTTGGGTTCGGGCGGGCAGGCAACGATTATTTTTTTTTATATTGGCTGCTGACGCTGACGCTTGGGCCTGTCACTATTTTTTTGGAACGAAACTTGCTTCTCTGAATTATTAGAGCCCATAAAACAGCACCTAAAAAATCACAAAAATACGAACAATTCATATTTGAACATTTAGTATTTGAATAAAATATCAACAATTATACTTGTGTGCCCAAAATTCATATATTTCGTTTCTACACCCCATGATAATTATATAATAATTCTAATAACATCAAATTTGCTCTAAAAAATCTACAAATTAACTTGGCAACATAATTTGGGTACCTAAACTTGTCTTCGAAATTTCAAATGGTATTAATGAAGGAATAATATACTTGTGTACAAATGTCTGCATCTCTCACATAGTTTCCTAGAATGTTTGCTTGAACATTGAAGTTTTCCACACTTTGCAACATGTTCGAACTCATATGCATTGGAAAACTTAAGAAAACCTTGTGTCACCTTAAGCTTACGAAGTGTAAAGTTTCATCACTAATGGTTGTGTAAAACAAATATTATTTGTATGTTGTACTTACAAAAAACAAAATAAGGCATATAAACATTATTCAACAAACAGAATGTACACTAAACAACGAAATTAATGAAAAGATGGTGATTTTAGAAAAATTTAGAAGAAAAAAAACTCAAATTTGGACTAATAATGACGAATAAATACTTGTTACAACATTTGATTGCAGAAATGGGAATTGTTCTTCATTTGAATAGAACTAGGCCCCACAGTCATTAGCGACGCGGGGCTGATAACCCGCGTCGGATTTGCTACTCTGCCAAAATTTTACCCAGATAATTTGAGCATCACACAAAACCTAATCTACTACTGATTTCCTATTCCAATACTCTGTGCAAACATCACCATTTCGTAGCGCAACATACAATCTTCGCTGCAAATAGAGAAATTCGAAGCCATCATTTTTCCACGCCACGGCTGATCGCTGCGCACTTGTGCCGGAGGCGGCAGCGGTTCACCCCAAATGCGCCAAGTTGAGTAGTGGAGCACACACGCGGCCTTCTCGCGCAAAGGCAGACACCCCTCGTTGCTCATCCATCTCGACGTCGTATAGATGGCGTATAGATATGCCGCCGCATCGTGCCCACCCTCGGCAGTGCGCCGGAGATCATTGTATCCCCCGTGTTCGATGAAGAAGGCTTTAATTCCGGAGAGGAAGCAAGCCTTAGATGCCCGAGACCGGTCAGCATAGCAAGGAATGCTTTGTAAGTGGTGGGGTTCCACACCCAAGAAATCTCATCTCGTGTCCCCTCTATCGACAAACCCTGGCAGACGTGGTCGTGGCCGCACATGCGACGCGTGGTCAAGCAAGTACCGTGTAGGCTGCGGAGGTCAGCCAAGTGCCTCTCCAAGGTCGCACCGACATCCGCCGCAATCTCAATGCGGAAGTCTTGAGGGAGGCCTAGCAGTAACGACGGCTGGTGCCGCATGCTTCTTCGCGACGTGCTATCCATCTCCGGCCGGGAATGGTGACGATGAGGAGTAGGCAATTGCTGTTTTTCGCGGGTAGAGATGAAGGGGCAAGGTATCTAATTGTTTTGGAAGGAGAAGATATAGGAGATTTGTTTCCAAACACGGTTTAAGTATGCAATGGAGACGACGTTTGGCTAATCCACGTTATCATTTAATTCTCCTTTGGAAACGACGTTTGGCTAATCCACATAGAGACAATGTTTCGTTACTCCGCGTATCATTTGATTCTACATTGGAATCACTACCTCTGCAGCTGTGCTCTCAGGCATTGACTGGCAACAGTTTTGTCATTGACCGTCTTGGGAACCTCTTCCCATTTCCTGTGCTCTTGATCTTATCCCTTCCTCTCATTTTTTGGAGATGATGACTACATTGGATGTTTGGATGGAGGTGTTAGTGTTAGTTGGTAGCAAACTAACACCAAAGCTAACACTTTGGAGCCAAACACATGTGCTAATTTGGAGGTGTTAAAAACTACCACTAACAGTAACACTAACATCTACCATCCAAACACAACCATTGGAGACGATGTTTGGTAACTCCGCGTATCATTTAATTCTACATTGGAATCACTACCGTACCTCTTCCCTCAGCCATTGACTGGCAACATTTTCGCCATTGACCATCTTGGGAACCTTCCCGGCCGTTTCTTGTGCTCTTGATCTTATCCCTTCCTTGTTTTTTCTATAAAAAGGCACTGACGCCTATCGATCCTCCTCACTTCATGTTGCTTCGTTCTTCTCTAGATCATGATCTAGCTATATGGTTCCTTCTTCTGTACAATAAAGCGAGTCACTTGCTTCCTTTTTCTCTAGATCTAGATCTAGCTATCGCGCAAAGAATAGATCTTGTAGGGCGCAAGCTTTTGCTTTTCTCTCTTCTTCCTCCCCCTCGATCTCTCAGTTGCTAGAAGAATTCTTAGGATATGGGTGATTGAGTTGCTCATCCCTCTAACACAGTTGCCAGAAGAATCTTTGTGAAATACTTCTTTCTCGCAGCGATGTCCGGGGAAGGTAGCCCAGAACCTCCTGGCATCAGGATGAATAATTTCATCCTGTGTCCAATCATCATTGTTTTCAGGATGAACAATTTCATCCTGTGTCCAATCATCATTGTTTTCAGGATGAACAATCCAACGGAATTCATCCTGTGTCTAATGATCATTATTTTTCCTATGCTTTCTCCCTCGCGGAAGGCTCTTGCAAACCAAAAGTGCAGGTTCAGGATGCTTTGTGGTCTCATTGCATGCCAGGAATCAAGTCTCTAAGCCATCAACAGAAATGGAGCTTGTTCGATGACCATATGCAACAAGATCGATGACCTGCAAGCAAGATCGACCTGCGAGCAAGATCAATGTGTGTGTGTGATTTTGCATATCTCGTCATGAAGATATGGCCACATTGTAACCTTGTTCTGATGTATCAATGATGACTATAATCTGTGTGTTTGATTTTGCATATCGCGTCATGAAGATATGACCGCATTGTAACCTTGTTCTAATGTATCAATGATGACTGTAATATGTGTGTGTGATTTTGCATCTCAAGAGACATGCTTTTGTGATTATCTCTGTGCAGTACAGTTTTTTTATGATTTACCTACTCACTTGCAAAGCTGGAAGAACAAGCCGACGGGGGCTGGCTAATCCGTCCCCCTTTTGATGTAATTTGTTCGTGATTTCACATATCTTGCCCATAACAAAGGTGACGCTGGTTCGTTAGTCATCGTCTCTTGCCCTTAACAAAGGCGATGTAGGTTCGTTAATCCTCGTCTCTTGCCCGTGACTTAGGCGACGCGGGTTAGCTAATCCTTGTCTCTTTGATATTAACACCCGTTACTGAACTGAAGCAGAATATAAACAGAATATATATAGTATCTTAGGCAGAATATATTACAAGTAGGATTCAATTTCCACCACATCCCATATATTACCAAAAAGATTGAAATTACACCAATACATCGCATCCTTTATATTACAAAACAGATTCCATTTCCACCAATAGACACATCCTCCTGCAATACAAAAAGGATTTAACAGAAATTAGGCTTGCTTTTTCTTCCTTGATTTCTGTATATAGATTTTTTTCGCTATGGTCGCTTTGCAAGTACGGTGTTTTGTTAGTTCCCAACAGTTGGGGCTTGTATGAATTGCCAAAGGATGGGATTTCGTCAAACTAGTTGTATTCCTCCTCCTCAACAACATTTTCAATCCCCACAATCCTTTCTTTTTCCAGGCATAACCATAGACCAGTTCTCCTTTGCAAGGTCGGGTACATATAACACTTGCTCAACATCGTTGGCGAAGACAAACGGTTCGTTTTTGTAACCAAAGACCTAGAGATCAACACTAACATAACCATATTTGTCCTTGCACACAACTCTCTTCCCATTGGTGACCCATCTACACCGAAACAAGGCAACCTTCAATCCTACATAATCAAGCTCCCATATCTCCTCTATTTGACCATAATATGTGTCTGTCTCCATGTCATCATCATCGTCATGACCGTCGTCAGCGATGGCCTACACACACACACCACTATTTTGATAGACACTCTTTTTATCCTGGGTCATGGTGTAGAACGTGTATCCATTGATATCCATTCTTTCGTATCTCGTAACAGTGAACAATGGCCCCGCTGCTAGATTCCTTATCTCGTCGGTAATTACGACATTGTTGCTGCATGTCTCGACATAATCTCGGAGCCACCTGCTGAAACCTTGCATGTGCATCTTTGCAAGCCAAGCCCTACCACGGTTAGGGTTGTCTTCACGTAGTTGACCTTTGTGCTCATTGGCAAACGATGTAATTAGGTGCAACTGCTGTATCACGGTGCAATGAGCCTTTTGGAAGGCATCTGCATCCGGAGTGACTGACCTTTTCCCCATGGTCCCAACACTTGAAAGCCTACCTTCATGCCGTGAGCGAGGCACACTAATGGGGTCTTGTGGGTCCATATAACCCATGGCCCACTCCGCTGCTTTGATGGTCTTATAACCACGAACAATGGCTCCCTCCGAAAATAACCGGTTATGTACCGATGATTTCAGGAATCCAAGAACCTCTCATATGGAAACATCTAACGAAGGTAACATGGGCAAAGGAACCAGATTTCCCTCGCGAGGTGTGCTGTTAGATGCAGCATGAGATCAAAGAATGATGGTGGGAAGGTAGCTATAAGCAGGCATAGGGTCTCGAAATGCCTCCTCTCCAAGTTCAATAGTTTTCCTCATCAATCACCTGTAATATTGAACTGAAGAATAAACACAAGCTCGTGACCGCGTCGCGAACCAGTTCTGTCTTGATACCTCTAAGTGCAACAGGAAGAAGAGCTGTCATCAACACATGGCAATCATGAGATTTCATCAAGTTGAAATTCATTTTGATGTCCTTCACTGACACTAGCCTCTTGAAGTTTGATGAGTAGCCTGAAGGTACTTTCAAATAATGCAAAAACTAACAGAAATTTTTTTCTCTCTGCCTTTGACAGGGTGGTTGCAGCAACGGGAAGGTTCGTCCCCGTCCTTGTTTCTTCTGCATAGAGCTCCAGCCTAATGCCCAGCTCTTTAAAATCCTCCCTTGCATTTTTATGATCTTTTCCTTTAGACTTCTGTTGTTGCAATATTCCACAAGTAGCTCACACACATTCTTCTTGACGTGCATGTTGTCAATCAAATGACGCACATCCAACATCGGCCAATACTCTAGCTCCCATAGAATTGATTTCTTTTTCCACATTCCTTCTTCTTCTTCTTTACCATCTCATTTCTTTCTTTTGTCAAGGGTTTTTCAGTCAGTTTGGTTAATTCCTTGATAGTTTTGATGTCCTTGACTTTCAAGTGGACCAGATCTCTAGACACATGCAACGACGCCTCTCGATTCTCCTTTTCCCTATTAAATTGGCAATCCATGGCCTGGTATAAATGTTTCTTGCCGAGGAAACGACGGTGCCCCATAAATACGTATTTCTTTAAATTTCTTAGCCATATTGCGCAAGTATCTTCCAATCAGTGTGGGCAAGCTGCACCTTTCCTTTTACACTGGCCAGAGAGGTTGCGATGAGCCGGGTTGTCGTTGATGGTGGTGAACAATATGCCATGCATTGTGAACTCCTCATGCTTGTACTCATCCCAAACCTCTAGCACACCAGGCTTCCACAGTATCTTCAAGTCATCTACTAGTGGCCTCAAGTAGACATCGATACGGTCTCCAGGTTGCTTTATCCCAGTGACCAATATTGTTAGCATCATATATTTTTTTTTCTTGCATAGCCATGGTGGAAGGTTGTACAACGACAGCACGACAGGCCAGGTGCTATGTGTTGAACTCTGGTTACCGAATGGGTTCACGCCATCTGTGCTCATAGCAAACCATATGCTCCTTGCCTCGTCAAACCATGGGAAATGGGTATTAATGTTACCCCATTGCGCTGCATTTGCAAGTTGCCTAAACTTGCCATCTTTCTTGTAATTAAGCTCCTTTCGGCCTTCGTCATGCCGTCACAAGAGTTGGGCCTCCTTTCGTGTTGCAAACTATCTTCTCAGCCGAGGAATGATGCAAAAATACATGCCACCCTCACAGGAGCCCCTCTATTAGTCTTCTTTTTCTTGCCTCTGATCTCGCCGGGCTCGTTCTCATCATCAACATTATTATCATCTCCACCACCCTTTTTCCTCTTGTACCGATCATAGCCACACTTGGGGCACTTGTCAAGGTCTGCATAATCTCCACGGAACAATACACAACTGTTCCTGCATGCATGGATTTTTCCAACCTCTGTTCCTAGAGGACAGATTATCTTCTTCACCGCATAGATGGACTCTACTATTTGGTTTCCTTCAGGTAGCATGTCTCTAAGGACATCCAATAGATGTTTGAAACTTTTGTTGCTCCAACCATGATCTTTCTTAAGCTGCAGAAGTTTTAGATCATCAGAAAGGAGAGAGTGCTTCTGGCAATCAGGATAGAGGGGTTTCTTTGAATCTTCAATGAACTGCTTCAGCCTCGCTAATTCAGAAGGTGTGTACACTCATTGAAACTCAACATCCCGCAACATTTGATCAACATTGTGCACACGTTGCAACTCCTCACCATCATCGAAGCCCCTAACTTATTGATCAGTGATATCCTCACGCCTCAACACATTTGGTGGGAATAATGGTTCATTTCCCTCAAAAAGTTCACTGTCATCAAGGTCTTCATCATGGTCTGTAGCATGGTGTCACACTTCACCTTCATTTAGGCAGCCTACTTCGAGTTCATTAAGGCCTTCTTCACCATGTTTATTCCAACATGTGTATTTTTTTGTGAAACCACATGTGACCAAATGATGAAAAATGATTTCCCGCTGTGCGAATTTCTTTTGGTTGAGATAATCAATATAGGGGCAAAGTGTGATGCCCCAGGTTTTTAATTAACCCTAATTGCCGGTCAAACTCATTGACTGGGGTCAAATCATGGTCAACCTGGGCCATCACCTTGGAAATCTCACCAACACTCACCTATTAGCATCTTAAGCAAGTCTAATGCACTTCCCATGGTCAAAACCATAGCTAAGAGGGACAAACTTTGGCCACGTTCTCCAAATTTTGACAAAACACTAAAAAATCTACAAATAGAAAAGTTGTGCAGAATCACTAGGGACACATTTCATCTTCAGGGTGGCACTGCTAGTTTTGAGTGGAAAAGGTGCTAAATTGCCAAGAAAGCTCAGGATCACTGTTCATCGAGGCATGGAAAATCCTCAGATTGGCATCCAGTTTTCTCTTCAACCTTAAATCCTTTTCACAATCGGTTCAGCCATCTTGTAGAGGGTTAACTCATCTTTAAATGTCTTATCTACGGTTTGATGGGGTTACATTGCAAAAATTGAGCATTGCACGGCCAAACAGGGGCACATGCAAAGCATCGGGGCCGGGAACACGCCAGCGCAACGTCGCACGTGCGCGCGCGTCGACGCTTCGCCGCCGCGCCTCCACCATGCGCCGCGGTACCACGACCGGGCCTCGAAGTCTAGGCGTGTGCTCGGTGTGCGTCGACCCTCGCACGCACCTCCGGGGCCGCCTTGGCCGGGTGAGCCCGCGCGCCACGCCGCGTGCGCGCGCTCACCGCGCGCGGCGGCCGGTGCCCGCCCGCCGCGCACGAATGCCAAGGCCGTAGTACCCACGCATTGAAGCGCTGGGAAGGCTTAGCCCCGAAATGAGGTGCCACTGCATGCGCGTCAGCTATAAAAGGGCACCCCTTCTCCGCCCGTGCATGAGCACTGCCGCCCGCCGAGCCGCCATTGCCCCCTCCCCCGCGAGCTCGCACCCCCGCAAGCTCCCGCCGCCGGCCAAACCCTCCTAGCCCTTACCCATGTCACCCTCAAGCTCCCATGGCCGCGACTTGATCTTCCCCGCCCCGAACCTCACTGGAACCTGAGCACCCGCGGGCGCGCCGCCACGACCTCACTGCCGCCGCTCGCCAGAGCCACCTCTGGCCATGCAACCACCACCAATCGCCTCAGGGTGAGCCAAATCACACCCTAGTGCCATTTGTTTGCCAAGACCGGCCCTGCCTCACCGCCGGCGAGCTTCCCCCCACCGGCAAGGGCACGATTGTAAATCGCAACGGCATGGTTGTGAACCTAGGGACCCGGTTACAATAGAAAGTTTCTTAGTTTTTTGCAAGTCAGTCCAGTGGCTTAGAAAATGCCTAGAAATTCACATAAAATTTAAAAATGCAAACCCAATTTTGTTGGTCTCACTAAGAGTATATCTACAATTTTTGCACAGAATGACCATAGTTTTGACTTGTAGATTTCGAATGAAAATTTAAATTTACTTTGACATCTTTTTGCTGTAATTCAAAATCTAGAAAGGCTATGGAGCTAAATTTAGGATATGTTGCTGGACATGTCATGCATAGCTTCTGGACCAAAATTTGCATAAAGTTTTTGAACAGATTTTTTTGTTATGAATTACTTTGTTTTTATGCTATTTCTGCTTTACTGATTTTTGTAGCAAGATATAAATTGATTTTTGTGCCCAACTTGTGGCAATGCTCCTGTTATGCCTGAATTTATCTTGATTTTATCTCTGTTAGAAGTATTTAATCCTGATTTATGCTTAGATAAATAATTGAATGCATAGTTCATAATTCAAATTGGTTTGAGACGAACCTATGGGTGTTCTGATCTTGTTTAAGGTCAGAGTAGCTCTAGACTTGGTATTAGATCCAGGGGCTTCATATTTATTTATTTATGCTTGCCTTTAATATCAAATGGCTAGGAAATGCATCGATGCATTTATAGATGGTGTAGCTTCTTTAATGTTCAAGCTTGAATCCAGTGGATGCTTAGGAGTAACTAGGTTAGCAGGGACCCCTGTCCTTGTTTGTATGTTTTGTTTGTGCCTTTAAAAGTTAGGATGCACATAAGTTGTTAATAGGAAGTAATTAAGAAAATAGATCTTTTAACCTTGTGACCTTGTAAATGGGTACCTAGCTTATTTTAGGGTCTTGTATATCACCCTTGCTGTTTGAGAAATTGAATGGAAGTATTTACCTTTATATGCATTTCATTTCTATTAAAAGATTGACTAATAAATCCTCACAACACATCACCAAAATAAAAGTAAACAATAAATAATTGTTTATTGAAAAGATAAACCTTTGCCTACAATAACCTTCATGAAAAAGAATTAATAATAAATTGTTTGTTAAGGTGAATATGGCCAACAAGAGTTGGGTGAAATAATTAATCTATCACACCACCTGAACCCGACATTGCATTCCGTGTAGAACTTCCTGATGGTAACTACGCGCTTGTGCCGGAAGCCGAGGAGGGAGGAACTGAAGCGGAGCTACAGTACGTGGAGGTGATTGAAGACACCGAGGGCACTCAGGCTAACCCTGTTAATGAAGGCAAGCCCCGGTGCAATTAACCCGGTGTTTTAAACTCTTATGCAACTATCTACGGAAGATTGTGCATTGACGTTTAGGAGTTGATATGAAACCCTAGACGCATTATCCCTAGGTACCTTTGTCCTTTTTTACTAGTATGATAGGTCGAGAGCTGCTATGCTATAGGACCGTTACAAGTCGAGTGATGCTTGACACTCGCGAGAATAGGTTCTTATGTTGGAATCATAAGATCTCCTTAAATGGATTGCTCATGTGGTAAGAGCATGGGATGTGGGCTCCAGTCCAATGGCTTTTGTGGGTTAAGTGTTGGAACGTACTAAGCACTTGTAGGGAATGAGACCGGAAACCCTAGTACCTTAATGAGGTGGTAAGGGATTTTACCATCACTACTCTTGGGATGCTTCTCACGGCTAGCTACCAGTGGTGCACGTGTGAGTTGGGGTGCCTCGTGGGGTATACAAGATAACCGGTACCAAAGACTGTGGCCTTTTATCCCGAACCTATAATCTATTGTTCTAGGTAATGCCTTTGTTGATGTGTGGCCTGGAGAGATCCCGCCCGACTGGGAGTTGGAGTGGGTGGAGGACGATGAATGAAGGCATAATGGTTGGCCTCTCGTGCTGTTTCCGCATTCCATTTAGTTTATTTCCGTTGTTTTAAAATTTCTGAACTGTGTTATCATGTCAAAGACTTCACTTTGTATTAATTAAACCATTCAGGGTAAATTTTGGATGTTAATCATGTATTGTCTCTAGGCTCGCCTTCGCGTGAGTTTTAATGCATATATGTCGATCCTTGTTGCTATATAAGTGATTTACCGGGCATTAACCCGGCAACTAACGACAGGATGATATATTATTATTGCTTAATGACCAAAGTGGATTGGTTTAGGCGATAGTATGGTATTTTCCTGGGAGAGTTGTCACACAAAGCATTGCCTGAACACCACGGTTTCTCATATCCGCCTCTGCTTGATTTAGAAAACTATTGACCCCGCTTAAGATATTCTCCCAATCTTCTTGGGGCTGTCTGTACATCCAAGCCCGAGCAGCAGACACCATCTGCATTTCATACACCACATGAGCATAATTCATCACACAAAATTAAAACCGATAACACACAAGAGGATTAGGACAACTAAAGAATTTCAATAAAAGGGGGCAATTAATTTCCAGTGTGACGATGAGTTACTACAAGGCGAGCGCGACCGCGAGGAGGAGGATCAGTGGCAGCGTCGCGGCCGCGGCGACATCGCAGTGGACGGTGCGGTCGACGTCCGCTGGCCCCTTTCGCCATCGTGCACGCGACCAGCCGGCCTGCTGCAGCGCTAGCTTTCTGGGGAAAGAAATTAAGCGTGATCCTCAGAATGCACGCAGCTGGCGGCGGCGAACAGGACAGGCCGGCGGGGACATCTGAGCGCATAGATCGAGCGAGTGACCTTCTGAGGAGAGAGAGAGAGAGAGAGAGAGTGTTGTTGTCGGAATAGGAGTGACCTTCTGCAGAGAGAGAGAGAGTGGTGTCGTAAGGAGAAGACATAGACGAACAATAACAAGGTGCGTCTCTGATGTGAGAAAAAAGGTGACCCTGGGTGGCAATCAAAGGAGACGTGTCCTAAGACACGAGACACATCCAATTTGGTTGCCAGCAAAGGAGACACATCCTAAAAGCATGCGTCTCTAGTACAAAATTATCGATAACGGACTTTATAGCCCGTTACCAATACGGTGGAGATCAGTAACAGACTTAAGCAGCCTATTACAGATATGACATTGATCGGTAACGGACTTTACAAGCTCGTTACCAATAGGTTTAACATTTAGGCTCTATTTAACATCTGTTACAACGAATTTATGTAACGGGAGTTTAAGAAGCCCTGTTAACAGAAGTCCACATTGCTAACAGGCATTGTGGAGGCCAACCCCCGGGTCGTCCTGGCGCGCTTATAGGTAACGGGCGCTAAACAACAACCGTTATAGATGTGGGTGGATGTAACGGGTGTTAAGGGCCCGTTACAAATGCTGTGTGACCTATTTGAGGTTTTCACGTAGTGTTCCTCTCTTTTTTCGGAGACGATGACTACATTGGAGACGATGTTTGGTTACTCTGCATATCATTTAAGTCTACATTGGAATCACTATCGTACCTCTGCTCTCAGTCATTGACTGGCAATAGTTTCACCGTTGAACGTCTTGGGAACCTTCCCGTTTCCTGTGCTCTTGATCTTATCCTTCCTTGTTTTTGCCATAAAAAGGCACTGAAACCTATCAGTCCTCCTCACGTCAAGTTGCTTCTTTCTTCTCTAGATCTAGATCTAGCTATATGGTTCATTCTAGCAATAAAGTAAGTCACTTTCTTCCTTCTTCTCTAGATCTCAATCTAGCTATGGCGCAAAGAATAGATCTTGTAGGGCGTAAGCTTTTGCTTTTCTCTCTTCTTCCTCCTCCTCGATCTCTCAGTTGCTAGAAGAATCCTTGTGACATACCCCTTGCTCGTAGTTGTGTCCAGGTAGGTAGCCCTGAACCTCCTAGCATTAGGATGAACATTTCGACGGAATTCATCCTGTGTTCAATGATCATTATTTTTCCTACCACCATGCTTTCTCCCTCCACTCGTGGAAGGCTCTTCAAAACCAAAAGTGCAGGTTCAGGATGCTTTGTGGTCTTAATGCAAGACAGAAGCTCTCTTTAGTCATGCCAGGAATCAAGTCTCTAAGCCGTCAGCAGAAATGGACCTTGTTCGATGACCACGTGCAACAAGATCGATGACCAGCGAGCAAGATCGATCAATGATGACTGTATTCTATGTCTGTGTGATTTTGTATCTCAAGCGACATGCTTGTGTGATTGTCTCTGTGCAGTATAATTTTTTGTATGATTTACCTATTCACTTGCAAACATGAAGAAGAACAAGCCGACGGGGGCTGGCTAATCTGTCTCTCATTTGATGTAATCTGTGTCGTATGGACCTCCCTGGGCCCACTACCTCGGTGGGTGAAGGACCGATACGGCGAACCAGAGAGGGGGGGGAGTGAATGGGAGCCGATAAAAATTCTTCTCGATGGAGATAAAAACTCCAACAAGACGAACACGGCTTCCAACGCACGTCTCCGACTCACTACCCAAGTGGCCAAGCTCACGTAGCCACTGGAGTGCCACTGGACCTAGGAACCAACACACACAGCCTTCCGACTCGAGAACGCATCGGAACAACAAACCCCGAGTCTACAGACCCACACCGGTCAGACCGGTGAGCACCACCGGTTAGACCGGTCCCTGCTGGTGAACCTGAGCAACTTCCACTAAGTGGCTCTACACCGGTCAGTCCGGTGAGACGCACCGGTCAGACCGATGGCAGCCAGAAAGCCCCCAAGGCACCAAACAGGCCAACCGACCACCAAACGGACCCAAACTCGAAACAGCAGCACCACGGGACAACAAAGAACACACCAAGACGCTCACCCGAGCGAAAACCCACAAGGGCTTGCACCGGTCAGACCGGTCAAGAGCACCGGTCAGACCGGTGTTACATGGGCAGCTCGGGATGAACAGCACCCGCGGGTCAACTCCCCCAAATCCAAATCTCGATCTCCCGAATCGCTCCACGGACTTGAACAAGACTTTGGAGATATCAGGAACACCTCATGAGGAGTCCATAGCCAAGTTTAATCCCACCAAATCTCGTCCAAAAGGGAGGAATCGAAGAAATCCCGTCGAAAGCACTTCCAACCCAAGAACTCAAGAAACCTCAAAATCGAGCACCTTTTCTCACGGATTTGGGAGGGGAATCACAGCCCAAAGAACCACGAAGGGTTCCTACAAATTTCCCCCATCAAATCACCAAGAGAAAAGCCCCGAAAACACCCCAAAGAAATCACCGAGAAAGGGCTCCGAAAATCACCACCAAGAACAACCGGGGAAAACACATCCAAACCTTGAGGAACCATGCCGAATCATCTATACAAGAAACAAAGGTTCGTACAAGGTCTAGCAAGCCGCCCGATCATCCATCCCTCTCTACAAGATCTCTCCGTGAAGCTCTCTTGCTAGTCCTAAGGAAAACCTAGAGAAAATAGGTGGAAAATAGGGAAACTAATGAGCTAGGGTTCCAAGAGTTGGCTTCCATCCTCTCACCTCTTGGGTTATATGGAGGCAACCGAATGTCCAAAATACCCTTCTCTACTAACTAGGGATACATGCCCCTCAAGGGCGGATTTGGAATTCTTGATGTCTTCACCATCGGACGGATGCCCGCGACCGCACCCCGCGTAGCCTCGACGCAAGCCATGCGATCCCGACGCGTGTCCTCCGCTTCGAAGTCTCCGACCGCGTCGTCGCACACCGGCCGGACCGGTGCTCCTCACCGGCCGACCGGTCCCCACCGGTCGGGCGGTCCGACCCACCCGTCGGACCGGTCCGGTGCCGTTGCACCTCCGTCTTCGGTTCTCCGGTCTTGGCTTTGTGGATCAACCAAGGAACACGGTGGTTTTCCCGGTGAACCACCGAAACCCCGCGAACTCGGTGTAGCCTCCGCCAATCTCCACTCATGACTTGGCTCCCACGTAGTCCCGGCTCGACCTTGGTTTTGAGGCTCAACCAAGAAACCGTCCACGACTTCATCTTGCTGTTCATGCCACCATGCGGCCCGCACTTGACCCCCGCCGGCCACCGGTCCCTCGAACAAAGCCTACTTGTCTTCTCCACACTCGGAGGCCTCACCGCGACGACCTTTCGCGCTTGTTCTTCACCCGCACCAACACGAGTCAAGCCGCAACCTGCACCCCGCAATACTTAGCCAAGAATCGGTCCACACAACGTTGTCAATCACTCATCACACAAGGAAGCGACCATCCACCGGTCCTCGAACCACACATGGTCCTCAATCTCCCCCCTTGATGAGTGCATTGACAACACCCACACGAAGGTAACAAGAGAGAAAAGAAAAAGGAAAGAAACGAACAAAAGGAAACTCCAACAAGTGATCGAAAGCCAAACAAAGGCAAAGAGCAAGATCACTTGAAGAAGAAAAGTCTCGGACCCCTTAGGCAAGGGCAACAGCTCGACACATCCGAGACAAAGCAAAGCTCAAACAAAGAGCGCATACCACTAAAGCACAACTCGAACAACCACAAAGAGCTCCCCCTGCACACATGCAAGCTCCCCCCGAACAATGCAACTCCCCCCGGACGAATGCATGCAAAACAAACTGAAAACGAGTCATCACCACCGGTCAGACCGGTGCCTAACATGTGTACGGGACCAGCACTCACACCGGTCGGACCGGTGCTCTTCACCGGTCAGACCGGTGTACAACAGAGCCCAGAAATGGCTCGAAACCACCTGAAAACCTTCTAAAAGCGTCCATTAAGCCATTTCAAGCTCAAACTTCTCCCCCTTGTTGGCAATGCATGAATCAAGCCAAAAATGCAAAAAATGCAACCTAGAGCTTCTCAAATAGACAAAATTCAACAAAGAATGCTACATATGTCCAAATGAGCAAGTTAGGTACTCTACGGCTTCGTATAGATCTCAACTACATGATCACCAAGTTTCACAACCATTGGACGAAGCTAAGATGGATTTTGGCAATTTTGCGAAAAACTTGCCTCTCATGAGCAAAGTCCTAAACATGATCAAAGCATATCAAAATGGCAAAGCCACACAAACTTCATGCTAGGACAACCATTCTAATCATAAGACCATCACAAACACCCACAAGCACCTCATGTCATGTCAAAGTCACCGAGCCATGTGCCTACTTCTATGTATGAGACTTCTCATTGGTAGGCATCATGCAACGGTTTAGCACCCAAAGCAAATTAAATTCAGCACATATGACATGGGAGCATATTTTCCAAGCATTTTGCATTTCATTTTCAGATTTGTAAATGGTACATGAAATGTCTTTGCGGCAAAAAGGAACTTATGCTCCTCCACAAGATAAATCGAGAGGGCTAAACATTCATGATGGCAAATGAGCCTTTGGCCCCACATGATCAATAAACTAGCTATCCAACCACAAATTAAGCATAGCAAGGCCACAAAAACATGTCAAGAGCATGTAAAGGCATTTACACATGAGAGAGCATACATGTGACATTTTTCAAAAGCATAGCTATCAACCATGGATTATTCACCAAGATCATCAAGAGCTAAGCCAAACTAACCGTAGCATACCAAACAAGCTCACAAAGACATATATTTCATTCCATGGTGAACAATGTATATGAGAGAAGCTTTTCCTAACCAATGCATATGAAACAAAATGCATGCAATCTAAGATACAAGGATGCCTATACATCATGTTACATATGCCATGCCAAATGCAAGAAATGCACAAAGGAAAGCTATACATATGCTACAAACCGGATCCTCGAGGGGAGGCAAAACAGGCTCGACACCACCGGCAAAAGAGAGCTCCCACACACCCAACTCAAGAATTCAAACACACACCAAGTTCCCCCCGCAAACGAGTGAAAGTTGCTTGATCTAGGGGTTTGGTGAAAATATCGGCTAGTTGGTGATGTGTGGGTACATGGATCAAAGCTATCTTTCCTTTCTCAACATTGTCTCTCAGAAAATGATACCTCACTTCTATGTGCTTGGTTTTGGAATGGAGCACTGGGTTCTTTGCAACGCTTATGGCACTGGTGCTATCACACTGAAGTGGGACATGGGTATACTCCTCACCAAAGTCACTCATGGTGTAGGTGATCCAAAGGAGCTGAGAGCAACAACTAGCAGCGGCAACATACTCGGCTTCGGTCGTGGATTGAGCAACACTCGACTGCTTACGAGAAGACCAAGACACCAACGAAGAACCAAAAAAGCTCGGCAAGTCCCGAAGTGGACTTCCTATCCAACCGACACCCGGCAAAATCCGCGTCTGAAAAACCATGAAGCGCCAAAGAAGAGGACGCGGAGTACCAAAGGCCGAAGTCGAGAGTGTGACGCAAGTACCTGAAAATTCTCTTCACCGCTTGCCGATGCGAAGTCCTCGGAGACGCTTGAAAACGAGCGCACAGACACACCGAGAACTCGTATTTCCGGCCTCGTCGCCGTCAAGTAGAGGAGTGACCCGATCATGCTCCGGTACTCCTTCCGGTCCACGTGTTCACCTTCCTCGTCCGCATCAAGAGCCGTAGTCGTACTCATCGGCGTCGTCATAGCCTTGGAGTCCTCCATCTTGAACTTCCTCACAATGTCCTTGGTGTACTTAGCCCGGTGCACAAATGTTCCTTCCTTTGATTGCTTGATTTGTAGCCCAAGGAAGAACCGCAACTCGCCCATCATGCTCATCTCAAACTCCCTGCTCATATCATCCGCAAACCTCGTAACAAGAGAGTTAGACGAGCCACCAAAGACAATATCATCCACGTACACCCGCACAATCGGATATCTCTCGCCCGCCTCGGCAAAAACAAGGTCCGATCGACCTTCCCCATCTCAAAGCCTCTCTCAAACAAGAACCCCCTCAACCTCGCCATACCAAGCTCTAGGCGCCGCTTCAACCCATACGGCGCCTTCCTCAACTTGTACACCTGGTGGGGGTACTTCTCACTCTCAAACCCCGAGGTCGCCTCACATACACTTCTTCCTCCAAAGACACCATTCGGAAAAGCACTCTTCACATCCATTTGGTGCAACTTGAACCCTTTAGCCACGAGAAAAGGCTAGAAGGATCCTAATCGCCTCCAAACGGGCTACGGGAGCAAAGGTCTCCTCGTAGTCGATCCCCTCCTTCGACCGAACCCCCGAGCAACAAGTCTCGACTTGTTCCTCACAACCTCACCCTTCTCTCCCTCTTTGTTTTTCCACACCCACTTTGTACCATTCGGCTTACACCCCGGGGGAGGGTCAACCAACTCCCACACCCGATTCCTCTCAAAGTTCTCCAACTCCTCATGCATCGAATTAACCCAATTGTGATCGATAGTGCGTGTCCAATGTCTTTGGGCTCGAAAGAAGCAACAAACGCAGCATGAGCAAAATGGGAATTGTTTCGAACCCTCGACCGTGTAGTGCGTTCATTCATTTCGCCGATGATCCTCGAAGCCGGGTGATCCACCCGAACTCGCCGGGGAGGTTCTCGCCTCGAAGCTACCTCCCCCTCAACATCAGCTTCTCCTCGTTCTTGATTTGTCGTCTTAGGTGTAGCGAGAGGGTCCATCCATCATCGTAGTCGAAGTAGTGGGTACATGTTCGGACCGGGGGCACCACACTGCCATCTTCATCATCACCATGTTCATGCTCCTCCTCCTGAAAGATCTCCTCGCCAAGCTCATCATCACCTGCACACTCAAAGACAAGCTAACTACGTGGCTCTGTCTCGTCGAAGGTTACCTCGCAAGTCTCCACGATTTGGTTAGTTTCAAGATTGAGCACACGATATGCTCTAGAATGAGATGCATAACCAAAGAAAATGCCATCGACAGACCTAGCCTCAAACTTATCCAACTTCCTGCCCTTCTTCAGAATGAAACACTTGCAACCAAAGACATGGAAGTGACTCGGTTTGGGTGTGCGACCATGCATCAACTCATAGCATGTCTTCTTCGTGTGCACTCTGAGGTATATTCTGTTCGACACATAGCACGCGGTATTCACCGCCTCAGCCCAATACCTCCTCGGAGTCCTATGCTCATCAAGCATCGTCCGAGCCATCTCGCACAAGGTCCTGTTCTTCCTTTCCACAACACCATTCTGGGGAGGCGTATACGGACTCGAAAACTGGTGCTCAAGACCCAAGTCATGACAAAAGGTTTCAAAACGAGAGTTCCCGAATTCCGAGCCATTATCCTTGCGGATAGCTCGTATGGCATCCCCGTGCCTCTCGTTCCTCTACCTCAAGACTAGATCTCGAACAAAACCAAACGTCTCCCCCTTATCCTCGAGAAAGAACACCCAAGCATACCGAGAATAGTCGTCCACCACAACAAGGACATACCACTTCCCACCCGCAGATCGCACACGAGCTGGGCCAACAAGGTCCATATGGAGCAGCTCGCATGGACGCTCAGTCATCACATCGGTGAGAGGCGGGTGAGAAGAGGCCACCATCTTGGCATGCCTACACGGAGCACAAACCAACTCTTTCTCAAGCCTCAACCGTGGCAATCCTCGGACCAAATTGAGTTTACTCAAGCGAGACAAAGAGTCAAAGCTCAAGTGACCCAACTTCCTATGCCACTTCCACAACTCACTCGAAGAACCGGCCAAGAAACAACGCTCCACACCCGAAGACCGAGAAAAATCAGCACGAAACACCTAACCCTCGGGAACGACCATACGGACAAGGTCCCCTCGAGAGTCCGCAATCCGAGAACCACCGGCCGAAACAACACCTCAAAACCCTCATCCAACAACTCGGGACACGTAAAGCAAATTGTACCCCGGCCGATTGAACAAGAGCAACACGCCTCGAGTGATCTTGTCACTCACTTTTATCTCACCTTCGAAAGCACACGCCCACGCCCATTGTCCCCAAAAGTGATGTACCTCTTCGTCACCACCGGACGAGATTTGAGAACCACCCCTGTCTCCGGTCACATGCCTCGAACAACCGGAGTCAATCAACCAAATGTTCTTCAAGTCTCCCACCCGAAATTCAAAAATAGGCACGTGAGCGAACAAACGACTCGGCTGCGGGGTTAGTACCAAAAGAGGAAAACCGGTCGAGCCATTTGCTTGAAAGTGGGGTTAGCACCAACCAAAGCATCTCTCCTACCACAACTACCTCCACGAACACCACCACGGTAACCACCCTAAGGGAACCACCCCTCTCTCGCCCGGAGGAGGACCAAATCCACGCAAGAAAGCCCGTGGAACGTCTTTCCTCTCCAACTCAACACCACGGCTCCTCCAATCCCCGTATTGAGCGCGAGGAGGAGAACGCCTAGCAAGCCGACCACCCGCACCCTTTCCGCCCCAACCACCGAACCACGACCACCGTAAACAACCCTCGCACCCGTACGAGCTCGAAACCCGAACATCCGTCCGTCCGTGCCCGCACCGTCCGACCAGGTGCCCCACACCCGGTCCGACCGGTGTGACTCGGACAGCAGCACACCACCGCAGCCTTCTTCTCTACCCAAGCCCGAACCGTCCTCACAATCGCCTTGCCCCCGGGCATCGGCATACGAGGCTCAAGTACACCATCGGAAGGGTGGTACTTGTCCTTGTTAGCCCACTCATTCTTCATTCTCTCCTCTCGCTTCCTCTTGAAGCAAAACTCCTCCTTATGGCCATCTCTCCCACAATAGCCACAATGGAACCTCACAAGCTTAGGCTTTGGCTTGGGATGTGGCTGCTCACTTGGTTTCTCTCCACTCAAACCCTCCACCGGTTTCTCACCACTAGCCTTCTCACTCTCCTTCCCAAAGAACACTTTCCCCGAAGTGCTCACAAACTTGATAGTATTTTGTAGGTCATTTGTGGGTGTAGGAAACACGGGTGGAGCTGGGGTTGTGTCTAGCCGATTCCTTAGATGGTTAGGTTTTGGTGGGAACTCATTCTTGTGGTGGGTTTTTGGTGGCTCCGGGATATTCTCTCCACTTCCCTCACCAACCTTGTTTGCCCCAAGCCCCTCACCATCTTGCCTCTTAAAGGCCTCGATCATCATCCTCAACTGAGGCTCGTGACCGGACAACCAACCCATCAACTTCCTCAAATCATCATTCTCATCCTGCAAACGGTCAACGTAATGTGCAAGCTCCAAATTTTTCAATGCATGCATTTCACAGGTATAGCAAGATGTTGGCATGGGTTCCTTCAATTTAGCCTCGAGCGAACTAGTGTAAGCATGCATCTCATCAATCTTAGCATGCAAAACAGGGCAAGAAGTGCAAGCACCTAGCAAAGCAGGTCTAGACTTAAGTTCAGCCACTTCAACCCTAAGCACATCTAGTTCCTCACACTTGGAGGCATGCTTCTCCTTAAACAAAGCAAGATCAGCAAGGAATATGGAGCAATCAAGCACAATCATTCTCATCGAAACAACGGGGCTAGCCTTAAGCGAATCAATCTCAAGCTTGCTATCAAGCACCCGTGTCTCTAGCTCGGCCACTCTAGTCCTAGCATCCTCGAGTGAAGCCCTAAGCTCTTTCCTCATTTTCTTGGCCTCTCTAAGCATGTCATCACGGTTATCAAGCAAAGAGCCAAGCCTCTCATTCTCCCGGTGCAAGAAGGGAAGTTCATCACGCACCTCGTCGTCGGACTCGCAGTCCGAGTCGCTCCGTGTGCTCTTCTTCTTTGCCGGAGCTCGGCCGCCATGGTGCGAGAAGCCATCTCTCGCGAAGCGGCTCAGCCGCTCGAGGTTCTTGGACGACCTCTTGTTCTTGCGGCGATCTCCCTCGTCTTCGCCGGGGCTGCTCGAGCTCGAGGTGGAGTACGCGGAACTGGAGTCGACGTCGCTCGCTCCAACCATCGCTCGGGCCTTTCCTCGGCCCTCCTTCTTCCTCGATCGTCGCTCGTCCTTGTACTTGTTCTTGTGCTTGCTCTTGTGGTCGCGCCTCGAACGGTACTTGCCATCGTTCATCCTCGGCTTGTGCTTGTAGGCTGTCCTTGCTCTCGGCCTTCTCCCGGGCGGTCGGCGACGAAGTGTCCCGCTTGCCGCACCGAAAGCAGTGTCCTCGTGTTCCTCCTCATGTTCACGCGGTTCTCGTGCGGCCTCTCGAACCGCCTCATCAACGGCGCGCGGCTCGTCCTCTCCAAGGTCATCAAACTCCTCATCCGGCATAGACATCAAAGAGGAAAACGAGAACATCCTGGTGGATGGGTTAGAGTTAGTCTTTCCTTTGGAACCACCAACGATGGCAAGACTATGGGAGTCGGTCGGTCCCTCGAGCTTGGCGGTCATGCCCCTATCCACCTCGGCCGACATGAGCTTCGAGAACGGCTCGTTCACCGTCGGAGTATCATACCTCTCCGACTCGACTATGGCCTCGAACTTTCCGCCCCATATCGTACGATCCAAAGAGTGTAAGAGCTTGGATCGCTCTATCATGATCATCGTACGGGAGCACGTCCACATTGGCCCTCATGTTGTTCACCACCACCGTGAACCTGCGAAACGGGGCATCGATGGACTCACCGGGGAGATGAGTGAAGTTCTCGTACTCTCTCCGAGAGGTCGCATACAACCGTGCCCGAACACCGGGCGTTCCCAACATGAGCCTCCTTCAACACCGCCCAAATCCTACAAGCACGGTGCTCGGTGTGCACCCGATCGAACTCGGGGCGACACAAAGCACGAAACAAGTAGTCGACCGCCTTATTGTTGGCGTTGAATCGTCCCTCGACCCCCGGAGCAAGGAAATCCATCGGCGGACATAGCTTTGTGTCCACCGTGACATCCCAAAGCAGGTGACCCTTTCCGCGGAGGAACGCACCCATCCGCTTGCTCCACATCCGGTAGTTCTTGCCATCGAAGTGTGGAGGACCCGAACCCCGTTCCCGGTACGCCATCCTTGGATCTTAGACGGTTAGAGTCAACAAAGACACGAACCGGCTCGATACCACTTGAAGGACCGATACGGCGAACCGGAGAGGGGGGAGTGAATGGGAGCCGATAAAAATTCTTCTCGATGGAGATAAAAACTCCAACAAGACGAACACGGCTTCCAACGCACGTCTCCGACTTACTACCCAAGTTGGCCAAGCCCACGTAGCCACCGGAGTGCCACCGGACCTAGGAACCAACACACACGGCCTTCCGACTCGAGAACGCGGCGGAACAACAAACCCCGAGTCTACGGACCCACACCGATCGGACCGGTGAGCACCACCGGTTAGACCGGTCCCCGTTGGTGAACCCGAGCAACTTCCACTAAGTGGCTCTACACCGGTCGAGGCCGGTGAGACGCACCGATCGGACCGATGGCGACCGACGAAAAGCCCCCAAGGCACCAAACAGGCCAACCGACCACCAAACGGACCCAAACTCGAAACAGCAGCACCACGGGACAACAAAGAACACACCAAGACGCTCACCCGAGCGAAAACCCACAAGGGCTTGCACCGGTCAGACCGGTCAAGAGCACCGGTCAGACCGGTGTAGCACAGGCGCCTCGGGATGAACGGCACCCGCGGGTCAACTCCCCCAAATCCAAATCTCGATCTCCCGAATCGCTCCACGGACTTGAACAAGACTTTGGGGATATCAGGAACACCTCATGAGGAGTCCATAGCCAAGTTTAATCCCACCAAATCTCGTCCAAAAGGGAGGAATCGAAGAAATCCCGCCGAAAGCACTTCCAACCCAAGAACTCAAGAAACCCCAAAATCGAGCACCTTTTCTCACGGATTTGGGAGGGGAATCACAGCCCAAAGAACCACGAAGGGTTCCCACAAATTTCCCCCATCAAATCACCAAGAGAAAAGCCCCGAAAACACCCCAAAGAAATCACCGAGAAAGGGCTCCGAAAATCACCACCAAGAACAACCGGGGAAAACACATCCAAACCTTGAGGAACCACGCCGAATCATCTATACAAGAAACAAAGGTTCGTACAAGGTCTAGCAAGCCGCCCGATCATCCATCCCTCTCTACAAGATCTCTCCGTGAAGCTCTCTTGCTAGTCCTAAGGAAAACCTAGAGAAAATAGGTGGAAAATAGGGAAACTAATGAGCTAGGGTTCCAAGAGTTGGCTGCCATCCTCTCACCTCTTGGGTTATATGGAGGCAACCGAATGTCCAAAATACCCTTCTCTACTAACTAGGGATACATGCCCCTCAAGGGCGGATTTGGAATTCTTGATGTCTTCACCATCGGACGGATGCCCGGCGACCGCACCCTGCGTAGCCTCGACGCAAGCCATGCGATCCCGACGCGTGTCCTCCGCTTCGAAGTCTCGGACCGCTCGTCGCACACCGGCCGGACCGGTGCTCCTCACCGGTCGAGCCGGTCCCCACCGGCCGACCGGTCCGACCCACTCGGTCGACCCGGTGCGGTGCTGCCGCACCTCCGTCTTCGGTTCTCCGGTCTTGGCTTTGTGGAACCCGGTGGTTTTCTCGGTGAACCACCGGAAACCCCGCGAACTCGGTGTAGCCTCCGCCAATCTCCACTCATGACTTGGCTCCCACGTAGTCTCGGCTCGACCTTGGTTTTGAGGCTCAACCAAGAAACCGTCCACGACTTCATCTTGCTGTTCATGCCACCATGCGGCCCGCACTTGACCCCGCTGGCCACCGGGTCCCTCGAACAAAGCCTACTTGTCTTCTCCACACCTGGAGGCCTCACCGGCGACGACCTTTCGCGCTTGTTCTTCACCTGCACCAACACGAGTCAAGCCGCAACCTGCACCTGCAATACTTAGCCAAGAATCAGTCCACACAACGTTGTCAATCACTCATCACACAAGGAAGCGACCATCCACCGGTCCTCGAACCACACATGGTCCTCAGTGGGTACCAGGACCGACTACTCGGTGGGCCCCTGGGACTACCCGGCTTGCGCTTCACGGCACCTGAAGGCGTGGAGCACAAGGACTACATAGGAGTAGTACTCGGTTAGGGAGCTGTGCATGTTCCGCACTGTATGGAGGACTCCTAGACGTACTCGACTAGTACTCTTTCCCTACTCCGACTTGTAACCCTGCCTCCCGGACTATATAAGGCGAGGCAGGGACTGATCTCTAGGATCATCTCATCTCATACAACTCACGGCGCACTATTGCACCATCTTGTAATCGTGCCCAATCAATCCAGAGCTACGCAGCATACAGGACGTAGGGTATTACGCACCTCGCGGCCCAAACCTGTCTAAATTGTGTGCCACGTGTCTCTTCCTTCGAGTTACCGATCTCGGCGAGTCACATTCATCTACTTCGGGTACTCCCCTTAGAAGGTTGCCGGTCTAAAACACCGACAGCTAGCGCGCCAGGTAGGGGCTCTCGCCCGAGATCACATGGCGAACTCGACGGCTCCCATTTGCTTCAAGCCAACTGTCTCCTTCAACCGCGGCGACACCTTCGTGTTCGGCGCTTGGGTCTGCACCGCTGACGGCGCGGGTTCCTTCCAGCGCCGCCTCACCATGCCGCTCAACCCGAAGACTGGCCTCGTGACGATTCTAGAAGTCGTCACGGGCGAACTCGCCGGCAAATTCGGCGAAATTTCGCTCTTCAACCACCACGCTGACTTCGAGTTCGAGTCCGCTTCCAACTCGGACTCGACGTCGCCATGGGCCATCGCATGCGAGCCGGCTGCTCAGCCATCGCAGGCGGTCCCCTCACCCCACAAGCGCTCCGCGCGTGGCCCCCGCATCCTCAGCCGGGCTCGCACGGGGGCTCCCGCTTCGCGCCGGGCCGGCAAGGAGCCCATACCCGAGTACAGCTCTGACTCCGACGCCACCCCCGATCGCGCTCCGGACTCCAACCCCCTCTCCGAGTTCTACTCGAACCCGGACTACGAGTTCGACTTCGGGTCGGACCCTGAGGAGCCCGAGTCCGAGGACAACTCCACTGAGCTTCCCCTGTCAGGGCCAGCCTCTGGGCTGGTTATAACATCCACACCGGTCGGGAGATACATCTACTGGCCAGACCGCAAGCCCGCTGACCTGATAAGGGGAGACTCACGCTACGTCGCCTACATCGACTCGCTACCGTTCCAGGAGGGAACACCCCTAACCCAGGCTGACTCATGCACACCAACTGAGGTGGCACCCTCTGAGTCCAGCCTTGGCACCCCCGAGCGCCAAGTCTTCATGGCTGCCGGCGACACCCCAGAGCCTTCAGGCACGGCTCAGGACAAGTACCTGGAAGACATCTCCTCCGACGAGCTCTCTGCTGATGCTCCACCGAACGAGACACCAGCGGACAAAGACGCTCGACGTGAACGTAACCGGAAGCACAACGAACGTCGTCGGCGCCTCCGCGACAACTTCCCCATCCGCAACCTTGCGGAAGCTCTTGAGGCGGTCGAGAGCAGAGTACACACTACCCCCGAGCAGTGCCTTATGTCGATCACAGCGTTCACACGACAGGCTCAGGGCATACGCGCTGGAGAGGTCATCGCCAAGCTCGGTGAAGAAGCCTACTTCATGCGGGTCGACAACAGGGTCAACCAACCTCCTCCAGCCAGACCCCGCGACAACGAAGCTACTAGTCGCAGCGCCAACAACGGTCCCAACCGTACTCGAGCTGACCTCCCAGCCGAGCCAAACCGTCGTCGCTCCAACACCGGCGGACCTTCACAGCGCGACCACAGCAACCGAGAAGTCGCCCCTCACCGTGCTCCGGCCGGCGGGGGCGGCAATGATCCCGACGGCGGCGGCAGCGACGGCGGCAACTCCAATCACGGGGCCAACAGGAGGGTTGGAGGCGGCGGCAGCCGAGGCGGTCGAGGCCACGCGAATAGCCACGCCTCCGGCGCCTCGCAGGGCGGCTACGACGCTCGCCAGAAGATTGAAGAGCTACGGCGGAAGAAGTCGAACACCGCAGCTGAGGGCGATGGCTTCCCCGCTTTCTCACCCCGACTTCGCAACTTGCTCCTCCCCGACAAATTCAAGCCTTTGGGGATCACCAAGTACGATGCGAAGCAGGATCCCATCCAGTGGCTCAGGTGCTACGCCCTCTCTATCGAGAACGCTGGCGGCAACAGCAACACCAAGTGCCTCTACTTCTCCTTCTGCCTGGACCAAGCACCACTCACTTGGCTCGAGTCGCTGGATAAGCACTCGATCGTCAAGTGGGACCAGATGAAGGAGCAGTTCACAAGCAACTTCGCGGGCGCCATGGGCCGATCGGGTACTCGCATGGACCTGGCCATGATCAAGCAGGAACAAGGCAAGACCCTCCGCAAGTACATGCGCCGCTTTTTCGACAAGTGCGCTATAGTCATCGACGTCACTGACAAGGAGGTCATCGACCTCTTCCAAGACGGACTCTACCACCGCCGCACCTTCGAAGACTTCGGTCGTCGCCGTCCCAGGTCCATCCCCCACCTCAAGGACATGATCATGTCCTGGGTGGATGAAGAAGACAAGGCCAATGCCAAGTACGACGCCATCCGTGGCAAGACCAAGCAGAACCAGGGCGGCGGCAGCGGCAGCAACGCGAACCAAGGCGGTCGCAGCAGCAACAACAACAACAACAACAACAACAACAACTACTCGGGTCCCAACCGCAAGGGCAAGCCAGACAACACTGTCGCGGCTATCCAGCGCCCTGCGAAAGGGAACTCGAAGAATAACTCCAGCGGTTTCATAGACCTGCTAAAGGAGAAGTGCCCGTGGCATCCAAATGGCAACCACACCACCGAACAGTGCTACCAACTCAGGCACGCACTCAAGGAGACGCCAGAGCCACCGCACCCTCATGATCAAAAGGGCAAGAAGAAGGACGGCGACAACAACGACTTCCAAGAGCCTGACAAGACCGTCAACGTCCTCTTTAGCGGATTGCCCAGCAGGCTGGAGCAGAAGGCTACCCGCCGTGAAGTGATGTCCATTGAGCCAGCGGTCCCGACTCCTCTCAGCTGGTCGGAGGTACCCATCACCTTCTCTCGCGCGGATCAATGGACCAGCTTCTCTGAACCAGGACGGTTCCCCCTCGTCCTGAAGCAAGTGGTGGCGGGCTCCAAACTCAACAAGGTGCTCATCGACGGTGGAAGCGGGCTCAACGTCCTCTTCACCAAGACCTTGAAGAAAATGAAGCTCGACATCACTCATATGCTCACCAAGAGCAACATGCCCTTCTACGGCATCGTCCCCGACAACGTGGCTATTCCACTGGGCTCAGTGGTCCTGCCAGTTACCTTCGAGGCATCTCGGAACAACTATCGTACCGAGTACATCAAGTTCGAGGTCGCAGACTTCGAGACCTCCTACCACGCCATCCTCGGCAGACCGGCCATCGCCAAGTTCATGGCGGTGCCCCACTACACCTACTTGGTACTCAAGATGCCAACCCCAGCCGGTGTACTCTCCCTCCAAGGGGACCTGAAGATCTCCCATGACTGCGACACAGAAGCCGTGGAGATCGCCTCCACAAATCAAGTACCCAACGCGATGATGGAAGTCTACGCCGCGTCGAAGAAGCTTGCTACAAGTGAACTCGACATCCCAGAGAAGTCGACAGCGCCAACAAGCCTCAGCCACCTGAGGAGGTACTCGTCAAGACGATCGACCTTGGAACAAAGCGATCCCGGCAAGACCACCACCATCGGGGCAGGCCTCGACCCAAAATAGGAAGACGCGCTCATCAGCTTCCTTCGGGCTAACCGCGACATCTTCGCGTGGAAGCCAGCGGACATGCCAGGAGTGCCCAGGGAGCTGATTGAGCACTGCCTCAACGTCGAACCTAAGGCCACCCCCAAGCGACAACACCTCCGACGCTTCGCCGACGACAGGCGGGATGCCATCAAGAAGGAACTCGCCAAACTACTCGTGGCTGCCTTCATCAGAGAAGTCTTCCATCCTGAGTGGCTCGCAAACCCCGTCCTCGTCCGCAAGAAGAACTCGAACGAGGGGAGGATGTGCGTCGACTACACTGACCTCAACAAGCACTGCCCCAATGACCCTTTCGGGTTGCCGCGGATTGATCAAGTCATCGACTCCACGGCGGGCTGCGACCTGCTCTGCTTCCTCGACTGCTACTCCGGGTACCACCAGATCGCGATCAAGGAAGAAGACCAGGAGAAGACTCCGTTCATCACCCCGTTAGACGACCATGTCCTTCGGGTTGAAGAACGCTGGCGCTACCTACCAACGAGCTATCCAGGCCTGCTTCAAGAGGCAGCTCAACAAGAACGTCGAGGCCTACGTGGATGACGTGGTCGTCAAGACCAGAAACTCCAGTACCCTCATCGACGACCTTGAAGAGACCTTCGCATCACTGCGCGAGTACGCCGGAAGCTCAACCCGAACAAGTGCGTCTTCGGCGTACCTTCGGGGAAAACTACTCGGCTTCATCATCAGCCAGCGCGGCATCGAAGCCAACCCAGAGAAGATCTTCGCCATCACCAGCATGCGAGCTCCCACGAGCATCAAAGATGTCCAGAAGCTGACAGGGTGCATGGCGGCGCTGAACAGATTCATCTCGAGGCTAGGAGAACGGGGACTTCCCTTCTTCAAACTACTCAAGCATCAAGAGAAGTTCGTGTGGACTCCAGAGGCGGATCAAGCCCTTGCCTAGCTCAAGGACTTCCTATCAAAGCCACCAATCCTCACGGCTCCTCACAAGGGCGAGCAGCTACTGCTCTACCTAGCTGCGACTACTCATGTGGTCAGTACTGCCATCGTTGTCGAGCGGCACGAAGACGGCCACGCCTATCCAGTCCAGCGCCCAGTCTACTTCGTCAGCGAGGTTCTATCAGAGTCCAAGGCCCGCTATCGGCTCGTGCGAAGCTGCGTACGCGGTACTCATCACCTCGCGGAAGCTACGACACTACTTCCCGGCGGTACTCGATCTCCGTCGTCACCGAACTACCCGCTCGGCGACATCTGCGGAACCAAGATGCTCTTTGGAAGAATCTCCAAGTGGGCGGTCGAGCTCGGCGCCCTCACTATCGACTTCAAGCCACGCACAGCCATCAAGTCGCAGACACTAGTCGACTTCATGGCAGAGTGGCGGGAAAACCAGCTACCTACTCCCACCGTGCGACCAGAGCATTGGTTGATGTACTTTGATGGCTCACTCAACCTCAAGGGCGCAGGTGCAGGGGTACTCCTGATCTCTCCAGCGGGCGAACAACTCAAGTACATCCTGCAGATCTTCTGGAAGGTCTCAAACAACGAAGCCGAGTACGAAGCTCTCCTACATGGGCTCCGCCTCGCGGTTTCATTGGGCATCAAGCGGCTACTAGTCTACGGCGACTCCGCAGTGGTCATCAACCAAGTCAACTAGTCCTGGGACCGCAACAAGGAGAACATGGACGCCTACTGCCTAGAAGTCCGCAAGCTCAAGAACAAGTTCTATGGTCTCGAGTTCCATCACATCGTCCGCGACAACAACGTCGCAGCGAACGTCCTCTCGAAGCTTGGATCCACCCGCGCTCAAGTACCAGCGGGCGTCTTCGTTCACGAGCTTCACGCGTCATCCATCCCGGAGCCGGCGCCACCGACCACTGTCCCAGCCCATCAACCGAGTGGGCGGGAGGTCGGATGATCGACGTGGTCGGAGGCAACCCTTCATCGATTACCTCGGCGAGCGAAGGTCCCCCTCCGACAAGAACTCGGGCCGAGCGCTCGTCCGCCGCGCCAAGCCCTACATCCTTGTCGGAGACAAGCTTTACAAGCGGGGCGCATCTTCCGGAGTACTCATGAAGTGCGTCCCTCGTGAAGAAGGCAAGGACATCTTGGAGGAGATCCACAAGGGCGTCTGCGGCAACCACGCGTCCTCACGCACGTTGGTCAGCAAGGCCTTCCGACGAGGTTTCTACTGGCCCACAGCTCTAGGCGATGCCGAAGAACTCGTCAGGAGGTGCCAAGTATGTCAATACTTCGCCAAGCAGCAACACGTCCTAGCCTACAAGCTAGTCACCATACCGCCAACCTGGCCCTTCGCTTGCTGGGGGCTCGACATGATTGGCCCACGCAAGCTTGCGCCGGGAGGATTCAACGAGGTGCGGTGGCTATCGACAAGTGGATCGAGGTCAAGCCGGTCACATGCCCCAAGGCTGACAGAGTACTCGACTTCCTGGACGAACTCGTACATCGCTACGGACTACCCCACCGCATCATCACAGACCTGGGCTCCAACTTCAACAACCACCCGTTCTGGGAGTACTGCGAGAACAGCGGGATCGACGTCTGATACGTCTCAGTTGCCCATCCACGGGCCAACGAACAAGTCGAGCGCGCCAATGGGATGGTGCTCGACGCTCTTAAGAAGCGGCTACACGACGCTGCTAACTCCAAAGGGGGTAAGTGGATCAAGGAACTACCCAACGCACTCTGGGGGCTACAGACTCAGCCATCCAAGCCAACGGGGCAATCCCCCTACTTCCTGGTATACGGCTCCGAAGCAATCCACCCTGCCGACGTCATATGGAACTCGCCAGCAGTGGAGCACTATGACGCAGGCATCTCAGAACACAGCAAACGAGTTGACATCGACAGCCTCGAAGAAGCTCGCTGCGCTGCCCTCGTCCAGTCAGCAAGGTACCTAGAGGGTATCCGACGCTACCATGATCGGAACGTCAAGGAACGCTCCTTCAATGTTGGTGACCTCGTCCTCCGCCGTATCCAGAACACAGAAGGACTACACAAGCTTAGCTCCCCTTGGGAAGGTCCCTTCACCGTTGCAAAGGTGACCGGGCCGGGCTCCTACCGCCTCCAAACACTTGAAGGCGAAGACATCACCAACTCGTGGAACGTCGACCAACTCTGTCGATTCTACGCCTAGTCTACACGACTACTCCGGGGTTCAAGTCTACACGACTACACCAACACCCCACCGCCGTAAGCGGCCTCTGGGTCCTGGCTCCAGTCTCCGGACTTCTCCTCTCCAGGCTCCAGCCTACACGGCTACCTACGGACCACCCGGGCTGCGACGAGCGTCAAGGACTCTAGCGACGGTCTACTAAGAGACCACACTCCAAGATCCGGCCCCTGCACGGCTACCTACGGATCTCATTGGCCGCAAGCGGCTACCCGCTCCGGCTCTACTCGGTATGGCGGCCTCACGGTCCAAGCGACTACTCTGTAACTACGGCCCTGGCCATCCAGGTGTACTTCTTCAGTAATAAAGTTTGATCGTTCATCAACTTCTTTACTGTCTACTCCCTACAACGGGACCACTACTGCCGAGTACGACTACTCGCATCCACTCCACGATGGGGCTCCGCACTCTGAGATCGCGGCTACGAGTACTCATTGCTGGAAATTTTCTTTCATTGATACTTAAGCAATTCATTACAATTGTTTTTTGTACAACCCTGGCTACTAGCTATCTATTACAGGGCTACTGGAGGTTAAGCTTCTCGGCTACTTGCTCCGCGATGGGAGCCATCTGCTCCAGCAGCTCTGCATACTGCTCATCAGTGCAGTTGGCGGCTACTCCGCCGGCGACTACTTCCACTGGGGCCTTCGGGAAGTATGACTTCATGAAGGCCAAGACCTACCTTCGGATCGACCTCTCCATGTGCTTCACGTAGGCAGCCAGCCGGCTTGGAGCTTCCTTGAGGCGATCCATCAGTGGAGCAATCTTGGGGCCGCCCGAGTGCGGCACCAGGAGCCTTGCGATCGGCAGTGCGGCTTCCTCAAGCTCCTTCAGCTGGGCTCGCAGTGCCTAGCAGTCTTCATTCAACTTCTGCAAGGATTTGTAGCAGTTGACGAGATCGCGGTCAGAGGCAATCCGGAGCTCCATGTGCTTCTCGCACTCGAAGGCAAGTTCTTTGTAGTCGAGCTCGAGTACCTGGCGGGCTTCTTGCTCCCGGTAGAAGAGGTTCTTCATGCTCGTCTCCGAGGACTTTAGCTGCTCCACCTGGCCCTCAAGCTCTGCAACACAGCAACACAACAGCGGGTCAGAGACTCCTCAACCTCCAACAAATACCCGACAAGTTTAGCGGCATACCTTTGTTCTTGTTGCGGAGGCCCTTATTCTTCCGCACCAAGTCATCGCCCTTGGCCTGCAACTCTTGGACGTTGTTGTGGTATTTGGCGAAGGCGGCGTCGAGCTTCGACTGCATGGCAGCCGCGTGCTTCTGTGACTTCACAAGTTGATCTTCCAGCGCCTCAGCCCGGAGCACCACGTCACCGTAGCCTTGCAGCATATTTGACTTGTCGCGAGACCTCTCCGCAACGTCCTGCACAGACAACTCAAGTCAAAAGAGTACTCAACAAACAGAGGATTGACTACTCAGGAGTTACGGCTACTTACCTTCATCCACTGCTCGGCCTGGCGGATCGCCTCCAGGTGCTTCACCACCGTCGCAGGCTCGACAAGATCATCTGCAAGCAGCTCTATCCCGCCGCGACTACTCGCGGTGGCCTTCATCATCGGCGCAGAGCGGATGGGCTCTGCGTCCTAGATCTCCGGGGAGCGGATAGCCACCTCCAGAGCGACCTCTGGCGACGTGATGACCCCCTCTCCCCCGGCCGCCACAGCGGCCTCCTCGACGACTTCTTCCATAGGCTCGAGGGCTACTCCCGCAGCCTCCGGGGCCTCTGGTGTCGACTTCTGCATTGGCACCCCCGCAGGGATGTCACTGCCTTCAGCCTCAGCACCTGTCAAAGAGAGGACAAGTGCATCAGCAATTACGACTACTCCTCGAGGAGCTCCATAGCTTCAGAAGAGTACTCACCTTCGACTACGCTGGCCTCCGGGAGCGGCGCTTCGGTGGCGGCGACTCGGGCACCGCCCGGGGACGCGGGAGTGGACTCCTCTGTGGGCGGCGCGACTTCTTCCGCCACCGCTGATGAGGGCTCATCCCCCTCCCGTGACGGTCCGTGGATTTCCTGCAGAAGCACACACAATTGGTCGTCAGTCAACCTCGACTACTACAACAAGTACTACTCGCGAAGATGCAGTACTTACAAGTTCGACCGGACTATTGTCACGGCGGGCGCGCCAAGGATGCTTGGCGATATCGACCAGTCCACCCTCGGCGAGCGCCTCCTCCTGCGCCCCTGCGGCTACCGCCTCCTCCACAGCAGCGGCGGCCGGCGCGCACCCTCTCGGGCGCTCCCGAAGCCACCACCTCTTCAACGGCGGCGGCTACAGGCTCCGTGCTCCCTTGTGGAGCAGGGGGCTGGCGCTCTAGCTGCGCCAAGAGCTCCTCGACAGTGGGGGCTGGACTACGACTTCCAGTTGGCTCCCCCACCGTGTCCCACACGCCTTCGTCGCCCTCTTCGACGGGCTCCGTTGGCGGCACCTCCTGCATACAAGGAAGACTACTTCATCAGCAAGGGTACTCGCACGATGGGGTACTCGACTACTCTAGTCAAGATATCTTACCTCCTGAGGCGTGGTCTCCGATACCTTAAGCTTCTTCGTCACCCGCTTCCTGGCGGGGTTGCGCGGCTTCCGTGGCGGCGCAGCCAGGCTAGCCTCCAGGCTAGTCGGGGGGGTCTTGCACCAGAGGCACATGAGGTAAGCCTGGGCGGCTAAACCTCGATCGCAACTGAAAACGGTCCTGCAACGCCTCGTCGTCGTCGTCTTCATCGTCGTCGGAGGTGTCCTCCACGATGACGGTGTCATCGCCTGCACCGACTTCTCGCCGCTCTTTCTCCTTGGCCTCCCCCTCCTTCGGGATCTCGATCCCACTTGGGGGCGGCTGCGGCTCGGAGATGAACTTCTTCAAGTCATCCTGCAAAGGCACAAGACGTCAGCAAGTCTACACCAAGTAATGACTACTCGACTAAGGGAGTACGACTACACACCTCATTTGGCGGGCGCGCGGCGGAGTACTCCTAGACAGGGCACGCCGTGTACGACGGCATATCTTTGAAGATCCGCGACAGCCTCTAGATGATGTCGCTATCGTCCAGCTCGCCTCCGGGCATCCGCGACGTGTCGTCGTCGCCGGTGTACTCGAAGCCCAAGGTGTCTCGAGCCATCAATGGCTGCACCCTCCGCTTCATGAAATTGAAGGCCACGTGCTCGGACCTCAGTCCCGCTTCCCTGAGCACCTTGATGCGTGCCAGCAGCTCGGGAAGCTGGATCCCCTCCTACATGGTGGGCTCCGTGTTCCACCACTTGTGGTGCCTGGGCTGCCGTCCGCTCGGCTTCGGCAGGCCAGGGTGGTGGTTCGTGATGTAGAACCACCTTGTCTTCCAGTTAGTGTTGGAATCGACAAGCTTATACGCCAGATACTGCTCCGCGGCGTCTTCTATCAACTGGATGCCGGCTCCTCCGACTACCCTTGGGTTGGTGGCACTTGGCTGCGGCTTGACCCGGAAGAACTTCCGGAAAAGGATCCAGTGCGGCTTGATCCCAAGGAAGGCCTCGCAGAAGTGCACAAAGACCGCGGTGTGGAAGACGCCGTTGGGGTTCAGGTTCAGGTACTCGACTCCGTAGTACCCGAGGAGACCCTTGAAGAAATCACTGGCCGGGAGCGCAAGCCCGCGCTCCACGAACCGCGCGAACATTGGAATCTCATCTTCGGCCTTCTCCATTGGATATGGATCTCCAGCAGCGGCCCTCCACATGTCGACCTCCTTCTCCAGGATGAACCCGCCTCGGCAGAGGGCCGGCGGATCCTCCGTCTTCACCTTGGATTTCTTCCACTCGCGGCTTGGATCAGCCCGCGGTGGAGACATGGGCGGCGCTACTCCGGTGGCCGCTGCGGCGGCCTCCTTGCGGCCCCTCTTCTTCCTGGCGGCTTTCGACGACTTGGATGGTGACGGCTTCATTCTCCAAGAACAAAGCGTCTTCACGCGCATCCGCTGGGGGGCTACCCTAAAAGCTTTGGGTGGCGGCGCACTTGGATCTACTACGGCGGCAGCGTGCGCTGGGAGTAGATCTACCTCAGATCGAAACGGAATGGCTACAGCTCGAATGGGTGAAAAACCCTAAGGGATTTGGTTTCTATTTATAAGCCAAACTGGCTCCGCAACGGCCGGATGGCTAAGTTCACGCGCAGCTGACCCCGCGGCTCAGCGTGACCCTTCGTATTCTACTAGTCGACGCGCCTCACCTCGGGGGCTCAGCTACTTCTACTCGACTACCTGGGAAGCGGCTAGTCTCAAGAGCATCTCAGGACACATTCTTCAAGATGACCCTTCAATTCGAGAGAAAGTACTCGACTCAAGGCTCGGGGGCTCCGTGCCACGTGTCCTTCGGTTTTTCTCTCGGATTCTTCGGGATTTTCTTGTCAAGACTTCAGATGGACCCTCGGTCGAGCCTCGCGGCTCAACCTAAGGCTCGGGGGGCTACTCCATATGGAGTGCGATTTTGCAATCGCACCTCCATATCGACTCCGACTTCAAGACAAGACAGGCGGCTTTTGAAGACATTCGAAGGCGGTGCTCGAGGACGCTTGGGACTACTCGAGAAGACTTCAAGATTGCTCAAACATCGGTGGGAGTACATTCCGGCCTCGGGATGCTTCGACTACTCTTGAGGACTTTTGACTTGTAGCACTCAGGGACGCTTGAGGACTACTCGTTAAGGCCGTCAAGACTACTTGAAGCTATCCTTCTCGACTACAAAGTACTCAGGGGCTTTTCGTATGGACCTCCCTGGGCCCACTACCTCGGTGGGTACCAGGACCGACTACTCGGTGGGCCCCTGGGACTACCCGGCTTGCGCTACACGGCACCTGAAGGCGTGGAGCACAAGGACTACATAGGAGTAGTACTCGGCTAGGGAGCTGTGCATGTTCCGCACTGTATGGAGGACTCCTAGACGTACTCGACTAGTACTCTCTCCCTACTCCGACTTGTAACCCTGCCTCCCGAACTATATAAGGCAAGGCAGGGACCGATCTCTAGGATCATCTCATCTCATACAACTCACGGCGCACTATTGCACCATCTTGTAATCGTGCCCAATCAATCCAGAGCTACGCAGCATACAGGACGTAGGGTATTACGCACCTCGCGGGCCGAACCTGTCTAAATTGTGTGCCACGTGTCTCTTCCTTCGAGTTACCGATCTCGGCGAGTCACATTCATCTACTTCGGGTACTCCCCTTAGTAGGTTGCCGGTCTAAAACACCGACAATTTGTGTGTGTGTGTGTGTGATTTTGCATCTCAAGAGACATGCTTGTGTGATTATCTCTGTGCAGTACAATTTTTTTGTATGATTTACCTACTCACTTGCAAAGCTTGAAGAACAAGCCGACGAGGGCTGGCTAATCTGTGTCTCTTTTGATGTAATCTGATCGGATGTCGTATATCTTGCCCATGACAAAGGCGACGCAGGTTCGTTAGTCCTTGTCTCTTGCTTGTAACAAAGGCAACGCGGGTTCATTAATCCTCGTATCTTACCCATAACTTAGGCGACGTGGATTGGCTAATCCTCGTCTCTTTGATATTACGTCCGTTACTGAACTGAAGCAGAATATAAACAGAATATATATAGTATCTTAGGCAGAATATATTATAAGCAGGATTCAAATTCCACCACATCCCATATATTACAAAAAGGATTGAAATTCCACCAATACATCACATCCTTTATATTACAAAACAGATTCCATTTCCACCAATAGACACATCCTCTGACATTACAAAAAGGATTCAGCAGAAACCAGGCTTGCTTTTTTCCTCTGTTTCTATATATGGATTTTTCACTATGGTCACTTCACAAGTACGGTGTTTTGTTAGTTCCCAAGAGTTGGGGCTTGTATGAAGTGTCAAAGGATGGAATTTCATCAAACTGGTTGTATTCCTCCTCCTCAACAATATTTTCAATCCCAACAATCCTTTTTTTCCAGGCATAACCCCAGAGCAATTCTTCTTTCCAAAGTCAGGTACATAGAACACTTGCTCAACATTGTTGGCGAAGACAAACGGTTCGTTTTTGTAACCAAATACCCGGAGATCAACACTGACATAACCATATTTGTCCTTGCTCACAGCTCTCTTCCCATTGGTGACCTATTTACACCGAAACAAGGCTATCTTCAATCCTACATAATCAAGCTCCCATATCATTTATATTTGACCATAATATGTTTATGTCTCTGTGTCATCATCATCATGACTGTCTGTCTCCGTACACGCACACCACTATTTTGATAGACGCTCTTTTTATCCTTAGTCATGGTGTAGAACGTGTATCCATTGATATCCATTGCTTCGTATCTTGTAACAGTGAACAATGGCCCTGCTGCTAGATTCCTTATCTCGTCGTTAATTACAACATTATTGCTGCATGTCTTGACATAATCTCGGAGCCACCTACTGAAACCTTTCATGTGCATCTTTGCAAGCCAAGCCCTACCACGGTTAGGGTTGTCTTCGCGTAGTTATCGTTTGTGCTCATTGGCAAACGGTGTAATTAGGTGCAGCTGTTGTATCACGGTGAAATGAGCCTTTTGGAAGGGATCTGCATCTGGAGTGATTGACCTTTTCCCCATGGTCCCAACACCTGAAAGACTACCTTCATGCCATGAGCGAGGCACACCAATGGGGTTTTGTGGGTCCATATAACAAAAGGCCCACTCCACTACTTCGATGGTCCCGTAGCCACGAACAATGGCTCCCTCCAGAAATAACCGGTTATCCACCAGTGATTTCAGGAATCCATAGAACCTCTCATATGGAAACATTTGATGATGGTAAGATGAGCCAAGGAACTAGATTTCCCTCGCGAGGTGTGCTGTTAGATGTAGCATGAGATCAAAGAATTATGGTGGGAACGTAGCTTCAAGCAGGCATAGGGTCTCGAAATGCCTCCTCTCCAAGTCCAATAGTTTTTCCTCATCAATCACTTTCTGTTATATTGCAATGAAGAATAAACACAAGCTCGTGACCGCGTCGCGAACCAGTTTTGTCTTGATACCTTTAAGTGAAACGGGAAGAATAGCTGTCATCAACACATGGCAATCATGAGATTTCATCAAGTTGAAATTCATTTTCATGTCCTTCACTGACACTAGCCTCTTGAAGTTTCATGAGTAGCCTAAAGGTACTTTCAAATTATGCAAAAACTGACAGAATTCTTCTCTCTGCCTTTGTCAAGGTGGTTGCAGCAACGGGAAGGTTCGTCCCTGTCTTTGTTTCCTCTGCATAGAGCTCCGACCTAATGCCCAGCTCTTTAAGATTCTCCCTTGCATTTGTATGATCGTTTCCTTTGGACCTCTGTTGTAGCAATGTTCCACAAGTAGCTTCACACACATTCTTATTGATGTGCATGTTGTCAATGAATGACGCACATCCAACATCGGCCAATACTCTAGCTCCCATAGAATTGATTTCTTGTTCCACATTCCTTCTTCTTCTTCACTATCTTGTTTCTTTCTTTTGCCAAGGGTTTTTCAATCAGTTTGGGTAACTCCTCGACAGCTTTGATGCCCTTGACTTTCAAGTGGACCAGGTCTCTAGTCACATGCAACAGCGCCTCTCGGTTCTCATTTTCCCCATTAAATTGACAATCCATGGCCTGGTATGGATGTTTCTTCCTGAGGAAATGACGGTGCCCGATAAAAACGTATTTCTTAGAATGTCTTAGTTATACTGTGCGAGTATCTTCCAAGCAGTGTGGGCAAGCTGCACCTTTCCTTTTACTCTGGCTAGAGAGGTTGCGATGAGCCAGGTTGTCGTTGATGGTGGTGAACAACATGCCATGCATTGTGAACTCTTCACGCTTGAACTCATCCCAAACATCCAGCACACCAGGCTTCCACAATATCTTCAAGTCATCAACTAGTGACCTCAAGTAGACATCAATAGGGTCGCTAGGTTGCTTTGGCCCGGAGACCAATAATGTCAGCATCATATATTTCTGTTTCTTGCATAGCCAGGGTGGAAGGTTGTACAACGACAACACGACAGGACAGGTGCTATGTGTTGAGCTCTAGTTACCGAATGGGTTCACGCCATTTGAGCTCATAGCAAACTGTATGCTCCTTGCGTCGTCAAACAATGGGAAGTGGTTATTAATGTTACCCCATAGCGCTGCATCTGCGAGGTGCCTAAACTTGCCATATTTCTTATAATTAAGCTCCTTTCGGTCTTCGTCATGCCAATGCAAGAGTTGGGCCTCCTTTCATATGTCGAACCATCTTGCCAGCCGAGGAATGATGCAAAAATACCATGCCACCCTCACAAGAGCCCCTCTGTTAGCCTTCTTCTTCTTGCCTCTGATCTCGCCGAGCTCGTTCTCGCATGGACTTTTTCAACGTCTATTCCCAGAGGACAAATTATCGTCTTCGCCTCATAGACAGACTCTTCTATTTGGTTTCGTTCAGGTAGCATGTCTCCAAGCACATCCAATAGATGTTTGAAACTTTTGTTGCTCCAACCATGATTTGCCTTAAGCTGCAAAAGTTTTAGATCACTAGAATGGCGAGAGTACTTCTGGCAATCAGGATAGAGGGGTTTCTTTGAATCTTTAATGAACTTATTCAGCCTTGCTAATTCAGAAGGTGATAGAGGGGTTTCTTTGAATCTTTAATGAACTTCTTCAGCCTTGCTAATTCAGAAGGTGTGTATACTCGTTGAAACTCAACATCCCGCAACATTTGATCAACATTGTGCACACGTTCCAACACCTCACCATAATCGAAGCCCCTAACTTCTTGACTAGTGATATCCTCAGGCCTCAACACATTTGGTGGGAATAATGGATCATTTCCCTCAAAACGTCCACTGTCATCAAGGTCTTCATCATGGTCGGTAGCATGGTGTCGCACTTCACCTTCATTTTGGCAACCTGCTTCGAGTTATTAAGGCCTTCCTCACCATGGTTATTCCAACACGTGTAATTTCTTGTGAAACCACGTGTAACCAAATAATAAAAAATGATTTCCTGTTGTTCGATTTTCTTATGGTTGAGACAATCTATACAAGGGCAAAGCATTGCTTGAACACCACAGTTTCTCATATCCGCCTCTACTTGATTTAAAAAACCATTGATCCCACTTAAGAAATTCTCCCAATCTTCTTGGGGCTGCCTATACATCCAAGCCCGAGCAGCACACGCCATATGCATTCCATACACCACATGAGCATAATTCATCACACAAAATTAAAACTGATAACACACAATAGGATTAGGGCAACTAAAGAATTTCAATTTAAGGGGCAATTAATTTCCACCTTGACGATGACTTTCTATGAGGCGAGCGTGGCTGCGAGGAGATGGATCGGAGGCGGCGTCACGGCCGCGGTGACAACACGGAGGACAGCGCAGTCGATGTCCATTAGCCCCTTTCGCCGTCGCGCATGCGACCGGCCGGCCTGCTGCAGCATCGACTTTCTGAGGAGAGAAATTAAGCGTGATCCCCAGAGCGCACGCAGCTGGCGGCGGTGAACGGGACCGGCCGGCAGGGACATCTGAGCCCACAGATCGAGCGAGTGACCTTATGAGGAGAGAGAGAGTGAGTGTTGTTGTCGGAACAGGAGTGGCCTTCTGTGGAGAGAGAGCAAGTGGTGTCGGAAGGAGAAGACATAGACTATCAATAACAACGTGCGTCTCCGATGTGAAAAAAGGCGACCCTGGGTGGCAATCAAAGGAGATGAGTCCTAAGACACGAGACACATCCAATTTGGTCGTGAGCAAAGGAGACACATCCTACAATCTTGCGTCTCTAGTACAAATTTATCGGTAACGGACTTTATAGCATGTTAATAATACGACAGCAATCAGTAACGGACTTAAGCAGCCCGAAACTGATAGGGCATTGATCGGTAATGGACTTTACAAGCCCGTTACCGATAGGTTTAACATTTGTAACAGGCTCTATTTAACATCCGTTACAAAGAAATTATGTAACGAGCGTTTAAGAAGCCCGTTACCAAAAGTCCACATTGGTACCTAGCGTTGTGGAGGCCAACCCCGGGGTCATCCTGGCGCGCTTATAGGTAACGAGCGCCAAACAACAACCGTTACAGATGTGGGTGGATGTAATAGGCGTTAAGGGCCCATTACAAATGCCGCATGACCTATTCGAGGTTTTCACGTAGTGAACCCGAATACCACCGGGTGAAGTTCTACAATGGTAATACGTGCGCTTGTGGACCTTCTGTGATCGTGTGTTTTAGCAAAAGATGTTCCCTAGCCTCGTTTCTAGAGGTGTAAACCCGATAGTGATGCTTGTGAGTGCCTCGAGCATTCCTGGCCCCACCACCATAAGTGCAACCTTAGTGGTGAGGCTAAGGAGCGTCAACAAGCATTTCTGGCGTCATTGTCGGGGAGGCAATAGGCATAATATATCGTTTAAACATAGTGGTAGAATTATCAAGCTTCGGTGAACTGCTATTTACGCGGGTTTACCCTTGCTCTACTCTCGTGTACGCAGAGTAGTGCATGACCGGTTTCGACTTACCGTCCAACTTTAGCGACAATCCAGAGTGATTTGTGAGGAGAGTGCGACCCTGTGTCCTCATCCCTCAAAAGTTTCTCTTGAATTTAGTGACGAACACCATTGATCCCATAGACAACACCTCGTCAGCACCAATGGCCAAGACGACGATCCGTGAGTTTTCCACCTCCTCCAACACCAATGTCCCTACCGGACCGCACAGCAGTGGGAGACGGAAATTTCGAACTCAAGCCCGCGTTGATCAACATGGTGCACCCAAATCCGTTCTCCGGAAAGCCTAATGAAGATGCTAATGCACAACTCCAGCATTTTCTGGAGATGTGTAGAACTTTCACTATGCATGGAGTGACAGATGATGCAATCTGTCTTCGCATATTCCTGTTCTCATGGCTCGGGAAAGTGAAGAAATGGTTTTATGCAGAGCGAGATGCCATCAACACATGGGATAAGTGCTCAAAGGCATTTTCTCACAAAATTCTTCTCGTTGGGCAAAACCAATGCCTGTCGCGCAAGAATTTCAGGCTTCCAGCAGCAGAATGATGAGAGTATCCTGGAATCATAAGAACACTTCCAGGAGTACATCACCGTGTGCCCACACCATGGCATGCACGTGTGGTTTTTAATTCACACCTTCTATCACGGGCTCAAGCGTACTTCCCACAAACACATAGATGTAGCCGCTGGACGAGCCTTTTTCTCACTACAAGTACCTGCCGCTAAGTAATTGATCGAGAATATGGTGGTAAATCAAGGTTGGGATGGAGATCATCTCCAACCCTGTACCCTATGTACACCAAGTCGATGGAGCCGACATGCTCGCCGCTAAGATGGACCTCCTCATGAAGAAATTGGAGGCATCGAGCAACATGGAAACCACGAAGATTATGGACACTCACATGACGTGCGAGGTGTGCGGTAATGTGGGTTGCCCGGGAAATGATTGTCTCGAGATAAGGGAAGAAGCCAGCCTCATCAATAATGGCAACAGCAACGGGTTCTGCAACAACAACTACAACAATCAAAGGTCGAACTTGAGGCCCCACTTCCCTTTCAACAATCAAAATGGAGTAAGTATTCTAACAATTTCAATAATCAGGCTTCCATTAAAGATCTTGTCTTTGACCAAGATAGAATTAATGAGAATTTAAAATAGAAGCTAGGCTCCAATGAGAAAGTTCTTGAAAATTTAAATTCCACCATAGAATCCTTCACCACTGCTAAGAATCAGCTAAGCCTTAATAAAATGATAGAAACTCAACTTGCTCAGCTTGCTGCTTCTTTACCTTCTTCCGAGTCGGGTGGAATCCCGGGGCAACCTGAGCCTACCCGAGAGAATGTTAGCGCTATATCCACCAGATAGGGTAAGACATCTAGGAGAATGTATGCACCTAACCATGTAGGGATGCTTATACATCAAATCCAAGACCCATGGGACAAATCAGCAGTCCTGCACAAGAAAGACAACGGATATCGAGGCATCACATGCACGATCTACTACCAAAAGTTCAAGAATGCTCTTTGTGACCTTGGAGCGAGTGTCAACCTCATGCCCAAAGACATGTTTGAGGAGTTAGGATATCCGACCATCTCTCCGACAACTATGACAGTCCAACTTGCCGACTCATTGATCAAATATCCAGAGGGCATAGTAGAAAACCTCTTAGTGAACGTCAGAGGTTCATATGTTTTTGCAGATTTTGTGGTACTCGACACACAAGAAGAAATTCCGCTTATTCTCGAGCGACCATTCCTAAGAGATGTCAATGCAAGGATTGATGTTGGAGCCAGAAAAATCCAATTCCGCATAGGGCGAAGGAACATTCCAAGCGAAAGTTGGGAAACGTTACCAAGTGCAAGATGTGAAATCTAGGGGGTGGAGGAAGCCACGACCCCAATACGAGAAAGAGAAGGTAGCCCCAACCAAGCCCAAGGTGGATAGCCTCATTACAACAATGAGGAAGCATTGGGAGCAAGACAAAGCATTCAAATGGCGCCACCAACCCAAGAAGTCAAAGGCAATCAACAAGGCTAAGGGGGAAAAGAAGACGGAAATCAAGAACACCCCACCAAAGCCTCAACCACTTCAGCGCCACCGAAGAAAACAAAGAAGGAGTGGCGTGTGAAGAGGGTATAGTTCGAGTCTTCCACTCCGGGGCCGGGCGAACCAAAAATCAATTGAGCAAACGGAGGTGTCCCGCTCACGGACTATAAACCACGAGCCCTCACCAAGAGGTAAACCTGTATTTATCTCATATTTCACTTTCAAAATTTTATTTCGTGCATCAAGCATATTTAGATTTCAAATTTGTTTTCATCATTGCGTTAGTAAGTGAACAAGACATAAAAAAGAAGTTTTGGAGAATTTTGGTGATACAGCCGGACCTAGAGGTACGACCGTACCTCTCCTCGACAAAACTGTGGGAAGCAAATGCTTATGACCAAACCTAGGGTGTTGACTAGTATGATATCGTGAGACAATGTTGATTTTGCTCTATCTCATAGTATGGTGAAATCTCAGATGATTTCTTTTGAAAATAAAACAAGGCAAGTTTCTCAATGGTCTTATTACCTACCAATGCCATATGTCGATGTCAATGCATAAACTTTCTACATATGCTTGATTGTGACCCATTGAGTTTTGCCAAATTGTTGTGACCCTTGGTATAATCTTTTCATGCTTCCATGATCGAGATCATGTACACCTACATATACAAGCTAACTCCTACACCAAGAGTTACACAAAACATGCCATCCATCCACCAAAAATAAATACTCCAAAGTTCCAAAGAGATTTCTTTTCTTGTATTCTTGCAAAAGGATAGAGGGGTCATTGAGAAAAGTATATGCTCAAAAAGCAAAGGAAGAAAAAATGTGCTCCAATCACAGAGCATGTAAAAAGAAAAAAAAAAGTGAAGCATCACCCCCTCCAAAATAAAAGCAAGAGGAGAATCTCAAAGCAAGGAGTACTTACAAAAACAAACAAAAAAATATTCCACTCACTTGCACATGTCGATGAAGTTGCATTACTAGTTTTTTCTTGGATCCGGTCTTTGGCTCAACAACATCATGTGGCACAAGTGAGTCTCGTGCTTACCCTACCCAAAGCTCCACATACAAGCCATATAGTAGGAAGTTGAGGCTCGCTTAAAGCCTTTGGTGAGGTAACAAATACCACTTGAGCAATCAAGGGAGCCATCCGAGGAACCTCGTCTTTCTTTGCAAAATTTTCAAAAACTCCGAGATAGGATCCATAAAAAAAAGAAGGGTGAGAGATGCAAAGTCAAAAACCATTCTACTATTCAACCTCCAAAGCAAGGTGGAAAGCTACAAGCCCCACGGGTAAAGTAAGGCTAAGCTTCTCTCGTACCAATCTTTTCAAAATTGAAAGAAGAGCATGGAGTTTGTGTGCTAGTACTTGCCGAGCGATAACATCATGCAACTCCGGATCCGTCGAGGCCGAGTCTAGACTTTGCTCGAGGACGAGCAAACATTTATCTTGGGGGAGTTTGTTGACGGTCCTTAAAACAAAGATTCGACCGTCAAAACCTCGGGTTTCAGAGGAGTATATGGCAAGTTTCATGCACATTGGTAGTACTAATAAAGTTCCATGAGTTGTGTTGTGAATATCATAGGCAGGTACAAATTTTGGGAGAAATTGGAACCAACGTGTCACATGAGCAAGGCACGGCCGAACCACCTGGTCCGGCCGGCCCTGTGGGTGCGGTCGGCCTGGCAGGTGCGGGCAGCCCTGCCCCGTGGCTTGTCCCTGGTCTAGAGCACCTCCGCTCCCTCGGGCAATACTTGGACGAGCACGACTCACTGAAGAACGTTGGTTTGATCCAAAGTTGGAGGCGAGGATCAATAGGTCCACTTGTCCGGCCGCTCAACTGCCACAACCGTCATTCAGAGGCGATCTTAGGTACCCTTGAGCATAGGTGGTGCATCACACGGCATGGGGGTGGGCCGGTCGCACCTAGAGGAACGGCCGCACCTATCCATTCGCGCGCCGGGTGAAACCAACCCAAGGAGCCGACCTACAACCGCCTAAGGAGCAGTGATCAGGGGCGTCCAAGGAGAGAGGAAGTGGATCATATGCCGGCCGCACCTAATGAGCCAGCCACATCTAACATATTAACTACGTGAAAAACTCACTTTCTTAACGGGCATAATTGCCTTTAGTAATGGGCAAAGAGCCCGTTACCGATCAAGTGTTACAAATGAGCCAAGAAAGGTAATGGGAAGCACTACAAGGAACTATTTAATGTGCGATGGAATCCTGGTGATAGTTTCGGAAAACGTCACTGTTTTGTCTTGAGTCTAGATAAGCCCAGAGAAGCCCAGAAAATTGTGACATTTTTTCAATTATGTCACGGTTCGTCCCAAAACACTGTGTTCTTTATACAAATCCGCACGAACATAAATTAAAAAAATTTCATTTCCCATATGACCCAACAAATAAAAAATAGTCATATTTATGAATGGAGAAAATTTATAAATTGAAAAAATCAAAAAAGGTGAATAAATTGGGTGAAGCATGGCTTGAAAGGAAGACCTATGTCTTCAATCAACAACACCTTACCACTAGACTACTTCACAACTATTGCTTCCTCTTGCATTTGGATCTTTTTTTAATCTAAATCTAACCACAAGAGTACTGGGCCGCAAGCTGCTCCTGGCTTGCTGCACGCTAGGCTCGCTCGTGCGACTGGGCCATGCACGCTGGTCACGCTCTCTTAATGGGCCGCATGCTGGGCTTGCTCGCTTACTGGGCAGCGAGCGTTGTTCGACAAAAATATCCAAAAGAAGCAAAAAGCAGCAGCTGAAGGACTCGAACCCGCGCTGCTGGGTTTAGAAAGAGGATGCTCTGCCACTGAGATACAAGTGTGTTTGTAGTTAGAGGGCTGACACAGTCCTTTTATCATGTACGCAAGAGGTCCACCAGATGGCAGCGCGAGATTGGCCCAGTTCTATTGGAATCATGGTTCACATTTCTTCTTTTAATCTATAATTAAATTTTGTATCTAGTTTTTCTCCATCATACTTAATCCAAATTTGATGATTTTTTTCTAAAATTTTCTAAAATTATCATATTTTCATTAATGACATTTTTAGTACCAATTTTCATTATACGGATCTTATTTATATACCCTATCTTGTACCTTACCAGATTTTTAAACTATAAGAGAGATGTATCCATTTGTAAATAATGTAGGTTTCTCCTTTATCGAAATCATTTGAAAAAAATATATAAAGTATAAACATCCATAAAATGATTCCATGTTAATTTTTAGAATTTTGGAGAAGTTTTAGGTATTATTATCATTATTGTATAACAAGGTGACTAGTATAAGTTCGAGTTTTCTCTACAAGTCAATTGAATTTTTTGTCAATCTCCAAGATGTGGCCTAGAAAATGGACCATAAACACTTAAATATATTTTTTTGAATTTGTTTGAATCTTATTATATATAAATCAATTTGGAATTACTTTCGGTAAACATCTAGAAATTCAACTTAATGATAGAAAATAGCAAATCTATTCTGAAAATCTTGAAACACCTAAAGGAAAACTTGAATATTGTGTGATACATGTGAAAAACGCATTGGGGGTATATAAGGTAATTAATTTTCAAGTTACTTCATAAAGGTGTTTTAATTAGGTATTCAAAAATAGAAAACCAACTTTTTTAAGAAAAAATGGCAATGCAACTTCATATTTGCTGAAGTTATGGTCAACATAAGGCCGTGTCCAAAATTTAGATGTATATGAGTCAAAAATAATTATGAGGTATTCAAATCTCAAAGTTTGACTGGGTTTTAGAAAACTACAAGAGAGATGTATCCATTTCTAAACAATGTAGGTTCCGCCTTTACCGAAATCATTTGAAAATTTTATGTAAAGTTTAAACATCCATAAAATGACTCCATGCCAATTTTTTGAATTTTCGGAGAAGTTTTAGATATTATTATCATTATTTTATTATAAGGTGACTAGTACAAGTTTGAGTTTTTCATATAAGTAAATTGATTTTTTTGTCAATATCCTAGATGTGTCCTAGAATGGACCATAAACACTTAAATATAATTTTTTTGTTTGTTTTAAATCTTATTAGAGGTACATATAGGTCAATTTGGAATTACCTTCGGTAAACATGTAGAAATTTATTTAAATCATAGAAAATAGCAAATCTACTTGAAAATTCTTGAAACTTCTAGAAGATAACTCATATGTAGTCTATTACATAGATAAAATGAGTTGGTGTATGTAAGATAAATATTTTGGTGTGCTGCTTCACAATGATGCAATAAAAAGAAAAGGAAAAAGAAAAATGTTAAGTGGAGAATGAATGGAACAAGGCCTGTTCGGCCCAAATGGCCCAATAATTTGTGGCCGTTGATCTACGATCCGATGGCTCTGATCGTGTTTCCTCAGTATAAAATGGGGTCCAACCCTAGCTCCTGCCGCCCGCTCCATCTCCCCATCGCCTGCCGCCCGCTCCCTCTCCCCGTCGCCTGCCGCCCGCTCCCTCTCTCCCGTCGCCGGCACCCTCAGATCCACTCAATGAATTCCTGCTCGCATTCTCCACCGCCACCCCGTCTCCTCCCCACCACCGTCCGCTCTCCTGCCCCGCGTTCCACACCGATGTGCTTTCCCGGCGCGGATCTCCAGCGGAAGCGGCTCCTCGCGGTGGCGACGGGACCTCCCGGCGCAAATTCCTCGCGGCGGCAACGTTCCCCCTGCTATCTCTAGATTTGGCCCCCTCCGTCTCTCTCTATCTCAGAGCTTGCCCCCCGTGTCTGCTCACAGGACGCTGCCGTCGGCCGCCAATCACGCTCTCGCGGCGCGGGGAATCTGCCGGTCCTTCCCCTTGATCCCGGGCTGCACTCCGTCAGGTCAGGTGCGTGGTTCCCCACCAATCCTTCTCACCCCTCCTCAGCTTCTCTCCTGCACCTGCGCTGCCGGTGGCGCTGTCGCGTTTCGTTTTGTTGTGTTTGGCCACCCCCCGCGACGGATTTTCCGCAGGAGGTGACGCAGAGATGTGCGTGGTCATGCGCCGCAATTGCTCGCATCTGGATGCGGTGCACGGCCGTGGGTGGGAGCCGGTCCTCGGTCTCAGGCGGTGGAGGAACACCACGGCTGAATCTCACCTCATCCCCCGTCGTGCATGGTGGTCTCCCAAATGGAAATTTGGGGTAAATCTCTACCGTCAGATTGTTTCCCTTTCCAAGGGGTGAGGCTACTACTAGTAGTGGCTTGCTGTGATCTCATTAACCTGCTCCTCTTGCGGTGGGATTTGGTCCCGTGATTCCGTTTGTGCCACACTTTGTACGTAGCCTATTGCTGATTGGGTTGCAGGTACTTTGATATTTCAAACAGCGGATTTAAACAAAGATACCATCAACAGGTTCTTCCTAAAAATGGATGTGCTTCCTTGGCAGTTAGGTGTGCCGCATATATGTTATGTAGATTTACAGGGACTTGGTGTAACATTTGGCGACAAATCATGAATTTCACAGTTAGGTTGCCAGTGACTTGATGCTGTTAGCTTAAATTTGTGTAACTGAATCACAATATTCACTTCCCGTCTAACATATACACTAGTAGGTACTGTATACGTCATTTTCTTAATTACCTTGAAAATTTTCTTTATTGACTGATAGATGACATTCTATTTTTCGTTCTATTTTTGTTATGTTGCTTTCTGTGGTACATGTTTTATTTAAGCTAGTTGATAACACAACTTGTGTTGCAGGGATGTATGTACTGGTCGCCGGGCCATACATTGCAGGAGAGTCTAAGGAAAATCATCTAGCTATCAAGGTGCCATCTCTGTCCCTCACTCTGAGAAGGTTGTGTGAGAGGAGGGGGACGTCGATGGTGATGCCCGCCGCCATGGCTCCAACAAGTAGGTTGAAGTGATTTTTGCCAAGTGCCAACACGTATCATGTTATTGTGAATGTTGTTTGAAGGGTTCTAATTTAGGGAGTTGTCTAGCTCTGAAGTTCAGAAATTATTCCTGCAATTTATATACCTATTAAATAGGAAGTAATTAATGTGCAGAAATGTTGGTTTGTTGGTGCACTCTGTTATCTAGCTCTGAAGTTCAGAAATCATCTAGCTCTGAAGTTCAGAAATTATCTAGTTATCTAGCTCTGAAGTGTTGACACTGCTTTAATATTGAAATTTTTGGAACAATAACTCAGCTTATGCATGTCTAACATTCAGGCACAAAGTATGGTTATCTTCATTCTATTTTGTGAGGTTCAGGGATAAATGATTAGGCAACCATTGCTTTGAGCATTTACAAATTTTGATTAGTGTACTTCCTGGATGCTTTTGATTAGTGAACTGTTCATAGATGTGAGATTAATCTGCAGACTTTATAGAGGGAGCATAATGATGCATATTTTTATTCTGGATGCAGATTATTTAGGAGGACCTGAGGATGCAGATGAATGAATGTAACCACCTATTTTATAGTATGAACATGGCTTGACTTTTATCCAAATAAGTTTTCGACCCCTCGTAATAACAGTCAATGGCCTGACTAAATATAAAATATTGCCACTGATTTATTCTTTTACTAGACACTGTGTGATTTTTACTATGTTATATTGAATAATATGTTTCTGGTGATCCCTCAAGGTTGTTTTGTACTATGTTTCATTTTTCCTGCCCGCTATTTTTCTTGCAAGTTTCATTGACAATTGAAAAACTCATGGCCTTTAAGTTTTCCTGCAATGCTCACACTAATCAACTTAGATAGTTATGTGTGCAGGTGAGACAACATGACATCGAGGATAGGAATTCCTAGCTCCTCCAGTTCCATTCAAGGATAGGAATTCCTAGCTCCTCCAGTTCCATTATATGGTGCTATTTTTTTCCTTTTGGGCATGTTTTTCTGGTGTTCCCAAGCAATTATGTTGCGTTGTTTTACCTGGATGTGTTGCACATTTGTTAACTAACTAGATCTTTAGTCCAATGTATGTTGCTGCTCATATCATCTTTAGTGTTGCATATGATATTTTATATTCTGAATTGATGTAATTGGAGGTTGCAACGATATTTTATATTCTCAATTATTTCAGCTTGTTGATAATATGGGTCAGTATGTTACTAGGTGCTTATTGTGAGCTGAAATGAATATGGGTGTTGTTTATGGGCTGAAATGTTTATCTGTATAAATACTTAGCTGAAATGTTTATGGTTAAACTCTTGGACTAAAAATTATTAAATTAGCCCAGTTAATAAATCGGACATCCATGTCATGGTCCACGTAGGCAGCAACGTCATCATCCACGTAGTTAGCCACGTCATCATCCAGTCGCGTTAGCATCCATGTCAGCAGCAATCCGTGACGGTCATTTTCGTCACCAACACTGGGCTTTGGGCTGGGTTGAGTGGGCTTCAGGCTGTTTTGCGACGGTCAAAAAACGTCATAGATTGTTTGAATCCGTGACGTTTTGTAAGATTCGTCGGTAGGTTCAATTCCTCCACGCTCATTCAACCACGGAATCTGAAACCATCGCGGACACTAAATTGCAACGGATTTTCAACAATCTGCGACAAAATGATTCCGTTGCAACTTAAATAGTTCCTTGTAGTGAAGATGTCCATTACTGATAACACATATTTGTAATGGGTGTTAAACAACGACCGTTACCACAACTAGGCACCGGTCACGTGAAATGACTGTTTCTCTGGGCCCATAGGTAATTCTGTAACAGGCACCAAAACACAACCCATTACAGTAGCTCAATATCAGAGATGGCTTCTATGTACATGGGACTCCTCTATCTTGACGAAATGAGACGCGTCTAGTGCACGTGCATCTCAGCACATCTAGGATTCATAACGGGTATCAACAACAACCGTTACAACAAACTAGTCACCGGTCACGTGAAATGGCTGTTTCTCTGGCCCACAGGGAACTTTTGTAACGGGCATGAAAACAGAGCCCGTTACTATGAAATCAACATCAGAGACACGTGCCATGAACATGCGTCTCATCTATCTCGACAAAATGAGACACATCTGTTTCCACGCACGACTGCTTCCTCTCGATTAAAGGAGACCCGTGCTTTCAACCTGCGTCTCATATATCTCGATGAACGGGCCATGTCCTGGGGCCCACCAGTCAGTACTGGTAACGGGCTTCTACACTGCCCGTTACATTGTTGGCATGTTTGTAACGAGCATTCCGAATGAAACCTGTTACTCACTGATCAGGGTTTGTAACGAGCTTTAGTTAACGCCTGTCTTAGATACGTAGGCCACCCCTACAGTAATTGCCCACTTTTGTTGTCTGCATCCTGGAACCAGCCAGGATTTGGCAGCCATCAGGGGCTGCATCCTGCCATCTTGGAACCAGCTAGGATATGGCAGCCACCACTGCAAGGAGATATCACAAACACATTCTCACATCACAGATATAGGCAAGCAAGATCACATTAACAGACAAGAAAAAATATAACATTTGTAGACAAGCTAGGATCGATCACATCAAGTTTCAAGTTAATCTCATCAGGGCTTGCTTGGATGGAGTCATGAGAAAATTGCCGGAACCAGGTAACATTTGACCCCAACCAAGAAAGCCAAGCAGGTTTCTCAAGCAACAACACCTGACTAAAGAAGATTGAATGAGTTTCAAGTTTCTGGCTACAATGAACTCACGGTGCACCATTGTAGAAGTTGTCCTTTCGGTCGATGGTCTCCTTAAGAATGTACTGGCACAACATCTACCGAACACGATTTAGATCTTATGTGGAAACATCTACAATAGATTTGAAATCCTGCAAAATACAATCATTTATGAGAATAAAAGTAGAAATTAGTTTCTAAAATTAGATGGATAATATGAGCAGAGACAAGGTTGAGCATTATTATCTACTTAAAGCAGCCTTTTTGATGTCCGGTATATCATCGAGTACTCTTAACATATGGAATCCACACATGGAATGCCACATGGAATCCACATGGAATCCCCATGGCTGCTGAGCACACTGCATTGAGGTACGGAAATGACAAGTTAATGAGTACCAAATAGGTAAGAAGGGACTATAAAAAAACCTCGGTCTTACAACGAGATTTGTTTTGTGCTTGAGTATGGCTTTTGGCTTTTTTCTTTCCTTTCGTCACTCCGTCTTGTTCATGTTCACAACAGGCCCTACATGACCAGCAATACCGGTTAGAAACACTAAGAGATTGAATTTTTGTGAACAAAACCTACAAATACTGTAACAATGGCCCTGCATGGTCAGCAGTACCAATTAGAAACACTAAGAGATTGAATTTTTGTGAACAAAACCTACAAGACACTAACTAGTTCACAACAGGTTGGAGGTCTGAGAACTTTTAGTGGGAGATGTTGTTTAGCATAAACTAGATACCAAACCTCTTTGAACTTCATACAGATGATCACTGTTACCCAGTGGCTAGTGCAATAGGCACCCACCACGTAGTCGTTGTTCATTGCATTTGAGGTTGCTTTGGCAACTAGGCGAGAATGCTGAGAAATATTTGTGGAAGTAAACAAATCTAGATCTAAAAACCCAACACTGATTTGCATCTTCGCTGCCTTGTCCATCATTTTCCTAAAAAAAATCAAATTGTTAGCATGCATGAAGTTTGTGGTCAAAATTGAAGAAATATCTTTTTTAGGTTTCAAGGGACTTACAGTGTCCACAACCTGATGAAAGTAACATCCAAATAAGCCAGGGTTGTAAGGGTATACCCGCTACTGAAATCAATGTAGTCTTGATCCATTTTTGCAATGTTTAACATTAAAGCACCACCACCACCTTTAATGTAGTCTTGATCCACCTTTGCTGGGAAGGCAAGTTTATCCTTACTGTGTTCCATGACGTAAGCATGCAACCTGGCACAATTTTGTCCAGCAGCCTCTAAGTTTGCTTCTGACAACATAGGTGCACCAGGCTTGTATTTTGGTCGTTCCTATTCTGTCCCAATAATACAGTTAAGAATCTCATCTTCAGATAGAGGTTTCCTGGCCTGGTTCCCCTTCTCCAGTGGAGATTGCCTGGGCTCCTCCTCCTATTGCAGAGGCTGTTGTGCATGTTGCATCTGCTGCTTAGGGGGACATTGCTTGGGCTCCTCTTGTTGCAGAGGCTACTGTTTTGTTTGTTGCTTATCCTCATGTTGCAGCTGCTGCTTAGGCGTAGTTTGCCTAGGCTCCTCCGACGGTTGTCAACACTCTTGTTGCTGGAGAGGTTGTTGTTTCTTCTTTTGCTTATTCTCATATTGCAGCTACTGCTTAGGTGGAGTTTGCTTGGCTCCTCCGGCTATTGTCGACACTCCTACTATGTAGTTTTGCTGATTTGTCGCTGCTGCTGTTGTTGAGTCTTCTCTTGCTGACACTGAGCTGCAGTACCTCCATCTGATGTTGTACCCCTGCTACCTGTTGCGGCTTCAGGGTTGGGATGTCTCGTCATGGGTGGTAGAAGGATCCTGTCCTTTGGCCATTGAATCCTTTGAACGAGAGCCTCAGCTAGGGTTGCTATGTCACCCCCATCAATTGGTATAGGCAGAGAATAGTGACCCGCATTGGCCCAACAATAAGTTGGTCGCACCACAACATAGCCATCCTGTACCAGTACTGAATGGGAAGCCTTTTAAAATGGAAAGCTTTTCGCTAGTGCGAGCTCCACATTAATCCCAGTGCCATCCAAAAGGCTGCACGCGGTTGGCTCTGTCAGCATATCTATTGTGTCCAACATAGGTGATCGACTATCACTGTGCACTTGATTCGCTTCGTCACCATTGGCATTCCAGTGATCTTGCTCTCTACCACACGCATATTCCTCGCTGTCATGCGCATGTTCTTCCTCACGGTCATGTGCATCCTCTTCTTCGCTGCCATGCACATCATCGTCGTTAGTCCTACTGACAGGCGCTGGTAATTGGGAAGGAAGAAGTACATTTATCAGTATTTCGATGCCTGATAGTCTTAGAGAATGGACAATTGATTTAAATGTTATGTCCATCATATCATGAGCATTAGACCTCTTGTTCCTCTTCTTCCTGTACATTCCAGCGAACTCTTCACCAAACCCTTTACCCCAGCCAAGTGAACTAGACATGCCTCAGATCCGACCTCGATGCTCTGGAGTCTCAAGTTTTGCGGTGAGGATATCATCCTCCCTAACCCCGAGAAAGACCCATCGCTACCCTAAGATACAAGTGTTTTCACCCTATCTGCTACCCCACCACTGCAGGGTTACTGAATGTTATGCCCCAGCTTCCTTCACTAATATTCTTCCTCTTATTCCCTACCCTTGCCCGTAGATAACGTCTTGAACGTCTAGGAAATTGGTCCCAAGGGTTCTGTTTTCCATCTGCAGCTAGCATTGCATCCTCCTCCTCCCACTCTTTTCTTTTATCACGATAACCTTTTCTGCCTGTCTTGTGTGGCTTATTATGCAATGCTTTCTTTTGTTTCATCTTCTGGCTCAATTGCTGAAATGTCCCCGTCTTGTTGCTGCAAAAAGGCATGCTTCACAAAGGGAGTCTCCTCTTCACTCACATATTTTCTCTTAAATGGGCCATGAATCATTGTTGCATGGTTCCAATCTCTAATATAGCTGCCTTAACTGCCTTCTTGCGAACAGATTCTTCCAGATTGGCTGGGTAATCTAGCTTTTCTTCTAAAAATATGAACATATTGTCCATCTCAATTGGTGAGAGATCATCAACCGCCTTGTTGATTGACACCCGCTCCCGAGCAATGAGACCACAGACGAATACAAATCTATCCCTCGCAGCATTTGGGGTAGGCCAAATATTGGATCAAGTTCAGTTGCAGTCAACTTGTCTTCTGGCCACTTGGTTTGTGTTGTTGACCCGCGGGATCGAGTACTACTCACAGCAGTCTGTGCTGAGTGACCCTGTAAAGAAGGTTCACCGACGATGGGATGTGATGATGCACTAGAGGTAAGGAGTTTGTTGTTGTGGGGACTGCATAGATGATATGTCAGGTTGTCAATAGAGCAACATAAGCAAAACTGAAAATCTAAACAAAATTCTTATTAGATAAATTTGTTTTCTCTGACAGGCGAAATAGTTGATACAGTCATAAATAAAATCAGCATAGACATATACAGTTCATATTTTACTTAATGAGCATAAAGGGATAGGTGCTAACCATGTTGACAGGGACAACAATATTCCTTCAACTACTTCCTTGTCCAACTTCAGAGGCAATGGATTATGTGTTCCATGTGTACATGCAACAAGAGAATAAAGCAATGGTCAAGACATTATATATGACAGTAGTGAAACAACACTCACAACACATCATGACACCAACGATAACAATATATATGACAATAGTGAAACAATTAACACTCATAACAAAGCATAAGACAGTTTAGTTATCACTATATTATAAACCATTGCGATGCAATTCCCACTGACATTATGTGGCCATCAGAATTAAAGTATGCTAACAGGTCCAAAGCATAACTATCAATCTAGTACATTTAAAGCATAGTAGAATTAAAGTATGCTAACATCCTTCATGCTTTTCATGAATTTACAGTGCAAAAATTGTAGCACCAAGAACATGAAAATGAATTTCAATAGTTTACATAACTCCATCTGTTAGCAAAAATTTATTCAAATAGACTTGGAGCAACAAAATCCATCCATCAAATCCGCAGTCAATCAATTGAAGATGAACTATTAAGGCATGTCTCCCTAATCCACCTTGACATGAATACATAGCAGATTGGGTGGACTACATTATAAACCATTGTGATGCAATTCCCACTGACATTATATGGCCATGAGAATTAAAATATGCTAACAGTTCAAAAGCACAACTGTTGATCTGTACATTCAAAGCATAACGGATTTAAAGTGTGCTAACAGGTCCAAAGCATAACGATCGATCTGGTACATTCAAAGCGTAATAGAATTAAAGTATGCCAACATCCTTAATGCTTTTCATGACTTTACAGTGCAAAAATTGTAGCAGCAAGAACATTGAAAATGAATTTCAACAGTTCATATAACTACATTTGTTAGCGACAATTTATTCAAACAGATTTGGGGCAACAAAATCCACATTGACTAACCTCTGTCGATTTGGGCATGTCTCCCTTATCCACATTGGCTGAGGAGAGAGAGGGTATTGGGTGTTCAAGCATGACTAACCTCTGTCGTGAATGAAGTAGTTGTTCTCGTGATGGTTGGAGGGGCGGGATCCACGCCGGCTCGTGGCCTGAGGCGGCCGGCTCGTCGTCATGGCCGGGGATGACATCGACGGATCCGCGTCAACCATCTTTAGGTTGGCTGGAAAGATGTATGCACGCCAGTAACCGCGTCCTCGTCGCCATCGTCACGTGGGGAGCGGTGGGACTGGAGCAGAGCAGGGCTACGGTGGGGAGAGGGCGGCGAAGGAGAGCTAGGAGAGAGCGGTGAAGGCGAGCGGGGAGAGTGGCGGCGGCGGTGGGGAGAGTGCGAGCATTGTGGATCTATCTAGCGAGGAGATGAATATGAACGACGCATGTAACTGTGTTTAAGGAAAGTACTGGCATGCTCTTGACGGCTCTGTGCTACAATTGGAACTCCATTGGACTTAAAGTCAATATAGGTGGGAACTTTTGAGCAGGACGCGCACGGTTTACCTGCTGACGTTGACGTGTGGGCCAGTGTCATAGGTGACGATGGTTAGTGAACCCAAATCGCCTTTGTTCGCAATTGCATCCGGTGGGCGGGCAGTGGTTATCTTTTTATTTTGGCTGTTGACACTGACGTGTGGGCCAACCACTATTTTTTTGAATGAAACGTGCTTACCTAAAATATTATAGCCCATAAAGCAACACTTAAAAAATCATAAAATACGAATAATTCGTATTTGGACATTTAGTATTTGAATAAAGTATCAACAGTCACACTTGTGTGCTCAAGATTCTTAGAATTCGTTTTTTTACATCCCATGTTAATGATGTAATAATTCCACTAACATCTAATGTCCTCTAAAAAATCTGATGTAGTCGCTGGCGGGGTAGCCGCCAACTATACGGACGAGCAGTATGCGGAGCTGCTGGAGCAGATGGCGCCCATTGCGGTGCAAGTAACCGAGAAGCTCAATCTCCAGTAGTCCTGTAATAGTTAGCTCATAGCAATTGATGTACAAAAACAACTGTAATGAAATTGTTTAAGTATTAATGAAGAGAAGTTCCATCAATGAGTACTCGTAGTCGCGATCTCAGAGTGCGGAGTCCCATAGTGGAGTTGTCGCGAGTAGTGGTACTCGGCGGTAGTCCCGTTGAGGGAAGTAGACAGTAAAGAAGTTGATGAACGATCAAACTTTATTAATGAAGAAGTACACCTGGATGGCCAGGGCCGTAGTTACCGAGTAATCGCCAGGACTCGGAGGCCACTTACGGCTAAGTGGTGCTAGGGCGAGTAGCCGCTTACAGCACTAGATCCGTAGGTAGCCCTATAGGCTAGATTTAGAAGTACATGGTCTCTCAGTAGATCGCTGCTAGAGTCCTTTGTCACTCGTCGTAGCCCAGGATCTGTAGGTAGCCACATTGGCTGGATTCTGGAGTAGAGTAGTCCGTAGACTAGTGCCTGGACCCAGAGGCCGCTTACAGCGAAGGAGTAGTCCGGAGACTGGAGCCAGGACCCGGAGGCCGCTTACGGCTGAGGGGTCTTGATGTAGTCGTGTAGACTTGAGCCCCCAGGGTAGTCGTGTAGACTTAGGCGTAGAACCGACAGAGCTGGTCGACGTTCCACGAGTTGTTGACATCTTCGCCTTCAAGTGTCTGGAGGCGATAGGAGCCCGGCCCGGTCACCTTTGCCACGGTGAAGGGACCTTCCCAGGGAGAGCTAAGCTTGTGTAGTCCTTTCGTGTTCTGAATATGACGGAGGACGAAATCGCCAACGTTGAAGGAGCGTTCCTTGACGTTGCGGTCGTGGTATCATTGGATACCCTCCAGGTACCTTGCTGATTGGATGAGGGCAGCGCAGCGAGCTTCTTCGAGGCCATCGATGTCAACTCGTCTGCTGTCTTCGGAGACGTCTTCGTCGTAGTGCTCCACTGCTGGTGAGTTCCATATGACATCAGCAGGGAGGATTGCTTTGGAGCCATAGACCAGGAAGTAAGGGGATTGCCCCGTTGCAGCCCCCAGAGTGCATTGGGTAGTTCCTTGATCCACTTGCCTCCTTTAGAGTTAGCAGCGTCGTGTAGCCGCTTCTTGAGAGCGTCGAGCACCATCCCGTTGGCGCGCTCGACTTGTCCGTTGGCCCTAGGATGGGCGACTGAGACATATTGGACGTCGATCCCGCTGTTCTCGCAGTACTCCCAGAACTGGTGGTTGTTGAAGTTGGAGCCCAGGTCTGTGATGATGCGGTGGGGTAGTCCGTAGTGATGCACGAGTTCATCCAGGAAGTCGAGTACTCTGTCAGCCTTGGGGCATGTGACCGGCTTGACCTCGATCCACTTGGTGAACTTGTCGATGGCCACCAGTACTCTATTGAAACCACCTGGCGCAGTGGGTAGTGGCCCAACCATGTCGAGCCCCTAGCAAGCAAAGGGCCAAGTTGGCGGTATGGTGACTAGCTTGTAGGCTAGGACGTGTTGCTGCTTGGCAAAGTACTGACATCCTTGGCACCTTCTGATGAGTTCTTCGGTGTCGCCTAGAGCTGTGGGCCAGTAGAAAGCTCGCCGGCAGGCCTTGCTGACCAGCGTACGAGAGGACACGTGGTTGCCGCAGACGCCCTTGTGGATCTCCTCCAAGATGTCCTTGCCTTCTTGTCTGGGGACGCAGTTCATGAGTACTCCAGAAAATGCGCTGCGCTTGTAAAGCTTGTCTCCGACGAGGACGTAGAACTTGGCGCGGCGGATGACCTGCTCAGCCAAGCTCTTGTCCGAGGGAACCTTCTGCTTGCTGAGGTAGTCGATGAAGGGTTGCCTCCAGTCCACGTCGATCATCATGACCTCCTGACCAGCGGGCGGATGCGCTGAGGCTGTGGTCGGTGGCGCCGGCTCTGGGATGGATGGCGCGTGAAGCTCGTGGACGAAGACACCCGTTGGTACTTGAGCGCGAGTAGAACCGAGCTTCGACAGGACGTCCGCTGCAACGTTGTTGTCGCGGACGATGTGGTGGAACTCGAGACCGTAGAACTTGTTCTTGAGCTTGCGGACTTCTAGGCAGTAGGCGTCCATGTTCTCCTTGTTGCGGTCCCAGGACTTGTTGACTTGGTTGATGACCACTGCGGAGTCACCGTAGACTAGTAGCCGCTTGATGCCCAGTGATGCCGCGAGGCGGAGTCCGTGTAGGAGAGCTTCGTACTCGGCTTTGTTGTTTGAGACCTTCCAGAAGATCTGCAGGACGTACTTGAGTTGTTCGCCCGTTGGAGAGATCAGGAGTACCCCTGCATCTGCACCCTCGAGGTTGAGTGAGTCATCGAAGTGCATCACCCAATGCTCTGGTCGCACGGTTGGAGTAGGTAGCTGGTTCTCCCGCTACTCTACCATGAAGTCGACTAGCGCCTGCTACTTGATGGCTGTGCGTGGCTTGAAGTTGATGGTGAGGGCGCCGAGCTCGACTGCCCACTTGGAGATTCTTCCAATAGCATCTTGGTTCCGCAGGATGTCGCCGAGCGGGTAGTCGGTGACGACGGAGATCGAGTACTCATGGAAGTAGTGTCTTAGCTTCCGCGAGGTGATGAGTACCGCGTACAGGAGCTTCTGCGCAGGCTGATAGCGTGCCTTGGACTCTGACAAGACCTCGCTGACGAAGTAGACTAGGCGCTAGACTGGGTAGGCGTGGCCGTCTTCCTGCCGCTCGACAACGATGGCAGTACTGACTAGATGAGTAGTCGCAGCGAGGTAGAGCAGTAGCTGCTCGCCTTTGCGAGGAGCCGTGAGGACTAGTGGCTTCGATAGGAAGTCCTTGAGCTGAGAAAGGGCTTGGTCCGCCTCTGGAGTCCACACGAACTTCTCTTGATTCTTGAGTAGTTTGAAGAAGGGGAGCCCCCGTTCTCCAAGCTTCGAGGTGAATCTGTTCAGGGCCGCCATGCACCCGGTCAGCTTCTGGACGTCTTTGATGCACGTGGGAGCTTTTATGCTGGTGATGGCGGAGATCTTCTCGGGGTTGCCTTCGATGCCGCGTTAGCTGATGATGAAGCCGAGTAGTTTGCCCGAGGGTACGCCGAAGACGCACTTGTTTGGGTTGAGCTTCCAGCGGTACTCGCTCAGAGATGCGAAAGTCTCTTCAAGGTCATCGATGAGGGTACTGGAGTCTCTGGTCTTCAACATAGGCTTCAACATTCTTGTTGAGTTGCCTCTTGAAACAGGCCTGGATAGCTCGTTGATAGGTGGCGCCGGCGTTCTTCAACCCGAAGGACATGGTCGTGTAGCAGTACGCGCCAAACGGGGTGATGAAGGCGGTCTTCTCCTGGTCTTCTTCCTTGATCGCGATCTAGTGGTACCCGGAGTAGCAGTCGAGGAAGCAGAGCAGGTCGCAGCCCGCCGTGGAGTCGATGACTTGATCAATCCGCGGCAACCCGAAGGGGTCCTTGGGGTAGTGCTTGTTGAGATCGATGTAGTCGACATACATCCTCCACTCGTTCGAGTTCTTCTTGCGGACGAGGATGGTGTTGGCGAGCCACTCAGGATGGAAGACTTCTCTGATGAAGCCAGCCGCGAGTAGTTTGGCGAGTTCCTTCTTGATGGCGTCCCGTCTGTCGTCGGCGAACCGTCGGAGGTGTTGTCGTTTGGGGGTGGCCTTAGGATCGACGTTGAGGCAGTGCTCAATCAACTCCCTGGGCACTCCTGGCATGTCCGCTGGCTTCCACGCGAAGATGTCGCGGTTAGCCCAGAGGAAGTTGATGAGCGTGTCTTCCTATTTGGGGTCGAGGCCGGCCCCGATGGTGGTAGTCTTGCTGGCGTCGCCTGTCCCGAGGTCGATTGTCTTGACCAGGACCTCCTCAGCTGGTTGAGGCTTGTTGCCTTTGTCAGACTTCTCGGGGATGTCGAGTTCACTTGTAGCAAGCTTCTTCGACGCAGCGTAGACCTCCATCATGGCGTTGAGTACTTGATTTGTAGAGGCGATCTCCACGGCTTCGGTGTCGCAGTCGTGCGAGATCTTCAAGTCCCCTTGGACAGAGAGCACACCTGTTGGGCTTGGCATCTTGAGCACCAAGTAGGTGTAATGAGGCACCGCCATGAACTTGGCGATGGCCGGTCTGCCGAGGATGGCATGGTAGGATGTTTCGAAGTCCGCGACCTCGAACTTGATGTACTCGGTACAGTAATTGTCCCGAGATTCCCCGAAGGTGACTGGCAGGACCACTAAGCCCAGTGGAATAGCCGTGTTGCCGGGGACGATGCCGTAGAAAGGCGTGTTGCTCTTGGTGAGCATGTGGGTGATGTCGAGCTTCATTTTCTTCAAGGTCTTGGTGAAAAGACATTGAGCCCGCTTCCACCGTCGATGAGGACCTTGTTGAGCTTGGAGCCCGCGACCACTGGCTTCAGGACGAGAGGGAACCGTCCTGGTTCGGAGAAGCTGGTCCATTGATCCGCGCGAGAGAAGGTAATGGGTACCTCCGACCACCTGAGAGGGGTCGGAACCGCTGATTCAATGCTCATGACTTCTCGACGGGTAGCCTTTTGCTCCCGCCTGCTGGGTAGTCCGCCGAAGAGGACGTTGACAGTCTTGTCGGGTTCCTGGAAGTCGTTGTTGTCTCCGTCGTTCTTCTTCTTGCCATTCTTGTCGTGAGGGTGCGGTGGCTCGGGAGTACTCTTGAGTGCATGCCTGAGTTGGTAGCACTGCTCGGTGGTGTGGTTGTCATTCAGATGCCACGGGCACTTCTCCTTCAGCAAGTCTTTGAAGCCGCCGGAGTTCCTCTTCGAGTTCTTCTTCGCAGGGTGCTGGATAGCCGCGATAGTGTTGTCTGGCTTGCGATTGCGGTTGGGACCCCAGTAGTAGTAGTTGTTGTTCTGACCGCCCTGGTTCCCGTTGTTGCCGCTGCAGCCGCCCGTGTTCTGCTTGTTCTTGCCACGGATGGTGTCGTACTTGGCGTTGGCTTTGTCTTCTTCATCCGCCCAGGATGTGATCTTGTCCTTGAGGTGGGGGATGGACTTGGGGCGGCGACGACCGAAGTCTTCAAAGGTACGGCGATGGTAGAGGCCGTCTTGGAAGAGGTCGATGACCTCCTTGTCGGTGACGTCGACTATGGTAGCGTGCTTGTCAAAGAAGCGGCGCATGTACTAGCGGAGGGTCTCGCCTTGTTCCTGCTTGACCATGGCCAGGTCCATGCGAGTATCCGATCGGCCCATGGCGCCCGCGAAGTTGCTGGTGAATTGCTCCTTCCGCTGGTCCCACTTGTCGATTGAGTGCTTGTCCAGCGACTCGAGCCATGTGAGTGGAGCTTGGTCCAGGCAGAAGGGGAAGTAGAGGCACTTGGTGCCGTTGTTGCCGCCAGCGTTCTTGATGGAGAGGGTGTAGCACCTGAGCCACTGGATGGGGTCTTGCTTCGCGTCGTACTTGGTGATCCCCAAAGGTTTGAACTTTTCGGGGAGGAGCAAGTTGCGAAGTTGAGGTGAGAAGGAGGGGAAGCCGTCGTTGTCGCCTGCAGTGGCTGACTTATTCCGCCGCAGCTCCTCAATCTTGTGGCAGGCGTCGTAGCCGCCCTGTGAGGCACCAGAGGCGTGGCTGTTCGCGTGGTCACGACCGCCGCGATTGCCGCCGCCGCCGGCCCTCTTGTTGGCTCCGTGGTTGGAGCTTCCGTCGTCGCTGCCGCTGCCGTTAGGGTCGCGGCAGCCGCCGCCGGTAAGAGCACGGTGAGGAACGACCTCGCGGTTGCTGTTGCCACCATGTGAGGGTCCGCCGACGTTCGCGCGAGTACGGTTGGGCTGAGCTGGGAGCTCAGCTCGAGTACGGTTGGGACCGAGGTCAGCACTGCGACTTGTAGCTTCGTTGTCGCGGTTCCTGGCGGGAGGAGGCTGGTTGACCCTGTTGTCGACCCGCATGAAGTACGCATCTTCAGCGAGCTTGGCGATGACTTCTCCAGCACGTATGCCTTGAGCCTAGCGTGCGATCGCTGTGATCGACATGAGGCATTGCTCAGAGGTAGTGTGTACTCTGCTCTCGACTGCTTCGAGAGCTTCCGCCAGGTTGCGGATGGGGAGGTTGTCTCTGAGCCACCGGCACCGTTTGTTGTGCTTTCTGTTACGCTCACATCGAGCGTCCTTGTTGGCGTGGGTCTCGTCTGCAGGTGCGTCGGCTGACAGCTCGTCTGCGGAGATGTCTTCAAGGTACTTGTCAGTAGCCGTCCCAGATGGTCCGGGGGTGTCGCCGACAGCCATGAAGACTTGGCGATCAGGGGTGCCAAGACTGGACTCGATGCTCGCCACCTCAGATGGGGTGTTCGAGTCAGCTCGGGCAAGTGGTGTTCCCTCCTGGAACGGGAGCGAGTCGATGTAGGCGACGTAGCGTGAGTCTCCACTTATCAGGTCTGCGGGCTTGCGGTCTGGCCAGTGGACGAATCTTCCGGCAGGCGTGGAGGTTATAACCAGCCCTGAGTCCGGGCCTGATAAGGGGTGCTTAGTAGAGTTGTCCTCGGACTCGGGATCCTCTGGGTCCGACCCGAAGTCGAACTCGTATGCGGAATCCTAGTAGAACCCGGAGAGGGGATTGGAGTCCGAAGCGTGGCCGGGGGCGGTGTCGGAGTCCGAGTTGTACTCGGGTACGGGCTCCTTGCCGGCCCGGCGCGAAGAGGGAGCCCCTGTGCGGGCCCTGCAGGGGTTGTGGGGGCCACGCGTGGAGCGCTCGCGGGATGGGGGGACCACATGCGATGGCTGAGCAGCCGGCTCGCATGCGATAGCCCATGGAGACGTCGAGTTCGAGTTGGAAGCAGACTCGAGCTCGAAGTCGGCGTGATGGTTGAAGAGTGAAATTTTGCCGAATTTGCCGACGAGTGCGCCAGTGACAACTTCAGGAAGCGTCACGAAGCCAGACTTCGGGTTGGGCGGCATGGTGAGGCGGCGCTGGAAAGATCCCGTGCCGTCAGCAGTGCAGACACAGGCGCCAAACACGAAGGTGTCGCCGCGGTTGAAGGCGACGGTTGGCTTGAAGTAGACAGGAGCCGTCGAGTTCGCCATGTGATCTCGGGCGAGATCCCCTACCTGGCACGCCAGCTATCGGTGTTTTAGAACGGCAACCTACTAAGGGGAGTACCCGAAGTAGATGAATGTGGCCTCGCCGATATCTGTGACGCCCCAGGTTTTTAATTACCGTCATTAATGCTAATGACCGGATTAGCCGGTCAAATGGGCAACCGAGGTCAAACCTAGGTCAACCTGGGTCCTCACCCCGGAAAAATCACTAACACACCCTAGTGACCCTAAATGAATAGTAAGTACACTTGTGGGCCCAACCCATGGTCAAAGGATGGGTCAAACCCCTTGCCACCCCAGTGTCCACAGGTGTCTGCCGGAACTTTTGCCGCGTTCTCCAAAATTCACCTAAACACTTCAAATTCTACCTTTAGGAAAGTTGTAGATCTTGTTGAGGGACACAACTTTCATGTAGATTGGCATTTCAAATTTGGAGAGGAAAATTGTGAAAAACCCCTTGCAAGGCAGGTTTCACTGCTGCCAAAAACAGGCTGACATTCAAAGTTGGCATTCAAATAAATTCAAATCCAGGAAGAAAAACCCTATACAGCCTTTGTAAAAATTGTAGCTGGTACCTAGATCTACAACTTTGGTGTTCATCACTTGGTCAAGTTTTATTCAAAATTTTGGAGAAAACTTGAGGCAAACAGTGCTTCAGCGAAACAAGTTAGGCGGAGCGCCGACGCGCCACGACGTCGCGCGCGCCCGCGCGCGCGCTTCGCCGGCCGCGGCCGGTCGCACTCCGGCGTCCTCGCCCGCGTGCCTCCCAACGCCCCCTCCGCCCGAGGCCGACCGCGCCCCCTAGGCCGCGCCCGTGCCGAGGCGACCCGCGCCCCATGACGCGCCGGGGGTCAACGCCGCGCCACGCGCCGACGTGCCGCGCCGCCGTGCGGTGGCCGGACGCCCCCCTTCGGACCGGCGGTCCGTCCGCATCCCCTCGCCCGCGTGCGCCGTGCTACGGCCGTGGGTCACGCCGCCGTCATCGCCAGGCCGGGTCGAGGCTATTTAAGCGCCGTCCTGTTCCCCCTCCGCGCGCCACCGAGCCTCCACCGCGCCATTGCCGCCGCCGCCACTGTCGGAGCTCGCCGCTCGCTCTCCCCACCGGACAACCACACCACTAGCTCCCCTGGACCCCACTGCACCTCCCAGGGTCACGTGTTGTCCAAAGCCCGCGCTCTCCTCGCCAAACACCGAGCCGCCGCGGACGTCCCCGCCGGTCGCCGCCGTGGAGGACCTCCCCGCCTGTCGGTGTTTAAACCACTCGACCTCCATGGGAGGTACCCGCAGCAAGGTAGAAGGTGGGGATCGCCATGATCTGGAACCTGAAGGTATGCGCGAGGACACAAGACACAAGATTTATACAGGTTCGGGTAGCCGGAGTAGCTACCCTACGTCCTGTTTGTGGTAGTATTGCGCCCTGCGCTTGGTGTTGTTCCCCGGAGGGATTGAGGATGTGCGGCTAGGTACCCGTCCTTCCTTTATATAGTCCAGGGGGAGGGTTCCTAGTCGGTTACAAGGTAGGAGTCCTAGTAGGATTACACAGAGCGAGTCCTAGTAGGAGTACAGGGGAATTCTAGTAGGAGTCCGTCTTCTACTCTTCCTCCTTCCTTGCATGAGTACCCGGGGAGTATGCCCGACAAGCCCCCGAGCACGTTGGAGTCGAGAGTAGTAGTTCGAGTAGTCTTGAAGCCTCTGCGAGTAGTTCTTGAGCGTCCTCGAGTACTGCTTGGAGAAGCCTTTAATAGTACTTTAACTGCCGCGAGGCTGGAAGGTGGTCCAGCTCATCAGTCTTGAAGTTGAGATTATATGGAAGTGCGGTTGCAAAATCGCACTCCATATGGAGTAGCCCTCGAGCCTTAGGTTGAGTTGTAGACTCTGGCTGAGGATCAATCTTGATTCTGCTTCCGTCTTGAAAAAATCAACTGATGGGTGTAGCCTAGTAGCCCCCGAGCCTTGGAACGATTGAAGAATCAATCCAAGGGTCTTCAGTGTTTGCGGAAGTCATCATTTGAGTACTTCTTGTAGCGTTCAGCCCCCGAGCTCGTCGCCAGGAGAGCCGTAGGAGCCACGTCGAGTAGTTGTTGGTGCTAAGTCCCCGAGCTAGAGAGCTAGCAGAGACTACTCGAGTTATTGTCGAGTAGTGAATTGGTGCGTAGCCCCCGAGTTCGGGAACTAGCCGCGCCGGTGGAGGTACGCGGAGCGTACTGGAAGTCGTCACCGGAGCTTGACCTAAAAGTAGAGATGCGTACATTATGTAGCATTTTTGTAGAAATTGAATCTACAAACGACAAATACAAATATAAATATAGATGTAAATGTCATGTGTCATGCTCTTGCTTCAGTCGTAAGGCGTCGAGTAGTTAGCCTGATGCGGTTTAGCGCCCAGTCTCTGTGATCGCTGTTTAACCATAGCCGCTGGGGGGCGTGGAGGCATGACAGGAGAACTGGTTTAAGCGCCCGGTCTCTGAGGAGCCTGTTTAGCCGTAGTCGCTGGGGACGTGGAGGCATGACAGGAGAGCCGAGGCTTTGCGCGGATCAAGGCGTGTGCTACTGGAGTGAGACCATTAAGAGGTAGACGAAAGTAGTCGACATGGCGACAAGAGAGAGCGCGATTGCTCGTAGTTCCGCATGGCGGAGAGCAGGATTGTGCAGTGCCTCCTCAGGGTGAAGCCGTTGTGCGCCTCCAGCACTCAGTACACGAAACGTCGTGGCAAGAGCCTCCTAATTTGGTGTACCAAGCCTGTGACAGTCAGTCAACGGTCCCCAAGGAATAGCTGGCACGGTGTAGCTCTTCTGGCAGGTAGCCGTTGAGAGGCGTACACGGAGTAGTCTTTAGCGTTGGTTCTTGTATGCGGAAAACAAGCCGAAGAAGAAATAATTATTGAAATAAGTGACTTAGCTTGATTCGCGGACGAATGTCGACGAAGTCGTGGCGGTCGGTGATGGAGCCACGACGGTTGGAGCTGAAGTCGACTAGTTGGAGGTGGATCCGACTATGATGGCGTAGTAGCCGCCCTCGACAAGTTTACTAGTCGAGGTGAGTAGTCGAAGTAGTCGTACGCCCAGAAGACGACGTCGCGGCGGCGTACGGCGTAGTCGATGTAGAGCCGCTGCGACCGAGAGACGAGTACTCGCGGCGCACGGCAAGGTTGACGTAGAGCCCGTGCGGCCAGGTGACGAGTAGTCACGACGCAATGTGTAGTTGTACTTGAGTAGTTGAAGTAGGTGTGCCCACGTACGTCTTGCCGTGTGCACCAAGCAAAAAATCTTGCATGTTTCTGGTATAGCTTTGGTGTGGGTGTTGTCAAGAGCCAATATTCTCCATGATCTTCACGTGCAGCGTAATCTTCATGGTCAGCTTCGGACCCGATGCCACCAGGGCACAGGGTTAACTTCTCGCGAGCAATAATTGGAGCTTGATTCCGTCTCGGCGGACAGGTGACACGAAGTTGATTCCGTGTCGTTCTTGAACTCGAGCGAAACTCCACCGAGTCGACGAATTGCTGACCCGTTAGGCTGATTGATGCGGTGAGTTGATTGAATCAGCCAACAACCGTTGCGGTAGATTGATTTTGCAGATGAGGTCCTTCGAATTCGCCTGATGATCGTGACGATGGCCCCACGGTGGGCGCCAGCTGTCGGTGTTTAAACCACTCGACCTCCATGGGAGGTACCCGCAGCAAGGTAGAAGGTGGGGATAGCCATGATCTGGAACCCGAAGGTATGCGCGAGGACACAAGACACAAGATTTATACAGGTTCGGGTAGCCAGAGTAGCTACCCTACGTCCTGTTTGGGGTAGTATTGCGCCCTGCGCTTGGTGTTGTTCCCCGGAGGGATTGAGGATGTGCGGCTAGGTACCCGGCCCTCCTTTATATAGTCCAGGGGGTGGGAACCTAGTCGGTTACAAGGTAGGAGTCCTAGTAGGATTACACAGAGCGAGTCCTAGTAGGAGTACAGGGGAATTCTAGTAGGAGTCCGTCTTCTACTCTTCCTCCTTCCTTGCATGAGTACCCGGGGTGTATGCCCGACACCGCCCCAACCGCCTTGACCTATCAACCCTAGGTGAGCCTACACTCAACCCCGAGCTGTTCCCCGGCCAGGAGCGCCGCCAAGAGCCGCCGGATTTCCGGCGAGCCCGCAGCCTCCCTGGCCAAGGACCCAATTGCGGGACTAGAACTATTAGCAGGGAGTTTTCTGTGAATTAAGGACCTGTCTGTAAGGAAAGTTATCTAAGTTTTCTTGCTAGTTAGTCCAGTGACTTGAAAAACCCCTAGAAATTCACAGGAAAATCAGAAAAATCCCAAACCAAATTTTTAGGGTTCAGGATGATAAACCCCACCTCTTTTGTTGTATACTCATGGCTAGATATTAAATAGTTTTATCAGGAAAAATACAAATGTGTTACACATAGATCTATCATAACTTGAAATCTATAACTCCTCTGTAGCCAAATTTTGGACATGTTGTGTGTTAGGATATGACTAGATGCTGTGCCAAAAATTGCATAAATTTATGCAGTAGAGATTACTAGACAAATTCTTTTCCATTCCTGCAGTAATTCACTAGATGATTTTTCCTGTTAAATATATTTATGTTCTTGAGCCCAACTTGTGCACACTGTCTTGTAATGTCAAAACACACATCTTGTGAATTAATCATGAATTTTGGATTAACAGAAATAATTATTCTTGATTTATGTATGCTTTCCTTTGTAAATTAATAAACCAAGTTCAGTAGAGATTCCATGCAAACATGCAGGTTCTTTAGGCTTGTTTAGGACCAGAGAGCATGCACAAGAAAGTTTGGATCATTTTGATGCTTATTTATTTTTATTTGCATTTAAATAGAATCACTAGCTGGCCTTTGATATTTTCCATAATAATTAATTTCCTTGCATCCAACACTTACATGTGGGTCCAATGGACCAGGATAGGTGCTAGTAGGCTTCAGAAACACTCATTTAATTTTTGGTAATTTAATTGATTAATAAAAGGCTTAAATGCCTATTTAATATTAAAGGGAAATTAAAATAAAGAGAAACCCTTAATTAAATCTTTTTTCCTTTTTGAAAGTATTATTTAATATAAATAAAAGAAATTAATTATCATCACTAATAAGGAATCAATTCTTAAATAAAAATATTAATTACACCTTGTTGGTGAGGATAAAAGGAAATGAAGCTTTCACATGAAATGATAAGCTTAATAAAAACCTTTATTCAAATGTGGAATAAAAGAGTAACCCATGTACACCCCCTAACCTTCCTAAAAGAGAAACCTTAAATAGAGGCTTGTTAAGGTGAATATGACCAACTAGAGTTGGATAAGACAACAAACTATCACCTCACCTAAAGTGCATTGCATTCCGTGTAGATCTTCCGGACGGAGATTACTCCCTGGTCCCGGAAACCGAGGAAGGAGGAGCGGAAGGTTCTCTGCAGTACGTAGAAGTACTCGACACCGAGGGTGCCCAAGCTGACCTAGCTGACGAAGGCAAGCTCCGGTGCATCTAACCTAATTTTAAAATTCCTTATTCAATTATCTATGAATGATTGTGCATTTACGTACAGGAGTTGAATGAAACCCTAGATGCATGATCCATAGGTACCTTTGGTCCCTACTAGTATGATAGGTCGATAGCTGCTAAGCTATAGGACCGTTACAAGTCGGGTGATGACCTCACTGGCGAGAATAGGTTCCCAGATAGGAATCATACTATATCCTTAAATGGATTGCTCACGTGGTAAGAGCATGGGATCTGGGCTCCGGTCCAGTGGTTATGTGGGTTAAGTTTTTGAACGTACTAAGCACATGTCGGGTATGGGACCGGTAAGCCTAGTACCTTAATGAGACGGCTAGGGATGGAATTGTCACTACTCTTGGGATTCGCTCTCACGGCTCGCCACCGGTGGTGTATGGTGACTCTGGGTATCTCGCGAGGTATGCCGGATAGCCTGCACCAAAGACTGTGGCCTTTCATCCCGACCCGCGGATTTTTGGGGATGACCTGGGAAAGTTGCCCTCGCGGGGACAGCCTACCGTGTGTTTGGGTCCACCTTGCAAGGTTTGAATCAATCGATTTTCGGCCTCTCACCGTTATCCGAGACTACTTACTCCACTAGTCATGAGATCCCTAATGATGAAAGTTGATGAAGATAATGCTTGATTAATTGTATTGTACAACTTTGTTTGTACTAGTTAGCTAATGTAGTGAAGATTAAACCACTAGAACTTGTTCTAAAATCTTGAAAGTAAGGACCTACTCTTTGTTACTTTTTAGCAAAAGCAACCCAGTAGCCAAAAAGCCTTTCATGGTCTAGAATTGGTGAAGTAGATATCACCGACGGGTAAGACTTGCTGAGTATTAGTATACTCAGCCTTGCTATAATGTGTTGATCCAGGTAATGCCTTCAGTGATGTGTGGCCCGGTGAGATCCCGCCCGGCTGGGAGCTGGAGTGGGTGGAGGACGACTACTGAAAGCATCATGGATGGCCTCCCGTGGTGTCTTCGCTTCCGTTAATTAGTTTCCGCTGCTTTTCGAAAACTCTGAACTTTTTCGTCATGACAAAAACGATGGTTTGTAATAATTAAACCCCTCGGGGTACGAATTTGGATTTGAATGTTGTTGTATCTCTGGACTCGCCTTCGAGTGAGTTTTAATGCATATATTCGATCCTTGTGCTTTTCAAGTGATTTACCGGGTGTTAACCCGGCAACTAACGACAGGATGATACTTTATTATTGCTTAATGACCAAAGTGGACCGGTCTTAGGCGATAGTACGGTATTTTCCTGGGCGGGTTGTCACAGTTGGCATCAGAGGTTATATGCACCAGAGATTAATTAATAAAACTTAATCACTGGTTTTTGAATAAAATATGCCAAGATTGTCTAATTTTCCAAAATACGTTGGTCCGCTAAGGATAAACTAGACCGAGAGGCCCTAGAGGGAATTTTGGGTTCTTTCAGGTGGCTTAAATAACCTATGGTTTATTTTGCTAACTCCCAGAACATTACTTTATGTCAGACTTACATTCTCGCACAACCATACTAGTTCATCACGTTTTGCCATACGTGGTGGTACCACAGGGAAGTCCTGTGAGGGACCAGTGGGACCTATTCCAATGGGTGCCACCTCACGTTTGAGTCTCGTCACGTTTTGCCATACGTGATGGTACCACGGGAAAGTCCATGAGGGATGAGTGAGGCCTATTCCAATGGGCACTCACGTCGCGTCAGAGTCGTAAATAGGACGCTGTCCATGCAGCGGCTTAACGCATGGATACCGTTTCTATAGTGAACGGTAATGAATGTGGACGCTTTCGTGACGTGCTGGCACGAAAGGTTCGTTTTCTGCAGGTACATAACAGCGCTTTGTTAGACGATAAGCAAGTACCGTATAGCTCTCGACTAGATATTATAGGGAGAGATGAATAAAGCCTTGCCACCGGCACTAACTTCGATTCTGGCTTGATTGCCATGTGAGGTCGAATAGGACGTCTTGCATGCATATTAAAAATCGAAACAATTAAAATGGACCCAAAATTCGAAATTCCATATGTTCTCTAAGGAAGCTTATTCTAGTGTGTGCTTTTTATAAACTAGAGTACCCTCATACCTAGCCGTCATGCTGCCGAAATCTTGTAAAAAAGTGTTTATCAGGTGCTAGGTTAATTAAACCAAATGGTTAAAAATAATTGATCCTCAACTAGCTGTCTTGTAATAAGCAAATCTCAATCCTAGTTTCCATGGGTTGGTTCACTTTTCCCTAGGCACATCCAGGTTAAGGACCATTCATCTTGCTTCCTTGATCGATGCTCAACCTTAAAAAGCTAAATTAAAAATATTAAAGGTTTCATTTAAAACTTGGGAAATTTTTGAGGTTTTTGGATTTTTGGTTATGAATTTTTATTCACAGCTGCCAGAACTTCACCATTTGACATGCCGTTCTCTTTGAGATCTGACATGAGTTACATTTGTGTACAGATGGATTTCCCCGTGTTCCACCAGTTCGATGCTGACGGTACGATCCGTACCAACGGGTTGCACTGGGAGGGTTTTCCGCGCTTGGCGTGGGAAGCACTCAGTGCCGCAGGCTACCTTACCCCACCGACTTACGAGGTGAAGGAGTTTGAGCGCTTTGGCGTTCCCCGCTGCAGAGTGATCGTTACTGTTCTGCCACACCCAGACCACGCCGACTGGTTTGACCTGAGCTTTATTTACTGGGGATTTATCACTCACGAGTCCGTGGAGTCAGCCGCCCTCAGAGTACTGACAGACTTTTGTGACCACAACCCCACCGTGGTAGCTCTTTCTCCGTTTGGACTGTTTCCTTCCGTGAGTCCTCATGACCCAGCTTGGTTGGACCGTATGGATCACCTACGGGAGCTACTGACCCTAGCAGAGCCGTTAGATGTTACCCAGACACTTGCCCGTTGTCTGAACGTGGTCTTCACACTCCAGGGGCTGCGTTATAACACCGCAGCGATCATTGCACAGCACTTGGAGGCATCTAGGCGCGATTGGGAGCAGCTTTCGGCAAAGACACCGGCGGTCGAACCGCACTCTTACCCGGTGCGGCGGGGGAGAACGACGAGTCGCGTGCTAGGAGGTTCCAGTTGGAGCTTGAGAGAGGTGACCGCCTACAAAGGATCGTGGATCTGGAGGCGGAGAACCATGCACTAGAGGAGGATGCCGACGCACACGAGATAGAGAGGCTGACACTGCTGCAGAACATTGCTGAGATGCAGGAGCACGTGCAGGAGACTGAGGTACAGGTGGCAGCCTTACAGGCTATAGTGGCCTTACGACCCGCCCCCGCAGTACGGGCGCACCGGAGGAGCGAGCGGGCCGTGTCCGTGCGGATCGGACGAGCCAGGCAGGACCACCGCTACCGACTCCCCCAGCTTCGCCGTCGTACAGTGGTGCTTCAGTGGGCAACTAGGTTGCCGACAGCAGGGAGTAGAAGGATGTCGATCCTACCGAGTTGTCTTTGAGATGTTAGAGTAGTTGGCTTGACAGCACGTCTTCGTGCCAAGCAACTATTGTATCGTGTCATGTCATGATGTTCCAAATTCGAGTTGTAATGTCTTGAACCTTGTTCTATCATGTTGTAATAAGAATGCTTAAGCTTGTATGCTTTAAGTGAATTTCGTTGTCTTTCAATTTGAAATTTTTGTGCGTTGAATACCAGATCCTTGGATAAATCGTTGCAAATGACCACGCTTGTCAATGTTGCATTTTCTCCTAAAAACGTTGGTAAAACAAAGCATCTTTAGGAACATCACTCGTTGCCAGCAAATAAGTGCTCGTTCGTATACCACCTTCTTTGGTATCCGAAATGATGATGGTCGTTCGAAAGTAATTATGAGCCGTGCAATTGAGTAATCGCCGTCCTAACCGTGTTGAGAAGAACGATTCTATGAATCTTGGTGGCTATAGAATATTGTGGATTGTTGCTGCCCTCATTGTTTAAGTACTAATGAGATGTGATTATGCATGATCGTGCTTGTCATCATTTGGAGTAAGCTTTCGGTTATCTCACTAATAAAGCTCACTTTTTAGATGGTGGGAACCACGCGCAGCTCTGCCAACGGTTTCGGAGCGAGTGGTAGTGGTGACTTGCCACCACCCCCGCCCATGACACCGACGGAGGCTTTCATGGCCACCCAAACCGAGGTGCTGCGCCAGATCTTGCAGACGCAGCAGCAGATCGCCCAGCAGATGAACCGAGGGCCGCACATGGGGCCAACCACGAGGGGCCGAACCAGGTCACCACGTACGCCCAGTTCATCGCCATGAAGCTGCCAACCTTCGCTAAAGCAGAAGACCCTCTGGAAGCTGAGGCTTGGGTCAAGGCCATAGAGGCAAAATTCTCTGCCTTTGTGCTGCCTTGCTCCGAAGAGAACAAAGCGAACTTCGCAGCGCTGCAACTGCGAGGGGAAACTTTGATGTGGTGGGACCACTTCAAGTCCATGCAGCGAGGCCACGCTGTGACGTGGGACGAGTTCAAGCAGGCTTTCAAGAGCCACCACATCCCCAGGGTCTGATGGACAGAAAGATGAGGGAGCTGTTGGTCCTCCTTCAGGGATCTGACTCCGTGTACCGCTATGCTCAGAAGTTCAATTGCTTATGCCAGTACGGTGGGCATCATGTTGATACTGATGCCAAGAAGATGGAGAGGTTTCGTGACGGGCTTGATGGCAAGCTGTATGAGCGCCTGAATCTGCTCAAGCCTGCAAACTTCCATGAGCTAGTGAACAGGGCTATCTCGCAAGAGGATGCTATGAAGAAAGCCCATGGGGACAACAAGAGGATGTCCGGTTTCACCCCAGGCAGCGGAACAAACAAGAAGTTTTGCTTTGTGAAGAAGGAGGCTCCAGGCCCATCCCAGCAATCATCAACTGGATGCTGGACGATGAAGCCACCCCAGGGCAAAACTGTCGGGAACTTCCAGTTCCGCCGTGCCCAGCAGCAGGCTCCAAAGCCTAATGCACCCCCTCGTGATGTTGGAGATCGTCGTTGCTACAACTGTGGCCAGCCAGGGCTCTACATTTGTGAGTGTCCCAAGCCCAGGCAAATCAAGCCCAACCCGCAGAATCAGGGTGCGGGATGCAAGCCTACCACTCCGGCCAAGAAGCCCATGGTGCAAGTGCGCCAAGGCAAGTTGAACTTCACTACCATGAATGACATCCCAGCAGGAGCTCCAGTACTCACGGGTACATTCTCTATCAACGACACTCCTGTTAAGATTTTGTTCGATTCGGGAGCTACCCATAGTTTCGTCAGTGAAAGGCTAATAAACAAACTGGGTTTGAAGGGTTCTCATACCACTTCCGCTTACAAAATAACTACTCCCGGAGGCCAAATTACCTCAAATATCTTAATCCGAGGAGTACATTTGGGTTTAGGTAGTAAAATCATTCCAACAAACCTTATCGTCATAAACTTGGTTGGAATGGATGTCATTTTGGGGATGGAATGGATGAATCAACATAAGGTGATTCTAGATATATCGGATAGGGTTGTAGAGGTCAATTCTCCTACGGTCGGGCACACTACCTTGTACCTACCTTTCCGGGACGGTACTGACTCTTGTGCCTGTGTGACCATTATCTCCTATCTTGATGAAATTCCAGTAGTGTGTGAGTACCCGGATGTTTTTCCCGATGAGTTGCCTGGTATGCCACCAGACAGAGATGTCGAGTTTGTGATCGAACTCCAACCCGGCACCGCACCCATTTCCAAAAGACCTTATCGCATGCCACCCAAAGAGTTAGCTGAATTAAAAACCAACCTCCAAGAACTGTTAGATAAGGGTTACATTCGCCCGAGCTCTTCTCCTTGGGGTTGCCCTGCTCCCTTTGTCAAAAAGAAAGATGGTAGCTTGAGAATGTGCGTAGATTACCGACCACTCAATGCAGTCACCATCAAAAACAAATACCCCCTTCCGCGAATCGATGTTCTTTTCGATCAATTGGCTGGTGCCAAAGTCTTCTCTAAGATCGATCTTCGTTCTGGCTACCACCAGATCAAGATTCGACGGTGCGACATTCCTAAAACCGCTTTTTTCACTCGTTATGGTCTTTACGAGTTCTTGGTCATGTCCTTCGGACTCACTAATGCGCCTGCCTACTTCATGTACCTCATGAACTCCGTGTTCATGACGGAGCTCGATAAATTTATCGTGGTCTTTATCGATGTTATTCTCATCTATTCTAAGAGCGAGAAAGATCACGCCAAACATCTCCGAGTTGTCCTTCAGCGTTTGCGAGATCAAAAGCTTTATGCTAAGTTCTCCAAATTCGAATTCTGGTTGAAAAGTGTGAAATCTTAGGACACACCATTTCCAAGATGGTATCTCCGTAGATCCTAGCAAAGTTCAAGAGGTGATGGATTGGAAACCACCCAAATCCGTACATCAAATCCGTAGTTTCCTAGGATTGGCGGGATACTACCATCGATTCATTCCTGACTTTTCTAGAATCGCAAAACCCATGACCGAATTACTCAAGAAGGGAGTGAAATTCGTGTGGAGTGAAGCATGTGAGAAAGCTTTTCATACCCTCAGACAACATCTAACTTCAACCCCAGTGCTAGCTCAACCCGATAATTCCAAACCATTTGAAGTCTTCTGTGACGCATCAGGCACGGGTCTCGGCTGTGTCCTTATGCAAGAAGGCCGAGTCATTGCCTATGCTTCACGGGCACTTCGACCCCATGAGGTCAATTATCCTACCCATGATCTTGAGTTAGCTGCTGTTGTTCATGCCCTCAAGATATGGAGACATTACCTAATGGGCAATCATTGCAATATCTTCACCGATCACAAGAACCTCAAATACATTTTCACCCAGTCAGAATTGAATATGAGACAGAGAAGATGGCTTGAGTTGATCAAGGATTATGATCTAGAAGTGCACTATCATCCTGGCAAAGCAAATGTTGTTGCAGATGCTCTTAGCCGCAAGGAGCATTGCAACCACCTAGAGTTGGAGCCAGTCAGTGAACCCTTGTGTGAAGAAATGAGAAGGCTCAACTTAGAAGTGGTACCACAAGGAATTCTTTATGCCGTGACAGCAGAGTCCAATCTTTATGACAGGATTGTCACTGCTCAGCGCAATGATGCAGATGTTCAAACCATCAGGCAGAAACTAGCAGAAGGAGACCCAAAGTACGCTTGTTTCCAGAAGGATCACCAAGATGTGGTCTGGTTTGGGAAACATCTAGTGGTCCCCGTTGACCCAGAAATCAAGAGAATCATTCTAGATGAAGCTCACAAGTCCAAGTTCTCTATTCATCCCGGTAGTACCAAGATGTACCAAGATCTGAAGCAAGTCATTTGAAATCGGCAGGAGTACTCCAACCCCTGTCGATACCTATGTGGAAATGGGACGATATTAGTATGGATTTCATTGTGGGTTTACCCTCAACCCCTCGAAAGAAGGATTCTATTTGGGTAATTGTGGATAGACTCACCAAGACCGCTCACTTCATTGCCGTGCACACCACTTACTCCGTACAACAATATGCAGAGTTGTACGTGGACCATATACTTCGTCTGCATGGAATCCCAAAGACTATAATCTCTGATAGAGGGACTCAGTTTTTAGCCCGGTTTTGGGAACAGTTGCACGAGTGTTTGGGAACTCAGCTACTCCATAGTTCCAGTTATCATCCGCAGACCGATGGTCAGACGGAGAGGATAAATCAGATTCTAGAGGACATGTTGAGAGCAAGCATCTTGCACTTTGACAAGAGTTGGGACAAGTGTTTGTCTTTGGCAGAGTTCTCTTACAATAACAGCTATCAGGCCAGCTTGAAAATGGCACCGTTCGAGGCTCTATAAGGACGTAGATGCCGCACTCCGCTGAATTGGTCAGAGGCCGGAGAGAGAACACTCTTTGGACCAGAGTTAGTTAAAGAGGCCGAAGAAAGGGTGCAAGTGATAAGAGAAAATTTGAAGATGGCACAGATGAGACAAAAGAGTTACCATGACAACGGAACCGCACCTCGACACTTCGAAGTGGGAGATCATGTATATTTGAAAGTATCCCCCACCAAAGGTGTGCAAAGGTTCGGAGTCAAGGGAAAGTTAGCCCCGCGCTACATTGGACCCTATGAAGTAATAGAAGTACAATGTGTTCCATGTAACTCAGTTGAAGAAGGGAATGCTTGTTCCGGATAACGAGATCATCACAAAAGCTAATGCTTGGATCGAGCCGGATTTCTCGCTCGTCGAGCATCCATTGAAGGTACTAGACCAAAAAGAGTGAAAGACCCGCAGGCAGACCGTGCGAATGTACAAGATCCAATGGAGCCATCACACGGAAGAAGAAGCCACGTGGGAGACGGAGGATTATCTTAACACCAAGTACCCGGGCTTCCTCCAATCCCGAAGCAGTGAGTCTTTCTCCCCATCTCTTCGTTGTCAAATCGAATCTCGGGACGAGATTCCGTTTAAGGGGGGTGGCTGTGACGCCCGAGGTTTTTAATTACCGTCATTAACGCTAATGACCGGATTAGCCGGTCAAATGGGCAACCGAGGTCAAACCTAGGTCAACCTGGGTCCTCACCCCGGAAAACTCACTAACACACCCTAGTCACCCTAAATGAATAGTAAGCACACTTGTGGGCCCAACCCATGGTCAAAGGATGGGTCAAACCCCTTGCCACCCCAGTGTCCACAGGTGTCTGCCGGAACTTTTGCCGCGTTCTCCAAAATTCACCTAAATACTTAAAATTCTACCTTTAGGAAAGTTGTAGATCTTGTTGAGGGATACAACTTTCATGTAGATTGTCATTTCAAATTTGGAGAGGAAAATTGTGAAAAACCCCTTGCAAGGCAGGTTTCACTGTTGCTAAAAACAGGCTGACATTCAAAGTTGGCATTCAAATAAATTCAAATCCAGGAAGAAAAACCCTATACAGCCTTTGTAAAAATTGTAGCTGGTACCTAGATCTACAACTTTGGTGTTCATCACTTGGTCAAGTTTTATTCAAAATTTTGGAGAAAACTTGAGGCAAACGAAAGTGCTTCGGCGAAACAAGTTAGGCGGAGCGCCGACGCGCCACGACGTCGCGCGCGCCCGAGCGCCGCGCGTCGCCGGCCGCCACCGGCCGCACTCCGGCGTCCTCGCCCGCGTGCCTCCCGACGCCCCCTTCGCCCGAGGCCGACCGCGCCCCTAGGTCGCGCCCGTGCCGAGGCGACCCGCGCCCCACGACGCGCGGGGGTCGGCCGCCGCGCCACGCGCCGACGCGCCGCGCGCGTCGTGCGGTGGCCGGACGCCCCCCCTTCGGACCGGCGGTCCGTCCGCATCCCCTCGCCCGCGTGCGCCGTGCTACGGCCGTGGGTCACGCCGCCGTCACCGCCGGGCCGGGTCGAGGGCTATTTAAGCGCCGTCTTGTTCCCCCTCCCGTGCGCCACCGAGCCTCCACCGCGCCATTGCCGCCGCCGGCTGCCTGCCGGAGCTCGCTGCTCGCTCTCCCCACCGGCCAACCACACCACTAGCTCCCCTAGACCCCACCGCCCGGGGTCACCCGTTGTCCAAAGCCCGCGCTCTCCTCGCCACACACCGAGCCGCCGCGGACGTCCCCGCCGGTCGCCGCCGTGCGCCGCCGTGGAGGACATCCCCGCCCGAACCGCCTTGACCTATCAACCCTAAGTGAGCCTACACTCAACCCTGAGCTGTTCCCCGGCCAGGAGCGCCGCCGGAGCCGCCGGATTTCAGGCGAGCCCGCAGCCTCCCCGGCCAAGGACCCAATTGCGGGACTAGAAATCTTAGCAGGGGGTTTTCTGTGAATTAAGGACCTGTCTGTAAGGAAGGTTATCTAAGTTTCCTTGCTAGTTAGTCCAGTGACTTGAAAAACCCCTAGAAATTCACACGAAAATCTGAAAAATCCCAAACCAATTTTGTAGGGTTCAGGATGATAAACCCCACCTCTTTTGTTGTATACTCATGGCTAGATTCTAAATAGTTTTAGCAGGAAAAATACAAATGTGTTACACATAGATCTGTCGTAACTTGAAATCTATAACTCCTCTGTAGCCAAATTTTGGACATGTTGTGTGTTAGGACATGACTAGATGCTGTGCCAAAAATTGTACAAAGTTATGCGGTAGAGATTACTAGACAAATTCTTTTCCATTCCTGCAGTAATTCACTAGATGATTTTTCCTGTTAAATATATTTATGTTCTTGAGCCCAACTTGTGCACACTGTCTTGTAATGTCAAAATACAGAACTTGTGAATTAATCATGAATTTTGGATTAACAGAAATAATTATTCTTGATTTATGCATGCTTTCCTTTGTAAATTAATAAACCAAGTTCAGTAGAGATTCCATGCAAACATGCTGGTTCTTTAGGCTTGTTTAGGACCAGAGAGCATGCACAAGAAAGTTTGGATCATTTTGATGCTTATTTATTTTTATTTGCATTTAAATAGAATCACTAGCTAGCCTTTGATATTTTCCATAATAACTAATTTCCTAGCATCCAACACTTACATGTGGGTCCAATGGACCAGGATAGGTGCTAGTAGGCTTCAGAAACACTCATTTAATTTTTGGTAATTTAATTGATCAATAAAAGGCTTAAATGCCCTTTTAATATTAAAGGGAAATTAAAATAAAGAGAAACCCTTAATTAAATCTTTTTCCTTTTTGAAAGTATTATTTAATATAAATAAAAGAAATTAATTATCATCACTAATAAGGAATCAATTCTTAAATAAAAATATTAATTACACCTTGTTGGTGAGGATAAAAGGAAATGAAGCTTTCACATGAAATGATAAGCTTAATAAAAACCTTTATTCAAATGTGGAATAAAAGAGTAACCCATGTACACCCCCTAACCTTCCTAAAAGAGAAACCTTAGATAGAGGTTTGTTAAGGTGAATATGACCAACTAGAGTTGGATAAGACAACAAACTATCACCTCACCTAAAGTGCATTGCATTCCGTGTAGATCTTCCGGACGGAGATTACTCCCTAGTCCCGGAAACCGAGGAAGGAGGAGCGGAAGGTTCTCTGCAGTACGTAGAAGTACTCGACACCGAGGGTGCCCAAGCTGACCTAGCTGACGAAGGCAAGCTCCGGTGCATCTAACCTAGTTTTAAAATTCCTTATTCAATTATCTATGAATGATTGTGCATTTACGTACAGGAGTTGAATGAAACCCTAGATGCATGATCCATAGGTACCTTTGGTCCCTACTAGTATGATAGGTCGATAGCTACTAAGCTATAGGGCCGTTACAAGTCGGGTGATGACCTCACTCGCGAGAATAGGTTCCTAGATAGGAATCACACTATGTCTTTAAATGGATTGCTCACGTGGTAAGAGCATGGGATCTGGGCTCCGGTCCAGTGGTTATGTGGGTTAAGTTTTTGAACGTACTAAGCACATGTCGGGTATGGGACCGGTAAGCCTAGTACCTTAATGAGACGGCTAGGGATGGAACTGTCACTACTCTTGGGATTCGCTCTCACAGCTCGCCACCGGTGGTGTATGGTGACTCCGGGTATCTCGCGGGGTATGCCGGATAGCCTGCACCAAAGACTGTGGCCTTTCATCCTGACCCGGGGATTTTTGGGGGCGGCATGGGAAAGTTGCCCTCGCGGGGACAGCCTACCATGTGTTTGGGTCCACCTTGCAAGGTTTGAATCAATCGATTGTTGTCCTCGCACCGTTATCCGAGACTACTTACTCCACTAGTCATGAGATCCCTAATGATGGAAGTTGATGAAGATGATGCTTGATTAATTGTATTGTACAACTTTGTTTGTACTAGTTGGCTAATGTAGTGAAGATTAAACCACTAGAACTTGTGCTAAAATCTTGAAAGTAAGGACCTACTCTTTGTTACTTTTTAGCAAAAGCAACCCAGTAGCCAAAAAGCCTTTCATGGTCTAGAATTGGTGAAGTTGATATCACCGACGGGTAAGACTTGTTGAGTATTAGTATACTCAGCCTTGCTATAATGTGTTGATCCAGGTAATGCCTTCAGTGATGTGTGGCCCGGTAAGATCCCGCCCGGCTGGGATCTGGAGTGGGTGGAGGACGACTACTGAAAGCATCATGGATGGCCTCCCGTGGTGTCTTCGCTTCCGTTAATTAATTTCCGCTGCTTTTCGAAAACTCTGAACTATTTCGTCATGACAAAAACTATGGTTTGTAATAATTAAACCCCTCGGGGTACGAATTTGGATTTGAATGTTGTTGTATCTCTGGACTCGCCTTCGAGTGAGTTTTAATGCATATATTCGATCCTTGTGCTTTTCAAGTGATTCACCGGGCGTTAACCCAGCAACTAACGACAGGATGATACTTTAATATTGCTTAATGACCAAAGTGGATCGGTCTTAGGCGATAGTACGGTATTTTCCTAGGCGGGTTGTCACAATATCGGTAACTCGAAGGAAGAGACACGTGGCACACAATTTAGACAGGTTCGGGCCGCGAGGGGAGTAATACCCTACGTCCTGTATGCTGCGTAGCTCTGGACTGATTGGGTACGATTACAAGATGATGCAATTGTACGCCGTGAGATGAGATGATGAGAGAGGGGTCCCTGCCTCACCTTATATAGTCCGGGAGGCAAGGTTACAAGTCGGAGTAGGGAGAGAGTACTAGTTGAGTACGTCTAGGAGTCTTCCATACAGTGCGGGACATGTACAGCTTCTTAACCGAGTACTTCTCCTCTGTAGTCCTTGTGCTTCACGCCATCAGGTGCCGTGCAGCGCAAGCCGGGTAGTCCCAGGGGCCCACCGAGTAGTCGGTCCTGGTACCCACCGAGGAAGTGGGCCTAGGGAGGTCCATACGGCACAAACCCCTAAGTATATATTGATATTCATTTTATGCCCTTTCCTAAATTTAGTTGACAAGTAAAAGTATACATTAATATGTCTCAACAAACTCCCCAAGTTTACCCTTTGCTAGTCCCTAGCAAAGATATGATGTAGTAGGATCGGGAGTTGCGGCAACGCTTTCACACCTCAAAAGTACCATGGTTTTCAAAAAGCAATTCTCCTCAACAAAATTACCTTCAATCTTTAAGCATAGCCTTTTCATAAATCTTGAGCAAATAAAAGACAAAACAATCAATTCAAGCAGTACATCTCAAATTCTTTGATCAGCTATCATCCTGGGGTTTTGCACATTTTTCAGATAAAACTCAGACATCTTGTGTATGACCTTCTCAAGCATGGTGTCACACATGTCAAGATATGTATGGATGATAGTGTTGGATGGATGAGGGTCAAAGGTGGTAAGCCTTTTAGCCTAGCTCTTGGACTATATCTTTCTTTCTAAGATTTTTAAGATCTGGGCTTTCCATTCTTGCAGAGGTGGGTTGTACTCGCCCCAGACTTTTGTCCATTTTATTCTCTCCTTAGAGATGTGGGATCTACTTGCACTTGGACACACGTCCATTATTCATCTCTAAATTTGTTTTTTAGGGAGGTAGGCCCTACTCACCTAGTATGACACTTGTCCTTTTCTCTCCCTCTCTCGTCTCACTTTTTCCTATCTTTTATTTTTTTTATTTTTTTTCGAATGTAGCCCCAAAATCTTTTTGACATTGAGAGAGAAATATCCAAGAATTGCACGAGCTACTGATTTTTTTATGACATGGCTTGTGGCTAGATGGAAGATGTGCGTACTTCCATATCAGATGCAATATATAGTGGAATGGGAATGATCTTGTTGTGTATGACAAGCTCTCAAGGATCAAACACAAGAACTCATCATGTAAGGTTTTTCAGGATTTAAGATAAAACCAGGAATCAAGCATCTCTAAGAAATTGATAAACAACAGCTCAACTTTTCATGAATCATCTTTCAAAGCCAAGACTCAGATTAAGCATGAACTTCCCACAAGTTTGGGGTTTAGAGAAAATTAAGCATTTAAACTTCAGGAGAATCTAGGTCTGAAAACTAAGCACTTTTAAAAGGAATTACGACAGGGCAACTATTCATTATCTCCATGCATATATCAAGATCATTATTTAAGAGAAAAGCCAACTAGCAGACTCTAGCATTTATCCAAACTTCTAACACACTAAGACTCTTTAAGAAATCTAACTGGGTAATAGTACTTATCGTGATAACTAGGGGTGCTCCCCCCAAGTTGGATCTTGAAATAGTCCTTGATTTATCCTTGAAACTTGTTGGCCTTCGGGTCTTCCTTAATTTCCTTGTAAATATTTGTTTTGCATATACCCGAAGAAACAAATTCTAGGATTACGCTGTGAGTCTTCATGAGCTTACTTCTTTTTGGGTTTTTCTAAAAAGCGTGGACCTTCATGTGCCCAAATATTTTTGTAATTTTTATATGCGAAAAGAATGATGATGCAAAAAACTTATGGATGCAATATTTATTTATGCCACCACAACAAGGAGTACTTGCATGGGGTTTTAGGGTGTAGATGCAAATGCAGCAAACATATTTATTTATTTATTTTCTGATGCAGGTGTATGGAAGTAAATATGCTAAAGGAAAAATTAAAAAAAAACAAATATGCAGATAAATATCAAGTTTCCTATCGGCGAGCTTTTAGGTACTTATTCCCATGGCGTGCGTCATCAATGACACCTCGTCGGATTGTTGTGCCTAGTATGGTGCCTTCAATGATCTCGACGAGTGGCGTAGATGAGGTAGCTGATGGAGATGGCGTTTGTTCAGTTGGTAACGCGGGTAGCAGTAGCTCTTCTGAAGGTGTACTTTGATCTTTCTTCCTCCAAACTTGTTTCTTCGGTGGAGACCTTTCTGGAGTAACAGGTTCAAAATACTGGGCTGGTAGAAGCTGAGCGGACTTCTTTTCAATCTTCTTAATTTCTTCCTTGTCTGTCAACTCTTTTACAACTGGACTTGTGAATTCAAGAAATGTCACCGCCTCTAATTCTTCTTAGGTCTTGTGGTGTTCAGGAACAGTCTTGAATCTTGATGGGGAGGTTTTGCACAACATTGCCATCTTTGACATTGAGTAATGGTTGTTCCCGTGTTGTGGACAACTTCTCTAGAAGATTCTTTGGTTGATGGAGCGATGTATGGTTCGCATTCCAAGGTCGTTGTTGACATTACTAATGTCATCGACTAGAAACGAATATAAGATCCATCTCTATCGACGACACTAGAAATGCAGAAGTATATCTTAACATGATTCTAAGTGTATATTAGATGTTGCTTTCAGATAAACTAAAAGATGAATTCTGACACGATTCATAGCACAACTCGATATAGGTTGTCAGCCTGACAGGTGTGCCTGAAAACGCATGGATATAGTACTCTTACATATGCCTTGGATCTTCGGAAAAGAAGATATTTATATAGGTAGGGTATCCGCAAGCGCACAGATATGAATATACCATTGTAGCATTTTAACCAAGAGTAAACCAGGTATCGTATTTATATTCTACCACATGGAAAGAAGTCTTTCTAATCCATAATAGCTAATACATGGTCATCTCTCATTTTAATAATGTAGAGTGTCAAAAATATATCAATTGTTGTAAACACTAGTTGTCGTATGGACCTCCCTGGGCCCACTACCTCGGTGGGTACCAGGACCGACTACTCGGTGGGCCCCTGGGACTACCCGGCTTGCGCTACACGGCACCTGAAGGCGTGGAGCACGAGGACGACACAGGAGTAGTACTCGGTTAGGACTCTGTACATGTTCCACACTGTGTAGAGATCTCCTAGACGTACCCGACTAGTACTCCTTCCCTACTCCGACTTGTAACCCTGCCTCCCGGACTATATAAGGCGAGGCAGGGACCGATCTCAGGATCACCTCATCCAATCTCAACTCACGGCGCACCATTGCACCATCCTGTAATCGCGCCCCATCAATCCAGAGCTACGCAGCATACAGGACGTAGGGTATTACGCACCTCGCGGCCCGAACCTGTCTAAATTGTGTGCCACGTGTCTCTTCCTTCGAGTTACCGATCTCGGCGAGTCACATTCATCTACTTCGGGTACTCCCCGTAGTAGGTTGCCGGTCCAAAACACCGACAGCTGGCGCGCCAGGTAGGGGCTCTCGCTCGAGATCACATGGCGAACTCGACGGTTTCCGTTCACATCAAGCCAACCGTCGCCTTCAACCGCGGCGACACCTTCGTCTTCGGCGCACGGGTCCGCACGCTGGCGATGGCGCGGGCTCCTTCCAGCGCCGCTTGATCATGCAACCCGACTCGAGGACGGGCCTTGTGACGCTTCCCGAAGTTGTCACGGGCAAGCTCGCCGGCAAGTTCGGCGAAATTTCGCTTTCCAACCTCCACGCTGACTTCGAGCTCGAGTCCGTCTCCAACTCGAACCCGACGTCGCCATGGGCCATCGCATGCGAGCCGGCTCCTCAGCCATCGCGGGCGGTCCAATCTCCACGCCGGCGCTCCGCGCGTGGCCCTCGCCGGCCCGCACGGAGGCCTCTACACCACGCCGGGCCGGCAAGGAGCCCGTAACCGAGTACAACTCGGACTCCGACGCCGTATCCAACCGCGTCTCGGACTCCGGCCCTCTCTCCGAGTTCTACTCGAACCCGGACTACGAGTTCGACTTCGGGTCGGACACCGAGGAGCCCGAGTCCGAAGACGACTCCTCCGAGCTTCCCTTGTCGGGGGCCGGCCTCGGGGCGGTTATAAGATCGACGCCGGCCGGAAGATACGTCTACTGGCCAGACCTCAAGCCCGCTGAGCTGACAAAGGAGGACTCACGCTACGTCGCCTACATCGACTCGCTACCGTTCCAGGAGGGAACACCACTAGCCCAAGCTGACTCAAGCACACCAACTGAGGTGGCACCTTCTGAGCCAAGCTTGGGTACCCCTGATCGTCAAGTCTTCATGGCTGCCGGCGACACCCCGGAACCTCGGGCACGCCCGCGGACAAGTACTTGGAGGACATCTCCGCGGACGAGGCGTCCGCGCGATGCCCCCGCGGACGAAACCGACGCCAACGGGGACGCCGGCGCGAACGTAACAGGGAAGCGCAACGAACGACGCCGGCGGCTCGGAGACAACCTTCCCATCCGCAACCTAGCGGAAGCTCTCGAAAGCGGTTGAGAGCGAGTCCACACCACTCCCGAGCAATGCCTCATGTCGATCACAACGATCGCACGTCGAGCTCGGGGCATACGGGCCGGAGAGGTCATCGCCAAGCTCGGCCGAAGAAGCCTACTTCATGCGGGTCGACAAGAGAGTCGGCCCAACCTCTCCCGGCCAAGCCTCGCGACAACGAAGCTACTAGTCGCAAGGTGTTGACCCCGGTCCTAACCGTACTCGGGGCGACATTCCGGCTGAACCAAACCGTCGACGCTCCACCGCCGGCGGACCCTCACGACAAGACAACGTCAACCGAGAAGTCGTCCCCCACCGTGCTCCGCCGGTGGCGGCGGCAACGACCCCGACGGCGGCGGCGCGACGGCGGCGGCTCCAACCACGGAGCCAACAAGAAGGCCGGGAGGCGGCGGCGGCCGCGGCGGCCGCGGCCACGCGCATAGCCATGCCTCCGGCGCCTCTCACGGCGGGTACGATGCTCGCCAGAGAATCGAAGAGTTGCGGCGAAAGAAGTCGACGACCGCCGCCGAAGGCGACGGCTTCCCCGCCTTCTCACCCCGGCTTCGCAACCTTGCTCCTCCCCGACAAGTTCAAGCCTTTGGGGATCACCAAGTACGACGCGAAGCAGGATCCCATCCAGTGGCTCCGATGCTACGCTCTCTCCATCGAGAACGGCGGCGGCAACGGCGACACCAAGTGCCTCTACTTCCCCTTACGCACGGACCAAGCCCCACTCACGTGGCTCGAGTCGCCGGACAAGCACTCAATCGACAAGTGGGACCGACCCCGAAGGAACAGGTTCACAAGCAACTTCACGGGCGCCATGGGCCGTTCGGGTACTCGCATGGACCTTGCCATGATCAAGCAGGAACAAGGCGAGACCCTCCGCAAGTACATGCGCCGCTTTTTCGACAAGCGCGCTACCGTCGTGGACGTCACTGACAAGGAGGTCATCTACCTCTTCCAGGACGGGCTCTACCATCGCCGCACCTTCGAGGACTTCGGCCGACGCCGCCCCAAGTCCATTCCCCACCTCAAGGACATGATCACGTCCTGGGCGGACGAAGAGGACAAGGCCAACGCCAAGTACGACGCCATCCGCGGCAAGTCCAAGCAGAACCAAGGTGGCGGCAGCAGCAGCAATCCAAACCAAGGCGGCCGCAACAACAACAACAACAACAACAACAACAACTTCTCGGGTTCCAACTGCAAGCGCAAGACAGACAATACCGTCGCGGCTATCCAGCGTCCTCCGAAAGGGAACTCGAAGAAGAATTCCGGCGGGTTCAAAGACCTGCTGAAGGAGAAGTGCCCGTGGCATCCAAACGGCAACCACACTACCGAGCAGTGCTACCAGCTCAGGCATGCACTCAAGGATACGCCAGAGCCACCGCACCCTCACGATCAGAAGAACAAGAAGAAGGACGGCGACGACTTCCAAGAACCCGAGAAGACCGTCAACGTCCTCTTCGGCGGACTACCCCGGGCGGGGAGCGAAGGCTACTCGCCGTGAAGTGATGTCCATTGAACCGGCGGTTATGACCCCTCTCGGGTGGTCGAGAGACACCCATCACCTTCTCCCGCGCGGACCAATGGACCGGCTTCTCCGAACCAGGACGTTTCCCTCTCGTCCCGAAACCAACGATGGCGGGCTCTAAGCTCAACAAGGTGCTCATCGACGGCGGAAGCGGGCTCAACGTCCTCTTCACCAAGACTCTGAAGAAGATGAACCTTGACGTCACCCCCATGCTCGACAAGAGCAGCATGCCTTTTTACGGCATCGTCCCAGGCAACGCGGCTATCCCACTAGGCTCAGTGGTACTGCCAGTTACCTTCGGGGTGTCTCGCGACAACTACCGCACCGAGTACATCAAGTTCGAGGTTGCGGATATCGAGACTTCCTACCATGCCATCCTCGGCAGACCGGCCATCGCCAAGTTCATGGCGGTGCCCCACTACACATACTTGGTACTCAAAATGCCAAGTCTAGGCCGGCGTACTCTCCCTCCAAGGGGACACCGAAGATCTCTCACGGCTGCGATACGGAGGCCGTGGTGATCGCTTCAACAAATCAAGTACCCACCCCAATGATGGAGGTCTACGCCGCGTCGAAGAAGCTTGCCACAAGTGAACTCGACATCCCAGAGAAGTCTGACAGCGCCAACAAGCCTTGGCCACCTGAGGAGGTGCTCGTCAAGCCGGTCGACCTCGGAACAGGCGACCCCACCAAGACAACCACCATCGGGGCCGGCCTCGACCCCAAATAGGAAGACGCGCTCATCAGCTTCCTTCGGGCTAACCGCGACATCTTCGCGTGGAAACCGACGGACATGCCGGGGAGTGCCCGGGGAGCCGATCGAGCACTTGCCTCAACGTCGACCCAAAGGCTACCCCCAAGCGACAACACCTCCGACGCTTCGCCGACGACGGACGGGACGCCATCAAGAAGGAGCTCGCCAAGCTACTCGCTGCCGGCTTCATCGAGAGAAGTCTTCCATCTCGAGTGGCTCGCCAACCCCGTCCTCGTCCGCAAGAAGAACTCGAACGAGTGGAGGATGTGCGTCGACTACACCGAGCCTCAACAAGCACGCCCCAAGGACCCCTTCGGGTTGCCGCGGATTGATCAAGTCATCGACTCCACGGCGGGGCTGCGACCTGCTCTGCTTCCTCGGCGCTACTCCGGTACCACCGGATCGCAATCAAGGAGGAAGACCGGGGAGAAGACCGCGTTCATCACCCCGTTTGGCGCGTACTGCTACACGACCATGTCTTTCGGGTTGAAGAACGCCGGTGCTACCTACCAACGGGCCATCCAGGCCTGCTTCAAGCGGCAACTCAACAAGAACGTCGAGGCCTACGTGGATGACGTGGTTGTCAAAACCAGGGACTCCAGTACCCTCATCGACGACCTTGAAGAGACCTTCGCATCGCTACGCGAGTACCGTTGGAAGCTTAACCCGAACAAGTGCGTCTTCGGCGTACCTTCGGGTAAACTACTCGGCTTCATCATCAGCCAGCGCGGCATCGAAGCCAACCCCGAGAAGATCTCCGCCATCACCAGCATGAAAGCTCCCACGAGCATCAAGGACGTCCAGAAGCTGACAGGGTGCATGGCGGCATTGAACAGATTCATCTCGAAACTAGGAGAACGGGGCCTCCCCTTCTTCAAACTACTCAAGCACCACGAGAAGTTCGTGTGGACTGCAGAGGCGGACCAAGCCCTTGCCCAGCTCAAGGACTTCCTATCGAAGCCACCAGTCCTCACGGCTCCTTACAAGGGCGAGCAGCTACTGCTCTACCTTGCTGCGACTACTCACGTGGTCAGTACTGCCATCGTTGTCGAGCGGTAGGAAGACGGCCACGCCTACCCGGTCCAGCGCCCGGTCTACTTCGTCAGCGAGGTCCTATCAGAGTCCAAGGCTCGCTACCAGCCCGTGCAGAAGCTTCTGTACGCTCTACTCATCACCTCGCGGAAGCTACGACACTACTTCCAGGAGTACTCGGTCTCCGTCGTCACCGACTACCCGCTCGGCGACATCACGAGGAACCCGGACGCTACGGAAGGATCTCCAAATGGGTCGTCGAGCTCGGCGCCCTCACCATCGACTTCAAGCCACGCACGGCCATCAAGTCGCAAGCACTAGTCGACTTCATGGCGAGTGGCGGGAGAATCGGCTACCTACTCCCACCGTGCGACCGAGCATTGGGTGATGTACTTCGACGGCTCACTCAACCTCGAGGGCGCGAGCGCGGGGGTACTGCGATCTCTCCAACGGGCGAACAACTCAAATACGTCCTGCGGATCTTCCGGAAGGTCTCAAACAACGAAGCCGAGTACGAAGCTCTCCTACACGGGCTCCGCCTCGCGGCTTCACTTGGCATCAAGCGGCTACTAGTCTACGGCGACTCCGCGGTGGTCATCAACCAAGTCAACAAGTCCCCGGGACCGCAACAAGGAGAACATGGACGCCTACGCCTAGAAGTCCGCAAGCTCGAGAACAAATTCTATGGTCTCGAGTTCCACCACATCGTTCGCGACAACAACGTTGCGGCGGACGTCCTCTCGAAGCTCGGATCCACCCGTGCCCAAGTACCGCGGGCGTCTTCGTCCATGAGCTTCACGCGCCATCCATCCCGGAGCGGCGCCACCGACCCCTTTGTCCTAGCTAATCAACCGGTGGGCGGGGAGGTCATGATGATCGACGTGGATCGGAGGCAACCCTTCATCGACTACCTCGGCGAGCGAGAAGGTCCCCCTCCGACAAGAACGCAGCCGAACAACTCGTCCGCCGCGCCAAGTCTTACGTCCTCGTTGGCGACAAGCTTTACAAGCGAGGCGCATCTTCTGGAGTACTCATGAAATGCGTCCCTCGCGAAGAAGGCAAGGACATCTTGGAGGAGATCCACAAGGGTGTGCGGCAACCACGCGTCCTCCCGCACGGCCCCGGTCGGCAAGGCCTTCGGCGAGCCTTCTGCGGCCCACGGCCACGGGCGATGCCGAAGAACTCGTCAGAAGGTGCCAAGGATGTCAGTTCTTCGCCAAGCAGCAACACGTCCCTCGCCTACAAGCTAGTCACCATACCGCCAACTTGGCCCTTCGCCTGGCCGGGGGCTCGACATGATTGGGCCACGCCCAAGTTGCGCCGGGGAGGATTCAACGGGTGCGGTGGCTATCGACAAGTTCACCAAGTGGATCGAGGTCGGGCCGGTCACATGCCCCAAGGGCGACGAGTACTCGACTTCTGGATGAACTTGTGCACCGCTACGGGCTACCCCACCGCATCATCATAGACTTGGGGTCCAACTTCAACAACCACCGATTGCGGGAGTGCGACGAACGAGAGGAATCGACGTCGGATACGTCTCCGTCGCCCACCCACGGGCCAACGGACAAGTCGAGCGCGCCAACGGGATGGTGCTCGACGCCCTCAAGAAGCGGCTACACGACGCCGCTAACTCAAAAGGGGGGCAAGTGGATCAAGGAACTACCCAACGCACTGCGGGGGCTGCGGACTCAACCATCCAAGCCAACGGGGGCAATCCCCCTACTTCTCGGTCTACGGCTGCGAAGCCATCCTCCCTGCCGACGTCATATGGAACTCGCCGGCGGTGGAGCACTACGACGAAGGCGTCTCGGAGGACGACGGACGAGTTGATATCGACGACCTCGAAGAAGCTCGGCCGTGCCGCCCTAGTCCAATCGGCGAGGTACCGGAGGGTATCCGACGCTACCACGATCGCAACGTCAAGGAACGCTCCTTCAACGTTGGAGATCTTGTCCTCCGCCGTATCCCGAACACGGAAGGACTTCACAAGCTCGGCTCCCCACGGGAAGGCCCCTTCACCGTGGCTAAGGTGACCGGGCCAGGCTCCTACCGCCTCCAAACACTTGAAGGCGAAGAAGTCAACAACACGTGGAACGTCGACCAGCTCTGTCGAATCTACGCCTAGTCTACTCGACTACTCCGGGGTTCAAGTCTACACGACGCTGCTAACTCAAAAGGGGGCCAGTGGATCAAGGAACTACCCAACGCACTCTGGGGGCTGCGGACTCAACCATCCAAGCCAACGGGGCAATCCCCCTATTTCCTGGTCTACGGCTCTGAAGCCATCCTCCCTGCCGACGTCATATGGAACTCGCCAGCAGTGGAGCACTACGACGAAGGCGTCTCAGAGGACAGCAGACGAGTTGATATCGATAGCCTCGAAGAAGCTCGGCCGTGCGCCCTCGTCCAATCGGCAAGGTACACGGAGGGTATCCGACGCTACCACGATCGCAACGTCAAGGAACGCTCCTTCAACGTTGGAGATCTCGTCCTCCGCCGTATCCCGAACACGGAAGGACTTCACAAACTCGGCTCCCCACGGGAAGGCCCTTTCACCGTGACTAAGGTGGCCGGGCCGAGCTCCTACCGCCTCCAAACACTTGAAGGCGAAGAAGTCAACAACTCGTGGAACGTCGACCGGCTACGTCGATTCTACGCCTAGTCTACTCGACTACTGCGGGGTTCAAGTCTACACGGCGCATCAACACCCCTTGCCGCAAGCGACCCTCCGGGTCCCGGCTCCAAGTCTCGGACTACTCTTCTCCGAGTCCGGCCCGTGCGGCTACCTACGGACACGGGGCAGCAACGAGCATCAAGGTCTCTAGCGACGGTCTACCAAGAGACCACACTCCAAGATCCGGCTGCGCGGCTACTTACGGATGCGCGATCCGGCCTACTGCTTGCTACCTACGGATCACTCACTGTAAGCGGCTACCCGCTCCCGGTACTACTCGGTATAAGCGGCCTTCGGGTCCGAGCGACTACTTGTAACTACGGCCCCGGCCACCCGGGTGTACTTCTTCGGTAATAAAGTTTGATTGTTCATCAACTTCTTTCTTGTCTACTCCTAACGACGGGACTACTAAGCCGAGTACTACTACTCGCACCTACTCCACGATGGGCGCTCCGCACTGCGAGATCGCGGTTACGACTATCTATGCGGGGCTGCGGAGGTTCAACTTATCGGCTACACCGCTCGCGATGGGGAGCCATGCGCTCCGGCAACTGCGCGTCTTGCTCATCCGAGCCGGTTGGCGGCTACCCCGCCGGCGACTACCTCCACCGGGGCCTTCGGGAAGTACGACTTCATGAAGGCCGGCCTGCCCGGGATCGACTTGGCCATGTGCTTCACGTAGGCGGCCGGCCGGCTTGGCGCCTCACGAAGTCGATCCGCCAACGGAGCAATCTTGGGGCCGCCGGGTGCGGCACCGGGAGCCTCGCGATCGGGAGGGCGGCCTCCTCTAGGTCCTTCAAGCCGGGCTCGGAGCGCCTCGCGATCTTCGTTCAACATCGCAAAGATTTGTAGCAGTTGACGAGATCCCGGTCAGATGCAATTCTCAACTCCATGTGCTTCTCGCACTCGAAGGCCAGCTCCTTGTAGTCGAGTTCAAGTACCTGGCGGGCTTCCTGCTCCCGGTAGAAGAGATTCTTCATGCTGATCTCCGAGCCCTACAGTCGCTCCACCTGGCCTTCGAGTTCTGCAACACCGGAACACAACAACGGGTCAGAACTTGATGACTCCCAACAAGTACCCGACAAGTCAAGAGACATACCTTTATTCTTGTTGCGGAGGCCTTTGTTCTTCCGCACCAGCTCGTCGTTCTTCGCCTGCAAGTCCATCACGTCGTTGTGGTACTTGGCGAAGGCGGCGTCAAGCTTCGACTGCATGGCGGCCGCGTGCTTCCTCGACTTCATGAGCTGCTCCTCCAAGGCCTCAGCTCGCGATGCGGGTGTCGCCATAGCCTTGCGGCGGATTGGACTTCTCGCGGGATCGCTCCGCGACGTCCTGCACAAGACAAATCCAAGTCAAGCAGAGTACTCAACGAAAGGATTGACTACTCGGGAGGCAATGGCTACGTACCTTCATCCATTGTTCGGCTCGTCGCATCGCCTCCAGATGCTGCGCCAACACCGCCGGCTCGACGAGATCGTCGGCAAGCAGCTCAATCCCGCCTCGGCTACTCGACGTAGCCTCGGTCATTGGCGCCGAGCGGATAGGCTCCGCGTCTTGGATCTCGGGAGATCGGATCGCCACCTCCAGGGCAACCCTTGGCGACGTGGCAGCCGCCTCCTCCTCGGCGGACTTCTCGACGGTTTCCCCCACGGGCTCGGGGGCTCCTACCGCAGCCTCTGGGGCCTCTGGTGTCAACTCTTGCACGGGCACCCCTGCAGGGATGTCACCCCCTTCAGCGCCTGTCACCAAGGAACACGCGCATCAGCATTCTCGTCTATTCTTTTTGGGCTCTACAGCTTCAGGAAGAGTACTCACCTTCGATTATGACCGCCTCTGGCAGCGCCGCTTCGGTTGCCGGGGGCTCGGTCGTGGCTTGGACTTCTGGAGCGGGTTCCTCGACGGGCGGCGCGGCCTCTTCTGCCTCTGCTGACGTGGGCTCCTCTCCGTCCCAGCTCAAGTCGGTGGATTTTCTGCACAAGTATCCACAGAGGTTCATCAGGCAAGATCGACTACTACAATGAGTACCACTCATGAAGGCGTGATACTTACAAGTTCGACCGGACGATAGTCACGGCCGGCGCACCGAGGATGCTGGCGATGTCAACCAGTCCACCCTCGGCGGGCGTTTCTTCTTGCGCCTCCTCGACTACCGCCTCCTCTACGGTGGCGGCGGCCGGCGCAGACGTCTTCTGCGCTCCTGCGGCTTCCACCTCCTCAGCGGCGGCGGTCGCGGGTACTCTGCTCCCCTCTGGGGCAGGGGGCTGGCGCTCCAGCTGCGCCAGAAGTTCTTCGACAGTGGGAGCTGGACTTCGGCTTCCAGCCGGTTCCCCCACTGTGGGCCATTCGCCCTCATCGCCCTCCTCCACGGGCTCTGCTGGCGGCCTCTCCTGCACACAAGGACGACTACTCGTCAGCACTGTACTCGATCACCGGGTACTCGACTACTTTGCTCAAGATGACTTACCTCTGGAGGCGTGGTCTCTGAGACCTTCATCTTCTTGGCTACCCGCTTCTTGGAGGGGTTGCGCGGCTTCCTCGGCAGCGCAGCAAGGCTAGCCTCCACGCTAGCCGGAGGGTCTTGGATGAGAGGTACATGAGGCAAGCCCGGACGGCTAAACCTCGACCGCAGCTGGAAGCGGTCTGCCGGCGTCTCCTCGTCTTCTTCGTCATCGGAGGTATCCTCCACGATGACGGGATCGTCGTCGCCTCCGACTACTCGGCGCTCCTTCACCTTATCCACCGTTGGGATCTCAATTCCGCTCGGTGGTGGCTGCGGCTCGGAGACAAACCGCTTCACATCATCCTGCGCAACAGACACAAAAGCGTCGGCAACTCTGCTACAAGTGCCTACTACTCGACGAGGCGGGCACGACTACTTACCTCGTTGGGCGGGCGCGCGGCGGAGAACTCCTCGACAGGGCACGCCGTGTACTCCGGCATGTCCTTAAAGATCCTCGACAACCTCTCGACGATGTCGTTGTCTTCAATTTCGCCCCCCGGCATCCGCGACGTGTCGTCGTCGCCGGTGTACTCGAAGCCCATCGTATCCGCGCGCCGGCGGGCCGGATCCGGCGCTTCATGGCGAAGGCCACATGTTCGGCCCTCGGTCCCGCATCCCGCGGGGTCTTGATGCGAGCCGGCAACTCCGGGAGCCGGATCCCCTCTTGCATGGTGGGTTCCGTGTTCCACCACTCTTGGTGCTTGGGCTGCCGTCCGCTCGGCTTCGGCGGCTCGGGATGGTGGTTCGTGGTGTAGAACCACCTCGTCTTCCAATCCGTGTTGGAGTCCACGAGCTTGTACGCCAGGTACTGCTCAGCGGCATCTTCCCTCAAGCGGATCCCGGCCCCTCCGAGCTACTGCGGGGTTGGAGGGCGGCGGGCCGTGGCTTCACGCGGAAGAATTTCCGGAAGAGAACCCAATGTGGCTTGATCCCCAAGAATGCTTCGCAGAAATGGACGAAGACGAGAGGTGTGGAATATTCCGTTGGGGTTCAAGTTGAGGTACTCGATGCCATTGTACACGAGAAGCCCCTTGAAGAAGTCACTCGCTGGGAGCGCAAGGCCGCACTCCACGAAGCGCGAGAACATCGGGATCTCGTCTTGTGCCTTCTCCATTGGATAGGGATCTCCTGCGGCGGATCTCCACATATCGATCTCCTTCTCCCTGATGAACCCGCTATTCAACAGGGTCAGCAAGTCTTCGGTCTTCACCTTCGACTTTTTCCACTCGCGGCTTGGGTCAGCGCGCGGTGGAGATGTGGGCGGCGCCGCTCCGGTGCCGGCCGCGGCAGCCTCTGCATGGCTCCTCTTCTTCCCGCCGGCCTTCGACGGGGACGGCTTCATCCTCCAAGAACAGGGAGTCTTCACTCGCATCCGCTCGGGGGCTACCCTACAGCTTTCGGGTGGCGATGCGCTGGGATCTACTACGGCGGCGGCGCTCGCTGGAGTGGATCTACTTCAAGATTCAAGTGGCAAATGACTGCAGCTCACTTGGGTGAAAAACCCTAAGGGTTTCGGCTTGCATTTATAAGCCAAAACGCCTCCGCAACGGGCGGCTGAATAAGTCCACGCGCGGGCGACTCGGCGGGCCGCGCGTGACTCTTCGTATTCTACTAGTCGACGCGCCTCACCTCGGGGGCTCGGCTACTTCTACTCGACTACCTGGGACGCGGCTAGTCTCAAGAGCATCTCAGGACACATTCTCCAAGAAGACCCTTCAATTCGAGAGGAAGTACTCGACTCAAGGCTCGGGGAGCTCCGTGCCACGTGTCCTTCGGTTTTTTCTCTCCGGATTTTTCGGGATTTTCTCGCCAAGACTTCGGATGGATCCTCGGCCCAGAGCCGCGGCTCGAGGCTCGGGGGCTACTCCATGTGGATTGCAGTTCCGCAAATCGCATCTTCTTGACGGCTCCGGCTTCAAGACAAGGCAGGCTTTTTTGAAGACCTTCGAAGGCAGATTTCAAGGACGCTTGGGACTACTCGAGAAGACTTCAAGATTGCTCAAACATCAGCTGGAGTACATTCCAGCCTCGGGATGCTTCGACTATTCTTGAGGACTTTTGGCTTGTAGCACTCAGGGACGCTTGAGGACTACTTGTTAAGACCGTCAAGACTACTTGAAGCTATCCTTCTCGACTACAAAGTACTCGGGGGCTTGTCGTATGGACCTCCCTGGGCCCACTACCTCGGTGGGTACCAGGACCGACTACTCGGTGGGCCCCTGGGACTACCCGGCTTGCGCTACACGGCACCTGAAGGCGTGGAGCACGAGGACGACACAGGAGTAGTACTCGGTTAGGACTCTGTACATGTTCCACACTGTGTAGAGATCTCCTAGACGTACCCGACTAGTACTCCTTCCCTACTCCGACTTGTAACCCTGCCTCCCGGACTATATAAGGCGAGGCAGGGACCGATCTCAGGATCACCTCATCCAATCTCAACTCACGGCGCACCATTGCACCATCCTGTAATCGCGCCCCATCAATCCAGAGCTACGCAGCATACAGGACGTAGGGTATTACGCACCTCGCGGCCCGAACCTGTCTAAATTGTGTGCCACGTGTCTCTTCCTTCGAGTTACCGATCTCGGCGAGTCACATTCATCTACTTCGGGTACTCCCCGTAGTAGGTTGCCGGTCCAAAACACCGACACTAGTATAGTACTCAACATCAATGACCAAACGGTTTGGTCACGGTACATGGAAATTTGGTCACGGAACACTTTTTTATGACCAACTTATGACCAAATTGAATTGGTCACAGAAGCTCCGTCACATTTGGTCTACCATGACCAATCGGTCATTTTGGTCATAGAAGTGTAACTTTTCCATGACCAACATGTTTTTCGTCATAGAAGTGTATTTCTTCTATGACCAAGCCAAATGGTCACGAAATTGGTCACGGAAGGGGATGCCACGTGGCACCGCCCATGCTGGCTGCTGACGTGGAAAGGCACCTGCTCACATGGATATGATGACGTGGCTCTTTGACACAGCGCCACGTGTCACACCGCGGTTTGTCCACGTGTCGAGCTCTGAATGGTCCACGTGTCGCACTCAGGTTTGTCTACGTGTCGCGCTGCGGTTTGTCCACGTGTCGAGCTCTGAATGGTTCACGTGTCGCGCTGCGGTTTGTCCACGTGTCGAGCTCTGAATGGTTCACGTGTCGTGTTCCTTAAATTTATTTTAGCAAATAAAAATTTAAGCCCATAACATTTTAGCTTCGGCCCATAAAAATTATGGTCCGGAATCATTTCAGCCCACAAAAACTTTAAAAGCTACAGATCCCAAAAATTCAATAGCCTCATATCTTATCTTAATTACAGCATCAAAATAGGTACAATATCTCAAATAATATAAAAGAGCAATAATAAAAACTTCTGGCTTCTGCTTGTTCCTGGTAGTCTTATTTCAACCAATGAATCTCTCTAATTGTTTGTTCTTTGTTGCATTTGGATCCCAATCTGAAAAGCAAGTCACAAAATATTATCAGCAAGCAATATTTGGAAGTTACAAAATATTATCAGCAAGCAATATTTGGAAGTTACAAAATATTATCCTGCTGATAAGCAACCTAACCGTGTTCGAGAAAAAAATAAGCAACCTAACCGGTGATTTGTGATGGACGGCATAGACTAGGTGATTTCCCGGTACACCACCGAGACGATCTAAGCATCCACTCCAAACTGCAAACATATGAAAATAAAAAGGAGTTTGACGCGAGACGAAGCGAGGGAGCTAGACGGCGATAAATAGCGACGTCATACTTATAGAGCAAAACGGTGTGATGTCTAAACACTTGTCACCCATCCGTAAAAAGGAGGTTAGGCACGGCGGTTCGTGGGTCAAAATCAACCGAAAAACGAGGGAAGTTGCAACTCAACTACCGTTAAATACGGAATAATCGAGAAAATAAACGGTTGGGGAAAAATCATGTAGTGATATGTACCATTACAAGATTAAAAGCGAAAATATGATTCCATCGAAATTGACTACCACTAAAATCGGTTTATACAAGTATTTATCATGAGAAACCGAGAGAAACGAGCATGAACTCGTAACAATTTAGCGTAAACAAGCAGGGTAGGAGTATAAAAAAGTTATGTCTGACATGCTCCATTTTACGAACTTTTCATTTCTCCCATGATTTACCTCCGAAGATTCAATCCCATGACAATGGCCAACCCGAAGCGACCACCGGGAGTCCTTGCCCAACCCGACCATAAGCCTTTCCAAGCAAAGAAGCAAGCAACACCAAGAATAGCTAAGGTTGTTGCCGGTCTAATGAAAATTCTATTGAATTTCCAACAACATAATAAACAGGAATAGTCAAATCAGTGCATATCAAGAGCTAACTAGGCAGGATAAGTGGGAATTTCTTCCTAGTTTTTCTATGGCATACAAAACCACAAATACCTCAGCCTGGCCTTTCCCAGAACTGAAAGCCCCTGAAAGTTTATGAAGAAAGAATTATACCTAGAGTCAATGAGTGATCCATGACAACCGATTCTCGTGAACCCATCAACTATTCAAAACATAAACACATGCTCACCTATATATCCTAGAGTCAATGGTAGAACACTGAGTGTACAAGGAGACAGACTAGTTACAAGTCCAGCGCCAAAAATGACTGCTAAGCTGGAGAATAAGGTAAAGGTTAGAAAGGAAGAGATATGGAAGCAGGCAGAGAAAAGGAAAAATTGAGGAGGTAGAAATGCCAACAAGAAGTTGACAAAAGAGAAAAAGAGAAACAAACCTAGACCAGAAATTTTCAGAGCATAAGCTAACATTGGGATAAATTTTCAAACATGTAGCCTAGACCAGAAATATTCCAATGTCAAGGGGAGGACATTAACAACTTAAACCAACAAAGATAATCGCAATCAAGCATGACACAACTGCACAACCTGTACCTACTCCCTCTGACCAGTGTTATTTTTTATGTGACTAATTTCCATAGGATAGAATCAGAGGATATATGCATATGTGCCATTTCCTACTCCCTAGTAGATCACTTCTTCACTTCACAAACCTCTATATGCACTGAGAAGGAAATAACTGCAGACTTTACAATTGATGGAATCAAAAGGTGATTTCAGTCCGGACAAACAACATAGTGTTTTTTTGGCCAAGTACAAAACCATGTGAAGGACGGTCAATTGGCGCCCGTCATCTTAAGTTCCTGGGTCCACCCCACAATGAACAAGAACACGATATGGTCAGCCTGCAAATGGGCTGGAAATCAAATCGGATCCAACTCCATCCAAATGTAGCCGACACAATTGATTAATCCACTCCAACCCACTCCACCAGAAACAGTAACCAAACCACACCAAATTAATTGGTTTCTCAGCCCAAACCAAATTAAAACCACTTCACAACCCACGGGTTCAACCCATTTAAAACCACTCCCCAACCCACGGGGTCTCTCATGTTAATACATTGCAACTAGAAGGACTACATATATGCAGTATAATACATCATCATCACACAAAACTGTATTTCGCTACAATTCCTTTATTTGCAGTATAATACATCATCATCACAGAAAAAATAAATGAGAGAAAGTCGGTAGGTCAAGAACTAAAGTTAGCTCTTGATCATTCTTCACTTTGTCCAACGGATGTAACGACAACGGCAATCCATGACAGAACACGAACCGCTACCGAACTAAACCGGGACACAAATTACCAAACGAGCACGACGACCGTAAAGAAGTTCACGACTTTAGCGACTCGATCGAAACCGAACAAAAACTTTAGCGAGACTTCGAATGTAAATAAGATAGTGACCAGTGGTGTGCGGACCGCAGATCGAGTGCAGCCACAACTACAATTTTCCACTCGACCACTCCATCCATTTGCCCAACCGCAATCCCTCTCCTAGGACAGGAAATAACCCGCTTCATGAGAAGGGAGTAACGGGAAATAACTTAGTAGTATTGAAAAAAAAAACGAAACGAAGCGAGGCTAGCATGCGCAGACAGCTCCATAATTTTTTGCTCAATTGCGTTACCAACACCGCCGGTGCGGAGCCGACGAGCCGGATTTAGAAGAGTACCGAGGGGAGATCGGAAGAGGCGGCCCTAGATCTAGACGAGCACGACCGCCCCCCGATGCGCGTGGCGGCCCGGGACGGTGGGGGCTTCACTAACGCATGCACTCGCGAGGATTTGGGGGGCGACCGCATGCGCGGTCCGGGTTCGGGACTTCCCCCGCCACCGCCGGCCGCGCCTCCCACAGGACGCCCTCCACCCACGGCATTGACCGACGAATCGGAGAGGAGAGGAAGAGAGAGCCGGCTGAGCTCGGATGGAGGAGGAGGAGGAGGCCCGCGTACCTGTTGGATGCTCGTCGCCGGCGAGGGCGCGACAGAGGAAGGACGGCACCGCGGAGAGGAAGGACGGCCGGATCTTGGACTCCTTCTCTCGGTGCGGCATTCCGTCGAACAGGGTGTGGGCAGATAAAAGGGGAGGCCGAGTAGCTGGGGTGTTCTCACCGTCGAGTCGAGGATGCTGTGATTGGAGAGGGGAAGCCCAAGAGTGCCTGCCGCTGACTGAGTTCGTCGTCGCGGGCGCGCCGGTGTGTCGCGGCCTCGGGGGAGGAAGGAGGCTAGCGGCTGGGGGTGCGTGCACTGGTGTTGGAGTGGAGGTGAGGAGATCTAGATCCCCGGCCGCACACCCCCGCCCGTCGTCCAGGACCCAACGGAGCAAGCAAGCGCGCCTCGGCTTCTTCGGTCGTGCTGCTGCGGGGGAGAGTGTGAGCAGGGGCGGCGGATCTAGGGAGGAGGGACTGCGGGAGGAGGAGGGGGATGGGGTTAGGGTTAGGTTGGATGCTGCATTATATATCAAGGAAACACGATGAGAACCATTGGATCGACGATCGATGGCTGCAAATCGTTGGGCTATTTGGGCCGATATGGGCTTCTCTGTTTATTGTTTTTCTTTTTCTTTTTTCCTTTTTACTGCACCATTGTGAAGTAACACTAAAAAATAATTATGTTATATGTACAAATATATTTTTTATATATAACAGTATGGATACAAGTTTTTATCTAGGAGTTTCAAGATTTTTCGAGTGGATTTGCTATTTTCTATCATTTAAATGAATTTCTGCGTGTTTACCGAAAGTAATTCAAAATTGACCTATATGTGCATCTAATAAGTTTAAAAAATTCAAAAAAATATATTTAGGCGCCTATGGTCCATTCCAGACCACATCTAGGAGATTGATGAAAAATTCAATTGGCTTGTAGGAAATTTCAAACTTCTACTAGTCACCTTGTTATAAAATAATGATAATAATAAATAAAACTTATCAAAAGATTATGTAAATTGGCATAGGATCATTTTATCAATGTACAAGCTTGACAAAAAAGTTTCATAAGATTTTGTGAAAATTGGAGTATACATTGTTCATAAACTAGCTAGATCATCACATTGTTTCATACAACTCAACTTAAACTTCAAAGTTTGTACACACTCAAATACTTTTTTACTCATGGGCACCTCAATTTTGGATGCAACCTTGTGTTGACCATAACATTAGAAAATATTAAGTTATATTAGCAATTATTATGAAAACACACGTTTTTTATATTCTCTTTTTGGTTGGAAAAGATATGTTGTATGAAAAGCAATCAAGAAATAGTAATTAAGATACAAACAAATGGCACTGAGTAAAACATCTTGATTTTAGAAAAAAATAGGAAAAAGAATCAACCGATTTGGACCTCGTATGAGGGAGAAAGACTAGTTACAATTTTTAATCCGAGGAAAAAAGAGAAATCGGTCCTTCTTCATGAACACGTGACGAACTGGAATGAACCGATCGATTTTTCTTTTTTCCTCGGATTAAAACTTGTAACTAGTCGTTCTCCCTCATACAAACTCGAAATGAGGTGATTCTTCTTCCCAAAAAATTATAAAATCATGATTTATCAAGTTATGGTGTTGGATTCAATCATTTCTTCATGCAACAAAACATGAGCAATTCAAATTTTAAAATCCAAGTTTGACTCGGTCAAAACTCAGTCAAACGAAACACGAAATGAACTCGGATGAAATCTTTTGAACACAAAAGTTTCATAACTTGTTGAGACTTTCAAACTTTGTGTAGGTCAAATTTCCATTTGAGGAAGTGGTGATATTATGTAGTTCAAATATAACAAGCATGAGAAATGGTACTAAGAAGGAAAAACAATTTGATGTGATTGCTAAGAGTAACATTTTGTCCTCACTATATGTAGGCGTTTTCAATAGAGTTTTTAATTTTGAAAATGCTCATGAGCTATTGTCACACCCTGAAATTTCCAATTTCAGGATGTGAATAGAAAGAATAATTAAATAACGATTTTCTCATAATTTTAAAAAAATTTCCAACATTTATTTTTCTTTACAGGGAATATAGTATAGGAAAAATCCATTGTTTGATTTTCTAAATTGAATAAAAAGTTATGTGTGTTGCATTCATGCCGATGCATCAAGTGGTTCTTGAGTGCAAAAGGTATTAAAAAATGCGTTTAGGAGCTGTCCTAATTTTCCCGAGAATTTTCCGGATTTTTCTGGAACTTATTCTCATTTTCCTTGAGCTATTTCTATTTATTAGAAGGCTCTAAAATCTTTTTAATGATCTCCAAATGTTTTATTTGGATTGTTCATGTCTTAATCTATCTCTTGGAATTTTCCTGGAATTTTTGTGATTTTTCGAGTATTTTTCGTGCTCTAAAAACATTTTCTGGTGTTTACTGGAATTGTTTTCGCATTGAAAAATAAATTCAAAAAAAAACCTATCTTACTGGAATGGGCCGAGCCCGAAGGACCGACCTGCTCCGGCCTGCTCGGCCCGCCCGCCAAGCCCATCGGGGCCTCACCGCATGCAGCAGATTCGTCTCACCCCTCACTCGTCAACTGTGACCAAATTCAACAATTCGTCACTGTTGAATTAACTACTATGACCAAATTTGTATATCGTCATAGAAAGAATAATCTTTTATGACCAAATATTTTTTTCGTCACTGCAAAGAGAACTTCTATGACCAAACAGGAAATCGTCACTATGTAATGGTCATAGATGATAGCATTTGTACTAGTGTAAACAGAGGTAAACACATAAAATATAGAGAATGATAGCACTGTTCAAGTCATAACATCATAAGCAGCAAGAATGTGTCATTATAACAAGAGAAACATAGCAAAGTCTAGCTAGAGAGGATACTCCTCAGTAATTATAAACTATATGTCAATGCAAACTATGATTAGTGCAATACATTTAGAAATCATGGAAGAAGAATTATTACATTGTTTACGGTTAATAATTGTATCAAAGTTCGTTCGTGACTCGCAAGCGTACAAGTCTCCCGTCGTAGTCAAGGGACCCTTCTTCCCTCGAGTGGTGAACCCAAGGTATCGAATCCGTGGAACAAATGTGTGACGCAAAACTTAATCTATTAAAGCCAAGTAACTTCAATCTTCGATAAAAGAAACCCTAATGCATCTAAGTAAAAGACACAAAACGAATCTAATCTACTAAAAACCGGAGAAAAAAAAGTAAGATTGGGTAGATAAACCGATCTAGAGGGATCGGGGTAAGCCCTTTGTTGAAGTTCCAAGCAAGAGAAGAAGTAGCAAATCGAATCTTAATAGAAGCCTCTTTAAATCGTGGTTTCCCGTCCAAATCCGAAAACATCCGCCTTTCGAGACCCCTGTTCTGTCACAACGTATCCCTATTCATGCGGGGAGCTTAGGGCGAGTCAAAAGACAAGTCGAGATTCTTTCGGAAGATCCGGCGTGTAACTCTAGCCACCGCGGCTACAAGAACACCCTATGTAATCTATCTCGAGAATAGAATTGAAATAAGCAAAGCCGATCGAAAAACGAAATCTTCGAGAAAACACTTGATCGCTAGGAAAAGATTCAACTTGATAATTCAACTATGACAATGATACATACACAAGATCACCACCGGGATCCTTCCTTGATCTTGCTTCTAGCTCCGGGAACTCCGACGTGGTCTTCCGTGCAAGGTTCCCACGTCGGCTAGGGGAACCCTAGTCAACTATCTCGACCCTCTCCTCTCTGAGATGGTGTCCCTCTCTTCTCTGCTTCTCAGCGGCCGAAGACGAAATCTCCTCCCCGTGGCTCTCGGTCAGGGGACTATAAATAGCCTGATTGGCGGCTAGGGCAAAGGAGAGGGTGTTTGGGCCCAAAATGGGCCTGGGCCGACCGGACTGGGCCGGCCGGCCTGGGCCCATTTAGGCCCAGCCCGTGGGCTCCTTTGCCCCACGTCGGTTCCCTTGCTTCCTGAATGTTTCCCCCTTCTGCATGTAGGTCCATGTCGTCGGTTTCTCTCCGAATTGGACTCAACTCCTTATCTTGTAAGATTCAGCACTTTTCTGGTCAGGTCCCTGGAGTCTATCGTCTTCTCGAATCAAGTCCCCGGCTTCTTGGAGTTAAGTTCGCTTCATTGCATGACTTGTACGGGGCTTCAAGGTCTAGTCATGAGGTGCTTGATGAACTTATCCCGAAAGTCTTGCATTCAACACTAAAACCCTGCATAAACATTAAACTCCAAAACCGACATGCACACGTGAACTTGTTATACCACGGGGGTTAGTACCAATGGATAAGGTATAAAATTCATGCCAACACCGAAGGTAAACTCATGGCTAGGTTGACGGATTTTCACCGTCAACATCTCCCCCATGCTTAAACCTTGCTCGTCCTCGAGTAAGCCTTGAATGGATATCATCATTGCTAAACAATGTTTAAACTTTGCACTTGATCACACATGAGAAAACATAATGCTCTCAAAATTTTAATTAAAGTTCCATAATGTGCTAGCCTTCATCTCTACGGAGGGTAGATTCTTATTAAGCTTATCCCACAAGTATTAACATGCTCACAAAGTTTTAAATAGATCTCAGAATTTTTGAAATAAAGAACGAGATGAAGAAAAGCTAAACCAAATTCACAAATTTAAATCATCTTGAATATTGCTCATGAACTCTCATCTCACTTGTCTCTCAAGCCTATATATTCTACTCCTTTCCCTCTTATATATATGTGTGGTAGGCTTATATGGAGCTTTGGGAAAGTTTAGTCCTAACAAGATTTTATAAATGAGGTGTTGTCAAAACAAGACAAGCTTCTCATGGTCTTACCGAGACTCGTCAAAAAGGTCATTGGAAAATAATGTTAAATCAAGGAGGGGAAAGAGAAAAATACACACACTTTTAGATGAGTGGACATGTGCAAATGGCAAAGAGTGATCCCGAGGCACAAAGGAAGTCCTCGTTATCGGATTGCACATGGTTGGAAAAATGATAATGGATCTTTTTTACTTGAAGCCTTGAATGCACTTTTAGAGAACCGGAGAGTTCACTTTACGCACATATATTTTTTCTCTTTCTCATATTTCTCATTCTTTTCTTTCTTTCTTTCTTTCTTTCATTCATTCATTATATATATATTTTTTTTCTTTCTCGGAAGTCACGTATATCGCCGAATTTTTTTCTTTCATCATCATTTTTTTTAAATATTCCCCTTTTAACTCTAAAACTGCACCGTACCTACCTCCTCCCCCATGCTTAGACGTTGCTCGTCCTCGAGCAAAGAGGCGAAAAATAAGGTAGGCACCGGAGTATTTTTCCTTGGAGAGATACTTGAAATCTTCAACGTTGGCACCGTCTTGCGATCTTCCTTGAATTGATGATCCATTCTCAACGATAGGTTGTGGTCAAGGAGGTAATCACAAAAAATGATATTTGGTTTAAGGGTGGATATCCGGCAAAGTTTGTGAGATCTCCGATGCGGGGATACACAATGCACGGATAAGAGGCTAGCAAAAAGATAGATACGCAAAAATGGAATGACCAGCTTCTTAGTCTCGGGCCAGAGAAATCATGGCCTGCAATAACTCACTCAAAAATAAATCTTGTACACTAAGGTTCATGCACTCAAATATATATAAGGCTTTGGATAGGTTGAGCAACACACAAGTGATATTCGTGACAAGGTTAGCGATATTTTTGAGCATAAAAGACATCTTTAATCTATTCATAACTTGAGAGCACATAAAACACTATGGGTCTTTATTTTAATCATAACCTCCGCTGAAAATTAAGCTAGCATTTAAATAAATTCAGATTTGTATTTTTAAGAGAGCACTAGCTTAAACATGCATAAATCAATTACAAAGATGAACAAAGCTGCAATTATAATCATATATCATCATGGCACGAATTTTGTAACTTTTCCAATGATATAATCAAGGTGGTGTCTTTATTAATGATGACATCAAGTTGAAATACATACTGAAAATAAACAAACATGCTTGCTGAAATTTAAATAAAAACAGAAAATACTACGCAAACACAAATAAGAAAAAGCTGAAAATTACAGAGAAAAAGAAAAGAAAAGAAAACTAAAGTTCCTAAATCTTCTAGTCCTCCGCCGGTGGTTGATATTGATAATCTTGATAATAATACCCTTGCTCATAATACGATTGGACATTCCCTCCGACGAATTGATTTGGCTCCACAAGGTGAAGGCGTCCAAGTTCAAAGGCAATATTAGCGTTGCCTTCACCGAGTTGAGCTGCGTTAGCTTGGATGGCTGCGATGTTTTGAGCATTTCTTGCAGCATACCCTCCAATAATGGCCATGCTTTGTTGTGGTTGGGGATGATGAGCGTAGGACTCCGCGAAGTTAGCGTTGGGCACAACATAACTTTGTGGGGGTACCGGTGCACCACCCCCCCATGCTTGCTCTTGTGGCCCTCCGTAATAACTTGGCGGAGGAGGAACTCCGCCGAATGGTTGCACATTGGGTTGTGCTCCACTCGCTTGTGCGGAGGATGTTCCCTCCTCTACGATTCTTCCTCTCTTGTTCTTCCTCGCAGGGACAAGTAGTCCCTCTTCCAACCAATCTTCTCTCCCCTCATTGAAAAGCCTAAGCCTCTCGTTGGGAAGGGGTAGGTTCACTATGGACAACCGATAACCTCCTCTCTCATCTCCACTAATGTATTTGCCTTGCCGCAAATATTCAAAGCCGAGAGAGGTACCACGCAAAAGGTGAGCGGGGTTTCTTGCGATCCCCGGCCGCAAGGAAAAGGCCAACATGGAGAGGTAACACCCCGAACCAATATTACCCGCCCCCGATGTTGCTTCACAACACCAACGGTTGATCATGAGGTAAGAGGGGTCTATTGGCTGCCTGGCAATTAAAGCCGAGTATAGCCAATTCAACTCCGTGTCGGTCACCTTTGTTTCCTTCATCCTCCCCAATATCCTCTTGCACATCCAAGAGTGAAATATCCGGATAATGGGGTTGCGGATGCAATTGCGTTGTTGATGGGCTTCTCCGGAGATCATGTTCCAAAATCCCGCTAACATGCAGGGTGGCACGTCAACTTTCTCCGGAGCTCCCTTGTGGAATCCAAGCAGCTCCCTAATGTGCTCGTAGGGAACCACTTGTTGGACTCCCTCCAAACGGAATGACAAGCTTTGCACCCCATCATCATCAACGATGGGTGCAATAGTCATTAAAATTTCCAAGGCGTAACCCAAATGGGTGTCCACCGATATTCCGTTGGAGAACTGCACCCATCCGAGGTGCCCCAACATATAGTATATGTCGGTGCAAAAACCCAAGGTGTAGAGTGCTTGGTCGTCGAACTCGACGTTCGGCACAAGCCTCTTCTCAAGATTGGCGAGCCTCTCCTCCTCCTCCGCCGACAAGATAATGAAGCCGTACGAAGAGTGTGTCGGGGTGTAAGGAGGCGGCACGGTTGAGCGAGTCGATCGTCGTGGTGGCGCGGGCTGCTCCTCCGTGTGCCCACGAGGTTCGGTGAACCTCATGGAAGTGCTTCTCGCAGCCCTCATACCACCAAGGAGGAGAGCATCGTTCCTCCTCGGTGGTGCCGTATCCGTCTCCATGCTCCGGGGAGACTCGGAAACCGAGTGCCTCCTCGAAGACGTGGTTGATGATGGCTTGGACGACGACGAACTCTTCTTCTTGGAGAAGAGACTTGTGGTCTTCTTCCACATGGTTGCTGCACTCTTTCTTCAACTAAAACTCCGGGTTGCAACCGGTAAACTAGGCACTTAAACTCTTTGCTTCGGATGTGTACTTTGAGTGGATTAAGGATGTGGATTTTTTTCTTGAGCTATCAAGCTTGGGATGGTTGGCTATGTCTACGGAAGTTCTGAGCACACAAACTTGAACACACAAACAAGGGAAGGAGAGGGAAGCTTGCCTGCAGAAAACGGGAGCCGGGGGCTCCTTAAGTAGGTCGGGCCGGCCGGCCCGGCCGGCCGGCCCGGGGTCTTCCCGGCTCCTCCCCGCCGCGTCTTTCTCCCGAAGCACAATCATTTCGCCTCCGCAACTTTCCCCGCCCGCGTGCTCCACGAGTTGCACCGCCCAAACGCTCTCGTCCACTCCTTTTCTTGAATTATTGCTCCTCCCACTTGATGCTCCAAGCTTTGGGTCATGTCCATGCTCCCTAGCTCCACTTGCTTCACATGCCACCATGAAAATCCTGCAAAGTTGATGCTTGCTGCCCACCATGCTTGTCCTTTGCATGTGGAATTGGTGAAAGTTGATAAAAGGGAATCCAATGGTGCATGCATGATTAATTCAAACTAGATTGCCTCCATTTAGGTGTGTTTAAGGTTAAGCACTCCTCTAATTCGAAATTTAAAATATTTTTCAGAGCCATGCAAGAGCTCAAACGTAATTTTAGAGAAGTTTTTAAACCATTAAAAACAAATGTAAGTCGAAAATATTTTTCGACTACGTCGATTTCGGTCTCACCGGTATAGTTTGCCTTCATCGGTTGAGAGCAAACATTTCCCGGCTTGATCATGGGGGCATAGGTTTAGGTTCTAATTTTGGCTAAATAAGAAAGATTTTGAACAGAACAAAATTAGAATAGGCTTAGAAAAATTCTAATCCTAGAGAAACCAAGGATAAAGATTTTAAAACCAACCGAAAGCTTTGATTTCTAGGTTCACGCGAGTCCTACCACGTGCTGAATTTTTTTTTAACACTTGAATATAAATCGTGGCTCTACTCGTGTGGTTTTAGCATGAAAAATAAGTCAACCTCAGCACCATAATGAGGGTGAAAGGTTGAGCTTGGTTCTGAAATTATTTGGTTGAGGTTTCTCGAAAAGAAAAGAATCAAACAAGCACATAGGATGGTTCATGCAAAGGGTTTATGATAAAGCAAACATTCAATCAAGAATTATGTCTCTAATATTGTTCAACCACTTCTAAGTCTAATGTCTTTGCGTAATAAAACTCAAAAACTAAATTATTAAAAATACTCGAAAAACCTGGAATCGGGTTGTCCTCCCGTAGCTTATTCTTGACTCGACTTGACGAAACGGGTTGCCTCCCGCCTAGCGCTTCGTTTATAGTCTATAGCTAGACTTCTTCACTTGATTACTCCGGATCAACGCTCTTTGCGGGCGTTGCAATCTTGGGTACCCACTTCCGCACCATCTTGGGCGCGGGCTTGTCTTCCGGCTTAGTTGGCTTAGTCATTTTTTTGTCTTCACAGGCGGCTTCTCTTCCTTTGTCTTGACGGATGCAACACCTTCTTTGATTTTTGTTACGTTCATTTTTTTCGGCTCCTTCTTCTTTTTCAGCCCCTCCGTTTGTTTTGGTTCTCCCTTCACTCCAATCATGTTGCATGCCTCAATCCTTGGATGGAACTTGAAGGAACTCCTTTCTCCGTTGATATCGAACATGATCTCCCCCTTGCCAACATCAATAGTAGCTCCCACGGTCTTGAGGAACGGCCTCCCTAGGATGAGTGGCGGCTTCTCCCTCTCTCCCATCTCGAGCACAACGAAGTCGACGGGGATGAAGTGGTGTCCAATCTTCACGGGTACATCTTCAGCAATGCCCAAGGGATAGCGAATAGAGTTGTCTCCCAACTCCAAACATATTCCCGTAGGCTCCATCAGTAGGCGTAGCTTCTCGAACACATCCCTCGGCATGACGCTCACACTAGCTCCAAGGTCTCATAACGCCTTCTCGAAGTTGAAAGAACCAACTAAACATGGAATTGTAGGGCACCCGGGGTCTTTCTGCTTCTCTAGCCCATAAGCAATAGCTGCACTACACTCCTCGGACATCTTGACATGATCTACCCCGAGTGTTGCTATCTCATATTTATTTGCAAGTATATCTTTAAAGTAACGAGAATATGTAGGTACTTGTAGGGCATCTAGTAATGGCATGTTGATGCTAAGTCTACGCACAACTTCCACAAACTTCTCAAAGTGGTTGTCAAGTTTACCTCGGAAGTAGCGTGGCTTGAGTTGCGGTATCCTCGTGTCATCCTCCGGCATCTCGAATTCGGGTTCCTCGGTGACGATCCCCCGTAACCTTCTCTTTAGCAGCTCCTTCCACCTCGGTGGATGGTTTAAGCTTCCTTGCTCCCGCGGAACGTTCCGGATCTTCGGTCTCCTTCCCCGAATGTGTTTGAATGGCCTTCGCCGATTCGGGACATTTGGGTTGTCCCGGAAGCTTCCCTTCATCATTAGTGAGGCGCCCCGCAAGTTGTCCAACTTGCGTCTCGAGCATCTTCATCATGTTAAGCACTTGATGATTGGAACTTCCGACCTCCGTCACTTTGCTATCAATGTTCTCCAACACCTTGTCTATGGTCTTGAACTTGGTGACGGTGTCCTTGTTGATCTTAGCTTGCTCATCCATGAACTCTTTCAATTGTATACGAAGCGGAACCACGTTAGGAATAGATGAGCTTGCATTGAATTGAGGCCTACCTTGCCCGTAGCGGAAGTTCGGCAATTCTCCCTTCCTCATGTAGTCGAGCACTTTGGCTTCCTCCGGACAATCTTTGCGGACATGGCCATACTCTCCACATTCTTCGCATGTGGACCTTGCTTCGGCGGCCTTCAAGTCTTGAGCCTCTTTCTTTTCCATCTCCATCTTCTCCAACCTCCTCATGAGCGAGTCGATCTTGCCTTCAAGTATGTTCTCCTTCTCCACTTGCAAGACTCCTTTGACGTTCCCCGTGGGTTGAACCGGATGTAGGCGCCCGGACGACTCCCACGTATCATTATCCGCGACCTTCTTGAATAGCGTGAAAGCTTCCGTCGGTGTAAGCTCGATGATAGATCCTCCCGCCGATGCATCGATGATCGTCCTTGACGCCATGGTGAGTCCTTGATAGAACTTTTGCACGAGGTCTTCTTTCGGGAACTTGTGATGTGGAACCGCCCGGTGTACTCGTTGAAGCGCTCGAATGCCTCCGAGATAGTTTCGTAGGATATTGAACAAAGGTGGCAATCTTATTACGCAAACTTTGAGTTTTACCCGGTGAGTAGTATTCCTTCATGAAAGCCTTCATCAACGTGTTCCAATTTTGCACCGTCTCCGCCGGTTGAGAGTGGAACCATTGCAAAGCCTTCCCGAGTAGTGAGAACGGAAAAAGCCTTGCCCTCATTTGGTCTTGAGTCACCCCATCCATGTTGAAAGTCTGACATAGTTGAATGAATGCTTGGAGGTGAAGGTTCGGATCCTCTTTGCCGGTGAAGGGTGAATGTTGCACCATGCGGATGGTTGAGGTCTTGATCTCGAACGGTCTTCCGATCTCCTCGAGGTTCAAGATTGGTAGGTCGATGATGTCTGGGGTGCATAGCTCCCCAATCTTGCGTTCTTGCGGTGGTTGGTCACCCATTGGTGGAAGTCGATTCTCCCGAGGACTTTGAGGTGGTGAATTCTTCGGAGATTCCTGCGATCCTTTGTCTTTCGACTCCGAATCCACAAAATCTAGCTTTTTAGCTAGATGTGCTTCGCGTCTCCTTAGCCTGTAAAGTTTTTCTGGATCATCCACAAAATTATTGGGTTTGTTGGAGAGGTAGCCGTCCATCTCCTGTTAGGGTTAGCAATAAACAAAGTATGCAAAAAAAAAACTAGAAAGTAAAAACAAATCTATAAAAACTAGAGTTAGACAAACTAGATTAGATGTATTTTGAGGATGATCAAAATTTAGTAGATGCAAAAATAAAAACAAAAAAGAAAACTGAAAATTACAAAAAGGCAATAAAAAATCAAATCTTGATCACTTGTTCCCCCGCAATGGCGCCGAAAAAGGGGCTTGTTGACGGTTAATAATTGTATCAAAGTTCGTTCGTGACTCGCAAGCGTACAAGTCTCCCGTCGTAGTCAAGGGACCCTTCTTCCCTCGAGTGGTGAACCCAAGGTATCGAATCCGTGGAACAAATGTGTGACGCAAAACTTAATCTATTAAAGCCAAGTAACTTCAATCTTCGATAAAAGAAACCCTAATGCATCTAAGTAAAAGACACAAAACGAATGTAATCTACTAAAAACCGGAGAAAACAAAGTAAGATTGGGTAGATAAACCGATCTAGAGGGATCGGGGTAAGCCCTTTGTTGAAGTTCCAAGCAAGAGAAGAAGTAGAAAATCGAATCTTAATAGAAGCCTCTTTAAATCGTGGTTTCCCGTCCAAATCCGAAAACATCCGCCTTTCGAGACCCCCGTTCGTCACAACGTATCCCTATTCATGCGGGGAGCTTAGGGCGAGTCAAAAGACAAGTCGAGATTCTTTCGGAAGATCCGCGTGTACCTCTAGCCACCGCGGCTACAAGAACACCCTATGTAATCTATCTCGAGAATAGAATTGAAATAAGCAAAGCCGATCGAAAAACGAAATCTTCGAGGAAACACTTGATCGCTAGGAAAAGATTCAACTTGATAATTCAACTATGACAATGATACATACACAAGATCACCACCGGGATCCTTCCTTGATCTTGCTTCTAGCTCCGGAACTCCGACGTGGTCTTCCGTGCAAGGTTCCCACGTCGGCTAGGGGAACCCTAGTCAACTAGCTCGACCCTCTCCTCTCCGAGATGGTGTCCCTCTCTTCTCTCGCTTCTCGGCGGCCGAAGACGAAATCTCCTCCCCGTGGCTCTCGGTCGGGGGACTATAAATAGCCCGATTGGCGGCTAGGGCAAAGGAGAGGGTGTTTGGGCCCAAAATGGGCTCCGGGCCGACCGGACCGGGCCGGCCGGCCCGGGCCCATTTAGGCCCGGCCCGTGGGCTCCTTTGCCCCACATCGGTTCCCTTGCTTCCTGGATGTTTCCCCCTTCGCATGTAGGTCCATGTCGTCGGTTTCTCTCCGAATTGGACTCAACTCCTTGTCTTGTAAGATTCAGCACTTTTCACGGTCGGTCCCTGGAGTCTGTCGTCTTCTCGGATCAAGTCCCCGGCTTCTTGGAGTTAAGTTCGCTTCATTGCATGACTTGTACGGGGCTTCAAGGTCTGGTCATGAGGTGCTTGATGAACTTATCCCGAAAGTCTTGCATTCAACACTAAAACCCTGCATAAACATTAAACTCCAAAACCGACATGCACACGTGAACTTGTTATACCACGGGGGTTAGTACCAATGGATAAGGTATAAAATTCATGCCAACACCGAAGGTAAACTCATGGCTAGGTTGACGGATTTTCACCGTCAACATACATCAATGCATGGGGAGAGTATCTAGGAGGATCAAGGCCGAAACTTGAAACAACCCAAATAGTATAAGGCTCCACTAGTCCTATACATGGGGGTGGACTACGAAGGACTCAATAGTGCTGTCACCACCACGATCTACCACACGACCCGACATATAGGGTGCAATCGCAGATACATACAATATAAGCACCACACTTACACTGTCTTTACCATTCACCCATGTAACAAATGATCTAGGTGAGGGCTATACGACTCCATACATGAATATAAAAGAAAATTAACTATGCTAAACATGTAATCATAATAAACACCAAAGCATATAATGTCTAATATAGTCATTGATAAGAACATATGTCTGTATAACAGATGTAGGGAACTAGATAAGAACTTACAAGAGCGAAGCTAGATCAGCCTCTAGATGATCAGGAGCCAAGTAGAAGCCTTGCCTCCTCCTAGATCTAAACTAGCTAGCTACTCTCCTACATGGTGTTTCTAGGGTGTAGTGTCTTTGACTTGATGACTATCTAGTGTATGCAAACTCAGGTTTCCAAATGATTTTCTAGATGCCTCTGCCATGGGCAGGGGGGCTGCTTATATAGTCCTGAGGTGTAGATGGGCGTTGTAGGATCAAACCAACCTAAACATGTGGTTTAGATTGATTCTCGTAGGCGGTGGAGGAACATTCCAGAAGCTGGGTCCATTTGGAGCCAGGGGATGGCGGACCGGCCCCACCATTGGGCCTGTCGGTCTGGTGTGGGCCCCACTTGGGTTCCACTTCGGCCAGGTGGGTCCTTGATCCTTCTAGATGCTTCTTTTTTAGGTGCTAATCCATGTTGAGTTCCGAAGCCTTCTGGAGTCTTCTAGAGTGGTTTTTTGCATATTTTCTAAATAGTCCCTGTAGCACCAAAACTCGTAGAAATTGTTAATATAAACCCTAATGAGGTGATCTAATTATATTTTAGTCTTTTTTGCAATGAATGTGAGGGATAAATTGCATAGATAAAATGTGTTAACAAACTCTTCCAAGCTTACCCTTTGCTAGTCCCTAGCAAAGATATGCTTTTAGTAGGATCAGGAGTTGCTACAATGCTTTCACACCTTTAAGCATAGCCTTTTCAAAGATCTTTAGCAGATAAAATATAAAACAATCAAGTCAAGCAGTATATCTCAAATTCTTTGATCAACTATCATCCTGGGGTTTTGTATTTTCTCAGATAAAATACAAAGATCCTGTGTATGACCTTCTCAAGCAAGAAAATATTGTTGGTAGCTAGATCTACAACTTTGGTATTCATCACTTGGTCGACTTTTATACAAGTTTTTGGAGCAATTGTATTTCAAAGTTAGCACCAGTAAAACATTTTGGGCAGAGCGCGTCGCGCCGCGACGTCGCGCGCGCCCGTGCGCCGCCCGTCGCCGGCCGCGCGCCGCCGGCTCCGGCCCGCGCCCGCGCCTTCCGAGGCCGCGCCCGGCCCAATGCGCTCCATCCCGAGGTCCCGCGCCCCCGGCCCACCCCCGTCCCGAGGCGCCCCGGCGTCCGCGCCGCCGTACGCGCGCGCCTCGAGCCGCCGTAGCACGACCAGCATCTTCCTCGTCACCGCTACGTCACCCCGAGCACCGCAGGGCAGCATATTTAAGCCCCCTGTTCCCCACCGCGCGCCACCCCGAGCCGCCCCGCGCCATTGCCGCCGCCGCACGCCGCCGGGAGCTCGCCGCCGGTGCTCTCCCGCCGACCGGCCCACTCGGTAGCCGCCTTAGGTCCTAGTGAAGCTCCGGCACTCGCTTGTTTGCCGGCAATCCACCCCCCACGCCGCCGTTCACCGGCCGCCGCGCGGTACCGCCGCCGGCCGCCGCCGAAGCTCGCCGTCGGCCAACTCCCGCCTCCCCTCCGGTTCCCTGCCACCCCTAGGTGAGCATGTGGTCCTCTACGGCCGCTTGCCGGCCGGGATCGCCGCCGGCTCGCCGGAATCGGCCATGCCCGCGCCGCCGGCCTGGCTGGGGACCCAATTGCTTAGATTTCAATTTCTTCAGGGTTCTCAGGGTAAAAGTTCAGGAGTAGTTTGTGAAGAACCCTATCTAACTTTTCTTACAGATTAGTCCAGGGCCTTGAAAAATGCCTAGAAATTCGTAGAAAAATCAGAAAAATCCCAAACCAATTTTGTAGGGTTCAGGATGATAAATCCCACCTCTTTTGTTATATACTCATGGCTAGATTCTAAATAGTTTTAGCAGGAAAAATAATGTGTTAAACCTAGATCTGTCATAACTTGAAATCTATAACTCTTTTGTAGCCCAATTTTGGATATGTTGTGTGTTAGGATATGACTAGATGCTGTGCCAACAATTGCACAAAGTTATGCAGTAGATCTTGCTAGATAAATTCTTTTCCATTCCCGCAAAGAATCGCTTAGATGATTTTTCCTGTTAAATATGTTTATGTTCTTGAGCTCAACTTGTGCACACTGTCTTGTAATGCCAAAAGACACATCTTGTGAATTAATCATGAATTTTGGATTAACATAAATAATTATTCTTGATTTATGCATGTTTTCCTTTGTAAATTAATAAACCAAGTTCAGTAGAGTTTCCATGTGAACATGCTGATTCTTTAGGCTTGATTAGGACCAGAGAGCATGCACAAGAAAGTTTGGAGCAAATTGATGCTTATTTATTTTTGTATGCATTTACTTTGAATCACTAGCTAGCTTTGTTATTTTCCCTAATATTTAATTTCCTAGCATCCAACACTTACATGTGGGTCCAATGGACCAGGATGGGTGCTAGTAGGCTTAAGAAACACTCATTTAATTTTTGGTAATTTAATTGTTTAATAAAAAGCTTAAAAGCCCTTTTAATATTAAAGGGAAATTAAATAAAGAAAATCCCTAATTAATTCTTTTTCCTTTTTGGAAAGTATTATTTAATATAATTAAAAGATAATTAATTATCATCACTGATAAGAAATTAATTCATAATAAAAATATTAATTACACCTTTGTTGGTAAAGATAAAAGGAAATGAAGCTCTCACATGAAATGATAAGCTTAATAAAAACCTTTATTCAAATGTGAAATAAAAGAGTAACCATGTACAACCAATAACCTTACTAAAAGAGAAACCCTATCTAAATGCTTGTTAAGGCAAACATGACCAACCCAGAGTTGGATGAGACAACAAACTATCACATCACCTAAAGTGCATTGCATTCCGTGTAGATCTTCCGGACGGAGATTACTCCCTTGTCCCGAAAACCGAGGAAGGAGGAGCGGAAGCGTCGCTGCAGTACGTGGAAGTGCTCGACACCGAGGGTGCCCAAGCTAACCTAGCCGACGAAGGCAAGCTCCGGTGCATCTAACCTAGTTTTAAAATTCTTTATTCAATTATCTATGAATGATTGCCCATTTACGTTCAGGAGTTGAATGAAACCCTAGATGCATGATCCATAGGTACCCTTGTCCTTACTAGTATGATAGGTCGATAGCTGCTAAGCTATAGGACCGTTACAAGTCGGGTGATGACCTCACTCTCGAGAATAGGTTCCTAGATAGGAATCACAATGTATCCTTAAATGGATTGCTCACGTGGTAAGAGCATGGGATTTGGGCTCCGGTCCAGTGGTTATGTGGGTTAAGTCTTTGAACGTACCAAACATTTGCCAGGAATGGGACCAGTAAGCCTAGTACCTTAATGAGGCGGCGAGGGATCCTACCGTTACTACTCTTGGGATTCGCTCTCACGGCTCGCCACCGGTGGTGTATGGTGACTCCGGGTATCTCGCGGGGTATGCCGGATAGCCTACACCAAAGACTGTAAGATTCGATCCCGACTCGAGGATTTCTGGGGACGGCCTAGGAAAGTTGTCCTTGTGGGGGAAGCCTACCGTGTGTTTGGGTCTACCTTGCAAGGTTTAAATCAATCGATTGTCGGCCTCTCACCGTTATCCGAGACTACTTACTCCACTAGTCATGAGATCCCTAATGATGGAAGTTGATGAATATTGTGTTTGATTAATTGTATTGTACAACTTTGTTTGTACTAGTTGGCTAATGTAGTAAATATTAAACCTACTAGAACTTGTGCTAAAATCTTGAAAGTAAGGACCTACTCTTTGTTACTTTTTAGCAAAGGCAACCCAGTAGACAAAAAGCATTTCATGGTCAAGAATTGGTGAAGTAGATATCACCTACGGGTATGTCTTTCTGAGTATTTGTATACTCAGCCTTGCTATAATGTGTTGATCCAGGTAATGCCTTCAGTGATGTGTGGCCCGGAGAGATCCCGCCCGGCTGGGAGCTGGAGTGGGTAGAGGACGACTACTGAAAGCATCATGGATGGCCTCCCGTGGTGTCTTCGCTTCCGTTAATTAATTTCCGCTGCTTTTCGAAAACTTTGAACTATTCCATCGTGACAAAAACTATGGTTTGTAGTAAGTATACCCCTCGGGGTACGAATTTGGATATTAATGTTGTTGTATCTCTGGACTCGCCTTCGAGTGAGTTTTAATGCATATATTCGATCCTTGTGCTTTTCAAGTGATTTACTGGGCGTTAACCCGGCAACTAAGGACAGGATGATACTTTATTATTGCTTAATGACCAAAGTGGATCGGTCTTAGGCGATAGTACGGTATTTTCCTGGGCGGGTTGTCACAAAAGCGTAAGAAGATTTTGCCTAGTCATGATGGATTATATTGCCTCAAGCGTGGAGAAAATGGACTTCTTGCTAGTTGGTGTGTAAAAGAGGATGGTAATCAACCCTAGGATCGAAGTCTCAATACCCTTACTTCTAGTCAAACATGCAATCGCCAGGATTCCAAAGCAAGAAAAGCATGTTTCTATTGTAACAAAGAGGGACATTTCATAAGTTAGTGCCCCAAGAAGCTTTTGGATCAAAAGAAGAAAATGAAAGGAATTGAAGAGTGATTCCAAATAGCCGAAAAACAGAGTTAATCCAGCTCTATTCAAATCACTTTATCAAGACGACAAGAAAATTCTACCAAGGCAAGTCAATGAAGCTTAGGAAAGGAATGGACAATCACAAGCAAAGTTAGTTGTTTATAAAGTGAGTTGTGAAGAATAAAGAATTATGTTTATGGAGCTTGTGTAAGACAAATTATAAGGGAGCAAGATAAGCAGTGTTGGATGCTAAACACCCGAACTCTTGTCTCATGCTAACATTTGTGAATCTCAGGATGAGAAATTGACTTCAGTTGGAAGTTCATGTTGCTTTATCTTTTTGAGATCATCTCACCATGCATTAGTCCTATCTGAAATACCTTTCTCTAACAACCAGATCGTAAGCACCAAGTCAGGAGAAGGTTAAGACATTCTACTTGTTGTCTGTGCTCATATTACTAATCAGGAGAATCAAGCACCACCCCCACCCCTCAACCCAGCAATGGATCCAGTAACGCAACAGTTCCTTGTCACTCAGATGCAGCTAATCCAAAACCTGACTGCCACTATTCAAAACACTCAAGCTCAGCGAAGTCAGCCACCACCAGCACCGGTGGACAAGCATAAGGAATTCATGAGTCACCGTCCTCCCACATACTCCTACTCAACCGATACATTGGATGTTGATGATTGGTTAAAGACTGTCACCAAGAAGTTGGAGACGACACAATGCACTGATCGAGAGATGGTCTTGTATACAACAGGCTGTTTGTAAGGATTAACAGCTGAATGGTGGAATGAGTACACTGTCGCACATTCATTCATTACTGAATAGTTTGTGTCAAAGCATGATATACCTATGAGTTATATGAAGACACATTTGTTGGTTAGCTCCCCGAATGGTGAAATGAAATCTGCATATGTATGCTCAAAAGTCAATCTTAAGATCAAGGGAATAAATTTTCAAGCTGATCTACTAGTGCTTACATCTAGTGGAATAGATGTAATACTTGGAATGGATTGGTTGGGCGAATGTGACAGAATAATTCTGTGTGCCAAGAAGTCAGTACTCTTAACCAGTCTGCAAGGAGATAGGATTGAGGTTGTTGCTACTGCCCTACCCAAAGAATAAGGCAAAGTGAATCAAGATTAAGGAAAGTAGGTGAAGGAGCTATGCATGTTGGAAGAACTCAGTGTACAAGATGGACTCAGAATAATTCCCTTAGTTTCTTTTCCAATCGCTCCGAATCTCGGGACGAGATTCTTTTTAAGGGGGGTAGATTTGTAACACCCTAAAATTCCATCACCAAAACAATGTAAGCAACATGGTGTGCATGAGTTTTGGCTGTGGTGTGGTTTTAAAATAAATTTGGCCTTTAAAATATTTAAATATCATTTTTATAATTTAGAAGCAATAAGTGCTTGTGCATCATGATTTGAATGCATGAGTTTTGGCTGTGGTGTGGTTTTAAAAGTCTTAAAATACTGGTGAAAATTCTTTAAAATAATTGTGAAACAGTTTGTGAAAACTTGTGTAAAGGTTGAATTTAAAATATGTTTGAAAAGTTGTTAAAAATGGTTTGTGAAAAGCCTTTAAAATAATTGGAGAAATTTGTGTTAAAATTTGAATTTGAAAAGATGTAAAAGTTTTGATTTAAAAAGGTTTGGAAAAGATTTGAAATGGATTTGAAAAAAAAAAGAAAAGAAAAAAAAACAAACCCAACCCACCATCTCACCCCGCCGGCCCATCCAAACCCCGCCGGCCTCTCCACTTCCGGCCCAACGGCCCACCAGCGCCCGCCTCCTCTCCTCTCTCTCTCTCCCTCTTGCCGACATGTGGGGCCCACCTGTCGGGCTTGTCTTCCACCTCCAGCTCCCCCCTCCCCTTCCACCGACCGCGCCGCCGCCGGCCTCCCCGGCCGTTTTCCCCTTCTCCCGCGCCCCTACCCGCCTTCAAACTAGCCATCAAGGCGCGGTAAAAACCCTCCTTCACTCTCGCTCCTTAATCTCCATTCCGTTTCTCCCTAATCAAGGCTCCCTCTCTTGAATGCCATTAATCGGGCTCCATTAAGGCCATTGAAGGCCGGCCACCGCTGCCATCTCGTCTCCCACTAGTGCCGCCTCCGCTCTTTCTCTTGGCCTATAAAGGGTGAGCTCGAGGTCCCTTGCACCCCCTCCTCGCCCCCACAGGCGTCGCCTGATCCCGAGCCGCCACCGCCGCCATTAATGGCCGCCGCCGGCGAGCACCCGCCACCGCCTCGGCCGCCCTTTCCCCTCCCTCGCCTACGCCCTATAAAGGACGAGCAACATTTCCTCTTCAGCCCGCGCCCCTCCTTTCCTGTCCTCCCTCTCCACAGCGCCGCCGCCGCGGAGCACCACCGCCACCGCCGCCCCTCACCGCCGATCTCCTACTCCGCCGTGATTCCCTCTCCTCCGAGCCCCTGGTAAGCTTCCCAGTCCTTCCCCTCTTCGCGTAGAGCCTTTCCGCGTTCAAATCCGAGGCCTGGAGCCCCGTATGGTGTGACGCCCCAGGTTTTTAATTAACGTTAATAGCCGGTCAAATAGTCAACCGTGGTCAAACCTAGGTCAACCTGGGCCCTCACCTCGGAAAACTCACTAACCCACCCTAGTGACCCTAAATGAATAGTAAACACACTTCTGGGGCCAACCCATGGTCAAAGGTTGGGTCAAACCCCTTGCCACCCTAGTGTACACAGGTGTCTGCCGGAACTTTTGCCCCGTTCTCCAAAATTCACCTAAACACTTAAAATTCTACCTTTATGAAAGTTGAGGGACACAACTTTCATGTAGATTGGCATTTCAAATTTTGAGGGGAAAAACGTGAAAAACCAAGTGCAAGGCAGAAAACACTGTTTGCCAAAACAGGCTGACATTCAAAGTTGGCATGCAAATATCTTCAAATCTAGGCAGAAAAACCCTATATAGCCTTTGTAGAAAATATTGTTGGTAGCTAAATCTACAACTTTGGTATTCATCTTCTACGTACAGTTGGCATCAGAGCTTATATGCACCAGAGCTTATACGTACAGTGGTGCTTCAGTGGGCAACTAGGTTGCCGACAGCAGGGATTAGGAGGATGTCGAACCTATCGAGTTATTTGGAGGTGTTTAGAATAGTGGCTTGATAGCACGTCTTCGTGCCAAGTAATTGCTTGTATCGTGTCATGTCATGTTGTTTCAAATTCGAGTTGTAATGTCTTTGAACCTTGTTCTATCGTGTTGTAATAAAGAATGCTTAAGCTTGCATGCTTTAAGTAAATTTCGTTGTCGATCAAATTTGAAATTTTTCTTGCGTTTGAATACCAGATCCTTGGATAAATCGTTGCAAATGACCACGCTGGTCAATTTTGCAATCTCACCTAAAAACGTTGGTAAACCAAAGCATTTTAGGGACATCACTCATTGCCAGCAAATAAGTACTCGTCCGTATACCACCTTCATTGGTATCCGAAATGACGATGATCGTTCGAGGGTATTTATGAGTCGTGCAATTGAGTAATCGCTGTCCTAACCGTGTTGAGAAGAACGATTCTATGAATCTTGGTGGCAAAAGAATATTGTTGATTGTTGCTGTCCTCATTGTTTAAGTGCTAATGAGATGTGATTATGCATGATCGTGCTTGTCATCATTTGGAGTAAGCTTTTGGTTATCTCACTAATAAAGCTCACTTTTCAGATGGTGGGAATCACGCGCAGCTCTCCCAACGGTTTCAGAGCAAGTGGTAGTGGTGACTTGCCACCACCCCCGCCCATGACACCAACGGAGGCTTTCATGGCCACCCAAACCGAGGTGTTGCGCCAGATCCTGCAGACGCAGCAGCAGATCGCTCAGCAGATGAACCGAGGGCCGCCACACGGGGCCAACCACGAGGGGCCTAACCAGGTCACTACGTACGCCCAGTTCATCGCTATGAAGCTGCCAACCTTCGCTAAAGCAGAAGACCCTCTGGAAGCTGAGGCTTAGGTCAAGGCCGTAGAGGCAAAATTCTCTGCCTTTGTGTTGCCTTGCTCCGAGGAGAACAAAGCCAACTTCGCAGCACTGCAGCTGCGAGGGGAAGCTTTGATGTGGTGGGACCACTTCAAGTCAATGCAGCGAGGGCAAGCTGTGACTTGGGATGAGTTCAAGCAGGCTTTCAAGAGCCACCACATTCCCAAGGGACTGATGGATAGGAAGACGAGGGAGCTGTTGGCCCTCCGTCACGGATCTGACTCAGTGTACCGCTATGCTCAGAAGATTCATAGCTTATGTCAGTATGGTGGGCATCATGTTGATACCGATGCCAAGAAGATGGAGAGGATTCGTGACGGGCTTGATGGCAAATTGTATGAGCGTCTAAATCTGCTCGAGCCCGCCAACTTCCATGAGCTAGTGAACAAGGCTATCTCGCAAGAGGATGCTATGAAGAAAGCCCACGGGGATAACAAGAGGATGTCCGGATTCACCCCAGGCAGCGGAACGAGCAAGAAGTTTTGCTTTGTGAAGAAGGAAGCTCCAGGCCCATCCCAGCAATCATCAACTGGATGCTGGACGATGAAGCCACCTCAGGGCAAACTCCGCCGGAACTTCCCGCTTCCGCCGTGCCCAAAGAGCGAGGCTCAAAAGCCTAATGCACCCCCTCGCGATGTTGGAGATCGTCGTTGCTACAACTGTGGCCAGCCAGGGCACTACATTAATGAGTGTCCCAAGCCCAGGCAGATCAAGCCCAACCCGCAGAATCAGGGTACGGGAAGCAAGCCTACCACTCCGGCCAAGAAACCTATGGTGCAAGTGCGCCAAGGCAATCTGAACTTCACTACGATGAGTGACATTCCAGCAGGAGCTTCAGTACTCACGGGTACATTCTCTATCAATAACACTCCTGTTAAGGTCTTATTTGATTCGGGAGCCACCCATAGTTTCATAAATGAGAGTCTACTAGACAAATTGGGTCTAAGAGGAGCACAAACCAAATCCGCTTATAGAATAACCACACCCGGTGGAAACATCACGTCTCAGTTAGTGACTTTTGGAGTTCCTCTAAGACTAGGAAGTCGGGTTATTCAATCTAATCTGGTAGTTATCAAATTGGGGAGCATGGATGTTATCTTGGGTATGGAATGGATGAATCAACATAAGGTGATTCTAGATATATCGGATAGGGTCGTAGAAATCAACTCTCCTACGGTCGGGCACACTACCTTGTACCTACCTTTCCGGGATGGTACCGACTCAATTGCGAAGATTTAAATCTGTGTAGGGTGTTTCGTGTAAGAAGTAGGACCTGGTTGATATAAAACCTATCTAGTTTTTCTTGCAATTAGGTCCGGTGCCTTGTAAAATGCCTAGAAATTCGTAGAAAAAACAAAAAATTCCCAAACCAATTTTGTAGGGTTCACGATGATAAATCCCACCTCTTTTTTTATATACTCATCGCTAGATTCTAAATAGTTTTAGCAGGAAAAATACAAATGTGTTAAACCTAGATCTGTCATAACTTGAAATCCATAACTTCTCTGTAGCCCAATTTTGGATATGTTGTGTGCTAGGATATGACTAGATGCTGTGCCAAAAATTGCACAAAGTTATGCAGTAGATCTTGCTAGATAAATTCTTTTCCATTCCTGCAGTAACTGCTTAAATGATTTTTCCCGTTAAATATATTTATGTTCTTGAGCTCAACTTGTGCACACTGTCTGCTAATGCCAAAATATACATCTTGTGAATTAATCATGAATTTTGGATTAACAGAAATAATTATTCTTGATTTATGCATGTGTTCATTTGTAAATTAATAAACCAAGTTCAGTAGAGATTCCATGTGAACATGCTGGTTCTTTAGACGTGTTTAGGACCAGAGAGCTTGCACAAGAAAGTTTGGATCAAATTGATGCTTATTTATTTTTGTATGCATTTACTTTGAATCACTAGCTAGCCTTTGTTATTTTCAATAATATTTGATTTTCTAGCATCCAACACTTACATGTGGGTCCAATGGACCAGGATAGGTGCTAATATGCATTTGAAACACTTCTTGAATTTTTGGTAATTTAATTGTTTACTAAAAAGCTTAAAAGCCCTTTTAATATTAAAGGGGAATTAAATAAAGAAAAATCCCTAATTAATTCTTTCCTTTTTGAAAAGTATTATTTAATATAATTAAAAGATAATTAATTATCATCACCGATAACAAATTAATTCATAAATAAAAATATTAATTACACCTTTGTTGGTGAAGATAAAAGGAAATGAAGCTTTCACATGAAATGATAAGCTTAATAAAAACCTTTATTCAAATGTGGAATAAAAGAGTAACCCATGTACAACCAATAACCTTCCTAAAAGAGAAACATTAGATGAATGCTTGTTAAGGTAAACATGACCAACCCGCAGTTGGATAAGACAACAAACTATCACATCACCTAAAGTGCATTGCATTTCGTGTAGATCTTCCGGACGGAGATTACTCCCTTGTCCCGAAAACCGAGGAAAGAGGAGCGGAAGCGTCGCCGCAAAGACGTGGAAGTACTCGACACCGAGGGTGCCCCAGCTAACGTAGCTGACGAAGGTAAGCTCCGGTACATCTAACCTAGTTTTAAAATTCTTTATTCAAATATCTATGAATGATTGCGCATTTGTGTTCAGGAGTTGAATGAACCCTAGATGCATGATCCATAGGTACCTTTGTCCTTACTAGTATGATAGGTCGATAGCTGCTAAGCTATAGGACCGTTACAAGTCGGGTGATGACCTCACTCGCGAGAATAGGTTCCTAGATAGGAATCACAATTTATCCTTAAATGGATTGCTCACGTGGTAAGAGCATGGGATCTGGGCTCTGGTCCACTGGTTATGTGGGTTAAGTCTTCGAACGTACCAAACATTTGCCGGGAATGGGACCGGTAAGCCTAGTACCTTAATGTGGCGGCGAGGGATCCTACCGTTACTCTTCTTGGGATTCGCTCTCATGGCTCGCCACCGGTGGTGTATGGTCACTCCGAGTATCTCGCGGGGTATGCCGGATAGCCTGCACCAAAGACTGTAAGATTCGATCCCGACCCGAGGATTTCGGGGAAGGCACAGGGAAAGTTGTCCTTGCGGGGGCAGCCTACCGTGTGTTTGGGTCTACCTTGCAAGGTTTAAATCAATCGATTGTCGGCCTCTCACCGTTATCCAAGACTACTTACTCCACTAGTCATGAGATCCCTAATGATGGAAGTTGATGAAGATGATGCTTGATTAATTGTGTTGTACAACTTTGTTTGTACTAGTTGGCTAATGTAGTAAAAATTAAAACTACTAGAACTTGTGCTAAAATCTTGAAAGTAAGGACCTACTCTTTGTTACTTTTTAGCAAAAGCAACCCGAAGAGTGTAAGTGCAATCAGGCCCTATGAGGGTTTTGGTGATGTTGACCACACAATTAAAGAACTAATGAGCATTTGAGTTTGTTGTGCAAAGCATAAAGTTATTATCACAGGTGCAAAAGATTGATTGGAGACCCCTCAACTTGTTACAAAGAAGATTGCCTATGCTACTTGAAGGAGTTTATTTATTTTATCTTTTGAATTTGAGTATAGGACAATCCGTACTATCAAGAGGGATACTAATGGTGAGTTAGGGTGGTTTTCAAGTGCTCATGATCCATCTTTCCTAAACTCTAATCCTCACCCCAAGGGAAGTAGCTCGCCGCCGTTCGCTTCTCGTCGTTTGCTTGTTCGGAGGTTCCGAAGATTTTCTCGGAGGTTCCGACCGTACGGGCTACGGTCTGCGAGTTTTCTAAAGTCGGAGGTTCCGAGATTTTTCTCGGAGGTTCCGAACTCGGAATATGACCGTTATCGTGTTCGGATGCGGGGGTATTTATACCCCACGGTCCCCCAACGGTTATCTTCTTCCTCCTCTCGGCTCGAACGCGGTTCCCACCGTTTTCTCTCACCTTGCATTCACTCCTAACCTACTCTCTTCCAAATCCTTGCCTAGCATTGATTGAGAGTGGTTTTCTTGAAGTGAGTTAGTGAGCCAATCCCTTCTCCCTTGAAACTTGAGCACTTGAAAGAACCCTAGCAAGCTTGGTGGATCTATTACTCTTGGAGCTTTGCTCCTAGACGGATAGAGGTCCTTGGAAGCTCTCCAAACCGATTTGTGGAAGCTCCAAGGTGTTTGTATTACCCCTTGTGATTCTAGTGGAAAGCCTCCACCTATTACCCAAAGTGATAGGTGTGAGAGAGGAGTTGACCTTTGTGGTCGAGCCTTTGGTGGCCTCCTCAACAACGTGGACGTAAGCAAGCCTTTGTGGCGAGCCGAACCACGGGATAAATCCGTGTCTCATGCGTGTTCTTATTTACTTACTTGTTCATGCTTGTGCTTGACTAGATCTATTAGGGTTTGCTCCCGATCTACTTTGTGGTACCTTGCTAGCTTGTACTTTGCTTAGAAATACTCTTGCTAGGTCCTACGTACCTCTTAGAATTTACTAGATCTGGTTTCCATCAAGTTTCTTGCAGCTCTTGTTATTTGTGCTCCGTTCTAACAAGCGGTCGGAAGTTCTGAGTTTATTCTCGGAGGCTGCCTCGTTCGGAGGTTCCGAGAATAATCTCGGAGGTTCCGAGGTCTGACACTGTTTTCGCAGAAAAAGTTTAAATTCTGTGTGCAGGCCTATTCACCCCCCCCCCTCTAGGCCACTTTGCCTCGATCCTTTCAATTGGTATCAGAGCAGGTCATCCTCGTAAGCACTTAACCGTGTGAGGATATGGCAAGTGATGATGACAAGCACGAAGAGGAGGAGTTTGAAGACATACCAAGCGAGGCCGAAAGTGATGCCTCGGAAGTAGGTGATACATCGGCTCAAGAGAAGTTCGAAAAGCTCAAAAAGGTCGTGAAGGAAGGCTCCAAGGAAGGAAGCAAGAAAAGCAAGAAAGAGAACAAGAAGAAAGAAGAAGAAGAAGAAAGGAAGAAAGAAGACGAAGAAGCAAGAAAAGAAGAAGAGGAGAAAGAAAGAAGAAAAGAGAAGAAGAAAAAGAACACCTTCACCATCTCCATCACCATCCTCATCATCCTCATCGTCGTCCTCATCTAGTGAGAATGGAGACGATGATGATGAGTACTACGGCACAAGAATTCCCAAGCGAACCATCAAGCCAAAGTCAAAGTCTAAAGCAAAGAACGACTACAAAAGCGTATCCTTTAACTATGATTCTTTGGATGTCAAATCCAAGAATGAAGTGACTATTCCCCTTGGCAAATTACCCCAATTCGATGGGACTAATTTTGCCAAATGGAAGCATATGATGAAAGCTTATTTAATTGGCTTAAGCTTGGAATTGTGGAATATTGTGTGTGTAGGTTTTGAAGATCCCAAAGATTTTAGGAACCTCACTCCAATTGACCAACGCAACATAAGAAGGAATGGTCAAGCTACAAGCATCCTCCTTAGTGCCTTGAATGCTCAAGAGTATAACCGTGTTAGTGGACTTGAGATTGCTAAGGAGATTTGGGACATTCTCCATATTGCACATGAGGGTGTTGACAAGGTCAAGAAATCCAAGATCAATATATTGATGGCCGAGCTCAATAGATTTACTATCTTTGATGGAGAGGGGCCACAAGAGATGTTTGATAGGATGATGGTTATTGTTGGGAAGATAAGAGGTCTAGGTGGTGATGAGTTAGATGACCACTTTGTTGTGAAAGTAATGTTGGAAGCTTTTGCACCAAGGAATCCTACTCTAGTCACTTTGATTAGAGAGAAGAAAAGGTTTGAGGAACTTTCACCAAATGATGTTCTTGGAAGAATTCTCACACATGAGCTCATGGACAAGGAAATACAACATAGAAAGAAGATAGGAGAGTTGGAGGCTAAGTTAAACAACTTGAAGGTTAAAGAGGTGGCTCTCCACTCTCACAAGTCAAGCAAACCGTCATCCTCATCCAAGCATACCACCTCTTCCAAGCCCCTCAAGTCAAAGTCCAATAGGGTGGAAGTAGCAAGCTCCACAAGTGATTCAAGTGAAGATGAAGATGAAGGTTGTCATGTTGAGATTGGGGACATGGCCTTGTTCATGAAGACCTACAAGAGAGGGTTGAAGAAGCAAGGTTACAAGTTTGCCAAGAGGAAGTTTCCTAGCAAGAAAAAGAGAACTTGCTACAATTGTGGGAGTACCGAGCATTTTATTGCCGATCGTCCTAATGAGAAGAAAGAAAACAGAAATGAGAAGGGTAAAGGGGGCTACAAGAAAGATCAAAAGCCACATTACAAGAGAAGACACTATGGTGGTGAAGCCCACATTGGTCATGAGTGGAACTCCGGGGATGAAAGCTCTAGTGAAGAGGAAGGGAAGAAAGTTGCAACCGTGGCTATCAAGAAGCTTCCCTCCACCACAAGATTGTTCAACAATTTGACCGATGATGAAGAAAGCACTTCCATTCATTGTCTCATGGCCAAGGGTGAGAAGGTAAAAACTGCCCCAAAACCCTTCCCTCAACCTAGTGATGAGTCGGAATTAGACTCTAGTGATGATACTAGTGATGAAGAAGCTAACCAACTTGTTCGTAAAATGGATGAGCAATCTAGAGATTTTATGGCTAAGTTAATAGTTGAACTAGAGAAAAGCCAAGACACCATTATCTCCGATAGAAGTGAGATTGAGACTTTACGCTTGGAAATCAATCAAGCAAAGAGTGTCATAGCTACTCTCAAGGAGGACCTTACTGTTAGTCAAGCTCAATGTAATTCTCTCAAGTTGAGGAATGAAGAGCTTGAGGAGCAATATAGCCTCCTTTGGAGTAGCACCTCACATCCCTCGAAGGTAAAAGGCGACTCTAGTGCTTCTACTAGCAAGGGCTGTGATAGATGTCATAATATTGATGTTGAATCTTATGCCACTAACCTTGCTAACATGGAAGCTTTAAAGAAAGAAGTTGCTAGGTTGAACTCAATCATAGCTAGAGGATGCATGGGTGAAGAAAACAAAAGGCCAAGATTCACCAAGAAGAAAGTGTTAGAGAAGAGCAAGAATCCAGGCTTTGGGTATGTTGAAGGTGGCAAGACAAATGAAAGAAAAATCATCAAAGAAAAAGAATGCCTTGAATTCAAGAGTTCTGGATTTCTGTTCTCCCAGACCCCGGAGGTTCCGACCTCCAAGCCCGGAGGTTCCGGAGTCTGGAAGCCCAGAGCAGCTCAGACAGTCCAACTCGGAGGTTCCGAGAAAATTCTCGGAAGTTCCGGGAACTGCAAAGACAGGACAAAGAAAAGGAGCAAAACTCAGAAGCAGCATGTTTCCAGGGCCTCTAACACTTGTATGCAGGTTGAAAATCATCCAATGGTGCCTAGAAGAAACTTGAGTCCCAACAAAAGCAAAGCCCATGCATCTAAAGACATACCTCCTAGCTATGTGTTGAGACGCAACAATGTTGGTAAAGTTGTTGCCACGTATGTTGGAAATGAGTCCAACATATATGTGAAAAGATCACTATGGGTTCCAAAAGTTTTGGTTGCTAACGTGGAAGGCCCCAAGTCAAATTGGGGACCTAAAAGAAGGAACTAAATTGTTTTGTAGGCATACTCCTCCGTGGTTCAAGTTGGGTGCTTGACGGCGGATGTACACATCATATGACCGGAGAAAAGAGTATGTTCTCATCCTATCTCCATTTGGAAGGACCAAGGGAAACCATTGCATATGGAGGGGATACTAAAGGAGAAGTCATCGGTGTAGGTGATATCCCTATATCTCAAAATTACTCAATTACAAATGTTCTTCATGTTGATCCGTTGGGTTACAATCTATTGTCGGTTTCACAACTTAGTGAGATTGGTTTTGATTGCCACTTCACGGATAAGGATGTGTCCGTCATAAAAAGGGAGGATTCCTCTATTGTCCTCACGGGTCGCTTGAGGGGGAGGCTTTACCTAGTTGATCTCAACAAAAGTAAAGTTTCTCCCAAGACTTGTCTAGTGGCAAAATCTAGCATGGGTTGGCTTTGGCATCGCCGTCTAGCCCATGTTGGCATGAGGAACTTGGCCAAACTTTTGAAAGATGAACACATCCTTGGACTAACAAATGTACATTTTGAGAAAGATAGGATTTGCAAAGCATGCCAAGCCGGAAAGCAAGTAGGAGCACCTCACCCACCAAATAGCATCCTCACTACTTCAAGCCCATTGGAGCTCATCCACATGGATCTATTTGGACCGGTGGCCTACATAAGTATTGGCGGTAACAAATATGGCTTGGTTATTGTTGATGATTATTCTCGCTTCACGTGGGTGTTCTTTGTGTTTGACAAGAGTGAAGTGCAAGGAAAGGTGAAGACCTTCATTAGAAGAGCACAAAGGGAATTCGGGCTACCAATCAAGAAAGTGAGAAGTGATAATGGCTCGGAGTTCCGGAACACCTATGTTGAAGAATTTCTTGATGAAGAGGGCATCAAGCATGAATTTTCAGCACCTTATACCCCTCAACAAAATGGGGTGGTTGAGAGGAAGAATCGAACTCTTATCGAGATGGCAAGAACCATGTTGGATGAGTACAAGACTCAAGACATCTTTTGGGCCGAAGCTATCAACACGGCTTGCCATGCAATCAACCGCCTCTATCTCCACAAGTTTCACAAGAAGACCTCCTATGAGCTCATTACCGGTAAAAAGCCCAAGGTGTCTTACTTTAGAGTGTTTGGGTGCAAATGTTTCATTCTAAACAAGAGACCCCGAACCTCTAAGTTTGCACCTAAGGTTGACGAAGGATTTCTTCTTGGTTATGGTCCAAATGAGCATGCATATCGAGTCTTCAATCTAACCACCGGGAGGATTGAAGTCACGGTAGATTTGACCTTTGATGAATCTAATGGCTCTCAAGTGGAGCAAGTTGATTTGAATGTTGTAGGTAAAGAGAAGCCATCTTGTGAAGCAATCAAGCAAATGGCCATAGGTGATGTTAGACCAGTTGAGGCACAAGAGGAAGATGAAAACCAAGCACAAGCCTCAACACCACTCGAAGGGCCAGAAGCTGCTGGTTCAGGAGCAGTGCAGACTTCGGAGGTTCCGAGAATTTCTTCGGAGGTTCCGGAACCGACATCGGAACCCAACCTCCGAGAAATTCTCCGAGGTTCCGGGGTCTGGAAGTTCAACACAACAAGACACCCTGAACCAACAAACTAATCAGCAAGGGGATGTCCAAGGAAGTTCATCTGAGCCCCTAGCTGATGAAGATGATGAAGACCAACCTCTACACCAACCTCTTGGACCATCACATCCTCGTGTACATCAAGTCATTCAACGGGATCATCCCGTTGACAATATTCTTGGGAGCATAAGGAGAGGGGTAACAACGCGTTCTCGTCTTAAGAATTTTTGTGCATTTTACTCGTTTGTTTCCACTCTTGAACCAACCAAGGTAGAGCAAGCTCTCGAGGATCCGGATTGGGTGATGGCTATGCAAGAGGAGTTGAACAACTTTGAAAGGAACCAAGTGTGGGAGTTGGTGGAAAGACCAAAGACGAACATCATTGGCACCAAATGGGTCTTTCGAAACAAGCAAGATGAGTTTGGAGTTGTGACTAGGAACAAAGCAAGATTGGTTGCTCAAGGATTCACCCAAGTTGAAGGGCTAGACTTTGGAGAAACATATGCACCGGTAGCAAGACTTGAAGCAATTCGGTTTTTACTAGCTTTCGCTGCCCATCATGACTTCAAGCTCTATCAAATGGATGTTAAAAGTGCATTTCTTAATGGACCACTCTCCGAAGAAGTATATGTTAAGCAACCACCGGGTTTTGAAGATCCCAAGCGTCCTAATCATGTCTACAAACTCCATAAGGCGCTCTATGGGCTAAAGCAAGCACCAAGAGCATGGTATGAATGCCTTAAGGATTTCTTGCTTAAGCAAGGCTTTGAGATAGGCAAAGCCGATGCTACTCTCTTTACTAGAAAAGTTGATGGTCATATTTTTGTGTGCCAAATATATGTCGATGACATAATATTTGGTAGTACTAATGAAACTTTTTGTGAAGAGTTTAGTAGGGTGATGACAAAAAGGTTTGAGATGTCCATGATGGGTGAGCTCAAGTTCTTTCTTGGATTTCAAATCAAACAAGCTAAAGAAGGGACTTTCATATGTCAAACCAAGTATACAAGGGATATGTTAAAGAAGTTTGATATGGACAAGGCAAAGCCCATCAAGACTCCAATGCCTACCAATGGACATATGGACCTCAATGAAGAAGGGAAATCCGTAGATCAAAAGGTATATCGCTCCATGATCGGCTCTCTTCTTTACTTATGTGCATCTAGGCCGGATATTATGCTTAGTGTGTGCATGTGTGCTAGATTTCAAGCTAACCCGAAGGAGTGCCATCTTATGGCCGTAAAGAGAATCTTGAGATATCTAGTGCATACCCCTAACCTTGGCTTGTGGTATCCTAAGGGCTCCACTTTCGATCTACTTGGCTATTCGGATTCCGATTATGCCGGTTGTAAAGTAGATAGAAAGAGCACATCGGGGACTTGCCAATTCCTTGGTAGGTCTCTAGTGTCTTGGAGTTCTAAAAAACAAAACTCAGTAGCCCTTTCCACCGCCGAGGCCGAGTATGTTGCAGCCGGCGCATGTTGTGCTCAACTACTTTGGATGAAGCAAACCTTAAAAGATTACGGATGTCACTTTTCCCATATCCCACTTTTGTGTGACAATGAAAGTGCCATAAAGCTTGCAAACAACCCCGTAAGCCATTCTCGCACAAAACATATAGACATCCGTCATCACTTCTTGAGAGACCACGAAGCCAAAGGAGATATCGTTTTAAGTCATGTGAGCACCGACAAGCAACTAGCCGATATCTTCACTAAACCTCTCGATGAGTCAAGGTTTTGTAGTTTAAGGAATGAACTAAATATTCTTGATTCTCGTTGCGTGGTTTGATCTCTAGCATGCCATATTTGTTTGCTTCAAATCCGTTAGCTTTCTCTCGAAAAATTTTGTTTGAAAAATGTGTATGAAAGCTCTGTTTTAAAGGTTCTTTAAAATCTATTTGCTTATCCCTAACTTGTCTTAAGTGGCTATAGTTGTGTGTGTGATTGCTTGTTTTCTAGCCACTTTAGTCAAGGGTACCATGACCTAAGTATCTCGAGTTGATAGAAAGTTCAAAATCTCAAAAGGAGTAGAAGCTAGTCTTCTCTCGGAATTTAAGTTTTCGGAAGCTCCGAGAAAATCCTTGGAGGCTCCGGGCCTCAGAAGTTCTGAGAAAATCTTCGGAAGCTCCAATCTTTATAGACTTAGCTCTCAGTCTCAACCGAAGGGGAGTCAAAAGGGAATAAGGCATCTTCACGGAATATTCTTCACCTAGGGTAAAACCAATCTTTCCTTTTCACCGTGGTCAACCCACTCAGATCGGGTTTTCACCGTTTCCCTCTCTCTCTCCCGTCGCGCAACCGCACCATCCTCTCCACCGCCTCACCGCCTCGCCGCCGGTGACCTCACCCTTGTGGGCTACCCACACGAAGCTGAGCCGTCTTCCTTGTTCGTGGATAGCTGCTGGAGAGTGCCAAGGGAAGCATTGCTCAGATCCCGTTCGTGAAGAAGAAGAAGGCTCAAATCTGCATCCGCTTCTGTTTCTTTCTTGGCGTGCACAAGAGTTGAAGATCTACTTGGTGCCTCTCCTTGAACCCAATCAAGGTACACAGTGGCCGGACCCTAACCCTAACCCTAATTTCCTAGATCTGCATGCTGTTAGGGTTCTATATCTTGAATCTGGTAGATTGTTGCCTATCTATCCTGCTCCTAAATGCCTGTGTTGCATGTAAAAGCTAGGTTCAGTTGAAAATTGAATCAAAAGTGAGAATGCGATAAGGTTGACGGAGAGGCTCGGAGGTTCTGAGAAAATTCTCGGAGGTTCCGAACTCTGTAACCCACTGTAGGCTGACCTTGATTCAAAGTTCCACTGAACTTCACTTGACTTTGTAACATTCTTTTCACCGTCCTAGCTATTTTGAGTCATGACGCTTTGTTGATCAAAATTCGGTTGAAAGTTGAATCAATAGAATCGTGCTCTGTCGGTACACACGACTTCGGAGGTTCGAGGATTTTTCCGGAAGCTCCAACCTCCGGGAGGTTCCGGAAACTTTCTTGGAGGTTCCGATATCTGTACTAACAGATGACAGACTGTGATTCAAAATTCCACTGAAAAGAAATCAATTGAACATCATGCTAATCTTGTTCCTCTGTCCTTATCAGCTCTGATCCCACTCTTATCTGCTGTTCACTTGTCTCACTTCAGATGTCTGGCACTCCTATGGACAAGACCTACTCTAAGAGGCAGAGGCCTCTTTTTGAGACACCTGCTGGTGAGAGGGCATTCAAGATAGCAGCAAGAGCAGCAGCAGGGGACAGTGGCAGCAGAGGAAAGGCCACACCTAGAAGGGGCAGAGGTGGCAGCTTGTCTGGAGGCAGAGGCTCAGGGTCTGCTGCACATGTGGATGATAATGGAGGGATTGAAGGCAAAACCATTCCAATTGAGCTAGAAGATGACATGCCCCTAGGAGAGATAGACTCAACTTATCTCAAGTACCACAAGGGGCTACTCAAAAGGCATCCTCCAACCAAATATGACAACTCAGTATACATTGAACACACAAACTATGATGGAGCTGGTTTCTTGGTCAAGAAAGCAAGAGAAGAAAATCCTTATGTAAACCCCAAGATGGCAGCCATTGATTACAGGTTTTGGTCTGTCTTTCACTTCAAGTTCTATGAGACTGTCCTCAACACCAAGATGAAACTAATCAAGATGAAGTGGATAGACTTCACTCATTTGGAGGCAGCAGAGGAACCTGTCAAGGAGGAGGTGCTGGATTTGGTTGATAAGTATAGGATGAGGGACATCATGAGTTTCAAGTATGATTGGAATATAGAAGTTCTAGCTCAGTTTCATGCCACATTCTTTCATGAAGACAACAAGGAAACTATCCATTGGATGACAGAAGGAGTACACTACAAGATAGATTTTCTCACCTTTGCTAGGTTGTTTGGATTCAGCAAGGAGGACAGAGAAGCTGATATTATTCACTTTGAGGCTCACATGAACCCTAACAAAATTGCTGCACCTATGAGTATGAGGAGCTGGCTGATGGCTCTACCACTGCTTTGAAATCAGTTTTCTATGTGCTCAACAATATGTTTAGGGAAACTATTTACCCAAAGGGGGGCAAGGTGACTCAACTAGTCTTAGGAGGTTTGCACCAAACTTGTTGGCTAGGCTGCCGCTCGGAGCTAGGCCCTTCTCTCGTGAGCGATTTATTTGGTACAATCTAGTAGAAGTGACGAGAGAGTGGGAAGTGCAACCTGCCCTATGCCCCTTATCCGATGTACATGATAGAGATGGTTTCGGGGGTCGGCTACAAGAAAGATGTTGAGCATGCTTCCTATCAAGTCAAGCGGTGGCGGCATCGAAAAAAGCAAGACATTGTGGAGGAGCACATCCTTAAGAAGGCCGGCACCAAGCCATCCGGATCCGGTCCAGCGGTAGGAGAAGGAGGATCCGGCAAGGCTCCCATGCTCGCCGGTCTTCACAAGCTCGCGAGGGATGGTTAGGGACACTCGGAGGTACTGCAGATGGACTTCCCATCGCCTTTTGAGCTCGGGGAGGACATGAACAGATTGCTAAAACACCGAGGGCTGTCCTTTGATGCCATGCACCACCCTCCTCCCCTCTTCCCTGATTTTCCAGAGTACACCACCAGTGAGGATGAGGGTGAGCAGGAGCCTGCTACTCCCATGGCTGAGGATACTCCTGCTGCCCACTTTGCTGCAGATGAAGAAGATGCAGAACCTCTTGGTGCAAAAATGGCCGGGCTAAGGAAAGAGGCTGCGGCAAGAAGGCTATGGGGTCCTCATCCGGTACAAGACTCGGGAGGAAGGCTGCCGCCGGGAGGCTCGTCGAAGGCCCATTGATCCGTCATCCGGTTCCGATCTTGGCTCGACAAAGACGTCCCCGAGGCGAAGAGGAGGACTCGACTTCGGTGATGAGGAGTGACTTCTCTAGGTTCTATTCCCACTTCCTCTCTTCCTTTCTTCCCTTTTTGTTAAACTCGTTGACAAAGGGGGAGAGATGAAGATTGAGAAGCATCGAAGAAGACCAGAAGCTCCTTGTTGGCTCGCTAACCTCTCGAATCATTCTTTTGTTCTTTTGGTGAGATGAGAGTGCTAACTTCTCTCATAAACTCCTGGTGGAAGTTTGTTGAACTCGCCGTAAAACTTTTAGCTTGCCTCTGTTGGCAAGCAGGATCTGGTCATGGTAGGGGATTTGCAAAACTTTAAAACTGTGTGATGGATGTAATAGGGCTAGATGTGTTGAATGCTGTTATCTTTATCTAGCTGCTATTTTCTGGTCTTATCTGTTATTTTGCCTGTGTGCTATTGTTATCTGTTGGAGTATCTGTTGCAGACCTCGGAGGTTCTGAGAATTTTTCCGGAGGCTCCAACCCTTGGAGGTTCCGGAAACTTTCTCGGAGGTTCCGAACTCTGCTAACAGATAACTCTCTGAGTGTTTTCACATGGCATATGCATCACGTATTATCTGCTACACCTCTTTTGCACCCCTCGATGGCTTGAGTACAACTTTCTTGACACTTTTACTCACAATGTATGCAATTTAATTGTCGGTCATGACATTTTTTCTTATTCAAAAGGCACATGCATACATTGAGGGGGAGACTTGTACTCAAATCATCAAAAGCTCAATCTTTCAAATTAAATTGTAAACTTTAATTGGGTTGTCAACATTTACCAAAAAGGGGGAGATTGTAAGTGCAATCAGGCCCTATGAGGGTTTTGGTGATGTTGACCACACAATTAAAGAACTAATGAGCATTTGAGTTTGTTGTGCAGCATAAAGTTATTATCACAGGTGCAAAAGATTGATTGGAGACCCCTCAACTTGTTACAAAGAAGATTGCCTATGCTACTTGAAGGAGTTTATTTATTTTATCTTTTGAATTTGAGTATAGGACAATCCGTACTATCAAGAGGGATACTAATGGTGAGTTAGGGTGGTTTTCAAGTGCTCATGATCCATCTTTCCTAAACTCTAATCCTCACCCCAAGGGAAGTAGCTCGCCGCCGTTCCCCTTCTGTCGTTTGCTGTTCGGAGGTTCCGAAGATTTTCTCGGAGGTTCCGACCGTACGGGCTACGATGCACGAGAGTTTTCTAAAGTCGGAGGTTCCGAGATTTTTCTCGGAGGTTCCGAACTCTGGAATATGACCGTTACTGTTCTGGATCTGGGGGTATTTATACCCCACAGTCCCCCAACGGTTATCTTCTTCCTCCTCCCGGCTCGAACGCGGTAAATCCCACCTCTTTTTTTATATACTCATCGCTAGATTCTAAATAGTTTTAGCAGGAAAAATACAAATGTGTTAAACCTAGATCTGTCATAACTTGAAATCCATAACTTCTCTGTAGCCCAATTTTGGATATGTTGTGTGCTAGGATATGACTAGATGCTTGTGCCAAAAATTGCACAAAGTTATGCGGTAGATCTTGCTAGATAAATTCTTTTCCATTCCTGCAAGAAATCGCTTAAATGATTTTTCCCGTTAAATATATTTATGTTCTTGAGCTCAACTTGTGCACACTGTCTGCTAATGCCAAAATATACATCTTGTGAATTAATCATGAATTTTGGATTAACAGAAATAATTATTCTTGATTTATGCATGTGTTCATTTGTAAATTAATAAACCAAGTTCGGTAGAGATTCCATGTGAACATGCTTGGTTCTTTAGACGTGTTTAGGACCGGAGAGCTTGCACAAGAAAGTTTGGATCAAATTGATGCTTATTTATTTTTGTATGCATTTACTTTGAATCACTAGCTAGCCTTTGTTATTTTCAATAATATTTGATTTTCTAGCATCCAACACTTACATGTGGGTCCAATGGACCAGGATAGGTGCTAATATGCATTTGAAACACTTCTTGAATTTTTGGTAATTTAATTGTTTACTAAAAAGCTTAAAAGCCCTTTTAATATTAAAGGGGAATTAAATAAAGAAAAATCCCTAATTAATTCTTTCCTTTTTGAAAAGTATTATTTAATATAATTAAAAGATAATTAATTATCATCACCGATAACAAATTAATTCATAAATAAAAATATTAATTACACCTTTGTTGGTGAAGATAAAAGGAAATGAAGCTTTCACATGAAATGATAAGCTTAATAAAAACCTTTATTCAAATGTGGAATAAAAGAGTAACCCATGTACAACCAATAACCTTCCTAAAAGAGAAACATTAGATGAATGCTTGTTAAGGTAAACATGACCAACCCAGAGTTGGATAAGACAACAAACTATCACATCACCTAAAGTGCATTGCATTTCGTGTAGATCTTCCGGACGGAGATTACTCCCTTGTCCCGGAAACCGAGGAAAGAGGAGCGGAAGCGTCGCTGCAGTACGTGGAAGTACTCGACACCGAGGGTGCCCCAGCTAACGTAGCTGACGAAGGTAAGCTCCGGTACATCTAACCTAGTTTTAAAATTCTTTATTCAAATATCTATGAATGATTGCGCATTTGTGTTCAGGAGTTGAATGAACCCTAGATGCATGATCCATAGGTACCTTTGTCCTTACTAGTATGATAGGTCGATAGCTGCTAAGCTATAGGACCGTTACAAGTCGGGTGATGACCTCACTCGCGAGAATAGGTTCCTAGATAGGAATCACAATTTATCCTTAAATGGATTGCTCACGTGGTAAGAGCATGGGATCTGGGCTCTGGTCCACTGGTTATGTGGGTTAAGTCTTCGAACGTACCAAACATTTGCCGGGAATGGGACCGGTAAGCCTAGTACCTTAATGTGGCGGCGAGGGATCCTACCGTTACTACTCTTGGGATTCGCTCTCATGGCTCGCCACCGGTGGTGTATGGTCACTCCGAGTATCTCGCGGGGTATGCCGGATAGCCTGCACCAAAGACTGTAAGATTCGATCCCGACCCGAGGATTTCTGGGGAAGGCCTGGGAAAGTTGTCCTTGCGGGGGCAGCCTACCGTGTGTTTGGGTCTACCTTGCAAGGTTTAAATCAATCGATTGTCGGCCTCTCACCGTTATCCAAGACTACTTACTCCACTAGTCATGAGATCCCTAATGATGGAAGTTGATGAAGATGATGCTTGATTAATTGTGTTGTACAACTTTGTTTGTACTAGTTGGCTAATGTAGTAAAAATTAAAACTACTAGAACTTGTGCTAAAATCTTGAAAGTAAGGACCTACTCTTTGTTACTTTTTAGCAAAAGCAACCCGAAGTGTAAGTGCAATCAGGCCCTATGAGGGTTTTGGTGATGTTGACCACACAATTAAAGAACTAATGAGCATTTGAGTTTGTTGTGCAGCATAAAGTTATTATCACAGGTGCAAAAGATTGATTGGAGACCCCTCAACTTGTTACAAAGAAGATTGCCTATGCTACTTGAAGGAGTTTATTTATTTTATCTTTTGAATTTGAGTATAGGACAATCCGTACTATCAAGAGGGATACTAATGGTGAGTTAGGGTGGTTTTCAAGTGCTCATGATCCATCTTTCCTAAACCCTAATCCTCACCCCAAGGGAAGTAGCCCGCCGCCGTTCGCTTCTTTGTTTGCTGTTCGGAGGTTCCGAAGATTTTCTCGGAGGTTCCGACCGTACGGGCTACAGTCTGCAGAGTTTTCAAAAGTCGGAGGTTCCGAGATTTTTCTCGGAGGTTCCGAACTCTGGAATATGACCGTTACTGTTCTGGATCTGGGGGTATTTATACCCCACAGTCCCCCAACGGTTATCTTCTTCCTCCTCTGGCTCAGAACGCGGTTCCCACTGTTTTCTCTCACCTTGCATTCACTCCTAACCTACTCTCTTCCAAATCCTTGCCTAGCATTGATTGAGAGTGGTTTTCTTGAAGTGAGTTAGTGAGCCAATCCCTTCTCCCTTGAAACTTGAGCACTTGAAAGAACCCTAGCAAGCTTGGTGGATCTATTACTCTTGGAGCTTTGCTCCTAGACGGATAGAGGTCCTTGGAAGCTCTCCAAACCGATTTGTGGAAGCTCCAAGGTGTTTGTATTACCCCTTGTGATTCTAGTGGAAAGCCTCCACCTATTACCCAAAGTGATAGGTGTGAGAGAGGAGTTGACCTTTGTGGTCGAGCCTTTGGTGGCCTCCTCAACAACGTGGACGTAAGCAAGCCTTTGTGGCGAGCCGAACCACGGGATAAATCCGTGTCTCATGCGTGTTCTTATTTACTTACTTGTTCATGCTTGTGCTTGACTAGATCTATTAGGGTTTGCTCCCGATCTACTTTGTGGTACCTTGCTAGCTTGTACTTTGCTTAGAAATACTCTTGCTAGGTCCTAAGTACCTCTTAGAATTTACTAGATCTGGTTTCCATCAAGTTTCTTGCAGCTCTTGTTATTTGTGCTCTGTTCTAACAGCAGTCGGAAGTTCTGAGTTTATTCTCGGAGGCTGCCTCGTTCGGAGGTTCCGAGAATAATCTCGGAGGTTCCGAGGTCTGACACTGTTTTCGCAGAAAAAGTTTAAATTCTGTGTGCAGGCCTATTCACCCCCCCCCTCTAGGCCACTTTGCCTCGATCCTTTCAAGTAGCCAAAAAGCCTTTCATGGTCTAGAACTGGTGAAGTAGTTATCACCGACGGGTAAGTCTTGCTGAGTATTAGTATACTCAGCCTTGCTATAATGTGTTGATCCAGGTAATGCCTTCAGTGTTGTGTAGCCCGGAGAGATCCCGCCTGGCTGGGAGCTGGAGTGGGTGGAGGACGACTACTGAAAGCATCATGGATGGCCTCCCGTGGTGTCTTCGCTTCCGTTAGTTTATTTCCGCTGCTTTTCGAAAACTCTGAACTATTCCTCGTGACAAAAACTATGGTTTGTAATAATTAAACCCTTCGGGGTACGAATTTGTATATTAATGTTGTTGTATCTCTGGATTCGCCTTCGAGTGAGTTTTAATGCATATATTCGATCCTTGTTGCTTTTCAAGTGATTTACCGGGCGTTAACCCGGCAACTAATGACAGGATGATACTTTATTATTGCTTAATGACCAAAGTGGATCGGTCTTAGGCAATAGTACGGTATTTTCCTGGGCAGGTTGTCACATATGGCCTGCTCCGGCGAGCCCCGCCGCCGCCGCCGCGCGCGCGCGCCGCCGGCCGTCTCCCCGCCGCCGCGGCCGCCTATATGGCATCTGGGCCGTCCGATCGCGGCAGGCGGTCCAGATTAAAAGGGACCACGTACCCCTTCAGCGGTCCACCGTGGACCGGTGGACCGGGTCCACGAGCGTGGTCCACCGCTGGCGTCAGCAGCTGCGTCACCGCTTGCGTCAGCCCTGCATCAGCATTGCGTCATCCCGGCAAATCGCAGCCCGCCACGTGGCGCCACCGCAGCTCACCCACGGGCCGCTCTGGGAAGTTTGCAAATAAGCCCCCCCTTTTCTGGAATTCACAAACATACCCTTCCACCTATATAAAAGCCATTCAACTAAGTCCTTTCTTTTATGCTTAGGCCCCTGCAGTCCTTGGTTTCTCTATTCTAAAGCCCACCCTTGATCTTTTACATGTTAGACCTCCTAGTTTCACACATAATTATGTCTAGGTCCTTGGAATCTTGCAGAAAACCGCCTAAACTTCTAGACATTCACAATTTAGTCCCTGAATCTTGTTTCAGCCACATCTTTTCCATCCTAACTCCGTTTTAAGCGTTCTTGGTGTCCATGCGACCGTCTTTTCAAACCCGTCAGCTTTAGAACCTTGTTTTGGCCACATCTTTTGCGTTGTAGCTCCGATTCCACCGTTTCATGTTGCATTAGGCTCATATCAACTAAAACTACGTGATAGGACCAATGTTGTACATGTTCTTTGATTTATATTTTATTTAAATATTAAATATGAATAAATCCTATTACACATGCTTTTCTAATTAAAATCTAATTAGAAGTTTAACACGTGTTTTCATAAGAAAGTTAATATGATTAATATTAAATGAACACTTCTTTTAATTAAAAGTTAATTAGATGTATACCTCGATTTTTATAATCAAATTTAATTTGATTAATGATTATGCAATTTGCTTTCTACTAAAATGTAACATAGGCTATATCCCGAGAATTCTTAATTAAATGTTAATTTGATTAAAATGAATATAAATGTGTTTTTTAAATTATAATTTGATTAGAATAACTCGAAATATAAAGATAAGCGCCTAGATTCTTTTACATGCTTCTTTTAAAAATAAATGTTTAATTTGCATAAATCATACTTGAATATTTATAAGTAAAATTGGACTAGGCCTACAACGTATTTTAAATACAAATATAACTTGCTTAATTATAAATAGGATATTTCTCTGAAATAACCTATACACATGATTTTACTTAATTAAAAGATATCAAACGTATAGCTAGCTCTTGTTTGTGATCATCTAAACCTCCCGATAGTTCCAAGTGTTCCTTGTGTTCGCTTTCCTAAACCCAAACCCTGTTTTCCCTTTAAGCTTTTCATGCTCGGTGTATTATTTTGTTTATTTTATGTATTCTTGTGTGCTCGTAGACATCGTGCCAGTTTCAAGCGAGCAGCAAGTTGAAGTAGAGCAAGAGCAAGTGTTTGAAGAAGAAGAACCTTAGTGTTTAAGCAAGGAAGTCAAGTGGTCTTCTCCCCCTGCATGATTCTATTTTATCCTATGTAATTGCATGACAACTAAGTTTATATTTATTATGTTATTGCATTAAATTGATGGGAACACCCTTTTTAAGGACTAACCTAGACTTTTATCCACAATCCTTGGATCAACCCGGTTTAACAAATGTTTTTGGGTAGAATATGCTAGTTGCTCAACTTGAGTTGGATAAAAGTGGTTTTCGAAGATAAATGCTTATATGTTTTATGTCGATGATGCTTTTGGTAATACAAGATCATATGATTTAATCGGAACATGGAGAACCACCCAAGAAAACATGCGCAACCACAGTGTTACATGGCTCTGACCTTAGCCAATTAATTAGGTGTGCGATTGATCTGATGGCCCTTTTCCGAAAGGAGCACAGGGGGATCGGGGTTGCAGGGGTATAGCCCGGTCCTTTTGGGCTAGCAGCCTTTGCTAAGGTGCTGACCACTAGGGAGGGTTATGGTCCGCCCTGATATGTAACTATGCGGGTCGTTAGTCTTTTGTATACCTTTGTAAAGGCTTCGTAGCGTCCCTATGCAATCACACCTCGGAAGTGTGGTATGATGCATGATCAGCATCGCATGGTTGGGTTCAAAGTTCTTCGAAACTTTTACGCGAGCTGCGGGTAAAGTGTGCAAACCTCTGCAGAGTGTAAAACTGATTGATCAGCCGTGCCCACGGTCATAAGCGGCTTGGACCCTCATATGATTAATGAACTTGAAGATGAGATTAAATCGTGGTTCAATGAGCTTTGGGTTGTTTTGCTTAAAAGTTTCTTAAGTGGGTTGGTATATACTTACATCTAGTAATTAGGCGTTCTTTAATTAAAAGTTTGACCAACATTAAAATGCTAACCACTGCAAAACCATAGCCTATCCTTGATAGCCTTGCATCTTCCCCCACTTGTTGAGTACCAACCATAAGTGTACTGAGCCTTGCTTACCGCTGTTCAGAAGAGAACAATGGTGAAGAGTTCTACAACGACTTTGAGGAGTTATGAGGCATGCGTCTCCCCCAGTCAAGTGCCTGTGGAAGTGAAGACGAGGACTCGTCGTGTAGTTATTGTTTTCCGAAGTTAAAGACCTTCGTGTCTTCCGAATGAGTGTAGTAAGTTGTTAAACCCCTTGTTACGTTTTTACTGTCTATGATATTACACTCATTTCGTCTATCATATGTGTGGAACTAGATCCTGGCACACATATGAGATGCATCTGGTTTCTCTCCGGAAATCGGGTGTGACAATGCAAAAACATTTGAATGCAATTTTTTTTATATATTTTTATACCGCCACGGTACGGAGTACATGGGGCCTTGAAGAATGCAAAAGCAGAAAATATATTTGTGATTTTTTTCAATGCAAGTAGGGAAGAAAACATGCTAATCTAAAAATGTAGTGTAGAATATAAAGATACATATCGAGTTACCTCTCGGCGAGAGTTTAGAGTACATACTCTCGTGGCGCATATGTACATTGATTGATCAGTTGATGACGCGGGTAATGATTGGTCTTCCGAAGGTGTACTTTGATCTTTCTTCCACCAAACTTGTTTCTTCGGTGGAGACCTTTCTGGAGTAATAGGTTCAGAATACTAGGCTGGTAGATGCTGAGCGGACTTCTCCTTAATCTCTTCCTCAATGTTCTTAACATCCGTCAACTTTGTGTTGTAATCTCTGAAGGCGTCTCTGCGTCTTGTTCTTCTTGGGCTGCTCAGGATTAGTGTAAGCATTGAAGTAGCAGCGTACCTTTTCAGTTCTGAACTGGAAGTTGATCTCACCAGTCTTGATGTAGATGATTGCTCTTCTTGTGTTCAGGAACGGTCTTCCAAGCATGATGTGAGGATCTTGCTCATCTCCCATGTCTATGACTAAAAGTCAGTCAGGACATAGTTTTCTTTGTCTTGATAGGCACATCTCCTGCAATTCCTTCCTGGAACCGTTGTGATTGATCCGCCATATGCAACATTCTATATGTGGAATACAAAGGCATGTCACCATATATTAATTCGTAGGTTACCTTAGACATTAGGTTAATGCCGGATCCCGTGTCGCAGACAACTCGCTGGAAGTTCCATTGATTGATGGAGTAGTGGATTGCTAGAACTCCAGGGTCTTCATGCTTTCGCAGTAATGGTGAAGGGAACAGGTTCTTATTCCTTGATTGAATCATGTTGGTCATCGAAACTTCCTTCACATGTGATTGAGGTTGATTATTCTTCTTATTCCTCCTTCTATATCTTCTCTTCTTCTCGATAACTAGCACTATTCTTGAGGGTAAGGATATCGGGGGTGCGCAGGAGCTTCTAAGATTTTGTTCTTGCAATTGAATCTCTCCTTCCTCCCATTGATGGAGAAGATGATCTTAGTGGTGTCGGCTTATATGATGGCTTTGGCTGTGGCAAGGAAGGGACGTCCCAAAATAATTAGATCGTTCTCACTCAGCTTAGTCTCGAGAATGACGAAGTTGGCAGCCACGTAGGAGAGTCCTTCCCCCAAACATGCGTCGTCTAGGATGTCCTCGGGTTGGCATAGTGACATGTCTGCAAGCTGCAAGCACATGGTTGTATACAATAAAGGTGAACCATTAATTTTCTTATATATTACCTTGGGCATTATGTTGACGCTAGACCCAAAGTCACAAAGTGCATTCTCGAAGGTATAGGCTCAAATAGTGATGGTGATGATGAGCTTTCCTGGATCTCCTCTTTTGGCGGGCATGCCCCACTCAGTTCATCTTGGGCCTTATTCTATCTTACTGGAACACAGATCTGTAGAATAGATATCGACAAGATTTCAGATTTTAGTTCTTCCGGCTAGCTCGGAATCTTACCTGGGTTAGCCGTGGGAACAGATGATGCCAGTTGAGAATCTGATATTCTAGCATTTTATTAAAACTATGCTGGTTCTTGATGGAAGAAGAAAAACTTTCCATTTTATTACTAATAGTTTCTAATATTTTATCATTGGAAGCTAACTTTTTAAATAGATTACCCATAATTCTACCCTAGTTTTGGACTAAGTTTCTTAATGGTGAGAAATTATTGGAAGAATTATTACCTTGGTAATTGCCTGAATAGTTACCTGTGAGGTCCATGTGGGGTTCGAGGACCGGTGGATGGTCGCTTCCTGGTATGATGAGTGATTGACAACATGGTGTGGACTGACACCTAGTTATGTATTGCAGGTGCAGGTTGCGGCTTGACAGGTGTTGGTGTAGGTGAAGAACAAGCGTGAAAGGCATTGTCGGTGAGGCCTCCAAGTGTGGAGAAGACAAGTAGGCTTGGTTCGAGGGACCCGTTGGCCAGTGGAGTCAAGTGCGAGCCACAAGGTGGCAAGAATAGCAGGATGAAGTCGTGGACGGTTTCTTGGTTGAGGCTCAAAACCAAGGTCGAGCCGGGACTACGTGGGAGCCGAGTCATGAGTGGTGATTGGTGGAGGCTACACCGAGTTCGCGGGGTTTGCAGTGATTTACTAGAAAACCAATGAGTTACTCGGTTGAGCCACAAAACCGAGGCTGAAGACTCGACGAGGAGGTGCGGCCACCCAGGCCGGTTGAACCGCCCAGGAGGGGCAGTCAGACCGCCTGGGCCGGTCTAACTGCCCAGGGGCGGTCCGAGAAGCTTCGAAGCGGAGGACTCGCGTAGCGATCGCAAGGCTAGCATCGAGGTTAAGCAAGGTTGCGATCGCTGGGCATCCGTCAGATGGAGAAAATCTGAAGACTTCCAAATTCGCCCTCGAGGGGCACGTATTCCTATTTATCTAGTAAGGGTAGTTTAGTCTTTTGGGTGCCTCTATGTGAAAGACCGGATTGGCGACCAGAGATGGGGGAGTGCATGGGAGTCGATCAAAATTCTTCTCAAGAACTCAGCCTATGCCCCAAATCACTTCCGAAAAATCTGGCACACATTTGCCAGGATCACATAGTCACAACGAACCTACTAACCCTAGGAACAAGTTAGATCAAGCCTAGGAACAAAGCGAAATCAAGCACAAAAAGAACAGAGAGAAAAAGCTAGCTCGAGGCAAACTGCAGCAGAAATTGTCGGTACTACCTGCCCCAGGTCGTTACTACTGATATTGCCTTACTGGCACCTAAAAACCAGGTTATCGGTACTTCCGGCACTAGGTCGGTACTTCCGACAATTGGTACTACCGACCATATGTCGGTACTACTGATAAAGGCTGTGTGGCAGCTAAAAATCATGTTATCGTTGTCCAGGAAGTACCGCCCCCTTAAAAAATCAGCCCGCGAAAAATCCCCAAACTTTCGATCGACGGATCTCCCAAACCACTTGGAGTCTTGAAACAAAATTTTGGGGAGATGATGAACACCCCAAGGAGAGGATATGTCCCAAAAATTACGGTGTCTAACTCCCTACAACTCCCGGAATCGCGAAACCTTTCCAAGAACACTATGAACTAGGGTTCATCCAAAAATCAACGAATCAAAGGCCAAATCCGGCGTTTGAGGGGTTAAGATCATCCACAAAGAGGCACAAGGCACTCACCCATGATCCCAACAAAGAAATCCGGAGAGAAACACCCTCAAATCGACGAATCGAGAGATGAACAAAGATCTCAAGAAAAGGCTCCGAAAATCACCAAAAACGGAAAATTGCAGAGACACAATCAAGCCTAGAGGAACCACGCTGAATCATCTATACATACCAAAGAGGTTCATACAAGGTCTAGCTTTTCGCCCGATCATCCTTCCTTCTCACTAGATCTCACCATGAAGCTCTCAAGCTAGTCCTATGGAAAATCCTAAAGAAAATAGGAAGGGAAAATGAGAAAGAAAATGAGCTAGGGTTCCAAGAGATGGCTGCCATCTTCTCACCACTTGGGTTATATAGAGGCAACCGAAAGTTTAAAATACCCTTACTAGCTAATGAGGGATACATGCCCCTCGAGGGTGAATTCGGAAATCTTTGTCATCACTCCATCGGGCGGATACCTAGCGATCGCAACCTTGCTTAGCCTCGACGCAAGCCTTGCGATCCCGACGCGTGTCCTCTGCTCCTCACCGGTCAGACCGGTACCCACCAGTCAGACCGGTCTGATCCTGCTGCACCGCCGTCTTCGGTTCTTCGGTCTTGGCTTTGTGGATCAACCAACGAACCTAGTGGTTTTCTGTTGAACCATCGAAAACCCCGCGAACTCGGTTTCGCCTCCGCCAATCGCCACTCATGACTCGGCTCTCATGTAGTCTCGGCTCGACCTTGGTTTTAAGGATCAACCAAGAAACTGTCCATGATTTCATCTTGCCGTTCTTGCAACCATGCGGCCCGCACTTGACTTTGCTGGCCACCGGGTCCTTTGAACAAAGCCTACTTGTCTTCTCCACACCTGGAGGCCTCACCGGCAACGACCTTTCGCGCTTGTTCTTCACCTGCACCAACGCTAGTCAAGCCGCAACCTGCACCTGCAATACTTAGCCAAGAATTAGTCCACACAATGTTATCAATCACTCATCACACCAGGAAGTGACCATCCACCGGTCCTCGAACCACACATGGTCCTCAATCTCCCCCTTGATGGGTGCATTGACAATACACACATTTGATAATCAAAGAGGAAAGGAAAAAAGAAAAGAAATGACTAAAAGAAAACTCAAACAAGCGATCGAAAGCCAAACAAAGGCAAAGAACAAGATCACTTGAAAAAGAAATGGCTCGGTCCCCTTAGGAAAGGGCAACGGCTTGACACAACCGAGTCAGAACAAGCTCAAACAAAGAGCACAAACCACTAAGGCAACTGTGGCAAAAACTCACATAAGAGGTCCCCTTGCACATATGCAACTCTTCCTAAGCCAAAGCTCACTTCCCCTGGACTTGTGCATGCTCAGCAGCCAAAACGGATCACACCGGCTTCCAAAACCGGTCCAACCAGTAAGCCAAAATGCAAAAGAAATGCACAAACTCCCCTTGATAGTTGGGACAGGTTCTAGGGATGCAATTCTAGGGATGCAATGCAACTTTTCTCCACCTTTATTTCTCCCCCTTGTTGCCAATGCATGAATCAAGTCTCAAAATGGAAAATATGCAACCTAGAGCTTCTCAAGTACAAAATGCATCACAAGATGCTACACATGTCCAAATGAGCAAGTTAGATACTCTACAACTTCATAATCACATCAACTTCCTGATTACCAAGTTTCACAACCATTAGACGAAGCTAAGATAGAATTGAGCAAGTTTGCGAAAATTTACCCTCTCATGAGCAAAGTCCTATACATGAGAAAAACAGGTCAAAAAGGCAAAGGCACACAAACTTCTGGCTAGGACAACCATTCTAATCATAAGACCATCACAAACACCCACAAGCACCTCATGTCATGTCAAATCCACCGAGCCATGTGCCTACTTCTATATACGAGACTTCTTATTGGTACACATCATGCAACGGTTTAGCACCCAAAGCAAATTAAATTTAGTAGATATGACATGAGAGCACATTTTCCAAGCAATTTACATTTCATTTTCAGATTCATATTTGGTACATGAGATGTCTTTGCGACAAAAAGGAACTTATGCTTCTCCACAAGATACAGCATGGGGGCTAAACATTCATGATGGCAAATGGACTTTGTCCCCATATGATCAAAATACGCTATCAAACCACAAATTAAGCATAGCCCAGCCACTAGAACATGTCAAGATCATATAAAGGCATTCACTTACAAGAGAGCATACATGTGACATTTTTCAAAAACATAGCCATCAACCATGGATACAAATCATGATCATCAAGAGCTAAGCCAAACTAACCATAGCATACCAACCAGCAAAAGAGCAAAGGAGCGCAAGACTCACAAGCTCCCCCTAAACACATGCACTAGGGCCGAAGAGCATACAAAGCTCACACTTAGTACACATGATAGGGCAAAGAGCACAATAAGCACATAGGCTCCCCCTAAACTCATGCATTAAGTCAAAAAGCATACAAAGCTCACCATACACACATGAGATAGGGCAAGGAGCAAAACAAACCAAGTGGCATGACCAAGGCCACACACTTGAAGGTAACAAATTCACTTACCTTTATCATTTGTTCAGAAGTCACTCGTCCTTGTCCTCGCCGAAAGTGATGTACCTCCATGTCACCATCGGGGTATGAGGCCAGAGAACCACCCCGATATCAACCAAATGTTGTCTAGGCCTCCCACCTGCAACTCAAGACCAAGAACGAGAACGAGCAAATGACTCGACATTGGGGTTAGTTCCAAAGGTGTCAAACCAGTGTCGAGTCATTTCCGCAAAAGTAGGGTTAGCAACATCCATCCTACTGTGACTATCAACCTGGAACCACAATGGGGGAACCACTCCTGTCTCATTGGAGGAGTGCGAGTACCGCGAAAGGGAAAGCATGGTCTGTAGCTCCTCTGAGACTCAAAACTGCGACGTCTCCCAAACTCGTATTGATCACGACGTTGAGAACGTCCAGCAAACTCAACACCACCAGACTCAAGATGCCTACCATCTGTTCTACGACCGAAAAGGATGAACCCTCTAGCATCACGACCACGGAAACCAAACTCTCCGGCACTCTGCTTAGCACCGGTCTGACCGGTCACTCCGACCGGTTTGGCGATGGTCCTCGGCCAGCAGACTTGCCTCCACCTGAGGCTCTCCTATCTCTCCATGCTGGAACCGTATGCACAACATTTTTTCCCTTAGGTAATGGCATACGAGGCTCAGGCACACCATGAGAAGGGTGGTACATGTCCTTGTTTGCCCACTCCTTAGCCATTCTCTCCTCTCTCATTCTCTTATAGCAAAACTCTTTCTTGTGACCATCCTTTCCACAATACTCACAATGGAAACGGATTGGTCTTGGCTTAGGCTTGGGGTGAGGCTCTTCACTAGGCTTCTCACTTGGCTGTTCACTTGCCTTCTCACTTGGTTTTTCTCTCGGTTTAAGCAGCTGGTTTGGCTTGGATGCAAACTTGTCTTTGGGTGTGGATTGTGGTGGAAATGGAACATTCCAAAATTTCCCTTCTCTCTCACCACTGCTCTCACCAACCTTATCAGATCCCAAAGCCCAGCCATCAAAGCACTTACAACTAGCAATCATCATAACAAGCTGAGGTTTCTGACTAAACAACCAACTCAGCACTTCACGCAACTTATCATTCTCATCTTGCAAGCGACCAACACATTTTGCAAGATCCAAATCCTTTACAGCATGTAATTCACAGGTAGAACAGGAAGTAGGAATAGGCACTTTCAAATCAGCCTCAAGCGAAACAATGCAAGATCGAAGCTCAGCGATATTTTCATGCAAACCAGGGCAAGAAGTACAAGCACCAAGCAAAGTGGGTCTAGATTGCAGCTCAGCCAACTCAACCCTAAGCACATCTAGTTCCTTACACTTGGAAGCATGCTCTTCCATAAGAGCAGTCAAATTAGCTAGGAAAACAAAGCAATCAGCACAATCAACTTCATCAGAAACCATAGGGCTTGCCTTAAGAGAATCAATTTCAAGCTCGCCATCAAGAACCTATGTTTCTAGCCCAGCCACTCTAGTCCTATCATCTTCAAGCAAAGCTCTAAGCTCCTTCCTAACTTCTTAGCCTCTCTAAGCATGTGATCAAGATTATCAAGCAAGTCAACCAACTCCTCATTCTCCTTATGCAAAGAAGAGAGCTCAACACATACCTCATCCTCGGAATCTATGTCTGAGGCGTCCTTCTGGCTTCTCTTGCTGCTGGAGCTATGAGCCATGCCGCAGAAGTCGTCCTTGAGGCTTAGGCCCATCACACAAAGGTCGTTGAGATACTTGCCGAGGTTCTTTTTCTTCTTCTTCTTGTCACCCTTTTCGTCTTCATCACTCGAGCTTGAAGACATGTCCTCGGAGTCGGATTCGATGTCTCTCTATCTCTTCATCTTCTCTCGAGATCGTGTCATCTTCCCATGTACATGATCCTTCTTTTTGGACTTCTTCCTCTTGTCCTTGAACTTGTGCTTGTCATGGTTGTTCAGCTTCATACACTCGACGAAAAAGTGTCCGGTCTTGCCGCACTTGAAACACGCCCTCGAGTTCCTCCTTAAGTTCACCCGGTTCTCGTGCATTCTCTCGAACCACCTGGCCAGCAGCGCCAGCTCGTCCTCTCCAAGCACGTCGAACTCCTCATCTGGCAAACACATCAAAGAGGACAAAGAGAACCTCCTGGTGGATGGGATAGCGTTAGATTATCCTTTTTAGCCACCGATGAAGGCGAGACTATGAGAGTCAATCAAGCCCTCAATCTTGGCTGTCATACCCCGATCAACCTCAGCTGACTTGAGCTTTGAGAACAGCTCGTTCACTATCAAGGTACCATACTTCTCGAACTCAACAATGGCCTCGAACTTTCCGCCCCAACCGTACGATCCAGCGAGTGCAAGAGCTTGACGGCTCTATCATGATCATCGTACGGGAGCACATCCATATTGGCCCTCATGTTGTTTACCACCACTGTAATTAAACCGTTGGAACAAGGCATTGATGGACTCACCGGGGAGATGAGTGAAGTTCTTGTACTTTCTTCGGTAAGTCGCATACATCCGAGCCTGAACCTGACCATTTCCAACATGAGCTTCCTTCAACACAGTCCAAATTCTACAAGCCAAGTTCTCCGTATGCACCCGATCGAATTCGGATTGACACAGAGCACAAAACAAGCAGTCGACCGCCTTGTTGTTGGCGTCGAACATGTCTCTAGATCCTAGAGCGAGGAAGTTCAATGGTTGGACATAGCCTGTGTCCACCGTGACATCCCAAAGGTTCTGACCCTTCCCGCGGAGGAACGCCGCCATCCGCTTATTCCACATCTGGTAGTTCTTCCCATCGAAGTGTGGAGGACCCGGACCCCGTTCCTGGTACGCCATCTTTATCTTAGACTGGCTAGAGTCAATAAAAACCTGAACTGGCTCTAATACCAATTGAAGGACCAGATTGGCAACCAGAGAGGGGGGGGGAGTGAATGGGAGTCGATAAAAATTCTTCTCAAAAAATCGTCCTATGGCCCAAATCACTTCCGAAGAATCTCGCACACATTTGCCAGGATCACGTAGTCACAACGGACCTACTGACCATAGGAACAAGATAGACCAAGCCTAGGAACAAAGTGGAATCAAACACAAAAAGAACTCAGAGAAAAAGCTAGCTCGAGGCAAACTGCAGCAGAAATTGTCGGTACTACCGGCCCAGGTCGGTAGTACCGATATTGGCTTACTGGCACCTAAAAACCAGGTTATCGGTACTTCTGGCACTAGGTCGGGACTTCCGACAATCGGTACTACCGACCTTGTGTCGGTACTACTGATAAAGACTCTCTGACAGCTGAAACTCAGGTTATCGGTACATCCTGGACAGGGTTGGAAGTACGCCCCCCTTGAAAAATCAGCCGGCGAAAAAGCCCCAAACTTTCGACCGACGGATCTCCCAAACCACTTGGAGTCTTGAGACGAAATTTTGGGGAGATGAGAACACCCCAAGGAGAGGATATGTCCCAAAAATTACGGTCTCTACCTCCCTACAACTCCCGGAATCGCGAAACCTTGCCAAGAACAATATGAACTAGGGTTCATCCAAAAATCAACGAATCAAAGGCCAAATCTAGCGTTTGTGAGGTCAAGATCATCCACAAAGAGGAACAAGGCACTCACCCATGATCCCCTCAAAGAAATCCGTAGAGAAACATCCTCAAATCGACGAATCGAGAGATGAACGAAGATCTCAATAAAAGGCTCCAAAAATCACCGAAAAGGGAAAATTGCAGAGACACGATGAAGCCTTGAGAAACCACGCCGAATAATCTATACATACCAAAGAGGTTCATACAAGGTCTAGCTTTCAGCCCGATCATCCTTACCTCTCAAAAGATCTGACCATGAAGCTCTCAAGCTCGTCTTATGGAAAATCCTAAAGAAAATAGGAAGGGAAAATGAGAAAGCAAATGAGCTAGGGTTCCAAGAGATGGCTGCCATCCTCTCACCACTTGGGTTATATGGAGGCAACCGATAGTCTAAAATACCCTTACTAGCTAATAAGGGATACATGACCCTCGAGGGCAAATTCAAAAATCATTGTCATCACTCCATCGGGCGGATGCCCAGCGACCGCAACCTTGATTAGTCATGACGCAAGCCTTGCGATCCCGATGTGTGTCCTCCGCTTCAAAGTCTCTGGACTGCATCGTCGCACACCAGTAAGACCGGTGCTCCTCACCGTTCAGACCGGTACCCACCGGTCAGACCGGTCTGATGCTGCTACACCTCCATCTTCGGTTCTTCAGTCTTGGCTTTGTGGATCAACCAAGGATCCCATTCATTTTCTGGTGAACCATCGGAAACCCCACGAACTCGGTGTAGCCTCCGCCAATTGCCACTCATGTCTCGGCTCCCACGTAGTCCCGGCTCGACCTTGGTTTTGAGGCTCAACCAAGAAATTGCCCATGACTCCATCTTGCCGTTCTTGCCACCATGCGGCCCGCACTTGACTCCGTTGGCCACCGGGTCCCTCGAACAAAGCCTACTTGTCTTCTCCACACCTGGAGGCCTCACCGGCACCGACCTTTCGCGCTTGTTCTTCACTTGCACCAACTCTAGTCAAGTCGCAACCTGCACCTACAATACTTAGCAAAGAATTAGTTCACACAACATTGTCAATCACTCATCACACTAGGAAGCGACCATCCACCGGTCCTTGAACCACACATGGTCCTCACCATCTAAACACTTGAGGGGATGGAGGGCAGCCAACTCTTGGAACCCCAGCTCATTTGTTTTCCCATTTTCGTTTCTATTTTCCTCTAGTTTTCTAGGACTAGCTTGAGTGCTTCATGAGAGATCTAGAAAAAGGTATGGATGATTGGGTGGAAAGCCAGACCTTGTATGAACCTTCATTTTATGTATAGATAATTCAGCATGGTTCCTCAAGGCCTTATGTTGTCTTTCCCGTTTTCCTCTTTGGTGATTTTCGGAGCCCTTTCTTGTAATTTCCTTAGCGGAGTTTTGAGGGTGATTTCTTGTGGGATTCTTGTTGGGTGTCATTTATGAGGACCGTGTGCCTCTTTGGCTTGTGACTTTTCCCCAAGAGCACTTTTGCATCGACCTCGATTTGGTGGTTTTACGAGTTGCCCATGTTCTTGACCTAGAGGGCCTAAATCTGGGATTCCCTTTGATTGTGGGTGTTTCGGTTCGATTCCTTTGAGGGAGAGGTTGCCCACGAGGTAACCCAGCTATCCCTGAAGTTTCACTGCAATCCGTGGGGTGAATGGGAGATCGGGCGATGGGAAGTTGAGGGTTGACTCGTGGCTAGTTTTTCTAGGTAGGGCGGTCTAACCACCACAAGGGGCGGTCTAACCGCCCTGGGTCATCCAGGTGAAGGTTTCGATTTGGCCAAATTTTCCTTTGTGAGTTTGTTCGCCTTGATCAGAGGAGCGTTAAGGTGAAATCTCAGCTTGTTTCGGTGTTGTTTTCTAGTAGTTCTTGCTTGGTGTTCGTCGCTGGGTATAGGAGGTTAGATCGCACGTGGGTAGCCGGTCTAACCGTCCCTAGGCCCCTGGGTGAAGTTTTGGTTTTCACCAAGATTTCCTGGTAGCTAGCTTGGCCTTGACTAGACATATCTTTTGGTGAAACCGTGGTGCGTTTTGGTGCTCGGAAGAGGTGTTTCAGAGGATTTCTCAGTTACCAGGTGGAGGCGGTCTAACCACGCCCCATACCCTGTCTAACCGCCCCCTCTAGACAACTTGCTCCTGAGTCGTTTCCACTGCCGTGTGCGTGTCGGAGTTGAGGCTGCTGGCACTACGTGCAAAACTGGCTTTCGTAACGGGTGTAGATCACCTTTGGTAACGGGCAATGCGCCTGTTACCGATCAAGTGTTACAAATAAGCCAAGAAAGTTAACGGGCAGATGGCCGTTACTGATAAGACATATTTGTAATGGGCATTAAACAACGACTGTTACCACAACTAGTCAGCGGTCACGTGAAAGGCTATTTTTCTGGGCCCACAAGGAACTTTCGTAATGGGCACCAAAGCAAAGCCCGTTACATAGGCTCAATATCAGAGATGCCTGATGTGCACCTACGTCTCCACTATCTTGACGAACTGCGACACATCTATTTCACGCGCGTCTCAGTACATATAGGATTCAAAACGGGCATCAAACAACGACCGTTACCACAACTAGTCACCAGTCATGTGAAATGTCTATTTCTCTGGGCCCACATGGAACTTTGGTAACAGGCATGAAACAGAGCTCGTTACTGTGAAATTAACTTCATAGACATGTTCCGTGAACCTGCCTCTCCACTATCTCGACGAAATGGGATACGTCTGCTTTCTCTCTATTAAAGGAGATGCTTGCTTTCAACCTGCGTCTCATATATCTCAATGAACGGGCCAGGTCCTGGGGCCCACTAGTCAGGACTGGCAACGAGCTTTTACACTCCTCGTTACATTGTGGGCATTTTTGTAACGAGCTTTCCGAATGAAGCACGTTACTCATTGATCAGTGTTTGTAACGAGCTTTAATTAACGCCCATTACAGATACGGCGGCCACCCCTACAGTAACCTGCCCGGTTGCCGGCAAGATCCTGGAACCAGCCAGGATTTGGTAGCCACCAAGGGCTGCATCCTGGAACCAGCCAGGATTTCGTAGCCACCACAGCAAGGAGACATCACAAACACATTCTCACATCACAGATATGGGAAAAACAAGATTACATTTATAGACAAGCTAGAATCACATCAAGATATGGGTCCTCCATACTTTGAGGTCAAAAACTACCAGATGTTGAGTAAGCTGATGGCGACGTTCCTCCGCGGAAAGGGTACGATCCTTTGGGATGTCATGGTGGACACAGCTTATGTCCATCTGATGAACTTCCTTGCTCCAGGATCGGGGGACATGTTCAACACCAACAACAAGGCGGTCGACTACTTGTTTCGTGCTCTGTGTCAATCCGAATTCAATAGGGTGCATACGGAGAACTTGGCTTGTAGAATCTAGTTTGTGTTGATGGAAGCTCATGTTGGAAATGCTCAGGTTCAGGCTCGAATGTATGTGACTTACCAGAGAGAGTACGAGAACTTCACTCATCTCCCGGTGAGTCCATCGATGCCTTGTTTCAGTGGTTCACGGTTGTGGTGAACAACATGAGGGCCAATGTAGACGTGCTCCCATACGATGATCATAATAGAGCCATCAAGCTCTTGCACTCGCTGGATCGTAGGGTTTGGGGTGCAAAGTTCGAGGCCACTGTAGAGTCTGAGATGTATGACACCTTGACGGTGAACGAGCTGTTCTCGAAGCTCATGTCGGCTGAGGTGGATCGGGGTGTGACAGCCAAGATTGAGGGCCCGACTGACTCTCATAGTTTCGCCTTCATCGGTGGCTCTAAAGGAAAATCTAACGCTAACCCATCCACCAGGTTTTTCTCCTTGTCCTCTTTGATGTCTTTGCCAGATGAGGAGTTCGACGTGCTTGGAGATGACGAACTAGCACTGCTGACCAGGCGGTTCAAGAGGATGCACGATAATTGGGTGAACACAAGGAGGAACACGAGGACATGCTTCCAGTGCAACAAGCTAGGACACTTCGTCGCCGACTGCCCCGAGGAGGTTGAGAACAAGGACATCTACGTGCACAAGTCGAAGATGGATGGAAATTACCAATCAAGGCGTGACCACAAGAACAAGCACAAGGACGAGCGACGATCGAGGAAGAAGGAGGGCCGAGGCAAGGCTCGAGCGATGGTTGGAGCAAGCGACGTTGACTCCAGTTCCGCGTACTCCACATCGAGCTTGAGTAGTAGTGAAGATGAAGGTGATCAGTGCAAGGGTAGGAAGTTATCCAAGAACCTGAGTGGACTGAGCTACTTCGCTAGAGATGGCTTCCGCACCATGGTGCTTAGCTCCGACAGCAAGAAGAGTCACCAGAGTGACTCGGACTTGAGTCCCAGGATGAGGTACGTGACAAGCTTCCCTTCTTGCGTCAGGAGAATGAACGGCTTGGCTTGTTGCTTGATAACCGTGATGATATGCTTAGAGAGGCTAAGAAGATGAGGAAGGAGCTTAGGACCTCGCTTGAGGATGCTAGAACTAGAGTGGCTGAGGTAGAAACACAGAACCTACATGCTAAGCTTGAAATTGATTCGCTTAAAGCTTCACCTGTTGCTTCTGATGAAGTTGATGTGCTGATTGTCCAATCTTTCTAGCTAATCTTGCTATGTTCAAGGAAAAGCATGCCTCCAAGTGTGAGGAACTATATGTGCTTAGAGTTGAAGTGGCTGAACTTAAGTCTAGACCTGCTTTGCTTGGTGCTTGCACTTCTTGCCTTGTTTTGCACGGAAAAAATGATGAAATGATGCTTATACTATTTTGCTTGAGGCTATGATGAAAGAACTGATTCCTACTTCTTGCTCTACCTGTGAGTTGCATGCCTTGAAGAATCTGGAACTTGCACATTATGTGGATCGCTTGTAGGATGAGAATGATGACTTGAGAAAAATGATGGGTTGGTTGTCGGGGCATGAACCGCAACTTAGGTTGATGTTAGAGGCATACAAGCACTATGATGGCTAAGCGCTTAGCGCAGAGATGATTGGAGAGTGTAGTGGTGATAGAGGAAAGAAATTTGGTGATATCCATGCTCCACCAAAAACCTACCACAAAAATGCCTATGTACCTAAGCGCAACCCACTGAGAAACAAACTTGACACAACCCCAGATCCTCCCATATTCCCACAACCCACAGATGATTTCCAAAAGCCCATCAAGTTCAAGATCACTTTGGGGAATGTGTTCTTTGGGAAATAGATTGACAAGTATAGTGAGGAGAAATCAGTTGAGCAACCGAGTGGAGAGAAACAAATTGAGCTACGCCAACCTAAGCTTAAACCTAAGCTTGTGCGATTTCATTGTGACTATTGTGGGAGAGATTGTCACAAGGGCGAGTTTTGCTTCAAGAGGAAGCGTGTGGAGAGAATGGCAAAGGAGTGGGCTAACAAGGATAGGTACAACCCTTCCCATGGTGTACCTAAGCCTCGTATGCCACTACCCAGGGGCGAGACGGTTGTGAGAAGTGTTCCGACATGGGGAGATGTGAGTTCCCACAGCCGAGGTGGTTCTCTGGAGAGGGCGGTCAGACCGGCCTGGAGGGTCGGTGAGACCGGCCCTGCCCAGAGGGGGCGGTGAGACCGGCCTGGCTAGGCGGTCAAACTGCCCCCCCAGAACCTAGAATTCTGGGCGGTTTGGTTTTCGAGGTGGTGAGTTGAGTGGTCTTAGTTCTGGAGGTCATGGTTATGGTGGTTGGCATGGTGAGTCCGCATGTGGTAAGTTTGCTAGACGTTCTCCCCCTCATGTTCAATACGGGGATGGGAGGAGTCGTAGCTTTGAGATGGAGAGAAGGAACGGTCCACGGTCTTCCTTTCATGGTTTCGGTCCTCCAGCTAGAGAGGGTTGATTCCCTCGTAGTGGTTACCGTGGTAGTGTTCGTGGAGGTAGCTTTGATGGGAGAGATATTTTGGATTGTGCTAACCCCACTTTGGAGCAAATGGCCCAGCACTGGTTTTACTCTTTTGGTACTAACCCCAGTGCTAAGTCATTTGTTCACTCACGTGTTCATTTTTTGAATTTCAGGTGGGAGACTTAAAGAAAATTTGGTTGATTGACCCCGGTTGCTCAAGGCATATGACTAGAGAGAAGTGGTGGTTCTCAAGTCTCGTCCCTGAGGTGACAAAGAAGTACATCACCTTTGGGGACAATGGGCGAAGGCGTGTGCTGTCAGAAGGTGAGATTAAGGTGAGTGACAAGATCACTCTCAGTCGTGTTGCTCTTGTTCAATCGCTTGGGTACAATTTGCTTTCCATGTCCCAGCTATTGGATGAGGGTTTTGAGGCATTGTTTCGGCCTAGTAGTTCTCGGTTTTTGGACTCTCGAGGGGACCATGTCTGCGTGGTCATTCCCGAGAGTGTTTTGGGCTGATTTTTCTCAGTCTTCTGGTGTTGAGCGTTATTTCTTGGCTGGTTCTTCGTGTGAGTTGTGGAAGTGGCATAGGAAGTTCGGTCACTTGAGCTTTGACCTTTTGTCTTGCTTGAGTAAACTCAATTTGGTCTGAGGATTGCCACGGTTGAGGTTTGAGAAAGAGTTGGTTTTTGCGCCATGTAGGCATGCCAAGATGGTAGCCTCTTCTCACCCGCCTCTCACCGATGTGATGACTGAGCATCCATGCGAGTTGCTCCACATGGACCTTGTTGGCCCCGCTCGTGTGCGATCAACGGGTTGGAAGTGGTATGTCCTTGTTGTGGTGGACGACTACTCTCGGTATGCGTGGGTGTTCTTTCTTGAGGAGAAAGGGGAGACGTTTGGCTTTGTTCGAGATCTTGTCTTGAGGTTGAGGAACGAGAGGCACAGAGATGCCATACGAGCGATCTGCAGTGACAATGGCTCGGAATTCAGAAACTCTTGTTTGGAAACCTTTTGCCATGACTTGGGTCTTGAACACTAGTTTTCGAGTTCGTATACACCTCCCCAGAATGGTGTTGTGGAAAGGAAAAACAGAACCTTGTGTGAGATGGCTCGTACGATGCCCGATGAGCATAGGACTCCGAGAAGGTTCTGGGATGAGGCAGCGAATACCGCGTGCTATGTGTCGAACAGGATCTACCTTAGGGTTCACAAGAAGAAAACGTGCTATGAGTTGATGCACGGGCACACACCCAAGGTGTGTCACTTTCATGTCTTCGGTTGCAAATGCTTTATCCGTAACAAAGGGAAGAAGTTGGACAAGTTCGAGGCTAGGTTGGTCGATGGTAGTTTCTTTGGTTATACATTGTGGAGACTTGTGAAGTAACCTTCGACGAAACATGACCACGTAGTCATCTTGTCTTTGAGTGTGCAGGTGACGACGAACTTGGTGAGGAGATCTTTTAGGAGGAGGAGCTTGAACATGGAGATGATGAAGATGGTGGTGTGGTTCCTGCGGCTGAGCATGTACCTACTACTTCGACGACAATCGAGGACAGGCCTTCTCCCACACCGACAATGACAAATCAAGTACAAGGAGAAGCTACTGTTGAGGGGGCGGTAGCATCAAGGCGAGAACCTCCACGGCGTGTTCAAGTGGATCATCTGGCTTTGAGGATCATCAGCGACATGAATAAGCGTACTACACGGTCGAGGGTTCAAAACAATTCTAATTTCACTCATGCTGCTTTTGTTGCCACCTTTGAACCCCAAAACCTTCGACACGCGCTATCTGATCATAATTGGGTTAATTCAATGCATGAGGAATTGGAGAATTTTGAGAGGAATCAAGTTTAGGAATTGGTTGACCCTCCCCTGGGTGTAAGCCGATTGGGACAAAATGGGTGTGGAAGAAAAAAGGAGAGAAAGGTGAAGTGGTGAGAAACAAGTCAAGGCTTGTTGCTCAAGGGTACAGTCAGAAAGAGGGGATCGACTACGAGGAGACCTTTCCTCCAGTAGCTCGTTTGGCAGCGATCAGGATCCTTCTAGCTTTTTCTGTGGCTAAAGGGTTCATGTTATACCAGATGGATGTGAAGAGTGCCTTCTTGAATGGTGTGTTTGAGGAAGCAGTGTATGTGAGGCAGCCACCGGGGTTTGAGAGTGTGAAGTACCCCCACTGGGTGTATAAGTTGAGGAAGGCATTGTATGGATTGAAGCTGACACCTAGAGCTTGGTATGGTAGGTTGAGGGGGTTCCTGTTTGAGAGAGGGTTAGAGATGGGGAAGGTCTATCAGACCTTGTTTCTCCTCAGGCAGGGCAGAGATATCCTAATTGTGCAGGTGTACGTGGATGATATTGTCTTTGGTGGCTCGTCTAACTCTCTTGTTGCAAGGTTTGCAGAGGATATGAGTAGGGAATTTGAGATGAGCATGATGGGTGAGTTGTAGTTCTTCCTCGGGCTACAAATCAAGCAATCAAAGAAAGGAACATTTCTACACCAAGCTATGTACACCAAGGACATTGTGAGGAGGTTCAAGGTTGTGACAACCCGCCCAGGAAAATACCGTACTACCGCCTAAACAAATCCACTTTGGTCATTAAGCAGTAATAAAGTATCATCCTGTCGTTAGTTGACGGGTTAATGCCCGGTAAATCACTTATATAGCAACAAGGAACAACATATATGCATTAAAACTGAAGCGAAGGCGAGTCCAGAGATACAACATAACAACAGAAATTCACCCCTGAAGGGTTTAGTTATTACAAACCAAAGTTTTTTACATAACAACGTAGTTCAGAGTTTTTGGAAATAGCGGAATTAACTAGGCGAAAAGCGAGAACACCACGGAAGGCCAGCCATGATGCCTTCAGTCGTCATCCTCCACCCACTCCAGCTCCTAGCTGGGCGGGATCTCTCCGGGCCACACATCACCAAAGGCATTACCTAGAGCAACAGATTATAGCAAGGCTGAGTATACTAATACTCAACAAGACTTACCCGTCGGGATAACTACTTCCCCAACTCTAGACATGAAAGGCTTTTGGCTACAAGAGTATGTCCTTACTTTCAAGATTTTAGCATAAGTTCTAGTGGGTTTAATCTTTACTAAATTAGCCATCTGATACAGACAAGGTTGTACCATACAATTAATCAAGCATAAATTCATCAACTTCCATCATTAGGGATCTCATGGCTAGTGGAGTAAGTAGTCTCCGATAATGGTGAGAGGCCGACAATCGATTTATTCAAACCTTGCAAGGTAGACCTAAACACAAAGTGGAATGCCCCAGCGAGGACAACCACCAAGCGGTTCCCAAAACTCTTCGGGTCGGGATCGAATCTTACAGTCTTTGATGCAGGCTATCCGGCATACCCCGCGAGGCACCCGGACTCACCATACACCACCGGTAGCTAGCCGTGAGACGCATCCCAAGATGAGTAATAGTAAGATCCCTCGCCACCTCATTAAGGCACTAGGCTTACCGGCCCCATTCCTAAAAAGTGCTTAGTACGTTCAAACACTTAACCCACAATAGCCAATGGACCGGAGCCCAAATTCCATGCTCTTACCACATGAGCAGTCCATTTAAGGAGATCTTGTGATTCCTATCTTGGAACCTATTCTCGCGAGTGACATCATCACCCGACTTGTAACGGTCCTATAGCTTACAGCTATCGACCTAACATACTAGTAAGGACACAGGTACCTAGGGATCATGCATCTAAGGTTCCATACAACTCCTGAACTTAAATGCACAAGCATCCATAGATAATTGTATATCAATTTGAAAAGCTGGGTCATATGCACCAGGGCTTGCCTTCATCAGCAAGGTTAGCCTGAGCACCCTCGGTGTCGTCGAGTACTTCCATGTACTGCAGTGCCGCTTCCGCATCTCCTTCCTCGGCTTCCGGAACGAGCGACTAGTTATCGTCAGGAAGATCTACACGGAATGCAATGCAGGGTTCAGGTGATGTGATAGATTATTTATCTTATCCAACTCTTGTTGGCCATATTTGCCTTAACAAAGAATTATTTAATAGTTTTTTATGAAGGTTATTATTGGTATGTGTTTTATTCTTTTAATTAATGCTTCCTTTCATAATTGTCATTTCATGTGAAGGTTTAATACTTTACCCCTCACTAGTAAAGGTCTGTACAAAGATAATTATTTACAATTTAATTCTTCAATATCAAGGGTGTATTCTTAGCTTTTAATTAAGTTTTATAACACTTCACAAAAAGGAAAAGAATTAAAAAAGTATATTCCTAATTTAATCAAAATATTAATCCATAAAATGCCTCTAAAGCTTTTATTTAACAATAAAACATTAAAAATTCAGTGGAGGGTTGATTAAGCATCAACACACCCGTACTAAGCCACTGATCACACATACAATGCTTGGGAAGCTAGAAAATTAATTACTTTAAAAAATATCAAATGCTAGCTAGCAATTGAAGTTAAATACATACAAAAATAAATAAGCATCCAAATGCTCCAACCTTCCTCACACATGTTCCTTGGTCCTAAATCATCCTAGAAAAGCAGGAAGTACACCTAGAACTACTACTGATCTTGCATTATTAAATTACAAAGGAAAACATGCATATATTAAGAATAAAAACTTCTGATCATTAAAAAATTGTTATTAATTCACCAGAGGTGTAACTTGGCATAACAAGACAGCATGCAGAAGTTGGGCACATAAACATAATTATTTTTAGAAACAAAAGTCATCTAGATAGATTCTCCATAAATGGAAAACAATTCATATAAAATGATTTACATCATAACTTCGTGCAATCTTTGGCACATGAGCTAGTCATAAAATTACACACAACATATCCAAAAATTAGATACAAAGGACCTATGGATTTCATGATATTGCAGATCTAGCTTTTCACATTTCTATTTTCGATGCTAAAAATATCAAGAAACATACTATGTGAGTATAACAAACGTTGTAGTGCTCCCCACCAGGAATCTAGCAAAATTGGGTTTGCAATTTTCCAATTTTCCTACAAGTTTCTAGGGATTTTTCAAGTTTCAGCAATAACCCTTTTCCTATTGAAGTTTCCTTTTTGCACTGAGGACCCTACAAGAACGGAAACTTCGCAACTACGCCCCTGGTTTACGGAAAACACCCTAGGAAGACTCGGCCCCTTGCAATCCCACCCTTGGCCGTGGGGGCGGCGAGGTTGGCCGGAATCCGGCGAGACCGGCGGCGCTCCCGGCCGGGGGAGGGGTCGGGCTCGACCACGTCCTCACCTAGGATCGGGTGGTGGCCGTAGTTGGGGCGGAGGGGTCGTCGTCGTGGGCGCACGGCGAGGACCGGTGGCGGCGGCCACAGTGGGTGGTGTTGCCGGCGAGAGAGGATTCCGGCTTGCCCACAAGCAAAGGCTATGGCTCACGTGCAAGCTAGAGGAGGTGTTGGGTGTGTCGGCCGGTGACGAAACGCTCGAGAAGAATGGGAGCTCGCTCAAGCGGTGGTCAAGGCGGCGGCTGTGGCAATGGTCGTGTGTGCGAGGGTGGAACACGGCCTTAAATAGGGGAACTCGACCGACGATGATGACAGCGTGACCGCGAAGATGCGGCCGTGGTCCGGCAGCCTCGACCGGCGCGCGTATGACGGGACGCCGCCGACGGACCGGCGGTCCGTGGCGCGCACCCCGGCCGTGCGGCATGAACAAGCGGCGGAGCACGACCCGGGAGGACTCCAAGGAGCCTAGGGGCGTGGGCGCGTGGGGAAGGCGCGGCCTAGGATGGCGGGTTGCCTCGGCCGGCGTTGCCTCGGGCGCGGACGCCAATGGGACGCGGCATCGCGACACGGGCCGACACGAAATTGTGTTGCTGATTCCTTGTTTGAGCACGCATAACTCCAAATTTTTGAATAGAAATGTACCAACCATGAATACGAAAGTTGTAGATCTAGCTATCCTCTACCACTTTCAAAAAGGCTATATAGTGTTTTTCTCAATAGATTTTGCAGGAGGGTCAATAGATTTTGCAGGAGGGGCTTGCCAACTTTGAATGTCACTCAATTGCCATGAATAGGAGGTACTGGCCTTTGAGCATGTGTTTCACCTTTTTCCACTAAAAATTTGAAATGGCAATCTACATGAAAGTTGTGTCCCTCAACGAACTGGATAACTTTCATAAAGGTAGATTTTTATGTGTTTAGGTGAATTTTGGAGAATGCGGCAAAAGTTCCGGAAGACATCTAGGGTCACTAGGGTTTGAGTGGGGTTTGACCAAGACTTTGACCATGGTTTGACCACACATGTGGGTCCACTTGATCAAAGGTGTAACTAGAGTTGGTTGGTGAGTTTTTCAAGGTGAGGACCCAGGTTGACCGTGATTTGACCAGTGTCAGCAGGGTTGACCGACGATTAGGGTTAAATAAAAAACCTGGGGCGTCAAAGCCTACCCCCTTCCATGGAATCTCATCCCGAGATTTGATTTAAGAAAAACAAGATAGGCAGCAGAAACTCACAGTTTCGAGATTGCAGGAATCCCGGATACTTTGTGTTGAGGTATTCTTCCGTTTCCCAAGTCACTTCTTCCATGTGATGACTCCACTATATCTTGTACATTGGTGCTGTTTGTCTTCGGGTCTTTCGTTCCTTCCGGTCCAACACTCTTAATGGGTGCTCAATGAGTGAAAAATCCGGCTCAATCCAAGCATTAGCTTCTGTGATTACTTCGTTTTCTGGTACATGCATTCCCTTCTTCAATTGGGTCACATGAAACACATTGTGGACTGCGGAAAACCGTTCCGGTAATTGGATACGATAAGCCACTGGCCCACATACTTCTAAGACTTCATATGGTCCTATGTAACGTGGAGCTAATTTCCCTTTGACACCGAACCTTTGCACACCCTTGGTGGGGGAAACCTTTTGATACATGTAATCTCCCACTTCAAAGTGTCGGGGTGCCGTTCCCTTGTGATGGTAACTCTTTTGCCTCATCTGAGCCATCTTCAAATTAGCTTCATAACTATTGTTGTAGGAGAATTCTGCCAAGGACAAACACTTGTCCCAACTCTTATCAAAGTGCAAGATGCTTGCTCGTAGCATGTCTTCCAAAATCTAATTTATCCTTTCCGTCTGTCCATCAGTCTGCTGATGATAACTGGAACTGCGAATCAACTTGGTTCCTAAGCACTCATGTTACTGCTCCCAGAAACGATATACAAACTGAGTTCCTCTATCAGAGATTATAGTCTTCGGAATTCCATGCAAGTGAACTATTTGGTCCATATATAAATCTGCATTTTGCTACACTGAATAAGTGGTATGCATTGCAATCAAATGAGCGGTCTTGGTGACTCTGTCTATGATCACCCAAATAGAATCTTTCTTTCTAGGTGTTAGGGGTAAACCCACAATGAAGTCTATACTAATGTCGTCTCACTTCCACATGGGTATCAACAAAAATTAGAGTACACCTGCCGATTTCAAATGGCTTGCTTTCATCCGATGGCAAGTATCGCACTCGGCTACATACTTGGCTATATCGACTTTCATGTTGGACCACCAGAAATTATGTTTCAAATCTTGGTACATCTTGGTACTGTCGGGATGAATAGAGAATTTGGACATTTGAGCCTCATCGAGGATGATTTTCTTAATTTCTGGATCGACAGGATCCACAATGCATTTTCCAAACCAGATCACATCCTAGTGATCCTTCTGGAAACAAGTATACTTGGGATCTCCCTCTGCTAGTTTCCGTTTGATGTTTTGTATGTCTTCGTCATTGCGTTGAGCAGTGACAATTCTATCATAAAGATTTGATTCGGCAGCTAAGGCATAAAGATTTCCTTGTTGTACCACTTCTATGTTGAGCCTTCTCATTTCTTCACATAATGGTTCACTAACTGGCTCTAAATCTACATGATTGCAGTGAACTTTGCGGCTAAGAGCATCCGCAGCAACATTTGCTTTTCCGGGGTGATAGTGCACTTCTAGGTCATAATCCTTAATCAAGTCAAGCCATTTTCGTTGCCTCATATTCAACTCTGACTGAGTTAAGATGTATTTGAGACTGTTGTGATCAGTGAAGATATTACAATGATTACCCATCAGATAATGTCTCCATATCTTGGGAGCGTGGACAACAGCGGCTAACAAAAGATCATGGGTAGGATAATTGATCTCATGAGGTCGAAGTGCCCGTGAAGCATAGGCAATGGCTCGGCCTTCCTGCATAAGGACACAACCGAGACCAGTGCCTGACGCGTCACAGAAAACTTCAAAAGGTTTGGAATTATTCGGTTGCACTAGCACTGGGGCTGAAGTTAAGTGTTGCCTCAAAGTGTGGAAAGCTTTGTCACATGCTTCGCTACACACGAACTTCACTCCTTTCTTGAGCAGTTCGGTCATGGGTTTAGCGATCCTGGAGAAGTCTGGAATGAATCGACGGTAGTATCCCGCCAACCCTAAGAAGCTGCGGATCTAGTGTACGGACTTGGGAGGTTTCCAATCCATCACCTTTTGGACTTTGCTAAGATCCACAGAGATACCATCTTTAGAAATAGTGTGGCCCAAAAATTTCACAAAATTCAACCAGAATTCACGTTTGGAGAACTTAGCATAAAGCTTATGATCTCGCAAATGTTGTAGGAAAAATCAGAGATGTTTGGCATGGTCCATCTCGTTTTTGGAATAGATAAGGATATCTTCGACGAAGACCAATACGAATTGTCGAGCTCCGTCATAAACACGGAGTTCATGAGGTACATGAATTAGGCTGGGGCATTTTTGAGACCAAAGGACATCACCAAGAACTCGTAGAGACCACAACGAGTGGATAAAGCAGTTTTAGGAATGTCACAAGGTCGAATTTTTATTTGATGATAATCAGAATGGAGATCGATCTTGGAGAAAACTTTGGCTCCAGCCAATTGATCAGAAAGAACATCGATTCGGGGAAGAGGATATTTGTTCTTGATGGTCACTGCATTGAGCGGTCTGTAATCCACACATAACCTCAAGCTACCATCCTTTTTTATGACAAAGAGGGGGGGGGGGACAACCCCAAGGAGAAGAGCTCGGGCGAATGTAACCCTTATCTAACAGCTCCTGGAGTTGGTTTTTTCAATTCGGCTAGTTCCTTGGGAGGCATACGATAAGGTCATTTAGAAATGGGTGCGGTACCCGGTTGGATTTCGATTACAAACTCAACATCTCTGTCTGGTGGCATACCAGGCAACTCGTCAGGAAAGACGTCTGGATACTCACACACTAATAGAATTTCATCAAGAGGGGAGATAGTGGTCACGTAGGCACAAGAGTCTGTACTGTCCTTGAAAGGTAGGTACAAGGTAGTGTGCCCGACCGTAGGTGAATTGATCTCTACAACCCTATATGATATACCTAGAACCACCTTTTGCTGGGTCATCTAATCCATACCCAGGATGACATCCATACCTTCTAAATTTATGGTGATAAGATTTGATTGAATAATCTTACTTCCCAATTTTAAAGGAACTCCAAAAGTTACTATGTGAGAAGAGATATTTTCGCCTGGCGTGATAATTTTATAAGCCGATTTGGTATGCGATCCCCTTAGACCCAATTTTCCTAATAGGTTCTCACTTATGAAACTGTGGGTAGCTCCAGAATCAAATAAAATCTTAACAGGCGTATCATTGATAAAGAATGTACCCGTGAGCACTGAAGTTCCCTCTAGAATGTCACTCATGGTGGTGAAGTTCAGCTTGCCTTGGCGGTCTGGCACAATAGGCTTCTTAGCCGGAGTGGCAAGCTTGTTCTCTGCACCTTGATTCTGTGGGTTGGGCTTGATCTGCTTAGGATTGAGGCAATCACTGATGTAATGCCCTGGTTGACCACAGTTGAAACAACGGTGATCACCAATGTTGCGTGGAGGTGCATTAGGCTTTGGAGCCTGCTGCTGAGCATTTCAGAACTGGAAGTTCCCTAAAGGTTTGCCTTGGGATGGCTTCATCTTCCAGCGTCCAGTTGAAGATTGCTGGGATGGGTTTGGAACACTCTTTTTCACAAAGCAAAACTTCTTTTTAGTTCCGCTGCCCAGAGCAAAACCAGACGGTCTCTTCTTGTTCCTATGGGCCTTTTTTCATGGCATCCTCTTGGGATATAGCCTTGTTCATGAGCTCATGGAAATTTTCTGGCTCAAGCAAGTTCAGTCACTCATATAACTTGCCATCTAGCCCATCACGGAGTCTTTCCATCTTCTTTGAATCTGTGTCTACGTGATGTCCACCATATTGGATCAGGCTGTTGAACTTCTGGGCATAACAGTACACCATATCCGATCCCTCCCTAAGGGCCAAAAACTCCCTCATCTTTCTATCCATTAATCCCTTGGGGATGTGATGGCTTTTGAAAGCTTGCTTGAAATCATTCCAAGTGACAGCACGCCCTTGCTACACCGACTTCAAGTGATCCCACCACATTAAAGCTTCTCCTCGCAGTTGCAGAGCTGCGAAGTTGGCTTTCTTCACGTCGGAGCAAGGCATCACAAACGCAGAGAATTTTGCCTCGATGGCTTTGATCCAAGCCTCAGCTTCCAGGGGGTCTTCTGCCTTGGAAAAGGTCGGTGGCTTCATCCCGATGAACTGAGCGTACGTGGTGACCTGATTAGGCCCTTCGTGATTGGCCCCATGTGGAGGCCCTCGGTTCATCTGCTGAGGGATCTGCTACTGTGTCTACAGGTACTGGCGCAGCACCTCGATTTGAGTGGCCATGAAGGCCTCCGATGGTGTCATGGGCGGTGGTGGCAGCAGGTTACTGCTACCGGTCGCTCTGAACCCATTGGGAGAGCTGCGAGTGGGTCCCACTATCTGAAATGCGAGCCTTTATTGGACACAAGCCAAAATGTTACTCATAAATGATGACAAGTGCAATCACGCGTAACCATAGCTCATTTGCATTGATATGATGATGACTGCAACAGTCGTAAGATATCATGTAACCAAACTTAAGATTCATAGAATCATTCTTCAACATAGTTAGAAGACACGATAACTCGAGTGCCTCGAGCTGGCTTTCAATTTGCGGCGAATTTTCCATTTAGCGTGTACGGAGAAGGTAACGTGCGAAAGATCACCAAGTTGTTTTAGCCATTGACCGGCACTCACCAAAAATGTTGTAGTTCTCTTATTGTTATGCAAAAATGCTTAGTGTTGGCGAGCGCGGTTATGGTAACACTCAACACACTTGGGTAAACATCTCGCAACATGGTCTCAATAACTTAGTTGAACCACATCAAACTCAATTCGAAACACAAAATGCTTAAGCATTCATTATTACAACACGATGAATAGAGGGTCCAAGGACACTACAATACTCAAGTCTGAAAACATCATGATACAACTGGGTTACAATGCATTCGCACTGCACGAAAACACACTCCTAAGCTGACTATATACAATCATCCCAAAGGTGACACCTAGGAGCACAATTCTTCTTGTTGTCGTTCACTGGCATCCTAGTTACCAACTGAAGCACCACAACTCGCAGGTGAATCTAGTGGAGTCAGTAACGACGGTCCAGCGGCTCGTCTGATCCAGACCAAACTGAACTTGCTACTCCTCCAGATGTGCCTGTACTGGAGGTAGCGGCTGTAAGGCCACATTGGCCTGCAAGGCTGCAACCTGCACCTCGGCCTCCTCAACCTGCTGCTGCATATCAGCAATATTCTGCAACGGCGTCAATCTCTCTATCTCATGAGCATTAGCATCCTCCTCGAGGTTATGAACCTTTGCCTCGAGATCCACGATCCTCTGAAGGCGGTCGCTTCGCTCTAAATCTAACTGGAATCTCCTGGCGCGTAGTCTGTCATTCTCCTGCTGCATCTGAGTGAGTGTAAAGTTCAGCTGCTGGTGAGCTGCTGATAGTTGCTGCCAATCCCGCCTAGCTGCCTCCAAACGCTGCCCGATAATCACTGCAGTGTTGTAACGCAGCCCCTGAAGTGTGAAAACGACATTAAGACAACGGGCCAGCGTCTAAGTGACATCCAGCGGCTCGGCTAACAACAGCAGCTCCCGTATGTGATCCATACGGTCTAGCCACGCCGGGTCGTGAGGACTCACAGCGGGAAACGGCTCGAACGGAGAGAGAGCCACCACGGTAGGGTTATGGTCACAGAAGTCCGTCAACATTCGAAGAGCGGCTGACTCGATGGCCTCGTGGGTAATAAAACCCCAGTAGACAAAGCTCAAGTGGAACTAGTCGGCGTGGTCCGGGTGTGGCAGCACAGTGACGATCACCCTGCAACGGGGAACGTCCAAGCGCTCGAACTCGGACACCTCATAAGTCGATGGAGTGGTGTAACCAGCGGCGCTGAGTGCTTCCCACGCAAGGCGTGGAAAACCCTCCCAGTGTAACCCGTTGGTACAGATCGTACTGTCACCGTCGAACTTGTGAAACACGGGGAAAGCCATCTGTACGAAATTGTAACACATGCCAGGTCTCAAAGAGAACGCCATGTCAAATGGTGAAGTTCTGCCAGCTGTGAATAAAAATTCATAACTAAAAATCCAGAACCCCATAAATTTCCCAAAGTTTTCCGGCTACTATGAAAACTTCTTCTACACACTTTTGGTTTTCAAGGGTTGAGCTAGGTCAAAAGGAAACAAGGTGGAAGGATGCAGGGTTTAGGTACTGATTCGTAAAAACAACAAGGCTTAGGTTCCCTTAGAAAGGTGCAACGCAACGTTAAGAGAAGATGTGATCGAAAATCTTTACGAACAAGAACTAGATTAGATTTGGAGCAACTTTTGTTTAACACGCTTAGTTAATTACTTCCTAAGGCATGGCGTAAAAACATAACGAACAAGCTTTTATAAAATTTGGCAGCTAACACCTATGCATAAGAGGTAATCTAATTTACAAGAAGCACAAATTAGCAAATCTTCTTTAGAGAGCATATGGAAGTCCTGTTTTGAGTCCGTTTTTGGTTGTTTCGATTTTTAACATGCATGCAAGATGTCCTATTCGACCTCACATGGCAATCAGGCCAAAACCGAAGTTAGTGCCGGTGGCAAGGCTTTTACTCGTCTCTCCCTATAATATGTAGTCGAGAGCTATACGATACTCTCTTAGCGACTAACGAAGCGCTGTTATATACCTGCAGAAAACGAACCTTCTGTGCCATCACGTCACGGAAGCGTCCACATACATTACCGTTCACTATAGAAATGGCATCCATGCGTTAAACCGCTGCATGGACAGCGTCCAACCATGGACACCCTCCATTTGAATGGAGTGTATCCTTGCCTCGCATATTCGACATGCGGAATGCTCACATATGAAACACGTGGCGACACATAACTTACAACCAGACGCGAAGATGGATCCATGGAATGGAGCACTCCATCAACCCTCACAATTCTCGTGATGCGGCACAGCACACGTATAAAACACGTGGCTCATCTAGTTTGGTTGTGCAAGAAAGTAAGTCTGACATAAAGTAAATGTGCTGGAAGTTAACAAAATAAACCATAGGTTAATAAGCCACATGAAAGAAACAAAAAAATCCCTCTAGGGCCTCTCGGTCTAGTTTATACTTAACGGACCAACGTGTTTTGGAAAAAAATCAAACAATCTGGGTAAGTTTTATTCAAAAACCGGTGATTAAGGTTATTAATTACCTCTGGTGCATATAATTGCTCTGATGCCAACTGTGACAACCCGCCCAGAAAATACCGTACTACCGCCTAAACCAATCCACTTTGGTCATTAAGGAGTAATAAAGTATCATCCTGTCGTTAGTTGCTGGGTTAATGCCCGGTAAATCACTTATATAGCAACAAGGATCGACATATATGCATTAAAACTCACGCGAAGGCGAGTCCAGAGATACAACATAACAACAGAAATTCACCCCTGAAGGGTTTAGTTATTACAAACCGAAGTTTTTGACATAACAACGTAGTTTAGAGTTTTTGGAAACAGCGGAATTAACTAAGCGAAAAGCGAGAACACCACGGGAGGCCGACCATGATGCCTTCAGTCGTCATCCTCCACCCCCTCCAGCTCCCAGCCTGGCGGGATCTCTCTGGGCCACACATCACCAAAGGCATTACCTGGAGCAACAAATTATAGCAAGGCTGGGTATACTAATACTCAGCAAGACTTACCCGTCAGGATAACTACTTCCCCAACTCTAGACATGAAAGGCTTTTGGCTACTGAGTTTCTTTTGCTGAAAAGTACCAAAGAGTATGTCCTTACTTCCAAGATTTTAGCACAAGTTCTAGTGGGTTGTACCATACAATTAATCAAGCATAAATTCATCAACTTCCATCATTAGGGATCTCATGGCTAGTGCAGTAAGTAGTCTCTGATAACGGTGAGAGGCTGACAATCGATTGATTCAAACCTTGGAAGGTAGACCTAAACACACGGTGGAATGCCCTCGCGAGGACAACCACCAAGCGGTTCCCAAAACTCTTCGGGTCGGGATTGAATCTTATAGTCTTTGGTGCAGGCTATCCGGCATACCTCGCAAGGCACCCGGACTCACCATACACCACCGGTAGCTAGCCATGAGACGCATCCCAAGATGAGTAATAGTAAGATCCCTCGCTGCCTCATTAAGGTACTATGCTTACCGGTCCCATTCCCGACAAGTGCTTAGTACGTTCAAACACTTAACCCACAATAGCCATTGGACCGGAGCCCAAATCCCTTGCTCTTACCAAATGAGCAATCAATTTAAGGAGATCTTGTGATTCCTATCTAGGAACCTGTTCTCGCGAGTGACATCATCACCCGACTTGTAACGGTCCTATCACTTAGCAGCTATCGACATAACATACTAGTAAGGACACAGGTACCTAGGCATCATGCATCTAAGGTTCCATACAACTCCTAAATTTAAATGCACAAGCATCCATAGATAATTGTATATCAATTTGAAAAGCTGGGTCATATGCACCGGGGCTTGCCTTCATCAGCAAGGTTAGCCTGGGCACCCTCGGTGTCGTTGAGTACTTCCACGTACTGCAGTGCAGCTTCCGCTTCTCCTTCCTCGGCTTCCGGAACGAGCGAGTAGTCACCGTCAGGAAGATCTACATGGAATGCAATGCTGGGTTCACGTGATGTGATAAATTATTTATCATATCCAACTCTTGTTGGCCATATTCGCCTTAACAAAGAATTATTTATTTATTTTTTTTATGAAGGCTATTATTGGTATGTGCTTTATTCTTTTAATTAAACACTTTAATTAATGCTTCCTTTCATAATTGTCATTTCATGTGAAGGTTTAATACTTTACCCCTCACTAGTAAAGGTGTGTACAAAGATAATTATTTACAATTTAATTCTTCAATAGCAAGGGTGTATTCTTAGCTCTTAATTAAGTTTGATAACACTTCACAGAAAGGAAAAGAATTAAAAAGGTATTTTCCTAATTTAATCAAAACATTAAAAATTTAGTGGTGGGTTGCTTAAGCATCAACACACCCATACTAAGCCACTGATCAAACATACAATGCTTGGGAAGCTAGAAAATTAATTACTTTAAAAAATATCAAAAGCTATCTAGCAATTCAAGTTAAATATATACAAAAATAAATAAGCATCCAAATGCTCCAACCTTCCTCACTCATGTTCTCTGGTCTTAAACCATCCTAAAAAAGCTGCAAGTACACCTAGAACTACTACTGATCTTGCATTATTAAATTACAAAGGAAAACATGCATATATTATGAATAAATACTTCTGACCATTCAAAAATTGTGATTACTACACCAGAGGTGTAACTTGGCATAACAAAACAACATGCAAAAGTTGGGCACAAAAACATAATTATTTTTAGCTACAAAAATCATCTAGACAGATTTTGAATAAATGGAAAATAATTAATATAAAAAGATTTACATCATAACTTCGTGCAATTTTTGACACAGGAGCTAGTCATAACATTACACACAACATATCGAAACATTAGATACAGAGGACCTATGGATTTTATCATATTGCAGATCTAGGTTTTTGACATTTCTATTTTTCATGCTAAAAATGTCACAAAACATACTAGGTGAGTCTGACAAAAGTTGTAGTTCTCCCCACCAGGAACCTAGCAAAATTGAGTTTGCAATTTTCTGATCTTCCTATGATTTTCTAGGGATTTTACAAGTTACAACAATATCCCTTTTACTATTGAAGTTTCCTATTTGCACTGAGGACCCTACAAGAACTGAAACTTCGCAACTACACCCCTGGTTTATAGAAAACACCCTAGGAAGACTCGGCCCCTTGCAATCCAACCCTTGGACGTGGGGGCGGCGCGGTTGGCCGGAATCCGGCGAGACCGGCGGCCCTTCCGGCCGGGGGAGGGTCAGGCTCGACAACGTGCTCACCTAGGATCGGGTGGTGGCCGTAGTTGGGGCGGAGGGGACGCCGGCGTGGGCGCACGACGAGGATCGGCGGCGGCCGCCGCGGTGGGCGGTGTTGCCGGTGAGGGAGGCTTCCGGCTTTCCCACAAGCAAAGGCTACGGCTCACGTGCGAGCTAGAGGAGGTGTTGGGTGTGTCGGCCGGTGACGAAACGCTCGGGAAGAATGGGAGCTCGCTCAAGCGGCAATCATGGCGGGGGCTCTGGCAATGGTGGTGCGCGCGAGGGTGGAACGTGACCTTAAATAAGGGAACTCGACTGGCGATGACGACGGCGTGACCGCGAAGATGCGGCCGTGGTCTGGCGGCCTCGACCAGCGCGCGTACGGCGGGAGGCCACCAACGGACCGACGGTCCGTGGCGAGCGCCCGGCCGGGTACGGCGCGGACAAGCGGCGGCGTGCGGCCCGGGAGGACTCCAAGGAGCCTAGGGGTGTGGGCGCATGAGGAAGGCGCGGCCGGGACGGCGGGTTGCCTCGGCCGGCGTGGCCTCGAGCGCGGACGCCGAGGGGGCGAGGGCGTCGCGGCGCGGGCCGACACGAAATTCTGTTGCTGGTCCCTTGTTTGAGCACGCATAACTCCAAATTTTTGAATAGAAATGTACCAACCGATGAATACGAAAGTTGTAGATCTAGCTATTATCTACCACTTTCAAAAAGGCTATATAGTGTTCTTCTCAATAGATTTTGCAAGAGGGGCTTGTCAACTTTGAATGTCACTCAATTGCCATGAACAGGAGGTACTGGCCTTTGAGCAAGTGTTTCACCTTTTTTCCCTCAAAATTTGAAATGCCAATCTACATGAAAGTTGTGTCCCTCAACGAGCTGGACAACTTTCATAAAGATAGATTTTTATGTGTTTAGGTGAATTTTGGAGAATGCGGCAAAAGTTCCGGAAGACATCTAGGGTCACTAGGGTTTGAGTGGGGTTTGACCAAGACTTTGACCATGGTTTGACCACACATGTAGGTCTACTTGATCAAAGGTGTAATTAGAGTTGGTTGGTGAGTTTTTCGAGGTGAGGACCCTGGTTGACCGTGATTTGACCAGTGTCAGCAGGGTTGACCGACGATTAGGGTTAAATAAAAAACTTGGGACATAACAAAGATGGAGGACTCCAAGGCCATGGCGACGCCTATGAGTACGACTACAACTCTTAGTGCGGATGAGGAAGGTGAACACGTGGACCAGAAGGAGTACCGGAGCATGATCGAGTCACATCGAGTCACTCCTCTACTTGACGGTGATGAGGCCGGACATCTAGTTCTCGGTATGTATGTGCGCTTGTTTTCAAGCGTCTCCAAGGACTTCACATTGGCAAGCAGTCAAGCGCATATTCAGGTACTTGCCTCACACTCCCGACTTTGGCATTTGGTACTCCGCATCTTCTTCTTTGGCGCTTCATGGTTTTTCAAACGCGGATTTTGCCGGGTGTCGGTTGGATAGGAAGTCCACTTATGGGACTTGCCAGTTCTTGGGATCTTCTTTGGAGTCTTGGTCTTCCCGCAAACAGTCGAGCGTTGCTCAATCCACTACCGAGACAGAGTATGTTGCCACAGCTAGTTGTTGCTCTCAACTCCTTTGGATCACATACACCATGAGTGACTTTGGTGAGAAGTATACCCATGTCCCACTTCAATAAGATAGCACATGTGCCATAAGCGTTGCAAAGAACCTAGTGCTCCAATCCAAAACCAAACACATAGAAGTGAGATACCATTTTTTGAGAGACAACGTAGAGAAAGGGAAGATAGCTTTGATCCATGTACCCACACAAGACCAACTAGCCGATATTTTCACCAAACCCCTAGATCAAGGAATTTTCACTCATTTGTGGGGGGAGCTTGGTCTTTATTTGATTTCTTGAGTTGGTGTGTGGGAGCTCTTTTGTAGCATATGTATAGCTTTCCTTTTTGCATTTCTTGCATTTGGCATGGCATATGTAACATGATGTATAGGCATATTTGTATCTTAGGTTGCACGCATTTTGTATCATATGCATTTGTTAGGAAAAGCTTCTCCTACATACATTGTTCACCATGGAATGATATGTATGCCTTTGTGATCTTGTTTGGTAATCAATGGTTAGTTTGGCTTAGCTCTTGACAATCTTGGTTTATATCCATGGTTGATGGCAATGTTTTTCAAAAATGTTACATGTAAGCTGTCTTGTGAGTAAATGCCTTTATATGATCTTGACATGTTTTGGTGGCTTGGTTATGCTTAATTTGTGGTTGGATAGCTAATTTTGATCATATGGGGCCAAAGGCTCATTTGCCATCATGAATGTTTAACCCCCATGCTTTATCTTGTGGAGGGGCATAAGTTCCTTTTTGTCACAAAGACATTTCATGTACCAAATATAAATCTGAAAGTGAAATGTAAATTGCTTGAAAAAATGTGCTCCCATGTCATATGTGCTAAAATTATTTGCTCTGGGTACTAAACCATTGCATGATGCCTACCAATAAGAAGTCTCATATATAGAAGTAGGCACATGGCTCGGTGGCTTTGACATGACATCAGGTGCTTGTGGGTGTTTGTGATGGTATTATGGTTAGAATGGTTGTCCTAACATGAAGTTTGTGTGGCTTTGCCAATTTGACATGCTTTGCTCATGTTTAGGACTTTGCTCATGAGAGGGTAAATTTTCGCAAAATTGCTTAATTCCATCTTAGCTTCGTCCAATGGTTGTGAAACTTTGTGATCAGTTAGTTGAGGTCATTATGAAGCTATAGAGTATCTAACTTGCTTATTTAGACATGTGTAACATCTTGTGATGAATTTTTTATATTTGAGAAGCTCTATGTTCAAACTTTTCGCATTGTCAAAAAGGTGGGAAAAGTTTGTGCATGTTTTGGGCACCTGTGAGCATTTGGAAGGTGTTCAAAGTGGCTCGGGCAGTTTTTGAAAAGTTTGGTGCAGGGTCGGTCTCTTGGGGCGGTCTAACCACCCACCAGGCGGTCAGATCCCAGAGGGGCGGTCTAACCGCCCAGGGCATGCGGTCTAACCGCCCTAGGCAGAGTGAGCTCGTTTTTGCTCTTTGTTGCATTCCCTTGTTGCATTGTTGCACTGGTTCAGGGGGAGTGTTCTTTGGCCCAGGGGGAGCTTGCATATGTGCAGGGGGGCTCTTTGTGTTGTTCGAGCTTTGGATTGGTGGTTTGTGCTCTTTGCTTGAGCATGGTTTTGTCTCAGACATGTCGAGCCGTTGCCCTTGCCTAAGGGGTCTGAGACTTGTTCTTCTTCAAGTGATCTTGCTCTTTGCCTTTCCTTTGGCTTTCGATCGCTTGTTGGAGTTTCTTTTGGACGTTTCTTTTCTTTTTTTATCTTTGGTTACAGATCATGTGTGTTGTCAATGCACTAATCAAGGGGGGAGATTGAGGACCATGTGTGGTTCGAGGACCGGTGGATGGTCGCTTCCTGGTATGATGAGTGATTGACAACCTGGTGTGGACTGGCTCCTGGCTAAGTATTGCAGGTGCAGGTTACGGCTTGACTAGTGTTGGTGCAGGTGAAGAACAAGCGCGAAAGGTCGTTGCCGGCGAGGCCTCCAAGTGTGGAGAAGATGATTAGGCTTGGTTCGAGGGACCCGGTGGCCAGTGGAGTCAAGTGCGGGCCGCATGGTGGCAAGAATAGCGGGAGTGGAGTCGTGGACGGTTTCTTGGTTCAGCCTCAAAACCAAGGTCGAGCCGGGACTACGTCATGAGTGGCGATTGGCAGAGGCTACACCGAGTTCGCGGGGTTTGCAGTGGTTCACCAAAAAACCACTGGGTTACTCGGTTGAGCCACAAAACCGAGGTAGAAAACTCGACGAGGAGGTGCGGCCACCCAGACCGGTTGAACCACCCAGGAGGGGTAGTCAGACCACCTGGGCCAGTCTTACCACCCAGGGGACGGTCTGACCGCCCGGGTCGTAGGCACCGAGAAGTTTCGAAGTGGAGGACACAAGTCGGGATTACAAGGCTTGCGTCGAGGCTAATCAAGGTTGCGGACATTAGGCATCCATTCGATGGAGAAAATATGAAGACTTCCAAATTCGCCCTTGAGGGGCATGTATCCCTAGTTATCTAGTAAAGGTAGTTTAGCATTTTGGGTGCATCCATATAAACACTTGAGGGGATGGATGTTAGCCAACTCTTGGAACCCTAGCTCATTTGTTTTCCCATTTTCGTTTCTATTTTCCGCTAGTTTTCTAGGACTAGCTTGAGTGCTTCATGAGAGATCTAGAGAGAGGGATGGATGATTGGCTGACAAGCTAGACTTTGTATGAACCTTCATGGTACATGGTTCGGCGTGGTTCCTCAAGGCCTTGTGTTGTCTCTCCCGTTTTCCTCTTTGGTGATTTTTGGAGCCCTTTCTTGTGATTTTCTTGGCGGAGTTTTGAGGGTGTTTTCTTTTGGGATTCTTGTTGGGTGTCACGTATGAGAACCTTGTGTGTCTTTGGCTTGTGACTTTGCCCCAAGAACTCCCTTGAATCGACCTCGATTTGGTGATTTTTCGAGTTGCTCGTGTTCTTTACCTAGAGGGCCTAAATCCGTGATTCCCTTTGATTGTGGGCGTTTCGGTTTGATTCCTTTGAGGGAGAGGTTACCCAAGAGGTAACCCTGCTATCCCCGAAGTTTCGCCGCAGTCCGTGGGGTGAATTCGGAGATCGGGCGATGGGAAGATGAGGGTTAACCAGCGGCCAGTTTGTCTGGGTAGGGCGGCCTAACCGCCACAGGGGGCAGTCTAATCGCCCTGGGTCATCTAGGTGAAGGTTTCGTTTTGGCTGGATTTTCCTCTGTGAGTTTGCTCGCCTTGATTATGGGAGCGTTCAGGTGAAATCTCGGCTTGTTTCGTTGCTATTTGCCAGGAGTTCTTGCTTGGAGTTCGTCGCTAGGTATAGGATCTTAGACCGCCCGTGGTAGCTGGTCCAACCGCCCCTAGGCCACTGGGTGAAGTTTTGGTCTTCACCAAGTTTTCCTTGTAGCTAGCTTGGCCTTAACCAGAGATTTACGTTGGTGAAACCGTGGTGTGTTTCGGTACTCGGAATAGGTGTTTCGGAGGATTTATCGGTTACAAGGTGGAGGCGGTCTTATCGCCCCCCATACCCAGTCTTACCGCCCCCTCCAGACAACCTGCTCTTGAGTCGTTTCCGCTGCCGTGTGCGTGTAGGTGTTCAGGCTACTGGTAGTGTTTGTTCCTAGGACTAGTACCAATTCAGTGGCTACGTGGTTTCGGCAAACAGAAGCTTGAGTGCAGAGCATGTGATTTTGGGTGTCTAATCGAGTTCGTCTTGTTTGGGAAGTCATCCCATTCGAGAAGAATATTTTATTGGCTCCCATTCACTGGTCGCCTATTCGGTCCTTCAACCTGAGTAGTTGGTCCTTTGCTGAGTCCATCCTTGATTTTGCTGGAGACGATATTTGTTGTTATTCTTGATGTAGTTCACGTCCTTCTCTAGCTGAGGGCATTTACTCCCTGAGTGTCCAGTGTTTCCACATTCTTCACAGGTCATGTGGGATTCGAAGAGTTGCATGACTTCCTTCTTCTCAGGGGCTTTCTCTTAAAGCCTCTTCATCAGCAAATCCATTTTGGCAGACAACATGTCTACCTCCTTGAGCTGGTGCATTCCTCTTTCTTTCTTGCAGGGTTGACATTCCTCATTCCAAGCTTGATTGGACGCCATATTTTCCACAAGGTTAGTAGCTTGTGTAGACATTCCAAGCTGCAGCATCCATCATTACACAGGTGTTGGTAGAGAGCCCGTGGTAGACGGTCTGCAAGAGCAGCTAGTTTTCCATTCCATGATATGGACAATATGCAATGTAGTCTTGAAACTGCTCCCATGCTTGAGGAACAGATTCCTCTTGTTCCTACATGAAACTCGAAATTTTCCCCCGTAAGGCATTGGTTTTGCATATAGGAAAGAACTTTGCCAGAAAGGCAATAGAGCACAATGTCCAAGTTGTAAATTTGTCTTTGTTGGAGTAAAACCATTGCTTCGCTCGCCCCAATAGTGAGAATGGGAATAAACGAAGTAGGACTGCATCACTTGGAACATCTTTGATTGTGAAGGTGCTACAGATCTCCAAAAAGTTTTGAAGGTGTTTGTTGGCATATTCTTGAACTTTTCCACAAAATTGGCTAGCTTGTACCATGTTGATCAGTGCAAGCTTGAGCTCAAAAGCGGCATCTCCTACAGCGACTGTCGGACCAGTATGAATGTTGTTCGAGGTCGGTGCGGAGTATTTACGTAGAGACTTGTTTGCCATTACTTCAAACATGGGTGTTAAGCTTCACGCTATTGAATCTCTTAAGGCAAAAGTTGTGGCCTGACAATCAGGAGACCCCGGCTTTGACCTTGCCTTCCTTAAGATTTTCTCTGAATCTGAAACGAAGTTATCCAGAAGATTCTTATTCATACATTACCCTGAAATAAGATAGACAAAAGTGGAAAGAACAAGGGTAAGCCTTTTTAAGCAATGATTATTTGGATTCTTAATACATTATGTGTGAGAGATGCATGCATAGTATTACTGAAACTTTTTCATCTCGGCTATAGACTTTCTTTCCACGGCAACAGTGCTAAAAATGCTTGTTGACATTGCTAACGTAATCTACTAGAAATTAATATAAGATCCATCTCTATCGACAACACCAGAAATGCAGAGGTATATCTTAACATGATGCTAAGTGTATATCGGATGTTTCTTTCAGATAAACTAAAAGATAAATTTCGACACGATTCATAGCACAACTCGATATAGATTGTCAGCCTGACAGGTGTGCCTGAAAACGCATGGATATGGTACTCTTACATATGCCTTGGATCTCTAGAAAAGAAGATATTTAAATAAACAGGGTATCCGCAAGCGCCCAAATATGAATATACCATTGTAGCATTTTAACTAGGAGTAAACCAGGTATCGTATTTATATTCTACCACAAGAAAAGAAGTCTTTCTAATCCATAATAACTAATGCATGCTCATATGTCAGTTTAATAATGTAGAGTGGCCAAAATATATCAATTGCTATAAACAAGGGTAAGTCACATAAAATATAGAGAATGATAGCATTGTTCAAGTCATAACATCATAAGCAGCTAGAATGTGTCATTATAACAAGAGAAACATAGCAAAGTCTAGCTAGAGAGGATACTCCTCGGTAATTGTAAACTATATGTCAATGCAAACTATGATTAGTGCAATAATTTAGCAATCATGGAAGAAGAACTATTGTATCAACGCATGGGGAGACTATCCAGGAGGATCAAGGCCGAAAACTGAAACAACCCAAACAGTATAAGGCTCCACTAGTCCTATACACGGTGGGTAGACTACGAAGGACTCAATAGTGTTGTTACCACCAAAATCTTCCACACGACCCGGCGTATAGGGTGAAATCGTAGATAAATACAATATTAGCACCACGCTTACACTATCTTTACCGTTCACCCATGTTAACAAATGATCTAGGTGAGGGCTATTCGACTCCATACATGAATAAAAGCAAATCAACTATGCTAAACATGTAATCATAATAAACACCAAAGCATATAATATCGTATATAATCATTGATAAGAACATATGTTTGTATAACAAATGTAAGGAACTATATAAGAACTTGCAAGAGCGAAGCTAAATCAGCCTCTAGACGATCAGGAGCCAAGTAGAAGCCTTGCCTCCTCCTAGATCTAAACTAGCTAGCTACTCTGCTATATGGTGTTTCTAGGGCGTAGTGTCCCTGACTTGATGACTTGATCTGGTGTATGCAAACTCAGCTTTCTAGATGAGTTTCCACATGCCTCTACCATGGGGCAGGGGTGCTGCTTATATAGTCTTGAGCGGTCGACGTGCGACGTGGGATCAAATCGACCTAAACATGTGGTTTAGATTGATTCTCATAGGTGGTGGAGGAACATTCCAAAAGCTGGGCCCATTTGGTGCCAGGAGATGACTGACCGGCCCCACCACTGGGCCCGTCGGTTTGGTGTGGGCCCCACTCGGGGTCCACTTCGGCCAGGTGGGTCCTTGATCCTTCTAGATGCTTCTTTTTTAGGTGCTAAGCCACGTTGAGATCCGGAGCCTTCTGGAGTCTTCTAGAGTGGTTTCCTTGTATATTTCCTGAATAGTCCGTGTAGATTCATAGATTCACCAAAACTCGTGGAAATTGTTAATATAAACCCTAATAAGGTGATCTAATTATATTTTAGTCCCTTTCCAATGAATGTGAGGGATAAATTGCATAGATAAAATGTGTCAACAGTCATCCATCTTAGGCAGTAGTGGTGAAGGGAGTAGGTGCTCATAGTCTGATTTGATCGTGTTGATCATCCAGACTCCCTCCACGTCTCATTATTCTTCTTGTTTTATCAGCTTGGTCATCCTTGAGTACATCATCTGATCTTGATAGCTACTTGGTGATGGCGTCACCCATGTCCTTTGTTGATTCAGTTGCTTGAAGCAGGGTTTGATAATGGCAGCTGGCAGCATCTTATTTAGTGTGCATGTTTGTAGTTCGTGGACTTGTACGATTTAGGGAACTAAGACTTCTTTTTTTTTACGTAAAGTGAGTCCTGATTGCAAAGACAAGGTAGAGATCAAGTGCATGGGTTTTGTTGGTGGAAAACACCAATAGAACCATAATTTCATTTGTTCTACTCTAACCTTGGGCACATTGAACAAGATAACGATAAGGCATAGATTTATTTTATGACAAGGGTAGCAAGATCAGAAGATGAATCTAGCATGAAAATCTTTTTTTACAAAATAAAGAGTGATCAAGAAAGCAATGCTAGAAACAAACAAAAAGACAACATGTTGAGCTAACAAGATTGGATCATGTGAAACTGTAACTCTAGCATGTTTGACTTTTCATTTTTTAGGATGCCGAAGAAAAGGTAAATGACAATTTACCTCAAGGTGTTACCTTTATTACGATGTTACTATGACATCTTGTGGTGGTCTCTGTAGCGAACATGGACTCATATGCCATTAGTTCAAGTATGATTTTGGTGATTCATGACAACATGATCAATGGGACTAACCATATTGTTTAGCATGTCTTTGTAGACATTTCTAGTTCCCAATGATGCCGAAATACCACATGCCAAATTAAGAAGAAGTATGTTCTAGGTAGTATGTTCTAGTTTACTTTGAGAAAAAGTAGTGAAGCCATAGGTTAAGGTTTTTAGATTGCCTAACTCATCCCCTCCCCCTCCTAGGCTACGAGCATCCGAGTTCTTACAAGTGGTATCAGAGCCGAGACTCACTTCCTTCACAAGGAAACGGCAATTCGATTGGTAAATTGTGAAAACTGGCTCATTGGAACGGTTAGGCTTCACCGCCTAGTGAGTTGCTCTATAGAAGTATAAAAGGGGTGGATACCTTAGGTTTGGCTCTACATTTCCATGGCACGTGCTATCCTCAGTGGAAGGTTCTCATGGAGGCCTATCTCTAAGCAAAGGACCTTGATTTTTGAAGAGTCACCGATGAGGGCATGAGAAATGGTACTAAGAAGGAAAAGCAATTTGATGTGATTGCTAAGAGTATCATTTTGTTCTCACTAGATGTAGGTGTTTTCAATAGAGTTTTTAATTGTGAAAATGCTCATGAGCTATGAAAAACCATGAAGGAGCAAAAAGAGGGTTCAAAAGAAGTTTCTAATGAATGCTACGGTTGTCTCCTTGAGGAATTCAATAGCTTTAAGGAACTTGCAAATGAAAATGTCGAATCTATGTACTCACGCCTAAATGTGCTTGTCAATGAGATTAATGCTTTAGGTGTGAAGAACATCACGGACTTGAACATCAACCGCAAGATCCTACAAAGTCTTCAGAAGCTCGATTATGAGTTGGTAAAGGCTATTATCTACGAGAAGAAGCTCAAAGATTTGAAGTCATCTCATATCTTGAGCAAGATCATGGCACATGAGCTTCAAATCATGCCCAAGTGCAAAAAGGCGCCCCATGGAAAGCCCCAAGAACCATCTTCTCCAACTACAAGCCATGCCCTCTCAAGCCAACAAGAGAAGGTGTTCAGTAGAATGGCTACTCATGGAAGCTCAAGCGAAGATGAAGGTGATGATGGTGACGATGAAGATTCCTCAAGTGATGAAGAGGTGGAATCCATGGTGGCCGAGTATGTGAAGAAGATCTTCAAGTATGTGAAGAAAGTCAACATGTATGGCTACAACGCCCACATGAGAGAATGGCCTCATCATCAACACATCAAGTTCACCAAGATCGAGCACAAGCCCATGAAGAAGGTGGTCAAGGAGAGGAGGCCAAATCAAGAAGCAACTGTCGCCGTCCGTGAGTGGACAAGTGGTGGAGAATCAAGTTCTTCTAGATCAAGTGATGAATCAAGAAAGAACATCACCACCCGCTTCATGCAAGGCCCTTCATCATCACGTCACATGTGCCTTATGACCCAAGGTATGAAGAGCAATGTAAGTGATAACAAATCCGACACCACCTCTCTCGATGATCTTGTTGAGCTAGTCCATGAGCAAAACGGAATGCTTAAGAAACAAGCTAATGAAATTAAAGAACCCAATGCTCTAAACGATCTTAGTACAACCCTTGCTACAAATTATGAACATTTGTTGTGCAAATTCAAATTTCTTAGCAAGGAGTGTGAGGAGCTAAGATATAAGCTTGAGAGCAATGAGACTAAAACAAGTAATTCCTTTGAGCTTTGAATCATTTATCCCTTGTGCAATTCCTATCTCCAAGGTAGATGCTTCCACTTCTTGCATTGATTTAATTGATGAATCTTGCTCACCATCTTGCAATGAGAATGTGGTTGTAGAAACATGTGACTCCCTCATAGGCAAGAAGAATGATTAGCTTAAGCAAGAATTGAAATGGCTCCGATAGAGGTTTGCAAGCTTGATGGGCAAGGGCAAGAACAATGAGGAACAAGTGGCCATCTCTCAAGACATGAAGAGCAAAGTCAAACCTTCTCAAGATAACCGTGAGCCCATGGTGAAGAATCTTGGGAAGGGTGCAACCATGACTTGCTACAAGTGTCATGGAGAAGGACACAAGTTCTACAAATGCCCTCAATTTGTCAAGAAGATGGACAAGGGTGCAAAGAAGAAGTTGAACCCCACCATCAAGAGCTCCCTCATCTACACCAAGCTCAACCGCAAGAACAAGACCAAGAGCAACACCTTCGTCAGCAAGAAGAAGGCTAATGGCAAGGTGGTTGCACACAAGGTTGGGAAGATGAAGGAGCAGCGGGGTTGGAACCAACCCATTTGGGTGCCCAAGGAAGTCATCATCAACATAAAGGGGCCTCAAATGGTTTGGGTTCCAAAGGCCACTTGAAGGACATGAGAACGGGGACTTGGGAGGCTTGGCACAAAGAAGATGTGAAGGTTCAAGCTAAGAAGCCAAGCTTGCAAGTTGGACATGTGTTTCCCAAGATCCCTGGTTAAGGTAATGGAAACTAGAACCTATCTCATGTATCATTATAGCTCCATTGCCTTGTCTAGATTTGCATTTGTTGCTATGCCTAGTTGTTACATATGGTGGTTGCTTGTGCCATGTGCTAACCCATGAGCAACCTACATGGATTGATTAGTGTGTAGGAAAACTACACTGGTTCTTTCATGGCGCATGTTTTCTTATATATCTCTTTAAATCATGAGCAAGCTATAGGGTTAGCTTCCCTTTTGTTGTCATAAACATTGCATACATTTGGTTGGCGATTCAAACATTAAATGCACAGATTTAGGGGGGAGCTCGTCATATGGATTGGTTATGGGACTAACATTGTTTCTAGCTTATCTTATGTAGTCCCTTGGCGACGCGTTCCGGTGCGGAACTTCATTCTAAGAGAATGCTATTTCACTTTCAATGTGATCTAACATCTGTAAAAGAGTGAATATAAGAATATGAGCTTCATGCCATTGAGTCATGTCCTTCTGAGCTTATGCCTCTATATAAGTTTAAGGGCAATGTACTCATACATTTCTAATCCCTATGGTACCCCAAGTGTCTTCTATGAAAACTTCTTTCAAGTGGTCTCACCTCTAGTGATATCATTTCCAAGTGACTCATCTTAATGTGGTGCCAACAAGGTAAAGAGGATCAAATACCCCGGAGGTATGCAATGATCAAAAGACTACAAGTGATATCTACAAGTGGTAATGTAACAAGAACCATTTGTCTTATCTCTTGTCCCTGAAGCTACCTCCTTTCATGATATGCTCTAAGCTTCCTTGCCTTAAACGTTTGTAGTTGTGCACTTGTTTTTCACACTATCTTTTTGTGCACAGAATTAGGGGGAACTTAATTTGTATCATGCTAGTCTCATGAGCTTGTGATCCACCTTAGTTATTCTTACATGTTCTATCTTCATTGATATCATACATATGGATCATGATTAATGCGGCTTTCTCCCTTGTATTTAACATTTCTCTTTGAGCTATGTTTGCTAGGCTTGCTAGTTTCCTTGGAGCCCTTTTGTTTTGGACTTTTTGGAGATTTTATTCCAAAGGGGGAGGATGTGGGACCAAAGCATGCTAGTAGTTCCAAAGTGAGAAGAGGCAAGCTATGTGTCAACATAGGAAGAGAAGATCAAAAAGGGGGAAGTTTGATCTAAGGGGAGTTTGGGTGATGGTAAACCTCCAAGCAAGTGTAAGTGGTTCTAATTTTGTCAATTTTTGCAAAAAATTATGCTTGCTTTGCTTGTGTTGTCATAAATCAACAAAAAGGTGGAGATTGCAGCGAACATGGCCTCATATGCCATCAGTTCAAGTATGATTTTGGTGATTCATGACAACATGATCAATGGGACTAACCATATAGTTTAGTATGTCTTTGTAGACATTTCTAGTTCCCAAAGATGCCAAAATACCACATGCCAAATTGAGAAGATAGTCTATTTTTCAAGGGTCAAAACCGTGAAGAAAAGGAGAAGAAAAGACACCATCGGATGAACCGACGGTACCATCGGTGCATAGCGTCGGTGTAGTTGGTACACTACACAACAGGCCAAACGAAGTTCACATTTCTAGATGCACCAGATGAATTGCAGAGGAGGAGCAGCGAAGACAGTAGCGCCAGATGATCCTACGGTCTGAGTGTGGACACCGTCTGTCTATCCGACGCTTCGTTTGAATCAAGACAGGGACGTGCCAAGACTAGAGCTTTTGAGGACCATGTGTGGTTCGAGGACCGGTGGATGGTTGCTTCCTAGTGTGATGAGTGATTGACAACGTTGTGTGGACCGATTCTTGGCTAAGTATTGCGGGTGCAGGTTGTGGCTTGACTGGTGTTGGTGCAGGTGAAGAACAAGCGCAAAAGGTCGTCGCCGGTGAGGCCTCCGGGTGTGGAGAAGACAAGTAGGCTTGGTTGAAGGGACTAGATGGCCACCGGAGTCAAGTGCGGGCCGCATGGTGGCATGAACAACAAGATGAAGTCATGGACGATTTCTTGGTTGAGCCTCAATACCAAGGTCGAGCCGGGACTACGTGGAAGCCGAGTCATGAGTGGCGATTGGCGGAGGCTACACCGAGTTCGTGGGGTTTCCAGTGGTTCACCAGAAAACCACTGTGTTCCTTGGTCGATCCACAAAGCCAAGACCGAAGAACCAAAGACGGAGATGCAGCAGCTCCAGACCGGTCTGACCGTTGAGTAGCACCGGTATGACTGGTGTGCGACGACGCAGTCCGGAGACTTCGAAGCGGAGGACACGCGTCTGGATTGCAAGGCTTGCATCGAGGCGAAGCAGGTTATGATCGCCGGGCATCCGTCCGATGGAGCGATGACAAAGATTTCTAATTTCACCCTCGAGAGGCATGTATCACTAATTATCTAGTAAGGGTATTTTAGACTTTTGGTTGCCTCTATATATCCCAAGAGGTGAGAGGATGGCAGCCATCTCTTGGAACCCTAGTTCATTTGCTTTCCTATGTTCTTAGGATTTCCATAGGACTACTTCATGGTGAGATCTTCTGAGAGGGTTGGATGATCGGGCAACAAGCTAGACCTTGTATGAACCTCTTTGGTCTGTATAGATGATTCGGCGTGGTTCCTCAGGGCTTGCTTGTGTTGTTCCCGGTTGTTCTTGGTGGTGATTTTCGGAGCCCTCTCTTGGTTGATTTATGGTAGTGTTTTCGGGACCTTTCTCTTGGGGATTTGGTGGGAGATGTATGTGTGAACCCTTCGTGGTTCTTTTCCCATTGTTTCCCCTCCCAAATCCGTGAGTAAAGGAGCACGATTTTGGGGTTTTCGGTGTTCTAGGGTTAGAGGAGTTCTTGGCGGGATTTCTTCAATTCCTCTAGATTTGGCAAGTTTTGGTGGACAAAAACTTGGCTATGGACTCCCCATGAGGTGTTCCTACTATCCCCAAAGTCTTGCGCAAATCCGTGGAGCGATTCGGGAGATCGGGAGTTGGATTTGGAGGAGTTGACCCGCGGGTGCTGTTCATCCCGACGAGCTCAGGTCACACCAATCTGACCGGTGCCTCCCACCGGTCTGACCGATGCAGACCCTTGTTGGGTTTTCCTCGAGTGAACGTTTGGGTGAGTTCACTGTTGTCCTGTGTTGCTGCTGTTTCGTGTTTGGGTTGGTTTGGAGATCGGTAGGCCTGTTTGGTGTTTTGGAGCCTTCAGGCCTAGACCGGTCTAACCGGTGTAGAGCTGTTCTGTGGAAGTCGCTAGTTTTCACCAGTAGGGACAGTAAGGCTCGAGTTTTGTGTTCCGCTGCGTTCTTGGGTCTGTGAGGCTGGGAGTTGGCTCCTAGGTCCAGTAGCACTCCAATGGCCGCGTGGGCTTGGCTAATTTGGGTAGTAAGTCGAAGAATTGTGTTTGAAGCCGTGTTCATCTTGTTGGAGCTTTCATCTCCTTTGAGAAGAATTTTTATCGGCTCCCATTCACTCCCCCTCTCTTCTTCGCCATATCGGTTCTTCAATTGTTATCGGAGCCGGTTAAGGGTCTTGTTTTACTCTAACCAGTCTAAGATCAAAGGATGGCGTACCAGGAATGAGGTTCGGTTCCTCCACACTTCGATGCCAAGAACTACCAGATGTGGAGTAAGCGGATGGCAGCGTTTCTCCGCGGAAAGGTTCAGATCCTTTGGGATGTCACGGTGGACACAGGCTATGTCCAGCCGATGAACTTCCTTGCTCCAGGATCGAGGGACATGTTCGACGCCAACAACAAGGTGGCCAGCTACTTGTTTCGTTCTTTGTGTCATCCTGAATTCGATCGAGTGCACACGGAGAGCTTGGCTTGTAGAATATGGTCGGTGTTGAGAGAAGCTCATGTTGGGAATGCTCAGGTTCAGACTCGGATGTATGCGACCTACCAGAGAGAGTACGAGAACTTCACTCATCTCCCGGGTGAGTCCATCGATGACTTGTTTCAGAGGTTCACGGTTGTGGTGAACAACATGAGGGCCAATGTGGACGTGCTCCCGTACGATGATCATGATAGAGCTGTCAAGCTCTTACACTCTTTGGATCGTACGGTTTGGGGTGGAAAGTTTGAGGCCACTGTGGAGTCGGAGAAGTATGACACTCTGACCTTGAACGAGTTGTTCTCCAAGCTCAAGTCGGCTGAGGTGGATAGGGGCATGACAGCCAAGATTAAGGGTCCGACTGACACTAATCGGTGGCTCAAAAGGAAAGACTAACGCTAACCCATCCACCAGGATGTTCTCTTTGTCCTCTTTGATGTCTATGCCAGATGAGGAGTTCGACGTGCTTGGAGAGGACGAGCTGGCATTGCTGATGAGGCGGTTCGAGAGGCTGCACGAGAACCTGGTGAACATGAGGAGGAACACGAGGACGTGCTTCCAGTGCGGCAAGCCGGGACACTTCATCGCCGATTGCCCTGAGAAGGTCGAGAACATGGACAACTACAAGCACAAGTCAAGGACGGATGGCAAGTACCGGTCGAGGCATGACCACAAGAGCAAGTACAAGAAAAAAGACAAGGATGAGCGACGATCGAGGAAGAAGGAGCGCCGAGGCAAGGCCCGGGTGATGGTCAGAGCGAGCGATGTCGACTCCAGTTCCGCATACTCCACCTCGAGTTCGAGCATTAGTGAACATGAAGGTGATCGCCGCAAGGGCAGGAAGTCATCCAGGAACCTGAGTGGGCTGAGCTGCTTCACTAGAGATGGCTTCTTCACCATGGCACTGAGCTCCGGTAGCAAGAAGCGCACACAGAGCAACTCGGGCTCCGACTCCGACGACGAGGTGCATGATGAACTTCCCTTCTTGCGACAGGAGAATGAACGGCTTGGCTTGTTACTTGATAATCGTGATGATATGCTTAGAGAGGCTATGAAAATGAGGAAAGAGCTTAGAAATTCACTTGAGTATGCTAGGACTAGAGTGGCTGAGCTAGAAACCCAGAATTTGGATGCTAAGCTTGAAATTGATTCTCTGAAAGCTTCACCTGTTGTTTCTGATGAAGTTGAATGTGTTGATTGCCCTATCTTTCTAGCTGATATTGCCTTGTTTAAGGAAAACCATGCCTCCAAGTGTGAGGAACTAGATGTGCTTAGGGTTGAAGTGGCTGAGCATAAGTCTAGATCTGCTTTGCTAGGTGCTTGCACTTCTTGCCCTGTTTTGAATGGAAAAATTGATGGGATGCATGCTTACACTGTTTCTCTTGAGGCTAAGCTGAAAGAACCAATTCCTACATCTTGCTCTACTTGTGACTTGCATGCTTTGAAGAATCTGGAACTTGTACATTATGTTGATCGTTTGGAGGATAAGAAAGGTGAGTTGAGAAAGTTGATGGGTTGGTTGTCTGGTCATGAGCCTCAGTTGATGATAATGATCGAGACATAGAAGAGGCAGGATGGTGAGGGACATGGGGAAAACAAGGTTGGTGAGGGAAGTGGAGAGAATATACTAGAGCCACCAAAAACCTACCACAAAAATGATTTCCATCCTAAACCTAACCATCTTAGGAACCGACTAGACACAACCCCAGCTCCACCCGTGTTTCCCCCACAAACAAATGATTTCCAAAAGCCTATCAAGTTTGAGAGCACTTCGGGAAAAGTGTACTTTGGGAAAGAGAGTGAGAAGGCTAATGAGGAGAAACCAGTTGAGGAGCCGAGTGGAGAGAAGCCAAGTGAGCAGCCCCATCCCAAGCCTAAACCTAAGCTTGTGAGGTTCCATTGTGGCTATTATGGGAGAGATGGCCATAAGGATGAGTTTTGCTTCAAGAGGAAGTGAGAGGAGAGAATGGCGAAGAAGTGGGCTAACAAGGACAGGTACCACCCTCCAAATGGTGTACTTGAGCCTCGTGTGCAGATGCCAGAGCCAAGGCTAGTGTGAGGACAGTTCCAGCTTGGGGAGAGCGAAAGTCTGTTGGAAGTGCTGCTGGCCGGGCTACACCGGTCAGAACGGTGCAGGCTTGGACAGGCAGCAGTTTGGGTTTCATTCTCGTACAGGTGCTAGGTTTGTTTCTGGAGGTCGTGGTTCTAGTGTTTTGGCTGGAGAGTTTGCAGGAGGTCAGTTTGCTAGGCGTTCTCCCCCTCGTGCTCAATACGGGAATGGGAGGAGTCGTAGCTTTGAGTTGGAGAGGAGGGACGGTCCACAATTTTCCTTTCGTGGTTTCGGTCCTCCTCCAGTTAGAGAGGGCTGGTTCCCTTGTGGTGGTGTTCGTGGAGGTAGCTTTGGTAGGAAAGATGTTCTGGATTGTACTAACCCCACTTTTGAGCAAATGGCTCGGCACTGGTTTTACTCTTTTGGTACTAACCCTAGTGCCAAAGTCGTTTGTTCGCTCACGTGCTCGTTTTTGAATTTCAGGCGGGAGACTTGAATAACATTTGGTTGATTGACTCTGGTTGCTCGAGGCATATGACCGGAGATAAGGGGTGGTTCTCAAGTCTCGTCCTGATGGTCACAATGAGGTACATCACCTTTAGGGACAATGGGCGTGGGCGTGTGCTTTCAGAAGGTGAGATTAAGGTGAGTGACAAGATCACTCTCAGGCGTGTTGCTCTTATTCAATCGCTTGGGTACAATTTGCTTTTTGTATCCGAGCTATTGGATGAGGGTTTTGAGTTGTTGTTTCGGCCTGGTGGTTCTCGGATTTTGGACTCTTGAGGGGACCTTTTCTATATGGTCATTCTCGAGGGTCAGGTGTTTCGAGCTGATTTTTCTCAGTCTTCTGGTGTTGAGCGTGTTTCTTGGCTGGTTCTTCGAGTGAGTTGTGGAAGTGGCATAGGAAGTTGGGTCACTTGAGCTTTGTCCTTTTGTCTCGCTTGAGTAAACTCAATTTGGTCCGAGGATTGCCACGGTTGAGGCTTGAGAAAGAATTGGTTTGTGCGCCCTGTAGGCATGCCAATATGGTAGCCTCTTTTCACCCGCCTCTCACCGATGTGATGACTGAGCGTCCATGCGAGCTGCTTCATATGGACCTTGTTGGCCCAGCTCATGTGCGATCTGCGGGTGGGTAGCGGTATGTCCTTGTTGTGGTGGACGACTACTCTTGGTATGCGTGGGTGTTCTTTCTTGAAGAGAAAGGGGAGACGTTTGGTTTTGTTGGATATCATGTCTTGAGGTTGAGAAACGAGAGGCACGGAGATGCCATATGAGCAATCCGCAGTGACAATGGCGCAGAATTTAGAAACTCTGGTTTTGAAACCTTATGTCATGACTTGTGTCTTGAACACCAATTTTCAAGTCCGTATACGCCTCCTCGAAACAAAGTTGTGGAAAGGAAAAATAGGACCTTGTGTGAGATGGCTCGGACGATGCTTGATGAGCATAGAACTCTGAGAAGGTTCTGGGCTGAGGCGGTTAATACCGCGTGCTATGTGTCGAATAGGATCTACCTAAGAGTGCATAAGAAGAAAACATGCTATGAGTCGATGCACGGTCACACACCCAAGGTGAGTCACTTCCATGTCTTTGGTTGCAAGTGTTTCATTCTTAAGAAGGGGAATAAGTTGGATAAGTTTGAGGCTAGGTCGGTCGATAGTATTTTCTTTGGTTATGCATCTCACTCTAGAGCATATCGTGTGCTCAATCTTGAAACTAACCAAATTGTGGAGACTTGCGAGGTAACCTTCGACGAGACACAGCGACGTAGTCAGCTTGTCTTTGAGTGCGCAGGTGATGATGAACTTGGCGACGAGATTTTTAGGAGGAGGAGCATGAACATGGAGATGATGAAGATGGCGGTGAGGTTCCCGCGGCTGAACATGTACACACTACTTCGACTACGGTGATGGACGGGCCCTCTCCCACACCCACGATGACAAACCAAGATCAAGGAGAACCTGCTGTTGAGGGGGAGGTAGCATCAAGGCGAGAACCTCCCCGGCAAGTACAAGTGGATCACCCAGCTTCAAGGATCATCGACGACAAGAATGAACGTACTACACGGTCGAGGGTTCGGAACAATTCTCATTTCGCTCATGCTGCTTTTGTTGCTACCTTTGAGACCAAAGACATTGGACACGCACTATCTAATCATAATTGGGTTAATTCGATGCATGAAGAGTTGGAGAACTTTGAGAGGAATCAAGTCTGGGAATTGGTTTACCCTCCTTTAGGTGTAAGCCGACTGGGACAAAAAGGGTGTGGAAGAAAAAAGGAGAGAAAGGTGAAGTGGTGAGAAACAAGTCAAGGCTTGTTGCTCATGGGTACAGACAGAAAGAGGGGATCGACTACGAGGAGACCTTTGCTCCCGTAGCTCGTTTGGAGGCGATCAGGATCCTCCTATCCTTTTCTGTGGCTAAAGGGTTCAAGTTATATCAGATGGATGTGAAGAGTATCTTCTTGAATGGTGTGTTGGAGGAAGCAGTGTATGTGAGGTAGCCACTGGGGTTTGAGAGTGAGAAATACCCCCAACGGGTGTATAAGTTGAGGAAGGCATTGTATGGGTTGAAGCTGATGCCTAGAGCTTGGTACGGTAGCTTGAGGGGGTTCCTATTTGAGAGAGGGTTTGAGATGGGGAAGGTCTATCAGACCTTATTTCTCCTTAGGCGTGGAGGTAGATATCCCGATTGTGCAGGTGTACGTGGATGATATTATCTTTGGTGGCTCGTCTCTTGTTGCAAGGTTTGCAGAGGATATGAGTAGGGAATTTGAGATGAGCATGATGGGTGAGTTGCAGTTCTTCCTCGGGCTACAAATCAATCAAAGGAAGGAACATTTGTGCACCAAGCTAAGTACACCAAGGACATTGTGAGGAAGTTCAAGATGGAGGACTCCAAGTCTATGGCGACACCGATGAGTACGACTACAGCTCTTGATGCGGATGAGGAAGATGAGTATGTGGACCAGAAGGAGTACCGAAGCATGATTGGGTCACTCCTCTACTTGACGGCGACGAGGCCGGACATCCAGTTCTCGGTATGTCTGTGCGCTCGTTCTCAAGTGTCTCCGAGGACTTCGCATCGGCAAGCGGTGAAGCGAATTTTCAGGTACTTGTGTCACACTCCCGACTTCGGCCTTTGGTACCCTGCGTCTTCTTCTTTGACGCTTCATGGTTTTTCAGACGCGTATTTTGTCGGGTGTCGGTTGGATAGGAAGTCCACTTCTGGGACTTGCCAGTTTTTGGGTTCTTCTTTGGTATCTTGGTCTTCCCGCAAACAGTCGAGTGTTTCTCAATCCACTACAGACGCAGAGTATGTTGCCGCAGCTAGTTTTTGCTCTCAGCTCCTTTGGATCAAATACACCATGAGTGACTTTGGTGAGGAGTATACCCATGTCCCACTTCAATGTGATGGCACCAGTGCCATAAGCGTTGCAAAGAACCCAATGCTCCATTGCAAAACCAAGCACATAGAGGTGAGGTATCATTTTCTGAGAGACAGCGTAGAGAAAGGGAAGATAGCTTTGATCCATGTACCCACACATGACCAGCTAGCTGATATTTTCACCAAACCCTTAGATCAATCAACTTTCACTTGTTCGCGGGGGGAGCTTTGTGTGTGCTGGATTTCTTGAGTTGGCTGTGTGGGAGCTCCTTTGTTGCATATGTATAGCTTTTCTTTGTGCATTTCTTGCATTTGGCATCGCATATGTAACATGATGTATAGGCATCCTTGTATCTTAGATTGCATGCATTTTGTCCCATATGCATTGGTTAGGAAAAGCTTCTCTTATATGCATTGTTCACCACGGAATGCTATTTATGTCTTTGTGAGCTTGTTTGGTATGATGAGGTTAGTTTGGCTTAGCTCGTGAAAATCATGATTTATATCCATGGTTGATGGCTATGTTTTTGAAAAATATCACATGTATGCTCTATTGTGAGTAAATGCCTTTATATGATCTTGACATGTTTTAGTGGTTTGGCTATGCTTAATTTGTGGTTGGATAGCTTATTTTGATCATATGTGGCCAAAGTCATTACGAATCCAAAAATGAAATGTAAAATTCTTGGGAAATGTGCTCCCATGTCATATGTGCTGAATTTAATTGGCTTTGGGTGCTAAACCGTTGGATGATGTCTACCAATAAGAAGTCTCATATATAGAAGTAGACGCATGGCTCGGTGGCTTTGACATGACATGAGGTGCTTGTGGGTGTTTGTGATGGTCTTATGGTTAGAATGGTCATCCTAGCATGAAGTTTGTGCGGCTTTGCCATTTTGACATGTTTAGCTCATGTTTAGGATTTTGCTCGTGAGAGGGAAATTTTTCGCAAAATTGCTCAATTCTATCTTAGCTTCGTCCAATGGTTGTGAAACTTGGTGATCATGTAGTTGATGTCAATACGAAGCTATAGAGTATCTAACTTTGTCATTTGGACATGTGTAGCATCCTATGTTGAATTTTGTCTATTTGAGAAGCTCTAGGTTGAATTTTTGGCATTTTTTGCTTGAGAGGGAAATGGCTTGCTGCACGCATTTAGAAGGTTTCCAAGTGGTTTCGAGCTATTTTTGAGCTCTGGTAGTTTCCCAAGTGGCATCGGTCTGACCGATGGGGGCACCGGTCTGACTGGAGTAGTTCCCAGGTGCTATGCGATCTTACCCACCGGTCTGACCGGTGAAGGTGACCGGTCTGACCGGTCAGGGCTGGGCTGTTTCAGCTGTCCTGTTTCATGAAGTGAGTCGCATGCATTTGTCCAGGGGGAGTTGCATTGGTTCAGGGGGAGCTTCCATGTGTGCAGTGAGAGCTCTTTGTGGTTTTCGAGCTTTGGTTGGTGTTTTGTGCTCTTTGCTTGAGCATAGTTTTGTCTCGGATGGGTCGAGCTGTTGCCCTTGCCTAAGGGGCCCGAGACTTGTCTTCTACAAGTGATCGTGCTCTTTGCCTTTGTTTGGCTTTCAATCGCTTGTTGGAGTTTCTTTTTATTCGTTTCTTTTCTTTTTCTTTTCTCTTGTGTTACTATTTGTGGGTGTTGTCAATGCACTCATCAAGGGGGAGATTGAGGACCATGTGTGGTTCGAGCACCGGTGGATGGTCGCTTCCTGGTGTGATGAGTGATTGACAACATTGTGTGGACTGATTCTTGGCTAAGTATTGCAGGTGCAGGTTGCGGCATGACTAGAGTTGGTGCAGATGAAGAACAAGTGCGAAAGGTCGTCGCCGGTGAGGCCTCCAGGTGTGGAGAAAACAAGTAGGCTTGGTTCGAGGGACCCGGTGAACAGCGGAGTCAAGTGCGGGCCGCATGGTGGCATGAACAACAAGATGAAGTCATGGACAGTTTCTTGGTTGAGCCTCAAAACCAAGGTCGAGTCGGGACTACGTGGGAGCCGAGTCATGAGTGGCAATTGGCGGAGGCTACACCGAGTTCGCGGGGTTTCCGATGGTTCACCAGAAAACCACTGGGTTCCTTGGTTGATCCACAAAGCCAAGACCGAAGAACCGAAGACGGAGATGTCGCAGCTCCAGACCGGACAGACCAGTGGGTCTGACTGGTCTGACCGGTGGGTACCGGTCTGACCAGTGAGGAGCACCGGTCTGACTGGTGTGTGGCGACGTAGTCCGGCGACTTCGAAGAGGAGGACACGCGTCGGGATCGTAAGGCTTGCGTCGAGGCTAAACAGGTTTCGGTCACCGGGCATCCGTCTGATGGAGCGATGACAAAAATTTCTGATTTCGCCCTCGAGGGGCATGTATCCCTAATTAGCTAGTGAGGGTATTTTAGACTTTTGGTTGCCTCCATATAACCCAAGAGGTGAGAGGATGGCAGCCATCTCTTGGAACCCTAGTTCATTTTGAGGACCATGTGTGGTTCGAGGACCGGTGGATGGTCGCTTCCTTGTCTGATGAGTGATTGACAACGTTGTGTGGACTGATTCTTGGCTAAGTATTGCAGGTGCAGGTTGCGGCTTGACTGGTGTTGGTGCAGGTGAAGAACAAGCGCGAAAGGTCGTCGCCGGTGAGGCCTCCAGGTGTGGAGAAGACAAGTAGGCTTTGTTCGAGGGACCCGGTGGCCAGCAGGGTCAAGTGCGGGCCGCATGGTGGCATGAACAGCAAGATGAATTCATTGACGGTTTCTTGGTTGAGCCTCAAAACCAAGGTCGAGCTGGGACTACGTGGGAGCCGAGTCATGAGTGGAGATTGGCGGAGGCTACACCGAGTTCGTGGGGTTTCCGGTGGTTAACCAGAAAACCACTGGGTACCTTGGTTGATCCACAAAGCCAAGACCGGAGAACCGAAGACGGAGCTGCAGCAGCGCCAGACCGGTCTGACCGGTGGGTCTGACCGGTCTGACCGGTGGGGACCGGTCTGGCCGGTGGAGAGCACCGGTCTGACCGGTGTGCGACGACGCAGTCCGGAATCTTTGAAGCGGAGGACACGCGTCGGGATCGCAAGGCTTGCGTCGAGGCTACGGAGGGTGCGGTCGCCAGGCATCCGTCCGATGGAGAAGACATCAAGAATTCCAAATCCGCCCTTGAGGGGCTTGTATCCCTAGTTAGTAGAGAAGGGTATTTTAGACTTTCGGTTGCCTCCATATAACCCAAGAGGTGAGAGGATGGCAGCCAACTCTTGGAACCCTAGCTCATTAGTTTTCCTATTTTCCACCTATTTTCCTTAGGTTTTCTTTAGGACTAGCAAGAGAGCTTCACGGAGAGATCTTGTTGAGAGGGATGGAAGATCGGGCGGCTTGCTAGACCTTGTATGAACCTTTGTTTCATGTATAGATGATTCGGCGTGGTTCCTCAAGGGTTGGATGTGTTTTCCCCGGTTGTTCTTGGTGGTGATTTTCGGAGCCCTCTCTTGGTGATTTCTTTGGGTTGTTTTCGGGACTTTTCTCTTGGGGATTTGATGGGGGAAATTTGTGGGAACCCTTCATGGTTCTTTGGGCTGTGATTCCCCTCCCAAATCCGTGAGTAAAGGTGCTCGATTTTGGGGTTTCTTGAGTTCTTGTGTTGGAAGTGCTCTCGGCGGGATTTTTTCGATTCCTCCTTTTTGGACGAGTTTTGGTGGGATTAAACTTGGCTATGGACTCCTCACGAGGTGTTCATAATATCCCCAAAGTCTTGTTCAAGTTTGTGGAGCGATTCGGGAGATCGAGATTTGGATTTGGGGGAGTTGACCCGTGGGTGTTGTTCATCCCGAGCTGCCCAGGCTACACCGGTCTGACCGGTGCTCTTGACCGGTCTTACCGGTGCGAGCCCTGGTGGGTTTTTGCTCGGGTGAACGTCTTGATGTGTTCGTTGTTGTCCCGTGTTGCTGCTGTTTCGAGTTTGGGTCAGTTTGGTGGTCGGTTGGCCTCTTTGGTGTGTTGGGGGCTTTCACGCTGCGATCGGTCTGACCGGTGTGTCTCACCGGTCTGACCGGTGTAGAGCCACTTAGTGAAAGTTGCTCAGCTTCACCAGCAGGGACCGGTCGGACCGGTGGTGCTCACCGGCCTGACCGGTGTGGGTCTGTAGACTTGAGGTTTGGTTTTCCGCTGTGTTTCTCGGGTCGGAAGGTTGTGTGTTGGTTCCTAGGTCCAGTGGCACTCCAGTGGCTACGTGGGCTTGGCCAACTTGGGTAGTGAGTCGGAGACGTGTGTTGGAAGTCGTGTTCATCTTGTTGGAGTTTCCATCTCCTTTGAGAAGAATTTTTTATCGGCTCCCATTCACTCCCCCCCTCTCTGGTTCGCCGTATCGGTCCTTCAAGTGGTATCAGCGCCGGTTCGGGTCTTTATTGACTCAAACCAGTCTAAGATCCAAGGATGGCGTACCAGGAACGGGGCTCGGGTCCTCCACACTTCGATGGCAAGAACTACCAGATGTGGAGCAAGCGGATGGTGCGTTTCTCCGCAGAAAGGGTCAGATCCTTTGGGATGTCACGGTGGACACAGGCTATGTCCAGCCGATGGACTTCCTTGCTCCAAGATCGAGGGACAGATTCGACGCCAACAATAAGGCGGTCGACTACTTGTTTCGTGCTTTGTGTCAGCCTGAGTTCGATCGGGTGCACACCGAGCACTTGGCTTGTAGGATTTGGGCAGTGTTGAAGGAGGCTCTTGTTGGGAACGCCCAGGTTCACGCACGGATGTATGCGACCTACTGGCGAGAGTACGAGAACTTCACTCATCTCCCCGGTGAGTCCATCGATGCCTTGTTTCAGAGGTTCACGGTGGTTGTGAACAACATGAGGGCCAATGTGGACGTACTCCCGTACGATGATCATGATAGAGCGGTCAAGCTCTTACACTCTTTGGATCGTACGATTTGGGGCGGAAAGTTCGAGGCCATTGTGGAGTCAGAGAAGTATGACACTCTGATGGTGAACGAGCTGTTCTTGAAGCTCAAGTCAGCTGAGGTGGATAGGGGCATGACTGCCAAGCTCGAGGGACCGACTGATTCCCATAGTCTTGCCCTCGTTGGTGGTTCCAAAGGAAAGGCTAACTCTAACCCATCCACCAGGATGTTCTCTTTCTCCTCTTTGATGTCTATGCCAGATGAGGAGTTTGACGAGCTTGGAGAGGACGAACTGGTGCTCCTGACGAGGCGGTTCGAGAGGCTGCACGAGAACCGCGTGAACATGAGGAGGAACACGAGAACATGCTTTCAGTGCGGCAAGCCGGGACACTTCGTCGTCGACTGCCCGGAGAAGGTCGAGAACAAGGACAGCTACAAGCACAAGTCCAGGACAGATGGCAAGTACCGGTCGAGGCGCGACCACAAGAGCAAGCATAAGAACAAGTACAAGGACGAGCGACGATCGAGGAAGAAGGAGAGCCGAGGCAAGGCCCGAGCGATGGTGGAAGCGAGCGACGTCGACTCCAGTTCCGCGTACTCCACCTCGAGCTCGAGCAGCAGTGAAGATGAGGGTGATCGTCGCAAGAACAAGAAGTCGTCCAAGAACCTGAGCGGGTTGAGCTGCTTCGCAAGAGACGGCTTCTGCACCATGGCGCTGAGCTCCGGCAGCAAGAAGAGCACACGGAGCGACTCGGACTCTGAGTGCGACGACGAGGTGCGTGATGAACTTCCCTTCGTGCGTCAGGAGAATGAGAGGCTTGGCACTTTGCTTGATAACCGTGATGACATGCTTAGAGAGGCCAAGAAAATGAGAAAAGAGCTTAGGGCTTCACTCGAATATGCTAGGACTAGAGTGGCTTAGCTAGAGACACAAGTGCTTAATAGCAAGCTTGAGATTGATTCCTTTAAGGCTAGCCCTGTTGTTTCGGATGAGAACGATTGTGCTGATTGCTCCATATTTCTTGCTGATCTTGCTTTGTTTAAGGAGAAGCATTCCTCCAATTGTGAGGAACTAGATGTGCTTAGGGTTGAAGTGGTTGAGCTTAAGTCTAGACCTGCTTTGCTAGGTGCTTGCACTTCTTGCCCTGTTTTGCATGCTAAGATTGATGAGATGCATGCTTACACTAGTTCACTAGAGGCTAAATTGAAGGAACCCATGCCTACATCATGCTCTACCTGTGAAGTGCATGCTTTGAAAAATTTGGAACTTGCACATTATGTTGATCGCTTGCAGGATGAGAATGATGACTTGAGGAAGTTGATGGGTTGGTTTTCTGGTCATGAGCCTCAGTTGAGGATGATGATCGAGGCGTTTAAGAGGCAGGATCGTGAGGGACTTGGGACAAACAAGGTTGGTGAGGGAAGTGGAGAGAATATCCCGGAGCCACCAAAAACCCACCACAAAAATGATTACCCTCCAAAACCTAACCATCTTAGGAACCGACTAGACACAACCCCAGCTCCACCCGTGTTTCCTACACCCACAAATGATCTACAAAAGCCTATCAAGTTTGTGAGCACTTCGGGGAAAGTTTTCTTTGGGAAAGGAAGTGAGAAGGCTAGTGAGGGGAAACCGATGGAGGATTTGAGTGGAGAGAAACCAAGTGAGCAGCCACATTCCAAGCCTAAGCCTAAGCTTGTGAGGTTCCATTGTGGCTATTGTGGGAGAGATGGCCATAAGGAGGAGTTTCGCTTCAAGAGGAAGCGTGAGGAGAGGATGGCAAAGGAGTGGGCTAACAAGGACAAGTACCACCCTTCCGATGGTGTACTTGAGCCTCGTGTGCAGATGCCCAGGGCCAAGGCGAATGTGAGGACAAGCTCGGGCCCGGGGAGAGCAGAAGGCCGTTGAGGCGCCGCCGCCCGTGTTACACCGTCCGACCGGGGGTGGGGCACCGGTCGGACGGGCGAGCTCCGGACAGCGCGGCGTTTTGGGTTTCGTGCTCGTACAGGTGCGAGGGTTGTTTCTGGAGGTCGTGGTTCTGGTGGTTGGGATGGAGAGTTTGCAAGTGGTCAGGTTGCTAGGCGTTCTCCCCCTCAAGTTCACTACAGGGATGGGAGGAGTCGTAGCTTTGAGAAGGAGAGGAGGGACGGTCCACGGGTTCTCTTTCGTGGTTTTGGTCCTCCTCCAGGCAGAGAGGGGTGGTTCCCTCAGGGTGGTTACCGTGGTGGTGTTCGTGGAGGTAGCTTTGGTAGGATAGATGCTTTGGTTGGTGCTAACCCCACTTTCGAGCAAATGGCTCGGCACTGGTTTTACTCTTTTGGTACTAACCCCGCGTCTTGAGTCGTTTGTTCGCTCACGTGCTCGTTTTTGAATTTCGGTGGGAGACTTGAAGAACATTTGGTTGGTTGACTCCGCTTGCTCAAGGTATATGACCGCAGACAGTGGTGGTTCTCAAGTCTCGTCCCGTGGTGACAAAGAGGTACATCACCTTTGGGGACAATGGGCGTGGGCATGTGCTTTCGAAGGTGAGATCAAAGTGAGTGACAAGATCACTCTGAGGCGTGTTGCTCTTGTTCAATCGCCGGGGTACAATTTGCTTTCTCGTGTCCCGGCTTGTTGGATGAGGGCTTTGAGGTGTTGTTTCGGCAAGGTGGTTCTCGGATTGTGGACTCTCGAGGGGACCTTGTCTGTATGGTCGTTCCCGAGGGTCAGGTGTTTCGTGCTGATTTTTCTCAGTCTTTGGGTGTGGAGCGTTGTTTCTTGGCTGGTTCTTCGAGTGAGTTGTGGAGGTGGCATAGGAAGTTGGGTCACTTGAGCTTTGACCTTTTGTCTCGCTTGAGTAAACTCAATTTGGTCCGAGGATTGCCACGGTTGAGGCTTGAGAAAGACTAGGTTTGTGTGCCATGTAGGCATGCCAAGATGGTAGCCTCTTCTCACCCGCCTCTCACCGATGTGATGACTGAGCGTCCATGCGAGCTGCTCCATATGGACCTTGTTGGCCCAGCTCGTGTGCGATCTGCGGGTGGGAAGTGGTATGTCCTTGTTGTGGTGGACGACTATTCTCGGTATGCGTGGGCGTTCTTTCTCGAGGATAAGGGGGAGATGTTTGGTTTTGTTCGAGATCTAGTCTTGAGGTTGAGAAACGAGAGGCACGGTGATGCCATATGAGCTATCCGCAATGATAATGGCTCGGAATTCAGGAACTCTCGTTTTGAAACTTTTTGCCATGACTTGGGTCTTGAGCACCAGTTTTCGAGTCCATATACACCTCCCCAGAATGGTGCTGTGGAAAGGAAGAACAGGACATTGTGCGAGATGGCTCGGACGATGCTTGATGAGCATAGGACTCCGAGGAGGTATTGGGCTGAGGCGGTAAATACCGCGTGCTATGTGTCGAACAGGATATACCTCAGAGTGCACAAGAAGAAGACATGCTATGAGTTGATGCATGGTCGCACACCCAAGGTGAGTAACTTCCATGTCTTTGGTTGCAATTGTTTCATTTTGAAGAAAGGCAGGAAGTTGGATAAGTTTGAGGCTAGGTCTGTCGATGGCATTTTCTTTGGTTATGCATCTCACTCTAGAGCATATCGTGTGCTCAATCTTGAAACTAACCAAATCGTGGTGACTTGCGAGGTAACCTTCGACGAGACAGAGCCACGTAGTCAGCTTGTCTTTGAGTGTGCAGGTGATGATGAGCTTGGAGAGGAGATCTTTCAGGAGGAGCATCATGACATTGGTGATGATGAAGATGGCGGTGTGGTGCCCCCGGCTGAACATGTACCCACCACTTCGACTACGATGATGGATGGACCCTCTACTACACCTACGACGACAAATCAAGAACGAGGAGAATCTGATGTTGAGGGGGAGGTAGCATCGAGGCGAGAACCTCCTCGGCGAGTTCAAGTGGATCACCCAGCTTCGAGGATCATTGGCGACATGAATGAACGCACTACATGGTCGAGGGTTCAAAACAATTCCCATTTCGCTCATGCTGCGTTTGTTGCTACTTTTGAGCCTAAAGACATTGGACACGCACTATCTGATCACAATTGGGTTAATTCAATGCATGAGGAGTTGGAGAACTTTGAGAGGAATCAGGTGTGGGAGTTGGTTGACCCTCCCCCAGGGTGTAAGCCGATTGGTACAATGTGGGTGTGGAAAAACAAAGAGGGAGAGAAAGGTGAAGTTGTGAGGAACAAGTCGAGGCTTGTTGCTCAGGGGTTCAGTCAGAAGGAGGGGATCGACTACGAGGAGACCTTTGCTCCCGTAGCCCGTTTGGAGGTGATTAGGATCCTTCTAGCCTTTTCCGTGGCTAAAGGGTTCAAGTTGCACCAAATGGATGTGAAGAGTGCTTTCCTGAATGGTGTGTTGGAGGAAGAAGTGTATGTGAGGCAGCCTCCGGGGTTTGAGAGCGAGAAGTACCCCCACCGGGTGTACAAGTTGAGGAAGGCGCTGTATGGGCTGAAGCAGGCGCCTAGAGCTTGGTATGGCAGGTTGAGGGGGTTCTTGTTTGAGAGAGGTTTTGAGATGGGGAAGGTCGATCAGACCTTGTTTTTGCTGAGGCAGGGCAGAGATATCCTGATCGTGTAGGTGTACGTGGATGATATTGTCTTCGGTGGCTCGTCTAACTCTTTTGTTGCAAGGTTTGCAGATGATATGAGCAGGGAATTTGAGATGAGCATGATGGGCGAGTTGCAGTTCTTCCTCGGGCTATAAATCAAGCAATCCAAGGAAGGAACATTTGTGCACTAGGATAAGTACACCAAGGACGTTGTGCGGAGATTCAAGATGGAGGACTCCAAGGCTATGACGACGTAGATGAGTACGACTACAGCTCTTGATGCGGACGAGGAAGGTGAACATGAGGACCAGAAGGAGTACCGGAGCATGATCGGGTCACTCCTCTATTTGACGGCAACGAGGCCGGACATACAGTTCTCAGTGTGTCTGTGCGCTCGTTTTCAAGCGTCTCCGAGGACTTCGCATCGGCAAGCGGTGAAGCGAATTTTCAGGTACTTGCGTCACACTCCTGACTTCGGCCTTTGGTACTCCGCATCCGCTTCTTTGGCGCTTCATGGTTTTTCAGACGCGGATTTTGCCGGGTGTCGGTTGGATAGGAAGTCCACTTCTGGGACTTGCCAGTTTTCGGGTTCCTCTTTGGTCTCTTGGTCTTCCCGCAAGCAGTCGAGTGTTGCTCAATCCACGACCGAGGCCGAGTATGTTGCCGCTGCTAGTTGTTGCTCTCAGCTCCATTGGATCACCTACACCATGAGTGACTTTGGTGAGGAGTATACCCATGTCCCACTTCAATGTGATAGCACCAGTGCCATAAGCGTTGCAAAGAACCCAGTGCTCCATTCCAAAACTAAGCACATAGAAGTGAGGTATCATTTTCTGAGAGACAACATAGAGAAAGGGAAGATAGCTTTGATCCATGTACCCACACATGACCAACTAGCCGATATTTTCACCAAACCCCTAGATCAAGCAACTTTCACTCGTTTGCGGGGGGGACTTGGTGTGTGTTTGATTTCTTGAGTTGGGTGTGTGGGAGCTACTTTGTAGCTTATGTATAGCTTTCCTTTGTGCATTTCTTGCATTTTGCATGGCATATGTAACATGATGTATAGGCATCCTTGTATCTTAGATTGCATGCATTTTGTATCATATGCATTGGTTAGGAAAAGCTTCTCTCATATACATTGTTCACCATGGAATGAAATATATGTCTCTGTGAGCTTGTTTGGTATGCTATGGTTAGTTTGGCTTAACTCTTGATGATCTTGATGAATAATCAATGGTTGATAGCTATGTTTTTGAAAATGTCACATGTATGCTCTCTCATGTATAAATGCCTTTATATGATCTTGACATGTTTTAGTGGCTTGGCTATGCTTAATTTGTGGTTGGATAGCTAGTTTATTGATCATATGGGGCCAAAGGCTCATTTCCCATCATGAATGTTTAGCCCTCTTGATTTATCTTGTGGAGGGGCATAAGTTCCTTTTTGTCGCAAAGACATTTCATGTACCATTTACAAATCTGAAAATGAAATGAAAAATGCTTGGAAAATATGCTCCCATGTCATATGTGCTGATTTTAATTTGCTTTGGGTGCTAAACCGTTGCATGATGCCTACCAATGAGAAGTCTCATACATAGAAGTAGGCACATGACTCGGTGGCTTTGACATGACATGAGGTGCTTGTGGGTGTTTGTGATGGTCTTATGATTAGAATGGCTGTCCTAGCATGAAGTTTGTGTGGCTTTGCCATTTTGATATGCTTTGATCATGTTTAGGACTTTGCTCATGAGAGGCAAGTTTTTCGCAAAATTGCCAAAATCCATCTTAGCTTCGTCCAATGGTTGTGAAACTTGGTGATCATGTAGTTGAGATCGATACGAAGCCGTAGAGTATCTAACTTGCTCATTTGGACATGTGTAGCTTTCTTTGTTGAATTTTGTCTATTTGAGAAGCTCCAGGTTGAAAGTTTTGCATTTTTGGCTTGATTCATGCATTGCCAACAAGGGGGAGAAGTTTGAGCTTGAAATGGCTTACTGGACGCATTTAGAAGGTTGTCAGGTGGTTTCGAGCCATTTCTGGGCTCTGTTGTTCACCTGTCTGACCGGTGGTGAGCACCGATCTGACCGGTGTGAGTGCTGGTCCTGTGCACATGTTAGGCACCGGTCTGACCGGTGGTGATGACCGGTCTGACCGGTGTGAGCTAAAATTGCTGCAGCTGTACAGTTTTCAGCTGGTTTGCATGCATTTGTCCAGGGGGAGGTGCATTGGTTCTGGGGGAGCTTGCATGCGTGCAAGGGGAGCTCTTTGTGGTTTTTCGAGCTTTGTTTTGGTGGTTTGCGCTCTTTGTTTGAGCTTTGTTTTGTCTCGGTTGTGTCGAGCCGTTGCCCTTGCCTAAGGGGTCCGAGACTTGTCTTCTTCAAGTGATCTTGCTCTTTGCCTTTATTTGGCTTTCGATCGCTTGTTGGAGTTTCTTTTTGTTCGTTTCTTTTCTTTTTCTTTTCTCTCTTGTTACTTTCGTGTGGGTGTTGTCAATGCACTCATCAAGGGGGAGATTGAGGACCATGTGTGGTTCGAGGACCGGTGGATGGTCGCTTTCTTGTGTGATGAGTGATTGACAACGTTGTGTGGACTGATTCTTGGCTAAGTATTGCAGGTGCAGGTTGAGGCTTGACTGGTGTTGGTGCAGGTGAAGAACAAGTGCAAAAGGTCGTCGCCGGTGAGGCCTCCAGGTGTGGAGAAGACAAGTAGGCTTCGTTCGAGGGACCCGGTGGCCAGCGGGGTCAAGTGCGGGCTGCATGGTGGCATGAACAGCAAGATGAAGTCATAGACGGTTTCTTGGTTGAGCCTCAAAACCAAGGTCGAGCCGGGACTACGTGGGAGCCGAGTCATGAGTGGAGATTGGCGGAGGCTACACCGAGTTCGTGGAGTTTCCGGTGGTTCACCAAAAAACCACTGGGTTCCTTCGTTGATCCACAAAGACAAGACCGGAGAACCGAAGACGGAGCTGCAAAGAAGACTGGACCGGCCTCGACCGTGGGTCCGACCGCGTCTGACCGGTGGAGAGCACCGGTCTGACCGGTGTGCGACGACGCAGTCCGGAATCTTCGAAGCGGAGGACACGCGTCGGGATCGCAAGGCTTGCGTCGAGGCTATGCAGGGTGCGGTCGCCGGGCATCCGTCCGATGGAGAAGACATCAAGAATTCCAAATCCGCCCTTGAGGGGCTTGTATCCCTAGTTAGTAGAGAAGGGTATTTTAGACTTTCGGTTGCCTCCATATAACCCAAGAGGTGAGAGGATGGCAGCCTACTCTTGGAACCCTAGCTCATTAGTTTTCCTATTTTCCACCTATTTTCCTTAGGTTTTCTTTAGGACTAGCAAGAAAGTTTCACGGAGAGATCTTGTTGAGAGGGATGGATGATCGGGCGGCTTGCTAGACCTTGTATGAACCTTTGTTTCATGTATAGATAATTCGGCGTGGTTCCTCAAGGGTTGGATGTGTTTTCCCCGGTTGTTCTTGGTGGTGATTTTTGGAGCCCTCTCTTAGTGATTTCTTTGGGTTGTTTTCGGGACTTTTCTCTTGGGGATTTGATGGGGGAAATTTGTAGGGAACCCTTCGTGGTTCTTTGGGCTGTGATTCCCCTCCCAAATCCGTGAGTAAGGGTGCTCGATTTTGGGGTTTCTTGAGTTCTTGGGTTGGAAGTGCTCTCTGCGGAATTTCTTCGATTCCTCCTTTTTGGACGAGTTTTGGTGGGATTAAACTTGGCTATGGACTCCTCATGAGGTGTTCATAATATCCCCAAAGTCTTGTTCAAGTCCGTGGAGCGATTCGGGAGATCGAGATTTGGATTTGGGGGAGTTGACCCGCGGGTGCTGTTCATCCCGAGCTGCCCAGGCTACACCGGTCTGACCGGTACTCTTGACCGGTCTGAACGGTGCGAGCCCTGGTAGTTTTTGCTTGGGTGAACGTCTTGGTGTGTTCGTTGTTGTCCCGTGTTGCTGCTGTTTCGAGTTTGGGTCAGTTTGGTTGTCGGTTGGCCTGTTTGGTGCCTTGGGGGCTTTCAGGCTGCGATCGGTCTGACCGGTGTGTCTCACCGGTCTGACCGGTGTAGAGCCACTTGTGAAAGTTGCTCAGCTTCACCAGCAGGGACCGGTCTGACCGGTGGTGCTCACCGGCCTGACCGGTGTGGGTCTGTGGACTCGAGGTTTGGTTTTCCACTGTGATTCTCGGGTCGGAAGGTTGTGTGTTGGTTCCTAGGTCCAGTGGCACTCCAGTGGCTACGTGGGCTTGGCCAACTTGGGTGGTGAGTCGGAGACGTGTGTTGGAAGCCGTGTTCATCTTGTTGGAGTTTCCATCTCCTTCGAGAAGAATTTTTTATCGGCTCCCATTCACTCCCCCCTCTCTGGTTCGCCGTATCGGTCCTTCACATTTGCTTTCCTATTTTCTCTTCCTATTTTCTTAGGATTTCCATAGGACTATCTTGAGAGCTTCATGGTGATATCTTGTGAGAGGGTTGGATGACCGGGCGGCAAGCTAGACCTTGTATGAACCTGTTTGGTATGGATAGATGATTCAGCGTGGTTCCTCAAGGCTTGGTTGTGTTGTTCCCGCTTGTTCTTTGTTGTGATTTTCGGATCCCTCTCTTGGTGGATTTCTTGGCGTGTTTTCGGGATCTTTCTCTTGGGGATTTAGTGGGGGATGTACGTGTGAACCCTTCGTGGTTCTTTTCCCTTTGATTCCCCTCCCAAATCCGTGAGTAAAGGTGCTCGATTTTGGGGTTTTTGGCGTTCTAGGGTTAGAGAAGTTCTTGGCGGGATTTCTTTGATTGCTCTTGATTTGGCAAGTTTTGGTGGACAAAAACTTGGCTATGGACTCCACATGAGGTGTTCCTACTATCCCCAAAGTCTTGCGCAAATCCGTGGAACGATTCGGGAGATCGGGAGTTGGATTTGGGGGAGTTGACCCGCAAGTGTTCATCATCCCGACGAGCTCAGGTCACACCGGTCTGACCGGTGCCTCTCACCGGTCTGACCAGTGCAGACCCCTGTTGGATTTTGCTCAGGTGAACGTTTGGGGTGAGTTCGCTGTTGTCCCATGTTGATGCTGTTTCGAGTTTGGGTCGGTTTGGAGCTCGGTAGGCCTATTTGGTGCTTTCGGGCTTTCTGGTCTGGACCGGTCTGACCGGTGTGTTGCACCGGTCTGACTGGTGTAGAGCTGTTCTGTGGAAGTCGCCAGTTTTCACCAGCAGGGACCGGTCCGACCGGTGGTGCTCACCGGTCTGACCGGTGTAGGTTAGTAAGGCTCGAGTTTTGTGTTCCGCTGCGTTCTCGGGTGTGTGACGTTGGGAGTTGGCTCTTAGGTCTAGTGGCACTCCAGTGGCTGCGTGGGCTTGGCTAATTTGGGTAGTAAGTCGGAGACGTGTGTTAGAAGCCGTGTTCATCTCATTGGAGCTTACGTCTCCTTCGAGAAGAAATTTTTACCGGCTCCCATTCACTTCCCCCTCTCCGGTTCGCCATATCGGTCCTTCAGCTTCAGCACTGGATGAACCGACAGTGGGGGCAGCGGTTCATCCGACAGTCTCGAAGATGTGGACAATAAGGTTTTGGCTTAGAGTCCTTCAGCACCGGATGATCCGACGCACCGTTGGTGTATAGCGTCAAAGGAGTTTTGTCAGCAGATCTTCAACGGCTAAGTGACGTGGAGGGTACCAGATGAACCGACGCCTAGAAAAAGCATAGTATCGGTTCATCCAATGCTACCTTTTTCAGTGGTCGTTAGCCAATGGCTCTTTGGATGCCTTGGGATATTTATACCCCCTCCACTCACCTATTTGAGGCTGCTAGATTTTGTGGAATTGCAGAGGAGTTCAAGACACCTACAAGATCATATCCAATCCATCCAAGTGCTTAATTCCTCATCCTTAGACTTGCATATGCTTAGTGTATGTGTTTCGTGCTAGGAATGACTTAGATCCGAGTGAGTGCAAGGTTGTGCCAACCTTGTGAGGTGATTCTTGAATGAATAAAGGTGTACAAGGTTCGCCGGAAGCCTTGGGGCCTAAGTGGCTCACCGACAATCGTCATCGACCCTCCGGCCTTGTGTGGAGTGGCGAGGACACTTTTTGCAGGGGACGTGGAGACCCTCTTCCTTGGTGGAGAAGCTCCTTAGTGGAGGCGGCATCAATGTGACCAAGGGAGCTTGGCAAGTGCCTTAGTGGCTAGCCTTTGTGGCGAGTCAAGTGGTGCTCTTGGGAGAGACTTAGTGACCGGGAAGCAATACTCTTGTTTGAGTGCTTCAACAACGTGGACTAGGGGTGGCTTAGTGCCTACCGATACCATGGAATAAATTGTGTATCAAGAATTTGCTTCCTCTCACACCCTTTACGTTTCCGCATTTACTCTATCGCAATCTTTGCTTGTCTTTACTTTTCTTGAGTAGTATCTTGCTAGGATTGGCTATAGGTTGCAAACCTTGTTTTGGGATGGGAGTTTCACACTAGAACAACCTTAGTTTACATTGAGAAAAAGTAGTGAAGCCATAGGTTAAGGCTTTTAGATTGCCTAATTCACCCCTTCCCCCTATTAGGCTATGAGCATCCGATTCCTTATAGTCTCTCCATCATCCAGGAATTCCTCCTTAAGTGAATGCTTCTGATTGTGGATCTTGTTTGCATCACTCTTCTTCTTGGTTCATAGGGAATTCTTCTCTCTCACGTGTCTTGCTCCATCACTAGTGAGTTCATCTCGACCTCTCCCAAACTTGTCTCCGAGTTTATTCTGCAGAAGTTAGTCCAGAAAATATACCATTGTCTACACAAGCAATTCTAGTTCAGTAACCAAACGAGACTCCATGCCTAATCAGATTAAGGAAGGCTATTTAACCTAAGCACCACGCATAATTTAAAAGCCAATGGAAGTATGTGCGTACTTCCAAACCAAAGCTTACTATGGTAGACAAAAGGTAACATGAAAGCATATAGAGATTTACTCAAACAAAGACGGTAGAGCATGATCAGTTTTTTAATAGAGTGAGCATGCAATAAAGGTAAAGATAAACAAGCTAGCACAACAACATGACAAGAGATGTTTCTATGCACATGATTCAATGTTGCTTAACGACTGGTTGGACATACGTTGTATTGTTATCCTTCGTTCTCTTTGCTCCAAACCTGGAATGGTTAGTGACAAGAATACCTGAAGTAATATTTTTATAACTATACCTCTATGCTCACTACGCAGGGGTATAAGCAAGTCTTATAGAATTTTTCCCTAGCGTGCTTGTTTTTGGACAAAAAGCTCATCCTTGGGAAACCTTCAAACTATGGTTCAAGATGGTGAAGTGGTTTACCTTATATTGCTAATCTCAAGATTTCAAGCCTTTTTTGAACAAAAAGACTGTAGGGGAGTTCCCCACAACTAATATATTGAGCCAAAAAAACAGAGGAGTTATTTACAAGATGTGGGGGAGGGGGAGGGGGGGGGGAGTTTACAACCTGAGGTACTAAGTTAATATCTCTAACCAATGAGCAAAAATAGGGCGTTTGGCCTCAACAACTCTCACGAGTTGGACGGTAACCTCGCTTCTAAAATTTCTATGCCAAGTGTTGAAAGAAACAACACCATTATCAAAAATTATTGAGTTCTAAAGTTTCCAAAACTCCCAAGAAGCCAAGGTGAGGATGAACGACAATACGGCGAACCAGAGAGGGGGGAGTGAATGGGAGCCGATAAAAACTCTTCTCGAATGAGATAGAGGCTCCAACAAGATGAACACGGCTTCCAACACACGTCTCTGACTCAACTACCCAACTTGGTCAAGACCACGTAGCCACTGGAGTGCTACTGATCCTAGGAACCAACAATCTTCCGAGACAAAACTGACCAACACACACAGCGAAAACCTGCAGTACTTGCTACCTGTGCTACACCGGTCAGACAGATGGCCTGCGCCGGTCAAACCGGTGACACCAGTCAGACCGGTGGATAGAGCCGGTCAGGCCGGTGGCTACAGCAGCCGCACAACAAATGTTCCAGAGAGCCTCAGCGACTTCTCTAGGCCCTGGAATTAGTACACCCTCAAAACACATCCTGCACGGAAGAGAAACCCTACACAAAGCCAACGAAAACACCTGCAAACTACCAAGAGTTGACCAGATACAACACAACCCAAAGACACGGATTCAGCAGCTCACCCGAGGCAAATCCCACAAAGGGCTCACACCGGTCAGATTGGTCAAGAGCACCGGTCAGACCGGTGTAACCTGGGCAGCACGGGATGAACCGAACCCACGAGTCAACTCCTCCAAATCCAACTCCCGATCTCCTGATTCACTCCACGAATTCAAAGAAGACTTTGGGGATAGTAGAAACACCTCATGGGCACTCCATTGCCAAGTTACGGTCCACTAAAACTCGTTGAATCAAGAGGAATCGAAGGACTTCCGCCAAGAACACCACAAATCCTAGGACAACGGAAACCCCAAAATCAAGCCCTTTTTCTCACGGACTTTGAGAGGGAATCAAAGGGAAAAGAACCACGAAGGATTCATGTATACATCCCCCAACAAATCCCCAAGAAAATAGCCTCGAAATCTCTCCAAGAAAATCACTAAGAAAAGGCTCCAAAATTGACCAAAAAGGAAAAACGGGAAGAACTCAAACAAGCCTTGAGGAACCACGCCGAATAATCTATACAAATATGAAGGTTCATATAAGGTCTAGCTTTCGCCCGATCATCCTACAATCACATAGAATCTCACCATGAAGCTCTCAATCTAGTCATAGAAATTCCAAGGAAAATGGAAAAGGAAAATAGCAAAACAAAATGAGCTAGGGTTCCCAGAGTTGGCTGCCATGCTCTCCCCTCTTGGGTTATATGGAGGCAACCGAAAGTCTAAAATACCCTTACTAGCTAATTAGGGATACATGCCCCTCGAAGGCGAATTCGAAAGTCTTTGTCATCGCTCCATTGTACGGATGCCCAGCGACTGCAAACTTGCTTAGCCTCGACGCAAGTCCTGCGATCCCAACGCGTGTCCTCCGCTTCAAAGTCTCCAGACTGCATCCTCGCCCATCGGTCAGACCCACCGGTTTTCTTGTGAACCACTGAAAACCCCGCGAATTCGGTCTTCGGTTCTTCGGTCTGCTGCAACTCCATCTTCAGTTCTTCGGTCTTGGCTTTGTGGATCAACCAAGCAACCCAGTGGTTTTCTGGTGAACCACTGAAAACCCCGCGAACTCGGTCTAGCATCCGCCAATCCCCACTCACGATTTGGCTCTCACGTAGTCCCGACTTGACCTTGGTTTTGAGGCTCAACCAAGAAACAATCCATGACATCATCTTGCCGTTCTTGCCACCATGCGGCCCGCACCTGACTCAGCTAGGCACCGGGTCCCTCGAATGAAGCCTACTTGTCTTCTCCACACTTGGAGGCCTCACCAGCAATGATCTTCCGCACTTATTCTTCACCTGCACCAACACCAGTCAAGCCGCAACCTGCACCTGCAATACTTAGCCAAGATTCAGTCCACCCAACGTTGTCAATCACTCATCACACCAGGAAGCGATCATCCATTGGTCATCGAACCACACATGGTCCTCAATCTCACCCTTGATGAGTGCATTGACAACACACACATATATTAAGCTGAGAGAAAAGAAAAAGAAAAGAAACAAATAAAAAGAAACTCCAACAGGCGATGGAAAGCCAAATAAAGGCAATGTGCAAGATCACTTGAAGAAGACAAGTCTCGGACCTCTTAGGCAAGGGCAACGACTCGACACATCCGAGACAAAACTATGCTCAAGCAAAGAGCACAAACCACCAAACCAAAGCTCGAAAACCACAAAAAGCTCCCCTTGCACACATGCAAGCTCCCCCTGAACCAATGCAACTCCGCCTGGACGAATGCATGCAAACCACTTGATGAAAACAGAGCAACTGCATCAGCTGAGCTCTGACCAATCAGACAGGTGACCACCACCAGTCAGACCAGTGCTCAACATATGAACAAGACTAGCCCTCTGACCGGTTAGACCAGTGACCAAGACCGGTCAGACCGCTGACACACAAAGCCCAGAAATGGCTTGAAACCACTTGAAAACCTTCCAAATGCATTCAGTAGCCCAAAACATGCTCAAACTTCTCCTCCTTATTGACAATGCATGAATCAAGCCCAAAATGCAAAAAATGCAACCTACAGCTTCTCAAATAGACAAAATTCAACATAGGATGCTACACATGTCCAAATGACAAAGTTAGATACTCTATAGCTTCATATTGACATCAACTACATGATCACCAAATTTCACAACCATTGGACGAAGCTAAGATGGAATTGAGCAATTTTGCGAAAAATTACTCTCTCATGAGCAATGTCCTAAACATGAGCAAAACATGTCAAAATGGCAAAGCCACACAAACTTTAGGCTAGGATAACCATTCTAATCATAAGACCACCACAAACAACCACAAGCACCTCATGTCATGTCAAAGCCACCGAGGCATTTGAACAAGATGTCCACCGTAAGACTGGAAGACTCGTGCATTCTTATTCTCGCTTTGAAAAGGCTTCTATCTTTTGGCAACCTTCAGGCGATATCTTTTTCAACTTAATGAGGAATCGGTTGCTCTAGCCCTTCAATCTTGTCTGGGTGGATTTGCAGAATCCTTTCGGGTTTCCTACTAGAGTCATAATCACTTCAGGTTCACTGTCTTTTGCAAGGCTGTAGGCTTTGCCATCTATAAACTGCGCAGATTCATTGGAGCTTCTTTTGATCTTTATTTTCATTTTTGGAGTAATGGTGCCCCTCACTGGGAGCGTGAGAAAAGTCTTTGGGAGGCAGAAGAAGCCAAGCAATGGTCTAAGGTCCTCTCAAAGAATCAAAAGAGATATGCTTCTAAGCCTTCTTCTTCTGCCAAGATTATCAAGAAACGAGTTCGCTTTGCTGGAAGCATTGTGCAAGCCTCTCCAGTTATCAAATCGAAGCCTTATGGTTTTCCTCAGTCTATTAAAATTGGCAATTTTGACGTCAAGCTTCCTTGCTTTAATTCAGAAGTTCCACAAATTCATAGAGTTCTTAAGAAATCTTTTGATGAGGTTTCATCTGTTCAGCAACAAGGTGATCAGGCTATTAAGGATCATGAGGAACATGAGAAGATTCAAAGGCTTTTAGCCCGGCAGCGTTCCCAAAGCTCTCATATTTCCAAAGCTCCACATTCACCTTCTCCTACTATGTTTAATTCCTTTTTTGGAGAAATTAATCGGTTTCGGCGCTTGGGAGGTTGTGCTCGCTGTCTGGAATTAAATCACTTTGGGAGTAATTGTTCCTCCCCTCCAAGATGTGCAGTGTGCTTTAAGAGCGGTCACAAATTTATATTCTGTGAAACCAGAAGTAGGCCAAGGGTTTTTTGGAGGCCCAAGGTGCGTGAGAACCAGCCCAGCCTAGCAGCTCAGGCGTCGGGTATAGAATATCAAGAGACAGGGTCCTACAGGGTTTCTCCCCCAAATTCGCGAACTCCAGAAAACTCCAACCTCTGTCCAGTTTCTCCCGCCTTGGAGTCTGTGCCCCTCTACTGCAATCCCCCTTCCCAGGAAGCTCTGCCGGAGGCGGAGATGGCAAACTTTGCTGTTGATCCTGCTCCATTTGTTCTAGAGGGCCTGGAGATTGAAGATTGGGCGCGCCCGGCTCGCGGTCGGATTGTCATTAATGGTAATCCGCCGCATCGCCATGTCGAGTACGCTAGCATCTCCCTCTTCCCCCCCCCCCCCCTCGCCGAATCAGCTCCATGAGGCCATGAAGAAGTTGTGGTATTTCTAGAACAAGAACAGCATGCGGTTATTCGTTCTTGTTGCCTGTCTCCTCTGGGGCTATGTCTTGTGCAATTCTCTTCCTCATTGGAAAGGCAAGTTATGATCAGTCGCAGCCCAATGCAACTTGATGAACTGCGGGAAATCGAGGTTGTTGAGCATGATAGGGGGGTAAATTTTCGCAGCTGTCCTTTCACTCGGATTATGTTTCTGCCTTTCCCTTGGATTTTCAAACCAGAGAAATTATCACTCAAGCTGTGGGTTTGTTTGGATCAGTGATTAAATGGATAGATAATGCCAGATGCCGCTCTCGTCTTGTTCTCAAATGCATGGTCACCCTTGTTAGCAGAATCCCTAGAAGCATTGTCATTAGTGAAGGAAATCCCATGGGTGATTAAGGGAACAGTTGGACTGTTCCTGTTTTTGTCTTAAACAGTGTTCAGAATGATGTCATGGCTGGGTATGAAGACCCAATTCCGGGAAATGGTAATCCTCACCCTGAGCACCCCAGCAGAATGAAGCTAATGGTAATGGCGACTAGTTTCCTGGGATTTTCGAGGCTGTCCAAGACGTAGATGAAGTGCACTAAGAGAACGTGAACCAAGGATGGGAGCTTCCCCCTCCTCCCCCGCCACAAGTCAATCTTGAAGGGTGGGCTCAGTGGCCTGAGCCTCAGTTTGAAGGAATTGACGAAAATGAGGTGAACTTGGTTAACAATTTAGCTGACGCTACTGTTGCTAATGCTGTAGCAAATGGTGTGATGCAGCATCCTGAAATGCCTCAAGATAGCCATTCTGTAAGCAGTGATGTCTAGGCTTTCTTCAGAGCTCAAGGTCCTCCTGTCACGCTTGAGCTTCCTACACCCAACGATCCCTCTGCAAACAGAATTGTCTCGGTTGTAGGTGGCAATGATATTGTTTTTGAGGATGACAGTGCCATCAGACAGTTAGCAGCAAGATTTGGTATTCACCAGTGCTATGGACCCTCCCCATCTGTGGCTATGCTTGTCCAAGACCTTGCTTCCTATGCTAAGTCGCTCCTTGCCTCATTGCCAATGAAGGAACCTCTTCCAGCTTAGCCCTGGAACTTTGTCCCGGCCGCCTCATTTGCTGAAACCTGGTTCTTTTGTGTGGACAATCCTGCCTGGGGTAACAATGCGGAAGCCTCTTCATCTAGTGGAGCTAGAAGGCCTAGACTGGAACTCATCAGTTCTTCTCATTCGGTATGTGCCCCCAACCAGTTGAACCCTGAAACTTCTCCGGAGCACATCAATACACCGGTGCCAATCAGTCAAATAAACCCTGATCAGGAAGCTTCTGATGGCTGTGTGGTGGACATGGATCTAGACTCCCCCACTCGATTTGTTTTAGAAGTTATTTCTAGTCCTTCTACTGCCAAGAAGCGGAGGGGAAGGCATCACACTCCTATTGTGGATGATGAGGTACGTAGAAGTGCCAGACTTAGAAACGTAGCTCCTCAGGATCACATTCAGCTTGATGGTGAACCAAGAAGAAGGAAAGGTGCCACAAAGAAATCTGTGTCCTTCTCCTCAGTCACTGACCTAAAGAAAGCCATTGTCAGCCGTAGTCTTGATGAAGCTCACACTGAGTTCGAAGTTGCCCCTATTCAAGCTTCAACCTTGGCTGACTTTGGTACCTCTTTCTGTGGCATTCCTCCTTCGGAGTTGAGCCTTGCCACTTTGCTTCATGAAGAGGAAGATCAATGATCAGTGACAATAGGACTTCCTTTAGCTCCCGGTGGTATTTTGTTTGCTTTTGCACAGGGTGGTATTTTGAACTTGGCTGTTACTTTGTGTATCCCCGGTTGCTGATGAAAATTTGGTTGCCTGTTATGGCTCTCTGTGGTGGCTGTGCCCCACAAGCTTTTGATTTCTGCTCTTCCTTTTGTTTATAATGATTAATCGTGCTTGGAATGTATTATGCTGGAACATCTGTGGTTTAAATGACAAGGATAAGTGGGATTCTATTATAAATAAGATTGAGGAAAGTTGTGCTAACATTTTCTGTCTACAAGAAACTAAAAGAGAGGCTTTTGATTTGCAGTTTATTCGTAATTTTGCTCCTAAAAGATTCGACAACTTTGAATTCAGCCCCTCTGTTTGGGCTTCTGGGGGCATTATTGTCTGTTGGGCCTCCAATCACTTCTCTGGGAGTACTGTTGAGAAGCATCCTTTTGCAATCAATCTCAAAATTCTTTCCATCCACTCCCAAAATTCTTGGAATCTTGTTGTGGTGTATGGTCCTTGTAGACAGCCTGCTAGAGATCAGTTTGTTCAATGGCTTCTTAACCTGCAAATTGAAGATGATGAGCTCTGGTTGCTTATGAGGGATTTTAATTTTTATAGATATGCTGAAAACCGTAATAAAGTTGGGGGTAATTTTCAGGACACACTAATCTTCAATAATATTATAAGTCACTTGGGCCTTATGGAATTGCCTTTAAAGGGTAGAAGCTATACTTGGAGTAATATGCAAGGTGCCCCTCTCCTTGAGCAAATTGATTGGTTTTTCACCTTTGTTGCTTGGACTGGTGTCTTTCCCTTTTCGGTGGTCCTTCCTCTTGCTAGGATAACGTCTGATCACTTGCCTTGTAGAGTCCAGATTGGCACTAACATCCCCAAGGCTAATATGTTTAGATTTGAACATTTTTGGCTTCACCATCCTGAATGCTTGGAGCAAATAAATACTATTTGGCTTACCCCTGTCAATGTCTGCAACAGTGCACATGCTATTAGTGCCAAATTCAAACTTCTTCGCAGAACCCTCAAGCTGTGGTCCAAGAACCTTTACAATTTATCAAGGCTTATTGCAAATTGTAATATGACAGTTGCTTTCTTTGATAGATTGGAAGAAATCAGAACTCTGTACTCCAGTGAATTAATGTTTAGAGATATCATCAAGGAGCACATCAGATCTCTTCTGAGAATGCAAAATCAATACTGGAAATAGAGATTCACTCAGAGAATTATGCAGTTTGGTGATGAGAACACTAAATTCTTTCACTCCATGGCCACCGAGAGATATAGGAGGAATGGCATTTCCCAAATTGTTGATGGCTCTGGAAGAATGGTTCAGGATCATGGGGAATTAAGTTCCATCTTATGGCAAGAATTCAAAAGGAGGTTGGGCTCCTCTGTGGGGGTTACCATGCAATTTGATCTTCAGGATTTAGTCCAGACGCTCCCCAATTTTGAGTTTTTGTGTCTCCCCTTTTCCCTTAAGGAAATTGATGAGGTCATCCTTGATCTGCCTACTGATAAGACCCCTAGTCCGGATGGGTTTAATAATCTCTTCTTTAAGAAATCCTGGCACATCATTAGGGGGACCTGTACAATCTATGCCAGGACTTCTTTCATCATTAGGCTGACCTTAAGAGTATCAATCATTCCTATATTACCTTGGTCCCCAAGAAAGATAATCCTGAAACTGTGAATGATTTTAGGCCAATTTCACTTTTAAACTCATCAATTAAAATAATCTCAAAGTTGCTTGCCAACAGACTTCAGTCTATTGCCTTAAAAGTTGTCCATGAAAACCAATATGGATTCATTAAAGGTAGAACGATTCAAGACTGTCTTGGATGGGCTTTTGAATTTCTCCATCAATGTCACCACTCTAGGAGGGAGATTATTGAAAAAGCCTTTGATCTGGTTGAGCACTCCACTGTTTTGGAAATTCTTCATGCTAAAGGTTTCCCCCTGAAATGGTTGAGGTGGATTGAGGAGCTGTTGTCCATTGCCACTTCCTCGGTACTTCTTAATGGCACTGCTGGAGAGGAATTTAAATGTACCAGAGGTGTTAGGCAGGAAGATCCTCTCTCCCCACTTCTTTTTGCAATTGTTGCTAACCTCCTTCAATGTGTCATCAACAGGGAGTTTAATCTTGGCAATCTTTTGCCCCCTTTCCCCCAAAGAACTGATGCCCCCTTCCCAATTATTCAGTATGCTGATGACGCCATCCTCATTATGCAAGCCGATGAGAATCAGTTGGCCCTGCTAAAAGGAATTTTGCACAACATTACCCTCTCTAGTGGACTTGTAGTAAATTATCACAAATCCTGTCTTGTTCCAATTAATGTTTCTCCTGAGAAGGCTTGCTCCCTGGCTCAAGTTTTTGGATGTGTGGTGGGCTCTTTCCCCTTTACCTATCTTGGTCTCCCTCTGGGCCTGACTAAGCCTCAAGTGAAGGATTATGTCCCTCTAATTTGTAGAATTGAAAGAAGGTTCTGGGCTACTTCCCGCTCCTCTCCTATGCTTTGGAAGGTCATAGCTTAGTCAACTCGGTCATCTCATCTCTTCCCACTTATTACATGTGTTCTCTGAAACTTCCCCTCACTGTTATTGAGATTATTGATAAACACAGGAAAAACTGTCTCTGGAGAGGCAAGGATTTCAACAGTAAAAGATACAATCTTGCTGCTTGGGATCTGGTCAGGAAACCTAAAGATAAAGGCGGGCTTGGAGTTATCAATTTAAGTATACAGAATGATGCTCTTCTTCTCAAGTAGCTGCATAAGTTTTATAGTAAGGCAGATATTCAATGGGTTGCTTTCATCTGGCAGAAATACTACAGCAACACTATTCCTCATCTGACAAGAGAAAAGGGCTCCTTCTGGTGGAAGGACATCTTTCGGCTTCACTCTCAGTACAGAGGTGTTGCCATTTGCAAGTCATCCATTCTGAGAAGTTTCCTCACCTGCTGCATTTTGCTCGAGATCCTACCATTTCACTGTTCACCTTGAGGACGTCTGTCAATCTGTTGAACTGTTTTAGAATCCCCATGACCAGAGCTGCATACAATGAGTTTCTTGATTTACAGGTTTTTCTGAATAACCTTCCCCCCATCAACCCTAATTCCAAAGACTCCTTGCACTTTATTTGGGGGCAGCGTAGGTTTCTGAGTTGTCACTTTTATCATTATCAGTTCAGAGAGCTCAGGCCTAGTAGGGCGATTCTTGGTATATGGAAAACCAAGTGCATCCCGAAGATCAAGTTTTTTGCCTGGTTACTTCTCAATGATAGGTTGAATACAAGGAACATCTTGAAAAGGAGAAGGAAAGTGCTGGATGAAGGATACAACTGTGTAATGTGTCACAATAGTGAAGAAGAAACTTCTGCCCATCTCTTCTTTAGCTGTCCTGCTGCTGCCTGCAGATGGTTTGCTTTGGGAATTGTTTGGGAGGAGAATTTAAGTGTTCACCAGAAGATCTTGCAAGCAAGACTTGATTTCGGGCAACCTTTCTTCATGGAAATTTTTATGATTGGTGCCTGGTGTATTTGGAAACAGAGAAATGATGTCATTTTTGAAGGCAAGCCTCCACTCCTTGCTGCTTGGAAGGCCATTTTCAAAGCACTTGTTTTGGATCATGTCTGTAGAATCAAGTCAAATCTTCATTCCTCGATCAAGCTCTGGTTTCGTGCTCTGTAACTTTCCCTGTAGTGCTGCTTTGCTGTTATACTGCTCCCTCTTCTCTCTGCTTCAGCTCTGTAATTTTTTGTTTTCTTAACTAGTCCTCCTTGCTGCCTAACCACTGGTTGGGCCGGCTGTAAGTCCTTCTTTGTAACTGTTTTTCCTCTATTTTAATCTTATTGCCGGGGGGGGGGCATTGCCCCACAGTTTTCGTTCAAAAAAAGCCACCGAGCCATGTGCCTACTTCTATATATGAGACTTCTCATTGTTAGGCATCATGCAACAGTTTAGCACCCAAAGCAAATTAAATTTAGCACATATGATATGGGAGCACATTTTCCAAGTATTTTACATTTCATTTTCAGATTCATATTTGGTACACGAAATGTCTTTGCGACAAAAAGGAACTTATGCCCCTCCACAAGATAAAGCAAGAGGGCTAAACATTCATGATGGGAAATGAGCCTTTGGCCTCATATGATCAAAATAAGCTATTCAACCACAAATTAGGCATAGCCAAGCCACTAAAACATGTCAAGATCATATAAAGACATTTACTCACAAGAGAACATACATGTGACATTTTTTCAAAAAACATAGCCATCAACCATGGATATGAACCAAGATTATCAAGAGCTAAGCCAGACTAACCATACCGTACCAGAGAAGCTCAGAAAGACATAAATATCATTCCATGGTGAACAATGTATATAGGAGAAGCTTTTCCTACCCAAGGCATACGATGCAAAAAGCATACAATCTAAGATAAAAGGATGCCTATACATCATGTTACATATGCTATGCCAAATGCAAGAAGTGCACAAAGGAAAGCTATACATATGCTACAAAGGAGCTCCCACACACCCAACTCAAGAAATCAAACAATCACCAAGCTTCTCCCGCAAACGAGTGCAAGTTTCTTGATCTAGGGGTTTGGTGGAAATATCGGCTAGTTGGTCATGTGTGGGTACATGGATCAAGGCTATCTTCCCTTTCTTTACATTGTCTCTCAGAAAGTTATATCTCACTTCTATGTGCTTGGTTTTGGAATAGAGCACTGGGTTCATTGCAACACTTATGGCACGGTGCTGTCACATCGAAGTGGAACATGAGTATACTCTTCACCAAAGTCACTCATGGTGTATGTGATCCAAAGGAGCTGAGAGCAACAACTAGCTACAGCAACATACTCTGCTTCGGTAGTGGATTGAGCAACACTCGACTGTTTGTGGGAAGACCAAGACACCAATGAAGATCCCAAAAACTGGCAAGTCCCAGAAGTGGACTTCCTATCCAACCGACACCCAAAAAAATCTCTGTCTGAAAAACCATGAAAAGCCAAAGAATAAGATGCGGACTACCAAAGGCCGAAGTCGGGAGTGTGACGCAAGTACCTGAATATGCACTTGACCGCTTGCCAATGCGAAGTCCTTGGAGACGCTTGAAAATGAGCGCACAGACATACCGAGAACTGGATGTCCGGCCTCGTCGCCGTCAAGTAGAAGAGTGACCCGATCATGCTTCGGTACTCCTTCAGGTCCACGTGTTCACCTTCCTCATCCGCATCAAGAGTTGTATTCGTACTCATAGGCGTCGCCATGGCCTTGGAATCCTCGATCTTGAATTTCCTCACAATGTCCTTGGTGTACTTAGCTTGGTGCACAATTGTTACTTCCTTTGATTGCTTGATTTGTAGCCTAAGGAAGAACTGCAACTCACCCATCATGCTCATCTCAAATTCCCTGCTCATGTCCTCTGCAAACCTTGCAACAAGAGAGTTAGATGAGCCACCAAAGTTAATATCATCCACGTACACCTGCATAATCAGGATATCTCTACCCTGCCTGAGTAAAAACAAGGTCTGATCGACCTTCCCCATCTCAAAACCTCTCTCAAACAGGAACCCCCTCAACCTACCATACTAAGATCTAGGTGCCTGCTTCAACCCATACAGCGCCTTCCTCAACTTGTACACCCGGTGGGGGTACTTCTCACTCTAAAACCCCGGTGGTTGCCTCACATACACTTCTTTCTCCAACACACCATTCAAGAACGCACTCTTCACATCCACTTGGTGCAACTTGAACCCTTCAGCCACATAGAAGGCTAGGAGGATCCTAATCGCCTCCAAATGAGCTACAGGAGCAAAGGTCTCCTCGTAGTCGATCCCCTCTTTCTGACTGAACCCCTAAGCAACAAGCCTTGACTTGTTTCTCACAACTTCACCTTTCTCTTCCTCTTTGTTTTTCCACACCCATTTTGTCCCAATCGGCTTACACCCTGGGGGAGGGTCCACCAATTCCCAAACTTGATTCCTCTCAAAGTTCTCCAACTCCTCATGCATCCAATTAACCAAATTATGATTAGATAGTGCGTGTCCAATGTCTTTGGGCTCGAATGTGGCAACAAAAGCAGCATGAGCGAAATGAGAATTGTTTCGAACCCTTGACCGTGTAGTGCATTCATTCACGTCGCCGATGGTCCTTGAAGCTGGGTGATCCACTTGTACTCACCGGGGAGGTTCTCACCTTGATGCTACCTCCCCCTCAATAGTAGCTTCTCCTTGATCTTGGTTTGTCGTCGTAGGTGTGGGAGAGGGGCCGTCCATCACCGTCCTCGAAGTAGTAGGTACATGCTCAGCCGCGGGCGCCACACAGCCATCTTCATCATCTCCATGTTCATGCTCCTCCTCCTAAAAGATCTCCTCGCCAAGTTCATCATCACCTGCACACTCAAAAACAAGCTGACTACGTGGTTGTGTCTCGTCGAAGGTTACCTTGCAAGTCCCCATGATTTGATTAGTTTCAAGATTGAGCACACGATATTCTCTAGAGTGAGATGCATAAACAAAGAAAATACCATCGACCGACCTAGCCTCAAACTTGTCCAACTTCTTCCCTTTTTTAAGGATAAAGCACTTGCAACCAAAGACATAGAAGTGACTCACCTTGGGTGTGCGACCGTGCATCAACATGTAATAGGTTTTCTTCTTATGCACTCTGAGGTAGATCCTGTTCGAAACATAGCATGCGGTATTCACTACCTCAGCCCAGAACCTTCTCGGTGTCCTATGCCCATCAAGCATCGTCCGAGCCATCTCACACAAGTTTCTGTTTTCCTTTCCACAACACCATTTTGAGGAGGCATATACGGACTCAAAAACTGGTGTTCAAGACCCAAGTTATGGCAAAAGGTTTCTAAATGACAGTTTCTGAATTCCGAGGCATTGTCACTACGGATCGCTCGTATGGCATCTCCGTGCCTCTCATTCCTCAACCTCAAGACAAGATTTCGAACAAAACCAAACGTCTCACCTTTCTCCTCAAGAAAGAACACCCACACATACCGAGAGTAGTCGTCCACCACAACAAGGATGTACCACTTCCCACCCGCAGATCGCACATGAGCTAGGCCAACAAGGTCCATATGGAGCAGCTCGCATGGACGCTCAGTCATCACATCAGTGAGAGGAGGGTGAGAAGGGACTACCATCTTGGCATGCCTACACGATGCACAGACCAACTCTTTTTCAAGCCTCAACCATGGCAATCACCGGACCGAATTGAGTTTACTCAAGCGAGACAGAAGATCGAAGCTCAACTGACCCAAATTCCTATGCCACTTCCACAACTCACTCGAAGAACCAACCAAGAAACAACGCTCAACACCAGAAGACTGAGAAAAATCAGCTCCAAACACCTGACCCTCGGGAATGACCATATAGACAAGGTCCCCTCGAGAGTCCAAAATGCGAGAACCACCAGGCCGAAACAACACCTCAAAACCCTCATCCAATAGCTGGGACACAGAAAGAAAATTCTATCCAAGCGATTAAACAAGAGCAACACGCCTGAGAGTGATCTTGTCACTCACCTTAATCTCACCTCCTGATAGAACATGACCTCGCCCATTGTCACCAAAGGTGATGTACCTCTTTGTCACCACCAGGATGAGACTTGAGAAGCACCCCTTATCTCCGATCATATGCCTCGAGCAACCGGAGCCAATCAACCAAATGTTCTTCAAGTCTCCCTCTTGAAATTAAAAAACGAGCACATGAGCGAACAAACGACTCAGCACTAGGGTTAGTACCAAAAGAGTAAAACCATTTGCGAGCAATTTCCTCCAAAGTGGGGTTAGCACAGTCGAAAACATCTCTCCTACCAAAGCTACCTCCACGAACACCACCAAGGTAACCACATGAGGGAACCAACCCTCTCTAACTAGAGGAGGACCAAAACCGTGAAAGGAAGACCGTGGACCGTCCCTCCTCTCCATCTCAAATCTACAACTCCTCCCATTCCCGTATTGAGTACGAGGGGGAGAACACCTAGCAAACTGACCACCTGCAATCTCTCCAGACCAACCACCAGAACCACGACCTCCAGAACCAAACCTAGCATCTGTACGAGCTCGAAACCCAAAATGCTGTCTGGCCAGACCTGCACCGGTCTATCCAGTGTGGCGCACCGGTCTGACAGGTGTAGCCCGGCCAGCAGCAACTCCTGCAGCCTTTCGTACTCCCCAAGATGAAACTGTCCTCACACTCACCTTAACCCTGGGCATCTACACACGAGGCTCATGTAGACCATTGGAAGGGTGGTACTTGTCCTTGTTAGCCCACTCCTTCGCCATTCTCTCCTCACGCTTCCTCTTGATGCAAAACTCACTCTTGTGACCATCTCTCCCGCAATAGTCACAATGGAACTTCACGACCTTAGGCTTGGATTGGGATGGGGCTGCTCACTTGGTTTCTCTCCACTCGCTTCTCCACTGGTTTCTCCTCACTAGGCTTCTCACTCTCTTTCCCAAAGAACACTTTCCCCAAAGTTCTTATGAATTTGATGGGCTTTTGGAAATCATTTGTGGAGTGAGGGAATATGGGTGGATCTGGATTTGTGTCGAGTTTGTTTAGTAGTGGGTTGGGTTTAGGGACATAGGCATTCTTGTGGTGGGTTTTTGGTGGAGCAAGGATATCACCAATCTTTTCTTCTCCCCTACATTATAGGTCTCCATCATCATTCTCAGCAGGGGTTCATGCCCCGACAACCAACCCATCATTTTTCTCAACTCATCATTCTCATCCTGCAGATGATCCATATAATGTGCAAGTTTCATATTCTTCAAAACATGCAATTCACAGGTAGAGCAAGAAGTAGGAATCGGTTCTTTCAGCTTTGCCTCAAGAGAAACAATGTAAGCATGCATCTCATCAATTTTTCCATGCAAAATACGGCTAGAAGTGCAAGCACCTAGCAAAGCAGGTCTAGACTAAAGATCAGCCACTTCAACCCTAAGCACATCTAGTTCCTCACACTTGGAGGCATGCTTTTCCTTAAACAAAGCAAGATCAGCTAGGAAAATAAGACAATCAGCACATTCAACTTCATCAGAAACAATAGGCGAAGCCTTAAGCGAGTCAATTTCAAGTTTAGCATCCAAGTTTTGCGTTTCTAACTCATCCACTCTGGTCTTAGAATCCTCAAGTGAAGCCATAAGCTCTTTCCTCATCTTCTTAGCCTCTCTAAGCATGTCATCACGATTATCAAGCAACAAGCCAAGTCGTTCATTCTCCTAGCGCAAGAAGGCAAGTTCATCACGTACCTCGTCATCAGAATCAGAGTCCGAATCGCTCTGGTTGCTCTTCTTGCTGTCGGAGCAAAGTGCCATGGTGCAGAAGCCGTCTCTAGCGAAGCAGATCAGCCCGCTCAGGTTCTTGGATGACTTCCTGCCCTTGCACCGATCACCTTCATCATCACTGTTGCTCGAGCTCGAGGTGGAGTACGCGGAACTAGAGTCGACATCGCTCGCTCCAACCATCGCTCGGGCGTTGCCTCAGCTCTCCTTCTCCCTCGATCGTCGCTCCTCCTTGTGCTTGTGCTAGTGATCCCGCCTCGATCAGTACTTGCCATCCGTCTTCGACTTGTGCTTGTAGGTGTCCTTGCTCTCGACCTTCTCGGGGCAGTCGGCGACAAAGTGTCCCGGCTTGCCGCACTAGAAGCATGCCCTCGTGTTCCTCCTCATGTTCACCCAGTTCTCGTGCAACCTCTCGAACCGCCTCGCCAGCAGCGCCAACTCGTCCTCTCCAGGTGCGTCGAACTCCTCATCTGGTACAGACATCTGGTGGATGGGTTAGCGTTAGACTTTCCTTTCAAGCCACCGATGTGGGCAAGACTATGAGAGTTAGTCGGGCCATCAATCTTGGTTGTCATGCCCCGATCCATCTCAGCCAACTTGAGCTTCAAGAACAGCTCGTTCACAGTCAAAGTGTCATACTTCTCTGACTCCACAATGGCCTCGAACTTTCTGCCCCAAACCGTACGATCCGACAAGTGTAAGAGCTTGATGGCTCTATCATGATCATCGTACGGGAGCACGTCCACATTGGCCCTCATGTTGTTCACCACAACCGTAAACCTTAGAAACAAGGCATAGATGGACTCACCAGGGAGATAAGTGAAGTTCTCGTACTCTCTCTAGTAAGCCACATACATCCAAGCCTGAACTTGAGCATTTCCAACATGAGCTTCCTTCAACACCGTCCAAATTCTACAAGCCAAGTTCTCCGTGTGCACCCGATCGAATTCAGGTTGACACAGAGCACGAGACAAGTAGTCGACCGCCTTGTTGTTGGCGTCGAACATATCCCTCGATCCTGTAGCAAGGAAGTTCATCGGCTGGACATAGCCTGTGTCCACCAAGACATCCCAAAGGATCTGACCCTTTCCGCGGAGGAACGCCGCCATCTGCTTATTCCACATCTGGTAGTTTTTGCCATCTATGTGTGGAGGCCCCGAACCTCGTTCCTGGTACGCCATCCTTGGATCTTAGACTGGTTAGAGTCAATCAAGACCCGTAACCGGCTCTGATACCATTTGAAGGACCGATACGGCGAACTAGAGAGGGGGGAGTGAATGGGAACCGATAAAAATTCTTCTTGAAGGTGACGCCGGTGAGACCGGTGGACAGAGCCGGTCAGACCGGTGGCTTCAGCAGCCACACAACAAATGTTCTAGAGAGACTTAGTGACTTCTCTAGGCCCTAGAACAAGTACACCCTCAAAACACAACCTGCACGGAAGAAAAACTTTACACAAAGCCAACTAAAACACCTCCAAAACTACCAAGAACTGACTAGAAACAACACAACCCAAAGACACAAGGATTCAGCAACTCACCTGAGGCAAATCCCACAACAGGCTCACACCGGTCAGACCGGTCAAGAGCGCCGGTCTGACCAGTGTAACCTGGGCAGCACGGGATGAACTGAACCCGCGAGCAAACTCCTCCAAATCCACCCCCCGATCTCCCGATTCGCTCCACGGATTAGAACAAGACTTTGGGGATAGTAGGAACACCTCATGGGCACTCCGGTTCCAAGTTATGGTCCACCAAAACTCATTGAATCAAGAGAAATCGAAGGATTTCCGCCAAGAACACCACAAATCCTAGGACAACGAAAAGCCCAAAATCGAGCCTCTTTTCTCACGAATATGGAGAGGGAATCAAAGGGAAAAGAACCACGAAGTGTTCATGTATACATCCCCCAACAAATCCCCAAGAAAACAGCCTCGAAATCTCTCCAAGCATATCACCAAGAAAAGGCTCCGAAATTCACCAAAAAGGAAAAACGGGGAGAACTCTAACAAGCCTTGAGGAACCACACTATACATACCATGAAGGTTCATACCAGGTCTAGCTTCCGCCCGATCATACTACTCTCTCATAGGATCTCACCATGAAGCTCTCAAGCTAGTCCTAGAAATTCCAAGGAAAATGGAAGAGGTAAATAGCAAAACAAAATGAGCTAGGGTTCCCAGAGTTGGCTGCCATCCTCTCACCTCTTGGGTTATATGGAGGGAACCGAAAGTCTAAAATACCCTTTCTAGATAACTAGGGATACATGTCTCTCGAGGGCGAATTCAGAAGTCTTTGTCTTCACTCCATCGAACGGATGCCCATTGACCGCAAACTAGCTTAGCCTCGACGCAAGCCTTGCGATCCCGATGCGTGTCCTTTGCTTCAAAGTCTCCGGACTGCATCGTCGTACACTGGTCAGACCGGTGCTCCTCACCGGTTAGACCGGTGCTCCTCACCGGTCAGACCGGTCAGACCCACCGATCAGACTGGTCTTGAGCTGCTTCAACTCCGTCTTCGGTTCTTCGGTCTTGTCTTTGTGGATCAACCAAGGAACACAGTGGTTTTCTGTTGAACCACTGAAAGCCCCGCGAACTCGGTGTAGCCTCCGCCAATCCCCACTCATGACTTGGCTCCCACGTAGTCTCGACTCGACCTTGGTTTTGAGACTCAACCAAGAAACCGTCCATGACTTCATCTTGCTGTTCTTGCCACCACGCGGCCCGCACCTGACTCCGCGGGCCACTAGGTCCCTCGAACGAAGCCTACTTGTCTTCTCCACACTTGGAGGCCTCACCGGCAACGACCTTTCTCACTTCTTCTTCACCTGCACCAACACCCGTCAAGATGGAACCTGCACCTGCAATACTTAGCTAAGAATCAGTCCACACAACGTTGTCAATCACTCATCACATCAAGAAGCGATCTGTTGACGCAAAATCCGCACGCTGCGTCAAGCACACAGCAAGCCAAACAAGCTAGCTTCACACGCGAGCAGATTCCAAAGCGTGCCAGTCAATTTTCCCTGAAAATTAACAAAAGACAAAGTAGTTAAATACCAAAGCTTGGAACTTGCCGGGTGGTACCAGACAGTTCCATATTTACGGCTAGAAAGCCATGTAAGATGACATATAGCTATGAAAAGCTATCTGCCAGCAGATTGGAAACCATTCGGAAGCTTTAAATCGCAAAAATAGAATATAGCCGAACAGATGACACAAGCATGACGATAGATCGGTCTTTATTTGGACAAAATAGCACGTGCACAAAAACATGACCGATCCTCAAGGATAAATAACAATAAACAATAAATGAAGCAAAGCATGATTATAAATATGTAATGAACAAGCATGCATAGGCCCAAATCACTAGTCTACCGCATGTCTAGATACTTTAAAACCCGTCAAGCATGAGGCCAAACAAGTTTATCCACCGCATGATACAACTTGTTTGAAATCACACCACCATCCACAAATAGATCTATCCACCGCATGATACAATCTAAACATGGAAAGCTAAAAGCATATGTTATTTAAAACATAACTTATAAACACGTTTTTACTCGTGAAAGCATAATCGAATACAGCTGAACAGCCGAATCGGGGTCCATGGAGAAGGAACAAACATTGCCAACGATGGCAAACCTATCAGATTGAATTAAAAATCTAATCCACCGGATGATTAGCTTTAAGACAACCCAAAAACCTACGTCTACCGCATGATACCCGGTTCTGTCAAGATTTACGCAAAATTAACAAGATTGAACTCGCAACATGTAACAACCTAGATTGGTTCGGTTTTCGGCTATTTGGCGAACACGTGATCCACGTGCCTTTCGAAGCAAGGTATGAACGTGCGATGTGAAGATCACTAAACAAAATAAAGCCGATCCAAATCAATCTAAATTGGGCAAAAGAGTGTTACATGAATTTAAACATAAAGTAAAAACTCAAATAACACATGGTAACTTAATGAATCTATTAGATCTTGCCAAAATCCAATGAGCCGATAACTAGCTCCAAGCTAGATCTTAGCCCACCGCATGGCTCATGACCTAACAAGAAACCCTCTTGAACCAAGCTTAAATCCACCGCATGATATTAGACATGATACAAGGTTGCCGGTACTTACGGAGGTCGACGGATCGATGAATCCTCTCGAAGAACTCGACGGCACGACTAAAGGACTCGAGAGTTTGGCGTAAAGCTGGTTTGTTATGAAAATGTTTTCGATTACAATTACATACATCCAGGATTCGTATTTATACCCTGTCATGGCACGACTCCAAGTGGACTACGCGTACAATATTTGATACCTAATTTACCACCCAAACGCGAATGCTTATCCATCCATTCGTCCCTTCCGCTCGGGCCACATCACCACGCAATCCCGCGAAATCAGCGCGAACAGTCCCTTTGCCGAACGGAAGCAAACTGCCGACCGCAAACTCCTCTGCCGAATCCCTTTGAAGAAACCTTCCTTCTTCTGGACGGATTTTTTCACCAAGCTGGGCCCACAAATCAGACTCCTTCCTGTACCAAATTTTGGTGTTAACATATGCCCTTCAATTACAGGGATAAAAAGTGATTTTATTTCGAAATTGACTCCAATTGCCAACGTCTCCAGGTTAAATCCGTTCAACACGTGTTCTCTTTCTTCGCAATGTGTCGGAGCCTCCGTCCAGATCCAAACCCTAGGTTATCTTTTCCCCAAGCTCAAATCTCCAATGCCGGGTCAAAATCAAGCTGCTCAGGTAAATTTCATCCCCGTAAGTTTCATTCAGCATTATCCTTTTGATTTTTACCTCAGATTTCTCTCCCCGCCTTTCCTCGATAGGAGCTATCCACCGAGCTTTTTGTTCGTACTAAGACCAATTCGACATCTTATTTCCTCGGTCCTGTGGGAACTTCTGATCCCCGCGAGTTCATTGCAGCCGAATCCCAAAGAATCCCTTTCAGAGCGGCTTTATCAAGGCCTCCCCTGTGGCAAGACGCCTTTAAGAACTGGCCTTTGCCCCCTATTGCAGGCTGGAGAAATTGGTATAAAAGGGTACTTGCAGATAACAGCGCCAAAACCAAGACTTGGGACAGTCTCCACATCGCCCAATGTTTGGAGCTATCTTTGGCTGAGACCCCAAAGAACGAAGATCTTTTGATAGCAGCTTGCCATTTTTGGTCAAACGACGTCAATGCCTTTCTCTTCGGTCATGGCCCAATGTCCCCAACTCTGGCCGACGTGTACATGATCACCGGCCTTGACATTTCAGGATCTGTGTACCCCTGGGAATTCAAAGGCTCCACAAGGCAGACAGGAGTGAAATCAGGAAGTGGATACAAATCATATATCCAGAATCACATGAAAGATGGCCCTCTGAGTGAAGTCGAATACAGGGCATTCCTGAACATGTGGCTGTGCAGGTTCATTTTCTGCGGTAAAGCCAATGAGCCCACTCTGAATCATATTGCAATGGCTACGCATTTGGCTGCTGGTAAACGTATTCCTCTTGGAAAATACCTCCTGGGTAGTGTGTATCATATGCTCCATCAGACTATCGCCCAAATGCACACTGGCCAGAAGATACTATGTGTCAATGGCCCTTGGTGTTTCGTGCAGGTGTGGCTGCAGCTGTATATGCACCAGATTGTCAACATTGACCTCAACAACCGGCTTTTCCCTTCATCCAGCTATAACGAAGGGGAAGCTCAAATCACCAGAGGATGCCAAACCCATGGGGAAGCTGCTTCAACTGTTCCCATTGATCAAAATATCAGTCAGCTTTTCGAGCTCTTCTTCAGAGGCTTCCCTGATCCCCTTTGGTTCCCTTACCTGGACAATGACAATTTAACTCTCCCTTGTGAATTCTCCTTTGAAGCTGGATGCTATGATGCAAGGTCTGTAGAAATCTTTAATGTCTTCATCCACCCATGTCCTTTGCCAGCTGAATTTTGTGGAGGGAGGTTAAATCATAGCACTTATGAATACTATCAGCCAAATATGATGGCCCGACAGCTTGGATGAGGCCAAATGCCCCCAAGATTATTCCTTCATGAATTCCTCAAACCCAGAGAGGAAATCAAGGACAGCATACAAGCCAGAAGGGTTTTTGAGTATGAATGCAGCCCAACTCTTTACACTTGGCCTTTCACACCCATAACAATAGCTCATCCCACCTTCATCTCCTGGTGGCAAGAATTTCATGACCACATCTATAGTGAACCAATACACTCATTCTGCTTGGAGTTGATGCCTGACTTTCAGCCAACCTCAGAGGTAACATACTTGTCTTTTCCCTTTGATCAGACATACCTTTCACCACTAACCATGATCTTAATTACTCCCTGCAGAACACAGTGCCTGCCCCTCTAACCAGGACAATTGCTTACAATGCGGTATATCCAGTTTCAGCTCTGGGTTTCAAATCTCCAACCTTGGCTCAGCTGATGGCCAGGTATGCTACAATGGACCCAATTCTCTTTAGTGCTACTGCTGACAAGAGAAAAGGCCTATCCCTGATCGCACCTATAGCTGCCAAGAGGAAAAGAACCACCAAGAAGGTTCCTGTTGAGGTAAGACTTCCCCTTTCTTGATCACAAGATTACTCTTACTCTGAAAAATTTCACGTTGTGCAATTTCAGACTAGAACCCAGCAGCCATCAGCGTTAGAGCCTGCCAATGCTTCATCTATCGGTATGACCTTTATTACTTTTCTTTTTTCATCCAAAGATCACTATCCACACTGGCATTTACCCTTAATCTGGTACTTGCAGAAGAAATATTGGTGAATCACCCTATAGAAACCTCTTCCCCTCAGCATGCAAGTTCACCAAGGGCTGAACCATCTTCTGCTCAGGTGGAGATTGTATCTTCATTAGGGACCCAGTCACCCCCTTCTCAAACAGAAGTGCCAGCTTCACCAGAGATGAACCCATTGATTCAACTAGAAGCTTCAAGCCCTTTAAGGGTTCAATCTCCTCTTGGCCAGGCAGAAATCCCAGCCCTAACAGAGGTAAATCAACCTTCTCCTCAGCCAGAAGCTTCAAATTTGCCAGAGACTGCACCAGCTCCCTCTCAAGCAGAAGCTTCAGCTTTACCAAGAGCTCTTTAGGCTCCTCTTCCACCAGTGGCCCAAGAAATCCCCCCTGAACCTGAACAAATCCCTGCCCCATTTCAGGGAATCAGGCACGAGGCAAGCGCATGCACTGAACTGTGTCACTTTCTTTTAACAAACCATTCCTGACCCGACAATATTTCTTTTTCAGGATCAAACCCCATCATCATCAAGCTTATTAGTGGTGAATGATCCAGCTGCCAAAACAGAGGATTGAAGGACTCAAAATCAGGCTTTACCAGAAGAAATTCAGGCAAGGCTCAAAGAAATCTTTGCCTGCCTGCAAAAGGATGCTCGAGACCAAATCAGAGATGTTGATCATTTCGAGGAAATGCTCGAGCCCATCAGTCAAAAGCTTCCTGAAGATATCAAATCTTCCTTGGAGCCCATCTCAGGTCTCGATATCCATTATGTGGCAATAAGACGAGCCTTGAAGAGTCAATCTACCCGATCAGCTGTCGAGCAAAAGAAAGCCAAAGCTGAACAAGCTGTGAAGGGAGCACAAACCCAAACCGCGAGCCACAAGGAAATGTTGACCAATCTGCAATCTGCTCGTGCATTGAAAATTGCCAGAAAGACCGCACTGGAGACAGAGCTGAAGAATTTGTCAACTGAAATAGAAGCTGACGACAAGAAAATAGCCGAGCTTCCTGGACTGATAGAGAAAACCCAAGAGGAAGCATCATCAGCCATAACTGAAGTGAATCATTGCGAGGCAGAGCTCACCGTCCTGTCCAACACTCAAAAAGATTATCAGGAACGGATGAGGAACATTAATCAGACAATATCAAATGCCACCAATGTAATTGCAAAATATTTGAAAATTCAGTTGTACTGAGTAATGTGTAACCGAATTAACCGTTCTTGTAATATTTAACCTCTATAAGTTTGTTTTCCTTTTCTTCGCATGACTTCGATTGCAACTCTGAATGATAGATTCGGTAACCAGTAGTCAAATAGTGCCACACCCGAACGGCACTCCGACCGCAATTCAGATGAGCTAGTCAACCGAATACGACTCAGCTTTGAATTCCAAACGACCCGACGGCGAATCGGTTAAGGAAACCTCTCCACCTTCCAAGTTTCTCGGGATATGCACCACGATCCAAGGCCACGATCTTCTCACCAGTCCTATAAATAAAACCATAGGTGCCCCCAGCCTTTTACCAAGCCTTTAGCCTCCAAATCTTTGCCAACTCAAGCATTCCTTTCCAATCACCAGCGCAGCCCCAAGAACCATGGCGGGTAGCAACAGCAGGCGCCGCGCCACCGACGGGGCGGAAGGGAGCCGCGCCAGCGCGCGTCAGAGGCAATGTGATAGAGGGGGAGTGCCCGATCTTTCGGTGAGTGGAGATAAATCCGATTTGGTGGTTGTTGACCCTCACGATCCGACTACGATGAGCGAGACTCGAAGCGCCAATGCAATCGCTGAACCAACTCCCGATGGTTACCGACCTTGCTGGCGCAAGATCAGCCTGATCACGAAGATCAATTCCTGTGCGCAATCGAAGAACGAACAAGAATCTGAGGCGAGCAATCTTAATATCACTCGAAGGTGGAGTCTGAATTACACGACGGCGGCACGATGGCGGCTGTTCGGTTGTAGCTAAGGCTAACAAATAAATCAAACTCAAGTCTGAAAATAAACGAGGGGTCTATCTAAATAGGGGACGTAGCCCCTGGCGGCCACGAGGGGCAGCACTACAGCCCAAAAGGTACTGTTCACGCGCGTGAATAGTACCCTAGGCCCACATGGGCCTCCTGTTGGGCCAACAGCCCAAAAGGTATTGGCGCAGCGCCCTAGCAGATTCTGGACGTCAACTTGTTTCGCAGATTCCCGTTGACTCAGGACGAATTTGGGCATGAGACAGGTGCCATTGGAAGCTTTATGAAATTATGCTTCCAACCATATATAGAACGTCCAAAACCGACTCCGTATGCGACCTGAGCGTCCGTTTTATTGCGCACTGCTCCTGGACCTCAAACTGGACTCGAACTTGAATTGCTTTTGGCCTCCACCTCGGGGACTCGAACCGGATCAACCTTGGACCTCCTTCTTGACTTGGAAACCTTTGTTGGACTTCTTCTACTCCATTCCATGCACCAATAATGGTCGTATGCATGGGTGTCATGTCCTCATCATTCTCCCCTTCTTGATGAAAAGCCGTCCTCGGCGTCGATTGTACTTGGAACCGATCCTACACAACACAAGAGCGAACGGGGTTTCGAAAACCAAAGAAATCAAAATTATTGTAAGGAGGAATGTCACCATGTCTCCAATTGGTGAATATGTCATCTTGCATATAAAATTTAGCGAGCATGTAAGCATCTTGATCAGATGACACATAATAGTTGGCAACACTACCCTGCAAAAGATTAGTACCAACAAGAGACAAAGTAGGTATAGGTAGCAACCAGCAATGCTCCCCTTCTTGGAAGTAAACTTGTTTCACCAAAACTGAGCTAGAGAAAGGTGAATGTATATGTGGAGAGTGACTGCCCTCTAGTGGATCAAAATTGGGCGCAACAAAAGGATAATTCAGATTTTCACAAATGTACACTCGATGTATCATATATTCTCCTTTATTGTTATATTTGCCAATAGCATGATATGTGTGTTTGGAAAAACATGTCAAATCAGTATATTTAGAAAGTTGCTCTTCTAAACAATGTAGATTACACAAAACATCAAATTCAATGCAACCCAAAGTATGTAAGGAAGACAACAATTTCTGCTCATCATTAGCACTAACAATACGCAGAACATATTTAGTTTCAGCAATAGTATTTGGTTCCAAAGCATGTAAAATTGAAGCATTATCAACCAAATCATCTTTATCACAAGGAACATCAAGCAAATCAGCATGTGACAAAGATTCATCAAGAGATGGTTCCACTGACAATTGCTTTATGATAGCATGGTTTGTGGAAAAATTCAGGATATTAACACAATTCTCACCTTCCGTGAATGTAGCACTATGGACATTACCTGTGTTCTCAGTAGGATGATATGATGCATTGTAAAACGATGGTTCAGAAGTGGCATAGGAGGATGTGAGCTCCTCATTTTCGTTCATGTCGTCCTTGCCCTCCTGCGTGTGGTGAGCATCATGGTGCTGAATCACCGTCGACTCTGCCCTCTCATGGGGTGTAGGCATGGACGTGGATGGTGCAAGGGAAATGGGCGCTGAACTGGGTGTCGAACCGCTGCCTGCAAAAGAGTTAGAATATATCTTCGAGCGGTGTCCCTGCACTTCACGTTTAGCGTTGCGAGCATAATATGAAGGCACAAATCTACGTCGCATAACAGCTTTTAATTCAGCCCAAGTGGTGGGATGTTTTTGTTTATATTCATGATGCCACCAAAATAAAGCTAAATCAGTAAATGCACTAATAGTAGTTTGAACTTGAGAAATAGTAGGAATATCATGGTATGAAAATTTCTGTTCGACCTCTAATTCCCAATTAATATATGCAGCTGGATCATATTTGCCATTGTAAGGTGGAATTGTAAATGGAAGCGTAGAAAAAGAATCGTTACCACCACGGATGGACGCACAACGGGCGTGTCCACGGAGGTCTTCAGTGTCGACCACCTTCTGTAAACCCGTGATCAGTATTTTCATTGCATCGAGATGTGACGCAATGGTGTCGAGCTTGGTCTTAGTGGCCTGCGGCTGGTCTTCCCTTGTATCGTCGCCTGCCATTGTTAGCGCAAACACAAAAACAAAATCGACAACAAAACAAGGGTGTAATGGCTCACAAGGTGCTCACTACAATGCTGTTATCAAATTCTTATATGTTCTTCCCAAGCACACAGGGGCGACCTGCAACCAACCGGTGGAACCTGCGAAAGATTGGAGAAGCGTTTGCCTGGCGAAACGAAACCTGGTCGGTGTAGAACTTTGTGGAGTTTTGGGAAGGCTGCACTCAATTGAAGGATTAGCACAATCAAACAATAATTGCAAAGTTGAATTATAGTGCTAAAACATACTGACAATTGCTGGAAACAAAGTGTAAGAAAAGACAAGGAGTAGAAAGAAAAAAAGAACACAGGGAAACTAAGGCAACAAGGTAACCGGCCGGTTTCTCAACAGAAACGATCGCAACTTCCTCGACTTTTTTTTGATAATATGCAACACGGACTCCAACCAGAAAAAAACACGGCCACTGGAAAACGGCGGTGCACACGACGCAGCACGCCTGGGCGTGTCTGTTCGGAGTTCTCTCTTTTTTTCTTTTTTTTCTTTCTTTTTTCTTTCCTTTTTTTTGTCTTTTCCTTTTTTACATATCCAACCGGACAGACAACGAGACCGAGACGAACAGGGGGCGGCGCAGGGCAAAACGCGTCCACGCAGGACGCGACGTGCCGCGTGACCGGCTGGGCTTCGTTCTTTTTTTTGGAAACAGGATATTGCGGCTGCGGTTAGGAGACCGAAGCAGAGGGAAACACGGCACAGGCTAGGGCCAGCGGCGCGCAGGACCGAGAGAAAAGCGGCGGAAAGGAGAAAAAACAAAGGAACACAATGTATCCAGCAACGATCAACGCACAAGCACGCAAATTCAACAACGCAAAGATTGAAAGAAAGTGCAAGGCGAAGAGGGGTGTTGGGATAAAGATCTAACCTGAATTTTTGTGGCTTGTGTGGACTGTAGGTATTGTAAAAAACACTCGATAAAACTCACCGATCAACCTGGAAAGCTGATACCACTTGATAGAGGGGGAGTGTCCGATCTTTCGGTGAGTGGAGATAAATCCGATTTGGTGGTTGTTGACCCTCACGATCCGACTACGACGAGCGAGACTCGAAGCGCCAATGCAATCGCTGAACCAACTCCGGATGGTTACCGACCTTGCTGGCGCAAGATCAGCCTGATCACGAAGATCAATTCCTGTGCGCAATCGAAGAACGAACAAGAATCTGAGGCGAGCAATCTTAATATCACTCGAAGGTGGCGTCTGAATTACACGACGGCGGCACGATGGCGGCTGTTCGCTTGTAGCTAAGGCTAACAAATAAATCAAACTCAAGTCTGAAAATAAACGAGGGGTCTATCTAAAAAGGGGACGCAGCCCCTGGTGGCCACGAGGGGCGGCGCTACAGTACCCAGTACTGTTCACGCGTGTGAATAGTACCCTAGGCCCACGTGGGCCTCCTGTTGTGCCAACAGCCCAAAAGGTATTGGCGCAGCGCCCTTGCAGATTCTGGACGTCAACTTGTTTCGCAGATTCCCGTTGACTCAGGACGAATTTGGGTATGAGACCAGTGCCATTGGAAGGTTTATGAAATTCTGCTTCCAACCATGTATAGAACGTCCAAAACCGACTCCGTATGCGACCTGGGCGTCCGTTTTATTGCGCACTGCTCCTAGACCTTGAACTGGACTCGAACTTGAATTGCTTTTGGCCTCCACCTCGGGGACTCGAACCGGATCAACCTTGGACCTCCTTCTTGACTTGGAAACCTTTGTTGGACTTCTTCTACTCCATTCCATGCACCAATCATGGTCGTATGCATGGGTGTCATGTCCTCATCACAATGATCGCCAACTTTCTGCATGATTTGTCTTAGATTTTCTTCTGTTTCTGACGATCCTCTCTGTTTCAGGCTCATTCAATGGAACCCGTCTTCTGCGCCGGCCAATCAACCTCTGTCGGATGACTCCTCGGAGTCGGACCACTAATCCCCCGTGCCCTACGGGGAACTTGACACCCTCCGCTTCAAGGCGGAGCTTGAGGTGGCCCAGCGCGAGTTGGAAGATCTCTCCAAGAAGGCTGGTATTGCCGAACTGGAGTGGGAAGACCAGCGCAAACAGTTGCTGGCAACCATCGACGGTACACTCTTTAGATTGCTCCCCAATCCAATCCTGCTATTGATACTAATCATCATCGCCTTTCACTTTGCAGCCCGCGACGCCGAAGTCGACCAGCTGAAAATGCTGGTGGAGCAATTGGCTGACAAGGTGAACGCCTGTGGAGACACGCCGGCGGAGCGCCTTGCCGCGGTGGAAAACCGCGTGGATGAGGTAGCCACTCATGGCATCCGCCTAGGCACCACCCTGGGCTTGGCTGCCATGGCGACCCACACCGGCGTCGACTACTCCATCCGGTCGCGTGGCTTCCAGGGCGGCGCACCCGAGGACATCAACGAGATCGAAGTCATCTTGGAGCGCCTCGATGGCCACGGCGACGCCATTGCCGAACTCACTCATCCCCAGTCTGTACTGAACAGACTTTTCGATTAGATTGTGCTAGGCATGTTTGATCTTCGGCAATAAATAAAGAATTTCAATTTCCATGCTTGCATTCTGATGATTCCTTCGTGTTCGCAACAGCGAGCCTTATTTTTCTTAAACGCATTAGGGGACTTTGCTTGAGCCGAATACGAGAAAATAGATGCCCCTTGGCACAAAACCCGCAAAAAAACCTCAATTTGGGAATCCATAAGCACTGTTTGATGAAAACCCTTCGCATTCAAGAGGAAAACTCTGCCGCTTCGTATTCCAATAACGCACGCCAACCAGTCATCACTCCCAATGCACTCTCTCAGTCAATAAAATAGCCCGCTGGGATGCCCTGCAAATCCACTCGCACACTCATCCATCACTTCACATCTCCTCCCCTGCTCCAGAAGAGAAAACCCCAAGGCCATGGACAAAGGCAAGCAACCCAAGGAGGATAGCACCCCGCCAAAGAAGCGCACCATTCGAGAGTGAGTTTTCTTTTGATCTGCTTCTTGCTTTCGTATGCAACTTCATGTTCATCCCTACTTGTTTTCCTCCGGCCTTGATCTGCTTCCCAAAGAAATCTTTGGGACCGAAGAAACGCCTGAGTACATCTCCTCCGACTCCTCCCTTGAAGCAGAGGACGCCACACCAGAACAGAGGATCAACCACCAGTTGCGTCGCCGCGTTCGGCATCTGGAGCATGATCTTCGAGACATCACCGCTCGCTGCCAGGCCGAACGCGAACGTCGCATGGCCTTGGAGGCGTTGGTAGGAGGTAAAACTTCCATCTTTACTTCGACCCCATGCTCAGGTCTCTGTCTTTAACAACTGTTCCTCTGCCTCAGATGTTTCCGACAGGTACAGTAACCTGAAAGCTGCTTGGGACAGCCTGATGGAGGCTGCAAGCCATGGTCATCCCCAAAGCTTCCAAGTTGCCGTGACGGTGGTCCTGGAACAACTGAAGAGGGAGGAGCTGAAGAAGCAAGGAAAAAAGGATTGAAGCATACTTTCGCTTCTTACGCCAGGCCTTCTGCTTCCCACCCCTTTGTAATCCTAAGCAATTGGGTTAAATAAAAACCTGCAAGAAGCATCTGTAATGTAGTGTCGTGCTAAGGTCAATACATATGAGTATTGGCAATTTCCCCTATTTAGGATTTTTGTTCTAAAGGCGGCTTCTTTCTTGAACGCCGGCTATTTCTGTGTCAAATGCCTGTAATCCCGACGCTTGTGATCAACGATCAATTTCAATACTAGGATAATATTTCTTCAAATATCTTCCATTTATTGCGGTAGAAAATTCTTCTCCTAGTAAAGTTTTCAACATGTATGCATTACTAGGCACGCATCTGACCACCCGAAAAGGTCCTTCCCAGTTTGGGGACCATTTGCCGAATGCACTGTATTTGGTTCCAATCGGCAGTAATACTTTCCAAACCAAATCTCCTTCTGCAAATTGCCTGACCTTTACTTTCTTGTTGTAACATTTAGCAGCTCGCAGCTTGTTCTTTTCAATGTTTTCCAGGGCTCTAAGACGAATCATATGCAAGTCTTCTAACTCATCCATCATTAAGCCACTGTAATCTTTGGAGCTTAGGTCCTTTTGTAAAACCACTCTCCTAGAATCTGATTGCATTTCCCAAGGCAAAACAGCATGATGTCAATAAACCAATTCATAAGGAGACGTTTTTGTAGCTCCATGAGGAGCCATTCGGTAAGCCCATAAAGCTTCATTGAGTACCGAATGCCACCTTTTTGGCTTCTGGTCGATCTTCTTTTGTATGAGTTTGATCATGATCTTGTTAGAAGCCTCTGCCTGACCATTAGCTTGGGCATAATAGGGAGAAGAATTAAAAAATTTGATCCCCATGCTTTCGGCAAACTCCCTAAACTCCAAGGACACAAACTGGGCTCCTTGATCAGTTGTGATTGTTTGAGGAATTCCAAACCGATAGATGATGTGTTCTCTAACGAACTCAAACATGTTCTCTAATGTTACCTTCTTCAGTGGAATCGTCTCAACCCATTTGGTGAAGTAATCTGTTGCTAAAAGCACAAATTTATGCCCCTTGCTAGATGGTGGGTTAATCTGGCCAATCAAGTCTATACCCCAGCCCCTGAATGGCCATGGCTTGATAATGGGATTCAGTGCTGATGCTGGAACCCTTTGAATATTTCCAAACTTCTGACAGTCTTGACATCCCTTGTCATACTCAAAGCAATCCTCCAACATCGTCGGCCAAAAACATCCAGCTTGCCTAATAACCCATTTCATACGATAGGCCGATTGCTGCGCTCCACATATACCATCATGCACCTCACTCATCATCTTCTTTGCCTCTTCTAGACCTAGGCATCGCAGCAATACCCCATCCAATGATTTGTAGAATAGACTTCCATCTAAAAGAACAAATTTTATGGCTTTGTACCTGAGCTTCCTAGAATCTTTTCGGGATGGATCTTCCAAATAATCAATGATTTCCTTTCTCCAATCATCCTCTGTGAGATCCACTCCCAATGCACACACCTCCATGGCAAACGCTTCTTGATTTTCTCTATAGCCTGAAGCACGTTGAGCCAACCTGTTTGCCTCTTCATTGTGTCCTCTAGGAATATGTTGTAGAATTACTAACCGAAAACTCTTTAAGATTTCCATGCATTCCTCGTAGTAATTCCTCAGGGCATCACTCTTGCATTCATATTGGCCATTCAATTGGTTTATAACTAGCTCTGAATCACCATAGATCTCAACTGAAACAGCCCCGGCCTCTTTCAGATATTGAAGCCCTCTAAGCAATTTCTCGTACTCAGCTTGATTGTTTGTAACAGTAGGCTTAATAGGGATAGCAAATTCAAACATCTCGCCCCTGAGTGAAATCAATAGAATCCCTACTCCCCCACCTTTATCACATGATGATCCATAAAAGAACAAAGCCCAAAGAGTAATTTCAAGCAAATCAATCGATGGATCACGATGCTCAGTTATAAAATCGGCAATAATCTGACCTTTTATAGCTTTTGCCGATTCGAACTTCAACTCAAACTCAGATAAAGCTAAGATCCACTTGTCGATCCTTCCATTCAAAATTGGCATAGATAACATATGTTTTATTACATCAATCTTGGAGTATACAACGCATTCGGCATTCAACAAGTAGTGCCGAAACTTTGTAAACGAGTAGTACACACATAAGCACAGCTTTTCTGCAGCCGAATACCTGGTTTCAGGATCAAGTAGTTTTCGGCTAAGATACTCTACTACCCGCTCCTTTCCTTCAAATTCTTGTATGAGGGCCGATCCAATGGTTTGGGTATCGGCCGCCACGTATAACTTGAAAGGCTTGTTCAACTGCGGAGGCGCCAGCACCGGTGGTTCCTACATATATTGCTTGATCTCATCAAAAGCCTTTTGTTGTTCGACACCCCATATGAACTTCTGATCCTTCTTGAGCTTCAACAGCGGAGAAAATGGCAAAACCTTTTGCGACAAATTTGAAATGAACCTTCTCAAAAAATTGATCTTGCCAAGCAGTGATTGCAACTCCTTGAGATTGGTTGGAGGGACGACTTCATCAATAGCTTACATGCTTTTCTTGCCAACTTCAATCCCTCCTTCATGTACCAGAAATCCCAAGAATTCTCTAGCTGATACTCCAAAAGCACACTTGTTTGGAATCATCTTCAACCCATGCTTTCGGGTACACTCCAAGGTTCTCTTTACATCCTCCAATTGTGAGCCGTGATCCAAAGATTTGATCACGACATCATCAATGTAAATTTCAACAATTTTGCCGATCAACTCATGAAAGATATAATTCATGGCTCGTTGATAAGTTGCACTGGCATTTTTCAACCCAAATGTCATGACTATCCACTCGAACAGGCCTATGTGACCAGGACATATGAAGGCTGTCTTCGATATATCCTCTATTGCCATGAAAATTTGGTTGTAATCTGCATTACCATCCATGAAGCTGATAACCTTATGTCCAGCAGCAGCGTCAACCAGTAAATCAGCAACAGGCATTGGGTATCCATCCATGGGAGTAGCTCTGTTCAAATATCTGAAATCTATGCAAACCCTTATCTTTCCATTTTTCTTGTAGACAGGGACGATGTTAGAAATCCACTAAGCATACCTACATGGCCGAATGAAGTTTGCATCAAGCAATCTCTCAATTTCTTCACATCGGCCAATACTTCGTCCTTGTAGATCTTCCGGGGAGGTTCCTTATAAGGTCTAAAACCAGGCTTGATTGGCAACCGGTGCTCAACAATGGATCGATCCAAACCAGGCATCTCCAAATAATCCCAAGCGAAGTAATCTTTATAATCTTTTAACAGCTTAATCAATTCTTCTCTGAAACCTAACTCCAAGTTAGCAGTGATAAATGACAGCCTTGGCTTATCACCGTTTCCAATATCAACTTCTTCCAATTTATCAGCCAACATGAATCGTCGCCCTAACTTGCCATCAGTTCCATCAACTAGATTGTCCATTAAAAATTACTATAAGAGCTGACTGCTTGAATCGGCTGTTGATCACTGCTGACAGGTTCAACAGAACCTTCACCTCAGTCTTTTCCTGAGAAACAATCGACGCCTTGATATTCCTAGAAAGCTGGTTCGACGTTCGCAACGCTCACTGAATCATCTGCTTGGACAACCTCAATGTCGTCATCTACCCACTGAATGAGCTGTTGATGCATGGTAGATGGGATGCAGCAGTTGGCATGGATCCAGTCCCGCCCAAGCAGCAAGCTATAGGCCCCTTTGCCTTCGATGACAAAGAAGGTCATGAGCAATGTCTTGGACCCAATCATCAGGTCCACGTGCATGCAGCCATTGGTATCTGAAGGATTTCCAGCTAAATCGTTCAGAATTATGCTCGTCGGCATCAAATCTCCGGGGCCCATGCCAAGCTTCCTGAAGGTAGTGTACGGCATCACGTTGACCCCAAGTGTCTTCTATGAAAACTTCTTTCAAGTGGTCTCACCTCTAGTGATATCATTTCCAAGTGGCTCATCTCAATGTGGTGCCAACAAGGTAAAGAGGATCAAATACCCCGGAGGTATGCAATGATCAAAAGACTACAAGTGATATCTACAAGTGGTAATGTAACAAGAACCATTTGTCTTATCTCTTGTCCCTGAAGCTACCTCCTTTCATGATATGCTCTAAGCTTCCTTGCCTTAAACGTTTGTAGTTGTGCACTTGTTTTTCACACTATCTTTTTGTGCATAGGATTAGGGGGAACTTAATTTGTATCATGCTAGTCTCATGAGCTTGTGATCCACCTTAGTTATTCTTACATGTGCTATCTTCATTGATATCATACATATGGATCATGATTAATGCGGCTTTCTTCCTTATATTTTACATTTCTCTTTGAGCTATGTTTGCTAGGCTTGCTAGTTTCCTTGGAGCCCATTTGTTTTGGACTTTTTGGAGATTTTATTCCAAAGGGGGAGGATGTGGGACCAAAGCAAGCTAGTGGTTCCAAAGTGGGAAGAGGCAAGCTATGTGTTAACATAGGAAGAGAAGATCAAAAAGGGGGATGTTTGATCTAAGGGGAGTTTGGGTGATGGTAAACATCCAAGCAAGTGTAAGTGGTTCTAATTTTGTCAATTTTTGCAAAAAATTATGCTTGCTTTGCTTGTGTTGTCATAAATCAACAAAAAGGTGGAGATTGCAGCGAACATGGCCTCATATGCCATCAGTTCAAGTATGATTTTGGTGATTCATGACAACATGATCAATGGGACTAACCATATAGTTTAGCATGTCTTTGTAGACATTTCTAGTTCCCAAAGATGCCAAAATACCACATGCCAAATTGAGAAGATAGTCTATTTTTCAAGGGTCAAAACCGTGAAGAAAAGGAGAAGAAAAGACACCATCGGATGAACCGACAGTACCATCAGTGCATAGCGTCGGTGTAGTTGGTACACTGCACAACAGGCCAAACGAAGTTCACATTTCTAGATGCACCAGATGAATTGCAGAGGAGGAGGAGCGAAGACAGTAGCACCAGATGATCCTACGGTCTGAGTGTGGACACCGTCTGTCTATCCGACGCTTCGTTTGAATCAAGACAGGGACGTGCCAAGACTAGAGCTTTTGAGGACCATGTGTGGTTCGAGGACCGGTGGATGGTTGCTTCCCAGTGTGATGAGCGATTGACAACGTTGTGTGTACCGATTCTTGGCTAAGTATTGCGGGTGCAGGTTGTGGCTTGACTGGTGTTGCTGCAGGTGAAGAACAAGCGCAAAAGGTCGTCGCCGGTGAGGCCTCCAGGTGTGGAGAAGACAAGTAGGCTTGGTTGAAGGGACTAGGTGGCCACCGGAGACAAGTGCGGGCCGCATGGTGGCATGAACAGCAAGATGAAGTCATGGACGATTTCTTGGTTGAGCCTCAATACCAAGGTTGAGCCGGGACTACGTGGAAGCCGAGTCATGAGTGGAGATTGGCGCAGGCTACACCGAGTTTGTGGGGTTTCTGGTGGTTCACCAGAAAACCATTGGGTTCCTTGGTCGATCCACAAAGCCAAGACCAAAGAACCAAAGACGGAGATGCAGCAGCTACAGACCGGTCTAACCGTTGAGTAGCACCGGTATGACTGGTGTGCGACGACGTAGTCCGGAGACTTCGAAGCGGAGGACACGCGTCTGGATCGCAAGGCTTGCATCGAGGCGAAGCAAGTTATGATCGCCGGGCATTCGTCCGATGGAGCGATGACAAAGATTTCTAATTTTACCCTCGAGAGGCATGTATCCCTAATTAGCTAGTAAGGGTATTTTAGACTTTTGGTTGCCTCTATATATCCCAAGAGGTGAGATGATGGCAGCCATCTCTTGGAACCCTAGTTCATTTGCTTTCCTATGTTCTTAGGATTTCCATAAGACTACTTCATGGTGAGATCTTGTGAGAGGGTTGGATGATCGGGCAACAAGCTAGACCTTGTATGAACCTCTTTGGTCTATATAGATGATTCGGTGTGGTTCCTCAAGGCTTGCTTGCGTTGTTCCCGGTTGTTCTTGGTGGTGATTTTCGGAGCCCTCTCTTGGTGGATTTATGGTAGTGTTTTCGGGACCTTTCTCTTGGGGATTTGGTGGGGGATGTATGTGTGAACCCTTTCATGGTTCTTTTCCCATTGTTTCCCCTCCCAAATTCGTGAGTAAGGGAGCACGATTTTGGGGTTTTTGGTGTTCTAGGGTTAGAGGAGTTCTTGGCGGGATTTCTTCAATTCCTCTAGATTTTGCAAGTTTTGGTGGACAAAAACTTGGTTATGGACTCCCCATGAGGTGTTCCTACTATCCCCAAAGTCTTGCGCAAATCCGTGGAGCGATTCGGGAGATCGGGAGTTGGATTTGGAGGAGTTGACCCGCGGGTGCTGTTCATCCCGACGAGCTCAGGTGACACCAATCTGACCGGTGCCTCCCACCGGTCTGACCGATGCAGACCCTTGTTGGGTTTTCCTCGAGTGAACGTTTGGGTGAGTTCACTATTGTCCTGTGTTGCTGCTGTTTCGAGTTCGGGTTGGTTTGAGATCGGTAGGCCTGTTTGGTGTTTTGGGGCCTTCTGGCCTAGACCGGTCTAACCGGTGTGTTGCACCGGTCTAACCGGTGTAGAGCTGTTCTGTGGAAGTCGCTAGTTTTCACCAGTAGGGACAGTAAGGCTCGAGTTTTGTGTTCCGCTGCGTTCTTGGGTCTGTGAGGCTCGGAGTTGGCTCCTAGGTCCAGTAGCACTCCAATGGCTGCGTGGGCTTGGCTATTTTGGGTAGTAAGTCAAAGAATTGTGTTGGAAGCCATGTTCATCTTGTTGGAGCTTCCATCTCCTTTGAGAAGAATTTTTATCGGCTCCCATTCACTCCCCCTCTCTTCTTCACCATATCGGTCCTTCAATTATTATCAGAGCCGGTTAAGGGTCTTGTTTTACTCTAACCAGTCTAAGATCAAAGGATGGCATACCAGGAATGGGGTTCGGTTCCTCCACACTTCGATGGCAAGAACTACCAGATGTGGAGTAAGCGGATGGCGGCGTTCCGCAGCGGAAAGGTTCAGATCCTTTGGGATGTCACGGTGGACACAGGCTATGTCCAGCCGATGAACTTCCTTGCTCCAGGATCGAGGGACATGTTCGATGCCAACAACAAGGTGGCCGGCTACTTGTTTCGTTCTTTGTGTCATCCTGAATTCGATCGGGTGCACACGGAGAGCTTGGCTTGTAGAATCTGGTCGGTGTTGAGAGAAGCTCATGTTGGGAATGCCCAGGTTCAGACTCGGATGTATGCGACCTACCAGAGAGAGTACGAGAACTTCACTCATCTCCCGGGTGAGTCCATCGATGACTTGTTTCAGAGGTTCACGGTGGTGGTGAAAAACATGAGGGCCGATGTGGATGTGCTCCCATACGATGATCATGATAGAGCTGTCAAGCTCTTACACTCTTTGGATCGTACGGTTTGGGGCGGAAAGTTTGAGGCCATTGTGGAGTCGGAGAAGTATGACACTCTGACCTTGAACGAGTTGTTCTCCAAGCTCAATTCGGCTGAGGTGGATAGGGGCATGACAGCCAAGATTAAGGGTCCGACTGACTCTCATAGTCTCGCCCTCATCGGTGGCTCAAAAGGAAAGACTAACGCTAACCCATCTACCAGGATGTTCTCTTTGTCCTCTTTGATGTCTATGCCAGATGAGGAGTTCGACGTGCTTGGAGAGGACGAGCTGGCATTGCTGATGAGGCGGTTCGAGAGGCTGCACGAGAACCGGGTGAACATGAGGAGGAACACGAGGACGTGCTTCCAGTGCGGCAAGCCGGGACACTTCATCGCCGATTGCCCGGAGAAGGTCGAGAACATGGACAGCTACAAGCACAAGTCAAGGACGGATGGCAAGTACCGGTCGAGGCATGACCACAGGAGCAAGCACAAGAAAAAAGACAAGGATGAGCGACGATCGAGGAAGAAGGAGCGCCGAGGCAAGGCCCGGGTGATGGTCAGAGCGAGCGACGTCGACTCCAGTTCCGCGTACTCCACCTCGAGTTCGAGCATTAGTGAAGATGAAGGTGATCGCCGCAAGGGCAGGAAGTCGTCCAGGAACCTGAGTGGGCTGAGCTGCTTAACTAGAGATGGCTTCTTCACCATGGCACTGAGCTCCGGTAGCAAGAAGCGCACACAAAGCAACTCGGGCTCCGACTCCGACGACGAGGTGCATGATGAACTTCCCTTCTTGCGACAGGAGAATAAACGGCTTGGCTTGTTACTTGATAATCGTGATGATATGCTTAGAGAGGCTATGAAAATGAGGAAAGAGCTTAAGGCTTCACTTGAGTATGCTAGGACTAGAGTGGCTGAGCTAGAAACCCAGAATTTGGATGCTAAGCTTGAAATTGATTCTCTGAAAGCTTCACCTGTTGTTTCTGATGAAGTTGAATGTGCTGATTGCCCTATCTTTCTAGCTAATCTTGCCTTGTTTAAGGAAAAGCATGCCTCCAAGTGTGAGGAACTAGATGTGCTGAGGGTTGAAGTGGCTGAGCTTAAGTCTAGATCTGCTTTGCTAGGTGCTTGCACTTCTTGCCCTGTTTTGAATGGAAAAATTGATGAGATGCATGCTTACACTGTTTCTCTTGAGGCTAAGATGAAAGAACCTATTCCTTCATCTTGCTCTACTTGTGACTTGCATGCTTTGAAGAATCTGGAACTTGTACATTATGTTGATCGTTTGGAGGATGAGAAAGGTGAGTTGAGAAAGTTGATGGGTTGGTTGTCTGGTCATGAGCCTGAGTTGAGGATAATGATCGAGACATACAAGAGGCAGGATGGTGAGGGACATGGGGAAAACAAGGTTGGTGAGGGAAGTGGAGAGAATATACTAGAGCCACCAAAAACCTACCACAAAAATGATTTCCATCCTAAACCTAACCATCTTAGGAACCGACTAGACACAACCCCAGCTCCACCCATGTTTCCACCACAAACAAATGATTTCCAAAAGCCTATCAAGTTTGTGAGCACTTCGGGAAAAGTGTACTTTGGGAAAGAGAGTGAGAAGGCTAATGAGGAGAAACCAGTTGAGGAGCCGAGTGGAGAGAAACCAAGTGAGCAGCCCCATCCCAAGCCTAAACCTAAGCTTGTGAGGTTCCATTGTGGCTATTGTGGGAGAGATGGCCATTAGGATGAGTTTTGCTTCAAGAGAAAGTGAGAGGAGAGAATGGCGAAGAAGTGGGCTAACAAGGATAGGTACCACCCTCCAAATGGTGTACTTGAGCCTCGTGTGAAGATGCGCAGAGCCAAGGCTAGTGTGAGGACAGTTCCAGCTTGGGGAGAGCAAAAGTCTGTTGGAGGTGCTGCTGGCCGGGCTACACCGGTCAGAACGGTGCAGGCTTGGACAGGCAGCAGTTTGGATTTCGTGCTCGTACAGGTGCTAGGTTTGTTTCTGGAGGTCGTGGTTCTAGTGTTTTGGCTGGGGAGTTTGCAGGAGGTCAGTTTGCTAGGCGTTCTCCCCCTCGTGCTCAATACGGGAAAGGGAGGAGTCGTAGCTTCGAGTTGGAGAGGAGGAACGGTCCACAGTTTTCCTTTCGTGGTTTCGGTCCTCCTCCTGTTAGAGAGGGCTGGTTCCCTTGTGGTGGTGTTCGTGGAGGTAGCTTTGGTAGGAAAGATGTTCTGAATTGTACTAACCCCACTTTTGAGCAAATGTCTCGGCACTGGTTTTACTCTTTTGGTACTAACCCTAGTGTTGAGTCGTTTGTTCGCTCACGTGCTCGTTTTTGAATTTCAGGTGGGAGACTTGAATAACATTTGGTTGATTGACTCTGGTTTCTCGAGGCATATGACCTGTCGGTGCGGAATATGGTCCCGACACTAACCAGTAGATAGCGCCGTGGTCTATCCCTCAATGGTCGATGCTAAGCAACAAGTGACACAGAGATTTTATCCTGGTTCCGGCCACGGGGCCGTACGTCCAGCAGAGGCGTGCTCGGGGCACTATATTACTTAGCACCGGGGGTGCTTGTAGTGGGGCAAGTACAAGCAAGGCGGGAGAGGAGGCGTGGCCTCCAAGTCCCTGGAAGGGTGGTTGAAGATGTTGTGGGAGAATGAGAAGTGTATGATGCGCGGTGAATGGAGTGTTCCCCGTTGTCCGTGTTGTTCGTCCCCCCGCGGCTGGGGGCTCGCCTCCCCTTTTATAGGCCAAGGGGGGTGGCGAGTTACATGCACGCCGCGCTATCCAGCTACGTGGGGGTGCACGTCGTGCTATACTGTAGAGTGGGCGGCTGTCCGGACGATCTTCGCAGCGATCTGGCCATGATGGCCTACTTCGTAGCCGAACAGTGGCGGTTCGAGGGTAGGATGGCGGCGGTCGGTGGTGGCGTCCTCCGTAGGCTTCGAGGGAGGTGCTGATGATGGCTGGTACGGGGGTACGGGAGCAGGCCGAACGGCGTTCCTTCCCAACGCGCTTCACGGTAGTGGAGTGGTTGCTACAGCACCCGGCGTGCGCCTGCACTCGCGGGTACGGCGGCCACGTCGTCACAGTGGCCGGGATGGCGGTCCACCGGCCTAGTGCCTTCACCTAACCCTGTAAGGTCACGGGAAAGTGAAATCGAGGGTGCGCCCGGCCCCCCTTCGAGGGTCGGGCGCGTTAGCCGTACTGTAGTGGGCGCACGGTGTCACGGGACTGACACCGGCCGTACCGCACAGTCCCTTCCCACAGTGGCGGGGATGGGCGCCTCCCTGGGGAGTTGGTGCGGCGGCACCGGGGCGCGAGCCCCGGGCGCATGATGGCGCCGTCCCGCGGCGTCGCGGCGTTAAATGCCTGTGTCAGGCCGAGGGCGGGACGGACCCTCGAGCGATACGCGACCCGCTCGAGGGGAGTGAGCCCTCGAGCGGGTGCGGAACCACTCGAGGGAGGATTCGTTCCTCGAACGGGGCGGAACCCGCCCGAGGGGGAGTGCGCCCTCGAGCGAGGCGGAGCCCGCTCGAGGGGACTTCTAAGGGGGTCGTCTCGGTGGGCCGTCTGAGTCCCGCGGCTTGGGCCATGCCCTGCATGGTTAGTTACCTGCATTGTTAGGCTCAACGTGTTTTGGTGCGGGATTTAAATGAGGGTTCCCCCGTTGTTTAAGGGGGCCCCTAGGGCGGTCCCCGACGCAGCCCCCCGAGCATCCGCGGGTTTGCCATTGAGGCTCCCGCGGATGCCGGAACCTACCGATAGGACGTTCTTCCCTCCTTGTTTGCGAATGCTTTCCCGTGGGGCCGCGTCGGCGGGCCCGCGGGTCTAGCCCTCGAAGCCCGCGGGAGTGAGGGTTCTCTGCCGGGGGTTAACCACGAGAGGTCGAGAGACGTGGCACATATGCCAACCGGCATCGGCGGTATTTCAGCCGGCTTCGGGGGTGCACGCACCGCTGACACTGTCTCGGGCGGGTACAATTTGAAGGAGGTGTAGCCGTGCGTCAAGCCCCCGAGCCTTGGCCCGTTCGAGGCGATCGGGTAGAGCCTGACGACTTGTTTTTTAACGCGCCCTCGCCGTCCCTCCGCAGGACGGAGGGTGAGGTTTCTGCAACTCCCATCGAGCGGGTCGCGAATTGCTGATTCCTCTTCGAGCTGGTAACGGGTGGTTCAAGTGGACGCCCATGCCCCATTCGATAAGGGTAGGCTGCGCGGTCCGGAGACACGTCCATGGAAGCGCTTGCGTGGGTTTGCTAGGTGGGGCTCGGTCCCGTTCGCTAGGGACCGAGGGCGCGGAAGCTCTCCCTCGGTGGGATCCCCCCCCGCTAGCCGCCCTCGCTGGCTCTCGAACACGACATGTGGGGCACCCTCGAGCCGACGGGCTCGAGGAACGGCTCGAGTGCGCGTGCCCTCGTCGTCCCTAACTCTGTGATCTGTGGCGCCTGTTCGAACCCGTCGAGGGTCAGGCTTCGAACCTCTGATCAGTAGGGCCGTGCGGGGTGGCGCCTGGGCGGCCCCGTCTTTTCACGTTTTGCGGCCGTCGAGGGGTCTGGGCGAGCCAGCCCTCGAGGTGCTGGTTGGCGGTACAGCGCGACATGGGTGCCCGCGGTTGCCTGCTCTACATCGAGCGGGTCCCGGGCGACCTTCTCACGCGTGTGCCTTCTCGTAGAGGGTTGACATTGTCTCGAGCCGGGGGCTCGCTCCGCTCGAGGGTTTTGCGTGGCATGGGTGCCCGCGGTCGCCTGCTCTACATCGAGCAGGTCCCGGGCGACCTTCTCACGTCGATATCCCATCGAGGGTTGACGTCATCTTGAGCCGAGGGCTCTCGCCGCTCGAGGGTTTTACGTGGCATGGGTGCCCGCGGTCGCCTGCTCTACATCGAGCAGGTCCCGGGCGACCTTCTCACGCTGATACCCCATCGAGGGTCGCTTTTGTTTCGAGCCGAGGGTTCGCCCCGCTCGAGGGTTCTCCTTGCTTGGCAAGGGACCCGGGCACTTAAGTGCCTTGCGGCCGTGGCCGCGGTTTTGCAGCGCGGGCGCGCCTTTTTGGCGGCGCGCGGCCGCGCGCGCGCGTAGTGGGCGGCGCGGCGGCGCGGACGTGACGGCTTCGCCTCGGTTGCTGCCCGTCTTCGCTGTAATGATGACCCTCTGCCGCAAGTGCTGTGGCCGCCGCGGTCGTGGTGGGGCCCGCCCGTCGACGCGATGGAAAGATTCCCCGCAGCTTAATGCTAGTCGGGGCGTCGCTCCGAGAGCTCACCCGTCGGCCTATAAAACTGCGGGGAGGAAGGGACGGCGGTTTTTTACCTTAGCTTCTCGCCGTTTTCAGTCCCCCGCCCCTTCGCCTTCGTCTTGCTCTTGCCACCGTGCGGGCTCGCTGCTAGAGCTTTTTCCTCCGCTCCTTGTCCTTCGCCCCTGTTCGCCCTCGTCCTCTTCATGGCGCCGCCTCAGCCTCCCCTTAGGATCTTGGAGCCGTACGCCTGGGAGAGGTCGACGGTGACCCGGCTCGCCCTGGGCGAGCTGGTCGCCGCCGCCGCCGGTTGGCGGCCAACGAAGACGGACGTCCTGCGGAGTGGATCGTGCCGCCGGCCGCGGACCGCGAGCCCAACCCGCGGAGGGCTACGTGGTGAGTTTCACCCGTTACCACGAGCGGGGCTTCGCCGCGCCGGCGAGCACCTTCATGCGGGCAATGTGCTACTACTACGGGGTGGAGCTGCATAACTTCGCCCCCAACGCGATCTCGCAGGCGGCCACATTCGTGGGCGTACGCGAAGGGTACCTCGGGGATCCCGGTGATTGGGGGAGCTGCGGGTACACCTTTTCCGCGCGGAGCTCATCACACAGCCCACGACGGAGCCAAGGACCCGCCGCGCGATGCGCGCCGGCGGGATGTCGCTCGCCCTGCGAGGGCGGTTCAAGGACGTCTACATCCCCTGCACCATGACGACGAACAACGCCGACTGGGAGCGGGGATGGTTCTACCTGCGCAACGCCGAGCCCGGCCTTCCCCCCTACACCGGCCGGGTGTTCAAGGAGAGGCCTGGCTCTTGGGGCTACGGGGTGTCCACGCCTCAGCACCGGGCGCGGCAGGAGTCGGTCTTGCCGGGCGCGCCGCAGCCGGGCCGAGAAAGCACGGGCTGACCGCGATGGGCGTCCTCGCCTTCCTCCACCATCGGCGGGTCGTGCCTCTCATGGAGAGGCCGCTCTGCATCTTCGAGATGACGGAGGCGTCCAACCCCGTCGACCTGGCGAGGTCGCGGATTCTTTCGACGCCCCTTGAGCGGCCGTATGCGCTCACCCGGGCGCGGAGCGCCGTCGACACCCGGACGCCGCCGATGCCTGAGGGCCGGACCCCGTGGGACCTCGAGATGCTCCCCCTCGGCCCGCTGGTGAGTCCGGCTTTTGATTTCGTTTTAGTTCTTGGTCTTGCTTTCGTTTTCTGATGTGTCATTTGCGCAGCTGGTGGAGTTCACCATCGCCAAGTCCGTTCCGCCCACCCCCGACTCCCACGCGCTGGGCCGGGCGGCGCAGCAGCGGCAGCAAGAGGAGGCGGCGCGCAAGAAGGCGCGCGCGCGAGGCGACGTCAAGCGCGTCGCGACCGGCGGGCTGCGGAGTACCGGCGGCGTGAAGAGCTGGGGCTCTCCTCCCCGGGGACCGAGTGGTGCTCGTCCTCGGAGGAGGACGAAGAGGAAGAGGCTGAGGGGGAGGGCCCCTCAGACAGGTGGCAGCCTGCGCCCCCATCGCCGGAACCCGCGCCGGCGTCAAGGGCGGCATCGCCTAGGGCGGGTGCGCCGGCCGCCCGCCGCCGGGGCATCGACATCGGGGAGCGGCGCGTGCCGCGTAGGTGCCGGCGCGTGCCATGGAGGCGCGCGCGGCGGCGCGCGCGTGCGCGCGCGCAAGTGTGCTCGCGCGCGGGGCGAGCGTGCCCCGCACGCGCGGCATCATCGTCGGTGGGGCGTAACGGGCCGGGCGCTTCCGTGCGCGGGGCGAGCGTGCCCGCGCGCGCGCGGTGCCTTCGGGATGTGCGGCGTCGGGCGCGCCCACGCACGGGGCGGGCGTGCACGCACGCGCGCGCGGCGCCGTCGGGGAGGCGCCTCCGCGGCGCGGTGGCGCACCGGCCTCGTCGCGCAGGCCTCGAGGAAAAGGAAACGGGCCTTTTCCTCTTCGAGGTAAGGAGCTCGTCTTTCTTCGCTTGGTTTGGTTTGTTGGTGATCGGGTGATCTAACCCTCCATTCGTGCCTGTGTAGAGTGGTGCCAACCGTTCCCCCTCTTGCACCAGCCAAGGTGCTGAGGACGGACGCGTCGATCCCCACCCCGGCGGCGTTCGTCGAGGGGGTCGCGCCCGGGACAAGCACGGCGGCGGGCACGAGCTCGCAAAGCCCGGCCCGGGGCCTCGAGGGCCCCGTCCGGCGGATCAGCCCGCCGTCGCGCGGCCCGCAGGCCGCCGGGGGCGGCCGGCGCCGGTCGTCGCGGAGACACGGGGCCACGGCGGCGGCCGTGGTGGAGGTGGAGCGGGCGCATCCTACGGGGGCGCCCACGGGAGCGGCCGGCGCGGGCTCGGAGGTGGCGACCGCGGCGCCGCGCCGGGCGCCCGAGGTCGCGGTGGCGCAAGTAGAGGCGCCGGCGGAGGCGGCGCGGCGGCGACGTCCGCCGGCCATCCCCGGGCGGGAGGTGGTGGAGGTCTCGGACGACTCCCCACCGCCCCGGGTGGGGACCGGTGGGCCGGTCGGCCCACAAACTCCCCCGAGCCCCGGGGGGGGGGCCCTCGTGAGGCGGCACGAGGGTCACATGGTGGTGGGGGGCCGAGGACACGGTGCCGAGGCCTCGTCCTCCCGCGCCGGCCGCCCCGCCCGGTGGAGGGGGCCGTCGAGGATCCCCCCGCGTTCGCCGACGCCGGGGGGAGCAGGAGCTCGGGAGCGAGCTCCGAGCCACGGCGCCACGCTCAACCGCGCGCCGAACGAGGCGGCCGCGGGTCCATGGCGGCCGGCCCCGGCTCGTCTTCCGGGTGAGACGTGGTTGCTCGTCCTTTTTCCCTTTTCGTTTTCGTACGCTGCGTTCGAGTCTCGGTGCTTACGGGCTTTGATTCTGTTATTGCCAGGAGCTCGAGCGTCGTGCCCATGACAAGTACGACGCCTTCGACCGGGTGAACGCTGAGGCTCACCAGCTCCGGGAGCGGTGCAGCGCCTTCGGCGCGCTTGCGGATGCTCTCAGGACGCCGGACGGCTGGCTGGCGTACCGGGCGACGGCATGGTGCGACGAGCTCCCGGAGAGCTCGGGACGGGACGCCCCGCGGCGTTCGAGCCTCGAGCGGATTCGTGCGGCCCTCGTCGATCGTGACGAGGCGATGAGGAATGCGCGCGCGGACCTGGAGAAGGCGCGGACGCTGGCCGCCAACTGGGAGGCGGAGGTGGCCATCGCTCGCGCCGAAGCTCGGGAGCTCCGCACGTCGCTCGAGGGGGCGCGGCGCCGCACCGCCGGGCCGAGGAGCGGGCGCGCGGGGGCGGAGCGCCGCGCCAAGGAGGCCGACGACCCGAAGGCCGCCCTCGACGCCAAGGCCGCGGCCCTCGCCGTTGCCGAGGAGCGGCTCCGTAGGAGAGCACCGCCCCGCCAAGGAGCCGAGGAGCGGCCGCAGCGAGGGCGAGCCGCCCTCGTCGACGCCCGTGCCGCGCCGGGAGCGGGAGCGCGCCGCCCACGAGGTGACGCGGAAGTCGGCCGGAGGAGCGGAACGCCACGCTCTCCAAGGTCGAGGACGAGGCGCTCGTGCTCGGCATCGACAACGCCAACCGGGAGGCGGCCCTCCGCGAGCGAGGGCGAAACCGTCCAGCGCCTCGAGCTGTCAGTCGAGGCCGTGCGCCGGGACTTCGAGATGGAGAGGAAGCAAGTCGAGGGTGAGCCACTGTTTGACTCTTACTCGTTGGCTTTTTGTTTGGGAATTCGCATCCCCTTTTTCTGATTTCTTCTTGTCTTGTCGATTCCAGGCTTGTGCACTGCCTTGGGGCACGCGGCTGAGCGGGCTGAGGCGCTGCAGGCTTCCTACAACTCCTCCGAGCGGGAGTTGCAGGAATTGCGCGATGCGGCCCTCGAGTCCTGCCTCGTCGTCGAGGAGGGCGAGGCCCAGGCCGGCAGCTCCCTAGCCAGCCGTGTGCGTGCCCTCGGTGGCCATGTCACCGGGCGGATGCGTCGGGCGTTGCGGTCGGGTGTCCGAGAGGCCCTCGGAGTGGTGCGATCCCACTACGAGGTTAACTTCGAGGCGCCGGAAGGCTACGTCGTGCCCGAGGGCGTCGAGGACGAGGTGGCCATGGAGCGCGCGGATGTGCTCGCTGCTGACGCCGCCGGGTCTCTTGCCGAGGCCTTCGAAGAATTCCTCTTCCCGGATGCCGCCGATGCTGCTGCTCCTCCCGCCTGAAAGCAGTTGGGCGCTAGGCCCATTTTTTGTTTTCGTGTATCAGAATTCTGGCCTCGTGGCCTTTTGTAAATAAACAAGTTGTCTCGTGAACATAAACAGTTGCTGTAAATGAAGTTGCTTGTTTATTACGCTTTTTTGTTTCTCCTTCTTCCTGAGTAGATTCTAGTTAGGGAAGTTCGATTTTCGTAGGGGGCCCGCTGGGTTGGAGGCGAGAGAGAAGGGCCATAGCCACGCGGCGTAGGCTATCTCTGGCTCGCACGCCCCTTCCACTGTGCCGCCTACGCCCTGTTCGAATCGTGACTCGAAGTTGAAGTAGGAAACAAACTTAGCGCGTGTTGTTTTGTTTTTTGCGCGAAAAAAATGGGACCATTTTGGGGGAGGATGCCCCCCGCAGTAGCCCCCGAGGGTAACTTGGGTTTCAGGGGAAAGCCGAGTTGCCCTTGTGTTTGACTTGGAGCGTTTACATAATTGACATCAACTGGGGCGTTGGCCATGTGTTTTTACAACAAAAAGTACTTGGAAAGTCCTAGCTAAGGGTAGAAGCGACGTAGCTGTTGGATGTTCCAAGCGTTGGTGAGCTCTTCGCCGTCCTCGTTGGCCAGCTTGTATGTGCCCGGCTTGAGCACCTTCACCACGACGTAGGGTCCCTCCCATGGGGCGATAGCTTGTGGCGCCCTCGGTTATCTTGGCGCAGCCTTAGGACCAGATCCCCCTCGCTGAAATCCCGTCGACGTATCTTGCGTGCTTGGTAGCGTCTTAGGGACTGTTGATACTTCGCGGAGTGCATCAAGGCTACGAGGCGTGCCTCGTCCAGCTGGTCCAGCGAGTCCTCGCGGGCTTGCTGGTTAGCGTCCTCGTCGTAGCCTCGAACCCTGGGTGACCCATATTCCAAGTCCGTGGGGAGGACGGCCTCCGCGCCATGTACTAGGAAGAACGGGGTGAACCCGGTGGCTCTGCTTGGGGTTGTCCTTAGGCTCCACACGACCGCTGGTAGTTCTTGGAGCCATTTTCGCCCAGATTTGTTGAGCTGGTCGAAAATTCGGGGCTTGAGGCCTTGTAGGATCATGCCGTTGGCACGCTCCACTTGGCCGTTGGTCTGTGGGTGTGCCACAGCCGCCCAGTCCACGCGGATGTGGAACTTATCACAGAACTCCAAGAACTTCCGCCCGTGAATTGGGATCCGTTGTACGTGATGATGGAGTTTGGCACTCCAAAGCGATGAGACGATGTCGGTGAAGAACGTGATCGCTCGCTCGGCCCTTAAATTCGTGATGGGGCGCACCTCCACCCACTTGGAGAATTTGTCGATTGCAACTAGTAGGTGGGTGAAGCCCCCGGGCGCCTTCCGCAGGGGCCCGACGATATCCAGCCCCCACACGGCGAACGGCCATGTGACGGGGATGGTCTGCAGGGCGTGAGCGGGCAGGTTGGATTTGCGGGCATAGAACTGGCACCCTTCGCAGGTGCGTACGATTTCGCTGGCGTCCGCGACCGCGGTAGGCCAGTAAAAGCCTTGGCGGAACGCGTTGCCGACGAGGGTGCGGGGTGCGGCGTGGTGGCCACAGATCCCCGCATGGATGTCTCGTAGGAGCTCGCGCCCCTCGGGAATGGGCACGCACCGTTGTAGGATGCCTGAGGCGGCGCGCTTGTACAGCTCGCCGTCGACGAGGGTGAACGACTTGGCCATCCTGGCGATGCGCCTGGCCGCGGCCCGGTCTTCGGGGAGCTCCCCTTGAGCGATCCAGGTAGTATATTTCTCCCGCCAGTCCGCCTGGACGGGAGCCGGCTCGATGTCCATCGCTTCGGCTTCGTGGGAACCGTACCCCTCGAGGAGGGAGAGCACGTACGCCTCGTTCGAGGGTTCCTCGTCCATGGGCTCCGCACCCGCTGGGTTCGAGGGAGCCCCCGAGGGTTCGTTGTGGTTCGAGGGGTAGGGCTCGAAGGCGACCGAGGGTTGAGCGATGTCGCGCGCGAAAACGTTCGGGGGGACGGTGATCCGCCCGGACGCAATCTTGGCGAGCTCGTCCGCCTCTTCATTGTACTCGGCGGGCACATGGTTGAGCTCGATGCCGTAGAACTTGTCTTCGAGGGCCCGCACGGCCTTGCGAGAGGCCTCCATCTTGTCGTCGTGGCAGCTCGCGTTCTTCATGACTTGATCGATCACGAGCCGCGAGTCGCCGCGTACGTCGAGGCGCTTGACGCCCAACTCAATGGCGATTTTGAGGCCGCGAGAGGAGGGCCTCGTACTCGCCCATATTGTTGGACGCGGGGAAGTGGAGGCGCACCGCGTAGCGCATGTGCTCCCCCGAGGGGTGACACGAAGAGCAAGCCCGCGCCTCGCTCCCCCGTCTTCATCACTGAGCCGTCGAAGAACAGAGTCCGAAGACTCGCCTGGATTTGTGGGGGCGGCACCGTGTGTCCGTCCACTCGCCGACGAAATCCGCCGATTTGCGATTTGATGGCCTTGCGCGGGGCGTAGGCGAGCGTTTCGCCCATCAGCTCCACAGACCACTTGGCGATCCTACCCGCGGCGTCGGGGTTGCGGATGATTTCTCCTAGCGGGAAGGAGGAAACCACCGTGACCGGGTGGGCCTCGAAGTAGTGGCGGAGTTTGCGTCGCGCAAGAACCACTGCGTACGGCAGCCTTCGGACTCGTGGGTAGCGCATCTTCGTGTCCGAGAGGACCTCGCCGATGTAGTAGACGGCCGCCGCACCGCGGGCGTGTCCTTCCTCCGTGCGCTCCACAACGATCACCTGCGCTCACCACCCGGGTGGTCGCGGCCACGTAGAGCCGCAGGGGCTCGCCGTCTCCGCGCGGCGTGAGGATTGGGGCGCGTGTCGGTGACGCCTTTAGCTTGTCGAGCGCGTCCCCGGGCCTCGGTGGTCCAGGAGAAGCGCTCGTGCTTCTTGAGTAGGCGGTAGAGGGGCAGGCCCTTCTCGCCGAGCCGCGAGATGAAGCGGCTCAAGGCGGCAAGGCACCCCAGCACTTTCTGTACCCCCTTGAGGTCCTTGATCGGACCCATCCGTTCGAGGGCCGTAACCTTTTCAGGGTTGGCCTCGATCCCCCGTTGGGAGACGATGTATCCCAGGAGCATGCCTCGCGGCACTCCGAAGACACATTTTTCGGGGTTTAACTTGACCCCGTTGGCCCGTAGGCAGTTGAACGCGACGCCAAGGTCGCTAACCAGGTCGTCCGCCTTCCTGGTCTTCACGACGATGTCGTCCACGTACGCTTCGACCGTCCGCCCGATGTGATCCCCAAAAACGTGCTGCATGCAACGTTGGTATGTTGCACCCGCGTTTCTGAGGCCAAATGGCATCGTGACGTAGCAGAACGTCCCGAACGGTGTGATGAACGAAGTCGCGAGCTGGTCGGACTCCTTCATTTTTATTTGGTGATATCCGGAATAAGCGTCAAGGAAACAGAGCAGTTCGCACCCAGCAGTTGAGTCAACAATTTGATCAATGCGCGGCAAAGGAAAAGGAACTTTGGGACATGCTTTATTGAGACTAGTGTAGTCTATACACATCCGCCACTTCCCATTTTTCTTTTTTACAAGCACAGGATTTGCTAGCCACGTCGGGTGGAACACTTCCTTGATGAATCCGGCCTCGAGGAGCTTCCGCAGCTCCGCTCCGATTGCCCGTCGCCGCTCCTCATCGAAGCGGCGCAGCCGTTGCTGTATGGCGCGAGCATTTGGCAGGATGTCAAGGGAGTGCTCGGCGACTTCCCTCGGGATGCCTGGCATGTCCGAGGGGCTCCACGCAAAGATGTCGGCGTTGGCGCGGAGGAAGTCGACGAGCACTGCTTCCTATTTGGGGTCGAGGGTGGAGCTGACCCTCAACGCCTTGCCCTCGAGGGCCGAAGGGTCGAGGGGGACCTCCTTGGTCTGCTCCGCAGCCTCGAAGGTGCCTGCGTGCTTGGCGGCGGGGTCGAGGTCCTCGTTGACCATCTTCTCCAGCGTGTTCACCAGCGCTTCGTCCAGCGCTAGTGCCTCTGCGTGCTCCACGCACTCGACGTCGCAGTCGAATGCGTGCTCGATGGACGACCCGACGGTGATGACGCCATTTGGACCCGCATCTTCATCTTCGGGTAAGTGTAGTTGGGGACCGCCATGAATTTGGCATAGCAGGGGTCGCCCAAGTATTGCGTGGTAGGCCCCTTTGAACCCTACCACCTCGAAGGTGAGGGTTTCCTTGCGGAAGTTCTTAGGGGTGCCAAACCGCATCGGGGAGTCGATCCGCCCGAGGGGCCGAACTCGCTTGCCGGCGCGATGCCGTGGAATGGCTTCGTGTCGGGCCGCACTGTCCAACCCGATCCCCATCAGGCGCAATGTATGCGCGAAGAGGATGTTGAGGCTACTGCCTCCGTCCATAAGGACTTTTGAGAACCGGGCGTTCCCAATGATGGGATCTACCACCAGTGGGTACTGGCCCGGGTTGGGGATGTGATTCGGGTGGTCTTCCCGGCTAAAGGTGATGACATCCTCCGACCAATTGAGAAAGGCCGGAGGCGCCCTCTCCGCGGCGAGGACTTCGTGTCGCTCCTTCTTGCGCTGCCGGGTCGACATGTCGACGGTAGGTCCCCCAAAGATGAGGAACACATTCTCGACGGCAGGGAAGCCGCCGGCGTCGCCCTCGCCCCCGTCTTTCTTGGCTTCTGCCTCCTTCGCGGCGGCGCGGCCATAGAACTTCTTGAGCATGTCGCACTGCTCAGGGTGTGTTGCACTGGGGTCTTGTGGTAGGGACATGGCTTCTTCAGCATGTCGTCGAACACTCCCGGGCCTCGAGGGGCCGGTCGAGGGCCCCGTCGAGCCGGGTCGACGGCCGAGAGCCTCGGCGTTGCCGCCGTCGCGCCCTTGCTCGCGCGCCTCGCGGCGCGGCTTCTTCCCCCTTATTGCCCCGCTTGTCGTTGCGGTGCGGCCCCTTTGACTTGCTGCCCTCGCCGGGCACGTCCTCGGGGCGCTTGCCTTTTTTGCCGTCGAAGATCGCCCCCACGCGCCTCCTCCCCGAGGCGAAGCCGGTGGCGATGTCGACCGCCTCGTTGGAGTTCGCGGGCGGGGGCTGCGTCCCGGGTCCCGTACGAGATCCCGCACGTGGTGCCCTCGAGGAAGGCGTGCACGATTTCGGACCGCGCCACACTGGGGAGCTCAGTGCAGCGCTTGGAGAAGCGCCGTATGAAGTCCCGCAGCGATTCGCCGGGCTTCTGCGTGCAGGAGCGCAGGTCCCAAGAGTTTCCAGGGCGCACGTATGTGCCCTGGAAGTTGCCCACGAATGTGTGGACCAGGTCGTCCCAGTCATAGATTTGGCTGGCGGGCAAGTGCTCGAGCCATGTTCGGGCCGCGTCGCCCAGATGCAAGGGCAGGTTGCGGATGATGACCTCGTCGTTAGTGGCCCCGCCCAGCTGGCAAGCCAAGCGGTAGTCGTTGAGCCAGACACGGGGATCTGTCTCCCCGTTGTACTTGACAATCGTCGAGGGTTGGCGGAAGCGTTGGGGGAACGCTGCCGCTCGGATCTCCCGGCTGAATACGCGAGTGCCCGGGGGCTCCGGCGTTGGGGAGCGGTCCTCGCCACTGTCGTAGCGCCCACCCCGTCGAGGGTGGTAACCTTTTGCCGCTCGTGCGTCCGCCTTGCTGGTGCGCCGGGCGTTGATGACGTTGCGAGCGTCGCCATCTAGTGCCCTGCGCGTGTCGAGGAGTCGCTCCTTGGCCGGCGTGCTCCCTTGCTCGGTGGGTTGCCCCACTTGTGCCCCCGCGTGCACCGAGGGTTCGCCTCCCGGTGCAGCTTCGTCGGCGCGGGGGTCCCCCTGCTGGCGGATGCGTGAGGCCGAGCTCTCGGCCCGGCCGGACGGCCGCTTGCTCGATGAGGGTTTGCACCTCGCGGTGCATGTCTCGAGCCTCGGGGGTCGAGGGTGCGCATAGCCCGCGGCGGCGTCGCGGCGGCCCGACGAGCTTTTGCTCGCCGCGGGGGGCGCGTCCGCGTTTCCGGTGTTGGGGACGACGTTGATGTGATCGCGGACCTGTCGGCCCAGCTCCCTCGCGCGTTCGCCGCGCGCAGAAGCCTCCCCTGCCATTGAGGCGCGGAGCAACCGCACCGTTCGGTACTCTTCCGCCAGCTTGGCCTCGAGCTCGCGGGCTTGGGCCGGTGTGCGTCGACGTCGGCCCCAATGGGGGCGCTTGGCCCCCGCGGCCGGGCGCGCGGCGATCCCCCGGGCGGTGTGACCTCCCCGGTCTCCGCGCCCACCGCGCCGGCGGCGTTGGCCGGGTCGTTGGTGATGACGGCGCAACACTCCCGCGTGGGGTCGTAGCTCCCGGTGCTGGAGTCGTCGGAGCAGCCGAACCAGTAGTCCGCGGCGTCAAGGAAACGCCGGAACGCAACTTGGTCGGGAACGCCGGAGAAGTCCCACTCCGCGTAACCGTGGCGGTTGGCGGGTGGCATCATGTCGACGGAGCCCAGGGATGACTCGCTCGTCGCCGAGGTGCCGGGGTCCCCGGCGACGAAGACGTGGCGGCGGGCGGAACCCCGCGCATCGTCGTGTTCACGTTGGCGTTAGGGGCCGTCGTGGCGCCACGCAACCCAATGGGGATGCGCGGTCCGAGACCGCGGGCGTCCCCCACCGGGCGGTGGCGGTCGTTGTGGTCGGCACACCGCGCCGGGCGGCGGCACGCTCGGCCGCCGCCGCTCGGATCGCGCCGACGCGAGCGCCGCCGCAGCGACGGTGGCGTCGGGGCGCCGACGGGCCCGCGACATCCGTGCTGCGCGGTGCCTCGCGCCGTGGTCGTGTGTGCGACGGGGGTCCGAGCGGACCCCGGCCGACGCCGCGCGCGAGTTCCTCATGATTAGTGAGGGCGCATGAGATAGCCGTTCCCCGTGGCCCGAAAGTTCGGGTCCCCAAAGCGGATTTCGAACCCGGCGGGAGGGGGTCCGAGCTACCCATGCGGAGCGTGTAGCACGATACTCGGTGCGAATCACCATGGAGGGAGTTGGTGAGATGACCTTAGGCGCTCGTTTGCCCCACGGTGGGCGCCAACCGTCGGTGCGGAATATGGTCCCGACACTAACCGCAGATAGCGCCGTGGTCTATCCCTCAATGGTCGATGCTAAGCAACAAGTGACACAGAGATTTATCCTGGTTCCGGCCACTGGGCCGTACGTCCAGCAGAGGCGTGCTCGGGGCACTATATTACTTAGCACCGGGGGTGCTTGTAGTGGGGCTAGTACAAGCAAGGCGGGAGAGGAGGCGTGGCCTCCAAGTCCCTGGAAGGGTGGTTGAAGATGTTGTGGGAGAATGAGAAGTGTATGATGCGTGGTGAATGGAGTGTTCCCCGTTGTCCGTGTTGTTCGTCCCCCCGCGGCTGGGGGCTCGCCTCCCCTTTTATAGGCCAAGGGGGGTGGCGAGTTACATGCACGCCACGCTATCCAGCTACGTGGGGGTGCACGTCGTGCTATACTGTAGAGTGGGCGGCTGTCCGGACGATCTTCGCAGCGATCTGGCCATGATGGCCTACTTCGTACCCGAACAGTGGCGGTTCGAGGGTAGGATGGCGGCAGCTGGTGGTGGCGTCCTCCGGTAGGCTTCGAGGGGGGGTGCCGATGATGGCCGGCACGGGGTACGGGGAGCGAGCGAACGGCGTTCCTTCCCCAACGCGCTTCACGGTAGTGGAGTGGTTGCTACGGCACCGGCGTGCGCCGCACGCGCGGGTACGGCGGCCACGTCGTCACAGTGGCCGGGATGGCGGTCCACCGGCCTAGCGCCTTCACCTAACCCTGTAAGGTCACGGGAAAGTGAAATCGAGGGTGCGCCCGGCCCCCCTTCGAGGGTCGGGTGCGTTAGCCGTACTGTAGTGGGCGCACGGTGTCACGGGACTGACACCGGCCGTACCGCACAGTCCCTTCCCACAGTGGCGGGGATGGGCGCCTCCCTGGGGAGTTGGTGCGGCGGCACCGGGCGCGAGCCCCGGCGCATGATGGCGCCGTCCCGCGGCGTCGGGGCGTTAAATGCCCGTGTACGGGGCCGGCGCACGCGTGCGGGGCGCCCGTGAGCGTGGCGGGCCGGCCGAGGGCGGGACGAACCCTCGAGCGATACGCGACCCGCTCGAGGGGGAGTGAGCCCTCGAGCGGGTGCGGAACCACTCGAGGGAGGATTCGTTCCTCGAACGGGGCGGAACCCGCCCGAGGGGGAGTGCGCCCTCGAGCGAGGCGGAGCCCGCTCGAGGGGACTTCTAAGGGGGTCGTCTCGGTGGGCCGTCTGAGTCCCGCGGCTTGGGCCATGCCCTGCATGGTTAGTTACCTGCATTGTTAGGCTCAACGTGTTTTGGTACTGGGATTTAAATGAGGGTTCCCCCGTTGTTTAAGGGGGCCCCTAGGGCGGTCCCCGACATGACCGGAGATAAGGGGTGGTTCTCAAGTCTCGTCCAGATGGTCACAATAAGGTAGATCACCTTTAGGGACAATGGGCGTGGGTATGTGCTTTCAGAAGGTGAGATTAAGGTGAGTGACAAGATCCCTCTCAGGCGTGTTGCTCTTATTCAATCGCTTGGGTACAATTTGCTTTTTGTATCCCAACTATTGGATGAGGGTTTTGAGTTGTTGTTTCGGCCTGGTGGTTCTCGGATTTTGGACTCTTGGGGGGACCTTTTCTATATGGTCATTCCCGAGGGTCAGGTGTTTCGAGCTGATTTTTCTCAGTCTTCTGGTGTTGACCATTGTTTCTTGGCTGGTTCTTCGAGTGAGTTGTGGAAGTGGCATAGGAAGTTGGGTCACTAGAGCTTTGACCTTTTGTCTCGTTTGAGTAAACTCAATTTGGTCCGAGGATTGCCACGGTTGAGGCTTGAGAAAGAATTGGTTTGTGCGCCTTGTAGGCATGCCAATATGGTAGCCTCTTCTCACCTGCCTCTCGCCGATGTGATGACTGAGCGTCCATGCGAGCTGCTTCATATGGACCTTGTTGGCCCAGCTCGTGTGCGATCTGCGGGTGGGAAGCGGTATGTCCTTGTTGTGGTGGACGACTACTCTCGGTATGCGTGGGTGTTCTTTCTTGAAGAGAAAGGGGAGACGTTTGGTTTTGTTGGATATCATGTCTTGAGGTTGAGGAACGAGAGGCACGGAGATGCCATACGAGCAATCCGCAGTGACAATGGCTCAAAATTTAAAAACTCTCGTTTTGAAACCTTATGTCATGACTTGTGTCTTGAACACCAATTTTCAAGTCCGTATACGCCTCCTCGAAACGGAGTTGTGGAAAGGAAAAATAGGACCTTGTGTGAGTTGGCTCGGACGATGCTTGATGAGCATAGAACTCCGAGAAGAATCTGGGCTGAGGCGGTTAATACCGCGTGCTATGTGTCGAATAGGATCTACCTAAGAGTGCATAAGAAGAAAACATGCTATGAGTCGATGCACGGTCACACACCCAAGGTGAGTCACTTCCATGTATTTGGTTGCAAGTGTTTCATTCTTAAGAAAGGGAAGAAGTTGGATAAGTTTGAGGCTAGGTCGGTCGATGGTATTTTCTTTGGTTATGTATCTCACTCTAGAGCATATCGTGTGCTCAATCTTGAAACTAACCAAATCGTGGAGACTTGCGAGGTAACCTTCGACGAGACACAGCGACGTAGTCAGCATGTCTTTGAGTGCGCAGGTGATGATGAACTTGGAGAGGAGATTTTTAGGAGGAGGAGCATGAACATGGAAATGATGAAGATGGCGGTGAGGTTCCCGCGGCTGAACATGTACACACTACTTCGACTACGGTGATGGACGGGCCCTCTCCCACACCCACGACGACAAACCAAGATCAAGGAGTACCTGCTGTTGAGGGGGAGGTAGCATCAAGGCGAGAACCTCCCCGGCAAGTACAAGTGGATCACCCAGCTTCAAGGATCATCGGCGACATGAATGAACATACTACACGGTCGAGGGTTCGGAACAATTCTCATTTCGCTCATGCTGCTTTTGTTGCTACCTTTGAGACCAAAGACATTGGACACGCACTATCTAATCATAATTGGGTTAATTCGATGCATGAAGAGTTGGAGAACTTTGAGAGGAATCAAGTCTGGGAATTGGTTGACCCTCCTTTAGGTGTAAGCCGATTGGGACAAAATGGGTGTGGAAGGAAAAAGGAGAGAAAGGTGAAGTGGTGAGAAACAAGTCAAGGCTTGTTGCTCATGGGTACAATCAGAAAGAGGGGATCGACTATGAGGAGACCTTTGCTCCCGTAGCTCGTTTGGAGGCGATCAGGATCCTTCTATCCTTTTCTGTGGCTAAAGGGTTCAAGTTATATCAGATGGATGTGAAGAGTGTCTTCTTGAATGGTGTGTTGGAGGAAGCAGTGTATGTGAGGCAGCCACTGGGGTTTGAGAGTGAGAAATACCCCCAACGGGTGTATAAGTTGAGGAAGGCATTGTATGGGTTGAAGCTGATGCCTAGAGCTTGGTACGGTAGCTTGAGGGGGTTCCTATTTGAGAGAGGGTTTGAGATGGGGAAGGTCTATCAGACCTTATTTCTCCTTAGGCAGGGCAGAGATATCCTGATTGTGCAGGTGTACGTGGATGATATTATCTTTGGTGGCTCGTCTCTTGTTGCAAGGTTTGCAGAGGATATGAGTAGGGAATTTGAGATGAGCATGATGGGTGAGTTGCAGTTCTTCCTCGGGCTACAAATCAATCAAAGGAAGGAACATTTGTGCACCAAGCTAAGTACACCAAGGACATTGTGAGGAAGTTCAAGATGGAGGACTCCAAGGCTATGGCGAGACCTATGAGTACGACTACAACTTTTGATGCGGATGAGGAAGGTGAGTATGTGGACCAGAAGGAGTGCCGAAGCATGATTGGGTCACTCCTCTACTTGACGGCGACGAGGCCGGACATCCAGTTCTCAGTATGTCTGTGCGCTCGTTCTCAAGTGCCTCCAAGGACTTCGCATCGGCAAGCGGTGAAGCGAATTTTCAGGTACTTGTGTCACACTCCCGACTTCGGCCTTTGGTACCCTGCATCTTCTTCTTTGGTGCTCAATGGTTTTTCAGACGTGGATTTTGCCGGGTGTCGGTTGGATAGGAAGTCCACTTCTGGGACTTGCCAGTTTTTGGGTTCTTCTTTGGTATCTTGGTCTTCCCGCAAACAGTCGAGTGTTTCTCAATCCACTACAGACGCAGAGTATGTTGCAGCAGCTAGTGTTTGCTCTCAGCTCCTTTGGATCAAATACCCCATGAGTGACTTTGGTGAGGAGTATACCCATGTCCCACTTCAATGTGATAGCACCAGTGCCATAAGCGTTGCATAGAACCCAATGCTCCATTGCAAAACCAAGCACATAGAAGTGAGGAATCATTTTTTGAGAGACAGCATAGAGAAAGGGAAGATAGCTTTGATCCATGTACCCACACATGACCAGCTAGCTGATATTTTCACCAAACCCTTAGATCAATCAACTTTCACTTGTTTGCGGGGGGAGCTTTGTGTGTGCTGGATTTCTTGAGTTGGCTGTGTGGGAGCTCCTTTGTTGCATATGTATAGCTTTTCTTTGTGCATTTCTTGCATTTGGCATCGCATATGTAACATGATGTATAGGCATCCTTGTATCTTAGATTGCATGCATTTGTCCCATATGCATTGGTAGGAAATGCTTCTCTTATATGCATTGTTCACCATGGAATGCTATTTATGTCTTTGTGAGCTTGTTTGGTATGATGTGGTTAGTTTGTCTTAGCTCGTGAAAATCATTATTTATATCCATGGTTGATGGCTATGTTTTTGAAAAATATCACATGTATGCTCTATTGTTAGTAAATGCCTTTATATGATCTTGACATGTTTTAGTGGTTTGGCTATGCTTAATTTGTGGTTGGATAGCTTATTTTGATCATATGGGGCCAAAGTCTCATTTGCCATCATGAATGTTTAGCCCTCTTGCTTTATCTTGTGGAGGGGCATAACTTCCTTTTTGTCACAAAGACATTTCATGTACCAATTACGAATCCAAAAAAGAAATGTAAAATTCTTGGGAAATGTGCTCCCATGTCATATGTGCTGAATTTAATTGGCTTTGGGTGCTAAACCGTTGGATGATGTCTACCAATAAGAAGTCTCATATATAGAAGTAGACACATGGCTCGGTGGCTTTGACATGACATGAGGTGCTTGTGGGTGTTTGTGATGGTCTTATGGTTAGAATGGTCGTCCTAGCATGAAGTTTGTGAGGCTTTGCCATTTTGACATGTTTAGCTCATGTTTAGGACTTTGCTCGTGAGAGGGAAATTTTTCGCAAAATTGCTCAATTCTATCTTAGCTTCGTCCAATGGTTGTGAAACTTGGTGATCATGTAGTTGATGTCAATACGAAGCTATAGAGTATCTAACTTTGTCATTTGGACATGTGTAGCATTCTATGTTGAATTTTGTCTATTTGAGAAGCTCTAGGTTGAATTTTTGGCATTTTTGGCTTGAGAGGGAAATGGCTTGCTGCACGCATTTAGAAGGTTTCCAAGTGGTTTCGAGCTATTTTTGGGCTCTGGTAGTTTCCCACGTGGCATCGGTCTGACCGATGGAGGGCACCGGTCTGACTGGAGTAGTTCCCAGGTGCTATGCGATCTTACCCACTGGTCTGACCGGTGAAGGTGACCCGTCTGACCGGTCAGGGCTGGGCTATTTCAGCTGTCCTGTTTCATGAAGTGAGTCGCATGCATTTGTCCAGGGGGATTTCCATTGGTTCAGGGGGAGCTTCCATGTGTGCAGGGAGAGCTCTTTGTGGTTTTCGAGCTTTGGTTGGTGTTTTGTGCTCTTTGCTTGAGCATAGTTTTGTCTCAGATGTGTCGAGCCGTTGCCCTTGCCTAAGGGGTCCGAGACTTGTCTTCTACAAGTGATCTTGCTCTTTGCCTTTGTTTGGCTTTCAATCGCTTGTTGGAGTTTCTTTTTATTCGTTTCTTTTCTTTTTCTTTTCTCTTGTGTTACTATTTGTGGGTGTTGTCAATGCACTCATCAATGGGGAGATTGAGGACCATGTGTGGTTCGAGGACAGGTGGATGGTCGCTTCCTAGTGTGATGAGTGATTGACAACATTGTGTGGACTGATTCTTGGCTAAGTATTGTAGGTGCAGGTTGCGGCATGACTAGTGTTGGTGCAGGTGAAGAACAAGTGCGAAAGGTCGTCGCCGGTGAGGCCTCTAGGTGTGGAGAAGACAAGTAGGCTTGGTTCGAGGGACCCGGTGGCCAGTGGAGTCAAATGCGGGCCGCATGGTGGCATGAACAAAAAGATGAAGTCATGGACGGTTTCTTGGTTGAGCCTCAAAACCCAGGTCGAGCCGGGACTACGTGGGACCCGAGTCATGAGTGGCAATTGGCGGAGGCTACACCAAGTTCGCGGGGTTTCCGATGGTTCACCAGAAAACCACTGGGTTCCTTGGTTGATCCACAAAACCAAGACCGAAGAACCGAAGACGGAGATGTAGCAGCTCCAGACCGGACAGACCAGTGGGTCCGGCCGGGTCCGGCCGGTGGGTGCCGGTCTGACCGGTGAGGAGCACCGGTCTGACCGGTGTGCGGCGACGTAGTCCGGCGACTTCGAAGCGGAGGACACGCGTCGGGATCGTATGTCTTGCGTCGAGGCTAAACAGGTTGCGGTCGCCGGGCATCCGTCTGATGGAGCGATGACAAAGATTTCCGATTTCGCCCTCGAGGGGCATGTATCCCTAATTAGCTAGTAAGGGTATTTTAGACTTTTGGTTGCCTCCATATAACCCAAGAGGTGAGAGGATGGCAGCCATCTCTTGGACCCCTAGTTCATTTTGAGGACCATGTGTGGTTCGAGGACCGGTGGATGGTCGCTTCCTTGTGTGACTGATTCTTGGCTAAGTATTGCAAGTGCAGGTTGCGGCTTGACTGGTGTTGGTGCAGGTGAAGAACAAGCGCGAAAGGTCGTCGCCGGTGAGGCCTCCAGGTGTGAAGAAGACAAGTAGGCTTCGTTCGAGGGACCCGGTGGCCAGCGGGGTCAAGTGCGGGCCGCATGGTGGCATGAACAGCAAGATGAAGTCATTGATGGTTTCTTGGTTGAGCCTCAAAACCAAGGTCGAGCCGAGACTACGTGGGAGCCGAGTCATGAGTGGAGATTGGCGGAGGCTACACCGAGTTCGCGGGGTTTCCGGTGGTTCACCAGAAAACCACTGGGTTCCTTGGTTGATCCACAAAGCCAAGACTGGAGAACCGAAGACGGAGGCTGCAAGCGGCGCGGACCGGTCTGACCGGTGGGTCTGACCGGTCTGACCGGTGGAGAGCACCGGTCTGACCGGTGTGCGACGACGCAGTCCGGAATCTTCGAAGCGGAGGACACGCGTCGGGATCGCAAGGCTTGCGTCGAGGCTACGCAGGGTGCGGTCGCCGGGCATCCGTCCGATGGAGAAGACATCAAGAATTCCAAATCCGCCCTTGAGGGGCTTGTATCCCTAGTTAGTAGAGAAGGGTATTTTAGACTTTCGGTTGCCTCCATATAACCCAAGAGGTGAGAGGATGGCAGCCAACTCTTGGAACCCTAGCTCATTAGTTTTCCTATTTTCCACCTATTTTCCTTAGGTTTTCTTTAGGACTAGCAAGAGAGCTTCATGGAGAGATCTTGTTGAGAGGGATGGATGATCGGGCGGCTTGCTAGACCTTGTATGAACCTTTGTTTCATGTATAGATGATTCGGCGTGGTTCCTCAAGGGTTGAATGTGTTTTCCCCGGTTGTTCTTGGTGGTGATTTTCGGAGCCCTCTCTTGGTGATTTCTTTGGGTTGTTTTCGGGACTTTTCTCTTGGGGATTTGATGGGGGAAATTTGTGGGAACCCTTCGTGGTTCTTTGGGCTGTTATTCCCCTCCCAAATCCGTGAGTAAAGGTGCTCGATTTTGGGGTTTCTTGAGTTCTTGGGTTGGAAGTGCTCTCTGCGGGATTTCTTCAATTCCTCCTTTTTGGACGAGTTTTGGTGGGATTAAACTTGGCTATGGACTCCTCATGAGGTGTTCATAATATCCCCAAAGTCTTGTTCAAGTCCGTGGAGCGATTCGGGAGATCGAGATTTGGATTTGGGGGAGTTGACCCGCGGGTGCTGTTCATCCCGAGCTGCCCAGGCTACACCGGTGTGACCGGTGCTCTTGACCGGTCTGACCGGTGCGAGCCCTGGTGGGTTTGTGCTCGGGTGAACGTCTTGGTGTGTTCGTTGTTGTCCCATGTTGCTGCTGTTTCGAGTTTGGGTCAGTTTGGTGGTCGGTTGGCCTGTTTGGTGCCTTGGGGGCTTTCAGGCAGTGATCGGTCTGACCGGTGTGTCTCACCGGTCTGACCGGTGTAGAGCCACTTAGTGAAAGTTGCTCAGCTTCACCAGCAGGGACCAGTCTGACCGGTGGTGCTCACCGGCCTGACCGGTGTGGGTCTGTAGACTCGAGGTTTGGTTTTCCGCTGTGTTTCTCGGGTCGGAAGGTTGTGTGTTGGTTCCTAGGTCCAGTGGCACTCCAGTGGCTACGTGGGCTTGGCCAACTTGGGTGCTAAGTCGGAGACGTGTGTTGGAAGCCGTGTTCATCTTGTTGGAGTTTCCATCTCCTTCGAGAAGAATTTTCTATCGGCTCCCATTCACTCCCCCCCTCTCTGGTTCTTCGTATCGGTCCTTCACATTTGCTTTCCTATTTTCTCATCCTATTTTCTTAGGATTTCCATAGGACTATCTTGAGAGCTTCATGGTGATATCTTGTGAGAGGGTTGGATGATCGGGCGGCAAGCTAGTCCTTGTATGAACCTGTTTGGTATGTATAGATGATTCAGCGTGGTTCCTCAAGGCTTGGTTGTGTTGTTCCCGCTTTTTCTTTGTGGTGATTTTCGGATCCCTCTCTTGGTGGATTTCTTGGAGTGTTTTCGGGATCTTTCTCTTGGGGATTTAGTGGGGGATGTATGTGTGAACCCTTCGTGGTTCTTTTCCCTTTGATTCCTCTCCCAAATCCGTGAGTAAAGGGGCTCGATTTTGGGGGTTTTGGCGTTCTAGGGTTAGAGAAGTTCTTGGCGGGATTTCTTTGATTGCTCTTGATTTGGCAAGTTTTGGTGGACAAAAACTTGGCTATGGACTCCACATGAGGTGTTCCTACTATCCCCAAAGTCTCGCGCAAATCCGTGGAACGATTCGGGAGATCGGGAGTTGGATTTGGGGGAGTTGACCCGCAAGTGTTGATCATCCCGACGAGCTCAGGTCACACCGGTCTGACCGGTGCCTCTCACCGGTCTGACCAGTGCAGACCCCCGTTGGATTTTGCTCGGGTGAACGTTTGGGGTGAGTTCGCTATTGTCCCATGTTGATGCTGTTTCGAGTTTGGGTCGGTTTGGAGCTCGGTAGGCCTGTTTGGTGCTTTGGGGCTTTCTGGTCTGGACCGGTCTGACCGGTGTGTTGCACCGGTCTGACTGGTGTAGAGCTGTTATGTGGAAGTCTCCAGTTTTCACCATCAGGGACCGGTCTGACCGGTGGTGCTCACCGGTCTGACCGGTGTAGGTTAGTAAGGCTCGAGTTTTGTGTTCCGCTGCGTTCTCGGGTGTGTGACGTTGGGAGTTGGCTCTTAGGTCTAGTGGCACTCCAGTGGCTGCGTGGGCTTGGCTAATTTGGGTAGTAAGTCGGAGAAGTGTGTTAGAAGCCGTGTTCATCTCGTTGGAGCTTACGTCTCCTTCGAGAAGAAATTTTTACCGGCTCCCATTCACTTCCCCCTCTCCGGTTCGCCATATCGGTCCTTCAGCTTCAGCACTGGATGAACCGACAGTGGGGGCAGTGGTTCATCCGACAGTCTCGAAGATGCGGACAATAAGGTTTTGGCTTGGAGTCCTTCAGCACCGGATGATCCGACGCACCGTTGGTGTATAGCATCGGAGGAGTTGTGTCAGCAGATCTTCAACGGCTAAGTGACGTGGAGGGTACCAGATGAACCGCGCCTAGAAAAAGCATAGTATCGGTTCATCCAATGCTACCTTTTTCAGTTGTCGTTAGCCAGTGGCTCTTTGGATTCCTTGGGATATTTATACCCCCTCCACTCACCTATTTGAGGCTGCTAGATTCTGTGGAAGTGCAGAGGAGTTCAAGACACCTACAAGATCATATCCAATCCATCCAAGTGCTTAATTGCTCATCCTTAGACTTGCATATGCTTAGTGTATGTGTTTCGTGCTAGGAATAACTTAGATCTGAATGAGTGCAAGGTTGTGCCAACCTTGTGAGGTGATTCTTGAATGAATAAAGGTGTACAAGGTTCGCCGGAAGCCTTGGGGCCTAAGTGGCTCACCGACAATCGTCATCGACCCTCCGGCCTTGTGTGGAGTGGCGAGGACACTTTTTGCAGGGGACGTGGAGACCCCCTTCCTTGGTGGAGAAGCTCCTTAGTGGAGGCGGCATCAAGGTGACCAAGGGAGCTTGGCAAGTGCCTTAGTGGCTAGCCTTTGTGGCGAGTCAAGTGGTGCTCTTGGGAGAGACTTAGTGACCGGGAAGCAATACTCTTGTTTGAGTGCTTCAACAACGTGGACTAGGGGTGGCTTAGTGCCTACCGATACCATGGGATAAATTGCGTGTCAAGAATTTGCTTCCTCTCACCCCCTTTACGTTTCCGCATTTACTCTATCGCAATCTTTGCTTGTCTTTACTTTCCTTGAGTAGTATCTTGCTAGGATTGGCTATAGGTTGCAAACCTTGTTTTGGGATGGGAGTTTCACACTAGAACAACCTTAGTTTACATTGAGAAAAAGTAGTGAAGCCATAGGTTAAGGCTTTTAGATTGCCTAATTCACCCCTTCCCCCTATTAGGCTATGAGCATCCGATTCCTTATAGTCTCTCCATCATCCAGGAATTCCTCCTTAAGTGAGTGCTTCTGATTGTGGATCTTGTTTGCATCACTCTTCTTCTACTTGGTTCATAGGGAATTCTTCTCTCTCGCGTGTCTTGCTCCATCACTAGTGAGTTCATCTCGACCTCTCCCAAACTTGTCTCCGAGTTTATTCTGCAGAAGTTAGTCCAGAAAATATACCATTATCTACACAAGCAATTCTAGTTCAATAACCAAACCAGACTCCATGCCTAATCAGATTAAGGAAGGCTATTTAACCTAAGCACCATGCATAATTTAAAAGCCAATGGAAGTATGTGCATACTTCCAAACCAAAGCTTACTATGGTAGACAAAAGGTAACATGAAAGCATATAGAGATTTACTCAAACAGAGACGGTAGAGCATGATCAGTTTTTTAATAGAGTGAGCATGTAATAAAGGTAAAGATAAACAAGCTAGCACAACAACATGACAAGAGATGTTTCTATGCACATGATTCAATGTTGATTAACGACTGGTTGGACATACGTTGTATTGTTATCCTTCGTTCTCTTTGCTCCAAACCTGGAATGGTTAGTGACAAGAATACTTGAAGTAATATTTTTATAACTATACCTCTATGCTCACTACGCAGGGGTATAAGCAAGTCTTATAGAAATTTTCCCTAGCGTGCTTGTTTTTGGACAAAAAGCTCATCCTTGGGAAACCTTCATACTATGGTTCAAGATGGTGAAGTGGTTTCCCTTATATTGTTAATCTCAAGATTTCAAGCCTTTTTTGAACAAAAAGACTGTAGGGGAGTTCCCCACAGCTAATATATTGTGCCAAAAAAACAGAGGAGTTATTTACAAGACGTGGGGGAGGGGAGGGGGGGGGAGTTTACAACCTGAGGTACTAAGTTAATATCTCTAACCAATGAGAAAAAATAAGGCGTTTGGCCTCATCAACTCTCACGAATTGGACGGTAACCTGGCTTCTAAAATTTCTATGCCAAGTGTTGAAAGAAACAACACCATTATCAAAACTTATTGAGTTCTAAAGTTTCCAAAACACCCAAGAAGCCGTGGTGAGGATGAGCGACAATACGGCGAACCAGAGAGGGGGGAGTGAATGGGAGCCGATAAAAACTCTTCTCGAAGGAGATAGAGGCTCCAACAAGATGAACACGGCTTCCAACACACGTCTCTGACTCAACTACCCAACTTGGTCAAGACCACGTAGCCACTGGAGTGCTACTGATCCTAGGAACCAACAATCTTCCGAGACAAAACTGACCAACACGCACAACGAAAACCTGCACTACTTGCTACCTGTGCTACACCGGTCAGACCGATGGCCTGCGCCGGTCAAACCGGTGACACCGGTCAGACCGGTGGACAGAGCCGGTCAGGCCGGTGGCTACAGCAGCCGCACAACAAATGTTTTAGAGAGCATCAGTGACTTCTCTAGGCCCTGGAATTAGTACACCCTCAAAACACATCCTGCACGGAAGAGAAACCCTACACAAAGCCAACTAAAACACCTGCTAACTACCAAGAACTGACCAGATACAACACAACCCAAAGACACAGATCTAGCAGCTCACCCGAGGCAAATCCCACAAAGGGCTCACACCGGTCAGACTGGTCAAGAGCACCGGTCATACCGGTGTAACCTGGGCAGCACGGGATGAACCGAACCCACGAGTCAACTCCTCCAAATCCAACTCCCGATCTCCTGATTCGCTCCACGGATTCGAAGAAGACTTTGGGGATAGTAGAAACACCTCATGGGCACTCCATTGCCAAGTTACGGTCCACTAAAACTCGTTGAATCAAGAGGAATCGAAGGACTTCCGCCAAGAACACCACAAATCCTAGGACAACGAAAACCCCAAAATCAAGCCCTTTTTCTCACGGACTTTGAGAGGGAATCAAAGGGAAAAGAACCACGAAGGGTTCATGTATACATCCCCCAACAAATCCCCAAGAAAACAGCCTCGAAATCTCTCCAAGAAAATCACTAAGAAAAGGCTCCGAAATTGACCAAAAAGGAAAAACGGGAAGAACTCAAACAAGCCTTGAGGAACCACGCCGAATAATCTATACAAACATGAAGGTTCATACAAGGTCTAGCTTTCGCCCGATCATCCTACCCTCACATAGAATCTCACCATGAAGCTCTCAATCTAGTCATAGAAATTCCAAGGAAAATGGAAGAGGAAAATAGCAAAACAAAATGAGCTAGGGTTCCCAGAGTTGGCTGCCATCCTCTCACCTCTTGGGTTATATGGAGGCAACCGAAAGTCTAAAATACCCTTACTAGCTAATTAGGGATACATGCCCCTCGAGGGAGAATTCGAAAGTCTTTGTCATCGCTCCATCGTACGGATGCCCAGCGACCGCAAACTTGCTTAGCCTCGACGCAAGTCCTGCAATCCCAACGCGTGTCCTCCGCTTCGAAGTCTCCAGACTGCATCGTCGCCCATCGGTCAGACCCACCGGTTTTCTAGTGAACCACTGAAAACCCCGCGAACTCGGTCTTCGGTTCTTCGGTCTGCTGCAACTCCATCTTCAGTTCTTCGGTCTTGGCTTTGTGGATCAACCAAGCAACCCAGTGGTTTTCTGGTGAACCACTGAAAACCCCGCGAACTCGGTCTAGCATCCGCCAATCCCCACTCACGATTTGGCTCTCACGTAGTCCCGACTCGACCTTTGTTTTGAGGCTCAACCAAAAAACCATCCATGACTTCATCTTGCCGTTCTTGCCACCATGCGGCCCGCACCTGACTCAGCTAGGCACCGGGTCCCTCGAATGAAGCCTACTTGTCTTCTCCACACTTGGAGGCCTCACCAGCAATGACCTTTCGCACTTATTATTCACCTGCACCAACACCAGTCAAGCCGCAACCTGCACCTGCAATACTTAGCCAAGAATCAGTCCACCCAACATTGTCAATCACTCATCACACCAGGAAGCGATCATCCACTGGTCATCGAACCACACATGGTCCTCAATCTCACCCTTGATGAGTGCATTGACAACACACACATATATTAAGCTGAGAGAAAAGAAAAAGAAAAGAAACAAATAAAAAGAAACTCCAACAGGCGATGGAAAGCCAAATAAAGGCAATGTGCAAGATCACTTGAAGAAGACAAGTCTCGGACCTCTTAGGCAAGGGCAACGGCTCGACACATCCGAGGCAAAACTATGCTCAAGCAAAGAGCACAAACCACCAAACCAAAGCTCGAAAACCACAAAGAGCTCCCCTTGCACACAAGCAAACTCCCCCTGAACCAATGCAACTTCGCTTGGACGAATGCATGCAAACCACTTGATCAAAACAGAGCCGCTGCATCAGCTGAGCTCTGACCAGTCAGACAGGTGACCACCACCGGTCAGACTAATGCTCAACATATGAACAAGACTAGCCCTCTGACCGGTTAGACAAGTGACCAAGACTGGTCAGACCGCTGACACACAAAGCCCAGAAATGGCTTGAAACCACTTGAAAACCTTCCAAATGCATTCAGTAGCCCAAAACATGCTCAAACTTCTCCTCCTTATTGACAATGCATGAATCAAGCCCAAAATGCAAAAAATGCAACCTAGAGCTTCTCAAATAGACAAAATTCAACATAGGATGCTACACATGTCCAAATGACCAAGTTAGATACTCTATAACTTCATATTGACATCAACTACATGATCACCAAATTTCACAACCATTGGACGAAGCTAAGATGGAATTGAGCAATTTTGCGAAAAATTACCCTCTAATGAGCAATGTCCTAAACATGACCAAAACATGTCAAAATGGCAAAGCCACACAAACTTCATGCTAGGATAACCATTCTAATCATAAGACCACCACAAACAACCACAAGCACCTCATGTCATGTCAAAGCCACCGAGGCATTTGAACAAGATGTCCACCGTAAGACTGGAAGACTCGTGCATTCTTATTCTCGCTTTGAAAAGGCTTCTATCTTTTGGCAACCTTCAGGCGATATCTTTTTCAACTTAGTGAGGAATCGGTTGCTCTAGCCCTTCAATCTTGTCTGGGTGGATTTGCAGAATCCTTTCGGGTTTCCTACCAGAGTCATAATCACTTCAGGTTCACTGTCTTTTGCAAGGCTGTAGGCTTTGCCACCTATAAACTACGCAGATTCATTGGAGCTTCTTTTGATGTTTATTTTCATCTTTGGAGTAATGGTGCCCCTAACTGGGAGTGAAACGAACCGAATTTCCGCGAATGGAAACCCGACTCTCTGCACCTCCGTGATAGTCCCAGGAAGAGGCTATCACGTGCAATCCTTGTCTCAAGTGGTACAAATCCATACAACACGGGAATAAAAGAAGAATTACATAATATTATTATTACAACATCAGAGTACAACTCTTCGGCACAAGCCGGGTACAAGTCCAGCAGGACTGATTCAAGAAAGATAAAACATCTACGAAGTGGATCTATCGAAGCGAAGCGTCTCCAGCTCCACCGGCAAACTCGAGCATAAGACCAGCTCTAGTCTTCACACCTTCGTCATAGAAGTTGTCGTCGTAGACGGTCACCGAGTCTGAAATGCCAGCATCTACCCGATAAGCGGGTAGGTCATGTCAGCTTCCCAACAAAGAGCAAAAGCGGTGGTTGAATCTAGTATGCATGGATAAAACCTATATTGGGCTGTAGAAAGTCATGCATGCAGCAGCGCGATAGCAACAATCAAGGTATGCAGAATAAGCAGCGAGGTCCACACCTCCGGGGTCCGCACCCCTCAACAAGGATGTCCACACCAAAGCCCTGAATCACAACCACGATCCAGCTCCCAACTCTCATCTGCGATGTGGGGCCCACCTGCTCCTATCCCCACATCTCAACGGCCACAGGCCGCGCTCACACACTCGGGGGAGAGAAGAAGCACAAGAAAAGAGTCTAGCCAGGTGAGAGATCAGAGGACTGTCCATAACCAGTGGACACGGACTATAGCTACAGGTTTAAACACTCTGCAGAGGTTGTACAACTGTACCCGCCCGAATAGAGCCCGGATAGTAGCGAACCACCCGAAACCCTACCATACGGCTGGAGTCCAAGTAAGTGAATAGTACCCTCCTGCGTCTCTGAGTCTGGCGCAGCCCCTGCTGTAGAGCTCATACTGCCAGCGAGAGGTCCCTCGAAGCTGTGGAACCCTTCCCCGGCCTCGCCGGGGCGAAGTCTTCTAAGGAGGAACGCCGTCTCCCATCACGATCACACCGATCCGCCTACAGGCAGGGTGATATCCACTACGAGTCTCACCCCGCACCCCCACCCAATACAAGGCGGGCGGTTTGTACGGTAAAAGTCCACTGAAGCAAGGTCAACTGACGATCGGTCCTTAAGGGCCGAGAGCGAGCACTCCCATCTCCATCCCATCCGACACGCCGCTCGGGTAAGAGGCCTGATCGCATCTTCCCGAGGCAGGCGTTCACAAGTAGCCAAATGGCTCGCTCCCGCCGGAAACACGTCAAGGAAGAACACACCCAGAACTCACGCTAGAACACACCGAGATCTCCCACATCTCAGTCCAAACGCAGAGAACCATCCATAATCAAGCAACAAAAGTATGGATAGTTGGTATATGGGACTAGCTAGGGGTCTGTAGCTAGTCCCGAGGTAGGTAAAGCAAGGAAACATGATATATCAAATATCAAGGCGTGGCTAAACAAATGGCTATGCAATCCATCAAGTCAAGTAACATAAATATAGCACTAGCAACTAATAGCATGCATGGGATCTACATGGTTCGGAGTGACATGACACCTGCGCAGTAGTCGACGTAGAGAAGTAGAGGTTGAGCGTCCTCTAGGGCAAAGTCGGGGTAGTCGCGTCTCCTCAGTCTTCGTAGCTCGGGTCTTCAAACAAGAACACAAGCCTACACGAGATGTGACGTGGAAATAAATAACGAGCCTTCATCTAATGCAAAAACATCAATAAGAACCAATTTAGAAGATCCAAATAAACTCCAGAGTAAATACAAGAAGCACTGGTTTAATCAATGAGTATAAAGAAATTGGTTTTAAAACAAAAGTAGTTTAAGCAACTAGTTTTATATACTAGAGAATAGGGTAGGACCAGAGTTAGTTCAAGGTCGGGTTAAAAGTCTCAAGGTTAACATCCATAGGTGATCTTGTCCTCAATCGAGAAACGGTGAGGCTGAGATCAAGAACTTGCAAGGCACTCTCTCACGGATGGTTGAAGCGATAGCACAAAGGATGATGAAAGCAAAACGAGATGGAGATAAACTAGGAAAGTCATTATCATGCCAAGATAAGCAGCGATAGCATAGAGGGGATGAGAGGATCGACTAGCGTCGATAAAAGAGGATGATGCAGGAAGGCGTGCTCGAATGCGCCAAGGGGCGTGTACTAGTGATGCGGCAATGACCAATGCTAAGTAACTAGGTAGCAACGCGGGGTTGCCCAGCGTGAAGCAGAGGCCTCTGCTCATGGCACGGCCGTCCATCACGCGCGACATCTTAGTTACGAGCACATGGTGCGGAACACGCTTCGCAGCACAAAGCAAGGTAGGGCGAGAGCGGGTATGCGGATTGTAGCAAAGCAGGTGCAAAGAAAGGCGACAAAGGTTTGTGGCTTGTCCGGGCGACAAGGTCGCTCACACATGCGTGTCCACAACGTCCCATGTTCACGATGTGTTCACAGCGTGCGCGGGGCACTAGCGTCCCAGGGCCCGCGCAACACTCAACGACTTGTTGACCGGCAAGCACAGAGGGTAGGTGCGGCCAAGAGCAGGGATAGAGAGGCAAAGCACAGCAAGGCAGCACACGTTGCATGGTATCAACGTGCGGGAAAAAGGCAACGGGTGGCCATGACCTCTCGGTTGATTGCAGCCAAAGTGATATGCAAGCAAGTGACGGCGAGCGACACCTGCAAGAAAAGCACGACTCGATGGTCCGCAACCCAAGGCGACGGCGAGTTGCGGCAGTGGCGCGTGTGGCATGACCACGACTAGGAACAAGCGGCTCGAAGGCCGGTCAGGCATTTCGTCAAACAGATGGAGGGCATGACAAGGGTGTGTATTCAACAAAGAAACTATGGTTGCTAAGGTTTCAGGGGATACATGATCAATCACAGCATGAGGGCTGTCACCACATGCAGGAAATACAGGGTAAAAGGAGATGGTTTGGTCGGATGGCTCACCTACGGGATAGGAAGGACATTCCGTCGAACTCGTCGTGGGGGAGGTGGACGGATGGATGAAGGAGAAGCATAAAGATTGCATGGATGTCCATGAAAAGTTGGTGGAGACCTTTAGGACTCCGTGCTTGGTCTCATAGTCGTACACGGAATTGTGGTTTCATGCTTGGTGAAGAGGAAGCGAATGACAACAACTTGTGGTTCGGGCATAAGATCGAACAGGTTGCAGGCACCAAAAGGATAGGCTGCAACCTTAGGCGATGGGCTGAGCAGATGGTCATGACCTGCAGGAGATGATCACGTCACGATGGTCGGCAATGCAGAGACATCAAAAAGGAGGAAGTTGAGGTCGAAGAGGGCTCAAAGGCTAGCTCAAACATTTGATTGAACACCAATAAGGTAAGGCTAAAGCTGTTGTGATGCTCACCGTGGGAGGGTATGAGCGAGAGGCGGGGATGCGAGGTTGTGGATGTTCCCCATGTCGTCCGGCGGCGTTCTAGAGCTTCAAGGTCTCTTGCGCAAAACGTCGAGCGAGGTGGCGGGTGGCGGTGGCTCGCCAAGCACATACCATCGAACACGTGATGTGCGGTGTTGAGGGAAGCTCGCAGCTTGGGGACGGGCGGCGCGACGGGTTCGTGACCCGCAAGGGATGCCAAACGGGCGAAGGCCGGCTTCGGAGACACAGGAGAAGACGGCGGCTTGGCCTTTGGGCAAGCTCGCCATGCACAAGACGGGGAGCTCGTGTAGATGTGCTTACCATGGACCCTTCGGTGGTCAAAACGGGTAGGACGCGAAGCGGCCGGGTATGACAAGGTCTAGAGCGCGGGCATCGATCTCCAACTCGTCCTCATTGTGCTCGTGAGTGTCAGTGGTCCTCGGCAGTAAAGGCACGACGCTCCCGACGTGGCGCGGTAATCCCCGGCGGACAACAGTAGCAGCTCGTGGCGAGGTTGAAGACGCGACGACGGTGTTTCCCCCTCGGTGCGGCGCGGTACGGCGGTGAAGACGTGGCCGATTCAGCGTCAGGGCGCGATGCGGCTCGTGTGTCAACGACGGTGTCCGTGGAGGCATCTTTAGCTTGGCGGCGTCGTGGAACTCCCTGCCGGCTCGCGGTGCTCCGGTGTCGTTGTCCTTGGCGGTGAGGACGCGGTCCAGCAGGACGCGCGAGGCTCCGAGGATGACGACGTCGGGCTGTCCCTGGATGGCGACGACGCGATGGTGCTCGGCCCTTCTCTCTCCCTTTCCTCTCGCTTCTCCCTTTGCTTCTCTTTCCTCTGTTCCTTGGCGATGCAGAAGGGGAAAACCCCAAAGGGTGGCTACAGGGTGTGGCGGCGGCCTTGGGGAAGAAGCCGAGCGGCCTTCTTATGAAGTGGGTGCGCAAGGCTAGGGTTTGGGCACCCTGGGGCGTGGTGCCAGCCGGCGGGCGGCCGAGATGCAGTGGGCGGCGCAGCTCAGCTGGCGTGGCACCCATCCACGACCTCCAGGTAAAAGACGAGGCGCGGGTGCGGTCCCGGGCGCGCGGGTGGCTGCCGGCGTGCGCGCCCACGCAGTTCGACCGGCGAGACCGTCCCATCGGGGCGCACGTGCTGCGCGTGCGAGGAGCGGTACAGACGGTGAAAGAAGAAAGGTGAGCAGAGAGGATGACCAGCGGGCCCGGTTGGCCATAGAGAGAGAGAGAGATGGTTGTCGGGCTAGTTGGGCCGGCCGGTAGGCTGCGCGCGAAGTAGAGCAAGCCGGCGGGCCAAAAGTTAGATGGGTTAGTAGTTAGCTGGGTTAGTAAAATGGGGTTCCATTTATTCAAAGTAGGTTTTAGTTATAGCTAAGTTTGAATTTGAATTATTCAAATTCAAACTTCACTCAATTTGAAACTCCAAATAAAATTCAAGAAATCCAACTCACATTTATACCATAATTTGAATATATTTTTTATACGATTTTATTTTATAAGGAATTTGAGAAGAGAGGCTAGCAAATTGGGATCAAATTTGGTATCTCACTTGTTCACACAAAAAGTTTTAAATTTTTGCGAAAAAAATTCACACATGGTAAATCATTCAAATTTCTTGTATGTTACATTCTACCCCCCTCACGAGAATCTCGTCCTCGAGATTAAGCTCTTACCAGGTGTGGTGAGGGTCTTCACTTTAGTATGGTTTCCATTTCGTCCTTTAGTTCATCTTCCAAATGTTGATGGTGTCGATAACGTGGGTTTTCGTTGACAGTGCCTCTATTCCATGGTTCTGCTTGTGCTTATTCTCAACATATCTTGTTTCGAAGTAAGGGCCTCCGAAGCTAAGTGCCATTGAGTGTCCTTTTTCCGTTAGCATCCACAAGCACTCTCCAAAATAATCCATATATCCCACGAATATACCCGGGTTCAAAGCCCGTGAGTAATTCCAACGGTAGGCTAGGTTTCATGTATCTTAGACCATCTCATCTAGCCGTGTCACATAAGCTTAGTAGAATATGACATTCCAATATTATTCCAATCCTCTCGTTCGAGGTCGCATCCTTCTTATCAAAATGTTACTGCCAAAATTATTGCTTAAGAACTTAGCCATATCCTCATGACGTCCATTCCATACCATTAATCCAAATTGGCATGATTCTCCCACTTCTTTCCATATGAGGGAGTCGTACATTCTCTCGGTTTCCCTAGTTGAGCCAATAAATATTCTCGAAGCCATATCCATCTGGGATATGTTGAAGATATATAATGTTATCTCTTGATCCATGGGTAGATATCTTGGTCTTCCAAAGTACTAGTGCAATCGCACCTCTTATGGCGTGCACTCTCAGCAACTAGCTGAACCCGAGTGAACATAACTTCCTTCCAACTTCCTTCCTCTGAAGATCCAATAATCCTTACCAACTTCGTATGTCCCTCATGTTGTGATCCATCGGTTGGCTTAGCACCTCCACTACTATTCTCGTTAGGGTGCTGGCGATATCTGACATGTCCGAATAACTTCTGGTCATAAACATTATGAATGTTTACTTCTCGTTGATGATAGTCCATGTTAAGGGGGTTATCTGCAACACCCTCGATGGTGTAAGTGACTCTGTCCATCTAATATCTCACACTAGTCCTTTGGTTTCAACTTCTTCAGATGAATCTTTTCAAGGAAGTCACATCCATCTCAGTCATGCACGTTTAGCAACCTCAGGATACATGGTTGATCTCCTCCCTTAGGAATACCATCGAAGCATAATTAATTCCTCAGAACGTCTGTAGTCATCATAACCTTGCGGAAGGATCGGTTCACTTGGGCAACTTTAGTGTAGACCATGATCCTTTACCATTCCTTTGACTCCTCATGATGGTACTCTGACTTTAGGTATACTGGAAATATTCATAGCTTCCTGGCTTTGCCATGCTTATTCAACAATTCCAAATAACAACACCCATTTAGGTGAACAATATTCCTCGCTTATGCTCACCAACTCTTTTTACCTATTTTCCAATAGGGTGGTCGGTTCCGGCTGCGAGGTCGAACGAATAACTTACATCCAGTAGTTGTCGGAGTTATTCTCTTTCCCATTAGTTCAGTATACGGTGTCCAGTAGAGCTTCTCTTTTAATTGCTTGCTCCAAAAGTGGGATTGACTGAACTCCATATCTTATTCCAAAAGTCGACCTCGTAATTCCTTTACATACTCTCCGGGCATCCTATTCCAGAAGCACAACTTGTGGTGCACAGCTATTTACCGCTTACACAACAGTTTCCAAAACAACTGCGTAGGGGTGTAAGATGGATTAATCCAAATAAAATGACTCTAGGATGACTGCTCATGTAGTGCAAACCTTATATCCTTTGAGTTTAGTCATCCGAATCAAATCCAAAACCTCAACGATACCTTCCAGGGTAAGGTACTATCTACTTAGGGATGATCCCTTATGCATGGATTCGTTACTTCCGAATACATGGTCGGGGGCGCAGTTCCATAAAACATGCGTGATTGTCCGTCTGTGGAGAGTTCGATGCGCTTATACCTACTCCCTCCTTATCTTGGGTTGTCTTCGGATATGTTAGTTTCTCTCATCAATGGATCCATTACCAAGATATGAGGTTACCATGTTCTTTCGAGTCTTCACACGTGTCAGTTCGTGGTTAGGCGAAGAACCTTATCGGCAAACTTTGTATTCCATTAGCAAATTCCAAAGGTGGACATTCATAATGTACCTTACAGAAGCTAACATACTCGAATAAAATTTCTCGTATTGATTGTTGTTCCATATGGAGTACTTCATCTTTATCCGATAATTGAGTTCCGACTAAAATTATCCAAAATGTTTCATTAACATCTTAGGGTACTCAATTGATCTTAACCAATATATGCTCCCATAGGGGTACATGCACTTCCGAGCTTCGAAATTTGCGAATTCTTAAGGTGCTCATTTTCTGGTTTACGAACTTGAGTCCAATGTTCTTAGGATATCTCATCCAAAGTATTGGTCTGATTGTCCGAGGTTGCAAGAAATCCTTCATGTCTTCTGAAGTTTGACCTTGTTATGTTGGCTTGAGCACATCGATCTTCGCTCTGTTAGATTGATCTTGCAGGATGGGGAGCTAAGGTCTCTAAAGAAGTCATCTAAAGATCTAGAAAGCATAAGCACTCAATACAGTTTCACACAATCATGAAGAAGCAAAACAACCATAAGACCGAGAAGATCCAATCACTCAAGTAATGCACCAAAACAAATGTGTACCTCGAGGCTGACTCCTAAGACCTTCAAGGTTACACCAACGTAAGCATACTAGTATATCGTGGGCACTTGTGGGACTTTTCCTAATGTTAGTTATACAACACTTAAAATAACGCATGCCATCTGGTGTTTCGGCACTGATCTTTCCGAAGTAAGTTGGTGCTAACTTGACCGTTCAATCCATTGGTTGCCTCATGTAGCTACAACTTGTTATAATATCTTAATACTCTGCGACTCGGCTATTTGTATAGCTTCGAGTCTTTGAGTCTTCACCCAACTGCCGAGCTACGGCATCTTAGGAGTCTCCGACTCCTTCATCCAAACTTATGTGTGCCGGTTCTATATAGTAGACTGCCAGTTTTCTTATATTGGCACACTTGGATTCAGGATCTTAACTCCTCATTATCCTCGGAGTAGGCACCTAGTGTCATCCAAGCTCCGTTTCAAGCAAGAGGTGGAAGGGCACATCCTGTTGTAGCATCATCTGTATGCAGACTTCATGTATCACAGGGGCAGTCTAATCATTCTTCGGTGGATTGAGTTCCAAAGTAGAGTCAATCGTATTGACATAACATGACACCGATGAGTCACCAGGGATAATCCAATTGAGTCCTGTAGATTCAGCTTCATCTCATCCTCGTACTCCATCTCCATAGCTATCACTGTTGTAGTTGTCTTTCCCTTGTATCAGACGTCATTCCTCAGAGTTGCAAGCCTGTGACATCAGCTGTTCTCCTTAGGCCACCAATCGTGTAGAGGGGTTGTTAGTGAGTCAGTTAGTGAGAATTCAAGGATGCAATAATAGAATTCAAGGGGTTTATATAAGAGTCAAGGAGTATATACTCAATCAAGGGTGTTCATGCTATCCTAAACTATCGGCCTTTGCTAGGGCTCGTCCTACGGTCAAGTACGGCTCTGATACCACCTGAAACGAACCGAATTTCCGCGAATGGAAACCCGACTCTCTGCACCTCCGTGATAGTCCCAGGAAGAGGCTATCAAGTGCAATCCCTGTCTCAAGTGGTACAAATACATACAACATGGGAATAAAAGAAGAATTACATAATATTATTATTACAACATCAGAGTACAACTCTTCGGCACAAGCCGGGTACAAGTCCAGCAGGACTGATTCAAGAAAGATAAAACATCTACGTAGCGGATCTATCGAAGCGAAGCGTCTCCAGCTCCACAGGCAAACTCGAGCATAGGACCAGCTCTAGTCTTCACACCTTCGTCATAGAAGTTGTAGTCGTAGACAGTCACCGAGTCTGAAATGCCAGCATCTACCCGATAAGCGGGTAGGTCATGTCAGCTTCCCAACAAAGAGCAAAAGCGGTGGTTGAATCTAGTATGCATGGATAAAACCTATATTAAGATGTAGAAAGTTATGCATGCAGCAACGCGATAGCAACAATCAAGGTATGCAGAATAAGCAGCGAGGTCCACACCTCTGCGGTCCGCACCCCTCAACAAGGATGTCCACACCAAAGCACTGAATCACAACCACGATCTAGCTCCCAACTCTCATCTGCGATGTGGGGCCCACCTGCTCCTATCCCCACATCTCAACGGCCACAGGCCGAGTTCACACACTCGGGGGAGAGAAGAAGCACAAGAAAAGAGTCTAGCCAGGTGAGAGATCAGAGGACTGTCCATAACCAGTGGACGCTGACTATAGCTATAGGTTTAAACACTCTGCAGAGGTTGTACAACTGTACCCTCCCGAATAGAGCCCGGATAGAAGCGAACCACCCGAAACCCTACCATATGGCTGGAGTCCAAGTAAGTGGATAGTACCCTCCTGCGTCTCCGAGTCTGGCGCAGCCCCTGCTGTAGAGCTCATACTGCCAGCGAGGGGTCCCTCGAAGCTGTGGAACCCTTCCCCGGCATCGCCGGGGCGAAGTCTTCTAAGGAGGAACGCCGTCTCCCATCACGATCACACCGATCCACCTAAAGGCAGGGTGCTATCCACTACGAGTCTCACCCCGCACCCCCGCCCAATACAAGGCGGGCGGTTTGTACGGTAAAAGTCCACTGAAGCAAGGTCAACTGACGATCAGTCCTTAAGGGCCGAGAGAGAGCACTCCCCATTTCCATCCCATCCGACACGCCGCTCGGGTAAGAGGCCAGATCGCATCTTCCCGAGGCAGGCATTCACAAGTAGCCAAATGGCTCGCTCCCGCCGGAAACACGTCAAGGAAGAACACACCCAGAACTCACGCTAGAACACACTGAGATCTCCCACATCTCAGTCCAAACGCAGAGAACCATCCATAATCAAGCAACAAAAGTATGGATAGTTGGTATATGGGACTAGCTAGGGGTCTGTAGCTAGTCCCGAGGTAGGTAAAGCAAGGAAACATGATATATCAAATATCAAGGCGTGGCTAAACAAATGGCTATGCAATCCATCAAGTCAAGTAACATAAATATAGCACTAGCAACTAATAGCATGCATGGGATCTACATGGTTCGGAGTGACATGACACCTGCGCGGTAGTCGACGTAGAGAAGTAGAGGTTGAGCGTCCTCTCGGGCAAAGTCGGGGTAGTCGCGTCTCCTCAGTCGTCGCAGCTCGGGTCTTCAAACAAGAACACAAGCCTACACAAGATGTGACGTGGAAATAAATAACGAGCCTTCATCTAATGCAAAAACATCAATAAGAACCAATTTAGAAGATCCAAATAAACTCCAGAGTAAATACAAGCAGCACTGGTTTAATCAATGAGTATAAAGAAATTGGTTTTAAAAGAAAAGTAGTTTAAGCAACTAGTTTTATATACTAGAGAATAGGGTAGGACCAGAGTTAGTTCAAGGTCGGGTTAAAAGTCTCAAGGTTAACATCCATAGGTGATCTTGTCCGCAATCGGGAAACGGTGAGGCTGAGATCAAGCACTTGCAAAGCACTCTCTCACGGATGGTTGAAGCGATAGCACAAAGGATGATGAAAGCAAAATGAGATGGAGATAAACTAGGAAAGTCATTATCATGCCAAGATATGCAGCGATAGCATAGAGGGGATGAGAGGATCGACTAGCATCGATAAAAGAGGATGATGCAGCAAGGCGTGCTCGAATGCGCCAAGGGGCGTGTACTAGTGATGCGGCAACGACCAATGCTTAGTAACTAGGTTGCAACGCAGGGTTGCCGAGCGTGAAGCAGAGGCCTCTGCTCACGGCACGGCCGTCCATCACGCGCGGCATCTCAGTTACGAGCACATGGTGCGGAACACGCTTCGCAGCACAAAGCAAGGTAGGGCGAGAGAGGGTATGCGGATTGTAGCAAAGCAGGCGCAAAGAAAGGCGACAAAGGTTTGTGGCTTGTCCGGGCGACAAGGTCGCTCACACATGCGTGTCCACAACGTCCCATGTTCACGTTGTGTTCACAGCGTGCGCGGGGCACTAGCGTCCCAGGGCCCGCGCAACACTCAACGACTTGTCGACCGGCAAGCACAGAGGGTAGGTGCGGCCAAGAGCAGGGATAGAGAGGCAAAGCACAGCAAGGCGGCACACGTTGCATGGTATCAACGTGCGGGAAAAAGGCAACTGGTGGCCATGACCTCTCGGTCGATTGCAGCCAAAGTGATATGCAAGCAAGCGACGGCGAGCGACACCAGCAAGAAAAGCACGACTCGATGGTCGGCAACCCAAGGCGACGGCGAGTTGCGGCAGTGGCGCGTGTGGCATGACCACGACTAGGAACAAGCGGCTCGAAGGCCGGTCAGGCATTTCGTCAAACAGATGGAGGGCATGACAAGGGTATGTATTCAACAAAGAAACTATGGTTGCTAAGGTTTCAGGGGATACATGATCAATCACAGCATGAGGGCTGTCACTACATGCAGGAAATACAGGGTAAAAGGAGATGGTTTGGTCGGATGGCTCACCTACGGGATAGGAAGGACATTCCGTCGAACTCATCGTGGGGGAGGTGGACGGATGGATGAAGGAGAAGCATAAAGATGGTGTGGATGTCCATGAAAACTCGGTGGAGACCTTTAGGACTCCATGCTTGGTCTCATAGTCGTACACGGAATTGTGGTTCCATGCTTGGTGAAGAGGAAGCAGAATGACAGCAACTTGTGGTTCAGGCATAAGATCGAACAGGTTGCAGGCACCAAAAGGATAGGCTGCAACCTTAGGCGATGGGCTGAGCAGATGGTCATGACCTGCAGGAGATGATCACGGCACGATGGTCGGCAATGCAGAGACATCAAAAAGGAGGAAGCTGAGGTCGAAGAGGGCTCAAAGGCTCGCTCAGACATTTGATCAAACACCAATAAGGTAAGGCTAAAGCTGTTGTGATGCTCACCATGGGAGGGTATGAGTAGAGGCAGGATGCAGGTTGTGGATGTTCCCCATGGTGTGGGTCGGTGAGGATGTCGTCCGGCGGCGTTCTAGAGCTTCAAGGTCTCTTGCACAAAACGTCGAGCAGGTGGCGGGTGGCAGCGGCTCGGCTGGCACATACCATCGAACACGTGATGTGCGGTGTTGAGGGAAGCCTGCAGCTTGGGGACAGGCAGCGCGACGGGTTCGTGACCTGCAAGGGATGCCAAACAGCGCGAAGGCTGGCTTCAGAGACACAGGAGAAGACAGCGGCTTGGCCTTTGGGAAAGCTCGCCATGCACAAGACAGGGAGCTTGTGTAGATGTGCTCACCATGGACTCTTCGGTGGTCAAGACAGGTAGGACGTGCAGTGGCCGAGTATGACGAGGTCCAGAGCGCGGGCATCGATCTCCAACTCGTCCTCATTGTGCTCGTGAGTGTCAGTGGTCCTCGGCAGTAAAGGCACGACGCTCCCGACGTGGCGCGGTAATCCCCGGCGGACAACAGTAGCAGCTCGTGGCGAGGTTGAAGACGCGACGACGGTGTTTCCCCTCAGTGCGGCGCGGTACGGCGGTGAAGACGTGGCCGATTCAGCGTCAGGGCGCGATGCGGCTCGTGTGTCAACGACGGTGTCCGTGGAGGCATCTTTAGCTTGGCGGCGTCGTGGAACTCCCTGCCGGCTCGCGGTGCTCCGGTGTCGTTGTCCTTGGCGGTGAGGACGCGGTCCAGCAGGACGCAGAGGCTCCAGGATGACGACGTCGGGCTGTCCCTGGATGGCGACGACGCGATGGTGCTCGGCCCTTCTCTCTCCCTTTCCTCTGCTTCTCCCTTTGCTTCTCTTTCCTCTGTTCCTTGGCGATGCAGAAGGGGAAAACCCCAAAGGGTGGCTACAGGGTGTGGCGGCGGCCTTGGGGAAGAAGCCGAGCGGCCTTCTTATGAAGTGGGTGCGCAAGGCTAGGGTTTGGGCACCCTGGGGCGTGGTGCCAGCCGGCGGGCGGCCGAGATGCAGTGGGCGGCGCAGCTCAGCTGGCGTGGCACCCATCCACGACCTCCAGGTAAAAGACGAGGCGCGGGTGCGGTCCCGGGCGCGCGGGTGGGCGCCGGCGTGCGCGCCCACGCGGTTCGACCGGCGAGACCGTCCCATCGGGGCGCACGTGCTGCGCGTGCGAGGAGCGGTACAGACGGTGAAAGAAGAAAGGTGAGCAGAGAGGATGACCAGCGGGCCCGGTTGGCCATAGAGAGAGAGATGGTTGTCAGGCTAGTTCGACCGGCCGGTGGGCTGCGCGCGAAGTAGAGCAAGCCGGCGGGCCAAAAAGTTAGATGGGTTAGTAGTTAGCTGGGTTAGTAAAATAGGGTTCCATTTATTCAAAGTAGGTTTTATTTATAGCTAAGTTTGAATTTGAATTATTCAAATTCAAACTTCACTCAATTTGAAACTCCAAATAAAATTCAAGAAATCCAACTCACATTTATACCATAATTTGAATATATTTTTTATACGGTTTTATTTTATAAGGAAATTGAGAAGAGAGGCTAGCAAATTGGGATCAAATTTGGTAGCTCACTTGTTCACACAAAAAGTTTTAAATTTTTGCGAAAAAAAATTCACACATGGTAAATCATTCAAATTTCTGGTATGTTACAGGGAGCGTGAGAAAAGGCTTTGGGAGGCAGAAGAAGCCAAGCAATGGTCTAAGGTCTTCTCAAAGAATCAAAAGTGTCGGGGACCGCCCTAGGGGTCCCCTTAAACAACGGGGAATCCTCACTTAATCCCGGTATCAAAACACGCTAAGCCTAACCATGCAGGTAACTAACCATGCAGGACACGGCCCACGCCGGGATCCCGACGGCCCACCGAGACGGCCCACGGAGAAGACCCCTCGAGCAGGCTCCGCCTCGCTCGAGGACGCGCTCCCCCCTCGGGCGGGCTCCGCCCCGTTCGAGGGGCAACCCTTTCCCTCGAGCGGTCCCGCCCCGCTCGAGGGATCGCCCCCCCCCTCGAGCGGTCTCGACTCGCTCGAGGGTTCGCTCCGCCCTCGGTTGGGGCCCGCCACGCTCACGGGCGCGCCGCACGCGTGCGCTGGCCCCGTACTTGGGCATTTAACGCCCTGACGCTGCAGGACGGCGCCATCATGCGCCCTGGGCTCACGCCCCGGTGCCGCCGCACCAACTCCCCAGGGAGGAGCCCATCCCCGCCACTGTGGGGGATGGACTGTGCGGTACGGCAGGTGACAGTCCCGTGACACCGCGCGCCCACTACAGTACGGCTAACGCGCCCGACCCTCGAAAGGGGGCCGGGCGCACCCTCGATCTCACTTTTCCGTGACCCTACAGGTTAGGTAGGGGGCGCCAGGCCGGTGGATGGCCATCCCGGTCACTGTAACGGTGCGGCTGCCGTACCCACGCGTGCGGACGCACGCCCGGCACCGCAGGCGCACGCCCGGCACCTGCGAAGAACCACTCCGCCGCCGCGGAACGCATTGGGAAGGAACGCCGTTCTGCCCGCGCCTATTCCCCGTACCAGCCATCATCAGCACCTCCCTCGAAGCCTATCAAAGGACACCACCGCCATCTGCCGCCTTCCTACCCTCGAACCGCCACTGTTCGAGTACGGGGTAGGCCATCATGGCCGGATCGCAGCGAAGATCGTCCGGACGGCCGCCCACTCTACACCGTAGCGCGACGTGCTCCCTCACGTAGCTAGGTAGCGCGGCGTGCATGTAACCCGTCGCCCCCCTTGGCCTATAAAAGGGGGAGGCGAGCCCCCAGCCGCGGGGGGGGGGGGGGAAGAGGTTTAGAGGAACACAACACACCGTGCACTCACTCTCTTATTCTCCCACGGTATCTTCAGCCACTCCACCAGGGACTTGGAAGCCACGCTTCCTCTCCCGCCTTGTTTGTATTTGCCCCACTACAAGCACCCCTTGTGCCGAGCAATATAGTGCCACGAGCACAACCCCGTCGGGACGTACGGCCCCCTCGGCCAGAACCAGGATAAAACCTTGTGTCATTTGTTGCTTGGCATCGACCATTGAGGGATAGACCTAAGCGCTATCTACTGGTTAGTGTCGGGACCATATTCCGCACCGACAGTTGGCGCCCACCGTGGGGCTTACGAGCGCCTAAGGTCATTTCACCAACTCCCTCCATGGTGATTCGCACTGAGTACCGTGGTACCCGCTACAACATGGGTAGCTCGGACCCTCTCCCGGCCGGGTTCGAGATCCGCTTCGGAGACTTGAACTTCCAGGCCACGGGGAATGTCTATCTCATGCGCCTCACCAATCGTGAGGAGCTTCGCGCGCAGCGCGAGGCCAGGTCCGCTCTGGTCTCCGCCGCACGCACGACACCGGCGCGGCGCCCGCGGCACGGATGCGCGGGTCCGTCGACGCCGCGACGCCGTCGTCACTCGGGCTGCGCTCACGCCGGGCGCGGTCCGAGCGGCGGCAAGGCCGAGCGCGCCGCCGCCCAACGCGGTGCGCCCACCGTCGCCACGGCCGCCACCGCCCGGCGGGGCCGCGTGCGGTCTCGGACCGCGCATCCCCATCGGGCTGCGTGGCGCCACGACGGCCCATAACGCCAACGTGAACACGACGATGCGCCGGGTTCCACCTGGCCGCCACGTCTTCATCGCCAGGGACCCCGGCACCTCAGCAGCAGACGAGTCGTCCCTGGGCTCCGTCGACACGATGCCACCCGCCAACCGCCATGGGTACGCGGAGTGGGACTTCTCCGGCGTGCCGGACCCAGTCGCGTTCAGGCGCTTCCTCGACGCCACGGACTACTGGTTTGGCTGCTCCGACGACTCCAGCACTGGGAGCTACGACCCCACGCGGGAGTGTTGCGCCGTCATCACCAACGACCCGGCCAACGCCGCCGGCGCGGCAGGTGCTGGAGACGGGGAAGTCACGCCTGCCCCAGGGATCGCTGCGCGCCTGGCCGCGGGGCCAAGCGCTCTCCCGCCGGAGCCGACGTCGACGCGCGGCCGGCCCAAGCCCGCGAGCTCGAGGCCAAGCTGGCGGAGGAGTACCGGACAGTGCGGTTGCTCCGCGCCTCAATGGCAGGGGAGGCACGCGCACGGCGAACGCGCGAGGGAGCTGGGCCGACAGGTCCGTGACCGCCTCAACACCGCCCCCAACGCGGACAACACGGACGTCCCGCCACGAGCGAGCCAGAAGCTCGTCGCCGCCGCGACGCTGCTGCGGGCCATGCCGGCACCCTCGACCCCCGAGGCTCGAGATATGCACCGCGAGGTGCAAACTCTCATCGAGCAAGCGGCCGTCCAACAGGCCGAGAGCTCGGCCTCACGCATTCGTCAACAGGGGGATGCGCGGGGCGATGAAGCCGCACCAGGAGGCGAACCCTCGGTGCACGCAGGCCAACTTGCTGACCGGGGACGCACGCCAGCCAAGGAACGGCTCCTTGACACGCGCAGGGCACTGGATGGCGACGCCCGCAACGTCATCAACGCCCGGCGCACCAGCAAGGCGGACGCGCGTGCGGCAAGGGGCTACCACCCTCGAAGGGGTGGACGCTACGACAGCGGTGAGGATCGCTCCCCGACACCGGAGCCCCCGGCACCCGTGTGTTCGGCGGGAGATCCGCACGGCGGCGTTCCCCGCCGCTTCCGTCAGCCCTCGACAATCGTCAAATACAACGGGGAGACGGACCCCCGCGTCTGGCTCAATGACTACCGCCTAGCTTGTCAGCTGGGCGGGGCCACTAACGACGAAGTGATCATCCGCAACTTGCCCCTGCACCTGGGCGACGCGGCCCGAACATGGCTAGAGCACTTGCCCACCAGCCAGATCCATAACTTGGACGATCTAGTCCACACGTTCGTGGGCAACTTCCAGGGCACGTACGTGCGCCCTGGGAACTCCTGGGATCTGCGCTCCTGCACGCAGAAGCCGGGCGAGTCGCTGCGGGACTTCATACGGCGCTTTTCCAAGCGCTGCACGGAGCTACCCAGCGTGGCACAGTCCGAGATCGTGCACGCGTTCCTCGAGGGCACCACGTGCCGGGACCTTGTGCGCGAGCTGGGACGCAGCCCGCCCACGGACTCGAATGAGCTGTTCGACATTGCCACCAGCTTCGCCTCGGAGAGGAGGCCGTGGGGGCGATCTTCGACGGCAAGAAGGGCAAGCGCTCCGAGGACACGCCCGCGGAGGGCGGCGGGTCCAAGGAGCCGCGCCGCAACGACAAGCGGGGCAAGAAGGGGAAGAAGCCGCGCCGCGAGGCGCGCGAGCCGGGGCGCAACGGCGGCAACGCCGAGGCCCTCGGCCGTCGACCCGGCTCGACGGGGCCCTCGACCGGCCCCTCGAGGCCGGGGGTGTTTGACGACATGATGAAAAAGCCATGCCCCTACCACAAGACTCCCGTGAACCACACTCTTGAGCAATGCGACATGCTCAAGAAGTTCTACGGCCGTGCCGCCGCGAAGGAGGCGGAGGCCAAGAAAGATGGAGGCGATGGCGACGCGGGTGGCTTCCCCGCTGTCGAAAACGTGTTCCTCATCTTTGGGGGACCTACCGTCGACATGTCGACCCGGCAGCGCAAGAAGGAGCGGCACGAAGTCCTCGCCGCGAGAGGGGCACCTCCGGCCTTCCTCAACCGGTCGAAGGACGCCATCACTTTTAGCGGGATGATCACCCAAACCGCATCCCGAACCGGGCCAGTACCCACTGGTGGTCGATCCCATCATTGGGAACGCCCGGTTTTCGAAGGTCCTTATGGACGGAGGCGATGGCCTCAATATCCTCTTCGCGCATACATTGCGCCCGATGGGGATTGGGCTGGACCGGGCTGCGGCCCGGCACGAAGCCGTTTCACGGCATCGCGCCGGCAAGCGGGTTCAACCCCTCGGGCGGATCGATGCGCCCGTCCGGTTTGGGACCCCCAAGAATTTCCGCAAGGAAACCCTCACCTTCGAGGTGGTGGGATTCAAAGGGGCCTACCATGCCATCCTTGGGCGACCATGCTATGCCAAGTTCATGGCGGTCCCCAACTACACGTACCTGAAGATGAAGATGCCGGGTCCAAACGGCGTCATCACCGTCGGGTCGTCGATCGAGCACGCATTCGACTGTGACGTCGAGTGCGTGGAACATGCGGAGGCGCTAGCGCTGGATGAAGCGCTAGTGAACACGCTGGAGAAGATGGTCAACGACGACCTCAGCTCCGCCGCCAAGCACGTTGGCACCTTCGAGGCCGCCGAGCAAACCAAAGGGGTCCCCCTCGACCCGTCGCCCCCCGAGGGCAGGGCGTTGAGGGTCAGCTCGACCCTCGACCCCAAATAGGAAGCAGTGCTCGTCGACTTCCTCCGCGCCAATGCCGACGTCTTCGCGTGGAGCCCCTCGGACATGCCAGGCATCCCGAGGGAGGTCGCCGAGCACTCCCTTGATATCCTGCCTAACGCTCGCGATGTGCGGCGGCCGGCGCACCGCTTCGACGAGGAGCGGCGACGGGCGATCGGAGCGGAGCTGCGGAAGCTCCTCGAGGCCGGATTCATCAAGGAAGTGTTCCACCCTACGTGGCTAGCTAATCCTGTGCTTGTAAAAAAGAAAAATGGGAAGTGGAGGATGTGTATAGACTACACCAGTCTCAATAAGGCATGTCCAAAAGTTCCTTTTCCTTTGCCACGTATAGATCAAATCGTTGATTCAACAGCCGGGTGTGAACTGCTCTGTTTCCTTGATGCCTACTCGGGATATCACCAAATAAAAATGAAAGAGTCCGACCAGCTCGCGACTTCGTTCATCACACCGTTCGGGACGTTCTGTTACGTCACGATGCCTTTTGGCCTCAGAAACGCGGGCGCGACATATCGGCGGCCGCATGCGGCACGTTTTTTGGGGACCATATCGGGCGGACGGTCGAGGCTTACATGGACGACATCGTCGTCAAGACTAGGAAGGCGGACGACCTGGTTAACGACCTTGGCGTCGCGTTCAGCTGCCTACGGGCAAACGGGGTCAAGCTAAACCCCGAAAAATGTGTCTTTGGAGTGCCGCGGGGCATGCTCCTAGGGTACATCGTCTCCCAGCGGGGAATCGAGGCCAACCCTGAAAAAGTCACGGCCCTCGAGCGAATGGGTCCAATTCGGGACCTCAAGGGGGTGCAGAAGGTGTTGGGGTGCCTCGCCGCCTTAAGCCGCTTCATCTCGAGGCTCGGTGAGAAGGGCCTGCCCCTCTACCGGCTGCTCAAGAAGCACGAGCGCTTCTCTTGGACCGCCGAGGCCCAGGAAGCGCTCGACAAGCTGAAGGCGTCTCTGACGCACGCCCCAATCCTTACGCCGCCGCGAGACGGCGAACCCCTCCAACTCTACGTGGCCGCAACCACCCAGGTGGTCAGCGCCGTGATCGTTGTGGAGCGCACGGAGGAAGGGCATGCCTTGCCTGTGCAGAGGCCGATCTACTACATCAGCGAAGTCCTGTCGGACACGAAGACGCGCTACCCCCAGGTCCAGAAGCTGTTGTACGCGGTAGTCCTCGCACGGCGCAAGCTCCGCCACTACTTCGAGGCCCACCCGGTCACGGTGGTCTCTTCCTTCCCGCTAGGAGAGATCATTCGCAACCCCGACGCGGCAGGCAGGATTGCCAAGTGGTCCGTGGAGTTGATGGGCGAGACGCTCGCCTACGCCCCGCGTAAGGCCATTAAATCGCAAATCTTAGCCGATTTCGTCGCTGAGTGGACGGACACGCAGCTGCCGCCCCCTCAGATTCAAGCGGAATCGTCGGACTGCGTTCTTCGACGGCTCGGTGATGAAGACAGGAGCGGGCGCGGGCCTGCTCTTCGTGTCACCCCTCGGGGAGCACATGCGCTACGCAGTGCGCCTCCACTTCCCCGCGTCCAATAATATGGCTGAGTACGAGGCCCTCCTCTGCGGCCTCAAAATCGCCATCGAGTTGGGCGTCAAGCGCCTCGACGTGCGCGGGGACTCGCAGCTTGTGATCGATCAAGTCATGAAGAACGCGAGCTGTCATGATGACAAAATGGAGGCCTACTGCAAGGCCGTGCGGGCCCTCGAAGACAAGTTCTACGGCATCGAGCTTAATCACGTACCCCGCCGGTACAACGAGGAAGCGGATGAACTTGCCAAGATCGCGTCCGGGCGGATCACCGTTCCCCCGAACGTTTTCGCACGCGACATCGCGCAGCCCTCGGTCACCTTCGAGCCCTACCCCTCGAGCGACGGCGGACCCTCGGGGGCTCCCTCGAATCTAGCGGGTGCGGAACCCATGGAAGAGGACCCCTCGAACGAGGCGTACGTACTCTCCCTTCTCGAGGGGTACGGCTCCCACGAGGCTGTCGCGATGGACATCGAGCCGGCTCCCGCCCAGGCGGACTGGCGGGAGAAGTATACCGCCTGGATTGCTCGAGGGGAACTCCCCGCAGACCGGGCCATAGCCAGGCGCATCGCTAGGATGGCCAAGTCATTCACCCTCGTCGACGGCGAGCTGTACAAGCGCGCCGCATCAGGCATCCTCCAGCGGTGTATACCCATTCCCGAGGGGCGCGAGCTCCTACGTGACATCCACGCGGGGATCTGTGGCCACCACGCCGCGCCGCGCACCCTCGTTGGCAACGCGTTCCGCCAGGGCTTCTACTGGCCTACCGCGGTCGCGGATGCCGGCGAAATTGTGCGCACCTCGAAGGGTGCCGGTTCTACGCCCGCAAGTCCAATTTGCCCGCTCACGCCCCGCAAACGATCCCCGTAACATGGCCGTTCGCCGTGTGGGGGTTGGACATCGTCGGGCCCCGCGGAAGGCGCCGGGGGGCTTCACCCACCCGCTTGTCGCGATTGACAAATTCTCCAAATGGGTGGAGGTGCGCCCCATCACGAATTTGAGGGCCGAGCGGGCGGTCACGTTCTTCACCGACATCGTCTACCGCTTTGGAGTGCCAAACTCCATCATCACGGACAATGGGTCCCGGTTCACGGCCGGAAGTTTTTGGAGTTCTCGCGACAAGTTCCACATCCGCGTGGATTGGGCAGCTGTGGCACACCCACAGACCAACGGCCAAGTGGAGCGTGCCAACGGCATGATTCTGCAAGGCCTCAAGCCCCGAATTTTTTACCAGCTCAACAAATTTGGCCGAAAATGGCTCCAAGAACTACCAGCAGTCGTGTGGAGCCTGAGGACAACCCCAAGCAGAGCCACCGGGTTCACCCCGTTTTTCCTAGTCCATGGTGCGGAGGCCGTCCTCCCCACGGACCTGGAATATGGGTCGCCCAGGATTCGAGGGTACGACGAAGATGCTAACCGGCGAGCCCGCGAGGACTCGCCGGACCCGCCTAGACGAAGTACGCCTCGTGGCGTTGATTCACTCCGCAAGGTATCAACGGTCCCTACGACGTTACCAAGCACGCAAGATACGTCGGAGGGATTTCGGCGAAGGGGATGCGGTCCTAAGGCTACGCCAAGACAACCGAGGGCGCCACAAGCTATCGCCCCCATGGGAGGGACCCTATGTCGTGGTGAAAGTGCTCAAGCCGGGCACGTACAAGCTGGCCAACGAGGACGGCGAAGAACTCACCAACGCCTGGAACATCCAACAGCTACGTCGCTTCTACCCTTAGCTAGGATTTTCCGAGTGTTTTTTGTTGTAAAATCACATGGCCAACGCCCCAGTTGGTGTTAATTATGAAAATACTGCAAGTCTAATAAAAGGGCAACTCGGCTTTCCCCTGAAACCCAAGTTACCCTCGGGGGCTACTGCGGGGGGGCACCCCCCCCAAAATGGTCCCACTTTTCGCGCAAAAAACATAACAACACGCGCTAAGTTTGTTTCCTACTTCAACCTCGAGCCATGATTCGAACGGGCGCGGCGGCACGGCGGAAGGAGCGTGCGAGCCGAGAGATAGCCTACGCCGCGTGGCTATGGCCCTTCTCTCTCGCCTCCAACCCGGCGGGCCCCCCTGCGAAAATCGAACTCCCCTAACTAGAATCTACTCGGGAAGAAGGAGAAACAAAAAGCGTAATAAACAAGCAACTTCATTTACAGAATCGCTCATGTTCACAAGACAATTTATTTATTTACAAAAGGCCACGAGGCCGGAATTCGATACACGTAAACAAAAAATGGGCCTAGCGCCCAACTCGCTTTCGGGCGGGGAGGAGCGGCGGCGATCGGCGGCGTCCGGGAAGAGGAATTCTTCGAAGGCCTCGGTGAGCGACCGGCGGCGTCGGCGGCGAGCGCATCCGCGCGCTCCATGGCCACCTCGTCCTCGACGCCCTCGGGCACGACGTAGCCTTCCGCCAGCGCCTCGAAGTTCACCTCATAGTGGGATCGCACCACTCCGAGGGCCTTCTCGGACCCCCCCGCGTACCAACGCCCGGCGCATCCGCTCGGTGACATGGCCACCGAGGGCACGCGGACGGCCGGCCGAGGAGAGGCTGCCGGCCTGGGCCTCGCCCTCCTCGACGACGTGGCAGGTCTCGAGGGCCGCATCGCGCAATTCCTGCAACTCCTGCTCAGAGGAGTTGTAGGAGGCCTGCAGCGCCTCAGCCCGCTCAGCCGCATGCCCCAAGGCAGTGCGCAAGCCTGGAACCGACAAGACTAGAAGAAATCAGAAAAAGGGGGTGCGAGCTCCCAAACAAACCAGCAAGCAAGAGTCAAGCAGTGGCTCACCTTCGACTTGCTTTCTCTCCATCTCGAAGTCCCGGCGCACGGCCTCGAGCGACAGCTCGAGGCGCTGGACGGTTTCGCCCTGCTCGCGGAGGGCCAGCTCCTGGTTGGCGTTGCTGATGCTGAGCACGAGCGCCTCGTCCTCAACTTTGGAGAGCGCGGTGCTCCGCTCCTCCAACGACTTCCGCGTCCCCTCGTGGGCGGCGCGCTCCCGCTCCCGGCGGCGCACGGGCATCGACGAGGGCGGCTTCGCCCCTCGCTGCGGCCGCTCCTCGGCCCCTTGACGGCGGCGCTCTCTCGGCCGGAGCCGGTCCTCGGCGGTGACGAGGGCCGCGGCCTTGGCGTCGAGGGCGGCCTTCGGGTCATCGGCCTCCTTGGCGCGCTCGCTCTCCCGGCCCGTGCGCCCGCTCCTCGGCCGGCGGTGCGGCGCCGCGCCCCCTCGAGCGACGTGCGGAGCTCCCGAGCTTCGGCGCGAGCGATGGCCACCTCCGCCTCCCGGTTGGCGGCCAACGTCCGCGCCTTCTCCCGTGTCCACGCGCGCATTCCACGGCGCCTCGTCGCGATCGACGAGGGCCGCACGAATCCGCTCGAGGCTCGAACGCCGCGGGGCGTCCTGTCCTGAGCTCTCCGGGAGCTCGTCGCACCATGCCGTCGCCCGATACGCCAGCCAGCCGTCCGGCGTCCTAAGAGCGTCTGCAAGCGCGTCGAAAGCGCTGCATTGCTCCCGAAGCCGCTGGGCTTCGGCGTTCACCCGGTCGAAGGCGTCGTACTTGTCATGGGCACGACGCTCGAGCTCCTGGCAATTACAGAATCGAAGCCCGTAAGCGCCAGGACTTGAATGCAGTATACGAAAACGAAAGGGAAAAAGAGCGAACGATCGCAGCCTACCTGGAAGACGAGCCAGGCCGGGCCGCCATGGACCTGCAGCGCCTCGTTCAGCGCGCGGTTAAGCGTGGCGCCATGGCTCCGGAGCTCGCCCCAGAGCTCCTGCTCCCCCCTGGCGTCGGCGAACGCAGGGGGATCCTCCACGGCCCCCTCCACCCGGGCGGGGCGGCCGGCGTGGGAGGACGAGGCCTCGGCATCGTGTCCTCGGCCCCCCACCACTATGTGACCCTCGTGCCGCCTCACGAGGGCCCCCTCCTGGGGCTCGGGGGAATTCGCAGGCCAGCTGGCCCACTGATTCCACCCAGGCGGCGGGGAGTCATCCGAGAGCTCCACCACCTCCGCCTGCAAATCGCCAGCGGCCGCAGCCGCTTGCGCCGCCTCCGCTGGCACCTCCACCTGCGCCTCCGCGGCCACGGGTGCCCGTTGTGCCGCCGAGGCCGCCACCTCCGGCGCTACCGCCGCATCCACGGGCGCTCCCGCGAGTTGCGCCGGCTCCACCTCCTCCGCGGTGGCAGCCACCGCGGGCTCCACCACTACCGTCGCCGCCGCCGCGGCCCGCGCCTCCGTGGCGACCGACGCCGGCCGCCCCCCGGCGACCACCGGCCGCGCCGCGGCGGGGCTGATCCGCCGGCCGGGGCCTTGAGGCCCCGGCCGGGCCTTGCGAGCTAGTGCCCGCCGCCACGCTTGTCCCGGGGCGTGACCCCCCTCGACGAGCGCCGCCGGTGGGGATCGATGCGTCCGTCCTCAGCACCTTGGCCGGTGCAAGAGGAGGAACGGTTGGCACCGCCCTGCGTAGGCACGAACGGAGGGTTAGAGCATCTAATCACCAGCAAATCAAACCAAACAAAGGAGGACAGGCTCCTTACCTCGCGGAGGAAAAGGCCCGTTTTCTTTTCCTCGAGGCCTCTGCGGAAGAGGCCGGTGCAGCGGCCGCGCGCGCCGCGGCGCCTCCCCGACGGCACCGCCGCACGCACGGGCACGCCCGCCCGGTGCGCGGGCGCGCCCGATGCCGCACCCCCCGAAGACGCCACCGCGCGCGCGGGGCACGCTCGCCCGCGCGCGGGCACGCCCGCCGACGCGCCCCCTGACGATGACGCGCGCGCGCGCGGCACGCTCCCCCGCGCGCGCGGGGCACGCTTGACGCGCGCACGGCGCGTCCGCCGCGCGCACCTCCGTGGCGCGCGCCGGCACCTCCGCGGTGCGTGCCGCCCCCGACAACGATTGCACCGGCGGCGGGCGCCGCGCGCGCCGCCCCGGCACGAAGCCGCCCCCGACGCCGGCGCGGGTTCCGGTGGACGGGGGCGCGGTCGCCACCCGTCGAGGGGCCCTCCCCCTCGCCCTCTTCCTCCTCGTCCTCGTCCGAAGACGAGGGCTCCTCGATATCCGGGGAAGAGAGCCCCAGCTCCTCGCGCCGCCGGTACTCCGCGGCCCGCCGGTCGCGGCGCGCTTGACGACGCCCGGCGTGCTCCCTCTTGCGCGCCGCCCGCTCCCGCTGCTCCTGCTGCGCCGCCCGGCCGAGCGCACGGGAGTCGGGGGTGGGCGGAACGGACTTGGCGATGTTGAACTTCACCAGCTGCACACAGGAGCAACAAAGACGTGTCAGGAGGCAGAGGCAACGCTAAAGAACCAAAACAAAATCGAGAACCACACTCACCAACGGGCCGATGGGGAGCATCTCGATGTCCCACTGAGTCCGCCCCTCAGGCATCGGCGGCGTCCGGGTGTCGACGGCGCTCCGCGCCCGGGTGAGCGCATACGGCCGCTCAAGGGGCGTCGGGAGCATCCGCGACCTCGCCAGGTCGACAGGGTTGGCCGCCTCTGTCATCTCAAAGATGCAGAGCGGCCTCTCCATCAAAGGCACAACCCGCCGATGGTGGAGGAAGGCGAGGACGCCCATCGCGGTCAGCCCGTGCTTCCTCAGTCGGCTGCGCGCGCGCCCGGCCGATTCTCGCCGCGTCCGATCTTTGGGGTGGGGACACCCCGTACCCCCAGGAGGCGGGCCTCTCCTTGAACACCCGGCGGTGTGGGGGGAAGGCCGGGCTCGGCGTTGCGCAGATAAAACCATCCCCGCTCCCAGCCGGCGTTGTTTGTCGTCATGGTGCAGGGGATGTAGACATCCTTGAACTGCCCCCGCAGGGCGAGCGACATCCCGCCGGCGCGCATCGCGCGGCGGGTCCTTGGCTCTGTCGTGGGCTGCGTGACGAGCTCCGCGCGGAAAAGGTGCACCCAGAGCTCCCAATTAACTGGGATCCCCAGGTACCCTTCGCAGACGCCCACGAACGTGGCCGCCTGTGAGATAGCGTTAGGGGCGAAGTTGTGCAGCTCCACCCCGTAGTAGTGGCACATCGCCCGCATGAAGGTGCTCGCCGGCGCGTTGAAGCCACGCTCGTGGTAGCGGAGGAAGCTCACCACATAGCCCTCCGGCGGGTTGGGCTCATGGTGCGCCGCCGGCGGCACGATCCACTCCGCCGGGCGCCCGTCTTCGTTAGCCGACAGCTGGCCGGCGGCGACCGGCTCGCCAAGGGCGAGCGGGTCCGCCGTCGACCTTTCCCAGGCGTACGGCTCCAGGATCCTAACGGGAAGCTGAGGCGGCGCCATGAGGGGGGGCGAAGGAGTGCGAAGGCGGGGGACCAGGAAACGGGAAAGGAGCTCTAATGGCGAGACCGCGCGGTGGCGAGAGCGAGGCGAAGGCGAAGGGACGGGGGGCGAAAGTGGTAAGATGCCAAGGTAAAAAACCGCCGTCCCCTCCCTCCGTGCGGTTTATAGGGGCCGACGGGCGAGCTCTCCGGAGCGGACGCCCCGCCGACGTGCTTGCGGGGAATCTTTCCATCGCGTCGACGGGCGGGCCCCACCACGACCGCGGCGGCTCTAACACCTGCGGGCGGGTCATCATTACGGCAAAGACCGGCGGCGACCGAGGCGAAACCGTCACGTCCGCCCGCCGCGCCGCCCACTACGCGCGCGCGCGCGCGCGGCCGCCTTAAAAGGCGCGCCCGCGGCCGCAAAACCGCGGCCACGACCGCGAGGCATTTAAATGCACGGGTCCCTTGCCAAGCAAGGAGCACCCTCGAGCGGGGCGGACCCCCGGCTCGAAGCAGAGGCGACCCTCGATGGGATATCAGCGTGCGAAGGTCGCCCGGGACCTGCTCGATGTAGAGCAGGCAACCGCGGGCACCCATGCCACGTGAAACCCTCGAGCGGCATGACCCTCGGCTCCAAACAGAGATGACCCTCGATGGGATATCAGCGTGAGAAGGCCGTCCGGGACCTGCTCGATGTAGAGCAGGCAGCCGCGGGCACCCATGCCACGTGAGACCCTCGAGCGGCATGACCCTCGGCTCCAAACAGAGGCGACCCTCGATGGGATATCAGCGTGAGAAGGTCGCCCGGCACCTGCTCGATGTAGAGCGGACAGCCGCGGGCACCCATGCCACGCAAAACCCTCGAGCGGCCCGGGCCCCCGGCTCGAGACAATGTCAACCCTCCAAAGGGAGGCACGCGCGCGAAGGGACCGCCCAGGTCACGCTTGAAATAGAGCGACACCGAAAGCACTCATACCGCGCCGTGCTGCCAACAAGCGCCTCGAGGGCTGACTCGCGCAGACCCCTCGACGGCCGCAAACGCGAAAAGACGGGGCTGTCCATGCACGGCCCCGCACGGCCTTACTGATCAGAGGTTCGAAGCCTGACCCTCGACGGGTTCGAACAGGCGCCCCGATCACAGAGTTAGGGACGACGAGGGCACGCGCATTCGAGCCGTTCCTCGAGCCCGTCGGCTCGAGGGTGCCCCACATGTCGTGTTCGAGAGCCAGCGAGGGCAGCTAGCAGGGGGATCCCACCGAGGGAGAGCTTCCGCACCCTCGGTCCCTAGCGAACGGGACCGAGCCCCACCTAGCAAACCCACGCAAGCGCTTCCATGGACGTGTCTCCGGACCGCGCGGCCTACCCTTATCGAACGGGGCATGGACGTCCACCTGAACCACCCGCTAGCGGCTCGACGAGGAATCCGCGATTCGCGACCCGCTCGATGGGAGTCGTGGAGACCTCACCCTCCGTCCCGCGGAGGGACGGCGAGGGCACGTTAAAAAACAAGTCGTCAGGCTCGACCCGATCGCCTCGAACGGGCCAAGGCTCGGGGGCTTGACGTGCGGCTACACCTCCTTGAAATTGCACCCGCCAGAGACGGTGACGGGGGAGCGTGCACCCCCGAAGCCGGGCCGAAACACCGCCGATGCCGGTTGGCATATGTGCCACGCCTTTCTGACCAAAGTTCTCGCGGTTAACCCCCGTAGGAGAACCCACACTCTGCAGGGCTTCGGGGGCTAGACCCGCGGGTCCGCCGACGCGGCCCCACGGAAAGCGTTCGCAAACAAGGAGGGAAGAACGTCCTATCAGTAGGTTCCAGCATCTGCGGGAGCCTCAATGGCAAACCCGCAGATGCTCGGGGGCTACTGTCGGGGACCGCCCTAGGGGTCCCCTTAAACAACGGGGAATCCTCACTTAATCCCAATATCAAAACACGCTAAGCCTAACCATGCAGGTAACTAACCATGCAGGACACGGCCCACGCCGGGATCCCGACGGCCCACCGAGACGGCCCACGGAGAAGACCCCTCGAGCGGGCTCCGCCTCGCTCGAGGACGCGCTCCCCTCGGGCGGGCTCCGCCCCGTTCGAGGGGCAACCCTTTCCCTCGAGCGGTCCCGCCCCCGCTCGAGGGATCGCCCCCCTCGAGCGGGTCTCGACTCGCTCGAGGGTTCGCTCCGCCCTTGGGCCGGGGCCCGCCACGCTCACGGGCGCGCCGCACGCGTGCGCTGGCCCCGTACTTGGGCATTTAACGCCCTGACGCCGCAGGACGGCGCCATCATGCGCCCTGGGCTCACGCCCCGGTGCCGCCGCACCAACTCCCCAGGGAGGAGCCCATCCCCGCCACTGTGGGGGATGGACCGTGTGTGTACGGCGAGTGACGGTCCCGTGACACCGCGCGCCCACTACAGTACGGCTAACGCGCCCGACCCTCGAAAGGGGGCCGGGCGCACCCTCGATCTCACTTTTCCGTGACCCTACAGAGTTAGGTAGGGGGCGCCGAGCCGGTGGATGGCCATCCCGGTCCACCGTAACGGTGCGGCGGCCGCCGTAGCGGCGCACGCCGGGCACCTGCGGCAACCACTCCCGCGCCGCGGAACGCATTGGGAAGGAACGCCGTTCGCCCGCGCCTATTCCCCCGTACCGGCCATCATCGGCACCTCCCCTCGAAGCCTATCAAAGGACACCACCGCCATCCGCCGCCTTCCTACCCTCGAACCGCCACCTTGTTCGGGTACGGGGTAGGCCATCATGGCCGGATCGCAGCGAAGATCGTCCGGACGGCCGCCCACTCTACACCGTAGCGCGACGTGCTCCCTCACGTAGCTAGGTAGCGCGGCGTGCATGTAACCCGTCGCCCCCTTGGCCTATAAAAGGGGGAGGTGAGCCCCCAACCGCGGGGGGGGGGGGGGGGAAGAGGTTCAGAGGAATACAACACACCGTGCACTCACTCTCTTATTCTCCCACGGTATCTTCAGCCACTCCACCAGGGACTTGGAAGCCACGCTTCCTCTCCCGCCTTGTTTGTATTTGCCCCACTACAAGCACCCCCGGTGCTGAGCAATATAGTGCCACGAGCACAACCCTGCTGGACGTACGGCCCCCTCGGCCGGAACCAGGATAAAACCTTGTGTCATTTGTTGCTTGGCATCGACCATTGAGGGATAGACCTAAGCGCTATCTACTGGTTAGTGTCGGGACCATATTCCACAACGACAAAAAGAGATATGCTTCTAAGCCTTCTTCTTCTGCCAAGATTATGAAGAAACGAGTTCGCTTTGCTGAAAGCATTGTGCAAGCCTCTCCAGTTATCAAATCGAAGCCTTATGGTTTTCCTCAGTCTATCAAAATTGGCAATTTTGACGTCAAGCTTCCTTGTTTTAATTCAGAAGTTCCACAGATTCATAGCGTTCTTAAGAAATCTTTTGATGAGGTTTCATCGGGTCAGCATCAAGGTGATCAGGCTATTAAGGATCATGAGGAACATGAGAAGATTCAAAGGCTTTCAGCCCGGCAGCGTTCCCAAAGCTCTCATATTTCCAAAGCTCCTCATTCACCTTCTCCTGCTATGTTTAATTCCTTTTTTGGAGAAATTAATCGGTTTCTGCGCCTGGGAGGTTGTGCTCGCTATCTGGAATTAAATCACTCTGGGAGTAATTGTTCCTCCCCCCAAGATGTGCAGTGTGCTTTAAGAGGGGTCACAAATTTAAATTCTGTCAAACCAGAAGCAGGCCAAGGGTTTTTTGGAGGCCCAAGGTGCGTGAGAACCAGCCCAGCCTAGCAGCTCAGGCGTCGGGTATAGAATAACAAGAGACAGGGTCCTACAGTGTTTCTCCCCCAAATTCGCGAACTCCAGAAAACTCCAACCTTTGTCCAGTGTCTCCCGCCTTGGAGTCTGTGCACCTCTACTGCAATCCCCCTTCCCAGGAAGCTCCGCCGGAGGCGAAGTTGGCAAACTTCGCTGTTGATCCTGCTCCATTTGTTCTAGAGGGCCTGGAGATTGAAGATTGGGCACGCCCCGCTTGCGGTCGGATTGTCATTAATGGTAATCCGCCGCATCGCCATGTCGAGTACGCCAGCGTGTCCCTCGTCCCCCCCCCCCCCCCCCAAATCAGCTCCATGAGGCCATGGAAGAAGTTGTGGTATTTCTGGAAGAAGAACAGCATGCGGTTATTCGTTCTTGTTGCCTGTCTCCTCTGGGGCTATGTTTTGTGCAATTCTCTTCCTCATTGGAAAGGCAAGTTATGATCAGTCGCAGCCCAATGCAACTTGATGAACTGCGGGAAATCGAGGTTGTTGAGCATGATAGGGGGGTAAATTTTCGTAGCTGTCCTTTCACTCGGATTATGTTTCTGCCTTTTCCCCTGGATTTTCAAACCAGAGAAATTATCACTCAAGCTGTGGGTTTGTTTGGATCAGTGATTAACTGGATAGATAATGCCAGATGCCGCTCTCGTCTTGTTCTCAAATGCAAGGTCACCCTTGTTAGCAGAATCCCTAGAAGCATTGTCATCAGTGAAGGAAATCCCATGGGTGATCAAGGGAACAGTTGGACTGTTCCTGTTTTTGTCTTAAACAGTGTTCAGAATGATGTCATGGCTGGGGATGAAGACCCAATTCCGGGAAATGGTAATCCTCACCCTGAGCACCCCCAGTAGAATGAAGCTAATGGTAATGGAGACTAGTTTCCTGGGATTTTCGAGGCTGTCCAAGACTTAGATGAAGTGCAATAAGAGAACGTGAACCAAGGATGGGAGCTTCCCCCTCTTCCCTCGCCACAAGTCAATCTTGAAGGGTGGGCTCAGTGGCCTGAGCCTCAGTTTGAAGGAATCGACGAAAATGAGGTGAACTTGGTTAACAATTTTGCTGACGCTACTGTTGCTAATGCTGTAGCAAATGGTGTGATGCAGCATCCTGAAATGCCTCAAGATAGCCATTCTGTAAGCAGTGATGTCTAGGCTTTCTTCAGAGCTCAAGGTCCTCCTGTCACGCTTGAGCTTCCTATACCCAACGATCCCTCTGCAAACAGAATTGTCTCGGTTGTAGGTGGCAATGATATTGTTTTTGAGGATGACAGTGCCATCAGACAGTTAGCAGCAAGATTTGGTATTCACCAGTGCTATGGACCCTCCCCATTTGTGGCTATGCTTGTCCAAGACCTTGCTTCCTATGCTCAGTCGCTCCTTGCCTCATTGCCAATGAAGGAACCTCTTCCAGCTCAGTCCTGGAACTTTGTCCCGGCCGCCTCATTTGCTGAAACCTGGTTCTTTTGTGTGGACAATCCTGCCTGGGGTAACAATGCGGAAGCCTCTTCATCTAGTGGAGCTAGAAGGCCTAGACTGGAACTCATCAGTTCTTCTCATTCGGTATGTGCCCCCAACCAGTTGAACCCTGAAACTTCTCCGGAGCACATCAATACTCCGGTGCCAATCAGTCAAATAAACCCTGATCAGGAAGCTTCTGATGGCTGTGTGGTGGACATGGATCTGGACTCCCCCACTTGATTTGTTTCAGAAGTTATTTCTAGTCCTTCTACTGCCAAGAAGAGGAGGGGAAGGCATCACACTCCTATTGTGGATGATGAGGTACGTAGAAGTGCCAGACTCAGAAACGTAGCTCCTCAGGATCACATTCAGCTTGATGGTGAACCAAGAAGAAGGAAAGGTGCCACCAAGAAATCTGTGTCCATCTCCTCAGTCACTGACCTAAAGAAAGCCATTGTCAGCAGTAGTCTTGATGAATTTCACACTGAGTTCGAAGTTGCCCCTATTCAAGCTTCAACCTTGGCTGACTTTGGTACCTCTTTCTGTGGCATTCCTCCTTCGGAGTTGAGCCTTGCCACTTTGCTTCGTGAAGAGGAAGATCAATGATCAGTGACAATAAGACTTCCTTTAGCTCTCGGTGGTATTTTGTTTGCTTTTGCACATGGTGGTATTTTGAACTTGGCTGTTACTTTGTGTATCCCCGGTTGCTGATGAAAACTTGGTTGCCTGTTATGGCTCTCTGTGGTGGCTGTGCCCCACAAGCTTTTGATTTCTGCTCTTCCTTTTGTTTATAATGATTAATCGTGCTTGGAATGTATTATGCTGGAACATCTATGGTTTAAATGACAAGGATAAGTGGGATTCTATTATAAATAAGATTGAGGAAAGTTGTGCTAACATTTTCTCTCTACAAGAAACTAAAAGAGAGGCTTTTGATTTGCAGTTTATTCGTAATTTTGCTCCTAAAAGATTCGACAACTTTGAATTCAGCCCCTCTGTTGGGGCTTCTGGGGGCATTATTGTCTGTTGGGCCTCCAATCATTTCTCTGGGAGTACTGTTGAGAAGCATCCTTTTGCAATCAATCTCAAAATTCTTTCCATCCACTCCCAAAATTCTTGGAATCTTGTTGTGGTGTATGGTCCTTGTAGACAGCCTGCTAGAGATTAGTTTGTTCAATGGCTTCTTAACCTGCAAATTGAAGATGATGAGCTCTGGATGCTTATGAGGGATTTTAATTTTTATAGATATGCTGAAAACCGTAATAATGTTGGGGGTAATTTTCAGGACACACTAATCTTCAATAATATTATAAGTCACTTGGGCCTTATTGAATTTCCTTTAAAGGGTAAAAGCTCTTGGAGTAATATGCAAGGTGCCCCTCTCCTTGAGCAAATTAATTGGTTTTTCACCTTTGTTGCTTGTACTGGTGTCTTTCCCTTTTCGGTGGTCCTTCCTCTTGCTAGGATAACATCTGATCACTTGCCTTGTAGAGTCCAGATTGGCACTAACATCCCCAAGGCTAATATGTTTAGATTTGAAAATTTTTGGCTTCACCATCCTGAATGCTTGGAGCAAATCAATACTGTTTGGCTTACCCCTGTCAATGTCTGCAACAGTGCACATGCTATTAGTGCCAAATTCAAACTTCTTCGCAGAACCCTCAAGCTGTGGCCAAGAACCTTTCCAATTTATCAAGGCTTATTGCAAATTGTAATATGACAGATGCTTTCTTTGATAGATTGGAAGAAATCAGAACTCTGTACTCCAGTGAATTAAAGTTTAGAGATATCATCAAGGAGCACATCAGATCTCTTCTGAGAATGCAAAATAAATACTGGAAATAGAGATTCACTCAGAGAATTATGCAGTTTGGTGATGCGAACACTAAATTCTTTCACTCCATGGCCACCGAGAGATATAGGAGGAATGTCATTTCCCAGATTGTTGATGGCTCTGGAAGAATGGTTCAGGATCATGGGGAATTAAGTTCCATCTTATGGCAAGAATTCAAAAGGAGGTTGGGCTCCTCTGTGGGGGTGACCATGCAATTTGATCTTCAGGATTTAGTCCAGAGGCTCCCCAATCTTGAGTTTTTGTGTCTCCCCTTTTCCCTTAAGGAAATTGATGAGGTCATCCTTGATCTGCCTACTGATAAGACCCCTGGTCCGGATGGGTTTAATAATCTCGTCTTTAAGAAATCCTGGCACATCATTAGGGGAGACCTGTACAATCTATGCCAGGACTTCTTTCATCATTAGGCTGACCTTAAGAGTATCAATCATTCCTATATTACCTTGGTCCCCAAGAAAGATAATCCTAAAACTGTGAATGATTTTAGGTCAATTTCACTTTTAAACTCATCCATTAAAATAATCTCAAAGTTGCTTGCCAACAGACTTCAGTCTATTGCCTTAAAAGTTGTCCATGAAAACCAATATGGATTCATTAAAGGTAGAACGATTCAAGACTGTCTTGGATGGGCTTTTGAATTTCTCCATCAATGTCACCACTCTAGGAGGGAGATTATTATTCTAAAGCTGGACTTTGAAAAAGCCTTTGATCTGGTTGAGCACTCCACTGTCTTGGAAATGCTTCATGCTAAAGGTTTCCCCCTGAAATGGTTGAGGTGGATTGAGGAGCTGTTGTCCATTGCCACTTCCTCGGTACTACTTAATGGCACTGCTGGAAAGGAATTTAAATGTACCAGAGGTGTTAGGCAGGGAGATCCTCTCTCCCCACTTCTTTTCGCAATTGCTGCTGACCTCCTTCAATGTGTCATCAACAGGGAGTTTAATCTTGGCAATCTTTTGCCCCCTTTCCCCCAAAGAACTGATGCCCCCTTCCCAATTATTCAGTATGCTGATGACGCCATCCTCATTATGCAAGCCGATGAGAATCAGTTGGCCCTGCTAAAAGGAATTTTGCACAACATTGCCCTCTCTAGTGGACTTGTAGTAAATTATCACAAATCCTGTCTTGTTCCAATTAATGTTTCTCCTTAGAAGGCTTGCTCCCTAGCTCAAGTTTTTGGATGTGTGGTGGGCTCTTTCCCCTTTACCTATCTTGGTCTCCCTCTGGGCCTGACTAAGCCTCAAGTGAAGGATTATGTCCCTCTAATTTGTAGAATTGAAAGAAGGTTCTGGGCTACTTCCCAGTTCCTCTCCTATGCTGGAAGGCTGCAGTTAGTCAACTCGGTCATCTCATCTCTTCCCACTTATTACATGTGTTCTCTGAAACTTCCCCTCACTGTTATTGAGATTATTGATAAACACAGGAAAAACTGTCTCTGGAGAGGCAAGGATTTCAACAGTAAAAGATACAATCTTGCTACTTGGGATCTGGCCAGGAAACCTAAAGATAAAGGCGGGCTTGGAGTTATCAATTTAAGTATACAGAATGATGCTCTTCTTCTCAAGCAGCTGCATAAGTTTTATAGTAAGGCAGATACTCAATGGGTTGCTTTCATCTGGCAGAAATACTACAGCAACACTATTCCTCATCTGACAAGAGAAAAGGGCTCCTTCTGGTGGAAGGACATCTTTCGGCTTCACTCTCAGTACAGAGGTGTTGCCATTTGAAATCCAAATCAAGGTGATACTATCAGTTTTTGGGAGGATATCATTAATGGGGTCATCCATTCTGAGAAGTTTCCTCACCTGCTGCATTTTGCTCGTGATCCCACCATTTCACTATTCACCTTGAGGACGTCTGTCAATCTGTTGAACTGTTTCAGAATCCCCATGACCAGAGCTGCATACAATGAGTTTCTTGATTTACAGGTTTTTCTGAATAACCTCCCCCCCCCATCAGCCCTAATTCCAAAGACTCCTTGCACTTTATTTGGGGACAGCGTAGGTTTCTGAGTTGTCACTTTTATCATTATCAGTTCAGAGAGCTCAGGCCTAGTAGGGCAATTCTTGGTATATGGAAAACCAAGTGCATCCCGAAGATCAAGTTTTTTGCTTGGTTACTTCTCAATGATAGGTTGAATACAAGGAACATCTTGAAAAGGAGAAGGAAAGTGCTGGATGAAGGATACAATTGTGTAATGTGTCACAATAGTGAGGAAGAAACTTCTGCCCATCTCTTCTTCAGCTATCCTGCTGCTGCCTGCAGATGGTTTGCTTTGGGAATTGTTTGGGAGGAGAATTTAATTGTTCACCAAAAGATCTTGCAAGCAAGACTTGATTTCGGGCAACCTTTCTTCATGGAAATTTTTATGATTGGTGCCTGGTGTATTTGGAAACAGAGAAATGATGTCATTTTTGAAGGCAAGCCTCCACTCCTTGCTGCTTGGAAGGCCATTTTCAAAGCACTTGTTTTGGATCATGTCTGTAGAATCAAGTCAAATCTTCATTCCTCGATCAAGCTCTGGCTTCGTGCTCTGTAACTTTCCCTGTAGTGCTGCTCTGCTGTTATACTGCTCCCTCTTCTCTCTGCTTCAGCTCTGTAATTTTTTGTTTTCTTAACCAGTCCTCCTTGCTGCCTAACCACTGGTTGCGTCGGCTGTAAGTCCTTCTTTGTAACTGTTTTTCCTCTATTTTAATCTTATTGCCGGGGGGGGGCGTTGCCCCACGGTTTTCGTTCAAAAAAAGCCACCGAGCCATGTGCCTACTTCTATATATGAGACTTCTCATTGTTAGGCATCATGCAACAGTTTAGCACCCAAAGCAAATTAAATTTAGCACATATGATATGGGAGCACATTTTCCAAGTATTTTACATTTCATTTTCAGATTCATATTTGGTACACGAAATGTCTTTGCGACAAAAAGGAACTTATGCCCCTCCACAAGATAAAGCAAGAGGGCTAAACATTCATGATGGCAAATGAGCCTTTGGCCTCATGATCAAAATAAGCTATTCAACCACAAATTAGGCATAGCCAAGCCACTAAAACATGTCAAGATCATATAAAGGCATTTACTCACAAGAGAACATACATGTGACATTTTTCAAAAAACATAGCCATCAACCATGGATATGAACCAAGATTATCAAGAGCTAAGCCAGACTAACCATACCATACCAGAGAAGCTCACAAAGACATAAATATCATTCCATGGTGAACAATGTATATAGGAGAAGCTTTTCCTACCCAAGGCATACGATGCAAAAAGCATGCAATCTAAGATAAAAGGATGCATATACATCATGTTACATATGCTATGCCAAATGCAAGAAGTGCACAAAGGAAAGCTATACATATGCTACAAAGGAGCTCCCACACACCCAACTCAAGAAAACAAACAATCACCAAGCTTCTCCCGCAAACGAGTGAAAGTTTCTTGATCTAGGGGTTTGGTGGAAATATCGGCTAGTTGGTCATGTGTGGGTACATGGATCAAGGCTATCTTCCCTTTCTCTACATTGTCTCTCAGAAAGTGATATCTCACTTCTATGTGCTTGGTTTTGGAATAGAGCACTGGGTTCTTTGCAACACTTATGGCACTGGTGCTGTCACATTGAAGTGGAACATGAGTATACTCCTCACCAAAGTCACTCATGGTGTATGTGATCCAAAGGAGCTGAGAGCAACAACTAGCTACAGCAACATACTCTGCTTCGGTAGTGGATTGAGCAACACTTGACTGTTTGCGGGAAGACCAAGACACCAATGAAGATCCCAAAAACTGGCAAGTCCCAAAAGTGGACTTCCTATCCAACCGACACCCGAAAAAATCTCTGTCTGAAAAACCATGAAGAGCCAAAGAATAAGATGCGGAGTACCAAAGGCCGAAGTCGGGAGTGTGACGCAAGTACCTGAATATGCACTTGACCGCTTGCCAATGCGAAGTCCTTGGAGACGCTTGAAAATGAGCGCACAGACATACCGAGAACTGGATGTCCGGCCTCGTCGCCGTCAAGTAGAAGAGTGACCCGATCATGCTTTGGTACTCCTCCTGGCCCACGTGTTCACCTTCCTCATCCGCATCAAGAGTTGTAGTCGTACTCATAGGCGTCGCCATGGCCTTGGAATCCTCCATCTTGAATTTACTCACAATGTCCTTGGTGTACTTAGCTTGGTGCACAATTGTTACTTCCTTTGATTGCTTGATTTGTAGCCCAAGGAAGAACTGCAACTCACCCATCATGCTCATCTCAAATTCCCTGCTCATGTCCTCTGCAAACCTTGCAACAAGAGAGTTAGATGAGCCACCAAAGTTAATATCATCCACGTACACCTGCATAATCAGGATATCTCTGCCCTGCCTGAGTAAAAACAAGGTCTGATCGACCTTCCCCATCTCAAAACCTCCCTCAAACAGGAACCCCCTCAACCTACCATAATAAGATCTAGGTGCCTGCTTCAACCCATACAGCGCCTTCCTCAACTTGTACACCCGGTGGGGGTACTTCTCACTCTAAAACCCCGGTGGTTGCCTCACATACACTTCTTTCTCCAACACACCATTCAAGAACGCACTCTTCACATCCACTTGGTGCAACATGAACCCTTCAGCCACAGAGAAGGCTAGGAGGATCCTAATCGCCTCCAAATGAGCTACATGAGCAAAGGTCTCCTCGTAGTCGATCCCCTCTTTCTGACTGAACACCTAAGCAACAAGCCTTGACTTGTTTCTCACAACTTCACCTTTCTCTTCCTCTTTGTTTTTCCACACCCATTTTGTCCCAATCGGCTTACACCCTGGGGGAGGGTCCACCAATTCCCAAACTTGATTCCTCTCAAAGTTCTCCAACTCCTCATGCATTGAATTAACCCAATTATGATTAGATAGTGCGTGTCCAATGTCTTTGGGCTCGAATGTGGCAACAAAAGCAGCATGAGCGAAATGAGAATTGTTTCGAACCCTTGACCGTGTAGTGCATTCATTCACGTCGCCGATGATCCTTGAAGCTGGGTGATCCACTTGTACTCGTCGGGGAGGTTCTCACCTTGATGCTACCTCCCCCTCGATAGTAGCTTCTCCTTGATCTTGGTTTGTCGTCGTAGGTGTGGGAGAGGGGCCGTCCATCACCGTCATCGAAGTAGTAGGTACATGCTCAGCCGCGGGCGCCACACAGCCATCTTCATCATCTCCATGTTCATACTCCTCCTCCTAAAAGATCTCCTCGCCAAGTTCATCATCACCTGCACACTCAAAAACAAGCTGACTACGTGGTTGTGTCTCGTCGAAAGTTACCTTGCAATTCTCCATGATTTGATTAGTTTCAAGATTGAGCACACGATATTCTCTAGAGTGAGATGCATAACCAAAGAAAATACCATCGACCGACCTAGCCTCAAACTTGTCCAACTTCTTCCCTTTTTTAAGGATAAAGCATTTGCAACCAAAGACATAGAAGTGACTCACCTTGGGTGTGCGACCGTGCATCAATTCGTAATAGGTTTTCTTCTTATGCACTCTGAGGTAGATCCTGTTCAAAACATAGCATGCGGTATTCACTACCTCAGCCCAGAACCTTCTCGGTGTCCTATGCCCATCAAGCATCGTCCGAGCCATCTCACACAAGATTCTGTTTTTCCTTTCCGCAATACCATTTTGAGGAGGCGTATACGGACACAAAAACTGGTGTTCAAGACCCAAGTTATGGCAAAAGGTTTCTAAACAAGAGTTTCTGAATTCCGACCCATTGTCACTACGGATCGCTCGTATGGCATCTCCGTGCCTCTCATTCCTCAACCTCAAGACAAGATTTCGAACAAAACCAAACGTCTCACCTTTCTCCTCAAGAAAGAACACCCACACATACCGAGAGTAGTCGTCCACCACAACAAGGATGTACCACTTCCCACCCGCAGATCGCACATGAGCTGGGCCAACAAGGTCCATATGGAGCAGCTCGCATGGACGCTCAGTCATCACATCGGTGAGAGGAGGGTGAGAAGAGACTACCATCTTGGCATGCCTACACAACGCACAGACCAACTCTTTTTCAAGCCTCAACCATGGCAATCATCGGACCGAATTGAGTTTACTCAAGCGAGACAGAAGATCAAAGCTCAACTTACCCAAATTCCTATGCCACTTCCACAACTCACTCGAAGAACCAACCAAGAAACAACGCTCAACACCAGAAGACTGAGAAAAATTAGCTCCAAACACCTGACCCTCGGTAATGACCATACAGACAAGGTCCCCTCGAGAGTCCAAAATTCAAGAACCACCAGGCCGAAACAACACCTCAAAACCCTCATCCAATAGCTGGGACACAGAAAGAAAATTGTATCCAAGCGATTGAACAAGAGCAACACGCCTGAGAGTGATCTTGTCACTCACCTTAATCTCACCTCCTAATAGAACATGACCTCGCCCATTGTCACCAAAGGTGATGTACCTTTTTGTCACCACCAGGATGAGACTTGAGAAGCGCCCCTTATCTCCGGTCATATGCCTCGAGCAACCAGAGCCAATCAACCAAATGTTCTTCAAGTCTCCCTCTTGAAATTAAAAAATGAGCACATGAGCGAACAAACGACTCAGCACTAGGGTTAGTACCAAAAGAGTAAAACCATTTGCGAGCCATTTCCTCCAAAGTGGGGTTAGCACAATCGAAAACATCTCTCCTACCAAAGCTACCTCCACGAACACCACCAAGGTAACCACATGAGGGAACCAACCCTCTCTAACTAGAGGAGGACCAAAACCATGAAAGGAAGACCGTGGACCGTCCCTCCTCTCCATCTCAAATCTATAACTCCTCCCATCCCCGTATTGAGTACGAGGGGGAGAACACCTAGCAAATTGACCACCTGCAATCTCTCCAGACCAACCACCAGAACCACGATCTCCAGAACCAAACCTAGCATCTGTACGAGCTCGAAACCCAAAATGCTGTTTTGCCAGACCTGCACCGGTCTAACCAATGTGGCGCACCGGTCTGACAGGTGTAGCCCGGCCAGCAGCACCTCCTGCAGCCTTTCGTACTCCCCAAGATGAAACTATCCTCACACTCACCTTGGCCCTGGGCATCTACACACGAGGCTCAAGTAGACCATTGGAAGGGTGGTACTTGTCCTTGTTAGCCCACTCCTTCTCCATTCTCTCCTCACGCTTCCTCTTGATGCAAAACTCACTCTTGTGACCATCTCTCCCGCAATAGTCACAATGGAACTTCACGACCTTAGGCTTGGATTGGGATGGGGCTGCTCACTTGGTTTCTCTCCACTCGCTTCTCCACTGGTTTCTCCTCACTAGGCTTCTCACTCTCTTTCCCAAAGAACACTTTCCCCAAAGTTCTTATGAATTTGACGGGCCTTTGGAAATCATTTGTGGAGTGAGGGAATATGGGTGGATCTGCATTTGTGTCGAGTTTGTTTAGTAGTGGGTTGGGTTTAGGGACATAGGCATTCTTGTGGTGGGTTTTTGGTGGAGCAAGGATATCACCAATCTTTTCTTCTCCCTCAAATTATAGGTCTCCATCATCATTCTCAGCAGGGGTTCATGCCCCGACAACCAACCCATCATTTTTCTCAACTCATCATTCTCATCCTGCAGACGATCAATATAATGTGCAAGTTTCAGATTCTTCAAAACATGCAATTCACAGGTAGAGCAAGAAGTAGGAATCGGTTCTTTCAGCTTAGCCTCAAGAGAAACAATGTAAGCATGCATCTCATCAATTTTTCCATGCAAAATACGGCAAGAAGTGCAAGCACCTAGCAAAGTAGGTCCAGACTTAAGCTCAGCCACTTCAACCCTAAGCACATCTAGTTCCTCACACTTGGAGGCATGCTTTTCCTTGAACAAAGCAAGATCAGCTAGGAAAATAGGACAATCAGCACATTCAACTTCATCAGAAACAATAGGCGAAGCCTTAAGAGAGTCAATTTCAAGTTTAGCATCCAAGTTTTGCGTTTCTAACTCATCCACTCTGGTCTTAGAATCCTCAAGTGAAGCCCTAAGCTCTTTCCTCATCTTCTTAGCCTCTCTAAGCATGTCATCACGATTATCAAGCAACAAGCCAAGTCGTTCATTCTCCTAGCGCAAGAAGGCAAGTTCATCACGTACCTCGTCATCAGAATCAGAGTTCGAGTCGCTCTGGTTGCTCTTCTTGCTGCCGGAGCAAAGTGCCATGGTGCAGAAGCCGTCTCTAGCGAAGCAGCTCAGCCCGCTCAGGTTCTTGGATGACTTCCTGCCCTTGCACCGATCACCTTCATCATCACTGTTGCTCGAGCTCGAGGTGGAGTACGCGGAACTAGAGTCGACATCGCTCGCTCCAACCATCGCTCGGGCATTGCCTCAGCTCTCCTTCTCCCTTGATCGTCGCTCGTCCTTGTGCTTGTGCTAGTGATCCCGCCTCGATCAGTACTTGCCATCCGTCTTCGACTTGTGCTTGTAGGTGTCCTTATTCTCGACCTTCTCGGGGCAGTCAGCGACAAAGTGTCCTGGCTTGCCGCACTGGAAGCATGCCCTTGTGTTCCTCCTCATGTTCACCCGGTTCTCGTGCAACCTCTCGAATCGCCTCGCCAGCAGCGCCAGCTCGTCCTCTTCAGGTGCGTCGAACTCTTCATCTGGTACAGACATCTGGTGGATGGGTTAGCGTTTGACTTTCCTTTCAAGACACCGATGTGGGCAAGACTATGAGAGTCAGTCGGGCCATCAATCTTGGTTGTCATGCCCCGATCCATCTCAGCCGACTTGAGCTTCGAAAACAGCTCGTTCACGGTCAATGTGTCATACTTCTCTGACTCCACAATGGCCTCAAACTTTAAGCCCCAAACCGTACGATCCGACAAGTGTAAGAGCTTGATGGCTCTATCATGATCATCGTACGGGAGCACGTCCACATTGGCCCTCATGTTGTTCACCACAATCGTAAACCTCAGAAACAAGGCATCGATGGACTCACCGGGGAGATAAGTGAAGTTCTCGTACTCTCTCCAGTAAGCCACATACATCCAAGCCTGAACTTGAGCATTTCCAACATGAGCTTCCTTCAATACCGTCCAAATTCTACAAGCCAAGTTCTCCGTGTGCACCCGATCAAATTCAGGTTGACACAGAGCACGAGACAAGTAGTCGACCGCCTTGTTGTTGGCGTCGAACATATCCCTCGATCCTGGAGCAAGTAAGTTCATCGGCTGGACATAGCCTGTGCTCACCAAGACATCCCAAAGGATCTGACCCTTTCCGTGGAGGAACACCACCATCTGCTTACTCCACAACTGGTAGTTTTTGCCATCGAAGTGTGGAGGCCCCGAACCCCGTTCCTGGTACGCCATCCTTGGATCTTAGACTGGTTAGAGTCAATCAAGACCCGTAACCGGCTCTGATACCATTTGAAGGACCGATACGGCGAACTAGAGAGGGGGGAGTGAATGGGAGCCGATAAAAAGTCTTCTTGAAGGAGATAGAGGCTCCAACACGATGAACACGGCTTCCAACTCACGTCTCTGACTCAACTACCCAAGTTGGTCAAGACCACGTAGCCACTGAAGTGCTACAGATTCTAGGAACCAACAAACAACCTTCTGAGCCAAAACTCACCAACACGCTTAGCGAAAACTTGCACGGCTTGCTGCCTGTGCTACACCGGTCAGACCGATGGCCTGCGCCGGTCAGACCGGTGACGTCGGTCAGACCGGTGACGCCGGTCAGACCGGTGGACCGAGCCGGTCAGGCCGGTGGCTATAGTAGCCACACAACAAATGTTCTAGAGAGATTTAGTGACTTCTCTAGGCCCTAGAACAAGTACACCCTCAAAACACAACCTGCACGGAAGAAAAACTTTACACAAAGCCAACTAAAACACCTCCAAAACTACCAAGAACTGACTAGAAACAACACAACCCAAAGACACAAGGATTCAACAACTCACCTGAGGCAAATCCCACAACAGGCTCACACCGGTCAGACCGGTCAAGAGCGCCGGTCAGACCGGTGTAACCTGGGCAGCACGGGATGAACTGAACCCGCGAGCAAACTCCTCCAAATCCAACCCCCGATCTCCCGATTCGCTCCACGGATTAGAACAAGACTTTGGGGATAGTAGGAACACCTCATGGGCACTCCGTTGCCAAGTTATGGTCCACCAAAACTCATTGAATCAAGAGGAATCGAAGGATTTCCGCCAGGAACACCACAAATCCTAGGACAACGAAAAGCCCAAAATCGAGCCTCTTTTCTCACGAATATGGAGAGGGAATCAAAGGGAAAAGAACCACGAAGGGTTCATGTATACATCCCCCAACAAATCCCCAAGAAAACAGCCTCAAAATCTCTCCAAGCAAATCACCAAGAAAAGGCTCCGAAATTCACCAAAAAGGAAAAACGGGGAGAACTCGAACAAGCCTTGAGGAAACACGCCGAATCATCTATACATACCATGAAGGTTCATACCAGGTCTAGCTTCCGCCCGATCATCCTACCCTCTCATAGGATCTCACCATGAAGCTCTCAAGCTAGTCCTAGAAATTCCAAGGAAAGTGGAAGAGGTAAATAGCAAAACAAAATGAGCTAGGGTTCCCAGAGTTGGCTGCCATCCTCTCACCTCTTGGGTTATATGGAGGCGACCGAAAGTCTAAAATACCCTTACTAGATAACTAGGGATACATGTCCCTCGAGGGCGAATTCAGAAGTCTTTGTCATTACTCCATCGAAAGGATGCCCATTGACCGCAAACTAGCTTAGCCTCGACGCAAGCCTTGCGATCCCGACGAGTGTCTTTGCTTCAAAGTCTCCGGACTGCGTCGTCGTACACTGGTCAGACCGGTGCTCCTCACCGGTCAGACCGGTCAGACCCACCGATCAGACCGGTCTGGAGCTGCTGCAACTCCATCTTCGGTTCTTCGGTCTTGTCTTTGTGGATCAACCAAGGAACACAGTGGTTTTCTGTTAAACCACTGAAAGCCCCGCGAACTCGGTGTAGCCTCCGCCAATCCCCACTCATGACTTGGCTCCCACGTAGTCTCGACTCGACCTTGGTTTTGAGACTCAACCAAGAAACCGTCCATGACTTCATCTTGCTGTTCTTGCCACCATGCGGCCCGCACCTGACTCCGCGGGCCACCAGGTCCCTCGAACGAAGCCTACTTGTCTTCTCCACACCTGGAGGCCTCACCGGCAACGACCTTTCTCACTTGTTCTTCACCTGCACCAACACCCGTCAAGCTGCAACCTGCACCTGCAATACTTAGCTAAGAATCAGTCCACACAACGTTGTCAATCACTCATCACACCAGGAAGCGATCTGTTGAAGCAAAATCCGCACCCTGCGTCAAGCACACAACAAGCCAAACAAGCTAGCTTCACACGCGAGCAGATTCCAAAGCGTGCCAGTCAATTTTCCCTGAAAATTAACAAAAGACAAAGTAGTTAAATACCAAAGCTTGGAACTTGCTGGGTGGTACCAGACAGTTCCATATTTACGGCTAGAAAGCCATGTAAGATGACATATAGCTATGAAAAGCTATCTGCCAGCAGATTGGAAACCATTCGGAAGCTTTAAATCGCAAAAATAGAATATAGCCGAACAAATGACGCAAGCATGACGATAGATCGGTCTTTATTTGGACAAATTAGCACGTGCACAAAAACATGACCGATCCTCAAGGATAAATAACAGTAAACAATAAATGAAGCAAAGCATGATTATAAATATGTAATGAACAAGCATGCATAGGCCCAAATCACTAGTCTATCGCATGTCTAGATACTTTAAAACCCGTCAAGCATGAGGCCAAACAAGTTTATCCACTGCATGATACAACTGGTTTGAAATCACACCACCATCCACAAATAGATCTATCCACCGCATGATACAATCTAAATATGGAAAGCTAAAAGCATATGTTATTTAAAACATAACTTATAAACACGTTTTTACTCGTGAAAGCATAATCGAATACAGCTGAACAGCCGAATCGGGGTCCATGGAGAAGGAACAAACATTGCCAACGATGGCAAACCTATCAGATTGAATTAAAAATCTAATCCACCGGATGATTAGCTTTAAGACAACCCAAAAACCTGCATCTACCGCATGATACCCGGTTCTGTCAAGATTTACGCAAAATTAACAAGATTGATCCCGCAACATGTAACAACCTAGATTGGTTCGGTTTTCGGCTATTTGGCGAACACGTGATCCACGTGCCTTTCGAAGCAAGGTATGAACGTGCGATGTGAAGATCACTAAACAAAATAAAGCCGATCCAAATCAATCTAAATTGGGCAAAAGAGTGTTACATGAATTTAAACATAAAGTAAAAACTCAAACAACACATGGTAACTTAATGAATCTATTAGATCTTGCCAAAATCCAATAGAGCCGATAACTAGCTCCAAGCTAGATCTCAGCCCACCGCATGGCTCATGACCTAACAAGAAACCCTCTTGAACCAAGCTTAAATCCACCGCATGATACTAGACATGATACAAGGTTGCCGGTACTTACGGAGGTCGACGGATCGATGAACCCTCTCGAAGAACTCGACGACACGACTAAAGGACTCGAGAGTTTGGCGTAAAGCCGGTTTGTTATGAAAATGTTTTCGATTACAATTACATACATCCAGGGTTCATATTTATACCCTGTCATGGCATGACTCCAAGTGGACTACGCGTACAATATTTGATACCTAATTTATCACCCAAATGCGAATGCTTATCCATCGATTCGTCCCTTCCGCTCGGGCCACATCACCACGCAATCCCGGGAAATCAGCACGAACAGTCCCTTTGTTGAACGGAAGCAAACTGCCGACCGCAAACTCCTCTGCCGAATCCCTTTGAAGAAACCTTCCTTCTTCTGGACGGATTTTTCACCAAGTTGGGCCCACAAATCAGACTCCTTCATGTACCAAATTTTGGTGTTAACATATGCCCTTCAATTACGGGATAAAAAGTTATTTTATTTCGAAATTGACTCCAATTGCCAACGTCTCCAGGTTAAATCTGTTCAACACCTGTTCTCTTTCTTCGCAATCCGTCGGATCGCTAGGTTATCTTTTCCCCAAGCTCAAATCTCCAATGCCGGGTCAAAATCAAGCTGCTCAGGTAAATTTCATCCCCGTAAGTTTCATTCGGCATTATCCTTTCGATTTTTACCTCAGATTTCTCTCCCCGCCTTTCCTCGACAGGAGCTATCCGCCGAGCTTTTTATTCGTACTAAGACCAATTCGACATCTTATTTCCTCGGTCCTGCGGGAACTTCTGATCCTCGCGAGTTCATTGCAGCCGAATCCCAAAGAATCCCCTTCACAGCGGCTTTATCAAGGCCTCCCCTGTGGCAAGATGCCTTTAAGAACTAGCCTTTGCCCCCGATTGCAGGCTGGAGAAATTGGTATAGAAGGGTACTTGCAGATAACAACGCCAAAACCAAGACTTGGGATAGTCTCCACATCGCCCAATGTTTGGAGCTATCTTTGGCTGAGACCCCAAAGAACGAAGATCTTTTGATAGCAGCTTGCCATTTTTGGTCAAACGGCGTCAATGCCTTTCTCTTCGATCATGGCCCAATGTCCCCAACTCTGGCCGACGTGTACATGATCACCAGCCTTGACATTTCAGGATTTGTGTACCCTTGGGAATTCAAAGGCTCCACAAGGCAGACAGGAGTGAAATCAGGAAGTGCATACAAATCATATATCCAGAATCACATGAAAGATGGCCCTGTGAGTGAAGTCGAATACAGGGCATTCCTGAACATGTGGCTGTGCAGGTTCATTTTCTGCGGTAAAGCCAATGAGCCCACTCTGAATCATATTGCAATGGCTACGTATTTAGCTGCTGGTAAACGTATTCCTCTTGGAAAATACCTCCTGGGTAGTGTGTATCATATGCTCCATCAGATTATCGGCCAAATGCACACTGGCCAGAAGATACTATGTGTCAATGGCCCTTGGTGGTTCGTGCAGGTGTGGCTGCAGCTGTATATGCACCAGATTGTCAACATTGACCTCAACAACCGGCTTTTCCCTTCATCTAGCTATAACGAAGGGGAAGCTCAAATCACCAGAGGATGCCAAACCCATGGGGAAGCTGCTTCAACTGTTCCCATTGATCAAAATATCAGTCAGCTTTTCGAGCTCTTCTTCAGAGGCTTCCCTGATCCCCTTTGGCTCCCTTACCTGGACAATGACAATTTAACTCTCCCTTGTGAATTCTCCTTTGAAGCTGGATGCTATGATGCAAGGTCTGTAGAAATCTTTAATGTCTTCATCCACCCATGTCCTTTGCCAGCTGAATTTTGTGGAGGGAGGTTAAATCATAGCACTTATGAATACTATCAGCCAAATATGATGGCCCGACAGCTTGGATGTGGCCAAATGCCCCCAAGATTATTCCTTCATGAATTCCTCAAACCCAGAGAGGAAATCAAGGACAGCATACAAGCCAGAAGGGTTTTTGAGTATGAATGCAGCCCAACTCTTTACACTTGGCCTTTCACACCCATAACAATAGCTCATCCCACCTTCATCTCCTGGTGGCAAGAATTTCATGACCACATCTTAAGTGAACCAGTACACTCATTCTGCTTGGAGTTGATGCCTGACTTTCAGCCAACCTCAGAGGTAACATACTTGTCTTTTCCCTTTGATCAGACATACCTTTCACCACTAACCATGATCTAAATTACTCCCTGCAGACACAGTGCCTGCCCCTCGAACCAGGACAATTGCTTACAATGCGGTATATCCAGTTTCAGCTCTGGGATTCAAATCTCCAACCTTGGCTCAGCTGATGGCCAGGTATGCTACAATGGACCCAATTCTCTTTAGTGCTACTGCTGACAAGAGAAAAGGCCTATCCCTGATCGCACCTCCAGCTGCCAAGAGGAAAAGAACCACCAAGAAGGTTCCTGTTGAGGTAAGACTTCCCCTTTCTTGATCACAAGATTACTCTTACTCTGTAAAATTCCACCTTGTGCAATTTCAGACTAGAACCCAGCAGCCATCAGCGTCAGAGCCTGCCAATGCTTCATCTATCGGTATGACCTTTATTACTTTCCTTTTTTCATCCAAAGATCACTATCCACGCTGGCATTTACCCTTAATCTGGTACTTGCAGAAGAAATATTAGTGAATCACCCTATAGAAACCTCTTCCCCTCATCATGCAAGTTCACCAAGGGCTGAACCATCTTCTGCTCAGGTGGAGATTTTATCTTCATTAGGGACCCAGTCACCCCCTTCTCAAACAGAAGTGCCAGCTTCACCAGAGATGAACCCATTGATTCAACCAGAAGCTTCAAGCCCTTTAAGGGTTCAATCTCCTCTTGACCAGGCAGAAATCCCAGTCCTAACAGAGGTAAATCAACCTTCTCCTTAGCCAGAAGCTTCAAATTTGCCAGAGACTGCAATAGCTCCCTCTCAAGCAGAAGCTTCAGCTTTACCAAGAGCTCTTTAGGCTCCTCTTCTACCAGTGGCCCAAGAAATCCCCCCTGAACCTGAACAAATCCCTGCCCCAGTTCAGGGAATCAGGCACGAGGCAAGCGCATGCACTGAACTCAGTCACTTTCTTTTAACAAACCATTCCTGACCCGGCAATATTTCTTTTTAGTGGTGAATGATCCAGCTGCCAAAACAGAGGATTGAAGGACTCAAAATCAGGCTTTACCAGAAGAAATTCAGGCAAGGCTCAGAGAAATCTTTGCCTGGCTGCAAAAGGATGCTTGAGACCAAATCAGAGATGTTGATCATTTCGAGGAAATGCTCGAGCCCATCAGTCAAAAGCTTCCCGAAGACGTCAAATCTTCCTTGGAGCCCATCTCAGGTCTGGATATTCATTATGTGGCAATAAGGCGAGCCTTGAAGAGTCAATCTACCCGATCAGCTGTTGAGCAAAAGAAAGCCAAAGCTGAACAAGCTGTGAAGGGAGCACAAACCCAAACCGCGAGCCACAAGGAAATGTTGACCAATCTGCAATCTGCTCGTGCATTGAAAATTGCCAGAAAGACCGCACTGGAGATAGAGCTGAAGAATTTGTCAGCTGAAATAGAAGCTGACGACAAGAAAATAGCTGAGCTTCCTGGACTGATAGAGAAAACCCAAGAGGAAGCATCATCAGCCATAACTGAAGTGAATCATTGCGAGGCAGAGCTCACCGTCCTGTCCAACACTCAAAAAGATTATCAGGAACGGATGAGGAACATTAATCAGACAATATCAAATGCCTCCAATGTAATTGCAAAATATTTGAAAATTCAGCTGTACTGAGTAATGTGTAACCGAATTAACCGTTCTTGTAATATTTAACTTCTATAAGTTTGTTTTCCTTTTCTTCGCATGACTTCGATTGCAACTCTGAACGATCGATTTGGTAACCAGTAGTCAAATAGTGCCACACCCGAACGGCACTCCGACCGCAATTCAGCCGAGCTAGTCAACCGAATACGACTCAGCTTTGAATTCCAAACGACCCGACGGCGAATCGGTAAATGAAACCTCTCCACCTTCCAAGTTTCTCGGGATATGCACCACGATCCAAGGCCACGATCTTCTCACCAGTCCTATAAATAAAATCGTAGGTGCCCCCAGCCTTTTACCAAGCCTTTAGCCTCCAAATCTTTGCCAACTCAAGCTTTCCATTCCAATCACCAGCGCAGCCCCAAGAACCATGGCGGGTAGCAACAGCAGGCGCCGCGCCACCGATGAGGCGGAAGGGAGCCGAGCCAGCGCGTGTCGGAGGCAATGATCGCCAACTTTCTGCATGATTTGTCTTAGATTTTCTTCTGTTTCTGACGATCCTCTCTGTTTCAGGCTCATTCAATGGAACCCGTCTTCTGCGCCGGCCAATCAACCTCTACCGGATGACTCCTCGGAGTCGGACCACTACTCCCCCGTGCCCTACAGGGAACTTGACGCCCTCCGCTTCAAGGCGGAGCTTGAGGTGGCCCAGCGCGAGCTGGAAGATCTCTCCAAGAAGGCTGGTATTGCCGAACTAGAGTGGGAAGACCAGCGCAAACAGTTGCTGGCAACATCGACGGTACACTCTTTAGATTGCTCCCCAATCCAATTCTGCTCTTGATACTAATCATCATCGCCTTGCACTTTGCAGCCCGTGACGCCGAAGTCGACCAGCTGAAAATGCTGGTGGAGCAATTGGCTGACAAGGTGAACGCCCGTGGAGACACGCCTGCGGAGCGCCTTTCCGCGGTGGAAAACCGCGTGGATGAGGTAGCCACTCACGGCATCTGCCTGGGCACCACCCTGGGCTTGGCTGCCATGGCGACGCACACCGGCGTCGACTACTCCATCCGGCCACGTGGCTTCCAGGGCGGCGCACCCGAGGACATCAACGAGATCGAAGTCGTCTTGGACCGCCTCGATGGCCACGGCGACGCCATTGCCGAACTCACTCATCCCCAGTCTGTACTGAACAGGCTTTTCGATTAGATTGTACTAGGGATGTTTGATCTTCGGCAATAAATAAAGAATTTCAATTTCCGTGCTTGCATTCTGATGATTCCTTCGTGTTCGCAACTGCGAGCCTTATTTTTCTTAAACGCGTTCGGGAACTTTGCTTGAGCCGAATACGTGAAAATAGATGCCCCTTGGCACAAAACCCGCAGAAAATCCTCAATTCGGGAATCCATAAGCACTGTTCGATGAAAACCCTTCGCATTCAAAGGGAAAACCCTGCCGCTTGGTATTCCAATAAAGCACGCCAACCAGTCATCACTCCCAATGCACTCTCTCAGTCAACAAAATAGCCCGCTGGGATGCCCTGCAAATCCACTCGCACACTCATCCATCACTTCACATCTCCTCCCCTGCTCCAGAAGAGAAAACCCCAAGGCCATGGACAAAGGCAAGCAACCCAAGGAGGATAGCACCCCCACCAAAGAAGCGCACCATTCGAGAGTGAGTTTTCTTTTGATCTGCTTCTTGCTTTCGTATGCAACTTCATGTTCATCCCTACTTGTTTTCCTCCGGCCTTGATCTGCTTCCCAAAGAAATCTTTGGGACCGAAGAAACGCCTGAGTACATCTCCTCCGACTCCTCCCTTGAAGTAGAGGACGCCACACCAGAACAGAGGATCAACCACCAGTTGCGCCGCCGCGTTCGGCATATGGAGCATGATCTTCGAGACATCACCGCTCGCTGCCAGGCCGAACGCGAACGTCGCATGGCCTTGGAGGCGTTGGTAGGAGGTAAAACTTCCATCTTTACTTTGACCCCATGCTCAGGTCTCTGTCTTTAGCAACTGTTCCTCTGCTTCAGATGTTTCCGATAGGTACAGTAACCTGAAAGCTGCTTGGGACAACCTGATGGAGGCTGCGAGCCATGGTCATCCCCAAAGCTTCCAAGTTGCCGTGACGGTGGTCCTGGAACAACTGAAGAGGGAGGAGCTGAAGAAGCAAGGAAAAAAGGATTGAAGCATACTTTCGCTTCTTACGCCAGGCCTTCTGCTTCCCACCCCTTTGTAATCCTGAGCAATTGGGTTAAATAAAAACCTGCAAGAAGCATCTGTAATGTAGTGTCGTGCTAAGGGCAATACATCTGAGTATTGGCAATTTCCCCTATTTAGGATTTTTGTTCTTAAGGCGGCTTCTTTCTTGAACGCCGGCTATTTCTGTGTCAAATGCCTGTAATCCCGACGCTTGTGATCAACGATCAATTCCAATACTAGGATAATATTTCTTCAAATAGCTTCCATTTATTGCGGCAGAAAATTCTTCTCCTAGTAAAGTTTTCAACATGTAAGCATTACCAGGCACGCATCTAACCACCCGAAAAGATCCTTCCCAGTTTGGGGACCATTTGCCGAATGCATTGTATTTGGTTCCAATCGGTAGTAATGCTTTCCAAACCAAATCTCCTTCTGCAAATTGCCTGACCTTTACTTTCTTGTTGTAATATTTAGCAGCTCGCAGCTTGTTCTTTTCAATGTTTTCCAGGGCTCTAAGACGAATCATATGCAAGTCTTCTAACTCACCCATCATTAAGCCACTGTAATCTTTGGAGCTTAGGTCCTTTTGTAAAACCACTCTCCTAGAATCTGATTGCATTTCCCAAGGCAAAACATCATGATGTCAATAAACCAATTCATAAGGAGACGTTTTTGTAGCTCCATGAGGAGCCATTCGGTAAGCCCATAAAGCTTCATTGAGTACCGAATGCCACCTTTTTGGCTTCTGGTCGATCTTCTTTTGTATGAGTTTGATCATGATCTTGTTAGAAGCCTCTGCCTGACCATTAGCTTGGGCATAATAGGGAGAAGAATTAAACAATTTGATCCCCATGCTTTCGGCAAACTTCCTAAACTCCAAGGACACAAACTGGGCTCCTTGATCAGTTGTGATTGTTTGAGGAATTCCAAACCAATAGATGATATGTTATCTAACGAACTCCACCATGTTCTCTGATGTTACCTTCTTCAGTGGAATCGCCTCAACCCATTTGGTGAAGTAATCTGTTGCTAAAAGCACAAATTTATGCCCGTTGCTAGATGGCGGGTTAATTTGGCCAATCAAGTCTATACCCCAGCCCCTGAATGGCCATGGCTTGATAATGGGATTCAGTGCTGATGCTGGAACCCTTTGAATATTTCCAAACTTCTGATAGTCTTGACATCCCTTGTAATACTCAAAGCAAACCTCCAACATCGTCGGCCAAAAACATCCAGCTTGCCTAATAACCCATTTCATACGATAGGCCGATTGATGCGCTCCACATATACCATCATGCACCTCACTCATCATCTTCTTTGCTTCTTCTGGACCCAGGCATCGCAGCAATACCCCATCCAATGATTTGTAGAATAGACTTCCATCTAGAAGAACAAATTTTATGGCTTTGTACGTGAGCTTCCTAGAAACTTTCCGGGATGGATCTTCCAAATAATCAATGATTTCCTTTCTCCAATCATCCTCTGTGAGATCCACTCGCAATGCACACACCTCCATGGCAAACGCTTCTTGATTTTCTCTATAGCCTGAAGCACTTTGAGCCAACCTATTTGCCTCTTCATTGTGTCCTCTAGGAATATGCTGTAGAATTACTAACCGAAAACTCTTTAAGATTTCCCTGCATTCCTCGTAGTAATTGCTCAGGGCATCACTCTTGCATTCGTATTGGCCATTCAATTGTTTTATAACCAGCTCTGAATCTCCATAGATCTCAACTGAAACAGCCCCGGCCTCTTTCAGATATTGAAGCCCTCTAAGCAATTTCTCGTACTCAGCTTGATTGTTTGTAACAGTAGGCTGAATAGGGATAGCAAATTCAAACATCTCGCCCCTAGGTGAAATCAATAGAATCCCTACTTCCCCACCTTTATCACATGATGATCCATCAAAGAACAAAGCCCAAGGAGTAATTTCAAGCAAATCAATCGATGGATCACGATGCTCAGTTATAAAATCGGCAATAATCTGACCTTTTATAGCTTTTGCCGATTCGAACTTCAACTCAAACTCAGATAAAGCTAAGATCCACTTGCCGATCCTTCCATTCAAAATTGGCATAGATAACATATGTTTTATTACATCAATCTTGGAGTATACAACGCATTCGGCATTCAACAAGTAGTGCCGAAACTTTATACACGAGTAGTACACACATAGGCACAGCTTTTCTGCAGCCGAATACCTGGTTTCAGGATCAAGTAGTTTTCGGCTAAGATACGCTACTACCCGCTCCTTTCCTTCAAATTCTTGTATAAGGGCCAATCCAATGGTTTGGGTATCGACCGCCACGTACAACTTGAAAGGCTTGTTCAACTGCGGAGGCACCAGCACCGGTGGTTCCTTCATATATTGCTTGATCTCATCAAAAGCCTTTTGTTGTTCGTCACCCCATATGAACTTCTGATCCTTCTTGAGCTTCAACAGCGAAGAAAATGGCAAAACCTTTTGCGACAAATTTGAAATGAACCTTCTCAAAAAAAAGATCTTGCCAAGAAGTGATTGCAACTCCTTGAGATTGGTTGGAGGGACGACTTCATCAATAGCTTTCATGCTTTTCTTGCCAACTTCAATCCCTCCTTCATGTACCAGAAATCCCAAGAATTCTCCAGCTGATACTCCAAAAGCACACTTGTTTGGATTCATCTTCAACCCATGCTTTCGGGTACACTCCAAGGTTCTCTTTACATCCTCCAATTGTGAGCCATGATCCAAAGATTTGATCACGACATCATCAATGTGAATTTCAACAATTTTGCCGATCAACTCATGAAAGATATAATTCATGGCTCGTTGATAAGTTGCACCGGCATTTTTCAACCCAAATGTCATGACTATCCACTCGAACAGGCCTATGTGACCAGGACATATGAAGGCTGTCTTCGATATATCCTCTATTGCCATGAAAATTTGGTTGTACCTTGCATTACCATCCATGAAGCTGATAACCTTATGTCCAGCAGCAGCGTCAACCAGTAAATCAGCAACAGGCATTGGGTATGCATCCATGGGAGTAGCTCTGTTCAAATCTCTGAAATCTATGCAAACCCTCATCTTTCCATTTTTCTTGTAGACAGGGACGATGTTAGAAATCCACTCCGCATACCTGCATGGCCGAATGAAGTTTGCATCAAGCAATCTCTCAACTTCCTTCTTCACATCGGCTAATACTTCGTCCTTGTAGATCTTCCGGGGAGGTTGCTTATAAGGTCTAAAACCAGGCTTGATTGGCAACCGGTGCTCAACAATGGATCGATCCAAACCAGGCATCTCCAAATAATCCCAAGCGAAGCAATCTTTATAATCTTTTAACAGCTTAATCAATTCTTCTCTGAAACCTGACTCCCAGTTAGCAGTGATAAATGTCAGCCTTGGCTTATCACCGTTTCCAATATCAACTTCTTCCAATTTGTCAGCCGACATGAATCGTCGCCCTAACTTGCCATCAGTTCCATCAACTAGATTGTCCATTAAAAATTACTATAAGAGCCGACTGCTTGAATCGGCTGTTGATCACTGCTGACAGGTTCAACAGGACCTTCACCCTAGTCTTTTCCTGAGAAACAATCGAGGCCTTGATATTCCTAGAAAGCTGGTTCGACGTTCGCAACGCTCACTGGATCATCTGCTTGGACAACCTCAATGTCGTCATCTACCCACTGAACGAGCTGTTGATGCATGGTAGATGGGATGCAGCAGTTGGCATGGATCTAGTCCCGCCCAAGCAGCAACCTATAGGCCCCTTTGCCTTCGATGACAAAGAAGGTCATGAGCAATGTCTTGGACCCAATCATCAGGTCCACGTGCATGCAGCCCTTGGTATCTGAAGGATTTCCAGCGAAATCGTTCAGAATTATGCTCGTCGGCGTCAAATCTACGGGGCCCATGCCAAGCTTCCTGAAGGTAGTGTACGGCATCATGTTGACCGCAGTGCCACCATCAACAAACATCTTGGTCAATGGCTTGCCATTGACGTATCCCTTCAAGTATAACGTCCTCATGTGTCGATTCTTGGCCAGTTTGTCGAAGGTGGACTGCTTGGCTAATACCAGTTGCGCCATCAATCCCCCAGCTGTTCATCATCATTGATATCCAGGGACGTTTCCTCCTGCACAACTTGGTTAGCGGGAGCCATGAATTCATTCGGCAAAAAGTATACCATGCACGCTGGAGCCGAACGACCCGATCCTTCAGGCTTGTCTTTTGGGAGCCATACTTGTTTTCTCTGGACCCCCGCCTGCTTCAATTCACGGTTCCTCAAGCGCTGAACCCTTCTCTTTTGGCTCTTCCTCAAGCCAGGCGGGCACCACTGTCCTTCTCGCCAGATGTACTCGTGTTCTATTTCTTCTTGATCAGCCCATCTCTGGTCAGCTTGCCTCTTCTTGTGGTGATCAATGACCTCAATTATTTTTTGACGCCGATCGTCATTAGGATGCATCCTTCCAATTCTCTCATGGACGGATCGGCGATTGATAGTCTCCTGCCTATACTCAAAGTACTTGTCACTGCATTCAGGACAGTTCCTCAATGTGGGGAGTTCCAATTCCTCATTCCAACAGTGTCTGAAGAATGTGCACCCCCAATGTGCACGCTCTTGCTCCCACGTGTACTTCTCCAGTTCTTTCCTGTGCGCCTCTTCCTCAAACCTGTGCCTCTCCTCCTCGTATCTTCGCCTTTGGTAGCGCTCTTTCTCCAGCTGACGCTGCCACTTGTTGAGGAGGATGCGCGTAGTGACCCTGGGTTTGGTCCTAGATGATTCCCAAACTTCGACATGGCTTTTGAGGACACGAGGGGCTTCTGCGTGGACCTGTTCCAATGTCACTTGCCGCGCTGGATCCACTGCTCCATCTTGCTTTGCTCTAGCTGACGTCAGGACCTTGACCTTCCCCTTCTCTTCAGCGGTCACCATACTGACAGAAAAGCTAATCATATTCTGAGGGAAGGGATGGCCATCCAGTTTCATCTTATTGTCAAACATCAGGTGTCCCTCCTGGATAGCTTTTTGGATCCTCATCCTGAAGACCCTGCAGTCGTTGATGGAGTGAGAGTTTCCATCATGGAAGCCGCAGTAACGTTTCTCTTTTACCCCATTGGGTCGAAGCATAGAATGCCCTTCGGGCAGCTTGATCCGGCCTTCTTTCACCAAGAACTCAAAAAGCTTGTCAGCTTTGGTGACGTCGAAGTCATATGTGCCCTTGGTTTTCTTGATCCACCGCTGGTTCATAGTCAAAGGTTCCTTGCCCCACATGATCTCAGCGGCGACCACTTCCTCTTCATCATCAGAATCTCCCATCTGGTCGGCCCTCTCAAGGAACTGATTGTAGATGTCAGCTATGTCGTTGTGTTTGGCAAACCTGGTGTCCTTCTTGAACCCATAGGCCTGGTTGCTCATTAATGACAGTTTCTGAGATAGTTGACCTAGATTGTCAAATTCCATGCCAAACAATTTTTCTCGCACAGCCGGCAACATCCCTGCAACGGCCATATCTGCCAACTGATCATCTGGTAGAGTTAAGGAGAAGCACATGCCCTTGACCTCCCTGAATCTCTTGAGGAACTCCAGAGGCGTCTCATTATGCCTCTGCTTTAAGGTGGTCAGGTCCATCAGCTTCTTTTCTGTGCTAGCACTGAAGTAATGGGCGTGAAACTTTTACTCCACCTCCCTCCATGTGCCAACTGACTTGGGAGACAAAGAAGTAAACCACTGGAACGCCGAGCCCGTCAGTGACAAGGGGAAATATCTAACCCTGAACGCCTCATCAGCTGAGGCCTGTCCAAGCTGCATCAGATAATGAGCAATGTGCTCCACCGTTCTTGTGTCATCCTGCCCAGAAAACTTTGTAAACTCCGTTGGAGGCTTCACCCTTGGCGGCAGGATCACTCTGTAGTACCATTCCGGGAAGGGAGGCGTGTAAGCTGGTCCTTCCATTTTAGGCTTAAGGCCAAATTGATTTTGCATCAAGTCGGCCATCTTCTGAACCAGAATATCATCTTCCTGCACTCCTGCAGCTGTCCCGTATGAAGGATCAGATGGCGACTAGAGAGGGGGGGAGTGAATAGGAGCCGGTAAAAATTCTTCTCAATGAACCCAGCCTATACCCTAGTCAAATCCCGGTCACAAACAAGCGATGGATCGAATCACACACCAATCGCCAAGAAAACGAGGTTATGGATCAACCTCTAGTCCTAGGAACGATTCCTTCTAGCACACACGGAAGCACAAGAAGGGAAGAGAGGAATCGAACCAAGAAGCAAAGGACACAGGCTCTGGCGGACCGTCCGGCCAGGAGAGGCGGACTGACCGCACGGGCCACGCGGACTGTCCGCCAATGTACCACGGACTGTCCGCACAGGTACGGAGGACCGTCCAGCCTGGGCCGCGGACTATCCGTTAAAACCAACAGAACCACCAAAAGTGAACTCCGAAAAACGGACCGTCCGCGGGGAGCACGCGGACTGTCCACCAGGCACCCGCGGACCGTCCGCCCGCTGCTGCGGACCGTCCGAAACTTCGTTCAACCAAAACTCAAAATCACGACGGATCAAAACGAAAGGCGAGCAAGAACACGAAGAACACCTGACGAACACGTGCGGCACGGACCGTCCGCCTGGACGCCGCGGACCGTCCGCGAGGGACGAACAGAGCAGAAAAACAGCCCGACCTCGAAGGTCAATTCCCCCAAATCATCATCGGATTTCCCAAACGGTTGAAGTTGTGAAGACAAGGATTTGGGGACTTGAAAAGCGTCACACAAGGATGCTATAGCCCAAAAATCTTGCCTCCTAACTCCCCAAATCACCGGGAATCGCGAATCCTTTGAGCACCACCAAAAGCTATAGCACCGAACGAAAATCCTTGAATCGAAGTGGTTTCCCGGCGTTTGTGGGCACAAGATCAATCACAAAGATGCACGAGACATCTATCCATGTTTCCCTCAAAGAAATCCGGGGAGAAACCCACTCAAATCCGCGGAATCGCACCAAGAACAAGGGCACGAAAACAAGCACAAAAAGACCACGAAATACACAACTCCGAATCTTCTATACAAACCAGGAAAGATTCACAAGGTCTAGCATGCCGCCCTAGCATCCATCCCTCTCAACAAATCTCTCATGAAGCCCTCATGCTAGCCTAGAGAAAATAGAGAAGAAAATAGCTATGAAAATGAGAAATGGAAGGGAGGAAATGAAACCCTAAGTCCCGGAGAGAGAGAGCCATCCACACACACTCATGGCTTATATATCAGGTCCCGCCGGAGTGGTAAATGACTCGACTACCCCTAACTTAACTACTGGCGATACAACCCACATAGGGGCATTTAGGTAATGTTTGAGGGTTTTGCCATCGGACGGCCACGCCTTTGCCGCACCCCGCGTCCTCCCGACGCAAGCCATGCGATCCCGCCGCGTGTCCTCTGCTTCGAAGCTTCCCGACACGCCCGGATCCTGTCTCCGTCGTGTTGGGCCCTCGGACTTGGTTTTGAGGCCCAAACCAAGAAACCGTCCTCCGATGGTTTTGTGGGCAAACCACCAAACCCCGCGTGCTCGGTTCGGCCTCCCGCCAAGCCTCTTGACTCGTCTTTCTCGTCTCGCCACCATGTGGCCCGCACCTAGTCCCGTCGTCCACCGGGTCCCTCGAACCGAGCCTACTTGTCTCTCCATCTCCCGGAGGCCCATCAAGGCTGAAGACCTTTCGCGCTCGTTCTTCACCTGCAACAACACGAACTAGGCCGCAGCCTACACCTGCGCACTGAGCCAAGAGTCAGTCCAACACACGTTGTCAATCACTCATCACTGAGGAGCAGTCATCCATCGACCACTGGGACGCTCCTGGTCCTCAATCTCCCCCTTGATGAGTGCATTGACAACACACAACGCGAAATGAAATTCAGATAAAGAAAGTAAGAAGAAAGAAAAAAAAGAAGCTCAACTCATGACCAAAACCAAAGAAAGGCACAGAAAGGTCACAAGCCAAGCAAAGCACAAACTTCAAAGCACAAACTCCACACCGAAAACGGCGAGAAAGCTCCCCCTGAACAAATGCAAGCTCCCCATGAACATGTGGATGTAAACTTCCAAATTTTAGCTCACCTCTTCTGAATTTTCATTAAGCTCACCTCTTCTCCCCCTTGTTGACAATGTATGAATCAAGGTGAAAATGCAGAAATGCAAAACAAAGCATATAAACATCTACATGAGCTTCTCAAATAGGCCGAATCTAGTGTCAAAGGCTAGAAATGAGACAAAAATCACACATATGAATCATAGTATAGACAAAGCATTGCCACAAGTAATATATGAAAATACAAGCATGTGACAAAGCAAAATTTTCAGATTTAAGTAGTTTTACCAAAAGAAGGCTCGCTTCACATGTAAAAGCCTATCCATGTCACACTTGAGCCACAAACATGCATACCATTCAAAGATCATACAAGGATATCAAATTCTCAGCAAAAGATCATGGCAAACACCCATAAAGCAAAGCATGTCATGTCAAAGCTCATGAGCCATGTGTCCAATTCGGGGAGACTTCTCCACTGGTGAACAACATGCAACATGTTTTGCACCAATATGTGAAAGATAAGACATTTTAAGCATAGACATGATGGATGGAGCATTTTTCAAGCATTACACACTTCTTTTCAAGATTAATTCATTTCATGGTACATGAAGTGCCTTATGCTCCCCCATGAATGCAACATAGGCTAAACATTCACAATGATATTCGGCCTTTGGCCCAAATGCAAGAAAAAGACATCCAAGCACAATCTAAGCATGAAACGCACGTTTAGACCAAACTGTGACATGGATACCCTACTACACATGAGTGAAGCACATTTCACCAAAAATTAGTCAAGATTAGCATTTATTTCAGAAGGGGCTATCTCACCACACATATATCCCAAATATTCCAAGAGCATAGCCTCACAACACCATTTCTCCACACATATGACCAATATCTCACAAATAGCCAAAGAGACTCAATAAGGCATATGGAAGAAGCTCATCATCCTAAAATGCAATATGATACAAATGCAACATGATATATACAAGATGGCTATCCTACCATGGTTTGTACATCAAGCAAAGCATGTATATACATCAAATTAAAACATGGTATGATACATATGGTACAGGAAAAACCCCCAAGAATCAACTAGAACGGGCAACAAATCCCAAGTTCCCCCCGCAAGCGCACAAATGTAGCTTGGTCGAGAGGCTTTGTGAAAATGTCTGCAAGCTGATCTTGGGTAGGGACATGGCTCAAAACAATGGTTCCTTTTTCCACATTGTCCCTCAAGAAATGATACCTCACTTCTATGTGTTTGGTTCTGGAGTGAAGCACTAGGTTTTTGGCTACGCTTATGGCACTGGTTGTATCACAAAGAAGTGGGATCTGGGTGCACTCCTCACCAAAGTCTCTCAAAGTGTATGAAATCCACAACAGCTGGGAACAACAACTCGCAGCTGCAACATACTCCGCCTCGGTGGTAGACTGAGCTACACTAGACTGCTTGCGGGAAGACCATGAAACTAACGAACACCCAAGAAACTGGCAAGTACCAGAAGTAGACTTCCTCTCGACTCGACAATCAGCAAAATCCGCATCGAAAAAACCATGAAGAGAGAGAGTCGAGGAGGAAGAATACCAAAGGCCAAGACCAGGGGCAGACTGTAGGTACCTGAAAATCCTCTTGATGGCCTGTCGATGTGATGTCCTCGGCGAAGCCTGAAAACGAGCGCACAGACACACACTGAACTGTATGTCTGGTCTCGTCGCCGTCAGGTAGAGGAGGGAGCCGATCATGCTCCTGTACTCCCGCTGGTCCACTGGTTCTCCGTCCTCGTCCGCATCCAAAGTGGCCGTACTCCCCATGGGAGTCGACATCGGCTTCACATCTTGCATCTGGAACTTCCTCAGCATGTCTTTCATGTACTTGGTCTGGTGCACGAATGTTCCATCCTTCACTTGCTTGATCTGCAGCCCGAGAAAATACTGCAACTCGCCCATCATGCTCATCTCGAACTCCCTGCTCATCTCATCTGCAAACTTGGCAACAAGGTTATGTGACGAGCCACCAAAGACAATATCATCCACGTATATCTGAACAATCAACAAGTCATTTCCATGCTTGAGGAGAAACAAGGTCCTATCCACGGTACCCATCACAAACCCTCTGCTCAACAGAAAACCTCTCAATCTCCCATACCAAGCACGGGGCGCCTGTTTCAACCCATACAGAGCCCTTTTCAACCTGTACACCCTGTGTGGGTACAACTCGCTCTCAAACCCAGGTGGCTGCTTCACATACACCTCCTCCTCTATGACCCCATTCAGAAAGGCACTTTTCACATCCATCTGAAACAACTTGAACCCTTTAGCCATGGCAAAGGCTAGAAGGATCCGAATTTCCTCAAGACGGGCCACAGGAGCAAAGGTCTCCTCATAGTCGATCCCCTCCTTCTGACTATATCCCTGAGCAACAAGTCTGGACTTGTTCCTCACAACCATCCCATTATCTCCCTCTTTGTTCTTCCAAACCCATTTGGTTCCTATAGGATGGCAATTTGGAGGTGGTTCAACTAACTCCCACACCTGGTTCCTCTGAAAGTTTTCCAACTCCTCATGCATAGAATTGACCCAGTTTGCATCAGATAAAGCATGTCCAATGTCCTTGGGCTCAAAGGTGGCAACAAAAGCAGCATGAGCAAAATGAGAGGAATTCCTGGACCTTGACCATGTGGTACGTTCATCGATGTCCGCAATGATCTTCGACAGGGGATGCACTTCTTGAATTCGCCGGGGAGCCTCACGCCTCGAGACTACCTCCCCCTCAACTTCAGCTTCTCTCGCCTGGTCCTCTTGTCGCACCGTCGTTGTCAATGAAGTAGATGGTCCACGCTCCGTAGTGGTCGTAGGGGAAGTAGTGGGTACACACTCAGCTTCAGGCGCATGGTTCTCTCCATCATCATCTCCAGCTTCATCCTTCTCCTCTTAAAAGAGGTCCTCGGCCATCTCCTCATCACCTGCACATTCAAAGCCAACAGAGGTACATGGCATTGTCTCGTCGAAGGTTACCTCGCAAGTCTCCATGATTTTGTTAGTCTTAAGGTTAAGCACCCTATAGGCTCTAGAATGGTTACCATAGCCAAAGAAAATCCCATCACTAGACCTAGCCTCAAATTTGTCGAGTTTTCCCTTCTTAAGAATAAAGCACTTGCAACCAAAGACTCGGAAATGACTCACCTTGGGTGCCCGACCATGCATAAGCTCATAACAGGTCTTCTTCTTGAAAGTTCGCAATAAAATCCTGTTGGAAACATGACAAGCCGTATTGACCGCCTCAGCCCAATACTTCCTAGGAGTCCTGTGCTCATCGAGCATCGTCCTAGCCATCTCACAAAGAGTCCAATTTTTCCTTTCCACAACTCCATTTTGAGGGGGCACATAAGGGGTCGAATGCGATGTTCAAGACCTAGATCACGACAAAAGGCATCAAAACGAGAGTTCTTGAACTCTGAGCCGTTATCACTGCGGATAGCTCGAATAGCATTCCCATGCCTCTCATTTTTCAACCTCACGATCAGATCTCGAACAAAACCAAATGTCTCACTCTTGTCTTCCAAGAAAAACACCCAGGCATAGCGAGAGTAATCGTCCACCACAACAAGGACATACCACTTCCCACCCACCGAGCAAACTCGAGCTGGCCCAACAAGGTCCATATGCAACAGCTCTGTCAGACGCTCGGTCATGACATCGGTCAGGGGTGGATGGGGAGTGGCTACCATCTTGCCATGCCTACACGGAGCAAAAAACCAAATCCTTCTCAAGCTTCAACCTCGGCAATCCTCGGACAAGGTCAAGACCACTCAAGCGGGAAACCAAATCAAAGCTCAAGTGTCCCAACTGCCTATGCCATTTCCACAAATCAGAAGAAGGACCAGCCATCAAACAGCGAGCAAGACCCAAAGAACGAGAGAAATCAGCCCTGAAAATCAGACCCTCGGGGATGATCATACAGACAAGATCACCTCGAGAATCCAGCAAACGAGACTCGCCAGACTTGAAACGCATCTCAAAACCCTCATCAAGCAACTGAGAAACCGAAAGCAAATTGAAACCCAAAGACTTCACAAGAGCAACTCTCTTCAACATTACCTTGTCACTCACATGCACAACACCCTTAGAAATCACCCTTCCTCGTCCATTGTCCCCAAATGTGATGTACATCTTTTTCTTCACTGGGGTGAGGCTGGAGAACCACTTCTTATCTCCGGTCATGTGTCGAGAACATCTAGAGTCGATCAGCCAAATGTTCTCCAAGCCTCCTGCCTGTAGTCAGAAACAAGAATGAGAATGAGCTAACGACTCGACACTGGAGTTAGCACAAAGAAAGTTAAACCAGTGTCGAGCCATCTGCTCAAAAGAGGGATTAGCAAACATCATTCCCTTGCCACCAAACTTCCCATGTCCCATGGGTGGAGTACGAGCACCACGAGGGGGAAAGCGTGGTCCGTAGTTCCTCTGGAACCCAAAGCTGTGATCATCTCCCCTAAACCCGTATTGAGGACGAGTAGGGGGACGTCCAGCAAAACCACCACGAGCCCAACCAAACCTCTCACTAGCACGCACACCATCATCTCTCCTAACAAACCTACCACCCTGAGCTCCAACTCTACCAACACTCTTCACACTTCCCACACCCCGTGGAAGTGGCACTCTAGGCTCGGGGAATACCATGAGGCCGGCGATACATGTCTGGTTTGCTTGCTCCCTAGCAAGCCTCTCATCCCTCTTCCTCTTGTAGCAAAACTCTGCTAGGTGTCTCTCCTTGCCACAATACTCACACCTGAAGGGGATGGGTTTTGGTTTTGGCTCTGGCTTCTCTCTAGGCTTCTCACCCTTCTCACTCACAAACTTCACCGGTTTCTGGAAGTCATTTGTTTTGGGTGGAAATTTGGGTGGATCTTGGGTTGTGTCAAGCTTGTTGCAAAGGTGGTTGGGTTTTGGTGTGAAAGTGTTCTTGGGTGCTTTTGGAAGTGGGACTTGGATGTCTCCAATCACCTCAAACTCGGGGTTAGGCTCAACACACTTCTCATACACACTCTCCCCACTGTTCTCTCCCACTTTCTCACCCAACTTCTCAAATCCCAAACCACGACCATCCGCTCTCTTGAACTCCTCAATCATGATTTTCAGCGAGGTTCCCGCCCGGACAACCAACCCAACACCTTCCTCAAATAGTCATTCTCCTCATAGATGACATCCAAACGGGAAGTAAGTTCAAGATTGCGCAAAGTAACTTCATCACAGCTAGAGCATGCATTTGCAACGGGAGATTTCAAAGATGCTTCCAAAGAACTAATGGTAGAACGAGCATCAACAAGCTTAGCATGCATAGTAGGACATGATTTACAAGCACCAAGCAAAGTGGGTCTAGCCTTAAGCTCATCATACTCAGTCCTAAGAGCATCTAGTTTAGCCAAAGTGGAAGCATTCTTCTCATTAAGCAACTTGATCTCATTCAACCATGCATCACACTCAAGACATTCAACATCATCAGGAGTAGTAGGAGCAAGTTTCAAAGAGTCATTCTCAAGTTTCAATTCAAGCAATTTGGACTCTAACGCTTCTACTTTCTCACTAGCATTCTCAAGTTGAGCCCTAAGATCTTTCCTCATCTTCTTCGCATCTCTCAACACACTATCACGGTTGTCAATCAAGCCATTCAACCTAGTGATCTCAGCAAGCAAAGAGTCGGGGTCACGATTTACCTCATCCTCTGAGTCGGAGTCGCTGTCTTCCTTCTCGCTCTTCTTGCTGCCCATGGGCCATCCCACAAAAGCCTTCAAGCGCCACACAGCTCAACCCACTGAGGTTCCGGCTTGCACTCTTCTTGCCCTTGCGCCTCCCGGCATCTTCATCTTCACTGCTTGAGCTTGACTGCGCGTCGCTTGAGCTTGAGTCGACGTCGCTTGCACCGGCCACCATGGCTCTTGCCTTGTCCTTCTTGTAGCTGCCCTTGCTCGGTTGCCGCTTCTCCTTGTCCTTGCTGTTGGACTTGCTGAAGTGCTTGCCCTTGGAGGAGTACTTGTCTTCACGCCTCGGATGCGCCTTGTACTCGCTCGTCTTGTACTTGTTCTCCTCCGCTTCCGGGCACTCTGTGATGAAGTTGCCACGCCTGCCACACTTGTAGCACATCCCTGAGCTCCGCCTTGCATTCCTCCGACTCTCGTGTAGTCGATCAAACCTTCTTGAGAGCAAGGCTAGCTCCTCCTCGCCCAGCACATCAAACTCCTCATCTGGAATAGACATAAGAGAAGACAAGGAAAACTATCGACAGGAAGGGTTAGATTTGCTCTTTGATCCGCCCACAAGAGCAAGACTATGGTCAGTCGAGCCCTCATGCTTGGATTGCAACTTCCTGTCAACCTCAGCCGACTTGAGCTTAGAAAAGAGGTCATCCAACTCAATAGTCAAACATTGCCCAGACTCCTTGATGGCCTCAACCTTAGCACCCCAAACATTTGGGTCCAAGACATGCAAGAGCTTCAAAGCCTGATCATGCTCGGTGTAAGGAAAATCTTCAACATTAGCCTTCATGTTGTTCACGATGGCGGTGAACCTCTGAAACATCGCATCAATGTCCTCACCGGGAAGTTGAGTGAAGTTCTCATATTGCATCCGGTAAGAGACAAAGAGGCGAGCCTTCACATGGTTATCACCACCATGAGCAACCAACAACTTCTCCCAAATTTGCCAAGCAAGATTCAAATGGCGAACACGCTCAAACTCAGGATCACACAAGCTCCGGACCAAGTGATCAACGGCTTTTGCATTTGCCTCATACTTGGCCTTAGCACCGGCATCGGTCACCATAAGAGTATGGATGTTGACCGGAATAGCATAGGTCTTGTCAAGCACAATGAAATCCAACAACTTGCCACGAAGAAAGATCATCATACGAGCCGCCCACTTGTGGTAACCCTCGCCATCGAAGTGCGACGGACCGCCCCGCTCAACGTACGCCATCTTAGGATTCGAGACTTGCCAAAGTCACAAAGAATCCGACACCAAGCTCTGATACCAATTGAAGGGTCAGATGGCGACTAGAGAGGGGGGGAGTGAATAAGAGCCGGTAAAAATTCTTCTCAAAGAACCCGACCTATACCCTAGTTCAATCCCGGTCACACACAAGCGATGGATCGAATCACACACCAATCGCCAAGACAACGAGGTTATGGATCAACCTCTAGTACTAGGAACGATTCCTTGTAGCACACACGGAAGCACGAGAAGGGAAGAGAGGAATCGAACCAAGAAACAAAGGACACAGGCTCTGGCGGACCGTCCGGCCAGGAGAGGCGGACTGTCCGCAAGGGCCACGCGGACCGTGCGCCAATGTACCACGGACTGTCCGCACAGGTACGGCGGACCGTCCGGCCTGGGCCGCAGACTGTCCGTTAAAACCAACAGAACCACCAGAAGTGAACTCCGAAAAACGGACCATCCGCGGGGAGCACGCGGACTGTCCGCCAGGCACCCGCGGGGAGCACGCGGACGCTCCGCCCGAGCACCCGCGCGACCGTCCGCCCGCTGCTGCGGACCGTCCGAAACTTCGTCCAACCAAAACTCAAAATCACGATGGATCGAAACGAAAGGCGAGCAAGAACATGAAGAACACATGACGAACACGTGCGGCACGGACCGTCCGCCTGGACGCCGCGGACCGTCCGCGAGGGACGGACAGAGCAGAAAAACAGCCCGACCTCGAAGGTCAACTCCCCCAAATCATCATCGGATTTCCCAAACGGTTGAAGCTGTGACGACAAGGGTTTGGAGACTTGAAAAGCGTCACACAAGGATGCTATAGCCCAAAAATCTTGCCTCCTAACTCCCTAAATCACCGGGAATCGCGAATCCTTTGAGCACCACCAAAAGCTATAGCACCAAACGAAAATCCTTGAATCGAAGTGGTTTCCCGGCGTTTGTGGGCACAAGATCAATCACAAAGATGCACGAGACATCTATCCATGTTTCCCTCAAAGAAATCCGGGGAGAAACCCACTCAAATTCGTGGAATTGCACCGAGAACAAAGGCACGAAAACAAGCACAAAAAGACCACGAAAAACACAACTCTGAATCTTCTATACAAACCAGGAAAGATTCACAAGGTCTAGCATGCCGCCCTAGCATCCATCCCTCTCAACAAATCTCTCATGAAGCCCTCATGCTAGCCTAGAGAAAATAGAGAAGAAAATAGCTACGAAAATGAGAAATGGAAGGGAGGAAATGAAACCCTAAGTCCCGGAGAGAGAGAGCCATCCACACACACTCATGGCTTATATATCAGGTCCCGCCGGAGTGGTAAATGACTCGACTACCCCTAACTTAACTAATGGCGATACAACCCACGTAGGGGCATTTAGGTAATGTTTGAGGGTCTTGCCATCGGATGGCCACGCCTTTGCCGCACCCCGCGTCCTCCCGACGCAAGCCATGCGATCCCGTCGCGTGTCCTCCACTTCGAAGCTTCCCGACACGCCCGAATCCCATCTCCGTCGTGTTGGGCCCTCGGACTTGGTTTTGAGGCCCAAACCAAGAAACCGTCCTCCGATGGTTTTGTGGGCAAACCACCAAACCCCGCGTGCTTGGTTCGGCCTCCCGCCAAGCCTCTTGACTCGACCTCCACCGTGCACCGGCTCGATCGTCCATAACTTTGTCTTGCTCGTCTCGCCACCATGTGGCCCGCACTTAGTCCCGTCGTCCACCGGGTCCCTCGAACCGAGCGTACTTGTCTCTCCATCTCCCGGAGGCCCCTCAAGGCTGAAGACCTTTCGCGCCCGTTCTTCACCTGCAACAACACGAACTAGGCCGCAGCCTACACCTGCGCACTGAGCCAAGAGTCAGTCCAACACCCGTTGTCAATCACTCATCACTTAGGAGCGGTCATCCATCGACCACTGGGACGCTCCTGGTCCTCACCGTACCCCGGATTCGGGAGAGCGTCAATGGCGCCATAATCCATGACCTCGTGATAACCCCCACCGTAAATGTTCTTTTGCAACCTGTTGCAAGCTGGAGCTATCTTGTAAGTGGAATTGGGCGGTACTCCAGGCGAGCCGAACGCCAACTCCCCATACGTAGGCTGATATGGATTTGGCTGTTGAATGGGTGGACCTGCACTACCTTGTAGGGGCAGCTGGACTGGCTGCCCCCTGCAGCTCGCAGAGGAGGTTGCATTGGCTGACTTCCAGCGCTGTGTGGAGGAGGTTAGATTGGCTGGCTCCCAACGCTTAGTAGAGGCGGCTGGATCGGCTATCCCCCAACACTTTGTGGAGGAGGCTGGATCGGCTGGCCCTGCAATGGTGGTTGAGCTCCTACTGGTTGAGCAGAGCTGGACTCTCCAACCTCCGCATAATATCCCTGAGGGATACTCGACTGAATAATTGCTCCATGCCTGGGCCAAACACGCCCACCATCATTTGCTTGAACATGTTCAGGAAAGCCCTATGATGCCTACCCAGCACAACTTCGGTAGAATCCCGAAATGCTTGTATACACTCTTCCTTCTCTTGAAGAGTTGTGGCGTCAGTCTCTCCTGACAGCAGAACCCTGGGCATTTCATTTTTAAGATATGGAACGCCACTTCTGTTCTTCTTGAACGACATCAGGCACTTTAACTGGAACTGATCTGTAGCGTCTTTCAGCTGTTGTAGTTGCTCTGGAGAAAGATCATCAATGGTGACGTCCAGAATGTCGCCGATTTCAGGCATCTTGTTCTCAACTGAATGGTCCCACCGGGCGTGCCAAAAAGTTTTTTGATGCAAAATCCACACCCTGCGTCAAGCACACAGCAAGCCAAACAAGCTAGCTTCACATGCGAGCAGATTCCAAAGCGTGCCAGTCAATTTTCCCTGAAAATTAACAAAAGACAAAGTAGTTAAATACCAAAGCTTGGAACTTGTTGGGTGGTACCAGACAGTTCCATATTTACGGCTAGAAAGCCATGTAAGATGACATATAGCTACGAAAAGCTATCTGCCAGCAGATTGGAAACCATTCAGAAGCTTTAAATCGCAGAAATAGAACATAGCCGAACAGATGACGCAAGCATGACGATAGATCGGTCTTTATTTGTACAAAATAGCACATGCACAAAAACATGACCGATCCTCGAGGATAAATAATAGTAAACACTAAATGAAGCAAAGCATGATTATAAATATGTAATGAACAAGCATGCATAGGCCCAAAGCACTAGTCTACCGCATGTCTAGATACTTTAAAACCCGTCAAGCATGAGGCCAAACAAGTTTATCCACCGCATGATACAACTTGTTTGAAATCACACCACCAGCCACAAATAGATCTATCCACCGCATGATACAATCTAAATATGGAAAGCTAAAAGCATACGTTATTTAAAACATAACTTATAAACATGTTTTTACTCGTGAAAGCATAACCGAATACAGCTGAACAGCCGAATCGGGTTCCATGTAGAAGGAACAAACATTGCCAACGATGGCAAACATATCAGATTGAATTAAAAATCTAATCCACCGGATGATTAGCTTTAAGACAACCCAAAAACCTGCATCTACCGCATGATACCCGGTTCTGTCAAGATTTACGCAAAATTAACAAGATTGAACTCGCAACATGTAACAACCTAGATTGGTTCGGTTTTCGGCTATTTGGCGAACACGTGATCCACGTGCCTTTCGAAGCAAGGTATGAACGTGCGATGTGAAGATCACTAAACAAAATAAAGCCGATCCAAATCAATCTAAATTGGGCAAAAGAGTGTTACATGAATTTAAACATAAAGTAAAAACTCAAACAACACATGGTAACTTAATTAATCTTTTAGATCTTGCCAAAATCCAATAGAGCTGATAACTAGCTCCAAGCTAGATCTTAGCCCACCGCATGGCTCATGACCTAACAAGAAACCCTCTTGAACCAAGCTTAAATCCACTAAATGATACTAGACATGATACAAGGTTGTCAGTACTTACGGAGGTCGACGGATCGATGAACCTTCTCGAAGAACTCGACAACACGACTAAAGGACTCGAGAGTTTGGCGTAAAGCCGGTTTGTTATGAGAATGTTTTCGATTACAATTACATACTTCCAAGGTTCATATTTATACCCTGTCATGGCATGACTCCTGGTGGACTACGCGTACAATATTTGATACCTAATTTATCACCCAAACGCGAATGCTTATCCATCCATTCGTCCCTTCCGCTCGGGCCACGTCACCACGCAATCCCGCGAAATCAGCGCGAACAGTTCCTTTGCCGAACAGAAGCAAACTGCCGACCGCAAACTCCTCTGCCGAATCCCTTTGAAGAAACCTTCCTTCTTCTGGACGGATTTTTTCACCAAGCTGGGCCCACAAATCAGACTCCTTCCTGTACCAAATTTTGGTGTTAACACGAACATCCACCAGTCATCGAACCACACATGGTCCTCAGAAGATCTCCATGAGGAAGCTAGCAGAAAAGTTTTTGGTTGCCTCCATTACTCTGTCATAAAAATCCAGGGCCATGTTCCAATGAATTCCTAACCAGATCCAACAAGATGTGGCAAAGGGACAGAGAAAGAGAAGATGTTCAATATCTTCTTTCACATTGTTTTTGCAAAGCACATAGAAGGAATCTGGTTGGAAATTATAGTGTCACCTTAGCAGCATACTTCAAGTGTTCAAATGATCTACCAAAACCAGCCACATGAAGAACTTGGTGCGAGGGTTACATTTGCATTTCCATAGGGCTTGAAAACCAGTGAAGCAACTATGTTTTGAAAGACCATCTGGTAATACCGACTTGATGAGTAGGTTTGGTTACCCAAGAGGAAGGACCAGGCATCCTATTCTTGCTGACTGCATTGCACACTATTTATTTGGACCTGAAGTTGCATCATTTCATCAAAAGCCTCCCGAAGAAGGGGTAACTGGAAAAGAGTGTCTAAATCCTCTGCTTGCATAATTTGTGCAACTGAAATGGACTCATCCCTAGCAAATGAGAAGAGCCTCGGGAACTTTTGGGCCGGTACTTCTCCTGCCCAGAGGTCTCCCAGAAAGTCACTGTGGTACCATTACCAATTGTGCATGTAGCAATGCCTCTAAAAGGAATGTTGAGCCTCAGAAGATATCTCCACCAAAAGGAACCAACCTCTGTAGAAGCATGACGGACCTTAGAGGTGTAGTATCTAGACCAGATCAGGTGTACCCATGGTGCATCACTATGGTTATAAAATTTGCACAACTGCTTGAGGAGTAAAGCATCATTCTGTAACCTCAGATTTAAGACAACAAGCCCTCCTTTATATTTTGGCTTCTGAACCATATGCCAGGCTACTTGATTCCAATAACACCAACAGGTAGCTTGAATGAACACATAGCATAGGTGACAGTTGGGGTGATGACTGAGTTAACCATATCAAGTCTTCCACTGTATGATAAAAAATTTGAGCAAGAAAGAAGCCTTCTTTCCACTCTATCCATGAGAGGGGTAAGATCCTCCATTCTGGGTTTAGTTGTTCCCATTAGCAAGCCCAATTAAGTAAATGGCATGGAACCAATTTGGCAACCCAAGGCTGTGGACAGCTGCTGCATCTTCTGATCAGACACATTGACAGAGATCATCAATGATTTGTGAAAATTGACATGGAGCCCAGTGGAGGAGGCAAAGAGGTGAAGCAAATCTTTTACATGTAAGACCTCAGAGATATCATCTCTCATCATCAATATTATGTCATCTGCGTACTGTACTATAGGGAAGTCCTGAGTAGCATTTGGCAGAGGTTTAGTTAGTTGACCTGCTTTCATAGCATCAATAACAATATACTGAAGGAGCTCAACAGCCAGAACAAAACATAGGGGTAATAGTAGATCACCCTGTCTAACTCCCCTTCTACATTTGAATTTTTTCCTAGAACTCCATTGAGAACAATGGAAGAAAAACCAGAAAAGAAAATGAGTTTCATCCATTGAAGCTATCTATCAGGGAAACCACCCTTTCTAAATTTGTAGAGAAAATAAGCATAAGGGGGTTGGATATCTTATTGTGCGGTAAGATTTGAGATGGCAATTGAATTCAGGAGTTTTCTCAAATGAGCATGGACTAGGTGGAAAAGTTCCATTTGTGAAGTAGCTTTCATGCTCATTGATGTTCTCCAGGTAATGTGCTCCTTCTGGTCTTCCTTAGATCCTTCATCAAATTTTAGGATCGTGAGGGGACGCAAGAAAAAGGGCACAAGAGGATTCATTGGGCTCAAGGATGAGGTTAAAGATGGGTTCGAAAAGTTATCTAATCTGAACATTGAAAGAGAGAGACAAAAATGGCTTCTTGATGGCTTTGCTCTCTTCCTATGGCATGATTAGATATGCTATCCTTGAGGTTTCTCCAATGTCCTGGTGTACGAAAAAGGATGCTTTCTAAGAGACTATCTCCTTAGGGAAATTGCATGCTCAAAAGTCTCTTGTGAAGCTTGAAGTTTCACAATTTTCCCAAACTCATCATCTACAAGGGTTGAATTTCTTCTTCCCTTAAAGGTTTTCAGAACCTTGATAGTTTGGGTTTGATAGCTAAGCCTTGGGATTGGTGTGATGGTGATATAGCTATCATAACTTCTCTTTTGTGGCTAGAGGATGATTTCTTTTCTTCCTTTGGGTGGTCATAAAGAATGCTAATGTAAGGGTTCCACCCACTGAGTTTGTCAAAGACAAACCTTTCCTTAGAAAAAGAAAGAAAAGCTCCTCTATATACTGCATGATGGTCATGCGCACAACATTCATAAGATGGGGGCCAAAGATTTACTACCCTTAGAGGACAATGATACAAAGATTCCTTACCCTATTAAGGATATGATCCTGGCTTCTGCGGTGGACTATGGGGTAAAGGTCTACACTAAATGTAGAACATATGGTTTCCTAGGCTCATTCTTCCTTCATCTCTTCAGTTCCGGACCATCAAAGATGAAGACTAGAGTTTTTGTCTATCGCTCCTAAGAAGGATTGTTTCATGATCATTTCGACTAACCGTAGGCGTAGCTCATGGCCAGATGTAAGGATAAGATCTAAAGTTTCTAATGGTCAGCGCTTCTGCTTTAGGGTGCAGCTTAAGATAGATAAAAGTGGAACCAAGTGATCCCATAAAGATAGCAATAGGTGAGAAGATAGGAAAAAGATAAAATCTAAACTCAAAAAAGAAAAGATAAAAGTATGGTACAAGATTAGTTATACTCAAGAGTTCTCCCTTAACCATTTCTCCCCGGCAACAGCACCAGAAATGCTTGTTGGTATTTATTAAGCCTACAGAAATATTATGATGGATAATACGCAAGCGCGGATACCGGTGAGCACTTCACCCGGGAAGAGGGTTTTAAATATCGGATCCATAGGGAGAAAGGTAGAGAGAGTGGTTTGAGGTATATAACTTATCCTCGAGAAGCTATCAAGGAACTTGACAGAAAGAAAGGTAGGGAAAACTTTAGGATAATCTAGTCCTTACTTACATAAGCTATGCATTAATGTTCTTATCGGGAGATTGCCTGAAGACACACTTAGGAAAGGGAGCCTCCCAACATTCTATAGGGGGAAGTCGTACTGTTTCTATAGATGGGAGGTGGACTACAAAGGACAAACAGGACCAAGGTCACTTCCCGCTTCTACCACACGATCCGGAATATAGAAGGCATTCATAAGCTAGCTAGTCTAAGCACCACGCTTACACTAAACATGCAACTTTAACTCAAGAGCTACAGGAATTGAAGTACTCAAAAGAGTTATGAACCATAAGAACAAGAATAACAATGTTGCTTACTTGAATATGAAGTTGATCCTTTCCATAAGGTTTCAAGATCGGGCTCCAATGGAGTCTGATCCTAGAGGAAGAAGATGAATAGGAGACATCGACATTTCAGGGCCTTCCTTATCCTCCACCTCTGCCACGCTCTAACTCTCTCGAACGAAATTAGCTAGATCTAATTAGACCATGGCTCTAATCTCTCAACCTGATACAACCCTCCAACTCTAATTCTAATCTAGGGCTTCTATCTCAAGTAGGCATTAGTGATTAGAATGAATTGGATGCCTACCCTAGGGTCAGGGGGGCTGCTTATATAGTCCCGAGGGGGTACCGTACGCCGTAGGATCAAAACGACCTAGACAAGTGGTTTAGATTGATCCCAAGAGGCGGTGGAGGAAGCTTCTAGAAGATGGACCGAAACAAGCCCTGTAGCAGGTCGTTCAGCCTCCTCATGGGGCCGGTCAGTCCCTAGTGGTGGAAGTCTAGGTCCATCTTTGGTGGGTGAGTGTGCGTCGTCGTGCCCTTTCCGAAAAACTATAATTTGCATCAAACGGAGTCCAGATGAGGATGTTATGCCCGTTTACCGAACCCCGCTCTGCGATTGATACCTTATGATCTGAACTTTGAATATGGCAAATGATATATCTGTTTCGATCATCTCGATGAGGTCTTCACAATGTTGCACTTTAATTCTTCATTTAATATACTTCTAGGTTGCTGTTTTGCAGGAGTTGGATCGGAGTACGATTGGGACATGTCTTGGAGTCGTATGACTTGATAATTCTCGCCATTTTTCTGTTTAGTCCCTGCAAATCATAACATCACCAAAACTCATGGAATTCATTAGTTACAAACCTCTAAGTCTATATTAATATTCATTTTATGCCCTTTCCTATATTTAGTTGACAAGTAAAAGTATACGTTAATATGTGTCAACGATATCTCGCCCATAACAAAGGCGACGCGGGTTCGTTAAACCTCGTCTCTTGCTCGTAACAAAGGCGACGTGGGTTTGTTAATCCTCGCCTCTTGCCCGTAACAAAGGCGACGCGGGTTAGCTAATCCTCATCTCTGAACTGAAGAAGAATATAAATAAAAAGTATATTGTATCTTAGGCAGAATATATTACAAGCAGGATTCAAATTCCACCACATCCGATATATTACAAAAAGGATTGAAATTCCACCAATACATCGCATCCTTTCTATTACAAAATTGATTCCATTTACACCAATAGACACATCCTCCGGCATTACAAAAAGGATTCAACAGAAATTAGGCTTGCTTTTTCTTCCTTGATTTCTGTATATGGATTTTTTCACTATGGTCGCTTCGCAAGTATGGTGTTTTGTTAGTTCCCAAGAGTTGAGGCTTGTATGAAGTGTCAAAGGATGCAATTTCGTCAAACAGGTTGTATTCCTCCTCCTCAAAAACATTTTCAACTCGAACAATTCTTTTTTTCCAGGCATAACCATAGACTAGTTCTTCTTTGCAAGGTCAGGTACATAGAACACTTGCTCGACATCGTTGGCGAAGACAAACGATTCGTTTTTGTAACCAAAGACCCGGAGATCAACACTAACATAACCATATTTGTCCTTACTCATAGCTCTCTTCCCATTGGTGACCCATCTACACAGAAACAACGCTACCTTCAATCCTACATAATCAAGCTCTCATATCTCCTCTTTTTGACCATAATATGTGTCTGTCTCCGTGTCATCATCATCATGACTGTCATCGACCGCGGCCCGTACACGCACACCACTATTTTGATAGACGCTCTTTTTATCCTGGGCCATGGTGTAGAATGTGTATCCATTGATATCCATTGATTGGTATCTTATAATAGTTAACAATGGCCCTGCTGCTAGATTCCTTATCTCATAGGTAATTACAGCATTATTGCTGCATGTCTCGACATAATCTCGGAGCCACCTGCTGAAACCTTGCATGTGCATCTTTGCAAGCTAAGCCCTGCCATGTCCAGGGTTGTCTTCACGTAGTTGTCATTTGTTCTCATTGAGAAACGGTGTAATTAGGTGCAGTTGTTGTATCACGGTGAAATGAGCCTTTTGGAAGGCATATGGTTCTGAAGTGACTGACTTTTCCCCCATGGTCCCAACACCTGAAAGCCTACCTTCATGCCGTGAGCGAGGCACACCAATGGGGGTTTTGTGGGTCCATATAACCCTTGGCCCACTCCTCTGCTTCGATGGTCTCATAACCACGAACATTGGCTCCCTCCCGAAATAACCGGTTATGTACCAATGATTTCAGGAATCTATAGAACCTCTCATATGGAAACATCTGATGAAGGTAAGATGGGCCAAGAAAATAGATTTCCCTCGCGAGGTGTGTTGTTAGATGCAGCATGAGATCAAAGAATGATGGTGGGAAGGTAGCTTAAAGCAGGCATAGGGTCTCAAAATGCCTCCTCTCTAAGTCCAATAGTTTTTCCTCATCAATCACCTTCTGTTCTATTGCATTTAAGAATAAACACAAGCTCGTGACCGCGTCATCAACACGTGGCAATCATATTTCCTCATCAATCACCTTCTGTCCTGATACCTCTAAGTGCAACAGGAAGAAGACCTATCATCAACACATGGCAATCATGAGATTTCATCAAGTTGAAATTCATTTTCATGTCCTTCACCGACACTAGCCTCTTGAAGTTTGACGAGTAGCCTGAAGGTACTTTCAAATCATGCAAAAAATGACAGAATTCTTTTCTCTCTGCCTTTGACAAGGTGGTTGCAACAACGGGAAGGTTCATCCCTGTCTCTGTTTCCGCTGCATAGAGCTCTGGCCTAATGCCAAGCTCTTTAAGATCCTCCCTTGAATTTCATGATCTTTTCCTTTGGACTTCTGTTGTAGCAATGTTCCACAAGTAGCTTCACACACATTCTTCTTGACGTGCATGTTGTCAATCGAATGACGCATATCCAACATCGGCCAATACTCTAGCTCCCATAGAATTGATTTCTTGTTTCACATTCCTTCTTCTTCTTCTTCGTCTCTTTTCTTTCTTTTTCTAATGGTTTTTTCAGTCAGTTTGGGTAACTCCTCGATAGTTTTGATGTCCTTGACTTTCAAGTGGACCAGATCTCCAGTCACATGCAACGACACCGCTCGATTCTCCGTTTCCTCATTAAATTGAAAATCCATGGCTCGGTATGGATGTTTATTGCAGAGAAAATGATGGTGCCCCATAAATACGTATTTCTTTGAATGTCTTAGCCATATTGTGCAAGTATCTTCCAAGCAGTGTGGGCAAGATGCTCCTTTTCTTTTACTCTGGCCAGAGAGATTGCGATGAGCCGGGTTGTCGTTGATGGTGGTGAACAACATGGCATGCATTGTGAACTCCTCATGCTGGCACTGATCCCAAACCTCTGGCACACCAGGCCTCCACAATATCTTCAAGTCATCAACTAGTGGCCTCGAGTAGACATCAATACTATCGCCGGGTTGCTTTGGCCCGGAGACCAAAATTGTGAGCATCATATATTTCTATTTATTGCATAGTCAGATTGGAAGGTTGTACAACGACAACACGACAGGCCAGGTGCTATGTGTTGAGCTCTGGTTACCAAATGGTTTCACGCCATCTATGCTCATAAAAACTGTATGCTCCTTGCGTCGTCAAACCATAGGAAGTGGTTATTAATGTTACCCCATTGTGCTGCATCTGCGGGGTGCCTAAACTTGCCATCTTTCTTAAGCTCCTTTTGGCCTTCGTCATGCCGACGCAAGAGTTGGGCCTTCTTTCGTGTTGCGAACCACCTTGTCAGCCAAGGAATGATGCAAAAATACCATGCCACCCTCACAGGAGACGCTCTGTTGGCCTTCTTCTTCTTGCCTCTGATCTCGCCGGGCTCGTTCTCGTCATCAGCATTATTATCACTTATACCATCCTTTTTCCTCTTTTACCGATCATAGCCACACTTGGGGCACTTGTCAAGGTCTGCATATTCTCCACGGAACAATACACAACAGTTCTTGCATGCATGGATTTTTTAACCTCTATTCCCAGAGGACAGATTATCTTCTTCGCCTCACAGACAAACTCTATTATGTGGTTTCCTTCAGGTAGCATGTCTCTTAGCACATCCAATAGATGTTTGAAACTTTTGTTGCTCCAACCATGATCTGCCTTAAGCTGCAGAAGTTTTAGATCACCAGAAAGGCGAGAGTACTTCTGGCAATCAGGATAGAGGGGTTTCTTTGAAACTTCAATGAACTGCTTCAGCCTCGCTAATTCAGAAGGTGTGTACACTAGTTGAAACTCAACATCCCGCAACATTTAATCAACATTGTGCACACGTTGCAACACCTCACCATCATAGAAGCCCCTAACTTCTTGATCAGCGATATATTCAGGCCTCAACACATTTGGTGGGAATAATGGGTCATTTTCCTCAAAAAGTCCATTGTCATCAAGGTCTTCATCATGGTCGGTAGCATGGTGTCGCACTTCACCTTCATTAGGCAGCCTGCTTCGAGTTCATTAAGGCCTTGCTCACCATGTTTGAATACACGTGTAATTTTTTGTGAACCATGTGTGACCAAATGATGAAAAATGATTTCCCATTGTGCGAATTTATTTTGGTTGAGACAATCTATATAGGGGTAAAGCATTGCCTGAACACCACGGTTTCTCATATCTGTACATGCAAGCCCGAGCAGCCGACGCCATATGCATTCCAAACACCAAATGAGAATAATTCATCACACAAAAAAAACTGATAACACAAAAGATGATTAGGACAGCTGAAAAATTTCGATAAAAAGGGGGCAATTAATTTCCACCTTGACGAGGACTTTTTATGAGGCGAGCAGGGCTAAGGAGGAGGATCGGAAGCGGCGTCGCGACTGCGGCGACAGCACGGAGGATGGTGCAGTCGACGTCTGCTGGCGCCTTTAACCGTCGCGCGGCCAGTCGGCCTGCTGCAGCGCCGGCTTTCTGAGGAGAGAAATTAAGAGAGATCCTTAGAATGTGTGGCGTCAGCGAACGGGACAGGCAGGCGGGGACATCTAAGCACGCAGATGGAGCGAGTGACCTTCTAAGGAGAGAGAGCGAGTGTTGTCAGAATAGGAGTGGCTTTCTGTGGAGAGAGAACAAGTGGTGTCGGAAGGAGAAGACAGAGACGAGCAATAACAACATGCGTCTCTGATGTGAGAAAAGAGGTAAACCTGGGCGTCAATTCAAAGTAGATGAGTCCTAAGACACGAGCGTATCCAATTGGGTCGCCAGCAAAGGAGACACATCCTAACAAGCACATGCGTCTCCAGTACGAAATTATCAGTAACAAAATTTATAGCTTGTTACCAATACGGTAGTGATTAGTAACGAACTTAAACAACCTGTTACTGATAGGCCATTGATCGGTAACAGACTTTACAAGCCTGTTACCGATAGGTTTAACATTTGTAACTAGATCCATTTAACGTCTGTTACAATGAATTCATGTAATAGGCGTTTAAGAAGCCTGTTACCATAAGTCCACATTGGTAACAGGCGTTGTGGAGGCAAACCCCGGGGTCAGCCTGGCGTGCTTATGGGTAATGAGCGCCAAACAACAACCGTTACAGATGTGGGTTGATGTAACATGCGTTAAGAGCTTGTTACAAATGCTGCGTGACCTATTTGAGGTTTTCATGTAGTGATTGTCCCCACGCGCTCCGTCGACCCTCCTTTCCTATAAAAGTCACCTCACACGCGCTGGATTGGACACACAGCACAGGAGCATCTCTATTTCTCTCATTTGTTTACTTATATTAGGATTAGTGTAGCTTGGGAGTTATAGTCGAGTCGAGCTAGTCTTGGGGTTCTAGAAGAGTCTTCTTTAGAGTTCCGGTACTACTCTTGTATCATTTCTTTGTTTAGACTCACGTACAATTCAAGTTATCTTTCTATCTTACCCTTCGAGTCAATTACATTCAGCTTTTACTTTGCTCTAGAAGATTTATTCTTGGTTTCGACTAAAGTTAGTTTAGTCTTGGTTAGCATAGCTCTCTTGAACCCTATAGTGTTGTGGTAGTTCTTCGCTTGATCTCCGGTGGTTCACAAGAGAGAGAGACCATCCTTCGTGATATCCAAAGAAGGGTTCTTTAGTTCGTTGTGAGCACGGTGCTCAGAGCTTTTCTTAGTCTTAGATTGGTGTCCCATTCAATGGAATAGTTGTGGTACCCTAAGGAGGTGACAGCTCTGGACGGGCTTTGCAGTCCACCACGTTAATTCGGGCTGGTAGGAATTAGCGCGTCGTCGTTCTCCCTTCTCATCCCATTCTGAAAGAGCTTGACGTGTTTAGTTTGCCTTGGTTACCATGTGCCTTAGCTCTTTACCTGGAGTTGATAATAATAGATAGATTGTGTTAGGATCCTTTCTCATCTCGTTGTCCTCCCACCTCACTAGATCCTCTATAGTCCTTTATCAAGATCTCCTTGCATGTGTCAAGTTATCCCTGAATATCTTTATTCGTTATCCCCCAGTATAGCTCTTTACCAAGTCTTGTCTTTCTCCACCGTTTATTCTTCATCATTGACGTAGTGCCTCTCTTCGGAAAATATAAATACGATAACCTGAATACCACTGGGTGAAGTGTTACAACAGTAATCCGTGCGCTTGCGGACCCTTCTGTGATCATGTGTTTTACCAAAAGACGTTCCCTAGCCCAGTTACTAAAGGTGTAAACCTGGTAGCGACACTTGTGAGTGCCTCGAGCATTCCTGGCACCATCACCGTAAGTGCAACCATAGTGGTGAGGCTAAAGAGCGTCAACAGTTACGTGAAATGGATGTTTCTCGGGGCCCACAGGGGACTTTGGTAACGGGCATCAAAGCAGAGCCATTACATGAGCTCAACATCGGAGACTCGTGTTGTGAACATGCGTCTCCTCTATCGTAACAAAATGAGACATATATTTCATGTGCGTCTCCTATCTCTCGACTAAAGGAGACACATGTTGTGCACGTGCGTCTCCTATGTCACAACTGAAGCAGATGCTTGCTGTGACCCTGCATCTCCTCTATCTCGACGAAAGGGCCAAGTTCTGGGGCCCACCGGTCATTATTGGTAATGGGCTTTTATACTGCCCATTACTTTATTGGCATACTTGTAACAAGGGTTCCAAATGATGTAGGTTACTCACTGATCAGTTTTTGTAACCAACTTTAATTAACGTCCATTACAGATATGTAGGTGAAGGACCGATTAGGCGACCAGAGAGGGGTGGAGTGAATGGGAGCCGAGAAAATTTTTCTCCAAACAAAGAACCCGGCCTATGTCCCAAATTCACAACCAAGGATTACCACACGAGTTTGACAAGGTCACGTAGTCACAATGGACCTACCAACCCTAGGAACAAACCCCAATCAAACCCAAAGCGGAAGCACAACTCAAGAAGCAAAGGACTTAGCAACCCTACGCAGTGCCAGGCAGACGGTCCGCGAGCCTAGGGCGGACGGTCCGCGGACACCGGGCAGACGGTCCGCTACCCACGGGCGTACAGTCCGTTAATCGCAACAAAACCACTAGACGTGCACCTTGAAAAATGGATAGTCCGTACCTAGTCCTTGGACAGTCCGCGAACAACTAGTGTCGCGCGAATAGTCCGTGATCCCCAAGCGGACAGTCTGGCCCGCACGCGGACGGTCCGGTACCCCTACACGGACGGTCTGACAAATCTCCTGTAGCAAAACTTTGACATCTCTAAAGATCTACGCACGAGCTCACAAGAACTGGACGAACACGCGAAGAACGTGCACCTCACGGACGGTCTGCGGGCTATGGGCGGACAGTCCGCCAGCCCGAGGTGAAAACCGAGAAGTCAACCTGCCCTATCCCACCATGGATCTCCCAAACGGCTTGAGCTCTTGGGGAAAGATTTGGGGAAGATGTGAAGTGTCCCTAGGGGATTCTATGCCCCAAAACTCTGGTGCTCAAACGAACTAAATCGCCGGGAATCGAATCGCCACCAAACTCAACCAAAAACCTAGGGTCCAACTGAGATCCTTCAATTGAAGGCCGAATTCAAAGTTAGGGGGTCAAGAGCAAGCACAAAGATGCACGAGGCAACTATCCATGATCCCCAACAACAAATTCGAACTCAAACACCTCAGAATCAAAAGAACAAGTCGTGCACAAAAAATCGACAAAAATAGCTCGAAAAAGACACGAAAATCCAATGAGCTACAAACCGGGAATCGACGCAACCATGAAAGCTTCCATTCACTCGGAGGTCAGATTTTTTACAAATGAAGGAAAAAATTTAACCCTATAGAGTAAGAAAATGAGAAGCAGTCCGGATGGATGGTTTGCCTGGAAACCCTAGAGCTAATATATATGAGTCGCCTCCGGGCCAGGCAAAAGAACACACTACCCCTAGCACTTATACAACCCCTGTGGGGAAAATAGGTCATGTAGCACTCCTCTTCATCGCACGGTCATGCCGTTGCCGCAGACCGCATCCTCCCTATGCAAGCCCTGCGATCCCGCCACGCGTCCGCCGGCATCGAAGCTTCTCGGTGCGCCCGAATCCCGTCTCCGCCCACCGAGCCTCCGGTCGCCGCAAACCCCGCGTGCAGACTCCAGTCGTGAGCTGCTACCCTGCACCAGCTCCGGACGTCGACTTCGTCTTGCTTTTCTCGGCACCATGCGACCCGCACATGACCCCGCTGGCCAACGGGTCCCTCGAGTTAGGCCTACTAGTCTCTCCAATCCTCGGAGGCCCCGCAAGGCATAGACCTTTCGCGCCCGCTCTTCACCTGCACCAACGCAAATCAAGTCGCAACCTGCACCAGCAATACTCGGCCAAGAGTCAGTCCACACCATGTTGTCAATCACTCATCACAGCTAGGAGCGACCATCCACCGGTCCTCGGACGCTCCGGTCCTCAATCTCCCCCTTGATGAGTGCATTGACAACACACACAAGTAACCAATTCAGTGAAAAGAGAAAAAGGAAAGGAATAAAAGAAAAACTCAACCAAGTTATCAAAAGAAAAACTAAAGCCAACAAAAGATCACTTGAGTGAGGAAAAACTCAGTCCCCAAATGTAAGGGCAATAGCTCGACACAATTGAGATAAAATGCTCCAAAATTGTTGACTCCTCAAGGTGAGGCAAAAGGGCTCGACACCATCGGCAAAGGAGCACAACTGAAATTCAGGCGAAAAAGAGCTCCCAAATGCATGAATGCAAGCTCCCACTGAACAAATGCATTTCTCCCAAATTTTTCTTTCCATGATGCAGAACTCCTCCCCATGGAAACATGAATTGGGTACTTTCCTCCCCCCTTGTTGGTAATGCATGAATCAAGTCTACAAATACAAGCATGTGCTTCTCAAATATTAAAAGAGCACTACAGCATGCTAAAATCGAGACATAGACAAGCAAGATAGCCAAAATTTGAGCACAAGCATCGTCAACAAAGATAGAAAGGGACATACCAACAAGTGACATAGCCATGATTAAAATGAAGCATTTTCCACAAAAGTTCCCTCTCATGAGCATAATACTTAAACATGATCAAACTGAGCACAAACAATATATAACTCACAAACATCATGCAAGGTCACACCTTCTCATCACAAGGTCATCACAAACACCTACAAGCTATGTCATAACATGTTAAAGCCACCAAGCCATGTGTCCACTTCTAGATATGAGACTTATCATTGGTGACACCATGCAACGGTTTAGCACCCAAGATAAGAAATTTAAAGCATTTAAGACATAGAAGCACATTTTTCAAGCATAGGCATTTCACATACCATTTTCTTGATTTACAAGTTAAATATGGTACATGAAGTGCCTTTGTGGCAAAAGAAGCTTAGGCTTCTCCACAAGGTAACATGTAGGCTAAACATTCATGATGATAAATGGATCATTGATCCCAAATGAAAAGAACATGGTTCCAAGAACAAATTAAGCAAGATATAGCCATAAGCACCCAAATAAACATGAAAGGCATTCTACTCACAAGAGAGGGTCATATAGCATTTTTACAAAAATAAGGCATCCACAAGCACATATATGTCCCAAAGCTACCAAGAGCATAGCTATACATCTTATGAGCATCACAAGCAAAGTCATAACCTCATCTCTAGCATATCATTGTGAGCAAAGCATATGAGAGAAGCACATCTCTATGGCATATGTTACAAATGCAGTCTGTGGTACAAAGATGCAAACATGATATAATACAAAAATGAAAATGCAACATGCGTATGTACATCAACCCTCCCAACTGAAGCTCAAAAAGGAAAAACAACTCCAAGATCTCCTCGCAAACGAGCAAATGTAGCATGGTCCAAAGTCTTGGTTAGGATATCGGCAAGCTGCTTTTCTGTAGGTACATGGATGAGATCTATGTTTCCCTTCTCAACATTGTCTCTCAGAAAGTGGTACCTCACTTCTATGTGTTTGGTTCTGGAGTGGAGCACGGGGTTTTTGGCAACACTAATGGCACTCGTGCTATCACACATGAGAGGTACATGGGAACACTCCTCACCAAAGTCACTCAGCGTGTATGTGATCCAAAGCAGCTGGGAGTAACAACTAGCGGCATCAACATATTCGACTTCTATGGTAGACTGAGCTACACTAGACTGTTTGCGTGAAGACCAAGAAACAAGTGAAGATCCCAAAAACTGGCAAGTCCCCGAAGTCGACTTCCTATCGACTCGACACCCCGCAAAATCGGCATCTGAAAAACCAATAAGTGAAAGGGAAGAGGACGCCGAGTACCAACGACCGAGCTCAGGAGTGTATCGAAGATACCTGAAGATCCGCTTGACGGCCTACCGACGTGAAGTCCTCAGCGACGCCTGAAAATGAGCGCACAAACACACAGAAAACTGGATGTTCGGCCTTGTCGCTGTCAAGTACAAGAGGGACCAATCATGCTCTGGTACTCCTTCTGGTCCACGGGCTCTCCGTTCTCGTCCGCGTCGGGCGCTGTAGTCGTACTCATCAGTGTCGATAGGGACTTCGAGTCGTCCATCTTGAACTTCTTGAGGATGTCCTTCGTGTACTTGGATTGATGCACAAAGGTTCCCTCCTTCGCCTGCTTGATATGGAGCCCGAAAAAGAACTACAATTCTCCCATCATGGACATCTCGAATTCTTTGCTCATATCCTCTGCAAACCTCGCAACCAAAGAGTGAGACGAGCCGCCAAAGACAATAACATCCACGTATACCTGAACAATTAGGATATCATCACCCTGCATGAGGAGAAAAAGAGTCTTTTCAACCTTACCCATCTAAAACCCCTTGTTGTAAAAAACCCCCTCAAACAGCCATACCAAGCACAGGGAGCTTGTTTTAGCCCATACAATGCCTTTCTCAGCCTATGCACCTTTGGGGAAACTCAACACTCTCAGAGCCCGGTGATTGCTTCTCATAAACTTCCTCCTCTAAAACCCCATTCAAGAAGGCACTCTTCACATCCACTTGGTACAATTTGAACCCTTTAGCCACAGAAAGGCTAGAAGGATCCTAATTGCCTCCAAATGGGCTACAGGGGCAAATGTCTCCTCATAGTCTATCCCCTCCTTCGGACTATAACCCTGAGCAACCAACCTCGACTTGTTCCTCACCACCTCACCATTTTCTCCCTCTTTGTTTTTCCACACCCATTTTGTCCCAATAGGTTTGCAATTTGGTGGTAGCTCCACTAACTCCCACACTTGGTTTTTCACAAAATTCTCTAACTCCTCATGCATGGCATTCACCCAATTAGGATCAGATAGAGTGTGTCCAATGTCTTTCGGCTCAAAAGTAGCAACAAAAGCTAAATGAGCAAAGTGAGAAGCATTTCTGGACCTCGACCGTGTCGTACGGTTATTGATGTCGCCGATGATTCTTAAGGGTGGATGATCAACTTGCACGCGCCTCGGTGCCTCTATCCTGGAGACAACCTCCGCCTCATCAACTTCTTCCACTTGATCTTACTAAATCATAGGTGGTGTAGGGGATGGACCATCCTGCATCGTAGTCATTGTAGTGGAAGTAGAGGGTACATGCGTGGCTGGAGCTTCATCATCATCACCATCATCCTCTCCAGCATCATCCTCCTCGTCCTCAAAGATCTTCTTGCCAACTTCATCATCACCTGCACACTCAAGGACAAACGAATAGCATGGTTGTGTCTTGTCGAAGGTCACCTCACAAGTCTCCATGACTAGGTTAGTATCAAGGTTGAGCACATGAAATGCTCTAGAATGACTTGCATAACCCAAGAAAATCCCATCGGAAGACCTCGACTCAAACTTATCAAGCCTACCCTTCTTGAGAATGAAACACCGACAACCAAAAGCCATGAAATGGCTCACTCTAGGTGCTCACCCGTGCATGAGCTCATAGCACGTCTTGTTTAAAAAGGCCTTCAAAAATATCTGGTTCCCAACATGCCAAGCGGTATTCACCGCTTCCACCCAATATCTACTCGGAGTCCTATTCTCATTAAGCATCGTCCGAGCCATCTCACAAAGGGAACGGTTTTTCCTCTCAACCACACCATTCTGACAAGCCACATAAAGAGAAGAAAACTGATGTTCGATACCCAAATCACGACAAAAGGTTTCGAAATGAGAGTTTTTAAATTCACTGCCATTGTCGCTACGAATAACTCGAACAACATCTCCATGTCTCTCATTTTTCAACCTTAAGATTAGATCTCTCACAAAACCAAACGTCTCCACCTTGTTAGCCAAAAAGAAGACCCAAGCATAGCGAGAATAGTCGTCCACGATCACAAGGACATACCATTTCCCACCCGCCGAGCACACACGAGCTAGACCAACCAAGTCCATATGGAATAGCTCGAATGGCCTCTCTGTCATAATGGATGTCAGAGGCGGATGAGAGGCGGCGACCATTGTGCCATGCCTACACGGAGCACATACCAACTCCTTTTGGTATTTCAACTTTGGCAATCCTCGGGCTAATCCTAGCCCACTCAAGCGTAACAACAAGTCAAAACTCAAGTGACCTAATCTCCTATGCCATTTCCAAAGCTCCGCCAAAACACCAGCAGCCAAACAATGAGAAAAGCCAACACACTGAGAAAAATCATCTCTGAAAATCTGACCCTCGGGGACAATTGTGCACACGAGATCGCCTCGAGAATCTAAGACACGAGAACAGCCTATTTTGAAACGAATTTAAAAACCCTCATCATGAAGTTAGGAGACAGAGAGAAGATTGTACCCCAAAGACTTGACAAGAGAAACACGCCTAAGAGTCACAGACTCACTCACCTTCATCGTGCCAACTGAAAGCACTCTGCCTTTCCCATTATCCCCAAAAGTGTTGTACTCTTTGGTAATCACCGGGGTGAGGCTGGGGAACCACCGTCGATCTCCGGTCATGTGTCGAGAGCAACCAGAGTCGATCAACCAAAAGCTCTCCATGCCTCCCACCTACAAAATCAAAAACGAGAGCGAGGGTGAGCAAAGGACTCAGCATTGGGGTTAGTACAAAATGAATCAAACCATTGCCTCGCCATTTGCTCAAACGTGGGCTTAGCAAAATCCATCCTATCTCTCCTAGGCGGAACACCCACACGTCCGCTTGGAGGACTACACGTACCACGAGGGGGAGACCGTGGCCCGTAGCTCCTCTGGGATCTAAAGCTGCAATCGTTCCACCATACTCGTATTGGCCACGAGCAAAGGAACGTCCAGCAAACTCACCATGCCCAAGCCCAACACGCCTACCACCTTCTCTATGTGGTGGCTCACCTCGAGGCACAAACTCACGCCTCTCACGAGGATAAATGGTATGCACCATACCCTCACCTCTCAGCACCAATCTAGGCTCAGGCACACCACGAGAAGGGCGGTACCTATCCTTGTTTTCCAACTCTCTAGCCAACGTCTCCTCACTCTTCCTCCTGAAGCAAAACTCAGCAAGGTGCCCATCCCTCCAATAGTGCTCACAATTTAAGGGTTTCGGTTTTGGCTTTGGTTTTGGGTTATCATTGGGCTCTGGCTTCTCCTCACTCGGTTTCTCTCCCTTCTTCACAAAGAACTCATTCCCCAAGACACTCTTGAACTTGATGGGTTTCTGGAAGTTGTTGGTTTGTGGAGGAAACACGGGTGGAGCTGGGGTTGTGTCTAGTTGGTTCCTAAGATGATTCAGCTTAGGAAGAAAGGCATTTTTGTGGTGGGTTTTTGGTGGCTCTGGGATATCACTCTCAGCACTTCCCTCACCAGCCTTCTTTGCCCCAAGCGCTTCCCCAACCTGGTGCTTGTATGTCTCGATCATTATCCTCAACTGAGGCTCATGACCCGACAACCAACCCATCATCTTTCTCAACTCATCATTCTCATCCTGCAAACGATCAACATAGTGTGCAAGCTTCATATTCTTCACAACATTTATTTCACAAGTAGAGCAAATCATAGGAATAGAAACTTTCAGCTGATCCTCTAGAGTTTTATCATAAACAAGAAAAACATCTAGTTTCTAATGCAAAACAGGACAAGAAGTGCAAGCACCTAGCTAGGATGGCCTAGATTTCATCTCATCTAGCTCAACCCTAAGCACATCTAGTTCCTCAACCTTGGAGGCATACTTCTCCTTAAGCACAGTCAATTCACCAAGAAAAGTGGAACAATCAGTGCATTCAGGTTCATTGGTCACAATAGGAGTAGACTTAAGACAATCTATTTGAGCCCTAGCATTATCAAGCAAAGATTCTAGCCCAATCACCTTCTCTTTAGCCTCTCCAAGCAAAGACCTATATTCCCTCTTCTCCTTGTTGGTCTTTCTAAGCACATCATCACGGTTGTCAAGCATGTCATTCAACATTGCATTCTCCTCTACCAATAAGAATGGGCTATTGTTTACCTCTTCCTCTGAGTCGGAGCCCGAGTCAGCCTTGTTGCTCTTCTTGCTTGCAGAGCTATGTGCCATGTCGCAAAAGCCTTGGGCGGCGAAGCACAAGCCAATGATGTTCTTGCCTGACCGCTTGCCCTTGTGCCGGTTCTCTTCTTCATTACTTGAGCTCAATGAAGAGTAGCAGGAGCTTGAGTCTATGTCGCTCGCACTGGCCACCATTGCTCGCTCTGTCTTCATGTGACCACCACTCTTCCTTGGCCTCCGCTCGTACTTGTTCTTGCCCTTGTAGTCATCTTTCGAGCGATGCTTGTCGTCAGTCCTTGATCAGTGCTTGTGCTCGGGCTTGAACTCCATGGCTTTCGGGCACTCGACGACGAAGTGCTCGTGCTTCCCGCACCGGTAGCACATGCTCGAGCTCCTCCGAGCATTCTTCCAGTTCATGTACATGTGCTCGAACCGCCTACTCAACAACGCGAGGTCCTCCTCGCCCAGCACGTCGAACTCCTCATCTAGCATGGACACAAGGCAAGACAAAGAAAATTGTCTCGAAGACATGTTAGCATTAGTCCTTGAACTAGATACGAGAGCCAGACTATCGGAATCAGTCGGGTTCTCGATCTTTGCACACACCCCACGGTCCACCTCGGATGACTTGAGCTTGGAAAATAGCTCGTCCACCATGAGGGTCTCATACTTCTCCGAGTATAGGATGGCCTCGACCTTCGCACTCCACACGGTACGATCCAAAGAATGCAAGAGCTTGACAGCCCTGTCATGGTCATCATACGGAAGCACGACCACATTAGCCCTCATGTTGTTCATGATCACCGTGAAACGCTGAAACATGGCATCTTTGGACTCACCGGGGAGATGAGTGAAGTTCTCATACTCTCTCCGATAATTCGCAAAGAGCCGAGCCTGAACTTGAGCGTTCCCAGCATGAGCATTCTTCAGTTGCTCCCAAATCCTGCACGCCAAATCCTCTGTCCAAACCTGTTCGAATTCGGATTCGCACAGAGAACGGTATAGGTAGTCGACCGCCTTGTTGTTACCGTCGAACATGTCCCTCGATCCTGGAGCAAGGAAGTTCACCAGAAGAACATAAGTTGTGTTCACCGTGACATTCCACAGGATCTGACCCTTGACGCGGAGGAAAGCGGCCATCCTACGTTGCCACGTATGGCAGTTCTTACCATCAAAGTGTGGAGGACCCGAACCACGTTCCTGGACGCCATCTTTGGATCTTAGACTGGTTAGAATCATGAAGATCTGTAACCGGCTTTGATACCAATTGAAGGACCGATTAGGCGACCAGAGAGGGGGGGAGTGAATGCGTGCCGATAAAAATTCTTCCCCAAAGAGAGAAGCCGGCCTATGTCCCAAATTCACAACCAAGGATTACCACATGAGTTTGCCAAGGTCACGTAGTCACAACGGACTCACCAACTCTATGAACAAACCCCAATCAAACCCCAAGCGGATGCACAACTCAAGAAACAAAGGACTTAGCAACCCTACGCAGTGTCAGGCGGACAGTCCGCGAGCCTGGGGCGGACGATCCACGGATACTGGGCGGACGGTCCGCTACCCACGGGCAGACAGTCTGTTAATCGCAATAGAACCACCAGACGCGCACCGTGAAAAACGGTGTAACATCCCTGATGTTTGTTTGTGCTAATGGCATTACCTAGCTGTGTTAGTCAAGGTTAATTAGCCTCTAAGCATGTTTGACATGTTTGGTCACATATTTGCACAAAAGACCATGGTCAAAATCCCAAACCATGGTCAAACCCTAAGTGCTACTTAAAGGCTGAGTTGGCTTTCTTGCACGTTCTCAAAATTTCACTATAGAACTTCGAAATCGGCCAATACAAAAGTTCCTCAGTTTTTCCGCGAACACATTTCATTCAATTACCGGCATTTCAAATTTTGAGGTTTGGGCCCTCAAAAACTCAGTCAAAGCTCTGCTGAATAGTTTGACCGAAACATAAAAATATGCAACTTCAAGCGAGATTATCTCCAAATCGGTTGAGTTTTTGATAGGTCGGCCTTTATGAAAGTTGGAGAGGGTTATCTGGTCTACAACTTTCGTATTTGGCGAATTTGAACTTTAGTTCAAAGTTTTTGAGTTTGAATCGGTCAAAGGGGGCCTCAGCGCAATGAAAACAAGCTGGAACGCCGGAGCGCGCTCTGCGCGCGACGTCACACCGTCAGCGCCGCGCCGGCGCCCCACGCCGGGCCCACACCGCCCGCCGTCCGTACACCGTCACGGCGCGGAACACGCGTTGACCATCATGGACGGGCCCACGGCCACGCGCACACACCCCGCGCGCGCGCGGCCCGCCGGGCCGAGCCGGGCCGGCGTGAATGCGCGCCAATAGGCCCGCCCCGATGCCCCACGCCCTCCTCCTCCCTCACATTCGCCGGGCGCAAGACCGAGCGGCCCCGCGCCCGCCGCCGCCGCCGCCGGCCGAAGCTCGCCGGTGCGCCCCCACCGTCCTCCGCCCCTCCTCGAGTCCAAGCGCCGCGATAGCCTCCACCCGCAACCCTTGGACCCTCCCGTGCACGTGCATTGGCCGGCCGACCCGCCCGCTCACCGGCATTGCAGCCGCGGCGGCCGACCGCCACCCTCCTCGCCGCCGACCGTCGCCGAAGAAATTTCCGGCCAAGCCGACCCCACCAATCGACCGAGGGTGAGTCCAAACCCCACCCTAGCCGCCCACTCGCCGCAGTTCGGCCCTTCCTCGCCGCCGGCCGACCTTGCTCCGCCGCCGGGGACCTCCTTGCGAGGATTGCAATCTTTCCAGGGGACTAAGCAAAAGATCCGAGGGTCTAACTGTAAAAGGAATCTTAAACCCTAGATTCAAAATCCTGAATCTTGTAAATTGCGTAGTAAATATTGGAAACATCGGAAAAATACAAACTCAACTGTTCTGGAATCCTTGTGAAGAAACCTAACTTCTCTAGAAAGGAAGTTTTCAAAATTCAGTATAGTTTTTAAATGATTTTGAGTTGATCAATTTGAGTAAATTTCAAATAACTTGAAATATATAATTGCTATGAATATGAATTTTGGATATGTTGTTCTTGTTATCATTCCTGGCATTGTGTAGAAAAATAGCAATTAAATCATATGTAAATCTTTAGCTATTAAATTATACTGATTTCAGCCTGTTCTCCATTTATGAATTGTTTAAAACTATCTATTGATCAAATGCCCTCCAATTTTCTACTGTAGCTCTGCAATGCATAGTACTACGTGTCATAAATCAAAGATTAATTGTTGGCATGTGTAGATTGTTCTGCTAATTTATGGTGATTAGTTTGAGTTGAATTCAAATCCATATTTCTGCAGCAGTAATGGATCCAATTTTTGGTGTGTGAACTAAATATGTCTTTATCATGTTGTGTGCCAAGTTATAGCCTCAAATCATCTGTATATTTTAATTTGTGATTTATTCATGCTCCTAGTAGCTTAATCTTGTTGTATTTATCATATTTATCTTGTAGCTTTGTTTTACCTCATTTTTGGTCAGTAATTCTGTGCTGCTGATGTATGCATGCTAGTAAAGCCTCCTGGTCCATTTGTCTATATATTTACCAGAATTAAATTCCTAATTAATCAAGCTTTAAATGAATAAAATAAATTGAAAACAGAAATATTTATGTTTGCCACTGAAATTCAAAGCTTGGGATTTATCCAATCACTCTGCACAGCCCCAAATCACTCTAGTGAAGTTTACTTAACTAATGAATGTAGATGTGCACACAACCACCATCAAACAAGAATAAAGTTTCACATCCATCCACTTATCCTTGGTGAAGAAAAGTTTAATTAAAAACTTGTTAAGGTGGATATGGCCAACAAAACGCCCTATGTTTATCTCTGAATTCAGAACTGAATTTAATTTCTTAAGTTTGTATACTTGAATCATAATACATCTGCATATCGTATAGTACTTCCCGACGGAAACTACGAGCTGGTGCCTGAGTCTGAAGGGGAACCAGCTGAGGGAGAAGTGAACGTGGTGGAAGTGCAGCAAGACCCGAACCAAAGTTCGGAGGATCTCTCTTCTGACTTTGCCAGTGAAGGCAAGCCCCAGAGCATAACCTACTTTTGTTAACTCCTGCAATATTTTATGCGATGCTTGTGCATTTACGTTCAGGAGTTGAATTGAAACCTTAGATGCATGATCCTAGGTTCCTATGTTCAAATACTAGCATGTCAGGTCGCTAGGTGCCATGCTTAGGACCACGGTAGAAGTCGAGTGAAGACCGTCACTCGCGAGCTATAGGTCTCTTATGTTGGAATCATAAGATTATTGAACTTATCGGCTCATGTGGTAAGAGCATGGGACCGACTCCGGTCAATAGATGTCAGTGGTTAAGCTTTTGAACGTACTAAGCATTTGTCGGGAATGGGACCGGTAAGCCTAGCACTTTCCTGATCCGGCAAGGGAACTCTCTACCACTCCACCCGAGAGTGATCCCCAGATACTAGGCAGTGGTACATGTGTGGATTCGGGAGGTCAGGTACCGTGACCGGATAACCTTGTACCAGGGACTGTGGACTTGATCCCGAACTGAGGGCGGTTGGGAACCGCCTTGTTGGTGTATACCCCACCCCTTTGGTTTTATTTGGCATTCTTGGGGTATGCATTCTCCCGTATGTTTAGGTCCACCTTGCAAGGTTACTAATCGATCGATTGTCGGCCTCTCACCATTATCTGAGACTGCTTAACCATCCAATCTATGTCCCTTAATAGTGGAATTGAGAAGGAATTTGTATACTTGTTTAATTTGTGTTGTACAACTCATGCTTGAATTCGTTGGCTAATTTAGTAATTGTTAAATAATTAGAATTTGGAGCTAAAATTTGAAAGTAAGGACATACTCTTTGTTACTTTTCAGCAAAACAACCCACCAGCCATAAAGCCTTGCATGTCTAGAGAGTTGGTGATTTTCCAATCACCCGACGGTTAAGTCTTGCTGAGTATTAGTATACTCAGCCTTGCTTTTGTTGATGTTTTTCAGGTGATGATGTGTGTGATGATGGCTTTCCGTGGCCTAGTTCTCTCCCACCTAGTTGGGAGTACGAGTGGGAGGATAACAATGCTTAGTGGCATCACAGATGGCCTCGTGTGATGTCGCTTGTGTCATTTAGTACTTTATTTCCGCTGTGTTTCGAACTCTGAACCATTTACCTTCATGCAAAAGACTTAGTTTGTAATAATGAACCTTTGATGGATGTTATGTAATAATTTGTGACTTGTTTATCTCTGGACTCACCTTCGTGTGAGTTTTGATGTACAATTGTCGATCTTGTGGTGCAAGTGATTTACCGGGTTAGACCCGGCAGAGACGACAAGTTACTTCTATATTATTGCTTAATGGCCAAGAGGAGTGGTTTAGGCAATAATATGGAATTAATTTGAGCGGTTCTGTCACAGCTGGCATCAGAGCTTCACTTGTACACCAGAGGTCTTAATACACCCTTAATAACATGTTTTAGAATAAAACTTGCAAGATTAAGGTATGTTTTCCAAAATACGTTAGGGACGCTAAGGATTGTTTAGTCCGAGAGGCCCTAGAGCATTTTGGGTTTTTTTGGTGGCTAGTTAACTATGGTTTATCTAGACTAACTTCCAGCACATTACTTTCAGTCAAGACTTACTTTCTTGTACAACCATACTAGTTCATCACGTCTCTCAAACGTGGTGGTACCACAGAGTCCTGTGAGGGACTAGTGGGACCCATTCCAATGGGCGCCACGTCGCGTCTGAGTCTCGTCACGTGTCTCATACGTGATGGTACCACGGGAAAGTCCGTGAGGGATGAGTGAGGCCTATTCCAATGGGCACTCACGTCGCGTCATAGTCTTAAATAGGATGTTGTCCATGCAGCAGCTTTATGCATGTATGTCGTTTCTATAGTGAACGGTAATGTATGTGGACGCTTTCATGAGTGCTAGCATGAAAGGTTCCAGTTGTTCTGTGATTTTCTGCAGGTACACTAACCACGATTCGTTAGATTCGGTAACTAATTTGGTTTATCTTTCGACTAGCAATTATAGGGAGAGCTTTTATGCCGTGCCACCTGCACTAACTCTGTGTTGACGAGGAATTGTCTGTGAGGACGCATAGGTGTGCTTGAATCATGTTAAAAATCATAAGTGAACAACAAACTTAAACCTTAAAACTTGAAGTCAAGTCTTGATCAAAATCTGTCAAAAAGCATATAAGGTCCATCTAGTTATCATGTGAACAAGCTGCTGGTCTGGAATTCTTTTTCCGATCAATATAACAAGTTTTCTTCAGAAATCATCTAAGGAAAAGATTCCAAGTCTTCTAAAGGGTATACGGTAAAAATTTCATAAAATTTGGAAGCTAGGATCTTCTTCCTAAGGTTTAATCTAGCTGTCTTTTGGGAGCAGTTCAGTTATGAAATTTTTTGGCCCCCAAGATCTAGTTTCCAGGACAAGTACTAGATACAAAAGTTGCTCTAAATCTTGTTGTGGTTCTGCGGTACCAAATTCAAAAATTTTGAGTAAGGGAAATTGGAGTTATGCTATGTTTAGTGCAGTGTTGTTGGCTGGAATTTCTGGGCGACAGCTATCTGAACTTTGAGCGATTTGACCATTTTCCTTTTGTTTTTAGCTCGACTTTTGAATACCAAACTTGTGTCTTAATGTCTCAGCAAGGATCTGGTGAAATTTGGCTTAACAGTTTTTGAGTTACATGCATTTTTGTGCACTGTACAGAATCTGTCATCTTTTAACTCGCGCTAACCAGTGGGAGTTTTGTGATGCAGATGGCTAGACGGCTTTTCTGGGAGGTTCGTCCTGACGGTTCAGTCCGTACCGATGGGCTGCACCTTGAGGGGTTTGCCCGCATCTTGTGGGACGCCCTTCGCTCGTCAGGATACCCAACGCGTCCTACCTACGAGGCAGTGGAGACCACGCAGCTGGGAGTGCCCCGCTGCCGTGTTCGGTTGACCGTGCAGTTCCACCCGGACCACCCGGAGTGTGCCAACCCGAGCACGTATGTCGTGAGCATCCAGCTATTGGAGACGCTGGAGGTGGCCGCCTTGGGAGTGCCTAACTCCTTCTGCGACCATCACCCTGCCGAGGTGTCTACCTCGCTGGTGAGACTGCTGCCGGCCGTGGACCCCGAGGACCCCGCGTGGAGGCACCGTATGGGCCACATGGCCGACCTTTTGGCCAGCATGCACCCACTCGACGCGCTGCAGGAGATGGTTCGGCGTGAGGGTGCGTTGTACCGTCTACAGGCTCTCCGCAGTGATGCTTCCACCACGGTGACTGCTTCTGCTCTCGACTCCGCTGGAGAGTTGGGAGTGCGCACCCACTACCTGCGCTCCCTCTCGTTTGGCTACATGGGCCTTGAGCGGAACCTTGCCGAGGCACGACTGCGGGTCGGACAGCTAGAGGCCCGTGAGGCCAACTGGGTGGCACGTGACGCTCAGTGGGTCAACGTGCTCACTGATCGTCTCCATGCCATTGTGGGGCTGCAGGAGCAAAGGGAGCAGCAGCGAGAGGACTTGGAGTAGCTGAAGGACGAGAGGTTTGTTCACCTCCAGGCACTGGTGGACATGGATGGACAGCTTGAGGCCATGGACCAGGACCAGGAGGCGGCCAACGAGTTGATTCGGGTGCTGCAGCAGCCAGTTCCACCACCAGCCCCGGGGGCTATGGAGGGTGACCCGAACGACGCTCAGTCCATGGTGGACGACAGCGAGGCTCCACCGCTGGACCCGATGGATATGGGGTCGCCTGCTGCTAGCGCCGCCTGGGATGGTGGTGGTGCTCACTAGATAGTTGATAGACTAGTGTCCATACTCATACGGGTAGCCTGATTTTGGTCCGTGAATGGGACAGGCTAACGTAGGAAGAGTATTCTTATGGGTGGCCTGATGCTACCAGTTGACCACTATGTAACTTAGGGTGAAGGCTTGCTAAGGTTATGCTCATGTGTTGTAATTAAGTCTGCTAGTTGAATGCTGCGATTTGGGTGCAACGGTTGTAATGGGAAGTTTGAACCACTTTATGGTCAGAACTGGGCTATGAAATGAATACCAAAGTTGTTGAAAATTACCTTGTGTGCATACTCGTAAAATTTCAGCCTCGTTGCTTTTACAGTCTGGTATATATGTTTTTTTTGTAACTGGCTGTTGTCTGAAATTCAGGCTGGACAGACAGATGGAATTTTAATTTTTTGGGCATGTTAACGTCCAAATTCATGGTTCAGTTGAATACCGAAGTTGTAGTGTATGAAATTTTACTACTACTGACCAAAATTTAGCATCTTTCGATAATCGAGCAACGAGATATGAATTGTCTACGCCAGAGCGTGTGGCTGTCTTCTCTGGAAATTTGTGCATGGATGGAAAACTTTTCACATGTTGTTGTTGTTCATGCTTATATTGGCAAGATTATGGATATGTGGCTAACCTCCATTACAAATTTTTCAGATGGTGGGATCAACACGCGGTACTCCTCATGGGTTTGGTGGTGCTAGTGGTAGCGATCTGCCGCCACCACCTTCCCCACCGAACATGACGCCGATGGAGCCCTTCCTCCTTGCTCAAGCTGATATGATGCGCCAAATCCTGCATAATCAACAGCAGATGAATCCATGGTGTAATGATCAGCAAGATGAAGATCCTCGAGTGGCTACATATGCTCAGTTCTCCGCACTGAAACTGCCACTTTTTCACAAGCGGAGGAACCATTAGAGGCTGATGCTTGGCTGTGTGCTATTGAGGCCAAGTTGGATGTTCTCACCTTGCCATCCTCCGAGGAGAGAAAGGTTAAATATGCAGCAATGTATCTTCGTGGTCCGGCACTGCTTTGGTGGGATCACTTCAAGATGATGCAGCCAAATGGGCATGAAATCACGTGGGCAGAATTCAAGACTGCATTCAAGAATCATCACATTCCTAAGGGGATGGTGGAGAGCGGAAGTTCTTTGGTCCTAATTTAGTTAAAGAAGCCGAAGAGAGGGTTGAAGTGATAAAACAAAACTTAAAAGCCGCACAAATGAGACAAAAGAGTTACCATGACAAGGGAAAAGTCGTAAGGGAATACCAAGTTGGTTAAAGGGAAGTTGGCTCCAAGATACATTGGTCCTTATGAGATTACGGAAAGGTGTGGACCAGTTGCTTATCGCATTCGCCTACCCGAGCGATTTGCTGCTGTCCACAATGTGTTCCACGTGTCTCAATTAAGAAATTGTGCCCATGAGCCTGAAATGAGGGTTATCAATGAAGCCAACGCATGGATACAACCGGATCTTTGTTGACGGTGAAATTCCGTCAACCTAGCCATGAGTTTACCTTCGGTGTTGGCATGAGTTTTATACCTTATCCATTGGTATTAATCCCCATGGTATAACAAGTTCACTTGTGCATATCGGTTTTGGAGTTTAGTGTTTATGCAGGGTTTTAGCGTTGAAAGCAAGACTTCCGGGATAAGTTCATTAAGCACCTCATGACAAGACCTTTAATCCTGGTACAAGTCAAGCAATGAAGTTAACACAACTCCAAGAAGCCCAAGGACCCAACCCGAGAAGATGGAAAACTCCGAGGACCTAGCCAGAAAATTGTTGAATCTTGCGAGACAAGGAGCTTCGACCAATTCGGAGAGAAACTGACGACAAGAGCCCACATGCAAAAGGGAGAAGGATCAAGAAGACTCGGGAAGCAACACCGGGCGAAGGAGGCAACGAACTGGGCCAAAATGGGCCCAGGCCAGTCGGCCCAGGCCGGCCGGCCCAGCCCGTTTCGAGGCCCAGTCGGCCCCCTTTGACCTAGGTGCCTCTCGGGCTATTATAGCCCCCTGACCGAGAGCCACGAATCAATCAATTCGTCATCCGCCGCAGAGGAGCAGAGAAGCTTGAGGGACACCATCTCGGAGATGAGGGTCGTGCTAGTTGTCTAGGGTCTCCCTAGCCGACGTGGGAACCATGTATGGAAGACCACGTCGGAGCTCCAGAGTAAGGATCAAGATCGAGGTAGGATCCCGGTGGTGATCTTGTTCATGTAATCATTCATGGTGAAGTTTTATAGTGAATCTGATTACTAGCGATCAAGTGCCTTCTCGATGATTTTGTTTTCTTCTTGGTTTTGCTTCTTCCCCAATTTATACTTAAGATAGATTGCGTAGGGTGCTCTTGCAGCCGCGGTGGCTAGAGGTGCATACCGGACCAACCAAGTGATTTTAACTTGTTCTTATCGAACTCGCCCTAGACTACCCGCATGAATAGGAGTACGTTGTGACAGAACGAGGGCTCTGAAAGGCGGACGTTTCAGAATCGGACCGGAGGCCACAGTTTAAAGATTCTTTTAATGAGATTCGCTTTTCTATCTTCATCTATCTTGTTTGGAGCCACAACATATGCATGATCTAGACTCTCCAGATCGGTTATCTCTTGCTTTCTCTTGCTACCTCTTTAGTAAATTAGATTAGATGTGTTTTCTTGATGATCTCTTAGATTAGATGCAACTTGGTTCTTCAATAGATAGCTTTCCTTGCTTTACTAGATTGAATCCTTGCGTTGCACATTTGCTTAGTGGATTAGATACCTTGGGTTCACCACTGGACGGAAGAAGGGTCCCTTGACTACGACGGTGGATTTGTCCGCTTGCAAATCTATATGAACTTTGATACGATAATCTACCGTCAACAAGCCCCTTTTTTGGCCCTGTTGCCTGGGAACAAGCAATCAAGATCCAATCTAGTATCGCTTATTTTTTAGTTTTTCTTATTTTTTTTGCATCTGTTAAGTTTGATCATCCTCAAAAAGGAAAAAATCAATCTAATCTAGGTTTTATTAACCCTAATTTTTCTTTTTAGATTTTTGTTTTATTGCTAACCCTAACCGAAGATGTTTGGCTACCTGTCTAAGAAACCCAAACTTTCTTTTGTGGATGATCCAGGAAAACTTTACAGGCAAAGGAGACGTGCAACATAAGCTAAAGCATTGGAAATCCTAGATCCAAAAGCCAAAGTTGAAGGACCATCGGAATCTCTAAGGGAATCACCACCTCCAAGTCCAAAGGGAGATCAACGTCAACCGCCACCCATGGGAGAACAACCGCAATCGGAGCGCAAGATCGAGCTTTGCACCTCGGACATCATTGATCTACCTATCATAAACCTTCAAGACGCCGGAAGGCCATTCAAATCAAGGTCTCAACAATCCGTGTGGTGCAACACTCTCCTTTCACCGACGATTGCGGGAGCTTTGCAGCATTTCAATGAATACATACGAGCTGGATTCCTTGAGTGGCATATCAGTTTACCTAAGAGGAGGATGGAGAAGATGAAGATAGAGAAAGAAGGTGAATACCTAAAGGCTGCTGAGGCAAGATCCACATGCGAGAAGTGAAGTGTTCATCGTGATGAAGATGTTAGAGACGCAAGTGGGGCAACTTGCCGGGCACCCGATGCGTAGCAAAGGAAGATTGTCGGTACAATTCCAAGGTCCCGAGAAGGCCAAGTCTACTCAAACTCATTCAGGAGCGATGGAGGATAAGGAGACCACAAAGATCACGACCGAAGGACCGAAGTTTGAGATGTCGAGCCACTACATGAAAGAAGTTGTTGCATCCGTCAAGACCAAAGGACAAAGCCAGCATGTGAAGACCAAAAATATGACTAAGCCGAAGAATAAGCCCGTGCCCAAGATGGTGCGGAAGTGGGTACCCAAGATTGCAATGCCCGCAAAGAGCGTTGATCCGAAGTAATCAAGTGAAGAAGTCTAGCCATGGACTATAAACGAAGCGCTAGGCGGGAGGCAACCCGTTTCGTCGAATCAAGAATAAGCTACCAGGAGGACAACCCGGTTCCAGGTCTTTCGAGTCTTTAAAGTAATTTAGATTTTGAATTTCACTACGCAAGACATTAGACTTAGAAGTGGTTGAACAATATTAGAGACATAATTCTTGGTTGAATATTTTTTTTGATCATAAACCCTTTACATGAACCATCATATATGATTGTTTGCTTCTTTTCGAGAAACCACAACCAAATAAAATTCATAAACTATCTCAACTTTTCATCCTATTTATGATGTTGTGGTTGACTTATTTTCCATGCTAAAAATGCACGAGTAGAGCCACGCCTTGTACCTAGATGTTATTTAAATTTCAGCGCATGGTAGGACTCGCGTGAACCTAGAAACTTGATTTTTTGTTGGTTTAAAAATCCATATCCTTGATTTCTCTAGAGTTAGAATTTTTCTAAGCCTCTTTTAATTTTATTTCATTCAGAATCTCTCTCATCTAACCAAAATTAGAACCTAAACCTATGCGCCCATGATCAAGCCGGGAAAAGCTTGCTCTCAACTAATGAAAGCAAACAATACAAGTGAGACCAACATAAAAGTAGTTGAAAAATATTTTGACTTACATTTGTTTTTAATGTTTTAAAAACTTCTCTAATTTTTATTTAAACTCATTAATATCTCTGATTTTATCTTTATTTTTCAATATTAGAGGAGTGCTTAGCTTTAAAACATGCTTAGAGGGAGGCAATCTAGTTAACCTAACCATGCATGCGCCATGATGCATCACGGGATGCCCCTTCAACATCTTTTATCAAACCACGTGAAAAGGACAAGCATGGGGGGTAGCCAAGGCTTTGTTTTGCAGGAATATCATGGAGGCATGTGAGGCAAGGGAGCATGGAAGTGACTCAAAGCGAAATCATCAAGTGGAAGAAGTAATAATGCAAGCGAAGGAGTAGACGAGAACGTTTGGAAGGTGCAACCCCATGGAGCACGCGGTTACGAATCAACAAAGGAAGCATGAGCGCACTTGAGAAGATAAGTCTCCCATCCAGCTCTTTGTTCGTGTGCTCAAGTTTGTAGTTCATAACCACCTTAGACTTAGCCATCCACCCTGCTTGTTTCGTGCAACAAATCACCTCCTTAATCCACTCAAAGTCCAGAATCCAAAATAATATTTGTGTACCTCATTACTGGCTGAAAACCTCAGATATATATTTGTGAGGGAGAGTGCTGCAACCATGGAAGAAAACTACAAGTCTTTTCACCAAGAAGAAGGGATCATCGTCGTCAAAGCCTTTATCGACAACCTCTTCGAGGCGGCACTTGGTTTCCGAGTCTCCTCAAAGTATGGAGGAGGACACGGCACCACCAAGGAGGAACGACACTCTTCACCTCAATGGGATGAAGGCCACACGAAGCTCATTTATGAGGTTCACCGAACCTCATGGATGTACAGAGGAGCCGCCCGTCCGACCTCGCCACTCGACACGATCATCTGCTCCACCTCCATACGCTCCGTGGTATTCCGATGGGTTTATCATCATGACGGAGGAGGAGGAGAAGAAGCTCACTCACCTTGAGAAGAGGCTTGTGGCACACGTCGACTTCGACGATCAAGCTCTCCAAGTATTGGGTTTTCATACGGGACATTGAGGTTAGGTGCAATTTTCCAATGGAGTGTCGGTAAACACCCACAAGGGATTCGCCTTGGAAATTCTCATGACCATGGCGCATATCCTTGATGAAGGAGTGTCGAGTTTCTCATTCCGTTTGGAGGGAGTTGAACAAGTGGATCCCTATGAGTTCAAAAGGGAGCACCGGAACAAGTGTATGTGCATGAAAGCACATTGGAAGGTTTTTGGAGTGTGATCACGGAAGGAGCCCATCAACAAAGAAATACTAGCCAGAACCCCATCATCCAAGTGTTCCACTCATGGATGTGCAAAAGGATTTTAGGGAGAAAATAGAGACTAAGGTAACCAACACGGAGGTAAATTGGCTTCACTCGGCTTTGATTGCCAAGATGCCAATCGACCTCACTCACCTTGGTTCGGGGTGTTACCTCTCCATGTTGGCTATCTATTTGAGACCGAGTATTACAAGGAACCCGAAGCATCTCCTACCCGGGACTTCCCTAGGATTTTAATATATGAAGAAATGTAAATACATAAGTGGAGATGAGAGAGGAGGCTTCAAAGTGGCCAAGGTGAATTTGCCCCTTCTAGACTGGAAGATTAAGACGTTTTCTTGAAGGGAAAGAAGATTGGTTAGAGGAAGGACTTCTTGTGCCCGTGAAGAAAAAAAATAGGAGAGGAAGGATTATAGGAGAAGGTTCTCCGTGACACAAGAAGAAGGTGCACAACATTATGTGCCGCCATTTGGAGGAATTCCGGCACCGTTGAGTTACTACGGTGGTGTACCAATGAAAGCATGGGGGAGTGGTGCAGCCGTGCCCCCACGAAATTTTGCGGTACCCAACATAGCCTTTGCGGAGCCATATGCACACCTTCCTCAACCACAACAAAATGTGGCCATCATTGGAGTATACGCTGCAAGAAACATGCAAAATATCGCAGCCATCCAAACCAATGCAAACCAAATGGGCGAAGGAAATGCAAACATCGGTTATGAGCTTGGATGCCTTCACCTAGCACCGCCCGGACAATTCATAGGAGGAGCGGTGCGATCCTATTATGAGCAAGGGTACAACAGCCAAGACTATGAATATCAATCACCGGCGGAAGATTAGAGAGAGGATGAGCTTTAGTTATCTTTCCTTTACCCCCTTTTCTATAACTTTCAGCTTGTATGCACCTTTGTATGCGTAGTGTTTTCAATTTTTATTTAAATTTTCAGCATGTGTGTTAGTTTTTATTTTCATCATGAATTGAGCCACCACCTAGTTTTTATCTTGGTAAAGTTATGAAATTTATGCCATGATGATACATGATTATAATTGCCGCTTTGTTTATCTTTGTAATTGTTTTATGCATGTTTAAGCTAGTGCTCTCTTGAAATATAAATCTGAATTTATCTAAATGCTAGCTTAATCTTTAGCGGAGGTTATGATAAAAATAAAGAGCCATAATGTTTTATGTGCTCTCAAGTTTTAGATGGATTAAAGATGATTTATTTTTGCTCTTAAAAGTAATGCTAACCTTGTCATAAATACCACTTGCATGTTGCTCTACCTATCCAGAGCCATATAAATATTTGAGTGCAAAAACTTAGTATACAAAATTTATTTTTGGGTGAGTTATTTCAGGCCATGATTTCTCTGGCCCGAGACTAAGAAGATGGTCATTCCGTTTTTGCATATCTATCTTATTGCTAGCCTCTTATCCGTGCATTGTGTATCCCCACATCGGAGATTTCACGAACCTCGCCGGATACCCACCCTTAAAACCAAATATCATCTTTTGTGATTACCTCCTTGACCACAACCTATCATTGAGAATGGATCATCAATTCAAGGAAGATCGATGGTGCCAAGATTGAAGATTTCAAGTATCTTTCTGAAGGAAAAGTATTTCTGGTACCTACCTTATCTCTAACACCTCTTTGCCCGGGGACGAGCAAACGTCTAAGCATGGGGAGGAGGTAGGTACAATGCAAATTTAGAGTTCAAGGGGAGAAAATAAAAAATTTGATGATAAAAAAGAAAAAAATGAGAAAAATAAAGAAAGAACAAAATTATGAGAAAAAGAGAAGAAAAGAATAAAAATATGAGTATGTATGATATAAAAATAAAATAAAGTGAACTCCCCGGTTCTCTAAACTGCATTAGGAATTTCAATGTTTCAAGATTTAAAAGATCCAAACTCATCTTTCCAACCATGTGCAATTCGATAACGAGGACTTCCTTTGTGCCTCGGGATCACTCTGCCATTTGCACATGTCCATCTATCTCAAGTGTGTGTATTTTTCTCTTCCCCTCCTTGATTTAACATTATTTTCCAGTGACCTTTTTGACGAGTCTCAGTAAGACCATGAGAAGCTTGTATTGTTTTGACAACATCTCACTCATAATATCTTGGTAGGACTAAAACTTTCCCAAAGAGCTCCATATAAATCCTACCACATATATGAATGTTATGAGAGGGAAAGGAGTAGAAGAAATAGGCTTGAGAGACAAGATGAGATGAGAGTTCAGAGCAAGATGCAAGGAGGTTTAAATTTTTGAACTTGGTTTAGCTCTTTTTCATCCCATTCTTTATTTCAAAATTTCTGAGATCCATTTGAATAAGCTTAACTAATAATCTACCCTCCGTAGGGATGAAGGCTAGTACATTATGGAACTTTAACGAACTAAACTTTTGAGAGCATTATGTTTTCTCATGTATGATCAAGCGCAAGGTTTAAACAATGAAGGGCAGTGATGATATCCATCGATGGCTTACTCGAGGACGAGCAAGGTTTAAGCATGGGGGAGATGTTGACGGTGAAATTCCGTCAACCTAGCCATGAGCTTACCTTCGGTGTTGGCATGAGTTTTATACCTTATCCATTGGTACTAACCCCCGTGGTATAACAAGTTCACTTGTGCATGTCAGTTTTGGAGTTTAGTGTTTATGCAGGGTTTTAGCGTTCAAAGCAAGAATTCAGGGATAAGTTCATTAAGCACCTCATGACAAGACCTTGAAGCCCCGTACAAGTCAAGCAATGAAGTGAACACGACTCCAAGAAGCCCAAGGACCCAACCCGAGAAGATGGAAAACTCTGAGGACCTAGCTAGAAAAGTTATGAATCTTGCGAGACAAGGAGCTTCGTCCAATTCGGAGAGAAACTGATGACAAGGACCCACATGCAAAAGGGGGAAGGATCTAGAAGACTCGGGAAGCAACACCGGGCGAAGGAGGCAACAAACTGGGCCGAAATGGGCCTAGGCCGGTCGGCCCAGTCCGTTTCGAGGACCAGTCTCCCCCCACCCCTTTGACCTAGGTGCCTCTCGGGCTATTATAGCCCCCTGACTGAGAGCCATGAATCAATCAATTCGTCATCCGCCGCCGAGGAGCAGAGAAGCTTGAGGGACACCATCTCGGAGATGAGGGTCGTGTTAGTTGTCTAGGGTCTCCCTAGCCGACGTGGTAACCTTGCATGGAAGACCACGTCGGAGCTCCGGAGGAAGGATCAAGATCGAGGTAGGATCCCGGTGGTAATCTTGTTCATGTAATCATTCATGGTGAAGTTTTTATGGTGACTCCGATTTCTAGCGATCAAGTGCCTTCTCGATTATTTTGTTTTCTTCTTGGTTTTGCTTCTTCCCCAATCTATAATTAAGATAGATTGCATAGTGTGCTCTTGTAGCCGCGGTGGCTAGAGGTGCATATCGGACCGACCAAGTGATTTCAACTTGTTCTTATCGAACTCGCCCTAGACTACCCGCATGAATAGGAGTACGTTGTGACAGAACGGGGGCTTTGAAAGGCGGACGTTTTCGGAATCGGACCGGAGGCCACGGTTTAAAGATTCTTTTAATGAGATTCGCTTTTCTATCTTCATCTATCTTGTTTGGAGCTACAACATAAGCATGGTCTAGACTCTCTAGATTGGTTATCTCTTGCTTTCTCTTGCTACATCTTTAGTAGATTAGATTAGATGTGTTTTCTTGATGATCTCTTAGATTAGATGCAACTTGGTTCTTCAATAGATAGCTTTCCTTGCTTTACTAGATTGAATCCTTGCGTTTCACATTTGTTCCACGGATTCGATACCTTAGGTTCACCACTCGAGGGAAGAAGGGTCCCTTGACTACGACAGTGGATTTGTCCGCTTGCTAATCCATATGAACTTTGATACGATAATCTACTGTCAACAATTTTTTTTTGGTTGAACATCCTATACGGATTCTTGACACTAAGGAAAGAAAAACAAGGTGAAAATCAGGGACCATGTACAAGATCCTATGGAGTCATCATACCGAGGAAGAAGCCACATGGGAAACAGAACACTACCTTAACACTCATTATTCGGGATTCTTACAATTCCAAAATCGTGTCTTTCCCCTACCTTTGTCTTTAAATTCCGATCACGGGACGAGGGTTAAGGGTGGTAGGCTGTAACAGCCCTGATGTTTGTTTGTGCTAATGACATTACCTAGCTGTCTTAATCAAGGTTAATTAGCCTCGAAGCATGTTTGACATGTTTGGTCACATATTTGCACAAAAGACCTTGGTCAAAATCCCAAACCATGGTCAAACCCTAAGTGCTCCTTAAAGGCTGAGTTTGCTTTCTTGCACGTTCTCAAAATTTCACTATAGAAATTCGAAATCGGCCAATACAAAAGTTGCTCAGTTTTTCAGGGAACACATTTCATTCAATTACTGGCATTTCAAATTTTGAGGTTTGGGCCCTCAAAAAGTCAGTCAAAGGTCTGCTGAACAGTTTGACCGAAACATAAAAATCTGCAACTTCAAGCGAGATTATCTCCAAATCGGTTGAGTTTTTGATAGGTCGGCCTTTATGAAAGTTGGAGAGGGTTATCTAGTCTACAACTTTCGTATTTGGCAAATTTGAACTTTGGTTCAAAGTTTTTGAGTTTGAATCGGTCAAAGGGGGCCTCAGCGAAACGAAAATAGGCTGGAACGCCGGAGTGCGCTCTGCGCGCGACGTCGTGCCGCCGGCGCCACGCCGCGCCCACGCCGGGCCCACACCGCCCGCCGTCCGTACGCCGTCATGGCGTGGACCACACGCCGGCCATTGTGGCCGGGCCCACGGCCATGCGCACACGCGCCACGCGCGCACGCCGCCGCCGGCCGAGCCGAGCCGGCGTGCAAGCGCGCCAATAGGCCCGCCCCGACGCCCCATGCCCTCCTCCTCCCTCGCATTCGCCCGGCGCGATGCACCGAGCCGCCGCGCGCGCGCCGCCCGCCGTCGCCGCCGGCCGAAGGTCGCCGGTGCGCCCCACCGTCCTCCGCCCCTCCTCGAGTCCAAGCACCGCGATAGCCTCCACCCACACCCCTTGGACCCTCCCGTGCACGTGCATTGTCCGGCCGACCCGCCCGCTCACCGACATTGCGGCCGCGGCGTCCGACCGCCGCCCTCCTCGCCGCCGACCGTCGCCGGAGTTGTTTCCAGCCAAGCAGACCCACCAATCGACCTAGGATGAGTCCAAACCCCACCCTAGCCACTCACTCGCTGGAGTCCGGCCCTTCCTCGCTGCCTGTCGGCCTTGCTCCGTTGCCAGGGACCTCCTTGCGAGGATTGCAATCTTTCCTGGGTCCTAAGAAAAAGAACAGGGGTCTAACTGTAAAAGGAATCTTAAACCCTAGATTCAAAATCCTGAATCTTGTAAAGTGCGTAGTAAATAATGGAAAAATCGGAAAACTACAAACTTAATTGTTCTCGAATCCTTGTGAAGAAACCTAACTTTTCTAGAAAGGAAGTTTTCAAAATTCAGTGTAGTTTTTAAATGATTTTGAGTTGATCAATTTGAGTAAATTTGAAATAACTTAAAATATATAATAGCTATGAATGTGAATTTTGGATATGTTGTTCGTGTTATCATTCCTAGCATTGTGTAGAAAAATGGAACTTAAATCATGTGTATATTTTCGGTTATAAAATTATACTGATTTCAGCATGTTCTCCATTTATGAATTGTTTAAAATTATGTGTTGATCAAATGCCCTCCAATTTTCTGTTGTAGCTCTGCAATGCATAGTACTATCTGTCATAAATCAGTAGATTGTTCTGCTAATTTATGGTGATTAGTTTGAGTTGAATTTAAATCCATATTTCTGCTGCAGTAATGGATCCAATTTTTGGTGTGTGAGCTAAATATGTCTTTATCATGTTGTGTGCCAAGTTATAGCCTCAAATCCTGTGTATGTTTTAATTTGTGATTTATTCATGCTCCTAGTAGCTTAATCTTGTTATATTTATCATATTTATTCTGTAGCTTTGTTTTACCTCATTTTTGGTCAGTAGTTCTGTGTTGCTGATGTATGCATGCTGGTAAAGCCTCCTGGTCAGTTTGCCTATATATTTACCAGAATTAAATTCCTAAGTAATCAAGCTTTAAATGACTAAAATAAATGGAAAACAGAAATATTTATGTTTGCCACTTAAATTCAAAGCTTGGGATTTATCCAATCATTTCTGGACAGCCTCGAATCACTTTAGTGAAGAATACTTATCGGCTCTTATGTTGGAATCATAAGATTATTGAACTTATCGGCTCATGTGGTAAGAGCATGGGACCGACTCCGGTCAATAGATGTCAGCGGTTAAGCTTTTGAACGTACTAAGCATTTGTCGGGAATGGAGCCGATAAGCCTAGTACTTTCTTGATCCGGCAAGGGAACTCTCTACCACTATACCCAGGAGTGATCCCCAGATACTAGGCAGTGGTACATGTGTGGATCCGGGCGGTCAGGTACCGTGACTGGATCACCTTGTACCAGGGACTGTAGACTTGATCCCGAACTGAGGATGGTTGGGAACCACCTGGTTGGTGTATACCCCACCCCTTTATTTTATTTGGCATTCTTGGGGTATGCATTCTCCCGTATGTTTAGGTCCACCTTGCAAGGTTACTAATCGATCAATCGTTGGCCTCTCACCGTTATCTGAGACTGCTTAACCATCCACTATATGTCCCTTAATAATGGAATTGAGAAGGAATTTGTATACTTGTTTAATTTGTATTGTACAACTCATGCTTGAATTAGTTGGCTAATCTAGTAATGGTTAAATGAATAGAATTTGGAGCTAAAATTTGAAAGGAGGGACAAACTCTTTGTTACTTTTCAGCAAAACAACCCACCAGCCATAAAGCCTTGCATGTCTAGAGAGTTGGTGATTTTCCAATCACCCGACGGTTAAGTCTTGCTGAGTATTAGTATACTCAGCCTTGCTTTTGTTGATGTTTTTTAGGTGATGATGTGTGTGATGATGGCTTTCCGTGGCCTGGTTCTCTCCCATCCGGTTGGGAGTACAAGTGGGAGGATGACAGTGCTTAGTGGCATCACAGATGGCCTTGTGTGATGTCGCTTGTGTCGTTTAGTACTTTATTTCCACTGTGTTTCGAACTCTGAACCATTTACCTTCATGCAAAAGACTTGCTTTGTAATAATGAACCTTTGAAGGATGTTATGTAATAATTTGTGACTTGTTTATCTCTGGACTTTCCTTCGTCTGAGTTTTGATGTACAATTGTCGATCTTATGATGTAAGTGATTTACCGGGTTTGGCCCGGCAGAGACGACAAGTTACTTCTATATTATTGCTCAATGGCCAAGAGGAGTGGTTTGGGCAATAATATGGAATTAATTGGAGCGGTTCTGTCACAAACGGACAGTCCTTACCTCGTCCTCGGACAGTCCGCGAGCAACTGGTGCCGCGTGGACAGTCTGCGATCCCCAGGCGGACAGTCCGGCCCGCACGCGGACGGTCCAGTACCCCGACACGGACGGTCCGACAAACCTCCTGTAGCAAAACTTTGACATCTCGAAAGATCTACACGTGAGCTCACAAGAACTGGACGAACACGCGAAGAACATGCACCTCGCGGACGGTCCGCGGGCTATGGGCGGCAGTCCGCCAGCCCTCGAACAGAACAGCCCGAGGTGAAAACCGAGAAGTCAACCTCCCCTATCCCAGCATGGATCTCCCTAACGGCTTGAACCCTTGAGGAAAGATTTGGAGAAGATGTGAAGCATCCCTAAGGGATGCTATGCCCCAAAACTCGGGTCCTCAAACGAACTAAATCGCCGGGAATCGAATCGCCACCAAACTCAACCAAAAACCTATGGTCCAACCGAGATCCTTCAATCGGAGACTGAATTCGAAGTTTGGGGGTCAAGATCAAGCACAAAGATGCACGAGGCAACTATCCATGATCCCCACCAAAAAATTCGAACTCAAACACCTCAGAATCGAAAGAACATGCCGCACACGAAAACCAACGAAAATAGCTCGAAAAAGACACGAAAATCCAACGAGCTACAAACCGGGAATCGACGCAACCATGAAAGCTTCCATTCACTCGGAGGACAGATTCTTTACAAACGAAGGAAAAATTTAACCCTATAGAGCAACGAAATGAGAAGCAGTCCGGATGGATGGTTTGCCTGGAAACCCTCGAGCTAATATATATGAGTCCCCTCCGGGCCATGCAAAAGACCACACTACCCCTAGCACTTAAGTTGTGATACAACCCCTCAGGGGCAAATAGGTCATGTAGCACTCTTCTTCATAGCACGGTCACACCGTTGTCGCAGACCGCGTCCTCCCGACGCAAGCCCTGCAATCCCGCCACTCGTCCGCTGACATCGAAGCTTCTTGGCGAGCCCGGATCCCGTCTCTGCCAGGCGAGCCTCCGATCTTGGTTTCGTGGCTCAACCAAGTAACCTGACGATTTTCTGGTGAACTGCCGCAAACCCCGCGTGCTGACTCTGATCGTGAGTTGCTAACCTACACCGTCTCTGCTCGACGACTTCGTCTTGCTTTTCTTGCCACCATGCGGCCCGCAGTTGACCCCGCTGGCCACCAGGTCCCTCGAGTCAGGCCTACTTGTCTCTCCACTCCTCGGAGGCCCCACAAGGCATAGACCTTTCGCGCCCGCTCTTCACCTACACCAATGCAAATCAAGCCTCAACATGCACCTGCAATACTCGGCCAATAGTCAGTACACACCACGTTGTCAATCACTCATCACAGCCAGGAGCGACCATCCACCGGTCGTCGGACACTCCGGTCCTCAATAGGTCGCCCCTACAGTAACATGCCTGCTTGTTGGCTGCATCCTGGAACCAGCTAGGATTTGGCAGCAATTAAATGCTACATCCTGCCATCATGGAGCCAGCCACGATATGGCATCCACCACAGCAAGGAGACATCACAAACACATTCTCACATCACAGATCAGACAAGCAAGATCACATCAAATTTTAAGTTACTCGTCAGGACTTGTTTGGATGGAGTCATGAGAAAACTGCCAGAGCTAGGCAACACCTGACCCTAACCAAGCAAGCTAAGTAGGTTTCTCAGGCAACAACACCAGACTAAAGAAGCCTGAATGCAGCAAGTTTCAAGTTTCTAGCTATAATGATCTCACGGTCACCACTATAGAAGTTGCCCTTACGATCGATGGTCTCCTTAAGAATATACTCACACAGCATCTCCCAGACCCACTTTAGATCTTCTATAGAAATATTTACGATAGCTTTGAAATCCTAAAAAATACAATCATTATGAGAATACAAGTAGAAATCAGTTTCTAAAATCAAATGGAGAATACAAGCAAAGATAAAGCTGAGCATTATTATCTACTTACATCAGCCTTCTTGATATCAGGTATGTCATCGAGTAGTCTTAACATATTGAATGCCACAAGGAATCCACACAAAGAGGACCACGATGGCTGCTAAGCACACTGCATCTTTTATTGACAAGTTAATACAGTACCAAATAGGTAAGAAGGGACCATAAAACAACCTCAGTCTTACATCGAGATTTGGTTTGTGCTTGAGTGTTGTGGTTTTTGGCGTTTTCTTCTTTCCTTTCGTCACTTCGTCCTTTGCAAATATACCAAAGACCCTGCACGATCAGCAATACCGATTAGAGACACTAAGAGATTGAATTTTTGTGAACAAAACCTACAAGATACTGACCATTCCACAACATCTTTGACGTATGTGAACTTTCGCGTGGAATGTTGGTTAGCAGAATCTACATACCAAACCTCTTTGAACTTCATACAGATGATCAGTATTTCCCAGTGGTCAGTGTTGTAGGCATCCACCACGTAGTCGTTGTTTGCATTTCCGATTGCTTTTACTACAAGGGGCAGAATCCTAAGAACTATTTGTGGAAGTGAAAATATGTGGATCCAAAAACCCAACACTGATCTGCATCTCCGCTAACTTATCCATTATTTTCCTACAAAAAATCAAATTGTTATCATGAATGAACTTTGTCAAAATTAAAGAAATTTATTTCTAAGTTTTAAGGGACTTACAATGTCCACAACCTCAAGAAGGTAACATCCTTGGAAGCCAGGGTTATAAGGTTATACATGTCGCTGAATGCAATGTTTAACATTAAAGCACCACCACCTTGAAAGTAGTCTTGATCCACATTTGCTGGAAAGACAAGTTTATCCCTACTGTGTTCCATTACATAAGCATGCAACCTAGCACAATTTGGTCCAACAGCCTCTAAGTCTGCATCTGACAACATAAGTACACCACTAGTCTTGTATTTTGGATCATGTTCTATCCCAACTGAAGGACCGATACGGCGAACCAGCGAGGGGGGAGTGAATGGGAGCTGATAAAAAATCTTCTCGAAGGAGATGGATACTCCAACAAGACGAACACAGCTTCCAACACACGTCTCCGACTCACTACCCAAGTTGGCCGAGTCCACGCAGCCACTGGAGCGCTACTGAACCTAGGAACTAACCTCCAACCTCACAGACCCGAGAACGCAGTGAAACACCAAAACTCGAGTCTACTGACCAACACCGGTCAGACCGGTGAGGACCATCGGTCAGACCGGTCCCTGCTGGTGGAACTTGGCGACTTCCACAGAATGGCTCCTCACCGTTCAGGCCGGTGCGACACACCGGTCAGACCAGTCTCAGCCAGAAAGCCCCAAAACACCAAACAAGTCTACCGAGCTCCAAACTGACCCAAACTCGGAACAGCAGCAACACAAGACAACAGCGAACACACCCAAACGTTCACTCGAGCAAAAACCCAAAGGGGGTTGCACCGGTCAGACCGGTGAGAGGCACCGGTCAGACTGGTGTGACCTGGGCTTCTCGGGATGAACTGCACCCGCAGGTCAACACCTCCAAATCCAAGGCTCGATCTCCCGAATCGCTCCACGGACTTGAGCAAGACTTTGGGGATAGTAGGAACACCTCATGACGAGTCCATAGTCAAGTTCAATCCCACCAAAACTTGTCAAATCAAGAGGAATTGAAGAAATTCCGCCAAGAACACCTCTAACCCTAGAATACCGAAAACACCCTGCTTAGCCTCGACACAAGCCATGCGATCCCGACGTGTGTCCTCTGCTTCAAAGATTCCGGACTGCGTCGTCGCACACCGGTCAGACCGGTGCTCCTCACCGGTCAGACCGGTACCCACTGGTCAGACCGGTCAGAACCACCGGTCAGACCGGTCTAGAGCTGCTGCAGCACCGTCTTCGGTTCTCTGGTCTTGGCTTTGTGGATCAACCAAGGAACCCAGTGGTTTTCTGGTGAACCACTGGAAACCCCACGAACTCGGTGTAGCCTCCGCCAATCTCCACTCATGACTCGGCTCCCACGTAGTCCCGGCTCGACCTTGGTTTTGAGGCTCAACCAAGAAACCGTCCATGACTTCATCTTGTTGTTCATGCTACCATGCGGCCCGCACTTGACCCCGCTGGCCACCGGGTCCGTCGAACGAAGCCTACTTGTCTTCTCCACACCTGGAGGCCTCACCGGCGACGACCTTTCACGCTTGTTCTTCACCTGTACCAACACCAGTCAAGCCGCAACCTGCACCTGCAATACAGGTTGTCGACTTTGGTTTTGAGGCTCAACCAAGAATCAGTCCACACAACGTTGTCGTTACTCATCACACAAGGTAGCGACCATCCACTAGTCCTCGAACCACACATGGTCCTCAATCTCCCCCTTGATGAGTGCATTGACAACACCCACATAAAGTAACAAGAGAGAAAAAAAGAAAAGAAACAAATAAAAAGAAACTCCAACAAGCAATCGAAAGCCAAACAAAGGCAAAGAGCAAGATCACTTCAAGATGGCAAGTCTCGGACCCCTTAGGCAAGGGCAACAGCTCGACACATCCGAGACAAAACTATAATCAAACAAAGAGCGCAAACCACCAAACCAAAGCTCGAAAAACCACAAAGAGCTCGCCCTGCACACATGCATGCTCTCCCTGAACCAATGCAACTCCCCTTGGACGAATGCATGCAAACCACTACTTGAAACAGGGCAGCTGCAACAACTCAGCTCTCACCGGTCAGACCGGTCACCACCACCGGTCAGACCAGTGCTCAACATGTGAACAGGACCAGCACTCTGACCGGTCAGACCGGTGACCTCGACCGGTTAGACCGGTGCACACCAGAGCCCAGAAAATGGCTCGAAACCACCTGAAAACCTTCTAAATGCATCCAGCAAGCCATCTCAAGCTCAAACTTCTCCCCCTTGTTGGCAATGCATGAATCAAGCCAAAAATGCAAAACTTTCAACCTAGAGCTTATCAAATGGACAAAATTCAACATAGGATGCTACACATGTCCAAATGAGCAACTTAGATACCCGATAGATTCGTATTGACATCACATGCAGGATCACCAAGTTTCACAACCATTGGATGAAGCTAAGATGGATTTCGGTAATTTTGAGAAAAACTCACCTCTCATGAGCAAAGTCCTAAACATGATAAAAAAATGTCAAAATGGCAAAGCCATACAAACTTCATGCTAGGACAACCATTCTAATCATGAGACCATCACAAACATCCACAAGCACCTCATGTCATGTCAAAGCCACCGAGCCATGTGCCTACTTCTATGTATAAGACTTCTCATTGGTAGGCATCATGCAACGGTTTAGCACCCAAAGCAAATTAAATTTAGCACATGTGACATGGGAGCACATTTTCCAAGCATTTTATATTTCATTTTCAGATACAAATTTGGTACATGAAATGTCTTTGCGACAAAAAGGAACTTATGCTCCTCCACAAGATAAAGCAAGAGGGCTAAACATTCATGATGGCAAATGAGCATTTGGCCCCATATGATCAATAAACTAGCTATCCAACCACAAATTAAGCATAACCAAGCCACTAAAACATGTCAAGATCATGTAAGGGCATTTACACCTGAGAGAGCATACATGTGACATTTTTCAAAAACATAGCCATCAACCATGGATATAAATCAAGATTATCAAGATCTAAGCCAAACTAACCATAGCTTACCAAACAAGCTCACAAAGACATAAATAGCATTCGATGGTGAACAATGTATATAGGAGAAGCTTTTCCTATCCAATGCATATGATACAAAATGCATGCAATCTAAGATACAAGGATGCCTATACATCATGTTACATATGCCATGCCAAATGCAAGAAATGCACAAAGGAAACCATACATATGCTAAAAAGGAGCTCCCACACACCCAACTCAATAAATGAAACACACACCAAGCTCCCCCCGCAAACGAGTGAAAGTTGCTTGATCTAGGGGTTTGGTGAAAATATCGGCTAGTTGGTCATGTGTGGGTACATGGATCAAAGCTATCTTTCCTTTCTCTACATTGTCTCTCAAAAAATGATACCTCACTTCTATGTGCTTTGTTTTGGAATGGAGCACTGGGTTCTTTGCAACGCTTATGGCACAGGTGCTATCACATTGAACTGGGACATGAGTATACTCCTCACCAAAGTCACTCATGGTGTATGTGATCCAAAGGAGCTGATAGCAACAACTAGCAACGGCAACGTACTCTGCCTCGGTAGTGGATTGAGCAACACTAGACTGTTTGCGGGAAGACCAAGACACCAAAAAAGATCCCAAAAACTGGCAAGTCCTAGAAGTGGACTTCCTATCCAACCGACACCCGGCAAAATCCGGATCCGAAAAACCATGAAGCGCCAAAGAAGAGGACGTGGAGTACCAAAGGCCGAAGTCGGGAGTGTGACGCAAGTACCTGAAAATTCGCTTCACTGCTTGCCGATGCGAAATCCTCAGAGACTCTTGAAAACGAGCGCACAGACCTACCGAGAACTGGATGTCCGGCCTCGTCGCCGTCAAGTAGACGAGTGACCCGATCATGCTCTGGTACTCCTTCTGGTCTACATGTTCACCTTCCTCGTCCGCATCAAGAGCTGTAGTCGTACTCATCAGCGTCGTCATATCCTTGGAGTCCCCCATCTTAAACTTCCACACAATGTCCTTGGTGTACTTAGCTTGATGCACAAATGTTCCTTCATTTGATTGCTTGATTTGTAGCCCGAGGAAGAACTGCAACACGCCCATCATGCTCATCTCAAATTCCCTGCTCATATCCTCTGCAGACCTTGCAACAAGAGAGTTAGACGAGCCACCAAAGACAATATCATCCACGTGCACCTGCACAATCAGGATATCTCCACCCTGCTAAGAAGAAACAAGGTCTGGTCAACCTTACCCATCTCAAAACCTCTCTCAAACAAAAACCCCCTCAACCTACAATACCAAGCTCTGGGCGCCTGCTTCAACCCATAAAGCGCCTTCCTCAACTTGCGTGGAAAGATCCCGCGCCGTCAGCAGTGTAGACCCAAGCGCCGAAGATGAAGGTGTCGCTGCGATTGAAGGCGACGGTTAGCTTGAAGTAGACAGGAGCCGTCGAGTTCGCCATGTGTTCTGCTTCAACCCATAAAGCCCATTTGGAGATTCTTCCAGTAGCATCTTGGTTCCGCAAGATGTCGCCGAGCGGGTAGTCGGTGACGACGGAGATCGAGTACTCCTAGAAGTAGTGTCGTAGCTTCCGCGAGGTGATGAGTACTGCATACAGAAGCTTCTGCACAGGCTGATAGCGTGCCTTGGACTCTGACAGGACCTCGCTGACGAAGTAGATACAGCGCTAGACTGGATAGGCGTGGCTGTCTTCCTGCCGCTCGACAACGATGGCAGTACTGACCACATGAGTAGTCGCAGCGAGGTAGAGCGATGGTCGCTCGCCTTTGCGAGGAGCCGTGAGGACTGGTGGCTTCGATAGGAAGTCCTTGAGCTGAGCAAGGGCTTGGTCCGCCTCTGGAGTCCACACGGACTTCTCTTGGTGCTTGAGTAGTTTGAAGAAGGGGAGCCCCCGTTCTCCAAGCTTCGAGATGAATCTGTTCAAGGCCGCCATGCACCCGGTCAGCTTCTGGACGTCTTCGATGCACGTGGGAGCTTTCATGCTGGTGATGGTGGAGATCTTCTCGGGGTTGGATTCGATGATGAAGCCGAGTAGTTTGCCCGAAGGTACGACGAAGACGCACTTGTTCGGGTTGAGCTTCCAGCGGTACTCGCGCAGGGATGCGAAAGTCTCTTCAAGGTCGTCGATGAGGGTACTGGAGTTTCTGGTCTTGACGACCACATCATCCACGTAGGCTTCGACATTCTTGTTGAGCTGCCTCTTGAAGCAGGCCTGGATAGCTCGTTGATAGGTAGCGCCGGCGTTCTTCAACCCGAAGGACATGGTCGTGTAGCAGTATGCGCCAAACGGGGTGATGAACGCGTTCTTCTCCTGGTCTTCTTCCTTTATCGCGATCTGGTGGTACCCGGAGTACCAGTCGAGGAAGCAGAGCAGGTCGCAGCCCGCCGTAGAGTCGATGACTTGATCAATCCGCGGCAACCCGAACGGGTCCTTGGGGCAGTGCTTGTTGAGATCAGTGTAGTCAACGCACATCCTCCACTCGTTTGATTTCTTCTTGCGGACGAGGACGGGGTTGGCGAGCCACTCAGGATGGAAGACTTCTCTGATGAAGCCAGTCGCGAGTAGTTTGGCGAGTTCCTTCTTGATGGCATCCCGGCTGTCATCGGCGAAACGGCGGAGGTGTTGTCGCTTGGGGTGGCCATAGGATCGACGTTGAGGGAGTGCTCAATCAACTCCCTGGGCACTCATGGCATGTCCGCTGGCTTCCACGCGAAGATGTCGCGGTTAGCCCGAAGGAAGTTGATGAGCACGTCTTCCTATTTGGGGTCGAGGCCGGCCCCGATGGTGGTGGTCTTGCTGCTGTCGCCTGTCCCGAGGTCAATCGTCTTGACTAGGATCTCCTCAGCCGGTTGAGGCTTGTTGCCTTTGTCAGACTTCTCAGGGATGTCGAGTTCACTTGTCGCAAGCTTCTTCGACGCGGCGTAGACCTCCATCATAGCATTGGGTACTTGATTTGTAGAGGCGATCTCCATGGCTTCCGTGTCGCAGTCGTGCGAGATCTTCAAGTCCCCTTGGAGAGAGAGTACACCTGCTGGACTCGGCATCTTGAGCACCAAGTAGGTGTAGTGGGGCACCGCTATGAATTTGGCGATGGCCGGTCTGCCGAGGATGGCATGGTAGGATGTTTCGAAGTCCGCGACCTCGAACTTGATGTACTCGGTATGATAGTTGTTTTGAGATTCCCCGAAGGTAACTGGCAGGACCACTAAGCCCAGTGGGATAGCCGCGTTACCGGGGACGATGCCGTAGAAAGGCGTGTTGCTCTTGGTGAGCATGTGGGTGATGTCGAGCTTCATCTTCTTCAAGGTTTTGGTGAAAAGGACGTTGAGCCCACTTCCACCGTCGATGAGGACCTTGTTGAGCTTGGAGCCCGCGACCACCGGCTTCAGGACGAGAGGGAACCACCCTGGTTCAGAGAAGCTGGTCCATTGATCCGCGCGGGAGAAGGTGATGTGTACCTCCGACCACCTGAGAGGGGTCGGAACCGCTAGTTCAATGCTCATGACTTCTCGACGAGTAGCCTTTTGCTCCCGCCTGCTGGGTAGTCCGCCGAAGAGGACGTTGACAGTCTTATCGGGTTCCTGGAAGTCGTCGTTGTCTCCATCGTTCTTCTTCTTGCCTTTCTTGTCGTGAGGGTGCGGTGGCTCTGGAGTACTCTTGAGTGCTCGCCTGAGTTGGTAGCACTGCTCGGTGGTGTGGTTGCCGTCCAGATGCCACGGGCACTTCTCCTTCAGCAAGTCTTTGAAGTCGCCGAAGTTCTTCTTTGAGTTCTCCTTCGCAGGGCGCTGGATAGCCGCGACAGTGTTGTCTGGCTTGCGCTTGCGGTTGGGACCCGAGTAGTTGTTGTTGTTGTTGCGACCGCATTGGTTCCCGTTGTTGCCGCTGCCGCCGCCTGCGTTTTGCTTGTTCTTGCCACGGATGGCGTCGTACTTGGCGTTGGCCTTGTCTTCTTCATCCGCCTAGGACGTGATCATGTCCTTGAGGTGGGGGATGGACTTGGAGCGGCGGCGACCGAAGTCTTCAAAGGTGCGGCGGTGGTAGAGGCCGTCTTGGAAGAGGTCGATGACCTCCTTGTCGGTGATGTCGACTACGGTAGCGCGCTTGTCGAAGAAGCAGCGCATGTATTTGCGGAGGGTCTCGCCTTGTTCCTGCTTGACCATGGCCAGGTCCATGCGAGTACCCGATCGGCCCATGGCGCCACCGCCGTTGGGGGCACGGTGAGGGATGACCTCGCAGTTGTTGTTGCCACCATGTCAGGGTCCACCGAGGTTCGCGCGAGTACGGCTGGGCTGAGCCGGGAGCTCAGCTCGAGTACAGTTGCGACCGGGGTCAGCACTGCGACTTGTGGCTTCGTTGTCGCGGTTCCTGGCGGGGGGGGCTGGTTGACCCCGTTGTCCGCACGAAGTAGGCGTCTTTAGCGAGCTTGGCGATGACTTCTCCGGCGCGAATTCCCTGAGCCTGGCGTGCGATCGCTGTGATCGACATGAGGCACTGCTCGGGGGTAGTGTGTACTCTGCTCTCGACCGCCTAGAGAGCTTCCGCAAGGTTAAGGATGGGGAGGTTGTCTCTAAGACGCCGGCGTCGTTCGTTGTGCTTCCTGTTACGCTCACATCGAGCGTCCCTGTTGGCGGCGGTCTCGTCTGCAGGTGCATCAGTAGACAGCTCGTCTGCAGAGATGTCCTCAAGGTACTTGTCTGGATCCATCCCAGATGGTCCGGGGGTGTCGCCGGCGGCCATGAAGACTTGGCGATTGGGGTTGCCAAGGCTGGACTCTGAGCTCGCCACCTCGGTTGGAGTGTACGAGTCAGCCCGGGAAAGTGGTGTTCCCTCCTGGAACGGGAGCGAGTCGAGGTAGGCGATGTAGCGTGAGTCTCCACTTATCAGGTCCGCGGGCTTGCGGTCTGGCCAGTAGACGAATCTTCCAGCAGGTGTGGACGTTATAACCAGCCCAGAGGCCGGGCCTGATAAGGGATGCTCAGTAGTGTTGTCCACGGACTCAGGATCCTCTGGGTCCGACCCGAAGTCGAACTCGTCTGCGGAATCCGAGTAGAAACCGGAGAGGGGGTTGGAGCCCGAAGCGTGGCCGGGGGCGGTGTCGGAGTCCGAGTTGTACTCGGGTACGGGCTCCTTGCCGGCCCGGCGCGAAGAGGGAGCCCCCGTGCGGGCCCTGCAGGGGTTGCGGGGTCCACGCGTGGAGCGCTCGTGGGGTGGGGTTGCCACATGCGATGGCTGAGCAGCCGGCTCGCATGCGATAGCCCACGGAGACGTCGAGTTCGAGTTGGAAGCGGACTCAAGCTCGAAGTCGGCGTGATGGTTGAAGAGCGAAATTTCGCCGAACTTGTCGACGAGTTCTCCTGTGACGACTTCAGGAAGCCTCACGAAGCCGGACTCCGGGTTGGGCGGCATGGTGAGGCGGCGATGGAAAGATCCCGCGCCGTCAGCAGTGCAGACCCAAGCGCCGAATACGAAGGTGTCGCCGCGGTTGAAGGCGACAGTTGGCTTGATGTAGACAAGAGTCGTCGAGTTCGCCATGTGACCTCGGGCGAGAGCCCCTACCTGGCGCGCCATCTGTCGGTGTTTTAGACCGGCAACCTACTAAGGGGAGTACCCGAAGTAGATGAATGTGGCCTCGCCGCGATCGGTAACTCGAAGGAAGAGACACGTGGCACACAATTTAGACAGGTTCGGGCCGCGAGGTGCGTAATACCCTACGTCCTGTATGTTGCATAGCTCTGGATTGATTGGGTACGATTATAAGATGGTGCAATTGTACGCCGTGAGATGAGATGATCAGAGAAAGGTCCCTGCCTCGCCTTATATAGTCCGGGAGGCAGGGTTACAAGTCGGAATAGTGAGAGAGTACTAGTTGAGTACGTCTAGGAGTCTTCCATACAGTGCGGGACATGTTTAGCTTCCTAACCAAGTACTTCTCCTCTGTAGTCCTTGTGCTTCACGCCATCAGGTGCCGTGCAGCGCAAGCCGGGTAGTCCCAGGGGCCCATCGAGTAGTCGGTCCTGGTACCCACTGAGGTACTGGGCCCAGGGAGGTCCATACGACAACTTCTCACTCTCAAACCCTGGTGGTTGCCTCACATACACTTCTTCCTCCAACACACCATTCAAGAAAGCACTTTTCACATACATTTGGTGCAACTTGAACCCTTTAGCCACCGAAAAGGCTAAAAGGATCCTTATCGCCTCCAAATGGGCTACGGGAGAAAAGGTCTCCTCGTAGTCGATCCCCTCCTTCTGACTAAACCCCTGAGCAACAAGTCTTGACTTGTTCCTCACCACTTCACCTTTCTCTCCCTCTTTGTTCTTCCACACCTACTTTGTACCAATTGGCTTACACCCTGGGGGAGGGTCAACCAATTCCCAAACCTGATTCCTCTCAAAGTTCTCCAACTCCTCATGCATCGAATTAACCCAATTATGATCAGATAGTGCGTGTCCAATGTCTTTTCGCTCAAAGGTGGCAACAAATGCAACATGAGCGAAATGAGAATTCTTCTGAACCCTCGACCGTGTAGTACGTTCGTTCATGTCGTCGATGATCCCTGAAGCTGGGTGATCCACTTGTACTCTCCGTGGATGTTCTTGCCTTGATGCTACCTCCACCTCAACCACTGTAGTCGAAGTAGTAGGTACATGTTCAGCCTGGGGCACCACACCGCCATCTTCATCATCTCCAAGTTCATGCTCCTCCTCTTGAAAGATCTCCTCGCCAAGCTCATCGTCACCTGCACACCCAAAGACAAGCTGACTATGTGGTTGTGTCTCGTCGAAGGTTACCTCGGAAGTCTCCACGATTTGGTTAGTTTCAAGATTGAGCACACGATATGCTCTAGGAATGAGATGCATAACCAAAGAAAATACCATCGACCGACCTAGCCTCAAACTTATCCAACTTCTTCCCTTTCATCGGAATAAAGCACTTGCAACCAAAGACATGGAAGTGACTCACCTTGGGTGTGCGACCGTGCATCAACTCATAGCATGTTTTCTTCTTATGCACTTTGAGGTAGATCCTGTTTGACACATAGCACGCGGTGTTCACCGCCTCAGCCCAATACCTCCTCGGAGTCATATGCTCATCAAGCATCGTCCGAGCCATCTCGCACAAGGTCATGTTCTTCCTTTCCACAACACCATTCTGGGGAGGCGTATACGGACTCGAAAACTGGTGCTCAAGACCCAAGTCATGGCAAAAGGTTTCAAAACGAGAGTTTCTGAATTCCGAGCCATTATCACTGCAGATAGCTCGTATGGCATCTCCGTGCCTCTCGTTCCTCAACCTCAAGACAAGATCTCGAACAAAACCAAACACCTCCCCCTCATCCTCGAGAAAGAACACCCACGCATACCGAGAGTAGTCGTCCACCACAACAAGGACATACCACTTCCCACCCGCAGATCGCACACGAGTTGGGCCAACAAGATCCATATGGAGCAGCTCGCATGGACGCTCAGTCATCACATCGGTGAGAGGCGGGTGAGAAGAGGCTACCATCTTGGCATGCCTACACGGAGCACAAACCAACTCTTTCTCAAGCCTCAACCGTGGAAATCCTCTGACCAAATTGAGTTTACTTAAGCGAGAAAAAAGGTCAAAGCTCAAGTGACCCAACTTCCTATGCCACTTCCACAACTCACTCAAAGAACCAGCCAAGAAACAATGCTCCACACCAGAAGACTGAGAAAAATCAGCTCGAAACACCTGACCCTCGGGAACGACCATACAAACAAGGTCCCCTCGAGAGTCCAAAATTCGAGAACCACTAGGTCGAAACAACACCTCAAAACCCTCATCCAAAAGCTGGGACACAGAAAACAAATTGTACCCAAGCGATTGAACAAAAGCAACATGCCTGAGAGTGATCTTGTCACTCACCTTAATCTTACCTTCTAAAAGCACACGCCCATGCCCATTGTCCTCAAAAGTGATGTACCTCCTTGTCACCACCGGGACGAGACTTGAGAACCACCCCTTGTCTCCGGTCATATGCCTCGAGCAACCGGAATCAATCAACCAAATGTTCTTCAAGTCTCCCACCTGAAATTCAAAAACAAGCACGTGAGCGAACAAACGACGCAGCACTGGGGTTAGTACCAAAAGAGTAAAACCAGTGCTGAGCCATTTGCTCGAAAGTGGGGCTAGCACAAACCAAACCATCTTTCCTACCAAAGCTACCTCCACGAACACCACCACGGTAACCATCATGAGGGAACCAACCCTCTCTACCTGAAGGAGGACCAAAACCACGAAAGAAAGCCCGTGGACTATCCCTCCTCTCCATCTCAAAGCTATGGATCCTACCATCCCCGTATTGAGCATGAGGGGGAGAACGCCTTGAAAACTGACCTCCTGCAAACTCTCCAGCCCAACCACCAGAACCACGACCTCCAAAACAAAACCTCGCACCTGTACGAGCATGAACCCCGAACTGCTGCCTGTCCAGGCTTGCGCTAGTCTGACTGGTGTAGCCCGGCTAGCAGCACCTCCAACAGCCTTTCGCTCTCCCCAAGCCGGAACTGTCCTCACACTCGCCTTGGCCCTGGGTATCTGCACACGAGGCTCAAGTACACCATCGGAAGGGTGGTACTTGTCCTTGTTAGCCCACTCCTTCGCCATTCTCTCCTCTCACTTCCTCTTGAAGCAAAACTCATCCTTATGGCCATCTCTCCCACAATAGCCACAATTGAACCTCACAAGCTTAGGCTTAGGCTTGGGTTTGGGCTGCTCACTTGGTTTCTCTCCACTCGGCTTCTCCACCGGTTTCTCCTCACTAGCCTTCTCACTTTCTTTCCCAATTCCCGGAAGTGCTCACAACTTGATTGGCTTTTGGAAATCATTTGTTTGTGGGGAAAACACTGGTGGAGCTGGGGTTGTGTCTAGTCGGTTACGAAGATGGTTAGGTTTAGGAGGGAAATCATTTTTGTGGTGGGTTTTTGGTGGCTCTGGGATATTCTCTCCACTTCCCTCACCAACCTTGTTTTCCCCAAGTCCCTCACCATCCTGCCTCTTAATTGTCCCAATCATTATCCTCAACTGAGGCTCATGATGACACAAGCAACCCATCAACTTTCTCAGCTCATCATTCTCATCCTGCAAACGATTAACATAATGTGCAAGTTCCAAATTCTTCAAAGCATGCAATTCACATGTAGAGCAAGATGTAGGAATTGGTTCTTTCAACTTTGCCTCAAAAGAAACAGTGTAAGCATTCATCTCATCAATTTTAGCATGCAAGACGGGGCAAGAAGTGCAAGCACCTAACAAAGCAGATCTAGACTTAAGCTCAGCCACTTCAACCCTAAGCACATCTAGTTCCTCACACCTGGAGGCATGCTTTTCCTTAAACAAAGCAAGATCAACAAGGAAAATAGAGCAATCAGCACATTCAACATCATCAGAAACAACAGGTAAAGCTTTCAGAGAGTCAATTTCAAGCTTAGCATCCAAATTTTGAGTTTCTAGCTCAGCCACTCTAGTCCTAGCATCCTCGAGTGAAGCCCTAAGCTCTTTCCTCATTTTCTTAGCCTCTCTAAGCATGTCATCACAATTATCAAGCAACAAGCCAAGCCATTCATTCTCCTGGCGCAAGAAGGGAAGTTCATCACACAGAAGCTGTGTGCTCTTCTTGCTGCCGGAGCTCAGCGCCATGGTGCAGAAGCTATCTCTAGCGAAGCAGCTCAGCCCGCTCAGGTTCTTGGACGACTTCCTACTCTTGCGACGATCACCTTCATCTTCACTGCTGCTTGAGCTCGAGGTGGAGTACGCGGAACTAGAGTCGATGTCGCTAGCTCCAACCATCGCTCGGGCCTTGCCTCGGCTCTCTTTCTTCCTCGATTGTCGCTCGTCCTTGTGCTTGTTCTTGTGCTTGCTCTTGTGATCACGCCTCGACCGGTACTTGCCATCCGTCCTTGACTTGTGCTTGTAGTCATCCTTGTTCTCGACCTTCTCCGGGTAGTCGGCGACGAAGTGTCTTGGCTTGCCGCACTGGCAGCATGTCCTCGTGTTCCTCCTCATGTTCACCGGTTCTCGTGCAGCCACTCGAACCTCCTCGTCAGCAACGCCAGCTCGTCCTCTCCAAGCACGTCAAACTCCTCATCTGGCATAGACATCAAAGAGGACAAAGAGAACATCCTAGTGGATGGGTTATTGTTAGCCTTTCCTTTCGAACCACAGATGAGGGCAAGACTATGAGAGTCAGTCGGGCCCTCGAGCTTGGCTGTCATGCCCCTATCCACCTCAACTGACTTGAGCTTCGATAACAGCTCGTTCACCGTTAGAGTGTCATACTTCTCCGACTCCACAATGGCCTCAAACTTTCCGCCCCGAATCGTACCATCCAAAGAGTGCAAGAGCTTGACAGCTCTATCATGATCATCGTACGGGAGCACGTCCACATTGGCCCTCATGTTGTTCACAACCACCGTGAACCTCTAAAACAAGGCATCGATGGACTCACCAGGGAGATGAGTGAAGTTCTCGTACTCTCGGTAAGTCGCATACATCCGAGCCTGAACCTGGGCATTCCCAACATGAGCCTCCTTCAACACCAACCAGATTCTACAAGCCAAGTGCTCGGTGTGCACCCGATCGAACTCAGGCTGACACAAGGCGCGAAACAAGTAGTCGGCCACCTTATTGTTGGCGTCGAACATATCCCTCAATCCTGGAGCAAGGAAGTTCATCGGCTGAACATAGCCTGTGTCCACCGTGACATCCCAAAGGATCTGACCCTTTCCACGGAGGAACGCCACCATCTGCTTACTCCACATCTGGTAGTTTTGCCATCGAAGTGTGGAGGACCCGAACCCCGTTTCTGGTACATCATCCTTGGATCTTAGACGGGTTATAGTCAATAAAGACCCGAACCGGCTCTGATACCAATTGAAGGACCGATACGGCGAACCAAAGAGGGGGAGTGAATAGGAGCCGATAAAAATTCTTCTCGAAGGAGATGGATACTCCAACAAGACGAACATGACTTCCGACACACGTCTCCGACTCACTACCCAAGTTGGCCAAGTTCACGCAGCCACTTGAGTGCTACTGAACCTAGGAACCAACCTCCAACCTCACAGACCCGAGAATGCAGCGAAACACCAAAACTCGAGTCTACTGACCAACACCGGTCAGACCGGTGAGCACCACCGGTCAGAACGGTCCCTGCTGGTGGAACTTGGTGACTTCCACAGAATGGCTCCTCACCGGTCAGGCCGGTGCGACACACCGGTCAGACCGGTCTCAGCCAGAAATCTCCAAAACACCAAACAGGCCTACCGAGCTCCAAACTGAACCAAACTCGGAACAACAGCAACACAGGACAATAGCAAACACACCCAAATGTTGACCCAAGCAAAAACCCAACAAGGGTTGCACCGATCAGACTAGTGAGAGGCACTGGTCAGACCGGTGTGACCTAGGCTTCTCAGGATGAACTGCACCCACGGGTCAACACCTCCAAATCCAAGGCTCGATCTCCCGAATTACTCCACGGACTTGAGCAAGACTTTGGGGATAGTAGGAACACCTCATGAGGAGTCCATAGTCAAGTTCAATCCCACGAAAACTTGTCAAATCAAGAGGAATTGAATAAATCCCGCCAAGAACACCTCTACCCTAGAACACCGAAAACCCGAAAATCGAGCCCTTTAACTCACGGATTTGGTAGGGGAATCACAGGCCAAAAAACCACGAAGGGTTCCCACAAATTTCCCCCATCAAATCCCCAAGAGCAAGGTCCCGAAAACACCCCAAGAAAACCACCAGGAGAGGGCTCCGAAAATCACCACCAAGAACAACCGGGAACAACACAACAAAGCCTTGAGGAACCACGCTGAATCATCTATACATACCAAGGAGGTTCATTCAAGGTCTAGCTTGCTGCCCGATCATCCAACCCTCTCACAAAATCTCACCATGAAGCTCTCAAGCTAGTCCTATGGAAATCCTAAGAAAATATGAAGGGAAAAAAAGGAAAGCAAATGAACTAGGGTTCCAAGAGATGGCTGCCATCCTCTCACCTCATGGGTTATATGGAGGCAACCACAAGTATAAAATACCGTTACTTAATAACTATGGATACAAGCCCCTCAGGGCGGTTTTGGAAGTCTTCAGATTTTCTTCATCGGACGGATGCCCGGCGACCGCACCCTGCTTAGCCTTGACGCAAGCCATGCGATCCCGACGCGTGTCCTTTGCTTCGAAGATTCCAGACTGCGTCGTCGCACACCGGTCAGACTGGTGCTCCTCACCGGTCAGATCGGTACCCACGGTCAGACCGGTGTGGAGCTGCTGCAGCACAGTCTTCGATTCTCTGGTCTTGGCTTTGTGGATCAACCAAGGAACCCAGTGGTTTTCTGTTGAACCACTCGAAACCCCGCGAACTCCGTGTAGCCTCCGCCACTCATGACTCGGCTCCCACGTAGTCCCGGCTCGACCTTGGTTTCGAGGCTCAACCAAGAAACCGTCCATGAATTCATCTTGTTGTTCATGCTACCATGCGGCCCGCACTTGACCCCGCTGGCCACTAGGTCCCTCGAACGAAGCCTACTTGTCTTCTCCACACCTAGATGCCTCACCGGCGACGACCTTTCGCACTTGTTCTTCACCTGCACCAACGCTGGTCAAGCCACAACTTGCACCTGCAATACTTAGCCAAGAATCAGTCCACACAACGTTGTCAATCACTCATCACACAAGGAAGCGACCATCCACCGGTCCTTGAACCACACATGGTCCTCACCAACAATACAGTTAATAATATCATATTTAGATAGAGGTTTCCTAGCCTGGTTCTTCTTCTGCAGTGCAGATTGTTTGGGCTCCTCCTGTTGCAGAGGCTGCTGTTGCATCTGCTACTTAGGGGGGATTGCCTAGGCTCCTCCTCCTTCTACTGCAAAGGCTGTTGTTTCGTTTATTTCCTATGGGGAGATTGCCTGAGCTCCTCATCCTCATGTTGCAGCTACTGCTTCGGTGAAGTTTTCCTAGGCTCCTCATGCTATCATCGACACTCCTGCTGTGTAGTTTTGCTGATTTGTTGCTGCTGCTGAGCCTTCTCTTGCTGACACTGAGCTGCAGTACCTCCATCTGATGATGTACACCTGCTACCAGTTCAGATTCAGGGTTGGGATGTCTCATCATTGGTGGTATAAGGATACTAATGCTAATGCAAGAGTTGGCCTATAGTCCCCTCACTTCTATGCTGGAGGATGAGTAATCATTTAAGCATGGGGGAGGACTGCTATAGCATGTACTATGTTGCTTAAAAGTTCGGAGGAGCATAAAAATGAAGAATAAACAAATAATAAATAAATAAATAAATAAATAAATAAATAAATAAAAAGAAAAATAAATGAAGGAAGAGAGAAAGAAAGAAAAAATAATAAAAGAAAAACAAAAAAAGGTAGAAAAATAAAAATGCTCCTTGGTTCTTTTTAGCTTCATTTAAATCTTAGAGAGTTTTGAAGCCATGTCCACACTCAATCTTTTCCAACCATGTGCAATCCGATAACAAGAACTTCATTCGTGTCTCGGGATCACCCATTTGCCACTTGCACATGTCCACCTTTCTAAATGCGTGTGTTGCATCTCTCTCTTTCCAACATTTATTTTCCATGGCCTTTTTTACTAGTGTCGATAATTCCAATATATCTCTCTCTTAGTTTGACAATATTTCAAGTATAATGTTTTGCTAGGATTATTTTTACCTACCAAGCTCCACATAAGCTTTCCACTTTCATGTGAGTAGAATAGGCTGATAATAATCTAGTGTAGGCTTGAGTGACTTGACGAGATGAGTGTTTCCATGAGTTTTTTCAAGAGAACCTCACTTATGTTAGATGTGCAGCTTTTTGAAAACTCTTCACGATGCAACAAGGTAAAGGTTTAAAGTTTGCTTATGTTTGAGAGCACTATATATGTTTGAGTCTATCTTCCATAAAGAAGTAGCCGGTCAAAACTTGAATCTTAAATGCTAAATACTTGAGAGAGCAATATGTCTTGTTGTGTATAACTAAGTGCAGGGAAGACATTGAAGGGCAACGCTGATTTCTAAATTAAGCAAAGATCATGAACTTGCTCGAGGACAAGAAAGGTTTAAGCTTGAGGGTATGTTGAAGGTCGATTTTGGTACACCTAGCTATGAGTTTACCGTTAACATTTGCACGTATTTGATATTCCAACTAATGGTACTATCCCCCCGGAGGTATCAAGTTCACTCTCGCATGTTGATTTTGGAGTTTGTTATTTACGAAGGAAATTAGCGCTCAAAGGGAGACTTTCGGTATAAGTTCATCAAGCACTTCAAGAGAAGATCATGAAGCCCGTCACAAGTCAAGATACGAAGTGAACAAGACTCCAAACAACCCAAGGACCGAAGCATCAACACGCAAAACTTCGGGGACTTGGATGTTTACCAACGAGATCAACTCAGCCCGAGAGATATTCTCGCAGCCCGGGACAACATGATCATTCGCTGCAAATTCGGAGACTTAAACGGCCTCTAATGGCAAAAGTTTGACTACCAATGTTTTGTGCCTCGACGATACCTTCAATTTGGAAATGTGGAAGGACCAATTCGGGTCAAGGAGCTAGGATATATGACCCCCGAATCCCTGTTGCGTCGTGAGTCCGAAATCAGAACAGATTATCTTCCAAGGCCCATTTGGAGATCTTATCTTCATTTCCAAGAAACGTAATGAACACCAAAGTTGGCGAAAATTTCGTGCCATACAACCAGGACACCGAATTTGCATTATTCGGGGTCCGGACGTGGGAGATATGGCGTTGGCAAGGCAGGTCTACAAATCAGGAAAGCCTGGACGAGGCTGTTTTTTTGAAACCAAGTTCTCTTCTCTCCCTAGGAAGATATCGTGGAAGGAAAGGTGGAGCACGCCCCAAGGCTCCCCAACGGCATAAATACAACCCCTTGGGCGCCCAAGGAGGGGCGATCGATCTGCCGACACGAAGGAGAAGCACCGGGAGGAAGCTGACGACCGCCGTAAGTCCTCAAGTTGCCTAGGAGATGGCCTAGGCCATGCCCTAGCCGCCATCGTTGGCCCTGCGTGGTGAAGCCATGGTGGAGTTCCAGAGCTATGACTTGAATTCGTCAAGTCATTTGTCTTTACTTTGATCTACTATGAGTTGTGTTTATTCATATGTGTAGCTACCATATGCTTTTAGTAGGATTAGATCGAATCATGTTGATTAGTCTTGTCTTGCAGGTACATTGTAATAGTGCACAGACCTAGGTTGTCGCTCGGTGATGAATATCCTTGCGTAGTGACAGTACGCTGGAGGAGAAAGCTGCGAGTGAACGTGTATCGGACCACTCCATATCGGGTTTGTCACCTTGACCAGAATGGCAACAAGAAGACGATAGGCTAGTCTTACCTTTTGGATGCTTACCTTTATGGCTAGGTGGATGTGATGCATACATCCTTTCATGTATGTTTAATCTTTATGCAATCTACACTTCACATAGCGTTAGACCGGTAGGTTAGATAGAGAACCTTAGTGGTTTGCTTCCGATTCTTGGATTGACAAATCTAGGGAGAACCCTCCTTGGTGAAAAAGGCACCAAGTCACCCGTAGGCTTGCGGTGAACTTGAGCATGGTTTTGAACCGTCAACAAGCCCCTTTTTCTGGCACTGTTGCTGGGGATCGGCAACTCGAACCCTAGGGCGATCTATCTTTCTTTTAACTAACCCTAATTTTATCATTGCATATATGGTTGCTTTCTTGTTTGTGTTCTTGAAAGTAGGTGGAAAACTAGACACAAAGGGATCGAGAAAAGTTTATAACATAAGGACTTCAACAAGTCCAACCTCGCTCAACCAAGTTGATGGCTACACATTTTTTTTCTCTTTAGTGGTAGGTGCTAACCTTGGTTAGAGGCCCAATATATGCTATTGAGCCCCCACCCAAAGCAAACAAAGATGAACAAGGTATGCCTATGTGTGTCAATTAAGTTCGTAAAACTAATTTCTTTCGGAGGTTTGTATGTTCGAGCTATAGGTTTCGGAAACGACCTATCAACCACAATGGAGAAGGACTCCATTACCTTCATACTCATGCAGAGATGGTAATGACTTTTGAAGCCAAGGGATGCGTGACATGGTGCCCTAAAAGACTACAAGATGAAGACCACATGTGCATCTCCGAATCGATAAACAAAAGGATAATGATGTCATCAAGATGCTTTGCACAACATCAGAAGAAAAAAACAAATGGATATATTTGGATTTTCAGAAGATCTATGAAGTCTACATTCCAACGAATCAAACGGCAAGCCAATCGGAGCTTTCTACAAGCAGATATGGCTGAATCACCGATGGTTGCACATGTTAAAATTCTGGACAGCAAGCAATGCTGAAGTGAAACAGCCATAACTCCCTCATTTGGACTCCGATTAAGATGAATGAGTACCCGTCGGAAAGGTATTTTTACATTATTTTCAATAAAACTATATTTTAGCATATGTTCAGTTCTGGATCCAGGGGTAAATCCATGAAGAAGAGGCAGCAGCAAGGCAGTGACGACAAGATGGAGGAGATGGACATGGTGTCAATAAAGAGAAGATGGGGCAACGGTTCCACAACACGTACATGATGAGATTCAGAAGTTAAGGACTAAAACAAACCCTCCGAAGCATGGATGAATGAAGATACAAGAGGCACCACTTAACACATGATGATTTTGGAAGCGAACTGCTACCGATTTCACAAGTCAACATCAGGCTGCATGGCTACTTTGGATTCTCGCACAAAGAACAGTGGTTTCACAACGATAAAAGGATACGTGAGAAAGTCGAGCTCTAGGACTTTAAATGAAGCGCTTTGCGGGAGGCAACCTGATCTTTTTATATATCTATATAAACTATGACAAGTCTACATTGTGTTATTTATTTGAAAACTTCGAGTAACATTGTACCAATGCTCTAGTAAATGTCACAACCACATCTTGTATGCTTTAATAGATATTGAGTGAGTACTTCGCTACTTGAATTTTGGAAAACTTGTAGACCCCTTATTTTTGTGTGCTTATTAGTGTTTGAATCTTTTTATTATTGTCTTTTTAAGAGAGAAATATGAAGCATGATCCCTTTGACTATAAACTTGTGGCTACTTAACTTAGGCTAACTTTTACTTTTGGTTTAGATCACCACCATATCATGTCATGTAATTTTGTTTATTCATATCAAGTTGCACTTTATTCCACTTTGTTCTCCACCTTTGCATTGTGTTGAATGGTGCATCTCATCTTTTATAACCCATCCCATAAAAAAACATCTTTGCCTAAACCTTCCGATCAAACCACACCTAGAACCTAGGCCAACAAAGGGAGGAATTGACTTATGTCAATCCGACCAAGTCTATCTCTATCCTTTTCTAATTAAAATTTTGACTAGCCTCGTACTAAACCCTTAGGAAAAACCTCATACCTTTAGTAATCCTAAAACCATAGGTTTGTTTTTCATCCGAAATCCAATCCTTGTTTTCTTTTCTTCTCTTTCAAAACCACCTTAGATAGAATTTCTTCACCCAACTTATCTTTTTAAAATTCTTGTCTTAAGACAAAAATGTAGGATACCCATAAGCCTTACCTTACAACCTTGTTAGCATATTTGATTAGGTCTTTTGGTAAAAGGTTTTGTTGACAAGACTCTACCTCTCATAAAGTGACTTGCTTGTCATTATTGAACGACATCGAAAGCTTTTTCAAACATTGATGAACCTTTTACTAAACCCTTTTTGCATTTACATTTTTCATCAACCCCTTCGTTCTATCACGCATAGGTTAGCTTGGTTTCTTTGTGAAACTTTTTGATGAATGCTTTATTTCCATAATGGTGCTTCGCGTGCGAGGCACTTTCTTTTGCAATCTTGTGTAAACGTGGTGTTTAGACTTCAGCACAGACAATCATCATTTGAGTTTTTTTAAAGCCATGTTCATTTATATTTCATTAGGTTGGTTTATAAGCTTTGCAATGCGCTTTAACTTTCTTACGACATGAAGAATTATTAAGCTTGGAATGAACATGGTGTTTTGACCTTGGTTAAATCTTTATGGTTATATAGAAATAAAGCAATCTAGTTGTAAGCATGGTGTTTAGAACTTGGTGCAAACATTGTTAGTGTTTATATCCCTTTTGTTTCATTTGCATTTTCACCTACACGCACGTACACTCATTAGGTTCTTACTTTTCTTTTTACTAGGTAAGCTATGTCACAAGTTAAGATCTTAGAGATGTGTTTGGTTTGTTGGCAATTGTTTCTACTCCCGACCATCACCCCGGGGTTAGATTGTGCATTTGAATTTTTTTGCAGGCCTGGCGAAGTTTCCCATGAGTTCTTGACCAATTGCAATCAAGATCATTAGTCATCTACAAGGCTTGAGAGGGAAGGTGATGTTTCAATCAAAGTTTGAGCACATGTTCAGAGATGTACAATAGAATAAAAGTTCATATTCAGAAGCACCTTCAAACCTTCCTTCCAACACATCAACGATCATCAATTTTGAAGACCCGTACAAGGAGATATGGCAGAAACATTGAGCGCTGCGCGTTTGAAATCAGCCTTGCACAGATTGCATCGCTAGAGTAAAATATGCCCAACTCTCTTGTTCGGAATCCGTTTCATGTGTATGATGGCTCGTTGAAAAGATAGTTTTATGAAATTCAACTTGGATGGGTGTTTCAGTACATAATATGTTCTGGAAGTAAAAGAAAAACTGCAGAAGATGAGGAAGCGACAAGGACGGGATGGAAGTCGGTGATGGCGATATGACGAAGGAATGGAACCATGGATTGATGATAATAAGAAGAAGTTGAAGGACAAATTAGTCACAAGGACAAGAAGTGAATATGATTATCAAACACATGGCAATAGGGGATTACAAGCTATTCAAGTTCTTCCACACTTAGCAACACGCTAAGCATGGGGGAGGATTTGAAGGACGAAAGGGAAAAAGGCCACGTGGAGTACAAGGATCACCTTCAACACAAGATGATCATCATTATTTTTCCATGCTAAGCACAATGCTTAAGCATGAGGGAGGCATCGCTGCACTTCATTACGAGCATCAAAAAGGGACGGTAACTCGCGCTTAACTTTATCTTTGTTCATCTCCTTTTAAATGATGCACATATATGCTTTCAACTATAAACAACCTTTATATTTATCTCTTGATCAATAACATGGCTACTAGGAGGACAACCTAGGTTAGTTAGTTTTTACTTTTCAAGAAATAAATCACCATCTCTTTTGAGCTTACCACGATAATATCATTTGTATGTCTTGCTTATGGAAAATGATGAAAGTTGCCGCCTTGTTTTACTTGCATAATGTTGTATATGACTTGATTGTTTGCTCTCTATTAAAGGAACTTAAATTGATAAATACCAGCATTTTCGTTTGTGGAGGTTAAATGACTAATTTCTAAGACCCACAGACTTTATGTTGCTCTTTGAATTAACTTTACCGATGACCTATGCCCTTTACTTGTTTATTTAAAACCATCATGCTATCTACATTTTTGAATCTCTTGCAAGGTCCTACCTACCAAACCTATACACATACAACTACTTTCATGATATAACCTTTAGTTTGCAAACTTATATCTTGATGAGTTGGATTAGGATTGATTTCTATGGTTTGAGACTAAGAAGCTGGTCATTCATTTGCGTATCTTTTCCATGCTAGCCATTTTTGTCTATGCATTGTGAATTTCTACATTGGAAATTTCACAAACTACGTTGGGCATCCACCGTAATCCCAAAACATCTTTTTGTGATTATCTCCTTGACCACAACTCAAATTGAGTATGGATGATCTTTCAATAGATTTTCTAGAGATTTTATAGCAAGATTTCAAGACATATAACATGTGGAGAGACTCATCAATGCAACAAGATCATGCGAGTTTCGACATGAGGATGCCCTTGAAGATTTCAAAAGAATTATAGAGGAACACAAGGATCTGGTACTTCTCTAACTGCCATAGTCCCCTCACTTCTATGCTCGAGGATGAGCAATCATTTAAGCATGGGGGAGGACTGCTATAGCAAGTACTATGTTTCTTAACAGTTTGGAGGAGCATAGAAATGATGAATAAAAAATAATAAATAAATAAATGATAAGAAAAAATGAATGAAGGAAAAAAGAAGAAAGAAAGAAAGAAAAAATAAGAAAAGATAAATAAAAAAGGGTTAGAAAAATAAAATTGCTCATCAGTTCTTTTTACCTTCATTTAAATCTTAGAGAGCTTTGAAGACAAGTCCATACTCAATCTTTTCCAACCATGTGCAATCCGATAACAAGAACTTCATTCGTGTCTCGGGATCACCCATTTGCCACTTGCACATGTCCACCTTTCTAAATGCGTGTGTTCCATCTCTCTCTCTCTCTCTCTCTTTCCAACATTTATTTTCCATGGCCTTTTTTACTAGTCTCGGTAATTCCAATAGATCTCTTTCTTAGTTTGACAATATTTCAAGTATAATGTTTTGCTAGGATTGTTTTTACCTACCAAGCTCCTCGTAAGCTTTCCACTTTCATGTGAGTAGAATAGGCCGAGAATAATCTAGTGGGGGCTTGAGTGACTTGACAAGATGAGTGTTTCCATGAGATTTTGCAAGAGAACCTCACTTATGTTAGATGTGCAACTTTTGAAAACTCCTCACGATGCAACAAGGTAAAGGTTTAAAGTTTGCTTAAGTTTGAGAGCATTACATTTGTTTTATTGTGGCATGTTCTTTAATGATAGTATATCTTCCACATTGAAGTAGCTAGTCAAAACTTGAATCTTAATTGCTAAATACTTGTGAGAAGACATTGAAGGGCAACGCTGATTTCCAAATTAATCAAAGATCTTGGACTTGCTCGAGGACGAGCAAGGTTTTAGCATGGGGGTATGTTGACGGTCGATTTTGGTACAACTAGCTATGAGTTTACCATCAACATTTGCACGTATTTATGTTCTAACTAATGGTACTAACCCCCCCGGAGGTATAAAGTTCACTCTCGAATGTCAATTTTGGAGTTTGTTGTTTACACAGGAAATTAGCGCTTAAAGGGAGACTTTCGGGATAAGTTTATCAAACACTTCAAGAGAAGATCATGAAGCTTGTCACAAGTCAAGACACAAAGTGAACAAGACTCTAAACAACTCTAGGACTGAAGTAACAACACGCAAAACTCCGGGGACTTGGATGTTTACCAACGAGATCAACATAGCCCGAGAGATATTCTTGCAACTCAGGACAACATGATCTTTCGGTGCAGATTCAGAGACTCAAACTTCCTCTAATGTAAAATGTTTGACTACCAAAGTTGTGGGCCTCGACGATACCTTTGATTTGGACATGTGGAACGACCAATTTGGATCAAGGAGCTGGGAGATATGACCCCTGAAATCCCTGTTGCGCAGTCAGTCCGAAATTAGAACATATTATCTTCCAAGGTCGATTTGGAGATCTTATCTTCGTTTCCAAGGAAAGCAACGAATACCAAAGTTGGAGGAAATTTCATGCCATACAACCAGGACCCCGAATTTGCATTATTTGGAGTCCGGACGTGGGAGATATGGCGTTGGCAAGGCAGAGCTACAAAACAGGAAAGTTTGGACGAGGCTGATTTTATGGAAACCAAGTTTCCTTCTCTCCCAAGGAAGATCTCATGCAAGGAAAGGAGGAGCACGCCCCAAGGCTCCCCAAGGGTATAAATACAACCGCTTGGGCACCCAAGGAGGGGTGATCAAAACATCCATTCATCAGAGAGCCGCCGACATGAAGGAGAAGTGCCAGGAGGAAGTCGACGACCGCCGCAAGTCCTCGAATTGTCTAGGAGATAGCCTTGGGCGTGCCCTAGCTGCCATGGTTGGCCCTGCGTGGTGAAGCCATGGTGGAGTTCCGGAGCCGCAACTTGAATTTGTCGAGTCATTTGTACCTTCAACATTCGATGGTGATATAAATCAATTCTTGTCTTTACTTTTATCTACTACAAGTTCTACTTATTCATATTTGAGGACCATGTGTGGTTCGACGACCGGTGGATGGTCACTTCCTTGTGTGATGAGTTATTGACAATGTTGTGTGGACTAATTCTTGGCTAAGTATTGCAGGTGCAGGTTGCGGCTTGACTTTTGTTGGTGTAGGTGAAGAACAAGCGCGAAAGGTTGTCGCCGGTGAGGCCTCCAGGTGTGGAGAAGACAAGTTGGCTACGTTTGAGGGATCTGGTGGCCAGCGGGGTCAAGTGCGGGCCGCATGGTAGCATGAACAGCAAGATGAAGTCATGGACGATTTCTTGGTAGAGCCTCAAAACCAAGGTCGAGTCGGGACTACGTGGGAGCCGAGTCATGAGTGGCGATTAGCGGAGGCTACACCGAGTTCGCGGGGTTTCCAGTGGTTCACCAAAAAACCACTGGGTTCCTTGGTTGATCCACAAAGCCAAGACCGAAGAACCGAAGATGGTGCTGCAGCAGCTCCAGACCGGTCCGACCGGTGGGTACCGGTCTGACTGGTGAGGAGCACCGGTCTAACCGGTGTGCGACGACGCAGTCCAGAATCTTCGAAGCAGAGGACACGTGTCGGGATCGCATGGCTTGCGTCGAGTCTAAGCAGGGTGCGGTCGCCGGGCATCCGTCTGATGGAGAAAATCTAAAGACTTCCAAAACCTCCCTTGAGGGGCTTGTATTCCTAGTTATTAAGTAAGGGTATTTTAGACTTTTGGTTGCCTCCATATAACCCATGAGGTGAGAGGATGCAGCCATCTCTTGGAACCCTAGTTCATTTGCTTTCCTATTTTCTCTTCCTATTTTCTTAGGATTTCCATAGGACTAGCTTGAGAGCTTCATGGTGAGATCTTGTGAGAGGGTTGGATGATCGGGCGGCAAGCTAGACCTTGTATGAACCTCCTTGGTATGTTTAGATGATTCGACGTGGTTTCTCAAGGCTTTGTTGTGTTCCCGGTTGTTCTTAGTAGTGATTTTCGGAGCCCTCTCTTGGTGGTTTTCTCGGTGTGTTTTCGGGACCTTGCTCTTGGGAATTTGATGGGGGGAATTCGTGTGAACCCTTCATGGTTATTTTGCCTTTGATTCCCCTCCCAAATCCGTGAGTTAAGGGGCTCTATTTTGGGGTTTTCGGTGTTCTAGGGTTAGAGGAGTTCGTGGCGGGATTTCTTCGACTTTTCTTGATTTGACAAGTTTTGATGGACAAACACTTGGCTATGGACTCCTCATGAGGTGTTCCTACTATCCCCAAAGTCTTGCACAAGTCCGTGGAGTGATTCGGGAGATCAAGGTTTGGATTCTGGGGAGTTGACCCGCGGGTGCTGTTCATCCCGAGCTACCCAGGCTTGACCGGTCTGACCGGTGACCGGCCTAACCAGTGTAGGCCACTTGTGGGATTTTCCTCGGGTGAATTGCTTGATTCGTGTGTCTTTGGGTCGTGGTGCTGTTGGTTAGTTCTTAGTCTGTTTGGAGTTGTTTTGCTAGGCTTTGTGTAGGTTTTTCCTTCCGTGCAGGTTGTGTTTTGGGAGTGTTTTTGTTCCAGGGCCTAGAGAAGTCACTGAGGCTTTCTGGAACACTTGTTGTGCAGCTATTGTAGCCACCGACCTGACCGGCTCTGTCCACCAGTCTGACCCGTGTCACCGGTCTGACCGGCGCAGGCCATCGGTCTGACCGGTGCAGCACAGGCAGCAAGCCATGCAAGTTTTTGCTGTGTGTGTTGGCGTGTTTTGGCTCGAAGGGTTGTTTGTTGGTTCCTAGGTTTAGTAGCACTTCAGTGGCTTCGTGGGCTTGGCCAACTTGAGTAGTAAGTCGGAGACGTGTGTTGGAAACCGTGTCCATCTTGTTGGAGTTCCCATCTCCTTCGGGAAGAATTTTTATCGGCTCCCATTCACCCCCCCCCCCCCCCTCTCTGTTTCACTGTATCGGTCCTTCAATTGGTATCAAAACCGGTTACGGGTCTTGATTGACACTAACCAGTCTAAGATCCAAGGATGGCGTACCAGGAACGGGGTTCGTGTCCTCCACATTTCGATGGCAAAAACTACCAGATGTGGAGTAAGCAGATGGCGGCATTCCTCCGCGGAAAGGGTCAGATCCTTTGGGATGTCATGGTGGACACAGGCTATGTCAAGCCGAGGAACTTCCTTGCTCCAGGATCAAGGGACATGTTTGACACCAACAACAAGGCGGTCTACTACTTGTTTCGTGCTATGTGTCGGCCTTAATTTGATCGGGTGCACACTAAGCACTTGGCTTGTAGAATTTGGACGGTGTTGAAGGAAGCTCATGTTGGGAATGCCTAGGTTTAGGCTCGGATGCATGCGACTTACCGGAGAGAGTACGAGAACTTCACTCATCTCCCTGGCGAGTCCATCGATGCCTTGTTTCAGAGGTTCACAGTGGTTGTGAACAACATGAGGGCCAATGTGGACGTGCTCCCGTACGATGATCATGATAGAGCCGTCAAGCTCTTACACTCGCTGAATCGTATGGTTTGGGGCGGAAAGTTCAAGGCTATTGTGGAGTCGGAGAAGTATGACACTCTAACCATGAACAAGCTGTTCTCGAAGCTCAAGTCGGTTGAGGTGGATAGGGGCATGACAGTCAAGATCGAGGGCCCAACTGACTCTCATAGTCTCGCCCTCATCGGTGGTTCGAAAGGAAAGGCTAACACTAACCCATCCACCAGGATGTTCTCTTTGTTCTCTTTGATGTCTATGCAAGATGAGGAGTTCAACGTGCTTGGAGAGGACGAGCTGGCGCTCCTGACGAGGTGGTTCGAGAGGCTGCACAAGAACCTGGTGAACTCAAGAAGGAACTCGAGGGCGTGTTTCAAGTGCGGCAAGGCCAGACACTTTTTCGCAGAGTGTCGGAAGGCGAACAACCACGACAAGGACAAGTTCATGGACAAGAGGAAGAAGTCCAAGAGGAAGGATCATGGACATGGGAAGAAGGCTCGGTCTTGAGATAAGATGAAAAGATTGAGCGACATCGAGTCCGACTCCGAGGACACGTCTTCAAGCTCGAGTGATGAAGACGAACAGGATGACAAGAAGAAGAAGAAGAAGAAGAAGAAGAAGAAGAAGAAGAAGAAGAAGAAGAAGAAGAAGAAGAAGAAGAAGAAGAAGAAGAAGAAGAAGAAGAAGAAGAAGAAGAAGCAGGAGGAGGAGGAGGAGGAGGAGGAGGAGGAGAACAAGAAGAAGAAGAAGAAGAAGAATAAGAAGAAGAACCTCGGCAAGTATCTCTACGGCCTTTGTGTGACGGGCCTAAGCCTCAAGGACGACTTCTGCGGCATGGCTCGCAGCTCTAACAGCAAGAGAAGCCAGATGGACGCCTCTGACTTGGATTCTGAGGATGAGGTATGTGATGAGTTGTTTTCTTTGCGCATGTGAAGGACCGATAAGGAGACCAGAGAGGGGGGAGTGAATGGGAGCCGATAAAAATTTTTCTCGAGGGAGATTGAAACTCCGACAAGATGAACTCGCTCGGTCGAACCCCCAAAATCACACGCTCCGCACTTCTACCTTCCGTTTGCCAGAACCACGTAGCCACTGGAGTGCTACTGGTCCTAGGAACAAACACTACCAGCAATCTCAACTCACACGCACCCACGACAGCGGAAACAACTCGAAAGCCGGCTGTCCAGAGGGGGGCGGTTAGACCGGGTATATGGGGCGGTTAGACCGCCTCCACCAGGCAACCAAGAAATCCTCCGAAACACCTCTTCAGAGCACCAAAACACACCACGGTTTCACCAACAGAGATCTTTGGTCAGGGCCATGCTAGCTACAAGAGAATCTTGGCGAAAACCAAAACTCCACCCAGGGGCCGAGGGGCGGTTAGACCGGCTACCACGGGCGGTATAACCTCTTGTACTCAGCAACGAACTCCAAACAAGAACTCCTAGCAAACGGCACGAGAACGACCCGAAATTTCACCCAGACACTCCTCTAATCAAGGAGAACAAACTCACAAAGGAAAATCCGGCAAAACAAAACTTTGAACTGGAAACCCCAGGGCGGTTAGACCGCCCCGTCCAGGCAGTTAGACCGCCTCTCCTAGAAAATTAGCCCGCGGGTCAAACCCCAACTTCCTCGCCCCCGATCTCGCGAATCACTCCACGGATTGCAGCAAAACTTTGAGAATAGCTGGGTTACCTATTGGGCAACCTCTACCTCAAAGGAATCGACCCAAATCGCTCACAATCAAGAGGAATCGAAGAAATCGCTTCTCTAGGTCAAGAACTCGCCCAACTCGAAAAACCACCAAATCGAGTCCGATTCAAGGGAGATTTGGGGGCAAAGTCACCAGCCAAAGAGGCACAAGATCCTCATATGTGACACCCACCAAAGACCCCAAGAAATCGTCCTCAAAAACACCACCAGCAAAGAGCTCCGAAAATCAACACAAAGAAGGACGGGAAAACCACCTCGAGGAACAACGCCGAACCATCTATACATACCATGAAGATTCGTACAAGGTCTAGCTTGCCACCCAAAGATCCATCCCTCTCTCTAGATCTCACATGAAGCTCTCAAGCTAGTCCTAGGAAAAACTAGGGAAAATAGAGAACGAAAATGGAAAAACAAATGAGCTAGGGTTCCAAGAGTTGGCTGCCATCCATCTACTCAATGAGTATATATGGAGGCACCCAAAAGACTAAACTACCTTTACTTAACACTAGGGATACAAGCCCCTCAAGGGCGAATTCGGAAGTCTTCAGATTTTCTTCATCGGACGGATGCCCGGCGACCGCAACCTGCTTAGCCTCGACGCAAGCCTTGCGATCCCGACGCGTGTCCTCCGCTTCGAAGCATCTCTGCGCCAGCGACCAAGGCGGTCAGACCGCCCCCCTAGGCGGTTAGACCGGCCTGGGCAATCTGACCGACCCAGGCGGTCTGACTGCCCCTCCTGGGCGGTTGAACCGGCCTGGATGGCCACACCTCCTCGTCGAGTCTTCGGCCACGGTTTTATGGCTCAACGGAGTAACCCAAAGGTTTTCTGGTGAACCACTGCAAACCCCGCGAACTCGGTGTAGCCTCCGCCAATCTCCACTCATGACTCGGCTCCCATGTAGTCCCGGCTCGACCTTGGTTTTGAGGCTCTATCAAGAAACCGTCCACGACTTCATCTTGCTGTTCATGCCACCATGCGGCCCGCACTTGACCCCACTAGCCACTGGGTCCCTGGAATGAAGCCTACTTGTCTTCTCCACACCTGGAGGCCTCACCGACAACGACCTTTCGCGCTTGTTCTTCACCTGCACCAACACGAGTCAAGCCGCAACCTGCACCTACAATACTTAGCCAAGAATTAGTCCACACAACGTTGTCAATCACTCATCACACAAGGAAGCGACCATCCACCGGTCCTTGAACCACACCTGGTCCTCAATCTCCCCCTTGATGAGTGCATTAACAACACCCACATGAAGTAACACAAGAGAAAAGAAAAAGAAAAGAAACAAATAAAAAGAAAACTCAACAAGCGATCGAAAGCCAGAAAGGCGAAGAGCAAGATCACTTGAAGAAGACAAGTCTCGGACCCCTTAGGCAAGGGCAACGGCTCGACACATCCGAGACAAAAACCATGCTCAAACAAAGAGCGCAAACCACCGAACCAAAGCTCGAACACCACAAAGAGCTCCCCCTGCACATATGCAAGCTCCCCCTGAGCCAGAGCACACTCCCCCTGAACAAGTGCAGTAATGCAACACGGGAATGCAACAAAGAGCAAAAAACTGCTCACTCTGCCCAGAGCGGTTAGACCGCCTGCACAGGGCGGTTAGATCGCCAGCACCTGATCTGACCGCCTGGGGGCGGTTAGACCGCCCCAAGAGACAGGCCCTGCACCAAACTTCTCAAAATTTGCCCGAACCAATTGGAATACCTTCCAAACACTTCCAGGTGCCCAAAGCATGCACAAACTTCTCCCCCTTGTTGACAATGCATGAATCAAGGCAAAATGCGAAAAATTTCAGCAAATAGCTTCTCAAATATACAAAATTCATCATAAGGAGCTACACAAGTCCAAACAAGCAAGTTAGATACTCTACAGGTTCGTAATGACCTTAACTACGTGATCACCAAGTTTCACAACCATTGGACAAGGCTAAAAAGGATTTGAGTAATTTTGCGAAAAGTTACTCTCTCATAAGCAAAACCGAAACATGAGCAAAACATGTCAAAATGGCAAAGCCATACAAACTTCATGCTAGGACAGCCATTCTAATCATAAGACCATCACAAACACCCACAAGCACCTCATGTCATGTCAAAGCCACCGAGTCATGTGCCTACTTCTATGTATGAGACTTCTCATTGGTAGGCATCATGCAACGGTTTAGCACCCAAAGCAAATTAATTTCAGCAGATATGACATGGGAGCATATTTTCCAAGCATTTTACATTTCATTTTCAGATTCATAATTGGTACATGAAATGTCTTTGCGACAAAAAGAAACTTATGCCCCTCCACAAGATAAAGCAAGAGAGCTAAACATTCATGATGGCAATGAGCCTTTGGCCCGATATTATCAATAAACTAGCTATCCAACCACAAATTAAGCATAGCAAAGCCACTAAAACATGTCAAGATCATATAAAGGCGTTTACACATGAGTGAGCATATATGTGACATTTTTCAAAAATAGCCATCAACCATGGATCATTCATCAAGATCATCAAGAGCTAAGCCATACTAACCATAGCATACCAAACAAGCTCACAAAGACATATATAACATCTCATGGTGAACAGTGTATATAGGAGAAGCTTTTCCTGTCCAATGCATATGATACAAAATGCATGCAATCTAAGATACAAGGATGCCTATACATCAAGTTACATATGCCATGCCAAATGCAAGAAATGCACAAAGGAAACTATACAAATGCTACAAAGGAGCTCCCACACACACAACTCAAGAAATCAAACACACACCAAGTTCCCCCCGCAAACGAGTGAAAGTTGCTTGATCTAGGGGTTTGGTGAAAATATCGGCTAGTTGGTCATGTGTGGGTACATGGATCAAAGCTATCTTTCCTTTCTCTACGTTGTCTCTCAGAAAATGGTACCTCACTTCTATGTGCTTGGTTTTGGAATGGAGCATTGGGTTCTTTGCAACGCTTATGGCACTGGTGCTATCACATTGAAGTGGGACATGGGTATACTCCTCACCAAAGTCACTCATTGTGTATGAAATCCAAAGGAGCTGAGAGCAACAACTAGCAGCGGTAACATACTCTGCCTCGGTAGTGGATTGTGCAACACTTGACTGTTTGCGAGAAGACCAAGACACCAAAGAAGAACCCAAAAACTGGCAAGTCCCAAAAGTGGACTTTGTCGGTGTTTTAGACCGGCAACCTACTACGGGGAGTACCCGAAGTAGATGAATGTGACTCGTCGAGATCGGTAACTCGAAGGAAGAGACACGTGGCACACAATTTAGACAGGTTCGGGCCGCGAGGTGCGTAATACCCTACGTCCTGTATGCTGCGTAGCTCTGGATTGATAGGGCACGATTACAAGATGGTGCAATAGTGCGCCGTGGGTTGTATGAGATGAGATTGGATGAAGGGATCGGTCCCTGCCTCGCCTTATATAGTCCGGGAGGCAGGGTTACAAGTCGGAGTAGGAAGAGAGTACTAGTCGAGTACGTCTAGGAGTCCTCTGCACAGTGCGGAACATGTACAGCTTCCTAACCGAGTACTACTCCTGTGTAGTCCTTGTGCTCCACGCCTTCAGATGCCGTGTAGCGCAAGCCGGTAGTCCCGGGGGTCCACCGAGTAGTCGGTCCCGGTACCCACCGAGGTAGTGGGCCCGGGGAGGTCCATACGACAAGCCCCCGAGTACTTTGTAGTCGAGAAGGATAGCTTCAAGTAGTCTTGACGGCCTTAACGAGTAGTCCTCAAGCGTCCCTGAGTGCTACAAGTCAAAAGTCCTCAAGACTAGTCGAAGCATCCCGAGGCTGGAATGTACTCCAGCTGATGTTTGAGCAATCTTGAAGTCTTCTCGAGTAGTCCCAAGCGTCCTTGAAATCTGCCTTCGAAGGTCTTCAAGAAATGCCTGTCTTGTCTTGAAGCCGGAGCCGTCATGGAGGTACGATTTGCAGAACCGCACTCCACATGGAGTAGCCCCCGAGCCACGAGCCGCGGGCTCTGGCTGAGGATCTATCCGAAGTCTTGGCAAGAAAATCCCGAAAAATCCGGAGAGAAAAAACCGAAGGACACGTGGCACGGAGCCCCCGAGCCTTGAGTCGAGTACTTCCTCTCAAATTGAAGGGTCTTCTTGAAGAATGTGTCCTGAGATGCTCTTGAGACTAGCCGCTTCCCAGGTAGTCGAGTAGAAGTAGTCGAGCCCCCGAGGTGAGGCGCGTCGACTAGTAGAATACGAAGAGTCACGCGCAGCCGCTGAGTCAGCCGCGCGTGGACTTATCCAGCCGCCCGTTGCGGAGGCGATTTGGCTTATAAATATGAGCCAAAACCTTTAGGGTTTTTCACCCAAGTGAACCGCAGTCATCTCCACTTGAATCTTGAAGTAGATCCACTCCAGCGCCTGCTGCTGCCGTAGTAGATCCGAGCGCATCGCCACCCGAAGCCTTTAGGGTAGCCCCCGAGCGGATGCGAGTGAAAACTCCTTGCACTTGGAGAATGAAGCCGTCGCCGTCGAAGACGTCCAAGGCCGGCGGGAAGAAGAGGAGCCGCGCGAGAGGCCGCCGCGGCCGCCACGGAGCGGCGCCCCCCCCCGCCACCGCGCGCTGATCCAAGCCGCGAGTGGAAGAAATCGAAGGTCAAGACGGAGGACCTGCTGACCCTATTGAACAGCGGGTTCATCAGGGAGAAGGAAATCGACATGTGGAGATCCGCCGCAGGAGATCCTTATCCGATGGAGAAAGCCAAAGACGAGATCCCAATGTTCTCGCGCTTCGTGGAGCGCGGTCTTGCGTTCCCAGCAAGCGACTTCTTCAAGGGGCTGCTCAGGTACTACGGCATCGAGTACCTCAACCTGAACCCCAACGGCATCTTCCATACGTCTGTCTTCGTCCACTTCTGCGAAGCCTTCCTAGGAATCAAGCCGCACTGGGTGCTCTTCCGGAAGTTCTTCCGCGTCAAGCCGCAGCCTAGCGCCTCCAACCCCAGAGTAGTCGGAGGGGCCGGAATCCAGCTGAGGGAGGACGCCGCGGAGCAGTACCTGGCGTACAAGCTCGTGGACTCCAACACCGACTGGAAGACGAGATGGTTCTACATCACGAACCACCATCCTGAACTGCCGAAACCGAGCGGACGGCAGCCCAGGCACCGAGATTGGTGGAACACGGAGCCCACCATGCAAGAGGGGATCCAGCTCCCCGAGCTGCTAGCACGCATCAAGACTCTCAAGGATGCGGGACTGAGGGCCGAGCACGTGGCCTTCAGTTTCATGAAGCGCAGGATCCAGCCGCTGATGGCGTGGGATACGATGGGCATCGAGTACACCGGCGACGACGACACATCGCGGATGCCAGGGGGCGAGCTGGACGACAACGACATCGTCGAAAGGTTGACGAGGATCTTCAAGGACATGCCGCCGTACACGGCGTGTCCGGTCGAGGAGTACTCCGCCGCGCGCCCGCCCAACGAGGTGAGTAGTCGTACCCCCCTCGTTGAGTAATGAGTACTCGTAGTGAAGTTGCTGACGCCTTGTGTTTTTGCGCAGGATGATGTGAAGCGGTTCGTCTCCGAGCCGCAGCCGCCACCGAGCGGGATCGAGATCCCAGCGGAGGGGAAGATGAAGGAGCGCCGCGAAGTCGGTGAAGGCGACGACACCGTCATCGTGGAAGATACCTCCGACGACGACGACGAAGACGAAGAAACGTTGCAGGACCGCTTCCAGTTGCGGTCGAGGTTTAGCCGTCCGGGCTTGCCTCATGTGCCACTTGTTCAAGACCCTCCGGCTAGCCTGGAGGCTAGCCTTACTGCGCCGCCACGGAAGCCGCGCAACCCCGCCAAGAAGCGGGTGGCGAAGAAGATGAAGATCTCAGAGACCACGCCTCCGGAGGTAAGTCATCTTGAGCAGAGTAGTCGATTACCCGCTGTTCGAGTACATTGCTGACGAGTAGTCTTCCTTTGTGTGCGGGGAGGTGCCGCCGGCGAGCCGTCGAAGAGGGCGACGAGGGCGTGTGGGACACGGTGGGGGAACCGGGCCGGAAGCCGAAGTCCGGCCCCCCACCGTCGAGGAACTCCGGCGCGGTGGAGCGCCGGCCCCTCGCTCCCGCGAGTAGAGGACCCGTGGCCGCCACCGTTGGAAAGGTGGTGACCCCTGGAGCGGAAGGTGAAGGTGCGCCGGCCGCCGCCGCCGTGGAGGAGGCAGTAGTCGGAGAGGCGGAGGAGGAGGCGCCCGCCGAGGGTGGACTGGTTGATATTGCCAGCATCCTCGGTGCCCCGGCCGTGACCATCGTCCGGTCGAGCTTGTAAGTACCATGCCTTTACGAGTAGTACTAGCTGCAGTAGTCGATGATTGCCTGACGACCTTCTGTGAACACTTCTGCAGAAAATCCACAGATCTAAGCTGGGATGGAGACGAGCCCTCATCGGCAGTGGCAGAGGAAACTGCGCCGCCCGTCGAGGAGGCCGCTCCCGAAGCCCAAACCACGACCGAGCCCCCGGCTACCGAAGCGCCGCTGCCGGAGGCAGTCGTAGACGAAGGTGAGTACCCTTCTTGAAGCCGTAGAACTCCAGGACGAGTAGTCGTAGGCACTGATGCGCGTATCGTTTGTTAGCAGGCGCTGAAGGAGGTGATATCCCTGCAGGGGTGCCCATGCAGGAGTTGACACCAGAGGCCCCGGAGGCTGCGGAAGGAGCCCCCGAGCCCGTGGGGGAGGTCATGGAGAAGACCGCCGGGGGAGAGGCGGGCACCACGTCGCCAGAGATTGCTCTGGAGGTGGCTGTCCGCTCCCCTGAGATCCAAGACGCGGAGCCTATCCGCTCAGCGCCGATGACAGAGGCTACGTTGAGTAGCCGCGGCGGGATTGAACTTCTGGCCGACGATCTCGTCGAGCCGGCGACGGTGGCCCAGCACCTGGAGGCGATCCGGCGAGCCGAACAGTGGATGAAGGTACGTAGCTGTAGCCTCCCGAGTAGTCAATCCTTTTGCCGTTGAGTACTCTTCTTGACTTGAGCTTGTCTTGTGCAGGACGTCGCGGAGCGATCCCGCGAGAAGTCGAACATGCTGCAAGGTTACGGCGACACCGTGCTCCGAGCAGAGGCCCTGGAAGAGCAGCTCGTGAAGTCGCGGAAACACGCGGCCGCCATGCAGTCGAAACTCGACGCCGCCTTCGCCAAGTACCACAACGACGTGATGGATTTGCAGGCGAAGGGCGACGAGTTGGTGCGGAAGAACAAAGGCCTCCGCAACAAGAATAAAGGTATGTCCCTTGACTTGTCGGGTACTTGTTGGAAGTCGTCAAGCTCTGACCCGTTGTTGTGTTTCCATGTTGCAGAACTCGAAGGCCAGGTGGAGCAGCTGAAGGCCTCGGGGGTCAGCATGAAGAACCTCTTCTACCGGGAGCAAGAAGCCCGCCAGGTACTTGAGCTCGACTACAAGGAGCTCGCCTTCGAGTGCGAGAAGCACATGGAGCTGCGGATTGCCTCTGACAGAGATCTCGTCAACTGCTACAAATCTTTGCGAGAAGTTGAATGAAGATTGCGAGGCGCTCGGGCCCCGTCGAAGGACCTTGAAGAGGTCTGCTCTCCCGATCGCGAGGCTTCGGTGCCGCACCGGGCGGCCCCAAGATCGCCCCTCGGCGGATCGACTTCGTGAAGCACCAAGCCGGGGCCGGCCGCCTACGTCAAGCACATGGCCAAGTCAATCCCGAAGCAAGTACTGGCCTTCATGAAGTCGTACTTCCCGAAGGCTCCAGTGGAGGTGGTCGCCGGCGGGGTAGCCGCCAACTGCTCGGATGAGCGATGCGCGAGCCGGCTGGAGCGAGATGGCTCCCATCGCGGAGCAGGTAGCCGAAAAGCTGAACCTCCAGTAGCCCTGCATAGATAGCTAGTAGCCATGGTTGTACAAAGAACACTTGTAATGAATTATTCATGTATCAATGAAATGAAATTTTCCAGCAATGAGTACTCGTAACCGCGATCTCGGAGTGCGGAGCGCCCATCGTGGAGTAAGTGTGAGTAGTAGTACTCGGCTTTAGTAGTCCCGTCGTAGGGAGCAGAACAGTAAACAAGTTGATGAACAATCAAACTTTATTACTGAAGAAGTACACCTGGGTGGCCAGGGCCGTAGTTACAAGTAGTCGCCTAGACCCGGAGGCCGCTTACAGCTAAGTAGCGCTGGAGCGGGTAGCCGCTTGCAGCAAGTGATCCGTAGGTAGCCGTGTAGGCTGGATCGCAGATCCGTAGGTAGCCGTGCGGGGCTGGATCTTGGAGTGTGGTCTCTTGGTAGACCGCCGCTAGAGTCCTTGACGCTCGTCGCGGCCCGGGGTCCGTAGGTAGCCGCACGGGGCCGGACCCGGAGGAGAGTAGTCCGAAGACCGGAGCCGGGACCGGAGGGGTCGCTTGCGGCAAGGGGGTGCGATGTAGTCGTGTAGACTTGAACCCCGCAGTAGTCGAGTAGACTAGGCGTAGAATCGACAGAGTTGGTCGACGTTCCACGAGTTGTTGACGTCTTCGCCTTCAAGTGTTTGGAGGCGGTAGGAGCCCGGCCCGGTCACCTTAGCCACGGTGAAGGGGCCTTCCCAGGGGGAGCTGAGCTTGTGAAGTCCTTCCATGTTCTGAATACGGTGGAGGACAAGATCTCCAACGTTGAAGGAGCGTTCCTTGACGTTGCGATCATGGTAGCGTCGGATACCCTCCAGGTACCTTGCTGATTGGACAAGGGCGGCGCAGCGAGCTTCTTCGAGGCTGTCGATATCAACTCGTCTCGTCGTCTTCCGAGACGCCTTCGTCGTAGTGCTCCACCGCCGGCGAGTTCCATATGACGTCGGCGGGGAGGATGGCTTCGGAGCCGTAGACCGGGAAGTAGGGGGATTCCCCGTTGGCTTGGATGGTTGAGTCCGCGGCCCCCGAGTGCGTTGGGTAGTTCCTTGATCCACTTGCCCCCTTTGGAGTTAGCGGCGTCGTGTAGCCGCTTCTTGAGGGCGTCGAGCACCATCCCATTGGCGCGCTCGACTTGTCCGTTGGCCCGTGGATGGGCAGGCGAGACGTATCCGACGTCGATCCCGCCGTTCTCGCGGTACTCCCCGGGCGGTGGTTGTTGAAGTTGGACCCCAGGTCTGTGATGATGCGGTGGGGTAGCCCGTAGCGGTGTACGAGTTCATCCAGGAAGTCGAGTACTCTGTCAGCCTTGGGGCACGTGACCGGCTTGACCTCGATCCACTAGGTGAACTTGTCGATAGCCACCGGTACCACTCGTTGAATCCTCCCAGCGCGGTTGGTAGTGGCCCAATCATGTCGAGCCCCCGGCGGGCAAAGGGCCGGGTTGGCGGTATGGTGACTAGCTTGTAGGCCGGGACGTGTTCTTTGCTTGGCGAAGAACGGCATCCTTGGCACCTTCGACGAGTTCTTCGGCATCGCCCGGGGCGCCGGGGGCCGGTAGAAAGCTCGCCGAAAGGCCTTGCCGACCGGCGTGCGTGAGGACGCGTGGTTGCCGCGAACGCCCTTGTGGATCTCCTCCAAGATGTCCTTGCCTTCTTCGCGAGGGACGCACTTCATGAGTACTCCGAGAAGATGCGCCCCGCTTGTAAAGCTTGTCTCCGACGAGGACGTAAGACTTGGCGCGGCGGACGAGTTGTTCGAGGCTGCGTTCTTGTCGGAGGGGACCTTCGCTCACCGAGGTAGTCGATGAAGGGTTGCCTCCGGTCCACGTCGATCATCATGACCTCCCCGCCCGGCCTGGTGGATGAGCCGGTACGGTGGTTGGTGGCGCCGGCTCCGGGATGGATGGCGCGTGAAGCTCATGGACGAAGACGCCGCGGGTACTTGGGCGCGGGTGGATCCAAGCTTTGAGAGGACGTCCGCCGCAACGTTGTTGTCGCGGACGATGTGATGGAACTCGAGACCATAGAATTTGTTCTCGAGCTTGCGGACTTCTAGGCGATGGCGTCCATGTTCTCCTTGTTGCGGTCCCGGGACTTGTTGACTTGGTTGATGACCACCGCGGAGTCGCCGTAGACTAGTAGCCGCTTGATGCCAAGTGAAGCCGCGAGGCGGAGCCCGTGTAGGAGAGCTTCGTACTCGGCTTCGTTGTTTGAGACCTTCCGGAAGATGCGCATGACGTATTTGAGTTGTTCGCCCGTTGGAGAGATCGGGGAGCACCCCTGCGCCCTGCGCCCTCGAGGTTGAGTGAGCCATCAAAGTACATCACCCAATGCTCGGTCGCACGGTGGGAGTAGGTAGCTGGTTCTCCCGCCACTCTGCCATGAAGTCGACTAGTGCCTGCGACTTGATGGCTGTGCGTGGCTTGAAGTCGATGGTGAGGGCGCCGAGCTCGACGACCCACTTGGAGATTCTTCCGGTGGCGTCTTGGTTCCTCAGGATGTCGCCGAGCGGGTAGTCGGTGACAACGGAGACCGAGTACTCCTGGAAGTAGTGTCGTAGCTTCCGCGAGGTGATGAGTAGAGCGTACAGGAGCTTCGCACGGCCGGGTAGCGAGCCTTGGACTCGATAGAACCTCGGCCGACGAAGTAGGCGGGGCGGCCCCGGACCGGATAGGCGTGGCCGTCTTCCTCGCCGCTCGACAACGATGGCGCATCGACCACGTGTGTAGTCGCAGCTAGGTAGAGCAGTAGCTGCTCGCCCTTGTGAGGAGCCGTGAGGATTGGCGGCTTTGACAGGAAGTCCTTGAGCTGGGCAAGGGCTTGATTCACCTCTGGAGTCCACACGAACTTCTCATGATGCTTGAGTAGTTTGAAGAAGGGGAGGCCCCGTTCTCCTAGCCTCGAGATGAATCTGTTCAATGCCACCATGCACCCCGTCAGCTTCTGGACGTCTTTGATGCTCGTGGGAGCTTTCATGCTGGTGATGGCGGAGATCTTCTCGGGGTTGGCTTCGATGCCGCGGCCGGGCCGATGATGAAGCCGAGTAGTTTACCCGAAGGGACGCCGAAGACGCACTTGTTCGGGTTGAGCTTCCGGCGGTACTCGCGTAGCGATGCGAAGGTCTCTTCAAGGTCGTCGATGAGGGTACGGAGTCCCCGGTTTTGACAACCACGTCGTCCACGTAGGCCTCGACGTTCTTGTTGAGTTGTCGCTTGAAGCGAGCTCGGATGGCCCGTTGGTAGGTAGCGCCGGCGTTCTTCAACCCGAATGACATGGTCGTGTAGCAATGACGCGCCAAACGGGGTGATGAACGCGGTCTTCTCCTGGTCTTCCTCCTTGATTGCAATGCGGTGGTACCGGAGTAGCGATCGAGGAAGCGGAGCGCGGTCGCGGCCCCGCCGTGGAGTCGATGACTTGATCAATCCACGGCAACCCGAAGGGGTCCTTGGGGCAGTGCTTGTTTAGGTCGGTGTAGTCGACGCACATCCTCCACTCGTTCGAGTTCTTCTTGCAGACGAGGACGGGGTTGGCGAGCCACTCAGGATGGAAGACTTCTCGGATGAAGCCAGCTGCGAGTAGCTTGGCGAGCTCCTTCTTGATGGCGTCCCGTCTGTCGTCGGCAAAACGTCGGAGGTGTTGTCGCTTGGGGGTGGCCTTTGGATCGACGTTGAGGCGGTGCTCAATCGGCTCCCCGGGCACTCCCGGCATGTCCGTCGGCTTCCACGCGAAGATGTCGCGGTTAGCCCGAAGGAAGCCGATGAGCGCGTCTTCCTATTTGGGGTCGAGGCCGGCCCCGATGGTAGTGGTCTTCTTTGCGGGGTCGCCTGTTCCAAGGTCGACCGTCCTGACGAGTACCTCCTCAGGTGGCTGAGGCTTGTTGGTGCTGTCAGACTTCTCTGGGATGTCGAGTTTGCTCGTAGCGAGCTTCTTCGACGCGGCGTAGACCTCCATCATTGCGTTGGGTACTTGGTTCGTAGAGGCGATCACCACGGCCTCTGTATCGCGATCGTGGGAGATCTTCAAGTCCCCTTGGAGGGAGAGTACGCCGGGCCGGACTTGGCATCTTGAGTACCAAGTAGGTGTAGTGGGGCACCGCCATGAACTTGGCGATGGCCGGTCTGCCGAGGATGGCGTGGTAGGAAGTCTCGAAATCCGCGACCTCGAACTTGATGTACTCAGTGCGGTAATTATCCCGAGACGCCCCGAAGGTAACTGGCAGTACCACTGAGCCCAGTGGGATAGCCGCGTTGCCTGGCACGATTCCGTAGAAAGGCACGCTGCCCTTGGTGAGCATGGGGGTGACGTCGAGGTTCATTTTCTTCAAGGTTTTGGTGAAGAGGACGTTGAGTCCGCTTCCACCGTCGATGAGCACCTTGTTGAGCTTGGAACCCGCCACGGTTGGCTTCAGGACGAGGGGGAACCGTCCTGGTTCGGAGAAGCTGGTCCATTGGTCCGCGCGGGAGAAGGTGATGGGTACCTCCGACCACCTGAGAGGGGGTCGGGACCGCCGGTTCAATGGACATCACTTCACGACGGGTAGCCTTCGCTCCCGCCTTGCAGGGTAGTCCGCCGAAGAGGACGTTGACGGTCTTCTCGGGTTCTTGGAAGTCGTTGTCGTCGCCGTCCTTCTTCTTGCCCTTTTGGTCGTGAGGGTGCGGTGGCTCCGGCGTATCCTTGAGTGCGTGCCTGAGCTGGTAGCACTGCTCGGTAGTGTGATTGCCGTTTGGATGCCACGGGCACTTCTCCTTCAGCAGGTCCTTGAACCCGCCAGAATTCTTCTTCGAGTTCCCTTTCGGAGGGCGCTGGATAGCCGCGACGGTGTTGTCTGGCTTGCGCTTGCGGTTGGAACCCGAGTAGTAGTTGTTGTTGTTGTTGTTGTTGTTGCGGCCGCCTTGGTTTGTATTCTTTGCCGCGCCGCCGCCGCCCGGTTCTCGCTTGGACTTGCCGCGGATGGCGTCGTACTTGGCGTTGGCCTTGTCCTCTTCATCCGCCCGGGACGTGATCATGTCCTTGAGGTGAGGGATGGACCTGGGGCGGCGACGGCCGAAGTCCTCGAAGGTGCGGCGATGGTAGAGGCCGTCTCCGGAAGAGGTCGATGACCTCCTTGTCGGTGACGTCGACGACGGTAGCGCGCTTGTCGAAAAAGCGGCGCATGTATTTGCGGAGGGTCTCGCCTTGTTCTCGTTTGATCATGGCCGTGTCCATGCGAGTACCCGAACGGCCCATGGCGCCCGCGAAGTTGCTCGTGAGCTGCTCCTTCGGTCGGTCCCACTTGTCGATCGAGTGCTTGTCCGGCGACTCGAGCCATGTGAGTGGAGCTTGGTCCGGACGAGAAGGGGAAGTAGAGGCATTTGGTGTCGGCCGTTGCCGCCGCCGTTCTCGATGGAGAGGGCGTAGCATCGGAGCCACTGGATGGGATCCTGCTTCGCGTCGTACTTGGTGATCCCCAAAGGCTTGAACTTGTCGGGGAGGAGCAGGTTGCGAAGCCGGGGTGAGAAGGCGGGGAAGCCGTCGCCTTCAGCAGCGGTGGTCGACTTCTTCCGCCGCAACTCCTCGATCTTCTGGCGAGCATCGTACCCACCATGAGAGGCGCCGGAGGCGTGGCTGTTCGCGTGGCTACGGCCGCCGCGGCTGCCGCCGCCTCCGGCTCTCTGTTGGCCCCGTGGTTGGAGCCGCCGCCGTCGGCCGCCGCCGCCGTCGGGGTCGTTGCCGCCGCCACCGGCCGGGCGCGGTGGGGAACGACCTCTCGGTTGCCTTGGTCTGCGCCGTGAAGGTCCGCCGGCGTTGGAGCGGCGGCGGTTTGGATCCGGCCGGGAGGTCGGCTCGAGTACGGTTGGGGCCGGGGGTCGGCGGCTGCGACTAGTAGCTTCATTGTCGCGGGGTTTGGCTGGGAGAGGTTGGTTGACTCTGTTGTCGACCTGCATGAAGTAGGCGTCTTCAGCGAGCTTGGTGATGACCTCTCCAGCGCGTATGCCCTGAGCCTGGCGTGCGATCGCTGTGATCGACATGAGGCACTGCTCAGGGGTGGTGTGTACTCTGCTCTCGACCGCCTCGAGAGCTTCTGCAAGGTTGCAGATGGGAAGGTTGTCTCTGAGCCGCCGGCGCCGTTCGCTACGCTTCCTGTTGCGTTCGCGTTGGGCATCCCTGTTGGCAGCAGTCTCGTGTGCAGGTGCATTGGCAGACAGCTCGTCTGCGTAGATGTCCTCCGGTGCACTGTCTTCGGCCGTGCACGAGGGTCTCGGAGTTTCGCCGGCAGCCATGAAGACTTGGCGATCAGGGGTACCCAAGCTGGACTCAGAGGGCGCCACCTCAGTTGGTGTGTTTGAGTCAGCCTGGGCCAGTGGTGTTCCCTCCTGGAACGGCAGTGAGTCGATGTAGGCGATGTAGCGTGATTCCTTTGCCAGGTCAGCAGGCTTCGGTCTGGCCAGTAGACGTATCTTCCGGCCTGCGTCGATCTTATAACCAGCCCAGAGGCTGGTCCTGACAAGGGAAGCTCAGTGGAGTCATCTTCGAACTCGGGCTCCTCAGGGTCCGACCCGAAGTCGAACTCGTAATCCAGGTTTGAGTAGAACTCGGAGAGAGGGCTGGAGTCTGAGATGTGGTCGGGGACGGCGTCAGAGTCCGAGTTGTACTCGGATACGGGCTCCTTGCCGGCCCGGTGTGGAGTAGGAGCCTCCGTGCGGGCCCGGCTGGGGACGCGGGGGCCACGCGCGGAGTCTTTGGCGTGGTGAAGGGGCCGCTGCGATGGCTGAGCAGCCGGCTCGCATGCGATGGCCCATGGCGACGTCGGGTTCGAGTTGGAGACGGACTCGAGCTCGAAGTCCGCGTGGATGTTGGAGAGCGAAATTTCGCCGAACTTGCGGCGAGTTCGCCCGTGACAACTTCGGGAAGCGTCACAAGGCCGTCCTCGAGTCGGGCCATGATCGGGCGGCGGGAAGGAGCCCGCGCCATCGGCGGTGCGGACCCGGGCGCCGAAGACGAAGGTGTCGCCGCGGTTGAAGGCGACGCTTGGCTTGATGTGAACGGAAGCCGTCGAGTTCGCCATGTGATCTCGGGCGAGAGCCCCTACCCGGCGCGCCGGTGTCGGTGTTTTAGACCGGCAACCTACTACGGGGAGTACCCGAAGTAGATGAATGTGACTCGCCGAGATCGGTAACTCGAAGGAAGAGACACGTGGCACACAATTTAGACGAGGTTCGGGCCGCGAGGTGCGTAATACCCTACGTCCCGTATGCCTTGCGTAGCTACGGATTGATAGGGCACGATTACAAGATGGTGCAATAGTGCGCCGTGGGTTGTATGAGATGAGATTGGATGAAGGGATCGGTCCCTCGCCTCGCCTTATATAGTCGGGAGGCGGGGTTACAAGTCGGAGTAGGAAGAGAGTACTAGTCGAGTACGTCTAGGAGTCCTCTGCACAGAGCGGAACATGTACAGCTTCCTAACCGAGTACTACTCCTGTGTAGTCCTTGTGCTCCACGCCTTCAGATGCCGTGTAGCACAAGCCGGGTAGTCCCAGGGGCCCACCGAGTAGTCGGTCCTGGTACCCACCGAGGTAGTGGGCCCAGGGAGGTCCATACGACAGACTTCCTATCCAACCGACACCCGGCAAAATCCGCGTCTGAAAAACCATGAAGCGCCAAAGAAGAGAACGCGGAATACCAAAGGCCGAAGTCGGGTGTCACACCTGTTTTTCCAAAGAAAACCAAGTGCAAGCCTATATGCATGCCAGGATCAATTTTCATGCATATAGTTGACATAAGTGAATAACAGAAACAATATCACGTAAGAAAAAGGGAGATTATCAGAGATTTACGCTTAATCTTGGAAACGGAGACACCAAACTCCACAAGCAGTCGACTGGGGGTTGCGTACGCCTAGAACTCCACAACATCTTCACGAGACTTCAGAGTAGCTTCCTCCTTCTGAGCAACATCCTTTATAGCAAGGGTGAGCACTTGTCGTACTCAGCAAGTGTGGGGAAAGATATGAATGCAAAGGCTTTATAGTGGACTGGGCTATAAGCATTTAAGCAATTTTAGTTGGTCAAGTTTTATTAGCACCTGCTTACTAATAAAGTATAAGTTTATACCAACCCACAATTAAGCATAAAGATAAGAGATACACCATGAGCACATGGCAAGCATAACCATAACACATATTACAATTTAAGTCCATCTTCAAGTTCAATTAATCATGTGAGGGTCCAGGCCACTCTTGACCGTGAGCACGGCTAATCGATTAGTTTTACACTCTGCAGAGGTTGTACACTTTCACCACAAGCAGCGTAAAAGCTCCGAAGAACTTTGGACCCAACCATGCGATGCCGGCCAAGCACCATACCACACTACCGAGGTGTGGTTGCATAGGGACGCTACATGGCCTTTACAAAGGTTCTCCAACAAGTTGTGACCCACAAGGTCCGGATCAGTTAGCAAGGTATAAAGTCCCCTAGCAGGTCGATACCCCACCATAAAAAGAATAACTCACCCAACCCCCTGCTAGAGCGAGTCCATACCCCGCAGTACCGCCGATCCCTTGTCCTTATCAGGTAAGATCACCCCAAGTTAAAGTTCCTAATTATTCAACCAAGACCATTGCCCATTAGTTCTTGTGGTTGTACTGTTTCCCTGGGTGGTTCTCCATGTTCCGATTAAACATATGGTCTTGTATATTAAACATCACATAAAGGAACATAGAGCATAAAATGATAACCATGTTGATTAACACCAACCCAGTTGAGCAAACTAAGCAACATCTACCATCAATATTAATTAAGAACCAGGTTCAAGATAACAGTCAAATGAGGCTAGTCATCCTTAATAGGAACCCATCAAAATTAATGCAAAGCATGCAATAGTGATTAATAAAGTTATTGGGACAAAAGATCAAGGACACACTTGCCTTTAACCAGAGTAGTTGCTCAGATTGTCTTCACCTTCACACTCTTCCCAGTTCTCGAACCACGTTCATTCTACTCGCATCAATCATCGAACACAAAACATGCAAAGCAAATGCACGAGTACAACTAAGAACAATACATCAATCAAATCAAAGCTTTAAAAGAACGCACTAAAGGATAGGCTTGATTGGGTGGATCACTAAAGAACAGAAAGTGTGCTTGGAAGAGAAAGGCTTGGTTAGCTTTAAAGAGATGATGGCGGAAGATTGAGCAAGGACCGGAAAGATCATACTGAGATAGAGCTTGATCCTATTGGTTACGCAAGCGCAAGAAACGCTGAAACTGAACTAAGCTTGAGACTATCGTGAGATCATTATCAAACAACAAGAGACTACGCTTGGCATATTTTAATTGAGAAATCATGTGAAAGAATATTTTAGAGAAATACTCTATGTTACCATTAAACAAGTTACATTTAATTAAAGAAATCGCGATAAACCTAATCATATTTTATTTATAACATTTTAGTAGAAGTTATGTGAAGTTAACAATTACTTTAGAAAGATAAAGCAAGCATAAGACATCTAGGCGAGCAACTTTATGTCACGCGTTCAACTAAACAAATTTTAATATTGAAAAGGCATTTATGCTGTCATTAGGCATATTACTTTATTAAGAAAACCGATGTTTAACTCTAACATCTTTTATTTAGAAAAACTAGTTATGAATAGGGATTAACCAATTACATTATGATTAAAGAAAACCGGATTAGAACCTAATCACTTTTTATTTATAAAAGCATTGGAATAAGAATTAGTCAAGATTAACATGTGGTTTTAGTGTTAAAACAAGTAACAGGTGATACACATGCTAACGTATAAGTTAAGGTGAAACAAACGAGAACGGTAGCAACGAACTATAGCGCATAAGAAATCTTAGGCTAAGATCTAGGAAGACTAGTCTATAAAGAGAACTCAGAATGAAGAAAGAATAGCTAGATGACAGACACTGATTCTTAGAAAGATAGCTGCACAAGTTTGGATCAAAGAACTGAAAGAGTATAGTTGTCTTACATAAAAGACAATTACGATAGGATGGCATATACTCGGATTGGAAAGATCTGGAGCTTGAAAGAAGGCTAGCTCTACAACAGAGACACCGAGACGAGCTTGAGCTAACACTAGAAAGATTCAGAGCTTCAGATAGACTTGATCAAGAGAGATACTGAGGTAAAGAACGTCTAACAATTGATTTGCACATATGAGAGAGCAAGACTATAAGCTTAGGTTTATTTTAGTTAACAAAATATATGTAAGGATATTTCATAAATAAAATACCCCATGTTGGAATTAAAGTAAATTAAACTTTATTTGCAAAACCGGTGTAAAGAACTAGTCAATTTTTATTTATAAAGATTTATATATTGATTAAACCGATTAAACATTTAATTTAGAAAAACTAAACTATATGAACAATCTAAACGGAACTTTGTAATTCAAGTGGATCATATTATTATTAAAACATTATGGTATTGGCATTAATCATATTAACATTTATGATAAAAGCCAATGTAAAAGCCTAATCCAATTTTAATTAGAAAAGATGAATTAACTATTAAACAAATTAACATTTGATTTATGAAAACCGAGATAAAGATCTACTTAGATTTTATTTGCAAAATCATGTGAGAGAAACATTAATCAAATTAAATTTTATTATTAAAAACGGTGTATAGATCTATATTGTTTTTTTATAAAAGGCATGCATAACTAGACATTAATCAAAATTATTATTAATTTTATTTTCAGAAAACAAAACATGGTGAAAACACTCTGCTAACGCGTGCTTTACATCATTATGGACCTGACGCAATTTGAACGGATGAAATCGGAGCTAAAACAAGAAAGATATGGCTCTTTAAAGATCTGAGGGCCTAGATGCGAAGATTGGAAACTTCCAGGGACTTTACTACGAAAACCCAGGTGCATATACATAATTATGTGTATGAACTCAGGGATTCACTTGCAAGATCTTTAGGCGGGTTTATGTGTGAGGGGGGAATCTTTTCAGGGGGTTTTATGGAAAATTGCCAAGACTCAGATCTAGATCTAGGGGTTACCAAAAAGGATAAGGGTCTAAGTGCAAAATCTCCACTTCATCTTCTTCCTTAGAACGAACAGAGGACAGGGGAGGGGCGGTGGCCGATCCGGCCAAATCACCGGCGTCTCGGCGGCTAGGGGCTCGATTGATGCTAGGAATCGGAAGCGAAGAGGGAGGAGAGCACGTGCAACTGCTTACCCTCGGCGGGAGTCGGCGGCAGCGGCCAGGAATTGGAGTCAACGCCGGCGGTTCTTTTTGCGAGCTCGCCGGCTCGGCAGGGAGGCGGTCCGGCGCTGCTCCGGTGATGCCGGCGCGGCCGCAGGGCGGGTCGCGGGTGGCGGCGTCTTCTCGGCGCGAGAACGGTGGCGCGGGCGGCTCTGCGCGGAGCGCGAAGCGGGAAGACGGCGGCGCGGCTTGCACGGCCGGCGGCGGTGCAAGGCGGCTCCCCCGGCGGCGGTCGGCGCGGTCTCGCGCAGTAGGGAGGCGGGCTAGGGCGAGGCGCGCGAGTTAAAATAGGGCGCGAGCTTACCGGTGCTCGGCACGGACGTCCGAGCGTGGGGACGCCGGGACTCGGCGGAGTCCCGGCGGCGGCCGGCGCGGATGGGCCTCGATGGGCTCGCGGGGGCTGCGGCAGGGCCGGGCTCGCGATGCGGGCTGGAGCGGGTTGAAAGGAAGTCAAGAGGTGGGCTGGTGAGGGAGTCAAGGGAGGCCGAGCAGACTTAGGTAGCTGGGCCGTGGATAAGAGTAGATGGGCTGCGGTTTGGGCCAGCTGGGCTGCGGCCTGTAAAGCGGCAGCGGACCGGCGGAAAAGGTGAGGGGCGTCGGCGGACTTCAGAAACTTGGGCCGCAAGCATCTGTGGGCCGAAAAAGGAAAGAAGAAAGGAAATTCCTTTTTATTTTCAGAAAGCATTTTCGTGGACAACAAAATAATCTAGAACTAGCTAGATAATTCCTTAGAGCCACGAAAAATATTCTGAAAATCCCAAAAATTTCAGGAAGATTCAGAAAGCTAGATTAAGACATGAACAATCCAAATAAATTATTCGGAGCTCATGAAAAAGATTTTAGAGCCTTCTAATAAATAGAAATAGCTCAAGAAAAATGAGAATAAGTTCCAGAAAAATCCAGAAAATTCTCGGAAGGATTTGGACCGCTCCTAAACGCCTTTTTGAAACCTTAAGCACTCAGGAAGCACCAAGATGCATCGGCATGAGTGCAACACTCACAACATTTTCTTTGCTTAAGAAAATCAAACAAGGATTTTTCCTATACTATATTTCCTGTAAATAAAAATAAATGTTGGAAAAATTTTAAAATTATGAGAAAATCGTTATTTAATTATTCTTTCTATTCACATCCTGAAATTGGAAATTTCAGGGTGTGACATCGAGAGTGTGACGCAAGTACCTGAAAATTCGCTTCACCGCTTGCAGATGCGAAGTCCTCGGAGACGCTTGAAAACGAGCGCACAGACATACCGAGAACTAGATGTCCGGCCTCGTCGCCGTCAAGTAGAGGAGTGACCCGATCATGCTCCGGTACTCCTTCTGGTCCACATGTTCACCTTCCTCGTCCGCATCAAGAGCCGTAGTCGTACTCATCGGCGTCGTCATCACCTTGGAATCCTCCATCTTGAAGTTCCGCACAATGTCCTTGGTGTACTTATCTTGGTGCACAAATGTTCCTTCCTTTGATTGTTTGATTTGTAGCCCGAGCAAGAACTGCAACTCGCCGATCATGCTCATCTCAAATTCTCTGCTCATATCCTCTGCAAACCTTGCAACAAGAGAGTTAGATGAGCCACCAAAGACAATATCATCCACGTACACCTGTACAATCAGGATATCTTTGCCCTGCCTCAGCAAAAACAAGGTCTGATCGACCTTCCCCATCTCAAAACCTCTCTCAAACAGGAATCCCCTCAACCTACCATACCAAGCTCTAGAAGCCTTCTTCAACCCATACAGCGCCTTCCTCAACTTGTACACCCGGTGGGGGTACTTCACACTCTCAAACCCCAGAGGTTGCCTCACATACACTTCTTCCTCCAACACACCATTCAGAAAAGCACTCTTCACATCCATTTGGTGCAACTTGAACCCTTTAGCCACGGAAAAGGCTAGAAGGATCCTAATCGCCTCCAAACGGGCTACGGGAGCAAAGGTCTCCTCGTAGTCAATCCCCTCCTTCTGACTGAACCCTTGAGCAACAAGCCTCGACTTGTTCCTCACAACCTCACCTTTCTCTCCCTCTTTGTTCTTCCGCACCCACTTTATACCAATCGGCTTACAACCTGGGGGTGGGTCAACCAACTCCCAAACCTGATTCCTCTCAAAGTTCTCCAACTCCTCATGCATCGAATTAACCCAATTCTGATCAGATAGTGCGTGTCCAATGTCTTTGGGCTCAAAAGTAGCAACAAATGCAGCATGAGCGAAATGAGAATTGTTTTGAACCCTCGACCGTGTAGTGTGTTCATTCATGTCGCCGATAATCCTCGAAGCTTGGTGATCCACTTGTACTTGTCGGGGAGGTTCTCGCCTCGATGCTACCTCCCCCTCAACATCAGCTTCTCCTCGTTCTTGATTTGTCGTCGTAGGTGTAGAAGAGGGTCCGTCCATCATCGTAGTCGAAGTAGTGGGTACATGTTCAGCCGGGGGCACCGCACCGCCATCTTCATCGTCTCCATGTTCATGCTCCTCCTCATGAATGATCTCCTCGCCAAGCTCATCATCACCTACACACTCAAAGACAAGCTGACTACGTGGCTCTGTCCCGTCGAATGTTACCTCGCAAGTCTCCACGATTTGGTTAGTTTTAAGATTGAGCACACGATATGCTCTATAATGAGATGCATAACCAAAGAAAATATCATCGACAGACCTAGCCTCAAACTTATCCAACTTCTTGCCTTTCTTCAGAATGAAACACTTGCAACCAAAGACATGGAAGTGACTCACCTTGGGTGTGCGACCATGCATCAACTCATAGCATGTTTTCTTCTTGTGCACTCGAAGTAAATCTCGTTTGACACATAGCACGCGGTATTCACCGCCTCGGCCCAATACCTCCTCGCAGTCCTATGCTCATCAAGCATCGTCCGAGCCATCTCGCACAAGGTCCCGTTCTTCCTTTCCACAACACCATTCGGGGGAGGCGTATACGGACTCAAAAGCGGTGCTCAAGACCCAAGTCATGGCAAAAGGTTTCAAAATGAGAGTTTCGAATTCCGAGCCATTATCACTGCGGATAGCTCGTATGGCATCTCCGTGCCTCTCGTTCCTCAACCTCAAGACTAGATCTCGAACAAAACCAAACGTCTCCCCCTTATCCTCGAGAAAGAACACCCATGCATACCGAGAATAGTCGTCCACCACAACAAGGACATACCACTTCCCACCCGCAGATCGCACACGAGCTGGGCCAACAAGGTCCATATGGAGCAGCGCGCATGGACACTCAGTCATCACATCGGTGAGAGGCGGGTGAGAAGAGGCTACCATCTTGGCATGCCTACACGACGCACAAACCAACTCTTTCTCAAGCCTCAATCGTGGCAATCCTCGGACCAAATTGAGTTTACTCAAGCGAGACAAAAGGTCAAAGCTCAAGTGACCCAATTTCCTATGCCACTTCCACAACTCACTCGAAGAACCAGCCAAGGAACAACGCTCCACACCCGAAGACTGAGAAAAATCAGCACGAAACACCTGACCCTCAGGAACGACCATACAAACAAGGTCCCCTCGAGAGTCTAAAATCCGAGAACCACCGGGCCGAAACAACACCTCAAAACCCTCATCCAACAACTGGGACATAGAAAGCAAATTGTACCCCAGCGATTGAACAAGAGCAACACGCCTCAGAGTGATCTTATCACTCACCTTAATCTCACCTTCTGAAAGCACACGCCCACGCCCATTGTCCCCAAAAGTGATGTACTTCGTTGTCACCACCGGGACGAGACTTGAGAACCACCCCCTGTCTCCGGTCATATGCCTCGAGCAACCGGAGTCAATCAACCAAATGTTCTTCAAGTCTCCCACCTGAAATTCAAAAATGAGCACGTGAGCGAACAAACGACTCAGCACTGGGGCTAGTACCAAAAGAGTAAAACCAGTGCCGAGCCATTTGCTCGAAAGTGGGGTTAGCACACACAAAACCATCTTTCCTACCAAAACTACCACCACGAACACCACCTCGGTAACCACTCCGAGGAAACCACCCATTGCTGCCTGGAGGACCAAAGCCACGAAAGATGACCCGTGGACCGTCCCTCCTCTCCTTCTCAAAGCTACGACTCCTCCCATCCCCGTAGTGAACTCGAGGGGGAGAATGCCTAGCAAACTGACCACCTGCTGACTCTCCAGACCAACCACCAGCACCACTATCTCCAGAACTAAAACCTCTCGACTCACCACCTCGAAAACCACTCCGCCCAGAATTCTGGGGGGCGGTTGAACCGCCTAGCCAGGCCGGTCTAACCGCCCCCCTCTGGGCAGGGCCGGTCTGACCGCCTAGCCAGGCCGGTCTGACCGCCCTCTCCAGAACAGCTCCTTGGCTGCGGGAACTCGCGTCTCCCCATGCCGAAACACTTCTCACCACAGCTTTACCCCGGGGCAGTGGAATACGAGACTTAAGTACATCATGGGAAGGGTAGTACCTATCCTTGTTCGCCCACTCCTTTGCCATCCTCTCTTCCCGCTTCCTCTTGAAGCAAAACTCATCCTTGTGACCCTCTTTCCCACAATAGCCACAATGGAACCTCACAAGTTTAGGTTTAGGCTTGGATTGGGGCTGCTCACTTGGTTTCTCTCCACTCAACCTCTCCACCGGTTTCTCCTCACTAGCCTTCTCACTCTCTTTTCCAAAGAACACTTTCCCGGAAGTGCTCACAAACTTGATAGGCTTTTGGAGATCATTTGTGGGTGTAGGAAACACGGGTGGAGCTGGGGCTGTGTCTAGTCGGTTCCTAAGATGATTAGGTTTTGGAGGGAAATCATTCTTGTGGTGGGTTTTTGGTGGCTCTGGTATATTCTCTCCACTTCCCTCACCAACCTTGTTTGCCCCCCAAGTCCCTCACCATCCTTCCTCTTAAATGCCTCGATCATCATCCTCAACTGAGGCTCATGACCAGACAACCAACCCATCAACTTTCTCAGCTCATCATTCTCATCCTGCAAACGATCAACATAATGTGCAAGTTCCAAATTTTTCAAAGCATGCATTTCATAGGTAGAGCATGATGTAGGCATGGGTTCCTTCAATTTAGCCTCAAGAGAACTAGTGTAAGCATGCATCTCATCAATTTTAGCATGCAAAACAGGGCAAGAAGTGCAAGCACCTAGCAAAGCAGATCTAGATTTTAGCTCAGCCACTTCAACCCTAAGCACATCTACTTCCTCACACTTGGAGGCATGCTTTTCCTTGAACAGAGCAAGATCAGCAAGAAAGATGGAGCAATCAGCACAATCAATCTCATCAGAAACAACAGGACTAGCCTTAAGGGAATCAATCTCAAGCTTGCTATCAAGAACCTGTGTTTCTAGCTCAGCCACTCTAGTCCTAGCATCCTTGAGTGAAGCCCTAAGCTCTTTTCTCATTTTCTTTGCCTCTCTAAGCATGTCATCACGATTATCAAGCAAAGTACCGAGCCGTTCATTCTACTGGCGCAAGAAGGGAAGCTCAACACGCACCTCGTCGTCGGACTTAGAGTCTGAGTCGCTCCATGTGCTCTTCTTGCTGCCGGAGCTCAGCGCCATGGTGCGGAAGCCGTCTCTAGCGAAGCAGCTCAGCCCGCTCAGGTTCTTGGACGACTTCTTGCCCTTGCGACGATCACCTTCGTCTTCACTGCTACTCGAGCTCGAGGTGGAGTACACGGAACTGGAGTCAACGTCGCTCGCACCAACCATTGCTCGGGCCTTGCCTCGGCTCTCCTTCTTCCTCGATCGTCGCTCGTCCTTATGCTTGTTCTTGTACTTGCTCTTGTGGTCGCGCCTCGACCGGTACTTGCCATCGTTCCTCGGCTTGTGCTTGTAGCCGTCCTTGTTCTCGACCTTCTCCGGGCAGTCGGCGATGAAGTGTCCTGGCTTGCCGCACTGGAAGCATGTCCTCGTGTTCCTCCTCATGTTCACTCGGTTCTCGTGCAGCCTCTCGAACTGCCTCGTCAGGAGCGCCAGCTCATTCTCTCCAAGCACGTCAAACTCCTCATCTGGCATAGACATCAAATAAGACAAAGAGAACATCCTGGTGGACGGGTTAGTGTTAGCCTTTCCTTTCAAACCACAGATGAGGGCAAGACTATGAGAGTCAGTCGGACCCTCGAGCTTGGCAGTCATGCCCCTATCCACCTCAGCCGACTTCAGCTTCGAGAACAGCTCGTTCACCGTCAGAGTGTCATACTTCTCTATCTCCACAATGGCCTCGAACTTTCCGCCCCATATTGTACGATCCAAAGAGTGTAAGAGCTTGACAGCTCTATCATGATCATCGTACGGGAGCACGTCCACATTGGCCCTCATGTTGTTCACAACCACCGTGAACCTCTGAAACAAGGCATCGATGGACTCACCGGGAGATGAGTGAAGTTCTCGTACTCTCTCTGGTAGGTCGCATACAGCCGTGCCTGAACCTGGGCATTCCCAACATGAGCCTCCTTCAGCACCGTCCAAATTCTACAAGCCAAGTGCTCGGTGTGCACCCGATCGAACTCAGGCTGACACAAAGCACGAAACAAGTAGTCGACCACCTTGTTGTTTTGTTCGAACCTATCCCTCGATCCTGGAGCGAGGAAGTCCATCAGCTGGACATAGCCTGTGTCCACCGTGACATCCCAAAGGATCTGACCCTTGCCGCGGAGGAATGCACCCATCCGCTTACTCCACATCTGGTAGTTCTTACCATCGAAGTGTGGAGGACCCGAACCCCGTTCCTGGTACGCCATCCTTGGATCTTAGACTGGTTAGAGTCAACAAAGACCCGAACCCGCTCTGATACCACTTGAAGGACCGATAAGGCGACCAGAGAGGGGGGAGTGAATGGGAGCCGATAAAAATTCTTCTTGAGGGAGATTGAAACTCCGACAAGATGAACTCGCTCGGTCGGACCCCCAAAATCACACGCTCCGCACTTCTATCTTCCGTTTGCCAGAACCACGTAGCCACTGGAGTGCTACTGGTCCTAGGAACAAACACTACAAGCAACCTCAACTCACACGCACCCACGACAGCAGAACAACTCGAAAGTCGGCTGTCCAGAGGGGGGCAGTTAGACCGGGTATATGGGGCGGTTAGACCGCCTCCACCAGGCAACCAAGAAGTCCTCCGAAACACCTCTTCCGAGCACCAAAACACACCACGGTTTCACCAACAGAGATCTCTGGTCAGGGCCATGCTAGCTACCAGAGAATCTTGGCGAAAACCAAAACTCCACCCAGGGGCCTAGGGGCAGTTAGACCGGCTACCAGGGGCGGTCTAACCTCCTGTACCCAGCAACGAACTCCAAACAAGAACTCCTAGCAAACGGCATGAGAACGACCCGAAATTTCACCCAGACACACCTCTGATCAAGGAGAACAAACTCACAGAGGAAAATCCAGTGAAACAAAACTTTGACCTAGAAATCCCAGGGCGGTTAGACCGCCCCCTCCAGGCGGTTAGACTGCCTCTCCCAGAAAATCAGCCCGCGGGTCAAACCCCAACTTCCTCGCGCCCGATCTCCCGAATCACTCCACGGATTGCAGCAAAACATCGGGAATAGCTGGGTTACCTCCTGGGCAACCTCTACCTCTAAGGAATCGACCCAAATCGCTCACAATCAAGAGGAATCGAAGAAATCGCTTCTCTAGGTCAAGAACTCGCCCAACTCGAAAAACCACCAAATCGAGTCTGATTCAAGGGAGATTTGGGGGCAAAGTCATCAGCCAAAGAGGCACAAGATCCTCATACGTTACACCCACCAAAGACCCCAAGAAATCATCCTCAAAAACACCGCCAACAAAGAGCTCCGAAAATCAACACAAAGAAGGACGGGGAAACCACCTTGAGGAACAACCCCGAACCATCTATACATACCATGAAGGTTCGTACAAGGTCTAGCTTGCCACCCAAGCATCCATCCCTCTCTCTAGATCCCACATGAAGCTCTCAAGCTAGTCCTAGGAAAAACTAGGGAAAATAGAGAACGAAAATAGAAAAACAAATGAGCCAGGGTTCCAAGAGTTGGCTGCCATCCATCTACTCAATGAGTATATATGGAGGCACCCAAAAGACTAAACTACCCTTACTTAACACTAGGGATACAAGCCCCTCAAGGGCGAATTCGAAAGTCTTCAGATTTTCTTCATCGGACGGATGCCCGACGACCGCAACCTGCTTAGCCTCGACACAAGCCTTGCGATCTCGACGCGTGTCCTCCGCTTCGAAGCATCTCGGCACTAGAGACCAGGGCGGTCAGACGGCCCCCCTGGGCGGTTAGACCGACCTGGGCAATCTGACCAGCCCAGGCGGTCTGACCGCCCCTCCTGGGCGGTTGAACTAGCCTGGGTGGCCACACCTCCTCGCCGAGTCTTCGGCCTCGGTTTTATGGCTCAACCGAGTAACCCAGTGGTTTTCTGGTGAACCACTGCAAACCCCGCGAACTCGGTGTAGCCTCTGCCAATCTCCACTCATGACTCGGCTCCCACGTAGTCCCGGCTCGACCTTGGTTTTGAGGCTCTACCAAGAAATCGTCCACGACTTCATCTTGCTGTTCATGCCACCAAGCGGCCTGCACTTGACCCCACTGTCCACCGGGTCCCTCGAACGAAGCCTACTTGTCTTCTCCACACCTGGAGGCCTCATCGGCAATGACCTTTCCGCTTGTTCTTCACCTGCACCAACACGAGTCAAGCCGCAACCTGCACCTGCAATACTTAGCCAAGAATCAGTCCACACAATGTTGTCAATCACTCATCACACAAGGAAGCGACCATCCACCGGTCCTCGAACCACACCTGGTCCTCAGCAAGGAGAATGAGGAGTTGGTTGACTTACTTGATAATTGCGATCACATGCTTAGAGAGGCTAAGAAGCTTAGGAAGAAGCTTAGAGCTTTGCTTGAAGATGCTAGGACTAGAGTGGCTGAGCTAGAAACACATGTTCTTGATGGCAAGCTTGAAATTGATTCTTTTAAGGCAAGCCCTGTGGTTTCTAATGAAGTTGATTGTGTTGATTGCTCTGTTTTCCTAGCTGGTTTGGCTGCTCTTAGGGAAAAGCATGCCTCCAAGTGTGAGGAACTAGATGTTGTTAGGGTCGAGTTGGCTGAGCTGCAATCTAGACCCACTTTGCTTGGTGCTTGCACTTCTTGTCCTGGCTTGCATGAAAAAATCACTGCGCTTCGATCTTGCATTGTTTCGCTTGAGGCTGATTTGAAAGTGTCTAATCCTACTTTCTGTTCGACCTGTGAATTACATGCTGTAAAGAATTTGGATCTTGCAAAATGTGTTGGTCACTTGCAAGATGAGAATGATAAGTTGCGTGAAGTGCTGAGTTGGGTGTCTAGTCAAGAACCTCAGCTTGGTATGATGATTGCTAGTTGTAAGCACTTTGATGGTTGGGCTTTGGGATTTGATAAGGTTGGTGACAGCAGTGGTGAGAGAGAAGGGAAATTTGGGAATGTTCCAGTTCCACCACAATCCACAACCAAAGACAAGTTTGCTCCCAAGCCAAACCAGTTGCTTAAACCGAGAGAGAAACCAAGTGAGAAGCCTTGTGAAGAGCCTCACCCCAAGCCTAAGCCCAGATCAATTTGTTTCCATTGTGAGTTTTGTGGAAAGGATGGTCACAAGAAAGAGTTTTGCTATAAGAGAAGGATAGAGGCGAGAATGGCTAAGGAGTGGGCAAACAAGGACAGGTACTATCCTTCTCATGGTGTGCCTGAGCCTCGTATGTCTCTACCTAAGGGAAAGGGTTTTGTGTATATGGTTCCTGCATGGAGAGATAGGAGAGCCTCAGGTGGAGACAAGGCTGCTGACTGAGGACCACCGGCCATACCGGTCAAGGTGACCAGTTAGACCGGTGCTAGGTAGATTGCTGGAGAGTTTGGTTTCCCTGGTCGTGATGCTAGAGGGTTCAGTCCTTTCAGTCGTGGAACAGATGGTAAGCACCTTGAGTTTGGTGGTGTTGAGTTTGCTCGACGTTCTCCACCTCGTGTTCAATACGAGTTTGGGAGAGGACGCAGTTTTGAGTCTCAGAAGGGCTATGGACCACGCTTTCCCTTTCGTGGTACTCGTACTCCTCCAATGAGACAGGAGTGGTCTTCCCATGGTGGTTCTAGGTTTGACAGGATGGATCACTGTATTGATAGGCATGGTAGGATGAATGTCACTAACCCTACTTTCGAGGAAATGGCCCGACACTGGTTTGCCACTTTTGGAACTAACCCCAGTGTTGAGTCGTTTGCTCGCTCTCGCTCTTTGTTTTGAGTTGTAGGTGGGAGGCCCAGAGAACATTTGGTTGATATCGGGGGTGGTTCTCCGGCCTCATACCCCAGTGGTGACATGGAGGTACATCACTTTCGGGGATGGTGGACATGGATGAGTGACTTCTGAAGAAATGATAAAGGTAAGTGAATTTGTGACCTTCAAGTGTGTGGCTTTGGTCAGCCACTTGGTTTGTTTTGCTCCTTGCCCTATCTCATGTGTTTAAGGTGAGCTTTGTATGCTCTTTGAACCTAATGCATGTGTTTAAGGGGGAGCTTGTGGGTTTTATGCTCCTTTGCTCTTTTGCCGGTGGTGTCGAGCCCTTTTTGCCTCCCCTCGAGGAGCCGGTCGTTTGTGAGCTTTGTGTGTGGGAGCTCCTTTGTAGCATATGTATAGTTTCCTTTGTGCATTTTTTGCATTTGGCATGGCATTTGTAACATGATGTATAGGCATCCTTGTATCTTAGATTGCATGCATTTTGTATCATATGTGTTGACAGTAGATTATCGTATCAAAGTTCATATGAATTTGCAAGCGGACAAATCCCCCGTTGTAGTCAAGGGACCCTTCTTCCCTCGAGTGGTGAACCCAAGGTATCGAGTCCGTGAGACAATGTGCAACGCAAGGATTCAATCTAGTAAAGCAAGGAAAGCTATCTAATGAAGAACCAAATTGCATCTAATCTACTAACTCATAAAGGAAACACATCTAATCTAATCTACTAAAGAGGTAGAAGAGAAAGCAAGAGATAACCGATCTAGAGAGTCTATATCATGCTTATGTTGTAGCTCCAAACAAGATATATGAAGATAGAAAAGCGAATCTCATTAAAAGCATCTTTAAACCGTGGCCTCCGGTCCGATTCCGAAAACGCCCGCCTTTCGGAACCCCGTTCTGTCACAACGTATTCCTATTCATGCGGGTAGTCTAGGGCAAGTTCGATAAGAACAAGTTGAAATCACTTGGTTGGTCTGGTATGCACCTCTAGCCACCGCGGCTACAAGAGCACCCTAAGCAATCTATCTTAAATATAGATTGGGGAAGAAGCAAAACCAAGAAGAAAACAAAATCATCGAGAAGGCACTTGATCACTAGAAATCGTATTCACTATAAAAACTTCACCATGAATGATTACATGAACAAGATCACCACCGGGATCCTACCTCGATCTTGATCCTTGCTCCGAAGCTCCGACGTGGTCTTCCATGCAAGGTTCCCACGTCGGCTAGGGAGACCCTAGACAACTAGCACGACCATCATCTCCGAGATGGTGTCCCTCAAGCTTCTCTACTCCTCGGCGGTGGATGACGAATTGATTCCTCCGTGGCTCTCGGTCAGGGGGCTATAAATATCCCAAGATGCATCTAGGTCAAAGGGGGGGCCGACTGGGCCTCGAAATGGGCTGGGCCGGCCGGCCTGGTCCGACCGGCCTGGGCCCAGTTCGGCCTAGTTCGTGGCCTCCTTCGCCCGATATTGCTTCCCGCGTCTTCTATATCCTCCCCACTTCTGCATGTGGGCCCTTGTCGTCAGTTTCTATCCGAATTGGACGAAGTTCCTTGTCTCGCAAGATTCGGCACTTTTCTGGCTAGGTCCTCGGAGTTTGTCATCTTCTCGGGCTTGGTCCTTGGGCCTCTTGGAGTCGTGTTCACTTCATTGCTTGACTTGTACCGGGCTTCAAGGACTTGTCATGAGGTGCTTAATGAACTTATCCCGGAAGTCGTGCTTTCAATGCTAAAACCCTGCATAAACACTAACCTCCAAAACCGACATGCACAAGTGAACTTGTTATACCACGAGGGTTAGTACCAATGGATAAGATACAAAAGTCTTGCCAACACCGAAGGTAAACTCATGGCTAGGTTGACGGAATTTCACCGTCAACAACTCCCCCATGCTTAAACCTTGCTCGTCCTCGAGTAAGCCTTCGATGGATATCATCGTTGCCCCTCATTGTTTAAACCTTGCACTTGATCATACATGAGAAAACATAATGCTCTCAAAAGTTTAGTTCGTTAAAGTTCCATAATGTACTAGCCTTCATCCTAACGAAGGGTAGATTATTAGTTAAGCTTATCCCACAAGTATTAACATGCTCCCAAAATTCAAATGGATCTCACATTTTTTGAAATAAAGAACGAGATCGAAAAGAGCTAAACCAAGTTCACAAATTTAAACCACCTTGCATCATGCTCATGAACTCTCATCTCGACTTGTCTCTCAAGCCTATTTATTCTACTCCTTTCCCTCTCATACCAAATTTATGTGGTAGGCTTTTATATGGAGATTTTTAGGAAAGTTTAGTCCTAACAAGATATTATAAATGAGATGTTGTCAAAACAAGACAAGCTTCTCATGGTCTTGCCGAGACTCGTCAAAAAGGTCATTCAAAAATAATGTTACATCAAGGAGGGGAAATAGAAAAATACACAGACTTGAGATGGGTGGACATGTGCAAATGGCAAAGAGTGATCCCGAGGCACAAAAGAAGTCCTCATTATCGGATTGCACATGGTTGGAAAATGAGTATGGATCTTTTAATCTTGAAACCTTGAAATTCCTAATGCACTTTAGAGAACCGGGGAGTTCACTTAATTTTTATATCATACATACTCATATATAGTTTTTTTCTTTTCTATATTTTTTCTTTATACTCACTTTTTTTCTTTCTTTCTTTTTTTCTCATTTTTATTTTCTTTTTCTTTCTCATCAATTTTTTTATTTGCTCCCCTTTGAACTCTAAAATGGCATTGTACCTACCTCCTCCCCCATGCTTAGACGTTGCTCGTCCTCGGGCAAAGAAGTGATAGAGATAAGGTAGGTACCGGAAATACTTTTCCTTTGGAAAGATACTTGAAATCTTCAATCTTGGCACGATCGATCTTCCTTGAATTGATGATCCATTCTCACCGATAGGTTGTGGTCAAGGAGGTAATCACAAAAGATGATATTTGGTTTTAAGGGTGGATATCCGGCGAGGTTTGTGAGATCTCCGATGTGGGGATACACAATGCACGGATAGAAAGGCTAGCAATAAAATAGATACGCAAAAACGGAATGACCAACTTCTTAGTCTCGGGCCAGAGAAATCAAGGACTGAAATAACTCACCCAAAAATAAATCTTATACACTAAGGTTTAAACTCAAATATTTATATGGCTCTGGATAGGTAGAGCAACACGCAAATGGTATTTATGACAAGGTTAGCATTAGTTTTAAGAACAAAAATAAATCATCTTTAATCCATCTAAAACTTGAGAGCACATAAAACACTATGGTTCTTTATTTTTATCATAACCTCCGCTAAAGATTAAGCTAGAATTTAGATAATTTCAGATTTGTATTTTAAGAGGGCACTAGCTTAAACATGCATAAATCAATTACAAAGATAAACAAAGCGGCAATTATAATCATATATCATCATGGCACAAATTTTGTAACTTTACCAAAGGTAAAAACTAGGTGATGACTTTATTCATGATGAAAATAAAAACAAACACACATGCTGAAAATTTAAATAAAAACTGAAAACACTACGCAAACATAGGTGCATACTAGCTGAAAATTAAAGAAAAAGGGAAAAAGGAAAGATAACTAAAGCTCCTCCTCTCCCTAATCTTCCGCCGGTGGTTGATATTGATAGTCTTGGTTGTTGTACCCTTGTTCATAATAGGATTGCACCGCTTCTCCTATGAATTGTACGACGGTGCTAAGTGAAGGTGTCAAAGCTCATAAGCGATGTTTGGATTTCCTTCACCCATTTGGTTTGCATTGGTTTGGATGGCTGCAATAATTTGCATGTTTGTTGCAGCGTATCCTCCAATGGTGGCCACTTTGTTGTGAAGATGTGCATATGGCTCCGCAAAGGCTACGTTGGGCACCACAAAAATGGTGGGGCATGGTGATGAGTACTAATCTAGGATTAGCACAAGGGATGGCCCGATCTTCACGGCAGTAGGTCACGAACAAGGTAATAGATGTAAAGTAACAGCGGATCAAGATAACTTGCTGCAAAGCAGTGGGTAACTAGCTTTATACCTGGCCAAGGTTGGATGCGACCAAGCGACGGGGAGAGAGGCACCGAAACCGCGAAGACTTCGACTCGCTCTCCGAACGACCACAGAACCACAACCGGAGCTAATCCACACAAAGAGAGGCAGCCGTACTGCAACTCTCAGAGCACGAACTAGTGGATCCCAGAGGAATCTCTTCACGAGTCCAAGAAGAACAAGGAAGAAGAAGGGTTGAGTAAGCACTCTGGCAGCTCGGCTGCAATCTCACTGGATTAATCTCAAATCATTCAAAGTTCTTTACATCTGAGGTGTGGGGGGTCTATTTATACTAAGAACAAGCCTCTAGGATGGGTGAAAACATGAAAACAAAGTATTTGGTTCGTCAATGTGAAAGGGCTCCTCGAAATGGTCTTCTGAGCTTTTCCCGCGTGGCTGTTTGGCTTCTGAGTAGTCTTCAATGTTTTGATCATAACTTCTTCTAGGGAACTCCAAATGACGAACGGTCAGATGCGTTTGAAAGCTAACTCGATCCCCGTTCCAACCATGTATACCATGCACCACGAATTATTGTAGAATAGTACAGTTTAACATGGGAACTTGAACTTCATGTAGGCTGTCGACCTCTGGACCAGTGTGCACTCGACCAGAAATAACTCTTAGCTCGAAACTCCAAACTGGTCGAGGCTAGACTCTTTGGAAACTCGACTTCCAGCCGGTTCCAATGAGTACTCATACGCCTTCATAGCTTTTGGGAATCAAAAGTTATGGCCGTTTCTTCAACTGGTCCATTTTTACTGCCCTTGTCCGCTGACTGATCCGTTGTGTTCTTCATGTAGCTCGATGGTGTAGCCTCTTCTGTAAACCTGAGTAATATCAACATACAAGACTTAGGTAGCACAAAATTGTCATTAGAATTGAGTTTAAGTTCACAAAGTAGCGCGTGCACCTCTTGTTGTATCTTTTTAGCTCGGCTACATGTGATTGGTCATGTAGGTGTTGGTGTAGAGGTCGGCAATGTGGTTGGAGTGGTCGATGACGCTGGCGTGGGCGTATCATCCTCCCTTCCTTGAAAAGGAGTCGTCCTCGACTCTAACTCTTGTATTTCAAAGAGTTGTGCTAGGCAAAGGACTTGTACTGTGACAACAACGTAATCTTTGTCCTCCAACACAGCAAGGTGTTTCAATCTATAATCATATAGACCAAGTAGTAGCCTTGTAGGTCGAAACATAAATAATTTGAAGTCAAGTTTAGCTTTCACCTCGAATGGATTCTTAAAGCAAATAGTGAATGTTGAATGCCTTGGCATGGTCATATCATCCTCCCTCCCTTGAAGAAAAGTCGTCCGCGACTTTTGTTTACCTGAAAATAATCTAGACAAAGCAGAGGGTGGATGCACATCATGATTCCAATAATCCTTTTCTTTGTTTTGTTTACTTGCTCCATTATGATTCAATTTCACAATATTAGCTTTTCCATGTATGAAATATTCTCTCACCCTTGGGAAAACTACAAATAGCTTAGAAGTTGGAAGCACAAGAATTTCTTGTAATCCAATTAATTGATTCATGTTATCATATTTCATCTTTGCAAGATCGAATATACCAAGAGACGTGGAAGAAGCATTCTTAACATTCTCATTGCATGATTCAATGATGTATTTGTCAAACTTTTCATCAAATCGATGTTGAGTATTCATGGTATTCCAAAAATTATTATGGCTTAAATGATTCATGAGTTTAGAAGCATACCTGTCAACCTTAATGCTTCTGCAAGTGGGCGAGAAACTTTTTTGTGCATGATCCATGCTTTGCACATGTTTTCTTTCTTTCCATGGATGGAATGCACATGATGGTAGCATTAATTGTTTAAAATCACAAGCATCAAGTGATAGTTGTATCTCAAGAAACTTATCAATGTGTTTTTCACTCAATGATTTTGACTCTAAACCAGCAAGCATGTCATATGTTACACAAATTGCATGAACTTGGAAGATATTTACAACATGATCTCCAATTAAAATAAAAGTAAACTTGCAACTATGAGCAGTAGTCAAATCACTCAAGGATGTCATCACAAAAATTTTCTCAAGTATTTTATCAATAAGGATAGGCATGTCAAGCATACACAAACAATCAGTAAGATATATCCGTGCAATCAGAGTAGTACATGTAACCAACCGAACAAGATGAAGCATGTCGGTATATGAGGTGTTGGAAGGATCATTCAAAGCACAGAGACTCTTATCAAAGTAAAATTCATTACTTGTTTCAACATGAGATCCAGTTAAATCAGCACAAAGGTTTTGATTATGTTCTATGGCTGAAACATTATTATCATGAGTATTCATTTCTTTGTTATCAAATTTATTTACATGTATAGTATCAGATATATGAGTGCAAAGTATTATATAAATGAACCACATCAAAGCATAGAAAAAATCATATATGACTAAACATTGCTTATCAACTTGAAAAATTTCAGCAAAGGTATGGTCATGTGACACTACAAAATCAGCACAGCTATCATGGTCAGTTTCATTAGAAACATGTGCTTTATCAGAATTACTCACCACTAGACTTTGCAAATCCAAATCTGAATTATTTTCATTACCTTCATGAATTTGTGGTGGTCCAACAACCATGCATGACATTTCTGAAATATTACCACTTCTCTCGTCATGGTTCATGTTTTGGGAAGCAAAGAATTGATTCGGCTGAATGGAAACCTTCTCATCTCTCACAACAAGTATGGAGCTGTCATGAGCAGCCATCTTTTCCTCATTCCCATTGCAAACCTGCACATGTCAAAAGACAACTCTAAAAGTAGAGATGAGCATGTTAGTTTCAAAAATATCCACACATGTCTTGCATTCTATCTCTTTGTTTTTCAGTGGTGTATCCCTCACGCTCTCATTAGTGGTACTCTCAATATCATGGAGGGTGGAATCGCACAACTCTCTTTTGTATTCACTCTCTTTCAGTTTGGTTATGTGGCTCTCAATTTCACATGGGTTTTGATGCACAATTACTTCGGTGTCCAATGGAACAACATATTTATATGTGTCATACTTCGTCATATTCTTCAATGGCATTGGGGCAGCGATTGTTGCAAAAGAATCAAGAGCTGAAGCACCCTTAAATGCTACTAAACTTGCATCACATGAAGGAGAAGCTTCTAAATTTGTATTTCCATCAATCTAAACATTATGTCGCTTGTCAGACAATGAAATTTCAGCATCACTATCCATGGCAATCACTTGATCTTCTTCATCAAATCTTGGGGGCTGATCATAATTAACTTCTTGATTTTTTTCATGAACCTGCATCACAAATGAAACAAAACTAGAAGAAGGTGTTATGATGTTAGTATTAAATAATTCCTCACATGAATCCTCTTCTTTTTCACTCAATTTGACAATGGGTTCACTCAATTCTTTTGAATCCCCTCTCCTAGCCATCATTACTAATCCCTCTTTTCCCGGTTTTTGGGTATTTTGCGGCTGTGGGGTTTTCTTTGGCTGTGGAAACTCTCTCTCAATATGTTTGTGGGTCACTCGAAAGTGTTTCTCACTCTCTCGTTGTCTTCTTTTCAGATCATTCTTTAAAATCTCATGAGCACCTTCCCGATGCCGTCTGCTATGACCAAAGAGACCACCATGAGAGTTGGTTGGGCTATGTCGTTGTAGAGCACGATGGCGTGGTGTAGATAGACGTTCATATAACATCCTCTCCATGGCCTCCACAAATGAGTTTCCAAATTGATGTAACTCAGATCACGTGATTGGTGATTCTTTTCCTCTATGTCCATCACGAACACTTGAAGTTGGTCCGGCCATGTTAGGGGCAGCAAGACAAGGTGGAAATATTATGTGGAAACAAACAATTTCACCTCTTACTTACCCAAGTTCTTAATTGATCTCAAGGACTGTGATGGTGCTGATGTGGCAGCCTCAACAGAGGTGGTAGAGAGGTCGTAAGGATTACGAATCGAAAGTCCCGGTTCAGGTTTTAAGGTGGAGCTATAGGTGGCTAACAAGGAGGGCTACGGTACTGCTCACCAAGTGGATTGATGTGTGCTAAAGATCTGAAACGCTGCTATCAAAAACACCACCGCTAAGATATATGAACTGAAAATTTCAGCAATACACCGCAACACAATTCCCTTCAAATTCTTTACACTTCTCTTTCTTTTTTTTGACTATTTTTTTGACTCTTTACTTTCTCTTCTTTTTTTCTTTTTCAGAACTCTCTTTTTTTATATAACAGGGATGCAAAAAAAACAAATGAACAACACAATATATATATAAATGATGCTGACTAGCAACTAGATGAACACAAACACAAGGAAAAACAGTACCGCCAAAGGGTTATAGGTAATTTTTTGGCTCTGGACTAGACCTGGGAATGGATTAGGATCCAACGTCCAATAGGAAGAATCCAATTGAAATCCAACTAAACGAGAGTCCTATCCAATCCAATCCTAATAGCTGCTATCGAGCATCCAGTCCAGTCCAATCTGACCCCACTTAAGTCCAAATCCATCCAATAAGATCCAAAAATCACGCATGCCTAGACCTCGGTCCTCCTCGCTACGTCGTCCACCTCGGCTCCCGCAAGCTCGCCACCGTCGCCGTACGCGGCCAATCGAGTACGCCTCCCCGCTCCACTCCGCGCCCAACCCCGCCGGCCTAGCGTTCAGCTCCTTCGATTCTGACCTCGGCACGCTGCGGTTCCGCGCGCGCGGGCGCAGCCGTCCGGAACTCGTCGCCCAAGTGGAAGCTCGCCGGCGGCGGGGCGACCCCGGGCGAGCGGCCGTGGAAGTGCGAGGGGTCGGAACGCGGCGAGCGAGCTCGGCCATGGCTCCGGCGGCGGCGCGCGGGTGTTCCGCTTCGTCATGCACGCAGGCAGGTTGGACACAATCGCCCATCGCCGCCGCGGACGCGTGTTCTCTGCCGCCGGCTGGCAGTCCAACGAGAGTTGGATTATCCAATTTGTTTAGTCCAATACAAGTCGACGTTGTTGGATTTCAATTAAATGGACATCCATATCCAAGCCAATCCAGCTCCAACGGAATCCAAGTGCTAAATCCAATTGGATCATTGAATTATACCCCATCCATTACCAGGTCTACTCTGGACTGTAGGATAAAACAAAATATATGTGATAAATGATCAAGGGATAAATGTATGATGATGGTAAGACCTACCGTGTCACCGAAAGCTCTGATACCAGGTGATGAGTACTAATCTAGGATTAGCACAAGGGATGGCTCGATCTTCACGGCAGTAGGTCACGAACAAGGTAATAGATGTAAAGTAACAGCGGATCAAGATAACTTGCTGCAAAGCAGCGGGTAACTAGCTTTATACCTGGCCAAGGTTGGATGCGACCAAGCGACGGGGAGAGAGGCACCGAAACCGCGAAGACTTCGACTCGATCTCCGAACGACCGCAGAACCACAACCGGAGCTAATCCACACAAAGAGAGTCAGCCGTACTGGAACTCTCAGAGCACGAACTAGTGGATCCCGGAGGAATCTCTTCACGAGTCCAAGAAGAACAAGGAAGAACAAGGGTTGAGTAAGCACTCTGGCAGCTTCGCTGCAATCTCACTGGATTAATCTCAAATCATTCAAAGTTCTTTACATCTGAGGTGTGGGGGGTCTATTTATACTAAGAACAAGCCTCTAGGATGGGTGAAAACATGAAAACAAAGTATTTGGTTCGTCAATGTGAAAGGGCTCCTCGAAATGGTCTTCTGAGCTTTTCCCGCGTGGCTGTTTGGCTTCTGAGTAGTCTTCAATGTTTTGACCATAACTTCTTCTAGGGAACTCCAAATGACGAACGGTCAGATGCATTTGAAAGCTAACTCGATCCCCGTTCCAACCATGTATACCATGCACCACGAATTATTGTAGAATGGTATAGTTTAACATGGGAACTTGAACTTCATGTAGGCTGTCGACCTCTGGACCAGTGTGCACTCGACCAGAAATAACTCTTAGCTCGAAACTCCAAACTGGTCGAGGCTAGACTCTTTGGAAACTCAACTTCCAGCCGGTTCCAATGAGTACTCATACGCCTTCATAGATTTTGGGAATCAAAAGTTATGGCCGTTTCTTCAACTGGTCCATTTTTACTGCCCTTGTCCGCTGACTGATCCGTTGTGTTCTTCATGTAGCTCGATGGTGTAGCCTCTTGTGTAAACCTAAGTAATATCAGCATACAAGACTTAGGTAGCACAAAATTGTCATTAGAATTGACTTTAAGTTCACAAAGTAGCGCGTGCACCTCTTGTTGTATCTTTTTAGCTCGGCTACATGTGATTGGTCCTGTAGGTGTTGGTGTAGAGGTCGGCAATGTGGTTGGAGTGGTCGATGACGCTGGCGTGGGCATATCATCCTCCCTTCCTTGAAAAGGAGTCGTCCTCGACTCTAACTCTTGTATTCCAAAGAGTTGTGCTAGGCAAAGGACTTGTACTGTGACAACAACATAATCTTTGTCCTCCAACACAGCAAGGTGTTTCAATCTATAATCATATAGACCAAGTAGTAGCCTTGTAGGTGTAAACATAAATAATTTGAAGTCAAGTTTAGCTTTCACCTCGAATGGATTCTTAGAGCAAATAGTGAATGTTGAATGCCTTGGCATGGTCATATCACATGGCTACACCACTCCCCCATGCTTGCATTGGTACACCACCATAGTAACTCGGCGGCGCCGGGATTCCTCTAAATGGTGGCACATAAATTTGTTGCGCCCCTCCTTCTTGTGCCGAGGATGATCTTTCTTCTACAATCCTTCCTCTTTTATTTTTTTTCTTCGCCGGCACAAGAAGTCTTTCCTCTAACCAATCTTCTTTCCCCTCAAGAAAAAAGTCTTAATCTTCCATCCGATAGGGGCAAATTTACTTTGGCCACTTTGAAGCCTTCTCTCTCGTCTTCACTTATATATTTGCTTTTCTTCATATAATCAAATCCTAGGGAAGTCCCGGCTAGGAGATGCTTCGGGTTCCTTGTAATACCTGGTCTTAAAGAGATAGCCAACATGGAGAGGTAACACCTTGAGCCAATATCTCTCGAACCCGATGTTGCTTCACAACACCACCGGTTGATCATAAGATGAGTGGGGTCGATTGGCTACCTGGCAATCAAAGCCGAGTAAAGCCAACTCAACTCCGTGTCGGTTACCTTTGTTTCTCTCATTCTCCCCCAAATCCTTTTGCACATCCATGAGTGAAACACTTGGATGATGGGGTTCCGGATAATATTTCTTCGTTGGTACGCTTCTCCCGCGATCATACTCCAAAAACCTTCCCATGTGCCTCCATGCACATCCACTTGTTCCGGGGCTCCCTTTTGAAAACCGAGCTATTCCCTAATACATAGGGAACTGCTTGTTCAATCAAGATAGGAGACACTCGCCCATGGGTCTACGAGACTAGAACATGCAATCGTTTTGATCATGAAAACCAATCTAATCTATCGGGGGTTGTGACCACGGTTTCGCCCTTTCCCTCCTCTCGTACTCACTACGCGAAGGTATTCATGACTAGACCTGTGATGGACACGGTGTATTGAATGGATCCAAGGAAGCATTGGAGCTCTACTCCCTTTATGGCATAGTAGCTAACCTTAAGCAATAAAGTACATTCAACACAAGATGATAGATAGATAATCCAACAAAGTATGATTACATCTCAAGATCGATTACAACCCTGGATGAATAAGGAGATTAACCCATCAAGGTGCTAGACATAGCACCGTTGATCATAGTTACCCTTCCGACGGTGTCTTCCTTCTTCTCCACTTGTGGGTGCTTCCTTCGAGGTGGTTGATCTCCCTCTGGAGATCTCCCTCCTCTCTCTAGTTTGTGGATGGCCTCCTGGTGCGAATGGCTCTCGCCAAACGGAATGAGAGACTCAGCACTCCTTCATCAAGGATATGCGCCATGGTCATGAGAATTTCCTAGGCGAATTCCTTGTGGGTGTTTGCCGATACTCCGTTAGAGAATTGCACCCAACCTCGGTGTCCCGTATGAAAACCCAATATGTGGAGAGCTTGGTCGTCGAAGTCGACGTTCGCTACAAGCCTCTACTCAAGGCGAGTGCACTTCTTCTCCTCCTCCTCCGTCATGATGACAAAGCTCTCAGAATACCGCGAAGCGTATGGAGGTGGAGCGGATGATCGTGTCGAGTGGCGAGGTCGGACGGGTGGCTCCTCCATATGTCCTTGAGGTCTGGTGAACCTCATAAACGAGTTTCGTGTGGCCCTCATGCCACCGAGGAGAAGAGTGTGGTTCCTCCTCGGCGATGTTGTGTACTCCTCAACACTCCGAGGAGACTCGGAAACCGAGCGCCTCCTCGAAGAGGTTGTCGATGATGGCATAGACGACGATGATCCCTTCTTCTTTGGTGAAAAAAGCTTGTAGGTTTCTTCCATGATTGCAGCACTCTCCCTCACAAATATATATCCGGGGTTTTCAACCGGTAACAAGGTACACAAATATTATTTTGGAGTCTGGACTTTGAGTGGAATTAGGATGTGTTTTGTTGCACGAAACAAATGAGGTGGATGGCTAAGTTTAAGGTGGTTCGGGACTACAAACTAGAGCATACGAACAAAGAGCTGGATGGGAGACTTACCTCTCTCCTCTTGGCTCGGTTCTTCTCTAGCGCACTTGCTTCGTGACCACGTGCACCTTCCAAATGTTCTCGTCCGCTCCTTCGCTTGCATTATTATTCCTTCCACTTGATGTTTTCGCTTTGACTCACTTCCATACCCCCTTGCCTCACATGCCTCCATGATATTCCTACAAAACATAGCCTTGGCTGCCCCCCCCCCATGCTTGTCCTTGCATGTGGTTTGATAAGATGTCAAAGGGGCATCCCATGATGTATCATGGTGCATGTATGGTTAGGTTAACTAGATTGCCTCCCTCTAAGCATGCTTTAATGCTAAGTACTCCTCTAATAAAAAATAAAATCAGAGCTATCAAATATAAATTTAGAGAAGTTTTCAAAGCATTAAAAATAAATGTAATTTGAAAATATTTTCCGACTACTTTTATGTTGGTTTCACCGGTATTGTTTGCCTTCATTAGTTGAGAGCAAACTTTTCCCGACTTGATCATGGGGGCATAGGTTTAGGTTCTAATTTTGGTTAGATGAGAGAGATTTTGAATGGAATAAAATTAAATGAGGCTTAGAAAAATTCTAATCTTATATAAACCAAGGATATGGATTTTTAAATCAACCAAAAATCAAGTTTCTAGGTTCACGCGAGTCCTACAACATGCTGAAATTTAAATAACATCTAGATACAAGCTGTGGCTCTACTCGTGTGTTTTTAGCATGAAAAACAAGTCAACCTTAACATCATAAAAAGGATGAAAGGTTGAGTTAGGTTCTGAATTTTTTTTTTGGTTGCGGTTTCTAGAAAAGAAGCAAACAATCACATAGGATGGTTCATGTAAAGGGTTTATGATCAAGCAAAATATTCAACCAAGAATTATGTCTCTAATATTGTTCAACTATTCTAAGTCTAATGTCTTGCATAGCAAAATTAAATATTGAATTATCTAAAAAGACTCTAAAAACCTGAAATTGGGTTGTCCTCCCGGTAGCTTATTCTTGACTCGACGTAACGGGTTGTCTCCCGCCTAGCGCTTAGTTTATAGTCCATGGCTAGACTTGTTCACTTGATTACTTCGGATCAACGCTCTTTGCGGGCGTTGAAATCTTGGGTACCCACTTTCGCACTATCTTGGGCACGGGCTTATTCTTCGGCTTAGTCATTTTTTTGGTCTTCACAGGCTGGCTTTGTCTTTTGGTCTTGATGGATGCAACAACTTCCTTCATGTAATGGCTCGGCATCTCAAACTCCGGTCCTTTGGTCGTGATCTTCATGGTCTCCTTAGTGTGATCCTCCATCACTCCCGAATGAGTTTGAGCAGCCTTCGCCTTCTCGCAACCTTGAGATTGTCTCGGAAATTCTCCTTTGTTACCCATCGGGCGCCCGACAAGTTGTCCCACTTGCGTCTCTAACATCTTCATCACGATGAACACTTCACGTATAAAGCTTTCGACCTCCGTCACCTTGCCATCTAAATTATTCAATATTTTCTCCATAGCCTCGAACTTATTGACAGCGTCCTCGTTGATCTTAGGTTGCTCATCCATGAAGTCCTTGAATTGTGCACAAAGAGGAACCAAATCTTGAATGGACGAGCTTGCATTAAATTAGGGTTTACCTTGGACATGGCCGTACTCCTCACACTCCTTGCATGTGGATCTTGCTTCGGCTGCCTTTAGGTGTTGAGCTTTTTTCTCTATCTCCATCTTCTCCATCCTCCTCTTAAGTAAACCGATATGCCACTCAAGGAATCCGGCTCGTATGTATTCATTGAAACGCTCCAAAGCTCTTGCAATCGTCATGCGGATAGTTGAGACCTTGATCTTGAACGACCTTCCGGCGTCTTGAAGGTTTATGATAGGTAGATCAACGATGTTCGGGGTGCATAGCTCGATCTTGCGCTCCGGTTGTGGTTGTTCTCCCATGGGTGGCGGTTGAAGTTGATCTTCCTTTGGACTTGGAGGTGGTGATTCCCTTGGAGATTCGACGGTCCTTTAACTTCGACTTTTCGATCTAGGGTTTCCAACCCTTTAGCTTGTGTTGCACGTCTCCTTTGCCTGTAATGTTTTCCTGGATCATCCACAAAAAATATTTGGGTTTCTTGGAGAGGTAGCTAACCATCTCCGGTTAGGGTTAGCAAAAACAAAAATCTAACAAAGAAAAATTAGGGTCAATCAAAACTAGATTAGATTGATTTTTTTTGAGAATGATCAAACTTAAGATATGCAAAAGAAAATCAAAAGAAAAACTGAAAAATAAGCGATACTAGATTGGATCTTGATTGCTTGTTCCCCGGCAACGGCGTCAGAAAAAGGGGCTTGTTGATGGTAGATTATCGTATCAAAGTTCATATGGATTTGCAAGTGGACAAATCCCTTGTCGTAGTCAAGGGACCCTTCTTCCCTCGAGTGGTGAACCCAAGGTATCGAATCCGTGGAACAATGTGCAACGCAAGGATTCAATCTAGTAAAGCAAGGAAACCTATCTAATGAAGAACCAAATTGCATCTAATCTACTAACTCATAAAGGAAACACATCTAATCTAATCTACTAAAGAGGTAGCAAGAGAAAGCAAGAGATAACCGATCTAGAGAGTCTAGATCATGCTTATGTTGTAGCTCCAAACGAGATATATGAAGATAGAAAAGCGAATCTCATTAAAAGCATCTTTAAACCGTGGCCTCCGGTCCGATTCCGAAAACGCCCGCCTTTCTGAACCCCCGTTCTGTCATAATGTATTCCTATTCATGCGGGTAGTCTAGGGTGAGTTTGATAAGAACAAGTTGAAATCACTTGGTCGGTCCGGTATGCACCTCTAGCCACCGCGGCTACAAGAGCACCCTAAGCAATCTATCTTAAGTATAGATTGGGGAAGAAGCAAAACCAAGAAGAAAACAAAATCATCGAGAAGGCACTTGATCGCTAGAAATCGGATTCATTATAAAAACTTCACCATGAATGATTACATGAACAAGATCACCACCGGGATCCTACCTCGATCTTGATCCTTGCTTCAGAGCTCCAACATGGTCTTCCATGCAAGGTTCCCACGTCGGCTAGGGAGACCCTAGACAACTAGCACGACCCTCATCTCCGAGATGGTGTCCCTCAAGCTTCTCTGCTCCTCGGCGGCGGATGACAAATTGATTCCGCTGTGGCTCTCGGTCAAGGGGCTATAAATAGCCCGAGATGCATCTAGGTCAAAGGGGGGCCGACTGGGCCTCGAAATGGGCTGGGCCGGCCGGCCTGGGCCGACCGGCCTGGGCCAACCGTCCTGGACACAGTTCGTGGCCTCCTTCGCCCGGTGTTGCTTCTCGAGTCTTCTATATCCTCCCCCCTTCTGCATGTGGGCCCTTGTCGTCAGTTTCTCTCTGAATTGGACGAAGCTCCTTGTCTCGCAAGATTCGGCACTTTTCTGGCTAGGTCCTCGGATTTTGTCATCTTCTCGGGCTTGGTCCTTAGGCTTCTTGGAGTCGTGTTCACTTCATTGCTTGACTTGTACTAGGCTTTAAGGTCTTGTCATGAGGAGCTTAATGAACTTATCCCGGAAGTCTTGCTTTCAACGCTAAAACCCTGCATAAACATTAAACTCCAAAACCGACATGCACAAGTGAACTTGTTATACCACGGGAGTTAGTACCAATGGATAAGATACAAAAGTCATGCCAACACCGAAGGTAAACTCATGGCTAGGTTGACGAAATTTCACCGTCAACAATATGCATTGGTTAGGAAAAGCTTCTCCTATATACATTGTGCACCATGGAATGATATTTATGAATTTCTGAGCTTGTTAGGTATGGTATGGTTTGTTTGGCTTAGCTCTTGATAATCATGGTTTATATCCATGGTTGACGGCTATGTTTTTGAAAAATGTCACATGTATGCTCTCTCATGTGTAAATGCCTTTATATGATCTTGACATGTTCTAGTGGCTTGGTTATGCTTAATTTGTGGTTGGATAGCTAGTTTATTGATCACATGGAGCCAAAGGCTCATTTGCCATCATGAATGTTTAGCCCTCTTGCTTTATCTTATCGAGGGGCATAAGTTTCTTTTTGTCGCAAAGACATTTCATGTACCAAATATGAATCTGAAAATGAAATGTAAAATGCTTGGAAAATGTGCTCCCATGTCATATGTGCTAAATTTAATTTGCTTTGGGTGCTAAACCGTTGCATGATGCCTACTAATGAGAAGTCTCATACATAGAAGTAGGCACATGGCTCGGTGGCTTTGACATGACATGAGGTGCTTGGGGGTGTTTGTGATGGTCTTATGATTAGAATGGTTGTCTTAGCATGAAGTTTGTGTGGCTTTGCCATTTTGACATGTTTTGATCATGTTTAGGACTATGCTCATGGGAGGTAAATTTTTCGCAAAATTGCCCAAATCCATCTTAGCTTCGTCCAATGGTTGTGAAACTTGGTGATCTTGTAGGTGTAGCATCCTATGTTGAATTTTGTCTATTCGAGAAGCTCTAGGTTGAAAGTTTTGCATTTTTGGCTTGATTCATGCATTGCCAACAAGGGGAGACACTACGTGAAACACTGGCTTCGATAACGGGCGTAGATCGCCTTTGGTAACAGGAAATGCGCCCGTTACCGATCAAGTGTTACAAATAAGCCAAGAAAGGTAACAGCCAGATGCCCGTTGCTGATAAGACATATTCGTAACGGGCATTAAACAACGACTGTTACCAAAACTAGCCACCGTTCACGTGAAATGGTTGTTTTTCTGGGCCCACAGGGAACTTTCGTAATGGGCACCAAAGAAAAGCCCGTTACATAAGCTCAATATCAGAGACGCCTAATGTACACCTGCGTCTCCACTATCTTGACGAAATGAGACGCATCTATTTCACGCGTGTCTCAGCACAACTAGTATTCGTAACGGGCATCAAACAACGATCGTTACCACAACTAGTCACTGGTCATGTGAAATGGCTGTTTCTCCGGGCCCACATGGAACTTTTGTAACGGGCATGAGACAGAGCCCGTTACTGTTAAATTAACATCAGAGATGCATTCTGTGAACCGGCGTCTCTACTGTCTCGACGAAATGGGACGCATTTGTTTCTACACGCGTCTGCTTTATCTCTATTAAAGGAGACGCTTTCTGTCAACCTGCATCTCCTATATCTTGATGAACGGCCAGGTCCTGGGCCCCACCGGTTAGGATTGGTAACGGGCTTTTATACTGCCCGTAACATTGTGGGCATTTTCGTAACGGGCTTTCCGAATGAAGCCCGTTACTTACTAATCAGTGTTTGTAATGAGCTTTAATTAACGCCCGTTACAGATACAGCGTCCATACCTACAGTAACCTGACCGGTTGCCGGCGGCATCCTAGAACCAGCCAGGATTTGGCAGCCACCAGGGGCTGCATCCTGGAACCAGCCAGGATATGGCAGCCACCACAGCAAGGAGACATCACAAACACATTCTCACATCACAGATATTGGCAAAGCAAGATCACATTTATAGACGAGCTAGCTAGGATCACACCAAGTTTCAAGTTACTCTCATCAGGGCTTGTTTGGATGGAGTCATGAGAAAACAGACTGAACCAGGTAGTATCTGAACCCAACCAAGCAAGCCAAGCAGGTTTCTCAGGCAACAACACTTGACTAAAGAAGACTGAATGAGTTTCAAGTTTCTGGTCACAATAAACTCACGATGCACCACTGTAGAACTTGCCCTTTCGGTCGATGGTCTCCTTAAGAATGTACTCGCACAGCATCTCCCGGACACGCTTTACATCTTTTGTGGAAACATCTACAGGAGGTTTGAAATCCTGCAATATACAATCATTTATGAGAATACAAGTAGAAATCATTTTCTAAAATCAGATGGATAATATGAGTAGAGACAAGGTTGAGCATTATTATCTACTTACAGCGACCTTCTTGATGTCAGGTATGTCATCGAGTAGTCTTAACATATGGAATGCCACATGGAATCCACACAAAGAGGACCCCCGTGGCTGCTGAGCACACTGCATCGAGGTAACAAAATGACAAGTTAATGCAGTACCAAATAGGTAACAAGGGACCATAAAAAAAACCTCGGTCTTACAGCGAGATTTGTTTTGTGCTTGAGTGTGGCTTTTGGCTTTTTTCTTTCCTTTCGTCACTCTGTCCTGTGCATCACCAAAGGCCCTACATGATCAGCAATACCAATTAGAAACACTAAGAGATTGATTTTTTGTGAACAAAAAATATTGTACCAAAGGACCTGCATGGCCAGTAATACCAATTAGAAACGCTAAGAGAATGAATTTTTGTGAACAAAACCTACAAGAAACTGACCAGTTCAAAACATTTTGGAGGTCTAGGAACTTTAGCGGGGGATGTTGTTTAGCAGAATCTAGATACCAAACCTCTTTGAACTTCATACAAATGATCATTGTTACCCAATGGCTAGTGCAGTAGGCACCCACCACGTAGTAGTTGTTCATCATTGCATTTGAGATTGCTTTGCCAACTTGCTGAGAACGCTGAGAAATATTTGTTGAAGTAAACAAATCTGGATCTAATCTGCTTCTCCACTGCCTTGTCCATCATTTTCCTACAAAAAATCAAATTGTTAGCATGCATGAACTTTGCAGCCATAATTAAAGAAATATCTTTTTAGGTTTTAAAGGACTTACAATGTCCACAACCTCATGAAGATAACATCTAGAGAAGCCAGGGTTATAAGGTTAAACACACTACTGAATTCAATGTTTAACATTAAAACACCACAACCACCTTTAAAGTAGTCTTAATCCACCTTTGCTGGAAAGGCAAATTTATCCTTACTGTGTTCGATGACATAAGAATGCAGCAGCCTTTACATTTGCTTTTTACAACATAGGTGCACCAGGCTTGTATTTTGGTCGGTCCTATTCTGTCCCATTAACACAGTTAAGAATCTCATCTTTAGACAGAGGTTTCCTGGCCTGGTTCCCCTTCTGCAGTGGAGATTGCCTGGGCTCCTCCTGTTGTAGACGCTGCTATACTTGTTGCATCTGCTGCTTAGGGGGAGATTGCCTACACTCCTCCTCCTGCTGGAGAGGCTGCTGTTTCGTCTGTTGCTTATCCTCATGTTGCAGCTGCTTGTTAGGCGTAGTTTGCCTGGGCTCCTCCTACTGTTGTCGACGCTCCTGCTGCTGGAGAGGCTGCTGTTTCATTTGTTGATTATCCTCAAGTTGCAGCTGCTGCTTAGGCGGAGTTTGCCTGGGCTCCTCCTTCGGTTGTTGTCGACGCTCCTGCTGCGTAGTTTTGCTGATCTACTGCTGCTGCTGCTGCTATTGCTGCTGCTATTGAGCCTTCTCTTGCTGACACTGAGCTGCAGCACCTCCATTTGATGTTGTACCCCTACTACCTGTTGCGGCTTCAGGGTTGGGATGTCTCGTCATGGGTGGTATAATGATCCTGTCCTTTGGCCATTGGATCCTTTGAACGAGTGCCGCAGCTAGGGTTGCTACGTCACCCCTATCAATTGGTACAGGCAGAGGGTATTGACTCGTATGGGCCCACACATAAGTAGGTTGCACCACAACATACCCATCCTGCACTGGTACTGAATGGCAAGCCTTTTGAGATGGAAAGACTTTCACTAGTGCGAGCTCCACGGTGCCATCCAAAAGGCTGCACACGGTTGGCTCTGTTAGCTTATCTATTGTGTCTAGCATAGGTGATCGACTATCACTGTACACTTCATTCGCTTCGTCACCGTTGGCATTCCAGTGATCTTGCTCTCTACCATCGTCCTCCCTGACATGCGCATGTTCTTCCTCGCTGTCATGCCCATCTTCTTCCTCAGTGCCATCCATATCTTCTTCCTCGCTGCTACTGACAGGCGCTGGTAATTGGGAAGGAAGAAGTGCATTTTTGGGTATGTTGATGCCTGATAGTCTTAGAGCATTGACAATTGATTTAAATGTTTTGTCCGCCATCACATCATGAGCATCAGACCTCTTGTTCCTCTTCTTCTTGTACATTCCAGCAAACTCTTCACCAAACCCTTTACCCAGCCAAGTGAACTAGACACGCCTCGGACCCGACCTCGATGCTCTGGAGTCTCAAGTGCTGCGGTGAGGATATCATCCTCCCTAACCCCATAGAAAGAACCATCGGTACCCTGAGCTGCAAGTGTTTTCACCCTTTCTGCTACCCCCACCACTGCAGGGTTACTGAATGTTATGCCCCCGCTTCCTTCACTAGTATTCTTCTTCTTCTTCCCTACCCTTGCCCGCAGATAAGGTCTCGAAAGTCCAGGAAATTGGGCCCAAGGGTTCCGTTTTCCTTCAGCAGTGAGCTTTGCATCCTCCTCCTCCCACTCTTTTCTTTTTACCATGATAACCTTTCCTGCCCGTCTTGTGTGGCTTATTATGCAATGCTCTCTTTTGTTTCATCTCATGGCTCAATTGCTGAAATGAAGGAGAATTGGTTTCCTGCACAAACATGTCCCAGTCTTGTTGCTGCAAAAAGGCACGCTTCGCAAAGGGAGTCTCCTCTTCACTCACATTTTTATGCTTAAATGGGCCTTGAACCGCCGTTGCAAGGTTCCAATCTGTGATATAGCTGCCTTAACTGCCTTCTTGCGAACAGATTCTTCTAGATTGGCTGGGTAATCTAGCTTTTCCTCTAAAACTGTAACAGATGGTCCTTTTCAATTGGTGAGAGATCATCAACCACCTTGTTGATTGACACCCTATCCCGAGTAATGAGACCACATACCAATACAAATCTATCCCTCGCAGCATCTGGGGCAGGCAAAAATTTTGCATCAAGACCAGTTGCAGTCAACTTGTCTTCTGGCCATTTGGTTTGTGTCTTTGACCCGCGGGATCGAGTACTAGTCGCAGCAGTCTGTGCGGAGTGACCCTGTGAAGAAGGTTCACCGACGATGGGCTGTGATGATACACTGGAGGTAGAGGAGTTTGTTGTTGTGGGAGACTGCATAGATGATATGTCAGGTTTGTCAGTAGAGCAACATAAGCAAGACTAAAAATCTAAACTTAATTCTTATTAGATAATTTCGTTTTCTCTAACAGGCAAAATAGCTGATACAGTCGTAAATAAAATCAGCATAGACATACACAATTCATATTTTACTTAATTAGCATACAGGGATAGGTGCTAACCATTTTGACAGGGACACAACAATATGCTTATATATCAAAGCAGAGAATAAATTCCTTCAACTGGTTCCTTGTCCAACTTGAGCAGCGATAGATTGTGTGTTCCATATGTACATGAAACAGGAGGATAAAGCAAGGTCATGACATTATATATGATAGTAGTGAAACAACACTCACAACACATCATGACACCAACAATAACAATATATATGACAGTAGTGAAACAATTAACACTCACAACAAAGCATAAGATAGTCTAGTTATCACTACATTCAAAGCATAACGTAATTAAAGTATGCTGACATCCTTTATGCTTTTCATGAATTTATAGTGCAAAAATTTTAGCGGCAGGAACATGAAAATGAATTTCAACAGTTCATATAACTACATCTGTTAGCAACAATTTATTCACACAGACTTGGGGCAACAAAATCCATCAATCAAAACCACAGTCAATCAATTAAAAATGAACTATCTAGGCATGTCTCCCTAATTAATCCACATTGACATGAATATATAGCAGATCGATTTTGGTGGCCGATGAGAGAGAGGGCGTTGGGGGTTCAAGCAGGACTAACCTCTGTCGCGAATGAAGTAGTTGTTCTCATGATGGTCGGAGGGGCCGGATCCACGGCGGCTCGTTGCCTGAGGCGGCCGGCCGCCTCGTCGTCGTGGCCGGGGACGACGTCGACGGATCTGCATCAACCGTCTTTAGGTTGTCCGGACGTACATTCGCACTCCAGTAACCGCGTCCTCGTCACCGTCGTCAAGCAGGGAGCGGTGGGGCTAGAGAAGAGTAGGGCTGCGGCGGGGAGAGAGCGGCGAAGGCGAGCGGGGCGACTGGCGGCGGTGGTGGGGAGAATGCGGGCGTTGTGGATCTATCTAGCGAGGAGCCGAATATGAACGGCACGAGTAACTGTGTTTAATGAAACTACTGGCGTGCCCTTGACGGCTCTGTGCAACAATTGGAATTTCATGGGCACTATAGTAAATATAGGTGGGAAATTTTGAGCAGCCCTCGCACGGTTCTCCTGCTAACGCTGACGAGTGGGCCAGTGTCATGGGCGAGGATGGTTAGTGAACCCAGATCACCATTGTTGGGAGTTGGGTCAGCGATTATCTTTTTAATATTGGCTGCTAACGCTGACGCGTGGGCCTGTCACAACTTTTTTTGGAATGAAACTTTCTTCCCTGATTTATTAGAGCCCATAAAACAACAGCTAAAAAATCATAAAAATATGAACAATTCGTATTTGGACATTTAGTATTTGAATAAAATATCAATAGTCACACTTGTGTGTCCAAGATTCTTAGAATCCGTTTTTACATCCCATGTTAATGATGTAATAATTCTACTAACATCTAGTGTGCTCTAAAAAATCTAAAAATTGACATGCCAACATAATTTGGGTACCTAGACTTGTCTTCAAAATTTCAAATGGTTTAGATGAAGGAATTATATACTTGTGTGCAAATGTCTACATCTCTCACATAGTTTCCTAGGATGTTTGCTTGAACATTGAAGTTTTCCACACTTTGCAACATGTTCGAACTCATATGCATTTGAAAATGTAACAAAACCTTGTGTTCACCTTAAGCTTACGAAATGTAAAGTTCCATCACTAATGGTTGTGTAAAACAAATATTATTTGTATGTGGTACTTACAAAGAACAAAATAAGGCATGTACACATCACTCAACAAACGGAATGTACACTAAACAATGAAATTAATGAATAGATGGTGATTTTAGAAAAAATTAGAAAAAAGTATCAAATTTGGACTAATAACAACGAATAAATACTTGTTACAACATTTGGTTGCAGATTAAAAGGAGAAATGAGAACTGTTCTTCATTTGTATAGAACTGGCCCCCACAGTCATTTGAATAGAACAAAGGAGGAAGCAGAGGGTACTGCCAACATCCCGACTTCCCGATAAAATCAAATCCGCGTTTAGTAATATCTAATAATTTACATTCAAGATAGATAATGTTCATATTTATGCTTGTGCCTACATCTCGATGTTCATCCTGCTGACAGCGTACTCCACGGCGGGGCGAAATTTATGCGTCCAGAGGTCGAACTCATGACGGATGTGACACTCAGTGCTGCAGTAGTGGATGATCTCTTTGGTATCCGGCCCGTAGCGCCAACATCCCGCTTCCCAAATGCAGATGTGGGGATTCTAGACGGGCAGCAACTGAATGTCGTCGTCGTCATCGCTGTCATCAAGCCAGTACAACCACGCAATGTTGTCGAGATCCTGCTTGACGAGGTAGTGCAGTTGACGTAGGTTGTGGTTCTTCCACTGGCCGTTAGGGGGCGACGGGCCGCCGCTGATTTCCTGGAGTAGTGTCATGGCTTCGGGCTCCGCCGGGTTGCAATGGTACTCCAGCATCGCTAAAAAGTACTTGGCACCAGAGTCTTCAGCAGTGGCGGCATCTCCGATGAGCTTCAGACCCTTGTCGGGGTTCCGCCGCCTCACCAACCTCACCATCCCCTCGAAGCATAATGCCTCCGGATGATTGGCCTCACGGAAGCGCCGCTCAAAGCACGACCTGACGTAGCGATTCTTGCACGCCGAACGAAGATCACGCAGCGACACGTGCAGTAGTACCTCATCGGAGTTGCAGATGCACTGGAAGGTGCTGCAGATTTTATTGCGAAGGTTTAGAAAATGGAAAACGGCCACATGCTTGATGGAGTGGATGATGATCTTGGTGAGAAGTTCATTTGGCAACAGCAGCATCAAGGACACCGCGGCGGCCATCAAGGAGAATGGAGGAAATAGCACAGCGACGGGGTTTGGAATTTGAATGGCGACAAGGGTTGAAGTTGGCGGCGACGAGGGATGAAGTTGGCAAGGAGGATTGAAGTTGAAGAGGGATGAAGTTGGCGACTAGGATTGAAGTTGAAGGAGGCGACGAGCAGCTCAAGGGTTGAAGGTTGAAGATGGCGCCTCGGCCATGTCGTAATAAATCAATAAATGGAAATTGAAAAGGCACCGCAGTTTGGCTGTTGCCGTTGACAAGTGGGCCCAACATCATTGCATCGCCCCTTCTGCTTCCCGCCTAAGTGAAAGGTGACGCGTGGCTTCGCGCCCGAGACGGAGCCCAATGCGCAATCAAGTGGCACGTACTGGCAGTAATGGAGTAGTGGGTGGGGGGCAGAGGCGCCTGACGGTTCCGCGTCTTGTCAATATAACTCCCTCACCTAGTCGCCCTCCCCTGCTTTCTCCCCTACTTCTTCCATAAGCTTATCATCTTTTTCTCCACTTCTTCATCCTCCTCGCGATTCACCACTACAAATCTTCGGTCACCGAGAGAAGGAGGAGATGGCGTCGAGGAGCCCACCGCCGTCGAAGCGGGGACGAAGGGAGGACGACAACGACGAAAGCCGTCGTCGGAAGAAGTTGGAGAAGGGGAAGGAGTCGGCGGACAAGGACGCCGACGAGGAACCGCTCTTCGACGACAATAAGTTCGCCGCCGAGCTGCTCAGGAGCGCCTTCAGAAAACTTGAAGGTATTGGCGAGGCCTTCAACACCAAGGCGCATCATGATGCGTACAAGGACCCGACCTTGAAGGGTCTCGCCTTGAGGATCCACGGGTTGGCTGAGAAGCTCGAGAACCTCCCCGTGGTCAAGAGGGCTGCCCGCCGCCACTTCTTCTTTGACAATGGCGGCGACGACGGCAGCCAAGGCGGTGACGGCGGGACTCCTACTAATTGATAGACTCCTCTACCAATTAGTAACAATAATGTCTGTGTGCTTTTGTGTCTTCGTACGGTTCTTGGACATGAACTGCTTAGTTTGTCTGTCGATCATGAACTGCTTAGTCAACTAGCTTGGTTGTTAGATTTTGTATGTCATGATCTCGATCTAATATACACGAGATTAACTGGAGATCTGTTGTGATGAATAAGATCTGCTGACGCTGACGCTGACGTTGACGCGTTGGCCAGTGTCATTGGTGACGATGGTTAGTGAACCGGGATCGCATTTGTTGGCAGTTGGGTCTGGGCGGGCAGGCAACAGTTATCTTTTTTATATGGGCTGCTAACGCTGACGCGTGGGCCTGTCACAATTTTTTTTGAATGAAACTTGCTTCCCTGAATTATTAGAGCCTATAAAATAGCACCTAAAAAACCATAAAATACGATCAATTCGTATTTGGACATTCAGTATTTGAATAAAATATCAACAGTCGTGTGCCCAAAATTCATATATTTCATTTTTACACCCCATGGTAATTATATAATAATTCTAATAACATCAAATTTGCTCTAAAAATCTACAAATTGACTTGGCAACATATTTTGGGTACCTAAACTTGTCTTCGAAATTTCCAGTGGTTTAGATGAAGGAATAATATACTTGTGTACAAATGTCTTCATCTCTTACATAGTTTCCTAGAATGTTTGCTTGAACATTGAAGTTTTCCACACTTTGCAACATGTTCTAACTCATATGCATTTGAAAACTTAACAAAACCTTGTGTTCACTTTAAGCTTACGAATTGTAAAGTTCCATCACTAATGTTTGTGTAAAACAAATATTATTTGTATGTTGTACTTACAAAGAAAAAAATAAGGCATATAAACATGACTCAACAAACGGAATGTACACTAAACAATGAAGTTAATGAATAGATGGTGATTTTAGAAAAATTTAGAAAAAAAGTATCAAATTTGGACTAATAACGACGAAAAAATACTTGTTACAACATTTGATAGCAGACTAAAAGGAGAAATGGGAATTGTTCTTCATTTGAATAGAACTAGGCCCCACAGTCATTAGCGACGCGGGCCTGATAACCCGCGTCGGATTTGCTGGTCTCTGAAATTTTTACACAGATAATTTGAGCATCATACAAAATCTAATCTACTACTACTGATTTCCTATTCTCTGTGCGAACTTCACCATTTCGCAGCGCAGCCTACAGTCTTCGCTGCAAAATAGAGAAATTCGAAGCCATCCTTTTTCCACGTTGGAGCCGCCGCCGGTGCTTGCGCACTGATCGCCACGCACCTATGCCGGAGGCGGCAGCGGTTCACCCAAAATGCGCCAAGTCGAGTAGTGGAGCGCACGCGTAGCCTCTCGCGCAAAGGCAGACACCCCTTGTTGCTCAGCCATCTCGACGACGTCGTACTGCTGCCACCCGCGACCCGCCTCATGTACCCCTTAGTGTCATCGGCGGCGGCACCGCCATTGTCTCTGTAGAGCAAGATGGCGCATAGATAGGACGCCGCATCGTGCCCACCCTCGGCGGCGCGCCGGAGATCATTGTATCTCCTGTGTTCGATGAAGAAGGCTTTGATTCCGGAGAGGAAACAAGCCTCCGGATTCCCGTGACCGGTCAGCATAGCAAGGAATGCTTTGTAAGCGGTGGGGTTCCACACCGAAGAAATCTCATCTCGTATCCCCTCTATCGACAAACGTCGGTCGACGTCGCCGTGGCTGCACACGCGGTGCATGGTTGAGCAAGTAACGCGTAGGCTGCGGAGGTCAGCCAAGGGCCGCTACGAGGTCACACCGACGCGCGCCGCAATCTCAATGCGAAGGTCTTGAGGGAGGCCCAGCAGCAGCGATGACGGCTGGTGCCTCGTGCTTCTTCCCGGCATGCTATCCATCTCCGGCCAGAAATGGTGACGATGAGGAGTAGGCAGTTGCTGTTTTTCGCGGGTAAAGATGAAGGGGCAGGGGATCTAATTGTTTTGGAAGGAGAAGATACAGGAGATTTGTTTCCAAACATGGTTTAAGTATGCAATGGAGATGACGTTTCGCTAATCCGCGTTATCATTTAATTCTCCATTAGAAATGATGTTTGGCTAAACCGCGTAGAGACGATGTTTCGTTACCCTGCGTATCATTTAATTCTACATTGGAATCACTACATCTGCAGCTCTGCTCTCAGCCATTGACTAGCAACAGTTTCGCAATTGACCGTCTTGGGAACCTCTTCCCGTTTCCTGTGCTCTTGATCTTATCCCTTCCTCTCTTTTTTTGGAGATGATGACTACATTGGATGTTTGGATGGAGGTGTTAGTGTTAGTTTGTAGCAAACTAACACCAAAACTAACACTTTGGAGCCAAACACATGTGTTAATTTGGAGGTGTTAAAAACTACCACTAACAGTAACACTAACATCTACCATCCAAACATGACCATTGGAGACAATGTTTGCTTACTCCGCGTATCATTTAATTCTACATTGGAATCACTATACCTCTACAATTCTACTCTCAGCCATTTTCTAGCAAAAGTTTTTTGGCCGTCTTGACCGTCTTGGGAACCTTCCCGGCCGTTCCTGTGCTCTTGATCATATCCCTTCCTTGTTTTTTTTATAAAAAGGCACCGACACCTTTCGGTCCTCCTCACTTCAAGTTGCTTCCTTCTTCTCTAGATCTAGATCTAGCTATATGGTTCCTTCTTCTGATAGGAGTACAATAAAGTGAGTCACTTGCTTCCTTCTTCTCTAGATCTAGATCTAGATCTAGCTAGTATATGGTTCCTTCTTCTGATACAATAAAGTGAGGCACTTGCTTCCTTCTTCTCTAGATCTAGATCTAGCTATGGCGCATAGAATAGATCTTATAGGGCGCAAGCTTTTGCTTTTCTCTCTTCTTCCTCCTCCTCGATCTCTAAGTTCCTAGAAGAATTCTTGTGATAGGGGGTGATTGGGTTGCTCATCCCTCGAACACAGCTGCGAGAAGAATTCTTGTGACATACTCCTTCCTCGTAGCCATGTCCGGGTAGGTAGCCAAGAACCTCATGGCATCAGGATGAACAATTTCATCTTGTGTCCAATCATCATTGTTTTCAGGATGAACAATCCTTCATCCTTTGTCTAATGATCATTAGAAACAAAAGTGCAAGTTTAGAAAGCTTTGCGGTCTCATTGCAAACCTAGGCATCAATAGAGATGGAGCTCATTTGATGACCACGTGCAACAAGATCGACGACCTGCGAGCAAGATCGATGTGTGTGTGTGTGATTTTGCATATCTCACCATGAAGATATGGCCGCATTGTAACCTTGTTCTGATGTATCAATGATGACTATAATCTTTGTGTGTGTGATTTTGCATATCTCGTCATGAAGATATGGTCGCATTGTAACCTTGTTCTGATGTATCAATGATGACTGTAATATGTGTGTGTGATTTTGCATCTCAAAAGACATGCTTTTGTGATTATCTCTGTGCAGTACAATTTTTTGTATGATTTACCTACTCACTTGCAAAGCTTGTGATTATCTCAACAGTTTGGCAAATCCACTTGTTTCTCTCAGGATTCCTGATCTAGATTTGGCAAGTGAAATTATGCCAGATTGTTGGAGAAGAACTCTTTTTTATTTGGCATATCTTTTTAGAAGTTGGAAAAGCACAAGATTTGCCAAGTAAAATTTGGCAAACTTTTGGAGATGCTCTAATCCGTGTCTCTTTTTATGTAATCTGTTCGTGATTTTGCATATCTTCTTGCCCATAACAAAAGTGACGCTGGTTCGTTAGTCCTCGTCTCTTGCCCGTAACAAAGGCGACGCTGGTTCGTTAGTCCTCGTCTCTTGCCCATAGCAATGGCGACACGGGTTCGTCAATCCTCGTCTCTTGCCCGTTACTGAACTGAAGCAGAATATAAACAGAGTATATATAGTATCTTTGGCAGAATATATTACAAGCAGGATTCAAATTCCACCACATCCCATATGTTTCAAAAAGGATTGAAATTCCATCAATACATTGCATCCTTTATATTACAAAATGGATTCCATTTCCACCAATATACACATGCTCCGGCATTACAAAAAGGATTCAGCAGAAATCAGGCTTGCTTTTCTTCCTTGATTTCTGTATATGGATTTTTTCACTATGGTCGCTTCGCAAGTATGGTGTTTTGTTAGTTTCGAATAGTTGGGGCTTGTATGAAGTGTCAAAGGATGGAATTTCGTCAAACTGGTTGTGTTCCTCCTCCACAACAACAACATTTTCAATCCTCACAATTCCTCCTCCGTCTCATTTGTTCACTGACGCCGCGCTCCCGCTTCACTGCAGTTGAGTGCTCTCAGACTTCAATTATTGATCTCTCAAACTAGTAACGGGCGTCAAATGCTCATCGGTAATGGACTTTATCGCACGTTACCAATATAGAGTGATCAGTAATGGACTTAAGCAGCCCGTTACCGATAGGGCATTGATCGGTAACGGACTTTACAAGTCCATTATCGATAGGTTTAACATTTGTAATGAGCTCTTTTAACATCCATTACAAAGAATTTATGTAACGGGCATTTAAGAAGCCCATTACCAGAACTCCACATTGGTAACGGGCATTGTGGAGGCCAACCCCGGGGTCGTCCTGGCGCGCTTATAGGTAACGTGCACCAAACAAAAACCGTTACAAATGTGGGTGGATGTAACGGGCGTTAAGGGCCCGTTACAAATGCTGCGTGACCTATTTGAGGTTTTAACATAGTGAGAAGTTTGAGCTTGAAATGGCTTGCTAGATGCATTTAGAAGGTTTTCAGGTGGTTTCGAGCCATTTTTGGGCTCTGTTGCACACCGGTCTGACCAGTCGATGTCACCGGTCTTACTGGTTAGAGTGCTGGTCCTGTTCACTTGTTGCACACGGGTCTAACCGATGGTGTTGACCGGTCTGATCGGTCAGGGCTGAGCTATTGCAGCTGCCCTGTTTCAAGTGGTGTCTTGCATGCATTCGTCCAGGGGGAGTTGCATTGGTTTAGGGGGAGCTTGCATGTGTACAGGGGAAGCTCTTTATGGTTTTTCGAGTTTTGGTTTGATGGTTTGCGCTCTTTGCTTGAGCTTCGTTTTGTCTCGGATGTGTCGAGCCATTGCCCTTGCCTAAGGGGTCCGAGACTTGTCTTCTTCAAGTGATCTTGTTCTTTGCCTTTCTTTGGCTTTCGATCGCTTGTTGGAGTTTATTTTATTCGTTTCTTTTCTTTTTCTTTTCTCTCATGTTACTATTTGTGGGTGTTTGCAATGCACTCATCAAGGGGAGATTGAGGACCACGTGTGGTTTGACGACCGGTGGATAGTCGCTTCCTTGTGTGATGAGTGATTGACAACGTTGTGTGGACTGATTCTTGGCTAAGCATTGTAGGTGTAGGTTGTGGCTTGACTTGTGTTGGTGCTGGTGAAGAACAAGCGCGCAAGGTCGTCGCCGGTGAGTCCTCTAGGTATGGAGAAGACAAGTAGGCTTCGTTCGAGGGACCCGATGGCTAGCGGGGTCAAGTGTGTGCCGCATGGTGGCATGAACAGCAAGATGAAGTCATGGACGGTTTCTTGGTAGAGCCTCAAAACCAAGGTCGATCTGGGACTACGTGGGAGCCGAGTCATGAGTGACGATTGGCAGAGGCTACACTGAGTTCGCGGGGTTTCCAGTGGTTCACCAAAAAACCACTAGGTTCCTTGGTTGATCCACAAAGCCAAGACTTAAGAACCGAAGACGGTGCTGCAACAGCTCTAGACCGGTCTGACCGGTGGGTACCGGTCTGACCGGTGAGGAGCGCCAGTCTGACCGCTGTGCGACGACACAGTCCGAAATCTTTGAAGTGGAGGACACGTGTCGGGATCGCATGGCTTGCGTCGAGGCTAAGCAGGGTGCGGTCACCGGGCATCCGTCCGATGGAGAAAATCTGAAGACTTCCAAAACCGCCCTTGAGGGGCTTGTATCCCTAGTTATTAAGTAAAGGTATTTTAGACTTTCGGTTGCCTCCATATAACCCATGAGGTGAGAGGATGCCAGCCATCTCTTAGAACCCTAGTTCATTTGCTTTCCTATTTTCCCTTCCTATTTTCTTAGGGTTTCCATAGGACTAGCTTGAGAGCTTCATGGTGAGATCTTGTGAGAGGGTTGGATGATCGGGCAGCAAGCTAGACCTTGTATGAACCTCCTTGGTATGTATAGATGATTCGGCGTGGTTTCTCAAGGCTTTGTTGTGTTCCCGGTTGTTCTTGGTGGTGATTTTCGGAGCCCTCTCTTGGTGGTTTTCTTGGTGTGTTTTCGGGACGTTGCTCTTGGGGATTTGATGGGGGGAATTCGTGTGAACCCTTCGTGGTTCTTTTGCCTTTGATACCCCTCCCAAATCTGTGAGTTAAGGGGCTCGATTTTGGGGTTTTCGGTGTTCTAGGGTTAGAGGAGTTCATGGCGAGATTTCTTCGATTCCTATTGATTTGGCAAGTTTTGGTGGACAAAAACTTGGCTATGGACTCCTCGGGAGGTGTTCCTACTATCCCCAAAGTCTTGCACAAGTCCGTGGAGCGATTCGGGAGATCAAGGTTTGGATTTGGGGGAGTTGACCCGCAGGTGCTGTTCATCCCGAGCTGCCCGACCGGTCTGACCGGTGTAGGCCACTTGTGGGATTTGCCTCGGGTGAACTGCTTGACTTGTGTGTCTTTGGGTCTTGGTGCTGCTGGTCAGTTCTTGGTCTGTTTGAAGTTGTTTTTCTAGGATTTGTGTAGGTTTTTCCTTCCGTACAGGTTATGTTTTGGGATTGTTTTTGTTCCAAGGCCTAGAGAAGTCACTGAGGCTCTCTGGAACACTTGTTTTGCGGCTGTTGTAGCCACCGGCCTGACCGGTTCTGTCCACCGGTCTGACCGGTGTCACTGGTCTGACCGGCGCAGGCCATCGGTCTGACCGGTGCGGCACAGGCAGCAAGCCGTGCAAGTTTCTGTTGTGCGTGTTATTGTGTTTTGGCTCGGAGGGTTGTTTGTTGGTTCCTAGGTCCAGTAGCAAACCAGTGGCTGCTTGGGCTTGGCCAACTTGAGTAGTGAGTCAGAAACGTGTGTTGGAAGCCGTGTTCATCTTGTTGGAGTTCCCATCTCCTTCGAGAAGAACTTTTATCGTCTCCCATTCACTCCCCCCTCTCTGGTTCGTCGTATCGATCCTTCAATATGTGTATCTACCATATTTTTTTAGTAGGATTAGATCGAATTATGGTGATTAGTCTTGTCTTGCGGATACATTGTAGTAGTGCACGGACCTAGGATGTCGCTCGGTGATGAATATCCTTGAGTAGTGACGGTACTGTGGAGTAGAAAGCAGCGAGTGAACGTGTATCAGACCACTCCATATCGGGTTACTCCATATCGAGTGTAATCCTTATCATAGTATAGGTTTAGATTGGTTTGTCACCTTTGCCGGAACAGCAACAAGTGAGGACCATGTGTGGTTCGAGGACCGGTGGATGGTCGCTTCCTTGTGTGATGAGTGATTGACAACGTTGTGTGGACTGATTCTTGGCTAAGTATTGCAGGTGCAGGTTGCGGCTTTGACTTGTGTTGGTGCAGGTGAAGAACAAGCGCGAAAGGTCGTCGCCGGTGAGGCCTCCAAGTGTGGAGAAGACAAGTAGGCTTCGTTCGAGGGACCCGGTGGCCAGCGGGGTCAAGTGCGGGCCGCATGGTGGCATGAACAGCAAGATGAAGTCGTGGACGGTTTCTTGGTTGAGCCTCAAAACCAAGGTCGAGCCGGGACTACGTGGGAGCCAAGTCATGAGTGGAGATTGGCGGAGGCTACACCAAGTTCGCGGGGTTTCCGGTGGTTCACCAGAAAACCACTGGGTTCCGTGGTTGATCCACAAAGCCAAGACCGAAGAACCGAAGACGGAGGCCGCAAGAGCGCCGCACGGCCGACCGGTGGGTCGACCCGCCCCGACCGGTGGGGACCGGTCTGACCGGTGTGCGACGACGCAGTCCGGAGACTTCGAAGCGGAGGACACGCGTCGGGATCGCATGGCTTGCGTCGAGGCTACGCAGGGTGCGGTTGCCGGGCATCCGTCCGATGGAGAAGACATCAAGAATTCCAAATCCGCCCTTGAGGGGCTTGTATCCCTAGTTAGTAGAGAAGGGCATTTTGGACATTCGGTTGCCTCCATATAACCCAAGAGGTGAGAGGATGGCAGGCAACTCTTGGAACCCTAGCTCATTAGTTTTCCTATTTTCCACCTATTTTCCTTAGGTTTTCTTTAGGACTAGCAAGAGAGCTTCACGGTGAGATTTTGTAGAGAGCGATGGATGATCGGGCGGCTTGCTAGACCCTGTACGAACCTTTGTTTCAGGTATAGATGATTCGGCGTGGTTACTCAAGGTTTGGATGTGTTTTCCCCGGTTGTTCTTGGTGGTGATTTTCGGAGCCCTCTCTCGGTGATTTCTTTGGGTTGTTTTCGGGACTTTTCTCTTGGGGATTTGATGGGGAAAATTTGTGGGAACCCTTCGTGGTTCTTTGGGCTGTGATTCCCCTCCCAAATCCGTGAGAAAAGGTGCTCGATTTTGGGGTTTCTTGAGTTCTTGGGTTGGAAGTGCTTTCGGCAGGATTTCTTTGATTCCTCTTTTTTGGACAAGATTTGGTGGGATTAAACTTGGCTATGGACTCCTCATGAGGTGTTCCTGATATCCCCAAAGTCTTGTTCAAGTCCGTGGAGTGATTCGGGAGATCGAGATTTGGATTTGGGGGAGTTGACCCGCGGGTGCTATTCATCCCGAGCTGCCCAGGCTACACCGGTCTGACCGGTGCTCTTGACCGGTCTGACCGGCGAGCCCTTATGGGTTTTTGCTCGGGTGAACGTCTTGGTGAGTTCGTTGTTGTCCCGTGTTGTCGCTATTTCGAGTTTGGGTCCGTTTGGTGGTCGGTTGGCCCGTTTGGTGCCTTGGGGGCTTTCTCGGCCGCCATCGGTCCGACCGGTGCGTCTCACCCGTCCGACCGTGTAGAGCCACTTAGTGGAAGTTGCTCGGTTTCACCAGCGGGGGACCGGTCCGACGGTGGTGCTCACCGGCCCGACCGGTGTGGGTCCGTAGACTTGAGGTTTGGTTTTTCCTTGCCGCGTTTCTCGGGTCGGAAGGTTGTGTGTTGGTTCCTAGGTCCAGTGGCACTCCAGTGGCTACATGGGCTTGACCAACCTTGGTAGTGAGTCGGAGACGTGTGTTGGAAGCCGTGTTCATCTTGTTGGAGTTTCCATCTCCTTCGAGAAGAATTTTTATCGGCTCCCATTCACTCCCCCCCCCCTCTCTGGTTCACCGTTTCGGTCCTTCAAGTGGTATCAGAGCCGGTTCGGGTCTTTGTTGACTCTAACCGCCTAAGATCCAAGGATGGCGTACCGGGAACGGGGTTCGGGTCCTCCACACTTCGATGGCAAGAACTACCAGATGTGGAGCAAGCGGATGGGTGCGTTCCTCTGCGGAAAGGGTCAGCTTCTTTGGGATGTCACGGTGGACACAGGCTATGTCCAGCCGATGGATTTCCTTGCTCCAGGGTCGAGGGACAGATTCGACGCCAACAATAAGGCGGTCGATTACTTGTTTCGTGCTTTGTGTCAGCCTGAGTTCGATCGGGTGCACACTGAGCACTTGGCTTGTAGGATTTGGGCGGTGTTGAAGGAGGCTCATGTTGGGAATGCCCAGGTTCAGGCACGGATGTATGCGACCTACCGGAGAGAGTACGAGAACTTTACTCATCTCCCCGGTGAGTCCATCGATGCCTTATTTCAGAGGTTCACGGTGGTGGTGAACAACATGAGGGCCAATGTGGACGTGCTCCCGTACGATGATCATGATAGAGCGGTCAAGCTCTTACACTCTTTAGATCGTACGATATGGGGCGGAAAGTTCGAGGCCATAGTCGAGTCGGAGAGGTATGATACTCTGACGGTGAACGAGCTGTTCTCGAAGCTCAAGTCGGCTGAGGTGGATAGGGGCATGACTGTCAAGCTCGAGGGACCGACTGATTCCCATAGTCTTGCCCTCGTTGGTGGTTCCAAAGGAAAGGCTAACTCTAACCCATCCACCAGGATGTTCTCCTTTTCCTCTTTGATGTCTATGCCAGATGAGGAGTTTGATGATCTTGGAGAGGACGAGCTGGCGCTGTTGACGAGGCGGTTCGAGAGGCTGCACGAGAACCGCGTGAACATGAGGAGGAACACGAGGACGTGCTTTCAGTGCGGCAAGCCGGGACACTTCGTCGCCGACTGCCCGGAGAAGGCCGAGAACAAGGACAGCTACAAGCACAAGCCGAGGATGGACGGCAAGTACCGTTCGAGGCGCGACCACAAGAGCAAGCACAAGAACAAGTACAAGGACGAGCGACGATCGAGGAAGAAGGAGAGCCGAGGCAAGGCCCGAGCGATGGTGGGAGCGAGCGACGTCGACTCCAGCTCCGCGTACTCCACCTCGAGCTCGAGCAGCAGTGAAGACGAGGGAGATCGCCGCAAGAACAAGAAGTCGTCCAAGAACCCGAGCGGCCGAGCCGCCGCGAGAGATGGCTTCGCACCATGGCGCCGAGCTCCGGCAGCAAGAAGAGCACACGGAGCGACTCGGACTCGAGTCCGACGACGAGGTGCGTGATGAACTTCCCTTCTTGCGCCAGGAGAATGAGAGGCTTGGCTCTTTGCTTGATAACCGTGACGACATGCTTAGAGAGGCCAAGAAAATGAGGAAAGAGCTTAGGGCTTCACTCGAGGATGCTAGGACTAGAGTGGCTGAGCTAGAGACATAGGTGCTTGATAGCAAGCTTGAGATTGATTCGCTTAAGGCTAGCCCTGTTGTTTCCGATGAGAATGATTGTGCTGATTGCTCTATATTCCTTACTGATCTTGCTTTGTTTAAGAAGAAGCATGCCTCCAAGTGTGAGGAACTAGATGTGCTTAGGGTTGAAGTGGCTGAGCTTAAGTCTAGATCTGCTTTGCTAGGTGCTTGCACTTCTTGCCCTGTTTTGCATGCTAAGATTGATGAGATGCATGCCTACACTAGTTCGCTCGAGGCTAAATTGAAGGAACCCATGCCTACATCTTGCTCTACCTGTGAATTGCATGCATTGAAAAATTTGGAGCTTGCACATTATGTTGATCGTTTGCAGGATGAGAATGATGACTTGAGGAAGTTGATGGGCTAGTTGTCCGGTCATGAGCCTCAGTTGAGGATGATGATCGAGGCCTTTAAGAGGCAAGATGGTGAGGGGCTTGGGGCAAACAAGGTTGGTGAAGGAAGTGGAGAGAATATCCTGGAGCCACCTAAAACGCACCACAAAAATGATTTCCCACCAAAACCTAACCATCTAAGGAACCGACTAGACACAACCCCAGCTCCACCCGTGTTTCCTACACCCACAAATGACCTACAAAAGCCTATCAAGTTTGTGAGCACTTCGGGGAAAGTGTTCTTTGGGAAGGAGTGTGAGAAGGCTAGTGGTGAGAAACCGGTGGAGGGATTGAGTGGAGAGAAACCAAATGAGCAGCCACATCCCAAGCCTAAGCCTAAGCTTGTGAGGTTCCATTGTGGCTATTGTGGGAGAGATGGCCATAAGGAGGAGTTTTGCTTCAAGAGGAAGAAAGAGGAGAGAATGGCAAAGGAGTGGGCTAACAAGGACAAGTACCACCCTTTCGATGGTGTACTTGAGCCTCTTATGCAGATGCCCAGGGGCAAGGCGATTGTGAGGACAGTTCGGGCATGGGGAGAGAAGAAGGCTGCAGGTGGTGCGCTCGCCGGTGTCACACCGGGCGGACCGGTGTGGGGCACCTCGGCCGGACCGGTGCGGGCCTGGATAGACAGCTGTTTGGGGTTCGAGCTCGTACAGGTGCGAGGGTTGTTTCTGGTGGCTGGGCTGGAAAGGGTGCAGGTGGTCAGTTTGCTAGGCGTTCTCCTCCTCGTGCTCAATACGGGGATCGGAGGGGTCGTAGCTTTGAGTTGGAGAGGAGAGACGTTCCACGGGCCTTCTTGCGTGGACTTGGTCCTCCTCCAGGTAGAGAGGGGTGGTTCCCACAGGGTGGTTACCGTGGTGGTGTTCGTGGAGGTAGTTTTGGTAGGAGAGATGCTTTGGTTGGTGCTAACCCCACTTTCGAGCAAATGGCTCGCACTCGGTTTTCCTCCTTTGGTACTAACCCCGCGTCTTGAGTCGTTTGTTCGCTCACGTGCTTATTTGTGAATTTCAGGTGGGAGACTTGAAGAACATTTGGTTGATTGACTCCGGTTGCTCGAGGCATATGACCGGAGACATGGGGTGGTTCTCAAGTCTCGTCCCGGTGGTGACGAAGAGGTACATCACTTTTGGGGACAATGGGCGTGGGCGTGTGCTTTCAGAAGGTGAGATCAAAGTGAGTGACAAGATCACTCTGAGGCGTGTTGCTCTTGTTCAATCGCCGGGGGTAAAATTTGCTTTCTGTGTCCCAGTTGTTGGATGAGGGCTTTGAGGTGTTGTTTCGGCCGGTGGTTCTCGGATTGTGGACTCTCGAGGGGACCTTGTCCGTATGGTCATTCCCGAGGGTCGGGTGTTTCGTGCCGATTTTTCTCGGTCTTCGGGTGTGGAGCGTTGTTTCTTGGGCCGGTTCTTCGAGTGAGTTGTTTCGGGGGTCACTTGAGCTTTGACCTTTTGTCTCGCTTGAGTAAACTCAATTTGGTCCGAGGATTGCCACGGTTGAGGCTTGAGAAAGAGTTGGTTTGTGCTCCATGTAGGCATGCCAAGATGGTGGCCTCTTCTCACCCGCCTCTCACCGATGTGATGACTGAGCGTCCATGCGAGCTCCTCCATATGGACCTTGTTGGCCCAGCTCATGTGCGATCTGCGGGTGGGAAGTGGTATGTCCTTGTTGTGGTGGACGACTACTCTCGGTATGTGTGGGTGTTCTTTCTCGAGGATAAGGGGGAGACGTTTGGTTTTGTTCGAGATCTAGTCTTGAGGTTGAGAAACAAGAGGCACGGAGATGCCATACGAGCTATCCGTAGTGATAATGGCTCGGAATTCAGAAACTCTCGTTTTGAAACCTTTTGCCATGACTTGGGTCTTGAGCACCAGTTTTTGAGTCCGTATACGCCTCCCCAGAATGGTGTTGTGGAAAGGAAGAACAGGACCTTGTGCGAGATGGCTCGGACGATGCTTGATGAGCATAGGACTCCGAGGAGGTATTGGGGGCCGAGGCGGTGAACACCGCGTGCTATGTGTCGAACGGGATATACCTCGGAGTGCACAAGAAGAAGACATGCTATGAGTTGATGCATGGTCGCACACCCAAGGTGAGTCACTTCCATGTCTTTGGTTGCAAGTGTTTCATTCTGAAGAAAGGCAGGAAGTTGGATAAGTTTGAGGCTAGGTCTGTCGATGGCATTTTCTTTGGTTATGCATCTCACTCTAGAGCATATCGTGTGCTCAATCTTGAAACTAACCAAATCGTGGAGACTTGCGAAGTAACCTTCGACGAGACAGAGCCACGTAGTCAGCTTGTCTTTGAGTGTGCAGGTGATGATGAGCTTGGCGAGATCTTTCAGGAGGAGGAGCATGAACTTGGTGATGATGAGGATGGCGGTGCGGTGCCCCCGGCTGAACATGTACCCACTACTTCGACTACGATGATGGATGGACCCTCTGCTACACCTACGACGACAAATCAAGAACGAGGAGAAGCTGATGTTGAGGGGAGGTAGCATCGAGGCGAGAACCTCCCCGACGAGTACAGGTGGATCACCCAGCTTCGAGGATCATCGGCGACATGAATGAACGCACTACACGGTCGAGGGTTCAGAACAACTCTCATTTCGCTCATGCTGCATTTGTTGCTTCTTTCGAGCCCAAAGACATTGGACACGCACTATCTGATCACAATAGGGTTAACTCGATGCATGAGGAGTTGGAGAACTTTGAGAGGAATCAGGTGTGGGAGTTGGTTGACCCTCCCCCAGGGTGTAAGCCGATTGGTACCAAGTGGGTGTGGAAAAACAAAGAGGGAGAGAAGGGTGAGGTTGTGAGAAACAAGTCGAGACTTGTTTCTCAAGGGTTCAGTCAGAAGGAGGGGATCGACTACGAGGAGACCTTTGCTCCCGTAGCCCGTTTGGAGGCGATTAGGATCCTTCTAGCCTTTTCCGTGGCTAAAGGGTTCAAGTTGCACCAAATGGATGTGAAGAGTGCCTTCCTGAATGGTGTGTTGGAGGAAGAAGTGTATGTGAGGCGACCTCTCCGGGGTTTGAGAGTGAGAAGTACCCCCACCGGTGTACAAGTTGAGGAAGGTGTTGTATGGGTTGAAGCAGCGCGCTAGAGCTTGGTATGGCGAGGTTGAGGGGGTTCTTGTTTGAGAGAGGCTTTGAGATGGGGAAGGTCGATCGGACCTTGTTTTTGCTAAGGCAGGGCAGAGATATCCTGATTGTGCAGGTGTACGTGGATGATATTGTCTTTGGTGGCTCGTCTAACTCTCTTGTTGCAAGGTTTGCAGATGATATGAGCAGGGAGTTCGAGATGAGCATGATGGGTGAGTTGCAGTTCTTCCTCGGGCTACAAATCAAGCAATCAAAGGAAGGAACTTTTGTGCACCAGGCTAAGTACACCAAGGACATTGTGAGGGAGTTCAAGATGGAGGACTCCAAGGCTATGACGACGCCGATGAGTATGACTACAGCTCTTGATGCGGACGAGGAAGGTGAACATGTGGACCAGAAGGAGTACCGGAGCATGATTGGGTCACTCCTCTACTTGACGGCGACGAGGCCGGACATACAGTTCTCAGTGTGTCTGTGCGCTCGTTTTCAAGCGTCTCCGAAGACTTCGCATCGGCAAGCGGTGAAGAGAATTTTTAGGTACTTGCGTCACACTCCCGACTTCGGCCTTTGGTACTCCGCGTCCTCTTCTTTGGTGCTTCATGGCTTTTCAGACGCGGATTTTGCCGGGTGTCGGTTGGATAGGAAGTCCACTTCTGGGACTTGCCAGTTTTTGGGTTCTTCTTTGGTGTCTTGGTCTTCCCGCAAACAGTCGAGTGTTGCTCAATCCACGACCGAGGCCGAGTATGTGGCCGCTGCTAGTTGTTGCTCTCAGCTCCTTTGGATCACCTACACCATGAGTGACTTTGGTGAGGAGTATACCCATGTCCCACTTCAATGTGATAGCACCAGTGCCATAAGCGTTGCAAAGAACCCAGTGCTTCATTCCAGAACCAAGCACATAGAAGTGAGGTACCACTTTCTGAGAGACAACGTAGAGAAAGGAAAGATAGCTTTGATCCGTGTACCCACACATGACCAACTAGCCGATATTTTCACCAAACCCCTAGATCAAGCAACTTTCACTCGTTTGCGGGGGGAACTTGGTGTGTGTTTGATTTCTTGAGTTGGGTGTGTGGGAGCTCTCTTTTGCCGGTGGTGTCGAGCCCGTTTTGCCTCCCCTCGAGAAGCCGGTGGTAGCATATGTATAGCTTTTCTTTGTGCATTTCTTGCATTTGGCATGGCATATGTAACATGATGTATAGGCATCCTTGTATCTTAGATTGCATGCATTTTGTATCATATGCATTGGTTAGGAAAAGCTTCTCTCATATACATTGTTCACCATGGAATGAGATATATGTCTTTGTGAGCTTGTTTGGTATGCTACGGTTAGTTTGTCTTAGCTCTTGATGATCTTGATGAATAATTCATGGTTGATAGCTATGCTTTTGAAAAATGTCACATGTATGCTCTCTCATGTGTAAATGCCTTTACATGCTCTTGACATGTTTGTGTGGCCTTGCTATGCTTAATTTGTGGTTGGATAGCTAGTTTATTGATCATATGGGGCCAAAGGCTCATTTGCCATCATGAATGTTTAGCCCTCTTGATTTATCTTGTGGAGGAGCATAAGTTCCTTTTTGTCGCAAAGACATTTCATGTACCATTTACAAATCTGAAAATGAAATGAAAATGCTTGGAAAATATGCTCCCATGTCATATGTGCTGAATTTAACTTGCTTTGGGTGCTAAACCGTTGCATGATGCCTACCAATGAGAAGTCTCATACATAGAAGTAGGCACATGGCTCGGTGGCTTTGACATGACATGAGGTGCTTGTGGGTGTTTGTGATGGTCTTATGGTTAGAATGGCTATCCTAGCATGAAGTTTGTGTGGCTTTGCCATTTTGATATGCTTTGATCATGTTTAGGACTTTGCTCATGAGAGGCAAGTTTTTCGCAAAATTGCCAAAATCCATCTTAGCTTCGTCCAATGGTTGTGAAACTTGGTGATCATGTAGTTGAGATCGATACGAAGCCGTAGAGTATCTAACTTGCTCATTTGGACATGTGTAGCATTCTTTGTTGAATTTTGTCTATTTGAGAAGCTCTAGGTTGAAATTTTTGCTTTTTTGGCTTGATTCATGCATTGCCAACAAGGGGGAGAAGTTTGAGCTTGAAATGGCTTGCTGGACGTGTTTAGAAGGTTTTCAGGTGGTTTCGAGCTATTTCTGGGCTCTGTTGTGCACCGGTCTGACCGGTCAGGGTCACCGATCTGACCGGTGCGAGTGCTAGTCCTGTTCACATGTTAGGCACCGGTCTGACCGGTGGTGATGACCGGTCTGACCGGTGTGAGCTGAAAGTGCTGCAGCTGTCCTGTTTTCAAGTGGTGTCTTGCATGCATCCGTCCAGGGGGAGGTGCATTGGTTCAGGGGGAGCTTGCATGTGTGCAGGGGGAGCTCTTTGTGGTTGTTCGAGCTTTGCTTTGGTGGTTTGCGCTCTTTGCTTGAGCTTTGCTTTGTCTCGGATGTGTCGAGCCGTTGCCCTTGCCTAAGGGGTCCGAGACTTGTCTTCTTCAAGTGATCTTGCTCTTTGCCTTTGTTTGGCTTTCGATCGCTTGTTGAAGTTTCTTTTTGTTCGTTTCTTTTCTTTTTCTTTTCTCTCTTGTTACTTTCGTGTGGGTGTTGTCAATGCACTCATCAAGGGGGAGATTGAGGACCATGTGTGGTTCGAGGACCGGTGGATGGTCGCTTCCTTGTGTGATGAGTGATTGACAACATTGTGTGGACTGATTCTTGGCTAAGTATTGCAGGTGCAGGTTGCGGCTTTGACTTGTGTTGGTGCAGGTGAAGAACAAGCGCGAAAGGTCGTCGCCGGTGAGGCCTCCAAGTGTGGAGAAGACAAGTAGGCTTCGTTCGAGGGACCCGGGCCGGCGGGGGTCAAGTGCGGGCCGCATGGTGGCATGAACGGCAAGATGAAGTCGTGGACGGTTTCTTGGTTGAGCCTCAAAACCAAGGTCGAGCCGGGACTACGTGGGAGCCAAGTCATGAGTGGAGATTGGCGGAGGCTACACCAAGTTCGCGGGGTTTCGGTGGTTCACCGAAAACCACCGGGTTCCTTGGTTGATCCACAAAGCCAAGACCGAAGAACCGAAGACGGAGCCGCAAGAGCGCCGGGCCGGCCCGACCGTGGGTCCGACCCGCCCCGACCGGTGGGGACCGGTCCGACCGGTGTGCGACGACGCGGTCCGAGACTTCGAAGCGGAGGACACGCGTCGGGATCGCATGGCTTGCGTCGAGGCTACGCAGGTGCGGTTGCCGGCATCCGTCCGATGGAGAAGACATCAAGAATTCCAAATCCGCCCTTGAGGGGCTTGTATCCCTAGTTAGTAGAGAAGGGCATTTTGGACATTCGGTTGCCTCCATATAACCCAAGAGGTGAGAGGATGGCAGGCAACTCTTGGAACCCTAGCTCATTAGTTTTCCTATTTTCCACCTATTTTCCTTAGGTTTTCTTTAGGACTAGCAAGAGAGCTTCACGGTGAGATCTTGTAGAGAGGGATGGATGATCGGGCGGCTTGCTAGACCTTGTACGAACCTTTGTTTCATGTATAGATGATTCGGCGTGGTTCCTCAAGGTTTGGATGTGTTTTCCCCGGTTGTTCTTGGTGGTGATTTTCGGAGCCCTCTCTCGGTGATTTCTTTGGGTTGTTTTCGGGACTTTTCTCTTGGGAATTTGATGGGGGAAATTTGTGGGAACCCTTCGTGGTTCTTTGGTCTGTGATTCCCCTCCCAAATCCGTGAGAAAAGGTGCTCGATTTTGGGGTTTCTTGAGTTCTTGGGTTGGAAGTGCTTTCGGCGGGATTTCTTTGATTCCTCCTTTTTGGACGAGATTTGGTGGGATTAAACTTGGCTATGGACTCCTCATGAGGTGTTCCTGATATCCCCAAAGTCTTGTTCAAGTCCGTGGAGTGATTCGGGAGATCGAGATTTGGATTTGGGGGAGTTGACCCGCGGGTGCTGTTCATCCCGTGCTGCCCAGGCTACACCGGTCTGACCGATGCTCTTGACCGGTCTAACCGGTGCGAGCCCTTGTGGGTTTTTGCTCGGCTGAACGTCTTGGTGAGTTCTTTGTTGTCCCGTGTTGCTGCCGTTTCGAGTTTGGGTCCGTTTGGTGGTCGGTTGGCCTGTTTGGTGCCTTGGGGGCTTTCTCGGGCCGCCATCGGTCCGACCGGTGCGTCTCACCCCGTCGACCGGTGTAGAGCCACTTAGTGGAAGTTGCTCGCTTTCACCGGCGAGGGACCGGTCCCCGACCGGTGGTGCTCACCGGCCCGACCGGTATGGGTCCGTAGACTCGAGGTTTGGTTTTTCCGCCGCGTTTCTCGGGTCGGAAGGTTGTGTGTTGGTTCCTAGGTCCAGTGGCACTCCAGTGGCTACGTGGGCTTGACCAACCTTGGTAGTGAGTCGGAGACGTGTGTTGGAAGCCGTGTTCATCTTGTTGGAGTTTCCATCTCCTTCGAGAAGAATTTTTATCGACTCCCATTCACTCCCCCCCCCCTCTCTGGTTCGCCGTTTCGGTCCTTCAACAAGAAGACGATAGGCTAGGCTTACCTTTTGGATGCTTACCTTTATGACTAGGTGGATGTGATCCGTACATCCTTTAATGTATGTTTAATATTTATGCAATCTACACTTCATATAGCGTTAGACCGGTAGGTTAGATAAAGAACCTTAGTGGTTCGCTTCCGATCCTTGGATTGACAAATCTAGGGAGAACCCTCCTTGGTGCAAAAGGCACCAAGTCACCCGTAAGCTTGCGGTGAACTTGAGCACGGTTTTGAACCGTCAACAGCCACAATTGGGGCACTTGTTAAGGTGGATGGTCACCCCTTGGTGTAATGAGTGATTGATAATGTGGTATGGACTGACTTTTGTCCGAGTACTGCTAGTGCTGGTTGCGACTTGATTTGTGTTGGTGGAGGTGAAGAGCGAGCACGAAAGCTCTTAGCCTTGAAGAGCCTCCAAGGAGTGGAGAGAAAAATAGGCTTGGCTCGAGGTAGCCGATGGCCTGTGGTGTCAAGTGCGGGCCGCATGGTGGCAAGAAAAGCAAGACGAAGTCGTGGACATGAGCCAGTGCAGGGTAGCGGCTCACGACCTGAGTCCGCACACAGGGTTTGCGGTGGTTCAGCACAAATTCGTCGGGTTACTTGGTTGATCCACAAAACCAAGACCAAAGGCTCGGCGTGCAGAGAAGGGATCCGGGCGCGCGGAGAAGCTTTGATGCCAAAGGACACGTGGCGGGATCGCGGGGCTTATGTCGGGAGGATGCTGACTGCGGCAAAGGTGTGGCCATCTAATGAAGAGGAGTGCTACTTGACCATGTTGTCCCTGAGGGCTGTGTATTTCATTTCAAGATATAGGGGTAGCTTAGTCATGTGCCCATCCCAAAGGAACTCCATATATATAGCTCTAGGGTTTATGGGCAAACTATCCATCCGGACTGCTTCTCATTTCCCTGCTCCATTGTGACGCCCCAAGTTTTTAATTAACCCTAAATGATGGTCAAACCTGTTGACATTGGTCAAACCTTGGTCAACATGGGTCATCACCTTGGAAACCTCACCAACACTCACCCATAAGCACCTTAGGCAAGTCAACACTAGATACATTGGTCAAAACCCTAGGTAAATTGGTCAAAACCCTTGATGTCAATACCCTACCTTAGAACTTTGGCCACATTCTCCAATTTTTGTCTAACACTCAAAATTCTGCCAATATAAAAGTTGTGTAGAATTGAGAGGGAAACATTTCATCTTCAGGTTGGCATCTCAAATTTGGAGAGGAAAAGGTTTAAATTTGCGAGTCAAACATGCTTTTACTGTTTCCCTGAGCCGAGATTTTCTTCATTTTGGCATACAGTTTTCTCCCTCTTTTCAAATCCAATTCGAGCTCTGTTGGTGCCTATTGTGTAGAGGAATGATCCATCAACAAGAGTCCTATCTACATGTTTTGGAATTTTAATTGAGATTTTAAAGATTAGGGCGTGCAAACAGGGGCACTTCAAATTGAAAATGGCACCGACGCCCTAGAGTGCGCTCCTGCGCGCTGACGTGTCGCACCGTGTCGCCATGGAGCGCATCGGCGTCAGCCCCCCTTGCCCTGTTGGTCAGTCACGCGCCAGAGGCCGACACCATCATCATGCCCGAGCACCGCCCGATCGAAATCCCCTTTGGGACGCGTTCTCCCCGTGCGTGGCCGCCCGCCGACGCCTCGGCCGGGCCCCCGCCCGCCATTGCCGCTGGCGACAACTATGCGCCTTGTATGCCGCGCGCGTCCACTTAATTTTCCTCCCCTTGCATCGAGGTAGAGCTCACACACATCCCGGATGTGCTGGCCGCCTATAAACGGCAGCCCTTCTCCTCCTGCGTGCACACACACCCTCCGCTGCCCGCCATTGCAACCGCCGCGGTGAACGAGCACCTCCGCCCTATCTTGCCGCCGGCCAAGCTCCTTAACACCTCCCCTAGGACCTAGCGAAGCTCACACGGCCGCTTGTTGCCCCGCATTGTGCCTGCACTCGCCGGAGTTCAAGCCGAGGCAGCCGTGCCGCCGCGGTCTCGCCGCCGCCGCTCGCCGGAGCCACTGCAAGCCGCACCTCCACCACCAATCGGTCCGTGGTGAGTTCAATCGAAGCCCTGTGCCGCTTGTTCATCTTCTCCGACCGTACATCATCACCGGCGAGCTCACCCCGCCACCGAAGGGTATGGTTGTAAAGGTCCATGGACCTATTTGTGAACTAGGGACCTAGTTGTAAGAATCTTTAACTTAGTTTTATAACAACTCAGTCGAGTACCTTAGAAAAATCCTAGAAATTCGCAGAAAATTCAGAAAACTGCAAAATCAATTTTGTTGGGTTCACTGAGAGTAGACCTACAACTTCTACAAAGCATGACCATACTTTTGACTTATAGATTTTGAATGAAAATTCAAATTCTGTGTGACACCTTTTTGTTGTAGTTCAAAATCTAGAAAGGTTATGGGGCTGAATTTTGGATATGTTGCTAGTTATATCATGTATAGGCTATGGAAAAAAATTGCACTAAGTTACTCAACAGTTGTTTTTATATAATTTATTTTCCTTTATGCTATCTCTGCCTTAATGATTTTTTGTAGCAAAATGTATATAGATTTTTGTGCTCAACTTGTAGCTATGTTCATGTTATGCCTAGATTCAACTTTCTTGTGTTTATCATGATTGTATCTCTGCCAAAAACATTTAATCTTGATTTATGCTTAGATTTACATTTAAATGCATAGTTCAAATTTCAAATGTGATTTTGATGTGCATGCTGGTTTTCTAGACTTGTTTTAGGTCAGAGATGTTGTAGGCATGAGTTGGGATGCAAAAGGGCTTTATTTGTTTATTTATGCATTTCTCATAATTCCAATAGCTAGGAAATGCCATTTTTGGATATATGGGTTTTGTAGCTCTTTTAAATGTAAACCTTAGACCAGTGGATAGTTTGGGTCCTTAGGACCAGAAATGTACCTTTCTCGCTATTTTTATAATTTATTTCATAGATAAAAGTTCGAAATCCATTCAAGCGTTCTATTAAGTTTAATTGGAAAAATCACCTTTACTTCCTTAATAATTTTATTAACATGGTGGTTAGTTTAATTAGGGGCTACACATACACCCTTGCTGTTTTGTGTGATTAACTGACCTTAATTACTTAAATATGTACACGGTCACTATGGAAACGATTAAAAGAATAAACCTTCATATATAATAACTTTAATGAAAAGAATTATTAATTAAATGATTTTCAAGGTGAATATGGCCAACAAGAGTTGGGTGTAATGATTAATCTCTCAATCCACCTGAACCTACATTGCATTCCATGTGGAACTCCCTCACGACAACTATGCACTCGTGCCGGAAGCCAAGGAAGGAGGAGCTGATGCGGAGCTGCAGTACGTGGAAATGAGCAAGGACACTAAGGACCCCCAGGATAATTGTGCTGATGAAGGCAAGCCCTAGTGCATTAACCTATATGTTTTTGAAAAGTTACATAACTATCTATCGAATTTGTGCGTTTATGTTCAGGAGTTGAAATGGAATCCTAGATGCATGATCCCTAGGTACCTATGTTCTTACTAGTATGTTAGGTCGGTAGCTGCTGTGCTACAGGACCGTTACAAGGCGGCGGGCGGCGGGCCGCAACGGCGAAGGCGTGGGCCGACAAACGCGGCTAGCGGCACCGACGCAGTCTAGGGGTGGCAGCAGTGAAGGCGACGGGTGGCAGCAGCAGAAGCGGGGTGCAGCAGCCTCGAAGGCAGAGTGCGGCAGTGGCAGCTGGTCCTCTCCCACCAAGATCTACAGCGTGACTACTCCAGCTTGGCTATCGACAAGCTCCATTGTGGTCCTCTTAAGATCACTCTTCGATTAGCCTAGTATGTATTTGAGGTGTTATTCAATGAGAAAATGATTTACAGGTTGTATAGTGAATAGTATCTTGGTCCCCTAAGTGGGTTTTGGTGATATAATGACACTCACCTAAGTGGCTAATGAGTTTATCTAGTCCATGAGCAGGTATTAAAAGCATGTATGGCATCAAGCACAGCTCGTTGTCTACACAAAAAGAAAGTGGTGCTCTAAAAGGATTCCTAAGAAGGCTTATTTATTTTTACTTTTGAATTTGAGTCCTAGGAATGCCGTACTATTAAGAGGGACAGGAATCATGTCTTCCAAGAGTCGAACAGGTGCTCTAGTTGCTAAAACAAAACCTATGAGAGACACCATTGCACCAACACACTCACGGGAATCTTATCTTGGGTGCTGGCCTTGGAAGGCCGGAGTGTCCGGGTTTTTGCCCGGAGACTCCGGACTTCCCGGAGAGTCCAAGTTTAACCCAGATACTCCGGGTCATAAAGCCTCAACGGCTATATTCTGGGTGAGGGGGTATAAAAGCCCCCTCCACCCCTTCATTTACTTCTACTCCCTACCATATTCGTCCTAAACTGTTGCAACCCTCATTTACTCCTCCCCTCTCTCCCTTTGGCTCAAAGTTGGTGAGATTTGTTGTGGGAGTTAAGAGGATTTGAGAGAAAGGGCTTGGAGAGTGCTAGTGAGCTGATTTCCCATCTCTAGAGCACCTAGTTCTTCGCTTGGTCGGCAAAATTCGTGTTTGTTACTCTTGGAGCTTTGAGCTCCTAGCCGACTAGGCGTTGCCTTGGAGCATCCAAAGGTTGTGGTCGCCCAAGGAAGTTTGTATTACCCCGAAATTGAGTAAGTAACTCTAGCTTGATCTTCGTGGTCGCTAGAGGGAGGAAAGTGACCTAGGTGCAAAGGTCCACCCTTTGTGGGTACCTCAACGGAGACGTAGACCTCAAGGTGTGAGGTTGAACTCCGGTAACAAATCTCGTGTTTCTTGTGCTTGTTCATCTTGTTGCATGCTTGTATCTTGCTTGAACACTTATCTAGGGTTTGGTGCCGATCTACTTCGTGTGGAGGTTCCTACAGGTTTCAAGTGGATAAACGGGCTTGTATCACTTCAGTGCATAACCTATTTTCACAGATTTACTTTTGAGCAAGTTTAAATCATGTCGATTTAATTCCCCCCTTAGCGAGTGGACTATCCGGACATTTTCCCGGATTCTCCGGACTTCCCGAGTATCCGGAAAAATATCCGAGTCTCGGACTGGTCTAACAACCGCGAAAAAGTTTGTGATTTTCAGGCACGACTATTCACCCCCCCCCTCTAGTCGACATCTTGATCCTTTCAATTGGTATCAGAGCCTGGTGCTCCGTGTTTGAAGCCTAACCGCTTGGAGTCAAGAAGATGTCGAATCCAAATGATCAAGCTACGCCTCTCGCCGAATGTGATCCCGTCAACAATGTTGTTGGCATGCCTCCTCCCCCTCGAGGAGACAACACACGTGGTGCAAGCACTAGTCATCAAGCGCCCGGAAGAGGTGATGAGTCCTCCGATAGTGAGGACGAAGAATTCGATGATGCAAGATCCACCCGCTCCGCTCATCGACTATCAAGGGATTACACTCGAACCTCTTTCGATTATTCTTGCTTATCCTTTAACCATCCATCGGGTTCTAGCCACATTGGGAAGATACCCCAATTTGATGGAACCGGCTATTCCAAGTGGAAGAACTCGATGGAGGAGTATTTGATGGCGGTGAATCCCGCACTTTGGACTATTGTGAACAGGGGAATTACATTTCCAAGTGGTGATGCGACGCTAACTCAAGATCAAGCAAATGAGATACAAAGAAACTATCAAGCCATCCGCATCATCAAGAGTTCACTCACGGCCGAAGAATATGACAAGGTAGATGGATTGAAGTCCGCCAAAGAAGTGTGGGACACCTTGTTCATCAATCATGAAGGGACAAAGCAAGTGAGGGAAGGAAGGATCCGAGCCTTAGAAAGTGAGCTCAACCGGTTTGTCATCAAGGACGATGAATCACCACAAGAAATGTACAACCGATTGAACAAGATCATCAACAAGATCAAATCACTTGGAAGTACAAGATGGGGAAGAAGAGAAGTGGTTGATAAGATCCTCTCCGCGTACATGGCAAGGGATGTTCAACTCCCTACTCTCATAAGGGAAAAGAGAGGATTCAACAAGTTCACTCCGGCGGATGTGATTGGAAGAATGGAAGAACACCTTATCACCGTCAAGGAGTCCAAGCTCTCACAAGAGATGTCAAAGATGCATGAACAACTTGAGAAGAACAAGGGAGTGGCCCTCAAAGCATCTAGCAAGGAGAAAAGGTCAAGCTCATCAACCTCAAGAATCATGGCCGAGGAAGATGATGATGAAGATAGTGACATGGACATGACCCCCGAACAAATGGCTCTCTTTGTAAGGAAGTTCAACAAAATGTTCAAGAAAAGTGGTTTCCTCAACAAGAACAAGGACAAGGACAAGATCAAGACCAAGAGAACCTCAAAGAGACCATGCTTTGGATGTGGCAAGGAGGGACATTTCATTGCGGAGTGCCCTAACATAAAGGTGAGAAGAAGAGACACCAACAAGTTTGACAAGAACAAGAGAAAGGAAGTTGGTGAAGCTCATTTTGGTGAAGAATGGGATTCAAATGATGATAGCTCCGACTCCGACATAGAAGCCGGTCTTGCCACCATAACCATTAAGGAACCAATCAACAAGTCATCATTATTTCAAGATCTCACCGATGATGAAGATGACTTCACCCACACTTGCCTCATGGCTAGGGGCTCCAAGGTTGACACTCCTACCCCTCCCCTAGATGATGATAGTGAAAATGATTTCGATTTTGAAAAAATGATCACTAGCTTTGGTAAAAAGGCCACTAAGAAAATCATGTTTCTAATGAAAGAAATTGAGAATAGAGATGGGACTCTTGAGGTGCAAGAAGAACTCTTTAGACTTGAGCGGGAGAAAACCATTGCCCTTGAGGATGCCCTTGTAATTGAAAAGAAGGGTTTCAAGGTGCAAGAGGACTCGCTCAAGGAAAAGGAGAAAGAAATTCTTAGCCTCAAGAAATCCCTAGCTAAAGATAAGTTGTCGGTAGATGAATTAACTAGGGAATCTTTCCTAGCTAAGGATGCTTGCAAGAAACTTGAGGATGAAAAGCTTGAACTTCAAAAGAGCTTTGATAGCTTAAAGACTAGTCACATGGCATTAGAAGTTCAACTTGACAACCTCAAGAACAATGCTACAACTTCATCTAATGATGCTCTCTCAAACTCTCAAACATCAACAAGCAAAGGTTGTTCTAGATGCTATAAATTTTATATAAATGCTTGTGCTACTAATGTTGCCGAGATGAATGCCATGAGAAAGGAAATTGCTAGGTTGTCAAACTCACTTATAATTGAAAAGAAGAAAGAACCCAAGAGAGGTGAGTTTGAAAACCACACCAAAGGTTTTGGGTCAAGCTACATGAAGAAGTTTGGCTTTGAGGATGGGAAGGGGCTTGGTAAGCAAGAACAAGGTACAAAAGACCCCATCCCATTCATCAAGAATCACCACACCAAAGGTATGGGAACAAGGAATGTGGTGCACGGGATGAAGCAAATGGGTGTCAAGAAGCATGACAATCAAGTGAGATACAACACTCCAATCAAGTTCAAGAGCACCCAAGTAACCTCACAAGCATCACATTCGAAGCCAAACAAGTCAATCAAGAAGCCCAAACCTCATGCATCACAAGATAGCTTTTATGCCGATTATGTGTTGACTTGGAACCACAAGGGTAAGGTGGTTGCCAAGTATGTAGGGCCTCGCACAAAAGGAACAATGATAAAAAGGAGTGTGTGGGTGCCCAAGATTCTTGTGACTAACACTCTAGGACCCAAATCCACTTGGGTGCCTAAAACACAAGCATAATTTGTTTTGTAGGCATACTCCTCCGTGGAACAAAATGGGTGATTGATAGTGGTTGCACAAATCATATGACCTAGAGAGAAGAAAATGTTTACATCTTGTGATATGATTGAAAATCCTACGGAAACCATTGCCTTTGGAGGCAATGGTGGAGGAACGGTTGTTGGTCTTGGTAAAATTGCTATCTCAATCAATCATTCAATTTCCGATGTTTATTTGGTTGAATCTTTGGACTACAACTTGTTGTCCGTCTCACAACTTTGTGAGATGGGCTACAATTGTTTGTTCACAAATGAGGGTGTGACCGTCTTTAGAAGGGGTGATGACTCCGTTGCCTTTAAGGGTGAACTCAAAGGAAGGCTTTACTTGGTGGATTTTTGATCGGATAAAGCCCAACTTGATACATGCTTATTGGCAAAGTCTAGCTTGAGTTGGCTTTGGCATCGCCGACTAGCTCACGTTGGGATGAACAATCTCAATAAGCTTCTAAAGGGGGAACACATCCTAGGACTAACAAACGTTCATTTTGAGAAAAATAGAATTTGTAGTGCTTGTCAAGCCGGAAAACAAGTTGGTGCTCCTCATCCCGCCAAGAACATTGTATCTACCACGAGGCCATTGGAGTTACTTCACATGGATATCTTTGGTCCGGTAGCCTATGTTAGCATTGGGGGAAACAAGTATGGATTTGTCATTGTTGATGATTACTCTCGGTACACTTGGGTATTCTTTATGAAAGACAAGAGCAAAGTTCATGAAATTTTCAAGAAATTTGCAACAAGAGCCCAAAATGAGTTTGATGTGAAAATCAAAAGAGTAAGAAGTGACAATGGCACCGAGTTCAAGAACACCAACATTGAAGAGTATCTTGATGAAGAAGGCATTGGTCATGAGCTCTCCGTCCCATACACTCCACAACAAAATGGGATTGTAGAGAGGAAGAATAGAACTCTTATTGAAGCCGCAAGAACCATGCTTGACGAGTACAAGACTTCGGATAGTTTTTGGGCGGAAGCAATCAACACGGCGTGTCATGCTATCAACCGTTTGTACCTTCACAAGCTTCGCCACAAGACCGCCTATGAGCTCCTAATTGGTAAAAAGCCTAATGTTTCTTACTTTAGAGTTTTTGGTTGTAAGTGCTTCATTCTCAACAAGAAGCCCAAAAGCTCTAAGTTTGCATCTAAAGTTGATGAAGGTATCTTTCTTGGTTACGCCTCAAACGCTCATGGCTATCGTGTCCTCAACAAAACCACCGGTTGTGTTGAAGTCACGTGTGACTTGACGTTTGATGAATCTAATGGCTCTCAAGAGGAGCAAGTTGATGAATTGTGTGTAGGCAAGGAAGTACTCGCTGAAAAGGCTATAAAAAGGATGGCCATTGGAGAAATCAAGCCTCAAGAAGAAGATGATGAGGACTGCATAATTGAAGATGCAGCAGATCGCTCGTCGCGCAACCCGGAGTATCCGGGCAAAAACCGGAGACTCGGCTTTTCCGGAGAATCGGAGAAAAGTCCGGAGACTCCGGACCTGCTGCTGAAACTTCACAATGCAGTCGAGAAGATGAGGACTTGATTCAACAAGAAGTGTCTGACCCACATCCAAGAGTTTGACAAAGTGTTCAACGGGATCATCCCGTTGACAACATACTTGGAAGCATTCGTAGAGGGGTTACAACTCGTTCAAGATTAGCAAATTTTTGTGAACATTACTCGTTTGTTTCCATGTTGGAACCTCTTAGGGTTGAAGATGCTCTTGGAGATGCTGATTGGGTGATGGCAATGCAAGAAGAGCTCAACAACTTCACTAGGAATGAAGTCTGGTCCTTAGTGGAACGCCCCAAACAAAATGTGATTGGAACCAAGTGGGTGTTTCGCAACAAACAAGATGCAGACGGCGTGGTGACCAAAAACAAAGCTAGATTGGTTGCAAAGGGTTATACTCAAGTAGAAGGATTAGACTTTGGAGAAACTTATGCACCAGTGGCAAGACTTGAAGCAATTCGTATACTCCTAGCGTTTGCAACTCATCACAACTTCAAGCTACATCAAATGGATGTCAAGAGTGCCTTTTTGAATGGTCCAATCTCCGAAGAAGTCTATGTTGAGCAACCACCGGGCTTTGAAGATCCACAACTCCCAAACCACGTCTACAAGCTCCATAAGGCGCTCTATGGGCTCAAGCAAGCCCCTAGAGCATGGTATGAATGCCTTAAGGATTTCCTCTTAAAGAAAGGCTTTGAGATAGGCAAAGCCGATCCTACTCTCTTCACTCGTAAACAAGGCAATGATTTGTTTGTATGTCAAATATATGTTGATGATATCATATTTGGCTCCAGTAATCAAATTTGGGTTGATGAGTTTATTAGGATCATGACTAAAAGATTCGAGATGTCTATGATGGGCGAGTTGAAGTTCTTTCTCGGTTTTCAAATCAAGCAACTCAAGGATGGCACCTTTATAAGTCAAACCAAGTACACCCACGACATGCTTAAGAAGTTTGACATGAACAACGCCAAGCCCATCAAAACACCTATGCCATCAAATGGACATCTTGATCTAAATGAAGAAGGCAAAAGCATCGATCAAAAGGTATATCGCTCCATAATTGGTTCTTTGCTTTACCTTTGTGCATCTAGGCCTGATATTATGCTTAGTGTGTGCATGTGTACAAGGTTTCAAGCTAATCCTAAGGAGTGCCATCTAATGGCCGTTAAGAGAATTTTTAGATATTTGGTTCATACTCCTAACCTTGGTTTATGGTATCCTAAGGGCTCCACTTTCGATCTACTTGGCTACTCCGATTCGGACTATGTCGGTTGCAAAGTAGATAGGAAGAGTACATCCGGGACTTGCCAATTCCTTGGAAGGTCCTTGGTGTCTTGGAGTTCCAAGAAATAAAACTCCGTTGCCCTTTCCACCGCCGAGGCCGAGTATGTTGCAGCCGGCGCTTGTTGTGCTCAACTACTTTGGATGAGGCTCACTTTGAGAGACTTTGGTTGCAAGTTTAGCAAGGTGCCACTCTTGTGTGACAACGAGAGTGCCATTAAGCTAGCGAACAACCCCGTAAAACCACTCAAGAACAAAGCACATAGACATAAGACACCATTTCTTGAGAGACCACGAAGCCAAAGGAGATATCGCTTTAAGTCATGTGAGCACCGATAAGCAAGTAGCCGATATCTTCACAAAGCCTCTTGATGAAATAAGGTTTTGTGCTTTGAGGAGGGAGCTAAATATCTTGGATTCTCGTAACTTGGCTTGAGATCATGCACATATTTGAGTGACCTAGTACAGGACTTTTAAAAAAACAAAAGATTTGTAAAAAGGCTTGTATTGCATTTGTTTTGAAAAATTTGGATCTTTAGGTACAACACTTGGACTATTGTTCTCGTTGCTTGTTTGTGGCTAGTCCAAGGTGTTGATACTTGCTCAGACTCACATTTATCACATAAGCAACCTTCCAAATCCATTCAAAATCAAATTCCTTGAAAATCTGCTCACTGGGTTCAGGGGGGCGGAGTATCTGGGGTTGAGGCCGGACACTCCGGGTTTCCCGGATAGTCCGGACCTGACCCAGAGACTCCGGGTTTTAAAAGTATAAAAGGTTTTTCACCGCAGTGAAACCCTCCATTTCACCCCCACTCTATCTTTTAACCGTGCCCTACCTCTCCCATCGCCCCCTCTCATCCCCTTGGGCGATTTCCCCATCCAACCATCGAAATCGCGTGAGAGTGAGGATTTGAAGACTCCAAGGAGTGGATATCAAGGATCCACTCAAGTTTCAAAGGATCCAAGTCCTTTTCCCTCTCTCCCCAAGGTATTTTCAAAAGAAACTTTCCCGATCTACTTCCCTAGCATAGTTCTTGTAGTATCCTCGTAGGGAATATGTAGGAAACACTCTTTAGGCTCTAGATCTGCGTTTCCTCTCAGTTTGGATGGACGTACCTCACTGCATTGTGATTTAGGGTTTCGGCCTGCGAAACCCGGACTCTCCGGGGTCGAAGAACCCGGAGTCTCCGGAACATCCGGAGTCTCCGGACTTTTTCCCGGAGTATCCGGGGTTCGCACTGCAACCCTAAACCACAAGTGCAGCGTGTCTTCACCCTTGACAATCTCTCATTTCCATATCTTTTTATTCATTCAGATGGTTAGGTTGAAGGTTAGTCGTGGCAATGAGGAGCCCTCCACCCAAAGGAGGACCAAGGCTAGGCATGACCCCGCCGCTTTTCGGGCCGTGCAAGAAGCCTTGGGGCAAGAAGGTTCTCAGCGCAGCTCAAGACCTAGACGGGGTGACCCTCCTCCCTCCTATGCCGAAGGGAGTGAAGAAGAAATAGTGGAGGAGGAGGAGGAGCAAATGGAAAGTGATGATGATGAAGTTGAGGATGAAACCTATGAGCAATCCCCTGAGCCTCCTCGTCGTCATGGAAAGGGGCCAGCCAAAGAGAGATCCCGCTACAAGCCCCATCCCAAAAAGAGCCATCAAGCCCCCTATATCCACCAAAGCTGCCTAGCTACTCGAGTTCCTCCTAAACACAAGCAAGGAATAGCTGCTCACATCTGTCCTAAAACCCCTCCTAGACTTATTCCTACCCTTCCACCAAATGTCCGAGTGGTTGAGACACCTATCAAGCTAAGGGACCCAGGCTCAGTCCTTGGATTTGCTGAGCACATGATTAGAGACTACTCAAGGAACTCCCTAGCAGTGAGGGAGCAAAGGGAGCAGAATGTTTACTTGTATCTCAAGGGAGAGGGACTTGAGGCAAGGTTTTGGTGTGACTTCCACCGGGACTTTTATCAATCCGTGGTCCGCAATCCCAAGTTGGCCTCCAAGAACATGGCACCCAGTGTGCCAATGAAGTATATTGATTGGAAGTACTATGAGGAGCTCAACAACACAGTGTTCAACTCGGTGATTGACAAGTGCAAGGAGGTCGGGCTCTACGACATCATGGGCTTTAGGTACAATTGGAACAAAGAAATCCTTGCTCAATTCCATTGTTCTTACTACTTCAATCCCCATGACAACACCATCACATTGACAACTCAAGGCCAAAAGTGCACCATTGACTACATGACTTTCTCTCGGCTCTTGGATCTTGGTTCTAAGGATGAAAGGCGCACTCCCGTGCACAATGAGAACAAATACAAGCCCAAGGAGCTCCCCTTTATGTTTCCTAGCCGAGATGCGGCCATCGAAGGCAAGGCGGACCAACTCAACCCTTACTACTACTATCTCAATCAATTCTTTCGTGCCACTATCGACCCTAAGATTGGAGATGTCACAGCTTTGAGATATTTTGCTCCCAATCTTCTCAATAGAATGGCACCGGATGAAGAAGGTTTTTGTGTCTTTGACTTCATTTGGAATGAGTTGAGGAGGGCCATGAATGATCCAATGAAGCATCTTCCTTATGCCCCCTATCTCATGTATATGATTGAGAGAGTGACCAATGTCCGCTATCCCAAGGATGTTGTCCATGAGCCCCTTCGCCACCTCCGTGATCGTGCAAAGAGGCCTCCCAAAGGCCGCAAGTATGTTGGATCGTCGAGTGCAGCTCCGTCCCACGATGATGTGCCCGCTGCACGTTCCTCCTCACCACCTCCTCGTCGGCACCGTGGCTCTATGATCAAAAGAGTGCTTAAAAGCATTTTCAGCATGTGCAAGACCATTGCCACGGAGACCAATGAGAACCGCCGCGACATAATCGAGATCAAGTCTCACCTTGGCCTTCCCACCGACACCTACCGCGAGCTTCCCGAGTTTGATGACCCGTTTGCGGAGTGGGACGCCCAAGGTGCCCAAGAAGAAGAAGAGGAGGAGGGCAATGAAGAAGAAGAAGAGGAGGAGGACGACGACTCCGAGTGACTCCGCTGCTCTACACTTCCTTTTTGGCGCTTGATGCCAAAGAGGGAGTGATATTATCTATTCGTGTCTTTGGAACAATGAACTTGGTCTTGTAATAATTTGAATTTGGAACTTGGTTTGTAATAACTCTAATATTCGCTCGTGTGAGACTATATGAGTTTGAGACAATTGCTTGTGTGCTTGTGGTATTTTATTTGCTTTTTATCTGATAAGGACAGCTTATGCTAGAATGAAACTGTGTTTTGTCTGTTTTTCTGCTGCTGTGTTGAAGCCCGGAGAGTCCGGACTTTTTCCCGGAGTGTCCGGATTTTCCGAACACTCCGGACCTGGCCCGGAGAATGCGGACTTCTCAGCACCAGATTCCTTTTCTCTTTTGTTGAGTGCATAATCATTCATGAGCATTTCACCTTTTAATCTGTTGCACATCACAGGCACCCCACTATTGTAATACCCTCCTGCTTTTCTAGTTGTGCAAAATATTGGCCCTAATAGGACCTTTGATATTCAAAATCAAAATGCACATATTAAGGGGGAGTATTACAAAAGCTTCAAATATTCATTGTTTATCTCTTATATGACTTAGTTGTGTTGTCATCAATCACCAAAAAGGGGGAGATTGAAGAGTATCTTGGTCCCCTAAGTGGGTTTTGGTGATATAATGACACTCACCTAAGTGGCTAATGAGTTTATCTAGTCCATGAGCAGGTATTAAAAGCATGTATGGCATCAAGCACAGCTCGTTGTCTACACAAAAAGAAAGTGGTGCTCTAAAAGGATTCCTAAGAAGGCTTATTTATTTTTACTTTTGAATTTGAGTCCTAGGAATGCCGTACTATTAAGAGGGACAGAATCATGTCTTCCAAGAGTCGAACAGGTGCTCTAGTTGCTAAAACAAAACCTATGAGAGACACCATTGCACCAACACACTCACGGGAATCTTATCTTGGGTGCTGGCCTTGGAAGGCCGGAGTGTCCGGGTTTTTGCCCGGAGACTCCGGACTTCCCGGAGAGTCCAAGTTTAACCCAGATACTCCGGGTCATAAAGCCTCAACGGCTATATTCTGGGTGAGGGGGTATAAAAGCCCCCTCCACCCCTTCATTTACTTCTACTCCCTACCATATTCGTCCTAAACTGTTGCAACCCTCATTTACTCCTCCCCTCTCTCCCTTTGGCTCAAAGTTGGTGAGATTTGTTGTGGGAGTTAAGAGGATTTGAGAGAAAGGGCTTGGAGAGTGCTAGTGAGCTGATTTCCCATCTCTAGAGCACCTAGTTCTTCGCTTGGTCGGCAAAATTCGTGTTTGTTACTCTTGGAGCTTTGAGCTCCTAGCCGACTAGGTGTTGCCTTGGAGCATCCAAAGGTTGTGGCTGCCCAAGGAAGTTTGTATTACCCCGAAATTGAGTAAGTAACTCTAGCTTGATCTTCGTGGTCGCTAGAGGGAGGAAAGTGACCTAGGTGCAAAGGTCCACCCTTTGTGGGTACCTCAACGGAGACGTAGACCTCAAGGTGTGAGGTTGAACTCCGGTAACAAATCCTGTGTTTCTTGTGCTTGTTCATCTTGTTGCATGCTTGTATCTTGCTTGAACACTTATCTAGGGTTTGGTGCCGATCTACTTCGTGTGGAGGTTCCTACAGGTTTCAAGTGGATAAACGGGCTTGTATCACTTCAGTGCATAACCTATTTTCACAGATTTACTTTTGAGCAAGTTTAAATCATGTCGATTTAATTCCCCCTTAGCAGGCCGGACTATCCGGACATTTTCCCGGATTCTCCGGACTTCCCGGAGTATCCGGAAAAATATCCGGAGTCTCCGGACTCGGTCTAACGTACCGCGAAAAAGTTTGTGATTTTCAGGCACGACTATTCACCCCCCCCCCTCTAGTCGACATCTTGATCCTTTCATATAGGTAGTTCAACTATGGCTGTTGAGTTGATGTATGGTGTTCTGTAACAGATGGATAGGAGATGGATACATGGCACACTCTTGACAACAAAATATGTCCATGGTGTTTGAAGTTTCATGGATTTTGTTGATGAGAGATTTCCTATGGATGCAGCAATTTTGTGCCGATGTAGTCATTGTCTTAACCATATATCCATCAGTAAAATAGAGGTGCAGAGGCACTTATTGCTCAATGGGATATCCAGTACATATGCAAGGTGGATCTATCATGGAGAGTCCAATGGTGTTCATGTTTTGGAGCAACCAGTAACTGTGGATCCATATTCTAATCATATGGAACATGACAACAATGATGTGGATCGAGTTGACGATATCTTAACAGACCTTCACAATACTTTTGTACCTTTTAATGAGACAACAACTAGTGATCGCAACCCATCAAGTAACCCTGATTGTTGTTTCAAAACTCTGATGGAAGAGGCAAAGCTTGAGTTGTATCCTGGCTGCAGTGAGTTTTCAAAGTTCTCATGGGTAGTCAAGATGCTCCATCTGAAGTCATATTGTAGGATCACCAACTCAGCCTCTACTGCACAATTGCAAATCTTGAGCAGATCTCACCTAGAGAATTGTATTCCCAAATCATATGAAGAAGCAAAGGAATTTTTGCATACATTAGGACTGGGTTGTGTGCCCAAACAATTGCATGTTATTTAGAGGGACATATGCAAATCTAGATAACTGTCCAAAATGTGAAGCATCAAGATAGAAAGATCCTATTAATAAGAAAGATCCAGAAAAAGTATTGCGGCATTTTCCATTGAAACCAAGGCTTCAACGAATATTTGCTAGCAAGAAAACATTAGAGGAAGCACAGTGGCATAAGCGGAAAAGGGTTCCCAAAGAGAAGGAAATGTCCCATCCGGTAGACGGAGAAGCACAGAAAGATTTTGACGAATGTTCGCCAAAGTTTGTTGATGATGCAAGGAACCTTATACTTGGTCTGGCCATAGATGGTTTCAATCTGTTTGGGAATATAAGATCATTTAATAGTATATGGCCTATTATTGTGATTCCATACAATTTCCACCTTGGTTCCGTGTGCAAGAATCAAATTTCATGATGGCTTTGTTGATTCCTGGTCCAAAACCACTTGGCAAAGACTTTGAAGTTTTCCTCCAACCTATTATAGAGGATTTACTTAGTCTATGGTCAGGTGTGGATACAATTGATGCTCTGACAGGAAAAGAGTTTAAGCTTCATGCTGCTGTGTTATGGTGCATTCATGACTATCTAGCACTTAGTACTCTGTCTAGTCGTACAAAAAAAGGTTATTTTGCTTGTATCCATTGTGACAAAGATCCTTTGTCATATTCCATAAGGGGAAATATTTGTTACATTGGACACTGTCGTTTCCTTCCTAGGCGTCATCATCTGCGCATGAACAATGAATATGCCTCTCTACATGAAAGCAAAGATAGGCCAAGTACATTCACAGCTGAAGAGGTGTTAGAACAACTGGCCAAGTTAACAGATGAAGCATCAGGCAAAAAAAGGAAGTGTCCAGTGGGGCATGTGCCAATTTGGGGTAGGCGGATGAGTTTGTGGGATTTACCATATTGGGCATCTTTGAAACTTAGACACAATCTAGATATGATGCTGTTGACGGTGAATTTCCGTCAACCTAGAGTACTTGTTATACATTGGTTTCGATTATGATTTGCAACTAACCCGCCACTAGGCATACTAATGTTGTAACAAGTTCACACTTGCATGTCGATTTTGGAGTTTGTTGTTTACGCAGGAAATTAACGTTAAAGAGGAGACTTTCGGGATAAGTTCATCAAGCACTTCAAGAGAAGATCGTGAAGCCCGACAAGAGTCAAGACACGCGATGAACATGACTCCAAATGACCCGAGGAACGAAGCGTCAACGTGCAAATCTTCAGGGACTCAACCAGAAAACGGCGAAGCTTGCATAGCAAGGATTCGAGCCTTAGCCGTGAAGAAAACGACGTCAAAGGCCCACATGCAAGTGCACACAAATAAGGAATCGTGCAAGAAGCAACCGGGGAGGAACACGGGCCCGAACCGGCCCAGAAAGGGCCTGGGCCGGTCGGCCCAGTCATATCGGCCCAAGGGCCTGTTGGCCTGGTTCGCGACGCCCTTTGCCCTAGGTGTTTGTCTATTTATTGCCTCCGCCGCCGTCGGCCGCCACATCGAACAAATCATTCTACCGACGCCATTCACTAGAAAACCGCCGCCGCAAGATGAGGGAGAGAGTTAGATGAGCTCGTCGCAAGGATCAACGCCGGTGGAAAGAAGGAGGCAAGAGGAGGACTCCAAGCCGCTGGCCTAGGGGTGTTCCCAAGCTTCATCGCCGCCATCTTCATCGACGACGTTCTCCGGAGTCTCCATCACCCCTATGTGCTTCAATCCGTGTAAGATGATGGGGTAATGTCTCCATTCATCCCTAGGGTTAGATGGATGCATGCTATGTGATCGCTACTTGATTCGTGGTTTCAACCTATTACTTTCATGTTGATGATGCTTTGATGATTAAGGTTAGCTACCGTGTTTTTCGGGCGTATGATATCCGCTACTCCCATAGATTCCATCAACATACCGTGTCCATCATAGGTCTAGTCACGATTACCTTCGCGTAGTGACAGTACGAGGGGAGGGAAAGGGCGAAATCGTGGTCACAACCCCCGGTAGATTGGTTTACCACTCTCGTGTAGTAGATGCATATCCATTTTATCCTAGATCCTAGGGAGGGAACGCTTATCTTTCTTAATCACTCTCTTGTGTCCACCCTTTACCAGCTACTTTAACCCTAGATTGGTTTGATCAACTTAGATTAACTTAGGTTAGATTGTCTTTACCTTTAGATTAATACTCTCTTTCAAAGATTTTCCAATCAACTATATTAGTACTTGGTTAAGCGCTAGCAATCCCCTTGCTCCGCGGATTGACAAGAACCTTGGGAATCCCGTGGTGAAAAGGTGTGGGTCCGTACGCTTGCGGATCATAGAGGGATACGTCTTTTATCCGTCAATAGATGCACATTGAGAAGAATATTTGTGAAGCCCTCCTTGGTATCATTCTTGCCATTCGTGGGAAATCAAAAGACAACATTATTGCTAGGCTTGATCTTGCTGATTTGAAAATTAAACCAGAATTGCAGTTAGTGCCAAATGGAGATGAATTTGACATGCCTGCAGCTAGGTACACATTATCTAGGGCAAAAAAGGTTAAACTCTGTGAGTTTTTGAAGGAATCAAAGTTTCCAGGCAGCTATGCTGCAAATATCGAGAGATGCATAACTGAAGGGGGAACCAGCTTGTATGGCCTTAAAACTCATGACTGCCACATTATGTTCAAAGAATATTACCTGAAGGAGTGAGAGGTATTCTGGATGATGATATATATGTGGCGATTGGCTTGGGAAATTTTTTAGGGAATTATGCAGCCAAACACTGAACAAAGACATCTTGGTTCGAATGAAGACAGAAATACCAGTAATACTATGCAAGTTTGAAAATATTTCCACCTACTTTTTGTGATGTAATGGTTCACCTTGCTGTCCAGTTGCCTGACGAGGCAATTCTTCGAGGGCCAGTGCAATTTGGTTGGATGTATCCTGTTGAGTGACTATTGTTCACTTTTAAGAGGTCGGTTAGGAATAAGGCACGTCCAGAAGGCTAGATTGTTGAGGCTTATGTTGCAGATGAAGCACTCACATTCTGCTCTAGGTATTTGGTTGATGTGGAGACTAGGTTGAGGACCGGTGGATGGTCGCTCGGTTGTGATGAGTGATTGACAACGTGGTGTGGACTGACTCTTGGCCGAGTATTGCAGGTGCAGATTATGGCTTGATTTGTGTTGGTGCAGGTGAAGAGCGAGCGTGAAAGGTCTATGCCTTGCGGGGCCTCCAGGGAGTGGAGAGACAAGTAGGCTCGGCATGAGGGACTCGGTGGCCAGCGGGGTCAAGTGCGGACCGCATGGTGGCAAGAAAAGCAAGACGAAGTCGTGGACAGGAGTCGGTACAGGGTAGCGGCTCACGACCGGAGTCTGCACAAAGGGTTTGCGGTGGTTCACCACAAAACCGTCGAGTTACTTGGTTGAGCCACAAAACCAAGACCGGAGGCTCGACGGGCAGAGACAGGATCCGGGCGCGGCGACAAGCTTCGATGCCAGCGGACACGTGGTTGGATCACAGGGCTTGCGTCGGGAGGACGCGGTCTGCGGCAACGGCGTGGCCGTGCGATGAAGAGGAGTGCTACATGACCTATATGCCCCTGAGGGTTTGTATAACAACTTAAGTGCTAGGGTATTGTGGTCTTTTGCCTGACCCGGAGGGACTCATATATATTAGCTCTAGGGTTTCCAGGCAAACCATCCATCAGGACTGCTTCTCATTTCCTTGCTCTGTAGGGTTAGATTTTTCCTTCGTTTGTAAAGAATCTGACCTCCTAATGAATGGAAGCTTTCATGGTTGCGTCGATTTCCCTCTTGTAGCTCTTGTGATTTTCATATCTTTTTCGAGCTATTTTCATTGGATTTTCATGTGCGGCTTGTTCCTTTGATTCTGAGGTGTTTGGGTTCAGATTTGTTGGTGGGAATCATGGATAGTTGCCTTGAGCTCGGTTGTGATTCGATTCCCAGATATTTAGTTCGTTTGAGGGTCTAAGTTTTGGGAGATCCATGGATGGATAGGTGGTTTGGTTCTTGCGGTTTCAGGCTCGGGTTGCTGTTCCCGTGCTTGGCGAGCCGTCCGCCAGGGGCAGGCAGACTGTCCACGAGGTACTGTTCGTCCAGGTGTTCTTCGTGTACTTCGCGAGTTATTGTTTCACTTCATTTCGATTCGTCGAGTCGGTGGTTTTCGTTTGGAGGAAGTTGGTTGGACAGTCCGCCTGGGGTGGCCGGACAGTCCGCGCGGCTCGAACCGTCCGCGGTGCTCTCCCGGACCGTCCGTTATTCGAGGTGTGCTACTGGAGGTTCGGTTTTCATTTTTTGGACCGTCCGCCCGTGACCTGCGGACTGTCCGCCCGTACCACGCGGACCGTCCGCCCAGTGCCTCGTAGAGCTGCTAAGTTCTTTGCTTCTTGTGTTTCACTTTCACTTTGAGGTTGTTTGGGGTTTGTTCCTAGGGTTGGTAGGTCTGTTGTGACTACGCGACCTTGGCAAACTCGTGTGGGAATCCTTGGTTGTGAATTTGGGACATATGCCAAATTCAATCTTCGGGAAGAATTTTTATCGGCTCCCATTCACTCCCCCTCTCTGGTCGCCTAATCGGTCCTTCAATTGGGATCAAAGCCGGTTACGGATCTTCTTGATTCTAACCATTCTATGATGGTAATAACTACCAGATGTGGCAAAGGCGGATGGCTGCTTTCCTCCGTGGCAAGGGTCAGATCCTGTGGGATGTCATGGTGAACACAGCTTATGTTCATCCGGTTAACTTCCTTGCTCCAGGGTCGAGGGAAATGTTCGATGCCAACAAGGTGGTCGAGTACCTGTATTGTGCCTTGTGTTAATCCGAATTCGATTGGGTTCAAACAGAGGACTTGGTGTGCAGGATTTGGGAGCAGTTGAAGAATGCTCGTGCCGGGAACGCTCAGGTTCAAGCTCGGCTCTTTGCAACCTACCGGAGTACGAGAATTTTACGCATCTCCCCGGTGAGTCGATTGATGCCATGTTTTAGAGGTTCACGGTGATTGTGAACAACATGAGGGCTAATGTGGTCTTCTTGAACAAGATGTGCTATGAGCTCATGCACGGGCAAGCACCTAGAGTAAGCCATTTCAGAGATTTTGGTTGTCAGTGCTTTATTCTGAAGAAGGGTAGGCTTGATAAGTTCGAGTGGAGGTCTTCCGATGGGATTTTCTTGGGTTATGCTAGCCATTCTCGAGCATTTCGTGTGCTCAACCTTGATACTAACTTTGTCATGGAGACCTGCGAGCACTACGTGAAAAACAATGATTCGTAACGGGCACAGATCGTCATTAGTAATGGGCATAGCGCCCGTTACCAATCAAGCGTTACAAATAACCCAACATCGGTAACAGGCATTTTGCCTGTTACCAATAATCCAGATTGGTAACGGGCATAGATTGTTGCCCGATGCCAATTGTCTGCTATTGGTAACGGGTAACAATCTAATTTGGATTATTGGTAATGAGCAATAATCTATGCCCGCTACCAATCTAGAATTAAAATTTAAAAAAGAAATCAGAAAAATTTATATTCTTTATTTTTATACATACATGTATACACACAAGTATACAGTTACATACAACTATGCTCAGTTACATACATACATGCTCACGGAATCGAAGTAACTGAAAGTATAATAATAACTACTTGGTTAATTTTACCTGTGTAAGAGAGCAACAAAATGAGTTCCATCATAGATGCAATTTATCATTGTGCATGGGAGAAGACAAATCCAATAGCATGTTCTAGCAAACTTAAATTGAACTATGAATTATCGTGCCAATGACAAATGCCAATTGAACTATGATCTTTGGTAATTGTAGGTTAAAAGAAACTTTCATGTTAACGCATTAATCAGTAAACATTAATCATAGAAGGAAGAAGATAAATCATATCCTTATATACACAACCAAAAATGCTTCCATACACTCAGATTGTAGGTTCATCACTTGTCATAAAACATGAAGAGATCGACAGAATGGGTGCTGCTGCAGCTTGCAGGATTCACTCACCACAAGCTGGAAAAGCAGAGGTGCTTCTGAATATGAGAAGCCTACTGATGCTCAAAAACCTTCACACAACAAGTCCGTGAAGAAAAGGAGAAAAATAATGGCATGAGGATGATATGGAATCAAACTGTCACTAAGTGTGTTAACTTGAAAATTAACATGGAAATAACATGGCAGGAAGTGTCATAAAGAGCACTGGATCGATAGTTACCATTGTTTCCTATGCAAAAGACAAGTGCAACTAGCAATTACATGCTCAGAGAGGTTCAGAATATTTATATTCAGAATCAATGGCAATGAATACACTGTCAAATTGCCAAGACAAATAAAACAGTAGCATCAAGGTAAGTGACATATTTAAGTAACTGACAATATGCTAGAGTTAGCCATAGAGTCATGTCTTAAATTTAACTTACTTCACATTTAAATTGCTCTAGTGAATCACCTGACAAATCCTGATCAAGAAATTTCTTCACTGCAACCTCCTGAAATTTACAAGGAAAAGGCATTAAGAGAAAACTCTCAAAAGAACAGATTCAGAATACTGCATATCAGTGGTGAAGCTGGCGGATTTTGACGGCTAAGGCCACTAGTAAACATTTATACCACTCAATCTCAGCGATAATCATAATTTAAGTTCTTTGGTGGGATTACAGGCGTATGAGCATGAGACTAAAAGATGTCAGTATCCTACTCTTATTGCCCCTCTATTCATTGCCACCAATTTAGTAATGCTAATCTGCAGTGACTCTAGGTGTACCTGCCATCCTCAGGCCATCTACAGAAGGGATGCTACAATTATGAATGACTTCAACCTGAGAAATAGGCAAATCAAGTTTGAATTCACATACTGAAACACTACTGAACCCTAAATAAGGTACAACTATTAACCAGAAAGAGAAAAATGTGTGACACAACTTCTGTCTAGCAGACTCTGACTAGCCTGACCTCTTTTAGAACTGTTTAAGCATGACCACATTAGAATTTAGAACTGTATGAACTACATTCTAGGGTATAATTCTCAAAAGTGTTACTTGAGGCCTCTTTCTAATTCTTTAGAATATGGAAGTTTCCACAAAGATTCATAATAAATAATTTACACAGTTCATACTGTCAAGCTACGATATATAACAAAAATAGAAACTAGCAAACTTCTGCAAGTATGTATTTGTATGCTTCCCTGACATAAATATTTGCTTTTAATATGCCTTTTTTCACATGATTTGTGAACCTTGACTAACATTTTAAGGATTTGAAGGGTTTGGCTAGTGCAACATAATGCATGACAAATATAAAGGATATCTGAACATTCATTTTTTCTTCTACAAGTAAACCGGAGTAGGTAAACTTTCACTAGCTTTGTCTCTATTAGGAATAAAACATGATACGCAATGCTTGCCTGCTAAAGGTCAAAGCTTATCCATGCAATACAAAGATGGTAACAGGTTATCAGACCTTAGAACTACATGAACTAATCAAAATTGTTGTGTCATTGCATAATGCCTAATCATCTCTCTTGTTATCTTTTTTGCAGGCTCTTGTTATGTTATCTTATGATGTATTAAATCACACAAGATGCTAAATCACTATCAAAATGTCATGCAAGGATTTGCCGTTAGAATATTTGACTTACCGTGCCATTCCAATCTGCATGATAAACTTCCCCATATGAACCTGCAACGATATAAGCATAAGTTTATAGCACTGAATAGTCATAAAAACCCAAGATGCTAAATGGATCTATATGGATCCCAGAAGATGAGATTTCAGATTTCAATGAAGAACATTGTCCAGAGGCATACATAAGTACAGTAAGACTAGCTATACGATCACCTCTCCTCCAAATGACGAAACAAAAATAGGCTATAAGATACTAAAGTATTTGTAGAAACACTCAGGTATGTTTGCAACATCACACAGGAAAAGAATATTCACATTGGAAACATGCTTCCAAAACAAAAAATGATTGTCTTGCTAAAATGTTAAGCATGTACATGAGACCATGACAAGGAAAAAGTCAGATTTATACACAATTTTTGCCAAAGTCATACATAAATACATGGGATGTCAAATTCACATGTCAATCCATTGAATTAGCATGTCATCACTCACAAGTAGCAACCAATTGTCTAGTCATATACTCATAATAGGCAGAGGAGTGTAGGCAGAAGATAAAAATATTATGATTTGAGTTCAATGGAAATCTCCACTCTGCCTAAAGTTAAAGTGGCCCTGATAATGAATTAGACACGTACAGTTAAATAGCAGAACACAATCCACTTAAACTCTATAGGTTTATTTCTGATTGTTGTGTTATTTCTGATTGTTTCACATTTCAGAGCCCCTGGTGGCAACCAAATCTCTCGAGATTGAGAATGATTTACTCGTAAGAGGGAGGATGGAGTACCTGCGCGTCGCTGCTGCTCCCATGGGCGTCATCCACGCGAGCGCGCCCCTACTGACGCACTACTCCGTGCGCCCATGAGCTCACAGTGTCGTGCCGTTGCTTGCTCCAGCTCATCCACGCGCCGCTGCAGCTTGCTCGCCCCGCACGGTAGCAGCTCGCTCCCCGTGTGCCGCCCGCGCCGTGCTCCATGAGGTCAAGTCCCTCACGTGGCATGCCCTCCCGGTCACCGTGCTTAGGCATCTACCACCCCAAATCTGGATCTCGCCCTCCTCGCGCTGGTCGGAGATGGGGAGATGAGGAGGGCCACCGCAGATGTGGATCTCCTGCTCGCCCTTGTGCCGGCCGGAGAAGAGGAGGTGGGCGGGGAGAGAGAGCGGTCGCTGCACCGTGCCTGCTTCGTTACCACCACTCACCTACCTCGACATCGAGCTCCGCAACCGGGATCTAAGGGTATTGTAGCATGGTGCTAGGGTTTCGCGAGCGGGAGGCAAGGCCGATGAGCAGGGAGGTGGTGGTGGTGATGGGTAGACGAGCCGCGAGCGTGGAGAACTGGAGAGGAGGCAGGAGAGAAATGGGGGAGGGCGGCGACAGAGAGAGACGGAAGAGAGAGAGAGAGAGGAGAGGCGAGTCTGCGTGGGGAGCGGTGGAGGAACGCAGAGTGGTGGGGGTGGTGGGCGGAGCGGACGCGAGCAGAGAAATTAAGTTGATTGAAATGAAATTTTGGGTCCGGGAGTCCTGAATGGTAACCGACATTGTGAAGTGCGTTACTGAAAATATTACAAGTAATGGACATTAATTAACACCAATTACTAATAAGTTTGGGATGCACTGTGGAATTCTTATATGCAACGGACATATGCTATTGGTAAGGGGTGTTGTTTGACGCCCATTACTAATTAGGACCTTGTAACGGACATTGTGTGTCTGTTACCAATGTTGCGTAACCTATTTGAGGTTTTCACGTAGTGGAGGTTACCTTCGACGAGACACAACCATGCAATTCGTCTATCTTTGAGTGTGCAGGTGATGACGAAGTTGGCAAGAAAATCTTTGAGGACGAGGAGGATGATGCTGGAGAGGATGATGGTGATGATGATGATGCTCCAGCCACGCATGTACCCTCTACTTCCACTACGACAACTACGGTGCAGGATGGCCCATCCCCTACACTGCCTATGATCCAGCAAGATCAAGTGGAAGCAGCTGCTGAGGGGGAGGTTGTCTCCAGGCGAGAGGCACCGAGGCGCGTTCAAGTTGATCATCCACCCGCAAGAATCATCGGCGACATTAATGAGCATACGATACGGTCAAGGTCCAGAAATGCTTCTCACTTGCTCATTCAGCTTTTGTTGTTACCTTTGAGCAAAAAGATATTAGACACACTCTATCTGATCCTAATTGGGTGAATGCCATGTATGAGGAGTTAGAGAATTTTGAGAGAAACCAAGTATGGGAGTTAGTGGGGCCACCAACAAACTGCAAACCTATTGAGACAAAATTGGTGTGGAAAAACAAAGAGGGAGAAAATGGTGAGGTGGTGAGGAACAAGTCTAGGTTGGTTGCTAAGGGTTATAGCCAAAAGGAGGAGATAGACTATGAAGAGACATTTGCTCCTGTAACTCGTTTGGAGGCAATCAGGATTCTTCTAGCCTTTTCTGTGGCTAAAGGATTTAGGTTGTACCAAATGGATGTGAAGAGTGCCTTCTTGAATGGGTTCCTAGAGGAGGAAGTTTATGTGAGGCAGCCACCCGGGTTTGTGAGTGTTGAGTTTTCGCACCGAGTGTACAAGCTGAGGAAGGCCTTGTATGGGCTGAAACAAGCTCCCAGGGCATGGTATGGCAGGTTGAGGGGGTTCTTGTTCAGCAAGGGGTTTGAGATGGGCAGGGTGATGATATCCTAATTGGTCAGGTGTATGTGGATGATATTGTCTTTGGCGGCTTGTCTCACTCTTTGTTTGTGAGGTTTGCAGAGGATATGAGCAAAGAATTCGAGATGTCCATGATGGGAGAGTTGCAGTTCTTTCTCGGGCTTCAGATCAAGCAGACGAAGGAGGGAACCTTTGTGCATCAAGCCAAGTACATGAAGGACATTCTCAAGAAATTCAAGATGGATGACTCGAAGACCCTTTCGACATAGATGAGTACGACTACAGTGCTCGACACAAACCAAAATGAGTACCGGGCATGATCGGCTCCCTTTTGTACTTGATGGCGACGAGGACGGACATCCAGTTTTCTGTGTCTGTGCGCTCGTTTTCAGGCGTCGCCGAGGACTTCACATCGGCAGATCGTCAAGCGGATCTTCAGGTATCTTAGATACACTCCTGAGCTCGGTCTTTGGTACTCGGCATCCTCTTCCCTTTTGCTTCTTGGTTTTTCAAATGCCGATTTTGCGGTGTGTCGAGTCGATCAGAAATCGACTTTGGGTACTTGCTAATTTCTGGGATCTTCGCTTGTTTCTTGGTCTTCTCGCAAACAATCTAGTGTAGCCCAATCTACCACAGAAGTTGAGTATGTTGTTGCCGCTAGTTGTTGCTCACAGCTACTTTGGATCACATACATGCTGAGTGACTTTGGTGAGAAGTGTTCCCATCTACCTCTCATGTGTGATAGCACGAGTGCCATTAGTGTTGCCAAAAACCCTGTGCTTCACTCCAGAACCAAACATATAGAAGTGAGGTACCACTTCCTGAGAGACAATGTTTGGAAGGGAAACATAGACCTCACTCATGTGCCAACTGAAAAGCAGCTTGCCGATATCCTAACCAAGCCTTTGGACCAAGCTACATTTGCGCGTTTGCGAGGAGAGCTTGGAGTGGTTTTCCTTTTTGAGCTTTGGTTGGGAGGGTTGATGTACATATGCATGTTGCATTCTCATTTATGTATCATATCATGTTTGCATCTTTGTATCATAGACTGCATTTGTATCATATGCCATAGAGATGTGCTTCTCTCATATGCTTTGCTCACTATGATATGCTAGATATGAGGTTATGACTTTTTTTGTGATGCTCATGAGATGTATAGCTATGCTCTTGGTAGCTTTAGGATATATATGCTTGTTGATGGCTTTCTTTTTGTAAAAATGCTATATGATCCTCTCTTGTGAGTAGAATGCCTCTCACGTTCAAATTGGGTGCTTATGGCTATATCTTGCTTAATTTGTGCTTGGAACCATGTTCTTTTCATTGGGGATCAAAGATCCATTTATCATCATGAATGTTTAGCCTACATGCTACCTTGTGGAGAAACCTAAGCTTCTTTTTGCCGCAAAGGCACTTCATGTACCATGCTTAATTTGTAAATCATGAAAATGGTATGTGAGAGTCTATGCTTGAAAAATGTGCTTCCATGTCATAAATGCTTTAAATTCCTTATCTTGGGTGCTAAATCATTGAATGATGTTCACCAATGAGAAGTCTCATATCTAGAAGTGGACACATGCCTCAATCGCTTTGACACGACACGAGATAGCTTGTATGTTTTTGTGATGACCTTGTGATGAGAATGTGTGACCTTGCATGAAGTTTGTGGGTTATATGTTGTTTGTGCCCATTTTGACATGTGTAGGTCCTATGCTCATGAGAGAGAAATTTTTGTGAAATAGGCTCATTTTGATCCTGACTATATCACTTGCCTGTATGTCCCTTTCTATATTGTTGGCGATGCTTGTGCTTCAATTGTGGCTATCTTGATTTTCTATGTCTCAATTATAGCCTGTTGTAGTGCTCTTTGTATATTTGAGAACCTCATGCCTGCATTTGTAGACTTGATTCATGCACTATCAACAAGGGGGAGGAAAGTACCCAATTCATGTTTCCAGGGGGAGTTTTGCATCAAGGGAAGGAAAATTGGGTGAAATGCATTTGTTCAGGGGGAGCTTGCATTCATGCATTTGGGAGCTCTTTTTCGCCTGAACTTTAGTTGTGCTCTTTTTCCGATGGTGTCAAGCCCTTTTTCCTCACCGTGAGGAGTCGGCAATTTTGAAGCATTTTATCTCGGTTGTGTTGAGTCGTTGCCCTTGCCTTAAGGGAACGAGATTTTTCTCTTTCAAGTGATCTTTTCGTGGCTTTTGTTTGGCTTTTCATCACTTTTTGAGTTTTACGTTTCTTTTCTTTTTCTCTTTTTTCTGAATTGGTTACTTGTGTGTTTTGTCAATGCACTCATCAAAGGAGAGATTGAGGACCGGAGCGTCTGAGGACCGGTGGATGGTCACTCCTGGTTGTGATGAGTGATTGACAACCTGGTGTGGATTGACTCTTGGCCAAGTATTGCAGGTGCACGTTGCGGCTTGATTTGCGTTGGTGCAGGTGAAGAGCGAGCGCGAAAGGTCTATGCCTTGCGGGGCCTCCGAGGAGTGGAGAGACAAGTTGGCTCAGCTTGAGGGACCCGTTGGCCAGCGGGATCAAGTGCGGACCACATGGTGGCAAAAAAAGCAAGACGAAATCGTGGATAGGAGCCGGTGCAGAGTAGCGACTCATGACCGTAGTCCGCACACAGGGTTTTGCGGTGGTTCACCACAAAACTGTCAGTTTACTTGGTTGAGCTACAAAACCAAGACCGGAGGCTTGGCGGGCGGAGACGAGATCCGGGCGCGCCGAGAAGCTTCGATGCCGGCAAACACGTGGCGGGATCGCAGGGCTTGCGCCGGGAGGACGTGGTCTGCGGCAACGGCGTGGCCATGCGATGAAGAGGAGTGCTACATGACCTATATGCCCCTGAGAGGTTTGTATCACAACTTAAGTGCTAGGGGTAGTGTGGTCTTTTGCTTGGCCCGGAGGGACTCATATATATTAGCTCTAGGGTTTTCAGGCAAACCATCCTTCTAGACTTCTTTTCATTTCCTTGCTCCATAGGGTTAAATTTTTCCTCCGTTTGTAAAGAATCTGACCTCCGACTGAATGGAAGCTTTCTTGGTTGCGTCGATTTCCCTCTTGTAGCTCGTGTCATTTTCGTGTCTTTTTCAAGGTATTTTCGTTAGATTTTCGTGCGCGACTTGTTCCTTTGATTCTGAGGTTTTTGGGTTTGGATTTGTCGGTGGGGATCATGGATAGTTTCCTTATGCATCTTTGTGCTTGATCATGATCCCCCCAAACTCCGAATTCGGCCTACGATTGAAGGATTTCGGTTGGACCCTAGGTTTTTGGTTGAGCTCGGTTGCGATTCGATTCCCAGCGATTTAGTTCGTTTGAGGGTCAAAGTTTTTGGGCAAATCATCCCCTTGGGACGCTTCACATGTCCCCCAAATCTTCCCTCAAGAGCTCAAGTCGTTTGGGAGATCCATGGACGGATAGGTGGTTTTGTTCTTGCGGTTTCAGGCTCGGGCTGCTGTTCCTGTGCCTAGTGAACCGTCCGCAAGTGGCAGGTGGACTGTCTGCGAGGTACTATTCGTCCAGATGTTCTTCGTGTTCTACGCAAGTTCTTGTTTCGCTTCGTTTTGATCCGTCGAGTCGGTGGTTTTCGTTTGGAGGAAGTTGGCCGGACAGTCCGCCTGGGGTGGCCGGACAGTCCGCGCGGCTCGAACCGTCCGTAGTGCTCGTCCGGACAGTCCGTTATTCGAGGTGAGCTACTGGAGGTTCGGTTTTCATTTCCGGACCATCCGCCCGTGACCCGCGGACCGTCCGCCCGTACCACGCGGACTGTCCGCCTGGTGCCTCACAGAGCTGCTAAGTTCTTTGCTTCTTGTGTTTCACTTTCGCTTTGAGGTTGTTCAGGGTTTGCTCCTAGTGATGGTAGGTCCGTTGTGACTACGCGACCTTGGCAAACTCGTGTGGGAATCCTTTGGTTGTGAATTTGGGACATAGGCCGAGTTCAACCTTCGGGAAGAATTTTATCGGCTCCCATTCACTCCTCCCTCTCTGGTCGCCTAATCAGTCCTTCATAGGTTCAATTGAGCACCGACAAATCAAGGATTCTCAGATCCATCGGCCTATACTAGGAGTGATTTCAAGCAAATCAATTGATGGATCGCAATGTTCAGTAATGAAATCAGCAATAATCTGACCTTTAACAGCTTTTGCCGATTCAAACTTCAACTCAAACTCAGACAAAGCCAAAATCCACTTGTCAGTCCTTCCATTCAAAATTGGCATAGACAACATGTGTTTAATTACATCAAACTTTGAATATACAACGCATTCGGCATTCAACAAATAGTGCCGAAACTTTGTACATGAGTAATAAACACACAGGCAAAGCTTCTCCGCAGCCGAATATCTTGTCTCGGGATCAAGCAATTTTCGGCTAAGGTACGCAACTACTCGTTCCTTTCCCTCAAATTCTTGTATAAGGGCCGATCCAATAGTTTGGGTATCGGTCGCCACGTACAACTTGAAAGGCTTGTTCAATTGTGGAGGCACCAACACTGGTGGTTCCTTCATGTACTGCTTGATCTCATCGAAAGCCTTTTGTTGTTCGTCACCCCATACAAACTTCTGATCCTTCTTGATCATTAATAACAGAGAGAAAGGCAACACCTTTTGTGATAAATTTGAAATCAATCTTCTCACAAAATTGATCTTGCCGAGCAGTGATTGCAATTCCTTGAGATTGGTTGGAGGAACAACTTCGTCAATAGCTTTCATGCTTTTCTTGCCAACTTCTATTCCTCCCTCATGCACCAAAAATCCCAAGAACTCTCCAGCTGAAACCCCAAAGGCACACTTGTTTGGGTTCATCTTAAGCCCATGCTTTCGGGTGCACTCTAGAGTCTTCTTCACATCATTCAAGTGTGACTCATGATCCAAAGACTTGATCACGACATCGTCAATGTATATCTCCACAATTTTGCCGATCAACTCATGCAAAATATAATTCATGGCTCTTTGATAAGTTGCACCGGCATTTTTCAACCCAAATGTCATAACAATCCACTCAAAAAGGCCTATATGTCCAGAACATCTGAAGGTTGTCTTTGATATATCTTCTATTGCCATAAAAATTTGATTGTACCCTGCATTTCCATCCATGAAACTAATAACTTTATGTCCAGCAGCGGTATCAATCAACAAATCAGCAACAGGCATTGGGTATCCATCCATGGGTGTAGCTCTGTTTAGATCTCTAAAGTCTATGCAAACCCTCATCTTCCCATTTTTCTTGTAAACAAGGACAATGTTAGAGATCCATTCTGCATATCTGCATGGCCGAATGAAATTTGCTTCGATTAATCTCTCAACTTCTTTTTTCACGTCGGCCAATACTTCATCCTTGTAGATCTTTCGGGGAGGTAGCTTGTAAGGTTTAAAACCAGGCTTGATTGGCAACCGATGCTCAACAATAGAACGATCCAAACCAGGCATCTCCGAATAATCCCAAGCGAAGCAATCTTTGTATTCTTTTAGTAGCTTGATCAACTCTTTTCTGAGACTTGAATCCAAGTTAGCACTGATAAATGTCGGCCTTGGCTTATCACCATCTCTAATATCAATTTCTTCCAATTTGTCTGCCGACATGAACCCACATCCTAACTTTCCATTAGTTCCATCAATTGGATTATCCATTAAAAATTGCTATAAGAGCCGACTGCTTGAATCGGCTGTTGATCACTGCTGACTGGCTCAACAGGACCTTCACCCCAGTCCTTGCCTGAGAAGCAATCTATCCCTTGATACTCCCAGAAGGCTGGTTCCACGTTAGCCACGCTTACTGAATCATCTGCATGGACCACCTCTATATCATCATCCACCCATTGAACAAGCTGTTGATGCATGGTAGATGGGATGCAACAATTTGCATGGATCCAGTCGCGTCCAAGCAGCAAGCTATATGCCCCTTTGCCCTCAATGACAAAGAAGGTCGTGAGCAAAGTCTTAGACCCGATCATCAGGTCCACATGTACACAGCCCTTGGTGTCTGAAGGATTCCCAGCAAAATCGTTCAGAACTATACTTGTTGGCGTCAAATCCCCAGGGCCCATGCCAAGCTTCCTGAACGTGGTGTACGACATCACATTGACCGCAGCTCCACCATCAACGAACATCTTGGTCAATGGTTTCCCATTGACATATCCTCTCAAGTACAGCGGTCTCATATGCCGATTCTTGGCTGGCTTGTCAAAGGTTGCTTGCTTGGCCAACACCAGCTGTGCCATCAGCCCAAGTTGCTCATCCTCATTGATGTCTGGCGACGCCTCTTCCTGCACAACCTGATTAGCTGGAGCCATGAACTCATTCGGCAAGAAGCATACCATGCATGCTGGAGCCGAACGATCAAATCCATCAGGCTTATTCTTGGGACGCCACACCTGTTTCCTTTTGATCCCTGCCTGCTTCAACTCCTGATTCCTCAAGCGTTGAACTCTTCTCTTTTGGCTCCTCCTCAAACCAGGTGGGCACCACTGTTCTTCCTGCCAGACATATTCACGCTCTTGTTCTTCATGATCAACCCACTTATGATCAGCATATCTTTTTATTGGGTAATCATCAACTTCATTTATTTTTATGCGCCGACCGTCGCTAGGATGTATCCTTCCAATTCTTTCGTGGACGGATCGGCGATTGACAGTATCCAGCCTATACTTAGTGTATTTGTCACTGCATTCAGGACAATTGTTCATCATGGGGAGCTTCAAACCTTCATTCCAGCAGTGCCTGAAGAACGCATATCCCCAATGCGCACACTCTTGTTCTCGTGCATGCTCTTCTCGTTCTCTCCTGTGCACTTCTTCTTCAAACCTTCGTTTCTCCTCCTCGTATTTTTGTTTCTGGTAGTGTTCTTTCTCTTGTTGACGCTGCCACTTGTTAAGGAGAATACGCGAAGTCACCCTGGGCTTGGATTTAGAAGATTCCCCCACTTCAATTTGACTTTTCAGGATGAGAGGCACTTCCTTGTGGACTTGTTCCACTGTTATTTGTTGAGCAGGGTCAACTGATCCATCCTGCTTTGCCCTCGCTGAAGTCAAAACCTTCACTTTTCCTTTTTCCTCAATAGTCACCATGTTGACTGAGAACCCAATCATATTTTGAGGAAAAGGATTGCCATCCAACTTCATCTTGTTGTCAAACTTCAAATGATCTTCTTGGATAGCCTTTTGAATTCTCATCCTGAAAACCCTACACTCATTGATGGAGTGAGAATTACTGTCGTGAAACCCGCAATATCTTTTCTCTTTAACTCCATCAGGCCGAAGCATAGAATGCCCCTCAAGCAACTTGATTCGGCCTTCCTTTACAAGGAACTCCAAGAGCTTATCAGCCTTGGTCACATCAAAATCATAAGTGCCTTTGGCTTGTTTGATCCATCTTTGGTTCACTGTTAACGGCTCCTTGCCCCAGACCATTTCTGCTACAGATGTTTCCTCTTCATTATCAAATTCCTCTCCTTGATCAGCTCTTTCGAGGAATTGGTTGTAGATGTTAGCTATATCATTGCGTTTGGCAAACCACTTTCTTAAAGCCATAAGCTTGGTTGCTCATTAATGACAGTCTGTGTGACAATTGGCCAAGATTATCGAACTCCATGTTGAATAGCTTTTCTCGAATAGCTGGCAACATACCTGCTACAGCCATATCAGCCAATTGATCATCTGGTAGATTCAAAGAGAAGCACATGCTTTTAGTTTCTCTGAACCTCCTGAGAAACTCCATGGGTGTTTCATTATGTCTCTGTCTCAAGGTGGTTAGATCAATTAGCTTTTTCTCATTACTGCCAATAAAGTAATGAGCATGAAACTTCTGTTCCAAATCCTTCCAGGAACAGATTGATTGAGTAGGCAAAGAAGCGAACCATGTAAAGGCCGGGCCTGTCAATGATAAGGGAAAGTATCTGATCCTGAATGCTTCATCAGCTGAAGCTTCTCCTAGCTGCATCAAATATCGGGCTATGTGCTCCACAGTGCTAGTATCATCTTCCCCAAAAAACTTTGTGAAATCCGCGAGAGCCTTCACCCTGTGTGGCAAAGCCACCCTATTGTACCATTCTGGGAAAGGAGGTGTATATAGTTGCCCTTGATTTTTGGGTTTCAGGCCGAATTGATTTTGTAACACATCGACCATTTTCTGCACCATAAGATCAACGTTAGCGTCTTGATCCCCTGGCCTTCCAGTAGGCATTCCTGCAGCCGTACCATATCCAGGATTTGGGAAAGCATCAATGGCACCGTAATCCATGAATTCTAAATACCCACCCCCATACATGTTCTTTTGTAGCCTATTATTTGCTGGGGCTATCCTATAAGTAGAGCCAGGTGGAACTCCAGAAGAGCCGAACGCCAAATCTCCATAAGTAGGTCCGTTGGGCATTGCCTGATAAGGATTCTGCTGCTGGATTGGCTGTCCTCCTGTACTTTGCAGAGGTGGCTGGATTGGTTGACTTCCCATACTTTGTAGAGGCGGCTGGATTGGTTGACCTCTCATACCCTGCAGAAGCGGCTGGATTGTTTGACCTCCTGTACCTTGCAAAGGCGGTTGAGCACTTGCTTCTCGAGCTGGTTGGCTATTGATAGCAGCACTCGATTCTCCTACCTCTACAGTAGGTCCTTGGGGTGATACTCGACCAAGCATCCTTTCCATGCCTAGGCCAAAGACTCCAACCATCATTTGTTTGAACATAGTCAAGAAAGTAGTATGGTGTTTAGCCATTATGTTTTCCATAGTTTGCCGAACTGCATTCATAGCTTCCTGTTTCTCTTCAGCAGATGTGGTATCAGGTTCTCCTGGTAGTAGAACCCTTGGCATGTCAGACTTAAGATATGGCACACCACTTCTGTTTTTACCAAACGACATTAGGCACTTCTGCTGAAATTGATCAATGGCATCCTTCAATTGTATTTGCTGCTCTGGAGACAGGTCATCCATGGTGACATCCATGACATCATGAATATCAGGCATCTTGATCAACTAGATTGTCCCACCAGGCGTGCCAAAAAGTGTGTTGACGCAAAATCAGCACCTCGCGCAAAGCACACAGCAAGCCGAACAAAGCTGGCTTAACACACGTGCCAAATCCGAAGCGTGCCGGTCAATTTTCCTGAAACTGACAAAGGATGAAAAGCAGTTAGATAAAACCTGGAACTTGCCAGGTGGAACCAGACAGTTCCGTATTTACGGCTAAAGAGCCAAGTAAAAAGACATATAGATACAACAAACTATCTGCCAGTAGTTTGAATATCATTCGGGAGCTTTAAAACATGAAACCAGGATATAGCCGAATGCATGACGTAAGCATGATGAAAGATCGGTCTTTGTTTAAACAACATTGCTCGCACATGATTATGACCAATTTTTGAGGATAAATTACAATAAAATAAATAAGGTGAAAGCATGATTATAAATTTGAAGTAAACAAGCATGCATAGGCCAAAAGCACTAGTCTGCCGCATGTCTAGGTACTTTCAAACCCGTCGAGCATGACACCAAACAAGTTAATCCACCGCATGATACGACTTGTTTGAAAACACGCAACCAACCACAAGTAGATTAATCCACCGCATGATACAATCTAAATATGGAAGGCTAAAAGCATACATTATTTAAAACAAACTTATGAACACGTTTCACTTGTGGTAGAATTGCCGAATACGGCTGTACAGCCGATCCGGGTTTCGTGAAGAAGGAACAAACATTTGAAAAGTCAACAAGCTTGAACCCGCAACACGTGACAATCTAGATTGATCTAAACTCGGCTATTGAGAGCATTTGATCCTTTATAATAAACCAAAGATTTGAAAGCACATCACATGGATCTCAAAGAGATAGAGTTGAAACTAGTTGATCTAGATTGGGCAAAAGAGTGTTACATGAATTAAACATAAAGCAAAATCCAAAGCAACACGTGGTAACTTAATGAATCTATTAGATCTTGCCAAATCTAATAGAGCCGATAACTAGCTTTGAGCTAGATCTTAGCCTACCGCATGGCTCATGATCTAACAGGAAACCCTCTTGAACCAAGCTTAAATCCACCGCATGTTACTAAGCAAGGTAACAAGACTACTTGCATCACGGTCTAAATCCACCGCATGATACTAGACATGATACAAGGTTGCCGGTACTTACGGAGGTCGACGGATCGATGGCTCCTCTCAAAGAACTAGACGACTCGACTAAAGGACTCGAAGGTAGGCACGTGGTCGGTTTTGTTGTGAAAATGTTCGATCCCTATTACAGACATCAAGGGTTTATATTTATACCCCTGTCCTAACACGACTCCTGGTCGACTACGAGTACAACATTTATTACCTAATTTAATGTTCCGGCGTCAATGTCCATCTCGCACCCGTCATCAATTCGTCCCTTCCTTATATCCGGGCCACGTCATCACGTATTCCCGAAAGCTTCCGTTTTTAAGCGCAAACAGTCCTTCTGCCGAATGATGGCGTACTGCCGACCACAATTATCTTTACCGAATCCTTTGAGGAGAATTTCCTGCCGAATGGCACTTCTTTACGAAACTCGGCCCACAAGTCAGTCCCTTTCCTGTACCAATTTTTGGTGTTAACAGGACCTACACCTTTTTCACCACGGGATGATCCCCAAGGTTGTTGTCAATCCGCAGAGCAAGGGGATTGCTAGAGCTTAACCAACACTAATCTAGTTGATTGGAAAGCCTTGAAAGAGAGGATACTCTAAGGTAATAAGTTAATCTAAGAAGTCGAAGGTGAAACTAGATGGCAAAGGGTGGACACAAGAGAGATTAAGATAGATAAGCGTTCCCTCCCTAGAGTTTAGGATCACATGAACATGCATCTATTACATGAAAAGGGTGTTGCCTACACTAGCTTCATGGAGGTTATGCGGCCGCTAAGCCTTTTCCCTCCACTGTACTGTCACTACGCAAGGTAATCAAACACTTTCACGTATAACCTCATCTACACCTAAGCATCCATAGGGTTAAGCTAATCACCACGATTACCACAAACCCTACTAAGAACACATGTTGTACATACATATGTGAATAAAGCACTCGCATAGACATAGACCATTAAGCATCGAAAGGCATAGCGTTCATGTAGCGATCACATAACATGTATCCATCTAACCCTAGGGATGAACGGAGACATTACCCCATCATCTTAAAAGGATTGAAGCACATAGGGGTGATGAAGACTCCGGAGAACGTTGTCGATGAAGATGGCGGCGATGAAGCTTGGGAACACCCCTAGGCCAGCGGCTTGGAGTCCTCCTCTTGCTTCCTTCCCTCCGCCGGCGTTGATCCTTGTCACGAGCTCATCCAACTCTCTCCCTCATCTTGTGGCGGCGGCTTTCTGCTGATTGGCGACGGTAGAATGATTGGATGTCAATGGGTAACCATCTTTGGGCGCCTAGAGGGTTTTATTTATGTCCTTGGGGTGCCTTGGGGCATGCTCCACCTTGTCTTGCACGAGATCCTCCTTGGGAGAGAAGCAAACTTGGTTTCCATAAAATCAGTCTCGTCCAGATTTTCCTGATTCACAGCCCTTCCTTGCCGGCACCATATCTCCCACATCCGGACTCCAAATAATGCAAATTCGGTGTCCAGGTTGTGTGCCACAAAGTTATCTTCAACTTAGGTATTCATTTATTTCCTTGGAAACGAAGATAAGATCTCCAAATCGGCCTTGGAAGATAATCTGTTCTGATTTCGGACTGGTTGCGCAGCAGGGATTTCGGGGGCAATATCTCCTACTCCCTTATCCGAATTGGGCCTTCCACATGTCCAAATCGAAGGTATCGTCAAGGCTCACAATTTTGGTAGTCAAACTTTGGCCATTAAAGACCGTTTAAGTCTCCGAATCTGCACCGAAAGATCATGCTGTCCTGGGCTGTGAGAATATCTCTCGGACTGAGTTGATCTCGTTGGTAAACATCCAAGTCCCCGGAGTTTTTCGTGTTGATGCTTCGGTCCTTGGGTTGTTTGGAGTCTTGTTCACTTCGTGTCTTGACTTGTGACAGGCTTAATGATCTTCTCTTGAAGTGCTTGATGAACTTATCCCGAAAGTCTTCTCTTTAACGTTAATTTCCTACGTAAACAACAAACTCCAAAATCGACATGCAAGTGTGAACTTGTTACATCATTAGTATGCCTAGTGGCGGGTTAGTTGCAAGTCATAATCGAAACCAATGTATAACAAGTACTCTAGGTTGACGGAAATTCACCGTCAACAGATGTCAAATGAGCCTTTGGCCCATATGATCAAAATAAGCTATCCAATCACAAATTAAGCATAGCCAAGCCACTAAAACATGTCAAGATCATATAAAGATATTTACTCACAAGAGAGCATACATGTGACATTTTTCAAAGACATAGCCATCAACCATGGATATAAACCAAGATTATCAAGAGCTAAGCCAAACCAAAAAATATCAAACCAAACAAGCTCACAAAGACATAAATATCATTCCATGGTGAACAATGTATATAGGAGAAGCTTTTCCTAACCAATGCATATGATACAAAATTCATGCAATCTAAGATACAAGGATGCTTATACATCATGTTACATATGCCATGCCAAATGCAAGAAGTGCACAAAGGAAAGATATACATATGCTACAAAGGAGCTCCCACACACCCAACTCAAGAAATCAAACACACACCAAGCTCCACCCGCAAACGAGTGAAAGTTGCTTGATCTAGGGGTTTGGTGAAATATCAGCTAATTGGTCATGTGTGGGTACATGGATCAAAGCTATCTTCCCTTTCTCTACGTTGTCTCTCAGAAAATGATATCTCACTTCTATGGGCTTGGTTTTGGAATGGAGCACTGGGATCTTTGCAACACTTATGACACTGGTGCTGTCACATTGAAGTGGGACATGGGTATACTCCTCACCAAAGTCACTCATGGTGTATGTGAACCAAAGGAGCTGAGAGCAACAACTAGCTGCAGCAACATACTCTGACTCGGTAGTGGATTGAGCAACACTCGACTTTTTGTGGGAAGACCAAGACACCAAAGAGGATCCCAAAATCTGTCAAGTCCCAGAAGTGGACTTCCTATCCAACCGACACCCGGCAAAATCTGCGTCTGAAAAACCATGAAGAGACAAAGAAGAAGACGCGAAGTACCAAAGGCCGAAGTCAGGAGTGCGACGCAAGTACCTGAATATGCGCTTGACCGCTTGCCGATGCGAAGTCCTTGGAGACACTTGAAAATGAGCGCACAGATATGCCGAGAATTGGATGTCTGGCCTCGTCGTTGTCAAGTAGATGAGTGACCCGATCATGCTTTAGTACTCCTTCTGATCCACGTGTTCACCTTCCTCATCCACATCAAGAGCTGTAGTCGTACTCATAGGCGTCGCCATGGCCTTGGAGTCCTCCATCTTGAATTTCCTCACAATGTCCTTGGTGTACTTAGCTTGGTGCACAAATGTTCCTTCCTTTGATTGCTTGATTTGTAGCCTGAGGAAGAACTGCAACTCACCCATCATGCTCATCTCAAATTCCCTGCTCATATCATCTGCAAACCTTGCAACAAGAGAGTTATACGAGCCACCAAAGACAATATCATTCATGTACACCTGCACAATCAGGATATCTCTGCCCTGCCTGAGTAAAAACAAGGTATGATCGACCTTCCCCATCTCAAAGCCTTGCTGAAACAGGAACCCCCTCAACCTACCATACCAAGCTCTAGGCGCCTGCTTCAACCCATAAAACGCCTTCCTCAACTTGTACACCCGGTGGGGGTACTTCTCTCTCTCAAATCCCGGTGGTTTCCTCACATACACTTCTTCCTTCAACACACCATTCAAGAAAGCACGCTTCATATCCATCTCATTTAACTTGAACCCTTTAGCCACAGAGAAAGCTAAAAGGATCCTGATCGCCTCCAAACAAGCTACGGGAGCAAAGGTCTCCTCGTAAACGATCCCCTCTTTCTGACTGAACCCATTAGCAACAAGCCTTGACTTGTTTCTCACCACTTCACCTTTCTCTCCCTCTTTGTTCTTCCACACCCATTTTGTCCCAATCGGCTTACACCCTAGGGGAGGGTCCACCAATTCCCAAACTTTGTTCCTCTCAAAGTTCTCCAACTCCTCATGCATCGAATTTACCCTATTATGATCAGATAGTGTGTGTCCAATGTCTTTGCGTTCCAAGGTGGCAACGAAAGCAGCATGAGCGAAATGAGAATTGTTTCCAACCCTCGACCACCATGTCGCCGATGATCCTTGAAGCTGGGTGATCCACTTGTACTCGCCGGGGAGGTTCTCGCCTTGATGCTACCCCCCCTCAACAGTAGCTTCTCCTTGATCTTGGTTTGTCGTCGTAGGTGTGGGAGAGGGGTCGTCCATCACCGTAGTCGAAGAAGTAGGTACATGCTCAGTTGCGGCACCACACCGCCATCTTCATCATCTCCATGTTCATGCTCTTCCTCCTGAAAGATCTCCTCGCCAAGTTCATCATCACCTGCACACTCAAAGACAAGCTGACTACGTGGATGTGTCTCGTCGAAGGTTACCTCGCAAGTCTCCGCGATTTGGTTAGTTTCAAGATTGAGCACACGATATGATCTAGAGTGAGATGCATAACCAAAGAAAATATCATCGACTGACCTAGCCTCAAACTTGTCCAACTTCTTCCCTTTCTTAAGGATAAAGCACTTGCAACCAAAGACATGGAAGTGACTCACCTTGGGTGTGCGACCGTGCATCAACTCGTAATAGGTTTTCTTCTTATACACTCTGAGGTAGATCTTGTCCGAAACATAGCACGCGACATTCACCGCCTCAGCCCAGAACCTTCTCGGAGTCCTATGCTCATCAAGTATCGTCCGAGCCATCTCACACAAGGTTCTGTTTTTCCTTTTCACAACACCATTCTGGGGAGGCATGTACGAACTCGAAAACTGGTGTTCAAGACCCAAGTCATGGAAAAAGGTTTCGAAGCGAGAGTTTCTGAATTCTGAGCCATTGTCACTGCAAATCGCTCGTATGGCATCTCCGTGCCTCTCGTTCCTCAACCTCAAGACAAGATCTCGAACAAAACCAAACGTCTCCCCTTTCTCCTCAAGAAAGAACACCCACGCGTACTGAGAGTAGTCGTCCACTACAACAAGGACATACCACTTCCCACCCGCAGATCGCACACGAGCTGGGCCAACAAGGTCCATATGGAGCAGCTCGCATGGACGCTCAGTCATCACATCGGTGAGAGGCGGGTGAGAAGAGGCTACCATCTTGGCATGCCTACACGGGGCACAAACCAACTTTTTTCAAGCCTCAATTGTGGCAATCCTCGGACCAAATTGAGTTTACTCAAGCGAGACAAAAGGTCAAAGCTCAAGTGACCCAACTTCCTATGCCACTTCCACAACTCACTCGAAGAACCAGCCAAGAAACAACGCTCAACACAAGAAGACTGGGAAAAATCAGCTCGAAACACCTGACCCTCGGGAACGACCATACAGACAAGGTCCCCTCGTGAGTCCAAAATCCAAGAACCACCAGGACGAAAAAACACCTCAAAACCCTCATCCAAAAGCTGGGACACAGAAAGAAAATTGTACCCAAGCGATTGAACAAGAGCAACACGCTTGAAAGTGATCTTGTCACTCACCTTAATCTCACCTTCTAACAACACACGCCCTCGCCCTTTGTCGCCAAAGGTGATGTACCTCTTTGTCACCACCGGGATAAGACTTGAGAACCACCCCTTGTCTCCGGTCATATGCCTCGAACAACCGGAGTCAATAGACCAAATGTTCTTCAAGTCTCCCACCTGAAATTCGAAAACGAGCACGTGAGCGAACAAACGACTCAGCACAGGGGTTAGTACCAAAAGAGTAAAACCAGTGCCGAGCCACTTGCTCCAAAGTGGGGTTAGCACAATCCAAAACATCTCTCCTACCAAAGCTACCTCCACAAACACCACCAAGGTAACACTACAAGGGAACCAACCCTCTCTAACTGGAAGAGGATCAAAACCACGAAAGGAAGACCGTGGGCCGTCCCTCCTCTCCATCTCAAAGCTAAGACTCCTCCCATCCCAGTATTGAGCACGAGGGGGAGAACGCCTAGCAAACTGACCACCTGCGAACTCTCCAGACCAACCACCGGAACCACGGCCTCCTGCAACAAACCTAGCATCTGTACGAGCACGAAACCCAAAATGCTGTCTGTCCAGACCTGCACCGGTCTGACTGGTGTAGCCCGTCCAGTAGCACCTCCTGCAGCCTTTCACTCTCCCCAAGCCGAAACTGTCCTCACACTCACCTTGGCCCTGGGCATCTACACACGAGGCTCAAGTACACCATTGGAAGGGTGGTACTTGTCCTTGTTACCCCACTCCTTCTCCATTCTCTCCTCACGCCTCTTCTGTAAGCAAAACTCCTCTTTGTGGCCATCTCTCCCACAATAGCTACAATGAAACTTTATGAGCTTAGTCTTAGGATTGGGACGGAGCTGTTCATTTGGTTTCTCTCCACTCGGCTTACACCCATTTTGTCCCAATCGGCTTACACCCTGGGGGAGGGTCCACCAATTCCCAAAATTGGTTCCTCTTAAAGTTCTCCAACTCCTCATGCATCGAATTTACCCTATTATGATCAGATAGTGTGTGTCCAATGGCTTTGGGCTCAAAGGTGGCAACAAAAGCAGCATGAGCGAAATAAAAATTGTTTCGAACCCTCGACCATGTAGTACGTTCATTCATGTCGCCGATGATCCTTGAAGCTGGGTGATCCACTTGTACTCGCCGGGGAGGTTCTCGCCTTGATGCTACCCCCCTCAACAGTAGCTTCTCTTTGATCTTGGTTTGTCGTCGTAGGTGTGGGAAAGGGGTCGTCCATCACCGTAGTCGAAGTAGTAGGTACATGCTTAGTCGCGGCACCACACCGCCATCTTCATCATCTCCATGTTCATGCTCCTCCGCCTGAAAGATATCCTCACCAAGTTCATCATCACCTGCACACTCAAAGACAAGCTAACTACGTGGATGTGTCTCGTCGAAGGTTACCTCGCAAGTCTCCACGATTTGGTTAGTTTCAAGATTGAGCACATGATATGCTCTAGAGTGAGATGCATAACCAAAGAAAATATCATTGACCGACCTAGCCTCAAACTTGTCCAACTTCTTCCCTTTCTTAAGGATAAAGCACTTGCAACCAAAGACATGAAAGTGACTCACCTTGGGTGTGCGACCGTGCATCAACTCGTAATAGGTTTTCTTCTTATACACTCTGAGGTAGATCTTGTCCGAAACATAGCACGCGGCATTCACCGCTTCAGCCCAGAACCTTCTCGGAGTCCTATGCTCATCAAGTATCGTCCGAGCCATCTCACACATGGTTCTGTTTTTCCTTTTCACAACACCATTCTGGGGAGGCATATACGAACTCGAAAACTGGTGTTCAAGACCCAAGTCATGGCAAAAGGTTTCGAAGCGAGAGTTTCTGAATTCTGAGCCATTGTCACTGCAGATCGCTCGTATGGCATCTCCGTGCCTTTCGTTCCTCAACCTCAAGACAAGATCTCGAACAAAACCAAACGTCTCCCCTTTCTCCTCAAGAAAGAACACCCACACGTACTGAGAGTAGTCTTCCACTACAACAAGGACATACCACTTCCCACCCACAGATCGCACACGAGCTGGGCCAACAAGGTCCATATGGAGCAGCTCGCATGGACACTCAGTCATGACATCGGTGAGAGGCGGGTGAGAAGAGGCTACCATCTTGGCATGCCTACACAGGGCACAAACCAACTTTTTTCAAGCCTCAACCGTGGCAATCCTCAGACCAAATTGAGTTTACTCAAGCGAGACAAAAGGTCAAAGCTCAAGTGACCCAACTTCCCATGCCACTTCCACAACTCACTCGAAGAACCAGCCAAGAAACAACGCTCAACACAAGAAGACTGGGAAAAATCAGCTCGAAACACCTGACCCTCGGGAACGACCATACAGACAAGGTCCCCTCGTGAGTCCAAAATCCAAGAACCACCAGGCCGAAACAACACCTCAAAACCCTCATTCAAAAGCTGGGGCACAGAAAGAAAATTGTACCCAAGCGATTGAACAAGAGCAACACGCCTGAGAGTGATCTTGTCATTCACCTTAATCTCACCTTCTGACAACACACGCCCTCGCCCTTTGTCCCCAAAGGTGATGTACCTCTTTGTCTCCCCCGGGACGAGACTTGAAAACCACCCCTTGTCTCCGGTCATATGCCTCGAGCAACCGGAGTCAATCAACCAAATGTTCTTCAAGTTTTCCACCTAAATTCAAAAACGAGTACGTGAGCGAACAAACGACTCAGCACTAGGGTTAGTACTAAAAGAGTAAAACCAGTGCCGAGCCACTTGCTCCAAAGTGGGGTTAGCACAATCCAAAACATCTCTCCTACCAAAGTGAAACGAACCGAATTTCCGCGAACGGAAACCCGACTCTCTGCACCTCTGTGATAGTCCCAGGAAGAGGCTATCACGTGCAATCCCTGTCTCAAGTGGTACAAATCCATACAACACGGAAATAAAAGAAGAATTACATAATATTATTACAACATCAGAGTACAACTCTTCGGCACAAGCCGGGTACAAGTACGACAGGACTGAATCAAGAAAGGTAAAACACCTACGCAGCGGATCTATCAAAGCGAAGCGTCTCCAGCACCACAGGCAAACTCGAGCATAGGACCAGCTCTAGTCTTCACACCTTCGTTGTTGAAGTTGTAGTCGTAGACGGTTACCAAGTCTGAAATGCCAGCATCTACCCGATAAGCGGGTAGGTCATGTCAGCTTACCAACAAAGAGCAAAAGCGGTGGTTGAATCTAATATGCATGGATAAAACCTACATTTGGCTGTAGAAAGCTATGCATGCAACAACACGGAAGCAACAATCAAGGTATGCAGAATAAGCAACGAGGTCCACACCTCCGGGAGGTCCACACCTTTGAGGTCCACACCTCCGGGAGGTCCACACCTCTGGGGTCCACACCCCTCAACAAGGGAAGTCCACACCAAAGCACTGAATCACAACCATGATCCAGCTCCCAACTCTCATCTGCGATGTGGGGCCCACCTGCTCCTATCCCCACATCTCAACGGCCTCAGGCCGGGCTCACTCACTCGGGGGAGAGAAGAAGCACAAGAAAAGAGTCTAGTCGGAAGTAGCGGTAGATAGCAGTACTGTCCATAACCAGTGGACACGGACTATAGCTATAGGTTTAAACACTGCGAGAGGTTGTACAACCGTACCCGCCCGAATAGAGCGGAAACGGTGGCCGCCGCCCCGAACCCTACCATACGGGAGTCCAAGTAAGTGGATAGTACCCTCTTGCGTCTCCGAGTCTGGCGCAGCCCCTGCTGTAGAGCTCATACTGCCAGCGAGGGGTCCCTCGAAGCTGTGGAACCCTTCCCCGGCCTCGCCGGGGCGAAGTCTTCTAAGGAGGAACGCCGTCTCCCATCACGATCACACCGATCCGCCTACAGGCAGGGTGCTATCCACTACGAGTCTCACCCCGCACCCCCGCCCATAACAAGGCGGGCGGTTTGTACGAAAATAGATACTGCATCTGGTGGTAAGTCGACTCGGTCCTTAAGGGCCGAGAGCGAGCACTCCCCATCTCCATCCCGTCCGACACGCCGCTCGGGTAAGAGGCCAGATCGCATCTTCCCGAGGCAGGCGTTCACAAGTAGCCAAATGGCTCGCTCCTGCCAGAAACACGTCAAGGAAGAACACACCCAGAACTCACGCTAGAACACACCAAGATCTCCCACATCTCAGTCCAAGCCCAGAGTACCATCCATAATCAAGCAACAAAAGTATGGATAGTTGGTATATGGGACTAGCTAGGGGTCTGTAGCTAGTCCCGAGGTAGGTAAAGCAAGGAATCAGGATATATCAAATAACAAGGCAAGGCTAATCAAAGGGCTATGCAATCCATCAAATCAAGTAACATAAATATAACACTAGCAACTAATAGCATGCATGGGTTCTACATGGTTGGGAGTGACATGACACCTGCGCGGTAGTCGTCGTAGAGTAGTAGAGGTTGAGCATCCTCTCGGGCAAAGTCGGGGTAGTCGAGCCTCAGTCGTCGTAGCTCGGGTCTTCAACAAGAACACAAGCCTACACGAGATGTGACGCGGAAATAAATAACGAGCATTCATCTAATGCAAAAACATCGATAAGAACCAATTTATAAGATCCAAATAAACTCCAAGCTAAATACAATCAGCACTAGTTTAAATAATTGAAATAGAGCAATTGGTTTTAAAACAAAAGTAGTTTAAGCAACTAGTTTTTATATACTAGAAAACATGGTAGGGTCAAGAGTTAGTTCAAAGATAGTTAACGGGTCTTACGGCTAAGATCTTAGGTAATCAAGCCTGCAAGCAGGAAAGCGGAGAGGCTGAGATCAAGCACTTGCTAGGTTTTAGCTCTTGGATGATCAAAGCGGTAGCGCGAAGGGTGATGAAAGCGAGAGCGAAGCAAAGATAACTAGAAAAGGCATTATCATGCCAAGATATGTGGCGACGACTCGAGGGGATGAAAGGATCAACTTGTGACCGACATCGGGTGGCGATGAGGTAAGGTGTGCTTAAGAGCGCTACAAGGCATGTACTGATGATGCGGCATCATCCATGGCAAGGAAGCTAGGTTGCAGCTCGGGGTTGCCGTTCGTGAAGCAGTGGCCTCTGCTCACGACACGGCCATCCATCACGGGCGACATCCTAGCTTCAAGCACACGACACGGTACATGCTTCACAGCACGAAGCCAAGTAGAGCGAGAGTGGATATGTGTGAAGCAGCAGAGAGGGAAGGCAAAGGTGTAGAAATGGTAGGCGAGGAGTTAATGGGGTAGGATTCTTGTCTGCGACACGCCAATGGTCGGTTGCGGGGCTCCGGCGTCCCAGACCCACATTGGCACAGTGGCGGGCAGCGGCCACGAATCCTACACCAAGAATGTGGGGCAAAAGGGTTTGGTTCAAGGGCGAGAGAGGGTAAGTATAGTGTAGCAGCGAGCGCCTCAGAATTATGAAACCAACGCAAGTGGTTTCATAATTTTCGGAGCTCCAGATAATTAGTTATGATTTTTCAAATGTATAATCATTTATAAAACATTTACTAAATTAGAAAAGAGTTTTATTCAAAACATGCTGACGTCAGCATGACGTCAGCAGTCAGCAGGTTTAGTGGGCCGAAGTTGGGCCCAAAGTGTTAGTGGCCCATTGGGCCGGCCCAATCTGGCCCAAGGTTCAGCAAGTCTAGAAAAAGTCCTCCAACTGCTTGGTTCGGCCTGGTTAGCTTGCTGGGCTAAGAAAGCTTCCATGGGCCAAAGCCCATACCAGGTATCGTGAGCAAGTCAAAATATGCACCCCGAACTACTCCGGGGTTCATCTGATTCCCTAGATCTGGGATCCTTTGCGGCTTCGTGTGGCTATGCGCGTGTGGCCTAGCGTGTGGTGCCACACAGGTTCAGAGAAAAAGGGGTGCACGAAAGGTGTTCGACGGAAAGCCAGAAAGGAAACGTCGGCGCGGCAGGAGTTGGCCGGCGGTGAGGTTTGGCTACGGCGGTGGTGGCGACACGTTCACCTGCAGAGAGAGTACCTCGGTGCGAAGGCCGGTTCATAGCTCCATGGCAAGCACGGGTACGGCGAGTACAGGCACGGAAAGCACAGGCCTGCAAAGCGTCGCGACGCGCGGCGCAGGTGCGTCACGACGAAGACGTGCGTGGTGACGAGGCAAGAGTGCGTGCGGCAAGGCACGGAAAAACATGGCGCGTGCGGGCGGAGTTAGCGCACGCGCACGCGTACGTTCACGCGCATGGCGCGGAGGCGTCCGCTGTGTCTCGGCAAAAAAACGTGGGAGGCGAGTTAGTGGCCTATGGCCTGCTGGCTCGTGCTGGGGTGCACGGCAGTGTTGTTGGCTTGGGTTCCTGCATAAAGAGGGCGTGGGACGAAGCCCAGACAGAGGACGATGCAAAAGCACTGACGTGAGGATGGGTTCACCTTTCGCGCAAACCGTTGAACAGGTTGAGGGCGTGCAAAGGTGGAGCTTCAGAACATGATTCCACAAGCACCAGCTTACACAGGAATCAAGCACAGCACGAAGGCTGGCACCACAGGCAGACACGCACGGTGAGGGCAAAAGGGGCGGCTAGGTCGGACGGCTCACCATCGGGCTCGTGGAAGGTCACCGTGGGGCAGGAAGGGTCCGTGGCAGTGGCGTTGTGGTGCGGAGTAGGCCGGCTCGGTGTCGTGGTTCGTCTCGCGGTCGTCGTGGTACTCGTCGTCCTCCCGGTGCCGTGCGGTGCTCCTTGACGGCGGCGTGGTTGTCGATGCAGCAGCGGTCCAGCTTCTCTCTGCGGCGGTGTCAGGGCGTCGTGGGCGCCATGGTGCTCGGCTCCTCGGCGCGGGTAGAAGAAGCAGGGATGTCGGCCTTGGTGTAGACGACGACCTCTCCTTGGTGCGGACGTTCCCGACGACGAGGGCGCTGGTCAGCTGCGCTCAGCGTTTCATGGCCGCCAGTGCCTTGACGACATCTCCGCGTCCCGGTGCCGCGCTGCACAAAGGCGAACGGTGGGGCGCGAGCGACCTCCTTGGCGGCGCCCTTCCTCACGGCCATCGACGGCGCTCCAGAGCTCCATGGCCTCACGCGCAAAACGTCAAGCATGTGGAGGGCGGCATCCTCCTCTGTTCTTGGTGAGGCCTCTAGCTCGTGGTCATCGGCAGCGGCACGCACTCGACGTCGCGGACGGCTTCAGCTTCTTGCGGTTGTGGTGGTGCTCCGGAGTGGCAGCGGCGCCTACGACCAGTAGCACGGTAGTGCGCCTGGATTGGTGGTTGACTGGCCGTGGCCTTCGAATTAGGGAGGAGGCGCTGCAGGTATGCTTGCTCGATTGGGGAAATAAAAGAGAGGTAGTGCTGTTTGGTGGAGAAAAGATCGATCTGCAGGTGCTAGCTTCCTTGATTGCTTGGCTTGGCATCGAAAGAAAAGAATTAACTGCTCATGTCGTGGAAGAACATAATAGAAGAGGCAAGCAAAAGGATGTGCAGCGGCGGAAAAAAAAGAGAGGTCGGCGGCGGCTTGGGAAGGAGGCAGGGAAGAGATGAGAAGTGAGGGGATGTGAGGGTATTTAAGGAAAGTAGTTAGGGTTAGATAGATGGGCTTTGAGATGAGCCCGGTGATTTGGGCCGAACAAATTAAGCCCGCGAAATAAACTGGTAACAATTTATTTCGTAGAATTGGAACAAAAGAATTAGGCTAATTTTCCGGAATCAAATTAAATATTCTGACATTAATTTGAAGGGCCGGAAAATATTGACATAATTCAAAAGGAGCTCCCAGATATTTAATCCATATGAATTAGCATATTCTCTGTGATCGAACCAATTGCAAAGGATTAATTCGAAAAGTCGGAAAATATTGTATAACTCACTTAGTGAATTCCAGAGCACTTCGGAAGTCTCGGAAAAAGGTAGCGGGCGTAGAGATTAGCAGATAGAGTTGAGAAAGATATTAGCAGATCAAGCCGAGCTATTTGTCTAGTGTTAGCTCGGGTGCAAAGTTAGAGTTAGTCAAACAAGGTTTAGCTTTTAAACAAAATAATTTATATTTAGTTTGAATTTGGATATAGTTCAAATTCAAACTCCTCACAACTTCAAAATCCAAATGAGATCCATTGGTAAAATCCAACTCACAATTTAAACCATAATTTGAAAATATCTTTTATACGGTCTTATTTTATAAGGAATTTGAGATGAGAGGCTAGCAATTTGGCATAAAATTTGGTAGCACACATGTTCAAACGAAAAGTTTTTAATTTTTGCGAAAATTCACACATGGTAAATCATTCAAAATTCTGATATGTTACAAAAGCTACCTCCACAAACACCACCAAGGTAACACTACGAGGGAACCAACCCTCTCTAACTGGAGGAGGATCAAAACCACGAAAGGAAGACCATGGACCGTCCCTCCTCTCCATCTCAAAGCTAAGACTCCTCCCATCCCCGTATTGAGCACGAGGGGGAGAACGCCTAGCAACCACGACCTCCTGCGACAAACCTAGCATCTGTACGAGCACGAAACCCAAAATGATGTCTGTCCAGACCTGCACCGGTCTGACTGGTGTGGTGCACCGGTCTGACCGGTGTAGCCTGGCCAGTAGCACCTCCTGCAGCCTTTCACTCTCCCCAAGCCGAAACTGTCCTCACACTCGCCTTGGCCCTGGGCATCTGCACACGAGGCTCAAGAACACTATTGGAAGGGTGGTACTTGTCCTTGTTAGCCCACTCCTTCACCATTCTCTCCTCACGCCTCCTCTTGAAGCAAAACTCCTCTTTGTGGCCATCTCTCCCACAATATCCACAATGAAACTTTATGAGCTTAGGCTTAGGCTTGGGACGGAGCTGTTCATTTGGTTTCTCTCCACTCGGCTTCTCAACCGGTTTCTCCTCACTTGGCTTCTCAACCGGTTTCTCCTCACTTGGCTTCTCACTCTCTTTCCCAAAGAACACTTTTCTTGAAGTGCTCATGAACTTGATAGGTTTTTGGATATTGTCGGTTTGTGGGGGAAACACGGGTGGAGCTGGGGTTGTGTCTAGTCGGTTCCTAAGATGGTTCGATTTAGGGACAAAAGCATTTTTATGGTGGCTTTTTGGTCGCTCGGGGATATTCTCACAACTTCCCTCACCAACCTTGTTTGCTCTAAGTCCCTCACCATCCTGGCACTTATATATCTCGATCATTATCCTCAACTGAGGCTCATGACCAGACAACCAACCCATCAACTTTCTCAACTCATCATTCTCATCCTGCAAACAATCAACATAATGTGCAAGTTCCAGATTCTTCAAAGCATGCAATTCACAGGTAGAGCAAGAAGTAGGAATCGGTTCTTTCAGCTTAGCCTCAATAGTGAAGGACCGATACGGCGAACCAGAGAGGGGGGGGGAGTGAATGGGAGCCGATAAAAATTCTTCTCGAAGGAGATGGAAACTCCAACAAGATGAACACGGCTTCCAACACACGTCTCCGACTCACTACCCACGTTGGCCAAGCCCACGTAGCCACTGGAGTGCCACTGGACCTAGGAACCAACACACAACCTTTCGACCCGAGAACGCAGCGGAACACCAAACCTCGAGTCTACAGACCAACACCGGTCAGACCGGTGAGCACCACCGGTCAGACCGGTCCCTCCTGGTGAAACTGGGCAACTTTCACTAAGTGGCTCCACACCGGTCAGACCGGTGAGACACACCGGTTAGACCGGTCACAGCCTGAAAGCCCCCAAAGCACCAAACAGGCCAACCGACCACCAAACTGACCCAAACTCGAAACAGCAGCAACCCAGGACAATAGCGAAGACACCCAGACATTCACCCGAGCAAAAACCCACCGAGGGTTGCACCGGTCAGACCGGTCAAGAGCACCGGTCAGACCGGTGTAGGCTGGGCAGCTCGGGATGAACAACACCCGCGGGTCAACTCCCCCAAATCCAAACCTCGATCTCCCGAATCGCTCCATGGACTTGAACAAGACTTTGGGGATATTAGGAACACCTCATGAGGAGTCCATAGCCAAGTTTAATCCCACCAAAACATGTCCAGAAAGGAGGAATCGAAGAAATCCCGCCAAGAGCACCACAAACCCTAGAACTCAGAAAACCCCAAAATCGAGCCCCTTTACTCACGGATTTGGGAGGGGAATCACAGCCCAAAGAACCACGAAGGGTTCCCACAAATTCCCCCCATCAAATCCCCAAGAGCAAGGTCCCGAAAACAACCCAAAGAAATCACCAAGAGAGGGCTCCGAAAACCACCACCAAGAACAACCGCGAACAACACATCCAAACCTTGAGGAACCACGCCGAATCATCTATACATGCAACAAAGGTTGATGCAAGGTCTAGCTTGCCGCCCAATCATCCAACCCTCTCACAAGATCTCACCATGAAGCTCTCAAGCTAGTCCTATGGAAATCCTAAGGAAAATAGGAAGGGAAAATAGGAAAGCAAATGAACTAGGGTTTCAAAGCTTGGCTACCATCCTCTCACCTCTTGGTTATATGGAGGCAACCGAAATTCTAAAATGCCCTTTCCTAATAACTAGGGATACAAGCCCCTCAAGGGCGGATTTGAAAGTCTTCATGTCTTCACCATCGGACGGATGCCCGGCGACCGCACCTTGTGTAGCCTCGACGCAAGCCATGCGATCCCGACGCGTGTCCTCCGCTTCGAAGTCTCCGGACTGCGTCGTCGCACACCGGTCAGACCGGTGCTCCTCACCGGTTAGACCGGTACCCACCGGTCAGACCGGTCAGACCCACCGGTCAGACCGGTCTGGCGCTACTATAGCTCCGTCTTCAGTTCTTCGGTCTTGGCTTTGTGGATCAACCAAGGAACCCAGTGGTTTTCTGGTGAGCCACTGGAAACCCCGCGAACTCGGTGTAGCCTCCGCCAATCTCCACTCATGACTCGGCTCCCACGTAGTCCCGGCTCGATCTTGATTTTGAGGCTCAACCAAGAAACTGTGCATGACTTCATCTTGCTGTTCATGCCACCATGCGGCCCGCACTTGACCCCACTGGCCACCGGGTCCCTCGAACGAAGCCTACTTGTCTTCTCCACACCTGGAGGCCTCACCGGCAACGACCTTTCGCGCTTGTTCTTCACCTGCACCAACACCAGTCAAGCCGCAACCTGCACCTGCAATACTTAGCCAAGAATCAGTCCACACAACGTTGTCAATCACTCATCACACAAGGAACGACCATCCAACGGTCCTCGAACCACACATGGTCCTCAATCTCCCCCTTGATGAGTGCATTGACAACACCCACACGAAAGTAACAAGAGAGAAAAGAAAAAGAAAAGAAACGAACAAAAAGAAACTCCAACAAGCGATCGAAAGCCAAACAAAGGCAAAGAGCAAGATCACTTGAAGAAGACAAGTCTCGGACCCCTTAGGCAAGGGCAACGGCTCGACACATCCGATACAAAGCAAAGCTCAAGAAAAGAGTGCAAACCACCAAAACAAAGCTCGAAAAGCCACAAAGAGCTCCCCCTGCACACATGCAAGCTCCCCCTGAACCAATGCACCTCCCCCTGGACGAATGCATGCAAACTAGCTGAAAACAAGGCAGCTGCAGCAACTTCAGCTCACATCGGTCAGACCGGTCATCACCACCGGTCAGACCGGTGCCTAACATGTGCACAGGACCAGCACTCACACCGGTCAGACTGGTGACCTTGACCGATCAGACCGGTGCACAACAGAGCCCAGAAATGGCTCGAAACCACCTGAAACCCTTCTAAATGCGTCCAGCAAGCCATTTAAAGCTCAAACTTCTCCCCCTTGTTGGCAATGCATGAATCAAGCCAAAAATGCAAAAAATTTCAACCTAGAGCTTCTCAAATAGACAAAATTCAACAAAGAATACTACACATGTCCAAATGAGCAAGATAGATACTCTACGGCTTCGTATCGATCTCAACTACATGATCACCAAGTTTCACAACCATTGGACGAAGCTAAGATGGATTTGGGCAATTTTGCGAAAACTTGCCTCTCATGAGCAAAGTCCTAAACATGATCAAAACATATTAAAATGGCAAAGCCACACAAACTTCATGCTAGGACAGCCATTCTAATCATAAGACCATCACAAACACCCACAAGCACCTCATGTCATGTCAAAGCCACCGAACCATGTGCCTACTTCTATGTATGAGACTTCTCATTGGTAGGCATCATGCAACGGTTTAGCACCCAAAGCAAATTAAATTCAGCACATATGACATGGGAGCATGTTTTCCAAGCATTTTTCAGTTCATTTTCAGTTTTGTAAATGGTACATGAAATGTCTTTGCAACAAAAAGGAACTTATGCCCCTCCACAAGATAAAGCAAGAGGGCTAAACATTCATGATGGCAAATGAGCCTTTGGCCCCATATGATCAATAAACTAGCTATCCAACCACAAATTAAGCATAACCAAGCCACTAAAACATGTCAAGAGCATATAAAGGCATTTACACATGAGAGAGCATACATGTGACATTTTCAAAAACATAGCTATCAACCATGGATTATTCATCAAGATCATCAAGAGCTAAGCCAAACTAACCATAGCATACAAACAAGCTCACAGAGACAAATATAGCATTCCATGGTGAACAAAGTATATAGGAGAAGCTTTTCCTTTCCAATGCATAGATACAAAATGCATGCAATCTAAGATACAAGGATGCCTATACATCATGTTACATATGCCATGCCAAATGCAAGAAATGCACAAAGGAAAGCTATACATATGCTACAAAGGAGCTCCCACACAAAACTCACAAACCACCGGCTCCTCGAGGGGAGGCAAAAAGGGGTCGACACCACCGGCAAAAGAGCAAAGGAGCACAAAACTTACAAGCTCCCCCTAAACTCATGCATTAAGGCCAAAAAGCATACAAAGCTCACCTTACACACATGAGATAGGGCAAAGAGCAAAAGGAACCAAGTGGCTTGACCAAGGCCACACACTTGAAGGTCACAAAAACACTTACCTTTATCATTTCTTCACAAATCACTCATCCTTGTCCACCATCCCCGAAAATGATGCACCTACATGTCACCACCGGGATATGAAGCTGAAGAACCACCCCCGATATCAACCAAATGTTCTCCGGGCCATCCACCTGCAACTCAAAACCAAGAGCGAGAGCGAGCAAACGACTCAACACTGGGGTTAGTTCCAAAAGTGTAAAACCAGTGCCGAGCCATTTGCTCGAAAGTGGGGTTAGCACAAACCAAACCATCTTTCCTACCAAAGCTACCTCCACGAACACCACCACGGTGACCACCACGAGGGAACCAACCCTCTCTACCTTAAGGAGGACCAAAACCACGAAAGAAAGCTCGTGGACTGTCCCTCCTCTCCTTCTCAAAGCTAAGACTCCTCCCATCCCTGTAGTGAGCTCGAGGGGGAGAATGCCTAGCAAACTGACCTCCTGCAAACTTTCCAGCCCAACCACAAGAACCACGAACTCCAGAACCAAACCTCGCACCTGTACGAGCACGAAACATAAACTGCTGCCTGTCCAGGCCTGCACCGGTCTGACCGGTGCTCCTCACCGGTCTGATCGGTGTAGCCTGGGCAGCAGCACCTCCAACAGCCTTCCGCTCTTCCTAAGCCCGAACTGACCTCACACTCGCCTTGGCCCTGGGCAACTGCACACGAGGCTCAAGTACACCATTGGAAGGGTGGTACTTGTCCTTGTTAGCCCACTCCTTCGCCATTCTCTCCTCACGCTTCCTCTTGAAGCAAAACGCTCTCTTGTGACCATCCTTTCCACAAAACTCACAATGGAAACGGATCGATCTGGGCTTAGGCTTGGGATGAGGCTCTTCACAAGGCTTCTCACTTGGTTTCTCACTAGGCGTTTCACTTGCCTTCTCACTCGGTTTTTCTCTTGGTTGGTTTGGCTTGGATGCAAACTTGTCTTTGGGTGTGGGTTGTGGTGGAACTGAAACATTCCCAAATTTCCTTTCTCTCTCACCACTGCCCTCACCAACCTTATCCAATCCCAAAGCCCAACCGTCAAAGCGCTTACAGCTAGCAATCATCATACCAAGCTGAGGTTCTTGACTCGACAACCAACTCAGCGCTTCACGCAACTTATCATTCTCATCTTGCAAGCGACCAACACATTTTGCAAGATCCAAATTCTTCATAGCATGCAACTCACATGTAGAGCAAGAAGTAGGAATAGGCACTTTCAAATCAGCCTCAAGCGAAACAATGCGAGAGCGAAGCTCAACAATTTTCTCATGCAAACTAGGGCAAGAAGTGCAAGCACCAAGCAAAGTGGGTCTAGATTGTAGCTCTGCCGACTCAACCCTAAGCACATCTAGTTCCTCACACTTGGAGGCATGCTTCTCCCTAAGATCAGTCAAGTCAGCCAGGAAAGCAGAGCAATCAGCACAATCATTCTCATCAGAAACAACAGGGCCAGCCTTAAGAGAATCAATTTCAAGCTTGCTATCAAGAACCTGTATTTCTAGCTCAGCCACTCTAGTCCTAGCATCCTCGAGCAAAGATCTAAGCTCCTTCCTGAGCTTCTTAGCCTCTCTAAGCATGTGATCGCGATTATCAAGCAAGTCAACCAACTCCTCATTCTTCTTGCGCAAAGAAGAGAGCTCATCACATACCTCATCCTCGGAATCCAAGTCCGATGCATCCTTCTGGCTTTTCTTGCTGCTCGAACTGCGGGCCATGCCGCAGAAGTCATCCTTGAGGCTTAGGACCGTCACACAAAGGCGTTGAGATACTTGCCGAGGTTCTTCTTCTTCGTCTTCTTCTTCTTCTTCTTCTTCTTGTCATCCTCTTCGTCTTCATCACTTGAGCTTGAAGACGTGTCCTCAGAATCGGACTCGATATCGCTCAATCTCTTCATCTTCTCTCGAGACCGAGCCTTCTTCCCATGTTCATGATCCTTCTTCTTGGACTTCTTCCTCTTGTCCACGAACTTGTGCTTGTCGTGGTTGTTCACCTTCGGACACTCGGCGAAATAGTGTCCAGCCTTGCCGCATTTGAAGCATGTCCTCGTGTTCCTCCTCATGTTCACCCGGTTTTCATGCAGCCTCTCGAACTGCCTCGTCAGGAGCGCCAGCTCGTCCTCTCCAAGCACGTCGAACTCCTCATCTGGCATAGACATCAAAGAGGACAAATAGAACATCCCGGTGGATGGGTTAGTGTTAGCCTTTCCCTTTGAACCACCGATGAGGGCGAGACTATGAGAGTCAGTCGGGCCCTCGATCTTGGCTGTCATGCCCCTATCCACCTCAGCCGACTTGAGCTTTGAGAACAGCTCGTTCACCGTCAGAGTGTCATACTTCTCTGACTCCACAATGGCCTCGAACTTTCCGCCCCAAATCGTACGATCCAAAGAGTGTAAGAGCTTGACCGCTCTATCATGATCATCGTACGGGAGCACGTCCACATTGGCCCTCATGTTATTCACAACCACTGTGAACCTCTGAAACAAGGCATCGATGGACTCACCGGGGAGATGAGTGAAGTTCTTGTACTCTCTCCGGTAGGTCGCATACATCCGTGCCCTCGAACACGGGCATTCCCAACATGAGCCTCCTTCGACCGTCCAAATTCTACAAGCCAAGTGCTCGGTGTGCACCCGATCGAACTCAGGCTGACACAAAGCACGAAACAAGTAGTCGACCGCCTTATTGTTGGCGTCGAATTTGTCCCTCGATCCTGGAGTGAGGAAATCCATCGGCTAGACATAGCCTGTGTCCACCGTGACATCCCAAAGGATCTGACCCTTTCCGCGGAGGAACGCACCCATCCGCTTACTCCACATCTGGTAGTTCTTGCCATCGAAGTGTGGAGGACCCGAACCCCGTTCCTGGTACGCCATCCTTGGATCTTAGACTAGTTAGCGTCAATAAAGACCCGAACCGGCCCTGATACCACTTGAAGGACCGATACGGCGAACCAGAGAGGGGGGGAGTGAATGGGAGCCGATAAAAATTCTTCTCGAAGGAGATGGAAACTCCAACAAGATGAACACGGCTTCCAACACACGTCTCGGACTCACTACCCAAGTTGGCGGAGCCCACGTAGCCACTGGAGTGCCACTGGACCTAGGAACCAACACACAACCTTCCGACCCGAGAACGCAGCGGAACACCAAAGCTCGAGTCTTTCGGAGGGTGTTGTGCATGTGAGTGACAAGGTAACGTTGAAGAGAGTGGCTCTTGTGAAGTCTTTGGGTTTTAATTTGCTTTCGGTTTCTCAGTTGCTTGATGAGGGTTTTGAGGTGCGTTTCAAGTCTGGCGAGTCTCGTTTGCTTGATTCTCGAGGTGATCTTGTCTGTATGATCATCCCCGAGGGTCGATTTTCGGGCCGATTTCTCTCGTTCTTTGGGTCCTGCTCGCCTGTTTGATTGCCGGTCCTTCTTCGATTTGTGGAAATGGCATAGGCGGTTGGGACACTTGAGCTTTGATTTGGTTTCCCGCTTGAGTGGTCTTGACCTTGTCCGAGGATTGCCGAAGTTGAAGCTTGAGAAGGATTTGGTTTGTGCTCCTTGTAGGCATGGTAAGATGGTAGCCACTCCCCATCCACCCCTGACCGATGTCATGACCGAGCGTCCGACGTAGCCGTTGCATATGGACCTTGCTGGGCCGGCTCGAGTTCGCTCGGTGGGTGGGAAGTGGTATGTCCTTGTTGTGGTGGACGATTACTCTCGCTATGCCCGGGTGTTCTTCTTGGAGGATAAGAGTGAGACATTTGGTTTTGTTCGAGATCCGATCGTGAGGTTGAAAAACGAGAGGCATGGGAATGCTATTCGAGCTATCCGCGAGTGATAATGGCTCCGAGTTCAAGAACTCTCGTTTTGATGCCTTTTGTCGTGATCTAGGTCTTGAACATCGGTATTCGACCCCTTATGTGCCCCCTCAAAATGGAGTCGTGGAAAGGAAAAATCGGACTCTTTGTGAGATGGCTAGGACGATGCTCGATGAGCACGGGACTCCTAGGAGGTATTGGGCCGAGGCGGTCAATACGGCTTGTCATGTTTCCAACGGATTTTATTGCGAGCTTTCAAGAAGAAGACTGTTATGAGCTTATGCATGGTCGGGCACCCAAGGTGAGTCACTTCCGAGTTTTTGGCTGCAAGTGCTTTATTCTTAAGAAGGGAAAACTCGACAAGTTTGAGGCTAGGTCTAGTGATGGTATTTTCTTTGGTTATGCTAACCACTCTAGAGCCTATAGGGTGCTTAACCTTGAGACTAACAAAATCATGGAGACTTGCGAGGTAACCTTCGACGAGACAATGCCATGTACCTCTCTTGGCTTTGAATGTGCAGGTGATGAAGAGATGGCCGAGGACCTCTTTGAAGAGGAGAAGGACGAAGCTGGAGATGATGATGGGGAGAACCATGCGCCTGAAGCTGAGTGTGTACCCACTACTTCCCCTACGACTACTATGGAGCATGGACCGTCTACTTCATGGACAACGACGGTGCAACGGAGGACCGAGCGAGAGAAGGCCGAAGTTGAGGGGGAGGTAGTCTCGAGGCGTGAGGCTCCCCGGCGGATTCAAGAAGTGCATCCCCCGTCGAAGATCATTGGGAACATCGACGAACGCACTACACGGTCAAGGTCCGGGAATTCCTCTCATTTTGCTCATGCTTTGCTTTTGTTGCTACTTTTGAGCCCAAGGACATTGGACATGCTTTATCCGATGCAAACCGGGTCAATTCTATGCATGAGGAGTTGGAAAATTTTGAGAGGAACCGGGTGTGGGAGTTAGTTGAACCACCTCCAAATTGCCATCCCATAGGAACCAAGCTGGGTTTGGAAGAACAAAGAGGGAGAAAATGGGATGGTTGTGAGGAACAAGTCCGGACTTGTTGCTCGGGGGTTTAGTCGAAGGAGGGGATCGACTATGAGGAGACCTTTGCTCCCGTGGCCCGTCTTGAGGCAATTCGGATCCTTCTATCCTTTGCCGTGGCTAAAGGGTTCAAGTTGTTTCGGATGGACGTGAAGAGTGCTTTTCTCGAATGGGGTCATAGAGGAGGAGGTGTATGTGAAGCGACCACCGGGTTTGAGAGCGAGTTGTACCCACACGGGGTATACGGGTTGAAAAGGGCTCGTATGGGTTGAAACGGGCGCCCGTGCTTGGTATGGGAGATTGAGAGGTTTTCTTTTGAGCGAGAGGGTTTGTGATGGGTACCGTGGATAGGACTCGTTTCTCCTCAAGCATGGAAATGACTTGCTGATTGTTCGGATATACGTGGATGATATTGTCTTTGGTGGCTCGTCACATAACCTTGTTGCCAAGTTTGCGGATGAGATGAGCGAGGGAGTTCGAGATGAGCATGATGGGCGAGTTGCGGTATTTTCTCGGGGCCGCGGATCAAGCAAGTGAAGGACGGTACATTTGTGCACCAAACCAAGTACACGAAAGACATGCTGAGGAAGTTCCAGATGCAAGATGTGAAGCCGATGTCGACTCCCATGGGGAGTACGGCCACTTTGGATGAGGATGAGGACGGAGAACCAGTGGACCAGCGGGAGTACAGGAGCATGATCGGCTCCCTCCTCTACTTGACGGCGACGAGGCCAGACATACAGTTCAGCGTGTGTCTGTGCGCTCGTTTTCAGGCTTCGCCGAGGACATCACATCGACAGGCCGTCAAGAGGATTTTCAGGTACCTACAATCAGCCCTTGGTCTTGGCCTTTGGTATTCTTCCTCCTCGACTCTTTCTCTTCATGGTTTTTCTGATGCGGATTTCTTCGGGTTGTCGAGTCGAGAGGAAGTCTACTTCGGTACTTGTCGGTTTCTTGGGTCTTCGTTGGTCTCATGGTCTTCCCGCAAGCGGTCTAGTGTAGCTCGGTCTACCACCGAGGCGGAGTATGTTGTTTCGCGAGTTGTTGTTCCCGACCGTTGTGGATTTCATACACTTTGAGAGACTTTGGTGAGGAGTGCACCCCGCATCCCACTTCTTTGTGATAGCACCGGTGCCATAAGCGTAGCCAAAAACCCAGTGCTTCACTCCAGAACCAAACATATAGAAGTGAGGTATCATTTCTTGAGGGACAATGTGAAGAAAGGAACCATTGTTTTGAGCCATGTCCCTACCCAAGATCAGCTAGCCGACATCTTTACAAAGCCTCTCGACCAAGCTACATTTGTGCGCTTGCGGGGGGAACTTGGGGTTTGTTGCCCTTTCTAGTTGATTCTTGGGGGATCTCCTTTGTGTATCATATGTATAATACCATGTTTATTTTGATGTATATACATGCTTTGCTTGATGTATAAACCATGGTAGGATAGCCATCTTGTCATATATCATGTTGCATTTGTATCATATTGCATTTTAGGATGATGAGCTTCTTTCATATGCCATATTTGAGTCTCTTTGGCTATTTGTGAGATATTGGTTATATGTGTGGAGAAATGGTGATGTGAGGCTATGCTTTTGGAATATTTGAGATATATGTGTGGTGAGATAGCCCCTTTTGAAATAAATGCTAAACTTGACTAATTTTTGATGAAATATGCTCCACTCGTGTGTAGTTGTGTATCCATGTCACAGTTTGGTCTAAATGTGCCTTTCATGCTTAGATTGTGCTTGGATGCCTTGTTCTTGCATTTGGGCCAAAGGCCGAATATCATTGTGAATGTTTAGCCTATGTTGCATTCATGGGGGAGCATAAGCTTCTTTTTGCCGCAAAGGCACTTCATGTACCATGAAATGATTTAATCTTGAAAAGAAGTGTATATTGCTTGAAAAATGCTCCATCCATCATGTCTATGCTTAAAATGTCTTATCTTTCACATATGGGTGCAAAACATGTTGCATGATGTTCACCAGTGGAAAAGTCTCCCCGAAGTGGACACATGGCTCATGAGCTTTGACATGACATGCTTTGCTTTGTGGGTGTTTGCCATGATCTTTTGCTGAGAATTTGATATCCTTGTATGATCTTTGAATGGTATGCATGTTTGTGGCTCAAGTGTGACATGGATAGGCTTTTACATGTGAAGCGAGCTTTCTTTTGGTAAAACTGCTTAAATCTGAAAATTTTGCTTTGTCACATGCTTGTATTTTCATATATTACTTGTGGCAATGCTTTGACTATACTATGATTCATATGTGTGATCTTTGTCTCGTTTTTAGCCTTTGACACTAGATTTGGCCTATTTGAGAAGCTCATGCAGATGTTTATATGCTTTGCTTTTGCATTTCTGCATTTTCACCTTGATTCATACATTGTCAACAAGGGGGAGAAGAGGTGAGCTTAATGAAAATTCAGAAGAGGTGAGCTGAAATTTTGGAAGATTGCATCCACATGTTCAGGGAGAGCTTGCATTTGTTCAGGGGGAGCTTTCTTGCTGTTGTCGGTGTGGAGTTTGTGCTTTGCTTGGCTTGTGACCTTTCTTCGCCTTTCTTTGGTTTTGGTCATGAGTTGAGCATCCTTGTTTTTCTTTCTTCTTCTTTTCTCTTTTTCTCTGAATTTCATTTCGCGTTGTGTGTTGTCAATGCACTCATCAAGGGGGAGATTGAGGACCAGGAGCGTCTCAGTGGTCGATGGATGACCGCTCCTCAGTGATGAGTGATTGACAACGGGTGTTGGACTGACTCTTGGCTTAGTGCGCAGGTGTAGGCTGCGGCCTAGTTCGTGTTGTTGCAGGTGAAGAACGGGCGCGAAAGGTCTTCAGCCTTGAGGGGCCTCCGGGAGATGGAGAGACAAGTAGGCTCGGTTCGAGGGACCCGGTGGACAGCGGGACTGGGTGCGGGCCACATGGTGGCGACACGAGCGAGACAAAGTCATGGACGATGGTGGCCGGTGCGAGCGACGTTGACTCAAGCTCAAGCGAGGAGCAGTCAAGCTCAAGCAGCGAAGAAGAAGACGCCGGGAGGCGCAATGGCAAGAAGAGTGCAAGCCGGAACCTCAGCGGGCTGAGTTGTGTGACGCTTTTCAAGTCCCCAAACCCTTGTCTCCATAGCTTCAACCGTTTGGGAAATCCGATGATGATTTGGGGGAGTTGACTTTCGGGGTCGGGCTGTTTCTGCTCTTTCCGCACCTGGCGGACCGTCCGCGGGTGCCGGCGCACGGTCCGCGAGGCTAGGGTTCGTCGCGTGTTCGTCGTGTTCTTGCGCGCCTTTGTGTTCGATCCGGTTTGGCTTTTGGTTTTGGTTGCGGCCGCCATTGCGGACGGTCCGAGCTCGAGTAGCGGACGGTCCGCGGTGGCGCGGACGGTCCGCCCCGCCTCGGCGGACGGTCCGTTTTTCTCGGGTCGCTTCGGTGTTCCGTGTGTGTTTAACGGACGGTCCGCGGGAAGGGCCGACGGTCCGCGACGTCGCGCGCGGACGGTCCGCGGTAGCAGGTGTCGGACAGTCCGCGCGGTTCATCGCGGACGGTCCGCACCGCCGTGCCGGACGTCCGCCGGAGCCGTGTGCGCGTCGTTTGTTTCGATTCCTTCCTTCCCTTTCTAGTGCTTCCGCGTGTGCTTCTAGGAATCGTTCCTAAGGCTAGAGGTTGATCCATAACCTCGTGATCTTGGCGATTGGTGCGTGATTCGATCCATCGCTTGTGTGTGACCGGGGTTTGTCTAGGGTATAGGCCGGATTCTTTTGGAAGAATTTTTACCGGCTCCTATTCACTCCCTCCTCTCTAGTCGCCATCTGATCCTTCAGTGGGTACTAGGACCGACTACTCGGTGGGCCCCTGGGACTACCCGACTTGCGCTGCATGACACCTGATGGCGTGAAGCACAAGGACTACAGAGGAGAAGTACTCGGTTAGGAAGTTGTACATGTCCCGCACTGTATGGAGGACTCCTAGACGTACTCGACTAGTACTCTCTCCCTAAACCGACTTGTAACCTTGCCTCCCGGGCTATATAAGGTGAGGCAGGGACCCCTCTCTCGATCATCTCATCTCACGGCGTAAGATTGCATCATCCTGTAATCGTACCCAATCAATCTAGAGCTACGCAGCATACAGGACGTAGGGTATTACGCACCTCGCGGTCCGAACCTGTCTAAATCGTGTGCCACGTGTCTCTTCCTTCGAGTTACCGATCTCGGCGAGGCCACATTCATCTACTTCGGGTACTCCCCTTAGTAGGTTTCCGGTCTAAAACACCGACAGTCGTCCACCACAACAAGGACATACCACTTCCCACCCGCAGATCGCACACGAGCTGGGCCAACAAGGTCCATATGGAGGAGCTCGCATGGACGCTAAGTCATCACATCGGTGAGAGGCGGGTGAGAAGAGGCTACCATCTTGGCATGCCTACACGGCGCACAAACCAACTCTTTCTCAAGCCTCAACCATGGCAATCCTCGGACCAAATTGAGTTTACTCAAGCGAGACAAAAGGTCAAAGCTCAAGTGACCCAACTTCCTATGCCACTTCCACAACTCCCTCGAAGAACCAGCCAAGAAACAATGCTCAACACCAGAAGACTGAAAAAAATCAGCTCGAAACACCTGACCCTCGGGAACGACCATACAGACAAGGTCCCCTCGATAGTCCAAAATCCGAGAACCACCAGGCCGAAACAACACCTCAAAACCCTCATCCAACAGCTGGGACACAGAAAGCAAATTGTATGCAGCGATTGAACAAGAGCAACACACCTGAGAGTGATCTTGTCACTCACCTTAATCTCACCTTCTGAAAGCACACGCCCACGCCCATTGTCCCCAAAAGTGATGTACCTCTTCATCACTACCGGGACGAGACTTGAGAACAACCCCTTGTCTCCGGTCATATGCCTCGAGCAACCGGAGTCAATCAACCAAATGTTCTTCAAGTCTCCCACCTGAAATTCAAAAACGAGCATGTGAGAGAACAAATGACTCAGCACTGGGGTTAGTACCAAAAGAGTAAAACCAGTGCCGAGCCATTTGCTCGAAAGTGGGGTTAGCACAAACCAAACCATCTTTCCTACCAAAGCTACTTCCACGAACACCACCACGGTAACCACGATGAGGGAACCAACCCTCTCCACCTGGAGGAGAACCAAAACCACGAAAAGAGTACCGTGGACCGTCCCTCCTCTCCATCTCAAAACAATGGATCCTCCCATCCCCGTATTGAGAACGAGGGGGAGATCGCCTAGCAAACTGACCTCCTGCAAACTCTCCAGCCCAACCACTAGAACCACGATCTCCAGAACCAAACCTCGCACCCGTACGAGCACGAAACCCGAACTGCTGCTTGTCCAGGCCTACACCGGTCTGACCGGTGCCCCTCACTGGTCTGATCGGTGTAGCCCGGCCAGCAGCACCTCCAACAGCCTTTCGCTCTCCCCAAGCTGGAACTGTTCTCACACTCGCCTTGGCCCTGGGCATCTGCACACGAGGCTCAAGTACACCATCGGAAGGGTGGTACTTGCCCTTGTTAGCCCACTTCTTCGCCACTCTCTCCTCTTGCTTCCTCTTGAAGCAAAACTTATCCTTATGGCCATCTCTCCCACAATAGCCACAATGGAACCTCACAAGCTTTGGCTTAGGCTTGGGTTTGGGCTGCTCCCTTGGTTTCTCTCCACTCGGCTTCTCCACTAGTTTCTCCTCACTAGCCTTCTCACTCTCTTTCCCAAAGAACACTTTCTCGGAAGTGCTCACAAACTTGATAGGCTTTTGGAAATCATTTGTTTGTGGGGAAAACACGGGTGGAGCTGGGGTTGTGTCTAGTCAGTTCCTAAGATGGTTAGATTTAGGAGGGAAATCATTTTTGTGGTGGGTTTTTGGTGGCTCTGGGATATTCTCTCCACTTCCCTCACGAACCTTGTTTGCCCCAAGTCCCACACCATCCTGCCTCTTGAATGTCTCGATCATTATCCTCCACTGAGGCTCATGACCAGAAAACTAACCCATCAACTTTCTCAACTCATCATTCTCATCCTGCAAACGATCAACATAATGTGCAAGTTCCAAATTATTCAAAGCATGCAATTCACAGGTAGAGCAAGATGTAGAAATTGGTTCTTTCAACTTTGCCTCAAGAGAAACAGTGTAAGCATGCATCTCATCAATTTTAGCATGCAAGACAGGGCAAGAAGTGCAAGCACCTAGCAAAGCAGATCTAGACTTAAGCTCAGCCACTTCAACCCTAAGCACATCTAGTTCCTCACACTTGGAGGCATGCTTTTCCTTAAACAAGGCAAGATCAGCAAGGAAAATAGAGCAATCAGCACATTCAACATCATCAAAAACAATAGGTGAAGCTTTCAGAGAATCAATTTCTAGTTTAGCATCCAAATTCTGTGTTTCTAGCTCAGCCACTCTAGTCCTAGCATCCTCGAGTGAAGCCCTAAGCTCTTTCCTCCTTTTCTTAGCCTCTCTAAGCATGTCATCACGATTATCAAGCAACAACCTAAGTCGTTCATTCTCCTGACGCAAGAAGGGAATTTTATCAGGCACCTCGTCATCGGAATCGGAGTCCGAGTCGCTCTGTGTGCTCTTCTTGTTGTCGGAGCTCAGTGCCATGGTGCACAAGCCGTCTCTAGCGAAGCAGCTCAGCCCGCTCAGGTTCTTGTATGACTTCCTGCCCTTGCGACGATCACCTTCATCTTCACTGCTGCTTGAGCTCGAGATGGAGTACGCGGAACTGGAGTCGACGTCGCTCGCTCCAACCATCGCTCGGGCTTTGCCTCGGCTCTCCTTCTTCCTCGATCGTCGCTCGTCCTTGTGCTTGTTCTTGTGCTTGCTCTTTTGGTCGTGCCTCGACCGGTACTTGACATCCGTTCTTGACTTGTGCTTGTAGCCATCCTTGTTCTCGACCTTCTCCGGGCATTCGGCGACGAAGTGTCCCGGCTTGCCGCACTGGAAGCATGCCCTCATGTTCTTCCTCATGTTCACCCGGTTCTCGTGCAGCCTCTCGAACCTCCTCGTCAGCAACGCCAGCTCGTCCTCTCCAAGCACGTCAAACTCCTCATCTAGCATAGACATCAAAGAGGACAAAGAGAACATCCTGGCGGATGGGTTAGTGTTATCCTTTCTTTTCAAACCTCCGATGAGGGCAAGACTATGAGAGTCAGTCGGGCCCTTGAGCTTGGCTGTCATGCCCCTATCCACCTCAGCCGACTTGAGCTTCGAGAACAGCTCGTTCATCTTCAGAGTGTCATACTTCTCCGACTCCACAATGGCCTCGAACTTTTCGCCCCAAACCATACGGTCCAAAGAGTGTAAGAGCTTGACAGCTCTATCATGATCATCATACGGGACCACGTCCACATTGGCCCTCATGTTGTTCACAACCACCGTGAACCTCTGAAACAAGGCATCGATGGACTCGCCAGGGAGATGAGTGAAGTTCTCGTACTCTCTCCGGTAAGTCGCATACATCCGAGCCTGAACCTGGGCATTCCCAACATGAGCTTCCTTCAACACCGACCAGATTCTACAAGCCAAGCTCTCCGTGTGCACCCGATCGAATTCAGGCTGAGACAGAGCACGAAACAAGTAGTCGACCACCTTGTTTTTGGTGTCGAACATGTCCCTCGATCCTGGAGCAAGGAAGTTCATCGACTGGACATAGATGTCGTCCACCGTGACATCCCAAAGGATCTGACCTTTTCCGCGGAGGAACGCCGCCATCCGTTTACACCACATCTGGTGCTTCTTGCCATCGAAGTGTGGAGGACTAGAACCTCGTTCCTGGTACGCCATCCTTGGATCTTAGACTGGTTAGAGTCAATCAAGACCCGTAACCGGCTCTGATACCACTTGAAGGACCGATACGGCGAACCAGAGAGGGGGAGTGAATGGGAGCCGATAAAAATTCTTCTCAAAGAAGATGGAGACTCCAACAAGACGAACACGACTTCCAACACACGTCTCCGACTCACTACCCAAGTTGGTTAAGCCCACGCAGCCACTGAAGTGCTACTGGACCTAGGAACCAACAGACAACCTTCCAAGCCAAAACACACCAACACACACAGCGGAAACTTGCACTGCTTGCTGCCTGTGCTGCACCGGTCAGACCTATGGCCTGCACCGTCAGACCGGGGACACCTGTCAGACCGGTGGACAGCGCTAGTCAGGCCGGTGGCTACAGCAGCCGCACAACAAACGTTCCAGAGAGCCTCAGTGACTTCTCTAGGCCCTGGAACAAAAAACACCCCCAAAACACAACCTGCACGGAAGGAAAACCCTACACAAAACCTAACAAAACAACTTCAAACAGACCAAGAACTGACCAGTAGCACCTAGACCCAAAGACACACGAGTCAAGCAGTTCACCCGAGGCAAATCCCACAAGTGGCTCGCACCGGTCAGACCGGTCAAGAGCACCGGTCAGACCGGTGTAACCTGGGCAGCTCGGGATGAACAGCACCCGCGGGTCAACTCCTCCAAATCCAAACCTTGACCTCCCGAATCGCTTCACGGACTTGAACAAGACTTTGGGGATAGTAGGAACACCTCATGAGGAGTCCATAGCCAAGTTTAATCCCACAAAAACTTGTCAAATCAAGAGGAATTGAAGAAATCCCACCACGAACTTCTCTAACCCTAGAACACCGAAAACCCCAAAATCGAGCCCCTTAACTCACGGATTTGGGAGGGGAATCAAAGGCAAAAGAACCATGAAGGGTTCCCACATATTTTCCCCATCAAATCCCCAAGAGCAAGGTCCCAAAAACACACCGAGAAAACCACCAAGAGAGGGCTCCGAAAATCACCACCAAGAACAACAGGAAACAACACAACAAAGCCTTGAGGAACCACGCTGAATCATCTATACATACCAAGGAGGTTCATACAAGGTCTAGCTTGCCGCCCGATCATCCAACCCTCTCACAAAATCTCACCATGAAGCTCTCAAGCTAGTCCTATGGAAATCCTAAGAAAATAGGAAGGAAAAATAGGAAAGCAAATGAACTAGGGTTCCAAGAGATGGCTGTCATCCTCTCACCTCTTGGGTTATATAGGAGGCAACCGAAAGTCTAAAATACCCTTACTTAATAACTAGGGATACAAGCCCCTCAAGGGTGGTTTTGGAAGTCTTCAGATTTTCTCCATCGGACGGATGCCCGGCGACCGCACTCTGCTTAGCCTCGACGCAAGCCATGCGATCCCGACGTGTCCTCCGCTTCGAAGATTCCGGACTGCGTCATCGCACACCGGTCAGACTGGTGCTCCTTACCGGTCAAACCGGTACGCACCGGTTAGACCGTTTAGACCCACCGATCAGACTGGTCTGGAGCTGCTGCAGCACCGTCTTCGGTTTCCCGGTCTTGGCTTTGTGGATCAACCAAGGAACCCTATGGTTTTCTGGTGAACCACTGGAAACCCCACGAACTCGGTGTAGCCTCCGCCAATCGCCACTCATGACTCGGCTCCCACGTAGTCCTGGTTCGACCTTGGTTTTGAGGCTCTACCAAGAAACCGTCCATGACTTCATCTTGCTGTTCATGCTACCATGCGGCCCGCACTTGACCCCGCTGGCCACCGGATCCCTCGAATGAAGCCTACTTGTCTTCTCCACACCTGGAGGCCTCACCAGCGATGACCTTTCGCGCTTGTTCTTCACCTACACCAACACCAGCCAAGCCGCAACCTGCACCTGCAGTACTTAGCCAAGAATCAGTCCACACAACATTGTCAATCACTCATCACACCAGGAAGCGACCATCCACCGGTCCTCAAACCACACATGGTCCTCAACGGATGGCATCAGCAGATGATTCTGCCTCGTCAAGCCATTCTCGGCTCATGATGGCAGATAGATTTCCTATGTATTGTTCTTGCCATTGGGATTCCTCAAGATCTGGTGGGTGGTCCCTTTGATCTTTAGGAGGCAAATGTCTTCCCACAAGGGGTTGATTTGCAGCATTCCTAAAGTCATGGAAAAGCTCGTCATAGCAATTGAAAGGGAACTAGCACGGGGAATTGCACGACTCCGAGAAATGTTTTGGGATTGGCTCTGAGATTGTGTCAAAGATATGTGTTATGGTGAATGTAGGTGTGTGCGAAGGTGTCACATCTTTCGGCTCAGGGATCTCTATGGAGGGTTCTCCCAGTTGCATTTCCAGTGATTCTTCAGGGAATTCATCGTAAATTCCGGTGTAAGGGGTGTTTGCTAGATTTTTTTTAAGATCACCCTTCCCTCACTTAAGGTCAAATCTACAAAAGAACCTCCTAAAGAAGAGTCTAGGAACTTAGCGGATTCAGCATTGAGGCCTCAATCTGAACTGCTGGAGGCATGTGGGTTCTGGAATCCCTAAATCGGGTCCTGAAGCTAAGATATTGGTAAATCAGGCCCAGGCGGTTCCTAAAGACTCACCCTCCTTTTGTTTAAAAAGGATGATTTTGCACCGAAGATCACTAATCTGTGCTAGCGAAAAGAAGGTGCGACAAAAATTTTCCCTCAAAACTTCCCATTTGCCTTCTACGCTTCGGACCTTGATGTTGTACCATTACTTCGCTCTTCCCGTTAATGAAAACGGGAAGAGTATCCACTTCAACGTTTCTTGTGTCATACCCTCTATTGTGATGCATGAGCAAAGTTGCTCGAATTCTCTCAAATGAGTGTATGGGTTCTTGTCGGTGTTTTAGACCGGCAACCAACTACGGGGAGTACCCGAAGTATATGATTGTGACTCGCCGAGATCGGTAACTCGAAGGAAGAGACACGTGGCACAATATTTAGACAGGTTCGGGCCGCGAGGTGCGTAATACCCTACGTCCTGTATGCTGCGTAGCTCTGGATTGATAGGGCACGATTACAAGATGGTGCAATGGTGCGCCGTGAGTTGTATGAGAGGAGATTCGATGAGGTGATCGGTCCCCGCTCGCCTTATATAGCCGGGAGGCGGGGTTACAAGTCGGAGTAGGGAGAGAGTACTAGTCGAGTACGTCTAGGAGTCCTCTATACGGTGCGGAACATGTACGGCTCCCCTAACCGAGTACTACTCCCGTGTAGTCCTTGTGCTCCACGCCTTCGGGTGTCGTGTAGCGCAAGCCGGGCGATCCCCGGGGGCCCACCGAGTAGTCGGTCCTGGTACCCACCGAGGTAGTGGGCCCAGGGAGGTCCATACGACAAGCCCCCGAGTACTTTGTAGTCGAGAAGGATAGCTTCAAGTAGTCTTGACGGCCTTAACGAGTAGTCCTCAAGCGTCCCTGAGTGCTACAAGTCAAAAGTCCTCAAGAGTAGTCGAAGCATCCCGAGGCTGGAATGTACTCCAGCTAATGTTTGGGCAATCTTGAAGTCTTCTCGAGTAGTCCCAAGCGTCCTTGAAATCTTCCTTCGAAGGCCTTCAAAAAATGCCTGTCTTGTCTTGAAGCCGGAGCCGACATGGAGGTGCGATTTGCAGAACTGCACTCCACATGGAGTAGCCCCCGAGCCTTAAGCCGCGGGCTATGGCTGAGGGTCCATCTGAAGTCTTGGCAAGAAAATCCCGAAAAATCCGAAGAGAAAAAACCGAAGGACACGTGGCACGGAGCCCCCGAGCCTTGAGTCGAGTACTTCCTCTCGAATTGAAGGGTCTTCTTGGAGAATGTGTCCTGAGATGCTCTTGAGACTAGCCGCTTCCCAGGTAGTCGAGTAGAAGTAGCCGAGCCCCCGAGGTGAGGCGCGTAGACTAGTAGAATACGAAGGGTCACGCGCAGCCGCTGAGTCAGCCGCGCGTGGACTTATCCGGCCGCCCGTTGCGGAGCCGATTTGGCTTATAAATAGAAGCCAAAACCCTTAGGGTTTTTCACCCATTCGAGCCGTAGCCATTTCGTTGCATCTTGTGGTGAATCCACTCCCAGCGCCTGCTGCCGCCGTAGTAGATCCACGCGCGCCACCACCCGAAGCCTTTAGGGTAGCCCCCGAGCGGATGCGAGTGAAGACGCCTTGCACTTGGAGGATGAAGCCTTCGCCGTCCAAGACGTCCAAGGCCGCCGGGAAGAAGCGGGGCCGCGGAGAGGCCGCCGCGGCCGCCACCGGAGCGGCGCCGCCGATGTCTCCACCGTGAGCTGATCCGAGCCGCGAGTGGAAGAAATCAAAAGTGAAGACGGAGGACCTGCTGACCCTCTCCGAACAAGGGGTTCATCGGGGAGAAGGAAGTCGATATGTGGAGATCCGCCGCTGGAGATCCATATCCAATGGAGAAGGCCGAAGATGAAATCCCGATGTTCTCTTGGTTCGTGGAGCGCGGTCTTGCGCTCCCAGCCAGCGACTTCTTCAAGGGGCTGCTCGGGTACTACGGGATCGAGTACCTGAACATGAACCCCAACGGCATCTTCCATACGTCGGTCTTCGTCCACTTCTGCGAAGCCTTCCTCGGAATCAAGCCGCACTGGGTGCTCTTCCGGAAGTTCTTCCGCGTCAATCCGCAACCAAGTGCCTCCAACCCCAGAGTAGTCGGAGGAGCCGGCATCCAGCTGAGGGAGGACGCCGCGGAGCAGTACTTCGCGTACAAGCTCGTCGACTCCAACACGGACTGGAAGACCAGGTGGTTCTACATCACGAACCACCACCCTGGCCTGCCGAAGCCGAGCGGACGGCAGCCCAGGCACCGTGAGTGGTGGAACACGGAGCCCACCATGCAAGAAGGAATCCAGCTCCCCGAGCTGCTAGCACGCATCAAAGTGCTCAGGGAGGCGGGACTGAGGGCCGAGCACGTGGCCTTCAGTTTCATGAAGCGCAGGATCCAGCCGCTGATGGCTCGGGAGACCCTGGGCTTCGAGTACACCGGCGACGACGACGCGTCGCGGGTGCCGGGAGGCGAGCTGGACGACAATGACATCGTCGATAGGTTGTCACGGATCTTCAAGGACATGCCGCCATACACGGCGTGCCCAGTCGAGGAGTACTCCACCGCGCGCCCGCCCAAGGAGGTGAGTAGTCGTACTCCCCCTAGTCGAGTAGTGAATACTTGTAGTAGAGTTGCTGACGTCTTATGTCTTGCGCAGGATGATGTGAAGAGATTCATCTCCGAACCGCAACCGCCACCGAGCGGGATCGAGATCCCGGTAGAGGGGAAGGTGAAGGAGCGCCGCGAAGTCGGTGAAGGCGACGACACCGTCGTCGTGGAAGATACCTCCGACGACGACGACGAAGACGAAGAGACGTTGCAAGACCGCTTCCAGCTGCGGTCGAGGTTTAGCCGCCCGGGCTTGCCTCATGTTCCGCTGGTACAGGATCCTCCGGCTAGCCTGGAGGCTAGCCTTGCTGCACCGCCACGGAGGCCGCGCAACCCCGCCAGGAAGCGGGTGACGAAGAAACTGAAGGTCTCGGAGACCACGCCTCAGGAGGTAAGTTGTCTTGAGCAGAGTAGTCGAATACCCGTTGTTCGAGTACATTGCTGACGAGTAGTCTTCCTTGTGTGCAGGAGGTGCCGCCAACGGAGCCCGTCGAAGAGGGTGACGAGGGCGTGTGGGACCCGGTGGGGGAACCGGCTGGAGGTCGTAGTCCAGCCCCTACTGTTGAAGAACTCCCCGGCGCGGTGGAGCGCCGGCCCCCGCTCCCGAAGAGAGCGAGAGGGACCCGTGGCCGCCGCCGTTGGAGAGGTGGTGGCCCTCGGGAGTGCGAGAGACGTCCCCCGCCGCCGCCGCCCGTGGAAGAGGCGATGGCCGCGAGGGGCGGAGGAGGAGGCGCCCGCCGAGGGTGGACTGGTTGATATTGCTAGCATCCTCGGTGCTCCGGCCGTGACCATCGTCCGGTCGAACTTGTAAGTACCATACCCTCACGAGTAGTACTTGCTGAGGTAGTCGATATTGTCTAACGACCCTCCGTGAATATTTCTGCAGAAAATCCACCGACCTGTCCTGGGACGGGGACGAGCCCTCAGCAACGGTGGCGGAAGAAGTCGCGCCGCCCGTCGAGGGGACCGCTCCCGATGCCCAGGCCGCGACTGAGCCCCCGGCTACCGAAGCGCCGCTGCCGGAGGCTAGTGTAGTCGAAGGTGAGTACCCTGCGTGAGGCTGCGGAGCTCCAGGAAGAGTAGTCATAGGTACTGATGCACGTGTCGTCTTGTTGACAGGCGCTGAAGGTGGTGACATCCCTGCGGGGGTGCCGATGCAGGAGTTGACACCAGAGGTCCCGGAGGCGGCAGAAGGAGCCCCCGAGCCTATGGCGGAGGTCGTCGAGAAGACCGCCGGGGGAGAGGCGGTCACCACGTCGCCAGAGATTGCTCTGGAGGTGGCTGTCCGCTCCCCTGAGATCCAAGACGCAGAGCCCATCCGTTCTACACCAATGACGGAGGCCACCTCGAGTAGCCGCGGCGGGATAGAGCTCCTTGCGGACGATCTCGTCGAGCCAGCGACGGTAGCCAAGCACCTGGAGGCGATCCGTCAAGCCGAGCAGTGGATGAAGGTACGTTGCCGTAGCCTTGGAGTAGTCAATCCCTTCTCGTTGAGTACTCTTCGTGACTTGAGTCGTCTTGTGCAGGACGTTGCGGAGCGATCCCGCGAGAAGTCGAACCTGTTGCAGGGATATGGCGACACCGTGCTCCGAGCGGAGGCGCTGGAGGAGCAGCTCGTGAAGTCGCGGAAGCACGCGGCTGCCATGCAGTCAAAGCTCGACGCCGCCTTCGCCAAGTACCACAATGACGTCATGGAGCTGCAGGCGAAAGGCGACGACTTGGTGCGGAAGAACAAGGGTCTTCGCAACAAGAATAAAGGTATATCCTTCAACTTGTCGAGTACTTGTTGGAAGTCGAGAAGCATCTGACCCGCTGTTGCATTGCTGTGTTGCAGAGCTTGAGGGCCAGGTGGAGCAGCTCAAGGCCTCGGAGACGAGCATGAAGAATCTCTTCTACCGGGAGCAAGAAGCCCGCCAGGTACTCGAGCTCGACTACAAGGAACTCGCCTTCGAGTGCGAGAAGCATATGGAGCTGCGGATTGCCTCTCGACAGAGATCTCGTCAATCGCTACAAATCTTTGCGAAATTGAACGAAGACTGCGAGGCATTGCGGGCCCGCTTGAAAGAGTTGGAGGAGGCCGCTCGCCGATCGCAAGGCTCCTGGTGCCGCACCCGGCGGCCCCACGATCGCTCCTCGGTGGATCGCCTTCGTGAAGCTCCAAGTCGGCTGGCCGCCTACGTCAAGCATATGGCCAGGTCGATCCCAAGACAAGTCTTGGCCTTCATGAAGTCCTACTTCCCGAAGGCTCCAGTGGAGGTGGTCGCCGGCGGGGTAGCCGCCAACTGCTCGGATGAGCAGTATGCAGAGCTGCTGGAGCAGATGGCTCCCATCGCGGAGCAGGTAGCCGAGAAGCTGAACCTCCAGTAGCCCTGTAATAGGTAGCTAGTAGCCATAGTTGTACAGGAAAACAATTGTAATGAATTGTTCAAGTATCAATGAAAGAGAATTTTCCAGCAATGAGTACTCGTAGTCGCGATCTCAGAGTGCGGAGCGCCCATCGTGGAGTAGGTGCGAGTAGTAGTACTCGGCTTTGGTAGTCCCGTTGTAGGGAGTAGGCAGTAAAGAAGTTGATGAACAATCAAACTTTATTACTGAAGGAGTACACCTGGGTGGCCAGGGCCGTAGTTACAAAGTAGTCGCCTGGACCCGGAGGCCGCTTACACCGAGTAGCGCCGGAGCGGGTGGCCGCTTGCGCAGCTGATCCGTAGGTAGCCGTGTAGGCTGGATCGTAGATCCGTAGGTAGCCGCGCAGGCTGGATCTTGGAGTGTGGTCTCTTGGTAGACCGCTGCTAGAGTCCTTGACGCTCGTCGCAGCCCAGGGTCCGTAGGTAGCCGTACGGGCTGGACTCTGGAGAGGAGTAGTCCGGAGACTGTAGCCAGGACCCGAGGGGTGTCGATGTAGTCGATTAGACTTGAACCCCGGAGTAGTCGTGTAGACTAGGCGTAGAATCGACAGAGTTGGTCGACGTTCCACGAGTTGTTGACGTCTTCGCCTTCAAGTGTTTGGAGGCGGTAGGAGCCCGGCCCGGTCACTTTTGCCACGGTGAAGGGGCCTTCCCAGGGGGAGCTGAGCTTGTGGAGTCCTTCCGTGTTCTGGATACGGCGGAGGACAAGATCTCCAACATTGAAGGAACGTTCCTTGACGTTGCGATCATGGTAGCGTCGGATACCCTCCGGGGTACCCTAGGCGGATTGAACGAGGGCGGCGCGGCCGAGCTTCTTCGAGGCCGTCGATGTCAACTCGTCTCGTCGTCTTCCGAGACGCCTTCGTCGTAGTGCTCCACCGCCGGCGAGTTTCATATGACGTCGGCAGGGAGGATGGCTTCGGAGCCGTAGACCGAAGTAGGGGGATTGCCCCGTTGGCTTGGATGGTTGAGTCCGCGGCCCCCCGCAGTGCGTTGGGTAGTTCCTTGATCCACTTGCCCCCTTTGGAGTTAGCGGCGTCGTGTAGCCGCTTCTTGAGGGCGTCGAGCACCATCCCATTGGCGCGCTCGACTTGTCCGTTGGCCCGTGGGTGGGCGACTGAGACGTATCGGACGTCAATCCCGCTCGTTCTCGCGGTACTCCCCAACCGGGCCGGTGGTTGTTGAAGTTGGACCCCGTGTCCGTGATGATGCGGTGGGGTAGCCCATAGTGGTGTACGAGTTCATCCAGAAGTCGAGTACTCTGTCGGCCTTGGGGCATGTGGCCGGCTTGACCTCGATCCACTTGGTGAACTTGTCGATAGCCACCGCTACCTCGTTGAATCCTCCCGGCGCGGTTGGCGGTGGCCCAATCATGTCGAGCCCCCAGCAGGCAAAGGGCCAGGTTGGCGGTATGGTGACTAGCTTGTAAGCTGGGACGTGTTGTTGCTTGGCGAAGTACTGACATCCTTGGCACCTTCTGACGAGTTCTTCGGCATCGCCCAGGGCTGTGGGTCAGTAGAAAGCTCGCCGGAAAGCCTTGCTGACCAGCGTGCGTGAAGACGCGTGGTTACCGCAGACGCCCTTGTGGATCTCCTCCAAGATGTCCTTGCCTTCTTCACGATGGACGCACTTCATGAGTACTCCAGAAGATGCGCCCCGCTTGTAAAGCTTGTCTCCGACGAGGACGTAAGACTTGGCGCGGCGGACGAGTTGTTCGGCTGCGTTTTTGTCAGAGGGGACCTTCTGTTCGCTGAGGTAGTCGATGAAGGGTTGCCTCCAGTCCACGTCGATCATCATGACCTCCTGCCCAGCTGGTGGATGGGCTGGTACAGTGGTCGGTGGCGCCGTCTCCGGATGGATGGCGCGTGAAGCTCATGGACGAAGACGCCCGCCGGGTACTTGAGCGCGGGTGGATCCAAGCTTCGAGAGGACGTCCGCTGCAACGTTGTTGTCGCGGACGATGTGGTGGAAGTCGAGACCATAGAATTTGTTCTCGAGCTTGCGGACTTCTAGGCAGTAGGCGTCCATGTTCTCCTTGTTGCGGTCCCAGGACTTGTTGACTTGGTTGATGACCACTGCGGAGTCGCCGTAGACTAGTAGCCGCTTGATGCCCAGTGAAGCCGCGAGGCGGAGCCCGTGTAGGAGAGCTTCGTACTCGGCTTCGTTGTTTGAGACCTTCCAGAAGATCTGCAGGACGTACTTGAGTTGTTCGCCCGTTGGAGAGATCAGGAGTACCCCTGCGCCTGCGCCCTCGAGGTTGAGTGAGCCATCAAAGTACATCACCCAATGCTCGGTCGCACGCGTGGGAGTAGGCACCGGTTCTCCCGCCACTCGCCATGAAGTTGACTAGTGCTTGCGACTTGATGGTTGTGCGTGGCTTGAAGTCGATGGTGAGGGCGCCGAGCTCGACGGCCCCACTTGGAGATTCTTCCAAAGTGGCGTCTTGGTTCCTCGGGATGTCGCCGAGCGGGTAGTCGCTGACGACGGAGACCGAGTACTCCCCGAAAGTAGTGTCGTAGCTTCCGCGAGGTGATGAGTAGAGCGTACAGGAGCTTCTGCACGGGCTGGTAGCGAGCCTTGGACTCTGATAGAACCTCGCTGACGAAGTAGACTGGGCGCTGGACCGGGTAGGCGTGGCCGTCTTCCTGCCGCTCGACAACGATGGCAGTACTAACCACGTGAGTAGTCGCAGCTAGGTAGAGCAGTAGCTGCTCTCCCTTGTGAGGAGCCGTGAGGATTGGTGGCTTCGACAGGAAGTCCTTGAGCTGGGCAAGGGCTTGATCCGCCTCCGGAGTCCACACGAACTTCTCGTGATGTTTGAGTAGTCTGAAGAAGGGGAGGCCCCGTTCTCCTAGCCTCGAGATGAATCTGTTCAATGCCGCCATGCACCCCGTCGCCTTACGGACGTCTTTGATGCTCGCCGGAGCTTTCATCTTGGTGATGGCGGAGATTTTCTCGGGGTTGGCTTCAATGCCGCGCTGGCTGATGATGAAGCCGAGTAGTTTGCCCGAAGGGACGCTGAAGACGCACTTGTTCGGGTTGAGCTTCCAGCGGTAATCACGTAGCGATGCGAAGGTCTCTTCAAGGTCGTCGATGAGGGTACTGGAGTCCCTGGTCTTGACGACTACGTCATCCACGTAAGCCTCGACGTTCTTGTTGAGTTGCCACTTGAAGCAGGCCTGAATGGCCCGTTGATAGGTAGCGTCGGCGTTCTTCAACCCGAATGACATGGTCGTGTAGCAGTACGCACCAAACGGGGTGATGAACGCGGTCTTTTCTTGGTCTTCCTCCTTGATTGCGATCTGGTGGTACCCGGAGTAGCGACGAGGAAGCGAAAGCAGTCGCAGCCCGCCGTGGAGTCGATGACTTGATCAATCCGCGGCAACCCGAAGGGGTCCTTGGGGCGTGCTTGCTGAGGTCGGTGTAGTCGACGCACATCCTCCACTCGTTCGAGTTCTTCTTGCGTACGAGGACCGGGTTGGCGAGCCACTCGGATGAGAGACTTCTCCGATGAAGCCAGCCGCGAGTAGCTTGGCGAGCTCCTTCTTGATGGCGTCCCGTCCGTCGTCGGCAAAACGTCGGAGGTGTTGTCGCTTAGGGGTGGCCTTTGGATCGACGTTAAGGCGGTGCTCAATCGCCTCCCGGGCACTCCCCGGCATGTCCGTCGGCTTCCACGCGAAGATGTCGCGGTTATCCCGAAGAAAGCTGATGAGCGCGTCTTCCTATTTGGGGTCGAGGCCGGCCCCGATGGTGGTGGTCTTGCTGGGGTCGCCTGTTCCGAGGTCGACCGTCCTGACGAGTACCTCCTCAGGTGGCTGAGGCTTGTTGGCGCTGTCAGACTTCTCTGGGATGTCGAGTTCGCCCGTAGCGAGCTTCTTCGACGCGGCGAAGACCTCCATCATCGCGTTGGGTACTTGGTTTGTGGAAGCGATCGCCACGGCTTCTATGTCACAGTCGTGGGAGATCTTCAAGTCCCCCTGGAGGGAGAGTACACCGGCTGGACTTGGCATCTTGAGTACCAAGTAGGTGTAGTGGGGCACCGCCATGAACTTGGCGATGGCCGGTCTTCCGAGGATGGCGTGGTAAGAGGTCTCGAAATCCGCGACCTCGAATTTGATGTACTTGGTGCGGTAGTTGTCCCGAGACTCCCCGAAGGTAACTGGCAATACCACTGAGCCCAGTGGGATAGCCGCGTTGCCTGGGACGATGCCGTAGAACGGCGTGTTGCTCTTGGTGAGCATGGGGGTGACGTCGAGCTCCATTTTCTTCAAGGTTTTGGTGAAGAGGACGTTGAGACCGCTTCCGCCGTCGATGAGCACCTTGTTGAGCTTGGAGCCCGCCACCGTTGGCTTCAGGACGAGGGGGAACCGTCCTGGTTCGGAGAAGCTGGTCCATTGGTCCGCGCGGGAGAAGGTGATGGGTACCTCCGACCACCTGAGAGGGGTCGGGACCGCTGGCTCAATGGACATCACTTCTCGGCGGGTAGCCTTCTGCTCCCGCCTGTTGGGCAGTCCGCCGAAGAGGACGTTGACGGTCTTCTCGGGTTCTTGGAAGTCGTTGTTGTCGCCGTCCTTCTTCTTGCCCTTTTGGTCGTGAGGATGCGGTGGCTTCGGGGTATCCTTGAGTGCATGCCTGAGTTGGTAGCACTGCTCGGTAGTGTGGTTGCCGTTTGGATGCCACGGGCACTTCTCCTTCAGCAGGTCTTTGAAACCGCTAGAGTTCTTCTTCGAGTTCCCTTTCGCAGGCGCCGGATAGCCGCGACGGTGTTGTCCGGCTTGCGCTTGCGGTTGGGACCCGAGTAGTTACTTGTTGTTGTTGTTGTTGTTGCGGCCGCCTTGGTTTGCATTGCCGCGCCGCCGCCGCCCCGGTTCTCGCTTGGACTTGCCGCGGATGGCGTCGTACTTGGCGTTGGCCTTGTCCTCTTCATCCGCCCAGACGTGATCATGTCCTTGAGGTGGGGGATGGACCTGGGGCGGCGACGACCGAAGTCCTCGAAGGTGCGGCGATGGTAGAGGCCGTCCTGGAAGAGGTCGATGACCTCCTTGTCGGTGACGTCGACGACGGTAGCGCGCTTGTCGAAAAAGCGGCGCATGTACTTGCGGAGGGTCTCGCCCTGTTAGGGATGGCAACGGGGACCCGATCCCCGATTCCCCGCGGGGAATTCCTCTATTAGGGGATGGGGATGGTACAAAAATAATCCCCATGGGGATGTAAATGGGGGAAAATTTCTCCCCGTCGGGGATCACGGGGGCGGGGACGGTAAACTGCCCCCCGTACCCGATTCCCCGCAACCCCGCTTTACCAGCGAATTTAGGCCCAACAGCCCACAAAATTGAGGCCCAGTAACTCAAGTATATAATTTGCTTCCTTCTAAACCCTAAGTCAAGCCAGACCGACACCCCCCACCCTATCCGTGAGACCGTGACCCGCCGCCGCCCGCCGCCCGCCGCTCCTAGGTCACAGCTCGAGGCTCGGCGCTCCCAGTCCCAGGCCGCCGCTCCCGGCCCCTCCGCCGAGGTGCCGACCGCCGCCGGTCCGCCCCGCCGCCCGCTCCCCGAGGTCCGCCGCCGGGGCTGCCATGGATTCGTCCTCCTCGCCGATGGCCTCCGACGACGACAGGTGAGAGCTTCCCACGAAACCATCTCCTTGCCCAGCGCGCGTTGGTCTCGAGTCTCACCTCGCCTCTCGACGTCGTCGTATAGTTCCATAGCTGCGTATTGATTGTTGAGTCACTAACCTACGTCCGGCCGTCCTCGCAAGGGACGCTGCCCCGGACACGGACCTCGCCGCCGCCCGCCGTCGTGCCTCGCCGCCGCAGCCGCCGCCGTGGAGGCCTTAATGTGTTCCCAGGATTGGTTAAGAAACAAGTACCAAGGTAAATATACACCATTCATACATCTTTCTTCATGAATGTATAAACGGTCATGCTTCTAAATAATTGTTGTAATTGTCTTTTTTAGGTGGTGACAATGAAGAAACTGCAAGCTTTTGGAGCTGTCTTCAAGAGATCCAAGATGGAATGGAGGTATCATGTGCAAACTGAAAATTCCCATTGCATTATACTTGGCCCATTTTGATTCCTGCATATTGAAAGTTGTCTAATCAAATTCTTCACTAATATGTTTATACCATTGCTTTGCATGTAGGGACTTGCATTGCTTGAGGGTTGAAGCCTTGAAGGATGAAGGCTTTGAAGATAGTTTGCCGCACCTGGGCCGGACCGTGATCACCGTAGCCGCTTATCGCCGCATCTTCATTATTTTGTTTTGTTATATGATCCGTAATTCCATGATCCATGAACTATAAACTTGTGGTCATGTTTTTGAAGATTTGTGTCGTACTAAATACTATTTGCTATGCCTATGTGGTCGCTAGCCGTTGCTAGAACTTATTTATTCCGTCGTTGTGTTCTTGTCGTGCATTTTGTGATGTGTACAATTCTAAATTTACCTTGTGATCTTAGAATGTTATGTTGGCGGGGACGGGGACCCCGACGGGGACGAAATCCCCGACGGGGAACGGGGACGGGAGAAATTTGTCCCCCGCGAGTTTTGACGGGGGCGGGGACGGGGAAATTTTGTCCCCGCGGGGACGGGGATGGGCAGCCACTCCCCGACGGGGAATTCCCCGTTGCCATCCCTACACCCTGTTCCTGCTTGATCATGGCCAGGTCCATGCGAGTACCCGAACGGCCCATGGCGCCCGCGAAGTTGCTCGTGAACTGCTCCTTGAGCTGGTCCCACTTGTCGATCGAGTGCTTGTCGAGCGACTCGAGCCATGTGAGTGGTGCTTGGTCCAGACAGAAGGGGAAGTAGAGGCATTTGGTGTCGCTGTTGCCGCCAGCGTTCTCGATGGAGAGGGCGTAGCATCGGAGCCACTGGATAGGATCCTGCTTCGCGTCGTACTTGGTGATCCCCAAAGGCTTGAACTTGTCGGGGAGGAGCAGGTTGCGAAGTCGAGGTGAGAAGGCGGGGGAAGCCGTCGCCCTCGGCGGCGGCGGGTCGACTTCTTCCGCCGCAGCTCCTCAATCTTCTGGCGAGCGTCGTACCCGCCCAGGTGCGAGGCGCCGGAGGCGTGGCCGTTCGCGTGGCCTCGGCCGCCGCGCCGGACCGCCGTCGCCCCCGCCCTCTCCCCGTTGGCCCCATGGTTGGGAGCTACCGCCGCCGCCGCCGCCGCCGTCGGGGTCGTTGCCGCCGCCACCGCCGGGAGCGCGGTGGGGAACAACTTCTCGGTTGCCTTGGTCTTGCCGTGAAGGTCCGCCCGGCGTTGGAGCGGAGGCGGTTTGGATCGGCCGAAGGTCGCCTCGAGTATGGTTGGGGCCGGCGTTGGCGCCGCGACTAGTAGCTTCGTTGTCGCGGGGTTTGGCCGCAGGAGGTTGGTTGACTCTGTTGTCGACCCGCATGAAGTAGGCTTCTTCGGCCGAGCTTGGCGATGACCTCTCCGCCGCGTATACCCCGAGCCTCGGCGTGCGATCGTTGTGATCGACATGAGGCACTCGCTCGGGGGTGGTGTGTACTCGCTCTCGACCGCCTCGAGAGCTTCCGCAAGGTTGCGGATGGGGAGGTTGTCTCCGAGCCGCCGGCGTCGTTCGCCGCGCTTCCCGTTGCGTTCGCGTCGAGCGTCCCCCGTTGGCGACGGTCTCATCCGCAGTGCGTTGGCGGACGCCTCGTCCGCGGAGATGTCCTCCGTGTACTCGTCCTCGCCCGTGCTCGAAGGCCCCGGGTGTCACCGGCAGCCATGAAGACTTGGCGATCGGGGGTGCCAAGGCCGGACTCGCAGGGTGCCACCTCGCTTGGTGTGCTTGAGTCGGCCCGGGCTAGCGGTGTTCCCTCCCCGGAACGGTAGCGAGTCGATGTAGGCGACGTAGCGCGAGTCCCCCCTTTGCCGGGTCGCCGGGCTTGCGGTCCGGCCGCAGACGTATCTCCCGGCGGCGTGGATTTTATAACCGCCCGGAGGCCGGCCCCGACAAGGGAAGCTCGGTGGAGTCGTCTTCGGACTCGGGCTCCTCGTGTCCGACCCGAAGTCGAACTCGTAGTCCGGGTTCGAGTAGAACTCGGAGAGAGGGCTGGAGTCCGAGCGTGATCGGGGGCGGCGTCGAGTCCGAGTTGTACTCGGGTACGGGCTCCTTGCCGGCCCGCGCGAAGTGGGAGCCCCCGTGCGGGCCCAGCTGAGGATGCGGGGGCCGCATGCGGAGAGCTCAAGCGGTGAGGAGGCCGTCTGCGATGGCTGAGTAGCCGGCTCGCATGCGATGGCCCATGGCGACGTCGGGTTCGAGTTGGAGATGGACTCGAGCTCGAAGTCAGCGTGGTGGTTGAAGAGTGAAATTTCGCCGAACTTGCCGGCGAGTTCGCCTGTGACAACTTCGGGAAGCGTCACAAGGCCTGTCTTCGAGTCGGGCTGCATGGTTAGGTGGCGCTGGAAAGAGCCCGCGCCATCAGCAGTGCAGACCCAGGCGCCGAAGACGAAGGTGTCGCCGCGGTTGAAGGCGACAGTTGGCTTGAAGTAGACGGAAGTCGTCGAGTTCGCCATGTGATCTCGAGCGAGAGCCCCTACCTGGCGCGCCAGCTGTCGGTGTTTTAGACCGGCAACCTACTACGGGGAGTACCCGAAGTAGATGATTGTGACTCGCCGAGATCGGTAACTCGAAGGAAGAGACACGTGGCACACAATTTAGACAGGTTCGGGCCGCGAGGTGCGTAATACCCTACGTCCTGTATGCTGCGTAGCTCTATATTGATAGGGCACGATTACAAGATGGTGCAATGGTGCGCCGTGAGTTGTATGAGAGGAGATTCGATGAGGAGATTGGTCCCTGCCTCGCCTTATATAGCCCGGAAGGCAGGGTTACAAGTCGGAGTAGGGAGAGAGTACTAGTCGAGTGCGTCTAGGAGTCCTCTATACAGTGTGGAACATGTACAGCTCCCTAACCGAGTACTACTCCTGTGTAGTCCTTGTGCTCCACGCCTTCAGGTGCCGTGTAGCGCAAGCCGGGCAGTCCCAGGGGCCCACCGAGTAGTCGGTCCTGGTACCCACCGAGGTAGTGGGCCCAGGGAGGTCCATACGACAGTTCTCCTCTTCGGTCCCAGCAAAGGATTGCTCTCTGGCCATGGCTATGAAACCAGGATGTAGCTCATAGCCACTAGTATGGATAGGGTGTGATGAAGATGGGGGCTCCAAATTTTCGCCCTTTGGAGTCGAAAATTGTGCAAGGGTAGGCGAGGAATTCATTATGGTAAGTGGATGATACATAGACGAACTAGATTCGGAACTAGAATATCTACCGCTCCCCGGCAACAGCGCCAGAAAGCTTGTTGACCTTCTCTAGCGTCACACCAGGTTTATATCCCCGGCAACGACGCCAGAAAGCTTGTTGGTATATTATACAATCACAGATAAATCCGCAAGCGCACGGATACCGATGTAGTTTTCACCCAGGAGTATTCCAAGGTATCGATTTCCTCAGGGAACGAGAAGTACTCTAGTCCTAAGCTAACTCATCTGGGGAAAGTGTGGATAAAGGGATGACGACGAAGAGAAGAGAGATGAACGATAGGAGGGTAGAGAGGGTACTTGATACAAGAACTTCGGGTCTCTCAACTAATCAAGCGATTAGGATATTACTTGCACTAGTCTTGATCGGGATATGCACACTCCGACTACGGAAAGGGATGAGAAAGGGAGCCGTTACGTCCACCACTCTTACGATGCCTATAGGACTACCAACTCTCACGTGGTGGAATACAGAGGCCGGACGGGGCTGTCACTACCTGCCAGCTACCATAAGCAGTCCGTGCGGCTAGGTGTATTTCAAGGTAACCTCAAATCTAGGCATCGCGCCTACACTATTGATCACTACTTCACTCAGCACTCAAGCAAAGCAATCACTCAAAGCAAGATAAACTTACTATGATATGAACGAGAAACGATAAGACAAAGACAAGAAAAAGATAATGCTTAATTAATTAGAGGAGACCAGAGTTACCGAACAAGACCCGGATGTAGCTACTAGAAGAGGAGCTGCATCTGCCGAGGCGCGAGCTGGAGGATGGGCCGACACTCCGGCTCCTCCCGGAAACTCTCACCTCAACTCTCTCCCTACGAGAAACGATAAGACAAAGACAAGAAATAGATAATGCTTAATTAATTAGAGGAGACCAGAGTTACCGAACAAGACCCGGATGTAGCTACTAGAAGAGGAGTTGCATCCGCCGAGGCGTGAGCTGGAGGAGGGGCCGACACTCCGGCTCCTCCCGGAAACTCTCACCTCAACTCTTTCCCTATTTTCTAACTATAGTAGTGGCAGCACTTCTCCTCTTCAAAGCTCTTCTTTTGTGTGTCTTGAAGGGAGGAGAGGGATCTCTATTTATAGGGGAAGAAAACTTGGGAGTGTGGAGCACCTCCTCTCCATCTAGGGCAAGATTCCCTCTTTCTTGGTCCCAAACTAACCTTCCCAGGGGCACTTTGCGCGTGAACAGTGCCCTACACGGCACTGGAGGCAGTGGGCATCGAGAACCGGAAGAAAACCACCCAGGTACGACCTGAACCGGCCCCTGAACCGTGCAATCCAGTGCTGTTTTCTGGGCGATTAACCAGCTGAACCGGCCAACCGACTCGCAGCAAGCCATTCTGCGGGCTCCACGTGTCCCGACCCAGCGACTCGATCCGCTTCCGTGCGGCCTGTGCGCGCCCGTGTACGCACGTGGGCGACCAGCAGCCAATGGCTGCGTGCCACGTCGCCCGGCTAGGGAAAATTCCCGCGTGCCCGCGCGGCCATTGCGTGGGGGCAACCGGCGTGCTGCCGCGTGGCCTGGCGCCAGCCCAGGCGTGCGTGCGGTGCACTGCGGCGCGTCCTGCGGCCAATGGCTGCCGGCCACGTGGTGTCGTCTAGTGCCTTCCTGCCCTTGGCTCGTACGGCGACGGGGTGCTGACGTCAGCAGGACGTCAACACCTCTTGTACTTTTATTTCTTTAATATCTTTGCCATCTAAGCTACGATGTAGACAAATAATATATCCATTTCGATCGTCTCGACGAGCCCATCGCAATGGTGTAGTCCAAATTGGAATTTGAGGTTGTTTGTGATAATGATATATTTTATGCCATAATTGCACATATTTACCTGCAACCAAATACACACCAAAGCTCGTGGAATTTGTTAGATTATAACCCTATAGCTATGGTGCACACTTCTATGGAGTAACTTTTATCCGAAGTTGACAGTTGAAAATAGGGACTTATCGACCGTCAACAGGTCGCACAAGAGGGCGAAGAAGGTTCCGCCCAAGCCCTGCAAGCCCGGCCTCAGGTCGGCAACCAAGTAAGTCAACAGACCTGCTTACAGTTTGGCTTCGCGTCCCAGCTCTCGAGTTCTTATTAATCCAGGTCTTTTCGCATGTGTAGAGCGCCCCTGACGATGTCGGAGAGCGGCAAGAATGCCTCAGGCCACGAGGCATTTGGGAGCAAGATGCCGGAGACGTCGGTGGTGGAATCGCCGGCCGCCCCGGCGGCCGACGCGACGAGCGTGGCCATCGGAGTTGGGACGACGACGGTGTCCGAGGCGGACAAGGCCGGGACCAGTGCGCCTCCCGCCGTCGAAGGTGAGGGCGGTGATCTCTACACCACTGGCCCGTAGCCAGCGTCGGGCCCGCAGGCGGTCATGGAGGAGGGTACACGGTCGGAGGACGACCAACATTGGTGCCTTTACATCGGCACCCCATGGGAGGCGGAGTTCGTCGTCGATCGCCGCGATGTGGAAGATTTCAAGGAGGCGTCATGCACGATAGGGCGCGTGTTGTCGGTAAGGGCCCTTGTCGATCTTCTGAGATTCTTGTCTCGGGTATTTGAGTGTCGTAAGGATCCAATGGCCAACGGACAGGATCATTATAGCACCCATGACGAGACATCCCAACCCTGAAGCCGCAACAGGTAGAAGGGGTACAACATCAAATGGACGTGCTATCTTGGTGATAGACATGAGGCACTGTTCGGGGGTGGTGTGCACCCGGTTGGCGACTTGGTCCAGAGCCTCGGTGAGGTTCCGGATAGGGAGAGTCTCGCGGAGACGTCTGCGCCATTCGTTCCGCTTCCTGTTGCGGTCACGTCTGGCGTTCTTGTCGTCGGTAGTTTCATCAGCGGGTGTGCTGGCGGACAATGTGGCCTCGCCGAGATTGGTAACTCGAAGGAACACGTGGCACACAATTTAGACAGGTTCGGGCCGCAATGTGCGTAATACCCTACGTCATGTATGCTACGTAGCTCTGGATTGATTAGGTGTGTTTACAAGATGATGCAGATGATGAGAGAGGGGTCCCTGCCTCGCCTTATATAGCCCGAGAGGCAAGGTTACAAGTCGGTTGGATGAGAGAGTACTAGTCGTGTACGGCTAGGAGTACTTTACATGGATCCAGACATGCACAGCTTCCTATCCGAGTACTACTCCACCGTAGTCCTTGCGCTCCACTCCATCAGGTGCCGTGCAGCTCAAGTCGAGTAGTCCCAGGGGCCCACTGAGTAGTCGGTCCTGGTACTGACTAGAGTAGTGGGCCCAGGGATGTCCACACGACAACACCACCATCTCTGATGCCCTCTGTCGCGCCACACACGGCCTCGGGACCCTCTGCTGTGCCACGAGTGGCCCCGGTGCCCCATGCATGCTATGCCGAGCCGGTGCAGGTGTACCGACGTCGTACGGTACCGGCACCGACACAGGATCCTCCAGCTCCACCACTCGCGGTACCCATAGACTATGTACCTCCTGTGCGCCATGTCTACGGGCGCCGCTCCACGGCTCCGCCTCCTCCACCACCGTCACCGGAGCCGTCTCCGCCTCCTCCACCGGCGCCCACACTGTGACGCCCCAGGTTTTTATTTAACCCTAATCATCGGTCAACCCTGCTGACAATGTGAAGGATCGGATGGCGACTAGAGAGGGGGGAGTGAATAGGAGCCGGTAAAAATTCTTCTCAAAGAACCCGGCCTATACCCTAGACAAATCCCGGTCACACACGAGCGATGGAGCGAATCACACACCAATCGTCAAGACAACGAGGTTATGGATCAACCTCAAGTCTTAGGAACGATTCCTTGAAGCACACGTGGAAGCACGAAAGAAGGAGGGAGGAATCGAACCAAGAAACAAAGCACTCAGGCTCTGGCGGACCGTCCGACCAGGAGGGGCGGACTGTCCGCACGGGCCACGCGGACCGTCCGCCCGTTGCCGCGGACCGTTCGCACCCACACCGCGGCACCGTCCGCCCCGAGCCGCGGACCGTCCGAAAAGCAAACAACCTCCAGAGACGACACCGAATAACGGACCGTCCGCGGGGAGCACGCGGACTATCCGTCGGGCACCCGCGGACCGTCCGCCCGCTGCTGCGGACTGTCCGAAACCACTTCCAACCAAAGCTCGAAACCAAAACGGATCGAAAGCGAAGCCGAGCAAGAACACGAAGAACACGCGAAGAACACTGTGCTCGCGGACCGTCCGCCAGGCCCTCGCGGACCGTCCGCCGTGCACGAACGTAACCGAAAACCGCTCGACCCCGAAAGTCAACACTCCCAATCCATCACCGGATCTCCCAAATGGTAGAAGCTGTTGAGACAAGAGTTTGGGGACATGAAAAGCGTCAACCAAGGATGCTATACCCCAAAAATTTCGCCTCCTAACTTCCTAAATCATCGGTAATCGCGGATCCTTTGTACACCACCAAAAGCTAGAGCTCCGAACAAAAAATCCTTGAATCGAAGTGGTTTCCCGGCATTTGAGGGGACAAGATCAATCCCAAAGATGCACAAGACATCCATCCATGTTTCCCTCAAAGAAATCTGGGCAGAAACCCACTCAAATCCGCGGAATCACACCAAGAACAAAGGCACCAAAAACAAGCACGAACAAGACCACGAAAATCACAACGCCGAATCTTCTATACAAACCAGGAAAGATTCACAAGGTCTAGCATGCCGCCCTAGCATCCATCCCTCTCAACAAATCTCTCATAAGCTCTCATGCTAGCCTAGAGAAAATGGAGAAGAAAATAGTCCAGGAAAAAGAGAAATGGAAGGGGGAAATGAAACCCTAAGTCGCAAAGAGCAAGAGCCATCCACACACACTCATGGCTTATATATCGGGTCCCGCCGGTGTGGGAAATGACTCGACTACCCCTAACTCAACTACTGGCGATACAACCCACGTAGGGGCATTTATGTAATGTTTGTGGGTCTTGCCATCGGACGGCCACGCCTTCGCCGCACCCCGCGTCCTCCCGACGCAAGCCATGCAATCCCGCCGCGTGTCCTCCGCTTCGAAGCTTCCCCGACATGCCCGATCCCGTCTCCGTCCCGTCCTCGCATGGTTTTGTGGGCAAACCACCAAACCCCGCGTGCTCGGCCCGGCCTCCCGCCAAGCCTCTTGACTCGACCGCCACCGTGCACCGGCTCGATCGTCCATGACTTCCTCTTGCTCGTCTCGCCACCATGTGGCCCACACCTAGTCCCGCCGTCCACCGGTCCCCGAATCGAGCCTACTTGTCTCTCCATCTCCCGAGGCCCCTCAAGGCCGAAGACCTTTCGCGCCCATTCTTCACCCCGCAACAACACGAACTAGGCCGCGCCTACACCCGCGCACCGAGCCAAGAGTCGATCCAACACCCGTTGTCAATCACTCATCACTGAGGAGCGGTCATCCATCGACCACCGGGACGCTCCTGGTCCTCAATCTCCCCCTTGATGAGTGCATTGACAACACACAACGCGAAATGAAATTCAGAGAAAGAAAGAAAGAAAGAAGAAAGAAAAACAAATAAGCACGACTCATAACCAAAACCAAAGAAAGGCAAAGAAAGGTCACAAGCCGAGCAAAGCACCAACTCCACACTGAATACCGCAAGAAAGCTACCCCTGAACAAATGCAAGCTCCCCCTGAACATGTGGATGCAAACTTCCAAATTTTAGCTCACTTCTTCTGAATTTGCATTAAGCTCACCTCTTCTCCCCCTTGTTGACAATGTATGAATCAAGGTGAAAATGCAGGAATGTAAAACAAACCATATAAACATCTACATGAGCTTCTCAAATAGGCCAAATCTAGTGTCAAAGGCTAGAAATGAGACAAAGAGCACATCTATGGATCATAACATAGTCAGAGGAGGAGGACCCCGTCGCGCTGGCGAGGCTGCGGATGCTCCCAACCCCCCCCCCCCCCCCCCCCCCCCTCGGCGGCGCGCCGCGCTCACGCGGGCGCGGAACACCGTCGACACCGGGGATGTCGCGCCAGACCGGCCCCCGTGGGACCTCGAGATGCTCCCCACCGCCCGCCGGTGAGTATGGTTCTCGACCCCGTTTTCGTTCTTGATGATGCCCCGTGCTCCCGACGCGCCTTTGATGTCCTCGCCACACCCGGTGACCTTCGGGGCGGCGCGGAAGAACGGGAGCAGGAGCGGCGGAGCGCGAGAGGGAGTGCGCGAGGCGCGAGAGATCAGAGGGCCCCCGCGCCCGCGCCCTCGAGGCTGAGTGAGCCACTGGGGGCACATCACCCAATGCTCTGGTCGCACGGTGGGAGTAGGTAGCTGGTTCTCCCGCCTACTCCTCATGAAGTCGACTAGTGCTTGCGACTTGATGGTCGTGCGTGGCTGGAAGTCGATGGTGAGGGCGCCCGAGCTCCTCGATGCCCCACTTGGAGATTCTTCCGGTGGCGTCTTGTTCCTCAGGATGTCGCCGAGCGGGTAGTCGGTGACGACGGAGACCGAGCATTCCCGGAAGTAGTGTCGTAGCTTCCGCGAGGCATGAGTAGAGCGCATGTGAGCTTCGCACTGGGCCGGCGAGCCTTGACTCTCGATAGAACTCGCCGACGAAGTAGACCGGGCGCCGGACCGGATAGGCGTGGGCTGCCTTCCTGCCGTCGACAACGATGGCAAGATCGACCACGTGAGAAGTCGCACGTGCAGAGCAAGAGGCTGCTCGGCCGCCTGTGAGGAGCCGTGAGGACACGCCGACAGAAGTCCCGAGCCGGGGCAAGGGTTTGATCCGGGTCCGTAGTCCACACGAACTTCTCGTGGTGCTTGAGAAGTTTGAAGAAGTGAGGCCCCGTTCTCCTAGCCTCGAGATGAATCTGCTCAACGCCGCCATGCACCCCGCCGCCTTCTCGGACGTCCTTGATGCTCGTGGGAGCTTTCTGCGTCGGTGATGGCGAGGATCTTCTCGGTTGGCTTCGATGCCGCGCTGGCTGATGATGAAGCCGAGTGGCCGTGCCCGAAGGGACGTCGAAGACGCATCAGGCCCGTTGAGCTCAGCGTGTCGCGTAGCGATGCGAAGGTCTCTTCAAGGTCGTCGATGAGGGTACCGGAGTCCTCTGTTTTGACAACCACGTCATCCACGTAGGCCTCGACGTTCTTGCTGAGTTGCCGCTTGAAGCTGTGCCTGGATGGCCCGTTGATAGTAGCGCCGGCGTTCTTCAACCCGAATGACATGGTCGTGTAGCAGTACGCGCCAAACGGTGATGAACGCGGTCTTCTCCCCGGTCTTCTTCCTGATTGCGATCCGGTGGTACCCCGAGGAGCGCCGAGAAGCAGAGCAGCTCGAGCTCGCCGTGAGTTTGATGGACTTGGCTTCATCCGTGGGCAACCCGGGAAGGGGTCCTTGGGGCAATGCTTGTTGAGGTCGGTGTAGTCGACGCACATCCTCCACTCGTTCGAGTTCTTCTGCGACGAGGAGTGGGTTGGCGAGCCACTCAGATGGAAGACTCTCTCGATGAAGCCGCCCGCTAGGAGCTCGGCGGGAGCTCCTTCTTGATGGCATCCTGTCTGTCGTCGGCGGCGTCGGAGGTGTTGTCGCTGGGGGTGGCCTTGGATCGACGTTGAGGCGTTGCTCAACCGCCCCCGGGCACTCCCTGCATGTCCGCTCGGCTTCCACGCGAAGATGTCGCGTTAGCCCGAAGGAAGCTGATGAGCGCGTCTTCCTATTTGGGGTCGAGGCCGGCCCCGATGGTGGTGGTCTTGCTGGGGTCGCCTGTTCCAAGGTCGATCGTCCTGACGAGTACCTCCTCAGGTGGCTGAGGCTTGTTGGTGCTGTCAGACTTCTCTGGGATGTCGAGTTCGCTCGTGGCGAGCTTCTTCGACGCGGCGTAGACCTCCATCATTGCATTGGGTACTTGGTTCGTGGAGGCGATCACCACGGCTTCTGTATCGCAGTCGTGGGAGATCTTCAAGTCCCCTTGGAGGGAGAGTACGCCAGCTGGACTTGGCATTTTGAGTACCAAGTAGGTGTAGTGGGGCACCGCCATGAACTTGGCGATGGCCGATTCGCCGAGGATGGCGGGTAGGAAGTTCCGAACCGCGGGACCTCGAACTTGATGTACTCGGTGCGGTAGTTATCCCGAGACGTCCCGAAGGTAACTGGCAGTACCACTGAGCCTAGTGGGATAGCCGTTGCCTGGGACGATGCCGTAGAAGGGCGTGCTGCTCTTGGCAGAGCATGGGGGTGACGTCGAGGTTCATCTTCTTCAAGGTCTTGCGAGGACGTTGAGCCCGCTTCCGCCGTCGATGAGCACCTTGTTGAGCTTGGAACCCGCCACTGTTGGCTTCAGGACGAGGGGGAACCGTCCTGGTTCGGAGAAGTTGGTCCATTGGTCCGCGCGGGAGAAGGTGATAAGTACCTCCGACCACCCGAGAGGGGTCGACCGCCGGGTTCAATGGACATCACCACGACGGCAGCCTCTCGCTCCCTGCTCGGCCGCGCTCCGCCGAAGGCCACCAGACGGAGCCGGGCGGGCGGCCGTTGGTCGTCGCCGTCCTTCTTCTTGCCCTTGGTCGTGAGGGTGCGGTGGCTCCGCCGTATCCTTGAGTGCATGCTCGAGGGCCGTTAATCGCTTCGTAGTGTGGTTGCCGTTTGGATGCCACGGGCACTTCTCCTTCAGCAGGTCCTTGAACCCGCCAGAATTCTTCTTCGAGTTCCCTTTCGGAGGGCGCTGGATAGCCGCGACGGTGTTGTCTGGCTTGCGCTTGCGGTTGGAACCCGAGTAGTAGTAGTTGTTGTTGTTGTTGTTGCGGCCGCCTTGGTTTGCATTGCCGCGCCGCCGCCGCCCGGTTCTCGCTTTGGACTTGCCGCGGATGGCGTCGTACTTGGCGTTGGCCTTGTCCTCTTCATCCGCCCAGGACGTGATCATGTCCTTGGAGAGGTGGGAATGGACCTGGGCGGGCGACGACCGAAGTCCTCGAAGGTGTGGCGATGGTAGAGGTCGTCCCGGAAGAGGTCGATGACCCTTGCTCCGTGACGTCGACGACGGTAGCGCGCTTGTCGAAGAAGCGGCGCATGTACTTGCGGAGGCCCTGCCTGAACGGCGTCTGATCATGGCAAGGTCCATGCGAGTACCGAGCGGCCCATGGCGCCCACGAAGTTGCTCGTGAACCGGCTCCTTTCACCGGTCCCACTTGTCGATCGAGTGCGTTCGTCTCGGGGGCCGACTCGAGCCATGTGAGGGGCTTATCCGCATGTGTATGTGGCGAGAGGCATTTGTGTCGCTGTTGCCGCCAGCGTTCTCGATGGAGAGGGCGTAGCATCGGAGCCACCGGATGGGATCCCGCTTCGTGTCGTACTTAGTGATCCCCCAAAGGCTTGAACTTGCTCTGGGAGGAGCGGTTGCGGCTTCTGGGTGAGAAGGCGGGGGAAGCCGGCCGCCCGGCCAGCTGGTGGTCGACTTCTTCGCCGCAACTCTCGATCCTCTCGGTGAGCATCGTACCCGCCATGAGAGGCACCGGAGGCGTGGCTATGCGCGTGGGCCACCCGCCGCCGCGTCGCCGCCGCCGCGCCTTCGTTGGCCCCGTGGTTGGAGCCGCCGCCGCGGCCGGCCGGCCGCCGTCGTGTCGTTGCCACGCGCCACCGGCCGGAGCACGGTGGGGAACGACTTCTCGGTTGCCTTGGCCTTATCGTGTGAAGGTCCGCCGGCGTTGGAGCGGCGGCGGTTTGGACGACCCGTGAGGTCGCCCTCGAGTACCTGGGGACTGTGGATCGTGCCGCCGCGACTAGTAGCTTCGTTGTCGCGGGCTTAGCCGGGAGAGGTTGGTCGACTCGTTGTCGACCCGCATGGAAGTAGGCTTCTTCAGCAGCTTGGTGATGACCTCTCCGCCGCGCATGCCCCGAGCTCCTGCCGTGCGATCGCCGTGATCAACATGAGGCACCGGCCGTGGGTGGTGGTGCACTCGCTCTCGACCGCCTCGGAGCTTCTCGCGAGGCTGCGGATGGGAAGGTTGTCTCGGCCGCCGGCGCCCGTTCGCTACGCTTCCCGTTGCGTTCGCGTCGGGCGTCCCCGTTGGCGACGGTCCGTCCGTGTGCGCCCGCGTACGCCTCGTCCGGCGGAGATGTCCCTCCACCTCGTCTCTCACCGTGCCCCGAGGGTCCCGGGGTGTCGCCGGGCCGCCATGAAGACTTGGCGACGGGGGTACCCAAGCCGGGACTCTCAGAGGGTGCCACCCCAGTTGGTGTGTTTGAGTCAGCTCGGGCTAGTGGTGTTCCTCCGGAACGGTAGTGAGTCGATGTAGGCGACGTAGCGTGGAGTCCTCCTTTGTCGCCCGCCCGGCTTGCGGTCCGGCCGCAGACGTATCTTCCTACGGCTGCCGATCTTATAACCACCCCCGTAGGCCGGCCCCCGACAAGGGAAGTTTCGCCGGAGTCATCTTCGGACTCGGGCTCCTCGTGTCCGACCCGAAGTCGAACTCGTAATCCGGTTCGAGTAGAACTCTGGAGAGAGGGCTAGAGTCCGAGATGTGGTCGGGACGGCGTCGAGTCCGAGTTGCACTCGGATACGGCCCTTGCCGGCCCGGCGTGGAGTAGAGCCTTCCATGCGGGCCCGGCCAGGGGCGCGGGGCCACGCGCACGGAGCGCCGCGGTGAAGGGACCGCCCGCGATGATCGTTAGGCCGGCTCGCATGAGAACGGCGGCGACGTCTCTGCCCGAGCTGGAGACTCGACTCCGGCTCGAAGTCGCCGTGGTGGTCGAAGAGCGAAATTTCGCCGAACTTGCCGGGCGAGCGGTTCGCCCGTGACAACTTCGGGAAGCGCTCACAAGGCCCCGTCCCCGGTTGGGCCGCATGGTCGCCGGCGCTCGGGAAGGAGCCCGCGCCATCGCCAGCGTGCGGGGTACCCGGTGCGCCGAAGACGAAGGTGTCGCCGCGGTTGAAGGCGACGGTTGGCTTGATGTGAACGGAAGCCGTCGAGTTCGCCATGTGATCTCGAGCGAGAGCCCCGTTCGGCGCGCCACCGTTCTGTTTTAGATCGGCAACCTACCACGGGGAGCACCCGAAGTGTATGAATGTGACTCGCCGAGACTCCGTAACTCGAAGGAAGAGACTAATGTGGGCACACAATTCTAGACAGGTTCGGGGCCGCGAGGTGCGTAATACCCTACGTCCCGTATGCCGCGTGGAGCTCGGATTGATAGGGCACGATTACACGATGGTGCAATAATGCGCCGTGAGTTGTATGAGATGAGATGGGATGAGGGACCTGGCCCTCGCTCGCCTTATATAGTCCGGGAGGCAGGGTTACAAGTCGGAGTAGGAAGAGAGTACTAGTCGAGTACGTCTAGGAGTCCTCTATACAGGCAAGGAACATGCACAGCCTTTCCTAACCGAGTACTACTCCCGTGTAGTCCTTGTGCTCCACGCCTTCGCATGCCGTAGCGCAAGCCGGTAGTCCCTGTGGGCCCACCGAGTAGTCGGTCCTGGTACCCACCGAGGTAGTGGGCCCAGGGAGGTCCATACGACACCCGCATCCTCAGCCGGGCCCGCACGGGGGCTCCCACTTCGCGCCGGGCCGGCAAGGAGCCCGTACCCGAGTACAGCTCGAACTCCGACGCCGCCCCCGATCGCGCTCCGGAGTCCAGCCCTCTCTCCGAGTTCTACTCGAACCCGGACTACGAGTTCGACTTCGGGTCGGACCCTGAGGAGCCCGAGTCCGAGGACAACTCTACCGAGCGCCCTTATCGTGGCCACCGGGCCGGTTATGATCCACACCGCCGGGAAGATACGTTCATCGCCGTACCGCAAACTCCGCCGACCTCGGTTGTTGACGGATAAAAAAGACGTATCCCTCACGATCCGCAAGCGTACGGACCCCACACCCTTTTTCACCACGGGATTCCCAAGGTTCTTGTCAACTACGAATCCATCACCGTATCTCCCAAATGGTAGAAGTCACAGTTGAGACAAGAGTTTGGGGACATGAAAAGCGTCAACCAAGGATGCTATACCCCAAAAATTTCGCCTCCTAACTTCCTAAATCATTTTAATCGCGATCCTTTCAGACACCACCAAAAGCTAGAGCTCCAAACAAAAAACCCTTGAATCGAAGTGGTTTCCCCGCATTTTGAGGGGACAAGATCAATCCCAAAGATGCACAAGACATCCATCCATGTTTCCCTCAAAGAAATCATTGCGTAAACCCACTCAAATCCGCTTAATCACACCAAGAACAAAGGCACCAAAAACAAGCACGAACAAGACCACGAAAATCACAACGCCGAATCTTCTCTATACAAACCACGAAAGATTCACAAGGTCTAGCATGCCGCCCTAGCATCCATCCCTCTCAACAAATCTCTCATAAGCTCTCATGCTAGCCTAGAGAAAATGGAGAAGAAAAATAGTCCAGAAAAAAAGAGAAATGGAAGGGGGAAATGAAACCCTAAGTCGCAAAGAGCAAGAGCCATCCACACACACTCATGGCTTATATACCTGGGTCCCGCCCGTGTGGGAAATGACTCGACTACCCCTAACTCAACCATCAAAGGAGCATAAACCCACGTAGGGGCATTTATGCCATGTTTGTGGGTCTTGCCATCTACCCGCCACGCCGGCGCCGCACCCCGCGTCCTCCCGACGCAAGCCATGCAATCCCGCCGCGTGTCCTCCGCTTCGAAGCTTCCCGACATGCCCGCGATCCCGTCTCCGTCCCGTCCCCGCATGGTTTTGTGGGCAAACCACCAAACCCCCGCGTGCTCGGCCCGGTCTGCCGCCAAGCCTTTCGATTCGACCGCCACCGTGCACCGCCGGGGAGGTCGTCCATGACTTCCTCTTGCTCGGCTCCGCCACCATGTGGCCCACACCTAGTCCCGCTCGTCCACCGGTCCCTCGAATCGAGCCTACTTCGTCTCTCCATCTTCCGGAGGCCCTCAAGGTCAAAGACCTTTCGCGCCCATTCTTCACCCTCGCAACAACACGAACTAGGCCGCAACGGAGCACCCAAGTGAACCGAGCCAAGAGTCACTCCCAACACCCGTTGTCAATCACTTCGTCATCGAGGAGCTTGGCCATCCATCGACCACCGGGACGCTCCCGGTCCTCAATCTCCTCTCGATGAGTGCATCGACAACACACAACGCGAAATGAAATTCGCGGAAAGAAAGAAAGAAAGAAGAAAGAAAAACAAATAAGCATCGACTCATAACCAAAACCAAAGAAAGGCAAAGAAAGGTCACAAGCCGAGCAAAGCACCAACTCCACACCGAATACCGCAAGAAAGCTACCCCCGAAACAAATGCAAGCTCCCCCTGAACATGTGGAGGCAAACTTCCAAATTTTAGCTCACTTCTTCTCGAATTTGGCATTGGAGCCCACCTCTTCTCCTCCGGGTTGACAATGTATGAATCAAGGTGAAAATGCGAAGAATGTAAAACAAACCATATAAACATCTACATGAGCTCCTCAAATAGGCCAAATTCAGTGTCAAAGGCTAGAAATGAGACAAAGAGCACATCTATGGATCATAACATGGGGCCGAGGAGGGGAGGGACCCCGTCGCTACCGGCGAGGTCAATGATGCTCCCCAACCCCCCCTCGCGCCAAGGACACGCCCCACGCCGGCGCGGAGCGACCGTCGACACCGGGATGTCGCGCTGTGACCGTCCCCCGTGGGGACCCGAGATGCTCCCACCCGCCCGCCCGGGTGAGTATGGTTCTCGACCCTCGTTTTCGTTTCTGATGATGCCCCGTGCCCCGACGCGCCTTTGATGTCCTCGCCTGGCGCCCTCGGTGACCCCGCGGCGGCGGAAGAACGGGAGCGGGGTGAGCGGCGGGAGCGCGTGAGGGAGTGCGCGAGGGCGCATCACGAGCGCCGCGACGTGGCCGGAGCGAGGAGTACCGCCGCCCTGAGCAGCGAGGGGCTCTCCTCGGGCCGGGGACCGGAGGAGTATTCGTCCCTGAGGAGGACGAGGAAAAGAAGCCGGGGGGAAGGTGGCCCCTTTTTGATAGGTGGGAGCCCGCCCCCCCCCCCCCCGCGCCGAGAGCCGCCCTCGCGGCTGTGCGCGCATCGCCCCGGGGCGGCGCACCCGCCGCCCCCGCCGCCGGGCACCCAGCCACGTGCCGGGCGCGGAGCCGCGAGGTGGCCGCCGCGCCGCGAGGTGCACGGCGTGCGCCGCTGAGGCGCGCGCGCAAGCGCGCCCCCGCGCGCGGTGGCGGCCCGTGCGTGCCGCGGAGACACTCTGGGGAGCGCGCGACCGCGCGCGTCGGGCCGCGCGGGCCTCATCCGCCGAGGCCTCGAGGAAGAGGAAGCGTGCCTCCTTCTCTCTTCGAGGTAAGAGGGCTTGCCCTTCTCGCCGGGTTCGGTTTTTTGGTGATCGTGCGGCTCGACACGCTGCGCCGGGGCGTGTGGTGCCCACCGTGCCTCCCCTCGCACCTACCAAGGTGGCCGAGGGCTACCGCCGTCCATTCCTCACCCCATGGCCCCGCTCATCGAGGGCGCCGCGCGGCGGGGCGACCACCCGGCCGGGCGGCGGGCGAGGGCCTCGCAAGGCGTGGCCGAGGGCCTCGAGGCCCCCGGGCCGACGGATCGGCCGCGCCGCCACGGCCGGCCGGGCCGGCCGAGAGGAGGGGCGGGGCGCCGGCCGCGGGCGAGGCACAGCCCGCGTGGCGCCGTGGAGGAGACGTGCGCACCCGCACGGGCCGCCGCGACGGAGGAGCGGCCCGTGGGCGCCACCGCGGCGGAGGCAGCAGCGGTGTGCGCCGCGGTGGCGCCCCGTGGTCGCGGCTGAGGAGGGCGGACCGGCGCCCGTGGTCGCGAGGCGCGGCCGCAGGCGATGGCCGCGGGCCGCGTCGGGGCGCCCGTGGCCGCGTGGGCGCAAGTGGAGGCGCCGACGCGAGGCGGCGAGGGCCCGCGCCCACCGCCGCTCCCCGCGGTGGTGGTGGAGGTCCCGGACGACGATCCCCCCGCCGCCCGGTGGGATCGTGGGTGAGCTTTCCCCACGCCTCTCCTCGAGTCCCAAGAGGGGGCCCTCGTGGAGGCGCGCGACTCGCCACATGGTGGAAGGGGTCGGGGACATGGCGCCGAGGCCTCGTCCCTCTCGCGCCCGCCACCCGCCCAGTGTGGAAGGGATTGCCGACGACCCGCCCGCGTTCGCCGACGCCTGTGGGGAGCAGAGCCGGTGGGGAGAGCTCCGCAGCCCACCCGCGCCACGCTCGACCGTGCGCTGAACGAGGCGCTGAGGGTCCACGGCGGCCCCGCGTGGCGTGTCTTCCAGGTAGGGCATTGCTGCTCGTTTTCCTCTTCCCCTCGCTTCCGCGCGTTGTCTCTGTATCATGATGCTTACGGGCTTAGACTTGTGGGTGACAAGAGCTCGAGCGCCGTGCCCGCGATAAGTATGGCGCCTTCGACCGGGTGAACGCCGAGCTCTATCAGCTCCGGGAGCGATGCGGCGCCTTCGACGCGCTTGCCGACGCCCTCAGGACTCCGGACGGCTGGTTGTCGTACTGGGCCATGGCCTTGCTCGATGAGCTCCATGAGAGCACAAGGCAGGACCCGGCGCTTCCCTCTAGCCTCGAGCGGGTTTGCATAGCCCTCATCGACCGTGATGAGGTGCTGCGGCAGGTGCGCCGACTCCGGAGAAGATGCGACGCCGGCGACCAACCGGGGAGGCGAGGTGGCCGGCGTGCGCAAGCCGAGAACCGTGGGGCTCCGCTCGCCGCTCGAGGGGGCGCAGCGCAGCCAGGGCCGCCAAGCCGAGGAGCCGGCGCACGCGCTCGAGCGCAGGGCCAAGGGAGGCCAATGACTTGAAGGCCGCCCCTCGACGCCAAGGTCGCGCGCCGCCGCCCCGAGGACCGGGCCGCGGGAGCGCACCTCCCGCCAAGGGGCCGAGGGCGACTCCAAAGAGAGCAAGCCGCCCCCGCCGATGCCCGGCCGCGCTAGAGCAGAGCGCGTCACGCGCGAAGCGGCGCAGGTCGCCGGAGGAGCGGAACACCGCGTTCTCCAAGGTCGAGGGTGAGCCGATAGTGCCCCGCATCGCGAGCGAACCAGAGCCGGCCCTCCAGGAGCAGGCGAGACCGCCGAGGGCCTCGAGCCGGCGGCCGAGGCCGAGCGCCGCGCTCGAGGTGGAGAGGAAGCAAGTCGAAGGTGAGCCGCCGCTTGACTCCCCCGTTTTGTTGGTTTTCTTCGTTAGGGGAATTCACACTCCTTTTTCCTCGATTTCTTTCCTTGTCTTGGTGACCTGTGCTTGCCCACCGCTCCGGGGCACGCGGCCGAGCGGCCGAGGCGCCGCAGCCTCCTACAACTCCTCCGAGCAAGAGAGCCGCAGGAGTTGCGCAACGCGGCCCTCGAGACCTACCGGTCGTGGAGGAGGGCGAAGCACAGACGGCAGCGCCCGCGCGCCGCCCGCGCGCCCTCGGCGGCCATGTCACCGAACGGATGCGCCGAGAGTTGCGTCTTGGCGTCGTAAGGCGCCCCTGAGTGGTGCGATCCCACTACGAGGTCAACTTCGAGGTGCCGGCGGAGGGTTACGCCGTCCCCGACGCGTGTTGAGGACGAGGTAGCGATGGAGCGTGTGGACGCGCTCGCCGCCGATGCCGCCGGACGCTCGCCGAAGCCTTCGAGGAGTTCCTCTTCCCGACGCTGTTGACGCCGCCGCCCCTCCCGCCTAAAGACAGCTGGGCGCTAGGCCTGTTTTTGTTTATGTATCAGTACGCTGGTCGTAAGGCCTTTGTAAATAAACAAGTTGTTTTTGACATAAACATTTGTTGATGTAAAGTGATGCCTTTTCTTTATTACGCTTTTTTGTTTCTCCTTCTTCCTAAGTAGATTCTACTTAGGGGAGTTCGATTTTCGTGGGTGGCCTGCTGGGTTGGAGGCGAGAGAGAAGGGCTGTATCCTCGCGGAGGCGTAGGCTATCTCTGGCTCGCGCGCTCCTTCCGCTAGGCTGCCTGCGCCCTGTTCGAATCGTTGCTCGGGGTCGAAGTAGAAGACAAACCTAGCGCGCGTGAGTTGTTTTGTTTTTGCGCAAAAATGGGACCATTTTGGGGGGGATGCCCCCCGCGGTAGCCCCCGAGGGTAACTTGGGTTTCAGAGGAAAGCCGAGTTGCCCTTTTCATTAGACTTATGGCGTTTACATAGTTGTCACCAACGGGGGCGTTGGTCATGCGATTTTTACAACAAAAATACTTGGAAATCCTAGCTAGGGGTAGAAGCGACGTAGCTGTTGGATGTTCCAAGCGTTGGTGAGTTCTTCACCGTCCTCGTTGGCCAGCTTGTATGTGCCGGGCTTGAGTACCTTCACCACGACGTAGGGTCCCTCCCATCGAGGCGGGGAAGTGGAGGCGCACCGTGTACCGCATGTGCTCCCCGAGGGGTGACACAAAGAGCAGGCCCGCGCCCGTCCCTGTTTTCATCACCGAGCCGTCGAAGTGGCCGCAGTCCAAAGACGGCCCGGATCCGTGGCGGCGGCAGCTCGCGTATCCGTCCATTCGGCGACAAAATCCGCCTGATCCGGGACTTGATGGCCTTGCGCGGGGCGTAGGCGAGCGTCTCGCCCATCGGGCCCACCGACCACTCTGGCGATCCCCGCCCGCCGCGTCGGGATTGTGGATGATCTCCCCCAGCGGGAAGGAGGAGACCACCGTGACGGGGTGGGCCTCGAAGTAGTGGCGCAGCTTGCGCCGCGCGAGGACCACCGCATACAGCAGCTTCTGGACTTGAGGGTAGAGCGTCTTGGTGTCAGACAAGACCTCGCTAATGTAGTAGACCGGCCGCTGGACCGGCAGGGCGTGCCCTTTCTCCGTGCGCTCCACCACGATCACAGCGCTGACCACCTGGGTGGTTGCGGCCGTGTAGAGCTGCAGAGGTTCGCCGTCCTGCGGCGGCGTGAGGACCGGGGCGTGCGTCAGGGATGCCTTCAGTTTGTCGAGCGCCTCCTGGGCCTCGGCGGTCCAGGAGAGGCGCTCGTGCTTCTTGAGGAGGCGATAGAGGGGCAGGCCCTTCTCGCCGAGCCGCGAGATGAAGCGCTCAAGGCGCAAGGCACCCCAAAGACCTTTTGCACCCCCTTGAGGTCCCGGATCGGGCCCATTCATTCGAGGGCCGTGACCTTCTCGGGGTTGGCCTCGATCCCCCGTTGGGAGACGATGTATCCCAGGAGCATGCCTCGCGGCACTCCAAAGACACACTTTTCGGGGTTTAATTTGACCCCATTGGCCCGTAGGCAGCCAAACGCAATACCAAGGTCGCCTACCAGGTCGTCCGCCTTCCTGGTTTTTACGACGATGTCATCCACGTACGCCTCGACCGTCCGTCCAATGTGGTCTCCGAAAATGTGCTGCATGCAGCGCTGGTATGTCGCACCCGCGTTTCGGAGGCCGAACGACATCGTGACGTAGCAGAACATCCCGAATGGCGTGATGAACGAAGTCGCGAGCTGGTCGGACTCCTTCATCTTTATTTGATGATACCCAGAGTAGGCATCAAGGAAGCAGAGCAGCTCACACCCAGCCGTTGAATCAACAATTTGATCAATGCGTGGCAAAGGAAAAGGAACCTTAGGACATGCTTTATTAAGACTAGTGTAGTCTATACACATCCGCCACTTCCCATTCTTTTTCTTTACAAGTACGGGGTTTGCTAGCCACGTTGGGTGGAACACCTCCTTGATGAACCCAGCCTCCAGAAGCTTCCGCAGGTCCGCTCCAATAGCCCGTCGCCGCTCCTCGTCGAAGCGGCGCAGCCGTTGTTGCACGGCGCGGGCGTGAGGCACGATGTCAAGGGAGTGCTCGGCGACCTCCCTCGGGATGCCTGGCATGTCCGAGGGGCTCCACGCGAAGATGTCGACGTTGGCGCGGAGGAAGTCGACGAGCACCACTTCCTATTTGGGATCGAGGGTGGAGCTGACCCTCAACGCCTTGCCCTCGGGGGGCAGAAGGGTCGAGGGCGACCTCCTTGGTTTGCTCCGCGGCCTCGAAGGTGCCGATGTGCTTGGCGGTGGAGTCGAGGTCTTCGTTGACCATCTTCTCCAAAGTGGTCACCAGCGCTTCATCCAGCGCCAGTGCTTCTGCGTGCTCTACGCACTCGACGTCGCAGTCGAATGCGTGCTCGATGGACGAGCCTACGGTGATGATGTCGTTCGATCCGGGCATCTTCATCTTCAAGTAGGTGTAGTTGGGGACCGCCATGAACTTGGCGTAGCAGGGCCGCCCAAGTATGGCGTGGTAGGCGCCCTTGAACCCCACCACCTCGAAGGTGAGCGTTTCCTTGCGGAAATTCTTCGCAATGACGAACCACAGCCCAGAGCGGACCGACCCGAGGGGCCGGACCCCTTGCCGGCGCGACGCCATGGAACGGCTTCGTGCCGGGCCGCGGGCCGGTCCAACCCGATCCCCATCGGGCGCGGCGTATGCGCATAGAGGATGTTGAGGCCGCCGCTCCGTCCATCAAGACCTTTGAGAACCGCGCGTTCCCAATGATCGGGTCGACCACCAGTGGGTACTGGCCCGGGTTGGGGATCCGGTTTGGATGGTCTTCCCTGCTGAAGTTGATGGCGTCTTCCGACCAGTTGAGGAAGGATGGAGGCGCCCTCTCCGCGGCGAGGACCTCGTGCCGCTCCCGCTTGCGCTGGCGGGTCGACATGTCGACAGTGGGTCCCCCAAAGATGAGGAACACGTTCTCCACGGCGGGGAAGCCGCCAGTGTCGCCATCTCCTCCGTCTTTCTTGGCCTCCGTTTCCTTCGCGGCGGCGCGGCCGTAGAACTTCTTCAGCATGTCGCATTGCTCAAGGGTGTGGTTCACTAGGGTCTTATGGTAGGGACATGGCTTTTTTAGCATGTCATCGAACACCCCCGGACCTCGAGGGGCCGGTCGAGGGCCCCGTCGAGCCGGGTCAACAGCAAGGGCCTCGGCATTACCGCCGTCGCGCCCCTGCTCGCACGCCTCGCGGCGCGCGCTTCTTTCCCCTTCTTCCCCCGCTTATCCTTGTGGTGGGGGCTCCCCGGACTTGCCGCCCTCCGCGGGCGCATCATCCGAGCGCTTGCCCTTCTTGCGCGTCGAAGATTGCCCCCACGGCCTCCTCTCCGAGGCGAAGCCGGGTGGCAATGTCGAACAACTCGTTGGAGTCCGGGCGGGCCGCGCCCCGGGCTCTCGCACGAGGTCCCGCACGTGGTGCCCTCGAGGAAGGCATGCACGATCTCGGATTGCGCCACGGCGGGGAGCTCCGTACGCCGCTTAGAGAAGCGTCGTATGAAGTCCCGCGCCGACTCGCCGGGCTTCGGGGTGCGGAGCGCGAGTCCCGGGGGGAATTCCCCGTGGCGCACGTACGTGCCCCGGAAGTTGCCCACGAACGTGCGGACTAGGTCGTCCCGGTTGTGGATCCGGGGCCGGGGGCGGTGTGCTCGAGCCATGTCCGGCCGCATCGCCGAGGTGCGAGGGCAAGTTGCGGATGATGACCTCGTCGGCGGTGGCCCGCGCCCGCCTAGCACGCCAGGGCGGTAGTTGTTGAGCCACACGCGGGGATCCGTCTCCCCGTTGTACTTGACGATGGTCGAGGGTTGGCGGAAGCGTGGGGGGAAGGCCGCCGCGCGGATCTCCCGCCGAACACACGGGTCCCGGGGGCTCCGGCGTCGGAGAGCGGTCTTCGTCGCTGTCGTAGCGTCCGCCCCGTCGAGGGTGGTAGCCCACCGCCGCTCGCGCGTCCGCCTTGCTCGTGCGCCGGCGTTGATGACGTTGCGGGCGTCGCCGTCCAGCGCCCTCGCGTGCGTCAAGGAGCCGCTCCTTGACCGGCGTGCGTCCGGGTTGGCGGTGTCGCCCCGCCGCTCACACTCGCATGGACCGAGGGTTCGCCCCCCCCCGTGTGGCCCCTGTCGTCCCGCGCATCCCCCCCGCGCGGATGCGTGACGTCGAGCTCTCGCCCGTCGGACCGGCCGCTTGCTCGATGAGAACCCTCGCACCTCGCGGTGCGAGTCCCGCGCCCCTCGGGGGGTCGAGGGTGCGGCATGGCCCGCGGCGCCGCGGCGGCAATGAGCTTCGCGGCTTGCCCGAGGAGGCGCGTTCGGGTTGTCGACATTGAAGTCGGCGTTGATGCGGTCGCGGACCTGTTTGCCCGGGCTCCGCGCGCGTTCGGCCGCGCGCGGAGGCTTCCCCCCCGCCATTGAGGCACGGAGCGCCCGCACCGTCCGTACTCCTCCGCCGCCTTAGCCTCGAGCTCGCGGCCCGGGCCGCCGCGCATCGGTGTCGGCCCCGGCGAGAGCGCTTGGCCCTGCGGCCAGGCGCGTAGCGATCGCTGGGGCAGGCGTGATCTCCCCGTCTCCGGCACCCACAACGCCGGTGGCGTTGGCCTGGTCGTTGGCGACGACGATGTAGCACTCCCGCGCGGGGTCATAGCTCCCAGTGCTGGAGTCATTGGAGCAGCCGAACCAGTAATCCGTAGCGTCGAGGAAACGTCGGAACATGACTGGGTTCGGCACGCCAGAGAAGTCCCACTCCGCGTACCCGTGGAGGTTAGCGGGTGGCGGCGCGTCAAGGGAACCCAGGGACGATTTGTCACCGGCTGAGGCGCTGGGATCCCTGGCGACGAAGACGTGACGGCCGGGGGGAACCCTGCGCATCGTGGTGTTGACGTTGTTGTTGTAGGCGTCGCGGCTCCACGCGCCCCAATGGGGAAAGCGCGGTCCCGAGACCGTGCTCGTCCCGTTGGGGGCGGCGGTTGTCGTGGTGGCGGCGCGCGCGCGCCGAGAGGCGCGCGCTCGGCCGCCGTCGCTCGGACGGGTGCCCCGGCGCGAATGCGGACCGGAGCGGCGGCGGCGTCGTGGCATCGACGGGCCCGCAACGTCCGTGCCGACAGCGTCCGTGCCGTGGTGGTGCGCGCGGCGGGGGCGGAGCGGACCCGGCCGGCGGGCGCGCGCGCGGAGCTCCTCACGGTTGGTGAGGCGCATGAGGTAGCCGTTCCCCGTGGCCTGAAAGTTCAGGCCCCCGAACCGGATTTCGAACCCGGCGAGGAGGGGGTCCGAGCTGCCCATGCAGTAACGCGTACCGTGGTACTTAGTGCGGATCACCATGGAGGGAGTTGACGGATTGACCTTAGGCGCTCGATTGCCCCATGGTGGGCGCCAACTGTCGGTGCGGAATATGGTCCCGACACTAACCAGTAGTAAGCGCCGAGGTCTATCCCTCAATGGTCGGTGCTAAGCAATAAGAGACACGGGATTTATCCTGGTTCCGGCCGAGGGGGCCGTACGTCCAGCAGTGGTGTGCTCAAGGCACTATATTGCTCAGCACCGAGGGTGCCTGTAGTGGGGCTGCTACAAGCAAGGCGGGAGAGGAAGCGTGGCTTCCAAGTCCCTCGTGTCGTGGTTGGAGGTTTGGTGTTGTGTTGCGTTGTGCGTCTATCTTTCTGTTTGTCATCCCCTGCGGCAGGGGGGTTCGTCCTCCTTTTATAGATCAAGGAGGGAGCGAATCACATGCGCGCCGCGCTATTTAGCTACGTGAAGGGGCGTGACGTGCTATGCTGTAGAGTGGGCGGCCGTCCGGACGATCCTTGCAGCGATCCGGCCATCATGGCCTATCTTGTACCCGAACAGTAGCGGCTTCGAGGGTAGAAGGGCGGTGGAGGGCTGTGATGTCTTTTGATAGGCTTGAGGGAGCCGCTGACGTCGGTCCGTACGGGGCACAATGGCAGGCAAGGCGACGTCCCGTTCCTGCACGCTCCACTGTGCTAGAGCCGTTGCTATGGCGCCCGGCGTGCGGTTCGTACGCGCGGGGGCGGCAGCCATGCCGTCAACAGTGGCAGGGATGGCGTCCCACCGGCCTAGCGCCTTCACCTAACCCTGCAAGGTCATAAGAAAGCAAGTCGAGGGTGCGGCCGGCCCCCCTTCGAGGGCTCGGCGCGTTAGCCGTACCGGAGCGGGCGGCGCGGCGTCACGGACCGGCGCCGCCATGCCGCACGTGCTTCCCACGAGGGCGGGGATGGGATCCCTCCCCGGGGAGTTGGTGCGGCGGCACGGGCGCGAGCCCCGGTGCGCATGATGGCGCCGCCCCGCCGGTGTCGGGGCATTAAATGCCGCCGTACGGGAGCGAGGGCGCACGCGTGCGGGCGCCCTCGAGCGAGGCGGACCCCATTCGAGGGGGGCGAGCCCTCGAGCGAGGCGGACCCCGTTCGAGGGGGCAGCGGGCCCTCGAGCGGGGCGGAGCCCGCTCGAGGTAAGTGTTCCCCATCGAACGGGACGGAGCCTACCCGAGGGGGGCGTGCAACCTCGAGCGAGGCGAAGCCTACTCGAGGGGATCTTCGAGAAGGCCGCCTTGGTGGGCCGTTGGGGGCCTCCGCGTCGTGGGTCATGTCCTGCATGGTTAGGCAAGGTGTGTTTGGCTTTGTTGCATGTTTTAAGCGGGGATTTCCCTATTGTTTAAGGGGACCCCTAGGGCTGTCCCCGACAGCAAGACCAAACAGAACCCCGGCGGCGGCAGCAGCAACAATGCGAACCAAGGCGGTCGCAACAACAACTACTACTACTACTCGGGTCCCAACCGCAAGCGCAAGCCAGACAACACTGTCGCGGCTATACAACGCCCAGCGAAGGAGAACTCGAAGAAGAACTCCGGCGGCTTCAAAGACCTGCTGAAGGAGAAGTGCCCGTGGCATCCAAATGGCAACCACACCACCGAGCAGTGCTACCAACTCAGGCATGCACTCAAGGATATGCCAGAGCCACCGCGCCCTCACGACAAAAAGGGCAAGAAGAAGGACGGCCACAACAACGACTTCCAGGAACCCGACAAGACCGTCAACGTCCTCTTCGGTGGACTGCCCAGCAGGCGGGAGCAGAAGGCTACCCGTAGAGAAGTCATGTCCATTGAGCCAGCGGTCCCGACCCCTCTCAGGTGGTCGGAGGTACCCATCACCTTCTCTCGCGCGGATCAATGGACCAGCTTCTCCGAACCAAGGCGCTTCCCCCTCGTCCTGAAGCCAGTGGTCGCGGGCTCCAAGCTCAACAAGGTCCTCATCGACGGTGGAAGCGGGCTCAACGTCCTTTTCACCAAGACCTTGAAGAAGATGAAGCTCGACATCACCCACATGCTCACCAAGAGCAATACGCCCTTCTACAGCATCGTCCCCGGCAACGCGGCTATCCCACTGGGCTCAGTGGTCCTGCCAGTTACCTTTGGGGAATCTCGGGACAACTACCGTACCGAGTACATCAAGTTCGAGGTCGCGGACTTCGAGACTTCCTACCATGCCATCCTCGGCAGACCGGCCATCGCAGAGTTCATGGCGGTGCCCCACTACACCTACTTGGTACTCAAGATGCCAAGCCCAGCGAGTGTACTCTCTCTCCAAGGGGACTTGAAGATCTCCCACGACTGCGACACAGAAGCCGTGGAGATCGCTTCTACGAATCAAGTACCAAACGCTATGATGGAGGTCTACGCCGCGTCGAAGAAGCTTGCTACAAGTGAACTCGACATCCCGGAGAAGTCTGACAGCGCCAACAAGCCTCAGCCACCTGAGGAGGTTCTTGTCAAGACGATCAACCTCGGAACAGGCGACCCCAGCAAGACCACCACCATCGGGGCTGGCATCGACCCCAAATAGGAAGACACGCTCATCGGCTTCCTTCGGGCTAACCGCGACATCTTCGCGTGGAAGCCAGCGGACATGCCAGGAGTGCCCAGGGAGCTGATTGAGCACTGCCTCAATGTCGATCCTAAGGCCACCCCCAAGCGACAACACCTCCGACGTTTTGCCGACGACAGACGTGACGCCATCAAGAAGGAACTCGCCAAACTACTCGTGGCTGGCTTCATCAGAGAAGTCTTCCATCCTGAGTGGCCCAACCCCGTCCTCGTCCGTAAGAAGAACTCGAACGAGTGGAGGATGTGCGTCGACTACACCGACCTCAACAAGCACTGCCCCAAGGACCCCTTCGGGCTGCCGCGGATTGATCAAGTCATCGACTCCACGGCGGGCTGCGACCTTGCTCGCTTCCTCGACTGCTACTCCGGGTACCACCAGATCGCGATCAAGGAAGAAGACCAGGAGAAGACCGCGTTCATCACCCCGTTTGGCGCATACTGCTACACGACCATGTCCTTCGGGTTGAAGAACGCCGGCGCCACCTACCAACCAGCTATCCAGGTCTGCTTCAAGAGGCAACTCAACAAGAACGTCGAAGCCTACGTGGATGACGTGGTCGTCAAGACCAGAAACTCCAGTACCCTCATCGACGACCTTGAAGAGACCTTCGCGTCTCTGCGCGAGTACCGCTGAAAGCTCAACCCGAACAAGTGCGTCTTCGGCGTACCTTCGGGCAAACTACTCGGCTTCATCATCAGCCAACGCGGCATCGAAGCCAACCCTGAGAAGATCTCCGCCATCACCAGCATGAAAGCTCCCACGAGCATCAAAGACATCCGTAAGTCGACGGGTGCATGGCGGCACCGACCGATTCATCTCGAAGCTTGGAGAACGGGGGCTCCCCTTCTTCAAACTACTCAAGCATCGGGGAGAAGTTCGTGTGGACTCCGGAGGCGGATCAAGCCCTTGCCCGGCCTCAAGGACTTCCTATCGAAGCCGCCGGGTCCTCACGGCTCCTCGCAAGGGCGAGCGCCCATCGCTCTACCTCGGCCGCGACTACTCACGTGGTCGATCGCCATCATCGTCGAGCGGCGAGGAAGACGGCCACACCTACCCGGTCCGGGGGCCGCCCGGCCTACTTCGTCGGGCGAGGTCCTATCAGAGTCCAAGGCACGCTATCAGCCCGTGCAGAAGCTCCTGTACGCAGTACTCATCACCTCGCAGAAGCTACGACACTACTTCCAGGAGTACTCGATCTCCATCGTCACCGACTACCCGCTCGGTGACATCCTACGGAACCAAGATGCTACTGGAAGAATCTCCAAGTGGGCAGTCGAGCTCGGCGCCCTCACCATCGACTTCAAGCCACGCACAGCCATCAAGTCGCAGGCGCTAGTCGACTTCATGGCGGAGTGGCGAGAGAACCAGCTACCTACTCCAACCGTGCGACCAGAGCATTGGGTGATGTACTTCGACGGCTCACTCAACCTCGAGGGCGCGGTGCGGGGGTACTCTCGATCTCTCCAATGGGCGAACAACTCAAGTACGTCCCGGATCTTCCGGAAGGTCTCAAACAACGAAGCCGAGTACGAAGCTCTCCTACACGGGCTCCGCCTCGCGGCTTCACTGGGCATCAAGCGGCTACTAGTCTACGGCGACTCCGCAGTGGTCATCAACCAAGTCAACAAGTCCTGGGACCGCAACAAGGAGAACATGGACGCCTACTGCCTAGAAGTCCGCAAGCTTGAGAACAAGTTCTACGGTCTCGAGTTCCACCACATCGTCCGCGACAACAACGTTGCAGCGGACGTTCTCTCGAAGCTTGGATCCACCCGCGCTCAAGTACCAGCGGGCGTCTTCGTTCACGAGCTTCACGCGCCATCCATCCCGGAGCCGGTGCCACCGACCGCTGTTCCAGCGCACCCACAGGCTGGACAGGAGGTCATGATGATCGACGTGGACTGGAGGCAACCCTTCATCGACTACCTCAGCGAGCAGAAGGTTCCCTCGGACAAGAACTCGGCCGAGCAGCTCATCCGCCGCGCCAAGTCCTACGTCCTCGTCGGAGACAAGATTTACAAGCGGGGCGCATCTTCCGGAGTACTCATGAAGTGCGTCCCTCGGCAAGAAGGCAAGGACATCTTGGAGGAGATCCACAAGGGCGTCGCGGCAACCACGCGTCCTCCCGCACGCCGGTCGGCCAAGGCCTTCCGGCGAGCTTTCTGCGGCCCACCGCTGCGGGCGATGTTGAAGAACTCGTCGAAGGTGCCAAGGATGCCGGTACTTCGCCAAGCGACAACACGTCCCGCCCTACAAGCTAGTCACCATACCGCCAACCCGGCCCTTCGCCTGGCCGGGGGCTCGACATGATTGGGCCACTACCAACCGCGCCGGGGTGGTTTTAACAGAGTATTGGTGGCCATTGACAAGTTCACCAAGTGGATCGAGGTCAAGCTGGTCACATGCCCCAAGGCTGACAGAGTACTCAACTTCCTGGATGAACTCGTGCATCGCTACGGACTACCCCACCGCATCATCACAGACCTGGGCTCCAACTTCAACAATCACCAGTTCTGGGAGTGCTGCGAGAACAGCCGGATCGACGTCCGATACATCTCAGTTGCCCATCCTCGGGCCAACGGACAAGTCGAGCGTGCCAACGGGATGGTGCTCGACGCTTTCAAGAAGCGGCTACATGATGCTGCTAACTCCAAAGGAGGCAAGTGGATCAAGGAACTACCCAACGGACTCTGGGGGCTACGTACTCAGCCATCCAAGCCAATGGGGCAATCCCCTTACTTCCTGGTCTACGGCTCCGAAGCAATCCTCCCTGCCGACGTCATATGGAACTCGTCAGCAGTGGAGCATTACGACGAAGGCGTCTCAGAAGACAGCAGATGAGTTGACATCGACAGCCTCGAAGAAGCTCGCTGCGCTGCCCTCGTCCAATCGGCACGGTACCCGGAGGGTATCGCGACGCTACCACGATCGCAACGTCAAGGAACGCTCCTTCAACGTTGGTGATCTCGTCCTCCGTCGTATCCAGAACACGGAAGGGCTACACAAGCTCAGCTCCCCCTGGGAAGGTCCCTTCACCGTGGCAAAGGTGACCGGGCCGGGCTCCTACCGCCTCCAGACACTTGAAGGCGAAGACATCAACAACTCGTGGAACGTCGACCAGCTCTATCGATTCTACGCCTAGTCTACACGACTACTCCGGGGTTCAAGTCTACACAACTACATCAACACCCCTCCGCCGTAAGCGGCCTCCGGGTCCTGGCTCCAGTCTGGGACTACTCCTCTCCAGGATCCAGCCCGCGCGGCTACCTACGGATCCTGGGCTGCGACGAGCGACAAAGAACTCTAGCAGCGGTCTACTAAGAGACCATGTACTCCAAGATCCAGCCTACACGGCTACTTACGGATCTCCGCCGTGAGCGGCTACTCACCCTAGCACCACTTAGCCGTAAGCGGCCTCGGGTCCGGGCAACTACTCGTAACTACGGCCCCGGCCATCCGGGTGTACTTCTTCGGTAATAAAGTTTGATCGTTCATCAACTTCTTTCTTGTCTACTCCCCTTAACGGGACTCGTCGAGTACGACTACTCGCATCCACTCCACGATGGGGCTCCGCACTCTGAGATCGCGACTACGAGTACTCATTGCTGGAATTTTCCTTTCATTAACACTTAAGCAATTCCATTACAATTGTTTTTGTACAACTTTGGCTACGAGCTAACTATTACAGGACTACTGGAGATTGAACTTATCGGCTACTTTCTCTGCAATGGGCGCCATCTGCTCCAGCAGCTCCGCGTACTGCTCATCGGTACAATTGGCGGCTACCCCGCCAGCGACTACCTCCACGGGCGCCTTCGGGAAGTAGGACTTCATGAAGGCCAAGACTTGCTTCGGGATCGACCTCGCCATATGCTTCACATAAGCTGCCAGCCGGCTGGGGGCTTCCCTAAGGCGATCCACGAGATGAGCGATCTTGGGGCCGCCCGGATGAGGCACCAAGAGCCTTGCGATCGGCAGCGCGGCTTCTTCAAGATCCTTCGAGGCTGGGCCGCGCGCCGCCTCGCAATCTTCATTCAACACGCAACAATTTGTAGCAGTTGACGAGATCGCGGTCAGAAGCAATCCGGAGCTCCATGTGCTTCTCGCACTCGAAGGCAAGTTCTTTATAGTCGAGCTCGAGTACCTGGCGGGCCTCCTGCTCCCGGTAGAAGAGGTTCTTCATATCTATCTCGGAAGTCCTCAACTGCTCCACCCGGGTCTCAAGCTCTGCAAGACAACAAGGCGCAGCGGGTCAGACTACCTCTCAACCTCCAACAACTACCCAACAAGTCAAGCAGCGTACCTTTGTTCTTGTTGCGGAGTGTCTTGTTCTTCCGCACCAAGTCGTCGCCCTTTGCCTGCAACTCCTGGATGTTATTATGGCACTTGGCAAAAGCGGCGTCGAGCTTGGACTGCATGGCGGCCGTGTGCTTCTGCAACTTCAAAAGCTGATCCTCTAGTGCCTCAGCCCGGAGCACCGCGTCACCAAAGGCTTGAAGCATGTTGGACTTCTCGCGGGACCTCTCCACGACGTCCTGCACAGACAACACATGTCACACGAGTACTCAAAAATAGAGGATTGACTACTCAGAGGCTAAGATTACTTACCTTCATCCACTGCTCAGCCTGGCGGACCGCCTCCAGGTGCCTGGCCACTGTCGCCGGGTCGACCAGATCGTCCGCGAGCAGCTCCATCCCGCCTCGACTACTCGCGGCGGCCTCCGTCATCGGCGCAGAGCGGATGGGCTCTACGTCCTGGATCTCCGGGAGCGGACAACCACCTCCAGAGCAACCTCTAGTGGCACGGTGGCCTCCTCTCCTCCGGTCGCCGCGGCGGCTTCCTCGGCGACCTCCTCCATCGGCACGTGGGCTCCCTCAGCAGCCTCCGGCGCTTGTGATGTCGACTTCTCCATGGGCACCGCTGTAGGGATGTCGCTCCCTTCGGCCTCGACGCCTGACAAGAAGACGTCAAGTGCATCAGCAACTACGACTACTCTATGGGGAAGGCTAGAACCACAGCGGAACACTTACCCTCGACCACGCTGGCCTCGGGCAACGCAGCTCCAGCAGCCGGCGCTTCGAATTCCACCTAGGGGGCAGGAGTTGACTCCTCGACGGGCAGCGCGACTTCTTCCTCCGCCACCGTCGTGGAGAGCTCATCTCCCTCCCAGGACAAGTCTGTTGATTTCCTGCAGAAGTACACAAAGCTGGTTGTCATTCAAGCTCGACTACTACACCAACTACTACTCGGGAAAAGCTCAGTACTTACAAACTTGACTGGACTATCGTCACGGCCGGGGCACCGAGGATGCTGGCAATGTCTAGCAGTCCACCCTCGGCAGGTGCCTCCTCTTGCGCCTCCGCGGTGCCGCCTCCTGCGTCGCAGCGGTGGCCGGAGCGGCCGCCCTCTGCGCTATCGCGGCCACCACCTCTTCGACGGCGGGGGGCTGCGGGTTCTGTGCTCTCTTGACGAGCAGGTGGCTGGCGCTCCAACTGCGCTATGAGCTCCTCGACAGTGGGGGCTGGACTACGACTCCCAGCGGGCTCCCCCACTGTGTCCCACTCGCCTTCGTCGCCCTCCTCGACGGGCTCCGTCGGCGGCACCTCCTGCATACAAGGAAGACTAGTCATCAGCAACTGAACTCGCACGACAGGTACTCGACTACACTAGTCAAGACATCTTACCTCTTGAGGCGTGGTCTCTGAGACCCTCATCTTCTTCGTCACCCGCTTGCGGGCGGGGTTGAGGTACATGAGGCAAGCCGGTGAGGACCATGTGTGGTTTCGAGGACCGGTGGATGGTCGCTTCCTTGTGTGATGAGTGATTGACAACGTTGTGTGGACTGATTCTTGGCTAAGTATTGCAGGTGAAGGTTGCGGCTTGACTCGTGTTGGTGCAGGTGAAGAACAAGCGCGAAAGGTCGTCGCCTGTGAGGCCTCCAGGTGTGGAGAAGACAAGTAGGCTTCGTTCGAGGGACCCGGTGGCCAGCGGGGGTCAAGTGCGGGCCGCATGGTGGCATGAACGACAAGATGAAGTCGTGGACGGTTTCTTGGTTGAGCCTCAAAACCAAGGTCGGCCGGGACTACGTGGGAGCCAAGTAATGAGTGGAGATTGGCGGAGGCTACACCGAGTTCGCGGGGGTTTCGGTGGTTCACCGGGGAAAACCACCGGGTTCCTTGGTTGATCCACAAAGCCAAGACCGGAGAACCGAAGACGGAGGTGCGGCGGCACCGAGCCGGTCCCGGCCGGGTGGGTCCGACCGGCCCGGCGGTGAGGAGCACGGTCGGCCGTGTGCGGCGACGCGGTCGGAATCTTCGAAGCGGAGGACACGTGTCGGGATCGCATGGCTTGCGTGGAGGCTACGCAGGGTGCGGTCGCCGGGCATCCGTCCGATGGTGAAGACGCAGATTTTGCCGGGTGTCGGTTGGATAGGAAGTCCACTTCTGGGACTTGCCAGTTTTTGGGTTCTTCTTTGGTGTCTTGGTCTTCCCGTAAGCAGTCGAGTGTTGCTCAATCCACGACCGAAGCCGAGTATGTTGCCGCTGCTAGTTGTTGCTTTCAGCTCCTTTGGATCACCTACACCATGAGTGACTTTGGTGAGGAGTATACCCATGTCCCACTTCAATGTGATAGCACCAGTGCCATAAGCGTTGCAAAGAACCCAGTGCTCCATTCCAAAACCAAGCACATAGAAGTGAGGTACCATTTTCTGAGAGACAATGTCGAGAAAGGAAAGATAGCTTTGATCCATGTACCCACACATGACCAACTAGCCGATATTTTCACCAAACCCCTAGATCAAGCCACTTTCACTCGTTTGCGGGGGGAACTTGGTGTGTGTTTGATTTCTTGAGTTGGGTGTGTGGGAGCTCTCTTTTGCCGGTGGTGTCGAGCCCGTTTTGCCTCCCCTCGAGGAGCCGGTTTGTAGCATATGTATAGCTTTTCTTTGTGCATTTTTGCATTTGGCATGGCATATGTAACATGATGTATAGGCATCCTTGTATCTTAGATTGCATGCATTTTGTATCATATGCATTGGTTAGGAAAAGCTTCTCTCATATACATTGTTCACCATGGAATGAGATATATGTCTTTGTGAGCTTGTTTGGTATGCTACGGTTAGTTTGGCTTAGCTCTTGATGATCTTGATGAATAATCCATGGTTGATAGATATGCTTTTGAAAAATGTCACATGTATGCTCTCTCATGTGTAAATGCCTTTACATGCTCTTGACATGTTTTTGTGGCCTTGCTATGCTTAATTTGTGGTTGGATAGCTAGTTTATTGATCATATGGGGCCAAAGGCTCATTTGCCATCATGAATGTTTAGCCCTCTTGATTTATCTTGTGGAGGAGCATAAGTTCCTTTTTGTCGCAAAGACATTTCATGTACCATTTACAAATCTGAAAATGAAATGAAAAATGCTTGGAAAATATGTTCCCATGTCATATGTGCTGAATTTAATTTGCTTTGGATGCTAAACCGTTGCATGATGCCTACCAATGAGAAGTCTCATACATAGAAGTAGGCACATGGCTCGGTAGCTTTGACATGACATGAGGTGCTTGTGGGTGTTTGTGATGGTCTTATGATTAGAATGGCTGTCCTAGCATGAAGTTTGTGTGGCTTTGCCATTTTGATATGCTTTGATCATGTTTAGGACTTTGCTCATGAGAGGCAAGTTTTCGCAAAATTGCCAAAATCCATCTTAGCTTCGTCCAATGGTTGTGAAACTTGGTGATCATGTAGTTGAGATCGATACGAAGCCGTAGAGTATCTAACTTGCTCATTTGGACATGTGTAGCATTCTTTGTTGAATTTTGTCTATTTGAGAAGCTCTAGGTTGAAAGTTTTGCATTTTTGGCTTGATTCATGCATTGCCAACAAGGGGGAGAAGTTTGAGCTTGAAATGGCTTCTTTGGACGTGTTTGGAAGGTTTTCGGGTGGTTTCGAGCCATTTCGGGCTCTCCGTTGTGCACCGGTCGACCGGTCGGGGTCACCGTCCGACCGGTGTGAGGCTGGTTTCTGTACACATGTTGCACACCGGTCTGACCGGTGGTGTTGACCGGTCTGACCGGTTAGGGCTGTTTTTGTTGCAGCTGCCCTGTTTCAAGTGGTGTCTTGCATGCATTCGTCCAGGGGGAGTTGCATTGGTTCAGGGGGAGCTTGCATGCGTGCAGGGGAGCTTTTTGTGGTTTTCGAGCTTTGTTTCAGTAGTTTGTGTTCTTTGCTTGAGCCTTGCTTTGTCTCGGATGTGTCGAGCCGTTGCCCTTGCCTAAGGGGTCCGAGACTTGTCTTCTTCAAGTGATCTTGCTCTTTGCCTTTGTTTGGCTTTCGATCGCTTGTTGGAGTTTCTTTTTGTTCGTTTCTTTTTCTTTTCTTTTCTCTCCTGTTACTTTCGTGTGGGTGTTGTCAATGCACTCATCAAGGGGGAGATTGAGGACCATGTGTGGTTTCGAGGACCGGTGGATGGTCGCTTCCTTGTGTGATGAGTGATTGACAACGTTGTGTGGACTGATTCTTGGCTAAGTATTGCAGGTGCAGGTTGCGGCTTGACTCGTGTTGGTGCGGGTGAAGAACAAGCGCGAAAGGTCGTCGCGGTGAGGCCTCCGGGGTGTGGAGAAGACAAGTAGGCTTCGTTCGAGGGACCCGGTGGCCGGCGGGGGGTCAAGTGCGGGCCGCATGGTGGCATGAACAAGCAAGATGAAGTCGTGGACGGTTTCTTGGTTGAGCCTCAAAACCAAGGTCGAGCCGGGACTACGTGGGAGCCAAGTCATGAGTGGAGATTGGCGGAGGCTACACCGAGTTCGCGGGGTTTCCGGTGGTTCACCAGAAAACCACCGGGTTCCTTGGTTGATCCACAAAGCCAAGACCGGAGAACCGAAGACGGAGGTGCGGCGGCACGACGGCCGGTCCGACCGGTGGGTCCGGCCGGTGGGTCCGACCGGTCGGCCGGTGAGGACCCGTCCCGCCGGGTGAGGAGCACCGGTCGGCCCGTGTGCGACGACGCGATCCGGAATCTTCGAAGCGGAGGACACGCGTCGGGATCGCATGGCTTGCGTCGAGGCTACGCGAGGTGCGGTCGCGGGCATCCGTCCGATCTTTGAAGACATCAAGAATTCCAAATCCGCCCTTGAGGGGCTTGTATCCCTAGTTAGTAGAGAAGGGCATTTTAGACATTCGGTTGCCTCCATATAACCCAAGAGGTGAGAGGATGGCGCCAACTCTTGGAACCCTAGCTCATTAGTTTTCCTATTTTCCACCTATTTTCTCTAGGTTTTCCTTAGGACTAGCAAGAGAGCTTCACGGAGAGATCTTGTAGAGAGGGATGGATGATCGGGCGGCTTGCTAGACCTTGTACGAACCTTTGTTTCATGTATAGATGATTCGGTGTGGTTCCTCAAGGTTTGGATGTGTTTTCCCTGGTTGTTCTTGGTGGTGATTTTCGGAGCCCTCTCTTCGTGATTTCTTTGGGGTGTTTTCGGGGCTTTTCTCTTGGGGATTTGATGGGGGAAATTTGTGGGAACCCTTCGTGGTTCTTTGGGCTGTGATTCCCCTCCCAAATCCGTGAGTAAAAGTGCTCGATTTTGGGGTTTTCTTGAGTTCTTGGGTTGGTAGTGCTTTCGGCGGGATTTCTTCGATTCCTCCTTTTTGGACGAGATTTGGTGGGATTAAACTTGGCCATGGACTCCTCATGAGGTGTTCCTGATATCCCCAAAGTCTTGTTCAAGTCCGTGGAGCGATTCGGGAGATCGAGATTTGGATTTGGGGGAGTTGACCCGCGGGTCTTTGTTCATCCCGAGCCGCCCGTGCTACACCGGTCGGACGGGTGCTCTTGGCCGGTCCGGACCGGTGCGAGCCCTGTTGGGTTTTTGCTTGGGTGAACGTCTTGGTGTGTTCGTTGTTGTCCCGTGTTGCTTCTTTGTTTCGAGTTTGGGTCCGTTTGGTGGTCGGTTGGCTTTGTTTGGTGCCTTGGGGGCTTTCGGGCTGCCATCGGTCCGACCGGTGTGTCTCACCGGTCCGGCCGGTGTAGAGCCACTTAATGAAAGTTGCTCGGTTTCACCGGCGAGGGACCGGTCCGGCCGGTGGTGCTCCCGTCCGACCGGTGTGGGTCTGTAGACTCGGGGTTTGTTTTTCCGCTGCGTTCTCGAGTCGGAAGGCTGTGTGTGTTGGTTCCTAGGTCCAGTGGCACTCCAGTGGCTACGTGGGCTTGGCCAACTTGGGTAGTGAGTCGGAGACGTGTGTTGCAAGCCGTGTTCGTCTTGTTGGAGTTTTAATCTCCTTCGAGAAGAATTTTTATCGGCTCCCATTCACTCCCCCCCTCTCTGGTTCGCCGTATCGGTCCTTCAAGTGGTATCAAAGCCGGTTCGGGTCTTTGTTGACTCTAACCAGTCTAAGATCCAAGGATGGCGTACCGGGAACGGGGGTTCGGGTCCTCCACACTTCGATGGCAAGAACTACCAGATGTGGAGCAAGTGGATGGGTGCGTTCCTCCGCGGAAAGGGTCAGCTGCTTTGGGATGTCACGGTGGACACAGGATATGTCCAGCCGATGGATTTCCTTGCTCCAGGGTCGAGGGACAGATTCGACGCCAACAATAAGGCGGTCGACTACTTGTTTCGTGCTTTGTGTCACCTGAGTTCGATCGGGTGCACACCGAGCACTTGGCTTGTAGGATTTGGGCGGTGTTGAAGGAGGCTCATGTTGGGAACGCCCAGGTTCAGGCACGGTTGTATGCGACCTACTGGAGAGAGTACGAGAACTTCACTCATCTCCCCGGTGAGTCCATCGATGCCTTGTTTCAGAGGTTCACGGTGGTGGTGAACAACATGAGGGCCAATGTGGACGTGCTCCCGTACGATGATCATGATAGAGCGGTCAAGCTCTTACACTCTTTGGATCGTACGATATGGGGCGGAAAGTTCGAGGCCATAGTCGAGTCGGAGAGGTATGATACTGCGACGGTGAATGAGTCGTTCTCAAAGCTCAAGTCGGCTCGGGTGGATAGGGGCATGAGCGCCAAGCTCGAGGGACCGATCGATTCCCATAGTCTTGCCCTCGTTGGTGGTTCCAAAGGAAAGACTAACTTTAACCCATCCACCGGGATGTTCTCATTTTCCTCTTTGATGTCTATGCCGGATGAGGAGTTTGATGACCTTGGAGAGGACGAGGGCGGCGCCGTTGACGAGGCGGTTCGAGAGGCCGCACGAGAACCGCGTTAACATGAGGAGGAACACGAGGACTTGCTTCCGGTGCGGCAAGCGGGACACTTCGTCGCCGACCGGCCCGAGAAGGCCGAGAACAAGGACGGCTACAAGCACAAGCCGAGGATGAACGATGGCAAGTACCGTTCGAGGCGCGACCACAAGAGCAAGCACAAGAACAAGTACAAGGACGAGCGACGATCGAGGAAGAAGGAGGGCCGAGGCAAGGCCCGAGCGATGGTTGGAGCGAGCGACGTCAACTCCGGTTCGCGTACTCCACCTCGAGCTCGAGCGGCGGCGAAGACGAGGGAGATCGCCGCAAGAACAAGAAGTCGTCCAAGAACCCGAGCGGGGGTGAGCCCCGCCGCGAGAGATGGCTTCGCACCATGGCGTTGAGCTCGGCGGAAGAAGAAGAGCACACAGAGCGACTCGGGCTCTGAGTCCGACGACGAGGTGCGTGATGAACTTCCCTTCTTGCGCCAGGAGAATGAGAGGCTTGGCTCTTTGCTAGATAGCCGTGATGACATGCTTAGAGAGGCCAAGAAAATGAGGAAAGAGCTTAGGGATTCACTCGAGGATGCTAGGACTAGAGTGGCTGAGCTAGAGACACAGGTGCTTGATAGCAAGCTTGAGATTGATTCGCTTAAGGCTAGCCCTGTTGTTTCTGATGAGAATGATTGTGCTGATTGCTCCATATTTCTTGCTGATCTTGCTTTGTTTAAGGAGAAGCATGCCTCCAAGTGTGAGGAACTAGATGTGCTTAGGGTTGAAGTGGGCCGAGCTTAAGTCCGGACCTACTTTGCTAGGTGCTTGCACTTCTTGCCCCGTTTTGCATGCTAAGATTGATGAGATGCATGCTTACACTAGTTCGCTCGAGGCTAAATTGAAGGAACCCATGCCTACATCTTGCTCTACCGTGAAATGCATGCATTGAAAAATTTGGAGCTTGCACATTATGTTGATCGTTTGCAGGATGAGAATGATGATTTGAGGAAGTTGATGGGTTGGTTGTCCGGTCATGAGCCTCAGTTGAGGATGATGATCGAGGCCTTTAAGAGGCAAGATGGTGAGGGGCTTGGGGCAAACAAGGTTGATGAGGGAAGTGGAGAGAATATCCCAGAGCCACCAAAAACCCACCACAAAAATGATTTCCCACCAAAACCTAACCATCTAAGGAACCGTCTAGACACAACTCCAGCTCCACCCGTGTTTCCTACACCCACAAATGATCTACAAAAGCCTATCAAGTTTGTGAGCACTTCGGGGAAAGTGTTCTTTGGGAAGGAGAGTGAGAAGGCTAGTGGTGAGAAACCGGTGGAGGGTTTGAGTGGAGAGAAACCAAGTGAGCGTACCGCATCCCAAGCCAAAGCCTAAGCTTGTGAGGTTCCATTGTGGCTATTGTGGGAGAGATGGCCATAAGGAGGAGTTTTGCTTCAAGAGGAAGCGAGAGGAGAAAATGAAGAAGGAGTGGGCTAACAAGGACAAGTACCACCCTTCCGATGGTGTACTTGAGCCTCGTATGCAGATGCCCAGGGGCAAGGCAATTGTGAGGACGAGTTCGGGCTTGGGGAGAGAAGAAGGCCTGCGAGGTGGTGCCGTTGTCCGAGTCACACCGGTCGGACCGGTGTGGGGCACCTGGGTCGACCGATGCGGGCGGGACGGACGGATGTTTGGGTTTCGAGCTCGTACGGTGCGAGGGTTGTTTCGGTGGTCGTGGTTACGGTGGTTGGGCCGGAAAGGGTGCGGGTGGTCGGTTGCTAGGCGTTCTCCTCCTCGTGCTCAATACGGGGATTGGAGGAGTCGTGGCGTTGAGTTGGAGAGGAAGGACGTTCCACGGGCTTTCTTGCGTGGTTTTGGTCCTCCTCCGGGCGAGAGAGGGGTGGTTCCCTCAGGGTGGTTACCGTGGTGGTGTTCGTGGAGGTAGCTTTGGTAGGAGAGATGCTTTGGTTGGTGCTAACCCCACTTTTGAGCAAATGGCTCGGCACTTGGTTTTCCTCTTTTGGTACTAACCCCGGTCTTTGAGTCGTTTGTTCGCTCACGTGCTTATTTTTGATTTTCGGTGGGAGACTTGAAGAACATTTGGTTGATTGACTCCGGTTGCTCGAGGCATATGACCGGAGACGGGGGGGTGGTTCTCAAGTCTCGTCCCGGTGGTGACGAAGAGGTACATCACCTTTGGGGACAATGGGCGTGGGCGTGTGCTTTCGAAGGTGAGATAAAAGTGAGTGACAAGATCACTGCGAGGCGTGTTGCTCTTGTTCAATCGGCGGGGTACAATTTGCTTTCGTGTCCCGGTTGTTGGATGAGGGCTTTGAGGTGTTGTTTCGGCTGGTGGTTCTCGGATTGTGGACTCTCGAGGGGACCTTGTTTGTATGGTCGTTCCCGAGGGTCGGGTGTTTCGTCTTTGATTTTTCTCGGTCTTCGGGTGTGGAGCGTTGTTTCTTGGTCGGTTCTTCGAGTGAGTTGTGGAAGTGGCATAGGAAGTTGGGTCACTTGAGCTTTAACCTTTTGTCTCGCTTGAGTAAACTCAATTTGGTCCGAGGATTGCCACGGTTGAGGCTTGAGAAAGAGTTGGTTTGTGCTCCGTGTAGGCATGCCAAGATGGTGGCCTCTTCTCACCCGCCTCTTACCGATGTGATGACTGAGCGTCCATGCGAGCTGCTCCATATGGACCTTGTTGGCCCAGCTCGTGTGCGATCTGCGGGTGGGAAGTGGTATGTCCTTGTTGTGGTGGACGACTATTCTCGGTATGCTTGGGTGTTCTTTCTGGAGGATAAGGGGGAGACGTTTGGTTTTGTTCGAGATCTAGTCTTGAGGTTGAGGAACGAGAGGCACGGTGATGCCATACGAGCTATCCGTAGTGATAATGGCTCGGAATTCAGGAACTCTCGTTTTGAAACCTTTTGCCATGACTTGGGTCTTGAGCACCAGTTTTCAAGTCCGTATACGCCTCTCCAGAATAGTGTTGTGGAAAGGAAGAACAGGACCTTGTGCGAGATGGCTCGGACGATGCTTGATGAGCATAGGACTCCGAGGAGGTATTGGGCTGAGGCGGTGAATACCGCATGCTATGTGTCGAACAGGATATACCTTAGAGTGCACAAGAAGAAGACATGTTATGAGTTGATGCATGGCCGCACACCCAAGGTGAGTCACTTCCATGTCTTTGGTTGCAAGTGTTTCATTCTGAAGAAAGGCAGGAAGTTGGATAAGTTTGAGGCTAGTTCTGTCGATGGCATTTTCTTTGGTTATGCATCTCATTCTAGAGCATATCGTGTGCTCAATCTTGAAACTAACCAAATCGTGGAGACTTGCGAGGTAACCTTCGATGAGACAGAGCCACGTAGTCAGCTTGTCTTTGAGTGTGCAGGTGATGATGAGCTTGGCGAGGAGATCTTTCAGGAGGAGGAGCATGAACATGGTAATGATGAAGATGGCGGTGTGGTGCCCCCGGCTGAACATGTACCCACTATTTCGACTACGATGATGGATGGACCCTCTGCTACACCTACGACGACAAATCAAGATCGAGGAGAAGCTGATGTTGAGGGGGAGGTAGCTTCGAGGCGAGAACCTCCCCGGCGAGTTCAAGTGGATCACCCAGCTTCGAGGATCATCGGCGACATGAATGAACGCACTACACAGTCGAGGGTTCGAAACAATTCCCATTTTGCTCATGCTGCGTTTGTTGCTTCTTTTGAGCCCAAAGACATTGGACACGCACTATCGGATCACAATTGGGTTAATTCGATGCATGAGGAGTTGGAGAACTTTGAGAGGAATCAGGTGTGGGAGTTGGTTGACCCTCCCCCAGGGTGTAAACCGATTGGTACAATGTGGGTGTGGAAGAACAAAGAGGGAGAGAAAGGTGAGGTTGTGAGGAACAAGTCGAGACTTGTTGCTCAAGGGTTCAGTCAGAAGGAGGGGATCGACTACGAGGAGACCTTTGCTCCCGTAGCCCGTTTGGAGGCGATTAGGATTCTTCTAGCCTTTTCTGTGGCTAAAGGGTTCAAGTTGCACCAAATGGATGTGAAGAGTGCTTTTTCGAATGGAGTGTTGGAGGAAGAAGTGTATGTGAGGCGGCCTCGGGGTTTGAGAGTGAGAAGTACCCCCACCGGGTGTACAAGTTGAGGAAGGCGCGTATGGGTTGAAGCGGGCGCCTAGAGCTTGGTATGGCGAGGTTGAGGGGGTTCCTGTTTGAGAGAGGTTTTGAGATGGGGAAGGTCGATCGGACCTTGTTTTTGCCGAGGGCGAGGGCGGAGATATCCGATTGTGCGGGTGTACGTGGATGATATTGTCTTTGGTGGCTCGTCTAACTCTCTTGTTGCAAGGTTTGCAGATGATATGAGCAGGGAGTTCGAGATGAGCATGATGGGTGAGTTGCAGTTCTTCCTCGGGCTACAAATTAAGCAATCAAAGGAAGGAACATTTGTGCACCAGGCTAAGTACACCAAGGACATTGTGAGGAAGTTTAAGATGGAGGACTCCAAGGCTATGACGACGCCGATGAGCACGACTACAGCTCTTGATGCGGACGAGGAAGGTGAACACGTGGACCAGAAGGAGTGCGGGAGCATGATCGAGTCACTCCTCAACTTGACGGCGACGAGGCCGGACATACGGTTCTCGGTGTGTCCGTGCGCTCGTTTTCAAGCGTCTCCGAGGACTTCGCATCGGCAAGCGGTGAAGAGAATTTTCGGGTACTTGCGTCACACTCCCGACTTCGGCCTTTGGTACTCCGCGTCCTCTTCTTTGGCGCTTCATGGTTTTTCGGACGCGGATTTTGCGGTGTCGGTTGGATAGGAAGTCCACTTCGGGACTTGCCGCTTTTTGGGTTCTTCTTTGGTGTCTTGGTCTTCCCGTAAGCGGTCGAGTGTTGCTCAATCCACGACCGAAGCCGAGTATGTTGCCGTCGCTAGTTGTTGCTTTCGGCTCCTTTGGATCACCTACACCATGAGTGACTTTGGTGAGGAGTATACCCATGTCCCACTTCAATGTGATAGCACCGGTGCCATAAGCGTTGCAAAGAACCCGGTGCTCCATTCCAAAACCAAGCACATAGAAGTGAGGTACCATTTTTCGAGAGACAATGTCGAGAAAGGAAAGATAGCTTTGATCCATGTACCCACACATGACCAACTAGCCGATATTTTCACCAAACCCCTAGATCAAGCCACTTTCACTCGTTTGCGGGGGGAACTTGGTGTGTGTTTGATTTCTTGAGTTGGGTGTGTGGGAGCTCTCTTTTGCCGGTGGTGTCGAGCCCGTTTTGCCTCCCCTCGAGGAGCCGGTTTGTAGCATATGTATAGCTTTTCTTTGTGCATTTTTGCATTTGGCATGGCATATGTAACATGATGTATAGGCATCCTTGTATCTTAGATTGCATGCATTTTGTATCATATGCATTGGTTAGGAAAAGCTTCTCTCATATACATTGTTCACCATGGAATGAGATATATGTCTTTGTGAGCTTGTTTGGTATGCTACGGTTAGTTTGGCTTAGCTCTTGATGATCTTGATGAATAATCCATGGTTGATAGATATGCTTTTGAAAAATGTCACATGTATGCTCTCTCATGTGTAAATGCCTTTACATGCTCTTGACATGTTTTTGTGGCCTTGCTATGCTTAATTTGTGGTTGGATAGCTAGTTTATTGATCATATGGGGCCAAAGGCTCATTTGCCATCATGAATGTTTAGCCCTCTTGATTTATCTTGTGGAGGAGCATAAGTTCCTTTTTGTCGCAAAGACATTTCATGTACCATTTACAAATCTGAAAATGAAATGAAAAATGCTTGGAAAATATGTTCCCATGTCATATGTGTTGATTTTAATTTGCTTTGGGTGCTAAACCGTTGCATGATGCCTACCAATGAGAAGTCTCATACATAGAAGTAGGCACATGGCTCGGTAGCTTTGACATGACATGAGGTGCTTGTGGGTGTTTGTGATGGTCTTATGATTAGAATGGCTGTCCTAGCATGAAGTTTGTGTGGCTTTGCCATTTTGATATGCTTTGATCATGTTTAGGACTTTGCTCATGAGAGGCAAGTTTTCGCAAAATTGCCAAAATCCATCTTAGCTTCGTCCAATGGTTGTGAAACTTGGTGATCATGTAGTTGAGATCGATACGAAGCCGTAGAGTATCTAACTTGCTCATTTGGACATGTGTAGCATTCTTTGTTGAATTTTGTCTATTTGAGAAGCTCTAGGTTGAAAGTTTTGCATTTTTGGCTTGATTCATGCATTGCCAACAAGGGGGAGAAGTTTGAGCTTGAAATGGCTTCTTTGGACGTGTTTGGAAGGTTTTCGAGTGGTTTCGAGCCATTTAGGGCTCGTTGTGCACCGGTCGACCGGTCGGGGTCACCGTCCGACCGGTGTGAGTCTTGGTTCGTACACATGTTGCACACCGGTCTGACCGGTGGTGTTGACCGGTCTGACCGGTCAGGGCTGTTTTTGTTGCAGCTGCCCTGTTTCAAGTGGTGTCTTGCATGCATTCGTCCAGGGGGAGTTGCATTGGTTCAGGGGGAGCTTGCATGCGTGCAGGGGGAGCTTTTTGTGGTTTTCGAGCTTTGTTTCGGTGGTTTGTGTTCTTTGCTTGAGCCTTGCTTTGTCTCGGATGTGTCGAGCCGTTGCCCTTGCCTAAGGGGTCCGAGACTTGTCTTCTTCAAGTGATCTTGCTCTTTGCCTTTGTTTGGCTTTCGATCGCTTGTTGGAGTTTCTTTTTGTTCGTTTCTTTCTCTTTTCTTTTCTCTCCTGTTACTTTCGTGTGGGTGTTGTCAATGCACTCATCAAGGGGGAGATTAAGGACCATGTGTGGTTTCGAGGACCGGTGGATGGTCGCTTCCTTGTGTGATGAGTGATTGACAACGTTGTGTGGACTGATTCTTGGCTAAGTATTGCAGGTGCAGGTTGCGGCTTGACTCGTGTTGGTGCAGGCGAAGAACAAGCGCGAAAGGTCGTCGCCGGTGAGGCCTCCAGGTGTGGAGAAGACAAGTAGGCTTCGTTCGAGGGACCGGTGGCCGGCGGGGGTCAAGTGCGGGCCGCATGGTGGCATGAACAGCAAGATGAAGTCGTGGACGGTTTCTTTGTTGAGCCTCCAAACCAAGGTCGAGCCGGGACTACGTGGGAGCCAAGTCATGAGTGGAGATTGGCGGAGGCTACACCGAGTTCGCGGGGTTTCCGGTGGTTCACCAGAAAACCACTGGGTTCCTTGGTTGATCCACAAAGCCAAGACCGGAGAACCGAAGACGGAGGTGCAAGGCGGCACCGGACGCGGCCTCGCCGGTGAGGACCGGTCGGCCCGGTGAGGAGGACCGGTCGGCCGGTGTGCGACGACGCGGTCCGGAATCTTCGAAGCGGAGGACACGCGTCGGGATCGCATGGCTTGCGTCGAGGCTACGCGGGGTGCGGTCGCCGGCATCCGTCCGATGGTGAAGACATCAAGAATTCCAAATCCGCCCTTGAGGGGCTTGTATCCCTAGTTAGTAGAGAAGGGCAGTTTAGACATTCGGTTGCCTCCATATAACCCAAGAGGTGAGAGTATGGCGGCCAACTCTTGGAACCCTAGCTCATTAGTTTTCCTATTTTCCACCTATTTTCTCTAGGTTTTCCTTAGGACTAGCAAGAGAGCTTCACGGAGAGATCTTGTAGAGAGGGATGGATGATCGGGCGGCTTGCTAGACCTTGTACGAACCTTTGTTTCATGTATAGATGATTCGGCGTGGTTCCTCAAGGTTTGGATGTGTTTTCCCTGGTTGTTCTTGGTGGTGATTTTCGGAGCCCTCTCTTCGTGATTTCTTTGGGGTGTTTTCGGGGCTTTTCTCTTGGGGATTTGATGGGGGAAATTTGTGGGAACCCTTCGTGGTTCTTTGGGCTGTGATTCCCCTCCCAAATCCGTGAGTAAAAGTGCTCGATTTTGGGGTTTTCTTGAGTTCTTGGGTTGGTAGTGCTTTCGGCGGGATTTCTTCGATTCCTCCTTTTTGGACGAGATTTGGTGGGATTAAACTTGGCCATGGACTCCTCATGAGGTGTTTCTGATATCCCCAAAGTCTTGTTCAAGTCCGTGGAGCGATTCGGGAGATCGAGATTTGGATTTGGGGGGAGTTGACCGCGGGTCTTTGTTCATCCCGAGTCGCCGAGCTACACCGTCCCCGGCCGGGTGCTCTTGACCGGTCTGACCGGTGCGAGCCCTGTTGGGTTTTTGCTCGGGTGAACGTCTTGGTGTGTTCGTTGTTGTCCCGTGTTGCCGCTCGTTTCGAGTTTGGGTCCGTTTGGTGGCTCGGTTGGCTTTGTTTGGTGCCTTGGGGGCTTTCGGTCGCCATCGGTCCGACCGGTGTGTCTCACCGGTCTGACCGGTGTAGAGCCACTTAGTGAAAGTTGCTCAGTTTCACCAGCAGGGACCGGTCTGACCGGTGGTGCTCACCGGTCCGACCGGTGTGGGTCGTAGACTCGGGGTTTGTTTTTCCGCCGCGTTCTCGAGTCGGAAAGGGCGTGTGTGTTGGTTCCTAGGTCCAGTGGCACTCCAGTGGCTACGTGGGCTTGGCCAACTTGGGTAGTGAGTCGGAGACGTGTGTTGCAAGCCGTGTTCGTCTTGTTGGAGTTTTCATCTCCTTCGAGAAGAATTTTTATCGGCTCCCATTCACTCCCCCCCTCTCTGGTTCGCCGTATCGGTCCTTCAGCCGGGACGGCTAAACCTCGACCGCAGCTGGAAGCGGTCTTGTAGCGTCTCCTCGTCGTCGTTGTCGTCGTCGTCGGACGTGTCTTCTACGATGACAGTGTCATCTCCTTCGCCGACTTCTCGCCGCTCCTTGGCTTTGGCTTTCCCTTCCTTCGGGATCTCGATTCCCTGAGGGGGTGGCTGCGGCTCGGAGACGAACCTCTTCAAGTCGTCCTGCAAGATGCAAGACATCAGCGCGACTACTTACAAGCAATGACTACTCGACTAGGGCTACGGCTACTTACCTCCTTTGGCGGGCGGGCGGCAGAGTACTCCTGGACGGGGCACGCCGTGTACGGCGGCATGTCCTTGAAGATGCGAGTCAGCCTCTCGATGACGTCGTCGTCGTCCATCTCGCCTCCGGGCATCCGCGACGTGTCGTCGTCGCCGGTGTACTCGAAGCCTAGGGTGCCGCGGGCCATCAGCGGCTGCACCCTCCGCTTCATGAAACTGAAGGCCACGTGCTCGGCCCTCAGTCCAGCTTCTCTGAGCACCTTGATGCACGCCAGCAGCTCGGGGAGCTGGATCCCCTCCTGCATCGTGGGCTCCGTGTTCCACCGGGCCCCGGTGCAGGGGCGCTCCCCGCTCGGCTTCGGCAGGCCGGGGTGGTGGTTCGTGACGTAGAACCACCTCGCATTCCAATCGGCGTTGGAGTCGATGAGCTTGTACGCGAGGTACTGCTCGGCGGCGTCCTCCCGCATCTGGATGCCGGCTCCACCTACTACTCGAGGATTGCTGGCGCTCGGCTGTGGCTTCACCCGGAAGAATTTCCGGAACAGGATCCAGTGCGGCTTGATCCCCAGGAATGCTTCACAAAAATGGACGAAGACTGCGGTATGGAAAATGTCGTTAGGGTTGAGATTGAGGTACTCAACTCCGTAGTACCTGAGGAGGCCTTTGAAGAAGTCACTGGCCGGAAGCGCGAGTCCGCGCTCCGTGAAGCGCGCGAACATCGGGATCTCGTCTTCAGCTTTCTCCATTGGGTACGGATCTCCGGCGGCGGCTCTCCACATATCCACCTCCTTCTCCCGGATAAATCCGCTGTTGAGAAGGGCCAACAAATCCTCGGTCTTCACCTTCGACTTTTCCACTCGCGTCTTGGATCTGGCCGCGGTGGAGACATTGGCGGCGCTGCCCCCGTGGCAGCCGCGGCGGCCTCGTCACGTCCCCTCTTCTTCCCGGCGACTTTCGCAGACATGGACGGTGAGGCTTCATTCTCCAAGTACACGGCGTCTTCACGCGCATCCGCTCGGGGGCTACTCTGGAAGCTCTGGGTGGCGGCGCGCTTGGATCTATTGCGGCGGCGGCGTGCGCTGGAAGTGGATCTGCCTCAGATCGATTCGAAATGGCTACAACAGCGATGGGTGAAAAACCCTAAGGGTTTTGGCTTCTATTTATAAGTCAAACCGGCCCTCCAACGGCCAGATGGATAAGTCCGCGCTCGGCTGACTCAGCGGCCGCGCGTGACTCTTCGCATTCTACTAGTCGACGCGCCTCACCTCGGGGGCTCGGCTACTTCTACTCGACTACCTGGGAAGCGACAAGACTCAGGAGCATCTCAGGACACATTCTTCAAGATGACCCTTCAATTCGAGAGGAAGTACTCGACTCAAGGCTCGGGGGCTCCGTGCCATGTGTCCTTCGGTTTTTTCTCTCCGGATTTTTCGGGATTTTCTTGCCAAGACTTCAGATGGACCCTCAGCCAGAGCCTACGACTCAACCTAAGGCTCGGGGGCTACTCCATATGGAGTGCGATTTTGCAATCGCACTTCCATATCAGCTCCGGCTTCAAGACAAGACGGGCATTTTTTGAAGACCTTCGAAGGCAGCACTCGAGGACGCTTGGGACTACTCGAGAAGACTTCAAGATTGCTCAAACATCAGCTGGAGTACATTCCAGCCTCGGGATGCTTCGACTACTCTTGAGGACTTTTGACTTGTGGTACTTGGGGACGCTTGAGGACTACTCGTTAAGGCCGTCAAGACTACTTGAAGCTATCCTTCTCGATTACAAAGTACTCGGGGGCTTGTCGTATGGACCTCCTTGGGCCCATTACCTCGGTGGGTACCAGGACCGACTACTCGGTGGGCCCCTGAGACTACCAGGCTTGCGCTACACTGCGCCTGATGGCGTGGAGCACAAGGACTACGGAGGAGAAGTACTCGGTTATGAAGCTGTACATGTCCTGCACTGTATGGAAGACTCCTAGGCGTACTCGACTAGTACTCTTTCCCTACTCTGACTTGTAACCCTGCCTCCCGGACTATATAAGGCGGGGCAGGGACCCTTCTCTAGCATATCATCCAATCCACGACGCACTATTACACCATCTTGTAATCGTGCCCAATCAATCCAGAGCTACACAGCATACAGGACGTAGGGTATTACGCACCTTGCGGCCCGAACCTGTCTAAATTGTGTGCCACGTGTCTCTTCCTTCGAGTTACCGATCTCGGCGAGGCCACATTCATCTACTTCGGGTACTCCCCTTAGTAGGTTGCCGGTCTAAAACACAGACAAACTCTGAACTATTTGATCATGGCAAAAACTATGGTTTGTAATAATTAAACCCCCTCGGGGTACTCATTTGGATATTAATGTTGTTGTATCTCTGGACTCGCCTTCGAGTGAGTTTTAATGCATATATTCGAACCTTGTTGCTTTTCAAGTGATTTACCGGGCGTTAACCCGGCAACTAACGACAAGATGATACTTTATTATTGCTTAATGACCAAGTGGATCGGTCTTAGGCGATAGTACGGTATTTTCCTGGGCGGGTTGTCACAAAGTGGACCCACATGTGTGGTCAAACCATGGTCAAAGTCTTGGTCAAACCCCACTCAAACTTTAGTGACCCTAGATGTCTTCCAGAACTTTTGCCGCGTTCTCCAAAATTCACCTAAACACTTAAAAATCTACCTTTATGAAAGTTGTCCAGCTTGTTGAGAGACCCAACTTTCATGTAGATTGGCATTTCAAATTTTGAGGGGAAAAAGATGAAAAACTTGCCCAAAGGTCAGTACCTCCTGTTCAATGCAACTTAGTGGCATTCAAAGTTGGTAGCCCAAAGGTCAAGCCCTTCCTGCAAAATCTATTGAGAAAAACACTATATAGCCTTTTTGAAAGTGGTGGAAGATAGCTAGATCTACAACTTTCGTATTCAACGTTTGGTGCACTTTTATACAAGATTTTGGAGATAATTAATTTCAAACTGGTGACCGGCAAAACGATTTGGGCCAGGGCGCTGCCGCGCCGCGACGTCGCGCGCGCCCACGCACCGCGGGCCGTGCCCGCGTGCCGACCGACCTCGGTGTTCACACTACGCGCCGCCCAAGGTCGCCCGCCGGCCGAGGCTCGCTCTTCCACGGGCGCTACGTCCCGAGGCCATTGGAATCCTCCCGACGCGTGCACGCCACGGACCACGCCGTACCGGCCCGGCGCGCGCGCGGACCGCCGGTCCATCGGCGGCGCCCCGCCGTACACGCGCCTGAACAAGAGTTGGATAAGATAAATAATCTATCACATCACCTGAACCTTGCATTGCATTCCGGGTAGATCTTCCTGACGGTGACTACTCGCTTGTCCCGGAAGCCGAGGAAGGAGAAGCGGAAGCTGCACCGCAGTACATGGAAGTACTCAACGACACCGAGGGTGCTCAGGCTAACCTTACTGACGAAGGCAAGCCCCGGTGCATATGACCCAGCTTTTCAAACTGATATACAATTATCTATGGATGCTTGTGCATTTAAGTTCGGAAGTTGTATGGAACCTTAGCTGCATGATCCCTAGGTATCTGTGTCCTTACTAGTATGTTAGGTCGATAGCTGCTAAGTATAGGAGCGTTACAAGTCGGGTGATGATGTCACTCGCGAGAATAGGTTCCTAGATAGGAATCATAAGATCTCCTTAAATGGATTGCTCATGTGGTAAGAGCATGGGATTTGGGCTCCGGTCCAATGGCTATTGTGGGTTAAGTGTTTGAACGTACTAAGCACTTGTTGGGAATGGGACCGGTAAGCCTAGTACCTTAATGAGACGGCTAGGGATTTAACTGTCACTACTCTTGGGATGCGTCTCACCGCTAGCTACCGGTGGTGTATGGTGAGTCCGGGTGCCTCGCGGGGTATGCCGGATAGCCTGCACCAAAGATTGTGGCCTTTTATCTTGACCCGAGGATTTTTGGGAATCGTTTAGTGGTTGTCCTCGCAAGGGCATCCCACCGTGTGTTTAGGTCTACCTTGCAATGAAATTTCAGTACCTTTAAGATGTTGAGGGATCATTGCCAAAAATTTCCTACACTAACCACTTGGCTAAAAGAAATGTTAATTAGCATCTCACAGGTTCTTGATCTGATATTTTGGTTACATATCTCAGTAGTAAAAATATAAGTGTAATGGTAGGATGCTTAACACATTATACTTTCCCTTGCAAAGTTGGATATATGTTTGATAGACAGAGAATATAAATTAAGAACGAAACTGTATGTCTGATAGACAAAATATAAATTAAGAAACATTTGCAATAATGTGATTAAACACTACCAAAAAGGTATTTGTTTTGAAATCCTGTGTCAATGAGTTGATTCCACCCTGCTGTCAAATATGCAATCAGAAAAAAATAGGTTGGTATGTGTATTATTCAGCTCAACAGAAAAAATAAATCCGCAATACAAGCTATGATTATCCTCCGCACAAATATGTGTAGGCCTTGTGCAATCAAACATACACTCAGAATGTAACACATGATAGGCGATATAGTTGCCTGCACTGCAGGCTCTAGCCCCATATGATGTAACAGGAACAATGAGGATAGATCAAAAACCAACCATAGGTCTTCACGTAGCATGCCCCTCTACTCATCACTCCAATTTCCGTTCCTGAAAAGAACCTGAAGAAAAAATATGCACAGTGACATAGTTAAACATTATTTGTTCATGCTCATACAAGAAGAGAATATACTAACAAAATTAGATATGTGCTTTGTACTTGGTGTGAGATCATGGGAGTAAATAATTTAGAATATAATGTTCACTACAATTATCATGATTCAAGATTGAGTACGAATAAGAAGACCAACACAAATAGCAATGCACACCTTGAATACAAGAGGGTCTATTGCTCAGTTCCAGAGAGAGAGAAAATATACAAAAATCACACAGATTTGCCCTTGCATCAATGGCCGTCTAGCTAGAATACTTTTCACATGCACAAAAAGAAGGTTATTAGTAACAAAAAAAATTATAGTAGTAGAAAATTTTTTAGGAAACTTAGTGTCCTTAAAGGGCTTTAGCAAACAAACGGAGACTGGTGATGGACTGATTCCCCAAAGCACCTGGTGCTCATGATTCTATCATTACTTATTCTATCGGTCATGTGTATGCCATAGATAAGTTTCTCTGGAACACATTTCAGAACCAGAGATTCAGAGCTATCAGAAACTTGTAATAGTAGTTCCAATCACAGTGCACCCTATAATGCAAAGGCAAATTAAACCTTTTGATGATAAGTATCAGTGTTCCCAGGGAAGTAAAAGAGTAGGATAACCTCGGTAGGACAGTTAAATCATAATAGTGATATAACTATATAGCTCCCACTCTGACAAAAATTCATTAATCACTCACTATATTCAGTAAAAAACGTGGAGTGCCTAAATCTTATGAAATATTAGTGTGTAAAGTAGACACATACAATGTTAAAAGAATCAAAATAGGTAAGAACATACCACCACAAATGAAAATATATAGCTACAGCTATGGAACACACACCGCTCAATGTAAAGTATCCTGTCCTTAGTCCAAATGGCTTCTCTATGAGTAATCCAGCTAGTTGAAACAGACCAAATGTTGTGTTCAACTTCAAAACAACACAAATCCAAACAGCTAAGCTACCAAGAATGCCATAATAATTGTCTACCAACCTCATCCTCAATAATAAGAGCAAGAGCCACCTGACTGAAACAACCTACAGTAATCAAATCAACAATAAGAGTTCTTACCAGAATCTGCAGCAACATTGTCTCCATGTCCATGTGTGTGGAAAAAGAATCACATTCCTCATCTACATGATCCGGAAAAAACAAAGATTGCTCAAGAATTTATCTCTAAAAACAAAGAGAAGTGAAGATGGATCAAGAAGAAATTCATTTACCCTGTTGTCCGGCAACATAAGTTGCTATAGCTATAGCTTGTGAATTCTCTCTCTTCATGAACATGCTACATGTGTTTGATCTACAATAGGTGCAGTGCAGTAGTAAAAACACACACGGAGAAATTATATATAGGCAGCGTATAACCAGACCATCCTTATTTGCTGAGAAAATCATGATTACTACACTGATTCTAATTGCACTGGTAACAAATAACATTTGGTCGAAAATTGAACAAATTAGAGGGAGCTGGCCGATGGCCGTACCTTCGATGCTGCTGGTGCATGGACAGATGAGCTACGAGCTTGCAAGGATGTACATAGTGGAGGACTGGAGGACGGGGAAATAGGATCCTTCCTTCGACATGGCACAGGAGGGAAGGGGCACCTGAGATGGTGTGGTCATGTAGCACACGAAGGGGGCCATCGACAAAAGTGTAGCACACGGAGGGGAGGTGCTGGATCACACGGAGGGGAGGTGTTGGACGGGAAGTTGGATCATGAAAAGACGCCAAACCATAGAAATCTCGTGCAGATAAGCAGACGGAATTAGAAGGGAGGCACATGAGGTGTTGCCCTGGAGGATCTGGAGCAGTACAAGGGGAGTAAGTCGATCCACTCTGTAACCGTCCTCCACGCCTGCGATGCCGCCTTACCCCACTTCGGTTGCTGCGCTTCCACCATAGCTGTTGGCGAGTACACCTCCGCCGCCGCCATGACCTCCAGCTGTCGCACCACGTGGGCGACGACATCAAGGGAGAGCGAGTAGAGGAGGGCAGGCAGCGGCGTCGCGGGGACAACAGGGAGAGAGAAAAGGTGGGCGCCGGCCTCTGATCTGGATCGTGGTGGTGCGATGGGGGCAGCGGCGATATGATGGGGTGGTGACGGCGAGGTGTACCTGGAGCCATGGACGACTGCATACATCGGCGCCAGCGGAGTATTCCGACAATGTGGTGTCTGCCTGCGTGTTGTAGATCCCGAGCGACACCGGCGACGTCGTACACAAGCGCCGGTGAGGCCTTCCGGTGACGGTAGGAGGCATCCACAGGTAACAGGATGTACACCCGCATACCTGCGTCTCAGTTTTTCATGCATTTCCACTCAAAATTTGAACGGTAATGCTCCCCGCCGTACGTCCGAAGCGCGTCCGGGATTCCGGACAGGTGAGCGGCATGCGGATGGGTGGTAGAAAAATCAGTGGTGGGCCCCACCTGCGACCTTATCTCCTCCCTGCCACCCCCACGCACTCCCCTGTGACCGACCCTCTCTCCTCCACTCATTTCGCCCCTCGGTAGATCCGCCTGTCCTTGACCTCGACTCCCCCGGCGGCACGGGCCGAGGCACGCCGGCTCTTCCGGCGGCGTGGCTCCCCCGGCGGCGCGGGCGAGCGCCACTCCCGCGACGGCGACGGAGAGGCCGGAGGCGCGGCCGGCGCGACTCCCGCGACGAGCAAGGCCGGAGCGGCCGGGAGGCGCGACCGGCGGAGCCTCGCGGCGGCACGGCCCGGCGCGGCTCCCTTAGGATGGAAGGCGGCTAAGCTCGTCGCGCGTGCCGGCGTGATGCCATCTCCCGAGCGGCCGACGGCGACCGGAGGAGCTCGCAGCGACGCTGTCGGAGGTGCGGCGGCGGCTTCCTCCTATTCCGCCTCCGGCCTCAATGTTGCAATTTGTTTCTTCAGATGTTGCATTCGGTTTCTTTAGATGTTGCAGTTAGGTTCTAGATTTGATGTTGCAGACACGTTGTGTGTTGTGTCGAGGGAAGGGCCCTAATGTTTGGATGTTGCAACCATTATTTTTCAATGTTGCAGATGCTAAGTCTCGATGTTACAGATATGTGTTGTTGGGTGTTGCAAACATTATTTTTTGATGTTGCAGACGTTGTGTTTCGATGTCGCAGACATGTGGTGTTGGGTGTTGTGTTGAGGAGAAGGGAGAATAGAGCTCCTGATGTTAAATGTTGCACGCAACACGGGTCGCAACATGGCCGTAATATAGTCGCAACATGGTCGCAACATGGGGAGGAGAGAAGAAAGACTCCTGATGTTGGATGTTGCAAGCAACCGCGTTCGCAACATTTTCGCAACACGTTCGCAACACGCTCGCAACATTTACTCTGTAGTTTAGATCTGACGGCTGACGATCGAGAATCTTAAGATCCAACGGCCACGGATCCGTCCGATGCTAGCGTCCGGATCGGACGTCCGGGCGCTAGCAGTGCCGAAATTTGAAATGCCCATCTACAGGAAAGTTGTGTCCCTCAACAAGCTGGACAACTTTCATAAAGGTAGATTTTTAAGTGTTTAAGTGAATTTTGGAGAACGTGACAAAAGTTCCGAAAGACATCTAGGGTTACTAGGGTTTGAGTGGGGTTTGACCAAGTCTTTGACCATGGGTTAGCCCCACATGTGTGTCTACTAGATCAAGGATGTAATTAGAGCTGATTGGTGAGTTTTTCGAGGTGAGGACCCAGGTTGACCGTGATTTGACCACTGTCAGCCGGGTTGACCGACGATTAGGGTTAATTAAAAACCTGGGGCGTCACAACGGCCCTCTCCCCATGGACGGCACACCCTCCCATGGCCGCCGCCCCCATCTCCCCATGGCGGGTGCCCTCCCATGGCTGCCGCCCCCGCCTCCCCATGGCCGGCGCGCCATGGCCGCCGCTTGCAACTCCCCATGGCCGTCGTGCCATCCCATGGCCGCCACCCGCATCTCCCCGTGGCCGGCGCGCCCTCCCATGGCCGCCGCCCCATCTCCCCATGCCCGGCGCGCCTTCCCATGGCCACCGCCCCATCTCCCCCCATGGCCGCCGCGCCCTCCATGGTCGGCGACCCCCAATCCGTGGCCGCACGCCCCCCATCGCGGGTCGCCGCGCCCTCATCCCCATCGCCGGCCGCCGCGCGCCCCCATCGCCGGCCGCCGCCCCCTTATCGTGGTCGGCGTCCCACTAGGGCCGACCGCCGCTCCTTCCATGGCCTCGCGCGCGCCCGGTGCCGGCCACCACGCGCCCCGGTGCTAGCCGCCGTCGCCGTTCTCGTGGGCGCCCCCTCCCCCGTACCGGTGCTCGCCGGTGCTCCCCGCCCGGCCGACTGCCATGGGCGGACGTTGTGGCTCCCGTGCCCGGCGCCCCTGGATGGAGACACGCCGCCATGGCAGGGGCAGGAAGCCTAGAAGAAAAGGGAGGAACAAGATAGGAGGGGTATTTTGGGCATCTCGCATTGCAATCCACATTTGTACCAGTAAGCTGGGTGCCACGTCGTCAAAAAAGAACACGTTGGCATGCCATATCAGCAAAAATGGTAAAGTTGAATAGGTTCACAAATAAGAGTGGCAAATCTGTAGGAGCAATTCTAAGAGGGGCTTTCGAGCGAGTGCCAACCATAATAATGGTATGTAAAAAGCCCCAGACCGACCACGCACCGATTCTCCTCCCATTAGCGCCTGCGCTTCCCTTTCTTGCCGTGCCCCCCTAGTCCCTCTTTCCGTCTCACGATCTTCACCCACTCCCCCACTTCTCTCCGCCTTAAACCCACGCAAATCCATCGGTATCCATCTCCGCCCCCGGCGACGCCTCCGAAACCCTAACCACCCCGCCGGCTCGGCCACCGCGCGTCAATGCCCCACCCCCGAACGGCCGAACCCTAGCAACGCTATCGTCTTCCTAGCACTCTCACAGCCGTCGCCGAACAGTATTGCCCGAAGATGGCGGCCGACCCCACCGCTGCGGCCGCTGCCTCGGCGGCGGCTGCGATCTCCGCCGTGATGGACTGGCGCTCCACCCCAGACGCCCGCGCCGCCGCCTTCGCATACCTCGAATCGGTCCGTGCTCCTCCGTTCCTCCCCGATCGTCACTCTCCTCATCCCCTTTGCCCTTTGGGCCTCGCGCCCCCGTGTCTGCTTTTAGTTTGCTCTCGCTCGCGGTACTGGGATGCGGTGTGGAGAGCTTGGTTGGTTGAGGCCCGCTTGCCGTGGCTGGATTTTTTGCCTAATACATGAACTGTTCTTCAAGGGCTCTGTGGTTCGATATGCAAATGTTGAGGTGGATGTGACACTAGTGCACATTTGGTTCTACTTAGTTATTTCTTGGTTGCTGTTCATTACTTGAATTGCTTGAATTGGTGTCTAATTGCAAATGCCGCTCCAACTAAAAAGGATCGTCCTCATTATCTTTGCACATGCCTGCTGCTAAAAGAAAATCTCATGATGCCCCATTTCTCCTAAATGCAATGTGGACGGTGTATTTACAAGGCTTGCTAATTGCAGGTTAAGAGCGGAGACGTCCGAGCTTTGGCAAGCACATCATTTCTCTTGGTACGGAAGGATCAGACATCAGAGATTCGCTTGCACGGGTTCAAGATGTTGCAGGTGATGCTTGAACCTAATCTCTGTCCTGTGATGTTATTGATCAGTATCATGCTGATTGCTTTAGCAAATAGTAGCATCTAATTTTTGAACTCTTCAGTTCTTTTGCTGCAGCATTAGTTTAGGTGTATTAATTTCCACTGAGGTCTATTCTCAATTTCATGAAGCTCCATTAGCTGTAACAAATTTGAGGGTCTTCTGATGCATCAAGTAAATAGTGGAGATCTTAGCATTCATTTTTCCTTAATGGAAGCAAAGCATGCCATTCTCGTCCCTATTGAACTTGTCGAACACCACTGTGTATATTTCTTTCCAAGTGATTAATATAGTTGGTGTTAGAGAGAGCATGGCACGGTGCTTTGGTTTATCTGGCTGCATTTGATAAGTTATCTTGTATAAAGTGAGAATAGAAAATCAGAAAGATCCAAGCATGTTTTGCTGAAAACTGTATAATGACAAGTTTAAACTCAACATGACCTTATATATATTGGGGTCCTGGAATTTTTTTTATATGCAAGAGCATAGCTATTGTTAGCTTTCAGTGTTATCAAATAATATAATTTAAATATCTCCCAATAGTTTCGAATGTCAGACATCATTAGCTTTTTATTGCAATTTATGATGGTGTATTGCAAATGCCTTTATTGCTATCGTGCTACTTAGTGGGTGTTTGTTTTCTAGGGACTTATAATAAGTCCCGTCACATCGAATGAGACGGAGCTATTTAGGACTACTAAACATAATTTAATTATACAACTTTCGATAAGTACTAGAATTTTTTGCGAGACGAATCTAATGAGCCTAATTAATCCACAGTTAGCACATGTTTACTGTAGCACATCACATTGTCTAATCACGTTTTAATTAGGCTTAATGGATTCATCTCGCAAAAAAGCCTTGGATTATGAAATTTGTTTCATCATTGATCTACATTTAATGCTCCTAATTAGCCTTCTATTATTCGATCGGACGAGACTTAAACTTTTCACTGTAGGAAAGAAACGGGCACTTATTTGGCAATTATAACTTCTTACTTGCCTTGCCATATATTACCTCTGCTGGTCAAGTTATGTTGATCACTACAATAATGGTGTTTATGGATTTGTCAGCTGTCAGGAGACTAATGGGCTGGGTCTAATAGGCCGGCGCAGCAGGCCCATTAGGGTTACGTTTAGGGATAAGATCGAATCCTTACAAAGGGGGTCAAGGAATCCTCTCTTTATAAAGAGTGGAGATGTATCAATCAAAGCAAGCAAGAGATTAGAAGGAAGACCCTTCTCTCTTGCCGGTCGTCGGTGAAGCCCTGCAGCCAGCGTTCCTCGCGCCCAGCACTAATTCTCCACAAATCAGCCCTCAATCCCACACCCTCTCACCCGAGGAGGTGACACGGATGCTCCTCGACCATGGCGCTGCCATCCGCGGGATTCATGAGGAGCTGGCGTTGTTGCGCGAGCTCCTGAGGGGTGGGCTGCCGCCACCGCGTGCGTCGTTCCCTGCCTTGTCGTTGGCAGCACACCCGATGCTGTCCACAGGACCATTCGCAATGGAGATGGTGGAGAAGATGCTTACCCGACAGGTGTCCGCGGTAGTGCGGCTGTAGGCGGCACCATGCGGCCTCTTGGTGCGCCAGCGGGTGGGGCGGCTACTCGTTCTGCAACTGATTCAGCCCCGCACCCTGTCGCAGTTCCTTCATGCTGTTCGTCGCCGTGCAAAGGCGGCGGCCACGACAACGCAACATCAGACGGTGTTGCGGCTGCAGGTGGCGGCGTGCGGCATGCGGCTTCCTAGCGCGACGACGGCTACAAAAGGCGCACAAGCAGATGCGGGATCGGGAGGCAGCCTTGGCGGCGGTCGCCTTCGCCTACGATGTAGAGGGATGTGACCTCGACTCGCTCGATGGCTACCAACAATTGTGCCGATCCGCTGTTGTGTCCAAGGGTGCACATGTTGTCTTCCCGCAGACGGCGTACTCCAACTGACGAGCTGCTCGAAAAAGGGCGGGGTAATGTCAGCTGTCAGGGGACTAATGGGTCGGGTCTAATAGACTGGCTCGGCAGGCCCATTAGGGTTACGTTTAGGGGTAGATCGAGTCCTTACTTAGGGGTCAAGGAATCCTCCCTTTATAAGGAGGGGAGATGTATCAATCAAAGCAAACAAGAGATTAGAAGGAAAACTCTTCTCTCTTGCCGGTCCTGGGCGAAGCCCCGCGGCCGGCGTTCCTCACGCCACAGCTCTAATTCTCCACAAATCAGCCCCCAATGCTCGTAATTCCCTTCCCCTCATCGCAGTTCCTAACAGGATTATTTTGATCTTTGTTGTAATGGTATATTGATTGCTGTGGTTTTTCAGGAAAATATATTTTCTTTATCTGTAGCTCACCGTATTGTACTCCTTCCATAGACTGTTGTTATTTGTCTATGTTGCTGTGCTCATTGTATTTCTGTTATGAACTGCGATGCGAGGGGAATGTGATTTGAGGATTCAGGGTTGATTTGTGGGGGAATTAGGGTTGTGTGCTATAGTACCTGCGGGTACGGTTCACGCCTAGGGTTGTGGCGGCGGCTAGGGTTGGCGCAGGGAACGCCGGCCGCAGGGCTTCGCCCACGACCGGCAAGAGAGAAGGGTTTTCCTTCTAAGCTCTTGCTTGCTTTGATTGATACTATTAGTATATATATGTGTGAGTGGCCCATATGGTCCGTGTACAACCCATAGAGGCCCATGTATAGCTAACTATATACCTACCCTTCTAGGGTTGGAGGAATATACAGGAATTATCACTTTCATGGTATCAGTTAGGTCTTCCTCTCCTCTCTCCTAGTAGCAGCAGCTGCCACCGCCGCTAGCCATGGTCGACCGACCACCGCTGCAGTTGCCCCTCCTTTGGCCTGCCTGCGAGCACCGGTCCTCCCGCGGGGCTCTGTGCCGCCCCTACGCGCGCCCCCGCCGCCCCCAGGGGCGAAGCCCATCCGCCCCTCCACGCCGTCTCCATCCTCTGCTCCTTCCTCTGCTCTGCCAACCCTAGGCGCGGGAGGGACAGGGGCTGTGGGGGCCTCCTCTGCTTTGCCTCCATCGAGCGCAGGAGGTGCGGGAGCCGTGGGGGCTGGGGCTTTGGTGGGAGCGAGAGGGGCAGGAGCTGTGGAGCATGCCCTGACCATAAGGGGTACCGCTGCTACGATCTCACCTCTCGTCGGGTTCTTATCTCCCGACATGTTGTGTTTGACGAGTAGGACTTCCCCTTCACCTCCACACCCACTCCTGATCCTGACATTGAGTCCATGTTCTCTGACCTGGTGGTTCAGCCATTTTTCCTTTTCCAGCAGGTCCTTTTGTTACACCACCGGCTCTGGCCCCTTCGGTTGTGCCACTCACAGCGCCTACGCCTCCTCCTACACCACCCGCGGTTCCAGTGCCATTCGTCGCACCTAACGTGGGCTTCCCGGCGCCCCCGGAACCCCTCGCCGCGCCACCTGCGGCTCCGGCGCCTTCTGTCACGCCCTCGGTGCCTCTCGCCGCTCCACACTTGGCTCCGGCGCCTCCTACCGTGCCACGTGTGGCCCCATCACCACCTGCACGCTACACCAAGCCCGTGCTGGTGTACCAACGCCGTCCGGTGCCTCAATCGCCGCTGGCTTCTCTAGCTCCTCCACCAGAGGTGCTCGTGGACTATGCCCCTCCTGTGCCGCTATGTCTACGGGCGCCGCGGCTTCACGGCTCCGCCTCCTCCACCACCGTCATCGGAGCTGTCTCCGCCTCCTCCACGGGGTCCCACACCACCTTCGCCGCCACCACCACCGCCTCCACCACGTCGCTCTCGGGTGGAGCCGACCGTGTACCACCCTCCGGTTATCCATCGGGATCCTCGTCACACTCATCCCATGGTGACCCGGTAGGCGGCCGCGGGCTCTCTCCGCCACCGAGGGGGAGCTGCGGCTCTCTCCGATCCCGACGTTGGTTCGTGAGGCTCTGGCAGATCCGAACTAGTGTTGTGCGATGGAAGCGGAGTACAGAGCTCTTCTTGCCAACCAGACTTGGGACTTTGTGCCGCGTCCGTCTGGTTGCAATGTGATCACTGGCAAGTCGATTTGGACGATTAAGCGACGTGTTGATGGTACTCTGGAGTGCTATAAGGCGCGTTGGGTCCTTCGGGGGTTCACTCAACGTCCTGGTGTGAATTATGACGAGACTTTCAGTCCAGTGGTAAAGCATGCTATAGTGCATACTGTTCTCTCTTTGGCTCTCTCTCGGTCTTGGCCAGTGCACCAGCTCGATGTCAAGAATGCTTTTCTTCATGGCACTCTGACCGAGACAGTCTACCGCAGCCAACCAGCAAGGGTTTGTGGACTCCAATCCTCTGGTTTTGGTCTGCCGGTCGAAAAATTCTCTCTATGGTTTGATGTAGGCCCCTCGGGCATGGTACTCTCGGTTTGCCACCTTCTTGCTGACACTCGTGTTTGTTGAGGCCAAATCAGATACTTCGTTGTTCATATATCACCATGCTGATAGGGTTGCCTACCTCCTCTACGTTGATGACATTGTTCTGACTGCCTCTAGTCCACAGCTGCTCCAGCGGATTATCTCCTCTTAAGTAGGAGTTTGCTATGAAGGATCTGGGCAAGCTTCACCAATGCGTCAGTATGCCCTTGATATCCTGGAGCGTGCCGGGATGACTAATTGCAAGCCTTGCTCCACTCCTGTTGACACTCAGGTGAAGCTGTCTGCTACTCTGGGTGATCTTGTGGTTGATCCTATAGTACCTCACTGTTATGACCGGCATCCAGTACGGCCGGCGCGCGCCACGTGGCTAGGGGGTCGCGGCCGGCCAGGTGGGCCTAGGGCCGTAGGGTTTTATTTTTAAAAGTCTTAGGGGTTTGATTACAAAAGTGTGAGCGTCATAAATATTCGTGTAAACTCTTCGTTGGAATTAGCGAGAAACAATTAATTGTTTCGGCTTCCCCGAGGGAGCGGGAGACCCCAACCCTAGCCGCCTCCTCCTCCTGCGCCTTCGCCGCCGGGCCGGCCGCACGACGGCGCCCCTGCGCGCCGCCCTCGCCGCCGGCCACCGCCGACCTCTCACCCTTATTCGTTAAGGGAAATCCCCCGTGGGACCCGTAATCCTATCAACTTTGGTATCGGTGATGTCGGGATCCCTCCCGTCCGCCTCGCTACGCGCCGCCGCCGCCACCCTCCGCCGCGCCGCCGCCATCGACCACCACGCCGCGCGTCCGCCGCGGCGCCGTTGGACTCCACGGCGCCATCCCCCGACGGTGTCATCCGCCGCCGACCACGTGTCGTCGGGGGTGTCGACGACAATCCCCACCCCCGACGAACGAACACCGATCGCGGCGCTCCTCAACCTCTCCTTCGGCGTTACCGCCCGGAGTAACGCGATCGAGACCCCTCCGCACCGAGTTCCGAGAGTTCGGGTGCCCCGATGACGGGCTCTCCGCCGCCGCCGATCACGCGCGCCGCTGCGCCCTCCCCCGACGGCGCCACCGCGGTCGGAGGCGCCACCCACGCCCCGGCGCCGACGTCATCCGGGGTGCCGCCGCACCTCCTCTGTCGTTCTCGCCATCGCCCTCGCCGCTCCCTCCGTGGCCGTCGGGCGGCGCCGAGCACCGTCGCCCCCTCGCGGCCACCACGCCCCACGACGGCGGCGGCGGCCCGACGCCGCCGATCACCACCACGGCGTCCCGCGGAGGCGCGCCCATCTCGGGCGTCCGCTACGGCGGGGTCGATGGGACTTTCGTTCCGTCCACCTCCCGCCGCCGCCGGGGGACGTTCGGAGCCGACCGTCGGCGGGGGGCGGCCGGGAGATCACACGGGGCCAGGCCACCCCGCGCTTCTACAAGCTGGAGTTCCCCACCTACGACGGCGCAGTCGACCCCCTGAACTGGATCAACCAGTGCGAGCAGTTCTTCAGGGGCCAGCGTACTCTTGCCTCCGACAGGACGTGGCTGGCGTCGTACCACCTGACGGGTGCGGCCCAGACATGGTATTTCGCCATCGAACAAGACGAGGGGATGCCAACCTGGGAGCGCTTCAAGGAGCTCTGCCACCTCCAGTTCGGGCCAGCAGTTCGCGGCTCTCGTCTGGCGGAAGCTGGGACGGCTCCAGTTCACCTCCACCGTCCAGGACTATGCCGACCGCTTCAACGCGGTGCTGTGCCATGCGCGGAACCTTGATGCCGTCCAGAAGGCCGAGCTGTTCGTGGGCGGCCTTCCTGACCACATCCGGGTGGACGTCGAGCTGCGTGCGCCAACGGACCTCCCGACGGCGATGTACCTGGCTCGCGCCTTTGAGCTTCGCGCGGCAGCCGTGGCGACCCCGCGGCCGCCCGAACCACCGCGACCGCCGCGCGCCGGCACCAGCGGCGCTTTCGGCGGCGCCGCCCGCGCGCCGGCATTGCCGGCACCCGGCGGCGGCACCGGCGGGGGGCGCCCGGCCAGCCCCCGCCGCCGCCCCTCCTCCGCCTATTCGCCAGTTCCGCCGCCTCACCCCGGCGGAACAGTTGGAGCGTCGACGCCAGGGGTTGTGCTACAACTGCGACGAGCCCTTCGTCCGCGGCCACCAGTGCAAGCGGCTCTTCTACCTGGAGTCGGGCGACTACACGGAGGACGAGGGTGGACTGGCCGATGGGGTGGCCGCCGGGGAGGAGGTGGCCGCCCCCGTCGACGCGCTCGCCAACGCCCTAGTCGTCTCCCTACACGCCGTGGCGGGCATTCCGACGGAGAACACGATGGTCGTCCACACCACCATCCAGGGCCAGCGCCTCCTGGCCCTCCTGGATACGGGCTCCACGCACAACTTCATCCAGGGCGCTGCACTGCAGAAGCTGGGCCTCGCGACGGCTGCCGGCGACCAGCTCCGCGTCACTGTGGCGAACGGCGATCGCCTACGATGCGTGGGGGTCGCGCGCGACGTTCCGGTGATGATCGCGGGTCAACAGTACCACATCACATGCGTCGGCATCGACTTGGGCTGCTTCGACTTCATCCTCGGCGTCGACTTCCTGCGCACGTTGGGCCCCATTACATGGGATTTCGACGCCCAGACGATCGCCTTCACCCGTGGCGGACGCCGCTTCCTGTGGCACGGCGTGGGCTCCACACCGACACCGCCCCCGCCACCCGTCGCCGCTGTAGCCGCCGCCGATACGGGGCGGCCGCCGCTTGATCGCCTACTTCGGCGGCACGCCGCCATCTTCGACGAGCCGCGGGGGGCCGCCGCCGTGCGCCCGTACGACCACCGCATCCCCTCGCCGCCGGCATCGCTCCCGTGGCAGTCCGCCCGTACCGGTATCCACAGCTGCAGAAGGACGAGCTGGAGCGTCAGTGTGCGGCCATGCTTGCCCAGGGGATCATCCGTCCGAGCACGTCCCCCTTCTCCGCTCCGGTCCTCCTCGTCCGCAAGCCGGACGGATCCTGGCGTTTCTGCATCGACTACCGCGCCCTCAACGCCAGGACATCTAAGGACAAGTTCCCGATCCCGGTGGTCGACGAACTCCTGGACGAGCTGCATGGCGCCCGCTTTTTCACCAAGCTGGACTTACGCTCTGGCTATCATCAGGTGCGCATGTTCTCGGGCGACATCGAGAAGACGGCCTTCCGCACGCACCACGGCCATTATGAGTTCCTGGTGATGCCGTTCGGCCTCTCCAACGCCCCGGCTACATTTCGGCGGCCGATGAATGACGTCCTACGACCGTACTTGAGGAGGTTCGTGCTCGGTATTTTTTGATGACATTCTCATATACGGCTCGTCGTGGGCGCAGCACCTCCAAGACATCGCCGTCGTCCTCAACGAGCTTCGAGCGCACGGCCTCCACCTTAAGCGCTCGAAGTGCTCGTTCGGGGCCCCCGTCGGTGGCCTACCCGGGCCACGTCATCTCCGCCGAGGGCGTCGCCATGGATGCGGACAAGGTGGCGGCAGTGTCGGCCTGGCCGCCACCTCGTTCCGCCCGCGGCCTACGCGGGTTCTCGGGCCGGCCGGTACTACGGGAAGTTCATCCGCGACTTCGGCCCGATCGCGGCTCCCCTCACCCGCCTCCTCCGCCGCGACTCCTTCACATGGGACAAGGACGCGGAGGACGCATTCCGAGCGCTCAAACGCGCCCCGACGACCGGCCCCCGTCCTCCGGATGCCGGGACTTCGACAAGCCGTTCCTCGTCGAGCGCGACGCGTCCGAGTCGGGTTTGGCGCCGTCCTCCACCGGGCGCCGGACCCGTCGCGTTCTTCGCCCGACCGTTCGCCGCCCGACATCCGGAGCCGGCGCATACGAGCGGGAGCTCATTGGGGCCGGTTCGAGGCGGTGCGCCACTGGCGTCCTTACCTCTGGGGGCGCCAGTTCCTCGTGCGGACGGATCACTACAGCCTGAAGTACCTCCTGGACCAGCGCCTCTCCACCGTCCCGCAGCACCAGTGGATCAGTAAGCTGTTCGGGTTCGACTTCACCGTCGAGTACCGACCTGGGCGGCTAAACACGGTGGCTGACGCGCTCTCCCGACGCGACACCGAGCACTCACAGGACGACGCCGCCGGGCTGGGCGCTATGTGCGTCCAGTCTGGTCCGACCTTCGCCTTCATCGACGACGTCCGCCGAGCCACGGCGCGGGCGCCCGAGGGCGCGAGGACATGCCGCACCGCCCGGGCGCAGGGCGAGCTCCGGCGCGCCGTGGCACTTCGCCGACGGGCGCTCTCGCACGGCGGCCGCATCTTCCGCCGGGACGACGGCGACCTGCGCCACCAGGCCTTGCGCCTGGCACACTCAGCGGGACACGAGGGGGTCCAGAAAACCCTCCATCGCCTGCGCTCCGATTTTTACATCCCGGGCGATCGCGCGCTAGTGCAGGACTGGGTGCGCTCCTGCAGCACGTGCCAGCGCAACAAGACGGAGGCACGGCGACCGGCGGGGCTCCCTGCGGCTCGGCGGACGTGCCCACCCAGGTGTGGGCGGACATCTCCATCGACTTCATCGAGGGCCTGCCTAAGGTGGCGGGCAAATCGGTGATTCTAACGGTCGTCGATCGCTTCTCGAAGTATGCCCACTTCATCCCGCTGGGGCACCCGTACACTGCAGCGTCCGTCGCCCGGGCATTCTTCGACGGCATCGTCCGGCTCCACGGGTTCCCGACGTCCATCGTCAGTGATCGGGACCCCGTGTTCACAGGCCACGTGTGGCGCGACCTATTCAGCATGGCGGGGGTTAAGCTTCGCATGAGCACGGCATTTCACCCACAGACAGATGGCCAGTCCGAGGTGGTGAACAAGGTGATTGCTATGTACTTGCGGTGTGTTACAGGTGATCGTCCGCGCTCGTGGGTGGAGTGGGCGTCGTGGGCGGAGTGCGCTACAACACCTCCTTCCACACCGCCCTCCGTGCCACGCCATTCGAGGTGGTGTACGGCCGGCCCCCGCCGCCCATCCCTGCCCCTACACGGCGGGGGTCGGCCAAGACGGAGGCCGCGGACGCCCGCCGCAGCCGTGATGAGATGCTCGCGAGAGGTGCGCCAGCGGCTTCTACAGGCGCAGCAGTTGTCCAAGAAGTACTACGACGCCGCCCATCGTGACGTGAGTTCTCCGTGGGGGACTGGGTCTGGCTGCGCCTACTGCACCGGACGACGCAGTCCCTCCACCCTCAGGCGCGCCGCAAGGGCGGGGGCCACGCTACGCGGGACCGTTCCAGATTGTGGAGCGCATCGGCGCCGTGGCCTACCGTCTGCGCGCCTACCGGCCGACGCCCGCGTCCACGACGTCTTCCATGTGGGGCTGCTCAAGCCCCACCGCGGCGATCCCCCGGCGGCGCCAGCTGAGTTGCCAGCCTTGGTGGACGGGCGGATCACGCCGGTGCCGGAGACAGCACTGCAGGCCCAATTACGTCGCGAGGTGTGGTTCGTCCGCATCAAGTGGCGTGGCCTGGGCGAGGAGGACGCTACGTGGGAGAAGCTTGATGAGTTCCGCGCCCACTACCCCGACTTCCAGCTCGAGGACGAGCTGTTTGCGTAGGCGGGGAGAGATGTTATGACCGGCATCCGAAGACGGCGGCGCGCGCCACGTGGCTAGGGGGTCGCGGCCCGGCCAGGTGGGCCTAGGGCCCGTAGGGTTTTATTTTTAAAAGTCTTAGGGGTTTGATTACAAAAGTGTGAGCGTCATAAATATTCGTGTAAACTCTTTGTTGGAATTAAGCGAGAAACAATTAATTGTTTCGGCTTCCCCGAGGGAGCCGGGAGACCCCAACCCTAGCCGCCTCCTCCTCCTCGCGCCTTCGCCGCCGGGCCGCCGCACGACGGCGCCCCTGCGCCGCCCTCGCCGCCGGCCACCGCCAGCCTCTCACCCTTATTCGTTAAGGGAAATCCCCGGTAGGACCCGTAATCCTATCACTCACTTTCACCAGGCCGGATCTCACCTGCTGTCCAGCAGATCTGTCTCCATATGCATGATCCTCGGGAGTCACATCTTGCTGCGATGAAGTGCCTTCTTCGGTACGTCCGAGGCACGGTTGACTTCGGCTTGATCCTCCACCGGTCTCCTTCTGCTGAGTTGGTCGTCTACATTGACGCTGACTGGGCGGGGTGCCCGGACACGCGCCGCTCTACCTCGGGTTATGTCGTCTTCCTCGGCGGCAACCTGTCCAAGAGATAGTCGGTTGTCTCCCGCCCGAGTGCTGAGGCGGGAGTACTAGGCTATTGCTAACGGCGAGACTGAGGCGTCCTGGCTCCAACAGCTCTTGGCTGAGCTTCACAGCCCGCTCGCCAAGAGCACGCTCGTCTACTGTGACAACGTCAGCGCCGTGTACCTCTCCACCAACCCGATTCAGCATCAGCGGACGAAGCATGTGGAGATTGACTTGTATTTCGTTCGTGACCGGATGTCTATTGGTGATGTTCGGGTTCTTCATGTGCCGACCACCTCCCAGTTTGCTGACATCTTCACCAAGGGTCTTCCCTGCTCGACCTTCTCGGAGTTTCGGTCCGCTAGTTGTGGCTACGGAGGGCCTTGTGTGTGAGTTTCTTTCTTTGTTAGCCAGTCTTGTACACTGCTGCGCCGTTAGTCCAGACTACGCGGGGGGGGGGGTGTATACCCATATGGCCTGTGTACAACCCATAGAGGCCCATGTATAGCTAACTATATACCCACCCTTCTAGGGTTGAAGGAATACACAGGAATTATCACTTTCAGATACATCTCCCCTCCTTATATAAAGAGAGAAGGGTTTTCCTTCTAATCTCTTGCTTGCTTTGATTGATACATCTCCCCTCCTTATAAAGAGAGGATACCTTGACCCCTAAGTAAGGACTCGATCTTATCCTTAAAACCTAACCCTAATGGGCTTGCCGAGCCGGCCTATTAGACCCGGCCCATTAGTCCCCTGACATTAACTCGCCCTTTTCCGAGCAGCTCGTCCTCGAGTGTAGCATGGGCACCTTGACAATGACTCGACTCCACACAAACCTATGACCTAAAAACAAGCCTTTTACATCTCGGCTTTTTTGATTATTCATAATCTGAAATGGACTAAGACTTCTTATTGTGTGCCAACCCGACGGTAGGCACTATCCGCATGACGAAGTTGCATGTGTGTGACCACCTGGATCCCATGGAGATCATCTGAACGAGGGGTGTAGGGGCACAACCACTTGGAAGCAGTCGCGACGAAGACCAACAGAGACGTCCTCGTGGTGGTCGGAGACGGAAAGCTGAGGCACTAGGCAGTGCGTCCCCGCTGGTGACAATGAGGAACACATCTCCCCTACCATCGTCCCTGCAAAGTTGGAGAACACCGTCTGCGGTAAAAACACCATGCACACCCTTGGACACAATAGCGGATCGGCACAACTGCTGGTAGCCATTGAGCAAGTCGAGGTCGCATCCCTCTGCATCGACGGCGAAGGCAACTATCGCCTAGGCTGCCTCCCGATCCCGCATCTGCTTGTGCGCCGTTTGTAGCCGTCATCGTGCTAGAAAGCCGCGCGCCGCCTCCTGCAGTCGCAATGCTACCTGAAGTTGCGCTGCCGTGATCACCGTCTTTGCGCGATGATGAACAGCCTGAAGGAACTATGACGGGGTGCGGGGCTAAATCAGCTGTAGATCGAGTACCCACCCCACCCGCCGGCGCCAGGAGGCCTCGCGTCACAGCTTGTAGTTGCACCGCCGCTGATGCCTAGTGCGCAAGCATCTGTTGCTGCGCTGTCATGGTGTCCACCTTCGCGCGGCGAAGCACAGCTTGAAGAAATTGCGACAAGGTGCGGGCCTGAATCTACTGCAAATCGAGCACCCGCTGGCGTGCCAAGAGGCCGCGAGCTACCGCCTGCAGCCGTACACCTGACAGGTAAGCCTCTTCTTCGCCGTCTCCATTGCGGCAGCCGTCCGCAGTGTGACCTCCTGGGTTACTTGCCGCAACTTCTCGATATTGGCCTCCATCTGGGAAAATATTTCCCCTAGCGTAGCATGCTGCGCGGTGGTGAACACCGGCGGAGCTGCGCAGAATTGGGTCGGCGGTGCTATGGGCAAGGGTGCCACGGGAGCTATGGCGGCGTTGAACACCGGCGGACCAGCGGGGAGCAGGGCCGGCGCAGCCCTGGGATGTTCGCCAAACGGCATGGAGATGGGCACGACGGCATAGAATCCAGCCATGGTCTCTGATACCAAATTGTTATGAACTGCGATGCGAGGGGAAGGTGATTGGAGGATTTGGGGCTGATTTGTTGGGGAATTAGGGTTGTGCGCTACCATGGCTGTGGCGGCGGCTAGGGTTGGAAGGGTGCATGGAACGCCGGCCGCGGGGCTTCGCTCACGGCCGGCAGAGAGAAGGGTTTCCTTCTAATCTCTTGCTTGTTTTGATTGATACATCTCCCCTCCTTATAAATAGAGGATTCCTTGACCCCTAAGTAAGGACTTGATCTTATCCCTAAACCTAACCCTAATGGGCCTGCTGAGCCGGCCTATTAGACCCGGCCCATTAGTCCCCTACACCTGACAATCTCACCATAGCCTCCTTCCATCTATCACTTGGACTACAATTTTTGCACACATGGAGTCGACTCCCTGGATTTTAAGTTAGCGTAATTCTAATTAACTGGGTAACAGGAAAAGGCACCAATCCATTACACTAAAAAAATATCAAGAAGTATTTTAGAATTATCAGCTCTGTAGTGTAGCGTGAGGGAAAAATAAAAAAGGACCATCGGCGCAAACCAAAAGCAGCATCAGCAGCAATTTTATTCCCAAATAAGTGGTGGTGGTTGGGGTAGAGTTCAATCCTACCACTTGCAACCCCCAAAAAGGAAATAAATAAACTAGCACTTGGTAAAAAGGAAAACAAGAGGTAATATAGTAATAATAATGATGAATTGGGACTGTCAATCTAGGTGATTGGTCGGGCATGTGGATTGCTGTGTTCCATTCTCAACTATCCAACACTTGATCTTTCGGTATATTCCAGTTTCCAATCTTTCCCTAACTCTCTACTGCCTCCTCCCATGTCAGGTCTCAGGTTTGGCCAACTGTTGCCTCATCTCACATTAGTCAGTAGTCATGCATTAGGATGCCTCTACGCTTTTGGTGCCCCAAGAGACCTCTCTTGGACATGTCCAAACTATGCTAACTGATGTTTTAATTGTTGTCACATATATTGTTGAATCAAATTAGATCCACCCTAGTATGACCACAAATCTTTTGAACATGCGCATAGCTTTTTAGTAGATCAACATTCTGCGTCACGAACATAAGAGCAACTCCAAGAGTTTGTCAAATTTTACTTGACAAATCTTCTGTTTTGCCAACTTGTAAAAAGATATGCCAAGTAAAAAAGGAGTCCATCTCCAGCAGTTTGGCATAATCCACTTGCCAAAATCCAGATCTAACTTACACCAGGAACCTTGAGAGAGAAACAAAATTATGTTTCTACCAAAATTATTTCTGTACCCTTCCACCTCTTCTAATACGGGAGGATGCGCCGCGGATTGCTGTGCGCATATATGCGCGCGCGGAGTCGTTTTTTCCCAACATGGGATAAATGACAACCTGAAATGGGGAACTGTCGGAGAAGTTTTTTTCTGTTTTTGCCAAAAAATAATAATGGCAACTTGGGATGGGGAACTGTTGGAGAACAGGTCTAATTTTCACTATTGAACTTATCCCTTAGCTTCAGTAGAACTAAAATATCACACAGATTTTATAGAGTTGGAAATATATCTTGTTGGCACTCTCTTTACTGGATCAATTGATGATTTCTTACTGCTCTTTTCAGCACCTTGTGAGATTGAGGTGGGAGGAGCTCAATGCTGCAGAGCGGAATGAATTTGCTAATTTGACCATTAATTTGATATCAGATGTTGTTGGCCCTGATGAGGTGTGGGCCTTGAAGAGTCAGACAGCTGCTTTAGTAGCAGAGGTTCATCATCTTATCTTGTCTTCTGTTGAAACTAATTAGCCACAGGTAGATACAGCAACTGTACTTCAAATCTTTTGCCTTAGAAGATATCTTCTCTTTGTAGGTAGTTAGAAGGGAGGGAGTTGCTTTGTGGAATACCTTATTCCCATCTATTGTTTCTCTCTCTAACAGCGGTCCTATTGAGGTAATGTTTATTATCACCTTGCAGATTTAAATCTGCTCTACCATCTTACAGGTTGATTTGCATTTTGAAATCCTTTTTGTGTTAGGCTGAGTTAGTTGCCATGATTCTAAGGTGGCTTCCAGAGGATATCACTGTTCATAATGAAGATTTGGAGGGTAACTATTCTTTTCTTTTAATTTCTTATCTATTTCCAAGACTTACCTGAAACTGCAATAAGTCCAAAATTTAAATCATAAAACTAGAAGAGCAGAAAACCTTTTTCTGTTCTATGAAGTTACGTTCTTACTGTTAAATTATTTGTTTTCATCAATAGGTGATAGACGTAGATCTCTGTTACGCGGCCTTACTGACTCACTGCCGCAAATTCTGCCATTATTGTATTCCGTAAGTTTGCCTTTGCACCTTTAATCTGCGGAAAAGACAAATTGGTTTGTCTGGTTTCATGATATTCCAAAACATGCTAACGTGAGCGTCGTGTATGCCTCATTTTGTAGCTACTTGAGAAACATTTTGTTGCTGCTTTAAGTGAGCACTCGAAGCAGCAAATGGACTTGGCTAAACAACATGCAGGTACAGTGACAGCAGTTTTAAATGCTGTCAATGCATATGCTGAATGGGCTCCTGTGACAGATCTAGCCAAATATGGTTTAATTCACGGGTATGTTTACCGAAGTATATGGTTGCCAAGTTTGTTATGGGATTGTCTCACTTGTCTCATTAGTTATTTTGTTCATTTTGCAGATGTGGATCCTTGCTTTCTTACAGTGATTTTCGCCTCCATGCTTGCGAGTTTTTTAAAGTAATATGTCAGAGGTACAGAGGGACTTTATGTCCTTTTTAACTAAAGTTCATTTAACTGGCAGTCTTTCCCTTTTCTGATAACCTGGTTTGTGGTGACTTGTCACAGAAAAAGACCTGTGGATGTTGCAGTTTCTGAGTATGCTGCTGCAATGTGCAACATTTTCCAGGTTTTGATGAACATTTCGCAACAATTTTTGACCAGACCTGGCATGCAGAGTTCTATTGATGAAAGCGAGTATGAGTTTGCAACATGTGTTTGCGAGACAATGGTTGCTCTAGGGTCTTCTAACATGCAATGCATACTAGCTGATGGAGCTAGAACTTTCCAGTTCTTACAACAAGTGAGCATTTCCAAATACACTTCTACTTTTTCAAGAGTAATTGCTTGTACTGCTGGACAACATGCTCCCTTCTAATTTGTTCTAGGGCTAGTTGGCTGTAGGCATCAAGGGATTCTAAAGTAATATTTCTGGGTTTGTTGAAACGTTGTGAAAGACTTACCTTTTCTCTGGTTTGATGTTAATTTCACAATTAAAAATTGAGAATAAAGATAGCCTACAAAACTGATATTGACAAGAAAGTGCTTCTGCTGTAGTTGCAAGATCATATACTCTGATTGTGTACTCGTGCTGGTGGTGGTGTGCTTGAATTCCACTTGTGCCATCCTTATATTTTTTTGCCTTTTTTTATTTGGAAAAATCAAAATAAGTGGGGCTGATGTAGAATTCAACCCACTCCGTGACGCTTGCTTAGTATCTATCCACCAGGACAGCTGTATTTGTGTGTAACTATTTTATTGTTGAGACGCTAACTCTTGAAAATATAAAATTAAAATCAATTGATCTTTCTGGTTGGTTATATCAGCACCCCTGAGAAGTCCTGTTATGACCAAATATTTGTTCCCTGGCTTATCAGTAAGTGTAGTGGTCACTAATAAGGTGATGTCACATATCTATTGCCTGTGGGTAATGCTTGATAACCTGTGTAACTACATGACTGTTGGATATGCTTATCAAAATTCATGCTAGTTTTAAAATTTCGCTAATGCGATGATTCCCACGTGTTAGAATTTGGTCCCTTACCTTTTACTATTCCTTGCAGATGCTGGAGTATTACAAACATTACAAAATCACGCTTCATTTCCAGTCTCTATTGTTTTGGCTGGTAACCTCCTTATCTTTGTTTGCCTAGTTGAAATGCATGCCATATAATTTCGTAACTTGAGACAGTTAACCCAAACTTTGCCTAGGCGGTATTGAGAGAACCATCGAAAGCTAAGTCTGTTGCGCGTGTTTCTGGTGACAACTTTGCTGCTGGTAATTCTGCATCCACTGGTGACTTATCAACAGAAAAGGAGAAGAAAGGGGTATCAGTATTTGTTACTGATGAAATATACAATACAATAGTGGATGTTTCTTTCAAAAGAATGCTCAAGAACAGTGGAACTGCATCTTCCGGGTTGTTAGAACTATGGAGCGAAGAACTTGAGGGGAAAAGTGACTTCTGCAACTACCGCACCAAATTGGTATGTCTCGTTTCCGTGTGACTTCTTTACACAGCAGTTGCTCTTGATCCTTGTTCATGTTTGAAGGTTATTTGTGGTTGTCCTTTCCCGTCAATATAGCCTGCCATCTCCAGTCTCTGTTGGTCTTGTAGTTTGATTCATGATGCGAAGCTAAGCAAAAATAGGAGCATGGCTAGTTATTTATAGTACATTTCTCTGTCCTTCAATCAGCAATTCTTTACCTTGATATGTACAACATGCAATTGTCTACTGCGTTCTCCTTTCTTGCAAGTTTTGGTTATGTGATCTGTCAGAGGTGAAACTTTTTGTGTAGTAAACTGTTGGGAGGGTGTATAGGTATGAAGTATGACTAAATTGTAGAAGGCTATTCACCGTACCTTTTTAGGACCCCTGATGCCTCCTTTTTGTTCACAACACAATTAACTGTGTCTATGCATTTACTACTTAACTACTTTTTATATTCTTCCTGCAGTTGGATCTAATTAAAGTCATTGCTTCACAAAGACCTGTGATTGCTGCGGCAAGCATTGTTCAAAGAATAAATTTTGTTTTTGGAGATGCTAATCAAGCAACTAAATCCCCGGAGGTTGGATTAGCTGCATATGTTTACCACATCAACTCAATGTTTTTTATTTCCATATTGGACTTTTGGTCAAAGAAGATTAACCTCTGCACATTAAATTTCTTATTCCAGGATCTTGATGCAATGGAAGGGGCTCAACTGGGGCTTGAAGCAGTTGTCAGTGCTATATTTGATGGCTTAGTTGATTGTGGAAAGACTGATTTGGAGATGAAATCCCAATTGCACAAGATTTTCGAAGGTTTCACCCAACCTAACTTTTGGACTAACTACTGTGGTCTACAATGTGCTAAGTTCCCTTATTTTTTTCAACAGGCTTACTTCAGCAGCTTCTTTCTTTAAAGTGGACAGAACCTAACCTTGTGGTTATTCATGGTCATTATTTGGATGCTTTGGGTCCTTTCTTGCGACATTATCCAGATGCAGTTGCCAGTGTTGTTAATAAGCTTTTTGAACTGTTGACGTCTCTCCCCATCACATTTCAGGTACATCTATCTTTTAAATTCAGTAAATACCATGGTATTGTGATTCTGTGTGGAGTATAGTAAGGCTGAGGATTCATGTCAGTTCAACTAATCGATTTCACAGTGATGTTGCTGTTGTTCATGTCTTGTACCTGTTAATTTCTTTTTTGAATAGCCTATCTAAGGAACCTGCTATGACTCATGTGCGATGGCCGCAGGCAGTAGTAGTAGGTTTGCGCAGCCATGCTGCAACTTGTTCTCTAGTTGGTTGAGTGACATAGGCTGCAGTAGTTGTAGTAGTTGGAGTATGGTCTCTACTATAGCAAGTATGGCAAATATAATTTTATACCGCGAACAATGTAGCATTTTTTCCAAGAAATTGTAAAGAAGGGGTAGCTGTGGAGATAATCTAGCAGCACTACACACTGTTCATCAGTTTCCGAGAACTCAAAATGAGCATTTGCTAACAGTTGCAGAAATGAAACACTGATGCCAATTTGAGATGGACATATATATATAGAGTTGTATATGGTCTTGTATTGTATTACTTGTACTCCAAGCCGTATCCGGCCTATATAATGAAAGGTCACCCCCCACCCTGGGTGTGTGGTGTTTGCCTAATATTCTACATGGTATAGAGCCTAACCCTAGGCCTGTTTTTCCTCCCCACCCCACCTCGAGTGCTGTTCACACGTGAACAGTAACCTCGCCCCAACCCTAGCGCGCTGCCCCTTCCCTGGCTGTGCGCCCCTCCTCTCCTCCGCTGCCCAACACGCCGCCGTTTCCTTGGCTGTGCGTCACCTCCACCACACCAGCGTTGCCCTTCCCTATGGTGTCGTTCTCCTCAACAGATTCGATCTGTTGATGTCCCGTGTCACCGCCGACACCTCCTCCGCCGGTGACAGCGATTCCGACGACTCCGTCGGTTTCTTCTTCCCCTACTTCTTCGACGACATCCCCGACGATCCGATGGCGATGAACTATGCCACCATCAACATCCAGTCTCACGTTCCCATCAAGCTGGAGCTCCGATCGCCGAACTACACCAAGTGGAAGGCCTTCTTTGAGTCGCTGTGCGGGAAGTTCGGCCTTCTCTCGCACATCGACGGCACTCCTCCGCCCGATCCGCGCACCGATGAGTGGAGCAAGGCGGACTTCTGCGTCCGCAGCTGGCTGTACGGCTTCGTCGCTGATGAGGTCCTCGACTTCACTGTGGAGCCTGATCAGACCGCCAACGGTCTCTGGAGGGCCATCGCAGATCACTTCCAGGCAAATCAGGCCTTCCACTCCATGACTCAGGGCGATCGCAAGATAGAACTACGGGAACGAGATGAAGAAGGTAGCTGATGCGCTTCGCGATGTTGGTCAGGCTGTTTCGCCATCGACGCTCCTGCTCAACCTGCTCCGCGGCCTCAACTCCCGCTACAGCACCACCGCCGACATCATCGCCGGCACCGCTGGCATGACCTTCACCACTCCTCTCGACCAACTCAAGCTGAAGGAGCTTCACCTAGAGAACGAAGCCAAGGTCGAGGCCACCAACGCCCTCGTTGCATCTTCCTCCTCTGGCTGCAGCGGCGCAGACCGCCGTCCACCGTCCCGTCCCCAGCAGCCGCTGCCTCCACAGCAGCAGCCGCAGCAGGGTGCTGGCGGCTCCACTGGCGGTCAGCAGCAGCAGCAGTCGAGCAATGGTGGCCAGCGGCGCAAACGCAACAACGGCCGACGATCCAACGGCGGCGGCAGTGGACAGCAGCAGCAGCCTCGTGCCCCCTTCCCTGCTGGTCTGTGGATTTGCATTAATCCGCAGGCCTTCCAGGGGGCACAGGGATTCGGTGGCGGTGGCACTGGCCAATGGCGTGGTGGACAGGGTCTCCTTGGCTCCCACCCGCAGGCCAATGCCGCCTACGTCTCCCCTTCTCACGCACCGGCTTCCTCCTCATGGGCTCCATCCTTAAAACCGATACGTCTAATTTTATTTTGAATAACAGCCTTGTCGCCCCATCTCTAGTTCACAACCTCCTTTCTGTCCGCCAATTCACGCGCGACAATAGTTGTTCTATTGAATTTGACGCTTCTGTTTTTTCTGTTAAGGAACCCAGGACAGGGCGTGATTCTTCGCTGCGATAGTACAGGCGACCTCTACACCATTCCCTCAGCTGCCCCTGCGCCCGCGCAAGCCCTCCTCGCCGCTTCCGCATCCCTCTGGCATCGTCGCCTCGGTCATCCCATCGTTTAGGAGAAATAATTTGATCTCGTGTAATAAACCAGACCACTCGCTAGCTTGGCAAGCATGTGCGTCTCCTGTTTAGTACCTCTATGTCTAAAACAGTTTCCCCCTTTGAGATTGCGCACTGTGATGTCTGGACCTCTCCGATTCCTAGTCTATCTGGCTACAAATATTATTTAGTGCTTTTGGATGATTTTACGCACTATTGCTGGACGTACCCACTTAAGAGCAAGTCCGAGGTACATGAACACATTGTTGATTTTATTGCTCTTGCTCATACTCAGTTCAATTTTTCTGTTAAATGCTTTCAGGCTGATAATGGCACGGAGTTTATTAATCACGCCATGCATAGTACGCTTGCTGCGCACGGCATTGTTTTCCACCTCTCGTGTACCTATACCTCGGCACAAAACGGCAAGGCTGAACGCGTAATTCGTACGCTCAACAACTCCGTGCGCACACTACTCATCCATGCATCCATGCCACCAGCCTACTGGGCTGAGGCCCTCGCTGTAGCCACATACCTAATGAACCGAAGACCATCCTCTGCCATTAATCATGAGCTCCCATACTACCGTCTCCACGGTTCCCCTCCAGCTTACGCGCATCTATGTGTTTTCGGCTGTTTGTGTTATCCTAACCTACAGGCCACCTCCCCGCATAAGCTCACGCCTCGCTCGACAGCTTGCGTGTCCTCGGCTATCCCTCCTCCCATAAGGGATACCGCTGTTTGACATGTCTACACGACGGATCATCATCTCTTGACATGTTGTCTTCGACGAGACGGTGTTTCCGTTTGCTGCTGTCTCACATCCTCCTTTCACCAGCTCCTTTGATTTCCTTTCAGATGGCGACATGGATATTGCACCTTGTTCTACTAATCTACAGCTGGTGGCTCTTCTGCGGCTGCTCCGTCCTCCATGGACGTTGAGCGATCGCGTTCTTCTCCTGGTGGGTGTAGTCCCGTGCCCCCATCAGGGTCTTCGAAGTCTCCCAGTACGGGCGGGAGCGCACCGTCTTCCCCGCCTGTTCCTGCACCCACACCTGCGCTTGAGCCGGTTCCTGAGCTCGCGCCGGCCCCTGTGCCGATCCCGGCCCCTGCACCGACTCCTGCACCGGCTGCTGCCCCTGTGCTCACGCCGGCCGCTGCGGTGGCGCCTGCACCGGCTGCTGCGCCCGCGCCTACGCTGGCTGCACCTGCGCCCGCACCGGCTGCGCCCGCGCCGGCTGCTGCGCCCGCGCCGGCTGCTGCAGCAGCACCAGCGCCGCTGTTTGGACGATATGGGGCTGTCTATGGACGTCGTCCTCATGTCATCCACGGTCCTCAGCCTCATCTTCCACGGGTTGGTCCTGTTCCGCCTCTGACGGATCCGCCACCACCTCGCCGTCCTATGACCAGCACCGATCCACCACCTGCGGCTCTTCGTCGTTCGACACGCCTACAGTCTGGTACGATTTCGCCTATCAATTACCGGAACCTAACCACTACTTCACCAGTTGCCTCTCCAGTTCCGAGTAACTATCGCAGTGCGCTTGCTGATCCTAATTGGCGTGCTGCCATGGCTGATGAGTATCGAGCTTTGATGGACAACGGGACATGGCGCCTTGTGCCTCGTCCCCTTGGTGTTAATGTTGTTTCTGGACGGTGGCTGTGGAAATTAAAATATGATGCTGATGGTACTCTCTCTAAGCATAAGGCTCGCTGGGTTGCTCGGGGATATAATCAGAAGCCTAGTGTTGATTATGATGAGACATTCAGCCCGGTGGTTAAGCAAGGAACGATTCGGACAGTGCTGAGCTTTGCTGCCTCTCGTTAGTGGCCTATTCATCAGTTGGATGTGAAGAACGCCTTTCTTCACGGACATCTCGAGGAGACCGTCTACTATGAGCAGCCTCCTGGTTTTGTTGATCCTGCCCATCCAGATTATGTGTCTCCTTCAGAAGTCTTTGTATGGATTGAAGCAGGCTCCTCGTGCTTGGAATAAGCGGTTTGCGACATATCTTCGCTCATTGGGTTTTGTTGCATCAGCCATGGATACTTCTCTATTTGTCTATCGTAATGGTGATGACATTGCCTATCTCCTGCTCTATGTGGATGATATTGTCTTGCAGCTTCTTCCGACACACTGCTTCAACACATTATTGATCGTCTGCATAGTGAGTTTGCCATGACTGACTTGGGGGATCTTCATGACTTCCTGCACATGTCTGTGACTCGTTCTTGTGACGGATTATTTCTCTCTCAGCGCCAGTATGCTCCGGAGGTTCTTCGACGTGCTGGCATGAGTAATTGTCATTCTACGACGACACCAGTTGATACCAAGGCCAAATTGTCTGCTTCTGATGGTGCGCGTGTTGCTGATGCGTCAGCCTATCGAAGCCTGGCTGGTGCTCTTCAGTACCTCACTCGACCCGACCGGATCTTGCTTATGCTTCGTTCGGCGGCTACTGTCTCTTTATGCATGATCCTCGAGAGTCTCATCGGCTTTTCTCATGCGCATCCTACGTTATGTGAAGGGTACCTTGTCCTTTGGTCTTCGAATTGGCACCGGTCGGTCAACTCCCTCACGGCGTATTCGATGCGATTGGGCTGGCTGCCCCGATTCTCGGCGCTCTACCTCCGGCTCACTGTGTCTTTCTCGGCGATACTGCGATTTCTTGGTCGTCGAAGTGACGGACATCGTTTCCCGTTCGATCGTTGAGGCGGAGAATATCGGGTAGTTGCTCACGCTGTTGCCGAATGCCGCCTTGGTTGCGCCAGCTTCTTCAAGAGCTTCATGTTCCTCTCTCAAAGGCTACGCTTGTCTTTTGTGACAATGTCGATCTTTGTTTACATGACTGCTAATCCTGTTCACCATCGACGAACGAAGCACATTGAGATTGACATTCACTTCGTCCGCGAGAAGGTGGCTTTGGGCCAAGTTCGAGTTCTTTATGTCCCTTCCTCACGCCAGTTTGCTAACATCATGACCAAGGGTCTTCCTTGTTTACGGATTTTAGGTCCAGTCTAGGCGTTAGTCCACCTGCGACTGCGGGCGGGTGTTAGATATATAGAGTTGTATATGGTCTTGTATTGTATTACTTGTACTCCAAGCCGTATCTGGCCTATATAATGAAAGGTCACCCCCCATCTTGGGTGTGTGGTGTTTGCCTAATATTCTACACTAATGCCAATTTGAGATGGACATATCTTTGTACATGCTATCATTGCGTGCTTTTTTAAGAAATATTCTGTTCGCTGAACTCAAATTATTTGGTTGTCATATTATACAAGTTTGTGTTTACACTCCTTATTTCAACACTTACTGTATTGTGTTGGCAGGATCCATCAAACAATTCTCGCTTAGCAAGGTTACAGATATGCTCATCATTCATTCGAATATCTAGAGCTGCTGATAAAGCACTTCTTCCTCACATGAAGGTCAGGCTCAGCTTATAATTGATTGCCAAACTAATCATTTATTGTTTCTTTTATTATGTGGTAAAATAAAACTATGGGTTTAAACATGCTTAGAATGACCATTACGGGGCCCGTCTCATCTGGAATCTCAGTTCATCTTTTAAATTTAAAGTTCATATTTTTTTTGATATACAAGGCTGGGCTTTGTGATTGGTACCTTGCCAGAGTTTGCTATCCTTGTAATTGCTTTGTGGCCTTGTAAAGAATTATAAATACATGCAGGTCATGTTACATTGAAATCTTCTAGTCATATCCAATTACCATCCCCTTTGAATTACAAATTATGGCTATTGATTTATGAACAAAGGCAATAAAAGCATAAATAATAAGGATTTATGAACCAAAGTTTATTATTTATGCTTTCTTTAGTGTATATATGTGTGAGTGGCCCATATGGCTTGCGTACAGCCCATAGAGGCCCATGTATAGCTAACTCTATATACCTACCCTTCCTAGGGTTGGAGGACTACACTGAACTATTCTTTCCTACATGGTATCCGTTGCTTAGGGTTCCTCTTCTCTCTCCTGGCCGCCGCCGCCGCCACGCCATCCATGGCTGGCAGGCCGCCGCCGCCCCATTCCCCTTCCTTCTTCCCTTCCCACGCCACCGCCGTCCACGCCCCGACACCGCCGGCCGCCGCTCCCGGGCGTGGCCGACGCGCGCGCGGACGTCCCGGCCACGGGCGCGCCTCTCATCGCCGGCCGGTCGCGCCTCCTCGTCTTCCTCCTCCCCCGGCTCGCCGCCGGCCGCACCTCCTCCCTCATCCGGTCCGTCGCCGGGCCGCGGCCCCGCCCTCCTCTCGCTCCGACCGCCGACGGGTCCTCCGCCGCCACGGGCGCGGCGGCCGCCGAGACCGCGCGTGCCGCCCCCCTTCGCCGTGGCACCCGCCTCCTTGCACGCGGGAGCTGGGGACTCGCCTGCCTCCTCTGCCTTCGCAGGAGCTCCCTTGGGCGCGGGTGTCCTGGACGCAGACCTGCCCTTTCCCGATGCCGCCCCTTTAGCCGCGAGCACGGGCGCGCCGATTTCTCCCGCCGGGATTTCGCAGCCTGCTCGGCCGGCATGGCGCCCGCAGTGCCCGCAGAGCTCCACTTTGCTCTCCAGTCGGCCCCGGGTGCCGCCCGCCGCAACCGCCCTTGGAGCCGCCACGGCCGCGGACCGGGCGTGCGTGCGCGAGGAGGCGCCCCTTCCTCTCGCACCCCTTTCGGCGGCCGCCGCGCCCGCCATGACCGCGGCCACGGCGCCTTCGGTCGCGCCCGGAGCCTCTCATCGCGCCATGCGCGGCTCCGGCGCCTCCACCCGCGCCACGCGCGACCTGCCACCACCTGCACGCTACGCCGAACCCGTGTAGGTGTACTAGCGCCGTCCGGTGCCTCCACCGCCGCTACCTTCTCCGGCTCCTCCACCAGCGGTGCCCGTAGACTATGTGCCTCCTCTGCACCATGTCTACGGGCGTCGCTCCACGGCTCCGCCTCCTCCACCACCGTCACCGGAGACGTCTCCGCCTCCATCGGCACCCACACCGCCGCCACCGCCGCCTCCAGCACGGCGCTCTCGAGTGGAGTCGGCCGTGTCTCACCCGCCGGTCATCCATCGGGATCCTCGCCACACCCATCCCATGGTGACCCGGTAGGCGGCCGGGGTTCTTCGGCCGCGGGCCCTCTCCGCCACCGAGGGGGAGCCGCGACTTTCTCCGATCCCGGCGTCGGTTCGTGAGGCTCTGACAGATCCGAATTGGCGTTGCGCGATGGAAGAGGAGTACGGAGCTCTTCTTGCCAACCAGACTTGAGACCTTGTGCCACGTCCGTCGGGTTGCAATGTGGTGACCGGCAAGTGGATTTGGACAATCAAGCGTCGTGCTGATGGTACTCTGGAGCGCTACAAGGCGCGTTGGGTCCTTCGGGGGTTCACTCAGCGTCCCAGTGTGGACTATGACGAGACTTCCAGTTCAGTGGTGAAGCCTGCTACAATGCACACTGTTCTCTCTTTGGCTCTCTCTCGGTCTTGGCCCGTGCACCAGCTCGATGTCAAGAATGCATTTCTTCATGGCACTCTGACCGAGACGTCTACTGCAGCTAGCCAGCAGGGTTTGTGGACTCCAGTTGTCCTGATATGGTCTGCCGGTTGAACAAGTATATATATATATGGTTTGAAGCAGGCGCCTCGGGCATGGTACTCTCAGTTTGCCACCTTCCTACTGACACTGGGGTTTGTTGAGGCCAAGTCAGATACTTCGTTGTTCATACATCACCATGCTGATGGGGTTGCCTACCTCCTCTACGTTGATGACATTGTTCTGACTGCCTCCAGTCCACAGCTGCTTCAGCGGATTATCACCTCACTTCAGCAGGAGTTTGCCAGGAAGGATCTGGGTCAGCTTCACCACTTCTTGGGCGTGCCGGGATGACTGATTGCAAGTCTTGCTCCACTCCTGTTGACACTCAGGCGAAGCTGTCTGCTACACTGGGTGATCCTGTGGCTGATCCTACTGCTTATGGGAGTCTTGCTGGTGCCTTACAGTACCTCACTTTCACCAGGCTGGATCTCACCTACGCTGTCCAGCAGATCTGCCTCCATATGCATGATCCACAGGAGTCACACCTTACTGCGCTGAAGCGCCTCCTTCGCTACATCCGAGGCGCTGACTTTAGCTTGGTCCTCCACTGGTCTCGGTTTGCTGAGCTGGTCGTCTACACTGACGCTGACTCGGCGGGGTGCCCGCACACGCGCCGCTCTACCTCAGGTTATGCCTTCTTCCTTGGCGACAACCTGATCTCCTGGTCGTTCAAGCGACAGCCGGTTGTCTCTCGCTCGAGTGCTGAGGCGGAGTACCGGGCTGTTGCTAATGGCTGTTAGTAGCTTAATTTTCAGTCTCATTGAGAGTGAGGATGACACTGAGAGGTTGGGAATTTTCTGGTTTCTTTCTCAAACATACTACAATGCCATGCCCACCCAAGGGGGTTGGGGATACATATTTATAGGGCTGCTGGGGCTGCTTGCCAGCCAAGCATATGCCGAATTCTAGTCTAAGATGCTAGTCTAACTGCTGCCCGAGATGCTGCCTAACTGCTGCCATAAAGCATGCCAAAGATGCTGGGGAATACCATAGTCACATAATTCGGGGTCGCTGCCGCGTTCCTCGACCCGGGTTCACTGTACCAAATCATGGGTCGGGGTCAACCGGGGCCATCGTCCCATTCACACATGGGTCATCGATCCACAACAGTAGGGTCACAACATGGATCAAGTAGGTTGTATTAAGCAACGGGGGAGGGAAGATGAAAAAGAATGTCATTGTTAAGATAATGGACTTACGATACGAGGAATAATGGGCTTGGTGATCCATCATACGCAGCCCAGATCAGATTTTTCTTGATATTTTTTCCTATTTACTAGGTTGAATAGAACTTTTGTATCATAATCATAGTTCATCGACCTGGGTTTATCGACCCAGATTGATTGGGGTCAATCGTTCCAAACTACTCCCTTCGACCCATGTTCTCAGACACTTACGACCCTCGTCCCTCGACCCCGACCCTCGATCCAGTCAACCCGACATTCTGGTGACTATGGGGAATACTACCCTGCTGCAGCCCTAAACAAGTACCATGTGCTGCTGCAGCAGCCCCACAAAGACCAACAGTACAGACAGACAGTAGAAAGACTTATCCATCATTCTCCCCCTAAGTCTTGTGTGCTGTCTTGTGAGATATCTGAACCATCCCACTCTTGGAGCAGAGCTCCAAAACCACGATCCTCCCAAGAGGCTTGGTGAGCGAGATCGGCAAGTTGATCCTTGGTGTTGATGTAGCCTCGCCTTGATGCTCCCTTCCTCCAAACGGCCTCGGATGGTGATACCTCACCGGATGTGCTTGCTCCGTTCATGGAAAACGGGGTTCTTCGCCGGGGGACGGAGCGTACTTGCTCGTCCACTCGGAGCTCCACCGCTCTAGTGTCTCTCGCCAAGGAGATCACCGAGCGGTCGAGCGAGCCGGATCGCCCGAGTCGAAGCGGTGGAGGCCGCGATGTACTCGGCCTCGCGGTGGACGGGGCCACGACCGCCGTTTGATCGATCGCCACCGACAAGACACTTGCCGGGGAAGAAGAGGATCCCGGCGGTGCTCTTGCTAGTGTCGATGTCGCCGGCGTGGTCGCCGTCGGCCGTACCCGACGAAGTGTGCCTCCCCGGGGCACCTCGGGTAGAAGAGGCCGTGGTCGAGAGTCCCCGCGACATAGCGGACGATCCTCTTCACAGCCTGCTGGTGCTCCGTCGTCGGTCGTTGCATGAACCGACTAACGTAGCCAACGGAGAACGCCAAGTCCGGCCGTGTGTGGGCAAGGTAGCGAAGGCTCCCCACAAGACGTCGGTACTGTGTAGCATCCACCTCTGCTGTGCTATCACGGCTCAGCTTTAGCCTCTCCTCCATCGGAGTGAGAGCTGGGTTGCAGTCGGTGTGCCCTGCTAGCTCAACGATGCGCTTGGCGTAGGCAGTCTGTCTAAGCGTGATCCCTGAGTCGTCTTGGTGCACCTCAATCCCCAGGTAGAAGGAGAGAGGCCCCAAGTCACTCATCTGGAAAGTGGCCTTCATTTCTTCCTTGAACGCTGCCAGTTCCGCTTCTTTTGGTGCCGGTGATCACCAAGTCGTCGACGTAGACGCCCACCAGCAGGGTGTTTCCTCCACTACCCCGCCGGTAGACGGCCGCCTCGTGCGGGCTTTGCTCGAAGCCCATCCTCTTGAGTGTGGAATCCAACTTGGCATTCCACGCCCTCGGTGCCTGCCGCAAGCCGTAGAGGGCCTTGCGCAGGCGCAGCACCTTGCCCTCCTTGCCGGGGATTGCAAAACCCGGCGGCTGGTGCACATAAACCTCCTCCTTCAAGTCGCCGTTAAGAAACGCCGACTTGACGTCCATGTGGTGGACGCGCCAGCCCTCCTGGGCAGCCAACGCAAGAAGGAGCCGCACAGACTCCATCCGTGCTACGGGGGCGAACGCATCGTCGAAGTCGACCCCCTCCTGCTGCACGAAACCTCGTGCCACCAGGCGAGCCTTGTGCTTGATGACGACGCCGGCTTCATCCCTCTTCAGTTTGAACACCCACTTAAGGGTGATCGCGCGGTGACCACGTGGGAGATCAGCAAGCTCCCAGGTGCGGTTCTGCTCAACCGCATCCATCTCCGTCTTCATCGCGGCACGCCATGCCGCGTCTCGCTCGGCCTCTGCGAACGACCGAGGCTCGCCGTCGTCGCACGCAAGGTGCAGCTGTGCCTCCAAGTCGTGTGGCACGAGTCCTGGCACTGGTTGGTCGCCGAGAAGGTCCTCCATCGTATGGTACCGCAGCGGCTCACCGTCGTAGCACGCGTCGATGCGCTCCTCATCGTGGGAGAGTGGGGTGGCGAACGCAACCGGGCTGGGCTCAACATGAGCTGGTGCTGAAGTAGACGTGCCCGGGGGGTGGCTGTTGGTGCCGGGGCATGTGGCATCGGTGCCGGAGTACGGGGAGTCGTCGGCTGTGGTGGAGTCGGCGGAGAGCTCGTCGCAGTTGAAGTCGTGGCTGGAAAGCGTGGAGTCGCTGGAGTAGCGGGCGCCGCAGCTCGAGCCGTGGCTCGAGAACGTGGTGCTGCCGGCGTAGTGGACGTCGGAGTCGGTGGAGGTTCGGGGACTGGGGTAGGCACACTCGGCGAAGAAGAGCTGCCCACTCCCCCAGCTTCCTCGAAGTGGACGTACTCGATGGTGAAGTCGTCATGAGTCGGAGTCGAGCCGTCGTCCACCGCCTTGTCCCACGCCCATCCCCGCCCTTCGTTGAACACAACGTCGCACGCCGTGCGCACACGATATGTCTTCGGGTCGAGGATGCGATAGGCCTTCGAGCCTTCCGCGTAGTCGATGAACACTCCCGGAGTGCTCCTGTCGTCGAGCTTGCTGACGTGGCCAAGCTCCTTGGCAAAAGCGAGGCAGCCGAAGACCCGCAGGTGGGAGACCGCCGGCTTGCGCCCATGCCAGGCCTCGTACGGTGTCCTGCCCTCGAGCGCCTTGGTAGGCGAGCGGTTGAGGATGTAGACAGCCGTCACCACGGCCTCTCCCCAGAAGATAGCCGCATCCCCCTGCGCGAGGAGGGCCGGGCCATCCCCACAACCGTCCGGTTGCGCCGCTCGACGACGCCGTTCGCGCGGGGCCGTAGGGTGCGGAGTAGTGGCGCTGAATGCCTTGATCAGCGCAGTACGACGCGAACTCAGCTGCCGTGAATTCGCCGCCGTTGTCGGTGCGCAGCTTGCGACCGCACTCCGCCTCTGCAGCAGCCTGCGTTCGCCTGATGGCGTCCGCAGCCTCTCCCTTGCTGCCGAGAACCAGCACCCACATGTAGCGGGAGTGGTCGTCGACGAGCAACAGGAAGTAGCGTCGTCCTCCTGGTGTGGCCGGTGTCACTAGGCCACACAAGTCCCCGTCTACGAGCTTGAGCTGCTCCATGGCTCGGAAGCTCGCCTGGTGGGGAAAGGGGAGCCACCTCTGCTTCGTTAGCACGCAGACGTCGCAGAACTGCTCCACATGGTCGAGGCATGGCAGGCCTCGCACCATCTCCTTGGCACTGAGCCGCTTCAGGGCCTCAAAGTTGAGGTGCCCGAAGCGCTCGTGCCACTGCCACGCCTCGTCGTCCCGGCGAGCAGTGAGGCAGAAGGGTTGTGCCACCTGCACATGGAGAACGTAGAGCCAATTTGCACCCCTGGTTACCTTGGCGATAAGGCGACACTGGCGATCCCATATCCTCATGACTCCGTGCTCGACCATCACGCGTGAGCCATTCTCGTCCGGCTGGCCCATGCTGATGATGGAGTTCCTCAACACTGGGATGTAGTAGACTCCGGTAAGCAGCCTGTGCTCACCGGACTTGGCGGTGAAGATCACGGAGCCGACGCCCTTGATCTCCACGCCGGAGGCATCTCCAAACTTGACGGAGCCTCGAACGCTGGAGTCAAGCTCGGTGAAGAACTCCCGTCGACCGGTCATGTGATGGGTGGCACCGGTGTCGAGGCACCACCCGTCACTCTTGTCGCCGCCAGAGCCATCGCCGAGGAGGGCGTGTGCCTTCGGCTCGTCGAGGTGATGTGCCGCTACAGCTGACGCCGCCGAAGGTAGCTCGATGCTTGCGTGTGCCAGGAGCAGAGCTGGCTCCTCCTCTGCCTGGGCGATGTGGGCCTGGCCGCGTCGTGGCTGTCGACACTCCTTGGCCTAGTGGCCAAGCTTGCCACAGTTGCGGCAGGCGTCGTCTGGTGCCGGCTTTGGCTTGCCAGCAGCTTGCTTCCCCGCTTTGCGCGGTTTACCGCGCTTGTGGCCTCCTGTCGCGGAAGAAGGCTACCCCTTCTCCCCGTCACCTCGGTAGACCTCCCACTGCTTCCCAGCGAAGTGGATCCTCCCGCCAATGGTGACAGGTCCCAACGGAGGTTGTGGCTCGTTGGCGTCGACGACCTTGAGGTGGCCAATCGCCTCCTCGATCGTCATTGTGGAGAGGTCAATCAGGGACTCGACCCCGCGAGCCATTTGCTTGTACTTCTCAGGGACACAGCGGAAAAGCTTCTCTATGGCTCTCTCCTCGTCGTAGGTGCTGTCGCCGAACTGCACCAACTTTTGCATCAGGGTGTTGAGGCGGAGGGCGAAGTCGTCGATGTCCTCACCCGACTTGAAAGCCAGGTTCTCCCACTCCTTGCGGAGCGTCTGCAGTGTGGACTTGCGGGCGCGGTCGCTGCCGATGCGTGCCATAGCAATGGCGTCCCAAGCCTCCTTGGCAGTCTCCTTCTGAGAGAGTGAGAACTGCATCTCGGGCGGGACAGCAGCAACGAGGGCGTCCAACGCCCGTCGATCTTCATCATAGTCGACGTCGTTGTACTGGATCGCCTCCCACATGTGCCACTTGGAACCTGATCTTAATGATTGCGGCCCACTCGACGTAGTTGGTCTTGGTGAGGGTAGGCCACCCGCCGTCTCTGATGACGGCCGGGACCCCGTAGTGACCTTGGTGCCGGTCAGGGGAGAGGGAGCCACGCCGCCTGTGAGGGGCGCGCTCTCTGTCGTGCACCGCCCGCCGTCGGTCATGGGCCATCTCGGCCTCCGACGCGAGCAACCCTCTCCCCGCAACCGCCGGGCCTCCAACGCACGGCCGTGCGGGAGCGCCGCCGCCTCCGCCGCCGGGCGCGGCTCCGGCCGGAGCGCCACCGCCGTGCGCGCCTCCCACGGGAGCACCGCCACCGGCGCGCCTCCGCCCGGGGACGCCGCCGCCGAGCGCGCCTCCGTCTGGATCTGCCTGGAGCGCCGCTTATAGGAGTCTTGCTGGTGCCTTACTGTACCTCACTTTCACTAGGCTGGATCTCACCTACGCTGTCCAGCAGATCTGCCTCCATATGCATGATCCACGGGAGTCACACCTTATTGCGCTGAAGTGCCTCCTTCGCTACATCCGAGGCGCTGACTTTGGCTTGGTCCTCCACCGGTCTCCGTCTGCTGAGCTGGTCGTCTACACTGACGCTGACTGGGCGTGGTGCCCGCACACGCGCCGCTCTACCTCAGGTTATGCTGTCTTCCTTGGTGGCAACCTGATCTCCTGGTCGTCCAAGCGACAGCCGGTTGTCTCTCGCTCGAGTGCTGAGGCGGAGTACCGGGCTGTTGCTAACGGCTGTTAGTAGCTTAATTTTCACTCTCATTGAGAGTGAGGATGACACTGAGAGGTTGGGAATTTTCTGGTTTCTTTCTCGAACATACTACAATGCCATGCCACCCAAGGGGGTTGGGGATACATATTTATAGGGCTGCTGGGGCTGCTTGCCAGCCAACCATATGCCGAATTCTAGTCTAAGATGCTAGTATAACTGCTGTCCTAGATGCTGCCTAACTGCTGCCATAAAGCAGTCCAAGATGCTGGGGAATACTACCCTGCTGCAGCCCTAAACAAGTACCATGTGCTGCTGCAGCCCTAAACAAGTACCATGTGCTGCTGCAGCAGCCCCACAAAGACCAACAGTACAGACCGATAGTACAGAGACTTATCCATCAACGGCGTGCCTAAGGCGTCCGGGCTCCGACAGCTCTTGGCTGAATTTCACAGCCCGCTCGCCACGAGCACGCTCGTCTACTGCGACAACGTCAACGCCGTGTACCTCTCACCAACCCGGTTCAGCATCAGCGGACGAAGCATGTGGAGATTGACTTGCACTTCGTTCGTGACCGGGTGGCTATTGGAGATGTTCGGGTTCTCCATGTACCGACCACCTCCCAGTTCACTGACATCTTCACCAAGGGTCTTCCTTTCTCGACCTTCTCAGAGTTCCGGTCCAGCCTCAACGTAGCCAGTGGCTAGTTGTGGCTGCGGGGGGCCTTGTGTGTGATTTCTTTCTTTGTTGGCCAGTCTTGTACACCGCTGCGCCGGTAGTCTAGACTGCGGGGGGTGTTAGTGTTATATGTGTGAGTGGCCCATATGGCCTGTGTACAGCCCATAGAGGCCGATGTATAGCTAATTCTATATACCCACCATTCCTAGGGTTGGAGGAATACACTGAACTATTCTCTCCTACAGGCAACTTGCATTTTTGAGTTGTAAAGGCTATGAATTAATCAAAATGCAGTTATGTTTTAGGGCTGGTTCTAATTTTCCATGCATCACGCTTTCATGTTGCTTTCACCATTGTTTATGTGATCATTTGGTTGCTTAAAATGCCTTTCAAATGGCACAGAACATTGCTGATACCATGGCTTACCTTCAAGGAGAGGGTCGGTTACTACGTGGTGAACATAATCATCTATGTGAAGCGTTTCTTGTGATGGCATCCTCTGCTGGGTATTTGGCCACTACACCTTTTAAAAATTTATGCCTACAGCCTTCGGCAAGTATTTTTGGTGTTCCTTCTATTTATTATTTCTATTTTTGTTTGTTTCCATAGGATTCAACAACAACAGGAAGTCCTTGCCTGGTTACTTGAACCTCTGAACAAAATGTGGACTCAAGTGGAATGGCAAACTGCATACTTATCTGACCCTACTGGTTTGACAAACATGTTTGCTGATAGCCAATTTATGTGGTCGATTTATCACACAGTTACATTCTTTGAAAAGGCCCTGAAGAGGAGTGGAACCAAAAAGTCTACCTCAACTCCACAAGCAGCCACCACAACAGCAGCGCCTGGCTATCTGCATCCGATGTCTTCACATCTAACATGGATTCTGCCCCCTCTCTTAAGGGTATGTTTAGCAGTTCTTCAATGTCAGTTGAGATAATACTAATAAGAACTACAATAATGGAACTTACATGATATTACTGAATCCTGTTATAATCATTATGTTATTACTTGTTCTGCTGGCTAAGCTGATAAATAACTAGCATTTTAACTGTCCTTTATTAATCTGATTTTCGATTTTCAGCTGCTGCGATGCATACACACCCTTTGGGCTGAGCCCTTTGCTCAGTCTCAGACGGGGGAAATCAAAGCAGCAAAAAGCATGACTGTGGCGGAGCAGGTTAGCCTTCTAGGAGAGACAGGTAAACTTATCAAAGGCCAGGTTGCTCCTGCTGATGGATTGCTGGATGTTCAAAGAGATGGAGAATCTAAGGAAAATAACATAAAAAACTGGTTGCGCGGGATCCGAGACAGCGGGTAAGAATTATTAACTGATATTATCACTGGAGTCAAGCCATGCTAAATTTTCTTTTTATTGTTAGTCTAACAACATTAGCAGCAGAATGGGTGATCTGCAATTAGAGTGGAAAGATTGTGTTTGATTGGGAGCCTCACTAGTCTTGCAAGATATTGTTAGCTCCCCAACTATTTTACTATTTTCTGGATATTTTATCAGCTCGGCATCACCCTTGCATAGTTGGTAACAGGGATGAGCACAGTTTCCACCAAACCTTCTAGATAAAATTTGTGAATGAATCTAGCAGGCATTGAAGGAAATTAAGCTCCTGAAACTATCGAACATTTGGACCAAAACCGCTGCAGTGCTGATGAGCACCCCTCGTTGGTAATAACAGGGATGATGATAGGATTTCGGATCCTACCGGGAACTTCCCTCAGCGAGTAGGGATGTGATGTTGGCGGCGGACGGCGGCGAGGACGGCGCTGGGGCGCCGTCGGGCTGGCGGCGCGCGCGCGAGAGAGAGGAGGACGGCTAGGGTTGGAAATCTCCCGGCTCCCTCAGGGAAACCGAAAACAATTGATATGTTTCTGCCTGATTAAAACCAAGAGTTTACATGAGTATTTATGAGCACACAATTTGCTAACGAACCCCCTAAGATTAACTGAAAATTAAAAGACTGGGCCCTTGGCCCCCTGCCCTAGCCCGCGCGCGCCCCTAGCCACGTCTAGGGCGCCGCCCAAAGGTCTTGCCGACCATAACATCTTTCCCCGCCTGCGCAAACAGCTCGTCCTCGAGCTGGAAATCGGGGTAGTGGCTGCGAAACTCCTCCAGCTGCTCCCATGTGGTGTCCTCGTCAGTCAGCCCGCGCCACTTGATACGAACATGCCAGACGCCACGCCGCAGCTCTGCGCGCAGAGCGGCCTCCGGCTCTGGAAAAATGCGGCCATGGAGAAGTGGCGGCATGACCCTAGGCACAGCCGGCGGCTCTCCGCGGTGGGGTTTGAGCAACCCCACGTGGAAAACGTCATGGATCCTGGTGCCGTCTGGAAGTCGTAGGTGGTAGGCGACCTTGCCGACGCGTTCCAACACCTGGAACGGGCCAGCATATCGGGGACCCAGCTTGCACCGAGCCTGCGGGTCGAGCGACTACGCGGTCCGGTGGAGGCGCAGCCATACCTAGGCGCCGACGTCGAGCTCCATGTCGCAATGGCTTGCGTCGTAGTACTTCTGAGAGCTGCTGTGCCTGTAGAAGCCGCTGGTGCACCTCCGCTAACATCTCGTCGCGGCTGCGGAGGAGCGCATCTGCCGCCTCTGTCTTGGCCGAGCCCACTGTGTAAGGCAGGATCGGCGGTGGTGGGCGCCCGTAGACGACCTCGAACGGGGTGGCGCGGAGCGCAGTGTGGAACGAGGTGTTGTAGCAGTACTCCGCCCATGAGAGCCAATCCACCCACGAACGCGGCCGATCACCTATAACACAGCGCAAATACATAGCAATCACCTTGTTCACCACCTCAGACTGTCCATCCGTTTGTGGTTGAAACACCGTGCTCATGCGGAGCTTAACTCCTGCCAAGCCAAACAGGTCGCGCCAGACGTGGCCAGTGAAGACAGGGTCCCGGTCGCTCACGATGGACGAGGGAAACCCGTGCAGCCGAACGATGCCGTCGAAGAACGCCCGGGCCACCGATGCCGCAGTGTACGGGTGGCCAAGCGGGATGAAGTGGGCGTACTTGGAGAAGCGATCAACCACCGTCAGGATCACTGACTTGCCTGCCACCTTTGGCAGACCTTCGATGAAGTCGATGGCAATGTCCGCCCACACCTGGGAGGGAACCTCGAGGGGCTCCAGGAGGCCGGCCGGCTGGCGTGTTTCGGTCTTGTTACGCTGGCACGTGGTGCACGTACGAACCCAGTCCCTGACCAGGGCCCTATCGCTGGGGATGTAGAAATCCGAGCGCGGGCGATGCATGGTTTTCTGAACCCCTTCATGGCATGTGGAGTGCGCCAGCTGTAGCGCCTGGTGGCGCAGGTCGTCGTGGTCGGGGAGGAACACGCGACTGCCGTGAAGGAGGAGGCCGTCGTCGAAACGCCAGGGCGCCTGGAGCTCACCGGCACCCAGGCGCCGCATCATCTCCTGTGCGTCAGGTGCCCGTGCCGTCGCCTGGCGCACGACGTCGAGGAAGGCGAAAGTCGGGCTCGAGCGGACGCACATAGCGCCTAGCTCCGTAGCGACGTCCTGGGCGTGCTTAGCGTCGAGGCGAGAGAGCGTCTGCCACCGTGTTAAGCCGTCCCGAGCGGTACTCCACGGTGAAGTCGAAGTCGAACAACTTGCTGATCCATTGGTGCTGCGGCACCGTGGAGCAGGTACTTCAAACTGAAGTGGTCGGTGCGGACGAGAAATTGGCGTCCCCACAAGTAGGGGCGCCAATGGCACACGGCCTGCACCAGGCCGATGAGCTCCCGCTCATAAGCCGCCAGCTTCAGATGTCGAGCGGCGAATGGGCGGCTGAAGAACGCGACGGGTCCGGCGCCCTGGTGTAGCACTGCACCGAACCCGACGCCGGACGCGTCGCAGTCGACGATGAAGAGCTTGTCGAAGTCCGGCATCTGTAGAACGAGTCCCGTCGTGAGGGCGCGTTTAAGCGCCTGGAACGCGTCCTCCGCCTCCTGGTCCCAGGTGTAGGCGTCTCGGTGCAGGAGACGGGTGAGTGGCGCCGCGATCAGGCCAAAGTCGCGGATGAACTTCCTGTAGTATCCTGCAAGCCCCAGGAAGCCGCGAAGACCTCGTGCGGACCGAGCCTGCGGCCAAGCGAAGACCGCCGCGACCTTGTCCGCATCCGTGGCGACGCCCGCCTCGGAGATGACGTGGCCCAGGTAGGCCACCGAAGGCGCCCCGAACGAGCACTTCGAGCGCTTAAGATGTAGCTGGTGCGCCCGAAGCTCGTTGAGAACGATGTTGATGTGCTGGAGATGCTGTGCCCACGACGATCTGTAGATGAGAATATCATCGAAAAATACCAGGACGAACCTTCGTAGGTATGGGCGCAAAACGTCATTCATCAGAGCCTGGAACGTGGCTAGGGCGTTGGAGAGACCAAACGGCATGACGAGGAACTCATAGTGGCCGTGATGGGTGCGAAACACCGTCTTGTCGATGTCTCTTGTGAACATGCGCACCTGATGGTAGCCCGAGCGCAGGTCGAGCTTGGAGAAGTAGCGGGCGCCATGCAGCTCGTCGAGAAGCTCGTCGACCACCGGAATGGGGAACTTGTCCTTAGACGTCCGCGCGTTGAGGGCTCGGTAGTCGATGCAGAAACGCCAGGAGCCGTCCGGCTTACGAACGAGGAGAACCGGAGCGGAGAACGGGGATGTGCTCGGGCGGATGATGCCCTGCGCGAGCATGCCCGCGACCTGGCGCTCTAGCTCGTCCTTCTGCGGCTGGGGGTAGCGGTACGGCCTGACAGCGACGGGCGCGGTACCCGACAGTAGGTGGATGCGGTGGTCGTACAGTCGGGTTGGTGGCAGGCCCTGCGGCTCCTCGAAGATGGCGGCATGGTGCTGGAGAAGCCGGTCGAGCATGGGGCTGCTCGGCGGCGGTGGCCACGGCCGCCGCGGGGGCGGAGAGGTGCGCCGGCCCGGGGCCGCGTGCCACACGACTGGCCGTCCGTCGCGCTGGAAGGCGAGTGTCCTTGCATCGAAGTCTCAGGTGATGGGACCCAATGTGCACAGGAAGTCGACGCCGAGGATGAAGTCGAAGCAGCCTAGGTCGATCCCGACGCACGTGATGGTGTAGGGCGCGATGGAGACCACCACGCCCCGGGCGATCCCGGCGCATGGCAAGCGGTCGCCGTTGGCCACCGTGGCCCGAAGCTGGTCACCTCCAGACAATGAAGATCGAGCCGTCGTAACGTAGCCCCCTGGATGAAGTTATGCGTCGAGCCAGTGTCCAGTAGGGCGAGCAAGCGTTCGCCCTTGATGGTGACGTATATCACCATACTGTTCTCCGTCTGTAAGCCTGCTACAGCATGTAGGGAGACCACCAACGCATTAGCAGACGCGTCCAGGAGGGCCCCCGTGTCGTCCTCGGTCGCCTCATGGTCCGGGGGGGTGTCGTCGTCGTCCGTGTAGTTGCCCGACTCGAGGTAAAACAACCGCTTGCACTGGTTGCCGCGAACGAAAGGCTCGTCGCAGTTGTAGCACAAGCCTTGACGTCGGCGCTCCAATTGTTCCGCCGGCGTGAGACGGCGGAACTGTCGTATCGGCGGTGGCGGAGCGGCAGCGGCTGGGGCCTCCGCCCCTCGCCGACGGTGGCGGCTCTTGGGGGCGGCGGCCGGCGCCCGCCGGAAACGGCTGGCCGGCGCGCCGGGTGCGGGGAGCTCGGGTGGTCGCAGTGTCGCACGGCCGAGGCGCGGAGCACGAAGGCGCAGGCCAGGTGCATCGCCGTCGGCAAGTCTTGTGGTGCGCGCAGCTCGACGTCCACCGTGATGTGATCCGGTAGGCCGCCCACAAATAGCTCAGCTTTCTGGACGGCGTCGAGGTTCCGTGCATGGCACAACACCGCGTTGAAGCGGTTGGCGTAGTCCTGGGCGGTCGACGTGAACTGGAGCCGTCCGAGCTCCGCCAGGCGAGAGCCACGCACGGCTGGACCAAACTGGAGATGGCACAGCTCCTTGAACCGATCCCAGTGCGGCATCCCCTCGTCCCGCTCGATGGCGAAATACCATGTCTGGACCGCCCCAGTGAGGTGGTGTGATGCCAGCCATGTCCTGTCGGAGGCGAGGGTGCGCTGGTCGCGGAAGAACTGCTCGCACTGAGGGTCGACCGTGCCGTCGTACGTCGGGAACTCCAACTTGTAGAAGCGCGGGGTGGCTTGGCCCGGAGGAGCCTCAAATGCCGCCTCTCTGACGGACGACTCCGTTCCCTCCCTGGCGGCAGCGGAGACCGACGAGAAAAGGTTCCCGTCGACCCCGCCGTATAGGACGCCCGAGGTGGTCGCCCTTGCGGAACCCCATGAGGGCAGGGTGTGGTCGCTGCTGCCGCTCCGAGGTGGTGCGCGGCGGCGGCGAGGAGAAGGTGGCGGCCGTCGTCGACCCTAACACCCACGGAGGGAGTTGCGAGGGCGAGGACGGGAACGGCAGGCAGTGAATCGGCACCCCGGAGGATGTCGGTGCCATGGGCCGGGACGCCCCCGGCCGACGGCGCCGTGACTGGCGGCGTCAGGGGCGGTAGGGGCGGCGGCGGTGGGGGACCCAGCAGGAAGGCACGAACTTCCGTCAGGTCGCGACCTAGGGCATCCATGCCTTGGCACAGCTTGAGGACGGCTGCCGTCAGCTGTTCGTTCGTCATGGTGGGCATGGCGAACGGGTCGGAGATCGCGGTCGAGACGGTGGTGGAGGCCGCCAGGGGCGTGGAGGTGGGCGGCGGCCTCGTCGTGGACGGCGGCGGCGCCTGCGATGAGGGTGACAGGGAAGCGGTGGGGGAAATGCCTGACATCACTGATACCAGGTTGATAGGATTTCGGATCCTACTGGGAACTTCCCTCAGCGAGTAGGGATGTGATGCTGGCGGCGGGCGACGGTGAGGATGGCGCTGGGGTGCCGTCGGGCTGGCGGCGCGCGCGAGAGGGAGAGAGAGGAGGGCGGCTAGGGTTGGAAATCTCCCGGCTCCCTCAGGGAAGCCGGAAACAATTGATATGTTTCTGCCTGATTAAAACCAAGAGTTTACATGAGTATTTATGAGCACACGATTTGCTAACGAACCCCCTAAGATTAACTGAAAATTAAAAGACTGGGCCCTTGGCCCCCTACCCTAGCCCGCGCGCGCCCCTAGCCACGTCTAGGGTGCCGCCTAAAGGTCTTGCCGACCATAACAGATGAGCACAGTTTCCACCAAACCTTCTAGATAAAATTTGTGAATGAATCTAGCAGGCAGTGAAGGAAATTAAGCAAGCTGAAACTATCGAACATTTGGACCAAAATCACTGCAGTGCTGATGAGCACCCCTCGTTGATAATGATCCAGCCTTGTGCGGCAAATTTGTGGGAAAAAACTCGTGGCAAAAACCTTCATCAAGTGTCATGGTGGAATCCTTCATGTCGATTCACTTCCATTACTACACGGTCTTGGTTGAGTAACACAACAGAAGGTCAATGCTACACATCGCACTATATTTGGTTAAGCTACAGCATAAACAAGATCAGTATAACTGATTATTCAAACAACTAACAAGCTACAAACTCGGTAGAGGCAGAAAAGGTTTTATAGTAACAATGGAAAAGTAAGTTGACAAAATTTGGAAGCAGAACTTGTTTCTAAACCAAATGCTGCAGTACCAAGTTTACCAAGCATTTGGTACATGATGTGGCTATAATCCAAACAACCTTCTTTCACCTGATTTTTCCCTGGTTTTTGGTCGTGGCCAAGTTTTGGTGGGGCTATTTGCGGTTCAAACCAAACATAACCTTGTTCTACAATAATCATGTCATATAAATATCCGAACCCTTGGTCAATTTGAGATATTCTTATACTCCCTGCAAATGTAATAATAAATGTACTTAATCGAACTTAGATGACCAGGAACGATCATATATGGCAGTTCACAATTGTTAAGGTAGGATCTCTGCTGTTTGTCGTGATCTTTTTTTGACAAGTAAATTATGTCATACCACAGGTACAATGTCTTAGGATTGGCAGCTACTCTTGGGGAAGCATTCTTTCGATGTGCAGAGGCTTCCTCTGTCACCCTTGCTCTTATGGAGAATATGCAAGTTATGGAGTTTCGGCATTTGCGCCAACTTATCCACCTTGCTATTATTCCATTTGTTAAACATTGCCCTGCTGATCTATGGCAAGTGTGGCTAGTGAACCTTTTGCAGCCATTATTTGTTCACTGTCAGCAAGCTCTTCACTATTCATGGTCCAGTCTTCTTCATGAGGGCCGGGCTAAGGTACCAGACAGCATTGGTAATCTTTCTGGGTCAGAACTGAAGGTAGAGGTCATGGAAGAGAAGTTGCTACGTGACTTGACTCGCGAAGTGTGTTCTGTGCTTTGGGTTTTAGCATCACCAGGCTTGAATAGTGGACTTCCGTCTTTGGAACAACTTGGACCTTCCAACCGAATGGATTCTTTGAAGAATCTGGAGTCTTTTGCTTCAACTTCTCTCACTGGGTAATGCAAAATTTTCTAGCACCTTGTATGATTTAGATAACATTGTATTTAAAGAATTTCTGTTTTAACGTGTCCAATGTTTTATAGCCCTTTTTTACAGGCACTGTTGTTTGATAAATTGATTACTCTGACCCATTTATTTACCTTGCTTCCTTTGCTGTATCTGCATCTTATAGCTGCAACCTTACCTTCATCTCGGAGCAGTTACTAAAAGAAATAGAGTGCCATTAAAATTAGGCTTGGACATTTTCAGAAGAAATATGTAAATTGTGGGCTTTGGTTCATGGTGTACTAAAACATCAAATTTTAATACACCAGATGGTGTATGGTTAACATTGCAAGAGATTTTCAATGACAAATCTAGTGCTGTTGTTTTTATATGTATTTTAATAACTTTAACCTTAATTGTGATTACATTTTACAAGTTTGATCACTTGAAGTCTAAAGTATCAATAAAAAAGTTAAGCATTTTGGAACTCATCAAGTAACTGAAGATTTTTTTTTTCTTTCACAGATTTCTTATGCTTCATGTTGGCACAGCACTTCCTGCATTGAGGATATCAGTTGAAGTGTTCAGTTGGACAGATAGTGATGCTGTGACTAAAGTTATCCCCTTTTGTGGTGCACTTATTCACCTTGCTGTTGCTTCAAACCAGGCTGAGTTGAGGCAGTTTGTTGCAAAGGATTTGTTTTCTTCTATAATACATGGTTTATCTGTTGAATCAAATTCAGTCATGAGTGCTGAACTTGTTGGGCTTTGTCGAGAGATATATGTCTATCTGTCTGATAGAGATCCTGCACCCAAGCAGGTAATTTTATGGGTATAGTTGATAGATAGGATAATATACTTGCTCTGAAATTTTATGCTAAGGAAAAATATGTTCATGTCAATTTTGATTGCTATAAATAACTTCTAGTTTAAAGTTAGAATAACTACTATGCCACATGCTGTACTACTTTCTATGGACATTGATTTTTTTTGAGTAAAGCCTATGGACATTGATACATTCAATGATGTGTATCATGTTAACTTTGTTTCTGACAGATTATTTTGAACTGTTTCTCTTTTACATGAATATTAATATCGTCAACGTTATGTACTATTTTAGATTTTTTGTATTATTGCCTAATGGTAATGTACTATTCCTTATTTATTTTTACCTGTTACCAAATGATTACTGATATTTTTTCCTTAACTTAGAAGCATGCTAATATTTAACTTTGGTGTTTGATGTGTCGGACTCTATAATAGCAATAGGCCTAGTAGCTGTGGTTTGTTGCTCCAAATCTCAAGTTGCACACATGAGCAAGTTTGACTTTCGTACGAGGTTCATGACCACATTATTTGTAGCACTGGTTGCGATGACTCTCTAGGGCTATTAGCGATCCACTTTTTTGTCTACATATTATTTTTTCATTAACTTTGGATAGTGTTATCATTTTTGTCATTGTTGTTTCATAATCATAATGATCATCACCATTTTAATTTCTGCTAGTTTTTTTATGTTATTTTAAGATTTAAGATTATATATATAATTAATATAATTAGATTTTTTTCATATGTGAGAAGGCCATGATTTAGCTACTCACTACATGTTGATATGAAGTTTTAACTTTCAAGGATTATAAGTATGCAAGTAAACAAATGGGCAAAGTTTCCGCTTCGTTATATGAAATATCATTACCAGAGCTAATAGATAGTTGACAAGGACGACCTCCATTGATTACTATTTTACCAGTAGGATGCAAATCTTAGACATAATTCTTTGACCTGGTCAGTTATGTGCAGGGACTAAATTTGAAGTGCTTCACTTGTAGGTTCTTCTTTCCCTCCCACAAGTCAAGCAGGAAGATTTGCTAGCATTTGATGACTCGTTGAGTAAAACTGCTAGTCCTAAAGAGCAAAAGCAACATATGCGAAGCTTACTTCTGCTGGCTACAGGGAACAAATTAAGAGCTCTTGCTGCTCAGAAGACAACTAATGTGATTACTAATGTTACAAGTGAGCAAACTGTCGCCTTTTCTTTCCTTCTATTTTCATTATGGTGTATTGTACCATCAGGTCCATGAGCATATAACCTGCTGACAGCTGGGTCTAAACTGACACGGTTACATTCTTGCACACACTAGATTTATATTTCATAGCCTCTATGGAGTAATCTGTTGCTTGTCATAAAGATGGTTATTTTCGTGTCAAACTAAAATCTGTTCCCTTTGGCCAACTTTGGGCGTTGATACAATAATGTCTGACACATGGTTAACTCTTAAGTCTAATTGCTTCTGTATATTGTTGTTAAAGCTTAAAATTTGCTTGAATCATTCTAGGACATGTAAAATGGGGCCTCAGTAGCATGAGTAATATTTTGTTTCTGCTGATATTCTTGTGACTTGCATGCTTATTTCTATGTAGATTGAAGCTTCAAATGCAATGTTATGATATTGAATAATCAGTGCTGATTTGAAGTTTTACAATATCCCGCATTAACACACATTGCTTCTTTTACTTGCAGCTCGAAATAGGAGCTCTGCTGCACACCATGGATCTGAAGAAGGCCAAATTGGATTGGCCGCACTATCATCAACATGAAATGCTAAAGTTTCTTGGGCGTCTAAAAAAGGTAGCAGAATGTAGAAATGAATCCTAATGTGGTGACTGTTGGAGGAATGACAGATTCTTGCAGCGTCATTATGTGAGGATGAATGCATGCTGAGATATGCAGCTATTTGCAGCATCATTATGTGAGGATGAATGCATACTGACCGATTCTTTGGTTTTGACGGTTTTATTTCCTAGTGGTATGCTTGTGGGTTGAGATGGTGAAAATGGTGTAATTACTTGTAGTTCACAGTTATTATATACTAATAGTATAATATCTCTTTTATATGCACAAATTAAGAAATTATATAGCTCTACCAATCCTACATGTCCAATTGAACTACGCTCTAGAGGCTATTTTTATTTTCGTTTGTACAGTTTGTATCTAGAGGCTATTTTATTTTCGTTTGTACAGTTTGTATGTTCAGTTGTTTCAATATTATGTGTCCAATTGAACTATGCTCTAGAAGTCTCTTATTTTCGTTGTATAGATTGTACGTTGTATGTTGAGTCATCTCAATATTATGTATTTACTATGTGTCAGCATAAATCTGACACAAATATACATCTTTGCAGCTCTTTCCCACGAGGATTTCAACTCAATAGATTTCTCTCTATGAGACTACTACACTCAAATAGCTACTCCCTCCCGCACGGGCCACATAGTGTCCATTTACGTTTGTTTTAAGTCAAATTAATATAATGCAATATATCATATTTGATACATTTATAATATTAGGTATGTGTGCTATAGAAATATATTTCATACCGGATCTAATAAAACTTGTTAGACACGAAAACTGTTGATATTTTTATATAAATTTGGTTAAACGTAACATGATTTGATTTAGAATAAAACTATGATTGGACTTAGAATAAAACAAGCCACATGATTCGCTTACTCCACTACCCGAGTTATTAGGTAGAAAGATTCTCCACACAAGTCACAAGTAACACAGACATTTGGCATTTATTAAATGGTCTCATGGTACATGAACGGCAAATTACATGTGTGAACAAAAGACAACCCGAAAACAGCAATACAACACAATTGCAACCTTGTTTCTGCACACTTTGTTTTTTACCAAAGGCAAATAAATGAGAATGAAACAGGAAACACCCATAAAAGCAAAGATGGAGCAACCACTGATGATGATGACCCTTAGTGGTTGACCCTCCTGCAGTTCATTCTGATCTCGCCGGCGTGCCCCGTGAGCGGGGAGATGTTGCCCATCTTGACCATGGACTTGGCGAACTGCTCGAAGAAGAGCCCCTGGTTAGCGGCGAAGCGGTGGACGAGCTCCATGGTCTCGCGGCCCTGCGTGAGGAGGATCTCGTCGGAGCTGAGCAGCCCGTTCATGGCGAGGATGTTGTGGTAGTACTGGTTGTCGAACCGGAACTGGCTCGCTCGGTCCAGCGCGAACAGGTTCTGGTCGCCGCCCGACCGCGGGCACCGCCCCCTCAGCTCCGCCGCGTACGTCGGGTTCAGCGTCCGGTCCACCTGCCCGTTGTTGTTCTGCCCGTACAGCCGCTGCCGGAAGCTCACGCACCGGGAGTCGCCGATGGTGTGGCCACCGGAGAGGGCGACGAGGTCGACGACGTCGAGGCCTTGGTTGGCGAACTTGCCAATGACGGTCGGGAGCGAGTCGTTGGGAGCCGGGATGAGGTTATTGGAGCCGCTCAGGCTCGCCGTCAGCGAGTCCCTCCTCCCCAGCGGAACCTCCCAGCCGGGTCCGCCCGTCTGCACCATCATCCGTCGGAGCAAATGATGTCAGTCGTCAGTCGAGAACGTGTTACCGCTTGTTGTGTGTATGTTACGTTAATTGCTACGTACCAGGACGACGGAGTCCCTGGCGGCGACGGCGACGATGTCGGCGCAAGAGACGACGTGAGGGCACGCGTGCTCGACGGCGGCCTTGATCTCGTCGATGACCTCGTACCCACGGAGCGAGTCCTTGTTCGGGTTGGACCGCTTCTCGGTGACGAAGCGTCCGCTGCCGTCGGCGTCGAGCAGAACGGAGGCGTCGCAGCCCTGCACGAAGCAGTCGTGGAAGTGCAGCCGCAGCAGGGACGCCGGCATGCGCGGGTCCTCGGCGTGCGCCTTCGCCACGATGGCGCCCACGATCGCCTGCATCTGCGGGCAGCTGTGGTCGTAGAAGTGCGGCTGCAGCGGGAACCCGCCCGGCACCGGGTGCCCCGAGCAGAGCACCGACAGCACGGCGAGCGCCGCCGCTGCCACCGCGACACCGCCGCCGCTGCTCCACTGACACCGCGCCATTCCCAGCTAATAATAAGCTCACCAACGCTCGATCACTCTGCTAGTGCTAGCTGCTCACACTCGCAATGCAATAGCTGGGTAGTAGTAAAACTTGCTTCGTGCTGATCTCACGAAATGAGAAGAGACGAGCACGTATTTATAGGTGGAAGAACGTAAACAAGCATGAACTAATTAAATGGAATGATAAGCATGATCCGGTAAGCTAATTTCTGAACTGATTAGTTATGAGGAATCGGGCGAGGGAGCCGGTAATGGCTGGTCTTTCCAGCTCTAATCTCACCTCCTCCATTCAGCTTTAAGCAGGGTTAGTACAACCTATACACTTGTGCATGTCGAGCTCACCGGCACAGGCTTTTTTTTAATCGAAGACGGGAGTACTGCCGCATCATATAAAAAGAAGCAGCAATTATACCTAACACGACGAAGTGAACACCACTCCACAACAACGCACACAACATGACACTACACCACCACAAACTGGGAGAGGAGCCGAAAGAAGTCACTCGAGAACTGCGCCATCGTCGCCAACGATGTGCCACGTCGAATGTCGCGGCCTGCTGCACGCACACAACGGACAGCACTAGGCAAAGGCTCGCGGCGCGCTTGCATAATGCTCGCACCTTTGCATCAGCTTGGCTTTGTCACCTAAAAGGCTCAGGCTTAAATAATCCCCCATGCAACATGTTCATTTTGCAGTGGCAGTCACAGGTAGAAAAAGAGGTTTTGGTACACCCTTTTAGTCCCGGTTCAACTTTGAAGCCGGTACTAAGGGGATCCATCGATGTAGACACTTATGCCATGAGTGCTTACCCCTTTAGTCCGGGTTGATAACACCAATCGTGACAAAACGTCCCCCTTTAGTCTAGGTTCGTGTCACCCCTTTTTGTCACGGTTCGTAACACGAACCTAGACTAAAGGGGCTTGACCCTTTTGTCACGGGTCGTGTTACCAACTGGGACTAAAGGGTCTCCCATGAATTATTATAAGAGGATAGCATCCTCTACTCAATCAGATGTGATGTGTAGGTGCGATGGTGATGAAGCTACACGCGAGGCTGGAGGTCACAAGTTCGAATCCTCGTGCACGCGTATATTTCACGTGAAAAATCGTGTGACTTGTGACGGTGGGGGCCTCCCGGGGATGTTCAAATATTTTTTTTTGACCCTGCCGTGTCCCCCATTGTCCCGGTTCGTTCACCCTTTTATCTCTCATAATTAGTCCCGGTTGGAATTATTTTTAAGAATATCCCGGTTAGAATTTTATGGACCTATACTACCAACCGGGACTAAGGGAGTGTTTGGGAGAGCTCCACGTAGCTCCAGATCCAGAAAACCAACTGCGCTCCAAAACATGTCAGCCAAACACAACCAGCTCCAGCAGCTCCACCGTGGATCTGCTCCAAAAAAACGGTGGAGCAGGCCCCAACTCCATGGTTTTCATGGAGTAGCTGAGGAGGTGCTCCACCAAATCCAAATTTCGTGGAGTTTGGGTAAATTACCCACCACTGCCACTGTTAAGTGGAAAATGATCGGTTGGATTCTTTTTTCTCCTCGTCACTTCCTTCTTCCTCTGTCGCGGCCTTCACCAGAGTTTATGTCGTGCGCCCACCCCCCACAGCGAGGCCGCGCGCCGCCGCCACGGCGAGGGCTGCGAGGCTAGCCCGCGCCCGCCGGGTCCTCGGCGAGGCCGCGCGCGCCGCCGCCGCGGCGGGGGCGGCCGGGCTGGCCCGCGCCCGCCCGTCCCCGGCGAGGTCGCGCGCCCGCCCAACCGCGGCGAGGGCTCGCGCTCGCCCATCCCCGGCGAGGTCGCGCGGCCGCCCAACCGCGGTGAGGGCGGCGCCGGCGGCCGGATTCGGGCGGCGCCGGCGGGCCGGATTCGGGCGGAGTCGCGGCGGAGGCCACGGCGGCAAGGTTGCCTGTCCGCCGGGCGGTGAGGCCCGGCCCGACGAGGTCGCCACATCCGCCGTGCCGGCAAGGTCGGCTGCTCGCCGGCGGTGAGGCCCCGCCCCGGCGAGGACGCCGCGCCGGCGATGGCGAGGTCGCCTGCTCGTCCAGCGGAATCCTGCGATGTGCGTCACATAAACACGAAGGAGGAAGAGGAGTTTTTTTCCTTTTTAATTCTCCTGACATGTGGACCCTAGATGTCATAGACATGATTAGAAATCTGGAGCCGTACCAAACACTTTACTAGATCTCAGATCCACGGTGGAGCTGCTCCACGGTGGAACTCCGTGGATCTGCAGCTCTGGAGCTATTTTTGCGGAGCTGGAGCTCTCTCAAACACGCCCTAAAGGTTCTCTCTACCAGTGAGCGGAGTTTTGCTTCTGTCGTGACAACCGACCGACACACGTCGACGGTGTATGATGCAGAAGGTGCTAGTTCAAGGCCACGATGGTAAAAAAAAAACTCCAGCACTAGTTTAAAAAGCAACAATTTTGATGAAGAAATTTGAAGCTAAAGTGAGCCCCAAGGAAGGCTATGAGCAAAATGGGAAAAATGATTCAAAAGCGAGTGTTTTTTTAGTTGTTTCGTAATGCGCGACCCCTTTCACTCACAATTGAATGATCATAATATTGGACATCCAATGGTTTGATATTGAAGCCTTTTATGAATTACGGAGTAATTCCCATCTTTATACGTTATATATATTTTTGAAAAAGAAAAGCCCACAATCTTAACCTAAGTGTTAAGTGTGTGGCCCCTTTAAATATCTCTCATAATTAGGAGAGCATTGGTTCAAGGAACACAATAATCTCATAGCATATATATAATCTTGTAGGCTGACTACTGGAACTCTCCGGGTTCTCTATCCATTTTTCCTAGAAAAATTAGTGGCCCTCTACAGACGTTTTCTTTTCCCTAATGCGCGCCCCTGAAGTCGTAGGGAAACCTTGCATTCCCTAGGAAACATTAATTTTCCTTGGGGTGAATTGCTAGCAAGGGTCCGCTGGTTGCCATGTCGACGCCCCGGTGGCATATATATTCCCTTAAAACGTAATCCAATTTCGTAGGGAACTCATCAGCTCAGTAGGTTATGTTTTCTTGCGGTGAGGCTATAGATGTTCATTTGGCCTGAAGCTCGATGCCCGCCTGAAAGCACAGGTTTTTGGCTCGGCCCAAGCCCGGAGGTTAGCGTGCCCGTGCCGGGCATGGGCCACCACCCCAGCAGCCCGACTCGACATGCTGGAAAGATGCCGGCGTGGCTAAGGCCTGCTAAGCCAACAGTCTGGGGAGGCGCCCACCGCGCCCACGCCAACGGTCGGATGGGGCACTTGCCGCATAGATACCCCAACCCTAATCCCATTCCATTCCCCGCTGCCACCACCTCCTCGCCACTTCGCCTGTTTGCCAATCGCCTCACGCCCTTGCCTGAATATGAGATCTCCGCCATCGCCGCCTTCTCGTCGTTCCCCTTCCTCTCAGTCCGTCCGTCTCCTGTGTGTACATGTAGACGTAGGCCTCGCCGCATCATCTCCTCCTCGTCGTCTCCCCTCGATTCCGACCCTCCTCCCCTCTTCCTGTTCTCCACACATAGCACTCTCGCATCTCACCAGCTCACCACAGTTGCTCGTCATCTTTGTCGTCTCGCCGTCGGCTGGGCTCCGGCTAAGCAGGTAACCATCCCTAACTCCCAAATCTAGACCTAATCTCCTAACCCACCCCCTGATTCCTAAAGGTCTCGTGCTAACCCTAGCCTCCTCCTTCTTTTTGCCGGCAGGTCTCGTGCCGATGCAATGATGCTTCACAGGGCCGCGTATCGTTGAGGATCGTTGAGGATCAGAGCCACGAAGGTGGGCTACAGCCATCAACACAAGGTCGTTTTGATGGACGACATGGAGGAGTACACCATCAACAAGGATCTCAGGGCCTGTGGTCCCCACAACGACAACAGTTAGATGGATACATGTTATGTGATCACTACATGAACACTATGCCTTTCGATGCTTAATTGTCTATGTCTATGCGAGTGCTTTATTGACATATGTATGTACAACATGTGTTCTTAGTAGGGTTTGTGGTAATAGTGGTGATTAGCTTAACCCTATGGATACTTAGGTATAGATGCGGTTATACGTGAAAGTGTTTGATTACCTTGCGTAGTGACAGTACGGTGGAGGGAAAAGGCTTAGCGGCCGCATAACCGCCATGAAGCTAGTCGACTTGGCATCCGGTGGTGAGGCATTGTTCGATAGCGGTGCTGCTCCGGTCGATATTGATGGGGGTGATGACGCCGGTGTTGCTAGAGGTGTAGGTGTTGGTGCTCCTCCTCCTCCTCCTGGGCCGCCCGTGATGCCTTCCTCGATGCTACCCGTCAATACAACTGACGACATTCGGTTGAAGCGTGTCTGGTCTCCTGCATGGAATGACTTTGAGGAGATCTTTGATACGTTGCCCATCGGCAAGAAGGTGAGAATTTCCAAGTGCAAGCACTGTGCTCAAGTTCTTTTTGGGTATTCTTCTGCTAAAACTGGACACTTGCTCCGGCAGCAGAAGGTATGTGTTGCTATAACTAAAACATGCTGCTCAATCTCGTTTACAATTGAAAGCTAGTGGTACTATTCTTACATGGGAATATAAGCCTGACGTTGCTCGTAAAGAGTTGTGCCATTTTAATTGCTAGAGTTGATTTGCTTCTCGGTTTTGGTTATGAAACTGCATTTGAGGAGTACATTCCGAAGATATGGTGATTCCAACAGCAGTAGTTGATGCACCCCCTACCCCGCCAGCTACTCCCGCTGATGATGATGCACCCGTACTAGATGCTAAGGATGAGCCAGGTGATTTTGGAGATGATTCCAGCAGTGATGAGGATAACTCTAGCAGTAATGAAGATGAGAATGGAAATGATGAAGAAGATGAAGATGTAGACATTGTTGGGATGGAAGATGACAACAGTGTTGTTGCCAACAATGGGAACGATAACAACAACATCAACAACAACAACAACAACGACAACAACGACAACAACAGCAACAACGACAACAACAATGACAATGATGGTGATCAGGGTAATGAAAATCAATATCGTAGAGCGGAGGATCACATGCACACTTATATTGCTGTGGATGGTCAGTTCCGTGATTTACTAGAGGAGTTGTTACAGGAGTTGGACCATACTGTGAGGCTCTCTATGTCACTAAGCACTATGTGGAGCCTGGCATGAGAGATTACTACACCACGAAGGCTCACATTTGGGTGGTTACAGGATAGGTTAGAAGATGGAGGAGTCACACAGTGCACTCTAGCACTGCACATTTTTCTTCAGAGGCCGCTGCTTTAACTATGCTGCTAGAAGAGCTTTATGGTCCATCAATAACTCATTCCGTGGGCGGATACATGACAGATTTCCGCTTTGTTCCTATCCACATCAGTGGTACTAAGGAAACAGTGGTATCAGAGTAGTGTTGACTGTAGGAACGCAACCTTAGCTAGAGATGATCGAAAATTAAGGATTCATGTTATAGAAAGCCATGCCATCTTTCAAAATTATCATATTTACGCATAAAAATCTAATTTATTCTTTGTTCTTTGTTGACAAATTGCATCATTTGATTTATTATATACTGAGTTTAGTTTTGTCTATCATATGTGCGTAACTTGATCCTAGTGCACATATGGGATGCATTTGGTTTCTCTTCGGAAATCGGGTGTGACATTCAGCATGCTCACAATACTCATTTTATTGTTGTATATAGGCAAATCTCAACTAGAGATCTAGAGAAGTATTGGCTTGGTCGTCGATATGAACTGATTAGATCATTTAAATATATTTCCCCTATTTGTTTGACATCTGATATTTAGTCTGGCAATGCTACAGAAGACTATCTTAGTGTGGTTACTCACTATATATGTATCTGCTGATTGGGAGTTAGAGAAGAGAGTAATTGGTTTAAATGATCTGCTAATTTGTATCTGCTAATTTGTTTGACATCTGATATTTAGTCTGACAATGCTACAGAAGACTATCTTAGTGTGGTTACTCACTATATATGTATCTACTAATTGGGAGTTAGAGAAGAGAGTAATTGGTTTTAAGCTCATTGATTGCTCTCATAGTGGTATTAACATTGCTGAGCATGTTGAAACTGTTATTTCTCAGTTTGGTTTTAAGGATAAGGGTTTCTCTATCACACTTGATAATGCTTATTCAAATGCTTCTACAATGTCAAAGCTTATATCTAAATTTATTGGTTATCTTAGTCTTGATCCTGAACCACATGACAAAGAGAGTGCCACATTATAAATCTCATTATCAAGTCTGGTTTGAAAAGGATTAAGGTTTATATTGAGGCTTTCAGGACTGCAATTTCTTTATTGAACTCCTCTAACCAACACATTGCTCAATTTCATAACTTTGCACTTGTAAGGATGTTCAGCCTCGTAAATTTGGTTTGGATATGGATATGAGATGGAATTCTACTTATATGATGCTTAAGCACCTTTTACCATATAGAGAGACATTCTCTACATTTATTGGTGCTACTTACGGTTTGGTTATGATAAGGACATGACATCTTCGGATACGATCATTGTTTATATGGTGAGATCATTTCGATATTTGCATAGTAACTCCTGGTACAACTCATTTTATTCCACATGTACATGTCTTTATTTGATTGAAGGTGTGTTTCAAAGTGCAAGCTCATCAAAGTCCAACATTCGGAAGCGACGTCGTCATCATGAGCCTGATATTCACCCTTGGGACTCCGATCCAAGTAGGAGCATGTTTAAAGGACATGGAAAACACTTTAAGAATGGTGCAAGACGTTCTCCACCTTGGCCACCACCTTAGGAGGACAGCAAGGGCGTCCAAACCAAGTTGGAGGCCCAATCAAGTCGGTTTCGATTCTGTCTCGAAGTTCAGAAACAGTATGCACTAAAACAGACACCCAGATTGCATACGAGCTCAGGTTTGGACGTTTTTTATATCGGTGGAACCAGAATTTCATATATCTTCCAATGGCACCGGATCCACCTCAAAATTCCATCTGATTCGTCAGGAATAGTCAAAACAAGCTGATGTCCAGAATCTGGTAGGGTGCTGCAACGCCGTCTTTTGGGTTGTTGGCCCGTGTATCGTGTTAGGGTCCATTATGGTCGTGGCTAGGGGATTATGCATGCCCCAACCCTCATACAATCAGTATCCACCACCATATTTGGGTTTGGGTTCTGCTTAGATTAGTTTGTCTATGAACAATTTCATCGTTTATTGGTTTTTGAGACCCCAATTCTTGTGCTTAATCATTCATCTGCAAATTGTCACTTCATTTGAGTTGCATTTTACCTTGTCCTTGCTTGAATTCCTTGATTCGCAATAGGGATTAGGCTTCTTAGTGAGGTCAATTGGCTTGTGACTCAGTTGATAACCAGGGGAGACGTGATGCTAAGGTTGCAGGGTTTGGGTCGTTGTGATCTGAAGTCGGATCGTTGTGTTGCTCTCTGACCAAATCAAGATTTATTCTCACCTGCCAGAAGATCGAGCCACCTAGTTTCCATCAGGTTAATGGTGAGCCTCTACTCACTGAGGGGTATTAGGTTGTTACTGAAAAGATTATGAAGTTTCTTGAAATGTTTTATGCATCAACTATTGTTTTATCTGGTGTTTATTATCGTCCTACCAGTCGTTTGATGCTTCATCATATAATTGAGATTGTTGGTCATTTACGTGCCTAAGAGACTAATCCATTGCTTATGAGCATTGTGACTCCTTGAAATTGAAGTTCCTTAAGTATTGTCAGAACAAACATTTTGTATTCCCTTGCATTTGTTTTGGATCCTAGAGCCAAGATGAGAGATTTTCATAATGTCCTTTGGTTTCTTTCTCAGACCATTGGTTTTGATTATTCCAGTTACTACACTAAGGTAAGAACTGAATTATATAAACTATATAACAAGTATGTGAGGACCATATGTGGTTCGAGGACCGGTGTATGGTCGCTTCCTTGTGTGATGAGTGATTGACAACGTTGTGTGGACTGATTCTTGGCTAAGTATTGCAGGTGCAGGTTGTGGCTTGACTGGTGTTGGTGCAGGTGAAGAACAAGCGCGAAAGGTCGTCGCCGGAGAGGCCTCCAGGTGTGGAGAAGACAAGTAGGCTTCGTTTGAGGGACCCGGTGGCCAGCGGGGTCAAGTGCGGGCTGCATGGTGGCATGAACAGCAAGATGAAGTCATGGACGGTTTCTTGGTAGAGCCTCAAAACCAAGGTCGAGCCGGGACTACGTGGGAGCCGAGTCATGAGTGGAGATTTGCGGAGGCTACACCGAGTTCGCGAGGTTTCCGGTGGTTCACCAGAAAACCACTAGGTTCCTTGGTTGATCCACAAAGCCAAGACCGAAGAACCGAAGATGGAGCTGCAGCAGCGCCAGACCGGTCTGCTCCTCACCGGTCAGACCGGTGTGTGACGACGCAGTCCGGAATCTTCGAAGTGGAGGCACGCGTCGGGATCACAAGGCTTGCGTCGAGGTTAAGAAGGTTGCGGTCACTAGGCATCCGTCCATGGAGAAAGATTGAAGACTTCGAAAACCGCCCTTGAGGGGCTTGTATCCGTAGTTGGTAGGAAAGGGTATTTTAGACTTTCGGTTACCTCCATATAACCCATGAGGTGAGAGGATGGTAGCCAATCTCTTGGAACCCTAGTTCATTTGCTTTCTTATTTTCCCTTCCTATTTTCCTTAGGATTTCCATAGGACTAGCTTGAGAGCTTCATGGTGAGATCTTGTGAGAGGGTTGGATGATCGGGCGGCAAGCTAGACCTTGTATGAAGCTTTGTGGCTTGTATAGATGATTCGGCGTGGTTCCTCAAGGCCTTGTTGTGTTGTTCCCGGTTGTTCTTGGTGGTGATTTTTGGAGCCCTTTCTTGGTGTTTTTCTTGAGTTGTTTTCGGGACCTTTCTCTTGGGGATTCGATGGGGGAAATTTGTGGGAACCCTTTGTGGTTCTTTGGGCTGTGATTCCCCTCCCAAATCCGTGAGTAAAGGGGCACGATTTTGGGGTTTTCCGAGTTCTAGGGTTAGAGGTGTTCTTGACGGGATTTCTTCGATTCCTCCCTTTTGGACAAGTTTTGGTGGGATTAAACTTGACTATGGGCTCCTCATGAGGTGTTCCTATTATCCCCAAAGTCTTGTTCAAGTCCGTGGAGCGATTCGGGAGATCGAGGTTTGGATTTGGGGGAGTGAACCCGCGGGTGCTGTTCATCCTGAGCTGCCCAGGCTACACCGGTCTAACCGGTGCTCTTGACCGGTCTGACCGGTGCAACCCTTGGTGGGTTTTTGCTCGGGTTAACGTCTGGGTGTGTTCGCTGTTGTCCTATGTTGCAGCTGTTTCGAGTTTGGGTCAGTTTGGAGGTCGGTAGGCCTGTTTGGTGATTTGGGGGCTTTCAGGCTTGCACCGGTCTGACCGGTGTGCACCGGCCTAACCGGTGTGAAGCCACTTAGTGGAAGTTGCCAACTCTCAGCACCAGGGACCGGTCTGACCGGTGGTGCTCACTGGTCTGACTGGTGTTGGTCTGTAGACTCAAGGTTTGGTGTTCCGCTGCGTTCTCGGGTCAGTCGGTTGTGTGTTGGTTCCTCGGTCCAGTGGCACTCCAGTGGCTACGTGGGCTTGGCCAATTTGGGTAGTGAGTCGGAGACGTGTGTTGGAAGCCGTGTTCATCTTGTTGGAGTTTCCATCTCCTTCGAAAAGAATTTTTATCGGCACCCATTCACTCCCCCCCTCTCTGGTTCGCAGTATCGGTCCTTCAAGTGGTATCATAGCCGGTTTGGGTCTTTGTTGACTCTAACCAGTCTAAGATCCAAGGATGGCGTACCAGGAACGGGGTTCGGGTCCTCCACACTTCGATGGCAAGAACTACCAGATGTGGAGTAAGCGGATGGCTGCGTTTCTCAGAGGAAAGGGTTAGATCCTGTGGGATGTTACGGTGGACACAGGCTATGTCCAGCCGATGAACTTTCTTGCTGAAGGATCGAGGGACATGTTCGACGCCAACAATAAGGCGGTCGACTACTTGTTTCGTGCTTTGTGTCAGCCTGAGTTCGATCGGGTGCACACCGAGCACTTGGCTTGTAGAATTTGAACAATGTTGAAGGAGGCTCATGTTGGGAATGCCCAGGTTCAGGCTTGGATGTATGCGACCTACCAGAGAGAGTACGAGAACTTCACTCATCTCCTCGGTGAGTCCATCGATACCTTGTTTCAGAGGTTCACGGTGGTTGTGAACAACATGAGGGCCAATGTGGACGTGCTCCCCTCGATGATCATGATAGAGCTGTCAAGCTCTTCACTCTTTTGATCGTACGATTTGGGGCAGAAAGTTCGAGGCCATTATGGAGTCAGAGAAGTATGACACTCTGACGGTGAATGAGCTGTTCTCAAAGCTCAAGTCGGCTGAGGTGGATAGGGGCATGACAGCCAAGATCGTGGGCTCGATTGACTCTCATAGTTTCGCCCTCGTCGGTGGTTTGAATGGAAAGGCTAACACTAACCCATCCACCAGGATGTTCTCTTTGTCCTCCTTGATGTCTATGCCAGATGAGGAGTTCGACGTGCTTAGAGAGGACGAGCTGGCGCTCCTAACGAGGCGGTTCGAGAGGCTGCACGAGAACCGAGTGAACATGAGGAGGAACACGAGGACATGCTTCAAGTGCAGCAAGACTGGACATTATTTCACCGAGTGTCCGAAGGTGAACAACCACAACAAGCACAAGTTCGTGGACAAGAGGAAGAAGTTCAAGAATAAGGATCATGAACATGGGAAGAAGGCTCGGTCTCGAGAGAAGATGAAGAGATCGAGCGACATTGAGTCTGATTCTGAGGACACGTCTTCAAGATCGAGTGATGAAGACGAAGAGGATGACAAGAAGAAGAAGAAGAAGAAGAAGAAGAAGAAGAAGAAGAAGAAGAAGAAGAAGAAGAAGAAGAATAAGAAGAAGAAGAAGAAGAAGAAGAAGAAGAAGAAGAAGAACCTCGGCAAGTATCTCAACAGCCTCTATGTGACGGGCCTAAGCCTCAAGGACGACTTCTGTGGCATGGCTCGCAGTTCGAGCAGCAAGAGAAGCCAGAAGGACGCCTCGGACTTGGATTCCGAGGATGAGGTATGTGATGAGCTCTCTTCTTTGCGCAAGGAGAATGAGGAGTTGGTTGACTTTCTTGATAATCGCGATCACATGCTTAGAGAGGCTAAGAAGCTTAGGAAGGAGCTTAGATCTTTTCTCGAGGATGCTAGGACTAGAGTGGCTGAGCTAGAAACACAGGTTCTTGATAGCAAGCTTGAAATTGATTCTCTTAAGGCTAGCCCTGTTGTTTCGATGAGAATGATTGTCTTGATTGCTCTGCTTTCTGGGCGACTTGACTGATCTTAGGGAGAAGTATGCCTACAAGTGTGAGGAACTAGATGTGCTTAGGGTTGAGTTGGCTGAGCTACAATCTAGACCCACTTTGCTTGGCGCTTGCACTTCTTGCCCTAGTTTGCATGAGAAAATTGTTGAGCTTCGTTCACGCATTGTTTCGCTTGAGGCTGATTTGAAAGTGCCTATTCCTACGTCTTGTTCTACATGTGAGTTGCATGCTATGAAGAATTTGGATCTTGCAAAATGTGTTGGTCGCTTGCAAGATGAGAATGATAAGTTGCGTGAAGCGCTGAGTTGGTTGTCGAGTCAAGAACCTCAGCTTGGTATGATGATTGCTAGCTGTAAGCACTTTGATGGTTGGACTTTGGGATTGGATAAGGTTGGTGAGGGCAGTGGTGAGAGAAAAGGGAAATTTGGGAATGTTTCAGTTCCACCACAACTCACACCCAAAGACAAGTTTGCATCCAAGCCAAACCAACCAAGAGAAAAACTGAGTGAGAAGGCAAGTGAAAGCCTAGTGAGAAACCAAGTGAGAAGCCTTGTGAAGACCCTCATCCCAAGCCTAAGCCCAGATCAATCCGTTTCCATTGTGAGTTTTGTGGAAAGGATGGTCACAAGAGAGCGTTTTGCTTCAAGAGGAAACACGAGGAGAGAATGGCGAAGGAGTGGGCTAACAAGGAGAAGTACCACCCTTCCGATGGTGTACTTGAGCCTCATGTGCAGTTGCCCAGGGCCAAGGCGAGTGTGAGGACAGTTCGGGCTTGGGGAGAGCGAAAGGCTGTTGGAGGTGCTGCTGCCCAGGCTACACCGGTCAGGCCGGTGAGGGGCACCGGTCGGACGGTGCGAGCACGGACGGGCGAGCGGTTTGGGTTTCGTGCTCGTACAGGTGCGAGGTTTGGTTATGGAGTTTGTGGTTCTCGTGGTTGGGCTGGAGAGTTTGCAGGAGGTCAGTTTGCTAGGCATTCTCCCCCTCGAGCTCACTATGGGGATGGGAGGAGTCTTAGCTTTGAGAAGGAGAGGAAGGACAGTCCACGGGGTTTCTTTCGTGGTTTTGGTCCTCCTCCATGTAGAGAGGGTTGGTTCCCTCATGGTGGTTACCGTAGTGGTGTTCGTGGAGGTAGCTTTGGTAGGAAAGATGGTTTGGTTTGTGCTAACCCCACTTTCGAGCAAATGGCTAGGCACTGGTTTTACACATTTGGAACTAACCCAGTGTTGAGTCGTTTGCTCGCTCTCGCTCTTGGTTTTGAGTTACAGGTGGATGGCTTGGAGAACATTTGGTTGATATCGGGGGTGGTTCTTCGGCTTCATATCCTGGTGGTGACATGTAGGTGCATCACTTTCGGGGATGGTGGACAAGGATGAGTGAATTGTGAAGAAATGATAAAGGTAAGTGTATTTGTGAACTTCGAGTGTGTGGCCTTGGTTAAGCCACTTGGTTTGTTTTGCTCCTTCTCTATCTCATGTATGTAGGGTGAGCTTTGTATGCTTTTTGGCCCTAGTGCATGTGTTTAGGGGGAGCTTGTGAGTTTTGTGCTCTTTTGCTCTTTTGCCAGTGGTGTCGAGCCCTTTTTGCCTCCCCTCGAGGAGCCGGTCTTTTGTGAGCTTGGTGTGTGGGATCTCCTTTGTAGCATATGTATAGCTTTCCTTTGTGCATTTCTTGCATTTGGCATGGCATATGTAACATGATGTATAGGCATCCTTGTATCTTAGATTGCATGCATTTTGTATCATATGCATTGGATAGGAAAAGCTTCTCCTATATACAATGTTCACCATGGAATGCTATTTATGTCTTTGTGAGATTGTTTGGTATGCTATGGTTAGTTTGGCTTAGCTCTTGATGATCTTGATGAATAATCCATGGGTGATGGCTATGTTTTTGAAAAATGTCATATATATGCTCTCTCATGTGTAAATGCCTTTACATGATCTTGACATGTTTTAGTGACTTTGCTATGCTTAATTTATGGTTGGATAGCTAGTTTATTGATCATATGGGGCCAAAGGATCATTTGCCATCATGAATGTTTAGCCCTCTTGCTTTATCTTGTGGAGGGGCATAAGTTCCTTTTTGTCGCAAAGACATTTCATGTACCATATATGAATCTGAAAATGAAATGTAAAATGCCTGGAAAATGTGCTCCCATGTCATATGTGCTGATTTTAATTTGCTTTGGGTGCTAAACCGTTGCATGATGCCTACCAATGAGAAGTCTCATACATAGTAGGCACATGGCTCGGTGGCTTTGACATGACATGAGGTGGTTGTGGGTGTTTGTGGTGGTCTTATGATTAGAATGGATGTCCTGGCATGAAGTTTGTGTGGCTTTGCCATTTTGATATGTTTTGATCATGTTTAGGACTTTGCTCATGAGAGGCAAGTTTTTCGCAAAATTGCCCAAATCCATCTTAGCTTCGTCCAATGGTTGTGAAACTTGGTGATCTTGTAGTTGATGTCGATATGAAGCTATAGAGTATCTAACTAGCTTATTTGGACATGTGTAGCATCCTATGTTGAATTTTGTCTATTTGAGAAGCTCTAGGTTGAAAGTTTTGCATTTTTGGCTTGATTCGTGCATTGCCAACTGTTGACGCAAAATGTGCACTCAACGCCAATCACACAGCAAGCCGAAAAAGCTGGCTTCGCACGCGCAGAGAGCAAATGACGTGCCAGTCAATTTTTCCTGAAAATTAACAAAAGATAAAGCAGTTAGATACCAAAGCTTGGAACGTGTCGGGTGGTACCGAACGGTTCCATATTACTGACTAAGAAGCCAAGCAAGATGACATATAGCTATGTAGAGCTATCTGTCAAAGAATCACAACCATCCGGACCATTATAAAGGGAAAAAGAATACTACCGAATGGATGACGTAATCGTGACGACGATCGGTCTTTGTATAGATAAAGATGCAAGCATGAAGTTATGACCGATCCCCGTGAGGTTTGTCATTAAATGAAATGAGGTGAAGCACGAACATGATCATGTATTAAATGAGCACGCATAGATCAAAGCACTAGTCTACCGCATGTCTAGGTACTTTAAGATCCGTCGGGTACGATCACAAACAAATCTATCCACCGCATGATACAACTTGCATGAAAAACGTACCACTTTCCGCAAATAGATCTATCCACCGCATGATACAATCTAAATATGGAAAGCTAAAAGCATACATCACTTAAGGCACAAACAATGCACGTGATCTACTCATGAAAACATAACCGAATACGGCTGAACAGCCAATCCGGGATCCATGAAGAAGGAACAAACATTACCACGTGAATAAATCTATCAGACTGAATTGGAAATCTAATCCACCGGATGACTAGCTCCAAAGCAACCCAAAAACCTGCATCTACCGCATGATACCCGGTTCTTTCAAGATTTATATGCACAAAGCAAGCTTGAACCCGCAACAAGTGACAACCTAGATCGATTCGGTTTCGGCTATCGGAGAGCACAAGACCCACGCGTCAAAACACGAAACTTGCTCGTACACGGATCTTAAAAGAAGTATAGCCGATCCAAACCCATCTAGATTGGGCAAAGGTGTGTTACATGAACTAAAACATAAAGTAAAACTCATGATAACACGGGATAACTTAATGAATCTATTGGATCTTGCCAAAATCCAATAGAGCCGATAACTAGCTTCGAGCTAGATCTTAGCCTACCGCATGGCTCATGACCTAACAAGAAACCTTCTTGAACCAAGCTTGAATCTACCGCATGACACGAAGCATGGTAACAAGACTACTTGCATCAGATCTAAATCCACCGCATGATACTAGACATGATACAAGGTTGCCGGTACTCACGGAGGTCGACGGATCGATTGGCCCTCTCGAAGAACTCGACGACACGACAAGGACTCTAGGGTTTGGCGTAAGGCCGGTGTGTATTGAGGGATGAACGTGTCTGTTACATACATCCAGGGATCGTATTTATACCCCGCGATTACAATTGCGAATGGATTCATTGCCTAACTAAACTCGATCGCCTATCCATCCATTCGCTTCCTCCGATTGAGCCACGTCACCGTCCAATCCCGCAAAATCGGCTCTCTTGTTCCTTTGCCGAGCCGGAGCGGATAGCCGACCGCGGATCCTTCTCGCCGAAAATCTCTGAAAATATCTTTCCTTCCGCCAGACGGACTCTTTTTCGAATTGGACCCACATGTCATACTCCTTACCAAATTTTGGTGTTAACACATGCCCCTTCAATTGTGGGATAAAAGTAATTTTGTTCCACAATTGACTCTAGCCACGAATCCTTGAGCCAAATCTGTCAACACCTGTTCTCCGCAATCCGCCGGAATCTTCGTTCAGATCCAACCCTAGATCCTCTTCGTTCCGAGCTCGAACCTCCAATGGCAACTCAGAACCAAGCTGCTCAGGTAAATCCATCCCCCGCAAACCTTGTTCGGCATTAGGTTTTCAATTTTACCTGAGATTTTTCTTTTCCGCTTTCTTCCAGGAATCTTCCACTGCTCTTTTGATTCCTGTCGAGGCCAATTCGCAGTCTTACTACCTTGGTCCTGTGGGGAATCCTGATCCTCTAGATCTCATTACCTGCCGAATCTCAGAGAATCCCCTTCAAGGCAGCTTTGTCCCCACCTCCTCAGTGGCAAGATGCGTTCAAGAACTGGCCCTTGCCTCCAATTGCGAGGCCGGAAGACTTGGTATCGAGAGGATTCTTGCGGACAAGAGTGGATTGACCAATCTGGATGCTCTCCGTATCGCTCAATGTCTGGAGTTATCCGTAGCTGAGACACCTAAGAATGAAGATCTTCTGATAGCCGCATGCCACTTCTGGTCAAATGGCGTCAACGCCTTCCTTTTTGGGCATGGCCCAATGTCCCCAACCTTGGCCGATGTATACATGATCACCGGCCTTGACGTCACTGGATCTGTCCAGCCCTGGAACTTCAAAAATTCTTCACGCCAGACAGGGGTAAAACCAGGGAATGGCTACAAGCATTATATCCTGAAGCACATGAGAGATAATCCCCTTGGCGAAGTTGAATACAGAGCTTTTCTGAACATGTGGCTATGCAGATTTGTCTTCTGTGGCAAGGCCAACGAACCCACCTTGAATCATATCGCAATGGCAATCCATCTGGCTAGTGGCAATCGCCTTCCTCTGGGAAAGTTCTTCTTGGGCAGTGTATATCACATGCTTCATCAGACTGTTACCCAAATGTACACCAGCCAGAGGATAACTTGCGTCAACGGCCCTTGGTGGTTTGTTCAAATGTGGCTGCAGCTCCACATGCATCAGATTGTCGGCGTCGACTTGAACTCCAGGTTCTTCCCTTTATCCAATCCCCCCGAAGGAGAGCCTCAAACTACCAGAGGATGCCAAAACTATGGAGAAGCAGCTTCAACTGTTATCATCCAGCAGGACATTATCCAGCTCTTCGAGTTGTTCTTCAAAGGCTTCTCCAATCCTCTTTGGCTTCCTTATCTAGGCAATGACACTCTGACCTTCCCTGTCGAATTCTCTTTTGAGCCCGGCCATCAAGATAGGGGATTCTTGGAGATCTTTAATATCATAATCCGCCCATGCATATTACCGGCCGAGTTCAATGGAGGGAGGCAGAATGTCAGCACTTATGAATACTACCAGCCTAATGTAATGGCCAGACAACTTGGATGCGGCCAGATGACCCCAAGATTGTTTTTGCATGAATTCCTCAAACCCAGGGAGGAAATCAGAGAACTGATGCAATGCAGCAGAGTTTTCAACTATGTGTGCAGTCCCACTGTCTATACACATCCTTTTGTGCCTGCAACCATAGCTCACCCCACCTTCAATTCCTGGTGGCAAGAATTTCATGACCACATCTTCAGTGAACCCGTTCATGTGTTCTGTGCAGAATTGGTGCCTGATTTCCTGCCGACTTCAGAGGTAACACAATGAGCCCTTGGATCAAACACTTCTTCTTCATTCATGGTCTTGACCTTCATCTTTTGTCCACAGAACACAGTGCCTGCCCCTCGAGCCAGGGCAATTGCTTACAATGCTGAAGGCCCAATTTCAGCACTAGGGTTCAAATCTACAACCCTGCATCAATTAATGGCCAGGTATGCTACTACAGATCCCAGCCTTTCTAGCCTTGCTGCGGATAGGAGGCAAGGTCTGCACCTGATTGCCCCTCCAAGTGCCAAAAGGAGAAGAACTATCAAAAAGGTGCTTGTTGAGGTAAAACCCTTTACCTTCTTGATTACCAAGTCACTCTGTTCTTGATGGATCATATCATTGTGCATTTTCGGACCGAGCCCAACATTCTTGAGAACCGCACACCGCCAATGCTCCATCCTTTGGTATGACCTTTCTTGTCCTTTCTCAAGGATGAGCACGGCACTTATTCTTTCAATTGGACACTTGCGAGAAGAAGGCGTGGGAGAACGGCTCGTAGATGTTCCGGTGGTTCAACAGGCGAGTCCATCCAGGGTTGAGTTACCCATCCCGGTGGAGATCTCATCCTCATCACCTTCTGCAGAAGCAATCAACTCTCCAGAGATGAATCTCCCAACTCAACTGGAGCCAGCAAATTCCCCCAGGGTGCCATCGCCTATTGGTCGAACAGAGATAGCCAATTCACCAGAGGCGGCAGACCCAACTCCTCTCCAGCCAGAAACCCACGAGCTGCCAATGCCCGCATCGGCACCCCTTAGCTCAGAGGTTTCAGCTCTTCTTGGAGCGTCCTCTTCACCTGTGATTGCCCCTACTCAAGAAACCAGCCATGAGGTAACCACCCGTACTCGATTCTGGTGCCTTGGTGTTTAGTATTCCTAATTCGGCAATGTTGTTCATCGGGATCGAGTTCCATCATCACCAAGCCTGCCATCAGAGAGCAATCCAACCGCCGAGGTGATGGAAGGGGTATTCCGGCCGCCGCCAAACGAATTGCTTGTCCAAGCTCACGAAATTGCTTTGCTGGCTAGAGAAAGATGCTCAGGACCAGTTCAATGATCTCCATCATTTCGAAGAAATGTTTGAACCCATTAGTCAAGAACTCCCTGAAGACATCAGAGCTTCTCTGTCATCCGTCTATGATTTAGAGCCCCTTTATGTACCCTTGAGGCGCGCTTGGAGGAAATTGCGCTCCCGTCCGGCCATTGAGAAAAGGAAAACTGATGCTGAACAAGCCATGAACGGGGCACAATCTCAAGCAGAGAACCAAAAAGATGCACTGGCTAACCTGCAAGCTTCTTATGATCTGAAAGCTGCTAGGAAGGCTGCTCTAGAGGCCGAACTGAGAAGCTTGTCAGCGGAGATGGAGATTGACCAAAAGAAAATAGCCGAACTTCCTGGATTGATGGCAAAGACCCAAGCGGAAGTGGAGTCGGCTGTCACCAGAATAAAGCAATGCGATGCGGAGCTCACTGACCTATCTGGTGCCCAAAAAGACTGCCAGGAGATGCTGGACAATTCCCGTTTGATAATATCCAATGTTCGTCGTGTACTTGCCAAACTCCTGAATGCCTGAATCCTTATTGATGTATAATTGAACTGGTCGCTCTCGTAATATCTCCCTGTGATTTGTTTCCTTTCTTTTGCGTACCTTTGAGATGTAATGCTGAACGACCCATTCGGCAGTGAAATGCTGACTCCCGAACGACACCTTGAGTTCCCTTAGCCGAACCAATCGACCTGCGCACGGTCCAGCTTAGAACTCCAAACGACCCGCCGGCGGGCCGGTCAAGGAAATCTTTCCACCTTCCGATTTTATTGGGACGTGCGCCACGATCCACGGCCACGACTCACCTGCCAGGCCTATAAATGTTGCCATAGGTGCCCCTAGCTCTCCACCAGGCCTTCTAGCTCTCGAATCTTTGCCAATCTTTAGCCTTCTCGCAAACAGTGCACATCCCAAACCACAATGGTGCGCCGCCTCAACCGCCGCCGTGCCTCCGACGAGGCCGAGGGGAGCAGCGCCAATGCGCGCAGGCGGTGACGATCGTCAACCTCTCCTCTGTGATTCTGCTTTTTAATCTTCCTTTGCCTTGACGATCATCTCTCCTTTTTCAGGCTGATTCAGTGGAATCCGCCCCGTGCGCCGGTCAATCAGCCCCTCCCAGATGACTCCTCGGAGTCCGATGGCCACTCCCCGCACCGTACGGGGGAAGCAGACGCCATCCGCTACAAGGAGGAGTTAGAGGCGTCCCGTCGCGAACTGGAGGACGTCTCCAAGAAAGCGGGCGTGGCCGAGTTAGAATGGGAAGACCCGGCGCAAACAGCTGCTGGAGGCCATTGACGGTATAGCCCTGAGATTGATTCTTGGTCCGGCTCGGCCTTTGACGCTAATCCCATCTGTTTGTCTTTTGCGGCCGCGACGGCGAGCTCAACCAGCTAAAGGCGCTGGTAGAGCAATTGGCCGAGAAGGTGAATGCCCACGGCGACACGCAGGCGGAGCGCCTGGCCGCGGTGGAGCGCCGCGTTGACGAGGTGGCCGTCCATGGCGTTCGCTTGGGCACCACCTTGGGCACCGGGCTGCGATGGCGACGCATACGGACGTCGACTACTCCACCAGGCCGCGTGGCTTCCAGGGCGGCGCGCCAGAGGACATCGACGAGATCGAGCTCATCCTGGAGCGCCTCGACGGCCACGGCGACGCCATTGCCGAAATTACCCATCCCCAATCTGTGTTGAATAGGCTCTTTGACTAGATTGTACTAGGGATGTGTAAATGTCGGCAATATATGATGAACTTTTAAATTCTGCATTTGTTCCGTGATGTCTCCCTTCGCATTTGCATCTGTGAATTTTGTCTTCTTTGAATGCATCTGGGAACTGTCTTTAGCCGAACGCGCGCGAACAACTGCCCCTTGGCGCAAAATCCACAAAGGATCCCAATTCGGCAATCCGTAAACACTGTTCAAAAGAAAACCCTTCGCACTCGGTGGAAACCCCTGCCGCTTGGTATTCCAACAAGGTGTGTCTTGGCCAGATCATCACTCCCAATGCGCCTCCTTGGTCAATAAAATAGCCCGTGGGGTGCTCTGCAAATCCACTCGCACACTCCTCCATCATTTCTCGTCTCTTCCCCTGCCGCTAGAGGAAAAAACCCCAACGCCATGGACAAGGGTAAAGAACCTCAAGAGAGCGGCTCATCAAGAAGCGTACGATTCAGAAGTAAGTTTTCTCTTGATCTGCTCCTCGTTCTCCTGCTTGACCTTGCGCTTCATGTTTTCTTCTCGTCTTTTTCAGCCTTGATTTGCTTCCTGAAGAAGTCATCGGGACCGAAGATGTTCCCGAGTACATCTCCTCCGATTCCTCCCCGAAGCGAGAGGACGCCACGCCCGAGCGAGAGGGCCATTCATCGAGCCGCGCCGCCGTGCCCGGCACCTGGAGCGTGACCTCAGGGACATGTCCGTCCGCTGCCAAGCCGAGCGCGAGCGTCGCATGGCGCTGGAAGCGTTAGTAGGGGGTAAATGCTTCTGACTCCTTCATGTTTGCATCTGGATTTCTTGCCCCTAACCTTGATTCTTTTGCTCCGGATGTTTCGACAGGTACAAGGCAACCTGAAGGCGGCCTGGGATAGCTTGGTAGAGGCCGCCAATCACGGTCATCCTCGTGCGTTCCAAGTCGCCGTCACGGTGGTCCGGAACAAGGCGAAGAGGGAGCAGCGACGTCGAAGAAGCAAAGAAAAGATTGAATCATACTTTCGCTTCTTTCTCCACGCCTTCCGCTTCCCACCCCTTAGGGGACCGACCCTCGGGGCTGCTATATGTAATCCTGCAAGAAACAGGTCGTAATGTAGTATTGAGCTAAGGGCAATGCATCCAGGCACTGGCCATCTTCTTTTGTTCATGGATTTTGTTCTAAAGGCGGCCTCATTCTTGAGCGCCGGCTATTTTTTGTGCCAGATGCGTGTAATCATCGATCGATCTCAACGCTAGGATGATATTTCTTCAGATATCTCCCATTTATCGCAGCGGAAAATTCTTCTCCCAGCAAAGTTTTCAATATGTATGCATTACCAGGGACGCATCTGACCACACGAAAAGGCCCTTCCCAGTTAGGGGACCATTTGCCGAATTCACTGTATTTAGTTCCAATCGGCAATAGCGCTTTCCAAACTAGATCGCCTTCTGCGAATTGCTTTACCTTTACTTTCTTGTTATAGTATTTGGCGACCCGCAGCTTGTTTTTCTCGATGTTCTCCAGGGCCCTGAGACGGATCATATGCAAATCTTCTAACTCATCCATCATTAGGCCACTGTAATCCTTGGAGCTCAAATCGTTTTGCAGCACTACTCTCCTTGATTCTGATTGCATTTCCCAGGGCAGGATCGCATGATGCCCGTAAACCAACTCGTAAGGAGAAGTTTTTGTAGCTCCATGGGGGGCCATTCGGTAAGCCCACAACGCTTCACTGAGTACCGAATGCCACCTTCTTGGCTTCTGATCGATCTTCTTCTGTATCAGCTTGATCATGATCTTGTTAGAAGCCTCTGCCTGACCATTAGCCTGGGCGTAATATGGAGAAGAATTAAATAACTTGATCCCCATGCTTTCGGCAAAATCTCTAAATTCCAATGACACGAATTGTGCCCCTTGGTCAGTGGTAATCGTCCGAGGGATCCCAAATCGATAGATGATGTGTTCCTTGACGAACTCGATCATGTTTTCTGACGTCACTTTCTTCAGTGGGACCGCCTCGACCCATTTGGTGAAGTAGTCTGTAGCCAAAAGCACGAACTTATGCCCCTTGCTAGACGGCGGATTAATTTGGCCAATCAAGTCTATACCCCAGCCCCTGAATGGCCATGGCTTGATGATGGGATTCAATGCCGATGCGGGGACTCTTTGAATATTCCCGAACCCTCGGCAATCTTGACACCCCTTGTAATACTCAAAGCAGTCCTCTAATATCGTCGGCCAAAAGCATCCAAGCTTGCCTAATAACCCATTTCATCCGATAGGCCGATTGGTGCGCTCCACATATCCCATCGTGCACCTCGCTCATCATGTTCTTGGCTTCTTCTCGGGACCCGGGCATCGTAGCAATACTCCATCTAATGATTTATAGAATAAATTATCATCCGGAAGAACGAACTTGATTGCCTTGTACCGAGCTTCCTAGAGACTTTTCGGGATGGATCTCTCAAATAATCAACGATCTCTTTCCTCCAATCATCTTCTCGTAAGATCCGCCCCTAGTGCACACACCTCTGCAAAGCAAATGCTTCTTGACTCTCTTTATAACCGAGGCGCTTCCGAGCCGGCTGTTTGCTTCCTCGTTATGCTCTCTAGGAATATCTTTGTAGGGTTACCAATGGAAAGCCCTTCAAGATTTCTCTCGCATTCCTCGTAGTAACTCCTCGGCGCCTCGCTCCGCACTCGTATTGGCCGTTCAATTGCTTGATGACCGGCTGCGAATCTCCATAGATTTCAACCGAAACGGCCCCGGCTTCTCTCAAATATCGAAGCCCTCGAAGCGAGTGCCTCGTACTCGGCTCGGTTATTTGTGACGGTGGGTTGTATAGGAATGGCGAATTCAAACATCTCACCTTTGGGCGAAATTAACGAGATCCCTACTCCCCCACCTTTGCCACATGATGACCCGTCAAAAAATAAAGCCCAAGGGGTAATTTCAAGTAGACTAATTGAAGGGTCACGATGTTCGGTTATGAAATCGGCAATGACACGACCTTTGATGGCTTTTGCCGATTCGAACTTCAACTCGAATTCGATAAAGCTAAAATCCATTTGCCAATCCGTCCATTCAAAATTGGCATAGATAACATATGTTTTATCACATCAAACTTCGAGTATACAAGTGCATTCGGCATTCAACAAGTAGTGCCGAAACTTTGTACACGAGTAGTATACGCAAAGACACAGCTTTTTCTATAGCCGAATACCTGGTTTCGGGATCAAGTAGTTTTCGGCTAAGATAAGCTACTATCCGCTCCTTTCCTTCGAATTCTTGAATAAGGGCCGATCCAATGGTTTGGGTATCGGCCGCCACGTACAACTTGAAAGGCTTGCTTGGGCCGAGGAGGAACCAAGCACCGGCGGCTCCTTCATGTATTGCTTGATTTCATCGAAAGCCTTTTGTTGTTCGTCGCCCCATGTGAATTTCGATCCTTCTTTAGCTTCAAGGCAATGGAGAGAATGGCAACACCTTCGTGACAAATTTGAGATGAATCTTCTCACGAAGTTGATCTTGCCGAGCTGATTGCAATTCCTTGAGGTTGGTTGGAGGAACGACTTCATCAATGGCTTTCATGCTCTTCTTGCCAACCTCGATTCCCCCTTCGTGGACCAAAAACCCCAAGAACTCTCCAGCTGACACCCCAAATGCACACTTGTTTGGATTCATCTTTAGGCCATGCTTCCGGGTGCATTCCAAGGTCTTCTTCACATCTTCTAGATGGGTGTCATGACTTAAGGACTTGATCACCACGTCATCGATGTAGATTTCCACAGTTTTGCCGATCAACTCATGAAAAATGTAATTCATGGCCCGCTGATAGGTTGCACCGGCATTTTTCAACCCAAATGTCATGACGATCCATTCAAATAGGCCTATATGACCAGGACATCTAAAGGCCGTCTTCGAGATGTCTTCTATTGCCATAAAGATCGATTGTATCCCGCGTTGCCATCCATGAAGCTAATCACCTTGTGCCCAGGCAGCGGCGTCAATCAACAAATCGGCAATAGGCATCGGGTATCCATCCATGGGAGTAGCTCGTTTAGGTCCCCGAAGTCTATGCAAACCCTCATTTTTCCGTTCTTCTTATACACGGGGACGATGTTAGAAATCCACTCCGCATATCCGCACGGCCGAACGAAGTTTGCGTCAAGTAATCTTTCGATCTCCTTCTTCACATCGGCCAATACTTCATCCTTGTAGATTTTCCGGGTGGTTGCTTATATGGTTTGAAACCGGGCTTGATCGGCAACGGTGCTCGACGATGGAACGATCCAATCCAGGCATCTCCGAGTAATCCCAGGCGAAGCAATCTTTATATCCTTTGAGAAGCTCAATTAAGTTCCCCCTGAAGTCTGGCTGCAAATTTGCACTGATGAACGTCGGCCTTGGCTTATCACCGCTTCCAATGTCAACTTCTTCCAGCTTATCGGCCGACATGAATCCTCGTCCTAACTTGCCATCAGTGCCATCCACGGGGTTCTCCATTAAAAATTACTATAAGAGCCGACTGCTTGAATCGGCCGTTGGTCACCGCCGATAGGTTCAACGAGACCTTCTCCCCGTCCTTTCCCGAGAAGCAATCGATGCCTTGGTACTCCCAGAAGGCTGGTTCCATGTTGGCCACGCTCACGGAGTCATCTGCCTGGACGACCTCGATCTCGTCATCCACCCACTGGATAAGCTGTTGATGCATGGTGGATGGGACGCAGCAGTTGGCGTGAATCCAGTCCCGCCCAAGCAGCAGGCTGTAGGCTCCCTTGCCTTCGATGACAAAGAAGGTGGTGAGCAGCGTCTTGGACCCGATCATCAAGTCCACGTGAGCGCATCCTTTGGTGTCTGAGGGATTCCCGGCGAAGTCGTTCAGGATGATGCTTGTAGGTGTCAGATCGCTCGGGGTCATGCCAAGCTTCCTGAAGGTGGTGTACGGCATTACGTTGACTGCCGCGCCACCGTCGACGAACATCTTGGTCAATGGCTTGCCGTTGACGTACCCCCTCAAGTACAGCGGCCTCATATGACGGTTCTTGGCCGGCTTGTCGAAGACGGCCTGCTTGGCAAGCACCAGTTGTGCCATCATCTCCTCGGGCTGCTCGTCATCAAAGGAAGCTTCCTCCTGCATAGCCTGGTTAGCAGGAGCCATGAACTCGTTCGGCAGGAAGTATACCATGCATGTAGGGGCCGAACGCTTCGATCCTTCTGGCTGGTCCTTGGGGCGCCACTTCTGCCTCGTCTGGATCCCGGCTTGCTTCATCTCGCGGTTCCTCAAGCGCTGGACCCGCCTCTTCTGGCTCCTGCGTAGGCCGGGTGGGCACCATTGCCCCTTCTGCCAGACGTGGACATCCTCGTCCTCTCCCTGATCAGCCCACCTGAGATCGGCTTGGCGCTTCCTGGGGTGATCGATGATCTCAATTTTTTGACGCCGATCCCCATTCGGGTGGATCCTTCCAAGTCTTTCGTGGACGGATCGGCGATTGGCGCGTCTCGCCCGTACTCAACATATCCGTCGCCGCATTCGGGACGGTTCCTTAATGTGGGCAGCTTTAGGCCCTCATTCCAAAGGCGCCCCTCGAAGAAGGCGCACCCCCGGTGGGCGCGCGCTCGCTCGCGCGTGTCTTCGTTCTTGATTCCATCCGCGCGCCTCCTCTTCGCCCCGCGCCGCTCCTCCTCGTGACGACGCTTTTAGTAGCGCTCCTTTTCCATCTGGCGCTGCCATTTGTTGAGGAGAATGCGTGACGTCACCTTGGGTTTAGGCCTGGACGATTCCCCAATCTCGATGTGGCTCTTGAGAACGCGGGGGGCGTCGCCCTGCACTTGTTCTAGGGTCACCTGGCGCTCCGGGTCAACTGATCTACCTTGCTTGGACCTGGCTGAGGTCAGGACCTTGACTTTCCCCTTCTCTTCGGCTGTTATCGCATTGATAGAAAAGCCGAGCATGTTCTGAGGGAAGGGGTGGCCATCCAGCTTCATCCTGTTATCGAACTTGAGGTGCCCTTCCTGGATAGCCTTCTGGATCCTCATCCTGAAGACCCTGCAATCGTTGATGGAGTGCGAGTCCCTGTCATGGAAGCCGCAGTAACGTTTCGCTTTGACTCCATCAGGCCGAAGCATAGAGTGCCCTTCAGGCAGCTTGATTCGGCCTTCCTTTACCAAGAGCTCAAATAACTTATCAGCCTTTGTGATGTCGAAGTCGTAAGTTCCTTTGGTCTGTTTGACCCACCGCTGATTCATTGTCAAGGGCTCTTTACCCCACATGATCTCTGCTGCAGCTATCTCCAATTCGTCATCAGAATCCTCGCACAAATCAGCCTTGTCCAAGAATTGGTTGTAGATGTCGGCGATGTCATGTCGCTTGCCAAACTTGGGGTCCTTCTTGAGGCCATGTGCCCGATTGCTCATCAAGGATAACTTCTCGCGATAGTTGGCCCAAGTTTTCAAACTCCATCCCAAATAGCTTCTCGCGCACGGCCGGCAACATCCGGCGACGGCCATATCGCCCAGTCGATCGTCGGCAAGTTCAATGAGAAGCACATGCCCTTGACTTCTCTCGAATCTTCTAAGAAATTCCGGCGGTGTTTCGCCGTGCCTTTGCTTCGGGGTGGCGAGATCAATCAACTTCTTCTCAGAACTGCCGCTGAAGTAATGAGCGTGGAATTTACGCTCCAAATCCTTCCACCTGGCCACTGATTCAGGCGGCAAGGACGAGAACCACTGAAAAGCTGGACCCGTCAGCGAGGCGGGGAAGTAGCGAACCCTGAACGTCTCCTCGGCCGAACATTCCCCAAGCTGCATGAGGTAACGGGCGATGTGCTCGACCGTGCTTGTCTCGTCCTGCCCAGAGAACTTTGTGAATTCCGTCGGCGGCTTCACCCTCGGTAGCAGGAGCACGTTATAGTACCACTCTGGGAACGGCGGCCTGTAGGTGGGGCCCTGCATCTTTGGCTTGAGGCCGAACTGATTCTGCATCAATTCGGCCATCTTGCGTGCTAGGGCGTCTTCCTCTTGAGCGCCTGCAGCCGGCGCGTACCCCGGGTGCCGAAGGCATCGAACGCTCCGTAATTTCCCACTTCATGATAACCACCGCCGTACAAATTCCTCTCGGGAGCCGGTTGGTCGACGGAGCTATTCTTCGACCGGGGTCGAGTGGGGCCCCGATGAGCCGAACGCTAGGTCTCCGTACGTAGGCCGGCACGGATTCAGCCGTTGCACGGGGCCGACCCGTGCTGCTCCGTGGTGGCGGCGAGATTGGTTGACTTCTGGAAGCTTGCAACGGGGGCCGAACCGGCCGCCCCCCGGCGCCCGCGGAGGAGGTTGGAATGTCCGGCTCCCGCAGCTTTGAGGGGGAGGCTCGCGCAATTGGTTCCGTAGCGGCGGCCGAGGGCTTGATTCACCCGGCCCACGGTGCTCTTCCGGCGGACGCCTTCCCGAACGCTTGCCTCGCGCCCGGCCAAAGAGGGCCACCATCATCTGCTGGAGTGACCCGAGGAAAGCCTGGTTGTGCTTGGTGAGCATGTCGTCTACTGACTCTTGGAACATCCGTGCGCATTCCTCCTTCTCTTGTTGGGTTGAGGCATCGCTCTCTCCCGGCAGCAGCACTCTGGGCAGGTCATTCTTTAGATACGGTACACCACTTCGATTCTTCTTAAACGACATGAGACACTTTTGCTGAAATTGATTCACGACGTCCGGGAGCCGCCGATGTCGCTTCGGAGAAAGCTCTTCGATGCTGACATCCAGGAGGTCTGAGACTTCAGGCATCTTGAACCAATTCGGCTGTTGTCCCACTGGGCGTGCCAAAAAGTGTGTTGACGCAAAATGTGCACTCAACGCCAATCACACAGCAAGCCGAAAAAGCTGGCTTCACACGCGCAGAGAGCAAATGACGTGCCAGTCAATTTTTCCTGAAAATTAACAAAAGATAAAGCAGTTAGATACCAAAGCTTGGAACGTGTCGGGTGGTACCAGACAGTTCCATATTTACGGCTAAGAAGCCAAGCAAGATGACATATAGCTATGTAGAGCTATCTGTCAAAGAATCACAACCATCCGGACCATTATAAAGGGAAAAAGAATACTACCGAATGGATGACGTAATCGTGACGACGATCGGTCTTTGTATAGATAAAGATGCAAGCATGAAGTTATGACCGATCCCCGTGAGGTTTGTCATTAAATGAAATGAGGTGAAGCACGAACATGATCATGTATTAAATGAGCACGCATAGATCAAAGCACTAGTCTACCGCATGTCTAGGTACTTTAAGATCCGTCGGGTACGATCACAAACAAATCTATCCACCGCACGATACAACTTGCATGAAAAACGTACCACTTTCCGCAAATAGATCTATCCACCGCATGATACAATCTAAATATGGAAAGCTAAAAGCATACATCACTTAAGGCACAAACAATGCACGTGATCTACTCGTGAAAACATAACCGAATACGGTGAACGAACGGTACCGATCCGGATCCATGAAGAAGGAACAAACATTACCACGTGAATAAATCTATCAGACTGAATTGGAAATCTAATCCACCGGATGACTAGCTCCAAAGCAACCCCAAAACCTGCATCTACCGCATGATACCCGGTTCTTTCAAGATTTATACGCACAAAGCAAGCTTGAACCCGCAACAAGTGACAACCTAGATCGATTCGGTTTCGGCTATCGGAGAGCACAAGACCCACGCGTCAAAACACGAAACTTGCTCGTACACGGATCTTAAAAGAAGTATAGCCGATCCGAACCCATCTAGATTGGGCAAAGGTGTGTTACATGAACTAAAACATAAAGTAAAACTCATGATAACACGGGATAACTTAATGAATCTATTGGATCTTGCCAAAATCCAATAGAGCCGATAACTAGCTTCGAGCTAGATCTTAGCCTACCGCATGGCTCATGACCTAACAAGAAACCTTCTTGAACCAAGCTTGAATCTACCGCATGACACGAAGCATGGTAACAAGACTACTTGCATCGATCTAAATCCACCGCATGATACTAGACATGATACAAGGTTGCCGGTACTCACGGAGGTCGACGGATCGATTGGCCCTCTCGAAGAACTCGACGACACGACAAGGACTCTAGGGTTTGGCGTAAGGCCGGTGTGTATTGAGGGATGAACGTGTCTGTTACATACATCCAGGGATCGTATTTATACCCTGTCGATTACAATTGCGAATGGATTCATTGCCTAACTAAACTCGATCGCCTATCCATCCATTCGCTTCCTCTGATTGAGCCACGTCACCGTCCAATCCCGCAAAATCAGCTCTACTGTTCCTTTGCCGAACTGGAGCAGATAGCCGACCGCGGATCCTCTGCCGAAAATCTCTGAAAATATCTTTCCTTCCACCAGACGGACTCTTTTTCGAATTGGACCCACATGTCATACTCCTTACCAAATTTTGGTGTTAACACCAACAAGGGGGAGAAGTTTGAGCTTGAAATGGCTTACTGGATGCATTTAGAAGGTTTTCAGGTGGTTTCGAGCCATTTCTGGGCTCTTTTGTGCACCGGTCTGACCAGTCGAGGTCACCGTTCTGACCGATCAGAGTGCTGGTCCTGTGCACATGTTGGGCACCGGTCTGACCGGTGGTGGTGACCGGTCTGACCGGTGTGAGCTGAAGTTGTTGCAGCTGTCCTCTTTTCAAGTGGTTTGGATGCATTGGTTCAGGGGAAGCTTGCATGTGTGCAGGGGGAGCTCTTTGTGGTTTTTCGAGCTTTGTTTTGGTGGTTTGCGCTCTTTGCTTGAGCTTTGCTTTGTCTCGGATGTGTCGAGCCGTTACCCTTGCTTAAAGGGTCCGAGACTTGTCTCCTTCAAGTGATCTTGCTCTTTGCCTTTGTTTGGCTTTCGATCACTTGTTGAAGTTTCTTTTTGTTCGTTTCTTTTCCTTTTTTCTCTCTTGTTACCTTCGTGTGGGTGTTGTCAATGCACTCATCAAGGGGGAGATTGATGACCATATGTGGTTCGAGGACCGGTGGATGGTCGCTTCCTTGTGTGATGAGTGATTGACAACGTTGTGTGGACTGATTCTTGGCTAAGTATTGCAGGTGCAGGTTGTGGCTTGACTGGTGTTGGTGCAGGTGAAGAACAAGCGCGAAAGGTCATCTCCGGAGAGGCCTCCAGGTGTGGAGAAGACAAGTAGGCTTCGTTCGAGGGACCCGGTGGCCAGCGGGGTCAAGTGCGGGCCGCATGGTGGCATGAACAACAAGATGAAGTCAAGGACGGTTTCTTGGTAGAACCTCAAAACCAAGGTCGAGTCGGGACTACGTGGGAGCTGAGTCATGAGTGGAGATTGGCGGAGGCTATACCGAATTCGCGGGGTTTCCGGTGGTTCACCAGAAAACCACTGGGTTCCTTGGTAGATCCACAAAGCCAAGACCGAAGAACCGAAGACGGAGCAGCAGCAGCACCAGACCGGTCTGACAGGTGGGTACCGGGCTGACCGGTGAGGAGCACCGGTCTGACCGGTGTGCGACGACGCAGTCCGGAATCTTCGAAGTGGAGGACACGCGTCGGGATTGCAAGGCTTGCGTCGAGGTTAAGCAGGTTGCGGTCGCCGGGCATCCGTCCGATGGAGAAAGATTGAAGACTTCCAAACCCGCCCTTGAGGGGCTTGTATCCGTAGTTGGTAGGAAAGGGTAGTTTAGACTTTCGGTTGCCTCCATATAACCCATGAGGTGAGAGGATGGCAGCCAATCTCTTGGAACCCTAGTTCATTTGCTTTCCTATTTTCCCTTCCTATTTTCCTTAGGATTTCCATAGGACTAGCTTGAGAGCTTCATGGTGAGATCTTGTGAGAGGGTTGGATTATCGGGCGGCAAGCTAGACCTTTTATGAACCTTTGTGGCATGTATAGATGATTCGGCGTGGTTCCTCAAGGCCTTGTTGTGTTCTTACCGGTTGTTCTTGGTGGTGATTTTCGGAGCCCTTTTTTGGTGTTTTTCTTGGGTTGTTTTCGGGACCTTTCTCTTGGGGATTTGATGGGGGAAATTTGTGGGAACCCTTCATGGTTCTTTGGGTTGTGATTCCCCTCCCAAATCCGTGAGTAAAGGGGCTCAATTTTGGGGTTTTCCGAGTTCTAGGGTTAGAGGTGTTCTTGGCGGGATTTCTTCGATTCCTCCTTTTTGGACAAGTTTTGGTGGGGTTAAACTTGGCTATGGGCTCCTCATGAGGTGTTCCTATTATCCCCAAAGTCTTGTTCAAGTCCGTGGAGCGATTCGGGAGATCAAGGTTTGGATTTGGGGGAGTTGACCCGCGGGTGCTGGTCATCCCGAGCTGCCCAGGCTACACCGGTCTGACCGGTGCTCTTGACCGGTCTGTCCGGTGCAACCCTCGGTGGGTTTTTGCTCGGGTGAACGTCTGGGTGTGCTCGCTGTTGTCCTGTGTTGCAGTTGTTTCAAGTTTGGGTCAGTTTGGAGGTCGGTAGGCCTGTTTGGTGATTTGGGAGCTTTTAGGTTTGTACCGGTCTGACCGGTGTGTTACACCGGCCTGACCGGTGTGAAGCCACTTAGTGGAAGTTGCCAATTCTCACCCGCAGGGACCGGTCTGACCGGTGGTGCTCACCGGTCTGACCGGTGTTGGTCTGTAGACTCGAGGTTTGGTGTTCCGCTGCGTTCTCGGGTCGGAAGGTTGTGTGTTGGTTCCTAGGTCTAGTGGCACTCCAGTGGCTACGTGGGCTTGGCCAATTTGGGTAGTGAGTCGGAGACGTGTGTTGGAAGCCATGTTCATCTTGTTGGAGTTTCCATCTCCTTCGAGAAGAATTTTTATCGGCTCCCATTCACTCCCCCCTCTCTGGTTCGCCGTATCGGTCCTTCGGTATGAAAACAAGTTCGGTGCAGTTAGGGGTCAAAGAAACTCTCAAGCATTAGGATCTACTGGTAAGAAGAAACAACATGAGGTAAGATATATGGGGCTCCTGCTTCACGTTCTTCAACTCCTCTTTCATCTACATCTGCATCTGCTCCTGCTAGCTGCTATTTCTGAGTTATCTTCTTACTTGGACAGCGACACTGTCACTTGTTTTGACGATGAGTTTAACATTATGTATTAGTGGCATGAGCACAAACTTACATTACCTATCTGCAGATCCGTGCAGCTCCATTGTTGAGCACCTCCACCATGGATCTTAGATCCCGAAAAGTGTTTGGTACAACTCCATATTTCCCACTGTTGCATGACATCTAGAGTCCACATGTCAGGAACAATAAAAAAGAAAAACAATCATCTTCTTCCTCCCACGCGTAGAATGTTGTGGCAGGATGGCTAAGATATTTACTGAAATGCAGAGCTGAGACCACACCGTTAGAACTGCACTTGCGTGAGGGCGGCAGAGGCGACGTGAGGTGGAGGCGAGGCTCCACACGCGAGGGAGGCGACACCGCAATATCTCCAGCCCGTCATCTGCGCCGGCGACGGAGCGGGTGTAGCAAGAGGAGTGCGACGACCACTCCGGGCGGCGGTTCCTCCCCACGACAGCCTCTTCGGTGACCCCTCCTGGTGGCGTCCCCTCCCGGCGGCGGCCCCTCCGGCGACCCCTCCGGTGGTCCTCTTCTCGCCGGTGAGTCGCCGATCCTCTCCCTTCACCTCTTCTCTCCCGTTCATGCTAGGGTTCTTGATGCACATGACCGGATCTAGATTGGGTAGTTCTTGATTCACAAGATCCGTTTTTCACAGTCCGTGTTGTTGAAATTGAGTGAAAGGCTCGAAAAGTTGGAATTGGTTTCCTATGGCTCTTGAAACTAACATGTGGTTTGTAGGTTTGCTGGAGCCACTCTCCTTTTTGTGATTTGATATGTGTTGCGCAACTGTCAATTGTCATGAGATCATCTGACCAAGTTTATACACTTTCTGGTGATGTCGATCTGAAAGAAGGCTCATTCATAATAAGGTATGCATAGTAGGAATGGATGCTATACATGTGTTCTTGAAATGCATTTAGTTTTCTAGTAATATATTGATCATAGGACTATTATGTGCTTAATCAAGAATAATTTAGGAGACAAAAGAGTTATGTGATTAAACAAGATAGTTACTGATCTGACTTATCTGTACACTAACTAATGCCAAGTTTTCACTTACAGCTAGTCGATGTGTGTTTGAGTGGTTGGCCTGTTGGTCTTGAAGAGACAATGTGTGTTCTTTTTATGCTTTCTTTCACATATAAAAGCAGCAAGAAGGAACTGTCTTCAGAATGACATCACAATGACAACCGTGACGCCCTTGAAAAACCAGTCTTGCTTATTTGCCCTGGCATATGAATCTCATGTATGTGAAGTTTTAATTTTCCATGAACTAACTATTTTGTTTCTTTGTCATGATCAGATTCTATCTTTGGTTATCAATATTGACCATCTTGCTATTTCCTGGGATACTTTCCCTGGACAATGTCGCACAAGGAGATTGTGTCAGTGGCCTAGTGCTCGTGAAGAGGAGGGAGCACAAACTCCCATTGCAGAAGGTGCATTTGAACAAGATATTTAAATAGCAACACTCATATGATTGTCCTTGAACTAGAGTTGTATTGTACATGTGTTTGTCTTTCACTTTGCAAGCCGCATGTTTCATTTTATTTACGAACCTATTGTTTAATTAGACTATGTATGTGTGATGCCCCATGTTTTTAATTAGCCTTAATAGCCAGTCAAATGGTCAACAGTGGTCAAACCACGGTCAACCTGGGCCCTCACCTCGAAAAACTCACTAACCCACCCTAGTGACCCTATTTGACTAGTAAACACACTTGTGGGGCCAACCCATGGTCAAAGGTTTGGTCAAACCCCTTGCCACTCTAGTGTCCACCGATGTCTGCCGGAACTTTTGCCGCGTTCTCCAAAATTCAACTAAACACTTAAAATTCTACCTTTATGAAAGTTGTCCATCTTGATGAGGGACACAACTTTCATGTAGATTGGCATTTCAAATTTTGAGGGGAAAAGCTTGGAAAATAAGTTGCAAGGAGGCTTTTTTCTGATTTGCCGTAGCAGGCGACATTCACTTTTGGCATTCCAATAACTTCAAATCTGGGCAGAAAAACCCTATATAGCCTCTGTAGAAATTGTTGTTGGTAGCTAGATCTACAACTTTGGTATTCATCACTTGGTCGACTTCTGTACAAAAATTTTGAGTTTTGTAATTTCCAAAACCGTTCCAGCAAAACAAAAGCAGGCCGAACGCCGTCGCGCCGTGACGTCGCGCGCCCGCGCGCCGCCGTCGCCGGCCGCCGCCGGCAGTGCCCCGCCGTCCGCGCCCGCGCCGCCCGAGGCCAAGCGCCGCCCGAGGCACGCGCCGCCCGAGGTCCCGCGCCCCGACGCACCCCCGCCCGAGGCGCCTTGAGTCCGCGCCGCCGCACGCGCGTGCACGCCGCGGACCGCCGGTCCGTCGGCCGCGTCGCCGCCGTACGCGCGCCGCCCTAGCACCATAGCACGGCGGGGCATCTTCGCCGTCACCCCCTCGTCACCCCGACGCACCGAGCCCCGTATATAAGCGCCCCATCGCACCTCCGCGCGCCAGCCCGATCCGCCCGCCACCATTGCCGCTGCCGCCCGGTGCTGGAGCTCACCTCTCGCGCTCGCCACCATCCAACTGCCCTATTAGCTCCCTTAGGCACTAGTGAAGCTCACACGTTCGCTTGTTGCCGCCCATTTCGCCCCCTCGCCGGATTTCCCCGAGCCGCCGTGGCCAGCCGCCGCCGCCGCCGCCGAACCTCGTCGCCGGCCACCTCTCTCGCCTCCACTCCGGTCCCCAACCACCCCTAGGTGAGCGTGTGGTCGTGCCGAGCCGCTTGCCGGCCGGCAGCCGCCGCCGCGCTCGCCGGCGCTGGCCATGCTCGCGCCGCCCGGCCGGCCAAGGGCCAGATTGCTTCGATTTAGATCATTCTAGGGTGTTTTGCGTAAAAGTCCAGGGCATGGTTGTGAAGATCCCGATCTAAGTTCCTTTACAGTTCAGTCCAGCGCTTTGTAAAATTCATAGAAATTCGTAGAAAAATCAGAAAAATACCAAACCAATTTTGTTGGGTTTAGGAAGAGAAATACCACCACTTTTGTTATCTGCACATGGCTGGATTCTATATAGTTTTAACATGAAAAATACAAATGTGAAAAACCTAGATCTGGCATAACTTGAAATCCATAACTCCTTTGTATCCCAATTTTGGATATGTTGTGTGTTAGGTCAGGACTAGATGCTGTGCCAAAAGTTGCACAAAGTTATGCTGTAGATCTTGTTAAATAAATTCTTTTCCATTCGTGCAGAAACTGCCTAGAGGATTTTTCTTGCTAAATATATTTGTGTTTTTGAGCTCAACTTGTGCACACTGTCTTTTAATATCAAAATACACATCTTGTGAATTAATCATGATTTTTGGCTTACCAGAAATATTTATCCTCAATTTATGCATGAATTCTTTTGTAAATTAATGGGGGAAAATCAGTAGAAATTCCTTGTGGACATGCTAGTTCTTTAGGCTTGTTTAGGACCAGAGAGCATGCATGAGAAAGTTTGGATCATTTTGAGGCTTATTTATTTTTGTATGCATTTAATTTGAATCACTAGCTAGCCTTTGTTATTTTCAATAGTATTTAATTTTCTAGCATCCAACACTTACTTGTGGGTCCAATGGACCAGGATAGGTGCCAATATGCATAAGAAACACTTCTTTAATTTTGGTAATTTAATTGCTTAATAAAATCTTAAAAGCCCCTTTTAATATTAAAGAGGAATTAAGTAAAGAAAAGCCCTATTCAATTCTGTTTCCTTTTGAAAGTATTATCCAATTTAATTAAAAGATATTCAATATCCTTGCTGATAAGAAATTAATTCATGAATAAAAATATTATTCGTACCCTTGCTTGTGAAAGGAAAAGGATTAAAGCCTTCACATGAAATGACAAGTATAATACAAACCTTTATTCAAATGTGCAATAAAAGAATAACCCATGTACAACCAATAACCTTCCTAAAAGAGAAACACTATCTAGATGCTTGTTAAGGTTAATATGACCAACCAAGAGTTGGATAAGACAACAAACTATCACATCACCAAAACTTGCATTGCATTCCGTGTAGATCTTCCGGACGGAGATTACTCCCTTGTCCCGGAAACCGAGGAAGGAGGAGCGGAAGCGTCGCTGCAGTACGTGGAAGTGCTCGACACTGAGGGTGCCCAGGCTAACCTAGCTGACGAAGGCAAGCTCCGGTGCATCTAACCTAGTTTTCAAATTCTTTATTCAATTATCTATGGATGATTGTGCATTTACGTTCAGGAGTTGATTGAAACCTTAGATGCATGATCCATAGGTACCTTTGTCCTTACTAGTATGATAGGTCGATAGCTGCTAAGCTATAGGACCGTTACAAGTCGAGTGATGACCTCACTCGCGAGAATAGGTTCCTAGATAGGAATCACAATTATCCTAAATGGATCGCTCACGTGGTAAGAGCAGGGGATCTGGGCTCCGGTCCAGTGGTTACGTGGGTTAAGTTTTTGAACGTACTAAGCACATGTCGGGTATGGGACCGGTAAGCCTAGTACCTTAATGAGACGGCTGGGAATGGAACTGTCACTACTCTTGGGATTCGCTCTCACGGCTAGCTACCGGTGGTGTATGGTGACTCCGGGTATCTCGTGGGGTATGCCGGATAGCCTGCACCAAAGACTGTGGCCTTTCATCCCGACCCAGGGATTTTTGGAAACGGCCTGAGAAAGTTGTCCCTTGTGGGCAGCCTACCGTGTTTGGGTCTAACTTGCAAGGTTTAAATCAATCGATTGTCGGCCTCTCACCGTTATCCGAGACTACTTACTCCACTAGTCATGAGATCCCTAATGATGGAAGATGATGAATACTATGCTTGCTTAATTGTATTGTACAACTTTGTTTGTACTAGTTGGCTAATGTAGTAAAGATTAAACCTACTAGAACTTGTGCTAAAATCTTGAAAGTAAGGACCCACTCTTGTTACTTTTTAGCAAAAGAAACCCAGTAGCCAAAAAGCCTTTCATCGTCTAGATTTGGTGAAGTAGTTATCACCGACGGGTAAGTCTTGCTGAGTATTATTATACTCAGCCTTGCTATAATATGTTGATCCAGGTAATGCGTTCAGTGATGTGTGGCCCGGAGAGATCCCGCCCGACTGGGAGCTGCAGTGGGCGGAGGACGACTACTGAAAGCATCATGGATGGCCTCCCGTGGTGTCTTCGCTTCCGTTAGCTTATTTCCGCTGCTTTCGAAAACTCTGAACTATTTCATCATGGCAAAAACTATGGTTTGTAATAATTAAACCCTTCGGAGTACGGATTTAAATGTTGCTGTATCTCTGGACTCGCCTCCGAGTAAGTTTTAATGCATATATTCGATCCTTATGCTGTTCAAGTGATTTACCGGGCGTTAACCCGACAACTAACGATAGGATGATACTTTATTATCGCTTAATGACCAAAGTGGATTGGTTTAGGTGATAGTACGGTATTTTACTGAGCGGGTTGTCACAGTATGCTGGGGCTGTTGCGCTGATCCCCAAGTGCAAGTTGTTTCAATGTATGAGCATGTTTGTGATAGATACCAGTGCTGGTGAATTAATGGTTTCATTTCAAGTTCTGGAATTAATACTGTCAGAAGATAATGTGTCCACATCTCAGGTTGTATGCAGTCTTGGAATTATTTAATCCGTCTGATCCCTGCGGCCTTGCCTAACCGAACAAGTTAGGAATTGAACCTCGTAGGGATTGGGTGGCAGCAGGGGGTCAAACCAATCTGGGCAGGTAATTAATCAGCCTGGGGAATTGACCCCTTGCTGCCGAACAAGGCCTCAAGGACACCGGCGTCCCCGTCGTCAACGCCGACGTCGTTGCTCGGGTATGCTATGCGGTCTGCCCTTTCCTAAAGTTTACTGACGCTTCCCGTGTAAAGCCAACTTAGTATAAAGCCTCAAAGTTGTAAGCTTTATTTAAGCTGCCGGCTTTTGCATGATGTTACTAAAAGTTGTTACACTTTAGGACTCACTGTAAGCTTCAGATTCTTGTCAATTACGCCTCTCGTTTCCCCAACTGCACTCCAAAATCAAGAACCAGGTCCGTTCGTATTTAGTCTGTGCATCCTTCTATTCTGAAAAACTCTTACCAGTCACATACATTCGTGGCAATTATGCTTTGTATGCTTTTGGCAAAAACAAGTGGAGGTAGTCTGGTTCTCACAGTGGCGCTAAGTATTCAGTGTTGATAATGGAATTCCACCGGTTAGGTCTTAGTGCCTATGTTATATTCCAAGAAGAAATCCTCTCAATTTTCACATAGAGCTTGGGCATTCATCTCAATCATTGTAGTAGATATACTCCCTCCATACTTATAAAACAAGTCGTTTAGGACAACGACACGATCTCCAAAGTACAACTTCGACTCCTTATTTTTATTAAAATATTTATAAAAACTAACCTATGTATAACTTTTATGAAAATATTTTGGAGGACAAATATATTCATGTACTTTTCACATTTAAAACTCAACAACTTAGAAGTAATACATGATCTATATCTCTAATGTTTGACTAAAATCTTGTCCAAAATGACTTGATTTATGGTTATGAATGGAGTATGTAACATTCACTTCAGACAAAAAAAAAAAGGATTCCTTGACTTGTTTTAGTTTTTGTCCTTCTTTACTTCCTCGGAACTGGTTATAACAGATCTTCAACCAATAATAACATGACAACAGGGATTCTAGTAGCTGGTGGGAATACTGCGACTAAGGGGCAGCCGAGGGAGAAGGTCGTTGCCTTCTCTGCTCTACGATTAGTTGAACAGGGAAGGTTGGGAAAGATTGAACTATTACTTAATTGAATTAGTTTTTTTAATAAGGGTAAGAGCACTGCCATGTCATTTAAAGGGAAGAAATAATTATACATCACGAGCCGAAGAGAACGCCACCACACACAAACAACGCACGCGAACAACGCACACAATAAGACACCACGCCACCACCACTTGGGAGAAGAGCCAAAGAAGCCGCCGCAACCCGCGCCGTCGTCACCAACACTGTGCCACGACCAAAGCCGCAACCGCTGCAAGCCGAAAGGCCACCAAAACTCCTCCACCATGAGCTATCACCAACAAGTTGCACACACATGGCCGTCAATCTCTCTGCTCCGACATTGCTTCGGTAGTACACTCCCATCGCAGCACCAATGAAAACCACTGATCCTGGCCACTCTGCATGGGGGCCTCGCCTCATCCTCCGCCTCACTCATCTGCTAAGGACTTGAATACCTGAAACTGTTCTGAAAGCAACACCTCCGCTAGTCGTCACTGAGAACACCACTGCACCAAGCATGCCAACTCGAGGCTACACCGCCATGGCCCCTCTGCACCTCCCTACCAACACAGACCAAGCACACCCCCACAACCGCAACGCACAAGGCAACACCACCAGCCGACCACCACCACTGCCACATGTCGGATGGGTATCCAGATGCGACTCCTCCAAGAAGGGCACGACGCCAATGACGTCGTCGCCACACGTCCATAGAGGACTGGGTTTTCTCCTTGGAAACCCATGCTACAAGGATATGGTACCCCCTCAATGGTGCCCTCAGCAGGGAGAGCGACGCCCCAAGGGCGCTGTGTGACAACCCGCCCAGGAAAGTACCGTACTATCGCCTAAGACCAATCCACTTGGTCATTAAGCAATAATAAAGTACCATCCTGTCGTAAGTCGCCGGGTTAACGCCCGGTAAATCACTTGAATAGCACAAGGATCGATATATGCATTAAAACTAACTCGAAGGCGAGTCCAGAGATACAATAACATTCACATTCAAATTCGTACCCCGAAGGGGGTTTAATTATTACAAACCATAGTTTTTGACATGACGAAACAGTTCAGAGTTTTTGAAAGACAGCGGAATTTAACTAGCGGCAAAGCGAAGTCACCACGGGAGGCCATCCATGATACTTCGCAGTCGTCCTCCACCCACTCCGCCTCCCGGCCGGCGGAATCTCACCGGCCACACATCACCGAAGGCATGACTCGGATCAACACATTATAGCAAGGCTGAGTATGCTAATACTCAGCAAGACTTACCCGTCGGTGATATCTACTTCACCACATCTAGACCATGAAAGGCTTTTTGGCTACTGGGTTGCTTTTGCTAAAAAATAACAAAGAGTAGGTCCTTACTTTCAAGATTTTAGCACAAGTTCTAGTAGTTTAATCTTTACTACATTAGCCAACTAGTACAAACAAAGTTGTACAATACAATTATTCAAACATCATCTTCATCAACTTCCATCATTAGGGATCACTTGACTAGTGGAGTAAGTAGTCTCGGATAACGGTGAGAGGCCGACAATCGATTGATTAAAACCTTGCAAGGTAGACCCAAACACACGGTCGGCTGCCCCCGCGAGGACAACTCCCCAGACCGTCCCCATAAATCCTCGGGTTGGGATCGAATCTTACAATCTTTGGTGCAGGCTCTCCGGCATACCCCGCGAGATACCCGGAGTCACCATACACCACCGGTAGCTAGCCGTGAGAGCGAATCCCAAGAGTAGTAATAGTAAGATCCCTCGCCGCCTCATTATGGTACTAGGCTTACCGGTCCCATACCCGCATATGCTTGGTACGTTCAAAAACTTAACCCACATAACCACCGGACCGGAGCCCGCATCCCATGCTCTTACCACGTGAGCAATCCAGTTAAGGATATAGTATGATTCCTATCTAGGAACCTATTCTCGCGAGTGAGGTCATCACTTGACTTGTAACGGTCCTATATCTTAGCAGCTATCGACCTATCATACTAGTAGGGACCAAAGGTACTTATGGATCATGCATCTAGGGTTTCATTCAACTCCTGAACGTAAATGCACAATCATTCATAAATAATTGAATAAAGAATTTGAAAACTAGGTTGGATGCACCGGAGCTTGCCTTCGTCAACTAGGTTAGCTTGGGCACCCTCGGTGTCGAGTCCGTCCACGTACTGCAGAGAACCTTCTGCTCCGCCTTCCTCGGTTTCCGGGACCAGGGAGTAGTCTCCGTCCGAAGATCTACACGAATGCAATGCACTTTAGGTGATGTGATAGTTTGTTGTCCTATCCAACTCTAGTTGGTCATATTCACCTTAACAAGCATCTATCTAAGGTTTCTCTTTTAGGAAGGTTATTGGTTGTACATGGGTTACTCTTTTATTCCATATTTGAATAAAGGTTTTTATTTAAGCTTATCATTCCATGGGAAAGCTTTATTTTATTTTATCTTTACCCACATGGTGTAATTAATAATTATATTCATGAATTAATTCCTTATTAGTGCTTGGTAATTAACTTTATTTTTATTTATATTAAATAATGCCTTCAAAAAGAAAAAAGATTTAATTAAGGATTTTTCTTTATTAATTTCCTTTTAATATTAATAGGGCATTTAAGCCATTTATTAAACAATTAAATTACCAAAAATTAAATGAGTGTTTCTCAGGTCTACTAGCACCTATCCTGGCCCATTGGACCCACATGTAAGTGATGGATGCTAGGAAATTAAATATTATTGAAAATAACAAAGGTTAACTAGTGATTCATCTTAAATACATATAAAAATAAATAATCATCAAAATGATCCAAACTTTCTTGTGCATGCTCTCTGATCCTAAAAAAGCCTAAAAAGCCAGCATGTTCACATGGAACCTCTACTGAACTTGGTTTATTAATTTACAAAGGAAAACATGCATAAATCAAGAATAATTATTTCTGTTAATCCTAATATCATGATTAATTCACCAGATGTGCCTTTTGACATCACAAGACGGTGTGCACAAGTTGGGCTCAAGAACATAAATATATTTAACATGAAAAATCATTTATTCAGTTCTGTCAGAGATAGAAAAACATTTTTATAAAAAGATGTACAAGATAACTTTGTGCAATGTTTGGCACAGCATCTAGTCATATCCTAACTCACAACATAACCAAAACTTAGCTACAGAGAAGCTATACATTTCAAGGTATAACAGATCCAAGTATAACACATTTGTAATTTTCCTGCCAAAACTATTTTGAATCTAGCCACAAGTGTACCACACTGGGGTGGGGTTTAACATTCTGAAGCCTACAAAATTTGTTTGAGAATTTTCTGAATTTTCTGTGAATTTCTAGGAATTTCCTAAGACTGTGGACTGATCTGCAAATAAACTAAGTTACGGTTCCTTGCAAATAGGCCCCTGGATTCACATCCATGCCCTCGGCGGCGGCGGGAGGGCTCGCCGGCGGCGATGTGGGGCCCGGCCACGACAACAAGCGGCACGAGGTTGCAATTGAGCTCACCACGGTCCTTTTGGCGGTGGTGGCGAGGGCGGAACGTGCTCCGGCGACGGCGCACGGCGGCGACCGGCGGCGACGCCGGGGCGGCTCGGTGTACTGCGGTGTGGAGGCCAAATTGACGCGAATGAGCGCGCTTGCGAGCTTGCCTGAGTGCTAAGGGACCTAGCGACGTGCTTGGACGGCGGCGAGCACAAGCAAGGAGAGCTAGCACCGGCGGCGGCGGGATGGCGGCGGCAATGGCGCGGGCGGCTCGGTGCGCGCGCGCGCGAGGAGAGGCGGGGGCCTTTATACCCGGGGCCGGCGGCCCGTGGGTGACGCACGGGTGACGGCGGAGATGCGGCCGTGCTACGGCGGCTCGAGGGCGCGCGCGCACGGCGGCGACGCCGCCGGGACGGACCGCCGGTCCGTGGCGCGTGCGCGCGCACGCGCGCGCGCGTGCCTCGGGGCACCTCGGGACGGAGCGCTTCGAGGGGCGCGTGCATCGGGACCCGGGCGTGGCGCGGACGTCGAGGCCTCGGGCGTCGCGGGCACCGGGGGGCGCGGCACCGGGCGCCGGGGCAAGGCCGGTGGCGGGCGGCGACGGCGGCGCACGGGGCGCGCACGACGTCGCGCGTGGCGCACTCTGGCTCTAGCCGTGCTGCTGGTGCATGCTTTGACTCGATTTTTCTCAAAATTTTTAAACAGAACTGGACCAAGTGATGAATACCAAAGTTGTAGATCTAGGTACCAGCTACAACTTTTACAAAGACTGTATAGGGTTTTGTTGCCTAGATTTGAATCTGTGGGAGTGCCAAATTTGAATGTCAGCATGTGCTTGCCAATAGTGATCTCTGGCTTGCAAGGGCTTTTTCACAATTTTCCCCTCCAAATCTGCAATGCCACTCTACATGAAAGTTGTGTCCCTCAACAAGACCTACAACTTTCCCAAAGGTAGAATTTTAAGTGTTTAGGTGAATTTTGGAGAACGCGGCAAAAATTCCGGCAGACATCTGTGGACATGGGATGGCAAGGGGGTTTGACCCACCCTTTGACCATGGGTTGGCCCCACAAGTGTTTTAACTATTCACTAGGGGTGTGTTAAGAAGTTTTCATGGGTGAGGGCCCAGGTTGACCTAGGGTTGACTATTTAACCGGCTAATCATGTCATTAGCGTTAACGACGGTAATTAAAAACCTGGGGCGTCACAGCCTACCCTCCTTAAAGGAATCTCGTCCCGAGATTCGATTTGACCACGAAGAGATGGGGAAAAAGGACTTACTGTTTCGGGATTGGAGGAAGCCCGGGTACTTGGTGTTAAGATAATCCTCCGTCTCCCATGTAGCTTCTTCTTCCGTGTGATGGCTCCATTGGATCTTGTACATTCGCACGGTTTGCGTTCGGGTCTTTCGCTCTTTTTGATCTAGTACTTTTAAGGGATGCTCGACGAGCGAGAAATCCGGCTCGATCCAAGCATTAGCTTCTGTGATGATCTCGTTCTCTCGGAACTGCATTCCCTTCTTCAACTGAGTTACATGGAATACATTGTGAACCGCGGAGAACCGTTCTGGCAATTGGATACGGTAGGCCACGGGTCCACATACTTCTATGACTTCATAGGGTCCAATGTAGCGCGGGGCTAACTTTCCTTTGACTCCGAACCTTTGCACACCTTTGGTGGGGATACTTTCAAATACACATGATCTCCCACTTCAAAGTGTCGAGGTGCGGTTCCCTTGTCATGGTAACTCTTTTGTCTCATCTGAGCCATCTTCAAATTTTCTCTTATCACTTGTACCTTCTCTTCGGCCTCTTTAACTAACTCTGGTCCAAAGAGTGTTCTTTCTCCGACCTCTGACCAATTCAGTGGGGTGCGGCATCTGCGTCCGTATAGAGCATCGAACGGTGCCATTTTCAAACTGGCCTGATAGCTGTTGTTGTAGGAGAACTCTGCCAAGGACAAGCACTTGTCCCAGCTCTTGTCAAAATGCAAGATGCTTGCTCTCAACATGTCCTCTAGAATTTGGTTTATCCTCTCCATCTGACCATCAGTCTGGGGATGATAACTGGAACTTCGGAGTAGCTGAGTTCCCAAATACTCATGCAACTGCTCCAAAAAACAGGCTACAAACTGAGTTCCTTTATCAGAGATTATAGTCTTTGGGATCCCATGCAGACGAACTACATGGTCCACGTACAACTCTGCATACTGTTGCACGGAGTAAGTGGTGTGCACAAAGAATGAAGTGAGCAAGCCTTGGTGAGTCTATCCACGATTACCCAAATAGAATCTTTCTTCCTAGGGGTCGGGGGTAAACCCACAATAAAATCCATACTAATGTCGTCCCATTTCCACATAGGTATCGACAGTAGGCCGGAGTACTCCCCGCCGATTTCGATGACTTGCTTTCATCCGGTGGCAAGTATCGCACTCGGCTACATACTTGGCTACATCCACCTTCATGTTAGACCACCAAAAGTTCTCGCTTTAGATCTTGGTACATCTTGGTACTACCGGGATGGATAGAGAACTTGGACTTGTGAGCTTCATCTAGAATGATCTTCTTGATTTCCGGGTCAACGGGGACCACTAGACGTTTTCCAAACCAGACCACACCTTGGTGATCTTGCTGAAAACAAGTGTACTTTGGGTCTCCTTCCACTAGTTTCTGCCTGATAGTGTGGATATCAGCATCATTGCGCTGGGCAGTGACAATCCTGTCATAAAGGCTTGACTCTGCCGTCAAGGCATAAAGAATCCCCTGCGGTACCACTTCTAGGTTGAGCCTCCTCATTTCTTCACACAAGGGTTCACTGACTAGCTCTAACTCTACGTGGTTGCAATGATCCTTGCGGCTAAGGGCATCCGCAACAACATTTGCTTTGCCGGGGTGATAGTGCACTTCTAGGTCATAATCCTTGATCAACTCAAGCCATCTTCTCTGTCTCATATTCAATTCCGATCGGGTGAAGATATATTTGAGGCTCTTGTGATCGTTGAAGATATTACAATGATTGCCCATTAGATAATGTCTCCATATCTTGAGGGCATGAACAACGGCAGCTAGTTCAAGATCATGAGTAGGATAGTTGAGCTCATGGGGTCTAAGGGCTCGTGAAGCATAGGCAATGACTCGGCCTTCTTGCATAAGGACACAGCCAAGACCGGTGCCTGATGCGTCACAGAAGACTTCGAACGGTTTGGAATTATCCGGTTGAGCTAGCACTGGGGCTGAAGTTAGATGTTGTCTGAGGGTGTGAAAAGCTTTCTCACATGCTTCACTCCACACGAATTTCACTCCCTTCTTGAGTAATTCGGTCATGGGTTTTGCGATTCGAGAAAAGTCGTGAATGAATCGACGGTAATATCCCGCCAATCCTAGGAAACCCGCGGATTTGATGTACGGATTTGGGTGGTTTCCAAACTATCACCTCCTGAACTTTACTAGGATCTACGGAGATACCATCATGGGAAATGGTGTGCCCCAAGAATTTGACACTTTTCAACCAGAATTCGCATTTGGAGAATTTAGCATAAAGCTGATGATCTCGCAAACGCTGAAGGACAACTCGGAGATGGTTGGCGTGTTCTTCCTCGCTCTTAGAATAGATGAGGATATCATCGATGAAGACTACGACAAATTTATCGAGCTCCGTCATGAATACGGAGTTCATGAGGTACATGAAGTAGGCAGGCGCATTAGTGAGTCCGAAGAACATGACCAAGAACTCGTAAAGACCATAATGAGTGGAAAAAGCGGTTTTAGGAATGTCGCATGGGCGAATCTTGATTTGGTGGTAGCCAGAACGAAGGTCGATCTTAGAGAAGACTTTGGCACCAGCCAATTGATCAAACAGAACATCAATTCGAGGAAGTGGGTATTTGTTTTTGATAGTGACTGCATTGAGCGGTCAATAATCTACGCACATCCTCAAGCTACCATCTTTCTTTTTGACAAAGAGAGCAGGGCAACCCCAAGGAGAAGAGCTTGGGCAAATGTAACCCTTATCTAATAGTTCTTGGAGTTGGGTTTTTAGCTCGGCTAACTCTTTGGGTGGCATGCGATAAGGTCTTTTGGAAATGGGTGCGGTACCGAGTTGGAGTTCGATCACAAACTCGACATCTCTGTCTGGTGGCATACCAGGCAACTCGTCAAGAAATACATCCGGGTACTCACACACTACTGGAATCTCATCAAGGGAGGAGATAATGGTCGCATAGGCACAAGAGTCGGTACCGTCCCGAAAAGGCAGGTACAAGGTAGTGTGCCCGACCGTAGGAGAGTGGATCTCTACGACCCTATCTGATATATCTAGAACCACCTTATGTTGATTCATCCATTCCATACCCAAAATAACATCCATGCTCCCCAATTTGATGACTATCAGATTAGATTGAATGACCCGACTTCCTAGTCTTAGGGGAACTCCAAAAATTACTAACTGAGATGCGATGTTTCCACCGGGTGTAGTAATTTTATAAGTAACTTTGGTTGGTACCCCTCTTAGACCCAATTTGTCTAGTAGACTCTCATTTATGAAACTATGGGTGGCTCCCGAATCAAATAAGACCTCGACAGGAGTGTTATTGATAGAGAATGTACCCGTGAGTACTGGAGCTCCTGCGGGAATGTCACTCAGGGTGGTGAAGTTCAACTTGCCCTGGCGCACTTGCACCACGGGTTTCTTGGCCGGAGTGGCAGGTTTGCTTCCCGTACTGCGGTTCTGTGGGTTTGGCTTGATCTGCCTCGGCTTGGGACACTCATTGATATAGTGCCCCGTCGGCCGCGCTTGTAGCAACGACGATCTCCAACATCACGAGGGGGTGCATTGGGCTTTGGAGCCTGTGGCTGGGCACGGCGGAACTGGAAGTTCCCGGTAGGTTTGCCCTGGAATGGCTTCATCGTCCAGCGTCCAGTTGAAGATTGCTGGGATGGGCCTGGAGCTTCCCTCTTCACAAAACGAAACTTCTTGTTCGTCCCGCTGCCTGGGGTGAAACCGGACACCCTCTTGTTGTCCCCATGGGCTTTCTTCATAGCATCCTCTTGCGAGATAGCTTTATTCACGAGCTCATGGAAGTTTGCGGGCTCGAGCAGATTTAGGCGCTCATACAACTTGCCATCAAGTCCGTCGCGGAACCTCTCCATCTTCTTGGCATCAGTATCAACATGATGCCCACCGTATTGGCATAAGCTATTGAACTTCTGGTCATAGCGGTACACGGAGTCGGATCCTTGACGAAGGGCTAGCAGTCCCTCATCTTCCGGTCCATCAGACCCTTGGGGATGTGGTGACTCTTGAAGGCTTGCTTGAATTCTTCCCAAGTCACGGCGTGATTTCGCTGCATGGACTTGAAGTGGTCCCACCACATCAAAGCTTCTCCCCGCAGTTGTAGGGCTGCGAAGTTCGCTTTGTTTTCCTCAGAGCAAGGCAGCACAAAGGCAGAGAACTTCGCCTCTATGGCCTTGACCCAAGCCTCAGCTTCCAGAGGGTCTTCCGCTTTCGCGAATGTTGGCGGCTTCATGGCGATGAACTGGGCATACGTGGTGACCTGGTTAGGTCCCTCGTGGTTGGCCCCATGTGGTGGCCCTCGGTTCATTTGCTGGGCGATCTGCTGTTGTGTCTGTAAGATCTGGCGTAGCACCTCGGTCTGGGTGGCCATGAAAGCCTCCGTCGGGTTCATGGGCGGGGGTGGCGGCAAGTCACCACTACCACTCGCTCCAAAACCGTTTGGAGAGCTGCGCGTGGTTCCCACCATCTGAAAAGTGAGCGTCATTAGTGAGATAACCCAAGGCTTACTTCCAAATGATGACAAGCACGATCATGCATTACCACATCTCATTAATAATAAATAATGAGTACAGCAACAAGCACCACATTCTATAGCCACCAAGATTCATAAAATCGTTTCTCTTAATATGGTTAGGACGGTGATTGCTCAATTGCGCGGCTCCTAATCACTTCCGAACGATCGTCGTTATCCCGAATACCAAAGAAGATGGTATACGAACGAGCACTTATATGCTGGCAACGAGTGACGTTCGTAAAGATGATTTGTTTTACCTACGCTCTTAGGAGATAAACAATGCAATCTTTGACAAGCGTGATCATTCGCAACGAATTATCCAAGGATTTGGCATTCAGCATAAGAAAATTTAATTGAAAGACAATGAAATTCGCTTAAAGCATACGAGCTTAAGCATTCTTATTACAACATGACAGAACAAGGTTCAACGTCATTACAACTCGATTTCGAAACATCAAGACAACACATGATACAATAGTTGCTTGGCATGAAGACGTGCTGTCAAGCCACTACTCCAACATCTCTAAGACAACTCGATAAGATCGATATCCTGCTGCTCCCTGCTGTCGGCAACCTAGTTGCCCACTGAAGCACCACTGTACGAAGGTGAATCTGGGGGAGTCGGTAGCGGTGGTCCTGCCTGGCTCGTCTGATCCGGCACCGGGACACACCGCCGCTCCTCCGGGTGTGCATGCGGGGGCGGTGGGCCGTAAGGCCACTATAGCCCGTAAGGCCGCCACCCGTACCTTAGCCTCCCGTACGTGCTCCCCGCATCTCCGCAATGTTCTCCGCAACGAGGTCGGCCTCTCTATCTCGTGTGCGTCGGCATCCTCCTCTAGAGCATGGTTCTCCGCCTCTAGGTCCACGATCCTCTCGGAGGCGGTCACCTCTCTCAAGCTCCAACCGGAACCTCCTAGTACGCAACCTGTCGTTCTCCCCGCCGCACCCGGGTAAGCGTGAAGTTCGACCGCCGGTGTGCTTGCCTGAAAGCCGCTCCCAATCGCGCCTAGATGCCTCCAAGCGCCGTGCAATAATTGCCGCGGTGTTAAAACGCGGCCCCCGGGAGTGTGAAAACCACGTTCAGACATCGGGCAAGTGCCTGAGTAACATCCAACGGCTCTGCTAGGGTCAGTAGCTCCCGTAGATGGTCCATACGATCCAACCAAGCTGGGTCGTGAGGACTCACAGCCGGAAACAGTCCAAACGGTGAAAGAGCTACCACAGGAGGGTTGTGGTCACAGAAGTCTGTCAGCACTCTGAGGGCAGCTGACTCCACGGACTCGTGCGTGATAAATCCCCAGTAAATAAAACTCGGAGTCAAACCGGTCGGCGTGATGCGGGTGCGGCAAAGACAAAGAACGATCACCCCGCAACGGGGGAACACCAAAGCGCTCAAACTCCTTCACCTCGTACGTCGGTGGGGTAAGGTAGCCTGCGGCACTGAGTGCTTCCCACGCCAAGCGCGGAAAACCCTCCCAGTGCAACCCGTTGGTACGGATCGTACCGTCAGCGTCGAACTGGTGGAACACGGGGAAATCCATCTGTACACAAAGGTAACCCATGTCAGATCTCAAAAGAGAACGACATGACAAATGGTGAAGTTCTGGCAGTTGTGAATAACATTCATAACCAAAAATCCAGAAGCCTCAAAAAGTTTCCCGAGTTTTCAATTTAACCTTTAACATTTTCAATTAAGCTTTTTAAGGTTGAGCACCAATCAAAGAAACAAGATGAAAGGTCCTTAACTTGGATGTGCCTAGGGGAAAAAAGTGAACCAACCCAACGAACTAAGATTGAAACTTGCTATCACAAGGTAACTAGTTGAGGATCAATTGTTTTTAACAATTTAGCTTAATTAATCTAGCACAAGGTGAACACATTTGTCACAAAATTTCGGCAGCATGACGGCTAGGTATGAGAGGTACTTCTAATTTATAAAAAGCACACACTAGCATAATCTTCCTTAGAGCACACATGGCATTCCGATTTTTGGGTCCATTTTAGTTATTTCGATTTTTAACATGCATGCAAGACGTCCTATTCGACCTCACATGGCAATCAAGCCAAAAATCGAAGTTAGTGCCGGTGGCAAGGCCTTTATTCGTCTCTCCCTATAATATCTAGTCGAGAGCTATACGGTACTTGTTTGACAACTAGCGAAGCGCTGTTATGTACCTACAGAAAACGAACCTTTCGTGCCAGCACGTCACGAAAGCGTCCACATTCATTACCGTTCACTATAGAAACGGTATCCATGCGTTAAGCCGCTGCATGGACAGCGTCCAACCTCGGACACCCTCCGTTTGAATGGAGTGTATCCTTGCCTCGCATGAGCGACATGCGGAATGCTCACGTATGAAACACGTGGCAAGACACAACTCATAACCAGACGCGAAGATGGGATCCGTGGAATGGATCACTCCATCAACCCTCACAATTCCCGTGATGTGGAACAACACACGTATAAAACACGTGGCTCCTAGTTTGGTTGTGCATGAAAGTAAGTCCAACATAAAGTAATGTGCTGGAAGTTAGCAAAATAAACCATAAGTTATTTAAGCCACCTGAAAAACCCAAAATTCCCTCTAGGGCCTCTCGGTCTAGTTTATCCTTAGCGGACCAACGTATTTTGGAAAATCAGAAAATCTTGGCATATTTTATTCAAAAATCAGTGATTAAGGTTTATTAATTAATCTCTGGTGCATATAAGCTCTGATACCAATTGTGACAACCCGCCCAGGAAAGTACCGTACTATCGCCTAAGACCGATCCACTTGGTCATTAAGCAATAATAAAGTACCATCCTGTCGTAAGTCGCCGGGTTAACGCCCGGTAATTCACTTGAATAGCACAAGGATCGATATATGCATTAAAACTCACTCGAAGGCGAGTCCAGAGATACAATAACATTCACATTCAAATTCGTACCCCGAAGGGGGTTTAATTATTACAAACCATAGTTTTTGACATGACGAAACAGTTCAGAGTTTTTGAAAGACAGCGGAATTTAACTAGCGGCAGCGAAGTCACCACGGGAGGCCATCCATGATACTTCAGTAGTCGTCCTCCACCCACTCCAGCTCCCAGCCGGGCGGGATCTCACCGGGCCACACATCACTGAAGGCATGACCTGGATCAACACATTATAGCAAGGCTGAGTATGCTAATACTCAGCAAGACTTACCCGTCGGTGATATCTACTTCACCACATCTAGACCATGAAAGGCTTTTTGGCTACTGGGTTGCTTTTGCTAAAAAGTAACAAAGAGTAGGTCCTTACTTTCAAGATTTTAGCACAAGTTCTAGTAGTTTAATCTTTACTACATTAGCCAACTAGTACAAACAAAGTTGTACAATACAATTATTCAAACATCATCTTCATCAACTTCCATCATTAGGGATCACATGACTAGTGGAGTAAGTAGTCTCGGATAACGGTGAGAGGCCGACAATCGATTGATTAAAACCTTGCAAGGTAGACCCAAACACACGGTCGGCTCGCCCCCGCGAGGACAACTCCCCGGAGCTGTCCCCATAAATCCTCGGGTTGGGATCGAATCTTACGGTCTTTGGTGCGGGCTATCCGCATACCCCGCGAGATACCCGGAGTCACCATACACCACCGGTAGCTAGCCGTGAGAGCGAATCCCAAGAGTAGTAATAGTAAGATCCCTCGCCGCCTCATTATGGTACTAGGCTTACCGGTCCCATACCCGGCATATGCTTGGTACGTTCAAAAACTTAACCCACATAACCACTGGACCGGAGCCCAGATCCCATGCTCTTACCACGTGAGCAATCCAGTTAAGGATATAGTATGATTCCTATCTAGGAACCTATTCTCGCGAGTGAGGTCATCACTTGACTTGTAACGGTCCTATAGCTTAGCAGCTATCGACCTATCATACTAGTAGGGACCAAAGGTACTTATGGATCATGCATCTAGGGTTTCATTCAACTCCTGAACGTAAATGCACAATCATTCATAAATAATTGAATAAAGAATTTGAAAACTAGGTTGGATGCACCGGAGCTTGCCTTCGTCGACTAGGTTAGCTTGGGCACCCTCGGTGTCGAGTCCGTCCACGTACTGCAGAGAACCTTCTGCTCCGCCTTCCTCGGTTTCCGGGACCAGGGAGTAGTCTCCGTCCGGAAGATCTACACGGAATGCAATGCACTTTAGGTGATGTGATAGTTTGTTGTCCTATCCAACTCTAGTTGGTCATATTCACCTTAACAAGCATCTATCTAAGGTTTCTCTTTTAGTAAGGTTATTGGTTGCACATGGGTTACTCTTTCATTCCATATTTGAATAAAGGTTTTTATTTAAGCTTATCATTCCATGGGAAAGCTTTATTTTATTTTATCTTTACCCACATGGTGTAATTAATAATTATATTCATGAATTAATTCCTTATTAGTGCTTGGTAATTAACTTTATTTTTATTTATATTAAATAATGCCTTCAAAAAGGAAAAAGATTTAATTAAGGATTTTTCTTTATTAATTTCCTTTTAATATTAATAGGGCATTTAAGCCATTTATTAAACAATTAAATTACCAAAAATTAAATGAGTGTTTCTTAGGTCTACTAGCACCTATCCTGGCCCATTGGACCCACATGTAAGTGATGGATGCTAGGAAATTAAATATTATTGAAAATAACAAAGGTTAACTAGTGATTCATCTTAAATACATATAAAAATAAATAATCATAAAAATGATCCAAACTTTCTTGTGCATGCTCTCTGATCCTAAACAAGCCTAAAAAGCCAGCATGTTCACATGGAACCTCTACTGAACATGGTTTATTAATTTACAAAGGAAAACATGCATAAATCAAGAATAATTATTTCTGTTAATCCTAAATTCATGATTAATTCACCCGATGTGCCTTTTGACATCACAAGACAGTGTGCACAAGTTGGGCTCAAGAACATAAATATATTTAACATGAAAAATCATTTATTCAGTTCTGTCAGAGATAGAAAAACATTTTTATAAAAAGATGTACATGATAACTTTGTGCAATTTTTGGCACAGCATCTAGCCATATCCTAACTCACAACATAACCAAAACTTAGCTACAGAGAAGCTATACATTTCAAGTTATAACAGATCCAAGTATAACACATTTGTAATTTTCCTGCCAAAACTATTTTGAATCTAGCCACAAGTGTACCACACAGGGGTGGGGTTTAACATTCTGAAGCCTACAAAATTGGTTTGAGAATTTTCTAAATTTTCTGTGAATTTCTAGAAATTTCCTAAGACTATGGACTGATCTGCAAATAAACTAAGTTACGGTTCCTTGCAAATAGGCCCCTGGATTCACATCCATGCCCTCGGCGGCGGCGGGAGGGCTCGCCGGCGGCGATGTGGGGCCCGGCCACGACAACAAGCGGCACGAGGTTGCAATTGAGCTCACCACGGTCCTATTGGCGGTGGTGGCGAGGGCGGAACATGCTCCGGCGCCGCGCGCGCACGGCGGCGGCCGGCGGCGGCGCTCGGGGCGGCTCGGTGTACTGCGGTGTGGAGGCCAAATTGACGCGAACGTGCGCGCTTGCGAGCTTGCCTGAGTGCTAAGGGACCTAGCGACGTGCTTGGACGGCGGCGAGCACGAGCGAGGAGAGCTAGCACCGGCGGCGGCGGGATGGCGGCGGCAATGGCGCGGGCGGCTCGGTGCGCGCGCGCGAGGAGAGGCGGGGGCCTTTATACCCGGCTCGGGCGGCGCTCGTGGGTGACGCACGGGTGACGGCGGAGATGCGGCCGTGCTACGGCGGCTCGAGGCGCGCGCGTACGGCGGCGACGCCGCCGACGGACCGCCGGTCCGTGGCGCGTGCGCGCGTGCGGCGCGCGCGTGCCTCGGGGCACCTCGGGACGGAGCGCTTCGAGGGGCGCGTGCATCGGGACCGGGCGTGGCGCGGACGTCGAGGCCTCGAGCGGCGCGGGCACGGGCGCCGAGGCAAGGCCGGCGGCGGGCGGCGACGGCGGCGCACGGGGCGCGCACGACGTCGCGCGCGGCGCGCTCTGGCTCTGGCCGTGCTGCTGGTGCAAGCTTTGACTCGATTTTTCTCAAAATTTTTAAACGGAATCGGACCAAGTGATGAATACCAAAGTTGTAGATCTAGGTACCAGCTACAACTTTTACAAAGACTGTATAGGGTTTTGTTGCCTAGATTTGAATCTGTGGGAGTGCCAAATTTGAATGTCAGCATGTGCTTGCCAATAGTGATCTCTGGCTTGCAAGGGCTTTTTCACAATTTTCCCCTCCAAATCTGCAATGCCACTCTACATGAAAGTTGTGTCCCTCAACAAGACCTACAACTTTCCCAAAGGTAGAATTTTAAGTGTTTAGGTGAATTTTGGAGAACGCGGCAAAAATTCCGGCAGACACCTGTGGACATGGGATGGCAAGGGGGTTTGACCCACCCTTTGACCATGGGTTGGCCCCACAAGTGTTTTAACTATTCACTAGGGGTGTGTTAAGGAGTTTTCATGGGTGAGGGCCCAGGTTGACCTAGGGTTGACTATTTAACCGGCTAATCATGTCATTAGCGTTAACGACGGTAATTAAAAACCTGGGGCGTCACACGCTGCCAGCAATGCCACCGAAAGTGGAGGCTTTCGCCCGGAACACCACTCCGGCCGCATACTCTCAACCAAAAGACAAAGGCCTGCAGCCCCGCAACCCCGACACCTCCACCGGGAGAAGCCCAACACAGCCCGGGGCACCACCACGACGCCGTCAGCATGTACCTATCAACCCTCGACCCCACCACCAGACCAGCGCCGAATCAGCTTCATGATTGAATTAGGTCACAAGACCCTTATATTTATAGGCCAACTCCTTCCCCTTTTCCATGAGATTACTGCTAATCTCAATACAAACAAACACTAAACCGAATTCTATCTCTAACAAACCAAACTCTATCTTAACAAACCAAATTTACTAAGAATCCTAACTAGCCACTATTGCTATCAAGCGCCAGCTGTGCCATTTTCTGCCTCTTGCGCCTACTATATTTCTTGCCCCACATAACATCACCCCCCCTTGAGCAACAACTCGTACTCGAGCTGGAATTGTGGATATTGTGTCTTGAACTGCTCTAGATCTTCCCACGAAGCAGCTGATGGTGGAAGTCCTTTCTACTGAACCAATGCCTGCCGTGCGCCATCTTCCAATCATAGCAGGAGGACACATGATGGCTGTGGAACAATGGCGGCATTGTGAACATGTGGGAGCTAAGGTGGGTCTGCTAGAGGAGTGCCAATGAATTTCTTCAAGAGACCCACATGGAAAACATTGTGCAGTCGAGCACCCGGAGGTAAATCCAAACGAAAGGCCACAAAATTTATATCCACAATTTTTTAGTGCCCAAAGTACCGCTGACGAAGCTTGCATGATGAAGAAGCTCCCAAAGAGTCATGAGGACGATGATGCAGGCATAGCCACACCCAGTCACCCACAGCGAAAGTGACTTTTCATTGAAGGTGATCATACTGCAGCTTAGCAAGCTGCTGGGCTTGTTCCAGACGGAGGCGAACATCCTGCACGAACTCATCACGCTCTGCCAAGGTTTAAGCAATAGCAACGACTCGAACCTCACTAGCGTCATAGGATTTGAGAGATGGCAGGTCACGACCATAGACCACATGGAAAGGAGTCTCCTGGAGAGCTGTGTGGAACGTTGTGTTATAAACATACTCTTCCTAAGAAAGCTATCGAAGCCACTATCGTGGGCGATCACCCGTGAGGCACCGCAGATACATGTCGATGGACTTGTTCACCACCTCTATCTTTCCATTAGTCTTCCCATCAGTATGTGGGTGAAATGCTGAGCTCATCAGTAATGTCGATCTCGAAGCCTCGAACAGTGATCACCAGAACAAAGAAGTGAACACCGAGTCATGATCCAAGATGATAGACACTGAAACGCCATGAAGACGAACAATCTCCCTATAGAACGCACAGGCTACCGACTCAGGCGTGTATGGATGCCCAAGCGGAATAAAGTGTGCATACTTAGAGAAGGCATGCCCTCGACAAAATCAAGGTTGATATCTTGCCAGAAGGTGGACGACATTAGGACTGGATGTAGAAGACCACCAAGATTCATGAGCTTTGTTTTGTTTTGTTTGTATGGCAAACCACGCAGGCATGAACAAAATCCTAGGCAATCTTCCTCGCGGACAGCATATGGAAGTCTTGATGCATCCTATGGGGCATGTGCTGAATTCCTTCGTGGTTGTCATCATGCGCGTCCAAGAGGATGGCTGGCAAGAATGGGAAATTTGCAGGTATGTAGATGCGATTTTGATACAGAACCATCCCATCCACCACCACCTAGGGGGCGTGAAGTGTTCTAGTTGCGATTTGGGTGCGCTGGTTGTTCAATGTCTCATGTATTTCGGCCGCATGTTTGAAGTCTTCGAAGAGGTCGAACGATGGCAAGGAGACGACATGTAGGAGAGCGTTCAAGGTGTCGCAGTGAGACAGGGCATTGCCGATGATGTTCATGTGCCCAGGTTTGTACTCAAATGGAAAAATCAAAGCCCAAGAGCTTGCTTACCCAATGGTGCTGCGGAATGGTGGACAATGATTGATCCAGGATGTACTTGAGCAGTTGATGATCCGTGTGGATGATGAACGCTCAGCCCCAAAGATATGGGCGCCAATGGCGCATTGCCTATGATAACCCAATCAGCTCGCGCTCATAAGCCGTGAGGCCGCCAGGGAGGAAGTGCGACTAAAGAAGGCGATGGCGCTGTCTGCCTGGTGAAAACTGGGCTGATGGCGAAGTCGGACGCCTCACACTCAACGATGAATGTCTTTGTGAAGTTCGGCAAAGCCAAGGCTGGTGTAGTAGTCAGGGCTTGCTTGAGCGTGATGAAGGCGGCCTTTGCCTCATCCGACCACTGTAACGCGTCACGCTTGAGGAGGTTCGCGAGGGGCGCCATAATCATCCCAAATTCCTTGATGAAGCGGCGATAGTACCTGACAAGGCCCATGAATCCATGCAGAACACGAACCGAGCGTGGGCGTGGCCAATCTGTGATGATAGCTTGCACCTTGCTGACATCCATGGTGTCGCCTTTGCCGGAGACAACATGTCCCAGGTAAACGACAGAGGGCTCGTGAAATGAACACTTGGAGAGCTTCAGATAAAGCTGGTTGGCGCGCATCACCAATAGAACCTAACGGTGGTGGAGCAGGTGCTCTACCTAGGATGAGGTGAAAACTAGTATGTTGTCGAAGAAAACCAGCACGAACTAACGGAGGAAAGGCCTCGGCATGTCGTTCATCAACACCTGGAATGTTGTTGGTGAGTCCAAATAGCATCACCAAGAACTCATAGAGGTCGTTGTGGGTGCGGAATGTCGTCTTCTTAGTGTTGGCCAGGTGCATGCGAACTTGGTGATAGCTGTAACGCAGATCATGCTTGGTGTAGAATTTGGCCCCACACAACTCATCTAGGAGTTCCTCGACGATGGGGATGGGGAACTTATTCTTCACAGTGCTGTCATTGAGAGCTCTATATAGTCGACACACAAGCGCCATGTCCCGTCGGCCTTCTTCACCAAGAGCACCGGTGTGGAGAACGTTGAGGTGTTGCATCGGATAAACCCCTGCTGCTCCAACGTATGAATCTGCTGCTCAAAATCATCTTTCTACAGCTGGGGGTAGTGGCAGGAGCGAATAGCCACTGACACCATGTTGGGGAGGAGGTGGATGTGGTGATCTCTGGAGCGATGTGGGGGCAGCCCTGACGTCGTGATGAAGACGTCTTTAAATTTTGCAAACAGGAGATCGAGCAGTTCTCGTCTGACGTCCATGGCGCAGGCGCGCAATTGGGGCGCTTTGGTTCTAGCCACGCCGTGCCAGTGCCCCCAGTGGTTATAGTGCCAGAAGGACATGGTGAGGCGGCCAAAATCGCAGAGAATTGGCTCCAAGGTGGCCATCTAGTTCGTTCCAAGCACCATGTCGTAGCCACCCAGTGGCAAGATGAAGAAATCTGTACAGAACGCCTCACCGTCGACGTAGAATGCGGTGTCGCGGAACGCGCGCGTCGCTGGTACCTTGTTGCCGCTCGCCATGGTGATAGTGATGTTGTCGCATGGAATGAACACTGGTGCGAACACCAGTGATGGTGATCTGGGAGATGTGCGACTGCTCTGTTAGATCCTCAACGAGGTCGTCTTTGTTGGCGTCATGGATTTCAAGGTGGAAGAGCTTGGCGTAGACGCGATTGTGCCCCCGGACATACATCTCGTCGCAATTGATGCACTGCTTGTTTCGGCGGTGCTCATCAATCTCAGTCAGCGACAGGTGATGGATTGGTGCAGCTGGTCACCGTGACAGGCATTGGGGGGCGTTGGGTGATGTTGAGGTCGAGCCCGCGCCTGAGGTTGGCGCGGGGAGGGTGAGCGCCAGGGTCGGTGCCGGCAGAAGCCCGCGGGATGGCGTGGCCAGCCGCTGCACAGCTGGGGCATCGTCTCCTATTCGCAGCGTTCATATGAACGTGTGAGGCTCATGGCAATCTCCAAACATTGCAGCCCTTGCAGCTAGACGTCGATGGAGCTGGGCTCCTGAAGCCTACCAATGAAGAACCACTCCTGATAGTCCGCCACCGTACTGGTGCGACGGCAGGCAGCCAGCTCACCCAATGGATTGGATCTTAGTGGCAGCCCAAAGTGCATGCCCAGCAGCTAACTGAAGCGACACCACCCCGACGTGCCATCGTCACATTCCAGGCACATATACCACTACTGCACGACGCCTTGTCGGTGGGAATTCGGCGACTAAGGGGCAGCTGAGGGAGAAGGTCGTTGCCTTCTCTGCTCTGCACTTAGTTGAATAGGGGAGGTTGGGAAAGATTGATCTATTAGAGCATCTCCATGACTTTGCCAAATTTGACTTGACAAATCTTTTATTTTGCCAACTTCTAAAAAGATATGCCAAGTTAAAAAAGAGTTCATCTCCAACAATTCGGCATAATTCACTTGTCAAACCTAGATCTAAATTACATCAGGAATCCTGAGAGAAACAAAATTAAGTTTATGCCCTTCCACCTCTTGAAAAATCTACGTCAGGAATCCTTCTCTATTCTTTATTTCTTTTTTCACCCTCCCACCAACAGGGAAACACCAAATGCAACCACGATTGGTGCGTGCATATATGCGCTTGGGGAGGTGAGTTTTGCCAAGTTTCTATTTTTGCCAAATTGATTTGCCAAACTGTTGGAGTTGCTCTTACTTGATTGAATCAGGTTACAAGGCCCTTATATTTATAGGCCAACTCCTTTTCCCTTTTCCAAGATATTAATACTAATCTTAATCTAAACAAACCAAACTCTATGTTAACAAACCAATTTTACTAAGGATCCTAACTAGCCACTACTGCTCTCAGGCACCGGCTGTGCCATTTTCTACTTCTTGCTCCTACCATATTTCTTGCCCCACATAACAGGTGTTGACACCCAAAATTGGCAGGTCTGGGCAAACCCGGTTAGATCGCCCTGTCCACCCGGTTAGACCACCCTAGACATAGTCCTCAAAAGTTAATTTGGACTACCCCATTGGATAGGTCTCGTCGAGTAGATCAAGATCCATATTTAGAATGTCCAATTCGGAGTCCGGATGAGAGAGATATGGCTTCTGGAAGATCTGGACGTCGCACAGGCCGATTTGACCGGGGGTCCAGGCGGTTTGACCGGGTCCGGTCTTTGTAAACCGACTTGGAGTTGTATTTTAGCACGAGATTTGTTAGGCCTTCAACTCCAGAAGGGGCAAGACCACCCCACCCTATAAATATAAAGGGTCATGGCCGATTGAGGAGCTATCACCCAATCGAACATATCAATTTTACATTTTATCTACAAACCCTACTTTTCCAACACCTTTGCTTCCTTCTTCGTCTATATGGTGATTCAGGGCGTTCTAAGTGACCTGCTAACCTTAGAACAACCCTAGGTGCATTATCCCTGACAGGGTCCCTCCCGGGGCAGCGATCTCAGGTTTTCGTCGACGTTCCTGTTCAAGGCGGTTAGACCGGCCCGTGCTGGGAACCTCGACGAGGTGATATTCGACTACCACGCGATCAAGCGCACTCGTGTGTTTGACCTGAAAAAGCGTCAACAGATTTTTGGCGACTCTGCTGGGGAACAGATCTGGTTTTACAACCGATCATGGTGAACATCGAAGAACTCAGCGAAGAGGACCAGAGGAAGTACATCGAGCTTCAGGAATACATCAAGCAGAAGTTCCTCTCTGGCGTTAGAAAAGATCGCTCAGGCAAGGTGACGATGACTCAAGATTTCGAGTTGCCAGCGATCAAGGTCAACAATGACAAGATTGAGGTAATCGCCACTATAAACAAGCCTGAAACTGATCTATCTACAAAGCTTACTGAATTATCTGATAAATTCGAGCGTGCTTTTAGTAATCAACATAGTCAAGTTGCTAAGATGATTGCTCGTTTAGAAAAAGTTGAGGGTAAAAGTAATTTTCCTAATGATTCTATCCCTCAATTAGATTCCAAGGGGTATTGCAAACAAGCTTGTCGGCAACGTCAGGAACCTCAATTGAGACACCTGTTTATGGCATACCGACTAGTTTCTATCCGGGACAATCATCATTGCCGAAGCCGACCCCGGTTAGACCGCCTCGCATGGCCGGTCTGACTGCCCCGTTTGGCCAGATGATGGGTGTACCAGGGAATCCACCTCTTGTCCTCTTGTAAATATAGTTGATTTATCAGCTGCAACGAATTCCCATCTAGCTGCTATGGATGAATTTAATAAATTTAAGAAAGAAGTAGCTAGTATGATGAAAAATAAATTCGGCATTGATATGGGTAATTCTAGGTTATACCAAAAACTTTATAAAGCCGATTTTGATCTTATGGCTTATCCCCCTGGTTGGCGCGTACCTGATTTTATTAAATTTAGTGGTGAGGACAATCGTACAACTTGGGAGCACATAAGCCAATATATTGCTCAACTAGGTGAAGCAAGTGCTCATGATTCTTTTAAAGTGCGTTTGTTCTCTTTATCTTTAACGGGTACCGCCTTTGATTGGTTTTCATTTTTAGCCCCCAACTCCCTTGATTCTTGGAATCAATTAGAACAAAAATTTCATGATCACTTCTTTAGTGGGGACTATCAATTAAAATTGCCAGATTTAACAACAGTTAAGCAAGGTAAAGACGAGACATTCTCTAATTACCTTAAGCATTTTAAAAAGATTAAAAACCATTGTTTCAATTTGTCAATTTCTGATTCCGCCCTAGCTAATCTTGCTGCTAAAGGTTTAAAATCTGCTCTTAGAGAAAGTTTAGAAGGTGTGAACTTTTATCCGCTTGATTCTGTTCTTGTGAGAGGCATGTCACAAGAATTTAAATTGAATAAATAAAGAGAAAAACTTGAGTCTCATCGGTCTGATTTTCATGTGGTTGATTATGTTTCTAATAATTTGAATAATGAGACTGACATTTATAGTGCTGAATTTGTGTGGCCTTGTAAAGATAAATCTTTTCTTGTGCATCACTTAATCCGGCTAATGTCATATGGACCTCCCTGGGCCCACTACCTCGGTGGGTACCAGGACCGACTACTCGGTAGGCCCCTGGGACTACCCGACTTGCGCTGCACGGCACCTGCTAGCGTGAAGCACAAGGACTACAGAGGAGAAGTACTCAGATGGGAAGCTGTACATGTCCCGCACTGTATAGAGGACTCCTAGACGTGCTCGACTAGTACTCTCTCCCTGAACCGACTTGTAACCCTGCCTCCCGGACTATATAAGGAGAGGCAGGGACCCCTCTCTCGATTATTTCATCTCACGGCTTAAGATTGCATCACCTTGTAATCGCACCCAATCAATTCAGAGCTACGCAGCATACAAGACAAAGGGTATTATGCACCTCGCGGCCCGAACCTGTCTAAATTGTGTGCCACGTGTCTCTTCCTTCGAGTAACCGATTTCAGCGAGGCCACATTCATCTACTTCGGGTACTCCCCTTAGTAGGTTGCCGATCTAAAACACCGACAGCTGGTGCGCCAGGTAGGGGATCTCGCCCGAGATCACATGGCGAACTCGACGGCTTCCGTCTACATCAAGCCAACTGTCGCCTTCAACCGCGGCGACACCTTCGTCTTCGGCGCCTAGGTCTACACTGCTGATGGCACTGGGTCCTTCCAACGCCGCCTCACCATGCCGCCCAACCCGGAGACCTGCCTCAGGACACTTCCCGAAGTAGTCACAGGCGAACTCGCCGGCAAATTCGGCGAAATTTCGCTTTTCGACCAGCACGCCAACTTCGAGCTTGGATCCGCCTCCAACTCGAACTCGACGTCCCCATGGGCCATCGTATGCGAGCCGACTACCCAGCCATCGCATGTGGACTCCCCACCCCACGAGCGCTTCACACGTGGCCTCCGCAACGTCAGCGGGGCCCACACGAAGGCTCCCACTACGCGCCGGGCTGGCAAGGAGCCTGTACCCGAGTACGACTCGGACTCCGACACCGCCCCCGGCCACGCCTCGGACTCCAACCCCCTCTTCGGCTTCTACTCGGACTTCGCGTACGAGTTCGACTTCGGGTCGGACCCTGAGGAGCCCGAGTTCGAGGACAACTCTACAGAGCAACCCCTGTCAGGACCAGCTGCCGGCTTGGTTATAACATCTACACGTACCGGAAGATTTGTCTACTGGCCAGACCGCAAGCCCGCAGACCTGACAGGAGGAAACTCACGCTGCGTCGCCTACCTCGACTCACTTCCCTTCCAGAAGGGAACACCACTTGCTCTAGCTGGGGAGCAAACTCCTACAAAGGTGGCAACCAGTGACTCCAGCCTTGGCTCTCCTGACCGGCAAGTCTTCATGACTACCAACGAGACGCCAGGGCCTTCAGGCGCGGTCCCTGACCAGTACCTCGAGGATATCTTAGTGGACGAGCTGTCCGCCGACGCGCCCGCCGACGAGACCGCCGCCAACAGAGACGCCAGACGTGAACGCAACAGAAAGCGTAACGAACGGTGTCGACGTCTCCGCGACTCCCTCCCCATCCGCAACCTCGCGGAAGCACTCGACCAAGTCGAGAGCCGGGTACACACTACCCTAGAGCAATGCCTGATGTCTATCACCACGATAGCACGTCATGCCCAGGGGATGCGCGCGGGACAAGTCATCGCCAAGCTCGCGGAAGATGCCTACTTCATGCGAGTCAACACCAGGGTTGCTCAACCACCTCCCGTCAGGAACCGCGACAACGAAGCAACAAGTCGCAGTGCGGACATCGGCCGCAACCGTACTCGAGCTGAGCTGCCGGCCAATCCCAACCGTACTCGCACAATGGCTGGCGGACCCTCCCAAGGTGGCAACAGCGCCACAGCTGCTGGCGGTGACCGTGAGATCGTCCCTCACCGCGACCCCGCCGGCGGAGGCAGCGACGGCGGAAGCTCCAACCACGGGGCTAACAGGAGGGCCGGTGGCGGGGGCGATCGAGGCGGCCAAGGCCACGCGAACAGCCACGCCTCCAGAGCTTCACAAGGCGGCTACGACGCCCGCCAGAAGATTGAGGAACTACGGCGCAAAAAGGCTTCCACGTCAAGCGACAACGACGGCTTCCCCGCCTTCTCCGCGCGACTTCGTAACCTCCTCCTCCCAGAGAAATTCAAGCCTCTGGGAATCACCAAGTACGACGTGAAGCAGGATCCTGTGTAGTGGCTCAGATGTTATGCCCTCTCCATCGAGAACGCTGGTGGCAACAACGACACCAAGTGCCTCTACTTCCCCTTCTGTCGGGACCAGGCACCGCTTACATGGCTCGAGTCACTTGAGAAGTACTCGATCGACAAGTGGGACCAGCTGAAGGAGAAGTTCACCAGCAACTTCGCGGGCGCTATGGGCCGCTCGGGTACTCGCATGGACCTGGCCATGGTGAAGCAGGAACAAGGCGAGACCCTTCGCAAGTACATGCAGCGCTTTTTCGACAAGCGCGCCACAGTAGTCGATGTCTCTAACAAAGAAGTCATCGACCTCTTCCAAGATGGTCTCTACCACCGTCGCACTTTCGAAGACTTCGGCCGTCGCCACCCCAGCTCCATCACCCATCTCAAGGACATGATCACGTCCTGGGCTGATGAAGAAGACAAGGCCAACACCAAGTACGACGCCATCCGTGGCAAGATCAAACAGAACACGGGCGGCGGTGGCAGCAACAACGGGAACCAAGGCAGTCGCAACAACAACAACTACTCAGGTCCCAACCACAAGCGCAAGCCAGACAACACAGTCACGGCTATCCAGCGCCCTGCGAAGGAGAACTCGAAGAAGACCTCCGGCGGCTTCAAAGACTTGCTAAAGGAGAAGTGCCCATGGCATCTGGACGGCAACCACACCACCGAGCAGTGCTACCAACTCAGGCGAGCACTCAAGGATACTCCGGAGCCACGACACCCTCATGACAAGAAAGGCAAGAAGAAGAACGACGAAGGCAATGGCGACTTCCAGAAACTCGACAAGACAGTCAACGTCCTCTTCGGCGGACTACCCAGCAGACGGGAACAAAAGGCTACCCGTCGAGAAGTCATGAGCATTGAACCAGCGGTCCCGACCCCTCTCAGGTGGTCGGAGGTACCCATTACCTTCTCCACACGGATCAATGGACTAGCTTCTCCGAACCAGGGCGGTTCCCACTCGTCCTGAAGCCGGTGGTCGCGGGCTCCAAGCTCAACAAGTTCCTCATCTATGGTGGAAGCGGGCTTAACATCCTTTTCACCAAGACCTTGAAGAAGATGAAGCTCGACATCACCCACATGCTCACCAAGAGGAACTCGCCCTTCTACGGCATCGTCCCCGGCAACGCGGCTATCCTACTGGGCTCAGTGGTCCTTCCAGTTACCTTTGGGGAATCTCGGGACAACTATCGTACTGAGTACATCAAGTTCGAAGTTGCGGACTTCGAGACATCTTACCATGCCATCCTCGGTAGACTGGCTATCGCCAAGTTCACGGTAGTACCCCACTACACCTACTTGGTACTCAAGATGCCAAGTCCAGCAGGTGTACTCTCGCTGCAAGGGGACTTGAAGATATCGCACGACTGCGACACGAAAGCTGTGGAGATCGCCTCCACAAATCAAGTACCCAATGCAATGATGGAGATCTACGCTGCGTCAAAGAAGCTTGCCCCAAGTGAACTCGACATCCCAGAGAAGTCGGACAAAGCTAACAAGCCTCAGCCAGCTGAGGAGGTTCCGGTCAAAACAGTTGACCTCGGGACAGGTGACTGCAGCAAGACCACCACTATCGGGGCGGGTCTCGACCCCAAATAAAAAGATGCACTCGTCAAATTCCTCCGGGCTAACCGCGACATCTTCGAGTGGAAACCTGCGGACATGCCAGGGGTGCCCAAGGAGTTGATTGAGCATTCACTCAACATCGATCCTAAAGCTACCATGAAGCGACAACACCTCCGCCGCTTCGCCGACGACAGACGGGACGCCATCAAGAAGGAACTCGCCAAACTACTCGCGGCCGGCTTCATCAGAGAAGTCTTCCATCCTGAGTGGCTCGCCAACCCCGTCCTCGTCCGCAAGAAGAACTCGAACGAGTGGAGGATGTGCGTCGACTACACCGACCTCAACAAGCACTGCCCCAAGGACCCCTTCGGGTTGCCGCGGATTGATCAAGTCATCGACTCCACGGCGGACCGCGACTCGCTCGCTTCCTTGACCGCTACTCCGGTACCACCGCATTGCGATCAAGGAAGAAGACCGAGAGAAGACCACGTTCATCACCCCGTTTGGCGCGTCTCGCTACACGACCATGTCCTTCGGGTTGAAGAACGCCGGCGCTACATACCAACGAGCTATCCGGGCCCGCTTCAAGAGGCAACTCAACAAGAACGTCGAAGCCTACCTGGATGACGTGGTCGTCAAGACCAGAAACTCCAGCACGCTCATCGATGACCTTGAAGAGACTTTCGCATCCCTGCGTGAGTACCGCTGGAAGCTCAACCCGAACAAGTGCGTCTTCGGCGTACCATCGGGCAAACTACTCGGCTTCATCATCAGCCATCGCGACATCGAAGCGAATCCCAAGAAGATCTCTGCCATCACCAGAATGAAAGCTCCCATGTGCATCAAAGACGTGCAGAAGCTAACCGGGTGCATGGCGGCTCTGAACAGATTTATCTCGAAGCTTGGAGAACGGGGGCTCCCCTTCTTCAAACTACTCAAGCACCAAGAGAAGTTCGTGTGGACTCCAGAGGCGGACCAAGCCCTTGCTCAGCTCAAGGACTTCCTATCGAAGCCACCAGTCCTCACGGCTCCTCGCAAAGGCGAGCAGCTACTGCTCTACCTCGCTGCGACTACTCACGTGGTCAGTACTGCCATCGTCGTCGAGCGGCAGGAAGACGGCCACGCCTATCTAGTCCAGTGCCCAGTCTACTTCGTCAGTGAAATCCTATCAGAATCCAAGGCACGCTACCAGCCAGTACAGAAGCTTCTGTACGCAGTGCTCATTACCTTGCGGAAGCTACGACACTACTTCTAGGAGTACCCGATCTCCGTCGTCACCGACTACCCGCTCGGCGACATCCCGCGGAACCAGGATGCTACTGGAAGAATCTCCAAGTGGGAGGTCAAACTCGGCGCCCTCAACATCGACTTCAAGCCACGTACAACCATCAAGTCGCAGGCACTAGTCGACTTCATGGCGGAGTGGCGGGAGAATCAGCTACCTACTCCAACTGAGCGCCCAGAGCACTGGGTGATGTACTTCGACGACTCACTCAACCTCGAGGGCGCAGGTGCAGGAGTACTCTTGATCTCTCCAATGGGCGAACAACTCAAGTACGTCCTGTAGATCTTCTGGAAGGTCTCAAACAACGAAGCCGAGTACGAAGCCCTGCTACACAGGCTCCGCCTCGTGGCTTCACTGGGCATCAAGCGGCTACTAGTCCACGGCGACTCCGCAGTGGTCATTAACCAAGTCAACAAGTCCTAGGACCGCAACAAGGAGAACATGGACGCCTACTGCCTATAAGTCCGCAAGCTCGAGAACAAGTTCTATGGTCTCGAGTTCCACCACGTCGTCCGCGACAACAACGTTGCAGCGGACGTCCTGTCGAAGCTTGGTTCTACTCGCGCTCAAGTACCAGAGGGTGTCTTCATCCACGAGCTTCACGCGCCATTCATCTCGGAGCCGGCGCCACCGACCACTGTCCCAGCGCATCTCTCGGCTGGCAAGGAGGTCATGATGATCGACGTGGACTGGAGGCAGCCCTTCATCGACTACCTTAGCGAGCAGAAGGTTCCCTCGGACAAGAACTTGGCCGAGCAACTCATCCGCCGGGCCAAGTCCTACGTCCTCGTCGGAGACAAGCTCTACAGGCGGGGCGCATCTTCTGGAGTACTCATGAAGTGCGTTCCCAGACAAGAAGGCAAGGACATCTTGGAGGAGATCCATAAAGGCGTCTGCGACAACCACGCGTCCTCTCGCACGCTGGTCAGCAAGGCTTTTCGACGAGCTTTCTATTGGCCCACAGCTCTGGGCGACGCCGAAGAACTCGCCAGAAGGTGCCAAGGGTAGCAATACTTTGCCAAGCAGCAGCACGTCCCAGCCTACAAGCTAGTCACCATACCGCCAACCTGGCCTTTCGCCTTCTGGGGGCTAGACATGATTGGGCCACTACCAAGTGCGCCAGGTGGATTCAACAGAATACTGGTGGCCATCGACAAGTTCACCAAGTGGATCGAGGTCAAGCCGGTTACATGCCCCAAGGCTGACAGAGTACTCGACAACCTGGATGAACTCGTACATCGCTACGGACTACCCCATCGCATCATCACAGACCTGGGCTCCAACTTCAACAATCACCAGTTCTGGGAGTACTGCAAGAACAGCGGGATCGACGTCCGATATGTCTCAGTTGCCCATCCTCGGGCTAATGGACAAGTCGAGCGCGCCAATGGGATGGTACTCGACGCTCTCAAAAAGCAGCTACATGACACTGCCAATACCAAAGGAGACAAGTGGATTAAGGAACTACCCAATGCTCTCTGGGGGCTACGTACTCAACCCTCCAAGCCAACGAGAAAATCTCCGTACTTCCTGGTCTACGGCTCCGAAGCAATTCTTCCTGCTGATGTCATGTGGGATTCACCATTTGTAGAGCAATACGACAAAGGCGTATCCGAAGACAGCAGACGTGTTGACATCGACGGACTCGAAGAAGCTCGCTGCGCCGCCCTCGTCCAATCAGCAAGGTACCTAGAGGGTATCCGACGCTACCATGATCGCAACATTAAGGAACGCTCCTTCAACGTTGGTGATCTCGTCCTCCGTCGCATCCAGAACACGGAAGGACTACACAAGCTCAGCTCGCCCTGGGAAGGTCCCTTCACAGTTGCAAAGGTGACCGAACCGGGCTCTACCGCCTCCAGACGCTTGAAGGCGAAGACGTCAACAACTCGTGGAACATCGACCAACTCTGTCGATTCTACGCCTAGTCTACACAACTACACCGGGGGCTCCAGTCTATACGACTACTCAAGACCCCTTCGCCGTAAGCGGCCTCCGGGTCCAGGCACCAGTCTCCGGACTACTCCACTCCAGGATCCAGCTCACGCGGCTACTAACGGATCTTGGGCTGCGACGAGCGACAAAGAACTCCAGCAGCGGTCTACTGAGAGACCATGTACTTCTAGATCCAGCCCCTGCAGCTACTAATGGATCTACTGCTGTAAGCGGCTGTATGCCCTAGCACTGCTTAGCCGTAGGCGCTCTCCGGGTCCTGGCGACTACTCTGTAACAACGGCCCTGGCCGTCCAGGTGTATTTCTCCAGTAGTAAAGTTTGATTACCTATCAACTACTTTACTGTCTCCTTCCCGCAACGGTACCACTGGCGAGTACGACTACTCACGACGACTCCATGATGGGACTCCACACTCACAAATGGCGATAATGAGTACTCATTCATGGAAGTTTTCTTTCATTCATACTTAAACAAGTTCACTACAACTGTTTATGTACAACTACTGCTACGAGCTAACTTTACAGGACTACTGGAGATTCAACTTCTCGGCGACTTGTTCAGCAATGGGCGCCATTTGCTCCAGCAGCTCCGTGTACTGCTCGTCGGTGCAGTTGGCGGCTAGTCCGCCGGTGACTACATCGACTAGAGCCTTTGGGAAGTACGACTTCATGAAGGCCAAAACCTGGTTGGGGATCGACTTCGCCAAGTGCTTGACGTAGGTTGCCAGACGGCTGGGGGCTTCCCTCAGCCGGTCCACCAAAGGAGCTATCTTCGGCCCCCCGGGGTGAGGCACCAGCAGCCTCGCGATGGGAAGCGCGGCCTCCTCGAGTTCCTTCAGCTAGGCCCGTAGCTTCTCACACTCCTCGTTCAGTTTCTACAAGGATTTGTAGTAGTTGACGAGGTCACGATCCGATGCAATACCGAGTTCCATGTGCTTGTCACACTCGTAAGCAAGCTGCTTATAATCATACTCCAGTACCTTGCGGGCCTCCTGCTCTTGGTAGAAGAGGTTCTTCATGTCGGTCTCAGAAGCCTTCAGCTGATCGACGCGGGTCTCAAGCTCTGCAATCAACAAAGGCAAAGTGGGTCAGACTACCTCAAGCTCCTATCAACAAGTACCCGACAAGGCGGTCGCGTACCTTTGTTCTTGTTGCAGAGAGTCTCGTTCTTCCGCACCAGATCGTCGCTCTTCACCTGCATATCTTGGATGTCATTGTGATACTGGGCGAAGGCGGTGTCCAACTTCGACTGCATCGCGGCGGCGTGTGGACCATGTGTGGTTCGAGGACCGGTGGATGGTCACTTCCTTGTGTGATGAGTGATTGACAACGTTGTGTGGACTGATTCTTGGCTAAGTATTGCAGGTGCAGGTTGTGGCTTGACTGGTGTTGGTGCAGGTCAAGAACAAGCGCGAAAGGTCATCGCCGGTGAGGCCTCCAGGTGTGGAGAAGACAAGTAGGCTTCGTTCGAGGGACCCGGTGGCCAGCAGGGTCAAGTGCGGGCCGCATGGTGGCATGAACAGCAAGATGAAGTCATAGATGGTTTCTTGGTTGAGCCTGAAAACCAAGGTCGAGCCGGGACTACGTGGGAGCCGAGTCATGAGTGGAGATTGGCGGAGGCTACACCGAGTTCGCGGGGTTTCCGGTGGTTCACCAGAAAACCACTGCGTTCCTTGGTTGATCCACAAAGCTAAGACCGAAGAACCGAAGACCGAGCTGCAGCAGCGCCAGAATGGTCTGACCGGTGGGGAGCACCGGTCTGACCGGTGTGCGACGATGCAGTCCGGAGACTTCGAAGCGGAGGACACGCGTCGAGATCGCATGGCTTGCGTCGAGGCTACGCAGGGTGCGGTCGCCGGGCATCCGTCCGATGGTGAAGACATGAAGACTTCCAAATCCGCCCTTGAGGGGCTTGTATCCCCAGTTATTAGGAAAGGGCATTTTAGACTTTCGGTTGCCTCCATATAACCCAAGAGGTGACAGGATGGCAGCCAAGTTTTGAAACCCTAGTTCATTTGCTTTCCTATTTTCTCTTCCTATTTTCCTTAGGATTTCCATAGGACTAGCTTGAGAGCTTCATGGTGAGATCTTGTGAGACAGTTGGATGATTGGGCGGCAAGCTAGACCTTGTATGAACCTTTGTTGCATGTATAGATGATTCGACGTGGTTCCTCAAGGTTTGGATGTGTTCTTCCCGGTTGTTCTTGGTGGTGATTTTCGGAGCCCTCTCTTGCTGATTTCTTTGGGTTGTTTTCGGGACCTTGCTCTTGGGGATTTGATGGGGAAATTCGTGGGAACCCTTCGTGGTTCTTTAGGCTGTGATTCCTCTCCCAAATCCGTGAGTAAAGGGGCTCGATTTTGGGGTTTTCCGAGTTCTAGGGTTTGTGGTGCTCTTGGCGGGATTTCTTCGATTCCTTCTTTTTGGACAAGTTTGGTTGGGATTAAATTTGGCTATGGACTCCTCATGAGGTGTTCCTAATATCCCCAAAGTCTTGTTCAAGTCCGTGGAGTGATTCGGGAGATCGAGGTTTGGATTTGTGGGAGTTGACCCGCGGGTGCTGTTCATCCCGAGCTGCCCAGGCTACACCGGTCTGACCGGTGCTCCTGACCGGTCTGACCAGTGCAACCCTCGGTGGGTTTTTGCTCGGGTGAACATCTGGGTGTGTTCGCTGTTGTCCTGTGTTGCTGCTGTTTCGAGTTTGGGTCAGTTTGGTGGTCGGTTGGCTCTGTTTGGTGCTTTGGGGGCTTTCGGGCGTGACGGGTCTAACTCGTGTGTCTCACCTGGGTCGACCGGTGTGGAGCCACTTAGTGAACGTTGCCCGGCTTCACCGGCGGGGACCGGTCGGCGGTGGTGCTCACCGGTCTGACCGGTGTTGGTCTGTAGACTCAAGGTTTGGTGTTCCGCTGCGTTCTCGGGTCGGAAGGTTGTGTGTTGGTTCCTAGGTCCAGTGACACTCCAGTGGCTACGTGGGCTTGGCCAACATGGGTAGTGAGTCGGAGACGTGTGTTGGAAGCCGTGTTCATCTTGTTGGAGTTTCCATCTCCTTCGAGAAGAATTTTTATCGGCTCCCATTCACTCTCCCCCCTCTCTGGTTCGCCGTATCGGTCCATCACGGCGTGCTTCCGGTCCTTCACAAGTTGCTCTTCCAAAGCTTCCGCGGAGTACTGTGTCGCCGTACCCTTGAAGCATGTCGGACTTCTGCCGGGACCTCTCTGCGACGTCCTGCAACAGACAACAGAAGTCAAATGGGTACTCAACACTAAAGGATTTACTACTCAAAGGTGTCGACTACTCACCTTCATCCATTGCTCGGTCTGGCGCATTGCCTCCAGGTGACGAGCTACCGTCGTTGGGTCGACAAGATTATCCACGAACAGCTCAGTCCCGCCACGACTACTCGTTGCGGCTCCGGACATTGGCGCCGAGCGGATTGGCTCTGCGTTCTGGATCTCCGGCGAGTAGACGACTACCTCCAGAGTGGGTTCTGGCAGCGTGTCATCGCCCTCTCCTCCAGTTGTCACGGCGGCTTCTCTGACAGCCACCTCCATCGGCTCGGGGGCTCCTCTGGCAGCTCCCTGAGCCTCCGGTGTCACATCTTCAACGGGCACCGCTGCCGGGATATCACTTCCCTCGGCTTCAGCACGTGTCGACAAAAGGACAAGTGTATCAGTCATTGCACCTGAGCAAAGTATTCACCTTGTACGACGCGGGCCTCAGGCAATGTAGCCTCCGTGGCCGGCGCCTCGGATTCTGCCTGAGGGGCGGGAGCGAACTCCTCAGTGGGCGGCGCAGTCTCCTCTTCCGCCACCGCTGTAGCGGGTTCATCCCCCTCCCAGGACAAGTCCGTCGATTTCCTGCAGAGTACACAAGCTGGTTGTCAACCCAGTACGACTACCACATCTAATGTACTGCTCGGGAAGGATCAACACTTACAAGCTCGACCGGACCACCGTCACGGTTGGGGCGCCAAGGATACTGGCAATGTCGACCAGTCCTGCCTCGGCAGGCACCTCCTCCTGCGCCTCAGTAGCCGCTACCTCTTCAGTGGCTGCAGCGGCGGGTTTTGTGCTCCCCTCAACAACAGGGGGCTGGTGCGTCATCTGTGCCAAGAGCTCCTCCACGGTGGGGGCTGGGCTACGACTACCCCCAGCTGGCTCCCCCCGTATCCCAATCGCCTTCGTCACCCTGCTCAATGGGGTCGGAAGGCGGCATCTCCTGCAAGCAAGGGAACTTCATCGTCAACACACAACATCGAGACATAAGTACTCGACTACCCTGTTCAGGACGACTCACCTCCTGGGACGTGGTCTCCGTGACTTTCAACTTCTTGGCCACGCGCGTGCGGGCCACGTTGCGCAGCTTCCTTGGCGGCGCGGGCAAACTAGCCTCCAGGCTAGTCGGCTGATCCTGAACGAGAGGAATGTGCGGCAACCCAGGGCGGCTAAATCTCGACCGCAGCTGGAAGCGCTCCTGCAGCGTCTCTTCATTGTCGTCCTCCTCGGACGTGTCTTCAACGACAACTGTGCCGTCTCCTTCACCAACTTCGCGCCGCTCCTTGGCCTTGGCTTTCCCTTCATCTAGGACCTCGACAAGTTGAGGAGGCGACACTGGCTCGGAGACGAACTTCGCCAAGTCATCCTGAAAGAAGCACAATGCATCAGCACGACTACTCTTCCGTAATGAGTACTCGACAAGACCGAAGGCTACCGACCTTGTTTGGTGGGCGCGCGGCGGAGTACTCGGGCACAGGGCACGGCGTGTACGTCGGCATATCTTTGAAGATCGTGCCCAGCCTATCAACGATGTCGTCGTCGTCGACTTCTTCACCGGGCATCCACGACGTGTCGTTGTCGCCTGTGTACTGGTACCCTAGGGTGTTGCGGGCCATCAGCGGCTGCACCCTTCGCTTCATGAAGCTGAAGGCCACATGTTCGGCCCTCGGCCCAGCTTCTCTCAGCACCTTGATCTTCACCAGCAGCTCGGGTAGCTGGATACCCTCCTGCATCATTGGCTCCGAGTTCCACCATGGCCGGTGCTTGGGCTGCTTCCCGCTTGGCTTCGGCAGCTCCAGGTGGTGGTTGGTCACGTAGAACCAATTCGCTTTCCAATCCTAGTTGGAATCGATCAGCTTGTAGGAAAGGTACTGCTCCGCGGCGTCCTCCCTCATCTGGATCCCGGCTCCCCCACTACTTGGGGATTGTTGGCGCTGGGCTGGGGCTTCACCCTGAAGAACTTCCACAACAGCATCCAATGGGGCTTGATCCCCATGAATGCTTCACAGAAATGTACAAAGACTGAGGTGTGGAAGATAATGTTGGGGTTGAGGTTGAGGTACTCGATGCCGTAGTACCCCAGCAGCCCCTTGAAAAAGTCGCTGGCCGGGAGAGACAGTCCGCGCTCCGCGAACCGGGTGAACATCGGGATCTCGTCCGGGTTCTTCTCCATACGGTACGTATCCCTTGCAGCGGCTCTCCTCATATCAACCTCTTTCTCCCGCAGGAATCCACTATTGAGAAGGGCCAGCAGATCTTCAGTCTTGGCCTTGGATTGCTTCCACTCGCGATTCGGATCTGGCCGCGGCGGAGACACCGGCGGCGATGTCCCCGCAGCAGATCTGGTGGCCTCCTCACGAGCCCTCTTCTTCCCACCGGCGGCCTTCGAGGTCTTCGACGGTGAGGGCTTCATTCTCCAAGTGCAAGGTGTCTTCACTCGCATTCGCTCAGGGGCTACGACAGTGGCTTCCTACGGCGGCGAGCTTGGATCTACAAATCTTCTTAACGGCGGCGATGTGCACTGGTGGTGATTCCTGGCTAGATCTGCTAGGAATGGCTGCGAATGTGTGGGGTGAAAAACCCTAAGGGTTTTGCCTTCTATTTATAAGTCAACAGCGGCCCCTCCAACGGCCGGATGGATAAGCCTGTGCACGGCTGACTCAGCGGCGGCGCCTGACTCTTCAACTTCTACTAGTCGACGCGCCTCATCTCGAGGGCTCGACTACTTCTACTCGACTTCCTGGGTAGCGACAAGACTCAAGAGCAACTCAGAACACATTTTACAAGATGACCCTTCAATTCGAGAGGAAGTACTCGACTCAAGGCTCGGGGGCTCCGTGCCACGTGTGCTTTGGTTTTTTCTCCGGATTTTTCGGGATATTCTTGCCAAAACTTCAGATGGACCCTCAGCCCGAGTCTACAACTCAACCTAAGGCTCGGGGGCTAATCCATATGGAGTGCGATTTTGCAATCGCACTTCCATATCAGTTTTGGCTTCAAGACAACACGGGCATTGTTGAAGACCTTCAAGGGCAGCACTCGAGGACGCTTGGGACTACTCGATAAGACTTCAGGATTGCTCAAATATCAGCTGGAGTACATTCTAGCCTCGGGATGCTTCGACTACTCTTGAGGAATTTTGACTTGTAGTACTCAGGGACGCTTGAGGACTACTCGTTAAGGCCGTCAAGACCACTCGAAACTATCCTTCTCGACTACAAAGTACTCGGGGGCTTGTCGTATGAACCTCCGTGGGCCCACTACCTCGGCGAGTACCAGGACCGACTACTCGGTGGGACCCTAGACTACCCGACTTGCTCTGCACGGCACCCGCTGGCGTGAAGCACAAGGACTACAGAGGAGAAGTACTCGGATAGGAAGCTGTACATGTCCCGCACTGTATAGAGGACTCCTAGACGTTCTCGACTAGTACTCTCTCCCTGAACTGACTTGTAACCCTGCCTCCCGGACTATATAAGGCAAGGCAGGGACCCCTCTCTCGATTATCTCATATCACGGCTTAAGATTGCATCACCTTGTAATCGCATCCAATCAATTCAGAGCTACGCAACATATAGGATGTAGGGTATTACGCACCTCGCGGCCCGAACCTGTCTAAATTGTGTGCCACATGTCGCTTCCTTCGAGTAACCGATCTTGGCGAGGCCACATTCATCTACTTCGGGTACTCACCTTAGTAGGTTGCCGGTCTAAAACACCGACAGCTAGTAAAGGTCGACAAGAAGAATTAAGATTTACTTTTGATGTTTCTAAGTGTGCCCACATTTTTTATGAATTGCTTAAACTTGGAAATATTAATATATCATACCATGCCTCCACTTGATAAGATAAAGCGACGTGCATATTCTAAATATCATCATTCTTATTCTCATGCTACTAATGATTGCAATGTGTTTCGTCGCAAGGTTCAATCGGCCATAAATGAAGGCCGTTTGGTACTTCATGAAAAGCAAGGTGAGAAGCATCCTTTTCCTATCAACACCACGGAATTGCAGCAGCCCAAGGTTCTTGTTCGGCCACATCAAGTCAAAGCAACCAAGGTCAAGAATGTGGTGGTCGGGGAAGCAAAGCCTGATTTGAGAGAAAAAGAGTTAACAAGAGAAGTTGCTTATGTGAAGACCCGTGATGGTAGACAAACATTCAAAATCACCGTCAAAGCTTCTGGACTTGCATTGGGGGGCAAGGGTCGTCCACGCCTATAAGTCAGCAACCACTTGAGCCTGAAAAGGCTAGGGCGGTTAAACCGGCTGGGGTAGGCAGTCAGACAGCCCTTGCCCAAGGTCGCCTAAAGATGCTTATTCTGAAGCGACCAAAGATTGGAAACTGGAAGCTCAACATGGCAAAGAATAAGTGGAGTGGTCCAAAGCCAAAAGTCACTTTTGATATGCTATTTGACAAATACTTCAAACAAAAGGCTGTTGCAAGCGATCGGCCATTAAAAAAAGATGAGGTCACCCACACATCAAGAGAGGCCGTCATCACCTCCCAGGGCAGCTATCAGGTTCAGGGGTGAATCATCTCAAAGGCAACCCTTCACTCCAGCTTGGACTCCATCAAGTTCAAATTCACCTCATCCAATCTACGATGACAATGGAGTGATGTGGGTACCATATCAACAATCCTACAGTCCTGGACAGGGAGGATTGTAACAACCCACCCAGGAAAATACCGTACTATCGCCTGAACCAATCCACTTTTGTCATTATGCAATAATAAAGTATCCTCCCATCGTTGGTTGCCGGGTCGAGCCTAGTGAAATCACTTACATAGCAACAAACGATCAACAAATATGCATTAAAACTTACGCAAAGGCGAATCCAATGCACAACACATGATTAAAATCCAAATCTGCCCGAAGGGTTTAATTATTACAAACCAAAGTACTTGACATGATAACGAAGTTCAGAGTTTTGAAAACAGCGGAAATCAACTAAACAACACGAGGAACATCACAGGAGGCCTGCCATGATGCCTTCATTCATCATCTTCCACCCACTCCAGCTGCCGGCCATGCGGGGTCTCTCTAGGCCACATATCACTAAAGGCATTACTTGAAATCAACAAATTACAACAAGGCTGAGTTTACTAATACTCAACGGCTTACCCGTCGGTGACAGCTACATCACCAACTCTAGACATGAAAGGCTTTTTGGCTAGTGGGGTTGTTTTGCTGAAAAGTAACAAAGAGTATGTCCTTACTTTTAATATTTTAGCCCAGGTTCTAGTTGATTACATCTTTCTAAATGAGCAATCTATTGCAAGCATAAGTTGTGCAATTGAATTAATCAAACATAAATATTCATAATGTTCCATGATTAGCGGTATCATGGCCAGTTGGATAAGTAGTCTTAGATAACGGTGAGAGGCCGACAACCAGTTGATTTAAAACCTTACAAGGTAGACCTAAACACATGATAAGGTGCCCACACTCTGAATAACCACTAGGCGGTTCCCAAAACTCTTCGGCTCAGGATCAAATCTTATAGTATTTGGTACAGGCTATCTGACATACCCCGCGAGGCATCCAGAATTCCATGCACCACCGGTAGCTAGCCGTGAAATGCATCCCAAGATGAGTAATAGTAAGATCTCTCACCATGTCATTAAGGTACTAGGCTTACCAGTCCCATTCCCAACAAGTGCTTAGTACTTTCAAACACTCAACCCACGAAAGACATTGAGCCGAAGCCCACATCCCATGCTCTTACCACATGAGCAACCCATTTATAAAGATCTTATGATTCCAACATAAGAACATATCCTCACAAGTGACAAACATCACTCGACTTGTAACGGTCCTATAACATAGCAGCTACCGACCTAGCATACTAATAAGACATAGGTACCTATGGATCACACATCTATGGTTTCATATCAACTCCTGAACGTAAATGTATAGACATCCATAGATAGCTATGTAAATTTCCAAAAACAATAGGTCAATGCACTGGGGCTTGCCTTCGTCAGCACAGTTAGCCTGGGGGTCGTCGGTGTCCTCGCTCACTTCCACGTACTGCAGCTCCGCGTCAGCTCCTCCTTCTCGGCTTTCGACACGAGCGTGTAGTTACCGTCAGGAAGCTCTACACGGAATGCAATGCAGGGTTATTGAGTGGAGTGAGAGTTTAACCATCACATCCAACTCTTGCTGGCCAAATTCACCTTGACAAACATTTAATTAGGGTTTCTTTTCATTAAAGTCATTACATGTGAAGTTTTATTATTTTAATTTTTAATAGTCACTTCTGTACACATTTAAGATAATAACTATTTAGCTACACAAAAAACGAGGGTGGATCCCTAGACCTTAATTAAGCTAACAACATTTTAACAAGGTCATTTAGGGAGCAAGGATGATTTTTCCCAAGCAAACCTACAAGAAGGTTATATGGATTCCAAGCTTTTAAATACCAAAATAAATTATAAAAATAGAGAACAAAAGGGGGCACTGCAGGTCTTAATGACCCAAACAAGCTACTCGTCCAAGATTTGAATTTACAAGAGCCATAAAACCTATATAACAAAATGACATTTCCTAGCTACTAGAAGTATGAGAAATGCATAAATAAATAAAGAAAACATCTATGCAGCCCAAAATTACTCCTACAACATCTCTGACCTAAAACAAGCTTAGGAGACTAACAAACACATCAAGAACTTATTTGAAATTTGAACTAGGCATTCAAACATAAATCTAAGCATATAACAAGAATAAATACTTCTGGCAGAGATAAAATCATGGCAAATGTAGGAAAGTCGAATCTAGGTATATCATGAGCAAAAGCACAAGTTGAGCACAAAAATCTATATACATTTGGCTACAAAAATCAATAAGGAAGAAATAGCATAAATGCAAAGTAAATCATATAAAAATATATGTTCAAGAACTTTGTGCAAATTTTGGTCCAGAGTCTATATATGACATTCCTAGCAACATATCCAAAATTCAGCTCCAAAGCTTCTCTAGATTTTGAACTACAGCAAATTTGTGCCAAACTGAGTTTGAATTTTCATTCACAAATCTATAGGTCAAATGTATGTTCATGCCTCGTAGAAGTTGTAGATATCCTCTCACCGAAACCAACAAAAATGGGTTTGCATTTTCTGATTTTTCTATGGATTTCTATGATTTTTCTAAGGTGCTGGACTAAGTTGTAAAGAAACTAAGTTAATTATTCTTACAAACAAGTCCCTGGTTCACACATATACCCCTAGATGTTCACATCCGTGCCCTCGGCGGCAAGGTTGAGGTCGCCGTTGGCGAGGTGTGGTCGGAGGGGAGCAAAAAATGGAGGGGCGTGCGATTGGCCTCACCACAAGCTGATTGGTGGCGATGGCTTGGCCGGAGGTGGCTCCCACGAGCGGCGGCAGTGAGGACACGACGGCACGCCCGTGGTCCACCCGATTCCGGCGAGGGAAGAGGCAAGGCGCGTTAACATGCAGCCGTCGAAGCTATGCGGGGACCTAGGGAACCAGTTGGAAGGATCGGCCGGCGACAGGAGCTAGCGGGAGCTTGAGCTCGCGGCGGCGGCAATGGCAGGCAGGCGGACGGCGTGCACACACAGGAAGAGGGGGATGCTTTGTGGCTAAGGCATCCTCCGACGTTTAATTCGCGGTACAACGGCCTGGTCCTCGCCATGCGTGCACGACAGGGGAGGGCGATGCCGCGGGTGCGCGTACGCGCCGCGTGTCCTGCGCGGCTCTGTTGACGGTGAAATTCTGCCAACATAGCCATGAGTTTACCTTCGGTGTTGGCATGACTTTTATATCTTATCCACTGGTACTAACCGCCTTGGTATAACAAGTTCATTCGTGCATGTAGATTTTGGAGTTTAGTGTTTATGCGGGGTTTTAGTGTTGAAAGCCAGACTTCCGAGATAAGTTCATCAAGCACCTCATGACAAGACCTTGAAGCCCGCTACAAGTCAAGCAATGAAGTGAACATGACTCCAAGAACCCCAGGGACCAAACCCGAGAAGATGAAAAACTATGAGGACCTAGTCAGAAAAGTGCCGAATCTTGCGGGACAAGGAGCTTCATCAAATTTGGAGAGAAACTGGCGACAAGGGCCCACATGCAGAAGGGGGAAGGATCTAGAAGACTCGAGAACCGACACTGGGCGAAGGAGGCAGCTGGCTAGACCGAAATGGGCCCAGGCCAGCCGGCCCAGTGCCGGCCGGCCAGCCCCCATTCCGGGGCCCGCTGTGCCCCCTTTGACCTAGCCGCCATTCGGGATATTTATAGCCCCGAGGCCAAGAGCCACACATCAATTTATTTGTCATCGGCCGTCGAGGAGCAGAGAAGAGAGGGACACCATCTCGGAGAGGAGGGGGTCGAGCTAGTTGACTAGGGTCTCTCTAGCTGACGTGGGAACCTTGCAAGGAAGACCACGCCGGAGTTCCCGGAGCTAGAAGCAAGATCGAGGTAGGATCCTGGTGGTGATCTTGATTCATGTATCTGAAGGACCGATACGGCGAACCAGAGAGGGGGGGGGGGAGTGAATAGGAGCCGATAAAAATTCTTCTCGAAGGAGATGGAAACTCCAACAAGATGAACACGACTTCCAACACACGTCTCCGACTAACTACCCAAATTGGCCAAGCCCACGTAGCCACTGGAGTGCCACTGGACCTAGGAACTAACACACAACCTTCCGACCCGAGAACGCAGCAGAACACCAAACCTCAAGTCCACTGACCAACACCGGTCAGACCGGTGAGCACCACCTATCAGACCGGTCCCTGCTGGTGAAACTTGGCGACTTCCACTAAGTGGCTCCACACCGGTTAGGCCGGTGTTACACACCGGTCAGACCGGTCTAAGCCTGAAAGCCCCCAAATCGCCAAACAGGCCAACCGACCTCCAAACTGACCCAAACTCAAAACAGCCCCAACACAAGACAATAGAAAACTCACCCAGACGTTCACCCGAGCAAAAACCCACCAAGGGTTGCACCGGTCAGACCGGTGAAGAGCACCGGTCAAACCGGTGTAGCCTGGGCAGCTCGGGATGAACAGCACCTGCGAGTCAACTCCCCCAAATCCAAACCTCGATCTCCCGAATTGCTCCACGGACTTGAACAAGACTTTGGGGATAATAGGAACACCTCATGAGGAGTCCATAGCCAAGTTTAATCCCACCAAAACTTGTCCAAAAAGGAGGAATCGAAGAAATCCCGCCAAGAACACCTCTAACCCTAGAACTCGGAAAACCCCAAAATCGAGCCCCTTTACTCACGGATTTGGGAGGGGAATCACAACCCAAAGAACCACGAAGGGTTCCCACAAATTTCCACCATCAAATCCCCAAGAGAAAGGTCCCGAAAACAACCCAAGAAAAACACCAAGAAAGGGCTCCGAAAATCACCACCAAGAACAACCGGGAACAATACAACAAGGCCTTGAGGAACCACGCCGAATCAGCTATACATGCCACAAAGGTTCATACAAGGTCTAGCTTGCCGCCCGATCATCCAACCCTCTCACAAGATCTCACCATAAAGCTCTCAAGCTAGTCCTATGGAAATCCTAGGAAAATAGGAAGGGAAAATAGGAAAGCAAATGAACTAGGGTTCCAATAGGTTGGCTTCCATCCTCTCACCTCATGGGTTGTATGGAGGCAACCGAAAGTCTAATGTACCCTTTCCCAATAACTTGGGATACAAGCCTCTCAAGGGCGGTTTTGGAAATCTTCATGTCTTCTCCATCGGACGGATGCCCGGTGACCGCACCCTGCGTAGCCTCGACACAAGCCATGCGATCCCGACGCGTGTCCTCCGCTTTAAAGATTCCGGATTGCGTCGTCGCACACCGGTCAGACCGGTGCTCCTCATCGGTCAGACCGGTCAGACCCACCGGTCAGACCAGTTTGGCACTGCTGCAGCACCGTCTTCGGTTCTTCGGTCTTGGCTTTGTGGATCAACCAAGGAACCCAATGTTTTTCTGGTGAACCACCGGAAACCCCACGAACTTGGTGTAGACTCCGCCAATCTCCACTCATGACTCAGCTCCCACGTAGTCCCGGCTCGACCTTGGTTTTGAGGCTCAACCAAGAAACTGTCCACGACTTCATCTTGCTGTTCATGCCACCCTGCGGCCCGCACTTGACCCCGCTAGCTACCGAGTCCCTCGAACGAGGCCTACTTGTCTTCTCCACACCTGGAGGCCTCACCGGTGACGAACTTTTGCGCTTGTTCTTCACCTGCACCAAGACCAGTCAAGCCGCAACCTGCACCTGCAATACTTAGCCAAGAATCAGTCCACACAACGTTGTCAATCACTCATCACACAAGGAAGCGACCATCCACCAGTCCTCGAACCACACATGGTCCTCAGTATCATATACTATGTTGAATTATCAAGTTGCAATTGAATTTCTAGTGATCAAGTGTTTCTCCTAGGTCTTGATTTCGATCGTCTTTTCGTATCTTAAGATCTATTCTCGAGATAGATCACCGAGGATGTTCTTGTAGCTGTGGTGGCTAGAGGTGCATGCCTGACCTTCCGAAGATTTGAACTTGTCCTTGGACTCACACAAGATCAACCCGCATGAATAGGGGTGCGTTGTGACAGAACGGTGGCTCCAAAAGGCGAGCGTTTTCAGAGTCGGACGGGAAACCATAGTTTAAAGAGGCTTTTTATGAGATTGAATTTGTTATTTCTTCTTTGCTCGGAACTTCAACAAAGGCTTGATCTAATCTATCTATATTGGTTTATCTATCCCCCTCTATCTCTTGCTACCTCCGGTCTTTAATAGATTAGATTCATTCTTGTGATGTTCTTTAAGATTAGATGCATAGGTTTCAGCTCTTGAAGATCTAAGTTTCTTGGCTTTAATAGATCAACAGTTGCATCACACAATTGTTCCACGGATTCGATACCTTGGGTTCACCACTCGAGGGAAGAAGGGTCCCTTGACTACGACGGGGGATTTGTCCGCTTGCAAAACCATATGAAGTTTGATACGAATATACACTGTCAATAGGCTCCCCCGGTCGAGGCACCGTTTCGGGATGCGCGCGAGAGGCCGACACCAGCACCGATCACGCACGGACTCCCATGGCCGGCCGTTGTACGACAGCGCATGACGGCGGCGTGACGGTGACGCGTGGTGCCCACTCATGGATGACGTTGCGCCGGCGCGCGCTCTGCCACAGTACGAAAACAAGATGCCTTGTTTGACTGCGATTTGTTAAAATTTTTGAATACAAACTATAAAATCCGTAGATAGGACAATTATAGATGAGTCATCCCTCTACACCATGGCACAAGCCGAACTGGATTTGGATTTGAAACGACAAAGAAATTTGAATGCCAACTTGGAAGAATTTCATGGCTCGGGTGAATAGTAAAATGAGGTTTGACTTGAAAAATTGAACCCTTTCCACCCAAAATTTGAAATGCCATCCTGAACATGAAATGTGTTCCATGAAATTCTGCACAACTTTTGTATTGGCATATTTTTTTAGTCTTTATACAAAATTTGGAGAACGTGGCCAAAGTTCTAGGACTAAGAGGTAGACATCAAGGGTTTGACCACTTAATCTAGGGTTTTGACCATGGTAGATGATGTTGACTTGCTTGAGGTGGTAATGGGTGACTGTTGGCTAGGTTTTCGAGGTGATGACCCAGGTTGACCATGATTTGACTACAGTCAACAGGTTTGACCAGTAAATAAGGTTAATTAAAAACCTGGGGCATCACAGCCTACCCCCTTAAGCGGAATCTCATCCCGAGATTCGATTTTGAAAGAACAAGATAGGACAAAAAAACTTACGGTTTCGGGATTGTAGAAAACCTGGGTACTTGGTGTTGAAATAATTTTTCGTCTCCCAAGTCGCTTCTTCTTCCGTATGATGAATCCATTGTATCTTTGAAGGACCGATACGGCGAACCAGAAAGGGGGGGAGTGAATGGGAGCCGATAAAAATTCTTCTCGAAGGAGATGAAAACTCCAACAAGATGAACATGACTTCCAACACACGTCTCCGACTCACTACCCAAATTGGCCAAGCCCACGCAGCCGCTGGAGTGCCACTGGACCTAGGAACCAACACCCAACCTTCCGACCCGAGAACGCAGCGGAACACCAAACCTCGAGTCTACAGACCAACACCGGTCAGACCGGTGAGAACCACCGGTCAGACCGGTCCCTGCTGGTGAGAGTTTGCAACTTCCACTAAGTGGCTTCACACCGGGCAGGCCGGTGTAACACACCGGTCAGACCGGTCCAAGCCTAAAAGCCCCCAAATCTCCAGACAGGCCAACCGACCACCAAACTGACCCAAACTCGAAGCAGCAGCAACACAAGACAACAACGGACACACCCAGACGTTCACCCGAGCAAAAACCCACCGAGGGTTGCACCGGTCAGACCGGTCAAGAGCACCGGTCGGACGGTGTAGCTCCGGGCAACTCGGGATGAACAAAGACCCGCGGTCAACTCCCCCAAATCCAAACCTCGATCTCCCGAATCGCTCCATGCACTTGAACAAGACTTTGGGGATATTAGGAACACCTCATGAGGAGTCCATAGACAAGTTTAATCCCACCAAAACTCGTCCAAAAAGGAGGAATCGAAGAAATCCCACCAAGAACACCACAAACCCTAGAACTCGGAAAACCACAAGATCGAGCCCCTTTACTCACGGATTTGGGACGGGAATCACAGCCCAAAGAACCACGAAGGGTTCCCACAAACTTCCCCCATCAAATCCCCAAGAGAAAGGTCCCGAAAACAACCCAAAGAGAATACCATCGACAGACCTAGCCTCAAACTTATCCAACTTCCTGCCTTTCTTCAGAATGAAACACTTGCAACCAAAGACATGGAAGTGACTCACCTTGGGTGTGCGACCATGCATCAACTCATAGCATGTCTTCTTCTTGTGCACTTTGAGGTAGATCCTGTTTGACACATAGCACACGGTATTCACCGCCTCAGCCCAATACCTCCTCGGAGTCCTATGCTCATCAAGCATCGTCCGAGCCATCTCGCACAAGGTCCTGTTCTTCCTTTCCACAACACCATTCAGGGGAGGCGTATACGGACTCGAAAACTGGTGCTCAAGACCCAAGTCATGGCAAAAGGTTTCAAAATGAGAGTTTCTGAATTCCGAGCCATTATCACTACGGATAGCTCGTATGGCATCTCCGTGCATCTCGTTCCTCAACCTCAAGACTAGATCTCAAACAAAACCAAACGTCTCCCCCTTATCCTCAAGAAAGAACACCCACACATACCGAGAATAGTCGTCCACCACAACAAGAACATACCACTTCCCACCCGCAGATCGCACACGAGCTGGGCCAACAAGGTCCATATAGAGCAGCTCGCATGGACGCTCAGTCATCACATCGGTGAGAGGCGGGTGAGAAGAGGCTACCACCTTGGCACGCCTACACGGCGCACAAACCAACTCTTTCTCAAGCCTCAACCGTGGCAATCCTCGGACCAAATTGAGTTTACTCAAGCGAGACAAAAGGTCAAAGCTCAAGTGACCCAACTTCCTATGCCACTTCCACAAATCACTTGAAGAACCAGCCAAGAAACAACGCTCCACACCCGAAGTCTGAGAAAAATCAGCACGAAACACCTGACCCTCGGGAACGACCATACAGACAAGGTCCCCTCGAGAGTCCAAAATCCGAGAACCACCTGGCCGAAACAACACCTCAAAACCCTCATCCAACAACTGGGACACAGAAAGCAAATTGTACCCCAACGATTGAACAAGAGCAACACGCCTGAGAGTGATCTTGTCACTCACTCTGATCTCACCTTCTGAAAGCACACGCCCACGCCCGTTGTCCCCAAAGATGATGTACCTCTTTGTCACCACCGGGACGAGACTTGATAACCACCCCCTGTCTCCGGTCATATACCTCGAGCAACCGGAGTCAATCAACCAAATGTTCTTCAAGTCTCCCACCTGAAATTCAAAAATGAGCACGTGAGCGAACAAACGACTCAGCACTGGGGTTAGTACCAAAAGAGTAAAACCATTGCCGATCCATTTGCTCGAAAGTGGGGTTAGCACCAACCAAAGCATCTCTCCTACCAAAGCTACCTCCACGAACACCACCACGGTAACCACCCTGAGAGAACCACCCCTCTCTGCCTAGAGGAGGACCAAAACCACGAAAGAGAACCCGTGGACCGTCCCTCCTCTCCTTCTCAAAGCTACGACTCCTCCCATCCCCGTAGTGAACTCGAGGGGGAGAACGCCTAGCAACCCGACCACCCGCAAACTCTCCGCCCCAACCACCGAACCACGACCTCCGAAACAACCCTCGCACCCGTACGAGCACAAAACCCAAACGCCGCCCGTCCCGTGCCCGCACCGGTCGGACAGGTGCTCCACACCGGCCCGACGGTGTGACTCCGGGCAAAGAAGCACCTCCAATGACCTTCCTCGCTCTCCCCAAGCCCGAACTGTCCTCACACTCGTCTTGGCCCTGGGCATCTGCACACGAGGCTCAAGTACACCATCGGAAAGTGGTACTTTTCCTTGTTAGCCCACTCCTTTGCCATTCTCTCCTCTCGCTTCCTCTTTAAGCAAAACTCATCCTTATGGCCATCTCTCCCACAATAGCCACAATGGAACCTCACAAGCTTAGGCTTAGGCTTGGGATGTGGCTGCTCACTAGGTTTCTCTCCACTCAACTTCTCCACCGGTTTCCCCTCACTAGCCTTCTCACTTTCTTTCGCAAAGAACACTTTCCCCGAAGTGCTCACAAACTTGATAGGCTTTTGTAGATCATTTCTGGGTGTAGGAAACACGGGTGGAGCTGGGGTTGTGTCTAGTCGGTTCCTAAGATGGTTAGGTTTTGGGGGGGAAATCATTTTTGTGGTGGGTTTTTGGTGGCTCTGGGATATTCTCTCCACTTCCCTCACCAACCTTGTCGGGGACAGCCCTAGGGGTCCCCTTAAACAACAGGGAAATCCTCACTTAAAACCCGCAACAAAGCCAAAACACAATTTGCCTAACCATGCAGGAAACAACCCACGCCGCAGGGACCCCGACGGCCCATCAAGGCGGCCCTCTTAGAGATCCCCTCGAGCAGGCTCCGCCTCGCTCGAGGATGCGCGCCCCCCTCGGGCGGGCTCCGCCCCGTTCGAGGGGTAGCACTTCCCTCGAGCGGGCTCCGTCTCGCTCGAGGGCTCACTCCCCCTCGAGCAGGTTCCGCCTCGCTCGAGGGTACGTCCCGCCCTCGACCGGGGTCCGCCACGCTCGAGGGCGCCCCTCACGCGTGCGCCGCCCCCGTACACGGGCATTTAACGCCCGACACGGCGGGACGGCACCATCATGCGCCGGGGCTCGCGCCCGGTGCCGCCGCACCAACTCCCCGTGGAGGAGCCCATCCCCATCACCGTGGGGAGGGACCGTGCGCCGCGGCCGGTGTCGGCCCCGTGACGCCGTGTGCTCGCTCCAAGACGGCTAACGCGCCGAGCCCTCGAAGGGGGGCCGGATGCACCCTCGATTCACTTTCTTGTGACCCTACGCAGTTAGGTGGAGGCGCTAGGCCGGTGGAACACCATCCCCGCCACCGTAACGCAAGCCGTGGCCGCGCGTCCCCCGCGCGTGCAGGCGCACGCCAGGCGCTGTAGCAACAACTCCAGCACTGTGAAGCATGTCGGGAAGGGACGCCGTTCTACCTACTCCTGTACTCCGTACGGGCCAACGTCAGCACCTCCCTCGAGCCTATCAGAGGACATCGCCACCATCCACCGCCCTTCAACCCTCGAACCGCCACTGTTCGGGTGCAAGGTAGTCCATGATGGCCAGATCGCCGCGAGGATCGTCCGGACGGCCGCCCACTCTACAGCACAGCACGTCGCACTTCCCCACGTAGCTAGATAGCGCGGCGCGCATGTAATCCGCCTCCCCCTTGATCTATAAAAGGGGGGCGAACCCCCCAGCCGCGGGGGGAGACAGATAGATAGCACACAACACACCACGTACTCATTCCCCAATTCTCCCACAATATCTTGGCCCACTCCTCCGGGGGACTTGGAGGCCACGCTTCCTCTCCCGCCTTGCTTGTAGCAGCCCCACTACAGCACCCCAGGTCCGAGCAATATAGTGCCTTGAGCACACCACTGCTGGACGTACGGCCCCCTCGTCCGGAACCAGGATAAATCCCGTGTCTCTTATTGCTTAGCATCGACCATTGAGGGATAGACCTCGGCGCTTTCTACTGGTTAGTGTCGGGACCATATTCCACACCGACAGTTGGCGCCCACCGTGGGGCAATCGAGTGCCTAAGGTCATTCCGTCAACTCCCTCCATGGTGATCCGCACTAAGTACCGTGTTACACGCTACTGCATGGGTAGCTCGGACCCCCTCCCAACCGGGTTCGAAATTCGCTTCGGGGACCTGAACTTTCAGGCCACGGGGAATGGCTATCTCATGCGCCTCACCAACCGTGAGGAGCTTCGCGCGCGGCGCCAGACCCGGTCAGCTCTGGCCCCCGCCGCACGTACCACCACGGCGCGACAGAGCCCGCAGCACGGATGTCGCGGGCCCGTCGACGCCACGACGCCGCCGACGCTCGGGCGGCGTCCCGCGCCGGTGCGCGGTCCGAGCGGCGGCGGGCCGAGCGCGCCGCCACTCGGCGCGCGCGCGCCCGCCATCACGACCGCCACCGCCCGGCGGGGCGCACGCACGGCTCTCGGACCGCGCATCCCCATCGGGCCGCGTGGCGCTACGTCGGCCTACAACGCCAACATCAACACCACGATGCGCGAGGTTCCGCCCGGCCGTCACGTCTTCGTCGCCGGGGACCCCGGCGCCTCGGCAGGGGACGAGTCGTCCCCCGGGTTCCATCGACGCGTTGCCACCCGCCAACCGCCACGGATACGCGGGAGTGGGACTTCTCCGCGTGCCGGACCCGTTGTGTTCCGCGTTTCCTCGACGCTACGGACCACCGGTTCGGCCGCTCCGACGACTCCAAAGACCGGGAGCTACGATCCCGCGCGGAAATGCTACGCCGTCATCACCAACGACCCGCCAATGCCGCCGCCGCGGTGGGCGCCGAGACGGGGAAGTCACGCCCGCCCGGGAGATCGCCACGCGCGCCGGCCGGGGCCAAGCGCTCCCGCCGGGGCCGACGCCGACGCGCGCCTAGGCCCAAGCCCGCGAGCTCGAGGCCAAGCCGGCGGAGGAATACGGGACGGTGCGGTCGCTCCGCGCCTCAATGGCGGGGGGAAGCCTCCGCGCGCGCCGCGAACGCGCGCGGGAGCGGGCCGGCAGTCCGCGACCGCATCAACACCGTCCCCAACGTCGACAACGCGACGCGCCCCGCGGCGAGCCAAAAGCTCATCGTCGCCGCAACGCCGCCGCGCGCCATGCCGCACCCTCGACCCCCCCCGAGGCTCGAGACCCGCACCGCGAGGTGCAAACTCTCATCGAACAAGCGGCCGTCCGGCAAGGCCGAGAGCTCGTCCCTCACGCATCCGCCAACAGGGGGATGCGCGGACGATGAAGCCGCACCGGGAGGCGAACCCCTCGGTGCACGCAGGGGGACCGCGGGGCGGCCCGCCGACCAAGGACGCACGCCGCCAAGGAGCGCGCTCCTTGACGCACGCAGGGGCGCCGGATGGCGACGCCCGCAACGTCATCAATGCCGGGCGCACCGCCGAGGCGGACGCACGGCGGAACCGAGGGGCTACCACCCTCGACGGGGTGGACGCTACGGCGGCGGCGAGGACCGCTCCCCGACGCCGGAGCCTCCGTGCACCCGTGTGTTCGGCCGGGGAGATCCGCGCGGCGGCGTTCCCCCCAACGCTTCCGCCAACCCTCGACCATCGTCAAGTACAACGGGGAGACGGACCCCCGCGTGTGGCTCCAACGACTACCGCTTTGCTTGCCGGCCGTGGGCGGGGCCACCCGCCGACAAGGTCATCATCCGCAACTTGTCCCCGCACCTCGGCGACGCGGCCCGACGTGGCTCGAGCACTTGCCCGCCGGCCGGATCCACAACCGGGACGATCGGTCCGCACGTTCGTGGGCAACTTCCTTGGGCACGTACGTGCGCCCGAAATTCGTGGGACTCGCGCTCCGCACGCGAGAGCCCGTGCGAGTCGGCCGGAGGACTTCATACGGCGCTTCTCCAAGCGCCGCACCGGAGCTCCCCGGCGTGGCGCAACCGAGATCGTGCACGCCTTCCTCGAGGGCACCACGTGCGGGACCTCGTGCGGGAGGGCCGGGACGCGGCCCGCCCGCGGACTCCAACGAGCCGTTCGACATCGCCACCGCCTTCGCTCCTCGGAGAAGAGGCCGTGGGGGGCGATCTTCGACGCGCAAGAAGGGCAAGCGCTCGGAGGACGCGCCGCGGAGGGCGACAAGTCCAAGGAGCCCCCACCGCAACGACAAGCGGGGCAAGAAGGGGAAGAAGCCGCGCCGCGAGGCGCGCGAGCAGGGGCGCGACGGCGGCAATGCTGAGGCCCTTGCTGTTGACCCGGCTCGACGGGGCCCTCGACTGGCCCCTCGAGGCCCGGGGGTATTTGACGACATGCTAAAAAAGCCATGTCCTTACCACAAGACCCCAGTGAACCACACCCTTGAGAAGTGCGATATGCTCAAGAAGTTCTATGGCCGTGCCGCCGCGAAGGAGGCAGAGGCCAAGAAAGACGGAGGCGATGGCGATGCAGGCGGCTTCCCCGCCGTCGAAAACGTGTTCCTCATCTTTGGGGGGGCCAACCGTCGACATGTCGACCCGCCAACGCAAGAAGGAGCGACATGAGGTCCACGCCGCGGAGAGGGCGCCTCCGTCCTTCCTCAATTGGTCGGAGGACGCCATCACATTCAGCCGGGAAGACCACCCAAACCGCGTCCCCAACCCGGGCCAGTACCCGCTGGTGGTCGACCCCATCATCGGGAACGCCCGGTTCTCGAAGGTCCTCATGGACGGAGGCAGCAGCCTCAATATCCTCTACGCGCATACGCTGCGCTTGATGGGGATCGGGCTGGACCAGCCGCGGCCCGGCAAGACGAAGCCATTCCATGGCATTGCGCCGGGCAAGCAGGTCCAGCCCCTCGGGCAGATTGACCTGCCAGTTTGGTTTGGCACCCCAGAGAACTTCCGCAAGGAGATCCTCACCTTCTAGGTGGTGGGGTTCAAGGGGGCCTACCACGCTATACTTGGGCGACCCTGTTACGCCAAATTCATGGCGGTCCCCAATTATACCAACCTGAAGATGAAGATGCCGGGACCAAACGGCGTCATCACCGTCGGCTCGTCGATCGAGCACGCATTCGACTGCGACGTCGAGTGCGTAGAACACGCAGAGGCATGGCGGCGCCGGATGAAGCGCTGGTGAACACGTTGGAGAAGATGGTCAACGAAGACCTCGACTCCGCCGCCAAGCACGCCGGCACCTTCGAGGCTGCGGAGCAGACCAAGAGGGTCCCCCTCGACCCTTCAGCCCCCGAGGGCAAGGCGTTGAGGGTCAGCTCCGCCCTCGACCCCAAATAGGAAGTGGTGCTCGTCGACTTTCTCTGCGCCAACGCCGACATCTTCGCGTGGAGCCCCTCGGACATGCCAGGCATCCCGAGGGAAGTCGCCGAGCACTCCCTTGACATCCTGCCAAACGCCCGCGCCGTGCAACAACGGCTCCGCCGCTTCGACGAGAAGCGGCGACGGCAACCGGAGCGGAGGCCGCGGAAGCTTCTCGAGGCCGGATTCATCAAGGAGGTGTTCCACCCAACGTGGCTAGCAAACCCCATGCTTGTAAAGAAAAAGAATGGGAAGTGGCAGATGTGTATAGACTACACTAGTCTTAATAAAGCATGTCCTAAAGTTCCTTTCCCTTTGCCACGCATTGATCAGATCGTTGATTCAACGGCTGGGTGTGAATTGCTTTTCTTCCTCGATGCCTACTCCGGTACCACCAAATAAAGATGAAGGAGTCCGACCAGCCCGCGACTTCATTCATCACACCGTTCGGGACGTTCTGCTACGTCACGATGCCATTTGGCCTCAGAAACGCGGGTGCAACATACCAGCATTGCATGCAGCACGTTTATGGGGATCACATCGGGCGGACGGTCGAGGCATACGTGGACGATATCGTCGTAAAAACCAGGAAGGCAGACGACCTGGTTGGCGACCTTGGCGTCGCGCTCAACTGCCTACGGGCCAATGGGGTCAAATTAAACCCCGAAAAGTGTGTCTTTGGAGTGCCGCGAGGCATGCTCCTGGGATACATTGTCTCCCAGCGGGGAATCGAGGCCAACCCTGAAAAGGTTGCGGCCCTCGAACGGATGCGTCCGATCCGGGACCTCAAAGGGGTGCAGAAGGTGTTGGGGTGCCTCGCCGCCTTGAGCCGCTTCATCTCGCGGCTCGGTGAGAAGGGCGTGCCCCTCTACCGCCTACTCAAGAAGCACGAGCGCTTCTCCTGGACCACCGAGGCCCAGGATGCGCTCGACAAACTGAAGGCGTCTCTAACGCACGCCCCGATCCTCACGCCTCCGCAAGACGGCGAACCCCTGCAGCTCTACGTGGCCACAACCACCCAGGTGGTCAGCGCCGTGATCGTCGTGGAGCGCACAGAGGAAGGGCATGCCTTGCCTGTACAGCGGCCGGTTTACTACATCAGCGAAGTCCTGTCAGACACGAAGACGCGCTACCCCCAGGTCCAGAAGTTGCTGTACGCGGTAGTCCTTGCGCGGCGCAAGCTTCGCCACTACTTCAAGGCCCACCCCGTCACGGTGGTTTCCTCCCTTCCCACTAGGGAAGATCATCCGCAACCCCGACGCCGCGGGCGGGGATCGCCAAGTGGTCCGTAGAGCGATGGGCGAGACGCTCGCCTACGCCCCGCGCAAGGCCGTCAAATCCCAAATTTTGGGCGATTTCGTCGGCCGAATGGACGGACACGCGGCCTACCGCCGCCGCAGATCCAAGCGAGGCCGGACCTCGTTCTTCAACGGCTCGGTGATGAAAACAGGGGCGGGCGCGGGCCTGCTCTTCGTGTCACCCCTCGGGGAACACATGCGGTACGCGGTGCGCCTCCACTTCCCCGCGTCTAACAATATGGCCGAATACGAGGCCCTCCTCTGCGGCCTCAAAATCGCCATTGAGTTAGGCGTCAAGCGCCTCGACGTGCGGGGGGACTCGCAGCTCGTGATCGATCAGGTCATGAAGAACGCGAGCTGCCATGATGACAAGATGGAGGCCTACTGCAAAGCCGTGCGAGCACTCGAGGACAAGTTCTACGGCATCGAGCTCAACCATGTGCCCCGCCGGTACAACGAGGAGGCAGACGAGCTCGCCAAGATTGCGTCCGGGCGGATCACCGTCCCCCCGAACGTTTTCACGCGCGACGTCGCTCAACCCTCGGTCGTCTTCGAGCCCTACCCCTCGAGTCGCGACGAACCCTCGGGGGCTCCCTCAAATCCAGCGGGTGCGGAACCCATGGACGAGGACCCCTCGAACGAGGCGTACGTGCTCTCCCTTCTCGAGGGGTATGGCTCCCACGAGGCCGACGTGATGGACATCGAGCCGGCTCCCGTCCAAGCGGACTGGCGCGAAAAATACATCGCCTGGATCGCTCGAGGGGAACTCCCCGCGGACCGGGCCGCGGCCAGGCACATCGCCAGGATGGCCAAGTCTTTTGCCCTCGTCGACGGTGAGCTGTACAAGCGCGCCGCCTCCTGCATCCTACAGCGGTGCGTGCCCATTCCCGAGGGGCGCGAGCTCCTGCGGGACATCCATGCGGGGATCTGCGGCCACCACGCCGCGCCCCTCACCCTCGTCGGCAACGCGTTCCGCCGGGGGCTTTTGCGGCCCACCGCGGTCGCGGACGCCGCCGAGATCGTGCGCACCGCGAAGGGTGCCGGTTCTACGCCCGCAAGTCCAACTTGCCCGCTCATGCCCCGCGGACCATCCCCGTAACGTGGCCATTTGCCGTGTGGGGGCCGGACATCGTCGGGCCCCTGCGGAAGGCGCCGGGGGCTTCACCCACTTGTTGGTCGCGATCGACAAGTTCTCCAAGTGGGTGGAGGTGCGCCCCATCACGAATCTAAGGGGCGAGCAAAGCGGTAACATTCTTCACCGACATCGTCTACCGCTTTGGAGTGCCAAACTCCATCATCACCGACAATGGGTCCCAGTTCACGGGCCGGAAGTTCTTGGAGTTCTGCGACAAGTTCCACATCCGTGTGTATTGGGCAGCTGTGGCACACCCACAGACCAACGGCCAAGTAGAGCATGCCAATGGCATGATCTTGAAAGGCCTAAAACCCAGAATTTTCGACCAGCTGAACAAATCTGGGCGAAAATGGCTCCAAGAGCTACCAGCGGTCGTGTGGAGCCTAAGGACCACCCCGAGCAGAGCCACTGGGTTCACCCCGTTTTCCTAGTCCATGGCGCGGAGGCCGTCCTCCCCACGGACTTGGAATACGGATCGCCCAGGGTTCGAGGCTATGACGAGGATGCCAGCCAGCGAGCCCGCGAGGACTCGCTGGATCAGCTGGACGAGGCAAGCCTCGTGGCCTTGATGCATTCCGCAAGGTACCAACAGTCCCTCAGGCGCCACCTAGCACGCAAGATACGCCGGCGAGATTTCAGCGAAGGGGATCTGGTCCTAAGGCTACGCCAAGACAACAGAGGGCGCCACAAGCTATCGCCCCCATGGGAGGGACCCTACGTCGTGGTGAAGATACTCAAGCCCGGCACGTACAAGCTGGCCAACGAGGACGGTGAAGAGCTCACCAACGCTTGGAACATCCAACAGCTACATCGTTTCTACCCCTAGCTAGGACTCCCAAGCATTTTTTGTTGTAAAAATCATATGGCCAACGCCCCAGTCGGTGACAACTATGTAAACGCCTCAAGTCTAATAGAAAGGGCAACTCGGCTTTCCCCTGAAACCCAAGTTACCCTCGGGGGCTACTGCGGGGGGCACCCCCCCCAAAATGGTCCCATTTTTTGCGCAAAAATAAAACAACTCACGCGCGCTAAGTTTGTTTCCTACTTCAACCTCGAGCAATGATTCGAACAGGGCGCAGGCGGCCTAGCGGAAGGAGCGCGCGAGTCAGAGATAGCCTACGCCGCGAGGATACGGCCCTTCTCTCTCGCCTCCAACCCAGCAGGCCCCCCGCGAAAATCGAACTCCCCTAAGTAAAATCTACTCAGGAAGAAGGAGAAACAAAAAAGCGCAATAAGCAAAAGATTTCATTTCAAATCAACACATGTTTACGACTAAGATAATGTGCTTATTTACAAGGCCGCATGGCCAGAATACTGATACATGAACAAAAAACGGGCCTAGCGCCCAAATGTCTTCAGGCGGGTGGGGCGGCAGCGTCAGCGGCGTCCGGGAAGAGGAACTCCTCGAAGGCTTCGGCGAGCGACCCGGCGGCATCGGCGGCGAGCGCATCCACACGCTCCATCGCTACCTCGTCCTCGACGCCCTCGGGAACGATGTAGCCCTCCGCGCCGCCTCGAAGTTGACCTCGTAGTGGGATCGCACCACTCCGAGGGCCTTCTGGACGCCCAGATGCAGCGCCCGGCGCATCCGCTCGGTGACGTGACCGCCAAGGGCACGCAGGCGGCCGGCCAGACGAGCCGCCGCCCGTGCTTCGCCCTCCTCCACGGCGCGGCGGATCTCGAGGGCCGCACCACGCGGCCTCCCGCGGCCCTCCGGCTCGGAGGAGTTGTAGGAAGCCTGCAGCGCCTCGGCCCGCTCAGCTGCGTGCCCCAGGGCGGTGCGCAAGCCTGGAATCGCCAAGACAAGAAAGAAATCAGAAAGGGGAACTCGAGCCCTCTAACAGAAAAACCAACAAGACAAGAGTCAAACAGTGGCTCACCTTCGACTTGTTTCCTCTCCATCTCGAGAGCGCGGCGCTCGGCCTCGACCGCCAGCTCGAGGCGCTTGATGGCCTCACCCTGCTCCTGGAGGGCCAGCTCCTGGTTTGCGCTTGCAATGCTGAGCACAATGAGCTCGCCCTCGGTCTTGGAGAGCTTGTCGTCCCGCTCCGCCAAGGACTTCTGCGCCGCCTCGCGAGCGACGCGCTCTGCTCCCGGGCGCGGGTCGGGCGTCGACGAGGGCGGCCGCTGGCCGCCGGAGCCGCCCCTCGGCCCCTTGGCGGGCGGTGCTCTCCGCGGAGAGCCGCTCCTCGGCGGCGACGAGGGCCGCGGCCTTGGCGTCGAGGGGCGGCCTTCAAGTCGTCGGCCTCCTTGGCCCGCTGCTCCGGCCCGCGCGCCCGCTCCTCGGCCCCCGACGCCGCCGCGCCCGCGCCCCCTCGAGCGACGAGCGAAGCTCCCCGTTCTCGCCGCGGACGTTGGCCACCTCCGCCTCCCAATTTGTTGCCGCCGTCCGCATCTTCTCCAAGTCCGAGCGCGCCGCCGCGGCGCCTCATCACGATCGATGAGGGCCGTGCGGACCCGCTCGAGGCTCGAGCGGCGCGGTGGGTCCCGCCTCGAGCTCTCGGGGGAGTTCGTCGCGCCCGTGCCATGGCCCGTGCGCCGCCCCAGCTATCCGGGGACCGGAGGGCGTCAGCAAGCGCGTCGAAAGCGCTGCACCGCTCCCGGAGCCGGTGGACCTCGGCGTTCACCCGGTCGAAGGCGTCGTACTTGTCGTGGGCGCGGCGCTCGAGCTCCTGGCACCCACACATCAAAACCCGTAAGCGCTACGGCACAGAGGCAACGCACAAAAATGAGAGGAAGAAGAAAACGAGCGACGACGCCCTACCTGGAAGACGCGCCATGCGGGGCCGCCATGGCCCCGCAACGCCTCGTTCAGCGCGCGGTTGAGCGTGGCGCCGTGGCTCGGAGCTCGCCCCTAGAGCTCCTGCTCCCCCGGCGTCAGCAAACGCCGGGGGATCGTCGATGGCCCCCTCCACCCGGGCGGGGGTGGCCGGCGCGGGAGGACGAGGCCTCGGCACCGTGTCCTCGGTCCCCCGCCACCATGTGCCCCTCGTGCCGCCTCACGAGGGCCCCCTCGGGGCTCGGGGGAGTGTGTGGGGAAGCTATCCCACCGATCCCACCGGGCGGCGGGGGAGTCGTCATCCGGGACCTCCACCACCTCCGCCGGGAACCGCGGCGCGGGCACCGGCCCTTGCGCCGCCCCCCACCGGCGCCTCCACTTGCGCCTCGGTGGCCGCGGGTGCCGGCGCGGCGCCGCGGCCACCACCTCCGGCTGCGCCTCCGCGACCACGGTGCCGCCACGGGTTGCACCCGCTCCGCCTCCTCCGCCGGTGCCACGGACCGCGCCCCCATAGCAACGGCCTCGCGGGGCCGCGCCTCCACCACGGCCGCTACCGCGGCCCGCGCCCCCACAATGGCCGGCGCCGGTCGCTCCTCGGCAACCGCCGGCCGCGCCGCGGCGGGCCGATCCGCCGGCCGAGGTTCTCGGGGGCCCCGGCCCGCGCCCCTGCGAGCTCTCGCCCGCCGCCGCCGTGCTTGCCCCCGCCCGTGATGCCATCGACGAGCGCCGCCGGGTGGGGATGGACGCGTCTGTCCTCAGCACCTTGGCCGGTGCGAGGGGAGGCACAGTTGGCACCACCCTGCACAAGCACAAACGGAGGGTTAGAACGCCTGATCATCAAAAAATCAAACCAAAGTAAAGGATCAAGCCCCTTACCTCGAGGAGGAAAAGGCGCGCTTCCTTTTCCTCGAAGCCTCAGCGGATGAGGCCGGCGCGGCCGGCGCGCCCGCCGCCCGCGCCTCCCGGCCGCGCCGCCGCGCGCGCGGGCCCCGCCCGCGCGCGGTGCGCTCGCCGCGCGCACAAGCGCGTTCGCCGCACGCGCCCCCGAGGTGCACGCCGGCGCCTCGCGCGCGCGCGCGCGCCCCGATGTCGATTGCCGGCGGCGGGCGCCATTGCGCCCGCCCCGGCGATGCCGCCCTTGCCCCGGAGCCGGCTCGGCGGCCGGGGGCGAGGGCTCCGACCTTTCGAGAGGGGCCTCGCCCCTCGGCCTCTTCCTCTTCTTCCTCCTCCGAGGACGAGTACTCCTCGGTCCCGGGGAGGAGAGCCCCGCCTCTTCGCGCCGCCGTACTCCGCGTTCCGCCGCTCACGGCGCTCGTTGTGCCGCCTCGCGCGCTCCCTCTTGCGCGCCGCCCGCTCTTGCTCCCGCCGGCCGCGCCGCCCGACCAAGCGCGCGGGGGGAGTCGGGGGTGGGCGGAACGGACTTCGAGGCGGTGAAGCTCACCGACCGCATACGGGGAACATCAAGGACGCGTCGGGGAGTGCGAAGCAACACCAGGAACTAAAACAAAATCAAGAATCACACTCACTAGTGGGCCGGTGGGGAGCATCTCGAGGTCCCATGGGGTCGGTCCGGATGCATCGGCATCCGGTGTCGACGGCGTTCCGCGCCGGGTGAGCGCATACGGCCGCCCGAGGGGGTCGGGAGCATCCGCGACCTCGCCGGATCGACGGGGTTGGCCGCCTCCGTCATCTCGTAGATGCGGAGCGGCCTCTCCATCGAGGCACGATCCGCCGGTGATGGAGGAAGGCGAGGACGCCCAACGCGGTCGGCCTCGCGCCGCCGGGCTCTTCGGGCGGCCGGGACGGAGTCCTCGCCGCCTCCGATGCCGGGGCGTGGACACCCCGTAGCCCCAAGAGCCGGGCTTCTCCTTGAACACCCGACCGGTGTAGGGGGGAGGCCGGGCTCGGCGTTGCGCAAGTAGAACCATCCCCGCTCCCGGCCCGGCATTGTTCGTCGTCATGGTGCGGGGGATGTAGTCGTCCTTGAACGCCGGCCCCCGCAGGGCAAGCGACATCCCGCCGGCGCGCACCGCGCGGCGGGTCCTCGGCTCCGTCGTGGGCTGCGTGAAGAGCTCCGCGCGGAAGAGGTGTACCCAGAGCTCCCAGTTGACTGGGATCCCCAGGTACCCCTCGCAGACGCCCACGAACGTGGCCGCCTGCGAAATCGCGTTGGGCGCGAAGTTGTGCAGCTCCACGCCGTAGTAGTGGCACAGCGCCCGCATGAAGTGGCTCGCTAGCGCGTTGAAGCCCCGCTCGTGGAAGCGGACGAAGCTGACCACGTAGCCCTCCGGCGGGTTGGGCGCGCGGTCGCCTCGCCGGCGGCACTATCCACTCCGCCGGGCGGCCATCCTCGTTCGCTGTCAGCTGGCCGGCGGCGACCAGCTCGCCAAGGGCCAGCGGAGTCACCGTCGACCGCTCCCAAGCGTACGGGTCAAGGATCGTGAGGGGTGGAAGCGGCGCCATGAGAAGAAGGCAAAGGAATGCGAGAGCGGAGGACGAGAAACGGAAGAAAAGCTCTAATGGCGACACCGCACGGTGGCAAAGGCGAGGCGAAGACGAAAGCGCGGGGGGCTGAAACGGCGGAGCGCAAAGGTAAAAAACCGCCGTCTCCCCCTCCCCTCAGATTTATAAGCCGCGGGCGAGCTCTCCGGGGCGGATGTCCCGCGCGCATTAACTGCAGGGAATCTTCTCTTAACGCCGACGAACGGGCCCCACCACGACCGCAGCGGCCACATCACCGCGGACAGGCCATCATCGCGGCGAAGACTAGTAGGGACCGAGGCAAGCGGTCACATCCGCCCGCCACGCTGCCCACTACGCGCGCGCGCGGCCGCAACGCCTAAAAAGGCGCGCCCGCGTTGCGAAACCGCAGCCTCGACTGTGAGGCATTTAATGACCCGGTCCCTTGCCAAGCAAGGGGAACCCTCGAGCGGGGCGAACCCCTGGCTCGAGACGATGATCAACCCTCGAAGGGACATCGGCGTGAGAAGGTCGCTCGGGGCACCGCTTGAAGTAAGCAGGCACCACGAGCACCCATGCCACGCAAAACCCTCGAGCGGCACGAGCCCCCGGCTCGAGACGAAGTCAGCCCTCGAAGGGACATTGGCGTGAGAAGGTCGCCCGGGGCCTGCTTGAAGTAAAGCAGGCACCACGAGCACCCATGCCACGCAAAACCCTCGAGCGGCACGAGCCCCCGGCTCGAGATGAAGTCAGCCCTCGAAGGGACATCGGCGTGAGAAGGTCGCCCGGGGCCTGCTTAAAGTAAAGCAGGCACCACGAGCACCCATGCCACGCAAAACCCTCGAGCGGCACGAGCCCCTGGCTCGAGACGATATCAACTCTCTAAAAAGGGCACATGCGTGAGAAGGCCGCCCGGAGCCCCCTTGAAGTAAAGCGGGCACCACAAGCACCCATGCCGCGCTGTGCTACTAACCAGCGCCTCGAGGGCTGGCTCGCCCAGACCCCTCGACGGCCGCAAACGCAAAAGACGGGGCCGCCCGGGGCGCCGCCCCGCACGGCCCTGCGATCAGAGGTTCGAAGTCTGACCCTCGACGGGTTCGAACAGGCGCCACAGATCGCAGAGTCAGGGACGACGAGGGCACGCGCATTCGAGCCGTTCCTCGAGCCCGTTGGCTCGAGGGTGCCCCACATGTCGTGTTCGAGAGCCAGCGAGGGCAGCTAGCCGGGGGATCCCACCGAGGGAGAGCTTCCGCGCCCTCGGTCCCTATCGAACGGGACCGAGCCCCACCTAGCAAACCCACGCAAGCGCTTCCATGGACGTGTCTCCGGACCACGCAGCCTACCCTTATCGAACGGGGCATGGGCGTCCACTCGAATCACCCACTAGCAGCTCAAAGAGGAATCCGCAATTCGCGACCCGCTCGATGGGGGTTGCGGAAACCTCACCCTCCGTCCCGCGGAGGGACGGCGAGGGCGCGTTAAGAAACAAGTTGTAAAGCTCTACCCGATCGCCTCGAATGGGCCCAGGCTCGGGGGCTTAACGCACGGCTACACCTCCTTGGCCCGCGGGAACCCGCCATGGAGAGTCCGCGGTTACCCCCGAGCACCACACCCCCAGCTCGGGAGCGAAGGACCGATAAGGCGACCAGAGAGGGGGGGAGTGAATGGGAGCCGATAAAAATTCTTCTCGAGGGAGATTGAAACTCCGACAAGACGAACTAGCTCGGTCGAACCCCCGAAATCACACGCTCCGCACTTTCACCTCCCGTTTGCCAAAACCACGTAGCCACTGGAGTGCTACTGGTCCTAGGAACAAACTCTACCAGCAACCACAACACACACGCAGCACTGACAGCGGAAACAACTCGAAAGCCGCTAACCAGAGGGGGCGGTTAGACCGGTATAGGGGGCGGTTAGACCGCCTCCACACGGCAACCAAGAAATCCTCCGAAACGCCTCTTCCGAGCACCAAAACACACCACGGTTTCACCAACGAGAGATCTCTGGTCAAGGCCATGCTAGCTACCGGAAAATCTTGGCGAAAACCAAACCTTCACCCAAAGGCCTAGGGGCGGTTAGACCGGCTACACCGGGCGGTCTAACCTCCCGTACCCGAAGAACGAACTCCAATCAAGAACACCTAGCAAACTGCGCGAGAACGGCTCCAAATTTCACCCGGACACTCCTCGATCAAGGCGAACGAACTCACGAGAGGAAAATCCGGCGTAACAAAACTTTGACCCGGAAACACCCCCGGCGGTTAGACCGCCCCCCGTAGGCGGTTAGACCGCCCCTTCCGAAACGGGAACCCGCGGGTCAAACCTCAACTTCCTTGCGCTCAATCTCCCGAATCACTCCACGGATTGCAGCCAAACTTCGGGGATAGCTGGGTTACCTCCTGGGCAACCTCTACCTCAAAGGAACCGACCCGAAACGCTCACAATCAAGAGGAATCGAAGAAATCGCTTCTCTAGGTCAAGAACTCGCCCAACTCGAAAAACCACCAAATCGAGTCCGATTCAAAGGGGATTTGGGGGCAAAGTCACCAGCCAAAGAGGCACAAGAACCTCATACGTGACACCCACCAAAAACCCTAAGAAATCGTTCTCAAAACACCGCCAAAAAGAGCTCCGAAAATCAACATCAAAGAGACGGGAAAACAACCATCAAGAACCACGCCGAACCTTCTATACATGCCATGAATGGTTCGTACAAGGTCTAGTTTGCCACCCAAACATCCATCCCTCTCTCTAGATCTCACATGAAGCTCTCAAACTAGCCTTCTAAAAAACCTAGGGAAAATAGAGAACGAAAATGGAAAAACGAAATGAGCTAGGGTTCCAAGAGTTGGCTGCCAACCTCTCACCTCTTGGGTTATATAGGCGGCAACCGAATGTCTAAAATGCCCTTCACTAAAAACTAGGGATACATGCCCCTCAAGGGCGGATTTGGAATTCTTGATGTCTTCACCATCGGACGGATGCCCGGCGACCGCACCCTGCGTAGCCTCGACGCACGCCTTGCGATCCCGACGCGTGTCCTCCGCTTCGAAGCTTCTCGACGCCGGCGGCCGGGCGGTCGACCGCCCCCCGGGCGGTTAGGACCGGCCCGGTGGATCCGACCGGCCCCGGGCGGTCGACCGCCCCTCCGGGCGGTTGAACCGGCCCGGGTGGCCGCACCTCCTCGTCGAGTCTTCGGCCTCGGTTTTGTGGCTCAACCGAGTAACCCGGTGGTTTTACGGTGAACCACCGCAAACCCCGCGAACTCGGTGTAGCCTCCGCCAATCTCCACTCATGACTCGGCTCCCACGTAGTCCCGGCTCGACCTTGGTTTTGAGGCTCTACCAAGAAACCGTCCACGACTTCATCTTGTCGTTCATGCCACCATGCGGCCCGCACTTGACCCCCGCCGGCCACCGGTCCCTCGAATGAAGCCTACTTGTCTTCTCCACACACGGAGGCCTCACCGGCAACGACCTTTCGCGCTTGTTCTTCACCCGCACCAACACGAGTCAAACCGCAACCTCGCACCCGCAATACTTAGCCAAGAATCAGTCCACACAACGTTGTCAATCACTCATCACACAAAGAAGCGACCATCCACCGGTCCTCGAACCACACATGGTCCTCAATCTCCCCCTTGATGAGTGCATTGACAACACACTCACATGAAGTAACATAAGAGAAAAGGAAAAGAAAAGAAACAAATAAAAAGAAACCCCAACAAGCAATCGAAAGCCAAAGAAAGGCAAAGAGCAAGATCACTTGAAGAAGACAAGTCTCGGACCCCTTAGGCAAGGGCAACGGCTCGACACATCCGAGACAAAACGCAGCTCAAGCAAAGAGCGCAAACCACCAAAGCAAAACTCGAACACCACAAAGAGCTCCCCCTGCACAAATGCAAGCTCCCCCCGAGCCACAAGACACTCCCCCCGAACACATGCATCAATGCAACTCGGGAATGCAACAAAGAGCAAAAACTTGCTCACACCGCCTGGGCGGTTAGACCGCCCGCCCGGGCGGTTAGACCGCCCGCGCCCGACTTGACCGCCGGGGGCGGTTAGACCGCCCAAAGAAACCGGCCCTGCACCAAACTGCTCAAAAAAAAAACCCGAAACAATTGGAACACCTTCCAAACACTCCCAGGTGCCCAAAACATGCATAAACTTCTCCCCCTTGTTGACAATGCATGAATCAAGGCAAAATGCGAAAACTTGCAACATATAGCTTCTCGAATATACAAAATTCATCACAAGGGGCTACATAAGTCCAAATGAGCAAGTTAGATACTCGACAGGTTCGTAAGGACCTTAACTACGTGATCACCAAGTTTCACAACCATTGGACAATGCTAAAAAGGATTTGAGTAATTTTGCGGAAAGTTACTCTCTCACAAGCAAATACCTAAACATGATCAAAACATATCAAAATGGCAAAGCCACTCAAACTTCATGCTAGGATAGCCATTCTAATCATAAGACCATCATAAACACCCAAAAGCACCTCATGTCATGTCAAAGCCACCGAGCCATGTGCCTACTTCTATTTATGAGACTTCTCATTGGTAGGCATCATGCAACGGTTTAGCACCCAAAGCAAATTAATTTCAGCACATATGACATGGGAACATATTTTCCAAGCATTTTTCATTTCATTTTCAGATTTGTAAATGGTACATGAAATGTCTTTGCGACAAAAAGGAACTTATGCCCCTCCACAAGATTAAGCAAGAGGGCTAAACATTCATGATGGCAAGTGAGCCTTTGGCTCCATACGATCAATAAACTAGCTATCCAACCACAAAGTAAGCATAGCAAAGCCACTAAAAACATGTCAAGATCATATATAGGCAATTACACATGAGAGAGCATGTATGTGACTTTTTTCAAACATTAGCCATCAACCATGGATCATTCATCAAGATCATCAAGAGCTAAGTCAAACTAACCGTAGCATATCAAACAAGCTCACAAGAACATATATAGCAACCCATGGTAAACATTGTATATAGGAGAAGCTTTTCCTATCCGATGCATATGATACAAAATGCATGCAATCTAAGATACAAGGATGCCTATACATCATGTTACACATGCCATGCCAAATGCAAGAAATGCACAAAGGAAAGCTATACATATGCTACAAACCGGCTCCTCGAGGGGAGGCAAAACGGGCTCGACACCACCGCAAAAGAAAGCCCCCCACACACCCAACTCAAGAGATTAAACATACACCAAGTTCCCCCCGCAAACGAGTGAAAGTTGCTTGATCTAGGGGTTTGGTGAAAATATCGGCTAGTTGGTCATGTGTGGGTACATGGATCAAAGCTATCTTCCCTTTCTCTACGTTGTCTCTCAGGAAATGATACCTCACTTCTATGTGTTTGGTTTTGGAATGGAGCACTGGGTTTTTTGCAACGCTTATGGCACCGGTGCTATCACATTGAAGTGGGACATGGGTATACTCCTCACCAAAGTCACTCATGGTGTAGGTGATCCAAAGGAGCCGAGAGCAACAACTAGCGAGCGGCAACATACTCGGCCTCGGTCGTGGATTGAGCAACACTCGACCGCTTACGAGAAGACCAAGACACCAACGAAGAACCCAAAAGCGGCAAGTCCCGAAGTGGACTTCCTATCCAACCGACACCCGGCAAAATCCGCGTCCGAAAAGCCATGAAGCGCCAAAGAAGAGGACGCGGAGTACCAAAGGCCGAAGTCGGGAGTGTGACGCAAGTACCGAAAATTCGCTTCACCGCTTGCCGATGCGAAGTCCTCGGAGACGCTTGAAAACGAGCGCACGGACACACCGAGAACCGTATGTCCGGCCTCGTCGCCGTCAAGTAGAGGAGTGACCCGATCATGCTTCGGTACTCCTTCTGGTCCACATGTTCACCTTCCTCGTCCGCATCAAGAGCCGTAGTCGTACTCATCGGGGTCGTCATAGCCTTGGAGTCCTCCATCTTGAACTTTCTCACAATGTCCTTGGTGTACTTAGCCCGGTGCACAAATGTTCCTTCCTTTGATTGCTTGATTTGTAGCCCGAGGAAGAACCGCAACTCACCCATCATGCTCATCTCGAACTCCCTGCTCATATCATCCGCAAACCTCACAACAAGAGAGTTAGACGAGCCACCAAAGACAATATCATCCACGTACACCGCACAATCGGGATATCTCTCGCCCCCGCCTCGCAAAAACAAGGTCCGATCGACCTTCCCCATCTCAAAACCTCTCTCAAACAAGAACCCCCTCAACCTCGCCATACCAAGCTCTAGGCGCCCGCTTCAACCCATACGAGCGCCTTCCTCAACTTGTACACCCGGTGGGGGTACTTCTCATTCTCAAACCCCGGAGGTCGTCTCACATACACTTCTTCCTCCAACACTCCATTCGAAAAGCACTCTTCACATCCATTTGGTGCAACTTGAACCCTTTAGCCACGAGAAAAGGCTAGAAGGATCCTAATCGCCTCCAAACGGGCTACGGGAGCAAAGGTCTCCTCGTAGTCGATCCCCTCCTTCGATCGAACCCCCGAGCAACAAGTCTCGACTTGTTCCTCACAACCTCACCCTTCTCTCCCTCTTTGTTTTTCCACACCCACTTTGTACCAATCGGCTTACACCCCGGGGGAGGGTCAACCAACTCCCACACCCGATTCCTCTCAAAGTTCTCCAACTCCTCATGCATCGAGTTAACCCAATTGTGATCGATAGTGCGTGTCCAATGTCTTTGGGCTCAAAAGAAGCAACAAATGCAGCATGAGCAAAATGGGAATTGTTTCGAACCCTCGACCGTGTAGTGCGTTCATTCATGTCGCCGATGATCCTCGAAGCTGGGTGATCCACTTGAACTCGCCGGGGAGGTTCTCGCCTCGAAGCTACCTCCCCCTCAACATCATCTTCTCCTCGTTCTTGATTTGTCGTCGTAGGTGTAGCAGAGGGTCCATCCATCATCGTAGTCGAAGTAGTGGGTACATGTCCAGCCGGGGGCACTGCACCGCCATCTTCATCATCACCATGTTCATGCTCCTCCTCCTGAAAGATCTCCTCGCCAAGCTCATCATCACCGCACACTCAAAGACAAGCCGACTACGTGGCTCGTCTCGTCGAAGGTTACCTCGCAAGTCTCCACGATTTGGTTAGTTTCAAGATTGAGCACACGATATGCTCTAGAATGAGATGCATAACCAAAGAAAATGCCATCGACAGACCTAGCCTCAAACTTATCCAACTTCCTGCCTTTCTTGAGAATGAAACACTTGCAACCAAAGACATGGAAGTGACTCACTTTGGGTGTGCGACCATGCATCAACTCATAGCATGTCTTCTTCTTGTGCACTCTGAGGTATATTCTGTTCGAAACATAGCACGCGGTATTCACCGCCTCAGCCCAATACCTCCTCGGAGTCCTATGCTCATCAAGCATCGTCCGAGCCATCTCGCACAAGGTCCTGTTCTTCCTTTCCACAACACCATTCTGGGGAGGCGTATATGGACTCGAAAACTGGTGCTCAAGACCCAAGTCATGACAAAAGGTTTCAAAACGAGAGTTCCTGAATTCCGAGCCATTATCACTGCGGATAGCTCGTATGGCATCTCCGTGCCTCTCGTTCCTCAACCTCAAGACTAGATCTCGAACAAAACCAAACGTCTCCCCCTTCTCCTCAAGAAAGAACACCCACGCATACCGAGAAAAGTCGTCCACCACAACAAGGACATACCACTTCCCACCCGCCGGATCGCACACGAGCTGGGCCAACAAGGTCCATATGGAGCAGCTCGCATGGACGCTCAGTCATCACATCGGTGAGAGGCGGGTGAGAAGAGGCTACCATCTTAGCATGCCTACACGGAGCACACACCAACTCTTTCTCAAGCCTCAAACGTGGCAATCCTCGGACCAAATTGAGTTTACTCAAGCGAGATAGAAGGTCAAAGCTCAAGTGACCCAACTTCCTATGCCACCTCCACAACTCACTCGAAGAACCAGCCAAGATGCAACGCTGAACACCCGAAGACTGAGAAAAATCAGCACGAAACACCTGACCCTCGGGAACGACCATACAAACAAGGTCCCCTCGAGAGTCCACAATCCGAGAACCACCTGGCCGAAACAACACCTCAAAACCCTCATCCAACAACCGAGACACGAAAGCAAATTGTACCCCGGCGATTGAACAAGAGCAACACGCCTCGAGTGATCTTGTCACTCACTTTTATCTCACCTTCGAAAGCACACGCCCACGCCCATTGTCCCCAAAGGTGATGTACCTCTTCGTCACCACGGGACGAGACTTGAGAACCACTCCCTGTCTCCGGTCATATGCCTCGAACAACCGGAGTCAATCAACCAAATGTTCTTCAAGTCTCCCACCCGAAATTCAAAAACAAGCACGTGAGCGAACAAACGACTCGAAGATCGGGGTTAGTACCAAAGGAGGAAAACCAGTGCCGAGCCATTTGCTCGAAAGTGGGGTTAGCACCAACCAAAGCATCTCTCCTACCAAAGCTACCTCCACGAACACCACCTCGGTAACCACTCCGAGGAAACCACCCCTCCTTCGCTCGGAGGAGGACCAAAACCACGGAAGACAACCCGTGGAGCGTCCCTCCTCTCCTTCTCAAAGCTACGACTCCTCCCATCCCCGTAGTGACCTCGAGGGGGAGAATGCCTAGCAAGGCGATCACCGCCGTCTTTCCGGACCAACCACCGGGTAACTCCACCTCCGGACACCGAAACCTCTCGACTCACCACCTCGAAAACCACTCCGCCCAGAATTCTGGGGGGGGGGCCGGTTAAACCGCCTAGCCAGGCCGGTCTAACCGCCCCCCCTCGGGCGGGGCCGGCCCGACCGCCTAGCCAGGCCGGTCTGACCGCCCCCTCCCGCGCGCCTCCTCGGCCGCGGGAACTCGCATCTCCCCATGCCGGAACACTTCTCACCACAGCCTTACCCCTGGGTAGTGGCATACGAGGCTTAGGTACACCATGGGAAGGGTTGTACCTATCCTTGTTCGCCCACTCCTTTGCCATCCTCTCTTCCCGCTTCCTCTTGAAGCAAAACTCATCCTTGTGACCCTCCTTCCCACAATGGCCACAACGGAACCTCACAAGCTTAGGTTTTGGCTTGGATTGGGGTCGCTCGCTAGGTTTCTCTCCACTCAACTCCTCCACCGGTTTCTCCTCACTTGTCTTCTCTCTCACTTTCCCAAAGAACACTTTCCCCGAAGTGCTCACAAACTTGATGGGCTTTTGGAGATCATTTGTGGGTGTAGGAAATATAGGTGGAGGCTGGGGTTGTGTCTAATCGGTTCCTAAGATGGTTGGGTTTTGGAGGGAAATCATTTTTGTGGTGGGTTTTCGGTGGCTCGGGATATTCTCTCCACTTCCTTCACCCACCTTGTTTGCCCCAAGCCCCTCACCGTCTTGCCTCTTAAAGGCCTCGATCATCATCCTCAAGCGAGGCTCATGACCGGACAACCAACCCATCAACTTCCTCAAGTCATCATTCTCATCCTGCAAGCGATCAACATAATGTGCAAGCTCCAAATTTTTCAATGCATGCATTTCACAAGTAGAGCAGGATGTAGGCATGGGTTCCTTTAATTTAGCCTCGAGCGAACTAGTGTAAGCATGCAACTCATCAATCTTAGCATGCAAAACGGGGCAAGAAGTGCAAGCACCTAGCAAAGCGAGGTCTAGACTTAAGCTCGGCCACTTCAACCCTAAGCACATCTAGTTCCTCACACTTGGAGGCATGCTTCTCCTTAAACAAAGCAAGATCGGCAAGGAATATGGAGCAATCAAGACAATCATTTTCATCGGCAACAACGGGGCTAGCCTTAAGCGAATCAATCTCAAGCTTGCTATCAAGCACCTGTGTCTCTAGCTCGCCCACTCTAGTCCTAGCATCCTCGAGTGAAGCCCTAAGCTCTTTCCTCATTTTCTTGGCCTCTCTAAGCATATCATCACGGTTATCAAGCAAAGAGCCAAGCCTCTCATTCTCCCCGGCGCAAAAGGGAAGCTCATCACGCACCTCGTCGTCGGACTCGCAGTCCGAGTCGCTCCGTGTGCTCTTCTTGCCGCCGGAGCTCGCCGCCATGGTGCGAAGCCGTCTCTCGTGAAGCGGCTCGCCCGCTCGGGTTCTTGGACGACCTCTTGTTCTTGCGGCGATCTCCCTCGTCGTCGGCCGCGCTGCTCGAGCTCGAGGTGGAGTACGCGGAACTGGAGTCGACGTCGCTCGCTCCAACCATCGCTCGGGCCTTGCCTCGGCCCTCCTTCTTCCTCGATCGTCGCTCGTCCTTGTACTTGTTCTTGTGCTTGCTCTTGTGATCGCGCCTCGAACGGTACTTGTCGTCGTTCTTCCTCGGCTTGTGCTTGTAGCTGTCCTTGCTCTCGGCCTTCTCCGGGCAGTCGGCGACGAAGTGTCCCGGCTTGCCGCACTGGAAGCATGTCCTCGTGTTCCTCCTCATGTTCACGCGGTTCTCGTGCGGCCTCTCGAACCGCCTCGTCAACGGCGCCGGCTCGTCCTCTCCAAGGTCATCAAACTCCTCATCCGGCATAGACATCAAGGAGGAAAACGAGAACATCCCGGTGGATGGGTTAGAGTTAGTCTTTCCTTTGGAACCACCAACGAGGGCAAGACTATGGGAGTCGGTCGGTCCCTCGAGCTTGGCGGTCATGCCCCTATCCACCTCGGCCCGACTTGAGCTTCGAGAACAAACTCGTTCACCGTCGAGTGTCGTACCTCTCCGACTCGACTATGGCCTCGAACTTTCCGCCCCATATCGTACGATCCAAAGAGTGTAAGAGCTTGACCGCTCTATCATGATCATCGTACGGGAGCACGTCCACATTGGCCCTCATGTTGTTCACAACCACCGTGAACCTCTGGAACAAGGCATCGATGGACTCACCGGGGAGATGAGTGAAGTTCTCGTACTCTCTCCGGTAGGTCGCATACAACCGTGCCCTCGAACACGGGCGTTCCCAACATGAGCCTCCTTCAACACCGCCCAAATCCTACAAGCCAAGTGCTCGGTGTGCACCCGATCGAACTCGGGGCCGACACAAAGCACGAAACAAGTAGTCGACCGCCTTGTTGTTGGCGTCGAATCCGTCCCTCGACCCCGGAGCAAGGAAATCCATCGGCCGGACATATCCTGTGTCCACCGTGACATCCCACGTAGTCCGACCCTTTCCGCGGAGGAACGCACCCATCCGCTTGCTCCACATCCGGTAGTTCTTTCCATCGAAGTGTGGAGGACCCGAACCCCATTCCCGGTACGCCATCCTTGGATCTTAGAGCGGTTAGAGTCAACAAAGACCCGAACCGGCTCTGATACCACTTGAAGGACCGATAAGGCGACCAGAGAGGGGGGAGTGAATGGGAGCCGATAAAAATTCTTCTCGAGGGAGATTGAAACTCCGACAAGACGAACTAGCTCGGTCGAACCCCCGAAATCACACGCTCCGCACTTTCACCTCCCGTTTGCCAAAACCACGTAGCCACTGGAGTGCTACTGGTCCTAGGAACAAACTCTACCAAAGAACCACAACACACACGCAAAGACCGACAGGCGGAAACAACTCGAAAGCCGGCTAACCGAGGGGGCGGTTAGACCGGGTATAGGGGGCGGTTAGACCGCCTCCACCCGGCAACCAAGAAATCCTCCGAAACGCCTCTTCCGAGCACCAAAACACACCACGGTTTCACCAACGAGAGATCTCTCGGTCAAGGCCATGCTAGCTACCGGAAAATCTTGGCGAAAACCAAACCTTCACCCAAAGGCCTAGGGCCGGTTAGACCGGCTACCGGGGCGGTCTAACCTCCCGTACCCAAAGAACGAACTCCAATCAAGAACACCTAGCAACCGCGCGAGAACGGCTCCAAATTTCACCCCGGACACTCCTCTCGATCAAGGCGAACGAACTCACAAAGGAAAATCCCGGCGTAACAAAACTTTGACCCGAAACACCCGGGCGGTTAGACCGCCCCCCGCAGGCGGTTAGACCGCCCCTTCCGAACAGGAACCCGCGGGTCAAACCTCAACTTCCTTGCGCTCAATCTCCCGAATCACTCCACGGATTGCAGCCAAACTTCGGGGATAGCCGGGTTACCTCCCGGGCAACCTCTACCTCAAAGGAATCGACTCGAAACGCTCACAATCAAGAGGAATCGAAGAAATCTCTTCTCTAGGTCAAGAACTCGCCCAACTCGAAAAACCACCAAATCGAGTCCGATTCAAAGGGGATTTGGGGGCAAAGTCACCACCAAAGAGGCACAAGAACCTCATACGTGACACCCACCAAAAACCCCAAGAAATCGTTCTCAAAACACCGCCAAAAAGAGCTCCGAAAATCAACATCAAAGAGACGGGAAAACAACCATCAAGAACCACGCCGAACCTTCTATACATGCCATGAATGGTTCGTACAAGGTCTAGTTTGCCACCCAAACATCCATCCCTCTCTCTAGATCTCACATGAAGCTCTCAAACTAGCCTTCTAAAAAACCTAGGGAAAATAGAGAACGAAAATGGAAAAACGAAATGAGCTAGGGGTCCAAGAGTTGGCTGCCAACCTCTCACCTCTTGGGTTATATAGGCGGCAACCGAATGTCTAAAATGCCCTTCACTAAAAACTAGGGATACATGCCCCTCAAGGGCGGATTTGGAATTCTTGATGTCTTCACCATCGGACGGATGCCCGGCGACCGCACCCTGCGTAGCCTCGACGCACGCCTTGCGATCCCGACGCGTGTCCTCCGCTTCGAAGCTTCTCGACGCCGGCGGCCGGGCGGTCGACCGCCCCCCCGGGCGGTTAGGACCGGCCCGGTGGATCCGACCGGCCCCGGGCGGTCCGACCGCCCCTCCCGGGCGGTTGAACCGGCCCGGGTGGCCGCACCTCCTCGTCGAGTCTTCGGCCTCGGTTTTGTGGCTCAACCGAGTAACCCGGTGGTTTTCTCGGTGAACCACCGCAAACCCCGCGAACTCGGTGTAGCCTCCGCCAATCTCCACTCATGACTCGGCTCCCACGTAGTCCCGGCTCGACCTTGGTTTTGAGGCTCTACCAAGAAACCGTCCACGACTTCATCTTCTCGTTCATGCCACCATGCGGCCCGCACTTGACCCCCGCCGGCCACCGGGTCCCTCGAATGAAGCCTACTTGTCTTCTCCACACCGGAGGCCTCACCGGCAACGACCTTTCGCGCTTGTTCTTCACCTGCACCAACACGAGTCAAACCGCAACCTGCACCTGCAATACTTAGCCAAGAATCAGTCCACACAACGTTGTCAATCACTCATCACACAAAGAAGCGACCATCCACCGGTCCTCGAACCACACATGGTCCTCAGCAGCGCATGCGTCACCGAAGCCGGCTAAGACACTGCCGATGCCGGTTGAAACATGTGTCACGCCCTCTGACCAGTTCTCGCGGTTAACCCCTGCAGGAGCACCCACACTCCTGCAGGGCTTCGGGGGCTAGACCCGCGGGTCCGCTGACGCGGCCCCACGGAAAGCATTAGCAAAACAAGGAGGGAAGAACGTCCTATCAGTAGGTTCCAGCATCTGCGGGAGCCTCAATGGCAAACCCGCAGATGCTCGGGGGCTACTATCGGGGACAGCCCTAGGGGTCCCCTTAAACAACGGGGAAATCCTCACTTAAAACCCGCAACAAAGCCAAAACACAATTTGCCTAACCATGCAGGAAACAGCCCACGCCGCAGGGACCCCGACGGCCCATCAAGGCGGCCCTCTTAGAGATCCCCTCGAGCAGGCTCCGCCTCGCTCGAGGATGCGCGCCCCCCTCGGGCGGGCTCCGCCCCGTTCGAGGGGTAGCACTTCCCTCGAGTGGGCTCCGCCTCGCTCGAGGGCTCACTCCCCTCGAGCAGGTTCCGCCTCGCTCGAGGGTACGTCCCGCCCTCGACCGGGGTCCGCCACGCTCGAGGGCGCCCCTCACGCATGCGCCGGCCCCCGTACACGGGCATTTAACGCCCTGACACCGGCGCGACGGCGCCATCATGCGCCGGGGCTCGCGCCCCGGTGCCGCCGCACCAACTCCCCAGGGAGGAGCCCATCCCCATCACTGTGGGGAGGGACTGTGCAGCGCGGCCGGTGTCAGTCCCGTGACGCCGTGCGCCTGCTCCAGTACGGCTAACGCGCCGAGCCCTCGAAGAGGGGCCGGATGCACCCTCGATTCACTTTCTTGTGACCCTACAGGGTTAGGTGGAGGCGCTAGGCCGGTGGAACACCATCCCTGCCACTGTAACAGCGTGGCCGCCGTCCCGCGCGTGCAGGCCCACACCAGGCGCTGTAGCAACAACTCCAGCACTGTGAAGCACGTCGGGAAGGGACGCCGTTCTACCTACTCCTATACTCCGCACGGGCCAACGTCAGCACCTCCCTCGAGCCTATCAGAGGACATCGCCACCATCCACCGCCCTTCAACCCTCGAACCGCCACTGTTCGGGTGCAAGGTAGGCCATGATGGCCAGATCGCCGCGAGGATCGTCCGGACGGCCGCCCACTCTACAGCATAGCACGTCGCACTTCCCCACGTAGCTAGATAGCGCGGCGCGCATGTAATCCACCTCCCCCTTGATCTATAAAAGGGGGGCGAACCCCCCAGCCGCGGGGGGAGACAGATAGATAGCACACAACACACCACGTACTCATTCCCCAATTCTCCCACAATATCTTTAGCCACTCCTCCAGGGACTTGGAGGCCACGCTTCCTCTCCCGCCTTGCTTGTAGCAGCCCCACTACAGGCACCCCCGGTGCTGAGCAATATAGTGCCTTGAGCACACCACTGCTGGACGTACGGCCCCCTCGGCCGGAACCAGGATAAATCCCGTGTCTCTTATTGCTTAGCATCGACCATTGAGGGATAGACCTCGGCACTTTCTACTGGTTAGTGTCGGGACCATATTCCGCACCGACAAACCTTGTTTGCCCCAAGTCCCTCACCATCCTGCCTCTTAAACGCCTCGATCATCATCCTCAACTGAGGCTCATGACCAGACAACCAACCCATCAACTTCCTCAACTCATCATTCTCATTCTGCAAACGATCAACATAATGTGCAAGTTCCAAATTTTTCAAAGCATGCATTTCACAGGTAGAGCATGATGTAGGCATGGGTTCTTTCAACTTAGCCTCAAGAGAACTAATGTAAGCATGCATCTCATCAATCTTAGCATGCAAAATAGGGCAAGAAGTGCAAGCACCTAGCAAAGCAGGTCTAGACTTAAGCTCAGCCACTTCAACCCTAAGCACATCTAGTTCCTCACACTTGGAGGCATGCTTCTCCTTAAACAAAGCAAGATCAGCAAGAAAGATGGAGCAATAATCACAATCAACCTCATCCGAAACAACAGGGCTGGCCTTAAGGGAATCAATCTCAAGCTTGCTATCAAGCACCTGTGTCTCTAGCTCAGCCACTCTAGTCCTAGCATCCTCGAGTGAAGCCCTAAGCTCTTTTCTCATTTTCTTGGCCTCTCTAAGCATGTCATCACGGTTATCAAGCAAAGTGCCAAGCCTCTCATTCTCCTGGCGCAAGAAGGGAAGTTCATCACGCACCTCGTCGTCGGAATCGGTTTCCGAGTCGCTCTGTGTGCTCTTCTTGCTGCCGGAGCTCAGCGCCATGGTGCAGAAGCCGTCTCTCGCGAAGCAGCTCAGCCCGCTCAGGTTCTTGGATGACTTCTTGTTCTTGCGACGATCACCTTCATCTTCACTGTTGCTCGAGCTCGAGGTGGTGTACGCGGAACTGTAGTCGACGTCGCTCGCTCCGACCATCGCTCGGGCCTTGCCTCGACTCTCCTTCTTCCTCGATCGTCGCTCATCCTTGTACTTGTTCTTGTGATTGCTCTTGTGGTCGCGCCTCGACCGGTATTTGCCATCTTTCCTCGGCTTGTACTTGTAGCCGTCCTTGTTCTCGACCTTCTCCGGGCAGTCGGCGACGAAGTGTCCTGGCTTGCCGCACTGGAAGCATGTCCTCGTGTTCATCCTCATGTTCACCCGGTTCTCGTGCAGCCTCTCGAACTGCCTCGTCAGGAGCGCCAGCTCGTCCTCTCCAAGCACATCGAACTCCTCATCTGGCATAGACATCAAAGAGGACAAAGAGAACATCCTTGTGGATGGGTTAACGTTAGCCTTTCCTTTTGAACCACCAACGAGGGTGAGACTATGGGAGTCAGCCGGACCCTCGAGCTTGGCAGTCATGCCCCTATCCACCTCAGCCGACTTGAGCTTCGAGAACAGCTCATTCACCGTCAGAGTGTCATATTTCTCTGACTCCACAATGGCCTTGAACTTTCCACCCCAAATCGTACGATCCAAAGAGTGTAAGAGCTTGACTGCTCTATCATGATCATCGTACGGGAGCACGTCCACATTGGCCCTCATGTTGTTCACAACCACCGTGAACCTCTGAAACAAGGCATCGATGGACTCACCGGGGAGATGAGTGAAGTTCTCGTACTCTCTCCGGTTGGTCGCATACATCCGTGCCAGAACCTGGGCATTCCCAACATGAGCCTCCTTCAGCACCGTCCAAATTCTACAAGCCAAGTGCTCGGTGTGCACCCGATCAAACTCGGGCTGACACAAAGCACGAAACAAGTAGTTGACCGCCTTATTGTTGGCGTCGAATCTGTCCCTCGATCCTTCGGCAAGAAAGTTCACCGGCTGGACATAGCCCGTGTACACCGTGACATCCCAAAGGATCTGACCCTTTCCGCGGAGGAACGCACCCATCCGCTTGCTCCACATCTGGTAGTTCTTGCCATCGAAGTGTGGAGGACCCGAACCCCGTTCCTGGTACGCCATCCTTGGGTCTTAGACTGGTTAGAGTCAATAAAGATCCGAACCGGCTCTGATACCACTTGAAGGACCGATACGGCGAACCAGAGAGGGGGGGGGAGTGAATGGGAGCCGATAAAAATTCTTCTCGAAGGAGATGAAAACTCCAACAAGATGAACACGGCTTCCAACACACGTCTCCGACTCACTACCCAAATTGGCCAAGCCCACGCAGCCACTGGAGTGCCACTGGACCTAGGAACCAACACCCAACCTTCCGACCCGAGAACGCAGCGGAACACCAAACCTCGAGTCTACAGACCAACACCGGTCAGACTGGTGAGCACCACCGGTCGGACCGGTCCCTCGCCGGGTGAGAGTTGGCAACTTCCACTAAGTGGCTTCACACCGGTCAGGCCGGTGTAACACACCGGTCAGACCGGTCCAAGCCTGAAAGCCCCCAAATCACCAGACAGGCCAACCGACCACCAAAATGACCCAAACTCGAAGCAGCAGCAACACAAGACAACAACAGACACACCCAGACGTTCACCCAAGAAAAAACCCACCAATGGTTGCAGAGGTCAGACCGGTCAAGAGCACTGGTCAGACCGGTGTAGCCTGGGCAGCTCGAGATGAACAACACCCGCGGGTCAACTCCCCCAAATCCAAACCTTGATCTCCCGAATCGCTCCACGGACTTGAACAAGACTTTGGGGATATTAGGAACACCTCATGAGGAGTCCATAGCCAAGTTTAATCCCACCAAAACTCGTCCAAAAAGGAGGAATCGAAGAAATCCCGCCAAGAACACCACAAACCCTAGAACTCGGAAAACCCCAAGATCGAGCCCCTTTACTCACGGATTTGGGAGGGGAATCACAGCCCAAAGAACCATGAAGGGTTCCCACAAATTTCCCCCATCAAATCCCCAAGAGAAAGGTCCCGAAAACAACCCAAAGAAATCACCAAGAGAGGGCTCCGAAAATCACCACCCAGAACAACCGGGAACAACACATTCAAACCTTGAGAAACCACACCGAATCATCTATACATGCAACAAAGGTTCATACAAGGTCTAGCTTGCCGCCCGATCATCCAACCCTCTCACAAGATCTCACCATGAAGCTCTCAAGCTAGTCCTATGCAAATCCTAAGGAAAATAGGAAGGGAAAATAGGAAAACAAATGAGCTAGGGTTCCAAGAGTTGGCTGCCATCCTCTCACCTCTTGGGTTATATGGAGGCAACCGAATGTCTAAAATACCCTTTCCTAACAACTAGGGATACAAGCCCCTCAAGGGCGGTTTTGGAAGTCTTCATGTCTTCACCATCGGACGGATGCCCGGCAACCGCACCCTGCGTAGCCTTGTCGCAAGCCTTGCGATCCCGACGCGTGTCCTCCGCTTCGAAGCCTCCGGACTACGTCGTCGCACATCGGTCAGACCGGTGCTCCTCACCGGTCAGACCGGTCAGACCCACCGGTCAGACCGGTCCGGGAGCCGCGGCAAAGACCGTCTTCGGTTCTTCGGTCTTGGCTTTGTGGATCAACCAAGGAACCCAATGGTTTTCTGGTGAACCACTGGAAACCCCGCGAACTCGGTGTAGCCTCCGCCAATCTCCACTCATGACTCGGCTCCCACGTAGTCCCGGTTCGACCTTGGTTTTGAGGCTCAACCAAGAAACCGTCCATGACTTCATCTTGCTGTTCATGCCACCATGCGGCCCGCACTTGACCCTGCTGGCCACCGGGTCCCTCGAACGAGGCCTACTTGTCTTCTCCACACCTGGAGGCCTCACCGGCGACGACCTTTCGCGCTTGTTCTTCACCTGCACCAAGACAAGTCAAGCCGCAACCTGCACCTGCAATACTTAGCCAAGAATCAGTCCACACAACGTTGTCAATCACTCATCACACAAGGAAGCGACCATCCACCGGTCCTCGAACCACACATGGTCCTCGATCTTGTACATCCTTATGGTATGTCTTTGAGTCTTCCTCTCCTTTTGGTCTAACACTCTCATCGGATGCTCGATGAGCAAGAAATCCGGCTCAATCTAAGCATGTTCTTTCGTGATTACCTCGATCTCAGGCACAGGCACGCCTTTCTTCAATTGGGTCATATGGAACACATTGTGGACTGTGGAGAACCGCTCAGGAAGTCTGATGCAATAAGCCACCGACTCACATACTTCAATGATTTCATAAGGTCTAATATAGTGTGGATCTAACTTTCCTTTAACACCAAACCTTTGCACACCTTGGTTGGTGAAACCTTTACATATACATAATTACCAACTTCATATTGTCGGGGTGTTGTCCCTCTATCGTGATAGCTCTTTGTCTCATCTGAGCTAACTTCAAATTCTCTCATATCACTTGCACCTTCTCTTCAGTTTGAAGTCCGGACCAAAGAGTGTCCTTTTTCCGGCTTCTGATCAGTTCAAAGGGGTATGACATCTCCGTCCATAAAGAGTGTCAAACGGTGCCATCTTCAAACTAGCTTGGTAACTATTGTTATACGAGAACTCTGCCAAGGATAAACACTTTTCCCAACTCTTATCAAAATGCAGGATGCTTGCCCGTAGCATATCTTCCACAATTTGATTTACCCTTTTTGTCTAACCATCGGTCTGTGGGTGATAGCTAGAACTACGAATCAATTTGGTTCCTAAACATTCATGTAATTGCTCCCAGAAAGGAGCCACAAATTGAGTTCATCAAACTTTTTCTTTTTGCATCTACTAACTTTTGATCATACTCAAAATCAATCTAATCTAGTTTGTCTAACCCTTGTTTTCTTAGATTTGTTTTTACTTTTTTGTTTTTGTATATTTTGTTTATCGTTAACCCTTACAGGAGATGGATGGCTACCTCTGCAACAAACCCGATAATTTTTTGGATGACCCAGAAAAACTTTACAGGCTAAGGAGACGCGAAGCACAACAACCTAAAAAGCTGTATTTTGTAGATTCATAGTCGGAAGACGAAGGATCGTCGGAATCTCCGAAGAATTTACCACCTCAAAGTGCTCGGGAGAATCGACTTCCACCGATGGGAGATCAACCGCAAGAACACAAGATCGGGGAGCTATGCACCCCGGACATCATCGACCTACCAATCTTGAACCTCACGGAGATCGGAAGGCCATTCGAGATCAAGACCTCAAAAATCCACATGGTGCAACATTCACCCTTCACTGGTAAAGAAGATTCGAACCTTCACCTCCAAGCGTTCATTCAACTATGTCAAACCTTCAACATGGACGGGACGACTCAAGATCAAATGAGGGCAAGGCTCTTTCTGTTCTCGCTACTCAGGATGGCTTTACAATGGTTCCACTCTCAACCGGCGGAGACGGTGCAAAATTGGAATGCCTTGATGAGGGCCTTCATGAAGGAATATTACTCGTCGGGTAAAACTCAAAGCTTGTGTAATAAGTTTGCAACTTTTCTCAATATCCTACAGAAACTATCTCGGAGGCATTCGAGTGCTTCAATGAGTACACTCATGCTGTTCCACATCACAAGTTCCCGAAGGAGGACCTCGTGCAAAAGTTCTGCCAAGGACTCACCATGGCGTCAAGGACGATCATCGATGCATCGGCGGGAGGATCTATCATCGAGCTTACGCCGACCGAAGCTTTCACTCTATTCGAGAAGGTCGTGAACAATGACACGTGGGCGTCATCCGGACACTTACTTCTGGTTCAACCCACGAGGAACGTCAAAGGAGTCTTGCAAGTGGAGAAGGAAGACATACTCAAGGGCAAGATCGATTCACTCATGCGGAGGTTGGAGAAGATGGAGATAGAAAAGAAAGAGGCTCAAGACTTAAAGGGTGCCGAAGCAAGATCCACTTGTGAAGAATGCGAAGAATATGGCCATGTCCACAAGGATTGTCCGGAGGAAGCCAAGGTGCTCGAATACATGAGGAAGGGAGATTTGCCGAACTGAAGGACCGAAACGGTGAACCAGAGAGGGGGGAAGTGAATGAGAGCCGATAAAAATTCTATTCAAGAATTCGGCCTATGAACCCGATTTCACTCGTGCACCTCCGCAAGCTTCTCTTGCCAAGTCCACACAGCCACTGAAATGCTACTAGACCTAGGAGCAAGACCCAACCAACAACCACAGCACACTCGCAGCGGAAACACACACGACATGACTGCTGGCAGCCCAAACCGGTCAAGCCGGTTTCTGAAACCAGTTAGACCGCTTCTGTTGGACTTAGCCTCATGCAGGCAGGGGAAACCGGTCAGACCGGTTTGGCAAACCGGTCAGACCGACTTTGTCCAGAAACTCCCCCAAGACCCAAAACACATCAAGAGCCTTTCCACATCTTAACAAAAGAAGCCATAGCGCAATAGAAAGTTCCTTGCTCAAAAACCCTTCTCGACAGCCCACAGGGCGAAACCGGTCAGACCGGTTTGGGAAACCGGTCAGGCCGGTTTTGGCCTAGACAGTCGGGAAGAACACAGCCCGCGGGAAAACTCAAACCTTCCACCAATCAATCTCCCGATTCATTCCACTGATCAAAATGAGACTTTGGGGATAGATGGGGTACCTCGTGGGCTACCCTTGGCTAGAAGCTCGGTCCCCAAAACCCACTCAATCAAGAGGAATCGAAAGTCAACCCTCAAGAACACCTCCAAGCCTAGAACTCCGAAAACTCCAAAATCGAGCCCCTTAACTCACGGATTTGGAAGGGAAATCAAAGGCAAAAGAACCACAAAGGGTTCACACGAAATTTCCCCATCAAATCACCAAGAGCAAAGTCCCAAAAACACACCGAGAAAACCACCAAGAGAGGGCTCCGAAAATCACCACCATGAACAACTGGGAACAACACTACAAAGCCTTGAGGAACCACGCCGAATCATCTATACATACCAAGGAGGTTCATACAAGGTCTAGCTTGCCGCCCAATCATCCATCCCTCTCACAAGATCTCACCATGAAGCTCTCAAGCTAGTCCTATGGAAATCCTAAGAAAATAGGAAGAGAAAATTGAAAAACAAATGAGCTAGGTTTCCAAGAGTTGGCTGCCATCCTCTCACCTCTTGGGTTATATGGAGGCAAGCCTAAAGTCCAAAATGCCCCTAAGGCCTAAACTAAGATATACGCCCACCAAGGGCACTTTGGGAATTTGTCTTCGTAGGACCATCAGACGGATGCCCGACGACCGCAATTTGCGTAGCCTTGACGCGAGCCTTGCGATCCTGACGCGTGTCCTCCGCTTCTAAGCTTCCGGCGCCCTGCAACCCCAAACCAGTCAGGCCGGTTTCGGCCAGACAACCACACGCGGTCTTCGGCCTCGGCTTTGTGGCTCAGCTGAGTAACCCGGTGATTTTCTGGTGAACCACCGCAATCCCCGCGAACTTGATGTAGCCTCCGCCAATCACCACTCATGACTTGGCTCCCACGAAGTCCCGGCTCGACCTTGGTTTTGTGGCTCAACCAAGAAACCGTCCACTGACTTCATCTTGCTGTTCTTGCCACCGTGCGGCCCGTACTTGACCCCGCTGGCCACCGGGTCCCTCGAACGAAGCCTACTTGTCTTCTGCACACCTGGAGGCCTCACCGACAACGACCTTTCGCTCTTGTTCTTCACCTGGACCAACACGAGTCAAGCCGCAACCTGCACCTGCAATACTTAGCCAAGAATTAGTCCACACAACGTTGTCAATCACTCATCACACCAAGAAGCGACCATCCACTGGTCCTCGAACCACACATGGTCCTCAATCTCCCCCTTGATGAGTGCATTGACAACACACACATTTGGTAATCAGAGAAATGGAAAAAATGAAAGAAACAAATAAAAAGAAGAAACTCCAACAAGCGATCGAAAGCCGAGAAAAGGCAAAGAGCAAGATCAGTTGAAGAAGACAAGTCTCGGACCCCTTAGGCAAGGGCAACGGCTCAACACATCCAAGACAAAACCATGCTCAAGCAAAGAGCACAAACCACCAAAGAATACAAGAGCTCCCCCTGCACATATGCATGCTCCCCCTGAACAAGTGCCAAACCCGGGCACAAACCGATCAGGCCGGTTCCCAAAACCGGTTAGACCGGTTCCACCAAAACCGGTCTGACTGGTACCCAAAACTAGTCAGGCTGATTTCGTACAGCAGACCACACCCTCCAAAAGCCAGAAATGCAAAAGAAATGCACAAGCTCCCCCTTGACTCTTGGGATAGGTTCCAGGGATACAATGCAACTTTTCTCCACCTTTCTTTTCCCCCTTGTTGCCAATGCATGAATCAAGGCTCAAATTTGAAAATATGCAACCTAGAGCTTCTCAAGTATACAAAATTCATCACAAGATGCTACACATGTCCAAATGAGCAAGTTAGATACTCTACAGCTCCGTAATGACATTAACTTCATGACTACCAAGTTTCACAACCATTGGACGAAGCTAAGATAGAGTTGAGTAATTTTGCGAAAAGTTACCCTCTCATGAGCAAAGTCCTAAACATGAGCAAAACATGTCAAAATGGCAAAGCCACACAAACTTCATGCTAGGACAACCATTCTAATCATAAGACCATCACAAACACCCACAAGCACCTCATGTCATGTCAAAGCCACCGAGCCATGTGCCTACTTCTATGTATGAGACTTCTCATTGGTAGGCATCATGCAACAGTTTAGCACCCGAAGCAAATTAAATTTAGCACATATGACATGGGAGCACATTTTAAAGCATTTTACATTTCATTTTCAGATTCAAATTTAGTACATGAAATATCTTTGCGACAAAAAGAAACTTATGCCCCTCCACAAGATAAAGCAAGAGGGCTAAATATTCATGATGGCAAATGAGCCTTTGGCCCCCTATGATCAATAAACTAGATATCCCACCACAAATTAAGCATAACCAAGCCACTAAAACATATCAAGATCATATAAAGGCATTTACACATGAGAGAGCATATATGTGACATTTTTCAAAAACATAGCCATCAACCATGGATATAAATCAAGATCATCAAGAGCTAAGCCAAACTAACCATAGCATACCAAACTAGCTCACACGATCATATATAGCACATCATGGTAAACAATGTATATGAGAGAAGCTTTTCCTTCAAAATGCATATGATACAAAATGCATGCAATCTAAGATACAAGAATGCCCATACATCATGTTACATATGCCATGCCAAATGCAAGAAATGCACAAAGGAAAGCTATACATCTGCTACAAAGGAGCTCCCACACACCCAACTCAAGAAATAAAACACACACCAAGCTCCCCCCGCAAACGAGTGAAAGTTGCTTGATCTAGGGGTTTGGTGAAAATATCGCTAGTTGGTCATGTGTGGGTACATGGATCAAGGCTATCTTCCCTTTCTCAACATTGTCTCTCAAAAAATGGTACATCACTTCTATGTGCTTGGTTTTAGCATGGAGTACTGGGTTTTTTGCAACGCCTATGGCACTGGTGCTGTCACATTGAAGTGGGACATGGGTATACTCCTCACCAAAGTCACTCATGGTGTATGTGATCCAAAGGAGCTGAGAGCAACAACTAGCAGCGGCAATGTACTCTGCCTCGGTAGTGGATTGAGCAACACTCGACTGTTTGCGGGAAGACCAAGACACCAAAGAAGATCCCGAAAACAGGCAAGTCCCAGAAGTGGACTTCCTATCCAACCGACACCTGGCAAAATCCGCATCCGAAAAACCATGAAGAGCCAAAGAGGAGGACACGGAGTACCAAAGGCCAAAGTCGGGGGTGTGATGCAAGTACCTAAAAATTCGCTTCACCGCTTGCCGATGCGAAGTCCTCGGAGACGCTTGAAAATGAGCGCACAGACATACCAAGAATTAGATGTCCGGCCTCGTCGCCGTCAAGTAGAGGAGTGACCCGATCATGCTCTGGTACTCCTTCTGGTTCACGTGTTCACCTTCCTCGTCCGCATCAAGAGCTGTAGTAGTAGTCATCGGCGTCGTCATAGCCTTGGAGTCCTCCATCTTGAACTTCCGCACAATGTCCTTGGTGTACTTAGCTTGGTGCACAAATGTTCCTTCCTTTGATTGCTTGATTTAGCCCGAGGAAGAACTGCAACTCGCCCATCATGCTCATCTCAAATTCCCTGCACATATCCTCTGCAAACCTTGCAACAAGAGAGTTAGACGAGCCACAAAAGAAAATATCATTCATGTACACCTGCACAATCAGGATATCTCTGCCCTGCCTAAGAAGAAACAAGGTCTGATCGACCTTCCCCATCTCAAAATCTCTCTCGAACAAGAACCCCCTCAACCTACCATGCCAAGCTATAGGCGCCTACTTCAAACCATAAAGCGCCTTCCTCAACTTGTACACCCGGTGGGGGTACTTCTCACTCTCAAACCCCGGTGGTTGCCTCGCATACACTTCTTCCTACAACACACCATTCAGGAAAGCACTCTTCACATCCATCTGGTGCAACTTGAACCCTTTAGCCACGGAAAATGCTAGAAGGATCCTTATCGCCTCCAAACGGGCTACGGGAGCAAAGTTCTCCTCGTAGTCAATCCCCTCCTTCTGACTAAAACCCTGAGCAACAAGCCTTGACTTGTTCGTCACCACTTCACCTTTCTCTCCCTGTTTGTTCTTCCACACCCACTTTATCCCAATCGGCTTACACCCTGGGGGAGGGTCAACCAATTCCCAAAACTAATTCCTCTCAAAGTTCTCCAACTCCTCATGCATCGAATTAAGCCAATTATGTTCAGATAGTGCGTGTCCAATGTCTTTGGGCTCAAAAGTAGCAACAAATGCAGCATGAGCAAAATGAGAATTGTTTCGAACCCTCGACCGTATGGTACGTTCATTCATGTCGCCGATGATCCTTGAAGCTGGGTGATCCACTTGTACTCGCCGGGGAGGTTCTCGCCTTGATGCTACCTCCCCCTCAACTGTAGCTTCTCCTCGATCTTGATTTGTCGTCGTAGGTGTAGGAGAGGGGCCGTCCACCACTGTAGTCGAAGTAGTAGGTACATGTTCAGCCAGGGGCACCACACTGCCATCTTCATCATCTCCAAGTTCATGCTCCTCCTCCTGAAAAATCTCCTCGCCAAGCTCATCATCACCTGCACACTCAAAGATAAGCTGACTACGTGGTTGTGTCTCGTCGAAGGTTACCTCGCAAGTCTCCACGATTTGATTAGTTTCAAGATTGAGCACACGATATGCTCTAGAATGAGATGCATAACCAAAGAAAATACCATCGACCGAGCTATCCTCAAACTTATCCAACTTCTTCCCTTTCTTCAGAATAAAGCACTTGCAACCAAAGACATGGAAGTGACTCACCTTGGGTGTGCGACCATGCATCACTTGTAGCAGGTTTTCTTCTTACGCACTCTGAGGTAGATTTTGTTCGATACATAGCACGCGGTATTCACAGCCTCAGCTCAGAACCTTTTCGGAGTCCTATGCTCATCAATGAGGAACCAAGTTGAGAAGCACCTTGGTCCGTGTGTGATGAGTGATTGACCAGATGGTTTGAAGCTTTGTGTGTGTAGTGTTGAGTTGTGTTGTGTGAGTTTTATTTTGTGTATTTACCTTATTGTTTATGTGGTGTGTTGTCAATGCACTCGTGAGGAGTGGTTGACAACGTTGTGTGGACAGACGCTTAGCCTAGTATTGCAGGTGTTGGCTGTGGCTTGGTTTGCGTTGGTGCAGGTGAAGAACAGGCGCGAAAGGTCTTAGCCTTACAGGGCCTCCGAGGAGTGGAGAGACAAGTAGGCTTGGTTCGAGGGACCAGGTGGCCGACGGGATCAAGTGCGAGCCGCATGGTGCAAGAAGAGCAAGACGAAGTCGTGGACATGGAGCCGGTGCATCGGTGGTGGCCAAGTCAAGGAACGAGGCAAGACTGAGTAGACCGTCCAGGCGCCAGAGGTGAAAGGCTTGGCGGGCTCGACGCTTGGCGTGGTGAGGCCGGGCCGTGTACGCGGGGTTTGGTGGTTTGGCCACAAAACCATCGGGGGAGGGTTTCTCGGTTTGGGCCTCAAAACCGAGCCCGAGGGCCTGGCGTGACGGAGACGATATCCGGGTGCATTGGGAAGCTTCGAGGCGGGCGACGCGTGGCATGATCGAGGTGCTTGCGTCGGGAGGACGTGAAGGTCTGATGGATGCGCGGCCGTCCGATGGTGAACTTCATGTGTTGACCAAAATGCCCCTGTGAGGGCTTGTGTTGTACTCCTAGTGTAGGGGCACTTCGGTCTTTTCCGGAGGGCCTATATATAGGAGGAGGGGGCTGAATTTTCAGCCATCTCTTGGGCTAGTAGGCTGTGGTACTCTTTCATTTTGGGGTGCTTTGGGAGAGAGGGAGAGAGGAGAGAGTGGCTCTTTGATTGGAGCTTTTTGCCATCTTAGATTTGGATTCTAGGAGTGGCTTGTAATCGATTGGACAAGATATTCATAGTTTCTGCCTCTAAATCTTGTGCCAATCTTTCTTTTTCTGGGTCTCTTTTATTGCCTTTTCGGAGCTCTTTTTGTGCTATTTTCGTGCTTGGCTCAATTCGTTGTATCTAGGTCGTTTGGCTCCGGATTTCGTTGAGGGGATCATGGATGGATGCCTTGCGCACCTTTGGTGATGATCTTGACCCCTCAAACGCCGGGAATCGGGCTCGATTTGGTGAGGATTGGATGAACTCGGGTTTGTGCTTTGAGTGCACGAGATTTGCGATTCCGGTTGATTGGTTTGGTTTAGGGTTCCAAGATTTTGGGCATAGCTTCACGTAGTGACGCTTCTTATCTACCCAAATTTTGGGGTCAATCCGACCAACGGTTTAGGAGATCCATCGATTGGAAGTTGGAGTTGTTTTCGCGGAGTTAGCGCTTTTGTTTCTGGGTTAGGGGCGGACGGTCCGCGAGCTCGTGGGGGACTGTCCGAGGCCTGGGTTGTTCTTTCATCGAGTTCTTCATGAGTTCGTCGTTCGATCGATTGGATTTTGATTTCCGTTTTGCACGTGGTTTGCGGACAGTCTGCGAGAGACCTCGGACAGTCCGCGAGAAGATTTTTCGTACGGACAGTCCGCGGCTCAATCACGGACAGTCCGATTTTTCAAGGTGCGGCTCTATTGGTTCGGAGTGCTTTTTCGGACAGTCCGCGTGTGGTGGCCCGATGGTCCGCGACCCCTTCGCGCACGGTCCGCCGGTCCCACACGGATAGTCCGCCCAGGCTTTTGCAGTTCAGAGCTTGTGCTTCGGTTCTTGTCTATTTGCTTCCGCTTCTTGTTCCTAGGCTTCTTGGTGGTTCCTTTGAGGTTGTTTGTGCCCTGTTTGGGATCTTGTTTGTGCTGTGGGTTTGTGGAGTTGCGATTGGGGTATAGGCTGAATTCAACCAAAGGGAAGAATTTTTATCGGCTCCCATTCACTCCCCCCCTCTTTGGTCGCCCGAATCGGTCATTCAATTGGTATCAGAGCCGGTTGTGGATTCTTGTGGCTCTAACAAGTCTTGAATCCATAGGGTGACTAGAGGAAAGAGGTGCTTTTGCTTGCGACCTTGGTTTGCGCGTTTTGAGTCCGGTGATTTGGAGTTGTGCCCTTGGAAAACCATAACTTGGAATACCTTCAGTAAAACGGGCATAACTTTTCGCTCGGTGCTCCGTTTTGGCTCACATTTTTACAGAGGTTTTGTGACTCCATTTATAGGTGATGCAAAATGATCTAAGGGTCTTCCAAAATTCAGAAAAAATCAAGAAGATAATTGAAAAATCCTCATTTAAGTCTCTTGCGGCTTTGTCTTGTTTCTTCTGGATTTTCTCTAGGCTTCATTTCACCTTATTTTGAGCTGAAATTTTTTGTGCCTCTATCTTTGGTGCTCCTTGTTCAGTGGTAAAATTTTGGGAAAAAGATAAGATCCTTTGCTATTGAACTCGTGAGTACTTGTTAGAGAATTGAGGCATTTTGAGTGCTTTTTTTGCATCGTTGCTTGTTCCTCGAGTTTGCTTTTGGCTAATCCTAACCGGTACTTTGATTATGGCACCAAGTTCTTCTCCTTGTGGTTCTTTGAGCAGGAGGAGTATGGCAGTTGAGGCGGAAGCCGGAATGGAGGAGATGATATCTCTCATCGAGGACTATCGAGATGGTGACATCAAGAAAGGCGAGCTCTACCACAAGCTAGAAGGCATGAACCAAGTTACACTTGACAAAGTTATCTTGATCCTATGCAATAGGTTGGATGATTGTCAGTGTGATTGTGGAGACTTGCATAGGAGAAACATAGATTTGTGTGATGCCTTGCGTAGGAAGAATGAGAAGATGAAATGCTCTCTTACTATGTTGAAATGTGGTATGGCTCATTGGAAATATCGTGCTTTGAATTCTTGAACTTCTTGTAACACCATGCATGCTATGAATGATGCTTTGATTGCTTCCATTGCATGCTTGAAATCTGAAATTAAGGTGTTAAATTTCAAAGCTTCTTTGCCTTGCAAATCTTGCAATGCCTTGTGTGCTAAAATGAGAAATTAAAAGATGAAGTTAATTGACGCAAAATGCATGTTGAAGCTTTTAGAAGAGCATGCAACAATCTTGATTTTGAGAATGATGAATTGAGATCATCTCTTGCTAACTTGCAATCTGAAATTGACTTGTTGAAATCCAATGCTTCTATGTCTTGCAACTCTTGTGTTGTTTTGAATGATGAGCTTGATATGGCTAGGAGTAAGATTGCTTTGTTAGAGACAAGTGCTTCTTTACCATTTGTTTCTTGTGAGTCTTTGCATGCTGAAATTAATGAATTAAAATTGACTCACACCACATGTGTAGATGATCTTGAGCATGCTAGGGCTGAAATTTGTGATATAAAATCCATGCCTTGTAGCAAGTGTTGTTTGTTTCTTGTAGAGGATGCTTGCCATACTTCTTGTGATCATGACGATGCTTTGATGGGTATAAATGATGATACTTGTTCATGTGGTCTCATTTTCACTTCATGCATTGATTTGGAAAGTGAAGTTTTGGCTTTAAAGAAAATGTGTGATGATATGAGCGCCACGTTGGTTGAGCATGATGAGATGAGTGCCAACCTTGAGAAAGAAAATGAACTCTTGCGTACCACATATACTAAATGCATTGAAGAAGAAATCAATAATTTGAGAAATATGACATGTGGTACTTGTGAGCGCCTCAAGTCTCAAAATGAGGTTTTGCGCACAAGGTGCAAGAGTATTTGTGCCAAGGGTTTGTATTCACGCTTCTCTTGTCACTCCGATGTTGATGCTTCTAAATTTGCTTCTTCTAAACCGGAGTCGACTTCTTCTCTTGAGTGTGAGTCTTTGGATGGTGGTAAGTGTGCTAGTGCTTTGGATAGCTCTCCCATAGCTACTCCTAAGCTTGTTGCTTCTTCCGGTGTTGCCCAAGGTGATTTGAATGGAAAGGGTGCCTCCCACGTATTTGGAACTCATACTCCCAAGCCGAGGTTCCAATGCACCTTTTGCAAGAAGGACGGGCATACCGTTGAGTTTTGCTTTCGCCGTGTCAAGCACGAGCGACGTGTGCGTGCCAAAGCTTTTAAGAAGCCACGTAGCCTTTCTCATGGCACGTGTGATTCTAATGTGGGCACCAAGTTGGATGTTGGGGTTGATGCTTCATGCTCTAAGTCCCAATGGACTTCCCACTTACAAGAGAATGGTGATTCATCCACTCGGACCATGCCTCTCGATAGGCTTTTGTACCATTGCTCTCACTGTGGGAAGGATGGGCATCAAGAGAGTTTTTGCTACCGCCGGGCAAGGAGAATACAGTGAGGAGGTGCCTCTAGGCCTTTGGTTGTTCATAGCCCTTCTCATGGCATGAACACTTGTGAGCCTAAGAAGGCGCGATTTTTGGACGGGTTTTATGACACTCTTTCTAGTGAGTTAGGCCATGCTCGTCGACATGCTTCTAGTGTTTCTTGTGTTGGTCCGCGACATGCTTCCCGTGGTGCTTGTGTTGGTTCTTCTCCTACGACCACAAAGGATCTTTGCCTTTTTGCTTGTGGTAGCACTCGACTTTCTTCGCGAGTGACTTCTTTGATGCATGGTTCCAAGGGTGTTCGAAAGACTTTTCATTCCAACCGGCATTTGCATCATGCTAACCCACATGATATGTTGTGTGCACCACTTACCAGTGTGACCAAATCATGGATTCCCAAGTACGTGCTTGCTAACCCTTTGAGATCCAAGGCTCGGTCTTTTCTCGTCTCCTTGTGTGTAGGTATAGAGGCGCGGTTGGAGAACATGAGTTGGATGGCTTGATCTCTACCCGTGAGGAGATCAAGACAAGATGGTTCTCCACACCATTTTGGATGGCTCTTGAAAGCCTTTGTACACATGTATAGTGAGTTTTCTTTTCCCCTTGTCCTCTCTTGTATATACTTGTGTCTTGCTTGTGTGAAAACCATGGTAGGCTAGCCACCTTGTTCATGATAGCTTTGTGATCTTGAATATCTATCTTGCTATCTTTGTATGATTTTATGGTGGATGATATTTATGAACATCATGTCATGCTTTATGGTTGATTGCTCGGATATGTCATGTTGTTCATCCATATCATTTTTGTCTAGCTCGATGGTACCTTTCTTGTTAGCATGTTTGTCCTCCCATGTATATCTTGTCATGCTAGCTTTGTAATATATGTTGGTGGATGATCCATGTGATCTTGTGTCATGCCTTTGTTTTGTTCTTGAATATTGTTTCGCATGTTGTTCTTTAGTATCATTTTGGTTTAGTGTTGTACCTTGTTGACATACTTGCTTGCCCAAGCTTATTCATATTTATGGAATCATGTTACAATGATCTATTTATGTTAATTGATATTGTCAATGCATTGTGTAGCATGTTGTGAGCTCTCCTTGGAGTTTTGGGCTTGTCTTGTCTTTGGGTTGTGTTGTTGTTCCTCTTTTCGGTTGGTTTTAGAGTTTTCCTTGCTCTTTCTTTTCCTAGCTTTTGCTTTGTTAGTTGCCCTTGGTTGAGGGGGAGCTTGGCTTCTTTTGATAGGGAATTTGATTCCAACAAGGGTTGTGGCTTTTTGGGCAGTCTTTGTGATCCTTAATTTGGTATTCCTTTTATGGTATTCAATTGGGATCTTTGTGGTTTTGCAATTGGTACTTTTTCTATGGTACTCAGTTGGGACCTTTGGTGGCTCTTCTCTCGCTTGGAGCGATTCTTGGTTGGTGTGTTCCCTTGTGAGCTTTATTGGTGTTAATGTGGACCAGGAGCGTCCCAGTGGTCGATGGATGACCGCTCCTCAGTGATGAGTGATTGACAACGGGTGTTGGACTGACTCTTGGCTTAGTGCGCAGGTGTAGGCTGCGGCCTAGTTCGTGTTGTTGCAGGTGAAGAACGGGCGCGAAAGGTCTTCAGCCTTGAGGGGCCTCCGGGAGATGGAGAGACAAGTAGGCTCGGTTCGAGGGACCCGGTGGACAGCGGGACTGGGTGCGGGCCACATGGTGGCGACACAAGCAAGACGAAGTCATGGACAAGTGAGCCGGTGCACGGTGGCAGTCAAGTCAAGTGGTTTGGCGGGAGGCCGGACCGAGCACGCGGGGTTTGGTGGTTGGTCCACAAAACCATCGGCGGACGGTTTCTTGGTTTGGGCCTCAAAACCAAGTTCGAGGGCCCAACACAACGGAGACGGGATCCGGGCGTGTCGGGAAGCTTCGAGGCGGAGGACACGCGGCGGGATCGCATGGCTTGCGTCGGGAGGACGCGGGGTGCGGCAAAGGCGTGGCCGTCCGATGGCAAGACCCACAAACATTACCTAAATGCCCCTACGTGGGTTGTATCGCCAGTAGTTTAGTTAGGGGTAGTCGAGTCATTTACCACTCCGGCGGGACCTGATATATAAGCCATGAGTGTGTGTTGATGGCTCTCTCTCTCCGCGACTTAGGGTTTCATTTCCCCCCTTTTCTTTCTCATTTTCGTAGCTATTTTTCTTCCTATTTTCTCTAAGCTAGCATGAGAGCTTCATGTGAGATTTGTTGAGAGGGATGGATGCTAGGGCGGCATGCTAGACCTTGTGAATCTTTCCTGGTTTGTATAGAAGATTCGGGGTTGTTTTTCGTGGCTTTTTGTGCTTATTTTCGTGCCTTTGTTCCCGGTGTAATTCCGCGGATTTGAGTGAGTTTCTTCCCGGATTTCTTTGAGGGAAACATGGATAGATGCCTTGTGCATCTTTGTGCTTGATCTTGTGCCCTCAAACGCCGGGAAACTACTTCGATTCGTGAGTTTTCGTTCGGTGCTCTAGCTTTTGGTGGTGCTCAAAGGATTCGCGATTCCCGGTAATTTAGGGAGTTAGGAGGCAAGATTTTTGGGCTATAGCATCCTTGTGTGACGCTTTTCAAGTCCCCAAACCCTTGTCTCAATAGCTTGAACCGTTTGGGAAATCCGATGATGATTTGGGGGAGTTGACTTTCGGGGTCGGGCCGTTTTCGCTCGTCCGCACACGGCGGACGATCCCCGCGGGGAGGTCGCGGACGGTCCGCGTGGGTCCAGTTCGTCCCGTGTTCTTCGTGTTCTTGCTCGTCCTTCGTTTCGATCAGTCGCGATTTTGGTTTTTGGTTGGACGGAGTTTCGGACGGTCCGCGGTGTCGGGCGGACGGTCCGCGGGTGCTTGGCGGACGGTCCGCGTGCTCCCCGCGGACGGTCCGTGGCTCGTGGGTGGCTTTGGGTCGTTACCGTGTAATTTAACGGACGGTCCGCGGCTCGGGCCGGACGGTCCGCGGCTCGGGTGCGGACGGTCCCCGCGATACCCGGCCGGACGGTCCGCGCGGCTCTTTGCGGACGGTCCGCCCCTCTTGCGCGGACGGTCCGCCAGAGCCTGCGTGTTTTGCTTCTTGGTTCGATTCCCTTCCCTCTTCTTTCGTGCTTCCGCGTGTGCTTCAAGGAATCGTTCCTAAGACTAGAGGTTGATCCATAACCTCGTGGTCTTGGCGATTGGTGCGTGATTCGATCCATCGCTCGTGTGTGACCGGGATTTGAGTAGGACATAGGCCGGGTTCTTTGAGAAAAATTTTTACCGGCTCCTATTCACTCCCCCCTCTCTAGTCGCCATCTGATCCTTCAATTGGTATCAGAGCTTGGTGCCGGATTCTTTGCGACTTTGACAAGTCTCGAATCCTAAGATGGCGTACGTTGAGCGGGGCGGTCCGCCGCACTTCGATGGCAAGGGTTACCACAAGTGGGCGGCTCGTATGATGATTTTTCTTCGAGGAAAGCTGTTGGATTTTATTGTGCTTGACAAGACATATGCTATTCCGGTCAACATCCATACTCTTATGGTGACCGATGCCGATGCCAAGGCCAAGTATGAGGCTAATGCAAAAGCCGTTGATCACTTGTGCCGGAGCTTGTGTGATCCAGAGTTTGAGCGTGTTCGCCATTTGAATCTTGCTTGGCAAATTTGGGATAAGTTGTTGGTTGCTCACGGTGGTGATAACCATGTGAAGGCTCTCCTCTTTGTCTCTTACCGAATGCAATATGAGAATTTCACTCCACTTCCCGGTGAGGACATTGATGCGATGTTTCAGAGGTTCACCGCCATCGTGAACAACATGAAGGCAAATGTTGAGGATTTTCTGTATTCCGAGCATGATCAGGCTTTGAAGCTCTTGCATGTCTTGGATCCAAATGTTTGGGGTGCTAAGGTTGAGGCCATCAAGGAGTCTGGGAATTATTTGACTATTGAGTTGGATGACCTCTTTTCTAAGCTCAAGTCGGCTGAGGTTGACGGGAAGTTGCTATCCAAGCATGAGGGCTCGACCGACCATAGTCTTGCTCTTGTGGGAGGATCAAAGGGCAAATCTAACCCTTCCGTCGACGGTTTTCTTTGTCCTCTCTTATGTCCATTCCGGATGAGGAGTTTGATGTGCCGGGCGAGGAGGAGCCGGCCTTGCTCTCAAGAAGGTTTGAACGACTACACGAGAGTCGGAGGAACGCAAGGCGGAGCTCAGGGACATGCTACAAGTGTGGGAAGCGTGGCCACTTCATCGCCGAGTGCCGGATGCGGAGGGAGAACAAGTACAAGGTGAACGAGTACAAGGCGCACCCGAGGCGTGAAGACAAGTACTCCTCCAAGGGCAAGCACTTCAACAAGTCCAAGAGCAATGACAAGGACAAGCGGCGACCAGAGCAAGAGCGCCTACAAGAAGAACAAGGCAAGAGCGATGGTGGCCGGTGCGAGCGACGTCGACTCAAGCTCAAGCGAGGAGCGGTCAAGCTCAAGCGGCGAAGATGAAGACGCCGGGAGGCGCGGTGGCAAGAAGAGTGCAAGCGGAACCTCGGCGGGGCTGAGCTGTGTGGCGCTTGAGGGCTTTTGTGGCATGGCCTATAGCTCAAGCAGCAAGAAGAGTGAGAAGGAAGACAGTGACTCCGACTCGGAGGATGAGGTAAACCGTGACCCCAACTCTTTGCTTGCCGAGATTGCTAGGTTGAATGGTTTGCTTGATAACTGTGATAGTGTGCTGAGAGATGCCAAAAAGATGAGGAAAGATCTTAGGGCTCAGCTTGAAAATGCTAGTGAGAAAGTAGGAGAGTTAGAGTCAAAATTGCTTGAATTGAAACTTGAGAATGACTCTTTGAAACTTGCTCCTACTCCTCCTGATGATGTTGAATGTGTTGAATGTGATGCTTGGTTGAATGAGATCAAACTGCTTAATGAGAAGAATGCTTCCTTTTTGGCTCAACTAGATGCTCTTAGGACTGAACATGATGAGCTTAAGGCTAGACCTACTTTGCTTGGTGCTTGCAAATCATGTCCTACTATGCATGCTAAGCTTGTCGATGCTCGTTCTACCATTAGTTCTTTGGAAGCATCTTTAAAATCTCCGTTGCAAATTCATGTTCTAGCCGTGATGAAGTCACTTTGCGTAATCTTGAGCTTACTTCCCGGTTGGATGTCATCTATGAGGAGAATGACTATTTGAGGAAAGTGTTGGGTTGGTTGTCTCGGCGAGGAACCTCAATTGAAAATCATGATTGAGGAGTTCAAGAGAGCCGATGGTCGTGGTTTGGGTTTTGAGAAGTTGGGTGAGAAAGTGGGAGAGAACAAAGGGGGGAGAGTGTGTACGAGAAGTGTGTTGAGTCTAACCCCGAGTTTGAGGTGATCGGAGAGATCCAAGTCCCACTCCCAAAAGCACCCAAGAACTCTTTCACACCAAAGCCCAACCACCTTTGCAACAAGCTTGACACAACCCAAGATCCACCCAAATTCCCACCTAAGACAAATGATTTCCAGAAACCAGTGAAGTTTGTGGGTGAGAAGGGTGAGAAGCCTAGAGAGAAGCCAGAGCCAAAACCAAAATCCATCCCCTTCAGGTGTGAGTATTGTGGCAAGGAGAAGCATCTTGCAGAGTTTTGCTACAAGAGGAAGAGGGATGAGAGGCTTGCTAGGGAGCAAGCAAACCAGGACAGGTATCGCCAGTCTCGCGGTATTCCTGAGCCTAGAGTGCCACTTCCACGGGGTGTGGGAAGTGTGAGGAGTGTTGGCAGGTTCCCACAGAGAGGTGGTGGTGAGAGGTTTGTCGGGAGAGATGATGGTGTGCGTGCTTGGTGAGAGGTTTGGTCGGGCTCGTGGTGGTTTTGCTGGACGTCCTCCTACTCGCCCTCAGTACGGGTTTAGGGGAGATGATCGCAGCTTTGGGTTCCAGAGGAGCTACGGACCACGTTTTCCCCCTCGTGGTGCTCGTACTCCTCCCATGGGACATGGGAAGTTTGGTGGCAAGGGAGTGATGTTTGCTAACCCCTCTTTTGAGCAGATGGCTCGACACTGGTTTAACTTTCTTTGTGCTAACCCCATTGTCGAGTCGCTAGCTCATTCTCGTTCCTGTTTCTGACTGCAGGCAGAAGGCTTGGAGAACATTTGGCTGATCGACTCCGGGTGTTCTCGACACATGACCGGAGATAAGAAGTGGTTCTCCAGCCTCACCCCAGTGAAGGAAAAGATGTACATTACATTTGGGGACAATGGACGAGGTAGGGTGCTTTCAGAGGGTGTTGTGCATGTGAGTGACAAGGTAACGTTGAAGAGAGTGGCTCTTGTGAAGTCTCTGGGTTTTAATTTGCTTTCGGTTTCTCAGTTGCTTGATGAGGGTTTTGAGGTGCGTTTCAAGTCTGGCGAGTCTCGTTTGCTTGATTCTCGAGGTGATCTTGTCTGTATGATCATCCCCGAGGGTCGATTTTCGTGGCTGATTTCTCTCGTTCTTTGGGTCTCGCTCGCCGTTTGATGGTCGGTCCGTCTTCTGATTTGTGGAAATGGCATAGGCGGTTGGGACACTTGAGCTTTGATTTGGTTTCCCGCTTGAGTGGTCTTGACCTTGTCCGAGGATTGCCGAGGTTGAAGCGTGAGAAGGATTTGGTTTGTGCTCCTTGTAGGCATGGTAAGATGGTAGCCACTCCCCATCCACCCCTGACCGATGTCATGACCGAGCGTCCGACAGAGCTGTTGCATATGGACCTTGTTGGGCCAGCTCGAGTTCGCTCGGTGGGTGGGAAGTGGTATGTCCTTGTTGTGGTGGACGATTACTCTCGCTATGCACGGGTGTTCTTCTTGGAGGATAAGAGTGAGACTTTTGGTTTTGTTCGAGATCTGATCGTGAGGTTGAAAAACGAGAGGCATGGGAATGCTATTAGAGCTATCCGCAGTGATAATGGCTCTGAGTTTAAGAACTCTCGTTTTGATGCCTTTTGTCGTGATCTAGGTCTTGAACATCAGTATTCGACCCCTTATGTGCCCCCTCAAAATGGAGTTGTGGAAAGGAAAAATCGGACTCTTTGTGAGATGGCTAGGACGATGCTCGATGAGCATAGGACTCCTAGGAGGTTTTGGGCTGAGGCGGTCAATACAGCTTGTCATGTTTCCAACCGGATTTTATTGAGAGCTTTGAAGAAGAAGACCTGTTATGAGCTTATGCATGGTCGGGCACCCAAGGTGAGTCACTTCCGAGTTTTTGGCTGCAAGTGCTTTATTTTGAAGAAGGGAAAACTCGACAAGTTTGAGGCTAGGTCTAGTGATGGTATTTTCTTTGGATATGCTAACCATTCTAGAGCCTATAGGGTGCTTAACCTTGAGACTAACAAAATCATGGAGACTTGCGAGGTGACCTTCGACGAGACAATGCCATGTACCTCTCTTGGCTTTGAATGTGCAGGTGATGAAGAGATGGCCGAGGACCTCTTTGAGGAGGAGAAAGATGAAGCTGGAGATGATGATGGGGAGAACCATGAGCCTGAAGCTGAGCATGTACCTACTACTTCCCCTACAACCACTTTGGAGCATGGACCGTCTACATCATGGACAACGACGGTGCACCAAGAAGACCAGGCGAGAGAAGCTGAAGTTGAGGGGGAGGTAGTCTCGAGGTGTGAGGCTCCCCGGCGGATTCAAGAAGTGCATCCCCTGTCGAAGATCATTGGGAACATTGATGAACGCACTACACGGTCGAGGTCCGAGAATTCCTCTCATTTTGCTCATCTTGCTTTTGTTGCTACTTTTGAGCCCAAGGACATTGGACATGCTTTATCCGATGCAAACCGGGTCAATTCTATGCATGAGGAGTTGGAAAATTTTGAGAGGAACCGGGTGTGGGAGTTAGTTGAACCACCTCCAAATTGCCATCCCATAGGAACCAAGTGGGTTTGGAAGAACAAAGAGGGAGAGAATGGGATGGTTGTGAGGAACAAGTCCGGACTTGTTGCTCAGGGGTTTAGTCAGAAGGAGGGGATCGACTATGAGGAGACCTTTGCTCCCGTTGCCCGTCTTGAGGCAATTCGGATCCTTCTAGCCTTTGCCGTGGCTAAAGGGTTCAAGTTGTTTCGGATGGACGTGAAGAGTGCTTTTTCGAATGGGGTCATAGAGGAGGAGGTGTATGTGAAGCGACCACACCGGGGTTTGAGAGCGAGTTGTACCCACACGGGGTATACGGGTTGAAAAGGGCTCGTATGGGTTGAAACGGGCGCCCGTGCTTGGTATGGGAGATTGAGAGGTTTTCTTTTGAGCGAGAGGGTTTGTGATGGGTACCGTGGATAGAACCTTGTTTCTCCTCAAGCATGGAAATGACTTGCTGATTGTTCAGATTTACGTGGATGATATTGTCTTTGGTGGCTCGTCACATAACCTTGTTGCCAAGTTTGCAGATGAGATGAGCAGGGAGTTCGAGATGAGCATGATGGGCGAGTTGTAGTATTTACTCGGGCTGCAGATCAAGCAAGTGAAGGACGGTACATTTGTGCACCAAACCAAGTACACGAAAGACATGCTGAGGAAGTTCCAGATGCAAGATGTGAAGCCGATGTCGACTCCCATGGGGAGTACGGCAACTTTGGATGCGGATGAGGACGGAGAACCGGTGGACCGGCGGGAGTACGGGGAGCATGATCGGCTCCCTCCTCTACTTGAAGGCGACGAGGCCGGACATACGGTTCGGCGTGTGTCCGTGCGCTCGTTTTCGTGCTTCGCCGAGGACATCACATCGACAGGGCCGTCAAGAGGATTTTCGGTACCTACGATCCGCCCCCGGTCTTGGCCTTTGGTATTCTTCCTCCTCGACTCTGTCTCTTCATGGTTTTTCCGATGCGGATTTTTCTTTGGTTGTCGAGTCGAGAGGAAGTCTACTTCGGTACTTGTCGGTTTCTTGGTTCTTCGTTGGTCTCATGGTCTTCCCGCAAGCGGTCTAGTGTAGCTCGGTCTACCACGAGGCAGAGTATGTTGCCGCCGCTAGTTGTTGCTCCCGGTTGTTGTGGATTTCATACACTTTGAGAGACTTTGGTGAGGAGTGCACCCGAGATCCCACTTCTTTGTGATAGCACCGGTGCCATAAGCGTAGCCAAAAACCCGAGTGCTTCACTTTAGAACCAAACATATAGAAGTGAGGTATCATTTCCTGAGGGACAATGTGGAGAAAGGAACCATTGTTTTGAGCCATGTCCCTACCCAAGATCAGCTAGCCGACATCTTTACAAAGCCTCTCGACCAAGCTACATTTGTGCGCTTGCGGGGGGAACTTGGGGTTTGTTGCCCTTTCTAGTTGACTCTTGGGGGATCTCCTTTTGTACCATATGTATTATACCATGTTTTTACTTTGATGTATATACATGCTTTGCTTGATGTACAAACCATGGTAGGATAGCCATCTTGTCATATATCATGTTGCATTTGTGTCATATTGCATTTTTAGGATGATGAGCTTCTTTCATATGCCATATTTGACTCTCTTTGGCTATTTGTGAAATATTGGTTATATGTGTGGAGAAATAGTGATGGGAGGCTATGCTCCTGGAATATTTGAGATATATGTGTGGTGAGATAGCCCCTTTTTGAAATAAATGCTTAACTTGACTAATTTCTGATGAAATATGCTCCACTCGTATGTAGTTGTGTATCCATGTCACAGTTTGGTCTAAATGTGCTTTTCATGCTTAGATTGTGCTTGGATGCCTTGTTCTTGCTTTTGGGCCAAAGGTCGGATATCATTGTGAATGTTTAGCCTATGTTGCATTCATGGGGGAGCATAAGCTTCTTTTTGCCGCAAAGGCACTTCATGTACCATGAAATGAATCAATCTTGAAAAGAAGTGCATAATGCTTGAAAAATGCTCCATCCATCATGTTTATGCTTAAAATGTCTTATCTTTCACATATGGGTGCAAAACATGTTGCATGATGTTCACCAGTGGAGAAGTCTCCCCGAAGTGGACACATGGCTCATGAGCTTTGACATGACATGCTTTGCTTTATGGCTGTTTGCCATGATCTTTTGCTGAGAATTTGATATCCTTGTATGATCTTTGAGTAATATGCATGTTTGTGGCTCAAGTGTGACATGGATAGGCTTTTACATGTGAAGCGAGCCTTCTTTTGGTCAAACTGCTTAAATCTGAAAATTTTGCTTTGTCACATGCTTGTATTTTCATATATTACTTGTGGCAATGCTTTGACTATGCTATGATTCATGTGTGTGATCTTTTTCTCATTTTTAGCCTTTGACACTAGATTTGGTCTATTTGAGAAGCTCATGTAGTTGTTTATATGCTTTGCTTTGCATTTCTGCATTTTCACCTTGATTCATACATTGTCAACAAGGGGGAGAAAAGGTGAGCTTAATGAAAATTCAGAAGAGGTGAGCTGAAATTTGGGAGTTTGCATGAGTTTGCATCCACATGTTCAGGGGGAGCTTTCTTGCTGTTTTCGGTGTGGATTTTGTGCTTTGCTTGGCTTGTGACCTTTCTTCGCCTTTCTTCGGTTTTGGTCATGAGTTAAGCTTATTTGTTTTTCTTCTTCTTTCTTTCTCTTTTACTCTGAATTTCATTTCGCGTTGTGTGTTGTCAATGCACTCATCAAGGGGGAGATTGTGGACCAGGAGCGTCCCAGTGGTCGATGGATGACCGCTCCTCGGTGATGAGTGATTGACAACGGGTGTTGGACCGACTCTTGGCTTAGTGCGCGAGGTGTAGGCCGCGGCCTAGTTCGTGTTGTTGCGGGTGAAGAACGGGCGCGAAAGGTCTTCGGCCTTGAGGGGCCTCCGGGAGATGGAGAGACAAGTAGGCTCGGTTCGAGGGACCCGGTGGACGGCGGGGATCGGGTGCGGGCCACATGGTGGCGACACAAGCAAGACGAAGTCATGGACAAGTGAGCCGGTGCACGGTGGCGGTCAAGTCAAGTGGTTTGGCGGGAGGCCGGACCGGGCACGCGGGGTTTGGTGGTTGGTCCACAAAACCATCGGCGGACGGTTTCTTGGTTTGGGCCTCAAAACCAAGTCCGAGGGCCCAACACGACGGAGACGGGATCCGGGCGTGTCGGGAAGCTTCGAGGCGGAGGACACGCGGCGGGATCGCATGGCTTGCGTCGGGAGGACGCGGGGTGCGGCAAAGGCGTGGCCGTCCGATGGCAAGACCCACAAACATTACCTAAATGCCCCTACGTGGGTTGTATCGCCAGTAGTTTAGTTAGGGGTAGTCGAGTCATTTACCACTCCAGCGGGACCTGATATATAAGCCATGAGTGTGTGTTGATGGCTCTCTCTCTCCGCGACTTAGGGTTTCATTTCCCCCCCTTTTCTTTCTCGTTTTCGTAGCTATTTTTCTTCCTATTTTCTCTAGGCTAGCATGAGAGCTTCATGTGAGATTTGTTGAGAGGGATGGATGCTAGGGCGGCATGCTAGACCTTGTGAATCTATCCTGGTTTGTATAGAAGATTCGGGGTTGTTTTTCGTGGCTTTTTGTGCTTATTTTCGTGCCTTTGTTCCCGGTGTGATTCCGTGGATTTGAGTGAGTTTCTTCCCGGATTTCTTTGAGGGAAACATGGACAGATGCCTTGTGCATCTTTGTGCTTGATCTTGTGCCCTTAAACGCCGGGAAACTACTTCGATTCGTGAGTTTTCGTTCGGTGCTCTAGCTTTTGGTGGTGCTCAAAGGATTCGCGATTCCCGGTAAGTTAGGGAGTTAGGAGGCAAGATTTTTGGGCTATAGCATCCTTGTGTGACGCTTTTCAAGTCCCCAAACCCTTGTCTCAATAGCTTGAACCGTTTGGGAAATCCGATGATGATTTGGGGGAGTTGACTTTCGGGGTCGGGCTGTTTCTGCTCTGTCCGCACCTGGCGGACAGTCCGCGGGGAGGTCGCGGACGGTCCGCGTGGGTCCAGTTCGTCCCGTGTTCTTCGTGTTCTTGCTCGTCCTTCGTTTCGATCCGTCGCGATTTTGGTTTTTGGTTGGACGGAGTTTCGGACGGTCCGCGGTGTCGGGCGGACGGTCCACGGGTGCTTGGCGGACGGTCCGCGTGCTCCCCGCGGATGGTCCGTGGCTCGTGGGTGGCTTTGGGTCGTTCTGTGTAATTTAACGGACGGTCCGCGGCTCAGGCCGGACGGTCCGCGGCTCGGGTGCGGACAGTCCGCGATACCCGGCCGGACGGTCTGCGCGGCTCTTTGCGGACGGTCCGCCCCTCCTGCGCGGACGGTCTGCCAGAGCCTGTGTGTTTTGCTTCTTGGTTCGATTCCCTTCCCTCTTCTTTCGTGCTTCCGCGTGTGCTTCAAGGAATCGTTCCTAGGACTAGAGGTTGATCCATAACCTCGTGGTTTTGGCGATTGGTGCGTGATTCGATCCATCGCTCGTGTGTGACCGGGATTTGAGTAGGACATAGGCCGGGTTCTTTGAGAAGAATTTTTACCGGCTCCTATTCACTCCCCCCTCTCTAGTCGCCATCTGATCCTTCAGTTAAGTCAAGTCCCTTGTCTCCCTATGCATTTTGCATTGCATTTGTATTATATATCATGATGTATAGACTTTGGTAGGTTTGACATTTCTGTCTCGCATTCTGTCATATATCATGTTTTCTTTTGATGTACATATCTACCTATGTTGCATTTGTATCATATATCATGATGTATAGACTTTGGTAGGTTTGACATTTGTGTCTCGCATTCTGTCATATATCATGTTTCTTTTCATGTACATATCTACCTATGTTGCATTTGTATCATATTGCATTTTAGGATGATGAGCTTCTTCCATATGCCTCATTTGAGTTTCTTTGGCTACTTGTGAGATATTGGTCATGTGTTGTGAGATAGCCTTTTTGAATCAAATGCTAATCTTGACTAAATTTGATGAAATGTGCTCCACTCATGTATAGTAGTATATCCATGTCACTTTTTGGTCTAAATGTGCCTTTCATGCTTAGATTGTGCTTGGATGTCTCTTTCTTGCATTTGGGCCAAAGGCCGATATCATTGTGAATGTTTAGCCTATGTTGCATTCATGAAGGAGCATAAGCTTCTTTTTGCCGCAAAGGCACTTCATGTACCATGAAATAAATTAATCTTGAAAAGAAGTGTGTATGCTTGAAAAATGCTCCATCCATCATGTTTATGCTTAAAATGTCTTATCTTTCACACATGGGTGCAAAACATGTTGCATGATGTTCACCAGTGGAGAAGTCTCCCCGAAGTGGACACATGGCTCATGAGCTTTAACATTACATGCTTTGCTTTATGGGTGTTTGCAATGATCTTTTGCTAAGAATTTGATCTCCTTGTATGATCTCTGGATGATAAGCATGTTTGTGACTAGAATATGACATGGATAGGCCTTTAAATTTGAAGTGAGCCATCTTTTGATAAAACTGCTCAAATCTGAAAATTTGCTTTGTCACATGCCTATATTTCAATATATTACTTGTGGCAATGCTTTGACTTTGCTATGATTAATTTGTGTGCTCTTTGTCTCACTTCTAGCCTTTGCAACTAGATTTGGCCTATTTGAGAAGTTCATGTAGATGTTTATATGCTTTGTCTTACATTCATGCATTGTCGTCAAGTAGGAAAAGTTGCATTTGGGGGAGAAAATGTTTCAACTTTCGGGCATTTGTGGCATCCAGAGGGATACTCAGTTCAGGGGGAGAACTTGAGTTTGCATTCACATTTCAGGATAAGTATGCATTAGTGTAGGGGGAGCTTCAGTGAGTTTCCTTTGTTTGCCTGAGTTGTGCTTTGGTGGTTGCTCTTTTCTCTATCACATGAGCTTAGTGTGAGCTTTGTATGCTCTTTGGCCCTAGTTTATGTGTTTAGGGGGGAGCTTGTGAGTTTTGTGCTCTTGTGCCGGTGGTGTTGAGCCCCTTTGCCTCTTCTTGAGGAGCCGGCGGTTGACTTGTGTTTTCGATTGTCACATGATTGGTGTTGAGCCCTTTGTGCCTCTTCTTGAGGGATCGTGTGATTTTGCTTGTCCATTATCAGTGTTGAGCCCTTTGTGTCTCTTCTTGAGGGATCATGCATTCGTGTCTCGGTTGTGTCGAGCCGTTGCCCATGTCTTTGGGGACCGAGACATTGAGTTGGCCTTTGTGGTTTCTCTCATGCCAAGTGACCTTGTTCTTTGCTCTTGTGTGGTTTTCTTTCACTTGGATGAGGTGTTCGGTCTTTGCCCTCTCAAACCATTTCTTTGTGCTCACATGTTGTCAATCCGCTCCTCAAGGGGGAGAAATTTGGAAAATCAAGTTGATATGAACCTTGATTTGATGGTGATGTGCGGTTGACAAGTGTTTTGGTAAGAGTTTTATAGCACTTTGTGTTGAGCATTTTGGTTTGATGGCTTTTTAGGGATTGCATGTTGGTAGTGTGTCTCTTCGTTTGCGCTTAGCCTTTGTGCTTGCTTTGGTTTCGAGAGAAATTTGTCGGAGCATGCTTTTATCCCTTCTCATTTCAAGTGGCCTTTTGTTTGCTTTTTATTGGCTCTGTGGCGCTTGAATGAGTTCTTGTTTGCTTTTTGACCTTCTTTTGTCAATGCACTCATCAAGGGGGGGATTGAGGAACCAAGTTGAGAAGCACCTTGGTCCGTGTGTGATGAGTGATTGACCGGATGGTTTGAAGCTTTGTGTGTGTAGTGTTGAGTTGTGTTGTGTGTGTTTTATTTTGTGTATTTACCTTATTGTTTATGTGGTGTGTTGTCAATGCACTCGTGAGGAGTGGTTGACAACGTTGTGTGGACTGACTCTTGGCCTAGTATTGCAGGTGTTGGTTGCGGCTTGGTTTGCGTTGGTGCAGGTGATGAACTGGCGCGAAAGGTCTTAGCCTTGCGGGGCCTCCGAGGAGTGGAGAGACAAGTAGGCTTGGTTCGAGGGACCCGGTGGCCGACGGGATCAAGTGCGAGCCGCATGGTGCAAGAAGAGCAAGACGAAGTCGTGGACATGGAGCCGGTACATCGGTGGTGGCCAAGTCAAGGGACGAGGCAAGACTAAGTAGACCGTCCGGGCGCCGGAGGTGAAAGGCTTGGCGGGCTCGACTCTTGGCGTGGTGAGGCCGGGCCGTGTACGCGGGGTTTGGTGGTTTGGCCACAAAACCATCGGAGGAGGGTTTCTCGGTTTGGGCCTCAAAACCGAGCCCGAGGGCCTGGCGTGACGAAGACGGTATCCGGGTGCGTTGGGAAGCTTCGAGGCGGGCGACACGTGGCATGATCGAGGTGCTTGCGTCGGGAGGACGTGAAGGCCTGATGGATGCGCGGCCGTCCGATGGTGAACTTCATGTGTTGACCAAAATGCCCCTGTGAGGGCTTGTGTTGTACTCCTAGTGTAGGGGCACTTCGGTCTTTTCCAGAGGGCCTATATATAGGAGGAGGGGGCTGAATTTTCAGCCATCTCTTGGGCTAGTAGGCTGTGGTACTCTTTCATTTTGGGGTGCTTTGGGAGAGAGGGAGAGAGGAGAGAGTGGCTCTTTGATTGGGGCTTTTTGCCATCTTAGATTTGGATTCTAGGAGTGGCTTGTAATCGATTGGACAAGATATTCATAGTGAATTCTTTCTCTAAATCTTGTGCCAATCTTTCTTTTTCCGAGTTTCTTTTATTGCTTTTTCGGAGCTCTTTTTATGCTATTTTCGTGCTTGGCTCGATTCGTCGTTTCTAGGTCGTTTGGCTCCGGATTTCTTTGAGGGGATCATGGATGGATGCCTTGCGCACCTTTGGTGATGATCTTGACTCCTCAAACGTCGGGAATCGGGCTCGATTTGGTGAGGATTGGATGAACTCGGGTTTGTGCTTTGAGTGCACGAGATTTGTGATTTCGGTTGATTGGATTGGTTTAGGGTTCCAAGATTTTGGGCATAGCTTCACGTAGTGACGCTTCTTATCTACCCAAATTTTGGGTTCAATCCGTCCAACGGTTTAGGAGATCCATCGATTGGAAGTTGGAGTTGTTTTCGCGGAGCTCGCACTTTTGTTCATGGGTGAGGGGCGGACGGTCCACGAGCTCGTGGCGGACTGTCCGCGGCCTGGGTTGTTCTTCGCGAGTTCATCGAGTTCTTCACGAGTTCGTCGTTCGATCGATTGGATTTTGATTTCCGTTTTGCACGTGGTTTGCGGACGGTCTGCGAGAGACCATCGGACAGTCCGCGAGAAGATTTTCCGTGCGGACAGTCCGCGGCTCAATCACGGACAGTCCAATTTTTCAGGGTGCGGCTCTGTTGGTTCGGAGTGCTTTTTCGGACAGTCCGCGTGTGGTGGCCGGACGGTCCGCGACCCCTTCGCGGACGGTCCGCCGGTCCCACACGGATAGTCCGCCCAGGCTTTTGCAGTTCGGAGCTTGTGCTTCGGTTCTTGTCTGTTTGCTTCTGCTTCTTGTTCCTAGGCTTCTTGGTGGTTCCTTTGAGGTTGTTTGAGCCCTGTTTGGGATCTTGTTTGTGCTCTGGGTTCGTGGAGTTGCGATTGGGGTATAGGCTGAATTCAGCCAAAGGGAAGAATTTTTATCGGCTCCCATTCACTCCCCCCTCTCTGGTCACCCAAATCGGTCCTCCAATCAAGCATCGTCCGAGCCATCTCACACAAGGTCCTGTTTTTCCTTTCTATAACACCATTTTGGGGAGGCGTATACGGACTTGAAAACTGGTGTTCAAGACCCAAGTCATGGCAAAAGGTTTCAAAATGGGAGTTTCTGAATTCTGAGCCATTATCACTACAGATTGCTCGTATGGCATCTCCGTGCCTCTCGTTCCTCAACCTCAAGACAAGATCTCGAACAAAACCAAACGTATCCCCCTTATCCTCAAGAAAGAACACCCACGCATACCGAGAGTAGTCGCCCACCACAACAAGGACATACCACTTCCCACCCGAAGATCGCACACGAGCTGGGCCAACAAGGTCCATTGGAGCAGCTCGCATGGACGCTCAGTCATCACATTGGTGCGAGGCGGGTGAGAAGAGTCTACCATCTTGGCATGCCTACACGGCGCACAAACCAACTCTTTCTCAAGCCTCAACCGTGGCAATCCTCAGACCAAATTGAGTTTACTCAAGCGAGACAAAAATGTATGAGACTTCTCATTGGTAGGCATCATGCAACAGTTTAGCACCCAAAGCAAATTAAATGGAGCACATATGACAAGGGAGCACATTTTCCAAGCAATTTACGTTTCATTTTCTGATTCATATTGCTACATGAAATGTCTTTGTAACAAAAAGGAACTTATGCCCCTCCACACGATAAGAAAGCGGGCTAAACATTCATGATGAAAAATGAGCCTTTGGCTCCATATGATCAAAATAAATCATCCAAGTACAAATTGAGCATAACAAAGCCACTAAAAGATGTCAAGATCATATAAAGGCATTTACTCACAAGAGGTCATACATGTATCAATTTTCAAAAGCATAGCCATTAACCATGGATATAAATCAAGATCATCAAGAGCTAAGCCAAACTAACCATAGCATAAAAAACTAGCTCACAAGATCATATATAGCACATCATGGTGAACAATGTATATAGCAGAAGCTTTTCCAACAAAATGCATATGATACAAATGCATGCAACCTAAGATACAAAGATGCCTATACATCATGATACAAAATGCCATGCAAATGCAAACATGCACAAAAGGAATGGTATACATATGCTACAAAGGAGCTCCCACACCCAACTCAAGAAATGAAACTGAAGGATCAGATGGCGACTATAGAGGGGGGGGGAGTGAATAGGAGCCGACAAAAATTCTTTCCAAAGAACCCGGCCTATACCCTAGTCAAACCCCGGTCACACACGAGCGATGGATCGAATCACACACCAATCGTCAAGACCACAAGGTTATGGATCAACCTCTAGCCTTAGGAACGATTCCTTGAAGCACACGCGGAAGCACGAAAGAAGGAGGGGAGGAATCGAACCAAGAAGCAAAGCGCACAGGCACTGGCGGACCATCCGGCCAGGAGGGGCGGACCGTCCGCGCAGGCCTCGCGGACTGTCCGACCTCGAAGGGCGCGGACCGTCCGCGCCAACACCGCGGACCGTCCGGCCCTACGCCGCGGACCGTCCGTCAAAGCACACAGAACCACCAGAAGCGACCCGAGAAAAACGGACCGTCCGCCAAGGCCGAGTGGACCGTCCGCGCCACCCACGGACCGTCCGCTACTCGAGCTCGGACCGTCCGCAAACTGGCTGCAACAAAAACCAAAAGCCAAACCGGATCGAAAGCAAGGACGCGCAAGAACACGACGAACACGCCACGAACACGCCACCCGCGGACCGTCCGCGACCACCCCGCGGACCGTCCGCGCCGCACGGACAGAGAAGAAAAACTGCTCGACCTCAAAGGTCAACTCCCCCAAATCATCATCGGATTTCCCAAACGGTTGAAGCTGTGGAGACAAGGTTTTGGGGACTTGAAAAGCGTCACACAAGGATGCTATAGCCCAAAAATCTTGCCTCCTAACTCCCTAAATCACCGGGAATCGCGAATCCTTTGAGCACCACCGAAAACTAGAGCACCGAACGAAAACTCACGAATCGAAGTGGTTTCCTGGCGTTTGAGGGCACAAGATCAATCACAAAGATGCACGAGACATCTATCCATGTTTCCCTCAAAGAAATCCGGGGATAAACCCACTCAAATCCGCGGAAACACACCGGGAACAAAGGCACGAAAACAAGCACAAAAAGGCCACGAAAACACAACCCCGAATCTTTTATACAAACCAGGAAAGATTCACAAGGTCTAGCATGCCGCCCTAGCATCCATCCCTCTCAACAAATCTCTCATGAAGCTCTCATGCTAGCCTAGAGAAAATGGAAGAAAAATAGCTACGAAAATGAGAAATGGGAGGGAGGAAATGAAACCCTAAGTCGCGAAGAGAGAGAGCCATCCACACACCCTCATGGCTTATATATCGGGTCCCACCGGAGTGGTAAATGACTCGACTACCCCTAACTTAACTACTGGCGATACAACCCACGCAGGGGCATTTAGGTAATGTTTGTGGGTCTTGCCATCGGACGGCCACGTCTTTGCCGCACCCCGCGTCCTCCCGACGCAAGCCATGCGACCCCGCCGCGTGTCCTCCGCCTCGAAGCTTTCCGACACGCCCGGATCCCGTCTCCGTCGTGTTGGGCCCTCGGACTTGGTTTTGAGGCCCAAACCAAGAAACCGTCCACCGATGGTTTTGTGGGCAAACCACCAAACCCCGCTTGCTAGGTCCGGCCTCCCGCCAAACCACTTGACTTGACCACCACCGTGCACCGGCTCGCTTGTCCATGACTTCGTCTTGCTTGTGTCGCCACCATGTGACCCGCACCCAGTCCCGCTGTCCACCGGGTCCCTCGAACCGAGCCTACTTGTCTCTCCATCTCCCGGAGGCCCCTCAAGGCTGAAGACCTTTCGCGCCCGTTCTTCACTTGCAACAACACGAACTAGGCCGCAGCCTACACCTGCGCACTAAGCCATGAGTCAGTCCAACACCCGTTGTCAATCACTCATCACTGAGGAGCGGTCATCCATCGACCACTGAGACGCTCCTGGTCCTCAATCTCCCCCTTGATGAGTGCATTGACAACACACAACGCGAAATGAAATTCAGAGAAAGAGAGACAGAAAGAAGAAAGAAAAACAAAGAAGCTCAACTCATGACCAAAACCAAAGAAAGGCAAAGAAAGGTCACAAGCCAATCAAAGCACAAAATCCACACCGAAAACAGCACAAAATCCACATCGAAAACAACAAGAAAGCTCCCCCTGAGCAAATGCAAACTTCCAAAATTTTAGCTCACCTCTTCTGAATTTTCATTAAGCTCACCTCTTCTCCCCCTTGTTGACAATGTATGAATCAAGGTGAAAATGCAGAAAATGCAAAGCAAAGCATATAAACATCTACATGAGCTTCTCAAATAGGCCAAATCTAGTGTCAAAGGCTAGAAATGAGACAAAGATCACACATATGAATCATAGCATAGTCAAAGCATTGCCACAAGTAATATATGAAAATACAAGCATGTGACAAAGCAGAATTTTCAGATTTAAGCAATTTTACCAAAAGAAGGCTCGCTTCACATGTAAAAGCCTATCCATGTCACACTTGAGCCACAAACATGCATACCACTCAAAGACCATACAAGGATATCAAATTCTCAGCAAAAGATCATGGCAAACACCCATAAAGCAAAGCATGTCATGTCAAAGCTCATGAGCCATGTGTCCACTTCGAGGGGACTTCTCCACTGGTGAACATCATGCAACATGTTTTGAACCCATATGTGAAAGATAAGACATTTTAAGCATAGACATGATGGATGGAGCATTTTTCAAGCATTATACACTTCTTTTCAAGATTAAATCATTTCATGGTACATGAAGTGCCTTTGTGGCAGAAAGAAGCTTATGCTCCCCCATGAATGCAACATAGGCTAAACATTCACAATGATATTCAGCCTTTGGCCCAAATGCAAGAACAAGGCATCCAAGCACAATCTAAGCATGACAAGCACATTTAGACCAAACTGTGACATGGATACACAACTACACACGAGTGGAGCATATTTCATCAAAGATTAGTCAAGATTAGCATTTATTTCAAAAAGGGCTATCTCACCACACATATATCTCAAATATTCCAAGAGCATAGCCTCACATCACCATTTCTCCACACATATGACCAATATCTCACAAATAGCCAAAGAAACTCAAATATGGCATATGAAAGAAGCTCATCATCCTAAAATGCAATATGATACAAATGCAACAAGATATATGACAAGATGGCTATCCTACCATGGTTTATACATCAAGCAAAGCATGTATATACATCAAAGTAGACATGGTATGATACATATGATACAAAAAGCAACCCCACAAGAATCAACTAGAAAGGGCAACAAACCCCAAGTTCCCCCCGCAAGCGCACAAATGTAGCTTGGTCGAGAGGCTTTGTAAAGATGTCGGCTAGCTGATCTTGGGTAGGGACATGGCTCAACACAATGGTTCCTTTCTCCACATTGTCCCTCAAGAAATGATACCTCACTTCTATGTGTTTGGTTACGGAGTGAAGCACCGGGTTTTTGGCTACGCTTATGGCACCGGTGCTATCACAAAGAAGTGGGATCCGGGTGCACTCCTCACCAAAATCTCTCAAAGTGTACGAAATCCACAACGGTGGGAACAACAACTCGCGGCGGCAACATACTCCGCCTCGGTGGTAGACCGAGCTACACTAGAGCGCTTGCGGGAAGACCATGAAACCGGCGAAGACCCAAGAAAGCGGCAAGTACCGAAGTAGACTTCCTCTCGACTCGACAACCGGCAAAATCCGCATCGGAAAAACCATGAAGGGAAAGAGTCGAGGAGGAAGAATACCAAAGGCCAAGACCGAGGGGCGGATCGTAGGTACACGAAAATCCTCTTGACGGCCTGTCGATGTGATGTCCTCGGCGAAGCCTGAAAACGAGCGCACAGACACACGCTGAACTGTATGTCTGGCCTCGTCGCCTTCAAGTAGAGGAGGGAGCCGATCATGCTCCTGTACTCCCGCTGGTCCACTGGTTCTCCATCCTCGTCCGCATCCAAAGTGGCCGTACTCCCCATGGGAGTCGACATCGGCTTCACATCTTGCATCTGGAACTTCCTCAGCATGTCTTTCGTGTACTTGGTCTGGTGCACGAATGTACCATCCTTCACTTGCTTGATCTGCAGTCCGAGAAAATACTGCAACTCGCCCATCATGCTCATCTCGAACTCCCTGCTCATCTCATCTGCAAACTTGGCAACAAGGTTATGTGACGAGCCACCAAAGACAATATCATCCACGTATATCTGAACAATCAGCAAGTCATTTCCATGCTTGAGGAGAAACAAGGTCCTATCCACGGTACCCATCACCAACCCTCTGCTCAGCAGAAAACCTCTCAATCTCCCATACCAAGCACGGGGCGCTGTTTCAACCCATACGAGCCCTTTTCAACCCGTATACCCCGTGTGGGTACGGCTCGCTCTCAAACCCGGTGGGCTGCTTCACATACACCTCCTCCTCTATGACCCCATTCGGAAAAGCACTCTTCACGTCCATCCGAAACAACTTGAACCCTTTAGCCACGGCAAAGGCTAGAAGGATCCGAATTGCCTCAAGACGGGCCACGGGAGCAAAGGTCTCCCGATAGTCGATCCCCTCCTTCTGACTAAACCCCTGAGCAACAAGTCTGGACTTGTTCCTCACAACCATCCCATTCTCTCCCTCTTTGTTCTTCCAAACCCACTTGGTTCCTATGGGATGGCAATTTGGAGGTGGTTCAACTAACTCCCACACATGGTTCCTCTCAAAATTTTCCAACTCCTCATGCATAGAATTGACCCAGTTTGCATCAGATAAAGCATGTCCAATGTCCTTGGGCTCAAAAGTAGCAACAAAAGCAGCATGAGCAAAATGAGAGGAATTCCTGGACCTCGACCGTGTAGTGCGTTCATCGATGTTCCCAATGATCTTCGACAGGGGATGCACTTCTTGAATCCGCCGGGGAGCCTCACGCCTCGAGACTACCTCCCCCTCAACTTCAGCTTCTCTCGCCTGGTCCTCTTGTTGCACCATCATCGTCCATGAAGTAGACGGTCCACGCTCCATAGTGGTCGTAGGGGAAGTAGTGGGTACACACTCAGCTTCAGGCACATGGTTCTCTCCATCATCATCTCCAGCTTCATCCTTCTCCTCTTCAAAGAGGTCCTCGGCCATCTCTTCATCACCTGCACATTCAAAGCCAAGAGAGGTACATGGCATTGTCTCGTCGAAGGTTACCTCGCAAGTCTCCATGATTTTGTTAGTCTCAAGATTAAGCACCCTATAGGATCTAGAGTGGTTAGCATATCCAAAGAAAATACCATCACTAGACCTAGCCTCAAACTTGTCGAGTTTTCCCTTCTTCAGAATAAAGCACTTGCAGCCAAAAACTCGGAAGTGACTCACCTTGGGTGCCCGTCCATGCATAAGCTCATAACAGGTCTTCTTCTTGAAAGCTCACAATAAAATCCTGTTGGAAACATGACAAGCTGTATTGACCGCCTCAGCCCAATACCTCCTAGGAGTCCTGTGCTCATCGAGCATCGTCCTAGCCATCTCACAAAGAGTCCGATTTTTCCTTTCCACGACTCCATTTTGAGGGGGCACATAAGGGGTCGAATACTGATGTTCAAGACCTAGATCAAGACAAAAGGCATCAAAACGAGAGTTCTTGAACTGAGAGCCATTATCACTGCGGATAGCTCGAATAGCATTCCCATGCCTCTCGTTTTTCAACCTCACGATCAGATCTCGAACAAAACCAAAAGTCTCACTCTTATCCTCCAAGAAGAACACACAGGCATAGCGAGAGTAATCGTCCACCACAACAAGGACATACCACTTCCCACCCACCGAGCGAACTCGAGCGCTGGCCCAACAAGGTCCATATGCAACAGCTCTGTCGGACGCTCGGTCATGACATCGGTCAAGGGTGGATGGGGAGTGGCTACCATCTTACCATGCCTACAAGGAGCACAAACCAAATGCTTCTCAAGCTTCAACCTCGGCAATCCTCGGACAAGGTCAAGACCACTCAAGCGGGAAACCAAATCAAAGCTCAAGTGTCCCAACCGCCCATGCCATTTCCACAAATCAGAGGAAGGACCGGCCATCAAACAGCGAGCAGGACCCAAAGAATGAGAGAAATCAGCCCTGAAAATCTGACCCTCGGGGATGATCATACAGACAAGATCACCTCGAGAATCAAGCAAACGAGACTCGCCAGACTTGAAACGCACCTCAAAACCCTCATCAAGCAACTGAGAAACCGAAAGCAAATTGAAACCCAAAGACTTCACAAGAGCCACTCTCTTCAACGTTACCTTGTCACTCACATGCACAACACCCTCAGACATCACCCTTCCTCGTCCATTGTCCCCAAATGTGATGTACATCTTTTCCTTCACTAGGGTGAGGCTGGAGAACCACTTCTTATCTCCGGTCATGTGTCGAGAACACCCGGAGTCAATCAACCAAATGTCCTCCAAGCCTCCTGCCTGCAGTCAGAAACAAGAACGAGAATGAGCTAGCGACTCGACACTGGGGTTAGCACAAAGAAAGTTAAACCAGTGTCGAGCCATCTGCTCAAAAGAGGGGTTAGCAAACATTACTCCCTTGCCACCAAACTTCCCATGTCCCATGGGAGGAGTACGAGCACCACGAGGGGGAAAACGTGGTCCGTAGTTCCTCTGGAACCCAAAGCTGCGATCATCTCCCCTGAACCCGTATTGAGGATGAGTAGGGGGACGTCCAGCAAAACCACCACGAGCCCGACCAAACCTCTCACCAGCACGCACACCATCATCTCTCCTCTCAAACCTCGCACCGCCACCTCTCTGTGGGAACCTGCCAACACTCCTCACACTTTCCACACCCCGTGGAAGTGGCACTCTAGGCTCAGGAATACCATGAGGCTGGCGATACCTGGCCTGGTTTGCTTGCTCCCTAGCAAGCCTCTAATCCCTCTTCCTCTTGTAGCAAAACTCTGCAAGGTGCCTCTCCTTGCCACAATACTCACACCTGAAGGGGATGGGTTTTGGTTTTGGCTCTGGCTTCTCACTCGGCTTCACACCCTTCTCACTCACAAACTTCACAGGTTTCTTGAGGTCATTTGTCTTAGGTGGGAATTTGGGTGGATCTTGGGTTGTGTCAAGCTTGTTGCAAAGGTGGTTGGGCTTTGGTGTGAAAGAGTTCTTGGGTGCTTTTGGAAGTGGGACTTGGATATCTCCAATCACCTCAAACTCGGGGTTAGACTCAACACACTTCTCATACACACTCTCCCCACTGTTCTCTCCCACTTTCTCACCCAACTTCTCAAAACCCAAACCACGACCATCAGCTCTCTTGAACTCCTCAATCATGATTTTCAATTGAGGTTCCTGCCCAGACAACCAACCCAACACTTTCCTCAAATAGTCATTCTCCTCATAGATGACATCCAAACGGGAAGTAAGTTCAAGATTGCGCAAAGTAACTTCATCACAACTAGTGCATGCATTGACAACAGGAGATTTCAAAGATGCTTCCAAATAACTAATGGTAGAACGAGCATCAACCAGCTTAGCATGCATAGTAGGACATGATTTACAAGCACCAAGCAAAGTAGGTCTAGCCTTAAGCTCATCATACTCAGTCTTAAGAGCATCTAGTTTAGCCAAAGTAGAAGCATTTTTCTCATTAAGCAGTTTGATCTCATTCAACCAAGCATCACACTCAACACATTCAACATCATCAGGAGTAGTAGGAGCAAGTTTCAAAGAGTCATTCTCAAGTTTCAGTTCAAGCAATTTTGACTCTAACTCTTCTACTTTCTCGCTAGCATTCTCAAGCTGAGCCCTAAGATCTTTCCTCATCTTTTTGGCATCTCTAAGCACACTATCGCGGTTGTCAAGCAAGCCATTCAACCTAGCAATCTCAGCAAGCAAAGAATCGGGGTCACGATTTACCTCATCCTCCGAGTCGGAGTCACTGTCTTCCTTCTCGCTCTTCTTGCTGCTTGAGCTATGGGCCATGCCACAAAAGCCCTCAAGCGCCACACAGCTCAACCCGCTGAGGTTCCGGCTTGCACTCTTCTTGCCCTTGCGCCTCCCGGTGTCTTCATCTTCGTTGCTTGAGCTTGACTGCTCCTCGCTTGAGCTTGAGTCGACGTCGCTCGCACCGGCCACCATCGCTCTTGCCTTGTTCTTCTTGTAGCCGCTCTTGCTCGGTCGCCGCTTGTCCTTGTCCTTGCTCTTGGACTTGTTGAAGTGCTTGCCCTTGGAGGAGTACTTGTCTTCACGCCTCGGGTGCGCCTTGTACTCGTTCACCTTATACTTGTTCTCCTCCGGTTCCGGGCACTCGGCGATGAAGTGACCACGCTTGCCACACTTGTAGCACGTCCCTGAGCTCCGCCTTGCATTCCTCCGACTCTCATGTAGTCGACCAAACCTTCTTGAGAGCAAGGCCAGCTCCTCCTCGCCCAGCATGTCAAACTCCTCATCTGGAATAGACATGAGAGAAGACAAGGAAAACTGTCGACAGGAAGGGTTAGATTTGCCCTTTGATCCTCCCACAAGAGCAAGACTATGGTCAGTCGAGCCCTCATGCTTGGATTGCAATTTCCTGTCAACCTCAGCCGACTTGAGCTTAGAAAAGAGGTCATCCAACTCAATAGTCAAATAATGCCCAGACTCCTTGATGGCCTCAACCTTAGCACCCCAAACATTTGGGTCCAAGACATGCAAGAGCTTCAAAGCCTGATCATGCTCGGTGTAAGGAAAATCCTCAACATTAGCTTTCATGTTGTTCACGATGGCGGTGAACCTGCGAAACATCGCATCAATGTCCTCACCGGGAAGTGGAGTGAAATTCTCATATTGCATCCGGTAAGAGACAAAGAGGCGAGCCTTCACATGGTTATCACCACCGTGAGCAACCAACAACTTCTCCCAAATTTGCCAAGCAAGATTCAAATGGCGAACACGCTCAAACTCAGGATCACACAAGCTCCGGACCAAGTGATCAACGGCTTTTGCATTAGCCTCATACTTGGCCTTAGCACCGACATCGGTCACCATAAAAGTATGGATGTTGACCGGAATAGCATAGGTCTTGTCAAGCACAATGAAATCCAACAGCTTCCCACAAAGAAAGATCATCATTCGGGCCGCCCACTTGTGGTAACCCTTGCCATCGAAGTGCGGCGGACCGCCCCGCTCAACGTACGCCATCTTAGGATTCGAGACTTGTCGAAGTCGCAAAGAATCCGGCACCAAGCTCTGATACCAATTGAAGGATCAGATGGCGACTAGAGAGGGGGGGGGGAGTGAATAGGAGCCGACAAAAATTCTTTCCAAAGAACCCGGCCTATACCCTAGTCAAACCCCGGTCACACACGAGCGATAGATCGAATCACACACCAATCGTCAAGACCACAAGGTTATGGATCAACCTCTAGCCTTAGGAACGATTCCTTGAAGCACACGCGGAAGCACGAAAGAAGGAGGGGAGGAATCGAACCAAGAAGCAAAGCGCACGAACGCGGCGGACCGTCCCGGCCGGGAGGGGCGGACCGTCCGCGCGAGCCTCGCGGACCGTCCGACCCGAAGCCGCGGACCGTCCGCTCCAACACCGCGGACCGTCCGGCCCTACGCCGCGGACCGTCCGTTAAAGCACCGGACGAACCACCAAAAGCGACCCGAGAAAAACGGACCGTCCGCCAAGGCCGGGCGGACCGTCCGCGCCACCCACGGACCGTCCGCTACTCGAGCTCGGACCGTCCGCAAACCGGCCGCAACAAAAACCAAAAGCCAAACCGAATCGAAAGCAAGGACGCGCAAGAACACGACGAACATGCCACGAACACGCCACCCGCGGACCATCCGCGACCACCCCGCGGGACCGTCCGCGCCGCACCGACAGAGAAGAAAAACTACTCGACCTCAAAGGTCAACTCCCCCAAATCATCATTGGATTTCCCAAATGGTTGAAGCTGTGGAGACAAGGTTTTGGGGACTTGAAAAGCGTCACACAAGGATGCTATAGCCCAAAAATCTTGCCTCCTAACTCCCTAAATCACCGGGAATCGCGAATCCTTTGAGCACCACCGAAAACTAGAGCACCGAACGAAAACTCACGAATCGAAGTGGTTTCTGGCGTTTGAGGGCACAAGATCAATCACAAAGATGCACGAGACATCTATCCATGTTTCCCTCAAAGAAATCCGGGGAGAAACCCACTCAAATCCGCGGAAACACACCGGGAACAAAGGCACGAAAACAAGCACAAAAAGGCCACGAAAACACAACCCCGAATCTTCTATACAAACCAGGAAAGATTCACAAGGTCTAGCATGCCGCCCTAGCATCCATCCCTCTCAACAAATCTCTCATGAAGCTCTCATGCTAGCCTAGAGAAAATGGAAGAAAAATAGCTACGAAAATGAGAAATGGGAGGGAGGAAATGAAACCCTAAGTCGCGAAGAGAGAGAGCCATCCACACACCCTCATGGCTTATATATCGGGTCCCGCCGGGGTGGTAAATGACTCGACTACCCCTAACTTAACTACTGGCGATACAACCCACGCAGGGGCATTTAGGTAATGTTTGTGGGTCTTGCCATCGGACGGCCACGCCTTTGCCGCACCCCGCATCCTCCCGACGCAAGCCATGCGATCCCGTCGCGTGTCCTCCGCCTCGAAGCTTCCCGACACGCCCGGATCCCGTCTCCGTCGTGTTGGGCCCTCGGACTTGGTTTTGAGGCCCAAACCAAGAAACCGTCCACCGATGGTTTTGTGGGAAAACCACCAAACCCCGCTTGCTAGGTCCGGCCTCCCGCCAAACCACTTGACTTGACCGCCACCATGCACCGGCTCGCTGGTCCATGACTTCGTCTTGCTTGTGTCGCCACCATGTGACCCGCACCCAGTCCCGCTGTCCACCGGGTCCCTCGAACCAAGCCTACTTGTCTCTCCATCTCCCGGAGGCCCCTCAAGGCTGAAGACCTTTCGCACCCGTTCTTCACCTGCAACAACACGAACTAGGCCGCAGCCTACACCTGCGCACTAAGCCAAGAGTCAGTCCAACACCCGTTGTCAATCACTCATCACTGAGGAGCGGTCATCCATCGACCACTGAGACGCTCCTGGTCCTCAGAAACACACGTCATGCTCCCCCCGCAAACGAGTGAAAGTTGCTGATGTAGGGGCTTGGTGAGAATATTGGCTAGCTGGTCATGTGTGGGTACATGGATCAAAGCGATTATCCCTCTCTCAACATTGTCTCTCAGAAAATGACACCTTACTTCTATATTGTTGGTTTTGAAATGAAGCACTAGGTTCTCTGCAACGCTTATGGCACTGGTGCTATCACATAGAAGTGGGACACGGGTATACTCCTCACCAAAGTCACTCATGGTGTATGTGATCCAAAGGAGCTGAAAGCAACAACTAGTTGCGGCTACATACTCTGCCTTAGTAGTGATTGAGCCATACTCGACTGTTTGCGGGAAGACCAAGACACCAAAGAAGAAGAACTGGCAAGTCCCAGAAGTGGACTTCCTATCCAACCGACATCCGGCAAAATCCACATCCGAAAATCCATGAAGCGCCAAAGAGGATATCGCGGAGTACCAAAGGCTGAAGTCAAGAGTGTATCGCAAATACCTGAATATGTGCTTGACTGCTTGCCGATGCGAAGTCCTTGGAGACGCTTGAAAACAAGTGCAGAGACATACCGAGAATTGGATGTCCGGCCTCTTAGCCTTCAAGTCAGGACTGACCCGATCATGCTTCTGTACTCCTTCTGGTCCACGTGTTCACCTTCCTCGTCCACATGAAGAGTTGTTGTCGTACTCATAGGCATCACCATGGCCTTGGAGTTCTCCATCTTGAACTTCCTCACAATGTCTTTGATGCATTTTGCTTGGTGCACGAACGTTCATTCGTCGACTGTTTGATCCGGAGGCCAAGGAAGAACAACAACTCACCCATCATGCTCATCTCAAATTCTATGCTCGCAGTAAAAGTAACTTCCATGGAGTAAAAGTAGCATAACCGACATTGAAATCATGTTGCTTATCTACTCTATGTCCAACAATAAAGTTGGCAACAATTTGAGCTTTCATTGAACTTAATGGCGCACAATGCAAATCATATTCAACTAAAGCATAAGCTCATTTGCCGACTCTACCACTTAGAATTGGTTTATGCAACATGTATTTAATATGTCGGTTTGACATGCTACTATGCAAGTACTTGGTAATAAATAATGCCTCAACTTGGTACAATTATGATATAGCAATAAACACAACTTTTCAATAAAAAATGTACCTTGTTTCGGCGTCCAACAATCTTCTACTCTCATATGAAATGTACTCCTTGCCTTCAGTCGATTGAGTCAAAACACCTCCAATGACATCCTTCTCAGCTGCTACATACAATTTGAAAGGAATACCACTCTTGAGTGCTTGAAGATTGGGTGGCAAAGTCAAATAGCTCTTAATTTCATTAAACTCTTGTTGCTTTGCCCCCCAAGTGAAGTCAATATCATTTTTCAAACGAAATAAAGGAGTAAAAGCACTCACCTTACTGGACAAGTTACAAATGAACCTCCTCAAATAACTTACCTTGCCCAAAAATTTTTGCAAATCATTTTTACTAGTAGGCGCTTTAACATTTCGGATTGCCTCAACCCTTTTCGGATCTATCTCTATGCCTTTCTCATGCACATTAATGCCTAAAAACTTCCTAGCCGATACACCAAAAAGACATTTGGGTGGGTTCATCTTTAATTTGTACTGACGCATCTTTTCAAATGACGATTTGACAACAATGTCGTTGATATAAACCTCTACTATGATGCCAAGCAAATCATGGAAGATTAAAATCATAGCCCTTTGATAAGTAGCAACCGCATTTTTTAATCCAAAAGTCATAACAACCCAGTCAAATAAGCCAACAAAACCATGACAAATGAAAGCCGTTTTGGATGGCCATAAAAATTTGACTGTAACCAACATTACCATCAAGAAAACTAAGAATTCTATGTGTGGATGCAACATTAACAAGAAAATCGGCTATAGGTGTTGACTGTTATATAACGCGTCAAGTTACGATCCGCAAGCGCACGGGTCAGTTGTAGCTTTTCCCTTAGAATATTCCCCCAAGGTTAATCAATCCATGGAACAAGTGGAATGCTATGCTCAACTAAACACTAATGTTGTTGATTTGAAGCTCTTTATCAAATATGTGTAAGTAAGGAACTTAATCTAATTTAATATAGGTTAAAAAAGACAAAGTAGAGAGTGATGGAAAGGAGATCTCAAGAATGTAGAATGCTTGTCCAAGGGATCTAGGATCACTTGAAGATGTAACCACCTAGCTAGAACAACCCAATCTAATCCATCAAAGGTAAAAGTGCACGGAGTCCAACCCTTCCCCTCTCGCATACTAGTCACTACACCAGGGTAATCCGTGATTGAACACCAAGTGCACAAGACGTTGATGTGGTCTAGCCATGCATGATCAATGGAGTGAACCAAGTTCATTACGTTTTCCCTCCCGCGCATTGTCACTAAACGACGGTAATCGCATAAAGAACAAAAAGGGACACGATAGCGAAGCTACGAGCGATGCATCCCCAAAGAAACTCCGACCGGCCAATATGATTAGAGCACCATCAACTTGAACATGAATATGATAGCAAAAGATTCAAAACATAGGTTTGGTGATTACAACTCAAGATCCCCCTTCAACACCTAGGACAAACAAGGACTTTACCCCATAATGTTACCCATTGTAGCCCTGATCATGGTGTAGAATCCCCCGAAGTAGATGAAGGCCATGACTGCTCCCTTCGCGATCCAATCTGCTTCTCATTCTCGGTCTTGTGGCGGCGGATGACGAATGAATGTTGGCGTGGCTCTCGGCCAGGGGGCTATAAATAGCACGAGAGGCAACTAGGTCAAAGGGGGCATCGAACTGGGCCCGGAATGGGTTGGGCCGGTCGGCCCAGGCCGGCCGGCCCAGGCCCGTTTTGGCCCGGTTCAGCCCCAGTTTCCTCCCCGGTTGCTTCTTGCGCGATTCCCTACTTGTGTGCACTTGCATGTGGGCCTTTGACGTCGTTTCCTTCACTGTTAAGGCTTGAATCATGCTATCCATGCTCTTGTCGGACTTCATGATCTTCTTCTGAAGTGCTTGACGAACTTATCCCGAAAGTCTCCTCTTTAGCGTAGATTTCCTGCGTAAACAATAAACTCCAAAATCAAAATTGCAAGAGTGAACTTGTTATATACGGGGGGTTAGTTCCAGTGGTTAGGATAATAAATCAATGCCAACATTAAAGGTAAACTCATGGCTAGGTTGACGGAAATTCACCGTCAACAACTCCCCCTTGCTTAAACCATGCTCGTCCTCGAGTAAGCCTTTAATGAATATCAGCATTGCCTTTCATTGCTTTATACCCTACACTTGATCACACACAAGAAAACATAATGCTCTCAAGGATTTAATCATTAAAGTTCCATAATATATTAGCCTTCATCCTTATGGAGGGTAGATATTAATTTAAGCACTTCCCACAAGTGATTACCTCATGCTCCCAAATTTCAAATGAATCTTAGAAATTTTGAAATTAAGAGCGAGATGAAAAACAATATCTAAACCAAGTTCAAAAACAAAATTCCTTGCATTTTGCTCTTGTACTCTCATCTCATCTTGTCTCTCAAAGCCTATTCATTATACTCCTTTCCCCTCTCAATATTTATAGTGGAAGGCTTTATGTGGAGCTACAAGGGAAAAGTTTAGTCCTACCAACATATTATAAATGAGATGTTGTCAAAACAAGACAAGCTTCTCAGGGTCTTACCGAGACTCGTCAAAAAGGTCATTGGAAAAAAATGTTATGTCAAGGAGGGGGAAAGAAAAAATACACACACTTTGATATAGGTGGACATGTGCAAATGGCAAAAAAATGATTCCAAGGCACAAAGGAAGTCCTCATTATCGGATTGCACATGGTTGGAAAAATGAATTTGGATCTTAAATCTTGAAACTTTTGAGATTCCTAATGCACTTTAGAGGACTGGGGAGTTCAAAAAAAAATTTTCTCATACATATTTTTCTTTATCTCTCTTTTTTTCTTTATAATCATTTTTTTCTTTTTTTCATTATTAATTTTTATTTGCTCCCCTTGAACTCTAAACTGCATTGTACCTACCTCCTCCCCCTACTTAGACGTTTGCTCGTCCTCAGGCAAATAGGTGATAGAGATAAGGTAGGTACTAGAAATATTTTTCCTTTTGAGAGATACTTGAAATCTTCAACCTTGGCACCATCTTGCAATCTTCCTTGAATTGACGATCCATACTCAATGATAACTTGTGGTCAAGGAGGTAAACACAAAAGATGATATTTTTGGTTTTAAGAGTGGATATCTGGCGAGGTTTGTGAAATCTCCGATGTGGGGATACACAATGCACAGATAGAAATGCTAGCAAAAAGAGAGATGCGCAAAAATGGAATGACCAGCTTCTTAGTCTCGGGCCAGAGAAATCAAGGCCTGAAATAACTCACCAAAAATAATTCTTGTACACTAAGGTTTATGCATTCAACATATATATATGGCTTTGGATAGGTAGAGCAAAATGCAAGTAGCATTAATTGACAAGGTTAGCATATATATTTTTAAGAACAAATCATCTTTAACTCATCCGAAATTGAGAGAATAAAATTAACACTATGGGTCTTAATTTTTATCATAACCTCCACAAAGATTAAGCTAGCATTTAATTAATTTAAGATTCATATTAAAGAGAGCATTAGCTTAATCATGCATGCGACAAGTACAAAAGTTGAGCAAAGTGGCATCTTTTCATCATATATTATCATTGCATCAACTTAATATTTTTACCAAAGGTTGATCGAGGTGGGAAACTTTATCCATGGTGATCTTTAACACTAACACACATGCTGAAAATTAAATAAAGTAGAAGGCTATTTACAACTTACCTTGTTTTCGTCGCTTAGTCTTGACGGTCCGGGTCACCATCCAAGGTGTAGACGTCAATGTATTTAATAAGCACAACATCAGGCTCTAGGAGTACCTTGAGTCGTTGTCCATTCACAACATATTGATCTCCTTTGGTGTCCATGATTGTTACCGCTCCCGATGGTGACACTGAATGTACGACGTACGGTCCATCCCATTTGCTTTGTAGTTTTCCTTTGCCGAAGACCTTGTATCGAGAATTGTATAGTAGGACCTTATCTCCTTACTTGAATTCCTTCTTATGCAATCTTTTGTCATACCATCTCTTCATCCTTTCTTTATAGATGCTAGCGTTGTGATATGCCTTCAATCTCAGCTCTTCAAGTTCACTTATTTGAATCATCTGCTTTATTCGTGCCGCATCAATATCGAGATTCATCTCCTTTATTGCCCAATAAGCCTTGTGCTCTAGTTCTACCGGTAAATGACATGTTTTTCCGTAAACAAATTGATAAGGGGTCATACCTATTGGTGTTTTATGTGCGGTCCGGTATGCCCACAATGCTCCGTCTAGCTTCTTTGACCAATCTTTTCCTCCTTTAGTCACCGTCTTCATGAGGATTCCTTTGAGTTGCTTGTTCGATGTTTCCGCTTGGCCATTTGTTTGTGGATGATAAGCTGTAGAAACCCTATGCTCAATTCTCAACTTTGCCAAACATCTTTTAAAATCCTTGCCAATAAAGTGTGATCCACCATCACTTATTAAAATTCTAGGCACGCCATATCGAGGGAATAGCACTGTCTTGATCATTTGAATAGCCTCTTCCGTAGATGCTTTCTGACATGGAATTGCTTCAACCCATTTTGATACATAATCAACTACGACCAAGATGTGTTCATATCCATTCGAGTTCATGAATGGTCCCATAAAGTCGATGCCCCAAACATCAAATAGATCAACTTGCAAATTATAATTCAGCGGCATTGCATTCCTTTGTGATATATTTCCACTCCTTTGGCACTTCAGGCAAGTTGCAACAAACCTTTTAGCATCCTTGTGCATCTCAGGCAAATAGAATCTGCTTGCCCATACCTTTGCTTGTGTTCTAAAATGTCCATAGTGTCCTCCATATTCCGACGAGTGGCATTTTCTTAGATTTTTTCTCTTTCTTCCCGCAGCACACATCTTCTTAGTACTCCATCATCTCCACATCCATATAGGTATGGTGCATCACAATAAAATTTTCTGCTCTCGGTGATTACCCTTCTTTTAGCATTTTGTCCAAGTGATCTAATGGCATCTTCCGTAGGCATCTTATGATATCATGCATCCATCCTCCTCTATCAAGTACTCGATATAGATGGTCATCTCTCATTCTATCTTCAATTAGCTCCATCCCATCATCTCCATGATGCATCCTTGATAGGTGGTCGACTACGACATTGTCCGACCCTTTCTTGTCTCTAATTTCCATTTCAAACTCTTGTAATAATAGAATCCATCTAATCAAATGTGGCTTGGCATCTTTCTTGGACAAAAGGTACTTGATTGCAGCGTGGTCGGTGTACACGATCACCTTCGAGTTCACAATATAAGATCTGAATTTTTCGAATGCGAACACTACGGCAAGCAATTCCTTCTTCGTAGTTGCATAATTCACTTGAGCATCATTTAAAGTTTTACTTGCATAATAAATTGCGTGTACCTTCCCTTCCTTCCTTTGTCCAAGAGCGGCTCCAACGGCATAATCACTTGCGCCGCACATTATCTCAAATGGTAGATTCCAATCGGGAGGTTGCATAATTGGTGCACTTATGAGAGTTTGCTTCAACATCCGGAAAGCATGCAAGCATTCATCAAAATCGTATTCCACATCTTTTTGGAGAAGTCGTGTCAATGGATTGGTGATCTTTGAGAAATCCTTTATAAATCTTCTATAAAATCCAGTATGCCCGAGAAAGCTTCTTAACGATTTGATATTTGTTGGAGGCGGCAGCTTTTCAACCATTTCAATCTTAGCTTTGTCCACCTCTATTCCTCTCTCAGAGATTACATGTCCCAAGACTATCCCTTGTTTCACCATAAAGTGACACTTCTCCCAATTAAGCACTAGGTCAATTTCTCCACACCTTTCAAGAAGTTTTTCCAAATTTTTCAAGAAACTTTCAAAACATGTACCATGCACCGAGAAGTCGTCCATGAATACCTCCATAATTTCTTCAATAAAATCCGAGAATATAGCCGTCATGCATCTTTGAAAAGTGGTCAGTGCATTACATAAACCCAATGGCATTCTTCTATATGCGAAAGTTCCATACGGACATGTGAAGGTTGTCTTTTGTTGATCATCCGGATGAATGGGAACTTGCATGAACCCCGAGTATTCATCAAGGAAACAAAAGTAAGAATGTTTGGCTAACCTTTCAATCATCTTTTCGATAAAGGGTAGCGGAAAGTGATCCTTCCTTGTTGCCTTGTTCAACTTCCTATAGTCGATGCACATTCTCCATCCGGTCACGATTCGTTGTGGATCAACTCATCCTTCTCATTCTTTACAACCGTTATTCCTCCTTTTTTTGGGACACAATGCACCAGGCTCTCCCATTCACTATGTGGCACGAAGTATATTATTCCAGCATCCAAGAATTTGATCACCTCATTCTTCACCACCTCGCGCATGGCATGACTCAATCTTCCCTGAGACTCAACAACGGGCTTGCATTGTTCTTCAAGTGCTATGCGGTCGGTACAAAAGACTGGACTAATACCCTTCAAGTCAGTTATCGAGTACCAGATCACCTTCTTGTGTTTCCTCAATAAATTCAACAACTTATCCATCTCCTTCGGACTTAATTCATCAATGACCGGGTACGTCTTATCAGCTCCTAAAAATTCATACTTTAATACCTTAGGAAGTGGATTTAACTCAATATCGGGCATTTCATGTTCTTGTTGCTTCAAATTTCCAATATGTTCGTAATTTTCTTCATCCAAGCTTTCATCTTGTGCCTTCAACCCCTCGATTGATTCCGCTAGTTCTTTGTCTTGCTCATCATACATAGCATCATTCTCCATTGCTCTTTGGAGAGGGTCTTTGAAAGTATCAACAAAACGAATATCCTCTACCTCTTTGTTATCAAGAGGTAGAGGTAAAGCAATACGAGAAGTGGGTAGGAAATCATATGTGAATTTAGTTCCATCTAAATCAATAGTAACTAGCCTTTCCTGCATCAAGAATGGCATTGACCAACTTAAGAAAAGTCCTAGCAAGAATTATATCATCATGTTCATTATGGCAAGCATCGATTACGAAAAAGTCGGTTCGAATAATTTACCTGAGGTAGCAACATCTAAATCCCTAAGCACACCCAATGGTCTTGTTGTTCTACCATCTCCCATGATTAGTTTTATTTGTGTTGGAGAAAGATTTAAAGTTTTACTAAAAAGCTCATAATAAATCTTGGAAGACATGACACTAACATGAGCTCCTATGTCATATAATGCTTTACAAATTTTCTTTCCATTAATGTTGCAACTTATGTGAGGTGTCGGAAGAGAGGTACCTTTGACATGGTCGGCTCCTATCGCGTACACCTCGGCTAGGTGTGCATATGGCGAGGCCTCCGGCTTCACTCCCATGATCCTCTTTACTTCGGCAATGTGATCCGGATCTACCTCTTTTTCCTCATTGAAAAGCCTTTGGATAATCTCTCCGACCGATTCTTTGTCCAACTCATACCCCGAGTGCCTCTCCTTTGCAAAGTTGAATTCTATTGCTCTCGCCGACTACTTTTGGTTCGGGTATGGTCTCCTTTTGTTGAGTATTTCTTTGAAGTTAATTGGGATCCAATCCATTTGTTCGAACTCCTTTAACGACTTTGCATTCGCCAAACTTCATCCTTGTAACTCTTCGAGCTTGCGAATTTTGATGCCTTGGATTTGTCCTCCTTCATTGTGGGTTGCCCCTTTAATCTTTTCTTGCCTTGCTTCTTCTTTCTTCACTTTCGGGGCTTCTTTTCTTGAAATTCCAGCAAGTACCTCCACACAAGTTTATTGCTCAACGCTTCCCGAATTTTTTTCTTCCCAATCTCTTTGCATGGCCACCCCCTTGCTTATTCTTTGTTACAATTGGGTGGCCTCCTTGAGTGTCTTCTCCATGATATTTCCGCCTGCACACATTTGAACATACCGTATGCATTTGGGGGTTAGGGAAAAATAAAAAGTATGCAGGAGTACATCACCGGAGAATCCTAGTATTGGTCCTTGTTTGATTAATCCATTGAATCTTTCCCAAGCTGATCTATTCTTTCTTCTTCTCCTTGCGCAAAATTTATCACTTGCTTCCTCGCATTTTGAACCCTACTTATCAGAAAGAGTTTTTCACAAAATTTCTTCACCAATCGATTCCAATTTTCTTCCACCTCGAAGGATGCAAGTGAGTGCCATCGTTTTGCTTTATCCGCAAGTGAGTATGGAAAAAATTCCATTTGTACCAATCGACGGGAACTCCTTGTTGCACTGTGTTGCATAGCATAGTGAAACGCTCGACGTGCCTATATGGATTGTCCGTCTTCACCCCTCTAAATAGGTAGGCTGCCACCATTTCAATAATTCGAGGATTGATCTTGTACTCGGTAGCCTCAAGTATCAAATCTGATTTTTGGACTTTAATATCTTCCAATTGCGGGCTAGCATAGTACCATAGTGGTTTTTCTTCTTCCTCCATGGGGTGATTGACAAAAGCCATTTAGACAACAAAAACAAAACAAAAAAACAAGGATTTCTAGACAGAAGGTTAGGTGTTAGTAACCAACAAAATTAATTCAAAGTTAAACGTAGCAAACTAGCTTGTTCCCCGGCAACGACACCAGAAAAGCTTGTTGACGGTTAAATAACGCGTCAAGTCGCGTCAAGTTATGAGCCGTAAGCGCACGAGTCGGTTGTAGCTTTTCCCTAAGAGTATTCCCCCAAGGTTAATCAATCCGTGGAACAAGTGGAATGCTATGCACAACTAAACACTAATGTTGTTGATTTGAAGCACTTTATCAAACATGTGTAAGTAAGGAACTTAATCTAATTTAATCTAGGTTAAAGAAGACAAAGTAGAGAGTGATGGAAAGGAGATCTCAAGAACGTAGAATGCTTGTCCAAGGGATCTAGGATCACTTGAAGATGTAACCACATAGCAAGAACAACCCAATCTAATCTATCAAAGGTAAAAGTGCACGGAGTCCAACCCTTTCCCTCTCGCATACTAGTCACTACATGAGGGTAATCCATGATCGAACACCAAGTTCATTATGTTTTCCCTCCTGTGCACTGTCACTACACGACGGTAATCGCATAAAGAACAAAAAGGAACACGATAGAGAAGCTACGAGCGATGCATCCACAAAGAAAGCCGACCAGCCAATATGATTAAAGCACCATCAACTTTAACATGAATATGATAGCAAAAGATTCAAAACATAGGTTTGGTGATTACAACTCAAGATCCCCCTTCAACCACTTGGACAAACAAGGACTATACCCCATAATGTTACCCATTGTAGCGCTGATCATGGTGTAGAATCCCCCGAAGTAGATGAAGGCCATGAGTGCTCCCTTCGTGATCCAGTCTGCTTCTCGTTCTTGGTTTTGTGGCGGCAGATGATGAATGAATTTTTGCGTGGCTCTCGGCCAGGGGGCTATAAATAGCACGAGAGGCAACTAGGTCAAAGGGGGCATCGAACCGGGCCCGAAATGGGCTGGGCTGGTCGGCCCAGGCCCGTTTCGGCCCGGTTCGGCCCCAGTTTTCTCCCTGTTGCTTCTCGCGCGATTCCCTACTTGTGTGTACTTGCATGTGGGCCTTTGATGTCGTTTCCTTCACAGTTAAGGCTTGAATCTTGCTATCCATGCTTCGCCGTTTTCTGGTTGAGTCCCTGAAGATTTGCATGTTGACGCTTCGGTCCTCGGGTCATTTGGAATCACGTTCATCGCATGTCTTGACTCTTGTCGGGCTTCGTGATCTTCTTCTGAAGTGCTTGACGAACTTATCCAAAAGTCTCCTCTTTAGCGTAGGTTTCCTGCGTAAACAATAAACTCCAAAGTCCACAGGCAAGAGTGAACTTGTTATATACGGGGGGTTAGTTCCAGTGGTTAGAATAATAAATTAATGCTAACATTAAAGGTAAACTCATGGCTAGGTTGACGGAAATTCACCGTCAACAATAGGAAAACATGAGGCTTTATTAAGATCTCCAAAATCAATGCAAACACAAAGCTTTTTTGTTCCTTTTTTCTCAACAGGCACAATATTAAAAATCCAATCAGTACAATGACAAGGCCTAATAAACTTTGCATCAAGCAACCAATTGACTTCCTCTTTCACTTCGTCATAAATATATGAATTAAAGTTTCTACGAGGTTGTTTATAAGGCCTAAAACTAGGTTTAATCGGTAAATGATGCTCAACTAAATCACGAAATAAACCAGATATTTCATTGCAATTCCATGCAAAGCAATCAACATACTCCTTTAACGACTTTATTAAATCAGATTTAAACAAAGGATCAAGATTCTTGTTTACAAATGTTGGCCTAGGTGTAGTGCCATCACCAATATCCACCTCCTCTAAAGGATCAGCCGACGTAAACCCTTGTCCTAACTTGCTCAAATCATCTAAGTCTTCAATAGCTTCGCACATATCGTTCTTATGCGCTCGATAGTGCTCTCGCCTTTGTTGCAACCACTGCATCCATCAAATGAAAAGAGAGGTTCTAGCCAGATCAACTACCAGCTTCATGACAATAGTAGCAAAGCCGTCTTTTGTAGAATCAATAAGCCTTAAATCAGTTAAATCTAACCTAGTTAAGCACTTAAGATTCTCATGATTATCCATGGTAGAACTATCAGCCAATGCAACACAAGCCAATGTATCACCCTGAACAACCTCTACATCATCTCCTACCCATTGGATTAAAAATTGATGCAAAGTAGAAGGCACACATTGATTTGCATGAATCCAATCACGACCAAGTTTTAGGCTGAAGTTACCTTGTGTCTCAGCGACGAAGAATGTTGTAGCCAACGTCTTGCTCCCAACGGTGAGCTCTATAAAGACGACGCCTTAAGCTCCCATTGGCTCGCCTCCTCCCACACCACTGTTGGTCTTGATCACCTCATCATCTGAATCTCCCAGCTTCTTGAGCAAAGAATATGGCATCAAGTTGACGACTCCTCACTAGTAGAGATGTTGTCATCGATGGCATTCACCTAACATCACTGACGAGTTTGTGAGGATTTGGATTTCATCACTATGGTCGCGTCACATTTGGTCAATGATGAAATGGAAATTTTCGTCACAGATGTGTCTCCATTATGTGACGAATTAGACGTCGTCATGGAAATGAATTCAATATGTGATGATCGCTTCTGGTCATGGATGATAGACCATTTTTGTCATAATCTCTCGTTTGTAAGGCATCCTAATGGCGTCGTTAACGACATTTGTTTTCTATGGCGCTCCCGTTACGTCATGGATAGTCCTATTTTTCGTCATTACAAATCATATGCCACGCTGGTAGATGACGTGGTAGTTGACATGACAAATGACGTGGCGGCTGACGTTGCATTTTTAAATGACACGTGGCCAAATTAGGTTCCACCACGTGTCCTCTTTTTATTGGGCCACGTGGCGTGCTATGATTGGGCAGGATTTTTGTCACATATTTAATTACCAATTCATCATAGAAATAATTATATATTGGTCACTGAAGACTCATCAATGTTATCACAAAGATGCACATGGTTTTATTGCTATTTGCAAATAATATTGAAATGATCAAACAATTTCATAGATAAACAGAAACATCTATTACAACCAAAATATGTACTATTATAGCCCATATACAGACACTAAGAATTGCGGGCTTCACGATAGCAACTTGTATCATGTTACTTCTTGACAATTGTGATAAAGTTATTCTGTGACCACCAAAGGGCAAATGTGTATCTTTATTCCTGCAAAAAATAAACCAATATAAAGTCATTAGGATGCTCTGGAGACTAATTCCTGACAGTAAGGAAATCAACTAAAGCGAGTAAAAAAATAATGCATACACACATGCAGATACGAATCCATGATCACAATTTCTCAACACCATCAAATCCAATTCGTATGATAGTGTCATATACATGTCCTTTACAGATCCAGCCTCCATGATTACAGTTTCTTAGCTTTATCAAATCCATGTCCTTAAAAAAACAATGTGTACGGTAGTTCCCTATACATACCTTATAATTTGTACATAGAGGACACATTGGTCGCTGCCCTAAATTTACATCTTCTCAAGCTTGCTTAAAAATCTATAAGCAATCGATTATATATGCAAGTACATGACTCTAAGCAAATTTTGTGAATTGTAAACAGCTCAATACCAAAGTTTTAATCAAACTAAAGGTCACTGGAGTAGTGAAGTTCACCTTGAATTTGGACCGAAGTATATTGTAAATGACAATGACAGTTCTCGCTAATTGTATCCTGTTGTATTTTTGTACTTGACCAAGAAATAAATTAACTCAATCAAATGGTAGTCATGTTCAAGTTACAAAAACAGAAAGAACTACTAGATAGAACTAACAATTCATCCAGCCATTAGTTCTTAACTAGAGATTGCAATAATTAAGGGTGCAATGCAATACCCTGAAAATTGCAGCTATTTTTAGTCTTTAATCTATACACCACAAATTTCAACCTCTTCACAATAATACTGCGACATGGTAAGAGCACCCTTTCAGATACTCTTGCAGCAGCCATAGTTTACAAAAACTAATATAATGAGCTATGCCAACGGTTGAACAGACTAAATATGCGGTACCTGCACCTTTTGTATTCAAAATTCAGATCACTTTGAGTAAAATAAAGAAACGTATGGACATTTTAGCAGTAATTGAGTTGAAGCTTAAGCAAAATCACAGCGCTAGAGACACCAACAATGAATAAAGAAATAGACACATCCAAACCTTCCAAAGGCACGAGCGCATGGCCTTGTGCAGGATGGAACCTGCGCTCCACGGTCTTCGCGAAGGTTGAAGCCTGCTGCTCGGGACATCATGCGGGACGATCGCCCTGTTCGTTTGGCTTATCAGCCACCAGCCAGCAGTACTTTTCTCTCAGAACAAACCAGTACCAGCCATCAGCCACCAGCCGAACGAACAGGCTGGATAGTCGGGGCGGCCGAGCTCGATCCGGAATGCAGGGCGGCAGCCACAGTCGATGCGGACTGTCGGGGCGGCAGCCGCGGTCGATGCTGATGGGCGAAGTTGAGGCGTTGTGGTCGATGCGAACAGGCGAAGTGGCGGCGACAACAACTGCAGATGGTCGACGTAGCTGGGCAGACGCGGTTGATGCGGACGGCCGTTTCGGTGGTGGTGGCCGCAGACGTGTGGAGGGATGGTGTGGCGGCTGTGCAGATGCGGACGAGGACGGGGTGTGGGGTTGGCAGCGGCAGCGGCAGCGGGGATTGGAACGAATGGGGATAAGATTCCAGGGGTGGAGAAGGATGGATAGGGTTTCCGACTGTAGGTTTCATGTGACGAGGAACCGATCTAAGAGCATCTGCACCGGGGACGGCATCCCTCTCCTGGAGGAGACGGATGCCGTTTTTGCGTCTGCAGCGGTTGTACTGGAGGACGACGCCAAAAAGGCGTTGAGTCCGATCTCCTTCATATCCAGGGGGTGGAGGAGGCTCCTCCATCCTCCGCCGGCCCCACCATGTGCTGCTGCCGCGCGGCCGCGCCCACCCAACGGCCTTGCGCGCACTGCGCAGAGCAGAGGAGGCGTCCTCCACGACGACGAGGTGCTGATGTCGGCCGTTGCCGCCGCCGTTACCGAGGAGCTCGTGGAGCACCACCTCGCTGCTGTTTCCCTGTACCTCGCCGGCTGCTGCAGGGGAAGGGGCTCCGCGAGAAAAGGGCCCGCCACCGGCTTGCTCCTCGCGCGCGGCCTTGCCTGGATCTCGCCGTGGCCGCGCCCTCGAGACCGCCGTCGGAGCCAATCGTCTCCGCCGCCCCTCCAACGCCCGCCGTCGCGCCGCGGCCGGCGTCTCCGCCACCACCGCGGTCCCGCCTCCTCGGCGGGAGAAGAGACGGCCTCCGCGGCCCTCGTGAGGCTCGCCGTCGGGGGCGGCCCCGCTCCTTCCCCGCGCCGGTGCCATGGACACCGAGCTTCACCTCCGCGCCGGGGAGGACGCGAGGGAGCTCGATTCGGCGGGCCGGTGCCGCGGCTTGAAGGCGTGTCCGCCGTCCGCCGTGGTGGATCCGTTGAGCTCAAAGGCGGAGAGGAGGGGCGGCGGCCAACGCGAGCTCGCTCCCGTCGTGCTCCGCACCGCTGCGCCATCGTGCTTCATGCCCCCGTCATGCTGACCCGAGCTGTCGCTGCCACGCGCAGTCGCCGTCGGAGGCCGCCTCGGGCCGCCTCTGCCCGTGGGAAGGGAGGAGCAGGGGCCAAGATCTGCCCCTGCCCCCTGATTTGTGCCACCATAGCCGATTGGAGGAGGGAGGAGGGCGCCACGGCGGCTGGTTGGACGTGCCCATGCTGGCGACGGCCCGAGCCTGCTCCTGCTCGCCCTTGTCCCGGCGCCGTGCAGGGAGGAGCTCCCTAGGATCCCGCACCGGTGATGTTGAAATCAGAGGAGAGGGGTGCCAGAGCGCGCCAGCGTAGAAAGGGAGGGGCGCGGGAGGAGGGCGCTGGGGTGGCGCCCGCCTTGCCTGGGTGGGATTTCGGGACAGAAAGAGAGAGGGAATGGGTGCGGGTGGGAGGGGGCCGGTGGGGAAGAAAGAGAGGGGGAGAGTATGAGGAGTGGGTCCCGCGTGTGGGTAGTTTGGATGAAGGAAAGAAATAAAGGATGACGAATGCGGGAGATGTAAATATAAAGGTAGGAATCTCGCTGACAAAGAAAGAATATTCCATTTTGAAGGAGGGGATAAAGGATAACGAGTGTGGATGGTCTAAACCGTAAGATCAGGGATCGATTGGCAACAATGATTGGGTCGTGTGTGCATGTTCAGGAAATGGCCCAGACTAAATTATTTAGCCCCATTTGGTTTTTTAATCTCCAACTAATTGAAGCATTTGTGAGGTTACACACAAAAAATTACTTTATATGTAAAATTTTTAGTACATTACAAAAGATATAGTTGACTTGTAAAAGTTCTAAGACACAACCTTACCTTTAACTTGTTGTTACCATTTGGATGAACTTCAAGTGAATACTTTGAGATTTCAATACTTCATATTATTTTTAACTCGTAAGAAGCTCACATTTGAACACAACCTTACCTTTACATTGTTGTTACCTTTTGTGCATTTGTATTGCCATTTTTCAATAAAGTGGCATTGTACATTGCGTTGACGGTGCAAAACCGTACTCAAGCTCACCGCAAGCCTACAGGTGACTGGTGCTTTATTCACCAGGGAGGGTCCTCCCTAGATTTGTTAATCCAAGGATCGGAAGCAAACCACTAAGGTTCTCTATCTAACCTACCGGTCTAACCCTATGTGAAGTGTTGATTGCATAAAGATTAAACATACATAAAAGGATGTATGGATCACATCCACCTAGCAATAAAGGTACGCATCCAAAGGGGTAACCCTAGCCTATCGTCTTCTTGTTGCCACTCCGGCCATGATGACAAACCAATCTAATCCTATACTATGACAAGCAGTACACTCGATATGGAGTAACCCGATATGGAGTGGTCCGATACACGTTCATTCGCCACTTTCTTCTCCACCGTACTGTCACTACGCAAGGATATTCATCACCGAACGACAACCTCGGTCCGCGCACTACAATGATGTATCCGCAAGAGATAGACTAACCACCATGATTAATCTATTCCTACTAAGGGCATATGCTAGCTACACATATGAATAAGCACAACTCATAGTAGATCAGAGTAAAGACAATAAATGATTTATATCACCATCGAATGTTGAAGCTACAAATGACTTGACGAATTCAAGTCGCGGCTCCAGAACTCCACCATGGCTTCACCACGCAGGGCCAAACATGGCGGCTAGGGCATGGCCTAGGCCATCTCCTTGGTAACTTGAGGACTTGCGGCGGCCGTTGGCTTCCTCCCGGTGCTTCTCCTTCGTGTTGGCGGCTCTCTGATGATTGGTTGGATTGATCACCCCCCTTGGGTGACCAAGGGGTTGTATTTATGCACTTGGGGAGCCTTGGGGCGTGCTCCACCTTGTCTTGCACGAGATCTTCCTTGGGAGAGAAGGGAACTTGAAGGACCGATTAGGCGACCAGAGAGGGGGGAGTGAATAGGAGCCGATAAAAATTCTTCTCGAAGGAGATTGAAACTCCGACAAGATGAACTCGCTCGGTTGGACCCCCAAAATCACACACTCCGCACTTCTACCTTCCGTTTGCCAAAACCACGTAGCCACTGGAGTGCTACTGGTCCTAGGAACGAACACTACCAGCAACCTCAACACACACGCACCCACGACAGCGGAAACAACTCGAAAGCCGGCTGTCAAGAGGGGGGCGGTTAGACAGGGTATAGGGGGCAGTTAGACCGCCTCCACCAGGCAACCACGAAATCCTCCGAAACACCTCTTCCGAGCACCAAAACACACCACGGTTTCACCAATAGAGATCTCTGGTCAGGGCCATGCTAGCTACCAGAAAATCTTGGTGAAAACCAAAACTCCACCCAAGGACCTAGGGGTAGTTAGACCGGCTACCAAGGGCAGTCTAACCTCCTGTACCCAGCAACGAACTCCAAACAAGAGCTCCTAGCAAACCACACTAAAACGACCCAAGATTTCACCAGAACGCTCCTCTGCTCAAGGCGAACAAAGTCACAGAGAAAGATCCAGCAAAATCAAACTTTCTTCGGAAAGGCCTATGGCGGTTAGACCTGGTGCCAGGGGCGGTTAGACCTCCCTCACCTGAGCACAAAGATCCAAGTGAAAACCCAAGCAAACGGACTCAAAACGCTCCAAGATACCAACCATACAATCCCCTGGCCAAGGCCAACATGCTACTAGAAGATCTCGGCCAAAATCAAAACTTTCTCCAGACGAGCCTGGGGCCGTTAGACCGCCCCTCCTACGCGGTTAGACCGCTCTCCCCAGACAGAACAGGAAAAAGGGAAACCGCGGGTCAACCCTCAACTTTGCATCACCCGATCTCCCGATTTACCCAACGGATTGCAGCGAAACTTTGGGGATGCCTGGGTCACCTCATGGACGACCTCTCCCTCAAAGGAATTGCACCGAATCTCTCTCAATCATGGGGAATCGCAAATCTTGTGACCAAACCTCAAGAACTCGAGTTCCAACGAAAACCACCAAATCGGAGAGCTTTCCACGGGTTTGGAGGGGCAAAGTCACCAAGAAAAGAGGCACAAGGTCCTCATGTGTGACTCACACACCAAATCCCGCAAAGAAATGCCTCCAAAACTCCGCCACGAAAATCCCAAGAAAAGGCTCCGAAAATCACCAAAAAGGGAAAACGGGAAAGACAACAAAAGCCTTGACGAACCACGCTGAATCATCTATAAATACCATATAGGTTCATACAAGGTCTAGCTTTCCTCCCAATCATCCTACCCTCTCTCAAGATCTCACCATGAAGCTCTCAAGCCAGTCCTCTAAAATCCTAAGGAAAATAGGAAGGGAAAATAGCAAAGCAAGTGAACTAGGGTTCCAAGAGTTTTTGCTGCCATCCACCAACTCAATGAGTATATATGGAGGCACCCAAAAGACTAAAGTACCCTCCACTAATAACTAGGGATACATGCCCCTCGAGGCGGATTTGAAAATCTTCGGAATATCTTCATCGGACGGATGCCCGGCAACCGCAACCTGATTAGCCTCGACGCAAGCCTTGCGATCCCGACGCGTGTCCTCCGCTTCGAAGCATCTCGACGCCGGCGGCCAGGGCGGTCCAACCGCCCCCCCCCCTGGGCGGTTAGACCGGCCAGGGAGATCTGACCGGCCCCAGGCGGTCTAACCGGCCCCAGGCGGTCTGACCGCCCCTCCTAGGCGGTTGAACCGGCCTGGGTGGGCGCACCTCCTCGTCGAGTCTTCGGCCTCGGGTTTGTGGCTCAACCGAGTAACCCAGTGGTTTTCTGGTGAACCACTGCAAACCCCGCGAACTCGATGTAGCCTCCGCCAATCTCCACTCATGACTTAGCTCCCACAAAGTCCCGACTTGACCTTGGTTTTGAGGCTCTACCATGAAACCATCCACGACTTCATCTTGTTGTTCATGCCACCATGCGCCCCGCACTTGACCCCACTGGCCACCGGGTCCCTCGAATGAAGCCTACTTGTCTTCTCCACACCTGGAGGCCTCACCGGGAACGACCTTTCGCGCTTGTTCTTCACCTGCACCAACACGAGTCAATCTGCAACCTGCACCTGCAATACTTAGCCAAGAATCAGTCCACACAACGTTGTCAATCACTCATCACACAAGGAAGCGACCATCCACCGATCCTCGAACCACACATGGTCCTCAATCTCCCCCTTGATGAGTGCATTGACAACACACATGATTTGTAACCAAAAGGAAAAAGAAAAGAAAAGGAACTAATAAAAGAAAACTCCAACAAGTGATTGAAAGCCAAAGAAGGGCAAAGAGCAAGATCACTTGAAGAAGAACAAGTCTCGGACCCCTTAGGCAAGGGCAATGGCTCGACACATCCGAGACAAAACATGCTCAAGAAAAGAGCAAATACCACCAAAAGCACACAAGGCACGAGCCAAAAACTCACACAAGAGCTCCCCTGCACATATGCAAACTCCCCCTGAACCAATGCATGCAAGAAGGTCACTTGGAAATGCATGACAAAGAGCAAACCAAGCTCACACTGCATAGGGCGGTTAAACCGCCTGCACAGGCCAGTTAAACCGCCCCTGGTCATGTGACCGCCCCTAGGGAGGTTAGACCGCCCCATGTGACCGCCCTGCAAAAACTTCTCTGAAAATTGCTGAACCGCTTTGGACACCTTCCATCGAAAGCCAAAGAAGGGCAAAGAGCAAGATCACTTGAAGAAGAACAAGTCTCGGACACCTTATGCAAGGGCAACGGCTCGACACATCCGAGACAAAACATGCTCAAGCAAAGAGCAAATACCACCAAAAGCACGCAAGGCCACGAGCCAAAAACTCACACAAGAGCTCCCCCTGCACATATGCAAACTCCCCCTGAACCAATGCATGCAAGAAGGTCACTTGGAAATGCATGACAAAGAGCAAACCAAGCTCACACTGCATTGGGCGGTTAAACCGCCTGCAAAGGCCAGTTAAACCGCCCCTGGTCATGTGACCGCCCCCAAGGAGGTTAGACCGCCCCATGTGACCGCCCTGCAAAAACTTCTCTGAAAATTGCTGAACCGCTTTGGACACCTTCCATTAGCTCCCAGGTGCCCAAATCATGCACGAATTTCCCCCCTTGTTGCCAATGCATGAATCAAGGCAAAATGCGAAAAGTTTCAACATATAGCTTCTCAAATATACAAAATTCATCACAAGGAGCTACACTAGTCCAAATGAGCAAGTTAGATACTCTACAAGTTCGTAATGACCTTAACTACATCACCACCAAGTTTCACAACCATTGGACAAGGCTAAAAAGGATTTGAGTAATTTTGCGAAAATTTACCCTCTCACAAGCAAAAACCTAAACATGAGCAAAACATGTCAAAATGGCAAAGCCACACAAACGTCATGCTAGGACAGCCATTCTAATCATAAGACCATCATAAACACCCACAAGTACTGTCGGTGCGGAATATGGTCCAAACACTAACAGGTAGTAAGCGGCAAGGGTCTCTCCCTCAATGGTCGATGCTAAGCAACTAATGACACGAGTTTATCCTGGTTCCGGCCGAGGGGCCGTACGTCCAGCAGTGGTGTGCTCGAGGCATTATATTGCTCAGCACCGAGGGTGCCTGTAGTGGGCCGGCTACAAGCAAGGTGGGAGAGGAAGCGTGGCTTCCAAGTCCCTGGCGGAGTGGCCGAAGATATTGTGGGAGAATTGGAGAACGAGTGCCTGGTGTCTGGCGTTGTTCTGCCTTGTGTTGTGTTCTGACTTGGTTGTCCCCTGCGGCAGGGGAGTTCGTCTTCCTTTTATAGGCCAAGGAGAGAGCGAATCACATGTATGCTGCGCTATTTAGCTACGTGGGGAAGTGTGGTGTGTCATGCTGTAGAGTAGGCGGCTGCCTTGACGGTCCTTGCCGCGATCCAGCCATCATGGCGTATCTTGTACCCGAACAGGGGTAGCTTCGAGGGCAGGAGCGTAGCGGACGGCCGTGATGTCTTCAGGCGGGCTCGAGGGAGCTGCTGACGTCGATGCGTACGGGGCACAGTGGCAGGTAAGGCAGCGCCCCGTTCCCGCATGCGTCGCAGTGCCGGAGCTGTTGCTACAGCGCCCGCGTAGGGTTGTACGCGCGGGGGCGGCCGCCACGCCGTTAACAATGGGGCGGGGATGGCTCCCCACCGCCCAACGCCGCAACCTAACCCCGCAAGGTCACGGGAAAGCAAATCGAGGGTGCGGTCGGCCCCCCTTCGAGGGCTCAGCGCGTTAGCCGTACTGGAGTAGGCGGCGCGGCGTCACGGGGCTGGCACCGGCCACGCCGCACGCTCCCCCACGATGGCGGGGATGGGCTATCTCCTAGGGAGTTGGTGCGACAGGACCGGGGTGCGAGCCCCAGGCGCATGATGGCGCCACCCTGCTATGGTCAGAGCATTAAATGCCCGTACCCGTGTACGGGATCGGGCGTGTGCGCGCGGACCGCCCTCGAGCGAGGCGGAGCCTGCTCGAGGGCGGCGCGGACCCTCGAGCGAGGCGGAGCCCGCTCGAGGGAAGCGTTTTCCCACGATCGGGACGGAGCCCACCCGAGGGAAGCGTGCGCCCTCGAGCGTGGCGGAGCTTGCTCGAGGGGATCTTTAAGTGGGCCGCTTCAGTGGGCCGTCAGGGCCACCGTGGCGTGGGCCATGCCATGTGTGGTTAAGCGAGGCGCGTTTGGCTTTGGCTTGTTTCGGGTTTTAACTGGGGATTCCCCAGTTGTTTAAGGGGACCCCTAGGGCTGTCCCCGACAGTAGCCCCCGAGCATCTGCAGGTTCGCCGTCAAGGCTCCCGCAGATGCTGGAGCCTACTGATAGGACTTTCTTCCCTCCTGGTCTGGCGAACGCTTTCCGTGGGGCAGCGTCAGCGAACCCGCGGGTCTAGCCCCCGAAGCCCTGCAGGAGCGCGGGTGCTCCTGCAGGAGTTTACCGAGAGATCTGGTCAGGGCGTGGTACATGTTTCAACCGGCGTCGGCAATGTTTCAGCCGGCTTCGGTGACGCACGCGCTGCTGGCACTATCCGTGGCGGGTGCAATCCAGGATGTGTAGCCGTGCGCCGAGCCCCCGAGCCTGGGCCCGTTCGAGGCGATCGGGTAGAGCTCTACGACTCGTTTTTTATCGCGCCCTCGCCGTACCTCCGCGGGACGGAGGGTGAGGTTTCCGTAACCCCCATCGAGCGGGTCGCGGATTGCGGATTCCTCGTTGAGCTGTTAGCGGGTGGTTCGAGTGGACGCCCGTGCCCCGTTCGATAAGGGTAGGGCTCGCGTGGTCGGAGACACGTCCATTGGGGCGCTTGCGTGGGTTTGCTAGGTGGGGCTGGGTCCCGTTCGCTAGGGACCGAGGGCGCGGAAGCTCTCCCTCGGTGGGATCCCCCTGCTAGCTGCCCTCGCTGGCTCTCGAGCACGACTTGTGGGGCACCCTCGAGCCGGCGGGCTCGAGGAATGGCTCGAATGCGCGTGCCCTCGTCGTCCCTGACTCTGGTGATCTGGGGCGCCTGTTCGAACCCGTCGAGGGTCAGGCTTCGAACCCATGATCAGTAGGGCCGCGTGGGGTGGCGGCTAAGCGCTCCCGGCCTAGCATCTGCGAATCCTTGAGGGTCTGGGTGAGCCAGCCCTCGAGGCGCTGATTAGTAAGATGGTGCGGGGTGGCGGCTAAGCGCTCCCGGCCTGGCATCTGCGAATCCTCGAGGGGTCTGGGTGAGCCAGCCCTCAAGGCGCTGATCAGTAAGATGGTGCGGGGCGGCGGCTAAGCGCTCCCGGCCTGTGGTGCCTGTTTTATCTCAAACAAGCCCCGAGGTAACCGTCTGACACCTGCATCTGTTCGAGGGTTGGACTTTCCCGAGCCTGGAGCTCGTGCCGCTCGAGGATCCTCCTTACTTGGTAAGGGGCCGGGCCATTTAATGCTCCACAGTCGAGGCTGCGGTTTCGCGTCATGGGCGCGCTTTTTTAGGCGCCGCGGCCGCGCGCGCGCGTAGTGGGCGGCGTGGGCGGGGCGGACGTGACCGCCCTGCCACAGCCCTCCCGGTTCTACGCCGTGATGATGGCCCGCCTGCGGTGGCGTGGCCGCCGCGGTCGTGGTGGGACCCGCCCGTCAGCGAGAAAAAGATTCCCCTGCAGTTAATGCGCGCGGGACGCTCGCTCCGGAGAGCACGCCCGCGGCTTATAAATCTGAGGAGAGGGAAAACGGCGGTTTTTACCTTAGTGTTTCGCCGCCCCTGCCCCTTGCGCTCCTGCCTCTGTCCAGCTCGCACCATCGCGCTCTTTCGTCGTTTGGAGTTCTTCTCCTTCCTCCCGTCCTTCGCTCTCGGCCCCCCTGCCTTTCCTCATGGCGCCCCTTCCGCCCCTCACGATCGTTGATCCGTACGCGTGGGAGCGCTTGTCGGTGACGCGGCTGGCCCTCGGCGACCTTGTGTCTGCCGACCAGCTGGTGGTGAACGAAGAGGGCCGGCCGGCGGAATGGATCATGCCGTCGGCAGGGGACCGCGCGCCCAACCCGCCGGACGGCTACGTGGTGAGCTTCATCCACTTCCACGAACGCGGCTTCGCGCCGCCGGCGAGGCCGCTTCATGCGGGCGCTCTGCCACCGCTACGGCGTGGAGTTGCACAACTTCGCGCCGAACGCGATTTCGCAGGCGGCCACGTTCGTGGGCGTCTGCGAAGGGTATCTAGGGATCCCAGTGAATTGGGATCTCTGGGTACACCTCTTCCGCGCGGAGCTGTTCACGCAGTCGACGACGGAGCAGAGGACCCGCCGCGCGTTGCGCGCTGGCGGCATGTCGCTCGCTCTATGGGCGCAGTACAAGGACGACTACATCCCTTGTACCATGACGACCAACAACGCCGGTTGGGAGCGGGGGTGGTTCTATCTTCGCAATGCCGAGCCCGGCCTCCCCCCTACACCGGTCTAGTGCGCCGGGAGAAGCCCGACTCCTGGAGCTATGGGGTGTCCACGGTCCAGCATTGGAGGCGGCTGGACTCGCTCCTAGCCGCGCTGAGGAAGCTGGCGGCGCGTGGGCTGACCGCGGCGACCGTCCTCGCCTTCCTCCACCACCGGCGAGTCGTGCCCCTGATGGAGAGGCCGCTCTGCGTCTTCGAGATGACGGAGACGGCGGACCCCGTCGCGCTGGCGAGGTCGCGGATGCTTCTGAGCTCCCTCCAGCGGGAGTACGCACTCACACGGGCACGGGGCGCCGTCGACACCCGGTTGCTGCGCAGCGACCGGTCTCCGTGGGAACTCGAGATGCTCCCCACCGGTCCACTGGTGAGTAGGATTCTTGACTTCGCCTTTGGCCTCACTTATATTCATGTTGCTGACGCACTTTGGTGTTTTGCTTGCAGATGGTGAGACTGAGCGCCGCGAAGTCCGTTCCGCCCACTCCTGACTCCCGCGCGGTCGGTTGGGCGTCGCAGCAATGGGAGCGGGAGCGGGCGGTGCGCAAGAAGGAGCGCGCAAGGCGGCACCGCGAGCGCCACGAGCGGCGGAGCGAGGAGCATCGGCTGCGCGAGCAGCAGGGGCTCTCTTCTCCGGGGACCGAGGAGTACTCGTCCTCGGAGGGGATGAGGAGGAAGAGACCGGGGGGCAGGCCCCCCCTGATAGGTGGGAGCCTGCGCCCCCGTCGCCGGAGCCAGCTCCGGCGGCAAGAGCAGCATCGCCTAGGGCGGGTGCGGAGGCACCCGACGCCAGGCAATCGACGATAGGAGTGGCGCGGGCCGCGGAGGCGCCGGCGCGCGCGCCGCGGAGGCGCGCGCGGCCGCGCGCACGCGCGCGGGGCGGGGCCCGCGCGCGCGGGGAGAGCGCGGAGGCGCGGCGGCGGCCTCGCCGGCCGCGCCGGCGGCCGCGCCGGCCGCGCCGGCGTCATCCATCGAGGCCTCGAGGAAGAGGAAGCGCGCCTTATCCTCTTCGAGGTAAGGGACTCGCTCCTTTGCGGGGTTGCGTTTTTTGACAACCAAGGATTCTGATTAGTTGTTTGTCTTTTCGCAGGGTGGTGCCGACCATGCCTCCCCTCGCACTGGCCAAGGTGTTGAGGGCGGACGCGTCCGTTCCCACCCCGCCGGCGCTGCGTCCAAGGGCGCCGCGGGCGGGGGGCGAGTGCGGCGCGCCGCGGCGGGCGAGAGCTCGCGGGGCGCGGCCGAGGCCCTCGAGGCCACGGCCGGCGGATCGACCCCGCCGTGCCGCGGCCGTCGGCCGTCGAGGGCGGCGGGCGCCGGTCGTGGCGGAGGCACGGCCGCGCGCGGCGGCCGTGGTGGAGGCGCGCCTGCCGCGCCGGGCGTGGCGGGGGCGCGGTCCGCGGTGCTGGTCGTGGCGGAGGCACGGCCGCCGGCGGCCGAGGAGGCGGTCGGGCGCCCGTGGTCGCGAGGGCATGGCCGGAAGCGGCGGCCGCGGCGCCGCGGCGAGGAGCCCGTGGCTACGGAGGCGCGGGCGGAGGCGTCGACGGAGGCGACGCAGGGGCCGGCACCCGCCGGCGGCTCCTGGGCGGTGGTGGTGGAGATCCCGGACGACGACTCCCCGCCGCCCGGGTGGGACCAGTGGGTGAGTTTCCCCACCCTTTCCCCAGAGTCCTAGGGGGGGCCCTCGTGAGGCGGCGTGAGGGCCACATGGTGGCAGGAGGCCGAGGGCATGGTGCCGAGGCCTCGTCTTCCCGCGCCGGCCACTCCGCCCCGGTAGAGGGGTTCGCTGGCGACCCGCCCGCGTTCGCCGACGCTCAGAGAGAGAAGGAGCTATGGGGGGAGCTCCGCAACCACGGCGCCACGCTCGACCGAGCGTTGAACGAGGCGCTGAGGGTCCATGGCGGCCCCGCGTGGCGCGTCTTCCAGGTGGGGCATCGTTGCTTGCTTCTTTCTTTTCCTCGTTTCTGCGCGCGTTCCTTGCGTTATGATGCTTACAGGTTCCGACTTTTTGGTGACAGGAGCTCGAGCTCCGCGCCCACGACAAGTACGCCGCCTTTGACCAGGTGAGCGCCGAGCTCCGCCAGCTCCGGGAGCGGTGCGACGCCTTCGACGCGCTCGCCGACGCCCTGAGGACCCCGGACGGCCGGCGTCGGCCGTCTTGCGGGCCATGGCCCTGCGTGATCAACTCCATGAGTGCGCAAGGCAGGACCCGGCGCACCCCTCCACCCTCGAGCGGGTCTGTACAGCCCTCATCGATCGGGATGAGGCGCTGCGGCAGGCGCGGGCGGACCTGGAGAAGATGCGCACCCTGGCAGCCAACTGGGAGGCGGAGGTGGCCGTCGTCTGCAACGACAACCGGGGGCTCCGCTCATCGCTCCAGGGGGCGCAGGTTCAGCAGGGCCAGGCTGAGGAGCGGGCGCGTGCGCTCGAGCAGAGGACCAAGGAGGCCGATGACCTTAAGGCCGCCCTCGACGCCAAGGTCGCGCGCTCGCCGCCGCTAAGGACCAGCTCCCCGCGGGAGCCGTACTGCCCGTCAGGAGGCCGAGGGGCGGCTCCAGCAGGAGCAAGCCACCCTTGCCGACGCCCGGTCGACGCTGGAGCAGGAGCGCGTCGCTCGCGAGGCAGGCGCAGAAGTCGCTGGAGGACCGGAACACCGAGTTCTCGAAGCTCAAGGGCGAGCTGATGGTGCTCGGTATCAATAGCGCAAGCCAGGAGCTGGCCCTCCAGGAGCAAGGCCAGACCATCAGGCGCCTTGAGCAGGCGGTCGAGGCCGGGCGCCGCGCCCTCGAGGTGGAGAGGAAGCAGGTTGAAGGTAAGTCGTTGTTTGACTCCTGTTTTTCTGGTTTTCTCATAGGGGGTTCGCACCCTTTTTTGACTTCTTTTTCGCCGGCCAACTTCAGGCTTGCGCACCGCGTTGGGGCACGCGGCTGAGCGGGCCGAGGCGCTGCAGACCTCCAACAACTCCTCCGAGCAGGAGCTGTTGGAGTTGCGCACTGCGGCCCTCGAGACTCCGCCGGCCGTGGAGGAGGGTGAGGCGCGGCCGGGAGCTCGGCCGGCCGGCCGCCCGCGCGCCCTTGGCGGCCACGTCACCGGCGCGTGCGCCGGGCGCTGCATCCCGGCGTCCAGAAGGCCCTCGGGTTGCTGCGATCTCACTACGAGGTCAACTTCGAGGCGCTGGCGGAGGGCTACGTCGTCCCCGAGGGTGTCGAGGACGAGGTGGCGATGGAGCGTGTGGACGCGCTAGTCGCCGACGCCGTCGGGACGCTTGCCGAGGCCTTCGAGGAGTTCCTCTTCCCAGACGCCGCTGACACCGCCGCTCCTCCAGCCTAAAGACAGCCGGGCATTAGGCCCTTTTTGTTTATGTATCAGTATGCTGGCCGTGTGGCCTTGTAAATAAACAGGTTACTTTGCTGTGAACATTTGACGAAGTGAAATGATGTCCTTTGCTTTGTCATGCTTTTTTGTTTCTCCTTCTTTCTGAGTAAGTTCTAGTTAGGGGAGTTCGGTTTTCGCGGGTGGCCTGCTGGGTTGGAGGCAAGAGAGAAGGGCTGTATCCTCGCGGAGGCGTAGGCTATCTCTGGCTTGCGCGCTCCTTCCGCTAGGCTGCCTGCGCCCTATTCGAATCTTTGCTCGGGGACGAAGTAGAAACGTAAAAGCGCGCATGAGTTGTTTCATTTTTGTGCGAAAAATGGGACCATTTTGGGGGGGGGGGGATGCCCCCTGTAGTAGCCCCCGAGGGTACTTGGGTTTCAGGGGAAAGCCGAGTTGCCCTTTTTATTGAATGACGATGTTTTACATGGTTGTCACCAACTGGGGTGCTGGTTACGCGATTTTACAACAAAATACTTGGAAATCCTAGGCTAGGGATAGAAGCGACATAGCTGTTGGATGTTCCAAGCGTTGGTGAGTTCTTCGCCGTCCTCATTGGCCAGCTTGTACGTGCCTGGCTTAAGCACTTTCACCACGACGTAGGGTCCCTCCCACGGAGGTGATAGCTTGTGGCGTCCTCGGTTGTCTTGGCGTAGCCTTAGGACCAGATCCCCTTCGCTGAAGTCCCGTCGGCGTACTTTTCGTGCCTGGTAGCGCCTGAGGGACTGTTGGTACCTTGTGGAGTGCATCAAGGCCACGAGGCGTGCTTCGTCCAGCTGGTCCAGTGAGTCCTCGCGGGCTCGCTGGTTTGCGTCCTTGTCGTAGCCTCGAATCCTGGGTGACCCGTACTCTAAGTCCGTGGGGAGGACGGCCTCTGCGCCATGGACTAGAAAGAACGGGGTGAATCCGGTGGCTCTGCTTGGGGTGGTCCTTAGGCTCCACACGACCGCTGGTAACTCCTGGAGCCATTTCCGACCAGACTTATTCAGCTGGTCAAAAATTCTGGGCTCAAGGCCTTGTAGGATCATGCCGTTGGCACGCTCTACTTGGCCGTTGGTCTGTGGATGTGCCACAGCTGCCCAATCCACACGGATGTGGAACTTGTCGCAGAACTCCAGGAATTTCCTGCCCATGAACTGGGACCCGTTGTCGGTGATGATGGAGTTTGGCACTCCGAAGCGGTGGATGATATCGGTGAAGAACGTCACCGCTTGCTCTGCCTGAGATTCGTAATGGGGCGCACTTCTACCCACTTGGAAAACTTGTCGATCACAACCAACAGACGGGTGAAGCCCCCGGGCGCCTTCCGCAGGGGCCCGACGATGTCCAGCCCCCACACGGCGACCGGCCATGTTATGGGGATGGTCTGCAGGACATGAGCGGGGAGGTTGGACTTGCAGGCGTAGAACTGGCACCCTTCGCAGGTGCGCACGATCTCGCTGGCATCCGCGACCGCGGTAGGCCAGTAAAAGCCTTGGCGGAAAGCGTTGCCAACAAGGGTGCGGGGCGCGGCGTGATGGCCACAGATCCCCGCGTGGATGTCCCGCAGGAGCTCGCGCCCCTCGGGGATGGGGATGCAACGCTACATGATGCCGGAGGCGGCGCGCTTGTACAGCTCGCCGTCGACGAGGGCAAAGGACTTGGCCATCCTGGCGATGCGCCTGGCCTCGGGCCGGTCCGAGGGGAGTTCCCCTCGAGCCATCCAGGCGATATACTTGTCGCGCGAGTCTGCCTTGACGGGGACTGGTTCCACATCCATCACATCAGCCTCGTAGGCGCCATACCCCTCGAGGAGGGAGAGCACGTACGCCTCATTCGAGGGGTCCTCGTCCATGGGCTCCGCGCCTGCTGGATTCGAGGGAGCCCCCGAGGGTTCCGCGTGGCTTGAGGGGTGAGGCTCGAAGACGACGGAGGGTTGGGCGATATCGCGGGAAAAAACGTTCGGTGGGACGGTGATCCTCCCGGACGCGATCTTGGCCAGCTCGTCCGCCTCCTCGTTGTACCGGCGGGGCACATGATTGAGCTCGATGCCGTAGAACTTGTCCTCGAGGGCTCGCACGGCCTTGCAGTACACTTCCATCTTGTCGTCGTGGCAGCTCGCGTTCTTCATGACTTGGTCAATCACGAGCTGCGAATCCCCCCGCACGTCGAGGCGCTTGATGCCTATCTCGATGGCGACCTTGAAACAGCAAAGGAGGGCCTCGTACTCAGCCATGTTGTTTGACGCGGGGAAGTGGAGGCGCACCGCGTACCGCATGTGCTCCCCGAGGGGTGACACGAAGAGCAGGCCCGCACCCGCCCCCGTTTTCATCACCGAGCCGTCGAAATACAGAGTCCAACACTCTGCTGGGATCTGCGGCGGTGGTAGCTGCGTATCTGTCCACTCAGCGACGAAATCCACCAGGATCTGGGACTTGATGGCCTTGCGCGGGGCATAGGCGAGCGTCTCGCCCATCAGCTCCACTGACCATTTTGCGATCCTGCCCGCCGCGTCTGGGTTGCGGATGATCTCTCCTAGCGGGAAGGAGGAGACCACCGTGACAGGGTGGGCCTCGAAGTAGTGGCGGAGCTTGCGCCGTGCGAGGACCACCGCATACAACAGCTTTTGGACTTGATGGTAGCGCGTCTTGGTGTCGGACAAGACTTCGCTGATGTAATAGACCGTCCGCTGGACCGGCAGGGTGTTCCCTTCCTCCGTGCGCTCCACCACGATTACAGCGCTGACCACCTGGGTGGTTCCGGCCATGTAGAGCTGCAGGGGTTCGCCGTCCTGCGGTGGCGTGAGGATCGGGGTGCGGGTCAAGGAGGCCTTCAGCTTGTCGAGTGCGTCTTGGGCCTCGGTGGTCCAGGAGAAGCGCTCGTTCTTCTTGAGGAGGCGATAGAGGGGCAGGCCCTTTTCACCGAGCCGCGAGATGAAGCGGCTCAAGGCAGCAAGGCACCCCAGCACCTTTTGCACCCCCTTGAGATCCTGGATCGGGCCCATTCGCTCGAGGGCTGCAACCTTCTCGGGGTTGGCCTCGATGCCCCGTTGGTAGACGATGTATCCTAGGAGCATGCCTCGCGGCACTCCAAAGACACATTTTTCGGGGTTTAGTTTGACCCCGTTGGCCCGTAGGCAGCCGAACGCGATGCTGAGATCGCCAATTAGGTCGTCCGCCTTCCTGGTTTATTAACGACGATGTCGTCTACGTACGCCTCAACTGTTCGCCCGATGTGGTCTCCGAAGACGTGTTGCATGCAGCGTTGATACGTTGCACCCGCGTTTCGGAGGCCGAAAGGCATCGTGATGTAACAGAACATCCCGAACGGCGTGATGAACGAAGTCGCGAGCTGGTCGGACTCCTTCATCTTTATCTGGTGATACCCGGAGTAGGCATCAAGGAAGCAAAGAAGCTCACACCCAGCCGTTGAATCAACAATTTGGTCAATGCGCGGCAAAGGAAAAGGAACTTTAGGACATGTGTTATTAAGACTAGTGTAGTCTATACACATCCGCCACTTCCCGTTCTATTTCTTTACAAGTACAGGGTTTGCTAGCCACGTAGGGTGGAACACTTCCTTGATGAACCCGACCTCGAGGAACTTCCGCAGCTCCGCTCCGATCGCCCGCCGCCGCTCTTCGTCGAAACGGCGGAGTCGCTGTTGCACGGCACGGGCATGAGGCAGGATGTCAAGGGAGTGCTCGGCGACCTCCCTCGGGATGCCTGGCATATCCGAGGGGCTCCACGCGAAGATGTCGTCGTTGGCGCGGAGGAAGTCGACGAGCACCACTTCCTATTTTGGGTCGAGGGTGGAGCTGACCCTCAACGCCTTGCCCTCGGGGGCAGCAGGGTCGAGGGGTACCTCCTTGGTCTGCTCCGCGGCCTCGAAATTGCCGGCGTGCTTGGCGGTGGAGTCGAGGTCTTTGTTGACCATCTTCTCCAAGGTGGTCACCAGCGCTTCATCTAGCGCCAGCGCTTCCGCGTGCTCCACGCACTCGACGTCGCAGTCGAACGCGTGCTCGATAGACGAGCCCACGGTGATGACGCCGTTCGGTCCCGGCATCTTCATCTTGAGGTAGGTGTAGTTGGGGACCTCCATGAACTTGGCGTAGCAGGGCCGCCCAAGTATGGCGTGATAGGCGCCCCGGAACCCCACCACCTCGAAGGTGAGCGTTTCCTTGCGGAAATTCTTTGGAGTGACGAACCAGACCGGCAGGTCGATCTGCCCAAGGGGCTGGACGCGCTTGCCGGGCGCGACGCCATGGAACGGCGTCGTGTTGGGCCGCAGCTGGTCCAACCTGATCCCCAACAGGCGCAGCGTATGCACGTAGAGGATGTTGAGGCTGCTGCCCCCGTCCATCAGAACTTTCGAGAACCGCGCGTTCCCAATGATCGGGTCGACCACCAGTGGGTACTGGCCCGGGTTGGGGATGCGGTTCGGATGGTCTTCACGGCTGAAGGTGATGGCGTCTTCCGACCAGTCGAGGAAGGAGGGAGGCGCCCTCTCTGCGGCGAGGACCTCGTGCCGCTCCCGCTTGCGCTAGCGGGTTGACATGTCGACGATGGGACCCCCGAAGATGAGGAACACGTTCTCCACGGCGGGGAAGCCGCCGACGTCGCCATCTCCCCCGTCCTTCTTGGCCTCCGCGTTCTTTGCGGCGGCGCGACCGTAGAACTTCTTAAGCATGTCGCATTGCTCAAGGGTGTGGTTTACAGGGGTCTTGTGGTATGGACATGGCTTCTTTAGCATGTCGTCAAACACCCCCAGACCTCGAGGGGCCGGTCGAGGGCCCCGTTGAGCCGGGTCAACAGCAAGGGCCTCGGCGTCGTCGCCGTCGCGCCCCTGCTCGTGCGCCTCGCGGCGCGGCTTCTTCCCTTTCTTGCCCCGCTTATCCTTCCGGTGGGGCTCTCTGGTCTTGCTGCCCTCCGCGGGTGCGTCGTCCGAGCGCTTGCCCTTCTTGCCGTCAAAGATCGCCCCCACGGCCTCTTCTCCTGAGGCGAAGCTGGTGGAGATGTTGAACAGCTCGTTGGAGTCCGCGGGCGGGCTGCGTCCCAGCTCTCGCACGAGGTCCCGGCACGTGGTGCCCTCGAGGAAGGCGTGCACAATCTCAGATTGCGCCACGCTTGGGAGCTCTGTACAGCGCTTGGAGAAGTGCCGTATGAAGTCCCGGAGCGACTCGCCGGGCTTCTGAGTGCAGGAGCGGAAATCCCAAGAATTCCCAGGGCGCATGTATGTGCCCTGGAAGTTGCCCATGAACATGCGGACCAGATCGTCCCAGTTGTGGATCTGGCTGGCGGGCAGGTGCTCGAGCCACGTCCGGGCTGAATCGCCAAGGTGCGGGGGCAGGTTGCGGATGATGACCTCGTCGCTGGTGGCCCCGCCCAGCTGGCACGCCAGGCGGTAATCGTTGAGCCATACGCGGGGATCCGTCTCCCTGTTGTACTTGACGATGGTCGTGGGTTGGCGGAAGCGTTGGGGGAAGGCCGCCGCACGGATCTCCCTGCAGAACACGCGGGTCCCCGGGGGCTCCGGCGTCGGAGGGCGGTCCTCATCGCTGTCGTAGCGCCCACCCCGTCGAGGGTGGTAGCCTGCCGCCGCTCGCGCATCCGCCTTACTCGTACACCCAGCATTGGTGACGTTGCGGGCGTCACCGTCCAGTGCCCTTCGCGTGTCGAGGAGCCGCTCCTTGGCCGGCGTGCGTGTTGGGTTGGCGGGTCGCCCCCGCCGCTTCACCCGCATGGAGCGAGGGTTTGCCCCCCTGCGTGGCTCCGTCGCCTCGCGCATCCCCCTGTTGGCGAATGCGTGACGCCGAGCTTTCGGCCCGGCCGGACGGCCGCCTTGCTCGATGAGGGCCCGCACCTCGCGGTGCAGGTTCCGCGCCTCAGGGGTCGAGGGGGCCGGCATGGCCCGCAACAGCGTTGCGGCGGCGATAAACTTCTGGCTCGCCCGCGGAGGCGTGTCCGGGTTGTCGACGTTGAAGTCGGCGTTGATGCGATCGCGGGCCTGTTTGCCCAGCTCCCGCTCGCGTTCGCCGCGCGCAGAGGCTTCCCAAGCCATTGAGGCGTGGAGCAACCGCACCGTTCGATACTCCTCCGCCAGCTTGGCCTCGAGCTCACGAGCTTGGGCTAACTGCGCGTCAACGTCGGCCCCAGCAGGGGTCCTCGGTCCTGCGGCCTAGCGCGGTGCGATGCCTGGGGCGGGCGAGACCTCCCCGTCACCAGCGTCCACTGCGCCAATGGTGTTTGCTGGGTCGTTGGCGATGACGACGCAGCATTCCCGCGCGGGGTCGTAGCTTCCGGTGCTGGAGTCATCAGAACAGCCGAACCAGTAGTCCGTGGCGTCAAGAAAACGCCTGAACATGACTGGGTCCGGCACGCTAGAGAAGTCCCATTCCGCGTACCCATGGAGGTTGGCGGGTGGCAACGTGTCAAGGGAGCCCAGGGACGACTCGTCACCCACGGAGGCGTCAGGGTCCCTGGCGACGAAGACGTGACGGCCAGGGGGAACCCTGCGCATTGTGGTGTTGACGTTGGCGTTGTAGGCCGTCGTGGCACCGCGCAGACCGATGGGGAAGCGCGGTCCGGAGACCGTGCGCTGCCCCACCGGGGCGGTGGTTGCTATGCTGACGGGCGCGCCGCGTTGGGAGGCGGCGCGTTCAGCTTGCCGTCGCTCGGACCGCGCCCGGCGCGAACGCCGCGGCCGGAGCGACGGCGGCGTCGCGGTGTTGACGGGCCCGCGGCATCCGTGCCGGCGGGCGTCCGTGTTGTGGCGGCGCGCGCGGCGGGAACTGCAGTGGACCCGGCCTGGCCCCGCGCACAGAGCTCCTCACGGTTGGTGAGGCGCATCAAGTAGCCGTTCCCCGTAGCCTGAAAATTCAGGCCCCCGAACCGGATTTCAAAACCGGCCGGGAGGGGGTCCGAGCTGCCCATGGTGTAGCGCGTACCGCGGTACTCAGTGCGGATCACCATGGAGGGAGTTGATGATGGATTGACCTTAGGCGCTCGATTGCCCCACGGTGGGCGCCAACTGTCGGTGCGAAATATGGTCCCGACACTAACCAGTAGTAAGCGCCGAGGTCTCTCCCTCAATGGTCGATGTTAAGCAACTAATGACACGAGTTTATCCTGGTTCCGGCCGAGGGGCTGTACGTCCAGCAGTGGTGTGCTCGAGGCACTATATTGCTCAGCACCGGGGGTGCCTGTAGTGGGGCGGCTACAAGCAAGGAGGGAGAGGAAGCGTGGCTTCCAAGTCTCTGGCGGAGTGGCCGAAGATATTGTGGGAGAATTGGAGAACGAGTGCCTGGTGTCTGGCGTTGTTCTGCCTTGTGTTGTGTCCTGACTTGGCTGTCCCCTGCGGCGGGGGAGTTCGTCTTCCTTTTATAGGCCAAGGAGAGAGCGAATCACATGTATGCCGCGCTATTTAGCCACATGGGGAAGTGTGGTGTGCCATGCCGTAGAGTAGGCGGCTGCCTTGACGGTCCTTGCCGCGATCCAGCCATCATGGCGTATCTTGTACCCGAACAGGGGTAGCTTCGAGGGCAGGAGTGCAGTGGATGGCCGTGATGTCTTCAGGCGGGCTCGAGGGAGTTGCTGACGTCGATCCGTACGGGGCGCAGTGGCAGGTAAGGCAGTGTCCCGTTCCCGCATGCGTCGCAGTGCCGGAGCTGTTGCCACAGCGCCCGGCGTGGGGTTGTACGCGCGGGGGCGGCCGCCACGCCGTTAACAGTGGCAGGGATGGCTCCCCACCGGCCTAACGCCGCAACCTAACCTCGCAAGGTCACGGGGAAAGCAAATCGAGGGTGCGGCCGGCCCCCTTCGAGGGCTCGGCGCGTTAGGCTGTACCGGGAGTAGGAGGCGCGGCGTCCGCCGGGCCGGGCACCGGCCACGCCGCACAGTCCCCCACAGTGGCGGGGATGGGCTCCCTCCTAGGGAGTTGGTGCGACAGGACCGGGGTGCGAGCCCCAGGCGCATGATGGCGCCGCCCTGCTATGGTCAGAGCATTAAATGCCCGTACCCGTGTACGGGATCGGGCCTGTGCGCGCGGACCGGCCTCGAGCGAGGCGGAGCCTGCTCGAGGGTGGCGCGGACCCTCGAGCGAGGCGGAGCCCGCTCGAGGGAAGCGTTTTCCCTCGATCGAGGCGGAGCCCGCCCGAGGGAGGCGTGCGCCCTCGAGCGAGGCGGAGCTTGCTCGAGGGGATCTTTAAGTGGGCCGCTTCGGTGGGCCGTCAGGGCCACCGTGGCGTGGGCCATACCTTGTGTGGTTAAGCGAGGCGCGTTTGGCTTTGGCTTGTTGCGGGTTTTAAGTGGGGATTCCCCAGTTGTTTAAGGGGACCCCTAGGGCTGTCCCCGACAAGTACCTCATGTCATGTCAAAGCCACCGAGCCATGTTCCTACTTCTATGTATGAGACTTCTCATTGGTAGGCATCATGCAACGGTTTAGCACCCAAGGCAAATTAAATTAAGCATATATGACATGAGAGCACATTTTCAAAGCCTTTTTACATTTCATTTTCAGATTCATAATTGGTACATGAAATGTCTTTGCGACAAAAAGGAACTTATGCCCCTCCATAAGATAAAGCAAGAGGGCTAAACATTCATGATGGCAAATGAGGCTTTGGCCCCATATGATCAATAAATTAGCTATCCAACCACAAATTAAGCATAGCCAAGCCACTAAAACATGCCAAGATCATATAGAGGCATTTACACATGAGAGAGCATATATGTGACATTTTTCAAAAACATAGCCATCAACCATGGATATAAATCAAGATCATCAAGAGCTAAGCCAAACTAACCATAGCATACCAAGCTAGCTCACACGATCATATATAGCCCATCATGGTGAACAATGTATATAGGAGAAGCTTTTCTTATCAAATGCATATGATACAAAATGCATGGAGCCTATGATACAAAGATGCCTATACATCATGTTACATATGCTATGCCAAATGAAAAAAATGCATAAAAGGAAAGCTAAACATATGCTACAAAGGAGCTCCCACACAAAACTCACTAACCACCGGCTCCTCGAGTGGAGGCAAAAAGGGCTCGACACCACTGGCAAAAGAGCAAAGGAGCACAAAACTCACAAGCTCCCCCTAAACTCATGCATTAAGGCCAAAGAGCACACAAGGCTCACCTTACACACATGAGATAGGGCAAAGAGCTAAAAGAACCAGGTGACTTGACCAAGGCCACACACTTGAAGGTCACAAATTCACTTAATTTTATCATTTCTTCAGAAGTCACTCATCCTTGTCCACCATCCCCGAAAGTGATGTACCTCCATGTCACCACCGGGGTATGAGGCCGAAGAACCACCCCCGATATCAACCAAATGTTCTCCGAGCCTCCCACCTGCAACTCAAAACCAAGAGCGAGAACGAGCAAATGACTCAACACTGGGGTTAGTCCCAAAGGTGTGAAACCAGTGTCGGGCCATTTCCTCAAAAGTAGGGTTAGCAACATTAATCCTACCCTGCCTATCAATACAGCGATCCATCCTGTCAAACCTGGAACCACCATGGGAAAACCACTCCCGTCTCACTGGAGGAGTATGAGTACCACGAAAAAGAAAGCATGGTCAGTAGCCCATCTGAGACTCAAAACTGAGACCTCTCCCAAACACGTATTGATCACGAGGTGGAGAACGTCCAGCAAACTCAACACCACCAGACTCAAAGTGTCTACCATCTGCACCATGACCAAGGGAACTGAAACCACCAGCATCACGACTTCGAAAACAGAACTGCCCAGAAATCTGGGGAGGGCCGGTCTGACCGCCTAGCCAGGCTGGTCTGACCGCCCTCTCCAGACCACCACCGCGGCTACGGGATTTCTCATCTCCCCATGCCGGATCCTTACGCACAAAGCCTTTTCCCTTACGCAGTGGCATACGAGGCTCAGGCACACCATGAGAAGGGTGGTACCTGTCCTTGTTCGCCCACTCCTTAGCCATTCTCGCCTCTCTCTTTCTCTTATAACAAAACTCTCTTTTGTGACCATCCTTTCCACAAAACTCACAATGGAAAAGGATTGGTTTGGGCTTAGGCTTGGGGTGAGGCTCTTCACTTGGTTTCTCACTAGGCTTTTCACTTGCCTTCTCACTCGGTTTTTCTCTCGGTTGGTTTGGCTTGGATGCAAACTTGTCTTTGGGTGTGGGTTGTGGTGGAACTGAAACATTCCCAAATTTCCTTTCTCTCTCACCACTACCCTCACCAACCTTATCCAATCCCAAAGCCCAACCATCAAAGCGCTTACAGCTAGCAATCATCATACCAAGCTGAGGTTCTTGACTCGACAACCAACTCAGCGCTTCACGTAACTTATCATTCTCATCTTGCAAGCGACCAACACATTTTGCAAGATCCAAATTCTTCATAGCATGCAACTCACATGTAGAGCAAGAAGTAGGAATAGGCACTTTCAAATCAGCCTCTAGCGAACCAATGCGAGAACGAAGCTCAACAATTTTCTCATGCAAACCAGGGCAAGAAGTCCAAGCACCAAGCAAAGTGGGTCTAGATTGTAGCTCAGCGAACTCAACTCTAAGCACATCTAGTTCCTCACACTTGGAGGCATACTTCTCCCTAAGATCAGTCAAGTCAGCTAGGTAAGCAGAGCAATCAGCACAATCATTTTCATCAGAAACAACAGGGCTAGCCTTAAGCGAATCAATTTCAAGCTTGCTATCAAGAACCTGTGTTTCTAGCTTAGCCACTCTAGTCCTAGCATCCTCGAGCAAAGATCTAAGCTCCTTCCTAAGCTTCTTAGCCTCTTTAAGCATGTGATCACGATTAGCAAGCAAGTCAACCAACTCCTCATTCTCCTTGCGCAAAGAAGAGAGCTCATCACATACCTCATCCTCGGAATCCAAGTCCGAGGCGTCCTTCTGGCTTCTCTTGCTACTCGAACTGCGAGCCATGCTGCAGAAGTCGTCCTTGACACTTAGGCCCGTTACACAAAGGCCGTTGAGATACTTGCCGAGGTTCTTCTTCTTCTTCTTCTTCTTGTCATCCTCTTCGTCTTCATCACTCGAGCTTGAAGACGTGTCCTCGGAATCGGACTCGATGTCGCGTGGTCTCTTCATCTTCTCTCAAGACCGTGTCTTCTTCCCATGTCCATGATCCTTCTTCTTGGACTTCTTTCTCTTGTCCTTGAACTTGTTCTTGTCGTGGTTGTTCACCTTCGGACACTCGGTGAAATAGTGTCCAGCCTTTCCGCACTTGAAGCATGTCCTCGTGTTCCTCCTCATGTTCACTCGGTTCTCCTGCAGCCTCTCGAACCGCCTCGTCAGGAGCGCCAGCTCATCCTCTCCAAGCACATCGAACTCCTCATCTGGCATAGACATCAAAGAGGACAAAGAGAACATCCTGGTGGATGGGTTAGTGTTAGCCTTTCCTTTCGAACCACCAACGAGGGCAAGACTATGGGAATCAGTCGGACCCTCGAGCGTGGCAGTCATGCCCCTATCCACCTCATCCAACTTGAGCTTCGAGAACAGCTCGTTCACCGTCAGAGTGTCATACTTCTCCGACTCCACAATGGCCTCGAACTTTCCGCCCCATATTGTACGATCCAAAGAGTGTAAGAGCTTGACAGCTCTATCATGATCATCGTACGGGAGCACGTCCACATTGGCCCTCATGTTGTTCACAAGCACCGTGAACCTCTGAAACACGGCATCGATGGACTCACCGAGGAGATGAGTGAAGTTCTAGTACTCTCTCCGGTAGGTCGCATACATCTGTGCCTGAACCTGAGCATTCCCAACATGAGACTCCTTCCGCACCGTCCAAATCCTACAAGCCAAGTGCTCGGTGTGCACCCGATTGAACTCAGGCTGACACAAAGCACGAAACAAGTAGTCGACCGCCTTGTTGTTGGCGTCGAATCTGTCCCTCGATCCTGGAGCGAGGAAGTACATCGGCTGGACATAGCCTGTGTCCACCGTGACATCCCAAAGGATTTGACCCTTTCCGCAGAGAAAGGCACCCATCCGCTTACTCCACATCTGGTAGTTCTTGCCATCGAAGTGTGGAGGACCCGAACCCCGTTCCTGGTACGCCATCCTTAGATCTTAGACTGGTTAGAGTCAACAAAGACCCGAACATGCTCTGATACCACTTGAAGGACCGATTAGGCGACCAGAGAGGGGGGAGTGAATGGGAGCCGATAAAAATTCTTCTCGAAGGAGATTGAAATTCCGACAAGATGAACTCGCTCGGTCGGACCCCGAAAATCACACGCTCCGCACTTCTACCTTTCGTTTTCCAAAACCACGTAGCCACTGGAGTGCTACTGGTCCTAGGAACAAACACTACCAGCAACCTCAACACACACGCACCCACGACAGCGGAAACAACTTGAAAGCCGGCTGTCAAGAAGGGGGCGGTTAGACCGGGTATAGGGGCGGTTAGACCGCCTCCACCAGGCAACCAAGAAATCCTCCGAAACACCTCTTCCGAGCACCAAAACGCACCACGGTTTCACCAACAGAGATCTCTGGTCAGGGCCATGCTAGCTACAAGAAAATCTTGGCGAAAACCAAAACTCCACTCAAGGGCCTAGGGGCGGTTAGACCGGCTACCAGGGGCGGTCTAACCTCCTGTACCCAGCAACGAACTCCAAACAAGAACTCCTAGCAAACCACACTAAAACGACCCAAGATTTCACCAGAACGCTCCTCTGATCAAGGCGAATAAACTCACGAGAGAAAGATCCAAGCAAAATCAAACTTTCTTCGGAAAGGCCTAGGGCGGTTAGACTCCGGTGCCGGTGGCGGTTAGACCTCCCTCCCCTGAGCACAAAGATCTGAGTGAAAACCCAAGCAAACGGACTTGAAACGCTCCAAGATTTCAACCATACAATCCCCTGGTCAAGGCCAACATGCTACCAGAAGATCTCGGCCAAAATCAAAACTTTCTCCGGACGAGCCCGGGGCGGTTAGACCGCCCCTCCTACGCGGTTAGACTCCCTCCCCAGACAGAACAAGAAAAATGGTGAACCCTCAACTTTGCGTCACCCGATCGCCCGATTCACCCAACGGATTGCAGCGAAACTTTGGAGATGCCTGGGTCACCTCATGGACGACCTCTGCCACGAAGGAATTGCACCGAATCGCTCTCAATCATGGTGAATCGCAAATCTCGTGACCAAACCTCAAGAACTCGAGTTCCAACGAAAAGCAAGAGCTTTCCACGGGTTTGGAGGGGCAAGGTCACCAAGAAAAGAGGCACAAGGTCCTCATGTGTGACTCCCACACCAAATCCCGCAAAGAAACACCTCCAAAACTCCGCCACGAAATCCCAAGAAAAGGCTCCGAAAATCACCAAAAAGGGAAAACGGGAAAGACAACAAAAGCCTTGAGGAACCACGCTGAATCATCTATACATACCATATAGGTTCATACAAGGTCTAGCTTGCCTCCCAATCATCCTACCCTCTCTCAAGATCTCACCATGAAGCTCTCAAGCTAGTCCTCTAAAATCCTAAGGAAAATAGGAAGGGAAAATAGCAAAGAAAATGAACTAGGGTTCCAAGAGTTTTTGCTGCCATCCACCCACTCAATGAGTATATATGGAGGCACCCAAAAGACTAAACTACCCTCCACTAATAACTAGGGATACATGCCCCTCGAGGGCGGATTTGAAAATCTTCGGAATATCTTCCTCGGACGGATGCCCGGCGACTGCAACCTGCTTAGCCTCGACGCAAGCCTTGCGATCCCGACGCGTGTCCTCCGCTTCGAAGCATCTCGGATTCTCGGTGCCGGCGACCAGGGCGGTCAGACCCCCCCCCCCCGGGTGGTTAGACCGGCCAGGGAGATCTGACCGGCCCCAGGCGGTCTGACCGCCCCTCCTGGGCGGTTGGAACGGCCTAGGTGGCCGCACCTCCTCGTCGAGTCTTCGGCCTCGGTTTGTGGCTCAATCGAGTAACCCAGTGGTTTTCTGGTGAACCACTGCAACCCCGCGAACTCGGTGTAGCCTCCGCCAATCTCCACTCATGACTTGGCTCCCACAAAGTCCCGGCTCGACCTTGGTTTTGAGGCTCTACCAAGAAACCATCCACGACTTCATCTTGCTGTTCATGCCACCATGCGGACCGCACTTGACCCCACTGGCCACCGGGTCCCTCGAACGAAGCCTACTTGTCTTCTTCACACCTGGAGGCCTCACCGGCAACGACCTTTCGCGCTTGTTCTTCACCTACACCAACACGAGTCAAGCCGCAACCTGCACCTGCAATACTTGGCCAAGAATCAGTCCACACAACGTTGTCAATCACTCATCACACAAGGAAGCGACCATCCACCGGTCTTCGAACCACACATGGTCCTCAGAACTTGGTTTTCATAAAATCAGCCTCGTCCAGACTTTTTTGTCTTGTAGCCCTGCCTTGCCAACGCCATATCTCCCACGTCCGGATACCAAATAATACAAATTCGGTGTCCTAGTTGTATGACACGAAATTTGCTCCAACTTTGGTATTCATTGCTTTCCTTGGAAACGAAGATAAGATCTCCAAATTGGCCATGGAAATAATCTGTTCTGGTTTTGGACTGACTGCGCAACAGGGACTTCGGGGGTCCTAGCTCCTTGACCCGAATTGGGCCTTCCACGTGTCCAAATCTGTGACAACCCGCCCAGGAAAATAACGTACTATCGCCTAAAACTATTTGGTCATTAAGCAATAGTAAAGTATCATCCTGTCGTTAGTTGCCGGGTTAACGCCCGGTAAATCACTTGGAATTCATACAGAGGATCATCATATGCATTAAAACTCACGCGAAGGCGAGTCCAGAGTACATCATGAGTTAAAACAATTAATTGCAAACCATTGTTCATGACATGAACTAAATGTTCAGAGTTCGAAAACAGCGGAAATAAATTCTAGACATGAAAGGCTTTATGGCTGGTGGAGTTCCTTTTGCTGAACAACAACGAGAGTAAGTCCTTACTTTCAATATTTTAGCACAAGTTCTAGTTGATTACCCTTTCTAAGTGTGCCAACTCATTCAATCAAGAATTGGACAAGCAATTAATTCATACAACAATGTTCACCAAGTTCTATCATTACAGGATATCATGGCCAGTTGATTAAGCAGTCTCGGATAACGGTGAGAGGCTGACAATCGATTGATTTAAACCTTGCAAGGTAAACCTAAACCTTGCAAGGAAAAGTTCTCGCACCGTCTCATTAAGGTACTAGGCTTACCGGTCCCATTCCCGACAAGTGCTTAGTACGTTCAAAAGCCTAGCCCACGAAAGCCACTGGACCGGAGCCCAAATCTCATGCTCTTACCACATGAGCAATCCATTTATAAAGATCTTATGATTTCAACATAAGAGCCTATTCTCGCGAGTGACGAACATCACTCGACTTGTACCGGTCCTATAGCATGGCAGCTATCGACCTAGCATACTAGTGATAGAGCATAGGTACCTAGGGATCATGCATCTAGGGTTTCAATTCAACTCCTTAAACGTAAATGCACAATCATAGCAAAACATAATTGCATGATTTTGAAAGATGGGGATTAATGATCCGGGCTTGCCTTCGCTGGCAAGGTTGGCCTTGGGTCCTTCTGGACTTGGGTCCAGGTCTTGAGCTACGTCCACGTACTGCAGCTCTTCGTCAGCACCTTCGTCTCCTCCTTCCGGCACGAGCTTACGTCTACCGTCGAAAAGATCTACACAAAGATGCAAATGCAAGATTTATTTGATGATTTTTAATTTAATTAATTACAAACAATAAATGAAAACCATGGGGTGCATTGGTTGAACACATTCACCTAGATAAGAATACATTCAGCATACTCTTCCAAAAAGGAACAATATGCAGCCCTTCGTTAAATATTCTTTCTGATAGTGACTGTGTACATATATATGTAAATAATTTAATTTCACTTCTCAAACAGCAATGGGTTGGTATTTAACTTTTTAAAATGATATTCATCACACACAAGTCATGCATGCTTAGGATAGCTAAGAAATTAATTATTTTTGAAAATAACAAAAGCTAGCTAGAAGAACAAGGTAAAGGCACACAAAAATAAATACTCATAAAAATGATCCAAATTTTCTCACACAGGTTATATGGTCCAAAACTAACCTAGGGATGCATCATATACACCTATAACTAATATGAATCTTGAGTTATGCATTTACAAAGAAAATCAAGCATATTTCAAGAATAAATATCTCTGGTAAATATAAAATTGTGATTAATTCACCCATGGTTCATTTTGGCATAACAAGACAACATGCATAAGTTGGGCACAAAAACATAAATATTTTTAGCTACAAAAATCATCTAGGTAAATTCTGCAGAAATGGAAAACAATTTATATAAAAAGATTTACAACATAACTTTGTGCAATTTTTGGTACAGGAGCTATTCATAACATGACACAAAACATATCCAAAAATTAGCTATAGAGGATGTATGGATTTTGAGATATCTTAGATCTAGGTTTTTCACATTTCTATTTTTCATGCACAAATTATCAGGAACTAGCTCAGGCAAGAATAACAAAAGTTGTAGGATTTTTCAATGAATTCAAAAAAATTGGGTTTGCAGTTTTCCAATTTTCTTATGATTTTCCACGGAATTTACAAGATCCAGCAATTCACAATTACTATTGAAGTTACAGCTTTGCAGTAAGGCCCCTGGACTTTCTGCAGGCTCACAACCGTGCCCATATTTTGCGGTTAAGACATCAGAAGGTTTCCTAACCTCTCAATGTAGCCCCTGGGGCGGCGGCCGACGCGGCTCACCGGAATCCGGCGAGCTCGCCCGTGTCCGCAGCCGGTAGAGGGTCGGGAAAGGGTTCGGGAGAGGACCGGCGAGGGGGCGCACCGGCGGGCGGCGGCGATGGCCGCCACAAGCCGTGCCGGGGGTGTGGCAGGGGCTTGACTGGGCTGGCGAGGGGGCGCGGTAGCTGCTCTAGGGAGTCAGGGCGAGGCTCAAGTGCTGCTTGGTCGCGGTCTGCTTGGAGAGGAGGTCGCCGGCGCTGTCCAGGAAGGATACTGGTGCCCGGCGAGGTCCGTTCCTCCTCGGCACAGCACCGACCCTTTTATGGGCGCGGCGGCCTCCTGATGCGCGCCCACAACCACAGAGGCGGGCCTCCCGTGGCCGACGACGAACCCGGGAGCTCCACGTGGCGGTCCGGACTCCGAGGGCGGCCTCGGTGCGCGCAATGTCTTAGGAAGGCACGGCACCTCGGTCGGTGCGCGGACCGGACGGCGAGGCGGGCGCGGCGCGGGTGCGACGCACGCGCGGCGCGCGACGTCGCGGCACGGCGCGGTGCGGCGTCGACCGGCTCGAACCTATTTCACAGTACCTCTGTTCGGACGCGCAAATCTCCAAAATTTTGAACTGAAGTGCACCGAGCAGTGAATACCAAAGTTGTAGATCCCACTAGCCTCTTCAACTTTTAAAAAGGCTCGTAGGTGTTTTTCTCGATGGTTTTTGCAGGAACGGCTTGCCAACTTTGGATGTCACCATGTCTCGGTGAATAGGAGGTACTGCCAGTTGACCAAGTTTTTCACAAATTTCCACTCAAAATTTGGAATGCCGATCTGCATGAAAGTTGTGTCCCTCGACAAACTGGACAACTTTCATATTGGTAGATTTTGCAGTTTTTAGGTGAAATTTTGAGAACGCGGCAAAAGTTTCGGAAGACATTCACCGACGTCAGGGTTTTAAGCAGGTTTTGACCGTGTCTTGACCAAGGGTTGACCACCAGGGTGTGTTGACTTGGTCAAGGGGTTCAATGGGTTTTGTCGATGAGGTTTTCGAGGTGATGACCCAGGTTGACCTAGGTTTGACTAATGTCAGCCGGTTGGATTTGGCTGATTCGGTCATTAGTGTTAATAACACTAATTAAAAACCTGGGGCGTCACAAAATCGAAGGTATCGTCGAGGCCCACAACTTTGGTAGTCAAAACATTTTTCGTTAGAGGCCGTTTAAGTCTCTGAATCTGCACCGGAAGATCATGGTATTGTGGGCTGCGAGAATATCGCTCGGGCTGTGTTGATCTCGTTGGTAAACATTCAAGTCCCCAGGGTTTTACGTGTTGATGCTTCGGTCCTTGGGTTGCTTGGAGTCTTGTTCACTTTGTGTCTTGACTTGTGACAGGCTTCATGATCTTCTCTTGAAGTGCTTGATGAACTTATCCCAAAAGTCTCCACTTTAACGTTAATTTCTTGTGTAAGCAACAAACTCCAAAATCGACATGCGAGAGTGAACTTGATACCCCTGGAGGGTTAGTACCATTAGTTAGAATATCAAATACTTGTGCAAATGTTGACGGTAAACTCATAGCTAGGTGTACCAAAATCGACTGTCAACATAACCCCATGCTTAAACCTTGCTCGTCCTCGAGCAAGTCCAAGATCTTTGCTTAACTTAGAAATCAGTATTGCCCTTCAATGTCTTCCCTGCACTTAGTTATACACAACAAGACATATTGCTCTCTCAAGTATTTAGCATTTAAGGTTCAAGTTTTGATCGGCTACTTCATTATATAAGCTAGACTATCATTAAAGAACATGCCACATAAAACAAATACAGTGCTCTCAAACTTAAGCAAACTTTAAACATTTACCTTGTTGCGTTGTGAAGAGTTTTCAAAAAGTTGCACATCTAACATAAGTGATGTTCTCTTGCAAAAGCTCGTGGAAACACTCATCTTGTCAATACACTCAAGCCTACACTAGATTATTCTCAACCTATTCTACTCATATGAAAGTGGAAAGCTTTTGTGGAGCTTGGCAGGTAAAAAAATCCTAGAAAAACATTATACTTGAAATATTGTCAAAAAGGTCATGGAAAATAAATGTTGGAAAGTGTGGAAATACTTGAATCGGTCATAATCCCCTATTCCATGTGTTTGAGAATCGTCTTCGCTTCCTTGCATTTGTTAACTCAGTTGTCCTTCAACTTCTTCTTATCATCATCAAGCCATGGTTCCAATCCTTCATCATATTGTCATCACCAACTTCCATCCAGTCCTTGTTGCTGCCTCATCTTCCACAATTTTTCTTTACTTCTAGAATAGAACATGTACTGAAACACCCTTCCAAGTTGAAGTTTATGAAATTATCTTTTCCAACGAGCCATCGTACGCATGAAACGAGTTCCGAACAAGAGAGTTGTGTCTATTTTAATCCAGCGATGCAATCTGTCCAAGGCTGATTTCAGACTGCGTAGCGCTCAATGTTTTTGCCATATCTCCTTATACGTGTCTTCAAAATTGATGATTCTTGATGCGTTGGAAAGAAGGTTTGAATGAGCTTCTGAATATTAAATTTTCTTCCATTCTACGTCTCTGAACATGTGCTCAAATCTTGATGGAAACAGCGACATCCCTCTCAAGCCTTGTAGATGACTAACGATCTTGATTGCAATTGGTCAAGAAATCATGGGAACACTACGTCATGCCTGCAAAACAAATCAATTGCACATTCTACCCCCGGGGTTATGGTCGGGTGTAGAAACAATTGCCAACAAACCAAATACATCTCTAAGATCATAACTTGTGGCGTAGCTTACTTAGTAAGAACAAAAGATAACCTAATGAGTGTATGTGCGTGTAGGTGAAAATGCAAATGAAAGGAAGGGATATAAACAAAACAATGTTTACACCAAATTCTAAGCTCCATGCTTACAAAGTGGTTGCTAAACTTCTCCACCGCCATAAAGATTTATTAACCAAGGTCAAAACACAATGTTTATCCCAAGATTAACAATTCTTTATAGTGTAAGAGAGATAGGGCCCATTGTGAAGTTTATAAACCAACCAATGCAATATAAATTAACAAGACTTTAAAAACACAAATGATGATGTCCGCAATCAAGTCTAAACACCACGTTTACACAAGATTACAAAAAGAAAATGCCTCGCGCGCGAGGCACCATTATGGAAATAAAGCATTCATCAAAAAGTTTCGCGAAGAAGCCAAGCTAACCTATGCATGATAAAACAAAAGGGGTTGATGCAAAATTCAAAATGCAAAGGAGTTAGTAAAAGGGGTAGCAATGTTTGAAAAATTCTTTCGATGTTGTTCTTTATCGAAAGACCTAAAACATAATAACAAGGTTTTAAGGTAAGACTTATGGGTATCCTATATTTTTGGCTTAATATAAGAATTTTTATAAGATAAGTCGGGTGAAGAAATTCTATCTAAGGTTGTTTTGAAAAAGAAGAAAAGAAAACAAGGGTAAGATTTTTGAATGAAAAAACCTATGGTTTTAGGACTTCTAAAGGTATGAGAGGTTTTCCCTTTGTTGGCCTAGGTTCTAGGTGTGGCTTGATAGGAAGGTTTAGGCAAATATGTATATTTTTTTCTTTTTCACAAAAAGGTTTTAAACATGATATGCATCATGCAATAAAATGCAAGGGTGGAGAACAATGCTGAAAGAAGTGCAACATGATGTGAATGAACAAAATTACATGACATGATAAGGTGGTGGTCTAAACCGAAAGCAACAATTAGCCTAAGTTAACTAGCCGCAAGTTTAGACTCAAAAGTGATCATGCTTCATATTTATCTCTAAAAACACACAAATAAAAAGACTCTAAACACTAATAAGCACATAAAAATAAGGGGTCTACAAGTTTTCGAAAATTCAAGTAGCAAAGTGCTCACTCAATATCTATTAAAGCATACAAGATGTGATTGTGACATTTATTAGAGCAATGGTACAATGTTACTTGAAGTTTTCAAATAAAGAACACAATGTAGACTTGTCATAGTTTATATAGATATATAAATAGATCGGATTGCCTCCCGCAAAGCGCTTCATTTTAAGTCATAGAGATCGAATTTCTCACGTACCTTTTCATTGTCGTGAGGCCATGGTTACTTGTGCAAGAATCCAAAGTAGCCAGACAGCTTGATGTTGCCTTTAGGAAATCCGTCGTGGTTCGCTTCCAACATCATCATGTGTTGAGTGGTGCCTCTTGTGTCTTCATTCACCCAAGCTCCAAAGGGTTTGTTTTATTCCTTAGCTTCTGAATTTCATCATGTACATGTTGTGGAACCATTGCCCCATTTTCTCTTTATTGAAACCATGTCCATATCCTCTATCTTGTCGTCATCACCTTGTTGCTGACTCTTCTTCGTGGATTTACCCCTCCATACAGAACAGAACATATACAAAAATATAGATCTATTGAAAAGTTTATAAAATTACCTTTCCAATGGGTACTCATTCGTCTTAGTCGGAGTCCGGACGAGGGAGCTATGGTTGTTTCACTTCAGCACTGCTTGCTGTCCAGAATTTCAGCACGTGCAACCATCGGTGATTCGGCCATATTTACTTGTAGGAACCTCTGATTGCCTTGGCGCTTGATTCGTTGGAACGTAGACTTCTTAGAGCTTCTGAAAATCTAAATATATCTAATTGTTTTCTGCTGAGGCTCATGCAAACATCGTGATGACATCATTATACTTTCGTCCATCGATCTGGAGTTGTACTTGTGGTCTTCATCTTGAAGTCTTTTAGAGCACCATGCCATGCATCCCTTGGCTTCAAAAATCATTACAATCGCTGCATGAGCATGATGTTAATGGAATCCTTCTCCATCATGCTTGTCATGGTCGTTTCCGAAACCTATAGCTCAAACGTACAAACCTCCAAAAGAAATAAGTCTTAGAAACTTAATTGACACATAGGCATACCTTGTTCATCGTCATTTGCTTGGGGTGGGGGCTCAATAGCGGATGTTGGGACACTAACGAAGGTTAGCACCTACCACTAAAGAGCAAAACATGTGTAGCCATCAACTTGGTTGAGTGAGGTTGGACTTGTTGAAGTCCGATTGTTGAAAACTTTTCTTGATCATTTTGTGTATAGTTTTCCACCTACTTTCAAGGACACAAACAAGAAAGCAAGCGTATATGCAATGATAAAATTATAGTTAGTTAAAAAGAAAGATAGATCACCCTAGGGGTCAAGTTGCCGGTCCCCGGCAACGGCGCCAGAAAAAGGGGCTTGTTGACGGTGCAAAACTGTGCTCAAGTTCACCGCAAGCCTACAGGTGACTTGGTGCTTTTTTCACCAATGAGGGTCCACCCTAGATTTGTCAATCCAAGGATCGGAAGCAAACCACTAAGGTTCTCTATCTAACCTACGGGTCTAACCCTATGTGAAGTGTTGATTGCATAAAGATTAAACATACATGAAAGGATGTATGGATCACATCCACCTAGCCATGAAGGTAGGCATCCAAAGGGGTAACCCTAGCCTATCATCTTCTTGTTGCGCTCCGTCCATGGTGGCAAACCAATCTAATCCTATACTATGATAAAGAGTACACTCGATATGGAGTATCCCGATATGGAGTGGTCCGATACACGTTCATTTGCCGCTTTCTCCTCCACCGTACTGTCACTACGCAAGGATATTCATCACCGAACGACAACCTCGGTCCGTGCACTACAACGATGTATCCGCAAGAGATAGACTAACCACCATGATTAATCTATTCCTACTAAGGGCATATGCTAGCTACACATATGAATAAGCACAACTCGTAGTAGATCAAAGTAAAGACAAGAATTGATTTATATCACCATCGAATGTTGAAGGTACAAACGACTTGACGAATTCAAGTGGCGGCTCCGGAACTCCACCATGGCTTCACCACGCAGGGCCAACCATGGCGGCTAGGGCATGGCCTAGGCCATCTCCTAGGCAACTTGAGGACTTGCGGCGGCCGTCAACTTCTTCCCGGTGCTTCTCCTTTGTGTTGGCGGCTCTCTGATGATTTGATGGATCGATCACCCCTCCTTGGGCGCCCAAGGAGTTGTATTTATGCCCTTGGGGAGCATTGGGGCGTGCTCCACCTTGTCTTGCACGAGATCTTCCTTGGGAGAGAATAGAACTTGGTTTCCATAAAATCAGCCTCGTACAAACTTTCTTGTTTTGTAGCCCTACCTTGCCAACGTCATATCTCCCACGTTCGGACTCAAAATAATACAAATTTTGTGTCCTGGTTGTATGGAAAGAAATTTCCTCCATCTTTGGTATTCATTGCTTTCTTGGAAACGAACATAAGATCTCCAAATCGGCCTTGGAAGATAATCTGCTCTAATTTCGGACTGACTGCGCAACAAGGATTTCGGGGGTCATATCTCCTAGCTCCTTCACCCAAATTGGACCTTCCACATGTTCAAATCGAAGGTATCGTCGTGGGACACAACTTTGGTAGTTATACATTTGCCATTAGAGGCCGTTTAAGTCTCTGAATCTGCATCGAAACATCATGTTGTCCTAGGCTGTGAGAATATCTCTCGGGCTCAGTTGATCTCGTTGGTAAAAATTCAAGTCCCCAGAGTTTTACGTGTTGATGCTTCGGTCCTTGGGTTGTTTGGAGTCTTTTTCACTTCGTGTCTTGACTTGTGACGGGCTTCATGATCTTCTCTTGAAGTGCTTGATGAACTTATCCTGAAAGTCTCCTCTTTAACGTTAATTTCCTGCGTAAACAACAAACTCCAAAATCGACATGCGAGAGTGAACTTGATACCTCCGGGGGGTTAGTACCATTAGTTAGAATATCAAATACGTGCAAATGTTGATGGTAAACTCATAGCTAGGTGTACCAAAATCGACCGTCAACACATTGTCCACAAATGGACAAATTTCTCATGTAGTTTCTCTGTAACTCAAGTCAAACTCTGTGATTTGAATATCTCATAGCATGTTCCACCTCATATGCACCTCAAGTCATTGACACACCTTATGTTGATTATAATATTGGGAAATATCAAGTTACTTAGTGATATATGTATCCCCACAAAAGGATACATGTCTCACGCATGCTCTTGTCACTTAGTGATATATGTGCATCCCTGTGTGAGATGTATAGTACTAGTTTCTCCAAATCATTTCACAATTTGTTGGGATGCTTATGGATCCAAACAATGATGTTGTGTGATGTTTTGGAACTTTCAGGCCAAGTTTCAGATCCAAACAATGATGTTGTGTGAAATTTTGGAACCTTCAAACAATGATATAAGGAAAGATGATGAGAGTAAACAAAACATTCTTCTAGCCTAGTTGTTATGTTTGGTTTCTCCCAATCGAAAGTATGAAGGTTCAATTCCTCGCTTATACTTTTTTTTCTTTTATTCATCTAGATTAATTTTTTGCTCGGCATGGAGCGGCTAGGCAACATCTACACACGTGACTAGAGGGGGTGCGGCTTAGGAAAATAGTTTAGATTTATGAAGGAAAATTAAAATCATGTATCAAAAAGACCATATATACGTTAAAGTGCATTAACTATGACAAAACTTGTTTTAGCTCAAAGGGAAGTGGTTGGTTGTGATGCTCGAGGTCTTGAGTTCAAAATTTGTATGAAGATATTTTTTTTGCATTTTTGTAAGATAAATTGATAACTCACTAATACCATATCCAATGATTATAAAATTTTTATAATAAATCCTACACGCCAAAAGTAAGCTACCATACAAATTTCATAATTTTGGGATGCTTTTGGATCCAATCTTTGATGTGTGTGAAGTTTTGGATTTTTCGGACCAAGTTTGCCTATTACAGTAATTATTTGTTGATTTAATAAAGAATAATTGTTAAAATCATCTAATCTAGCTTAAAAAATCTGAAAACTTGCATGGACTCCTACTTTTGGTGTATTATGTTCGCAAAAAAGTTTCAATTAATTATGATAAAGTGGTGATGCACATCCCCACGAAACCATACATGTCTCACACATGCCCTTGTTCACAAATGGATACATCTCCCAAAGAGTTTCTAAAAACTTAACTCAAACTTCAAGATTTGAATAACTTATAACATATTCGAACTCATATTTGGAAATCACCTTCTTTTGACTATAGCGTTAGAAAATATCAGATTATATTAACAATTGCTATGCAAATCAATTGATTTTCTATCATGTATAAGGTGTAAAAAATAAGTCATGCAAAAAAATATCTAACAAATAGTAATTTAAGTACAAACAACTGTCATAAAGTGAAAGAGCATGATTTTACAACGAATATGAAAAAAGAATCGTGAAATTCAGAGTTCATATGAGAAATAAATACTAATTACACATTTTTATTGCAAAACAAAAAAAATGAAGGATCAGTCATCTACTTCTCAACGTTGCCACGTGATGGAAGTTGATTGGCCCATGCGGTCGTCCCAACTAATACATGCTCACGTCTCAGAAAAATGATAATATATAAGTATAGAAACATAAATACCAAATCTATTCACAACCATCGTTGTGGTGTAGTGGTAAGGTGGAGAACTCACTATCTCAAGACATGGGTTCAAAACCTAGGGCGCCCCCGTTTGGCCGCGGCCTATTGATTTTTTTTTTAAATTTGCACACGGGGTGACGGGCGGGTCCAATTGGCTGGATGATGTGGTGCGGCCAAGTGATGTGGCCGATGGCGGCCGGGTGACTTGGCGCTACGGCCAGCCATGTTGTCTATGTGTTGGCTGGTGGCGGGCTGGCCACATGTGGCCGATGGCCGCCGGGTGACTTGGCGCTACGGCCAGCCATGTTGTCTATGTGTTGGCTGGTGGCGGCTGGCCACATAAAGTTACAAATAAAAACAACTGCATACCTAGAAAATGAAAGGACACGTAGTGCAGTGGCAGAGCTTCTACCTGCGCACCGCATGGTCCCTGGTTCGATGCCATGTGGGAGCTGTTTTTTATCGATGCAATTAAAGGCCTACGATTTATTAAAAAAGTTCAAATAACAACAACACTTACCAACTACACGAAAGGTCACACAATGTAGTGGTAAAGCTCCAACCTGGATACGTCTTGGTTCATGATTCGAAGCTGAAGCTCCGCGAGAGCAATTTTTTTTCCAAATAATTGTTGCCCAGTGATGAGGGCCCAGATTAGGGCCCCCCTTCGACGGCAAGATTATCCTCCTTAACGACGGCAAAACTGCAACCCCCGAGGTGGAGTCAACTGTTTGCTGGCAAGCGGCTCGAGGATGGTCGTACCCTTGCTGACTACAACATCTAGAAGGAGTCCACCCTTCACCTGGTGCTGCATCTCAGGGAAGGCATGCAGATCTTCGTCAAGACCCTCACTACTAGGACGTCCACTCCTTGGCCAAACGGCTACATCTCTGACTAGTTTCCCACTAGAGGAACCCTCGCATGACAAGTCTCCGCCATTCACGACAAGTCTCTGCCTCGCACGACAAGTCTCCGCCTCGCACGACAAGTCCGGCTCCGACTAGTGCATGGGCCCGGACGCACGACTCAAGCGACGCTACCGATGCGTGAGGAGGAGCGAATCTCCACGTCACTCGGAAACAACAGCTAGCGGCCATGCAGGTGACCTGCCCCGGTAAGAGCCTTAATGTAGGTCTGACAAGGCTCGCAACCATCACATCACCATCATCTCCTGCTCTGCCACACGCAAGACTCAACCCGAGGCACTCAAGCACCCTCTACGACGCGCACGAGCCTAGACTTAGGCTCGGGCATGGCAAGCTAGGCAAGCACTCGGGCAGACTAAGACAAGCCCAATCCACTCGGGTGGAAGGCCAAACATCCCAGAGGGAATAGTCCAACCCGCCCACGCGGCGGCTTCCCCGACAAGGCATTGCGACACGGCTTCAATGCACCCTGACGGACAGTGACGTACGACGGGACGTGCCTGCTGCCAAGCACTGTAACTCCTTTTTATTTCCCCTTGTACCCCTCCCCTTGAGACTATAAAAGGGAGAGGAGGGCAACAGTCACAAGGGTTAGACTTTCATACAAACAAACACCACCACCCGGAACTTGGGAACGAACTCCCTCTCCCGACTAGCTTGTAACCCCTACTACAAGCACACCTGGCTCAGGAACATGGCTGTAACATAATGGACGTAGGGTATTACTCCTCGGAGGCCCGAACCAGTATAAATCCCGTTGTCTCTTGCGCTAACCATTCGAGCCTGATACGTGATCGATAGAAATCTACTTCTTGAGCAGGCAGTGTCTTTGCACCAAGGCAAAGACGCTCCCTGCTCGGGGGCTACCAAGGGCACAATGCCCTCGTGTCCTCAACGTTTTTTCAAATTTTTTCCGAAAATTCCGACAACTTTGTTGAGATCGATCGCACGAGCGAGAAGTTTCTTGATGAAAACTCGAACTCGAGAAAAGCGAAGATGACAGTTTGCATGAGAAGGTGAGTCGCATATTCATTCGAAGCTCCTAGTGCTAACGACCCCGCGGCTACAGCGTGAAGACTTGCGGTACTTCTCTAGTCTTTGGCTTTCATCCGATCCCTTTCCGAGAACACTCGAGTGACCACCGGGACTCCAGTGCAAAACCGGAGTTTGCATGACCAAAACCTCATTTAAAGTTATCTCCTGAACCTCTCAAGGTCTCGGGGGCTGCGAACGAACAGTAGTGCTTAGCAGTTCGAAGGGGCCAAGCCTTACGACTCTTACGCCCCCGCGACTTCGGAGCATGGCTTGACTATTTCTCTTCTCTAAGTCCAACTGCGCGTTGTTGCAATCGTCCTCGGGAGCTCGGAAGAAGTCGAGAGATAACACTAGATAAAGAGCCTAGCTACATATTGGCCAGGCGGCCCATTCAAATTATTACAATAAAATGGTTTCTGGCATGTTTAATTCGAGGGCCCGGGAACCCCTGGGGCCTCTGACTCGTTTTGTGGCAGCAGTTCCAGATCCTTCAATGCAGCATCGGCCATCTCGCGGGCAAAGGCGGTGCAGTCCACCGCCAGTTCATCGCACTGATCATCGAAGATGCCAGGGGCCCAGCCACCGCTTAGCGCTATGCGATCCAGCCCTTGGTAGTGCGACTCGATCATGGTGAGGACCCGGTGTACCGCGCGACGAGCCTTCGACAACTCAAGTTCTCGTACCACATCGGGAAGGTGGCCAACCTCCTCGATCAACGTCTCGGGCGTCTGCGGACCAAGTGACACACCGAGCGCAGCCATGGCCGAACTCATCGCCCTGCCGAGCTTGGCGACGTTCCCGATGGCTTTCTCGGTAATGGCTTCCGATTTGCGCCGGGCCTCACGGACCTGGCTCAGGGCGGCCGTGTCCTACTCTCGAGATGCCCGAGACTACTCCAGCTCGGCCTGGATCTCTGAGGAACAAGCAAAAACATGGAGTCACGGAGGGCTCGAAAAGAAGAAGAAGAACAGGAAGACAAAGCCGAAGTTCAATACATACTCTGGAGCTGCTCCGACATGCGCTTGAGGACACAATCCTTCTCGATGACTTTGAGGATTGCAGCGTTTCGCTCTTGCTTGACCGTCACCAGCTGCACCACCTTCCCCGCGCGAATCACACGCGGCCCTGCAACCAAGGTCATCAATTCAAGCCCCAGCAAGGAGCAAGTGCTGAACTAAACAAGAACTGGGGGATCGTCCGACTTACCCACGAGATCCTGCGACAACTTGGCGTTGGAGTCCTAAAGCCGAGACGCTTCCTTGGTTGCCACCTGGAGCTGGTTCGTGACCTGGAAAAACTGGCGGCTCGTCGTCGCCAAGTCTGTCGTGGCTGTCCTCAAGTCACTCTCCAGCTCCAACACCTTTGCCTCGAGGGCCGCCTTCTCACAAGTGGCGGCCTGGGGGGTTTCTCGGGCAGTGGTCTCTGCCGTGGCCGTGGCAGTCCTGGCTCTCTCAACTGCCTCCTCTGCAAACACTGCAGCTGCTCGGAGCTTCTCGATCTCAACCTCGGCCAGCGCAAGCTTCTACGCCAGCGAGTTCCGCTCGGTGGCGGCCTCTGCGGCGACGGTCTCAGCGAAGATGGCTCGATCTTCCGCGGACTGGCGGGCAGCCTCAAGGGACACCCGCGCGGATGTCGCGCTCACCACGGCACCAGCCGTCCTTACCCGGGCCACGACGAGCTGCATCTCTAGCTAGGTCCGCTTCGCACGGAGTTGGTGCACCTCGCGGGCGCGTCTCCGACCTGAACACTCGAGGGTCTGCAACCAACAAAACCGGGATAACTGGCGTAGCTCAAGAAGATTGCAGAATCGAAAAGAATCCTTGACAAGAGAACTTACCGAGGTCGCGGGGAGGATGAGCTCGTCAAAGGCGCGGCGTGCCCAAGTCATCCCACGCTCCAAGGTGTGGTGCGCCATAGCCTCCTCGTCGCCCTTAGAGTCGGCATCAAGCCCAGAGGTAGCCGCCCATGAAGTGCACACGAGCTCAAGGGTCCGGGCCTCGTCGCCCACTACGCCCTGTGACAGGGACGCCCCTATCTCCTCGGCCTCCTGGATCTCCGGGGTGGCGGCCCTGGTCATCGTCTCGGGGACGGCCGACTCTTGCACAACGGTGGCCAAGTCATCAAGCACGCGAGTCTCGACACCCTCGGCTTGAGCGGCAACTGGATGGGGCGGCAATGTCGCCTCTCCTCCGACAAAGGCCTCCGCCACGCCAGGCTTCGCGATAGGGGCCGGAGCTTCGGCAGCTTCCACCGACTGGGGAGGCGACGCATCCCAACCATCATTGACCTGCGACGGTGTGGACGCATCTACAGTCGGCTCCACATGAGCCGTGGGCGCCGTGAGGGCCGCATCCTCCGCATCCGTTCCAGCGTCTCAGGCGAAGCCGCCGGCGCGCTCATACTCCTGCAGCGCCTTCAAGACCGACGCGATGGTCTCCATGATCGTTGGCTTATTGAACATCGGCTCCGCCGCCACCTCATATTCCTTCTCTGGAAGTTGGGGCGCTTCGAGGTCGATTACCCCTACACCGGGGAAGTCGATGTACCGGCACGTCGCCAGATCCATCATCTCCTCGGACATGAGGGCAACCCCGACTGAAGAGGACTCCGCCACCTCCGCAGTCGGGGGAGGACCCTGAACTTCCACTACCGGAGAGGGCACCGGCGCTTCCACTGTAGGGAGAAGGCTCGCCATCACCGACGCCTGGGCCGTCTCCGACGCCGGAGCCATCGCGGCATCGCGACTCGCCGACGGTGGGGGAGGCGCTGAGTCTTCATCCAAGACCACCACCACCCCCTCGACACTCGGGCCAGCCTCGGACGACGCTTCCAGGGCCACATGAGTGACAATCGTCTCCGTGGCAGCCTTACCCTCCTCGACGGCGGCGGCGGAGGCTGGTGGAGGTGGTGCGATTGGTGCCCTCGTCTCGGCGACCACCAACAGTTCCTCTTTAGCCCGGGGCAGCGCCTGCTTGGCGCTCGGGGGCTGGGGCGAGGCTCAGAAGAAACCACCCGCACGCTTAATGCCAGACGCTTCAGAGGCCCCAAGCTAAGCACGTTGGTGTCAGCATGTCTACGAGAAGACAAATGCCAACATAAACAAACAAGTCGGAAGAGCCATGACAGACAAAAGCTAAAGTCGGAAACTTACATCTTGGAGTGCACCCGAGCTTTCTTCACCGGGCGACCCGACGTCCCCTGCTAGGGTGCTGCGCGCTTTGAGCCCACTGACTCAGGGGCTACGCGCTCGGAGCTCATCGTCTCGGGAGCTGCTCCGCTTCGACCTGCCATTTCCATGGCAGCAACACTCTCCCCCATTGGCTAGGGGGCTGTTCCTCCGGCTTTCGCAATGGCCGGGGTTGGACCATGGCCCCCACCGGCGACAAGGGACACATGAACATCTGGGGCTCCGCCACCCCGGATGAGCAATGACTGCAAGCGCCGCAGGGCAGTACTCGGTTTCGCTGTCGGAGGCACGCTCGACGTCAACGCCGAATCCAACGACCTCCCTCGTGACCGGCGCCTCTGCAGGGAGTCAGAGTCGGGGCGGTCCGAGCCGTCATAGAGCTGGCAGAGGGACACCAGTCGCTCCTCCGACCTTCTCGGAGGATCGGCTTGTTGGGGCGTTGGTCTCTACGGCTCGGAAGCGCCCGTCCCGCTGTGCACCGCTCGGGAGCAGACCGACCGCTTGGCCACTCGGGCGGGGGAGGGGGGGCTGCCAGACGTGAGCTCGAGCCCACAGTATTTTCACGCCCCGCCTCCCGCGGCTGGCACGACGACGACACTTCAGCGCCCCGGGCGGTGATGACAAGGACGACCTCGACATATTGCTCCAGTCGACCGCGGCGTTGGCGTCATCACCGCTCCACGACAGCTCGAGCGACGGGTCCTCATCGAAGGAGACACCCCGCTCCCCTGCTTTCCGCCTCTTGTTGCGGTTGTCGTTGCGATTGCGCTTGGCGATCTGGTGTTTCTCATGGTGCGCCTTACGCGCAGCACGCCTCTTCTCCGCTGCTGCCTGGTTCTGGTTGAAGATTGCCTCCTCCGGGAGAGGTGCCTTGGTCGCGACAAGGTGGGCGCATTTCAACTACCACAACAAGGACGCGCCAAGGTCAAATCTGAGAAGATCTTTCCACAACAAAGGGCGAATGAAACTTGCCGAGAAGACGGACAACTTACAAGTTTTCTGTCCCTGCGTTGGGGAGCATCGGAAGTATCCACGACAGCGGCCACGAGTAGGTCGACCTCCCGATCGCCTGCGCCAAGCGGCGTTGAACCTCGAGTGGCGACGAAGGCTCCGGCGCGGTCACCATCCCCACCAATGGGTCCCTGTCAGTGGTCATGATGCAGAGCCGGAGCGGCCGTCTCCAGAGCGACAGGACTCCTCGGGCGTGGTACTGCCCGACCACCTCCGCCAAGGTGATCCCGGTGTTCTGCAGAAGCCCTAGCACGGCCCAGTGAGACTTGAGCATCTTCTCCTGCTCTTTCTTGGTTGAGCCATCAGCCCAGTTCATGTGCGACTTCGCGATGGAGCACGCGGTGTACGATGGGAGCGCGTGCTCGGGGTCGTTCCGCATGTAGAACCACCCCTTGTGCCAGCCGCTGTTCGAGCTGGTCAGCATCACCGGGATGTAGTCATCGCCACGACCTTGCTTTGTCCAGAGGTTGGCATAGCAGGAGCCGTCTCTCAGGCAGGTGAACCTAAAAACAGTACTGGAACAAGTGCTAGTGAGCGTCGATGCCATGGAACCCCTCGCACATCGCTTCAAAAGCAGCCATCTGCTGGATGCTGTACGGGTTGAGGTACTGAAGCTGCAGCCCGTACGCAAACATCACCCCACGGATAAACCTGCCGGTGGGGACGGAGAAGCCGAGCTCATGGAAGACCACGAACGACACCACGTACCCGTTGGCAGGGCGTAGCACAGACTCGTCGGTGGGGACGATCCACTCGACGGCCTCGGTGAGGGGAGGCAGCTGGTCCGCCTCAACGAGACGAAGAAGCTGCTCGCGGGAGACGTTGGAACGCGTCCAGTTCGACATCATGACGGCGAAGTCTCAGGCGAGCTGGGAACGCAATCGGCGACGGCGATGTGGATGTGAAAGAACTCGGAGCTCAAGGGGCAAGAGAGAGAGTGAAAAGAAGCGGACGGAAAGCAAAGTCCCGAACCAGTGCTCGACGCGCGGTTTTAAAAGGGGATAGGCCTGACTCTCCATCTTCGGCGCTGGGCCCGCCGTGTCAGCAAGACTTTCGCCCGCACACGCGCACGTCCCGGCTAAATAGCCACATGCAACCACGACGCCTCGATTCCTGTGGTGTGCAGACTTGCAGAGCCTACGAGCGGTCTTGATGGAGTGGTCATGCCGGTCACGTTGGCCAAGATACCTGCACCCATGATTGCGCCCACGTCACCACTACGGCGAAAACTGCCCCGACGAAACCTCCAAGGCTACAACGGCTACAATTACAAATAAAAGCTCGCGAGCGAGTCTTCAACTGACTCAAGAGCTCTGGGGCTACATCCGGCGGATGCGCTCGCGCGCACCCACCGAGAACCTGAAGAACACCTCCAACTCCAAGATCCACCAATTGAGCCTGAGTGTGACTCCCTAACTCCCACTAAGGATAGGGGGCTATGGACAAGGGCCCGGATTAGGGCCCCCTTCGACGGCAATATTATCCTCCTTAACGACGGCAAAACCGCAACCCCGAGGTGGAGTCAACTGTTTGCAGGCAAGCAGCTCGAGGACAGTCGTACCCTTGCTGACTACAACATCTAGAAGGAGTCCACCCTTCACCTGGTGCTGCATCTCAAGGAAGGCATGCAGATCTTCGTTAAGACCCTCACTGGCAGGACATCCAGTCCTTGGCCAGACGGCTGCATCTCCGACTAGTTTCCCACTAGAGGAACCCTCGCACGACAAGCCTCCACCTCGCATGACAAGTCTCCGCCTCGCACGACATGTCTCTGCATCGCACAACAAGTCCGGCTCCGACTAGTGCGTGGGCCCGGACGCACAACTCGAGCGACGCTATCGATGCGTGAGAAGGAGCGAATCTCCACGTCACGCGGAAACAAGAGTTGGCAGCCATGCAGGCAACCTGCCCCGACAAGAGCCTTAATGCAGGTCTGACAAGCCGCGCAACCATCACATCACCATCATCTCCCTCTCTGCCACACGCAAGACTCAACCCGAGGCACTCAAGCACCCTCTATGACGCGCACGAGCCTAGACTTAGGCTCGGGCGTGGCAAGCTAGGGAAGCACTCGGGCAGACTAAGACAAGCCCAATCCACTCGGGGAGAAGGCCAAGCGTCCCGGAGGGAACAGTCCAACCCGGTCACGCGACGGCTTCCCCGACAAGGGATTGCGACCCGGCTTCAATGCACGCCGACGGACAGCGACGTAAGACGGGACGTGCCAGCTGCCAGGCACTGTAACTCCTTTTTATTTCCCCTTGTGCCCCTCCCCTTGATACTATAAAAGGGAGAGGACTGCAACGGTCACAAGGGTTAGACTTTCATACGATCAAACACCACTACCCGGGACTTGGGAACGAACTCCCTCTGCCGACCAGCTTGTAACCCCTACTACGAGCACACCTGGCTCAGGAACACGATTGCAACACACTAGACGTAGGGTATTAATCCTCAGAGGCCCGAACCAGTATAAATCTCGTTGTCTCCTGCGCTAACCATCCGAGCCCAACATGCGATCGATAGAAATTTACTGCCGGCGGTAGAGAACCACGACACCCAGTTCCAAAAGAACTTGTTGCCCAGTTCCAAAAAATACAGGGAGCGGAGCGGCTCATTTGTTGTTGCCCAGTACAAAAAAACAGGGAGCGGAGCGGCCCATTTGGACCACGCATCCCACGCCATCAAGTGCACCACTTATTTGTGACCAATTTGTTTCATCATTATGTGTGACAAACAATGCCAATAAATGCTGACGATATCAAAACTTATTTGTGACGATCAGGTTTCGTCATTCAAATATGGTATAACCAAAACAAGTTTTATGATGATCTCCTTTTAGTATTCTGTGGCCCTATTTTCATTTTTGTAATAATTTTCTGGGCCAAATCTTCGTCACTTTCCACCTATGACAAAAATGGAGATTTTGTCATAAATGACATACCATTCTGCAATGAAAGTGAGCAGCGTTACAAGCAAATCGTCACAGATAGCAACTTTTCTGGTAGTGCCTCTGTCCACCAGCATGCGAGAGATATGCTTCCCATTGATGTGTCACTTCATGTACAAAGCCTTCAGATGAATTTCAGTAGCCTCAGGCTTCTGGAAAATAGCTTTCCTTTGGCCTAAATTCGAGATGCACAGCGACCGCAAACTTGCTTAGCCTCGATGCAAGCCTTGCATTCCCGACGTGTGTCCTCCACTTCGAATATTTCGGACCGCGTCGTCGTACACCGGTCAGATTAGTGCACCTCACTAGTCAGACCGGTCTGATCCTACTGCACCTCCATCTTCGGTTCTTCAGTCTTTGCTTTGTGGGTCAACCAAGGAACCCAGTGGTTTTCTGGTGAACCACCGGAAACCCTGCGAACTCAGTGTAGCCTCCACCAATCACTACTCATGACTCGGCTCCAACATAGTCCCGGCTTGACCTTTGTAAGAGGTTAGGCGGAAAGACCAAGTTGAGAAAGAGATTACCAAGAGATTTCCATGAAGAAAGGGAAGGCTAGTAAACAAATGTGTCATTACATTTGTTCACTAAGAGTCCTGAGTTTAGTTCTTAAAAGCAACTAAAATGTGAGGATGGATAAGGTGCCATCATCAAAAGTACAAAGTAAGAGGGAATGCCCTCGGATAGAAAAGGTACCCGTGAAGTTAAGTTGGCCTTGCTTCACTCGAATCATGGGCTTCTTGTCACGATTGCCCTTGGCTACTTCGGGGTTCGGAGTCTGCTGCTCGGTCTTGATCTTCCTAGGGTTTGGGCACTCATTGGCATAATGCCCTGGTTGCCTACAATTGTAGCAAATGCGGGGTGGAAGTTCCTTTGGCTTGGAGACTTGTTGCTAAGTCTGTCGGTACTAAAAATTTCACGAAGGCTTATGCGGGAACGGAGTCATTCTCCAATGGCCCGATGCGGATGATTGGGGAGAACCATGCGCATTCTTCTTGACGAAACGAAATTTCTTACCTAATCCATCTCCCAAAGCAAAGTCGTTCTGCCTCTTCTTCTCCTTCTGTACCTTCATCATGGCATCCTCTTGCGAGATAGCTTTGTTCACTAACTCGTGATAACTATTGGGCTCTAGTACGTTTAGCCTTTCATACAATTCACTCTTAAGACCATCACGGAAACGTTCCATCTTTTTGGCATCGGTATCCACGTGATATTCTCCATACTGGCAAAGGCTATTAAACTTCTGGGCGTACTGATACACAGTGTCATCACCTTGCTTAACAACAAGCAACTCTTTCATCTTTCTAACCATGAGTCCTTTCGGGATGTGGTCGTCCTTGAAAGCTCTCTTGAATTCAGTTCAAGTAATTTCATGTCCAGCAGGTTGCATGGTCTTAAAGTGCTCCCACCACATTAAAGCTTCTCCACGAAGCTGCAAGGCCGCAAAGCTAGCCTTATGCTCCTCAGAACAAGGTAGGACAAATGCAGAGAATTTGGTCTCAATGGCCCTAATCCAAGCATCAACATCAAGGGGCTCTTCTACTTTGGTGAAGGTTGGGGGCTTCATCCGGATAAACTAGGAGTAGGTGGCTCGTACTAAAAGCACTGCTGGACTGATGACATCTGAAGAATTGGCTGCCGCTGGCGTTCCGCCGACCGGAGAAACTACCCTCCCTAGCTCAAGTGATCCAGGTACTGAAGCAATTCACGATTCTGGTAGTCACGAAGATGGGGAGATAAGATCTAAGAATAGATCTGGCGGTGATGAAGATCTTTCTAATGTTGATGTTGACTTGAGTGAACTTGTTGCTGCCAAGGATAAATCATATTCTCCAACATATGTCTTCGGCAAATCTAAAGTATGAGGAGGCCGGGTATTTCTCTATTGGTGATGGTAGGCCACCTTCTGAAGAGGAAACTCCTTCTCCCGAAGTAGATGAAATTGTTGTCTTCAGGGAATTTTTTTGCAGTGGCCTCTGATTTTCCTACGATACTCTACTTCCTGCCATTCTTGATAAATTCTCAGTGCAGATACACCAGTTGACGCCTAATTCTTTTTGGAAACTCTCGAAGTTCATCTGGATAATGAAAACTTTCAAGTGTACTGCTAGTGTAGATGTTTTCACTCGTCTCTTCGAGCTCGTTATTGAGAAAGATATCTTGATGCTCAGCGACGAGAATTATTATGAAGCTGGTTATGGTTGCTGCATTTTCAACACTCGAAGAAAGAACTCGTTTCAGCATATTACTCGCATTCAGCTTGCTTCTTGTAGTAAGACAAATTTGTCGAAAGATTGGCGATCCTATTGGTTTTATCTAAAAGTTGATATGTCTAAGATTCCTGGTTACACTGGTCCAGCCTACCCATTGTATTCACCAATAGATCCAATGACCACCATTACCACTGCTATATACAATGCCCTGACACTTGGTTTCAAAAGCTATGAAAATTGTTGACGGTTAATAGTTGTATCAAAGTTCGTTTAGACTTGCAAGCAGACAAATCTCCTTTCGTAGTCAAGGGACCCTTCTTCCCTCGAGTAGTGAACACAAGGTATCGAATCCGTGGAACAAATGTGTGACGCGAAAGATGATCTAGTAATGCCAAATAACTTCAATCTTCGAGAGATAAAACCCTAATGCATCTAATCATAAGAATCAACACTTGAACGAATCTAATCTACTAAAGTCCGGAGGTAACAAAGATAGAGGGTGTAGATACATCGATCTAGAGAGATAGGGTTGCCCCTTTTGTAGAAGTTCCAAGCAAAAGAAGAAGTAGCAAATCAAATCTCATTAGAAGCCTCTTTAAACCGTGGTTTCCCGTCTGACTCTGAAAAAGCCCTCCTGTCAGAGCCCCCGTTCTGTCACAACGTACTCCTATTCATGCGGGTAGTCTAGGGCGAGTCCGAGGACAAGTCGAGTTCTTTCGGAAGATCAGGCGTGCACCTCTAGCCACCACAGCTACAAGAACACCCTATGTGATCTATCTCGAGAATAGATCTAAAATAAGCAAACCCGATCGAAAATGAAGACTTTGGAGAAACACTTAGTCGCTAAGAATCGGATTCAACTTGATACATCAACTAGTACAATGATATATGAACAAGATCACCACCGGGATCCTACCTTGATCTTGCTTCTAGCTCCGGGAACTCCGACGTGGTCTTCCTTGCAAGGTTCCCACGTCGGCTAGGGAGATCCTAGTCAACTAGCTTGACCCTCTCCTCTCTGAGATGGTGTCCCTCTCTTATCTGCTCCTCGGCGGCCGATGGCGAATTGATTGATGCGTGGCTCTTGACCCCGGGGCTATATATAGCCTGATTGGCGGCTAGGTCAAAGGGGGGGGCGACTGGGCCTTGGGATGGGTCGGGCCGGCCGGCCTGGGCCGACCGGCCTGGGCCCACCCCGGCCCAGTTGCCAGCCTCCTTCGCGTGGCGTCGGTTCCCGAGTCTTCTAGATCCTTCCCCTTCTACATGTGGGCCCTTGTCGTTAGTTTCTCTCCGAGTTGGACGTAGCTCCTTGTCCCGCAAGATTCGACACTTTTCTGGATAGGTCCTCGGAGTTTGTCATCTTCTCGGGTTTGGTCCCTGGGCTTCTAGGAGTCAAGTTTGCTTCATTGCATGACTTGTACGGGGCTTCGAGGTCTTGTCACAAGGTGCTTGATGAACTTATCCCGGAAGTCTTGCTTTCTATGTCAAAACGCTGCATAAACACTAAACTCCAAAACCGACATGCATGAATGAACTTGTTAGACCAAGGTGCTTAGTACCAATGGATAAAGTATAAAACTCATGTCAACACCGAAGGTAAACTCATGGCTAGGTTGACAGAATTTCACTGTCAACATCTCCCCCATGCTTAAACCTTGCTCGTCCTCGAGTAAGCCTCCGATGGATATCATCATTGCCCTTCATTGTTTAAACCTTGCACTTGATCATACATGAGAAAACATAATGCTCTCAAAATTTTAATTCGTTAAAGTTCCATAATGTACTAGCTTTCATCTCTATGGAGGGTAGATCCCTAATTAAGCTTTTCCCCCAAGTATTAACATGCTCCAAAGTTTAAATAGATCTCAGAAATTTTGAAATAAAGAACGAGATGAAAAAGAGCTAAACCAAGTTCACAAATTTAAATCATCTTGCACATTGCTCATGAACTCTCATCTCACTTTGTCTCTCAAGCCTATTTATTCCACTCCTTTCCCTCTCATACCATATATATGTGGCAGGCTTTATATGGAGCTTTGGGAAAGTTAAGTCCTACCAATATATTATAAATGAGATGTTGTCAAAACAAGACAAGCTTCTCATGGTCTTACCGAGACTCGTCAAAAAGGTCATTGGAAAATAATGTTATATTGTTGACGGTTAATAGTTGTATCAAATTTCGTTTATGACTTGCAAGCGGACAAGTCTCCTGTCGTAGTCAAGGGACCCTTCTTCCCTCAAGTGGTGAACCCAAGGTATCGAATCTGTGGAACAAATGTGTGACGCAAAAGTTGATCTAGTAAAGCCAAGTAACTTCAATCTTCGGTAAAACCCTAATGCATCTAGATAAAAGACACGAAACTAATCTACTCTACTAAAGACCGTAGATGACAAAGTAAGATTGGGTAGATAAACCGATCTAGAGAGATCGGGTAAGCCTTTTGTTGAAGTTCCAAGCAAGAGAAGAAGTAGCAAATCGAATCTTATAAGAAGCCTCTTTAAATTGTAATTTCCCGTCCAAATCCGAAAACATCTGCCTTTCGGAACCCCCGTTCTGTCACAACGTATCCCTACAAATGCGGGGATTCTAGGGCGAGTCAAAAGACAAGTCGAAATTCTTTCGGAAGATTCGGCGTGTACCTCTAGCCACCGCGGCTACAAGAACACCCTATGTGATCTATCGCGCGAATAGATCTAGAATAAGCAAACCGATCGAAAAACGAAGTCTTCGAGGAAACACTTGATCTCTAAGAATAGATTCAACTTGATAATTCAACTATGACAATGATACATACACAAGATCACCACCGAGATCCTTCCTTGATCTTGTTTCTAGCTCTGGGAACTCCGACGTGGTCTTCCATGCAAGGTTCCCACGTCGGCTAGGGAAACCCTAGTCAACTAGCCCGACCCTCTCCTCTCCGAGATGGTGTCCCTCTCTTCTCTGCTCCTCGGCGGCCGATGACGAATTGGATCCCCCATGGCTCTCGGTCAGGGGGCTATAAATAGCACGATTTGCGGCTAGGGCAAAGGTGAGCATCACTGGGCCCTGGACAGGGCTGGGCCGGTCGGCCTAGGCCGGCCGGCCTGGGCCGGCCGGCCTGGTCCCATCCAGGCCCAGCCCGAGGCCTCCTTTGCTCTATGTCGGTTCCCTTGCTTCCTAGATGTTCCCCCCTTCTGCATGTAGGTCCATGTCGTCAGTTTCTCTCCGAACTGGGCATAACTCCTTGTCTTGCAAGATTCATCACTCTTCTAGTTAGGTCCTCGGAGTTTGTCATCTTTTCGGATCAAGTCTCTGGCTTCTTGGAGTTAAGTTTGCTTCATTGCATGACTTGTACGGGGCTTCAAGGTCTTGTCATAAGGTGCTTGATGAACTTATCCCGAAAGTCTTGCTTTCAACGCTAAAACCCTGCATAAACACTAAACTCCAAAACCGACATGCACACGTGAACTTGTTATACCACGGGGGTTAGTACCACTGGATAAATTATAAAACTTATGCCAACACCGAAGGTAAACTCATGGCTAGGTTGACGGATTTTCACCGTCAACATCTCCCCCATGCTTAAACCTTGCTCATCCTCGAGTAAGCCTTCGATGGATATCATCGTTGCCAAACAATGTTTAAACCATGCACTTGATCATACATGAGAAAACATAATGCTCCCAAAATTTTAATTCGTTAAAGTTCCAATATGTACTAGCCTTCATATCTACGGAGGATAGATTCTTAATTAAGCTTATCCCACAAGTATTAACATGCTCACAAAGTTTAAATAGATCTCAGAATTTTTGAAATAAAGAACGAGATGAAGAAAAGCTAAACCAAGTTCACAAATTTAAATCATCTTGCATATTGCTCATGAACTCTGAACTCGCTTGTTTCTCAAGCCTATAATTATACTCCTTTCCCTCTCACATAACATATATGTGTGGTAGGCTTTATATGGAGCTTTGGGAAAGTTTAGTCCTACCAAGATTTTATAATTGAGATGTTGTCAAAACAAGACAAGCTTCTCATGGTCTTACCGAGACTCGTCAAAAAGGTCAATGGAAAATGATGTTATATCAAGGAGGGGAAAGAGAAAAATACACACACTTTAGATGAGTGGACATGTGCAAATGGCAAAGGGTGATCCCGAGGCACAAAGGAAGTCCTCGTTATCGAATTGCACATGGTTGGAAAATTGAGTATGGATCTTTTAATCTTGAAGCCTTGAATTTCCTAATGCACTTTAGTGAACCGGGGAGTTCACTTTATTTTTGCACATACTCATATCTTTTCTCTTTCTCATATTTCTCCTTCTTTTATTTCTTTCCTTTTTTCTTTTTCTCATTCATTCATTTTTTTCTTGTCATACATTCGGTCACGAGACTTTCACATCGGAGTTTTGATTTTTTTATTTGCACCCCTTTAAATTTTTTTTTAATTGCTCCCCTTTGAACTCTAAAATTGCATCGTACCTACCTCCTCCCCCATGCTTAGACGTTGCTCGTCTCGAGCAAAGAGGCGGTAAATAAGGTAGGTACCGGAAATATTTTTCCTTGGAGAGATACTTGAATTCTTCAATGTTGGCACCGTCTTGCGATCTTCCTTGAATTGATGATCCATTCTCAACGATAGGTTGTGGTCAAGGAGGTAAACACAAAAGATGATATTTGGTTTTAAGGGTGGATATCCGGCGAGGTTTGTGAGATCTATGATGCGGGGATACACAATGCACGGATAAAAGGCTAGCAAAAAGATAGATACGTAAAAACGGAATGACCAGCTTCTTAGTCTCGGGCCAGAGAAATCATGGCCTGCAATAACTCACTCAAAAATAAATCTTCCATACTAAGTTTTATGCACTCAAATATATATAAGGCTCTGGATAGGTTGAACAACACACAAGTGATATTTATGACAAGGTTAGCAATATTTTTTAGCATAAAAATCATCTTCAATCTATTCATAACTTGAGAGTACAAAAAACACTATGGGTCTTTATTTCAATCATAACCTTCACTAAAGATTAAGCTAGCATTTAAATAAATTCAGATTCGTATTTTAAGAGAGCACTAGCTTTAACATGCATAAATCAATTACAAAGATAAACAAAGCGACAATTATAATCATATATCATTATGGCACAAATTTTTGTAACTTTTCCAAAGATATAATCAAGGTGGTGTCTTTATTAATGATGAAATCAAGTTGAAATACAAACTAAAAATGAACAAACACACTTGCTGAAATTTAAATAAAAACAGAAAATATTACGCAAACACACACAAACAAAAGCTGAAAATTACAGAGAAAGGGAAAAGAAAAGAAAACTAAAGTTCCTTCATCTTCCTAGTCCTCCGCCGGTGGTTAGTGTTGATGATCTTGATAGTAGTACCCTTGCTCGTAGTAGGGTTGGACATTCCCTCCAACGAATTGATCCGGCTCCACTAGGTGAAGGCGTCCAAGCTCATAGGCAATATTTGCATTGCCCTCACCAAGTTGAGCCGCGTTGGCTTGGATGGTTGTGACGTTTTGGGCGTTTCTCGCAACATACCCTCCAATTATGGACATGCTTTGTTGTGGTTGGGGATATTGTGTGTAGGGCTCCGCGAAGTTTGCGTTGGGCACCACATAATTTGGTGGGGGTACCGGTGCACCCCCCATGCTTTCTCTTGTGGCCCTCCGTAATAACTTGGTGGAGGAGGAGTCCCACCGAAAGGTGGCGCAACATTGGGTTGTGCACTACCCGCTTGAGCGGAGGTGGATCTCTCCTCTACGATTCTTCCTCTTTTATTTTTCCTTACCGGGACAAGGAGTCCCTCTTCCAACCAATATTACCTCCCTTTGATGAAAAGCCTAAGCCTCGCATCCGGAAGGGGTAGGTTCACCGTGGCCAAACAAAAACCTCCTCTCTCATCTCCACTAATATATTTGCCTTGTCGCAAATATTCAATGCCGAGAGAGGTCCCACGCAAAAGATGTTCGGGGTTTCTTGTGATCCCCGGCCGTAGGGAGATGGCCAACATAGAGAGGTAGCACCCCGAACCAATATCTCCCGCTCTCGATCTTGCCTCGCAACACCAACGGTTGATCATAAGGTATGAGGGGTCTATTGGCTGCTTGGCAATTAAGGCTGAGTAGAGCCAATTCAACTCCGTGTCGGTCACCTTCGTCTCCCTCATCCTTACCAATACCCTCTTGCACATCCAAGAGTGGAATACTCGGATAATGGGGTTGCGAATGCAATTGCGTTGTTGCTGGGCTTCTCCGGAGATCAAATTCCAAAATCCATCTAACATGCCGGGTGGCACGTCAACTTTCTCCGGAGCTCCCTTATGGAATCCAAGTAGCTCCCTAACATGCTCATAGGGAACCACTTGTTGGACTCCCTCCAAACGGAATGATAAGCTTTGCACCCCATCATCAAGGGTAGGTGCAATGGTCATCAAGATTTCCAAGGTGAACTCCTTGTAGGTGTCCGCCGACACTCCGTTGGAGAATTGCACCCATCCAAGGTGCCCCAACATGTAGTATATGTCGGTGCCGAAACCCAAGTAGTAGAGTGCTTGGTCGTCGAACTCGACGTTGGGCACAAGCCTCTTCTCAAGACGAGAGAGCCTCTTCTCCTCCTCCCCCGACAATATGATGAAGCCATACGAGGAATATATCGGAGTGTATGGAGGTGTTGCGGTCGAACGGGTCGATCGTCGTGGTGGCACGGGCGGCTCCTCCGTGTGCCCTTGAGGTTCGGTAAACCTCATGGACGTGCTCCTTGTTGCCCTCATGCCACCAAGGAGGAGAGCATCGTTTCTCGTTGGTGGTGACGTATCCGTCTCCATGCTTCGAGGAGACTCGGAAACCGAGTGCCTCCTCGAAGACGTCGTCGACGACGGCTTGGATGACGATGAACCCTTCTTCTTGGAGAAGAGACTTGTGGTTTTCTTCCACATGGTTGCTGCACTCTTCTTTCCACTAAAACTCCGGGTTGCAACCGGTAACTAGGCACTTAAAATCTTACTTCGGGATGTGGACTTTGAGTGGATTAAGGTGGTGGATTTTTTTTGAGCTATCAAGCTTGGTAAGGTTGGCTATGTCTACAGAGATTCTGGGCACACAAACTTGAACACACAAACTAAGGAAGGAGAGGGAAGCTTGCATGCAGAAAACGGGAGCCGGGGGGCTCCTTAAGTAGGGGAGGCCGGCCGGCCTGGGTGGCCTCTGGCTCCTCCCCGCCTCGGCTTTCTTCCAGCACGATCATTTCTCCTCTGCAACTTTCTTGCCCGCGTGCTCCACAAGTTGCACCACCCAAGCGCTCTCGTCCACTCCTTTTCTTGCATTATTGGTCCTTCCACTTGATGCTTCATGCTTTGAGTCATGTCCATGCTCCCTTGCTCCACTTGCTTCACATGCCACCATGAAATTCCTGCAAAGTTCATGCTTGCTTCCCACCATGCTTGTCCTTTGCATGTGGACTTGGTGAAAGTTGATGAAAGGGTATCCAATGGTGCATGCGTGATCAATTCAAACTAGATTGCCCCCCTTTAAGTGTGTTTAAGGTTAAGCACTCCTCTAATTTCAAAATTTAAAAATATTTTTCTGAGCCATGCAAGAGCTCAAGCATAAATTTAGAGAAGTTTTTAAACCATTAAAAACAAATGTAAGTCGAAAATATTTTCCGACTACGTTGATATCGGTCTCACCGGTATAGTTTGCCTTCATTGGTGAGAGCAAACTTTTCCCGACTTGATCATGGGGGCATAGGTTTAGGTTCTAATTTTGGCTAAATGAGAAAAATTTTGAATAAAACAAAATTAAATAAGGCTTAGAAAAATTCTAATCTTTGAGAAACCAATGATAAGGATTTTTGAAACCAACCAAAAGTTTTAATTTCTAGGTTCACGCGAGTCCTACCACGTGCTGAAATTTAATTAACACCTAGGTATAAGTCGTGGCTCTACTCGTGTGGTTTTAGCATGAAAAATAAGTCAACCACAACACCATAATAGGGGTGAAAGGTTGAGTTAGGTTCTGAAATTATTTGGTTGTGGTTTCTCGAAAAGAATCAAACAAACACATAGGAGGGTTCACGCAAAAGGTTTATGATAAAGCAAAATATTCAATCAAGAATTATGTCTCTAATATTGTTCAACCACTTCTAAGTCTAATGTCTTTGCGTAATAAAATTCAAAACTAACTTATTAAAAAGACTCGAAAAACCTGGAATCGGGTTGTCCTCCCGGTAGCTTATTCTTGACTCGACGAAACGGGTTGCCTCCCGCCTAGCGCTTCGTTTATAGTCCATGGCTAGACTTCTTCACTTGATTACCTCGGATCAACGCTCTTTGTGGGCATTGCAATCTTGGGTACCCACTTCCGCACCATCTTGGGCACGGGCTTCTTCTTCGGGTTAGTCAATTTTTTTGGTCTTCACAGGCTGGCTTTGTCTTTTGGTCTTGACGGGTGCAACAACTTCCTTCATGTAGTGTCTCGGCATCTCGAAATCCGGTCCTTGGGTTGTGATCTTCATGGTCTCCTTAGTGTGATCCTCCTTCTCTCCCGAATGAGTTTGAGTATTCTTCTCTGTTACCCATCGGGCGCCCGGCAAGTTGTCCGACTTGCGTCTCTAGCATCTTCATCACGATTAACACTTCAATCCTTGCATGTGGATCTTGCCTTGTCAGCCTTTAGGTGTTGAGCTTTTTTCTCTATCTCCATCTTCTCCATCCTCCTCTTTAAGTAAACCGATTTGCCACTCAAGGAATCCAGCTCGTATGTATTCATTGAAACGCTCCAAAGCTCCTGCAATCATCATGCGGATAGTTGAGACCTTGATCTTGAACGGCCTTCCGGCGTCTTGAAGGTTTATGATAGGTAGATCAACGATGTCGGTTTAAGTTGATCTTCCTTTGAACTTGGAGGTGGTGATTCCCTTGGAGATTCCGGCGGTCCTTCAACTTCAGCTTTTGAATCTAGGGTTTCCAACCCTTTTTGTGTTGCACGTCTCCTTTGCCTGTAAATTTTTCCTGGATCATCCACAAAAAAGTTTGGGTTTCTTGGAGAGGTAGCCAACCATCTCCGGTTAGGGTTAGCAATAAACAAAGTATGCAAAAACTAGAAAGTAAAAATAAATCTATGAAAACTAGGGTTAGACAAACTAGATTAGATGTATTTTGAGGATGATCAAAGTTTAGTAGATGCAAAAAAAGAAAAACTAAAAGAAAATTGAAAATCAAAAAAAGGCAATAAAAAATCAAATATTGATCACTTGCTCCCCGGCAACGATGCTAGAAAAAGGGGCTTGTTGACGGTTAATAGTTGTATCAAATTTCGTTTATGACTTGCAAGCGGACAAGTCTCCCGTCGTAGTCAAGGGACCCTTCTTCCCTCGAGTGGTGAACCCAAGGTATCGAATCCGTGGAACAAATGTGTGATGCAAAAGTTGATCTAGTAATGCCAAGTAACTTCAATCCTCGGTAAAACCCTAATGCATCAAGATAAAAGAGACGAAACTAATCTAATCTACCAAAGACCGGAGATAACAAAGTAAGATTGGGTAGATAAACCGATCTAGAGAGATCGGGGTAAGCCTTTTGTTGAATATCCAAGCAAGAGAAGAAGTAGCAAATCGAATATTATAAGAAGCCTCTTTAAATCGTGGTTTCCCGTCCAAATCCGAAAACATCCGCCTTTCGAAACCCCTGTTCTATCACAACGTATCCCTACTCATGCGGGGAGTCTAGGGCGAGTCAAAAGACAAGTCGAAATTCTTTCGGAAGATCCGGCGTGTACCTCTAGCCACCACGGCTACAAGAACACCCTATGTGATCTATCGCGCGAATAGATCTAGAATAAGCAAACCGATCGAAAAACGAAATCTTCGAGGAAACACTTGATCGCTAAGAATAGATTCAACTTGATAATTCAACTATGACTATGATACATACACAAGAGCACCAACAGGATCATTCCTTGATCTTGCTTCTAGCTCCGGGAACTCCGACGTGGTCTTCCATGCAAGGTTCCCACGTCGGCTAGGGAAACCCTAGTCAACTAGCTCGACCCTCTCCTCTCCGAGATGGTGTCCCTCTCTTCTCTGCTCCTCGGCGACCGGTGACGAATTGGATCCCCCGTGGCTCTCGGTCAGGGGGCTATAAATAGCACGATTTGCGGCTAGGGCAAAGGTGAGCATCACTGGGCCCTGGACAGGGCTGGGCCGGTCGGCCTAGGCCGGACGGCCTGGGCCCATCTAGGCCCAGCCCGAGGCCTCCTTTGCTCCATGTCAGTTCCCTTGCTTCCTGGATGTTTCCCCCTTCTGCATGTAGATCCATGTCATCAGTTTCTCTCCGAATTGGGCATAACTCCTTGTCTTGCAAGATTCAGCACTCTTCTGGTTAGGTCCTCGGAGTTTGTCATCTTCTCGGATCAAGTCCCTGGCTTCTTGGAGTTAAGTTTGCTTCATTGCATGACTTGTACGGGGCTTCAAGGTCTTGTCATAAGGTGCTTGATGAACTTATCCCGAAAGTCTTGCTTTCAACGCTAAAACCCTGCATAAACACTAAACTCCAAAACCGACATGGATCTTTAATCTTGAAGCCTTGAAATTCCTAATGCACTTTAGAGAACCCGGGAGTTCACTTTATTTTATTTTTACACAACTCATATTTTTCTCTTTTTCTTATATATATATATATTTTCTTTTTCTTTCTCTATCTTTCTCATCATTTTTTATTTTTCTTTTTCATCAAAATTTTTTATTTGCCCCCCTTGAACTCTAAATTACATTGTACCTACCTCCTCCCCCATGCTTAGACATTTGCTCGTCCTCGGGCAAAGAGGTAATAGAGATAAGGTAGGTACCGGGAATACTTTTCCTTTGGAGAGATACTTGAATTCTTCAATGTTGGCACCGTCTTGCAATCTTCCTTGAATTGATGATCCATCCTCAACGATAAGTTGTGGTCAAGGAGGTAATCACAAAAAATGATATTTGGTTTTAAGGGTGGATATCAGGCAAGGTTTGTGAGATCTCCAATGTGGGGATACACAATGCACGGATAAAAGGCTAGCAATAAGATAGATACGTAAAAACGGAATGACCAGCTTCTTAGTCTCGTGCTGGAGAAATCATGGCCTGCAATAACTCACTCAAAAATAAATCTTGTACACTAAGGTTTATGCACTCAAATATATATAAGGCTCTAGATAGGTAGAGCAACACACAAGTGATATTCATGACAAGGTTAGCATTACTTTTATAAAAACCATCTTTAATCTTTCTAAACCTTGAGAGCACATAAAACACTATGGGTCTTTATTTTAATCATAACCTCCGCTAAAGATTAAGCTAGTATTTAGATAAATTCAGCTTTGTATTTTAAGAGAGCACTAGCTTTAACATGCTTAAATCAATTATGAAGATAAACAAAGCGGCAATTTATAATCATATATCATCATGACACAAATTTCATAACTTTTCCAAAGGTATAAACAAGCTGGTGTCTTTATTAATAATGAAAACTAGTGGAAGTACATGCTGAGAATAAACTAACACACTTGCTGAAATTTAAATAAAAACTGAAAAATACTACGCAAACACAAGCAAACACAAGCTGAAAATTACAGAAAAAGGTAAAAGAAAAGAAAACCAAAGCTCCTCCCTCTTCTTAATCCTCCGCCGGTGGTTGGTATTGATGATCTTGGTAGTTGTACCCTTGCTCATAATAGGTTTGGACATTCCCTCCAACAAATTGTTCTGGCGGTACTAGGTGAAGACGTCCAAGCTTATAGGCAATATTTGCATTGCCTTCACCAAGTTGAGCCGCGTTGGTTTGGATGGTTGCGACGTTTTGCATGTTTTTCGTAGCGTACCCTCCGATTATGGCCATGCTTTGTTGCGGTTGGGGGTATTGTGCGTAGGGCTACGCAAAGTTTACATTGGGCACCACATAATTTTGTGGGGGCATGGCTGGAGTACTCCCCGATGCTTGCATTGTTGGCCCTCCAAAATAATTCGGCGGAGTAGGGATTCCTCCGAATGGTGGCACATAATTTGGTTGTGCACCACCCGCTTGCGCGGAGGAAGATCCTTCCTCTACAATTCTTCCTCTTTTATTCTTCCTTGTTGGGACAATGAGTCCCTCCTCCAACCAATCTTCCTTCCCTTGAACGAAAAGCCTAAGTCTTGGGTCCGGAAGGGGTAAGTTCACCATGGCCACATGAAAGCCTCCTCTCTCATCTCCACTAATATATTTTCCTTGCTTCAAATACTCAAATCTGTGAGGGGTCCCATGTATAAGATGTTCGGGATTCCTTGTTATCCCTGGCCTTAAGGAGATGGCCAACATAGAGATGTAGCACCCCGAACCAATATCTCTCGATCCCAATGTTGCCTCGCAACACCATCAGTTGATCATAAGGTAGGAGGGGTCTATTGGCTGCTTGGCAATTAAAGCCGAGTAGAGCCAATTCAACTTCGTGTCGGTCACCTTCGTCTCACTCATCCTCCCCATAATCCTCTTGCACATCCAAGAGTGGAATACTTGGATAATGGGGTTGCAGATGGAATTGCGTTGTTGGTGGGCTTCTCCAGAGATTAAGTTCGAAAATCCATCAGACATGCCATCCGGTACATCAACTTTCTCCGGAGCTCCCTTTTGGAACCCAAGTAGCTCCCTAATATACTCGTAGCGAACCACTTGTTGGATTCCCTCCAAATGGAATGATAAACTTCGCACCCCCTCATCAAGGATAGGCGCCATAGTCATCAAGATTTCCAAGGCAAACTTCTTGTGGGTGTTTGCCGACACCCCGTTGGAAAATTGCACCCATCCAAGGTGCCCCGACATATAATATATGTTTGTGCTGAAACCCAATGCGTTGAGAGCATGATCGTCGAAATCGACGTTTGCTACAAGCCTCTTCTAAATGCGAGAGAGTTTCTTCTCCTCCTCCTCCGACAATATGATGAAGCCATATGTGGAGTACGGCGAAGTGTATGGAGGTGGCGCGGATGAACGGGTCGATCGACGAAGTGGGACGGGCGACTCCTCCGTACGCCCTTGAGGTTCGGTAAACCTCATGGATGTGCTCCTTGTTGCTCTCATGCCACCGAGGAGGAGAGTGCCGTTCCTCCTTGGCGGTGCCATGTCCTCCTCCATGCTCCGAGGAGACTCGGAAACCGAGTGCCTCCTCGAAGATGTCGTCGAAGATGGCTTGGACGACGATGACCCCTTCTTCTTGGTGAAGAGACTTGTTGTTTTCTTCCACAAGATTGCAGCACTCTTCTCTCCACTAAAATTCCGGGTTGCAACTAGTAACTAAACACTTAAAAACTTATTTCAGAATGTGGACTTTGAGTGGATTAAGGGTGTGAATTGTTTGAGCTATCAAGCTTGGGTAGGTTGGCTATGTCTACGGTGGTTCTGGGCACGAAAACTTGAACACACAAATAGAGGAATGAGAGGGATGCTTGCCTGCAAAAAATGGGAGCCGGGGGGCTCCTTTTATAGGGCAGGCCGGCCGGCCTGGGCCGACTAGCCTAGGTGGCTTCGTGCCCCTCCCTGGCTCGGTTTTCTTCCAGCACGATTATTTCTCCTCCATGACTTCCTTGCCCACGTGCTCCACGAGTTGCACCGCCCAAACGCTCTCGTCCACTCCTTTTCTTGCATTATTGGTCCTTCCACTTGATGCTTCATGCTTTGGGTCATGTCCATGCTCCCTTGCTTCACATGTCACCATAAATTTCCTGCAAAGTATGTTTAAGGCTAAGCACTTCTCTAATTTCAAAAATTAAAGATGTTTTCAGAGCTATGGTAAAGCTCAAGCATAAATTTAGAGAAGTTTTTAAACCATTAAGAAAATGTAAGTCGAAAATATTTTCCGACTACATTGATATCGGTCTCACCGGTATAGTTTGCCTTCATTGGTTGAGAGTAAACTTTTCCCAGCTTGATCATGGGGGCATAGGTTTAGGTTCTAATTTTGGCTAAATGAGAGAGATTTTGAATGTAATGTAATTAAATGAGGCTTAGAAAAATTCTAATCCTAGAGAAACCAAGGATATAGATTTTTAAACCAAACAAAAGTTTAGTTTCTAGGTTCACGCGAGTCCTACCACGTGCTGAAATTTAATTAACACCTAGGTACAAGTTGTGGCTATACTCGTGTGTTTTTAGCATGAAAAACAAGTCAACCACAACATCATAATGAGGATGAATGGTTGAGTTAGGTTCTGAATTTATTTGGTTGTGGTTTTTCAAAAAGAAGCAAATAAACACATAGGAGGGTTCATGTAAAGGGTTTAAGATCAAGCAAAATATTCAACCAAGAATTATGTCTCTAATATTGTTCAACCACTTCTAAGTCTAATGTCTTTGCATAGTAAAATTCAAAACTGAATTAAAAACTCGAAAAGCCTAGAATCGGGTTGTCCTCCCAGTAGCTTATTCTTGACTCGACAAAACGGGTTGCCTCCCGCCTAGCGCTTCGTTTATAGTCCATGTCTAGACTTCTTCACTTGATTACTCTGGATCAACGCTCTTTGCGGGCATTACAATCTTGGGTACCCACTTCCGCACTCTTCCGGCTTGGTCATTTTCTTGGTCTTCACAGGCGGTTTTTCTTCCTTTGTTTTGACGGATGCAACATCTTCCTTGACTTTCTCCACGTCCTTCTTCTTTGACTCTTTCTTCTTCTTCAGCCCTTCCTTTTTCCTTGGTTCTTCCTTAACAATGCGACGATGAGGTGGAACATTTTTTACTTCAATCATATTGCATACCTCGAGGCGTGGTCAAAACTTGAAAGAACTCCTTTCTCCGTTAATGTCGAACATCATCTCCCCCTTGCCAACATCGATAGTAGCTCCCACGGTCTTGAGGAAAGGCCTCCCAAGGATGAGCGGCGGCTTCTCCCTCTCTCCCATTTCGAGCACCACGAAGTCGACGGGGGTGAAGTGGTGTCCGACCTTCATGGGCACATCTTCGGCGATGCCCAAGGTATAGCGAATGGAGTTGTCACCCAACTCCAAGCACATACCCGTAGGCTCCAACGGTAGGCGTAGCTTCTCGAACACATCTCTTGTCATGACACTCACACTTGCTCCAAGGTCGCATAACACCTTCCTGAACTTGAATGAACCAACGGAACATGGAATTATCGGGCGTCCGGGGTCCTTTTGCTTCTCTAGCCCATGAGCAATAGCGGCACTACACTCCTCGGACATCTTGACATGATCTGCCCTGAGTGTTGCTATCTCATATTTATTTGCAAGTATGTCTTTAAAGTAACGGGAATATGTAGGTACTTGAAGGGAATCCAATAACCGCATGTTGATGCTAAGTCTACGCACAACCTCTACAAACTTCTCAAAGTGATTATCAAGTTTATCTCAGAAGTAGCATGGCTTGAGTTGTGGTATCCTCGTGTCTTCTCCCGGCATCTCAAACTCGGGTTCTTCGGTGACGATCCCCGTAACTTCCTCCTTAGCAAATTCCTCCGTCCCAATAGATGGTTTAAGCTTCCTTGCTCCTGTGGAACGCTCCGGATCACTGGTCTCCTTTTCCTAACGTGTTCGAATAGCCTTCGCCGATTCGGGACCTTTAGGTTGTCCCGGAAGCTTCCCTTCATCATTAGTGAGGCGCCCCGCGAGTTGTACAACTTGTGTCTCGAGCATCTTCATCATGTTGAGCACTTGATGGTTGGAGCTTCCGACCTCCATCACTTTACTATCGATGTTCTCCAACCCCTTGTCTATGGCCTTGAACTTGGTGACGGTGTCCTTATTGATCTTAGCTTGCTCATCCATAAAGTCCTTCAATTGTATATGAAGCAGAACCGAATTCTGAATGGATGAGCTTGCATTAAATTGAGGTCTAGCTTGCCCGTAACGGAAGTTCGGCAATTCTCCCTTACTCATGTAGTCGAGCACCTTAGATTCCTCCGGACAATCCTTGTGGACATGGCCATATTCTATGCACTCTTCGCATGTGGATCTTGCTTCAGCAACCTTCAAATCTTGAGCCTCTTTCTTTTCTATCTCCACCTTTCCAACCTCCTCATGAGTGAATCGATCTTGCCTTCAAGTATGTTTTCCTTCTCCACTTGCAAGACTCCCTTGATGTTCCCCGTGGGTTGAACCGGATGTAGGCGTCCGGATGACGCCCATGTGTCATTATCTGTGACCTTCTTGAATAGAGTGAAAGCTTCGGTCGACGTAAGCTCGATGATAGATCCTCCCGCCGATGCATTGATGATCATCCTTGACGCCATGGTGAGTTCTTGATAAAACTTTTGCACGAGGTCTTCCTTCGGAAACTTGTGAAGTTGAACGGCCCGAGTGTACTTATTGAAGCGCTCGAATGCCTCCGAGATAGTCTCCGTAGGATATTGAGCAAAAGTGGCAATCTTGTTACGCAAGCTTTAAGTTTTACCCGGCGAGTAGTATTGCTTCATGAAAGCCTTCATCAACGCGTTCCAATTTTGCACCGTCTCTGCCGGATGAGAGTGTAACCATTGCAAAGCCTTCCCAAGTAGTGAGAACAGAAAAAGCCTTGCCCTCATTTGGTCTTGAGTCACCCCATCTATGTTGAAAGTCTGGCATAGTTGAATGAACGCTTGGAGGTGAAGGTTTGGGTCCTCTTTACCGGTGAAGGGTGAATGTTGCACCATGCGGATTGTTGAGGTATTGATCTCAAACGGCCTTCCGATCTACTCGAGGTTCAAGATTCATAGGTCGATGATGTCCGGGTTGTATAGCTCCCCGATCTTGCATTCTTGCAGCAGTTGTTCACCCATTGGTGGAAGTCGATTCTCCCGAGGACTTTGAGGTGGTGGATTCTTCGGAGATTCCTTCGATCCTTTATCTTCCAACTTTGAATCTACAAAATCCAACTTTTTAGCTTGATGTGCTTCACGTCTCCTTAGCCTGTAAAGTTTTTTGGATCATCTACAAAATTATCGGGTTTGATGGAGAGGTAGCCGTCCATCTCCTATTAGGGTTAGCGATAATCAAAAATATACAAAGGAAAAAGTAAAAACAAATCTAAGAAAACTAGGGTTAGACAAACTAGATTAGATTTATTTTGAGGATGATCAAAAGTTAGTAGATGCAAAAAGAAAAACTAAAAGAAAACTGAACATCACAAAAAAGCAATAAAAGATCAAATCTTGATCACTTGTTCCCCGGCAACGGCGCCAGAAAAAGAGGCTTGTTGACGGTTAATAGTTGTATTAAAGTTCGTTTAGACTTGCAAGCGGACAAATCTCCCATCGTAGTCAAGGGACCTTTCTTCCCTCGAGTGGTGAACCTAAGGTATCGAATCCGTGGAACAAATGTGTGACGCAAAAGATGATCTAGTAATGCCAAGTAACTTCAATCTTCGAGAGATAGAACCCTAATGCATCTAATCATAAGAATCAACACTTGAACGAATCTAATCTACTAAAGTCCAGAGGTAACAAAGATAGAGGGTGTAGATACATCGATCCAGAGAGATCGGGTTGAGACTTTTGTTGAAGTTCCAAGCAAAAGAAGAAGTAGCAAATCAAATCTCATTAGAAGCCTCTTTAAACTGTGGTTTCCCGTCTGACTCTGAAAAGGCCCGCCTTTCAGAGCCCCCGTTCTGTCACAACGTACTCCTATTCATGTGGGTAGTCTAGGGCGAGTTCGAGGACAAGTCGAGTTCTTTCAGAAGATCAGGCGTGCACCTCTAGCTACCGCGGCTACAAGAACACCCTATGTGATCTATCTCGAGAGTAGATCTAAAATAAGCAAAGCCGATCGAAAACGAAGACTTCGGAGAAACACTTAGTCGCTAAGAACCGGATTCAACTTGTTACATCAACTAGTACAATGATATATGAACAAGATCACCACTGGGATCCTACCTTGATCTTGCTTCTAGCTCCGAGAACTCCGACGTGGTCTTCCTTGCAAGGTTCCCACGTCGGCTAGGGAGACCCTAGTCAACTAGCTCAACCCTCTCCTCTCCGGGATGGTGTCCCTCTCTTTTCTGCTCCTCGGCGGCCGATGGCGAATTGATCGATGTGTGGCTCTTGACCCCGGGGCTATAAATAGCCCGATTGGCGGCTATGTCAAGGGGGGGGGGGGGGGGGGGGGGCCCCGGAATGGGCCGAGCCGCCCGCCTGGGCCGACCGGCCTGGGCCCACCTCGGCCCAGTTGCCTGCCTCCTTCACGTAGCGTCGGTTCCCGAGTCATCTAGATCCTTCCCCCTTCTGCATGTGGGCACTTGTCGTCAGTTTCTCTCCGAGTTGGACGTAGCTCCTCGTCCCGCAAGATTTGGCACTTTTCTGGATAGGTCCTCGGAGTTTGTCATCTTCTCGAGTTTGGTCCCTGGGCTTCTTGGAGTCAAGTTTGCTTCATTGCATGACTTGAACAGAGCTTCAAGGTCTTGTCACAAGGTGCTTGATGAATTTATCCCGGAAGTCTTGCTTTCTATGTCAAAACCCTACATAAACACTAAACTCCAAAACCGACATGCATGAATGAACTTGTTAGACCAAGGTGGTTAGTACCAATGGATAAAGTATAAAACTCATGTCAACAGCGAAGGTAAACTCATGGCTAGGTTAACGGAATTTCACCGTAAAAAAATGCCTTTTTCCTGGATGTTATTGAAGAATTTGTGGCCACTGAAGTTTGGCCTTTGTCGGAGGGCTGGAAACCTTTAGAGATTGTTTTTCTTGATGTAGATTGGGATTCTCAGAAGGTGTTGTTCCCACAATTTGGCTTAAGACTTAAACATGGTCAAAGTCTCGAAGACTTCATTCTTGAAGTCGAAGAAAAAGTTAATGAAATGGTTGGGAATCTACTTTGAATGAGTACAAAGCTTACAAGAGCCATAAAGTATAAGAGAAGAGTTAATCGTTTGTTCTCAAAACTTGGTGCTAAGACCGCTTTTCGATCTCGCCCGCCAGGCGTGGACAAGAAGATTTCGACTGTTGCTGGAGCAGTTTGTTCGGCTGCACAACCTAAGGCTCCAAGAAAGAGATATTTGAAGAAGGAAAAGGCTAAAAGTAATGTGGGTGACACCTCCTCTTCTGCCATTTGCCCTGGCAAGACGAGATCTTTGGAATCCAGCAAAAGAAAGAGGAAGGCTTCCGAAGGTGATTCTGATTCTGAGATTCAGGTAGCCTCTAGCCTCGAAGAATTAAGTAGGAAATAATCTAAGAAGGAAGTGAAGAAGGTTGTTGCTGCTGTTGTTCAGCATGTTCCTTCGGCCTTTTCTGATGACGAGATGACTAACGAGGCTCGCCCAACAGGTTTCTCTTCTTGCTTGTGGTGTGATTTGAGATTCAGTGTTCGGCGTGGTTATGCTCCAGGTTCTAAAAATGAATTTGTCGATGTTGAAACTTTTTCAGACACTATCCCCGAAGTTCGGGAAACTCCTGCTGATCCCGTGAATGCTACTGACGCTGAGGGCGGTTCTTCCCAAGCTCCTATTTCTAAGGACGAAGCTTCTCCTGAATTTACCAACGATTTGGAGCTCATAGTGCAAAAAGGTGATAACCTTATTGAAAACCCGACTTTGGTAGAGAATCATGAAGAGCTTCCTAAAGGTCAAGATCCCTCTCCCTTAGTCACCGATTAGAACGAGAGTTTTGGTACGTCTTTTAGAGGTGAAATGTTGAGTGTTAAGGGTGAGGTGGTTGACACAGATGGTGGTGTTCCTCAATTTTCCTTGCTATGTACGTCTCCTGAATTTGTAGATGAGACAGGAGGAGATGTTTTGAGCAAAAAACTTCGGTTGACCGACAAGATACCTTCTGTCGTATGGACCTCCCTGGGCCCACTACCTCTGTGGGTACCAGGACCGACTACTCGGTGGGCCCCTGGGACTACCCGGCTTGTGCCACACGGCACCTAATGGCGTGAGGCGCAAGGACTATGGTGGAGAAGTACTCGGATAGGAAGCTACACATGCCGTGTATTGTGTAAAGGACTCCTAGACGTACACGACTAGTACTCTCTCCTTAAACCGACCTGTAACCCTGCCTCCCAGACTATATAAGGCGAGACAGGGACCCTTCTCTCATATACGCATCATCTTGTAATCACACCCAATCAATCCTGAGCTACACAACATACATGACGTAGGGTATTACGCACCTCGCGGCCCGAACTTGTCTAAATTGTGTGCCACGTGTCTCTTCCTTCGAGTTACCGATCTCAGCGAGGCCACATTCATCTACCTCTTGTACTCCCCTTGGTAGGTTGCCGGTCTAAAACACTAACAGCTGGCGCGCTAGGTAGGGGCTCTCACCGAAGATCACATGGCAAACTCGACGGCTTCAATCTTCATCAAGCCAACTGTCGCCTTCAACCGCGGCGACACCTTCGTCTTTGGCTCCTAGGTCTGCACCGCTGACGGCGCCGGATCTTTCCAGCGCCGCCTTACCATGCTACCCAACCCGAAGACCGGGCTCGTGACGCTTCCCGAAGTGGTCACGAGCGATCTCACCGGAAAGTTCGGCGAAATTTCGCTCTACAATCAACACGTCGACTTCGAGCTTGGATCCGCTTCCAACTCGAACTCGACGTCCCCGTGGGCCATCGCATGCGAGCTGGCTATCGAGCCATCATGTGTGGACTCCCCACTGCGTGAGCACTTTCCATACGGCCTCTGCAACGCCTGCAGGGCCCATGCAGAGGCTCTTTCTGCGCGCTGGGCCGGGAAAGAGATCGGCCCCGAGTACAACTCGGACTCCAACCTCGTCTCTGGCAACTACTCGGACTCCTCCTACGAGTTCGACTTCGGGGCGGACCCTGACGAGCCCGAGTCCAAGAACCACATGACTGAGCAACCGCTGTCAGGACCAGCTTTCGGCTAGGTTATAACATCTACACCAGCCGGCAGATTCGTCTACTGGCCATACCACAAGCCCGCAGACCTGACAAACGAGAACTCACGCTGCGTCGCCTACCTCGACTCGCTTCCCTTCCAGGAGGGAACACCGCTAGCTCCAGCTGAGGAGCACACCCCAACAGAGGTGGTGACTAGCGACTCCAGCCTCGGCTCTCCTGATCGTCAAGTCTTTATGACTACCAACGAGACGCCGGGGCCCTCAGGGACACACCCCGACCGATACCTCGAGGATATCTCAGCAGACGAGTTGTCTGCCAACGCACCCGCACATGAGACCGACGCCAACAATAACGCCCGACGTGAGCGCAACAGAAGGCGCAATGAACGGCGCCGACGTCTCCGCGAGTCCCTACCCATACGGAATCTCGCAGAGGCTCTTGACCAAGTCGAAAACCGGGTGCACACTACCCCAGAGCAATGCCTCATGTCTATCACCACGATAGCATGTCAGGCTCAGAGGATGCGCGCAGGAGAAGTCATCGCCATGCTCGCGGAGGACGCCTACTTCATGCGAGTTGACAACAGAATCGCTCAAGTGCCCCCCGTCAGGAATCGCCAACACGAAAACAAATCTACAAGTCACAGTTGTCGGGGACCGCCCTTAGGGTCCCCTCAAACGATGGGGGAACCCTCATTTAAATTCCTGCATCAAATCAACTAGGCCTAACCATGCAGGGAACTAACCATGCAGGACGTGGCCCATGCAGCAGGACTTCGGAGGCCCCGCCAAGATAGCCCGACCACGAGACCCCTCGAGCAGGCTCCGCCTCGCCCGAGGGTACACCTCCCCTCCTCGAACGGGCTCCGCCCCCGCTCGAGGGGCAACCCCCCTCCTCGAACGGGTTCCGCCCCCGTTCGAGGGGCGACCCTTCCCTCGAGCGGTCCCGCCCCGCTCGAGGGCCCGCTCCCCCTCGAGCGGGCCTCGCCTCGCTCGAGGGTTCGCTCCACCCTCGGCCGGGGCCCGCCACGCTCACGGGCGCCCGCACGCGTGCGCCGGCCCCGTACTTGGGCATTTAACGCCCCGACGCCGCGGGGACGGCACCATCATGCGCCCGAGGCTCACGCCCGGTGCCGCCGCACCAACTCCCCGGGGAGGAGCCCATCCCCGCCCCCGTGGGGAGGGACCGTGCGGTACGGCCGGTGTCAGTCCCATAACACCGTGCGCACGCCACTGTACGACTAACGCGCCCAACCCTCGAAAGGGGGCCGGGCGCACCCTCGATCCCACTTTCCCGTGACCCTGCAGGTTAGGTGAGGGACGCTAGGCCGGTGGGTGGCCATCCCGCCACCGTAACGCGCGCGCGGCCGCCGTACCCACGCGCGCGGGCTCACGCCTGACTTCGCAGGCGCACGCCCGAACACTGCAGCAACCACTCCACCACCGCAGAGCTCATTGGGAAGGAGCGCCGCTCTGCCCGCTCCTGTACCCCGTACCGGACATCATCAGCACCTCCCTCGAAGCCTACCAGAGAATGCCATCACCGTCTGCCGCCTCCTACCCTCGAACCGCCACTGTTCGGGAACGAAGTAGGCCATCATGGCCGGATCGCAGCGTGGATCGTTCGGACGATCGCCCGCTCTACGCCGTAGCTCGACGTGCTCCTACACGTAGCTAGGTAGCGCGGCGTGCATGTAACTCGCCGCCCCCTTGGCCTATAAAAGGGGAAGCGAGCCCCCAGCCGCGGGGGGACGGATCCAGAGGAACACAGCGCACTGTGCACTCACTCTCTTATTCTCCCACAACATCTTCAGCTACTCACCAGGGACTTGGAAGCCACGCTTCCTCTCCCGCCTCGCTTGTATTCGCCCCACTACAAGCACCCCCGGTGCTGAGCAATATAGTGCCACGAGCACACCACTGCTGGACGTACGGCCCCCTCGGCCGGAACCAGGATAAATCCTTGTGTCATTTGTTGCTTAGCATCGACCATCGAGGGATAGACCTAGGCGTTATCTACTGGTTAGTGTCGGGACCACTTTCCGCACCGACAGTTGGCGCCCACCGTGGGGCTAACGAGCGCCTAAGGTCATTTCGCTAACTCCCTCCATGGTGATTCGCACTGAGTACCGTAGCACCCGCTACAACATGGGTAGCTCAGACCCCCTTCCGGCCGGGTTCGAGATCCGCTTCGGGGACTTGAACTTCCAGGCCACGGGGAATGGCTATCTCATGCGCCTCACCAACCGTGAGGAGCTATGCGCGCAGCGGGAGGCCAGGTCCGCTCTGGTCACCGCCGCACGCACAACGCCGGCGCAGGCACACACGGCAGCACGTCGTGGTGAAGGTGCTCAAACCGAGGCACGTACAAGCTTGCCAACGAGGACGGCGAAGAACTCACCAACGCTTGGAACATCCAACGGTTACGTCGCTTCTACCCTTAGCTAGGATTTCCAAGTATTTTCTCGTTGTACAAACACACGGCCAACGCCCCGGTTGGTGTCACCTATGTAAATACTCCAAGTATAATAAAAGGGCAACTCGGCTTTCCCCCCGAAACCCAAGTTACCCTCGGGGGCTCTTGCGGGGGGGCACCCCCCCCCCAAAATGGCCCCATTTTTTCGCGCAAAAAACGTAACAACACGCGCTAAGTTTGTTCCCCACTTCAACCTCGAGCCATGATTCGAACGGGCGTAGGCGGCACGGCGGAAGGAGCGCGCGAGCCGAGGACACGCCTCACGCCGCGCGGCTATGGCCCGTCTCTCTCGCCTCCAACCCAGCGGGCCCCTGCGAAAGGCGGACTCCCCTAACTAGAATCTACTCAGGAAGAAGAAGAAGCAAAAAGCGCAATAAGCAAGTGATTTCATTTACAAACTGACCATGTTCACGAAACTACTTGTTTGTTTACAAGAGGCCACGAGGCCGAATTCGATACACATAAACAAAAAGCGGCCTAGCGCCCGGGTGCTTTCAGGCGGGCGGAGCGGCAGCATCGGCCAGGCGTCCGGAAGAGGAATTCTTCGAAGGCCTCGGCGAGCGACTCGGCGGCGTCGGCGGCAAGCGCGTCCGCACGCTCCATGGCCACCTCGTCCTCGACGCCCTCGGGCACGATGTAGCCTTCCGCTACCGCCTCGAGGTTGACCTCGTAGTGGGATCGCACCACTCCGAGGGCCTTCTCGCACGCCCGTGTGCGGCGCCCGACGCACCCGCCCCGTGACGTGGCCGCCAAGGGCGCGTAGGCGGCCGGCCGGCCGAGCCGCCGGCCCGGGCATCGCCTTCCTCGACGACGCGACGGGTCTCGAGGGCCGCGTCCCGCGGCTCTCCCCGCAGCTCTCGCTCGAGAGGAGTTGAAGCCGCGCTCGTGGTACCGCAGGAAGCTCACCACGTAGCCCTCCCGGCGGATTGGGCTCAAGGTGCGACGATGGCGGCACGATCCACTCCGCCGGGCGCCCTTCTTCGTTGGCCGAGAGCTGGCCGGCGGCGACCAGCTCGCCCGGGGCGAGCCGGGTCACGGTCGACCTCTCCCATGCGTACGGCTCCCGGGACCCTAATCGGAAGCCGAGGCGGCGCCATAAGGGAGGACGAACGGTGCGAGGTCGGAGGACAAGGAAGCGAGAAAGAAAAGCTCTAAGCGGCGAAACCGCGCGGTGGCGAGAGCAAGAACGAAGGCGAAGGGACGGAGGACCGAAAACGGTGAGGAGCCAAGGTAAAAAACCACCGTCCCTTCCTCACCGCAGCGTTTATAGGCAACCGGCGAGTTCTCCGAGCGCACGCCCTCGCCAACGAAGAATCGAGGAATCTTTCCATCGCGTCGACGGGCGGGCCCCACCACGACCGCAGCAACTCTAACACCGCGGGCGGGTCATCATTACGGCGAGACCGGCGGCGACCGAGGCAAAACCGTCACGTCCGCCGGCCACGTCGCCCACTACGCGCGCGCGCGCGCGCGCCGCCTAAAAGGCGCGCCCGCGGCCGCAAAACCCGCGGCCACGCCGCCGGGGGCACCAAATGCCCGGCCCCTTGCCAAGCAAGGAGAGCCCTCGAGCGAGGCGAATCCTCGGCTCGAGACAAAGGTGACCCTCGATTGGTGACGGCGTGAGAAGGTCGCCCGGACCTGCTCGGTGTAGAGCGAGGCGGCCGCGGGCACCCATGCCACGTGAAGCCCTCGAGCGGCATGACCCTCAACTCGAAACAAGGCGACCCTCGATGGGATATCAGCGTGAGAAGGTCGCCGGGACTGCTCGGTGTAGAGCAGGCAGCCGCGGGCACCCATGCCGCGTAGGACCCTCGAGCGGCATGACCCCCGACTCGAGACGATGTCAACCCTCTGAAAGAAGGCATGCGCGTGAGAGGATCGCCCGAGGTCACGCTTGAAATAGAGCGACACCGAAAGCACTCATACCACGCCACGCCACCAACCAGCACCTCGAGGGTCGGCACGCCCCGGACCCCTCGACGGCCGCAAACGCGAAAAAGACGGGGCCGGCCAAGGCACGGCCCCGCACGGCCTTGCCGATCGAGGGTTCGAAGCCCGACCCTCGACGGGTTCGAACGGGCGCCCCGCATCACGCAGTTAGGGACGACGAGGGCACGCGCATTCGAGCCGTTCCTCGAGCCCGTCGGCTCGAGGGTGCCCCACATGTCGTGTTCGAGAGCCAGCGAGGGCAGCTAGCCGGGGGATCCCACCGAGGGAGAGCTTCCGCGCCCTCGGTCCCTAGCGAACGGGACCGAGCCCCACCTAGCAAACCCACGCAAGCGCTTCCATGGACGTGTCTCCGGACCGCGCGGCCTACCCTTATCGAACGGGGCATGGACGTCCACTTGAACCACCCGCTAGCAGCTCGAAGAGGAATCCGCGATTCGCGACCCGCTCGATGGGAGTCGTGGAAACCTCACCTCCCGACCCGCGGAGGGACGGCGAGGGCGCGATAAAAAACAAGTCGTCAGGCTCGACCCGATCGCCTCGAACAGGCCAAGGCTCGGGGGCTTGACGCACGGCTACACCTCCTTGGAATTGCACCCGCCGGAGACAGTGACAGGGGAAGCGTGCACCCCCGATGCCGGCTGAAACACCGCCGATGCCGGTTGGCATATGTGCCACGCCTTTCTGACCGAATCGCTCGCGGTTAACCCCTGCGCAGAGAGCCCACACTCCCCGCAGGGCTTCGGGGCTAGACCCGCGGGTCCGCTAGCGCGGCCCCACGGAAAGCGTTCGCAAACAAGGAGGGAAGAACGTCCTATCAGTAGGTTCCAGCATCTGCGGGAGCCTCAATGGCAAACCCGCAGATGCTCGGGGGCTACTGTCGGGGACCGCCCTTAGGGTCCCCTCAAACGATGGGGGAACCCTCATTTAAATTCCTGCATCAAATCAACTAGGCCTAACCATGCAGGGAACTAACCATGCAGGACGTGGCCCATGCAGCAGGACTTCGGAGGCCCCGCCAAGATAGCCCGACCACGAGACCCCTCGAGCAGGCTCCGCCTCGCCCGAGGGTACACCTCCTCCTCGAACGGGCTCCGCCCCGCTCGAGGGGCAACCCCCTCCTCGAACGGGTTCCGCCCCGTTCGAGGGGCGACCCTTCCCTCGAGCGGTCCCGCCCCGCTCGAGGGCCCGCTCCCCCCTCGAGCGGGCCTCGCCTCGCTCGAGGGTTCGCTCCACCCTCGGCCGGGGCCCGCCACGCTCACGGGCGCCCCGCACGCGTGCGCCAGCCCCGTACTTGGGCATTTAACGCCCTGACGCCGCAGGACGGCGCCATCATGCGCCCGAGGCTCACGCCCCGGTGCCGCCGCACCAACTCCCCAGGGAGGAGCCCATCCCCGCCACTGTGGGGAGGACTGTGCGGTACGGCCGGTGTCAGTCCCATAACACCGTGCGCACGCCACTGTACGACTAACGCGCCCAACCCTCGAAAGGGGGCCGGGCGCACCCTCGATCCCACTTTCCCGTGACCCTGCAGGTTAGGTGAGGGACGCTAGGCCGGTGGGTGGCCATCCCGGCCACTGTAACGGCGCGGCCGCCGTACCCACGCGCGCGGGCTCACGCCTGACTTCGCAGGCGCACGCCCGAACACTGCAGCAACCACTCCACCACCGCAGAGCTCATTGGGAAGGAGCGCCGCTCTGCCCGCTCCTGTACCCCGTACCGGACATCATCAGCACCTCCCTCGAAGCCTACCAGAGAATGCCATCACCGTCTGCCGCCTCCTACCCTCGAACCGCCACTGTTCGGGAACGAAGTAGGCCATCATGGCCGGATCGCAGCGTGGATCGTTCGGACGATCGCCCGCTCTACGCCGTAGCTCGACGTGCTCCTACACGTAGCTAGGTAGCGCGGCGTGCATGTAACTCGCCGCCCCCTTGGCCTATAAAAGGGGAAGCGAGCCCCCGGCCCGCGGGGGGACGGATCCGGAGGAACACGAGCGCACCGTGCACTCACTCTCTTATTCTCCCACAACATCTTCGCCTACTCACCGGGGACTTGGAAGCCACGCTTCCTCTCCCGCCCTCGCTTGTATTCGCCCCACTACAAGCACCCCCGGTGCCGAGCAATATAGTGCCACGAGCACACCACCGCCGGGACGTACGGCCCCCTCGGCCGGAACCAGGATAAATCCTTGTGTCATTTGTTGCTTAGCATCGACCATCGAGGGATAGACCTAGGCGTTATCTACTGGTTAGTGTCGGGACCACTTTCCGCACCGACAACAGTCCAGCTGACAACGGTCGCAACCGTACTCGATCAGAGCTACCGGCTAACCCCAACCGTACTTGGGCATCGGCCGGTGGACCTTCTCATGGTGGCAATAGTGCCGGCGGCACCAGCGGTAACAGCGATATCGTCCCTCACCGCGATCCTGTGGCGGAGGCCGCGACGGCGGGAGCTCCTCGCACGAGGCTGGCAGGAGAGCTGGGGGCGGAGGCGACCGCGGCGGCCGAGGCCACGCGAACAGCCTCTGGTGTATGACGCAGCGGCTTCGATGCCCGCCAAAAAATCGAAGAACTACGACGCAAAAAGTCCTCCACGGCAGGCGACAACGACGGCTTCCCTGCCTTCTCCGCACGGCTTCGCAATCTACTTCTCCTGGAGAAATTCAAACCACTGGGGATCACCAAGTACGATGCGAAGCAAGATCCAATACAGTGGCTCAGATGCTATGCCCTCTCCATCGAAAACGCTGGTGGCAATAATGACCCAAAGTGCCTCTACTTTCCCTTCTGCCTGGATCAAGATCCACTTACATGGCTCGAGTCACTCGAGAAGTACTCGATCGACAAGTGGGACTGGCTCAAGGAACAGTTCACCAGCAACTTCGCGGGCGCTATGGGTCGCTCGGGTACTCGCATGGACCTGGCAATGGTGAAACAGGAACAGGGCGAGACCCTTCGCAAGTACATGCGGCTCTTTTTCGACAAGCGCGCCACCGTAATCGACATCACCGACAAGGAGGTCAGCGACCTCTTCCAAGACGGTCTCTACCACCGTCGCACCTTTGAAGACTTCGGTCGTCGCCGCCTGAGCTCCATCACCCACATCAAGGACATGATCACCTCCTGGGCTGATGTAGAAGACAAGGCTAACGCCAAGTACGACACCATCCGTGGCAAGAATGAGCAGAACACAGGCGGCAAGAACAACAACAACGAGAACTAAGGCGGTCGCAGCAACAACTACTCGAGTCCTAATCGCAAGAGCGAGCCAGATTACACTATCGCGGCTATCCAATGCCCTGCGAAAGACAACTCGAAGAAGACCTCCGGCGGCTTCAAGGACTTGCTGAAAGAGAAGTGCCTGTGGCATCTGGACGGCAACCACACCACCGAGTAGTGCTACCAACTCCGGCGAGCACTCAAGAACACTCCAGAACCACGGCACCCTCACGACAAGAAAGGCAAGAAAAAGGCCGATGAGGGCAACGACGACTTCCAGGAACCCGATAAGATGGTGAACGTCCTCTTTGGCGGACTACCCAAGCGACGGGCTCAGAAGGCCACCCGACGAGAAGTCCTAAGCATTGAACCAGCGGTCCCGACCCCTCTCCGGTGGTCGGAGGTACCCATTACCTTCTCCCGCGCGGATCAATGGACAAGCCTCTCTAAACCAGGATGGTTTCCACTCGTCCTAAAGCCGGTAGTCGCGGGACCACAAGAAGACCCCGTCCTCGTCCACAAGAAGAACTCAAACAAGTGGAGGATGTGCGTCGACTACACCGACCTCAACAAGCACTGCCCCAAGGACCCCTTTAGGTTGCCGCGGATAGACCAAGTCAGCAACTCCATGGCGGGCTGCGACCTACTCTGCTTCCTCGACTGCTACTCCGGGTACCACCAGATTGCTATCAAGGAAGAAGACCAGGAGAAGACCGCGTTCATCACCCAGTTTGGCGCGTACTGCTACACGACCATGTCCTTCGGGTTGAAGAACGCTGGCGCTACCTACCAGCGAGCTATCCAGAGCTCCGTTTCAAGAGGCAGCTCAACAAGAACGTCGAAGCCTATGTGAATGACGTGGTCGTCAAGACCAGAAACTCCAACACGCTCATCGCCGATCTTGAAGAGACTTTCGCATCCTTGCGAGAGTACTGCTGGAAGCTCAACCCGAACAAGTGCGTCTTCGGCGTACCGTCGAGCAAACTACTCGGCTTCATCATCAGCCATCGCAGCATCGAAGCCAATCCCGAGAAGATCTCTGCCATCACCAGCATGAAAGCTCCCACGTGCATCAAAGACGTGCAGAAGCTAACCGGATGCATGGCGGCCCTAAACAGATTCATCTCGAAGCTTGGAGAACGGGGGCTCCCCTTCTTCAAATTACTCAAGCATCAAGAGAAGTTCACGTGGACTTCAGAGGTAGACCAAGCCCTTGCTCAGCTCAAGGACTTCTTATCCAAACCACTAGTCCTCACGGCTCCTCACAAAAAGGAGCAGCTACTGCTCTACCTCGCTGCGACTACACACGTGGTTAGTACCGCCATCGTCATCGAGCGGCAGGAAGATGGCCACGCCTACCCAGTCCAGCGACCAGTCTACTTCGTCAGTGAGGTCCTATCGGAATCTAAGGCATGCTATCAACCAGTATAGAAGCTACTGTATGCAGTGCTCATCACCTCGCGGAAGTTACGACACTACTTCCAGGAGTACTCGATCTCCGTCGTCACCGACTACCTGCTCGGCGACATCTTGCGTTGCCAAGATGCTACTGGAAGGATCTCGAAGTGGCTGTCGAACTCGGCGCCCTCAACATTGACTTCAATCCACGAACAGCCATCAATTCGCATGCACTAGTCGACTTCATGGCAGAGGCGGGAAAATCAGCTACCTACTCGAACTGAGCGCACAGAGCATTGGGTGATGTACTTCGACGGCTCGCTCAAGCTCGAAGGCGCAGGTGCAGGGGTACTCCTGATTTCTCCAACGGGCGAACAACTCAAGTACGTCCTACAGATCTTTTGGAAGGTCTCAAACAACGAAGCCGAGTACGAAGCTCTACTACACGGGCTCCGCCTGGCAGCCTCATTGGGCATCAAGCGACTACTAGTCTACGACGACTCCGTAGTGGTCATCAACCAAGTCAACAAGTCCTGGGACCGTAACAAGGAGAACATGGACGCCTACTGCCTAGAAGTCTGCAAGCTCGAGAACAAGTTCTACGGTCTCGAGTTCCATCACGTCGTTCGCGACAACAATGTTGGAGCGGGCGTCCTGTCGAAGCTTGGCTTTACTCGCGCTCAAGTACTAGCGGGTGTGTTCGTACACGAGCTTCACACGCCATCCATCCCGGAGCCAGTGCCGCCGACCACTAATCCAGCACATCCCCCAGCTGGCCAGGAGGTCATGATGATAGACGTGGACTGGCGACAACCCTTCATCGACTACATCCGCGAGCAGAAGGTTCCCACGGACAAGAACTTGGCTGAGCAACTCATCCGCCACGCCAAGTCCTACATCATAGTCGGAGACAAGCTCTACAGGCGGGGCACATCTTCCGGAGTACACATGAAGTGCGTCCCCCGAGAAGAAGGCTAGGGCACTTGGAGGAGATCCATAAAGGCGTCTGCGGCAACCACGCGTCTTCACGCACGCTGGTCAGCAATGCGTCTGCGACAAGAAGAACTCGTCAGAAGGTGCCAATACTTCGCCAAGCAACAACACGTCTCGGCCTACAAGCTAGTCACCATACCACCAACCTGGCCCTTCGCTTGCCGGGGGCTCGACATGATTGGGCCTCTCCTGACTGCGCCAGGTGGATTCGACAGAGTCTTGGTGGCTGTCGACAAGTTCACCAAGTGGATCAAGGTCAAGCCGGTCACATGCCTCACGGCCGACAGAGTACTCGACTTCTTCGATGAACTCGTGCATTGCTACGGACTACCCCATCGCATCATCACAGACCTGGGCTCCAACTTCAACAATCACCAGTTCTGGGAGTAATATGAGAACAGCGGGATCGACGTCCGATATGTCTCAGTTGTCCATCCTCGGGCCAACGGACAAGTCGAGCGTGCCAACGGGATGGTACTCGACGCTATCAAGAAGTGACTGCACGATGCTGCTAACTCAAAAGGAGGCAAGTGGATCAAGAAACTACCCAATGCGCTCTGGGGGCTGCGTACTCAACCCTTCAAGCCAACAGGACAATCCCCCGGCTCCGAAGCAATTCTCCCCGCCGACGTCATGTGGGATTCGCTGGCAGTAGTGCAATACGACGAAGGCATATCTGAAGATAGCAGGTGAGTTGATATCGATGGACGTGAAGAAGCTCGTTGTGCTGCCCTTGTCCAATCAGCAAGGTACCTTGAGGGTATCCGACGCTACCATGATCGCAACGTCAAGGAACGCTCCTTCAACGTTGGTGATCTCGTCCTCCGCCGCATCCAGAACACGAAAGGACTGCACAAGCTCAGCTCACCATGGGAAGGTCCCTTCACAATTGCAAAGGTGACCGGACCAGGCTCCTATCGCCTCCAGATACTCGAAGGCGAAGACACCAGCAACTCGTGGAATATCGACCAGCTCTGTCGATTCTATGCCTAGTCTCTCGACTACCCTGGGGGCTCAAGTCTGCATGACTACTCCAAGACCCCTTCGCTGTAAGCGGCCTCCGGGTCCAGGCACTAGTCTCTGGACTACTCTACTCCAAGATCCAGTGTTAATGGCTACTAACGGATCTCGGGCTGCTCAGAGCTTCAAAGGACTCCAGCAGCGGTCTATTAAGAGACCATGTACTTCTAGATCCAGCCTATACAGCTACTAACGGATCTACTGCTGTCAGCGGCTACGCGCCCTAGCACTACTTAGCTATAGGCGGCCTCCGGGTCCTGGCACCTACACCTGTAAAACGGCCCTGGCCATCCAGGTGTACTTCTTTCAGTAATAAATTTTGATTATCTATCAACTAACTTGCTGTGTCTCCCTCAACGGGCCTACTGGTGAGTACCACTACTCGTGACAACTCCACGATGAGCACTCTGCATATATATCTCGCGACAACGAGTACTCATTTATGGAAGATTTCTCATTCATACTCAAACAAGTTCATTACAACTTTGTTCATATACAACTATTGCTACAAGATAACCCTACAGGACTACTAGAGGTTCAGCTTTCTGGCGACTTGTTCAGCTATTGGCGCCATCTGCTCCAGGAGCTCCGCGTATTGCTCATCAGTACAGTTGGCGGCTAGTCCACCTGCGACTACGTCCACTAGAGCCTTGGGGAAGTACGAATTCATGTACGCCAAGACTTGATTGGGGATGGACTTCGCCTGATGCTTGACGTACGTCGCCAGGCAACCGGGAGCCTCTCTCAGCCGCTCAACCAATGGAACAATCTTCGGCACGCCCGGATGAGGCACCAGCAGCCTTGCAATAGGAAGTGCGGCTTCTTCAAGCTCTTTGAGTTGTCCCCGTAACTTCTCGCATTCTTCGTTCATCTTCTGCAAGGATTTGTAGCAGTTGACAAGATAACGATCCGAGGCAATCCGAAGCTCCATATGCTTATCGCACTCGTAAGCCAACTACTTATAATCATATTCAAGTACCTCGCGGGCCTCCTTCTCCCGGTAGAAGATATTCTTCGTGTCGACTTCTGAGGCCTTTCTTTAGCTTCTCAACCCGGGTCTCCAGCTCTGCAATCAACAAAGACGATGATGTCAGATTACTGCAGGTTACTTCCAATAGGTACTCGACAAAACAGCAGCATACCTTTGTTCTTGTTGCAGAGCGACTTGTTCTTACGCACCAGTTCGTCGCTCTTCGCCTGCATGTCTTGGACTTCATTATGGTACTGGCCGAAGGCACCATCAAGCTTCACTGAAAGATGGCGGAGTGCTTCCTGGACTTAGCGAATTCTTCTTCTAGTGCTTCCGCCCAGAGCACCGTAACGCCATATCCTTGGAGCATCTTAGATTTCTGTCGGGATCTGTCCATGACATCTTGCTGCAGACAACAATCGTTACTCGGGTACTCAGCATTTATGGCAGTTGACCATTCAAGGGTACTGATAACTTACCTTCATCCTTTGCTCGGCCCGGCGCATCGCCTCCAACTTACGCGCTACTGCTGCTGGGTCAATTAGATCGTCTACCAGAAGCTCGATCCCACCACGACTAGTTGTGGCGGCCCCGGACATCGGCGCCGAATGGATCGGCTCCGCATCCTAAATCTCTGGCGAAAGGACGACTACTTCCAGGCTTGATTCTAGTAGTACTTCGTCGCGCTTCTCTTCGGCCACCACGGGGGCCCCTTAGTTGGCTACCTCCGCCGGCTCGGTTGCTGCTTTGGCGGCTTCTTGGGTCTCCGGCATCACGACTTCAACGAGCACAACCCCGGGGATGGTGCTTCCCTCGGCTTCAGCCCCTGTCAACAGAAGACACATGGATTAGTTTCCCGGGGGCTATGACTACTACTCGAGGAAGGCTGCGTTTGTGCAGTATACTTACCTTCAACTATGCTGGCCTCTGGCAGTGTAGCCTCTATGGCCGATGCCACGGTCTCGGCCTGGGGAGGAGGGCTGACCCTCGGCAGCTGGCGTGGAACCTTCTTCAACCGCTACTGCGCTGGGTTCATCTCCCTCCCAGGACAAGTCTGTCGATTTCTTGCACAGTACACAATCGGTTGTCAACCAAGTACGACTACCAACCTACATGTACTACTCGGGAAAGATCTTCACTTACAAGCTCGACCGGACAACAGTCACGGTCGGTGCGCCAAGTATGCTGGCGATGTCGACAAGCCCGGCTTCAGCGGGCACCTCTTCTTTGGCTTCACTTGCCGCTGGCTCTTCAGCAGCAGGGGCTGCGGCCGGCTCCGTCCTGCTCTCAGTGACCGGCGCCTGCGGCTCGACTTCTGTCAGGGCGGGAGCTGGGCTGCGGCTTCTTTCAGCCGGCTCTCCCACCGTCTCCCAGTCGCCTTCGTCCCCTTGGTCTACGGGGTCGGAAGGCGGAATCTCCTGCAAGCACTCGGAATTCTGTTGTCAGCATGCATAACATTGCAAGACAAGCACTCGACTACTCCAGTCGAAGAGTTTACCTCTTGAGACGTAGTCTCAGTAACCTTCAACTTCTTGGAGACGCGCTTGCGTGCCACGTTGCGCGGCCTCCTCGGCGGCGCAGGCAGACTAGCCTCCAAATTAGTCAGAGGATCGTGGACAAGGGGGACATTGGGCAGTCCAGGGCGGCTGAACTTCGACCGCAGCTGGAACCGCTCCTGAAGCGTCTCCTCGTCTTCCTCGTCTGACGTGGCCTCGACGATGATGGTGTCGTCACCTTCGCCGACCTCGCGGCGCTCCTTGGCTTTGCTCTTTTCCTCCTCCGGGATATTTACAAGTCGGGGAGGCTAAGCCGGCTCAGAGACAAACTTTACTATGTCATCCTGCAACAAGTACATTGGGTGAGCACGACTACTACAACATAATCAGTACTCATACACTGAGTGCGTCTACTAACCTCGTTCGGCGGATGAGCGGCGGAGTACTCGGGGACCGGACAGGGCGTGTACGCCGGCATGTCCTTGAAGATCCTACCCAGCCTATCGATGATGTCGTCATCATCAATCTCACCGCCACGCATCCGCGACGAGTCTCCCTTGCTGGTGTACTGGTAGCCGAGGGTGTCGCGAGCCATCAGTGGCTGCACCCTCCTCTTCATGAAGCTGAAGGCCGCTCATTCTGGCTTCCCTCAAAGGCTTGATCTTTAGCAGTAGTTCGAGTAGGTGGATGCCCTCCTGCATCATCAGCACCGTATTCCACCAGGTGTTTAAAATGCACCCGGGTATACTCCTACTATTGAAAATGCACATTTTCCTCTCTCTAGAAATCTTTGATGATTTCTGAGCCTGTAGATGAGATTCCCTTAATGAGACTTAATCATTCAGGTTTGCATGTTTCTTTCACCTTTCAAACTCTGCTGCTCTACCTGTTTTTCTTAATTTTTTCTCTACTATAACCTTTATGAATTTCAAAGGTTTTGAGGAAAATACTTGAATGCTTTCATCCTTGGATCTTTGTAGCTTCAAGAAAACCTATGATTTGAAGGCATCCATTGTAGGCAAGGTTGTCTCTGAGCGGCTACTTGAAAAAGAGGAACTTGTTGAGAAACTTACTTGTGAATCTAAGAAGTTGAAGCGAGAACTAAACAAGGCTCAGGCTTCTGGTCTTGATCTAGAGAAAGGGATTGTTGAGCTAGTGGATTCTTTGAAGAAGTGCCAAAATGAGAAAAGTCTTGCTGAAGCCGCTCTTCATGATTCGAGGAAGGACCTTGAAAGGTTTAACAAGACTCACGAAGACGACTTGAAATTGATTGAAAATCTTCGCAAGGACTTTGACAAGAATACAAAAATTGTTGATGAGCTTCATGTTAGTAAAGTCGAGCTTTCATAAAAAAATTCTGATATTACGAAGACCGAGCGCCAAAGAACAGAAGATTCAAGATCTTGAGAAAGCTTTGTCTGAATGAAGCGAAACTTAAGTGAAAGATGTTGATGAAATCAAGAGACGTCTGAGACTTCTGTTTGAGGAAAACAAAGGAGCCTTGGAGCAAATTGGCACCGGTCCAAATCCGATGCCTAAAAGCAAAGAGATTTCTGATTTGATGGATTGGATTCTAAAGGAGTTCCATGCTCTCGCAGATGTTTTCTTGGTAGCTAGTGATTTTGCTGCTGTCTTTTCGGTGGGAAGCCTCCTGAAGCTTCTTTGCAACTTTGATTGTGCCGACCTTCCAAAGTTTCGCGGAGCGCTTTCAAAATGTCCCAATGCTGCTAGTACTTCAGCCATCCGACCCAATGAGGAAGTCCGCGCTGTGAAAGTTAAATTCACGAGGGAATTATGGTTTGCGAGAGAAAAAAGACTTCGAGAAGAAGATTGCTCGTGAGAAACTTGAGGAGGTTGGTACTGTACATTTTGTTAAAGCTTTGCATATTGTAGGCATCCTTTTCTTGATGCTTACCAACTTCTTCTGTTCTTTTTCAGATGATACAGAAGCTGAGGGAACTCAAGAACCAACTTCTTCATCAAAGGAAGATGATAACACAAGGGATGGGGAGGAGGATTCGGGAAGCCACGGTAGCGGCGATAGCAGCAACAGCGACGATCAAGAAGTTAGAGGTGAAGAAAGCTTTGTCTGTTGAGGACCTGAGCATCTGAGGACTGGTGGATGGTTGCTCCTAGTTGTGATGAGTATTGACAACGTGGTGTGGACTGACTCTTGGCCGAGTATTCCAGGTGAGGTTGCAGCTTGTTTTGCGTTGGAGCAGGTGGAGAAAGGTCTATGCCTTGCGGGGCCTCTGAGGAGTGGAGAGACAAGTAGGTCTGACTCGAGGGACCCAGTGGCTAGCGGGTCAAGTGCAAGCCGCATCGTGGCAAGAAAAGCAAGACGATGTCGTCAATCGGAGCTGGTGCAGGGTAGCAGTTCACGACCGGAGTCTGCACGCGGGGTTTGCGGTGGTTCACCAGAAAACCGTTGAGTTACTTGGTTGAGCCATAAAACCAAGATCGGAGGCTCAGCGGGCGGACATGGGATTCGAGCGCGCCAATAAGCTTCGATGCCGGCAGACGCATGGAGGGATCGCGGGGCTTGCTTCAAGGGGACACGGTCTGTGGCGACGGCATGCCCGTGCGATGAAGAGGAGTGCTACATGACCTATTTGCCCTTGAGGGGTTTGTATCACAACTTAAATGCTGGGGGTAGTGTGGTCATTTGCTTGTCCCAGGAGGGACTCATATATATTAGATCTAGGGTTTCCAGGAAAACCATCGATTCGGACTGCTTCTCATTTCCTTGCTCTATAGGGTTAGATTTTTCCTCCGTTTGTAAAGAATCTGACCTCTGAGTGAATGGATGCTTTCATGTTTGCGTCGATTTCCCGCTTGTGGCTTGAGTGATTTTCATGTCTTTTTCGAACTATTTTCGCCGGTTTTCGTGCGCGGCTTGTTCCTTTGATCTGAGGTGTTTTGGTTCGGATTTATTGGTGGGGATCATGGATAGTTGCCTCGTGCATCTTTGTGCTTTACCATGACCCCCTCAAACTCCGAATTCGGCCTCTGATTGAAGGATTTTGGTTGGAAATCTAGCTTTGTGCTTGAGCTCGGTAGAATCTCGATTCCTCTCGAATCAGTGAGTCTGAGGCTACAAATTCATAGGCATAGCATCTCCTAGAGGCGCTTCACATTCACCTATGTAGCTTTTCACTTGGTTGATTTGGGAGATCGGGTAAAGAGAAGGAGGTGTTGACCTTCAAGAGGTCGGGCTCGGTTTGTTGTCTGCGAGCATCGCGGACCATCCACGGACCCCGTGCGGACCGTCTGTGAGGTGCTAGCCGGCCTGCTGTTCGTCGAGTTCTTTGTGTGTTCTTGTTCGCCCCTCTTTCAATCCATTTGTCCGTGTGCTTTTGGTTGAACAATGTTTGGCGGACAGTCCGCGAGGAGAGGCTGGACAGTCCGTGCGGCACGGACGGTCCGCGGGTGGAGGACGGACGGTCCGCCGCAGCCCCGCGGACAGTCCGCCTAGGACACGTGGACGGTCCGCCTGGTGCTGCGCAGAGTTGCTAAGTCTTTTGCATCTTGAGTCCCTCTTTCGCTTTGGGATTGTTTGGGTTTGCTCCTAGGGTTGGTAGGTTTGTTGTGACTACGTGATCTTAGCAAAGTCGTGTGGGAATCCTTGGTTGTGAATTTGGGGCATAGGCCGAGTTCTCTCTTTGGAGAAGAATTTTTATCGGCTCGTATTCACTCCACCCTCTCTGGTCGCCTAATCGGTTCTTCAATTGGTATCAAAGCCGGTTACGGATCTTCGTGATTCTAACCAGTCTAAGGTCCAAAGATGGCGTACCAGGAATGGGGTTCGGGTCCTCCACACTTTGATGGTAAGAATTACCAGATGTGGCAAAGGCAGATGGCTGATTTCCTTCGCGTCAAGGGTCAGATCTTGTGGGATGTCACGGTGAACACAGCTTATGTTCATCCATTGAACTTCCATGCTCCAGGATCGAGGGACATGTTCGACGCCAACAACAAGGCGGTCGACTACCTGTATTGTTCCCTGTGTCAACCCGAATTCGAACGGGTTCAGATAGAGGATGTGGCGTGCAGGATTTGGGACTAGTTGAAGAATGCTCATGCTAGGAATGCTCTGGTTCAGGCTCGGCTCTTTGCGATCTACCGGAGAGAGTACAAGAACTTCACACATCTCCCTGGTGAGTCCATAGATGCCATGTTTTAGTGTTTCACAGTGATTGTGGACAACATGAGGGCTAATGTGGCCATGCTCCCGTATGATGACCATGACAGGGCTGTCAAGCTCCCGCATTCTCTAGATCGTACCATGTGGAGTGGGACGGTCGATGCCATCCTAGAGTCAGAAAATTATGAGACCCTCACGGTGGACGAGCTGTTTTCCAAGCTCAAGTCGTTCGAAGTGGACCGTGGGATGCATGCAAAGAACGAGAACCCCACTTACCCTCCTAGTTTGGCTCTCGTATCTGGTTCAAGGACTAATGCTAACATGTCTTCGAGACATTTTTTTGTCTTGCCTTGTGTCCATGCCAGATGAGGAGCTCGACGTGCTGGGTGAGGACGACCTCGCGTTTTGAGCGCATGTACACGAACCGGAAGAACGCTCGGAGGAGCTCAGGCATGTTCTACCGGTGCGGGAAGCACGGGCACTTCATCACCGAGTGCCCGGAAGCCATGGATGTCAAGCCCGAGCACAAGCACCGCCCGAGGACCGACCACAAGCACTGCTCGAGGGATGACTACAAGGGCAAGAACAAGTCCAAGTGGAGGCCAAGAATGAGTGGTGCTCACAAGAAGAAGGAGTGGGCGATGGTGGCCGGTGCGAGCGACATCGACTCAAGCTCCTGCTACTGCTCATCAAGCTCAAGTGATGAAGAAGAGAACCGGCACAAGGGCAAGCGGTCAGGCAAGAACATCAACGACTTGTGCTTTGCCGTCCAAGGCTTTTGCGGCATGGCACATAGCTTTGCAAGCAAGAAGAGCAACACAGATGACTCGGGCTCCGACTCCGAGGAAGAGGTAAAGAATGTTCCATCCTTCTTGATAGCGGAGAATGCTAGGTTGAATGGCTTGCTTGACAACCGTGATGATGTGCTTAGAAAGACCAACAAGGAGAAGAGGGAGTATAGGTCTTTTCTTGGAGAGGCTAAGGAGAAGGTGGTTGAGCTAGAATCTTTTCTTGATGATGCTAGGACTTAAATAGATTCTCTTAAGTCTGTCCTATTGTGACAAGTGGACCTGAATGCACTGATTGTACCACTTTTCTTAGTGAATTGACTGTGCATAAGGAAAATTATGCCTCCAAGGTTGAGGAACTAGATGTGCTTAGGGCTGAACTAGATGAGATGAAATCTAGACCCTCCTTGCTTGGTGCTTGTACTTCTTGTCCTGTTTTGCATGAGAAGCTAGATGTTTTGCTTGTTTACGCTAGATCTCTAGAGGCTCAGCTGAAAGCTCCTATTCCTACTGTTGACGCAAAATCCGCACCTCGCGCCAAGCACACAACAAGCCGAATGAAGCTGGCTTAACACACGTGCCGGATCCGAAAGCGTGCTAGTCAATTTTCCTGAAACTGACAAAGGATGAAAAATAGTTAGATAAAACCTGGAACTTGCCGGGTGGTACCAGATAGTTCCGTATTTACGGATAGAAAGCCAAATAAAATGACATATAGCTACAACAAGCTATCTGTCAGTAGTTTAAACATCATTCGGGAGCTTTAAAACATGAAACCAGGATATAGCCGAATGCATGACGTAAGCATGACAAAAGATCGGTCTTTGTTTAGATAGCATTGCTCGCACGTGGTCATGACCGATTTTCAAGGATAAATAGCAACCGTCGAGCGTGACATCAAACAAGTTAGTCTACCGCATGATACAACTTGTTTGAAACCACGCCACCAACCACAAATACATTAATCCACCGCATGATACAATCTAAATATGGAAGGCTAAAAGCATACATTATTTAAAACAAACTTATGAACACGTTTCACTCGTGGTAGCATTACCGAATACAGCTGTACAGCTGATCCGGGTTCCATGCAGAAGGAACAAACATTTGAAAAGTTAAAAGCTTGAACCCGCGACACATGACAATCTAGATTGATCTAAATTCAGCTATTGAGAGCACTTGATCCTTTATAACAAACAAAGACTTGAAAGTACATCACATAGATCTCAAAGAGGTAAAGCCGAAACTAATCAATCTAGATTGGGCAAAAGAGTGTTACATGAATTTAAACATAAAGCAAAATCCAAAACAACACGTGGTAACTTAAAGAATCTATTAGATCTTGCCAAATCTATTAGAGCCTATAACTAGCTTCGAGCTAGATCTTAGCCTACCGCATGGCTCGTGATCTAACAGGAAACCCTCTTGAACCAAGCTTAAATCCACCACATGATACTAAGCAAGGTAACAAGACTTCTTGCATCACGGTCTAAATCCACCGCATGATACTAGACATGATACATGGTTGCCGGTACTTACGGAGGTCGACGGATCGATGGTTCCTCTCGAAGAACTCGACGACTCGACTAAAGGACTCGAAGTTTGGCACATGGCTGGTTTTGTTGTGTAGATGTTCGATCCCTATTACAGACATCAAGGGTTTATATTTATACCCTTGTCCTAACACGACTCCTGGTCGACTACGAGTACAACATTTAATACCTAAATTAATGCTCCAACGCCAATGTCCATCTCGTACCCGTCATCAATTCGTCCCTTCCTTATATCCGAACCACGTCATCACGCATTCCCGAAAACTTCCTTTTAAAAGCGCAAACAGTCCTTTTGCCGAATGATGGCGTATTGCCGACCGCAAGCATCTTTACCGAATTCTCTGAGGAGATTTTTCCTCCCAAATGGCATTTTGTTACCAAACTCGGCCCGCAAGTCAGTCCCTCTCCTTTACCAAATTTTGGTATTAACATATGCCCCTTCAATTACGGGATAAAAGTGATTTTATTCTGAAATTGACCATAAAGGCTCAATGTCTCCGAGCTAAATTTGTTCGACACCCATTCTTTCCTCTTGCAATCCGTTGGAGTCTCCACTTAGATCCAAACCCTAGGTCAACAATCCCCCAAGCTCAAATCTTCAAATGGCAGACCAAGATCAATCTCTCCAGGTAAATATCATCCCCTTAAGGTCCATTCGGTATTACTTTTTCGATTCCCATCTTAGATTTCTTCTTCCGTCTCTCCTGATAGGCTCTATCCACCAAGATTTTGATTCCCATTGAGAACAAATCATCATCCTATTTCCTCGGACCTGTGGGAACCTCCGACCCCCTCGAGTTCATTGAAGTCGAATCTAAGAGAATCCCCTTTCAAGTAGCTTTGTCAAGACCCCATGAATGGCAAGACGCCTTCAAAACCTGGCCTCTGCCCCCAACTGCTGGTTGGAGAAACCGGTATAATAGGATACTTGAAGATGACAGTGCAAAAACCGGCAATTGGGATAGCCTTCGAATTGCCCAGTGTTTGGAGTTATCTTTGGCCGAAACTCCCAAGAATGAAAGCCTTCTGATTGCAGCTTGTCATTTCTGATCAAATGGTGTCAATGCTTTCCTTTTTGGTCATGGACCAATGTCTCCTACTCTGGCCGATCTATATATGATGACCGGCCTTGATATCACAGGATCCATGTATCCTTACAAATACAAAGGCTCCACCAAGCAAAGAGGAGTGAAAACAGGAGTTGGATATAAGTCATATATCCAGAATCATATGTCTGACGGCCCTCTAACTGAAGTTGAGTACAAGGCCTTACTGAACATGTGGATATGCAGATTTGTCTTCTGTGGCAAAGCCAATGAGCCAACCCTGAACCATATTGCAATGGCTGAAAATTTGGCTGCTAGTCATCTCATTCCACTTGGAAAGTATCTCCTAGGGAGTGTATACCATATGATTCATTAGATCACCCTTTTGATGCACACCAACCAAAAGATTTCTTGTGTCAATGGCCCCTGGTGGGTTGTACAAATGTGGCTGCAGTTGTACATGCACCAGATCGTTGGTATTGATCTCAACAATCGGCATTTCCCTTCATCCAACTATATGGAAGGAGAAGTTCAGATTACCAAAGGGTGCCAAACTTATGGAGAAGCTGCCTCAACCATATCCATTGACCAGAATATCAGTCAACTCTTTGAGCTTTTCTTCAGAGGTTTTACTAAACCCCTTTGGATCCCTTATTTGAACAATGACAACTTGACCCTTCCTTATGAATTCACTTTTGAGAATGGATGCAATTATGTAAGATACATAGAAATTTTCAATATCTTCATCCATCCATGCATCGTGCCAGCAGAATTCTGTGGAGGAAGGAAAAATCATAGCACCTTTGAATATTATCAGCCAAACATGATGGCCCGACAGCTAGGATGTGACCAAGTGCCTCCAAGGCTATTTCTTCACAAATTTCATAAGCCCAGAGAGGAAATCAAAGAAAACCTGCAAGCCAGAAGGGTCTTTGAATATCAATGCAGTCCAACTATTTATACTTGGTCTTTTGTACCAACATCAATAGCTCATCCCTCTTTTATTTCCTGGTGGCAAAAATTCCATGATCACATCTTCAGTGAGCCAATACATTCTTTTTGCCTTGAGCTAATGCCTGACTTCCAGCCAACTTCACAGGTAATGCACTTATCTTATTTCTTTTCTCAAGCATGTCCTTCCTTACTGATCATGATTTTTGCCACCTTTCGCAGAATACAGTGCCTGTCTCTCTAGCTAGGACAATTTCTTACAATGCTGCAGGCCCAATTTCTGCCTTGGGATTTAAATCCACAACTTTGGCCCAGCTGATGTCTAGATATGCTACATCAGATCCAACCCTTATCAGTTCAACTTCTGATAATAGGAAAGCTCCATTCCTGGTTGCTCCTCCAGCTGCCAAGAAGAAAAGGACCTCCAAAAGAGTTCTTATTGAGGTTGACATCTCTTCCTTCTTGGGCACAAAACCATTCTTCATTCTGATAAATTTATCTTGTGCAATTTCAAACCAGAGTTCAGCAACCATCAACCACTACAGAACCTGCCAATGCCCCATCTACTGGTATGGTCCTTACTATTTACTACCTTTCAAAGACCATTCTTTAGATTGGCACTTACTCTCTACTTGTCATTTGCAGAAGAAACATTGGTGAATCAACCTGTGGGGAGTTCTTCCCCTCAACATGCTTCAAACCCAAATTCACCAAGGGTCGAAACATCTTCCCCTCAAGCAGAAACTTCAACATCACCAAGGATTCAATCAGCCCCATCTCAAGCAGAAGCTCCCGTTTCACCAAGGATGGATTTATCTTCACTTCAGCCAGAAGCCTCAAATCTACCAAGGACTCCACCAGCTTCCCCTCAATTAGAAGCTTCAACTTCATCAGGATCTCTTCAAGCTTCTCCTCAGCTGATCACCCAGGAACTTCCTCTTGAGCCTGAAAAGATCCCTTCTCCATTTCAAGAGGCCAGGAATGAAGTAAGTATGGGCATTCAACTCTGTTATTCTCTTTCAATAAATCATCCTTAATTCGGCAAAACTTTCCAGATCAGATTGCGTCACCATTAAGCTTTTCATTCACTGTGGATGATTTAGCTGCCGAAAAAGGTGATGAAGGATCTTCAAGCCAAGCTTTATCAGAGGAAAACTAGGCAAAACTGAGAGAAATCCTCTCCCTGCTGCAAAGAGATATCCAGGACCAAGTCAGAGATGTTGATCTTCTAGAAGAAGTGCTTGAATCCATCACTCAAGAACTTCCTGACGATATCAAAGCTTCCTTGGAGCCTATCTCTCAACTGGATAATCACTTTACAGCAGTGAGAAGAGCCTTGAAGAATCAATCCTCTCGACCAGTCCTGGAACAAAAGAGAGCTAAAGCCAAGCAATTCGTGAAAGAATCACAGGCTCAAATCCAGAGCAACAAGGAATTGCTGGCTGAACTGCAGCCTGCACTTGAGTTGAAGATTGCCAGGAAAGTTGCACTAGAAGCTGAATTGAAGAATCTGACAGCTGAAATCGAGGTTGATAAGAAAAAGATAGCCGAACTCCCCGGATTAACAGAGAAAATCCAAAAGGAAGCTTCAGCAGCCCTGATTGAATCAAACCAGCTCAAGACAAAGCTTTCCGCCCTGTCTAACACTCAAGAAGCTGATCAGAAACTGCTGGAGAATATCAGCAAAATGATATTAGACGCTTATAGTGTCATCTCAAAGTATTTGAACATTTGATTATGTCAATGAATTTGTAGTCGAATGATTGATCGTTCTTGTAATTTTGTTTACCATAAATTTCACTTTCCATTTTCTGTCTTGCCTTGCGAGTAAGTTTAGACGATCCATTCGGCAACTCTGATCAAACAGTACTAAATCCAAACAGCGATCCGACCGCAACTCAATCGAGCCAGTCAACCGAATATGACTCAGCTTGAATTCCAAACGACCCGACAACGATTCAGTTAAGGAAGTCTCTCCACCTCCCAAATTTCTCGGGATATGCACCACGATCTCTGGCCACGATTTCTTTGCCAGCCCCATAAATAAGAACCGTGGGTGCCCCTAGCCTTTCACCAAGCCTTCTATCTTCAAGCCTTCACCAATCTAAACTTCCCTTCTCCAGCACTAGTACTCCCAGAAAACTCGATGGCGGGCAACAGCAACAGGTGCCGGGCTAGCGACGAGGCTGAAGGAAGCCGCGTTGGCGCTCGTCGGAGGCGGTGATCATCAACTTCCTTCACAACTTTCTCTAGATTTTTTTTCTGTTGCTGACGATTCTCTTCGCGTTTCCAGCCTCATCCAGTGGAACCCGGCTCCTGCGCCGGCCACGAATCCAGCCTTACCGGACGACTCCTCGGAGTCGTACAACTATTCTCCTTCACGCTGCGACGAGCATGATGCCCTCCAGTTCAAGGCAGAGGGCGACGAAACCCGACGCGAGCTGGAAGATGTTTCCAAGAAGGCCGGCATCGCCGAGCTCGAATGGGAGCATCAGCGCAAGCAGCTGCTGGAGACCATTGACGATAAATCTCTTGATTGGTTTTAATTTACTCAACTTTGAACTAACCGCCATTGTTCCGCAATGCTGCAGACCGCGACGCTAAGCTCAACTGGCTTAAAACGCTGGCGAAGCAACTGGTGGACAAGGTGAACGCCCCCGGGGACACGCCGGCAGCTCGCATTGCCGCGGTGGAAGACCGCGCCAATGAGGTGCCTCTCCACGGCGTCCGCCTGGGCACCACCCTGGGCCTGGCCGCCATGGTGATGCACACCGGCGTCGACTACTCCATGCAGCCGCGCGGCTTCCAGGGCGGCGCACTGGAAGATGTCGACAAAATCGAGGTCGTCCTGGAGCGCCTCGACGGCCACGACGACGCCATTGCCGACTCCATCCATCCCCAGTCTGTGCTAAACAGGCTTTTTGACTAGTTTGTACTAGGGATGTTTGGATTTTCGGTAATAAATAATCAAATTTTAATTCCTGCGTTTATATTGTGATGATCCCCTTTTGCTTGTCGATGCGAATCCTTACTGTTCTTGAACGAATTCGAAAACTTTATCTTAGCCGAACACGCAAAAAACTCATGCCCCTTGGCACAGAATCCGCAGAAAATCCTCAATCCAAAAACCATAAACACTGTTCAATGAAAACCCTTCGCATTCACAGAGAAAACCCCGTCGTTTGGTATTCCAATAGTGCACGCCAACCCGTCATCACTCCCAATGAGCTCTCACAGTCAATAAAATAGCCCCCTTGGTGCCCTGCAAATCCACTCGCATACACTTCCATCACCTCACATCTTCTCTCCCTGCTCCAGAGGAAAAAACCCCAAGGCCATGGCAGACAAGGGAAAGCAACCCATCAAGGAGGGCAGCGCTCCATCAAAGAAACACACCATTCGAGAGTAAGTTTTTTGTCAATCCTTTCTCTTGTTCTCGATTGCAATCTCATGGCTCACCCCTCTTCATTTCCAGCATTGACTTGCTTCCTGAAGAAAGCTTTGGAACTGAAGAGGTTCCCGAGTACATCCTCTCCGATTCTTCCGCTGAAGAAGAAGACGCCATGCCAGAACAGAGGACCAACCACCAACTGCGGCGCCGCATTCGGCATCTAGAACACAACCTGCGAGACATCACCGCTCGCTGCAGTACTGAACGCGAATGCCGCATGAGCTTGGAGGCGTTGGTAGGGGGTAAGGTCTTCATCTTCATCTGATTCCCACGTTTAAGCTCAGATCTGACATTCAACAACTGTTCCTTTCTTAAGATGTTTCTAACAGATACAACAACTTGAAGGCTTCCTGGGACAGCCTGATGGAAGCTGCAAGTCACGGCAACCCCCGAAGCTTCTAGGTTGCTTTTACAGTAGTCCTGGAACAGTTGAAGAGGGAAGAGCCGAAGAGGAAAAACACAGAATCAAAGGAATGAAACATACTTTCGCTTCTTCCTCCAGGCCTTCTGCTTCCCACCCTCTTGTAATCATAAGTATCTGGGTTGTCAAATAAAAGCCTGCAAGAAACATTTGTAATGTAGAATATCTTTGTGCTAAGGGCAATACACTTCAGTATTGGCCATCTCCTCTGTTAGGATTTTTTGTTCTAAAGGCGGCTTCTTTCCCGAACGCCGGCTGTTTCTATGTTTCAGATGCTTGTAATCCTGGTGCTTGTAATCAACGATCAACTTCAATACTAGGATAATATTTCTTCAAATATCTTCCATTTATAGCAGCAGTAAACTCCTCTCCTAGTAGAGTTTTCAAGATATAAGCATTTCCAGGTGTACATCTGACTACCCGAAAAGGTCCCTCCCAATTCGGGGACAATTTGCCGAACGCACTGTACTTAGTCTCGATCGGCAGTAACGCTTTCTAAACCAAATCTCCCTCTGCAAATTGCTTGACTTTTACTTTCTTGTTGTAATATTTAGCAACTCGCATCTTGTTCTTTTCAATATTTTCCAAGGCTCTAAGACGAATCATGTGCAAATCCTCTAACTCGTCCATCATCAAGCTACTGTAATCTTTAGAACTTAAATCCTTTTGCAAAATCACTTTCCTTGAATCTGATTGTAATTCCCATGGCAAAACAGCATGATGCCCATAAACCAACTCATAAGGAGATGTTTTTTTAGCTCCATGAGGAGCCATTCAGTAAGCCCACAAGGCCTCATTGAGTACCGAATGCCACCTCTTTGGCTTCTGATCAATTTTTTTTATATAATCTTGATCATGATCTTTTTAGAAGGCTCTGCCTGACCATTAGCTTGGGCATAATAAGGAGAAGTATTCAATAAATTGATTTAATAACTCTGATGATACAAATTGAGCTCCTTTGATCAATTGTAATTGTTTGAGGAATCCCAAATCTGTAGATGATGTGTTCTTTAACAAACTCAACCATGTTTTCTGATGTTACTTTCTTCAATGGAATTGCCTCAACTCATTTGGAGAAATAATCTGTTGCCAAAAGCACAAACTTATGCCCCTTGCTGGATGGAGGATTTATTTGGCCAATCAAATCTATACCCCATCCTCTGAATGGCCATGGCTTGATAATAGGATTCAGAGCTGATGCTGGGACCCTTTGGATATTCCCAAACTTCTGACAATCTTGACAACATTTGTAATATTCAAAGCAATCCTCCAGCATCGTCGGCCAATAACATCAAGTGTGCCTGATAACCCATTTCATTCGATAGGCCGATTGATGCGCTCCACACAGCCCATCGTGCACTTCACTCATCATTTTCTTCGCTTCCTCTTGACCCATGCATTGCAGCAACACCCCATCTAATGATTTGTAAAACAAACGCCCATCAAGAAGAACAAATTTTATAGCTTTATACCTGAGCTTCCTAGAAACCTTTCGGGATGGATTTTCCAGATAACCAACAATCTCCTTTCTCCAATCATCTTCTGCTAGATCACTCCCGAAAGCACACACCTCCTCGGCAAACATCTCTTGGCTCTCTCTATAACCAGAAGCACATTGAGCCAACCTATTTGCCTCTTCATTGTTTTCCCTAGGAATATGTTGTCAAATTACTAACAGAAAACTTTTCAAGATTTCCTTGCACTCCTCATAGTAATTCCTCAAGATATCATTTCTACATTCATATTGGCCATTCAATTGTTTTATAACTATCTCTGAATCTCCATAAATTTCAACTGAAATAGCCTTTGCTTCTTTCAAATATTGAAGCCCTCTAAGCAGCGCTTCATACCCAGCTTGATTATTTGTGATAGTAGGTTGAATAGGGATAGCAAACTCAAACATCTCACCTCTTGGTAAATTCAATAAAATCTCTACTCCACCACCTTTGCCACATGAAGATCCATCAAAGAATGAAGCCCAATGAGTGATTTCAAGCAAATCAATTGATGGATCACGATGTTCAGTAATGAAATCAGCAATAATCTGACATTTAACAGCTTTAGCCGATTCAAATTTCAATTCAAACTCAGATAAAGCCAAAATCCACTTGCAAATCCTTCCATTCAAAATTGGCATAGATAACATGTGTTTAATTACATCAAAATATACAACGCATTCAGCATTCAATAAATAGTGTCAAAACTTTGTACATGAGTAATAAACACACAGGCAAAGCTTCTCCGCAGCCGAATACCTAGTCTCAGGATCAAGCAATTTTCGGCTAAGGTATTCAACTATCCGTTCCTTTCCCTCAAATTCTTTTATAAGGGCTGATCCAATAGTTTGGGTATCGGCCGCCACGTACAACTTGAAAGTCTTGTTCAACTGTGGAGGGACCAACACTGGTGGTTCCTTCATGGACAGCTTGATTTCATCAAAAGCCTTTTGTTGTTTGTCACCCCATACAAACTTCTGATCTTTCTTGATCCTTAACAGCAAAGAGAAAGGCAACACCTTTTGTGACAAATTTGAAATGAATCTTCTCACAAAATTGATCTTGCCAAGCAGTGATTGCAACTCCTTGAGATTGGTTGGAGGAACAACTTCATCGATAGCTTTCATGCTTTTCTTGCCAACCTCTATTCCTCCTTCATGCACTAAAAACCCCAAGAATTCTCCAGCTGAAACCCCAAAGGCACACTTGTTCGGGTTCATCTTTAGTCCATGCTTTCGGGTGCACTCTAGAGTCTTCCTCACATCATCCAAGTGTGATTCATGATTCAAAGATTTGATCACAACATCATCAATGTATATCTCAACAATCTTGCCGATCAACTCATGAAAAATATAATTCATGGCTCTTTGATAAGTTGCACCGGCATTTTTCAATCCAAAAGTCATGACAATCCACTCAAAAAGGCCTATATGTCCAGGATATCTGAAGGCTATCTTTGATATGTCTTCTATTGCCATAAAAATTTGACTGTACCCTGCATTGCCATCCATGAAACTGATAACTTTATGTCCAGCAGCGGCATCAACCAACAAATCAGCAATAGGCATTGGATATCCATCCATGGGAGTAGCTCCGTTTAAATCTCTAAAGTCTATGCAAACCCTCATCTTCCCATTTTTCTTGTAAACAGGGACGATGTTAGAGATCCACTCCGCATGTCTGCATGGCCGAATGAAATTTGCATCAATCAATCTCTCAACTTATTTTTTCACGTCGGCCAATACTTCATCCTTGTAGATTTTTCGGGGAGGTTGCTTGTAAGGTTTAAAACCAGGTTTAATTGGTAACCGATGCTCAATAATGGAACGATCCAAACCAGGCATCTCCAAATAATCCCAAGCGAAGCAATCTTTATATTCTTTCAACAGCTTGATCAACTCTTTCCTGAAACTTGAATCCAAGTTAGCACTGATAAATGTCGGCCTTGGCTTGTCACCATCTCCAATGTCAATTTCTTCCAATTTATCAGCCGACACGAATCCACGTCCTAACTTTCCATAGTTCCATCAATTGGATTATCCATTAAAAATTGCTATAAGAGCCGACTGCTTGAATCGACTGTTGATCACTGCTAACTGGTTCAACAGGACCTTCACCCCAGTTCTCACCTGAGATGCAATCTATACCTTGATACTCCCAGAAGGCTAGTTCCACGTTAGCCACGCTCACTAAATCATCTGCCTGGACCACCTCTATATCATCATCTACCCATTGAACAAGCTGTTGGTGCATGGTAGATGGGATACAACAATTTGCATGAATCCAGTCCCGTCCAAGCAGCAAGCTATATGCCCCTTTGCCCTCAATGACAAAGAAGGTCGTGAGTAAAGTTTTAGACCCGATCATCAAGTCCACATGCACGCAGCCCTTGGTGTCTGAAGGATTCCCAGCAAAATCATTTAGAATTATACTTGTTGGCGTTAAATCTCCAGGGCCCATGCCAAGCTTCCTGAACGTGGTCTATGGCATCACATTGACCACAGCTCCACCATCAACAAACATCTTGGTTAATGGCTTGCCATTGACGTATCCTCTCAAGTACAGCGGCCTCATATGTCGATTCTTGGACGGTTTTTCGAAGGTTGCCTGCTTGTCCAACACCAGCTGTGCCATCAGCCCAAGTTGCTCATCCTCATTAATGTCTAGGGATGCCTCTTCCTACACAACTTGATTAGCTGGAGCCATGAACTCATTCGGCAAGAAGCATACCATGCATGTTGGAGCCGAACGACCAGGTCCATCGTGCCTATCCTTTGGACGCCACACCTGCTTTCTCTTGATTTCTACTTGTTTCAACTCTTGATTCCTCAAACGCTTAACTCTTCTTTTTTGGCTTCTCCTCAAGCCAGGTGGGCACCATTGTCCTTCCTGCCACATGTATTCACGCTCTTGTTCTTCTTGATCGACCCACTTTTTATCAGCATATGTTTTCCTTGGGTGATCGTCAACTTCATTTATTTTTATACACCGACCATCACTAGGATGTATCCTTCCAATTCTTTCATGGACGGATCGGCGATTGACAGTATCCTGCCTATACTCAGTGTACTTGTCACTACATTCAGGACAATTGTTCAACGTGGGAAGCTTCAAACCCTCATTCCAGCAATGCCTGAAGAACGCACATCCCCAATGTGCACGCTCCTGCTCTCGTGCATGTTCTTCTTGCTTTCTCCTGTGCGCTTCCTCATCAAACCTTCGTTTCTCCTCCTCGTATTTCTGTTTCTGGTAGCGTTCCTTCTCTTGTTGACGCTGCCACTTGTTAAGGAGAATACGCGTGGTCACCCTGGGCTTGGATTTAGAAGATTCCCCAACCTCAATTTGGCTTTTCAGGATGCGAGGCGCTTCTTTGTAGACTTGTTCCAATGTTATTTGCCGAGCAGGGTCAACTGATCCATCCTGCTTCGCCCTTGCTGAAGTTAAGACCTTCACTTTCCCCTTTTCCTCAGCGATCACCACGTTAACAGAAAAACCAACCATGTTCTGAGGAACAGGGTTTCCATCCAACTTCATTTTATTGTCAAATTTCAAGTGACCTTCCTGTATAGCTTTCTGATCCTCATCCTGAAAACCCTGCAATCGTTGATGGAGTGAGAATTCCTGTCATGAAATCCATAGTATCTTTTCTCTTTAACTCCATTAGGCCGAAGCATAGAATGCCCTTCTGGCAACTTGAGTCGGCCTTCTTTTACGAGGAATTCAAAGAGCTTATCAGCCTTTGTCACATCAAAGTCATATGTGCCCTTGGCTTGCTTTATCCATATCTGGTTCACAGTTAGTGGCTCTTTGCCCCACACCATCTCAGTTGCGGCTATCTCCACATCATCATCAACTTCTTCCCCTTGATTAGCTCTTTCGAGGAATTGGTTGTAGATGTTAGCTATATCATTGTGTTTTGCAAACCTGGAGTCTTTCTTGAATCCGTAAGCTCATTAATGACAACCTCTGTGACAGTTGGCCAAGATTGTCAAACTCCATGCCAAATAGCTTTTCCCGAATAGCTGGCAACATACCAGCAACAGCCATATCAGCCAATTGATCATCTGGTAGATTCAAAGAGTAGCACATGCCTTTAGTCTCTCTGAACCTTTTGAGAAACTCCATGGATGTTTCATTGTGCCTTTGTCTCAAGGTGGTCAGATCAATTAGCTTTTTCTCATTACTGCCAATGAAGTAATGAGCATGGAACTTCTGTTCCAAATCCTTCCAGGAACAGATTGATTGAGCAGGTAAAGAAGCAAACCATGTAAAGGCCAGGCCTATCAGTGACAAGGGAAAGTATCTGATCCTGAATGCTTCATCAGCTGAAGCTTCCCCAAGCTACATCAAATACCGAGCTATATGCTCCACAGTGCTAGTATCATCATGCCTAGAGAATTTTGTGAAATCTGCAGGAGGTTTCACCCTGTGGTACCATTCTGGGAAAAGAGGTGTATAAACTTGCCTCTGCATCTTAGGTTTCAGGCCGAATTGATTTTGCAAAACTTCGGCCATTTTCTGCACCATAAGATCAACATTAGCTTCTTGATCCCCTGGCCTTCCAATAGGTCCATTTGGCATTCCTGCAGCTGCACCATATCCAGGGTTTCGGAAAGCATCACTGGCGCCGTAGTCCATGATTTCTGAATACCCCTCACCATACATGTTCTTTTGTAGCCTGTTGTTCGCTGGGGCTATCCTATAAGTGGAGTTAGGTGGAACTCCAGAAGAACCGAATGCCAAATCTCCATAAGTAAGTCTGTTGGCCATCACTTGATAAGGGTTCTGCTGCTGGACTGGGTGACCCCCAATACTTTCTAGAGGCGGTTGGATTGGTTGACTTCCCACGCTTTGCGGAGGTGGTTGGATTGGCCTCCCATACTTTGCAAAGGCGGCTGAGCACTCGCATCTCGAGCTGGTTGGCTATTGATAGTAGCACTAGTTTCTCCAACCTCTACAGTAGATGTTTGAGGTGATACTCGACTGAGCGTCCTCTCCATACCTTGGCCAAATACTCCAACCATCATTTGCTTGAACATAGTCAAGAAAGTAGTATGATGTTTGACCATTATGCTTTCCATAGTTTGCCGAAAAGCATTCATTGCCTCCTGTTTCCCCTCAGCAGATGTGGTGTCAGGTTCCCCTGATAGTAGAACCCTTGGCATGTCAGATTTGAGATACGACACACCGCTTCTGTTCTTGCCAAATGACATTAAACACTTTTGTTGAAACTGGTCAATGGCATCCTTCAACTGTATCCGCTGTTCCGGAGACAGGTCATCCATGGTGACATCTACGACATCATGAATATCAGGCATCTTGAATCAGTTAGATTTGTCCCACCGGGCGTGCCAAAAAGTGTGTTGACACAAAATCAGCACCTCGCGCCAAGCATACAGCAAGCCGAACGAAGCTGGCTTAACTCACGTGCCGGATCCGAAAGCGTGCCAGTCAACTTTCCTGAAACTGACAAAGGATGAAAAATAGTTAGATAAGACCTGGAACTTGCCGGGTGGTACCAGACAGTTCCATATTTACGGCTAGAAAGCCAAATAAAATGACATATAGCTACAACAAGATATCTGTCAGCAGTTTAAACATCATTCGGGAGCTTTAAAACATGAAACCAGGATATAGCCGAATGCATGACGTAAGCATGACAAAAAATCGGTCTTTGTTTAGATAGAATTGCTCGCACGTTGTCATGTCCGATTTTCAAGGATAAATAGCAATTAAAATGAATAAGGTGAAAGCATGATTATAAATATGAAATAAAAAGCATGCATAGGTTAAAAGCACTAGTCTACCGTATGTCTAGGCATTTTCAAACCCGTCGAGCGTGACATCAAACAAGTTAATCCACCGCATGATACAACTTGTTTGAAACCATGCCACCAACCACAAATAAATTAATCCACCACATGATACAATCTAAATATGGAAGGCTAAAATCATACATTATTTAAAACAAACTTATGAAAACGTTTCACTCGTGGTAGCATTATTGAATACAGCTGTACAGCCGATCCGGGTTCCATGCAGAAGGAACAAACATTTGAAAAGTGAAAAGCTTGAACCCGCGACACGTGACAATCTAGATTGATCTAAATTCGGCTATTGAGAGCACTTGATCCTTTATAATAAACAAAGACTTGAAAGTACATCACATAGATCTCAAAGAGGTAAAGCCGAAACTAATCAATCTAGATTGGGCAAAAGAGTGTTACATGAATTTAAACATAAAGCAAAATCCAAAACAACACGTGGTAACTTAATGAATCTATTAGATCTTGCCAAATCTAATAGAGCCGATAACTAGCTTCGAGCTAGATCTTATCCTACCGCATGGCTCATGGTCTAACAGGAAACCCTCTTGAACCAAGCTTAAATCCACCTCATGATACTAAGCAAGGTAACAAGACTACTTGCATCACGGTCTAAATCCACCGCATGATACTAGACATGATACAAGGTTGTCGGTACTTACGGAGGTTGACAGATCGATGGTTCCTCTTGAAGAACTCGACGACTCGACTAAAGGACTCGAAGTTTTGGCACAGGGCCAGTTTTGTTGTGTAGACGTTCGATCCATATTACAAGCATTAAGGGTTTATATTTATACCCTTGTCCTAACACGACTCCTGGTCGACTACGAGTACAACATTTAATACCTAAATTAATGCTCCAGCGCCAATGTCCATCTCGTACCCGTCTTCAATTCGTCCCTTCCTTATATTCGGGCCACGTCATCACGCGTTCCCGAAAACTTCCTTTTAAAAGCGCAAACAGTCCTTTTGCCGAATGATGGTGTATTGCCGACCGCAACCATCTTTACTGAATTCTCTGAGGAGGTTTTTCCTGCCGAATGGCAATTTGTTACCAAACTCGACCCACAAGTCAGTCCCTCTCCTGTACCAATTTTTGGTGTTAACATATGCCCCTTCAATTATGGGATAAAAGTGATTTTATTACGAAATTGACCATAAAGGCTGAGGGTTTTATTCGAAAATTGACCATAAAGGCTGTACAATCTTCTCTCTGTTTCCCAACTTCTCGATGAGGGTTTTGAGGTCCGTTTCAAAATGGGTTGTTCTCGTGTTTTTGATTCTCGAGGCGATCTCGTGTGCACGATCATCCACGAGGGTCAGATTTTCAGAGCCGACTTTTCTCAGTGTGTTGGCTCTTCTCGTTGCTTGGTTGTTGGTGTTTCGGTGGAGCTGTGGAAATGACATAGGAGACTAGGTCAGTTGAGTTTTTACTTGTTGTCACGCTTGAGTGGGCTAGGATTAGTCCGAGGATTGCCAAAGTTGAAATACCAAAAGGATTTGGTATGTGCTCCGTATAGGCATGGCAAGATGGTCGCTGCCTCTCATCCGCCTTTGACATCCGTTATGACAGAGAGGCCATGCGAGCTGTTCCATATGGACTTGGTTGGTCCAGCTCATGTGTGCTTGGCAGGTGGGAAATGATATGTCCTTATGATCATGGACGACTATTCTTGCTATGCATGGGTCTTCTTCTTAGCTGACAAGGGGGAGACGTTTGGTTTTGTTCGGGATCTAATCTTGAGGTTGAAGAATGAGGAATGGAGATGCTATTCGAGCTATTCGTAGCGACAATGGTAGCGAATTTAAAAACTCTCATTTCAAAACCTTTTGTCGTGATTTGGGTCTTGAACATCAGTTTTCTTCTCCCTATGTGGCTTGTCAAAATGGTGTGGTTGAGAGGAAAAATCATTCCCTTTGTGAGATGGCTCGGACGATGCTGGATGAGCATAGTGAGGACCATGTGTGGTTCGAGGACCGGTGGATGCTCGCTTCCTTGTGTGATGAGTGATTGACAACGTTGTGTGGACTGATTCTTGTCTAAGTATTGCAGGTGCAGGTTGCGGCTTGACTGGTGTTGGTGCAGTAAAGAACAAGTGCGAAAGGTCGCCGCCGGTGAGGCCTCCAGGTGTGGAGAAGACAAGTAGGCTTCGTTCGAGGGACCTGGTGGCCAGCGGGGTTAAGTGCGGGTCGCATGGTGGCATGAACAACAAGATGAAGTCGTGGACGGTTTCTTGGTTGAGCCTCAAAACCAAGGTCAAGCCGGGACTATGTGGGAGCCGAGTCATGAGTGGCGATTGGCGCAGGCTACACCGAGTTCGCGGGGTTTCCGGTGGTTCACCAGAAAAACACTGGGCTCCTTGGTTGATCCACAAAGCCAATACCGAAGAACCGAATACGGTGCTGCACCAGTGCCAGACCGGTCTGACCGGTGGGTCTGACCGGTCTGACCGGTGTGCGACGACGCAGTTCGGAATCTTCGAAGCAGAGGACACGCGTCGGGATCGCAAGGCTTGCGTCGAGGCTAAGCAGGTTACGGTTGCCGGGCATCCGTCCGATGGAGAAAGCTTGAAGACTTCCAAAACCGCCCTTGAGGGGCTTGTATCCCTAGTTATTAGGAAAGGGTATTTTAGACTTTCGGTTGCCTCCATATAACCCATGATGTGAGAGGATGGCAACTAACCTCCGGAACGCTAGTTCATTTGCTTTCCTTTTTTTCCTTCCTTTTTTCTTAGGATTTCCATAGGACTAGCTTGAGAGCTTCATGGTGAGAACTTGTTGAGAGGGTTGGATGATCGGGCGGCAAGATAGACCTTGTATGAACCTTTGTGGCATGTATAGATGATTCGGCGTGGTTCCTCAAGGTTTGGATGTGTTGTTCCCGGTTGTTCTTGGTGGTGATTTTCGAAGCCTTCTCTTGGTGATTTCTTTGGGTTGTTTTGGGGACCTTGCTCTTGGGTATTTGACGGGGGAAATTTGTGGGAACCCTTCGTGGTTCTTTGGGCTGTGATTCCCCTCCCAAATCCGTGAGTAAAGGGGCTCGATTTTGGGGTTTTCCGAGTTCTAGGGTTAGATGTGTTCTTTGTTGGATTTCTTTGATTCCTCCTTTTTGGACAAGTTTTGGTGGGGTTAAACTTGGCCATGGACTCCTCACGAGGTGTTCCTATTATCTGCAAAGTCTTGTTCAAGTCTGTGGAGCGATTCAGGAGATCGAAGTTTGGATTTGGGAGAATTGACCCGCGGGTGCTGTTCATCCCGAGCTACCCAGGCTACACCGGTCTGACTGGTGCTCTTGACCGGTCTGACCGGTGCAACCCTTGGTGGGTTTTTGCTCGGGTGAACATCTGGGCGTGTTCGCTGTTGTCCTGTGTTGCAGCTGTTTCGAGTTTGGGTCAGTTTGGAGGTCGGTAGGCCTGATTGGTGATTTGGGGGCTTTCAGGTTTAGACCGGTTTGACCGGTGTGTTGCACCGGCCTGAACATTGTGAAGCCAGTTAGTGGAAGTTGTCAACTCTCACCAGCAGGGACCGGTCTGACCGGTGGTGCTCACCGATCTGACCGGTGTTGGTCAGTGGACTCGAGGTTTGGTGTTCCGCTGCCTTCTCGGGTCGGAAGGTTGTGTGTTGGTTCCTAGGTCCAGTGGCACTCCAGTGGCTACGTGGCTTGGCCATTTTGGGTAGTGAGTCAGAGACGTGTGTTGGAAGCCGTGTTCATCTTGTTGGAGTTTCCATCTCCTTCGAGAAGAATTTTTATCGGCTCCCATTCACTCCCCCCTGTCTGGTTCGCCGTATCGGTCTTTCAAGTGGTATTAGAGCCGGTTCGGGTCTTTATTGACTCTAACCAGTCTATGATCCAAGGATGGCGTACCAGGAATGGGGTTCGGGTCCTCCACACTTCGATGTCAAGAACTACCAGATGTGGAGCAAGAAGATGACGGCGTTCCTCTATGGGAAAGGTCAGATCCTTTGGGATATCACGGTGGACACAGGCTATGTCCAGCCGATGAACTTCCTCACTCCAGGATCGAGGGACATGTTCGATGCCAACAATAAGGCGGTTGACTACTTGTTTCGTGCTCTGTGTCAGCCTGAGTTTGATCGGGTGCACACCGAGCACTTGGCTTGTAGAATTTGGACGATGCTGAAGGAGGCTCATGTTGGGAATGCCCAGGTTCAGGCACGGATGTATGTGACCTACCGGAGAGAGTACGAGAACTTCACTCATCTCCTTGGTGAGTCCATCGATGCCTTGTTTCAGAGGTTCAAGGTGGTTGTGAACAACATGAGGGCCAATGTGGAAGTGCTCCAGTACGATGATCATGATAGAGCCGTCAGGCTCTTACACTCTTTGGATCGTACAATATGGGGCGGAAAGTTCGAGGCCATTGTGGAGTCAGAGAAGTATGACACTCTAACGGTGAACGAGCTGTTCTCGAAGCTCAAGTCAGCTGAGGTGGATAGGGGCATGACTGCCAAGCTCGAGGGTCCGACTGACTCCCATAGTCTTGCCCTCGTTGGTGGTTCGAAAGGAAAGGCTAACACTAACCCATCCACCAGGATGTTCTCTTTGTCCTCCTTGATGTCTATGCCAGATGAGGAGTTCGACGTGCTTGGAGAGGACGAGCTAGCGCTCCTGACGAGGCGGTTCGAGAGGCTGCACGAGAACCGGGTGAACATGAGGAGGAACACGAGGACATGCTTCCAGTGCGGCAAGCAGGGACACTTCGTTGCCGATTTCCCGGAGAAGGTCGAGAACAAGGATGGCTACAAGCACAAGTCGAGGATGGATGGCAAGTACCGGTCGAGGCGTGACCACAAGAGCAAGTACAAGAACAAGCACAAGGATGTGCGACGATCGAGGAAGAAGAAGAGCCGAGGCAAGGCCCGAGCGATGGTTGGAGCGAGCGACGTCGACTCTAGTTCCGCATACTCCACCTCGAGCTCGAGAAGCAGTGAAGACGAAGGTGATCGTCGCAAGGGCAGGAAGTCATCCTAGAACCTGAGCGGGTTGAGCTGCTTCGCGAGAGACGGCTTCTGCACCATGGCACTGAGCTCTGGCAGCAAGAAGAGCACACAAAGCGACTCAGACTCCGATTCCGATGACGAGGTGCGTGATGAACTTTTGATCTTGCGTCAGGAGAATGAGAGGCTTGGCTCTTTGCTTGATAACCGTGATGAAATGCTTAGAGAGGCAAAGAAAATGATAAAAGAGTTTAGGGCTTCACTCGAGGATGCGAGGACTAGAGTGGCTGAGCTAGAAACACAGGTTCTTGATAGCAAGCTTGAGATTGGTTCTTTTAAGGCTAGCCCTGTTGTTTCGGATGAGGTTGATTGTGCTGATTGCTCTATTTTCCTTGCTGATCTTGCTTTGTTCAAGAAAAAGCATGCCTCCAAGTGTGAGGAACTAGATGTGCTTAGGGTTGAAGTGGCTGAGCTTAAATCTAGACCTGCTTTGCTAGGTGCTTGCACTTCTTGCCCTGTTTTGCATGCTAAGATTGATGATATGCATGCTTACACTGCTTCCCCTGAGGCTAAGCTGAAAGAACCAATTCCTACATCTTGCTCTTACTGTGAAATGCATGCTTTGAAAAATTTGGAACTTGCACATTATGTTGATCGTTTGCAGGATGAGAATGATGGGCTGAGAAAGTTGATGGGTTGGTTGTCTGGTCATGAGCCTCGGTTCAGGATGATGGTCGAGGCATTTAAGAGGCAGGATGGTGAGGGACTTGGGGCAAACAAGGTTGGTGAGGGGAGTGGAGAGAATATCCCAGAGCTACCAAAAACCCACCACAAAAATGATTTCCCTCCAAAACCTAACCATCTCAGGAACCGACTAGACACAACCCCAGTTCCACCCGTGTTTCCTACACCAACAAATGATCTCCAAAAGCCTATCAAGTTTGTGAGCACTTCCGGGAAGGTGTTCTTTGGGAAGGAAAATGAGAAGGCTAGTGAGGAGAAACCGGTGGAGAAGTTGAGTGGAGAGAAACCAAGTGAGTAGCCACAGCCCAAGCCTAAACCTAAGCTTGTGAGGTTCCATTGTGGCTATTGTGGGAGAGATGGCCATAAGGACGAGTTTTGCTTCAAGAGGAAGCGAGAGGAGAGAATGGCAAAGGAGTGGGCTAACAAGGACAAGTACCACCCTTCCGATGGTGTACTTGAGCCTCGTGTGCAAATACCCAGGGCCAAGGCGAGTGTGAGGACAGTTCGGGCTTGGGGAGAGCGGAAGGCTGTTGGAGGTGCTGCTGCCCAGGCTACACCAGTCAGACCGGTGTGGGGCATCGGTCAGACCGGTGCAGGCCTGGACAGGCAGCTGTTTGGGTTTCGTGCTCGTACGGGTGCGAGGGTAGTTTCTGGAGGTCGTGGTTCTGGTGGTTGGGCTGGAGAGTTTGCAGGAGGTCAGGTTGCTAGGCATTCCCCCCTCGAGTTCACTACGGTGATGGGAGGAGTCGTAGCTTTGAGAAGGATAGGAGGGACGGTCCACGGGCTTTCTTTTGTTGTTTTGGTCCTCCTCCAGGCAGAGAGGGGTGGTTCCCCCAGTTGTTGGATGAGGGTTTTGAGGTGTTGTTTCAGCCTGGTGGTTCTCGGATTTTGGACTCTCGAGGGGACCTTGTCTGTATGGTCATTCCCGAGCGTCAGGTGTTTCGTGCTGATTTTTCTCAGTCTTCGGGTGTGGAGCGTTGTTTCTTCGCCGGTTCTTCGAGTCTGTTGTGGAAGTGGCATAGGAAGTTGGGTCACTTGAGCTTTGGCCTTTTGTCTCACTTGAGTAAACTCAATTTGGTCCGAGGATTGCCACGGTTGAGGCTTGAGAAAGAGTTGGTTTGTGCGCCGTGTAGGCATGCCAAGATGGTAGCCTCCTCCTACCCGCCTCTCACCGATGTGATGACTGAGCATCCATGCGAGCTGCTCCATATGGACCTTGTTGGCCCAGCTCGTGTGCGATCTGCGGGTGGGAAGTTGTATGTCCTTGTTGTGGTGGACGACTACTCTCGGTGTGCATGGGTGTTCTTTCTCGAGGATAAGGGGGAGACGTTTGGTTTTGTTCGAGATCTAGTCTTGAGGTTGAGGAATGAGAGGCACGGAGATGCCATACAAGCAATCCGCAGTGACAATGGCTCGGAATTCAGAAACTCTCGTTTTGAAACCTTTTGCCATGACTTGGGTCTTGAGCACCAGTTTTCGAGTCTGTATACGCCTCCCCAGAATGGTGTTGTGGAAAGGAAGAACTGGACCTTGTGCGAGATGGCTCGGACGATGCTTGATGAGCATAGGACTCCGAGGAGGTATTGGGCTGAGGCGGTGAACACCGCGTGCTATGTGTCGAACAGGATCTACCTCAGAGTGCATAAGAAGAAAACATGCTACGAGTTGATGCACAGTCGCACAACCAAGGTGAGTCACATCCATGCCTTTGGTTGCAAGTGCTTTATTCTGAAGAAAGGGAAGAAGCTGGATACGTTTGAGGCTAGGTCTGTCGATGGTATTTTCTTTGGTTATGCATCTCATTCTAGAGCATATCGTGTGCTCAATCTTGAAACTAACCAAATCATGGAGACTTGCGAGGTAACCTTCGACGAGATACAGCCACGTAGTCAGCTTGTCTTTGAGTGTGCAGGTGATGATGAGCTTGGCGAGGAGCTCTTTCAGGAGGAGGAGCATGAACATGGAGACGATGAAGATGGCGGTGTGGTGCCCCGGCAGAACATGTACCCACTACTTTGACTACGGTGGTGGACGGACCCTCTCCTACACCTACGACGACAAATCAAGATAGAGGAGAAGCTGTTGTTGAGGGTAGGTAGCATCAAGGTGAGAACCTCCCCGGCGAGTACAAGTGAATCACCCAGCTTCAAGGATCATCGGCGACATGAATGAACGCACTACACGGTCGAGGGTTCGGAACAATTCTCATTTCACTCATGCTGCATTTGTTGCTACTTTTGAGCCCAAAGACATTAGAAACGCACTATCTGATCACAATTGGGTTAATTCGATGCATGAGGAGTTGGAGAACTTTGAGAGGAATCAGGTTTGGGAGTTGGTTGACCCTCCCCCAGGGTGTAAGCCGATTGGTACAAAGTGGGTGTGGAAAAACAAAGAAGGAGAGAAAGGTGAGGTTGTGAGAAACAAATCGAGGCTTGTTGCTCAGGGGTTCAGTCAGAAGGAGGGGATCGACTACGAGGAGAGTTTTGCTCCCGTATCCCGTTTGGAGGCGATAAGGATTCTTCTAGCCTTTTCTGTGGCTAAAGGGTTCAAGTTGCACCAAATGGATGTGAAGAGTGATTTCCTGAATGGTGTGTTGGAGGAAGAAGTGTATGTGAGGCAACCTCTGGGGTTCGAGAGTGAGAAGTACCCCCACCGGGTGTACAAGTTGAGGAAGGCGCTGTAGGGCTGAAGCAAGCGCCTAGAGCTTGGTATGGCAGGTTGAGGGGGTTCTTGTTTGAGAGAGGTTTTGAGATGAGGAAGGTCGATCAAACCTTGTTTCTACTGAGGCAGGGCAGAGATATCCTAATTGTGCAGGTGTACGTGGATGATATTGTCTTTGGTGGCTCGTCTAACTCTCTTGTTGCAAGGTTTGCAGAGGATATGAGCAGGGAATTTGAGATGAGCATGATGGGCGAGTTGCAGTTCTTCCTCCGGCTACAAATCAAGCAATCAAAGGAAGGAACATTTGTGCACCAAGCTAAGTACACCAAGGACATTGTGCGGAAGTTCAAGATGGAGGATTCCAAGGCTATGACGACGCCGATGAGTATGACTATGGCTCTTGATGCGGACGAGGAAGGTGAACACGTGGACCAGAAGGAGTACCGGAGCATGATCGGGTCACTCCTGTACTTGACGGCGACGAGGCCGGACATCCAGTTCTCAGTATGTCTGTGCGCTCGTTTTCAAGCATCTCCGTGGACTTCGCATCGGCAAGTGGTGAAGCGAATTTTCAGGTACTTGTGTCACACTCCTGACTTCGGCCTTTGGTACTCCGCGTTCTCTTCTTTGGCGTTTCATGGTTTTTCAGACGCGGATTTTTCCGGGTGTCGATTGGATAGAAAGTCCACTTCCGGGACTTGCCAGTCTTTGGGTTCTTTTTTGGTATCTTGGTGTACCTGCAAACAGTCGAGTGTTGCTCAATCCACTATCGAGGCCGAGTACGTTGCCGCTGCTAGTTATTGCTCTCAGCTCATTTGGATTTCATACACCATGAGTGACTTTGGTGAGGAGTATACCCATGTTCCACTTCAATGTGATAGCACTAGTGTCATAAGCGTTGCAAAAAACCCAGTGCCCCATTCCAAAACCAAGCACATAGAAGTGAGGTATCATTTTCTGAGAGACAACGTAGAGAAAGGAAAGATAGCTTTGATCCATGTACCCACAAATGACCAACTAGCCGATATTTTCACCAAACCCCTAGATCAAGCAACTTTCACTCGTTTGCGGGGGAACTTGGTGTGTGTTTGATTTCTTGAGTTGGGTGTGTGGGAGCTCCTTTGTAGCATATGTATAGCTTTCCTTTGTGCATTTCTTGCATTTGGCATGTCATATGTAACATGATGTATAGGCATCCTTGTATCTTAGATTGCATTCATTTTGTATCATATGCATTGGATAGGAAAAGCTTCTCCTATATACATTGTTCACCATGGAATGCTATATATGTCTTTGTGAGCTTGTTTGGTATGCTATGGTTAGTCCGGCTTAGCTCTTGATGATCTTGATTGATAATCCATGGTTGATGCCTATGTCTTTGAAAAATGTCACATATATGTTGTCTCATGTGTAAATGCCTTTACATGATCTTGACATGTTTTAGTGGCTTTGCTATGCTTAATTTGTGGTTGGATAGCTAGTTTATTCATCATATGGGGCCAAAGGCTCATTTGCCATCATGAATGTTTAGCCCTCTTGCTTCATCTTGTGGAGGGGCATAAGTTCATTTTTGTTGCAAAGACATTTCATGTACCATATATGAATCTTAAAATGAAATGTAAAATGCTTGGAAAATGTGCTCCCATGTCATATGTGCTGAATTTAATTTGCTTTGGGTGCTAAACGGTTGCATGATGCCTACCAATGAGAAGTCTCATATATAGAAGTAGGCACATGGCTCGGTGGCTTTGACATGACATGAGGTGCTTGTGGGTGTTTGTGATGGTCTTATGATTAGAAAGGCTGTCCTAGCATGAAGTTTGTGTGCCTTTGCCATTTTGATATGTTTTGATCATGTTTAGGACTTCGCTCATGAGAGGCAAGTTTTTCGTAAAATTTCCCAAATACATCTTAGCTTCGTCCAATGGTTGTGAAACTTGATAATCATGTAGTTGAGGTCGATACGAAGCTATAGAGTATCTAACTTGCTCATTTGGACATGTGTAGCATCCTTTGTTGAATTTTGTCTATTTGAGAAGCTCTAGGTTGAAAGTTTTGCATTTTTGGCTTGATTCATGCATTGTCAACAAGGGGGAGAAGTTTGAGCTTGAAATGGCTTGCTGGATGCATTAAGAAGGTTTTCAGGTGGTTTCGAGCCATTTCTGGGCTCTGTTGTGCACCGGTCTGACTGGTCGCGGTCATCAGTCTAACCGGTCAGAGTGCTGGTCCTGTGCACATGTTGGGCACCGGTCTGACCGGTGGTGGTGACCGGTCTGACCGGTGTGAGCTGAAGTTGTTGCAGCTGCCCTGTTTCCAAGTGGTTTGCATGCATTCGTCCAGGGGGAGTTGCATTGGTTCAGGGGGAGCTTGCATGTGTGCAGGGGAAGCTCTTTGTGGCTTTTCGAGTGTGGCTTTTCGAGTCTTCGTTTCGGTGGTTTGCGCTCTTTGCTTGAGCTTTGTTTTGTCTCGAATGTGTCGAGCCGTTGCCCTTGCCTAAGGGGTCCGAGACTTGTCTTCTTCAAATGATCTTGCTCTTTGCCTTTGTGTGGCTTTCGATCGCTTGTTGGAGTTTCTTTTTGTCCGTTTCTTTTTTTTCTTTTCTCTCTTGTTACTTTTGTGTGGGTGTTGTCAATGCACTCATCAAGGGGGAGATTGAGGACCATGTGTGGTTCGAGGACCGGTGGATGGTCGCTTCCTTGTGTGATGAGTGATTGACAACGTTGTGTGGACTGATTATTGGCTAAGTATTGCAGGTGCAGGTTGCGGCTTGACTGGTGTTGGTGCAGGTGAAGAACAAGCGCGAAAGGTCGTTGCCGGTGAGGCCTCCAAGTGTGGAGAAGACAAGTAGGCTTCGTTCGAGGGACCCGGTGGCCAGCGGGGTTAAGTGCGGGCCGCATGGTGGCATGAACAGCAAGATGAAGTCGTGGACGGTTTCTTGGTTGAGCCTCAAAACCAAGGTCGAGCCGGGACTACGTGGGAGCCGAGTCATGAGTGGCGATTGGCGGAGGCTACACCGAGTTCGCGGGGTTTCCGGTGGTTCACCAGAAAACCACTGGGTTCCTTGGTTGATCCACAAAGCCAAGACCGAAGAACCGAAGACGGTGCTGTAGCAAGCAAGGCGGCCCGACGGTCGGGTGGGTACCGGTCTGACCTGTGAGGAGCATCGGTCTGACCGGTGTGCGACGACGCAGTCCGGAATCTTCGAAGCATAGGACACGCGTCGGGATCGCAAGACTTGCATCGAGGCTAAGCAGGTTGCGGTTGTCGGGCATCCGTCCGATGGAGAAAGCTTGAAGACTTCCAAAACCGCCCTTGAGGGGCTTGTATCCCTATTTATTAGGAAAGGGTATTTTGGACTTTCGGTTGCCTCCATATAACCCATGAGGTGAGAGGATGGCAGCTAACCTCGGGAACGCTAGTTCATTTGCTTTCCTTTTTTCCCTTCCTTTTTTAGGATTTCCATAGGACTAGCTTCAGAGCTTCATGGTGAGATCTTGTTGAGAGGGTTGGATGATCGGGTGGCAAGTTAGACCTTGTATGAACCTTTGTGGCATGTATAGATGATTCGGCGTGGTTCCTCAAGGTTTGGATGTGTTGTTCCCGGTTGTTCTTGGTGGTGATTTTCGGAACCCTCTCTTGGTGATTTCTTTGGGTTGTTTTCGGGACCGCGGACTGTCCGCACCCTTGCCGCGGACTGTCCGGCCTGAGCCGCGGACCGTCCGTTAAAGCGAACGGAACCACCAGAACTGACCCGAGAAAAAACGGACCGTCCGCGAAAACCGGGCGGACCGTCCGCGCGGGCCACGGACCGTCCGCTACTGAAGCTCGGACCTTCCGCAAACCGGCTTCAACGAAAACCTAAAACAAAACCGGATCAAAACGAAACGAAACAAGAACACGAAGATCGCCTGACGAACTGGCTCCTCACGGACTGTCCGCCGGCCCCTCGCGGACCGTCCGCGCCACACGGACAGAACTGAAAACACCCCGACCTCGAAGGTCAACTCCCCCAAATCATCATCGGATTTCCCAAACGGTAGAAGCTGTAGAGACAATGGTTTGGGGACTTGAAAAGCGTCACACAAGGATGCTATAGCCCAAAAATCTTGCCTCCTAACTCCCTTAATCACCGGGAATCGCGAATCCTTTGAGCACCACCAAAAGCTAGAGCTCCGACCGAAAATCCTTGAATCGAAGTGGTTTCCCGGCGTTTGAGGGCACAAGATCAATAACAAAGGTGCACAAGGCATCCATACATTTTTCCCTCAAAGAAATCCGGGGAGAAACCCACTCAAATCCGCGGAACCACACCAAGAACAAGAGCACCAAAAACAAGCACGCAAAAGACCACGAAAATCACAACGCCAAATCTTCTATACAAACCAGGAAAGCTTCACAAGGTCTAGCATGCCGCCCTAGCATCCATCCCTCTCAACAAATTAACATGAAGCTCTCATGCTAGCCTAGAAAAATGAAGAAGAAAATAGCTACGAAAATGAGAAATGGGAAAGGGGAAATTGAACCCTAAGTTGCGGAGAGAGAGTGCCATCCACACACACTCATGGCTTATATATCGTGTCCCGCCGGTGTGGGAAATGACTCGACTACCCCTAACTCAACTACTGGCGATACAACCCACGCAGGGGCATTTATGTAATGTTTGTGGGTCTTGCCATCGGACGGCCACGCCTTTGCCACACCCCACGTCCTCCCGACGCAAGCCATGCGATCCCGCCGCGTGTCCTCCGCTTTGAAGCTTACCGACACGCCCAGATCCTGTCTCCGTCGTGTTGGGTCTTCGGACTTGGTTTTGAGGCCCAAACCAAGAAACCGTCCTCCGATGGTTTTGTGGGCAAACCACCAAACCCCGCGTGCTCGGCCCAGCCTCCCGGCACCGTGCACCGGCTCGATCGTCCATGACTTCGTCTTGCTCGTCTCGCCACCATGTGGCTCGCACCTAGTCCCGCCGTCCACCGGGTCCCTCGAACCGAGCCTACTTGTCTCTCCATCTCCCGGAGGCCACTCAAGGCTGAAGACCTTTCGCGCCCGTTCTTCACCTGCAACAACACAGACTAGGCCACAGCCTACACCTGCGCACTGAGCCAAGAGTCAGTCCAACACCCGTTGTCAATCACTCATCACTGAGGAGCGGTCATCCATCGACCACTGGGACGCTCCTGGTCCTCAATCTCCCCCTTGATGAGTACATTGACAACACACAACGCGAAATGAAATTCAGAGAAAGAAAGTAAGAAGAAAGAAAAACAAAGAAGCTCAACTCATGACCAAAACGAAAGAAAGGCAAAGAAAGGTCACAAGCCAAGCAAAGCACAAACTCCACACTGAAAACAGCAAGAAAGTTCCCCCTGAACAAATGCAAGCTCCCCCTGAACATGTGGATGCATTTTTCTGAATTTTAGCTCACCTCTTGTGAATTTGCATTAAGCTCACCTCTTCTCCCCCTTGTTGACAATGTATGAATCAAGGTGAAAATGCAGAAATGGAAAACAAAGCATATAAACATCTACATGAGCTTCTCAAATAGGCCAAACCTAGTGTCAAAGGCTAGAAATGAGACAAAGATCACACATATGAATCATATCATAGTCAAAGCATTGCCACAAGTAATATATGAAAATACAAGCATGTGACGAAGCAAAATTTTCAGATTTAAGCAGTTTTACCAAAAGAAGGCTCGCTTCACATGTAAAATCCTATCCATGTCACACTTGAGCCACAAACATGCATACCATTCAGAGATCATACAAGAATATCAAATTCTCAACAAAAGATCATTGCAAACACCCATAAAGCAAAGCATGTCATGTCAAAGCTCATGAGCCATGTGTCCACTTCGGGGAGACTTCTCCACTGGTGAACATCATGCAACATGTTTTGCACCCATATGTGAAAGATAAGACATTTTAAGCATAGACATGATGGATGGAGCATTTTTCAAGCATACACACTGCTTTCAAGATTTATTCATTTCATGGTACATGAAGTGCCTTTGCGGCAAAAAGAAGCTTATGCTCCTCCATGAATGCAACATAGGCTAAACATTCACAATTATATCGACCTTTGGCCCAATTGCAAGGAAAAGACATCCAAGCACAACGTAAGCATGAAAAGCACATTTAGACCAAAACGTGACATGAATACACTACTACACATGAGTGGAGCACAATTCACCAAAAATTAGTCAAAATTAGCATTTATTTCAAAAAGGGCTATCTCACCACACATATATCTCAAATATTCCAAGAGCATAGCCTCACATCACCATTTCTCCACACATATGACCAATATCTCACAAATAGCCAAAGAGACTCAAATAAGGCATATGAAAGAAGCTCATCATCCTAAAATGCAATATGATACAAATGCAACATGATATATGACAAGATGGCTATCCTACCATGGTTTGTACATCAAACAAAACATGTATATACATCAAAGTAAAACATGGTATGACACATATGGTACAAGAAGAAACCCCCAAGAAAAAATTAGAAAGGGCAACAAACCCCAAGTCCCCCCCCCGCAAGCGCACAAATGTAGCTTGGTCGAGAGGCTTTGTAAAGATGTTGGCTAACTGATCTTGGGTACGGACATGACTCAACACAATGGTTCCTTTTTCCACATTGTCCCTCAAGAAATGATACCTCACTTCTATGTGTTTGGTTCTGGAGTGAAGCACTGGGTTTTTAGCTACGCTTATGGCACTGGTGCTATCACAAAGAAGTGGGATCTGGGTGCACTCCTCACCAAAGTCTCTCAAAGTGTATGAAATCCACAACAGCTAGGAACAACAACTCGCGGTTGCAACATACTCTGCCTCCGTGGTAGAATAAGCTACACTAGACTGCTTGCGGGAAGACCATGAAACCAACGAGGACCCAAGAAACTAACAAGAACCAGAAGTAGACTTCCTCTCGACTCGGCAACTAGCAAAATCCGCATCAGAAAAACCATGAAGAGAAAGAGTCGAGGAGGAAAAATACCAAAGGCCAAGACCAGGGGCAGACTGTAGGTACCTGAAAATGTTGTTGACGGCATGTCGATGTGATGTCCTCGGCGAAGCCTGAAAACGAGCGCACAGACACACACTGAACTGTATGCCTGGCCTCGTCGCCGTCAAGTAGAGGAGGGAGCCGATCATTCTCCTGTACTCCCGCTGGTCCACTGGTTCTCCGTCCTTGTCCGCATCCAAAGTAGTCGTACTCCCCATGGGTGTCGACATAGGCTTCACATCTTGCATCTGGAACTTCCTCAGCAGGTCTTTCATGTACTTGGTCTGATGTACAAATGTCCCATCCTTCACTTGCTTGATCTGCAACCCGAGAAAGTACTGCAACTCGCCCATCATGCTCATCTCGAATTCCCTGCTCATCTGATCTGCAAACTTGGCAATAAGGTTATGTGACGAGCCACCAAAGACAGTATCATCCACGTATATCTACACAATCAACAAGTCATTTCCATGCTTGAGGAGAAACAAGGTCCTATCCACGGTACCCATCACAAACCCTCTGCTCAACAGAAAACCTCTCAATCTCCCATACCAAGCACAGGGTGCCTGTTTCAACCCATACAGAGCCCTTTTCAACCTGTACATCCTGTGTGGGTACAACTCACTCTCGAACCCAGGTGGCTGCTTCACATACACCTCCTCATCTATGACCCCATTCAGAAAGGCACTCTTCACATCCATCTGAAACAACTTGGACCCTTTAGCCACGTCAAAGGCTAGAAGGATCCAAATTGCCTCAAGACGGGCCACAGGAGCAAAGGTCTCCTCATAGTCGATGCCCTCCTTCTGACTAAACCCCTGAGCAACAAGTCTGGACTTGTTCCTCACAACCATCCCATTCTCACCCTCTTTGTTCTTCCAAACCCACTTGGTTCCTATAGGATGGTAATTTGGAGGTGGTTCAACTAACTCCCACACCTGGTTCCTCTCAAAGTTTTCCAACTCCTCATGCATAGAATTGACCCAGTTTGCATCAAATAAAGCGTGTCCAATGTCCTTGGACTAAAAGGTGGCAACAAAAGCAGCATGAGCAAAATGAGAGGAATTCCTGGACCTTGACCGTGTAGTACTTTCGTCGATGTCCCCAATGATCTTCGACAGGGGATGCACTTCTTGAATCCGCCGGGGAGCCTCACGCCTCGAGACTACCTCCCCTCACCTTCAGCTTCTATCGCCTGGTCCTCTTGTCGCACCGTCGTTGTCCATGAAGTAGACGGTCCACGCTCCGTAGTGGTCGTAGGGGAAGTAGTGGGTACACACTCAGCTTCAGGCGCATGGTTCTCCACATCATCATCTCTAGCTTCATCCTTCTCCTCTTCAAAGAGATCCTAGGCCATCTCCTCATCACCTGCACATTCAAAGCCAAGAGAGGTACATGGCATTGTCTCGTCGAAGGTTACCTCGCAAGTCTCCATGATTTTGTTAGTCTCAAGGTTAAGCACCCTATAGGCTCTAGAGTGGTTAGCATATCCAAAGAAAATACCATCACTAGACCTAGCCTCAAACTTGTCGAGTTTTCCCTTCTTAAGAATAAAGCAGTTGCAGCCAAAGACTCGGAAATGACTCACCTTGGGTGCCCGACCATGCATCAGCTCATAACAGGTATTCTTCTTGAAAGCTCGCAATAAAATCCTGTTGGAGACATGACAAGTCGTATTGACCGCCTCAGCCCAATACCTCCTAGGAGTCCTGTGCTCATCGAGCATCGTCCTAGCCATCTCGCTAAGAGTCTGATTTTTCCTTTCCATAACTCCATTTTGAGGGGGCACATAAGGGGTCGAATACTGATGTTCAAGACCTAGATCACGACAGAAGGCATCAAAACGAGAGTTCTTGAACTTCGAGCCATTATCACTGCGGATAGCTCGAATAGCATTCCCATGCCTCTCGTTTTTCAACCTCACGATCAGATCTCGAACAAAACCAAATGTCTCACTCTTGTCCTCCAAGAAAAACACCCAGGCATAGCGAGAGTAATCGTCCACCACAACAAGGACATACCACTTCCCACCCACCGAGCGAACTCGAGCTGGCCCAACAAGGTCCATGTGCAACAACTCTGTCGGACGCTCGGTCATGACATCGGTCAGGGGTGGATGGGGAGTGGCTACCATCTTGCCATGCCTACACAGAGCACAAACCAAATCCTTCTCAAGCTTCAACCTCGGCAATCCTCGGACAAGGTCAAGACCACTCAAGCGGGAAACCAAATCAAAGCTCAAGTGTCCCGACCGCCTATGCCATTTCCACAAATCAGAAGAAGGACCGGCCATCAAACAGCGAGCAGGACCCCAAGAACGAGAGAAATCAGCCCTGAAAATCTGACCCTCGGGGATGATCATACAGACAAGATCACCTCGAGAATCTAGCAGACGAGACTCACCAAACTTGAAACACACCTCAAAACCCTCATCAAGCAACTGAGAAACCGAAAGCAAATTGAAACCCAAAGACTTCACAAGAGCAACTCTCTTGAGCGTTACCTTCTCACTCACATGCACAACACCCTCAGAAATCACCCTTCCTCGTCCATTGTCCCCAAATGTGATGTACATCTTTTCCTTCACTGGGGTGAGGCTGGAAAACCACTTCTTGTCTCCGGTCATGTGTCGGGAGCATCCGGAGTCGATCAACCAAATGTTCTCCAAGCCTCCTGCCTGTAGTCAGAAACAAGAACGATAATAAGCTAGCGACTCGACACTGGGATTAGCACAAAGAAAGTTGAACCAGTGTCGAGCCATCTGCTCAAAAGAGGGGTTAGCAAACATCATTCCCTTGCCACCAAACTTCCCATGTCCCAAGGAAGAAGTACGAGCACCACGAGGGGAAAAACGTGGTCCGTAGTTCATCTGGAACCCAAAGCTGCGATCATCTCCCCTAAACCCGTATTGAGGACGAGTAGGAGGACGTCCAGCAAAACCACCATGAGCCCGACCAAACCTCTCACCAGCACGCACACCATCATCTGTCCTATCAAACCTGTCACCACCACCTCTCTGTGGGAGCCTACCACCCTGAGCTCCAACTCTACCAACACTCCTCACACTTCCCACACCCCGTGGAAGTGGCACTCTAGGCTCAGGAATACCATGAGACTGGCAATACCTGTCCTGGTTTGCTTGCTCCCTAGCAAGCCTCTCATCCCTCTTCCTCTTGTTGCAAAACTCCGCCAGGTGTCTCTCCTTGCCACAATACTCACATCTGAAGGGGATGGGTTTTGGTTTTGGCTCTGGCTTCTCTCTAGGTTTCTCACCCTTCTCACTCACAAACTTCACGGGTTTCTGGAAGTCATTTGTTTTGGGTGGAAATTTGGGTGGATCTTGAGTTGTGTCAAGCTTGTTGCAAAGGTGGTTGGGCTTTGGTGTGAAAGTGTTCTTGGGTGCTTTTGGAAGTGGGACTTGGATGTCTCCGATCACCTCAAACTCGAGGTTAGACTCAACACACTTCTCATACACACTCTCCCCACTGTTCTCTACCACTTTGTCACCCAACTTCTCAAAACCCAAACGACGACCATCAGCTCTCTTGAACTCCTCAATCATGATTTTCAATTGAGGTTCCTGCCCAGACAACCAACCCAACACCTTCCTCAAATAATCATTCTCCTCATAGATGACATCCAAACAGGAAGTAAGTTCAAGATTGTGCAAAGTGACTTCATCACAGCTAGTGCATGCATTGACAACAAGAGATTTCAAAGAAGCTTCCAAAGTGCTAATAGTAGAACGAGCATCAACAAGCTTAGCATGCATAGTAGGACATGATTTACAAGCACGAAGCAAAGTGGGCCTAGCCTGAAGCTCATCATACTCAGTCCTAAGAGCATCTAGTTTAGCCAAAGTGGAAGCATTCTTCTCATTAAGCAACTTGATCTCATTCAACCATGCATCACATTCATGACATTCAACATCATAAGAAGTAGTAGGAGCAAGTTTCAAAGAGTCATTCTCAAGTTTCAATTCAAGAAATTATACTCTAACTCTCCTACTTTCTCACTAGCATTCTCAAGTTGAGCCCTAAGATCTTTCCTCATCTTCTTAGCATCTCTCAACACACTATCACAGTTGTCAATCAAGCCATTCAACCAAGTGATCTCAGCAAGCAAAGAGTCGGGGTCACGATTTACCTCATCCTCCGAGTCGGAGTCGCTGTCTTCCTTCTTGCTCTTCTTGCTGCTCGAGCTATGGGCCATGCCACAAAAGCCTTCAAGCGCCACACAACTTAATCCACTGAGGTTCCGGATTGCACTCTTCTTCCCCTTGCGCCTCCCGGCGTCTTCATCTTCACTGCTTGAGCTTGACTGCGCGTCGCTTGAGCTTGAGTCGACGTTGCTTGCACCGGCCACCATGGCTCTTGCCTTGTCCTTCTTGTAACCACCCTTGCTCGGTCGCCGCTTCTCCTTGTCCTTGCTCTTGGACTTGCTGAAGTGCTTGCCCTTGGAGGAGTACTTGTCTTCACGCCTCGGGTGCGTCTTGTACTCGTTCATCTTGTACTTGTTCTCCTCCGCTTTCGGGCACTCAGCGATGAAGTGTCCACGATTGCCACACTTGTAGCATGTCCCCGAGCTCCGCCGTGCATTCCTCCGTCTCTCATGTAGTCGATCAAACCTCCTTGAGAGGAAGGCCAGCTCCTCGCCCAGCACATCAAACTCCTCATCTGGAATAGACATAAGAGAAGACAAGGAAAACTGTCGACATGAAGGGTTAGCTTTGCCCTTTGATCCGCCCACAAGAGCAAGACTACGGTCAGTCGAGCCCTCATGCTTGGATTGCAGCTTCCTGTCAACCTCAGCCGACTTGAGCTTTGAAAAGAGGTCATCCAACTCAATAGTCAAATACTGCCCAGACTCCTTGATGGCCTCAACCTTACCACCCCAAACATTTGGGTCCAAGATATGCAAGAGCTTCAGAGCTTGATCATGCTCGATGTAGGGAAAATCCTCAACATTAGCCTTCATGTTGTTCACGATGGCGGTGAACCTCTGGAACATCGCATCAATGTCCTCACCAGGAAGTTGAGTAAAGTTCTCATATTGCATCCGGTAAGAAACAAAGAGGAGAGCGTTCACATGGTTATCACCACCGTGAGCAATCAACAACTTCTCCCAAATTTGCCAAGCAAGATTCAAATGGCGAACACACTCAAACTCTGGATCACACAAGCTTCGGACCAAGTGATCAACGGCTTTTGCATTAGCCACATACTTGGCCTTAGCACCGGCATCGGTCACCATAAGAGTATGGATGTTGGCCGGAATAGCATAGGTCTTGTCAAGCACAATGAAATCCAACTATTTGCCATGAAGAAAGATCATCATACGAGCCGTCCACTTGTGGTAACCCTTCCCATCGAAGTGCGGCGGACCGCCCCGCTCAACGTACGCCATCTTAGGATTCAAGACTTGTCAAAGTCGCAAAGAATCCGGCACCAATGCTCTGATACCAATTGAAGGATCAGATGGCGACTAGAGAGGGGGGAGTGAATAGGAGCCGGTAAAAATTCTTCTCAAAGAACCCGGCCTATACCCTAGTCAAATCCTGGTCACACACAAGTGATGGATCCAATCACACACCAATCGTCAAGACAACGAGGTTATGGATCCACCTCTATTCTTAGGAAAGATTCCTTGAAGCACACGCAGAAGCACGAGAAAGGAAAGGAGGAATCGAACCAAGAAGCAAAGCTGCCAGCCTCTGGCGGACCGTCCGGCCAGGCAGGGCGGACTGTCCGCGATGGCCGCGCGGACCGTCCGGCAGGGTACCGCGGACTGTCCGCACCCTTGCCGCGGACTGTCCGGCCTGAGCCGCGGACCGTCCGTTAAAGCGAACAGAACCACCAGAACTGACCCGAGAAAAATGAACCATCCGCGAAGACTGGGCGGACCATCCGCGCGGGCCACGGACCGTCCGCTACTGAAGCTCGGACCGTCCGCAAACCGGCTGCAACGAAAACTTAAAACAAAACCAGATCAAAACGAAACAAAACAAGAACACGAAGAACGCCTGACGAACTGGCTCCTCGCGGACTGTCCGCCGGCCCCTCGCGGACCGTCCGCGCCACACGGACAGAACTGAAAACAGCCCGACCTCGAAGGTCAACTCCCCCAAATCATCATCGGATTTCCCAAATGGTAGAAGCTGTAGAGACAAGGGTTTGGGGACTTGAAAAGCGTCACACAAGGATGCTATAGCCAAAAATCTTGCCTCCTAACTCCCTAAATAACCGGGAATCGCGAATCCTTTGAGCACCACCAAAAGCTAGAGCTCCGACCGAAAATTCTTGTATCGAAGTGGTTTCCCAGCGTTTGAGGGCACAAGATCAATCACAAAGGTGCAAAAGGCATCCATACATCTTTCCCTCAAAGAAATCCGGGGAGAAACCCACTCAAATCCGCGGAACCACACCGAGAACAAGAGCACCAAAAACAAGCACGCGAAGGACCACGAAAATCACAACACCAAATCTTTTATACAAACCAGGAAAGATTCACAAGGTCTAGCATGCCGCCCTAGCATCCATCCCTCTCAACAAATCTCACATGAAGTTCTCATGCTAGCCTAGAAAAAATGAAGAAGAAAATAGCTACGAAAATGAGAAATGGGAAGGGGGAAAGGAAACCCTAAGTCGCGGAGAGAGGGTGCCATCCACACACACTCATGGCTTATATATCGGGTCCCGCCGGTGTGGGAAATGACTCGACTACCCCTAACTCAACTACTGGCGATACAACCCACGCAGGGGCATTTATGTAATGTTTGTGGGTCTTGCCATCAGACGGCCACGCCTTTGCCGCACCCCGCGTCCTCCCGACGCAAGCCATGCGATCCCGCCACGTGTCCTCCGCTTCAAAGCTTCCCGACACGCCCGGATCCCGTCTCCGTCGTGTTGGGTCTTCGGACTTGGTTTTGAGGCCCAAACAAAGAAACCGTCCTCCGATGGTTTTGTGGGCAAACCACCAAACCCCGCGTGCTCAGCCCGGCCTCCCGGCACCGTGCACCGGCTCGATCGTCCATGACTTCATCTTGCTCGTCCTGCCACCATGTGGCCCGCACCTAGTCCCGCCGTCCACCGGGTCCCTTGAACCGAGCCTACTTGTCTCTCCATCTCCCGGAGGCCCCTCAAGGCTGAAGACCTTTCGTGCCCGTTCTTCACCTGCAACAACACGAACTAGGCCGCAGCCTACACCTGCACACTGAGCCAAGAGTTAGTCCAACACCCGTTGTCAATCACTCATCACTGAGGAGCGGTCATCCATCGACCACTGGGACGCTCCTGGTCCTCATTTTTTTGGGTTGTTTTCAGGACCTTGCTCTTGGGGATTTGATGGGCGAAATTTGTGGGAACCCTTCGTGGTTCTTTGGGTTGTGATTCCCCTCCCAAATCCGTGAGTACAGGGGCTTGATTTTGGGGTTTTCCGAGTTCTAGGGTTAGAGGTGTTCTTGGCGGGATTTCTTCGGTTCCTCTTTCTTGGACAAGTTTTGGTGAGATTAAACTTGGCTATGGACTCCTCGTGAGGTGTTCCTATTATCCCCAAAGTCTTGTTCAATTCAGTGGAGCGATTCGGGAGATCGAAGTTTGGATTTGGGGGAGTTGACCCGCGGGTGTTGTTCATCCCGAGCTGCCCAGGCCACACCGGTCTGACCGGTGCTCTTGACCGGTCTGACTGGTGCAACCCTTGGTGGGTTTTTGCTCGGGTGAACGTCTGGGTGTGTTTGCTGTTGTCCTGTGTTGCAGCTGTTTCGAGTTTGGTTCAGTTTGGAGGTCGGTAGGCCTGATTGGTGATTTGCGGGCTTTCAGGTTTAGACCGGTCTGACCGGTGTGTTGCACCGGCCTGACCGGTGTGAAGCCACTTAGTGGAAGTTGTCAACTCTCACCAGTAGGGACCGGTCTGACCGGTGGTGCTCACCGGTCTGACCGGTGTTGGTCAGTGGACTCGAGGTTTGGTGTTCCGCTGCGTTCTTGGGTCGGAAGGTTGTTTGTTAGTTCCTAGGTCCGGTGGCACTCCAGTGGCTACGTGGGCTTGTCCATTTTGGGTAGTGAGTCAGAGACGTGTGTTGGAAGCCGTGTTCATCTTGTTGGAGTTTCCGTCTCCTTCGAGAAGAATTTTTATCGGCTCCCATTCACTCCCCCATCTATGGTTGGCCGTATCAGTCCTTCACATAGGACTCTGAGGAGAAATTGGGTGGAGGCGGTGAATACCACTTGCCATGTTGGGAACCGGATTTGTTTGAGGGCCTTCTTGAACAATACGTGCTATGAGCTTATGCATGGGCGAGCACCTAGAGTGTGCCATTTCAGGCTTTTGGTTGTCAGTGCTTCATTCTCAAGAAGGGCAGGCTTGATAAGCTTGAGTCGAGGTCTTCCGATGGGATTTTCTTGGGTTATGCTAATCATTCTCAAGCATTTCATGTGCTCAACCTCGATACTAACCTAGTCATGGAAACTTGCGAGGTGACCTTCGACGAGACACAACCATGCAATTCGTCTGTCTTTGAGTGTGCAGGTGATGATGAAGTTGGCAAGAAGATCTTTGAGGATGAGGAGGATGATGTTGGACAGGATGATGGTGATGATGGTGAAGCTCCAGCCACGCACGTACCCTTTACTTCCACTACGACGACTACGGTGCAGGATGGTCCATCGCAAACACCACCTACGATCCAGCAAGATCAAGTGGAAGCAGCTGTTGAGGGGGAGGTTCTCTCTAGGTGAGAGGCACCGAGACGTGTCCAAGTTGATCATCCACAGTCAAGAATCATTGGCGACATCAATGAGCGTACGACACGGTCGAGGTCCAGAAATGCTTCTCACTTTGCTCATTCAGCTTGTGTTGCTACTTTTGAGATGAAAGACATTGGACACGCTCTATCTAATCCTAATTGGGTGAATGCCATGAATGAGGAGTTAGAAAATTTTGAGAAAAACCAAGTTTGGGAGTTATTGCAGGTACCACCAAACTGCAAACCTGTTGGGACAAAATGGGTGTGGAAAAACAAAGAGGGGGAAAATGGTGAGGTGGTGAGGAACAAGTCGAGGTTGGTTGCTCAGGGCTATCGTCAGAAGGAGGGGATAGACTATGAAGAGACATTTGCTCCTGTAGCCCGTTTGGAGGCAATTAGGATCCTTCTAGCCTTTTCCGTGGCCAAAGGGTTCAAATATGTACCAAATGGATGTGAAGAGTTCCTTCTTGAATGGGTTTCTAGAGGAGAAAGTTTACGTGAAGCAACCACCGGGCTTTGAGAGTGCTGAGTTTCCCCATAGGATGTATAGGCTGAGAAAGGCGTTGTATGGGCTAAAACAAGCTCCCCGTGCTTGGTATGGCCGCTTGAGGGGGTTCTTGTTCAGCAAGAGGTTTTGAGATGCGCAAGGTTGATAAGACTCTTTTTCTCATTATGCAGGGTGATGATATCCTAATTGTTCAGGTGTACGTGGATAATATTATCTTTGGCGGCTCGTCTCACTCTTTGGTTGCGAGGTTTGCAGAGGACAAGGGCAAAGAATTTGAGATGTCAATGATGGGAGAATTGCAGTTCTTTCTCGGGCTTCAAATCAAGCAGGCAAGGAGGAAACCTTTCTACATCAAGCCAAGTACACGAAGGACATCCTCAAGAAGTTCAAGATGGACAACTCGAAGCCCCTGTCGACACCGATGACTATGACTACAACGCTTGACGTGGACGAGGACGGAGAGCCCGTGCACTAGAAGGAGTACCAGAGCATGATCGGCTCCCTCTTGTACTTGACAGCGACGAGGTCAGACATCCAGTTTTCTGTGTGTTTGTGCGTTCGTTTTCAAGTGTCGCCGAGGAGTTCACATCAGCAGACCATCAAGCGGATCTTCAGGTATCATCGATACACCTTTGAGCTTGGTCTTTGGTACTTGGCGTCCTTTTCCTTTTCGCTTCTTGGTTTTTGGATGCCGACTATGCGGGGTGTCGAGTTGATAGGAAATCGAGTTCGGGTACTTGCCAGTTTTTGGGGTCCTCGCTTGTTTCTTGGTTTTCTCACAAACAGTCTAGTGTAGATCAGTCTACCACAGAAGCCGAATATGTTGTTGCCGCTAGTTGTTGCTTACAGCTACTTCGGATCACATACACGCTGAGTGACTTTGGTGAGGAGTGTTCCCATGTACCTCTCATGTGTGATAGCACGAGTGCCATTAGTTTTGCCAAAAACCCCGTACTTCACTCAAGAACCAAACACATAAGGGAATCATAGACCTCATTCATGTACCTACAAAATTAGCAGCTTGCCGATATCCTAACCAAGCCTTTGGACCAAGCTACATTTGCTCGTTTGCAAGGAGAGCTTGGAGTTGTTTTTCCTTTTGAGCTTCGGTTGGGAGGGTTGATGTACATATGCATGGTGCATTTTCATTTATGTATCATATCATGTTTGCATTTTTGTATCATATATTGCATTTGTAACATATGCCATAGAGATGTGCTTCTCTCATATGCTTTTCTCATCATGATATGCTAGATGTGAGATTAAGTCTTTGCTTGTGATGCTCATGAGATGTATAGCTATGCTCTTGGTAGCTTTGGGATATATATGCTTGTGGATGCCTTCTATTTGTAAAAAATGCTATATGATCCTCTCTTGTGAGTAGAATGCCTCGCATGTTCAATTTGGCTGCTTATGGCTATATCTTGCTTAATTTGTTCTTGGAACCATGCTCTTCTCATTTGGGATCAAAGATCCATTTATCATCATGAATGTTTAGCCTACGTGCTACCTTGTGGAGAAGCCTAAGCTTCTTTTTTCCGCAAAGGCACTTCATGTACCATGCTTAACTTGTAAAGCATTAAAATGGTATGTGAGATGCCTATGCTTTAAAAATGTGCTTCCATGTCTTAAATGCTTTAAATTCCTTATGTTGGGTGCTAAATCGTTGCATGATGTTCACCAATGACAAGTCTCATATCTAAAAGTGGACACATGCACTAGTAGGGAGAGGGGCTTTAGTGCCGGTTGGTAAGGGGTATATGTCTCTGAAGTCCAACCGGGACTAATGCTTAGAGACAAACGGCCCCCCCTTTAGTCCCGGTTGAACCAACCGGGACTAAAGGATCCTTTAGTCTCGGGTGGTATTATGAACCGAGACTAAAGGGGGGCACGCCAGCACCTTCGCCCACCCCCTTTAGTCTGTGTTGGTAATACCAACCGAGACTAAAGGGTCTTATTTCTCTTTTTTGTTTTTCGATTTGAGTGTATATTCTAATTGATGTCTACCCCGTATATACACGTATACGTATTTGAACTTGTATATAGGTATATACCGGTCTATATATACCATATACGCAGTTAGATTAGACTTATATATAAACTTATAAATGTATATACACATAATATTTTGTACACATGAAAATAAATAGTATTTTGTTAAACTAGTATATATACATCAAAACCCCATATAGTATATATACATCAAAATATCTTTCAGTTGAAATTTCTAGTCTCAGTTAGGTTTCCTCCGAGGTGAGTCGGTCAATTGGATGGTTGTCATAATGATGTTTTCCTTGTGGATTAACCACCTCGCCCATAAGGAATCCAATGAGAGATTCTTGAATTACCAAGAGACGAACCTTCTCAATGAGTGCACCCTTTTTATAATCCCCTGTAATGTGCAAATAGGTTGATATAATACACCAAGCGATTAAATATACAAAAAAGGATAAAAATGATGTATTATTAATAGATTTATTTTACTTACACTATCATCATCCGCGTTGCCACTGTGATGGTGTATGTGTTCACAAACGTAGTACCCGGATAAATTATTTCATTGCTCTTGTCTCAAACACTAAATTGGAGAGGAGAACAGAATATGTAATTATAGTGTTATACGTTTTAAATATTCCCAATCTGAAGTTGTTAATTGTATACGTACCGGAAAATCATACACCCATCTAATTTTGTGTTGAAATGCTCCTTGGTGCTTTGCAATGAACATGGTCAAGCTCTGAGGCAAATTAATAAAAGATAAAATATGTTATTATAAAAGCTAAATATATATATATTGCCTTAAAGAAAATGTCATAGGTAGAATTATTACTCGTGGAATACATCTTCAAGGTCTTGGTATTCTGAGCGATCTTTTCTCAATGAATCATACACGTTGATGTTGCTATTGTCGATACTGATCATGAGTAGAACCTAGTGGAATCTATATGCATCCTCATGGAGTTTAGAATTGACTAAATAGAATTAGCAATAACAATTAGATGACAATCGTACTTACTTGAAGTTGTAAGGCAGTAATATAAGGTTCTTGTAATGAAACTCATCTAAGTGCCTAAAAATGGTCTCGATTATTGTTTTTCGTTGGTTCTGGATCTCATCCTCATTAACTTTTGATGGATCCATGAAAGCAATTCTTGAATAACCCTTCCTTCCCATCTCATTAAGTTGCATGCTACACAAGAAGAAAGCCAAATGTTAATTAGTATATCGACAAATGTAATAAAGTTATTTATAAACATATGCAAATATGTCACTTACAGACACCAGGCCATCATAAGATCGGTATTCACAGCGTCAAGATGGTAAATTTCATAGATATCAGTGAATTAGAACCATACCACCTTCTCGTTTTGAAGGGCAAAATCTCCAGGTCTCACGAGCATGCCAAACATCTCCAAGCCCTCAGCTGACTTCTTCAAGTACCAGTCATGAAATTTGCGCATCTTAGTTGGGAGCTTGTTGACCAATTCTGGCTTCACTAGATGTTTTCCTAGCTCAAAGCGCCATCTAAATTCTTGATTTTTATATGCTGGTAGGTCTTCAAGGCCAATAATACCAACAACAAGCATCTTTGTTTGTTTATAAAAGGTAATGAGCCGAGCCAGTTCTTCTTCAGGCATGATGTCAATAGCTTTTTGCACTTCTGGACTGATGCCCGCAAACAAGTTAGTCCGATCGGTCGTGGATGCAGGTATTTGCTCGACGTTTCTGGCGGTCCCCGATGTCGACGCAGAAATCTCCTTGTTCTTGTCTTTGGCAGTGGTCCCGGCGTCGACGCAGGAATCTCCTTATTCTTGTTTGTGGTGGTGATCCCCGATGTCGACGCAGGTATTTGCTCGATGTAACTATTTGGCGACCCTCGTTGTCTCTTAGCATAAGACTTGTCCACCGAACGCTCATAGTCCATTTTCAACGATGGTTTCCTTCTCCTTTTTGTTTCATTCTCGTTTATGAAAGCCTTGAGTCTCGCCTTACGACCTTCATTTTTCTTGGCCTCCAGCTCTTCCTGTTTTCTTTTTTCTTTCACTTTTTCAAAGAAGTCCTTGACTTCTTTCTATACAGTCCCTTCTGTTTCTTCATCTGTGTTTGCCTCGGGCTTTTTCTTTGCTAGTCGTTTTTGTTTTTTCTTTGGTGGTTGCACTGACCTGAAAGATTGCGTTCGAGAGCTTGTGGTGAATGGTTACTGAGGTGAATTGGGAGGAATGTCATCGTCGTGATTGCTAGAGCTCCGTTCACCCGAATTGTCGTATAGATGTTGCGGAGAAGGTGAGTGAGCAGGTAGTGATGATGACGGCCCCGAAGACGATTGTAGAGGCTCGCGAGTAGGTACTGACGATGGCGGCCCAGCTCCACGTGGTCTCTCGGAGATCCTTCATTCTCAGGGATTATGACGATGTAACGTTTTGGCCATAATATGATACCGTGTAGCGCATCCTTAAGTGTCTTTTCCCTGTCACCTCCTGGGATATCTAGCTCTAGCTCCTCAAAATCAGGTTGACATATCTTCTATATGCTAACTGAGGCGTAGTGAGGTGGAATCCGCATGTCGTGGCTCGTCTGTCCAGGAAATTGTGCAAAAGCACTTCCATCCGCCACGTGAGAAAAACTAATTAATTAGTTATTATTAGCATTGTGAATGCATGTCCACAAAAATCAAAGTAATATATATGATCAATTATTGAGGTAATAAAAGCATGAATTAGACATACCTTCATTTTGATGTTGCCGAATGGCTTGTGAAGCTGAAGGACCGATACGGCGAACCAGAGAGGGGGGGAGTGAATGGGAGCCGATAAAAAATCTTCTCGAAGGAGATGGAAACTCCAACAAGATGAACATGGCTTCCAACACACGTCTCCGATTCACTACCCAAGTAGGTCAAGCCCACGTAGCCACTGGAGTGCCACTGGACCTAGGAACCAACACACAACCTTCCGACCCGAGAACGCAGCGGAACACCAAACCTCGAGTCTACAGACCCACACCGGTCAGACCGGTGAGCACCACCGGTCAGACCGGTCCCTGCTGGTGAACCTGAGCAACTTTCACTAAGTGGCTCCACACCGGTCAGACCGGTGAGACACACCGGCGCGGACCGATCCCAGCCTGAAAGCCCCCAAAGCACCAAACAGCCAACCGACCACCAAACCGACCCAAACTCGAAACGGCGACAACGAGAAGACAACGACGAACACACCCGGACGTTCACCCGAGCATAAACCCACCGAGGGTTGCACCGGTCAGACCGGTCAAGAGCACCGGTCAGACCGGTGTAGCCTGGGCAACTCGGGATGAACAGCACCCGCGGGTCAACTCCCCCAAATCCAAACCTCGATCTCCCGAATCGCTCCACAGACTTGAACAAGACTTTGTGGATATTAGGAGCACTTCATGAGGAGTCCATAGCCAAGTTTAATCCCACCAAAACTCGTCCAAAAAGGAGGAATCAAGGAAATCCCGCCAAGAGCACTTCCAACCCAAGAACTCAAGAAACCCCAAAATCGAGCACCTTTACTCACGGATTTGGGAGGGGAATCACAGCCCAAAGAACCACGAAGGGTTCCCACAAATTTCCCCCATCAAATCCCCAAGAGAAAAGTCCCAAAAACAACCCAAAGAAATCACCAAGAGAGGGCTCCGAAAATCACCACCACGAACAACCGGGGAAAACACATCCAAACCTTGAGGAACCACGCCGAATCATCTATACATGAAACAAAGGTTCATACAAGGTCTAGCAAGCCGCCCGATCATCCATCCCTCTCAACAAGATCTCTCTATGAAGCTCTCAAGCTAGTCCTATGGAAAACTTAAGGAAAATAGGAATGAAAATGGGAAAACAAATGAGCTAGGGTTCCAAGAGTTGGCTGCCATCCTCTCACCTCTTGGGTTATATGTAGGCAACCGAAAGTCTAAAATACCCTTCTCTAAAAACTAGGGATACAAGCCCCTCAAGGGTGGATTTGGAAGTCTTCATGTCTTCACCATCGGACGGATGCCCGGCGACCGCATCCTGCGTTGCCTCGACGCAAGCCATGCGATCCCGACGCGTGTCCTCCGCTTCGAAGTCGCCGGACTGCGTCATCGCACACCGGTCAGACCGGTGCTCTCCACCGGTCAGACCAGTCTGGCACTGCTGCAGCACCGTCTTCGGTTCTTCGGTCTTGGCTTTGTGGATTAACCAAGGAACCCAGTGGTTTCCTGGTGAACCACCGGAAACCCCGCGAACTCGGTGTAGCCTCCGCCAATCTCCACTCATGACTTGGCTCCCACATAGTCCCGGCTCGACCTTGGTTTTGAGGCTCAACCAAGAAACCGTCCATGACTTCATCTTGCTGTTCATGCCACCATGCGGCCCGCACTTGACCCCGCTGGCCACCGGGTCCCTCAAACGAAGCCTACTTGTCTTCTCCACACCTGGAGGCCTCACCGGCGACGACCTTTCGCGCTTGTTCTTCACCTGCACCATCACCAGTCAAGCCGCAACCTGCACCTGCAATACTTAGCCAAGAATCAGTCCACACAACGTTGTCAATCACTCATCACACAAGGAAGCGACCATCCGCCAGTCCTCGAACCACACATGGTCCTCAATCTCCCCCTTGATGTGTGCATTGACGACACCCACATGAAAGTAACAAGAGAGAAAAGAAAAAGGAAAGAAACGAACAAAAAGAAACTCCAACAAGCGATCGAAAGGCAAACAAAGGCAAAGAGCAAGATCACTTGAAGAAGACAAGTCTCGGACCCCTTAGGCAAGGGCAACGGCTCGACACATCCGAGACAAAGCAAAGCTCAAGCAAAGAGCGCAAACCACCAAAGCAAAGCTCGAACAACCACAAAGAGCTCCCCCTACACACATGCAAGCTCCCCCTGAACCAATGCACCTCCCCCTGGACGAATGCATGCAAACCAGCTGAAAACAGGGAAGCTACAGCAACTTCAGCTCACACCGGTCAGACCGGTCATCACCACCGGTCAGACCGGTGCCTAAGATGTGTACAGGACCAGCGCTCACACAGGTCTGACCGGTGCTCCTCACTGGTCAGACCGGTGTACAACAGAGCCCAGAAATGGCTCGAAACCACCTGAAAACCTTCTAAATGCGTCCAGTAAGCCATTTGAAGCTCAAACTTCTCCCCCTTGTTTGAAATGCATTAATCAAGCCAAAAATGCAAAACCTTCAACCTACAGCTTCTTAAATAGACAAAATTCAACAAAGAATGCTACACATGTCCAAATGAGCAAGTTAGATACTCTACGGCTTCGTATCGATCTCAACTACATGATCACCAAGTTTCACAACCATTGGACGAAGCTAAGATGGATTTTGGCAATTTTGCGAAAAACTTGCCTCTCACGAGCAAAGTCCTAAACATGATCAAAACATACCAAAATGGCAAAGCCACACAAACTTCATGCTAGGACAACCATTCTAATCATAAGACCATCACAAACACCCACAAGCACCTCATGTCATGTCAAAGCCACCGAGCCATGTGCCTACTTCTATGTATGAGACTTCTCATTGGTAGGCATCATGCAACGGTTTAGCACCCAAAGCAAATTAAAATCATCACATATGACATGGGAGCACATTTTCCAAGCATTTTTCATTTCATTTTCAGATTTATAATTAGTACACGAAATGTCTTTGCGACAAAAAGAACTTATGCCCTCCACAAGATGAAGCAAGAGGGCTAAACATTCATGATGGCAAATGAGCCTTTGGCCCCATATGATCAATAAACTAGCTATCCAACCACAAATTAAGCATAGCAAAGCCACTAAAACATGTCAAGATCATATAAATGCATTTACACATGAGAGAGCATACATGTGACAATTTTTCAAAAAACATAGCCATCAACCATGGATTATTCATCAAGATCATCAAGAGCTAAGCCAAACTAACCATAGCATATCAAACAAGCTCACAAAGACATATATCTCATTCCATGGTGAACAATGTATATGAGAGAAGCTTTTCCTATCCATTGCATATGATACAAATTTCATGCAATCTAAGATACAAGGATGCCTATACATCATGTTACATATACCATGCCAAAAGCAAGAAATGCACAAAGGAAAGCTATACATATGCTACAAGGGAACTCCCACACAAAACTCACAAACCACCGGCTCCTCAAGGGAAGGCAAAAAGGGCTCAACACCACCGGCAAAAGAGCAAAAGAGCACAAAACTCACAAGCTCCCCCTAAACACATGCACTAAGGCCAAAGAGCATACAAAGCTCACCTTACACACATGAGATAGGGCAAAGAGCAAAACCAACCAAGTGGCTTGACCAAGCCACACACACGAAAGTCACAAATACACTCACCTTTATCATTTCTTCACAATTCACTCATCCTTGTCCACCATCCGCGAAAATGATGCACCTACATGTCACCACCGGGATATGAAGCCAAAGAACCACCCCCGATATCAACCAAATGTTCTCCGGGCTATCCACCTGCAACTCAAAACCAAGAGCGAGAGCGAGCAAACGACTCAACATTGGGGTTAGTTCCAAATGTGTAAAACCAGTGCCTAGCCATTTTCTCGAAAGTGGGGTTAGCACAAACCAAACCATCTTTTGTACCAAAGCTACCTCCACGAACACGACCACGGTGGCCACCACGAGGGAACCAACCCTCTCTACCTGTAGGAGGACCAAAACCACGAAAGAAAGCTCGTGGACTGTCCCTCCTCTCCATCTCAATGCTATGGATCCTCCCATCCCCGTATTGAGCACGAGGAGGAGAATGCCTAGCAAACCGACCTCCAGCAAACTTTCCAGACCAACCACCAGAACCACGACCTCCTGAACCAAACTATTGCCTGTCCAGGCCTGCACCAGTCTGACCGGTGCCCCACACCGGTCTGACCGGTGTAGCCCGGCCAGCAGCACCTCCAACAGCCTTCCGCTCTCCCCAATCCCGAACTGTCCTCACACTCGCCTTGGCCCTGGGCAACTGCACACGAGGCTCAAGTACACCATCGGAAGGGTGGTACTTGTCCTTGTTAGCCCACTCCATTGCCATTCTCTCCTCACGCTTCCTCTTGAAGCAAAACACTCTCTTGTGACCATCCTTTCCAAAAATTCACAATGGAAACGGATTGATCTGGGGTTAGGCTTGGGATGAGGCTCTTCTCAAGGCTTCTCACTTGGTTTCTCACTAGGCTTTTCACTTGCCTTCTCACTTGGTTTTTCTCTTGGTTGGTTTGGCTTGGATGCAAACTTGTCTTTGTGTGTGGGTTGTGGTGGAACTGAAACATTCCCAAAAATCCCTTCTCTCTCACCACTGCCCTCACCAACCTTATCCAAACCCAAAGCCCAACCATCAAAGTGCCTATAGCTAGCAATCATCATACCAAGCTGAGGTTCTTGACTCGATAACCAACTCAGCGCTTAACACATCTTATCATTCTCATCTTGCAAGCGACCAACACATTTTGCAAGATCCAAATTCTTCATAGCATGAAACTCACATGTAGAACAAGAAGTAGGAATAGGCATTTTCAAATCAGCCTCAAGCGAAACAATGCGAGAATGAAGCTCAACAATTTTCTCATGCAAACTAGGGCAAGAAGTGCAAGCACCAAGCAAAGTGGGTATAGATTGTAGCTCAGCCAACTCAACCCTAAGCACATCTAGGTCCTCACACTTGGAGGCATACTTCTCCCTAAGACCAGTCAAGTCAGCTAGGAAAGCAAAGCAATCAGCACAATCATCCTCATCAGAAACAACAGGGCTAGCCTTAAGAGAATCAATTTCAAGCTTGCTATCAAGAACCTGTGTTTCTAGCTCAGCCACTCTAGTCCTAGCATCCTCGAGTAAAGATCTAAGCTCCTTCCTAAGCTTCTTAGCCTCTCTAAGCATGTGATCGCGATTATCAAGCAAGTCAACCAACTCCTCATTCTCCTTGCGCAAAGTGGAGAGCTCATCACATACCTCATCCTCAGAATCCAAGTCCGAGGCGTCCTTCTGGCTTCTCTTGCTGCTCGAACTGCGAGCCATGCCGCAGAAGTCGTCCTTGAGGCTTAGGCCCGTCACACAAAGGTCGTTGAGATACTTGCCAAGGTTCTTCTTCTTCTTATTATTGTCATCTTCTTCGTCTTCATCACTCGAGCTTGAAGACGTGTCCTTGGAATCGGACTCGATGTCGCTTGATCTCTTCATCTTTTCTCGAGACCGAGCCTTCTTCCCATGTTCATGATCCTTCTTCTTGGACTTCTTCCTCTTGTCCATGAACTTGTGCTTGTCGTGGTTGTTCACCTTCGGACACTCGGCGAAATAGTGTCTTGTCTTGCCGCACTTGAAGCATATCCTCGTGTTCCTCCTCATGTTCACCCGGTTCTCGTGCAGCCTCTCGAACCGCCTCGTCAGGAGCGCCAGCTCATCCTCTCCAAGCACATCGAACTCCTTGTCTGGCATAGAAATCAAAGAGGAAAAGGAGAACATCCTGGTGGATGGGTTAGTGTTAGCCTTTCCTTTCAAACCACCAACGAGGGCAAGACTATGGGAATCAGTCGGTCCCTCGAGCTTGGCGGTCATGCCCCTATCCACCTCAGCTGACTTGAGCTTCAAGAACAGCTCGTTCACCGTCAGAGTATCATACTTCTCTAACTCCACAATGGCCTCAAACTTTCCGCCCCAAATCGTACGATCTAAAGAGTGTAAGAGCTTGACCGCTCTATCATGATCATCGTACGGGAGCACGTACACATTGGCCCTCATGTTGTTCACTACCACCGTGAACCTCTGAAACAAGGCATCGATGGACTCACCGGGGAGATGAGTGAAGTTCTCGTACTCTCTCCGGTAGGTCGCATGCATCCGTGCCTGTACCTGGGCATTCCCAACATGAGCTTCCTTCAACACCAACAAAATTCTACAAGCCAAGTGCTCGGTGTGCACTCGATCGAACTCAGGCTGACACAAAGCACGAAAAAAGTAGTCGACCGCCTTGTTGTTGGCATCGAATCTGTCCCTCGATCCTGGAGCAAGGAAGTCCATCGGATGGACATAGCATGTGTCCACCGTGACATCCCAAAGGATCTGAACCTTTCCGCGGAGGAACGCACCCATCTGCTTACTCCACATCTGGTAGTTCTTGCCATCGAAGTGTGGAGGCCCCAAACCCCGTTCCTGGTACGCCATCCTTGGATCTTATACTGGTTAGAGTCAATGAAGACCCGAACCGGCTCTGATACCACTTGAAGGACCGATACGGCGAACCAGAGAGGGGGGAGTGAATGGGAGCCGATAAAAAATCTTCTCGAAGGAGATGGAAATTCCAACAAGATGAACAAGGCTTCAAACACACGTCTCCGACTCACTGGTCAAGCCCACGTAGCCACTGGAGTGCCACTGGACCTAGGAACCAACACACAACCTTCCGACCCGAGAACGCAGCGGAACACCAAACCTCGAGTCTACATAAAACTCGTCCAAAAAGGAGGAATCAAGGAAATCCCGCCAAGAGCACTTCCAACCCAAGAACTCAAGAAACCCCAAAATCGAGCACCTTTACTCACGGATTTGGGAGGGCAATCACAACCCAAAGAACAACGAAGGGCTTCCACAAAAGCTCACATCTGGTGCGCCGACAGATGTCATCCATAGGGTACCGTTGGATGTCCACTTGAACTCCTTCTATTACCCTTTGCTCTTCGGGAACCGGCGCAGAAGCACAACTGCTTTTGTGAGCAGAAGGAACTTGTACTAGAGGCGGTCCTTGTGCTGGGGCCATATCATTTACAGCGGCGGCCACTCGCCGTTCAATATCTGTCGTCACCTTTTCTTCGTGTTCTTTAAGTCTTATTTCTATCTCTTCCCGCTGTTCCTCCTGTTCGTGCTCTCTTCTTCTTCTGCGGCTTCGATAGGTGGCAATGTCTCCACTGAAGGCAAATTTCTATGGTACCACCTCGAAGCCCCTGCAACATCCTGGGTGTTCAGGATTCTTGAGCGCCATAGTGAGCTCATCGATCTCTCTGTCAATCTTCACTTTGCCCGCTCTGACATCTTCAATTATTTTAAATATTTCAAGTGCAGTCTCTCGTAACAAGGGTGGGTAATCAAGGGTACCATCTTCAAAGTTAATTGTGCCTCCATGAGCACTATACCAATTCTTCACTCGCTCGGGCCAATCAACGACCGCTGGTATGTTACCTTGTGCGAGAAGGTCTTCTTCCATCTTCCGCCACTTGGGAATTGCAAATGCATAACCACCTCGACCAAGATGATGGTCGTGGTCCTTCTTACCATGACTTTGCTTGCCTCGTGCACTCGCCTTGGTGAAATCTTCACTTTTCTTGTATTCCACAAAGGACGTCTAGTGTTCTTTTAACTTGGGATATTAAATCCATTTTGGAGTGCAATTCTTCTAGATATAATCTTTATCGAGTTGCTGTTTGAACTTCTGAAATTGTGTTGCCATCCTCGTGAGAGTCCAACGCTTTACATTGGCCGGTTCAATACCTTTAGGAAGTGTGAAGTATTATAGGATTTCATCCCACAACAAATTTTTCACTGAGTTTGGAACCACATGTGGATTATCTGCTTTTCCCTTCCATTCTCTATAGCTGATGGGCACGTTGTCCCTTACAATGGCCCCACACTATGACACATACTTGTCCTTGATTTTTTTTGGAGCACATGGTTGGCCATCATCTAATACTTCCGTGATCTGATACATGACATGGCCGGTGAGTACTTGTGTACGCCCTCTCTTTGTATTTTTTTATGTGGAGCCTGAAGCCTACATGTTGCAGATTCCTTATTTAATTAATTAGTACCTACGAATTGAGGACAGAAAATAAGAACTATGAAGTTAATGCATGATATATATATATATATATATCAAATATATATATAGACACGTGCTAACCTACACCCTGGGTGTAGAATTTCATTCTACACCCAGCAATAATTACTGACCAAACTGATTAGCAATTACTGAAATAAGTCTCGGGATTACTGAACCATGCTCACCGGTTCAGTAATCTCGCGATTTGTTTCAGTAATTCTTACGCAGTTTGGTCAGTAATTACTGTTGGGTGTAGAATATGATTCTACACCTAGGGTGTAGATTAGCACTACCATGTATATATATATATATATACCTCGTTGTTTCTAGATTAGCACTACCGTGGGAACATTCAATACTTTCATTTACAATACTTTCCTCATTGTTTCTAGAATTGTCCTCAATATTAGCTATTGTGTCCTCGATAGGGGCAGCATCGTCCTCATTCGGAGGTATGTTCAAATACACGTGCGCCTGACTACACTTCTCGTCAGTGAAGGTTGCAATTGTATTTGTACCACTATCTATAATGTCGGTCATAAAGTTGTCATGGTTGTCATCCATCTGGAATAAACAAGAAATTTCTATGAATTCCTATAATACGCAACATGTTTTTCTATGAATTTCTTGAATAAGCAACAAGTTTTTCTATGCTTTTCTAGAATAAACAAGAATTTTCTATGAATTTCTATAATAAACAAGAATATTCTATGAATTTATGTAATTTTCAACAATTTCTAAAACATTCTAGAATAAACAAATATTAACTAAGAATTTCTTTATGAAACAGAAATCTTATTTGGATTTCTAGAATAAGCAACAATTTTTTCTATGAATTTCTAGAATAAACAAGAGTTTTCTATGAATTTCTATAATAAACAAGAATATTCTATGAATTTGTGCAATTTTCAACAATTTCTAAAACTTTCTAGAGTAAACAAGTATTTACTAAGAATTTCTTTATTAAACAAGAATTTTTATTGAATTTATAGAATAAGCAACAAGTTTTTCTATGAATTTCTAGAATAAACAAGAATTTACAACGAATTTTCTTGAATAAACAAAGTCAAAATATTTCTACTAACTTGTGGATGGATGATGCTTGTTGATGGCGGTACCGTGTGGGAGAATGACAGAGGTGACGGGAAGTCACTTGTTCGAGACAACGTGGCAGTCATCAACTTCATAAGTATCAAACTAATGAAATTATATATTAGAAAACAATTAAGAACTCAAAATTACATATATATTAGAAAACAATTAAGAACTCAAATACACAATTAGGAACTCAAAATTACATATACATTAAAAAACAATTAAGAACTCAAATACTCAAATTTATGAAATTGTATATTATAAAACAATTAGATTTTGGTACACAAATATACACACAAAATATACAAAGCATTACTATTTAATTAAACTCAAATACACAATTAGATTTTGGTACACAAATATACACACAAAAATATACAAGTTTCTAATTAAATTTTCTTTCTATTCCTAAAAAATTTCATATTAAAAATATACACACAATTATAGTTTCTAATTAATGTCAATACATAAATTAAATCAAATAAAATTAATTAAAAATGCTTGCTGACGCCAGCATTTCATGGGCTGACGTAAGCAAGGCAAAACCCCAGCGCGGCCCGGTCGGCCATCGGGGCACATGCATGCCAGCCGGCGGCCATAGAGGGGGCCGACAAGCGGAGGCGTCGGTGGCGGCGGCGCTACATACGCCGCGGGGAGCTCGGCCGCCAAGGAGGAGGGGTCGGGGGTCGCCGCCGAGGAGGAGGGCCGGGGCCGCCGCCCCGGAGGGATCGGGGCCGGGGGGCGGCGGGTCGGGGAGGGGCGCCGCGTCTGGGAGAGGCGCCATGTCGGGGAGATGCGCCTCGTCAGGGATTAAGATGCGCGTCGGTTGAGGACCGGAGCGTCTGAGGATTGGTGGATGGTCGCTCCTGGCTGTGATGAGTGAATGAGAACGTGGTGTGGACTGACTCTTGGCCGAGTATTGCAGGTGCTGGTTGCGGCTTGATTTGCGTTGGTGCAGGTGAAGAGTGGGCGCGAAAGTTTTATGCCTTGCGGGGCCTCCAAGGAGTGGAGAGACAAGTAGGCCTGACTCGAGGGACCCGATGGCCAGCTGGGTCAAGTGCGGGCCGCATGGTGGCAAGAAAAGCAAGACAAAGTCATAGACTGGAGCCGGTGCAGGGTAGTGGCCACAACAGGAGTCTGCATGCAGGGTTTGCGGCGGTTCACCAGAAAACCGTTTGGTTACTTGGTTGAGCCACAAAACCAAGACCGGAGGCTCGGTGGGCGGAGACGGGATCCGAGCGCGTCGAGAAGCTTCGATGCCGGCAGACGCGTGTCGAGATTGCAGGGCTTGCGTCGGGAGGACGCAGTTGCGGCAACGGCGTGGCCGTGCGATGAAGAGGAGTGCTACATGACCTATTTGCCCCTGAGGGGTTGTATCAGAACTTAATTGCTAGGGGTAGTGTGGTCTTTTTCCTAGCCCAGAGGGGACTCGTATATATTAGCTCTAGGGTTTTTAGGCAAACCATCCATCCAGACTGCTTCTAACTTCCTTGCTCTCTAGGGTTAGATATTTCCTCAGTTTGTAAAGAATCTGACCTCCGATTGAATGGAAGCTTTCTTGGTTGCGTAGATTCCCGGTTTGTAGCTCATTGGATTTTCGTGTCTTTTTCGAGCTATTTTCATCAGTTTTTCGTGCGTGGCTTGTTCCTTTGATTCTGAGGTGTTTGGGCTCGAATTTGTTGGTGGGAATCATGGATAGTTGCCTCGTGCATCTTTGTGCTTGATCTTGATCCACCAAACTTCGAGTTCGGCCTCCGATTGAAGGATTTCAGTTGGGTCCTAGGTTTTTGGTTGGTTTCGGTGGCGTTTCGATTCCCAGCGTTTTGGGTTGTTTGAGAACCCAAGTTTTGGGGCATAGCATCCCCTAAGGACGCTTCACATCTTCCCCAAATCGTTCCTCAAGAGCTTCAACCGTTTGGGAGATCCATGGAAGGATAGGTGGTAGGGTGCTCTTGAGTTGGTTCTCGGGCTGCTGTTTTCGCACCTGGCGGACAGTTCGCGAGGAGGGTGCGGACAGTCCGTGTGGTGCATTTTGGTCCAGGTGTTCTTCTTGTTCTTCGCGTGTTCTTGAGTGCCTTCGCTTCGATCCGGTTGGCCAATGGCTTTTTGTGGAAAGTGGTTTGGCGGACAGTCCGCGCGGCACGAGTTGCTCGCGGACTGTCTGAGGACGTGGTACGGACCGTCCGCATGAAGAGGTGCTGGTTGGGTCGTTATGTCTGTGTTTAACAGACTGTCCGCCGTGGGTCGCGGACCGTCCGCGCGGTGCCCGCGGACAGTCTGCCCGGTGATCGCGGCAGGTTTCCTGGGTTGTTTCAGGACAGCTAAGTCCTTTGCTTCTTGCTTCATGCTTCCACTTCGGGATCGTTTGGGGTTTGTTCCTAGGGTTGGTACGTCCATTGTGACTACGTGACCTTGGCAAACTCGTGTGGGAATCCGTGGTGGTGAATTTGGGGTATTGGCCGAGTTCTCTCTTAGGAGAAGAATTTTTATCGGCTCCCATTCACTCCCCCCCCCCTCTGGTCACCTAATCGGTCCTTCATCAGTGAGGGCGGACGTCGGTGCGGCCGAGCTCGCCGGCGGCGGGAGACGGTGTTGCACGCGTGTCGGGGAGCAGCGACTCGTCAGAGAGGAGCGGCGCGGCGCGTTGGAGAGGAGCGGCGCGGCGAGAAGAGGGGCATGTCGGGGATGGGCGCAACGACGAGAGGCGGCGACGACGATGATGGAGGAAGAGAGGAGAGGCGGCGATTTGGGGGAAAACGACTAAGTGCTGATCTGGAAGGCGACCGGGCTTATATAGAACCCCCGACCTTTTGTCACTGGTCGTATACAAAACCATGACAAAAAGCCCTTTTGTCTCGGGTCGTATTATGACTTGAGACTAAAGACCACTCTTTTTTCACGGGTGGCCTCACAACCCGTGATAAAAGGGGCATTACGCGCGGGATGCCCTAAAGGCGAATTTTCGGCCTTTAGTCCCGGGTGGTGTTATGACCCGTGACAAAAGGGGGGCCTTTAGTCTCGAGTGGTAACACCACCCGGGACTAAAGGGCAATTTTGCGAGGGAAGTTAATATTTCTCTTTTCCTTGCTCATTTATCTCATTTCTTTTTGCTTTCAACATTAAAAAAATCATTAGTTAAAATATTTTTGCCATGCAAAATTATATTATATTAACACAAAAAATACCTACTTTTCTATGCACATATTATTTCAAGAATAGAAACAATTATTACTATTTGTTATTTACAATTTGATGGGGAAAATAAATTAAATTAAAAATATTAGTAAACCCTACTCAGAAAAATCTTTGTATCAAACAAATTTATGAATTTGCGTATTGTCCATTTGATATAATGATTCATATAACTACAATGGCTTACGTATACATACAGAGGTCACCTGATGGTTATTACAAGGCATGACATTAATTAATACCAATTACTAGAAGTCCCAAGCTGAAGCTAGTCAGCTTCTAGCTTTTGAACCTCTTCTTCAAAAACATTTATAAATTCACGTATGAATTCTAGTATATATATGCTTAATAAACATGCTTGCTAAACATGTTGAAGACAACACATGGATTCATAATAAAGTACATAATTAACAATAATTAATAATAAGTTCATAAAGGTTCACATAGCTAGCTAATTAATACAAGTTCACATAATAGGGTACGGTACAATGCCTGATCCATGCATGCATAATGTTACTGAGCAACACAGGCTTGCAGATATAAAACATGGTTAATGTTTGCAATCCTCCAACCTAGAACTCCCTCAAAATAAGCTAGAGTGCATACTAGTGCACTCTCCTCCACTTGTGGAGGAGTGTGACAAACACCACTGCAGACTTGAAACAATGGAGCCTCGGGTTCTGCTGGCTTGTAGAAAGTTAGAGTTGCTTGACTCTTGCAATTGTTGGTGAAAAACGGCTCCCCACCATAGTAATCCACCCCAACTCTTTCCATGACTTGATTTAGAATCACATGGAAGCTAATTGAAGCATAGGTAGAACCAGAGCGATCCTGCACACAATCAGATGATGATGAGATATAATAACCTTATGTACCAGAAACAAATTATATATGTACCAAAAACAAATTAATTAATAATTAATAGAAATTCTTTTATATATAAATGTATATTACCACATCTTGATGAGCCCTACAAAGCCTCTTCGTAGTCTCAATCACATTTCCTTCACCCGTCTCGAAATTCCTTAACTTCAAATAGGAAATGTCCGGCACGAAGCACCCAACATTATTCTAGAGCTGTTGTAGACAATTCTCCACGGCAGTCCTCTCTCGGGTTAACCGAATAGGTGATGCTTTGCCAACAGTTGCAATGGCAACCATCGGGTGTGGTGCGCCTACTGGCAACTGGCCGTAGCCTACATATCGAGCAGGTATAGTGAAAGAGATATACACTCTTGCCATGTGCTCATCAACGTGCTTGGTTTGCACTATAGGAGTACCATTCATATCCCCGATAATGTCTCTGAGCCATCTGATGTTTTTGAGAACCTACAATGATAATATATGTAACTAAAATTACAAATTTTCCATGTGAAATGAAAAAAAGTTCTATGTAAATTAAATTAATTTCAATTCCTATATTACCACGTTAGCTACACGTCCTAGATCACCCTATTGGCAAGGTAATCTCGCAGTGAAAGTGCAATTCTGGACATAGAGGCAACAGGTCTACAAAACACCTCCACGGCCACCAAGACCTGCACGACCAATGCCACGGCCACCACGCCCGCCACGGTGACGGACTATGCCACGGCCACCGACACCATTACCAACACCACTTGACGACGACATTGTTAGCTCAAATTATATCCAAATCAAAATAACACACATTATTCACAATAAATAGGATTAGTTTGCATATATACATTGTATTCAATATATGCATAAATAGAAAAATAAAAAGGAACTATTACTGTACATAACCTTTATGAACCAGCGACTCAGAAGACATAGATGCTCCGGGAACTACAAAGGTCTCACCTCACCGTCATATACACCTGACTCTCCCACTTATAGTACTACACATGCGCTACACCTCCTATCTAGCTACAGTCCAACATCGCGGAGCTGTGGCCAGTCCCCACGTAGCCCGTGATGTTAAACTGTAGCTTATTAGGATGTGGGGCTCTATATCAAAAACAAGAAAAAAGAAAATGCTTAAATTTATTATATATAAAACTAAAAAATACTTAATAAAAGAATTTAATCTTCTATTTCCTCCTATAGCAACCTAGAAATAAAAGGTGCCATAGAATTCAACACTATATTTTGTAAACTATTGTACACATACCTACATATATATAGATTGGATTCAATATGTGCATAAATAAAAAAACAAAAGGGGATAGAATTCAACACTATTATTATTGTATATAACCTTTACGAACAAATGACTCAAAAGACCTAAATGCTCTAGGAACTACAACAGTCTCACCTCACCGTCATATACACCTCACTCACCCACTTATAGTACCACACATGTGCTACACCTCCTATCTAGTTATAGTCCCACCTCACGGAGCTGCAGGCAGTCCCCACATAGCCCGTGAGGTGAAACTGTAGCTAATTAGAATGCGGGGCTCTATATCAAAAACAAGAAAAAATAAAATGCTGACATTTATTGCATATATAACTTAAAAATACTTAATAAAAGAATTCGATCTTCCATTTCCTCCTATAGCTACCTAGAAATAAAAGTATTTCTAAACAATGAAAGAATGGGAATACATACCTAGTACATTTTATGTATGTCTATTATTTTGTTTATGAGCAAATATTTTATAAACTATATGTACTTGTGATGAGAATGTATGACCTTGCATGAAGTTTGTGAGTTATATGTTGTGTGTGCTCTTTTTGATCATGTTTAGGTCCTATGCTCATGAGAGGGAAATTTCTGTGAAAAATGCTTCACTTTGTTCATGGCTATATCACTTGCTTGTATGTCCTTTTCTATCTTGTTGGCGATGCTCGTTCTCAAATTGTGGCTATCTTGCTTGTCTGTCTCAATTTTAGCATGCTGTTGTGTTGTTTGTATATTTGAGAAGCACATGCTTGCATTTGTAGACTTGATTCATTCATTACCAACAAGGGGAAAGAAAGTACCCAATTCATGTTTCCAGGGGGAGTTTTGTATCAAGGGAAGAAAAATTGGGAGGAATGCATTTGTTCACGGGGAGCTTGCATTAATGCATTTGGGAGCTCTTTTCGCCTGAATTTTAGTTGTGCTCTTTTGCCGATGGTGTCGAGCCCTTTTGCCTCACCTTGAGGAGTCGACAATTTTGGAGCATTTTACCTCGGTTGTGTCGAGCCGTTGCCCTTACCTTAGGGGACCGAGATTTTTCTCTCTCAAGTGATCTCTTCCTGGCTTTTGTTTGGCCTCTGATCACTTGTTTGAAATTTTCTTTTGTTTCTTTTTCTCTTTTCTCTGAATTGGTTACTTGTGTGTGTTGTCAATGCACTCATCAAGGGGGAGATTAAGGACTGGAGCATCTGAGGACCGGTGGATGGTTGCTCCTAGTGTGATGAGTGATATGACAATATGGTGTGGACTGACTCTTGGCAGAGTATTGTAGGTGCAGGTTGCGGCTTGATTTGCGTTGGTGCAGGCGAAGAGTGGGCACGAAAGGCCTATGCCTTGTGGGGCCTCTGAAGAGTGGAGAGAGACGTAGGCCTGACTCGAGGGACCCGGTGGCCAGCAGGGTCAAGTGCGTGTCGTATGGTGGAAACAAAAGCAAGACGAAGTTGTTGATCAGAGTCGGTGCTGGATAGCAGCTCACGACCAAAGTCTGCACGCGGGGTTTGCGGCGATTCACCAGAAAACCGTCGGGTTACTTGGTTGAGCCACAAAACCAATACCGGAGGCTCGACGGGCGGAGATGGGATCCTGGCGCGACAAGAACCTTCGATGTCGGCGGATGCATGGCGGGATCGCGGGGCTTGCGTTGGTAGGACGCGGTCTGCGGCGACGGCGTGGTCGCACGATGAAGAGGAGTGCTACATGACCTATTTTCCCCTAAGGGGTTTGTATCACAACTTAAGTGCTAGGGGTAGTGTGGTCATTTGCCTGGCCCAGCAGGGACTCATATATATTAGCTATGGGGTTTCCAGGCAACCGTCCATCCGGACTGCTTCTCATTTCCTTGCTCTAAATTGTTAGATTTATCCTCCGTTTGTAAAGAATCTGACCTCCGTGTGAATGGACGTTTTCATGGTTGCGTCGATTTCCCGCTTGTGGCTCGAGTGATTTTCGTGTCTTTTCAAGCTATTTTCGTCGGTTTTTCGTGCGTGGCTTGTTCCTTTGATTCTGAGATGTTTTGGTTCGGAGATGTTTGTGGGGATCATTGATAGTTGCCTCGTGCATCTTTGTGCTTGATCATGACCCCTCAAACTCCGAATTCGACCTCCGATTGAAGGATTTCGGTTGGAAACCTAACTTTGTGCTTGAGCTCGGTAGAATCTCGATTCATCTCGAATCAGTGAGTCTGACGCTACAAATTCATAGGCATAGCATCTCCTAGAGGCACTTCACCTTCACCTATGATTTGGTAGCTTTCCCTTAGTTGATTTGGGACATCGGGTAAAGGGGAGGAGGTGTTGACGTTCAAGAGGTCAGGCTCGATTTGCTGTCTGCAAGCTTCGCGGACCATCCGCGGACCCCGTGCGGACCGTTCGCGAGGTGCCAGCCGGGTTCATCGAGTTCTTCGTGTGTTCTTGTTGGCCCCTCTTTCGATTCGTTTGGCTGTGTGCTTTTGGTTGCACAAGGTTTGGCGGATAGTCCGCAAGGAGAGGCCGGACAGTTCGTGTGGCGCAGACGGTCTGCAGGTAGTGGACGGACGGTCCATTACTGAGGGTGCAGTACTGGAGATTCGGGAGCTATTTTCGGACGGTCCGCCGCAGCCCCGCGGACAGTCCGCCTAGGCCACGCGGACGGTCCGCCCGGTGCTTGCGGACGGCCCGCCTGATGCTGCGCAGAGTTGCTATGTCCTTTGCTTCTTGAGTCCTGCTTTCACTTTGGGATTGTTTGGGGTTTGCTCCTAGGGTTGGTAGGTCTGTTGTGACTACGCAATCTTGGCAAACTCGTGTGGGAATCCTTGGTTGTGTATTTCTGGCATAGGTCGAGTTCTCTTTTTGGAGAAGAATTTTTATCGGCTCCCATTCACTCCACCCCTCTCTGGTTTCCTAATCGATGCTTCAACTGTCAAACTAGCTCCCCGAAGGTTGACATCGTTGGATGAAACTATACTTGTCCGAATATTTGCTTTTGATGTAGAAGACTACAAACTTGTACATTTGTGGGCTATGACCCTCCTTCTTAACTGTTGTCTTGTAAATTTTTAACCTACACAAGTCTTGCAAGGTGGGCCTGTGGAGGATGATAAACCTTTGCGAATCCATCGTCAGGATCAAGTAGTTAGTGGTGAAGCTTGGTGATTGTACAAAGAAGCTAACCTGGATGCAGATTTTCTGACATTTGGCTTGAATGTTCTCAGTATTTCTTGATGTGTAGTTTTCAACTTGGCAGGGTTTTTCTCCAACGAGATGGCTATGCTCTTACTAGTGAAGCTTCAAGTTGACGATCTTTCGTGAAGATGGAGCCCCTAAGCCCTGTGACTGACGACTGTAGCTTTGCTTCTGCTAGTGATGTTGCCGAAGAAAGGGGCAGTAAGTCGGGCCATATCATTGAACTTCCTTTTTGAAGTTGTCAGCTCTTGAAAGCTGTATAGTTTTACTTTTATGAAATTTTGTTTGAAACTAAGGCAATAAGTTTGTTTTTAAGAAAAAATGTCACCCTTCCCACCTTGTCTTTTTCTTGCAAAATTTCATGGATTCCCAAGGACTTGTGACTAGTGAACGCGTGAAGTTTTACAACTTATTGTAGTGGAAGTCAACAAAATTTGTTTCAAGAATTATGCGGACTTGCGCCCACCTGGCACACTTGCTTAGGTTGATATCGCAACCCTCAGTTGCTTCAACCATTTCATGCAATTGTTAGTTCTTAAAGATGCGTGAGCCCCTTGGCCCTTGAAAGATTTTTTTTGGCTAAAGTAATTTTCCTCGAAAACTTTGTAAATCTTCATGAATGTTCGATACCATGCTGATTTGCTCTTGCAATAAAGAAAATATAACTTTAGCTTTATAATTTTTCACACACAAAATCCTGAATAAGTACGCTTGAACTTTCTGGGCCACAACATTTAGTTGTTCTCATATTTCTGGTAGGATGTCCCTTCAAGGTGGGATCTAGGCCACAACTTGTTGTTGTCTCAGGACTTTTTTGTAGGAAATCCCCTTGAGGTGGGATTTAGGCCGCAACTTGTTGTTGCATGCGACCTTTCGGTAGGAAATCCCCTTAAGGTGGGGTTTAGGCCAGAACTTGTTGTTGCCTCAGGGCCTTTCGGTAGGAAATCCCCTTAAGGTGGGACTTAGGCTTTCACAAAGCCTTTGGCTATAAAGGAGCCTCATTCACAAAACTTTTCTTCACCTCTTTAATCTCGGCTATCACGGAGCCCTTTCGCAAATTTTCACATAGCTGGAATTTGGCTATAACATATCCTTTTACGAACTTTTCTTTCTCACGATGGGACTTAGGCTATCATGGAGCCTTTTCACGAACTTTTTCTTTCTCATGATGGAATCTAGGCTATCACGGAGCTTTTTCACAAACTTTTTCTTTCTCATGATGGAACTTTGCATGACACATAATTTGGGGGAAGCCTCTTTTCTTGTATATCACAAAGAGTATTTACATAGGATCTGCCTCGTTAAAAACCTTGCCCCTTGATTTAGCCCCCCCCCCTTCGAAAGGAAAAGAGTACGATTCTTCTTATTCTAGATTAAATGCAAGAAGTAAATATTTTTGTTCCTGAAACCACTTATAGTTCCATGATTTAGATTTTTACATTTTTACGGAATTTAAACTTGCGAAAAGCTATATAATAAATCTAACTACTTTCACGATTTTCAAGGGTAGTACCTCTTTAAGCTACTTGCATTCCACGAATACGGCAGCTCTTCGCCGATTTAGTCTGTCAAGCGGAAGGCCCCTAGCATGTTTGTTTCTTTTGTTATGTATGGCCCTTCCCAGGATTCTTCAAGTTTCCCAGGGGTTTCCCACTTTTTCTTTCTCTTCAGCACTAAGTCACCACTCTTGATGTTTTTCCTGACTATTTTCTTGTCCTTCCACGCCTTGCTTTCCTTTTGTTATTTTTCAATGTTGTCTAACACTTCAATAATTGTTAGTTCAATCATATCTTTTTCCACCTTCATGTCAGCTTCTCCGATCTCTTTTGCTTTCAGTGCTCTCAAGCTTTCATTCTTGATCTCTTCTGGTGTCATTGCCTCAATGCCTAATAATAAGCGAAATGGCGTGAAACCCGATTTTCTTTACAATGTCATATTGTGGGACCAGATCACCTTCGGCAATTCATCTATTCACTTGTGTTTCTTCTGATTTACAGGCACTCCTTGATTCCCAAAAAGATTAGCCCATTTGCTCTTTCAACAGCCCCGTTAGCGGATGATAAACTGAGGAGAACTTCGCATGAGTTCCCAGAGTTCTTCAATATTCCTTGAAAGAATAATAGTCGGACTGCTTTCCATTATTAACAGACAACTCTGTTGGTACTCCAAATCTGCAGATTATGTTTTGCCAGAAGAATTTTTGAATTGTTGGTGTTGTGATATTCACTAATGCCTTTGCTTCCACCCACTTAGTGAAGTAGTCGACCGCTACAGCTGCAAACTTTGTAAAGTCCATGATGGTGGAATTAGATGAACTGGCATGGACGGTAGATTCTGCTGATTCATTGTCTTTTGGCATGCTTCACATTCATGAACAAGGTTCTTTGCATCAACATTCATAGAAGGACAGAAAAATCCTTGCTTTATTGATATGCTTTCTAGAGCTCTTATGCCTATGTGTGCACCACAAAATCCACTATGGATTTCCTTAAGAAGTTCTACACGTTTTTCAGAGGTTATGCATCTCAACCATGGTTCGGTAACCCTAGACTTATAGAGCTCTTCGTCCACTATAGCACAGCCCCTTGCCCTATGCTTTAATATTTTTTACTCCAATTCATCTTGTGGTTCATAGTGACCTCTCAAATATGCCATGATTTTGGCTCTCCAATCGTGAGTTTGTACAATGTTCATAGTTTTTGGCTTTAGATCTTTAACAGACGATTCTCGGATGGTTTTGAAGAATACATTCAGAGGCATTGCATGATTCTAGGTGCTGCTTTCACCAGTTTGTCTGCTTCATAATTGTCATTTCTTGGTATGTGATGGACTGAGTAGCCTTCGAAATGCTTCTCCATTTCTCTAACTTTCTTGAGATACTTCATGAGAACAAGATTCCTTGCTTCGTTCTCTTTCTCGATATGTTCTTGAATGACTTTCAGTCCATCTTGATGATGAAAATTTGCTGGCCCAGAGCTTTCATCTTTTTTAGAGATAAGGGTAGGGCCTCATACTCAGTTGTGTTGTTCATAGAATGCACATCATCTGCGAAATCAAGTTTAGCTGCATATCTTATCACAACTCTAGTTGGAGATGTTACGATTGCCGCTATGCCAACACCTCTGTCACAGCAAGTCCCATCACAATGCACCACCAATGGCGTGACTATATCTTCGCCAGGATTAGAAGTTGGTGATGTCCAGTTCACAACGAAATCTGCCAAGATTTGTGACTTGATTGCACTTCTTCTTTCGAAGTCAACAGTGTATTCTGATAGTTTAGCTGCCCATTTGATGATCTGGGTTGATGCTTCTTTATTCGTGAACTGGTCACTCAATGGTTGATTCGTGAATACCCTTATTCTGTGACCCATGAAGTAGTGCCTTAGTTTTCTTGTAGCCATCACGACTGCATATGCTATCTTATCCAACTCAGAGTAGAAAAGTTTGGATCCCGAAAGAGCTTCTGAAGCAAAATATACTGGAATTTGTTTCAGCTTTCCTTCTTCCTCTTTCTCTTGCTATAGTACAACACTTATGACCGAATTTGAAGCAGACAAGTACAGTAGCAGCGACGACTTTGGCTCTAGAGGGCATAACTTAGTCATGTTCGACAGATAGTCTTTGAGTTCTTGAAAAACTTGTTTCTGAGATTCGGACCACTGAATGTTCTTGGAACTTCGGAGAACTTGGAAGAAGGAAAACTTCTCTCTATAGCTCTGGGATGAATCTGTTAAGGGCGGCAACTCTCCCTGTCAACTTTTGCACATCTTTCACTGAAACAGTATCTTGCATCTCGACTAGAGCCTTGATTTTGTCAGGATTTGCCACGATGCCTTTTGTCGAAACCAAACCTCCCAAAACTTTCCCCTTGTGAATGCCAAAAACACATTTTCCAGGATTCAACTTAAGATTCGCTGCTCCGAGGTTCGCAAAGGTTTCTACTAAATCACTGATATGGTCTCTTCTTTGAATGCTTTTAACGACTATATCGTCAACATATGATGGAATATTTCTTCGAAGCTGGGGATAAAGAACTATAGCTATCATTCTTGAAAATGTGCATCCTCCATTCATTAGACCCTTTGGCATTCTCACGACGCAAAAGGTTCAAAAAGGAGTGATAAAACTTGTTTTCTCCTCGTCTTCTCTTCGCACCCTTATTTGACGATATCCTGAGAACATGTTCAGAAGTGACAGCATTTTGCTGTTTGTCGGTGTTTTAGACCAGCAACCTACTAAGGGGAGTACCCGAAGTAGATGAATGTGGCCTCGCCGAGATCGGTAACTCGAATGAAGAGACACGTGGCACACAATTTAGACAGGTACGGGCCGCGAGGTGCGTAATACCCTACGTCCTGTATGCTGCGTAGCTCTGGATTGATTGGGCACAATTACAAGATGGTGTAATAGTGCGCCGTGGATTGGATGAGATGCTAGAGAAAGGTCCCTACCTCGCCTTATATAGTCCGGGAGGCAGGGTTACAAGTCGGAGTAGGGAGAGAGTACTAGTTGGGTACGTCTAGGAGTCTTCCATACAGTGCAGGACATGTACAGCTTCCTAACCGAGTACTTCTCCTCCGTAGTCCTTGTGCTCCACACCATCAGGTGCCGTGTAGCGCAAGCCGGGTAGTCCCTGGGGCCCACCGAGTAGTCGGTCCTGGTACCCACCGAGATAGTGGGCCCAGGGAGGTCTATACGACAAGCCCCCGAGTACTTTGTAGTCGAGAAGGATAGCTTCAAGTAGTCTTGACGGCCTTAACGAGTAATCCTCAAGCGTCCCCGAGTACTACAAGTCAAAAGTCCTCAAGAGTAGTCGAAGCATCCCGAGGCTAGAATGTACTCCAGCTGATGTTTGAGCAATCTTGAAGTCTTCTCGAGTAGTCCCAAGCGTCCTCAAGTGCTGCCCTCGAAGGTCTTCAAAAAATGCCCGTTTTGTCTTGAAGCCGAAGCTGATATGGAAGTGCGATTGCAAAATCGCACTCCATATGGAGTAGCCCCCGAGCCTTAGGTTGAGCCGTAGGCTCTGGCTGAGGGTCCATCTGAAATCTTGGTAAGAAAATCCCGAAAAATCCGGAGAGAAAAAACCGAAGGACACGTGGCACGGAGCCCCCGAGCCTTGAGTTGAGTACTTCCTCTCGAATTGAAGGGTCATCTTGAAGAATGTGTCCTGAGATGCTCCTGAGTCTTGTCACTTCCCAGGTAGTCGAGTAGAAGTAGCCGAGCCCCCGAGGTGAGGCGCGTCGACTAGTAGAATGCGAAGAGTCACGCGCGGCCGCTGAGTCGGCCGAGAGCGAACTTATCCATCTGGCCGTTGGAGGGCCGGTTTGACTTATAAATAGAAGCCAAAACCCTTAGGGTTTTTCACCCATCGCTTCTGTAGTCATTTCAAATCGATCTGAAGCAGATCCACTTCCAATGCACGCCACCGCCGCAGTAGATCCAAGCGCGCCGCCACCCAGAGCTTCCAGAGTAGCCCCTGAGCGGATGCGCGTGAAGACGTCGTGTACTTGGAGAATGAAGCCTTCACCGTCCAAGTCTGCGAAGGTCGCCAGGAAGAAGAGGGTCCGTGACGAGGCCGCCACGGCTGCCTCTGGGGCAGCGCCGATGATGTCTCCACCGCGGGCAGATCCAAGCCGCGTGTGGAAAAAGTCGAAGGTGAAGACCGAGGATCTGTTGGCCCTTCTCAACAGCAGGTTTATTCGGGAGAAGGAGGTGGATATGTGGAGAGCCGCCGCCGGAGATCCGTACCTAATGGAGAAAGCTGAAGACGAGATCCCGATGTTCGCGCGTTTCGTGGAGCGCGGACTCGCGCTTCCGGCCAGTGATTTCTTCAAGGGCCTCCTCGGGTACTACGGAGTTGAGTACCTCAATCTCAACCCTAACAGCATTTTCCATACCGCAGTCTTCATCCATTTTTGCGAAGCATTCCTAGGAATCAAGCCGCACTGGATCCTGTTCCAGAAATTCTTCTGGGTGAAGCCGCAGCCGAGCGCCAGCAATCCGCGAGTAGTCGGAGGAGCTGGCATCCAGATGAGAGAAGACGCCGCTGAGAAGTACCTGGCGTACAAGCTTATTGACTCCAACGCCGATTGGAAGGCGAGGTGGTTCTATGTCACGAACCATCACCCCGGCCTGCCGAAGCCGAGCGGGAGGCAGCCCAGGCACCGGGACCGGTGGAACACGGAGCCCACAATGCAGGAGGGGATCCAGCTCCCCGAGCTGCTGGCACGCATCAAGGTGCTCAGAGAAGCTGGACTGAGGGCCGAGCACGTGGCCTTCAGTTTCATGAAGCGGAGGGTGCAGCCGCTGATGGCCCGCGACACCCTCGGCTTCGAGTACACCGGCGACGACGACACGTCGCGGATGCCCGGAGGCGAGATGGACGACGACGACATCATCGAGAGGCTGACGCGGATCTTCAAAGACATGCCGCCGTACACGGCGTGCCCCGTCCAGGAGTACTCCGCCGCGCGCCCGCCAAAGGAGGTAAGTAGCCGTACCCCCTAATCGAGTAGTCCTTGCTTTGTGAGTAGTCGCGCTGATGTCTTGTGTCTTGCAGGAGGTGCCGCCAACGGAGCCCATGGAGGAGGGCGACGAAGGCGAGTGGGACACAGTGGGGGAGCCCGCCAGAAGTCGTAGTCCAGCCCCCACTGTCGAGGAGCTCTTAGCGCAGTTGGAGCGCTAGCCCCCTGCTCGTCAAGAGAGCACAGAACCCGCAGCCCCCACCGTCAAAGAGGTGGTGGCCGCAGAAGCGCAGGAGGGCGCTGCAGCGGCTACCGTTGCTGCAGAGGAGGCAGCGGCTGCAGGGGCGCAAGAGGAGGCGCCCGCCGAGGCTGGGCTGGTAGACATTGCCAGCATCCTCGGTGCCCCGACCGTGACGATAGTCCGGTCAAATTTGTAAGTGCTGAACTTTCCTGAGTAGTACTTGGTGTGGTAGTCGTGCTTGAATGGCAACCAGATTTGTGTACTTCTGCAGGAAATCAACAGACTTGTCCTGGGAGGGAGATGAGCCCTGCACGACGGTGGCGGAGGAAGAAGTCACGCCGCCTGTCGAGGAGTCAACTTCTGCCCCCCAGGCGGAGTCCGAGGTGCCGGCTGCTGGAGCTACGTTGCCCGAGGCCAGTGTAGTTGAGGGTAAGTGTTCTGCTGTGGCTTTAGTCTTCCCCATAGAGTAGTCGTAGTTGCTGATGAACTTGACGTCTTCTTGTCAGGCGTCGAAGCCGAAGGGAGCGACATCCCTGCGGGGGTGCCCATAGAGAAGTCGACACCACAAGCGCCGGAGGCTGCTGAGGGAGCCCCGAGCCAATGGAGGATGTCGCCGAAGAAGCCGCCGTGGCGACCGGAGGAGAGGAGGCCACCGTGCCACCAGAGGTTGCTTTGGAGGTGGCTATCCGCTCCCCGGAGATCCAGGATGCAGAGCCCACCCGCTCTGCGCCGATGACAGAGACTGCCCTGAGTAGTCGTGGCGGAGTGGAGCTGCTCGCGGACGATCTGGTGGACCCGGCAACGATGGCCAGGTACCTGGAGGCGGTCCGCCAGGCTGAGCAGTGGATGAAGGTAAGTAGTCTTAACTTCTGAGTAGTCAATCCTGTGTTGTTGAGTACTTGTGTGACATGCGTTGTCTGTGTAGGACGTTGTGGAGAGGTCCCGCGAGAAGTCCAACATGCTGCAAGGCTTTGGTGACACGGTGCTCCGGGCTGGGGCACTAGAAGATCAGCTTGTGAAGTCGCGGAAGCACGCGGCCGCCATGCAGTCCAAGCTCGATGCTGCTTTTGCCAAGTATCACAATGACATCCAAGAGTTGCAGGCAAAGGGCGATGACTTGGTGCGGAAGAACAAGAGCCTCCGGAAAAAGAACAAAGGTACGCCGCTGGACTTGTTGGGTAGTTGTTGGATGTCGAGAGGTAGTCTGACCTGCTGTGCTTTGTTGTATTTGCAAAGCTTGAGGGCCAAGTTGAGCAGTTGAAGTCCTCGGAGACAAGTATGAAGAACCTCTTCTACCGGGAGCAGGAGGCCCGCTAGGTACTTGAGCTCGACTATAATGAACTTGCCTTCGAGTGCGAGAAGCACATGGAGCTTCGGATTACATCTGACCGCGACCTCGTCAACTGCTACAAATCATTGCAGAAGTCGAATGAGGATTACGAGGCGCTGCGGGCCCAGCTGAAGGATCTTGAAGAAGTCGCGCTGCCGATCGTGAGGCTCTTGGTGCCTCATCCGGGCGGCCCCAAGATCGCTCCGCTCGTGGATTGCCTCAGGGAAGCCCCCAGCCGGCTGGCGGCTTATGTGAAGCACATGGCGAGGTCGATCCCGAAGCAGGTCTTGGCCTTCATGAAGTCCTAATTCCCGAAGGCCCCGGTGGAAGTAGTCGCTGGCGGGGTAGCCGCCAACTGCACCGATGAGCAGTACGCGGAGCTGCTGGAGCAGATGGCTCCCATCGCGGAGCAAGTAGCTGATAAGCTCAATCTCCAGTAGCACTGTAATAGATAGCTAGTAGCCAAAGTTGTACAAAAACAATTGTAACGGAATTGCTTAAGTATTAATGAAAGAAAAATTCCAGCAATGAGTACTCGTAGTCGCGATCTCAGAGTGCGGAGCCCCATCGTGGAGTGGATGCGAGTAGTCGTACTCGGCGGTAGTCCCGTTGAGGGAAGTAGACAGTAAAGAAGTTGATGAATCGATCAAACTTTATTACTGAAGAAGTACACCTGGATGGCCAGGGCCGTAGTTACAGAGTAGTCGCCTGGACCCGGAGGCCGCTTACAGCTAAGTGATGCTAGGGCGAGTAGCCGCTTACAGCAGTAGATCCGTAAGTAGCCGTGTAGGCTGGATCTTGGAGTACATGGTCTCTTAGTAGACCGCTGCTAGAGTCCTTTGTCGCTCGTCGCAGCCCAGGATCCGTAGGTAGCCGCGCGGGCTGGATCCTGGAGAGGAGTAGTCCAGAGACTGGGGCCAGGACCCGGAGGCCGCTTACGGCAGAGGGGTGTTGATGTAGTCGTGTAGACTTGAACCCCGGAGTAGTCGTGTAGACTAGGCGTAGAATCGACAGAGCTGGTCGACGTTCCACGAGTTGTTGATGTCTTCGCCTTCAAGTGTCTGGAGGCGGTAGGAGCCCGGCCCGGTCACCTTTGCCACGGTGAAGGGACCTTCCCAGGGGGAGCTGAGCTTGTGTAGTCCTTCCGTGTTTTGGATACGGCGGAGGACGAGATAACCAACGTTGGAGGAGCGTTCCTTGATGTTGCGATCGTGGTAGCGTCGGATACCCTCTAGGTACCTTGCTGATTGGATGAGGGCAGCGCAGCGAGCTTCTTCGAGGCTGTCGATGTCAACTCGTCTGCTGTCTTTAGAGATGCCTTTGTCGTAGTGCTCCACTGCTGGCGAGTTCCATATGACGTCGGCAGGGAGGATTGCTTCGGAGCCGTAGACCAGGAAGTAAGGGGATTGCCCCGTTGGCTTGGATGGCTGAGTCCATAGCCCCCAGAGTGCGTTGGGTAGTTCCTTGATCCACTTGCCTTCTTTGGAGTTAGCAGCATCGTGTAGCCGCTTCTTGAGAGTGTCGAGCACCATCCCGTTGGCCCGGTGTGACGCCCCGGGTTTCTAATTAACGTCATTAGTGCTAATGACCGATTCAGCCGAGTCAAACCCGCTGACAATGGTCAAACCTAGGTCAACCTGGGTCATCGCCCCGAAAACCTCGCCATTGAACCCTATTGAACCCCTTGACCAAGCCTACACACACCCGTGGTCAAAGACACGGTCAAACCCCGCTTAACCGTTGACGTCGGCGAATGTCGTCCGGAACTTTTGCCGCGTTCTCCAAAATTCACCTAAACACTTCAAAATCTACCTTTAAGAAAGTTGTCCATCTTGTTGAGGGACACAACTTTCATGTAGATTGGCATTTCAAATTTTGAGTGGAAATTGGTGAAAAACTTGATCGACTGACAGTACCTCCTATTTTCAGAATAGGCCGGCATTCAATGTTGGCACGATGTTCCTGCCAAATCCGTTGAGAAAAACACTAGACGGCCTTTACAAATGTTGGAGAGGGTAGTTAGATCTACAACTTTCCTATTCACCACTGTGTGCACTTCTATTCAACTTTTTGGAGAAAAACGCAGTCAAAGTCGCGTTGACCGGCTGAAAACCAGCGCGGCCGCGCTCCAGAGCGCCGCCGGCGTGCGGGCACCTGCCGGTGAGGTCCGCGCCGCACGCCGTGCTCCGGCGGTCCGCGCCCGCCTCGGCGTGCGTGCGGCACGTTCCCGACCGCCTCGAGGTCGGGCCGTGGTCCCCTTCGCGCCTGCTGTCCTTGGAACGCGAGCCGTCTTTACTACGTCGTACCGCATCGTACCGCGTCGCGCTCGACCCTGCGGTCCGTCGTCCGCTCCTCCTGCTAGGCGAGCCTACCAAGGCCGCGTGCGCACTCCGAGGAAGCCGGCTCCCACACCGCGGCGCCGGCCCGCGCCCGCCTTTAAAGGCCGCGGGACGGCCCGGCTCGCGCACGCCGCTTCACGCCGTGTCTGCGCCGTGCGCCACTCCCGAGAACCCCTCCTCTAGCGCAATTGGCCGCGTCCGGTGCACCATAGGCGTGCCGCAAGGCCTCCCCAACCGCCCGGCCACCAACCGCGCCGCCTCCCGAGCCGGACCACGGCCGTACCAAGGCGTTCGCGGCGGTGCTCCCCGGCCGCCGGTGGCCGGCCGCCCACCGCGTGCTTCCCCATCCATCTACCGCCACAAACCGGCTATTGGTGAGCCCCTCAACCTTCCCCACCCATCCCCCGGCCGAATCCCTCACCGGAGTGTCTCAATTCCGGCGAGCCGCGCCGGCCGGTCCGCCCAGGGGCCACATTGCAAAAGAAAAGATCATTCCGAGGGCCTCCCTGCAAATGTATATCTCAAATAGTGTTGCAGTTTTCCTGATTCTTGTAAATTGCGTAGAAAATCACAGAAAATCAGAAAAATGTAAAACCAATTTTGTTGGATCCGTTATGAATTATCCTAAAACTTTTGTTATGCTAGCCTGAGCTAATTCCTGTTAGTTTTTGCATGAAAAATACAAATGTGAAAACCCTAGATCTGCAATAACTCAAAAACTATAAATCCTCTGTGTCCAATTCTTGGATATGTTGTGTTAGGTCATGAACAGCTCCTGAGCCAAAAATTGCACAAAGTTATGATGTAAATCTTTTTATAAAAATGTTTTTCCATTTATGGCAGATCTGCATAAATGATTTTCCTTGCTAAAAATATTTATGTTTTTGAGCACAACTTGAGCACACTGTCTTGTAATGCCACAAAGCATATTTTGTGAATTAATCATGATTTTGGGATTAACAGAAATAGTTATTCTTGATTTATGCATGTTTTCCTTTGTAAATTAATAAACCAAGTTCAGTAGAGATTTCATGTGAACATGCTGGCTTTTTAGACTTGTTTAGGACCAGAGGGTATGCACAAGAAAGTTTGGATCATTTTGATGCTTAATTATTTTTGTATGCATTTAAAATGGAATCACTAGCTGGCCTTTGATATTTTCCATAACATTTAATTTCGTAGCCTCCAACACTTACATGTGGGTCCAATGGACCAGTATATGTGCTAGTAGGCTTAAGAAACACTCCTTTAATTTTTGGTAATTTAATTGCTTAATAAAAAGCTTAAAAGCCCTTTTTAATATTAAAGGGAAATTAAATAAAGAAAAGCCCTTATTTAATTCTTTATCCTTTTTGAAGGTATTATATAATTCAAATAAAATATAATTAATTCTCATTGCTGATAAGTAATTAATTCATGGATAAAAAAAATATTATTCATATCTTGGCTTGTGAAAGGAAAAGGGTTAAAGCTTTCACATGAAATGACAAGTCCAAAGAAACCTTTATTCAATTATGCAATAAAAGAATAACCCATGTACAACCAATAACCTTCCTAAAAGAGAAATCACCAAACCACCCTTGCTAACTCGTGTGTGGTTGTAAATCGATTTAAAAAAGCTAAATGCACTCACCCACGACTGTTTGTGATTTCAAATTAAATTACTTACATATATATGTACACAGTCACTATTTAATAAAGAATATTTAATAAAGAATTGCATATTGTTCCTTTTTGGAAGAGTATGCTAAATGTATTCTTATCTAGGTGAATGTGTCCAACTAATGCACCCTATGGTTGTAATTTATTGTTTGTGATTAATTAAATTAAAATCTTCAATAAATCTTGCATTTGCATCCTCGTGTAGATCTTCCGAACGGTAGCTGTACGCGTGTGCTGGACGGAGGAGACAGAGGAGCTGACGGAGACGTGCACCACGTCGTTGTAGAGCAAGACCTGGACCAAGTCCAGAAGGGCCCAAGGCCAACCTTGCCATCGAAGGCAAGCCCCGGATCATTAACCCTGTTTCTAAAATTTATGTAATTATCGTTGCTATGATTGTGTATTTACGTTTCAGGAGTTGATTTGAAACCCTAGATGCATAATCCCTAGGTACCTATGCTATATCACTAGTATTCTAGGTCGATAGCCGCTATGCTATAGGACCGATAGAAGTCGAGTGATGTTCGTCACTCGCGAGAATAGGTTCTTATGTTGGAATCATAAGATCTTTATAAATGAATTGCTCATGTGGTAAGAGCATGGGATTGGGCTCCGGTCCAGTGGCTTTCGTGGGCTAAGCTTTTGAACGTACTAAACATATGCCGAGAATGGGACCGGTAAGCCTAGTACCCGATTGACGCGGTAAGGGAACCTTTGCCTACTAAACCTGGGGCACTTGTGCCCCCCTGCTTGCAACAGTGTGGTACCCGAGTGAGTCTGGACGTTCATGTGGGAGCGATCCAGTAAACCTTGTACCAAGGAATGTAGGTTCCGCTCCCGAGCCGAAGATCGACGGAAACGGCCTGGAAAAGTTGTCCTTGAGGGGGCAGCCTACCGTGTGTTTGGGTTTACTATGCAAGGTTTAAATCAATCGATTGTCGGCCTCTCACCGTTTTCCGAGACTGCTTAATCAACCGGCCACGATATCCCATAATGATGGAACTCGAGGAATATGGTTGGATGAATTAATTTCTTGTCCAATTCTCGATTGAATTAGTTGGCACACTTAGAAATGGTAATCAACTAGAACTTGTGCTAAAAGATTGAAAGTAAGGATCTACTCTTAGCAGCTGTTTAGCAAAAGAAACTCCACCGGCCAAAAGCCTTTCATGTCTAGAGGTTGGTGATGTAGTCATCACCCGACGGTTAAGTCTTGCTGAGTGTTAGTATACTCAGCCTTGCTTTAAAATTGTTGATTGCAGGTGTGATTGACCGGAAGGGTGACGACAAGTGATGACATCACGGATGGCCTCCTGTGATGTTTACCGATGAGCTAGTTTATTTTATTTCCGCTGTATTTTCGAACTCTGAACCTTTACTCCATGTCATGAATAATGGTTTGTAATAAATTATGTTAACTCGTGTTGTACTCTTGACTCGCCTTCGCGTGAGTTTTAATGCATATGTCGATCCTCTGTTTGAATTCCAAGTGATTTATCGGGCGTTAACCCGGCAACTAACGACAGGATGATACTTTACTATTGCTTAACGACCAAAGTGGATCGGTCTTAGGTGATTGTACGTTATTTTTTTGGGCGGGTTGTCACACCCGGGGAGGGGCAACTGAGACGCATCGGACATCGATCCCGCTGTTCTCGCAGTACTCCCAGAACTGGTGGTTGTTGAAGTTGGAGCCCAAGTCTGTGTTGATGCGGTCGGGTAGTCCGTAGCGATGCACGAGTTCGTCCAGGAAGTCGAGTACTCTGTCAGCCTTGGGGCATGTGACCGGCTTGACCTCGATCCACTTGGTGAACTTGTCGATGGCCACTAATACTCTGTTGAAACCACCTGGCACAGTTGGCAGTGGCCCAATCATGTCGAGCCCCCAGCAGGCAAAAGGCCAGGTTGGCGGTATGGTGACTAGCTTGTAGGCTGGGACGTGTTGCTGCTTGGCGAAGTACTGGCATCCTTGGCACCTTCGGACGAGTTCTTCAGCGTCGCCCAGAGCAGAGGGCCAGTAGAAAGCTCGCCGGAAGGCCTTGCTGACCAACGTGCGGGAGGACGCGTAGTTGCCGCACACGCCCTTGTGGATCTCCTCCAAGATGTCCTTGCCTTCTTGCCGAGGGACACACTTCATGAGTACTCCGGAAGATGCGCCCCGCTTGTAAAGCTTGTCTCCGACAAGGACGTAGGACTTGGCGCGGCGGATGAGCTGCTCGGCCGAGTTCTTGTCCGAGGGAACCTTCTGCTCGCTGAGGTAGTCGATGAAGGGTTGCCTCCGGTCCACGTCGATCATCATGACTTCTGTCCGGTCGATGGGTGCGGCGGGACGGTGGTCGGTGGTGCCGGCTCTGGGATGGATGGCGCGTGAAGCTCGTGAACGAATACACCCGCAGGTACTTGAGTGCGGGTAGATCCAAGCTTCGAGAGAACGTCCGCTGCAACGTTGTTGTCGCGGACGATGTGGTGGAACTCGAGACTGTAGAACTTGTTCTCGAGCTTGCGAACTTCTAGGCAGTAGGCGTCCATGTTCTCCTTGTTGCGGTCCCAGGACTTGTTGACTTGGTTGATGACCACTTCGGAGTCGCCGTAGACTAGTAGCCGCTTGATGCCCAGTAAAGCCGCGAGGCTGAGCCCATGTAGAAGAGCTTCGTACTCAGCTTCGTTGTTCGAGACCTCCAGAAGATCTGCAGGACGTACTTGAGTTGTTCGCCCGTTGGAGAGATCAGCAGTACCCCTGCGCTTGTGCCCTCGAGGTTGAGTGAGCCGTCGAAGTACATCACCCAATGCTCTGGTCGCACGGTTGGAGTAGGTAGCTGGTTCTCCCGCCACTCGCCATGAAGTCGACTAGCGCCTGCGACTTGATGGCTGTGCGTGGCTTGAAGTCGATGGTGAGGGCGTCGAGCTCGGCCCCGCCCACTTGGAGATTCTTCCAGTAGCATCTTGGTTCCGCAGGATGTCGCCGAGCGGGTAGTCGGTGACGACGGAGATCGAGTACTCACGGAAGTAGTGTCGTAGCTTCCGCGAGGTGATGAGTACTGCGTACAGGAGCTTCGCACGGGCGATAGCGTGCCTTGGACTCTGATAGGACCTCGGCGATGAAGTAGGCGGGGCGCCCCCGGACCGGGTAGGTGTGGCCGTCTACCTGCCGCTCGACGATGATGGCGGTACTGACTACGTGAGTAGTCGCAGCGAGGTAGAGCAGTAGCTACTCGCCCTTTTGAGGAGCCGTGAGGATCAGCGGCTTTGATAGGAAGTCCTTGAGCTGGGCAAGGGCTTGATCCGCCTCTGGAGTCCACACGAACTTCTTTTGGTGCTTGAGTAGTTTGAAGAAGGGGAGCTCCCGTTCTCCAAGCTTCGAGATAAATCTGTTCAGTGCCGCCATGCACCCGGTCAGCTTCTGGACGTCTTTGATGCTCGTGGGAGCTTTCATGCTGGTGATGGCAGAGATCTTCTCGGGGTTGGCTTCGATGCCGCGCTGGCTGATGATGAAGCCGAGTAGTTTGCCCGAAGGTACGCCGAAGACACACTTGTTCGGGTTGAGCTTCCAGCGGTACTCGCGCAGGGATGCGAAAGTCTCTTCAAGGTCATCGATGAGGGTACTGGAGTCTCTGGTCTTGACGACCACGTCATCCACATAGGCTTCGACGTTCTTGTTGAGTTGCCTCTTGAAGCAGGCCTGGATAGCTCGTTGGTAGGTGGCGCCGGCGTTCTTCAACCCGAAGGACATGGTCGTGTAGCAGTACGCGCCAAACGGGGTGATGAATGCGGTCTTCTCCTGGTCTTCTTCCTTGATCGCGATCTGGTGGTACCCGGAGTAGCAGTCGAGGAAGCAGAGTAGGTCACAGCCCGCCGTGGAGTAGATGACTTGATCAATCCGCGGCAACCCGAAGGGGTCCCTGGGGCAGTGCTTGTTGAGGTCGGTGTAGTCGACGCACATCCTCCACTCGTTTGAGTTCTTCTTGCGCACGAGGACGGGGTTGGCGAGCCACTCAGGATGGAAGACTTCTCTAATGAAGCGAGCCGCGAGTAGTTTGGCGAGTTCCTTCTTGATGGCGTCCCGTCTGTCGTCAGCAAAGCGTCAGAGGTGTTGTCGCTTGGGGTGGCCTTAGGATCGACGTTGAGGCAGTGCTCAATCAGCTCCCTGGGCACTCCTGGCATGTCCGCTGGCTTCTACGCGAAGATGTCGCGGTTAGCCCGAAGGAAGCTGATGAGCGCGTCTTCCTATTTGGGGTCGAGGCCAGCCCCGATGGTGGTGGTCTTGCTGGGGTCGCCTATTCCGAGGTCGATCGTCTTGACGAGGACCTCCTCAGGTGGCTGAGGCTTGTTGGCGCTGTCAGACTTCTCCGGGATGTCGAGTTCACTTGTAGCAAGCTTCTTCGACGCAGCATAGACCTCCATCATCGCGTTGGGTACTTGATTTGTAGAAGCGATCTCCACAGCTTCTGTGTCGCAGTCGTGGGAGATCTTCAAGTCCCCTTGGAGAGAGAGTACACCCGCTGGGCTTGGCATCTTGAGTACCAAGTAGGTGTAGTGGGGCACCGCCATGAACTTGGCGATGGCCGGTCTGCCGAGGATGGCGTGGAAAGAAGTCTCGAAGTCCGCGACCTCGAACTTGATGTACTCGGTACGGTAGTTGTCCCGAGATTCCCCGAAGGTAACTGGCAGGACCACTGAGCCCAGTGGGATAGCCATGTTGCTGGGGACGATGCCGTAGAAGGGCGTGTTGCTCTTGGTGAGCATGAGGGTGATGTCGAGCTTCATCTTCTTCAAGGTCTTGGTGAAAAGGACGTTGAGCTCTCTTCCACCGTCGATGAGGACCTTGTTGAGCTTGGAGCCTGCGACCACTGGTTTCAAGATGAGGGGGAAACGCCCTGGTTCGGAGAAGCTGGTACATTGATCCGCGCGGGAGAAGGTGATGGGTACCTCTGACCACCTGAGGGGGTCGGGACCACTGGCTCAATGGACATGACTTCTCGACGGGTAGCCTTCTGCTCCCGCCTGCTGGGCAATCCACCGAAGAGGACGTTGACGGTCTTGTCGGGTTCCTGGAAGTCGTTGTTGTCGCCGTCCTTCTTCTTGCCCTTTTTGTCGTGAGGGTGCAGTGGCTCTGGCGTATCCTTGAGTGCATGCCTAAGTTGGTAGCACTGCTCGGTGGTGTGGTTGCCATTTGGATGCTACGTGCACCTCTCCTTCAGCAGGTCTTTGAAACCGCCGGAGTTCTTCTTCGAGTTCTCCTTCGCAGGGCGCTGGATAGCCGCGACAGTGTTGTCTGGCTTGCGCTTGCGGTAGGGACCCGAGTAGTAGTTGTTGTTGGTGTTGTTGCGACCGCCTTGGTTCGCATTGTTGCCGCTGTCGTCGCCCTGGTTCTGCTTGGTCTTGCCACGGATGGCGTCGTACTTGGCGTTGGCCTTGTCTTCTTCATCCGCCTAGGACGTGATCATGTCCTTGAGGTGGGGGATGGACCTGGGGCGGCGATGACCAAAGTCTTCGAAGGTGCGGCGGTGGTAGAGGCCGTCTTGGAAGAGGTCGATGACCTCCTTGTCGGTGACGTCGACGACGGTGGCGCGCTTGTCGAAGAAGCGGCGCATGTACTTGCGGAGGGTCTCACCTTGTTCCTGCTTTACCATGGCCAGGTCCATGCGAGTAGCTGATTGGCCCATGGCCCCCGCGAAGTTGCTGGTGAATTGCTCCTTCAGCTGGTCCCACTTGTCGATCGAGTGTTTGTCCAGCGACTCGAGCCATGTGAGTGGAGCTTGGTCCAGGCAGAAGGGGAAGTAGAGGCACTTGGTGTCGCTGTTGCCGCCAGCGTTCTCGATGGAGAGGGCGTAGCATCTGAGCCACTGGATGGGGTCCTACTTCGCGTTGTACTTGGTGATCCCCAAAGGCTTGAACTTGTCGGGGAGGAGCAAGTTGCGAAGTCGAGGTGAGAAGGCGGGGAAGCCGTCGTTGTCGCCTGCGGTGGTCGACTTCTTCCGCCGCGCGGCTCTCCTCAATCTTCGGCGGGCGTCGTAGTCGCCCCCGTGAGGCGCCAGAGGCATGGCTGTTTGCGTGGCCTCAGCCGCCGCGGCCCGCCGCCACCACCGGCCCTCCTCTTGGCCCCATGGTTGGAGCTTCCGCCGTCGCTGCCGCCGCCGTCAGGGTCATGGGCGCCGCCGCCGGCCGGAGCACGGTGAGGGACGACTTCGCGGTGGCCGTTGCCACTCTGTGGGGGTCCGCCGACGTTGGCTCGAGTGCGGTTGGGCTGAGTAGGGAGCTCAGCTCGAGTACGGTTGGGTCGCGGTGCTTGGGTGGAGGAGGTTGGTTGACCCTGTTGTCGACCCGCATGAAGTAGGCGTCTTCAGCGAGCTTGGCGATGACCTCTCCAGCGCGTATTCCCTGAGCCTGGCGTGTGATCGCTATGATCGACATGAGGCATTGCTCAGGGGTAGTGTGTACTCTGCTCTCGACCGCCTCGAGAGCTTCCGCAAGGTTGCGGACGGGGAAGTTGTCGCGGAGGCGTCGGCGACGTTCGCTGCGCTTCCGGTTACGCTCACGTCGAGCGTCTCTGTCTGCAGGGGCCTCGTTTGCTGGGGCATCAGCAGAGAGCTCGTCGGAGGAGATGTCTTCAAGGTACTTGTCTTGAGCCGTCCCTGAAGGTCCTGGGGTGTCGCCGGCAGCCATGAAGACTTGGCGATCAGGGGTGCCAAGGCTGGACTCAGAAACCGCCACCTCAGTTGGGGTGTTCGAGTCAGCTCGGGCGAGTGGTGTTCCCTCCTGGAACGGTAGCGAGTCGATGTAGGCGACGTAGCATGAGTCTACACTTATGAGGTCAGCAGGCTTGCGGTCTGGCCAGTAGACGAATCTCCCGGTCGGTGTGGATGTTATAACCAGCCCAGAGGCCGGCCCTGACAAGGGATGCTCGGTGGAGTTGTCCTCGGACTCGGGATCCTCGGGGTCCGACCTGAAGTCGAACTCGTATTTGGGGTTCGAGTAGAACTCGGATAGAGGGTTGGAGTCCGAAGCGTGGCCGGGGGCGGTGTCGGAGTCCGAGTTGTACTCGGGTACGAGCTCCTTGTCGGCCCGGCGCGAAGAGGGAGCCCCCGTGCGGGCCCGGCTGAGGATGCAAGGACCACGCGCGGAGCGCTCACGAGGTGAGGGGACCGCCTGCGATGGCTGAGCAGCTGGCTCGCATGCGATGGCCCATGGAGACGTCAAGTTCGAGTTGGAAGCGGACTCGAGCTCGAAGTCAGCGTAGTGGTTGAAGAGCGAAATTTCGCCGAACTTGCCGGCGAGTTCGCCTGTGACAACTTCAGGAAGCATCACGAAGCCGGTCTTCGGGTTGGGCGACATGGTGAGGCGGCGCTGGAAAGAGCCCGCACCGTCTGCAGTGCAAACCCAGGCGCCGAAGACGAAGGTATCGCCGCGGTTGAAGGCGACGGTTGGCTTGAAGTAGACTGGAGCCGTCGAGTTCGCCATGTGATCTCGGGCGAGATCCCCTACCTGGCGTGCCAGCTGTCGGTGTTTTAGACTGGCAACCTACTAAGGGGAGTACCCGAAGTAGATGAACATGGCCTCACCAAGATCGGTAACTCGAAGGAAGAGACATGTGGCACACAATTTAGACAGGTTCGGGCCGCGAGGTGCGTAATACCCTACGTCCTGTATGCTGCTTAGCTCTGGATTGATTGGGCACGATTACAAGATGGTGTAATAGTGCGCTGTGGATTTGATGAGATGCTAGAGAAAGGTCCCTGCCTCGCCTTATATAGTCCAGGAGGCAGGGTTACAAGTCGGAGTAGGGAGAGAGTACTAGTCGGGTACGTCTAGGAGTCTTCCATACAGTGCAGGACATGTACAGCTTCCTAACCGAGTACTTCTCCTCTATAGTCCATGTGCTCCACGCCATCAGGTGCCGTGTAGCGCAAGCCGGGTAGTCCCAGGGGCCCACCGTGTAGTCGGTCCTGGTACCCACCGAGGTAGTGGGCCCAGGGAGGTCCATACGACACTGTTTGCGGCGTCATCAACGACCTTGTCCACCCTTTCTAAGAGGAAGTCATCCTTCTTACAAGCTTTGTTTAGATATGTGAAATCTACACACATTCTCCAGTTCCCGTTTTGTTCTTCACTTTGGCGTCTTGGAGCCCCTGTACTTCAGCCTCTACTGCTTTGACTTTTTCTTTGGACATTTTCCTGAGTTTCTACTTTTTCAGAGTTATTTTTTCATCTATTTCCAGTGCATGCTCAATGATATCCCTATTGACACCTTGCAAGTCTTTGGCTGACCAAGCAAAGACATCTTTGTTCTTGTTGAGGAATTGAGCAACTTTCCTCTCTTCTTCGGGGCTGAGCTGAGCCCCTACCACGACTGCTCTATCTAGCATGTCATCTAAGTACAATTTTTTGGTTTCGCCATCAGCAACTATCTCAATGTTTTCTTTATCCCTCTTGGCCTCAACATATGGTTCTTTCTTTTCTTCAGCAGAATTTAGGTGATGCATGTTTGTTTGACCTGGTGTATGCCCCTTTTCAATTTTTCGGGCCTCTTGCTGATCGCCGAAAACTGTGATGACTCCTTTTGGTGTCGAGATTTTCATACATAGGAACTGTTGCCTTATGATAGCAGCGAACTTGTTAATGAATCCTCTATCAAAAATTGCAAGGTATGGATGATACATGTCGACCACGTCGAAAGTGAGAGTTATGGTTCTAGCGTTTTCAAGATCTCCGAAGAATACAGGCAAAGCTATCTTTCCTACTGGATTGATTAGTTTCCCATGAATCCCAGCAGCGGGTACTCTGGTGGCTGCAGCATGTGTTGACTCAAGCTCATCTTCTTAAAAGTTTTCATGAATAAGATATGTGCCGAACTTCTATTATCCGCCAGAACTTTTCCGATGACCAATAATGCAGTCCACCCCTCGAGTATAAGACTAGTCGAACAATGGTTCTCGGGAGGATCAAGTTTCATTCTTGTTCTTCTTGGGTAATATTCAGGGTGTTCACATTTATCCATGACTATGCTATATGTGATGATATGCTACATTAGAATAGATGAATCACTTAGTCTTTGTATGCTATGTAGAATTGTGCCTCTTAAGTAAATCCAATTCTAATCTAGACTAGGAATAGTATGTTCTATGCTCCACATGTGCCTCTTCCTGTCTGATTTATCATTACTTTATCATTTGGCTTACTCCTATTAAAGTATGTGCCATTCCATCAAAGTCCATAAAGTAATCTATATCAAATATACTACTAGAATAAAGTAAGAACTTAGCAATTGCACACATAACATTGAAATAGCATAAAGTCATTGAGAAACGATATAAGAACTGAATCTTGATAACTTATAGATCTGAACTGGAGCATATCTCAACTCTACTTGAATCTGACTCTCTATCTAGAACTAGGCTCTTGATCTAGAAATTAGATCTTCAACTATGAAGTAGCTATCCTATCTCTAATGTATCATCTTCTTCTCTTGTATTGGCCTTATGATGATGATCTTCTGAGAGATGCATACCATGCCCTAGAGGGGGTCTGGGGTTGCTTATATAGCCCTGAGGGATAATCCATCGCCCTAGGATCAAACCGACCTAAACAAGTGGTTTAGATTAACCCTAAGAGGCAGTAGAGGAACCTTCCCGAAGTAGGGCCTGATCACCGGCCTAGGTGGCCGCCCCTCCTCATTGAGTTTTCGGCCTCGGTTTTGTGCCTCGACCAAATAACCTAGTGCTTTTGTGGTGAACCACTACAAACCTTGCGGACTTGGTGTAGCCTCCCACCAATCACTACTCATGATTCGGCTCCCACGTCATCTCAGCTCAACCTTGGTTTTGAGGATCAACCAAGAAACCATCCATGACATCATCTTGTTTTCTTGCCACCATGCGGTCCGCACTTGACCCCATCAGTCACCGGGTCCCTCGAACCAAGCCTACTTGTCTTCTCCTTTCCTAGAGGCCCACTGACATGGACCTTTCACGTGTGTTCTTCACCTGCACCGACCAATCAAGACGCAATCTACACCTGCATTACTTAGCCAAGAATCAGTCCACATCACGTTGTCAACCACTCATCACACTAGGAAGCGATCATCACCGTCCTCGAACCACACAGGCTCTCACCCCCACTGAAGGAACAACGACCCACTCCACACGACAATCGCTAAGCCCGGGAACGAGTCTGGGACTCCCTCCCAAGCTCAGGGGTCTACTGTCGAGTTCCCATATTAGGGACCCCAAAGATGGTTGATTAATATAAACAACCCTTGGTCGATCTAGTCGTGACTCAACCCCAAAGATGTGTATCTGCCTTGACTGACCCTACAACATGTAGGATGTGTTTGGTTCCCTTCCGAGTTCAGCCTGGGTCGCATATGGGATGCAGGCTGGGCTAGGACAGGCCCAACACATGCAAGAGGTGGTGGTTTGGTTGCTTGCATCTACAAAACCAGGATGAGCAGAGGACATGATTGGTTGGCTGCACAACTATCAAACTGCTGAGTCGAGAAGCAAGTACCATTGTTTGGTTGCTTGCACCATACAAGAGTACAGACACTCCTACTCAAAAATGGTGAGGTTACCACCCCACATGCCATAACCAGCCACAACCACAGCAAGTTGCACATACATCATAATACACAAGTTCAAGTGACACAAGAAATGAACCCCATAATTTATACAACAAAACTAATATTACAACAAACTGAAGGACAATATTAACATTTTTCAAAAAAGCAACATCTTGGATCAATATCTTGTTTGATAGTAATCTTGTAGTCACCTGGCACTTGTTGATCACATGTTGGATCACCCTTCTCTGTGTGATATGCAGCTCTTGCTTCACCTGATTAACCATTGTAAGGTGAGTTCACCTGAAACTGTGCTCAGATCATGCATGAAAAATGGCAGTGAGTTGTGCTCAGTTCAAGAATGAAAAAATAGTAGTAGAGAAAGAGAGGAATCAATTCAGTTTTGTAGCCTTTGAACACAACAGACCAAGGTCATAATGTTTGACCTGAAATTGCTCAATGTAATGTGAGTTCACATAAACAGGAGCAAGTAACAAATATAGATGATGACATGATAATACATCAGCTCAGATTATGCATGAACAAGAACAAGCAAGGTAGAAGTTGGTGCTCAGATCATGCATGACAAATGTATTTCATCCAAACTGGCAGTGAGTTGTGCTCAGATCATACAAGAACAAGTAACAAACAATTCAGTTGTGCACAATTTGGAAAGGAAGCAAAGATAGAAAGGTAAAGGCAAGGCAAATGGCATCACAACTCATAGGCAATTCAGCTGCAAGCAGCATCAATTGTTCATGACATCACAGGCAATGACTGACTGATCTAGACATCACCACAGAGCTTGTGCATCATCTACTAGCACCTTCATCATCCAACTAGGGGACCTACATAGGAAACATCCATCTAAACCCTGCATCTAAAACTTGAGTTAAGTGAGACCAAAATCATAGGAGCCAAGTGTTGCAGCTCCAGTTAGCTCTGTCCTGCACAAAATGACCTGCACAAAAGAGGGGAGGAGGCAGCAAGCTGGTGCCTTCACTCCACAAAAGATCAAATCAGTTAGTAAGCATGTAGGGTGACCTACATGTAGTAGTGCTTAGCAAGCCATGTCCTTAGCCACAGGACACGGTGAGCTTCTGTCATCTTGACAAAAGCGTCTCCCTGAGCCTTTTTGTCCAACAGATGAGAGAAAGCCACAATCAAAGCCTCATCACTGAAACCTGGCATATACATCACTGCCCCATAGAGCTCTGGGTTGACCAACTCAACTTTGGTCTCACGAATAGCAGCAGCAACATCCCTCACAGCTTCTATCATTCCAGAGAAGACCATCTGATCCTCCTCAGTGAGGGTGCACCTCTTCCTTTTCTTGTTCAGCCCACTACTGACATCGTTCATCTCCTTCACCTCCTTCTTAATAACATCCTCCAGCCCCTTTGCTTCCTTCTCAACAAATGGCTCAGTATTGACATCACTATCAGCAATGTCTGATGGGCTTCCTAAGGCCTCATTGGAACCCATGGTAAATTTGCTAGTTGCCAATCCATTCCCAAAGATGGTCTCCATCTCTTTGTAGTTGTCAATGTGCTTGTTCAGGAACTCTGCGTCCTTTGGGTGAGCCTACAAAAACAAAGAACATACAGGCAGTTAGTAATGAAATGAAACAATGAAACAAATGAAATGAAACAAACGAAATGAAAAAATGAAACAAATGAAATGAGCTTGACATACCTTGATGTGTCCTAGATAGTGGTCATCATTCAAGCTGATCATACATGCATCATCTACCCATAGTGCCCCACTGAGTTCCCTTAGCTTAGCCACCCTCATCCACCTTTGTCTCCACTTCCTCAAGTGGTTGTAGACTTGCTGTCCACTGACATCCATCCCAGTGAACTCCTGCAAGTACTTGGCCACCTGGTTCAAGTAGGCCTCCTTGAACCCCTTATCAGTCCTCACCCCAGTCTCAATCAGCTGACACATACGCCTCAGAACAAAGAAGGACATGGCACTGGTCCAGCGCATAGCACCCCTAGTGCACTGCTCAGTACCCTCGCCACCCATGGCACCCTGCTGAGCACCCTCACCACCCATGGCACCCTGCTGAGCACCCTCACCACCCTCTAGTTCAATCATGTTCACTTCTTGAGCCATCCCCAAGTTACACCAGTCATGCATTGCCTCAGTTCATTACTAATAGCCAATAATCATCATAGGAAAACTCATAGCCACAATTCAATGTAAATCATCAAAGCACAACTCATAGGCACAATAAGTAATAGCCATAATCATCATAGCACAACTCATAGCCATAACAAGTAACATGAAATCATCATAGCACAACTCATAGCCAGAATCAGTAAGCATGCATGTTGATCATCATAGCACAAGTAGAGTAAATGTTAAACATCATTGCACAATGCATAGCCTCAGTCAATGTGAGTACATATGAAAATCATAGCACAATTCTTAGCCTCAGTCAGGAGGAGAGAATTATTAAGTACATCATATCACATGTCCTTAGCTTAACAGGAAGAAAGGAGAAAATTATTTAGTACAACATGTTGATCATCACAACACATGTGGGTAGGCTCAGCTACATGCAAATGAAACAACACATCAAGTTCTAGAAATTAGCCCCTGTTGCCCCACATCTGATTTGCAATCTCATCCCTCCTAATAACCATAGCTTGGTTGTCAGGAACTTCCTCATTAGTTTGGACATTTCTATTATTAGGTTCCCAAGTTGCTTCATCAGGAAAGACTTCATCTTCACCATGACCAACTATCCAATTGTGAATGATGCAACATGCAAGAAGTAGTTTGACTTGTGTCTTGTAGGGGTGGAATGGCTTGTTATCTAGAATGCGGAACCTGTTCTTTAATGCCCCAAATGCCCTCTCAACAGTCACCCTTAAGCTTGAATGTCTCAAGTTGAACAATTCTTTCTTATTGGTAGGAGGATTCCTTCCATATTCTTTGAAGTGATATCTAGTGGCTCGATATGGTGGCAGAAATCCAGGCCGACATGCATGCCCACCATCAACTAGGTAGAATTTACCTAACAATTATTTGGGAATGCACATATTAGTTAATGCTTACATGTGGAAGGGTTTCTATTAAATGCCTAATTGAGTTAACATGCAAATACCTGGAGCAACCCTTAACCCGTCATCCCTCTCTAGAGCATCTGCTAGAATTAGAGCATCATGTGCAGACCCCTCCCATCCAGCCAAGACATATGTGAATCTCAGATCAAAGTCAACTGCATCAAGCACATTTTGAGTAGGATGGTTCTTCCTACCCCTAAAGGCTACAGCAATCTTTGCTGGTACCCTAGCATGAACATTAGTACCATCTATTGCACCAATGTAATCCTACAATGAATCATTAAAAGACATTACATGTTGATCATTCATGAAGTTACAACCCATCATCCTAGCAGTTTATTTACCTTAAGATATGGATGCCACCTTGGGTTGTTTCTGATTTTGAGTGGTGTCTCATTTGATGGTGGCCTGATCATCTCCCACCTAAGCTCACCAATAGCATATAACACCTCTCTAAAATATCTACTCACAGTTTCCATTGACCTCCTAAAGTTTTGATGGATGACTCTAAACCTTTGATTGTGCTCAACAACATGGAGAAACATGGCAACTTGTTCCTCAATAGAACTGTTTATGGTGTCCCTAAGCAAGAGTCTGTCCCTAAGTAGGTTACACAGGTTAAAGAATGGAGCTCTACGCATATGCAACATGTGAAGACACTCTATGTCATTGCAGTTGTATATTTTGTCAAGGTTGGCTTGCCGTTCCTGATTCATGGCACTCATTGGGGCATATGAGACACGAGGTTGTGCATTACGAGCAGCCCTGAGCCTACGGATGAAGTATGCATAGACAACACAGACAAATGCAGCAGCTTTGATCACCAACATGCGCCTCTGCTCGACAGGATTCATCTATAGCAGTGCAACAAACATGCATACCATGTCTTAGGAAAATGGACATGAACATATATGCAATGATCAGAACTTGCATCATTGTAATAAATCTAGAACCAAAGCATCATCACCTAACACACATGTGCTCAGTCCTAGCAATATTTGCTTAAGAAAACAAGCATCAACAGCTAAGGACATGTGCTCAGATTTAATGAAAATGGATTAACAGGACATCATTAGCTAAGAAATTGTGCTCAACTTCCATCAAATATAATAACAAGACATCATAGGCTTATACATGAGCTCAGTTGCAAATAAACCATCTCCACTTCATGATATATTGGTAATTCATCACAGTGCAAATAAACCATCATCACAGTACAAGTAAACAACCATCACAGTGCATGTAAACCATGTAGCATAGGGAGGAAGAGAGGGGGAAATGTACTGGTTATTGCATGATCTTGGACAGAGATAGATAGGACAACGAAGACCAACAGAAATACAAAGATATCACCAGATCTGCACATGAAAACACCTGTTAGTACCCTGAAACAAGTAGATCTATGAAATAGAGAGAGGTTAGGGGAAGATACTTGCCTGTTTACCTCGAACCAAAAGGCAAAACAGAGATCAACCCCTGCAGTCAAATACTTGGGGATTAGAACGGGTGACAAACACCACACAAAAATCAGAACCTCCTAGATCGAGAGAGGGGATGGTGGATTACCTGCACTGTAGGCCTCGAAACCCTAGCAACTCGAGGTCGAAACCTGCTCAAATCAATAACACAACACGACGGTAGTTAGGGTTACCGGTGATTCACACCCCCATGGATCGATCCACACCTCCATGGATCTACACGATGAGCGCAAGAAGAAGATGAAGACATCACCTGCGGCCTCCGGGAGCAGAAGGTTCGAGAGGATGGAGGAATCAGAAGTATCGAGCGACAGGAAGATGGAGGGAGGTGAGGTGCACCAGTGATTTATACCCAAGCGAATGGCGCGAAGGGGAGGGCGGTGACCCTAGGGTTCCCGCGCTCGCCTCGCGTGCACGTGCGCGCCCAACTTTTCCAGCTCCCACGCGCACCCGCGGCGCCCGCGCGCGCTCGTTAGCGCCTGCACGCCAAGAAACGGAGGAGGATTGCGTTTGTGGGGATGCAGGGAGGACCCTAGGGTTTGCACGCCGCAAGACAGGATGAGGAGGTCATCCAGGCAACCAATCGGCCGTGGGCTGCATCCCACGGGCCTGGCCGGCCCATATACAAGGAACCAAACGCGTCCGTAGAGAATGTTAGACTCTCGTACAAAACTCAGCTTGGTCATACAGCTTGCTACAGGCTCGCAGCTCAGGCATTAAGCCACTTGAGTGTGGGCCCCCTCGCGTGTGTGATGCATGCCTACACATGCCATTCACGGCCCGCTCCTGCTAGTATACTACTGAGTGCCTAGCCACACGATATAAGTAGGTATCCCAAGGTCTAGAGGACCAAACAGTGAAGCCTCACCCTTTAAGCCGGTCAAGTGGCCAACTTGCATGCACGTACGGTTCACTCCCGTCTAGCTTCCTAGCTAGCAACCTGGCACCCCAGGCTATCACATGCATGCAACTACACCTACCAGCTCACTTCTTGCTAGCTTTCCTAGCTAGTAAGCCGTAACTAGTACATGCATGCACCTGCATACTCCCACACTTTGCTAGCTTCCTGGCTAGAAGGTCTACATCGCAAGATAGCACCTACGTGCTCACACTTTGCTAGCTAGCACTCGGCTACACTCATGCACACTGTGTACTAGCTTTTATAGGCTAAAAATCACACCTCTGCATGCTCGCCTCATTACTTTCCTAAGAGGCCCTCGCCCAAGTAGAAACCTCCGCCTCATACGACCTACTAGCTAATAGGTGTTGTAGGTCGAAAGATCCACACAACCTAACTCCTCCTCGCACGACCTACATAGGTCTTCTTTCCCCGACCTACTGAGCTCTGAGTCTCTGTCTCCGACCAATTACTCCTACGCGGCCAAGGAACTCCCTGAAGCTCCCAACTTGCCTGACAAGTTCACTGTACCAGCTACTCCTGAGCACAGTGGGGCCCACAACATGGGCAAAAGCCTTTCTCTGTACTCTCATAGACTGTGTACTCTCTCTCTCTCTCTCTCTCTCTCTTAGCCTTCATATGTAAGTCTTCTCTTGGCTTATCAAAGGGAAGGAACCAAAGGCAACAGGGGGACTTTTCTCTCTCTCTCTCTAGCCGTTTCTCTGCGGGATTTGTTGTGGGAGTCACACATGAGGATCTTGTGCCTCTTTTTTTGGTGACCTTGCCCCTCCAAACCCATGGAAAGCTCTCCGATTCGGCAGTTTTTGGTGGAGCCTGAGTTCTTGAGGTTGAGCCACAAGATTTGTGATTCCCTATGATTGAGAGCGTTTTGGTGGAATTCCTTTTAGGGAGAGGTTGTCCATGAGGTGACCCAGGCATCCCTAAAGTTTTGGCTGCAATCCATTGGGTGAATTGGGAGATCAATTGATTGAAAGTTTGAGTTTAGCCCACGGTTTGAATTCTTCCTGTACTGTCATGGAAAAACCGGTCTGATAAGTTTGGAGACCAGTTTGGTCAACACCTTGGCCAAGGTTTGTTTTTGGGGAGATCTTTTGGGAATAAATTTCCTTTTTGTAGAAGAAGCTCTGGTCCTAGTTTCGTCAAGTTTCTAGTTCGTTTGCTCTAGTTTTGGAGCTCCCTAGGTGAAATAGGTCTGACCGGTTTGGGAAGAAGTCTAAACGGTTTTGGTGTGTTAAATTTTGGCTTAGTCTAGAAAAACCAGACTGCTTGGTTTGGCAAAGAGGTCTAACCGATTTCTGGTGACTTAGTCATTTTCTCCCATTGCAAAACCGGTCTAATCATTTTTACTCTGGTAGCAGGTGATGAGTTGTTTTCCGCTGTGTGTTTTTGAGAGTTCTTTGGTGGGTCTTGCATCTAGGTCTATTAGAACTTCAGTGGCTACGTGGATTTGGCTACAAAAGTGGACAGAGGTGTCCGAGTGATCTTGGGTTCATAGGTCGAGTTCTTGAATAGAATTTTTATCGGCTCCCATTCATTCACTCCCACTCTGGTCGCCAATTCGGTCCTTCATCCCTCAATATTCTTCTTCTTCCTCTAGCAAGACTTGGCTCTCCAACACACATATGTAGACTTCTTCTATAGGAACCACGTACACACACAACAGAGACTTGGGACCCACCTCCCACTCTCGCCTATTTGTATTGCACACTACAAACCAGTGCAAGCAATATGAGCAGCACGAATTGGATGTAGGGTATTACTCCACGAAGGCTCGAACCAGCATAAATCTTTGCATCTCGGTTTGCACGACCATCTGAGGTTTGACGCGCAATCCGTGATTTTACTTGTGAGAGCCATGTGTGGTTCAAGGACCTGTGGATGGTCGCTTCCTGGTGTGATGAGTGATTGACAACGTGGTGTGGACCGATTCTTAGCTAAGTATTACAGGTGCAGGTTGCGGCTTGACTAGTGTTGGTGCAGAAGAAGAACAAGCGAGAAAGGTCGTTTCCGGTGAGGCCTCTAGGCGTGGAGAAGACAAGTAGGCTTGGTTCGAAGGACTCGGTGGCCAGCGGGATCAAGTGCAGGCCGCATGGTGGTGAGAACTGCAAGATGAAGTCATGGATGGTTTCTTGGTTGAGCCTCAAAACCAAGGTCGAGACGGGACTATGCGGGAGCCGAGTCATGAGTGGTGATTGGCGGAGGCTACACCGAGTTCGTGCGGTTTCTGTTGGTTCACCAGAAAACCACTGGGTTCCTTGGTTGATCAACAAAGCCAAGACCAAAGAACCGAAGACGGAGGTGCAACAGCATCAGACCGGTCTGACCGGTGAGGAGCACTGGTCTGACCGGTGTACGACGACGCAATTCGGAGACTTCGAAGCAGAGGACACGCGTGTTGATGCTCCTTAGCCTCACCACTAAGGTTGCACATACAGTGACGGCCCCAGGAATGCTTGTTGGCACTCGCTAGCATCGCTGCCGGGTTCGCACCTCTAGTAATGGGGTTAGGGAACGTCTAGGTAAAACACACGATTACAGAAAGGTCCCCAAGCGCACGGATTACCATTGTCTCACTTCACCCGGTGGTATTCGGGTTATCGTATTTATATTTTCCCAACGGTGGCACTATGACAAAGATGATCGAATAAACGGTGGAGAAAGATAAGATTTGGTAAAGAGCTATAGCGGGGGATAACGAATAAAGATGTTCGGGGATAACTTGACACACGCAGGGAGATCTGATAAAGGACTTGAGAGGATCTAGCGAGCTGGGAGGACAACAAGACGAGAAAGGATCCTAACACAATCTATCTATTCTTGTCAACTCTCGGCAAAGAACTAAGGCAAAGGATAACCAAGGCAAGCTAAACTCGACAAGCTCTTCTAGTGGTGCAGGGGCATGCAAAATTGTGCCCTCAGACAGGGATGAGAATGGAGGACAATGGTGTGATGAATCCTACCGGCCCGAACTAACGTGGTGGACTACAGAGCCCGTCCGAAGCTGTCACCTCCTTATGGTACCACAACTATTCCATTGAACGGGACACCAATCTAAGATTAAGGTAAGCTTTGAGCACCGCACTCACAATGAACCAAAGAACCTTTCCCCGAATATCATGAAGGAAGGTCTCTCTCTCTCTCTCTCATGAAACACCGGAGATCAAGCGAAGAACGACCACAACACTATAGGGTTCAAGGGAGCTATGCTAACCAAGACTAAGCTAACTTTACTCTAAACCAAGAATAAAGCTTCTAGAGCAAAGTAAAAGCTAAATGTAATTGACTCAAAAGGGAACATAGAAAGATAACTTTAATTGTACTTGAGTCTAAACAAAGAAAGGATACAAGATTAGTACCGAAACTTTGAAGAAGACTCATCCAGAACCCCGAGACTAGCTCGACTCGACTCTAACTCCCAAGCTACACTAATCCTACTCTAAGTGAACAAAAGAGGGAAATGGAGATGCTCCAGCGTTGTGTGTCCATTCCAGCGAGTGTGAGGTGCGTCTTATAGGCAAGGGAGGTCGGTTGAGCGAGTGGGCCCAATATCACAAGTGCGGCCGAATCAGGGGGTACGGACGACCCTGTGATCCACCGCCTCTCGCCTTGGACGCTCCTGATCACTGCTCCTGAGGTGGTTGAGGGTCAGTTCCTTGGGTCTGTTTTGACCGGCACGACGGTTGGGAGGAGCGGACGACCCACCTCGGTGCTGTGGGATGAAACTCCTTCGCTCAGGGACGCCTAGGATTGCCTTGGAACGACAGTTGTGGAGGTTGATCGACCGGACAAGTGGACCCATTGATCCAAGTGATCCTAACCTCCTTAATTCGATCAAACTGATGTTTCCTTGGTGTATATCGTTTATCCAAGTTGTGCCCGCGGAAGAGGAGGTGCATTGGACCAAGCACGAGCCATGGGGTAGGGCTGGCCGCACCTGCAGGATCAGCCGTGCCTGGTGGTTCAGCCGTGCCTAGCCCGTGTGGCATGTTGGTTCAAATTTTTCCCAAAATATGTACCTACCTATGAAATTCACAACACAACTCGTGGAACTTTATTAGTACTAAAAATGTGCATGAAACTTATCATATACTCCTCTCGAACCCAACGTTTTAGCGGTTGAATCTTTGTTGTAAGGACCATCAACAAACTCCCCCAAGTTAAACGTTTGCTCGTCCTTGAGCGAAGTCTAAACTTGGCATCGGCGGATCAGGAGTTGCATGATTTTATCACACGGCAAGTACCTGCACACAAACTCCATGTTCATCTTGCTAATTTGAAAAGGTTGGTACGAGAGAAGCTTAGCCTTACATTACCCATGGGGCTTGTAGCTTTCCACCTTGCCTTCGGAGGTTGAAAAGTAGAATGGGTTTTGACTTTGCATCTCTTACTCTTTTTTTGGATCCTATCTCAGATGTCACACCCGATTTCTGGAGGGAAACCAGATGCATCTCATATGTATGCCAGGATCTAGTTCCACACATATGATAGACGAAATGAGTGTAATATCATAGACAGTAAAAACGTAACAAGGGGTTTATCAACTTACTACACTCATTCGGAAGACACGAAGGTCTTTAACATCGGAAAACGATAACTACACGACGAGTCTTCGTCTTCCGCTTCCACGAGCACTTGATCGGGGGAGACGCATGCCTCGAAACTCCTCATGGTCGCAGTAGAACTCTTCACCATTGGTCTCTTCTGAACAGCGGTAAGCAAGGCTGAGTACACTTATGGTTGGTACTCAACAAGTGGGGGAAGATGCAAGGCTACCAAGGATAGGCTATGGTTTTGCAGCGGTTAGCATTTTAATGTTGGTCAAACTTTTAATTAAAGAACGCCTAATTACTAGATGTAAGTATATACCAACCCACTTAAGAAACTTTACAACAAAACTTCCCAAAGCTCATCGAGCTTCACCAAACCACGATTTATTCTCATCTTCAAGTTTATTAATCATGTGAGGGTCCAAGCCGCTCATGACCGTGAGCACGGCTGATCGATCGCCTTTACACTCGCAGAGGTTTGCACACTTTACCCACGGCTCGCGTAAAAGTTCTGAAGAACTTTGAACCCAACCATGCGATGCTGATCAGGCATCATACCACACTTCCGAGGTGTGATTTCATAGGGACGCTACGAAGCCTTTACAAAGGTATACAAAAGACTAACGACCCGCATAGTTACAGATCAGGGCGGACCATAACCCTCCCCTAGTGGTCGGCACCTTAGCAAAGGTCGCTACCCCAAAAGGACCGGGCTATACCCCTGCAACCCGGATCCCCCTCTGCTGCTTTCGGAAAAGGGCCATCAGATCAATCGCACACCTAATTAATTGGCTAAGGTCAGAGCCATGTAACACTATGGTTGCGCATGTTTTCTTGGGTGGTTCTCCATGTTCCGATTAAGTCATATGATCTTGTATTACCAAAAGCATCATCGTTAAACATACAAGCCTTTATCTTGGAAAACCATTTTTATCCAACCCAAGTTGAGCAACTAGCATATTCTACCCAAAAACATTTATTAAACAGGGTTGATCCAAGGATTGTGGGTAAAAGTCTAGGTAAGTCCTTAAAAACGGTGTTCCCATCAATTTAATGCAATATCAATAAATATAAACTTAGTTGTCATGCAATTACATAGGATAAAATAGAATCATGCAGGGGGAGAAGACCACTTGCCTTCCTTGCTTAAACACTAAGGTTCTTCTTCTTCAAACTCTTGCTCTTGATCTACTTCAACTGGTTGCTCGCTTGAAACTGGCACGATGTCTATGAGCACACAAGAATACATACAATAAACAAAACAATACACCAAGCATGAAAAGCTTAAAGGGAAAACAGGGTTTGGGTTCAGGAAAGCGAACACAAGGAACACTCGGAACTATCGGGAGATTTGGATGATCACATACAAGAGCTAGCTACGTGTTCGATATCTTTTAATTAAGTAAAATCATGTGTATAGGTTATTTCAGGGAAATACCCTATTTATAATTAAGCAAGTTATATTTATATTTAAAAGACGATGTAAGCCTATTCCAATTTTACTTATAAATATTCAAGTATGATTTAAGCAAATTAAACATTTAATTTTAAAAGAAGCATGTAAAAGCATCTAGGCGTTTATCTTTATATTTCGAGTTATTCTAATCAAATTATAATTTAAAAACACATTTATATTCATTTTAATCAAATTAACATTTAATTAGGAAAACCCGAGATATAGCCTATGTTACATTTTAGTAGAAAGCAAATTGCATAATCATTAATCAAATTAAGTTTGATTATAAAAGCCGAGGTATACATCTAATTAACTTTTAATTAAAAGAAATGTTCATTTAATATTAATCATATTAACTTTCTTATGAAAACACGTGTTAAACTTCTAATTAGATTTTAATTAGAAAAGCATGTGAAATAGGGTTTATTCATATTTAATATTCAAATAAAATATAAAACGAGAGAACATGTACATCATTGGTCCTATCACTTAGTTTTAGTTGATATGAGCCTATCGCAACTTGAAACGGTGGAATCGGAGCTGCAACGCAAAAGATACGGCCAAAACAAGATTCTAGAACTATGCCGGCTTTAAAAGACGGTCGCATGGACACCAAGAACGCTTAAAACGGAGCTAGGACGGAAAAGATATGGCTAAAACAAGATTCAGGGACTAATTTGTGAATATCTGGAAGCTTAGGGGGTTTTCTGCAAGATTCCAGGGATCTAAACATAATTATATGTGAAACTAGGAGGTCTTTGGTGCAAAAGAATAGGGCTTGGACCTTTTGTGGAAGAAATAGAGAAGCTCAGGGGCTTCACTGTTAAAACCTGGGCTAAATTGTAAGAATCTTTGGAGGTGGAAGGGCATAGATGTGATATTAGAAAGGGCGGGGTTCTTTTTGTAAAACTGCCTGGGCGGCTGGCTGAGGGGCTGCGGTTACGCCACGTGGCAAGCCGCGATTGGCTGTCGCTGACGTAATGCTGACGCAAGCATGACGCCATGCCGTGGACCGGCGCGGTGGACCCGGTCCATCGGTCCACGGTGGACCGGCCGAAGGGGTGCGCCTTCTTTTAATCAGAGGCGTTGGCCGGTGATCGGGCGGCTAGGGATGCGCGCATGCGGCGCGCGGCGGTGGGGGCGGCCCGGCGCCCGGCGGCGGGACGGCGGCGCACGGCGGCGGCTCGCCGGAGCTCGCTTGATCTCGAGCTCCCGGCCACTATTTCAGGCGTGGTTTGCTCCTACGCGCAGCTGAGGACAAGGCAAACTCATCCGGGGGTTCAGGGAGGTGGCTTGGGCTACGGCCGAGGCATCCCATCCTTGGGGCGGGCGGCGGCCGGGTGGCTCACGGCGGGGAGGTGCTATGGCCCGAGGAAAAATAGAAGGAGGCGAGAGAGAGCTTGCTCACCACCACAGCAACGGGTTGGAGGCAACTTGGTCGATGGGGAAGCGGCGGTGGCGGAGATCGAGGCGGCGGCCGAGCTTCGGGCGGCGGTGGACCTCCAGTGCGGCGACGCGTGTGGGGGAGGGGGAGGAGGAGGATGTGGGAGGTGCAGGTGAGTAAAGGGGTAGCCGCATGAGTCTTGGGTCGATTTTATAGAGCGAGGAGGGGAGAGGGGGGTGATGGCGGGCAATGGCCATCAATGGCGATGGCGGCGGCCGGTTTTGATGGCAATCAAGGGGGGTCTTGATTAAGGAGAAACCGTTGGGGATAAAGGAGGAAGACGGCGGCCGGTTGTTTTATTGTGCCTTGATAGCGAACTTGAAGGAGGGAGAGGCGCGGGAGATGGGGAAACGGCGGCGGCGGCGCGGTTGACTCGGGCGGGGGAGGAGGGAGGCGGCGGGAGGTAGAGGGACGGGGCGACGGGCGGGCCCCGTCGGTCAGCGGGAGAGAAGGAGAGAGGGGAGCGCAGGTGGGCCGGTGGGTTAGATGGGCCTGAAGCAAAAGCTGGGCCGTGGGGAAAAGAAAGAGAGGAGAGGAGATGGGCCGCGGGGAATTGGGTTGGGGTTTGTTTTTTTTTCTTTTTTTTTCTTTTTTTTTCAAATCCACTTCAAACCCTTTTGAATTCACATCTTTTACATGTTTTCAAATTCAAATTTTAACACAAATTTCTCCAACTATTTTAAAGGCTTTTCACAACCCATTTTTAACAACTTTTCAAACATATTTTAAATTCAAACCTTTAAACAAGTTTTCACAAACTTTTTCACAAATATTTTAAGACTTTTAAATCCACATCACAACTAAAACTCATGCATTCAAATCATGATGCACAAGCACTTATTGCTTCTAAATTATTAAAATGATATTTAAATATTTTAAAGGCCAAATTTATTTGATAATTTAATTAATCCTTGGAAAATTAAATCTAAAACACCTTGTTGCTTATATTAATTTGGTGGTGGAATTTTATGGTGTTACATCAGAGTTTTTGAAAAATTTGCAAAGAAAGACAAGGTTCCTCGGATGGTTCCCTCGATCACTCAAGTGGTATTTAGTACCTCACCAAAGGCTTTAAGCGAGCCTCAACTTCCTACTCCTTGGCTTGTATGTGGGCTTTGGGTAGGATAAGCATGAGGCTCACTTGTGCCACATGATGTTGTTGAGCCAAAGACCGGATCCAAGAAGAAACTAGTAATGCAACTTGATCGAGATGTGCAAGTGTGTGGAATATTTTTGTTTGTTTTTTTCTAAACACTCGTTGCTTTGATATTCTCCTCTTGCCTTTATTTTGGAGGGGGATTCATGCTTCAACTTCTTTTCTATGCTCTTTGATAGGAGCACATTTTTTTTCTATGCTTCTTGAGCATATACTTTTTTTATGAATGACCCCTCTCTCCTTTTGCAAGAATACAAGAAGAGAAATCTATTTGGACTTTGGAGTATTTATCTTTTGTGTGGATGGATGGCATGTTTTGCGTAACGATTGGTGTAGGAGTTAGCATGTATATGTGGGTGTACGTGATCTCGATCATGGAAGCATCGAAAGATTCTACCAAGGGTCAAAACAGTTTGGCAAAACTCAATGGGTCACAAGCAAGCATATGTAGAAGGTTTGAACATTAATATCAACATATGGCTTTGGTAGGTAATATTTTTTTCTCGGATATGTAGGAGAACTGCGTATCATTGTATTAATAAAAGGAAAAATGGAGCCCAACAGAAGAACACCACAAGGGAACACACTAGTCCCACTCTCACACACACACACCCCTGAATAAGAGAAGTCTAAATCACGAGTTACAAATTAGGACGACCCAGAACCATAGACCTGAACCACCTAACCAGCCGATTTCATGGAGAGAAAGGCAAAACCTTTGGCTCCAGCTAAACTCCACAAATAAGCTTCATCTCTGGCCAGATTCAAAATAGCTGCAGCGCTAGGGTTAATACCGTCGAAAACACTCCTATTGCGTTGCTTCCAGATGCACCAAGATCCTATAATGATTAAGGAGTTAATTCCTTTGCGCTCTTCCCCCGAAACTCTAGCTTCCACACTCTCCAACCAATCATCAAAAGAAAATTCAACGGCTGCTTGTTTGGTAGGTAATGTGACCATTGAGGAACATGCCTTGTTTTATTTTCAAAAAGAAATCATCCGAGATTTCACCATACTATGAGATAGAGCAGATCAACATTATCGCACCATATCATACTAGTCAACACCCTAGATTTGGTCATAAGCATTTCCTTCCCAAAAGGTTTTATTTTAGGCTCTTGTCTCAAAATGTACCAACAAATTCAAAAAGGCATAGAGCACAAAGATGTACACTAGGTTCTTGAAAAGTTTTAACACAGCAACCATTCATCATTTCCAAAGTGAGGGTATAGACAAGATTTCCAGCACATGGTTGAAGAAAATCTTTTTGTTGTTTTTTCTTTAATTCAAATGTGATAAACAATATATTGAAAATTGGTTTGGATAGACATACCTTCTTTGATTGAAAATGGGGTCTCCCCAAGCTAAAATTTGGCTACCTGGTTGGCGTGTCTTCATTTTGGTAGTTGAGCAGCGAAAGCTTGTAGTGGTTGTCTTGATGGATTTGTGGTAAATCATAGGTACAGCTGGCCCTAATATATTTTCCCCAAGCACTCGTGTCCCCTCCTGTAAATATCCTGCACAAAATTTGTGCCGAGGGGAGGTGCGGCCGTACCTCTAGGTTCGGCCGTATCACCAAAAATCTCCAAAACTGCTTTCCTACGTCTTGTCTACTTACTAATGCAATGATGAAATTAAAATTGAAATCTAAATATGCCTGATGGACGAAATAAAAGGTTGAAAGGGAACTACGAGATAAATACTAGTTTACCTATCGGTGAGGGCTCGTAGTTTAGAGTCCGTGAGCGGGACTCCTCCGGTTGCTCAATTAATCTGGTTCGTACGGTCTCGGAGTGGAACACTCGGATAATGCTCTCTTCACACGCCACACCTTCTTTGTTTTCTTTGGTGGCAATGAAGTTGGTGAGGCTTTAGCGGGGGTGTTAATGATTCTCGTCTTCTTTTCCCCATTAGCCTTGTTGGTTTCCTTTGACTTCTTGGGTTGGTGGCGCCCGTTGAATGCTTTGTCCTTGGGTTTGGTGTCACACCCAGTTTTAAAGGCAAAACCGAATGCATAGATCACATGTGCGCCAGGATCAAGTTACACACATGCAATGACATTGTGAATACCAAAATCATTGCCACAAGAATAGAGAGTTATTACATGACCATAGTCTTAAACGAAACATAAACAACGAGTTCTCGCAGCGGATAAAGATGCCTCCACAAGCAGCTGACTGAAGACACGCACACCTAGAACTCCTGGAAATCACCGGGGTAATCTCTAAGCAGCAATCCGAGTATTGTAGATACAACAAAATAGGCAAGCGTGAGAACGTGTCGTACTCAGCAAGAGGAAAACAACATAACATCCAAGGTGTCACACCTGTTTTTCCAAAGAAAACCAAGTGCAAACCTATATGCATGCCAGGATCAAGTTTCATGCATATAGTGACATAAGTGAATAACAGAAACAATATCACGTAAGAAAAAGAAGATTATCAGAGTTTACACTTAATCCTGGAAATGAAGGCACCAAACTTCACAGGCAGCCGATTGGGGGTTGCGTACACCTAGCACCAACAACATCTTCACAACGACTTCATAACAGTCTCCTCTTTCTGAGCAACATTGTTTATAGCAAGGATGAGCACTTGTCGCACTCAGCAAGTGTGGGGCAAAAGAAGAATGCAAAGGCTTTATAGTGGACTGGGCTATAAGCATTTAGCATTTTAATTAGTCAAATTTTATTAGCACCTATTTACTAGAATGTATAAGTATATACCATCCCACAATTAAGCATAAAGATAAGAGAAATGCCATAAGCATATGACTAAGATAACCAGAAACCACGATTTAAGTCCATCTTCATGTTCTATTAATCATGTGAGGGTCCAGGCCTCTCTTGACCGTGAGCACGGCTAATCAATTAGCTTAACACTCTGCAGAGGTTGTACACTTTCACCACAAGCAGCGTAAAAGTTGCGAAGAACATTAAACACAACCATGCAATGCTGAGCAGGCACCATACCACACTACCTAAGTGTGGTTGCATAGGGACGCTACAAGGCCTTTACAAAGGTTCCCCAACAAGTTGTGACCCACAAGGTCCGGATCAGTTAGCAAGGTATAAAGTACCCTAGAAGGTCGATACCCCACCATAAAGAGATAACTCACCCAGCCCCCTGCTAGAGCGAGTCCATACCCCGCAGTACCGCCGATCCCTTGTCCTTATCAGGTAAGATCACCCCAAGCTAAAGTTCCTAATTATTCAGCCAAGACCAGTGCCTGTTTAGTTCTTGTGGTTGTACTGTTTTCCTAGGTGATTCTCCATGTTCCGATTAATGCACAATGATCTTGTATTAAAATTATCATAAAGGAACATAGAGCATAAAATGATAACCATGTTGATTATTACCAATCCAGTTGAGCACACTAAGCAACATCTACCATCAAAATTAATTAAGAACCAGGTTCAAGATAATGGTCAAAAGAGGCTAGTCATCCTTAATAGGAACCCATCAAAATTAATGCAAGCAATGCAATAGTGATTAATACAACTTTTGGGACAAAAGATCAAGGACACACTTGCCTATAACCAGAGTAGTGATGTTGCTCAGAATCTTCACCTTCACGCTCTTGAAAGCTCTCGAACCACGTTCATACTACTCGCATCAATCACCGGCACAAGCATACAAAGCAAAACTAAGAACAATACACCAATCAAAAGAAATCTTTAAAAGAACGCACAAAGGGATAGGCTTGATTAGATGGATCACTAAAGAATGCAAAGTATGCTTGGAAGGGAAGGCTTGGTTAACTTTGAAGGGATGATTGCGGAAGATTGAGCAAGGACCGGAAAGATCACACGGACATAGAGCTCGATTCTATTGGTTACGCAAACGCAAGAAACGCTGAAAACAGAACTAAGCTCGAAACTATCGTGAGGTCATTATCAAACAACAAGAGACTACGCTTGGCATATTTTAATTAAGAAATCATGGGAAAGAATATTTCAAAGAAATACCCTATGTTACCATTAAACAAGTTACATTTAATTAAAGAAATCACAATAAACTTAATCATGTTTTATTTATAACATTCTAGTGGAAGTTATTACTTTAGAAAGGTAAAGCAAGTATAAGATATCTAAACAAGGAACTTTATGTCACGTGTTCAACTAAACAAATTTAATATTGAAAAGGCATTTATGATGTCATTGGCCATATTAACATTATTATGAAAACCGGTGTAAAGAAGTAGTCAAGTTTTATTAATAAACATTCATATATTGATTAAACTGATTAAACATTTAATTTAAAAAAACTAAACTATATGAACAATCTAAACCAAACTTTGTAATTCGAGTAGATCATATTATTATCGAAAACAACATTACATTGGTATTATCAAAATTAACATTTATTTATAAAGCCGGAGTAAAAGCCTAATCAACATTTAATTAGAAAAGTTAATTAATTATTAAATAAATTAATATTTGGCTTATGGAAAACCGGGTAAGAGAGCTAATTAGATTTTATTTATTGAAGCATGTGAGAGAAACATTAATCAAATTAAATTTGATTATGAAAAACGATGTATAGATCTATATTACTTTTATTTATAAAAGGCATGCATAACTAGACATTAGTCAAAATTAATATTAATTTTATTTTCAGAAAAAAAAAACATGATGAAAACTCACCACTAACGTGTGCTTAACATTATTATGAACCTAACGCAACTTGAACGGAATAAAACGGAGCTAAAACGAAGATTTTACGTGATAAACAAGATTGGAGGACCTATCTGCAATTAACTATAGACTTCAGGGGCTAGCAAACAAGAAACCCGAGACACATCAAACAATGTTCGTGAAAAGATAAAAGAACAGGGTTAGATCTATAAAAGGGCGTGGGTGGGCTTTATGTGTGAAAGTGGATTCTTTGTAGGGTTTTTTTTCTGGAAGTTTGCAAGACACAGAATAGATGCGGGAAATTTACCTTTTCTCAGGGGGTTATCCGCAAAACAACCATGTTTTCCCCTACCTCTGGCCGCAGAGACGAACAGGGGGCGGCGGCAGTCCTGGGAGGCCAAATTGCCGGCGCTAGTTGCGGCCTAGGGTTCGTCCAAGGTGGGGAATAGGGAGAGGAGGTCGTGCGGATCGAGGATAGGTGCTCACCGGCAGCGATGACAAGTGGTGGCAGCCGGAATCCGGTCGGCGGCGGAGGTTGGGGTGGCCGGCGGCTCGGCTTCAAGGGCGGCAGCGCTCCAGTGGTCCCGTGGTGAAGGGAACACGCGGGGTACGTTCAGCTCGACCCCGCGTAGCTGCTGGCGGAGGCTTCCTCCGACGGGACTTCTTGCCGACGATTCGAGCTAGCGGCGAGCTTGATGCTCCGGCTGGCGGTGCGTGGTTGGGCTGCGAGGCGGAGGTGGCTAGGGCACTGCGAACCCAGGTGGCGACGTGTTACATAGGGTGCAGGGCCTTGCCTTGGCGTGCAGGGCACGTACGCCAACGGAGAGGCGGCGGCCAGCGCAAGCCGTGCCCGCCATGGACTCTAGAGAGCTGAGGACCAGGGGCCCGGATGGGCTTTCGCGGGCGGGCTCGCGACTGGGCTTGAGGGTCGGAGTGGTGGGCCGGGTGAAAGTTGGGTTGAGCTGAAGAAGCGAACAGTGCAGGTAGTCCGGGGAGCACCGGCGGACTTCAGATTGATGGGCCAAAAGTAGATGTGGGCTAAAAAGGATGAAGGAAAAGATAAAAGGAAAAGGAATTTCTTTTATTTTCAGAATTCATTATCAAGGAAAAGAATAGTCTAGAACTAGCTAGATAATTCATAAAATCAACGAAAAATATTCTGAAAATTCCAAAAATTCTAGGAAAATTCCCAGAGAAGATTGGGACATGAACAATCCAAATAGAGTATTTGGAGCTCATGAAAAATATTTTAGAGTCTTCTAATAAATAGAATAAGCTTAGCGAAAATGATAATAAATTCCAGAAAAATCCAGAAAATTCTCGGAAGGATTTGGACAGCTCCTAAATGCATTTTTGAACCTTTTGCACTCAAGAAGCACTGAGATGCATCGGCATGAGTGCAACACTCACAACTTTTTATTTAATTTAGCGAATCAAACATGAATTTTTCCTATGCTATATTTCCTGTAAAGAAAAATAAATGTTGGAAAAAATTTAATATTATGAGAAAATTGTTCTTTACTTATTGTTTCTATTCACATCCTGAAATTGAAAATTTCAGGGTGTGACACAAGGCCATATGGTGGATGGCAAAGGTTCAAGCAGTTTAGCATTTTAGTAAGTCAAGTTTTATTGGCAACATAATTACTAAAGAGTGTAAGTTCATACCAACCCAATTAATGAAGTATTAGCATCATAAATAAAGATAGAACAACAATTTAGGGGTCCAGGCCACTCTTGACTGTGAGCACGGCTAACTAGTTAGTTTTACACTCTGCAGAGGTTGTACACTTTCACCACAAGCAACGTAAAAGCTTCGAAGAACTTTGGACCCAACCATGCGGTGTTTGCAAGGCAATATACCACACTACCGAGGTGTGGTTGCATAGGGACGCTACATGGCCTTTACAAAGGTTCCCTAGCAAGTTATGACCCACAAGGTCCGGATCAGTTAGCAAGGTATAAAGTCCCCTAGCAAGTCAATACCCCACCAACAAATGTATAACTCACCCAGCCCCCTGCTAGAGCGAGTCTATACCCCGCAGTACCGCCGATCCCTTGTCCTTATCAGGTAAGATCATCCCAAGCTAAAGTTCTTAATTACTCAGCCAAGACCATTGCCCGTTAGTTCTTGTGGTTGCACTATTTTCCTGGGTGGTTCTCCTTGTTCCGATTAACATAGCATAAGTGGTCTTGTAAAGTAAAACAACATAAAGCGGAACATAGAATATAAAAGTACCTGAGTTGATTTATACCATCCCAGTTAAGCATGTTAAGCCATAGCTACCATCAAGACTAATTATATTAACCCGGTTACAAGGCAAAGGTTGTAAAAGAATAGGCATGATCCTTAATAGGTTCCCGTCAAAGTTAATGCAAGCAAGAAAAGTAAATAGAGTGAATTAACTGCATGTTATGTAGGACAAGTGGGCATGCATCAAGGAAGACTTGCCTTCAACAAGACTCGGCTGCTCAAACTATGGCGCGTCTTGATCTTCAAAGCCTTCGAACGCTTCACCCTCTACGCTCCACAATAATCACATACAAGAAAACAACAAGAATAAATAAGAAAGAATCATCAAACAGTACTTATAGAACAAAACAGAGATGTAAAACTGTTCTAAACTTCGAGACGATCGCGTGGATATAAAGAACACTAAAAATGGATCTAAAACGACCAAGATATGCACTAAGGAAGGTGTAAGGACTAATCTGTAAAGAAACCTAAAGATTCTGGGCCTAAAGGTAACAAAAGGATCTAACTGCAAGGAAATGTGCTACTGCGGAAGGACCTATTTGTAAAACTAGGAAACATAGGGGCTTTCTCTCAAAAAGGCAGAGTCAAACCAGTTTGACCAGTATTGACTCAGGTTGGATTTAATCTAGCCTGTTGGATCGATCCAACGGCCGGCGGCGGCTGCTGCTCAAGCGGTGGCGGTCGAAGCAATCAGGACTGTCAAATCCTGATCTGGCGGCTGTGGACGCACGCGGGCGCTCGACCGGCAGCAAGCGGCGGCGGACGGTGGCGAGCCGCGGCGGTCTCGCCGGTGCGCCACGGGATCGAGGTAGGTGGCTCGGTTTCGTGCACGGGTCGCACCGGGGATGTAGCGCGCGAGACGACGAACACATCTAGGGCGGCGTGGCCGGCTAGGACACGGCGAGGACGGCGCGAGGCATGGCGAGGCGGAGCGGCGCGGCGGCACAACTCCGGCGAGCCCTCCTCAGCGACTCGATGCACGGGGACGACAACAAGAGGCACCGGGGAGCTCCTCACCTCCTTGCGCACCTCCGGGATGGCTTCTCGATGGTGGATAGGCGACGATGGCAAGGGACAGCGGCGGCGATGCTAGCTAGGGTTCCGGCGAGCTCGACGCAAGCGAAAGCGGGGGCTAGGGTTTCGGCTGGCGCAACCCGGAGGTGGCGGCAGCCTTAAATAAGCTGAGGGCTCGGCCTTGGCGTGCGGGCCAAGCTAGGGAATCGTGCGCGCGACCACACAGTCGGACTCTGGTTCAAGTCTGGCTCGGGCGCGGCGTGGTGGCGGGGATGACAAGCGGGCCCCGCCTATCAGCCGCTACGGGCGTGGGTGCAAGGAGATGGGTCGGCAATGACGCAACGGGCTGGCTGGGACAGGCTGCTACGCTGGGCTGCAACGGGCGAGCCAGGCCGAAGAAACGGAGGGGCGCCGACAGACTTGGTCAGCTGGGATGGGCTAAAGGGAAGGAAGGCTTGAAAAGAGGTTTAGCTATTTTCGAAAAAACACAAAACAAATGAATTCAAATTAGAATTTAATTTCAAACAATCAAAGGCAATGCACCAACATGAATGCGACAATAAATTCCTATAGTTCATTTATTTTATTTTAGAAAATAAATAAATGCCTAAAAGAAATTAAAAACAACTTCAAGCAAGTTTTAATAAAAGCTAAAATTTGTAAATTAGTGAAGGACCGATACGGCGAACCAGAGAGGGGGGAGTGAATGGGAGCCGATAAAATTCTTCTCGAAGGAGATGTGTCACACCCGGTTTCCAAGGCAAAACCGAATGCATTGATCACGTGTGCGCCAGGATCAAGTTACACACACGCTTAGACATTATGAATACCAAAATCAGTGCCACACGAATAAAGAGTTATTACAAACCATAGTCTTAATCGAAACTTAAACAAACGAGTTCTCGCAACGGACAAAATGCCTCCACGAGTACCGATCGAAGACTACGCACACCTAGAACTCCCGGATATCTTCTAGATTATCTTCAAAGTTCTCCCGGTCCGAGCAAAGAACTCCGGTATTGTAGATGCAAGAGAATAAACAAGCGTGAGCACATATCGTACTCGGCAAGGGGAAAACAACATAACATGCAAGGCCATATGGTGGATGGCTAAGGTTCAAGCACTTTAGCATTTTAGTTGGTCAAGTTTTATTAGCAACCTGATTACTAGAGGTGTAAGTTCATACCAACCCAATTAATAAGATATAAGCATCATAAATAAAGGGAATAAACCACAATTTAAACATTAAAGTTCCATAATTTAATCATGTGAGTGTCCAGGCCGCTCTTGACCGTGAGCACGGCTAATCGATTAGTTTAACACTCGCGAGAGGTTGTACATCTTTACCCACAAGCGGCGTAAAAGCTCCGAAGAACTTTGGACCCAACCATGCGGTGTTTGCAAGACACCATACCACACTTCCGAGATGTGATCGCATAGGGACGCCGCATGGCCTTTACAAAGGTTCCCTAGCAAGTTATGACCCACAAGGTCCGGATCGCTTAGCAAGGTATAAAGTCCCCTAGCGGGTCAATACCCCACCATAAAAGAATAACTCACCCAACCCCTCGCTAGAGCGAGTCCATACCCCACAGTACCGCCGATCCCTTGTCCTTATCAGGTAAGACCATCCCATGCTAAAGTTCCTAATTAATCAGCCAAGACCATTGCCCATTAGTTCTTGTGGTTGTACTGTTTTCCTGGGTGGTTCTCCATGTTCCGATTACACATTAAAGTGGTCTTGCAAAGTAAAAGATCATAAACGGAACATGAAATAACAAAAAGGTAACCAGGTAGATTAATACCAAAACCCAGTTGAGCATGCTAAGCAATAACTACCACAAGATTAATTTAATTCCCGGCATCAAGGTAAAGGTAGTCAAAAGCTAGGCATGATCCTTAATAGGTTCCCATCACATTAATGCAAGCGAAAAGTAAAAACAGTGAATTTAAATGCATGTTATGTAGGACAAGCGGGCATGCATCAAGGAATACTTGCCTTCAACAAAGCCTTGCTGCTCAAACTCTTGCACGACCGGATCTTCAAATCCCTCGAACGAATCGCTCTCTACGTTCCAAAATCATCACATACAAACATACAATAGAAACAAATAAGAAACAGTCACCAAACAGATCAAACAGATCTAAACAGTAGCATGAAACTAATCTACGCTTCGAGACGAACGCGTGGACATAAAGAACGCTAAAATCGGAGCTAAAACGACCAAGATATGGGCTCGGGAAGTTCCAGGGGACTAATCTGCGAAGATTTGAAAAGGTTTCGGGCTAAAATAAAGAAAAAGGACTAAACGTAAGGAATCTTATACGGTGGAAGGATATTTTTGTAAATAAAGAAAATCCAGGGGCTTTTCTGCAAAAACGCCGGTGGGCGGCGGCGGGTTTGACTCGGCGACCGGATTGACCCGATCCGGGGACCGTTGGATCCGGATCTAGCGGCCGCGGTGGCTCGCGAGCGAAGCGGCGCGGCTGGATAGGGTCAGGGGCGTTGGATCTCCATCCAACGGGCGAGATCCCCGCGCGGCGGCCAAAAGGCGGCGCGGCCGGGGGACGGCGGCGGCGGCGGCGGCGGCGGCGAGGTCGCCGGCGAAACCCGATCTAGGGTTTTCGGGCCCCGATTCGAGGCGCGGGTTGCACCTAAGCGACGCGCGCGAGTTGGCGAGCCCGGCCCAAGGCCACGGTTCGGGCGGAGAAGCGGCGGTGCGGGCGGCCGACGCGGCGGCGCGGCGGTGGAGCTCGGCGGCGGGCCTAGGGCGGCGGAGTGCTCGGGAACGTAAACAAGCGGCGCCGGCGGGTGGCTCACCTCCTTGCGCGGCTCCGGGATGCGGTCCACGGCGGCGAGCGGGCGACGACGGCGGCGGGCACCGAGCGGCGGCGCTAGGGTTTTGGGTGGCGGCGGCGCACGGCTTAGAGCGGCTAGGGCACGGCGGCTCGGTTTGGAGGTCCAAGGGGCGGCGGCGCGCTATAAATAGTCGGGCGGGGAGCTCGCCCGTGGCGTGCGGGCCACGCGGGGACGCGGGGCGCGGTCGGACTCTGCTCGAGTCCCGGCTCGGCGGCGACCACGGGTGGGGGATGACGGGTGGTCCCCACCGTCGGTGTCGGCGGGAGCGGGAGGGAGGCGGGCTGCGGGTGGTGGCGGGCCGGCGGGCGGACGGTTGGGCCGGCGGCTCTGTTGGGCTGCGCTCGCTGTGCGGGGTTTCGGGCGGAAGGGCGGCGGGGGGCGCGCGGAGCGGCTGCGGCCTTGCGGGCGGCTAAAAAAAAAAAGAAAGGACCGTGCGCCGTAGGCCGCCGGGCCGGGCTAGATGGAGAAGGGAAAAAGAGAAAGGATTTTTTTGGGGGTTTTTGGGATTTAGGAAAGGCACCAAACAAAATGGAAATTCAAATTTGAATTTGAATTCCAACAACCAAAACAATGCTCCAACGATGAATGCCACAAATAATTCCTATATTTCATTAAATTTATTTTAGAAAAATGTTAAATGCCTAAAATTAAATAAAACAACCTTATGCTCCTTAAGCAAATAAATGGTTGCTATCAAATTTTAATAAAGCCAAGTTTTTAATAGAATTAGGGTGTTACAAATCCTACCCCCCTTAAGAAGAATCTCGTCCTCGAGATTCGGACAGATCGGGAAAAAGATCTGGAAACTCTGCTTTCAGCTCATCCTCTCTCTCCCATGTTGCCTCATCCTCTGCATGATTACTCCACTGTACTTTGCACATCTTAATCACACTATTCCTGGTGACCCTCGTCATGGTTTCCAATATTCGAACGGGGTGTTCAACAATAGTGAGATCCTCTTCAACGTTTAGATCATCCAAGGGTAACGGCTCCTTGTCATGAGGACCAAAACCCTTCTTCAACTGAGAGATATGGAATACATCATGCACATCAGCGAGCTGGACCGGCAACTCAATCGTAAGCCACTTCTCCCACTCTCTCAATGATCTTGAAAGGTCCAATAAAGCGAGGTGACAACTTTCCTTTAACTGCGAATCGACGCAAACCTCTGATAGGTGATACCTTTAGATACACGTAATCGCCTTCCTGAAAGACCACATCTCTTCGTTTACCATCTGCATAGCTTTTCTCGCTCTAGACCGAGCAATCCTCAAATTCTCTCTGATAATCTGAACTTGTTTCTCCGCTTCTCTGATGATATCTGCCCCAAATAACTGCCTTTCGCCTGTCTCACTCCAAAATAACGGAGTCCTACACTTCCTTCCATATAGAGCCTCAAAAGGTGACATTTTGAGACTAGCTTGGTAGCTGTTGTTATAAGAGAATTCAGCATACGGCAAGCTCTTATCCCAACTACATCCATGCTTAAGCGCACATGCTCTCAGCATGTCCTCTAGGATCTGATTGGTTCTCTCTGTCTGTCCATCCGTCTGTGGATGATAAGCGGAGCTGAAATTTAGTTTAGTATCCAGAGATTCATGCAACTTCCCCCGAAACGAGAAGTAACCGAGTACCTCTCGTCCGACACGATCTTCTTTGGTACACCATGCAAACACACGATCCTGGACATGTATAGCTCTGCCAACTTAGCTCCTGTATAGGTAGTCTTTACCGGAATGAAGTGAGCTACCTTAGTCAAACGATCCACGATAACCCAAATCGAATCATAACCATCTCGGGTCCGGGGTAAACCCACTATGAAATCCATTCCGATCTCTTCCCACTTCCACTCAGGCACCTTCAAAGGTTGAAGCAAACCAGCGGGTCTCTGATGTTCAGCCTTAACCCGGTGACAAGTGTCGCACAAAGCCACATGGGCGGCCACGTCCCTCTTCATGCCGTACCACCAATACCTCTGCTTGAGATCCTGGTACATCTTAGTACTGCCTGGATGGATAGAGTAAGCTGAGTCGTGAGCTTCTCTCAAGATCTTCTCTCTAAGATCTCCTGTCTCTGGGACACACAACCGGTTCTTAAACCACACGGTTCCTTGCTCATCTTCTGTGAAATCTGGGGCTTCTCCTTGTTGCATACTCTCTTTAATCTTTTGTATTCCAAAGATCCTCTAGTCGCCACTTGCGTATCTCTTGCTCTAGAGTAGACCGTACTTCCAAAGTCACTCCTTCCGCATGTGAAACCACTTTCAAGTTGAGCCTTTCGAACTCTTTTACCAACTCGTCGAGAAAGCGAATGGTCATTGCCATGTTAGTGTGGCCCTTCCGACTTAAAGCATCCGCAACCAGATTCGCTTTACCCGGATGGTAGTGAATCTCTAGATCATAGTCCTTGATCAACTCTAACCAACGACGCTGTCTTAGATTAAGATCCTTCTGAGTGAAGATATACTTTAGACTCTTGTGATCAGTATAAATCTGGCACTTAGTTCCCATAATGTAGTGTCTCCAAATCTTCAATGCATGAACCACTGCTGCTAACTCAAGATCATGCGTAGGATAGTTCAACTCATGCTTCCTCAACTGACGAGATGCATAGGCTATAACATGACCTTCTTGCATCAACACACATCCTAGTCCTTGTCGGGATGCATCACAATATATGTCAAAACTCTTTCGTAGATCAGGCATTACTAAAACAAAGTCTTGGTTAACCGCTTCTTTAACTCCTCGAAACTGGACTGACATGCACTGGTCCATTTGAATTCCCTGTCCTTCTCTAGCAATGTAGTGAGGGGCTTCACAATCTTAGAGAATCCTTCAATAAACCGACGATAGTAACCAGCAAGTCCAAGGAAACTCCGAATCTCAGAAACTGTACGAGGGGCTTCCCACTTCAATACGTCGCTAACCTTGCTAGGATCCACAACAATACCTCCGTTGGTGATGATATGACCTAGAAAAGATACTTCCTTGAGCCGTAACTCACACTTGCCGAACTTCGCATATAACTCATGATCTCTTAGCTTCCCGCAACACAAGTCTCAAATGCTCCTCATGGTCCTCCTCATTCTTGGAGTAGATCGAATGTCATCAATGAATACCACAACGAACTTGTCCAAATACTCCATAAAGATCTTGTTCATCAAGTACATAAAGTACGCGGGTGCATTGGTTAACCCAAAAGACATAACTCGTGTACTCATAAAGTCCGTACTGGTAGTAAAAGCTGTCTTAGGAATATCTGAGGGCCTAATCTTCAACTGATGATAACCTGATCGCAGATCGATTTTAGAAAACACGGTTGCTCCTCTCATCTGATCAAACAAATCTTCAATACGTGGCAGAGGATACTTGTTCTTGATAGTAACATCATTAAGAGACCCGTAATCAACACACATCCTCTCGTGTGCCATCTTTCTTACCAACAAAGATAACGGGTGCTCCCCAAGGTGATGAACTAGCACGAATGAACCCTTTACCCAATAATTCTTTAATCCGAGCTTTAAGTTCTTGTAACCGATCGCTAGACATTCTATATGGGCGCTTAGAGATAGGAGCGATACCGGGTAAAAGATCAATAACGAACTCAACATCTCGGTCGGGGGGCATACCCGGCAACTCCTCGGAAACACATCGGGATAATCGCACACTACTCGTATGTCTTCCAAGGCCGCTCCGTCAAGCTTATTCACGGCACCGGCATTTGATGGTGCGGGATCCGCCGCAAACTCAAACCTTTCACCACTTGGACTTGTAAGAAGGATTGACCTCTTAGCACATTGAATCACCGCATCACACGCGGTCAACCATCCCATTCCCAATATCACATCGATCCCCTTTGAATCCAAGATTATAAGATTGGCACGGAAATCTCTGCCCACAATCTTGAGATGGACGTTATCACATTTATAGATAGCCTTTAATTCCCCCCCAGGTGAGGTAACTAACATGTGGCGAGACATGGGACTGATAGGTAGATTATGTTGAGCTACGAACTGGGATGTAATGAAAGAATGGGATGCTCCGTAATCAAACAAAAGCGAGGCAGGAGTAGAGTTAACTAGAAACATACCGAGCACTACTCGGGGTTCTCCGGGCGACTTCGGCATCAACGTGCATTGCCTTGCCTCGTGCATAGCTCGTTGTCCCTTGTTAGACCGCGGGGTTTGGCTTCCGCTCCTCGTCCGTTGTCGGTTCCGTGTGGGGGTGTGTGGAGGGTTCCTCTTTGGGCAAGCATTGGCATAGTGACCAAGTTCTCCGCACTTGAAGCAAGTAGTGGTGGCGGGGATTGGGCGGTGCCACGGTCCTTACGGTGTGTGCCAACCGGGGCTCTCTCGCCGACTCGCCGGGAAGCCGGGCGGGGAGTCCGAGGAACAGGACGCCGAAACCGCCGAGCGGTACCGCCGGAACCGCCGAACGGGACGCCGGGACCGCCGTCGCCCAAAGTTTCCACCCGGTCCCCCATAGCGGAACGGGGTGTTCGGCGGAGGGTTGAAGCGCGGGCGAGACGCACTTCCAAACCGCCCGCAGCCGGCGGCCTTCCTCTTCTCGCTCTCCGAGCTCCTTGCGCTTGTGCTCCAAGCGGATAGCGGCATCAACTAGCCGCCGAAAGTTAGGAAAGGGATATGACATCGACTCGGTACCGCAGCGAACCAACCAATCCATCCAAGAACAGCTCCTCGCTTCTTCCTATCTTCGGCAACCTCCTCGGCCGCATAGCGAGATAGCTCGATGAACTTGTCTCTATACTCGGCCACCGACATTCCTCCCTCGCTTCGAAGAAAGGAACTCCTTCTTCTTGATCTTCATGACTCCGCAGAGGGTATGTGATGGCTCCCGAAGTTGGTGGTAAACTCCTCCCAAGTGATAGTGTCCGGGGCGGCATGAGCGGCGAGTACGCATCCCACCAAGCGGGCCGCAGCCCCGAAGTCGTCCGGCAGCATACAGGACCTTTTCTCTGTCGTCACACTGACAGGTAGTGAGCATCTTCAGTATTGTCTTGAGCCAATCCTCAGCTTCCAGTGGATCAGCGGCGTGAGTAAACACAGGAGGGTGATGACTCATGAACTCCCGGTGTTTGTTGCGAGGTGCAGGTGGCGGCACCGGCGGATTGTTGACCTGAGCTTGCAAGTTTGTCACAGTGGTGGTCAAGTTTTGGAGGAGCTGGGTCTGTGCCTCCAAAAACTGCTGCATAGCGGGATCCATTTGTACCGGGCCGGGGTGCTCTTCCCGCGGGTTGATTAACACCTGATCCTGACCTGGTGTTCACCATCTGAGTGTTAGGAACATTATTTTAGATGATTGCACCAAGGTTTAAACTTAGGAAGATAAGATAGCAATGATATTTCAGATAAGACAGATTCTGTTGACTCCAAACAATCAGGCATAGCTCTCTGTATAAGTAGCCAAAAATTATGGATTTTGGACTGATAAAGGGGACTGAAATTATGAAACTACTCCAACTGGAATCACCTCAATCGGAGTTGTGTAGCTCTGGTTATAAAATAAACAAGTCAGGTAGGTCGGCAGTGTTTAACAGATTCGTGGGACTGTAATGTTTTAGTCATATCTCTCTGGTTTTCTATCCAAATATTCTGAATTTTTCACAGAAAATCAGTAATGAAATTCTTGAACTTTTCCAATTGGTTTTGCTGCAATCGGAGTTCTGTAGCCCGAGATAAAATTAAAACAGTACTGCTGACTCAGAAAACTGTGCGAACAGATTTTTGGGATCTCGAGTTTGCATTAAGGGAAACTTAAGAGGACAAAAAGATTAAGATAGATAGCTGATTGGGACTGAAAGATAACCCCACAAACTTACTACTAAACCAATGTCGTTGTGGTCATCACTCCACAACACATTGCACTCAACCAAAAATCCAACTCATACATTAGGCACAAAATCAAGCATTCAACCACACCTCTAAGCTAATCACACTTTACCGATCGTCTACTAGCGATTACGAAGAAATCCTATCCTTAATCTTAAACCTAAGGACTATCTTCAGCCATGGCATCTGTGCGGGCGTCAGGGGAGTCGTAGTGTGGCCTCTTGGGTGATGGGGAGGTACATCCTTCTGCGGCTTCATGGGCTTCCGGCTGCTCCCTGTTCAAAAGCGCAGCTTCCAAGGCACGCCTCTGCGTCTCCAGAGTGAAGATTTGCTGCTGTGCTGCGTATAGCGTGTTGTTGGCGTCATCCAACGCAGTGTTCACAGCTGCAAGTAGACCTCGAACATTGTTGAGCGTCCCTTCATAGGCTGGTGCTGGGGCGATGTAAGTCTTGGCTTCCCCACTTGCCCTGAAAGGTGTGTAGCGGCAGTGGGTATCCTCCAACCTGTCACGCTCCTTGTGAGAGAGCACATAGAGCGCCCTCCGAGCTGACTCTGCTATCCCAGCATCCATAGTAGTCCTGTGAGCCACATCATGATGCTTGGACATCTCCTTCACTCCATGGCATGGAATGTACTCCTCCAAGATGGCAGCAACCTCCCAATGGGGCTCGAACCAAGGATGGGTCCAAAGCTCACAATGGTAGACAGGGGCCTTATCATAGCCTAGGCGAAGTACCATTGCCCTCGGTGGTGTCCGCCATGGGTATGCCTACTCCATCGGCCGTAATGGTACACTTCCCCGGATCGCTTCCCTCTCTTCCTCCTCTTGCTCTTGTTCCTCCATCTCTTGATCCGAGGAATCTTCATCTTCTTCTCCGGCGCTTGCTCCTCTAGGTTGGGTTGTTCGGCTAGCTCATCCTCCTCTTGGATCACCTCCTCCGATCTTCCTCATCATCGAGCACCATGATAAGGTTGGGGAAAACCACGAGTGCGGGCTCCATCTCAATCTCCTCATCCGTATCTCCATCATGCAAATCATGGTATTGTTCCCGTGGAGCATACCGGTGGACTCCAGCCCAAGAAGTCTCCAAGCTACGAACCATCTATAGTGTAGTGCGTAATGAGAAAGATGGTAAGGTAAAAAGGACGAGAGCTAAAGCAAGCACAAGATAAAGAATGCAGACAGCTCAAGAGTGAAGCAAAAAGGCAAGAGTAAGGTTAGTAAGAACAAAGCAAGTATGTGTAAGAAAGCTTCTATGAGTATAAAATCCTTAATTCGACCATTTTCTATCTAGGCTAGCGTTCCTACAGTCAACACAGCTCTGGTACCACTCTGTCACACCCGGTTTCCAAGGCAAAACCGAATGCATTGATCACGTGTGCGCCAGGATCAAGTTACACACACGCTTAGACATTATGAATACCAAAATCAGTGCCACACGAATAAAGAGTTATTACAAACCATAGTCTTAATCGAAACTTAAACAAACGAGTTCTCGCAGCGGACAAAATGCCTCCACAGGCAGCTGACTGAAGACTACGCACACCTAGAACTCCTGGATATCTTCTGGATTATCTTCAAAGTTCTCCCAGTCTGAGCAGCAACTCCGGGTATTGTAGATGCAAGAGAATAAACAAGCGTGAGCACATATCGTACTCAGCAAGGGGAAAACAACATAACATGCAAGGCCATATGGTGGATGGCTAAGGTTCAAGCACTTTAGCATTTTAGTTGGTCAAGTTTTATTAGCAACTCGATTACTAGAGGTGTAAGTTCATACCAACCCAATTAATAAGATATAAGCATCATAAATAAAGGGAATAAACCACAATTTAAACATTAAAGTTCCATAATTTAATCATGTGAGTGTCCAGGCCGCTCTTGACCGTGAGCACGGCTAATCGATTAGTTTAACACTCTGCAGAGGTTGTACATCTTTACCCACAAGCAGCGTAAAAGCTCCGAAGAACTTTGGACCCAACCATGCGGTGTTTGCAAGACACCATACCACACTTCCGAGGTGTGATCGCATAGGGACGCTACATGGCCTTTACAAAGGTTCCCTAGCAAGTTATGACCCACAAGGTCCGGATCGATTAGCAAGGTATAAAGTCCCCTAGCAGGTCAATACCCCACCATAAAAGAATAACTCACCCAACCCCCCGCTAGAGCGAGTCCATACCCCACAAGTACCGCCGATCCCTTGTCCTTATCGTAAGACCATCCCATGCTAAAGTTCCTAATTAATCGCCAAGACCATTGCCCATTAGTTCTTGTGGTTGCACTCGTTTTCCTCGGTGGTTCTCCATGTTCCGATTACACATTAAAGTGGTCTTGTAAAGATAAAAGATCATAAACGGAACATGAAATAACAAAAAGGTAACCGGGTAGATTAATACCAAAACCCGACTTGAGCATGCTAAGCAATAACTACCACAAGATTAATTTAATTCCGGCATCAAGGTAAAGGTAGTCAAAAGCTAGGCATGATCCTTAATAGGTTCCCATCACATTAATGCAAGCGAAAAGTAAAAACAGTGAATTTAAATGCATGTTATGTAGGACAAGCGGGCATGCATCAAGGAATACTTGCCTTCAACAAAGCCTTGCTGCTCAAACTCTTGCACGACCGGATCTTCAAATCCCTCGAACAAATCGCTCTCTACGATCCACAATCATCACATACAAACATACAATAGAAACAAATAAGAAACAGTCACCAAAGAGATCAAACAGATCTAAACAGTAGCATGAAACTAATCTACGCTTCGAGACGAACGCGTGGACATAAAGAACGCTAAAATCGGAGCTAAAACGACCAAGATATGGGCTCGGGAAGTTCCAGGGACTAATCTGCGAAGATTTGAAAAGGTTTCGGGCTAAAATTAAGAAAAAGGACTAAACTGTAAGGAATCTTATACGGTGGAAGGATATTTTTGTAAATAAAGAAAATCCGGGGCTTTTCTGCAAAAACGCCGGGGGCGGCGGCGGGTTTGACCGGGCCGACCGGATTGACCCGATCCGGGACCGTTGGATCCGAGCTAGCGGGCCGGCGGTGGCTCGCGAGCGAAGCGCGCGGGCCGGATAGGGGTCGGGGGCGTTGGATCTCCATCCAACGGCCGAGATCCCGCGCGGGCGGCCAAAAGGCGGCGGGCCGGGGGACGGCGGCGGCGGCGGCGGCGGCGGCGGGTCGCGGCGGAAACCCGATCTAGGGTTTTCGGGCCCCGATTCGAGGCGCGGGTTGCACCTAAGCGACGCGCGCGAGTTGGCGAGCCCGGCTAAGGCCACGGTTCGGGCGGAGAAGCGGCGGTGCGGGCGGCCGACGCGGCGGCGCGGCGGTGGAGCTCGGCCGACGGGCCTAGGGGCGGCCGGAGTGCTCGGGAACGTAAACAAGCGGCGGCCGGCGGGTGGCTCACCTCCTTGCGCGGCCTCCGGATGCGGTCCACGGCGGCGAGCGGGCGACGACGGCGGCGGGCACCGAAGCGCGCGGCGCTAGGGTTTTGGGTGGCGGCGGCGCACCCGCCTAGGCCGCGGGCTAGGGCACCGCGGCTCGGTTTGGAGGTCCAAGGGGCGGCGGCGCGCTATAAATAGTCCCGGCGGGAGCTCGCCCGTGGCGTGCGGGCCACGCGGGGACGCCGGGGCGCGGTCGGACTCTCGCTCGAGTCCGGCTCGGCGACGACCACGGGGTGGGGGATGACAGGTGGTCCCCACCGTCGGTGTCGGGCCGGGAGCGGGAGGGGAGGCGGGCTGCGGTGGTGCGCGGGGCGGCGGCGGACGGTTGGGCCGGCGGCTGTTGGGCGCGCTGCCGTGCGGGGGCCGTCGGGCGGAAGGCTGGCCAGGTGGGCCGCGGAGCGGCTGCGGCCTTGCGGGCTGGCTAAAAAAAAGAAAGGACTGGTGCTGTAGCTGCTGGGCTGGGCTAGATGGAGAAGGGAAAAAGAGAAAGGATTTTTTTGGGGTTTTTGGGATTTAGGAAAGGCACCAAACAAAATGGAAATTCAAATTTGAATTTGAATTCCAACAACCAAAACAATGCTCCAGCATGAATGCCACAAATAATTCCTATATTTCATTAAATTTATTTTAGAAAAATGTTAAATGCCTAAAATTAAATAAAACAACCTTATGCTCCTTAAGCTAATAAATGGTTGCTATCAAATTTTAATAAAGCCAAGTTATTTTTTATAGAATTAGGGTGTTACAAGATGTAGGCTCCAACAGGATGAACACGACTTCCAACGCACGTCTCCGACTTACTACCTATGTTGGCTAAGCCCACGTAGCCACTGGAGTGCTACTAGACCTAGGTACCAACTCCCAACCTCACAGACCCGAGATCGCAGCGGAACACAAAACCGAGCCTCGCTAACTACACCGGTCAGGCCGGTGAGCACCACTGGTCACACAGGTCCCTACTGGTCAAACCTAGCGACTTCCACAAAACAGTTCTACACCGGTCGGGCCGGTGCAACACACCGGTCAGACCGGTCCCAGCCAGAAAGCCCCAAAACACCAAACAGGCCTACCGAGCTCCAAACTGACCCAAACTCGAAGCAGCAGCAACACGAAACGACAGAGAACTCACCCAAACGTTCAACCGAGCAAAACCCAACAAGGGTCGGCATCGGTCAGACCGGTGAGACGCACCGGTCAGACCAGTGTGGCCTGGGCTTCTCGGGATGAAGAGCACCCGCTGGTCAACACCCCCAAATCCAAACCTCGATCTCCTGAATTGCTCCACGGACTTGTGCAAGACTTTGGAGATAGTAGGAACACTTCATGGGGAGTCCATAGCCAAGTTATTGTCCACCAAAAATCGCCACATCAAGAGGAATCGAAGAAATCCCGCCAAGAACTCCTCTAACCCTAGAGCACCGAAAACCCCAAAATCGAGCCCCTTAACTCACGGATTTGGGAGGGGAACAAAGGGAAAAGTACCACGAAGGGTTCACACATATATCCCCCACCAAATCCCCAAGAACAAGGTCATGAAAACGCACCAAGAAATCCACCAAGAGAGGGCTTCGAAAATCACCACCAAGAATGAACGGGAACAACACAACCATGCCTTGAGGAACCACACCGAATCATCTATACATACCGAAGGGGTTCACACATGGTTTAGCTTGCTGCCCGATCATCCAACCCTCTCTCAAGATCTCACCATGAAGCTCTCAAGCTAGTCCTATAGAAATCCTAGAGAAAATAGGAAGAGAAAATAGGAAAACCAAATGAGCTAGGGTTCCAAGAGATGGCTACCATCCTCTCACCACTTGGGTTGTATGGAGGCAACGAAATGTCTAAAAAACACTTAATAGCTAATTAGGGATACATGCCCCTCGAGGGCAAAATAAGAATCTTTGTCATAGCTCCATCGGACGGGTGCCCGGCGACCGCAACCTGCCTAGCCTCGACGCAAGCCTTGCGATCCCAACGCATGTCCTCTGCTTCGAAGTCTCCGGACTTCGTCGTCACACACCGGTCGGACTGGTGCTCCTCACCTGTCAGACCGGTACAATCCAGTCAGACTGGTCAGACCCACCAGTCAGACTGGTCTGGAGCTGCTGCATCTCCGTCTTCGGTCTTTCGGTCTTGGCTTTGTGGATCAACCAAGGAACCCAGTGGTTTTCTGGTGAACCACCGGAAACCTCGCGAACTCGGTGTAGCCTCCGCCAATCTCCACTCATGACTCGGCTCCCACGTAGTCCCGGCTTGACCTTGGTTTCAAGGCTCAACCAAGAAACCATCCATGACTTCATCTTGTTGTTCATGCCACCATGCGGCACGCACTTGACTCTACTGGCCACCGGGTCCCTCGAACGAAGCCTACTTGTCTTCTCCACACCTGGAGACCTCACCAGTGATGAAATTTCGCGCTTGTTCTTCTCCTTCTCCAACACCAGTCAAGTCGCAACCTGCACCTGCAATACTTAGCCAAGAATCAGTCCACACAATGATGCCAATCACTCATCACACCAGGAAGGGACCATCCACCGGTCCTCACCACACATGGTCCTCAATTAGGGTGTTACAAATTCTACCCCCTTAAGAAGAATCTCGTCCTCGAGATTCAGATAGATTGGCGAAAAGATCTGGAAACTCTGCTTTCAACTCATCCTCTCTTTCCCAGGTTGCCTCATCCTCCGTGTGGTTACTCCACGCACTTTGCACATCCTAATCACCCTATCCGGTACTCGTCCATATCTATGAGCACTCCCACACAAGCATGTTCAAACAAAATAAATATGTAACAATATTAATCCAACTTGTCCATAAATAAACATGGGGTAGCCGTGGTCAAGCCGACTCGTATAATGGCGGGCCGACGATCGATCGGACGATAGCCTCAAGGTAAACTCAAGATACACGAGGAAGTACCCCAAGAATTCAAATAAAAGCAAATGCAGTGGTCTACCCCGCCAAAGCGGTTCCCAACATCCCCGCCTTGGGATCGGGGACACAAAACTCGGACACGTATCCGGAGCACCCACAGTCCGGCCACACACTATACCACGGGTGCTGCCCCACTCCAGCGGTGCATCCCCCCCCTCAGCTGCCCCCCATCCCCCAGTCTCCAATAGCGCCGCCCGGTGCCACCATGCTTCAAGGCGGTTAACCACTATGATCCAACAGCTCCTTATCTGGCGTTCTGCTTCACCGGATCCAGGCGCTTGGCGCCAACATACTAGAAAAGAGCAGGGTCCGTAGACTAGGTAAAACAACTCCTGTAACTTAAATGCACAAGTAAAGCAATAAAGCGCCGAAAAGTAAAGGACATGATTTTAATTCAAAACATGGGTTAGATGAAACCGTGCTTGCCTTCCTCGACTATTCGCTCCTAAACTAGCCTTTGGCCTTTCCGGACTTTGGTCCAGGTCTTGCCGCACACCAATCTGGTTCAAAGTCTCCACTAGCCGCTCCTCTCCTCCTCCCCTCGGGTGAGCGTGCACGTCCCGCTGGGGAGATCTACACGCTTACATGCACATGCATTATATTAAAGTTAATCTTGATGGTGATTGTGTGCACATCTAAGCAATTTAAGTTACTTAACTTCACCAAACAGCAAGGGGTGTGTTTAATTTAATAAAAACAGAAACAACATGATTTTACCATTTAGCACATTTTAATTTCCATTTCTTTTCTTAATTATTTTTAAACAAGCCTTTCCTACCATAAATCCAAATTAAATCAAAAACACTTCCAATGAACCTAATCTTTGCACACAGCAACATATGCTTAGTTTAAGCTTGCCCACCAAAAATTTGGCCTAAGATCATTTATAAATTAATTTATACGAAAAAAAAAAGACAAATTTCAGCCTCGTAATTCAACATTAATTCATATAAAAAGATTTAATAAACTTTTTGATCTCAACTTTCTCCTACAGGTCAAGTATGCCAAAAAGGAGGTTCCCACCAAGGCATGGTTGCAACTTCAATTTATTTTTCAGATTTTGAATTTAAGCTCCTAGCCACTAAGGTTAAATCCAAAACACCAAGCAAACACCTCCCTAAAATCACATCCATCACACCAGGGGTACTACTCATCAAGTCAAAGCCCCAAGGTGCATTTGTGCTCAAAGAAAAAGTTCATTAAAGGCGCTATAAAAAGCATCAAACTTATTCTAGCATAAAAGCTTACAAAAAAAATCATAACTGAAAAACATATACATCAAAACCCCAAAAACTTTTGCCATAGATCTAGGCATGATATAAAGAGCAACATATCCAAAATTCAAGTTCATAGCATGTGTACATTTTAAACCACATCAAAAACACTCCAACTGAGTTTGAATTTTTAATTCAAAAACTGTGCAGAAAAACCCTATACATGCTTTTTAGAAAAGGTAGATTTCTTCACCACGAACCCAACAAAATTTGTTTTGTATTTTTCTGATTTTTCTACGATTCTTAATGATTTTTCGAAGGTAGTGCCGAATCCCTAAAGTTCACCTCTTACAAACGAGTCCCCCGAATTTTTACAAAAATCTCCCCGAAAAGAGTTCCTCTCTTGCAATGTGGCCCTTGCCGGCGCGGGGCCGGCCGCCGGCGGCCGGAGGAGGGGCGGAGGGGCTCCGCCGAGGGCACGGGCGGCACCGGGGCAGCCCGCCCCGCGCGCGGGTGCGCGCGCGCCCGCCCGAGGCGCGCGGCCGGCACCCCCGCGCGCGCAGGGGCGGCGTCCGCCGGACGTGTGGCCCGGCGACGGCGGCTCGAGGGCGGGGCCGCGGCGCGTGCGGGAGGTGCAGGGGCGGCTAGGGAAGGACCGGGGGGACGGGCGGCGATGGCCGGGCGCTTAGGCGGGGGTTCGGCGCGCGCCAGGAGGAACGCGCGCGGCTAGGAGCAGAGGGGCGCGCGGTTTGGGACGTGCTCAAGATGAAAAACGACGTGCGCGACGAGCCCGAAGCGAGGAGCCGTGGCGGGTGTGCGGCCGAGCACGCGGCCACCGGCGAGCGTTGCATGCGCCGCGCGTGCCGCGCACGCGCGCGTGTCCGGTCCGCCGCGTCCCCGGCGGTGGGCTCTGGCACGGGGAAAGGCGGGGAGGGGGGTCCACCGCGGTGCCCGGTCCGCGGCCGACGTCGCCTATGCGCCGTACGCTGCACCGCCCGCCCTCGCCACGTGGACGGCCGGCGCACGGGGGCGCGCGCGCCTCCACAGCGCGAGGACGACGACGCCCTACCAATTTTATTCCGTTTAGCCCTTTTCGAAATTGCAAAACTCCAAAATCGTCAACTAAGTGAAAAAAATCTTCCCAAAAGCAAAGTTGTAGAGGAGCCGTAGATCTACAACTTTCCCGAAGGGCGACATATGTTTTGATCGATGGTTTGCCTATGAACGCCAACCGAGTTGCGGATTTTCCCCACGCGCCCGCCATCGTTCATAGCGAAAGAAACTCGATTTTTGGCCAATTTGCGCTCAAAATTGGAATGTCCGCCAATTACGGAAAAATGTGTTCCCGAAAATAACGAACAACTTTCGTATTGGCCGATTTTGAACTTCTCTATAGTGAAATTTGGAGAACGCGCAAGAAAAACCATTTCAGACTTTAAAGTAGATCTAGGGTTTGACCGTGATTAGGGATTTTGACCGAGGTCTTTTTGTGCAAAAGTGTGCCCAATCATGTCCAACATGCTTAGAAGGTAATCAACCTTGATTAATTCACGTAATTAATGTCAATTAGCACAAGTAAACATAAAGATGTTACGACCCTTACCCCCTTAAAAGAAAACGCGCCCGAGATTTAGGATTTAAAAGACGGCAGTGGGGGAAAGAACTTACTTGCCTTGATTCAAGAAAACCCGGATAATTCTCATTGAGATAATGTTCGCTTTCCCATGTAGCTTCTTCTACGGTATGATGACTCCATTGGATTTTATACATCTTTACTGCATTGTCTTCGGGTTTTTCTTTCTTTTACATCAAGAATTCTCAAAGGATGTTCCACAAAGAGGTCCTAGCCAATCAAGAATTACCTTCTTCAATAACTTCTCAAGCCTTCAAGTGCACATTTCCTCAACCAGGATAATGAAACACATTGTGCACGGCAGAGAATCGTTCGGGTAGCCGAATACGGTATGCCACCGGCCCAACGTACCTCTGAATGATCTCATAAGGGCCAATGTAGCGAGGAGCTAGCTTCCCTTTCACACTAAATCTGACATCCCTTGGTTGGCGAAACTTTAAGTAGACAAAGTCACCAACTTTGTATTCTCTAGGTGCCTTTCCCTTGTCATAATGACTCTTTTGTCTTTCTTTCGCAATTCTCAAGTTTTCCTTGATTACCCTCACTTTTTCTTCGGCATCCTCAACTAAGGCTGGACTAAAGAATTTCCTCCTCTCCCTACTCCGTGACCCGCCCAAGGGAGTACGACATCTCCGTCCATAAAGAGCCTCAAAAGGTGCCATTTTCAAGCCGGCTTGATAACTAGTTATTGTAAGAAAATTCAGCCAAGGCGAGACACTTGTCCCAACTCTTATCAAAATGAATCACGCATGCTCGCAACATGTCCTCTAGAATCAATTCATTTTCAGTTTGACCACTGCCCCCGAGGATGATAAGTCGAATCGCGTATGATTTTCGTGCCAAGTGACTTATGTAGTTGTTCCCAAAACGTGCCACAAAGAGAGATCCCCTCACCTAGAAATGATGGTTTTAGGAACACCATGCAAGAACAATGTGCTCAATATAAAGACTTCATAAGGGTCTTTTTGCATCACATGTAGTGCGGACCGGAATAAAGTGAGCCGTTTTTGTCAATCCTTAACGCATAACCCGGATGGAATCATGTTTCCTGATGTGAGTGGCAATCCTGAGCACAAAGTCCATACTTATGTCATCCCACTTCCAGAAGGTATGGGTAGGGGCTGAAGAGTACCGGAAGGTTTCAAGTGACTTGCTTTAATTCTTTGACAAGTATCGCATTCTACTAATATATTTAGCAATGTCCACCTCTCATATTGGGACCACCAAAAATTTTCCTTTAAATCTTGATAATTTTACTACTCCCTGATGGATAGAGAACTTAGAGAGATGACCCTCATCAAAGATTTCCTTTTTTCAACCCCAATTATCCGGGACAACAAGGCGTTGCCCAAAACCGCATTATATCTTTCTCATCCTTCGAAGCAATTATGTTTAGGATCCTTTTCTAGCAATTTTTGTTTAATTAAGAGAATACCCTCATCTTGAAGTTGAGCCTTAACAATCCTATCAAATAGGTTAGACTTCCGTAAAGAGCATTTAGGCTTCCTTGTTCTACCATTTCCAAGTTTAGCCTCCCTCAAATCCCTCACTCGAGTGTCACCGTAAGGTTCCATTGATAGGAAATTGCATGAGCCCTTGCGGCTTAGAGCATCCGCAACTACATTCGCCTTTCCAGGATGGTAATGGACCTCAAGATCATAATCTTTAATTAACTCTAACCATCTTCTCTTTGTCTCATATTTAAATCGATTGAGTGAAAATGTATTTGAGGCTTTTGTGGCTGCCCGGTTAAAGATATTGGGCAATGGGTCTCCCATAAGGTAATGCCTCCATATTTTCAATGCATGAACAACCGCCGCTAGCTCTAAGTCATGTATGGGATAATTCTTTTCATGAGGGCGAAGCGCTCGTGAGGCATAGGCAATAACCCTATTGTCTTGCATAAGAACACAGCCCAAGACCCGTGCCCGAAGCATCACAATAAACTTCATACGGCTTTGAATTGTCCCACCGCGCTAGCACCGGGGCTGAAGTTAAATGTTCCCTTAATTTTGGAAAGCTTTATCACAAGCCTCACTCCACACAAATTTCACTCCTTTCTTTAGCAACTCCGCTCATAGGCATAGCCATTCTAGAGAAACCGAATAAAACGGCGATAATAACCAGCCAAGCCTAGAAAGTCACGATTTGATGAGTCGATTTAGGAGGTTGCCAATCCATAACCTCTTGCACTTTGTCGGGATCGACAATGACATGCCTCGCCTCGGAAATAGTGCCTCTTAAAATTTAACACTATCCAAATGCAAAACTCACACTTGGAGAATTTAGCATAGAGTTTATGTTCTCGGCAAGCGTTGTAGGACAATGCGGAAGATGTTCCGCATGTTCTTCCGCATTCTTGGAATAAATAAGGATGTCGTCAATGAAAACCACGACGAATTTATCCAACTCCGCCATAAACACGAATTCATAAGATACATGAAGTAGGCCGGTGCATTTGTAAGACCAAAAGACATAACCAAGAATTCATATAGGCCATAGCGAGTAGAGAAAGTCGTCTTGGGAATATCACTAGGCCGGATTTAATTTGATGATACCTGGATCGAAGATCGATCTTTGAGAAGACCTTAGCTCCGCCCAATCGGTCAAATAGCACGCTGTCAATGCGGGCAACTGATATTTGTTTTTGATAGTCACCGCATTGAGAGGCTCGTAGTCCACACACAACCCCCGAGCTACCATCTTTCTTTTCACAAAGAGGGGCAAGATGCCCCCAAGGAGAAGAGTCAGGGGCGGATGTAGCCTTTATCAAGCAACTCTTGAAGTTGTTTCTTTAATTCGAAGTTCTTTTGGGTGGCATTCTATATGATCGTTAGAGAATAGGAGCTGTCAAAGTGTACCAATGACAAACTCAAATATCCTTGCCGTGGCAAGACAAGTAATTGGTCAAAGAGATCCATGTACTCACATACCACCGATATCCTCGAGTTGAGTAGTTATGGCCGCATACACACATGAGCCCTTATGGCCTCGTTGGGGGAAGGTAAAGAATTGAATTTCCGAGCAAAGGTGAGTTGATTTCTAACATCCTTTCGTAATATCCAGACAACTTTGTGCCGAGTCATCCAATTCATGCCTAAGATAACATCTACCCCTTCTAGGTACATTGTGACTCGTATTAGCTAGAAAAGTTTTGCTACCTATCTCAAGTGGTACGCTTAAGGCTACTTGGATTTAAGCAACCTTTCCACCCGTTGTGGCAATCATATAGGCCTCGCTTAGTATGACACCACTAAGTCCAAATTTCTCATGGTTTTCACATTAATAAAGCTATGAGTAGCACCATAATCAAATAATATAATAACCGGACGACCACGGATAGAAAATGTACCCGTCAAGACCGGGTGCTCCCCTCCGGTAGATCAACCGCCGTGGTGAAGTTTAAACGTCTTGCTTCACTTGCACGCTTCGTTTCTTCCCTTGATTTCCAAACCCTAGAGCCTTGCCCCCGACTTTGCCGATGTTGTCGTCGAGGGCGGTGCACTTGTTAGCATAGTGCCCCACCGTCCGGCAGTTATAGCAACCGCGATCATCATTGATGCGGGCAGGTGGGGGGGCACTAGGCCTAAGAGCGGTCTCTGGCCGAGTGTTGCGATAGCCAAAAGCCGCCGCACGGCTTAGGGACCGAGATTGCCTCATCACCGGGGGCCGCCCAAATCGAAGATGGCCGGGGGGCACCCCGCACATTCTTCTTCACAAATTTAAATTTCTTGCCTTGGCCACCGCCCGAAGCTTGATTGAACTTCCTTTCTATCCGTTGAGCCCTCTTCATGGCGTCCTCCCGAGAGATGGCCAAATTCACTAGCTCAAAGATAGCTACGCCTTTTTGATTAAGTTCAACCTCTCATAGAGCTCTCCATCAAGCCCTTCACTTGAATCGCTCCATCTTTTCTTATCGCATCAACATGATAGTCCCCATACCGACAGAGACTATTAAACTTCGAGCATACCGATAGACCGAGGCGAGCCTTGTTTGAGATTCATTAGCTCTCTCATCTTCCTATCAACAAGACCCTTGGGAATATGATGCTCTTTTAAATGCTTTCTTGAATTTCCGCCTCTGGCACCGTGACCCCGTGGCTGCATGGACTTGAAATGCTCCCACTGAGATTAAAGCTTCCCCCTCGCCTGAGCAACGAAGCCCGCCTTAAGTTCTTCCGAGCAAGGCAAGTTGTGAAGATGGAAAACATGGCCTCTAGGGCCCCGATGAAAGAATCCGGCCCTCTAGGGGCTCCTCTCGCCTTGGTGAAGAGGGGTGGCCTCATTGCCCTGAATTTTTCAAAGGACATGACTGCATTAGGGCCCCTCCCGAACATGGCCTTGATTGTGCACAAAGCTGCTGCAACCTTTGTGCAATTTTCCGCCGAGTCTGCAAAATTTGGCGCAATACTTCGTTTCGCGCAGCATGAAAGCTTCGCGGGTGTCATGGGTGGAGGTGGGGGAAGAGGGGCATCCCCACTGCCTCCCGCACCCCGAGAGTTATTCTATGTGTTATCCGACATCTGAAAAGTTGAACTTTCATTAGACACATATTCAAAGCTTGCTTAACAGAATACAAGAAGAATATGCATACGAAAATTCAGACTTGTAGAAACTTTCAGAATTCAGACAACATCACAGTTCTAAGTAAATAAATCATAACTCTCTGTACAGAAGTCCAAAATTCATAAAATTTTGTCAGCATGTGTAGAATTTTATAAGTTTTAACTTTGGTATTCAACTCCAGATCAGATTCATCTTTTAAAGGGGTCGAAAAATTCAGTTTTCAAGGTTCTGTCTAGTAGTTTGGACAGCAGCCAGCAGCTTACTAAAAATTCGATATTTCTTAAACTACACATGCAAAAAATGCTGAATTTTGGTGAGCATGACCATTATAAAATTTCAAACAACTTTGATAGTCATTGCAAAATCCAGAAATGACCATAACTTTCTCCATTTTATTTCTTAGGCAGATTGCTGCCGGGAAGGTGTTTTCCACCATAATTAAGATTACAAAATTTGGTGGATCACCATTACATAGGGGGTCACTATGTAGCCGACCACACAAAAGAATACTCTCAAGTCAGCATAGCACCAAAATCCAACCAAAATGGCTAACAAGAGTACATGTCAAGTTTTTCCTACTACAACAACTAGATCTAGGTCCTATGTACAAACTATGGAGGGTTTCCCCGCGACATGGAAGAATAGAGCACCAAGCTCCTCTAATCGAGTCCGGAACGTCCCGAACCTCCTCTCGGGTCCACCGCATCTCCATCTCGCTCATCATACACAATAGCCGGTGGGTGGTGCAACTGGCGGAGCATAAGCACAACACCCCCTCCAAAGCCCTCGTACATCGAGCTCGAGGTCCCCCAACCTCGCTCCCCGCAAATCCCGCGGATGTGCCCTCAAGGTGCACAAGCCTCTCGGCATCCCCTCACAACCACCGAACTCCGCAGCCTCGCCCCACCCGCAAGTCCGTAACTGGCCGGGTGTGGTCACCTCGCTCAAATGTAAACCGGTGTGCCTCGCTTCCGGAACCGCTGTATCCGATCCCGAAGGTCGCACACCGCACGTACCGGGTGTACTTAACATATCGCTCTGCAAAGGCCGACAACCTGTGAGATGTACCAAGTAGCTCCGTGAGACGACTAGCCAAGTCATCCGCGATAACCCGACGAAGATCCCGTAGAGCGTACAAGGCCCTCAAGCACGTGCCCAACGTCTCTATCGTGTCGTAGGGTGGTACAAGCTCCGAGAAGTGTGGCTATATTAGCCATCCCGGCTAGCCACAACGGATCGTTGGGGTCCAAGGCTAGAGCCAACCCCAACGGTGTCCGACGCATCCCCCGCGGCCCGTGGGTGGAAAGAGCGTGGAGCACCATCAAGGCCGCCGACCCACCGCCTCGGACGCCGCGGAAACAGAGGGGAGCTCCATGCTCAAGTCTGCCCACTCGGGTGGCCCGGTGGGGGAGCAAAGCCACTCGAACTCTCGTGCCTCCGTACACCCCCACTCCTCGTACTCCGCCCCCTCGTAGAAGGGAGGGGGTGGTGTAGCCGACAAAGACTCAAGGCTCTCCACGCAATGCGTGTGAAGCCCTCCCACTGCAAGCCAAAGCGGTGGCAAACGTGCCATCAGCGCCCACCGCAACAAACCCTGGGGCAGCCATCTCCGTAAAATAATTACAAACACGAATGTTAGAACCCGAAAATATGAGCTTAACATGCAATAGGGCAAAACTGGCAGTTCTGAACAAAAATTCATAACTGCAAAACCAGTACCCCAAAAATTCCAAATTTTTGTGAGCAACTCGACAATGTTATAACTCACATTTTTGGTATTCAAAGGTCAAACTAATTCAGATTGGAAAAGGGGTGAAAAATGTTCATTTTCAGAGTGCTGTTGCCCAGAATTTCAGCAGGGCAGAGCTTCACTAAAAAGACCATAACTCAATACATGAGTACCCAATTACCATGAAATTTTTACAGCATGATCTATGCTAGTTAATGAACATTTTTGCTGTAGATTCTCAGGTCAAATTTCTGTTTGGAACTATAAGTAAAGATTCGAGTTTTCAGCCTAACTCTTGAATTTGACAGCATTTTCAGCATGACCTAGGCTTAGTGATTTGAGCATAGCTTCAGTTTTACCATCCCAAAATCATGAGAAATTCAGGGAGCAAACTTAACTAGGTGATGAACAATTTCCTCAAGAACACCTACCCAGAAATTTTCTAGATAATCCTTAGGAAGATTTGGACAGCAGCTAGTTAAATTTTGCTTACTCTCACCCATCAAAGCATCAAACTAGCATAATTGGTCCTTAAGAATCACAATTTAATTAAAGACCAAATGACACATGATTTAAGTTTATTTTTTGTTCAATAGCTTTTACATGATGTAAAACGTCATAAACTTCCTCACAAAGCTTTTAAGCTTAAAAAACGAAGTTAGTGCCGGTAAGGTGGCATATATAAACGTCTCTCCCTATAATAACTAGTCGGAAACTATTCGCTTTCTTAATTACCGTGCCTAACAACCGTGGTTAGCGTACCTGCAGAAAATCACAGAAATTCAAGACCTTTGTGCCAAGCACTACAAAAGCGTCCACATTCATTACCGTTCACTTATAGAAACGGTATCCATGCGTAAAGCCGCTGCATGGACAGCGTCCTATTTAAGACTTCGACGCGACGTGAGTGCCCATTGGAATAGGCCTCACTCATCCCTCACGGACTTTCCCTTGTGTACCATCACGTATGGCAAAACGTGACGAGACTCGACGCGATGTGACACCCATTGGAATAGGTCTCACTAGTCCCCACAGACTTCCCTCGTGGTACCACCACGTATGGCAAAACGTGATGAGACGCGTACGCGACGTGGCACCCATTGGAATAGGTCCCACTAGTCCCTCACTGACTTCCCCCGTGGTACCACCACGTATGGCAAAACGTGATGAACTAGTATGGTTGTGCATGAAAGTAAGTTTTGACAGGAATAAAATGTGCCGGAAGTCGACTAAATACACCATAGAATACTAGCCACCCGAAAGAACCCAAAAATTCTCTAGGGCCTCTCGACTAGATTAAACCTTAACGTCCTACTTTTAGCAAGATTATTAATCTTGGCAACTTTTATTCAAAAACGAGTTTGTTAAGGTATTTTAATTACTCGGTGCATATCATCGCTCGGGTATTACTGGTGACGGAACCGCCCAAAATAGCTCCGTATTATCGCCTAAGCCGGTCCACGTGGCCATTAAGCAATAACAAAGAACTATTTCGTCGCTTCCGCCGGTGAAAGCCCGTAAATCACATACAACAGATCGCCGATATGCGGCGGTAAGCCCACACGAAGGCGGGACCAAGTACAACATTACATTACATTAAAATTCACAAGTTCAACATTATTACAAAGCAGTTTTTCGTACATAAAAGTAAACATGGTTCGTAGTTTAACCGCCGAAAAGTAAACTACACGCATGATACACATAGGAGGCCATCCATGCATATCACTCATCATCATCGTTCTCCCATTCACCTCCCATCCCTCTCGGAATGACACCAACGCCGCAGAGGATTACCTGAAAACAACAAATTAAGCAAGGTCGAGTACTAATACCCAGGAAGACTTACCCGACAAAAATAAAGTAAGACTAGACATGCAAGGCTTTTTGGCTTGTGGATTTGTTTTGCCAAAAGCAACTAAAAGTGGATCCTTATTTTCAAGTTTTAGCTCATATTCTAGTATGTTAACCATTCTATGTGAGCACCTGCACTACACAAGCATGTTGTTCAAACAAAATTAAACATGTAACAATATTAATCCAACTTGTTCCCATAAATAAACATGGGGTAGCCGAAGGGTCAAGCCGACTCGTATGACGCGCGAGTGACCGACGATCGATCGATTTATAGGCCTTGCAAGGTAAACCCAAGATAAGTGAGGAAGTAGACCCCAAGAATTCAAATAAAAGCAAATGCAGGGTTTACCCCGACTGTGCGGTTCCCAACATCCTACCGCTTTGGGATCGTACGCTACAAACTCTCGGGGTACACTAGCTATCCCGAGGGTCTAACCCGACCACACCGACTCACACACCATACCACGGGTAGCTAGCTCCGAGACACATCCCAAGCGGGTGAGCAGGGAAAGATCCCGCCCGGCTCGTAAGGTACTCAAGCTTACCGGTCCCATTCCCGGGAAGTACTTGGTACGTTCAATAGCTTAGGACCGAAGACCATGCTGGCCCTTGGCCGAGACCGAACCCATCGCTCTTACCACATGAGCGAGTCAATTTAACCAACTTATGATTCCAACATAAGCATCCTATATCTTGGCGAGCAATGAGCTCCATTACCGACTTCTACCGTGATCCCTAGAGCATGGCACTAGCGTTCCTAACATACTACCAAAAGAGCATAGGAGTCCTAAGGATCATGCAACTAGGTTGCAAAACAACCCCGAAACTTAAATGCACAAGTAAAGCAATAAAGCTACCGAAAAGTAAAGGACATGATTTTAATTCAAAACATGGGTTAGATGAAACCGGTGCTTGCCTTCCTCGACTCGCTCCCCAACTAGTTCTGGCTCTTCCGGACTTTGGTCCAGTCTTGCCGCACACCAATCTTGGAGCGGGGTCTCCACTAGCCGCTCCCCCTCCTCCCTCGGGTGAGCGTGTACGTCCCGGCCGGGGAGATCTACACGTTTACATGCACATGCATTATATTAAAGTTAATCTTGATGGTGATTGTGTGCACATCTAAGCAATTTAAGTTACTTAACTTCACCAAACAGCAAGGGGTGTGTTTAATTTAATAAAAATAAAAACAACATGGTTTTACCATTTAGCACATTTTAATTTCCATTTCTTTCTTAATTATTTACAAAAAGCCTTTCTACCATAAATCCAAATTAAATCAAAAACACTTCCAATGAACCTAATCTTTGCACACAGCAACATATGCTTAGTTTGCTTGCACACCAAAAATTTGGCCTAAGACCATTTATAAATTAATTTATACGAAAAAGAAAGCAAACTTTCAGCCTAGTAATTCAACATTAATTCATATAAAAAGATTTAATAAACTTTTTGATCCCCAACTTTCTCCCTACATGGCCAAGTATGCCAAAAGGAGGTTCTGACCAAGGCATGGTTGCAACTTCAATTTATTTTTCAGATTTTGAATTTGCTCCTACACAAGGTTAAATCCAAAACACCAAGCAAACAATTCCCTAAAATCACATCCATCACACCAGGGGTACTACTCATCAAGTCAAGCCCTAAGGTGCATTTGTGCTCAAAGAAAAGTTCATTAAAGGTGCTAAAATGCATCAAACTTATTCCTAGCATAAAGCTGCAAAACAAATCATAACTGAAAATATATACATCAAAACCCTGCAAACTTTTGCCATAGATTCTAGAGCATGCCATAATATAAAGAGCAACATATCCAAAATTCAAGTTCATAGCATGTGTACATTTTAAATCACATCAAAAACACTCCAAACTGAGTTTGAATTTTTAATTCAAAAAACTGTGCAGAAAAACCCTATACATGCTTTCTAGAAAAGGTAGATTTCTTCACCACGAACCCAACAAAATTTGTTTTGCATTTTTCTGATTTTTCTACGATTTTTAATGATTTTTCGAAGGTAGTGCCGAATCCCTAAAGTTCACCTTTACAAACGGGTCCCCGAATTTTTTACAAAATCTCCCCGAAAAGAGTTCCTTCCTTGCAATGTGGCCCTTGCCGGCGCACAGGGCCGTGGCCGCCGGCGGCCGGAGGAGGGGCGGAGGGGACTCGGCCGGGCACGGGCGGCACCAGCAGGCCCGCCCGGTGTCGCCCTGTGCGCGCGGCCCGCCCCGAGGCGGCGCCGGCGGCGCACCCCGCTCGGCCCACAGGCGGCGTCCGCCGGGACGCAGTGGCCCTCGGCGACGCGCGGGCCTCGAGGCGCGGCCGCGGCGCGGTGCGGGAGGTGCAGGGGCGGCTAGGGAAGGACTGGGGGGCACGGGGGACGATGGGTCGGGGCGCGGAGGCGGGAAGGTTCGCGCGGCGCCGGGAGGAAACCGAAGAGCGGCGCGCGTAGGAAAAAAATCGACGACGTCTCGCTTTGCGTTTAGAAGGAGTTGGCAAGCGCGAAGGCACGAGACGAGACTCCGTTGGCCATATATGTGTGGCCACCGGCCGCCGGGCGCCCGTGCGTGCCGCGCATCCGCTGCCGCGGCGCGTGGCCGCCGTGGGGTGCATGGGCGCGCGCACCGGCCCAAGGGCTGGTGCGCAGTGCCCACGGAGGTGCGTGTCCACCGCGGAGACGCCGAAGCGCGTCCGTACGCCGAGGAACCTGGGCGGTGACGCGTGGCCGCGGCGGAACGGCGCGCGCTCTCCGGAGCGCGAGACGACGTCGCTCCGCCGTTTTTCTATTTCACTCACTCCTTTCGAAAATTGCGAAACTCCAAAAATCGTCAACTAAGTTGAAAATCTCCCAAAAGCAAAGTTGCAGAGAGCCGTAGATCTACAACTTTCCCAAAGGGCGACATATGTTTTGATCAATGGTTTGCCCAGGAACGCCGACCGAAGTTGCAGATTTTTCCACGCTCTGGCGATCGTTCACGTCGTTAAAGAACTCGATTTTTGGCCAATTTGCACTCAAAATTGGAATGTCCGCCAATTACGAAAAATGTGCTCCCGGAAATAACGAACAACTTTCGTATTGGCCGATTTTGAACTTCTATAGTGAAATTTGGAGAACGCGCAAGAATATGGAAAGCTAAATATGGAAAGCTAAAAGCATACATTATTTAAAGCATGAATTACGCACGTGTTCTACTCGTGAGAAACATAACCGAATACGGTCAAATGTTCGATTCCAGGGTCCATGAAGAAGGAACGAACATTCAAGTGAAATAAATCTATCGATTGATTTGAAATCTAATCCACCGATGACTAGCTCCAAAGCAACCCAAAAACCTCGCATCTACCGCGTGATACCCGCTCTTTCAAGAATTATACAAACGTTGGCAAGTTTGAACCCGAAGACGTAGCAACCTAGATCGATTCGGTTTCGCTACCGAAGAGCACGCGTGATCCATGTGTTGAATTAACCCAAAGCACGAATCCGACTCGCATAAGGATCACCAAAAGGTAAAAAGCCGATCGAAAACCCATCTAGATTGGGCAAAGAGGTGTTACATGAATTTAAACGTAAAGCAAAACCTGGGAAGCAACACGGTGGTCTTAATGAATCTATTGATCTTGCCAAAACCCAATAGAGCCGATAACTAGCTTCAAGCCGCATCTTAGCCTACCGCATGGCTCAACAAGAAACCTTCTTGAACCAAGCTTGAATCTATCGCATGACACTAAGAAGGTAAACAAGACTACTTGCATCAAATCTAAATCCACCGCATGATACCAGACGGGATACAAGGCTGCCGGTACTCACGGAGGTCGACTTTATCGATGAACCCCTTCGAAGAACTCGACGACACTACAAATGGACTCTAGGCTCGGCGTAAGGCCGGCTTGTATCGAGAATGATCGTATCCGTTACATACATTCGGGCTCATATTTATACCCCCGCCAAGCACAACCTCGAATGGATTTGTTGCCTAACTTATCTCTAAGCTTGATCGCTTATCCATCCATTCGTCCTTCCTGCTTGAGCCACGTCACCGTCCAATCCCGCAAAATCGCCCTCAACCGTTCCCTTGCCGAACGAAGCATATAGCCGACCGCATCTTTCCCCGCCGAATACATCCGAGAAAAAACCTTCCCTTCCATCGACGTACTCCTCATCGAGCCGGACCTACAAGTCGACTTCTTACCAAATTTTGGTGTTAACACATGCCTTCAATTGCGGGATAAAAGTGATTTTTTTGTTCGAATTGACTCCGCCACAAACATTTTCAAATCGAATCTGTCAACACCTGTTCTTCTTTCTTCGCAATCCGCCGTAATCCTCGTCTAGATCCAAACCCTAGATCCCCTTGTTCTGAGCTCAAATCCCCCAATGGCGGCTCAAAACCAAGCTGCTCAGGTAAATTCTCCTCCCGTAAGCTTCATTCGGCATTTAGGTTGATTCAATGGAATCCATCTCCTGCGCCGCCGAAGCCGCCTCGCCCGACGACTCCTTCTGAGTCCGACGGCCACTTCCCCGTGCCTTACGGGAACCCGACGCTCCGCTTCAAAGGGAACCGGAGGACCCGCCGCGAGCCGGAGGAGGTTTCCAAGAAGGCCGACATAGTCGAGCTAGAATGGGGAAGACCCGGGGCCGCTGCTGTGCCTGGGCCGTGGGAGACCATCGACCGTACCCCGCCCGACGCCGCTCTTTGATCCAATCCGGCCTTGATGCCGACCTCCTTTTTCTTGCACTTTGGTGCCCCGTGATGCCGAGCTCAACTAGCTCAAGATGTTGGTGAGCCAGCTTGGTCGATAAGGCAGGGAGACACGCCTACGGAAAGCGCCTCGTCGGCAGCGCGGGAGCACCGCGTTGATGAAGTGGCCACCCATGGCGTCCGCTGGCACGACCCCCGGCCTGGCCGCCATGGCGACACACACCGACGTTGACTATTCCACCAAAGCCGCGCGGCCTTTTGTGGCGGCGCGCGAGAGGACATCGATGAGATTGAGCTCATCTTGGAGCGCTCAACGGCGCCCAAGGAGCGCCATCGTTTCGAAATCACTCATCCCCAATCCGTGCCGAAGCCGTACTTTTCGACTAGATTGTATTAGGGATGCTTGAATATCGGCAATAAATAAAGAACTTTTGAATTCGTGCTTGCACCGCGATGATTTTCTTCATGTTTGCATTCGTGAATCTTGTTTTTCCTTAAATGTATCCGGAACCTTGAGCCAAACACGCGAGAACAAACATGCCCCTTGGCGCAAAATCCACAAGATCCCCGAATCGGCAATCCGTAAGCACTGCTACAGAAAACCCCTTCGCATTTGGGGAGAAAACCCCGCCGCTTGGTATTCCAATGCGTGTACGCCGCGCTCATCACCCCAATGCACCCCTTCTGGCCAATAAAATAGCCCGCCGGGATGCCCTACAAATCCACTCGCACACTCATCCATCACTTCTCATTCTCGTCCCGCAGGAAAAAACCCCAAGGCCATGGACAAAGGCAAGCAGGCTCAGGAGAGCAAGCCGCCCAAAGAAATGCACGATTCGAAGGTGAGTTTCCCTTGATTTGCTCTTTTTTGTTTTCATACGATCTTGCGTTTTACCTCTTCTTCCTCTTCTTCTTTCGGCCCTTGATTTACTCTCGAAGAAATCATCGTGGACCGGACGTACCGAGTACATCTCCTCCGATTCCTCCCTCGAAGCAGAGGAGGCTACGCCCCGAACAGAGGACCGGGGCCCATCAACCGCGCCGCCGCGTTCCCGCACCCCGAGCACCTGCCTCGGTGTGGACATCACCGCTCGCGTCGTGCCGAACGCGAGCGTCGCATGGCTCTGGAGGCACTAGTAGGGGGTAAACGTTTCTGACTCCTTCTTGACTTCGCGCTCACATCTAGATTTCTTGCCCCTAACACCCACTCCTCTCGTTTTAGATGTCTCCCCGATTGTGTACAACAACTTGAAAACGTTTGGGACAACTGAGGCCGCAAATCATGGTCACCCTTGTGCATTCCAAGTCGCCGTCACGGTGGTCTTGGAGCAACTGAAGAGGGAGCAGCCGAAGAAGCAAAGAAAAGATTGGATCATACTTTCGCTTCTTCCTCCACGCCTTGTGCTTCCCACCTCCTCGTAGTCTAGATCACCAGGGTTGTTGGATGTAAACCTGCAAGAGGCAAACTTGTAAAGTAGTTTGGTGCTAAGGGCAATACATCTGTGCACCGGCCATTTCTCCCGTTTCAGGTATTTTGTTCTCAAGACCCGCCGCTTCGAGCGCCCGCTATTTCTTGTGTCGCATGCTTGTAATCCCACCGCCGGTGATCATCGATCGATTTCAATACTAGGATAATATTTCTTCAAATATCTCCCATTTATTGCAGAGGAAAATTCCTCTCCTAGTAAAGTTTTCAATAAGTGTATGCATTACTGTGGACGCATCCGACCACGCGAAAGGGTCCTTCCCGCTAGGGGACCATTTGCCGAATTCGCCGTATTTGGTTCTAATCGGCACAAGACTTTCCAAACCAAATCCCATTCGCAAATGCCCGACTTTTACCTTCTTGTTATAATACTTGGCAACCCGTGCCTTATTCTTCTCGATGTTTTCCAGGGCCCCGAAACGCATCATGTGTAAATCCTCTAGCTCATCCATCATCGCCACCGTAATCTTTGGAGCTCAAATCTTTCTCCGTAACACGATTCTCCGGAATCTCGATCGTGACCTCCCAAGGTAGAATCGCATGATGCCCGTAAACCAATTCGTAAGGAGAAGTCTTTGTAGCTCCATGAGGGGCCATTCGTAAGCCCATAATGCTTCACCGGAAATGCCATCTCCTTGGCTTCGGTCGATCTTCTCTTCGTATTAGCTTCATCATGATCTTATTAGGAAGCCTCTCGATTGACCATTAGCTTGGGCATAATAGGGAGAAGAGTTAAACAATTTGATTCCCATGCTTTCAAAGAAATTCTCCGAACTCCAGGACACGGCACTGAGCCCCTCGACCGCCTGTGATGGTCTCGAGGGATTCCAAATTCCAGATGATGTGCTCCTTGACAAATTCAACCATGTTTTCCGACGTCACCTTCTTCAAAGGGGATCGCTCAACCCATTTAGTAAAATAACTGTAGCCAAAAGCACAAACTTATGCCCCTTTGCCAGATGGTGGAATCGTCAATCAAGTCTATACCCTGCCCCCGAATGGCCATGGCTTGATGATGGGATTCAATGTCGATGCAGTGGACCCTTTGAATATTTCCAAACCTTTGGCAATCCCGACACCCTTTGTAATACTCAAAGCAATCCTCTAATATCGTCTACCAAAAGCACCCAGTTTGCCCGACAACCCATTTCATGCGTAGGCCGATTGGTGTGCTCCGCATATCCCATCATGCAATTCTCACTCATCATCTTCTTCGCTTCTTCTCGGGACCCAGTATCGAGAACAACACCCCATCTAATGATTTGTAAAACAAATTGTCATCCAGAAGAACGAATTTTATGGCCTTGTACCTCGAGCTTCCTAGAGACCTTTCGGGATGGATCCTTCAAATAGTCGACGATCTCTTCTCCAATCATCCTCCGCAAGATCCGGTCCCTAGTGCACACACATCCGCAAAGAAACGCTTCTTGGTTCTCTTTGCAACCCGAGGCGCTCCGAGCCAACCTCGTTCGCTTCGTTATGGTTCCCTAGGAATATGTCGAGAGTTACCAACGTGAAAGCTCTTCGAAGATTTCCCGCATTCTTCGTAGTACCAAGCAGCCACTTTTGCATTCATATTGGCCGTTCAATTACTTGATCACCACTTCTCAATCTCCATAAACCTCAATCGAAACGGCCCCTAGCTTCTCTCAAATATTGAAGCCCTCGAAGTAATGCTTCTCGTATTCAAATTTCGATTATTTGTGACAAGTGGGTCGTATAGGGATGGAAAAAAATTCAAACATTCCACCTCTAGGCGAAACCGCAGGATCCCTACTCCCCCACCTTTACCACATGATGACCCATCAAAAAATAAAGCCCAAGGAGTAATTTCAGCAAATCAATTGATGGATCGCGATGTTCCGCTTATAAACTCCGCAATGATCCGACCTTTGATAGCTTTGCCGATTCGAACATCAACTCAAACTCGATAAAGCCAGTCCATTTGCCGGGAATCCCGCTCGTTCAAAATTGGCATACATAACATATGTTTTATTACATCAAACTTGAATACACAAGGCATTCGGCATTCAACAAGTAGTGCCGAAACTTTGTACACGAGTAGTATATGCAATGCATACGCTCTTTCATGCTCGAATACCTCGGTCTCTAGGATCAAGTAATTTTCGGCTAAGATATGCTATTTACCCGTTCCTTCCCTTCGAATTCTTGAATAAGGGCCAATCCAATGGCTAGTATCGGCCGCCACGTACAACTTGAAAGGCTTCTCCAAATTCGAGGAGGGACCAAGATCGCGGCTCCTTCATGTATTGCTTGATCTCATCAAAAGCCTTGTTGTTCGTCGTCCCACGTGAACTTCGATCTTTCTTTAAAGCGCAATGGAGAGAATGGAAAACCTTCAGACATTTGAAATGAATCTTTACGAAGTTAATTTTGCCGAGCAATGATTGGAATTCCTTGGAGGGACACCATCAAATCGCTTTCATGCTCTTCTTGCCAACCTCAATTCCCCCTCGTGGACCAAAATCCCAGGAATTCTCCAAACTCGATACCCCAAAAGCGCATTTGTTCTGATTCAATTTTTTAAACCATGCTTGTGTGCACTCCAAGGTCCTTTTCACATCTTCCAATGTGTGTCATGACTTAGGGACTTGATCACGACATCATCGATGTAAATTTCAACAACTTTGCCGATCAACTCATGAAAGATGTAATTCATGGCTCGATGTTGCACCGCATTCTTCAATCCAAAAGTCACATCTATCCATTCAAATAGGCCCATATGACCAGGGCATCCGAAGGCCGTCTTCAATATATCCTCTACCGCCATGAAAATTTGGTTGTATCCCAAGCATTGCGTCCATGAAACCGATAACCTTGTGCCCGTAGCCGCGTCCACCAACAAATCGGCAATAGGCATGGGGTAAATCCATCCATCGCAGTAGCTCCGTTCAAGTCCCCGAAATCTATGCGTACCCTCATCTTTCCATTCTTCTTGTAAACAAGGACAATGTTAGAAATCCACTCCGTACCGCATGGCCGAACGAAGTTTGCATCAAGTAATCTTTCAACTTCTTTCTTCACATCGGCCAATATCTCATCCTTGTAGATTTTTTGGGGTGGTTGCTTGTACGGTTTGAAACCAGATTTGATGGGCAACCTATGCTCAACGATGGAACGATCCAAATTCGTGCATCTCCGAGTAATCCCAGGCGAAGCAATCTCTATATTCCTTGAGTAGCTTGATTAATCCCTCCCTGAAGTCTGATTGCAAGTTTGCGCTGATGAACGTCGGCCTTGGCTTGTCACCGTTTCCAATCTCAACTAAGTATCACCGACATGAATCCTCGCCCAACTTGCCATCACCGCACCACTGCCAGGTTCTCCATTAAAAATTGCTATAAGAGCCTATTGCTTGAATCGCCGTTGATCGCCGCCGACAAAACTAACAGACCTTCTCCCGCCTTTTCCCGAGAACAACCAATGCCTTGATACTCCCGTAAAGCTGATTCCATGTTTGCAACGCTCACAGAGTCATCGCTTGGACCACCTCAATATCATCCACCCATTGGATGAGCGTTGATGCATGGTGGCGGGGACGCAACAATTGGCATGTATCCAAATTCCGCCCTGCGTAGGCTATAGGCCTTTTACCTTCGATGACAAAGAAGGCCGAGCGCCGTTTTGGACCCGATCATCGCATCCACGTGAGCGCATCCCTTGGTATCCGGGCTGATCTCTGGCCGAAATCATTCAAACATTATGCTTGTAGGCGCGATCGCTAGGGCCCATGCCAAGCTTCCCGGGGCGTGGTGTACGCATAACGTTGACCGCCACCCCCGCCGTCGACAAATATCTTGGTCAATGGCTTGCCATTAACATACCCCTTTAAGTACAAAGAAATTTCATGTGTTGATTTTTGGGTTTGGCTTGTCGAAGACGGCTTGTTTGGCTAATACCAACGCGCCATCATCCCCTCGATCCGCTCATCATCTAGGGGACGCCTTTCCGCACAACCCGATTAGCAAGGAGCCATAAACTCATTCCCGTAAAATATACCATGCATGTTGGAGCCGAACGCTTTGACCCTTCGATCCTTTGGACGCCACACCCGCCTTGTTTGGATCCCAAACCGCCTCGCCCGCGGTTCCTCAAGCGCCGAACCCGTCTCTTCTCGACTTTTCCTTAGGCCAAAGGCACCATTGCCCCTTCGCCGATGTATGCGTCCCTCGTCTTCTTCTTAGATCACCCCCACCTTAAATCAGCCTCGCCTTTTCTCGGGATGATCAATGATTTCAATTTTTGGCGCCGATCCTCGCTAGGATGCATCCTTCCAATTCTTTCGTGGACGGATCGGCGATTGGTAGTCTCCCGCCCGTACTCAAAATACCCGTCACCGCACTCGTGCGCTCCTCGCCGTGCGCCCAAGCCTTCATTCCAAATGCTGCCCGAAGAACGCACATCCCCTGCGCGCGCTCCCCGCTCGCGTGTATTGCTCCAGGTCCCTTCTGTGTGCTTCCTCTTCGGCTTTGTGCCTTTCCTCCTCGTACTTTCGCTTCTGGTAGCGCTCCTTTTCCATCTGGCGCTGCCACTTGTTGAGGAGTATACGTGTGGTCACCCTGGGCTTGGCTCTGGATGATTCCCCGATCTCGACGTGGCTCTTGAGAACGCGTGGGGCTTCACCATGTACCTGCTCCAAAGTTACTTGACGTTCCGGTCCATCGGCCCATCCTCGCCTAGCTCCCTGGGCCGAGGTCAAGACCTTGACCTTGCCCTTCTCCTCACCGACACCATGTTGACCGAAAAGCCCACCATGTTCTCAGGGGAAAGGGTGGCCATCCGGGCCTTCATCTTATTATCAAATTTGAGGTGCCCCTCCGGATGGCTCGGATCCTCATCCGAAGACCCCCGCAACATCCTTGATGGAGGCGAGTCCCCGTCGTGGAAGCCACAAGAACGTTTCCTCGGACCCATCTAGGCCGAAGCATAGAATGCCCTTCAGCAACCCGATTCGGCCTTCCTTTACCAGGAGCTCAAACAACTTGTCGACTTTCGTGATGTCGAAGTCGTAGGTGCCCTCGGGTCCGTTTGACCCGCCGTTGATTCATAGTCAATGGCTCCTTTCCCCACATGATCTCGCCTCGCGCCCACGTCTTGTCTACATCATCGAATCGAACAGCTCTCGCCTTGTCCGAGAACCGTTGTAAATGTCAGCCACATCGTGCTGTTTGCCGAACCTGGCATCCTTCTTGAAGCCGTAAACTTGGTTGCTCATCAACGATAGCTTTTGGGACACCGCCCTGCATTGTCGAACTCCATGCCAAACAAGCCACGCACGGCCGAAGAAGATCCCGTCGACGGCCATGTCGACGAACTCGGTCATCTCGGCAAGTTGAGCAAGAAGCACATGCCCTTAACTTCCCTGAACCTCCTGAGAAATTCCAAGGGCGTCTCACTGTGCCTCTACTTTAGAGTAGCGAGGTCGATGAGCTTCTTCTCTGAGCCGCCGCCGAAATAGTGGGCGTGGAACTTTTGTTCTACTCCTTCCATGTGCTAACCGATTTAGGGGCAAGGGAAGAAAACCACCGGAACGCCGGCCCGTCGCTGACGCCGGGAAGTATCTCGACTCGAACGCTCTTCGGCCCGAGCACTCTCCAAGTCGCACGCGGAAGAATGTGCCCACCGTGCCGGTGTCGTCCCGCCCGGGAGAATTCCGTTGGAGGTTTTACCCTTGGCGAAGGAGCACGTTGAAGTACCACTCCGGAACGGCGCGTGTAGGTCGGTTCCCCGCATTTTTGGTTTGAGGCCGAACTCGATTCTCGCATCAACTCGGCCATCTTCTCGCGCCAGGGCGTCGTCCTCCCGTGCGCCCTCGCAAATCGGTGCGTAACCCGATGCGGAAGGCGTCTATAGCCGTAGTTCCCCACCTCGTGGTAGCCTCCGCCGTAGAGATTCCTCTCGTAGCCGCTGTTCGCCGGGAGCAATCCCGTGGCCTAAGCAAGCGGCCCTGTGCGAGCCGAATGCCGGGTCCCCCGACGGTTGGTACGGGCTCCGCCGTTGCACAGGTTGACCCATGCCGCCCCGTGGCGTGGCCGAACCGTCGTCCTCTCGCTCGGCAACGGGCCGAGATGGCGAACCCCCGCACCTTGTGGAGGAGGCCGGAAAGCTTGGACTCCCGCCGCCCGAGGAGGAGGTCAGCCGGGCCGGCTCGCATTGGCGGGCCGAGAACCGGATTCGCCCAACTCCACAAGGCCCCTTGGATGGGTGCCTTGCCGAACGCCCGCTCCATGCCTGGACCGGCGCCGCCTACCATCATCCGTTTGAACGCACCAAGGAAAGCTTTGTAGCCTCGCTCAAGATGTGGTCCGCCGCATCCCGAACGCCCGTATGCATTCCTCCTTCTCCCGCCGGGGTCGGGCGGCCACTCTCCCCCGCAACAATACCTCGGGCATCTCGTTTTTCGTGCACGGACGCCTACCCGTTCTTCTTGAAGGATAGCATGCACTCGCCGGAATTCGATCCACGGCCTTGGAGCCGCGTCGTTCGCAGGGAGAGATCTTCAATGTTGACATCCATGACATCTCGCAATCCTTCAGGCATCTTGTTTTTCTGGGCCGTGGTCCCACTAGGCGTGCCGAAAAGTGTTGACGTTAGGTCGTAGACCCAAACACACAAGAAGCCGAACAAGCCGGTTTTCACACGCGCAGAAGATGAGACGTGCCGCCGACGCTCGAAAATTAACAAAAAAGAGGAAAGTAGTTAGATACTAAAGCTTGAATCCCACGGTGGTACCGCATGTGCCTCCATATTTACGGCCACGAAGCCAGGTAAGACGACATATAGCTATAGAAAGCTATCTGCCAGCAAACTGACACCATTCGGGAGCTTAAAGAAGAAAAAGGTAACATAGTCGAATGGATGACGTAAGCATGACGGCGATCGGTCTTTGTTTGGGCAAAGATGGACGTGCGTAAGATCGCGACCGATCCCCATGGTGATCAACATTAAATAAATAAATGAAGTAAAGCACGAACATAAACATGTAATGAACAAGCATGCATAGATCCAAAGCACTAGTCTACCACATGTCTAGGTGCTTTAAAATCCGTCAGGTACGATGCCAAACAAATCTATCCACCGCATGATACAACTTGCATGGGGATCACGCCACTTTCCACAAATAGATCTATCCACCGCATGATACAATCTAAATATGGAAAGCTAAAAGCATACATTATTTAAAGCATGAATTACGCACGTGTTCTACTCGTGAGAAACATAACCGAATACGGCCGAACAAACCTCGATTCAAAGGTCCATGAAGAAGGAACGAACATTACCAATTGAAATAAATCTATCGTATTGATTTGAAATCTAATCCAATTTGAAGGACTACTCCAAAGCAACCCAAAACCCGATCACCGCGTGATACCGCTTTTTTCAAGATTTATACAAACGTTGGCAAGTTTGAACCCGCAACACGTAGCAACCTAGATCGATTCGGTTTCGGATATCCGAAGAGCACGTGATCCATGTGTTGAATTAACCCAAAGCACGAACTTGACTCGCATAAGGATCACCAAAAGGTAAAAAGCCGATCCAAACCCATCTAGATTGGGCAAAGAGGTGTTACAAGAATTTAAACGTAAAGCAAAAAACTCAAAGCAACACTAGGCGAATGAATCTATTGGATCTTGCCAAAACCCAATAGAGCCGATAACTAGCTTGCCGTATCTTTAGCCTACCGCATGGCTCATGACCTAACAAGAAACCTTCTTGAACCAAGCTTGAATCTACCGCATGACACTAAGCATGGTAACAAGACTACTTGCATCAAATCTAAATCCACCGCATGATACTAGACGTGATACAAGGTTGCCGGTACTCGCTGAGGTCGACTCGATCGATGAACCCTCTCGAAGAACTCGACGACACGACAAATGGACTCTAAGGTTTGGCGTAAGGCCTATTTGTATTGAGAATGATCGTCCGTTACATACATTCGTGGCTCATATTTATACCCCGCCAAGCACAACCTCGAATGGATTTGTTGCCTAACTTATCTCTAAGCTTGATCGCTTATCCATCCATTCGTCCTTCCCGCTTGAGCCACGTCACCGTCCACCCCAAGTACTTTCAACCGTTCCCTTGCCGAATCCGCGTATACCGACCGCATCTTCGCCGAATACATCCGAGAAAACCTTCCTTCCAATCGACGTACCTCACCGAGCCGGACCCACAAGTCGACTCCTTACCAAATTTTGGTGTTAATGTATAGATCTATTTGTGGAAAGTGTGCGATCCCCATGCAAGTTGTATCATGCTAGTGGATAGATTTGTTTGGCATCGTACTCGATTTAATTTTTAAAGCACCTAGACATGCTAGAGGACTAGTGCTTTGGATCTATGCATGCTTGTTCATTACATGTTTATGTTTGTGCTTTACTTCATTTATTTATTTAATGTTGATCACCATGGGGATCTGGCCGCGATCTTACGCACGTGCATCTTTGCCCAAACAAAGACCGATCGCCGTCATGCTTACGTCATCCATTCGCCATGTTACCTTTTCCTTCTTTAAGCTCCCGAATGGTGTCAATTTGCCGTGCATAGCTTTCTATAGCTATATGTCGTCTTACCTCGTTCGTGCCGTAAATATGGAACCGTCCGGTACCACCCGCAAGTTCCAAGCTTTGGTATCTAACTACTTTCTCTTTTTTGTTAATTTTCGTGAAAATTGACTGGCACGTCTCGTGATTCTTGCGCGTGTGAAGCCGCCTTGTTCGCTTGCCGTGTGTTTGGCGCTAGTGCACATTTTGCGTCAATGGGGCCGCGTCTCGACGCGCCGCCCCGCCGAGCGCCCCTTCCGCCCGCCCCGCATCCCCGCCGGGCCGCCCCACCCCCCCCCCATGACCCTCCTCCCCGCGCGCTCGGCCCTCGTCGTTGCCTCCCCTCTTCCCCTATAGCCTCCGCCGACGGTCACGACGAAGCCACCGAGCCGAGGCCCCCGCGCTCGGCGCGCCCGACGCGCACCTCGGGAGATGAGAGGTAGGGAGAGGAGAGGAAAAAAAAAGTGGGACCCACCTTTTGGAGGGGTAGAGGGCCTCTAGAAATGGAGGCTTGGAGGGGAAATTTGGAGTGGCTCTAAAAATGCAGGTCTATTCGAGGCCTCGTTGGAGTTGAGTTTTCACATCAAACCTCCAAATTTTAGAGTAGAAGCCCATATGGAGGCCCTGTCGGAGTTGCTCTTACTTGTGAAGAAAATCTTGAACCCGAGGACCTATTTGAAAGATAGCTTTTCTAGTTTTCTTAGTTTTGGTTGAACCTGCTAAAAATACTATAAAATTTAGAAAAATCATAAAAACACAAAACCTATTTTTGGCTTCTTTAGGACCGTATCCGTAAGTTTTGCAAAGCATGGCTACACGTTTTCTTACTAGTTTGTTAAATTCAAAATCAATTTGACCCACTTTTGTCATAATTCAAAAACTCGAATGAGATATTGAGCCGATATTTGGATATGTTGTTAGAGATGCCGTAAAAGCTTGGTCTATGTTGACGCGTGAATTTCCGTCAAACTAGCTTTGAGTTTACCTTTAATGTTGTTATTGATTTATTATTCTAACCACTGGAACTAACCCCCCGTATATAACAAGTTCACTCTTGCATGTCGATTTTGGAGTTCATTGTTTACGCCGGAAATCTACGCTAAAGGGGAGACTTTCGGGATAAGTTCACCAAGCACTTTGGAAGAAGATCATGAAGCCCGACAAGAGTCAAGACACGCGATGAACATGACTCCAAATGACTCGAGGACCGAAGCGTCAACGTGCAAGTCTTCGTGGACTCAACCAAAAAATGTACTGCTTGCATAGCAAGGATTCAAGCCTTAACCGTGAAGGAAACGACGTCAAAGGCCCACATGCAAGTGCACACAAATAAGGAATCATGCAAGAAGCAACCGGGGAGTGAAAACCGGGCCGAACCAGCCGAAATGGGCTCGGGCCGACCGGCCCAAACCCCACTCCGTCCTGGGCCACGCCCCTTTTGCCCTAGGTGTCATTTATTGCCTCCGCTCCGCCGCCGCCACATCCATCCATTCATCGGGGAGAGTCGCCGAGATGAAGGAGAAGCACCGGGAGGAAGCAGACGACCGTCGCGAGTCCTCGGGAAGTTGCCTAGAAGATGGCTTAGGCCATGCTCTAGCCGCCATGGTTGGCCCCGCGTGGTAAATCCATGGTGGAGTTCCGTGAGCCGCGACTTGAATTCGTCGAAGTCGTTTGTACCTTCAACATTCATGGATGTAAACATATCTTGTCATACTTTGATCTACTATGAGTTATGATTATTCATATGTGTAGCTACCATATGCCTTTAGTAGGACTAGATCTAATCATGGTGATTAGTCTTGTCTTGCTGGATACACCGTAGTAGTGCACGACCTGTGTTGTTGCTCGTGATGAATATCCTTGCGTAGTGACATTACTGCGGAGGAGAAAGCGTGCGAAAGTGAACGTGTATCGACTCACTCCATATCGTTACTTCATATCGAGTGTAATCCTTATCATAGTATAGGATTAGATTGGTTTGTCACCTGGCCGTAACGGCAACAAGAAGACGATAGGCTAGGTTTACCTTTGATTTTCTTACCTTTATGGCTAGGTGGATGTGATCCATACATCCCTTCGTGTTTGTATGATTACCTTTATGCAATCAATGCTTCACATAGGGTTAGATCGTAGGTTAGATAGAGAACCTTAGTGGTTTGCTTCCGAATTGATTGACAAATCTAGGGAAATTTGGTGAAAAAGGCACTAAGTCACCCGTAGTTTGCGTGAACTTGAGCACGGCTTTGAACCATCAATGTTCTTAAGTTTTTGCACAAAGTTACTAAGTAGATATTTTATTATGATTTATTTTTTATTTATGCTAGATCTAAGTAAATGATTTTTGTAGCTCAATATAAATAGATTTTTGTGTTGAACTTTTCGGGTTATGGTCTTAAGAGGCCTAGATTCACATTTGGTGAATTCCCCATTATTTGAGGATTGTTATAAATATTTATTCTAGATTTATGCTTAGTTCTGGTGTAATCGCATAGTTTAAAATCTAGACTAGACCATGAGCTATTTGTTGGGCGTGTAGCCTAGTTTTGGGTCGAGAAAAGGTGTAGTAAAGTTTGGGTGCAAAGGATGTTTAAATATTTTTATATGAATTTATCATATTTTGGGAGCTAAATTTCATCATTTTTAGTATATTTAATGTATAGCTCAAATGCTTGTGTTCCGTGGCCTTGAATAGGACTAAGGAGCTCTAGATCATCCCCTTGTTGTTTTTTGTGAAATTGATTTAATCTATTTGTATAGATGTGTACACAATCACCATCAAAGTGAATAGTTGCAAAAAATAAAAAACAAGTTAGGTTAAGATCTCGGTGCTTTCCTTTCAAGCGAATGTTAGTTCTAGCAAGCTCCTATCTCCCCTTCCCAAGATAAGAAGACAACCGATCGTACGACCCAACAAGGCCCATTAGGCGTCGTCTTCAACCTCAAGCTTCTACCTCCAATGCCTTCTTCCTTCCACCGCCACCGCCTCCTCCCCACCACCTCCCCGCCCGCCGGCTCCCCGCCGCCACGCCGCCTACCCTCGACCCACCCCGCCCGCGACCCCGCCCTTCCTAACCCTAAGGGGCCTCGTCGCCCCGCCGCCGCTCACCGCCTAACCACCGTCCCACCTCGCCCGGCCGCGGTGCTATCGCGCCGCCTCGCCTCGCTCGCCGTGCAACCACCACCGTCTGGCCCCTCCGCCTCCCCCACCTCCCCCGTCTAGGTTCGCCGGACATGGAGGACCTCCGAACCCGCACTTCGAACCCCAAAAACCCCAAGGTCCGCCGCCTCCACCACCACCCCGACCGGCGGCGACCTCGGCCGCCGCCGCTCCCTCCACCGTCCGCGCCGCCTTCCCTCGCCATTAGAGCCCCCACCCGGCAACCCCAAACCGTAACCTAACCCACCACCGCCTCCACCACCACCCCTATCGGCGGCGACCTCGCCGCCGCCACTCCCTCCACCTCCCACCCGGTCGTGCAGGGATGTGTGGGCGACGACCGACGGCGGCAGGCAGGGGCGCGCCGTGAGGCCAAGAAGGAGGTAGGTAAGGTGGGTGAGGGTCTTTAAGATCCAATGGGTGTGGTTGTAAACATGAATCTCAAACACTGGAAGGTGGGATGCAAAAAAAAACTTCCGTGTTGCATATAGGATTGGCATAAGCATACACTCCATGTTTGCTAATTTTTTGTATAAAACAAGCTTACATAAGCTACCAAATTAATTGTTGGATATGCATCTCTCGCGTATAACTTCCTACGGTAGCTACGAGCTTGTTCCTTTGGAACAAGGTGAAGAACCGTTCAAGGGAGGAGGGGACATCGTTGGAGCATAGGGATGACAACGGGGACCCGATCCCCGATTCCCCGTGGGAAATTCCTCCATTAGGGGACAGTGGATGGCATTTTAATCCCCACGATCTGGGCGGTATAAACTCTCATTCCCGCCGCACGCGCGGCGCACGTTCAAACGCTCCCCGTCCCCGCTTCCCCCCAACCCCCACCAAAAGGCCCTTGCACCCCCAATAAACAACAGCCCATGAAGTACAAAGCCCAGCAGCGAACCATATAAGCAAGTAGCTAACCCTAAGAATCCTAGTTCCTCTCTCTACTCGTTCTTGCTCCAAGACCCCGCTGCCGCAAGCTGCTGCCATGCTGCCACCTGACGTTGGTCAGCCACTGCCCAAACCTGGAGATCCCAAGCGCAAGTGTGCAACACCACCCGCACAGCCACGTGAGGCGCACTCCCGTCGCCTGCATCCAGAGCTCCCAAACTTCGTTCTCATCATGCCACATGTAGCAGAAAAGCATGGCGCCAATCCACTAGACTGCTAGGCTTCAGATCGAGGACGCAAGCTTTTGTCTCTTCGCTCTTTGATGTTGCTTTTTGTTTTTCATTGCTACGGCCTACGGATGCCAAGCTATTTTGTCCTTTTCCTTTTGTATCTTCATGACTCTTGATTATTTATTTCTTCAATGTGGTTGAGAAAGTTTACATTTCCTCAAATCGACCACTCGTACGTGTTAGAGGGAAAAACAATTTTTCGCATTAAAAACTCGAGCCATATTCAGTTGAATGGATGAATGGAGTCGTAACTGGGGATCCCCATGAGGATTTATCCCCGCGCGGGGACGGACGGAAACTCTCCCGTGAACTCTAACGGAGACGGGGACGGGAATTTTCTCCCCGCGGGATGGGGATGGGGGCCGATCCCCGATGATATCCCCGCGAAGCATCCCTACGGAGCATAAATACGATCCGCATAAAGTTGGGAGGGCCCAAGGCCTAGTTAGAACTAACATTCGCTTCAAAGGCAAGCACTAGATCTTAACCTAACATGTTTTTTTTAAATTTTTTTTTGCAACTATGCCTGCTATCTATATGCATCTACATTTCGTGAGTTGAATGAAACCCTAGATGCATGATCCGTAGGTACCTATGCTCTTTTACTAGTATGCTAGGTCGATAGTCGTCGTGCTCTAAGGACACAATATAAGTTGAGTGATGTCTCGTCACTCGTGAGATATAGGTCCTTATGTTGGAATCATATAAGATGATAAATGGATATGCTCATGTTATCGGGGACAGCCATGTGTCCCCTAATAACAGGGGAAATCACCCCTTTCTAAAAATAAACGATCAAACCCACAACTTCAAATCACGCCCGCATGGCCGTGGCCCAAGGAAAGAAAGGTCCATGGCCCAAAAATCCCCGCCCATCAAACGGCCAACCACGCACCCTTAGGCGAACCTCCATCTCGCTCGAGGGGCGTACACGGCACCGCGAAACCCCCCGCCCGCCGAGGGTGTGGCGCCCTCGCGTGAGCCTCCGCCTCACTCGTGGGCCTCCCTCGACCCGCGCGCCGCGCCCGCTCCCCCCCGACCAGGGCATTAAAAGGGTGCCTCCGACGCATCGCGGTGCCCGGTCAAAGGTGAATCCCCGCCACGCTCTAAGCTCGACACCGCCTCTCGGGAACCGGGGACGGCGCACCGGTCGACCAACCCACACCGTACAACCATCCCCCGGGCCGTGCGGGGTCCCCGTGCGGGATGGCCGTGTCATTCCATAACATTGTGCCACTGTGACACCCCAGGTTTTTTAATTACCGTCATTAACGCTAATGACCGGATTAGCCGGTCAAATGGTCAACCCTAGGTCAACTCCGGGTCCTCACCCATGAAAACTCCCTAACACACCCGCAACCCTTAGTGAATAGTGTTACCCTGTGGGGCCAACCCATGGTCAAAGGGTGGGTCAAACCCCCTTGCCATCCAAAGGTCCATAGGTGTCCGCCTAATTTTTGCCGCGTTCTCCAAAATTCACCTAAACACTTATAATTCTACCTTTAGGAAAGCAGGTCTTGTTGAGGGACACAACTTTCATGTAGAATGTATTGCAAATTTGGAGGGGAAAATTCAGGAAAAACCCCTTTCATACTAGCTTTTACCGCGTTTTCGTACACAAGCCGACATTCAAAGTTGGCATCCAAATGTATTCAAATCTAGAGAGAAAAACTTCATTACCAGCCTTTGGTGAAAATCGTAGCCGGTACTTAGATCTACAACTTTGGTATTCGTTTGGTCAAGTTTTATTCAAATTTTTGAAGAAAACATGAGTCCAACAAAGGCCAAAGAAAGGGTTAAGGCAGAGAGGCGGCGCGCCACGACGGCCGTGCGCGACCCGTGCGCCGCGCGTCGCCGCCGCCGCCGCCCGCGCTCCGAAGGCCCGCCCGCGCCTCCCAACGCCCGCCGCCCGAGGACGACCGTGCCCCTAGGAGCGCCCGTGCCGAGGCGACCCGCGCCCCGCGACGCGCCGGGCCGCCGCCACGCCATGCACCGACGCGCCGCGCGCGCCGTGCGGCCGGGACGCCCCCCTTTGGACCGCGTCCGTTCACGCCCTCGCCCGCGTGCGCCGTACTACGCCAAGGATCACGTCGTCATCGCCGGTGCCGCCCCAAGGCTATTTAAGCGCCGTCCTTCTCCTCCCGCGCCACCCCGAGCAGCCCCGTCGCCATTGCCGCCGCCGCCGCCGGCCGGAGCTCTCAGCTCGGGCCTTCCCATCGGCCAACCGCACCACGAGTTTCCCTAGACCCTACTATACCTCCCAGGGTCACGTGTTGTCCAAGCCCGCGCCCTCCTCGCCGGAACCCGAGCCGCCGCAGCTTGCCCGCCGCCGCCGAGCGCCGCGTGTATCCTCCACCCCAACCGCGCCTACCCATCCACCCTATGTGAGCACGTGGTCCCCTCCACGGCTCGCTCGTCTTGGCCGGATCGCCGCCGGCCCAGCCGTGGACCCAATTGCAGGGATTTAGTTCTTGTTAGGGTGTTTTGAGTAAAAAGTAGGACTAGTTTGTGAAGGCCCTATCTAACTTTTCTTACGCTTAGTCCAAGGTCTTAGAAAATTCCTAGAAATTCACAGAAAAATCAGAAAATTGCCAAACCAATTTTGTAGGGTTCAGATGCTAAACCCCACCCCTTGGTTGTATAGTCATGGCTAGATTCAAAATAGTTTTGGCAGAGCAACCACAAATGCGTTATACATGGATCCGTCATAACTTGCAAAGTATAGCTTCTTCCGTAGCCAAGTTTTGGATATGTTGTGTGTTAGGATATGACTAGATGCTGCGCCAAAATTTGCAGCAAAGTTACAGTAGGTTTTGCTAGACAAATTCTTTCCATCTCCCGTAGTAACTACTAGATGATTTTTCATGTTAAATATATTCATGTTCTTGAGCCCAACTTATGCACACTATCTTGTAGTGTAAAAATGCACATCTTATGAATTAATCATGAATTTTGGGTTAATAGAAATAATTATTCTTGAGTTATGCATGTTTTCCTTTGTAAATTAATAAACCAAGTTCAGTAGAGATTCCATGTGAACATGCTGGCTTTTTAGACTTGTTTAGGACCAGAGAACATGCACAAGAAAGTTTGGATCATTTTGATGCTTAATTGTTTTTTATGCATTTAAGTTGAATCACTAGCTAGCCTTTGTTATTTTCCATAATATTTAATTTCCTAGCATCCAACACTTACATGTGGGTCCAATGGACCAGGATAGGTGCTAGTAGGCCTAAGAAACACTCATGTAATTTTTGGTAATTTAATTGTTTAATAAATGGCTTAAATGCCCTTTTAATATTAAAGGGAAATTAATAAAGAAAAATCTTTAATTAAATCTTTTTTTCTTGAAAGCATTATTTAATATAAATAAAAGAAATTTAATTATCAACACTAATAAGGAGTTAATTCACAAATAAAAATATTAATTCCACCCTTGTTGGTAAAAATAAAATGAAATGAAGCTTTCACATGAAATGATAAACTTAATAAGAACCTTTTAATCAAATGTGGAATAAAAGAGTAACTCCATGTACATTCCCTAACCTTCCTAAAAGAGAAACCTTAATTGAATGCTTGTTAAGGCGTATATGACCAACTAGAGTTGGATAAGACAACAAACTATCACATCACCTAAAGTGCATTGCATTCCGTGTAGATCTTCCGACGGAGATTACTCCGGTCCCGAAACCGAGGAAGGCGAGCTTGGTTCTCTGCAAGACGTGGACGTACTCGACACCGAGGGTGCCCAAGCTAACCTAGTCGACGAAGGCAAGCCCGATATCTAACCTAGTTTTAAAGTTCTTTATTCAATTATCTATGAATGATTGTGCATTTACGTTCAGAGTTGAATGAAACCCTAGATGCATGATCCAGGTACCTTTGTCCTTACTAGTATGATAGGTCGATAGCCGCTAAGCTATAGGACCGTTACAAGTCGCGTGATGACCTCACTCGCGAGAATAGGTTCCTAGATAGGAATCATACTATCCTTAAATGGATTGCTCACGTGGTGGCATGGGATCCGGGCTCCGGTCCGCTGGTTATGTGGGTTAAGTTTTTGAACGGTACTAAGCACATGCAGGGTATGGGACCGGTAAGCCTAATATTCATAATGAGGCGGAGGGATCCTACTATTACTACTCTTGGGATTCGCTCTCATCCCGCTAGCTACCTAGTGGTGTATGGTGACTCCGGGTATCTCGCCGGGTATGCCATAGCCCGCACCAAAGATCGTAAGATTCGATCCCAACCCCGAGGATTTATGGGGACGGCCCGGGATTTGCCCGCGGGGGCAGCCGACCGTGTGTTTGGGTCTACCTTGCAAGGTTTAAATCAATCGATTGTCGCCCTCACCGTTATCCGAGACTACTTACTCCACTAGTCATGTGATCCCTAATGATGGAAGTTGATGAAGATGATGTTTGATTAATTGTATCGTACAACTTTATTTGTACTAGTTGGCTAATGTAGTAAAGATTAAACTACTAGAACTTGTGCTAAAATCTTGAAAGTAAGGACCTACTCTTTGTTACTTTTTACCAAAAGCCTTTCATGGTCTAGAATGGGTGAAGTAGATAATTGAATATAGATTTGCCGAGTATTAGTATACTCACTTTGCTATAATGTGTTGATCCGTAATGCCTTCATGATGTGTGGCCCGAGATCCCGACGCCGGGAGCCGGAGTGGGTGGAGGACGACTACTGAAAGCATCATGGATGGCCTCCCGTGGTGACTTCGCTGCCGCTAGTGTATTTCCGCTGCTTTTCAAAACTCTGAACTATTCCGTCATGACAAAAACTATGGTTTGTAATAAATAAACCCTACGGGGTACGAATTTGAATTTGAATGTTGTTGTATCTTTGGACTCGCCTTCGAGTGAGTTTAATGCATATATTCGATCCTTGTGCTCTCAAGTGATTTACCGGGCGTTAACCCGCGACTTACGTACTCGTACTTTTATTGGTCACACTGTGTGCGGACGGCCTTTAAAGCGCGTACGTACTTTCCCCGGGCGGGTTGTCACAAACTTGGTAATGGTGCTTATATGCACCCGAGATTAATTAATAAACCTTAATCACCGGTTTTTGAATAAAATATGCCAAGATTTTCTGATTTTTCAAAATACGTTGGTCCGCTAAGGATAAACTAGACCGAGAGGCCCTAGAGGGAATTTTGGGTTCTTTTCAGGTGGCTTAATTAACTTATGGTTTATTTTGCTAACTTCCAGCACATTACTTTATGTCGACTCTAATTTCTTGCGCAACCAAACTAGGAGCCACGTGTTTTATACGTGTGCCGGTTCCGCATCACGCAAATTGCGAGGGTTGATGGAGTGATCCATTCCACGGATCCCATCTTCGCGTCCGTTTATGGGTTGTGTGTCGCCACGTGTTTCATGTGCATTCCGCATGTCGCTATGCGAGGCAAGGATACACTCCATTCGAACGGAGGGTGTCCGAGGCGCTGTCCATGCAAGCCGTTTAACGCATGGATACCGTTTCTATAGTGAACGCGTAATGTATGTGAACGCTTTCGTGACGTGCCGGCACGAAAGGTTCGTTTTCCGCAGTACATACCGCTTCGTTGTTAAAGCAAGTACCGTATAGCTCTCAACTAGATATTATAGGGAGTAAGCCTTGCCACCGGCACTAACTTGGATTTTGGCTTGATTGCCATGTGAGGTCGAATAGACGTCTTGCATGCATATTAAAAATCGAAATAACTAAAATGGACCAAAAAATCGGAATTCCATATGTTCTCTAAGGAAGCTATGCTAGTGTGTGCTTTTTGTAAACTAGAGTACCTTCCATCACTAGACGTCATGTCAGCTGAAATTTTGTGCAAAATTGTTTACCTTGTGCTAGGTTTAATTAAAACCAAATTGTTAAAAATATTGCTCCTCCACTAGCTATCCCGTAATAGCAAATCTCTATCCTAGTTTCGTTGGGTTGGTTCACACTTCCCTAGGCACATCCGTGTTAAGAACCACTCATCTTGTTCCTTGATCGATGTTCAACCATATGTTTAATTAAAAGTAGTAAAGGTTAAATTGAAACCTTGGGGAAACCTTTGAGGCTTCGGATTTGGGTTATGAATTTTATTCACAACTCATTGCACTTCACCATTTGACATGTCGTTCTCTTTGAGATCCGACATGGGTTACCTTTGTGTACGTATGGATTTCCCCGTATTCCACCGCCCGACGTCGACGTACGATCCGTACCAACGGTTGCACTGAGGTTTTCCGGCGCTGGGCGTGGAAGCACTCAAGGCCGCAGCTACCCTTACCCCACCGACGTACGAGGTGAAGGAGTTCGAGCGCTTGGCGTTCCCCGCCGGCAGGTGATCGTTACCGTGTCGCCGCACCCGTACCACGCCGACCGGTTTGACCCGAGTTTTATTTACCGGGGGATTTATCACGCACGAGTCCGTGAGTCACCGCCCGCAGTGCCGACGTACCTCCGTGATCACAACCCTACCGTGGTAGCTCTTTCCCGTTTGGACTATTTCCGCCGTGAGTCCTCACGACCCGTGCCTTGGTTGGACCGTATGGACCATCTACGTGAGCTACCGACCTCACAGAGCCATCGGATGTTACCTGTACACTTGCCCGTTGTCCGAACGTGGCCCTACACTCCAGGGGCCGCGTTTTAACACCGATAGCCGGAGCCGCAGCGCTTGGAGGCATCTAGGCGCGATTGGGAGCAGCCTTTTCCGCAAGACACCAAAGAACCTCGAACTTCACGCTACCTGTGTGCAAAGCAGAGAACGACAAGCCGCGTGCTAGGAGGTTCCAGCTTGGAGCTTGAGAGAGGTGACCGCCTCCGCAGGATCGGGACCTAGAGGCTGAGAACCATGCACTCAGGAGGAGGATGCCGACGCACACGAGATGTAGAGGCCGACCCCGTCGGCGTGCATTGCCGAGATGCAGGAGCACGTGCGGAGGCCGACGCATGTGTGGCCGCCTTACAGCTATGCGGGCCCACAGCCCATCGCCCTCAAGACAGCACACCCAGGAGCAATAGGCCGTGTCCGGCTCGGGACCCGTACGAGCGGAAGTGACCACCGCTACCGACTCCCCAGCTCGCCTTCGCATGCTGGTGCTTCAAAGGGCAACTAGGTTGCCGACAGCAGGGAGCAGCAGGATATCGATCTTATCGAGTTGTCTTCGAGATGTTAGAGTAGTTGGCTTGATAGCACGTCTTCGTGCCAAGCAACTATTGTATCATGTATTGTCTTGATGTTTCGAAATCAAGTTGTAATGACGTTGAACCTTATTCTGTCATGTTGTAATAAAAAATGCTTAAGCTTGTATGCTTTAAGTGAGTTTCGTTGTCTTTCAAAATTGCATTTTCTTGTGTTGAATACCCGTATCTTTGGATAACTCGCGAATGATCACGCTTGTCAAAGATTGCATTGTTTTTCTCCTTAAGAACGTTGGTAAAACAAGGCATCTTTACGAACATCACCGTTGCCGTAAAAACAAGTGCTCATTCGTGTACCACCTTCTTTTCGTATCCGAATGACGAGGACCGTTCGAAAGTGCTTATGAGCCGCGCAATTGAGTAGTCACCGCCCTAACCTTGTTGAGAAGAACGACTCTATGAATCCCGGTGGCTATAGAATATTGTTGCTTGTTGTCATTCTCATTATTCACTTACTAATGAGATGTGATTATGCATGATCGTGCTTGTCATCATTGGGAGTAAGCGGTTATCTCACTAATGACGCTCACTTTTCGTGATGGTGGGAACCACGCGCAGTCCCTCCCAACGGTTTTGGAGCAAGTGGTAGTGGTGACTTGCCGCCACCCCTTCCATGGCTGATGGAGGCCTCTATGGTCACCCAGACTGAGGTGCTGCGCCAGATCCTGCAGACGCGCAAAGAGATCGCCCCGCAACAGATGAACCGAGGGCCGCCACATGGGGCCAACCACGAGGGACCTAACCAGGTCACCACATATGCCCAGCTCATCGCCATGAAGCCGCCCACTTTCGAAAGCAGAAGACCCTCTCGGGAAGCCGAGGCTTGGGTCAAGGCCATAGAGGCAAAATTCTCCGCCTTTGTGCCGCCTTGCTCCGAGGAACAAGCGAACTTCGCAGCCCTACAACTCGCGAGAGAAGCTTTGATGTGGTGGGACCATTTCAAGTCCATGTGCAAAATGGTATCTCACGCCGTGACTTGGGAAGAGTTCGCTGTGCTTTCAAGAGTCACCACATCCCCAAGGGTCTCGATGGACAGAAGATGAGGAGCCGTTAGCCCTCCGTCAAGGACCGACTCCGTGTACCGCTATGCTCGAAATTCAATAACCCATGCCGCACGGTGGGCATCATGTGGATACTCGATGCCAAGAAGATGGAGAGGTTCCGTGACGGGCTTGATGGCAAGCCGTATGAGCGCCTAAACTGCCGAGCCCGCCAACTTCCATAAGCTCGTGAATAAAGCTATCTCGCAAGAGGATGCTATGAAGAAAGCCCATGGGGATAACAAGAGGATGTCCGGCTTCACCCCGTGCAACATAACAAACAAGAAGTTTCGCTTTGTGAAGAAGGAAGCTCCGTGCCCATCCCGCAATCTTCAACCGGACGCCGGACGATGAAGCCATTCCAGGCAAACCTCGCCGGAACTTCAGCTCCGCCGTGCCCACAGCTGTGCTCCAAGGCCTAATGCACCCCCTGGGATGTTGGAGATCGTCGCCGCGCGTGGCCACCGTTGACTGCTAATAATTGTATCAAAGTTCGTTCGTGACTCGCAAGCGTACAAGTCTCCCGTCGTAGTCAAGGGACCCTTCTTCCCCGAGTGGTGAACCCAAGGTATCGAATCCGTGGAACAAAATGTGTGACGCAAGAATTAATCTATTAAAGCCAAGTAATCTTCAATAATCGATACAAGACCTAATGCATCTAAGTAAAAAACACAAAACGAATCTAATCTACTAAAAACCGAGAAAAAACAAAGTAAGATTGGGTAGATAAACCGATCTAGAGGGATCGGGGTGTTTTCGTTGAAGTTCCAAGCAAGAGAAGAAGTAGCAAATCGAATCTTAATAAAAGCCTCGTGGTTTCCGTCCAAATCCGAAAACATCCGCCTCTTCGAGACCCCGTTCGTCACAGGGCCGTATCCCTATTCATGCTAGGGAGCTTAGGGCGAGTCAAAAGACAAGTCGAGATTCTTTCGAAGATCCGGCGTGTACCTCTAGCCACCGCTAGCTACAAGAACACCCTATGTAATCTATCTCGAGAATAGAATTGAAATAAGCAAAGCCGATCGAAAAACGAAATCTTCGAGGAAACACTTGATCGCCGAGAAAAGATTCAACTTGATAATCTAACTATAACAATGATACATACACAAGATCACCACCGATCCTTCCTTGATCTTGCTTCTAGCTCCTCGGAACTCCGACGTGGTCTTCCTGCAAGGTTCCCACGTCTAGCTAGGGAAACCCTAGTCAACTAGCTCGACCCTCTCCTCTCCTAGATGGTGTCCCTCTCTTCTCTCGTCTTGGGCGTCGAAGACGAAATCTTCTCCGCGTGGCTCTCGGTCGTGGACTATAAATAGCCCGACTGCCAGCCTAGGGCAAAGGGACGACACATTTGGGCCCTTAAATGGGCCCGGGGCCGACCGGACCGGCCGGCCGCCCGGGCCCATTTAGGCTCCGCCCCGCGGGCTCCCTTGCCCGAGGCTCCGCTCCCTTTGCTTCTCGGATGCTTCCCCTTCGCATACTCTGTGTCCATGTCGTCGGCTTTCTCTCCGAATTGGACTCAACTCCTTGTCTTGGAAGATTCAAACACTTTTCCGGTCGTAGTCCCCGGAGTATGTCGTCTTCTCGACGAAGCCCCGCTCTTGGAGTTATTTGCTTCTACTTCGCATGACTTGTTCGGGCTTCAAAGTCTTGTCATGAGGTGCTTGATGAACTTACCCCGAAAGTCTTGCATTCAACACTAAATCCCCGCATAAACATTAAACTCCAAAAACGACATGCACACGTGAACTTGTTATACCACGGGGTTAGTACCAATGGATAAGGTATAAAATTCATGCCAATCGGCTAAAACTCATGGCTAGGCTGACGGATTTTCACCGTCAACATCTCCCCCATGCTTAAACCTTGCTCGTCCTCGAGTAAGCCTTCGATGGATATCACTACTGCTAAACAATGTTTAAACTTTGCATTTGATCATACATGAGAAAACATAATGCTCTCAAAATATTAATTCATTAAAGTTCCATAATGTACTAGCCTTCATCTCCACTAGAGGGTGGATTCTTATTAAGCTTATCCCACAAGTATTACGTTCTCACAAAGTTTTAAATGGATCTCCTTTAATTTTTGAAAATGAAGAACGAGATAAGAAAAGCTAAACCAAATTCACAAATTTAAATCGTCTCATGTATCGCTCATAAACTCTCATCTCACTTGTCTCAAGCCTATATATTCTACTCCTTTCCCTCTCATATATATGTGGTAGGCTTTATATGGAGCTTTTGGGAAAGTTTAGTCCTAACAAGAATTTATAAATGAGGTGTCATTAAAACAAGACAAGCTTCTCATGGTCTTACCGAGACTCGTCAAAAAGGTCATTGGAAAATAATGTTAAATCAAGGAGGGGAAAGAGAAAAATACACACACTTTAGATGAGTGGACATGTGCAAATGGCAAAGAGTGATCCCGAGGCACAAAGAAAGTCCTCGTTACCTGATTGCACATATTGGAAAATTGAGAATGGATCTTTTTATCTTGAAGCCTTGAATGCACTCTTAGAGAACCTAGGGAGTTCACTTTACGCACAAATATATATTTTTTTTTCTTCTCATTCTTTTCTTTCTTTCATTCATTCATTTTTTCTTGCCTCGTCATATATTCACCCATGACTTTCACAATGAAGTTTTGATTTTTTGATACCTTGAAAGTCATGCATATCACTCGGTTTTTTTTTCTTTCATCATTATATATATATATATATATTTTTTTAAATACTCCCTTTTGAACTCTAAAACTCGCACCGTACCTACCTCCTCCCCCATGCTTAGACGTTGCTCGTCCTCGGAAAGCAAAGTGCTTAAAATAAGGTAGGTACCTGATATTTTTTCTCGGAGAGATACTTGAAATCTTCAACATTGGCACCGTCTTGCGATCTTCCTTGAATTGATGATCCATCCTCAATGATAGGTTGTGGTCAAGGAGGTAGTCACAAAAAAGATGATATTTTGTTTAAGGGTGGATATCCGGCGAAGTTTGTGATCACCGATGCGGGGATACACAATGCACCTGACAAAAGGCTAGCAAAAAGATAGATACGCAAAAACAAAATGACCAAACTCTCTCTAGTCTCGGGGCCGCAGGGTTAAGACCAACCAAAGCATCTCTCCTAACAAAACTACCTCCACGAACACCACCACGCGTAACCACCCCGAGGGAACCACCCCTCTCCCTTCGGGAGGAGGACCAAAACCACGCAAGAAAGCCCGTGGAACATCCTTCCTCTCCAACTCAACGCCTCACGACTCCTCCAATCCCCGCATTGAGCACGAGGAGGGAGAACGCCAGCGCAAACTCGACCACCTCGCACCCTTCCACCCCAACCACCTCGAACCACGACCACCGTAAACAACCCTGGACCAGAGCCGAGCTCTAAACCCGAACAACCTGTCACAGCCTCGCACCGACCGACGTGCCCCACACCGTCCGACCTGGCAGGACCTCGGGCAAAAGCAACACCACCTCGGCAGCCCTCTTTCTCTCCCCAAGCCCGAACTATCCTCACAATCGCCTTGCCCCCGCACCCTCGCATTCGAGGCTCACACCATCGGAAGGGTGGTACTTGTCCTTGTTAGCCCAATCCTTCTCCATTCTCTCCTCTTGCTTCCTCTTGAAGCAAAACTCCTCCTTATGGCCATCTCTCTCACAATAGCCACAATGGAACCTCACAAGCTTAGGCTTTGGCTTGGGATGTGGTCAAGCCACTCCTGCTTTCTCTCCACTCAAACCCTCCACCGCTTCTCACCACTAGCCTTCTCACTCTCCTTCCCAAAGAACACTTTCCCGTAAGTGCTCACAAACTTGATAGGCTTTTTGTAGATCATTTGTGGGTGTAGGAAACAATCGGTGGAGCCGGGGGTTGTGTCTAAATTTCTGCCTCCCAGATGGTTAGGTTTTGGTGGAAATCATTCTTGTTGTGGGTTTTGCCCGCATATTCTCTCCACTTCCCTCACCAACCTTGTTTGCCCCAAGCCCCCTCACCATCTTGCCTAAAGGCCTCGATCATCATCCTCAACCGAGGCTCATGACCGTACAACCAACCCATCAACTTCCTCAAATCATCCCGCAAACGATCAACATAATGTGCAAGCTCCAAATTTTTCAATGCATGCATTTCACAGTAGAGCAAGATGTAGGCATGGGTTCCTTCAATTTAGCCTCGAGTGAACTAGTGTAAGCATGCATCTCATCAATCTTAAGATGCAAAATAAACGGGGCAAGAAGTGCAAGCACCTAGCAAAGCAGTCTAGACTTAAGCTCAACAATTAACCCTAAGCACATCTACTTCCTCACACTTGGAGGCATGCTTCTCCTTAAACAAAGCAAGATCAAAGCAAGGAATATGGAGCACCGGGAAGACAATCATTCTCATCGAAACAACAGGGCTAGCCTTAAGCGAATCAATCTCAAGCTTGCTACGAAATGCCCACTCTAGTCCTAGCATCCTCGATTACCCTAAGCTCTTTCCTCATTTTCTGGCCTCTCTAAGCATGTCATCACTATCAAGCAAAGAGCCAAGCCTCAATCTCCCGGCGCAAGAAGGGGAAGTTCATCACGCACCTCCGCTCGCTCTGGACCCCGAGTCCGAGTCGCTTCCGTGTGCTCTTCTTGCCGCCGGGAGCTCAACGCCATGGTGCAGAAGCCATCTCTCGCGGCGGGGCCTCGACTTCGCTCGTGTTCTTGGACGACTTCGTTCTTACGGCGATCTCTCGTTCTCGCCGCTCGCTCGAGCTCGAGGTGGAGTACGCGAACCGAAGTCGACGTCGCTCGCTCCACCATCGCCGCCCTTGCCCCCGCCCTCCTTCTTCTCGATCGTCGTCGTCCTTGTACTTGTTCTCGTGCTTGCTCTCGTGGTCGCGCCGAACGCACTTGCCATCGTTCATCCTCGCTTGTGCTTGTAGCCGTCCTCGTTTCTCGCCTTCTCCTCGGCAAACGCCGGGCCGACGAAGTGTCCCGCCGTCGCACGGAAGCAAGTCCTCGTGTTCCTCCTCATGTTCACACCTGGGTTTCCGTGCCTCTCGAACCGCCTCGTCACCGCCACCGTCCTCTCCAAGGTCATCAAACTCCTCATCTCGCATAGACATCAAAGAAGAAAACGAGAACATCCCGGTGACGTGTTGGGAAAGGTCTTTCCTTTGGAACCACCAACGAGGGCAAGACTATGGGAATCACTTCTGGCCCCTCGAGCTTCGTGCTCATGCCCCTATCCAAATCGACTTGAGCTTTGAGAACAAACCTCGTTCACCGTCGTAGCATCATACCTCTCCGACTCGACTATGGCCTCGAACTTTCCGCCCCATATCGTACGATCCAAAGAGTGTAAGAGCTTGACCGCTCATCATGGATCATCGTACGGGAGCACATCCACATCGTCCTCAAGTTGTTCACCACCACCGTGAACCTCTAAAACAAGGCATCGATGGACTCACCGGGGAGATGAGAAGTTCTCGTACTCTCTCCCTCGTAGGTCGCATACAACCGCACCCGAACCTCGGGCGTTCCCAACATGAGCCTCCTTCAACACCGCCCCAAATCCTACAAGACAAGTGCTCGTGCACCCGATCGAACCTGCCGACACAAAGCACGAAACAAGTAGTGGACCGCCTTATCATTGGCGTCGAATCCGTCCCTCGACTCGGGAGCAAGGAAATCCATCTACGGACATAGCCTCGTGTCCACCGTGACATCCCAAAGCAACTCTCGACCCTTTCCGCTGTGAGGAACACACCCATCCGCTTGCTCCACATCCGGTAGTTCTTGCCATCGAAGTGTGGAGGACCCGAACCCCTTTCCCGTACGCCATCCTTGGATCTTAGACTGTTAGAGTCAACAAAGACCCGAACCTAAGCTCGATACCACTTGAAGGACCGATACGGCGAACCAGAGGGGGGGGAGTGAATGGGAGCCGATAAAAATTCTTCTCGAAGGAGATCGAAACTCCAACAAGATGAACACGGCTTCCAACACACGTCTCCGACTCACTACCAAGGTTGGTCAAGCCCACGTAGCCACTGGAGTGCCACTGGACCTAGGAACCAACACACCACCTTCCGACCCGAGAAAACGGCACGGAAACCAAGCCCGAGTCTACCCACACGGGCCGACCGTGAGCACCACGGCCGACCGTCCATGCCGGTGAAACCGAGCAACTTTCACTAAGTGGCCGACACCTACGTACCGCAGACACACCCCACACCGATGGCAGCCCGAAAGCCCCCAAGGCACCAAAATGTGCCAAACGACCACCAAACGACCCAAACTCGAAACAAGAACAACACGGACAACAACGAACACACCAAGATGTTCACCCGAGCAAAACCCACAAGAGCTCGCACCGCCGACCGGCCAAGAGCACCGTCGTACCTGTAGCCTCGGCGGTACTTCTGGGATGAACAAGACCCGCTAGTCATTCCTCTCAAATCCAAATCTCGATCTCCCGAATCGCTCCACTCGACTTGAACAAGACTTTGGGGATATCGTGAACACCTCATGAGGAGTCCATGCTCAAGTTTAATCCCACCAAATCTCGTCCAAAAAGGAGGAATCGAAGAAATCTCGCCCAAAGCACTTCCAACCCAAGAACTCAAGAAAACCCCAAAATCGAGCACTACGCTTTGGGAGGGGAATCGATGTCTCAAAGAACCACGAAAGGGTTCCCACAAATTTCCCCCACCAAATCCCCAAGAGAAAAGCCCCGAAAAACACCCCAAAGAAATCACGAAGAGAGGGCTCCGAAAATCACCACCAAGAACAACCGGGGAAAACACATCCAAACCTTGAGGAACCACGCCAAATCATCTATACATGAAACAAAGGTTCGTACAAGGTCTAGCAAGCCGCCCAATCATCCATCCCTCTCACAAGATCTCTCCGTGAAGCTCTCGTTGTGTCCATGGCAACCAGAGAAAATAGGTGGAAAATAAAATGAAAACTAATGAGCTAGGGTTCCAAGATGGCCGCCATCCTCTCACCTCTCGGGGTTATATGGAGGCAACCGAATGTCTAAAACACCCTTCTCTACCAACTAGGGATACAAGCCCTCAAGGGCTGCTTGGACTTGATGTCTTCACCATCGGACCTGGGATGCCCGCCGACCGCACCTCGCGTAGCCTCGACGCAAGCCATGCGATCCCGACGCGTGTCCTCCGCTTTCGAAGACTCTCGACCGCGTCGTCGCACACGAAGCGTACCGTGCTCACCCAACACGGCCGACCCACCGTCGTACCGTCCGTGCCGTGCCGCAGCCCGCCCTCGCTCTCCGCTCTCGTTTCGTGGATCAACCAAGGAACCCAAAGGCTCTCTCGGTGAACCACCGTAAACCCCGCGAACTCGTGTAGCCTCCGCCAATTTCCACTCATGACTTGGCTCCCACGTAGTCCTCGGCTCGACCTTGGTTTTGAGGCTCAACCAAGAAACCGCCCACGACTTCATCTTGGCCGTTCATGCAACCATGCGCCCGCACTTGACCCCACCGGCCACCGGTCCCTCGAACGAAGCCTACTTGTCTTCTCCACACCCGGAGGCCTCACCGACGACGACCTTTCGCGCTTGTTCTTCACCCGCACCAACACGAGTCAAGCCGCAACCTGCACCTGCAATACTTAGCCAAGAATTAGTCCACACAACGTTATCAATCACTCATCACCCAAGGAAGCGACCATCCACCGGTCCTCGAACCACACATGGTCCTCACTCTCGTCATCATCGACCCGGTCGCGTGGGAGCGCTCGACGCGTGACGTTGTACCTCGGCCCCGAACTGGGCTCGGTGACCGCCGCCGCCCGCGCGAACAAGGATGGACGCGCCGGCCGAGTGGATCGTGCCGCCGCAAGGGACCACGTGCCCAACCCTCCAAGTGGCTTCGTGGCTGGGCCTTCGTCCGCTTCCACAAGCGAGGCTTCGCGCGCCGCGAGCCGCTTCATGCGGCGTTCCCGCCACCACTACGCGTGGAGCTTCTCACAACTTCGCGCTCGAACGCGATCTCGCAGCGGCCACGTTCGCTGGCGCTCGCGAGGGCCTTGTGGATCCCGGAACGGGACTCGGATTCACCTCTTCCGTGCGAGCCGTTCACGCAACAAACATGTCGGCGCGCAGGACCCGCCGCGCGTGCGTGCCACGCGCATGTCGCTCGCCCGCGTGGCCGCGTGCAAGGACGACTACATCCCCCGCACCATGACTCAACAATGCAGGGCCGGGGAGCCGGGTGGTTCTACCTTCGCAACGACGAGCCCTACGGCCTCCCCTACACCGTCCGGTGTCTTCGGAGAAGCCCGACCGGCACCATGGGGTGTCCCCGCCAAGACGGATCGGTTGATCCGCTTCGGCCGCGCCGAGGAATCCGGCGGCCGTGGGCCGACGGCGGGGCCGTCCTTGCCTTCCTCCATCACCTACGGACGTCCCCTCGATGGAGAGGCCGCTCCGCATTCGAGATGACCGAGATCGCGTCGCTTCCGCCGCTGCCTCCACTTGCGCTCGCGTCCGCGAGCGCCGACGCGCGCCGCGACCACCACTCGCCATGCCTCCGCCACCACGGCGCCACCGCAGCCGCACCCGCCCGCCTCCTCCGCGCCGGCCACGACCGCGCCCGTCGCTGCGCCCACCACGGCCGCATCACCTACGCCCGCCGCCGCCGGCCGCGTCTCCGCCACGCATCGCGGCCGCCGCTCCTCGACGACCGCCGGCCGCGTGGCGGCCGATCCGCCGGCCGAGGCCTCGAGGCCTCGCCCGCGCCTTGCGAGCCCTCGCCCTCGCTCGCCGCCGTGCTCGCTTCTCGCCCGCGCGCCTCGACGAGCGCCGCCGTGTGGGAATGGCCACATCCGCCCCTCAACACCTTGGCCGTTGCGAGGGGAGGCACGGCGTTGGCACCACCTCGCACAATTACAAGCAAAAGTCGAACGCCCGATCGCCAAAAACCAAACCCAGCCAAGGGCAAGCCCCTTACTCCTCGAAGAGGAGAAGGCGCGCTTCCTCTTCCGAGGCCTCGGGCGATGAGGCCCGCGCGCCGACGCGCCTTGGCCGCCGCCTCGATGTCTCCTCGCCGCGCGCATGCCCCGCCCGCGCGGCGCACTTGCCGCGCGCGACTCCGCGCGCGCACGGCACCTCCGCGCTTGCGCCCGCCCGTGTCGCTGATTGCCCCGGGTGGCCGGGCGCCGTTGCGCCCGCCCCAGCGATGCCGCCTTCGCCGCCGGAGCCGGCTCCGCGACGGGGAGCTGTGCTCCCACCCACCGAGGCCCCGCCCCGGGCCTTTCTTCTCCTCCCTCGTCCTCCTCAGAGGACGACGACTCTTCGTCCCCCGGCGTAGGAGAGCCCCCCGGCCGCCGCGCGTCCCCACTCGCTCCGCGCGCCGCGCGCCGCGTGCCGCCGCGCGCTCCCTCTCGCGCGCCGCCCGCTCCCCGGCCCCGCGGCCGCGCCCGACCGAGCGCGCGGGAGTCGTGGGTAGGAGGAACGGACTTCGCGCGCCGAAGGTCACCACTCGCAAGCGAGAACATCAAAGACGCGTCGTGGCCGGTGGGCATCATCAAGAACGAAAACAAAGCCAAGAACCACACTCACCGGCCGTGGGGAGCATCTCGAGGTCCCACGGGACCTAGCCCCGGCGCAAAGATCCGGTGTCGACGCGCGTCCGCGCCCGCGTGAGCGCGTACGCCCGCCCGAGGGGGCCTGGAGCATCCGCGACCTCGCCGCCGTCGAGCCGTGTCCGCCACCTCCGTCATCTCGAAGATGCGGTAGGCGCTCTCCATCGCAGGCACGATCCGGACTGGGCAGGAGGAAGGCGAGGACGCCCGCCGCCGGCCAACCCGCGCGCTCCTCAAGGCGGCCAGAGCGAGCCCGGGCCCGCCTCCGATGTCGGGGCATGACACCCCGTAGTTCCAGGAGCTCCGGCTTCTCCCGAACACCAGGACCTATGGCAGGGGGAGGCCGGCCGCGTTGCGCAGAACCACCCCCGCTCCCACCGCGTTGTTCGTCGTCGATGGTGCTGTGATGTAGTCGGCCCTGAACTCGCGTCCGCGGGCAAGCGCGACATCCCACCGCGCGCACCGCGCGGGCGGTCCTCTCGCTCCGTCGTCGGCCGCGTGAAGAGCTCCGCACGAAGAGGTAGCCAGAGCTCCCAATTGACTGGGATCCCTAGATACCCCTCGCAGACGTCCACAAATGTGGCCGCCTGCCAAATCGCGTTTGGTGCGAAGTTGTGTAACTCCACGCCGTAGCGGTGGCAAAGCGCCCGCATGAAGCGGCTCTCCGGCGCAGTGAAGCCGCGCTCATGGAAGCGGATGAAGCTCACCACGTAGCCCTCCGCCGGGGCCGGGGGCGCGTGATCCCCCGCCGGCCGCACGATCCATTCCGCCGCCCGCCCCTCCTCGCCCGCCAACCGGCCGGCGAGACCGCCGCCGAGGGCTCGTTCACCGTCGATCACCCCTGTGCGTACGTCGAGGATCGTGAGGGGTGGAAGCGGCGCCATTAGAAAGGACAAGGGATCCGGGAGCGGAGAACAAGAAGAAGAGGAAGAGCTCTAATGGCGAAGGGCCGCGGTGGCAAGAGCAAAGCGAAGGAGAGAGCGCAGGGGGCGAGAACGGCGAAACGCTAAGGTAAAAAACCGCCGCTTTTCCCTCCCCTCAGATTTATAAGCCGTGGGCGTGCTCTCCGGCGACGTCCCGCGCGCATTAACCGCAGGGAATCTTCCTTCTCGCCGACGGCGGCCCCACACGACCGCGGGCGCTCACGCCACCGCAAACAAGCCATCATCACTTCGTGAGGAAGGTGGACCGCGGGCAGCGGTCACGTCCGCCCGCCCACGCGCCGACTACGCGCACACGCGCGGCCGCAAGCGAAAAAAGCGCGCCCATGACGCGAAATTGTTGGGGCCGCCGTGGAGCATTTAGTGGCCCGCTCCTTACAAGGTAAGGAGAACCCGAACGCACGAGCCCCTGCTCGGGAGAGTTTCAACCTCGAAAGGGTACAGCGTGAGAAGGTCGCCGGCCCGTTCGAAACAAAGCGGCACCGCAAGCACCCATGCCACGCAATTTTAACCCGAGCGGCACGAGCCCCTCGGCTCGCGGATAATTTCAACCCCTCGAAAGGGTACGTGCATGAGAAGGCCGCCCCTGGGCCCGCGAAAACAAAGTGCACCGCAAGCACCCATGCCACGCCGTATTACCGATCGTCTCCGGGACTCCGGCTCGCCTGTGCCCCTAGATGGTCGCAGTATGCCGTCGGGGAGGCGCAACGCCGCCCGCACCATTTTTACTAATCAAAGACTCGAGGGGCCGGCCGCCTGTGCCCCGTCCATCCCGGCCGCGTACGCAGGGCCACCCGGCCGCCTGTGCGCCACCCCGCACGCCCTACCGATCGAGGTTCGAAGCTTCGACCTCGACGGCCCGACCAGCGCCCCCGTATCAGTCGTGGACGACGAAAAACACGCTCATTCGAGCCGCTCCTCGAGCCCGCGCGTTCTGGCCGAGGGTGCCCCATATGTCGTATTCGAGAGCCGCCGAGGGCAACAGTCGGGATCCCACCCACGAGGGAGAGCTTCTCGCGCCCCCTCGCTTCCCACCGAACGGACCGAGCCCCACCTAGCAAACCCACGCAAGCGCTTTCCATGGACGTGTCTCCGGACCACGCACCCCACCCTTATCGAACGGCATGGGCGTCCACTCGAATCACCCGCGCGCCTCAACGAGGAATTCGCAATCCGCGACCCGCTCGATGGTGGTTGCGAAACCCCACCCTCCGTCCCGCGAGGACCCGCGAGGGCGCGTTAAAACAAGTCGTAAAGCTCTACCCGATCGCTCGACCCGGCCCGGTGCCTTGGGGCTTCGACGCACCTGGGCCACACCTTCCGGATTGCACCCAACGGGAGATAGTGCCGCGCCGCGTGCGTCACCGAAGCCGACCGAGACATCTCGTCGACGCCGCTGAAACATACCATGCCCTCTGCCAACTCTCACTTGCCCCTACAGAGCACCCACGCTCCCGCAGGCCGGGGGCCACCGCGGTCCGCCGACGCGGCCCCACCCGAGAGCGTTCGCGAGACCAGGAGGAAGAACGTCCCCATCGCAGGTTCCAAAGACCGCGGGAGCCTCAATGGCAAACCTACGATGCCTCTGGGGCCACCGTCGTACGTACCCCGTGGGTCCCCCTTAAAAACAAAAGGGAATCCCCGCTTAAACATGCACCCGAGCCAAACACACCTCGCCTAACCATGCAGACACGACCCACGCCGGCGGGGAGTTCCCAACGGTCCACCAAGGCGGCCCTCTCGAAGATCCTCGAGCAGTTTCGCCTCGCTCGAGGATGCGCGCCCCCTCGGGTAGGCTCCCGTCCCGTTCGAAGGGGTACACTTACCTCGCGCGGCTCCGCCGCCGAGGGCCCGCTCCCCTCGAACGGGTCCGCCTCGCTCGAGGGCTCGCTCCTCGAACGGGGTCCGCCGCCGAGGGCGCTCGCACGCGTGCGCCCTCGCTCCCGCACGCCCACCAAAGCCCCGACACCGCCGGGCGCGCCATCATGCGCCCAGGCTCGCGCCCGCACCGCCGCACCAACTCCCCAGAGGGATCCCATCCCCCGACACCGTGGGAAGCACCGTGCGGCGCTACGGCGGCTGCCCCGTGACGCCGCGCCGCCACTCCGGCATTTTCGCTAACATGCCGAGCCCTCGAAGGGGCCGCCGCACCCTCGACTTGCTTTCTTGTGACCTTGCAGGCTAGGTGAAGGCGCTAGGCCTGCGGGGACACCATCCCCGCCACCGTTAACCGCATGGCCGCCGCCCCCGCGCGTACGAACCCACCGCCGGGCGCCGCGGGCGACGCCCCCGCCCGCGAGCGCACGGGAACGGACGCCGCTCACCTTCGCCACCGTGCCCCGTACGGACCGACGTCGCCATGAACTCCCTCGAGCCCATCCGAGGACACGCGCCGTTCACCCCCACCAAGCCGGCCATCGTTCGGCACAAGATACGCCATGATGGCCGGCCGCCGCGGACCGTCCGACGGCCGCCTATGGCGAAAGATAGCACATCACGATCCCTCACGTAGCTAAATAGCACCCGCGCGCATGTGATTCGCTCTCTCCCCGATCTATAAAAGGAGGACGAACCCCCGCCGCGCAGCGGGGGCGAATGGACACGCAACACACACAAACATACACGCAACACAACACGACACCCGCCCACTACACCAGTGGGACTTGGAAATCACGCTTCTCTCCCCGCCTCGTTTGTAGCGCCTCTACTACGTGTGCACCCCCCGGTGCCGAGCAATATAGTGCCCCGAGCACACCACTGCCGGACGTACGCCTCTACGAACCAGGATAAATCCCGTGTCTCTCATTGCTTAGCATCGACCATTGAGGGATAGACCTCGGCGCTTATTACTGGTTAGTGTCGGGACCACATTCTGCACCGACAACTCCATATTGCCAATCATAACATTTTGATATGTTGCAACGCTTCCTCGCTAAGGCTTGGATATGATACTTGAAGACCCCGTGGATGCTGCGCACTTCACCCTAGCAAAACACTAATGGCGCCGGCCAAGACCCCAAAGATTGCTTAGTCCCTCACCCTAGACATCTCGGTTGGTCTCTTCATCACTTATCCAATCCACTTTGAGTTCCACTTTGCTTCATACACAATTAACCTTCATTTGAAAAACCCGCTTCAAATGCTTGATCTTGATTGACAATGGATATGCAAGCTTCCATTTTTAGAACCATGGTGTGTACACTCATCATCTTGTTCTCTTTCAATAAACTCATGAAGTCTTGCACCATATACATGTCTTTAAAGATGTGAGCCGAAGTATTCATCCACAATTAAGTACATCAAAGATTGCTTGTGAATATATAGAGAAAACCTGCTCACAATCTTAGACAAACTCATTAGTCCTTTAATCGCCTTGTCATTCAATTCACCAAAATCCACTTAGGGGCCTAGATGCACTTTCACCGCCGCGTCCGGATTGTGGATGATTTCCCCCAGCGGGAAGGAGGAGACCACCGTGACAGGGTGGGCCTCGAAGTAGTGACGAAGCTTGCACCGTGCAAGGACCGATCGCGTACGCCAGCCTTGGACTTTCTTGCGGCAGCGTGTCTCGTGCCTGACAAGACGTCGCCGATGTAAGACACCCGCCGACCTAAGCAGTAGCATGCCATTCCTCCGTGCGCTCTACCACGCACCGACCACCCGGGTGGTCGCGCCACGCAGAGCCGCAGGTTCGCCATCTTGCGTGGTGTGAGGATCGTGGCGTGAGTCAAGGACGCCTTTAGCTTAACGAGTGCATCCTAGGCCCCTGGCGCGTCCAGAGAAACGCCGTGCTTCGAGGAGGCGTAGGGGCAAGCCCTTCGCCGAGCCGCGAGATGAAGTGCACCCGCGCGCAAGGCACCGAAACACCTTCTCGACCCCTTGTCCCGACCCACCCATTCGCTCGAGGGCTACAACTTTTCTGTTGGCCTTGATGCCTCGCTGGGAGACTATGTATCCTAGAAGCATGCCCCGCGCACGCCAAAGACACATTTCTCAGGGTTCAATTTTACCCCGTTGGCCCGCAGTGCCCAAACGCGATGCCGGAAATGCCAACCAGGTCGCCCGCCTTCCCGGTTTTCACGACGATGTCATCTACTTACGCTCGATGGTCTTGCCGATATGGTCTCCCGAAAATGTGCCGCATGCACCGTTGGCAGCGTTGCGCCCGCGTTTCGAGGTGTCGACCCGCATCGTGACGTAGCAAAACATCCCGACCCGCGTGATAAATGAAGTCGCGAGCTGGCTCCGACTCCTTCATCTTGATTTGGTGGTACCCTAATAGGCATCAAGGAAGCAAAGTAGTTCGCACCCGGCGGTCGAATCAACGATTTGATCGATACGTGGCAAAGGAAAAGGAACTTTAGGACATGCTTTATTAAGACTGGTGTAGTCTATACACATCCGCCACTTCCCGTTCTTTTTCTTTACTAGTACAGATTTGCTAGCCACGTGGGGTGGAACACTTCCTTGATGAACCCGCCGAGAAGCTCGTTGTGCCTCCGCTCCGATTGCCCGCCGCTCCTCGTCGAAGCGGCGAGCCGTTGCCGCACGCGTCGTGAGTGAGGTAGGATATCAAGGGAGTGTCGGCGACCTCCCCGGATGCCCGGCATGTCCGAGGGGCTCCACGCGAATATGCTCACAGCATGTACGTGAGGAAGTCGACGAGCACCACTTCCTATTTCGGTCGAGGGTGGAATCGACCCTCAACGCCCGCTTCCCTCAGGGGCACAGGTCGAGGGGCACCTCCTTGGCCGCTCCGCGGCCTCGAAGTTGCCGGCGTGCTTCGGTGGTGGAGTCGAGGTCCTCGTTGACCATCTTCTCCAAGGTGGTCACCAAGACTTCATCCGCCGCCGGGGCTCGCTGCTCTACGCATTCGACGTCGCAAGCCGAACGCGTGCTCGATGGACGAGCCCACGCGTGATGACGTCGTTTGGTCCCTAAGATCTTCATTTTGAGGTAGGTGTAGCTGGGGACGCCATGAACTTGGTGTAGCAGTGGCCGCCCAAGTATGGCGTGACAGCGCCCCCGAACCCTACCACCTCGAAGGTGAGCATCTCCCCAGGAAATTGCTCCGTGCCGAACCAAACGGTAGATCGATCTCCGAGGGGCCGGACGCGCTGTCGCCGCGACGCCATGGAACGGCGTTGTGGCCGGGCCGCACCGGGTCCAACCCGATCCCCGGCGTTGTGCGCGCGTGTGCGCGTAGAAGATGCTGAGGCCGCCGCTCCGTCCATCGTGACTTTTGAGAACCGCGCGTTTCCCACGACCGGCCGACTCACCGCGTACCGGCCGGTTAGGGATGCGTGCTCTCGGTGATCTTCACGTACTCGAAGGTGATGGCATCCTCCGACCACCAAGGAAGGAGGGGGCGCCTTCTCCCGCGAGGGCCCGTGCCGTCCCCGCTTGCGCCGGTAGCCCCTCGACATGTCGACGGCCGCCCCCCGAAAATGAGGAACACGTTCTCCATGGCGGAAGCCGCCGCGTCGCCATCTCCTCCGTCCTTCTTGGCCTCCGCGTCCTTCGGGAGTGCGCGCGCCGTAGAACTTGAGCATATCGCACTCGCTCGAGGGTGTGGTTCACCGAGTCTTGTGATATGGACATGGCTTCTTCAAGATGTCATCCAACACCCCCCGACCTCGAGGGGTCGGCCGAGGCCCCGTCGAGCCGGCCGCCCAGCAAGGGCTCCCGCGTCATCGCCGTCGCGTCCGGCCGCGCGCGCTGCGCTTCTTCCCTTTCGCCCTCGCTTGTCCTTCCTGGGGTTCCCCGGGACTTGCCGCCCTCCGCGGCGCGCGTCCGAGCGCCTTGCCCCTTTTGCCGTCGAAAATTGCCCCCCCCGCCTCACCCGAGGCAAAGCTCGGTGGCAATGTCGAACGCCTCGTTCGAGTCCGGGCCGGCCGGGGCCGCGCCCCAACTCGCGCATTGTCCGCACATGGTGCCCTCGAGGAAGGCATGCACAATCTCGGGATTGCGCCACGTTTGGGAGCTCGTGCGCCGCTTAGAGAAGCGTCGTATGAAGTCCCGGGAGCGATTCGCCGGCTTCGGGGCAGGAGCGCAGTCCTGTGGAGTTTCCAGGGCGCTCATACGTGCCTTCAAAGTTGCCTATGAACGTGCGGACCAAGTCATCCTAGTTATGGATCCGACCGGCCGGCGAGATGCTCGAGCCACATCCGGCCGAATCGCCGAGGTGCAGTGGGGAGGTTGCGATGATGACCTCATCGCTCGGTGGCCCCGCCTAGCCGGCATGCTGGGGGCGCGTTGAGCCACACGCAGGATCCGTCTCCCCGTTGTACTTGACGATGGTCGTAGTCTTAAACCATACGGTTCTCGATCATCTTCTGTGAAATACGGGGCTTCTGTTTCATTCTTTCCTTGATTTTGTATCCCAACATCATTTCGTGCCCTTTACGTATCTCTGCTCGGAGTAGGCGCACTTCTAGAGTCACTCCCTGTGCATGTGCAACCACACATGAGTTGAGTCTCTCAAACTCTTTTACCAACTCCTCGAGAGCGGAAGACCATAGCCTTGTTAACATGACCCTTGAGCTCAATGCATCGCCGACCAAATTTGCTTTACAAGGGTGATAGTGAATCTCCCGTATCATAGTCCTTGATCGGCTCTAACCAACGATGCTGTCTCGGATCGAGATCCTTTCCAGTGAAAATGTACGTCAAGCTCTTGTGATCGAGGTAGATCCGGCACTTAGTTCCCATAACATAGTGCCTCCAAATCTTCAATGCGTGAACCATCGTTGCTAGCTCAAGATCGTGCGTAGGATAGTTCAACTCATGCTTTCTCAACCTGCCAGAGATGCATAGGCTATAACATGACCTTCCTCGCATGTGCACTGGAACCCAGGACTGTCGGGATGCATCATAGTAGATGTCAAAGCTCTTCTTCGCGATCCGGCATCACTAGAACAAGGGTTTGTTGTCAACGGCTTCTTGACTTCTTCAAACCTCTTTGACAAGCACTAGTCCACTTGGAACTTCTCTTGTCCTTCTCTAGCAGTATAGGGAGGAGGCTTCCGGATCTTGGAGAATCCCTCAATGAATCGGGACGATAGTAACCCGGCGAGGCCCAGAAACTCCTAATCTCGTACACAGTACGAGGGGTTCCCACTTTAACACATCACTGACCTTGCTCGGATCTACCGCAATACCTACGTTGGTGATGATAGGACAAAGAAAAGCCACTTCCTTGAGCCAGAACTCACACTTACTAAACTTTGCGCACAACTCATGCTCTCTTAGCTTCTGCAATACAAGCCTCAAACGATCCTCACGCTCTTCCTCATTCTTAGAGTAGGTCAAGATATCTTCAATGAACACCACGACAAACTTGTCCAGATACTTCATAAAGATCTTGTTCATCAGGTAAATGAAGTAGGTGGGTGCATTGGTCAACCCAAAGGACATAACCGTGTACTCATAAAGTCCATACCTAGTGGTAAATGCTCCAGAGGAAGCATCCAAAGGCTCGATCTTCATTTGACGATAACCGGATCGTAGGTCAATCTTAGAGAACCCCTTGGCTCCTCATACGATCAAACAAGTCCTCAATGCGGGGTAGAGAATACTTGTTCTTGATAGTAACATCATTAAGAGACCTGTAATCAAGACACATCCTCTGTGTGCCACCCTTCTTACCTACAAAGATAACCGGTGCTCCCCAAGGTGATGAACTAGAGCGAATGAAACCTTTACCCATTAACCCTTTAATCTCTACTTTAAGCTCTTGTAACTGGTCACTAGACATTCTATATGGGCGCTTAGAGATAGGAGAAGTACCAGGCAAAAGATCAATAACGAACTCAACATCTCGGCCAGGGGGCATACCTGGTAACTCCTTAGGAAACAAATCAGGGTAGTCGCACACCACTGTTATGTCTTCTAAGTCTGTTCCATTGAGTTGGTTCACGACACTGGCTGTTGATGGTGATGGGTCTGCTGCAAACTCGATCTGTTCCCTGGACTAGTAAGCAGAACTGAACTCTTAGCACACTGGATCACTACATCACACACAGCCAACCATCCCATTCCCAGTATCACATCAATTCCCCTTGAATCCAGGATTATCATATTTGCCCGGATGTCTCTACCCAAAATATTGAGACTGACGTTGTCACACTTATATATGGCTTTCAATTCCCCCCCTGGTAAACTAACTAGCATGTGACGTGGCATGGGACTGATGGGTAAATTATGTTGAGCTACAAACTGAGATGTAATGAAAGAATGGGATGCTCCGTAATCCAAATAAAAACTAAGGCAGGAGTGGAGTTGACTAGAAACATACCAAGCACTACTCTGGGGTTATCATGGGCGACTTCAGCATCAACGTGCATTACTTTGCCACATGCATACCTCTGTTGTCCCTTGTTAGTCTGCGAGGTCTGATTCCCATTCCTCATCTGCTGCATATGCTGGTTCTGCACTAGAGTGTGTGGAGGGTTCCTCTTTGGCCACGCGTTGGCATAGTGATCAAGCTCTCTGCACTTGAAGCAAGTGGTGGTTGAGGAGTTAGGAGGCGCCACGGACCTCACAGGGGTACCAACTGGACTCTGACTCGCTGGAAAGCGAGGGCGTGGAGTCCGAGGGGGAGACGCTAAACCGCCGACCAGGACTACCGGAACCACGAAAGCGAGGGGCGGGCGGAACTACTGCTGCCCAAAGTTTCCACCCTACCCTCCAATGTGGAACGGGGTGTTCTGCGGTGGGGTGAAACGCGGGCGAGACACACTCCGGAACTTGTCCCGAGCTAGTGACCTTCCTCTTCTGCTCCCCCGGAGCTCCTTGCGCTTGTGCTCCAAGCGGATGGAAGCGTCCACTAGTTGCTAGAATGTGGGAAAAAGATAAGACATCAGCTGGTACTACAACGAACCCATTGGGGCCTCAACTCCATCCGAACGACTCCCCGCTTCTTCTCGTCTTCAACAGACTTCCTTAGTTGCATAGCGAGACAACTCAATGATCTTGTCTATGTACTCAGCCATTGACATTCTCTCTTGCTTGAGAGAAAGGAACTCCTTCTTCTTGATCTTCATGACTCTAGAGGGTATGTGGTGGCTCCTGAAGTTGGTGGTGAACTCGTCCCAGGTGATAGTGTCTAGGGCAGTGTGAGCAGCGACATATGCAATCCACCAAGCGGATGCGGACCCCTAAAGTCGTCCTGCAGCATACAAGACCTTCTCTCTGTCATCACACTGGCAGGTAGTGAGCATCTTCAGCACTGTCTTCAGCCAATCATCAGCTTCAAGCGGATCATTAGCATGAGCGAACACTGGGGGGTGGTGACTCATGAACTCTCGGTGCTTGTTGCGGGGTGCCAGCTGCTGCACTAGTGGGTTGTTAGCTTGAGCTTGCATGTTCGCCACAGTTTGGCATGTCTTGGAGAAGTTGGGTCTGCGTCTGGAAGAACTGCAGCATAGCGGGATCCATCAGTGCCTGCTGGGGTGCCCTTCCTAGACGATTCACAACCGGTTGATCGACTCCTGATCCTGACCTGGTGTTCACCATCTAAGTGTTAGAGACATTACTTTAGATGATTGAACCAAGAGTTAAACCTAGAAAGATAAGGTAACAAAGAGTTTGACCAAGACTGATTCTTTTGATCCTAAACAATCAGACTTAACTCCCAGCGTGGGTAACCAAAAATTATGAGCTTTTAACCAGTATTAGGTGCCGAAGTTACGGAGCTACTCTAACTGGAATCACCCCCAATCGGAGTTCTGTAACTCTGGTTATGAAATAAACAAGTCAGGTATGTCAACAGTGTTTAACATATTGCAGGGACTGTAATGTTTTGGGCATATCTCTCTGAATATTCATCCTGAAATTCTGAATTTTGCACCGAAAATCAGTCACAAAATTTCTGAACTTCTCCAATTGGATTTACTGCAATAGGAGTTCTATAGCCCAAGATAAAATTTAAATAGTGCAGTGGACTTAGAAAGCTGCGCGAACAGATTTGAAGCTATTGGATTTGCATTTAGAGTAAGCTTTAAGGAGACACAAATATTCGGATAGATAAATTGATTGAGACAGAAAGTTGACCCCCACAAACTTACTACTAAACCAATGTTGTTGTGGTCATCACTCCACAACACATTGCTTCAAACAAAATCCAGCTCAAACATTTAACACAAAACTAAGCATTCAACCATACTCCTAAACTAAACACATTTTAACCGATCATCTACTAGCGATTACAAAAAGACCCTAATCTTAACATAAGCCTAAGAACTATCTTCTTCTGGCATGGCATCCGTGCGGGCGTCAGGGGAGTCATAGCGTGGCCTCTTGGGTGATGGGGAGGTACATGCTTTTGCAGCGTCATGAACCACTAGCTGCTCCCTGTTCTGCAGCGCAACTTCCAAGGTGCACTTCTGCAACCCCAGAGTGAAGATTTGCTGTTGTGCCGCATACAGAGTGTTGTTGGTGTCGTCCAAGGTAGTTTTAACAGCAGCAAGCAGACTCCGGACGTTGTTCAGCATTCCTTCATAGGCTGGAGCCGAAGCGATGTAGGTCTTGGCTTTCCCACTGGCTCTTAAAGGTGTGTACCTACAACGGGTATCCTCCAACCTGTCACGCTCATTGTGGGAGAGCACATAAAGCACCCTCCAAGTTGCCTCTGCTATGCTAGCGTCCATAGTGGTCCTGTGGGCCACATCATGATGCTTGGAGATCTCCCTCGCTCGATGGAATAGAACGTACTCCTCCAGAATGGCCGCAACCTCCCAATGGGGCTCGAACCACGGGTGAGTGCACAGCTCACAATGGTAAACAGGGGCCTCATCATAGCCCAAGCGAAGTACCAAAGCTCGCAAGTGGTCAGCCATGGGAATGTTCACTCCATCAACCTTGTAGTGGTAGACGTCCCAGATCACTTCCTCGGCTGCTTCATCCTACTCTTGCACTTCTTCCTCCACCTCTCGACCATGGTGATCATCCAGATCTTCTCCTAGCGCCTGCTCCTCCTGATTTGGCTGATCAACTGGCGCTCCTTCTTCTGGGTTCACCTCCTCCGGAACCTCCTCATCATCGGACACCGCGATGAGGTCAGGGGCGGCTACTTGTGCGGCTTCCATCTCGATCTCTTCATTCGTGTCTCCTCCATGGAAGTCGTTGTACTCTTCCTGCGGAGCATAATGGTGGGAAGCACCAGCATGAGAACGATTCAAACGGCGAACCATCTGCGAGTGCAGTGTAGAGTGAGATAGATGGTAAAACAAAGGGGTGAGAGCTACAAGCAAGCACAAGGTAGAGAATCCAGATTAACTCCAGGGTGAGGTAAAAGGAAGAATATAAGGTTAGTAGAAATAAAGCAAGCATGTGAGATAAAGGCTTTTATGATTATAAAATCCTTAATTTCGACCATTTCTATCTAGGCTAACGTCCTACAGTCAACACGGCTCTGGTACCACTTTGTCACACCCAGTTTTAAAGGCAAAACCGAATGCAAAGATCACGTGTGCACCAGGATCAAGTTACACACACGCAATGACATTGTGAATACCAAAATCAGTGTCACACGAATAGAGAGTTATTACATGACCATAGTCTTAAACGAAACATAAATTTTGAGTTCTCATAGCGGATAAAGATGCCTCCACAGGCAGCTGACTGAAGACATAGGAGATCACTAGGTAATCTTCAAAGTACTCCTAGTCTGAGCAACAATCCGAGTATTGTAGATACAGGAAAATAGACAAGCGTGAGCACGTGCCATACTCAGCAAGAGGAAAACAACATAACATGCAAGGCCATATGGTGGATGGCTAAGGTTCAACAGTTTACCATTTTAGTGAGTCAAGTTTTATTAGCAACATAATTACTAAAGAGTGTAAGTTCATACCAACCCAATTAATGAAGTATTAGCATCATAAATAAAGATAGAACAACAACTTAGCATATAAATTCCATAATTTAGGCATGTGAGGGTCCAGGCCGCTCTTGACTGTGAGCACGGCTAACTAGTTAGTTTTACACTCTGCAGAGGTTGTACAATTTACCACAAGAAGCGTAAAAGCTCCGAAGAACTTTGGACCCAACCATGTGATGTTTACAAGGCACCATACCACGCTACCGAGGTGTGGTTTCATAGGGACGCTAGCAAGCTATAAAGGTTCCCTAGCAAGTTATGACCCACAAGGTCTGGACCAGTTAGCAAGGTATAAAGTCCCCTAGCAGGTTAATACGCCACCAAAAAATGTATAACTCACCCAGCCCCATGCTAGAGCGAGTCTATACCCCGCAGTACCGCCAATCCCTTGTCTTTATCAGGTAATATCACCCCAAACTAAAGTTCTAATTACTCAGCCAAGAGCATTGCCTGGTAGTTCTTGTGGTTGTACTGTTTTACCGGGTGGTTCTCCATGTTCTGATTAACATAGCATAAGTGGTCTTGTAAAGTTAAACAACATAAAGCGGAACATAGAATATAAGAGTACCTGAGTTGATTTATACCATCCTAGTTAAGCATGCTAACCCATAGCTACCATCAAGATTAATTATATTAATCCGGTTACAAGGCAAAGGTTGTAAAAGACTAGGTATGATCCTTAATAGGTTCTCGTCAAAGTTAATGCAAGCAAGAAAAGTAAATACAGTGAATTAAATGCATGTTATGTAGGACAAGTGGGCATGCATCAAGGAAGACTTGCCTTCAACAAGACTCGGCTGCTCAAACTCTGGTGCGTCTTGATCTTCAATGCTTTCGAACGCTTCACTCTCTACGCTCCACAATAATAACATACAAGCAAACAATAAGAATAAATAAGAAACAATCATAAAACAGTACTAAAAGAACAAAATAGAGACATAAAACTGTTCGACATTTTGAGATGATCGCATGGATATAAAGAATGCTAAAAACGGAGCTAAAACGACCAAAATACGCACTAAGGAAGCTGTAAGGACTAATCTGTAAAGAAACTTAAAGATTCTAGGCCTAAACGTAATAAAAGGACCTAACTGCAAGGAAACATGCTACTGCAGAAGGACCTATTTGTAAAACTAGGAAACATAAGGGCTTTCTTGCAAAAAGGCAGAGTCAAGTCGGTTTGACCGGTATTGACTCGGGTTGTATTTAATCCAGCCCGTTGGATCTTGATCCAACGGCCGGCGGCGGCTGCTGCTCAAGCGATGGCGGTGAAGGACCAATACGGCGAACCAGAGAGGGGGGGGAGTGAATGGGAGCCGATAAAAAATTCTTCTCGAAAGAGATGGAAACTCCAAAAAGATGAACACGGCTTCCAACACACGTCTCCGACTCACTACCCAAGTTGGCCGAGCCCACGTACCCACTGGAGTGCCACCTTGGACCTAGGAACCAACACACACACCCTTCCGGCCCGAGAACGCAGCGGAACACCAAACCCGGAGTCCCGCGGCCAACACGGTCGGGCCGGTGAGCACCACCGGTCGGACCGGTCCCCGTCTGGTGAGCCGGGCAACTTTCACTAAGTGGCTCCACACCGGTCCGGACCGGTGAGACGCATCCCGGTCGGACCGGTCACGGCTGAAAGCCCCCAAGGCACCAAGCCGGCCAACCGACCTCCAAACCGGCCCAAACTTGAAACGAGTCGCAACGCGCGGACAACAGCGAACACACCCAGACGTTCACCCGAGCAAAAACCCAACGAGGGTTGCACCGGTCAAACCAGTTAAGAGCACCGGTCAGACCGGTGTAGCCTGGGCAGCTCGGGATGGACAACACCCGTGGGTCAACTCCCCCAAATCCAAACCTCGATCTCCCGAATCGCTCCATGGACTTGAACAAGACTTTGGGGATATTAGGAACACCTCAAGAGGAGTCCATAGCCAAGTTGAATCCCACAAAACTCGTCCAAAAAGGAGAAATCGAAGAAATCCCGCCAAGAACACCTCAAACCCTAGAACCCGGAAAACCCCAAAATCGAGCCCCTTTACTCACGAATTTGTGAGGGGAATCACACCCCAAAGAACCATGAAGGGTTCCCACAAATATCCCCCATCAAATCCCTAAGAGAAAGGTCCCGAAAACAACCCAAAGAAATCACCAAGAGAAGGCTCCGAAAATCACCGCCAAGAACAACCGGGAACAACACATCCAAACCTTGACCAACCACACCAAATCATCTATACATGCAACAAAGGATCTTACAAGGTCTAGCTTGCCGCCCGATCATCCAACCCTCTCACAAGATCTCACCATGAAGCTCTCAAGCTAGTCCTATGGAAATCCTATGAAAATAGGAAGGGAAAATAGGAAAGCAAATGAACTAGGGTTCCAAGAGTTGGCTGCCATCCTCTCACCTCTTGGGTTATATGGAGGCAACCGAAAGTCTAAAATACCATTCTCTAACAACTATGGATACAAGCCCCTCAAGGGCGGTTTTGGAAGACTTAAAGCTTTCTCCATCGGACGGATGCCCGGTGACCGCAACCTGCTTAGCCTCGACGCAAGCCTTGCGATCCCAACGCGTGTCCTCCGAATCGAAGATTCCGGACTGCGTCATCGCACACCGGTCAGACGGGCGCTCCTCCCCGGTCGAGACCCACCGGTCGAGCCGTGCAGCACCGCCTTGCGGCACCGTCTTCGGTTCGTCTGTCTTGGCTTTGTGGATCAACCAAGGAACCCAGTGGTTTTCTCGTGAACCACCTGAAGTCCCGCGAACTCGGTGTAGCCTCCGCCAATCTCCACCATGACTCGGCTCCCACGTAGTCTCGGCTCGACCTTGGTTTTGAGGCTCAACCAAGAAACCGTCCACGACTTCATCTTGCTGTTCATGCCACCATGCGGCCCACACTTGACCCCGCTGGCCACCGAGTCCCTCGAATGAAGCCTACTTGTCTTCTCCACACCTGGAGGCCTCACCGGCGACGACCTTTCACACTTGTTCTTCACCTGCACCAACACCAGTCAAGCCACAACCTGCACCTGCAATACTTAGCCAAGAATTAGTCCACACAACGTTGTCAATCACTCATCACACAAGGAAGCGACCATCCACGGGTCCTCGAACCACACATGGTCCTCAATCTCCCCTTAATGAGTGCATTGACAACACCCACATGAAAGTAACAAGAGAGAAATGAAAAGGAAAAGAAACGAACACAAAGAAACTCCAACAAGCGATCGAAAGCCAAATAATGGCAAAGAGCAAGATCACTTGAAGAAGACAAGTCTCAGACCCCTTAGGCAAGGGCTACGGCTCGACACATCCGAGACAAAGCAAAGCTCAAGCAAAGAGCGCAAGACACCGAATCAAAGCTCAAACACCACAAAGAGGTCCCCCTGCACACATGCAAGCCCCCCCCTGAACCAATGCACCTCCCCCTGGACGAATGCATGCAAACCAGCTAAAAACAGGGCAGCCTGCGGCAACTTCGACTCACACCCGGTCGGACCGGTCATCACCACCGGTCGGACCGGTGCCTAAGATGTGCACAGGGTCAGCACTCACACCGGTCAGACCAGTGACCTCGACCGGTCAGACAGGTGCACACCAGAGCCCAGAAATGGCTCGAAACCACCTGAAACCCTTCTAAAAGCATTCAGGAAGCCATTTCAAGCTCAAACTTCTCCACTTTGTTGGCAATGCATGAATCAAGCCAAAAATGCAAAATTTTCAACCTAGATCTTCTCAAATAGACAAAATTAAACAAAGAATGCTACACATGTCCAAATGAGCAAGTTAGATACTCTACAGCTTCGTATCGACCTTAGCTACATGATCACCAAGTTGCACAACCATTGGACGAAGCTAAGAAGGATTTGGGCAATTTTGCGAAAAGCTTGCCTCTCATGAGCAAAGTCCAAAACATGATCAAAGCATATCAAAATGGCAAAGCCACACAAACTTCATGCTAGGACAGCCATTCTAATCATAAGACCATCACAAACACCCACAAGCACCTCATGTCATGTCAAAACCACCGAGCCATGTGCCTACTTCTATGTATGAGACTTCTCATTGGTAGGCATCATCAACGGTTTAGCACCCAAAGCAAATTAAATTCAGCACACTTGACATGTGAGCATATTTTCCAAGCATTTTCCATTTCATTTTCAGATTTATAAATGGTACATGAACTGTCTTTGCGACAAAAAGGAACTTATGCCCCTCCACAAGATAAAGCAAGAGGGCTAAACATTCATGATGACAAATGAGCCTTTGGCCCCATATGATGAATAAACTAGCTATCTAACCACAAATTAAGCATAGCAAAGCCACTAAAACATGTAAAGATCATGTAATGGCATTTACACAAGAGAAAGCATATATGTGACATTTTTCAAAAACATAGCTATCAACCATGGATTATACATCAAGATCATCAAGAGCTAAGCCAAACTAGCCATAGCATACCGAACAGGCTCACAAAGACATGAATAGCATTCCATGGTGAACAATGTATATAGGAGAAGCTTTTCCTATCCAATGCATATGGTACAAAATGCATGCAATCTAATATACAAAAATGCCTATACATCATGTTACATATGCCATGCCAAATGCAAGAAATGCACAAAGCAAGCTTTACATATGTTACAAAGGAGGTCCCACACACAAAGCTCACTAACGACCGGCTCCTCGTGGGGAGGCAAAAAGGGCTCGACACCACCGGCAAAAGAGCAAAGGAGCACAAAACTCACAAGCTCCCCCTAAACTCATGCATTAAGGCCAAAGAGCATACAAAGCTCACCTTACACACATGAGATAGGGCAAAGCAAAAGCAACCAAGTGGCTTGACCAAGGCCACACACTTGAAGGTCACAAAAACACTTACCTTCATTATTTCTTCACAATTCACTCATCCTTGTCCACCATCCCCGAAAGTGATGCACCTACATGTCACCACCGGGATATGAAGCCGAAGAACCACCCCCGATATCAACCAAATGTTGTCCAGGCCATCCACCTGCAACTCAAAAACAAGAGCAAGAGCGAGCAAACGACTCAACACTGGGGTTAGTTCCAAAAGTGTAAAACCAATGCCTAGCCATTTCCTCGAAAGTGGGGTTAGCATAAACCAAACCATCTTTCCTACCAAAGCTACCTCCATGAACACCACTACGGTAACCACCACGAGGGAACCAACCCTTTCTACATGAAGGAGGACCAAAACCACGAAAGAAAGCTCGTGGACTGTCCCTCCTCTCCATCTCAAAGCTATGGATCCACCCATCCCCGTATTGAGCACGAGGAGGAGAATGCCTAGCAAACTGACCTCCAACAAACTTTCCAGACCAACCACCAGAACCACGACCTCCTGAACCAAATTTAGCATCTGTACGAGCACGAAACCCAAATTGCTGCCTGTCTAGGCCTGCACCGGTCTGACCGGTGCCCCTCACCAGTACGACCGGTGTAACACAAGGCGACGGCACCTCCAACAGCCTTCCGCTCTCCCCAAGCCCGAACTGTCCTCACACTCGCCTTGGCCCTGGGCAACTGCACACATGGCTCAAGTACACCATCAGAAGGGTGTTACTTGTCCTTTTTAGCCCACTCCTTCGCCATTCTCTCCTCACGTTTCCTCTTGAAGCAAAACGCTCTCTTGTGACCATCCTTTCCACAAAACTCACAATGGAAACGGATTGATCTGGGCTTAGGCTTGGGATGAGGCTCTTCACAAGGCTTCTCACTTGGTTTCTCACTAGGCTTTTCACTTCCCTTCTCACTCGGTTTTTCTCTTGGTTGGTTTGGCTTGGATGCAAACTTGTCTTTGGGTGTGAGTTGTGGTGGAACTGAAACATTCCCAAATTTCCCTTCTGTCTCACCACTGCCCTCACCAATCTTATCCAATCCCAAAGTCCAACCATCAAAGCGCTTACAGCTAGCAATCATCATACCAAGCTGAGGTTGTTGACTCGACAACCAACTCAGCGCTTCATGCAACTTATCATTCTCATCTTGCATGCGACCAACAATTTTGCAAGATCCAAATTCTTCATAGCATGCAACTCACATGTAGAACAAGAAGTAGGAATAGGAACTTTCAAATCAGCCTCAAGCGAAACAATGCGTGAACGAAGCTCAACAATTTTCTCATGCAAGCTAGGGCAAGAAGTGCAAGCGCCAAGCAAAGTGGGTCTAGTTTGTAGCTCAGCCAACTCAACCCTAAGCACATCTAGTTCCTCACACTTGGAGGCATACTTCTCCCTAAGATCAGTCAAGTCAGCCAGGAAAGCAGAGCAATCAGCACATCATTCTCATCAGAAACAACAGGGCTAGCCTTAAGAGAATTTATTTCAAGCTTGCTATCAAGACCCGTGTTTCTAGCTCAGCCACTCTAGTCCTAGCATCCTTGAGCAAAGATCTAAGCTCCTTCCTAAGCTTCTTAGCCTCTCTAAGCATGTGATCGCTATTATCAAGCAAGTCAACCAAATCCTCATTCTCCTTGCACAAAGAAGAGAGCTCATCACATACCTCATCCTCGGAATCCAAGTCCGAGGCGTCCTTCTGGCTTCTCTTGCTTGCTCGAGCTGCGAGCCATGCCACGAAGTCGTCCTTGAGGCTTAGGCCCATCACACGAGGGCCGTTGAGATACTTCTTGAGGTTCTTCTTCTTCTTTTTCTTCTTCTTCTTCTTCTTCTTCTTCTTCTTCTTCTTCTTCTTCTTCTTCTTCTTCTTCTTCTTCTTCTTGTCATCCTCTTCGTCTTCATCACTCGAGCTTGAAGACGTGTCCTCGGAATCAGACTCAATGTCGCTCGATCTCTTCATCTTCTCTCGAGACCGAGCCTTCTTCCCATGTTCATGATCCCTCTTATTGGACTTCTTCCTCTTGTCCATGAATTTGTGCTTGTCGTGGTTGTTCACCTTCGGACACTCGGTGAAATAGTGTCCAGTCTTGCCGCACTTGAAGCATGTCCTTGTGTTCCTCCTCATGTTCACCCAGTTCTCGTGCAGCCTCTCGAACCGCCTCGTCAGGAGCGCCAGCTCGTCCTCTCCAAGCACGTCCAACTCCTCATCTGGCATAGACATCAAGGAGGACAAAGAGAACATCCTGGTGGATGGGTTAGTGTTAGCCTTTCCTTTCGAACCACCAACGAGGGCAAGACTATCAGAATCAGTCGGGCCCTCGATCTTGGCTGTCATGCCCCTATCCACCTCAGCCGACTTGAGCTTCGAGAACAACTCATTCACCGTCAGAGTGTCATACTTCTCTGACTCCACAATGGCCTCAAACTTTCCTCCTTAAATCGTACGATCCAAAGAGTGTAAGAGCTTGACCACTCTGTCATGATCATCGTACAGGAGCACGTCGACATTGGCCCTCATGTTGTTCACAACCACCGTGAACCTCTGAAACAAGGCATCGATGGACTCACCAGGGAGATGAGTGAAGTTCTCGTACTCTCTCCGGTAGGTCGCATACATCTGTGCCTGAACTTGGGCATTCCTAACATGAGCCTCCTTCCGCACTGACCAAATTCTACGAGCCAAGTGCTCGGTGTGCACCCGATCGAACTCAGGCTGACACAAAGCACGAAACAAGTAGTCGACTGCCTTATTGTTGGCGTCGAATCTGTCCCCTCGATCTGGAGCGAGGAAGTCCATCGGTGGACATAGCCTATGTCCACCGTGACATCCCAAAGGATCTAACCCTTTCGCGAAGGAACGCACCCATCTGCTTACTTCAAATCTGGTAGTTCTTGCCATCGAAGTGTGGAGGACCCGAAACCCATTCCTGGTACGCCATCCTTGGATCTTAGACGGTTAGAGTCAATAAAGACCCGAACCAGCTTTGATACCACTTGAAGGACAGATACGGTGAACCAAAGAGGGGGGGAGTGAATGGGAGCCGATAAAAATTCTTCTCGAAGGAGATAGAAACTCCAACAAGATGAACACGGCTTCCAACACACGTCTCCGACTCACTACCCAAGTTGGCTGAGCCACGTAGCCACTGGAGTGCCAGCTGGACCTAGGAACCAACACACACACCCTTCCGACCCGAGAACGCAGCGGAACACCAAACCTCGAGTCCACTGACCAACACGAGTCAGACTGGTGAGCACCACTGGTCAGACCGGTCCTTGTTGGTGAAACTAGGCAACTTTCACTAAGTGGCTCCGCACCTGTCAGACTGGTGAGACGCACTCGGTTGGACCGGTCCACGGCTGAAAGCCCCCAAGGCACCAAACGGGAAAACCAACCTCCAAGGCGACCGAAACATGAAACAGTCGCAACACGGGACAACGAGCGAACACACCCGGACGTTCACCCGAGCAAAAACCCACCGAGGGTTGCACCGGTCGGGCCCGGTCAAGAGCACTCGGTCGGACCGGTGTAGCCTGGGCAGCTCGTGATGAATAGCACCCGTGTGTCAACTCCCCCAAATCCAAACCTCGATCTCCCGAATCGCTCCACGAACTTGAACAAGACTTTGGGGATATTAGGAACACCTCATGAGGAGTCCATAGCCAAGTTTAATCCCACCAAAACTCGTCCAAAAAGGAGGAATCGAAGAAATCCCGCCAAAAACACCTCAAACCCTTGAACCTGGAAAACCCCAAAATCGAGCCCCTTTACTTACGGATTTGGGAGGGGAATCACAGCCCAAAGAACCACGAAGGGTTCCCACAAATATCCCCCATCAAATCTGAAGGACCGAAACGGCGAACCAGAGAGGGGGGGGGAGTGAATGGGAGCCGATAAAAATTCTTCTCGAAGGAGATGGAAACTCCAACAAGATGAACACAGCTTCCAACACACGTCTCCGACTCACTACCAAGGTTGGTCAAGCCCACGTAGCCATTGGAGTGCCACTGGACCTAGGAACCAACACACAACCTTCCGACCCGAGAAACGCGGCGAAAAAAACCAAACCTCGAGTCTACGGACCCACCGGTCGGGCCGGCTGAGCACCACCGGTCGGAGGCGGGTCCTGGCTCGGGTGAGCCGAGCAACTTCCACTAAGTGGCTCTACACCGGGAAAGGCGGTGAGACGCCGGTCGGACCGATGGCGACGAAAGCCCCCAAGGCACCAAATAGGCCAACCGACCACCAAACGGACCAAAACTCGAAACAGCAGCAACACGGGACAACAACGAACTCACCAAGACGTTCACCCGAGCAAAAACCCACAAGGGCTCGCACCGGTCGGACCGGTCAAGAGCACGGTCGAGGCCGGTGTAGCACAGGGCGGCTCGAGATGAACGACACCCGTGGGTCAACTCCCCCAAATCCAAATCTCGATCTCCCGAATCACTCCACGGACTTGAACAAGACTTTGGGGATATCAGGAACACCTCATGAGGAGTCCATAGCCAAGTTTAATCCCACCAAATCTCGTCCAAAAAGGAGGAATCAAAGAAATCCCGCCGAAAGCACTTCCAACCCAAGAACTCAAGAAACCCCAAAATCGAGCACCTTTTCTCACGGATTTGGGAGGGGAATCACGACCAAAGAACCACGAAGGGTTCCCACAAATTTCCCCCATCAAATCCCCAAGAGAAAAGTCCCGAAAACAACCCAAAGAAATCACCGAGAGAGGGCTCCGAAAATCACCACCAAGAACAACCGGGGAAAACACATCCAAACCTTGAGGAACCACGCCGAATCATCTATACATGAAACAAAGGTTCATACAAGGTCTAGCAAGCTGCCCGATCATCCATCACTCTCTACAAGATCTCACCGTGAAGCTCTCTTGCTAGTCCTAAAGAAAACCTAAGGAAAATAGGTGAAAAATAGGAAAACTAATGAGCTAGGGTTCCAAGAGTTGGCTGCCATCCTCTCACCTCTTGGGTTATATGGAGGCAACCGAATGTCCAAAATGCCCTTCTCTACTAACTAGGGACACAAGCCCCTCAAGGGCGGATTTGGAATTCTTGATGTCTTCTCCATCGGACGGATGCCCGGCAACCGCACCCTGCGTAGCCTCGACGCAAGCCATGCGATCCCGACGCGTGTCCTCCGCTTCGAAGTCTCCGGACTGCGTCGTCGCACAACGGTCAGACCGGTGCTCCCCACCGGTCAGACCGGTCCCCACCGGTCAGACCGGTCGGACCCACCCGGTCGGGCCGGTGCCGCGCGCTTCCGCGGCTCCGGTCTTCGGTTCTTCGGTCTTGGCTTTGTGGATCAACCAAGGAACCCGGTGGTTTACGGTGAACCACCGGAAACCCCGCGAACTTGGAGTAGCCTCCGCCAATCTCCACTCATGACTTGTCTCCCACGTAGTCCCGGCTCGACCTTGGTTTTGAGGCTCAACCAAGAAACCGTCCACGACTTCATCTTCTTGTTCATGCCACCATGCGGCCCGCACTTGACCCCCGCCGGCCACCGGGTCCCTCGAACGAAGCCTACTTGTCTTCTCCACACTTGGAGGCCTCACCGGCGACGACCTTTCGCGCTTGTTCTTCACCTGCACCAACACAAGTCAAAGCCGCAACCTGCACCTGCAATACTCAGCCAAGAATCAGACCACACAACGTTGTCAATCACTCATCACACAAGGAAGTGACCATCCACCGGTCCTCGAACCACACATGGTGCTCAATCTCCCCCTTGATGAGTGCATTGACAACACCCACACGAAAGTAACAAGAGAGAAAAGAAAAAGAAAAGAAACGAACAAAAAGAAACTTCAACAAGCGATCGAAAGCCAAACAAAGGCAAAGAGCAAGATCACTTGAAGAAGACAAGTCTCGGACCCCTTAGGCAAGGGCAACGGCTCGACACATCCGAGACAAAGCAGAGCTCAAGCAAAGAGCGCAAACCACCAAAGCAAAGCTCGAACAACCACAAAGAGCTCCCCCTGCACACATGCAAGCTCCCCCTGAACCAATGCACCTCCCCCTGGACGGATGCATGCAAGACACCACTTGAAAACAGGACGGGTTGCGGCACTTTCGGCTCACACCGGTCGGACCGGTCATCACCACCAGTCGGGCCGGTGCCCAACATGTGAACGGGACCCGGCACTCACACCGGTCGGACGGTGACCACGACCGGTCGGACCGGTGCACAACGAGCCCGAGAAATGGCTCGAAACCACCTGAAAACCTTCTAAACACGTCCAGCAAGCCATTTCAAGCTCAAACTTCTCCCCCTTGTTGGCAATGCATGAATCAAGCCAAAAAAGCAAAAATTTCAACCTAGAGCTTCTCAAATAGATAAAATTCAACAAAGAATGCTACACATGTCCAAATGAGCAAGTTAGATACTCTACGGCTTCGTATGGATCTCAACTACATGATCACCAAGTTTCACAACCATTGGACGAAGCTAAGATGGATTTTGGCAATTTTGCGAAAAACTTGCCTCTCATGAGCAAAGTCCTAAACATGATCAAAGCATATCAAAATGGCAAAGCCACACAAACTTCATGCTAGGACAGCCATTCTAACCATAAGACCATCACAAACACCCACAAGCACCTCATGTCATGTCAAAGCCACCGAGCCATGTGCCTACTTCTATGTATGAGACTTCTCATTGGTAGGCATCATGCAACAGTTTAGCACCCAAAGCAAGTTAAATTCAGCACATATGACATGGGAGCATATTTTCCAAGCATTTTCATTTCATTGTCAGATTTGTAAATGGTACATGAAATGTCTTTGCGACAAAAAGGAACTTATGCTCCTCCACAAGATAAATCAAGAGGGCTAAACATTCATGATGGCAAATGAGCCTTTGGCCCCATATGATCAATAAACTAGCTATCCAACCACAAATTAAGCATAGCAAGGCCACACAAACATGTCAAGAGCATGTAAAGGCATTTACACATGAGAGAGCATACATGTGACATTTTTCAAAAGCATAGCTATCAACCATGGATTATTCATCAAGATCATCAAGAGCTAAGCCAAACTAACCGTAGCATACCAAACAAGCTCACAAAGACATATATCTCATTCCATGGTGAACAATGTATATGAGAGAAGCTTTTCCTAACCAATGCATATGATACAAAATGCATGCAATCTAAGATACAAGGATGCCTATACATCATGTTACATATGCCATGCCAAATGCAAGAAATGCACAAAGAAAAGCTATAAATATGCTACCACCGGCTCCTCGAGGGGAGGCAAAATGGGCTCGACACCACCGGCAAAAGAGAGCTCCCACACACCCAACTCAAGAAATCAAACACACACCAAGTTCCCCCCGCAAACGAGTGAAAGTTGCTTGATCTAGGGGTTTGGTGAAAATATCGGCTAGTTGGTCATGTATGGGTACATGGATCAAAGCTATCTTTCCTTTCTCTACGTTGTCTCTCAGAAAGTGGTACCTCACTTCTATGTGCTTGGTTTTGGAATGAAGCACTGGGTTCTTTGCAACGCTTATGGCACTGGTGCTATCACATTGAAGTGGGACATGGGTATACTCCTCACCAAAGTCACTCATGGTGTAGGTGATCCAAAGGAGGCCGAGAGCAACAACTAGCGACGGCCACATACTCGGCCTCGGTCGTGGATTGAGCAACACTCAGCTTGTTTGCGGGAAGACCAAGACACCAAAGAAGAACCCAAAAAGCGGCAAGTCCCGAAGTGGACTTCCTATCCAACCGATACCCGGCAAAATCCGCGTCTGAAAAGCCATGAAGCGCCAAATAAGAGGACGCGGAGTACCAAAGGCCGAAGTCGGGAGTGTGACGCAAGTACCTGAAAATTCTCTTCACCGCTTGCTGATGCGAAGTCCTCGGAGACGCTTGAAAACGAGTGCACAGACACACCGAGAGCGCATGTCCGGCCTCGTCGCCGTCAAGTAGAGGAGTGACCCGATCATGCTCCGGTACTCCTTCTGGTCCACATGTTCACCTTCCTCGTCCGCATCAAGAGTTGTAGTCGTACTCATCGGCGTCGTCATAGCCTTGGAGTCCTCCATCTTGAACTTCCTCACAATGTCCTTGGTGTACTTAGCCTGGTGCACAAAAGTTCCTTCCTTTGATTGCTTGATTTGTAGCCCGAGGAAGAACTGCAACTCACTCATCATGCTCATCTCGAACTCCCTGCTCATATCATCTGCAAACCTTGCAACAAGAGAGTTAGACGAGCCACCAAAGACAATATCATCCACGCACACACCGCACAATCGGGGATATCTCCGCCCTTGCCTCGGCAAAAACAAGGTCCGATCGACCTTCCCCATCTCAAAGCCTCTCTCAAACAAGAGCCCCCTCAACCTGCCATACCAAGCTCTAGGCGCCTGCTTCAACCCATACAACGCCTTCCTCAACTTGTACACCCGGTGGGGGTACTTCTCACTCTCAAACCCCGGAGGCTGCCTCACATACACTTCTTCCTCCAACACACCATTCAGGAAGGCACTCTTCACATCCATTTGGTGCAACTTGAACCCTTTAGCCACGGAAAAGGCTAGAAGGATCCTAATCGCCTCCAAACGGGCTACGGGAGCAAAGGTCTCCTCGTAGTCGATCCCCTCCTTCGATCGAACCCTTGAGCAACAAGTCTCGACTTGTTTCTCACAACCTCACCCTTCTCTCCCTCTTTGTTTTTCCACACCCACTTGGTACCAATCGGCTTACACCCCGGGGGAGGGTCAACCAACTCCCACACCTGATTCCTCTCAAAGTTCTCCAACTCCTCATGCATCGAGTTAACCCAATTGTGATCAGATAGTGCGTGTCCAATGTCTTTGGGCTCGAAAGAAGCAACAAATGCAGCATGAGCGAAATGAGAGTTGTTCCGAACCCTCGACCGTGTAGTGCGTTCATTCATGTCGCCGATGATCCTCGAAGCTGGGTGATCCACCTGTACTCGTCGGGGAGGTTCTCGCCTCGATGCTACCTCCCCCTCAACATCAGCTTCTCCTCGTTCTTGATTTGTCGTCATAGGTGTAGCAGAGGGTCCATCCATCATCGTAGTCGAAGTAGTGGGTACATGTTCAGCCGGGGGCACCGCACCGCCATCCTCATCATCACCAAGTTCATGCTCCTCCTCCTGAAAGATCTCCTCGCCAAGCTCATCATCACCAGCACACTCAAAGACAAGCTGACTCCGTGGCTCTGTCTCGTCGAAGGTTACTTCGCAAGTCTCCACGATTTGGTTAGTTTCAGAATGAAACACTTGCAACCAAAGAAATGGAAGTGACTCACCTTGGGTGTGCAACCATGCATCAACTCATAGCATGTCTTCTTCTTGTGCACTCTGAGGTATATCCTATTCGACAAATAGCACGCTGTGTTCACCGCCTCAGCCCAATACCTCCTCGGAGTCCTATGCTCATCAAGCATCGTTCGAGCCATCTCGCACAAGGTCCTGTTCTTCCTGTCCACAACACCATTCTGGGGAGGCGTATACGGACTCGAAAACTGGTGCTCAAGACCCAAGTCATGGCAAAAGGTTTCAAAACGAGAGTTTCTGAATTCCGAGCCATTATCACTACGGATAGCTCGTATGGCATCTCCGTGCCTCTCGTTTCTCAACCTCAAGACTAGATCTCGAACAAAACCAAACGTCTCCCCTTATCCTCGAGAAAGAACACCCACGCATACCGAGAGTAGTCATCCACCACAACAAGGACATACCACTTCCCACCCGCAGATCGCACACGAGCTGGGCAAACAAGGTCCATATGGATTAGCTCGCATGGACGCTTAGTCATCACATCGGTGAGAGGCGGGCGAGAAGAGGCCACCATCTTGGCATGCCTACACGGAGCACAAACCAACTCTTTCTCAAGCCTCAACCGTGGCAATCCTCTGACCAAATTGAGTTTATTCAAGCGAGACAAAAGGTCAAAGATCAAGTGACCCAACTTCCTATGCCACTTCCACAACTCACTCGAAGAACCAGCCAAGAAACAACGCTCCACACCCGAAGACTTAGAAAAATCAGCACGAAACACCTGACCCTCAGGAACGACCATACAGACAAGGTCCCCTCGAGAGTCCACAATCCAAGAACCACCTTGCCGAAACAACACCTCAAAGCCCTCATCCAACAACTGGGACACAGAAAGCAAATTGTACCCCAACGATTGAACAAGAGCAACACGCCTCAGAGTGATCTTGTCACTCACTTTGATCTCACCTTCTGAAAGCACACGCCCACGCCCATTGTCCCCAAATGTGATGTACCTCTTCGTCACCACCGGGACGAGACTTGAGAACCACCCCCTGTCTCCGGTCATATGCCTCGACCAACCGGAGTCAATCAACCAAATGTTCTTCAAGTCTCCCACCTGAAATTCACAAATAAGCACGTGAGCGAACAAACAACTCAGCGCTGGGGTTAGTACCAAAGGAGGAAAACCAGTGCCGAGCCATTTGCTCGAAAGTGGGGTTATCACCAACCAAAGCATCTCTCCTACCAAAACTACCTCCACGAACACCACCACGGTAACCACCCTGTGGGAACCACCCCTCTCTGCCTGGAGGAGGACCAAATCCACGCAAGAAGGCCCGTGGAACGTCTCTCCTCTCCAACTCAAAGCTACGACCCCTCCGATCCCCGTATTGAGCACGAGGAGGAGAACGCCTAGCAAACTGACCACCTGCACCCTTTCCAGCCCAGCCACCAGAACCACGACCACAAGAAACAACCCTCGCACCTGTACGAGCTCGAACCCCAAACAACTGTCTGTCCAGGCCTGCACCGGTCTGACCGGTGCCCCACACCGGTCTGACCGGTGTGACCTAGGTAGCAGCACCTCCAGCAGCCTTCTTCTCTCCCCAACCCGAACTGTCCTCACACTCGCCTTGGCCCTGGGCATCTGCATACGAGGCTCAAGTACACCATCGGAAGGGTGATACTTGTCCTTGTTAGCCCACTCCTTTGCCATTCTTTCCTCTCGCTTCCTCTTGAAGCAAAACTCCTCCTTATGGCCATCTCTCCCACAATAGCCACAATGGAATCTCACAAGCTTAGGATTTGGCTTGGGATGTGGCTGCTCACTCGGGTTCTCTCCACTCAACTCCTCCACCGGTTTCTCACCGCTAGCCTTCTCACACTCCTTCCCAAAGAACAGTTTCCCGGAAGTGCTCACAAACTTGATAGGCTTTTGGAGATCATTTGTGGGTTTAGGAAATGTGGGTGGAGCTGGAGTTGTGTCTAGTCGGTTCCTAAGATGGTTGGGTTTTGGAGGGAAATCATTTTTGTGGTGGGTTTTCGGTGGCTCCGGGATATTCTCTCCACTTCCCTCACCAACCTTGTTTGCCCCAAGTCCCTCACCATCTTGCCTCTTAAAGGCCTCGATCATCATCCTCAACTGAGGCTCATGACTAGACAACCAACCCATCAACTTCCTCAGCTCATCATTCTCATCCTGCAAACGATCAACATAGTGTGCAAGTTCCAAATTTTTCAATGCATGCATTTCACAGGTAGAGCATGATGTAGGAATGGGTTCCTTCAGCTTAGCCTCAAGAGAACTAGTGTATGCATGCATCTCATCAATCTTAGCATGCAAAACAGGGCAAGAAGTGCAAGCACCTAGCAAAGCAGATCTAGATTTCAGCTCAGCCACTTCAACCCTAAGCACATCTAGTTCCTCACACTTGGAGGCATACTTCTCCTTAAACAAAGAAAGATCAGCAAGGAATATGGAGCAATCAGCACAATCATTCTCATCTGAGACAACAGGGCTAGCCTTAAGGGAATCAATCTCAAGCTTGCTATCAAGCACCTGTGTCTCTAGCTCGGCCACTCTAGTCCTAGCATCCTCAAGTGAAGCCCTAAGCTCTTTCCTCATTTTCTTAGCCTCTCTAAGCATGTCATCACGGTTATCAAGCAAAGAGCCAAGCCTCTCATTCTCCTGGCGCAAGAAGGGAAGTTCATCACGCACCTCGTCGTCGGACTCAGAGTCCGAGTCGCTCTTCTTGCTGCCGGAGCTCAGCGCCATGGTGCAGAAGCCGTCTCTCGCGAAACAGCTTAGCCCGCTCAGGTTCTTGGACGACTTCTTGTTCTTGCGGCGATCTCCCTCGTCTTCACTGCTGCTCGAGCTCGAGGTGGAGTACGCGGAACTGGAGTCGACGTCGCTCGCTCCAACCATCGCTCGAGCCTTGCCTCGGCTCTCCTTCTTTCTCGATCGTCGCTCGTCCTTGTACTTGTTCTTGTGCTTGCTCTTGTGGTCGCGCCTCGAACGGTACTTGCCATCGTTCATCCTCGGCTTGTGCTTGTAGGCCGTCCTTGTTCTCGGCCTTCTCGGGCGCTCGGCGACGAAGTGTCCCGGCTTGCCGCACTGGAAGCAAGTCCTCGTGTTCCTCCTCATGTTCACGTGGTTCTCGTGCGGCCTCTCGAACCGCCTCGTCAACATCGCCGGCTCGTCCTCTCCAAGGTCATCAAACTCCTCATCCGGCATAGACATCAAAGAGGAAAACGAGAACATCTCGGTGGATGGGTTAGAGTTAGTCTTTCCTTTGGAACCACCAACGAGGGCAAGACTATGGGAATCAGTCGGTCCCTCGAGCTTGGCAGTCATGCCCCTATCCACCTCAGCCGACTTGAGCTTCGAGAACAGCTCGTTCACCGTCAGAGTATCATACCTCTCCGACTCGACTATGCCCTCGAACTTTCCGCCCCATATCGTACGATCTAAAGAGTGTAAGAGCTTGACCGCTCTATCATGGTCATCGTACGGGAGCACGTCCATATTGGCCCTCATGTTGTTCACCACCACCGTGAACCTCTGAAACAAGGCATCGATGGACTCACCAGGGAGATGAGTGAAGTTCTCGTACTCTCTCCGTAGGTCGCATACATCCGTGCTCGAACACGGGCGTTCCCAACATGAGCCTCCTTCAACACCACCCAAATCCTACAAGCCAAGTGCTCGGTGTGCACCCGATCGAACTCGAGTCGACACAAAGCACGAAACAAGTAGTCGACCGCCTTATTGTTGGCGTCGAATCTGTCCCTCGACCCTGGAGCAAGGAAATCCATCGGCTGGACATAGCCTGTGTCCACCGTGACATCCCAAAGACGCTGACCCTTTCCGCAAAGGAACGCACCCATCTGCTTGCTCCACATCTGGTAGTTCTTGCCATCGATGTGTGGAGGACCCGAACCCCGTTCCTGGTCGCCATCCTTGGATCTTAGACTAGTTAGAGTCAACAAAGACCCGAACCGGCTCTGATACCACTTGAAGGACCGAAACGGCGAACCAGAGAGGGGGGGGGGTGAATGGGAGCCGATAAAAATTCTTCTCGAAGGAGATGGAAACTCCAACAAGATGAACACGGCTTCCAACACACGTCTCCGACTCACTACCAAGGTTGGTCAAGCCCACGTAGCCACTGGAGTGCCACTGGACCTAGGAACCAACACACAACCTTCCGACCCGAGAAACGCGGCGAAAAAACCAAACCTCGAGTCTACGGACCCACACGGTCGGGCGGTGAGCACCACCGGTCGGCCCCGGTCCCTGGCCGGTGAGCCCGAGCAACTTCCACTAAGTGGCTCTACACCGGTCGGACCGGTGAGACGCACCGGTCGGACCGATGGCGGCCGAGAAAGCCCCCAAGGCACCAAACAGAGCCAACCGAGCCAACAAACGGACCCAAACTCGAAACAGCGGCAACACGGGACAACAACGAACTCACCAAGACGTTCACCCGGCAAAAACCCACAAGGGCTCGCACCGGTCGGACCGGTCAAGAGCACCGCCGACCGGTGTAGCTGGGCGGCTCGGGATGAACGGCCCCGCGGGTCAACTCCCCCAAATCCAAATCTCGATCTCCCGAATCACTCCACGGACTTGAACAAGACTTTGGGGATATCAGGAACACCTCATGAGGAGTCCATAGCCAAGTTTAATCCCACCAAATCTCGTCCAAAAAGGAGGAATCAAAGAAATCCCGCCGAAAGCACTTCCAACCCAAGAACTCAAGAAACCCCAAAATCGAGCACCTTTTCTCACGGATTTGGGAGTGGAATCACAGCCCAAAGAACCACGAAGGGTTCCCACAAATTTCCCCCATCAAATCCCCAAGAGAAAAGTCCCGAAAACAACCCAAAGAAATCACCGAGAGAGGGCTCCGAAAATCACCACCAAGAACAACCGGGGAAAACACATCCAAACCTTGAGGAACCACGCCGAATCATCTATACATGAAACAAAGGTTCGTACAAGGTCTAGCAAGGCGCCCGATCATCCATCCCTCTCTACAAGATCTCACCGTGAAGCTCTCTTGCTAGTCCTAAAGAAAACCTAAGGAAAATAGGTGGAAAATAGGAAAACTAATGAGCTAGGGTTCCAAGAGTTGGCTGCCATCCTCTCACCCCTTGGGTTATATGGAGGCAACCGAATGTCCAAAATGCCCTTCTCTACTAACTAGGGATACAAGCCCCTCAAGGGCGGATTTGGAATTCTTGATGTCTTCTCTATTGGACGGATGCCCGGCAACCACACCCTGCATAGCCTCGACGCAAGCCATGCGATCCCGACGCGTGTCCTCTGCTTCGAAGTCTCTGGACTGCGTCGTCGCACACCGGTCAGACCGGTGCTCCCCACCGGTCAGACCGGTTCCCACCGGTCAGACCGGTCTGGCGTTGCTGCAGCTCCGTCTTCGGTTCTTCGGTCTTGGCTTTGTGGATCAACCAAGGAACCCAATGGTTTTCTGGTGAACCACCGGAAACCCCGCGAACTTGGTGTAGCCTCCGCCAATCTCCACTCATGACTTGGCTCCCACGTAGTCCCGGCTCGACCTTGGTTTTGAGGCTCAACCAAGAAACCGTCCACGAATTCATCTTGCTGTTCATGCCACCATGCGGCCCCGCACTTGACCCCGCTAGCCACCGGGTCCCTCGAACGAAGCCTACTTGTCTTCTCCACACTTGGAGGCCTCACCGGCGACGACCTTTCGCGCTTGTTCTTCACCTGCACCAACACAAGTCAAAGCCGCAACCTGCACCTGCAATACTTAGCCAAGAATCAGTCCACACAACGTTGTCAATCACTCATCACACAAGGAAGCGACCATCCACCGGTCCTCGAACCACACATGGTCCTCAAAATCCCCAAAAGAAAGGTCCCGAAAACAACCCAAAGAAATCACTAAGAGAAGGCTCCGAAAATCACCACCTAGAACAATCGGGAACAACACATCCAAACCTTGACGAACCACGCCGAATCATCTATACATGCTACAAAGGTTCTTACAAGGTCTCACCAAGAAGCTCTCAAGCTAGTCCTACGGAAATCCTAAGAAAATAGGAAGGGAAAATAGGAAAGCAAATGAACTAGGGTTCCAAGAGTTGGCTGCCATCCTCTCACCTCTTGGGTTATATGGAGGCAACCAAAAGTTTAAAATACCCTTCTCTAACAACTACGGATACAAGCCCCTCAAGGGCGGTTTTTGAAGACTTGAAGCTTTCTCCATCGGACGGATGCCCGGCGACCGCAACCTGCTTAGCCTCGACGCAAGCCTTGCGATCCCGACGCGTGTCCTCTGCTTCGAAGATTCCGGACTACGTCGTCGCACAACGGTCAGACTGGTGCTCCTCACCGGTCAGACCAGTACCCACCGGTCAGATCGGTCAGACCCACCGGTCAGACCGGTCTGGTACTGCTGCAGCACCGTGTTCGGTTCTTCGGTCTTGGCTTTGTGGATCAACGAAGGAACCCAGTGGTTTTCTGGTGAACCACCGGAAACCCCGCGAACTCGGTGTAGCCTCCGCCAATCTCCACTCATGACTCGGCTCCCACGTAGTCCCGGCTCGACCTTGGTTTTGAGGCTCAACCAAGAAACCGTCCACGACTTCATCTTGCTGTTCATGCCACCATGCGGCCCACACTTGACCCCGCTGGCCACCAAGTCCCTCGAACGAAGCCTACTTGTCTTCTCCACACCTGGAGGCCTCACCGGCGACGACCTTTCGCGCTTGTTCTTCACCTGCACCAACACCAGTCAAGCCGCAACCTGCACCTGCAATACTTAGCCTAGAATTAGTCCACACGACGTTGTCAATCACTCATCACACAAGGAAGTGACCATCGACAGGTCCTCGAACTATACATGGTCCTGAGGCGGTCGAAGTGATCAGGACCGTCAGATCCTGATCTGGCAGCTGCGGATGCATGCGGGCGCCCGGCCGGCAGCAAGAGGCGGCAAGTGGCAGCAGATGGCGGCGACCGGCGGCGGTGTCGCCGGTGCGGCACGAGATCGAGCTAGGGGCTCGGTTTCGTGCACAGGTCGCACCGGGATGTAGCGCGAGAGGCGACGAACACATCTAGGGTGGCGCGGCCGGCTAGGACACGGCGAGGACGGTGCGTGGCACGACGAGGAGGAGCGGCGCGATGGCACAACTCCGGCGAGCCCTTTTCGGCGACTCGATGCACGGAGATGACAACAAGCGGCACCGGGAGCTCCTCACCTCCTTGCGCAGCTCTGGGACGGCTTCTCGACGGCGGAGAGGTGGCGATGACGAGGGACAGCGGCGGCGGTGCTAGCTAGGGTTCCGGCGAGCTCGGCCTAAGCGAAAGCGGTGTCTAGGGTTTCGACTGGCGCAACCTGGAGGTGGAAGCAGCCTTAAATAGGCTGAGGGATCAACATTGGTGTGCGGGCCAAGCTGGGGAGGCGTGCACGCGGTGACGTGGTCGGACTCAGGTTCGAGTCCAGCTCGGACGCGGTGTGGTGCCGGGGATGAGAGGCAGGCCCCGCCTGTCAGCCGCTACGAGCGCGGATGCTGAAGGACCGACTAGGCGACCAGAGAGGGGGGGGGGGTGAATGGGAGCCGATAAAAATTCTTCTCGAAGGGGATCGAAACTCCAACAATATGAACTAGCTCGGTCGGACACCCAAAATCACACACTCCGCACATCTACCTTCTGTTTGTCAAAACCACATAGCTACTGGAGTGCTACTAGTCCTAGGAACAAACACTACCAGCAGCCTCGACTCATACACTAACACGGCAGTGAAAACAACTCGGGAACTGGCTGACAGAAGGGGGGTGATCTGATCGGGTATGGGGGGCGGTTAGACCGCCTCCAAGAAAACCTTTGTAAAGCCTCTTCCGAGCGCCAAAACACCTCACGGTTTCACCAGTAGAAATCTCTTATCAAGGCCAAGATGGCTATCAAGAAATCTTGGCGAAAACCAAAACTTCACCTAAGGACGAAGGGGTGGTTAGACCGGCTACCAGGGGCAGTCTAACCTCCTGTACCTAGCAAGAAACTCCGAGCAAGAACTCCTAGCAAACAACACGAAAATAACTCAAAATGCACCTGAACGCTCCTCTGATCAAAGCGAACAAACTCACAGAGGAAAATCCAAGAAAAACGAATCCTTCACCTTGAAAGCCCAGGGCGGTTAGACCCGCCCCCGAGGCGGTTAGACCGCCCCTTCCAGAAAACCTACCCGCGGGTCAACCCTCAACTTCCCATCGCCCGATCTCCCGAATCACTCCACGGATTGTAGTGAAACTTCAGGAATAGCTGGGTTATCTCCTGGCCAACCTCTACTTCAAAGGAATCGACCCGAATAGCACAATCTAGAGGAATCGAAGAAATCGGCTCTCTAGGGCTAGAACTCGAGCAACTCGAAAAGCCACCAAATCGAGTCCGATTTAAAGGAGATTTTGGGGGCAATGTCACCAGCCAAAGAGGCACAAAGTCCTCATACGTGACACCCAACAAAAACCCCAAGAAATCGTCCTCAAAACTCCGCCAAAAAAATCACAACAAAGAGCTCCGAAAATCACCACAAAGGACGGGAAAAGCACCACACAACCTTGAGGAACCACACTGAATCATCTATACATACCATGAAGGTTAATACAAGGTCTAGCTTTCCACCCATACATCCATCCATCTCTCTAGATCTCACATGAAGCTCTTAAGCTATTCCTAGAAAACTAATGGAAAATAAGGACGAAAATGAGAAAACAAATGAGCTAGGGTTCCAAGAGTTGGCTGCCATCCATCCCCAAAAGTGTTTATATGGAGGCACCCAAAAGACTAAACTACCCTTACTTAATAACTAGGGATACAAGCCCCTCAAGGGTGAATTTGGAAGTTTTCAGATTTTCTCCATCGGACGGATGCCCAGCGACCGCAACCTGCTTAGCCTCGACGCAAGCCTTGCGATCCCGACGTGTGTCCTCCTCTTCAAAGCTTCTCGGCGCCTGCGACCCGGGTGGTCAGGCCGCCCCCCATGGGCGGTAAGACCGGCCCAGGCGGTCTGACCGCCCCTCATGGGCGGTTGAACCGACTTGGGTGGCCGCACCTCTTCGTCAAGTCTTGGGCCTCGGTATTGTGGCTCAACCGAGTGACCCAGTGGTTTTCTAGTGAACCACTGCAAACCCCGCAAACTCGGTGTAGCCTTCGCCAATTTCCACTCATGACTCGGCTCCCACGTAGTCCTGGCTCGACCTAGGTTTTGAGGCTCAACCAAGAAACGGTCCACGACTTCGTCCCATTGTTCTTGCCACCATGCGGCCCGCACTTGACTCCACTGGCCACCGGGTGCCTCGAACCAAGCCTACTTGTCTTCTCCACACATGGAGGCCTCACCGACGACGACCTTTCGCGCTTGTTCTTCACCTGCAACAACACCAGTCAAGTCGCAACCTACACCTGCAACACTTAGCCAAGAGTCAGTCCACACAACGTTGTCAATCACTCATCACACCGAGAAGCGACCATCCACAAGTCCTCGAACCACACATAGTCCTCAAACTCCCCCTTGATTAGTGCATTGACAAGACACATGTGATAGAACCACCCAAAATAATTCCGTATTATCGCCTAAGCCGATCCACGTGGCCATTAAGCAATAATAAAAAAGTATTTTGTCACTTCTGCCTCGTAAAACGCGGTAAATCACTTATAATACGACCGCTGATATGCGCAAAGCCCACACAAATGCGGGACCAGAGTACATCATTACATTACATAAAAGTTCACAAGTTCAACATTATTACAAACCAGGTTTTTCATACATAAAAGTAAACATGGTTCAGAATTTAGACAGCGGAAAGTAAACTACACGCATGATACATACAGGAGGCCATCCATGCATATCACTCCTCATCATCATACTCCCATTCAAGCTCCCAACCATCTCGGATAGAACCAGGCCAGATGGGATTATCTGAAAACAACAACAAAAGCAAGGCTGAGTATACTAATACTCAGCAAGACTTACCCAATAAAAAGAAAAAACAACTAGACATGCAAGACTTTTTGGCTACTGGGTTTGTTTTGCCAAAAGCGACTAAGAGTTGATCCTTATTTTCAGATTTTAGCTCCAATTCTATTATTTTCAAAATGCACCTGCACTAAACAAGCATGTTGTGTAAAGAATATTAAACAAGTAACAATATTAATCCAAAATGTTCCATAAATAAACATGGGGTAGCCAGTGATCAAGCCGACTCAAATAACGGCGAGTGACCGACGATCGATCGATTTATATCATTGCAAGGTGAACCCAAGATACACGGAAGGAAGTAGACCCCATGAAATCAAATAAAAGCGAATGCGGGGACTACCCCGATCAGGCGGTTCCCAACATCCCACACTTTGGGATCAGACGCTACAAACTCCAGTACATGGTTATCTGGAGGGTCTAACCCAACAAGTCCGGAACGTACCCAGTATACAACGGCTTGCGAGCCCGAACACGCAACCCAAGCGGGCAGTTAGAAAGATCCCGCCATGGTTCAGAAGGTACTAGGCTTACCGGTCCCATTCCCGACAAGCACTTGGTATGTTCAATAGCTTAAACCAGCACAATGCCACTCGGTCGAGACCGAACCCATTGCTCTTACCACATGAGCGAGTCATTTTAACCAACTTGTCGGGGACCGCCCCAGGGGCCCCCTTTAACAACGGGGGAACCCTCACTTAAATCTTAGTACCAAAACACGTTAAGCCTAACCGTGCAGGTAACTAACCATGCAGGGCATGGCCCAAGCCGCGGGACTCAGACGGCCCACCGAGACGACCCCCTTAGAAGACCCCTCGAGCGGGCTCCGCCTCGCTCGAGGGCGCACTCCCCCTCGGGTGGGCTCCGCCCCGTTCGAGGAACAAATCCTCCCTCGAGTGGTTCCGCACCCGCTCGAGGGCTCACTCCCCCTCGAGCGAGTCGCGCCTCGCTCGAGGGTCCGTCCCGCCCTCGGCCGGGGGCCCGCCACGCTCACGGGCGTCCCGCACGCGTGCGCCGGCCCCGTACGCGGGCATTTAAAGCCCCGACGCCGCGGGACGGCGCCATCATGCGCCGGGGCTCGCGCCCGGTGCCGCCGCACCAACTCCCCAGGGAGGAGCCCATCCCCGCCACTGTGGGGATGGACTGTGCGGTACGGCCGGTGTCAGTCCCGTGACACCGCGCGCCCACTACAGTACGGCTAACGCGCCCGACCCTCGAAGGGGGGCCGGGCGCACCCTCAATTTCACTTTCCCGTGACCCTACAGGTTAGGTGAGGGGCGCTAGGCCGGTGGATGGCCATCCCGGTCACTGTAACGGCGCGGCCACCGTACCCACGCGTGCAGGCGCACGCCCGGCGCTGCAGCAACCACTCCGCTACCGCGGAGCGCATTGGGAAGGAACGCCGTTCTGCCTGCTCCTGTACCCCGTACCAGCCATCATCAGCACCTCCCTCGAAGCCTACCGGAGGACGCCACCACCAGCTGCCGCCATCCTACCCTCGAACCGCCACTGTTCGGGTACGAAGTAGGCCATCATGGCCAGATCGCTGCGAAGATCGTCCGGACGGCCGCCCACTCTACAGCGTAGCACGACGTGCACCCCCACGTAGCTGGATAGCGCGGCGTGCATGTAACTCGCCGCCCCCTTGGCCTATAAAAGGGGAGGCGAGCCCCCAGCCGCGGGGACGGAGGAACGAGCTCAGATCAACACGACACACCGTGCACTCACTCTCTTATTCTCCCACTACATCTTCAGCCACTCTCCCAGGGACTTGGAAGCCACGCTTCCTCTCCCGCCTTGCTTGTACTTGCCCCACTACAAGCACCCCCGGTGCCGTGCAATATTGTGCCACGAGCACACCCCTGCTGGACGTACGGCCCCCTCGGCCGGAACCAGGATAAAACCTCGTGTCATTTGTTGCTTAGCATCGACCATTGAGGGATAGACATAGGCGCTATCTACTGGTTAGTGTCGGGACCACATTCTGCACCGACAGTTGGCGCCCACCGTGGGGCTAACGAGCGCCGAAGGTCATTTCACCAACTCCCTCCATGGTGATTCGCACCGAGTATTGTGCTACACGCTATTGCATGGGTAGCTCGGACCCCCTCCCAGCCGGGTTCGAAATCCGCTTCGGGGACCTGAACTTTCAGGCCACGGGGAACGGCTATCTGATGCGCCTCACTAACCGTGAGGAACTCCGCGCACGGCGTCAGGCCAGGTCTGCTCAGACCCCCGCCGCGCGCACCACCACGGCGCAGGCGCCCGCAGGAACGGATGCCGCGGGTCCGTCGGCGCCACGTCGCCACCGTCGCTCTGGGGCCGGCGCTCGCGTCGGGCGCGATCCGAGCGGCGGCAGGGCCGAGCGTGCCGCCGCCTAGCGCGGTGTGCCGACCACAACGACCGCCACCGCCCGGTGGGGACGGCGCGCGGTCTCGGACCGCGCATCCCCATTGGGGCCGCGTGGCGCCACGACGGCCCATAACGCCAACGTGAACACAACGATGCGCAGGGTTCCGCCCGGCCGCCACGTCTTCGTTGCCAGAGAACCTGGCACCTCAGCAGCGGACGAGTCATCCCTGGGCTCCGTCGACACAATGCCACCCGCCAACCGCCACGGGTACGCGGAGTGGGACTTCTCCGGCGTGCCGGACCCAGTCGCATTCAGGCGCTTCCTCGACGCCACGGACTACTGGTTTGGCTGCTCCGACGACTCCAGCACTGGGAGCTACGACCCCACGCGGGAGTGTTGCGCCGTCATCACCAACGACCCGGCCAACGCCGCCGGCGCGGTGGGCGCTGGAGACGGGGAAGTCACACCGCCCCCGAGGGATCGCTACGCGCCCGGCCGCGGGGCCAAGCGCTCCTGCCGGGGCCGACGTCGATGCACGGGCGGCCCAAGCCCGCGAGCTCGAGGCCAAGGCGGCGGAAGAGTACCGAACGGTGCGGCCGCTCCCGCGCCTCAATGGCGGGGGAGGCCTCGCGCGTGGCGAACGCGCGCGGGAGCCGGGCCGACAGGTCCGCGATCGCCTCAACACCGCCACTAACGTCGGAAACGCGGACGTGCCCCCACGGGCGAGCCAGAAGCTCGTCGCCGCCGCGACGCTGCTACGAGCTATGCCAGCACCCTCGACCCCCGAGGCTCGAGATATGCACCGCGAGGTGCAAATTCTCATCGAGCAAGCGGCCGTCCAGCAGGCCGAAAGCTCGGCCTCACGCATCCGCCAATAGGGGGATGCGCGGGGCGATGAAGCCGCACCCGGGGGGCGAACCCTCGGTGCACGCGGGGGGCCGGCGGGGCACCCCACCGAGCAAGGGCGCACGCCGGTCAAGGAACGACTCCTTGACGCACGCGGGCGCCCGGATGGCGACGCCCGCAACGTCATCAACGCCGGGCGCACGGGCGGGGGCGGACGCACAAGCGGCCGGGGGCTACCACCCTCGAAGGGGTGGACGCTACGACGGCGGCGAGGATCGCTCCCCGCCGCCGAGCCCCCGGCACCCGTGTGTTCGGTCCGGGAGATCCGCACGGCGGCGTTCCCCCAGCGCTTCCGTCAGCCCTCGACGATCGTCAAATACAACGGAGAGACGGACCCTCGCGTCTGGCTCAACGATTACCGCCTAGCCTGTCAGCTGGGCGGGGCCACTAACGACGAAGTGATCATCCGCAACTTGCCCCTGCATCTGGGCGACGCGGCCCAGACGTGGCTCGAGCACTTGCCCGCCAGCCAGATCCATAACTAGGACGATCTAGTCCACACATTCGTGGGCAACTTCCAGGGCACGTACGTGCGCCCTGGGAACTCCTGGGACCTGCGCTCCTGCACGCAGAAGCCCGGCGAGTCGCTGCGGGTCTTCATACGGCGCTTCTCCAAGCGCTGCACGGAGCTCCCTAGCGTGGCACAGTCCGAGATCGTGCACGCATTCCTCGAGGGCACCACGTGCCGGGACCTCGTGCGCGAGCTGGGACGCAGCCCGCCTACGGACTCAAACGAGCTGTTCGACATCGCCACCAGCTTCGCCTCCGGAGAGGAGGCCGTGGGGGCAATCTTCGACGGCAAGAAGGGCAAGCGCTCGGGAGGACACGCCCGCCGAGGGCGGCGGGTCCAAGGAGCCACGCCGCAACGACAAGCGGGGCAAGAAGGGGGAAGAAGGCCGCGCCGCGAGGCGCGCGAGCAGGGGCGCAACGGCGGCAACGCCGAGGCCCTAGCTGTCGACCCGGCTCGACGGGGCCCTCGACCGGCTCCTCGAGGCCCGGGGGTGTTTGACGACATGATGAAGAAGCCATGCCCCTACCACAAGACCCCAGTGCAACACACCCTTGAGCAATGCGACATGCTCAAGAAGTTCTACGGCCGTGCCGCCGCGAAGGAGGCAGAGGCCAAGAAAGATGGGGGCGATGGCGACGCCGGCGGCTTCCCCGCCGTCGAAAATGTGTTCCTCATCTTTGGGGGACCTACCGTCGACATGTCGACCCGGCAGCGCAAGAAGGAGCGGCACGAAGTCCTCGCCGCAGAGAGGGCGCCTCCGGCCTTCCTCAACTGGTCGAAGGATGCCATCACCTTTAGCCGGGACGACCACCCAAACCGCATCCCGAACCCGGCCGACGCCGCCGGTGGTCGACCCCATCATTGGGAACGCCGGTTTTCGAAGGTCCTTATGGACGGAGGCGATAGCCTAAATATCCTCTTCGCGCACACATTGCGCCCGATGGGGATTGGGGTGGACCGAGTGCGGCCCGGCACGAAGCCGTTTCACGGCATCGCGCCGGCAAGCGGGGTTCAACCCCTCGGGCGGATCGACCGCCGGGCCGGTTTGGGACCCCCAAGAACTTCCGCAAGGAGACCCTCACCTTCGAGGTGGTGGGGGTTCAAAGGGGCCTACCATGCCATACTTGGGCGACCATGCTATGCCAAATTCATGGCGGTCCCCAACTACACGTACCCGAAGATGAAGATGCGGGTCCCTACGGCGTCATCACCATCGGGTCGTCTATCGAGCACGCATTCGCCGCTGACGTCGAGTGCGTGGAACATGCAGAGGCACTAGCGCTGGATGAAACGCTGGTCAACACGCTGGAGAAGATGGTCAACGAGGACCTCACCTCCGCAGCCAAGCACGTCGGCACCTTCGAGGCCGCCGAACAGACCAAAGGGGTCCCCCTCGACCCTTCGGCCCCCGAGGGCAAGGCGTTGAGGGTCAGCTCCACCCTCGACCCCAAATAGGAAGCAGTGCTCGTCGACTTCCTCCGCGCCAACGCCGACATCTTCGCGTGGAGTCCCTCGGACATGCCAGGCATCCCGAGGGAAGTCGCCGAGCACTCCCTTGACATCCTGCCAAATGCCCGCGCCGTGCAACAACGGCTGCGCCGCTTCGACGAGGAGCGGCGACGGGCAATCAGAGCGGAGCTGCGGAAGCTCCTCGAGGCCGGATTCATCAAGGAAGTATTCCACCCTACGTGGCTGGCCAATTCTGTGCTTGTAAAGAAGAAAAATGGGAAGTGGCGGATGTGTGTAGACTATACCAGTCTTAAAAGGCATGTCCCAAAGTCCCTTTTCCTCTGCCACGCATAGATCAAATCGTTGACTCTACTGCTGGGTGCGAACTGCTCTGTTTCCTTGATGCCTATTCGGGATATCACCAAATAAAAATGAGGGAGTCCGACCAGCTCACGACTTCGTTCATCACACCGTTCGGGACGTTCTGTTACGTCACGATGCCTTTTGGCCTCAGAAACACGGGCGCAACATATCAGCGCTGCATGCAGCACGTTTTTGGGGATCACATCGGGCGGACGGTCGAACCATACGTGGACGACATCGTCGTGAAAACCAGAAAGGCGGACGACCTGGTTAACGACCTTGGCGTCGCGTTCAGCTGCCTACGGGCCAACGGGGTCAAGCTAAACACCGAAAAATGTGTCTTTGGAGTGCCGCGGGGCATGCTCCTAGGATACATTGTCTCCCAGCGGGGAATCGAGGCCAACCCTGAAAAGGTCGCGGCCCTCGAACGAATGGGTCCGATTCGGGACCTCAAAGGGGTGCAGAAGGTGTTGGGATGCCTCGCCGCCTTAAGCCGCTTCATCTCGAGGCTCGGTGAGAAGGGCCTGCCCCTCTACCGGCTGCTCAAGAAGCACGAGCGCTTCTCTTGGACCACCGAGGCCCAGGACGCGCTCGACAAGCTAAAGGCGTCGCTGACACGCGCCCCGATCCTCACGCCGCCGCGGGGCGGCGAGCCCCTGCAGCTCTACGTGGCCGCGACCACCCAGGTGGTGAGCGCCGTGATCGTTGTGGAGCGCACGGAGGAAGGACACGCCCTGCCGGTGCAGTGGCCAGTCTACTACATCAGCGAGGTCCTCTCGGACACGAAGACGCGCTACCCACAGGTCCAGAAGCTGCTGTGCGCAGTGGTGCTTGCGCGGCGCAAACTCCGCCACTACTTCGAGGCCCACCCGGTCACGGTGGTTTCCTCCTTCCCGCTAGGAGAAATCATCCGCAACCCCGACGCCGCGGGTAGGATCGCCAAGTGGTCCGTGGAGCTGATGGGCAAAACGCTTGCCTACGCCCCGCGCAAGGCCATCAAATCGCAAATCCTGGCGGATTTCGTCGCTGAGTGGACAGACACACAGCTGCCGCCCCCACAAATCCAGGCTGAGTGCTGGACTCTGTTCTTCGACGGCTCAGTGGTGAAAACGGGGGCAGGCGCGGGCCTGCTCTTCGTGTCACCCCTCGGGGAGCACATGCGGTACGCGGTGCGCCTCCACTTCCCCGCGTCTAACAATATGGCTGAATACGAGGCCCTCCTATGCGGCCTCAAAATTGCCATCGAGTTAGGCGTCAAACGCCTCGACGTAAGGGGCGACTCACAGCTCGTGATTGATCAAGTCATGAAGAACGCGAGCTGCCACGACGACAAGATGGAGGCCTACTGCAAGGCCGTGCGGGCCCTCGAGGACAAGTTCTACGGCATCGAGCTCAACCACGTACCCCGAAGATACAACGAAGAGGCAGACGAACTTGCCAAGATCGCGTCCGGGCGGATCACCGTCCCCCCGAACGTTTTCGCGCGTGACATAGCACAACCCTCAGTCGCCTTCGAGCCCTACCCCTCGAGCCACGACGGACCCTCGAGGGCTCCCTCGAATCCAGCGGGTGCGGAACCCATGGATGAGGACCCCTCGAACGAGGCGTACGTGCTCTCCCTCCTCGAGGGGTACGGCTCCCACGAGGCCGCCGCGATGGACATCGAGCCGACTCCCGTCCAAGCGGACTGGCGGGAGAAGTATATTACCTGGATCGCGCGAGGGGAACTCCCCGAAGACCGGGCCGCGGCTAGGCGCATCGCCAGGATGGCCAAGTCGTTCACCCTCGTCGACGGCGAGCTGTACAAGCGCGCCGCCTCAGGCATCCTACAGCGGTGCGTGCCCATTCCCGAGGGGCGCTAGCTCCTAAGGGACATCCACGCGGGGATCTGTGGCCACCATGCTGCGCCCCGCACCGTCGTCGGCAACGCGTTCCGCCAAGGCTTTTACTGGCCCACCGCGGTCGCGGACGCTAGCGAAATCGTGCGCACCTGCGAAGGGTGCCAGTTCTACGCCCGCAAATCCAACCTGCCCGCTCACACCCTGCAAACCATCCCCGTCACATGGCCGTTCGCCGTGTGGGGGCTGGATATCGTCGGGCCCCTGCGGAAGGCACCCGGGGGCTTCACCCACCTACTAGTTGCGATCGACAAATTCTCCAAGTGGGTGGAGGTGCGCCCCATCACGAATTTAATGGCTGAGCAGGCGGTTACGTTCTTCACCGACATCGTCTACCGCTTTGGAGGGCCGAACTCCATCATCACAGACAATGGGTCCCAATTCACGGGCCGGAAGTTCTTGGAGTTCTGTGATAAGTTCCACATCCGCGTGGATTGGGCGGCTGTGGCACACCCACAGACCAACGGCCAGGTGGAGCGTGCCAACGGCATGATCCTACAGGGCCTCAAGCCCCGAATTTTCGACCAGCTCAACAAATCTGGGCGAAAATGGCTCCAAGAACTACCAGCAGTCGTGTGGAGCCTAAGGACAACCCCAAGCAGAGCCACCGGGTTCAACCCGTTCTTCCTAGTACATGGCGCGGAAGCCGTCCTCCCCACGGACTTGGAATACGGGTCACCCAGGGTTCGAGGCTACAACGAGGATGCTAACCAGCGATCCCGCGAGGACTCGCTGGACCAGCTGGACGAGGCACGCCTCGTAGCCTTGATGCATACCGCGAGGTATCAACAGTCCCTACGACGCTATCAGGCGCGCAAGATACGTCGACGGGATTTCAGCGAGGGGGATCTGGTCCTAAGGCTGCGCCAAGATAACCGAGGGCGCCACAAGCTATCGCCCCCATGGGAGGGACCCTACGTCGTGGTGAAGGTACTAAAGCCAGGCACATACAAGCTGGCCAACGAGGACGGTGAAGAGCTCACCAACGCTTGGAACATCCAACAGCTACGTCGCTTCTACCCTTAGCTAGGATTTTTCCAAGTACTTTCTGTTGTAAAAACACATGGCCAACGCCCCGGTTGGTGTCAACTATGTAAACGCTCCAAGTCTAATAAAAGGGCAACTCGGCTTTCCCCCCCGAAACCCAAGTTACCCTCGGGGGCCTCTTGCGGGGGGCATCCCCCCCAAAACGGTCCCATTTTTTTCGCGCTAAAAACAAAAAACACGCGCTAAGTTTGTTTCCTACTTCAACTTCGAGCCACGATTCGAACGGGCGCGGGCGGCACGGTGGAAGGAGCGCGCGAGCCGCGAGATAGCTCCGCGCCGCGTGGCTATGGCTCTTCTCTCTCGCCTCCAACCCGGCGGGCCCCCTACGAAAATCGAACTTCCCTAACTAGAATCTACTCAGGAAGAAGGAGAAACAAAAAGCGTAATTAACAAACGACATCATTTACGACAGCATCGTTTATGTTCACGAAACAACTTGTCTATTTACAAAAGGCCACGAGGCCAGAATTCTGATACACGAAAACAAAAAATGGGCCTGGCGCCCAACTGCTTTCAGGCGGGAGGAGCAGCACCATCGTCGGCGTCCGGGAAGAGGAATTCTTCGAAGGCCTCGGCAAGCGACCCGGCGGCGTCGGCGAGCCGAGCGCATCCGCGCGCTCCATGGCCACCTCGTCCTCAACGCCCTCGGGCACGACGTAGCCTTCCGCCAGCACCTCGAAGTTCACCTCGTAGTGGGATCGCACCACTCCGAGGGCCTTCTCGGACACCCGAGTACGCAACGCCGGCGCATACGCACGGTGACATGGCCACCGAGGGCACGCATACGGCTGGCCAGGGAGATGCCGGCCTGGGCTTCACCCTCCTCGACGACGAGGCAGGTCTCGAGGGCCGCATCGCGCAATTCCTGCAACTCCCGCTCGGAGGAGTTGTAGGAGGCCTGCAGCGCCTCAGCTCGCTCAGCCGCATGCCCCAAGGCAGTGCGCAAGCCTGGAACCGACAAGACAAGAAGAAATCAGAAAAAGGGGATGCGAATTCCCAAACGAAAAGCCAACGAGTAAAAGTCAAACAGGGGCTCACCCTCGACTTGCTTCCGCTCCATCTCGAAGTCCCGGCGCACGGCCTTGACCGACAGCTCGAGGCGCTGGACGGTTTCGCCCTGCTCGCGGAGGGCCAGCTCCTGGTTGGCGTTGCTGATGCTGAGCACGAGCGCCTCGTCCTCGACCTTGGAGAGCGTGGCGTTCCGCTCCTCCAGCGACTTCCGCGTCACCTCGTGGGCGGCGCGCTCCCGCTCCGGGGGCGCACGGGCGTCGACGAGGGCGGCCTCGCCCTGCTGCGGCTCCCCTCGGCCCCTTGGCGGGCGGCGCTCTCTTGGCCGGAGCCGGTCCTCAGCGGTGACAAGGGCCGCGGCCTTGGCGTCGAGGGCGGCCTTCAGGTCATCGGCCTCCTTGGCGCGTTGCTCCAGCCCGCGCGCCCGTTCCTCAGCCTGGCGGAGCTGCGCCTGTGCCCCCTTGAGCGATGTACGGAGCTCTCGAGCTTCGGCGCGAGCGGTGGCCACCTCCGCCTCCCAGTTGGCGGCCAGCGTCCGCACCTTCTCCAGGTCCACGCGCGCATTCCACAGCGCCTCGTCACGATCGACGAGGGCCGCATGGATCCGCTCGAGGCTCGAACGCCGCGGGGCGTCCTGTCCTGAGCTCTCCGGGAGCTCGTCGCACCATGCCGTCGCCCGGTATGCCAGCCAGCCGTCCGGCGTCCTGAGAGCATCCGCAAGCGCGTCGAAGGCGCTGCACCGCTCCCGGAGCCGGTGAACCTCGGCGTTCACCCGGTCGAAGGCGTCGTACTTTTCATGGGCCCGACGCTCGAGCTCCTGGCAACCACACAGTCGAAGCCCGTAAGCGCCAAGACTTGAATGCAGCGTACGAAAACGAAAAGGGAAAAAGAACGAGCATCCATGGCTCACCTGGAAGACGAGCCAGGCCGGACCGCCATGGGCCTGCAGCGCCTCGTTCAGCGCGCGGTTGAGCGTGGCGCCGTGACTCCGGAGCTCGCCCCAGAGCTCCTGCTCCCCCCTGGCGTCGGCGAACGCAGGGGGATCCTCGACGGCCCCCTCCACCTGGGCGGGGCGGCCGGCGCGGGAGGACGAGGCCTCGGCACCGTGTCCTCGGCCCCCCACCACCATGTGACCCTCGTGCCGCCTCACGAGGGCCCCCTCCTGGGGCTCGGGGGAGTTCGTGGGCCAGCGGCCCCCGGTCCCACCCAGGCGGCGGGGAGTCGTCCGAGACCTCCACCACCTCCGCCTGGGGATGGACGGCGAGACGCCGCCGCCGCGCCGCCTCCACCGGCGCCTCTACTTGCGCCGCCGCGGCCACGGGCGCGCGGCGCGCGCCGCGGCCGCCACCTCCGGCTCCGCCGCCGCGTCCGTGGGCGCCCCCGTGGGATGCGCCCGCTCCACCTCCACCACGGCCGCCGCCGCGCCCCGTGTCTCTCGCGACGACCGGCGCCGGCCGCCCCCCGGCGACCTGCGGGCCGCGCGACGGCGGGCTGATCCGCCGGACGGGGCCTCGAGGCCCCGGTCGGGCTTTGCGAGCTCGTGCCCGCCGCCGTACTCGTCCCCGGGCGCGACCCCCTCGACGAGCGCCGCCGGGTGGGGATCGACGCGTCCGTCCTCAGCACCTTGGCTGGTGCAAGAGGGGAACGGTTGGCACCACCCTACACAGGCACGGATGGAGGGTTAGATCGCTTGATCACCAACGAAGCAAACCAAGCGAAAAAAGACGAGCTCCTTACCTCGAAGAGGAAAAGGCCCGTTTCCTTTTCCTCGAGGCCTCTGCGGACGAGGCCGGTGCAGCCGCAGCACCTGCGGTAGCGCCTCCCGACGGCGCCGCTGTCCGCACGGGTGCGCCCGCCCGTGCGCGGGCGCGGCCGACGCCGCGCCTCCCGAAGGCGCCGCCGTGCGCGGGGGCACGCTCGCCCCGCGCACGGGCGCGCCGCCCCGTCGCGCCCCCGACGATGGTGCCGCGTGGACGGGCACGCTCGCCCCGCGTGCGGGCACGCTTGACACGCGCACGGGCGCGCGCCGCCGCGCGCGCGCCTCCGTGGCACGCGCGGCACCTCCGCGGCACGCGCCGCTCCCCCGATGTCGATGCCCCGGCGGCGGGCGCCGGCGCACCCGCCCCGAGCGATGCCGCCCTTGACGCCGGCGCGGGCTCCGGCGACGGGGGCGCAGGCTGCCACCTGTCTGAGGGGCCCTCCCCCTCAGCCTCTTCCTCTTCGTCCTCCTCCGAGGACGAGCACCATTCGGTCCCCGGGGAGGAGAGCCCCAGCTCTTCACGCCGCCGGTACTCCGCAGCCCGCCGGTCGCGACGCGCTTGACGCCGCCTCGCGCGCGCCTTCTTGCGCGCCGCCTCCTCTTGCCTTGTCGGCCGCCGCGCCACCCGCCCCGCCCGCGCGCGGGAGTCGGGGGTGGGCGGAACGGACTTGGCGATGGTGAACTCCACCAGCTGCGCAGAAGCGGTAGTGGCACGTCAGAAAACGAAAGCAAAACCAAGAACTGAAACGAAATCAAAAGACAGACTCACCAGCGGGCCGAGGGGGAGCATCTCGACGTCCCACGGGGTCCGGCCCCTCGGGCATCGGCGGCGTCCGGTGTCGACGGCGCTCCGCGCCGGGTGAGCGCATACGGCCGCTCAAGGGGCGTCGGGAGCATCCGCGACCTCGCCGGGTCGACGGGGGTTGGCCGCCTCCGTCATCTCGAAGATGCGGAGCGGCCTCTCCATCGAGGCACGACCCGCCGATGGTGGAGGAAGGCGAGGACGCCCATCGCGGTCACCCCGTGCTTCCTCAGCCGCCGCTGCGGTGCGCCCGGCCACCGACTCTCGCCGCGCCGGTCTTCCGGGACGTGGACACCCCGTAGCCCCAGGAGGCGGGCCTCTCCTTGAACACCCGGCCGGTGTAGGGGGGAAGGCCGGGCTCGGCATTGCGCAGGTAGAACCATCCCCGCTCCCAGCCGGAGTTGTTCGTCGTCATGGTGCAGGGGATGTAGACGTCCTTGAACCGCCCTCGTAGGGCGAGTGACATCCCGCCGGCGCGCATCGCGCGGCGGGTCCTTGGCTCCGTCGTGGGCTGCGTGACGAGCTCCGCGCGGAAGAGGTGTACCCAGAGCTCCCAATTAACTGAGATCCCCAGGTACCCTTCGCAGACGCCCACGAATGTGGCCGCCTGCGAGATCGCGTTGGGGGCGAAGTTATGCAGCTCCACCCCGTAATAGTAGCACATCGCCCGCATGAAGGTGCTCGCCGGCGCGGCGAAGCCCCGCTCGTGGTAACGGGTGAAACTCACCACGTAGCCCTCCGGCGGGTTGGGCTCGCGGTCCGCGGCCGGCGGCACGATCCACTCCGCCGGACGTCCGTCTTCGTTGGCCGCTAACTGGCCGGCGGCGACCGGCTCGCCCGGGCGAGCCGGGTCACCGTCGACCTCTCCCAGGCGTACGGCTCCAAGATCCTAAAGGGAGGCTGAGGCGGCGCCATGAAGAGGACGAAGGCGAACAGGAGCGGAGGACAAGGAGCGGAGGAAAGGGCTCTAACAGCGTGCCCGCGCGGTGGCAAGAGCAAGACGAAGGCGAAGGGGCGGGGGACTGAAAACGGTGAGAAGCCAAGGTAAAAAACCGCCGTCCCTTCCTCCCCGCAGTTTTATAGGCCGACGGGCGAGCTCTCCGGAGCGAACGCCCCGACTAGCATTAACTGCAGGGAATCTTTCCATCGCGTCGAACGGGCGGGCCCCACCACGACCGCAGCAACACTGCAGGCAGGTCATCATTATGGCAAAGACGGGCAGCGACCGAAGCGAAGCCGTCACGTCCGCCTGCCGCGCCGCCCACTACGCGCGCGCGCGCGGCCGCAGCGCCTAAAAAGGCGCGCCCGCGCTGCAAAACCGCGGCCACGACCGCAAGGCACTTAAATGCCCGGGTCCCTTGCCAAGCAAGGAGCACCCTCGAGCGGGGCGAACCCCCGGCTCGAAGCAGAGGCGACCCTCGATGGGATATCAGCGTGAGAAGGTCGCCCGGGACCTGCTCGATGTAGAGCAGGCAACCGCGGGCACCCATACCACGTAAAACCCTCGAGCGGCACGACCCTCGGCTCCAAACAAACGAGACCCTCGATGGGATATCAGCGTGAGAAGGTCGCCCGGGACCTGCTCGATGTAGAGCAGGCGACCGCGGGCACCCATGCCACGTAAAACCCTCGAGTGGCACGAGCCCTTGGCCCAAGATGACGTCAACCCTCGATGGGATATCGACGTGAGAAGGTCGCCCGGGACCTGCTCGATGTAGAGCAGGCGACCGCGGGCACCCATGCCACGCAAAACCCTCGAGCGGAGCGAGCCCCCCGGCTCGAGACAATGTCAACCCTCTAAAAGAAGGCACATACGCTGTGCTGCCAACCAGCACCTCGAGGGCTGGCTCGCCCAGACCCCTCGACGGCCGCAAAACGTGAAAAGACGGGGCTGTCCAGGCACGGCCCCGCATGGCCTTACTGATCAGAGGTTCGAAGCCTGACCCTCGACGGGTTCGAACAGGCGCCTCAGATCGCAGAGTTAGGGACGACGAGGGCACGCGCATTCGAGCCGTTCCTCGAGCCCGTTGCCTCGAGGGTGCCCCACATGTCGTGTTCGAGAGCCAGCGAGGGCAGCTAGCAGGGGGATCCCACCGAGGGAGAGCTTCCGCGCCCTCGGTCCCTAGCGAACGGGACCGAGCCCCACCTAGCAAACCCACGCAAGCGCTTCCATGGACGTGTCTCCGACCGCGCGGCCTACCCTTATCGAACGGGGCATGGGCGTCCACTTGAACCACCCGCTAGCAGCTCGACGAGGAATCCGCGATTCGCGACCCGCTCGAAGGGAGTCGCGGAAACCTCACCCTCCGTCCCGCGGAGGGACGGCGAGGGCGCGTTAAAAAAAAACAAGTCGTCAGGCTCGACCCGATCGCCTCGAACGGGCCAAGGCTCGGGGGCTTGATGCACGGCTACACCTCCTTGAAATTGCACCCGCCGGGAGACACGCGCGAGGGGGAGCGTGCACCCCCGAAGCCGGCTGAAATACCGCCGATGCCGGTTGGCATATGTGCCACGCCTTTCTGACCAAAGTTCTCGCGGTTAACCCCTACAGGAGAACCCACACTCCTGCAGGGCTTCGGGGGCTAGACCCGCGGTCCGCTGACGCGGCCCCACGGAAAGCGTTCGCAAACAAGGAGGGAAGAACGTCCTATCAGTAGGTTCCAGCATCTGCGGGAGCCTCAATGGCAAACCCGCAGATGCTCGGGGGCTACTGTCGGGGACCGCCCCAGGGGCCCCCTTTAACAACGGGGGAACCCTCACTTAAATCCCAGTACCAAAACACGTTAAGCCTAACCGTGCAGGTAACTAACCATGCAGGGCATGGCCCAAGCCGCGGGACTCAGACGGCCCACCGAGACGACCCCCTTAGAAGTCCCCTCGAGCGGGCTCCGCCTCGCTCGAGGGCGCACTCCCCCTCGGGTGGGCTCCGCCCCGTTCGAGGAACAAATCCTCCCTCGAGTGGTTCCGCACGAGCTCGAGGGCTCACTCCCCCTCGAGCGAGTTGCGCCTCGCTCGAGGGTCCGTCCCGCCCTCGGCCGGGGCCCGCCACGCTCACGGGCGTCCCGCACGCGTGCGCCGGCCCCGTATGCGGGCATTTAACGCCACCGACACCGCGGGACGGCGCCATCATGCGCCGGGGCTCGCGCCCCGGTGCCGCCGCACCAACTCCCCCCGAGGAGGAGCCCATCCCCGCCACCTGTGGGGATGGACCGTGCGGCTACGGCCGGTGTCAGTCCCGTGACACCGCGCGCCCACTACAGTACGGCTAACGCGCCCGACCCTCGAAGGGGGGCCGGGCGCACCCTCAATTTCACTTTCCCGTGACCCTACAGGTTAGGTGAGGGGCGCTAGGCCGGTGGATGGCCATCCCGGTTACTGTAACGGCGCGGCCACCGTACCCACGCGTGCAGGCGCACGCCCGGCGCTGCACCAACCACTCCGCTACCGCGGAGCGCATTGGGAAGGAACGCCGTTCTGCCTGCCCCTGTGCCCCGTACCGGCCATCATCAGCACCTCCCTCGAAGCCTACCAGAGGACGCCACCACCAGCTACCGCCATCCTACCCTCGAACCGCCACTGTTCGGGTACGAAGTAGGCCATCATGGCCAGATCGCTGCGAAGATCGTCCGGACGGCCGCCCACTCTACGGCGTAGCACGACGTGCACCCCCACGTAGCTGGATAGCGCGGCGTGCATGTAACTCGCCGCCCCCTTGGCCTATAAAAGGGGAGGCGAGCCCCCAGCCGCGGGGGGGAGGGAGGAGGAGCGAGCTCAGATCAACACGACACACCGTGCACTCACTCTCTTATTCTCCCACTACATCTTCAGCCACTCTCCCAGGGACTTGGAAGCCACGCTTCCTCTCCCGCCTTGCTTGTACTTGCCCCACTACAAGCACCCCCGGTGCCGAGCAATATAGTGCCACGAGCACACCCCTGCTGGACGTACGGCCCCCTCGGCCGGAACCAGGATAAAACCTCGTGTCATTTGTTGCTTAGCATCGACCATTGAGGGATAGACCTAGGCGCTATCTACTGGTTAGTGTCGGGACCACATTCCGCACCGACACAACTTATGATTCCGACATAAGTAACCTATATCTCGCGAGCAATGAGTCATTACTCGACTTGTACCGTGTCCTTAAAGCGTGGCACTAGCGTCCTAACATACTAGTAAAAGAGCATAGGAGTCATAAGGATCATGCATCTAGGTTTCAAACAACTCTTGAAACTTAAATGCATAAGTAAAACATAAATACTGAAACATAAAAGGTATGAATTTTTAAAATAAAAAGGTTAGATGAACTGGTGCTTGCCTTCCTCTAACTCAACACTAACACTAGCCTTGGGCTCTTTCGGACTTCGGTCCAGGTCTTGCTGCACACTCAGCTGGTTTACCTGCCCGCTAGCTGCTCCCTCCTCCTGGTGAGTGTGTACGCCCCGTTTGGTAAATCTACACGTTAAGGTGAAGGTGGGAGAATTACCACAAAACCAACTCTTGTTTTCTATATTCATTTAAACATTATTATTTTCTCACAGAAATTAATAGGGTGGTGTGATGATGAACAAAACACTACTTTGATGGTGATTGTGTGCACATCTAAGCAAATTAAGTTACTTAACTTCACCAAACTGTAAGGGGATTTTTTTAAATTAATAAAAACAGGAACAAACATGATTTCACAATTTAGCACTTTAATTGCTATTTCTTTATTTAATTAATTAGAACAAGCTTTGCAACCATAAATCCATGTTAAATCAAAAACACCTCAAATGAGCCTAAGCTTTTGCACGCAACAACATATGCCTAATTTAAACTCACAAACTAAAATTTAGCTTAAGATCGTTTATAAAATAATTTACATGAAAAAGACAATTTTCAGCCTAGCAAATCACCACTAATTCATATAAACAGATTTACTAAACTTTTTTATCTCAACTTTCTCCTACAAGTCATGTATGCCAAATATAAGTTTCTGACCAAATCATAAGTGCAAATTCAAATTATTTTTCAAATTTTGAATTTAAACTACTACACAAGATTAAATCCAAATCACCTATTAAACAATTTCCTAAAATCAAATCCACTCTACCAAAGGTACTAATCAACAAGGCAAAGCCCTAGGGTGCACTTGTGCTCAAAGAAAAGTTTATTAAAGGGGCTATAAGAAACATCACGCTTAATCTAGCATAAAGCTTACATAAATCATAATTGAAACTATACACATCAAAATCATGCAAATTTTGGTCACAGATCTAGACATGCCATAAAGAGCAATATAACCAAAATTCACCAGCTCCACCCGTGTTTTCCCCACAAACAAATGATTTCCAAAAGCCTATAAAGTTTGTGAGTACTTCCGGGAAAGTGTTATTTGGGAAGGAAAGTGAGAAGGCTAGTGAGGAGAAACCGGTGGAGAAGCCGAGTGGAGAGAAACCAAGTGAGCAGCCCAAACCCAAGCCTATGCCTAACAAGGAGGGATGGTCATACGGATGAATTTTGATTCAAGAGGAAGCGAGAGGAGGAAATGGCGAAGGAGTGGGCTAACAAGGACAAGTACCACCCTTCCGATGGTGTACTTGAGCCTCATGTGCAGATGCCCACGGCCAAGGCGAGTGTGAGGACAGTTCCGGCTTGGGGAGAGCGAAAGGCTGTTGGAGGTGCTACTGGCCGGACTACACCGGTCAGACCAGTGAGGGGCACCGGTCAGACCAGTGTAGGCCTAGACAGGCAGCAGTTCGGGTTTCGTGCTCGTACAGGTGCGAGGTTTGGTTCTAGAGGTCGTGGTTCTGGTGGTTGGGCTGGAGAGTTTGTAGGAGGTCAGTTTGCTAGGCGTTCTCCCCCTCGTGCTCAATACGGGGATGGGAGGATCCATAGCTTTGAGGTGGAGAGGAGGGACGGTCCACGAGCTTTCTTTCGTGGTTTTGGTCCTCCTCCAGGTAGAGAGGGTTGGTTGCCTCGTGGTGGTTACCGTGGTGGTGTTCGTGGAGGTAGCTTTGGTAGGAAAGATGGTTTGGTTTGTGCTAACCCCACCTTCGAGCAAATGGCTCGGCACTAGATTTACTCTTTTGGTACTAACCCCAGTGCTGAGTCGTTTGTTCGCTCACATGCTCGTTTTTGAATTTCAGGTGGGAGACTTGAAGAACATTTGGGTTATTGACTCCGGTTGCTCGAGGCATATGACCAGAGACAAGGGGTGGTTCTCAAGTCTCGTCCCGGTGGTGACAAGGAGGTACATCACTTTTGGGGACAATGGGCGTGGGCATGTGCTTTCAGAAGGTGAGATTAAGGTGAGTGACAAGATCACTCTCAGGAGTGTTGCTCTTGTTCAATCGCTTGGATACAATTTGCTTTCTGTGTGCCAGCTATTGGATGAGGGTTTTGAGGTGTTGTTTCGGCCTGGTGGTTCTCGAATTTGGATTCTCGAGAGGACCGTCGTTCCCGAGGGTCAAGTGTTTCGAGCTGATTTTTCTCAGTCTTCTGGTGTTGAGCGCTGTTTCTTGGCTGGTTCTTCGAGTGAGTTGTGGAAGTGGCATAGGAAGTTGGGTCACTTGAGCTTTGACCTTTTTGTCTCACTTGAGTAAACTCAATTTGGTCTGAGGATTGCCACAGTTGTGGCTTGAAAAAGAGTTGGTTTGTGCTCCGTGTAGGCATGCCAAGATGGTGGCCTCTTATCACCCGCCTCTCACCGATGTGATGACTGAGTGTCCATGCGAGCTGCTCCATGTGGATCTTGTTGGCCCAACTTGTGTGCGATCTACGGGTGGGAAGTGGTATGTCCTTGTTGTGGTGGACGACTATTCTCGGTATGCGTGGGTGTTCTTTCTTGAGGATAAGGGGGAGACGTTTGGTTTTGTTCGAGATCTTGTCTTGAGGTTGAGGAACGAGAGGCACGGAGATGCCATACGAGCAATCCGCAGTGACAATGGCTCAGAATTCAGAAACTCCTGTTTTGAAACCTTTTGCCATGACTTGGGTCTTGAACACCAGTTTTCGAGTCCGTATACGCCTCCCCAGAATGGTGTTGTGGAAAGGAAGAATAGGACCTTGTGTGAGATGGCTCGGACGATGCTTGATGAGCATAGGACTCTGAGAAGTTTCTGGGCTAAGGCGGTGAACACCGCGTGCTATGTGTCGTATAGGATCTACCTCAGAGTGCATAAGAAGAAAACATGCTACGAGTTGATGCACGGTCGCACACCCTAGGTGAGTCACTTCCATGTCTTCGGTTGCAAATGCTTTATTCTGAAGAAAGGGAAGAAGCTGGACAAGTTTGAGGCTAGGTATGTCGATGGTATTTTCTTTGGTTATGCATCTCATTATAGAGCATATCGCGTGCTCAATCTTGAAACTAACCAAATTGTGGAGACTTGCGAGGTAACCTTCGACGAGAAACAGCCACGTAGTCAACTTGTCTTTGAGTGTGCAGGTGATGATGAGCTTGGTGAGGAGATCTTTCAGGAGGAGGAGCATGAACATGGGGACGATGAAGATGGCGGTGTGGTGCCCCCGGCTGAACATGTACATACTACTTCGACTACGGTGGTGGACGGACCCTCTCCTACACCTACGACGACAAATCAAGATCGAGAAGAAGCTTTAGTTGAGGGGGAGGTAGCATCAAGGCGAGAACCTCCCCGGCGAGTACAAGTGGATCACCCAGCTTCAAGGATCATCAGCGACATGAATGAACGCACTACACGGTCAAGGGTTCAAAACAATTCTCATTTCGCTTATGTTGTATTTGTTGCTACTTTTGAGCCCAAAAAAATTGGACACGCACTATCTAATCACAACTGGGTTAATTCGATGCTTGAGGAGTTGGAGAACTTTGAGAGGAATCAGGTTTGGGAGTTGGTTGACCCTCCCCCAGGGTGTAAGCCGATTGGTACAAAGTGGGTGTGGAAGAACAAAGAGGGAGAGAAAGGTGAAGTGGTGAGGAACAAGTTGAGGCTTGTTGCTCAGGGGTTCAGTCAGAAGGAGGGGATCGACTACGAGGAGACCTTTGCTCCCGTAGCTCGTTTGGAGGCAATAAGGATCCTTCTAGCCTTTTCCGTGGTTAAAGGGTTCAAGTTGCACCAAATTGATGTGAAGAGTGCTTTCCTGAATGGTGTGTTGGAGGAAGAAGTGTATGTGAGGCAACCAACGGGGTTTGAGAGTGAGAAGTACTCTCACCGGGTGTACAAGTTGAGGAAGGCGCTGTATGGGTTGAAGCAGGCGCCTAAAGCTTGGTTTGGTAGGTTGAGGGGGTTCTTGTTTGAGAGAGGTTTTGAGATGTGGAAGGTTGTTCAGACCTTGTTTCTACTTAGGCAGGGCAGAGATATCTTGATTGTGCAGGTGTACGTGGATGATATTGTCTTTGGTAGCTCGTCTAACTCTCTTGTTGCAAGGTTTGCAGAGGATATGAGCAGGAAATTTGAGATGAGCATGATGGGCGAGTTGCAGTTCTTACTCGGGCTACAAATCAAACAATCAAAGGAAGGAACATTTGTGCACCAAGCTAAGTACACCAAGGACATTGTGCGGAAGTTCAAGATGGAAGACTCCAAGGCTATGACGACGCCGATGAGTATGACTACAGCTCTTGATGCGGACGAGGAAGGTGAACACGTGGATCAGAAGGAGTACCGGAGTATGATCAGGTCACTTGTAACATCCGTAGCTTGGTCTTGAATTCAAATTGTCAATTTCAAAAACTTGAATTGAAATTGAGTGCTCGTGAATCATATAAGAGTGTCTTCCTGTTTCTTCCCCCAAATCTCTAGATTTAATTTTGGCTTCAACAATCGTGCTAGGACTTATAACCTGCTAGTGTGACAATTTGGTTCTTCATTTGAATTTTATTTGGATTTTATTTGGGTGGATTCAAATTTGAATTGAAAATTCAAATTGGATTCAATGCTTTAGCCTTAAGGAAAATTGGAAAATGATACTGTGCACCGTGGGCCGCCAACCTCCCATTCCGCCCAGCGCCGCTTTCGGCCCGTTAGCCGAACCAGCAGCCAGCCCCGCGCTAGCCACCTACCGCGCGCGCCCGCCGCCCACGCCGGTGGGGCCTCCCCCGCGTCACGCTCGCGTCACCGTCGTCATCCTTTTTTAGCGCTTTGGCCGGCGTCAAAAGGCCAAACCGCGTGCGCCGGTCATGGCCGCCGTCGCGACGCGCCCCCGCGGCCTCCCGGTGCATCCACGCCGTCCACGTGCCCCGCGCCACCACCGCTATAAGTAGCCGCCGCCGCCACCCTTGGCTCTCCCCAACCCTAGCCGCCCGGGGATCCGGTCCCCTCGCTCACCTACCCGCGGCCGAAGAGAAGGAAGAGGGGAGGAGGAGGAGGAGCCGGAGTCGCTGCTTCGCCCGCCGCGGGCGGAGCCGTGCCGCCCCCGCGAAGCCGGAGCCGCTCGCGAGGAGGAGCCGGACCCGCGGGAGCCACGCACGCCTGCGACCTCTGCTTCCTCGACTTCCTTTTCGCCGCGCCGTTCTGCGTCCCCTACCAGCGCCGCCTCCCTCCTCGTCATAGCACCGCGCACCCTTCATCGACGCCTACACATCGGCTAGAGGCCACACAGGTGAGGGCGCCGCCTCACCTCCTCTTTGGACGCCGCGGCCTTCGAGCCGAGCGGAATGCCCCCGCGCCACCGCGCCGCTGCTTGTCAAGCCGGCCATCGAGCCAGGCTGGGATGCCAATTTCTGCAGGTGCCGCCGCCTTCGTCGACGCGCGCGCCACCCGCCTAGCCTTTCCTCCCTTGCCGTAGGACGCTGCCACCGTTCGTCGCCGCCGCGCCTGTTAACATCAAAATCTGGTAAGGAGTCTGACTTGTGGGTCCGGCTCGATGAGGAGTCCGTCCGGTGGAAGGAAGATTTTTCTCAGATGTATTCGGCAGAAAGATCTGCGGTCGGCTATCTGCTTCCGTTCGGCAAGGGAACATTTGAGCTGATTTTGCGGGTTTGGACGGTGACGTGGCTCAAGCAGGAAGGACGAATGGATGGATAAGCGATCAAGCTTAGAGATAAGTTAGGCAACAAATCCATTCGAGGTTGTGCTTGGCAGGGTATAAATATGAGCCCGGAATGTATGTAACAGAGACGATCATTCTCAATACAAACCGGCCTTACGCCAAACCCTAGAGTCCATTTGTCGTGTCCTCGAGTTCTTCGAGAGGGTTCATCGATTCGTCGACCTCCGTGAGTACCGGCAACCTTGTATCATATCTAGTATCATGCGGTGGATTTAGATCTGATGCAAGTAGTCTTGTTACCATGCTTCGTGTCATGCGGTAGATTCAAGCTTGGTTCAAGAGGGTTTCTTGTTAGGTCATGAGCCATGCGGTAGGCTAAGATCTAGCTTGAAGCTAGTTATCGGCTCTATTGGATTTTGGCAAGATCCAATAGATTCATCAAGTTACCCCGTGTTGCTTTGAGTTTTTACTTTATGTTTAAATTCATGTAACATCTTTTGCCCAATCTAGATGGGTTTGCATCGGCTTTATCCCTCTTGTGATCCTTATGCGAGTAGAATTCGTGCTTTAACACGTGGATCACGTGCTCTCCGGATAGCCGAAATCGACTCGATCTAGGTTGCTACGTGTTGTGGGTTCAAACTTGCGAACGTTTGTATGAATCTTGAAAGAACTGAGTATCATGCGGTAGATGCGGGTTTTGGGTTGCTTTGGAGCTAGTCATCCGTTGGATTAGATTTCAAATCAATCTGATAGATTTATTTCACTTGGTAATGTTCGTTCCTTCTTCATGGACCCCGAATCGGCTGTTCAGTCGTATTCGGTTACCTTCCTTCACGAGTAGAACACATGCGTAATTCATGCTTTAAATAATGTATGCTTTTAGCTTTCCAGATTTAGATTGTATCATGCGGTGGATAGATCTATTTGTGGAAAGTGGTACAATTTTCATGCAAGTTGTATCATGCGGTGGATAGATTTGTTTGGCATCATACCGACGGGTTTTAAAGCACCTAGACATGCGGTAGACTAGTGCTTTGGATCTATGCATGCTTGTTCATTACATGTTTATGTTCGTGCTTTACTTCATTTATTTATTTAATGTTGATCACCATGGGGATCGGTCGCGATCTTACGCACGTGCATCTTTGCCCAAACAAAGACCGATCGCCGTCATGCTTACGTCATCCATTCGGCTATGTTACCTTTTCCTTCTTTAAGCTCCCGAATGGTGTCAATTTGCTGGCAGATAGCTTTCTATAGCTATATGTCGTCTTACCTGGCTTTGTGGCCGTAAATATGGAACTGTCTGGTACCACCCGGCAAGTTCCAAGCTTTGGTATTTAACTACTTTCTCTTTTGTTAATTTTCAGGGAAAATTGACTGGCACGTCTCGTGATTCTTTGCGCGTGTGAAGCCAGCTTGTTCGGCTTGCTGTGTGTTTGGCGCTAGGTGCACATTTTGCGTCAACACACTTTTTGGCACGCTCAGTGGGACCCAGCCGAAAAGATCAAGATGCCTGAAATCGCGGATATCATGGATGTCAACATTGAAGACCTCTCGCCTGAACAACGGTAGCAGCTCCAGGACGCCGTGGACCAATTCCAGCAGAAGTGTCTGCTGTCCTTCAAGAAGAACAGAAGTGGCGTCCCGTACCTGAAGAATGACATGCCCAGGGTATTGTTGCCAGAGGAGAGCGACGCCACGACCCGCCAGGGAGAGAGAGGAATGCCTGCAAGCGTTCCGGGATTCTGCGGATCACGTTTTGAGCAAGCACCACAAAGCTTTCCTTGGTGCGTTCCAGTAAATGATGGTGGCTGTCTTTGGCCCAGGCATGGAGCAGGCATTCAGCAAGGCACCCATCCAAGCGTGCACCGTGGAATTGGGCGAGTCAAGCTCTCAACCACCATTACGGAGCCAGCTGGTCCAGCCTCCTCCTTAGAGCGCTGGGAGTCAAGCTTTCCAGCCTCCTCCGCAAGGCGCTGGGGGTCAGCCAGTTCAGCCCCCACTACAGGCCTCAAAAGTACAACCAATCCAGCCACCACCGCAGGGCAGCACGGGTCAACCTGTGCAACAGTCGAACCCTTACCAGCCCACGTACGGGGAAATAGCGTTCGGCTCGCCTGGGGCCCCGCTCGCCTCCGGCCACAGGATTGCTCCGGCAAGCAACTGGCTACAGAGGAACCTATACGGCGGAGGCTACCATGAGGTGGGAAACTACAGAGCCATCGACGCTTTCCCGCATCCAGGTTACGCACCAGCTGCAGGCACACGGGAGGACGACGCCCTGGCGTGGAAGATGGCCGAGTTGATGCAAAATCAGTTCGGCCTCAAACCGAAAATGCAGGGACCTGCCTACAAGCCGCCGTTCCCAGAGTGGTACTTCAACGTGCTCCTTCCGCCAAGGGTGAATCCTCCGACAGAATTCACGAAATTTTCCGAGAAGGACGACACAAGCACGGTGGAGCACATCGCTCGCTATCTGATGCAGCTCGGAGAATGCTCAGCTGAAGAAGCGTTCAGGGTCAGATACTTCCCCGCGTCACTGACGGGCCCGGCGTTCCAGTGGTTCTCGTCCTTGCCCCCTGAGTCAGTTAGCAGATGGAAGGACCTGGAAAGGAAATTCCACGCCCAATATTTCAGCGGCAGCTCAGAGAAGAAGCTGATCGACCTTGCCACCCTGAAGCAGAGGCACAGCGAGACGCCCTTGGAATTTCTCAGGAGGTTCAAGGAAGTTAAGGGCATGTGCTTCTCGCTCCACTTGCCAGATGACCAGTTGGCTGACATGGCCGTCGCCGGGATGCTGCCGGCCGTGCGTGAAAAGCTGTTTGGCATGGAGTTCGACTGGGGCAGCTGTCCCAAAAGCTATCGTTGATGAGCCAACAAGCGTACGGCTTCAAGAAGGATGCCAGGTTCAGCAAACAGCACGACGTGGCTGACATTTACAACCAGTTCCTGGACAAGGCTGACCTGTTGGAGGATTCTGATGATGAACAAGACGTGGCTGCGGCCGAGATCATGTGGGGAAAAGAGCCATTAACGATGAATCAACGCTGGGTCAAACAGACCAAAGGCACCTACGATTTCGACATCACGAAGGCTGACAAGCTGTTTGAGCTCCTAGTGAAGGAAGGCCGAATCAGGTTGCCTGAAGGGCATTCCATGCTTCGGCCCGATGGAGTCAAGGGGAAACGTTACTGTGGCTTCCACGACAGGGACTCGCACTCCATCAACAACTGCAGGGTCTTCAGGATGAGGATCCAGAGAGCCATCCAGGAGGGGCACCTCAAATTTGATAACAAGATGAAGCTGGATGGCCACCCTTTCCCTCAGAACATGGTGGGCTTTTCGGTCAACATGGTGTCAGCTGAGGAGAAGGGCAAGGTCAAGGTCTTGACCTCAGCCAGGGCTAGGCAGGATGGAGCAGTGGACCCGGAACGTCAAGTAACTTTGGAGCAGGTACATGGTGAAGCCCCACGCGTTCTCAAGAGCCACGTCGAGATCGGGGAATCATCCAGAGCCAAGCCCAGGGTGACCACACGTATACTCCTCAACAAGTGGAAGTGCCAGATGGAAAAGGAGCGCTACCAGAAGCGAAAGTACGAGGAGGAAAGGCGCAAAGCCAAAGAGGAAGCACACAGAAGGGACCTGGAGCAATACACGCGCGAGCAGGAGCGCGCGCACTGGGGATGTGCGTTCTTCAGGCACTGTTGGAATGAAGGTTTGAAGCTGCCCACGCTGAGGAACTGCCCTGAGTGCAGTGACAGGTATTTTGAGTACAGGCAAGAGACTGCCAATCGCCGATCCGTCCACAAACGAATTGGAAGGATGCATCCTAGCGAGGATCGGCGCCAAAAAATTGAAATCATTGATCATCCCAGAAAAAGGCAGGCTGATTTAAGGTGGGCTGATCAAGAAGAAGACGAGGACGCATACATCTGGCAAAAGGGGCAATGGTGCCCGCCTGGCCTAAGGAAAAGTCAGAAGAGACGGGTTCAGCGCTTGAGGAACCGCGAACTGAGGCAGGCTGGGATCCAAACAAGGCAGGTGTGGCGTCCAAAGGATCAACCTGAAGGGTCAAAGCGTTCGGCTCCAACATGCATGGTATATTTTCTGCCGAATGAGTTTATGGCTCCTGCTAATCAGGTTGTGCAGGAAGAGGCGTCCCTAGATGATGAGCAGATCGAAGGGATGATGGCGCAGCTGGTGCTAGCCAAGCAGGCCATCTTCGACAAACCGGACAAAAATCGACACATGAGGCCGCTGTACTTGAGGGGATATGTCAATGGCAAGCCATTGACCAAGATGTTTGTCGACGGTGGAGCGGCAGTCAACGTAATGCCGTACACCACCTTCAGGAAACTTGGCATGGGCCCTAGCGATCTGATGCCTACAAGCATAATACTGAACGATTTCGCTGGGAATTCTTCAGACACCAAGGGATGCGCTCACGTGGATCTGATGATTGGGTCCAAGACACTGCTCACGACCTTCTTTGTTATCGAAGGTAAAGGAGCCTACAGCCTACTGCTTGGACGGGACTGGATTCATGCCAATTGCTACGTCCCATCCACCATGCATCAGCATCTTATCCAGTGGGTGGATGATGATATTGAGGTCGTCCAAGCAGACGACTCCGTGAGCGTTGCGAACATGGAACCAGCTTTCTGGGAGTACCATGGAGAAGGTCCTGTTGAACCTATCAGCAGCGATCAACAGCCGATTCAAGCAGTCGGCTCTTATAGTAATTTTTAATGGAGAACCCCATCGATGGCACTGACGGCAAGTTGGGGCGAGGATTTATGTCGACTGACAAATTAGAAGAAGTTGATATTGGAAGCGGTGATAAGCCAAGGCCGACGTTCATCAGCGCAAACTTGCAACCGGACTTCAGGGAGGAATTAATCAGGCTGCTCAAGGAATATAAAGATTGCTTCGCTTGGGATTATTCGGAGATGCCTGGACTAGATCACTCCATCGTTGAGCATCGGTTGCCAATCAAATCTGGTTTCAAACCATACAAGAAACCACCTCGGAAAATCTACAAGGATGAGGTATTGGCCGATGTGAAGAAAGAAGTTGAAAGATTACTTGATGCAAACTTCGTTCGGCCATGCAGATATGCGGAGTGGATTTCTAACATTGTCCCTGTTTACAAGAAGAACGGAAAAATGAGGGTCTGCATAGATTTCAGGGACCTGAACAGAGCTACTCCGATGGATGGTTACCCTATGCCTATTGCCGATTTGTTGATTGACACCGCAGCTGGACACAAAGTGATCAGTTTCATCGATGGCAATGCGGGATACAACCAAATATTCATGGCAATAGAGGATATATCGAAGGCGGCCTTCAGATGTCCTGGTCATATAGGCCTATTTGAATGGATAGTCATGACTTTTGGATTGAAAAATGCCGGTGCAACTTATCAGCGAGCCATGAATTACATTTTTCACGAGTTGATCGGCAAAATTGTGGAAATCTACATTGATGATGTGGTGATCAAGTCCCTAAGTCATGACACACATTTGGAAGATGTGAAAAGGACCTTGGAGTGTACCCGAAAGCATGGTTTAAAGATGAATCCAATAAGTGCGCTTTTGGGGTATCAGCTGGAGAATTCTTGGGATTTTTGGTCCACGAAGGGGGGATCGAGGTTGGCAAGAAGAGTATGAAGGCCATTGATGAAGCTGCCCCTCCAGCTAATCTCAAGGAGTTACAATCATTGCTCGGCAAAATTAATTTCGTAAGGAGATTCATTTCAAATCTGTCACAGAGGGTTTTGCCGTTCTCTCCATTGCTGAAGCTAAAGAAAGATCAGAAGTTCACGTGGGGCGACGAACAACAAAAGGCTTTTGATGAGATCAAGCAATACATGAAGGAGCCGCCGCGTCTTGGTCCCTCCTCAGCTGGATAAGCCTTTCAAGTTGTACGTGGTGGCCGATACCCAAACCATTGGATCAGCCCTTATTCAAGAATTCGAAGGAAAGGAGTGGGTAGTAGCATATCTTAGCCGAAAACTACTCGATCCTGAGACCAGGTATTCGGCTGCAGAGAAGCTGTGCTTGTGCGTGTACTACTCGTGTACAAAGTTTCAGCACTACTTGTTGAATGCCGAATGCATTGTATACTCCAAGTTTGATGTAATAAAACACATGCTATCTATGCCAATTTTGAATGGCAGGATTGGCAAATGGATCTTGGCTTTATCAGAATTTGAGTTAAAGTTCGAATCGGCAAAAGCCATTAAAGGTCAGATCATTGCCGATTTTATAACTGAACATCGTGATCCATCAATTGATTGCTTGAAATTACTCCGTGGGCTTTGTTTTTTGATGGATCATCGTGTGGTAAAGGTGGGGGAGTAGGGATCCTACTGATTTCACCTAGAGGTGAGATGTTTGAATTTGCCATCCCTATACAAACCCTCGTCACAAATAATCAAGCTGAATACGAAGCATTACTTCGAGGGCTTCAATATTTGAGAGAAGTCGGGGCCCTTTCGGTTGAGGTTTATGGAGATTCAGAGTTGGTGATCAAGAAATTGAACGGCCAATATGAGTGCAAAAGTGAAGCGCTGAGGAGTTACTACGAAGAATGCAGGGAAATCTTGAAGAGTTTTCCGTTGGTAACTCTACAACATATTCCTAGGGAACATAACGAAGAAGCGAACAGGTTGGCGCAGAGCGCCTCGGGTTACAAGGAGAACCAAGAAGCGTGTTGGGGAAGTTGGTCTTCGGAAGCATCACCCGTGCCCGCCCACGACTGCATACAGCTTCAGTCTCGCGAGAAGACCCTTCGCCGCATGAGCACTAATGAAACACTGATGCCGCTTGTGCCTTATGAGTCTTGCTGTGCAGGGAAGACTTTTTGTGGCCGCGTCTACCTTCGGTGCCGAAGGTGCTAGCGGCGGGGCTCCGGTGACGGGAGCCCAAGGGAGACATGGGGTGGAGAGCGCTGACCCGGGACGACGAGTCCGGGGCCCGCGGCGGCGTGAACGAAGCGTACAAAGAGGCCCGACGCCTCAGATCCGGGGTCGCTGCTTCGGCGCCGAAGGTGCCGACGATCCCGGACACGTGGCCACCGCCAGCGTGTAAAGCGGACTCCGGTCGGGGCAGAGACAAGGGCGGCCGCGTGTAAAGGCGTTTCGGCCGTACGAAGACACGCTGGAGGCCTGTACGACGCGGGGACTTACTGTTATACCCTTGTAAAGTGTTTAAAGTGGATTGTCAGGAGCAGAAAAGTTGTAATTGAGGCAAATGACTATACCCAGGGGCCTCCTATAAATAGTGAACCCCTTGTAATGAAACGGACACACTGTAATGAGAAGAGAGCACCGAAGGCATTTGCCAGTTCTTCGGTCTTCGGTCTGCAGAGTATTTCTCTGTTTCCTATTCGGTCTTATTAAGTTTCAGCGTTCCCTTCCCTCGCCCGAGTAGAAGTAGGAGCCTTGCGAGAGTGAGCGAAGGAAGGGAGAGAACTCAGGGGGCTGTTGTGTCGGCGTCCACCCTTCGGGCCCGATTTCCACCAACAGTTTGGCGCCCACCTCGTGGAAGATCTCAAGACCACATCGCTAGGACACGTTCGGCAGGCGCCGAAGCCGCGATGGCTCAGGCGACGACCCCTCCACTCGCGTCGGAGCCCACCAACCCAACCCCTTCGTCCGTTCAGCCTTCGGCGGGGACCGCCGCCGGGCCAAGCGCGCCGGAGGTAGAGCACACCGCTCCGGGGATGCTTGAAGTCAGCCTCGAGGGGCTGGGGGCTTCGGCACAAGACATCGAGGCCCTCCGAAGGATTCGGGCCCTCGTCGCTGGCAAGTCCGTGCCGGCTCAGCCTGAGCAGGAGACGCGCCCATCCTCATCGCCGACGCAACCATCCCAGCACCAGGATGCGGCTCCACCTCACGCCGCCTCCGACACCATCGACTTCAACATCGGGCGGGCCGAGCGTTACCTCGCCATGCCGCAAAGCCGGATCGCCGCGCGACGCCGCCACGCCAGGCGCTCCGACGCCGCCCGCACCACCACCGACGCCCGCCGCGCATGCCGCGCCGGCGGCCCGGAAGAACACGCCCGGCTCACCCCGCGAGCCATGCAAGCTCGGGGCCGGATCGGTGGAGGCGAAAAGGACGCCTCCGAAGGACAAAGCATTGGGCACCGCCAAGACAAAGGGGGTGCACGAGCACTTCGCTCCCCGACGACGCCCCACTTCGCAACGTGGTCCCGTGTCCCCGCTCTCGGTTGAGCCGGAGAGCGCGCCGTGGCCTCGTAGGTTCAACGCCAACACCTTGCCCCAGTACGACGGGGACTACGATCCCAAGGAGTTTTTAATGAAGTTCGAAGCGGCGCTGAGTCCAACGGAGGTGATGCCACGACAAAGGCAAAGGCCCTCGTGCTCGCGCTCAAGGGAGAAGTCCAGTACTGGTATGCCAACATACCGAAGGGGTACATCACATCATGGTTCCAGTGCGGAACAAGCCGCCGTCCCGCCTTCAAAGGCATGCGGGTCGAAGAGCTGGACTCCAACGACCTCGTCAACATGTGTGTCCAGGGGGACCGTGAATCACTGCAAGAGTACATGCACAGGGTTGTCAAGCTAACAGCGCGCGCGCCCAATGTGTCCGAAAGCAGCATCATTGATGCCATCGTCGGTGGCCTGAGGGTTGGAAACTGCCAGGATGTGCTCGACAGGGTCAAGCCGAAGTCCGTGCAAGAATTATTTGAGGTCATGCAAGAATACTGCAAGTCCGACAAAGGCCGCCGCCGAAGGCTCGACCGGGCAAACGCAGCAAAAAAGCAGAAACAACAGGGCCAGTGGGACCAGCCGAAGGGGTGGCAAAACCAGCCGCCGAAGCAGGCGAACCGCCAGATCAACAACGTATCCGCACCCCCCGACCCAAACCAGAACAGGGGCGGCGGGCACAAGGGCGGATACAAACATAGCAAGGGGCCGAAGCCGCAACAGCACAGCCAGCAGAGGCCCGGAGGCGAGCGTTTTTTCTGCTGGCTCCACGGGATTGACGCCCAGCACCACACGCACCAGTGCCCTTCGGCAGTCAAGATGAAGATGGAGTGGGAGGCGGAGGAGAAGGCGAAGGCAGCAGGCATGGCCGTGAACCATGTCATGAAATACCAAAATGCGGGTCAGTTCAAGGCCCTGCCGCCACCCTACCGCCACCAGCCCTACCAACCTTCGGCTACGGCGCATGCTTTCCACCCACCACAGCCATACGCACCTTCCGCGCCGCGGTGCGCTTCCCACCTCCTCCCCCGCTCGCGCAACAACCTTCGGTGTTCGTGCCGTCGTGGCCGAACCCACCTGCCCACCACCAAGTGCATTACACACACACCCAACCGCCACCCCCGCCACCGCCAAAGCAAGAGGTCCCTGACTCAAGCAGCTCGGGGATGACGGGCATGCTCAACATCATCAATGCGATCTCCGGCGGATCAAATGAGCCGACCCACGAGACAAAGAGGCAACGCCAAGATTACTACCGAAGCGTGTCACATATCTGCTCCGGCAAATACTTCCACTTGCCATGGTCCCACGTTCCCATAACTTTCACGGCAGCCGACATCCGGCTGCAGCACTACCCGCACAACGATCCGCTCGTCATAAGGGCTAACATCGGCAAGAACACAAAGTACTACTTCGGCAACGACGTGGGGAGGATCCTCGTTGATAACGGCAGCTCAGCGGATATCCTGACCTGGCAATGTTTCACCAGCATGGGTTTCAAAAAGGAAGACCTGAAGAAGGCAGAACACCCGCTGTACGGCTTCGGCAACAAAAAAATCGAAGCCCTCGGCAAGATTGATGTCAATGTATCCTTCGGCCAAGACGCCACCATGAGAACCGAGGTCATAACATTCGACGTTGTGGACTTCGCGTACCCGTACAACGCCATCTTCGGCCGCAACACCATAAACAAGTTCGCGGCGGTTATCCACCAAGGGTACCGTCGATGAAGATACCGACGGCGGCGGGGAGTAATATCGGTCTATGGCGGCCGGAGGAGGCCCGAAGAGCCGAGCGCAACACTTCGGTCCACAACGGACAAGTCCATGTCATCAATGAAAACGAGAGCAACGAAGCTTCGGCGGCCGAAGAGCACAAGGCGAAGCCCAAATGAGGCAGATCCATGAAGGGAGCCGAAGCCGAACGCATGAAGGCCGTGTCGACGTCACAAAGACGGTCCCCTTATGCGCGGACGTGCCAAGCGAACCGTGATGATAGGCGCCGAGATCGGCGCGAGAAGACGAAGGCCGACTCCTGCAGCTTCCTTCGTAACAACCAAGATGTCTTCGCATGGTCCAAGTCTGACCTGACAGGCGTTCACCGCTCGGTCATAGAGCATGCACTTAATACTGACCCAAGAGTCAAACCGAAGTTACAGCGGCAGCGGCCCATGTCGGCGGACAGAGTCAGGTCTGCGGAGGCCGAAGTGCAAAAGTTGCTCGACGCAAGAATTATCGGAGAAGTGCAATACCCCATCTGGGTGGCAAACGTGGTCATGGTACCGAAGAAGAATGGCAACATGAGAATGTGCATTGACTTCACTGAACTCAACAAGGCATGCCCGAAGGACCCTTTTCCTCTGCCAAGGATCGACGTCATCATTGATCAGGCTGCCGGCTGCGACATGTTGAGCCTCTTAGACTGCTTCTCCGGCTATCACCAAGTGTGGATGCGAAGGGAGGACGAAGCAAAAACCGGATTTACAACCCCCTTCGGTGTCTTCTGTTTCGTCAGGATGCCCGAAGGCTTGCGCAACGCCGGGTCCACCTTCAACCGCATGATGAAGTTGATCCTGGGCAGCCAGCTGGGGCGCAATGCTTCGGCGTACGTCGATGACATCGTCATCATGAGCGAGAAAGAGCAAGATCACATCGCAGATCTAACCGAAACCTTCGACAACATGAGGCAAAACGGTCTCAAGCTCAACCCAGAGAAATGCATCTTCGGCATTCGGAGAGGGCAACTGCTGGGCTGCATGGTCTCCAAACGGGGCATCCAGGCGAACCCCCAAAAGATCGAGGCCCTACGAAGAATGCAGCCCCCAGCCACCCGAAAGGAAGTTCAGAGGCTTACTGGCAGAATCGCCTCGCTGAACCGGTTTATCTCAAGAGCCGCAGAGCGAAGCCTGCCCTTCTTCAAGGTCCTTCGTGCGAATTCAGCCTTCCAATGGGGCCCAGAGCAGCAGCAAGCTTTCGATGAACTCAAGAAATATCTTGAAGATGCTGCAATCATGACCAAACCGTCACCGAAGGCCGACCTCCTGTTGTACATTGCGGCAACCGACACAGCGGTCAGTGCAGTGCTCGTAGAAGAGCGCAGGGAGGCAGATGCCCTGAGGCAATTTCCAATATACTATGTCTCCGAAGCTCTGAGCGGCTCAAAGCTGCTCTACTCCGAAATGGAAAAGATGGCATATGCGGTTGTAATGGCAAAAAGGAAGCTTCGGCACTACTTCCAGAGCCACAACGTCTCGGTACCCACAGCTTTCCCCCTCCGGGACATGTTCGAGAACAAGGAGTCAACGGCGGGAATGGGCAAGTGGGCCTCGGAATTGGCGGAGCACGTCATAAGCTTCGTCGCCCGCGCCGCAATAAAATCTCAAGTCCTCGCCGACTTTGTAGCTGATTGGACGCCTTCGGCGCCGAAGGGGGAACCGCAGTCACGCGCAGCCGCTATGGGAAGTCCAGTGTGACGGCGCGTACTGCCACCTCGGTTCGGCGGCTGCAGCAGTCTTAAAATCCCCGTCGGGTATCAAACTCCGATATGCTCTGCGACTCAACTACGACAATTGTACAAACAATGTAGCAGAGTATGAAGGCCTGTTGCTCGCCCTTCGGAAGGCCAGGGCTGTAGGTGCCAGGAGGCTCGTCATCCTGACGGACTCTGAGCTTGTCGCTTGCCATATTGGGAAAACCTACAAGGCAAAGAGCCCAGACATGATGAAGTACTTACAAGCCGTCCGAAGCATGGAGAAGTTTTTCATTGGCATCACAGTGCGAAGCTTCCCCAGAAACCACAACAAAGAGGCCGACGCTATTGCGAAGGCAGCTGCACTACTTGAGGCTTTGCCACCAGATGTTTTTTACGAAACAACCACCTCGAGGTCCGCTGCCGACGATGCAGCACCCCCCAAGTTTGTGAACGCAATTCAGAGCGAGGACTGGCGTGCCCCAATAGTGGCGGCGCTCAAAGGATATTATGAAGCCGAAGATGGGATCACCGCCAAGAGGGCGGCGATCAGGGCGAGGAACTATCACCTGGTCGACGACAACTTGTACCGAAGAGGGGTGTGCGCTCCATTATTAAAGTGCATATCAGTCACTGAGGGGAAGCAGCTGCTGCACGAAATCCACAGCGGCATGTGCTCACACCACCTCGGCACCAGAGCTTTGGTGCGAAAGCTTTCCGCCAAGGTTTCTACGGCCTTCGGCGATGCGCGACGCCCACGACATTGTGCGCCACCGCCCGCAGTGCCGCCGCCACGCACCCTACGGCAAGTTTGCCTCCAATGAGATACGGTTGCTACCACCGGTGTGGCCCTTCGCCCGGTGGGGTGTTGATATCGTCGGCCCGTTACCCACGGCACTCGGAAACTACACCCACGCGGCTTGTGGCGGTTGAATATTTCTCCAAGTGGGTTGAAGCGAAGCCATTGCTGAGCATCACTTCGGCGTCCATTCAGAAGTTCTTCTGGCAAAACATAGTGTGCCGCTTCGGTGTCCCTCACGAGGTCACAGTTGACAATGGCAAGCAATTTGACAGCACAGAGTTCAAGGAATTCTGCGCATACTTGGGAACGAAGCTGTGCTTCGCTTCGGTCTACCACCCACAGTCCAACGGGGCTGTCGAGCGAGCCAATGGAATCATCTTCGCTGGCATCAAGAGAAACATCACTGACTTGCCCAAGAGCAAATGGGCCGAAGAGCTACCGAGGGTAATCTGGTCCCACAACACCACCACATCCAGAACTACTCAGTTCTCCCCTTTCAAACTGTTGTACGGGGAGGAAGCCATGCTGCCCGAAGAATTGTGCCTTGGCACCTGGAGGAATACCCCCTCCGGTGACGAAGACCTCAAGGCTTCGGTCCAGAACATCGAGGAAGTCCGCTTACAGGCAGCTGAAAACCTCTTGGCCTACCAAGACGAAACACGAAGGTGGAAAAACAAGAAAATCAAACCAAAGCTCATTCGGTCAGGGGACCTAGTGCTACGAAAGGTGCCGAAGGGTAAATTGAAGGGTAAGATGCACGGGAAATGGGAAGGCCCGTTCATAGCTACGGCTACCGCAAACGAAGCAGCCTTCAAGCTACGTCGGCTGACGGGCGACGAAGAGCCATACACCTGGAACGTGGATATGCTTCAGAAGTACTTCGTATGAAGTGACTACCAGTTCTTAGCATAATCTTTGACTTTTCATAGTTTCTCTTTCCTTTAGGCCAAGATATTGACCTTGTATCCTATGTACATTAAAGTAGTGGGGGGCGTACTCTTTTCCTCACGGGGGAAGCTTCGTGGTTCCCCTCTGGATCCGCGAAGTGTGAGGTTTTTAATGAGGCGGCCCTTTGTATCCCTTCGGTTTCTGACATGTAATATAAGTCAGTTTCCCCCCATCCCTTCGTGTGCAATTTACCTTCTTTTTCAAAGAATGCTCGCGCCACTCTATCGAAGCTGGGCCACCGCCTCCGGGGGGGGCCTAGTCTCCGAAGTGGCCTTCGGCGCGGTAAGTAACAGCCTTGGCGCGGGTTGCCTTAGGAGCACGCACACCAAGCCTGTCACTTATTGGCGTGAACGAAGGAAAAACCGCTTGACGCGGGACAGGGCCATGATTCGGCCGAAGCAAGCGCACGCCTGGAGCGATGCGTCGGTCGTGAGTTGACCGTCGGTCCCGAGTTGACCGAAGAAAAAACCGCTCGAAGCGGGACAGGGCTATGATTCGGCCGGAGTAAGCGCACGCCTGGAGCGATGCGTCGGTCGTGAGTTGACCGTCGGTCCCGAGTTGACCGAAGGAAAAACCGCTCGAAGCGGGACAGGGCCATGATTCGGCCGAAGTAAGCGCACGCCTGGAGCGATGCGTCGGTCGTGAGTTGACCGTCGGTCTCGAGTTGACCGAAGGAAAAACCGCTCGAAGCGGGACAAGGCCATGATTCGGCCGAAGTAAGCGCAAGCCTGGAGCGATGCGTCGGTCGTGAGTTGACCGAAAAGCGAACTGCTGGTGCGGAGCAAGTCCGCAATGCGGCCAGAGAAAATGCACGTTCGCGACGGCGCGTCGTGTAGAAGTGGGCGCACACTCAGAGGCAGGACATCGCACGTTAACTCCAAAAGCGAAGCGCGATGCCGCTTCGTCCCAACGAACCTAGGGTTTTTCGCAATCAAGTGTGCAGCACGAAAACGACAGGCAAACACACCTCTCATGCACACTTCCAATTTACAACATCCATCGTAAAACGCTACAACTTTACAAATCAAATAACAGTGTAGTTACAACACATACTGCCTCGCTCAATAAATGTACAGAGTCGTAGTCCGCTTCGGGCCTGCCGCGAACACTTCCGGGGGGGAGTTCCGAAGTCCTGTGCTTCAAGTCTTCGCGCCAGCCCGCGGTCACCAATAACGGTCAATCTTCGTTTAGTACATCATCACAGATTTCGTCAATCAACCGAAGATATGCCATGTCTATGATCTCCAAGGCCATCTCCCGAAGCTCGCTGTCGGTAGGCATCCTCCCTGCGCCGAAGTTAGTGTCAGAGTCTATACGAAGGGGATCCCTCCGTCTCCACCTTCACCGCTGCGAAGCTTTCCGACGAGGTATCAGGAATTAAGTATACATACTCGGGCGGTCCGAGGACCCCCTCCTCAATCGGTTCCGTTTTTGGAACGACCCCTTCGTCCACGAAGGGGTCCACTAACCTACGCGTGGCCGCCCTGCGGGCGGCCCGCTCTCTAAGAATGGCATCCCGACGCGCGGGATCCTTTGAAAACTCAGCGAAAAAGCGTTTAGCCGCCTCGTTATGCTGGCGGTAGCGCTCCGCTCGGTACGACAAGAACTCCGCATACGAAACACCAGGGTGACGGATGCTAAACTTCGTCCACACGTTCGGCGCGACAAAAAGTGAATTAAGAGGCAAAGCTGAGTCGCTCGAACCTTCGGCCCTCTGCGCAGGAGCCACGGAGGGAACCTGCGCAGAGATACCGTGCATCAGTTTACATTACAAAAATTTCCATCCCTTCAAGGGGAGACTGTCTCATTCCTTTACAAACGACAGCCCGAAGTGGTTCACACCTCAGCACCTTCGGCGACGACGTGGCCCTCGTCCAGCACGCCACTAGCTTCGGTGGCTCCTACCGATGCGACAGTTGCGGCGACTGTTGTCTCCGTGGGTGCCTCGCCGTCGGGAGAGCTGGCAGCTAGCAGTGCGGCTTCAAGTTCTGCTGCGTGTGCCGCGTCCGAAACATCCGCCGCTGTGTTCTCTTCTGTAGGGGCCTCGGCAGCTGCAGCTTCAACAGGCGCAAGTGTGATCTCCTCCTCGGTGGCAGAAGCTGCCTCGAGGCCGGTGGGTGCCGAAGGGGCAGTCCCCGCGGCCGCTTCGGCCTCCTTGTCTTCGGCAGCGGCCCCCGGCGCGTCATCCCCAGGCCCCGCTTCGGCGGTGCGCGCCATAATGTCCTCGGCGCTGCGCGCTCCGCCCTCGGGAGCGCCGGCGGCTTCACCCTCTTGCGGTGCTGCAGCTCCGGAGCCCTCGGCGGTGATGAGGGGGACGCCAGGCATGGCGATCCAATCCCCCTCTGACATGAACTAGGGCAGGGGCGGAGTGCCGCCAAACCGAACCCGGAGACGGTCGTACACGCGATCCTGCAGTCGAGGCTTGATCTGCAAAACAATGTGGGCAGTGCGTCAAGTTAGTTACGAGAGGGCATTTTTCTTCGTTCAATCTTAAGCATAGGGAGGAAGTAGCTTCGACGCACCTGGGCACTGAGTCGAGCGGACTCCTCCAAGGTGAGTTGATACCCCCGCTGAGCGAAGAAGGTGTTCATAAAGTTCTTTGCGAGATTTTTGGGGAGCACTGGGAGCTGGCTGACGTCCAAGTCCGCGTCGCTGGGCCATGCGAAGTTATCCTTCGTCAGACGACGAAGATCCCCCTTGCTAATTGTCTTCTCCGATGATGGGCGATCCGAAGGCACAAGCGAGCACACTGAATAGGCCAGCGTGCGGACTCCCACCGCAGCAGCAAGCTCTCCGAAGATCTTCGTATTCATCGTGATCAGATCGAAGCACGCGTTCACCCACTCGTAATATGCCCCGACGCTGCACCGGGGGAATCTGATAGGTGGTGCCTCCAAATTGCACTGCTCTAGCACCTGCAGTATGTCGTTACGAAGGGACTCCGCGCTCCGGAGGTGGTCCGCGCGATATTGCTCCAGTGTCCCGCTCAGTCCGCTCGCTTTCTCCTGCGCTTCGGCTAACTTGGCCTCCATGTCAGCGAGCCGAGACTGCAAGTTTTCCTTCGCGCTGCCCAGGGTCTCAACATCGTGGCGCAGCCTGCTGAGGGCGGCTTCGGAGTCCTTCGACGATTTTTCTTTCTCCTCCTCGGCCTTCGCGAGCGCTCTTGCTCGGCGGCCAATCGACCTTCCCGGCTCCGTCACTCGGTTTTCGAGCGAGGAGACAGCAGCCACCGATCTCTCCTTGGTCTCCTTACTCTCCTGCTCCAGCCTTCGGGCAAGACATCGTGAAGCTATAAAGGCTTTCAACGACAAGTCTCCGCACGCCGTCGTCAGTTCAGCCGCGGTCAGCTTCCCATAGTATTCTTCTTCATGAGGGATGGAGAAGCTTGCCCCGGCTTCTTCCAGGAATTGGCGCTCATGACCGCCGCTCGTCAGCCCCAAGAAGCGGATCGTCTTCCCGCCGATCAGTTTGGCTTCGGCAGGGACATGAAGACGGACAGCGGCGGCCCGGGGCTCCTCTGGTGTCACCCGATAGCTGCTGCTTTCGGGTCCTTCGTCCTCCTCCTCCTCCTCCGCTTCGGGAATGACGTCGTTTCTCTCGGAGGCAGGAGCTGAAGGGGAGGCCGACTGCTCGGTACCCTCGGAGGAGGTGTCCGACGAGCTGCTGGAGGTGGAGCTGGAGTCATCTTTTTCCTGGGGGGCTTCGGCGCCGACGACGACGGGGCTCAGCTTGCGTGGCGCGTCCCCGACGGAAGACACTATGCGAACATCGCTGTCTTCGTCACTGTCTTTTTCTTGCGGGCTGAGGGGGACTAGCAACGGTCCGGCAGCCCCCACCACCCCCAGCCGTCGCCGCGGGCACATCCGAAGGCGCGGCCGCACGGAGTGGGACGGCGGCTATAACGTCTCCTACGACGCCCGTCTCCACGTCGATGACGCGAGTTCTTTTGGGAGAAGGGGGGCGAGTCCGCCGGTCGCCCGCCCCGCTTCTTCCGGGCTTTCCCTTCGGCGGCCGCCGTAGCGCGGCGGGCGCGCTCCTCCTCGCTCGTTTTTTGTGGAGCAGCGCGGGGTGAAGTTGCCGTCTCCTCCACGTCCGCTTCGGCGGCTGCGACCGCCGCGGCCTTCTTCTCGGCTGCCTCTCGGTGCTTGGCAAATCCGACGCGCTCGGGCGGCGCGATCTTGAAAAACTCGAAGATACGATTGGTTCGGGACCCGTTCGGCCTCCGCGACGGTGTCCTTGTATTCCTTCGGTGAGACGGGGCCGAGGATGAAGTCCCCATGCGCCTCCACCTTCCTTCTCCTCAACACTGCAGGAAAACAGGCAAGATCGTCAGTACTGTGATCACTAATAACATAACGAAACACAACCATCCGAAGGGTGAAGAGCAACTTACAATCGGCCGTAAAGCCGAAGACCCTTGTCCAATCAGGGCAGGGGATGCCACCGATGTCCTCCGCCCACTCGTCTTCGGCCACGGACCAACCGTCGACCAGCGGGCATACGGGAATGCTGCGGTACTCCTCCACAATGTCGCGGGTACCATACCTCCGCGCAAACCGACGGAGCATAATCACGAATTCGTCCCCCTCCGGGCACGAAGGATTCTTCGCGTAGGACTCGTGCAGGGGCGGGAGTTCCTTCGTCGCCAACGGGTGGGTGCCTCCGAAGAAGGGGGGCTCGGACCGTAGTAGAACCAATGCCGCCGCCGGTCCGAAGGCCACTTGTTCTCGTACGCGGTAACCGGGCTCACCACACCCGCCTTGTAGGAGAAATTGAGGCAGCCGAACCGGCGCGGTCCTTCTCCACGGACCGGTCCCCCTCTTCCTCGAAGACCGTCCGCCGCCGGTGATGCACCCGATGCGCCGAGGCAAAACCTTCGGCGGAGGGGCTTGATCTTCGTCGTCCGCATATCCACATATATACTGACAGCCGGAGGATGGCATTAGGGGTGAGCTGGTGAAGGTAGATGTCGAAGTACCGAAGTATGTCGACGACGGCGGGGTGAAGTGGAAACCGAAGCCCCGCGTATAGAAGATCTCGGAAGATGACAACCTCGTTGTCCCGTGGCCGCGGCACGGTCTCACGGCCGGGGGCTCGGCCGGCCCCGACCATGCGATTCTTCACCAACGCCTCCACGTCGGTCTTGTCGATTTGGCTTCGACCGAACGTATAGGTCTTCGCGATCTCCCTCGCGACAGCATCGCGTCTACGCTTCGGCGCCATCAGCACAAACTATGCACGAAGCGAAAGCAGAAGCAGGGGGGCTGAAGCAAGTCTTACAGTAGGTCTTCGGAGCTCTCGCGGGTCGTAAGCTCTGCGCTGAAGTCGCTGGGTGGGGTAAACCAAAGGACGGCCCCCCCTTATATAGTAACAAGTTCCGATAATCGCGCCGGCCCAAATCAAAATTACCTTTTTACCCATTAACGGCCCCTCCCAACGGTAAACTTGGCCGAGGGCGCGCACGTCTTTTTCGGGACGTCTTGTCAGCGTGGGCCGTCCGGGGGAGTTCCGAAGACCGGTCTTCACCCGGTTAAGGACGATCGTAAGTTCGGCCCTACGCAGAGCCAGGACGGCCCTCACTGACGAGGGGCTACTGTTGGGGAAGTTGGTCTTCGGAAGCATCACCCGTGCCCGCCCACGACTGCATACAGCTTCGGTCTCGCGAGAAGACCCTTCGCCGCATGAGCACTAATGAAACACTGATGCCGCTTGTGCCTTATGAGTCTTGCTGTGCAGGGAAGACTTTTTGTGGCCGCGTCTACCTTCGGTGCCGAAGGTGCTAGCGGCGGGGCTCCGGTGACGGAGCCCAAGGGAGACATGGGGTGGAGAGCGCTGACCCGGGACGACGAGTCCGGAGCCCGCGGCGGCGTGAACGAAGCGTACAAAGAGGCCCGACGCCTCAGATCCGGGGTCGCTGCTTCGGCGCCGAAGGTGCCGACGATCCCGGACACGTGGCCACCGCCAGCGTGTAAAGCGGACTCCGGTCGGGGCAGAGACAAGGGCGGCCGCGTGTAAAGGCGTTTCGGCCGTACGAAGACACGCTGGAGGCCTGTACGACGCGGGGACTTCATCGTTATACCCTTGTAAAGTGTTTAAAGTGGATTGTCGGGAGCGAGAAAAGTTGTAATTGAGGCAAATGACTATACCCGGGGGGCCTCCTATAAATAGTGAACCCCTTGTAATGAAACGGACACACTGTAATGAGAAGAGAGCACCGAAGGCATTTGCCAGTTCTTCGGTCTTCGGTCTGCGGAGTATTTCTCTGTTTCCTATTCGGTCTTATTAAGTTTCAGCGTTCCCTTCCCTCGCCCGAGTAGAAGTAGGAGCCTTGCGAGAGTGAGCGAAGGAAGGGAGAGAACTCAGGGGGCTGTTGTGTCGGCGTCCACCCTTCGGGCCCGATTTCCACCAACAAAGCGTTTGCTGCAGATGTGTGTGCACTAAGGACGGATCTTGCGGAAGATGATTGGAGAAAAGAGATCGTCGACTATTTGAAGGATCCATCCCGAAAGGTCTCTAGGAAGCTCAGGTACAAGGCCATAAAATTCGTTCTTCTGGATGACAATTTGTTTTACAAATCATTAGATGGGGTGTTGTTATGATGCCTGGGTCCAGAAGAAGCGAATAAGATGATGAGTGAAGTGCATGATGGGATATGCGGAGCACACCAATCGGCCTACCGCATGAAATGGGTTGTCGTGCAAGCCGGTGCTTTTGGCCGACGATATTAGAGGATTGCTTTGAGTATTACAAAGGATGTCGGGATTGCCAAAGGTTTGGAAATATTCAAAGGGTCCCTGCATCAGCATTGAATCCCATCATCAAGCCATGGCCATTCAGGGGCTGGGGTATAGACTTGATTGGCCAGATTAATCCACCATCTAGCAAGGGGCATAAGTTTGTGCTGTTGGCTACAGATTATTTTACTAAATGGGTTGAGGAGATCCCACTGAAGAAGGTGATGTCGGAAAACATGGTTGAATTTGTCAAGGAGCACATCATCTATCGATTTGGAATCCCTCAGACCATCACAACTGATCAAGGGGCTCAATTCGTGTCCCTGGAGTTCAGAGAATTTGCCGAAAGCATGGGAATTAAATTGTTTAACTCTTCTCCTTATTATGCCCAAGCTAATGGTCAAGCAGAGGCTTCTAATAAGATCATGATCAAGCTAATACAGAAGAAGATCGACCAGAAGCCAAGGAGATGGCATTCGATACTCAGTGAAGCATTATGGGCTTACCGAATGGCCCCTCATGGAGCTACAAAGACTTCTCCTTACGAATTGGTTTACGGGCATCATGCGGTTCTACCTTGGGAGATGCAATCGCATTCCAGGAGAATCGTGTTACGTAAAGATTTGAGCTCCAAAGATTACGGTGGCCCGATGATGGATGAGCTAGAGGATTTACACATGATCCGTCTCGGGGCCCCGGAAAACATCGAGAAGAATAAGGCTGCGGGTTGCCAAGTATTATAACAAGAAGGTAAAAGTCAGGCAATTTGCAGAAGGGGATTTGGTTTGGAAAGCGCTATTGCCGATTGGAACCAAATACAGCGAATTCGGCAAATGGTACCCTAACTGGGAAGGACCCTTTCGCGTGGTCAGATGCGTCCCTGATAATGCATACATATTGAAAACTTTACTAGGAGAGGAATTTTCCACTGCAATAAATGGGATATATTTGAAGAAATATTATCCTAGTATTGAAATCGATCGATGATCACCAGCAGGGGGATTAAAAGCATCTGACACAAGAAATAGCCGGCGCTCAAGAGCGAGGCCGCCTTCAGAACAAAATACACAAACAGGAAAAATGGCCAGTGCCTAGATGCATTTCCCTTAGCACCAAACTACTTTACAACTGCCTCTTGCAGGTTTACATCCAAAACCCTGGTGATCTAGACTACGAGGAGGTGGGAAGCAGAAGGCGTGGAGGAAGAAGCGAAAGTATGATTCAATCTTTTCTTTTCTTCTTCGGCTGCTCCCTCTTCAGTTGCTCCAAGACCACCGTGACGGTGACTTGGAATGCACGGGGGTGACCATGATTTGCGGCCTCCACTAAGCTGTCCCAAGCCGTTTTCAAGTTGTTGTACCTGTCAGAGACATCTAAAACAGAGGAGTGGGTGTTAGGGGCAAGGAATCCAGATGTGAGCGCGAAGTCAAGAAGGAGTCAGAAACGTTTACCCCCTAATAGTGCCTCCAGAGCCATGCGACGCTCGCGTTCGGCCTGGCAATGAGCGGTGATGTCCCTGAGACCGTGCTCCAGGTGTCGAATGCGACGGCGTAGTTGATGGCTGGTCCTCTGTTCAGGCGTAGCCTCCTCTGCTTCGAGAGAGGAATCGGAAGAGATGTACTCAGGCACGTCTTCGGTCCCGATGATTTCTTCAGGAAGTAAATCAAGGCTGAAAGAAGAAGAGGAAGAGAAGAGGTAAAACGCAAGATCGTATGGAAAACAAGGAGCAAATCAAGGGAAACTCACCTTCGAATCGTGCGTTTCTTTGGGGCGCTGCTTTCCTGAGGCTGCTTGCCTTTGTCCATGGCCTTGGGGTTTTTTCCTCTGGAAACGGGGAGGAGATGAGAAGTGATGGATGAGTGTGCGAGTGGATTTGCAAGGCATCCCAGCAGGCTATTTTATTGACCGAAGGGGTGCATTGGGAGTGATGACTGGCCAGTGTACACTGTTGGAATACCAAGCGGCAGGGTTTTCTCCCCAAATGCGAAGGGTTTTCACTTGAACAGTGCTTACGGATTGCCGATTCAGGGATCTTCTGTGGATTTTGCGCCAAGGGGCATCTGTTCTCGCGTGTTCGGCTCAAGACAGTTCCCGGATACGTTTAAGGAAAAACAAGATTCACGGATGCAAACATGAAGAAAATCATCGCAGTGCAAGCACAGAATTCAAAAGTTCTCTATTTATTGCCGATATTCAAGCATCCCTAATATAATCTAGTCGAAAAGTCTGTGGCCATCGAGGCGCTCCAAGTCGAAAAGTGATTTCGGCAATGGCGTCGCCGTGGCCATCGAGGCGCTCCAAGATGAGCTCAATCTCATCGATGTCCTCTGGCGCGCCGCCCCGGAAGCCGCGCGGCCTGGTGGAGTAGTCGACGTCGGTGTGCGTCGCCATGGCAGCCAGGCCTAGGGTCGTGCCCAAGCGGACGCCATGGATGGCCACTTCATCAACACGGTGCTCCACCGCAGCAAGGCGCTCCGCCGGCGTGTCTCCACGGGCGTTCACCTTATCGGCCGACCGCTCCACCAACATCTTGAGCTGGTTGAGCTCAGCATCACGGGCTGCAAAGTGCAAGAAAAAAGGAGATCAGCATCAAAGGCCGGATTGGATCAAAGAGCGGCGTCGGGGCCGTACCGTCAATGGTCTCCAGCAGCTGCTTGTGCTGGTCTTCCCATTCCAGCTCGGCTATGCCGGCCTTCTTGGAAACCTCCTCCAGCTCGCGCTGGGTCACCTCCAGTTCCCCTTTGAAGCAGAGAGCGTCGAGTTCCCCTTAAGGCACGGGGGAGTGGCCGTCAGACTCCGAGGAGTCGTCGGGCAGGGGCTGACCGGCCGGCGTAGGAGATGGATTCCATTGAATCAACCTGAAAAAAGGATAATCGTCAAAAACTAAAGATGATCGAATACGAATCAGAGAAGAGGAATTGACGATCATTGCCTCCGGCGCGCATTGGCGCTACTCCCCTCCGCCTCATCAGAGGCGTGGCGTCGATTGAGGTGGCGCACCATGCTGCTCTGGGATGTGCACTGTTTGGAAAGAAGAAGAAGAATTGAGGTTGGCAAAGATTCGAGAGCTAAAGGCTTGGTGGAGAGCTAGGGGCACCTACGGTTTCATTTATAGGCCTGGCAAAACAGATCGCCAATGGGTTGTGGCTCTGGATCGTGGCGCATATCCCAAGAAAATCATGGCTCTGGATCGTGGCGCATATCCCAAGAAAATCGGAAGGTGGAAAGGTTTCCTTGACCAGTCCGCCAATGGGTCGTTTGGAGTTCTAGGCTGAGTCGTATTCGGTTGACTGGCTCGGCTAAGGAGAGTCAAAGTGCCATTCAGGTATTGACATTTCTTTGCCGAATGGGTCGTTCAGCATCACATTTAAGAATGCGCAGAAGAAAAAAGGAAATGAAATTGCAAAGAATAAATATTACAAGAGCGACCAATTCGGTTATACATCAATTGAAGCATCTAAATGTTCAAGTATTTCGCAATTACACTACGGACATTCGATGTTGCTTGGCGAAAATTGTCCAACCGCTCCTGATAATCTTTCTGGGCACCAGACAAGGTGGTAAGTTCTGCATCGCATTGTTTCACCTTGGCTATAGCCGATTTTGCTTCCTCTTGGGTCTTCTCTATCAATCCAGGGAGCTCGGCTATTTTCTTGTTATCGGCCTCTATCTCAGCTGACAGGCTTCTCAGTTCTGCCTCCAAAGCGGTTTTCCTGGCAATTTTTAAATCACAAGAAGCTTGCAGATTGGCCAATGTATCTTTATGGCTCTCGGTCTGAGATTGTGCCCCTTTCATGGCTTGTTCGAAGACGGCTCTCCTCTTTTCAACGGCGCGGCGGGAGCGCACCTTCCTCAGAGCTTGCCTTATGGGCACATAGTGAATTTCCAGGCCACAGATAGATGCAAGAGAAGCACTGATGTCCTCAGGGAGTTCTTGGCTAATAGGCTCGAGCATTTCTTCAAAGTGATCGAGATCCTTGAACTGATCTCGTGCATCTTTCTCCAGCCAGGCAAAGATCTCTTTGAGCTTGTCTAATACTTCCTTTGATGGGGTTTGATGCACTTCTTCCCTTGCCTCGGCAACTGGACTGTTCCCCATCGACAGACTTGATGATGATGGGGCCTAATCCTAAAGAAGCAGTATTGCCGAGTTAGGAATGCTGAAAGTAAAAGGTAACAGAGTTAAGTGCAAATGAGTACCTCATGTCTGACTTCTTGAGCTAGGGAAGGACTTTGTTCAGAGGCAACCACTGGTGAAGGAGGTGTTCCAGGCAGAGCTGAAGCTTCTATGTGAGAAGGTGCCGATGCAGTTGCTGGCAACTCAGGAGCTTCTGGTTGAAGAGGAGATGGGTTCACCTCTGCTGGGGTTGATGTCTCTGCATGACCAGTAGGTGATTGGGCCCTTGGAGGATTTGATGGTTCTGGTTGGATTGGGAAACTCATCTCTGGAGAGTTTATTGCTTTTGTTTGAACAGGGGGTGATTGAGTCCCTGATGAAGATGAGATTTCACTGGGACAGGCAACTCAACCCTGGGTGGACTTGTTTGTTGAGACACTGGAACGTCCACAAGTTGTTCTTCCATTGTTTCTTCTGCAAGTGCCAAGTTAGAAGATAAATGCCAGTGTTCATCCTCAAGAAGGAGGACAGTGAAGGTCATACCAGTGGATGGGGCATTGGCAGGTTTTGGAGCTGAAGATTGTTGGGCTCTGGTCTGAAAATGCACAAGCATGATTTATCAGAAACAGAGTAATCTTGTGATCAAGAAAGGAGAAGATTCTTACCTCAACAAGGACTTTCTTAATAGTTCTCCTCATCTTGCCATTTGGAGGAGCAATTAGAGACAAACCTTGCCTCCTATCAGCAGCAAGGCTGGACAGGCTTGGGTCTGTTGTGGCAAACCTAGCCATTAGCTGAGCCAGGGTTGGGGACCTGAATCCCAGTGTTGAGATCGGGCCTACGGCATTGTAGGCAATATTCCTGGTTCGAGGGGCAGGCACTGTGTTCTGTGGGTAAAAGAAGTAAGGTCAGAGTCATGATTGAAAGAGGAAATGCTTGATTCAATGGTTTAATCATGTTACCTCTGAAGTTGGCTGAAAATCAGGCATCAACTCTGCGCAGAACGAGTGTACAGGCCCACTGAAGATATGATCATGGAATTCTTGCCACCAGGAGTTGAAGGTGGAGTGAGCTATTGTTGTGGGTACAAAAGGCCAGGTGTAGACAGTGGGACTGCACACATAACGGAAAACTCTGCTGCTGTGCATGAGTTCTTTGATTTCCTCTCTGGGCTTGAAGAATTCATGCAGAAACAGTATTGGGGGCATCTGGCCACACCCAAGTTGCCGAGCCATTACATTGGGCTGATAATATTCATAAGTACTATAGGTCAGCCTTCCTCCATTGAATTTAGTTGGCAGAATGCATGGGCGGATTATGATATTGAAGATCTCCAGGAATCTCGCATCTTGGCGTTCAGTTTCAAAAGAGAATTCACAAGGGAAAATCAAATTGTCATTGTCCAAATAAGGAAGCCAGAGAGGATTTTGGAAACCTTTGAAGAATAGCTCGAAAAGTCGGGCCGATATCCCGCCGAATAAGAACAATTGAAGCAGCTTCTCCATAAGTCTGGCATCCTCTGGTGGCTTGGGGTTCCCCTTCAGGATGATTGGATGAAGGGAAGAGTCGGGTGTTCAAATCAACACCAACGATCTGATGCATGTGTAGCTGCAGCCACATTTGAACAAACCACCAAGGACCGTTGACACATGCTATCCTCTGGCCGGTGTACATCTGGGTGACAGTTTGATGCAGCATATGGTACACACTGCCTAGGAGGAATTTCCCAAGGGGGAGGCGGTTGCCACCGACCGCTTGAGAAGCCATTGCAATGTGATTCGGGGTAGGCTCATTGGCTTTACCACGAAAGATGAACCCGCATAGGCACATGTTCGTAAACGCCCCGTATTCAATTTCACCGAGGGGTGCCGTCCTTCATGTGGTTCGGGATATAGTTCTTGTATCTCGCTCCCCGGGTTTCACCCCCGTTTGTCGTGAGGAACTTCTGAAATCCCAGGGTTGAACGGATCCTGTAATGTCAAGGCCGGTGATCATATACACATCGGCCAGAGTTGGTGACATCGGACCGTGGCCAAAGAGGAAGGCGTTGATACCGTTCGACCAAAAATGGCAGGCTGCTATCAGGAGGTCTTCATTCTTGGGGGTCTCGGCCAAAGATAACTCCAGGCACTGAGTAATGCGAAGGGTATCCCAGTTCTGGGTCCTGGCACACTTATCCACAAGAATCCTCTGGTACCAATTTTTCCAGCCTGCGATTGGAGGCAAGGGCCAGTTCTTGAAAGCATCCTGCCACTGGGTAGGTGGGGACAGGGCCGCTTTGAAAGGGATCCTTCGAGATTCAGCCGTGATGAAATCTCGAGGATCAGAGTTTCCCACGGGACCAAGGTAGTAGGATCTTGAATTGGCCTCGGTGCGAATCAAAAGCTCAGTGGAAGGTTCCTGAAGGAAAGCGGAAACGAAATCTCAGGTAAAATTGAAAACCTAAATGTTGAATGAAGCTTACGGGAGGAGAATTTACCTGAGCAGCTTGGTTTTGAGCCGCCATTGGGGGATTTGAGCTCAGAACAAGAGGATCTAGGGTTTGGATCTAGACGAGGATTCCGGCGGATTGCGAAGAGAGAAGAACGGTGTTGATTTGAAAATGTTTGTGGTGGAGTCAATTCCGAACAAAATCACTTTTATCCCGCAATTGAAGGGGCATGTGTTAACACCAAAATTTGGTAAGGAGTCGACTTGTGGGTCCGCTCGATGAGGAGTCAGTCCGGTGGAAGGAAGGTTTTTCTCATATGTATTCGGCAGAAAGATCTGCGGTCGGCTATCTGCTTCCGTTCGGCAAGGGAACAGTTGAGCTGATTTTGCGGGTTTGGACGGTGACGTGGCTCAAGAAGGAAGGACGAATGGATGGATAAGCGATCAAGCTTAGAGATAAGTTAGGCAACAAATCCATTCGAGGTTGTGCTTGGCAGGGTATAAATATGAGCCCTAAATGTATGTAACAGAGACGATCATTCTCAATACAAACCGGCCTTACGCCAAACCCTAGAGTCCATTTGTCGTGTCGTCGAGTTCTTCGAGAGGGTTCATCGATCCGTCGACCTCCGTGAGTACCGGCAACCTTGTATCATATCTAGTATCATGCGGTGGATATAGATCTGATGCAAGTAGTCTCGTTACCATGCTTCGTGTCATGCGGTAGATTCAAGCTTGGTTCAAGAGGGTTTCTTGTTAGGTCATGAGCCATGCGGTAGGCTAAGATCTAGCTTGAAGCTAGTTATCGGCTCTATTGGATTTTGGCAAGATCCAATAGATTCATCAAGTTACCCCGTGTTGCTTTGAGTTTTTACTTTATGTTTAAATTCATGTAACATCTTTTGCCAAATTTAGATGGGCTTGGATCGGCTTTATCCCTCTTGTGATCCTTATGCAAGTAGAATTCGTGCTTTAACACGTGGATCACGTGCTCTCCGGATAGCCGAAATCGACTCGATCTAGGTTGCTACGTGTTGTGGGTTCAAACTTGCCAACGTTTGTATGAATCTTGAAAGAACTGAGTATCATGCGGTAGATGCAGGTTTTGGGTTGCTTTGGAGCTAGTCATCCGGTGGATTTGATTTCAAATCAATCTGATAGATTTATTTCACTTGGTAATGTTCGTTCCTTCTTCATGGACCCCGAATCGGCTGTTCAGCCGTATTCGGTTACCTTCCTTCACGAGTAGAACACGTGCGTAATTCATGCTTTAAATAATGTATGCTTTTAGCTTTCCAGATTTAGATTGTATCATGCGGTGTATAGATCTATTTGTGGAAAGTGGTACGATTTTCATGCAAGTTGTATCATGCGGTGGATAGATTTGTTTGGCATCGTACCCGACGGGTTTTAATGCACCTAGACATGCGGTAGACTAGTGCTTTGGATCTATGCATGCTTGTTCATTACATGTTTATGTTCGTGCTTTACTTCATTTATTTATTTAATGTTGATCACCATGGGGATCGGTCGCGATCTTATGCACGTGCATCTTTGCCTAAACAAAGACCGATCGCCGTCATGCTTACGTCATCCATTCGGCTATGTTACCTTTTCCTTCTTTAAGCTCCCGAATGGTGTCAATTTGCTGGCAGATAGCTTTCTATAGCTATATGTCGTCTTACCTGGCTTTGTGGCCGTAAATATGGAACTGTCTGGTACCACCCGGTAAGTTCCAAGCTTTGGTATTTAACTACTTTCTCTTTTGTTAATTTTCAGGGAAAATTGACTGGCACGTCTCGTGATTCTTTGCGCGTGTGAAGCCAACTTGTTCGGCTTGCTGTGTGTTTGGCGCTAGGTGCACATTTTGCGTCAACAGCGCTGTGTCGGAGCGCCGCGTCGCGTCGCGTCCGCGACGCGTGCGTGCCCGCGCGTGCGCGCCCGTGCGGGCCACGGCGCTCGCAAGCGTGCACCCCGGCATGCGTGCGCCGCGGCCATGAGGGCAAGGCCGGGCCTTGGGCCCCTTTTTCGTGCCTCGCCGTGCTCACCGTGCTAGCCGAGCTCGCCGCCGTGCACAGGGTGACCGTGTCGCCGTGGCCATGGGAAGCGCGCGCACGGTCGCCAAGGAAAGCACGCCGCGTTTTTGGGTCACCTTGAACGCCATACCGTGCACCCAGTCACGGACACGCTGGCCAACCGCGGGCGCCGCGCTCGCCGCCGCCCATGGCGTCGAGCCGGCTCCGCCGTGACACCGCCACGACGCCCCGTCGCGATCCCAACCCCCGCGTTCCGGCTTGAGTAGCCCGACGCGCGTGCGCACCCCGCCGCACGTCGTCCCCCCTTCACGCCGCCGCGCCCCCACGCGGGTTGAGTCCCCAAGGCACATCGCCGCGCCGCCGCCGCGCCCACGCCGGCGATGGCCGCGCGCGACGCCCACCGGCCGCCCTAGAGTCCTCCGAGCCAGCAACCCGACGAACCCGTGTGTGTGCACCTTGCTGACCAGTCGCCCAGGCGCAGTGGAACATCGCCGCCGGCCAAGCCTTAACACGCCGCCGTCCTTTCTTCTTGGGCTTTTCGTCGAGCACTTGGGCGGCGGTCGAAATTCGTAGGGGGGGACCTAGGCACACCAGTGGCCACAAGCAGTGTGGCCGCGACCGATCCGCTCGGATCCGGTGCGGCCCACCACCAGATTGCCAGGCCACACGCTGGCCTACACGGCGGCCAGCCACACCGCCCGCCGCCGGATCGGCCGCGGGCCGGGCCGCACCGCGCGCGCGGGCCGCGGGGATCCCGCCGCACCCGCGATCCGGGGATCCCGTGCGGCCAGCCCGAGGGGAGGGGTTTTAATTTATTTAAAAATTCCAGAAAATTAGTTTTTCCCTTTGAAAAATCCTAGAAAATCCATTTTAACTCCAAAAATTGTGAAACCTCTTCCAGAAAATTTCCAAAATCTTAAACTCCGGGTTGGGTTGGTGTTTGCTCTCTTTTGGTTCTTCAATGCTCTTATTTGGATTTAAGTTGCTTTAGGACCGCTATTTATTTTTTTTCCTTTCGCGCTATTAGGAACAGGCGGGGAGCGGAGAGCCGAGCCGGAGTACGACTACGCCGACGACTTCGCTGCGGAGGACTACCCGACCCCAGGTTCACGCCCGACTGATTCTGAAATACCCATTAGGCATTGCTAAGTAGTATTGCTAGTGCTTTACTTTAATGTACGCATGTTGATGAACCTTGCACTGCCTCTTTGTTTACCCTGTACTTGATTGTCCTACTACTATATATATATATATGTTTATGTGAGCGTATGTATACGCCGAGCTTCGCGATGCATGTGTTGGGATGGGAATAGTGGTTCTTGGCGTGTGTGGGGTAAAAACCGGCATGAGAAGGCGTTTTGGGTACTTTGGCGGGGGTGAGCTCGAAACAACCGATCTGGGATCGGGGATAGGGGTGCACTCCTCAGTGCATCCCTCCTGTTATGGTTTTCAGAGCCTAGGTGTTGGGGTTTTATGTGCGCTTGGAGGACATGAGCTCGCCCCGATCTGAAACCGAGTGGATCAACTTGTTTATAAGACATCGTACACACCACCCCGCCGAGAGTGGGGATAGGGCCGTGTTGAGCTCGGCAAGTGCGGAACCTTACCTGCTTAGGATGGATAGCGGGGTATCAGTGGGGGAGCGGTGGAGGTGAGACCACCCTCTCAGAGCGACTCCCGTGTGGCCACACGGGAGCATTTCACAGTTCCGGTGCCTTCCCCTCCGAGGGGGGGGGGTAGCTTTGAGGGCCGGATGCAGGATGGGACCGTAACTACCGAGAGTTCACCGGTAGGATGGGCTCAGTCGGCCGTACACCGGCCGGGTACCATTCCGGGATGGGTACAGGTGTACACGCTCTGTAGAGTTGTTCGATCTATAGCTATAGCCGTGTCCTCGGTTATGGACACTGCCTAGAAGACATGTTCGTTCCTCATGTTTTGGGATTTTTATCTCCCCCCTATAGGTGAGAGTGTGGTGAGCCGTGGTTACAGCCGGCTAGAGGAGAGAGGCTCCATCGACCTCGTCGATCCGGTTGTAATCATTGAGGTGCGAGGAGAGGAAGTTCTCGCATCGACCCTAGACAGTAGTAGGAGGTGGAGACGGGTCTTCTGGGTGACCAGGTGGATCCGTGCTGTGTTGAGAGACTTGGGTTTCGGGATATTGATGGAGATACCTTGTTTATACTCCGCTGCTGCTGCTTATGAAACCACAGCCGCTTCCTTGTCTACTCTCTTTTCCCTTTAGATGTTAGGCCACTTAAAGCTGCATACAGTTGGTGACGTGAACCTATCCCACTCCTTGGGGATAGACTTTGGGTGTCAGGGTACGAGTCCGAGTTCGACTGCAACGTCGACGGATGGTACGACTGAGGGATACGTCGCTTCGCTTGAGTTTGCCTGTGGCGGGAAGAATAAAGATGGAGACCCTTCTGAGAAGATAGCTACCGTTGCGTAGAATTTTCACTCTGATTCAGCCAAGAGGCTTGTATTGATGTACTCCATAATGGACTTGTAACAAATTCATGTACTATTGACTTTATGTGATGCGATGTATGACTTTGTGTATCTATCTGTGAGACGTTCTGTACGCGATAGCCACTGATCCAGGGACTATCGCGATGGTACAGGGATTCGGGTTTTCTAAGAAAATCCGGGGTTTTACATGTGGTATCAGAGCCAGGTTGACCGTAGCACGTATCCCTAGGAAAGGTCGATAGAGATAGGACTCTATACGCTCTACCTTTACAGTTATACCCTTGAGCTATGTTATAAAACTCGTTCCCTCTTTGAAAACTTCTTACTCACCTGCGCTGACAGAAGTTTCTTGCGTTTCACAGGAGATGGAGCACCAGGTCGTGGAGATCACCCCCGAGACGTGCGGGGCGATTTGCCACTGTATGGAGAGGGCCCTTTTCAGGCTTGGAGTCCCTCCGACCTATGTCACGTACCGCGCCGAGTACGTACCCGCCGTGACCGGGTAGATGGTGCTCTGCACGGTCGCTGTGCTCCCTCACCCGAGTCTCCCCGGGTTCAAGGGAGAGGTCCGCGCGCCGCCGCACTCACCGTCGCGACCGCGCCGGGACGTCGCCCCGCCGCCGTGCCCCGGGCTCGCCTTCTCGCACGCACCACGCCTCCTTCGAGACCGGGACTCTTCGACCGCCGCCCGGACTACCGGCGCCTCGCACCGCTCGTGGACGGAGTTCCTTCGTACGAGGGGATCCAGGACGACGTCGACGCGCTCCCTTCCGCGAGTCCGACGAGACCCCGGTGGAGACCGCGCCTACTTGGTCGACCTCGACAAGTACGCACGCCGACCGGAGGACGAGTCACGTACCCTCTACGGCCGGTCGGGGACGCCACCATCGACGCCCTCCCGTACCGCCCCCGCCGTGCCGAGCCGGAGAGAGAGAACACCGCTCTACGCCACCGTGTTCGCCGCCTCGAGCCGAGCCTCGACCGCACGACCACCGTCCCCGCCGCGGGTCCGAGAGGGAGAGGGTGGACACCGGAGGAGATGCCGCACGCCAAGGAGGACTCGCGCGCAGCCGACAGCCGAGTCGAACAGGCTGAAGGACAAGCTCGAGTGCAAGGACGACCTGCTCACGGTACGCGCTCACCTGCTCGGGTGTGAGCGGCTTAAGGTGGAGAAGCTGGAGAAGAGCCGGGCGGACAACGTCGCCAACATCGCGTGGCTCACGCGCACGGCCGTCTACCTGAGAGACAAGGCCGAGAGACTGAGGAGGACTTGGGAGGACGCCGACTCGCTTCGCGTGGACGAGCTCTTCGAGCTCAATGGAGAGCTACCCCCCGAGTCTCAGCGTGAGATCCGCACCGAGACCTTCGAGCTGTACCAGTCACGCCTCAAGCTTCACCTGTGCCCGATGGCCCGTCTGCCGACCCCCGTCGAGACTGAGGAGGTTCGAGAGGCTCACGCCTTGGTGTCCCGGATCTTTCTGCCGAACTACCCCACCGAGGACCGCTACCCCGTCACGTACCAGCGGGCATGCACTGAGTAGTGAGCTAAGCGAGAGGCATGACCTAGAGTAGTGTTTTATGCTAGTAGTTTCCATGAGTTGTTCCATGTAGCCGCGAGCATGTTCCGGTGCATGAAGAGAGTCATGCCACACCATGTAGACACTACCCTTTTGAGATTGTACCGATGTATTAGATCGTTGACTTGTTGCTGCTACCCCAAGGTCTGAGTCAGCCTCAGGGGAGCAAGTGTACTATTCATGTTTGATGTGTGCTTGGATCTTAATGGTGTTATTGTGTCTTAATGCTTCTTCCACTTGAGTGTAGGTTATAATTAGAACTATTTTCTTGATTGCTAAAGACTCATGTGTGAGTTGGTGAGTGACGTGCGTAAACTTTTCCCTTTTTCCTTATGCTTTCAGAAAGATGTCGATCCGCCGATCCAACCGGCTGATAGCTCGCCTCGAAGAGGCAGCCGCTGAGGAAGAAGCCCAGCAGGGGCGTGGACGCGGACGTGGCCGTGGACGCCCACCCCTGTGTGGAGGAGCTTTGGGAGCTAGGGCCCGAGGTGACGGAGCACCGCTACCACCGCCCGAGAACACTGAGGCCGAGGTTGAGCAAGAAGCGGCCGAGCAAGGCCAGCCTGAGCCGGACCAGCCACCACCACCCCCACCTAACTTGGTGGAGGTGATGGCGCTCCAGACTCAACTGATGCAGAGGATGGCAGAGGCCATGGAGCACCGTGGCAAAGGTGGGAACCACGTCGCTCCGCAGGACGAGGACCTCACGAGGAAGATCGAGAGGTTCATCCGCCTGAAGGCTCCCACCTTCAGCTACTCGGATGACCCGCTCGAGGCTGACTACTGGCTGAGGGTGATCAAGACCAAGCTCGACCTCACCGTCTGCTCCGACGAGGAGTGCGTCGCGATCGCCGCGCACCAGCTGGAGGGTCCTGCCAAGGCATGGTCGGACAACTACACCGCCACCCACCCGAACCCAGCTTTCATCACCTGGCTGGAGTTCTGCGAGGCATTCCGCGAGCAGTACCTTCTCGATGAGCTGCTGGTCCAGAAGGCGCAGGAGTTCCGCACCATGACTCAGGGTGCGATGAGGGTCGAGGAGTACGAGCGTCACTTCATGAAGATGATGCGGTACACCCCCGACGACACCAACACCGACCAGAACAAGCAGTTCTGGTTCCTGCGAGGCCTCCACCACGGCCTTCGCCAGGCGCTGAAGGCAAGTGAGCACAAGTCTTTGCGCCATCTCGTCAACCGCGCCATCGCGGTCGAGGACGAGAGGAGGGGCCACGAGGAACGCATGAGGGGCAAGAAGAGGATGGGAGATCGGGACCAGCCTGACCGATCCTTCCAGAAGCCGAGGAGCGGACCGAGCAACATGCTGAGGGGAAGCTACCGCCCGGGGCACAACCAGCCTGGGCGTGGCTTCGGAGGAAGTGGACGTAGCCCGTTCCCCGAGGGAGGAACCCCGGCTACCCCCGGCAGACCGGGAGGCTACACTCGTGCTCCACCGAGCACCGCGAGACCCACCCGAGGGAGGCTTCACCGTCACCGCTTCGCGTGTGGCAACCGGGCCACAAGTCCTACGACCGCCCCGACAAGAAGGCCGCCGCCACCCCCGCGAGGGCACCTGCTCCAGGAGGCCGACCTCCTCAGGCCGCGCCACCCCCGGCCGCCGGCTGTGGGAGGCTGAACAACCTCACTGAGGAGGAGGCTGCCGACGCCCCCGACGTCGTGATCGGTAAGTTTTTGGTTTGTGGTACTTCTGCTCTGGTTCCCTTCGACACCGGTGCCATCGGGTCGTATATCACCTCTCCGTTCGTGAGTAAACTCTCCCTCCCTACAACCACCCGATCGATGCCATTATCACGAGCTCTCCACTCGGGGATATCCGATGCACCCTGCTGTGCAAAGGAGTGGAAGTGGTCATCCAAGGTCACACATTCTATGGGGATCTTACCGTGTTGCCTTCCCATGGTATCGACGTGATACTGGGAATGGATTGGATCACTACCAACAAAGGTGTCATCTCCACTTCGCCGAAACTGGTGACTCTAGTGCACCCTGATGGGACAAGGGTTACCTTCGAGCTGATGAAGTCTCGAGACATACCGGCGGTGTACAATCTTCACACGAAGGCCATATCGGACGTACCGGTAGTCTGTGAGTATGAGGATGTGTTCCCAGAGGAGTTGCCCGGGTTGCCTCCTGATCGTGATGTGGAGTTTGTGATTAACTTGGTGCCGGGAACGGCGCCGATAGCCCAGAGTCCATACCGTATGGCAGAGGTTGAGCTGAAACTGTTGAAGGCAGAGCTAGACGCACTACTCGAGAAAGGGTTCATTCGACCAAGTGCTTCACCCTGGGGTTCCCCGGCACTATTCGTTCCGAAGAAGGATGGAACTCAACGCCTGTGCGTCGACTACCACGCCCTGAACGCGGTAACCATCAAGAACAAGTACCCCCTGCCCAGGATTGATGATCTGATGGATCAGCTAAGGCAACCCAAGTACTTCAGCAAGATTGAACTCCGGTCAGGTTATCACCAGATGAAGATTCGCCCAGAGGACATCCATAAGACGGCATTCGTGACCTGGTATGGACAGTACGAGTACACAGTCGCGTCGTTCGGTCTGACCAATGCCCCGGCATACTTCATGAACATGATGAACAAGGTCTTCATGGCTGAGTTGGACAAGTGTGTCGTCGTCTTCATCGATGATATACTGGTCTACTCCCATACAGCAGAAGAGCACGAGGAACACCTAAGGATCGTGTTGGGGAAGCTCAGACATCACCAGTTGTACGCCAAGTTCAGCAAGTGTGAGTTCTGGATGGAGGAAGTCGCCTTTCTGGGTCATGTGTTGTCAGCTAAAGGAGTTGCCGTAGACCCGAGCAAGATTGAGGCAGTGTCCAAGTGGCAGTCACCGAAGTCCGTGACAGAGATCCGCAGTTTTCTCGGTTTGGCAGGATACTACTGCCGGTTCATTGAGAACTTCTCGAAGATCGCCAAGCCCATGACAGAACTGTTGAAGAGCAACACGCCGTATGTGTGGTCGGACAAGTGTGAAGCCAGCTTCGAGGAGCTCAAGACTCGTCTCACCACTACGCCGGTCCTGACCCTACCCGATGCGAGCTAGGACTTCGTGGTGTACTGTGACGCGTCGAGGCAAGGACTCGGCTGCGTGCTGATGCAAGGAGGCAAGGTGGTAGCCTATGCCTCGCGATAGCTAAGGAAGCACGAGGAGAACTACCCTACACACGACCTCGAGCTAGCCGCTGTCATCCATGCCTTGAAGATATGGAGGCACTATCTGATGGGGAACAAGTGCGACATCTATACTGATCACAAGAGTCTGAAGTATATCTTCACCCAGTCGGAGTTGAACCTGAGGCAAAGGAGATGGCTAGAGCTGATCAAGGACTACGACCTGAACATTCACTACCACCCTGGTAAGGCAAACGTCGTAGCCGACGCTCCGAGCCGCAAGCACTACAGCAACAACCTGATGGTGCGAGAGGAACAACCAGCCTTGCATGAAGAGCTGGAGAAGCTGAGTTTGGAGATAGTGGAAGAGGGGCAGTTGAACCAGTTGCGGGTGAAATACACACTCGAAGACCAAATCCGACAAGCTCAGAAGGAGTGCCCAGAGAATCAAGAGGTAAAACGCCTAATGGAGAGTGGCAAAGCAGCTGACTATCGCCTCGATGAACAGGGTACACTATGGCTGAAGGACCGCATCTGCGTGCCTCAGGACAAGGAAATTCGGGACTCGATCCTTAAAGAGGCCCACGATTCTCAATACTCGATCCACCCTGGCTGTACCAAGATGTACAAAGACTTGAAGGTACGATTCTGGTGGGAAAAATGAGGGAAGGTATTGCAGAGTACGTCGCTCGATGTGACACGTGTCAGCGAGTGAAGGCCGAACACCAGAGGCCTGTCGGACTGCTACAACCACTCGAGATACCCACGTGGAAATGGGACGACATCAGTATGGACTTCATTGTGGGTTTGCCGTGCACTCAGAAGGGGAATGACTCTATCTGGGTGATTGTAGATCGATTGACCAAGGTAGCACACTTCTTACCCGTGAAGACGAACTACAGCGTGAGTCGTCTTGCGGAGCTGTATGTGGACAATATTTTAAAGCTTCATGGAGCTCCGAGAAGCATTGCGTTAGACAGAGGGCCTCAGTTCACAGCCCAGTTCTGGAAGAGTTTGCATGCCTCCATGGGCACCAAGCTAAACTACAGCACAGCCTTCCACCCCCAGACTGATGGTCAGACAGAGAGAATAAATCAAGTCCTAGAAGATTTACTGAGAGCCTGTGTGTTAACGTACGGGTCCGATTGGGAAAAGAGTCTGTCCTATGCCGAGTTCTCATACAACAACGGCTACCAGGCTAGCTTGAAGATGGCTCCTTTCGAAGCCCTGTACGGCAGAAAGTGTCGGACACCGTTGATGTGGTCCAAGGTGGGGGAACGAACCTTTTTCAATTCCGCCGCCATTGTTGAGGCCGAAGAAAACGTGGCCAAGGTCAGGGAGAACCTGAAGATAGCTCAGAGCAGGCAGAAGAGCTACGCCGACCCGAAACGGAGAGATGTCTTGTTTGAAGTGGGGGATCACGTTTACTTGAAGGTGTCACCCCTCCGAGGTACGAGGAGGTTCCACATCAGCGGGAAGCTGTCCCCTAGGTACGTTGGTCCCTACCTTATTGTGAGTAGGGTCGGGAAGGTCGCTTACCGACTCGAGCTACCTCCGGAGCTTATCGGAGTGCATCCGGTGTTCCATGTATCCCAACTTCGGAAGTGTGTGGTCGTCGAGAAGAGGGTGCCCGCTCAGGCACTCGACGTCCAGGAAACCCTGGAGTACTTGGAGTACCCGGTTCGGATCCTGGACTGGGCGGAGAAGTCGACCAGGAACTCCACCACGCGCTTCTGCAAGGTGCTATGGAGTAATCACTCCGAGCGCGAAGCCAAGTGGGAGAAGGAGTCCGCATTGAGGGAGAAATACCCTCATCTCTTCGAATCGGAGGTAACTTCTTAATCTCGGGGATGAGATTCTTGTGAAGGGAGGGGGGGAGTTCTGTAACATCCGTAGTTTGGTCTTGAATTCAAAATTGTCAATTTCAAAAACTTGAATTGAAATTGAGTGCTCATGAATCATATAAGAGTGTCTTCCTGTTTCTTCCCCCAAATCCCTAGATTTAATTTTGGCTTCAACAATCATGCTAGGACTTATAACCTGCTAGTGTGACAATTTCTTCATTTTAATTTTATTTGGATTTTATTTGGGTGGATTCAAGATTCAATGCTTTAGCCTTAAGGAAAATTGGAAAACGACACTGTGCACCGCGGGCTGCCAACCTCACATTCCGCCCAGCGCCGCTTTCGGCCCGTTAGCCGACCCAGCCGGCCCCGGCCCGGCGCCGCCCACCTACCGCGCGCGCCCGCCGCCCACTACCGGTGGGGCCGCCCTCGCGTCACGCTCGTGTCACCATCGTCATCCTCCTTTAGCGCTATGGCCGGCGTCGAAAGGCCAAAGTCGCGCGCGCCGGTCCCCGGCCGCCGGCGCGACGCGCCCCCGCGGCCTCCCGGTGCATCCACGCCGTCCACGTGCCCCGCGCCACCGCCGCTATAAGTAGCCGCCGCCGCCGCCACCCTTGGCTCTCCCCAACCCTAGCCGCCCGGGGGATCCAGTCCGCTGCTCACCTACCCGCAGCCGGAGGAGAAGGAGAAGGGGAGGAGGAGGAGGAGTCCGGAGCTGCGCCGCCCACCGCGAAGCCGGAGCTGTGCCGCCTGCCGCGAAGCCGGAGCCGCCCGCGAGGAGGAGCCGGACCCTCGGGAGCCATGCAGGCCTGCGACCTCTGCTTCCTCGACTTCCTCTCCGCCGCGCCGTTCTGCGTCCCCTACCAGCGCCGCCTCCCTCCTCGTCACAGCGCCGTGCACCCTTCACCGACGCCTACACATTGGCCAGAGGCCACCCAGGTGAGGGCACCGCCTCACCTCCTCTTTGGACGCCGTGGCCTTCGAGCCGAGGCGGAACGCCCCCGCGCCGCTGCGCCACTACTTGTGAGGCCGGCCATCGAGCCAGGCTGGGATGCCAATTTCTGCAGGTGCCGCCGCCTTCGTCGACGCGCGCGCCACCCGCCTAGCCTTTCCTCCCTTGCCGTAGGACGCCGCCACCGTTCCTCGCCGCCGCGCCGTGCTCGGAGCGCCGTGTCGCGTCCGCGACGCGTGCGTGCGCCGCGCGCGTGCGCCCGTGCGGGCCACGGCGCTCACAAGCGTGCACCCCAAAGCACGCGTGCGCCGCGGCCGTGAGGGCAAGGCCGGGCCTTGGGCCCCTTTTTCGTGCCTCGCCGTGCTCACCGTGCTAGCCGAGCTCGCCGCCGTGCACAGGGTGACCATGTCGTCGTGGCCATGGGAAGCGCACGCACGGTCGCCAAGGAAAGCACGCCGCGTTTTTGGGTCACCTTGAACGCCATACCGTGCACCCAGTCACGGACACGGCGGCCAACCGCGGGCGCCGCGCTCGCCGCCGCCCATGGCGTCGAGCCGGCTCCGCCGTGACGCCGCCACGACGCCCCGTCGCGATCCCAACCCCTCGTTCCCGCTTGAGTAGCCCGACGCGCGTGCGCACCCCCGCGCACGTCGTCCCCCTTCACGCCGCCGCGCCCCGCGCGGTTGAGTCCCCGAGCCATCGCCGCGCCGCCGCCGCGCGCGCCGTCGGCGATGGCCGCGCGCGACGCCCACCGGCCGCCCTAGCGTCCTCCGAGCCAGCAACCCGACGAACCCGTGTGTGTGCACCTTGCTGACCAGTCGCCCAGGCGCAGTGGAACATCGCCGCCGGCGAAGCCTTAACGTGCCGCCGTCCTTTCTTCTTGGGCTTTTCGTCGAGCACTTGGGCGGCGGTCGAAATTCGTAGGGGGGGACCTAGGCACACCAGTGGCCACACGCGGGCGTGGCCGCGACCGATCCGCTCGGATCCGGTGCGGCCCGCCACCAGATTGCCAGGCCACACGCTGGCCTACACGGCGGCCAGCCCACACCGCCCGCCGCCGGATCGGGCCGCGGCGGCCGCAGGGGCGGCCGCGCGCGCGCGCGGGCCGCAGGGATCCCGGCCGCACCCGCGATCCGGGATCCCGTGCGGCCAGCCCCGAGGGGAGGGGTTTTAATTTATTTAAAAATTCCAGAAAATTAGTTTTTCCCTTTGAAAAATCCTAGAAAATCCATTTTAACTCCAAAAATTGTGAAACCTTTTCCAGAAAATTTCTAAAATCTTAAACTCTGGGTTGGGTTGGTGTTTGCTTTCTTTTGGTTCTTCAATGCACTTATTTGGATTTAATTTGCTTTAGGACCGCAATTTATTTTTTTCCTTTCGCGCTATTAGGAACAGCAGGAGCCGGAGAGCTGAGCCAGGAGTACGACTACGCCGACGACTTCGCTGCGGAGGACTACCCGACCCCAGGTTCACGCCCGACTGATTCTGAAATACCCATTAGGCATTGCTAAGTAGTATTGCTAGTGCTTTACTTTAATCTACGCATGTTGATGAACCTTGCACTGCCTCTTTGTTTACCCTGTCCTTGATTGTGCTACTACTATATATATATATGTTTATGTGAGCGTATGTATACGCCGAGCTTCGCGATGCATGTGTTGGGATGGGAATAGTGGTTCTTGGTGTGTGTGGGGTAAAAACCGGCAGGAGAAGGCGTTTTGGGTACTTTGGCGGGGGTGAGCTCGAAACAACCGATCTGGGATCGGGGATAGGGGTGCACTCCTCAGTGCATCCCTCCTGTTACGGTTTTCGGAGCCTAGGTGTTGGGGTTTTACGTGCGCTTGGAGGACATGAGCTCGCCCCGATCTGAAACCGAGTGGATCAACTTGTTTATAGGACATCGTACACACCACCCCGCCGAGAGTGGGGATAGGGCCGTGTTGAGATTGGCAAGTGCAGAACCATACCTGCTTAGGATGGATAGCGGGGTATCAGTGGGGGAGCGGTGGAGGTGAGACCACCCTCTCAGAGCGACTCCCGTGTGGCCACACGGGAGCATTTCACAGTTCCGGTGCCGTCCCCTCCGAGGGGGGTAGCTTTGAGGGCCGGATGCAGGATGGGACCGTAACTACCGAGAGTTCGCCGGTAGGATGGGCTCGCTCGCCCGTACACCTACGGTACCATTCCGGGATGGGTACAGGTGTACACGCTCTGCAGAGTTGTTCGATCTATAGCTATAGCCGCGTCCTCGGTTATGGACACTGCCTAGAAGACATGTTCATTCCTCATGTTTTGGGATTTCTATCTCCCCCCTATAGGTGAGAGTGTGGTGAGCCGTGGTTACAGCCGGCTAGAGGAGAGAGGCTCCATCTACCTCGTCGATCCAGTTGTAATCATTGAGGTGCGAGGAGAGGAAGTTCTCGCATCGACCCTAGACAGTAGTAGGAGGTGGAGACGGGTCTTCTGGGTGACCAGGTGGATCCGAGCTGTGTTGAGAGACATGAGTTTCGGGATATTGATGGAGATACCTTGTTTATACTCCGTTGCTGCTGCTTAGGAAACCACAGCCGCTTCCTTGTCTACTCTCTTTTCCCTTTAGATGTTAGGCCACTTAAAACTACATACAGTTGGTGACGTGAACCTATCCCACTCCTTCGGGATAGACTTTGGGTGTGCAGGGTACGAGTCCGAGTTCGACTGCAACGCTGACGGATGGTACGACTGAGGGATACGCCGCTTCGCTCGAGTTTGCCTATGGCGGGAAGAATAAAGATGGAGACCCTTCTGAGAAGATAGCTACCGTTGCGTAGAATTTTCACTCTGATTCAGCCAAGAGGCTTGTATTGATGTACTCCATAATGGACTTGTAATAAATTCATGTACTATTGACTTTATGTGATGCGATGTATGACTTTGTGTATCTATCTGTGAGACGTTCTGTACGCGATAGCCACTGATCCAGGGACTATCGCGATGGTACAGGGATTTGGGTTTTCTAAGAAAATTCGGGGTTTTACAGGTGGTATCAGAGCCAGGTTGACCGTAGCACGTATCCCTAGGAAAGGTCGATAGAGATAGGACTCTATACGCTCTACCTTTATAGTTATACCCTTGAGCTGTGTGATGTGATGGGCTTCCGGAAAAGAAGTTGCAATTTGTTGATATGAGTATTCTCATCAATCCTATTAAGCCTTGGGCCGGGATGTCACATACACCTCCCCTTAGAAGATCGACGTCCTCGTCGATCAACCCCAAGCCAGGAACGTGCTCTCTTGGCCACGTTCGTGGGTCCAGTGCCAGCACATGTGCCATGCTGTGTGACCACTCAGGGCCCACACCAGCCATGCACACCATGCCTGCGCAACTGCGACCACACGCGCCCATGAAACCGCGAGAGTCGGCTCTGATACTAATTGTAACGACCCGCCTCCCCAAGGGCCGGGCCCGCCTACACCTGGCAGCTCTCTAGGACTCCAAGAATATCCCCACAGACCAACACATGTCTTTTCTACGCACTTTGTCCTCACTCATGCGCACCCGGGAAGGACTTCCCGGTCGGTCACCCATCGCTCCAAGCCAAGCACGCTTAACTTTGGAGTTTTTAGTGATGGGCTTCCGGAAAAGAAGTTGCAACTTGTTGATATGAGTATCCTCATCAATCCTATTAAGCCTTGGGCCGGGATGTCACATCACTCCTCTACTTGAGGCGATGAGGCCGGACATCCAGTTCTCGGTATGTCTTTGCACTCGTGTTCAAGCGTCTCCGTGGACTTCGCATTGGCAAGCGGTGAAGCGAATTTTCAGGTACTTGCGTCACACTGCCGACTTCGGCCTTTGGTACTCAGCGTCCTCTTCTTTGGCACTTCATGGTTTTTCGGATGCGGATTTTGCCGGGTGTTGGTTGGATAGGAAGTCCACTTCTGGGACTTGCCAGTTTTTGGGATCTTCTTTGCTGTCTTGGTCTTCCCACAAACAGTTGAGTGTTGCTCAATCCACTACTGAGGCAGAGTATGTTGCCGCTGCTAGTTGTTGCTGTTAGCTCCTTTGGATCACATACACCATGAGTGACTTTGGTGAGGAGTATACCCATGTCCCACTTCAATGTGATAGCACCAGTGCCATAAGTGTTGTAAAGATCCCAATACTCCATTCCAAAACCAAGCACATAGAAGTGAGGTATCATTTTCTGAGAGACAACGTAGAGAAAGGAAAGATAGCCTTGATCCATCTACCCACACATGACCAACTAGCCGATATTTTCACCAAACCCCTAGATCAATCAACTTTCACTTGTTTGCGGGGGGGGGGGGGGGGGCTTGGTGTGTGTTTGATTTCTTGAGTTGGGTGTGTGGGAGCTCCTTTGTAGCATATGTATAGTTTCCTTTTTGCATTTCTTGCATTTGGCATGGCATATGTAACATGATGTATAGGCATCCTTGTATCTTAGATTGCATGCATTTTGGATTACATGCATTGGATAGGAAAAGCTTCTCCTATATACATTGTTCACCATGGAATACTATTTATGTCTTTATGAGCTTGTTTGGTATGCTATGGTTAGTTTGGCTTAGCTCTTGATAATCTTGATTTTTAATCCATGGTTGATGGCTATGTTTTTTGAAAAAATGTCACATATATGCTTTCTCATGTGTAAATGCCTTATATGATCTTGACATGTTTTAGTTGCTTGGTTATGCTTAATTTGTGGTTGGATAGCCAGCTTATTGATCATATGGAGCCAAAGGCTCATTTGCCATCATGAATGTTTAGCCCTCTTGTTTATCTTGTGGAGGGGCATAAGTTCCTTTTTGCCGCAAAGACATTTCATGTACCAAATTTGAACCTGAAAATGAAATGTAAAATGCTTGGGAAATGTGCTCCCGTGTCATATGTGCTAAATTTAATTTGCTTTGGGTGATAAACCGTTGCATGATGCCTACCAATGAGAAGTCTCATACATAGAAGTAGGCACATGGCTCGGTGGCTTTGACATGACATGAGGTGCTTGTGGGTGTTTGTGATGGTCTTATGATTAGAATGGTGGTCCTAGCATGAAGTTTGTGTGGCTTTGCCATTTTGCATGTTTTGATCATGTTTAGGACTTTTCTCATTAGAGGTAAATTTTTTGCAAAATTGACCAAATCAATCTTAGCTTCGTCCAATGGTTGTGAAACTTGGTGATCTTGTAGTTGATGTCAATACGAAGCTATAGAGTATCTAACTTGCTCATTTGGACATGTTTCGCATCCTATGTTGAATTTTGTCTATTTGAGAAGCTCTAGGTTGAAAGTTTTGCATTTTTGGCTTGATTCATGCATTGCCAACAAGGGGGAGAAGTTTGAGCTTGAAATGGCTTGCTGGATGCATTTAGAAGGTTTTCAGGTGGTTTTGAGCCATTTCTGGGCTCTGGTGTGCACCGGTCTGACCGGTCGAGGTCACCGGTCTGACCGGTCAGAGTGTTGGCCCTGTTCACATGTTACACACCGGTCTGACCGGTGGTGTTGACCGGTCTGATCGGTCAGGGCCGAGTTACTACAGCTGCCCTGTTTTCAAGTAGTGTTTTGCATGCATTCGTCCAGAGGGAGTTGCATTGGTCGAGCCGTTGCCCTTGCCTACGGGGTCCGAGACTTGTCTCCTTCAAGTAATCTTGCTCTTTTCCTTTGTTTGGCTTTCGATTGCTTGTTGGAGTTTTTTTTGTTTGTTTCTTTTCTTTTTCTTTTCTCTCTTTTTACTTTATGTGGGTGTTGTCAATGCACTCATCAAGGGGGAGATTGAAGACCATGTGTGGTTCGAGGACCGGTGGATGGTCGCTTCCTTGTGTGATGAGTGATTGACAACGTTGTGTGGACTGATTCTTGGCTAAATGTTGCAGGTGCAGGTTGCGGCACGACTGGTGTTGGTGCAGGTGAAGAACAAGCGCGAAAGGTCATCGCCGGTGAGGCCTCCAGGTGTGGAGAAGACAAGTAGGCTTCGTTCGAGAGACCCGGTGGCCAACGGGGTCAAGTGCGGGCCGCATGAAAGCATGAACAACAAGATGAAGTCATGGACGGTTTCTTGGTAGAGCCTCAAAACCTAGGTCGAGCTGGGACAACGTGGGAGCCGAGTCATGAGTGGTGATTGGCGGAGGCTACACCGAGTTCGCTGGGTTTCCGGTGGTTCACCAGGAGACCACTAGGTTCCTTGGTTGATCCATAAAGCCAAGACCGAAGAACCAAAGACGGAGATGCAGCAGCTCCAGACCGATCTGACCGGTGGGTCTGACCGGTCTGACGGTGGGTACCGGTCTGATCGGTGAAGAGCACCGGTCTGACCGGTGTGCGACGACGCAGTCCGGAATCTTCGAAGCGGAGGACACGCGTCGGGATCGCATGGCTTGCGTCGAGGATAAGATGTGTGCGATCGTCGGGCATCCGTCCGATGGAGAAAATCTGAAGACTTCCAAAACCGTCCTTGAGGGGCTTGTATCTCTAGTTATTAAGTAAGGGTATTTTAGACGTTCGGTTGCCTCCTATATAACCCAAGAGGTGAGAGGATGGCAGCCATCTCTTGGAACCCTAGTTCATTTGCTTTTCTATTTTCCCTTCCTATTTTCTTAGGATTCCCATACGACTAGCTTGAGAGCTTCATAGTGAGATTTTGTGAGAGGGTTGGATGATCGGGCGGCAAGCTAGACCTTGTATGAACCTTCTTGGTTTGTATAGATGATTCGGCACGGTTCCTCAAGGCTTCGTTGTGTTCCTCCCGGTTGTTCTTGGTGGTGATTTTCAGAGCCCTCTCTTGGTGGTTTTCTCAGTGTGTTTTCGGACCTTGCTCTTGGGGATTTGATGGGGGAAGTTCATGTGAACCCTTCGTGGTTCTTTTGCCTTTGATTCCCCTCCCAAATCCGTGAGTTAAGGGGCTCGATTTTGGGGTTTTAGGTGGTCTAGGGTTAGAGGAGTTCTTGGCGGGTTTTCTTTGATTCCTCTTGATTTGGCAAGTTTTGGTGGACAAAATCATGGCTATGGACTCCTCATGAGGTGTTCCTATCATCCCCAAAGTCTTGTTCAAGTCCGTGGAGCAATTCGGGAAATCGAAGTTTGGATTTGGAGGAGTTGACCCGCGGGTGCCGTTCATCCTGAGCTGCCCAGGCTACACTGGTCTGACCGGTGCTCTTGACCCGTCTGACCGGTGCGAGTCACTTGTGGGATTTTCCTCGGGTGAACAGCTTGACTCGTGTGTCTTTGGGTCTTGGTGCTGCTGGTCAGTTCTTGGTTTGTTTGCAGTTGGTTTGTTAGGTTTTGTGTAGGTTTTTCCTTCCGTGCAGGTTGTGTTTTGGGGGTGTTTTTGTTCCAGGGCCTAGAGAAGTCACTGAGGCTTTCTGGAACGCTTGTTGTGCGGCTGCTGTAGCCACCGGCCTGACCGGCTCTGCCCACCGGTCTGACCGGTGTCACCAGTCTGACCGGCGCAGGCTATCGGTCTGACCGATGCAGCACAGGCAGCAAGCCGTGCAAGTTTCCACTGTGCGTGTTGGTGTATTTTGGCTCGGGAGGTTGTTTGTTGGTTCCTAGGTCCAGTAGCACTTCAGTGGTTGCATGGACTTGGCCAACTTGGCTACTGAGTCGGAGACGTGTGTTGGAAGCCGTGTTCGTGTTGTTGGAGCCTCTATCTCCTTCGAAAAGAATTTTTATCGGCTCCCATTCACTCCCCCCTCTCTGATTCGCCGTATCGGTCCTTCACCTACGCTACACGACAAAACCTTACTCTGTGTCAGATGGCCCAGTACCTAACTCAGCCCCCCTTTTCAACGACGATTTCACGACCTTTCTCTACGACTCGATTATTTTTCTTTGCATCCGCTAGGCTCTATGTTCTGGTGCACCCGCTATGGCTCTGCATGTAAACAGACCTATTCCAATCAGCCTATATTTCTGTTTCTTGAGCAGAATTGTCGTAGGTTCGATTGAAGAGCTTCCAGGGTAGGCATGCCTCACTGCTCTATCAGATCCTTCAGGGCGCCTGGAGATCTAAAAGTACCATGGAAATCAGAAGCATCACGGAGATCTGCAATTTTCGTCGGGCCCCCGTGGTCGGTGTGCCTATTGTTACTAAGGTCGCCAATACTTTAGTATCATGGCTCCGCTAGATGGTGTTGAAGGTTAATAGTTGTATCAAAGTTCGTTGAGACTTGCAAGCAGACAAGTCTCCCGTCGTAGTCAAGGGACCCTTCTTCCCTCAAGTGGTGAACCCAAGGTATCGAATCCGTGGAACAATGTGCAACGCAAGGATTCAATCTAGTAAAGCAAGGAAGCTATCTTATGAAGAACTATGTTGCATCTAATTTACTAACTCATAAAGGAAACACATCTAATCTAATCTACTAATGAGGTAACAATAGAAAGCAAGATCATACTTATGTTGTAGCTCCAAACAAGATAGATGAAGATAGAAAAGCGAATCTCATTAAAAGCATGTTTAAATCGTGGCCTCCGGTCCGATTCCGAAAATGCCCGCCTTTCGGAACCCCCGTTCTGTCACAACGTATTCCTATTCATGCGGGTAGTCCAGGGCGAGTTCGATAAGATCAAGTTGAAATCACTTGGTCGGTCCGGTATGCACCTCTAGCCACCACGGCTACAAGAGCACCCTATGCAATCTAGCTATAGACTAGATTGGGGAATAAGCAAAACCAAGAAGAAAACAAAATCATCGAGAAGGCACTTGATCGCTAGAAATCGGATTCACTTAAAGACTTCACCATGAATGATTACATGAACAAGATCACCACCGGGATCCTATCTCGATCTTGATCCTTGCTCTGGAGCTCCGACGTGGTCTTCCATGCAAGGTTCCCACATCGGCTAGGGAGACCCTAGACAACTAGCACGACCCTCATCTTTGAGATGGTGTCCCTCAAGCTTCTCTGCTCCTCGGTGGCGGATGACGAATTGATTGATCTGTGGCTCTCGGTCAGGGGGGCTATAAATAGCCTGAGATGCATCTAGGTCAAAGGGGGGCCGACTCGGCCTCAAAATGGGCTGGGCCGGCCGGCCTGGGCCGACCGGCCTAGGCCCAGTTCGGCCCAGTTCGTGGCCTCCTTCGCCCGGTGTTGCTTCCCGAGTCTTCTATATCCTTCCCCCTTCTGCATGTGGTCCCTAGTCGTCAATTTCTCTCCGAATTGGACAAAGCTCCTTGTCTTGCAAGATTCGGCACTTTTTTGGCTAGGTCCTCGGAGTTTTCCATCTTCTCCGGTTGGGTCCTTGGGCTTCTTGGAGTCGTGTTCACTTCATTGCTTGACTTCTACCGGGCTTCAAGGTCTTGTCATGAGGTGCTTAACGAACTTATCCCGGAAGTCTTGCTTTCAACGCTAAAACCGTGCATAAACACTAAACTCCAAAACTGACATGCACATGTGAACTTGTTATACCACGGGGGTTAGTACCAAAGGATGAGGTATAAAACTTATGCCAACACCGAAGGTAAAGTCATGGCTAGGTTGACGGATTTTCACCGTCAAATCTCCCCCATGCTTAAACCTTGCTCGTCCTCGAATAAGCCTTCGATGGATATCATCGTTGCCCTTCATTGTTTAAACCTTGCACTTGATCATGTACGAGAAAACATAATGCTTTCAAAAGTTTAATTCGTTAAAGTTCCATAATGTACTAGTCTTCATCCCTACGGAGGGAAGATTAATAATTAAGCTTATCCCACAAGTATTAACATGCTACCAAAATTCAAATGGATCTCAGAAATTTTGAAATAAAGAACAAGATGAAAAAGAGCTAAACCAAGTTCACAAATTTAAACCACCTTGCATCTTTCTCATGAACATTCATCTCATCTTGTCTCTCAAGCCTATTTATTCTACTCCTTTCCCTCTCATAACATTCATTTATGTGGTAGGCTCTTTATGGAGCTTTTTCGGAAAGTTTAGTCCTACCAAGATATTATAAATGAGATGTTGTCAAAACAAGACAAGCTTCTCATGGTCTTACCGTGACTCGTCAAAAAGGCCATTCGAATATAATGTTAAGTCAAGGAGGGGAAAGAGACAACAAAAAAAATAAAAAAAAAAAAAAAATAATATATAAAAAACAAACAAATAAAAAAAAAAAAAAAATTAAATATACTAATTTTTTTTTTTTTATTATATTTTTTATTTTTTTTTCTTTCTTTTTTTCATTTATTTATTTATTTTTTATATATTTTTTTTTTTTTTTTTTTAAAAAATTAATAATTAACGAATTTTTTTCTTTCATCATCATTCATTTTTCGTCAAACATGCTCCCCTTTGAACTCTAAAACTGCATTGTACCTACCTCCTCCCCCATGCTTAGACGTTGCTCGTCCTCGGGCAAAGAGTTGATAGAGATAAGGTAGGTACTGGAAATACTTTTCCCTTGGAAAGTTACTTGAAATCTTCAATCTTGGCACCATCGATCTTCCTTGAATTGATGATACATTCTCAACGATAGGTTGTGGTCAAGGAGGTAATCACAAAAGATGATATTTGGTTTTAAGGGTGGATATCCGGCGAGGTTTGTGGGATCTCCGATGTGGGGATACACAATGCACGGATAAGAGAGGCTAGCGAAAAGATAGATACGCAAAAATGGAATGACCAGCTTCTTAGTCTCGGGCTAGAGAAATCAAGGCCTGAAATAACTCACCCAAAAATAAATCTTGTACACTAAGGTTTAAGCACTCAAATATTTATATGGCTCTAGATAGGTAGAGCAACACGCAAGTGTTATTTATGACAAGGTTAGCATTACTTTCAAGAACATAAATAAATCATCTTTAATCCATCTAAAACTTGAGAGCACATAAAACACTATGGGTCTTTATTTTTATCATAACCTCCGCTAAAGATTAAGCTAGCATTTAGATAATTTCAGATTTGTATTTTAAGAGAGCACTAGCTTAAACATGCATAAAACAATTACAAAGATAAACAAAGTGGCAATTATAATCATATATCATCATGGCATAAACCTTGTAACTTTACCAAAGGTAATAACTTGGTGGTGACTTTATTCATGATGAAAATAAACACTAACACACATGCTGAAAATAAACTAACACACATGCTGAAAATTAAATAAGAACTGAAAACACTATGCATACATAGGCGCATACGAGCTGAAAATTAAAGAAAATGGGGCAAAGGAAAGATAACTAAAGCTCCTCCTCTCTCTAATCTTCCGTCGGTGGTTGATATTGATAGTCTCGGTTGTTGTACCCTTACTCATAATAGGATTGCACCGCTTCTCCTATGAATTGTCCGATGGTGCTAAGTGAAGGTGCCAAAGCTCATAAGCAATGTTTGCATTTCCTTCACCCATTTGGTTCGCATTGGTTTGGATGGCTGCAATAATTTGCATGTTTCTTGCAGCGTATCCTCCAATGGTGGCCACACTTTGTTGTGGTTAAGGAAGGTGTGCATATGGCTCCGCAAAGGCTACGTTGGGCACCGCAAAATTTGGTGGGGGGTATGGCTGCAGCACTCCCCCATGCTTGCATTGGTACACCACCGTAGTAACTTGGCGGCGCCGGAATTCCTCCAAATGGTGGCACATAATTTTGTTGTGCACCTCCTTCTTGGGCCATAGAAGATCCTTCTCCTATAATCCTTCTCTTTTATTTTTCTTCGCCGGCACAAGAAGTCCTTCCTCTAACCAATCTTCTTTCCCCTCAAGAGAAAGTCTTAATCTTTCATCCGGAAGAGGTAAGTTTACTTTGGCCACTTTGAAGCATCCTCTCTCATCTTCACTTATGTATTTTCTTTTCCTCATATATTCAAATGGGAAGTCCCGGGTAAGAGATGCTCGGGGTTCCTTGTAATACCCGGTCTTAAAGAGATGCCAACATGGAGAGGTAACACCCCAAACCAATATCTCCCGAACCCGATGTTGCCGCAACACCACCTGTTGATCATAGGTGAGTGGGGTCGATTGGCTGCCTTGCAATCAAAGCCGAGTAAAGCCAACTCAACTCCGTGTTGGTTATCTTTGTCTCTCTTATTCTCCCCAAAATCCTTTTGCACATCCACGAGTGAAACTCTTGGATGATGGGGTTCCGGATAAAATTTCTTTGTTGCTACGCTTCTCCTGTGATCATACTCCAAAAACCTTACCATGTGCCTTCATGCACATCCACTTGTTCCAGGGCTCCCTTTTTGAAAACCGAGCTATTCCCTAATACATAGGGAACCGCTTCTTCAATCAAGATAGGAGACACTCACCCATGGGTCTACGATACTAGAACATGCAATCGTTTTGAACATGAAAACTAATCTAATCTATCGGGGGTTGTGACCACGGTTTCGCCCTTTCCCTCCTCTCGTACTCACTACGCGAAGGTATTCATGACTAGACCTATGATGGACACGGCATATTGAATGGATCCAAGGAAGCATTGGAGCTCTTACTCCCTTTACGACATGGTAGATAACCTTAAGCATTAAAGTATATTCAACACAAGATGATATATAGATAAACCAACAAAGTATGATTACATCTCAAGATCATTACAACCCATGGATGAAAGCAGATTAACCCATCAAGGTGCTAGACATAGCACCGTTGATCACGGTTACCCTTCCGACGGTGTCTTCCTTCTTCTCCACTTGTGGGTGCTTCTAGTTTGTGGATGGCCTCCTGGTGCGAATGGCTCTCTCCAAACGGAATGAGAGACTTGGCACCCCTTCATCAAGGATATGCGCCATGGTCATGAGAATTTCCTAGGCGAATTCCTTGTGGGTGTTTGCCGACACTCCATTAGAGAATTGCACCCAACCTCGGTGTCCCGTATGAAAACCCAATATGTGGAGAGCTTAGTCGTCGAAGTCGACGTTCGCTACAAGCCTCTACTCATGGCGAGCGAGCTTCTTCTCCTCCTCTTCTGTCATGATGACAAACCCCTCGGAATACCGCGGAGCGTATGGAGGTGGAGCGGATGATCGTGTCGAATGGCGAGGTCGGACGGGCGGCTCCTCCATATATCCTTGAGGTCTGGTGAACCTCATAAACGAGTTTCATGTGACCCTCATGCCACCGAGGAGAAGAGTATGGTTCCTCCTCGGTGGTGCCGTGTCCTTCTCAATACTTCGAGGATACTCGGAAACTGAGCGCCTCCACGAAGAGGTTGTCGATAATGGCTTAGACGATGATTATCCCTTCTTCTTTGGTGAAAAAGCTTGTAGGTTTCTTCCATGATTGCAGCACTCTCCCTCACAAATATATATTCGGGGTTTTCAACCGGTAACAAGGTACACAAATATTATTTTTGAGTCTGCACTTTGAGTGGAATTAGGATGTGTTTTGTTGCACGAAACAAACGAGGTGGATGGCTAAGTCTAAGGTGGTTATGAACTACAAACTTGAGCACACAAAAAAGATGGATGGGAGACTTACCTCTCTCCTAGCTCGATTCTTCTCCAGCGCACTCATGCTTGCTTTGTTGCTTCGTGACCGCGTGCACCTTCCAAATGTTCTCGTCCACTCCTTCGCTAGCATTATTACTCCTTCCACTTGATGTTTTCGCTTTGACTCACTTCCATACTCCCTTGCCTTACATGCCTCCATGATATTCCTACAAAACAAAGCCTTGGCTGCCCCCCATACTTGTCCTTTGCATGTGGTTTGAGATGTTAAAGGGGCATCCCATGGTGTATCATTGTGCATGTATGGTTAGGTTAACTAGATTGCCTCCCTCTAAGCATGCTTTAATGCTAAGCACTCCTCTAATTTCGAAAATAAAAAATAAAATCAGAGATATTAATGAGTTAAAATATAAATTTAGAGGAGTTTTTAACGCATTGAAAACAAATGTAAGTCGAAAATATTTTCCGACTACTTTTATGTTGGTCTCACCTGTATTGTTTGCTTTCATTAGTTGAGAGCAAACTTTTCCTGGCTTGATCATGGGGGCATAGGTTTAGGTTCTAATTTTGATTAGATGAGAGCGATTTTGAATGAAATAAAATTAAATGAGGCTTAGAAAAATTCTCACTCTAGAGAAACCAAGGATATGGATTTTTTTAAACCAACCAAAAGTCAAGTTTCTAGGTTCACGCGAGTCCTACCACGTGCTGAAATTTAAATAACATCTAGGTACAAAGTGTGGCTCTACTCGTGTGTTTTTAGCATGAAAAACAAGTCAATCACAACATCATAAAGAGGATAAATGGTTGAGTTAGGTTCTGAATGTTTTTGGTTTTGGTTGTGGTTTCTCGAAAAGAAGCAAACAATCACATAGGATGGTTCATGTAAAGGGTTTATGATCAAAACAAAATAATCAGCCAAGAATTATGTCTCTAATATTGTTCAACCACTTCTAAGTCTAATGTTTTGCGTAGTAAAATGCAAAACTAAATTACTAAAAAAGACTCGAAAAACCTGGAATCGGGTTGTCCTCCCGTAGCTTATTCTTGACTCGACGAAACGGGTTGCCTCTCGCCTAGCGCTTCGTTTATAGTCCATGGCTAGACTTCTTGACTTGATTACTTCGGATCAACGCTCTTTGCGGGCAATGCAATCTTGGGTACCCACTTTCGGACCATCTTGGGCACGGGCTCATTTTTCGGCTTAATCATATTTTTGGTCCTCACGAGTGGCTTTGTCCTTTGGTCTTGACGGATGCAACACCTTCCTTCATGTAGTGGCTCGGGCATCTCAAACTCCGGTCCTTCGGTCGTGATCTTCATGGTCTTATTAGTGTGATCCTCCTTCTCTCCCGAATGAGTTTGAGTTGCCTTCTCCTTCTTGGGACCTTGAGGTTGTCTCAGACCTTCTCAGGACCTTGCATCTCTAGCATCTTCATCACGATGAACACTTCACGTATGGAGCTTCCGACCTCCGTCACCTTGCCATCTAGATTCTCTAATACTTTCTCCATAGCCTCGAACTTAGTGACGGCGTCCTTGTTGATCTTAGCTTGCTCGTCCATCAAGTCCTTGAATTGTGCACAAAGAGGAACCAAATCTTGTTTGACAAATTACATGATCCGAACATGGACCCGGGACAGCCGACCCCACACCTCCCCCCCCTCGCATGTGGATATTGCCTTGGCGGCCTTTAGGTGTTGAGCTTCTTTCTCCATCTCCATCTTCTCCAACCTCCTCTTGAGTAAACCGATATGCCACTCAAGGAATCTAGCTCGTATGTATTCATTGAAACGCTCCAAAGCTCTCGCAATCGTCATGCGGATAGTTAAGGCCTTGATCTTGACCGCCCCCCCGCCTCTTGAAGATTTATGATAGGTAGATACCCATTTCCTCGGGGCACACCCCCCGCCCCCCGTTGTGGTTGTTCTCCCTTGGATGGGTGGCGGTTGAGGTTGATCTTCTTTTGGACTTGGAGGTGGTGATTCCCCTTGGAGATTTCGGCGGTCCTTCAACTTCAACTTTTGAATCTAGGGTTTCCACCCCTTTAGCTTGTGTTGCACGTCACCTTTGCACGTAAAGTTTTCCTGGATCATCCACAAAAGAAAGTTTGGGTTTCTTGGAGAGGTAGCCAACCATCTCCGGTTAGGGTTAGTAATAAAACAAAAATCTAAAAATAAAAACTAGGGTTAATCAAAACTAGATTAGATTGATTTTTTTTTCTTTTTGAGGATGATCAAACTTAAGAGATGCAAAAGAAAATCAAAAGAAAAACTGAAAGATAAGCGATACTAGATCGGATCTTGATTGCTTGTTCCCCGGCAACGGCGCCAGAAAAAGGGGCTTGTTGACGGTTAATAGTTGTATCAAAGTTCGTTTATGACTTGCAAGGGACAAGTCTCCCATCGTAGTCAAGGGACCCTTCTTCCCTCAAGTGGTGAACCCAAGGTATCGAATCGTGGAACAATGTGCAACACAAGGATTCAATCTAGTAAAGCAAGGTAAAGCTATCTTATGAAGAATCAAATTGCATCTAATCTACTAACTCATAAATGAAAAACAATCTAATCTAATCTACTAAAGAGGTAGCAAGATAAAGCAAGAGATAACCGATCTAGAGAGTCTAGATCATGCTTATGTTGTAGCTCCAAACAAGATAGATGAAGATAGAAAAGCGAATCTCATTAAAAGCATCTTTAAATCGTGGCCTTCCCATCCGATTCCGAAAACATCCGCCTTTCGAGACCCCCGGATTCGTCACAATGTATCCCTATTCATGCGGGTAGTCTTAGGGCGAGTTCGATAAGAACAAGTTGAAATCACTTGGCCGGTCCGGTATGCACCTCTAGCCACCGCGGCTACAAGAGCACCCTATGCAATCTAGCTATAGACTAGATCGGGGAAGAAGCAAAACCAAGAAGAAAACAAAATCATCGAGAAGGCACTTGATCGCTAGAAATCGAATTCACTTACAAACTTCACCATGAATGATTACATGAACAAGATCACCACCGGGGCCCTCCCTCGATCTTGATCCTTGCTCCGGAGCTCCGACGTGGTCTTCCATGCAAGGTTCCCACGTCGGCCAGGGGAGACCCTAGACAACTAGCACGACCCTCATCTCCGAGATGGTGTCCCTCAAGCTTCTTTGCTTCTCGGCGGCGGATTACGACTTCCGATTGATCCGTGGCTCTCGGTCGGGGGGCTATTTATAATAGCCCGAGAAGCATCTAGGTCAAAAGGGAGGCCGACTGGGCCCCGAAATGGGCCGGGCCGGCCGGCTCGGGGCGGCCGACCCGGGCCCAATTTGGCCCATCCCGTGGCGTCCTTCGCCGGTGTTGCTTCCCACGTCTTCTAGATGTTCTCCCCTTTTGCATGTGGGCCCTTGACGTCGGTTTCTCTCCGAATTGGACTCAATTCCTTGTCTTGCAAGATTCGGCACTTTTCCGGTTCGGTCCTCGGAGTTTATCATCTTCTCGGGCTTGGTCCTTGGGCTTCTTGGAGTCATGTTCACTTCATTGCTTGACTTGTATCGGGCTTCAAGGTCTTGTCATCGGTGCTTAATGAACTTATCCCGGAAGTCTTGCTTTCAACGTTAAAACCCTGCGTAAACACATAACTCCAAAACCGACATGCACAAGTGAACTTGTTATACCACGGGGGTTAGTACCAATGAATAAGATACAAAAGTTATGCCAACACCGAAGGTAAACTCATGGCTAGGTTGACGGATTTTCACCGTCAACACCGGTGTAGCCTGGGCAGCTCGGGATGAACAGCACCCGCGGGTCAACTCCCCCAAATCCAAACCTTGATCTCCCAAATCGCTCCACGGACTTGAACAAGACTTTGGGGATACTAGGAACACCTCATGAGGAGTCCATAGCCAAGTTTAATCCCACCAAAACTCGTCCAGAAAGGAGGAATCAAGGAAATCCCGCCAAGAGCACTTCCAACCCAAGACCTCAAGAAACCCCAAAATCGAGCACCTTTACTCATAGATTTGGGAGGGGAATCATAGCCCGAAGAACCACGAAGGGTTCCCACAAATTTCCCCCGTCAAATCCCCAAGAAAAAAATCTCGAAAACAATCCAAAGAAAACACCAAGAGAGGGCTCCGAAAATCACCACCAAGAACAACCGGGGAAAACACATCCAAACCTTGAGGAACCACGCCGAATCATCTATACATGAAAAAAGGTTCATACAAGGTCTAGCAAGCCGCCCGATCATCCATCCCTCTCAACAAGATCTCTTCATGAAGCTCTCTTGCTAGTCCTATGGAAAACCTAAGGAAAATAGGAAAACAAATGAGCTAGGGTTCCAAGAGTTAGCTGCCATCCTCTCACCTCTTGGGTTATATGGAGGCAACCGAAAGTCTAAAATACCCTTCTCTAACAACTAGGGATACAAGCCCCTCAAGGGCGGATTTGGAAGTCTTCATGTCTTCACCATCGGACGGATGCCGGCGGCCGCACCTGCGTAGCCTCGACGCAAGCCATGTGATCCCGACACGTGTCCTCCGCTTCGAAGTCTCCGGACTGCGTCGTCGCACACCGGTCAGACCGGTGCTCCTCACCGGTCAGACCGGTCTGGCACTGCTGCAGGTCCGTCTTCGGTTCTTCGGTCTTGGCTTTGTGGATCAACCAAGGAACCCAGTGGTTTTCTGGTGAACCACCGGAAACCCCGCGAACTCGGTGTAGCCTCTGCCAATCTCCACTCATGACTCGGCTCCCACGTAGTCCCGGCTCGACCTTGGTTTTGAGGCTCAACCAAGAAACCGTCCATGACTTCATCTTGCTGTTCATGCCACCATGCGGCCCGCACTTGACCCCGCTGGCCACCGGGTCCCTCGAACGAAGCCTACTTGTCTTCTCCACACCTGGAGGCCTCACCGGCGACGAGCTTTCGCGCTTGTTCTTCACCTGCACCAACACCAGTCATGCCGCAACCTGCACCTGCAATACTTAGCCAAGAATTAGTACAAACAACGTTGTCAATCACTCATCACACAAGGAAGCGACCATCCACCGGTCCTCGAACCACACATGGTCCTCACCAGCTAGCAGTCTGACCCTCGAGCGAAACAGAGGTTTGCTCGAGAGTGGCTGGTGCGGATGTTTGATGGGTCGTGGAGGCCGTTGGGCCGCAACAGGTCATGGGCTTTCTCCATGTTCCATGTTACAGTTGCGGTTGATTTTTGTTTTAAGAGAGCGATTTTTTGTTTATGTTTTCAATGCAAGGCTTTTAACTAATCTATTTCAAAAATAAGCTTGACCCCGATGATGGAATTTTTTTGTCCAACAAATTTCCGAAAAAGGAACTGTGTGCTTCTGCTGGTGTTCAAATAGTAAAAATAATCCACATTTTTTCCCAAATTTGACCAATTTGAACAGACTTCATCACCATAATTTGAAGGATCAGATGGCGACTAGAGAGGGGGGGAGTGAATAGGAGCCGGTAAAAATTCTTCCAAAAGAACCCGGCCTATACCCTAGTCAAGCCCCGGTCACACACGAGCGATGGATCGAATCACACACCAATCGCCAAGACCACGAGGTTATGGATCAACCTCTAGTCCTAGGAACGATTCCTTGAAGCACACGCGGAAGCACTAGAAAGGGAAGAAAGGAATCGAAACAAACAAAGATCGCTCACAACTCCCGGCGGACCGTCCCGGCACCGCGAGTGCGGACCGTCCGCGATGAACCGCGCGGACCGTCCGACCCGCTACCGCGGACCGTCCGCGCCGACGCCGCGGACCGTCCGGCCCTCTCCCGCGGACCGTCCGTTAAACACACACGAACACCGAAGCGACCGAGAAAAACGGACCGTCCGCCAAGCACGGGTGGACCGTCCGCGGCACCCACGGACCGTCCGCTACTCGAGCGCGGACCGTCCGCAAACCCAGGCGCAACCAAAACCAAAAGCCAAACCGGATCAAAAACAAAGGCGCGCAAGAACACGACGAACACGCGACGAACCCTAGCCTCGCGGACTGTCCGCCAGCACCCCGCGGACGGTCCGCCAGGTGCGGACAGAGCAGAAAAAGCCCGACCCCGAAAGTCAACTCTCCCAAATCATCATCGGATTTCCCAAACGGTTGAAGCTATGGAGACAAGGGTTTGGGGACTTGAAAAGCGTCACACAAGGATGCTATAGCCCAAAAATCTTGCCTCCTAACTCCCTAAATCATCGGGAATCGCAAATCCTTTGAGCACCACCAAAAGCTAGAGCACCGAACGAAAACTCACGAATCGAAGTGGTTTCCCGACGTTTGAGGGCAGAAGATCAAGCACAAAGATGCACAAGACATCTATCCATGTTTCCCTCAAAGAAATCCGGGGAGAAACCCACTCAAATCCGCGAAAACACACCGGGAACAAAGGCACGAAAACAAGCACGAAAAGCCACGAAAAACAACCCCGAATGTTCTATACAAACCAGGAAAGATTCACAAGGTCTAGCATGCCGCCCTAGCATCCATCCCTCTCAACAAATCTCTCATGAAGCTCTTATGCTAGCCTAGGGAAAATGGAAGGAAAAATAGCTACGAAAATGAGAAAGGGGAGGGAGGAAATGAAACCCTAAGTCGCGGAGAGAGAGAGCCATCCACACACACTCATGGCTTATATATCAGGTCCCGCCGGAGTGGTAAATGACTCGACTACCCCTAACTTAACTACTGGCGATACAACCCACGTAGGGGCATTTAGGTAATGTTTGTGAGTCTTGCCATCGGACGGCCACGCCTTTGCCGCACCCCGCGTCCTCCCAACGCAAGCCATGCGATCCCGCCGCGTGTCCTCCGCCTCGAAGCTTCCCGACACGCCCGATCCCGTCTCCGTCGTGTTGGGCCCTCGGACTTGGTTTTGAGGCCCAAACCAAGAAACCGTCCGCCGATGGTTTTGTGGGCAAACCACCAAACCCCGCGTGCCGGTCCGGCCTCCCGCCAAACCACTTGACTCGACCGCCACCGTGCACCCGCTCGTCCGTCCATGACTTCATCTTGCCCGTGTCGCCACCATGTGGCCCGCACCTAGTCCCGCCGTCTCTCGGGTCCCTCGAACCGAGCCTACTTGTCTCTCCATCTCCCGGAGGCCCCTCAAGGCTGAAGACTTTTCGCGCCCGTTCTTCACCTGCAACAACACGAACTAGGCCGCAGCCTACACCTGCGCACTAAGCCAAGAGTCAGTCCAACACCCGTTGTCAGTCACTCATCACTGAGGAGCGGTCATCCATCAACCACCGGGACGCTCCTGGTCCTCAATCTCCCCCTTGATGAGTGCGTTGACAACACACAACGCGAAATGAAATTCAGAGAAAAAGAGAAAAGAAGAAGAAAGAAAAAACAAGGAAGCTCAACTCATGACCAAAACCACAGAAAGGCGAAGAAAGGTCACAAGCCAAGCAAAGCACAAACTCCACACCGACAACAGCAAGAAAGCTCCCCCTGAACAAATGCAAGCTTCCCCTGAACATGTGGATGCAAACTTCCAAATTTCAGCTCACCTCTTCTGAATTTTCATTAAGCTCACCTCATCTCCCCCTTGTTGACAATGTATGAATCAAGGTGAAAATGCAGAAATGCAAAATAAAGCATATAAACATCTACATGAGCTTCTCAAATAGGCCAAATCTAGTATCAAAGGCTAAAAATGAGACAAAGATCACACATATGAATCATAGCATAGTCAAAGCATTGCCACAAGAAATATATGAAAATACGAGCATGTGACAAAGCAAAATTTCAGATTTAAGCAGTTTTACCAAAAGGAGGCTCGCTTCACATGTAAAAGCCTATCCATGTCACACTTGAGCCACAAACATGCATACCATTCAAAGATCATACAATATACAAGGATATTGAATTCTCAGCAAAAGATCATGGCAAACACCCATAAAGCAAAGCATGTCATGTCAAAGCTCATGAGCCATGTGTCCACTTCGGGGAGACTTCTCCACTTGTGAACATCATGCAACATGTTTTGCACCCATATGTGAAAGATAAGACATTTTAAGCATAGACATGATGGATGGAGCATTTTTCAAGTATTTCACACTTCTTTTCAAGATTAATTCATTTCATGGTACATGAAGTGCCTTTGCGGCAAAAAGAAGCTTATGCTCCCCCATGAATGCAACATAGGCTAAACATTCACAATGATATTCGGCCTTTGGCCCAAATGCAAGAACAAGGCATCCAAGCACAATCTAAGCATGAAAAGCACATTTAGACCAAGCTGTGACATGGATACACAACTACACACGAGTGGAGCATATTTCATCACAATTTAGTCAAGTTTAGCATTTATTTCAAAAAAAATGGCTATCTCACCACACATATATCTCAAATATTCCAAGAGCATAGCCTCACATCACCATTTCTCCACACATATAACCAATATCTCACAAATAGCCAAAGAGACTCAAATATGGCATATGAAAGAAGCTCATCAACCTAAAATGCAATATGATACAAATGCAACATGATATATGACAAGATGGCTATCCTACCATGGTTTATACATCAAGCAAAGCATGTATATACATCAAAATAAACATGGTATGATACATATGGTACAAAAAGGAAATCCCCCAAGAATCAACTAGAAAGGGCAACAAACCCCAAGTTCCCCCCGCAAGCGCACAAATGTAGCTTGGTCGAGAGGCTTTGTAAAGATGTCGGCTAGGCGATCTTGGGTAGGGACATGGCTCAACACAATGGTTCCTTTCTCCACATTGTCCCTCAAGAAATGATACCTCACTTCTATATGTTTGGTTACGGAGTGAAGCACTTTGGGTTTTTGGCTACGCTTATGGCACTAGTGCTATCACAAAGAAGTGGGATACGGGTGCACTCCTCACCAAAGTCTCTCAAAGTGTATGAAATCCACAACAACGGGAGCAACAACTCGCGGCGGCCAACATACTCCGCCTCCGTGGTAGACCGAGCTACACTAGGCTCGCTTGCGGGAAGACCATGAGACCAACGAAGACCCAAGAAACCGGCAAGTACCGAAGTAGACTTCCTCTCGACTCGACAACCACAAAATCCGCATCGGAAAATCCATGAAGGGAAAGAGTCGAGGAGGAAGAATACCAAAGGCCAAGACCGAGGGGCGGATCGTAGGTACACCGAAAATCCTCTTGACGGCCTGTCGATGTGATGTCCTCGGCGGAGCCTGAAAACGAGCGCACAGACACACGCTGAACTGTATGTCTGGCCTCGTCGCCGTTAAGTAGAGGAGGGAGCCGATCATGCTCCCGTACTCCCGCTGGTCCACTAGTTCTCCGTCCTCGCCCGCATCCAAAGTGGCCGTACTCCCCATGGGAGTCGACATCGGCTTCACATCTTGCATCTGGAACTTCCTCAGCATGTCTTTTGTGTACTAGGTCTGGTGCACGAACGTTCCATCCTTCACTTTCTTGATCTGCAGCCCGAGAAAATACTGCAACTCGCCCATCATGCTCATCTCGAACTCCCTGCTCATCTCATCTGCAAACTTGGCAACAAGGTTATGTGACGAGCCACCAAAGACAATATCATCCACGTATATACGAACAATCAACAAGTCATTTCCATGCTTGAGGAGAAACAAGGTCCTATCCACGGTACCCATCACAAACCCTCTCGCTCAAAAGACATCCTCTCAATCTCCCATACCAAGCACGGGGCGCTGTTTCAACCCATACGAGCCCTTTTCATCCCGTATACCCCTGTGTGGGTACGGCTCGCTCTCAAACCCGTGTGGTCGCTTCACATACACCTCCTCCTCTATGACCCCATTCGAAAAGCACTCTTCACGTCCATCTGAAACAACTTGAACCCTTTAGCCACGGCAAAGGCTAGAAGGATCCGAATCGCCTCAAGACGGGCCACAAGAGCAAAGGTCTCCTCATAGTCGATCCCCTCCTTCTGACTAAACCCCTGAGCAACAAGTCTGGACTTGTTCCTCACAACCATCCCATTCTCTCCCTCTTTGTTCTTCCAAACCCACTTGGTTCCTATGGGATGCAATTTGGAGGTGGTTCAACTAACTCCCACACCTGGTTCCTCTCAAAGTTTTCCAACTCCTCATGCATAGAATTAACCCAGTTTGCATCAGATAAAGCATGTCCAATGTCCTTGGGCTCAAAAGTAGCAACAAAAGTAGCATGCGCAAAATGAGAGGAATTCCTGGACCTCGACTGTGTAGTGCGTTCGTCGATGTTTCCAATGATCTTCGACAGGGGATGTACTTCTTGAATCCGCCGGGGAGCCTCACGCCTCGAGACTACCTCCCCCTCAACTTCAGCTTCTCTCGCCTAGTCCTCTTGTTGCACCGTCGTTGTCCATGATGTAGACGGTCCATGCTCCAAAGTGGTCGTAGGGGAAGTAGTGGGTACATGCTCAGCTTCGGGCGCATGGTTCTCCCCATCATCATCTCCAGCTTCATCTTTCTCCTCCTCAAAAAGGTCCTCGACCATCTCTTCATCACCTGCACACTCAAAGCCAAGAGAGGTACATGGCATTGTCTCGTCGAAGGTCACCTCGCAAGTCTCCATGATTTTGTTAGTCTCAAGGTTAAGCACCCTATAGGCTCTAGAGTGGTTAGCATATCCAAAGAAAATACCATCACTAGACCTAGCCTCAAACTTGTCGAGTTTTCCCTTCTTCGAGAATAAAGCACTTGCAGCCAAAGACTCGGAAATGACTCACCTTGGGTGCCCGACCATGCATAAGCTCATAACGAGTCTTCTTCTTGAAAGCTCGCAATAAAATCTCGTTGGAAACATGACAAGCCGTATTGACCGTCTCAGCCCAATACCTCCTAGGAGTCCTGTGCTCATCGAGCATCGTCCTAGCCATCTCACAAAGAGTCCGATTTTTCCTTTCCACAACTCCATTATGAGGGGGCACATAAGGGGTCGAATACTGATGTTCAAGACCTAGATCACGACAAAAGGCATCAAAACGAGAGTTCTTGAACTCAGAGCCATTATCACTGCGGATAGCTCGAATAGCATTCCCATGCCTCTCGTTTTTCAACCTCACGGTCAGATCTCGAACAAAACCGAATGTCTCACTCTTATCCTCCAAGAAGAACACCCAGGCATAGCGAGAGTAGTCGTCCACCACAACAAGGACATACCACTTCCCACCCACCGAGCGAACTCGAGCTGGCCCAACAAGGTCCATATGCAACAGCTCCGTCGGACGCTCGGTCATGACATCGGTCAGGGGTGGATGGGGAGTGGCTACCATCTTACCATGCCTACAAGGAGCACAAACCAAATCCTTCTCAAGCTTCAACCTCGGCAATCCTCGGACAAGATCAAGACCACTCAAGCGGGAAACCAAATCAAAGCTCAAGTGTCCCAACCGCCTATGCCATTTCCACAAATCGAAGAAGGACCGGCCATCAAACGGCGAAAGCGAGGACCTAAAGAACGTGAGAAATCAGCCACGAAAATCGACCCTCGGGGATGATCATACGGACAAGATCACCTCGAGAATCAAGCAAACGAGGCCGCCGGACTTGAAACGCACCTCAAAACCCTCATCGAGCAACCGAGAAACCGAAAGCAAATTGAAACCCAAAGACTTCACAAGAGCCACTCTCTTCAATGTTACCTTGTCACTCACATGCACAACACCCTCGACAAGCACCCTTCCTCGTCCATTGTCCCCAAATGTGATGTCTTGCTTTTCCTTCAACGGGGTGAGGCCGGAGAACCACTTCTTATCTCCGGTCATGTGTCGAGAACACCGGAGTCGATCAACCAAATGTTCTCCAAGCCTCCTGCCTGTAGTCAGAAACAAGAACGAGAGTGAGCTAACGACTCGACACTGGGGTTAGCACAAAGAAAGTTAAACCAGTGTCGAGCCATCTGCTCAAAAGAGGGGTTAGCAAACATCATTCCCTTGCCACCAAACTTCCTATGTCCCATGGGAGGAGTACGAGCACCACGAGGGGGAAATCGTGGTCCGTAGTTCCTCTGCAACCCAAAGCTGCGATCATCTCCCCTAAACCCGTACTGAGGACGAGTAGGAAGACGTCCAGCAAAACCACCACGAGCCCGACCAAACCTCTCACCAGCACGCACACCATCATCTCTCCTGACAAACCTCTCACCACCACCTCTCTGTGGGACCCTGCCAACACTCCTCACACTTCCCACACCCCGTGGAAGTGGCACTCTAGGCTCAGGAATACCATGAGACTGGCGATACCTGTCCTGGTTTGTTTGCTCCCTAGCAAGCCTCTCATCCCTCTTCCTCTTGTAGCAAAACTCTGCTAGATGCCTCTCCTTGCCACAATACTCACATCTGAAGAGGATGGGTTTTGGTTTTGGCTCTGGCTTCTCTCTAGGCTTCTCACCTTTCTCACTCACAAACTTCACCGGTCTGAAAGTCATTTGTCTTAGGTGGGAATTTGGGTGGATCTTGGGTTGTGTCAAGCTTGTTGCAAAGGTGGTTGGGCTTTGGAGTGAAAGAGTTCTTGGGTGCTTTTGGAAGTGGGACTTGGATGTCTCCGATCACCTCAAACTCGGGGTTAGACTCAACACACTTCCTGTCAACCTCAGCCGACTTGAGCTTAGAAAAGAGGTCATCCAACTCAATAGTCAAGTAATGCCCAGACTCCTTGATGGCCTCAACCTTAGCACCCCAAACATTTGGGTCCAAGACATGCAAGAGCTTCAAAGCCTGATCATGCTCGGTGTACGGAAAATCCTCAACATTAGCCTTCATGTTGTTCACGATGGAGGTGAACCTCTGAAACATCGCATCAATGTCCTCACCGGGAAGAGGAGTGAAATTCTCATATTGCATCCGGTAAGAGACAAAGAGGCGAGCCTTCACATGGTTATCACCACCGTGAGCAACCAACAACTTTTCCCAAATTTGCCAAGCAAGATTCAAATGGTGAACACGCTCAAACTGCGGATCACACAAGCTCCTCGACCAAGTGATCAACGGCTTTTGCATTAGCCTCATACTTGGCCTTAGCACCGGCAGATCGGTCACCATAAGAGTATGGATGTTGGCCAGGAATAGCATAGGTCTTGTCAAGCACAATGAAATCCAACGACTTCCCACGAAGAAAGATCATCATACGAGCCGCCCACTTGTGGTAACCCTTGACATCGAAGTTCGGCGGACCGCCCCGCTCAACGTACGCCATCTTAGGATTCGAGACTTGTCAAAGTCGCAAAGAATCCGACACCAAGCTACGATACCAATTGAAGGATCGGATGGCGACTAGAGGGGGGGGGGAGTGAATAGGAGCGGTAAAAATTCTTCCAAAAGAACCCGGCCTATACCCTAGTCAAGCCCGGTCACACACGAGCGATGGATCGAATCACACACCAATCGCCAAGACCACGAGGTTATGGATCAACCTCTAGTCCTAGGAACGATTCCTTGAAGCACATGCGGAAGAACTAGAAAGGGAAGAAAGGAATCGAAACAAACGACGCTCTCACGGCTCTGGCGGACCGCTCCGGCCGCGCGGTGCGAGCCGTCCGCGATGAACCGCGCGGACCGTCCGGCCTCGCTACCGCGGACCGTCCGCGCCGACGTCGCGGACCGCCGGCCCTCTCCGCGGACCGTCCGGTTAAACACACGAGAGAACACCGAAGCGACCGAGAAAAACGGACCGTCCGCCAAGCCGGGGCGGACCGTCCGCGGCACCCACGGACCGTCCGCTACTCGAGCGCGGACCGTCCCGCAACCGCCGCAACCAAAACCAAAAGCCAAACCGGATCGAAAACAAAGGCGCGCAAGAACACGACGAAAACACGACGAACCCTAGCCTCGCGGAGCGTCGCCCGGCACCCGCGGACGGTCCGCGAGTGCGGACGAGCGAGAAACGACCCCGCAAAAAGTCAACTCTCCCAAATCATCATCGGATTTCCCAAACGGTTGAAGCTATGGAGACAAGGGTTTGGGGACTTGAAAAAGCGTCACACAAGGATGCTATAGCCCAAAAATCTTGCCTCCTAACTCCCTAAATCATCGGGAATCGCAAATCCTTTGAGCACCACCAAAAGCTAGAGCACCGAACGAAAACTCACGAATCGAAGTGGTTTCCCGGCGTTTGAGGGCACAAGATCAAGCACAAAGATGCACAAGACATCTATCCATGTTTCCCTCAAAGAAATCCGGGGAGAAACCCACTCAAATCCGCGGAAACACACAGGGAACAAAGGCATGAAAACAAGCACGAAAAGCCACGAAAAACAACCCCGAATCTTCTATACAAACCAGGAAAGATTCACAAGGTCTAGCATGCCGCCCTAGCATCCATCCCTCTCAACAAATTTCTCATGAAGCTCTCATGCTAGCCTAGGGAAAATGGAAGGAAAAATAGCTACGAAAATGAGAAAGGGAAGGGAGGAAATGAAACCCTAAGTCGCGGAGAGAGAGAGCCATCCACACACACTCATGGCTTATATATCAGGTCCCGCCGGAGTGGTAAATGACTCGACTACCCCTAACTTAACCACTGGCGATACAACCCACATAGGGGCATTTAGGTAATGTTTGTGAGTCTTGCCATCTTCTCCCGAGTGTGTTTACCGGCGGCACCATCCTGCGCTAGCGCCTCAGCATGCTCCACGCACTCGACATCGCGATCGAATGCATCGTCGATCGACGACCGGCCAGGTGATGACGCCGTTTGGACCGGCATCTTCATCTTCGGGTACGTGTAGTTGGGGACCGCCATGAACTTGGCATAGCATGGTCGCCCAAGGATGGCATGGTAGGCCCCGCTGAATCCCACCACTTCGAAGGTGAGGGGTTTCCTTGCGGAAATTCTTGGGGTCCCGAACCGGACGGGCGGATCGATGCCTTGGGGAGTTGAACACCGCGCTTTCCCGGGCGCGATGCCGTGGAAACGGCTTTGCGGCGCGCGGCCCCGGTCCGGCCCAATCCCCGTGGCGCGGTGTGTGCGCGAAGAGGATATTGGGGCTACGCCTCAGTCCATAGGACAGCCAGCCACGGGGCGTTCCCAATGATGGGATCGACCACCGAAGTGCGCGGGTTCGGGATGCCGGTTTGGGTGATCATCCCGGCTAAAGGTGATGGCATCCTTCGACCCGATTGAGAAAGGCCGGAGGTGCCCTCTGCGAGCGAGGACTTCGTGCCGCTCCTTCTTGCGGCTCGGGTTGACATGTCGACAGTGGGTCCCCCAAAAATGAGGAACACATTTTCGACTGCAGGGAAGCCACCTGCGTCGCCGTCGCCCCCATCCTTCTTGGCCTCTGCCTCCTTCGCGGCGGCACGGCCATAGAACTTCTTGAGCATGTCGCCTTGCTCAGGTGTAGCTACGGGGGTCTTGTGGTAGGGGCACGGCTTCTTCATCATGTCGTCGAAAACCCGGGCCTCGAGGAGCCGGTCGAGGGCCCGTCGGGCGGGTCAACGGCGGGGCCTCGGCGTTGCCGCCGTTGCGCCCACGCTCGCGCGCCTCGCGGCGCGGCTTCTTCCCCTTTGCCCCGCTTGTCGTTGCGGCGCGGCTCCTTGGACCGTGCCCTCCGCGAGCGTGTCCTCGGCGCTTGCCCTTCTTGCCGTCGGGTGCCCCCACGGCCTCCTCTCACGGAGCGGGGCGTGGCAATGTCGAACAACTCGTTCGAGTCCGTGGGGCGGGCGGCGTCCCGGCTCGCGCACAAGGTCCGGCACGTGGTGCCCTCGAGGAACGCGTGCACGATCTCGGTTGTGCCACGGCGGGAGCTGCATTGCAACGCTTGGAGAAGCGCGTATGAAGTCCCGAGCGATTCTCTCGGCCCCACGCGTGCGGGGAGCGCGGATCCCGGGGAGTTCCGGGGCGCACGTATGTGCCTGGAAGTTGCCCACGAAGGTGTGGACTAGATCGTCCCGGTTGTGGATGCGGGGCGGCGGGCAAGTGCTCGAGCCATGTCGGGCCGCGTCGCCCGGATGTAGGGGCAAGTTGCGGATGATCACTTCGTCGTTGGTGGCCCCGCCCGGTGAGCCAAGCCGAGCGGTAATCGTTGAGCCAAACACGAGGGTCCGTCTCCCCGGGCTGGTGATCGTCGAGGGACGCGCGGAAGCGGCGGGAGACGCGCCGTGCGGATCTCTCCCTGCTTGGTTTCTGCTTGGTGCCGGGGAGAGACTCCCGGCGTTGGGGAGCGATCTCACGGCAATCGTAGCGTCCACCCCTTCGAGGGTGGTAGCCCTGGCAGCTCGCGCGTCCGCCTGGCGGGTGCGCCCCGGCGTTGATGACGTTGCGGGCATCACCATCCGGCGCCTGCCCCGCGTGTCGAGAGGGCGTTCCTTGGGTGGCGTGCGTCCCTGGTCGACGGAGGTCGACCCGCATGCAGAGGTTCGCCCCCTGGTGCGGGATCATCGCCCGGCGCGTCCCCGCTTGTTGAGGCGGATGCGTGAGGCGGCTTTCGGCTGCGCGGGCCGGCCGCTTGCTCAAGGAGGGTCGCACCTCGCGGTGCATTTCTCGAGCCTCGGGGGTCGAGGGAGCCGGCATGGCGCGCAGCAGTGTCGCGGCGGCGATGAGCTTTTGGCTCGCTCGTGGTGGAGTATCCGCGTTGTCAACGTTGGGGACAGGGTTGAGGCGGTCGCGGACCTGTCGGCCCAGCTCCCGCGCGCGTTCGCCGCGCGCGGCCCTCTGCCATCGAGGCGCGGAGCGACCGCACGGTCCGGTACTCCTGCGCGGCTTGGCCTCGGGCTCGCGAGCTTGCGGTGGCGCGTCGGCGTCGGCCCCGAGCGGAGGGTGCGCTTGGCCCCGCGGCCGGGCGCGTGGCAACCCCGGGCGGCGTGGCCCTCTCCGGCGCTGCGCCGCCGGCGGCGTTGGCGGGTCGTTGGTGATGACGGCGCGGCATTCCCGCGTGGGGTCGTAGCTCCCGGTCTTTGAGTCGTCGGGCCCCGGCCCGGAGCCGATCGTCCGGTGGCGTCGAGGAAGCGCACCGAACGCGGCGGGTCCGGCACACCGAGAGAAGTCCCACTCCGCGTACCCATGACGGCGGTTGGCGGGTGGCATCGTGTCGACGGAGCCCGGGGACGACTCGTCCGGCTATTTCGACGCGGAGTTCACAGCGGCGAAGACGTGCCGACCGGGCGGAACCCTCGCATCGTCGTGTTGGCCGGGTGGCGTTGTGGGCCGTGGTGGCGCCACGCGGCCCGATGGGGACGCGCGGTCTCGGGGCCGCACGCGTTCCCGGCGGGGGCGGTGGCCGGCCGTCGTGACGGTGGGCGCACGCGGCGGGCGGTCGCGCGCTCGGCCGCGCGCGCGCTCGGACCGCGCCGGCCAGCGCGGCCAGACGGCAGCCGACGTCGGCGTCGGCCGGACCCCGCGGCATCCGTGCCTGCGGTGCTGCTTGGCCGTGTCGTGCGTGTGGCGACGACCGGGCGGACTGGCCTCCCGGCCGCCGCCGCCTTGGCTCCTCCACGGTTGGTGAGGCGCATGGGGAATAGCCATTCCGTGGCCTGGAAGTTCAAGTCCCCGAAGCCGGATCCTGAACCCGGCGGGAAGGAGATGCAGTACCCATGTTGTAGCGGGTGCTACGGTACTCGGTGCGAGTCACCATGGAGAGTCAGCGAAATGACCTTAGGCGCTACTTGCCCAGGGTGGCGCCAGCGTAGGTGCGGATACTGGTCAGGACACTAACCGGTAGATAAGCCTAAGTTTATCCCTCATGGTCGATGCAAAGCGACAAGTGACACAAGGTTTATCCTGGTTCCGCCGAGGGGGCCGTACGTCCAAAAGCGGGGGGGTGCTCGTGGCACTATATTGCTCGGACGGGGGTGCTTGTAGTGGGGCAAATACAAGCAAGGCGGGAGAGGAAGCGTGGCTCCCAAGTCCCTGGTGAACGGTTGAAGGTGTAGCGGGAGAATAAGAGAGCGAGTGCGCGGTGCGTTGTGTTGAGCTGAACTCCTCTCTCAACCCGTCCCCGCGGCCGGGGGCTCGCTTCCCCTTTTATAGGCCAAGGGGGCGGCGAGTTACATACGCGCCGCGCTACCTAGCTACGTGTGGGAGCACGTCGTGCTATAGTGTAGAGCGGGCGATCGTCCGGATGATCCACGCTGCGATCCGGCCATGATGGCCTACTTCGTACCCGAACGATGGCGGTTCGAGGGTAGGAGGCGGCGGATGGTGATGGCGTTCTCCGATAGGCTTCGAGGGAGGTGCGATGACGACCGGTACGGGATACGGGGAGCGGGCGAACGGCGTTCCTTCCCAACGAGCTCGTGGTGGCGGAGTGGTTGCTTTGCGGTGCTTGGGCGTGCCCCCGTGGAGTCGGGCGCGCGCCGCACGCGTGGGTACGGCGGCCGCGCCGTTCGGTGGCCGGGATGGCCATCCACCGCCTAGCGCCCCTCACCTAACACCGCAAGGTCACGAGAAAGTGGAAACGAGGGTGCGCCGGCCCCCTTTCGAGGGTCGGGCGTGTTAGTCGTACGGCGGCGTGCGCACGGTGTCACGGGACCGACGCCGGCCGTACCGCACGGTCCATCCCACGGTGGCGGGGATGGGCTCCTTCCCTGGGGAGTTGGTGCGGCGGCACCGGGGCGTGAGCCCCGGGCGCATGATGGCGCCGTCCCGCGGTGTCGTGGCGTTAAATGCCCAAGTGCGGGGCCGGCGCATGCGTGCGGAGCGCCCGTGATCGTGGCGGGCCCCGGCCGAGGGCGGAGCGGACCCTTGAGCGAGGCGGGACTCGCTCGAGGGGGAGCGCGCCCTCGAGCGGGGCGGGGCCGCTCGAGGGGAGGGTCGCCCCTCGAGCGGGACTGGAACTCCGTTCGAGGAGGGAGTTGCCCCTCGAGCGGGGGCGGAACTGTTTGAAGAGGGAGTTGCCCCTCGAACGGGGCGGAGCCCGTTCGAGGAGGGAGCATGCCCTCGGGCGAGGCGGAGCACCGCTCGAGGGGTCTTCCTAGGCGGGCCGCCTTGGTGGGCCTCCGAAGTCCTGGCCGCATGGGCCGTGTCCTGCGGGGTTAGTTACTGCATGGTTAGGCTTAGCTTATATTGATGCGAGGGAATTTAAGTAGGGGTTCCCCCCCTTGTTTGAGGGGACCCCTAGGGCGGTCCCCGACGGTAGCCCCCGAGCATCCGCGGGTTTGCCTTTGAGGCTCCCGCGGATGCCGGAACCTCGATAGGACGTTCTTCCCTCCTTGCTTGCGAACGCTTTCGGGGGGCCGCGCTAGCGGACCGCGGGTCTAGCTCCTCGAAGCCCCGGCAGGGTGTGGGTTCTCCGCGGGGGGGTTGACCGCGAGCACAATTCGGTCGAAAGGCGTGTCACATAGGCCAACGGCATCGGCGGTGTTTCGGCGGCATCGGGGGTGGCACGCTCCCCTGTCACTGTCTCGGGCGGGTGCAATTCCAAGGAGGTGTAGCCGTGCGTCAAGCCCCCGAGCCTTGGCCTCGTTCGAGGCGATCGGGTCGAGCCTGACGACTTGTTTTTTATCGCGCCCTCGCCGTCCCTCCGCGGGTCGGGAGGTGAGGTTTCCACGACTCCCATCGAGCGGGTCGCGAATCGCGGATTCCTCTTCGAGCTGCTAGCGGGTAGTTCAAGTGGACGTCCATGCCCCGTTCGATAAGGGTAGGCTGCGTGGTCCGGAGACACGTCCATGGAAGCGCTTGCGTGGGTTTGCTAGGTGGGGCTCGGTCCCGTTCGCTAGGGACCGAGGGCGCGGAAGCTCTCCCTCGGTGGGATCCCCCGGCTAGGCGCCCTCGCTGGCTCTCGAACACGACATGTGGGGCACCCTCGAGCCGACGGGCTCGAGGAACGGCTCGAATGCGCGTGCCCTCGTCGTCCCTAACTCCGAGATGCGAGGCGCCCGTTCGAACCCGTCGAGGGTCGGGCTTCGAACCCCCCGATCGGCAAGGCCGTGCGGGGCCGTGCATGGACAGCTCCGTCTTTTCACGTTTGCGGCCGTCGAGGGGTCCGGGGCGTGCCGGTCCTCGAGGTGCTTGTTGGTGGCGTGGCGCGGTATGAGTGCTTTCGGTGTCGCTCTATTTCAAGCGTGACTCGGGCGATCCTCTCACGCGTGTGCCTTCTTTCGGGGGGTTGACGTTGTCTCGAGTTGGGGGTCATGCCGCTCGAGGGTCCTACGTGGCATGGGTGCCCGCGGTGGTCTGCTCTACATCGAGCGAGGTCCCGGCGACCTTCTCACGCCGATATCCCATCGAGGGTCGCCTTGTTTCGAGTTGAGGGTCATGCCGCTCGAGGGCTTCATGTGGCATGGGTGCCCGCGGCCGCTGCTCTACACCGAGCAGTCCCGGCGACCTTCTCACGCCGTCACCCATCGAGGGTCACCTTTGTCTCGAGCCGAGGATTCGCCTCGCTCGAGGGCTCTCCTCGCTTGGCAAGGGGCCGGGCATTTAATTGCCATGCGGGGCGTGGCCGCGGGTTTTGCGGCGCGGGCGCGCCTTTTAGGCGGCGCGGCGCGCGCGCGCGTAGTGGGCGACGTGGCGGCGGATGTGACGGTTTCGCCTCGGTCGCCGCCGGTCTCGCCGTAATGATGACCCGCCCGCGGGGGTTAGTCGCTGCAGTCGTGGTGGGGCCCGCCCGTCGACGCGATGGAAAGATTCCCGCAGCGATTCTCGTTTGGCGGGGCGTGCGCTCCGGAGAACTCGCCCGTTTGCCTATAAAACTGCGGGGAGGAGTAGGTGGCGGTTTTTACCTTGGCTCCTCACCATTTTCAATCCTCCGTCGCTTCGTCTTCGTTTTGCTCTTGCCACCGCGCGGTTTCGTTGCTTAGAGCTTTCTTCTCGCTTCCTTGTCCTCCGCCCCCGCGCTCGTTCGTCCCTCCCTATGGCGCCGCCTCGGCCCCCGATCCGGTCCCGGGAGCCGTACGCTTGGGAGAGGTCGACCGTGACCCAGCTCGCCCTGGGCGAGCTGGTCGCCGCCGGCCAGCTCTCGGCCAACGAAGATGGGCGCCCGGCGGAGTGGATCGTGCCGCCATCGTCGCACCTCGAGCCCAATCCGCCGGAGGGATACGTGGTGAGCTTCCTCCGCTACCACGAGCGCGGCTTCAACGCGCCGGCGAGCACATTTATGAGGGCGTTGTGCTTCCACTACGGGGTGGAGCTGCACAACTTCGCCCCCAACGCTATCTCGCAGGCGGCCACATTCGTGGGCGTCGCGAGGGGTACCTCGGGGATCCCGGTCAGCCGGGAGCTCGGGGTACACCTCTTCCGTGCGGAGCTCATCACGCAGCCTACGACGGAAGCCGAGGACCCGCCGCGCGGTGCGCGCGCGGCGGGATGTCGCTGTCGTGCGGGGGCAGCTCAAGAACTCCTACATCCCCCGCACCATGACGACGAACAATGCCGGCCGGGAGCGGGGATGGTTTTACTCGCGCAACGCCGAGCCGGCCTCCTCCCTACACCGGGCGGGTGTTCAAGGAGAGGCCGGACCTGCCGGGGCTACGGGTTGTCTACGGCCAACCTCCGGGCGCGCCGAGGACTCCATCCTCGCCGCCTTGCGGCGGTTGGCGAGGGGAAGGGCTCAACGCGATGGGCGTCCTCGCCTTCCTCCATCACCCAGGCGGATCGTGCCGTTGATGCGAGAGGCCGCTCCGCATCTTCGAGATGACGGAGGCGGCCAACCCCGTCGACACGGCGAGGTCGCGGATGCTCCCGACGCCGCCGGAGCGGCCGTACGCGCTCACCCGGCGCGGAGCGCCGTCGACACCCGGACGCGGCGCCTGCGGGTCGGACCCCCGTGGGACCTCGAGATGCTCCCCCACCGGCCCGTTGGTGAGTGTGGTTTTTTGATTCTTCGCTTTAGTTCTTGTTCTTGATTCCATTTCCCCGATGTGCCGTCGTTGCTCTCGTGCGCACCGGTGCGGTTCACCGCCGCCAAGGCCGTTCCACCCACCCCCGACTCCCGTGCGCTCGGCCGGGCGGCGCGGCGGGAGCGAAGAGGAGCGGGCGGCGCGCAAGAGGGCGCACGCAAGGCGGCGCCAAGCGCGCGCGTGAGCGCGCGGTCCGCGAGCACCGGCGGCGGGAGGAGCGGGGGCGCTCTCCTCCCCCGACATCGAGGAGCCCTCGTCCTCGGATCGGGACGAGGAGGAAGAGTCCGAGGGGGAGGGCCCCTCGGAGCGGGTGGCGGCCCGCGCCCCGTCGCCGGATCTTGCGCGGCGTCGGGGGCGGCTTCGTCCGGGGCGGGTGCGCGGCGCCCGCCGCCGGGCGTCGTCGTCGGGGGGCGGCTCGTGCCGCGGAGGTGCGCCGCGCGCGCCACGGAGGCGCGTGCGGCGGACGTGCCGCGCGCGCGTCGAGCGTGCCCGCACGCGGCGGGGAGCGCGTCCGCGCGCGCGGCGTCCTCGTCGAGGGGTGCGCCGGTGGGCGCGCGCGCGCGCGGGGCTAGCGTGCCCCCGCGCGTGGTGGCGGCATCGGGCGCGCCTACGCGTGAGGCGGGCGTGCCCGCTCGTGCGGCGGCGCCGTCGGGGGCGCCGCGGCGGGCGCGGCCCCTCGCGCCGGCCTCGTCGGAGGCCTCGAGGAAAAGGAAGCGGGCCTTTTCCTCCGCGAGGTAAGGAATCTGCTCTTCCTTTGCTTGGCCTTAATTTGTTTGGTTATTAGACGCTCTAACCCTCGGTTCGCGTTTCCGCGGGCGGTGCCCACCGTCCCTCCTCTTGCACCGGCCAAGGTGCCGAGGACGGATGCGTCGATCCCCACCGGCGGCGTTCGTCGAGGGGGTCGCGCCCGGGAACGGGCGCGGCGGCGGGCACGAGCGCGCAAGGCCGGGCCGGGGCCTCGAGGCCCCGCCGGTGGATCAACCCGCCGCGCCGCGGCCGGAGGTCGCCGGGGGCGGCGCGCCGGTCGCCATGGAGGCGCGGCCGCGGCGGCGGCCACGGCGGAGGTGCCCGCGCGCGGCGGCGGCCACCGCGGAGGAGGCGAGCGGGCGCAACCGCGGGAGCGCCCGCGGTCGTGGCGGCGCGGACGGAGGTGGCGGCAACGGCGCCACGGCGGGCGCCGCGGCCGCGAGGCGCGGTGAAGGCGCCGGCGGAGGCGGAGCGGGCGGCTCCGCCCGCCGGCGGTCCCCGGCGGAGGTGGTGGAGCTCTCGGATGACTCCTCGCCGCCCGGGTGGAACCGGTGGGCCACCGGCCCCACGAACTCTCCCCGAGCCCCGGGGGGAGGGCCCTCGTGAGGCGTCACGAGGGTCGTATGATAGTGGGGGGCCGAGGGCACGACGCCGAGGCCTCGTCCTCCCACGCCGGCCGCCCCGCCCGGGTGGGGGGGGCCGTGGAGGGTCCCCCGGCGTTCGGCGACGCCCGGAGGGGAGCGAGAGCTGCGGGGTGAGCTCATGAGCCACGGCGCCACGCTCAACCGCGCGTTGAACGAGGCGCCGGCGGGTTCACGGCGGCCCGGCCCGGATCGTCTTCCGGGTGAGCCACGATTGCTCTTCTTCTTTCTCTTTTTTCGTTTTCGCGCGCGCGTATTCAAGACTTGGCGCCGACGAGGCTCGACGCGTGGATTCCGGGAGCTTGAGCGCGCGCGCCCGCGAGAAGTACGGCGCGTTCGACCGGGTGAACGCCGAGGCCCGCCGGCTCCGGGAGCGATGCGGGCGCTTTCGACGCGCTCGCGGAGGCCCTCGGGGACGCCGGGACACCGGCTGGTCTACCGGGCGTTGGCGTGGTGTGACGTGCTCCCCCGAGAGCTCGGGCGGGGACGCGGCGCGTGACCCAAGCCTCGGGCGGATCCGCGCAGCCCTCGTCGATCGTGACGAGGCGCCGTGGAACGCGCGCGAAGACCCGGAGAAGACGCGGACGTTGGCCGCCACACCGGGAGACGGAGGTGGCCACCGCTCGCGCCGAGACCGGGAGGCTCCGCACGTCGCTCGAGGGAGCGCGGGGGCGCGGCCGCCGGGCGAGGAGCGGGCGCGCGGGGATGGAGCGGCCGCGCCAAGGAGGCGGATGACCGAAGGCCGCCCTCGACGCCAAGGGCCGCGGCTCTCGTCGCCGCCGAGGGGCGGCTCCGGCGGAGAGCGCGTCGCCCGCCGGGGGCCGAGGGGCGACTCCGGCGAGGAGCGAGCCGCCCTTCGCGACGCCGGACGGCGCGGGGAGCGGGGGGAGCGCGTTGCTCGCGAGGGGCGGAGAAGTCGGCCGGGAGGAGCGGAACGCCGCATTCTCTCGAGGGCCGAGGATGAGGTGTTGACGCTCGGCATCGCAACGCCGCCCAAGAGATGGCCCTCGTCGAGCAAGGCGAGACCGTCCGACATCTCGGCCGGCGCTCGAGTCCGCGCGCCGCGACCTCGATCTAGAGAAGAGGCGGGTCGAGGGTAAGTTGTCTTGTCCGACCTCGCTTGTTAGTTTCGTTTTAGAGGATTCGTTTCCCCCTTTTTAATTTCTCGTCATCTTGTTGCTTCCGGAGCCCCGCGCACGGCTTTGGGGCATCTTTGTCGGGCGGGCGAGGCCCCGCAAGCCTCCTACAACTCCTCCCGGCGGGAGCTGCGGGGAGCCGCGGAACGCGGCCCTCGAGACCCGCCACGTCATCGAGGAAGGCGATGTCCAAGCCGGCGGTTCTGCGGCCCGGCCGCCCGCGCGCCCTCGGTGGCCACGTCACGGAGCGGGTGCGCCGGGCGCCGCACCGCGGGCGTGCGGAGGCCCTCGGAGTGGTGCGATCCCACTACGAGGTCAACCTCGAGGCGGTAGCGGAGGGCTACATCGTGCCCGAGGGCGTCGAGGACGAGGTGGCCATGGAGCGCGCGGACGCGCTTGCCGCCGACGCCGCCGAGTCGCTTGCCGAGGCCTTCGAAGAATTCCTCTTCCCGGACGCCGGCCGATCTTTGCCGCTCCGCCCGCCCTGCAGCACCGGGCGCTAGGCCCGTTTTTTTTTTTTTGTTTAAGTGTATCGAAATTGTGGCCTCGTGGCCTCTTGTAATTAAACAAGTAATTTCGTGAATCATAGACGGTTTGTAAATGAAATCGCTTGTTTATTGCGCTTTTTGCTTCTTTTTCCTCCCGAGTAGATTCTAGTTAGGGAAGTCCGCCTTTCGCGAGGGGCCCGCCGGGTTGGAGGCGAGAGGGACGGGCCATAGCCGCGCGGCGTAGGGCGTCTCGGCTCGCTCCTTCCGCTGTGCCGCCTACGCCCGTTCGAATCGTAGCTCATGGTTGAAGTAGGAAACAAACTTAGCGCGTGTTATTACGTTTTTTGCGCGAAAAAATGGGACCATTTGGGGGGGGGTGCCCCCCCGCAAGTAGCCCCCGAGGGTAACTTGGGTTTCGGGGGGGAAGCCGAGTTGCCCTTTTATTATACTTGGAGTATTTACATAGGTGACACCAACTGGGGTGTTGGCCGTGTGTTTGTACAACGGAAAATACTTGGAAATCCTAGCTAAGGGTAGAAGCGACGTAGCTGTTGGATGTTCCAAGCGTTGGTGAGTTCTTCGCCGTCCTCGTTGGCAAGCTTGTACGTGCCCGGTTTGAGCACCTTCACCACGACGTAGGGTCCTTCCCATGGGGGCGATAGCTTGTGGCGCCCTCGGTTGTCTTGGCGTAGCCTTAGGACCAGGTCCCCCTCGCTGAAATCCCTTCGACGTATCTTGCGTGCTTGGTAGCGCCGTAGGGAGCGGTGATACCTTGCGGAGTGCATCAACGCCACGAGGCGTACTTCGTCTAGCTGATCCAGTGAGTCCTCGCGGGCTCGCTGGTTAGCGTCCTCGTTGTAGCCTCGAACCTTGGGCGACCCGTATTCCAGATCCGTGGGGAGGACGGCCTCCGCGCCATGGACTAGGAAAAACGGGGTGAACCCGGTGGCTCTGCTTGGGGGTAGTCCTTAGGCTCCACACGACTGCCGGGGAGTTCTCGGAGCCATTTCCCGCCGTATTTGTTGAGTGGTCGAAAATTCCGGGCTTGAGGCCCCGCAGATCATGCCGTTGGCGCGTTCTACTTGGCCGTTGGTCCGTGGGTGCGCCACGCCTGCCCAATCCACACGGATGTGGAACTTGTCGCAGAACTCTAAGAACTTCCGGCCCGTGAACTGGGACCCGTTGTCTGTGATGATGGAGTTTGGTACTCCAAAGCGGTAGACGATGTCGGTGAAGAACGAGACCGCCTGCTCAGCCCTCAAATTCGTAATGGGGCGCACCTCCACCCACTTGGAGAACTTGTCGATCGCGACAAGCGGGTGGGTGAAGCCCCGGCGCCTTCCGCGGGGGCCCGACGATGTCCAACCCCCACACGGCGAACGGCCATGTGACGGGGATTGTTTGTAAGGCGTGAGCGGGCAGGTTGGTCTTGCGGGCGTAGAGCGGCACCCCTCGCAAGTGCGCACGATTTCGTTGGCGTGCGCGACCGCGGTAGGCCAATAGAAGCCTTGGCGGAACGCATTGCCGACGAGGGTGCGCGGCGCGGCGTGGTGGCCACGGATCCCCGCGTGGATATCCCGTAGGAGCTCGCGCCCCTCGGGAATGGGTATACACCGCCGGAGAATGCCCGACGCGGCGCGCTTGTGCGGCTCGCCGTCGATGAGGGTGAATGACTTGGCCATCCGGCGATGCGCCCGGCTACGGCCCGGCCCCGCGGGGAGCTCCCCTCGAGCGATCCGGGCGATGTACTTCTCCCGCCAGTCCGCCTGGGCGGGAGCCTGCTCGATGTCCATCGCGACAGCCTCGTGGGAGCCGTACCCCTCGAGAAGGGAGAGCACGTACGCCTCGTTCGAGGGGTCCTCTTCCATGGGTTCCGCACCCGCTGGATTCGAGGGAGCCCCCGAGGGTCCGCTGTCGCTCGAGGGGTAGGGCTCGAAGGCGACCGATGGCTGCGCGATGTCGCGCGCGAAAACGTTCGGGGGAACGGTGATCCGCCCGGACGCGATCTTGGCAAGTTCATCTGCCTCCTCGTTGTACCGGCGGGGTACATGATTGAGCTCGATGCCGTAGAACCCGTCTTCGAGGGCCCGCACGGCCTTGCAATAGGCCTCCATCTTGTCGTCGTGGCAGCTCGCGTTCTTCATGACTTGGTCGATCACGAGCCGCGAATCCCCTCGCACGTCGAGGCGCTTGATGCCCAATTCAATGGCGATTTTGAGGCCGCGGAGGAGGGCCTCGTATTCCGCCATGTTGTTGGACGCGGGGAAGTGGAGGCGCACTTGCGTAGCGCATGTGCTCCCCGAGGGGTGACACGAAGAGCAGGGCCCGCGCCCGCTCCCGTCTTCATCACCGAGCCGTCGAAGAACGAGTCCAAGACTCTGCGCTTGAATTTGAGGGCGGCGGCACCGTGTGTCCGTCCACTCAGCGACGAAGTCTGCTAAGATTTGCGATTTGATGGCCTTGCGCGGGGCGTAGGCGAGCGTTTCGCCCATCAACTCCACGGACCACTTGGCAATTCTGCCTGCCGCGTCGGGGTTGCGAATGATCTCTCCTAATGGGAAGGAAGAGACCACTGTAACTGGGTGGGCCTCGAAGTAGTGGCGGAGCTTGCGCCGCGCGAGGACTACCGCGTACAACAGCTTCTGGACCCGAGGGTAGCGCGTCTTCGTGTCCGACGAGACCTCGCCGATGTAGTAGACCGGCCTCTCGTACGGGCGGGGGTGTGCCCTTCCTCCGTGCGCTCCACAACGATTACGGCGCGACCACCCGGGTGGTTGCGGCCACGTAGAGTTGGAGGGGTTCGCCGTCTTGTGGCGGCGTAAGGATTGGGGCGTGCGTCGAGATGCTTTTAGCTTGTCGAGCGCTTCCCGGGCCTCGGCGGTCCAAGAGAAGCGCTCGTGCTTCTTGAGCGGCGGTAGAGGGGCGGGCCCTTCTCACCGAGCCTCGAGATGAAGCGGCTCGGGGCGGCAAGGCACCCCGGCACCTTCGCACCCCTTTGAGGTCCCGAAGTGGACCCATTCGCTCGAGGGCCGCGACCTTTTCGGGATTGGCCTCGATCCCCCGCCGGGAGACGATGTATCCTAGGAGCATGCCCCGCGGCACTCCGAAGACACATTTTTCGGGGTTGAGCTTGACCCCGTTGGCCCGCAGGCAACTGAATGCGATGCCAAGATCGCTGACCAGGTCGTCCGCCTTCCTGGTTTTGACGACGATGTCGTCTACGTAAGCCTCGACCGTTCGCCCGATATGGTCCCCAAAAACGTGTTGCATGCAGCGCTGATAGGTTGCGCCCGCGTTTCTGAGGCCGAAAGGCATCGTGACGTAACAGAACGTCCCGAACGGTGTGATGAACGAAGTCGCGAGCTGGTCGGACTCCTTCATTTTTATTTGATGATAACCCGAATAGGCATCAAGGAAACAAGAGTAGTTCGCACCCGGCGGTGGAATCAATGATCGATCTATGCGCGGCAAAGGAAAAGGAACTTTTGGACACGCTTTATTGAGACTTGTGTAGTCAATGCACATCCTCCACTTCCCATTTTTCTTTTTTACAAGCACAGGATTAGCTAACCACGTCGGGTGGAACACTTCCTTGATGAATCCGGCCTCGAGGAGCTTCCGCAGCCTCCGCTCCGATCGCCCGTCGCCGTTCCTCGTCGAAGCGGCGCGGCCGGCCCGCCGGCCGAACGCCGCGAGCATTAGGCGAGATATCAAGGGAGTGCTCGGCGACCTCCCTCGGAATGCCCGGCATGTCCGAGGGGCTCCACGCGAAAACGTCGGCGTTGGCGCGGAGGAAGTCGACGAGCACCGCTTCCTATTTAGGATCGAGGGTCGAGCCGACCCTCAAAGCCTTGCCCTCGGGGGCGATGGGTCGAGGGGGACCCCTTTGGTTTGCTCGGCGGCCTCGAACGTGCGGCGTGCTTGGTGGCGGAGCCGAGGTCGTCGTTGACCATCTTCTCCGGTGTGTTTACCGGCGCTTCATCCAGGCGCTAGCGCCTCCGCATGCTCCACGCACTCGACATCGCGAGCCGAATGCATGTTCGATCGACGACCCGACGGTGATGACGCCGTTTGGACCCGGCATCTTCATCTTCGGTACGTGTAGTTGGGGACCGCCATGAACTTGGCATAGCATGGTCGCCCAAGGATGGCATGGTAGGCCCCTTTGAATCCCACCACTTCGAAGGTGAGGGTTTCCTTGCGGAAATTCTTGGGGGTCCCGAACCGGACGGGCGCATCGATCCGCCCGAGGGGGTTGAACTCCGCTTTCCGGGCGCGATGCCGTGAAACGGCTTTGCGCCGGGCCGCACTCGGTCCGGCCCAATCCCCATTAGGCGCGGTGTGTGCGCGAAGAGGATATTGAGGCTACGCCTCCGTCCATAAGGACCTTCGAAAACCGGGCGTTCCCAATGATGGGATCGACCACCGGGGGGAATCGGCCCGGGTTCGGGATGCGGTTTGGGTGATCATCCCGGCTAAAGGTGATGGCATCCTTCGACCGGTTGAGAAAGGCCGGAGGTGCCCTCTGCGGCGAGGACTTCGTGCCGCTCCTTCTTGCGCCGCGGGTTGACATGTCGACGGTGGGTCCCCCAAAAATGAGGAACACATTTTCGACCGCAGGGGAAGCCACCGCGTCGCCGTCGCCCCCATCCTTCTTGGCCTCTCGCCTCCTTCGCGGCGGCACGGCCATAGAACTTCTTGAGCATGTCGCACCGCTCAAGAGTGTGATTTACGGGGGTCTTGTGGTAGGGGCACGGCTTCTTCATCATGTCGTCGAAAACCCCGGGCCTCGAGGAGCCGGTCGAGGGCCCCGTCGGGCGGGTCACCGCCGAGGGCCTCGGCGTTGCCGCCGTTGCGCCCTCGCTCGCGCGCCTCGCGGCGCGGCTTCTTCCCCCTTCTTGCCCCGCTTGTCGTTGCGGCGCGGCTCCTTGGACCCGCCGCCCTCCGCGGCGTGTCCTCGAGGCGCTTGCCCTTCTTGCCGTCGAAGATTGCCCCCACGGCCTCCTCTCCGGGAGGCGGAAGCGGGTGGCAATGTCGAACGGCTCGTTCGAGTCCGTGGGCGGGCGGCGCCCCGCCCGCGCACAAGGTCCCGCACGTGGTGCCCTCGAGGAACGCGTGCACGATCTCGGATTGTGCCACGCTGGGGAGCTCTGTGCAACGCTTGGAGAAGCGCCGTATGAAGTCCCGCAGCGATTCGCCTGGCTTCTGCGTGCAGGAGCGCAGATCCCAGGAGTTCCCGGGGCGCACGTATGTGCCCTGGAAGTTGCCCACGAAGGTGTGGACTAGATCGTCCCAGTTGTGGATCTGGCTGGCGGGCAAGTGCTCGAGCCATGTCCGGGCCGCGTCGCCCAGATGCAGGGGCAAGTTGCGGATGATCACTTCGTCGTTGGTGGCCCCGCCCAGCTGACAGGCCAGGCGGTAATCGTTGAGCCAAACACGAGGGTCCGTCTCCCCGTTGTATTTGGTGATCGTCGAGGGTTGACGGAAGCGCTGGGGGAACGCCGCCGTGCGGATCTCCCTGCTGAACACGCGGGTGCCCGGGGGCTCCGGCGTTGGGGAGCGATCCTCACCGCTGTCGTAGCGTCCACCCCTTCGAGGGTGGTAGCCCCCCGGCCGCTCGCGCGTCCGCCCCCGCCGGGTGCGCCCGGCGTTGATGACGTTGCGGGCATCACCATCCGGCGCCCGCGCGTGTCGAGGAGGCGTTCCTTGGCCGGCGTGCGTCCCCGGTCGGCGGGTCGACCCGCATGCACCGAGGGTTCGCCCCCCGGTGCGGATCATCGCCCCGCGCGTCCCCCCCGTTGGCGGATGCGTGAGGCCGAGCTTTCGGCCCGCCGGACGGCCGCTTGCTCAAGGAGGGTCCGCACCTCGCGGTGCATTTCTCGAGCCTCGGGGGTCGAGGGTGCCGGCATGGCGCGCAGGCGGTGTCGCGGCGGCGATGAGCTTTTGGCTCGCTCGCGGTGGAGTATCCGCGTTGTCAACGTTGGGGACAGGGGTTGAGGCGGTCGCGGACTGTCGGCCCGGCTCCCGCGCGCGTTCGCCGCGCGCGGAGGCCTCTCCCCGCCATCGAGGCGCGGAGCGCCCGCACGGTCCGTACTCCTGCTGCCGGCTTGGCCTCGAGCTCGCGAGCTTGGGCCGCCCGCGCGTCGACGTCGGCCCCGGGCGGGGGGTGCGCTTGGCCCCGCGGCCGGGCGCGTGGCAACCCCCTCGGGGCCGGCGTGACTTCCCCATCTCCGGCGCGCCGCCGCACCGGCGGCGTTGGCCGGGTCGTTGGTGATGACAGCGCAGCATTCCCGCGTGGGGTCGTAGCTCCCGTCTTGGAGTCGTCGGAGCGGCCGAACCCGCAGTCCGTGGCGTCGAGGAAGCGCCGAACGCGACCGGGGTCCGGCACACCAGAGAAGTCCCACTCCGCGTACCCATGACGGTTGGCGGGTGGCATCGTGTCGACGGAGCCCAGGGACGACTCGTCCGCTGCTGAAGCGCCGGGATCCCTGGCGACGAAGACGTGCCGACCAGGCGGAACCCTGCGCATCGTCGTGTTGACGTTGGCGTTGTGGGCCGTGGTGGCGCCACGCGGCCCGATGGGGACGCGCGGTCCCGAGACCGCACGCGTTCCCCGGCCGGGGCGGTGGCGGCCGTCGTGACGGTGGGCGCACCGCGCCGGGCGGTGGCGCGCTCGCCCGCCGCCGCTCGGACCGCGCCCGACGCGAGCGCGGCCCGGAGCGGCGACGACGTCGCGGCGTCGACGGACCCGCGGCATCCGTGCCTGCGGTGCCTCGCGCCGGTGTCGTGCGTGTGGCGGTGACCGAGCGGACCGGCCTCCCGCCGCGCGCGTAGCTCCTCACGGTTGGTGAGGCGCATGAGATAGCCATTCCCCGTGGCCCGGAAGTTCAAGTCCCCGAAGCGGATCTCGAACCCGCCGGGAAGGGGGTCCGAGCTACCCATGTTGTAGCGGGTGCTACGGTACTCGGTGCGAGTCACCATGGAGGGAGTCGGCGAAATGACCTTAGGCGCTCGCTTGCCCCACGGTGGGCGCCAAGCGTCGGTGCGGAATATGGTCCCGACACTAACCGGTAGATAGCGCCTAAGTTTATCCCTCTATGGTCGATGCAAAGCGACAAGTGACACAAGGTTTATCCCGGTTCCGCCGAGGGGGCCGTACGTCCGGCGGTGGGGTGCTCGTGGCACTATATTGCTCGGCACCGGGGGTGCTTGTAGTGGGGCAAATACAAGCAAGGCGGGAGAGGAAGCGTGGCTCCCAAGTCCCCGGTGAACGGTTGAAGGTGTAGCGGGAGAATAAGAGAGCGAGTGCGCAGGTGCGTTGTGTTGAACTGAACTCCTCTGAACTCGTCCCCCGCGGCTGGGGGCTCGCTTCCCCTTTTATAGGCCAAGGGGGCGGCGAGTTACATGCGCGCCGCGCTACCTAGCTACGTGTGGGAGCACGTCGTGCTATAGTGTAGAGCGGGCGATCGTCCGGATGATCCACGCTGCGATCCGGCCATGATGGCCTACTTCGTACCCGAACAGTGGTGGTTCGAGGGTAGGAGGCGGCAGATGGTGATGGCGTTCTCTGATAGGCTTCGAGGGAGGTGCTGATGACGACCGGTACGGGATACAGGAGCGGGCAGAACGGCGTTCCTTCCCAACGAGCTCTGCGGTGGCGGAGTGGTTGCTGCAGTGCTTGGGCGTGCCCCTGTGGAGTCAGGCGTGCGCCCGCACGCGTGGGTACGGCGGCCGCGCCGTTACAGTGGCCGGGATGGCCATCCACCGGCCTAGCGCCCCTCACCTAACCTGCAAGGTCACGAGAAAGTGGAAACGAGGGTGCGCCCGGCCCCCTTTCGAGGGTCTGGCGCGTTAGTCGTACAGCGGCGTGCGCACGGTGTCACGGGACCGACGCCGGCCGTACCGCACAGTCCATCCCACAGTGGCGGGGATGGGCTCCTTCCCTGGGGAGTCGGTGCGGCGGCACCGGGGCATGAGCCCCGGCGCATGATGGCGCCGGTCCCGCGGTGTCGGGGCGTTAAATGCCCAAGTACGGGGCCGGCGCATGCGTGCGGAGCGCCCGTGATCGTGGCGGGCCCCGGCCGAGGGCGGAGCGGACCCTCGAGCGAGGCGGGACTCGCTCGAGGGGGAGTGCGCCCTCGAGCGGGGCGGGGCCGCTCGAGGGGAGGGTCGCCCCTCGAGCGGGACGCGAACCCGTTCGAGGAGGGAGTTGCCCCTCGAGCGGGGCGGAACCCGTTTGAAGAGGGAGTTGCCCCTCGAACGGGGCGGAGCCCGTTCGAGGAGGGAGCATGCCCTCGGCGAGGCGGAGCCTGCTCGAGGGGTCTTCCTAGGCGGGCCGCCTTGGTGGGCCTCCGAAGTCCTGCTGCGTGGGCCGTGTCCTGCAGGGTTAGTTTCCTGCATGGTTAGGCTTAGCTTATATGGATGCGAGAATTTAAGTAGGGGTTCCCCCCTTGTTTGAGGGGACCCCTAGGGCGGTCCCCGACAGTAGCCCCCGAGCATCTGCGGGTTTGCCTTTGAGGCTCCCGCAGATGCTGGAAACTACTGATAGGACGTTCTTCCCTCCTTGTTTGCGAACACAAAAAAGATGGATGGGAGACTTACCTCTCTCCTAGCTCGATTCTTCTCCAGCGCACTCATGCTTGCTTTGTTGCTTCGTGACCGCGTGCACCTTCCAAATGTTCTCGTCCACTCCTTCGCTAGCATTATTACTCCTTCCACTTGATGTTTTCGCTTTGACTCACTTCCATACTCCCTTGCCTTACATGCCTCCATGATATTCCTACAAAACAAAGCCTTGTCTGCCCCACCATACTTGTCCTTGCATGTGGTTTGAGATGTTAAAGGGGCATCCCATGGTGTATCATTGTGCATGTATGGTTAGGTTAACTAGATTGCCTCCCTCTAAGCATGCTTTAATGCTAAGCACTCCTCTAATTTCGAAAATAAAAAATAAAATCAGAGATATTAATGAGTTAAAATATAAATTTAGAGGAGTTTTTAAAGCATTGAAAACAAATGTAAGTCGAAAATATTTTCCGACTACTTTTATTTTGGTCTCACCGGTATTGTTTGCCTTCATTAGTTGAGAGCAAGCTTTTCCCGGCTTGATCATGGGGGCATAGATTTAGGTTCTAATTTTGGTTAGATGGGAGAGATTTTGAATGAAATAAAATTAAATGAGGCTTAGAAAAATTCTAACTCTAGAGAAACCAAGGATATGAATTTTTAAACCAACCAAAAGTCAAGTTTCTAGGTTCACGCGAGTCCTACCACGTGCTGAAATTTAAATAACATCTAGGTACAAGTCGTGGCTCTACTCGTGTGTTTTTAGCATGAAAAACAAGTCAACCATAACATCATAAAGAGGATGAAAGGTTGAGATAGGTTCTGAATTTATTTGGTTGTGGTTTCTCGAAAAGAAGCAAACAATCATATAGGACGGTTCATGTAAAGGGTTTATGATCAAAACAAAATAATCAGCCAAGAATTATGTATCTAATATTGTTCAACCACTTCTAAGTCTAATGTTTTGCGTAGTAAAATGCAAAACTAAATTACTAAAAAAGATTTGAAAAACCTGGAATCGGGTTGTCCTCCCGGTAGCTTATTCTTGACTCGACGAAACGGGTTGCCTCTCGCCTAGCGCTTCGTTTATAGTCCATGGCTAGACTTCTTGACTTGATTACTTCGGATCAACGCTCTTTGCGGGCAATGCAATCTTGGGTACCCACTTCCGCACCATCTTGGGCACGGGCTTATTCTTTGGCTTAATCATATTTTTGGTCCTCACAGGCTGGCTTTGTCCTTTGGTCTTGACGGATGCAACACCTTCCTTCATGTAGTGGCTCGGCATCTCAAACTCCGGTCCTTCGGTCGTGATCTTCATGGTCTCATTAGTGTGATCCTCCTTCTCTCCCGAATGAGTTTGAGTTGCCTTCTCCTTCTCAGGACCTTGAGGTTGTCTCAGACCTTCTCAGGACCTTGCATCTCTAGCATCTTCATCACGATGAACACTTCACGTATGGAGCTTCCGACCTCCGTCACCTTGCCATCTAGATTCTCTAATACTTTCTCCATAGCCTCGAACTTAGTGACGGCGTCCTTGTTGATCTTAGCTTGCTCGTCCATCAAGTCCTTGAATTGTGCACAAAGAGGAACCAAATCTTGTTTGGACAAACTTGCATTAAATCGGGGTTTACCTGGGACATGGCCGTACTCCTCACACTCCTCGCATGTGGATCTTGCTTCGGCAGCCTTTAGGTGTTGAGCTTCTTTCTCTATCTCCATCTTCTCCAACCTCCTCTTAAGTAAACCGATATGCCACTCAAGGAATCTAGCTCGTATGTATTCATTGAAACGCTCCAAAGCTCTCGCAATCGTCATGCGGATAGTTAAGGCCTTGATCTTGAACGGCCTTCCGGCCTCTTGAAGATTTATGATAGGTAGATCAACGATGTTCGGGGTGCATGGCTCGCGCTCCGGTTGTGGTTGTTCTCCCATGGGTGGCGGTTGAGGTTGATCTTCTTTTGGACTTGGAGGTGGTGATTCCCTTGGAGATTTCGGCGGTCCTTCAACTTCAACTTTTCGATCTAGGGTTTCCAACCCTTTAGCTTGTGTTGCACGTCTCCATTGCCTGTAACGTTTTCCTGGATCATCCACAAAAGAAAGTTTGGGTTTCTTGGAGAGGTAGCCAACCATCTCCGGTTAGGGTTAGCAAAAACAAAAACCTAAAAAAGAAAAATTAGGGTTAATCAAAACTAGATTAGATTGATTTTTTTTTCTTTTTGAGGATGATCAAACTTAAGAGATGCAAAAGAAAATCAATAGAAAAACTGAAAAATAAGCGATACTAGATTGGATCTTAACTGCATGTTCCTCGGCAACGGCGCCAGAAAAAGGGGCTTGTTGACGGTTAATAGTTGTATCAAAGTTCGTTTAGACTTGCAAGGGACAAGTCTCCCATCGTAGTCAAGGGACCCTTCTTCCCTCAAGTGGTGAACCTAAGGTATCGAATCGTGGAACAATGTGCAACGCAAGGATTCAATCTAGTAAAGCAAGGAAAGCTATCTTATGAAGAACTAAGTTGCATCTAATCTACTAACTCATAAATGAAACACATCTAATCTAATCTACTAAAGAGGTAACAAGATAAAGCAAGAGATAACCGATCTAGAGAGTCTAGATCATGCTTGTGTTGTAGCTCCAAACAAGATAGATGAAGATAGAAAAGCGAATCTCATTAAAAGCATCTTTAAATCATGGCCTCTGGTCTGATTCCGAAAACACCCGCCTTTCGGAACCCCCGTTCTGTTACAATGTATTCCTATTCATGCGGGTAGTCTAGGGCGAGTTCGATAAGAACAAGTTGAAATCACTTGGTCGGTCCGGTATGCACCTCTAGCCACCGCGGCTACAAGAGCACCCTATGCAATCTAGCTATAGACTAGATTGGGGAAGAAGCAAAACCAAGAAGAAAACAAAATCATCGAGAAGGCACTTGATCGCTAGAAATCGGATTCACTTAAAGACTTCAACATGAATGATTACATGAAAAAGATCACCACCAGGATCCTACCTCGACCTTGATCCTTGCTCCGGAGCTCCGACGTGGTCTTCCATGCAAGGTTCCCATGTGGCTAGGGAGACCCTAGACAAGTAGCACGACCTTCATCTCCGAGATGGTGTCCCTCAAGCTTCTTTGCTTCTCGGCAGCGGATGACGAATTGATTGATCCGTGGCTCTCGGTCAGGGGGCTATAAATAGACTGAGATGCATCTAGGTCAAAGGGGGGTCGACTGGGCTTCGAAATGGGCTGGGCCGGCCGGCCTGGGGCGACCGACCTGGGCCCAATTTGGCCCATTTCGTGGCGTCCTTCGCCCGGTGTTGCTTCCCGAGTCTTCTATATCCTCCCCCCTTCTGCATGTGGGCCCTTGTCGTCAGTTTCTCTCCGAATTGGACGAAGCTCCTTGTCTTGCAAGATTCGGCACTTTTCTGGCTAGGTCCTCAGAGTTTTCCATCTTCTCGGGTTGGGTCCTTGGGCTTCTTGGAGTCGTGTTCACTTCATTGCTTGACTTCTACCGGGCTTCAAGGTCTTTTCATCAGGTGTTTAATGAACTTATCCCGAAAGTCTTTCTTTCAACGCTAAAACCCTGCATAAACACTAACTCCAAAACTGTCATGCACAAGTGAACTTGTTATACCATGGGGGTTAGTACCAATGGATAAGGTATAAAACTTATGCCAACACCGAAGGTAAAGTCATGGCTAGGCTGACGGATTTTCACCGTCAACAGATGGTCAGCAGCTATGTTGGTCATCTGGACACCAAAACAACCTCCTCGAGGTCGGCGTGCTGCAAATACCTAGGTCTTCCAATACCGAGGTAGGACTCTGGCCCTGCCAACATAGTTGGGCGCCCCGGATGCGTGGCCTTCTAAGGTTGGTGTGCCCTTGTAGCCCTACCAGCCTGCTCTGGACACCTAGGACTTTACGTAGGAATGAAGGCCTCTTCGTGGGTTGCGTGCCTAGTGGCCCTGCCAAGTACCTCTGGGTGCTTGGATGCTTCTGACTTGAGACCTTCTTAAGGTCGGCATGCCTCGAGTGGCTCTACCAGACTCTTGCAGCCATGTAGAATATCTGTGTGTCTCTACACTCCATATGTTCAAGATCTACATATTTTCGTGGCTTCATCAACAACTTTTCTAGACATCGTAACTACTCCTACGACATAATTGATGACTTCTTCATGCGACGCACCTTTCAACATCCTATTGGATATCCTCGGATACTGGACATTGTCGATTTGAGGCCTCTTCGAGGTCGGCACGCCTACAAGGCCTCCCTGAGGACGGCCCTGCCAGACCCCTTGCAGCCATGCTTGGAAATCTGGGTGTCTCTACACTTCGTTCGATCAACATCATGACTCAGTTTTCTTCTCTTCTTTGAGCATCAAACCAGCCATGCTGCCTGCTTCAATGCTTGGGGACTACTCTACGAGTGCGTCTTTGACGCCCTCTTGTTTTCCTCGTCGTACCAACCTGTTGGGAAACCCGTTTCTTATCACATCGTTACTCGACCTACTTTTTCTTCTCTTTCCTTTTTTGGATCATCATACCGGCCATCCTGCCCGCCAAGATGCTCGGATACTACTTATGAGTGCATCTTCAATGCTCTCTAAATTTTTTCATCGTCGTTTTGATCTATTGGAAGCCTGCTTCCTATAGGTTGTCACTCGACCTCTTTACATTCGGCAAGACTATAAACAGGTCGGCTGCTAAGCTGATTTGTTCTTTTCTTTTTGGACCGACGTGCATGCTATTCGACCTGTCAATAGCTCTACTACTTCGTCATGACCTTCTAAGGTCACTGCGCCTACACATCGCTCGGGGGCTTGTGAGACATGGGTACCCCTAGGTCCCCACCGACCAGGCTCATGGCCGTTCTCGACAAGTGGGTCTGGCCTACTAGAAGACCCGCTGACCTATCAGTGGGCCCAACCAACCCAGTTGGCAGCCCACACAAGCTCCTAAAGACCTTCCAGAAGATTCCCCAGACGAGAAGATAGTTTGGCAGGCAAGACAAGGCAGTCCAGACGGATTAAGGCAGCTCGGATAAGCCTTCCATATTGTAATTGACTACAGATAGGTTTCCCTGTTGTAACCGACCTGGACTCTGGCCCACCGACCTTGTCCGTCGCCGAAAATAAGGCGGGAAAGGGCGTCCTTTCGGGGACAAGCCAACTCATGTAACCCACTGACCGCTTCCACCTGAGATCAAAGAAATACAAACTAAAGAATTGGACGTAGGGTTTTACTCTCCGGAGGCCCGAACCAGTATAAATTCGCCTTGTCCTTGTGTCTCGTCGTGATTTTTGTGTGCTACGCTAGCATAACCATCACGTTCTTAGCTCCCGATCTCCCCGCCGAACAACTAAACCACAGGGATTAACACCCCTGTGGGATGTCCAGATCTCACCATCTGACAGACCTGTTAGCATATTTTAATTCTGATGGCCACATGATGTCACTGGGAATTGCATCGCAGTGGTTTGTTATGTAGTCCACCCAATCTGCTATATATTCATGTCAAGGTGGATTAGGGAGACATGCCTTAATAGTTCATCTTCAATTGATTGACTGTGGATTTGATGGATGGGTTTTTTTGCTCCAAGTCTGTTTTAAATAAATTGTTGCTAACAGATGAAGTTATATGAAATGTTGAAATTCATTTTCATGTTCCTAGTGCTATAATTTTTGCACTGTAAATTTATGAAATGCATAAAAGATGTTAGCATACTTTAATTCTGCTATGCTCTAAATGTTCTAGATCGACACTTTTGCTTTGGACCTATTAGCATACTTTAATTCTGATGGCCACATAATGTCATTGGAAATTGCATCACAGTGGTTTATAATGTCATATATATTGTTATTGTTGGTGTCATGATGTGTTGTGAGTGTTGTTTCACTACTGTCATAGATAATTTCATGACCATTGCTTTATCCTCCTATTGCATGTACATATGGAACACACAATCTATCACTGCTCAAGTTGGACAAGGAACCAGTTGAAGGAATTTATTTTCTGCTCTGATATATAAGCATATTGTTGTGTCCCTGTCAAAATGGTTAGCACCTATCCCTGTATGCTAATTAAGTAAAATATGAACTGTGTATGTCTATGCTGATTTTATTTATGACTGTATCAGCTATTTTGCCTGTCAGAGAAAACGAATTTATCTAATAAGAATTAAGTTTAGATTTTCAGTCTTGCTTATGTTGCTCTACTGACAAACCTGACATATCATCTATGCAGTCTCCCACAACAACAAACTCCTCTACCTCCAGTGCATCATCGCAACACATCATCGGTGAACCTTCTTCACAAAGTCACTCAACACAGACTGCTGTGAGTAGTACTCTATCCCGCGGGTCAAGGACACAAACCAAATGGCTAGAAGACAAGTTGACTGCAACTGGACTTGATCCCAATTTTTGGCCTACCCCAGATGCTGCGAGGGATAGATTTGTATTGGTCTGTGGTCTCATTGCTCGGGAGAGGGTGTCAATCAACAAGGCGGTTGATGATCTCTCACCAATTGAAAAGGACCATCTGTTTACAGTTTTAGAGGAAAAACTAGATTACCCAACCAATCTGGAAGAATCTGTTTGCAAGAAGGCAGTTAAGGCAGCTATATCACAGATTGGAACCTTGCAAAGGCGATTCAAGGCCCATTTAAGAAAAAAACATGTGAGTGAAGAGGAGACTCCCTTTGTCAAGCATGCCTTTTTGTAGCAACAAGACTCAGACATGTTTGTGCAGGAAACCAATTCTCCTTCATTTCAGCAATTGAGCCAGGAGATGAAACAAAAGAGAGCATTGCATAATAAGCCACACAAGACGGGCAGAAAACTAGCTGTGCTGAGACGCACGTGAAATAGACACGTCTCATTTCGTCAAGATAGTGGAGACACGGGTGCACATCAGGCGTCTTTGATATTGAGCATCTGTAACGGGCTTTGCTTTGGTGCCCATTACGAAAGTTCCTTGTGGGCCCAGAAAAACAACCATTTCACGTGACCGGTGGCTAGTTTTGGTAACGGTCGTTGTTTAATGCCCGTTACGAATATGTCTTATCAGTAACGGGCATCTACCCATTACCTTTCTTGGCTTATTTGTTACACTTGATTGGTAACGGGCGCATTGCCCGTTACCAAAGGCGATCTACGCCCGTTACCAAAGCCAGATTCTCACGTAGTGTACCAGGGGCGGTCTAACCTCCTGTACCTAGCAAGAAACTCCGAGCAATAACTACTAGCAAACAGCACGAAAACGACTCGAAATTTCACCTGAACGCTCCTCTGATCAAAGCAAACAAACACAAAGGAAAATCCAGGAAAAACGAAACCTTCACCTGGAGAGCCAGGGTGGTTAGACCGCCTCCCTAGGTAGTTAGACAGCCCCTTCCAGAAAACCTACCCGTGAGTCATCCCTCAACTTCCCATCACCCGATCTCCCGAATCACTTGACGGATTGCAGCGAAACTTTGGGAATAGCTGGGTTACCTCCTAGGCAACCTCTACCTCAAAGGAATTGACCCGAATCGCTCACAATCAAGACGAATCAAAGAAATTGGCTCTTTAGGGCAAGAACTCGAGCAACTCGAAAAGCCACTAAATCAAGTGTGATTCAAAGGAGACTTTGGGGGCAAAGTAACCAGCCAAAGAGGAACAAAGTCCTCATACGTGACACCCAACAAAAACCCCAAGAAATCATCCTCAAAACTCCTCCAAGAAAATCACAACAAAAAGCTCTGAAAATCACCACAAAGAAGGACGGGAAAAGCACCACACAACCTTGAGGAACCACGCCGAATCATCTATACATACCATGAAGGTTCATACAAGGTCTAGCTTGCCACCCATACATCAATCCCTCTCTCTAGATATCACATGAAGCTCTCAAGCTAGTCCTAGAAAGGTAAAGGAAAATAAGGACGAAAATGAGAAAACAAATGAGCTAGGGTTCTAAGATTTGGCTGCCATCCATCCCCTCAAGTGTTTATATGGAGGCACCCAAAAGACTAAACTACCCTTACTTAATAACTAGAAATACAAGCCCCTCAAGGGCGAATTTGGAAGTCTTCAGATTTTCTCCATCGGATGGATGCCCAGCGACCGCAACCTGCTTAGCCTCGATGCAAGCCTTGCGATCCCGACATGTGTCCTTCACTTCGAAGCTTCTCGGCGCCTGTGACTCAGCCGGTCAGACCGCCCCCATGGGTGGTTAGACGGGCCCGGCGGTCTGACTGCCCCTCCTGGGCGCCCCCCCCCGGCCTGGGTGGCCGCACCTCCTCATCGAGTCTTCGGCCTTAGTTTTGTGGCTCAACCCAGTAACCCAGTAGTGTTCGGGTGAACCACTGCAAACCCCGCGAACTCGGTGTAGCCTCCGCCAATCGCCACTCATGACTCGGCTCCCACGTAGTCCCGGCTCGACCTTGGTTTTGAGGCTCAACCAAGAAACCGTCCACGACTTTGTCCTGCTGTTCTTGCCACCATGCGGCCCGCACTTGACTCCGCTGGCCACCGGGTCCCTCGAACCAAGCCTACTTGTCTTCTCCACACCTGGAGGCCTCACCAGCGACGACCTTTAACGCTTGTTCTTCACCTGCACTAACACCAGTCAAGCCACAACCTGCACCTGCAATACTTAGCCAAGAGTCAGTCCACACAACGTTGTCAATCACTCATCACACCAGGAAGCAACCATCCACGGGTCCTCGAACCACACATGGTCCTCAGGTGCGAGGAGATGGGACGGCGGTGATGCAACAGGCCGGCTGGGCCAGGCTACTGCGCTGGGCTGCAACGGAGAAAAGGGGAAGCGGGCTGCAGCGAGGGTGAGCCAGGCCGAAGAAACGGAGGGGCGTCGGTAGACTTTGTTAGCTGGGGTGGGCTAAAAGGAAGGAAGTCTTGAGAAGGGGTTTTTCTATTTTTGAAAAAAAAAACACAAAAAAAATAAATTCAAATTAGAATTTGAATTCAAACAATCAAAGGCAATGCACCAGCATGAATGTGACAATAAATTCCTATAGTTCATTTATTTTATTTTAGAAAAAATTTAAATGCCTTAAAGAAATTAAAAACAACCCTATGACCCTTAAGAGTAAGAATAAAGGTTTCTAGCAAATTTGAATAAAAGCTAAAATTTGTAAAATTAGGGTGTTACATTTTGTCGGGGCCACTTTTTCTTCCTACATACGATTAGAATTGTTTCTATTGACCATTTGTACCTATGAGCATTGCTCCACCTTTGGTTTAAAGGTGAATCGTTCTTCCTTACCATTGATGTTTAGGCGGATCTCTCTGGCTCCTACATCGATGTTAGCATTGGCGGTGCTCAAGAAAGGTCTCCCAAGGATTAGAGGTGTCCTTGTGTCGACATCCATGTTGAGGACGACGAAATCCACGGGTACAAAGAAATCCCGAACTCTCAGTCGAATGTCCTCCGCTATCCCAGCCGGGTAGCAGAACGATTGATCCGCTAGCTGCAAGCACATGGTTGTAGGCGAAAAGGAAGTATAGTTGAGTTTGTCGAAGACTACCTTAGGCATGACGCTAACACTGGCTCTAAGGTTGCATAGTGAATTCTCAAAGTGATCGGACCCGATAGAGCAGCTGATCGTAGAGCGCCCAAGGTCTTTATTCCTTAGAATGGCCACGCTACACTCCTCCGTGAGCTTAACCATATCCGTGGTGGGTAGAGGTCTCTTATTATTGAAGATGTCCTTGAGGTACTTGGCTTAGGTTGGTACCTGCATAGCCTCAAGAAATGGTATGTTGATATTGCATTTCTTGATTACCTCAACGAACTTCTTGAATTGCTCATCTATGGTAGGCTTCTTGATTCTTTGGGGAAATGGAAGCAGCGTGGTGTCGACATATTCTTGGGGTGCCATCTTAACTTTTCCTCTTCGGGGACTGCCTCCTTGGTGTCTCATTCTTCTTCCGACTCGGTGATCACTTCCTTCTGTTTCTTCTCTGCGGGGTTAGGCTGTGGTGGATCCCGAGTGGTCTTACCACCTCTCGTGGTCATCGATTTTAAATTCTCTCGGGTAGGCTCGGGTTGCCCTAGGATTCCACTCGACTTTGAAGAAGGTAAAGAGGCAGCAAGCTGAGCAAGTTGAGTTTCTATCATTTTATTAAAGCTTAGCTGATTCTTCATGGTTGAGGTGAACGATTCTATGGTGGAATTTAAATTTTCTAGAACCTTTTCATGGGTGGCTAGGTTCTTGTTTAGATTTTTATTAATTCTAGCTTGGCCAAAGACAAGATCTTTAATGGAGGGCTGATTATTGAAAGAGTCAGAATAGTTACTTCCATTTTGATTGCTGAACGGGAAGTTGGGCCTCAAGTTCCAACATTGATTGTTGAAGTTGCTATTGCGGAACCCATTGTTGTTGCCATTGTTGAAGAAACTAGCTTCTTCCCTTGTCTCGAGACAATCATTGCCCGAATGTCCCACATTGCCGTAAACCTCACACGTCATGTGTGCGTCCATAATCTTGGCGGTTTCCATTTTGCTCGATGCCTCCAATTTCTTCATGAGGAGGTGAAGGACCGATACGGTGAACCAGAGAGGGGGGAGTGAATGGGAGCCGATAAAAATTCTTTTCGGAGGAGATGGAAACTCCAACAAGATGAACACGACTTCCGACACACGTCTGTGACTCACTACCCAAGTTGGCCAAGCCCACGTAGCCACTGGAGTGCCACTGGACCTAGGAACCAACACACACACCCTTCCGACCCGAGAATGCAGCAGAACACCAAACCTCGAGTCCACTGACCAACACCGGTCAAACCGGTGACCACCACCGGTCAGACCGGTCCCTGCTGGTGAAACTGCGCAACTTCCACTAAGTGGCTCCACACCGGTCAGACTGGTAAGACACACTGGTTAGACCGGTCACAGCCTGAAAGCCCCCAAAGCACCGAACAGGCCAACCGACCTCCACACTGACCCAAACACGAAACAGCCCCAACACAGGACAACAGCGAACACACCCAGACGTTCACCCGAGCAAAAACCCACAGAGGGTTGCACCGGTCAGACCGATCAAGAGCACCGGTCAGACCGGTGTAGCCTGGGCAGCTCGGGATGAACCGCACCCACGGGTCAACTTCCCCAAATCCAAACCTCGATCTCCCAAATCGCTCCACGGACTTCAACAAGACTTTGGGGATATTAGGAACACCCATGAGGAGTCCATAGCCAAGTTTAATCCCACCAAAACTCGTCCAAAAAGGAAAAATCGAAGAAATCCCGCCAAGAACACCTCAAACCCTAGAACCCGGAAAAACCCAAAATCGACTTCCTTTACTCACGGATTTGGGAGGGGAATCACAGCCCAAAGAACCACGAAGGGTTCCCACAAATTTCCCCCATCAAATCCCCAAGAGAAAGGTCCCGAAAACAACCCAAAGAAATCACCAAGAGAGGGCTCCGAAAAGCACCACCAAGAACAACCGGGAACAACACATCCAAACCTTGATGAACCACGCCGAATCATCTATACATGCAACAAAGCTTCTTACAAGGTCTAGCTTGCCACCCGATCATCCAACCCTCTCATAATATCTCACCATGAAGCTCTCAAGCTAGTCCTATGGAAATCCTAAGAAAATAGGAAGGGAAAATAGGAAAGCAAATGAACTCGGGTTCCAAGAGAGTTGGCTGCCATCCTCTCACCTCTTGGGTTATATGAAGGCAACCGAAAGTCTAAAATACCCTTTCCTACCAACTACGGATATAAGCCCCTCAAGGGCGGTTTTGGAAGACTTGAAGCTTTCTCCATCGGACGGATGCCCGGCGACCGCAACCTGCTTAGCCTCGACGCAAGCCTTGCGATCCCGACACGTGTCCTCCGCTTCGAAGATTCCGGACGGTGTCGTCGCACATCGGTCAGACCGGTGCTCATCACCGGTCAGACTGGTACCCTCCGGTCAGACTGGTCTGTCACTACTGCAGCACCGTCTTCGGTTCTCCGGTCTTTGGTTTGTGGATCAACCAAGGAACCGAGTGGTTTTTTGGTGAACCACCGGAAACCCCGCGAACTCGGTGTAGCCTCCCCCAATCTCCACTCATGACTCAGCTCCCACGTAGTCCCGGATCGACCTTGGTTTTGAGGCTCAACCAAGAAACCGTCCACGACTTCATCTTGCTGTTCATGCCACCATGCAGCCCGCACTTGACCCCGCTGGCCACCGGGTCCCTCGAACGAAGCCTACTTGTCTTCTCCACACCTGGAGGCCTCACCGGCGACGACCTTTCACGCTTGTTCTTCACCTGCACCAACACCAGTCAAGACGCAACCTGCACCTGCAATACTTAGCCAAGAATCAGTCCACATAATGTTGTCAATCACTCATCACACAAGGAAGCGACCATCCACCGGTCCTCGAACCACACATGGTCCTCAATCCCCCCTTGATGAGTGCATTGACAACACCCACAAAAAGAAAAGAAACGAACAAAAAGAAACTCCAACAAGCGATCGAAAGCCAAACAAAGGCAAAGATCAAGATCACTTGAAGAAGACAAGTCTAGCACCCCTTAGGCAAGGGCAACGGCTTGACACATCCGAGACAAAACAAATCTCAAGCAAAGAGCGCAAACCACCAAAGCAAAGCTCGAAAAACCACAAAGAGCTCCCCCTGCACACATGCAAGCTCCCCCTGAACCAATGCACCTCCCCCTGGACGAATGCATGCAAACCACTTGAAAACAGGGCAGCTACAACAACTTCAGCTCACACCGGTCAGACCGGTCACCACCACCGGTCAGACCGGTGCCCAACATGTGCACAGGACCAACACTCACACCGGTCAGACCGGGGACCTCGACCGGTCAGACCGGTGCACAACAGAGCCCAGAAATGGCTCAAAACCACCTGAAAACCTTTTAAATGCATCCAGCAAGCCATTTCAAGCTCAAGCTTCTCCCCCTTGCTGGCAATGCATGAATCAAGCCAAAAATGCAAAACTTTCAACATAGAGCTTCTCAAATAGACAAAATTTAACAAAGAATGGTACACATGTCCAAATGAGCAAGTTAGATACTCTACAGCTTCGTATCAATCTCAACTACATGATCAGCAAGTTTCACAACCATTGGACGAAGCTAAGATGGATTTGGCAATTTTGCGAAAAACTTGCCTCTCATGAGCAAAGTCCTAAACATGAACAAAACATACTAAAATGGCAAAGCCACACAAACTTCATGCTAGGACAGCCATTCTAATAATAAGACCATCACAAACACCCACAAGCACCTCATGTCATGTCAAAGCCAACGAGCCATGTGCCTGCTTCTATGTATGAGACTTCTCATTGGTAGGCATCATGCAATGGTTTAGCACCCAAAGCAAATTAAAATCAGCACATATGACATGGGAGCACATTTTCCAAGCATTTTTCATTTCATTTTCAGATTTATAATTGGTACATGAAATGTCTTTGCGACAAAAAGGAACCTATGCCCCTCCACAAGATGAAACAAGAGGGCTAAACATTCATGGTGGCAAATGAGCCTTTGGCCCCATATGATCAACAAACTAGCTATCCAATCACAAATTAAGCATAGCAAAGCCAATAAAACATGTCAAGATCATGTAAAGTCATTTACATATGAGAGCGCATACATGTGACATTTTCAAAAACATAGCTATCAACCATGGATAATTCATCAAGATCATCAAGAGCTAAGCCAAACTCACCATAGCATACCAAACAAGCTCACAAAGACATATATCTCATTCCATGGTGAACAATGTATATGAGAGAAGCTTTTCCTAACCAATGCATATGATACAAAATGCATGCAATCTAAGATACAAGGATGCCTATAAATAATGTTACATATGCCATGCCAAATGCAAGAAATGCACAAAGGAAACTATACAAATGCTACAAAGGAGCTCCCACACAAAACTCACAAACCACCGGCTCCTCGAGAGGAGGCAAAAAAAAAGGCTCGACACCACCGGCAAAAGAGCAAAGGAGCACAAAACTCACAAGCTCCCCCTAAACTCATGCATTAAGGCCAAAGAGCATACAAAGCTCACCTTACACACATGAGTTATGGCAAAGAGCAAAAGGAACCAAGTGGCTTGACCAAGGCCACACACTTGAAGGTCACAAATTTACTTACCTTGTTCATTTCTTCACAATTCACTCGTCCTTGTCCACCATCCCCGAAAGTGATGTACCTCCATGTCACCCCCGGGATATGAGGCCGGAGAACCACCCCCGATATCAACCAAATGCTCTCCGGGCCATCCACCTGCAACTCATAACCAAGAGCGAGAGCGAGCAAACGACTCAACATTTGGGTTAGTTCCAAATGTGTAAAACCAATGCCTAGCCATTTGCTCGAAAGTGGGGTTAGCACAAACCAAACCATCTTTCCTATCAAAGCTGCCTCCACGAATAGCACGTTGAAGGAGGCTCATGTTGGGAATGCCCAGGTTCAGGCATGGATGTATGCGACCTACCGGAGAGAGTAAGAGAACTTCACTCATCTCCCCGGTGAGTCCATCGATGCCTTGTTTCAGAGGTTCACGGTGGTTGTGAACAACATGAGGGCCAATGTGAACGTGCTCCCGTACAATGATCATGATAGAGCGGTCAAGCTCTTACACTCTTTGGATCGTACGATATGGGGCGGAAAGTTCGAGGCCATTATGGAGTCGGAGAAGTATGACACTCTGACCGTGAACGAGCTGTTCTCGAAGCTCAAGTCGGCTGAGGTGCATAGGGGCATGACTGCCAAGCTCGAGGGTCCGACTGATTCCCATAGTCTTGCCCTCGTTGGTGGTTCGAAGGGAAAGGCTAACACTAACCCATCCACCAGGATGTTCTCCTTTTCCTCTTTGATGTCTATGCCAGATGAGGAGTTTGATGACCTTTGAGAGGACGAGCTGGCGCTGTTGACGAGGAGGTTCGAGAGGCTGCACGAGACCCGAGTGAACATGAGGAGGAACACGAGGACGTGGTTCCAGTGCGGCAAGCCGGGACACTTCGTCGCCGACTGCCCGGAGAAGATCGAGAGCAAGGACGGCTACAAGCACAAGCCGAGGAACGATGGCAAGTACTGGTCGAGGCGCGACCACAAGAGCAAGCACAAGAACAAGTACAAGGACGAGCGACGATCGAGGAAGAAGGAGAGCCGAGGTAAGGCCCGAGCAATGGTTGGAGCGAGCGACGTCGACTCCAGTTCCGCGTATTCCACCTCGAGCTCGAGCAGCAGTGAGGATGAATGTGATCGTCGCAAGAATAAGAAGTCGTCCAAGAACCTGAGCGGGCTGAGCTGCTTCGCGAGAGACGGCTTCTGCACCATGGCGGCGAGCTCCGGCGAAGTAAGAAGAGCACACAGAGCGACTCGGACTCTGAGTCCGACGACGAGGTGCGTGATGAACTTCCCTTCTTGCGCCAGGAAAATGAGAGGCTTGGCACTTTGCTTGATAACCATGATGACATGCTTAAAGAGGCCAAGAAAATGAGAAAAGAGCTTAGGGCTTCACTCGAGGATGCTAGGACTAGAGTGGCTGAGCTAGAGACACAGGTGCTTGATAGCAAGCTTGAGATTGATTCCCTTAAGGCTAGCCCTGTTGTTTCGGATGAGAATGATTGTGCTAATTGCTCCATATTTCTTACTGATCTTGCTTTGTTTAAGGAGAAGCATGCCTCCAAGTGTGAGGAACTAGATGTGTTTAGGGTTGAAGTGGTTGAGCTTAAGTCTAGACCTGCTTTGCTAGGTGCTTCCACTTCTTGTCCTGTTTTGCATGCTAAGATTGATGAGATGCATGCTTACACTAGTTCTCTTGAGGCTAAATTGAAGGAACCCATGCCTACATCATGCTCTACCTGTGAAATGCATGCTTTGAAGAATTTGGAACTTGCACATTATGTTGATCGTTTGCAGGATGAGAATGATGACTTGAGGAAGTTGATGGGTTGGTTGTCTGGTCATGAGCCTCAGTTGAGGATGATGATCGAGGCATTTAAGAGGCAGGATGGTGAGGGACTTGGGGCAAACAAGGTTGGTGAGGGAAGTAGAGAGAATATCCCAGAGCCACCAAAAACCCGCCACAAAAATGATTTCCCTCCAAAACCCAACCATCTTAGGAACCGACTAGACGCAACCCCAGCTCAACCCATATTTCCCACACCCACAAATGATCTCCGAAGGCCTATCAAGTTTGTGAGCACTTCCGGGAAAGTGTTCTTTGGGAAAGTGAGTGAGAAAGCTAGTGAGGAGAAATCGGTGCAGGAATTGAGTGGAGAGAAACCAAGTGAGCAGCCCCAATCCAAGCCTAAGCCGAAGCTTGTGAGGTTCCACTGTGGCTATTGTGGGAAAGAGGGCCACAAGGATGATTTTTGATTCAAGAGGAATCGAGAAGAGAGGATGGCTAAGGAGTTGGCGAACAAGGATAGGTACAACCCTTCCCATGGTGTACCTAAGCCTCGTATGCCACTGCCCAGGGGTAAAGCTGTGGTGAGAAGTGTTCCGGCATGGGGAGATGCGAGTTCCCGCAGCCGAGGAGCGGTTCGGGAGGCGGTCGGGGCCCGGCCTAGCTAGGCGGTCGGACCGGCCCGGCCCGAGAGGGGCGGTTAGGACCGGCACGGCTGGGCGGTTTAACCCCCCCCCGAGTGCGGGGCGGAGTGGTTTTCGAGGTGGTGAGTCGAGAGGTTTCAGGTCTGGAGGTGGATTTGCTGGTAGTTGGTCTGGAGAGACAGAAGGTGGTCAGTTTGCTAGGCATTCTCCCCCTCGAGTTCACTACGGGGATGGGAGGAGTTGTAGCTTTGAGAAGGAGAGGAGGGACGGTCCACGGGTTGTCTTCCGTGGTTTTGGTCCTCCACCAGGCAGTGAGGGGTGGTTTCCTCAGAGTGGTTACCGAGGTGGTGTTCGTGGTGGTAGTTATGATATCAAAGATGGATTGATGTGTGCTAACCCCACTTTCGAGCAAATGGCTCGGCACTGGTTTTACTCTTTTGGTACTAACCCCAGTGCTGAGTCATTTGTTCACTCACGTGCTCAGTTTTGACTTTCAGGTGGGAGACTTGAAGAACATTTGGTTGATTGACTCCGGTTGCTCGAGGCATATGACCGGAGACAGGGGGTGGTTCTCAAGTCTCGTCCCGGTGGTGACGAAGAGGTACATCACTTTTGGGGACAATGGGCGTGGGCGTGTGCTTTCAGAAGGTGAGATAAAAGTGAGTGACAAGATCACTCTGAGGCGTGTTGCTCTTGTTCAATCGCTAGGGTACAATTTGCTTTCTGTGTCCCAGTTGTTGGATGAGGGCTTTGAGGTGTTGTTTCGACCAGGTGGTTCTCGGATTTTGGACTCTCGAGGGGACCTTGTCTGTATGGTCGTTCCCGAGGGTCAGGTCTTTCGTGCTGATTTTTCTCAGTCTTCGGGTGTGGAGCGTTGTTTCTTGGCTGGTTCTTCGAGTGAGTTGTGGAAGTGGCATAGGAAGTTGGGTCACTTAAGCTTTGACCTTTTGTCTCGCTTGAGTAAACTCAATTTGATCCGAGGATTGCCACGGTTGAGGCTTGAGAAAGAGTTGGTTTGTGCACCGTGTAGGCATGCCAAGATGGTAGCCTCCTCTCACCCGCCTCTCACCGATGTGATGACTGAGCGTCCATGCGAGCTGCTCCATATGGACCTTGTTGGCCCAGCTCGTGTGCGATCTGCGGGTGGGAAGTGGTATTTCCTTGTTGTGGTGGACGACTATTCTCGCTATGCGTGGGTGTTCTTTCTTGAGGATAAGGGGGAGACATTTGGTTTTGTTCGAGATCTAGTCTTGAGGTTGAGGAACGAGAGGCACAGAGATGCCATACGAGCTATCCGCAGTGATAATGGCTCGGAATTCAGAAACTCTCGTTTGAAACCTTTTGCCATGACTTGGGTCTTGAGCACCAGTTTTCGAGTCCGTATACGCCTCCCCAGAATGGTGTTGTGGAAAGGAAGAACAGAACCTTGTGCGAGATGGCTCGGACGATGCTTGATGAACATAGGACTCCGAGGAGGTATTGGGCTGAGGCGGTGAATACCGCGTGCTATGTGTCGAATAGGATATACCTCAGAGTGCACAAGAACAAGACATGCTATGAGTTGATGCATGGTCGCACACCCAAGGTGAGTCACTTCCATGTCTTTGGTTGCAAGTGTTTCATTCTGAAGAAAGGCAGGCAGTTGGATAAGTTTGAGGCTAGGTCTGTCCTTGGCATTTTCTTTGGTTATGCATCTCATTCTAGAGCATATGGTGTGCTCAATCTTGAAACTAACCAAATCGTGGAGACTTGCGAGGTAACCTTCGACGAGACAGAGCCACGTAGTCAGCTTGTCTTTGAGTGTGCAGGTGATGATGAGCTTGGCGAGGAGATCTTTCAGGAGGAGGAGCATGAACATGGAGACGATGAGGATGGCGGTGCGGTGCCCCCGGCTGAACATGTACCCACTACTTCGACTACGGTGATGGACGGACCCTCTACTACACCTACGACGACAAATCAAGAACGAGGAGAAGCTGATGTTGAGGGGGGGTAGCTTCGAGGCGAGAACCTCCTCGGCGAGTACAAGTGGATCACCCAGCTTCGAGGATCATCGGCGACATGAATGAATGCACTACACGGTCGAGGGTTCGGAACAACTCCCATTTCGCTCATGCTGCATTTGTTGCTACTTTTGAGCCCAAAGACATTGGACACGCACTATCTGATCACAATTGGGTTAATTCGATGCATGAGGAGTTGGAGAACTTTGAGAGGAATCAGGTGTGGGAGTTGGTTGACCCTCCTCCATGGTGTAAGCCGATTGGTACAAAGTGGGTGTGGAAAAACAAAGAGGGAGAGAAAGGTGATGTTGTGAGGAAGAAGTTGAGGCCTGTTGCTCAGGGGTTCAGTCAGGATGAGGGGATCGACTACGAGGAGACCTTTGCTCCCGTAGCCCGTTTGGAGGCGATTAGGATCCTTCTAGCCTTTTCCGTGGCTAAAGGGTTCAAGTTGCACCAAATGGATGTGAAGAGTGCTTTCCTGAATGGTGTGTTGGAGGAATAAGTGTATGTGAGGCAACCTCCTGGGTTTGAGAGTGAGAAGTACCCCCACCGGGTGTACAAGTTGAGGAGGGCGCTGTATGGGTTGAAGCAGGCGCCTAGAGCTTGATATGGTAGGTTGAGGGGGTTCTTGTTTGAGAGAGGTTTTGAGATGGGGAAGGTCGATCAGTCCTTGTTTTTGCTGAGGCAGGGCAGAGATATCCTGATTGTGCAGGTGTACGCGGATGATATTGTCTTTGGTGGCTCGTCTAACTCTCTTGTTGCAAGGTTTGCAGATGATATGAGCAGGGAATTTGAGATGAGCATGATGGGTGAGTTGCAGTTCTTCCTCGGGCTACAGATCAAGCAATCAAAGGAAGGAACATTTGTGCACCAGGCTAAGTACACCAAGGACATTGTACGGAAGTTCAAGATGGAGGACTCCAAGGCTATGACGACGTCGATGAGTACGACTACAACTCTTGATGCGGATGAGGAAGGTGAACACGTGGACCAGAAGGAGTACAGGAGCATGATCGGGTCATACAGTTCTCGGTGTGTCTGTGCGCTCGTTTTCAAGCGTCTCCGAGGACTTCGCATCGACAACCTGTGAAGCGAATTTTCAGGTACTTGCGTCACACTCCCGACTTTGGCCTTTGGTACTCCGCGTCCTCTTCTTTGGCACTTCATGGTTTTTCAGATGCGGATTTTGCCGGGTGTCGGTTGGATAGGAAGTCCACTTCTGGGACTTGCCAGTTTTTGGGTTCTTCTTTGGTGTCTTGCTCGCCCCGCAAACAGTCGAGTGTTGCTCAATCCACTACAGAGGCCGAGTACGTTGCCGCTGCTAGTTGTTGCTCTCAGCTCCTTTGGATTTCATACACCATGAGTGATTTTGGTGAGGAGTATACCCATGTCCCACTTCAATGTGATAGCACCAGTGCCATAAGCATTGCAAAGAACCCAGTGCTCCATTCCAAAACCAAGCACATAGAAGTGAGGTATCATTTTCTGAGAGACAACATAGAGAAAGGAAAGATAGCTTTGATTCATGTACCCACACATGACCAACTAGCCGATATTTTTACCAAACTCCTAGATCAAGCAACTTTCACTCGTTTGCGGGGCGAACTTGGTGTGTGTTTGATTTCTTGAGTTGGGTGTGTGGGAGCTCCTTTGTAGCATATGTATAGTTTCCTTTGTGCATTTCTTGCATTTGGCATGGCATATGTAACATGATGTATAGGCATCCTTGTATCTTAGATTGCATGCATTTTGTATCATATGCATTGAATAGGAAAAGCTTCTCCTATATACATTGTTCACCATGGGATGCTATATATGTTTTTGTGAGCTTGTGTGGTATTGTATGGTTATTTTGGCTTAGCTCTTGATGATCTTGTTGAATGATCCATGGTTGATGGCTATATTTTTGAAAAATGTCACATATATGCTCTCTCATGAGTAAACGCCTTTATATGATCTTGACATGTTTTAGTGGCTTTGCTATGCTTAATTTGTGGTTGGATAGCTAGTTTATTGATCATATGGGGCCAAAGGCTCATTTGCCATCATGAATGTTTAGCCCTCTTGCTTGATCTTATGGAGGGGCATAAGTTCCTTTTTGTCGCAAAGACATTTCATGTACCATTTACAAATCTGAAAATGAAATGAAAAATGGTTGGAAAATATGTTCCCATGTCATATGTGCTGCGATTAATTTGCTTTGGGTGCTAAACCGTTGCATGATGCCTACCAATGAGAAGTCTCATAGATAGAAGTAGGCACATGGCTCGGTGGCTTTGACATGACATGAGGTGCTTGTGGGTGTTTGTGATGGTCTTATGATTAGAATGGCTGTCCTAGCATGAAGTTTGTGTGGCTTTGCCTTTTGACATGTTTTTCTCATGTTTAGGTTTTTGCTTGTGAGAGAGTAACTTTTCGCAAAATTACTCAAATCCTTTTTAGCCTTGTCCAATGGTTGTGAAACTTGGTGATCACGTAGTTAATGTCATTACGAACCTGTAGAGTATCTAACTTGCTCATTTGGACTTGTGTAGCTCCTTGTGATGAATTTTGTATATTCGAGAAGCTATATGTTGAAAGTTTTTGCATTTTGCCATTATTCATGAATTGTCAACAAGGGGGAGAAGTTTGTGCATGCTTTGGGCACCTGGGAGTGTTTGGAAGGTGTTCCAATTGGTTCGGGCAAACTTTAAGCAGTTTGGTGCAGGGCCGGTCTCATGGGGCGGTCTAACCGCCCCCTAGGCGGTCAGATGAGGCACAGGCGGTCTAACCGCCCTGTACAGGCGGTCTAACCGCCCTGGGCAGAGTGAGCAGGTTTTTGCTCTTTGTTGCTTTCCCATTTTGCATTGCTGCATTTGTTCAGGGGGAGTGTGCTTTGGCTCAGGGGGAGCTTCTATATGTGCAGGGGGAGCTCTTTGTGGTGTTCGAGTTCACTTTGGTGGTTTGCGCTCTTTGCTTGAGCTTTGCTTTGTCTCGGATGTGTCGAGTCGTTGCCCTTGCCTAAGGGGTCCGAGACTTGTCTTCTTCAAGTGATCTTGCTCTTTGCCTTTCTTTGGCTTTCGATCGCTTGTTCAGGTTTCTTTTTATTTGTTTCTTTTCTTTTCCTTTTCTCTTGTGTTACTTCATGTGAGAGTGTTGTCAATGCACTCATCAAGGGGGAGATTGAGGACCATGTGTGGTTCGAGGACCGGTGGATGGTCGCTTCCTTGTGTGATGAGTGATTGACAACGTTGTGTGGGCGATTCTTGGCTAAGTATTGCGGGTGCGGGTTGCGGCTTGACTCGTGTTGGTGCGGGTGAAGAACAAGCGCGAAAGGTCGTTGCCGGTGAGGCCTCCAGGTGTGGAGAAGACAAGTAGGCTTCGTTTGAGGGACCCGGTGGCCAGTGGGGTCAAGTGCGGGCCGCATGGTGGCATGAACAGCAAGATGAAGTCCTGAACGGTTTCTTGGTAGAGCCTCAAAACCAAGGGCGAGCCGGGACTACGTGGGAGCCGAGTCATGAGTGGAGATTGGCGGAGGCTACATCGAGTTCGCAAAGTTTGCAGTGGTTCACCAGAAAACCACTAGGTTACTCGGTTGAGCCACAAAAGCGAGGCCGAAGACTCGGCGAGGAGGTGCGGCCACCCAGGCCGGTTCAACCGCCCAGGAGGGGCGGTCAGACCGCCTGGGGCCGGTCAGATCACCCGGGCCGGGCTAACCGCCCGGGGGGCGGTCTGACCGCCGGCGCCGAGATGCTTCGAAGCGGAGGACACGCGTCGGGATCGCAAGGCTTGCGTCGAGGCTAAGCAGGTTGCGGTCGCCGGGCATCCGTCCGATGGTGAAGACATGAAGACTTCCAAATCCGCCCTCGAGGGGCATGTATCCCTAGTTATTAGTGAAGGGTAGTTTAGTCTTTTGGGTGCCTCCATATATACTCATTGAATGGGTGGATGGCAGCCAACTCTTTGAACCCTAGCTCAATTGTTTTTCCATTTTCGTTCTCCATTTTCCTTAGGTTTTGAGAGGACTAGCTTGAGAGCTTCATGTGAGATCTAGAGAGAGGGATGGATGTTTGGGTGGCAAGCTAGACCTTGTACGAACCTTTCATGGTATGTATAGATGGTTCGGCGTTGTTCATCATGGTGGTTTTCCCGTATCTTTTGTGGTGATTTTCAGAGCTCTTTGTTGGCGGTGTTTTGAGGACGATTTCTTGGGGTTTTTGGTGGGTGTCACGGTGAAGTTTCGGTTTTCGCCAAGATTTTCTTGTAGCTAGCATGGCCTTGACCAGAGATATTTGTTGGTGAAACCGTGGTGAGTTTTGGTGCTCGGAAGAGGCATTTCGGAGGATTCCTTGGTTACCAGGTGGAGGCGGTCTAACCGCCCCCTATACCCGGTCTAACCGCCCCCCTCAGGTTAGCCGGCTTTCGAGTTGTTTCCGCTGTTGTTACTGCGTGTGTGTTGAGGTTGCTGGTAGAGTTTGTTCCTAGGACCAGTAGCACTCCAGTGGCTACGTGGTTTTGACAAACGGAAGGTAGAAGTGCAGAGTGCGTGATTTCGGGGGTTCGACCGAGCTAGTTCGTCTTATCGGAGTTTCAATCTCCCTCGAGAAGAATTTTTATCGGCTCCCATTCACTCTCCACCTATCTGGTCGCCTAATCGGTCCTTCAGGGTCGGGACCGCTGGTTCAATGCTCATGACTTCTCGACGGGTAGCTTTCTGAGCCCGTCGGTTGGGTAGTCCGCCGAAGAGGACGTTCACCGTCTTGTCGGGTTCCTGGAAGTCGCCGTTGCCTTCGTCGGTCTTTTTCTTGCCTTTCTTGTCGTAAGGGTCGTGGCTCTGGAGTATCCTTGAGTGCTCGCAGGAGTTAGTAGCACTGCTCGGTGGTGTCGTTGCCGTCCAGATGCCACGGGAACTTCTCTTTCAGCAAGTCTCTGAAGCCGCCGGAGCTCTTCTTCGAGTTTTCCTTCGCAGGGCGCTGGATAGCCGCGACAGTGTTGTCTGGCTTGCGCTTGTGATTGGGACCCGAGTAGCTGCTACTGCGACCGCCTTGGTTCCCGTTGTTGTTGCTGTCACCGCCCGTGTTCTGTTTGCTCTTGCCACAGATGGCATCGTACTTGGCGTTGGCCTTGTCTTCTTCGTCAGCCCTAGAGGTGATCATCTCCTTAGGGTGGGTGATGGAGCTTGGGCGGCGACGACTGAAGTCTTCGAAGGTGCGACGGTGGTAGAGACCATCTTGGAAGAGGTCGATTACTTCTTTGTCAGAGACATCGACTACGGTTGTCGGGGACCGCCCTAGGGGTCCCCTCAAACGATGGGGGAACCCTCACTTAAATTCCTGCATCAAATGAACTGGGCCTAACCATGCAGGGAACTAACCATGCAGGACGTGGCCCACGCGGCGAGGGACTTCGGAGGCCCCGCCAAGATAGCCCGGCCGCGAGACCCCTCGAGCGAGGCCCCGCCTCGCCGAGGGTACGCTCCTCCTCGAACGGGCTCCGCCCCGCTCGAGGGGGCAACCCCCTCCTCGAACGGGTTCCGCCCGTTCGAGGGGCGACCCTTCCCTCGGCGGTCCCGCCCCGCTCGAGGGCCCGCTCCCCCTCGAGCGAGGCCTCGCCTCGCTCGAGGGTTCGCTCCACCCTCGGCGGGGCCCGCCACGCTCACGGGCGCCCCGCACGCGTGCGCCGGCCCGTGCCCGGGCATTTAACGCCCCGACGCCGCGGGACGGCGCCATCATGCGCCGGGGCTCACGCCCGGTGCCGCCGCACCAACTCCCCCGGGGAGGAGCCCATCCCCGCCCGCGTGGGGTGCACGTGTGCGGTACGGCGGTGTCGGTCCCATAACACCGCGCGCACGCTCTTCGTACGACTAACGCGCCCGACCCTCGAAAGGGGGCGGGCGCACCCTCGATCCCACTTTCCCGTGACCTGCGGAGGTTGGGTGAAGGGCGCTAGGCCGGTGGGCGGCCATCCCGGCCCGCGCGCGGCGCGGCCGCCGTACCCACGCGCGCGGGGGGGCGCACGCCCGACTCCGCGGGGCGCACGCCGGCCTGTTGCGGCAACCACTCCACCACCGCGAGCTCATTGGGAAGGAACGCCGTTCGCCCGCTCCCTGTACCCCGTGCCGGCCATCATCGGCATCTCCCTCGAAGCCTATCGGGGGGGCGCCATCGCCATCTGCCGCCTCCCTACCCTCGAACCGCCCTTTGTTCGGGTACAAGGTAGGCCATCATGGCCGGATCGCAGCGAAGATCGACCGGACGGCCGCCCACTCTACACCATAGCGCGACGTGCTCCCTCACGTAGCTAGGCAGCGCGGCGTGCATGTAACTCGCCGCCCCCTTGGCCTATAAAAGGGGAGGCGAGCCCCCAGCCGCGGAGGGAGGCGGAGGAGGACGAGTTCGGACGAACCCGGAAGAACACAGCGCACTGTGCACTCACTCTCTTATTCTCCCACAATATCTTCAGCTACTCACCAGGGACTTGGGAGCCACGCTTCCTCTCCCGCCTTGCTTGTATTTGCCCCACTACAAGCACCCCCGGTCTCGAGCAATATAGTGCCACGAGCACACCCACTCTTTGGACGTACGGCCCCCTCGGCGGGAACCGGGATAAATCCTTGTGTCATTTGTTGCTTAGCATCGACCATCGAGGGATAGACCTAGGCGTTATCTCTTGGTTAGTGTCGGGACCATATTCCGCACAGCCGGTTGGCGCCCACCGTGGGGCAAACGAGCGCCTAAGGTCATTTCGCTAACTCCCTCCATGGTGATTCGCACCGAGTACGCGTAGCACCCGCTACAACATGGGTAGCTCGGACCCCCTTCCGGCCGGGTTCGAGATCCGCTTCGGGGACTTGAACTTCCGGGCCACGGGGAATGGCTATCTCATGCGCCTCACCAACCGTGAGGAGCTACGCGCGCGGCGGGAGGCCGAGTCCGCCCGGTCACCGCCGCACGCACGACACCGGCGCGGGCACTGCGGGGCACGGATGCGCGGGACCGTCGACACCGCGACGTCGTCGTCGCTGCGGGCTGCGCTCGCGACGGGCACGGTCCGGCGGCGGCGGGCGAGCGCGCCGCCGCCCAACGCGGAGCGTCCACCGCCACGACGACCGCCACGCGCCCCCGGCGGGACCGCGTGCGGTCTCGGACCACGCGTCCCCATCGGGTTGCGTGGCGCCACTACGGCCTACAACGCCAACGTCAACACTACAATGCGCGGGGGTTCCGCCCGGTCGGCACATCTTCGTCGCCGGGGATCCCGGCACTTCGGCGACGGACGAGTCGTCCCCGGGCTCCGTCGACACGATGCCACCCGCCGGCCCGCCATGGGTACGCGGAGTGGGACTTCTGCGGTGTGCTTGGGACCCGGTCGCGTTCGAGCGCTTCCTCGACGCCACGGACTGCGGTTCGGGCTGCTCCCGACGACTCCCGGCACGGGAGCTACGACCCCCACGCGGGAATGCTGCGCGCCGTCATCACCAACGACCGGCCAACGCCGCCGGTGCGGCGGGCGCCGAGATGGGGAGGTCACGCCGGCCCCGGGATCGCCACGCGCCGGCCGCGGGGCCAAGCGCTCCCGGCGGGGCCGACGTCGATGCGCGGGCGGCCCAAGCTCGCGAGCTCGAGGCCAAGGCGCGGGGAGGAGTACCGGACGTGCGGGCGCTCCGCGCCTCGATGGCGGGAGAGGCCTGCGCGCGCGGCGAACGCGCGCGGGAGGCCGGGCCGGACGGTCCGAGACCGCCTCAACCCGCGTCCCCAACGTCGACAACGCGGATACTCCGCCGCGGGCGAGCCAAAAGCTAATCGCCGCCGCAACAGCCGCGCGCGCCATGCCGGCACCCTCGACCCCCGAGGGCTCGAGACATGCACCGCGAGGTGCGGACCCTCCTTGAGCAAGCGGCCGTCCGGCAAGCCGAAAGCTCGGCCTCACGCATCCGCCAACGGGGGGGGGACGCGCGGGGTGATGATCGGCACCGGGGGGGGCGAACCCTCGGTGCATGCGGGTCGACCGGCCCGACCGGGGACGCACGCCGGCCAAGGAACGCCTCCTCGACACACGCGGGGCGGCGGATGGTGACGCCCGCAACGTCATCAACGCCGGGCGCACCGGCAAGGCGGACGCGCGGCGGCCGGGGGGCTACCACCCTCGAAGGGGTGGACGCTACGACGGCGGTGAGGATCGCTCCCCAACGCGGAGCCCCCGGGCACCCGCGTGTTCGGCGGGAGATCCGCACGGCGGCGTTCCCCCGGCGCTTCCGTCGGCCCTCGACGATCATCAAATACAACGGGGGAGACGGACCCTCGTGTTTGGCTCAACGATTACCGCCGGCTCTGTCGGTGGGCGGGGCCACCAACGACGAAGTAATCATCCGCAACTTGCCCCCTGCATGCGGGCGACGCGGCCGGGACATGGCTCGAGCACTTGCCCGCCGGCCCGGATCCACAGCCGGGACGATGCGGTCCACACCTTTGTGGGCAACTTCCGGGGGCACATACGTGCGCCCGGGAACTCACGGGATCGCGCTCCCGCACGCGGAAGCCGGGCGAATCGCTGCGGGACTTCATGCGGCGCTTCTCCAAGCGGCGCACGAGCTCCCCGGCGTGGCACAATCCGAGATCGTGCACGCGTTCCTCGAGGGCACCACGTGCGGGACCTTGTGCGCGGGCGGGAGCGCGGCCCGCCCACGGACTCGAACGAGGCGTTCGACATTGCCACCGGCTTCGCCTCCGGAGAGGAGGCCGTGGGGGGCAATTTTCGATGGCAAGAAGGGCAAGCGCTCCGAGGGACACGCCCGCGGAGGGCGGCGGGTCCAAGGAGCCGCGCGCAGCGACAAGCGGGGCAAGAAGGGGGAAGAAGCCGCGCGCGGCGCGCGAGCGAGGGCGCAACGGCGGCAACGCCGAGGCCCTCGCCCGGTGACCCGGCCGGCGGGGCCCTCGACCGGCTCCTCGAGGCCCGGGGGTGTTCGACGACATGATGAAGAAGCCATGCCCCTACCACAAGACCCCCGTGAATCACACTCTTGAGCAGTGCGACATGCTCAAGAAGTTCTATGGCCGTGCCGCCGCGAAGGAGGCCGAGGCCAAGAAGGATGGGGGCGACGGCGACGCAGGTGGCTTCCCTGCTGTCGAAAATGTGTTCCTCATTTTTGGGGGACCCACTGTCGACATGTCAACCCGGCAGCGCAAGAAGGAGCGGCACGAAGTCCTCGCCGCAGAGAGGGCACCTCCGGCCTTTCTCAACTGGTCGAAGGATGCCATCACCTTTAGCCGGGATGATCACCCAAACCGCATCCCGAACCCGGGCCAGTACCCCCTGGTGGTCGATCCCATCATTGGGAACGCCGGTTTTCGAAGGTCCTTATGGACGGAGGCGTAGCCTCAATATCCTCTTCGCGCACACATTGCGCCGATGGGGATTGGGCCTGGACCGGGTGCGGCCCGGCCACGAAGCCGTTTCACGGCATCGCGCCGGAAGCGGGTTCAACCCCTTGGGCGGATCGATGCGCCCGTCCGGTTCGGGACCCCCAAGAATTTCCGCAAGGAAACCCTCACCTTCGAGGTGGTGGGATTCAAAGGGGCCTACCATGCCATCCTTGGGCGACCATGCTATGCCAAGTTCATGGCGGTCCCCAACTACACGTACTCGAAGATGAAGATGCCGGGTCCAAACGGCGTCATCACCGTCGGGTCATCGATCGAGCATGCATTCGGCTGCGATGTCGAGTGCGTGGAACATGCGAGGCGCTAGCGGCGGATGAAGCGCCGGTAAACGCGGCTGGAGAAGATGGTCAACGACGACCTCGGCTCCGCCACCAAGCACGTCGGCACGTTCGAGGCCGCCGAGCAAACCAAAGGGGTCCCTCTCGACCCATCGGCCCCGAGGGGCAAAGCATTGAGGGTCGGCCACGACCCTCGATCCTAAATAGGAAGCGGTGCTCGTCGACTTCCTCCGCGCCAACGCCGACGTTTTCGCGTGGAGCCCCTCGGACATGCCGGGCATTCGAGGGAGGTCGCCGAGCACTCCCTTGATATCTGCCTAATGCTCGCGGCTGTTCGGCGGCGGGCGCGCGCCGCTTCGACGAGGAACGGCGACGGGCGATCGGAGTGGAGGCTGCGGAAGCTCCTCGAGGCCGGATTCATCAAGGAAGTGTTCCACCCGACATGGTTAGCTAATCTGTGCTTGTAAAAAAGAAAAATGGGAAGTGGAGGATGTGTATTGACTACACCGGTCTCAATAAAGCATGTCCAAAAGTTCCTTTTCCTTTGCCGCGCATAGATCGGATCATTGATTCCACTTAGGGTGTGAACTACATTGTTTCCTTGATGCCTATTCGGGATATCATCAAATAAAAATGAAGGAGTCCGACCGGCTCGCGACTTCGTTCATCACACCGTTCGGGACGTTGTTACGTCACGATGCCTTTTGGCCTCGAAACGCGGGCGCAACATATCGGCGCGCATGCGGCACGTTTTTGGGGACCATATCGGGCGGACGGTCGAGGCTTACGTAGACGACATCGTCGTCAAAACCGAGAAGGCGGACGACCCGGTCGGCAATCTTGGCATCGCATTCGGTGCACTGCGGGCCAAGCGGGGGTCAAGCTCAACCCCGAAAAATGTGTCTTTGGAGTGCCGCGGGGCATGCTCCTAGGATACATCGTCTCCCGACGGGGGATCGAGGCCAACCACGAAAAGGTCGCGGCCCTCGAGCGAATGGGTCCAATTCGGGACCTCAAAGGAGTGCGAGAAAGTGTTGGGGTGCCTCGCCGCCTTGAGCCGCTTCGTCTCGAGGCTCGGTGAGAAGGGCACCGCCCCTCTACGGGGCTGCTCAAGAAGCACGAGCGCTTCTCTTGGACCGCCGAGGCCCGGGAAGCGCTCGACAAGCGAAGGCATCGCCGACGCACGCCCCAATCCTTACGCCGCCGCGAGACGGCGAACCCCTCCAACTCTACGTGGCCGCGACCACCCAGGTGGTCAGCGCCGTGATCGTCGTGGAGCGCACGGAAGAAGGGCATGCCTTGCCGTGCGAGAGGCCGGTCTACTATGTCGGCGAGGTCTGTCGGACACGAAGACGCGCTACCCCCGGGTCCGGAAGGCTGTTGTATGCGGTGGTCCTCGCGCGGCGCAAGCTCCGCCACTACTTCGAGGCCCACCCGATTACGGTGGTCTCTTCCTTCCCGTTAGGAGAGATCATTCGCAACCCCGACGCGGCGGGCGGGAATTGCCAAGTGGTCCGTGGAGTTGATGGGCGAAACGCTCGCCTACGCCCCCGCACAAGGCCATCAAATCACAAATCCTTGCCGATTTCGTCGCGGAGTGGACGGACACGCGGTGCCGCCCCCTCGGATCCAAGCGAGTCTTGGACTCGTTCTTCGACGGCTCGGTGATGAAGACGGGGGAGCGGGCGCGGGCACTGCTCTTCGTGTCACCCCTCGGGGAGCACATGCGCTACGCGGTGCGTCTCCATTTCCCCGCATCCAACAATATGGCGGAATACGAGGCCCTCCTCTGCGGCCTCAAGATCGCCATCGAGTTGGGCATCAAGCGCCTCGACGTGCGAGGGGATTCGCGACTCGTGATCGACCAAGTCATGAAGAACGCGAGGCTGCCACGACGACAAGATGGAGGCCTGCTTGCAAGCCGTGCGGGCCCTCGAGGACAAATTTTACGGCATCGAGCTTAATCATGTACCCCGCCGGTACAACGAAGAAGCGAACGAGGCGGCAAAGATAGCGTCGGGCGGATCACCGTTCCCCCGAACGTTTTCGCGCGCGACGTCGCGCGGCCCTCGGTAACCTTCGAGCCTTACCCCTCGAGCGACGACGGACCCTCGGGGGCTCCCTCGAATCCGGCGGGTGCGGACCCCATGGAAGAGGACCCCTCGAACGAGGCGTACGTACTCTCCCTTCTCGAGGGGTACGGCTCCCACGAGGGCGGTCGCAATGGACATCGAGCCGGCTCCCCGTCCGGGCGGACGGGCGGGAGAAGTACATCGCCTGGATTGCTCGAGGGGAGCTCCCCGCGGCCGGGCCACGGCCGGGCGTGTCGCCGGGATGGCCAAGTCATTCACCTTCGTCGACGGCGGGGCGTACAAGCGCGCCGCGTCGGGCATCCTCCAGCGGTGTATACCAATCCCCGAGGGGCGCGAGCTCTCCGCGGGACATACACGCGGGGAATGCGTGGCCACCACGCCGCGCCACGCACTCTCGTTGGCAACGCGTTCCGCCAGGGCTTCTATTGGCCTACCGCGGTCGCGGACGCCAACGAAATCGTGCGCACCTGCGAAGGGTGCCAGTTCTACGCCCGCAAGACCAACCCCGCCCGCTCACGCCTTACAAACAATCCCCGTCACATGGCCGTTCGCCGTGTGGGGGGTTGGACATCGTCGGGCCCCTGCGGAAGGCGCCCGGGGGCTTCACCCACCTGCTCGTCGCAATCGACAAGTTCTCCAAGTGGGTGGAGGTGCGCCCCATTACGAATTTGAGGGCCGAGCGGCCGATTACGTTCTTCACCGACATCGTCTACCGCTTCGGAGTGCCAAACTCCATCATCACGGACAACGGGTCCCGGTTCACGGGCGGAAGTTCTTGGAGTTCTGCGACAAGTTCCACATCCGAGTGGGCCGGGCGGCGTGGTGCACCCGCGGACTAACGGCCAAGTGGAACGTGCCAACGGCATGATTCTACAAGGCCTCAAACCCGAGAATTTTCGACCGGCTCAACAAATGCGGCCGAAAATGGCTCCAAGAATTGCCCGGCGGTCGTGTGGAGCCTAAGGACTACCCCAAGCGAGCCACCGGGTTCACCCCGTTTTCCTAGTCCATGGCGCGGAGGCCATCCTCCCCACGGATGCGGAATACGGTTCACCCAAAGTTCGGGGCTACAACGAGGACGCTAACCGGCGAGCCCGCGAGGGACTCCTCGGATCGGCTAGACGAAGTACGCCTCGTGGCGTTGATGCACTCCGCAAGGTATCAACGGTCCCTACGACGCTACCAAGCGCGCAAGATACGTCGGAGGGATTTCAGCGAGGGGGATTTGGTCCTAAGGCTACGCCAAGACAACCGAGGGCGCCACAAGCTATCGCCCCCATGGGAGGGACCCTACGTCGTGGTGAAGGTGCTCAAGCCGGGCACGTACAAGCTGGCCAACGAGGACGGCGAAGAACTCACCAACGCCTGGAACATCCAACAGCTACGTCGCTTCTACCCTTAGCTAGGATTTCCAAGTATTTTCTGTTGTAAAAACGCACGGCCAACGCCCCAGTTGGCGTCACCTATGTAAATACTCCGAATCCAATAAAAGGGCAACTCGGCTTTCCCCGAAACCCAAGTTACCCTCGGGGGCTCTTGCGGGGGGGCACCCCCCCCCCCCCCAAATGGTCCCATTTTTTCGTGCAAAAAACGTAATAACACGCGCTAGGTTTGTTTCCTACTTCAACCACGAGCCACGATTTGAACGGGGCGTAGGCGGCACGGCGGAAGGAGCGCGCGAGCCGAGAGACGACCTACGCCGCGTGGCTACGGCCCGTCTCTCTCGCCTCCAACCCGGCGGGCCCCTGCCCCGAAAGGCGGACTTCCCTAACTAGAATCTACTCGGGGAAGAAGAAGAAGCAAAAAGCGCAATAAGCAAGCGATTTCATTTACAAACTGACCATGTTCACGAAACTACTTGTTTATTTACAAGAGGCCACGAGGCCAGAGTTCTGATACACACAAACAAAAAAACGGGCCTAGCGCCCAGATGCTTTCAGGTAGAGGGAGCGGCAGCGTCGGCGGCGTCCGGGAAGAGGAATTCCTCGAAGGCCTCGGCGAGCGTTCCGGCGGCGTCAGCAACAAGCGCGTCCGCGCGCTCCATGGCCACCTCGTCCTCGACGCCCACGGGCACGATGTAGCCTTCCGCCACCGCCTCGAGGTTGACCTCGTAGTGGGATCGCACCACTCCGAGGGCCTACGCACGCCCGGGTGCAACGCCGGCGCACCCGCTCCGTGACGTGGCCCACCGAGCGCGCGCGCGGCGGCGGCGGCCGAGCGGCGCCGGCCGGACATCGCCTTCCTCGACGACGTGACGGGTCTCGAGGGCCGCGTCCCGCGGCTCCTGCGGCTCTCTGCTCGGGGAGGGGAGTTGTAGGAGGCTGCGGGGCCTCGGCCCGCCCAACGGCGTGCCCCAAAGGCGTGCGCGGGCACGGAAGCGACAAGACGACAAGAAATCGAGAAAGGGGGGAAACGAACCCTCTAAAAGCAAAAACTAACAAGCGAGGGTCGGACGGTAACTTACCCTCGACTTGCCTCTTCTCCGGATCGAGGTCGCGGCGCGCGGACTCGGCGCCCGGCTCGAGATGCTGGGACGGTCTCGCCTTGCTCGACGAGGGGCCATCTCTTGGGCGGCATTGCGATGCGAGCGCCGGCGCCTCATCCTCAACCTCGGAGAATGCGGCGTTCCGCTCCTCCGGCGACCTCTCCGCCGTCTCGCGCGCGACGCGTTCCGCTCCCGGCGCCGTCGGGGGCGTCACCAGGGGCGACTGCTCTCGCCGAAGCCGCCCCTCGGCCCCACGGCGGGCGATGCGCTCTCGCCGGAGGGCGCCCCTCGGCGGCGACGAGAGCCACGGCCTTCACGTCGAGGGCGGCCTTCGGGTCATCGGCCTCCTTGGCGCGGCTTGCTCCCGGCCGCGCGCCCGCTCCTCGGCCCCGACGGCTGGCGCGCACGGGCCCCCTCGGCGACGTGCGGAGCTCCGGGTCTCGGCGCGAGCGGTGGCCACCTCCGCCTCCCGGGTGGCGGCCGGCGTTCGCGTCTTGTCCGAGTCCTCGCGCGCGTTCCACGGCGCCTCGTCACGATCGACGAGGGCTGCGCGGATCCGCCGAGGCTCGGGTCACGCGCCGCGTCCCGCACGAACTCTCGGGAAGCACGTCGCACCACGCCATCGCCGGTACACCGGCCCGGTGTCCCGGCGTCCGAGGGCATCCGCAAGCGCGTCGTAAGCGGCGCATCGCTCCCGGAGGTGGCGGTCCTCGGCGTTCACACGGTCGAACGCGCTATACTTTTCGCGAGCGCGGCGCTCGAGCTCCGGCATAACACACATCGAATCCCGTAAGCGCCAAAGTTTGAGTGCGGCACGCGAAAACGAAAAAAGGAAGGGAAACGAGCAACGCGTGGCTCACACGGAAGACGGTCCGGGCGGGCCGGCGTGGACCCGCGGCGCTTCGTTCAATGCGCGGTTGAGCGTGGCGCCATGGCCCGGGGAGCTCGCCCCGAGCTCTGCTCCCCCCGAGCGTCGGCAAACGCCGGGGGGATCCTCCACGGCCCCCCCCCACGGGCGGGGGCGGCCGGCGCGGGAGGACGAGGCCTCGGCATCGTGCCCTCGGCCCCCCGCCGTCATGCGACCCTCGTGCCGCTTCACGAGGGCCCCCTCCCGGGGCTCGGGGGGAGTTCGCGGGCCGGGCGGCCCCCGGTTCCACCCGGGCGGCGGGGAGTCATCCGAGAGCTCCACCACCTCCGCCCGGGGACGCGCCGGCGGGCGGAGCCCCTCGCGCCGCCTCCGCCGGCGCCTCCACTCGCGCCTCCGCGACCACGGGCGCCCGTCGTGGCGCCGTGGCCGCCACCACCGTCCGCGCCGCCACATCCGCGGGCGCTCCCGCGAGCTGCGCCGCTCGCCTCCTCCGTAGTGAGCCGCCACCGCGGGCGGCACCTCCACCGTGGCCACCGCCGCGGCTGCGCCTCCGTGGCGGCCGGCGCCGGTCGCCCCCCCGGCAACCTGCGGCTGCGCCGCGGCGGGGTTGATCCGCCGGCCGGGGCCCCCGAGGCCTCGGCCGGGCCTTGCGAGCTCGTGCCCCGCCGCCGCGTTCGTTTCCCGGCGCGACCCCCTCGACGAGCGCCGCCGGGTGGGGATCGGCGCGTCGCGTCCTCGGCACCTTGGCCGGTGCAAGAGGGAGGAACGGTCGGCACCGCCTGCGCAATCACGAACGGAGAGTTAGAACATCTAACCACCGGCACACCTAAAGCCACACGGAGGAAGGCAAGGCTACGTACCTCGCGGAGGAAAAGGCCCGCTTCCTTTTCCTCGAGGCCTCGGACGGGGGCCGGCGTAGCGGTCGCGCGACGCGAGCGCCTCCCGATGGCGCCGCCGCACGCGCGGGCACGCGCCGCCCCGTGCGCGGGCGCACCCGACGCCGCACCCCCCGACGGCGCCACGGTGCGCGGGGGCACGCTTGTCCCGCGCGCGGGCACGCCTCCCAACGCGCCCCTCGACGACGACGCCGCTCGTGCGGACGCACTCCCGCCGCGTGCGGGCACGCTCGACGCGCGCGCGAGCACGTCCGCCGCGCGCGCCTCCGCGGCGCGCACCGGCACCTCCGCGGCGCGTGCCGCCCCGACGACGAGCGCCCGGCGGCGGACGCCGCGCGCCCGCCCCGGACGAAGCCGCCCCCGACGCCGGCGCGAGATCCGGCGACGGGGGCGCGGTCGCCACCGTGCGAGGGGCCCTCCCCCTCGGACTCTTCCTCTTCGTCCCGATCCGAGGGACGAGGGCTCCTCGATGTCGGGGGAGGAGAGCCCCGGCTCCTCCCGCCGCCGGTACTCGGCGGACCGTGCGTCGCGACGCGCCCGGCGCCGCCTTGCGTGCTCCCTCCCCGCGCGCGCGCCCGCTCCTCGCTTGCTCCCCGGCGCGCCGCCGGCCGAGCGCACGGGAGTCGGGGGTGGGTGGAACGGACTTGGCGATGCGAACCGCACCAAGCGCGCGCAAGAGTGACAATGGCGCGTCAAGAAACATAAACGAGAACGAGGACCAAAACGAGAGTAGAAAACCACACTCACCAACGGGCCGGTGGGAAGCATCTCGATATCCCACGGGGTCCGACCCCGCGGCGCCGGCGTCGGGTGTCGACGGCGCTCCGCGCCGGGTGAGCGCGTACGGCCGCTCCAGCGGCGTCGGGAGCATCCGCGACCTCGCCAGGTCGACGGGGTTGGCCGCCTCCGTCATCTCGAAGATGCAGAGCGGCCTCTCCATCAACGGCACGATTCGCCGGTGATGAAGGAAGGCGAGGACGCCCATCGCGTTAAGCCCTTCCCTCGCCAGCCGCTGCAGGGCGGCGAGGACGGACTCCTGGCGCGCCCGGTGGTTGGCCGTAGGCAACCCGTAGCCCCAGCGGTCCGGCCTCTCCTTGAACACCCGCCCGGTGTAGGGGAGGGAGGCCGGGCTCGGCGTTGCGCGGATAAAACCATCCCCGCTCCCGGCCGGCGTTGTTCGTCGTCATGGTGCGGGGGATGTAGAAGTTCTTGAGCCGCCCCCCGCGGGGCAAGCGACATCCCGCCGGCGCGCACCGCGCGCGCGGGTCCTCGGCTCCGACGTGGGGGCTGCGTGATCGGCTCCCCCGCGGAAGAGGTGTACCCGAGCTCCCAATTGGCGGGATCCCCGGGTACCCTTCGCGAGACGCCCACGAATGTGGCCGCCCGCGAGATAGCGTTGGGGGCGAAGTTGTGCGGCTCCACCCCGTAGTGGTAGCACAACGCCCGCATGAACGTGCTCGCCGGCGCGTTGAAGACGCGCTCGTGGTAGCGGAGAAAGCTCACCACGTAACCCTCCGGCGGATTGGGCTCGTGGTGCGACGCCGGCGGCACGATCCACTCCGCCGGGCGCCCTTCTTCGTTGGCCGAGAGCGGCGGCGGCGACCGGTTCGCCCGGGGGCGAGCCGGGTCACGGTCGACTTCTCCCCGGGCGTACGGCTCCGGGACCCCGATCGGAGGGCGAGGTGGCGCCATGAGGGAGGACGAACGAGTACGAAGGTGGAGGACGAGGAAACGAGGAGAAAGCTCTAAGCAAGCGAGCCCGCGCGACGGCAAGGGTGAGACGAAGGCGAAGAGGCGGATGACTAAAACGGTGAGGAGCCAAGGTAAAAAACCGCCGCCTACTCCTTCCCGCGGTTTTATAGGCAACGGGCGAGTTCTCGGAGCGGACGCCCCGCCGCATTTAGCTTGCGGGGAATCTTTCCGTCGCGTCGGCAAGCGGGCCCCACCACGACCGCGGCGGCTCTAACACTTGCGGGCGGGTCATCATTACGGCGAGACCGGCGGCAACCGAGGTGAAACCGTCACATCCGCCGGCCGGCGCCGCCCACTGCGCGCGCGCGCGGAGCCGCGGCGCCTAAAAAGCGCGCCGGCGCCGCAAAACCCGCGGCCACGCCCGCAAGGCAATTAAATGCCGGGCCCCTTGCCAAGCAAGGAGAGCCCTCGAGCGAGGCGAATCCTCGGCTCGAGACGGGGGTGACCCTCGATGGGATATCGGCGTGAGAAGGTCGCCGGGACCTCGCTCGATGTAGAGCGGAGCCACCGCGGGCACCCATGCCACGTAGGACCCTCGAGCGGCATGACCCCCAACTCGAAACAAGGCGACCCTCGATGGGATATCGGCGTGAGAAGGTCGCCGGGACCTGCTCGGTGTAGAGCGAGGGCGGCCGCGGGCACCCATGCCACGTAGGACCCTCGAGCGGCATGACCCCCAACTCGAGACGATGTCGACCCCCTAAAGAAGGCACGCGCATAAGAGGATCGCCCGGGTCACGCTTGAAATAGAGCGACACCGAAAGCACTCATACCGCGCCATGCCACCAACCGGCACCTCGAGGGTCGGCACGCCCGGACCCCTCGACGGCCGCAAACGCGAAAAGACGGGGCTGGCCTAGGCACGGCCCCGCACGGCCTTGCGATCGAGAGGTTCGAAGCGCGACCCTCGACGGGTTCGAACGGGCGCCCGGATCACGAGTTAGGGACGACGAGGGCACGCGCATTCGAGCCGTTCCTCGAGCCCGTCGGCTCGAGGGGTGCCCCACATGTCGTGTTCGAGAGCCGGCGAGGGCGGCTAGCCGGGGGGGGGATCCCACCGAGGGAGAGCTTCCGCGCCCTCGGTCCCTAGCGAACGGGACCGAGCCCCACCTAGCAAACCCACGCAAGCGCTTCCATGGACGTGTCTCGGACCGCGCGGCCTACCCTTATCGAACGGGGCATGGACGTCCACTTGAACCACCCGCTAGCGGCTCGAAGAGGAATCCGCGATTCGCGACCCGCTCGATGGGAGTCGTGGAAACCTCACCTCCCGACCCGCGGAGGGACGGCGAGGGCGTGATAAAAAACAAGTCGTCAGGCTCGACCCGATCGCCTCGAACAGGCCAAGGCTCGGGGGCTTGACGCACGGCTACACCTCCTTGGAATTGCACCCGCCCGAGACAGTGACAGGGGAGCGTGCACCCCCGATGCCGGCTGAAATACCGCCGATGCCGGTTGGCATATGTGCCACGCCTTTCGACCGAATTGCTCGCGGTTAACCCCTGCGGGGAGAGCCCACACTCTGCGGGGCTTCGGGGCTAGACCCGCGGGTCCGCTAGCGCGGCCCCACGGAAGCGTTCGCAAACAAGGAGGGAAGAACGTCCTATCGGTAGGTTCCGGCATCCGCGGGAGCCTCAATGGCAAACCCGCGGATGCTCGGGGGCTGCTGTCGGGGACCGCCCTAGGGGTCCCCTCAAACGATGGGGGAACCCTCACTTAAATTCCGCATCAAATGAGCGGGCCTAACCATGCGGGGAACTAACCATGCGGGACGTGGCCCACGCGGCGGAGACTTCGGAGGCCCCGCCAAGATAGCCCGACCGCGAGACCCCTCGAGCGAGGCCCCGCCTCGCCGAGGGTACGCTCCTCCTCGAACGGGCTCCGCCCCGCTCGAGGGGCAACCCCCTCCTCGAACGGGTTCCGCCCCGTTCGAGGGGCGACCCTTCCCTCGAGCGGTCCCGCCCCGCTCGAGGGCCCGCTCCCCCTCGAGCGAGGCCTCGCCTCGCTCGAGGGGTTCGCTCCACCCTCGGCGGGGCCCGCCACGCTCACGGGCGCCCCGCACGCGTGCGCCGGCCCCGTACTTGGGCATTTAACGCCCCGACGCCGCGGGACGGCGCCATCATGCGCCGGGGGCTCACGCCCCGGTGCCGCCGCACCAACTCCCCGGGGAGGAGCCCATCCCCGCCACGCGTGGGGGTGGAGCGTGCGGTACGGCCGGTGTCGGTCCCATAACACCGCGCGCACGCTACCGTACGACTAACGCGCCCGACCCTCGAAAGGGGGCGGGCGCACCCTCGATCCCACTTTCCCGTGACCTCCGGAGTTGGGTGAAGGGCGCTAGGCCGGTGGGCGGCCATCCCGGCCACGCGGCGGCGCGGCCGCCGTACCCACGCGCGCGGGCGCACGCCCTCGACTCCGCGGGCGCACGCCCCGAACACCTGCAGGCAACCACTCCACCACCGCGAGCTCATTGGGAAGGAACGCCGTTCGCCCGCTCCCGTACCCCGTACCGCCCATCATCGACATCTCCCTCGAAGCCTATCAGGGGGCGCCATCGCCATCTGCCGCCTCCTACCCTCGAACCGCCACTGTTCGGGTACAAGGTAGGCCATCATGGCCGGATCGCGGCGAAGATCGGCCGGACGGCCGCCCACTCTACACCATAGCGCGACGTGCTCCCTCACGTAGCTAGGCAGCGCGGCGTGCATGTAACTCGCCGCCCCCTTGGCCTATAAAAGGGGAGGCGAGCCCCCAGCCGCGGAGGGAGGCGGAGGAGGACGAGTTCGGACGAACCCGGAAGAACACAGCGCACTGTGCACTCACTCTCTTATTCTCCCACAATATCTTCAGCTACTCACCAGGGACTTGGGAGCCACGCTTCCTCTCCCGCCTTGCTTGTATTTGCCCCACTACAAGCACCCCGGTCTTGCCGAGCAATATAGTGCCACGAGCACACCACTGCTGGACGTACGGCCCCCTCGGCCGGAACCAGGATAAATCCTTGTGTCATTTGTTGCTTAGCATCGACCATCGAGGGATAGACCTAGGCGTTATCTACTGGTTAGTGTCGGGACCATATTCCGCACCGACAACGGTGGCGCGCTTGTCGAAGAAGCACCGCATGTACTTGCGAAGGGTCTTGCCTTGTTTTTGCTTCACCATTGCCAGGTCCATGCGAGTACCCGAGCGACCCATGGCACCCGCGAAGTTGCTGGTGAACTGTTCCTTCAGTTAGTCCCACTTGTCGATCGAGTACTTCTCGAGTGACTTGAGCCATGTGAGCGGGGCTTGGTCCAAACAGAAGGGGAAGTAGAGGCACTTCGTGTCGTTGTTGCCACCAGCGTTCTCGATGGAATGGGCGTAGCATCTGAGCCACTGCACTGGGTCCTGCTTCGCGTCGTACTTGGTGATTGCCAGAGGCTTGAATTTCTCTGGGAGGAGTAGGTTGCGAAGTCGCGCAGAGAAGGCAGGGAAGCCATCGTTGTCCCCTGCCGTGGAGGCCTTCTTGCGTCGCAGTTCTTTGATTTTCTGGCGGGCGTTGAAGCCGCCACGTGAGGCACTAGAGACGTGGCTATCCGCGTGGCCTCGATCGCCGCGGTCGCCACCACCCCCAGCTCTCCTGTGAGCCCCATGGTTGGAGCTCCCGCCGATGCTGCCTCCACCGCCAGGGTCACGATGAGGGATGATCTCCCGGTCACCACCGGCGCTGATGCCACCATGAGAGGGTCCACTGGCTGTTGCCCGAGTACGATTGGGGTTAGCTGGTAGCTCCGCTCGACTACGGTTGCGACCGATGTCCGCACTGCGACTTGTGGCTTCGTTGTCGCGGTTCATGACGGGGAGTGGTTGAGCGACCCTATTGTTGACTCGCATGAAGTAGGCGTCCTTCGTGAGCTTGGCGATGACTTGTCTCGCGTGCATCCCCTGAGCCCGACGTGCTATCGTAGTGATAGACATGAGGCATTGCTCTGGGGTAGTGTGTACCCGGCTCTCGACTTGGTCGAGTGCTTCTGCGAGGTTGCGGATGGGGAGGGACTCACGGAGGCATTGGCGGACAACTCATCCGCTGAGATGTCCTCAAGGTATTGGTCAGGGACCGTCCCTGAGGGCCCTGGCGTCTCGTTGGTAGTCATGAAGACTTGCCGGTCAGGAGTGCCAAGGCTGGAGTCGCTGGTTGCCACCTCTGTTAGAGTGTGCTCCCCAGCTGGAGCGAGCGGTGTTCCCTCCTGGAAGGGAAGTGAGTCGAGGTAGGCGATGCAGCGTGAGTTCCCTTCTGTCAAGTCTGTGGGCTTGCGGTCTGGCCAGTAGACGAATCTCCCGGCGGGTGTAGATGTTATAACCAGGCCGAAAGCTGGTCCTGACAGGGGTTGCTCTGTGGTGTTGTTCTCGGAATCGGGCTCATCAGGGTCCGACCCGAAGTTGAACTCGTAGGAGGAATCCGAGTAGAAACCAGTGAGAGGGTTGGAGTCTGAGTTGTAGCCGGGGACGGTGTTGGAGTCCGAGTTGTACTCGGGTACGATCTCCTTGCCGTCCCGACGCACAATGGGAGACTTCGCGTGGGCCCTGCTGACATTGCGGGGGCCGCGTGTGAAGCGCTCACGGAGTGGGGAGGTCGCACGCGATGGCTGGGTGCCGACTCGCATGCGATAGCCCATGGGGACATCGAGTTCGAGTTGGAGTCGGATCCGAGCTCGAAGTCGGCGTGTTGGTTGTAGAGCGAAATTTTGCCGAATTTTCCGGTGAGATTGCCCGTGACCACTTCGGGAAGCGTCACGAGCCCAGTCTCTGGGTTGGGCAACATGGTGAGGGGGCGTTGGAAGGATCTAGCGCCGTCAGCAGTGCAGACCCAGGAGCCAAAGACGAAGGTGTCGTCGCGGTTGAAGGTGACGGTTGGCTTGATGAAGATGGAAGCCGTCGAGTTCTCCATGTGATCTTTGGCGAGATCCCCTACCTGGCGCGCCAGCTGTCGGTGTTTTAGACCAGCAACCTACTAAGGGGAGTACCCGAAGTAGATGAATGTGGCCTCGCCGAGATCGGTAACTCAAAGGAAGAGACACATGGCACGCAATTTAGACAGGTTCGGGTCGCGAAGTGTGTAATACCCTACGTCCTGTATGCTGCGTAGCTCCGGATTGATTGGGTGTGATTACAAGATGATGTTTAATCTGATGAGAGAGGGAAGGGGTCCCTGCCTCGCCTTATATAGTCCGGGAGGCAGGGTTACAGGTCGGTTTAGGGAGAGAGTACCAGTCGTGTACATCTAGAAGTCCTCTACACAGTACATGGTATGTATAGCTTCCTATCCGAGTACTTCTCCACCGTAGTCCTTGCGACTCACGCCAACAGGTACCGTACGACACAAGTCGGGTAGTCCCAGGGCCCACCGAGTAGTCGATCCTGGTACCCATCGAGGTAGTGGGCCCAGGGAGGTCCATACGACAGGTTTGAGATGGGAAAGGTCGACCAGACCTTGTTTTTACTCGGGTAGGGCAGCGATATCCTGATTATGCAGGTGTACGTTGATGATATTGTCTTTGGTGGCTCGTCTAACTCTCTTGTTGCAAGGTTTGCAGAGGATATGAGCAGGGAATTTGAGATGAGCATGATGGGTGAGTTACAGTTCTTTCTCGGGCTACAAATCATGCAATCAAAGGAAGGAACATTTGTGCACCAAGCTAAGTACACCAAGGACATTGCGAGAAAGTTCAAGATGGAGGATTCCAAGGCTATGGCGACGTCGATGAGTACGACTACAGCTCTTGATGCGGATGAAAAAGGTGAACACGTGGACTAGAAGGAGTACCGAATCATGATCGGGTCACTTCTATACTTGATGACGACGAGGCTGGACATCCAGTTCTCGGTATGTCTGTCCGCTTGTTTTCAAGCGTCTCCGAGGACTTCGCATTGGCAAGCAGTGAAGCGAATTTTCAGGTACTTGCATCACACTCCCGACTTCGGCCTTTGGTACTCTACGTCTTCTTCTTTGGCGTTTCATGGTTTTTCATACGCGGATTTTGCCGGATGTCGGTTGGATAGGAAGTCCACTTCTGCGACTTGCCAGGTTTTGGGACCTTCTTTGGTGTCTTGGTCTTCCCGTAAATAGTCGAGTGTTGCTCAATCCACTACCGAGGCAGAGTACTCTACCGCAACTAGTTGTCGCTCTCAGCTCCTTTGGATCACATCCACCATGAGTGACTTTGGTGAGGAGTATACCCATGTTCCACTTCAATGTGATAGTACCAGTGCCATAAGTGTTGCAAAGAACCCAGTGCTCCATTCCAAAACCAAGCACATAGAAGTGAGGTATCAGTTTCTGAGAGACAACGTAGAGAAAGGTAAGATAACCTTGATCCATGTACCCACTCATGACCAACTAGCCGATATCTTCACCAAACCCCTAGATCAAGAAACTTTCACTCATTTGCGGGGCGAGCTTGGTGTGTGTTTCATTCCTTGAGTCGGTGTGTGGGAGCTCCTTTATAGCATATGTATAGCTTTCCTTTGTGCATTTCTTGCATTTGTAATGGCATATGTAACATGATGTATAGGCATCCTTGTATCTTAGATTGCAAGCATTTTGTATCATATGCATTGGTTAGGAAAAGATTCTCCTATATACATTGTTCACCATGGAATGATATGTATGTCTTTGTGAGCTTGTTTGGTAAGCTATGGTTAGTTTGGCTTAGCTTTTGGTAATCTGGGTTTATATCCATGGTTGATGGCTATGTTTTTTGAAAAATGTCACATGTATGCTCTCTTGTGCGTAAATGCCTTTATATGATCTTGACATGTTTTAGTGGCTTGGCTATGCTTAATTTGTGGCTGGATAGCTTATTTTGATCATATGGGGCCAAAGGCTCTTTTGCCATCATGAATGTTTAGCCCTCTTGATTTATCTTGTGGAGGGCCATAAGTTCCTTTTTGTCGCAAAAACATTTCATGTACCAAATATGAATCTGAAAATGAAATGTAAATTGCTTGGAAAATGTGCTTTCATGACATATATGCTAAATTTAATTTGCTTTGGGTGCTAAACTGTTGCATGATGTCTACCAATGAGAAGTCTCATATATAGAAGTAGTCACATGGCTCGGTGGCTTTGACATGACATGAGATGCTTGTGGATGTTTGTGATGGTCTTATGATTAGAATGGTCGTCCTAACATGAAGTTTGTGTGGCTTTGCCATTTTGACATGTTTTGCTCATGTTTAGGACTTTGCTCATGAGAGGGAAATTTTTCGCAAAATTGCTCAATTCCATCTTAGCTTCGTCTAATGGTTGTGAAACTTGGTGATCATGTAGTTGATGTCAATACGAAGCTAATTTGGACATGTGTAGCATCCTATGTTAAATTTTGTCTATTTAAGAAGCTCTAGGTTGACTTTTTTGGCATTTTTGGCTTGATTCATGCATTGTCAACAAGGGGGACAAGTTTGAGCTTGAAATGGCTTGTTGCACACATTTAGAAGGTTTCCAAGTGGTTTTGATCTCTTTTTGAGCTCAGGCAGTTTCTCAGGTGGCATCGGCTTGACCGGTGAGGGGCACCGGTCTGACCGGTGTAGTTCGCAAGTGGTGGGCGATCTTGTACACCGGTCTGACCGGTGAAGGTGACCGGTCTGACCGGTGAGAGCTGAGCGGATGCAGCTGCTCGGTTTCATGAGGTGGTTTGCATGCATTCGTCCAGGGGGAGTTGCATTGGTTCAAGGGGAGCTTGCATTTGTGGTTTTCGAGCTTTGGTTGGTGTTTTGTGCTCTTTCCTTGAGCATAGGTTTGTCTCGGATGTGTCGAGCCGTTGCCCTTACTTAAGGGGTCCAAGACTTGTCTTCTTCAAGTGATCTTACCCTTTGCCTTTGTTTGGCTTTCGATCGCTTGTTGGAGTTTCTTTTTATTCATTTATTTTTTTTCTTTTCTCTCGTGTTACTATTTGTGGGTGTTGTCAATGCTCTCATCAAGGGGGAGATTGAGAACCATGTGTGGTTCGAGGACGGGTGGATGGTCGCTTCCTGGTGTGATGAGTGATTGACAACGTTGTGTGGACTGATTCTTGGCTAAGTATTGCAGGTGCAGGTTGCGGCTTGACTGGTGTTGGTGCAGGTGAAGAACAAGCGCGGAAGGTCGTCACCGGTGAGGCCTCCAGGTGTGGAAAAGACAAATAGGTTTCGTTCGAGGGACCTGGTGGCTAGCGGAGTCAAGTGCGGGGCCGCATAGGGGGATGAACAACAAGATGAAGTCATGGACGGTTTCTTGGTTGAGCCACAAAACCAAGGTCGAGTGGGGACTACGTGGGAGCCGAGTCATGAGTGGCGATTGGCGGAGGCTACACCGAGTTCGCGGGGTTTCCGGTGGTTCACCAGAAAACTACTAGGTTCCTTGGTTGATCCACAAAGCCAGGACTGAAGATCCGAGGACGGAGATGCAGCAGCTCCAGACCGGTCTGACCGGTGGGTCTGACTGGTCTGACCGGTGAGGAGCACCGGTCTGACCGGTGTGCGACGACACAGTCCAGAGTATTCGAAGCGGAGGACACGCATCGGGATCACAAGGCTTGCATTGAGGCTAAGCAGGTTGCGGTCGCCGGGCATCCGTACGATGGAGCAATGACAAAACTTCCGATTTCACCCTCGAGGGTAGTATCGCTAATTAGCTAGTAAGGGTATTTTAGACTTTTGGTTGCCTCCATATAACCCAAGAGGTGAGAGGTGGCAACCATCTCTTGGAACCCTAGCTCATTTGGTTTTCCTATTTTTCCCTTCCTATTTTCTCTAGGATTTCTATAGGACTAGTTTGAGAGCTTCATGGTGAGATCTTGTGGGAGGGAAGGATTATCGGGCGGCAAGCTAGACCTTGTATGAACCTTCTTGTGATGTATAGATGATTTGGCATGGTTCCTCAAGGCTTGGATGTGTTGTTCCCGTTTGTTCTTTTGGTGATTTTCGGAGCCCTCTCTTGGTGGATTTCTTGGAGTGTTTTTGGGACCATTCTCTTGGGGATTTGGTGGGGGATATATGTGTGAACCCTTCGTGGTTCTTTTCCTTTCGATTCCCCTCCCAAATCCGTGAGTAAAGGGGCTCGATTTTGGGGTCTTCGGTGTTCTAGGGTTAGAGGAGTTCTTGGCGGGATTTCTTCAATTCCTCTTGGTTTGGTAAGTTTTGGTGGACAAAAACTTGGCTATAGACTCCCCATGAGGTGTTCCTACTATCCCCACAGTCTTGCGCAAATCCGTGGAGCGATTCGAGAGATCGGGAGTTGTATTTGGGGGTGTTGACCCGCGGGTGTTGTTCATCTCGACGAGATCAGGTCACACCGGTCTGACCGGTGCCTTTCACAGGTCTGACCGGTGCAGACCCCTGCTGGGTTTTGCACGGGTAAACGTTTTGGTGAGTTCGTTGTTGTCCCTGTTGGTGGAAATCGGGCCCGAAGGGCGGACGCCGACACAACAGCCCCCTGAGTTCTCTTCCTCCTTTTGCTTGCTACCACGAGACTTCTACTTCTACTTGCGCAAGAAGAGGAAATGCTAAAACTTAACAACACAGTAAAGGAAACAAGGGAATACTCCATAGACCGAAGACCGAAGGACCAGCTGTTGCCTTCGGTGCTCTCTTCTCATTACAGTGTGTCCGTTTCATTACAAGGGGTTCACTATTTATAGGAGACCCCTGGGTATAGTCATTTGCCTCAATTACACCTTTTCCCTTTTTGACAAACGGCTTTAAACACTTTACAAGGGTATAACAGTAACTCCCCGCGTCGTACAGACCTCTAGTGTGTCTTCGTACGGTCGAAACACCTTTACACGCGGCACCCCTTGTCTCCGCCTCGTACGGTGCCCTCTTTACACGTTCGCAGCAGCCACGTGTCCTGGAGCGCCGCACCTTCGGTACCGAAGCAGCCTAGGATCTTGCTCCGGTCGCGTCGCGCCTCTCTGGACATCCCGCCCGTGCTGCCACCGGCCCCTGACGTGATGTTCCCGTTCGGCGCGCAGTGCTTCTGGCCCTCTCGAACCTTCGTCGCCGAAGCGCAGCCACCTGTGCCTTCGACACCGAAGGCCGGCGCCGCTTCGATGGACCACCCCTACGTGACAAAAACTCACACAACCTGAGCAGCATTAGCGTTTCCGTCAAACCCATAATGCGAAGACCTCTTCGCGCGACCGAAACTGTGCACGAACTGAAATTATCAGCCTGGCCGGTCGTGGACAAGGCTTCCGAAGGCCATCTTCCCCAACAGTAGCCCCTCGTCAGTGAGGGCCGTCCTAACCTCAACATGGGCCGAACTTACGACCAACTCTTCTCAGGGTGAAGAATGGGCTTCGGAACTCCCACGGACGGCCCACGCTGACGCGGATCCGAGTAAAAGACGTGCGCTGCCCTTTGAAAATCTTACCGTTGTGAGAAGTTGTTATCGGGGTAAAATGGTAAATTCGATCGTCAGCGGCGCGATTATCGGCGCTCATTTACTATAAAAAGGGGGCCGATCCTTGGGCTGCCCCACAGCGTGGCCGCAGCCTATAGCTACGACGCTCGAGAGCTCCGAAGGTACTGCTGTAAGATTTCCTCCAGCCCCCGCTTCTTCTATTTTCACTCCGCGCTTAGATAGCACTCATGGCGCCGAAGCGGAGACGCGATGCTGTCGTGAGGGAGATCGCAAAGACGTACACGTTCGGCCGGAGCCAAATCGACAAGACCGACAGGGACTCGCTGGTGAAGAACCGCATGGTCGGGGCCGGCCGAGCCCCTGGCCGGGAAACTGTACCGCGGCCGCGGGACAACAAAGTCGTCATCTTCCGCGATCTGCTATACGCGGGGCTTCGTTTCCCCCTGCACCCCGCCGTCGTCGACATTCTCCGGTATTTCGACATCTACTTGCACCAAATCACTCCAAATGCCATCCTACTCCTGTAGGTGTACATGTGGATATGTCGGACTACGAAGATCAAGCCTTCGGCCGAAAGGTTCGCTTCGGCGCATCAGGTGCACCACCAGCGGCGGACAGTCTTCGAAGAAGAGGGGGACCAGTCTGTGGAGAAAGACTGCTAGTTCGGTTGTCTGAATTTTTCATATAAGTTCGGCGTGGTGACCCCCGTGACCGCGTATCGGAACAAGTGGCCCTCGGACTGGCAACAACATTGGTTCTACTACACAGTGAACCCCCCTTCTTCCGGGGGGTCTCACCCGCTGGCCACAAAGGAGCTGCCACCCCTTCACGAGTCCTACGCGAAGAACCCCTCGTGCCCCGAAGGCGATGAGTTCGTGATGATGCTTCGACGGTTCTCGCGCAAGTACGGTACATGCGACATCGTGGAGGAGTACCGCAGCATCCCGGTGTGCCCACTGGTGGACGGTTGGTCCATGGCTGATGATGAGTGGGCGGACGACATCGGGGGTATCCCCTGCCCCGATTGGACGAAGGTTTTTGGCTTCACCTCCGACCGTGAGTTATTTTGCGTCCTTCGGTGGATTTCGCCTTTCTGCTATGTTTCGGATGCTTGAGTTGCTGACCGCTTGAGATTTTTTTTGTTCGCAGTGCTGAAGAAGAGGAAGGTGGAAGCTCACGGGGACTTCATCCTCGGTCCTGTCTCACTGAAGGAGTACAAGGACACCGTCGCGGAGCTGAACGGATCTCGGACGAAACGAGTATTCGAGTTTTTCAAGATTAACCCCCCTGAACGCGTCGGATTTGCTAAGCATCGTGAGGCGGACGAGAAGAAAGATGCGGCGCTTGCTGCCTCCGAAGCGGACGCTGAAGAGACGGCGACTTCGCCGCACGCTACCCCGAAGAAAACCGGCAGGAGGGGCGCGCCCGCTGCGGCCACTGCTACCGCCGAAGGGAAGGCCCAGAAGAAATGAGGCGGGCGGCCGGCGGACTCGCCCCCATCGCCCAAGAGAACCCGGATCGTCGATGTTGGGACCGGCCTCGTTGGGGGCGTGATTGCCGTCGTGCCGCTTCATTCGGCCGCACCTTCGGCGGGAGCAGGGAGGGAGACTACCGGGCCGCTGCTCGTCCCCCTCAGCCCGAAGGAGAAAGATAGTGATGACGACAGCGATGTCCGCATCGTGTCCTCTGTTGGTGAGGCTACCCGCAAGCCGAGCCCCGTCGTCCTCGGTGCCGAATCTCCGCGCGACAAGGACGACTCCAGCTCCACCTCCACCAGCTCGTCCGACTCGTCTTCTGATGGTACTGAGCAATCTGCGTCCCCTTCGGCCCCGGCTATCGAAAAGGATGATATCGTCGCCGAAGCCGAGGAAGGCAAAGATGAGGAGGCCGAAAGCAGCAGCTACCGGGTGACGCTGGAGGAGCCCCGAGCCGCCGCTGTCCGTCTCCAAGTTCCCGCCGAAGCCAAGCTGATTGGCGGGAAGACAATTCGTTTCCTTGGACTGATGAGTGGCGGGCACGAGCGCCAATTCTTGGAGGAGGCAGGGGCAAGCTTCACTTTTCCTCATGAGGAGGGGCACTTCGAGAAGCTTACCACGACAGAACTCACTACCGCGTGCGGGGATCTATCCCTAAAAGCCTTCATCGCATCTCGATGCCTCGTCCGAAGGCTGGAACAAGAGAGCAAGGAGTCGAAGGAAGAGTGAATTGCCGCAGTCACCTCGCTTCAAAACCGTGTGGCGGAGCTGGAAGGGCGATTGGCTGCCGAACAAGAGCACACCCGGAGGCTGCAGCAAAAGAAAGAAGATGCGGCGAAGTCCTCCGAAGCCGTCCATAAAACACTGCGCCACGACGTAGAGACCTTGAGCAGCGCCAAGGAGGACTTGCACGCTCAGCTTGTCGACAAGGAGGCCAAGTTGGCCGAAGCGCAAAAAGAAGCGATCGAGCTGAGCGGGACGCTGGAGCAGTACCGAGCGGATCACATACGGAGCGCAGAAGCCCTTCGCACTGACATTTTGGAGCTGCTGGGTCAGTGCAACCTTGGCGCGCCTCCTATCCCATTCCCCCGGTGCACCGTCGAGTCATTTTATGAATGGGTGGATTCCTGCTTCGACCTCCTCACCATGAATACGAAGATCTTCGGAGAGCTTGGGGCCGCGGTGGGGGTTCGCACGCTGGCATATTCCGTGTGCTCGCTGGTGCCTTCAGATCGCTCGTCTTCGGAGAAGACAATCAGCAAGAGCGATCTCCGCCGGCTTACGAAGGATGACTTCGAATGGCCCACCGACGCGGATCTTGACGTTGCACAACTCCCCGTGCTCCCCAAAAACCTTGCCTAGAATTTCATGAACACCTTCTTCGCCCAGCGCGGGTACCGCCTCACTTTGGAAGAATCTGTTCGTCTAAGTGGTCAGGTACACCGAAGCCACTTCTATTCTTGTTTTAAGGCTCCATAAGTGGTGTCTTCTTGCACCTATTTTGACATATTGCCCACGTTGTTTTGCAGATAAGGCCTCGACTGCAAGAGCGTGTTTACGATCGCATCCGGATTCGATTTGGCGGCACTCCACCCTTGCCCCGATTCATGACGGATGGGAACTGGATCGCTATGCCTGGCATTCCACTTATCACTGCCGGAGGTCCCGAAGCTGCTGCAGGGGAAGAGGGCGAAGCCGCCGGTGCTCCCGGCGACGAGGCTGGTGCTGCCGACGGCGCCGACCACCGAAGAAGGGCACGCGGACGGTGCACCGGAACTTGCAGCTGTGGTCGAGCACACCGAGACTGTCGAAGAGACCGCCCCTCCCGCATCTGCTGCTGCCGAAGCCGCTCCTGTTCCCGAAGTGGAGCCTGCGCCCGCACACAGCGAGGTCGTCGCGGCTGCTGCCGCCACAGAAGAGGACACCGCAGCGGACACCTCGGAGGCGGCGCACGCCGCGGAGCTTGAGGCCGCACTACTAGCCGCCAGCTCTCCCGGCGACGAGGCTCCTGCAGAGCCTGCGACCGACGCAGCCGCCACGTCCGTTGAGACCCTCGATGCAGCCGCCGCGCCAAGTGAAGCCCCTGATGCAGCCGCCACGCCAAGTGAAGCCTCCGTCGTCACCGAAGGAGCTGAGGTCTGAAGCGCGCCAGGCTTGACCTTGTAAACAAACGAAATGCCTCCTTCTGGAGTCGTGAATTTTTGTAAAGGAAACTAATGTAAGGTATCTCTGCGCAGGTTCCTTCGGTGGTTCCTACGCAGAGAGCCGAATGTGCGAGCAGTTCGCCTCTACCTTTAAACTCTCTTTTTGTCGCACTGAACGTATGGGCGAAATTTAGCATTCGTCACCCCGGCATGTCGTACTCTGAATTTTTGTCGTATCGCGCGGAGCGCTACCACCTTCACAACGAAGCCGCAAAGCGTTTCTTTGCGGACTTTTCGGAGGATCCCGTGCATCGGGAGGCCATCCTTAGGGAACGAGCCGCCCGCAGGGCGGCTAAGAGAAACTTAGCGGACCCCTTCGTGACCGAAGGGGTCGTCCCAAAAATAGAGCTGGTCGAAGAGGGGGTCCTTGGGCCGCCCGAGTATGTGTATTTAATCCCTAACGCCTCGTCGGAAAGCTTCGCAGCCGTGAAGGTTGAAACGGAATGACCGCCTACGCACTGACTATGATTCCGACTTCGGTGCAGGACGGATGCCTACCGACAACGAGCTCCGGGAGATAGCATTGGAGATTGTAGATATGGCGTATCTTCGGTTGATCGATGAGATCCGCGAAGATGTTCTTAACGAAGATTGATCGTTTGGTGGGGCTGGCTGATCATGACTCCGCGTCGCGCTACGGGCTGCCGCGAAGACTTGAAGCGATTGACTTCGGAACTCCCCCCCCCCCCCCCGGAAGTGTTCACGGCACACCAGAGCGACACGGCACCAGCGGACTTGTAAAGTGTGTGTTTGTGACGAAATGTACTATAATTGCATTATTGTGTCCTTGTAAAACTGTATTGTTGTCCCGAAGTACATTGTATGTTGAAAATGTGATAAGAGAAGGAAACGAGGGTGTCTGTGCCCATCATTTGCGCCCTTCGTTACCGCGCCGTCAACGTGATTTTTCCTAGGATTAATGCTGCCTCCAGCCGGCGACGGTATCCTCGCGTCTTGTTCGAACGAAGCTGCCCCTAGACACGTTGAGACGAAGTGGCGCCGCGCTTTCCCTTTGGACACAGCTTGTACCGAACCCGTTGTCTTTAATGCGTCTTCGTAAAGAACAACTCATTCGGATCAAAAACGTTACCACGCTCGAGACTTGCGTTTTCTTTGGCCCAATCGCAATCTCGTGCCGCGCCAAGCGGTATTTATCTTCGGTCAAGTCAGGACCGACGCGACGCTCCAGGCATGCGATTGCTCAGGCCAAATCGGGGCCTCGTGCCGTGTCAAGCGGACTTCCTCTTCGGTCAAATCAGGACCGACGCAGCGCTCCAGGCGTGTGTTTACTCCGGCCAAATCGTGGCCTCGTGCCGCGTCAAGCGGACTTCCTCTTCGGTGAAATCAGGACCGACGCGACACTCCAAGCATGCGTTTACTCGGGCCGAATCGTAGCTTTTATGCCGCATCAAGCGGACTTTTCCTTCAGTCACGACGATAAGTGACAGGCTTGGCTCGCGCGCACCCAATGCGATCCGTGCCCAGGCCGTCACTTACCCCGCCGAAGGCCACCTCGAAGACTATGCCCCCCTCAAGGGGGTAGCATAGCTTCGGTAGTGTGGCGAAAGCATTCTCAAAAAAGAAAGAAATTGGACACGAAGGGATGGGGGAACACTGACTTATATTACATGTTAGAAAAGGGTACAAAGGGCCGCCTCGTTAAAAACCTCACACTTCGCGGATCCGGAGGGGAACCACGAAGCCTCCCCCGTGAGGAAAAGAGTACGTCCCCCACTACTTAATGTACATATGATACAGACTCCTGAACATGACTAAAGAGGAAAAGGAACTACTGTAGCTCAATCTACACTAGATGCTCGCAGCAACTTCAGACAAAGTATTTCTGAAGCATGTCCACATTCCAAGTGTAAGGCTCTTCTTCGCCGGTCAACCGGCGCAACTTGAATGCTGCTTCGTTTGCTGTCGCGGTTGCTATGAACGGGCCTTCCCACTTCCCGTGCATCTAGCCCTTCAGCTTTCCCTTCACCACCTTACGCAGCACCAGATCCCCTGACTGTATGAGCTTCGATCTGATCTTCTTGTTTTTCCACCTCCGGGTCTCATCTTGGTAAGCCGACAGGTTGGTGGCTGCTTGTAAGCGCACCTCCTCAATATTCTGAACCGAAGCCTTGAGGTCTTCGTCTCCGGAGGGAGTGTCCCTCCAAGTGCCCAGACATAGTTCTTTGGGCAACATGGCTTCTTCCCCGTGCAACAGCTTGAAGGGCGAAAATTGAGTGGTCCTGGAGGTGGTAGTGTTATGGGACCAGATTACCCTCGGTAGCTTTTCGGCCCACTTGCTCTTGGGCAGATCAGTGATGTTTCTTTTAATGCCGGCGAAGATGACTCCATTTGCCCGCTCCACCGCCCCCATTGGACTGCGGGTGGTAGACCGAAGCGAAGCACAACTTGGTTCCCAAGTACGCACAGAATTCCTTGAATTCTGCGCTATCAAACTGCTTGCCGTTGTCCACGGTGATCTCATGCGGTACGCCGAAGCGACATACTATGTTCTGCCAAAAGAACTTCTGAATTGTGGCCGAAGTGATGCTCAACAATGGCTTCGCTTCAACCCATTTGTAAAAATACTTGACCGCCACAACTGCGTGAGTGTAGTTTCTGGGTGCCGTGGGTAGCGGGCCGACGATGTCAATACCCCACCGAGCGAAGGGCCACACTGGTGGTAGCAGCTGTATCTTGTTGGAGGTGAACTTGCTGTAGGGCGCATGGCGCTGGCACTCTGGACAATGGCGTACTATGTCATGTGCATCTGCGACCGCCGAAGGCCAGTAGAAACCCTGGCGGAAAGCCTTCTGTATTAAGGCCCTCGTGCCGAGGTGATGTGAGCACATGCCGCTATGGATCTCGTGTAGTTGCTTGCCCTCGGTCACCGATATGCACTTTAGCAATGGGGCGCACACCCCCTTTCGGTACAAGTTGTCGTCAATGAGGTGGTAATTTCTCGCCCTGATGGCCACCCTCTTGCTGGTGACGCCATCTTCGGCTTCGTAGTAACCCCTGACCGCCGCCACTATTGGGGCGCGCCAGTCCTCACTCTGTATAGCATTCACGAACTTGGGGGGCACTGCTTCGTCGGCGGCAGATTTCACGGTAGTTGTTTCGTAAAACACATCCGGGGGCAAGGGTTCAAACAGAGCGGTTGCCTTTGCAATGGCATCGGCCTCCTTGTTGTAGTTTCTGGGGAAGCTTTGCACTGTGATGCCGATGAAAAATTTTTCCATGCTTCGGACAGCTTGCAGGTACTTCATCATGTCAGGTTTTTTTGCCTTGTAAGTTTTTCCAATGTGGCAGGCGACGAGTTCAGAATCTATCAAGATGACAAGTCTTCTTGCTCCCACGGCCCTGGCCTTCCGAAGTGCGAGCAGCAAGCCTTCGTACTCTGCCACGTTGTTTGTGCAGTTATCATAGTTCAGCCGCAGAGCATAACGAAGCTTGATGCCCGAAGGGGACTCTAAGACTGCCGCGGCCGCTGACCCAAGGTGGCAGTATGCACCATCGCACTGCACTTCCCATACGGGTTCCGTGACTATTGCTTCCCCCTTCGGCGCCGAAGGCGTCCAGTCGGCTAGAAAATCAGCGAGGACTTGAGACTTTATCGCACTGCGCGCAACGAAGCTTATGACGTGCTCCGCCAGCTCCGTAGCCCATTTGCCCATCATTCCTGTGGATTCCTTGTTCTCAAACATGTCTCGGAGGGGGAAAGCTGTAGGGACCGAAATGTTGTGGCTCTGGAAATAATGTCGGAGCTTCCTCTTTGCCATCACCACATCATACGCCATTTTCTCCATTCTGGAGTAGAAAAGTTTTGAGCCGCTCAAGGCTTCGGAGACATAGTAGATAGGGAACTTCTTTAGAGCCTCTGCCTCCTTCCGCTCTTCCACAAGTACCGCGCTAACGGCTGTGTCGGTTGCTGCGATGTACAGCAGTAGCTCAGCCTTCAGCGACGGTTTGGTCATGAATGCTGCGTCTTCAAGGTATTTCTTGAGGTCATCGAAAGCCTGCTGTTGCTCTGGGCCCAATTGAAAAGTTGAGTTCGCACGAAGCACCTTGAAGAAGGGTAGGCTTCGATCGGCGGCCCTGGAGATGAAGCGGTTCAGCGAGGCTATTCTGCCTATGAGTCTTTGGACCTCCTTTCTGCTGCTCGGGGGCTGCATCCTTCGTAAGGCTTCAATCTTTTGGGGGTTTGCCTGAATGCCCCACTTAGAGACCATGCATCCCAACAGTTGCCCTTTCCGGATGCCGAAGATACACTTCTCTGGGTTAAGCCTGAGGCCGTTTCGCCTCATGTTGTCAAAGGTTTTGGTCAGGTCTACAATGTGATCTGTCTCTCTCTCGCTCATGATGACGATGTCGTCAACGTAGGTCGAGGCGTTGCGCCCCAGCTGGCTGCCTAGGATCAGCTTCATCATGCGGTTGAAAGTAGACCCGGCATTGCGGAGGCCCTCTGGCATCCTGACGAAGTAGAAAATGACGAAGGAGGTCGTGAACCCGGTTTTAGCATCGTCTTCCCTTCGCATCCACACCTGGTGGTATCCGGAAAAACAATCTAGGAGGCTCAGCATATCACAACTGGCTGCCTGATCAATGATGACGTCGATCCTTGGCAGCGGGTAAGGGTCCTTCGGGCACGCCTTGTTGAGCTCAGTGAAGTCAATGCACATGCGCATATTGCCGTTCTTCTTCGGCACCATCACTACATTGGCCACCCAGACGGGGTACTGGACTTCTCTGATGATCCTTGCGTCGAGCAACTTTTGCACTTCGGCCTCCGCAGACTTAACCCTGATCGCTGACATCGGCCGCTGCCTCTGCAGCTTCGGTTTGATCTTCGGGTCGGTGTTGAGAGCATGCTCTATCACCGAGCGGTGGATGCCCATCAGATCGGACTTGGACCATGCGAACACATCATGATTATTGCAAAGGAACTACAAGAGCCTGCTCTCGTCCTCCGTGCTGATTTCGGCGCCTATCATGACGATCCTACTTGGCACGTCCACGCACAGGGGGACTGTCTCCGTGACATCGACCGCTTTCATGCGCTCGGCCTCGGCCCCTTTCATGGACTGCCTCATTTGGGCCTCGGCCCTCTGCTCTTTGGCTATCGCCGCTTCGTTGGCCTCGTCTTCGTTGATGACATGGACTTGTCGGTTGTGTACCGAGGTGTTGCGTTCGGCCCTTCGGGCCTCTTCCCGGTTGCCATACACCGAAATTACCCCCGCTGCCGTTGGTATCTTCATCAGCAGGTATCCTTGATGGATGACCGCTGCAAACTTGTTGATAGTGTTGCGGCCGAAGATGGCATTGTACGGGTATACAAAGTCAACAACATCGAAGGTTATGATCTCGGTTCTCATGGTGGCGTCTTGACCGAAGGTCACATTGACGTCAATTTTGCCCAGGGCTTCGATCCTCTTGTTACCGAAGCCGTACAGCGGATGCTCTGCTTTCTTCAAATCTTCCTTCTTGAAACCCATGCCGGTGAAGCACTGCCAGGTCAAAATGTCAGCTGAACTGCCGTTATCCGCTAGGATTCTCCCCACATCATTGCCGAAGTAGTACTTCGTGTTCTTGCCGATGTTGGCTCTTATGATGAGCGGATCATTGTGAGGGTAGTGCTGCAGCCGAATGTCAGCTGCCGTGAAGGTTATTGGGATGTGGGACCATGGCAAATGAAAGTACTTGCCGGAGCAGATGTGCGACACGCTTCGGTAGTAGTCTTGCCGTTGCCTCTTCGTCTCATGCACCGGCTCACTGGACCCGCCGGAGATTGCATTAATGATGTTGACCATGCCCATCATTCTCGAGCTGCTAGAGTCAGGGGCCTCTTGCTTTGGTGGAGGTGGCGGCGGTGGTGGCTGGGTGTAGTGTGCTTGCACTACAAGAAACTATTTAATCCGTGACGTAACCATTCTGTCACGGATTAAATAAAATTCGTCGCAAATCAGCATCCGCGACGATTTACATTTTCGTGGTGGAATGAGCGTCATTGATTAAATCTCTCGACGTTCCCTTAATAAACGTCGCAATCTGTGACGTATCTGAATCGTCACGGAGCAGCCCGAGGCCCATGCAGCCCAACCCATGGCTCACTATCCGTGACAAAATAAAATCGTCGCGGATTGCTGCTGACATGGATCATTATGTGGACATGGCTGCTGACATGGACGACACGTGGCTGCCTACGTGGACGACACGTGTCTGCCTACGTGGAGGACACGTGGCTGCCTACGTGGAGGACACGTGGCTGCCTACGTGGACAACACGTGGCTGCCTACGTGGACGAAACGTGGCTGCCTACGTGGAGGACACGTGGCTGCCTACGTGGACGACACGTGGCTGCCTACGTGGACAATGACAAGGATGCTGACGTGGACTTTTTTAGCTGTGACATGTCATGCTGACGTGGAATTTTATTTATCCTGGACTAATGGGCCCAATTTATAAATGGGCCACATTGTGGCCCAAAATTTATGAAACTATTTCAGCCCACCAAAATTTCCAATCACATTTTAACCAACAGAATAAATACAACATCCATTTCAGCCCAAGTACAATCGATTAAGCCTAAATACAACTTATTTATCAACCAAGTACCAGGATTAGCTCCAGATCAGATACAATCACAGGTTTACATTCATGAGGAAAACAAATCAACAAAAATCTACTCTCATGCAGAATCAACAAGTTCCAACTGATACCACTTCCAATAAAGTCAGCCACCATCAGCATATACCTTATTTTCTGCACACACAGGGTAAATTACCATGAAAGTTAGTACTGAACATTTTAGACTCATTTGACAACAAATATATGGTATTATAAATTAATTAAAACATCATGGCACATGCCTCATGCCTCAGTAAAATTGAAGTATGAATTTATTCAAACATCATTGCACAGTTTCTCATGCCTAAGTTTTAGGTCACAAAATTCCAGCAAAACAAAAGAAGAGAGGTATGGACAAAGTGGTGCTCAGATCATGCATGTATGTTAAAAAATAGATCAGATGCGGCAATGAGTTGTGCTCGGATTAGGCGGCAATGAATACTTTCATCACGGATGCAAATGAGTTGTCTTTGAGGTAAAAAATCAAAGGCAAACAAGTATAGAATTAAGAGTAATTTCAATAGCAAAGTAGCATGAATTGTCCATCAACCACTAGTGCAAAGTGATGCAAGCTCCAATTAGCTCGTAGAAATGCATAATCAATAAGTATAACAGCCATACATTGCCTCAGCCATTGCCATAATCAATAAAAATGCATAGTTATTATCATAGCACAGAAAAAGTAGGACTGGACCATCATTGCACAACCCATTGCCATAATCAATAGACATGCATGGTTATCATCATAGCACAGAAAAAATAAGTAGGATCGAACCATCATTGCTCAATGCATAGCCTCAGTGAATTATAACGTTAAGGAAGACAAGAACCAATCATTGCACAATTCTTAGCCTCAGCCAATGAAGAACAGTACAGATAATCAGCATGTCTTAGGAAAGGAACAACAATATCTAAGTTGTGATCATTATAAACATCACTACAATAGAATCAAAGCTCATCACCAAACACACAAGTGCTCATACATAGCAAATTTGCTTAATAAAAATCCTTCAGTAGATATTTGCTTAATAAAAATCCATCAGTAGATAAGGGCACGTGCTCAGATTTATTGGATTAAATGGACATTATCAGTTAAGAAATTGTGCTCAACTATCATCACAAAACATCATAGGCTATTACAAGAGCTCAGTTGCATCCAGAGTACAAGATTCCCGGTTATTCACATAATGAACAGTCATCACAATGTAAGTAAACCAAGTAGCATAGAGATAAAGGGAGGTGAAATTGCACTGGTTACCGCGTGAACTTGAACACAGATGGAGGGGAATACGAAAACCAGCAGGGAGGCAAGGAGATCAGCAGATCTACACATGAAAACAAGTATTAGTTTCGAGATCTAGGGGTGGTGGTGGATTTCCTAGCAAATCGATATCCAACACTGCACAAACGTGGGTGTCCTTCCGAGTAATCCACTTGTTTTCACCTACTGTGCAGGGCTATTGTTCGAATTGGTGCATTCTTCTGACCTCCAGATTCTCAATGTATATATACATGATTATGAGTTGCCAAGCGTGAACTAACAAAAGTGTACATGAAACTTGTTAGTGCCCTGTCTGCAAAATCCCCCCCCCCCTCCTAGTGCCATATAATATTTACAGATGTAATTCACATTTTTAATATGTTGCCTCTGTTTTTGTTATTCGGACACATTTTCATTCCTAATGCTCAAGTAGTTTGAAACCATTTGTATGAGAGTTTTATTGTAAAATATTAACAGATAAATTTCTCATTTACATCATAACACTAATGTGTGAGTTTAGCGGTTTCAGTTGCCTTACAACTTGCAAAACATCTACAAATACATTCAAGTTGCCTTGGCACACTGCTAAAGAAAACATCCACAAGTAAAAATAATTATGTTGGAAATGCTTGCACCTTGTGACTTTGAACGCGAAATGCAGAATTAGGATTGCCGGATGCCCACATTTAATACTTTGACAATCATGCAACAGAAAAAGATATTTAATTTGAAGGCCTGTAAACTGTCTTCTATTACCTAACTTCATATTTTCCAGGTGCCCAAACATTTTTTAAAAAAATCTTGTAGAGGTCATATTGTTTTTTGGGCCTCCTACTGTCAACTGATTCTAATGTCTCTATTGCCTACAGCCTTGTGCATGCAAGATATGATGTAAATCAAAATCGCTTTAGTATTATCTTTCAGTATTATCTTTCACTGGATAAATATTTATGAGAGCTCACTATTTAGTATCTACGAACAGTATGCTTACGTATCATACATGTAAGAATGAATGTATTTGTAGAAAAAGGATAAGTGGGCACTAACTATTCCTAATGGATTCATATGTCCTAACTATCATTTCAATGCAACTGTGCAAGCACACAAACTTTCAATTCGAGAGCTGAACCAACATGGGAATGAACTATTAGCATACTGGATTAGAACATAAACCTTGCTACCATTGACCGGACACTGAAAGTAGAACGAGAATCGGTATGTGTACCGAATATTTTCACTGATGAGTCATAATAACTAATAAGAAGGAAACCAAAATCGAAATGCCAATGTAACCATATAGGCCTCTGGCTGAAAAGTACTGCCATAATAAAATAACAAAGCTGGAAGTTTCTTGTTTCTTTTTCTATAGTGTCATCAACATTCAGCAGGAATGGATGACCTTCACATGTACACAGTTAATTCAGCAATCAAATTGGCAACGCTTGCCAAGATCTGAGCAAAGGATCAACTTATGAATCTAGCACCACCGAAAAAGAAAAAACACAGCCTAACACTCGACTTAGAAGTCTAGCAATCTTCATCATCTGACTCTAAAGCAGATGAATATTCTATATGCAGAGCAACCTTGTAGCATGAAAGAACAATTCACATATATGAAAGAAGTCAAGCTTCTTGCCACAAGCTATTGCTGTCAAACTGATACTGCAACTAATGTACCAGAGGTAAGCAAACAGAGAGGTGGATGTGGTTATGATTGATACCCAATGGGAAGTTCCGGCAGAGTGATATAACCCAATCAAATGCACAAACGTGATTTACTTAAAAACTACACATGCCATGCTATCCTGAATAATCTAGCTACAAACGAGAGGATACTTGGGGTACCCGATGAAGCAGTAGTAGTGAGATTTCGCCGCCTATGAATCGGCTTAATAGCACAAGAAAAAGGTTGAGCAGGGGGGCAATGTAGCTCACCAGAATGGATCGGCCATGAATGGTGGCCACAATCGAGGTCAACGAAGAGAGGATGCGGACGAGATTAGTTCGACGCATCCCACAATAGTTTCTTCTTCGAGCCCGCTCATCGTTCACATCTTGGGCAGTGGGGAAGACAAGCACCACATCCCCTTCCAAATTGAGCTTGATGCGGCACAGGCGGATATCCTGGAGCGGTCGGCACAGGCGAATCCGGTCAGCAGCATCTAAATCCGCACCACCCCCCAAACCCTAGAAAACCGAATCGAATCGGGCGGAGCGGAGCGGAGCTCACCTGGCTCGCACATCACGTAGAACTTCTCCACATCTGCAGAGAGGGGGGAAGAGGGAAAACCAGTGAGAACTCGAAGGGAGGGGGGACGGGATGGGTGAGGCGAAGTCAAGGAGGAGGTGGTTTACCGGTGGTGAGCACCCTGATCAGGCCGGCCCGGCGCGTGCGGTAGTCCTGGAAGACTTCCTCCGGCGAGCGGGGGACCGGCGGCCGGATCTGAAAGAGGAGAGTGAGGGACCGGCCGAGGTATCCCAGTGGTGGGCTCGCCACCGGTGGTGGTGCACCGTCCAGAGGAGAGGGAGAGGTGGCCGGGGTAGGAGGAGAGGGAGAGGGGGGCGGGGTAGGAGGAGAGGGGGTGCGCCGGTTAGGTGGAGGGGGAGGCGCCGCCCGCGAAGGCGCCGCCGGCCGCCAGCGGGAGGGCGGCGCATCCGCCCTGGATCTGAGGGAGAGAGGGTGGCGCGCGCAGGTGGATCTGAGGGAGAGAGGGAGGCGCGGGGGGGTGAGGGAGAGGGTTAGGGTTGGAGCAGGGTTATATACGAATGGGGGTGCGGTTGAATGCATTTTGGCCGTCGGATGGGATCCGACGGCTGGTAGAGGAGGTTCATTTATTTGGGCCGGCGTGTAAGTGATGGGCCGTCAGATGTTCCTTGGGCAGCAGGTTTTCCTTTTTTTTACAAGGAACTCATGCCTTGGGTGAGGTGCCGCTTGCGTGGAAATGAGGTGGGCCTTAGATGCCTGCGTGGCAGTGAGGTGGCGTGTGGGTGAGGTGGCGCCTCCGTGGCAGTGTGGTGGGACCTTAGCGCTCGCGTGGCGATGACGTGGCGCCTGGGTGAGGTGGCGCCTCCGTGGCAGTGTGGTGCGCCCTGGGCGCTCGCGTGGTGGTGACGTGGCGCCTGGGTGAGGTGGCGCATGCGTGGCAGTGTGGTGGGCCCCGGGTGCTCACGTGGTGGTGACGTGGCGTCTGGGTGAGGTGGCGCCTGCGTGGCAGTGAGGTGGGCCCTAGATGCTTGCGTGGCAGTGAGGTGGTGCCTTAGTGAGGTGGCGCCTGCGTGGCAGTGTGGTGGGCCCGGGGGGCTCGCGTCGTGGTGACGTGGCGCCTGGGTGAGGTGGCGCCTGCGTGGTAGTGAGGTGGGCCCCGGGCGCTCGCGTGGTGGTGACGTGGCGCCCGGGTCGGTGGCGCCGCGTGGCGGTGAGGTGGGCCCGGGCGCTCGCGTGGTGGTGACGTGGCGCTCGCGTGGCGGTGTGGTGGGCCCGGGACGCTCACGTGGTGGTGACGTGGCGCCCGGGTGAGGTGGCGCTCGCGTGGCGGTGAGGTGGGCCCCGGCGCTCGCGTGGTGGTGACGTGGCGCTCGCGTGGCGGTGTGGTGGCCCGGGCGCTCACGTGGTGGTGACGTGGCACCCGGGTGCGGTGGCGCCCGCCCGGCGGTGAGTTGGGCCCCGGCGCTCACGTGGTGGTGACGTGGCACCCGGGTGAGGTGACGCCGCGTGGCGTGAGGTGGGCCCCCGGCGCTCGCGTGGTGGTGACGTGGCGCCCGGGTGAGGTGGCGCTCGCGTGGCGGCGTGGTGGGCCCTTGGCGCTCACGTGGTGGTGAGGTGGTGCCCGGGTGAGGTGGCGCTCGCGTGGCGGTGAGGTGGGCCCCGGGCGCTCACGTGGTGGTGACGTGGCGCCCGGGTGAGGTGGCGCTCGCGTGGCGTGTGGGTGGGTCCTAGGTGCCGGTGAGGTGGGTCGTTTTTTTTACGGATCGTGACGAATCTGCTAAAACGTCACGGTGTTGTGGGCCGTATTGCGACGAATTTAACAAATCGTCGTGATGGTTTGGGCTTCAATATCCATCCATGCACGTCCGTGACGAAAAAATATGAATACATCGTAGAATCGCGACAAACTAAACAAATCGTCGCAGTGTTTGTGACGAAAAAAGGAATACGTCGTAGAATCGCGACGAATTTAACAAATCGTCGCAGTGTTTTGGGCTTCGATGCAAATCCGTGACGAAAAAAAGGAATACGTCGTAGAATCGCGACGAATTAAAGAAATCGTCGCAGTGTTTTGGGCTGCAATGCACATTCGTGACGTTTTCTGAAAACGTCGTGGAGAAAGCGTCACAGATTAAATAGTTTCTTGTAGTGAATTGATGGTGTGCGGTTGGGTTTGGCCACAAAGGTACGAAGACCGAGGATTTGCTGCGCGTGCAAGGGAGGGGGCGGAGGCAGCTGTGGCGCCGAAGGTGTATATGACTGAGGTGGGTGGAAAGGATGCGCGGGTGCCGAAGGTTGGTAAGACTGGTGATGGTATGGTGGTGGTAGGGCCCTAAACTGGCCCACATTCTGGTACTTCATGACGTGATTCACGGCCATGCCTGCTGCCTTCGCCTTCTCCTCAGCCTCCCACTCCAGCTTCATCTTGACCGCCGAGGGGCACTGGTGTGTATGATGCTGGGCATCGATCCCGTGGAGCCAGCAGAAAAACCGCTCACCGCCGGCTCGCTGAGGTGGGTTTTGCTGCTGCGGCTTCGGCCCTCTGCCATTCTTGTATCCGCCCTTGTGCCCGCTGCCGCTTCGGTTCTGGTTCTGGTCAGGGGGTGCAGATACGTTGTTGATCTGACGGTTTGCTTGCTTCGGTGGCTGATTTTTCCACCCCTTCGGCTGGTCCCACTGCCCTTGTTGCTTCTGCTTCTTCGCCGCATTAGCTCTGTCAAGCCTTCGGCGGCGGCCTTTGTCGGATTTGCAGTATTCTTGCATGACTTCAAAGAGTTCTTGTAGAGACTTTGGCTTGACTCTATCGAGCACATCCTGGTAGTTTCCAACCCTCAGGCCCCCAACGATGGCATCGATGATGCCGCTTTCTGACACCGCTGGCGCGCGCGCTGTCAACTTGACAACCCTGTGCATGTACTCTTGCAGTGACTCTCGGCCCCCTGGACACACATGTTGACGAGGTCATTGGAGTCCAGCTCTTCGACCTGCATGCCCTTGAAACTGGATAGCAACTTGTTTCGCAGCTGAAACCAAGATGTTATGTGCCCCTTCGGTATGCTTGCATACCAATACTGAACCTCTCCCTTGAGTGCTAGCACAATAGCCTTTGCCTTCGTAGTGGCATCGCCTCCGTTGGACTCCACCGCCTCCTCGAAGTTCATCAGGAACTCCTTGGGATCGTAGTCACCGTCGTACTGGGGCAGGGTGTTGGCGTTGAAACGACGGGGCCACGGCGCACTATCGAGCTCGACCGAGAGCGGGGACACCGGGACGACATTGAGGAGTAGTGCGTCGTCGGGTGTGAAATGCTCCTACGCCTGCCCCCTCTCTTGGCGGTGGCCGATGCTTTGCCCTTCGGAAGCGTCCTTATGTTGCCTCCATTGATCTAGCTGAGCCTGCATGGCCTACAGGGTGTGCCAGGCGTGCTGCTGGGCCACCGGCGCAGCATGCGCGGCAGGCGTCGGTGTTGGTGCAGGCGGCGTAGGAGCGACTTATTGCGGCGGCGTCATGCCAGCGATCTGGCTTTGCAGTAGAGCGAGGTAGCGCTCAGCCTGCCTGATGTTGAAGTCGATGGAGTTGGGAGCGGTGTGGGGTGGAACCGCATCCTGGTGCTGCGATGGCTGCGCTTGCGATGAGGATGGGCGCGTCTCCTGTTCATGCTGAGCCGGCACGGACTTGCCTGCGATGAGGGCCCGGATCCTTCGGAGATCTCGATGTCTTACGCCGAAACCCCCAGCCCCTCGAGGCTGACCTCCAACATCCCCGAGGCAGTGTGCTCGACCTCCGGAGCGCTCGGCCCAGCACCAGTCCCCGCCGAAGGCTGGACGGCCGAAGCCGACGGGTTGGCGGGTTCCGATGCAGGCGGAGGGACTGACGCCTGAGCCGTGGTGGCTTCGGCGCCTGCCAAACGGGTCCTCGCCATGTGGTCTTGGATTCTTCCACGAGGTGGGCACCAAACTGTTGGTGGAAATCAGGCCCGAAGGGCGGACGCCGACACAACAGCCCCCTGAGTTCTCTCCCTCCCTTCGCTTGCTACCACGAGGCTTCTACTTCTACTTGCGCAAGAAGAGGAAATTCTAAAACTTAACAACACAGTAAAGGAAACTAGGGAATACTCCGTAAACCGAAGACCGAAGGACCAGCTGTTGCCTTCGGTGCTCTCTTCTCATTACAATGTGTCCGTTTCATTACAAGGGGTTCACTATTTATAGGAGACCCCTGGGTATAGTCATTTGCCTCAATTACACCTTTTCCATTCCCGACAAACGGCTTTAAACACTTTACAAGGGTATAACAGTAACTCCCCGCGTCGTACAGACCTCCAGCGTGTCTTCGTACGCCCGAAACACCTTTACACGCGGCACTCCTTGTCTCCGCCTCGTACGGTGCCCTCTTTACACGTTCACAGCAGCCACGTGTCCTGGAGTGCCGCACCTTCGGTACCGAAGCAGCCTAGGATCTTGCTCTGGTCGCGTCGCGCCTCTCTAGACACCCCGCCCGTGCCGCCACCGGCCCCGGACGCGATGTTCCCGGTCGGCGCGTAGTGCTTCTGGCCCTCTCGAACCTTCGTCGCCGAAGCGCAGCCACTTGTGCCTTTGGCACCGAAGGCCGGTGCCACTTCTATGGACCACCCCTACGTGGCAAAAACTCACACAACCTGAGCAGCATTAGCATTTCCGTCAAACCCATAATGCGAAGACCTCTTCGCGCGACCGAAACTGTGCGCGAACTGAAATTATCAGCCTGGCCGGTCGTGGACGAGGCTTCTGAAGGCCATCTTCCCCAACAGTCTTGTGTTGCTGTTGTTTCATGTTTGGGTTGTTTTGGAGCTCGGTAGGCCTGTTTGGTGTTTTGGGGCTTTCTAGCTTGGACCGGTCTAACCGGTGTGCTACACCGACCTCACCGGTGTAAGGGCTATTCTGTGGAAGTCGCCAGGTTTCACCAGCAGGGACCGGTCTGACCGGTAGTGCTCACCAGCCTGACCGGTGTAGGTCAGTAAGGGTCGAGTTTTGTGTTCTGCTGCGTTCTCGGGTCTGTGAGGTTGGTTGTTGGTTTATAGGGCTAGTAGCACTGTAGTGGTTGCGTGGTCTTGGCCAACTTGGGTAGTGAGTGGGAGACGTGTGTTGGAAGCCGTGTTCATCTTGTTGGAGCCTCCATCTCCTTCGAGAAGAATTTTTATCGGCTCCCATTCACTCCCCCTCTCTGGTTCGCTGTATCGGTCCTTCCATATACTTGGTGGAGATGATCTAAACATATTTATTATGTGAGTAAAGTACTTCATGTCATCCGATCTTTTAGCGACTCGATTCCTCCTTTTATGATTTTGCTCTCGCTTGGCTATGCTTCGTCTTCAATCTATTCTAGGTAGATTGCTTGGGGTGCTCTTTTAGTCATAGTGACTAGAGGTGCATACCGGATCGACCAAGTGTTTTCAACTTGTTCTTCTTGAACTCGCCCTAGGCTAACTCGCATGAATAGGAGTGTATTATGACCGGGCAGTGGCTCCAAAAGGCGGGCGTCTTTGGAATCGGACCAGAGGATAGTAGTTTAAAGATGGCTTTGGATGAGATGCATGTCACACTTGCTCTTTTGGCTAGAACTACGTCTAGAAGATGATAGGCCTTAGTTTCCCTTGCTTGCTCCTTACCTTGTCGACGTTCATGGATGCGAACAACCTTATTCTATTACTCATATATCTTTAAGGTTTATCTTCTTATGCAATCAATGCTTCGTGTTAGGATAGATCCATAGGTTAGATGGATAATCCTAGAAGTTTGCTTCCGATCCTTGGATTGACAAATCTAGGGAGGACCCTTCTTGGTGAAAAAGGCACCAAGTCACCTGTAGGCTTGTGGTAAATTTGAGCACGGTTTTGAACCATCAACAACCAGCATCTTCCCGATCAATTCCTTGGCGGATGGTACTTGTAACAAGAAGAAAGCCCCTCCTGCAGCTGCATCTAGATGCTCACGGGAAGCACGCTTGAGCTCGTGACAGAAGGTTTGAATTAAGAACCACCCGTGCATGCCATGGTGCGGGCATGTGGTGATGTATTCCTGCAAGCGTTCCCATGCTTCCGGTAAACTCTCATTATTCTGCTGCTGGAAACCCGAAATTCTTGCGCGGAGGGCATTAGTTTTGCCCACCGGGAAGAACTTTGCGAGAAATGCCTTTGGGCACTCTGCATAAAACCATTACTTTGCCTTCCCGAGACATGAGAATGGGAATAGGTAAAGACAAATTGCATCATCCGTCACTCCCCCGATAGTGAAAGTCCTACACACCTCCAGAAAATGTTGTAGATGTGCATTGGTATCTTCATTAGGCTTGCGGGAGAACCGATTTGCTTGCACCATGTTGATCAACGCCGGCTTGACTTCGAAGTTTCCATCTCCCGCCGTTGTGGTTGGTCCGGTAGGGACAATGGTGTTGGAGGGGGCGGAAAATTCGCGGATCGTCCTCTCGGCCATCGATGTTGACGAGGTGTTGTCTCTTGATTCCAGAGAAACTTCTGAGGAATGAAGACACAGGGTCGCACTCACCTCACAAGTGACTCTGGATTGTCGTTAAAGTTGGACGGTAGGTCGAAACCGGTCATGCACTACTCTGCGTACACGAGAGTAGAGCAAGGGCAAACCCGTTTAAATAGCGGTTCACCGAACCTTGATAATTCTACCACTATGTCTAAACAATATCTTATGCCTATTGCCTACCTGGCAACGGCGCCAGAAATGCTTGTTGTCGCTCTTTAGCCTCACCACTAAGGTTGCACTTACAGTGACGGCGCCAGGAATGCTTGTCGGCACTCGCTAGCGTCGCTACCGGGTTCACACCTCTAGTAATTGTTGACACATCTTATCCTGTATATTTATAAGTCAACTAAACATGAGAAAAGGGCATAAATGTTAATATCAACTTAGAATAGGGTGCCACTAACAGTTTGTCTGGAGATTTGGAAAATTATATAAATCCAGGAACCATTTGGGAAAAGTGCTAAAAGAATCAAATCTAGAAGACCCTAGAAGGCTCCAAGAAAGAAGCATCTAGAAGAAGTGACGGACCACCTAGCCGGAGTTGGCCTGAGGGGGGCCCACCCCAGCCCGATCGGCCTGGTGGTGGGGTCGATCTGCCTCCCCCGGTCGCCACCTCAGCCCTACTTCTAGAAGATTCTTCCAGCACCTATGAGAATCAATCTAAACCACTTGTCAAATCAAATGGCACACATCTACCCCTCAAGGCTATATAAGCAGCCCCCTTGCCCCCTGGCAGAGGCATTTGGAAACCTGAGTTTGCATACACTAGATCCAGTCATCAAGTCAGAGATACTACGCCCAAGAAACAACATATAGTAGAGTAGCTAACTAGTCTAGATCTAGGAGGAGGCAAGGCGTCTACTTGGCTCCTGACCGTCTAGAGGCTGATCGAGATACTGATCTAGCTTCACTCTTGTTAGTTCATACCTAGTTCCTTACATTTGTTATACAGACATATGTTCTTACTAATGATTATATTCGACATTATATGCTTTTGGTGTTTATTATGATTTCATGTTTAACATAGTTGATTTGCCTTTATATTCATGTATGGAGTCGAATAGCCCTCACCTAGATCATTTGTTAACATGGGTGAACGGTAAAGACAGTGTAAGCGTGATGCTTATATTTTATTTATCTGTGAATGCACCCTATATGTCGGGTCGTGTGGTATATCGTGGTGGCGACAACACTATTGAGTTCTTCGCAGTCCACCCCCCATGTATAGGACTAGTGGAGCCTTATACTGTTTGGGTTGTTTCAAGTTTCGGCCTTGATCCTCCTAGATAGTCTCTCCATGCATTAATATAATAGTTCTTCTTCCATGATTGTTAAATGTTTGCACTAATCATAGTTTGCATTGACATATAGTTTGGAGTTACCGAGGAGTATCCTCTCTAACTAGACTTTGCTATGTTTCTCTTGCTATAATAACACTTTCTAGCTACTCCTGATGTTATGACTTGAACAATGCTATCAATATCTTTATCGTTATGTTACTTACCCCTGTTTATAGCAATTGATATATTTTGGCCACTCTACATTATAAAACTGAGAGATGAGCGTATATTAGCTATTATGGATTAGAAGACTTCTTTCCCTGTGGTAGAATGGAATTACGATACTTGGGTTTACTCCTGGTTAAAATGCTACAATGGTATATTCATATCTGTGCGCTTGCGGATTCCATGTATATATATATATCTCTTCATTTCTAGAGATCCAAGGCATATGTAAGAGTACCGTGTCCATGTGTTTTCTGGCACACCTGTCAGGACTGACAACCTATATCGAGATGTTCTATGAATCGTGTCAGAGTTCACCTTTTAGTTTAATCTAAAAGCAACATCTGATGTACACTTAGCATCATGTCAAGATATACCTTTGCATTTATGGTGCCGTTGATAGAGATGGATCTTATATACGTTTCTAGTCGATGACGTTATCAATGTCAACAAGCATTTTTGGTGTTGTTGCCACGGAAAGAAAGTCTATAGCCTAGATGAAAAAGTTTCAGTAATAGCATGCATGCATCTCTCACACATAATGTATCGAGACCCAAATAATCATTACTTAAACAGGCTTACCCTTGTTCTTTCCACATTTGTCTATCTTATTTCAGGGTAATGTATGTATAAGAATCTTCCAAAAAACATCATTTCAGATTCAGATACAATCTTAGGGAAGGCAAGGTCAAAGATCAGGTCTCCTGATTCCCGGCCCACGACTTCTGCCTTGGGACATTCAACAGCGCGAAGCTTAACACCAACGTTTGAAGTAACGGCAAACAAGTCCCTACGCGAGTACACCGCACTGACCCGGGACAACACATGTACTGGTCCGACAGTCATTGTAGGAAATGCTGCTTTTGAGCTCAAGCCTGCGCTGATCAACATGGTACAAGCTAGCCAATTTTGTGGAAAAGCTCATGAAGATGCCAACAAACACCTTCAACATTTCTTTGAGATATGTAGCACCTTAATGATCAAAGATGTTCCAAGTGATGCAGTCCTACTTCGTTTATCCCCAATCTCAATATTGGGCCGAGCGAAGCAATGGTTTTACTCCAACAAAGACAAATTTACAACCTAGACATTGTGTTCTACTACCTTTCTGGCAAAGTTCTTTCCTATAGGCAAAACCAATTCCTTACGAGGGAAAATTTTGAGTGTCCAACGGCAACACAAGGAATCTGTTCCTCAAGCATGGGAGCGCTTTCAAGACTACATTTCAAACTGCCAACATCATGGAATGGAAAACTGGTTGCTCTTACAGAACTTCTACCACGGGCTCTCTACCTACACCCGTAAAACGATGGATGCTGAGCTGGAGGTGCTTTTCTGTCCCTTAACACTTATTCAAGGTACTAACCTTGTGGAAAAGATGGCGTCCAATCAAGCTTGGAACGAGCAACGTCAACCCCGCAAGAAAGAAAGAGGAATGCAACAGCTCAAGGAGGTAGACATGCTGTTTGCCAAAATGGATTTACTGATGAAGAGGCATCAAGACAAAGCCCCTGAGAAGAAGGAAGTCCTGCAACTCTTCGAATCCCGCATGACCTGTGAAGAGTGTGGAAACAATAAACAATCAGGGAGTCAATGCCCTCAGCTGGAGGAAAACGTCAACTACATCAACAATAACAACAAATATCATCCCCAGCAGAATCAAGGATGGACTCAGCTGAGGACCAACAACCTAGGTAACTATTCAGGTAATTATCAAGGTAATAATTCTTCTAATAATTACTCACCTTTAAGAGTATCAGTCCAAAACCAGGGTAGAATTATGGATAATTTTCCTAAGAAGTTAGCTTCCAATGATAAAATGCTCGAAACTATTAGTAATAAAATAGAAAGTTTTTTCTACCATCAAGAACCAACATAGCTTTAATTAAATGCTAGAATCTCAAATTTCTCAGCTGGCATCATCTGTTCCCACGGTTAACCCAAGTAAGATTCCGAGCCAGCCGGAAGAATTAGAATCTGCAAATCTTGCCGATATATATTCTATAGATTTGTGTTCGAGTAAGACAAAAGAAGGCCCAAGATGGACTGACTGGGGCATGCCCGCCAAAAGAGGAGATACAGGAAGGCCCGTCATCACCATCACTATTGGAGACTACACGTTCAAGAATGCACTTTGTGACTTTGGGTCTAGCGTCAACATAACGCCTAAGGTAATATATAAGAAAATCAATGGTTCACCTTTATTGTGTACAACCATGTGCTTGTAGCTTGTAGACCTGTCACTATGCCACTCTAAGGGCACCCTAGACGATGTATGTCCAGGGGTAGGACACTCCTGTTGACGCGAAATGTGCACCTAGCGCCAAGCACACAGCAAGCCGAACAAGCTGGCTTCACACGTGCAGAGATCACAAGACGTGCCAGTCAATTTTTCCAGAAAATTAACAAAAGATAAAGTAGTTAAATTCCAAAGCTTGGAACTTGCCGGGTGGTACCAGACAGTTCCATATTTGCGGCTACAAAGCCAGATGAGATGACATATAGCTATAGAAAGCTATCTGCCAGCAAACTGAAACCATTCGGGAGCTTACAGAAGGAAAAAATAACATAGTCGAATGGATGACATAAGCATGACGATGATCGGTCTTTGTCTGGACAAAGAGGCATGTGCGCAAGACCGCGACCAATCCTCGTGGTAATCAACATTGAATAATTAAATGAAGTAAAGCGCGAGCATAAATATGTAATAAACAAGCATGCATAGATTCCAAAGCACTAGTCTACCGCATGTCTAGATACTTTAAAACCCGTCAGGTATGACACCAAGCGAATCTATCCACCGCATGATACAACTTGCTTGGGATCGTGCCACTTTCCACAAATAGATCTATCCACCGCATGATACAATCTAAATATGGAAAGCTAAAAGCATACATTATTTAAAACACAAATTACGCACGTGTTTTACTCATGAAGAACATGACCGAACACGGCCGAATGTACCGATTCGGGATCCATGAAGAAGGAACGAACATTACCAAGTAAGATAAATCTATCAGATTGATTTGAAAATCTAATCCACCGGATGACTAGCTCCAAAGGAACCCAAAAACCTGCATCTACCGCGTGATACTCGGTTCTTTCAAGATTTATACAAACGTTGGCAAGCTTGAACCCGCAACACGTAACAACCTAGATCGATTCGGTTTCGGCTATCAAGGAGCACGTGATCCACGTATTAAAATAGCCAAAGGATCGAACTTGACTCGCATAAGGGTCACCAAAAGGTATAAAGCCGATCCAAACCCATCTAGATTGGGCAAAAGGTGTTACATGAATTTATACATAAAGCAAAACTCAAAACAACACGGGGTAACTTAATGAATCTATTGAATCTTGCCAAAATTTAATAGAGCCGATAACTAGCTTCAAGCTAGATCTTAGCCTACCGCATGACTCATGACCTAACAAGAAACCTTCTTGAACCAAGCTTGAATCTACTGCATGACATGAAGCATGGTAACAAGACTACTTGCATCAGATCTAAATCCACTGCATGATACTAGATATGATACAAGGTTGCCGGTACTCACGGAGGTCGACGGATCGATGAACCCTCTCGAAGAATTCGACGACACGACAAATGGACTCTAGGGTTTGGCGTAAGGCCGGTTTGTATTGAGAATGATTTCGTATATCTGTTACATACATTTAGGGCTCATATTTATACCCTGCCAAGTACAACCTCGAATGGATTTGATACCTAATTTATCTCTAAGCCTGATCGCCTATCCATCCATTCGTCCTCTCCGCTTGAGCCACGCCACCGCACAATCCCGCAAAATCAGCTCAATAGTTCTTTTGCCGAACGGAAGCAAATAGCCGACCGCGGATTTTTCTGCCAAACGCATCTGAAGAAACCTTCCTTCCATCGGACGGATTTCTCACCGAGTTGGACCCACAAGTCAGACTCCTTACCAAATTTTGGTGTTAACACATGCCCCTTCAATTACGGGATAAAAGTGATTTTTATTCCGGAATTGACTCCAGCCACCAACGTCTTCAAATCGAATATGTTTAACACCTGTTCTCTCTCTTCGCAATCCGCCGGAATCTTCGTCTAGATCCAAACCCTAGATCCCCTTGTTCTGAGCTCGAATCCCCAATGGTGGCTCAAAATCAAGCTGCTCAGGTAAATTCCTCTTCCATAAGCTTCATTCGGCACTTAGATTTTCAATTTTTTACCTGAGATTTCTTTTCCACTTTCCTTCAGGAGCTTTCCACCGAGCTTTTGATTCGTACCAAGGCCAATTCAAGATCCTACTACCTTGGTTCTGTGGGAGCTTCTGATCCTTGAGAATTTATCGCAGCTGAATCCCGAAGGATCCCCTTCAAAGCGGCTTTGACCACACCTCCTCAGTGGCAGGATGCTTTCAAGAACTGGCCCTTGCCCCCAATCGCAGGCTGGAAAAATTCGTACCAGAGGATCCTTGCAGACAAGAGTGCCAGGACCCAGAATTGGGATACCCTCCGCATTGCTCAATGCTTGGAATTATCTTTGGCTGAGACCCCCAAGAACGAAGACCTTTTGATAGCGGCTTGCCACTTCTGGTCAAATGGCGTCAATGCCTTCCTCTTTGGTCACGGCCCGATGTCCCCAACTCTGGCCGATGTGTACATGATTACCGTCCTTGACATAACAGACTCTGTTCGTCCCTGGGATTTCAAAGGTTCCTCCAGACAAACAGGGGTGAAACCAGGGAGCGGATACAAGAATTATATCCTGAATCACATGAAGGACGACCCCCTTGGTGAAGTTGAATACAGGGCGTTTCTGAACATGTGGCTATGCCGGTTCATCTTCTGTGGTAAAGCCAATGAGCCTACCCTAAATCATATTGCAATGGCTTCACACCTAGCCAATGGCAATCGCTTCCCTCTTGGGAAATACCTCTGCAGGCGAGTGTGTACCACATGCTTCATCAAACTGTCACCCAGATGTACACCAGCCAAAGGATAGCATGTGTCAACGGTCCCTGGTGGTTTGTCCAAATGTGGCTGCAACTGCACATGCATCAGATTGTTGGTGTTGATTTGAACACCCGGCTCTTCCCTTCATCCAATCATCATGAAGGGGAACCCCAAGCCACCAGAGGATGCCAGACTTATGGAGAAGCTGCTTCAACTATCCTCATCAAGCAGAATGTCAGCCAGCTCTTCGAGCTCTTCTTCAAAGGTTTCCAAAACCCTCGCTGGCTCCCTTATTTGGACAATGACAATTTGACTCTCCCTTGTGAGTTCTCCTTTGAAACTGAATGCCAAGATGGAAGATTCCTGGAGATCCTCAATATCATTATCCGCCCATGCATTCTGCTGGCTGAATTCAGTGGAGGAAGGCTGAACCATAGTACTTATGAATATTATCAGCCCAACCTGATGGCTCGGCAACTTGGATGTGGCCAGATGCCCCCAAGACTGTTTCTGCATGAATTCCTCAAGCCCAGAGAGGAAATCAAGGAACTTATTCAAACTAGCAGAGTTTTTCAATATGTATGCAGTCCTTCTGTTTACACCTGGCCTTTCATACCCACAACAGTAGGTCACCCCACCTTCAACTCCTGGTGGCAAGAATTCCATGATCACATCTTTAGTGAGCCTGTGCATTTGTTCTGTGTAGCATTGATGCCTGACTTTCAACCATCTTCAGAGGTAATATGATTAGTCCTTAAATCAGACATTCCCTCCTCCAACCATGATCCTGATTTTATCTCTTTTGCCCACAGAACACAATGTCTGCCCCTTTGTCCAGGGAGATCGCTTACAATGCGAGAGGCCCAATCTCGGCATTGGGATTCGGATCACCAACCCCGGCTCGGTTAATGGCTAGGTATGCCACAACAGATCCAACTCGTCAGATTACTGCTGACAGGAGGCAAGGCTTGTCTCTGATTGCTCCTCCGAATGCCAAGAGGAGAAGAACCATCAAGAAAGTCCTTGTTGAGTTAAAATTTCTTCCTTTCTTGATCACAGGATTACTCTTTTTCTGATAAATCACATCTTATGCATTTTCAGACTAGAACTCAACAATACAGGCTTCAGAACCTGCCAATGCCCCATCCATTGGTATGACCTTTAATGTCTTTTTCTTAAGGATGAACACTGGCATTACTTCCTAATTTGGCATTTGCAGAAGAAACAATGGAGGATCAACTTGTGGACATCCCAGTGTCTCAACAAGCAAGTCCACCCAGGGTTGAGCCACCTGTCCAAGTGGAAATCTCATCTTCATCAGGGACTCAATCACCCCCTGTTCAGACAGAAGCACCAAACTCGCCATAGATGAATTTCCCAATCCAACCAGAGCCATCAAGTCCTCCAAGGGCTCAATCACCCACTGGTCAAGCAGAAACATCAACCCTAGAAAAGGCGAACCCATCTCCTCCTTAGCCAGAAGCTCCTGAGTTGACAAAAACTGCATCAGCGCCCTCTCACATAGAAGCTTCAGCTTTGCCTGGAACACCTCCTTCACAAGTGGCCGCCCCTGAACAAAATCCTGCTCCAGTTCAAGAAATCAAACATGAGGTACTTATTTGCACTTAACCCTGCTACCTTTTACTTCCAACACTCCTGACTCGGCAATATTGCTTTCTTAGGACCAGGCCCCATCATCATCAAGTCCATCAATGGGGAACAATCCAGTTGCCGAGGCAAGGGAAGGAGTGCCTCAAACTTTGTCAAAGGAAGTGCTAGAAAAGCTCAAGGAGATTTTTGCCTGGCTGCAAAAAGATGCGCGAGATCAGTTCAAAGATCTTGATCACTTTGAAGAAATGCTTGAACCCATCAGCCAAGAACTCCCTGAGGACATCAATGCCTCGCTTGCATCAATCTTCGGTCTGGAAATCCATTATGTGCCCATAAGACAAGCTCTGAGAAAGGTGTCCTCCCGCCCAGCTGTTGAACAGAAGAGGGCCCGAGCTGAACAAGCCGTGAAGGGGGCACAATCTCAAACCGAAAGCCACAAAGATACATTGGCCAAACTGCAAGCTTCTCATGAATTGAAGGTCGCCAGAAAAGCCGCCTTGGAGGCAGAACTGAGAAGCCTGTCAGCTGAAATAGAGGCCGATGACAAGAAAATAGCCGAGCTCCCTGGATTGACAGAGAAGACCCAAGAGGAAGCAATATCGGCTATAGCTAAGGTGAATCAATGTGATGCAGAACTTACCACCCTGTCCAGCGCCCAGAAAGATTATCAAGAGCGGATGGAAAGTTTTCGCCAAGCTACATCGAATGTCCATAGTGTAATTGCGAAATATTTGAACATCTAGATGCTTCAATCGATGTGTAACCGAATTGGTCGCTCTTGTAACATTTGTTCTTGCAATTTTATTTCTCTTTTCTTCTGCGCATCCTTAGATGCAACGCTGAACGACCCTTTCAGTAAAGAAATGCCAATACCCGAATGGCACTTTGACTCCTCTCAGCCGAGCCAGTCAACCGAATATGACTCAGCCTAGAACTCCAAACGACACGTCGGCGGACTGGTCAAGGAAACCTTTCCACCTTCCGATTTTCTTGGGATATGCGCCACGATCTAGAGCCACGACCTGAGGTCACGATCTGTCTTGCCAGGCCTATAAATGAAAACCGTAGGTGCCCCTAGCTCTCCACCAAGCCTTTAGCTCTCAAATCTTTGCCAACCTCAAGTCTTCTTCTTCTTTTACAAACAGCGCAAATTGTAACACCCTAATTTTACTAAAAATTTGGCTTTATAAAAATATGCTAGAAAACATTCATTTGTTTAAGGAAAATAAGGTTGCTTTATTTATTTTTAGGCATTTAAAACTTTTCTAAAATAAAGTTAATGAAATATAGGAGTTAATTGTTGCATACATGCTGGAGCATTTCTTTTGGTTGTTGGAATTCAATTTCAGAAGTTTGAATTCTATTTGATTTGAATTCCTTTCTAATACCTATACCCAAACCTCTAAATTCCCAAACCTTAAACCCTCTACCCTACCCTTTTCCCTTTCCAATTCTAGCCCAACCCATCCACCCGGCCCGGCAACCCGGCGGCGGCGCGCGGCCCGGAACAACCCGAAGAACGGCGCGCGGCCCAAAGAACCCGGCCGGCGGCGCGGCCCGGCCGAGCGGCCACCGGCCCAACTAGCCGCCGCGAGGCCCGGGCCGCGCCCGGCCGCTCCCCACCTCTCGCCCGGGTCGGCCGACCCGTGGGTCCCGCCCGTCATCCCCTCCGCGGCGTCGTCCCCGCTTCGAACTCCGCCGCCACGCCGCCCGAGTCCGGCTGGAGCACGACGTCCCCGCGTGGCCGCACGCCAAGGTGCTCGACCGGGCTATTTAAAGCCCCCGCCGCCCCCTGGACGCCCTCACCTAAGCCGCCGCCTTCGCTTGTTCGGGTGCCGCAAACCCTAGCCACCACCGCCTTCGATTCCTTGCCGCCGCCGTCGTTCCGTCGCCGTGAAGTCGCCAAGGAGCCACGCAAGGAGGTGAGCATCACGCCCGCACCGCATGTCGTCGAGTCCGTGCTCCGCAGGGACCAGGAGACCTCGCCGGAGTTCACCGCCGCTCCGAGCCCGCGCCGCCGCATCGACCGGCCCCCTCGCCGCCTCTCCGCCGTAGCCGCCGCCCCCCGCCCGCCTTGCCGGTTCGCGCGCGCGTCGCGTAGGTGCCCCTCGCGTCCTAGGCCGGTGGCCGAAACCCTAGATCGGGGGTCTTGCCGGCGAGCCCGCCGCCGCTCGTCGGCCGCCGGTCACCGCGTCCGCCGCCCGCCGCCGCGCAGCGCCTGCATGCGTCCGTGGCCGCCGGATTGAAATCCAATGGCCAGATCTAACCCAGCCGCCCCGCGTTGACCACAGCCGTTAGATTCGGATCCAATGGATCTAGATCAAGCCGACCCGGTCAACTAGGTCAACCCCGCCGCCAGCCCTGGCAGTTTTGCAGAAAAGCCCCTGGGTTTTCCGATATTCACAAAAATACCCTTCCACCTTAGAAGTTTCTTTACATTTTAGTCCTTTTTCCTTATTTTAGGCCAAAACCGTTTCAAATCTTTACAGATTAGTCCCTACACCTTCCCTAAGCCATAACTTAGTCGTTTTAGATCCGATTTTAGCATTCTTTATGTCCACGCGTTCATCTCGAAGCGTAGATTAGTTTTATGCTACTGTTTAGATCTGTTTGATCTGTTTGGTGACTGTTTCTTATTTATTCCTATTGTATGCTTGTATGTGATGATTGTGGACCGTAGAGAGCGATTCGTTCGAGGGATTTGAAGATCAAGTCGTGCAAGAGTTTGAGCAGCAAGGCTTTGTTGAAGGCAAGTATTCCTTGATGCATGCCCGTTTGTCCTACATAACATGCATCTAAATTCACTGTCTTTACTTTTCTGCTTGCATTAATTTGATGGGAACCTATTAAGGATCATGCCTAGTTTCTTACTACCTTTACCTTGATACCGGGAATTAAATTAATCTTGTGGTAGCTATTGCTTAGCATGCTCAACTGGGAATTGGTATTAATCAACTTGGATACCTTTTGTTATTCTATGTTCCGTTTATGATCTTCTACTTTACAAGACCACTTTAATATGATAATCGGAACATGGAGAACCACCCAGGAAAACAGTACAACCACAAGAACTAATGGGCAATGGCCTTGGCTGAATAATTAGGAACTTTAGCTTGGGATGGTCTTACCTGATAAGGACAAGGGATCGGCGGTACTGTGGGGTATGGACTCGCTCTAGCATGGGGTTGGGTGAGTTATTCTTTTATGGTGGGGTATCGACCTACTAGGGGACTTTATACCTTGCTAACTGATCCGGACCTTGTGGGTCATAACTTGCTAGGGAACCTTTGTAAAGGCCATGTAGCGTCCCTATGCAATCACACCTCGGAAGTGTGATATGGTGCCTTGCAAACACCGCATGGTTGGGTCCAAAGTTCTTCGGAGCTTTTACGCTGCTTGTGGGTAAAGATGTACAACCTCTGCAGAGTGTTAAACTAATCGATTAGCCGTGCTCACGGTCAAGAGCTGCCTGGACACTCACATGATTAAATTATGGAACTTTAATGTTTAATCGCTGTTTTATTCTTCATTTATGATGCTTATATCTTATTAATTGGGTTGGTATGAACTTACACCTTTAGTAATCAGGTTGCTAATAAAACTTGACCAACTAAAATGCTAAAGTGCTTGAACCTTAGCCATCCACCATATGGCCTTGCATGTTATGTTGTTTCTCTTCTTGCCGAGTACGATATGTACTCACGCTTGTTTATTCTCTTGCATCTACAATACCGGAATTCTTTGCTCGGACCGGGAGAACTTTGAAGATATTCCGGGAGATTTCCGGGAGTTCTAGGTGTGCGTAGTCTTCGTCGGTACCGCTCGTGGAGGCATTTTGTCCCGCGAGAACTCGTTTATTTAAGATTCGTTTAAGACCATGGTTTGTAATAACTCTTTATTCGTGTGGCACCGATTTTGGTATTCATAATGTCTAAGCGTGTGTGTAACTTGATCCGGCGCACACGTGATCAATGCATTCGGTTTTGCCTTTAAAACCGGGTGTGACAGAGTGGTACCAGAGCTGTGTTGACTGTAGGAACGCTAGCCTAGATAGAAATGGTCGAATTAAGGATTTTATACTCATAGAAGCTTTCTCTTACATGCTTGCTTTATTCTTATTAACCTTACTCTTGCCTTTTTGCTTCACTCTTGAGTTGTCTGCATTCTTTACCTTGTGCTTGCTTTAGCTCTCATCCTTTTGCCTTACCATCTTTCTCATTCTGCACTGCACTACAGATGGTTCGTAGTTTGAAGACCTCTCAGGCTGGAGCAGTCCATCAGTATGCTCCACAGGAACAATACAATGACTTGCATGATGGAGACACAGATGAGCAGATTGAGATGGAGCCTGCACCTATGGTTTACCCTAACCTTATCATGGTGCCTCATGATGAGGAAGATCCGGAGGAGATGATTCCAGAGGAGGATGAGCTAGCTGAACAGCCAAACCTAGAGGAGCAAGCGCCAAGAGACGATGAGGATCACCTTGATCAAGAGATGGAGAAAGAAGAACAAGAGCAAGAGGAGGAAGCTGAGGAAGCGATCTGGGAAGTGTACCACTACAGAGCTGATGGAGTAGGCATTCCCATGGCAGACCACCTGAGAGCGATGGTACTCTGCTTGGGCTATGATAAGGCCCCTGTCTACCAGTGTGAGCTGTGGACTCATCCGTGGTTCGAGCCCCATTGGGAGGTTGCTGCCATCTTGGAGGAGTACATTCAATGCCGTGGAGTGAAGGAGGTGTCCAAGCATCATGATGTGGCTCACAGGACTACTATGGATGCTGGGATAGCAGAGTCCGCTCAGAGGGCGCTCTATGTGCTCTCTCACAAAGAGCGTGACAGGTTGGAGGATACCCACTGCCGTTACACACCTTTCAGAGCAAGTGGGGAAGCCAAGACTTATATCGGCCCAACACCAGCCTATGAAGGAACGCTCAACAATGTCCGGAGTCTACTTGCAGCTGTGAACACCGCATTGGATGATGCCAACAACACTCTATATGCAGCACAGCAGCAGATTTTCACTCTGGAGACGCAGAGGCGTGCCTTAGAAGCTGCACTTCAGAACAGGGAGAAGCCAGAAGCCCATGAAGCCACAGAAGGATGTACCTCCCCATCACCCAAGAGGCCACACTACGACTCCCCTGACGCCCGCACAGATGCCATGGCAGAAGATAGTCCTTAGGTTTAAGATTAAGGATAGGATCTCTTTGTAATTGCTAGAAGACGATCGGTAAAGTGTGTTTAGTTTAGAGGTGTGGTTGAACGCTTGATTTTGTGCTTAATGTATGAGTTGGATTTTTGGTTGAGTGCAATGTGTTGTGGAGTGATGACCACAACGACATTGGTTTAGTAGTAAGTTTGCGGGGGTTAACTTTCAGTCTCAATCAGTTATCTATCTTAATCTTTTTGTCTCTTTAAGTTTTCCCTTAATGCAAATTCGAGATCCCAAAATCTGTTCGCGCAGTTTTCTGAGCCAGCTGCACTGTTTTAATTTTATCTCGAGCTACAGACCTCTGATTGCAGTAAAACCAATTGGGAAAGTTCAAGAATTTCGTGACTGATTTTCTGTGGAAAATTCAGAATATTTGGATGGATAATCAGAGAGGTATGACTGAAACATTACAGCCTCACGAATCTGTTAAACACTGCTGACCTACCTGACTTGTTTATTTTATAACCAGAGTTACACAACTCCGATTGAGGTGATTCCAGTTGGAGTAGTTTCGTAATTTCATTACCTTTTATCAGTCCAAAATACATAATTTTTGGTTGCCCGCACTAAGAGCTATGCCTGATTGTTTGGAGTCAACAGAATCTGTCTTATCTGAATATCATTGCTATCTTATCTTCCTGAGTTTAACCCTTGGTGCAATCATCTAAAATAATGTCCCTAACACTCAGATGGTGAACACCAGGTCAGGATCAGGTGTTGATCAACCAGCGGGGAAGAGCACCCCGGCCCGGTGCAAATGGATCCCGCTATGCAGCAGTTCCGGAGGCACGGACCCGGCTCCTCCGGAACTTGACCAACACCGTGACAAACTTGCAAGCCCGGGTCAATAATCCACCGGTGCCGCCACCCACGCCTCGCAACAAGCACGGGAGTTCATGAGTCATCACCCTCCCGTGTTTACTCACGCCGCCGATCCACTCGAAGCCGAAGATTGGCTAAAGACAGATGCGAAGATGCTCACTACCGTCGGTGTGACGACGAGAGAGAAGGTCTGTATTTGCGGGACGACTTCAAGGATCTGCGGCCGCTTGGTGGGATGCGTATTCGCCGCTCATGCCGCCCCGGACACTATTACTTGGGAGGAGTTTACCACCAACTTCGGGAGCCATCACATACCCTCTCGGAGTCATGAAGATCAAGAAGAAGGAGTTCCTTTCTGCGAAGCGGGGAGGAATGTCGGTGGCCGAGTACGAGAGACAAGTTCACCGAGTTGTCTCGCTATGCGCACTCGAGGAGGTTCTTCGAAGATAGGAAGAAGCGAGGAGCTGTTCTGGATGGGTTAGGCGGTTCGGCTGCGGTACCACCGATGTCCGTCCTTTCCCTAACTTTCAGCAGCTAGTTGATGTCGCCATTCGCTTGGAGCACAGGCGCAAGGAGCTTGGAGAGCAGAAGAGGAAGGCCGCCGGCTGCGGGCGGTTTGGGAGTGCGTCTCGCCCGCGCTTCAACCCACCGCCGAACACCCCGTTCCGCTTTGGGGGACCGGGTGGAAACTTTGGGCAGCGGCGGTCCCGGCGTCCCGCTCGGCGGTTCCCGGCGGTCCGCTCAGCAGTTTCAGCGTCCCTTTCCTCAGACTCCCCGCCCAGTTTCCCAGCAGAGTCAGCAGAGAGCCCCAGTTGGCACACCTGTAAGGTCCGTGGCACCGCCCAATTTGCCACCACTACTTGCTTCAAGTGCGGAGAGCTTGGTCACTATGCCAATGCTTGCCCAAAGAGGAACCCTCCACACACCCCTGTGCAGAACCAGCAGCAGACAAGGAGCGGAAGCCAAACCCCGTAGTCTAACAAAGGACAACAGAGCTATGCACGAGGAAAGGCGATGCACGTTGATGCTGAAGTCGCTCGAGAGAACCCAGAGTAGTGCTCGGTATGTTTCTAGTCAACTCTACTCCTGCCTCACTTTTGTTTGATTCTGGAGCATCCCATTCTTTCATTACATCCCAGTTCGTAGCTCAACATAATCTACCTATCAGTCCCATGTCTCGCCACATGTTAGTTACCTCACCTCGGGGGGAATTGAAAGCCATCTATAAATGTGATAACGTCCATCTCAAGATTGTGGGCAGAGATTTCCGTGCCAATCTTATAATCTTGGATTCAAAGGGGATCGATGTGATATTGGGAATGGGATGGTTGACCGCGTGTGATGCGGTGATACAGTGTGCTAAGAGATCAATCCTACTTACGAGTCCAGCTGGTGAAAGATTTGAGTTTGCAGCAGATCCCGCACCATCAAACACCAGTGCCGTGAATAAGCTTGATGGAGCAGCCTTGGAAGACATACGAGTAGTGTGCGATTATCCTGATGTGTTTCCCGAGGAGTTGCCAGGTATGCCCCCTGACCGAGATGTTGAGTTCGTTATTGATCTTTTACCTGGTACTGCTCCTATCTCTAAGCGCCCATATAGAATGTCTAGTGATCAGTTACAAGAACTTAAAGCTCGGATTAAAGAATTATTGGGTAAAGGGTTCATTCGTGCTAGTTCATCACCTTGGGGAGCACCCGTTATCTTTGTGGGTAAGAAAGATGGCACACAGAGGATGTGTGTTGATTACAGGTCCCTTAATGATGTTACCATCAAGAACAAGTATCCTCTGCCGCGTATTGAAGATTTGTTTGATCAGATGAGAGGAGATAAAGTGTTTTCTAAGATCGATATGCGATCTGGTTATCATCAGTTGAAGATTAGGCCTTCAGATATTCCTAAGACAGCTTTTACTACCAGGTACGGACTTTATGAGTACACAGTTATGTCCTTTGGGTTAACCAATGCACCCGCATACTTCATGTATTTGATGAACAAGATCTTTATGGAGTATCTGGACAAGTTTGTTGTGGTATTCATTGATGACATTTTGATCTACTCCAAGAATGAAGAAGACCATGAGGAGCATTTGAGGCTTGTGTTGCAGAAGCTGAGAGAGCATGAGTTATATGCAAAGTTCAGCAAGTGTGAGTTCTGGCTCAAGGAAGTGTCTTTTCTAGGTCATATCATTACCAACGGAGGTATTGCGGTAGATCCCAGCAAGGTTAGTGATGTATTGAAGTGGGAAGCCCCTCGTACAGTGTCTGAGATCCGAAGTTTTCTTGGACTTGCTGGTTACTATCGTCGGTTTATTGAAGGATTCTCCAAGATTGTGAAGCCTCTCACTACACTGCTAGAGAAGGACAGGGTGTTCAAATGGACCAGTGCATGTCAGTCCAGTTTTGAAGAATTAAAGAAGCGGTTAACCACAGCACTTGTTCTAGTAATGCCTGATATACGGAAGAGCTTTGACATATATTGTGATGCATCTCGACAAGGTCTAGGATGTGTGTTGATGCAAGAAGGTCATGTTATAGCCTATGCATCTCGTCAGTTGAGGAAGCATGAGTTGAACTATCCTACCCATGATCTTGAGTTAGCAGCAGTGGTTCATGCATTGAAGATTTGGAGACACTACATTATGGGAACTAAGTGTCAGATCTATACTGATCACAAGAGTCTGAAGTATATCTTCACTCAGAAGGATCTCAATCTAAGACAGCGTCGTTGGTTAGAGTTGATCAAGGACTATGATCTAGAGATTCACTATCATCCTGGTAAAGCGAATCTGGTTGCTGATGCTTTGAGTCGGAAGGGCCACACTAACATGGCTATGATCATTCAGTTTCCTGATGAGTTGGTAAAAGAGTTTGAAAGGCTCAACTTGAAAGTGGTTGCACATGCAGAAGGAGTGACTTTGGAAGTACAGTCCACTCTGGAGCAAGAGATACGTAAGTGGCAGCTAGAGGATGCTGGAATACAGAAAATTAAGGAGAGTATGCAACAAGGAGAAGCCCCAGATTTCACAGAAGATGAGAAAAGAACCGTGTGGTTTAAGAACCGGTTGTGTGTACCAGAGACAGGAGATCTCTGAGAGACTATCTTGAGAGAAGCTCACAACTCAGCTTACTCTATCCATCCAGGTAGTACTAAGATGTACCAGGATCTCAAGCAGAGGTATTGGTGGTACGGTATGAAGAGAGATAAGGCCGCACATGTGGCTTCGTGTGACACTTGCCACCGGGTTAAGGCCGAACATCAGAGACCCGCTGGTTTGCTTCAACCATTGTAGGTGCCTGAGTGGAAGTGGGAAGAGATCGGAATGGACTTCATAGTGGGTTTACCCCGAACCCGAGATGGTTATGATTCGATTTGGGTTATTGTGGATCGTTTGACCAAGGTAGCTCACTTCATTCCGGTAAAGACTACGTATACAGGAGCTAAGTTGGCAGAGCTATACATGTCCAGGATTGTGTGTTTGCATGGTGTACCAAAGAAGATCGTGTCAGACAGAGGTACTCAGTTTACTTCTCGTTTCTGGGGGAAGTTGCATGAGTCTCTGGATACTAAGCTAAATTTCAGCTCAGCTTATCATCCATAGACAGATGGACAGACAGAGAGAACCAATCAGATCCTAGAAGACATGCTGAGGGCATGTGCGCTTAAGCATGGTTGTAGTTGGGATAAGAGCTTGTCATATGCTGAGTTCTCTTATAACAACAGCTAACAAGCTAGTCTCAAAATGTCACCCTTCGAGGCCCTGTATGGAAGGAAGTGTAGAACCCCGTTATACTGGAGTGAGACAGGCGAAAGACAGTTATTTGGGGCAGATATCATCAAAGAAGCAGAGAAACATGTTCAGATCATCAGAGAAAATTTGAGGATTGCTCAGTCTAGACAGAAAAGTTATGCAGATGGCAAACGAAGGGATGTGGTCTTTCAGGAAGGCGATTATGTGTACCTAAAGGTGTCACCTATCAGAGGTTTGCGTCGATTCAGAGTTAAAGGAAAGTTGTCACCTCGGTTTATTGGACCTTTCAAGATCCTTGAGAGAGTGGGAGAAGTGGCTTACAGATTGGAGTTGCCAGTCCAGCTAGCTGATGTGCATGATGTATTCCATGTCTCTCAGTTGAAGAAGGGTTTTGGTCCTCATGACAAGGAGTCGTTACCCTTGGATGATCTAAACGTTAAAGAGGATCTCACTATTGTTGAACACCCTATTCGGATATTGGAAACGATGACAAGGGTCACCAGGAATAGGGTGATTAAGATGTGCAAAGTACAGTGGAGTAATCATGCAGAGGATGAGGCAACATGGGAAAGAGAGGATGAGCTGAAAGCAGAGTTTCCAGATCTTTTTCCCAATCTGTTCGAATCTCGAGGACGAGATTCTTCTTAAGGGGGGTAGGATTTGTAACACCCTAATTTTAATAAAAATTTGGCTTTATAAAAATTTGCTAGAAACCATTCATTTGTTTAAGGAAAATAAGGTTGCTTTATTTATTTTTAGGCATTTAAAACTTTTCTAAAATAAAGTTAATGAAATATAGGAGTTAATTGTTGCATACATGCTGGAGCATTTCTTTTGGTTGTTGGAATTCAAATTCAGAAGTGTGAATTCTATTTGATTTGAATTCCTTTCTAATACCTATACCCAAACCTCTAAATTCCCAAACCTTAAACCCTCTACCCTACCCTTTCCCTTTCCAATTCCAGCCCAACCCATCCACCAGCCCAAAGAACCCGGCGGCGCGCGGCCCCAGAAGAACCCCGCCGGCGGCGCGCGACCCGGCAGGCCGCCGGCCCAACTAGCCCGCCGCGAGGCCCGGCCGCGCGCCGCCGCTCCCCGCCTGCGCCCGGCTCGGCCGACCCGTGGGTCCCGCCCGTCATCCCCTCCGCGGCGTCGTCCCCGCTTCGGACTCCGCCGCCGCGCCGCCCGAGTCCGGGCCGGGAGCACGACGTCCCCGTGTGGCCGCACGCCAAGGTGCTCGACCGGGCTATTTAAAGCCCCCGCCGCCCCTGGACGCCCTCACCCAAGCCGCCGCCTTCGCTTGTTCACGTGCCGCAAACCCTAGCCGCCGCCGCCTTCGATTCCTTGCCGCCGCCGTCGTTCCGTCGCCGTGAAGTTGCCAAGGAGCCACGCAAGGAGGTGAGCATCGCGCCCGCACCGCATGTCGTCGAGTCCGTGCTCTGCAGGGACCAGGAGACCTCGCCGAAGTTCACCGCCGCTCCGAGCCCGCGCCGCCGCGTCGATCGACCCCCTCGCCGCCTCTCCGCCGTAGCCGCCGCCCCCGCCCGCCCTCGCCGGTTCGCGCGCGACGCGTAGGTGCCCTCCGCGTCCCTGGCCGTGGCCGAAACCCTAGATTAGGGGTCTTGCCGGCGAGCCCTCCGCCGCTCGTCGCCGCCGGTCACCGCGTCCGCCGCCCGCCGCCGCGTAGCGCCCACATGCGTCCGTGGCCGCCGGATTGAAATCCAATGGCCAGATCTAACCCAGCCGCCCCGCGTTGACCACAGCTGTTAGATTCGGATCCAATGGATCCAGATCAAGCCGACCCGGTCAACTAGGTCAACCCCGCCGCCAGCCCTGGCAGTTTTGTAGAAAAGCCCCTGGGTTTTCCGATATTCACAAAAATACCCTTCCACCTTAGAAGTTTCTTTACAGTTTAGTCCTTTTTCCTTATTTTAGCCCAAAACCTTTTCAAATCTTTACAGATTAGTCCCTACACCTTCCCTAAGCCATAACTTAGTCGTTTTAGCACCGATTTTAGCGTTCTTTATGTCCACGCGTTCGTCTCGAAGCGTAGATTAGTTTTATGCTACTGTTTAGATCCGTTTGATTTGTTTGGTGACTGTTTCTTATTTATTCCTATTGTATGCTTGTATGTGATGATTGTGGACCGTAGAGAGCGATTCGTTCGAGGGATTTGAAGATCAAGTCGTGCAAGAGTTTGAGCAGCAAGGCTTTGTTGAAGGCAAGTATTCCTTGATGCATGCCCGTTTGTCCTACATAACATGCATCTAAATTCACTGTCTTTACTTTTCCGCTTGCATTAATTTGATGGGAACCTATTAAGGATCATGCCTAGCTTCTTACTACCTTTACCTTGATACCGAGAATTAAATTAATCTGGTGGTAGCTATTGCTTAGGATGCTCAACTGGGAATTGGTATTAATCAACTTGGATACCTTTTGTTATTCTATGTTCCGTTTATGATCTTCTACTTTACAAGACCACTTTAATATGATAATCGGAACATGGAGAACCACCCAGGAAAACAGTACAACCACAAGAACTAATGGGCAATGGTCTTGAGTGAATAATTAGGAACTTTAGCTTGGGATGGTCTTACCCGATAAGGACAAGGGATCGGCGGTGCGTGGGGTATGGACTCGCTCTAGCAGGGGGTTGGGTGAGTTATTCTTTTATGGTGGGGTATCAACCTGCTAGGGGACTTTATACCTTGCTAACTGATCCGGACATTGTGGGTCATAACTTGCTAGGGAACCTTTGTAAAGGCCATGTAGCGTCCCTATGCAATCACACCTCGGAAGTGTGATATGGTGCCTTGCAAACACCACATGGTTGGGTCCAAAGTTCTTCGGAGCTTTTACTCTGCTTGTGGGTAAAGATGTACAACCTCTGCAGAGTGTTAAACTAATCGATTAGCCGTGCTCACGGTCAAGAGCGGCCTGGACACTCACATGATTAAATTATGGAACTTTAATGTTTAATCGCTGTTTTATTCTTCATTTATGATGCTTATATCTTATTAATTGGGTTGGTATGAACTTACACCTTTGTAATCAGGTTGCTAATAAAACTTGACCAACTAAAATGCTAAAGTGCTTGAACCTTAGCCATCCACCATATGGCCTTGCTTGTTATGTTGTTCTCTCTTGGTGAGTACGATATGTGCTCACGCTTGTTTATTCTCTTGCATCTACAATACCGGAATTCGTTGCTCGGAGCTGGGAGAACTTTGAAGATATTCCAGGAGATTTCCAGGAGTTCTAGGTGTGCGTAGTCTTCAGTCAGCTGCCTGTGGAGGCATTTTGTTTGCTGCGAGAACTCGTTTATTTAAGATTCGTTTAAGACTATGGTTTGTAATAACTCTTTATTCGTGTGGCACTGATTTTGGTATTCATAATGTCTAAGCGTGTGTGTAACTTGATCCTGGCGCACACGTGATCAATGCATTCGGTTTTGCCTTTAAAACCGGGTGTGACACAAATCCCAGAAGCATGGTGCGCAGCCTTAACCGACGCCGCGCCTCTGATGAGGCAGAGGGAAGTCGCGCCAGCGCGCGCCGGAGGCAATGATCGTCAATTCCTCTTTTCTGGTTCATCTTTGACTCCCTTTTGTTTTGACGATCATCCTTTTTTTCAGGTTGATTCAATGGAATCCATCTCCCGCGTCAGCCGGTCAGCCCCTACCGGACGACTCCTCGGAGTCCGATGGTCACTCCTCCGTGCCCTACGGGGAACTCGACGCTCTCCGCTTCAAGGCGGAACTGGAGGTGGCCCAGCGCAAGCTGGAGGAGGTCTCCAAAAAGGCTGGCATAGCTGAGTTGGAGTGGGAAGACCAGCGCAAGCAGCTGCTGGAGACCATCGACGGTACGGCCCTGACACCGCTCTTTGATCCAATCCGGCCCTTGATGCTAATCTCCCTTTTTCTTGCACTTTGCAGCCCGTGATGGCGAGCTCAACCAGCTAAAGATGCTGGTGGAGCAATTGGCCGACAAGGTGAACGCTCGCGGAGACACGCCGGCGGAGCTCCTTGCTGCGGTGGAGCACCGCGTGGACGAAGTGGCCACCCATGGCGTCCGCTTGGGCACCACCCTGGGCCTGGCTGCCATGGCGACGCATACTGACGTCGACTACTCCACTAGGCCGCGCGGCTTCCGGGGCTGCGCGCCAGAAGACATCGAGGAGATTGAGCTCATCTTGGAGCGCCTCGATGGCCACTGCGACGCCATTGCCGAACTCACTCATCCCCAATCTGTGCTGAACAGGCTCTTTGACTAGATTGTATTAGGGATGCTTGATATCGGCAATAATAAAGAACTTTTGAATTCTGTGCCCGCACTACGATGATTTTCTTCATGTTTGCATCCGTGAATCTTGTTTTTCCTTAAACGTATTTGGGAATTAGCTTGAGCCGAACACGCGAAAACAGATGCCCCTTGGCGCAAAATCCACAAAAGATCCCTGAATCGGCAATCTGTAAGCACTGTTCAAGCGAAAACCCTTCGCATTCGGGAAGAAAACCCTGCCGTTTGGTATTCCAATAGTGCACGCCGGCCAGTCATCACTCGCAATGCACCCCCTCGGTCAATAAAATAGCCTGCTGAGATGCCCTGCAAATCCACTCGCACACTCATCCATCACTTCTCATTTCCTCCCCTGTCCTCAGAGGAAAAAACCCCAAGGCCATGGACAAAGGCAAGCAACCCCAGGAGAGCAGCGCTCCAAAGAAACGCACGATTCGAGAGTGAGTTTTCCCTTGATTTACTCCTTGTTTTCCCATATGATCTCGCGCTTCACCTCCTCTCTACCTTTCCTCTTCCAGCCTTGATTTGCTTTTTGAAGAAATCATTGGGACCGAAGACATGCCTGAATACGTCTCCTCTGATTCCTCCCTCGAAGCAGAGGGTGTCACGCCTGAACAGAGGACCAGCCATCGGTTGCGCCGCCGCGTTCGGCACCTGGAGCACGACCTCAGGGACATCACCGCTGGTTGCCAGGCCGAGCGCGAGCGTCACATGGCTTTGGAGGCATTAGTGGGAGGTAAATGTTTCTGACTCCTTCTTGACTTCGCGTCCACATCTGGATTCTTTGCCCCTAACAACCACTCCTCTGTTTCAGATGTCTCTGATAGGTATAATAACCTGAAAGCGGCTTGGGACAGCTTGGTGGAGGCAGCCAATCACGGTCATCCCCATGCATTTCAAGTTGCCGTCACGGTGGTCTTGGAGCAACTGAAGAGGGAACAGCCGAAGAAGCAAAGAAAAGATTGAATCATACTTTCGCTTCTTTCTCCAGGCCTTCTGCTTCCCGCCTCCTCGTAGTCCAGATCACCAGGGTTGCTGGATGTAGACCTGCAAGCAGCAGTTGTAATGTACTTTTGTGCTAAGGGCAATGCATCTAGGCACTGGTCGTCCCTTCTGTTTGTGAATTTTTGTTCTAAAGGCGGCCTCATTCTTGAGCGCCGGCTATTCCTGTGTCAGGTGCATGTAACCCCACTGCTGGTGATCACCGATCGATTTCAACACTAGGATAACATTTCTTCAAATATCTCCCATTTATTGCAGCGGAAAATTCTTCTCCTAGTAAAGTTTTCAATATGTATGCATTACCAGGGACGCATCTGACCACGCGAAAGGGTCCTTCCCAGTTAGGGGACCATTTGCCGAATTCGCTGTATTTGGTTCCAATCGGCAATAGCGCTTTCCAAACCAAATCCCCTTCTGCAAATTGCCTGACTTTTACTCTCTTGTTATAATACTTGGCAACCCGCAGCTTGTTCTTCTCGATGTTTTCCAGGGCCCTGAGACGGATCATGTGTAAATCCTCTAGCTCATCCATCATTAGGCCACTGTAATCTTTGGAGCTTAAATCTTTCTGTAACACGATTCTCCTGGAATCTGATTGCATCTCCCAAAGCAGAACCGCATGATGTCCATAAACCAACTCATAAGGAGACGTCTTTGTAGCTCCATGAGGGGCTATTCGGTAAACCCATAATGCTTCACTGAGTACCAAATGCCACCTCCTCGGCTTCTGATCGATCTTCTTTTGTATAAGCTTGATCATGATCTTATTAGAAGCCTCTGCCTGACCATTAGCTTGGGCGTAATAGGGAGAAGAATTAAAAAATTTGATTCCCATGCTTTCGGCAAATTCCCTGAACTCCAGGGACACGAATTGGGCCCCTTGATCAGTTGTGATTGTCTGAGGGATTCCAAACCGATAGATGATGTGTTCCTTGACAAATTCAACCATGTTTCCCGATGTCAGCTTCTTCAGTGGAATTGCCTCTACCCATTTAGTAAAATAATCGGTAGCCAAAAGCACAAACTTATGCCCCTTGCTAGATGGTGGATTAATCTGGCCAATCAAGTCTATACCCCAGCCCCTGAATGGCCATGGCTTGATAATGGGATTTAATGCTGACGCGATGACCCTTTGAATATTTCCAAACCTCTGGCAATCTTAACATCCCTTGTAATACTCAAAGCAATCCTCTAATATCGTCAGCCAAAAGCACCCAGCTTGCCTCACAACCCATTTCATGCGGTAGGCCGATTGGTGTGCTCCACATATCCCATCATGCACTTCACTCATCATCTTCTTGGCTTCTTCTGGACCCAGGCATCGTAACAACACCCCATCTAATGATTTGTAAAACAAATTGTCATCCAGAAGAACGAATTTTATGGCCTTGTACCTGAGCTTCCTAGAGACCTTTCGGGGTGGATCTTTCAAATAGTCAGGGATCTCTTTTCTCCAATCATCCTTCGCAAGATCCGTTCCCAGTGCACATATGTCTGCAGCAAACGCTTCTTGACTCTCTTTGTAACCAGAGGCGCTCTGAGCCAACCTGTTCGCTTCTTCGTTATGTTCCCTAGGAATATGCTGTAGAGTTACCAATGGAAAGCTCTTCAAGATCTCCCTGCATTCTTCGTAGTAACTCCTCAGTGCTTCACTTTTGCATTCGTATTGGCCGTTCAATTGCTTGATTACCAACTCTGAATCTCCATAAACCTCAACCGAAACGGCCCCGGCTTCTCTCAAATATTGAAGCCCTCGAAGCAATGCCTCGTACTCAGCCTGATTGTTTGTAACAGTGGGCTGTATAAGGATGGCAAACTCAAACATCTCACCTCTAGGCGAAATCAGTAGAATCCCTACTCCCCCACCTTTACCACATGATGATCCATCAAAAAATAAAGCCCAAGGAGTAATTTCAAGCAAATCAATTGATGGATCGCGATGTTCAGTTATAAAATCGGCAATGATCTGACCCTTAATAGCCTTTGCCGATTCGAACTTTAACTCAAACTCTGATAAAGCCAAGATCCATTTGTCAATCCTGCCATTCAAAATTGGCATAGATAACATATGTTTTATTACATCAAACTTGGAATACACAGTGCATTCGGCATTCAACAAGTAGTGCCGAAACTTTGTACACGAGTAGTATACGCACAGGCACAGCTTCTCTGCAGCCGAATACCTGGTCTCAGGATCAAGTAATTTTCGGCTAAGATATGCTACTACCCGCTCCTTTCCTTCGAATTCTTGAATAAGGGCCGATCCAATGGTTTGGGTATCGGCCGCCACGTACAACTTGAAAGGCTTATCCAACTGAGGAGGGACCAGCACTGGTGGCTCCTTCATGTATTGCTTGATCTCATCAAAAGCCTTTTGTTGTTCGTCGCCCCATGTGAACTTCTGATCTTTCATTAGTTTCAGTAATGGAGAAAACGGCAAAACCTTCTGTGACAAATTTGAAATGAACCTCCTTACGAAATTAATTTTGCTGAGAAGTGATTGCAATTCCTTGAGATTAGTTGGAGGGACAACTTCATCAATGGCCTTCATGCTCTTCTTGCCAACTTCAATCCCCCCTTCGTGGACCAAAAATCCCAAGAACTCTCCAGCTGATACTCCAAAAGCGCACTTGTTTGGATTCATCTTCAGGCCATGCTTTCGGGTGCACTCCAAGGTCCTTTTCACATCCTCCAATTGTGTCTCATGACTAAGGGACTTGATTACGACATCATCAATGAAAATTTCAACGACTTTGCCGATCAACTCGTGAAAGATGTAGTTCATGGCTCGCTGATAAGTTGCACCGGCATTTTTCAACCCAAAAGTCATGACTATCCATTCAAACAGGCCTATATGACCAGGACATCTGAAGGCCGTCTTTAATATATCTTCTATTGCCATTAAAATTTGGTTGTATCCCGCATTGCCATCCATGAAACTGATAACTTTATGTCCAGCAGCGGCGTCAACCAACAAATCGGCAACAGGCATGGGGTAACCATCCATCAGAGTAGCTCTGTTCAAATCCCTGAAATCTATGCAGACCCTCATCTTTCCATTTTTCTTGTAAACAGGGACAATGTTAGAAATACACTCCGCATATCTGCATGGCCGAACGAAGTTTGCTTCAAGTAATCTTTCAACTTCTTTCTTCACATCGGCCAATACCTCATCCTTGTAGATTTTCCGGGTGGTTGCTTGTATGGTTTGAAACCAGATTTGATTGGCAACCGATGCTCAACGATGGAACGATCCAGTCCAGGAATTTCCGAATAATCCCAGGCGAAGCAATCTTTATATTCCTTGAGTAGCTTGATTAATTCCTCCCTGAAGTCTAATTGCAAGTTTGCGCTGATGAACGTCGGCCTTGGCTTGTCACCGCTTCCAATGTCAACTTCTTCTAATTTATCGGCCGACATGAATCCTCGCCCCAACTTGCCATCAGTACCATCGACGGGGTTCTCCATTAAAAATTGCTATAAGAGCCGACTGCTTGAATCGGCCGTTGATCGTCGCGACGGAGTTCAACAGGACCTTCTCCCCAGTATTTCCCTGAGAAACAGTCAATGCCTTGATACTCCCAGAAAGCTGGTTCCACGTTTGCAACGCTCACGGAGTCATCTGCCTGAACCACCTCAATATCATCATCCACCCATTGGATGAGCTACTGAATTCAGTGGAGGAAGGCTGAACCATAGTACTTATGAATATTATCAGCCCAACCTGATGGCTCGGCAACTCGGATGTGGCCAGATGCCCCCAAGACTGTTTCTGCATGAATTCCTCAAGCCCAGAGAGGAAATTAAGGAACTTATTCAAACTAGCAGAGTTTTTCAATATGTATGCAGTCCTTCTGTTTACACCTGGCCTTTCATACCCACAACACGTGCCAAAAAGTGTGTTGACGCGAAATGTGCACCTAGCGCCAAGCACACAGCAAGCCGAACAAGCTGGCTTCACACGTGCAGAGATCACAAGACGTACCAGTCAATTTTTCCAGAAAATTAACAAAAGATAAAGTAGTTAAATTCCAAAGCTTGGAACTTGCCGGGTGGTACCAGACAGTTCCATATTTGCGGCTACAAAGCCAGATGAGATGACATATAGCTATAGAAAGCTATCTGCCAGCAAACTGAAACCATTCGGGAGCTTACAGAAGGAAAAAATAACATAGCCGAATGGATGACATAAGCATGACGATGATCGGTCTTTGTCTGGACAAAGAGGCATGTGCGCAAGACCGCGACCAATCCTCGTGGTAATCAACATTAAATAAATAAATGAAGTAAAGCGCGAGCATAAATATGTAATAAACAAGCATGCATAGATTCCAAAGCACTAGTCTACCGCATGTCTAGATACTTTAAAACCCGTCAGGTACGACACCAAGCGAATCTATCCACCGCATGATACAACTTGCTTGGGATCCTGCCACTTTCCACAAATAGATCTATCCACCGCATGATACAATCTAAATACGGAAAGCTAAAAGCATAAATTATTTAAAACACAAATTACGCATGTGTTTTACTCATGAAGAACATAACCGAACACGGCTGAATAGCCGATTCGGGATCCATGAAGAAGGAACGAACATTACCAAGTAAGATAAATCTATCAGATTGATTTGAAAATCTAATCCACCTGATGACTACCTCCAAAGCAACCCAAAAACCTGCATCTACCGCGTGATACTCGGTTCTTTCAAGATTTATACAAACGTTGGCAAGCTTGAACCCGCAACACATATCAACCTAGATCGATTCGGTTTCGGCTATCAAGGAGCACGTGATCCACGTATTAAAATAGCCAAAGGATCGAACTTGACTCGCATAAGGGTCACCAAAAGGTATAAAGCCGATCCAAACCCGTCTAGATTGGGCAAAAGGTGTTACATGAATTTATACATAAAGCAAAACTCAAAACAACACGGGGTAACTTAATGAATATATTGAATCTTGCCAAAATTCAATAGAGCCGATAACTAGCTTCAAGCTAGATCTTAGCCTACCGCGTGACTCATGACCTAAGAAGAAACCTTCTTGAACCAAGCTTGAATCTACCGCATGACACGAAGCATGGTAACAAGACTACTTGCATCAGATCTAAATCCACCGCATGATACTAGATATGATACAAGGTTGCCGGTACTCACGGAGGTCGACGGATCGATGAACCCTCTCGAAGAACTCGACGACACGACAAATGGACTCTAGGGTTTGGCGTAAGGCCGGTTTGTATTGAGAATGATTTCGTATATCTGTTACATACATTCAGGGCTCATATTTATACCCTGCCAAGTACAATCTCGAATGGATTTGATACCTAATTTATCTCTAAGCCTGATCGCCTATCCATCCATTCGTCCTCTCCGCTTGAGCCACGTCACCGCACAATCCCGCAAAATCAGCTCAACAGTTCTTTTGCCGAACGGAAGCAAATAGTCGACCGCGGATTTTTCTGTCGAACTCATCTGAAGAAATCTTCCTTCCACCGGACAGATTTCTCACCGAGTTGGACCCACAAGTCAGACTCCTTACCAAATTTTGGTGTTAACACATGCCCCTTCAATTATGGGATAAAAGTGATTTTTATTTCGGAATTGACTCCAGCCACCAACGTCTTCAAATCGAATCTGTTTAACACCTGTTCTCTCTCTTCGCAATCCGCCGGAATCTTCGTCTAGATCCAAACCATAGATCCCCTTGTTCTGAGCTCGAATCCCCAATGGCGGCTCAAAATCAAGCTGCTCAGGTAAATTCCTCTTCCATAAGCTTCATTCGGCACTTAGATTTTCAATTTTTTACCTGAGATTTCTTTTCCGCTTTCCTTCAGGAGCTTTCCACCGAGCTTTTGATTCGTACCGAGGCCAATTCAAGATCCTACTACCTTGATCCTGTGGGAGCTTCTGATCCTCGAGAATTTATCGCAGCTGAATCCCGAAGGATCCCCTTCAAAGCGGCTTTGACCACACCTCCTCAGTGGCAGGATGCTTTCAAGAACTGGCCCTTGCCCCCAATCGCAGGCTGGAAAAATTGGTACCAGAGGATCCTTGCAGACAAGAGTGCCAGGACCCAGAATTGGGATACCCTTCGCATTGCTCAATGCTTGGAATTATCTTTGGCCGAGACCCCCAAGAACGAAGACCTTTTGATAGAGGCTTTCCACTTCTGGTCAAATGGCGTCAATGCCTTCCTCTTTGGTCACGGCCCAATGTCCCCAACTCTGGCTGATGTGTACATGATTACCGGCCTTGACATTACAGGCTCTGTTCGTCCCTGGGATTTCAAAGGTTCCTCCAGACAAACAGGGGTGAAACCAGGGAGCGGATACAAGAATTATATCCTGAATCACATGAAGGACGGCCCCCTTGGTGAAGTTGAATACAGGGCGTTTCTGAACATGTGGCTATGCAGGTTCATCTTCTGTGGTAAAGCCAATGAGCCTACCCTAAATCATATTGCAATGGCTTCACACCTAGCCAATGGCAATCGCTTCCCTCTTGGGAAATACCTCCTGGGCAGTGTGTACCACATGCTTCATCAAACTGTCACCCAGATGTACACCAGCCAAAGGATAGCATGTGTCAACGGTCCCTGGTGGTTTGTCCAAATGTGGCTGCAACTGCACATGCATCAAATTGTTGGTGTTGATTTGAACACCCGGCTCTTCCCTTCATCCAATCATCATGAAGGGGAACCCCAAGCCACCAGAGGATGCCAGACTTATGTAGAAGCTGCTTCAACTATCCTCATCAAGCAGAATGTCAGCCAGCTCTTCGAGCTCTTCTTCAAAGGTTTCCAAAACCCTCTCTGGCTCCCTTATTTGGACAATGACAATTTGACTCTCCCTTGTGAGTTCTCCTTTGAAACTGAACGCCAAGATGGAAGATTCCTGGAGATCCTCAATATCATTATCCGCCCATGCATTCTGCCGGCGAATTCGGTGGAGGAAGGCCGAACCATAGTACTTATGAATATTATCGGCCCAACCCGATGGCTCGGCAACTCGGATGTGGCCGGATGCCCCCAAGACTGTTTCTCGCATGAATTCCTCAAGCCCAGAGAGGAAATCAAGGAACTTATTCAAACTAGCGAGTTTTTCAATATGTATGCAGTCCTTCTGTTTACACATGGCCTTTCATACCCACAACAGTAGGTCACCCCACCTTCAACTCCCCGGTGGCAAGAATTCCATGATCACATCTTTAGTGAGCCTGTGCATTTGTTCTGTGTAGCATTGATGCCTGACTTTCAACCATCTTCAGAGGTAATATGATTAGTCCTTAAATCAGACATTCCCTCCTCCAACCATGATCCTGATTTTATCTCTTTTGCCCACAGAACACAATGTCTGCCCCTTTGTCCAGGGAGATCGCTTACAATGCAGTAGGCCCAATCTCAGCATTGGGATTCAGATCACCAACCCTGGCTCAGTTAATGGCTAGGTATGCCACAACAGATCCAACTCTGTCCAGCATTACTGCTGACAGGAGGCAAGGCTTGTCTCTGATTGCTCCTCCGAATGCCAAGAGGAGAAGAACCATCAAGAAATTCCTTGTTGAGGTAAAATTTCTTCCTTTCTTGATCACAGGATTACTCTTTTTCTGATAAATCACATCTTATGCATTTTCAGACTAGAACTCAGCAATCCTCGGCTTCTGAACCCGCCAATGCCCCATCCATTGGTATGACCTTTCTTGTCTTTTTCTTGAGGATGAACACTGGCATTCATTCCTAATTTGGCATTTGCAGAAGAAACAATGGAGGATCAACTTGTGGACGTCCCGGTGTCTCAACAAGCAAGTCCACCCGGGGGTTGAGCCACCTGTCCAAGTGGAAATCTCATCTTCATCAGGGACTCAATCACCCCCGTTCGGACGAAGCACCAAACTCGCCAGAGATAAATTTCCCAATCCAACCAGAGCCATCAAGTCCTCCAAGGGCTCCATCACCCACTGGTTAAGCAGAAACATCAACCCCAGCAGAGGTGAACCCATCTCCTCCTCAGCCAGAAGCTCCTGAGTTGCCAGAAACTGCATCAGCACCCTCTCACACAGAAGCTTCAGCTTTGCCTCGAACACCTCCTTCACCAGTGGCCGCCCCTGAACAAAATCCTGCTCCAGCTCAGGAAATCAGACATGAGGTACTTATTTGCACTTAACCCTGCTACCTTTTACTTCCAACACTCCTGACTCGGCAATATTGATTTCTTAGGACCAGGCCCCATCATCATCAAGTACATCAATGGTGAACAATCCAGTTGCCGAGGCAAGGGAAGGAGTGCCTCAAACTTTGTCAGAGGAAGTGCTAGAAAAGCTCAAGGAGATTTTTGCCTGGCTGCAAAAAGATGCGCGAGATCAGTTCAAAGATCTTGATCACTTTGAAGAAATGCTTGAACCCATCAGCCAAGAACTCCCTGAGGACATCAATGCCTCGCTTGCATCAATCTCCGGTCTGGAAATCCATTATGTGCCCATAAGACAAGCTCTGAGAAAGGTGTCCTCCCGCCCAGCTGTTGAACAGAAGAGGGCCCGAGCTGAACAAGCCGTGAAGGGGGCACAATCTCAAACCGAAAGCCACAAAGATACATTGGCCAAAACTGCAAGCATCTCGTGAATTGAAGGTCGCCAGAAAAGCCGCCTTGGAGGCGGGCGAGAAGCTTCGTCGAGGCTGAAATAGAGGCCGATGACAAGAAAATAGCCGAGCTCCCTGGATTGATAGAGAAGACCCAAGAGGAAGCAATATCGGCTATAGCTAAGGTGAATCAATGTGATGCAGAACTTACCACCCTGTCCAGCGCCTAGAAAGATTATCAAGAGCGGATGGAAAGTTTTCACCAAGCAACATCGAATGTCCGTAGTGTAATTGCGAAATATTTGAACATCTAGATGCTTCAATCGATGTGTAACCGAATTGGTCGCTCTTGTAACATTTGTTCTTGCAGTTTTATTTCTCTTTTCTTCTGCGCATCCTTAGATGCAACGCTGAACGACCCTTTCGGTAAAGAAATGCCAATACCCGAATGGCACTTTGACTCCTCTCAGCCCGAGCCGGTACCAACCGAATATGACTCGGCCCTAGAACTCCAAACGACCCGTCGGCGGACTGGTCAAGGAAACCTTTCCACCTTCCGATTTTCTTGGGATATGCGCCACGATCCAGAGCCACGACCTGAGGTCACGATCTGTCTTGCCAGGCCTATAAATGAAAACCGTAGGTGCCCCTAGCTCTCCACCAAGCCTTTAGCTCTCAAATCTTTGCCAACCTCAAGTCTTCTTCTTCTTTTCCAAACAGCGCAAATCCCAGAAGCATGGTGCGCAGCCATAACCGACGCCGTGCCTCTGATGAGGCGGAGGGAAGCCGCGCCAGCGCGCGCCGGAGGCAATGATCGTCAATTCCTCTTTTCTGGTTCATCTTTGACTGCCTTTTGTTTTGACGATCATCCTTTTTTTCAGGTTGATTCAATGGAATCCATCTCCCGCGTCGGCCGGTCAGCCCCTACCGGACGACTCCTCGGAGTCCGATGGTCACTCCCCCGTGCCCTACGGGGAACTCGACACTCTCCGCTTCAAGGCGGAACTGGAGGTGGCCCAGCGCGAGCTGGAGGAGGTCTCCAAAAAGGCTGGCATAGCCGAGTTGGAGTGGGAAGACCAGCGCAAGCAGCTACTGGAGACCATCGACGGTACGGCCCTGACACCGCTCTTTGATCCAATCCGGCCCTTGATGCTAATCTCCCTTTTTCTTGCACTTTGCAGCCCGTGATGCCGAGCTCAACCAACTAAAGATGCTGGTGGAGCAATTGGCCGACAAGGTGAACGCCCACGGAGACACGCCGGCGGAGCGCCTTGCTGCGGTGGAGCACCGCGTGGACGAAGTGGCCACCCCTGGCGTTCGCTTGGGCACCACCCTGGGCCTGGCTGCCATGGCGACGCATACTGACGTCGACTACTCCACTAGGCCGCGCGGCTTCCGGGGCGGCGCGCCAGAAGACATCGAGGAGATTGAGCTCATCTTGGAGCGCCTCGATGGCCACGGCGACGCCATTGCCGAACTCACTCATCCCCAATCTTTGCTGAACAGGCTCTTTGACTAGATTGTATTAGGGATACTTGATATCGGCAATAATAAAGAACTTTTGAATTCTGTGCCCGCACTGCGATGATTTTCTTCATGTTTGCATCCGTGAATCTTGTTTTTCCTTGAACGTATTCGGGAACTAGCTTGAGCCGAACACGCAAAAACAGATGCCCCTTGGCGCAAAATCCACAGAAGATCCCTGAATCGGCAATCCGTAAGCACTGTTCAAGTGAAAACCCTTCGCATTCGGGAAGAAAACCCTGCCGTCTGGTATTCCAATAGTGCACGCCAGCCAGTCATCACTCCCAATGCACCCCCTTGGTCAATAAAATAGCCTGCTGAGATGCCCTGCAAATCCACTCGCACACTCATCCATCACTTCTCATTTCCTCCCCTGTCCTCAGAGGAAAAAACCCCAAGGCCATGGACAAAGGCAAGCAACCCCAGGAGAGCAGCGCTCCGAAGAAACGCACGATTCGAGAGTGAGTTTTCCCTTGATTTACTCCTTGTTTTCCCATATGATCTCGCGCTTCACCTCCTCTCTACCTTTCCTCTTCCAGCCTTGATTTGCTTTTTGAAGAAATCATTGGGACCGAAGACATGCCTGAATACGTCTCCTCTGATTCCTCCCTCGAAGCAGAGGGTGCCACGCCTGAACAGAGGACCAGCCATCGGTTGCGCCGCCGCGTTCGGCACCTGGAGCACGACCTCAGGGACATCACCGCTGGTTGCCAGGCCGAGCGCGAGCGTCACATGGCTTTGGAGGCATTAGTGGGAGGTAAATGTTTCTGGCTCCTTCTTGACTTCGCGTCCACATCTGGATTCTTTGCCCCTAACAACCACTCCTCTGTTTCAGATGTCTCTGATAGGTATAATAACCTGAAAGCGGCTTGGGACAGCTTGGTGGAGGCAGCCAATCACGGTCATCCCCATGCATTTCAAGTTGTCGTCACGGTGGTCTTGGAGCAACTGAAGAGGGAACAGCCGAAGAAGCAAAGAAAAGATTGAATCATACTTTCGCTTCTTTCTCCAGGCCTTCTGCTTCCTGCCTCCTCGTAGTCCAGATCACCAGGGTTGCTGGATGTAGACCTGCAAGCAGCAGTTGTAATGTACTTTTGTGCTAAGGGCAATGCATCTAGGCACTGGTCGTCCCTTCTGTTTGTGAATTTTTGTTCTAAAGGCGGCCTCATTCTTGAGCGCCGGCTATTCCTGTGTCAGGTGCATGTAACCCCACTGCTGGTGATCACCGATCGATTTCAACACTAGGATAATATTTCTTCAAATATCTCCCATTTATTGTAGCGGAAAATTCTTCTCCTAGTAAAGTTTTCAATATGTATGCATTACCAGGGACGCATCTGACCACGCGAAAGGGTCCTTCCCAGATAGGGGACCATTTGCCGAATTCGCTGTATTTGGTTCCAATCGGCAATAGCGCTTTCCAAACCAAATCCCCTTCGCAAATTGCACGACTTTTACTCTCTTGTTATAATACTTGGCAACCCGCAGCTTGTTCTTCTCGATGTTTTCCAGGGCCCTGAGACGGATCATGTGTAAATCCTCTAGCTCATCCATCATTAGGCCACTGTAATCTTTGGAGCTTAAATCTTTCTGTAACACGATTCTCTTGGAATCTGATTGCATCTCCCAAGGCAGAACCGCATGATGTCCATAAACCAATTCATAAGGAGACGTCTTTGTAGCTCCATGAGGGGCCATTCGGTAAGCCCATAATGCTTCACTGAGTACCGAATGCCACCTCCTCGGCTTTTGATCGATCTTCTTTTGTATAATCTTGATCATGATCTTATTAGAAGCCTCTGCCTGACCATTAGCTTGGGCGTAATAGGGAGAAGAATTAAACAATTTGATTCCCATGCTTTCGGCAAATTCCCTGAACTCCAGGGACACGAATTGGGCCCCTTGATCAGTTGTGATTGTCTGAGGGATTCCAAACCGATAGATGATGTGTTCCTTGACAAATTCAACCATGTTTCCCGACATCACCTTCTTTAGTGGAACTGCCTCTACCCATTTAGTAAAATAATCGGTAGCCAAAAGCACAAACTTATGCCCCTTGCTAGATGGTGGATTAATCTGGCCAATCAAGTCTATACCCCAGCCCCTGAATGGCCATGGCTTGATAATGGGATTTCATGCTGACGCGGGGACCCTTTGAATATTTCCAAGCCTCTGGCAATCTTGACATCCCTTGTAATACTCAAAGCAATCCTCTAATATCGTCGGCCAAAAGCACCCAGCTTGCCTGACAACCCATTTCATGCGGTAGGACGATTGGTGTGCTCCACATATCCCATCATGCACTTCACTCATCATCTTCTTGGCTTCTTCTGGACCTAGGCATCGTAACAACACCCCATCTAATGATTTGTAAAACAAATTGTCATCCAGAAGAACGAATTTTATGGCCTTGTACCTGAGCTTCCTAGAGACCTTTCGGGATGGATCTTTCAAATAGTCAACGATCTCTTTTCTCCAATCATCCTCCGTAAGATCCGTTCCCAGTGCACATATGTCTGCAGCAAACGCTTCTTGACTCTCTTTGTAACTAGAGGCGTTCTGAGCCAACCTGTTCGCTTCTTCGTTATGTTCCCTAGGAATATGCTGTAGAGTTACCAATGGAAAGCTCTTCAAGATCTCCCTGCATTCTTCGTAGTAACTCCTCAGTGCTTCACTTTTGCATTCGTATTGGCCGTTCAATTTCTTGATTACCAACTCTGAATCTCCATAAACCTCAACCGAAATGGCCCCGGCTTCTCTCAAATATTGAAGCCCTCGAAGCAATGCCTCGTACTCAGCCTGATTGTTTGTAACAGTGGGCTGTATAAGGATGGCAATGTGACAGAACCGCCCAAAATAGTTCCGTATTATCGCCTAAGCCGGTCCACGTGGCCATTAAGCAATAATAAAGAACTATTCTGTCGCTTCCGCCGGGTAAAGCCCGGTAAATCACATACAACAGGATCGCTGATATGCGCTAAGCCCACACGAAGGCGGGACCAGAGTACAACATTACATTACATTACATAAAGGTTCACAAGTTTAACATTATTACAAACCAGGTTTTTGGTACATAAAAGTAAACATAGTTCAGAGTTTAAACAGCGGAAAGTAAACTAACGCGTGATACACATAGGAGGCCATCCATGCATATCACTCATCATCATCGTTCTCCCATTCAAGCTCCCAACCATCTGGGATAGAACCAGGCCAGATGGGATTACCTGAAAACAACAAATTAAGCAAGGCTGAGTACTAATACTCAGCAAGACTTACCCGACAAAAATAAAGCAAGACTAGACATGCAAGGCTTTTTGGCTTGTGGGTTTGTTTTGCCAAAAGCGACTAAGAGTTGATCCTTATTTTCAGATTTTAGCTCAAGTTCTAGTATGTTAACCATTCTATGTGAGCACCCGCACTAAACAAGCATGTTGTTCAAACAATATTAAACGAGGTAACAATATTAATCCAAAATGTTCCATAAATAAACATGGGGTAGCCGGTGGTCAAGCCGACTCGGATAACGGCGAGTGACCAGACGATCGATCAATTTATATCCTTGCAAGGTAAACCCAAGATACACGGAGGAAGTAGACCCCAAGAATTCAAATAAAAGCAAATGCGGGGTCTACCCCGACCGGGCGGTTCCCAACATCCCACGAGTTTGGGATCGGACGCTACAAACTACGGTACACGGTTATCCGGAGGGTCTAACCCGAGCCGGTCGGGACTCACACACTATACCACGGGTAGCTAGCCCGGAGACACATCCCAAGCGGGTAGCTAGAAAGATCCCGCCCCGGTTCAGAAGGTACTAGGCTTCTGGGTCCCATTCCCGGCAAGTACTTGGTACGTTCAATAGCTTAGGACCAGCACCATGCTACTCGGTCGAGACCGAACCCATTGCTCTTACCACATGAGCGAGTCAATTTAACCAACTTATGATTCCAACATAAGCATCCTATATCTCGCGAGCAATGAGTCATTACTCGACTTCTACCGTGATCCGGAGCATGGCACTAGCGTTCCTAACATACTAGTAAAAGAGCATAGGAGTCCTAAGGATCATGCAACTAGGTTTCAAAACAACTCCCGAAACTTAAATGCACAAATAAAGCATTAAAGTGCGAAAAGTAAAGGGACATGATTTTAATTTAAAACATGGGTTAGATGAAACCGGTGCTTGCCTTCCTCGGACTCGGTTCCTAAACTAGCCTTTGGCTCTTCCGGACTTTGGTCCGGGTCTTGTCGCACACCAATCTGGTTCGGCTCACCATCAACGATCCCGTCTCCCTCCTGGGCGAGTGTGTACGTACCGTCGGGGAGATCTACACTTGTACATGCACATGCATTAGATTAAAGTTAATCTTGATGGTGACTGTGTGCACATCTAAGCAATTTAAGTTACTTAACTTCACCAAACAGCAAGGGTGTTGTGTTTAAATATTAAAAACAGAACCAAACCTGATTTTACCATTTAGCACATTTAATTTCCATTGCTTTCTTTAATTATCTAAAACAAGCCTTTCTACCATAAATCCAAATTAAATCAAAACACTTCCAATGAACCTAATCTTTTACACACAGCAACATATGCTTAGTTTAAGCTTTCACAGCAAAATTTGGCCTAAGATCATTTATAAATTAATTTATACGAAACAGACAAATTTCAGCCTAGTAAAACAACATTAATTCATATAAAAAGATTTAATAAACTTTTTGATATCAACTTTCTCCTACAGGTCAAGTATGCCAAAAAGGAGTTTCTGACCAAGGCATGGTTGCAAAATCAATTTATTTTTCAGATTTTGAATTTAAGCTCCTACACACGGTTAAATCCAAAACACCAAGCAAACAATTCTCTAAAATCACATCCATCACACCAGGGGTACTAATCATCAAGTAAAAGCCCTAGGGTGCATTTGTGCTCAAAGAAAAGTTCATTAAAGGTGCTATAAAAAGCATCAAACTTATTCTAGCATAAAGCTTAAATAAATCATATCTGAAAATATATGCATCAAAACCATGCAAATTGTTGCCACAGATCTAGACATGATATAAAGAACAACATATCCAAAATTCAAGTTCATAGCATGTGTAGATTTTAAATCACACTAAAAACACTCCAAACTGAGTTTGAATTTTTAATTCAAAAACTGTGCAGAAAAACCCTATACATGCTTTCTAGAAAAGGTAGATTTCTTCACCACGAACCCAACAAAATTGGTTTTGCATTTTTACGATTTTTCTTCGATTTTTAATGATTTTTCGAAGGTGTTGCCGAATCCCTAAAGTTCACCTTTACGAACGGGTCCCTGGAATTTTACAAAAATCTCCCTGCAAATAGTTCCTCTTTCGCAATGTGGCCCTTGCAGCCCCTTGCCGGCGCGGGCTCGCCGCCGGCGGCCGGAGGAGGGGCGGAGGGGCGCGGGCGAGCACCCCGGCCGCCCGGCGGGGCCGCCCGGTCCGCCGGTGTGCGCGGCCGGCCGGAGACGGCGCGCCGGCGGGCGTCCGCGGCGCGCGCGGGGGCGGCGTCCGCCCGGGCGCGGCGGTGCGCCGGCCGGGTCCCCGGGGCGCGCGGCGCGGAGCGTGCGGGAGGTGCGGGGGCGGCTAGGGAAGGGAGGAGGAGGGTCGGCCGGCGTTGAACGGGCGCGGGAGGGCTAGCTCGGCGGGCGCTAGCGCGGAACGCGGTGGCGCACGGGACAACGGGCGGCGGCGGTTCTTCTCGGTGGGCGGGGCGACGATTTCGTCGAGGACGCGCAAAGACGGCTCCCCGGGCCTTAAGGTCGTGCGGTCCGGGTGGACACCGTGCATGGGCGGTGCGCGCGCGGACCGCCGGCGCGCGGCACGTGGCCGCCGGCCGTGCGCCCTGCCGGGCCGGGCGCGGCTCACGGGAGCCACGGGGCGGAGGGCCCACGGTGCGGGGGTCTACCGCGACGGACTCGAGGTCCGTACGCCGGAGCAACGCGGCCCCGCCACGTGGCCGTCGTAGGCCGGAACGCGCGCGCGCTGCGGAGCGCGAGGACGACGTCGCCCGGCTCAATTCTATTCCGTTTAGCCCTTTTCAAAATTGCAAAACTCCAAAAATCGTCAACTAAGTGAAAAATCTCCCAAAAGCAAAGTTGTAGAGGAGTTGTAGATCTACAACTTTCCCGAAGGGCGACATATGTTTGGATCAATGGTTTGCCCAGGAACGCCAACCGAAGTTGCAGATTTTCCACGGCTCGGTTCTTGTTCATAACGCAAGTAAACTCGATTTTTGGCCAATTTGCGCTCAAAATTGGAATGTCCGCCAATTACGAAAAATGTGTTCCCGGAAATAACGAACAACTTTCGTATTGGCAGATTTTGAACTTCTATAGTGAAATTTGGAGAACGCGCAAGAAAACCATTTCAGCCTTTAAAGTAGATCTAGGGTTTGACCGTGATTAGGGATTTTGACCGAGGTCTTTTGTGCAAAAGTGTGCCCAATCATGCCAAACATGCTTAGATGTGATTTACCCTCGATTAATTCATGTAATTAATGTCATTAGCACAACAAAACATCCGGGATGTTACAGCCTACCCCCCTAAAAGAAATCTCGTCCCGAGATTTAGGATTTAAAAGATGGAAGCAGGGGGAAAAACTTACTTTGCCTCGATTCAAGAAAACCCGGATAATTCTCATTGAGATAATGTTCAGTTTCCCATGTAGCTTCTTCTACGGTATGATGACTCCATTGGATTTTATACATCTTTACAGATTGCCTTCGAGTTTTTCTTTCTTTTACGTCAAGAATTCTCAAAGGATGTTCCACAACAGAGAGATCCGGTTCAATCCAAGCATTAGCTTCTTCAATAACTTCTCTAGCCGGCTCACGTGCACATTTCCTCAATTGTGATACATGAAACACATTGTGCACGGCAGAGAATCGTTCGGGTAGCCGAATACGGTATGCCACTGGCCCACAGACTTGAATGATCTCATAAGGGCCAATGTAACGAGGAGCTAGCTTCCCTTTCACAATAAACCTTTGGACAGCCTTGGTTGGCGAAACCTTTAAGTACACAAAGTCACCAACTTTATATTCTCTAGGTGCCTTTCCCTTGTCATAATGACTATTTTGTCTTTCTTGCGCAATTCTCAAGTTTTCCTTGATTACCCTCACTTTTTCTTCGGCATCCTCAACTAGGGCTGGACCAAAGAATTTCCTCTCCCCGGTGCGCGTGACCGGTTCAAGGGAGTACGACATCTCCGTCCATAAAGAGCCTCAAAAGGTGCCATTTTCAAGCCGGGCTTGATAAGCGTTATTGTAAGAAAATTCAGCCGGGGCGAGACACTTGTCCCAACTCTTATCAAAATGAATCACGCATGCTCGCAACATGTCCTCTAGAATCGGTTTACCCTTTCGGTTTGACCATCGATCGAGGACGATAAGGCGAATTGCGTATGATTTTCGTGCCAAGTGACTTATGTAGTTGTTCCCAAAAACGTGCCACAAAGAGAGATCCCCTATCGGAAATGATGGTTTTAGGAACTCCATGCAAGCGAACAATGTGCTCAATATAAAGACTTGCATAATCTTTGGCATCATATGTAGTGCGGATTTGGAATAAAGTGAGTCGTTTTTGTCAATCTGTCAACGATAACCCAGATGGAATCATGTTTCCTAGATGTGAGTGGCAATCCGGACACAAAGTCCATACTTATGTCATCCCACTTCCATGAAGGTATGGGTAGGGGTTGAAGAGTTCCGGAAGGTTTCAAGTGACTTGCTTTAATTCTTTGACAAGTATCGCATTCGGACACATATTTAGCAATGTCCACCTTCATATTGGACCACCAAAAATTTTCCTTTAAATCTTGATACATTTTACTACTCCCCGGATGGATAGAGAATTTAGAGAGATGACCCTCATCAAAGATTTCCTTTTTCAACTCCCAATTATCTGGGACAACAAGGCGTTGCCCAAACCAGATTATATCTTTCTCATCCTTTCGGAAGCAATTATGTTTAGGATCCTTTTCTAGCAATTTTTGTTTAATTAAGAGAATGCCCTCATCATGAAGTTGAGCCTTAACAATTCTATCAAACAGGTCAGACTCTGCAGAAAGAGCATTTATGCTTCCTTGTTCAACAATTTCCAAGTTTAGCCTTCTCAAATCCTCACACAGAGTGTCACTGTAAGGTTCCATTGATAGGCAATTGCAGTGAGCCTTGCGGCTTAGAGCATCTGCAACTACATTCGCCTTTCCAGGATGGTAATGGACCTCAAGATCATAATCTTTAATTAACTCTAACCATCTTCTTTGCCTCATATTTAAATCAGATTGAGTGAAAATGTATTTGAGGCTTTTGTGGTCAGTAAAGATATTGCAGCGGGTTCCCATAAGGTAATGCCTCCATATTTTCAATGCATGAACAACCGCTGCTAGCTCTAAGTCATGTGTGGGATAATTCTTTTCATGAGGGCGAAGCGCTCGTGAGGCATAGGCAATAACCCTATTGTCTTGCATAAGAACACAGCCAAGACCCGTGCCTGAAGCATCACAATAAACTTCATACGGCTTTGAATTGTCCGGCTGCGCTAGCACTGGGGCTGAAGTTAAATGTTCTCTTAATTTTTGGAAAGCTTTATAACAAGCCTCACTCCACACAAATTTCACTCCTTTCTTTAGCAACTCAGTCATAGGCTTAGCAATTCTAGAGAAATCCGGAATAAAACGGCGATAATAACCTGACCAAGCCTAGAAAGTGCGGATTTGATGAGCTGATTTAGGAGGTTGCCAATCCATAACCTCTTGCACTTTCTTTGGGATCGACGACTATGCCTTCGTTGGAAATAGTGTGCCCCGAAATTTAACACTATCCGGCCAAAACTCACACTTGGAGAATTTAGCATAGAGTTTATGTTCTCGCAAGCGTTGTAGCACAATGCGAAGATGTTCCGCATGTTCTTCCGCATTCTTGGAATAAATAAGGATGTCGTCAATGAAAACCACGACGAATTTATCCAACTCCGTCATAAACACGGAATTCATAAGATACATGAAGTAGGTTGGTGCATTTGTAAGACCGAAAGACATAACCAAGAATTCATATAGGCCATAGCGAGTAGAGAAAGCTGTCTTGGGAATATCACTAGGCCGGATTTTAATTTGATGATACCCAGACCGAAGATCAATCTTTGAGAAGACCTTAGCTCCAGCCAACTGGTCAAATAGCACGTCAATGCGGGGCAACGGATATTTGTTTTTGATAGTCACCGCATTGAGAGGTCGGTAGTCCACACACAACCTCAGGCTACCATCTTTCTTTTTCACAAAGAGGGCGGGGACGGCCCCAAGGAGAAGAGCGGGGCGGATGTAGCCCTTATCAAGCAACTCTTGAAGTTGTTTCTTTAATTCGACAAGTTCTTTGGGTGGCATTCTATAGGATCGCTTAGAAATAGGAGCGAGTGCCGGTCGTAGCTCAATGACAAACTCAACATCTCTGTCTGGTGGCAAGCCAGGCAATTCATCAGGAAAGACATCCATGTACTCACATACTACTGGAATATCCTCGAGTTGAGTAGTTATGGCTGCATACACACATGAGCCTTTATGGCCTGTTGGGGGAAGGTAAAGAATTGAATTTCCGACCAAAGGTGAGTTGATTTCTAACATCCTTTCAGAAATATCCAGGACAACTTTGTGCTGAGTCATCCAATTCATGCCTAAGATAACATCTACCCCTTCTAGGTACATTGTGACCAGATTAGCTAGAAAAGTTTTGCTACCTATCTCAAGTGGTACGCTTAAGGCTACTTGATTTGAAGCAACCTTTCCACCGGTGTGGCAATCATATAGGCCTCGCTTAGTATGACACCACTTCAAGTCCAAATTTCTCACGGTTTTCACATTAATAAAGCTATGAGTAGCACCGGGAATCAAATAATATAATAACCGGACGACCACGGATAGAAAATGTACCCGTCAAGGCGGGTGCTCCCTCCGGCGGATCAACCACCGTGGTGAAGTTTAAACGGCCTTGCTTCACTTGCACGGTTTGTTTCTTTCCTTGATTTCCGGCCTTAGAGCCCGGCCCCCGACTTTGCCGATGTTGTTGTCGAGAGCGTGTGCACTTGTTAGCATAGTGCCCCGACCGTCCGCGAGTTATAGCAACGGCGATCATCATTGATGCGGGCGGGTGGGGGTGCACTAGGCCTAGGAGCGGTCTCCGTCGAGTGTTGCGATAGCCAAAGGCGCCGGACGGCTTAGACCGAGATTGCCTCATCACCCGGCGTCCGAGCGAAGATGGGCGGGGGGCACCCCGCACATTCTTCTTCACAAATTTAAATTTCTTGCCTTGGCCACTTTGCTCGAAGCTTGATTGAACTTCCTCTTTCTATCTGTTGAGCCCTCTTCATGGCGTCCTCCTGAGAGATGGCCAAGTTCACTAGCTCAGGATAGCTATCAGTTTTAATTAAGTTCAACCTCTCATAGAGCTCTCCATCAAGCCCTTCACGGAATCGCTCCATCTTTTTCTTATCAGTATCAACATGATAGTCCCCATACTGACAGAGACTATTAAACTTCTGAGCATATTGATAGACTGAGTCAGAGCCTTGCTTGAGATTCATTAGCTCTCTCATCTTCCTATCAACAAGACCCTTTGGAATGTGATGCTCTTTAAATGCTTTCTTGAATTCTGCCCAAGTAATCTGGTGACCCTGTGGCTGCATGGACTTGAAATGCTCCCACCAGATTAAAGCTTCACCCCTCAGTTGCTGAGCAGCGAAGCCTGCCTTAAGTTCTTCTGAGCAGGGCAGTGTGAAGATGGAAAACATGGCCTCTAGGGCCCTGATGAAAGCATCAGCCTCTAGGGGCTCCTCTGCCTTGGTGAAGAGGGGTGGCCTCATTGCCCTGAATTTTTCAAAGGACATGACTGCATTAGGCCCCTCCTGAACATGGCCTTGATTGTGCACAGGCTGCTGCAACCTCTGTGCAATTTGCTGCTGAGTCTGCAAAATTTGGCGCAATACTTCTGTCTGCGCAGCGATGAAAGCCTCTGCGGGTGTCATGGGTGGAGGTGGGGGAAGAGGAGCATCCCCACTGCCTCCCGCACCCCGAGAGTTATTTTGTGTGTTATCCGACATCTGAAAAGTTGAACTTTCATTAGATACATATTCAAAGCTTGCTTAAAAGAATACAAGAAGAATATGCATACGAAAATTCAGACTTATAGAACATTTCAGATTTCAGACAGCATCACAGTTCTGAGTAAATAAATCATAACTCTCTGTACAGAAGTCCAAAATTCATAAAATTTGGTCAGCATGTGTAGAATTTTATAAGTTTCAACTTTGGTATTCAACTCCAGACCAGATTCATCTTTTAAAGGGGTCGAAAAATTCAGTTTTCAAGGTTCTGTCTAACAGTTTGGACAGAGCCAGCAACTTACTAAAAATTCGATATTTCTTAAACTACACATGTAAAAATGCTGAATTTTGGTGAGCATGACCATTATAGAATTTCAAATAACTTTGGTAGTCATTGCAAAATCCAGAAATGACCATAACTTTCTCCATTTCATTTCTTAGGCAGATTGCTGCCGGGAAGGTGTTTTTCCACCATAATTACAGATTACAAAATTTGGTGGATCACCATTACATGGGGGTCACTATGTAGCTTCTAGCTACACAAAAGAATACTCTAAGTCAGCCTAGCATCAAAATCCAACCAAAAGGGCTAACAAGAGTACATGTCAAGTTTTCCTACTACAACAAACTATGGAGAGTTTCCCCGCGACATGGAAGAATAGAGCACCAAGCTACTCTAATCGAGTCCGGGAACGTCCTGAACCTCCTCTGGGTCCAGCTGCATCTCCATCTGCTCATCATCCACAATAGCCGGTGGGTGGTGCAACTGCTGGAGCATAAGCACAACACCCTCCAAAGCCTGTACATCGAGCTCGAGGTCCCCAACCTGCTCCTGCAAATCCTGGATGTGCTCAAAGTGCACGAGCCTCTCAGCATCCCTGTCAACCAGCTGAACCTGCGCAGAGCACCGCCGCCGGCCACCGCAAGTCCAGAATCTGCTGCAGGTGGTCACCTCGCTCAAACAGAAACTGGTGTGCCTGCTCCTGGAACTGCTTTATCTGATCCTGAAGGTCAGCAATAACCTGCACAGCCTGGGTGTACTTAACATACTGCTCGGTGTAAATGCCGACAACCCAGGAGATATACCAAGTAGCTCCAGTGAGACGACTAGCCAAGTCGTCTGCGATAACCCGGCGAAGGTCCTGTAGAGCGTACAAAGCCCTCAAGCACGTGCCCAAAGTCTCTACTGTGTCGTAGGGTGGCACAGTCTCGAGAAGTGTGGCTATATTAGCCATCCTGGCTAGCCACAACGGATCGTTGGGGTCCAAGGCTAGAGCCAACCCCAACGGTGTCTGAAGCATCTCATGCGGCCTGTGGGTGGAGAGAGCGTGGAGCACCATCAAGGCTGCAGACTCCACTGCCTCGACAGCGCGGAAACAGAGGAGCTCCATGCTCAAGTCTGCCCACTCGGGGTGGCCCGGGTGGGGGAGCACAGTCACTCGAACTCTGCAGCTCGGCACACCCCACTCCTCGTACTCTACCCCCTCGTAGAAGGGAGGGGTGGTGTAGCCGACAGCACTCAAGGCTCTCCACGCAATGCGTGTGAAGCCCTCCCACTGCAAGCCAGTGGAGGCAAACGTGCCATCAGCGCCCACCACAACAAACCCAGGGGCAGCCATCTGTAAAATAATTACAAACACATGTTAGAACCCAAAAATATGAGTTTAACATGTAATATGGCAAAACTGGCAGTTCTGAACAAAAATTCATAACTGCAAAACCAGTACCCCAAAAATTCCAAATTTTTGTGAGCAATTCGACAATGTTATAACTCACATTTTTGGTATTCAAAGGTCGAACTAATTCAGATTGGAAAAGGGTGAAAAATGTTCATTTTCAGAGTGCTGTTACCCAGAATTTTCAGCAGGGCAGAGCTTCACTAAAAAGACCATAACTCAATACATGAGTACCCAATTACCATGAAATTTTTACAGCATGATCTATGCTAGATAATGAACATTTTTGCTGTAGATTCTCAGGTCAAATTCTGTTTGGAACTATAAGTAAAGATTCGAGTTTTCAGCCTAACTCAGAATTTGACAGCATTTCAGCAAGACCTAAACTAGTCATTTTGATCCTAACTTCAGTTTTAAACATCCTAAAATCATGAGAAAATCAGGGAGCAAACTTAACTAGGTGATGAACAATTTCCTAAAGAACACCTAGCCAGAAATTTTCTAGATAATCCTTAGGAAGATTTGGACAGCAGCTAGTTAAATTTTGCTTACTCACACATCAAAGCATCAAACTAGCATGATCGGTCCTTGAGAATCACAATTTAATTAAAGACCAAATGAAACATGATTTAAGTTTATTTTTTTGGTTCAATAGCTTTTACATGATGCGGAAAACATCCTAAACTTCCTCACAAAGCTTTTAAGCTTAAAAACGAAGTTAGTGCCGGTGGCAGGGCATATATACACGTCTCTCCCTATAATAATTAGTCGGAAGCTATTCGTTTCTTAATTACCGTACCTAACAACCGTGGTTAGTGTACCTGCAGAAGATCACAGATATTCAAGACCTTTTGTGCCAGCACTCACAAAAGCGTCCACATTCATTACCGTTCACTTATAGAAACGGTATCCATGCGTAAAGCCGCCGCATGGACGGCGTCCTATTTAAGACTTCGACGCGACGTGAGTGCCCATTGGAATAGGCCTCACTCATCCCTCACGGACTTTCCGTGGTACCATCACGTATGGCAAAACGTGACGAGACTCAGACGCGACGTGACACCCATTGGAATAGGTCTCACTGGTCCCTCACAGGACTTCCCTGTGGTACCACCACGTATGGCAAAACGTGATGAGACGCAGACGCGACGTGGCACCCATTGGAATAGGTCCCACTAGTCCCTCACAGGACTTCCCTGTGGTACCACCACGTATGGCAAAACGTGATGAACTAGTATGGTTGTGCAAGAAAGTAAGTTTTGACATGAATAAATGTGCTGGAAGTCAGACTAAATACACCATAGAATACTAGCCACCTGAAAGAACCCAAAAATTCCCTCTAGGGCCTCTCGGACTAGATTAAACCTTAACGTCCTATTCTTTTAGCAAGATTATTAATCTTGGCAAATTTTATTCCAAAAACAAGTTTGTTAAGGTATTTTAAATACTCTGGTGCATATCATTGCTGCGGTACCACATTTGTGACGAACCGCCCAAAATAGTTCCGTATTATCGCCTAAGCCGGTCCACGTGGCCATTAAGCAATAATAAAGAACTATTCTGTCGCTTCCACCGGGTAAAGCCCGGTAAATCACATACAACAGGATCGCTGATATGCGCTAAGCCCACACGAAGGCGGGACCAGAGTACAACATTACATTACATTACATTACATTACATAAAGGTTCACAAGTTTAACATTATTACAAACCAGGTTTTTGGTACATAAAAGTAAACATAGTTCAGAGTTTAAACAGCGGAAAGTAAACTAACGCGTGATACACATAGGAGGCCATCCATGCATATCACTCATCATCATCGTTCTCCTATTCAAGCTCCCAACCATCTGGGATAGAACCAGGCCAGATGGGATTACCTGAAAACAACAAATTAAGCAAGGCTGAGTACTAATACTCAGCAAGACTTACCCGACAAAAATAAAGCAAGACTAGACATGGAAGGCTTTTTGGCTTGTGGGTTTGTTTTGCCAAAAGCGACTAAGAGTTGATCCTTATTTTCAGATTTTAGCTCAAGTTCTAGTATGTTAACCATTCTATGTGAGCACCTGCACTAAACAAGCATGTTGTTCAAACAATATTAAACGAGGTAACAATATTAATCCAAAATGTTCCATAAATAAACATGGGGTAGCCGGTGGTCAAGCCGACTCGGATAACGGCGAGTGACCGACGATCGATCGATTTATATCCTTGCAAGGTAAACCCAAGATACACGGAGGAAGTAGACCCCAAGAATTCAAATAAAAGCAAATGCGGGGTCTACCCCGACCGGGCGGTTCCCAACATCCCACAATTTGGGATCGGACGCTACAAACTGCGGTACACGGTTATCCGGAGGGTCTAACCCAACCGATCCGGACTCACACACTATACCACGGGTAGCTAGCCGGAGACACATCCCAAGCGGGTAGCTAGAAAGATCCCGCCCCGGTTCGGAAGGTACTAGGCTTACCGGTCCCATTCCCGCAAGTACTTGGTACGTTCAATAGCTTAGGACCAGCACCATGCTACTCGGTCGAGACCGAACCCATTGCTCTTACCACATGAGCGAGTCAATTTAACCAACTTATGATTCCAACATAAGCATCCTATATCTCGCGAGCAATGAGTCATTACTCGACTTCTACCGTGATCCCGGAGCATGGCACTAGCGTTCCTAACATACTAGTAAAAGAGCATAGGAGTCCTAAGGATCATGCAACTAGGTTTCAAAACAACTCCTGAAACTTAAATGCACAAATAAAGCATTAAAGTACTGAAAAGTAAAGGGACATGATTTTAATTTAAAACATGGGTTAGATGAAACCGGTGCTTGCCTTCCTCAGACTCAGTTCCTAAACTAGCCTTTGGCTCTTCTGGACTTTGGTCCAGGTCTTGCTGCACACCAATCTGGTTCAGCTCACCATCAACAGTCCCGTCTCCCTCCTGGGCGAGTGTGTACGTACCGTCGGGGAGATCTACACTTGTACATGCACATGCATTAGATTAAAGTTAATCTTGATGGTGATTGTGTGCACATCTAAGCAATTTAAGTTACTTAACTTCACCAAACAGCAAGGGTGTTGTGTTTAAATATTAAAAACAGAACCAAACCTGATTTTACCATTTAGCACATTTAATTTCCATTGCTTTCTTTAATTATCTAAAACAAGCCTTTCTACCATAAATCCAAATTAAATCAAAACACTTCCAATGAACCTAATCTTTTACACACAGCAACATATGCTTAGTTTAAGCTTTCACACCAAAATTTGGCCTAAGATCATTTATAAATTAATTTATACGAAACAGACAAATTTCAGCCTAGTAAAACAACATTAATTCATATAAAAAGATTTAATAAACTTTTTGATATCAACTTTCTCCTACAGGTCAAGTATGCCAAAAAGGAGTTTCTGACCAAGGCATGGTTGCAAAATCAATTTATTTTTCAGATTTTGAATTTAAGCTCCTACACACGGTTAAATCCAAAACACCAAGCAAACAATTCTCTAAAATCACATCCATCACACCAGGGGTACTAATCATCAAGTAAAAGCCCTAGGGTGCATTTGTGCTCAAAGAAAAGTTCATTAAAGGTGCTATAAAAAGCATCAAACTTATTCTAGCATAAAGCTTAAATAAATCATATCTGAAAATATATGCATCAAAACCATGCAAATTTTTGCCACAGATCTAGACATGATATAAAGAACAACATATCCAAAATTCAAGTTCATAGCATGTGTAGATTTTAAATCACACTAAAAATACTCCAAACTGAGTTTGAATTTTTAATTCAAAAACTGTGCAGAAAAACCCTATACATGCTTTCTAGAAAAGGTAGATTTCTTCACCACGAACCCAACAAAATTGGTTTTGCATTTTTTCGATTTTTATTCGATTTTTAATGATTTTTCGAAGGTACTGCCGAATCCCTAAAGTTCACCTTTACGAACGGGTCCCTGGAATTTTACAAAAATCTCCCTGCAAATAGTTCCTCTTTCGCAATGTGGCCCTTGCAGCCCCTTGCCGGCGCGGGCTCGCCGCCGGCGGCCGGAGGAGGGGCGGAGGGGCGCGGGCGAGCACCCCGACCGCCCCGGCGGGCCGCCCCGGTTCCGCCGGTGTGCGCGGCCGGCCGGATACGGCGCCGGCGGGCGTCCGCGGCGCGCGCGGGGGCGGCGTCCGCCCGGGCGCGGCGGTGCGCCGGCCGGGTCCCCGAGGCGCGGCGCGGCGCGTGCGGGAGGTGCGAGGGGCGGCTAGGGAAGGGAGGAGGAGGGTCGGCCGGCGTTGAACGGGCGCGGGAGGGCTAGCTCGGCGGCTGCTAGCACTGGAACGCGGTGGCGCACAAGACAACGGGCGGCGGCGGTTCTTCTCGGTGGGCAGGGCGACGATTTCGTCGAGGACGCGCAAAAGACGGCTCCCCAGGCCTTAAGGTCGTGCGGTCCAGGTGGACACCGTGCATGGGCGCGCGCGCGCGCGGGCGCCCGCGCGCGGCGCGTGGCCGCCCGGCCGTGCGCCTGCCGGGCCGGGCGCGGCTCACGGGAGCCACGGGGGCGGAGGGCCCACGGTGCGGGGGTCTACCGCGATGGACTCGAGGTCCGTACGCCGGAGCAACGCGGCCCCGCCACGTGGCCGTCGTAGCTGGAACGCGCGCGCGCTCTGGAGCGCGAGGACGACGTCGCCCGGCTCAATTTTATTCCGTTTAGCCCTTTTCAAAATTGCAAAACTCCAAAAATCGTCAACTAAGTGAAAAATCTCCCAAAAGCAAAGTTGTAGAGGAGTTGTAGATCTACAACTTTCCCGAAGGGCGACATATGTTTTGATCAATGGTTTGCCCAGGAACGCCAACCGAAGTTGCAGATTTTCCACGGCTCAGTTTACTGTTCATAACGCAGTAAACTCGATTTTTGGCCAATTTGCGCTCAAAATTGGAATGTCCGCCAATTACGAAAAATGTGTTCCCGGAAATAACGAACAACTTTCGTATTGGCAGATTTTGAACTTCTATAGTGAAATTTGGAGAACGCGCAAGAAAACCATTTCAGCCTTTAAAGTAGATCTAGGGTTTGACCGTGATTAGGGATTTTGACCGAGGTCTTTTGTGCAAAAGTGTGCCCAATCATGCCAAACATGCTTAGACGTGATTTACCCTCGATTAATTCATGTAATTAATGTCATTAGCACAACAAAACATCCGGGATGTTACAGGCAAACTCAAACATCTCACCTCTAGGCGAAATCAGTAGAATCCCTACTCCCCCACCTTTACCACATGATGATCCATCAAAAAATAAAGCCCAAGGTGTAATTTCAAGCAAATCAATTGATGGATCGCGATGTTCAGTTATAAAATCGGCAATGATCTGACCCTTAATAGCCTTTGCCGATTCGAACTTTAACTCAAACTCTGATAAAGCCAAGATCCATTTGCCAATCCTGCCATTCAAAATTGGCATAGATAACATATGTTTTATTACATCAAACTTGGAATACACAGTGCATTCGGCATTCAACAAGTAGTGCCGAAACTTTGTACACGAGTAGTATACGCACAGGCATAGCTTCTCTGCGGCCGAATACCTGGTCTCAGGATCAACTAATTTTCGGCTAAGATATGCTACTACCCGCTCCTTTCCTTCGAATTCTTGAATAAGGGCCGATCCAATGGTTTGGGTATCGGCCGCCACGTACAACTTGAAAGGCTTATCCAATTGAGGAGGGACCAACACTGGTGGCTCCTTCATGTATTGCTTGATCTCGTCAAAAGCCTTTTGTTGTTCGTCGCCCCATGTGAACTTCTGATCTTTCTTTAGTTTCAGTTATGGAGAAAACATCAAAACCTTATGTGACAAATTTGAAATGAACCTCCTTACGAAATTAATTTTGCCGAGCAGTGATTGCAATTCCTTGAGATTAGTTGGAGGGACAACTTCATCAATAGCCTTCATGCTCTTCTTGCCAACTTCAATCCCCCCTTCGTGGACCAAAAATCCCAAGAACTCTCCAGCTGATACTCCAAAAGCGCACTTGTTTGGATTCATCTTCAGGCCATGCTTTCGGGTGCACTCCAAGGTCCTTTTCACATCCTCCAAATGTGTGTCATGACTAAGGGACTTGATTACGACATCATCAATGTAAATTTCAACGACTTTGCCGATCAACTCGTGAAAGATGTAGTTCATGGCTCGCTGATAAGTTGCACCGGCATTTTTCAACCCAAAAGTCATGACTATCCATTCAAACGAGCCTATATGACCAGGACATCTGAAGGCCGTCTTTGATATATCTTCTATTGCCATAAAAATTTGGTTGTATCCCGCATTGCCATCCATGAAACGCGATAACTTTATGTCCAAGCGGCGGCGTCAACCAACAAATCGGCAACGAGCATGGGGTAACCATCCATCGGAGTAGCTCGTTCAAATCCCCGAAATCTATGCGGACCCTCATCTTTCCATTCTTCTTGTAAACAGGGACAATGTTAGAAATCCACTCCGCATATCTGCATGGCCGAACGAAGTTTGCATCAAGTAATCTTTCAACTTCTTTCTTCACATCGGCCAATACCTCATCCTTGTAGATTTTCCGGGGTGGTTGCTTGTATGATTTGAAACCAGATTTGATTGGCAACGATGCTCAACGATGGAACGATCCAATACAGGCATTTCCGAATAATCCCAGGCGAAGCAATCTTTATATTCCTTGAGTAGCTTGATTAATTCCTCCCTGAAGTCTGATTGCAAGTTTGCGCTGATGAACGTCGGCCTTGGCTTGTCACCGCTTCCAATGTCAACTTCTTCTAATTTATCAGCCGACATGAATCCTCGCCCCAACTTGCCATCAGTACCATCGACGGGGTTCTCCATTAAAAATTGCTATAAGAGCCGACTGCTTGAATCGGCTGTTGATCGCCGCCGAGGGCTCAACGAGACCTTCTCCCCGGTCTTTCCCCGAGAAACGATCAATGCCTTGATACTCCCGAAAGCCGGTTCCACGTTTGCAACGCTCACGGAGTCATCCGCCCGGACCACCTCAATATCATCATCCACCCATTGGATGAGCCGCCGATGCATGGTGGATGGGACGCAAGCAATTGGCATGAATCCGGTCCCGTCCAAGCAGAGGGTCGTAGGCTCCTTTACCTTCGATAACAAAGAAGGTCGTGAGCAGTGTCTTGGACCCGATCATCAGATCCACGTGAGCGCATCCCTTGGTGTCTGAAGGATTCCCGGCGAAATCGTTCAGTATTATGCTTGTAGGTGTCAGATCGCTAGGGCCCATGCCAAGTTTCCTCAAGGTGGTGTACGGCATTACATTGACCGCCGCTCCACCGTCAACAAACATCTTGGTCAATGGCTTTCCATTGACATATCCCTTCAAGTACAGCGGCCTCATGTGTCGATTTTTGGCCGGTTTGTCGAAGATGGCTTGCTTGGCTAGCACCAGCTTCGCCATCAGCCCCTCGATCTGCTCATCGTCTAGGGACGCCTCTTCCTGCACAACCTGATTAGCAGGAGTCATAAATTCATTCTGCAGAAAATATACCATGCACACTGGAGCCGAACGTTTTGACCCTTCAGTTTTATCCTTTGGACGCCACACCTGCCTTGTCTGGATCCCTGCCTGCCTCAGTTCACGGTTCCTCAAGCGTTGAACCCTTCTCTTCTGACTTTTTCTCAGGCCAGGCGGGCACCATTGCCCCTTTTGCCAGACGTAGTTGTCCTCGTCTTCCTCTTGATCAGCCCACCTCGAATCAGCTTGCCTTTTCCTGGGATGATCAATGATTTCAATTTTTTGACGCCGATCCTCGCTAGGATGTACCCTTCCAATTCTTTCATGGACGGATCGGCGATTGGCAGTCTCCTGCCTGTACTCAAAATACCTATCACTGCACTCAGGGTAGTTTCTTAGCGTGGGCAGCTTCAAACCTTCGTTCCAACAGTGCCTGAAGAACGCACATCCCCAGTGCGCGCGCTCCTGCTAGCGCATGTATTGCTCCAGATCTCTTCTGCGTGATTCCTCTTCGGCCCTGCGCCTCTCCTCCTCGTACTTCCACTTCTGATAGCGCTCCTTTTCCAGCTGGCGCTGCCACTTATTGAGGAGGATACGCGTGGTCACCCTGGGTTTGGCTCTGGATGATTCCCCGATCTCGACATGGCTCTTGAGGATGCGGGGGGCTTCACCATGCACCTGTTCCAAGGTCACTTGACGTTCCGGATCTACTGCTCCATCCTGCCTTGCCCTGTCTGAGGTAAAGACTTTGACCTTGCCCTTCTCCTCAGCTGTCACCATGTTGACGGAAAAACCCACCATGTTCTGAGGAAAAGGGTGGCCATCCAGCTTCATCTTGTTATCAAATTTGAGGTGTCCCTCCTGGATGGCCTTCTGGATCCTCATTCTGAAGACCCTGCAGTCGTTGATGGAGTGCGAGTTCCTGTCGTGGAAGCCACAGTAACGTTTCTCCTTTACTCCATCGGGCCGAAGCATGGAATGCCCTTCAGGCAATCTGATTCGGCCTTCCTTCACCAGGAGCTCAAACAGCTTGTCAGCTTTTGTGATGTCGAAATCATAGGTGCCTTTGGTCTGTTTGACCCAGCGCTGATTCATAGTCAATGGCTCTTTTCCCCACATGATTTCGGCCGCAGCCACGTCCTGGTCATCATCAGAATCCTCCATCAGGTCGGCTTTGTCCAGGAACTGGTTGTAGATATCCGCCACGTCGTGCTGTTTGCCGAACCTGGCATCCTTCTTGAAACCGTATGCTTGGTTGCTCATTAACGACAGCTTTTGGGACAGTTGGCCCAAGTTATCGAACTCCATGCCAAATAGCTTCTCACGCACGGCCGGCAGCATCCCGGCAACGGCCATGTCGGCCAACTGGTCATCTGGTAGATTGAGCGAAAAACACATGCCCTTCACTTCCCTGAACCTCCCGAGGAATTCCAAGGGGGTCTCACTGTGTCTCTGCTTCAGGGTAGCGAGGTCGATCAGCTTCTTTTCCGAGCTGCTGCTGAAATAGTGAGTGTGGAATTTTCGTTCCAGCTCCTTCCACGTGCTAACTGATTGAGGGGGCAAAGATGAAAACCACTGGAACGCTGCACCTGTCAGTGACGCGGGGAAGTATCTGACTCTGAACGCTTCCTCAGATGAGCACTCTCCAAGTTGCATCAGGTAGCGAGCGATATGCTCCACCGTGCTCGTGTCATCCTGCCCGGAGAACTTCGTGAATTCCGTCGAAGGCTTCACCCTCGGCGGCAGGATCACGTTGTAGTACAACTCCAGGAACGGCGGCGTGTAGGTCGGCCCTTGCATTTTTGGTTTGAGGCCGAATTGATTCTGCATCAAATCGGCCATCTTCTGCGCCAGGATATCGTCCTCCTGCGCGCCTGCAGCTGGTCCGTAACCCGGGTTCGGGAGAGCGTCGATGGCTCCGTAGTTCCCCACCTCGTGGTAGCCTCCGCCGTATAGATTCCTCTGCAGCCTGTTGCTTGCTGGAGCAATCCTGTAGCCGGAAGCAAGCGGGGCCCCAGGCGAGCCGAATGCCAACTCCCCGTACGTGGGCTGGTACGGGTTCGGCTGTTGCACAGGTTGACCCGTGCTGCCCGCGGTGGCGGGCCGGACCGGTCGCCCTCCCCGCGGCCTGCGGTGGGGGGGGCTGAACTGGCTGACCCCCAGCGCCTTGTGGAGGAGGCTGGAAAGCTTGGCTCCCAGCGCTCTGAGGAGGAGGCTGGGCTGGTTGGCTCTGCAATGGCGGTTGAGAACTGGACTCGCCCAACTCCACGGTGCCTCCTTGAATGGGCGTCTTACTGAACGCCTGTTCCATGCCTGGACCGAAGACAGCCACCATCATTTGTTTGAACGCACCCAGAAAAGCTTTGTGGTGCTTGCTTAGGACGTGGTCCGCGGTATCTCGGAACGCATGCATGCATTCCTCCCTCTCCTGCTGGGTTGTAGCGTCACTTTCCCCTGGCAACAACACCCTGGGCATCTCATTTTTCAAGTATGGGACGTCGCTCCTGTTCTTCTTGAAGGACAGCAAACACTTCTGTTGGAATTGGTCCACGGCGTCCTGGAGCTGCTGCCGTTGCTCAGGAGAGAGGTCTTCGATGTTGACATCCATGATATCTGCGATGTCAGGCATCTTGATTTTCGGCTGTGGTCCCACCGGGCGTGCCAAACTTTGTGTTGACGCGAAATGTGCACCTAGCGCCAAGCACACAGCAAGCCGAACAAGCTGGCTTCACACGTGCAGAGATCACAAGACGTGCCGGGTGGTAGTTAAATTCCAAAGCTTGGAACTTGCCGGGTGGTACCAGACAGTTCCATATTTGCGGCTACAAAGCCAGATGAGATGACATATAGCTATAGAAAGCTATGCGCGACAAAGAACCGAAACCATTCGGGAGCTTACGAAGGAAAAAATAACATAGCCGAATGGATGACATAAGCATGACGATGATCGGTCTTTGTCTGGACAAAGAGGCATGTGCGCAAGACCGCGACCAATCCTCGTGGTAATCAACATTAAATAAATAAATGAAGTAAAGCGCGAGCATAAATATGTAATAAACAAGCATGCATAGATTCCAAAGCACTAGTCTACCGCATGTCTAGATACTTTAAAACCCGTCAGGTATGACACCAAGCGAATCTATCCACCGCATGATACAACTTGCTTGGGATCGTGCCACTTTCCACAAATAGATCTATCCACCGCATGATACAATCTAAATATGGAAAGCTAAAAGCATACATTATTTAAAACACAAATTACGCACGTGTTTTACTCATGAAGAACATGACCGAACACGGCTGAACAGCCGATTCGGGATCCATGAAGAACGAACGAACATTACCAAGTAAGATAAATATATCAGATTGATTTGAAAATCTAATCCACCGGATGACTAGCTCCAAAGCAACCCAAAAACCTGCATCTACCGCGTGATACTCGGTTCTTTCAAGATTTATACAAACGTTGGCAAGCTTGAACCCGCAACACGTAACAACCTAGATCGATTCAGTTTCGGCTATCAAGGAGCACGTGATCCATGTATTAAAATAGCCAAAGGATCGAACTTGACTCGCATAAGGGTCACCAAAAGGTATAAAGCCGATCCAAACCCGTCTAGATTGGGCAAAAGGTGTTACATGAATTTATACATAAAGCAAAACTCAAAACAACACGGGGTAACTTAATGATTTTATTGAATCTTGCCAAAATTCAATAGAGCCGATAACTAGCTTCAAGCTAGATCTTAGCCTACCGCATGACTCATGACCTAACAAGAAACCTTCTTGAACCAAGCTTGAATCTACTGCATGACACGAAGCATGGTAACAAGACTACTTGCATCAGATCTAAATCCACCGCATGATACTAGATATGATACAAGGTTGCCGGTACTCACGGAGGTCAACGGATCGATGAACCCTCTCGAAGAACTCGACGACACGACAAAGGGACTCTAGGGTTTGGCGTAAGGCCGGTTTGTATTGAGAATGATTTCGTATATCTGTTACATACATTCAGGGCTCATATTTATACCCTGCCAAGTACAACCTCGAATGGATTTGATACCTAATTTATCTCTAAGCCTGATCGCCTATCCATCCATTCGTCCTCTCCGTTTGAGCCACGTCACCGCACAATCCCGCAAAATGAGTTCAACAGTTCTTTTGCCGAACGGAAGCAAATAGCCGACCGCGGATTTTTCTGCTGAACACATCTGAAGAAACCTTCCTTCCACCGGATGGATTTCTCACCGAGTTGGACCCACAAGTCAGACTCCTTACCAAATTTTGGTGTTAACAACTCCTACGTGGCTGCCGACTTCGTTGTTGTTGAGACTGGGGGAAGTGAGAACGCTCCAATCATTTTGGAACGTCCTTTCCTTGCCACAACCAAAGCCATCATCTACGCCGACGCCGCTATGATCGTCTTCACCATCAATGGGAGAAATGAGAAATTCAATTTCAAGAACAAGATCCTAAAAGCTCCTGCACACCCCCGATATCCTTAACCCCAAGAACACGAGCCAATTGTCGAGAAGAAGAGAAGATATAGAAGGAGGAATAAGAAGAACAATCAACCTCAACCGCGTGTGGAGGATGTTTCGATGATCAACACGATTCAATCAGAGAATGAGAACCTATTCCCTTCACCATTACTACAAAATCTTGAAGACCCTGGAGTTCCATCAATCTACTGCTCCATTAATCAATGGAACTTCCAACGAGTTGTCTGTGACACGGGATCGAGCATTAACCTAATGTCTAAGGTAACCTACGAATTAATATATGGTGACCTATCTTTGTATTCCACATATATAATGTTGCAGATGGTGGATCAGTCACAACGGTTCCTGGAAGGAACTGCACGAGATGTACCGAGAACCCAAATTGTCATTGCTTAATTAGGTTTACCCTTGTTATTTCCACGTTTGTCTATCTTATTTCAGGGTAATGTATGAAAAAGAATCTTCCAGAAAACTTCATTTAAGATCCAGAGAAAATCTTAAGGAAGGCAAGGACAAATCTCAGGTCTCCTGATTCTCGGCCCACGACTTCCTTGGGTGATTCAACTGCGTGAAGCTTAACACCCACATTTGAAGTAATGGCAAACAAGTCCCTACGTGAATACTCCACGCCGACCCCGGACAACATTCTTACTGGTCCGACAGTTGTTGTAGGAAATGCTTCTTTTGAGCTCAAGCCTGCACTGATCAACATGGTACAAGCTAGCAAATTTTGTGGAAAAGATCATGAATATGCCAACAAACACCTTCAACATTTCTTGGAGATATGTAGCGCCTTCACGATCAAAGATGTTCCAAGTGATGTAGTCCTACTTCATTATTGGGGCAAGCGAAGCAATGGTTTTTTCCAACAAAGACAAATTTACAGCTTGGACATTGTGTTGTACTGCCTTTCTGGCAAAGTTCTTTCCTATATGCAAACCAATGCCTTAAGGGAGAAATTTCGAGTTTCCAGCAGCAACATGAGGAATCTATTCCTGAAGCATGGGAGCGCTTTCAAGACTACATTTCAGACTGCCCACATCATGGAATGGAAAACTGGTTGCTCTTGTAGACCTTCGACCACGGGCTCTCTACCAACACCCGTGAAATGATGGATGCTGCATCTGGAGGTGCTTTCCTGTCCCTTACACTTACTCAAGCTACTAACCTTGTGGAAAATATGGCGTCCAATTAAGCTTGGAACGAGGAACGTCAACCCCGCAAGAAAGAAAGAGGAATGCACCAGCTCAAGGAGGTAGACATGTTGTCTGCCAAAATGGATTTACTGATGAAGAGGCTTAAAGACAAAGCCCATGATAAGAAGGAAGTCATGCAATCTTCAAATCCCGCATGACCTATGAAGAGTGTGGAAACACTGGACACTCAGGGAGTCAATGCCCTCAGCTGGAGGAGGACGTGAACTACATCAACAACAACAACCAATATCGTCCCCAACAGAATCAAGGATAGACTCATTAGAGGACCAACTAACCAGGTAATTATTCAGGTAACTATCAAGGTAATAATTCTTCCAATAAATTCTCACCTTTAAGAGACTTAGTCCAAAACTAGGGTAGAATTATGGATAATCAATCCAAGATGTTAGCTTCCAATGATAGAATACTCGAAACTATTAGTAATAAAATGGAAAGTTTTTTTTCTACCATCAAGAACCAACATAGCTTTAATAAAATGCTAGAATCTCAAATTTCTCAGCTGGCATCATCTATTCCCACGGCTAACCCAGGTAAGATTCCGGGCTAGCCGGCAGAATTAGAATTTGCAAATCTTGTCGATATGTACTCTGCAGATCTGTGTTCAAGTAAGATAGAAGAAGGCCCAATATGGATTGATTGGGACATGCCCACCAAAAGAGGAGATCCAGGAAGGCCCATCATCACCATCACTATTGGAGCTTACACCTTCAAGAATGTACTTTGTGACTTTGGATCTAGCTAAACATAATGCCTAAGGTAATGTATAAGAAAATCAATGGTTCACCTTTATTGTATACAACTATGTGCTTTTTGTGACAACCGCCTCCCCGAGGCTAGGCCCACCTACACCTGGCAGCTCTCTAGGACCCCAAGAATATCCTCACAGACCAACACATGTCTTTCTTGCACACTTTGTCCTCACTCATGCGCACCTGGTAAGGACTTCCTGGTCGGTCACCCATCGCTCCAAGCCTAGCACGCTTAACTTTGGAGTTTTTAGTGATGGGCTTCCGGAAAAGAAGTTGCAACTTATTGGTATGAGTATCCTTATCAATCATATTAAGCCTTGGGCCGGGATGTCACACTTGCAACCCGCAAACCTGTCACTATGCCACCCCGAGGGCATCCTAGACGACGTATGTCTGGGGGTAGGATGCTCCTACGTGGCTACCGACTTTGTTGTTGTCAAGACTGGGGGAAATGAGAACGCTCCAGTCATCTTGGGACGTCCTTTCCGTACCATAGCCAAAGCCATCATCAACGCAAACATTGTTAAGATTGTCTTCACCATCAATGGGAGAAAGGAGAGATTCAATTTCAAGAACAAGATCCTAAAAGCTCCTGCACACCCCCGATATCCTTACCCCCAAGAACACGAGCTAGTTGTCGAGAAGAAGAGAAGAGATATAAGGAGGAATAAGAAGAACAATCGACCTCAACGGCATGTGGAGGAAGTTCGGATGATCAACACAATTCAATCAGAGAATGAGAACCTGTTCCCTTCACCATTACAGCCAAAGCACGAAGACCCTAGAGTTCCATCAATCCACTGCTCCAACAATCAATGGAACTTCCAGCGAGTTGTCCGCGACACGGGATCGGGCACCAACCTAATGTTTAAGATGGCGGATCAATCACACTGGTTCCCAGAAGGAATTGCACGAGATGTATCTATCAAGATAAAGGACCACTTTGTCCTGACTGACTTTTTAGTCATAAACATGGGAGATGAGCAAGACCCTCCCATCATGCTTCGAAGACCGTTCCTGAACACAACAAGAGCAATCATTTACATCAGGATTGGCGACATCCACTTCCAGTTCAGAATTGAAAAGGTACACTGCTACTTCAATACTTGTACTAATCGTGAGCAACCCAAGAAGAACAAGACGCGGAGACGCCTTCAGAAATTACAACGCAAGCTGAACACAAAGTTGATGGATGTCAAAAACATTGAATAAGAGATTAAGGAGAAGCAAGCTCAGCTTCTACCAGCCTAGTATTTTGAACCTGTTACTCCAGAAAGGTCTCCACCGAAGAAACAAGTTTGAGGAAGAAAGTACACCTTCGGAAGACCAATCACTACCCACGTCATCAGATCAACTGATCAATCAATGGCCACTACATCTACGCCATGGGAGTAAGTACTCTTATCTCTTGCTGAGAGGTAACTCGGTATTTATCTTTATATTTTGCATATTTAGATTAGCATGTTTATTTCCCTATACTTGCATTGAAAAAGAGCATAAAAAATTTTCTGCTTTTGCATTCTTTATGGCCCCATGTACTCCGTACCGTGGCGGCATAAAAAAATAAATAAATTGCATTCACATGTTTTTGCATTTAGCATCCCTTTTGCATATAAAAATTCACAAAAATACGTGGGCACATGAAGGTCCACACATTTCAGAAAAACCCAAAATGAAGTGGGCACATGAAGGCTCACAACATAATCCTACAATATGCTTCTTCAGGTATGTGCGAGACTAACATTTACAGGGAGAATTTAATAAGGACCTGAAGGCAAAGAAGTTCCAAGGCTGAATCAAGAATCACTTTAAGATCCAGTTTGGGGGAGAGCACCCCTAGTTATCACGATAAGTATCACTATCTTAGGTGTTCAATATTAGCTAGTTATTTGAGTATTTGTTAAAAGTCTTAGTTTGAATAAAATGTTAGAGTCTGCTAGTTGGCTTCTCTCTTTAATAATGACCTTGATGATATATGCTTGGAGATGATGAATAGTTGCCCCGTCGTAATTCCTTTAAAAGTGCTTAGTTTTCAGACCTAGATTCTCATGAAGCTTAAATGCTTAATTTGCTCTAAACCTAAAACCTGTGTAAGTATATGCTTAATCTGAGTCTAGGATTTGAAAGATGATTCATGAAAAGTTAAGTTTCTATTGATCATTTTCCTAGAGAAGCTTGATTCCTGGATTTATCTTAAAAAATCATGAAATTTTATATGATGAGTTCCTGTGTCTATGATCCTTAAAAGCTTGTCATGCACATCAAGATCATTCCATTCCACCATTTATGCTGCTTCTGACATGGAAGTACGCATTTTCCATCAAGTCATATAGCTCATGCAACTCTATGATATATCTCTCTCAATGTTAAAAAGGATTCTGGGGCTACATTGGAAAAAAGTGAGAAGAGAAAGGAAGAGAAAAGGACAAGTGTCATACTAGGTGAGAAGGGCCTACATCCCTAAAAGAAATAAATTTAGAGATGAATAATGGACACATGTCCGAGGGCGAGTAGAGCCCACATCTCTAAGGGGAGAAAAAAATGGACAAAACATCAGGGCAAGTAGAGCCTACCTCTCCAAGAATGGAAAGCCCAGATCTTAAAAATCTTAGAAAGAGAGATATAATCCAAGAGCAAGGCTAAAGGCTTAGCACCTTTCACCCTCATTCATCCTACACTATCATCCATTCATATCTTGCCAAGTGTGACTCCATGCTTGAGAAGGTCATACACAGGATCTCTGAGTTTTATCTGAAAATGTTGCAAAACCCCAGGATGATAGCTGGTCAGAGAATTTGAGATATACTGCTTGACTTGATTGTTTTGTCTTTTATTTGCTCAAGATTTATGAAAAGACTATGCTTAAAGGTTGAAGGTAAGAGAGAGCAATCTTGTTGAGGAGAATTGGTTTTTGAAAACCATAGTACTTTTGAGGTGTGAAAGCGTTATAGCAACTCTTGATCTTGCTAAAGCATATCTTTGCTAGGGACTAGCAAGGGGTAAGCTTGGGGGAGTTTGTTGACACATCTTATCCTATATATTTATAAGTCATTTAAACATGAAAAAATGGCATAAATGTTAATATCAACTTAGAATAGGGTGTCACTAACAGTTTTTTTTGGAGATTTGGTAAATTATATAAATCTGGAACCAATGTTTTCGTAGACGGAAACGGTAGACAAGTCGGTCGACCATCGTTTAGCGTTTAATCTTTTTAAACGTTTGTTTAAACGGGGCTAAATGGCATTTAAACGGGCTAAATGACATAGAGGTGTTATCTCGTTTAGCATTTAAACCCATTTAAACGGGCCGTTTAGGTCGTTTAGGATAACACTGCCTGGAACCATTCAGGAAAAGTGCTAAAAGAATCAAATCTAGAAGGCTCCAGAAGGCTTCGAAACTCAACTTGACTTGGCACCCAAGAAAGAAGTGTCTAGAAAGGTCAAGGACCCACCTGGCCAAAGTGGACCCCGAGGGGGGCCCACCCTTGCCCGAGCGGCCTAGTGGTGGGGCCAGTCCCCCCGGTCCAGAACCGCCTCATCTTCTGGAATATTCTTCCACTGCCTCCTAGGATCAATCTAAACCACATGTTTAGATCGGTTTGATCTTACGGCTCTCGGCACACCCTCAGGACTATATAAGCAGCCCCCCTACCCCCTGGCACATGCATCTGGAAACCTAAGTTTGCATACACCAGATCAAGTCATCAAGTCAGAGATACTACGCCCAAGAAACACCATATAGCATAGTAGCTAGCTAGTCTAGATCTAGGAGGAGTCAATGCGCCTACTTGGCTCCTGATCATCTAGAAACTGATCGAGATACTGATATAGCTTCTCTCTTGTAAGTTCATATCTAGTTCCTTACATTTGTTATACAGACATATGCTCTTATCAATGATTGATTATATTCGACATTATATGCCTTATACAGTTTGGGTTGTTTCAAGTTTCAGCCTTGATCCTCCTAGATAGTCTGCCCATGCATTAATATAATGGTTCATCTTCCATGATTGGTAAATGTTTGCACTAATCATAGTTTGCATTGACATATAGTTTAGAGTTACCGAGGAGTATCCTCTCTAACTATATTTTGCTATGTTTCTCTTGCTATAATGACACTGTCTAGCTGCTCATGATATTATAACTTGAACAATGATATCAATATCTTTATCTTTATGTGACTTAACCCTGTTTATAGGAATTGATATATTTCGGCCACTCTACATTATAAAACTGAAAGATGAGCATGTATTAGCTATTATGGATTAGAAAAACTTTTTTCCCTGTGGTAGAATATAAATACGATACTTGGTTTTAATCCTGGTTAAAATGCTATAATGGTACATTCATACCGTGCGCTGCGCGGTATATATGTATATATATATATATATATATATATATATATATATATATATATATATATATATATATATATATATATATATATATATATATATATATATATATATATATATATATATATATATATATATGATTCGCTACAACCGGTGGTACGTGTCCACCCCTTGGTGGTAGCTACCCGTATAACCCGGGTGCGGACACGTGTGCGATCCACCAAATGGTTGCCATCTTCGATCGGGCAGTCAGCAGGTAACGTCGTTGATTCTTTTCACGCCGGTGGTGGCCTCACGGCAGGTCGATGGGTTGGCAAGTGGCAGTCCTGAGGGGTCCAAGCAAGAACACTGTAGCAAACTTACACAACACCTTTTGCTGCGTGATCGTTTTTTTTGTCCCAGGGAGAGCTGTCACGTACTCACATACTCCGTGAGTTATCCTGCTACAGTTCTACCTATGAATAAAAAATAGCTTTGTTTTGAAAAAGATGAAATTAGTACAGAATGTACCTTAGACAGACACTATTCACTACACATGGGAATGAATTTCAAGTTTTTTTTCTCGAAAACTATGACGTTTTTTAATCTTGGTTGGCATGAGTGAATTAAAAAAAGAACATTTTACAAAGCTAGAATGCCATGGTCCACTCGCACATATTTTTATCTCGGTTTTTTCACAAAGTTTTCTATAACTTTTGCTTGTAATTTTATTCTACCCTCCCCAGTAAGAGTATGCATGTCGGGGCTCACACTTCTGAGATTTTTTTCGGCTCGTGACGTGAGCTATAACAAAAGAATCTGTCATTTTGTTGGGACCTGTTTTGGTGTCCGTGAAAGAATTCAAAAATTGTTTAAGGGCCAGCTTTGCGCCTGCCACAGTGCCACTAGAACTTCAAGAGGATGGCCAGTTTTGCTCCATGGTGCAACAAAATTTTCTTCGAGAGTCATGCCATGCGTGCAGGACGGAGCGAGAAGAAAAACGCAGTGCAGATTCGTATAGGATGTGCATGCGTGCTGCAAACTCCGTAGAAAAACACAGTGCAGATTCGTATAGGATGTGCATGCGTGCTGCAGACTCCGTGGCTTGGACTCCGTGGCTTGGCCTCCTTGGCTTCTTGCTACGAGAATCCGCAAGAAGAAAGGACAGAGCACGTGGTTGATGACGGAACCCAGTCAGGCAGTAACTGACGCTGTTGAGTACTCCCTCCGTCCCAATTTATTTGCACTTCTAGGATGGAGGGGGAAACTTAAGGAACCTGTGAAATTACCAAAATGCCCTCAAAAAAGAAGGGTCTGACATCGGTAGTAAGGATTACTCTGACAGTACAACAGGTACCGGATCTGACACAAAAAAAATAAACAAATGGGTGACCAAAAAATTAAGGAAAAACAACATCTAAACAACACACACGTGGCCGGCACCCATGGCCACCCCTACGAACTCCACCAAATTACAGAAACTTCGAGCACTCCCGCCGGCAGGAAAAATTTGAATTTTGGCAACCTGGCGCCATTGCCCCACTATAAAAACATGGCCGGCACCCACGTTCCAACTCTACCACTTCCATATTCTACCATGGCCATAGATCTAAATACAAAACCTGTTGAAGAAAGTGAAGAGCCCTTGATACCCTGCAACACAGTTTCATCTTCAGCCATGGCAATAGATCTAAACAAACTACCAGGGGACAGAAGTGAGGAAACCTTACCAGACCTAAATCAAAAGCCTACTGATGATGAAGATCGATTTGATCACGTCAGTGTAGCACAAGTGGATTCACTCAAAGGTCACTCCCACTATCTCCAGGAAGAGCAACATGGTGGTGTGTATGCCATAGACCTTAATATTGCAGCCTGTGAGGGACAATATGAAGAATCTCATGAAGGTATTGTTTCTCTTAGTTGCTTTATTGTATAAAAACTTTCAGCAGGCAATGAAGTTCTAATTATACCCTACCATATTGCAGTTCTTCATGTTGACGATGACCATCAACAAGATGGAGGTTTCAACTTTGATGCTCCATATTCACAAGATGCTTTTGACCTCAACTTAGAAGCCACGGATCAACAACAAGAGCTGCATCAAATGATCAGTAAGCCTCAAAGAAATTTATATTTTTCTTACTATTTCAATGCTTAAGTAGAGTCACCAGAACACCAAAAGACTAGAGAAATGTAAAAAAATCCAAATGACTAGTCCTTGCTCAACAAGACGATTCAGTAACAGCATTAACTATTATCTCACATTCCTTTTTACAGACATGATCGAAGACATGCATGAGTATGGTGTGTATGCTGATGCTATGGACATAGTCTTCGATGAAGAATTGGAGGATTCTGACACCGAAGAAGATGAACATACAAATACAAGTAATTCACATAAGTGCAGACATTTGATGGACACTGAAAGGCAACAAATATATGAAGCTTTGCTTGAGAGAAGTAACCATGGAAAATTACGAAAGAACACTACAAATATAGTAGCTCACATGTTTCAGGTCAGTAGGTATCAAGTTCGTGGTATTTGGCGAAGAGTTAAGCAGTGTCGTGCTCAAGGTAGACCAGTAGATGTTAGATCACAGAGGAAGAATTGTGGCCGCAAAAAGCTACGAACTGATCTATCAGATGTTCTTACAATTCCCTTGCATAGGAGGAGGACTATACGATCTCTAGCTAATGCTATTGGTGTAAAGAAGAGCACTTTGCATAGATGGTTCAAGGAAGGTTTGCTACGACGCCACTCGAGCACATTGAAGCCTCTATTGACAGATGATCACAAGAAAGCTAGGCTACGATGGTGTGTTTCCATGTTAGATCACCGAACATTGCCAAATGAACCTAAGTTTATTGAAATGGACAACATCATCCACATGGATGAGAAGTTTTTCAACCTCACGTCGAAGTACATGAAGTACTATATGCTTCCTGAGGAGGAGGATCCACACAGGACAGTTCACAATAAGAACTCCATTGGTAAAGTTATGATCTTGGCAGTAGTAGGAAGACCAATGTATGATGATGCAGGTAATTGTATTTTTGATGGGAAGATAGGAGTGTGGGCATTTGTTAGAAAGGTACAACGTGCCCTGGTTTCACTTTCTTTCACCAGTTTATGTGCTAGTAATTTGTGGTCCTTACTTTGTTTTAATTATTACAGGAACCAGCAAAAAGGAGAAGTCGTAACAGAGGGAAGGGGACTCAAATTACCAAACCTATCAAGGTAGATAGAACTACTATGAGGTCATATCTGATCAGTAAAGTTTTGGATGCAATCGTTCGAAAGTGGCCACGGGAACATGCTGGAAAAACCATTTGGATTCAACAAGATAACGCCCCTTCACATGTGCCAGTAAATGATGAAGAATTTGCTGCTGCTTTAGCACAGACAGGGCTTGACATACGACTCATTAACCAACCCGCAAATTCCCCAGATTTGAACGTACTAGACCTAGGGTTCTTTAATTCTCTCCAATCCTTAACCTATGACAGGGTCTCTAGGAACTTGGATGACCTGATTGCAAATGTACAACATGAGTTTGATAATTATGATCCAGACACTTTGAATAGGGCATTCTTGACACTACAAGGGTGTATGGTTGAGGTGATGAAAGATGGTGGAGGAAATAGGTACAAGATTCCTCACATGGACAAAGAACGGCTAGAGGCACTAGGCATGCTTCCCAAAAGCCTTGGCTGTGACAGGAAGCTATACGAGGATGTGGTAGCATCATTGGGAAACTAATCATGTGATGGTTGTTGTGATTTTGTGAATTTTGGGAGCCTAAAATAGTGTTAATCATGGCTGCTAATGCTACAACTAAAGCACGAGTCATTTATCTTGTTCATCATGTGTGGTACTGCTATAAATTTGGAGACTATAAGTTGTACTAAGTTAAGCATGTGTATTTGTTTCCTTTCAGATCATGGTAAAAGCTAATAACAAATGTTGCGGCCGAGGTGTTTTCAAATTCCTAAGTCACAAAGTGCACTCGACCAAACTAGAAAATGAACTGAACTTTAGCTCTAAAATTATTACAGTACTTATCATATTCACATGGATGTCTTACACACGTACTACTCGAAGCATTGATGACAGCACATTTTAACAATACACTAACGATAATTCATCATAGGACCAAAAGCACGTCATGTACAGAAAGTGACAACCTACACCTAGTACAGAAAAGCACTTGAGCTACACAAAGTGAGAATGTACACTACACCATCGCACAACCATACTGCCACCAAAATCACATCATTTATCCAACATCAAATAAACTAGGGGGTACAGTTGAAGAACAAAGGCACCATAACCTTATACAAGTCGATGAAGCATTCATGGTAGCAAGGTTCCATCTCGGAAAGCACCTTGGCCAGGTGCGTAGCCACCTCTGGGTGCAGGTCCTCACCCAGCACCTTTTTGGCCAGGCGCGTAGCTACCTCCGGCTTCATCTCAGTGTCGGCAGCCCCGTCCGCAGCCACCACAGGGGCCGGATCTACGTCGACAACCCCATCAACGGCCACCGTAGGGGGCAAATCGACGCCGACAGCCACATCTGCGGCCACCGTTGGGGCCATATCGACGCCGGCAGCCCCGTCCGTGGCCATCGCAGGGGCCAGATTGACGCCGACTGACCCGTCCACGACCACCGCAGGGGCCAGATCAACGCTGGCTGCCCCATCTGCGGCCACCTCTGGGGCATCCTCTTCATCTTCAGAGTCAGGGACATACACATCGCCCTGGGAGTTGAAGCGCAGTCCAGCACTCCGGATCCGACACCCGCGAACGTAAATCCACGCCTCCTCAGTCGAGTCGGCGCTGGTTGGCTTCACTGCTGATTCGGTGGCGCTTGGCTTGACGAGGTCACAGATCCTGTCGCGGGGGTTCACCAGGTCAGCATCAGCACCGCCGGCTCCGACCATCTTGCCACCTCCACGCATCCTCCGAGTACGGCGGCGGCCGCCCACAGCCATAGTCGAGTAGGGACGAGGACTACTAGGGATGAAGGAAGGTGCGTGATTGGAGATCTCGCGTGATTGTTGTACTGTTGACCGTCGTGGTCTCGTGGGATTTGCAAAGGAAGGGAAGAGAAGTTTTGAGAAGGGAGAGGGAAGAGAGGCGCCAGGGTCAGGCACATCTAGTGGATGAGTAAAGGAGCAGCGGTGGAGATATTTTCTTTTCCGTTTTTTTACTTTGTGTGTGTGTGGACGAGAAGCAGCCAGCGTTTTGTTTTTTTTTATCTTCACGTGCAGCCAGTAGGGCAGCAGTCTGCTGCTCTGCCGCCTCCCATTGAACCCATTTTTATGGGACTTTTTTTGAATCGCAAACGTGCGATTATTACAGGACGGAGGGAGTAACTGTTAGTCACCATCTACTTGGTCTGATCCACTAGATTCGCATGCACGACGATTCAATGGTTGCAGGCAGATGGGGCAGCGGCCACCCAGGGTGGTTAGCTATTCCCCACTTTAGGACATTATTTCTATAATATATATATATATATCTTCTTTTCTAGAGATCCAAGTCATATGTAAGAGTACCATATCCATGCGTTTTCTGGCACACCTGTCATGCCTGACAACCTATATCGAGTTGTCCTATAAATCGTGTCGGAGTTCACCTTTTAGTTTAATCTGAAAGCAACATCTGATATACACTTAGTATCATGTTAAGATATACCTTTGCATTTATTGTGTCGTCGATAGAGATGGATCTTATATCCATTTCTAGTCGATGACGTCAGCAATGTCAACACACACCTCCAGAAAATGCTGGAAATGTGCATTGGTTCATTAGGCTTGCTGGAGAATGGATTTGCTTGCACCATGTTGATCAACGCCGTCTTGAGTTCGAAGTTTCTGTCTCCCACCGTTGTCGTTGGTCCGGTAGGGACATTGGTGTTGGAGGGGGCGGAAAATTCGTGGATCGTAATCTCGGCCACCGGTGCTGACGAGGTGCTCTCTACGGGATCGATGGTGTTCGCCTCTTGATTCGAGAGAAACTTCTGAGGAATGTGGACACGGAGTCGCACTCTCCTCACAAATGACTCCGGATTGTCGTTAAAGTTGGACGTTGGGTCGAAACCGGTCATGAACTACTCTGCGTACACGAGAGTAGAGCAAGGGTAAACCCGCTTAAATAGCAGTTCACCAAACATTGATAATTCTACCACTATGTATAAACGATATCTTATGCCTATTGCCTCCCCGACAATGGCACTAGAAATGCTTGTTGACGCTCCTTAGCCTCACCACTAAGGTTGCACTTACGGTGACGGCGCTAGGAATGCTTGTTGGCACTCGCTAGGGTCGCTACCTAGTTCACACCTCTAGTAACGGGGCTAGGGAACATCTTGGTAAAACAAACAATCACAGAAAGGTCCGCAAGCGCATGGCTTACCATTGTAGGACTTCATCCGGTGGTATTTGGGTTATCGTATTTATATTTTCCCAAGGGAGGCACTACGACAAAGATGATTGAATAGACGGTGGAGAAAGACAAGACTTGGTAAAGAGCTATAGCGGGGGATAACGAATAAAGATATTCGGGGATAACTTGACACATGCAAGGAGATCTGATAAAAGACTAGAGAGGATCTAGCGAGCTAGGAGGACAATGAAACGAGAAAGGATCCTAGCACAATCTATCTATTCTTGTCAACTCTCGGCAAAGAACTAAGGCAAAGGATAACCAAGGCAAGCTAAACTCGACAAGCTCTTCTAGTGTAGCAGGGGCATGCAAAGCCGTGCCCTCGGACTGGGATGAGAAGGGAGGACAACGACGCGCTAAATCCTACTGGCCTGAACTAACGTGGTGGACTACAGAGACCATCCGGAGCTATCACCTCCTTAGGGTACCACAACTATTCCGTTGAACGGGACACCAATCTAAGACTAAGGTAAGCTCTAAGCACCACGCTCACAACGAACCAAAGAACCTTTCCCCAGATATTACGAAGGAAGGTCTCGCTCTCCTGTGAAACATCAGAGATCGAGGGAAGAACAACCACAACACAATAGGGTTCAATAGAGCTATGCTAACCGAGACTAAACTAAATTTTGTCTAAACCAAGATTAAAGCTTCTAGAGCAAAGTAAAAGCTAAATGTAATTGACTCGAAAGGTAAGATAGAAAGATAACTTGAATTGTACTTGAGTCTATACAAAGAAAGGATACAAGAGTAGTACAGGAACTCTGAAGAAGACTCCTCCGAAACCCCGAGACTAGCACGACTCGACTCTAACTTCCAAGGTACACTAATTCTACTCTAAGTGAACAAAAGAGGAAAATGGAGATGCTTCAGCGTTGTGTTTCCATTCCAACGAGTGGGAGGTGCCTTTTATAGGCAACATAGGTCAGCTGAGCGTGTGGGCCGAATATCACAGGTGCAGCCGGATCAGGGGATGCGGCCGACCCTGTGATCCACCACCTCTCGCCTTGGATGCTCCTGATCACTACTCCTAATGCGGTTGAGGGTCGGTTCCTTGGGTCAGTAGGCCCACCTCTGTGCTGTGGGATGAACCACCTTCGCTCAAGGGTGCATAGGATCGCCTTGGAATGATGGTTGTGGCCGTTGATCGGCCGAACAAGTGGACCCATTGATCCAAGTGATCCTAACCACCTTCATTCGATCAAACTGACGTTTCCTTGGTGGATCTCGTTCATCCAAGTTGTGCCCGCGGGAGAGGAGGTGCATTGGACCAGGCACGAGCCACGGGGCAGGGCCGGTTGTGCCTAGTGGTTCAACCGTGCCTAGCCCGTGTGGCAAGTTCGTTCTAGTTTCTCCAAAAATGTGTACATGCCTATGAAATGCACAACACAACTCATGGAACTTTATTAGTACCAAAAATGTGCATGAAACTTGTCATATACTCCTCTTGAACCCGAGGTTTTGACAGTTGAATCTTTATTGTAAAGACCGTCAACAGTGTTGAGTCATTTGCTCGTTCTCGCTCTTGGTTTTGAGTTGCAGGCGGGAGGCCTGGAGAACATTTGGTTGATATCGGGGGTGATTCTCCGGCCTCATACCCCGATGGTGACATGGAGGTACATCACTTTCAGGGATGGTGAACGAGGACTAGTGACTTCTGAAGAAATGATAAAGGTAAGTGATTTTGTGGCCTTCAAGTGTGTGGCATTGGTCAAGCCACATGGTTTAGTTTTCTCCTTGCCCTATCTCATGTGTGTAAGGTGAGCTTTGTATGCTCTTTGACCTTAATGCATGAGTTTAGGGGAGCCTATGCGCTTTGAGTGCTCTTTGCTCTATCGTGTGTACTATGGGTGAGCTTTGTATGCTCTTTGGCCCTAATGCATGTGGTTAGGGGGAGCTTGTGACTTTTGCGCTCCTTTGCTCTTTTGCTGGTGGTGTCGAGCCCTTTTTACCTCCCCTCGAGCAGCCAGTCGTTTGTTAGATTTGTGTGTGGGAGCTCTATTGACGTTGAATTTCCGTAAAACTAGAGTACTTATTATACATTGGTTTCGATTATGATTTGCAACTAACCCACCACTACGCATACTAATGATGTAACAAGTTCACTTGTGAATGTGGTATTTGGAGTATGTTGTTTACGCAGGATTTAGTCACTAAAAGGAGCACTTTAGGGAGAAGTTGAATGAGCACTTTGTGAGAAGATCATGAAGCCCGGCACAAGTCAACACTCGAGGTGAACATGACTCCATGTGACCCAAGGACCACAAAGTGATGGCACAAAACTCCAGGGACCTGAACAGAAGATGCTGAAGCTTACACGACAAGGAGCTCTATCTAAACCGTGGAGAAGACGACGTCAAGGGCCCACACGTAGAAGGGAGCAAGTCAACAATTGACTAAGAAGCGCCGAACCGGGCCGAAACGGTCCTAGGCCGGTCAGCCCAAGCCGGTCGGCCTAGACTGTTTTGGGCCCAGTTCGAGCCCCCTTTGACCTAGGTGTTTCTCTATAAATTGCCTCTGCCGCCATCGTCCATCCATCCACAGGAACTCGGTGAAACCTAGGAGAGAGCGACGATGGCCGCCGCGAGTCCTCGAAGTTGTTTTAGAGATGGCCTAGGATTACCCTAGCCGCCATGGCCGCCTTGCACGGTTGAGCCATGGCGAAGTTCTAGAGCTAGTTGAGGTCATCAATGATATGTACTCGGTGGAGATGATCTAAACATGTTTATTATGTGAGTAAAGTACATCATGTCATCCGATCTTTTAGCGACTCGATTCCTCCTTTTATGATTTTGCTCTCGCTTGGCTATGCTTCATCTTCAACCTATTCTATAGATAGATTGCTTGGGGTGCTCTTGTAGTCATGGTGGCTAGAGGTGCATACCGGATCGACCAAGTGTTTTCAACTTGTTATTCGAACTCACCCTAGGCTAACCTACATGAATAGGAGTGTGTTGTGACATGCGGTGGCTCCAAAAGGTGGGCGTCTTCGGAATCGGACTGAAGGATAGTAGTTTAAAGATGGCTTTGGATGAGATGCATGTCGCGCTTGCTCTATTGGCTAGAACTACAACTAGAAGACGATAGGTCTTGGTTTCCCTTGCTTGTTCCTTGCTTTGTTGATGTTCATGGATGCGATCAACCTTATGTTATAACTCGTATATCTTTAAGGTTTATCTTCTTATGCAATCAATGCTTCATGTTAGGATAGATCGATATGTTAGATGGAGAATCCTTTGAGTTTGCTTTCAATCCTTGGATTGACAAATCTAGGGAGGACCCACCTTGGCGGAAAAGGCACCAAGTCACCTGTAGGCTTGCGGTGAACTTAAGCACGGTTTTGAACCGTCAACATGCCCCTTTTTCTGGCACCGTTGCCGGGGATCAGCAGCTCGAACCCTAGGGCAATCCATCTCTCTTTAACTAACCCTAATTTCTGTTATTGCGTATTTGCTTGCTTTCTTGTTTGTGTCTTTGAAAGTAGGTAAAAAGCTAGACACAAGACATTTGAAAAGTTCACAATCCTCTCCGACGAGATGATGACTACATCAAGATTCACCCTTTAGTGGTAGGTGCTAACTTTTGTTAGTGGCCCATCATCCGCTAATGAGTCCACACCCTACATGAGTGATGATAAACAAGGTATGTCAATGTGTCAATTAAAGTTTTAAGACTAATGTTTCGTGGAGGTTTGTTTGTCCAAACAGTAGGTGTTGGAAGCAATCACGTTGCGAAAGAAGTATCCGTCATTTTAGCTAAAGAAAAATCATGAAGAAGACACACCATTGTCGTCATGCTACTCGCTGGACCAGCAATGACGATGACTTAAAGCCGAAGGAGATGCGACGTAATGCCCCGAAGACCAAAAGATCAAGGTCGTCAACATATTTGGATCAATACACTAGAAGTTTCTGTTCACATCAATTTATGTACAACCTCAAAGGAGAACAATAGAATATTTTTGGATATTTAGAAGCCCCATGAAGTTACACTTCCAACAAACCAAGAATCAAATCAATTGGAGGTTCCTACAAGCGGATATGGCCGAATTACCGAAGGTTGCGCGTTCTGAAATTTTCTGGATAGCATGCAAGAACGGAATTAAAACGGCCATAGCTCCCTCATTTGGGCTCCGATTAAGATGAATGACTACTGGAAAGGTAATTTTATAACTTTTTCAATGGAACAATAATTTGGTATATGTTCTATTATGTACACAGGGGAAAATCCACGAAAAAGAGGCAGCAGCAACACGATGAGAACAAGATAATGGAGATGAGGACGACGACAACGAAGAGGAGCTTGACAACGCTTCCATTAGACCACACGAGATGAAATTCAGAAGTTTGGAACAAAACAAAGACCCCAAGAACATTAGCAAAAGAAGACACAAGTTGGCAACATCCGACGCTAGGAGTTGTTAGAAGCAAATCACGATGGATTACACACAAATGATGGCATCCAATGGCGCGGATGCTCTAGGCTCTCACACGAAGGATCATGGAGTTACATGAAGATATTTGATACATGCGTGAAGTCCCACAAATGAATAAGAAGAGTGAGTCCACACAAGGCAACGTTGATGATGTGTGGCACGAACGAAGGAATTGTGAAAAGATGATGCAAGCCACCGATCATGGATGATTGTTTGCTTTCAACTCCGAGAGACCACTCACGATGAAAAGCTCGAAGGCCAAGGTACAAATTAACCTCTCAAGATACTTTTGAAGCTGATAATATTCCTTTGATATATCTATGATTCATATCCAATACTAAGGTTGATTCAATTCTATGCATTGTTCTTATGATGATCATGATAGGCTAGAATTTCTTGAGAGTGATAAAGAGGCTTTGTTTGCTTAAACTTTGTTACATGCCTAATTAACCTTTGCCTAATGAGAGCTTAACACTGAGCAAGAAAACTTATGCTACAATTAATCGCAACTTACTTTGTCATAAATTGTGGTTATGGATATGTTTGTTTGCGATAAGATTTGTAAATCTTGGACTTGCTTTGTGCTCGGTCAAGCTAGTGACCTTAAAAGAGTAAATTTTGGGAGAAATCCCAAGTTTCACTAACCATGCAGGGCATTAAACATAAATTAAGAGAGAAGTCATACCCAAAGGAATTGCAAACCAGTGCATCACCGTCACCGAACCTCAAAAACGAACGTCGCTGTTTTCATCAATTTTGAGGACCTTTTCAGACATGTTTAAGAAAGGAAGAGTTGATAATCAGAATCTCTATCAAGTTCTGGTTCCAACGTATCTAAGATCGATGAATTTGAAGACCCGTACAAGGAGATATGGCAAAAACATTGAGCGATGTGCAGTCTGAAATCAGCTTTGGGCAGAATGCAGCGCCAGAATAGAACAGACATAACTCACTCGATCGGAGTTCGTTGGGGGTGAATAAATACTTGATGGAAAGATAATTTCATCCACCACACATGGAAGCTATTGTTTTCTACATTGTCTGATCTGGACAGAGAGGGAAATTTGTGAAAGAAGAGGCGGTGATAAAGTGTGTTGGAGTAGGTGATGATGATGATGCAAGGAGACGATTGGGCACGCCTCTCATCGAGCATAAGTGATCGTGTCAAACATGGAGAGTGGATCAAGGCTGCATGAATTTGTTCAAATCTTGCATGAAGGATCATGACTCCGCAACAATAAGAAGGTATGTGAGAAAGTCGAGCTCCACGACTTTAAATGAAGTGGTAGCGGGAGGCAACCCTATTTTTATTTATATATATATACATGACCGTCTACATTGTGCTCTTTAATCGAACCATCAAGCAACATTGTACCATTGCTCTAATAAAAACCACAACACCATGCTGTATGTTTTAATTGCTATTGAGGGAGCGCTTTGTTATTTGATCTTGGAAAGCTTGTAGACCCATTTTTGTGCCTATTAGAGTTTAGAGTTTTTTTATTTTGTGTATTTTTAGAGAGATATATGAAGTTGGTATCATTATTTAATCCCAAACCTTGTGGCTAGTTAATTTAGGCTAACATTTGTTTTTGTTTTAGATCACCGCATATCATGTCATTTTGTTCATCCACCTTGCATCGCACTGCATGTTTGATTTGATCTAACTTTTTGTCCAACCAACCTAAGCCTTCCTATAACCCCCACCAAAAACCATAGACTGTAAAGGTATGATAGCTTGAGTTGACCGAGGGCTGTCACCCATCCATCCCTTTCTTCTTTTCTAATTAAAAACTTTGACTAGGCTCCCCATAAAATCCTTAGAAAAACTTCTACCTATAGACATCCTAAAACCATAGGTTTGTAGAAAGACTCTAGCACCACTTTAGTTAGAATTTTTATAATTGACTTCCTATTTTCAAAACTCCTTTTTGAGCAAAAAAATATAGGACACCCATAACCTACCCTTAAACCTTGTTAGTGTGGTTGATTGATTCTTTTCGATGGGAGACTTCCTTGTTGACAATGCTTACTTCGTATGAAGTGTGAGATCAAGCTTTGTCCTTTTCTTATTGTAGATCACATCAAAAGTGATTTTCAAACCTTGCTAATATTTGTTTGTGCTAACTTTTTAAATTTGCATTTTGCATCCATCTTCTTGTCGTCATCCACTTTATGTTAGCTTGCAACCTTTTTGTGAAACTTTATGATGAATGCTTTCATATCTATGGCAATGGTTGTTGACATGCATTGCTACTTTTTGCAATCTTGTGTAAACATGGTGTTTAGACATGATTGGAGACCACCATCATTTAGTCTTATATCCCGAGCTATCATGTTGCATTAGTTGGTTTATAAACTTAGCAATGCGCCCTACTTTTCTTGCACTATAAAGAATTGTTGATCTTGGGATGAACATGGTGTTTTGACATTGGTTAATAAATATCTATGTGAATAGAAAGTTTGTAAACCACTTTGTAAGCATGGAGCTTATAATTTGGTGTACACATTGTTTTTTATACCATCCTATCATTTGCATAAACGCTTGCACTCACGTACACTCATTAGGATTTTTGCTAGATTAACTATATGCCACAAGTGAAGATCCTAGGGATGTCATGGTTTGTTGGCATAGGGTGAGTATTCCCGATCGTCGCCTCGGGTGTACTTTGTGCATTGTAGTTATTTGCAGGCATGGTGAATCACTCCCATGAGTTCGTAATAAAAGCTGAAATCAAGATCATCAACACCTCCAAAATCCCGAAAGGAGCACTGCTGTTTTCATCAAGATTAAGCACATGTTCAGAGATGTACAAAAGGAAAAATTGGATATTCAAGTGATCCATTAAGTCTACTTTCCAATGCATCAAGAATCAACATTTTAGGAGACCCGTGCAAGAAGTTACAACCAAATCTTTGGGCGTCACACATTCTGAAATCAGCCTGGGACAGCTTGCACCAACAAAGTAAAAAGGGCGTAACTCTCTTGTTCGGAGTACGATCGGGATGAATGACCACTCGTTGTAAATATAACTTCAAGCACTTTGCAATGGAGTGATGGTTCAGTACATACTCAGTTTTGGAAGTAGAAGAAAAACTCGTGGAAGATGTACCAGCGATAAGGGACAACATGGAAGGAGGAGAAGATGGGATGAGATACAATTGGGATCAAGGCTCGTGGTAAAGAGCGGACATTGAAGGATGAACAAAGGAAACATGTGATGATGATCTCCTTGCATGGCAGTTGGACTTCAAGAATTTTAAGATGCTTCATCATCTTCCGTATGCTTCATCATCTTCCGTGCCTAGCAACATGCTAAGCATGGGGGAAGACTTGGTGGATGAAAGAATACCGCATGGAGTTCAAGAATCACGGTTTCTATGGATGTCGATCTTCCTTTTTCCAGGCTAGGAACAATGCTTAAGCATGGGGGAGGGCACTCTACATCACAAGCATCAAAGGACTGTAACAATTTCTCAACCCTCTCTTTGTCCTTGTCTATCTAAATGTTTGTATATATGTATATGCCTTCAACAACCTTAGATGCAAATTTTGTATGTCTCTCTTGTTAAATAACATGGCTTCTAGGAGTACAACCTAGGTTTATTTTTTGTTTATTTTAATCACCTTGTGCCTAATTTGGCTTCTAGGAGTACAACCTAATTTTGGCTTGATCTTGCTCGTTGATATATGATGACTGTTGCCGCTTTGTTTAAACTTTGTGCTTGTTTATGCATGATTAAGTTATTGCTCTCTCTAATACAAATCTGAAATTAATTAAATGCTAGCTTAATCTCTTATGGAGGTCATGATAAAAATGAAGACCCATAGTTTCTTTTATGCTCTCAAATTTGGATGGGTCAAAGGACATATTACTTTTTGCTTTTAAAAGTCATGCTAAACTTGTCATTAATACCTCGTGCATTTTGCTCTACCTATCCAAAGCCCTATATATTGAGTGCAACCATAGATTACAAGAGTTAGTGTTGGGTGAATTGATTCAAGGCTCGATTCTCTGGCTCGTGACTAAGAAGCTGGTCATTCCATTTTTTTGCGTAACTTATCTTTTGCCAGCCTATTCTATCTGTGCATTGTGAGCTCCCACATCAGATGCTCTGCAAACCTCGCCGGATATCCACCCTTTAAACCAACATCATATTTTGTGTTAACCACCTTGACTTACCTATCACTTGAGCATGGAGACGACACGTCACAAGAAGGTGCTTCAAAGGGATTCAAGTTCCCTCTCATCAAGACATCCGGTACATACCTTAACACAACTTCCTCTTTGCTCGGGGACGAGCAAACGTCTAAGCATGGGGGAGGAGGCAGGTACTATGCAAATTAGAGTTCTAGGGGAGATAAAAAAATGAATAAGATAAGAGGATAAATAAAAAAAATCAAAGAACCTCACACATGTCAAAAAGAAGAAAAAAGAAAAAAAGAGAGTAATAATAATCTCCCCCGGTTCTCTAGTTGCTTAAGGATTTTTCAAGGACTTCAAGATCAAGACACATACTCATTTTTCCGATAACGAGGACTTCGTTGGGGCCTCAGGATCATTCTTTGCCATTTGCATATGTCCACCTATCTAAAATAATGAGTTCTTTCTCTCCTCCTCCAATGAGTCATGATAATTCCATGAGAAGCTTGCCTTGTTTTGATAATAGTCTCAACTTTAAGATCTTCGTAGGATAAAAACTTTCTTATGAGCTCGAACTAAAACCCTTCCACCTACAAACATGAGAGGGAAAGGATATAGATCATGTAGGCTTGAGAGAGTTGTGAAATGAGAGAGTTCATGAGCAAGATGCAAGAAGGTTTAACTTTTTGTACTTGGTTTAGCTCTTTTATTCACCTCGTTCTTCACTTCAAAAGTTTCTAAGACCAATTCGAATTTTGTGGAGCATAATTGATTACTTGTGGAAAGAGCTTAAATTGTATCTACCCTCTATAGAGATGAAAGATAATTACATTATGGAATTTTAACAAATATAAACTTGGAGAGCATTATGCTTTCTCATGTGTGATGAAGTGCAGTGTATGAACAATGAAAGGCAATGTTAATATCCTTTGAAAACTTACTCGATGACGAGCAAGGTTTAAGCATGGGGGAGATGTTGGTGGTGAATTTCCATCAACCTAGAGTACTTGTTATACATTGGTTCCGATTATGATTTGCAGCTAACCTGCCACTAGGCATACTAATGATGTAACAAGTTCTCTTGTGAATGTGGTATTTAGATTATGTTGTTTACGTAGGATTTAGGCACTAAAAGGAGCACTTTCGGAGAAGTTCAATGAGCACTTTGTGAGAAGATCATGAAGCCCGGAACAAGTCAACACTCGAGGTGAACATGACTCCAAATGACCCAAGGACCACAATGTGAAGGCACAAAACTCCAGGGACCTGAACAGAAAATGTTGAAGCTTACGCGACAAGGAGCTCTATCTAAACCGTGGAGAAGACGACGTCAAGGGCCCACATGCAGAAGGGAGCAAGTCAATAATTGACCAAGAAGCGTCGGGGAGCGAAATGGGGCCGAACCGAGTCGAAATGGGCCTGGGCCGATCGTCCCAGGCCAGCCGGCCTGGCCTGTTTCGGGCCCAGTTCAGGCCCCCTTTGACCTAGGTGTTTCTCTATAAATTGCCTCTACCGCCATCGGCCGCCACATCCATCCATCCAAAAGAACTCGGTGAAACCTAGGAGAGAGCGACGACGGCCGCCGCGAGTCCTCGAAGTTGTCTAGGAGATGGCCTAAGCCTACCCTAGTCGCCATGGCCACCTTGCATGGTTGAGTCATGGCGGAGTTCCAGAGCTAGTTGAGGTCATCAATTGTATGTACTCGGTGGAGATAATCTAAACATGTTTATTATGTGAGTAAGGTACTTGATGTCCTCCGATCTTTTAGCAACTTGATTCCTCCTTTAATGATTTTGCTCTTTCTTGGCTATGCTTCATCTTCAACCTATTCTATAGATAGATTGCTTGGGGTGCTCTTGTAGTCATGGTGGCTAGAGGTGCATACCAAATCGACCAAGTGTTTTCAACTTGTTCTTCGAAATTGCCCAAGGCTAACCGCACAAATAGGAGTGTGTTGTGATAGGACGGTGGCTCCAAAAGCCGGGCGTCTTTGGAATCGAACTGGAGGATAGTAGTTTTAATATGGCTTTGGATGAGATGCATATCACGCTTGCTCTTTTGGCTAGAACTACAACTAGAAGACGATAAGTCTTAGTTTCCCTTGCTTGCTGCTTGCTTTGTCGATGTTCATGGATGCGATCAACCTTATGCTACAACTCGTATAACTTCAAGGTTTATCTTCTTGCGCAATCAATGCTTCATGTGAGGATAGATCGATAGGTTAGATGGAGAATCCTAGGAGGTTGCGTCTGATCCTTGGATTGACAAATCTAGGGAGGATCCTCCTTGGTGAAAAAGGCACCAAGTCACCCGTAGGCTTGCAGTGAACTTGAGCACGGTTTTGAACCGTCAACAAGCTCCTTTGTAGCATATGTATAGCTTTCCTTTGTGCATTTCATGCATTTGGCATGGTATATGTAACATGATGTATAGGCATCATTGTATCTTAGGTTGCATGCATTTTGTATCATATTTATTGTTTAGGAAAAGCTTCTCCTTGTGAGCTAGTTTGGTAAGCTATGGTTAGTTTGGCTTAGCTCTTGAAAATCTTGGTTTATATCTATTGACGTGAAAATAGGAAGTCACCTCCGCGCGCAGCACACGTGACTCTCCGGTCTGTAGCAAGGCGTGCCAGCCAATATGAGCTGTTGATTGACAATGGAAAATCGGCTAGAGAACCGATGTGTATTTGATAAAATTGTAACAACTAGGTAGTCGATACGGGGCAGAACAGATCGTCTAGATGAATCGATATGATGACTTAGGCAAAAGAGTAATCTACCAGAGGTAACGTAAGCAGAGCTACATGAGCACCACTTGAAACAGATCTAACCAGCTATTAATGATTAAAAAATAGTAATGATAATGAAGCTGACAAGACGCAGTCTCAAGCTGGATAAATTGTGATAAAAGCTAGAACAACAAGAATTAAGATAAAACTTGCTAATCTAGCTGATATCGATAAATTGTGAATAAATCTGGATGAAACAACAATGATGTGCTCGGTGGTTAAAGCCTATAAATTACTCGGTAAAGCGGAACTCACCAGCAAGCCGGAGATCGAAACGATGCAGCCCGACGAGTTTGCGCGAACTCGTGAAAGAGAAAAAGGTACGAAGGCGAAGTCATCGAAAAGTAGATGCGATAAAGTAGATGCAGTAATTAGTAAAGGGGTGTCTGGAGGAGGTTTTGATATTTGTGAGACATGGGTACCCATGGCTCCCCACCGACTAGGGTCCCGGAGGTCCCTGCCAAGTGCACCCGACCTGCCAGAAGCCCCGCCGACCTGCAAGTGGGCCCAGAGACTTTATCCACAACCGCGACGACCTTGGACGACCTCATCCAGATTCCGGAAGACCTACCGGGCTTGAGGCGCAAGTTTCTCCCCTAGATCGCGGTGTGGCGCCGCCAGTAGGTCCGAGGATCGCGGGATTCCCTCTATAATCGCAGAAGGAGACATTCCTAATCTATAACCGACCGCGATGAGGGTCCACCGACCTCGAATGGAAACCCTAGCCCACTGGCCATATATGGCGGCCTAGAGCTCCATTCGAGGGGACTTCCCGATTCACACATAATTCCACCACACCGGACGTAGGGTTTTACTCTCCGGAGGCCTGAACCAGTCTAAACCCCTTGTTGACGGATAAAAGACGTATCCCTCTACGATCCGCAACGTACGGACCTACAACTTTTTCACCACAGGATTCCCAAGGTTCTTGTCAATCTGCGGAGTAAAGGGATTACAAGCGTTCGATCTACCTTTACACTCTAGCTACTCAAACCCTAACTATGATTAAACTACAAAACAACTAAACTACACTAGATAGAAAGATTAAGCAACCAAGATAAAAGACACTCGCCCATGGGTCTACGATACTAGAGCATGCAATCGCTTTAAACAAGAAAACCAATCTAATCAATCAGGGGTTGTGACCACGGTTTCGCCCTTTCCCTCCTCTCGTACTGTCACTACACGAAGGTATTCGTGACTAGACCTATGATGGACACGGCGTATTGAATGGATCCAAGGAAGCATTGGAGCTCTACTCCCTTTACGGCATGGTAGCTAACCTTAAGCAATGAAGTATATTCAACACAAGATGATAGATAGATAATCCAACAAAGTACGATTACATTTCAAGATCGATTACCACACATGGACGAATAAGGAGATTACCCCGTCAATGTGCTAGACATAGCATCGTTGATCATGGTAACCCTTCCGACGGTGTATTCCTTCTCCTCTACTTGTGGGTGCTTCCTTCGAGATGGTTGATCTCCCTCCTCTCTCTCTCTAGCTTGTGGACGGCCTCTCGGTGCGAATGGCTCTCTCCCTCGCGAATGGCGGTGCCTCCAGGGTTTTTAGGGTTGAAGATCCTTCAAGTGCATGGAAAGGGGGGGCGAACCGACCCCCGGAGTGGGCTGGGCCAGCCGGCCTGGGCCGACCGGCCCAGGCCCATCTCGGCCTGGTTCGGTCGCCCCTTCGCCCCTTCCACTTGCATGATTTTGACGATGTCATCCTCGCGCCCAAGGTGGAGGTTCTCTTTGCATGAAGTCCGGTCTTTACGCTTCAATCCCCGGGGGTGGTCCTACGTAACACTTTGGTCGTAGCCACCATTGGAAGTGATTTCACCAAGCTCATGAACACTAACAAGACTTCGTAAATGCTCCTTTGAACTTGTTGTGAATCCGTCCTTTATGTCCATGTTTTCCTACATAAGCACAACACTTCCAAATGCATGCACATAGATGAACTTGTTATATAATTATTGTGCCTAGTGGCGGGTTAGTTCCATAAACAAATCCAAACCAAAGTGTAATGAACATGTTTGGTGCACCAAAATACACCGTCAACATCTCCCCCACGCTTAGCTCTTGCTCGTCCTCGAGCAAGTACTCGTAAAAGAACGTCGTCCAAGGTGTTGTAATCATGTTCCGCTAAATCTTTATTCACAAGTTAGTCAATCCTTTATCTTTAATACATAAACATAAAGTAATGATCATCAAACATAAACATTGGCATTTAGAATCTTTACCACATCAAGATTTACCCCGCAACTCAAACTCATCACTCGAAGTCTTCAATTTCAGCCATGCTTACTTCTTTGCTTCCATCGGAGGGTTTTTATGATTTTTAAAAAACAAAATTCCTGCAACAAGTATTAGACAAAAACCTTTCTCCAAGCTCTCTGCAGTCAAGTGTCTATCCTAAACAAATTTTATAAAACTCTCACCTCCCATAAATCTCTCATATGACATGTAAAGAGGAGCTATAGGTAGGGCTAGTACAATCAACACAAATATTGTCAAACTAAGAATTTCCTCTAATGGTTGTTTACCTTTCAAAGCCAATGATCATGAGAATTCATCCATATGTAGGGATATCAAGGATGAGAAGATTTAGAATGGTGGACATGTGCAAGGGCAAAAGAACATTATGACTACAAGGCACCGATGACGTCCTCGTTGTCGGATTGCACATGGTTGGAAAAAGAGTGAAAGTTTCGTCTCTCAACAACGCGACATCCTTCCTTGCACTTTAGTTTTTTTTCTTTTACTTGATTCATCCCTCCCATATCTTTTTTGCCACTCCTCTTCTCTCTGTTTATTGTTTTTCTTTCATTCTTTCATTCTCATATTTTTTTACTCTTTTTTTACTTTTCTATATTTTTTCTTTCTATATTTTTTCTTTCTATATTTTTTCTTTCTTTCTTTCTTTTCCATACTCATACTTTTCTCTTTATTTTTCCCCTCTCTTGACATCTTTTCAAAGCTCTGAACTCCTCTCTTTCTTGCATGCATACAATCTGAAATTTTAAATAAACCATGCTAGAGATGAGACAAAACTTTGAGAGTAGGTTGTGTTCAAGGAATGCGATGTACAAAAGAGATGTATAGGGTTGGGTATGGAATTCGGCGATGTACGGGACTTCCAATGTGAAAGTCACGTTACCGAATACATGACGAGGCTAGCAACAAAAGATAAGCACAAGAACATGATCAATGCTTGAAATTAAAACTCCCAAGAGAGAAGGGCCCTAGCCCAACTCATCGTGCTAATCACACTTATGGTGGAGCAAAAAATAAATTGGCCTTGTATAGGATTTTTTCTTACTCTCAACTTGGAAAAAGAGGTTTTGCTAACCTTTATTACAAGGTTTTTTAGATAATTTTCAGAACTGAAATCCTCCAACTTTTAGCTTTGAACATAGCACAACCAACATTTGAAGCTCAAGATCGAAGTGTGGTATGAGTACTTTTAGAAGTAACAATTCCACTAAGCACCACGATAAACGTTTTTCAAACCACACACTTATGTTCATATATCAAGAATTACAGATAAACAAACAAGTGAATAAAGATAAGCATCACATAAGACACAAAAATTAAAAGACTCTTTTTATTTGATTTTCTTTGATTCAACACTAAATTAAGACACTTCAAACTTGAAAAATTTAAAAACACACTAAAAAACTAAAGACTCTTAAAGCTCTAAAACTCTCCCGAAAACTAAATCGAACCAAACTAAACTTGAAGCTCAAAAGCTAAAAGGCTAGCTAGCTAGCTCTCCCCCACACTTAAATCATATGACGTCCTCGTCGTATCTTACAAAAATCCTAAGGGGGAAAACTAAACCTAGTGGTACTTTCCGCAACTATTGCACCACTTGCCCCTCATGTTCCCGACCATGCCAAAAAGTTTGCACACGTTGCGGTTTAGGAACTTGTAGTCGTCTTCGACCACGCGCTCTAAATCCTCCATACGCTGCCTCATCGCTTCCATGGCCTGGAAACATTCATCGACCGTTGCGTAGAGGTCTGAAATGGAGTGACGGCAAGCCGCACAACACATCAGATGCATCTCGAAAGGGTCATCATCGCCAGGGTCTCCACCGTCGTCGCCGTCGTCGTCGCCATCACCATTGTCATTGCCGCCGTCATTATTGCCGCCGCTGTTGGGGCCTTCGGGAGTCTTCTCCTTGGGCACCTCTTCCCAAATGTAAAGATCGTTATCATCTCTTCCGGCGGCCGCCCACAAGCTCGGGCTACGATCGTCGGAGTAGTCTCTATCCCCATAGTCCTTAGGCTCGGGCGACACCTCCTTGTAGTCCTTCCGCTTCATGCCTCGGATGCGCTCCGACCTTCAAACGAGTCGTAGGGACCTTCTCTTCTTTGACGGGGTTGCGAGATGTGATATCTCCGGTCGGGACACGCCCTCCGCAACGGATGCGGGCGGTTATCTTGATCTCGACGGGTAGCTTGAGCTCGCATCGCTTCACCTCCTCCATCGATGGCTCCTTGGCGCCTTGCTTCAACTCTAAGCTCCTCGTGGACGCCATGGCTGTTGCGTGGGTGCAAAAGTATGCTTGATGGGATGGATTCCCGAGCTCCCAATTCGACCAATATATAGTCCGAAGAGGAAGACCCTAGGAACCTCAATTTCCTTATTCAAACTTTCCTTAAAATTTTCTGACCGAAGAAGGAAGTCGAAAAGGAGCAACTCGGGCAAAAACCAGGGCGAACCGCCGCCGGGACCCACCTGGGCCGGTCGGACTAGGCCGGCCGGCCCACCTTGTTCCGGGGGCCGGCCCGGTCCGGTTTCCCGTGTACCGCCCTTTTTCGCTTTCTCAGCCCATGGGAAAAAGTTGTCCTAGTAAATCTTCGCGAGAAACTCCAAAAAATTAAAGGAAAAACTGTTTACAAAAATCCATGCCTTGTTTTTCATCCTAGGCCGCACGTTCAGGCTCTTCTTCCATAATGAAGACATCAACATGGTGAAGGGGCACAATGTCGAGTTCGTAGTAAACCTTAAGCCATTGACCATTCACCATAAATTGATCACCTTTCACATCCATAATGGTTACCACTCCGTTGGGGAGCACCGAATGCATAACATAAGGTCCGTCCCACTTGCTTTGCAATTTCCCCTTTTTGAAGGTTTTAAACCTCGAATTGTAGAAGAGGACCTTATCTTCTTCTTTAAACTCTTTTTTCTTTAACCTTTTATCATACCATCTTTTGATTCTTTCTTTGTATATGCTTGCATTTTCATAAGCTTTCAACCTCATCTCTACATCGCTTATTTCAATTCTTCGTTTCACCACCGCGGCATCGAGATCAAGGTTCATCTCTTTAATCGCCCAATAGGCTTTATGTTCCAACTCAACCGGAAGGTGCCAAGCTTTTCTATAAACGAATTGATAAGGGGTCATACCTATCGGTGTCTTGAACGCCGTTCGATAAGCCCACAATGCTCCGTCTAACTTCTTTGACCAATCCTTGCCTCCCTTCTCTATGGTTTTCTTGAGAATACTTTTCAATTGCCTATTTGATGTTTCTGCTTGTCCGTTGGTTTGTGGATGATAAGCCGTAGAGACCCTATGTTCAATTCCCAATTTGGACAAGCACTTTTTGAAATCATCCATAAATGGAAAAATCATCCATGAACACCTCGACAATTTCTTCGATGAATTCCGAGAATACGGCCATCATGCAACGTTGAAAAGAGGCCGGAGCGTTGCATAGACCGAAGGGCATCCTTCTATATGCAAACGTTCCATAAGGGCATGTAAATGTTGTTTTGTGTTGATCGTCCGGGTGAATGTGAATTTGCATGAACCCTGAGTACCCATCGATAAAGCAAAAATAAGCGTGGTTTGCTAACCACTCGAGCATCTCATCGATGAACGGTAGGGGGGAGTGATCTTTCTTCGTTGCTTTGTTAAGCTTATGATAATCGATACACATCCACCACCCGATCATGGTTCTTTGCGGTATCAATTCATTCTTCTCATTCTTCACCACGGTTAAACCTCCTTTCTTTGGTACACAATGTACCGGGCTCACCCATTCGCTATGCGGAATAGGGTAGATGATTCCGGCATAAAGTAACTTGATGACCTCTTTCTTTACTACCTCCCGCATGGCATGAGTTAGCCGCCTTTGGTGGTCCACTACGGGCTTACATTGGTCTTCCATTAGTATACGATAAGTGCAAAAGGCTGGGCTGATACCTTCGAGATCATGAATCGAATATCCAATCACCTTCCTATGTTTTTTTCAATAAATTCAGCAACTTCTCATTTTCTTCGGGACTCAACTCGTCGCTCACAATGACTGGATAAGTCTTGTCTAGGCCCAAAAATTCGTACTTTAATCCTTTGGGCAAAGGTTTAAGGTCTACCTCGGGCACTTGTGGCTCATCGGGTTTAATCTCTCCTATGTCCTCGAATTTTTCTTCCTCCACGCTCCCTTCTTGTGGTTCTAAGCCTTTTGTTGCTTTGTCTAGATCTTCATCTTGTTGATCACTAATTTGATTTTCCATCGCTCTTTGCAGCGGGTCTCTAAGGGTTTCAACAAAACAAAGACTATGTACCTTCTCTATTTCGTCGTCTTCGGGAGGAAAGGTGTTTCGAAACGCGAAGAAAGTTATATGTGTACTTTTTTCCATTAAGGTTCATTGTTACTTTGCCTTTTCCGGCATCCAACACGGCATCAACCAACTTAAGAAAGGGCCTACCTAGGATTATGCGATCATGATTACTATGGTAAGAATCAATAATAAAGAAATCAGTTGGTTTACATTTTCCAGAGATTTTTACATTCATGTTGCAAGCAATACCTAGAGGTCTAATAGTTCTACCGTCTCCCATGATTAATTTTGTTGATGTTGGAGCTAAGTCTAGGTTGTGGTCTTGAACTCTATTGTAAATTTTAGAAGATAGGACAATTACTTGGGCTCCGATGTCGCATAAAGCTTTGCATTGAACTCCGTTGATCTCGCAACTCAAGTGTGGTGCCATCTTCTCTTCTTCCTCGGATCCTATCGCGTAAACTTCAGTGAGGCCAGCATATGGCGATGCTTCGGGTTTGATCCCCATAATCCTTTTCACCTCGGCTATGTGTTCCGGATCCACTTCATCATCTCCAAAGAGTTTTTGAAAGATCTCACCGGTGGTTTCAAGGTCATATGAATCTTCCGCTTTCATTTCCGATGGGAAATCTACTTCCAATGCTATTGCCATCCCCTTTTGATTAGGGAACAGTCTTCTCTTATCGAATACTTCTCCGTAATGGATTGGAACCCAATCCATTGGTTCGAACCCCCTTAGTGGCTTCGTGCTTGACATGCTTCTCTTGTTTGTTTCATTTGTTGCGGCAAAGTCAACGCTCGGGGTAGTTCTTGACTTGATGTGTTCTTCTTCAAGCTTTTCCGGGATTGGCTCCTCTTTTGTGACTTCCGGGGTTGCCTCTTTAGAAAATTCAACACACTTCTTCATCCTCGAGTTATATTCCGGCTCCTCCGCAAGTCTTGTTTCCCAATCTCTTCGCATGGCAGCCGCTTTACTAATTTTTTATAGAAGTTGGGCGGCTTCCGTGAGTGTTATCTCCATGAGATCCCCACCTGCACACATTTGGACGTGTTGCATGCAACTAGCGGTTAGGGAAAAGAAAAATGTATGCAAGAGTACGTCAGCGGATAAGCCGAGTCTTGGTCCTTGTTCGATCAACTCATTAAACCTATTCCAAGCTTGCTCAATCCCTTCCTCTTCTCCTTGCGTGAAAGTGATCACTTGCCTCCTTAGATGCTGAACCTTGCTAATTGGAAAGAACTTATCGCAAAACTTCTTTGTCAACTTGTTCCAATTGCCTTCAACTTCAAAGGACGCAAACGAATAACATGTCTTTGCTTCACCGGCAAGTGAGTAGGGAAAGATATTCCATTTGAACCATTCATCGGGAACTCCTTCTTGACACACCGTGTTGCATAGCGTCATGAAATGCCTGATGTCTCTATATACGTTCTCCGTAACCATACTTTCAAACGGGTTTGCCGCCAGCATCTAGATGATCTTGGATTTTATTTCATACTTGGTCACTTCGAGCTTCGAATCCGACTTTTGTACTCTTATGTCTTCACATCGAGGGCTAGCGTAATCTTTTAGGGCAGCTCAAGTGTACCATCTAAGCAGGTGCCGGAAGGAGAGAGAATGAGCCAAAGCAAGTAACAAACGTTGGAGGTCAGGTGCCAGGCTAGCACCACCCAGCACCTGCAGCTTTGCTGGGCACCCAGTGCGCTGAATAAAAAATTGATTGCATTTAATGCAGACCGTTGGCCGGATGGGGCCCGTTCGGCGTCTGGCGTTCAGGAGGCCAACTAGCCGTTGAGCTTTGTTCTACAAATACAAACAACTTTGCACACATCCGAACACACATCAAAAAAAATCTACAAAGTCCCATGGACGATTCATCTGCTTTCAATCCCTCTCGTGCCTCACCCGATGAACAGCCAAATAAAGTCAACCAACCTATCTCAGGGTACCCAGCACCACAATTTGCAACCAATTATCCACCACAATTTAGCCACCCATTGCAACCTCCATTTCCAGGAAACTTCAATCCGTATGGCATGCCACCCTACCAGCCATACGGTGGATTTCACCATAGCAATCCGTATGAAGCCAACTTCAACATTTCTCCCAGTGTAGTGTTTGGAAGGGGAGCAACAAGTGAAGGTGTTCGATCGTCATCACCAGTTGAGTCGATGGTTTTTGGTCGATATGCTAGCGGATCAAGTCCAGCATCACCAATTTCTCCTGCACCACGGACCAATGATGTCAACAACCAGGCATGAAGTGATAATAGTGATGAAGAAAAGAGAGGAGGGCGTATGAATTGGACTGAAGAAGAGGATCTCAAATTAGTTAGTGCATGGCTGCACAATTCCATTGATTCAGTGAATGGGAATGGACAAAAGGGCCTAGAATTTTGGAAGAAGATCGTAGCAGAGTTCAATAGCCATGTCTCGGTAGATCGAAGGAGGACAGTTGCACAGTGCAAAACCCACTACACCAAGAAAAACAGGCTGATAGTTCACTTCAATGGGGTTTGGATCAGAATGAAGCGGGCACATGGCAGTGGTGAATCAGATGACCAGATTATGGACAAAGCGTGTGCATTATACAAAAGAGAAGCGAATGAGAAACCATTCACATTCGATTATTGGTGGAAAGCAGTAAAGGACGAACCAAAATGGGCAAAAAGACCAGAGAATCAGGAAGTAAGAAGTACGAGCAAGAGAGTGAAGCAAAATGAATCAGGGGCTTACACATCTTCTTCAAACCAAGAAAGTGAAGATGCAGAACCATGTGAGCGAACTCGACCATAAGGACAGAAGAAGGCCAAAGAAAAAATGAAAGGCAGAGAGAAGAAGTGCACTGCTGAATTTAGTTTGGAATCACTTAAGATGGAGAAGATGCGAATGTATCATGAAGCAACACATAAGAAAGCAGAAGCAATGCAAAAGGCAGCTGCGTCAATGGAAAATGCCGCAAAAGAGACAGCAAAGTCTGATTTGTTGAAAAGTACCTGGAACTGATGTTGGATACTTCAGAATACGATGATGCACGAAGACAACGTCATGAGAGTGTGCTGAAGTATATGGAAACACAGTTGTTCCCTGGAGAAAAGTAAACATGATCAGTAGCAAAGTATCAGTAGCATGATCAGTAGCAAAGTATCAGTAGCAATGTATCAGAAGCATGTATCAGTAGCAATGTATCAGTAGCATGTATGAGTAGCAATGTATTAGTAGATTCCCTATTGAATGTATCAGTACCATGTATTAGTAGTACCATGTATCACTATGATTTTCTTGGAACAATCAATTCAGTAATCTGTCTTTGGGTTTGCACTCAATTTGAACAATATATAAAATCACAACACATAGGAAAACTAGCTGTTGGGAAAACTAGCCGTTGGAAAACTAGCTGTTGGCCTTCTTGCTGTTAGCCCTCTTGCTGTTGGCCTTCTTTCTACTTATATAGGATCAAGGTGGCAGCAGCATTCCAGGCTACTTCCAAAATGTCTACCCAGCCCCCAAACTCAAATGGTTCTAGTAGCGAGTGTAACCTTGAGAGACTCATGTGGGAGTTTATGAATGACCCATTAGAAGCTGAAATTGAAGCTGAGATTGAAGCTGAGCTTGCAGCAGAGGTTGAAGCCAACATTGATGCAGATGTTGAAGCTGACCTGGTCGGCAACACCAATCAGTGCCAAAGAGGCACTAGATGGTACATCGACCGTAAACGAGAAGATGCAAACAAGAGGTTAGAAGCTGACTACTTCTGCAACAACCCTTTATACTCTGATTCTCAGTTCAGGCGGAGGTTTAGGATGAGACATTTGTTTAAGCGTATAGTGCACACCCTTAGTGAGTGGTCGCCATATTTCCGTCAACGCAGAGATGCCTTTGGCAAGGTTGGGTTTTCACCTCTTCTCAAGTGCACCGCAGTAATGCGAATGGTGGCCTATGGCACTCCTGCAGATCTGTTGGATGAAGGTTTAAGGATTGCTGAAAGCACTACCATAGAGTGCTTGACTGAATTTGTGAAAGGCATTAGACTTAATTTTGGTTCAGAATATCTAAGAAGACCCACACAAGAAGACATTCAACAGTTGCTACATGTAAGTGAAGTGCGTGGGTTTTCGGGATGCATTGGCAGTCTAGATTGTATGCATTGGTATTGGGAAAATTGTCCAGTTGCGTGGAAAGGGCAATATACTTGTGGTGATAAAAAGGTTCCAACAATCATGCTTGAAGTTGTTGCTTCCCATGACTTATGGATATGGCATGCTTATTTTGGTGTTCCTGGTTCAAATAATGACATAAATGTCTTGAATCAGTCACCATTATTCACAAATATATTGCAAGAAAATGCTCTGACCGTTCAGTTTACAGTCAATTGAAATCAGTACAATATGGGGTACTACTTAGCTGATGGCAGCTACCCCGAATGGGCAACCTTTGTCAAGACAATCCCATTGCCTTACAGTGAGAAGCATAAACTATTTGCAAAAAGACAAGAAGCTGCAAGAAAAGATGTTGAGCGGGCATACTACGAGGCCCTGCACGGTTTTGGAAAGAAGAAACACTTGCAGACATCATATATGCATGTATTATTCTGCATAACATGATAGTAGAAGATGAGAGGGATTCCTATGAGGTGCGGTACTACGACACTGAGGCATATGATATCAGGGATGAAGACAGTCAGTACGATCAGGGAAGCTCTCAACCTGTGGCAGGGTTCAATCATGGGCCGATACATGAATTTTCCCAGCTGCTCGAAGCAAATGATGCCATTCATGATCGAGAAAAACATCATCAACTGAAGGCTGACTTAGTCGAGCACATATGGCAAAAATTTGGGAATGGACAAGCCTTCACCTTTACTCCTTGTTTAATAATATGTATGCGATTTAGTCTTTTGAGTTTTTTATATGTAATCTTTAATATTATCATCCATGTATTTCCAATGAATATCAATGTAAAACTATTCCCAAATATAGTATGAGTATTGGGTTCATCTGCGCTGGCATAAAAATAATCTTTTTTTACTTGCATAGACATCATCACACATCAAAAATTTGAAGGTAAATCCAAAACAAATCTCGTAGCACAAATGAATCATACCATGTGAGCTTCTACGGAAGCATCTGAGAGCCCAGCAAAGGGACGGATTGGGCGAAGGGGTCAGGTTGCGTCCGGCTTCAGATCGGTCCACGACGCCACGGACACGATCTCGCTGCTCCATCTCCTCTGTGCGGCCTGCTGCAACAATATTCCAATTCCAAGTTCTGCTTCATAGACGCCACGGACGGCACCTTGCTGCTCCATTCGGTTCGCCTCCCATGTTTGCGCCGCCGGCCCTCTCTCCCCTGCTACAGCGTGCACAACGCTTAGTCCGCCTCCCATGTATGCCGCTCTACCTCACCTTGTTGCGGTACCTCCAGATCTACTCCTATGGCTGGATTTGTGCGCACTCGCAGCTGGACAGGGAGAAGAGATGGGGAGGGAGGGGAACGGGTGGGGAAGACGCCATGGATATCTCCACGGGAAGGAAATGCGACAGGTCGGAAAAAGGTGGGGAGAGAGATTTTTTACTGCTGCGGGTCCCACCTTAGTCATAGCTAAGTTTTTCCACACGTTAGAGTTTATTTCGCTGCACCGGCCTTCTATGACGTGTCCCAACTTATTCTAAGCTAAGGAAATATACACTCGAGGTGCCCTTAGTGATTTCTCTGGTTCTTCCACGGGTTGAATGATGAACACCATTTAGACAACAAGATAAAAACAAAAAAAACAAAACAAGTGGTTTTCTAGATAATATGTATTAGATATAGCAAATAAAAAATAACTAAATATAAAACTAAGTTAAATGCAAACCAAACGATGTAAACTAGCTTGCTCCCCGACAACGGCGCCAGAAAAAGGGGCTTGTTGACGGATAAAAGACGTATCCCTCTACGATCCGCAAGCGTACGGACCTACACATTTTTCACCACGGGATTCCCAAGGTTCTTGTCAATCCGCAGAGCAAGGGGATTACAAGCGTTCGATCTACCTTTACACTCTAGCTACTCAAACCCGAACTATGATTAAACTAGAAAACAACCAAACTACACTAAAGAGAATGATTAAGCAATCAAGATAAAAAACACTCGCCCATGGGTCTACGATACTAGAGCATGCAATCGCTTAAAACAAGAAAACCAATCTAATCTATCGGGGGTTGTGACCACGGTTTTCGCCCTTTTCTCGTCTCGTATATTCACTACGCGAAGGTATTCGTGACTAGACCTATGATGGACACGACGTATTGAATTGATCCAAGGAAGCATTGGAGCTCTACTCCTTTACGGCATGGTAGCTAGCCTTAAGCAATGAAGTATATTCAACACAAGATGATAGATAGATAATCCAACAAAGTATGATTACATCTCAAGATCGATTACAACCCATGGACGAATAAGGAGATTACCCCATCAAGGTGCTAGACATAGCACCGTTGATCATGGTCACCCTTCCGACGGTGTCTTCCTTCTTCTCCACTTGTGGGTGCTTCCTTCGAGATGGTTGATCTCCCTCCTCTCTCTCTAGCTTGTTGATGGCCTCCTGGTGCGAATGGCTCTCTCCCTCGCGAATGGTGGTGTCTCCAGGGTTTTTAGGGTTGAAGATCCTTCAGGTGCGAGGAAAGAGGGGCCGAACCGACCCCCGGAGTGGGCTGGGCCGGCCGGCCTGGGCCGACCGGCCTAGGCCCATCTCGACCTGGTTCGGTCGCCCCTTCGCTCCCATGGGTCCTCAGGTGATTATGCACTTTGCCCCATCCACTTGCATGATTTTGACGATGCCATCCTCGCGCCCAAGATGGAGGTTCTCTTTGCATGAAGTCCGGTCTTTTATGCTTCAATCCCCGGGGGTGTTCCTACGTAACACTTTGGTCCTTGCCACCATTGGAAGTGATTTCATCAAGCTCATGAACACGAACAAGACTCCATAAATGCTCCTTTGAACTTGTTGCGAATCCGTCCTTTATGTCCATGTTTCGCTACAAAAACACGACACTTCCAAATGCATGCACATAGATGAACTTTTTATATGATTAGTGTGCCTAGTGGCGGGTTAGTTCCATAAACAAATTCAAACCAATGTGTAATGAACATGTTTGGTGCACCAAAATACACCGTCAACATCTCCCCCACGCTGAGCTCTTGCTCGTCCTCGAGCAAGTACTCGTAAAAGAACGTCGTCCAAGGTGTAGTAATCATGTTCCGCTAAATCTTTCTTCACAAGTTAGTCAATCCTTTATCTTTAATACAGAAACATAAAGTAATGATCATCAAACATAAACATGGGTGTTTAGAATCTTTACCACATCAAGATTTACCCCACAACTCAAACTCTTCACTCGAAGTCTTCAATTTCAGCCATGCTTACTTCTTTGCTTCCATCAGAGGGTTTTTGTGATTTTCAAAGAACAAAATTCCTACAACAAGTATTAGACAAAAACCTTTCTCCAAGCTCTCTCAAGTCGCTCATATAGAAGTGGCTATCCTATACAAATTTTATAAAACTCTCACCTCCCATTAATCTCCCATATGACATGTAAAGAGGAGCTATAGGTAGGGCTAGTGCAATCAACACAAATATTGTCAAAATAAGAATTTCCTCTAATGGTTGTTTACCTTTCAAAGCCAATGGTTATGAGAATTAATCCATATGTAGGGATATCAAGGATGAGAAGATTTAGAATGGTAGACATGTGCAAGGGCAAAAGAAAATTATGACTACGAGGCACCGATGACGTCCTCGTTGTCGGATTGCACATGGTTGGAAAAAGAGTGAAAGTTTCGTCTCTCAACAACGCGACATCCTTCCTTGCACTTTATTTTTTTCTTTCACTTGATTCATCCCTCTCAAATCTTTTTTTGCCACTCCTCTTCTCTCTTTTTATTCTTTTTCTTTCATTCTATCATTCTCATATTTTTTACTCTTTCTTTACTTTTCTATATTTTTTCTTTCTTTCTTTCTTTCTTTCTTTTCCATACTCATACTTTTCTCTTTATTTTTCCCCTCTCTTGACATCTTTTCAAAGCTCTCAACTCCTCTCTTTCTTGCATGCATATAATATGAAATTTTAAATAAACCATGCAAGAGATGAGACGAAACTTTGAGAGTAGGTTGTGTTCAAGGAATGCGATGTACAAAAGAGATGTATAGGGTTGGGTTTGGAATTTGGCGATGTACGGGACTTCAAATGTGAAAGTCATGTTACCCAATACATGACGAGGCTAGCAACAAAAGATAATCACAAGAACATGATCATTGCTTGAAATTAAAACTCCCAAGAGAGAAGGGTCCTAGCCCAACTCATCGTGCTAATCACACTTATGGTGGAGCAAAAAATAAATTGGCTTTGTATAGGATTTTTTTTCTTACTCTCAACTTGGAAAAAGAGGTTTTGCTAACCTTTATTACAAGGTTTTTAAGATAATTTTCAGAACTGAAATCCTCCAACTTTTAGCTTTGAACATAGCACAACCAACATGTGAAGCTCAAGATCGAAGTGTGGTATGAGTACTTTTAGAAGTAACAATTCCACTAAGCACCACGATAAACGTTTTTCAAACCACACACTTATGTTCATATATCAAGAATTAAAGATAAACAAACAAGTGAATAAAGATAAACATCACACAAGACACAAAATTTAAAATACTCTTTTTATTTGTTTTTCTTTGACTCAACACTAAATTAAGACACTTTAAACTTTCAAAAATTTAAAAACACACTCAGAAACTAAAGACTCTTAAAACTCTAAAACTCTCTCGAAAGCTAAACCAAACCAAACTAAACTTGAAGCTCAAAAGCTAAAAGGCTAGCTAGCTAGCTCTCCCCATACTTAAATCATACGATGTCCTCGTCGTATCTTACAAAAATCCTAAGGGGGGAAACTAAACCTAGTGGTACTTTTCGCAACTATTGCACCACTTGCCCCTCATGTTCCCGACCATGCCAAAAAGATTGCGCACGTTGTGGTTAAGGAACTTGTAGTCATCTTCGACCACACGCTCCAAATCCTCCATACGCTGCCTCATCGCTTCCGTGGCCTGGGTTCGGTCTCGACCGAGTAGCATTGTGCTGGTTTAAGCTATTGAACGTACCAAGTGCTTGTCGGGAATGGGACCGGTAAGCCTAGTACCTAATGAACCAATGCGGGAATTTTATCGCTACTACTCTTGAGATGCGTCTCCCGGTTTGCTCCCGGCAGTGCAAGTGTGATCCTGGACGTGCCGTGTGAGGGCGTTCTAGTAACCTTGTACGTAGGACTGTAACATCTTTTCCTAATCTGGGGAATGACGGGAACCGCCTAGTTGGGGTAGACACTGCACTTGGTCTACCTTCTTCCGTGTATTTTGGGTTTACCTTGCAAGGATATAAATCGATCGATCGTCGGTCACTCGCCATTATCTGAGTCGGCTTGACCACTGGCTACCCCATGTATTTATGGAACAGCTGGGTTACTATTGTTACCTGTTTAATATTGTCTGCACAACATGTTTGTATAGTGCAGGTGCTCACCTAGAATGCTTAACATACTAGAACTTGAGCTAAAACATGAAAGTAAGGATCAACTCTTAGCTGCTTTTGGCAAAACAAACCCACCAACCAAAAAGCCTTGCATGTCTAGCTGTACTTTATTTTTGTTGGGTAAGTCTTGCTGAGTATTAGTACTCAGCCTTGCTTAATTTGTGGTTTTCAGGTAACCCCATCTGGCCTGGTTCTATTCCAGATGATTGGGAGCTTGAGTGGGAGAACGATGTTGATGAGTGATACTCTATGGATGGCCTCCCATGTGTATCTTCCGCTAGTTTTATTTCCGCTGTTTAAACTCCGAACCATGTTTACTTTTATGTATGAAAAACCTGGTTTGTAATAATGTTGAACTTGTGAACCTTTTATGTAATGTAATGTTGTACTCTGGTCCCGCCTTCGTGTGGGCTTAGCGCATATCTCGACCCTGCTGTAAGTGATTCACCGGGCTTTACCTGGCGGAAGCGATAGAATAGTTCTTTGTTATTGCCTAATGGCCACGTGGATAGGCTTAGGCGATAATACGGAACTATTTTGGGTGGTTCTGTCATAGCTTGTATCAGAGCCATGATATGCACCAGAGTAATTAAAATACCTTAACAAACTTGTTTTTGGAATAAAATTTGCCAAGATTAGTAATCTTGCTAAAAGAGTAGGACGTAAGGTTGAATCTAGTCCGAGAGGCCCTAGAGGGAATTTTTGGGTTCTTTCAGGTGGCTAGTATTCTATGGTGTATTTAGTCTGACTTCCAGCACATTTATTCCGGTTCATCACGTGTTTCATACGTGGTGGTACCACAGGAAAGTCTTGTGAGGGACTTGTGGGACTTATTCCAATGGGTGCCACGTCGCGTCTGAGTCTCGTCACGTGTTTCATATGTGATGGTACCACGAGAAAGTCCGTGAGGGATGAGTGAGGCCTATTCCAATGGGCACTCACGTCGCGTCAGAGTCTTAATCAGGACGCTGTCCATGCAGCGGCTTTACGCATGGATACCGTTTCTATAGTGAACGGTAATGAATGTGGACACTTTCATGAGTGCTGGCACGAAAGGTTCTGAATGTTCTGTGATTTTCTGCAGGTACACTAACCACGGTTGTTAGGTACGGTAATTAAGAAACGAATAGTTTTCGACTAGGTATTATAGGGAGAGATGTTTATATATGCCCTGCCACCGGCACTAACTCCGCTTTTAAGCTTAAAAGCTTTGTGAGGAAGTTTAGGACGCTTTTTGCATCATGTAAAAGCTATCAAACCAAAAAAAAGAACTTAAACCATGTGTCAATTGGTCTTTATTTAAATTGGGTTTCTTAAGGACCAATCATGCTATTTTGATGCTTTGATGTGGTGATTAATCAAAAAGTATGTCTAGTTGCTGTCCCAATTTTTTTTCTAAGGATGATCTACAAAGTTTTTGGCTAGGTGATCTTCAGGAAAATTTCTCATCAGCTAGTTAAGATTCTTCTATGAATTTTTCATGATTTTAGGATGAATAAAACTGAAGCTATGCTCTAATCACTAAGCCTAAGTCATGCTGAAAATTCTGTCAAAATCCTGAGTTAGGCTGAAAACTCGAATTCTTACATATAGTTCCAATCAGAATCTTCCTAGAAAATCTATATAAATTTTTTTTCTTATATAGCCTACTTTGTGCTGTCACAATCTCATGGTCAAAGGGGTTCTTAATTTTGAGTTATGATCTTTTTAGTGAAGCTCTGCCCTGCTGAAATTTTCTGTGCAATAGCACTCTGAAAATGGACATTTTGCACCCTTTTCCAATCTGAATTGGCTCGACCTTTGAATACCAAAAATGTGAGTTATAACTTTGTTGAGTTGCTCACAAAAATTTGGAATTTTTGGGTACTGGTTTTTCAATTATCAATTTTTGTTCAGAACTGCCAGTTCTTACCTTGTTGGCATATTAAACTCATTTTGGGGTCTAACATGCAATTGTATATGTTAGGCTGACCAGGATTATGTACCTTGTGTGGCTAGAAGCTACATGAAAATCCATGATGTATTCGTGGTGCCCAAAAACATAACTTTGATGTAATCGTATGGACGCACAACCTTATGCTGCCATTTACGTGAGGAATAAAGTTAAAGCTATTTGTGATCGTCTTTGGGTCTGGTGCTGAATACCAAGATGGTTCACAATTTTGTGATGGTCATACTTACCAAAATTCAGCATTTATTTGCATGTGTAGTTTAAGACATATCGAATTTTTAGTAAGATGCTAGCTGCTATCCAAACTGCTAAACATAACTTTGGAAATTAAAATTTTGACCTCTGTAAAAGCTGAATCTGTCCTGGGGACAAATACCAATTGAAGATTATGAAATTCTACACATGCTGACCAAAATTCAGAATTTTTCGACACTTGAGCTGAGAGATATAGAATTTTAGTGACCCTCGGCCTGTTGTCCAACAGCACTGACCGCAGAGAGATATCTGAATTATCGGGCATGATAGCCTCAGTATTATCTTTAAGTTCAGTACCAACATTCAGCCTGTTCGCTCGGCTTATCAGCCACCAGCCAGCAGTACTTTTCTCTCAGAACGAATCAGCCACTAGCAACCAGCCGCAACCAGCCAGCAGTACTCTTCTCTCAGAACAAACCAGCACCAGCCATCAGCCACCAGCCAACCGAACAGGCCGATTGGAAGGCACGAGATTTTACATCCCCTGCCAAAAGATGATGATATTTAGGTGGTGGAAGAATGTTCCATGTATGTTTTTGAAGTTCCTATCAACAGATGAACACAGTCAGTGCAAGATCCATCTATCTCCATCTTCTTTTAGGATGGCTTCTAATAGAAGCATACCCATACCCTTGCCAAGTCAAGTGGAACCCCGTTGTACTCTCCTAATTGCTTATACGCCTTTTCTTCAGCTTAGAGGCGATCCACCAACTTCCTATGGCTATGTAAAGGTGATCACTCCACTTTCCTTGCATCGATACTCCTACATTGATCACTATCAATTCTCAGCCCTCCTTATGCTTGCTCACAAACAAATCAAAGAGAACATGGTTACAAGGCATCAAAAATCTGTTGGTAAGAACATGAGCATCATCACCGCATGCATATCTTGCAACCTTAATAACATAAATCATGAGCATGGGAAATGCATTGCACAACATGTGCATTTGGGACATTGGATGAACTAACATGCATATGTCCTGACGGTTTCCCATCTTTCTACTCTATCACCCTTTTTGTTGGTGATATTGTTGTTCCATAAACGAAGGTGCCGCAACGGAACCTAGGGTATCATGTGTGCTGCAGCCATGTGATTACGATTAGGAGCGTGCTAGGTATCTTGGTTTTTGAGAATGCGACTCACCATACCTATTACTTCTCAACTCTATGTTTATCCTTTCTACCTTGACTAACCTCATGGGTGAAACAAGTCATGCTAACATTGCATCATGAGCACCATACCTCATAAGCATAAGCATATGCATCACGCATTCATCAACATACGCATCATCATGCGCACTACAGCAAGCACATATCCCATGCATCGCTCACTATGCATATGCACCATAAGTCATATGCATAAGCTTTATATGCTCATATACATGTACATCATACTATATGCACTTCATCATGAACATCCACATGTGCACCATCCCATTGTTGCACGAGTCATGTCCCATATGCATAAGCATTGTCATCCTGTGACTCATCAAGTGCATGAGTTTCAGCTCAAAATCACTACACCCTGGTGTGGTGCATAAAGTAATTAAAATACTTCAGTTAGGAATAACCTTGAGCAAGAGTAAAATTCCTAGCTCCTAGCACAACATTCTCCAAAGTCTTGTTCTTGCCACTTGACAATTTATACAGCCAAAGACAAGCCCAGAGTTGAAATCCTTGTAGCTCTTCTAAAAGTAAAGTTCAGAAATCTTAGTAAATGAGCTTTACAACATGATTGTTTAACAGTCTTCGTCTTCAGAAACATCTCTGTGGAACCTTCCGATTGGTCTCTTTCTTTCCAAAATCTCAGAGTTTGCTTAATACCTAATCCAGTCAGCCGAGTTAAATCGAAAAAGGATGAGCAAAGTTTTTCATAAGCATTCAAGCTTCTCTATAAGTCAAGACATGAAGAGTTTTCTATCGATCAGCGATCCATGATCCTTTTTACACATTTCTTCCAAATTCAAGGAATCAAGGTTTAAGCAAGCACTAGATAGACAAAAATCCTTCGTTAATTTCTCCTCGATAAATCTCATTCCTAGGTGGCAGATACCCAATCTCTTATCGTTTACCTCCAAGTCACGATCCTTTCTGTCGAGTCATTTGACCCCATCATCTTTAGCACCATGTCTGCATTGCGCAGCACAGCTCTGCTACCTTCTTACTGCAGCAGCTGATCGCCGCTTCTGCACATGCCACCATGGCTGCAGTCACATCGCCGACGTATCTCGATGCCAGCCACTATTGTGCCACGCGCCAATACCACCGCATCGATCAACCGACCCCTCCTCCAAGTGGCCTTGAGCACCATCGCCACTGCGCCATGGTGACGGCCCATAAAAAGGAAGTTTTCCCCCTCGCTGACCGTCCACCACGGAGCCTTGTCTCCATTCGAGTTTGACCTTTCCATCGCTCTCCCCTCCCTTCGGCTGCTCTTAGCCTGCAAGCCACGTATGCCATTCCTCGCCGAGCAAGCTTTGCCTCGTCTCCTCGGTGTCCCAAACAAAAAGTTTAGAAGAAGACCACAAGAAGAATCCAACCTGCTGTCGCCAGACCTGACTCATTTTCTGGAGATGTTTGATTCCATTTGCTGGACTCTAGTAAGATTGTACGTCTGCTTTGTGTTCCAGTTCTTGATGGTTTTAGATTTCATGTGTACATTCATCGCCACTCCAGCACGAGTGACATTGATATCGTCATCAAGCCTGCTATATCCCCTGGAGACTTCCCTCTAATCTTGTTGTCAAATCTCGGGACGAAATTTCTTTTAAGGGGGTAGACTGTAACACCTTGGGTGTTTATTAAAGATAAATACCTTAATTAGTTGTGTTAATCAAGTTTAATCGTCTCCTAAACATGTTTGACATGATTGGGCACACATTTGCACAAAAGACCTTGGTCAAAATCCCAAATCGTGGTCAAACCATAGACCTCCTTTAAGGCTGAAATGGTATTCTTGCGCGTTCTCCAAATTTCACTATAGAAGTTCAAAATCGGCCAATACGAAAGTTGTTCGTGATTTCCGGGAACACATGTTTTGTAATTGGCGGACATTCCAATTTTGAGTGCAAATTGGCCAAAAATCGAGTTGAACGCGCTGTGAACAGTAAACCGAGCCGTGGAAAATCTGCAACTTCGGCCGATGTTCCCAGACAAACCGTTGATCAAAACATATGTCGCTCTTTGGAAAGTTGTAGATCTATAGCTCCTCTGCAACTTTCATTTTTGGAGATTTTCAAGTTATATTCAAGAATTTCGAGATCCGCATTTTCAAAAGGGGCTACACCAAAAAGAAACGAGCACCTTTGCGTCGGGCTCGCGCTCTCGCGCCATGGACGTCGCGGTCGGGCGCGCCACGCGTCGCCCGCCGATTCCTCCGGCGTATGGATCATGGACGTTCCGTGGTGGGCCGAGAGTCCTGGGGGACTCCTCAAGACCCAGTGGCCGTACACCGCATCTAGGGGTCAGCCGCCTCCCGTCGACGCCACGCGCCGCGCGGTGTCCATGCCACCTGCGGCCGCGCATGCCAATCGACATGCCATCGCCTCAACCTCATCGTACTCGTGCTGTTGGCCACTAAAAACCGAGCTTGGAACCTCGCGCTCGTCTTCTTGTCCGCCGTCGGGCACGCCACAGCCGCCGCCGCTGCGGAATCCCGCCTCCCGCGCCGAACCACCGCCGCCCTTCCACTCCCACACCTCCTGCACAGCCTAGGGAAGCTTTCCCTTCCATTCTTTACCCCTCATTGTGCTGCACCGAGCCGGAATTTGTGCTCCAGCGGCCGTCCGGCGGCCAACCCGCCACAGGCGCACACCGGCGCAACCTCCGGCCCGAGCCCCACCTCCAATCGACCCAGGCAAGGTCCTCACACCACCTTGGAGCGCACCCCCGCCGGTCCCGGCCGGAACCCGCCGCCGGCGAGGTCTCCAGGCCGGCCAGGGACCCGATTGCGTCTTCTTCAATGTTCCTAGTGTGTTTATCGTAAACCAAGGGCATATGTGTGAATCTGAAGTTTAGGTCAAGGGTCTCGGTGTAAATGCATTTTTAGGGTTTTCGGCTGTACCTTTGAAAAATAATTTAAAATCGTAGAAACATCAGAAAAATGCAAATCTAATTATGTTGGGTTCCTGGTGAAGAAACCTATATTTTCTAGAAAACATCTATAGGGTTTTTCTGTGTAGTTTTTAAATTAAAAATTCAAACTCAGTTTGAAGTGTTTTCAGTGTAGTTTGAAAAATACACATGCTATGTAATTGAATTTTGGATATGTTACTCTTTATGGCATGTCTAGATCTGTGGAAAAAGATTGCATGATTTTGATGTATATATTTTCAGTTATGAATTATGTAAGCTTTATGCTAGATTAAGTTTGATGCTTTTTATAGCCTCTTTAATGAACTTTTCTTTGAGCACAAGTGCACCCTAGGGATTTGCCTTGTTGATTAGTACCTCTGGTAGGATGGATGTGATTTTAGGGAATTGTTTAATACATGATTTGTATTTAATCTTGTGTAGGATTTTATATTTAAAAATCTGAAAAATAATTTGAATCTGCACTTATTCTTTGGTCAGAAGCTTATATTTGACATACATGACCTGTAGGAGAAAGTTTAGATCAAAAAGTTTATTAAATATTTTTATATGAATTAATGGTGATTTCCTAGGCTGAAATTTGTCTTTTTCGTATAAATTAATGTATAAATAATCTTAAGCTAAATTTTGGTTTGAGAGCTTAATATAGGCATATGTTGTTGTGTGCAAAAGATTAGGCTCATTTGAGGTGTTTTTGATTTAATATGGGTTTATGGTAGAAAGGCTTGTTTTAAGTAATTAAATAAAGAAAGGGCGATTAAGGTGTTAAATTGTGAAAACATGTTTTGGCCCTGTTTTTGAACTTTAAACACACCCCCTTACTGTTTGGTGAAGTTAAATAACTTAATTTGCTTATATGTACACAGTCACCATCAAGATTAACTTTAATTAATGCATATGCATGTTTACGTGTAGATTTACCAGACGGGACGTACACGCTCACCCAGGAGGAGGAGGGAGCAGCTAGTGGAGAGTTGAATCAAGTTAGTGTGCAGCAAGACCTGGACCAAGTCCAGAAGAGCCCAAGGCTGGTGTTGGTGTTGAGTCTGAGGAAGGCAAGCACCGATTTCATCTAACCCATTTTATAAATTAAAATCATGTCCTTTACCTTTCAGTATTTATGCTTTACATCGTGCATTTAAGTTTCAGGAGTTGATTTGAAACCAAGATGCATGATCCTTAGGACTCCTATGCTCTTTTACTAGTATGTTGGGAACACTAGTGCCATGCTCTAAGGACACGGTAGAAGTCGAGTAATGACTCATTGCTCGCGAGATGATAGGTTACTTATGTTGGAATCATAAGTTTGATAAATTGACTCGCTCATGTGGTAAGAGTAATGGGTTCGGTCTCGACCGAGTAGCATTGTGCTGGTTTAAGCTATTGAACATACCAAGTGCTTGTCGGGAATGGGACCGGTAAGCCTAGTACCTAATGAACCATTCCGGGAATTTTATCGCTACTACTTTTGAGATGCGTCTCCCGGTTTGCTCCTGGTAGTGCAAGTGTGATCCTGGACGTGCCGTGTGAGGACGTTTTAGTAACCTTGTACTTAGGACTGTAGCATCTTTTCCTAATCTGGGGAATGACGGGAACCGCCTGGTTGGGGTACACACTGCACTTGGTCTACCTTCTTCCGTGTATCTTGGGTTTACCTTACAAGGATATAAATCAATCGATCGTCGGTCACTCGCCGTTATCTAAGTTGGCTTGACCACTGGCTACCCCATGTATTTATGGAACAGTTGGATTAATATTGTTACCTGTTTAATATTGTTTGCACAACATGTTTGTATAGTGCAGGTGCTCACCTAGAATGGTTAACATACTAGAACTTGAGCTAAAACATGAAAGTAAGGATCAACTCTTAGCTGCTTTTGGCAAAACAAACCCACCAGCCAAAAAGACTTGCATGTCTAGCTATACTTTATTTTTGTCGGGTAACTCTTGCTGAGTATTAGTACGCAACCTTGCTTAATTCGTGGTTTTCAGGTAACCCCATCTGGCCTGGCTCTATTCCAGGTGGTTGGGAGCTTGAGTGGGAGAACGATGTTGATGAGTGATACTCTATGGATGGCCTCCCATGTGTATCTTCCTCTAGTTTTATTTCCACTGTTTAAACTCTGAATCATGTTTACTTTTATGTATGAAAACCTGGTTTGTTATAATGTTGAACTTGTGAACCTTTTATGTAATGTAATGTTGTACTCTGGTCCCGCCTTCATGTGGGCTTAGCGCATATCTCGATCCTGTTGTAAGTGATTCACCGGGCTTTACCCGGCAGAAGCGACATAATAGTTCTTTATTATTGCCTAATGGCCACGTGGACAGGCTTAGGCGATAATGCGAAACTATTTTGGGCGGTTTTGTCGCAACCGGTCTGACCGGCGCAGCTCACCAGCCTTGTGGGTTTTGCCTCTGTTGAACATCTAGGTGAGTTTTCTGTTGTCCCGTGCTATTGTTGTTTCGAGTTTGGTTCATTTTGGAGCTTGCAAGGTCAGGTTTGGATTTTTGGGGCTTCCTAGCTTAGATCGTCTGACCAGGGTGCTACACCGGCCTGACCGGTGTAGGAGCCTTCTGTGGAAGTTCTCAGGATCTGTTGGTAAGTCCCAGTAGGGACTGGTCTGACCGGTGTTGCTCACCGGTCTGGCCGGTGCAGGTCAGTGGTGCTCGAGTTGCTAGTTCTAATACGTTCTCAAGTCCGTGTAGGTGGTTGTTGGTTCATAGGAGCAGCAGCACTCCAGTGGCTGCGTGGTCTTGGCCAACATGGGTAGTTGAGTTGGAGACGTGTTTTGGATGATGTGTTCGTCTTATGGGAGTTCCCATCTCCTTAGAGAAGAATTTTTATCAGCTCCCATTCACTCCCCCCCTCTCTGGTTCGCCTAATCGGTCCTTGAACTTACCAGCGGTTACTAAACCATGACGGTTAATAAAGTGCAACTGTAACAGTTTTTTCTGTCTTCCCCCCACTCTCTCCCTTTCCCAACCCCTGGTTGGGCCTTTTATTGTATGCTAACTTAAACCCTTTTTATTTTAATTCCAGTTGTCGGTGGGGCTTTGCCCCACGGTATTTGCTAAAAAACAACAAACACATTCTATTGTCAAGATGACCTTTCAATTTGAGAGAAGTACTTGACTCAATGCTTGGGGGCTCCATGCCATGTGTCCTTTTATTTTTTCTTCGGATTTTTCGAGATAACGTTGACAAAACTTCAAATTTACCCTTATCTTGAATCTATAATTCGAACTAATGCTTGGGGGATACATTCCATATGGAATGTGATTCTTCTCATCGCATTTTCCATATGCTTTTCATCACAAGCTATCAAGACATCATAAGTACTTGTGACGACCTTAGAGAGAAGCACTCAGGGACGCTTGGGGACTACTCGAGAAAATTTCAAGACTACACAAGATCAGTTGGAGTACCTTCCAGCCTCGGTATGATTCAAGCATTCTTAAGAACTTCCGGCTTGTAGAACTCGGGTGCGCTCAAGGACTACTCGCAGAGGCCATCAAGACTACTTGAAGTCATCTCTCTTGACTACAAAGTACTCGGGGACTTGTCGTACGGGCATCCGAGGTCCCACTACCCAGGCAGGTACTACCTCCAACTACTATGTGGGCTCCTGGAACTACCCGACTTGTGGGCCATGGTATAAGATAGTGTGGACTACAAGGCAATAGATGACTAGTACTCAGTTAGGAAGGCTAGGCATGTCCGAACTCATGAAGAGTACTCCTACCTATGTACGGCTAGAATCTCTACCTAAATCGATTTTAACCCAGCCTCCTGGTGAGTGTAAGGTGAGGCAGGGACCCTCTCTCTCTATCCGCATCATCTTGTAATCAAGACCCCATCAATCAAGCTACATAGCATACAAGACGTAGGGTATTACACACATTGTGGCCCGAACCTATCTAAATTGTGTGCCACGTGTCTCTCCTTTGAGTTTCTGATCTCGGTGAAGCCACATTCAACCACCTCGGGAACCCCCTTGGTGGGTTGTCGGTCTCAAACACTCACAAGAGGTGCATACCGACATTACCAAATGGGTTCAACGTGTTCCTTGTGAGTGTGCTCTTAGGTTCACCCACACAAAAAGCAGGGGCATCGTGACATGTTGTCATTCACGTGTACGGTGGGTGCCTTCGAGAGTTTGACCGGGGAGTTCACTTTATTTTATTTTTATATCATACATACTCATATTTTTTTTCTTTTCTTCTCTTTTTATCATACTCATATTTTTGTTCTTTCTTTATTTTTCTCATTTTTTCTTTTTCTTTCTCATCAATTTTTTTTATTTGCTCCCCTTGAACTCTAAAATTGCATTGTACCTACCTCCTCCCCCATGATTAGACGTTTGCTCATCCTCGGGCAAAGAGGTGATAGAGATAAGGTAGGTACCGGAAATACTTTTCCTTCGGGAAGATACTTGAAATCTTCAATCTTGGCACCATCTTGCTATCTTTCTTGAATTGGAGATCCATACTCAACGATAGGTTGTGGTCAAGGAGGTAAACACAAAAGATGATATTTGGTTTTAAGGGTGGATATCCGCCGAGGTTCGTGAAATCTCCGATGTGGGGATACACAATGCACGGATAAAAGGCTAGCAATATGATAGATACGCAAAAACGGAATGACTAGGTTCTTAGTCTCGGGCCAGAGAAATCATAACCTGAAATTGAGGACCAGGAGCGTCCCGGTGGTCGATGGATGACCGCTCCTCAGTGATGAGTGATTGACAATGGGTGTTGGACTGACTCTTGGCTCAGTGCGCAGGTGTAGGCTGGGGCCTAGTTCGTGTTGTTGCAGGTTAAGAACGGGCGCGAAAGGTCTTCAGCCTTGAGGGGCCTCCGGGAGATGGAGAGACAAGTAGGCTCGGTTCGAGGGACCCGGTGGATGGCGGGACTAGGCGCGGGCCACATGGTGGCGAGACTTGCAAGACAAAGTCGAGGACGATCGAGCCGGTGCACGGTGGCGGTCGAGTCAAGAGGATTGGCGGGAGGCCGGGCCGAGCACGAGGGGTTTGGTGGTTTGCCCACAAAACCATCGGAGGACGATTTCTTGGTTTGGGCCTCAAAACCAAGTCCGAAGGCCCAACACAACGGAGATGGGATCAGGGCGTGTCGGGAAGCTTCAAAGTGGAGGACACGCGGCGGGATCGCATGGCTTGCGTCGGGAGGACGCGGGGTGCGGCGAAGGTGTGGCCGTCCGATGGCAAGACCCACAAACATTACATAAATGCCCCTGCGTGGGTTGTATCGCCAGTAGTTGAGTTAGGGGTAGTCGAGTCATTTACCACATCGGCGGGACCCGATATATAAGCCATGAGTGTGTGTGGATGGCTCTCTCTCTCTCTCCGTGACTTAGGGTTTCATTTCCCCCCTTCCATTTCTCATTTTCCCGAGACATTTTCTTCTCCAATTTCTCTAGGCTAGCATGAGAGCTTCATGAGAGATTTGTTGAGAGGGATGGATGTTAGGGCGGCATGCTAGACCTTGTGAATCTTTCCTGTTTTGTATAGGAGATTCGGCGTTGTGATTTTCGTGGTCTTTTTCGTGCTTGTTTTTAGTGCCTTTGTTCTTGGTGTGGTTCCACGGATTTGAGTGGGTTTCTCCCTGTATTTCTTTAAGGGAAACATGGATGGATGTCTTGTGCATCTTTGTGATTGATCTTGTGCCCTCAAACGCCGGGAAACCACTTCGCTTCAAGGATTTTCGATCGGAGCTCTAGTTTTTGGTGGTGCTCAAAGGATCTGCGATTCCTGGTGATTTAGGGAGTTAGGAGGCAAAATTTTTGGGGTATGTCATCCTTGTTTGATGCTTATCATGTCCCCAAACTTTTGTCTCAACAGCTTCTACCGTTTGGGAGATCCGGTGATGAGTTGGGGGAGTTGACCTTCGGGGTCGAGCAGTTTTTGCCTCTGTCCGTGAGGCGCGGACAGTCCGCAAGGTTGTGGCGGACGGTCCACGAGAGCAGTGTTCGTCGCGTGTTCTTCATGTTCTTGCTCGGCTTCGCTTTCGATCCGTTTTGGTTTTGAGGTTTGGTTGGATGAGGTTTCGGACGGTCCGCCGTAGAGGCGCGGACAGTCCGCGAGTGCCTGGCGGACGGTCTGCGTGCTCCCCGCGGACGGTCCGTTGGAGGTTCAGTTGGCTTTTTCGGACAGTCCGCGGCTCAGGCCGGACAGTCCGCCGTACCTGTGCGGACAGTCCGCGGTACTTTGGCGAACAGTCCGCATGGCCAGTACGGATAGTCCGCCCCTCCTGGCCGGACGGTCCGCCAGAGCCTTGCTGCTTTGTTCCTTGGTTCGGTTCCTCCCTCCTTTCTTCCATGCTTCCGCGTGTGCTTCAAGGAATCGTTCCTAAGACTTGAGGTTGATCCATAACCTTGTTGTCTTGGCGATTGGTGTGTGATTCGATCCATCGCTCGAGTGTGACCAGGATTTGTCTAGGGTATAGGCCGGGTTCTTTGAGAAGAATTTTTACCGGCTCCTATTCACTCCCCCCGTCTCTAGTCGCCATCTGATCCTTCAATTGGTATCAGAGCTTGGTGCCGGATTCGTGGTGACTTTGACAAGTCTTGAATTCTAAACTGGCGTACGTTGAGTGGGGCGGTCCACCGCACTTCGATGGGAAGGGTTACCACAAGTGGGCGGCCCGTATGATTATCTTTCTTTGTGGCAAGTTGTTGGATTTCATTGTGCTTGACAAGACCTTGAAGGATCAGATGGCGACTAGAGAGGGGGTGAGTGAATAGGAGCCGGTAAAAATTCTTTCCAAAGAACCCGGCCTATACCCTAGTCAAACCCCGGTCACACACAAGCGATGGATCGAGTCACACACCAATCGCCAAGACCACGAGGTTATGGGCCAACCTCTAGCCTTAGGAACGATTCCTAGAAGCACACGCGGAAGCACTAGAAAGGGAGGGAGGATTCGAACCAAGAAGCAAAGCACACAGGCTCTGGCGGACCGTCCGGCCAGGAGGGGCGGACCGTCCGCACTAGCCTCGCGGACCGTCCGCCCGATGCCGCGGACCGTCCGCGCCAACCTCGCGGGACGGGCCGGCCCTACGCCGCGGACCGTCCGATAAAGCACACATAACCACCAGAAGCGACCTGAGAAAAACGGACCGTCCGCCAAGGCCGGGCGGACCGTCCGCGCGGGTCACGGACCGTCCGCAAACCAGCTGCAACAAAAACCAAAAGCCAAACCGGATCGAAAGCAAAGACGCGCAAGAACACGACGAACACGCGACGAACCCTAGCCGCGTGGACCGTCCGCCAGCACCCCGCGGACTGTCCGCCAGGTGCGGACAGAGCAGAAAACGCCCGACCCCGAAAGTCAACTCCCCCAAAACATCATCGGATTTCCCAGACGGTTGAAGCTATGGAGACAAGGGTTTGGGGACTTGAAAAGCGTCACACAAGGATGCTATAGCCCAAAAATCTTGCCTCCTAACTCCCCAAAACACCGGGAATCGCGAATCCTTTGAGCACCACCATAAACTAGAGCACCGAACAAAAACTTCGAATCCAAGTGGTTTCCCGGCGTTTGAGGGCACAAGATCAATCACAAAGATGCACGAGACATCTATCCATGTATCCCTCAAAGAAATCCGGGGAGAAACCCACTCAAATCCGCGGAATCGAACCGGGAACAAAGGCACGAAAACAAGCACAAAAAGGCCACGAAAACACAACTCCGAATCTTCTATACAAACCAGGAAAGATTCACAAGGTCTAGCATGCCGCCCTAGCATCCATCCCTCTCAACAAATCTCTCATGAAGCTCTCATGCTAGCCTAGAGAAAATGGAAGAAAAATAGCTACGAAAATGAGAAAATGGGAGGGAGGAAATGAAACCCTAAGTCGCGGAGAGAGAAAGCCATCCACACACCCTCATGGCTTATATAGCGGGTCCCGCCGGAGTGGTAAATGACTTGACTACCCCTAACTTAACTACTGGCGATAGAACCCACACAGGGGCATTATGATAATGTTTGTGGGTCTTGCCATCGAACGGCCACGCCTTTGCCGCACCCCGCGTCCTCCCGACGCAAGCCATGCGATCCCGCCGCGTGTCCTCCGCCTCGAAGCTTCCCGACACGCCCGGATCCCGTCTCCGTCGTGTTGGGCCCTCGGACTTGGTTTTGAGGCCCAAACCAAGAAACCGTCCGCCGATGGTTTTGTGGGCAAACCACCAAACCCCGCGTGCTCGGTCCGGCCTCCCGCCAAACCACTTGACTTGACCGCCACCGTGCACCGGCTCGCTTGTCCATAACCTCGTCTTGCTTGTGTCGCCACCATGTGACCCGCACCCGGGTCCCGCTGTCCACCGGTCCCTCGAACACGAGCCTACTTGTCTCTCCATCTCCGGAGGCCCCCTCAAGGTCGAAGACCTTTCGCGCCCGTTCTTCACCGCAACAACACGAACTAGGCCGCAGCCTACACCTGCGTACTAAGCCAAGAGTCAGTCCAACACCCATTGTCAATCACTCATCACTGAGAAGCGGTCATCCATCGACCACTGGGACGCTCCTGGTCCTCAATCTCCCCCTTGATGAGTGCATTGACAACACACAACGCGAAATGAAAATCAGAGAAAAAGAGAAAAGAAGAAGAAAGAAAAACAAAGAAACTCAACTCATGACCAAAACCGAAGAAAGGCGAAGAAAGGTCACAAGCCAAGCAAAGCACAAATTCCACACCGAAAACAGCAAGAAAGCTCCCCCTGAGCAAATGCAAACTTCCAAATTTCAGCTCACCTCTTCTGAATTTTCATTAAGCTCACCTCTTCTCCCCCTTGTTGACAATGTATGAATCAAGGTGAAAATGCAGAAAATGCAAAGCAAAGCATATAAACAGCTACATGAGCTTCTCAAATAGGCCAAATCTAGTGTCAAAGGCTAAAAATGAGACAAAGATCACACATATGAATCATAGCATAGTCAAAGCATTGCCACAAGTAATATATGAAAATACAAGCATGTGACAAAGCAGAATTTTCAGATTTAAGCAATTTTACCAAAAGAAAGCTCGATTCACATGTAAAAGCCTATCCATGTCACACTTGAGCCACAAACATGCATACCACTCAAAGATCATACAAGGATATCAAATTCTCCGCAAAAGATCATGGCAAACACCCATAAAGCAAAGCATGTCATGTCAAAGCTCATGAGCCATGTGTCCACTTCGGGGAGACTTCTCCACTGGTGAACATCATGCAACATGTTTTGCACCCATATGTGAAAGATAAGACATTTTAAGCATAGACATGATGGATGGAGCATTTTTCAAGCATGCACACTTCTTTTCAAGATTAATTCAATTTATGGTACATGAAGTGCCTTTGCGGCAAAAAGAAGCTTATGCTCCCCCATGAATGCAACATAGGCTAAACATTCACAATGATATTCGGCCTTTGGCCCAAATGCAAGAACAAGGCATCCAAGCACAATCTAAGCATGAAAAGCACATTTAGACCAAACTGTGACATGGATACACAACTACACACAAGTAGAGCATATTTCATCAACAATTAGTCAAGATTAGCATTAATTTCAAAAAGGGCTATCTCACCACACATATATCTCAAATATTCCAAGAGCATAGCCTCACATCACCATTTCTCCACACATATGACCAAAATCTCACAAATTGCCAAAGAAACTCAAATATGGCATATGAAAGAAGCTCATCATCCTAAAATGCAATGTGATACAAATGCAACATGATATATGACAAGATGGCTATTCTACCATGGTTTATACATCAAGCAAAGCATGTATATACATCAAAGTAAAACATGGTATGATACATATGGTACAAAAAGCAACCCCCAAGAATCAACTAGAAAGGGCAACACACCCCAAGTTCCCCCCGCAAGCGCACAAATGTAGCTTGGTCGAGAGGCTTTGTGAAAATGTCTGCAAGCTGATCTTGGGTAGGGACATGGCTCAACACAATGGTTCCTTTTTCCACATTGTCCCTCAAGAAATGATACCTCACTTCTATGTGTTTGGTTCTGGAGTGAAGCACTGGGTTTTTGGCTACGCCTATGGCACTGTTGCTATCACAAAGAAGTGGGATTTGGGTGCACTCCTCACCAAAGTCTCTCAAAGTGTATGAAATCCACAACAGCTGGGAACAACAACTCGCGGCAGCAACATACTCTGCTTCTGTGGTAGACTGAGCTACACTAGACTGCTTGCGGGAAGACCAAGAGACCAACAAAGAACCAAGAAACTGGCTAGTACCAGAAGTAGACTTCCTCTCGACTCGACATCCAGCAAAATCCGCATCGGAAAAACCATGAAGAGAAAGAGTCGAGGAGGAAGAATACCAAAGGCCAAGACCAGGGGCAGACTGTAGGTACCAGAAAATTCTCTTGACGACCTGTCGATGTGATGTCCTCGGTGAAGCCGAAAACGAGCGCACGGACACACGGCCGAACCGTATGTCCGGCCTCGTCGCCGCGGTCAAGTAGAGGAGGGAGCCGATCATGCTCCCGTACTCCCGCCGGTCCACCGGTTCTCCGTCCTCATCCGCATCCAAAGTGGCCGTACTCCCCATGGGAGTCGACATCGGCTTCACATCTTGCATCTGGAACTTCCTCAGCATGTCTTTTGTGTACTTGGTCTGGTGCACAAATGTACCATCCTTCACTTGCTTGATCTGCAGCCCGAGAAAATACTGCAACTCGCCCATCATGCTCATCTCGAACTCCCTGCTCATCTCATCTGCAATCTTGGCAACAAGGTTATGTGACGAGCCACCAAAGACAATATCATCCACGTATATCTGAACAATCAGCAACTCATTTCCATGCTTGAGGAGAAACAAAGTCCTATCCACGGTACCCATCACAAACCCTCTGCTCAAAAGAAAACCTCTCAATCTCCCATACCAAGCACGGGGCGCCTGTTTCAACCCATACAGAGCCCTTTTCAACCTGTATACCCTGTGTGGGTACAGCTCGCTCTCAAACCCAGGTGGCTACTTCACATACACCTCCTCTTCTATGACCCCATTCAGAATAGCACTCTTCACGTCCATCTGAAACAACTTGAACCCTTTAGCCACGGCAAAGGCTAGAAGGATCAGAATTGCCTCAAGACGGGCCACATGAGCAAAAGTCTCCTCATAGTCGATCCCCTCCTTCTGACTAAACCCCTGAGCAACAAGTCTGGACTTGTTCCTCACAACCATCCCATTCTCTCCCTCTTTGTTCTTCCAAACCCACTTGGTTCCTATGGGATGGCAATTTGGAGGTGGTTCAACTAACTCCCACACCTGGTTCCTCTCAAAGTTTTCCAACTCCTCATGCATAGAATTGACCCAGTTTGCATCAGATGAAGCATGTCCAATGTCCTTGGGCTCAAAAGTAGCAACAAAAGCAGCATGAGCAAAATGAGAGGAATTCCTGGACCTCGACCGTGTAGTGCGTTCATCGATGTTCCCAATGATCTTCGACACGGCATGCACTTCTTGAATCCGCCGGGGAGCCTCACGCCTCGAGACTACCTCCCCCTCAACTTCAGCTTCTCTCGCCTGATCTTCTTGTTGCACCATCGTTGTCCATGAAGTAGACGGTCCACGCTCCGTACTGGTCGTAGGGGAAGTAGTGTGTACACACTCAACTTCAGGCGCATGGTTCTCCCCATCATCATCTCCAGCTTCATCTTTCTCCTCTTCAAAGAGGTCCTCGGCCATCTCCTCGTCACCTGCACATTCAAAGCCAAGAGAGGTACATGGCATTGTCTCGTCGAAGGTTACCTCGCAAGTCTCCATGATTTTGTTAGTCTCAAGGTTAAGCACCCTATAGGCTCTAGAGTGGTTAGCATATCCAACGAAAATACCATCACTAGACCTAGCCTCAAACTTGTCGAGTTTTCCCTTCTTCGAATAAAGCACTTGCGCCAAAAACTCGGAAGTGACTCACCTTGGGTGCCCGACCATGCATAAGCTCATAACGAGGTCTTCTTCTTGAAAGCTCGCAATAAAATCCTGTTGGAAACATGACAAGACGTATTGACCGCCTCAGCCCAATACCTCCTAGGAGTCCTGTGCTCATCGAGCATCGTCCTAGCCATCTCACAAAGAGTCCGATTTTTCCTTTCCACGACTCCATTTTGAGGGGGCACATAAGGGGTCGAATACTGATGTTCAAGACCTAGATCACGACAAAAGGCATCAAAACGAGAGTTCTTGAACTCTGAGCCATTATCACTGCGGATAGCTCGAATAGCATTCCCATGCCTCTCGTTTTTCAACCTCACGATCAGATCTCGAACAAAACCAAATGTCTCACTCTTATCTTCCAAGAAAAACACCGAGGCATAACGAGAGTAATCGTCCACCACAACAAGGACATACCACTTCTCACCCACCGAGCGAACTCGAGCTGGCCCAACAAGGTCCATATGCAACAGCTCTGTCGGACGCTCGGTCATGACATCGGTCAGGGGTGGATGAGGAGTGGCTACCATCTTGCCATGCCTACACGGAGCACAAACCAAATCCTTCTCAAGCTTCAACCTCGGCAATCCTCGGACAAGGTCAAGGCCACTCAAGCGGGAAACCAAATCAAAGCTCAAGTGTCCCAACCGCCTATGCCATTCCCACAAATCAGAAGAAGGACCGGCCATCAAACAGCGAGCAGGACCCAAAGAATGAGAGAAATCAGCCCTGAAAATTTGATCCTCGGGGATGATCATACAGACAAGATCACCTCGAGAATCAAGCAAATGAGACTCGCCAGACTTGAAACGCACCTCAAAACCCTCATCAAGCAACTGAGAAACCGAAAGCAAATTGAAACCCAAAGACTTCACAAGAGCCACTCTCTTCAACGTTACCATGTCACTCACATGCACAACACCCTCCGAAAGCACCCTTCCTCGTCCATTGTCTCCAAATGTGATGTACATCTTTTCCTTCATTGGGGTGAGGCTGGAGAACCACTTCTTATCTCCGGTCATGTGTCGAGAACATCCGGAGTCGATCAACCAAATGTTCTCCAAGCCTCCCGCCCGTAGTCGAAACAAGAACGAGAGTGAGCTAGCGACTCGACACTCGGGGTTAGCACAAAGAAAGTTAAACCAAAGTGTCGAGCCATCCGCTCAAAAGAGGGGTTAGCAAACATCATTCCCTTGCCACCAAACTTCCCATGTCCCATGGGAGGAGTACGAGCACCACGAGGGGGAAAACGTGGTCCGTAGTTCCTCTGGAACCCAAAGCTGCGATCATCTCCCCTAAACCCGTACTGAGGACGAGTAGGGGGACGTCCAGCAAAGCCACCACGAGCCCGACCAAACCTCTCACCAGCACGCACACCATCATTTCTCCTCTCAAGCCTCGCACCACCACCTCTCTGCGGGAGCCTGCCAACACTCCTCACACTTCCCACACCCCGTGGAAGTGGCACTCTAGGCTCAGGAATACCATGAGGCTGGCGATACCTGTCCTGGTTTGCTTGCTCCCTAGCAAGCCTCTCATCCCTCTTCCTCTTGTAGCAAAACTCTGCAAGATGCCTCTCCTTGCCACAATACTCACACCTGAAGGGGATGGGTTTTGGTTTTGGCTCTGGCTTCTCACTAGGCTTCTCACCCTTCTCACTCACAAACTTCACAGGTTTCTTGAGGTCATTTGTCTTGAGTCGGAATTTGGGTGGATCTTGGGTTGTGTCAAGCTTATTGCAAAGGTGGTTGGGCTTTGGTGTGAAAGAGTTCTTGGGTGCTTTTGGAAGTGGGACTTGGATCTCTCCGATCACCTCAAACTCGGGGTTAGACTCAACACACTTCTCGTACACACTCTCCCCACTGTTCTCTCCCACTTTCTCACCCAACTTCTCAAACCCCAAACCACGACCATCAGCTCTCTTGAACTCCTCAATCATGATTTTCAATTGAGGTTCCCGCCGTACAACCAACCCAACACCTTCCTCAAATAGTCATTCTCCTCATAGATGACATCCAAACGGGAAGTAAGTTCAAGATTGCGCAAAGTAACCTCATCACAGCTAGTGCATGCATTGACAACAGGAGATTTCAAAGATGCTTCCAAAGAACTAATGGTAGAACGAGCATCAACAAGCTTAGCATGCATAGTAGGACATGATTTACAAGCACCAATCAAAGTGGGTCTAGCCTTAAGCTCATCATATTCAGTCCTAAGAGCATCTAGTTGAGCCAAAGTAGAAGCATTCTTCTCATTAAGCAGCTTGATCTCATTCAACCATGCATCACACTCAAGGCATTCAACATCATCAGGAGTGGTAGGAGCAAGTTTCAAAGAGTCATTCTCAAGTTTCAATTCAAGCAATTTGGACTCTAACTCTCCTACCTTCTCACTAGCATTCTCAAGTTGAGCCCTAAGATCTTTCCTCATCTTTTTGTCATCTCTCAGCACACTATCACGGTTATCAATCAAGCCATTCAACCTAGCAATCTCAGCAAGCAAAGAGTCGAGGTCACGATTTACCTCATCCTCCGAGTCGGAGTCGCTGTCTTCCTTCTCGCTCTTCTTGCTGCTTGAGCTATGGGCCATGCCACAAAAGCCCTCAAGCGCCACACAGCTCAACCCGCTGAGGTTCCGGCTTGCACTCTTCTTGCCCTTGCGCCTCCCGGCGTCTTCATCTTCGTTGCTTGAGCTCGACTGCTCGTCTCTTGAGCTTGAGTCGACGTCGCTCGCACCGGCCACCATCGCTCTTGCCTTGTTCTTCTTGTAGCCGCTCTTGCTCGGTCGACGCTTGTCCTTGTCCTTGCTCTTGGACTTGTTGAAGTGCTTGCCCTTGGAGGAGTACTTGTCTTCACGCCTCGGGTGCGCCTTGTACTCGTTCACCTTGTACTTGTTCTCCTCCGCTTCCGGGCACTCGGCGATGAAGTGGCCTCGCTTGCCACACTTGTAGCACGTCCCTGAGCTCCGCCTTGCATTCCTCCGACTCTCGTGTAGTCGATCAAACCTCCTTGAGAGCAAGGCCAGCTCCTCCTCGCCCAGCACATCAAACTCCTCATCTGGAATGGACATAAGAGAAGACAAGGAAAACTATCGACAAGAAGAGTTAGATTTGCCCTTTGATCCGCCCACAAGAGCAAGACTATGGTCAGTCGAGCCCTCATGCTTGGATTGCAGCTTCCTGTCAACCTCAGCCGACTTGAGCTTAGAAAAGAGGTCATCCAACTCAATAGTCAAATAATGTCCAGACTCCTTGACGGCCTCAACCTTAGCACCCCAAACATTTGGGTCCAAGACATGCAAGAGCTTCAAAGCCTGATCATGCTCAGTGTAAGGAAAATCCTCAACATTAGCTTTCATTTTGTTCACGATGGCGGTGAACCTCTGAAACATCGCATCAATCTCCTCACCGGGAAGTGGAGTGAAATTCTCATATTGCATCCGGTAAGAGACAAAGAGGCAAGCCTTCACATGGTTATCACCACCGTGAGCAACCAACAACTTTTCCCAAATTTGCCAAGCAAGATTCAAATGGCGAACACGCTCAAACTCTGGATCACACAAGCTTCGGACCAAGTGATCAACGGCTTTTGCATTAGCCTCATACTTGGCCTTAGCACCGGCATCGGTCACCATAAGAGTATGGATGTTGACCGGAATAGCATAGGTCTTGTCAAGCACAATGAAATCCAACAGCTTCCCACGAAGAAAGATCATCATACGAGCCGCCCACTTGTGGTAACCCTTGTCATCGAAGTGCGGCGGACTGCCCCGCTCAACGTACGTCATCTTAGGATTCGAGACTTATCAAAGTCACAAAGAATCCGGCACCAAGCTCTGATACCAATTGAAGGATCAGATGGCGACTAGAGGGGGGGAGTGAATAGGAGCTGGTAAAAATTCTTTCCAAAGAACCCGGCCTATACCCTAGTCAAACCCCGGTCACACACAAGCGATGGATCGAGTCACACACCTATCGCCAAGACCACGAGGTTATGGGTCAACCTCTAGCCTTAGGAACGATTCCTAGAAGCACACGCGGAAGCACTAGAAAGGGAGGGAGGAATCGAACCAAGAAGCAAAGTGCACAGGTTCTGGCGGACCGTCCGGCCAGGAGGGGCGGACCATCCGCACTGGCCTCGCGGACCGTCCGGCCTGATGCCGCGGACCGTCCGCGCCAACCCGCGGATCGTCCGGCCCTACGCCGCGGACCGTCCGTTAAAGCACAGAACCACCGAAGCGATCCGAGAAAAACGGACCATCCGCCAAGGCCGGGGCGGACCGTCCGCGCGGGTCACGGACCGTCCGCTACTCAAGCTCGGACCGTCCGCAAACCGAGGACCGCAACAAAAACCAAAAGCCAAACCGGATCGAAAGCAAAGACGCGCAAGAACACGACGAACACGCGACGAACCCTAGCCGCGTGGACCGTCCGCCAGCACCCCGCGGACTGTCCGCCAGGTGCGGACAGAGCAGAAAACGCCTGACCCCGAAAGTCAACTCCCCCAAAACATCATCAGATTTCCCAAACGGTTGAAGCTATGGAGACAAGGGTTTGGGGACTTGAAAAGCGTAACACAAGGATGCTATAGCCCAAAAATCTTGCCTCCTAACTCCCCAAAACACCGGGAATAGCGAATCCTTTGAGCACCACCAAAAACTAGAGCACCAAACAAAAACTTCGAATCCAAGTGGTTTCCCGGCGTTTGAGAGCACAAGATCAATCACAAAGATGCACGAGACATCTATCCATGTATCCGTCAAAGAAATCCGGGGAGAAACCCACTCAAATCCGCGGAATCGAAGAGGGAACAAAGGCACGAAAACAAGCACAAAAAGGCCACGAAAACACAACCCCGAATCTTCTATACAAACCAGGAAAGATTCACAAGGTCTAGCATGCCGCCCTAGCATCCATCCCTCTCAAAAAATCTCTCATGAAGCTCTCATGCTAGCCTAGAGAAAATGGAAGAAAAATAGCTACGAAAATGAGAAAATGGGAGGGAGGAAATGAAACCCTAAGTCGCGGAGAGAGAGAGCCATCCACACACCCTCATGGCTTATATATCGGGTCCCGCCGGAGTGGTAAATGACTCATATACCCCTAACTTAACTACTGGCGATACAACCCACGCAGGGGCATTATGATAATGTTTGTGGGTCTTGCCATCGGACGGCCACGCCTTTGCCGCACCCCGCGTCCTCCCGACGCAAGCCATGCGATCCCGCCGCGTGTCCTCCGCCTCGAAGCTTCCCGACACGCCCGGATCCCGTCTCCGTCGTGTTGGGCCCTCGGACTTGGTTTTGAGGCCCAAACCAAGAAACCGTCCGCCGATGGTTTTGTGGGCAAACCACCAAACCCCGCGTGCTCGGTCGGCCTCCCGCCAAACCACTTGACTTGACCGCCACCGTGCACCGGCTCGCTTGTCCATGACCTCGTCTTGCTTGTGTCGCCACCATGTGACCCGCACCCGGGCTCCGTCGTCCACCGGTCCCTCGAACCAAGCCTACTTGTCTCTCCATCTCCCGGAGGCCCCTCAAGGCTGAAGACCTTTCGCGCCCGTTCTTCACCTGCAACAACACGAACTAGGCCGCAGCCTACACCTGCGCACTAAGCCAAGAGTCAGTCCAACACCCGTTGTCAATCACTCATCACTGAGGAGCGGTCATCCATCGACCACTGGGACGCTCCTGGTCCTCAGACCTACGCTATTCCGGCTGAGATCCACACTCTTATGGTGACCGATGCTGGTGCTAAGGACAAGTATGAGGCAAGTGCAAAAGCCGTTGATCACTTGGTCCGAAGCTTGTGTGATCCTGAGTTTGAGCGTGTTCGCCATTTGAATCTTGCTTAGCAAATTTGGGAGAAGTTGTTGGTTGCTCACGGTGGTGATAACCATGTGAAGGCTCGCCACTTTGTCTCTTACTGGATGCAATATGAGAACTTTACTCAACTTCCCGGTGAGGATATTGATGCGATGTTTCAGAGGTTCACCGCCATTGTGAACAACATGAAGGCCAATGTTGAAGATTTCCCTTACACCGAGCATGATCAAGATTTGAAACTTTTGCATATCTTGGACCAAAATGTTTGGGGTGCTAAGGTTGAGGCCATCAAGGAGTCCGGGCAATACTTGACTATTGAGTTGGATGATCTCTTTTCTAAGCTCAAGTCGGCTGAGGTTGACAGGAAGTTGCAATCCAAGCATGAGGGCTCGACTGATCATAGTCTTGCTCTTGTGGGCGGATCAAAGGGCAAAGCCAACACTAACCCTTCTTGTCGACAGTTTTCCTTGTCTTCTCTCATGTCCATTCTAGATGATGAGTTCGATGTGCTGAGCTAGGAGGAACTGGCCTTGCTCTCAAGGAGGTTTGATCGACTACATGAGAACCGGAGGAATGCAAGGCGGAGCTCTGGGACATGCTACAAGTGTGGCAAGCGTGGACACTTCATCGCCGAGTGCCTTGAAGTGGAGGAGAACAAGTACAAGATGAGTGAGTACAAGGTGCACCCGAGGCGTGAAGACAAGTACTCCTCCAAGGGAAAGCACTATGGCAAGTACTAGAGCAAGAACAAGGACAAGCGGCGATCGAGCAAGGGCGGCCACAAGAAGGACAAGGCAAGAGCCATGGTGGCCGGTGCAAGCGACATCGACACAAGCTCAAGCGACGCGCATTCAAGCTCGAGAAGTGAGGATGAAGACGCTTGGAGGCGCAAGGGCAAGAAGAATGCAAGCCGGAACCTCAGTGGTTTGAGCTGTGTTGCACTTGGAGGCTTTTGTGGCATGGCCCATAGCTCAAGCAGCAAGAAGAGCGAGAAGGAAAACACCGACTCCGACTTGGAGGTGAGGTAAACTGTGACCCTGACTCTTTGCTTGCTGAGATCACTAGGTTGAATGGCTTGATTGACAATCGTGATAGTGTGTTGATAAAAGCTAAGAAGATGAGAAAGAAGTAGGAGAGTTAGAGTCTAAATTGCTTGAATTGAAACTTGAGAATGACTCTTTGAAACTTACTCCTACCATTTCTGATGACGTTGAATGTTCTGAATGTAATGCATGGTTAAATGAGATCAAATTGCTTAATGAGAAGAATGCTTCCACTTTGTCTAAACTAGATGCTCTTACGACTGAGTATGATGAGCTTAAGGCTAGAACCACTTTGCTTGGTGAGGACCATGTGTGGTTCGAGGACCGGTGGATGGTCGCTTCCTTGTGTGATGAGTGATTGACAACGTTGTGTGGACTGATTCTTGGCTAAGTATTGCAGGTGCAGGTTGCGGCTTGACTGGTGTTGGTGCAGGTGAAGAACAAGCGCGAAAGGTCGTCGCCGGTGAGGCCTCCAAGTGTGGAGAAGACAAGTAGGCTTCGTTCGAGGGAGCCGGTGGCCAGCAGGGTCAAGTGCAGGCCGCATGGTGGCATGAACAGCAAGATGAAGTCGTGGACGGTTTCTTGGTTGAGCCTCAAAACCAAGGTCGAGCCGGGACTGTCGTATGGACCTCCCTGGGCCCACTACCTCGGTGGGCCCCAGGACCGACTACTCGGTGGACCCCTGGGACTACCCGGCTTGCGCTACACGGCACCTGAAGGCGTGGAGCACAAGGACTACACAGGAGTAGTACTCGGTTAGGGAGCTGTACATGTTCCGCACTGTATAGAGGACTCCAAGACGTACTCGACTAGTACTCTCTCCCTACTCCGACTTGTAACCCTGCCTCCCGGACTATATAAGGCGAGGCAGGGACCGATCCCCTCATCCAATCTCCTCTCATACAACTCACGGCGCACCATTGCACCATCTTGTATTCGTGCCCTATCAATCCAGAGCTACGCGGCATACGGGACGTAGGGTATTACGCACCTCGCGGCCCGAACTTTGTCTAAATTGTGTGCCACGTGTCTCTTCCTTCGAGTTACCGATCTCGGCGAGTCACAATCATCTACTTCGGGTACTCCCCGTAGTAGGTTGCCGGTCTAAAACACCGACAGCTGGTGCGCCAGGTAGGGGGTCTCGCTCGAGATCATATGGCGAACTCGACGGCTTCCGTCTACTTCAAGCCAACTGTCGCCTTCAACCGCGGCGACACCTTCGTCTTCGGCGCACGGGTGCACGCTGCGATGGCGCGGGCTCCTTCCCGGCGCCGCCTAATCATGCGGCCCCGACTCGAAGACGGCCGCGCGGACGCTTCCCGAAGTTGTCACAGGTGAACTCGCCGGCAAGTTCGGCGAAATTTCGCTCTCCAACCACCACGCTGACTTCGAGCTCGAGTCCGTCTCCAACTCGAACCCGACGTCACCATGGGCCATCGCATGCGAGCCGGCTACTCAGCCATCGCAGGCGGCCTCCTCACCGCTCGAGCCCTCCGCATGCGGCCCCCGCACCCTCGGCGGGCCCGCACGGAGGCTCCCACTTCGCGCCGGGCCGGCAAGGAGCCCGTACCCGAGTTCAACTCGGACTCCGACGCCGCCCCCGATCACACTCCGGACTCCAGCCCTCTCTCCGAGTTCTACTCGAACCCGGACTACGAGTTCGACTTCGGGTCGGACCCTAAGGAGCCCGAGTCCGAAGACGACTCCACTGAGCTTCCCTTGTCAGGGCCAGCCTCGGGACTGGTTATAAAATCCACGCCGGCCGGGAGATACGTCTACTGGCCAGACCGCAAGCCTGCTGACTTGGCAAAGGTGGACTCACGCTACGTCGCCTACATCGACTCGCTATCGTTCCAGGAGGGAACACCGCTAGCCCGGGCTGATTCAAACACACCAACTGAGGTGGCACCCTCTGAGTCCAGCCTTGGCACCCCCGATCGCCAAGTCTTCATGGCTGCCGGCGACACCCCGGGACCTTCAGGCACGGCTGAGGACAGGTACCTGGAGGACATCTCCACAGACGAGCTGTCTGCCAATGCACCTGCAGATGAGACCGTCGCCAATAGGGACGCTCGACGCGAACGCAACAGGAAGCGCAGCGAACAACGCCGGCGGCTCAGAGACAACCTCCCCATCCGCAACCTTGCAGAAGCTCTCGAGGCGGTCGAGAGCAGAGTACACACCACCCCTGAGCAGTGCCTCATGTCGATCACAACGATCGCACGCCGGAGCTCGGGGCATACGCGGCGGAGAGGTCATCGCCAAGCTCGGCCGAAGAGGCCTACTTCATGCGGGTCGACAACGAGTCAACCAACCTCCCTGCGAGCCCAAACCCCGCGACAACGAAGCTACTAGTCGCGAGCCGCCAACGCCGGCCCCAACCGTACTCGAGCCGACCTTCCAGCCGAGCCAAACCGCCGCCGTTCCAACGCCGGCGGGCCTTCACGGCAAGATCAAGGCAACCGAGAAGTCGTTCCCCCACCGCGCTCCGGCCGGTGGCGGCGGCGGCAACGATCCCGACGGCGGCGGCGCCGACGGCGGCGGCGGCTCCAACCACGGGGCCAACGGGAGAGAGCGGGGAGGCGACGGCAGTCGCGACGGCCGAGGCCACGCGAACAGCCATGCCTCCGGCGCCTCGCACGGCGGGTACGACGCTCGCCAGAAGATTGAGGAGCTGCGGCAGAAGAAGTCGACCACTACCGCTGAGGGCGACGGCTTCCCCGCCTTCTCACCTCGACTTCGCAACCTGCTCCTCCCCGACAAGTTCAAACCTTTGGGGATAACCAAGTACGACGCGAAGCAGGATCCTATTCAGTGGCTCCGATGCTACGCCCTCTCCATTGAGAACGCCGGCGGCAACAGCGACACCAAATGCCTCTACTTCCCCTTCTGTCTGGACCAAGCACCACTCACATGGCTCGAGTCGCTTGACAAGCACTCGATCGACAAGTGGGACCGTACCGAAGGAGCGAGTTCACGAGCAACTTCGCGGGCGCCATGGGCCGTTCGGGTACTCGCATGGACCCGGCCATGATCAAGCGAGAGAACGGGCGAGACCCTCCGCAAGTACATGCGCCGCTTCTTCGACAAGCGCGCTACCGTCGTCGACGTCACCGACAAGGAGGTCATCGACCTCTTCCAGGACGGCCTCTACCATCGCCGCACCTTCGAGGACTTCGGTCGACGCCGCCCCAGGTCCATCCCCCACCTCAAGGACATGATCACGTCCTGGGCGGATGAAGAGGACAAGGCCAACGCCAAATACGACGCCATCCGCGGCAAGTCCAAGCAGAACCAGGGCGGCGGCAGCAGCGGCAATGCAAACCAAGGCGGCCGCAACAACAACAACAACAGTAACTACTCGGGTCCCAACCGCAAGCGCAAGCCAGACAACACCGTCGCGGCTATCCAGGGTCCTGCAAAAGGGAACTCGAAGAAGAACTCTGGCGGTTTCAAAGACCTGCTAAAGGAGAAGTGCCCGTGGCATCCAAACGACAACCACACTACCGAGCAGTGCTACCAACTCAGGCATGCACTCAAGGATACCCCGGAGCCACCGCATCCTCACGACCAAAAGGGCAAGAAGAAGGACGGCGACAACAACGACTTCCAAGAACCCGAGAAGACCGTCAACGTCCTCTTCGGCGGACTGCCCAGCAGGCGGGAGCAGAAGGCTACTTGTCGTGAAGTGATGTCCATTGAGCCAGCGGTTCCGACCCCTCTCAGGTGGTCGGAGGTACCCATCACCTTCTCCCGCGCGGACCAATGGACCAGCTTCTCCGAACCAGGACGGTTCCCCCTCATCCTGAAACCAACGGTGGCGGGCTCCAAGCTCAACAAGGTGCTCATCGACGGTGGAAGTGGGCTCAACGTCCTCTTCACCAAAACCTTGAAGAAAATGAAGCTCGACGTCACCCCCATGCTCACCAAGAGCAGTACGCCCTTCTACGGCATCGTCCCAGGAAACGCGGCTATCCCACTGGGCTCAGTGGTACTGCCAGTTACCTTCGGGGCGTCTCGGGACAACTACCGTACCGAGTACATCAAATCCGAGGTCGCGGATTTCGAGACCTCTTACCACGCCATCCTCGGCAGGCCGGCCATCGCCAAGTTCATGGCGGTGCCCCACTACACCTACTTGGTACTCAAGATGCCAAGTCCAGCTGGCGTACTCTCCCTCCAAGGGGACTTGAAGATCTCCCACGACTGCGACACAGAGGCCGTGGTGATCGCTTCCACGAACCAAGTACCTAACGCGATGATGGAGGTCTACGCCGCGTCGAAGAAGCTTGCCACGAGCGAACTCGACATCCCAGAGAAGTCTGACGGCGCCAACAAGCCTCAGCCACCTGAGGAGGTACTCGTCAGGACGGTCGACCTCGGAACAGGCGACCCCAGCAAGACCACCACCATCGGGGCCGGCCTCGACCCCAAATAGGAAGACGCGCTCATCAGCTTTCTTCGGGCTAACCGCGACATCTTCGCGTGGAAGCCAGCGGACATGCCAGGAGTGCCCAGGGAGCTGATTGAGCACTGCCTTAATGTCGATCCAAAGGCCACCCCTAAGCGACAACACCTCCGACGCTTTGCCGACGACAAACGGGACGCCATCAAGAAGGAGCTCGCCAAGCTACTCGCAGCTGGCTTCATCAGAGAAGTCTTCCACCCTGAGTGGCTCGCCAACCCCGTCCTCGTCCACAAGAAGAACTCGAACGAGTGGAGGATGTGCGTCGACTACACCGACCTCAACAAGCACTGCCCCAAGGACCCCTTCGGGTTGCCGCGGATTGATCAAGTCATCGACTCCACGGCGGGGCGCGACCTGCTCTGCTTCCTCGAGCGCTACTCCGGTACCACCGGATCGCAATCAAGGAGGAAGACCAGGAAAAGACCGCGTTCATCACCCCGTTTGGCGCGTACTGCTACACGACCATGTCATTCGGGTTGAAGAACGCCGGCGCTACCTATCAACGGGCCATCCAGGCCTGCTTCAAGCGGCAACTCAACAAGAACGTCGAGGCTTACGTGGATGACGTAGTCGTCAAGACCAGGAACTCCAGTACCCTCATCGACGACCTTGAAGAGACCTTCGCATCGCTACGTGAGTACCGCTGGAAGCTCAACCCGAACAAGTGCGTCTTCGGCGTCCCTTCGGGCAAACTACTCGGCTTCATCATCAGCCAGCGCGGCATCGAAGCCAACCCCGAGAAGATCTCCGCCATCACCAGCATGAAAGCTCCCACGAGCATCAAAGATGTCCGGAAGGCCGACGGGGTGCATGGCGGCATTGAACGGATTCATCTCGAGGCCGGGGAGAACGGGGCCTCCCCTTCTTCAAACTACTCAAGCATCACGAGAAGTTCGTATGGACTCCGAGAGGCAGATCAAGCCCTTGCCCGGCTCAAGGACTTCTGTCAAAGCCTCCAATCCTCACGGCTCCTCACAAGGGCGAGCAGCCTCTTGCTCTACCTAGGCCGCGACTACTCACGTGGTCGATCTTGCCATCGTTGTCGAGCCGCAAGAAGACGGCCACGCCTACCGGGCCCGCGCCCGTCTACTTCGTCGGCGAGGTTCTATCGAGTCCAAGGCTTGCTACCGGCCGTGCGGAAGCTCCCCCGTACGCTCTACTCATCACCTCGCGGAAGCTACGACACTACTTCCGGGAGTACTCGGTCTCCGTCGTCACCGACTACCCGCTCGGCGACATCCACGAGGAACCAAGACGCCACTTCGGAAGAATCTCCAAGTGGGCCGTCGAGCTCGGCGCCCTCACCATCGACTTCAAGCCACGCACGGCCATCAAGTCGCAAGCACTAGTCGACTTCATGGCGAGTGGCGGGAGAACCACCGCCTACTCCCACCGTGCGACCGAGCATTGGGTGATGTACTTTGATGGCTCACTCAACCTCGAGGGCGCAGGCGCAGGGGTACTCCTGATCTCTCCAACGGGCGAACAACTCAAGTACGTCCTGCGGATCTTCTGGAAGGTCTCAAACAACGAAGCCGAGTACGAAGCTCTCCTACACGGGCTCGCCTCGCGGCTTCACTGGGCATCAAGCGGCTACTAGTCTACGGCGACTCCGCGGTGGTCATCAACCAAGTCAACAAGTCCTGGGACCGCAACAAGGAGAACATGGACGCCTTCGCCCAGAAGTCCGCAAGCTCGAGAACAAATTCTATGGTTTCGAGTTCCATCACATCGTCCGCGACAACAACGTTGCGGCAGACGTCCTCTCGAAGCTTGGATCCACCCGCGCTCAAGTACCCGCGGGTGTCTTCGTCCATGAGCTTCACGCGCCATCCATCCCGGAGCGGCGCCCACCGACCACCGTACCGGCCCATCCACTCGCCGGGCGGGAGGTCATGATGATCGACGTGGACCGGAGGCAACCCTTCATCGACTACCTCGGCGAGCGAAGGTCCCCTCCGACAAGAACGCGGCCGAACAACTCGTCCGCCGCGCCAAGTCTTACGTCCTCGTCGGAGAAAAGCTTTACAAGCGGGGCGCATCTTCACGGAGTACTCATGAAGTGCGTCCCTCGCGAAGAAGGCAAGGACATCCTGGAGGAGATCCACAAGGGCGTCTGCGGCAACCACGCGTCCTCACGCACGCCGGTCGGCCAAGGCCTTCCGGCGAGCTTTCTCGGCCCACGGCCACGGGCGACGCCGAAGAACTCGTCAGAAGGTGCCAATGATGTCAATACTTCGCCAAGCAAGCAACATGTCCCGGCCTACAAGCTAGTCACCATACCGCCAACTCCGGCCCTTTGCTCGCCGGGGGCTCGACATGATTGGGCCACTACCAAGCGCGCCGGGGAGGATTCAACAGGGTGCGGTGGCTATCGACAAGTTCACCAAGTGGATCGAGGTCAAGCCGGCCACATGCCCCAAGGTCGACAGAGTACTCGACTTCCTGGATGAACTCGTACACCGCTATGGGCTACCCCACTGCATCATCATAGACCTGGGGTCCAACTTCAACAACCACCAGTTCTGGGAGTACTGCGAGAACAGCAGAATAGACGTCCGGTACGTCTCAGTCGCCCATCCACGGGCCAACGGACAAGTCGAGCGCGCCAATGGGATGGTGCTCGACGCACTCAAGAAGCGGCTGCACGACGCTGCTAACTCCAAAGGGGGCAAGTGGATCAAGGAACTACCCAACGCACTCTGGGGGTTGCGGACTCAACCATCCAAGCCAACGGGGGCAATCCCCCCTACTTCCCGGTCTACGGCTCCGAAGCCATCCTCCCTGCCGACGTCATATGGAACTCGCCGGCAGTGGAGCACTACGACGAAGGCGTCTCAGAAGCCAGCAGACGAGTCGACATCGACAGCCTCGAAGAAGCTCGCTGCGCCGCCCTCGTCCAATCAGCAAGGTACCTGGAGGGTATCCGACGCTACCATGATCGCAACGTCAAGGAACGCTCCTTCAACGTTGGAGATCTTGTCCTCCGTCGTATCCAGAACACGGAAGGACTCCAAGCTCAGCTCCCCCTGGGAAGGCCCCTTCACCGTGGCAAAAGTGATCGGGCCGGGCTCCTACCGCCTCCAAACACTTGAAGGCGAAGACGTCAACAACTCGTGGAACGTCGACCAACTCTGTCGATTCTACGCCTAGTCTACACGACTACTCCGGGGTTCAAGTCCAATCGACTACATCAACACCCCTCGCCGCAAGCGACCCTCCGGTCCCGGCTCCGGTCTCCGGACTAATCTTCTCCGGGGTCCGGCCCCGTGCGGCTACCTACGGACCATGGGCTGCGACGAGCGTCAAGGACTCTAGCAGCGGTCTACCAAGAGACCACACTCCAAGATCCAGCCCGCGCGGCTACCTACGGATCTGCGATCCAGCCTACACGGCTACCTACGGATCACTTGATGCAAGCGGCTACCCGCTCCAGCGCTACTCAGTTGTAAGCGGCCTCCGGGTCCAGGCGACTACTTTGTAACTACGGCCCTGGCCACCCAGGTGTACTCCTTCAGTAATAAAGTTTGATTGTTCATCAACTTCTTTACTGCCTACTCGCTACAACGGGACCACTAAAGTCGAGTACTACTACTCGCACCTACTCCACGATGGGCGCTCCGCACTCTGGGATCGCGACTATGAGTACTCATTGCTGGAAAATTCTCTTTCATTGATACTTGAACAATCCATTACAATTGTCTTCCTGGACAACTATGGCTACTAGCTACCTATACAGGGCTACTGGAGGTTCAACTTCTCAGCTACCTGCTCCGCAATGGGAGCCATCTGCTCCAGCAGCTTTGCATACTGCTCATCAGAGCAGTTGGCGGCTACCCCGCCGGCGACCACCTCCACTGGAGCCTTCGGGAAGTACGACTTCATGAAGGCCAAGATTTGTCTTGGGATCGACTTGGCCATATGCTTGACGTAGGCGGCCAGCCGGCTTGGCGCTTCACGGAGTCGATCCACCAGAGGAGAGATCTTGGGGCCGCCCGGGTGCGGCACCAGGAGCCTCGCGATCGAGAGAGCGGCTTCCTCCAACTCCCTCAACTGGGCCCGCAGCGCCTCGCAATCTTCATTCAACTTCTGCAAAGATTTGTAGCAGTTGACGAGATCCCTGTCAGAAGCAATCCGCAGCTCCATGTGCTTCTCGCACTCAAAGGCGAGTTCCTTGTAGTCGAGCTCGAGTACCTGGCGGGCTTCTTGCTCCCGGTAGAAGAGGTTCTTCATGCTAACCTCCGAGGCCTTCAGCTGCTCCACCTGGCCTTCGAGCTCTGCAACACAGCAATGCAACAGCGGGTCAGATGCTTCACGACTTCCAACAAGTACTCGACAAGTCGAAGGATATACCTTTATTCTTGTTGCGGAGGCCCTTGTTCTTCCGCACCAAGTCGTCGCCCTTCGCCTGCAACTCCATGACGTCGTTGTGATACTTGGCGAAGGCGGCGTCCAGCTTTGACTGCATGGCAGCCGCGTGTTTCCGCGACTTCACGAGCTGCTCCTCCAGCGCCTCTGCTCGGAGTACGGTGTCGCCGTAACCCTGCAGCAGGTTCGACTTCTCGCGGGATCGCTCCGCGACGTCCTGCACAAGACAACTCAAGTCAAGAAGAGTACTCAACGGCAAAAGGATTGACTACTCCAAGGCTACGACCACGTACCTTCATCCATCGCTCGGCTTGACGGATCGCCTCCAGGTGCTTGGCTACCGTCGTCGGCTCGACGAGATCGTCCGCCAGAAGTTCTATCCCGCCGCGGCTACTCGAGGTAGCCTCCGTCATCGGCGCAGAGCGGATGGGCTCTGCGTCTTGGATCTCAGGGGAGCGGATAGCCACCTCCAGAGCAACCTCTGGCGACGTGGCGACCGCCTCTCCCCCGGCGGTCTTCTCGACGACTTCCCCCACGGGCTCGGGGGCTCCTTCTACAGCCTCTGGGGCCTCCGGTGTCAACTCCTGCATTGGCACCCCCGCAGGGATGTCACCACCTTCAGCGCCTGACAACAAACAACACGCGCATCAGTGCCTACGACTACTCATCCTGGAGCTCTGCAGCTTCAAGAAGGGTACTCACCTTCGACTACACACGCCTCCGGCAGCGGCGCTTCGGTAGCCGGGGGCTCAGTCGCGGCTTGGGCATCGGGAGCGGCCTCCTCGACGGGCGGCGCGACTTCTTCCGCCACCGCTGATGAGGGCTCGTCCCCATCCCAGCTCAGATCTGTGGATTTTCTGCAGAAATATTCACAGAGGGTCGTCAGACAAAGATCGACTACTGCAGCAAGTACTACTCGTGAGGATATGGTACTTACAAATTCGACCGGACGATGGTCACGGCCGGAGCACTGAGGATGCTGGCGATATCAACCAGTCCACCCTCGGCGGGCGTCTCTTCCTCCGCCCCTGCGGCTACTGCCTCCACCACGGCGGCGGCGGCCGACGCAGACGTCTCTCGCACTCCTGAGGCCACCACCTCTTCAACGGCGGCGGCCACGGGCCCTCCGCTCTCTTCTGGAGCAGGGGGCTGGCGCTCCAGTTGTGCCAGAAGTTCTTCAACGGTGGGGGCTGGACTACGACTTCCAGCCGGTTCCCCCACCGTATCCCACACGCCCTCGTCGCCCTCTTCAACGGGCTCCACTGGCGGCACCTCCTGCATGCAAAGGAATACTACTCGTCAGCAACGTACTCGAACAACGGGTACTCGACTACTCTGCTCAAGACGACTTACCTCCCGAGGCGTGGTCTCCGAGACCTTTAGCTTCTTCGTCACCCGCTTCCTGGCGGGGTTGCGCGGCTTCCGTGGCGGCGCAACAAGGCTAGCCTCCAGGTTAGCCGGAGGGTCTTGAACCAGTGGAACATGAGGTAAGCCCGGGCGGCTAAACCTCGACCGCAGCTGGAAGCGGTCCTGCAACGTTTCTTCATCTTCGTCGTCGTCTTTGGAAGTATCTTCCACGACGACGGTGTCGTCGCCTTCACCGACTTCGCGGCGCTCCTTCACCTTCCCCTCCACCGGGATCTCGATCCCGCTCGGTGGCGGCTGCGGCTCGGAGATGAACCGCTTCACATCATCCTGCGCAAAGACACAAGACGTCAGCAGCTCTGCTACAAGTACTCACTACTCGACAAGGGGAGTACGACTACTCACCTCATTGGGCGGGCGCGCGGCGGAGTACTCCTCGATTGGGCACGCCGTGTATGGCGGCATGTCCTTGAAGATGCGCGACAACCTCTCGACGATGTCGTTGTCGTCCAGCTCGCCTCCCGGCATCCGCGACGCGTCGTCATCGCCGGTGTACTCGAAGCCCAGGGTCTCCCGAGCCATCAGCGGCTGGATCCTGCGCTTCATGAAACTGAAGGCCACGTGCTCGGCCCTCAGTCCCGCCTCCCTGAGCACCCTGATGCGTGCTAGCAGCTCGGGGAGCTGGGATCCCTTCTTGCATGGTGGGCTCCGTGTTCCACCACTCACCGTGCGCTCGGGCTGCCGTCCGCTCGGCTTCGGCGGAGCCGGGGTGGTGGTTCGTGATGTAGAACCACCCGGTCTTCCGGTTCGTGTTGGAGTCGACGAGCTTGTATGCCAGTGCTTGCTCCGCGGCGTCCTCCCTCGCGTGGATGCGGCCCCTCCGACTACTGCGGGGTTGGAGGCAGCCGGGGCGCGGCTCGACGCGGAAGAACTTCGGAAGAGCACCCGGTGCGGCTTGATTCCGAGGAAGGCTTCGCAGAAGTGGACGAAGACCGACGTGTGGAAGATGCCGTTGGGGTTCAGGTTCAGGTACTCGATCCCGTAGTACCCGAGCAGCCCCTTGAAGAAGTCGCTGGCTGGGAGCGCAAGACCGCGCTCCACGAACCGCGAGAACATCGGGATCTCGTCTTCGGCCTTCTCCATTGGATATGGATCTCCCGCGGCGGATCTCCACATGTCGACTTCCTTCTCCCTGAAGAACCCACTGTTCAGCAGGGTCAGCAGGTCCTCCGTCTTCACCTTCGATTTCTTCCACTCGCGGCTAGGATCAGCCCGCGGTGGAGACATGGGTGGCGCTGCTCCGGTGGCAGCCGCGGCGGCCTCCTCACGGCTCCTCTTCTTCCCGGTGGCCTTGGACGCCTTGGACGGCGACGGCTTCATCCTCCAAGTGCAAGGTGTTTTCACTCGCATCCGCTCGGGGGCTACCCTAAAGGCTTCGGGTGGCGGCGCGCTTGGATCTACTACGGCGGCAGTAGGCGCTGGGAGTGGATTCGCTTCAAGATTCAAATGGAATGACTGTGGCTCGAATGGGTGAAAACCCTAAGGGTTTTGGCTTCTATTTATAAGCCAAATCAACTCCGCAACGGGTGGCTGGATAAGTCCACGCGCGGCTGACTCAGCAGCTGTGCGTGACTCTTCGTATTCTACTAGTCGACGCGCCTCACCTCGGGGGCTCGGCTACTTCTACTCGACTACCTGAGAAGCGGCTAGTCTCAAGAGCATCTCAGGACACATTCTCCAAGAAGACCCTTCAATTCGAGAGGAAGTACTCGACTCAAGGCTCGGGGGCTCCGTGCCACGTGTCCTTCGGTTTTTTCTCTCCGGATTTTTTGGGATTTTCTTGCCAAGACTTCAGATGGACCCTCAGCTGGGGCCCGCGGCTCAGGGCTCGGGGCTACTCCATGTGGAGTGTGGTTTTACAAGTCGCACCTCCATATCAGTTTCGGCTTCATGGCAAGACATGCAGTTTTTGAAGACCTTCGAAGGCAGTTTTCGAGGACGCTTGGGACTACTCGAGAAGACTTCAGGATTGCTCAAACATCAGCTGGAGTACATTCCAGCCTCGGGATGCTTCGACTACTCTTGAGGACCTTGACTTGCAGCACTCGGGGACGCTTGAGGACTGCTTGTTAGGGCCGTCAAGACTACTTGAAGCTATCCTTCTCGACTACAAAGTACTCGGGGGCTTGTCGTATGGACCTCCCCGGGGCCCACTACCTCGGTGGGCCCCGGGACCGACTACTCGGTGGGCCCACGGGACTACCGGCTTGCGCTACACGGCACCCGAAGGCGTGGAGCACAAGGACTACACGGGAGTAGTACTCGGTTAGGGAGGCGTACATGTTCCGCCTTCGTATAGAGGACTCCTAGACGTACTCGACTAGTACTCTCTCCCTACTCCGACTTGTAACCCTGCCTCCCGGACTATATAAGGCGAGGCAGGGACCGATCCCCTCATCCAATCTCCTCTCATACAACTCACGACGCACCATTGCACCATCTTGTAATCGTGCCCTATCAATCCAAAGCTACGCAACATACAGGACGTAGGGTATTACGCACCTCGCGGCCCGAACCTGTCTAAATTGTGTGCCACGTGTCTCTTCCTTCGAGTTACCGATCTCGGCGAGTCACAATCATCTACTTCGGGTACTCCCCGTAGTAGGTTGCCGGTCTAAAACACCGACAGGGACTACGTGGGAGCCGAGTCATGAGTGGAGATTGGCGGAGGCTACACTGAGTTCGCGGGGTTTCTGGTGGTTCACCGGGGAAAACCAGCGGGTTCCTTGGTTGATCCACAAAGCCAAGACCGAAGAACCGAAGACGGTGCTTGCGGCGGTGCGGACCGGTCGACCGGTGGGTGCGGTCCGGCCGGTGAGGAGCGGCCGGCCGACCGGTGTGCGACGACGCAGTCCGGAATCTTCTAAGCGGAGGACACGTGTCGGGATCACAAGGCTTGCGTCGAGGCTACGCAGGTTGCGGTCGCCGGGCATCCGTCCGATGGAAAAAGCTTTAAGTCTTCCAAAACCGCCCTTGAGGGGCTTGTATCCGTAGTTGTTAGGGAAGGGTATTTTAGACTTTCGGTTGCCTCCATATAACCCAAGAGGTGAGAGGATGGCAGCCAAGCCTTGAAAACCCTAGATCATTTGCTTTCATATTTCCTTAGGATTTCCATAGGACTAGCTTGAGAGCTTCATGGTGAGATCTTGTGAGAGGGTTGGATGATCGGGCGGCAATCTAGACCTTGTAAGAACCTTTGTTGCATGTATAGATGATTCAGCGTGGTTCCTCAAGGTTAGGATGTGTTGTTCCCGGTTGTTCTTGGTGGTGATTTTTGGAGCCCTCTCTTGGTGATTTCTTTGGGTTGTTTTCGGGACCTTTCGCTTGGGGATTTGATGGGGGAAATTTGTGGGAACCCTTCGTGGTTCTTTGGGCTGTGATTCCCCTCCCAAATCCACGAGTAAAGGGGCTCGATTTTGGGGTTTTTCGAGTTCTAGGGTTTGTGGTGTTCTTGGCGGGATTTCTTCGATTCCTCCTTTTTGGACAAGTTTTGGTGGGATTAAACTTGGCTATGGACTCCTCATGAGGTGTTCCTAATATCCCGAAAGTCTTGTTCAAGTCCGTGGTGCGATTCGGGAGATCGAGGTTTGGATTTGGGGGAGTTGACCCGCGTGTGTTGTTCATCCCGTGCTTCCCAGGCTACACCGGTCTGACCGGTGCTCTTGATCCGTCTGACCGGTGCAACCCTCGGTGGGTTTTTTCTCGGGTGAACGTCTGGGTGTGTTCGCTGTTGTCCTGTGTTGCTGCTGTTTCGAGTTTGGTTCAATTTGGTGGTCGGTTGGCCTGTTTGGTGCTTTGGGGGCTTTCAGGCTGTGACTGGTCTAACCGGTGTGTCTCACCGGTCTGACCGATGTGGAGCTACTAAGTGAAAGTTGCCCAGTTTCACCAGCAGGGACCGGTCTGACTGGTGGTGCTCACCGGTCTGACCGGTGTTGGTCTGTAGACTCGAGGTTTGGTGTTCCGCTGCGTTCTCGGGTCGGAAGGTTGTGTGTTGGCTCCTAGGTCCAGTGGCACTCCAGTGGTTACGTGGGCTTGACCAACGTGGGTAGTGAGTCGGAGACGTGTGTTGGAAGCCGTGTTCATCTTGTTGGAGTTTTCATCTCCTTCGAGAAGAATTTTTATCGGCTCCCATTCACTCCCCCCCTCTCTGGTTCGCCGTATCGGTCCTTCACTTGGTGCTTGTAAATCATGTCCTACTATGCATGCTAAGCTTGTTGATGCTCGTTCTACCATTAGCACTTTGGAAGCTTTTTTGAAATCTCTTGTTATCAATGCATGCACTAGCTGTGATGAAGTTACTTTGCGCAATCTTGAACTAACTTCTCGTTTGGATGTCATCTATGAGGCGAATGATTATTTGAGGAAGGTGTTGGGTTGGTTGTCTGGGCAGGAACCTCAATTGAAAATCATGATTGAGGAGTTCAAGGGAGCGGATGGTCGTGGTTTGGGTTTTGAGAAGTTGGGTGAGAAAGTGGGAGAAAACAATGGGGAGAGTGTGTATGAGAAGTGTGTTAAGTCTAATCCCGAGTTTGAGGTGATCGGAGACATCCAAGTCCCACTTCCAAAAGCACCCAAGAACTCTTCCACTCCAAAGCCCAACCACCTTTGCAACAAGCTTGACACAACCCAAGATCCATGCAAATTCCCACCTAAAACAAATGACTTCCAGAAACCGGTGAAGTTTGTGAGTGAGAAGGGTGTGAAACATAGAGAGAAGCCAAAGTCAAAACCAAAACCCATCCCCTTCATGTGTGAGTATTGTGGCAAGGAGAGACATCTAGCAGAGTTTTGCTACAAGAGGAAGATGGATGAGAGGCTTGCTAGGGAGCAAGCAAACCAGGACAGGTATCGCCAGTCTCATGGTATTCCTGAGCCTAGAGTGCCACTTCCACGGGGTGTGGGAAGTGTGAGGAGTGTTGGTAGAGTTGGAGCTCAGGGTGGTAGGTTCCCACAGAGAGGCGATGGTGAGAGGTTTGATAGGAGATATGATGGTGTGCGTGTTGGTGAGAGGTTTGGTCGGGCTCGTGGTGGTTTTGCTGGACGTCCCCCTACTAGTCCTCAATACGGGTCTAGGGGAGATGATCACAGCTTTGGGTTCCAGAGGAACTACGGACCACGTTTTCTCCCTCGTGGTGCTCGTACTCCTTCCATGGGACATGGGAAATTTGGTCGCAAGGGAATGATGTTTGCTAACCCCTCTTTTGAGCAGATGGCTCGACACTAGTTCAACTTTCTTTGTGCTAACCCCAGTGTCGAGTCGTTGCCTCATTCTCATTCTTGTTTCTGACTACAGGCAAGAGGCTTAGAGAACATCTGGTTGATCGACTCCGGATGTTCCCGACACATGACCGGAGATAAGAAGTGGTTCTCCAGCCTCATCCCAGTGAAGGAAAAGATGTACATCACGTTTGGGGACAACGGACGAGGAAGGGTGATTTCTGAGGGTGTGGTGCATGTGAGTGACAAGGTAACATTGAAGAGGGTTGCTCTTGTGAAGTCTTTGGGTTTCTATTTGCTTTCGGTTTCTCAGTTGGCTTTGAGGTGCGTTTCAAGTCTGGTGAGTCTCATTTGCTGGATTCTCGAGGTGATCTTGTTTGTATGATCATCCCCGAGTGTCAGATTTTCAGGGCTGATTTCTCTCGTTCTTTGGGTCCTGCTCGTTGTTTGATGGCCGGTCCTTCGTGTGATTTGTGGAAATGGCATAGGCGGTTGGGTCACTTGAGCTTTGATTTGGTTTCCCGCTTGAGTGGTCTTGACCTTGTTCGAGGATTGCCTAGGTTGAAGTTTGAGAAGGATTTGGTTTGTTCTCCATGTAGGCATGGCAAGATGGTAGCCACTCCTCATCCACCCCTGACTGATGTCATGACCGAGCGTCTGACAGAGCTGTTGCATATGGACCTTGTTGGGCCAGCTCGAGTTCGCTCGGTGGGTGGGAAGTGGTATGTCCTTGTTGTGGTGGAGGATTACTCTCGCTATGCTTGGGTGTTTTTCTTGGACAAAAGTGAGACATTTGGTTTTGTTCGAGATCTGATCGTGAGGTTGAAGAACGAGAGGCATGGGAATGCCATTCAAGCTATCCGCAGTGATAATGGCGCAGAGTTCAAGAACTCTAGTTTTGATGCCTTTTGTCGTGATCTAGGTCTTGAACATCAGTATTCGACCCCTTATGTGCCCCCTGAAAATGGAGTCGTGGAAAGGAAAAATCGGACTCTTTTTGAGATGGCTAGGACGATGCTCGATGAGCACAGGACTCCTAGGAGGTATTGGGCTAAGGCCGTCAATACGGCCTGTCATGTCTCCAACAGGATTTTATTGCGAGCTTTCAAGAGGAAGACCTGCTATGAGCTTATGCATGGTCGGGCACCCAAGGTGAGTCATTTCCGAGTCTTTGGCTGCAAGTGCTTTGTTCTTAAGAAGGGAAAACTCGACAAGTTTGAGGCTAGGTCTAGTGATGGGATTTTCTTTGGATATGCTAACCATTCTAGAGCCTATAGAGTGCTTAATCTTGAGACTAACAAAATCATGGAGACTTGCGAGGTAACCTTCGACGAGACAATGCCATGTACCTCTCTTGGCTTTGAATGTGCAGGTGATGAGGAGATGGCTGAGGACCTCTTTGAAGAGGAGAAGGATGAAGCTGGAGATGATGATGGAGAGAACCATGCGCCTGAAGCTGAGTGTGTACCCACTACTTCCCCTACGACCACTAATGTGGGTGGACTGTCTACTTCATGGACAACGACGGTGCGACAAGAGGATCAGGCGAGAGAAGCTGAAGTTGAGGGGGAGGTAGTCTCGAGGCGTGAGGCTCCCCGACGGATTCAGGAAGTGCATCCCCTATCGAAGATCATTGGGGATATCGACGAATGTACCACGCGGTCAAGGTCCAGAAATTCCTCTCATTTCGCTCATGCTGCATTTGTTGCCTCTTTTGAGCCCAAAGACATTGGACACGCTTTATCTGATGCAAACTGGGTCAATTCTATGCATGAGGAGTTGGAAAATTTTGAGAGGAACCAGGTGTGGGAGTTAGTTGAACCACCTCCAAATTGCCATCCTATAAGAACCAAATGGGTTTGGAAGAACAAAGAGGGTGAGATTGGGGTGGTTGTGAGGAACAAGTCCAGACTTGTTGTTCAGGGATATAGTCAGAAGGAGGGGATCGACTATGAGGAGACCTTTGCTCCTGTGGCCCGTCTTGAGGCAATTCGGATCCTTCTAGCCTTTGCCGTGGCTAAAAGGATCAAGTTGTATCAGATGGATGTGAAGAGTGCTTTCCTGGATGGGGTCATAGTGGAGGAGGTGTATGTGAAGCAGCCACCGAGGTTCGAGAGTGAGAAGTACCCACACAGGGTGTACAGGTTGAAAAGGGCTCTGTATGGGTTCAAAACAGGCGCCCTGGGCTTGGTATGGGAGATTGAGAGGTTTTCTGTTGAGCAGAGGGTTCGTGATGGGTACCGTGGATAGGACCTTGTTTCTCCTCAAGCATGGGAATGACTTGTTGATTGTGCAGATATATGTGGATGATATTGTCTTTGGTGGCTCGTCACATAACCTTGTTGCCAAGTTTGCAGATGAGATGAGCAGGGAATTCGAGATGAGCATGATGGGCGAGTTGCAGTACTTTCTCGGGTTGCAGATCAAGCAAGTGAAGGACGGAACATTTGTACATCAGACCAAGTACACGAAAGACATGCTAAGGAAGTTCCAGATGCAAGATGTGAAGCCTTTGTCAACACCCATGGGGAGTACGGCTACTTTGGACGCGGACGAGGACGGAGAACCAGTGGACCAGCGAGAGTACCGGAGCATGATCGGCTCCCTCCTCTACCTGATGGCGACGAGGCCAGACATACAGTTCAGTGTGTGTCTGTGCGCTCGTTTTCAGGCTTCGCCGAGGACATCACATCAACAGGCCGTCAAGAGGATCTTCAGGTACCTACAGTCTGCCCCTGGTCTTGGCCTTTGGTATTCTTCCACCTCGACTCTTTCACTTCATGGTTTTTCTGATGCGGATTTTGCTGGTTGCCGAGTCGAGAGGAAGTCTACTTCTGGCACTTGCCAGTTTCTTGGGTCCTTGTTGGTTTCGTGGTCTTCCCGCAAGCAGTCTAGTGTAGCTCAGTCTACCACCGAGGCGGAGTATGTTGCAGCCGCGAGTTGTTCTTCCCAGCTGTTGTGGATCTCATACACTTTGAGAGACTTTGGTAAGGACTGCACCCAGATCCCACTTCTTTGTGATAGCACCAGTGCCATAAGCGTAGCAAAAAACCAGTGCTTCATTACAGAACCAAGCACATAGAAGTGAGGTATCACTTCTTGAGAGACAATGTGGAGAAAGGGACCATTGTGTTGAGTCATGTCTCTACCCAAGATCAGCTTGCAGACATCTTTACAAAGCCTCTCGACCAAGCTACATTTGTGCACTTGCGGGGGAACTTGGGGTTTGTTGCCCTTTCTAGTTGATTCTTGGGGGATTTACTTTTGTATCATATGTATCATACCATGTTTCCTTTGATGTATATACATGCTTTGCTTGATGTATAAACTATGGTAGGATAGCCATCTTGTTATATATCATGTTGCATTTGTATCATATTGCATTTTAGGATGATGAGCTTCTTTCATATGCCTGATTTGAGTTTCTTTGGCTACTTGTGAGATATTGGTCATGTGTGTGGATAAATGGCTATGTGAGGCTATACTCTTGGAATATTTGAGATATATGTGTTGTGAGATAGCCCTTTTTGAATCAAATGCTAATCTTGACTAAATTTGATGAAATGTACTCCACTCATGTGTAGTAGTGTATCCATGTCACTTTTTTGTCTAAATGTGCCTTTCATGCTTAGATTGTGCTTGGATGTTTCTTTCTTGCATTTGGGCCAAAGGCCAATATCATTGTGAATGTTTAGCCTATGTTGCATTCATGGAGGAGCATAAGCTTCTCTTTGCCGCAAAGGCACTTCATGTACCATGAAATGAATTAATCTTGAAAAGAAGTGTGTATGCTTGAAAAAATGCTCCATCCATCATGTTTATGCTTAAAATGTCTTATCTTTCACACATGGGTGCAAAACATGTTGCATGATGTTCACCAGTGTAGAAGTCTCCCCGAAGTGGACACATGGCTCATGAGCTTTGACATGACATACTTTGCTTTATGGGTGTTTGCAATGATCTTTTGTTAAGAATTTGATATCCGTGTATGCTCTCTGGATGATAGGCCTTTACATCTGAAGTGAGCGAACTTTTGATAAAAGTGCTCAAATCTGAAATTTTGCTTTGTCACATGCCTATATTTCCCTATATTACTTGTGGCAATGCTTTGACTATGCTATGACCCATATGTGTGCTCTTTGTCTCACTTCTAGCTTTTGACACTAGATTTGGCCTATTTGAGAAGCTCATGTAGATGTTTATATGCTTTGTCTTACATTCCTGCATTTTCACCTTGATTCATACATTGTCAACAAGTGGGAGAAGAGTTGTGCCTAATGAAAAATTCAGAAAAATGCATCTAAAATTTGGAAGTTTGCATCCACATGTTCAGGGGGAGCTTGCATTTGTTCTGGGGGAGCTTTCTTACTGTTTTCAGTGCGGAGTTTGGAGTTTGTGCTTTGCTCGGCTTGTGACCTTTTTTCCTTTCTTTGGTTTTGGTCATGAGTTGAGATTCTTTGTTTTTCTTTCTTCTTACTTTCTTTCTCTGAATTTCATTTCGCGTCGTGTGTTGTCAATGCACTCATGAAGGGGGAGATTGAGGACCAGGAGCGTCCCGGTGGTCGATGGATGACCGCTCCTCAGTGATGAGTAATTGACAACAGGTGTTGGACTGACTCTTGGCTCAGTGCGCAGGTGTAGGCTGCGGCCTAGTTCGTGTTGTTGCAGGTGAAGAACGGGCGCGAAAGGTCTTCAGCCTTGAGGGGCCTCCGGGAGATGGAGAGACAAGTAGGCTCGGTTCGAGGGACCCGGTGGACGGCGGGACTAGGTGCGGGCCACATGGTGGCGAGACGAGCAAGACGAAGTCGAGGACGATCGAGCCGGTGCACGGTGGCGGTCGAGTCAAGAGGCATGGCGGGAGGCCGGGCCAAGCACGCGGGGTTTGGTGGTTTGCCCACAAAACCATCGGAGGACGGTTTCTTGGTTTGGGCCTCAAAACCAAGTCCGAAGGCCCAACACGACGGAGACGGGATCAGGGCGTGTCAGGAAGCTTCGAAGAGGAGGACACGCGGCGGGATCGCATGGCTTGCGTCGGGAGGACGCGGGGTGCGGCGAAGGCGTGGCCGTCCGATGGCAAGACCCACAAACATTACATAAATGCCCCTGCGTGGGTTGTATCGCCAGTAGTGGAGTCAGGGGTAGTCGAGTCATTTACCACACCGGCGGGACCCGATATATAAGCCATGAGTGTGTGTGGATGGCTCTCTCTCTCCGTGACTTAGGGTTTCATTTCCCCCCTTCCATTTCTCATTTTCCCGAGACATTTTCTTCTCCATTTTCTCTAGGCTGGCATGAGAGCTTCATGAGAGATTTGTTGAGAGGGATGGATGTTAGGGCGGCATGCTAGACCTTGTGAATCTTTCCTGGTTTGTATAGAAGGTTCAGCGTTGTGATTTTCTTGGTCTTTTTCGTGCTTGTTTTTAGTGCCTTTGTTCTTGGTGTGGTTCCGCGGATTTGAGTGGGTTTCTCCCTAGATTTCTTTGAGGAAAACATGGATGGATGTCTTGTGCAACTTTGTGATTGATATTGTGCCCTCAAACGCCGGGAAACCACTTCGATTCAAGGATTTTTGGTCGGAGCTCTAGTTTTTGGTGGTGCTCAAAGGATCCGCGATTCCCGGTGATTTAGGGAGTTAGGAGGCAAAGTTTTTGGGGTATAGCATCCTTGTTTGACGCTTATCATTTCCCCAAACTCTTGTCTCAACAGCTTCTACCGTTTGGGAGATCCGGTGATGAGTTGGGGGAGTTGACCTTCGGGGTCGAGCAGTTTTTGCCTCTGTCCGTGAGGCGCGGACAGTCTGCGAGGTTGTGGCGGACGGTCCGCGAGAGGAGTGTTCGTTGCGTGTTCTTCGTGTTCTTGCTCGGCTTCGCTTTCGATCCGTTTTGGTTTTGAGTTTTGGTTGGACGAGGTTTCGGACGGTCCGCCGCAGAGGCGCGGACAGTCCGCGGGTGCCTGGCGGACGGTCCGCGTGCTCCCGCGGACGGTCCGTGTGCTCCCCGCGGACGGTCCGTTTTGCAGGGTTCGCTACTGGAGGTTCTGTTGGCTTACTCGGACAGTCCGCGGCCCAGGCCGAACAGTCCGCCTTGGCGGACAGTCCGCGTGGCCAGTACGGACAGTCCGCCCCTTCTGGCCGGACGGTCCGCCAGAGCGTGGCTGCTTTGTTCCTTGGTTCGGTTCCTCCCTCTTTTCTTTTGTGCTTCCGCGTGTGCTTCAAGGAATCGTTCCTAAGACTTGAGGTTGATCCATAACCTTCTTGTCTTGGCGATTGGTGTGTGATTTGATCCATCGCTCGAGTGTGACCAGGATTTGTCTAGGTATAGGCCGGGTTCTTTGAGAGGAATTTTTACCGGCTCCTATTCACTCCCCCCCTCTCTAGTCGCCATCCGATCCTTCAGAAATAACTCACCCAAAAATAAATCTTGTACACTAAGGTTTTGCACTCAAATATATATATATATATATATGGCTCTGGATAGGTAGAGCAACATGCAAGTGGTATTTATGACAAGGTTAGCATTACTTTTAAGAACAAAAATAAATCATCTTTAATCCATCTAAAACTTGAGAGCACATAAAACACTATGGGTCTTTATTTTTATCATAACCTCCGCTAAAGATTAAGCTAGCATTTAGATAATTTCAGATTTGTGTTTTAAGAGAGCATTACTTTAATCATGCATAAAACAATTACAAAGATAAACAAAGCGGCAATTATAATCATATATTATCATGGCACAAACTTTTGTAACTTTACCAATGGTAAAAACTTGGTGGTGACTTTTTTCATGATGAAAATAAACACTAACACATATGCTGAAATTTAAATAAGAATTGAAAGCACTACGCAAACACAAAGAAATATAAGCTGAAAATCAAAGAAAAGGGGGGTAAAGGAAAGATAAAACAAAGCTCCTCCTCTCTCTAATCTTCCACCGGTGGTTGATATTGATAGTCTTGGTTGTTGCACCCTTGCTCATAATAGGAATGCACTACTCCTCCTATGAATTGTCCGACGGTGCTAGGTGAAGGTGTCCAAGCACATAAGCGATGTTTGCATTTCCTTCACCCATTTGGTTTCAATTGGTTAGGATGGCTGCAGTAATTTGCATGTTTCTCGCAGCGTATCCTCCAATGGTGGCCACACTTTGTTGTGGTTGAGAAAGATGTGCATATGTCTCCGCAAAGGCTACGTTGGGCACCTCAAAATTGGTGGGGGCATGGCTGCACCACTCCCCCATGCTTGCATTGGCACACCACCGTAGTAACTTGGCGGCGCCGGAATTCCTCCAAATGGTGGCACATCATTTTTGTTGTGCGCCTCCTTCTTGGGCCGTGGAAGAACCTTCTCCTATAATCCTTCCTCTTTTATTTTTTTCTTTACCGACACAAGAAGTCCTTCCTCTAACCAATCTTCTTTCCCTTCAAGAAAAAGTCTTAATCTTCCATCCAATAGGGGCAAATTCACCTTGGCCTCTTTGAAGCCTCCTCTTGAAGGACCGATTAGGCGACCAGAGAGGGGGGAGTGCATGGGAGCCGATAAAAATTCTTCTCGAGGGAGATTGAAACTCCCACAAGACGAACTAGCTCGGTCGAAACCCCCAAATCACACGCTCCGCACTTCTACCTTCTGTTTGCCAGAACCACGTAGCCACTGGAGTGCTACTAGTCCTAGGAACAAACTCTACCAGCAACCACAACACACACGCAGCAACAACAGCGGAAACAACTCGAAAGCCAGATAACTGGAGGGGGGCGGTTAGACCGGGTATAGGGGGTGGTTAGACCAACTCCACCTGGTAACCAAGAAATCCTCCGAAACGCCTCTTCCGAGCACCAAAACTCACCCCGGTTTCACCAACAAAGATCTCTGGTCAAGGCCATGCTAGCTACCGTAAAATCTTGGCGAAAACCAAAACTCCACCCGGGGGCCTAGGGGCGGTTAGACCGGCTACCGTGGGCGGTCTAACCTCCCGTACCCAAAGCAACGAACTCCAACCAAGAACACCTAGCAAACCGCACGAGAACGACCCCAAATTTCACCCGGACGCTCCTCGATCAAGGCGAACAAACTCACAAAGGAAAATCCGGCGAAACAAAACTTCGACCTCGGAAACACCCGGGCGGTTAGACCGCCCCCTCGCAGGCGGTTAGACCGCCCCTTCCAGAAAACGAACCCGCGGGTCAAACCTCAACTTCCTCGCGCCCGATCTCCCGAATCACTCCACGGATTGCAGCAAAACTTCGGGAATAGCTGGGTTACCTCCTGGGCAACCTCTACCTCAAAGGAATCGACCCGAAACGCTCATAATCAAGAGGAATCGAAGACATCGCTTCTCTAGGTCAAGAACTCGCCCAACTCGAGAAACCACCAAATCGAGTCCGATTCAAAGGAGATTTGGGGGCAAAGTCACCAGCCAAAGAGGCACAAGAACCTCATACGTGACACCCACCAAAAACCCCAAGAAATCGTCCTCAAAACACCACCAACAAAGAGCTCCGAAAATCAACACAAAAGAGACGGGAAAACCACCATGATGAACAACGCCGAACCATCTATACATGCCATGAAAGGTTCGTACAAGGTCTAGCTTGCCACCCAAACATCCATCCCTCTCTCTAGATCTCACATGAAGCTCTCAAGCTAGTCCTCTAAAATCCTAAGGAAAATGGAGAATAAAAATGGAAAAAAAAATGAGCTAGGGTTCCAAGAGTTGGCTGCCATCCACCCATTCAATGAGTATATATGGAGGCACCCAAAAGACTAAACTACCCTTCACTAATAACTAGGGATACATGCCCCTCGAGGGCGGATTTGGAAGTCTTCATGTCTTCACCATCGGACGGATGCCCGGCGACCACAACCTGCTTAGCCTCGACGCAAGCCTTGCGATCCCGACGCGTGTCCTCCGCTTCGAAGCTTCTCGGCGCGGCGGCCGGGCGGTCGACCGCCCCCCGGGCGGTTAGGACCGGCCCCGGGCGGTCCGACCGCCCCTCCTGGGCGGTTGAACCGGCCTGGGTGGCCGCACCCCCACGTCGAGTCTTCGGCCTCGGTTTCGTGGCTCAACCGAGTAACCCGGTGGTTTTTACGGTGAACCACTGCAAACCCCGCGAACTCGGTGTAGCCTCCGCCAATCTCCACTCATGACTCGGCTCCCACGTAGTTCCGGCTCGCCCTTGGTTTTGAGGCTCTACCAAGAAACCGTCCACGACTTCATCTTGCTGTTCATGCCACCATGCGGCCCGCACTTGACCCCGCTGGCCACCGGGTCCCTCGAACGATGCCTACTTGTCTTCTCCACACCTGGAGGCCTCACCGACAACGACCTTTCGCACTTGTTCTTCACCTGCACCAACACGAGTCAAGCCGCAACCTGCACCTGCAATACTTAGCCAAGAATCAGTCCACACAACGTTGTCAATCACTCATCACACAAGGGAGCGACCATCCACCGGTCCTCGAACCACACATGGTCCTCAATCTCCCCATTGATGAGTGCATTGACAACACCCACACGAAAGTAACAAGAGAGAAAAGAAAACGAAAAGAAACAAACAAAAAGAAACTCCAACAAGCGATCGAAAGCCAAACAAAGGCAAAGAGCAAGATCACTTGAAGAAGACAAGTCTCGGACCCCTTAGGCAAGGGCAACGGCTCGACACATCCGAGACAAAGCACAGCTCAAGCAAAGAGTGCAAACCACCGAAACATAGCTCAAACACCACAAAGAGCTTCCCCTGCACATATGCAAGCTCCCCCTGAGCCAAAGCACACTCCCCCTGAACAAATGCAGCAATGAAACGCGGGAATGCAACCAAGAGCAAAAAACCTACTCACTCTGCCCAGGGCGGTTAGACCGCCTATACAGGGCGGTTAGACCGCCTGTGCCACATCTGACCGCCTGGGGGGCGGTTAGACCGCCCCAAGAGACCGGCCCTGCACCAAACTGCTCAAAATTTTCCCGAACCAATTGGAACACCTTCCAAACACTCCCAGGTGCCCAAAGCATGCACAAACTTCTCCCCCTTCTTGACAATGCATGAATCAAGGCAAAATGCGAAAACTTTCAACATATAGCTTCTCAAATATACAAAATTCATCACAAGGAGCTACACAAGTCCAAATGAGCAAGTTAGATACTCGACAGGTTCGTAATGACCTTAACTACGTGATCACCAAGTTTCACAACCATTGGACAAGGCTAAAAAAGATTTGAGTAATTTTGCGAAAAGTTACTCTCTCATAAGCAAATACCTAAACATGAGCAAAACATATCAAAATGGCAAAGCCACTCAAACTTCATGCTAGGACAGCCATTCTAATCATAAGACCATCATAAACACCCACAAGCACCTCATGTCATGTCAAAGCCACTGAGCTATGTGCCTACTTTTATGTATGAGACTTCTCATTGGTAGGCATCATGCAACGGTTTAGCACCCAAAGCAAATTAAATTCAGCACATATGACATGGGAGCATATTTTCCAAGCATTTTTCATTTCATTTTCAGATTCATAATTGGTACATGAAATGTCTTTGCGACAAAAAGGAACTTATGCCCCTCCACAAGATAAAACAAGAGGGCTAAACATTCATGATGGCAAATGAGCCTTTGGCCCCATATGATCAATAAACTAGCTATCCTAACACTAATTAAGCATAGCAAAGCCACTAAAACATATCAAGATCATATAAAGGCATTTACACGTGAGAGAGCATATATGTGACATTTTTCAGAAAAAATTAGCCATCAACCATGGATCATTCATCAAGATCATCAAGAGCTAAGCCAAACTAACCATAGCATACCAAACAAGCTCACAAGAACATATATAGCAACCCATGGTGAACAATGTATATAGGAGAAGCTTTTCCTATCCAATGCATATGATACAAAATGCACGCAATCTAAGATACAAGGATGCCTATACATCATGTTACATATGCAATGCCAAATGCAAGAAATGCACAAAAGAAAGCTATACAGATGCAACAAAGCAGCTCCCACACACCCAACTCAAGAAATCAAACACACACCAAGTTCCCCCCGCAAACGAGTGAAAGTTGCTTGGTCTAGGGGTTTGGTGAAAATATCGGCTAGTTGGTCATGTGTAGGTACATGGATCAAAGCAATCTTTCCTTTCTCTACGTTGTCTCTCAGAAAATGATACCTCAATTCTATGTGCTTGGTTTTGGAATGAAGCATTGGGTTCTTTGCAACGCTTATGGCACTGGTGCTGTCACATTGAAGTGGGACATGGGTATACTCCTCACCAAAGTCACTCATGGTGTAGGTGATCCAAAGGAGCTGAGAGCAACAACCGGCCTCGGTCGTGGATTGAGCAACACTCGACTGCTTACGGGAAGACCAAGACACCAAAGACGAACCCAAAAACTGGCAAGTCCCAGAAGTGGACTTCCTATCCAACCGACACCCGGCAAAATCCGCGTCTGAAAAACCATGAAGCGCCAAAGAAGAGGACGCGGAGTACCAAAGGCCGAAGTCGGGAGTGTGACGCAAGTACCTGAAAATTCGCTTCACTGCTTGCCGATGCGAAGTCCTTGGAGACGCTTGAAAACGAGCGCACAGACACACCGAGAACTGTATGTCCGGCCTCGTCGTCGTCAAGTAGAGGAGTGACCCGATCATGCTCCGGTACTCCTTCTGGTCCACGTGTTCACCTTCCTCGTCCGCATCAACAGCTGTAGTCGTACTCATCGGCGTCGTCATAGCCTTGGAGTCCTCCATCTTCAACTTCCTCACAATGTCCTTGGTGTACTTAGCCTGGTGCACAAATGTTCCTTCCTTTGATTGCTTGATTTGTAGCCCGAGGAAGAACTGCAACTCACCCATCATGCTCATCTCAAACTCCCTGCTCATATCATCTGCAAACCTTGCAACAAGAGAGTTAGACGAGCCACCAAAGACAATATCATCCACGTACACCCGCACAATCGGGATATCTCCGCCCCGCCTCGGCAAAAACAAGGTCGATCGACCTTCCCCATCTCAAAACCTCTCTCAAACAAGAACCCCCTCAACCTGCCATACCAAGTTCTAGGCTCCTGCTTCAACCCATACAGCGCCTTCCTCAACTTGTACACCCGGTGGGGGTACTTCTCACTCTGAAACCCCGGAGGCTGCCTCACATACACCTCTTCCTCCAGCACACCATTCAGGAAAGCACTCTTCACATCCATTTGGTGCAACTTGAACCCTTTTGCCACGGAAAAGGCTAGAAGGATCCTAATCGCCTCCAAACGGGCTACGGGAGCAAAAGTCTCCTCGTAGTCGATCCCCTCCTTCTGACTGAACCCCTGAGCAACAAGCCTCGACATGTTGCTCAAAACTTCTCCTTTCTCTCCCTCTTTGTTTTTCCACACCCACTTTGTACCAATCGGCTTACACCCTGGGGGAGGGTCAACCAACTCCCACACCTGATTCCTCTCAAAGTTCTCCAACTCCTCATGCATCGAATTAACCCAATTGTGATCAGATAGTGCGTGTCCAATGTCTTTGGGCTCAAAAGTAGCAACAAATGCAGCATGAGCGAAATGGGAGTTGTTTCGAACCCTCGACCGTGTAGTGCGTTCATTCATGTCGCCGATGATCCTCGAAGCTGGGTGATCCACTTGTACTCGCCGGGGAGGTTCTCGCCTCGATGCTACCTCCCCCTCAACATCAGCTTCACCTCGTTCTTGATTTGTCGTTGTAGGTGTAGAAGAGGGTCCATCCATCATCGTAGTCGAAGTAGTGGGTACATGTTCAGTCGGGGGCACCACACCACCATCTTCATCATCTCCATGTTCATGCTCCTCCTCCTGAAAGATCTCCTCGCCAAGCTCATCATCACCTGCATACTCAAAGACAAGCTAACTACGTGGCTCTGTCTCGTCGAAGGTTACCTCGCAAGTCTCCACGATTTGGTTAGTTTCAAGATTGAGCACACGATATGCTCTAGAATGAGATGCATAACCAAAGAAAATGCCATCGACGAGACCTAGCCTCAAACTTATCCGGCCTTCCTTCCTTTCTTCGAATGAAACACTTGCAACCAAAGACATGGAAGTGACTCACCTTGGGTGTGCGACCATGCATCAACTCATAGCATGTCTTCTTCTTGTGCACTCGAGGTATATCCCTGTTCGACACATAGCACGCGGTATTCACCGCCTCACCCCCAATACCTCCTCGGAGTCATATGCTCATCAAGCATCGTCCGAGCCATCTCGCACAAGGTCATGTTCTTCCTTTCCACAACACCATTCTGGGGAGGCGTATACGGACTCGAAAACTGGTGCTCAAGACCCAAGTCATGGCAAAAGGTTTCAAAACGAGAGTTTCTGAATTCCGAGCCATTATCACTGCAGATAGCTCGTATGGCATCTCCGCGCCTCTCGTTCCTCAACCTCAAGACTAAATCTCGAACAAAACCAAACGTCTCCCCCTTATCCTCAAGAAAGAACACCCACGCATACCGAGAATAGTCGTCCACCACAACAAGGACATACCACTTCCCACCCGCAGATCGCACACGAGCTGGGCCAACAAGGTCCATATGGAGCAGCTCGCATGGACGCTCAGTCATCACATCGGTGAGAGGCGGGTGAGAAGAGGCCACCATCTTGGCATGCCTACACGGAGCACAAACCAACTCTTTCTCAAGCCTCAACCGTGGCAATCCTCGGACCAAATTGAGTTTACTCAAGCGTGACAAAAGGTCAAAGCTCAAGTGACCCAACTTCCTATGCCACTTCCACAACTCACTCGAAGAACCAGCCAAGAAACAACGCTCCACACCTGAAGACTGAGAAAAATCAGCACGAAACACCTGACCCTCGGGAATGACCATATAGACAAGGTCCCCTCGAGAGTCCACAATCCGAGAACCACCTGGCCGAAACAACACCTCAAAGCCCTCATCCAACAACTGGGACACGAAAGCAAATTGTACCCCGGCCGATTGAACAAGAGCAACACGCCTCAGAGTGATCTTGTCACTCACTTTGATCTCACCTTCTGAAAGCACACGCCCACGCCCATTGTCCCCAAAGGTGATGTACCTCTTCGTCACCACCGGGACGAGACTTGAGAACCACCCCCTGTCTCCGGTCATATGCCTCGAGCAACCGGAGTCAATCAACCAAATGTTCTTCAAGTCTCCCACTTGAAATTCAAAAATGAGCACGTGAGCGAACAAACGACTCAGCACTGGGGTTAGTACCAAAAGAGGAAAACCAGTGCCGAGCCATTTGCTCGAAAGTGGGGTTAGCACACATCAAGCCATCTTTCCTACCATAACTACCACCACGAACACCACCTCGGTAACCACTCCGAGGAAACCACCCCTCACTGCCTGGAGGAGGACCAAAACCACGGAAGACAATCCGTGGACCATCCCTCCTCTCCTTCTCAAAGCTACGACTCCTCCCATCCCCGTAGTGAACTCGAGGGGGAGAATGCCTAGCAAACTGACCACCTGCAGTCTCTCCAGACCAACCACCAGCAACTCCACCTCCGGACACCGAAACCTCTCGACTCACCACCTCGAAAACCACTCCGCCCGGAATTCTAGGGGGCGGCTAAACCGCCTAGCCGGGCCGGTCCTAACCGCCCCCCTGCGGGCCGGGCCGTCCGACCGCCCAGCCGTGCCGGCCCGACCGCCCCCTCCAGAACTGCTCCTCGGCTGCGGGATCTCGCATCTCCCCATGCCGGAACACTTCTCACCACAGTTGTACCCCTGGGCAGTGGCATACGAGGCTTAGGTACACCATGAAAAGGGTTGTACCTATCCTTGTTCGCCCACTCCTTTGCCATCCTCTCTTCCCGCTTCCTCTTGAAGCAAAACTCATCCTTGTGACCCTCTTTCCCACAATGGCCACAACGGTACCTCACAATCTTAGGTTTAGGCTTGGATTGGGGCTGCTCGCTTGGTTTCTCTCCACTCAACTCCTCCACCGATTTCTCCTCACTAGCCTTCTCACTCACTTTCCCAAAGAACACATTCCCGGAAGTGCTCACAAACTTGATGTCGGGGACAGCCCTAGGGGTCCCCTTTAACAACTGGGAAATCCCCACTTAAAACCCGCAACAAAGCCAAAGCCAAACACGCCTCGCCTAACCATGCAGGACACGGCCCACGCCGCGGAGGCCCCAACGCCCCCACCAAGCCGCCCCACTCGAAGATCCCCTCGAGCAAGGCTTCGCCTCGCTCGAGGATGCGCGCCTCCCTCGGGGCGGGCTCCGTCCCGTTCGAGGGGGCACGCTTACCTCGAGCGAGGCTCCGCCTCGCTCGGGGGTCCGCCGCGCCCTCGAACGGGGTCCGCCCTCGCTCGAGGGCGCTCCGCACGCGCGCGCCCGCTCGTACACGGGCATTTAATGCCCCGACAACGGTGGGGCGGCGCCATCATGCGCCCGGGGCTCGCGCCCGGTGCCGCCGCACCAACTCCCCGAGAGGGAGCCCATCCCCGCCACCGTGGGAGGAACTGTGCGACGTGGCCGGTGCCAGTCCCGTGACGTCGCGCCACCTGCTCCGGTACGGCCAACGCGCCAAGCCCTCGAAGGGGGGCCGGCCGCACCCTCGACTTGCTTTCTTGTGATCTTGCAGGGTTAGGTGGAGGCACTAGGCCGGTGGGACGCCATCCCTGCCACTGTTAACGGCATGGCTGCTGCCCTCGCACGTACGGGCACACGCCGGGCACTGTGGCAACAACGCCAGCGCTGTGGAGCGTGCGGGAACGGGATGCCACCTTACCTGCCACTGTGCCTCGTATGTGTCGGTGCGGAATATGGTCCCGACACTAACCAGTAGAAAGCGCCGAGGTCTATCCCTCAATGGTCGATGCTAAGCAATAAGAGACACGGGATTTATCCTGGTTCCGGCCGAGGGGGCCGTACGTCCAGCAGGGGCGTGCTCAAGGCACTGTATTGCTCAGCACCGGGGGTGCCTGTAGTGGGGCTGCTACAAGCAAGGCGGGAGAGGAAGCGTGACTTCCAAGTACCTGGAGGAGTGGCTGAAGATATTGTGGGAGAATAGGAGAATGAGTACGTGGTGTGCCGTGTGATCTCGTCCGTCTCCCCCCGCGGCTGGGGGGTTCGCCCCCCCTTTTATAGATCAAGGGGGAGGCGGATTTACATGCGCGCCGCGCTATCTAGCTACATGGGGAAGCACGACGTGCTATGTTGTAGAATGGGCGGCCGTCCGGACGATCCTTGCGGCGATCTGGCCATCATGGCCTACCTTGTACCCGAACAGTGGCGGTTCGAGGGTAGAAGGGCGGCGGATGGTGGCGATGTCCTCTGATAGGCTCGAGGGAGGTGCTGACGTTGGCCTGTACGGAGCACAGGAGTAGGTTAAACCGCGTCCCTTCCCAACGCGCTTCACAGTGCTAGAGTTGTTGCTACAGCGCCTGGCGTGCGCCTGCACGCGCGTGGATGGCGGCCACGTTGTTACAGTGGCAGGGATGGTGTTCCACCGGCCTAGCGCCTCCACCTAACCCTGTAGGGTCACAAGAAAGTGAATTGAGGGTGCATCCGGCCCCCCTTCGAGGGCTCGGCGCGTTAGCCGTACTGGAGCAGGCGCACGGTGTCACGGGACTGACACCGGCCGCGCTGCACAGTCCCTCCCCACAGTGATGGGGATGGGCTCCTCCCTGGGGAGTTGGTGCGGCGGCACCGAGGCGCGAGCCCCGGGTGCATGATGGCGCCGTCCCGCCGGTGTCGGGCGTTAAATGCCCATGTACGGGGGCCGGCGCACGCGTGAGGGGCGCCCCTCGAGCGTGGCGGACCCCGCCGAGGGCGGGACGTACCCTCGAGCGAGGCGGAACCTACTCGAGGGGGAGCGAGCCCTCGAGCGAGGCGGAGCCCGCTCGAGGGAAGTGCTACCCCTCGAACGGGGCGGAGCCCGCCCCGGGGGGGGCGCGCATCCTCGAGCGAGGCGGAGCCCGCCCCGAGGGGATCCCCAAGAGGGCCGCCTTGATGGGCCGTCGTGTCCCCCGCGGCGTGGGCCGTTCCCTGCATGGTTAGTCAAATTGTGTTTTGGCTTTGCTGCGGTTTTTTAGTGAGGATTTCCCCGTTGTTTAAGGGGACCCCTAGGGCTGTCCCTGACAGTAGCCCCCGAGCATCTGCGGGTTTGCCATTGAGGCTCCCGCAGATGCTGGAACCTACTGATAGGACGTTCTTCCCTCCTTGTTTTGCGAATGCTTTCCGCGGGGCCGCGTCAGCGGACCAGCGGGTCTAGCCCCCGAAGCCCTGCAGGGGTGTGGGTGCTCCTGCAGGGGTTAACCGTGAGAACTGGTCAGAGGGCGTGGCACATATTTCAACCGGCATCGGCAGTGTCTCAGCCGGCTTCGGTGACGCACGCGGCCGCCGGCGCCGTCTCCCGGCGGGTGCAGGCCAAGGAGGTGTAGCCGTGCGTTAAGCCCCCGAGCCTGGGCCCGTTCGAGGCGATCGGGTAGAGCCTTACGACTTGTTTCTTAACGCGCCCTCGCCGTCCCTCCGCGGGACGGAGGGTGAGGTTTCCGCAACTCCCATCGAGCGGGTCGCGAATTGCGGATTCCTCTTTGAGCTGCTAGTGGGTGGTTCGAGTGGACGCCCATGCCCCGTTCGATAAGGGTAGGCTGCGTGGTCCAGAGACACGTCCATGGAAGCACTTGCGTGGGTTTGCTAGGTGGGGCTCGGTCCCGTTCGATAGGGACCGAGGGCGCGGAAGCTCTCCCTCGGTGGGATCCCCCCGCTAGTCGCCCTCGCCGGCTCTCGAACACGACATGTGAGGCACCCTCGAGCCGACGGGCTCGAGGAACGGCTCGAATGTGCGTGCCCTCGTCGTCCCCGACTCGCGATCCGAGGCGCCCGTTCGAACCCGTCGAGGGTCGGGCTTCGAACCTCGATCGCAGGGCCGTGCGGGGGCGGCGCCCGGGCGGCCCCCGTCTTTTGCGTTTGCGGCCATCGAGGGGTCCGGGCGAGCCGGCCCTCGAGGCGCCGGGTTGGTAGCACAGCCGCGGCATGGGTGCTTGTGGTGCCCCGCTTTACTTCAAGCGGGCCCCGGCGGCCTTCTCACGCATGTGCCCTTTTTAAAGAGTTGATATCGTCTCGAGCCAGGGGCTCGTGCCGCTCGAGGGTTTTGCGTGGCATGGGTGCCCGCGGTGCCTGCTTTACTTCAAGCAGGCCCCGGGCGACCTTCTCACGCCGATGTCCCTTCGAGGGCTGTCGTCGTCTCGAGCCGGGGCTCGTGCCGCTCGAGGGTTTTGCGTGGCATGGGTGCTCGTGGTGCCCGCTTTTTCCAGCTGTGCCCCGGCGACCTTATCACGCCGATGTCCCTTCGAGGGCTGTCGTCGTCTCGAGCCAGGGGCTCGTGCCGCTCGAGGGTTTTGCGTGGCATGGGTGCTCGTGGTGCCTGCTTTACTTCAAGTAGGCCCCGGGCGACCTTCTCACGCCGATGTCCCTTCGAGGGCTGTCGTCGTCTCGAGCCAGGGGTTCGCCCCGCTCGAGGGTTCTCCTTGCTTGGCAAGGGACCGGGTCATTAAATGCCTCGCAGTCGAGGCTGCGGTTCTACAACGCAGGCGCGCCTTTTTAGGCGTTGCGGCCGCGCGCGCGCGCGTAGTGGGCGGCGTGGCAGGCGGATGTGACCGCTTGCCTCGGTCCCTGCTAGTTTTCGCCGCGATGATGGCCCGTCCGCGGTGATGTGGCCGCCGCGGTCGTGGTGGGGCCCGTTCGTCGGCGTGAAGAGAAGATTCCCCGCAAGGTTAACGCGCGCGGGACGTCCGCTCCGAGAGCTCGCCCGCGGCTTATAAATCTGAGGGGAGGGGGAGACGGCGGTTTTTTACCTTAACGCCTCACCATTCCAGCCCCTTGTGCCTTCGTCTTCGCCTCGCCTTTGTCACCGTGCGGTGTCGGCATTAGAGCTCTTCCTCCGTTTCTCGTCCTCTGCTCTCGCATTCCTTTGCCTTCTTCTCATGGCACCGCTTCCGCCCCTCACGATCCTTGACCCATACGCCTGGGAGCGGTCGACGGTGACTCCGCTGGCCCTTGGCGAGCTGGTCGCCGCCGGCCACCGGCGGCGAACGAGGATGGCCGCCCGGCGGAGTGGATAGTGCCGCCGGCGGCGGACCGCGCGCCCAACCCGCCGGAGGGCTACGTGGTCAGCTTCGTCCGCTTCCACGAGCGGGGCTTCAACGCGCCGGCGAGCCGCTTCATGCAGGCGCTGTACTACTACTACGGCGTGGAGCTGCACAACTTCGCGCCCAACGCGATTTCGCAGGCGGCCACGTTCGTGGGCGTCTGCGAAGGGTACCTGGGGATCCCAGTCAACTGGGAGCTCTAGGTACACCTCTTCCGCGCGGAGCTCTTCACGCAGCCCACGACGGAGCCGAGGACCCGCCACGCGGTGCGCACTGGCGGGATGTCGCTTGCCCTGCGGGGGCAATTCAAGGACGACTACATCCCCTGCACCATGACGACGAACAACGCCGGCTGGGAGCGGGGATGGTTCTACTTGCGCAACGCCGAGCCCGGCCTCCCCCCCTACACCGGTCGGGTGTTCAAGGAGAAGCCCAGCTCTTGGGGCTACGGGGTGTCCACGGCCTAGCATCGGAGACGGCAGGACTCGGTCCTGGCCGCCCTGAAGAGCCTGGCGGCACAGGGGCTGACCGCGTTGGGCGTCCTCGCCTTCCTCCATCACCGGCGGATCGTGCCTCTGATGGAGAGGCCGCTCTGCATCTACGAGATGACGGAGGCGGCCAACCCCGTCGATCTGGCGAGGTCGCGGATGCTCCCGACCCCCCTCGGGCGGGCGTATGCGCTCACCCGGGCGCAGAACGCAGTCGACACCCGGATGCCGATGCATCCGGACCGGACCCCGTGGGACCTCGAGATGCTCCCCACCGGCCCACTGGTGAGTGTGATTCTTGATTTTGTTTTAGTTCTTCGTGTTGCTTCTGCCTCCTGACGCGTCCTTGGTGTTCCTGTATGCAGCTGGTGAGCTTTACCGCCTCTGTTGACGGTGAAAATTCGTCAACCTAGCCATCTGTTTACCTTCGGTGTTGGCATGAGTTTTATACCTTATCCATTGGTACTAACCCCCGTGGTATAACAAGTTCACGTGTGCATGTCGGTTTTGGAGTTTAATGTTTATGCAGGGATTTAGTGTTGAATGCAAGACTTTCGGGATAAGTTCATAAAGCACTTCATGACAAGACCTTGAAGCCCTGAACAAGTCATGCAATGAAGCAAACTTAACTCCAAGAAGCCGGGGACTTGATCCGAGAAGACAACAGACTCCAGGGACCTGACCAGAAAAGTGCTGAATCTTGCAAGACAAGGAGTTGAGTCCAATTCGGAGAGAAACCGACGACATGGACCCACATGCGAAAAGGGGGAACATCCGAGAAGCAAGGGAACCGACGTGGGGCAAAGGAGCCCACGGGCCGGGCCTAAATGGGCCCGGGCCGGCCGGCCCGGCCCGGTCGGCCCGGGCCCATTTTGGGCCCAAACTCGCTCTCCTTTGCCCTAGCCGCCAATCGGGCTATTTATAGTCCCCCCGACCGAGAGCCACGGAGGGAAGATTTCGTCTTCGGCCGCCGAGGAGCGAGAGAAGAGAGGGACACCATGTCGGAGAGGAGAGGGTCGAGCTAGTTGACTAGGGTTTCCCTAGCCGACGTGGGAACCTTGCATGGAAGACCACGTCGGAGTTCCCGGAGCTAGAAGCAAGATCAAGGAAGGATCCCGGTGGTGCTCTTGTGTATGTATCATTGTCATAGTTGAATTATCAAGTTGAATCTTTTCTTAGCGATCAAGTGTTTCCTCGAAGATTTCGTTTTTCGATCGGCTTTGCTTATTCCAATTCTATTCGCGCGATAGATTACATAGGGTGTTCTTGTAGCCGCGGTGGCTAGAGGTACACGCCGGATCTTCCGAAAGAATCTCGACTTGTCTTTTGACTCGCCCTAAGCTCCCCGCATGAATAGGGATACGTTGTGACAGAACGGGGGTCTCGAAAGGCGGATGTTTTCGGATTTGGACGGGAAACCACGATTTAAAGAGGCTTCTATTAAGATTCGATTTGCTACTTCTTCTTTTGCTTGGAACTTCAACAAAAAGCTTACCCCGATCCCTCTAGATCGGTTTATCTACCCAATCTTACTTTGTTTTCTCCGGTCTTTAGTAGATTAGATTTATCTTTGTTTTGTGTTCTTATCTAGATGCATTAGGGTTTCTCTTTACCTAGGATTGAAGTTACTTGGCTTTACTAGATCAACTCTTGCGTCACACATTTGTTCCACGGATTCGATACCTTGGGTTCACCACTCGAGGGAAGAAGGGTCCCTTGACTACGACGGGAGACTTGTACGCTTGCGAGTCACAAACGAACTTTGATACAATTATTAACCGTCAACAAGCCCCTTTTTATGTCTCCCCCATGCTTAAACCTTGCTCGTCCTCGAGTAAGCCTTCGATGGATATCATCATTGCTAAACAATGTTTAAACTTTGCACTTGGTTACACATGAGAAAACATAATGCTCTCAAAATTTTAATTCGTTAAGGTTCCATAATGTGCTAGCCTTCATCTCTACGGAGGGTAGATTCTTGTTAAGCTTATCCCACAAGTATTAACATGCTCACAAAGTTTTAAATAGATCTCAGAATTTTTGAAATAAAGAACGAGAATAAGAAAAGCTGAACCAAATTCACAAATTTAAATCATCTCGTGCATTGCTCATGAACTCTCATCTCACTTGTCTCTCAAGCCTATATATTCTACTCCTTTCCCTCTCATATATATGTGGTAGGCCTTATATGGAGCTTTGGGAAAGTTTAGTCCTAACAAGATTTTATAAATGAGGTGTTGTCAAAACAAGACAAGCTTCTCATGGTCTTACCGAGACTCGTCAAAAAGGTCATTGGAAAATAATGTTAAATCAAGGAGGGGAAAGAGAAAAATACACACACTTTTAGATGAGTGGACATGTGCAAATGGCAAAGAGTGATCCCGAGGCACAAAGGAAGTCCTCGTTATCGGATTGCACATGGTTGGAAGATGAGAATGGATCTTTTTAACTTGAAGCCTTGAATGCACTTTTAGAGAGCTAGGGAAATTACTTTACGCACATTTTTTTTTCTTTCTCATATTTCTCATTCTTTTCTTTCTTTCATTCATTCATTTTTTTCCTCGTCATATATTCAGCCCAAGACTTCCACAACGAAGTTTTGATTTTTTTTATACCTTGAAAGTCATTAGTATCGCTGTATTTTTTTCTTTCATCATCATTTTTTTTAAAATATTCCCCTTTGAACTCTAAAACTGCACCGTACCTACCTCCTCCCCCATGCTTAGACGTTGCTCGTCCTCGAGCAAAGAGGCGAAAAATAAGGTAGGTACCGGAATATTTTTCCTTGGAGAGATACTTGAAATCTTCAACGTTGGCAACGTCTTGCGATCTTCCTTGAATTGATGATCCATTCTCAACGATAGGTTGTGGTCAATGAGGTAATCACAAAAATATGATATTTGGTTTAAGGGTGGATATCCGGCGAAGTTTGTGAGATCACCGATGCGGGGATACACAATGCACGGATAAAAGGCTAGCAAAAAGATAGATACGCAAAAATGGAATGACCAGCTTCTTAGTCTCGGGCCAGAGAAATCATGGCCTGCAATAACTCACTCAAAAATAAATCTTGTACACTAAGGTTATGCACTCAAATATATATAAGGCTTTGGATAGGTTGAGCAACACACAAGTGATATTTGTGACAAGGTTAGCAATATTTTTGAGCATAAAAGACATCTTTAATCTATTCATAACTTGAGAGCACATAAAACACTATGGGTCTTTATTTTAATCATAACCTCCGCTGAAAATTAAGCTAGCATTTAAATAAATTCAGATCTGTATTTTTAAGAGAGCACTAGCTTAAACATGCATAAATCAATTACAAAGATGAACAAAGCTGCAATTTTAATCATATATCATCATGGCACGAATTTTGTAACTTTTCCAATGATATAATCAAGGTGGTGTCTTTATTAATGGTAACATCAAGTTGAAATACATACTGAAAATAAACAAACATGCTTGCTGAAATTTAAATAAAAACAGAAAATACTACGCAAACACACATAAGCAAAAGCTGAAAATTACAGAGAAAAAGAAGAGAAAAGAAAACTAAAGTTCCTAAATCTTCTAGTCCTCCGCCGGTGGTTGATGTTGATAATCTTGATAATAATACCCTTGCTCATAATACGATTGGACGCTTCCTCCGACGAATTGATTTGGCTCCACAAGGTGAAGGCGTCCAAGTTCAAAGGCAATATTTGCATTGCCTTCACCAAGTTGAGCTGCGTTAGCTTGGATGGCTGCGATGTTTTGAGCGTTACTTGCAGCAAACCCTCCAATAATGGCCATGCTTTGTTGTGGTTGGGGATGATGAGTGTAGGACTCCGCGAAGTTAGCGTTGGGCACAACATAATTTTGTGGGGGTACCGGTGCACCACCCCCCATGCTTGCTCTTGTGGCCCTCCGTAATAACTTGGCGGAGGAGGAACCCCGCCGAATGGTTGCACATTGGGTTGTGCTCCACTCGCCTGTGCGGAGGACCCTCCTCTACGATTCTTCCTCTCTTGTTCTTCCTTGCAGGGACAAGTAGTCCCTCTTCCAACCAATCTTCTCTTCCTTCGGTGAAAAGCCTAAGCCTCTCATTCGGAAGGGGTAGGTTCACTATGGCCAACCGATAACCTCCTCTCTCATCTCCACTAATGTATTTGCCTTGCCGCAAATACTCAAAACCGAGAGAGGTACCACGCAAAAGGTGAGCGGGGTTTCTTGCGATCCCCGGCCGCAAGGAAAAGGCCAACATGGAGAGGTAACACCCCGAACCAATATTACCCGCCCCCGATGTTGCTTCACAACACCAACGGTTGATCATGAGGTAAGAGGGGTCTATTGGCTGCCTGGCAATAAAGCCGAGTATAACCAATTCAACTCCGTGTCAGTCACCTTTGTTTCCTTCATCCTCCCCAATATCCTCTTGCACATCCAAGAGTGAAATATCCGGATAATGGGGTTGCGGATGCAATTGCGTTGTTGATGGGCTTCTCCGGAGATCATGTTCCAAAATCCCGCCAACATGCCGGGTGGCACGTCAACTTTCTCCGTAGCTCCCTTGTGGAATCCAAGCAGCTCCCTAACGTGCTCGTAGGGAACCACTTGTTCGATTCCCTCCAAACGGAATGACAAGCTTTGCACCCCATCATCATCAAGGATGGGTGCAATAGTCATCAAAATTTCCAAGGCGTAACCCAAATGGGTGTCCACCGATATTCCGTTGGAGAACTGCACCCATCCGAGGTGCCCCAACATATAGTATATGTCGGTGCAAAAACCCAAGGTGTAGAGTGCTTGGTCGTCGAACTCGACGTTCGGCACAAGCCTCTTCTCAAGATTGGCGAGCCTCTCCTCCTCCTCCGCCGACAAGATGATGAAGCCGTACGAAGAGTGTGCGGGGTGTAAGGAGGTGGTGCGGTTGAGCGAGTCGATCGTCGTGGTGGCGCGGGCTGCTCCTCCGTGTGCCCACGAGGTTCGGTGAACCTCATGGGAGTGCTTCTTGCAGCCCTCATACCACCAAGGAGGAGGGCGTCGTTCCTCCTCGGTGGTGCCGTGTCCGTCTCCATGCTCCGGGGAGACTCGGAAACCGAGTGCCTCCTCGAAGACGTGGTTGATGACGGCTTGGACGACGACGAACTCTTCTTCTTGGAGAAGAGACTTGTGGTCTTCTTCCACATGGTTGCTGCACTCTTTCTTCAACTAAAATTCCGGGTTGCAACCGGTAAACTAGGCACTTAAACTCTTTGCTTCGGATGTGGACTTTGAGTGGATTAAGGATGTGGATTTTTTTTTCTCTAGCTCTCAAGCTTGGGAAGGTTGGCTATGTCTACGGAGGTTTTGAGCACACAAACTTGAACACACAAACAAAGGAAGGAGAGGGAAGCTTGCCTGCAGAAAACGGGAGCCGGGGGGGCTCCTTATGTAGGTGAGGCCGGCCTCGGTGCTCCTCCCCGCCTCGTCTTTCTTCCAAGACGATCATTTCACCTCTCGCAACTTTCCCCGCCCGCGTGATCCACGAGTTGCACCGCCCAAACGCTCTCGTCCACTCCTTTATTGGTCCTTCCACTTGATGCTTCATGTTTTGGGTCATGTCCATGCTCCCTAGCTCCACTTGCTTCACATGCCACCATGAAATTCCTACAAAGTTGATGCTTGCTGCCCACCATGCTTGTCCTTTGCATGTGGAATTGGTGAAAGTTGATGAAAGGGAATCCAATGGTGCATGCATGATTACTAGATTGCCTCCATTAAGGTGTGTTTAAGGTTAAGCACTCCTCTAATTCGAAATTTAAAATATTTTTCAGAGCCATGCAAGAGCTCGAACATAATTTTAGAGAAGTTTTTTAAACCATTAAAAACAAATGCAAGTCGAAAATATTTTCTTTTTACGTCGATTTCGGTCTCACCGGTATAGTTTGCCTTCATTGGTTGAGAGCAGACATTTTCCCGCTTGATCATGGGGGCATAGGTTTAGGTTCTAATTTTGGCTAAATAAGAAAGATTTTGAATAAAACAAAATTAGAATAGGCTTAGAAAAATTCTAATCCTAGAGAAACCAAGGATAAGGATTTTTAGAACCAACCAAAAGCTTTGATTTCTAGGTTCACGCGAGTCCTACCACGTGCTGAATTTTATTAACACTTAAACATAAATCGTGGCTCTACTCGTGTGGTTTTAGCATGAAAAATAAGTCAACCTCAGCACCATAATGAGGGTGAAAGGTTGAGTTAAGGTTCTGAAATTATTTGGTTGAGGGTTTCTCGAAAAGAAAAGAATCAAACAAGCACATAGGAGGGCTCATGCAAAGGGTTTATGATAAAGCAAACACTCAATCAAGAATTATGTCTCTAATATTGTTCAACCACTTCTAAGTCTAATGTCTTTGCGTAATAAAACTCAAAAACTAAATTATTAAAAAGACTCGAAAAACCCGGAATCGGGTTGTCCTCCCGTAGCTTATTCTTGACTTGACGAAACGGGTTGCCTCCCCGCCTAGCGCTTCGTTTATAGTCCATGGCTAGACTTCTTCGCTTGATTACTTCGGATCAACGCTCTTTGTGGGCGTTGCAATCTTGGGTACCCGCTTTGGCTTAGTCAATTTTTTTTTGGTCTTCACGAGGTGGCTTTGTCCTTGGTCTTGACGGATGCAACAACTTCCTTGTGGCTCGGCATCTCGAACTCCGGTCCTTCGGTCGTGATCTTCATGGTCTCTAGTGTGATCCTTCATCTCTCCCGAATGAGCTTGAGTAGCCTTCGCCGTCTTGGGACTTTGGAGTTGTCTCGGATATTCTTCTTCGTTACCCATCGGGCGCCCGGCAAGTTGTCCCACTTGCGTCTAGCATCTTCATCACGATGAACACTTCACGTATAGAGCTTCCGACCTCCGTCACCTTGCCATCTAAATTCTTCAATATTTTCTCCATAGCCTCGAACTTAGTGACGGCGTTCTCGTTGATCTTAGCTTGCTCGTTCATCAAGTCCTTGAGTTGTGCACAAAGAGGAACCAAAACTTGAATCGACGAACTTGCATTAAATCGGGGTTACCTTGGACGTGGTTGTGCTCCACACACTCCCTGCATGTGGACCTTGCTTCGGTGGCCTTTAGGTGTCGAGCTTCTTTCTCCATCTCCATCTTCTCCATCCTCCTCTTAAGTAAACCGATATGCCACTCAAGGAATCCGACTCGTATGCATTCAGCTCTCGCAATCGTCATGCGGATAGTTGAGACTTTGATCTTGAACGGCCTCCCGGCATCTTGAAGGTTTATGATAGGTAGATCAACGATGTCCGGGGTGCGCAGCGCTCCGGTGGTTGAGGTTGATCTTCCTTTGGACTTGGAGGTGGTGATTCCCTTGGAGATTTCGACGGTCCTTCGACTTCAACATTTGAATCTAGGGTTTCCACCCCTTTAGCTTGTGTTGCATGTCACCTTTGCCTGTAAAGTTTTCCTGGATCATCCACAAAAAGGTTTGGGTTTCTTGGAGAGGTAGCCAACCATCTCCGGTTAGGGTTAGCAATAAGCAAAGTATGCAAAAAACTAGAAAACAAAACAAATCTATAAAGACTAGAGTTAGACAAACTAGATTAGATGTATTTTGAGGATGATCAAAATTTAGTAGATGCAAAAATAAAACAAAATCAGTACTGAAAATTACAAAAAAAGCAATAAAAAATCAAATCTTGATCACTTGTTCCCCGGCAACGGCGCCAGAAAAAGGGGCTTGTTGACGGTTAATAATTGTATCAAAGTTCGTTTGTGACTCGCAAGCGTACAAGTCTCCCGTCGTAGTCAAGGGACCCTTCTTCCCTCGAGTGGTGAACCCAAGGTATCGAATCCGTGGAACAAATGTGTGACGCAAGAGTTGATCTAGTAAAGCCAAGTAACTTCAATCCTTGGTAATGAGAAACCCTAATGCATCTAGATAAGAACACAAAACAAAGATAAATCTAATCTACTAAAGACCGGAGAAAACAAAGTAAGATTGGGTAGATAAACCGATCTAGAGGGATCGGGGTAAGCTTTTTGTTGAAGTTCCAAGCAAAAGAAGAAGTAGCAAATCGAATCTTAATAGAAGCCTCTTTAAATCGTGGTTTCCCGTCCAAATCCGAAAACATCCACCTTTCGAGACCCCCGTTCGTCACAACGTATCCCTATTCATGCGGGGAGCTTAGGGCGAGTCAAAAGACAAGTCGAGATTCTTTCGGAAGATCCGGCGTGTACCTCTAGCCACCGCGGCTACAAGAACACCCTATGTAATCTATCGCGCGAATAGAATTGGAATAAGCAAAGCCGATCGAAAAACGAAATCTTCGAGGAAACACTTGATCGCTAAGAAAAGATTCAACTTGATAATTCAACTATGACAATGATACATACACAAGATCACCACCGGGATCCTTCCTTGATCTTGCTTCTAGCTCCGGGAACTCCGACGTGGTCTTCCATGCAAGGTTCCCACGTCGGCTAGGGAAACCCTAGTCAACTAGCTCGACCCTCTCCTCTCCGACATGGTGTCCCTCTCTTCTCTGCTCCTCGGCGGCCGAAGACGAAATCTTCCCTCCGTAGCTCTCGGTCAGGGGACTATAAATAGCCCGATTGGCGGCTAGGGCAAAGGAGAGCGAGTTTGGGCCCAAAATGGGCCTGGGCTGACCGGACTGGGCCGGCCGGCCTGGGCCCATTTAGGCCCAGCCCGTGGGCTCCTTTGCCCCATGTCGGTTCCCTTGCTTCCTGGATGTTCCCCCCTTCTGCATGTGGGTCCATGTCGTCGGTTTCTCTCCGAATTGGACTCAACTCCTTGTCTTGCAAGATTCAGCACTTTTCTGGTCAGGTCCCTGGAGTCTGTTGTCTTCTCGGATCAAGTCCCCGGCTTTTTGGAGTTAAGTTTGCTTCATTGCATGACTTGTTCAGGGCTTCAAGGTCTTGTCATGAAGTGCTTGATGAACTTATCCCGAAAGTCTTGCATTCAACACTAAATCCCTGCATAAACATTAAACTCCAAAACCGACATGCACACGTGAACTTGTTATACCACGGGGGTTAGTACCAATGGATAAGGTATAAAACTCATGCCAACACCGAAGGTAAACAGATGGCTAGGTTGACGAATTTTCACCGTCAACAGCCTCGAAGTCTGTTCCGCCCACCCCTGACTCCCGCGTGCTTGGTCGGGCGGCACGGCAGCGGGAGCAGGAGCGGGCGGCGCGCAGGAGGGAGCGCGCGAGGCGGCGCAACGAGCGCCATGAGCGGCGGAACGCGGAGTACCGGCGGCGCGAAAAGCTGGGGCTCTCCTCCCCGGGGACTGAGGAGTACTCGTCCTCGGGGGAAGACGAAGAAGAAGAGGCTGAGGGGGAGGCCCTTCTGATAGGTGGGAGCCCTCACCCCCGTCGCCGGAGCCAGCTCCGGCGGCAAGGGCGGCATCGCTCGGGGCGGGCGCAACGGCGCCCCTCGCCGGGCAATCGACATCGGGGGCGGCGCGCGCCGCCGAGGGCGCCGGCGCGCACCTCGGGGGCGCGTGCGGCTAGCGCGCCCGTGCGCGCGGCGAGCGCGCGCCTACGCGCGGGGCGGGGCCGCGCGCGCGCGGCGGCGACGTCGGGGAGGCGCGGCGGCGGGGCGCGCCGGCCGCGCCGGCCTCATCCGCTGAGGCTTCGAGGAAAAGAAAGTGCGCCTTTTCCTCCTCGAGGTAAGGGGCTCGATGCTTTACTTGGTTTGATTTGTTGATGATCAGGCGTTCTAACCCTCTGTTTGTGCCTGCGCAGGGTGGTGCCAACTGTGCCTCCCCTCGCACCGGCCAAGGTATTGAGGACGGACGCGTCCATCCCCACCCGGCGGCGTTCGTCGAGGGCGTCACGGGCGGGGGCAAGCACGGCGGCGGCGGGCGAGAGCTCGCAAGGCCCGGACCGAGGCTTCGAGGCCTCGGCGGCGGATCAGCCCGCCGCCGCCGCGCGGCCCGGCGGTCAGCGAGGAGCGGCCGGCGCCGGCCATTGTGAGGGCGCGAGGGCCGCGGTAGCGGCCGTGGCGGAGGCGCGCCCGCGCAGGAGGCGTTGTCGTGGAGGCGCGGTCGGGGGCGCCACCGCGAGAGGAGGCGGAGCGGGTGCAACCCGCGGCGGCGCCCGTGGTCGTAGAGGCGCGGCCGGAGGTGATGGCCGTGGCACCGCGTCGGGCGCCGCGGCCACGGGGGCGCAAGTGGGGGCGCCGGTGGAGGCGGCGCAAGGGCCGGTGCCCGCCGGCGGTTCCCGGCGGAGGTGGTGGAGGTCCCGGATGACGACTCCCCCGCCGCCGGGTGGGATCGGGGGGCTAGCTTCCCCACACGTTCCCCCCGAGCCCCGGAGGGGGCCCTCGTGAGGCGGCACGAGGGGCACATGGTGGCGGGGGACCGAGGACACGGTGCCGAGGCCTCGAACTCCCGCGCCGGCCACCCCGCCCAGGTGGATGGGGCCATTGACGATCCCCCGGCGTTTGCTGACGCCCGGGGGGAGCAGGAGCTCTGGGGCGAGCTCCGGAGCCACGGCGCCACGCTCGACCACTCGCTGAACGAGGCGTTGCGGGTACATGGCGGCCCTGCATGGTGCGTCTTCCAGGTAGGGCGTGGTTGCTCGCTTTCTTCCATCTCTCGTTTCTGTGTGCTGCCTCTGTGTCGTAGCGCTTACGGATTTTGATGTGTGGGTGCCAGGAGCTCGAGCGCCGCGCCCACGACAAGTACGACGCCTTCGACCGGGTGAACGCCGAGGTCCACCGGCTCCGGGAGTGGTGCAGCGCTTTCGACGCGCTTGCTGATGCCCTCCGGTCCTCGGATAGCTGGCTGGCGTACCGGGCCATGGCCTGGCGCGACGAACTCCCCGAGAGCTCGAGGCCGGACCCAGCGCGCCGCTCGAGCCTCGAGCGGGTCTGCGCAGCCCTCATCGATCGTGATGAGGCGTTGTGGCAGGCACGCTCAGACTTGGAGAAGATGCGGACGCTGGCAACCAATTGGGAGGCGGAGGTGGCCAACGTCCGTGGCGAGAACAGGGAGCTTCGCTCGTCGCTCGAGGGGGCGCAGGCGCAGCAGCGCCAGGCTGAGGAGCGGGCGCGCGGGCTGGAGCAGCGGGCCAAGGAGGCCGACGACTTGAAGGCCGCCCTCGACGCCAAGGCCGCGGCCCTCGTCGCCGCTGAGGAGCAGCTCCTGCAAGAGAGCACCGCCCGCCAAGGGGCTGAGGGGCGGCTCCAGCAGGAGCAGGCCGCCTGTCGGTGCGGAATATGGTCCCGACACTAACCAGTAGATAACGCCTAGGTCTATCCCTCAATGGTCGATGCTAAGCAACAAATGACACAAGGTTTTATCCTGGTTCCGGCCGAGGGGGCCGTACGTCCAGCAGGGGCGTGCTCGTGGCACTGTATTGCTCGGCACCGGGGGTGCTTGTAGTGGGGCAAGTACAAGCGAGGCGGGAGAGGAAGCGTGGCTTCCAAGTCCCTGGGTGAGTGGCTGAAGATGTTGTGGGAGAATAAGAGAGTGAGTGCACGGTGTGTTGTGTTCCTCTGAATTCGTTCCCCCCCGCGGCTGGGGGCTCGCCTCCCCCTTTTATAGGCCAAGGGGGCGACGGGTTACATGCACGCCGCGCTACCTAGCTACGTGAGGGAGCACGTCGCGCTACGGTGTAGAGTGGGCGGCCGTCCGGACGATCTTCGCCGCGATCCGGCCATGATGGCCTACCCCGCACCCGAACAAGGGGCGGTTCGAGGGTAGGAAGGCGAGATGGCGGTGGTGTCCTTTGATAGGCTTCGAGGGAGGTGCTGATGATGGCCGGTGCGGGGGAACGGGCGCGGGCAGAACGGCGTTCCTTCCCAATGCGTTCCGCGGCAGCGGAGTGGTTGCTGCAGTGCTCGGGCGTGCACCTGCGGTGTCGGGCGTGCGCCTGCACGCGTGGGTACGGCGGCCGCGCCGTTACGTTGACCCGGATGGCCACCCACCGCCTAGCGCCCCTCACCCAACTGCGCAGGGTCACGGGAAAGTGGAGTCGAGGGTGCGCCCGGCCCCTTTTCGAGGGTCGGGCGCGTTAGCCGCACCGTAGTGGGCGCACGGTGTCTCGGGGACCGACACCGGCCGTACCGCACGTCCATCCCACGGGGGCGGGGATGGGCTCCTCCCCGGGGAGTTGGCGCGGCGGCACCGGGGCGTGAGCCCCGGCGCATGATGGCGCCGCCCCGCGGCGTCGGGCGTTAAATGCCCAAGTACGGGGCCGCGCACGCGTGCGGCGCACCCGTGAGCGTGGCGGGCCCCGCCGAGGGCGGAGCGAACCCTCGAGCGAGTCGAGACCCGCTCGAGGGGGGGGGGCGATCCCTCGAGCGGGGGCGGGACCGCTCGAGGGAAAGGGTTGCCCCTCGAACGGGGGTGGAGCCCGCCCGAGGGGGAGCGCGTCCTCGAGCGAGGCGGGGCCTCGCTCGAGGGGTCTTCTCCGTGGGCCGTCTTGGTGGGCCGTCGGGATCCCGACGGAGAGCCGTGTCCGCATGGTTAGTTACCGCATGGTTAGGCTTAGCGTGTTTTGATACCGAGATTAAGTGAGGATTCCCCGTTGTTTAAGGGGACCCCTAGGGCGGTCCCCGACGGTAGCCCCCCGAGCATCCGCGGGTTTGCCATTGAGGCTCCCGGATGCCGGAACCTACCGATAGGACGTTCTTCCCCTCCTTGTTTGCGAACGCTTTCCGTGGGGCCGCGTCGCCGACTCCGCGGGTCTAGCCCTTCGAAGCCCCGCAGGAGTGTGGGTTCTCCCGCGAGGGGTTGACCGTGAGAACTTTGGACGAAAGGCGTGGCACATATGCCAACCGGCTTCGGCGATGTTTCGGCCCGGCTTCGGGGGTGCACGCTCCCCCGTCACCTTGTCTCCCGGCGGGGTGCAATTTCAAGGAGGTGTAGCCGCGCGTCAAGCCCCCCGAGCCTTGGCCCGTTCGAGGCGATCGGGTCGAGCCTCGACGACTTGTTTTTTAACGCGCCCTCGCCGTCCCTCCGCGGGACGGAGGGTGAGGTCTCCACGACTCCCATCGAGCGGGTCGCGAATCGCGGATTCCTCGTCGAGCCGCTAGCGGGTGGTTCAGGTGGACGCCCATGCCCCGTTCGATAAGGGTAGGCCGCGCGGTCCGGAGACGCGTCCATGGAAGCGCTTGCGTGGGTTTGCTAGGGGTGGGGCTCGGTCCCGTTCGCTAGGGACCGAGGGCGCGGAAGCTCTCCCTCGGTGGGATCCCCCCGCTGGGCCGCCCTCGCTGGCTCTCAAACACGACATGTGGGGCACCCTCGAGCCGACGGGCTCGAGGAACGGCTCGAATGCGCGTGCCCTCGTCGTCCCTAACTCGTGATGCGGGGGCGCCCGTTCGAACCCGTCGAGGGTCGGGCTTCGAACCTCCGATCGCAAGGCCGTGCGGGGCCGTGCTTAGACAGCCCCGTCTTTTCACGTTTGCGGCCGTCGAGGGGTCTGGGCGTGCCGACCCTCGAGGTGCTTGTTGGCAGCACGGCGCGGCATGAGTGCTTTCGGTGCCGCTCTATTTCAAGCGTGACCTGGGCGATCCTCTTACGCGCGTGCCTTTTTTTAGAGGGTTGTCATTGTCTCGAGCCGGAGGGTCATGCCGCTCGAGGGCTTCACGTGGCATGGGTGCCCGCGGTTGTCTGCTCTACATCGAGCAGGTCCCGAGCGACCTTCTCACGCGAATATCCTGTCGAGGGTCGCCTTTGTTTCGAGTCGAGGGTCACGCCGCTCGAGGGTTCTACGTGGCATGGGTGCCCGCGGTTGCCTGCTCTACGTCGAGCAGGACCCGGGCGACCTTCTCACGCGGATATCCCGTCGAGGGTCGCCTTTGTTTTGAGCCGAGGGTTCGCCTCGCTCGAGGGCTCTCCTTGCTTGGCAAGGGGCCCGGGCATTTAATTGCCTTGCGGTCGTGGCCGCGGTTTTGCGAGCCGCGGGCACGCCTTTAAGGCGCGCGCCCGCGCGCGCGCGCGTAGTGGGCGGCGCCGCGGGCGGACGTGACGGTTTTGCCTCGGCCGCAGCCGGTCCCTCGCCGTAATGATGACCCGCCCGCAAGTGTTAGAGCCGCCGCGGTCGTGGTGGGGCCCGCCCGTCGACGCGATGGAAAGATTCCCGTTAGCATGCCGGCGGGGCGTCCGCTCCGAGAGCTCGCCCGTCGGCCTATAAACCGCGGGGGAGGAAGGGGACGGCGGTTTTTTACCTTGGTTTCTCACCGTTTTCAGTCCTCGCCCCTTCGCCTTCGTCTCGCTTTCGCTGTCGTGTTGGCTCGCTGCTAGCACCTTTTCCCTCGCTCCTTGTCCTCCGCCCCTGTTCGCCTTCGTCCTCTCCATGGCGCCACCTCAGCCCCCCCTTAGGATCTTGGAGCCGTACGCCTGGGAGAGGTCCACGGTGACCCAGCTCGCCTTGGGCGAGCTGGTCGCCGCCGGCCTGCTGTCGGCCAACGAAGAAGGGCGTCCGGCGGAGTGGATCGTGCCGCCGGCGGCGCACCACGAGCCCAACCCGTCGGAGGGCTACGTGGTGAGCTTCCTCCGCTACCACGAGCGCGGCTTCAACGCGCCGGCGAGCACATTCATGCGGGCAATGTGCCACTACTACGGGGTGGAGTTGCATAACTTCGCCCCCAACGCAATCTCGCAGGCGGCCACATTCGTGGGTGTCTGCGAGGGGTACCTAGGGATCCCGGTTAATTGGGAGCTCTGGGTACACCTCTTCCGCGGGGAGCTCTTCACGCAGCCTACGACGGAGCCAAGGACCCTCCGCGCGGTGCGCGCTGGCGGGATGTCGCTTGCCCTGCGGGGGCAATTCAAGAACGTCTACATCCCCTGCACCATGACGACGAACAACGCCGGCTGGGAGCGGGGATGGTTTTATCTGCGCAACGCCGAGCCCGGCCTTCCCCCCTACACCGGCCGGGTGTTCAAGGAGAGGCCCGCCTCCTGGGGCTACGGGGTGCCCACACCCCAAAGACGGCGCGACAGAGTCCGTCCTCGCCGCCCGCAACGGCCGGTGAGGGACGGGCCGAACGCGATGGGCGTCCTCGCCTTCCTTCATCACCGGCGGATCGTGCCGTTGATGGAGAGGCCGCTCCGCATCTTCGAGATGACAGAGGCGGCCAACCCCGTCGACTCCGGCGAGGTCGCGGATGCTTCCGACGCCGCCGGGAGCCGGCCGTACGCGCTCACCCGGCGCGGAGCGCCGTCGACACCCGGACGCCGCCACCGCGGGTGGGACCCCCGTGGGACATCGAGATGCTCCCTACGGGCCCGCGGGTGAGTTGGGTTCCCGATTTCGTTTTAGTTCTTGGTCTTGCTTTCGTCTCCCCGATCCGCCATTGTCACTCTTGTGCGCAACCGGTGGAGTTCAACATCGCCAAGTCCGTTCCACCCACCCCCCCGACTCCCCGTGCGCTTGGCCGGGCGGCGCGGCCGGGAGCAGCGAGGAGCGGGCGGCGCGCAAGAGGGAGCACGCCGGGCGTGCGCCGCGCGCGCCGCGACCAACGGTCCGCGGAGTACCGGCGGCGCGAGGAGCCGGGGCTCTCCCTCCCCGGATATCGAGGAGCCCTCGTCCTCGGAGCAGACGAGGAGGAGGAGTCCGAGGGGGGGGGAGGGCCCCTCGGACTGTGGCGGCCCGCGCCCCCGTCGCCGAACCCGCGCCGGCGTCGGGGGTGGCTTCGTACGGGGTGGGCGCACCGGCGCCCGTCGCCGGGCACCTCGTCTTCGGGGGCGGCGCGCGCCGCGCGGGGGCCGGCGCGCGCGCCACGGAGGCGCGCGCGGCAAGCGTGCTCGCGCGCGGGGCCGGGCCGTGCCCGCACGCGCGCGGCACCGTCGTCGGGGGCGCGACGACCGGGCGCGCCCGCGCGCGGGCGAGCGTGCCCCCCGCGTGCGGCGGCGCCTTTGGGAGGTGCGGCGTCGGCCGCGCCCGCGCACCGGAGCGGGTGCACCGCGCGGACGGCCGGCGCCGGCGGGAGGGCGCCGCGGCAGCGCGCCGCCCGCACCGGCCTCATCCGCAGAGGCCTCAAGGAAAAGGAAGCGGGCCTTTTCCTGTGCGAGGTAAGGGGCCTGTCCTTCTTCGTTTGGTTTGCTTCGTTGGTGATTATGTGGTCTAACTCTCCGTCCGTTCCTGTGCAGGGCGGTACCAACCGTTCCTCCTCTTGCACCCGCCAAGGTACTGAGGACGGACGCATCGATCCCCACCCGGCGGCGCTCGTCGAGGGGGTCGCGCCCGGGGACAAGCACGGCGGCGGGCGCGGGCTCGCAAAGCCCGGCCGGGGCCTCGAGGCCCTCGTCCGCGGATCGGCCCGCCGTCGTGCGCCCGCAGGTCGCCGGGGCGGCCGGCACCGGTCGTCGCGGAGACGCGGGCGCGGCGGCGGCCGTGGTGGGCGGGGGGGGGCGGGCGGGAGGGGAGGTGGAGCGGGCGCACCCCACGGGGGCGCCCGCGGATGCGGCGCACGGGGCCGGAGGTGGCGGCCGCGCGCGCGCGCGCCGGCGCCGCGGCCGCGGTGGCGCAGGTGGAGGTAGCGGCGGAGGTGGCGCGGTGGAGGCGTTCGCCGCCCATTCCCGGGCGGAGGTGGTGGAGGTCACGGACGACTCCCCGCCGCCCGGGTGGGATCGGGGGGCCGGCGGCCCACGAACTCCCCCCGAGCCCCGAGAGGGGGCCCTCGTGAGGCGGCACGAGGGTCACATGGTGCGGGGGGGCCGAGGACACGGTGCCGAGGCCTCGTCCTCCCCGCGCCGGCCGCCCCGCTCGGGGGGGGGGGCCGTCGAGGATCCCCCCGCGTTCGCCGACGCCGGGGGGAGCGAGGAGCTCTGGGGCGAGCTCCGGAGCCACGGCGCCACGCTCAACCGCGCGCTGAACGAGGCGCTGCAGGTCCATGGTGGCCCGGCCTGGCTCGTCTTCCAGGTAGGCCACGATCGCTCGCTCTTTTTCCCTTTCGTTTTCGTATACTGCATTCAAGTCTTGGCGCTTACGGGCTTCGATTCTGTAATTGCCAGGAGCTCGAGCGTCGTGCCCATGACAAGTACGACGCGTTCGACCGGGTGAACGCCGAGGCCCGCCAGCTCCGGGAGCGATGCAGCGCTTTCGACGCGCTTGCGGACGCTCTTAGGACGCCGGACGGCTGGCTGGCGTATCGGGCGGCGGCATGGTGCGACGAGCTCCCAGAGAGCTCAGGACAGGACGCCCCGCGGCGTTCGAGCCTCGAGCGGATTCGTGCGGCCCTCGTCGATCGCGACGAGGCGCCGTGGAATGCGCGCGTGGACCCGGAGAAGGCGCGGACGCCGGCCGCCAACCGGGAGGCGGAGGTGGCCACCGCTCGCGCCGAGACCCGGAACTCCGCACGTCGCTCGAGGGGGCGCGGGCGCGGCAGCCGCCGGGCCGAGGAGCGGGCGCGCGGGCCGGGAGCAGCGCGCCAAGGAGGCCGATGACCCGAAGGCCGCCCTCGACGCCAAAGCCGCGGCCCTCGTCGCCGCTCGAGGAGCGGCTCCCGGCAGAGGGCGCCGCCCGCCAAGGGGCCGAGGAGCGGCCGCAAGCAGGGGCAAGGCCGCCCTCGCCGATGCCCGTGCGCGCCGGGAGCGGGAGCGCGTCGCGCGCGAGGCGGTGGAGAAGTCGCTGGAGGAGCGGAACGCCGCATTCTCCAAGGTTGAGGATGATGCGCTCGCGCTCAGCATCAGCCACGCCAGCCAGGAGCTGGCCCTCCGCGAGCAAGGCGAGACCGTCCAGCGTCTCGAGTCGGTGCTCGAGTCCGCACGCCGCGACCTCGATTTGGAGAGGAAGCAAGTCGAGGGTGAGTCACTTTTTGACTCTGTTTGTTGGTTTTTTTGCTTTAGAGGGTTCGTTTCTCCCTTTCTGATTTCTTGTCGTCTTGTTGATTCCAGGCTTGCGCACTGCCTTGGGGCACGCCGCCGGGCGGGCCGAGGCCCCCGCAGGCTTCCTACAACTCCTCCGAGCAGAGCGGCAGGAGCCGCGTGACGCCGCCCTCGAGACTTGCCGCGTCGTCGAGGAAGGCGAGGCCCGGGCCGGCAGCCTCGCCGGCCGCCCGCCTGCGCGCCCTAGGCGGCCATGTCACGGAGCGGATGCGCCGGGCGTTGCACCTAGGCGTCCGGAAGGCCCTCGGAGTGGTGCGATCCCACTACGAGGTCAACCTTGAGGCGCTGGCGGAGGGCTACATTGTGCCCGAGGGCGTCGAGGACGAGGTGGCCATGGAGCGCGCGGATGCGCTCGCTGCTGACGCCGCCGGGTCGCTCACCGAGGCCTTCGAAGAATTCCTCTTCCCGGACGCCGCCGATGCTGCTGCTCCTCCCGCCTGAAAGCCGTTGGGCGCTAGGCCCGTTTTTTGTTTACGTGTATCAGAATTCTGGCCTCGTGGCCCTTTGTAAATAGACAAGTTATTTTGCGAACATAAACAGTTGCTGTAAATGATGCTGCTTGTTAATTACGCTTTTTTGTTTCTCCTTCTTCCTGAGTAGATTCTAGTTAGGGAAGTTCGATTTTCGTAGGGGGCCCGCTGGGTTAGAGGCGAGAGAGAAGGGCCATAGCCACGCGGCGTAGGCTATCTCTGGCTCGCGCGCTCCTTCCACTGTGCCGCCTGCGCCCTGTTCGAATCGTGGCTCGAGGTTGAAGTAGGAAACAAACTTAGCGCGTGTTGTTTTGTTTTTTGCGCGAAAAAAATGGGACCATTTTGGGGGGGGGTGCCCCCCCGCAGTAGCCCCCGAGGGTAACTTGGGTTTCAGGGGAAAGCCGAGTTGCTCTTTTATTAAGTTTGGATCGTTTACATAGTTGACACCAACTGGGGCGTTGGCCATGTGATTTTATAACAAAAATACTTGGAAAATCCTAGCTAAGGGTAGAAGCGACGTAGCTGTTGGATGTTCCAGGCGTTGGTGAGTTCTTCGCCGTCCTCGTTGGCCAGCTTGTACGTGCCCGGCTTGAGCACTTTCACCACGACGTAGGGTCCCTCCCATGGGGGCGATAGCTTGTGGCGCCCTCGGTTGTCTTGGCGTAGCCTTAGGACCAGATCCCCTTCGCTGAAATCCCTCCGACGTATCTTGCGTGCTTGGTAACGTCGTAGGGACTGTTGATACCTTGCGGAGTGCATCAACGCCACGAGGCGTACTTCGTCTAGCTGGTCCAGCGAGTCCTCGCGGGCTCGCTGGTTAGCATCTTCGTCGTACCCTCGAATCCCGGGCGACCCATATTCCAGGTCCGTGGGGAGGACGGCCTCCGCACCATGGACTAGGAAAAACGGGGTGAACCCGGTGGCTCTGCTTGGGGTTGTCCTTAGGCTCCACACGACTGCTGGTAGTTCTTGGAGCCATTTTCGGCCAGATTTGTTGAGCTGGTCAAAAATTCGGGGCTTGAGGCCTTGCAGAATCATGCCGTTGGCACGCTCCACTTGGCCGTTGGTCTGTGGGTGTGCCACAGCTGCCCAATCCACGCGGATGTGGAACTTGTCGCAGAACTCCAAAAACTTCCGGCCCGTGAACTGGGACCCATTGTCCGTGATGATGGAGTTTGGCACTCCAAAGCGGTAGACGATGTCGGTGAAGAATGTGACCGCCTGCTCAGCCCTCAAATTCGTGATGGGGCGCACCTCCACCCATTTGGAAAATTTGTCAATCGCGACAAGCAGGTGGGTGAAGCCCCCGGGCGCCTTCCGCAGGGGCCCGACGATGTCCAACCCCCACACGGCGAACGGCCATGTTACGGGGATCGTTTGCAGGGCGTGAGCGGGCAAATTGGACTTGCGGGCGTAGAACTGGCACCCTTCGCAGGTGCGCACTATTTCGCTGGCATCCGCGACCGCGGTAGGCCAGTAGAAGCCTTGGCGGAACGCGTTGCCAACGAGGGTGCGCGGCGCGGCGTGGTGGCCACAGATCCCCGCGTGGATGTCCCGTAGGAGCTCGCGCCCCTCGGGAATGGGTATACACCGCTGGAGGATGCCTGATGCGGCGCGCTTGTACAGCTCGCCGTCGACGAGGGTGAATGACTTGGCCATCCTGGCGATGCGCCTGGCCGCGGCCCGGTCCGCGGGAAGTTCCCCTCGAGCAATCCAGGCGATGTACTTCTCCCGCCAGTCCGCCTGGACGGGAGCCGGCTCGATGTCCATTGCGACAGCCTCGTGGGAGCCGTACCCCTCGAGAAGGGAGAGCACGTACGCCTCGTTCGAGGGGTCCTCTTCCATGGGTTCCGTACCCGCTGGGTTCGAGGGAGCCCCCGAGGGTCCGCCGTCGCTCGAGGGGTAAGGCTCGAAGGTGACCGAGGGCTGCGCGATGTCGCGTGCGAAAACGTTCGGGGGAACGGTGATCCGCCCGACGCGATCTTGGCAAGTTCATCTCGCTTCCTCGTTGTACCGGCGGGGTACGTGATTAAGCTCGATGCCGTAGAACTTGTCTTCGAGGGCCCGCACGGCTTTACGAAGGGCCTCCATCTTGTCATTGTGGCAGCTCGCGTTCTTCATGACTTGATCGATCACGAGTCGCGAATCCCCTCGTACGTCGAGGCGCTTGACGCCCAACTCAATGGCGATTTTGAGGCCGCGGAGAAGGGCCTCGTATTCCGCCATATTGTTGGATGCGGGGAAGTGGAGGCGCACCGCGTAGCGCATGTGTTCCCCGAGGGGTGACACGAAGAGCGTGCCCGCGCCCGCTCCCGTCTTCATCACCGAGCCGTCGAAGAACAGAGTCCAAAGCACTCGCTTGGATCCGAGGGGGCGGCCGCGTGTCCGTCCACTCGCCGACGAAATCGGCTAGGATTTGCGACTTGATGGCCTTGCGCGGAGCGTAGGCGAGCGTCTCCGCCCATCAACTCCACGGACCACTTGGCAACCCCCCGCCGCCGCGTCGGGGTTGCGGATGATCTCTCCTAGCGGGAAGGAAGAGACCACCGTAATCGGGTGGGCCTCGAAGTAGTGGCGAAGCTTGCGCCGCGCGAGGACTACCGCGTACAACAGCCTTCTGGATCTGGGGGTAGCGCGTCTTCGTGTCCGACAGGACTTCGCTGATGTAGTAGACCGGCCTCTGCACAGGCAAGGCATGCCCTTCCTCCGTGCGCTCCACAACGATCACGGCGCTGACCACCTGGGTGGTTGCGGCCACGTAGAGTTGGAGGGGTTCGCCGTCTCGTGGCGGCGTAAGGATTGGGGCGTGCGTCAGGGACGTCTTCAGCTTGTCGAGCGCTTCCTGGGCCTCGGCGGTCCAGGAGAAGCGCTCGTGCTTCTTGAGCAGCCGGTAGAGGGGCAGGCCCTTCTCGCCGAGCCTCGAGATGAAGCGGCTTAAGGCGGCGAGGCACCCCAACACCTTCGCACTCCCTTGAGGTCCCGAATTGGTCCCATTCGCTCGAGGGCCGCGACCTTTTCGGGGGTTGGCCTCGATTCCCCGCCGGGAGACGATGTATCCTAGGAGCATGCCCCGCGGCACTCCAAAGACACATTTTTCGGGGTTTAGCTTGACCCCATTTGCCCGTAGGCACTCGAACGCGACGCCAAGGTCGTTAACCGGGTCGTCCGCCTTCTCGGTCTTGACGACGATGTCGTCCACGTAAGCCTCGACCGTCCGCCCGATATGGTCCCCAAAAACGTGCTGCATGCAGCGCTGATATGTTGCGCCCGCGTTTCTGAGGCCAAAAGGCATCGTGACGTAACAGAACGTCCCGAACGGTGTGATGAACGAAGTCGCGAGCTGGTCGGACTCCTTCATTTTTATTTGGTGATATCCCGAATAGGCATCAAGAAAACAGAGTAGTTCACACCCGGCTGTAGAGTCAACGATTTGATCTATGCGTGGCAAAGGAAAAGGAACTTTTGGACATGCTTTATTGAGACTGGTGTAGTCTATACACATCCTCCACTTCCCATTTTTCTTTTTTACAAGCACAGGATTAGCTAGCCATGTAGGGTGGAACACTTCCTTGATGAATCCGGCCTCGAGGAGCTTCCGCAGCTCCGCTCCGATCGCCCGTCGCCGCTCCTCGTCGAAGCGGCGCGGCCCGCCGCCGCACCGGCGCGAGCGTTGGGCAGATATCAAGGGAGTGCTCGGCGACCTCCCTCGGGATGCCTGGCATGTCCGAGGGGCTCCACGCGAAGACGTCGGCGTTGGCGCGGAGGAAGTCGACGAGCACTGCTTCCTATTTGGGGTCGAGGGTCGAGCTGACCCTCAACGCCCTGCCCTCGGGGGCCGACGGGTCGAGGGGGACTCCTTTGGTTTGCTCGGCGGCCTCGAAGGTGCCGACGTGCTTGGTGGCGGAGCTGAGGTCGTCGTTGACCATCTTCTCCAGCGTGTTCACCAGCGCTTCATCCAGCGCTAGTGCCTCTGCATGTTCCACGCACTCGACGTCGCGGCCGAATGCGTGCTCGATCGACGACCCGACGGTGATGACGCCGTTTGGACCCGCATCTTCATCTTCGAGTACGTGTAGTTGGGGACCGCCATGAACTTGGCATAGCATGGTCGCCCAAGGATGGCATGGTAGGCCCCTTTGAATCCCACCACCTCGAAGGTGAGGGTTTCCTTGCGGGAAATTCTTGGGGGTCCCAAACCGGACAGTGCATCGATCCGCCCGAGGGGTTGAACCCGCTTGCCGGCGCGATGCCGTGAAACGGCTTCGTGGCCGGGCCGCAGCTCGGTCCAGCCCAATCCCCATCGGCGCAATGTATGCGCGAAGAGGATATTGAGGCTACTGCCTCCGTCCATAAGGACCTTCGAAAACCGGGCGTTCCCAATGATGGGGTCGACCACCGGTGGTACTGGCCCGGGTTCGGGATGCGGTTTGGGTGATCATCCCGGCTAAACGTGATGGCGTCCTCCGACCAGTTGAGGAAGGCCGGAGGTGCCCTCTCTGCGGCGAGGACTTCGTGCCGCTCCTTCTTGCGTTGCCGGGTCGACATGTCGACAGTAGGTCCCCCAAAGATGAGGAACACATTTTCGACAGCAGGGAAACCACCCGCGTCGCCATCGCCCCCATCTTTCTTGGCCTCTGCCTCCTTCGCGGCGGCACGGCCGTAGAACTTCTTGAGCATGTCGCATTGCTCAAGAGTGTGGTTCACGGGAGTCTTGTGGTAGGGGCATGGCTTTTTCATCATGTCGTCAAACACCCCCGGGCCTCGAGGGGCCGGTCGAGGGCCCCGTCGAGCCGGTCGACAGCCGAGGGCCTCGGCGCTGCCGCCGTTGCGCCCTCGCTCGCGCGCCCGCGGCGCGGCTTCTTCCCCTTCTTGCCGCGCTTGTCGTTGCGGCGCGGCTCCTTGGACCCGCCGCCCTCCGCGGGCGTGTCCTCGGAGCGTTTGCCCTTCTTGCCGTCGAAGATTGCCCCCACGGCCTCCTCTCCGAGGCGAAGCCGGTGGCAATGTCGAACGCCTCGTTCGAGTCCGTGGGCGGGCCGCGCTCCCGGCCCGCGCACAAGGTCCCGCACGTGGTGCCCTCGAGGAACGCGTGCACAATCTCGGACCGTGCCACGCCGGGGAGCTCCGTGCGGCCGCTTGGAGAAGCGCCGCATGAAGTCCCGCAAGCGACTCGCCGGGTTTCGCGTGCGAGAACGCATCCCGAGAATTCCCGTGGCGCACGTACGTGCCCCCGGAAGTTGCCCACGAACGTACGGACTAGATCGTCCCGCCATGGGATCCGGGCCGGCGGGCAAGTGCTCAAGCCATGTCCGGCCGCATCGCCCGTGTGCGGGGGCAAGTTGCGGATAATCACTTCGTCGTTGGTGGCCCCGCCCACCGACGAGCTAGGCGGTAATCGTTGAGCCGTACGCGGGGGTCCGTCTCCCCGTTGTATTTGACGATTGTCGAGGGCTGACGGAAGCGCTGGGGGAACGCCGCCGTGCGGATCTCCCGGCTGAACACACGGGTGCCCGGGGGCTCCGGCGTCGGGGAGCGATCCTCACCGCTGTCGTAGCGTCAACCCCTTCGAGGGTGGTAACCTCTAGCCGCTCGCGCGTCCGCCTTGCTGGTGCGCCTGGCGTTGATGACGTTGCGGGCATCGCCATCCGCCGCCCGCGCGTGTCGAGGAGCCGTTCCTTGGCCGGCGTGCGCCCTCGGTCGGCGGGTTGACCCACGTGCACCGAGGGTTCGCCTCTCGGTGCGGGATCATCATCCCGTGCGTCCCCCCGTTGGCGGATGCGTGAGGCCGAGCTCTCGGCCCGCCGGACGGCCGCTTGCTCAAGGAGAGTCCGCACCTCGCGGTGCATGTCCCGAGCCCTCGGGGGTCGAGGGTGCCGGCATGGCACGTAGCAACGCCGCGGCGGCGATGAGCTTTTGGCTCACCCGTGGTGGAGCATCCGCGTTGTCGACGTTGGGGACGGGGTTGAGGCGGTCACGGACATGTCGGCCCGCCCTCCCTTGCGCGTTCGCCGCGCGCGAAGCCTCCCCCGCCATCGAGGCGCGGAGCGGCCGATCGTCCGCACTCCTCCGCCGCCTTGGCCTCGAGCTCGCGGGCTTGGGCGCCCGTGCGTCGACGTCGGCCCCGGCAGAGCGCTCGGCCCCGCGGCCGGGCGCGTGGCGATCCCCGGGGGCGGGCGTGACTTCCCCATCTCCGCACCCGCCGCACCGGCAGCGTTAGCCGGGTCGTTGGTGATGACGGCGCAACACTCCCGCGCGGGGTCGTAGCTCCCGGTGCTGGAGTCGTCGGAGCAGCCAAACCAGTAGTCCGTGGCGTCGAGGAAGCGCCTGAACGCGACTGGGTCCGGCACGCCGGAGAAGTCCCACTCCGCGTACCCGTGACGGTTGGCGGGTGGCATCGTGTCGACGGAGCCCAGGGACGACTCGTCTGCTGCTGAGGTGCCGGGGTCCCTGGCGACGAAGACGTGACGGCCAGGTGGAACCCGGCGCATCGTCGTGTTCACGTTGGCGTTATGGGCCGTCGTGGCGCCACGCAGCCCGATGGGGATGCGCGGTCCCGAGACCGCGCGCGGCCCGCGGGGGCGGTGGCGGCCGTTGTGACCGTGGGCGCACCGCGTTGGGCGGCGCGCGCCGCCCGCCGCCGCCGGACCGCGCCCGGCGTGAGCGCAGCCCGCAGCGACGACGGCGTCGCGGCGTCGACGGACCTGCAGCATCCGTGCCTGCGGGCGCCTGCGCCGGTGTCGTGCGTTCGGCGGAGACCAGAGCGGACCTGGCCTCGCGTTGCGCGCGAAGCTCCTCACGATTAGTGAGGCGCATGAGATAGCCGTTCCCCGTGGCCTGGAAGTTCAAGTCTCCGAAGCGGATCTCGAACCCGGCCGGGAGAGGGTCCGAGCTACCCATGGAGTAGCGTGTAGCACAATACTCGGTGCGAATCACCATGGAGGGAGTTAGTGAAATGACCTCAGGCGCTCGTTTGCCCCACGGTGGGTGCCAACTGTCGGTGCGGAATATGGTCCCGACACTAACCAGTAGATAACGCCTAGGTCTATCCCTCAATGGTCGATGCTAAGCAACAAATGACACAAGGTTTTATCCTGGTTCCCGCCGAGGGGGCCGTACGTCCAGCCAGGGGCGTGCTCGTGGCACCGTATTGCTCGGCACCGGGGTGCTTGTAGTGGGGCAAGTACAAGCGAGGCGGGAGAGGAAGCGTGGCTTCCAAGTCCCCGGGTGAGTGGTTGAAGATGTTGTGGGAGAATAAGAGAGTGAGTGCACGGTGTGTTGTGTTCCTCTGAATTCGTTCCCCCCCCCCCCCCCCCCCCGCGGCCGGGGGCTCGCCCTCCCCCTTTTATAGGCCAAGGGGGCGACGGGTTACATGCACGCCGCGCTACCTAGCTACGTGAGGGAGCACGTCGCGCTACGGCGTAGAGTGGGCGGCCGTCCGGACGATCTTCACTGCGATCCGGCCATGATGGCCTACCCCGTACCCGAACAAGGGGGCGGTTCGAGGGTAGGAAGGCGGCAGATGGCGGTGGTGTCCTTTGATAGGCTTCGAGGGAGGTGCCGATGATGGTCGGTACGGGGAACAAAGCGCGGGCAACGGCGTACCTTCCCAATGCGTTCCGCGGGGCAGGGAGTGGCTGTCGCAAGGCTCGGGCGTGCGCCCGCGGTGTCGGGGCGTGCGCCCGCACGCGTGGGTACGGCGGCCGCGCCGTTACGGTGACCGGGATGGCCACCCACCGGCCTAGCGCCCCTCACCCAACTGCGGGGTCACGGGAAAGTGGAGTCGAGGGTGCGCCCGGCCCCTTTTCGAGGGTCGGGCGCGTTAGCCGCATCGTAGTGGGCGCACGGTGTCCTCGGGGACCGACACCGGCCGTACCGCACGTCCATCCCACGGGGCGGGGATGGGCTCCTCCCTCGGGGAGTTGGCGCGGCGGCACCGGGCGTGAGCCCCGGCGCATGATGGCGCCGTCCCGCAGCGTCGGGGCGTTAAATGCCCAAGCACGGGGCCGCCGCACGCGTGCGGCGCACCCGTGAGCGTGGCGGGCCCCGGCCGAGGGCAGAGCGAACCCTCGAGCGAGTCGAGACCTCGCTCGAGGGGGGGCGATCCCTCGAGCGGGGCGGGACCGCTCGAGGGAAAGGGTTGCCCCTCGAACGGAGCGGAGCCCGCCCGAGGGGGGGAGCGCGTCCTCGAGCGAGGCGGGGCCTGCTCGAGGGGTCTTCTCCGTGGGCCGTCTTGGTGGGCCGTCAGGATCCCGACGCAGGCCGTGTCCTGCATGGTTAGTTACCTGCATGGTTAGGCTTAGCGTGTTTTGATACCGAGATTAAGTGAGGATTCCCCGTTGTTTAAGGGGACCCCTAGGGCGGTCCCCGACACCGCCCTTGCCGACGCCCGGACGGCGCTGGAGCAGGAGCGCGTCGCTCGCGAGGCGGCGCGAAGTCCTTGGCGGAGCGGGACGACAAGCTCTCCAAGACCGAGGGCGAGCTCATTGTGCTCGCGCATTGCGAGCGCAAACCAGAGATGGCCCTCCGGAGAGCGCAGCGAGGCCGTCAAGCGCCTCGAGCTGGCGGTCGAGGCCGAGCGCCGCTCTCTCGAGATGGAGAGGAAACAAGTCGAAGGTGAGCCACTGTTTGACTCTTGCCTTGTTGGTTTTTCTGTTAGAGGGCTCACATTCCCCTTTGTGATTTCTTTCTTGTCTTGGCGATTCCAGGCTTGCGCACCGCCCTTGGGCACGCAGCTGAGCGGGCCGAGGCGCTGCAGGCTTCCTACAACTCCTCCGAGCAGGAGCTGCGGGAGCTGCGTGGCGCGGCCCTCGAGACCTGCCGCGTCGTGGAGGAGGGCGAGGCACAGGCCGGCAGCTCGCTGGCCAGCCGCCTGCGTGCCCTTGGGGGTCACGTCACCGAGCGGATGCGCCGGGCGCTGCATCTGGGCGTCCAGAAGGCCCTCGGAGTGGTGCGGTCCCACTACGAGGTCAACTTCGAGGCGCTGGCGGAGGGCTACATCGTTCCCGATGGCGTCAAGGATGAGGTGGCGATGGATCGTGTGGACGCGCTCGCCGCCGACGCCGCCGGGTCGCTCGCCAAAGCCTTCGAGGAGTTCCTCTTCCCGGACGCCGCTGACGCTGCCGCTCCTCCCGCCCGAGCGCTGGGCGCTAGGCCCGTTTTTTGTTCGTGTATCAGTATTCTGGCCATGCGGCCTTGTAAATAAGCACATTGTCTTAATCGTAAACATTTGTTGATACAAAATGAAATCTTTTGCTTATTGCACTTTTTTGTTTCTCCTTCTTCCTGAGTAGATTTTACTTAGGGGAGTTCGATTTTCGCGGGGGCCTGCTGGGTTGGAGGCGAGAGAGAAGGGCCGTATCCTTGCGGCGTAGGCTATCTCTGACTCGCGCGCTCCTTCCGCTAGGCCGCCTGCGCCCTGTTCGAATCGTTGCTCGAGGTTGAAGTAGGAAACAAACTTAGCGCGTGTGAGTTGTTTTATTTTTGCGCAAAAAATGGGACCATTTTGGGGGGGGATGCCCCCCGCAGTAGCCCCCGAGGGTAACTTGGGTTTCAGGGGAAAGCCGAGTTGCCCTTTCCATTGGACTTGAGGCGTTTACATAGTTGTCACCAACTGGGGCGTTGGCCGTATGATTTTTACAACAGAAAATGCTTGGGAATCCTAGCTAGGGGTAGAAACGACGTAGCTGTTGGATGTTCCAAGCGTTTGTGAGCTCTTCACCGTCTTCGTTGGCCAGCTTGTACGTGCCGGGCTTGAGTACCTTCACCACGACGTAGGGTCCCTCCCATGGGGGTGACAGCTTGTGGCGCCCTCGGTTGTCTTGGCGTAGCCTTAGGACCGCATCCCCTTCGGCGAAATCCCGCCGGCGTATCTTGCGTGCTTGATAGCGCCTGAGGGACTGCTGGTACCTCGCGGAATGCATCAGGGCCACGAGGCGTGCCTCGTCCGACCGATCCAACGAGTCCTCGCGGGCTCGCTGGCTGGCATCCTCGTCATAGCTTCGAACCCTGGGCGAACCGTATTCTAAGTCTGTGGGGAGGACGGCCTCCGCGCCATGGACTAGGAAAAACGGGGTGAACCCAGTGGCTCTGCTCGGGGTGGTCCTTAGGCTCCACACAACCGCTGGTAGCTCTTGGAGCCATCTTCGCCCAGATTTGTTCAGCTGATCGAAAATTCTGGGTTTTAGGCCTTGTAAGATCATGCCATTGGCACGTTCTACTTGGCCGTTGGTCTGTGGGTGCGCCACAGCTGCCCAATCCACACGGATGTGCAACTTGTCGCAGAACTCTAAGAACTTCTTGCCTATGAACTGGGACCCATTGTCGGTGATGATGGAGTTTGGCACTCCAAAGCGGTAGACGATGTCGGTGAAGAATGTTACCGCCTGCTCTGCCCTTAGATTCGTGATGGGGCGCACCTCCACCCACTTGGAGAACTTGTCGATCGCGACCAACAAGTGGGTGAAGCCCCCGGGCGCCTTCCGCAGGGGCCCGACGATGTCCAGCCCCCACACGGCAAACGGCCATGTTACGGGGATGGTCTGTAGGGCATGGGCGGGCAAGTTGGACTTGCGGGCGTAGAACTGGCACCCTTCGCAGGTGCGCACGATCTCGCTGGCGTCCGCGACCGCAGTGGGCCAGTAAAAGCCCTGGCGGAACGCGTTGCCGACGAGGGTGCGGGGCGCGGCGTGGTGACCACAGATCCCCGCATGGATGTCCCGCAGGAGCTCGCGCCCCTCGGGGATGGGCACGCACCGCTGTAGGATGCGGAGGCGCGCGCGCTTGTACGCCTCGCCGTCAACGAGGGCAAAAGACTTGGCCATCCCCGGCGATGCGCCCGGCCGCGGCCCTCGTCCGCGGGGAGTTCCCCTCGAGCGATCCAGGCGATGTATTTTTCGCGCCAGTCCTCTTGGACAGGAGCCGGCTCGATGTCCATCACGTCGGCCTCGTGGGAGCCATACCCCTCGAGGAGGGAGAGCACGTACGCCTCGTTCGAGGGGTCCTTGTCCATGGGTTCCGCACCCACTGGATTCGAGGGAGCCCCCGAGGGTTCGTCGTGTCTCGAGGGGTAGGGCTCGAAGACGACCGAGGGTTGAGCGACGTCGCGCGCGAAAACGTTCGGGGGGACGGTGATCCGGCCGGACGCAATCTTAGCGAGCTCGTCCGTCTCCTCGTTGTACCGGCGGGGCACATGGTTGAGCTCGATGCCGTAGAACTTGTCCTCGAGGGCTCACACGGCCTTGCAGTAGGCCTCCATCTTGTCGTCATGGCAGCTCGCGTTCTTCATGACTTGATCGATCACGAGCTGCGAGTCCCCCCGCACGTCGAGGCGCTTGACGCCTAACTCAATGGCGATTTTGAGGCCGCAGAGGAGGGCCTCGTATTCGGCCATATTGTTAGACGCGGGGAAGTGGAGGCGCACCGCGTACCGCATGTGTTCCCCGAGGGGCGACACGAAGAGCAGGCCCGCGCCCACCCCTGTTTTCATCACCGAGCCGTCGAAGAACAGAGTCCAACACTCCGCTTGGATTTGCGGCGGCGGTAGCTGCGTGTCCGTCCATTCGGCGACGAAATCCGCCAAGATTTGGGACTTGACGGCCTTGCGTGGGGCGTAGGCGAGCGTCTCGCCCATCAGCTCTACGGACCACTTGGCGATCCTGCCCGCGGCGTCGAGGTTGCGGATGATCCCCCCTAGTGGGAAGGAGGAAACCACCGTGACGGGGTGGGCCTCGAAGTAGTGGCGGAGTTTGCGTCGCGCAAGAACCACCGCATACAGCAACTTCTGGACCTGGGGGTAGCGCGCCTTCGTGTCTGACAGGACCTCGCTGATGTAGTAGACCGGCCGCTGCACAGGCAAGGCATGCCCTTCCTCCATGCGCTCCACGACAATCACGGCGCTGACCACCTGGGTGGTTGCGGCCACGTAGAGCTGCAGGGGTTCGCCGTCTTGCGGCGGCGTGAGGATCGGGGCGTGCGTTAGAGACGCCTTCAGCTTGTTTTGCGCATCCTGGGCCTCGGTGGTCCAGGAGAAGCGCTCGTGCTTCTTGAGTAGGCGGTAGAGGGGTAGGCCCTTCTCACCGAGCCGCGAGATGAAGCGGCTCAAGGCGGTGAGGCACCCCAACAACTTCTGTACCCCTTTGAGGTCCCGGATCGGACCCATTCGTTTGAGGGCCGCAACCTTTTCAGGGTTGGCCTCGATTCCCCGCTGCGAGACAATGTATCCCAGGAGCATGCCTCGCGGCACTCCAAAGACACACTTTTCGGGGTTTAATTTGACCCCATTGGCCCGTAGGCAGTTGAACGCGACGCCAAGGTCGCCAACCAGGTCGTCCGCCTTTCTGGTTTTTACGACGATGTCGTCCACGTATGCTTCGACCGTCCGCCCGATGTGATCCCCAAAAACGTGCTGCATGCAACGCTGGTATGTTGCACCCGCGTTTCTGAGGCCAAACGGCATCGTGACGTAGCAGAACGTCCCGAACGGTGTGATGAACGAAGTCGCGAGCTGGTCGGACTCTTTCATCTTTATTTGGTGGTACCCGGAATAGGCATCAAAAAAGCAAAGCAATTCGCACCCAGCCGTTGAATCAACGATTTAATCAATGCATGGCAAAGGAAAAGGAACTTTAGGACATGCTTTATTAAGACTAGTGTAGTCTATACACATCCGCCACTTCCCATTCTTTTTCTTTACAAACACGGGGTTTGCTAGCCATGTTGGGTGGAACACCTCCTTGATGAATCCGGCCTCGAGAAGCTTCCGCAGCTCCGCTCCGATTGCCCGTCGCCGCTCCTCGTCGAAGCGGCGGAGCCGTTGCTGCACGGCGCGGGCGTTTGGCAGGATGTCAAGGGAGTGCTCGGCGACTTCCCTCGGGATGCCTGGCATATCCGAGGGGCTCCACGCGAAGATGTCGGCGTTGGCGCGGAGGAAGTCGACAAGCACCACTTCCTATTTGGGGTCGAGGGTGGAGCTGACCCTCAACACCTTGCCCTCGGGGGCTGAAGGGTCGAGGGGGACCCTCTTGGTCTGCTCCGCGGCCTCGAAGGTACCGGCGTGCTTGGCGGCGGAGTCGAGGTCTTCGTTGACCATCTTCTCCAGCGTGTTCACCAGCGCTTCATTCAGCGCTAGTGCCTCTGCGTGTTCTACGCACTCGACGTCGCAGTCGAATGCGTGCTCGATCGACGAGCCGACGGTGATGATGCCGTTTGGTCCCGGCATCTTCATCTTCAGGTAGGTATAATTGGGGACCGCCATGAATTTGGCGTAACAGGGTCGCCCAAGTATAGCGTGGTAGGCCCCCTTGAACCCCACCACCTCGAAGGTGAGAATCTCCTTGAGGGAGTTCTTTGGGGTGCCAAACCAAACCGGGCAGTCGACCGCCCGAGGGGCCGGACCTGCTTGCCGGGCGCGATGCTGTGGAACGGCTTCATGCTGGGCCGCAGCTGGTCCAACCCGATCCCCATCAGGCGCAACGTATGCGCGTAGAGCATGTTGAGGCTGCTGCCTCCGTCGATGAGGACCTTCGAGAACCGTGCGTTCCCGATGATGGGGTCGACCACCAGCGGGTACTGGCCCGGGTTGGGGACGCGGTTTGGGTGGTCTTCCCGGCTGAAGGTGATGGTGTCCTCCGACCGATTGAGGAAGGACGGAGGCGCCTTCTCCGCGGCGAGGACCTCGTGCCGCTCCTTCTTGCGCTGGCGGGTCGACATGTCGACGGTTGGCCCCCCAAAGATGAGGAACACATTTTCGACGGCGGGGAAGCCGCCTGCGTCGCCATCGCCTCCGTCTTTCTTGGCCTCTGCCTCCTTCGCGGGGGCACGGCCATAAAACTTCTTGAGCATATCGCACTGCTCAAGGGTGTGGTTCACTGGGGTCTTGTGGTAAGGACATGGCTTTTTCAAAGATGTCGTCGAACACCCCCGGGCCTCGAGGGTCCTGGCCGAGGGCTCCGTCGAGCCGGGTCAACAAGAAGGGCCTCGGCATTGCCGCCATCGCGGCCCGCTCGCGCGCCCGCGGCGCGGCTTCTTCCCCCTTCTTGCCCCGCTTGTCGTTGCGGTGGGGTTCCTTGGACTTGCCGCGCCCTCCGCGGGCGCGTCCTCCGAGCGCTTGCCCTTCTTGCCGTCGAAGATCGCCCCCACGGCCTCTTCTCCGGAGGCGAAGCCGGTGGCGATGTCGAACAGGCTCGTTGGAGTCCGCGGCGGGCTGCGTCCCAGCTCCCGCACGAGGTCCCAGCACGTGGTGCCCTCGAGGAAGGCGTGCACAATCTCGGACTGCGCCACGCTGGGGAGCTCCGTGCAGCGCTTGGAGAAGCGCCGTATGAAGTCCCGCCGCCGACTCGCCGGGCTTCGCGTGCGGGGAGCGCAGGTCCCATGAATTTCCAGGGCGCACGTATGTGCCCTGGAAGTTGCCCACGAACATGCGGACCAGATCGTCCCAGTTGTGGATCTGGCTGACGGGTAAGTGCTCGAGCCACGTCCGGGCCGCGTCGCCAAGATGCAGGGGCAAGTTGCGGATGATGACCTCGTCACTGGTGGCCCCGCCCAGCTGGCAGGCCAAGCGGTAGTCGTTGAGCCACACGCGGGGGTCCGTCTCCCCGTTGTACTTGACGATGGTCGAGGGTTGGCGGAAGCGTTGGGGGAACGCCGCCGCGCGGATCTCCCGGCTGAACACACGGGTCCCTGGGGGCTCCGGCGTCGGGGAGCGGTCCTCGCCGCTGGCCGTAGCGTCCACCCCCCGTCGAGGGTGTTAGCCCCTTGTCGCTCGTGCGTCCGTCCCCGCCGGTGCGCCCGGCGTTGATGACGTTGCGGGCGTCGCCATCCGGCGCTCCCGCGTGCGTCAAGGAGCCGCTCCTTGGCCGCGTGCGTCCTTGGTCGGCGGGCCGCCCCGCCGGTCCCCCCGCGTGCACCGAGGGTTCGCCTCTCGGTGCGGCTTCGTCGTCCCGCGCATCCCCCCCCGTTGGCGGATGCGTGAGACCGAGCTCTCGGATGCTGGACGGCCGCTTGCTCGATGAGAGTTTGCACCTCGCGGTGCAGGTCTCGAGCCTCGGGGGTCGAGGGTGCGGCATGGCCCGCGCGCCGTCGCGGCGGTGATGAGCTCTTGGCCCGCCCGCGGGGGCGCGTCCGTGTTGTCGATGTTGGGGACGGTGTTGATGCGGTCGCAGGACTGTCGGCCCGGCCTCCCGCGCGCGTTCGCCGCGCGCGCAGGCTTCCCCGCCATTGAGGCGCGGAGCGCCCGCACCGTCCGCATTCCTCCGCCGCCTTGGCCTCGAGCTCGCGGGCTTGGGCTAGCCGCGCGTCGGCGTCGGCCCCGGCGAGAGAGCGCTTGGCCCCGCGGCCAGGCGCGTGGCGATCCCTGGGGCAGGCATTGGCCGGGTCGTTGGTGATGACGGCGCAGCACTCCCGCGCGGGATCGTAACTCCCGGTGCTGGAGTCGTCGGAGCAGCCAAACCAGTAATCCGTAGCGTCGAGAAAACGCCGGAACATGACTGGGTCCGGCACGCCGGAGAAGTCCCACTCCGCATACCCGTGGTGGTTGGCGGGTGGCAACGCGTCGAGGGAACCCAAGGACGACTCGTCCCCTGCTGAGGCGCCGGGGTCCCTGGCGACGAGGACGTGGCGGCCAGGCGGGACCTTGCGCATCGTGGTGTTGACGTTGGCGTTGTGGGCCGACGTAGCGCCACGTAGCCCGATGGGGATGCGCGGTCCAGAGACCGTGCGTTGTCCAGTCGGGGCGGTGGCGGTCGTGATAGCGGGCGCGCGCGCGCCGAGTGGCGGCGCGTTCGGCCCGCCGCCGCTCGGACCGCGCCTAGCGCGAACGCCGCCCAAAGCGTCGGCGGTGTCGTGGCGTCGACGGGTCCGCGCATCCGTGCCCGCGGCGCTCGCGCCGTGGCGGTGCGCGCGACGGGGGCCGTAGCCGTCCCGCTCCGGCACCGCGCGCGGAGCTCCTCACGGTTGGTGAGGCGCATGAGATAGCCGTTCCCCGTGGCCCGAAAGTTCGTGTCCCCGAAGCGACTCCGAACCCGGCTGGGAGGGGGTCCGAGCTACACATGCAGTAGCGTGTAGCACGGTACTCAGTGCGGATCACCATGGAGGGAGTTGACGGAATGACCTTAGGCGCTCGATTGCCCCACGGTGGGCACCAACTGTCGGTGCGGAATATGGTCCCGACACTAACCAGTAGAAAGCGCCGAGGTCTATCCCTCAATGGTCGATGCTAAGCAATAAGAGACACGGGATTTATCCTGGTTCCGGCCGAGGGGGCCGTACGTCCAGCAGGGGCGTGCTCAAGGCACTGTATTGCTCAGCACCGGGGGTGCCTGTAGTGGGGCTGCTACAAGCAAGGCGGGAGAGGAAGCGTGACTTCCAAGTCCCTGGAGGAGTGGCTGAAGATATTGTGGGAGAATAGGAGAATGAGTACGTGGTGTGCCGTGTGATCCTGTCTGTCTCCCCCGCGGCTGGGGGGTTCGCCCCCCCTTTTATAGATCAAGGGGGAGGCGGATTTACATGCGCGCCGCGCTATCTAGCTACATGGGGAAGCACGACGTGCTATGTTGTAGAATGGGCGGCCGTCCGGACGATCCTTGCGGCGATCTGGCCATCATGGGCTACCTTGTACCCGAACAGTGGCGGTTCGAGGGTAGAAGGGCGGCGGATGGTGGTGATGTCCTCTGATAGGCTCGAGGGAGGTGCTGACGTTGGCCTGTACGGAGCACAGGAGTAGGTTAAACGGCGTCCCTTCCCAACGCGCTTCACGATCTTGGAGTTGTTGCTGCGGCGCTCGGTGTGCGCCCTCGCACGCGCGTGGATGGCGGCCACTTATTTGCGGTGGGCAGGGATGGTGTTCCACCGGCCTAGCGCCTCCACCTAACCCTGTAGGGTCACAAGAAAGTGAATCGAGGGTGCATCCGGCCCCCCTTCGAGGGCTCGGCGCGTTAGCCGTACTGGAGCAGGCGCACGGTGTCACGGGACTGACACCGGCCGCGCTGCACAGTCCCTCCCCACAGTGATGGGGATGGGCTCCTCCCTAGGGAGTTGGTGCGGCGGCACCGGGGCGCGAGCCCCGGGCGCATGATGGCGCCGTCCCGCCGGTGTCAGGGCGTTAAATGCCCATGTACGGGGCCGGCGCACGCGTGAGGGGCGCCCTCGAGCGTGGCGGACCCCGGCCGAGGGCGAGACGTACCCTCGAGCGAGGCGGGACCCTGCTCGAGGGGGAGCGAGCCCTCGAGCGAGGCGGAGCCCGCTCGAGGGGAAGTGCTACCCCCAGAACGGGCGGAGCCCGCCCAAGGGGGGCGCGCATCCTCGAGCGAGGCGGAGCCTGCCCGAGGGGATCCCTAAGAGGGCCGCCTTGATGGGCCATCGGGGTCCCTGCGGCGTGGGCTGTTCCCTGCATGGTTAGGCAAATTGTGTTTTGGCTTTGCTGCGGGTTTTAAGTGAGGATTTCCCCGTTGTTTAAGGGGACCCCTAGGGCTGTCCCCGACAGTACGGACCGACGTCAGCAACTCCCTCGAGCCCGTCAAAAGACATCACAGCCGTCCGCTGCCCTTCTACCCTCGAAGCCGCCACTGTTCGGGTACAAGACACACCATGATGGCCGGATCGCTGCAAGGATCGTCCGGGCGGCCACCTACTCTACAGCATAGCACATCACGCTCCCTCGCGTAGCTAAATAGCGCGGCATGCATGTGATTCGCTCTCTCCTTGGTCTATAAAAGTAAAACGAACCCCCTGTCGCAGGGGACGGACGGGGAGACAAGACAGAAAACACAACACAACACGAGACAGGTCGCACCACGCTCTTGCTCTCCAGCCACTACACCAGGGACTTAATAGCCACGCTCCCTCTCCCACCTTGCTTGTAGCAGCCCCACTACAGGCACCCCCGGTGCTGAGCAATATAGTGCCTTGAGCACACCACTGCTGTATGTACGGCCCCTCGGCCGGAACCAAGATAAACTCTGTGTCTTTTATTGCTTAGCATCGACCATTGAGGGATAGACCTTGGCGCTTATTACTGGTTATTGTCGGGACCACCTTCCGCACCGACAGTTGGCGCCCACTATGGGGCAATCGAGCGCCTAAGGTCAATCCACAGTCAACTCCCTCCATGGTGATCCGCACTGAGTACCACGGTATGCGTTACTGCATGGGCAGCTCGGACCCCCTCCCCGCCGGGTTCGAAATCCGGTTCGGGGGCCTAAACTTTCAGGCCACGGGGAACGGCTACCTGATGCGCCTCACCAACCGTGAGGAGCTTCGTGAGCGGCGCCAGGCCGGGTCCGCCCCGGTCCCCGCTGCGTGCACCACCACGGCGCGGCCGCCGGCCGGCGCGACGCGCGCGGGCCCGTCGACGCCGCGACGCCGTCGCCGCTCCGGCCGGCGTTCGCGCCGTGCACGGTCCGAGCGACGGCAGGCCGAGCGCACCGCCTCTCAACGCGGCGCGCCTGTCACCACGGAAACCACCACCCCAGCGGGACAGCGCACGGTCTCCAGACCGCGCTTTCCCATTGGTCTGCGTGGTGTCGAGGCGGCCTACAACGTCAACGTCAACACCACGATGTGCCGGGTTCCCCCTGGCCGTCACGTCTTCGTCGCCAGGGACCCCGGCGCCTCCGCGGGCGATGAGTCGTCACTAGGCTCCCTTGACGCGTTGCCACCCGCCAACCTCCACGGGTACGCGGAGTGGGACTTCTCCGGCGTGCCGGACCCGGTCATGTTCAGGCGCTTCCTCGACGCTACGGACTACTGGTTCGGCTGCTCCGACGAATCCAGCATCAGGAGTTACGACCCCGCGCGGGAGTGCTGCGTCGTCATCGCCAACGACCCGGCCAGCGCCACCGGCGCGGTAGGTGCCGGTGACGGAGAGGTCACGCCTACCCCAGGGATCGCTCCGCGCCTGGCTGCGGAGCCAAGCACCCCTGCCGGGGCCGACGTCGACGTACAGCTAGCCTAAGCTCGCGAGCTTGAGGCCAAGCTGGTGGAGGAATATCGAACGGTGCGGCTGCTCCGTGCCTCGATGGCTGGGGAAGCCTCCGCGCGCGGCGAACGCGTGCGGGAGCTGGGCAAACAGGCCCGCGACCGCATCAACGCCGACTTTAACGTCGACAACCCGGACGCGCCTCCGCGGGCAAGTCAGAAGCTCATTGCTGCCGCGACGCTGCTGCGGGCTATGCCGGTGCCCTCGACCCCTGAGGTGCGGAACCTGCAACGCGAGGTGCAGACTCTCATCGAGCAAGCGGCCGTCCAGCAGGCCGAAAGCTCAGCCTCACGTATCCGCCAACAGGGGGATGCGCGAGGAGGCGGGGCTGCACAGGGGGGCGAACCCTTGGTCCACGCAGGTGAAGCTGCGGGGCGTCCCGCCAACTCGGGACGCGCGCCAGCCAAGGAGCGGCTCCTTGACACGCGCAGGGCACTGGACGGTGACGCCCTCAACGTCATCAACGCCCGGCGCACGAGCAAGGCGGATGCGCGAGCGGTGGTAGGCTACCACCCTCGACGGGGTGGACGCTACGACAGCGATGAAGACCGTTCCCCGACGCCGGAACCCCCGAGGACCCGTGTGTTCAGCCGGGAGATCCGCGCGGTGGCCTTCCCCCAACGCTTCCGCCAACCCTCGACCATCGTCAAGTACAACGGGGAGACGGATCCCCACGTGTGGCTCAACGACTACCACCTGGCGTGCCAGCTGGGCGGGGCCACCAGCGACGAGGTCATCATCCGCAACTTGCCCCTACACCTCGGTGATTCGGCTCAGACGTGGCTCGAGCACCTGCCCGCCAGCCAAATCCACAACTGGGACGATCTGGTCCGCACGTTCATGAGTAACTTCCAGGGCACGTACGTGCGCCCCGGAAATTCCTGGGACTTACGCTCCTGCACCCAGAAGCCCGGCGAGTCGCTGCGGGACTTCATACGGCACTTCTCCAAGCGTTGTACAGAGCTCCCCAGCGTGGCGCAATCCGAGATTGTGCACGCCTTCTTCGAGGGCACCACGTGCCGGGACCTCGTGCGAGAGCTGGGACGCAGCCCGCCCGCGGACTCCAACGAGCTGTTCGACATCGCCACCAGCTTCGCCTCAGGAGACGAGGCCGTGGGGGCGATCTTTGACGGCAAGAAGGGCAAGCGCTCGGGCGATGCGCCCGCGGAGGGCAGCAAGTCCAGGGAGCCCCACCGGAAGGACAAGAGGGGCAAGAAAGGAAAGAAGCCGCGCCGCGAGGCGCGCGAGCAGGGGCGCAACGGCGATGATGCCGATGCTCTTGCTGTTGACCCGGCTCGACGGGGCCCTCGACCGGCCCCTCGAGGTCCGGGGGTGTTTGATGACATGCTGAAAAAGCCATGTCCTTACCACAAGACCCCAGTGAACCATACCCTCGAGCAATGCAACATGCTCAAGAAGTTCTATGGCTGCGCCGCCGAGAAGGAAGCGGAGGCCAAGAAAGATGGAGGAGATGGCGACGCCGGCGGCTTCCCCGCCGTGGAGAACGTGTTCCTCATCTTCGGGGGACCCACCGTCGACATGTCGACCCGCCAGCGCAAGCGGGAGCAGCACGAGGTCCTCGCCACGGAGAAGGCGCCTCCCTCCTTCCTCAACTGGTCGGAGGACGCCATCACCTTCAGCCGGGAAGACCATCCGAACCGCATCCCCAACCCGGGCCAGTACCCGCTGGTGGTCGACCCAATCATTGGGAACGCGCGGTTCTCAAAAGTCTTGATGAACGGAGGCAGCAGCCTCAACATCCTCTACGCGCATACGCTGCACTTGCTGGCGATCGGGTTGGACCGGCCGGCCCAAAGACGACGCCGTTCCATGGCGCCGCGCCCGCAAGCGAGTCCAGCCCCTCGGGGGCGGATCGACCCGCCGGTTTGGTTCGGCACCGTGAAGAATTTCCGCAAGGAAACGCTTACCTTCGAAGTGGTGGGGTTCAAGGGCGCCTACCACGCCATACTTGGGCGGCCCTGTTACGCCAAGTTCATGGTGGTCCCCAACTACACCTACTTGAAGATGAAGATGCCAGGACCAAACGGCATCATCACCGTGGGCTCGTCCATCGAGCACGCATTCGACTGCGACGTCGAGTGCGTAGAACATGCGGAAGCACTGGCGCTGGATGAAGCGCTGGTGACCACCTTGGACAGGATGGTCAACGAGGACCTCGACTCTGCCTCCAAGCACACCGACAACTTCGAGGCCGCGGAGCAGACGAAGGAGGTGCCTCTCGACCCCGCGGTCCCCGAGGGCAAGGCGTTGAGGGTCAGCTCCACCCTCGATCCCAAATAGGAAGTGGTGCTTGTCGACTTCCTCCGTGCCAACGCCGACATCTTCACGTGGAGCCCCTCGGATATGCCAGGCATCCCGAGGGAGGTCGCCGAGCACTCCCTTGACATCCTGCCTCATGCCCACGCCGTGCAACAACGGCTCCGCCGCTTCAACGAGGAGCGGCGACGGGCTATCGGAGCGGAGCTGCGGAAGCTTCTCGAGGCCGGGTTCATCAAGGAGGTGTTCCACCCAACGTGGCTAGCAAACCCTGTACTTGTAAAGAAAAAGAACAGGAAGTGGCGGATGTGTATAGACTACACTAGTCTTAATAAAGCATGTCCTAAAGTTCCTTTTCCTTTGCCACGTATTGATCAAATTGTTGACTCAAAGGCTAGGTGCGAGCTGCTCTGCTTCCTTGATGCCTACTCCGGGTATCATCAAATAAATATGAAGGAGTCCGACCAGCTCGCGACTTCGTTCATCACACTGTTCGGGATGTTCTGTTATGTCACGATGTCATTCGGCCTCCGAATCGCGGGTGCAACGTATCAGCGTTGCATGCAGCACGTTTTCGGAGATCACATCGGACGGACGGTCGAGGCGTACGTGGAAGACATCGTCGTGAAAACCAGGAAGGCGGACGACCTGGTTGGCGACCTTAGCATTGCATTCGGCCGCCTACGGGCCAATGGGGTAAAATTAAACCCCGAAAAGTGCGTCTTTGGAGTGCCGCGAGGCATGCTCCTAGGATACATCGTCTCCCAACGGGGCATCGAGGCCAACCCCGAGAAGGTTGCAGCCCTCGAGCGAATGGGCCCGATCCGGGACCTCAAAGGGGTGCAAAAGGTGCTGGGGTGCCTTGCCGCCTTGAGCCGCTTCATCTTGCGGCTCGGCGAGAAGGGCCTGCCCCTCTATCGCCTTCTCAAAAAGCACGAGCGCTTCTCCTGGACTGCCGAGGCCCAGGATGCGCTCGATAAGCTAAAGGCGTCCTTGACCCACACCCCAATCTTCACGCCGCCGCAGGATGGCGAACCCCTACAGCTCTACGTGGCCGCAACCACCCAGGTGGTCAGCGCCGTAATCGTGGTGGAGCGCACGGAGGAAGGGCACGCCCTGCCGGTCCAGCGGCCGGTCTACTACATCTGCGAGGTCTTGTCTGACACCAAGACGCGCTACCCTCAAGTTCAAAAGCTGCTGTATGCGGTGGTCCTCACGCGGCGCAAGCTTCGCCACTACTTCGAGGCCCAACCCGTCACGGTGGTCTCCTACTTCCCGCTAGGGGAGATCATCCGCAATCCTGACGCGGCGGGCAGGATCGCCAAGTGGTCCGTGGAGCTGATGGGCAAGACGCTCGCCTATGCCCCGCGCAAGGCCATCAAGTCCCAGATCCTGGCGGATTTCGTCGCTGAATGGACGGATACGCAGCTGCCACCACCACAGATCCAAGCAGAGTGCTGGACTCTGTATTTCGACGGCTCGGTGATGAAAACAGGGGCGGGCGCGGGCTTGCTCTTCGTGTCGCCCCTCGGGGAGCACATGCGGTACACGGTGCGCCTCCACTTCCCCGCGTCGAACAACATGGTAGAGTATGAGGCCCTCCTTTGCGGCCTCAAGATCGCCATTGAGTTAGGCGTCAAGCGCCTCGACGTGCGGGGGGATTCGCAACTCGTGATGGACCAAGTCATGAAGAACGCGAGCTGCCATGACGATAAGATGGAGGCCTACTGCAAGGCCGTGCGAGCCCTCGAAGACAAATTTTACGGCATCGAGCTCAATCACGTGCCCCGCCGGTACAACGAGGAGGCGGACGAGCTGGCCAAGATCGCGTCCGGGCGGATCACCGTCCCCCCGAACGTTTTTGCCCGCGATATCGCTCAGCCCTCGGTCGTCCTCGAGCCTCACCCCTCAAGCCACGCGGAACCCTCGGGGGCTCCCTTGGGTCCAGCGGGTGCGGAACCCATGGACGAGGACCCCTCGAACGAGGCGTACGTGCTCTCCCTTCTCGAGGGGTATGGCTCCTACGAGGCCGACGTGATGGATATCGAGCCAACCCCTGTCAGGGCTGACTGGCGCGACAAGTATATCGCCTGGATGGCCCGAGGGGAGCTCCCCTCGGACCGGGCCACAGCCAGGCGCATCGCCAGGATGGCCAAGTCCTTTGCTCTCGTCGATGGCGAGCTGTACAAGCGCGCCACCTCCGACATCTTGCAGCGGTGCGTGCCCATCCCCGAGGGGCGCGAGCTCCTACGGGACATCCACGCTGGGATCTGTGGCCATCATGCGGCGCCTCGTACCCTCGTTGGCAATGCTTTCTGCCAAGGCTTTTACTGGCCTACCGCGGTCGCGGACGCCAGCGAGATCGTACGCACCTGCGAAGGGTGCCAATTCTACGCCCGCAAGTCCAACCTTCCCGCTCATGTCCTGCATACCATCCCCATAACATGGTCGTTCGCCGTGTGGGGGCTGGACATCGTCGGGCCCCTGCAGAAGGCGCCCGGGGGCTTCACCCCCTTGTTGGTCGCGATCGACAAGTTCTCCAAGTGGGTGGAGGTGCGCCCCATTACGAATCTCAGGGCGGAGCAAGCGGTGACGTTCTTCACCGACATCATCCATCGCTTTGGAGTGCCAAACTCCATTATCACCGACAACGGGTCCCAGTTCACGGGCAGGAAATTCTTGGAGTTCTGCAACAAATTCCACATCCGTGTGGATTGGGCAGCTGTGGCACACCCACAGACCAACGGCCAAGTAGAGCGTGCCAACGGCATGATCCTACAAGGCCTTAAGCCTAGAATTTTCGACCGCCCAAACAAATCGGTCGGAAATGGCTCCAAGAGTTACCGGCGGTCGTGTGGAGCCTAAGGACCACCCCCCGAGCAGAGCCACCGGTTCACCCCGTTTTTCCTAGTCCATGGCGCGGAGGCCGTCCTCCCCACGGACTTAGAATACGGGTCGCCCGGGGTTCGAGGCTACGACGAGGGTACCAACCGGCCGAGCCCGCGAGGACTCAATTGACCGGCTAGACGAAGCACGCCTCGTGGCCTTGATGCACTCCGCAAGGTACCAGCAGTCCCTCAGGCGCTACCAAGCACGCAAGATACGCCGACGGGACTTCAGCGAAGGGGATTTGGTCCTAAGGCTACGCCAAGACAACCGAGGACGCCACAAGCTATTGCCTCCATGGGAGGGACCCTACGTCGTGGTGAAGGTACTCAAGCCCAGCACGTACAAGCTGGCCAACGAGGATGGTGAAGAGCTCACCAACGCTTGGAACATCCCACAGCTACGTCGCTTCTACCCCTAGCTAGGATTTCCAAGTATTTTGTTGTAAAAATCACATGACCAACGCCCCAGTTGGTGACAACTATGTAAACATCATAAGTCTAATGAAAAGGGCAACTCGGCTTTCCCCTGAAACCCAAGTTACCCTCGGGGGCTACTACGGGGGACATCCCCCCCCCCCAAAATGGTCCCATTTTCGCGCAAAAACGAAACAACTCACGCGCGCTCAGTTTGTTTTCTACTTCGGCCTCGAGCAAAAATTCTAACAGGGCGCAGGTAGCCTAGCGGAAGGAGCGCGCGAGCCAGAGATAGCCTACGCCTCCGCGAGGATACGGCCCTTCTCTCTCGCCTCCAACCCAACAGGCCACCCGCGAAAATCGAACTCCCCTAACTAGAATCTACTCAGGAAGAAGGAGAAACAAAAAAGCGTAATAAACAAAAGACTTCACTTAACATTGGCAAATGTTTATGGCAAAAATAATTTGTTTATTTACAAGGGCCGCACGGCCAGCATACCGATACATTAACAAAAACTGGCCTAGCGCCCGGCTGTCTTCAGGCGAGAGGAGCGGCGGCGTCAGCAGCGTCCGGGAAGAGGAACTCCTCGAAGGCTTCGGCAAGTGTCCCGGCGGCGTTGGCGGCGAGCGCGTCCACGCGCTCCATTGCCACCTCGTCCTCAACACCCTCAGGGACGACGTAGCCCTCCACCAGCGCCTCGAAGTTAACCTCGTAGTGGGACCGCACCACCCCGAGGGCCTTCTGCACGCCAAGATGTAGCGCCCGGCGCATGCGCTCGGTGACGTGGCCGATAAGGGCGCGCAAGTGGCTGGCCAGCGAGCTACCGGCCTGTGCCTCGCCCTCCTCTACGGCCCGGCAGGTCTCGAGGGCTGCATTGCGCAACTCCTGCAGCTCCTGCTCGGAGGAGTTGTAGGAGGTTTGCAGCGCCTCGGCCCGCTCAGCCGCATGCCCCAGCGCGGTGCGCAAGCCTGAAGTTGTCCAGCGAAGAAGAAGTCAGAAAGGGGTGTAAACCCCCAAAGAGAAACCCAACAAAACAGGAGTCAAATAGCGGCTCACCTTCGACTTGCTTCCTCTCCACCTCGAGGGCGCGGCGCTCGGCCTCGACCGCCCGCTCGAGGCCCTTGAGGGTCTCGCCTTGCTCCTGGAGGGCCATCTCCTGGCTCGCGCTCGTGATGCTGAGCACCATCAGCTCGCCCTCGAGCTTGAAGAACTCGGTGTTCCGGTCCTCCAGCGACTTCTGCACCGCCTCGCGAGCGACGCGCTCCTCGCTCCGGCCGCCGGCGGGCGTCGGCAAGGGCGGCTCGCTCCTCGCCGGAGCCGCCCCTCGGCCCCCCGGCGGGCGGGGCGCTCCCGCAGAAGCTGGTCCTCAGAGACGGCGAGCGCCGCGACCTTGGCGTCAAGGGCGGCCTTCAAGTCGTCGGACTCCTTGGCCCTTTGCTCGAGCGCGCGCGCCTGCTCTTCAGTCTGGCGCTGCTACACCTGTGCCCCCTCGAGCGACGAGCGGAGCCCCCAGTTCTCGTTGCGGACGCTGGCCACCTCCGCCTCCCAGTTGGCCGCCAGCGTGCGCATCTTCTCCAGGTCCGAGCGCGCCTGCCGCAGTGCCTCATCCCGGTCGATGAGGGCTGTGCAGACCCGCTCGAGGCTAGAGGGACGCGCGGGGTCCTGCCTCGCGATCTCATGGAGTTGATCGCGCAGGGCCATGGCCCGGTACAACAACCAGCCGTCCGGGGTCCCGAGGGCGTCGGCGAGCGCGTCGAAGGCGTCGCACCGCTCCCGGAGCTGGTGGAGCTCGGTGTTCACCTGGTCGAAGGCGCCGTACTTGTCGCGTGCACGGCGCTCAAGCTCTTGTCACCAACAAGACAGAACCCGTAAGCATCATGATGCAAGAATCGCGCGCAGAAACGAGAAAAAAGGAAAGAAGCAGGCAACGATGCCCCACCTGGAAGACGCGCCACGTGGGGCCGCTATGGACCCTCGGCGCCTCGTTGAACGCTCGGTTGAGCGTGGCGTCGTGGTTTCCGAGCTCCCCCCACAGCTCCTGCTCTCCCTTGGCGTCGGCGAACGCGGGCGGGTCGCCAGCGAACCCCTCTACCGGAGCGGAGTGGCCGGCACGGGAAGACGAGGCCTCGGGACCACGCCCTCGACCTCCTGCCACCATGTGGCCTTCACGCCGCCTCACGAGGGCCCCATCCTGGGACTCTGGGGAAAGCGTAGGGAAGCTCACCCACTGGTCCCACCCGGGCGGCGGGGAGTCGTCGTCCGGGATCTCCACCACCACCGCCCGGGAGCCGCCGGCGGTGCCGCCCCCGTGTCGCCTTCGTCGACGCCTCCGCCCGCGCCTTTGTAGCCACGGGCTCCCCCGCGACGGCGCGCGACCATCACTTCCGGCCGCGCCCCCGCGACCATAGGCGCCCGACCACCCTCCTCGGCCGCCGCCGCCCGCGCCGCCACCGCGTCCGCGCCGCGGATTGCGCTTCCGCCACAACCCGGCGCCGCAGGCGCGCCTCCACCACGTCCGCCGCCGCGGGCCGCGCCTCCGCCACGACCGGCGCCCGCCGCTCCTCGGCGGGCGCCGGCCGGGGCGCGCGCAGCCGATCCGCCGGCCGTGGCCTCGAGGCCTCGGCCCGCGCCCCGCGAGCTCTCGCCCGCCGCGGCCGTCGCACTCGTCCCCGCCCGCGGCGCCCTTGACGAGCGTCGCCGGGTGGGAACGAACGCGTCCGCCCTCAGCACCTTGGCCGGTGCGAGGGGAGGCACGGTCGGCGCCACCCTGCGACAAGCACAAACAAAAAATCAGAACGCCTGGTCGCTGAAAACCAAGCCCCGTAGAAGAGCAAACCCCTTAACTCGAAGAGGAGAAGGCGCGTTTCCTCTTCCTCGAGGCCTCGGTGGATGACGCCGGCACGGCTGACGCGCCCGTCGCCGCGCCTCCTGACGTCTCCGCCGCACGCACGGGCCCCACCCCGTGCGCGGGTGCGCTTGCCGCGCGCGCCCCGCGGCGCGCGCCGGCACCGCCGCGGCTCGCGCCGCCCCCGTTGTTGATTGCCGGCGGCGGGCGCCCGCGCCCGCCCCTGGGCGATACCGCCCTTGCCGCCGAAGCTGGCTCCGGCGACGGGGGCGCAGGCTCCCACCTATCAAAGGGGCCCTGCCCCCCAGCTTCTTCCTCCTCGTCCTCCTCCGAGGACGAATACTCCTCGGTCCCCAGAGAGGAGAGCCCCTGCTGTTCGCAGAGCCGGTACTCCTCGTTCCGCCGCTCGCGGCGCTCGCGGTGCCGCCTCGCGCGCTCCCTCTTGCGCGCCGCCCGCTCCCGCTCCCGTTGCTGCGCCGCCCCGCCGAGCGCGCGGGAGTCGGGGGGGGTGGGCGGAACGGACTTCGCGGCGCTCGTGCTCACCATCCGGGCGAGAACGTCCAAGGTGCGTCGGGAACCGTGGAGCATCATCAAGAACAAAAACGAGGCCAAGAATCATACTTACCGGCCGGGCCGATGGGGAGCATCTCGAGGTCCCACGGGGACCGGTCTTGGCGCAGCATCCTAGTGTCGACGGCGCTCCGCGCCCGTGTGAGCGCATACCCCCGCTCGAGGGGGTCGGGAGCATCCGCGACCTCGCCAGCGCGACGGGGTCCGCCGCCTCCATCATCTCGAAGACGCAGAGCGGCCTCTCCATCAGAGGCACGATCCGCCGGTGGTGGAGGAAGGCGAGGACGCCCGCCGCGGTCAGCCCGCGCGTCGCCAGGTTCTTCAGCGCGGCCAGGAGCGAGTCCAGCCACCTCCGATGCTGGACCGTGGACACCCCGTGGCCCCAGGAGTTGGGCTTCTCCCGGAGCACCATACCGGTGTAGGGGGGAGGCCGGGCTCGGCGTTGCGAAGGTAGAACCACCCCCGCTCCCAGCCGGCGTTGTTGGTCGTCATGGTACAAGGGATGTTGTCGTCCTTGTACTGCGTCCGCAGGGCAAGCGACATGCCGCCGGCACGCACCGCGCGGCGGGTCCTCTGCTCCGTCGTCGGCTGCGTGAACAGCTCCGCGTGGAAGAGGTGTATCCAGAGCTCCCAATTCACTGGGATCTCTAGATACCCCTCGCAGACACCCACGAACGTGGCCGCCTGCGAAATCGCGTTCGGCGCGAAGTTGTGCAACTCCACGCCGTAGCGGTGGCAGAGCGCCCGCATGAAGCGGCTCGCCGGCGCTGCGAAACCGCGTTTGTGGAAGCGGATGAAGCTCACCACGTAGCCTTCCGGCGGGTTGGGCGCGTGGTCCCCTGCCGACGGCACGATCCACTCCACCGGCCGGCCCTCCTCGTTCGCCGCCAGCTGGCCGGCGGAGACCAGGTCGTTGAGGGCCAGCCGGTTCACCGATGACCGCTCCCATGCGTACGGGTCAAGGATCGTGAGGGGCGGAAGCGGCGCCATGAGAAAAGACAAAGGATCCGAGAACGGAGGACGGGAAGAAGAAGAAGAGCTCTAGTGGCGAAGGGGCGCAGTGGCAAGAACAAAACGAAGGCGAGAGCGCAGGGGGCAAGAATGGCGGAACGCTAAGGTAAAAAACCGCTGTTTTCCCTCCCCTCAGATTTATAAGCCGTGGGCGTGCTCTCCGGGGCGGACGTCCCGCGCGCATTGACTGCAGGGAATCTTTTTTCTCGCTGACGGGCGGGCCCCACCACGACCGCGGCGGCCACGCCACCGCGAACAAAGCCATCATCACGGCGAAGAATAGCGAGGGCCGTGGCGGGCGGTCACGTCCGCCTGCCCACGCCGCCCCCTACGCGCGCGGCCACTGCGCCTAAAAAGGCGCGCCCGCGACGCGAAATCACAGCCTCGGCTGTGGAGCATTTAATGGCCCGGTTCCTTACGAAGTAAGGAGAACCCTCGAGCGGCACGGGCTCCTGGCTCGGGAAAATTTCAACCCTCGAAAGGGTACAGGCGTGAGAAGGTCGCCTCGGGGCCCGTTTGAAACAAAACGGGCACCGCAAAGCACCCATGCCGCGTCAGTACGATCGGCCGCCTCGAGGGCCGGCTCGCCCTGTGCCCCTCGATGGTCACAGATGCCGGGCCGGGGAGCGCTTAGCCGCCGCCCCGCACCATTTTTACTGATCAGCGCCTCGAGGGCTGGCTCGCCCAGGCCCCTCGATGGTCGCGATGCCGTGCCGAGAGCGCTTAGCCGCCGCCCCGCACCATTTTTACTGATCAGCGCCTCGAGGGCTGGCTCGCCCAGGCCCCTCGATGGTCGCAGATGCCAGGCCGGGAGCGCTTAGCCGCCGCCCCGCACCATTTTTACTGATCAGCGCCTCGAGGGCTGGCTCGCCCAGGCCCCTCGATGGTCGCAGATGCAAAGACGGGGCCGCCCAGGCGCCACCCCGCACGGCCCTACTGATCAGAGGTTCGAAGCCTGACCCTCGACGGGTTCGAACAGGTGCCCCAGATCACCAGAGTCAGGGACGATGAGGGCACGCGCATTCGAGCCGTTCCTCGAGCCCGCCAGCTCGAGGGTGCCCCACATGTCGTGTTCGAGAGCCAGCGAGGGCAGCTAGCTGGGGGATCCCACCGAGGGAGAGCTTCCGCGCCCTCGGTCCCTAGCGAACGGGACCGAGCCCCACCTAGCAAACCCACGCAAGTGTTTCAATGGACGTGTCTCTGGACCACGCAGCCTACCCTTATCGAACGGGGCATGGGCGTCCACTCGAACCACCCACTAACAGCTCAATGAGGAATCCGCAATCCGCGACCCGACCGATGGGGGTTGCGGAAACCTCACCCTCCGTCCCGCGGAGGGATGGCGAGGGCGCGATAAAAAACAAGTCGTAAAGCTCTACCCGATCGCCTTGAACGGGCCCAGGCTTGGGGGCTTGACGCACGGCTACACCTCCTGGCCTGCACCCACCGGGGATAGTGCCAGCAGCGCGTGCGTCACCGAAGCCGGCTGAGACATTGCCGACGCTGGTTGAAACATGTACCACGCCCTCTGTCCAACTCTCGCGGTCAACCCCTACAGGAGCGCCTATGCTCCTGTAGGGCTTCGGGGGCTAGACCCGTGGGTCCGCTGACGCGGCCCCACGGAAAGCGTTCGCAAGACCAGAAGGGAAGAATGTCCTATCGGTAGGATCCAGCATCTGCGGGAGCCTCAATGGCAAACCCACAGATGCTCGGGGGCTACTGTCGGGGACAGCCCTAGGGGTCCCCTTTAACAACTGGGAAATCCCCACTTAAAACCCGCAACAAAGGCAAAGCCAAACACGCCTCGTCTAACCATGCAGGACACGGCCCACGCCGCGGAGGCCCCAAGGCGCCCACCAAGGCGGCCCACTCGAAGATCCCCTCGAGCAGGCTTCGCCTCGCTCGAGGATGCGCGCCTCCCTCGGGCGGGCTCCGTCCCGTTCGAGGGGGTACGCTTACCCCCGCGTGCTCCGCCTCGCTCGGGGGTCCGCTCCGCCCTCGAACGGGGTCCGCCTCGCTCGAGGGCGCTCCGCACGCGCGCGCTCGCTCCCCGTACACGGGCATTTAATGCCCCGACAACGGCGGGGCGGCGCCATCATGGGCCGGGGCTCGCGCCCGGTGCCGCCGCACCAACTCCCCAGAGGGAGCCCATCCCCGCCACCGTGGAGGAACCGTGCGGCGTGGCCGGTGCCGCCCCGTGACGCCGCGCCGCCTCGCTCCGCACGGCCAACGCGCCGAGCCCTCGAAGGGGGCCGCCGCACCCTCGACTTGCTTTCTTGTGATCTTGCAGGGTTAGGTGGAGGCGCTAGGCCGGTGGGACGCCATCCCTGCCACTGTTAACGGCATGGCTGCTGCCCCCGCGCGTACGGGCACACGCCGGGCACTGTGGCAATAACGCCAGCGCTGTGGAGCATGCGGGAACGGGATGCCACCTTACCTGCCACTGTGCCTCGTACGGACCGACGTCAGCAACTCCCTCGAGCCCGTCAAAAGACATCACAGCCATCCGCTGCCCTTCTACCCTCGAAGCTGCCACTGTTCGGGTACAAGACACGCCATGATGGCCGGATCGCTGCAAGGATCGTCCGGGCGGCCGCCTACTCTACAGCATAGCACATCACGCTCCCTCGCGTAGCTAAATAGCGCGGCATGCATGTGATTCGCTCTCTCCTTGGTCTATAAAAGGAGGACGAACCCCCCTGCCGCAGGGGACGGACGGGGAGACAAGACAGAAAACACAACACAACACGAGACAGGTCGCACCACGCTCTTGCTCTCCAGCCACTACACCAGGGACTTGGGAGCCACGCTCCCTCTCCCGCTTTGCTTGTAGCAGCCCCACTACAGTGCACCCCCTTGCCGAGCAATATAGTGCCTTGAGCACACCACCGGCGGGACGTACGGCCCCTCGGCCGGAACCAGGATAAACTCTGTGTCTCTTATTGCTTAGCATCGACCATTGAGGGATAGACCTTGGCGCTTATTACTGGTTAGTGTCGGGACCACCTTCCGCACCGACACTTGATAGGCCTTCGGAGATCATTTGTGGGTGTAGGAAATATAGGTGGAGCTGGGGTTGTGTCTAGACGGTTCCTAAGATGGTTGGGTTTTGGAGGGAAATCATTTTTGTGGTGGGTTTTTGGTGGCTCTGGGATATTCTCTTCACTTCCCTCACCAACTTTGTCTGCCCCAAGACCCTCACCATCCTGCCTCTTAAACGCCTCGATCATCATCCTCAACTGAGGCTCATGACCAGACAACCAACCCATCAACTTTCTCAAGTCATCATTCTCATCCTGCAAGCGATCAACATAATGTGCAAGTTCCAAATTTTTCAAGGCATGCATTTCACAGGTAGAGCATGATGTAGGCATGGGTTCCTTCAATTTAGCCTCAAGTGAACTAGTGTAAGCATGCATCTCGTCAATCTTAGCATGCAAAACAGGGCAAGAAGTGCAAGCACCTAGCAAAGCAGGTCTAGACTTAAGCTCAGCCACTTCAACCCTAAGCACATCTAGTTCCTCACACTTGGAGGCATGCTTCTCTTTAAACAAAGCAAGATCAGCAAGGAATATGGAGCAATCAGCACAATCAACCTCATCCGAAACAACAGGGCTAGCCTTAAGGGAATCAATCTCAAGTTTACTATCAAGCACCTGTGTCTCTAGCTCAGCCACTCTAGTCCTAGCATCCTCGAGTGAAGCCCTAAGCTCTTTTCTCATTTTCTTGGCCTCTCTAAGAATGTCATCACGGTTATCAAGCAAAGAGCCAAGCCTCTCATTCTCCTGGCGCAAGAAGGGAAGTTCATCACGCACCTCGTCGTCGGACTCAGAGTCCGAGTCGCTCTGTGTGCTCTTCTTGCTACCGGAGCTCAGCGCCATGGTGCAGAAGCCGTCTCTCGCGAAGCAGCTCAGCCCGCTCAGGTTCTTGGACGACTTCTTGTTCTTGCGACGATCACCTTCGTCTTCACTGCTACTCGATCTCGAGGTGGAGCACGCAGAACTGGAGTCGACGTCGCTCGCTCCCACCATCGCTCGGGCCTTGCCTCGGCTCTCCTTCTTCCTCGATCGTCGCTCGTCCTTGTACTTGTTCTTGTGCTTGCTCTTGTGGTCGCGCCTCGAACGGTACTTGCCGTCCATCCTCGGCTTGTGCTTGTAGCTGTCCTTGTTCTCGGCCTTCTCCGGGCAGTCGGCGATGAAGTGTCCTAGCTTGCCACACTGGAAGCATGTTCTCGTGTTCCTCCTCATGTTCACGCGGTTCTCGTGCAGCCTCTCGAACCGCCTCATCAGGAGCGCCAGCTCGTCCTCTCCAAGCTCATCGAACTCATCATCTGGCATAGACATCAAAGAGGATAAAGAGAACATCCTGGTGGATGGGTTAGAATTAGCCTTTCCTTTGGAACCACCATCGAGGGCGAGACTATGGGAGTCAGTCGGACCCTCGAGCTTGGTAGTCATGCCCCTATCCACCTCAGCCGACTTGAGCTTTGAGAACAGCTCGTTCACGGTCAGAGTGTCATACTTCTCCGACTCCACAATGGCCTCGAACTTTCCGCCCCATATCGTACGATCCAAAGAGTGTAAGAACTTGACCGCTCTATCATGATCATCGTACGGGAGCACGTCCACATTGGCCCTCATGTTGTTCACAACCACCGTGAACCTCTGAAACAAGGCATCGATGGACTCACCGGGGAGATGAGTGAAGTTCTCGTACTCTCTCCGGTAGGTCGCATACATCCGTGCCCTCGAACCTCGGGCGTTCCCAACATGAGCCTCCTTCAACACCGTCCAAATCCTACAAGCCAAGTGCTCGGTGTGCACCCGATCGAACTCAGGCTGACACAAAGCACGAAACAAGTAGTCGACTGCCTTATTGTTGGCGTCGAATCTGTCCCTCGATCCTGGAGCGAGGAAGTCCATCGGCTGGACATAGCTTGTGTCCACCGTGACATCCCAAAGGATCTGATCCTTTCCACGGAGAAACGCACCCATCCGCTTGCTCCACATCTGGTAGTTCCTGCCATCGAAGTGTGGAGGACCCGAACCCCGTTCCTGGTACGCCATCCTTGGATCTTAGACTGTTAGAGTCAACAAAGACCCGAACCGGCTCTGATACCACTTGAAGGACCGATTAGGCGACCAGAGAGGGGGGAGTGAATGGGAGCCGATAAAAATTCTTCTCGAGGGAGATTGAAACTCCGACAAGACGAACTAGCTCGGTCGAACCCCCGAAATCACACGCTCCGCACTTCTACCTTCCGTTTGCCAAAACCACGTAGCCACTGGAGTGCTACTGGTCCTAGGAACAAACTCTACTAGCAACCACAACACACACGCAACAATGACAGCGGAAACAACTCGAAAGCCGGCTAACTGGAGGGGGGGTTAGACCGGGTATAGGGGGCGGTTAGACCGCCTCCACCTGGTAACCAAGAAATCCTCCGAAACGCCTCTTCGGAGCACCAAAACTCACCCCGGTTTCACCAACAAAGATCTCTCGGTCAAGGCCATGCTAGCTACCGTAAAATCTTGGCGAAAACAAAAACTCCACCCGGGGGCCTAGGGGTGGTTAGACCGGCTACCGGGTGCGGTCTAACCTCCCGTACCCAAGCAACGAACTCCAACCAAGAACACCAAGCAACCGCACGAGAACGACCCCAAATTTCACCCGTACGCTCCTCCGATCAAGGCGAACAAACTAACAGAGGAAATCCGGCGAAACAAAACTTCGACCTGGAAACACCCAGGGCGGTTAGACCGCCCCCTGCATGCGGTTAGACCGCCCCTTCCAGAAAACGAACCCGCGGGTCAAACCTCAACTTCCTCGCGCCCGATCTCACCAATCACTCCACGGATTGCAGCAAAACTTCGGGAATAGCTGGGTTACCTCCTGGGCAACCTCTATCTCAAAGGAATCGACCCGAAACGCTCACAATCAAGAGGAATCGAAGAAATCGCTTCTCTAGGTCAAGAACTCGCCCAACTCGAGAAACTACCAAATCGAGTCCGATTCAAAGGAGATTTGGGGGCAAAGTCACTAGCCAAAGAAGCATAAGAACCTCATACGTGACACCCACCAAAAACCCCAAGAAATCGTCCTCAAAACACCGCCAACAAAGAGCTCCGAAAATCAACACAAAAGAGACGGGAAAACCACCATGATGAACAACGCCGAACCATCTATACATGCCATGAAAGGTTCGTACAAGGTCTAGCTTGCCACCCAAACATCCATCCCTCTCTCTAGATCTCACATGAAGCTCTCAAGCTAGTCCTCTAAAATCCTAAGGAAAATGGAGAACGAAAATGGAAAAACAAATGAGCTAGGGTTCCAAGAGTTGGTCGCCATCCACCCATTCAATGAGTATATATGGAGGCACCCAAAAGACTAAACTACCCTTCACTAATAACTAGGGATACATGCCCCTCGAGGGCGGATTTGGAAGTCTTCATGTCTTTACCATCGGACGGATGCCGGCGACCGCAACCTCGCTTAGCCTCGACGCAAGCCTTGCGATCCCGACGCGTGTCCTCCGCTTCGAAGCTTCTCGCGCCGGCGGCCGGGCGGTCGACCGCCCCCTGGGCGGTTAGACCGGCCCGGGAGATCTAACCGGCCCCAGGCGGTCTGACCGCCCCTCCTGGGAGGTTGAACCGGCCTGGGTGGCCGCACCCCCTCGTAGAGTCTTCGGCCTCAGTTTCGTGGCTCAACCGAGTAACCCAGTGGTTTTCTGGTGAACCACTGCAAACCCCGCAAACTCGGTGTAGCCTCCGCCAATCTCCACTCATGACTCGGCTCCCACGTAGTTCCGGCTCGCCCTTGGTTTTGAGGCTCTACCAAGAAACCGTCCACGACTTCATCTTGCTGTTCATGCCACCATGCGGCCCGCACTTGACCCCGCTAGCCACCGGTCCCTCGAACGAAGCCTACTTGTCTTCTCCACACTTGGAGGCCTCACCGGCAACGACCTTTCGCGCTTGTTCTTCACCTGCACCAACACGAGTCAAGCCGCAACCTGCACCTGCAATACTTAGCCAAGAATCAGTCCACACAACGTTGTCAATTACTCTTCACACAAGGGAGCGACCATCCACCGGTCCTCGAACCACATATGGTCCTCACCTCTCTCATCTCCACTTATGTTCTTGCCTTTCTTCATATAATCATATGGGAAGTCTTGGGTAGGACATGCTCCGGGTTCCTTGTAATATCCGGTCTCAAATAGATAGCCAAGATGGAGAGGTAACACCCCGAACCAATATCTCCCGAACTCGATGTTGCCACAACACCACCGGTTGATTATAAGGTGAGTGGGGTCGATTGGCTTCTTGGCAATCAAAGCCGAGTGAAGCCACTTTACCTCCATGTTGGTTACCTTAGTCTCTCTCATTCTCCCCAACATCCCCTTGCACATCCATGAGTGAAAACTTGGATGATGGGCACCCGAATACTATTTTTTTGTTGGTGGGCTCCTCCGCGATCACACTCCAAAAACCTTCCAATGTGCCTCCATGCACATACACTTGTTTCGGGGCTCCCTTTTGAAAACTAAGCAATTCCCTTATATCATAGGGAACCACTTGTTCAACTCCCTCCAAACGGAATGAGAAACTCGGCACTCCTTCATCAAGGATAGGCGCCATGGTCATGAGAATTTCCAAGGCAAATTCCTTGTGGGTGTTTACCGGCACTCCATTGGATAATTGCACCCAAGTAAATATCCGTATGAAAACCCAACACTTGGAGAGCTTGATCGTCGAAGTCGACGTGTTGCCACAGGCCTCTTCTCAACTCAAGTGAGCTTCTTCTCCTCCTCCTCCGTCATGACGATAAACCCATCGGAATACCACGGAGTGTATGGAGATGGAGCGGATGATCGTGTCGAACTATGAGGTTGGACGGGTGGCTCCTCTATACGTCCTTGAGATTCGGTGAACCTCATAGACGAGCTTCGTGTGGCCCTCATCCCACCAAGGAGAAGAGTATCGTTCTTCCTCGCAGTGTCGTGTCCTCCTTCATACTCCAAGGAGACTCGGAAACCGAGTGCCTCCTCGAAGAGGTTGTCGATAAAGGCTTGGATGACGATGATCCCTTCTTCTTGGTAAAAAGGCTTGTAGCTTTCTTCCATGGTTGCAGCACTCTCTCCCTCACAAATAAATATACGGGGTTTGCAACCGGTAACAAGGTACACCAATATTATGTTGGAGTCTAGACTTGAGTGGATTAAAGATGTGATTTGTTGCACGAAACAAGCGGGGTGGATGGCTAAGCCTAAGGTGGTTCCGGACTACAAACTAGAGCAAACGAACAAAGAGCTGGATGGGAGACTTACCTCTCTCCTCCTCTTGGCTCGGTTCTTCTCTAGTGCACTCGTGCTTGCTTTGTTGCTTCGTGACCGCGTGCACCTTCTAAACGTTCTTGTCCACTCCTTCGCTTGCATTGTTGCTCCTTCCACTTGATGTTTTCGCTTTGAGTCACCTCCATGCTCTCTTTCCTCACATGCATCCATGATATTCCTGCAAAACCAAGCCTTGGCTGCCCCCCATGCTTGTACTTTGCATGTTGTTTGATAAAAGATGTTGGGGGCATCCCATGATGCATCATGGTGCATGTATGTTTAGGTTAACTAGATTGCCTCCCTCTAAACATGTTTTAATGCTAAGTACTCCTCTAATTTCGAAAATTAAAAATAAATTCAGAGCTAGGGGAGAGCTCAAACATAAATTTTGAGAAGTTTTTAAAGCATTAAAAACAAATGTAAGTCGAAAAATATTCCCGACTACTTTTATGTTGGTCTCACCGGTATTGTTCGCTTCCATTAGTTGAGAGCAAGCTTCTCCCGGCTTGATCATGCGGGCATAGGTTTAGGTTCTAATTTTGATTAGATGAGAGAGATTTTGAATAAAATAAAATTAATGAGGCTGAGAACAATTCTAATCTTAGAGAAACCAAGGATATAGATTTTTAAAACAACCAAAAGTTGAGTTTCTAGGTTCACGCGAGTCCTACCACGTGCTGAAATTTAAATAATGTCTAGATACAAGTCGTGGCTCTACTCGTGTGTTTTTAGCATGTAAAATAAGTCAACCACAACATCATAAAGGGGATGAAAGGGTTGAGTTAGGTTCTGAATTTATTTGGTTGTGGTTTCTCGAAAAGAAGCAAACAAACATGTAGGAGGGTTCATGTAAAGGGTTTATGATTAAAACAAAATATTCAACCAAGAATTATGTCTCTAATGTTATTCAACCATTCTAAGTCTAATGTCTTTGCGTAGTAAAATTCAAAACTAAATTACTTGAAAAGACTCGAAAAACCTGGAATCGGGTTGTCCTCCCGGTAGCTTATTCTTGACTCGACGAAACGAGTTGCCTCCCGCCCAGCGCTTCGTTTATAGTCCATGGCTAGACTTCTTCGCTTGTTTACTTCGGATCAGCGCTCTTTATGGGCGTTGCAATCTTAGGTACCCACTTCCGCACCATCTTGGGCACGGGCTTATTATTCAGCTTAGTCATATTTTTGGTCTTCACAGGCTGGCTTCGTCTTTTGGTCTTGACGAATGCAACAACTTCCTTCATGTAGTGGCTCGGCATCTCAAACTCCGGTCCTTCAGTCGTGATCTTCATGGTCTCCTTAGTGTGATCCTCCATCTCTCCCGAACAAGTTTGAGTACCTTCGCCGTCTCGGGACCTTGGGGTCGTCTCGGATATTCTCCTTTGCTACCCATCGAGCGCCCGGCAAGTTGTCCAACTTGCGTCTCTAGCATCTTCATCATGATGAACACTTCACGTAAAGAGCTTCCGACCTCCATCACCTTGCCATCTAAATTCTCCAATATTTTCTCCATAGCCTCGAACTTAGTGACGACATCCTTGTTGATCTTAGCTTGCTCGTCCATGAAGTTCTTGCATTGTGCACAAAGAGGAACCAAATCTTGAATGGACGAACTTGCATTAAATCGGGGTTTACCTTGGACATGGCCGTACTCCTCACACTCCTTGTATGTGGATCTTGCCTCGACAGCCTTTAGGTCTTGAGCTTTTTTCTCTATCTCCATCTTTTCCATCCTCTTCTTAAGTAAACCGATAAGCCACTCAAGGAATCCAGCTCGTATGTATTCATTGAAACGCTCCAAAGCTCCCACAATCGTCATGCGGATAGTTGGGACCTTGATCTTGAATGGCCTTCCGGCGTCTCGAAGGTTTATGATAGGTAGATCAACGATGTCCGGGGTGCATAGCTCGATCTTGCGCTCTGGTTGTGGTTGTTCTCCCATGGGTGGCGGTTGAGGTTGATCTTCCTTTGGACTTGGAGGTGGTGATTCCCTTGGAGATCCTGACGGTCCTTCGGCTTTTTGATCTAGGGTTTCCAACCCTTTAGCTTGTGTTGCATGTCTCCTTTACCTGTAAAGTTTTCCCAGATCATCCACAAAATAAAGTTTTGGTTTCTTGGAGAGGTAGCCAACCATCTCCGGTTAGGGTTAGCAATAAAACAAAAATCTAAAAAAAGAAAAAGTAGGGTTAATCAAAACTAGATTAAATTGATTTTTTTAGGATGATCAAACTTAAGAGATGCAAAAGAAAATCAAAAGAAAAACTGAAAAATAAGCGATACTAGATTGGATATTGATTGTTTGTTCCCTGGCAACGGCGCCAGAAAAAGGGGCTTGTTGACGGTAGATTATCGTATCAAAGTTCATATGGATTTGCAAGCGGACAAATCCCCTGTCGTAGATAAGGGACCCTTCTACCCTCGAGTGGTGAACCCAAGGTATCGAATCCGTGGAACAATGTGCCACGCAAGGATTCAATCTAGTAAAGCAAGGAAAGCTATCTTATGAAGAACCAAGTTGCATCTAATCTAAGATATCATCAAGAAAAGGAATCTAATCTAATCTACTAAAGAGGTAGCAAGAGAAAGTAAGAGATAACCGATCTAGAGAGTATAGAACATGCTTATGTTGTAGCTCCAAACAAGATAGAAAAGCGAATCTCATTAAAAACATCTTTAAACCATGGCCACCGGTCCGATTCCGAAAATGCCCGCCTTTCAGAGCCCCCGTTCTATCGCAACGTACTCCTATTCATGCGGGTAGTCTAGGGCGAGTTTGATAAGAACAAGTTGAAATCACTTGGTCGGTCCGGTATGCACCTCTAGCCACTGCGGCTACAAGAGCACCCTATGCAATCTAGCTATAGACTAGATTGGGGAAGAAGCAAAACCAAGAAGAAAACAAAATCATCGAGAAGGCACTTGATTGCTAGAAATCGGATTCACTATAAAAACTTCACCATGAATGATTACATGAACAAGGTCACCACCGGGATCCTACCTCGACCTTGATCCTTGCTATAGAGCTCCGACGTGGTCTTCCATGCAAGGTTCCCACATCGGCTAGGGAGACCCTAGACAACTAGCACGACCCTCATCTCCGAGATGGTGTCCCTCAAGCTTTTCTGCTCTTCGGCGGCGGATGACGAATTGATTGATGCGTGACTCTCGGTCAGGGGGGCTATAAATAGCCCGAGAGGCATCTAGGTCAAAGGGGGCCGACTGGGCCTCGAAACGGGCTGGGCCGGCCGGCCTGCGCCGACCGGCCTGGGCCCATTTCGGCCCTGTTCGTGGCCTCCTTCGCCCGGCGTTGGTTCCCGAGTCTTCTAGATCCTTCCCCCTTTTGCATGTGGAACCTTGTTGCCAGTTTCTCTCCGAATTGGATGAAGCTCCTTGTCTTGCAAGATTCAGCACTTTTCTGGCTAGGTCCTCGGAGTTTTCCATCTTCTCGGGTTGTGTCCTTCGGCTTCTTGGAGTCATGTTCACTTCATTGCTTGACTTGTACCGGGCTTCAAGGTCTTGTCATGAGGTGCTTGATGAACTTATCCCGGAACTCTTGCTTTCAACGCTAAAACCCTGCATAAACACTAAACTCCAAAACTGACATGCACAAGTGAACTTGTTATACCACGGGGGTTAGTACCAATGGATAAGGTATAAAAGTTATGCCAACACCAAAGGTAAACTCATGGCTAGGTTAACGGAATTTCACCGTCAGCACCTTGGTCTCTGCATCATAATCCATGGGATTCATTTATCAAACCAAAGGAGCATGATCATGTACCTATCAAATTGAGTGAATTCACTTTTCGTACTAAACTCGATAATCGATCAATGTTGATCAGTCAAGAGAAATATTGTTTCCTATCACACGTCTTGACATGACCTATGCTCAATATGAGCTGAGCTTATCAATTTATCTATGACCTCCCATTGGAAGCTTAGGTTGGAATGTTGGGTGTTTTATTGCTTTGATAGAACATGTAGTTTCATACCTAAGGTGAGGAAGAGTTGATGGATACTTCCTCCTCACACGAATCCTAACTCTCGGACACGAATCGAGCCAATAGAGCTTCACTCTATCCTTTCTCGAGGCCTGACACGTTTTTAAGTTCATCTTGCTCGGAGGTCGTTCTTCGCTCTAGAAGCACTAGCTTTAGTGCTTACCCGTCCATCTCTGAGGTTCACCTTCTGAGTGTTATAGCTTCCGAGTTCTGTTGCCACCGCAGGTGCTAGCTCAGTTCACCTGGGATAATCATGCTTGCTTTTTGCTTTATTATCCCTTAGACTCGTGTTCGTAAATATGCGCTGACCTTGTAGTTAAGACTTTGTTGTTATACAACACTATCTGCAAGGAAGACACACGGGGTTAAGAAGGAGTATGCTCATAAGGCACCCTAGGTTCGAGTATTCATTGATTTCATTTATTTAGATCCTTTGGGTATCTTGTGAACACTAACCATGGAAAGGAAGGTTATGTTAGAATCGACAGAAGGAACAAGCGAAAGAGGCACAGATGACAACACCACTGTGCCAACACAATGAAGACTTCAAGATCTTCGCCGAAAAGCGTCTAGGTCTACGGTGGACTAAGGTATGTTGTCAAGGTGAGTCCCCCAGAATAACTAATGAGCAAATAAGTGGCTTAGCCAGAGTTATTATAAAGTAGAGGTTGATTATTCAACCCCAACCTTATCTGAGTTTTAGCCAAAGCCAATCTCCCCATCTTGGGGAAACCACCTGGGCCTGTGACCTCCTAGCCCGATATAGGCCACAAGAGAAAGGGGAAGGCCGCCGGGGGTCACCTGGGGTTGGCTGATCCCTAGATTGGCCGATCTAGGGGTGCCGCCGCTGCCCTTCGTCTTTGTCGTGTGTGTCTCTCTTGTATCCGGAAACCTATTCCCTATCACACGATGAGTTTTGAGTCGCGCAGAACCCATCTCCTCCACTTTCTCCTCCTTCAACCCATCACTGCCACAACTGGCAAGAGCGTCATCCCTTTTGCCGCTTCTAGCTAGTCCACCGGCCTTGGAGGGGAAGGCAACCCCGCCATTGCTGTTGTGCATGTAGGGAGTGTGGCGCTAGTGGCAAGTGCCCTAGACATTACGCTGCACGCCTCCATCCCACCTGGCAGGAGGATCTAGGGCACTTAACTGTCCAGGCGCAGGGGATGTACAACCAGCTCATACGGCAGGTCGGCTATGGCTGACATCCAACTGAAGGGGTGCCACTTGTACCTCTACCATAGTTTAGCATGCCAGGATCATAGCAGGCATGGGGACAGACGCACCCGGTGCAGGATGCACACTCACCACAACTGCCACCTAACTTGAGGGTGGCACTATTCAAGGACAAGGTCCCGGAAAGTCAAAGTAGAAAGGTTGCACATCCAGCACCTGCGATACAAGAAGAGGATGAAGACGTTGGCTTAAATGATGGGCCACCACTATTGTCCCATACTAGGAGGTCTGGAAAGAGGACTCGGGATGCCGAGCAGCCTCCAAAGATCCCTTCAATGGCAAACCTGACCCCTCTGATGCGAGACCTGGAAGCCTGCAATGAGAAGCTTAGGATCACCTTTTCGGAGTAGAAGGTGGATCTGGCTGAGCTGAAGGATGATGTGCACGACCTTCGCCATGTCCTTTGTGTAAAGATGTGGCGCCTCTTCTTGGCCACAGGGCATGCAGACCTTTATGACGCCGAGTCGAGGGGATTCACCCCAATTTAGTTTCCATTAGGCCTTAGTATAGGTCTAGGTTTATTTCCCTTCTATTTACTTTAGATATTTCCCTTCCAAATATTTTATTTCATAATCATGTGTGTAAGTGCCTGTTTCATTTTAATAGATTTTTTATTCGAATAAGTTGGCTAACCAGTCATGTAACCCAGTCAAGCCACATTTGTGTCATCGCTTTGGAACTTTCTTTGTAGAGAGGCACCTAGGTTCAACAAAGTGTGGGTGAGAGCCACGACTCTCCCAAAGCAGACACGACACATTCTCATACCCTCATTATGAGCATAATACGCTAGACGATCGATTATGCATAGAGAACCTGAACAGGACCTGCACCAGTTCACTCTTGTGGAGAGCCTCTGACAGTTCAACCTCTTCACACAGTGCTAGTTTGCTTATACATCTCGCTATCTTACTCCTGAGTTTTATGAGCCATGAACGTTTATTTCATATAATTAAAACTCAGATGTTCATATTAAGCTTCCCCTACCTCGTTCCGCATGATACCTAAGTTGATTAGCCTATGTTTTATTCCTTGTTATCTATCTTGATCCATGTGAACAATATCAGTCTTACGGACAAGCATGTTCATCTAAGTAATTGGTGAGTATGATATGGCTTGATGACTGATCTTTTGCTCTATGATCAAACATTCTTGGGTTATTTATTTTTGAAAATACAAAACCTCTTGGAAAAATATCCTCTTTGATATGCACCGTCCTACCAGTGCCATATGATGTTCTTAATAGAAAAACTCTATGCTCATATGTTTCTTATCTTACATTTAGCTATGTCAATTTTTGTGACCCCTACGAAATTTATTGCCATGCTTTCATGATTAATATCCATGTGCACCTTTTCCTCTGCCTTGCTAAGTCTCTTCACTGGAGATTAGCATTGTACAATCCATCCAAAATAGTACTCCATTGTGAGCATTGGTATCTCTCTCCTATCAAGTGTTCACAAGAGACGGTGTGGCTATCATAAAAAATGGGGACACATGAAGGTCCCCATCGAAAAAAAATTGGGCACATGAAGGTCCACTAAAAAAAGGGGTAGCCATGCTCTCATAAGTTTTTAAAAGAGAGAGATCCAAGCACAGGAGTTAACCATACCTGAAGTTCGAATATGGTAATAACTAGCACCCATTTTGGGCTTAGTGACCACCTAACCATATCCATCTACCATATTTGTCAATCACTTGTGCACATCTTAATCTGATTGTGTGACTAGAATTTCCCTTTGGATCCAATCTTTGACTTAGCAATATATGTGATGCAAGTATACTTACCTCTCTTATCCCACCCTAAGCTCCATATAAGCCATCATAGAAGTAGGAAAGAAAAGGAGGCAATCTTATGCCCTGGTGAGGTCTTATACACAAGGACTGATCTAAGAGAATCAAATGAGGATGCTGCCAAGAGTTTTATTTATGAAAAACTTTGCAAAACCCCAAGATGTTTGTCATCAGATGCATAAGTGACTTGATTCATGGTTGTTTTTCTTTCCAATCACCTAAGATGACATGATAGCCAATCCACAATAGTTCATAGGGACAAGATATGACTTGGAATATATCTTATTCTTGTTCTATCTCTTTGGTATGCATTACCCACTTGGCTTTGTTTCCCCTTCACTCGGGATGAGCAAATGTCATGTGTGGGGGTGTGTTGACGGCTATTAAGTACCATTTTTATGGTCGTTAGCTCATGTATTTTGGCACATGAATTGCACATCAACACTAGAATATGAGATTAAACTAATACTTTCCACAAGTGGTTATGTCTATTCGAATGTAGGTATTTAGCAAAGGAAATAAGGAGAATCCATGCATAGTTAATCCAATCAAACAAGCTTCAGCGATTGAGGGGCTGCCACATAAGATTCCCCTGGATCAATGGCATCAACCATTCCTGTGAAACACTTCCAACAAATCACGCACTATCACATCAACATCACATGCATGGATCCAAGGGCCCACTTCCTATCCAAACCGCCAGGAAACTTGCCATGCATCGAGGATGGACCATGAGACCCACATGTCAGCCAGCCTGAAGAAGCACAGTAGGACATGTGGCCCCCTAGTGTCAGCCGATCCTAGGATCGACCGAATTGACCTTGCGTCGGTTCATCCTGGCCTTCCACGTGTCACTTGCTCATTGGTCCATAGCTGCAATCCGAGATGATTTGGTCATAATTGATGCTCGAAACCGCACAACCCCTTGGCTCTAAATTGAAGGGGAGGGTCTCATTTCCAACACACCCTTCCAAGCTCTCCAGACTCACTTCTCTCCGTGAGTATCTCTCCCTCTCCTCCATTCTGCATATGTGAGGTGATTCTCTCCACTTTGTGGCGGAGTAGAGATGAGGTGAGATCCGGAGTATAATTTATGAGAGATAGAGTAGGATAGAGGAGTGAGATGGAGATCTTGTGGATGCCTTTATTCTTCATTTAGACCAAAATAAGTATTTTGACATTTCTTATTTAGACTATAGCGAAATTCATGCATGAATGATATGTTCTCGTGTTCTTAGCTCGTTCAAGATTTAGAGGCTTGTGTTCTTTGTGACACATAGCTTTGATCTTTTAGAGCTAGTGCATCGGTGCAAGTATCTGTTTGCATGCTTGATCCTATTTAGCTGAGAAACAGAGTTGTATCTAGTTTGCATTCAAATCTTCCTGTCACAATGTAACTCGATGTCCAGTATGATCTAAACCGTTCACACGGGTTCGTCACTCCATATTTGTATGGAATGATTTAGCATTGTTCACACTGTGCTCTAGTAGTAATCGGTGGTGCAAACATGGTGCCTGAACTGTGGGTTACACTCTTAATACCACATGGTCTCGCATAACGATAGTCTTAGGTGATGGTAGTGATAGCTATTGGACCCTTTGAAATCCTCCACGCTCGGGTACCGAGTAGGGCCATAGGTCGGAACGCCTTGGTCCTTTGAAAACCAGGGTGGGCAGGCACCCTGAAGTGAGATCCATAGCGGTCGATCCATCTAGAGAGTTAAGACGCATAGGAAGTGCTTTTCATCGCCAACCTATCTCAGCATTAGCTTGGTGTCCTTGGGTAGATGCTCGATCAGTCACCTCACCGTCCTTTCATTCGACAAACCTTGGAATACTCCTTCACTAGGGAAGTGCTACAAAGGTGTATCCATGCACTTGTGGATCCTTTTGCACCCATCAGTATACCCAGGTGTTCATTAAATACTCACGCTAGATACACCACTGTTGTGAGGTTAACAAACACCAACAACGAGGACTGTTGGAGCACTATTGTGGGTGAAGTCCCACTTCCCCAACGTCGACATCTCAAAGTTGGAGACGCCGACCTTGAGGCTTTGCAAACAGAGGTGCAGGTCGCCACAAACAGGGTTGTAGAGCAGCTTGACCTATGAAACAATTGAACATCCGGTGTATTAAACTATAATGGGGTGTAATCAAACCTTTAGCCTGAACTAAACATGCTTCTATTGTTTTGGCTTTCAAAAAGATGTTTCCCTTATTGTGCCTGACACACATTATGCGGACTTGAAAGCCTTATAGCTACAAAAGTGTTCACCCCGCTAGGCACTACTCACAGAGAGGACAACTTACCACACTACACGACTTAGCGGAGAGGCAAAAGTGTAGGTAGCGCACAGGGGAAGTCAAGGACTCAAGGTCTTGCACCCACAAAACATTGAATGCTCATAACGAGTAAAATACAGATAAAGGGAGAACGCACTAAAATAATTAGGCTCCCGAGCATCTCGAAGGGGAGGGGAAAAGCATGACACAAAGAAACAAAACATGTAGGCCGATAGAAGGTATGTTAGGGGATAACAACTTTATCAATCACTAAAAACAAAAGGAAAGTGTACATAGCTTTTATTATGGACTCCTAAGGGTAGAAGCAGCATAGATACTCTATGTTCCAGGGGTTAGGAATGTCGGAGCATTCACCCCACTTGAGTCGATATGTGGCAGGTCCGATGACCTCAGTTACGATGAAGGGACCCTCCAAAGGGTCCGATATCTTGTGCATCCCATTGGTATTCTAGATCCGTCGAAGGACTAGGTTGCCAACGTTGAAGGATTGCTCCTTGATGTTAATGGTGACACGGAGATAAGAAACAGCCCGATGAATTACTGGTGAACCCTATAAGTTGCCTAGTTCGGCCATAGCAACGGCTGGCTGGTTTGAGGAATGCTAAAGATTTGGTGGCTAGCCTCCTCAAAATCCATTTGTAGATCTTTGGCGTGGAGAGGATATTGCCTAAGCGATCTGCATCATGCGATGCTTTAGCTGCTAGACCCTTGGGAGGTGGCGGGGGCGCTCGACCTACTAGGTCTGGGTTGTTGCCACCGTTTGCTCCATTAGCACCATTGGCAGACTACTAGTTTCCCTGGGCTTCCGTGGTGACCGCTTCCCGAGGACGACGGCAGGCACAGTCAGTGTTGGCGTTGACACACTAGGCCTCATTGGAGTCCTCACCATCACATGGTGGGTGTCAGTAGAGACCATGAAGTATTCACGTTCTGGGGATGTTCGGAGGTTGTACTCCCCCTAAAGGACTGGATTGAAGACCAAAGAGGGGGGAGTGAATGGGAGTCGATAAAAATTCTCTTTCTCAAAAGAACTCATCCTATATCCCAATCACAACTCTGAGAGTCACGCACGAACAAGCGGGAGCAAACGCAAACCTCTATTGAGGCCTTAGGAACAAAGCTTGAAGGCTAAGAAGCAAAGCGGAAGCAAACATGAAAGGGCTCGAGCAAAACTGAGGAAGACAGAATCCTACCGAATCATCCAGACTTTATAGGCTAGGTCATCTGGGCTCATGCGGAGCCGTACCGGGTCATCCGGGCACACAATTTTGGGAGTTCCGAAACTACCGGGTCACCCGACCCCAATTTTTGGCTCACCCGAGACAACCTAGAAAATCACTCGTGGGTCAACTCCAAACTTCCAATCAATTCATCTCCCAAACGGCTTGATGGACTGAAGACAAATTTTAGGTGAAGTACAAGTGCCTCTAGGAGAAGCTATGCCTAAATTTCGTGCCTCCAAACCCACTCAATCACTAGGAATCACAAATCTTAGCCAAGAACTACATGAACTAGGGGTCATCTGAAAATCATCAAATCGAGAGGGAATCCGGGCGTTTGAGGGTGCAAGATCACAAAAAAAGAGTCACCAAGTTCTCATGTTCATAAAAAATGAAGGAGAAAACACCCTCCAATCCGACGAACAAAAATTCCTCCAAAAATACCTCCTAAAAAGTAAAACATAGGGAATAAAAGATAAGGCAAAAGATTAAGATACAAATTTCACTAGGAATCACTTAGCCATATCCAGTTACAATCCACTCACAAGGATCACGAATCTTGGATGGCAAAAAACTCCAAAAAAGAGCCACTCTCTACCTCTCACCAAGAGAACTCCAAAATAATAGAGCACTCCCACAACCTAAGCCAAAGAGATAGTTGCCCCAATCAGCCACTCCTCTTATATATAGAGCCCCCCGGACAAAAGATCGAAGTGCCCCTACACTAGGAGTTACAACTCAAGCCCACACAGGGGCATTATGGTCAACACATCGATAGGCTCATTGAACCGACATGCATCCATCGGGCCCTGCTTACCTCTGACGCAAGCTCCTCGATCACGCTGTGTGCCCTTTGCTTCAAAGCTTCACGACCCACCCGGATACCATCTTTGTCACGTCGGGCCTTCGGTCTTAGCTTTGTGGTGCAACCAAGGAACCTGATGGCTTTGTGCGTAAACCACCGCAAACCCCACAAACTTGGTGCAACCTCCACGCCAAGCTCGTCTTGACTTGGCCGTTGTGTTGGTTTTGAGGCTCAACCAACAAGCCGTCAAACTTGACTTTGTGGCACAATCGAGGAACCCGATGGTTTTGTGGGTAAACCACTGAAAACGTTGCATGCAAGTTTCGTTGTTAGCCACTATCTTGCACTGGCTTGGTGTTGGTTTTCTGGAGTAAACAAACAAATCCCGCATGCAGACTTCGGTTGTAAGCCGCTACCCTGTGTCGGCCCGGTATTGGTTTTGTGTACTAAACCAACAAACCCCGCACGCAGACTTCTGTTGCTAGCCACTACCCTACGTCAGCTCCTTGTGCACGACTTCGTCTTGCTCTTCTTGCCACCATGCAGCCCGCCCTTCATCCCATTTGCCACCGGATCCTTCGAACCAAGCCTACTTGTCTCTCCATTCCTCAGAGGCCACACAAGCATAGACCTTTTGCACTTGCACTTCACCTGCACCAAAGCAAACTATGTCACAACCTACACCTATAATGCTGAGCCAAGAGTCAGTACACACAACAATGTCAATGCATGGGATGGACCCGGTGCGGACTTGGGAGGACACTGATCTTGTTTGCAGATCTGCAAGGTCTCTGTCGTGATGTTGATGACGTGATCCATCCCCATGACCAGATCGTCAGGGGTGGGTTAATGGGTAGGTTTTATTCAGCAGATCTAGAACGGGTGTGACGAGATCGAGTTCATTGACCTACCGAGCGGATTCGCCTGCCGTAGTGATCTCCGGGGTGAGCCCCCGAGGTGTGGAGTCACCGACCACAGCCGGATCTATGGCTAACGCAATGAGATCTCCTGATATGGAGCCGAAGTAGATGTTGACGGGGTTGGCGAGGAAATCCTCCATGTTGGTGGGGAAGACAATGCCAAAGCAAAATTCCATCATGTTTCGCTAAAGCTTTTGATAACCCCTACGTGGCGCGCCAACTGTTAGATGGTGAGATCTGCAGCACATGGAGGTACCCATGTGGTTGATTTAAAGGTTGAGGGGACCAGAAATTATGAACACAATGGATATGCAACGAGCACATGAAACAAGGGACACGAGGGTTTATACTGGTCATAGCCTCTTGAGAGTAAAACACAACATCCAATTCTTGGTGGTTTGTATTTCTTTGCCGGCAATAGCTGAAATGCCATTGAGGAGATGTCCTAGGTCGACTTATATAGTCTGGAAAACTTGGGTTACAAGGTCGATGGACTTAGAGTCCAGGTTGGTTACAATATGGAAACCTATCTCCACGGATTATAGTCGGTATCCCGTGATATTCGGTATGGTACCGCTATGATGCCTTCTAGTGTATTGACTTGCATGCCTAGTCTTCTAGAGTCCACTAGCAGGTCAACAGGTTGTCTGACAGGCTAGACCCACTTGTCGGGGATGCTGAGACCCTGGTCGATGGGGACCCATGGGAAAGCCCCATCTCTCACCAAGAGCGTGATGAGTCTAAGCTCTACCGCTGCCTCGAGTATGACCGCAACTATGGTGCTTCATGCGCCCTCAACAATATCTAGCACAACATTGAAGTTGAGGACCACAGAAGGCATGAAGATGAGCCCTAACGACATGCGGAGTATGAGCATTGATATGGCGTCCCAACAACACATACATCCCATGCATGTTGGAGTTGCGCCCATAGTCCATGACTACGACACCAAGTGAGACACGGTGATCAACCACTTCCTCGGCTTCTCAGGTTGGCACAAGGTCAACGAGTACCTGAAGACCATCAATCCATCCATCAACAAGTACAACAGTCGCACCAACCCTAACAACTGGCTTAAGAAATATGACTAGTCTCGACAGGCTATCCTTGTCATCTGGGCACCCCAACACAAAAAGGGGCTTGTGGGCTTGTGTCATAAGTGTAGCGCATGGGCTGGCATGACACGACACGCACGGACATGACACGAATGACATCACGCATGGTAGGGTGCAGGGACAGGCTACTATATGGCTACTAGAAGGTGGATAAGCGTTGGAACTTCTAGCCCACCAAAGCCCAACTAAATGTAATGTTTTTTATTTTCCAACCATCCCACCTCATAACAATTAAATAAAAAAATGTTACAACATTTTTCATAAATGTTACAATATTTTTTCAAACAAAATGTTGAATCTGACCTAACATTTTTTTTTGTTAAAGTGGCACCATCATTTGTGTAGACAAAAATGTTGGATCCAACATTTTTCAAAAACTTTTCATCAATGTTGACAGTCCTTACAACAAAGTTTCGACCATGAAAACCTCGGATTCGAGAGGAGTATACAACGAGTTTAATGCATATTTTTTTATACTAATAAAGTTCCACGAGTTGTGTTGCAATTTTTATGGACAGGTACAAATTTACGGGGGAAATGGAACCAACGTGCCACACGAGCCAGGCACAGCCGCACCACCAGGCACGACCGGCCCTGCTGGTGCGGCCGGCATGGCAGGTGCGGCCGACCCTGCAGGTCCGGCCGACCCTGCCAGGTGTGGCCGCACCTACCCCATGCCATGTCTTCGGTCCCGAACACTTCCTTCCCCATGTGCACAACTTGGATGAACGAGATTGACCAAGGAAACGTCTGTTTGATCGAATGGAAGAAGTTGTGATCACTTGCATCAATGGGTCCACCTCTCCAACCGATCGACCACCACAACCGTCATTCCAAGAGCATCCTCAGTGTCATCAAGCGAAGGCGGTTCATTCCACGGCTTAGAGGCGGCCCGACCGCACATCCCAACTGCCATACCGGCCAAAACCGACGCAAGGAACCGACCCTCAACCGCCTTAGGGGCAAGGATCAAGAGGATCCAAGACAAGAGGCGGTGGTTCATAGGGCCGGCCGCACCCCTTGATCCGGCCGCACCTATGAAAATGGGCCCACGCCCTCAACCGACCTCACTTACCTATAAAAGGAGCCTCACACCCGCTGGATCGAAAACACCGCGCTGGAGCATCTCATTTCCACTCTTTTGTTCACTTGGAGTAGGATTAGTATAGCTTGGGAGTTAGAGTCGAGTCGAGCAAGCCTCGGGGTTCCGGAGGAGTCTTCTTCAGAGTTCCAGTATTGCTCTTGTATCCTTTCTTTGCTTATACTCAAGTAAAATTTAATTTATCTTTCTATCTTACTTTTCGAGACAATTATATTCAGCTTTTACTTTGCTCTAGAAACTTTATTCTTGGTTTAGACTAAAGTTAGTTTAGTCTTAGTTAGCTAGCTCACTTGAATCCTATAGTGTTGTGGTCATTCTTGGCTTGATCTCTAGTGTTTCAACAGGGAGAGAGATCTTCCTTCGTGGTACCTGGGGAAAGGTTCTTTGGTTCGTTGTGAGCACGGTGTTCAGAGCTTACCTTAGCCTTAGATTGGTATCCTGCGCAATGGAATAGTTGTGGTACCCTAAGGAGGTGACAGCTCTGGACGGGCTCTGTAGTCCACCATGTTAGTTCGGGCGGGTAGGATTCAGCGCGTCGTAGTCCTCCCTTCTCACATCCAAGTCTGAGGCCATGGCTTTGCATGCCCCTGCAACGCTAGAAGAGCTTGACGAGTTAGCTTGGCTTGGTTACCCTTTGCTATAGCCCTTTACCTAGAGTTGACAAGAATAGATAGATTGTGTTAGGATCCTTTCTTGTCTCGTTGTCCTACCAGCTCGCTATCCTCTCTAGTCTTCTATCTAGATCTCCTAGCATGTGTCAAGTTATCCTCAAATATCTTTATTCGTTATCCCCCGCTATAGCTCTTTACCAAGTCTTGGGTATTCTCCACCATTTACTCGATCATATGTGTCGTCGTGCCTCCCTTGGGAAAATATAAATCGACAACCCGAATACCACCGGGTGAAGTTCTACAACGGTAATCCGTGCGCTTGTGGACCTTTCTGTGATCATGTGTTTTACCCCCCGACGCCCCTTAGCTCTGATACTTGAGGTGTGAACCCGACGGCGACGCTTGTACGCACCAACAGGCATTTCTGTCGCCGTCGCTGTTTGTGCCAACCTAGTGGCGAGGCTAAGGAGCGTCAACAATCAACATTTTTCAAAATGTTCCAACATTTTTGGGTTCAACCATAAAGGTTGGTTACTCGATCATAAGTCCACCCTTGTGCAGCTTAGTCATTCATATGTCCACCCTTGTGCTTCTGTAGTTCCCACTATTAAGGAGGTTTCTCCTTATACCACCTCTAGTGAATCTCCACTCCATTCGATGATGCATTGATGCATTGTAGACTGTATGCAGCAGTTGGCATGTATCCAATCCTGTCTTACTAGTAGATTATAAGATCCCCTCCCTTTAATGACAAAGAAAGTGGTTGGAAGGGTCTTACTACCGATGGTGAGGTCCATGCAGATTGCTCCTTGAGCTGGAGAGACATTGCCTCCGAAGTCCACCAACATCATGTCGGTTTGGGTCTAATCTTCATCAAATTTCCCAATCTTGCACATGGTGTATGGCATCAGATTGATTGTTGCCCCTCCATCCACAAGCATCCTAGTGACTGGCTTCCCATTGAAACATCCTTTGAGAAACAAAGCCTTCAGATGTTGTCTCTTCTCGTCTCCTAGCTTCTCAAATATAGCTTGTCTAGGTTCCAGTGTCAACTGAGCCATGCCAAGTTCTTCATCGGACACATCCAAATCAACTGGAGCCATGAATTCTTTTGGTAGAAGACAACCATGTTTATATCAGTCAGTGGTTTGTCATCCTTCCTATCATCGGCCTTAGGCTTTGGGCACCAAACTTTAGACCGAACATTCTTCTTGTCCAGCACATGTCTCTTTGCTTCTTGCTGTTCTAGCTGACGTAGGCACTGGACTATCCTTTTCTGGGACTTGGTCAACCATCTTGACACCACTGTGGATTGGGCTTCTTACGGGCTTGTCTTGACCCCTCATCATCCAGATGTAGCATGCGTCAACGTTCAGGAGCTTGGCACATGATATCTGCATCAGGGACCTGAGAATCAACCATCTCTTCCATCTGATTGTTTGACTCCTCATTGACACTATGTGGAAAAGTGACTTTAGTAACGGGCGCGAACTGCCATTGGTGACGGGCATCGCACCCGTTACCGATCAAGCGTTACAAATAACCCATTAAAGGTATAGGCATTTGCCCGTTACTAATAACTATCCTCAGTAATGGGCATTACCACAACGCCCGTTACCTATTAACTGCTATCGGTAACGGGCCATGATCACACCCGTTACCAATACCAAAATATCAGTAACGGGCAATGTTGACGGTGAATTTCCATCAACCTAGCTATGAGTTTACCTTTAATGTTGGTATTGATTTATTATTCTAACCACTGGAACTAACCCCCCGTATATAACAAGTTCACTCTTGCATGTCGATTTTGGAGTTCATTGTTTAAGCAGGAAATCTACGCTAAAGAGGAGACTTTCGGGATAAGATCACCAAGCACTTTGGAAGAAGATCATGAAGCCCGACAAGAGTCAAGACACGCGATAAACATGACTCCAAATGACCCGAGGACCAAAGTGTAAACCTGCAAGTCTTCAGGGCCTCACCCAGAAAACGGCGAAGCTTGGATTGCAAGGATTCAAGCCTTAATCGTGAAGGAAACGACGTCAAAGGCCCACATGCAAGTGCACACAAATAAGGAATCACGTGAGACGCAACCGAGGAGGAAACCGGGGCCGAACTGGGACGAAATGGGCCTGGGCCGGCCGGCCTGGGCCGACCGGCCCAGCCCACTCCGGGCCCGGTTCGACGCCCCCTTTTGCCCTAGGTGTTTGTCTATTTACTGCCTCCACCGCCGTCGGCCACCACATCGAACAAATTATTCTACCGACATCATTCACTAGAAAACCGCCACCACAAGATGAGGGAGAGAGTGGGATGAGCTCGTCGCAAGGATCAACGCTGGCGGAGGGAAGGAAGCAAGAGGAGGACTCCAAGCCGCTGGCCTAGGGGTGTTCCCAAGCTTCATCGCCGCCATCTTCATCGACGACGTTCTCTGGAGTCTCCATCACCCCTATGTTCTTCAATCCATATAAGATGATGGGGTAATGTCTCCGTTCGTCCCTAGGGTTAGATGGATGCATGATATGTAATCTATACATGAACCTTATGCCAATCAATGCTTTATGGTCTATGTCTTCGCGTATGCTTTGTTTACATATGTTTGCGCAACATGTGGTCTTTGTAGCGTTTGTGGTGATTAGCTTAACCCTATGGATGCTTAGGTATAGATGCGATTATACGTGAAACTGTTTGATTACCTTGTGTAGTGACAGTACAGTGGAGGGAAATGGCTTAGCGGCCGCATAACCGCTATGAAGCTAGTGTTGCAACACCCTTTTCATGTAGTAGATGCATATTCATGTGTTCATAAACCCTAGGGAGGGAACGCTTAACTATCTTAACCTCTCTCTCTCTTGTGTACACCCTTTGCCATCTAGTTTAACCTTAGATTTGTTTGATCAACTTATGTTAGATTGTCTTTACCTTTAGATTAATACCCCTTTGAAAGGATTCCCATCAACTAGATTAGTACTTGGTTAAGCGCTAGCAATCCCCTTGCTCCGCGGATTGATAAGAACATAGGGAATCCCCGTGGTGAAAAAGGTGTAGGTCCGTACGCTTGCGGATCGTAGGTGGATACGAGTTTTATCCGTCAACATGCCCCTTTTTCTGGCGCCGTTGTCGGGGAACAAGCCAGTTTGCTATGTTTAATCTAGTATTAATTTTGTTGATTACTAACATCTAACCCTTATTTTCTAAAAAATCATTTTTTGTTTTTCTATCTACTTTTCTTGTGCCTAGATGGATTTGTTCACCTTACCATTAAAAGACGAAGAGATGTCGCTAAGGGAGCTAGCAATGCCGTCAATGGAAGACATTGACATGCAAAAATCAGATTTGACGCTTGCTACAACCCACTATGAAGTGAAGCCTAGAATCATCAAGTTAGTGGCGACAAAACCCTTTAGAGGAGTGGAGGATGACAACCCATATAGACACATTAAGGAATTCACGATGATATGCAACACGGTGCAACAAGAAGGAGTTTCGGCCACTTGGTTCGAGTGGAATCTTTTTCCGTTCTCTCTCAAAGATGAAGCGCGAAGATGGTACACACTTGCGTCTGTTAAAGCAAAAGGGAATTGGGATGAGCTAGTGAAGAAGTTTCTTTTGAAGTTCTTTCCCATAAGCAAGGTCCATGACTTAAGGAGGCAAGTGCTCACTTTCAAGCAAGGAGAGGATGAAGGAATTGATGAAGCATGGGACCGTTTTAATGAGCTACTTGACTGAGGCCCGAACTTGGGATTTTCCGGTGACTTGATGTAAGCATGTGTGCAGGCGGTGATATAATGATAAAACAATTAGTGAATCCGCACAAATCTTATAAAGGATAAGCAATGGACAAAGAATGCAACGAGATTGGCAAAGACATTATCGAGAGGAGCAAAACGACAAAAGCAAGCCCAAGGTGCTTGCTGAAATTTCTGAAATAGATGAACCGGAGGTCAAGGAAGATGAACCGACCATACAAGAAATTGAAGATCCACTTCCCAAGGTAAGAGAAGTCACTTCGGATCTTAAAAATATTGAAACTAACATGAATGTAGGCCGAAGTATGTGGAATGCTAGACCATTGGCGGAGTTCAATCAATCCAGTTGGATTCAAGTTGATTTTGCCCCACTAATCAACTACCGAAGGAAGGAGGAACGCCGACACGTTGCCAAACTAGTTGAAGATATATTTGATCAAGAGATGAGTGGAGAGTCAATCCAAAAGATATTTGAAGAGGAAAAAGAAGAAGGAGATGAAGGATGGATTGACCGGTTTGACAACACAAGGATTTATGATGAAGAAAGAGAAGAGTACAACCGTGATGAGACTAGTGACTCGAAGGATAAATGGGAGAAGATAGGACTCAAACTAGAAGATGAATGGGAAGGAGTTGACATACTCCAAGAAGGCCCCTCCCCAGAAGGTTATAGCTTATGTTCTATTGAAGCCCACACTATAGCAAGGCAAGACATGGAATTACTCAAGGATGAAGAAAGGAGTGAATCAACGAATAGCGACCTTGACGACATGTGATATACAGGAGATAAAGAAAGCAACATACAAGGCTTTGAAGATGAAGATTTGATTGATAATGAAGACTTCAAAGAAGAGATGAATGCGTACATAATTGATGGATTACACGTTCTACATGATGAGATGGAGGGGATGCAAAAAGGTAACAAAGAGACACCTTCACTCGTTGAGATTGGTTCGCCTTCAACACAGCTACATAAACCAAATATCACTCTTGTTGTAAAAGCTCTAAGGCCCAGGTACGCGCTGAAATCTCAAGATACTATTGGTATTGATAAATTCAAATACTCATGCACAACCAATACTATGAATGATAGTTTAAATTCTATGCCTTGTTAAAATAATGATCATGTTCATAGGCTAGATTTTCCTGAGAATGAAAAAGAGGAAACATTTATGTTTGAGCCAATTAATCTCACATCTAAAGAACTTTTGCCTAATGATGAGCTAAGTGCTATGCATGAAACATATGCTTCTTTTGTTTACACCTTGACTTGTTGCTACTATTCGCATGTGGTGTTAATTATGGACGCGTATGTTTACAATAAGTTTTGTAAATCTCGATCATGTTTTGCGCTTGGTCAAGCTAATGACCTTAAAAAAGGTACATGTCGGGAGAAGGCCCGATTTTCACTAACGATGTAGACAAGGCTGGAATAATTAAAAGAGAAGTCATGCCTAAAGAGTTGCAAGATAGACCATCAACCTCTCCAAATCCCGCAATGGATGCTGTTGTCTTCATCAATCTGAGAGAATGTTTAGAGGTGTACAATTGAAGAAAATGAGATATTCAAAAGCTCCATCGCACCAAGAACCAATGAGTTTGAAGACCATGCAAGGAGTTATGGAGAAAACATTTAGCGCTGCGCATTCTGAAATTTCAGGACAGATTTCATCACCGAAGTAAAACGGACGTAACTCTCTTGTTCGAAGTCCGATTTGAGCAAATAAAGACTCGTTCGAAAGAAAATTTTGTGAACTATGCAATGGAGTATATATTGGGTATACTTTCTGTTCTGGACATTAAAGAGAATTTCATGGAGTGAAGGCAGCACTGAAGGGTGATCAATAAGGAGATAGCGATGAAACAAAAGGGTGCCTTGGGCAAGTCTTCTATAAGTGATCAAGCACAACATGGGAAGTAAATTAAAGCTGCATTGGAACCTTTTCTTCTTGAATGAACGACCATGTCTATTCGATAAAAAGGAAGGTATGTAGGAAAGTCGAGCTCTATGACTTTAAATGAAGTGCTTTTCGGGAGGCAACCCGTTTCTTTATGTTTTAATTACTTTCTTAGAGAGAATAAAGAATGGAACCATCTTATGATGATCAACTTGTGGTTATTAATCTAAGTTTAGTTTTCTTTTTGAAACTACCATCATGTTCATGCTCATATTTATTTATTTGCATGCATGGCATTTTGTTATCAACGTGATGTTTCTTTGCATGTATATGTTTTGCATATGGTTGGCTTGGTTGTTTTAAGGCTCAATGATGTATGTTTTCATATCCATGTTAATGCTCTAGCTGGGCATTTTACTATTGTGATCTTGTGTAAATGTGGTGTTTAAACATGTTTGCGGACCATCACCATTAAGTTCGATAAACCTTGCTAGCTTTTCATATGTTTTCATGTTGTATTGTTTAGTTTATAAGCTCTGCAATGCGCTTAATTTTTTTTCTGCTATAAGAGCTATTGATTTAGGGATAGACATGGTGTTTTAACCCTTGATAAATAAACCTTTATGGCTATGGAGAAATTCAGCAACCTAGTTGCAAACATGGTGTTTAGAACTAGGTGAAAACATTGTCTTTGTTTATATGCTTTGATATCATGTGCAAACACACCTTGCACCACGTACACTCATTAGGTTTTTATTTTTCATTAGACTAATTATGCCACAAGTTAAGAATCTTAGGAGGTATTGTTGGATTATTGGCAATTCTATCTACTCCCAACTGCCACCTTGGGGGTAGAATGTGCGCTTAAAACGTCTTGTAGGCAAGATAAAGAGTCTCATTACAAGGAAATTTAAGAATGACTAAGATAAAAATACTTTGTCTTCTTCTTCCATGACTTGCCAAATGCTAAGCATGGGGGAGACCCTGAATCTTCAACACGGAAGTGCAACATGATGTTCTAGAAGATAGAATGATCAAGATCGTTAACATCACCGGATCAATGCGCAAGAAGCCACTGATCTTATCAAAATTCTGCGTGGTCTCAAAGAGAAAAGACTAGATATTTTTGGATATTTAGAAGCCCCATGAAGTTACGATTCCAACAAATCAAGAATAAAGACAATCGGAGGTTCCTACAAGCCGTTATGCCCGAATCACCGAGTGCAACACGTCCTGAAATCAGTTTTGGACAGCACACAACGCTGAAGTAAAACGGACATAGCTCCCTTGTTTGAACTCCGTTTTCGATGAATGACCACATGTTGGAAAGATAATTTCATAAACTTTTCAATAGAGCTATATTTCGATATATGTTCTGTTCTGGACATAGGAGGAAATCCATGAAAAAGAGACAGCAAGGAGACGATGAGAACAAGAAAGAGGAGATGGTGATGACAATATTGAAGAGAAGGGCGACCAATGACTCCAATAAGCATACAAGATCAAATTCAGAAGTTTAGGAGCATTGATAAATCAAGACAAAAGCAAAAGCCACATCGATACATGGAGATGTCGAAAGAAGGCAACGAAGAACTACAAAGGATGGTAACACCGCCATATACCTTCTCTTTTCCAAACACAAATTTTTGTAAGTATGCCTTCAACCTCAACTAGGTGCAACCTTTTGTTTTTCTCTTCCAACAATAACATGGCTACTAGGAGGACAACCTAGGTATCTTTTTACTTTCAATAGATATGCATAACCATGTGTTCACCTCGATGTTTTATAGTGCCTATGCTTACGGAAAGATGATGAAAGTTGCTGCTTTGTTTTACCTACATAAAGTTACACATGTCTTGGATAATTGCTCTCTATAATATGATCTAAAATTAATTTAAATACCAGCTCTTTTATTTGTGGAGGTGAAATGACTATGCTCTAGACCCACATACATATCTTTGCTCTTTGATTTAAGTTTATGGATAGCCGAATAACTTGTTGTTTTTATGAAAATTTAACTTTTATGCTATCTACATATTTGTGATGCTCTTGCAAAGTTCTACCTACCAATGCCGTATACATATATGTTTTATTATAACAAAACCCGTAGATTGCAAACATATTTTTTGATGAGTTGGATTAGGATTGATTTCTATGGTTCGAGACTAAGAAGTTGGTCATTCCTTTGTGTAACTTTTTTGATGCTAGCCTTGTTGTCCATGCATTGTGGGTTTTCACATCGAAAATTTCACAAACTTCACTGGGCATCCACCCTAAACCGAAACATCTTTTTGTGACCACCTCCTTGTCCACAACCCAATTTGAGTATGGGTAAAATTCTCGATGGAGATCAAATATTTCGAAAGATTATAGAATTTATACTTACTTTAGCTGTTATTTCCCCTCTCTTTTATGCTCGAGGACGAGCATCGTTCAAGCATGGGGGAGGAGTCATTACATCATCTCTGACAAATGCTATGTAAGTATTATGTTGCAAAAGTTCTAAGGAGCAAAAGAAAAAAATGAAAAAAGAAAAAAAATATGATGAAAAACAAAAAAATAAGAAGAAAATAAAATATGATTAAGAAAAATAATAAAGATGCTCCTCGGTTCTTTTTGCTTCATAAGTTCTCAAGTGCCTTGATGACAAATCCATACTCAAATCTTCCAACCATGTGCAATCCGATAACGAGGACTTCACTTGTGCCTCGGGATCATCCATTTGCCACTTGCACATGGCCACCTTTCCAAATGTGTGTGTTCCATCTCTCTCTCTTTTCAACATTTATTTTCCATGGCCTTTTTGACGAGTCTCGGTAATTCCAATAGTCCTCTCTGTTAATTTGACAATATTTCGGATGTATGTTTTGCTAGGATTATTTTTAACCTTCCAAGCTCCACATAAGCCTTCCACTATCACATATGAGTAGAATAGGTTGAAAATAATCTAGTATAGGCTTGAGTGACTTGATGAGATGAGTGTTTCCATGAGCTTTTGCAAGAGATTTTCACTTCTGTTGGATATGCATCTTTTTGAAAATTCTTCCATGTAACAAGGTAATGGTTTGAAGTTCACTTAAGTTTGAGAGCATCGTGTGTATTAAATGTGGCTTGTTCTTTATTGTTAGTCTATCTTCCATAATGAAAAAGAAGCCGGTTACAACTTGAACTTTAAAAATAAATTCTTAAGAGAGAGCAATTTGCCTCGTCATGAATGACTAAGTCAGGGACAATATTGGAAGGCAACGCTGATTTCTCTTTTAAGCGAGGATTACTTACTCGAGGACGAGCAAGGTTTAAGCATGAGGGAGATGTTGATGGTGAATTTCCGTCAACCTAGCTTTGAGTTTACCTTTAATTTTGGTATTGATTTATTATTCTAACCACTGGAACTAACCCCCCGTATATAACAAGTTCACTCTTGCATGTCGATTTTGGAGTTCATTGTTTACACAGGAAATCTACGCTAAAGAGGAGACTTTCGTGATAAGTTCACCAAGCACTTTGGAAGAAGATCATAAAGCCCAACAAGAGTCAAGACACACAATGAACATGACTCCAAATGACCCAAGGACCGAAGCGTAAATGTGCAAGTCTTCTAGGACTCAACCAGAATACGGCAAAGCTTGGATAGCAAGGATTCAAACCTTAACCGTGAAGGAAAGGACGTCAAAGGCCCACATGCAAGTGCACACAAATAAGGAATCACGCGAGAAGCAACCGAGGAGGAAACCGGGGCCGAACCGGGCCGAAATGGGCCTGGGCCCACCGGCTCAGCCCACTCTGGGCCCGGTTCGACGCCCCCTTTTGCCCTAGGTGTTTGTCTATTTATTGCCTCCACCGCCATCGGCCGCCACATTGAACAAATCATTCTACTGACGCATTCACCAGAAAACCGCTGCCGCAAGATGAGGGAGAGAGTGGGATGAGCTCGTCGCAAGGATCATGCCGGCGGAGGGAAGGAAGAAAGAGGACTCCAAACCGCTGGCTAGGGGTGTTCCCAAGCTTCATCGCCGCCGTCTTCATCGACGACGTTCTCCGGAGTCTCCATCAACCCTATGTGCTTCAATTCGTGTAAGATGATGGGGTAATGTCTCCTTTCGTCCCTAGGGTTAGATGGATGCATGATATGTAATCTATACATGAACCTTATGCCAATCCATGCTTTATGATCTATATCTTCGTGTATGCTTTGTTTACATATGATTGCGCAACATGTGGTCTTAGTAGGGCTTGTGGTGATTAGCTTAACCCTATGGATGCTTAGGTATGGATGCGGTTATACGTGAAAGTGTTTGATTACCTTGCGTATTGACAGTACGGTAGAGGGAAAAGACTTAGCAGCCGCATAACCACCATGAAGCTAGTGTAGGCAACACCCTTTTCATGTAGTAGATGCATATTCATGTGTTCCTAAACCCTAGGAAGGGAACGCTTATCTATCTTAACCTCTCTCTCTTGTGTCCACCCTTTGCCATCTAGTTTAACCTTAGATTTATTTGATCAACTTATGTTAGATTATCTTTACCTTTAGATTAATACCCCTTCGAAAGGTTTCCCATCAACCAGATTAGTACTTGGTTAAGCGCTAGCAATCCCCTTGCTCCGCGGATTGATAAGAACCTAGGGAATCCTATGGTGAAAAAGGTGTAGGTACGTACGCTTGCGGGTCGTAGGTGGATACGAGTTTTATCCATCAACAGGCAATAATGACGCTCATTATCTATGTAGTCATTGGTAACGGGTAATATCGTACTACCCGTTACCAATGAGGAATGGAAAAATAAAAAATAAAATGTCTTCTATTGTTTTATTTTATACATACATGCATACACACAAATATACACTAACATATAGTTACACATGCTCAGTTACATCCATACACTCAAATTACAAACTTCATTGAAGTAATAGATTGAATTGAAATGAGCTCTCTAGAAAAGTGGAAGCAAAGCTTTGAATTAAACCTCAGTTCCAGCATACTCCGAATATACAACTTGAGATCCAACCTAAAGCAGTAAAGATGCATATATTAGCATATATTATTTTCTTGCCAACAAGAGGGCAAAGCTTGCTTGTATTAAGAACTAGGTCTTTACTTTTGGCTTATTCCAACAATAATAGTAGGAAAAAGAGTAGAAACTTATCTCATAGGCACAACAAATACATGCAAGTCTGACTGTATTAGTTGCATCCACTACAACCTTGCAAGTTGACATCCTACAAGCAATCACAAGTAACATCACAGAAGTGAAGTGACAGAGATCCAAAAAACTAACAGGAATGCACAACTTATTAAATAAGAGTCAAACTTGATGAATACTAGAGCTCCTGGTGAACAAATATGATGGAATTTTTCTATAAGTTGGACAGCAGTGAACATTCTATGTCGTATTGTTACATATGTGTGAACTGAAAAGAATGAGCACAAGATCATTGCTGTTAAGAGATTGATGGTTTCATAAAGGTTATTGAGCAGGTTACCATGGTAGTAAGACAAATACCATGTTGTTGACCTCTGCATGCATATCTCTAAAATCCATAGAACGCCATATCTGAACCTAATTATTGTGGATCATGCAAGTAGGTAGGTGCATATAGTTGTATGCTGAAGGGCTAATCAAGGGATCCAGATGTTAGTGATACATCAAAAAGGAAATAGTTTTCTTCACTCATTATGAATTAGCATGACACCATAACTACAACCAACATTAGGGGTGCAAATTGAATATGATGTGGTGCACCTCCGAACCTCTTTAATTCAATTATTTTCACTACTTCAACTCAATTTTGAAGAAGTAGTACAAATAATTGAACTAAGGAGGTTCGGAGGTGCACCTAATGGTTACCCCTTTGCAGCCTTAACCAACATTTTCTACTGAAGCAGCATAATGAGTGCAGCACCTGAATTAAGCAATGCATATATCAACAGAGCAGCTCAATAAGTTAATCAAATGTACTTGCCAAATATTTAAGAATTAGATACATACTGAATTAGATACATACTAGGCTGAGAAGAATAGCACATGCAAAAAAAGCCTTATTTATTTTATCAACAAAATCAGCAATACCTACATAAAGGGATGCACAACTTAAAATTGTGAATTAAAATTCATAACCTGGAGTGCCTGTCAAATAAAGGAAGATATTTAAGTCTGCACACATTTTGAGGTTTTTCGAGCAACATGAGAAACAACGAACCATCATAAGTGTCTCCAGGAAGCTCCGGTAATTTTAGGCTTGCACTATAGTATTAACAAAAAACACAGGGAAATATGGTAAATTTAATCATTTCTAGTTTGCGAAACAGAGAGGAAAGTAAATGTTATGACCGGCATCCAGTACGGCCGGCGCGCGCCACGTGGCTAGGGGGTCGCGGCCGGCCAGGTGGGCCTAGGGCCCGGTAGGGTTTTATTTTTAAAAGTCTTAGGGGTTTGATTACAAAAGTGTGAGCGTCATAAATATTCGTGTAAACTCTTCGTTGGAATTAAGCAGAAACAATTAATTGTTTCCGGCTTCCCTGAGGGAGCCGGGAGACCCCAACCCTAGCCGCCGCCTCCTCCTGCGCCTTCGCCGCCGGCGCGCCGCACGACGGCGCCCCCCCGCGCCGCCGGCCACCGCCGGCCCTCTCACCCTTATTCGTTAAGGAAATCCCCGGAGGGACCCGTAATCCTATCAACCCGGTATCGGTGATGTCGGGATCCCTCCCGTCCGCCTCCGCTACGCCGCCGCCGCCGCCACCCTCCGCCGCGCCGCCGCCATCGACCACCACGCCGCCGTCTGCCGCGGCGCCGTTGGACTCCACGGCGCCATCCCTGACGGTGTCATCCGCCGCCGACCACGTGTCGTCAGGGGTGTCGACGACAATCCCCACCCTGACGAACGAAACGGCGCTCCTCAACCTCTCTCCTTCGGCGTTACCGCCCAGAGTAACGCGATCGAGACCCTCCGCACCGAGTTCCGAGAGTTCCGTGCCCTGATGACGGGCTCTCCGCCGCCGCCGATCACGGCGCCGACGGCGCCGCCGCTAATCGGAGGCGCCACCCACGCCCCCGGCGCCGACGTCATCGGGGGTGGTGCCGCCGCACCTCCCGTCCGTTCCCGCCGTCGCCCTCGCCGCTCCCTCCGTGGCCGTCGGGGCCGGCGCCGGCACCGTCGCCCCCTCGCGGCCACCACGCCCCACGACGGAGCGGCGGCCGACGCCGCCGATCACCACCACGGCGTCCGCGGAGGCGCGCCCATCTCGGGCGTCCGCTACGGCGGGGTCGATGGGACTTTCGTTCCGTCCACTTCCACCTCCGCCGCCGCCGGGGACGTTCCGAGCCGACCGTCGGCGGGGGCGGCGCCGGAGATCACACGGGGGCCGAGCCACCCCGCGCTTCTACAAGCCGGGAGTTCCCCACCTACGACGGCGCTAGCCGACCCCCCCTGAACTGGATCAACCAGTGCGAGCAGTTCTTCAGGGGCCAGCGTACTCTTGCCTCCGACAGGACGTGGCTGGCGTCGTACCACCTGACGGGTGCGGCCCAAACATGGTATTTCGCCATCGAACAAGACGAGGGGATGCCAACCTGGGAGCGCTTCAAGGAGCTCTGCCACCTCCAGTTCGGGCCAGCAGTTCGCGGCTCTCGTCTGGCGGAGCTGGGACGGCTCCAGTTCACCTCCACCGTCCAGGACTACGCCGACCGCTTCAATGCGGTGCTGTGCCATGCGCGGAACCTTGATGCCGTCCAGAAGGCCGAGCTGTTCGTGGGCGGCCTTCCTGACCACATCCGGGTGGACGTCGAGCTGTGTGCGCCAACGGACCTCCCGACGGCGATGTACCTGGCTCGCGCCTTCGAGCTTCGCGCGGCAGCCGTGGCGACCCCGCGGCCGCCCGAACCACCGCGACCGGCGCGCCGGCACCGGCCAGCGGCGCTTTCGGCAGGCGCCGCCCGCGCGCCCGCATTGCCGCACCGGCCGGCGGCACCGGCGAGGGGGCGCCCGGCAGCCCCCCCGCCGCCGCCCTCCTCCGCCTATTCGCCAGTTCCGCCGTCTCACCCCGGCGGAACAGTTGGAGCGTCGACGCCAGGGGCTGTGCTAGAACTGCGACGAGCCCTTCGTCCGCGGCCACCGAGGCAAGCGGCTCTTCTACCTTGAGTCGGGCGACTACACGGAGGACGAGGGTGGACCGGCTGATGGGGTGGCCGCCGGGGAGGAGGTGGCCGCCCCCGTCGACGCGCTCGCCAACGCCCTAGTCGTCTCCCTACACGCCGTGGCGGGGCATTCCGACGGAGAACACGATGGTCGTCCACACCACCATCCGGGGCCGGCCGCCTCCCCGGCCCCTCCCGGATACGGGCTCCACGCACAACTTCATCCGGGGCGCCGCACCGCAGGCCGGGCCTCGCGACGGCCGCCGCGACCGGCCTCCGCGTCACCGTGGCGAACGGCGATCGCCTACGATGCGTGGGGGTCGCGCGCGACGTTCCGGTGATGATCGCGGGTGAACAGTACCACATCACATGTGTCGGCATCGACTTGGGCTGCTTCGACTTCATCCTCGGCGTCGACTTCCTGCGCACGTTGGGCCCCATTACATGGGATTTCGACGCCCAGACGATCGCCTTCACCCGTGGCGGACGCCGCTTCCTGTGGCACGGCGTGGGCTCCACACCGACACCACCCCCGCCACCGCTGTAGCCGCCGCCCATACGGGGCGGCCGCCGCTTGATCGCCTACTCTCAAGAAGACGCCGCCATCTTCGACGAGCCGCGGGCCCCGCCGCGCGTGCGCCCGTACGACCACCGCATCCACCCGCCGCCGGCACCGCTCCCGTGGCGGGGTCCGCCCGTACGGTATCCACAACCGCAAGGACGAGCCGGAGCGTCGGTGTGCGGCCATGCTTGCCCGTGGGGATCATCCGTCCGAGCACGTCCCCCTTCTCCGCTCCGGCCCTCCTCGTCCGCAAGCCGGACGGATCCCCGGCGTTTCGCATCGACTATCGCGCCCTCAACGCCGGGACATCTAAGGACAAGTTCCCGATCCCGTGGTCGACGAACTCCGGACGAGCTGCATGGCGCCCGCTTTTTCACCAAGCTGGACTTACGCTCTGGCTATCATCAGGTGCGCATGTTCTCGGGCGACATCGAGAAGACGGCCTTCCGCACGCACCACGGCCATTACGAGTTCCTGGTGATGCCGTTCGGCCTCTCCAACGCCCCGGCTACATTTCAGGCGCTGATGAATGACGTCCTACGACCGTACTTGAGGAGGTTCGTGCTGGTATTTTTTGATGACATTCTCATATACAGCTCGTCGTGGGCAGAGCACCTCCAGCACATCGTCGTCGTCCTCAACGAGCTTCGAGCGCACAGCCTCCACCTTAAGCGCTCGAAGTGCTCGTTCGGGGCCCCGTCAGTGGCCTACCTGGGCCACGTCATCTCCGCCGAGGGCGTCGCCATGGATGCGGACAAGGTGGCGCGGCCTGGCCGCCACCTCGTTCCGCCCCGCGCCTACGCGGGTTCCCGGGGCCGGCCGGTACTACCGAAGTTCATCCGCGACTTCGGCCTGATCGCAGCTCCCCTCACCCGCCTCCTCCGCCGCGACTCCTTCACATGGGACAAGGACGCGGAGGACGCATTCCAGGCGCTCAAACGCGCCCTGACGACTGGCCCCGTCCTCCAGATGCCGGACTTCGACAAGCTGTTCCTCGTCGACTGAGACGCGTCCGGAGTCGGGTTTGGCGCCGTCCTCCACCAGGGCGCCGGACCCGTCGCGTTCTTCGCCCGACCGTTCGCCGCCCGACATCCGAGCCGGCGCATACGAGCGGGAGCTCATTGGGCCGGTTCGGGCGGTGCGCCACTGGCGTCCTTACCTCTGGGGGCGCCAGTTCCTCGTGCGGACGGATCACTACGGCACCGAAGTACCTCCCCGGACCGCGGCGCCTCTCCACCGTCCCGCGCACCGGTGGATCGCAAGCCGGCTCGGGTTCGACTTCACCGTCAAATACCGACCTGGGCGGCTAAACACGGTGGCTGACGCGCTCTCCCGACGCGACACCCGTCAAATACCGACTTGGGCGGCTAAACACGGTGGCTGACGCGCTCTCCCGACGCGACACCGAGCACTCACAGGACGACGCCGCCGGGCTGGGCGCTATGTGCGTCCGGGGCCCGGTCCGACCTTCGCCTTCATCGACGACGTCCGCCGAGCCACGGCGCGGGCGCCGAGGCGCAGACATGCCGCACCGCCCGGGCGCGAGCGAGCTCCGTGCGCCGTGGCACCCTCGCCGACGGGGCGCTCCCCGCACGGCGGCCCGCATCTTCTGTGGGACGACGGCGACCTACGCCACCGGGCCTTGCGCCCGGCACACTCGACGGGACACGAGGGGGTCCGTAAAACCCTCCATCGCTCGCGCTCCGATTTTTACATCCCGGCGATCGCGCGCTAGTGCGGGGACCGGGTGCGCTCCCCGCAAGCACGTGCCAGCGCAACAAGACGGAGGCACGGCGACCGGCGGGGCTCCTGCAGCCGCTGGACGTGCCCACCCAGGTGTGGGCGGACATCTCCATCGACTTCATCGAGGGCCTGCCTAAGGTGGCGGGCAAATCGGTGATTCTCACGGTCGTCGATCGCTTCTCGAAGTATGCCCACTTCATCCCGCTGGGGCACCCGTACACTGCAGCGTCCGTCGCCCGGGCATTCTTCGACGGCATCGTCCGGCTCCACGGGTTCCCGACGTCCATCGTCAGTGATCGGGACCCCGTGTTCACAGGCCACGTGTGGCGCGACCTATTCAGATGGCGGGGGTTAAGCTTCGCATGAGCACGGCATTTCACCCACAGACAGATGGCCAGTCCGAGGTGGTGAACAAGGTGATTGCTATGTACTTGCGGTGTGTTACAGGTGATCGTCCGCGCTCGTGGGTGGAGTGGCTGTCGTGGGCGAGTAGCATCGCTACAACACCTCCTTCCACACCGCCCTCCGTGCCACGCCATTCGAGGTGGTGTACGGCCGCCCCCCGCCGCCCATCCCCGCCCTACACGGCGGGGTCGGCCAAGACGGAGGCCGCAGACGCCCTGCTTCGCAGCCGTGATGAGATGCTCGCGAGAGGTGCGCCGGCCGGCTTCTGCGGGCGCAAAGCTTGTCCAAGAAGTACTACGACGCCGCCCATCGTGACGTGGAGTTCTCCGTGGGGGACCCGGGTCCGGCCGCGCCACCGCACCGACGACGCAGTCCCTCCACCCTCAGGCGCGCCGCAAGCTGGGGCCACGCTACGCGGGACCGTTCCAGATTGTGGAGCGCATCGGCGTCGTGGCCTACCGTCTCGCGCCTACCGGCCGACGCCCGCGTCCACGACGTCTTCCATGTGGGGTCGCTCAAGCCCCACCGCGGCGATCCCCGGCGGCGCCACCGAGTTGCCGGCCCTTGGTGGACGGGCGGATCACGCCGGCGTGCGGAGACAAGACCGCAGCCCGGCCACGTCGCGAGGTGTGGTTCGTCCGCATCAAGTGGCGTGGCCTGGGCGAGGAGGACGCTACGTGGGAGAAGCTTGATGAGTTCCGCGCCCACTACCCCGACTTCCGGCCTCGAGGACGAGCCGTTTGCGCGAGCGAGGGAGAGATGTTATGACCGCATCCAGCACGGCCGGCGCGCGCCACGTGGCTAGGGGGTCGCGGCCGGGGTGTGGGCCTAGGGCCCGTAGGGTTTTATTTTTAAAAGTCTTAGGGGTTTGATTACAAAAGTGTGAGCGTCATAAATATTCGTGTAAACTCTTCGTTGGAATTAGCGTGAAACAATTAATTGTTTCCGCTTCCCCGAGGGAGCCGGGAGACCCCAACCCTAGCCGCCGCCTCCTCCTCGCGCCTTCGCCGCCGGCCGCCGCCGCACGACGGCGCCCCGCGCGCCCTCGCCGCCGGCCACCGCCAGCCTCTCACCCTTATTCGTTAAGGGAAATCCCCGGTAGGACCCGTAATCCTATCAGTAAAAAAGAAAACCATGATAAAGAACCTAAAGTACAGAGTTCAAATCTTGCCTATAATCACATACCTTGCCTATAATCGGAGGGATTAGAAGGCGGGTGACCAGACTTTTGAATAATTGCTTAGTAGGCAAAGACACCCTCGCTCCAGCACCAATGAACTTTGCTAGAGAAAGAGGTACCTAATTCCATGACCATGAAGAAGAATGACCAGATTGCAGATAATAGGAACAGTTTTTCACCTTTATGGTTATCTTTTAGCAAAGCCTAGTTGTGTTGCAACAGACATGGTTAAAATAATTGACAATTCATAGAATAGGCAGCATTGTTAAAATATGAAGGAGACAGCTAGGCATCCACCATCCAAGTTCTTACAGCTAACAAGAACCTACAACAGAAATAACCCCCCAGTGTATTGACGACAGCTAACAAAGTTCAGCAATAACCCCCTAGCTAAGTATTCGATGCCATCTGATATATATGCTAACTACTAAGAATGCATCATTACTGAGCAACAGAGTAAGCTGTAGAATAACCATTTTCCAGAAGAAATTCGACAAATAAATATGTATGAAAATTCCAAGTAGCGAACTGGTAAGGTGGACATTACCCGACTCAGGAGCTTTGACCTCTCACTAGAAGAGAAGATGATCTCATGGAGAAGCTGAGTTTTCAGATCACCTCTGTACAAAATTGATTTAACAAAAAAGTCACTAACCTAAGAAGTAAACTGTGGATGCTTTATTTGTTCAGAAAAGAGAAAGAGAAGGAAAACCAGCACTATAAGTTGTTAGACAACTAGTCACCTTGTTATGTTGGCAATTAACTTCAATTTGTTTATCCTTTAATTGAAAACAAACAAATGTTAATTTAGGCAAATCGATTCCTTAATAATATGTTGTTACTTTCAAATTTTCCATATTTCTGCAGCTCTTGGAGTGGTGAACTGCTTGAATCCTTTAGTTACTGCTTTAAGCTCTTCTAAATCAAGTTGCTAGTTGGTGTAATGCTTCCTTGGCTTGTCTTTAGATTTTTTTTCCTATGTTGGTTGCTCATGTTCGGTTTCATTCTTACCTTCCCAGCCTCAGAACATTTTCCGAGCTGACAATTTATATTGCATGTCTAGTGTGGAAATTTTTTATGCCTAGTTATTATGTTATTTGTTTGCCTGGTCTAATATTTGTTTTGCAAATTTCATTAAGAACTTCATCATTCGTAACTGAGCTTCTGCTCAAGGCCTTATCCACTAGCAAACATGAGAAGAGCGTTTAAAACATAAAAAATAGTAGCACAATCTTACTTGTCTGTGAACAAAAAAAGTTGTTTCTGAAGCTTACAGAATGCCACAGCGGGAACTATACAATACTCCAACCACAAGCTTAATAGCCCAACAACTTAATTAGTCACTAGCACAAAGCACAAGCACACACAATTGAAAGCAGCAGTAGCACTAGTCACCTTGGTCGCAACCCATCAGAAGGCATGCGAGAGATGCAGGCCGGCGGACAGATGCAGAGGCCCGTCGGTGGCACGCAGTCAGTGGCACGGGGCCGGCAGCATGCTGGTGGCGCGGAGGTGGTGCGATGGCGGCAGGGATCGATCTGGCACCCCCAGATCTGATCTCCCTACCCTCGCATCCCATTCAGAGTAGACGTCTGCTCCGATGATACCGTCACCGCCGTCAGCTACATCTCCTCCGTCGCCGGCCTACATCTGGATCTCGCCCGCCCTCACATCCTCCACCCAGGGTTGGGAAGGAGGACGTGGTGGGGGAGGGGTGAAGCGGCTACTGCGGCCGGTGGGGTGAGGAGATTGAGAGAGAGAGAGAGAGAGAGGAGATGAGAGATTCAGAAGGGGACGAGCGGAGTCAGAGGAGGCCGGAGGAGGGAGGAGCACCGGTCGAACGGGGGACAAGGAGGCTGGCGGAGGTATCTTCACCAGGGGAGGTAGGGAGATGCTGGCGGAGGCAGAGGAGAGGGTCGCGGCGGCAGACGCGAGGGAGTGGAGGACGCGGCGGCGGACGTGAGGGAGTGGAGGACATGGTGGAGGACGCGAGTCCGAAGGGAGAGGGGGGAGGATTCGACGGAGTGGTCCGAGTGGATAGGGGAGGGAGGGTAGATGCGAGGGGGGAGGGGGTAGGAGGACGCGTCTGGGAAGTTAACCAAATTGAAATGAAAATTTGGGTCCGTGAGCTATTCTCATCCCCGTTACAACAAATAGTACAGGTAACGGGCGTTAATAAATGTACATTACCAATATAGTTGGACTAGGGCCAGTAGATGTTATGGGCGACGGGTGTAAACTCATTGGTAACGAACATTAATAACGCCCGTTACCTTTAATTTTTTTTGTAACGGATCTTAAGGGTCCGTTAAAAATATTGCGTGACCTATTTGAGGATTTCACGTAGTGTGACTTGGCCTCCTAGCCGATCATGAACACTGGCCTTGCCCCCCAGCCATTCAGGGACCGAGATTCGTTGATTGCTGGATTCACAGTGATCTTTGGCTGAAGGTCTCTCGTCATTAAAGCAAACCCTTTTGGATGAGTTGCTATTATTGTAAGCCCCGTTGCATTCTAGACAGTTTTCTGTCGTCGACAGCTTGATTCCTTCTTCCCAGTAGTACTTGAAGAATGGACATATCAAATGTCCTTCGTTACGCCGTGCCCACTCTTCTCTTCCCCTTGCTTTCTCTTGTCGACGCTAGAACTTATTGATCAACATCTGGGACATGACAGGTCGGCGTGGCTTCAAGTCTCCTTCTTCAAGTAATAACCCTTTTCCTTTGACATCGGCAGCGATTACTTGTACTTTGGGATCAACAGCTCCTTTATTTTGAGCTGAATCAGATGTCAACAACTTAACTCGTGATGTGTCTCTGCTAGACAATTCAACTTGTTAGTTGGGAAGGGTTGCTGATCAATCTTCATCGGCTTTTCAGCTTTTGTGGGAGTTTCAAAGTTAAGCCTCCCTTGCTCAATAGCTGATTGGATCCGCTATCTTAAGATCTTGCAATCATTGGTGTCGCCCGATGTTGCATTGTTCCACTTGTAATACTTCATCCTCTTCAGCTCTTCTGCGGATGGTATGGTGTGGAACTGGGAGAGTTTAATCTGCCCTTGTTGAAGCAATAGATCAAATATCCTATCAGCCTTAGTGATATCAAAACCAAATCTCTCTGGTTCTTTCTTGCCAAAGGGAGAGGACACTGTCTTCTTGCCTCTGACCCACTCTGCAAGCCCTATCATATTATCTTCAATAAGAGTAATCCACATAGGACACCTTAATATGAAAGTTTCTTCTAGGATTATTGGACTTTGCAGCTTCCTGACTCATTCGACTAACTAGTTGACTGAGACTGTCGAAGTCGTGTGATGCATATCTCCCTCAAGGTTGGAAAAAGACCTTGGAAAGCCAACTCAGCCAATTGCTTATCTCCCAGATTCAGACTATAGCACTTGTTCCTAACCTCTCTAAATCTCTGAACAAATCCAGCAACTGTTTCATCGTTCCTCTGCTTGAGTCTAGTCAGATCAATAATTTTCATCTCATTGATGCCAGAGAAGAAGTAGTTATGGAACTGCTATTCCAAATCGGACCACTTGATGATAGAATTAGCTAGTAGTGTTGTGAACCATGAGAATGCTGGCCCTGATAGAGATGAAGTGAACAAATGTATCCTGAGTGCATTAATATTCCCTGCTTCTTCACATTGGATGATGAATCGGGTGATATGCTCCATAGTGGATGCCTCATCTTGCCTAAAGAACTTGGTGAAGTCTAGCACCTTGAATCTTCGAGGGAACGGTATTTGATTAGTGCCAGATGGATACAATGTTCTATACATGTTGGACTGTTGATTGGGTTTTATCCCGTATTGCTACTGCAGCATCTATGAGAAGTGGTCAATCAGCTCTTGCTTCATGTGAGACTTTAATTCAGGAGACACTTCAATTGCTTGTATCTCAAGTGGAGTTTATAGAGGTCGTTCTTCTGAGATTCTTGGTTGTGGATTTGGTACCATTGATGTTCATATTCCAGAAGAACCTTGCGTATTTGCAACAGGTGGAATTGTCCGAACGGTTGACCAGCCGATGGGTTTGATTGCTGCAAAATCAATTGGCTTGAAATAGCCAATTGATTCAGAAGTGTTTGTAGTACTTGTGTAGGATCTACCTATGGAATTGGTTGTTCTGTGACCCCTTGGTTGATTGGCTGCTGAGGTGATGATCTGGCATGAGCCACTTTATTAGCGGGTGTCAAGACAGGCTGCATTGGTGTTGATTGTTGAAGTGGGGCAGTCTGCACAGGCATCCCTAGTGTCGGCTATTGTAGTGGAGCAGTTTGCACGGGCATCCCTAGTATCGACAGTTGAGTCGATCTTTAAGATAGAACAAGAGTTGGTTTCTGAGGTGGAACATGAGCTCTTTTCTCAGTCGGTATGACCATATGACCATGAGCTGGACTGATCTTGACTTTTCAAAAGCTTTGCACCCATGATTGAAGTAGACGAACACTATTCCTTGCCCATTCATGTGCACAGTGTTGACGCTCCTTAGCCTCACCACTAGGCCGCCACAAACGGCGATGGCGACAGAAATGCTTGTTAGCGCCTACAAGCCTACAAGCGTTGCCGCCAGGTTCACATCTCTAGTAATGGGACTAGGGGACGTCTGGGGTAAAACACACAATCACAGAAAGGTCCGCAAGCGCATGGATTACCGTTGACGGTGAAAATCCGTCAACCTAGCCATGAGTTTACCTTCGGTGTTGGCATGAGTTTTATACCTTATCCATTGGTACTAACCCCCGTGGTATAACAAGTTCACGTGTGCATGTCGTTTTTGGAGTTTAATGTTTATGCGGGGATTTAGTGTTGAATGCAAGACTTTCGGGATAAGTTCATCAAGCACCTCATGACAAGACCTTGAAGTCCCGAACAAGTCATGCAATGAAGCAAAATTAACTCCAAGAAGCCGGGGACTTGATCCGAGAAGACGACGGACTCCGGGGACCCGACCGTAAAAGTGCCGAATCTTGCAAGACAAGGAGTTGAGTCCAATTCGGAGAGAAACCGACGACATGGACCTACATGCGAAGGGGGAAGCATCCAGAAGCAAGGGAACCGACCTCGGGCAAAGGAGCCCACGGGCCGGGCCTAAATGGGCCCAGCCGCCGGCCCGGGCCCGGTCGGCCCGAGCCCATTTAGGGCCCAAATTTGTCGTCCTTTGACCTAATTGCTTCTCTCGGCTATAAATAGCCCCCCGACCGAGAGCCACGCGAGAACCGAAGTCGTATTCCGCCGCCGAGGAGCGAGAGAAGCTTGAGGGACACCAACTTGAAGATGAGGGTCGTGCTAGTTGTCTAGGGTTTCCCCGGCCGACGTGGGAACCTTGCATGGAAGACCACGTCGGAGCTCCGGAGCGAGGATCAAGATCGAGGGAGGGCCCCGTGGTGATCTTGTTCATGTAATCATTCATGGTGAAGTTTGTAAGTGAATCCGATTTCTAGCGATTAAGTGCCTTCTCGATGATTTTGATTTCTTCTTGGTTTTGCTTCTTCTACGATCTATACTTAAGATAGATTACATAGGGTGCTCTTGTAGCCGCGGTGGCTAGAGGTGCATACCGGACCGGCCAAGTGATTTCAACTTGTTCTATCGAACTCGCCCTAAGCTCCCCGCATGAATAGGGATACGTTGTGACGAACGGGGGTCTCGAAAGGCGGATGTTTTCGGAGTCGGATGGGAAGGCCACGATTTAAAGATGCTTTTAATGAGATTCGCTTTGCTAACTTCATCTATCTTGTTTGGAGCTACAACATAAGCATGATCTAGATTCTCTAGATTGGTTATCTCTTGCTTTCTCTTGCTACCTCTTTAGTAGATTAGATTAGATTCGTTTTCTTTATGAGTTAGTAGATTAGATGCAACTTACCTTCATAAGATAGCTTACCTTGCTTTACTAGATTGAATCCTTGCGTTGCACATTGTTCCACGGATTCGATACCTTGGGTTCACCACTCGAGGGAAGAAGGGTCCCTTGACTACGACGGGAGACTTGTCCGCTTGCAAGTCACTAAACGAACTTTGATACAACTATTAACCGTCAACAAGCCCCTTTTTCCGGCGCCGTTGTCGGGGAACAAGCAATCAAGATCCGATCTAGTATCGCTTATCTTTCAGCTTTTTCTTTTGATTTTCTTTTTGCATCTCTTATGTTTGATCATCCTCAAAAAGAAAAAAAAATTTCAATCTAATCTAGTTTTGATTAACCCTAGTTCTTATGTTTAGATTTTTGTTTTATCACTAACCCTAACCGGAGATGGTTGGCTACCTCTCCAAGAAACCCAAACTTTTTTGTGGATGATCCGGGAAAACTTTACGGTGCAAAAGGTGACATGCAACACAAGCTAAAAGGGTGGAAACCCTAGATTCAAAAGTTGAAGTCGAAGGACCGTCGAAATCTCCAAGGGAATCACCACCTCCAAGTCAAGACGCCGGAAGGCCATTCAAGATCAAGAGGAGGATGGAGAAGATGGAGATGGAGAAAGAAGCTCAACACCTAAAGGCCGCCAAGGCAAGATCCACATGCAAGGAGCGTGAAGTGTTCATCGTGATAAAGATGCTAGACGCAAGTGGGACAACTTGCCGGCGCCCGATGGGCAACAAAGAAGAATATCCGAGACAACTCTAAGGTCCCAAGACGGCGAAGGCTACTCAAACTCATTCGGGAGAGATGAAGGATCACACTAGAGACCATGAAGATCACGACCGAAGGACCGGAGTTCGAGATGCCGAGCCACAAGGAAGATGTTGCATCCGTCAAGACCAAAGGACAAAGCCGACTCGTGAAGACCAAAAAAAATTGACTAAGCCAAAGTGGGTACCCAAGATTGCAACGCCCGCAAAGAGCGTTGATCCGGAGTAATCAAGTGAAGAAGTCTAGCCATGGACTATAAACGAAGCGCTAGGCGGGAGGCAACCCGTTTCGTCGAGTCAAGAATAAGCTACGGGAGGACAACCCGATTCCGGGTTTTTCAAGTCTTTTTAAATTTAATTCAGTTCTGAATTTTACTACGCAAAACCTTAGACTTAGAATGGTTGAACAATATTAGAGACATAATTCTTAGTTGAATATTTTGCTTGATCATAAACCCTTTACATGAACCATCCTATGTGATTGTTTGCTTCTTTTCGAGAAACCACAACCGAAACCAAAAAAATTTCAGAACCTTAATCAACCTCTCAACCTCATTATGGTGCTGAGGTTGACTTATTTTTCATGCTAAAAACACTCGAGTAGAGCCACGACTTGTATCTAGATGTTATTTAAATTTCAGCACGTGGTAACTCGCGTGAACCTAGAAACTTGATTTTTGGTTGGTTAAAAATCCATATCCTTGGTTTCTCTAAGATTAGAATTTTTCTAAGCCTCACTTAATTTTATTTCATTCAAAATCTCTCTCATCTAATCGAAATTAGGACCTAAACCTATGCCCCCATGATCAAGCCGAGAAAAGCTTGCTCTCAACTAATGAAGGCAAACTATCCGGTGAGACCGAAATCGACGTAATACAAAAATATTTTCGACTTGCATTTGTTTTTAATGGTTTAAAAACTTCTCTAAAATTATGTTCGAGCTCTTGCATGGCTCTGAAAAATATTTTTAAATTTCGAAATTAGAGGAGTGCTTAGCCTTAAAGGGAGGCGATCTAGTTAACCTAACCATGCATGCACCATGATACATCACGGGATGCCCCTCCAACATATTTAAACCACATGCAAAGTACAAGCGTGGGGGGCAGCCAAGGCTTTATTTTGTAGGAATATCATGGATGCATGTGAGGCAAGGGAGTATGGACGTGACCCAAAACATGAAGCATCAAGTGGAAGGACCAATAGGAGTGGACGAGAGCGTTTGGGCGGTGCAACTCGTGGAGCACGCGGGCGGGGAAAGTTGCGGAGGTGAAATGATCGTGCTTTGGAAGAAAGACGAGCGGGGGAGGAGCACCGAGGCCGGCCTCACCTACATAAGGAGCCCCCCGGCTCCCGTTTTCTGCAGGCAAGCTTCCCTCTCCTTCCTTTGTTTGTGTGTTCAAGTTTGTGTGCTCAAAACCTCCGTAGACATAGCCAACCTTCCCAAGCTTGATAGCTCAAGAAAAAAAAATCCACATCCTTAATCCACTCAAAGTCCAGACTCCAAAATAATATTTGTGTACCTTGTTACCGGGTGAAAACCCCGGATATATATTTGTGAGGGAGAGTGCTGCAATCATGGAAGAAAACTACAAGCCTTTTCACCGAAGAAGAAGGGATCATCGTCGTCTAAGCCATCATCGACAACCTCTTCGAGGAGGCACTCGCTTCCGAGTCTCCTTGGAGTATGGGGGAGGACACGGCACCGCCGAGGAGGAACCACACTCTTCTCCTTGGTGGCATGAGGGCCACACAAAACTCGTTTATTAGGTTTACCAAACTTCAATAACATATGGAGGAGCCGCCCGTCCAACCTCACCACTTGACACGATCATCCGCTCCACCTCCATATGCTCCGCGGTATTCCGAGGGGTATGTCATCATGACGGAGGAGGAGAAGAAGCTCGCTCGCCTTAAGTAGAGGCTTGTAGCGAACGTCGACATCGACGACCAAGCTCTCCACATATTGGGTTTCACACGGGACACGGTGCAATTCTCTAGCGGAGTGTCGGCAAACACCCACAAGGAATTCGCCTAGGAAATTTTCATGACCATGGCGCATACCCTTGATGAAGGAGTGCCGAGTCTCTCATTCCGTTGGAGGGAGCCCACAAGAGGAGAAGAAGGAAGACACCGTCGGAAGGGTAACCTTGATCAACGATGCTATTTCTAGCACTTTGATGGGGTAATCTCCTTTCATCCATAGGTTGCAATCGATCTTGAAATGTAATCATACTTTGTTGGATTATCTATCTATCATCTTGTGCTGAAAATACTTTAATGCTTAAGGCTAGCAACCATGCCGTAAAGGGAGTAAGGGCTCCAATGCTTCCTTGGATCCATTCAACACAATCCCCGATAGATTAGATTGGTTTTCATGACTCGAAATGATTGCATGTTCTAGTATCGTAGACCCATGGGCGAGTGTCTCCTATTTTCAAAAGGGAGCTCCGGAACAAGTATGTGCATGAAGGCACATGGGAAGGCTTTTGGAGTATGATCACGGGAAGAGACCATCAACGAAGAAATACTATCCGAACCCCATCATCCAAGTGTGTCACTTTTGTGCAAGTGGATTTTTGGGGAGAATAAGAGAGACATAGATAACCAACACGGAGTTGAATTGGATTTACTCGCAGCCAATCAACCCTACTCACCTATGATCAACCGGTGGTGTTGTGGCAACATCGGATTCGGGAGATCGGGTTGTTACCTCTCCATGTTGACTATCTCTTTAAAACCGGTATTACAAGGAACCCAAATCATCTCCTACCCGGGACTTCCCTAGGAATATATGAAGAAAGGAAAATATAAGAGTGAAGATGAGAGAGGAGGCTTCCAAGTGGCCTAGGTAAATTTGCCCCTTCCGGATTGAAGATTAAGACTTTTCTTAAGGGGAAGAAGATCGGTTAGAGGAAGGACTTCTTGTGCCGGCGAAGAAAAAAATAATAAAAGAAAAGAATTATAGGAGAAGGATCTTCTATGGCCCAAGAAGGAGGTGCACAACAAAATTATGTTCCACCATTCGGAGAAATTCCGGCATCGCCAAATCACTACGGTGGTGTACCAATGCAAGCATGGGGGAGTGGTGCAGCCATACCCCCACCATTTTTGCGGTGCCCAACGTAGCCTTTGCGGAGCCATATGCACACCTTCCTCAACCACAACAAAATGTGGCCACCATTGGAGGATACGCTGCAAGGATCATGCAAATTATTGCAGCCATCCAAACCAATGCAAACCAAATGGGTGAAGGAAATGCAAACGTCGCTTATGTGCTTGGACACCTTCACCTAGCACCATCGGACAATTCATAGGAGGAGTGGTGCATTCCTATTACAAGTAAGGGTACAACAACCAAGGCTATCAACATCAACCACCGGCGGAAGATTAGAGAGAGGAGAAGCTTTAGTTATCTTTCCTTTACCCCCTTTTCTTTAATTTTCGGCTTGTTTGCGCCTATGTTTGCGTAGTATTTTCAGCTTTGCTTTAATTTTCAGTTTTTAGTTTAATTTTCAGCGTGTATCTTAGTGTTTATTTTCATCATGAATAATGACACCACCAAGTTTTTACCTTTGGTAAAGTTACAAAGTTTGTGCCAGGATGATATATGATTATAATTGTCGCTTTGTTTATCTTTGTAATTGACTTATGCATGTTTGAACTAGTGCTCTCTTAAAAATACAAATCTGAAATTATCTAAATACTAGCTTAATCTTCAGCGGAGGTTATGATTAAAATAAAGACCCATAGTGTTTTATGTGCTCTCAAGTTATGAATAGATTGAAGATGTCTTTTATGCTCAAAAATATTGCTAACCTTGTCACAAATATCACTTGTGTGTTGCTCAACCTATCCAAAGCCTAATATATATTTGAGTGCATAAACCTTAGTGTACAAGATTTATTTTTGAGTGAGTTATTGCAGGCCATGATTTCTCTGGCCCGAGACTAAGAAGCCGGTCATTCCGTTTTTGCGTATCTATCTTTTTGCTAGCCTTTTATCCGTGCATTGTGTATCCCCGCATCGGAGATCTCACAAACCTCGCCGGATATCCACCCTTAAACCAAATATCATCTTTTGTGATTACCTCCTTGACCACAACCTATCGTTGAGAATGGATCATCAATTCAAGGAAGATCGCAAGACGGTGCCAACGTTGAAGATTTCAAGTATCTCTCCAAGGAAAAATATCTCCGTACCTACCTTATTTTTCGCCTCTTTGCTCGAGGACGAGCAACGTCTAAGCATGGGGGAGGAGGTAGGTACGGTGCAGTTTTAGAGTTCAAAAGGGAGTATTTTAAAAAATATATAATGATGAAAGAAAAAAAAATCCAGTGATATTCATGGCTTTCAAGGTATAAAAAATCAAAACTTCGTTGTGAAAGTCATGGACTGAATATATGACGAGAAAAAAAAATGAATGAATGAAAGAAAGAAAAGAATGAGAAATATGAGAAAGAGAAAAAATATATATTTGTGCGTAAAGTGAACTCCCCGGTTCTCTAAGAGTGCATTCAAGGCTTCAAGTTAAAAAGATCCATTCTCATTTTCCAACCATGTGCAATCCGATAACGAGGACTTCTTTTGTGCCTCGGGATCACTCTTTGCCATTTGCACATGTCCACTCATCTAAAGTGTGTGTATTTTTCTCTTTCCCCTCCTTGATTTAACATTATTTTCCAATGACCTTTTTGACGAGTCTCGGTAAGACCATGAGAAGCTTGTCTTGTTTTGACAACACCTCATTTATAAATTCTTGTTAGGACTAAACTTTCCCAAAGCTCCATATAAAGCCTACCACATATATATGAGAGGGAAAGGAGTAGAATATATAGGCTTGAGAGACAAGTGAGATGAGAGTTTATGAGCAATACACGAGATGATTTAAATTTGTGAATTTGGTTTAGCTTTTCTTTATCTCGTTCTTCATTTCAAAAAATTCGAGATCTATTTAAAACTTTGTGAGCATGTTAATACTTGTGGGATAAGCTTAATAAGAATCTACCCTCCGTAGAGATGAAGGCTAGTACATTATGGAACTTTAATGAATTAAAATTTTGAGAGCATTATGTTTTCTCATGTATGATCAAATGCAAAGTTTAAACATTGTTTAGCAATGATGATATCCATCGAAGGCTTACTCGAGGACGAGCAAGGTTTAAGCATGGGGGAGATGTTGACGGTGAAAATCCGTCAACCTAGCCATGAGTTTACCTTCGGTGTTGGCATGAGTTTTATACCTTATCCATTGGTACTAACCCCCGTGGTATAACAAGTTCACGTGTGCATGTCGTTTTTGGAGTTTAATGTTTATGCGGGGATTTAGTGTTGAATGCAAGACTTTCGGGATAAGTTCATCAAGCACCTCATGACAAGACCTTGAAGTCCCGAACAAGTCATGCAATGAAGCAAAATTAACTCCAAGAAGCCGGGGACTTGATCCGAGAAGACGACGGACTCCGGGGACCGACCGTAAAAGTGCCGAATCTTGCAAGACAAGGAGTTGAGTCCAATTCGGAGAGAAACCGACGACATGGACCTACATGCGAAGGGGGAAGCATCCGAGAAGCAAGGGAACCGACCTCGGGCAAAGGAGCCCACGGGGCCGGGCCTAAATGGGCCCGGGCCGGCCGGCCCGGTCCCGGTCGGCCCGAGCCCATTTAGGGCCCAAATTTGTCGTCCTTTGACCTAATTGCTTCTCGGGCTATAAATAGCCCCCCGACCGAGAGCCACGCGAACCGAAGTCGTATTCCGCCGCCGAGGAGCGAGAGAAGCTTGAGGGACACCAACTTGAAGATGAGGGTCGTGCTAGTTGTCTAGGGTTTCCCCGGCCGACGTGGGAACCTTGCATGGAAGACCACGTCGGAGCTCGGGAGCGAGGATCAAGATCGAGGGAGGGCCCGGTGGTGATCTTGTTCATGTAATCATTCATGGTGAAGTTTGTAAGTGAATCCGATTTCTAGCGATTAAGTGCCTTCTCGATGATTTTGATTTCTTCTTGGTTTTGCTTCTTCTACGATCTATACTTAAGATAGATTACATAGGGTGCTCTTGTAGCCGCGGTGGCTAGAGGTGCATACCGGACCGGCCAAGTGATTTCAACTTGTTCTATCGAACTCGCCCTAAGCTCCCCGCATGAATAGGGATACGTTGTGACGAACGGGGGTCTCGAAAGGCGGATGTTTTCGGAGTCGGATGGGAAGGCCACGATTTAAAGATGCTTTTAATGAGATTCGCTTTGCTAACTTCATCTATCTTGTTTGGAGCTACAACATAAGCATGATCTAGATTCTCTAGATTGGTTATCTCTTGCTTTCTCTTGCTACCTCTTTAGTAGATTAGATTAGATTCGTTTTCTTTATGAGTTAGTAGATTAGATGCAACTTACCTTCATAAGATAGCTTACCTTGCTTTACTAGATTGAATCCTTGCGTTGCACATTGTTCCACGGATTCGATACCTTGGGTTCACCACTCGAGGGAAGAAGGGTCCCTTGACTACGACGGGAGACTTGTCCGCTTGCAAGTCACTAAACGAACTTTGATACAACTATTAACCGTCAACAATTACCGTTGTAGCACTTCACCCGGTGGTATTCGGGTTGACGATTTATATTTTCCCAAGGGAGGCACGACGACAAAGATGATCGAGTAAACGGTAGGGAATAACCAAGACTTGGTAAAGAGCTATAGCAGGGGATAACGAATAATGATATTAGGGGATAACTTGACACACGCAAGGAGATCTAGATAAAAGACTAGAGAGGATAACGAGCTGGGAGGAGAACGAGACGAGAAAGGATCCTAACACAATCTATATATTCTTGTCAACTCTAGGCAAAGGCCTAAAGCAAAGGAAAACCAGGGCTAACTCGACAAGCTCTTCCAGTGCTGCAGGGGTATGCAAAGCCGTGCCCTCAGACTGGGATGAGAAGGGAGGACTAGAACGCACTGAATCCTACCGGCCTGAAGTAATGGGGTGGACTAAAGAGCCCGTCCGGAGCTGTCACCTCCTTAGGTTACCACAACTATTACATTTCACGGGACACCAATCTAAGACTAAGGTAATCTCTGAGCACCGTGCTCACAATGAACCAAAGAACCTTTCCTCGGATATCACGAAGGAAGGTCTCTCTCTCCGGTGAAACACCAGAGATCAAGCGAAGAACGACCACAACACTATAAGGTTCAAGATAGCTATGCTAACCAAGACTAAACTAACTTTAGTCTAAACCAAGAATAAAGCTTCTAGAGCAAAGTAAAAGCTTAATGTAATTGACTCGAAAAGTAAGATATAAAGATAACTTGAATTGTACTTGAGTCTAAACAAAGAAAGGATACAAGAGCAATACCAGAACTCTGAAGAAGACTCCTTCGGAACCCCGAGACTTGCTCGACTCGACTCTAACTCCCAAGCTAGACTAATCCTACTCTAAGTGAAGAAAAGAGTGGTAATCAGATGCTCTAGCGTGGTTGTGAGACATGGGTACCCTTGGGTCCCTACCGACCAGGCTCACGGTCATCCCAGACAAGGGGTCCGTCCTACCAGAAGACCCGCCGACTTGTCAGTGGGCCCAACCAACCTAGTTGGCGTCCCACATGACGTCCTGAAGACCTTCTAGAAGATTTCCCAGCTGACCTAACCCATCACGACCTCAAGACTTAGCGTACCAGACAAGGCCTCGGTGGATTTCGACCAAAGCAGATCGATAAGATATGGCAAGTGATGTAATCAGCTAGACTTAGGTCTCTTGGTCGTAACCGACCAGGAGTCTGGGAACTGATCTCATCCGTTGGTGAATATAAGGCGGGAGAGGCAACCCTTGTACTCATATGCAATCCCCAAGCAATCTACACCAACAACTGGACGTAGGGTTTTACTCTTCGGAGGCCCGAACCAGTATAAACTCGTTGTGTTCTCTGTTTTCCGCGTACTCGTGTGCGACCTTCGAGTTCTTAGCCTTAGATTCCACCCCACCGAACAATTAAACCACTGGGATTAGCACCCCTGTTGGCTGTCTAGATCTCACCATCTAACAGTTGGCGTGCCAAGTAGGGGGGAATAAAGGTTCTTCGTTCAACTCGATGGCTTCGACCAACAGCGTCATCTTCCTGGAAAGCATGGCGGACATCCTCGCCAATCCCATCGACATCTGCTTCGGCTCGATGCTGGTGAAATCCACCATTATAGCCGCCTGCCTCGTAATCGAAGGCAATGCGGTCACTGCCGACCAACAGATTGGAACAGGTCTGTTGACGGAAACCCACCCACCCACTCCTAGTGATCTGATCGCTGGGATCGATCGTGTCGAAGGCATGCTCTCTAACACGATCAAAGTCTGTGAACGCGTCAAATTCCTTCGCAGGACCTCATCGTCATCTAGCATGCGTCTTGGCTTGCGCAACGCAGCTCGCGTAGCATCACGCTACATGAAGCGCAAGATCCAGATCAAATCTGGACCCAAGTCCAAAGATCGTGGAAGCCGCATGATTTACCTCGACGAACCCTGCTCTATCCACAAGAATCCCAAACACATGGCTCGCCAATGCCGTGTCCTAAAGAAGCTTCGTCGACCTCTCACTGCGGCCCATCGCCACCAGATGAACCGAGAGCTGTCTACGGACCGCCTCGCATTTCAGATCGCACGCACAACTATCTCCCCGAACTATTCGGGAGAAGAGATCGAGACCCTAGATCGTGAGGTCTTGGTTATCTCTGTAGATGTACCACCTCAAGACGGAGAAACATATGAACAACGCTAGGAGCGAGAGAATGCCAACGCCGCCAGAGCTCTTTGTCAACAACAAGAACTCACTGCTGATGTCCCAGCTAAAGGGCAACAACCAGGTCAACAACCAGTCAATGCCGGGCAAGTCAACAACAATGCCATGCAACAAGCAACCGCCGCACCAGCCGCCCCTCAGCCGCGACAACAAGACAATCAACCTCATGCAAATCGCCTGCGCGCTAGATACCTCCTAAGGGACTTTGAGTGTGATGGTCTTGATCTACAACTCTCCACAAACCAACTTGGGAGCTGCTCTTGCCGCCCTAAACCACCTCGAAGATTCTCCTTTGGTAGGACGTCTTCAAGCTAACATCCGTGTCGCCGCCGCTTAGATTGAAGAAAGAGGTCCTGGATATAGTAGATCTGCAGCAAGTTCCTATTCCAAGAGCAGATCAGATTATCCTCGCCAACGACGCCATAGCCATGGTCCTCTTGAGCTGGTGGCTGAAGAGGGACGAGGTGAAACGAAGTGATGCTGCCAGCTAATCCCGCTTCAAAAGGTGCAGCTAACGCTCTAGCTAATCCTGCAGTTAATACTCTGGCCAATGCTCCAACCAACACCGCCGGCAACGTCGCCATCAACGCAGCTAATGTTGCCAACCTCCAGGAGAACACCGCTGCAAATCCGAGGCAAAATGCAGGAGCTCAATGACCGCCGGTGCAGGCTAATCACGCAGAAGGTAGTTAGTGTGCTAACTACGACCATGACCATGGGGTCCCTGACGCCCTTGATGCCAACAAAGCCATCCAAGCAACGGAGTTGCGGCACATGCACGACCAAGAACTCCTACGACGTGTCCAGTACGACCAAGACAACGGCCCTCCTGATGACCTCTACGTCATCTCGACGGCTTACGCCCCATCAGCAAGCCCGGGAGCAGTCAACAACTTCTTTGCGTTCTCACGACGTCTTCGGACGATCGGATACCCAAGGACTTCAAGGCAGTGATTGAGAAGTACGACGGTCCCTCTGACCTAAGTATATGGCTCAAGAGGTACAACATCACAACACATGGTTCTAGAGGAAACGAAGACCACATGGTGGCATACTTCCCCCTAGTGATGGGCAAGGCACCACTCCTGTGGCTCGACAATCTTCCAGCAGAGTGCATCACCTCTTGGGCAACATTGTCTCGCCTCTTCACGACCAACTACCAGGCAACCTATAATCGCCCTGGCAAACACTCACCACCTCACCAGAGTGCGGAGGAGACATGATGAAACTCTCTAAGAGTATACCAACCGCTACTTCGAAAACTGCAACACCCTCGCGGGTGTCAAGGACGAGGATGTCATCGCTTACTACACGAAAGGGATCACCAACATCAAGCTCTTCGAGAAGATCCATGGAGCTGACACACATACAATCGCCGACCTCATGGCCTACGTCGACAAGTTAGTCGACACTCAAGACGCGGTGATGCACAACTTCAATGGAGAAGATCACGACGATGGAGGAAACAGGTCGCGCAAGCGATCTGGTGAAGCTTACATGGCAGATCCACCTGTGACGTCAAACATACCATGAGGGAGTGCGAGCAGCTGAAGTGTGCACTTGGAGTACCCTCAGACTCCAAGAAGACCAAGAGTAGCAACAACGACGACCAGAATGGTGACCAATGCTTCGACAACCGCAACCGTCGACCTGATCGATGTGACTACAGCGACCTCAGGCTCTATCGTCGCAATGACGACAGGGATCGATGTGATTATCGCCGCGACTACCGCCGTGATGACAGAAGCGACGACTATCGTTGCAATGACCGCAACGATCGGCGTGACGACCGCAAGGGTGATCGTCGTGACGGCCAGCGCAGTGACCGCCGAGATGACCGGCGTGATGACCGACGTTGCCAGGATGACCACAACTGCCATGACCACAACCGCAAGGAGCAATCCCCACCGCCACCACCTAAAGGGGGCAACTCTAATGGTGCATTTCAGTCAGCCAACCTGGAGATCAACTTTATCGTCGGTGGTCGCCAAGCGACCAAAAGCAACAGACAGCTTTGATCAAACGCAAGGGAGATCGGGCATGTCAACACTAAAACTCCGCAACCTCTGCGTTGGTCGGAGTTTCCAATCACTTTCTCCACGCCATCCTCGGGCGACCTATGCTCGCCAAGTTCATTGCAATACCTCATCACACCTACCTCATCATGAAGATGTCGGCGCCAAACGGAATCCTCTCCGTCCTCGGGAACATCATGGTCTCCTACAACTGCGAAAGTGCCACCATCGAGCTTTCTAAAGACTCCGCGGTCAAAGCTGCAGGAACGGTCATGATCGCCCAGGCGGCCAAGATCGACCAAACCACCCTGGAGGTGCCAGAACAAAAGCGCACAAGCACAGCCTTGGACCCAAGTCTAGCTATCAAGAAGGTTTGCCTCGTCCTGCCCGAAGCATCCAAGGAAGTCGTCATCGGGGCCAACCTCGACCCCAAATAGGAACTCGCGCCCACCAGTTTCCTCAGGGATAACGCTGACATCTTCGCATGGAGTTTGTCCGACATGCCTGGTGTCCCCAAGAAGCTGGCTGAGGATGCACTTGAAGTTAACAAGACCGCACGACCTATCAAGCAAAAGCTCCGGTGATTTGCAAAAGATAGAAAACAGGCCATTGAAGTAGAAGTCTGTTAGCTCTTAGCTGCAGGATTTATCAGAGAATGTAAACACCTGGTTTGGCTCGCAAACCCGGTCCTTGTGCCAAAGAAAACTGGTGGATTGAGGATGTGTATCGATTACACCGATCTCAACAAGCACTCCTCGAAGGATCCCTTCCCTCTTCCTCGCATCAATCAGGTCGTAGACTCCACAGCTGGTAGCATCCTACTCTGCTTTCTCGACTGCTATTCAGGGTATTACCAGATAGCCTTGCATCCCGACGATGAAGATAAAACGGTGTTCATAACGCCCCACGACATCTACTGCTACAAGGTCATGACCTTTGGTCTGAAAAACGCTAGAGCAACATATCAGAAGGCAATACAGAAGTGCCTGAAGTCGTTGATCGGGGAAAACGTCGAAATCTACGTAGACGACATGGTCGTCAACACCACAGAGGAAGATAAGGTCATCGCTGACCTCACCGAAACCTTTGCCAATCTGCGAGAGTTCCAATGGAAGCTCAGCCCAACCAAGTGTGTCTTCGGTGTACCTTCCAGATTGCTCCTGGGCTTCATGGTCAGGCATTAAGGCATTGAAGCCAACTCTGCGAAGGTCGACGCTATACGCAACATGGCCAAGCCATCCAACAAGAAAGATGTCATGAAGCTCACAGGAATGATGGCGGCTCTATGTCGTTTCATCAGCAAACTAGGCGAGAAAGGCTTAAGCTTCTTCACGCTATTGAAGAAGGCAGATAAGTTCGTGTGGGACGACAAGGCCCAAAAAGTATTTGAAGCTCTTGAAGAATTCTTGATGACGCCACCAATCATGACTCCACCAGTTCCGAAAGAAACGCTCCTCCTCTACATCTCTGCCACCACTAATGTGGCCTGCACCATCCTCGTCGCTGAACGAGAAGAAGAAGGGCAGGCCTATCCTGTTCAATGACCTGTGTGTTACATAAGTGAGGTCCTGGCCGACACTAAGACACGTTATACACAGCCTTAGAAGTTGCTCTACGCACACCTGGTTACATCGAGAAAGCTCCATCACTACTTCCAAGCTCACAAGATCATGGTTCCGCCGTCATTCCCTCTAGGAGAAATCATCCGCAACCATGACGCCAGCGGCTGCATCGTCAAATGGTTAGTCAAGCTTGGAGAGTTCGAAATTGAGTTTTGCCTCTGGCAAGCAATCAAGTCCCAGATCCTCGCAGACTTCGTGTCCCAGTGGATCGAAATCCAGATGCCCCATCCCAAGGACAGGCTTGAACACTGGATATTGTACTTCGACGGCGCTCTCAACCTCGAACGCGCAAACACAGGTGTATTGCTCATCTCTCCTCAAGGGGAACAACTTAAGTACGTCCTGCAGATACACAACAAGGCTCTAAAAATGGAGCAGAGTACGAAGCCCTGATTCACAGACTCCGCATAGCAGTATCTCTTGGCATCAAGCGACTACTAGCTTTCGGGGATTCAAAGGTCGTTATTTAGCAAGTCAACAAGGAGTGGGACTGCGTCAAAAACACGATGGATGCCTACTGTGCTCATGAGGACCAGGAGCGTCCTAGTGGTCAATGGATGACCGCTCCTTAGTGATGAGTGATTGACAACGGGTGTTGGACTGACTCTTGGCTTAGTGCACAGGTGTAGGCTGCGGCCTAGTTCGTGTTGTTGCAGGTGAAGAACGAGCGCGAAAGGTCTTCAGCCTTGAGGGGCCTCCGGGAGATGGAGAGACAAGTAGGCTCGGTTCGAGGGACCCGTTGACGAGCGGGACTAGGTGCGGGCCACATGGTGGCGATACGAGCAAGACGAAGTCATGGACAATCGAGCCGGTGCACGGTGGCGGTCGAGTCAAGTGGTTTGGCGAGAGGCCGGACCGAGCACGCGGGGTTTGGTGATTTGCCCACAAAACCATCGGAGGACGGTTTCTTGGTTTGTGCCTCAAAACCAAGTCCGAGGGCCCAACACGACGGAGACGGGATCCGGGCGTGTCGGGAAGCTTCAAGGCGGAGGACACGCGGCGGGATCGCATGGCTTGCGTCGGGAGGACGCGGGGTGCAGCAAAGGCGTGGCCGTCTGATGGCAAGACCCACAAACATTACCTAAATGCCCCTGCGTGGGTTGTATCGCTAGTAGTTAAGTTAGGGGTAGTTGAGTCATTTACCACTCCGACGGGACCCGATATATAAGCCATGAGGGTGTGTGAGTGGCTCTCTATCTCCGCGACTTAGGGTTTCATTTCCCCCTCCCATTTCTCATTTTCGTAGCTATTTTTCCTCTACTTTGTCTAGGCTAGCATGAGAGCTTCATGAGAGATTTGTAGAGAGGGATGGATGCTAGGGCGGCATGCTAGACATTGCGAATCTTTCTTGGTTTGTATATAAGATTCGGAGTTGTGTTTTTCGTGGTATTTTTGTGCTTGTTTTTGTGCCTTTGTTCTCGGTGTGATTCCGCGGATTTAAGTGGGTTTCTCCCCGGAGTTCTTTGGGGGAAATATGGATAGATGTCTCGTGCATCTTTGTGATTGATCTTGTGCCCTCAAACGCCGGGAAACCCCTTCGATTCGAGGATTTTCGTTCGGTGATCTAGCTTTTGGTGGTGCTCAAGGATTCGCGATTCCCGGTGATTTAGGGAGTTAGGAGGCAAGAGTTTTGGGCTATAGCATCCTTGTGTGATGCTTTTCAAGTCCCCAAACCCTTGTCTCCACAACTTCAACCGTTTGGGAAATCCGATGATGATTTGGGGAAGTTGACTTTCGGGGTCGTGCGTTTTCTGCTCTGTTCGCACCTCGCGGACGGTCCGCGAGGACCAGGCGGACAGTCCGCGCCGCTCCAGTTCGTCGCGGTGTTCTTCGTTTTCTTGCTTTGCTTCGCTTCGATCCGGTTTTGCTTTAGGTTTTTGTTGCAGCCGGTTTGCGGACGGTCCGAGCTTCAGTAGCGGACGGTCCGAGACTCGCGCGGACGGTCCGCCTGGCCTTTGCAGACGGTCCGTTTTCTCGGGTTGGTTCTGGTGGTTCTGTTCACTTTAACGGACGGTCCACGGTGCAGGGACGGACAGTCCGCGGTGTGTGTGCGGACAGTTCGCGGCGGCGGCGGACGGTCCGCGAGGCCCGTGCGGACGGTCCGCCCCTCCTGGCCGGACGGTCTGCCAGAGCCTGAGTGCTTTGTCTCTTGGTTCGATTCCTCCCTTCCTTTCTCGTGCTTTCGCGTGTGCTTCAAGGAATCGTTCCTAAGACTAGAGGTTGATCCATAACCTCGTTGTCTTGGCGATTGACGTGTGATTCAATCCACCGCTTGTGTGAGACCGGGATTTGACTAGGGTATAGGTCGGGTTCTTTGAGAAGAATTTTTACCGGGTCCTATTCACTCCCCCCCTCTCTAGTCGCCATCTGATCCTTCAATTGGTATCAGAGCTTGGTGCCGGATTGTCGGTGTTTTAGACCGGCAACCTACTAAGGGGAGTACTCGAAGTAGATGATTGTGACTCGCCGAGATCGGTAACTCGAAGGAAGAGACACGTGGCACACAATTTAGACAGGTTCGGGCCGCGAGGTGCGTAATACCCTACGTCCTGTATGCTGCGTAGCTCTGGATTGATAGGGCACGATTACAAGATGGTGCAATAGTGCGCCGTGAGTTGTAGGGGATTGGATGAGGTGATCCTGAGACCGGTCCCTGCCTCGCCTTATATAGTCCGGGAGGCAGGGTTACAAGTCGGAGTAGGGAGAGAGTACTAGTCGAGTACGTCTAGGAGTTCTCTATACAGTGCGGAACATCTACAGCTCCCTAACTGAGTACTACTCCTGTGTAGTCCTTGTGCTTCACGCCTTCAGGTGCCGTGCAGCGCAAGCCGGGTAGTCCTAGGGGCCCATCGAGTAGTCGGTCCTGGTACCCACCGAGGTAGTGGGCCCAGGGAGGTCCATATGACAAGCCCCCGAGTACTTTGTAGTCGAGAAGGATAGCTTCAAGTAGTCTTGACGGCCTTAACAAGTAGTCCTCAAGCGTCCCCGAGTGCTACAAGTCAAATTCCTCAAAAGTAATCGAAGCATCCCGAGGCTGGAATGTACTCCAGCTGATGTTTGAGCAATCTTGAAGTCTTCTCGAGTAGTCCCAAGCGTCCTCGAAAACTGCCTTCGAAGGTCTTCAAAAACTGCCTGTCTTGTCTTGAAGCCGGAGCTGACATGGAGGTGCGATTGCAAAATCGCACTCCATATGGAGTAGCCCCCGAGCCTTGAGCCACGGGCTCTGGCTGAGGGTCCATATGAAGTCTTGGCAAGAAAAAAAACCGAAGGACACGTGGCACGGAGCCCCCGAGCCTTGAGTCGAGTACTTCCTCTCGAATTGAAGGGTCTTCTTGAAGAATGTGTCCTGAGATGCTCTTGAGACTAGCCGCTTCCCAGGTAGTCGAGTAGAAGTAGCCGAGCCCCCGAGATGAGGCGCGTCGACTAGTAGAATACGAAGGGTCACGCACAGCCGCTGAGTCAGCCGCGCGTGGACTTATCCAGCCGCCCGTTGCGGAGCCGGTTTGGCTTATAAATAGAAGCCAAAACCCTTAGGGTTTTCCACCCATTCGAGCTGCAGCCATTCCCTTTGCATCTGAAGCGAATCCACTCCCAGCGCTTGCTGTCGCTGTAGTAGATCCAAGTGCGCCGCCACCCAAATCTTTTAGGGTAGCCCCCGAGCGGATGCGAGTGAAGACGCCCTGCACTTGGAGGATGAAGCCGTCGCCGTCCAAGACGTCCAAGGCCGCCGGGAAGAAGAGGGGCCGCGAAGAGGCCGCCGCGGCTGCCACCGGAGCGGCGCCGCCCACGTCTCCACCGCGGGCTGATCCAAGCCGCGAGTGGAAAAAGTCGAAAGTGAAGACGGAAGATCTGCTGACCCTCCTGAACAGTGGGTTCATCAGGGAAAAGGAAGTCGACATGTGGAGATCCGCCGCAGGAGATCCATATCCGATGGAGAAGGCCGAAGACGAGATCCCAATGTTCGCGCGGTTCGTGGAGCGCGGTCTTGCGCTCCCGGCCAGCGATTTCTTCAAGGGGCTGCTCGGGTACTACGGGATCGAGTACCGAACTCGAACCCCAACGGCATCTTCCACACGTCGGTCTTCGTGCACTTCGCGAAGCCTTCCTCGGGATCAAGCCGCATTGGGCGCTTTTCCGAAGTTCTTCCGCGTCAAGCCGCGCCCAAGTGCCACCAATCCCGGGGGTAGTCGGAGGAGCCGGCATCCGGTACCGAGGGAGGACGTCGCGGAGCGATGCACTCGGCGTACAAGCTTGTCGACTCCAACACAGATTGGAAGACCAGGTGGTTCTACATCACGAACCACCACCCCGGCCTGCCGAAGCCGAGCGGACGGCAGCCCAGGCACCATGAATGGTGGAACACGGAGCCCACCATGCAAGAATGGATCCAACTCCCTGAGCTGCTAGCACGCGTCAAGGTGCTCAGGGAGGCGGGACTGAGGGCCGAGCACGTGGCCTTCGGTTTCATGAAGCGAAGGATCCAGCCGTTGATGGCTCGGGAGACCCTGGGCTTCGAGTACACCGGCGACGACGACGCGTCGCGGATGCCGGGAGGCGAGCTGGACGACAACGACATCATCGAGAGGTTGTCGCGGATCTTCAAGGACATGCCGCCGTACACGGCGTGCCCTGTCGAGGAGTACTCCACCGCGCACCCGCCCAAGAAGGTGAGTAGTCGTACTCCCCTAGTCGAGTAGTGATTACTTGAAGTAGAGTTGCTGACGTCTTGTGTCTTGCGCAGGATGACGTGAAGAAGTTCATCTCCGAGCCGCAGCCACCTCCGAGCGGAATCGAGATCCCGAAGGAGGGGAAGGCGAAGGAGCGGCATGAAGTCGGTGAAGGCCACGACACCATTGTCGTGGAGGATACCTCCGATGACGACGACGAAGACGAGGAGACGTTGCAAGACCGCTTCCAGCTGCGGTCGAGGTTTAGCCGCCCGGGCTTGCCTCATGTTCCTCTGGTACAAGACCCCCCAACTAGCCTGGAGGCTAGCCTGGCTGCGCCGCCACGGAAGCCGCGCAACCCCGCCAGGAAGCAGGTGGCGAAGAAGCTGAAGGTCTCAGAGACCACGCCTCAGGAGGTAAGTTGTCTTGAGTAGAGTAGTCGAGAACCCTTTGTTCGAGTACGCTTGCTGACGAGTAGTCTTCCTTGTGTGCAGGAGGTGCCGCCAGCGGAGCCCGTCGAAGAGGGCGACGAGGGCATGTGGGACCCGGTGGGGGAACCAGCTGGAAGTCGCAGTCCAGCCCCCACCGTTGAAGAAATCCTGGCGCAACTGGAGCGCCAGCCCCCAGCTCCGCAAGGGAGCACGGGACCCGTGGCCGTCGCCGTTGAAAAGGTGGTGGCCTCAGGAGCGCAGGAGACCGCTGCGCCGGCCGCCGCTGCTGTGGAGGAGGCGGTAGCCGCAGGGACGCAGGAGGAGGCGCCCACCGAGGGTGGACTGGTCGATATCGCCAGCATCCTCGGTGCTCCGGCCGTGACTATTGTCCGGTCGAACTTGTAAGTACCATATCCTTACGAGTATTACTTTGTTGCAGTAGTCGATGTTGCCTGACGACCATCTGCGTGCGCTTCTGCAGAAAATCCACGGATCTGACCTGGGATGGGGATGAGCCCTCATAAGCGGTGGCGGAAGAAGTCGAGCCGCCCGTGCAGGAGGCCGCTCCCGCTACCCAAGCCGCGGTTGAGCCACCGGTTGCCGAGGCGCCGCTGCCGGAGGCTAGTGTAGTCGAAGGTGAGTACCCTTCTTGAAGCAGCAGAGCTCCACGAGGAGTAGTCGTAGGCACTAATGCACTTGTCGTCTTTTTGACAGGCGCAGAAGGTGGTGACATCCCTGCAGGGGTACCAATGCAGAGGTTGACACCGGAGGCCCCGGAGGCTGCGGAAGGAGCCCCCGAGCCCATGGAGGAGGTCGTCGAGAAGACCGCCGGGGGAGAGGCGGTCACCACGTCGCCAAAGATTGCTCTGGAGGTGGCTGTTCGCTCCCCCGAGATCCAGGACGCAGAGCCCATCCGCCCGCGCCGATGACGGAGGCCACCGTGAGTAGTCGCGGCGGGATAGAGCTGCTCGCGGACGATCTCGTCGAGCCGGCGACGGTAGCCAAGCATCTGGAGGCGATCCGTCAAGCCGAGCAGTGGATGAAGGTAAGTAGTCGTAGCCTTTTGAGTAGCCAATCCTTTGTCGTTGAGTACTATTTGTGACTTGAGTTGTCTTGTGTAGGACGTTGCGGAGTGGTCCCGCGACAAGTCGAATATGCTGCAGGGCTATGGCGACGCGGTGCTCCGAGCCGAAGCCCTAGAAGAGCAACTTGTTAAGTCGCGGAAGCACGCGGCTGCCATGCAGTCGAAGCTCGACGCCGCCTTCGCCAAGTACCACAACGACGTCATGGAGTTGCAGGCGAAGGGCGACGACTTGGTGCGGAAGAACAAAGGCCTCCGCAACAAGAACAAAGGTATACCCCTGAACTTGTCGGGTACTTGTTGGAGGTCGAGAAGCATCTGACCCGCTGTTGCGTTACTGTGTTGCAGAGCTTGAGGGCCAGGTGGAGCAGCTGAAGGCCTCGGAAACGAGCATGAAGAACCTCTTCTACCGGGAGCAAGAAGCCCGCCAGGTACTCGAGCTCGACTACAAAGAACTCGCCTTCGAGTGCGAGAAGCATATGGAGCTTCGGATTGCTTCTGACAGAGATCTTGTCAACTGCTACAAATCCTTGCAGAAGTTGAACGAAGACTGCGAGGCATTGCGGGTCCAGTTGAAGGAGTTGGAAGAAGCCGCATTGCCGATCGCAAGACTCCTGGTGCCGCACCCAGGCGCCCCCAAGATTGCTCCTCTGGTGGATCGCCTTCGGGAAGCTCCAAGCCGGCTGGCCGCCTACGTGAAGCACATGGCCAGGTCGATCCCAAGACAAGTATTGGCCTTCATGAAGTCGTACTTCCCGAAGGCCCCAGTGGAGGTGGTCGCCGGCGGGGTAGCCGCCAAGCCGTTCGATGAGCAAGATGCGGAGCCGGCCGGAGCAGATGGCTCCCATCGCGGAGCAGGTAGCCGAGAAGCTGAACCTCCAGTAGTCCTGTAATAGGTAGCTAGTAGCCATAGTTGTACAGGAAAATAATTGTAATGAATTGTTCAAGTATCAATGAAAGAAAATTTTCCAGCAATGAGTACTCGTAGTCGCGATCTCATAGTGCGGAGCGCCCATCGTGGAGTAGATGCGAGTAGTAGTACTCGACTTTGGTAGACAGTAAAGAAGTTGATGAACAATCAAACTTTATTACTGAAGAAGTACACCTGGGTGGCCAGGGCCGTAGTTACAAAGTAGTCGCTTGGACCCGGAGGCCGCTTACAGCTGAGTAGAGCTGGAGCGGGTGGCCGCTCGCAGCAGTTGATCCGTAGGTAGCCGTGTAGGCCGGATCGTAGATCCGTAGGTAGCCGTGCGGTCGGATCTTGGAGTGTGGTCTCTTAGTAGACCGCCGCTAGAGTCCTTGACGCTCGTCGCAGCCCCGGGGTCCGTAGGTAGCCGCACGGGCCGGACCCCGGAGAGGAGTAGTCGGAGACCGGAGCCGGGGACCGGGGGGGGTCGCTTGCGGCGAGGGGTGTTGATGTAGTCGTGTAGACTTGAACCCCAGAGTAGTCGTGTAGACTAGGCGTAGAATCGACAGAGCTGGTCGACGTTCCACGAGTTGTTGATGTCTTCGCCTTCAAGTGTTTGGAGACGATAGGAGCCCGGCCCGGTCACCTTTGCAACGGTGAAGGGGCCTTCCCAGGGGGGACTGAGCTTGTGAAGTCCTTCCGTGTTCTGGATACGGCGGAGGATGAGATCTCCAATGTTGAAGGAGCGTTCCTTGACGTTGCGGTCATGGTAGCGTCGGATACCCTCCAGGTACCTTGCTGATTGGACGAGGGCAGCGCAGCCGAGCTTCTTCGAGGGCCGTCGATATCAACTCGTCTCGTTGTCTTCCGAGACGCCTTCGTCGTAGTGCTCCACTGCTAGCGAGTTCCATATGACGTCGGCAGGGAGGATTGCTTCGGAGCCGTAGACCGGAGAAGTAGGGGGATTGCCCCGTTGGCTTGGATGGTTGAGTCCGTAGCCCCCGAGTGCGTTGGGTAGTTCCTTGATCCACTTGCCCCCTTTAGAGTTCGCGACGTCGTGTAGCCGCTTCTTGAGAGCGTCGAGCACCATCCCATTGGCGCGCTCGACTTGTCCGTTGGCCCGTGGATGGGCGACTGAGACGTATCTGACGTCGATCCCGCTGTTCTCGCAGTACTCCCAGAACTGGTGGTTGTTGAAATTGGATCCCAGGTCTGTAATGATGCGGTGGGGTAGCCCATAGCGGTGTACGAGTTCATCCAGGAAGTCGAGTACTCTGTCAGCCTTGGGGCATGTGGCCAGAAGCTTGACCTCAATCCACTTGGTGAACTTGTCGATAGCCACCAGTACTCTATTGAAACCTCCTGGCGCAGTTGGCAGTGGCCCAATCATGTCGAGCCCCCAGCAGGCAAAGGGCCAGGTTGGCGGTATGGTGATTAGCTCGTAGGCTGGGACGTGTTGCTGCTTGGCGAAGTACTGACATCCTTGGCACCTTCTGACGAGTTCTTCGGCGTCACCCAGAGCTGTGGGCCAGTAGAAAGCTCGTCGGAAAGCCTTGCGGACCAGCGTGCGTGAGGACGCGTGGTTGCCGCAGACGCCCTTGTGGATCTCCTCCAAGATGTCCTTGCCTTCTTCACGAGGGACACATTTCATGAGTACTCCAGAAGATGCACCCCTCTTGTAAAGATTGTCTCCGACGAGGACGTAAGACTTGGCGCGGCGGACGAGTTGCTCGGCTGTGTTTTTGTCGGAGGGGACCTTCTGCTCGCTGAGGTAGTCGATGAAGGGTTGCCTCCAGTCCACGTCGATCATCATGACCTCCTGCCCAGCCGGTGGATGGGCTGGGACAGTGGTCGGTGGCGCCGGCTCCGGGATGGATGGCGCGTGAAGCTCACGTACGAAGACACCCGCTGGCACTTGAGCGCGGGTGGATCCGAGCTTGGAGAGGACGTCCGCTGCAACGTTGTTGTCGCGAACGATGTGATGGAACTCGAGACCGTAGAACTTGTTCTCGAGCTTGCGGACTTCTAGGCAGTAGGTGTCCATGTTCTCCTTGTTGCGATCCCAGGACTTGTTGACTTGGTTGATGACCACTGCGGAGTCGCCGTAGACTAGTAGCCGCTTGGTGCCCAGTGAAGCCGCGAGGCGGAGCCCGTGTAGGAGGGCTTCGTACTCGGCTTCGTTGTTTGAGACCTTCCAGAAGATCGCGGGACGTACTTGAGTTGTTCGCCCGTTGGAGAGATCGGGGAGTACCCTCGCGCTCGCGCCCTCGAGGTTGAGTGAGCCGTCGAAGTACATCACCCAATGCTGCGGTCGCACGGTGGGAGTAGGTAGGCGATTCTCTCGCCACTGCGCCATGAAGTCGACTAGTGCCTGCGACTTGATGGCCGTGCGTGGCTTGAAGTCGATAGTGAGGGCGCCGAGCTCGACGGCCCACTTGGAGATTCTTCCGGTAGCATCTTGGTTCGCGCAGATGTCGCCAAGCGGGTAGTTGGTGACGACGGAGACCGAGTACTGCTGGAAGTAGTGTCGTAGCTTCCGCGAGGTGATGAGTAGAGCGTACAGGAGCTTCTGCACAGGCTGGTAGCGGGCCTTGGACTCTGATAGAACCTCGCTGACGAAGTAGACTGGACGCTAGACCGGATAGGCGTGGCCGTCTTCCTGCCGCTCGACAACGATGGCAGTACTGACCACGTGAGTAGTCGCAGCGAGGTAGAGCAAGATGGCGCTCGCCCTTGTGAGCGGCCCGTGAGGATCGGTGGCTTTGATAGGAAGTCCTTGAGCTGGGCAAGGGCTTGATCCGCCTCTGGAGTCCACACGAACTTCTCTTGATGCTTGAGTAGTTTGAAGAAGGGGAGGCCCCGTTCTCCTAGCCTTGAGATGAATCTGTTCAGCGCCGCCATGCACCTCGTCAGCTTCTGGACGTCTTTGATGCTCGTGGGAGCTTTCATGCTGGTGATGGCGGAGATCTTCTCGGGGTTGGCCTCGATGCCGCGCTGGCTGATGATGAAGCCGAGTAGTTTGCCCGAAGGGACGCCGAAGACGCACTTGTTCGGGTTGAGCTTCCAGCGGTACTCGCGTAGTGATGCGAAGGTCTCTTCAAGGTCGTCGATGAGGGTACTGGAGTCCCTGGTTTTGATAACCACGTCGTCCACATAGGCCTTGACGTTCTTGTTGAGTTGCCGCTTGAAGCAGGCCTGGATGGCCCGTTGGTAGGTAGCGCCGGCGTTCTTCAACCCGAATGACATGGTCGTTTAGCAGTACGCGCCAAACGGGGTGATGAACGCGGTCTTCTCCTGGTCTTCTTCCTTGATCGCGATCTGGTGGTACCCGGAGTAGCAGTCGAGGAAGCGAGCGAGATCGACGTTGAGGGCGTGCTCAATCGGCTCCCCGGGCACTCCGGCATGTCCGTCGGCTTCCACGCGAAGATGTCGCGGTTAGGCCCGAAGAAAGCCGATGAGCGCGTCTTCCTATTTGGGGTCGAGGCCGGACCCGATGGTGGTGGTCTTGGTGGGGTCGCTCGTTTCGAGGTCGACCGTCTTGACGGGTACCTCCTCAGGTGGCTGAGGCTTGTTGGTACTGTCAGACTTCTCTGGGATGTCGAGTTCACTTGTAGCAAGCTTCTCCGACGCAGCGTAGACCTCCATCATCGCGTTGGGTACTTGGTTTGTGGAGGCGATCTCCACGGCTTCTGTATCGCAGTCGTGGGAGATCTTGAGGTCCCCTTGGAGGGAGAGTACGCCGGCTGGACTTGGCATCTTGAGTACCAAGTAGGTGTAGTGGGGCACCGCCATGAACTTGGCGATGGCCGGTCTGCCGAGGATGGCGTGGTAGGAGGTCTCGAAGTCCGCGACCTCGAACTTGATGTACTCGGTACGGTAGTTGTCCCGAGATGCCCCGAAGGTAACTGGCAGGACCACTGAGCCCAGTGGAATAGCCGCGTTGCCAGGGACGATGCCGTAGAAGTGCGTGCTGCTCTTGGTGAGCATGGGAGTGATGTCGAGCTTCATTTTCTTCATGGTCTTGGTGAAGAGGACGTTGAGCCCGCTCCCACCGTCGATGAGGACCTTGTTGAGTTTGGAGCCCGCCACCGTTGGCTTTAGGACGAGGGGGAACTGTCCTGGTTCAGAGAAGCTGGTCCATTGGTCCGCGCGGGAGAAGGTGATGGGTACCTCCGACCACCTGAGAGGGGTCAGGACCGCTGGTTCAATGGACATCACTTCACGACGGGTAGCCTTCTGCTCCCGCCTGGCTTGGGGCGATCCGCCGAAGAGGACGTTGACGGTCTTCTCGGGTTCTTGGAAGTCGTTGTTGTCACCGTCCTTCTTCTTGTTCTTTTGATCATGAGGGTGCGGTGGCTCCGGCGTCTCCTTGAGTGCGTGCCCGAGGCGATAGCACGCGTTCGGTAGTATGGTTGCCGTTTGGATGCCACGGGCACTTCTCCTTCAGCAGGTCTTTGAAGCCGCCGGAGTTCTTCTTCGAGTTCCCTTTCGCAAGGCGCTGGATAGCCGCGACAGTGTTGTCTGGCTTGCGCTTGCGGTTGGGACCCGAGTAGTAGTAGTAGTAGTTGTTGTTGCGGCCGCCCTGGTTCGCATTCTTGCGCGCGCCGCCGCCCGGTTCTCGCTTGGTCTTGCCACGAATGGCGTCGTACTTGGCATTGGCCTTGTCTTCTTCATCCGCCCAGGACGTGATCATGTCCTTGAGGTGGGGGATGGACTGGGCGGCGGCGACGACCGAAGTCTTCGAAGGTGCGGCGGTGGTAGAGGCCGTCCGGAAAAGGTCGATGACCTCCTTGTCGGTGACGTCGACGACGGTAGCGCGCTTGTCGAAAAAGCGGCGCATGTACTTGCGGAGGGTCTCGCCTTGTTCTCGCTTGATCATGGCCGGGTCCATGCGAGTACCCGATCGGCCCATGGCGCCCGCGAAGTTGCTTGTGAACCTGCTCCTTCGACTGGTCCCACTTGTCGATCGGCGCTTGTCCGGGCCGACTCGAGCCATGTGAGTGGTGCTTGGTCCGAGCGAAGGGGAAGTAGAGGCACTTGGTGTCGCTGTTGCCGCCAGCGTTCTCGATGGAGAGGGCGTAGCATCGAGCCACCGGATGGGATCCGCTTCGCGTCGTACTTGGTGATCCCCAAAGGTTTGAACTTGTCGGGGGAGGAGCGAGGTTGCGAAGTCGAGGTGAGAAGGCGGGGAAGCCGTCGCCTTCAGCGGCAGTGGTCGACTTCTTCCACCGCAGCTCCTCAATCTTCTGGCGGGCGTCATACCCGCCGTGTGAGGCGCCGGGAGGCGTGGTCGTTCGCGTGGCCTCGGCCGCCGCGGCCGCCGCCGCCTCCGGCCCCTCCGTTGGCCCCATGGTTGGAGCGCGCCGCCGCCGCCGCCGCCGTCGGGGTCGTTGCCGCCGCCACCGCCGGAGCGCGGTGGGGGACAACTTCTCGGTTGCGCGGTCTTGCGGTGAAGGTCCGCCGGCGTTGGAGCGGCGACGGTTTGGCTCGGGCGGGAGGTCGGCTCGAGTACGGTTGGGACCGTTGTTGGCGCCGCGACTAGTAGCTTCGTTGTCGCGGGGCTTAGCTGGAGGAGGTTGGTTGACTCTGTTGTCGACCCGCATGAAGTAAGCTTCTTCAGCGAGCTTGGCGATGACCTCACCAGCGCGTATACCCTGAGCCTGGCGTGCGATCACTGTGATCGACATGAGGCATTGCTCAGGGGTGGTGTGTACTCTGCTCTCGACCGCCTCGAGAGCTTCCGCAAGGTTGCGGATGGGGAGGTTGTCGCGGAGGCATCGATGACGTTCGTTGCGCTTCCGGTTGCGTTCGCGTCGAGCGTCTCTGTCTGCCGGAATCTCGTTGGGTGGAGCATCAGCAGAGAGCTCGTCGGCGGAGATGTCCTCCGGTGCGATCGGGTCCCGAGCCGTGCTTGAAGGCCCTGGGGTGTCGCCGGCAGCCATGAAGACTTGGCGATCGGGGGTGCCAAGGCTAGACTCAGAGGGTGCCACCTCAGTTGGTGTATTTGAGTCCGCCCGGGCTAGCGGTGTTCCCTCCTGGAACGGTAGTGAGTCGATGTAGGCGACGTAGCGTGAGTCTCCCTTCGCCAGGTCAGCAGGCTTGCGGTCTGGCCAGTAGACGTATCTCCCGGCCGGCGTGGATTTTATAACCAGCCCAGAAGCTGGCCCTGACAAGGGAAGCTCAGTGGAGTCGTTTTCGGACTCGGGCTCCTCAGGGTCCGACCCGAAGTCGAACTCGTAGTCCGGGTTCGAGTAGAACTCGGAGAGAGGGTTGGAGTCCAGAGCGCGATCGGGGGCGGCGTTGAAGTTCGAGTTGTACTCGGGTACGGGCTCCTTGCCGGCCCGGCGCGAAGTGGGAGCCCCCGTGCGGGCTCGGCTGAGGATGCGGGGGCCGCGCGTGGAGGGCTCGAGCGGTGAGGAGACCGCCTGCGATGGCTGAGCAGCCGGCTCGCATGCGATGGCCCATGGCGACGTCGAGTTCGAGTTGGAGACGGACTCGAGCTCGAAGTCAGCGTGGTGGTTGAAGAGCGAAAATTCGCCGAACTTGCCGACGAGTTCGCCCGTGACAACTTCGGGGAGTGTCACGAAGCCTGTCTTCGGGTTGGGCTGCATGGTCAAGCGGCGCTGGAAGGAGCCCGTGCCATCAGCAGTGCAGACCCAAGCGCCGAACACAAAGGTGTCGCCGCGGTTGAAGGAGATGGTTGGCTTGAAGCAGACAGGAGCCGTCGAGTTCGCCATGTGATCTCGGGCGAGAGCCCCTACCTGGCGCGCCAGCTGTCGGTGTTTTAGACTGGCAACCTACTAAGGGGAGTACCCGAAGTAGATGATTGTGACTTGCCGAGATCGGTAACTCGAAGGAAGAGACACGTGGCACACAATTTAGACAGGTTCGGGCCGTGAGGTGCGTAATACCCTACGTCCTGTATGCTGCGTAGCTCTGAATTGATAGGGCACGATTACAAGATGGTGCAATAGTGCGTCGTGAGTTGTAGGGGATTGGATGAGGTGATCCTGAGATCGGTCCCTGCCTCGCCTTATATAGTTCGGGAGGCAGGGTTACAAGTCGGAGTAGGGAGAGAGTACTAGTCGAGTACGTCTAGGAGTCCTCTATATAGTGCGGAACATGTACAGCTCCCTAACCGAGTACTACTCCTGTGTAGTCCTTGTGCTTCACGCCTTCAGGTGCCGTGCAGCGCAAGCCGGGTAGTCCCAGGGGCCCACCGAGTAGTCGGTCCTGGTACCCACCGAGGTAGTAGGCCCAGGGAGGTCCATACGACACGGATTCTTTGCGACTTTGACAAGTCTTGAATCCTAAGATGGCGTTCGTTGAGCGGGGCGGTCCGCCGCACTTCGATGGCAAGGGTTACCACAAGTGGGCGGCTCGTATGATGATCTTTCTTCGTGGAAAGCTGTTGGATTTCATTGTGCTTGACAAGACCTATGCTATTCCGGTCAACATCTATACTCTTATGGTGACTGATGCCGGTGCTAAGGCCAAGTATGAGGCTAATGCAAAAGTCGTTGATCACTTGGTCCGGAGCTTGTGTGATCCTGAGTTTGAGCGTGTTCGCCATTTGAATCTTGCTTGGCAAATTTAGGAGAAGTTGTTGGTTGCTCACGGTGGTGATAACCATGTGAAGGCTCGCCTCTTTGTCTCTTACCGGATGCAATATGAGAACTTCACTCCACTTCCCGGTGAGGACATCGATGCGATGTTTCAGAGGTTCACCGCCATCGTGAACAACATGAAGGCTAATGTTGAGGATTTTCCTTACACCGAGCATGATCAGGCTTTGAAGCTCTTGCATGTCTTGGACCAAAATGTTTGGGGTGCTAAGGTTGAGGCCATCAAGGAGTCTGGGCAATATTTGACTATTGAGTTGGATGACCTCTTTTCTAAGCTCAAGTCGGCTGAGGTTGACAGGAAGTTGCAATCCAAGTATGATGGCTCGACTGACCATAGTCTAGCTCTTGTGGGCGGATCAAAGGGCAAATCTAACCCTTCCTGTCGACAGTTTTCCTTGTCTTCTCTTATGTCTATTCCAGATGAGGAGTTTGATGTGCTAGGCAAGGAGGAGCTGGCCTTGTTCTCAAGAAGGTTTGATCGACTACACGAGAGTCGGAGGAATGCAAGGCGGAGCTCAGGGACATGCTACAAGTGTGGCAAGCGTGGCCACTTCCTCGCCGAGTGCCCGGAAGCGGAGGAGAACAAGTACAAGGTGAACGAGTACAAGGCGCACCCGAGGCGTGAAGACAAGTACTCCTCCAAGGGCAAGCACTTCAGCAAGTCCTAGAGCAAGGATAAAGACAAGCGGCGACCGAGCAAGGGCGGCTACAAGAAGGGCAAGGCAAGAGCTATGGTGGCCGGTGTAAGCGACGTCGACTCAAGCTCAAGCGACGCGCAGTCAAGCTCAAGCAGTGAAGATGAAGACGCCGGGAGGCGCAAGGGCAAGAAGAGTGCAAGCCGGAACCTCAGCGGATTAAGCTGTGTGGCACTTGAAGGCTTTTGTGGCATGGCCCATAGCTCGAGCAGCAAGAAGAGCGACAAGGAAGACAGCGACTCCGACTCGGAGGATGAGGTAAATCGTGACCCTGACTCTTTGCTTGCTGAGATCACTAGGTTGAATGGCTTGATTGACAACCGTGATAGTGTGTTGAGAGATGCTAAGAAGATAAGAAAAGATCTTAGGGCTCAACTTGAGAATTCTAGTGAGAAAGTAGGAGAGTTAGAGTCAAAATTGCTTGAATTGAAACTTGAGAATGACTCTTTGAAACTTGCTCCTACTACTCCTGATGATGTTGAATGTCTTGAGTGTGATGCATGGTTGAATGAGATCAAGTTGCTTAATGAGAAGAATGCTTCTACTTTGGCTAAACTAGATGCTCTTAGGATAGAGTATGATGAGCTTAAGGCTAGACCTACTTTGCTTGGTGCTTGTAAATCATGTCCTACTATGCATGCTAAGCTTGTTGATGCTCGTTCTACCATTAGTTCTTTGGAAGCATCTTTGAAATCTCCTGATGCAAATGCATGCTCTAGCTGTGATGAAGTTACTTTGCGCAATCTTGAACTTACTTCCCGTTTGGATGTCATCTATGAGGAGAATGACTATTTGAGGAAGGTGTTGGGTTGGTTGTTCAAAGGCGGGAACCTCAATTGAAAATCATTATTGAGGAGTTCAAGAGAGCTGATGGTCGTGGTTTGGGGTTTGAGAAGTTGGGTGAGAAAGTGAGAGAGAATAGTGGGGAGAGTGTGTATGAGAAGTGTGTTGAGTCTAACCCCGAGTTTGAGGTGATCGGAGACATCCAAGTCCCACTTCCAAAAGCATCCAAGAACTCTTTCACACCAAAGCCCAACCACCTTTGCAACAAGCTTGACACAACCCAAGATCCACCCAAATTCCCACCTAAGACAAATGACTTCCAGAAACTGGTGAGGTTTGTGAGTGAAAAGGGTGAGAAGCCTGGAGAGAAGCCAAAACCAAAACCCATCCCCTTCAGGTGTGAGTATTGTGGCAAGGAGAGGCATCTTGCAGAGTTTTGCTACAAGAGGAAGAGGGATGAGAGGCTTGCTAAGGAGCAAGCAAACCAGGACAGGTATCGCCAGTCTCATGGTATTCCTGAGCCTAGAGTGCCACTTCCACGGGGTGTGGGAAGTGTGAGAAGTGTTGGCAGGTTCCCACAGAGTGGTGGTGGTGCGAGGTTTGAGAGGAGAGATGATGGTGTGCGTGCTGGTGAAAGGTTTGGTCGGAATCGTGGTGGTTTTGCTGGATGTCCCCCTACTCGTCACCCCAGTGAAGGAAAAGATGTACATCACATTTGGGGACAATGGACGAGGAAGGGTGATTTCTGAGGGTGTTGTGCATGTGAGTGACAAGGTAACGTTGAAGAGAGTGGCTCTTGTGAAGTCTTTGGGTTTCAATTTGCTTTCGGTTTCTCAGTTGCTTGATGAGGGTTTTGAGGTGCGTTTCAAGTCTGGCGAGTCTCGTTTGGCTGGATTCTCGAGGTGATCTTGTTTGTATGATCATCCCCGAGGGTCAGATTTTCAGGGCTGATTTCTCTCGCTCTTTGGGTCCTGCTCGATGTTTGATGGCTGGTCCTTCTTCTGATTTGTGGAAATGGCATAGGCGGTTGGGACACTTGAGCTTTGATTTGGTTTCCCGCTTGAGTGGTCTTTACCTTGTCCGAGGATTGCCGAGGTTGAAGCTTGAGAAGGATTTGGTTTGTGCTCCGTGTAGGCATGGCAAAATGGTAGCCACTCCCCATCCACCCCTGACTGATGTCATGACCGAGCGTCCGATAGAGCTGTTTCACATGGACCTTGTTGGGCTAGCTCGAGTTCGCTCTGTGGGTGGGAAGTGGTATGTCCTTGTTGTGGTGGACGATTACTCTCGCTATGCCTGGGTGTTTTTCTTGGAAGACAAGAGTGAGACATTTGGTTTTGTTCGAGATCTGATCGTGAGGTTGAAAAACGAGAGGCATGGGAATGCTATTCGAGCTATCCGCAGTGATAATGGCTCAGAGTTCAAGAACTCTCGTTTTGATGCCTTTTGTCGTGATCTAGTTCTTGAACATCAGTATTCGACCCCTTATGTGCCCCCTCAAAATGGAGTTGTGGAAAGGAAAAATCAAACTATTTGTGAGATGGCTAGGACGATGCTCGATGAGCACAGGACTCCTAGGAGGTATTGGGCTGAGGCGGTCAATACAGCTTGTCATGTCTCTAACAGGATTTTATTGCGAGCTTTCAAGAAGAAGACCTGTTATGAGCTGATGCATGGTTTGGCTGCAAGTGCTTTATTCTTAAGAAGGGAAAACTCGACAAGTTTGAGGCTAGGTCTAGTGATGGTATTTTCTTTGGATATGCTAACCACTCTAGAGCCTATAGGGTGCTTAACCTTGAGACTAACAAAATCATGGAGACTTGCAAGGTAACCTTCGACAAGACAATGCCATGTACCTCTCTTGGCTTTGAATGTGCAGGTGATGAGGAGATGGCCGATGACCTCTTTGAAGAGGAGAAGGATGAAGCTGGAGATGATGATGGAGAGAACCATGCGCCTGAAGCTGAGTGTGTACCCACTACTTCCCCTACGACCACTACGGAGCGTGGACCGTCTACTTCATGGACAACGACGGTGCGACAAGAGGACCAGGCGAGAGAAGCTGAAGTTGAGGGGGAGGTAGTCTCGAGGAGTGAGGCTCCCCGGCGGATTCAAGAAGTGCATCCCCTGTCGAAGATCATTGTGGACATCGACAAACGTACTACACGGTCAAGGTCGAGGAACTCCTCTCATTTTGCTCATGCTGCTTTTGTTGCCACCTTTGAGCCCAAGGACATTGGACATGCTTTATCTGATACAAACTGGGTCAATTCTATGCATGAGGAGTTGGAAAACTTTGAGAGGAACCAGGTGTGGGAGTTAGTTGAACCACCTCCAAATTGCCATCCCATAGGAACCAAGTGGGTTTGGAAGAACAAAGAGGGAGAGAATGGGATGGTTGTGAGGAACAAGTCCGGACTTGTTGCTCGGGGGTTTAGTCGAAGGAGGGGATCGACTATGAGGAGACCTTTGCTCCCGTGGCCCGTCTTGAGGCAATTCGGATCCTTCTAGCCTTTGCCGTGGCTAAAGGGTTCAAGTTGTTTCGGATGGATGTGAAGAGTGCCTTTCGAATGGGGTCATAGAGGAGGAGGTGTATGTGAAGCGACCACACGGGTTTGAGAGCGAGTTGTACCCACACAGGGTGTACAGGTTGAAAAGGGCTCTGTATGGGTTGAAACAGGCGCCCCGTGCTTGGTATGGGAGATTGAGAGGTTTTCTATTGAGCAGAGGGTTTGTGATGGGTTCCGTTGATAAGACTTTGTTTCTCCTCAAGCATGGAAATGACTTGTTGATTGTTCAGATATACGTGGATGATATTGTCTTTGGTGGCTCGTCACATAACCTTGTTGCCAAGTTTGCAGATGAGATGAGTAGGGAGTTCGAGATGAGCATGATGGGCGAGTTGCAGTATTTTCTCGGGCTGCAGATCAAGCAAGTGAAGGATGGAACATTCGTGCACCAGACCAAGTACACGAAAGACATGCTGAGGAAGTTCCAGATGCAAGATGTGAAGCCGATGTCGACTCCCATGGGGAGTACGGTCACTTTGGATGCGGACGAGGATGGAGAACCAGTGGACCAGCGGGAGTACAGGAGCATGATCGGCTCCCTCCTCTACTTGACGGCGACGAGGCCAGACATACAGTTCAGCGTGTGTCTGTGCGCTCGTTTTCAGGCTTCGTCGAGGACATCACATCGACAGGCCGTCAAGAGGATCTTCAGGTACCTACAGTCTGCACCTGGTCTTGGCCTTTGGTATTCGTCCTCCTCGACTCTCTCTCTTCATGGTTTTTCCGATGCAGATTTTGCTGGTTGTCGAGTCGAGAGGAAGTCTACTTCTGGTACTTGCCAGTTTCTTGGGTCTTCGTTGGTCTCATGGTCTTCCAGCAAGCAGTCTAGTGTAGCTCAGTCTACCACCGAGGCGGAGTATGTTGCGACCGCGAGTTGTTGTTCCCAGTTTGTTGTGGATTTCATACACTTTGAGAGACTTTGGTGAGGAGTGCACCCAGATCCCACTTCTTTGTGATAGCACCAGTGCCATAAGCGTAGCCAAAAACCCAGTGCTTCACTCCAGAACCAAACACAAAGAAGTGAGGTATCATTTCTTGAGGGACAATGTGGAAAAAGGAACCATTGTGTTGAGCCATGTCCCTACCCAAGATCAGCTTGCAGACATTTTCACAAAGCCTCTCGACCAAGCTACATTTGTGTGCTTGCGGGGGGAACTTGGGGTTTGTTGCCCTTTCTAGTTGATTCTTGGGGGATTTTCTTTGTATCATATGTATCATACCATGTTTTACTTTGATGTATATACATGCTTTGCTTGATGTATAAACCATGGTAGGATGTCATATATCATGTTGCATTTGTATCATATTGCATTTTAGGATGATGAGCTTCTTTCATATGCCTTATTTTAGTCTCTTTGGCTATTTGTGAGATATTGGTCATATGTGTGGAGAAATGGTGATGTGAGGCTATGCTCTTGGAATATTTGAGATATATGTGTGGTGAGATAGCCCTTTTTGAAATAAAATGCTAATCTTGACTAATTTTTGATGAAATTTGCTCCACTCGTGTGTAGTAGTGTATCCATGTCACAGTTTGGTCTAAATGTGCTTTCCATGCTTAGATTGTGCTTGGATGTCTTTTTCTTGCATTTGGGCCAAAGGCCGTATATCATTGTGAATGTTTAGCCTATGTTGCATTCATGGGGGAGCATAAGCTTCTTTTTGCCGCAAAGGCACTTCATGCACCATGAAATGATTTAATCTTGAAAAGAAGTGTATAATGCTTGAAAAATGCTCCATCCATCATGTCTGTGCTTAAATTGTCTTATCTTTCACATATGGGTGCAAAACATGTTGCATGATGTTCACCAGTGGAGAAGTCTCCCCGAAGTGGACACATGGCTCATGAGCTTTGACATGACATGCTTTGCTTTATGGGTGTTTGCCATGATCTTTTGCTGAGAATTTGATATCCTTGTATGATCTTTGAATGGTATGCATGTTTGTGGCTCAAGTGTGACATGGATAGGCTTTTACATGTGAAGCGAGCCTTCTTTTGGTAAAACTGCTTAAATTTGAAACTTTTGCTTTGTCACATGCTTGTATTTTCATATATTACTTGTGGCAATGCTTTGACTATGCTATGATTCATATGTGTGATCTTTGTCTCATTTTTAGCCTTTGACACTAGCTTTGGCCTATTTGAGAAGCTCATGTAGATGTTTATATGCTTTGTTTTGCATTTCTGCATTTTTCACCTTGATTCATACATTGTCAACAAGGCGGAGAAGAGGTGAGCTTAATGAAAATTCAGAAGAGGTGAGCTAAATGGAAGTTTGCATCCACATGTTCAGGGGGAGCTTTCTTGCTGTTTTCAGTGTGGAGTTTGTGCTTTGCTTGGCATGTGACCTTTCTTTGCCTTTCTTTGGTTTTGGTCATGAGCCGAGCTTCTTTGTTTTTCTTCCTTCTTCCTTTCTTTTTTTCTCTGAATTTCATTTCGCGTTGTGTGTTTTCAATGCACTCATCAAGGGGGAGATTGAGGACCAGGAGCGTCCCAGTGGTAGATGTATGACCGCTCCTTAGTGATGAGTGATTGACAACGGGTGTTGGACTGACTCTTGGCTTAGTGCGCAGGTGTAGGCTGCGGCCTAGTTCGTGTTGTTGCAGGTGAAGAACGGGCGCGAAAGGTCTTCAGCCTTGAGGGGCCTCCGGGAGATGGAGAGACAAGTAGGCTCGGTTTGAGGGACCGGTGGACAGCGGGACTGGGTGCGGGCCACATGGTGGCGACACGAGCAAGACGAAGTCATGGACAATCGAGCCGGTGCACGGTGGCGGTCGAGTCAAGTGGTTTGGCGGGAGGCCGGACCGAGCACGCGGGGTTTGGTGGTTTGCCCACAAAACCATCGGAGGACGGTTTCTTGGTTTGTGCCTCAAAACCAAGTCCGAGGGCCCAACACGGCGGAGACGGGATCCGGGCGTGTCGGGAAGCTTCAAGGCGGAGGACACGCGGCGGGATCGCATGTCTTGCGTCGGGAGGACGCGGGGTGCGGCAAAGGCGTGGCCGTCCGATGGCAACACCCACAAACATTACCTAAATGCCCCTGCGTGTGTTATCGCCAGTAGTTAAGTTAGGGGTAGTCGAGTCATTTACCACTCCGACGGGACCCGATATATAAGCCATGAGGGTGTGTGAGTGGCTCTCTCTCTCCGCGACTTAGGGTTTCATTTCCCCCCTCCCATTTCTCATTTTCGTAGCTATTTTTCCTCTATTTTCTCTAGGCTAGCATGAGAGCTTCATGAGAGATTTGTAGAGAGGGATGGATGCTAGGGCGGCATGCTAGACCTTGTGAATCTTTCTTGGTTTGTATAGAAGATTCGGAGTTGTGTTTTTCGTGGTATTTTTGTGCTTGTTTTTGTGCCTTTGTTCTCGGTGTGATTCCGCGAATTTAAGTGGGTTTCTCCCCGGATTTCTTTGAGGGAAATATGGATAGATGTCTCGTGCATCTTTGTGATTGATCTCGTGCCCTCAAACGCTGGGAAACCCCTTCGATTCGAGGATTTTCGTTTGGTGCTCTAGCTCTTGGTGGTGCTCAAAGGATTCGCGATTCCCGGTGATTTAGGGAGTTAGGAGGCAAGATTTTTGGGCTATAGCATCCTTGTGTGACGCTTTTCAAGTCCCCAAACCCTTGTCTCCACAGCTTCAACTGTTCGGGAAATCCGATGATGATTTGGGGAAGTTGACTTTCGGGGTCGTGCGTTTTCTGCTCTGTCCGCACCTCGCGGACGGTCCGCGAGGACCAGGCGGACAGTCCGTGCGCTCTAGTTCGTCGCGGTGTTCTTCGTGTTCTTGCTTCGCTTGGCTTCGATCCGGTTTTGCTTTAGGTTTTCGTTGCAGCCGGTTTGCGGACGGTCCGAGCTTCAGTAGCGGACGGTCCGGGACCCGCGCGGACTGTCCGCCTGGCCTTTGCGGACGGTCCGCCTGGCCTTTGCGGACGGTCCGTTTTCTCGGGTTGGTTCTGGTGGTTCTGTTCGCTTTAACGGACGGTCCGCGGTGCGGGGGCGGACGGTCCGCGGTGTGTGTGCGGACGGTCCGCGCGCAGCGCGGCCGGACGGTCCGCGAGGCCCGTGCGGACGGTCCGCCCCTCCTGGCCGGACGGTTCGCCAGAGCCTGAGTGCTTTGTCTCTTGGTTCGATTCCTCCCTTTCTTTCTCGTGCTTCCGCGTGTGCTTCAAGGAATCGTTCCTAAGACTAGAGGTTGATCCATAACCACGTTGTCTTGGCGATTGGCGTGTGATTCAATCCATCGCTTGTGTGAGACCGGGATTTGACTAGGGTATAGGACGGGTTCTTTGAGAAGAATTTTTACCGGCTCCTATTCACTCCCCCCCTCTCTAGTCGCCATCTGATCCTTCAGCTGAGATCCCCAAACTCGAAGGCCACTTCGAGGGGATTGAGTTTCAGCACGTCCCATGAAACAACAATGTGGCCGCCGACGTACTTTTCAAACTAGGCTCTCGACGAGCTCTAGTCTCTGCAGGCTTGTTCGTCCAAGACCTACACAAGCCTTCAACACGACCAAGCGTCAGCACCACCCCGCGACGTGTTGATGTCTGAAAAAGAAGATGATTGGCGAAAGCCCTTCATAAACTTCATACTTAACCAGCTCATCCTAGATGACAAAGCAGAACGCGAGCGCATCACACGACGAAGTGCCAACTACATCGTGATTGGTACCGATCTATACAGAAAAGCCGTCTCCACTAGCGTCTTGATGAAGTGCATCCTACAATCAGAAGGTCTGCAGCTCCTCGCTGAGATTCACAGCGGAGAGTGTGGCTGCCATGCAGCATCTGCCAACTTCGTTGGTAAGGCGTATCGATCTGGATTCTACTAGCCCACGGCCATGACCGACACCAAAGACCTCGTAAAGAGGTGCAAAGGATGCCAATTTTTTGCCAAACAGCAGCACCTACCAGCTCAGGCCCTGCGCACAATTCCCCCATCTTGGCCCTTCGCCCTGTGTGGTCTCGACTCCGTGGGACCGTTTCATACCACCCCAGGTGGCTACAGGTTAATCCTAATAGCTGTCGATAAATTCACCAAGTGAATTGAAGTCTGACCGTTGCGAAAGTAACATCGGAAGAAGTGGCAAAATTCATGGGAGACATCACACATCGCTTCGGTGTGCCCAACAGGATCATCACCGACCTAGGCACGGCCTTCATTGGCTCTGCCTTCTGGGATTTTTGTCAGGACAACACCATCGACGTCTATTACTCCTAGGTCGCCCACCCTCGGTGCAACGGCTAGGTCGAACGAGCCAATGGCATGGTCCTTCAGGCTCTCAAAGATCGTATCTATGATGACACCTCAAACTATGCTACTCGGTGGTTAACCGAGCTACCACATGTGATTTGGGGTTTAAGGACTCAAGTTAGCTCTGCCACAGGCGTTTCACCCTTTTTTCTAGTCTACAAATCAGAAGCTATACTGCCTACTGTCGTTGCCTTTGGAGCTCCACGCATCCAGTTCTACGAGGAAGGAGAAGCCGAGCAACCACGTCGCATCAACCTCGACAACCTCGAAGAGCAGAGGCTTGCCGTCGTCATGAGACAAGCTTGTCATGATCAACAACTTCGACGCTATCATGATCGCAACGTCTGGGAAACTTGCTTCAACGTTGGCGACCTTGTCCTCAGGCGCATCCAGAAGACCGACGACATGCATAAGCTCTCTGCCCCTTGGGCAGGACCCTTCATCATTACCGAAGTCCTCAGCCCATACACATACCACCTCCAATGGGGTGATGGACAAGGAGTGCCAAACCCTTGTAACGTGGAGCACCTACGAAGATTCTATTCGTAGAATAGTTTTAAATTTCAGCTATGTATTTCTTTTCCTTATACCTTTTTCAGATTAAATAAATACTACTTCGAGCAGTCATCTGCTATGTGTCGAGCCCTACCTTCTCCTCTCTCATGTCACAAACCCTCCCCATCGACATGCTCGAGGGCTTGGCTAAAGCCAATACATGGGTTGCAAAACCTGAGGGTCACAAATTGTCGCCTACTCCTCCCCCTCGACATGCTCGGGGGCTTGGTTCAAAGCCAACCTAAAGGGTCGTTCGACCTGAGGACTCCATCCCTAATAAGTACAAAGCCTCTGTCGCTACGAGCATGCTTGGTCGGAAAAGGGTCGCCAGATCCATGCTCTAGGCTCCCTCCTTGTGCGCCAATCTCACGTTAGCCTCCACGCTGAGCTGTGGAGGTCGGTAAGCCAGCCTCTCTATGAGTAGTGGTTTGCGAGGCAAGAAAACAACACGTCGACATCTACAAGACCACCAAGCTCGCATAAGCACAAGGCATGAACTTCGTTTAGGTTCAACAAAATATTCATGAAACCCTATTTAAAAAGACTGAGAAGGGGAGAAGGTACAGCTCCTAGCTTAAGATTACTCTTCGCCGTCATCGCCTTCATAATCCAGAGTGTCCATCACCTTCATGGAGGCATCCTGAACGTCAAGCTTCAAGTCTTTGAGGTCTTTTGTGGCATCAACAGCAGCTTTAACCTTGGCCATATCAACCTTAGTGTCAGGGGGTGAGACCTGGACAGATCCTCAAGTGGGCTACCCAAGCGGTTGTAGATTGACTAGTGGGGGGATCGAAACCTAAGAGCGTAGGTGGTAGTTCTTGGATCGGATTCGGAACCCGGCAAGAATGGCAAGGACATGGTGGTTTTAGACTGGTTCGAGCCTCCGGAGACTACTACGTCTAGTGTGGTGGAATTATGTGTAGAAGGGAAGTCCCCTCGAATGGAGCTCTATGCCGCCTTACATGGCCAGTAGGCCAGGGTTTCCATTCGAGGTCGGTGGACCCTCATCAAGGTCAGTTACAAATTAGGAAAGTCTCCTTCTGTGATTACAGAGAGGATCCCGCGATCCTTGGACCTACTTGCGGTGCCGCCATAGTGATCTAGGGAGAAGCTTGCTCCACAAGCCCGGCTGGTCTTCCGGAGTCTGGATAAGGTCGTCAAAATGTCTTCCAAGGTCGTCGGGATTGTGGATAAGGTCTCTGGGCCCACTTGCAGGTCGGGTCCACTTGACAGGGACCTCTGGGACCTTGGTCGGTGGGGACACATGGGTATCCATGTCTCTCAAGCCCCTAATCGACGTGTTGGCGAAGCGATTGAGACGAAGTCATGTCGATGCGAAGTGAAGACGTGGCGTTGGTGAGGTCGCGTAGAGTGCATGGGGATCGAAAAAGAAAATCCTCCTGAGCGTGGATGAAGGCGAACATCAAGCTTTTGAAAGTAGGTCTAGGGGCTTGAAGTGATGACAAGGCGCTGTCGTTGCCCGAGGAACCGCCGACCTGACTGGAATCAGGTAAAGTCAACACACCTTCAAGGAAGGTATAAGCGCTGACAAAAGGGAGGTCGAGCGGAGATGTGACGGAAGCGTGCTTCCGGTAGGTCGAGGTGACATGCAAAAAAGAGGGCATCGCACAGACGCACTCGTAGAGTAGCCCCGGAGCAGTAATGCCACCTAGAAGGTCAGGTTGATGCTCGAAGAATAAGTTCACAACCTATGGCCTTCTGCTTAGGAAACAGATGCTCTTCTCTCGGAAAATAGACAAAGCAACAGGAATCTCCAAGCGGGAACATCGGGTAACCAAGCTTGTTGTCGTCTAGCGACCCACGGGCGCACTGCGTCGGCACAGAACCTGCCCCGGCGTAGAGATGCCACCACCACCACTAAAGGACAAGGACTAAAAAGGTGTCATCAAGCCTGCTGTAGACGTGCCAGTGCTTCTGATACCGGACAAAGACCTCGCGCTCCACATGCAAACAGTGTCCCGATTAGCTTGCTCGCTGTCTGGTAGAGTGAACGGTGGCTGATGCGTAGCTCCACTGCTATAAATAGGTGGCCTAGACCCGTGGCTAGCCAAACCCAGTGAGAACACCATGGCAACACCACTTCATAATATAGTCATGCACTGGCTTTGTGTGTGTCCGCCCGAGCATAGAGCTAGGATGTCATCCCTTGGAGCTAGAAGAATGCTTGCGAAGTTACGAGAACTCCATCAACCTCTGTGCCCACGCCCGGTGAAAAATACAGGTGCAGCATGGGGCAGTACATACCTTTACAAGACTTGCGAACACAGGCCTAATATGGTGTTGGAGGTCACTGTGCTGCACCGGGATAGGCCAAAGGCGGAGCTGGTTCCATTTGGGATCTTGTGAGAGCACCCTAGCAAAATATGGCACTCCATAGGAAACCGTATGGGGCTAGGATAGAGGTGGCTGTGTGGCAGCCTCGATTCCATCGGCGATGGAGATCTCCAAGTTGGTCTTGAAGCTAGAAGAAAGCTTGCGACATGCTTCATCAGTCTAGGTTGCACCGCTTGCACCATGTAAGGTATATCAGAACCTTTAACATGTTTGTATCTTGTAACTTCGCTTTGGGCCAAGGTCTTTTGAAGTTTTCGAAGCTTTTATACACAAGTGCTGAATAGCGACTAATGCGTGTCTATTACTGTGATTGGGCACCTGAGACAACAATGGCACAACCAAGGTCTCGGTATTGCTGTGGCAGTATGCCGACGTTAAGAAGGCCATACTATTTGACGTAGGGGTCTGTGCCGACCTGGATCGACACGGCCGCATGAGCAGTGGCACAGTGCAGGGGCGTCAACCCTGGGGTGTGGAGGTCGAGATCAACCTGATAGGCTACTAGGCCTCAGCGAAGCGCTGTAAATAGGATCATGGAGGTTATCCATAGGCAGTAGAGCCATTAAGCACAGAGTTGTTGATATGGAGGTCACTGTAGGTCGTAGCAACCTATAGGCATGTAGGCAACCAGGCCTAAAGGGTGTATGACAAACCCATTTGAAAGGAGGTCGAGACGACCTTAGGGGGCACTAGAGCCTGGGCGACCTAAAACAGGTTGTCCATAGGTTGTTGGCGACCTTGAATGTTAAGTCGGGGTTGTTGGGGGGCTTAAAGTGAGGCATAACGAGTCCACGTAGGTTGAAACGTCACTTGAAGGCTGGCAGACGCGGATTCCCGCACGGAACTAGTCGTTGCTGCCAAGTAGCCGTTAGGCCGGAAAGTGCCGTTGGGCAATAGATCCGTTGAGGGCACCAGACAGTTGGATTGCCGTGATTCGCACTAGATAGACCTCGAGATGTGGCCGCCCATTGCGACGCTGGGCCCGATTATATAAGGCTGATCTGCGGCCCAGGGGCCTCCACTTGCTTCCATTTCCATTCAGAGATAGGGTTTCCGCCGTCGCGCAATGCACAGAAAAAGCAACAACGCCGCCGAGCTTAGGTCTACCGCCGCCGTGCCCGCGCATGTGCACCAAGTTGCTCGTGACCTTTAGATCCAACTGCGCCGGCTTTGAGGAGAGCAAGATGGAGAAGGTTCCCATCCCAGACCCAAGCACTATGTGGGAGACATCCACAGTGACTGAAGAGCAGATCCAGTCATCGGCGGACCGCGGGTTGCTGAGGCCGAAAGCTTAGGTCGGTTGGAGGCCGGCGGCTGGAGAGGAGTTCTCGACGGAGGGGATCGGCGAGACCGTTGTCTTCCTCATGCACATCGAGCAAGGGTTCGGCGTCCCGACAGGCGACTTCCTGCGCGGGCTCCTTCACTTCTACCGCATTGAGCTAGTGCACTGTAACACCCTAAATTCCACCTCTTGTGTTTAATTAAAATTTGCTTAGCAACAAATCATTCTCGTTTAAGGAATATAAAGAGATTGTGTTTTTCTAGGCATTTAATCATTTTTTGTTAATTAATTAAAGAAATATAGGAGTTTACTGTTGCATACATGTCGGTGCATTGTTTTGCAGTGTTTGAATTCAAATCCAGGTTTGAATTCAATTGTTTGAGTGTTTTCAAAATAGAAACCCATCCCGTTTAGCTCTCTTTGCCCTTACCCATTCCTGGCCCGTGCTTGGTTGAGCCCAGTGCAAGCTAAGTCCACAGCCGCTCCTTCACTTCTCGGCCCAGTGCGCCACAGCCCCCCCTCACCGCTCTTCAGCCCGCCCAACACCGTGGCCCAGCCGACTTTCAGCCCAGCCGAAACCGCGTAGGCCACGACCCGTTGCGACCCATGTTAGCGTCGGCCATCACTAGCTTTCGGCCCGTTGCGACCCATGTTAGCGTCGCTGCCGCCAGCCACTGACGCGCGTGGCCCGCGCGTCATCCGCCTCCTCCCGCCGCCGCACCGCCCTCGCGACCGAGCCGGGGTCGAGCTCGGGCGGACCCCGACTCGGCGTCCGTGCCACCTTGTTCCGGGCCCACGGGCCTGCTCCCCTAAGCTCCGCGCCCTATAAAGTCGCCGCCACCCCCCTCGGCTGCGCCTCCCATCGCCGAACCCTAATTTACAGCGCCGACGCCGTTCTTTGCCGCGCCGCCGCCGTTGACCCGAGCCACCGCTGCCTCCCGGTCGTCGAGCAACCGCCCCGTTCCTCCGTCGCAAGGTGAGGGAGTTGCTGGTACTGCTTGACACCACCGTCGTCGTACCGCCACTCGTCGAGACGGGCTCACCGTCGTCGCGCCGCCACTTGTCGCCGCCCCGCCGCGATGCACGCCGTCTTCGCCGGACTCCAGTCGACCGCACTACGCTAGCTTGCTTCCCTGTGCCGCACACGTCGTTTTGGTGCAAACTGTAGGCCAAATCATGTAGCGCAACCCTAGATCGGCTTCGCATCAGCAAGCTCGCCGTCCAGCGCCGCCGCGCGCCACCGCTGTCGCGCCGTCATCGCCGCCCGCTCGCGTGCGCATCTACACGACCGTCGCATTCAGATCCGGCGGGCCGGATCCATCCTCGCCCAGTCCATACCGGTCAACGCAGCTGAGTCTCTGCGGATTTTTGCAAAAGAAACCTTACCCTTTTTAGGTTTTGCAATCTGGCCCTCCCACCATAGAAAGATTCTCTCGATTAGGTCTTTTTCTTTGCGGTTTAAACCCTAGATTCTTAAGGTTTTGGGCCCGAGGTCCTAAGCTGCAAGTTTAGTGTTTTAGCCTGTGAGTTTTTATATAAAATTATGTTTTAGCCCTTAGATTCTCGCAGTTTAGCCCCTGGAAGTTTAGTTTTCCTGCAGAATAGCCATGTACCTTGTCTTGGCTGTAGAATCTACGTTTTAGCTCCGTTTTTTGCGTTCTTTATGTCCACGCAATCGTCTCGACGAGTAGATTAGTTTTCTGTTGTTTTTAATTTCTGTTTGAGATGATTGGTGTACTGTTTCTTATTTGTTTCCATTGTATGCTTGTATGTGAATGTGTGGAACGTAGAGTACGAGCAGTTCGGGGACTTCGCTGCTGTTGAAGAATTTCAAGACCCTGAGCAGTTTCCGGAGCTGGTAGAAGGAAAGTCCTTGCTGCACTCCTGTTAATCCTATTACAACATGCATTTTAATTACATCGTTATTTATTATTGCTTTGCATTAAATTGATGGGTCCTATTGTTAAGGTTCGACTAGCTTTGTTATCCTATGCCTTGATCAACCTGGGTTTACTTTATGTTGGGTAGCACATGCTAGAGCTTTACTTGGTTTTGGGTGGTTTAATGAACACTTGTCAATATGGATTTATTTACGCTATTATTCATGTAATGCAAGAACACTTTATAACTGTTAATCGGAGCATGGAGAACCACCCAGGAAAACAGTACAACCACAAGACATGGCTCTCACTAATAGAAATCAACCCTTTGCCAACACCTATATATGGTTGCAATATGGCTGTTTTGGTTGCATCTGGAATCAGTTGCATCGAAGTGAGGTGGTCGGTAAATGGTTGCAATTGGAACGGTGCAATAGCCTGAGGCAACCGTAAGATGATGTGTTGCAATAGAGTTTGTTAATGCAATGACCAAAAAACCCTATTGCAACCAATAGTTGGTTGCTAGAAAAAATATTGCAACGCAAAAGAAGCCTAATGCAACCTATACTAGGTTGTAATAACAAATATGACAACGAACAAAAAAGGAAATGCAACCAATTTTTGGTTGCAAGAGTAAATAATTCAACGACTGTATTGGTTGTCTCAGGTTTTATTGCGACCAAACGCTAGGATGCAATAGTTCAAGATTGCCACAACCAAATGTGTTGCAAAAGAAAAGTATTGCCACTCCAAAGATACGTAGGCATATAGTCTTATTCACGAATTCTGATCCATTGCATTACAATGCTTTTGCAACAAATCAGATATGGTGGCAACAAATGATATGTTAATGCAACGAACGTCTGCGAGGTATTATACATATGTTGCAACGAATTTGTGTGGGTTGTAATAGAGGTTAGATGCAACAAACAATGGTTTGTGGCAATAGATGTTATGATAAAGCAACGCTTAAAGTTCGTAGCAATAATGCATATTGCAACCAAAATGAATGGTTGCCTATTATTCTGTCGCAACGCGGTGAATTTGAATAGTAGTTTACAAAGAAATTGCACAACATGCACATAACATTTAATAATTGAGTAATTCTTTATTTAAGATTGTCTCAAAACATAGTAACAGGTAATGACCAGAATTTGTCTTGATTGAACATGACAACAAGTAAAAAAATAAAGACACCACATTTAACTAAGTTCACAACATTGTTTAGCATATAATAAATGGATCTAAAAATTAGTTCCCTGGTTGCTCCATCACCCATCAGCTTCTCGTACATCATTCTTGTTGGTCGCCCATCAACATTAATCCATGGTTGCTTTCTCTAATTGTTTTGGCTGTCTGAGTTTCTCTGCGAATCATGAAAGCATATATGATTAAATTAGCATACACCAGATTAGTTGGTATAAAAAAGATAATAGAAAAGGATGCACATTTCAAGTAACTCTAGCATCAGATTTGGATAATAAAAAAAGATGCAGCAGATTAGTAAGTACATATTCCTATTAAAAACTGTGCCCGTTCATTGAAGATATAAATTATATGACAATCCAATGGTACACAAAATATGTAATGTAGTTTATTTATTCCCACACATTAAACAAAACCAGCAGCAACAAAAAATTAATATGTTGCATCATACACCAGATTAGTTGTTCAATAGTATTAAATGTCTAGTTTAACACTACTTAGTAAATAAATTGGATAACATCAGTTATCTTTTTACTTGAGGGCATACAGAACACAAGGTCTAGGCATAAATAATAAATTACTTGGTAAACATCCGGTGCAGATTTAGTTATGGCGTTATTCATACCTGTTGATTCTTTTTCTGATTACGAGTCCTCAGTAGCTGATTGGAAGTAACAAAACTAATCGTTGATCCTGGAGCAACATTAGTTTTTGAGAAAATATTCCTAGCTGAGCTACTCTTAGTTTTTATGGTCTGAGGTGGTACAATATCCTTTTCGTTGTCATCACACTTGGTGGTTCGTGAGTCCGCCACAAAGAAAATTTGGTGTAAACATAATGCTAAAATTTTTGAAGCATGTATGTGCATCAGCCTCTCCAACAGAAATACCTTTGCAGGTTCAGCTTCTACACGTGGTGGTGTGATGAACTCCTGCGAAGTAGGTCCATTTGACTCATGTGTGGTGATCATGGTTCCAGACATAGCCTATGGAGGAAATGGAGAGAGAAATTATAGCAACTATGGGCTGAAACAATAGTTCAAACACGGTTGAAATGGGTACCTGTTGCAAAAGCTGACGGAATTCTTCCCTCATATCATCCATTTGTTTCTTACTTTCTTCCTTATCTTTTTCCCTTGCTGAAATTACATTTGCAAGGCTTTGTTTCAGTTCTTGTACCTCATCTTTCTTCCTGGGCATCCAATTCAGCACGTGTTGCATCTTCTTCCCTTTGTTTCAGTAGTGCTCTTCGTGTTGGATATTTCGCCATGTACCCACGACCATGTGTCCTGTATGATTTTATTCCAAGAGTCTTTGAATAGTTGACCTGAAAAACTGAGTTCTCCTCCTCAGCCGTAAGGAAAGGCCTATCCTTACCTTTTTCTGCATTGCTAACTTCGATGGAAGCTTTTTCCTAGGTGTGACATGTCGAATAAATTAGGAGGATGCGAGATTAAATATTTACAATTAAGAGGAAAAAAATGTTGTAAATGTAATGATGCAAACATAATCACTCACATATACATCCCTAGCTTCATCACTTTTCCATTCTCCATTCTTGTTGACGTGAGTAGTCATCCAAAGTTGCAGATCAGTCTGTTGTTGACCATTGGCACGGTTTGTCTAAGGTTCCAAAAATGTAGCATTAGGTGATGACACTATATATCATAAAGTAATAAGCAAATTAGTTAATATAGTTATAACTTGTTCATATCGAATTTGGGAATATGGTTTTGCTCCCATCACATGCTTAGTCTTTTGCTTCTTCCTGACTCCTGAATTTTTTGTACTAATTTTCTACAAAAGGAGTATGAGGAAAACTTTGTTAATTGCATAACAAAACTGGAATTAACAACGAAATTTGTTTGAAACGAACCTGAAAGCTGTCAGATCCAAAGTACTGGATCAGGTAGTACCACTCCACAATGTCTAAGTCCTCAGGCTTATGCTTCATACGTTCTGCATCAGTGGAGTATGCCTTGTATGTAGAACTAAATGAAGATCTCCATCCTTTGTACCTCTCTTGCGCTATTGTCAGTATCTTATCACTAGCATCTTCAACATTGTCTAACTTCCAAATTTTTTGTTTCAATGTGAATGACAAATATATCATTACAGTAGAGGAAATGAATTAATTAGATGTTGCTACAGCTCATAATTTACTTACCATCATGTCGTCAACTATTGAATCTTTTACAACTTCCCTTATTTTCTTCCAAGATTTGACTCCTATAAGTGGAGTTTTTTCCTAGTGAACACTACAATCTCATCCACAAATGTACGGCTGTTCTCACCACAGACTCCTCCCGTCAAGGCATCGAACTGAATTTGTAATTTCTGAGTTCCGCTCCTGACTCTCTTTGTTGTTGCTTTGTAACCTTTGACAACTCCACGTCGACGGGTTTTGGATGCACCTAATGGCCATTTGAGACAAATATAACATGCATTATTGGCGAAATAGGTTAGAATGTACATTTCAAAAGTAAAGGAGAAATGCAGATACCATTCCCTTCTTTTGGCTGTCTTGCATGACTTGGCCTATTATTATTGATTGATGTCCTCTTTTCATGATTTTCCCCACCCCCCTAACCTTCAGACCTATCATTATCTGTTTCTGACTCTTCTTGTAGTAATGATACTACACACAGCACAAGAAAAGCATATATCAAATAATTTATGCAAAGAACAATTATTTCTTTATGTGAGCAAAGTAATTTACTTACACATATGGCGACGCCGTCCTGTGTGCCTGAGCCATTCCTTGTATGTATCGATTGTTTCATTCCTAAAGTCATCCCTTAAGTCTGTGAATCATGATCCCCCATGTGCTAGTGTCAAAACAACTTAATACCTAATCCTAATAAATTTATTAAGATATGCAAAAAATGAGTGTACCTATTTCTGGGTCCTCCTCTTTAATTTTAAGTAACCAAACCTTGTAGGCATCTAGCTATTGATCTGTACTAGTTTCATCATTTCTTCGCTTCCCCCTCCGTTGTTTAATTGGCGTTATGCTTACAGTATCCTGAAGTTGGGCCTCCTTTGACATTATCAACCTGATATAATGTTAATCTGGAATTTAATTTTGTTGAACATGGGCATGCAGCAGCTACTCATGTATAAACTGGAATTTAATATGGTGGAACATGGGCATGCAGCAGCTAGTCATGTAGGACAAAGTGATTAAAGAAGTGCATAAGTTACCTGATTTCCTTTTCCTTGGCATTGTCATGTAGCATTTGTTTTGTGTGCTGGGAAAAATCAATGGGCTCAATTGTAGCCACATCTACTCCGCAACGCTTCTTGTAGTATAAATAGTCCCTTGATGCATAGCCAAACTGTGCCTTGAAACATATCAGGTTAGGATAAGTTAGATTAACACTATCGATTTTACATTCAATAAAATCATCATCCTCATCTCCACATCCCTTCAAGTGGAAATAAATTGTCCACATGTCATTCGACGAAGGTTCACTGCATGTAGAACATAGGATCATTAGCACGTCCCTTCATAATGTGATCATAATAAAACTAGAATTAAATCTGGTTTAATAAGGAGCTGCATGCAGGAACATATATGATGCAACAGACCTATTCTAGCATGACATAGGACCAAATAAATTCAAGAAACTCCATTATTATGTCTTGATTATTGTAGTTTTCCCCGTAAACACAACAAATATCATGTAGTATATATTAAACTAATCGACCAGTGAAGATCAAGTTGCCTACTCGCCTTGGAATTTGGTTTTTATGGAACAGAAGGGGCAAGCCGCTACTGAAAATTAAATAAATCGAAAATACAAGTCACCAAACTTGATTGCATACGCAGCTACTCTAGGTGAGGGCAATGATACCCTGCAATTAATGGAAAAAACTGCAAACCGCAGAACCAAGATCTTTTTTGGCTACAACCCAAATAAAAGTGGATACCCTAACATAGGAAATACACATGCATAAGAAGAAGAACAACCAGGAGCAATGAAGGTCCGTAGCAGATCTGTTAAGTACCTCGTTTTGACGTATCGTAGTACCCCTGCTTCTTCAAGGCCAGGTTCGACATCCTTGCCAACAAGTAGATGTGAGGGCAGCGCCCTTGGGCCTGAGGATGAAGGCGCAACAGATAGAGTTTCGGTGTAGGTGACGCTCTTGCGTGCGCCGGCGGATGAAGACGCACCCGTCATCTTGACGGTGTCCATCTAGGTGGTCGCGGGCGCTGTACGACGAAGCCGTCACCGTCGTTTAGGAAGCCGTCGCGGTTGCAGTACTGGCGGCGGCCATCCCCCTCCTGACCTAACTATGATAGATGATGAGTCGAGGAAGGGGGCGCGGTTTCAAGAGTAGATCACGCCGCGAGAGAGCCAAAACAGGCCCACGACTCCGCGCGGCACGTGGGTGTTACGGGGCAGGGCGCCAAATTTTCAGGGCATCTATTCGATGCATAGGCGGGCTGGGAAAAAACAAGGAAATTCAGAATTGGTATATGTATGAGATGAACTATAAAGTTTCATGAATTGTTTTTGCAAAATTACAAAATATGTTAGCGTGTCGAATATCATTGTCCAATTTAAATGTGGGACACGAGAAGTAGAGCGAGTTTCGCGGATGAGCCCGGGCACAGGTGTTACTAGCCTAGGTAGACACCATTGCCCGGGCACAGGTGCCTATCTAGACACGTGAAGGAGGATGCATCATGTATATGAGGTGTTGATAATGAGATCTTTGCTTATTTAATAAGGTGGCTTAAGTAGGGAGCCAAAAAGCATGTGGACAGGCAAATTAAGGTACACACGTACACATATGGTGTTACTAGCCAAGGTAGACACCGTTGCCCGGGCACAGGTGCCTAGCTACATGCACCGGTACCTATCTAGACACGTGAAGGAGGATGTATCATGTATATGAGGTGTTGATAATGAGATCTTTTCCTGTTTAATAAGGTGGCTTAAGTAGGGAGCCAAAAAGCATGTGGACAGGCAAATTAAGGTACACACGAACACATATGGTGTTACTAGCCTAGGTAGACACCGTTGCCCGGGCACAGGTGCCAAGCTACATGCACCGGTATCTATCTAGACACGTGAAGGAGGATGCATCATGCATATGAGGTGTTGATAATGAGATCTTTGCCTATTTAATAAGGTGGCTTAAGTAGGGAGCCAAAAAGCATGTGGACAGGCAAATTAAGGTACACACGAACACATATGGTGTTACTAGCCTAGGTAGACATCGTTGCCCGGGCACAGGTGCCTAGCTACATGCACCGGTACCTATCTAGACAAGCGAAGGAGGATGCATCATGTATATGAGGTGTTGATAATGAGAGCTTTGCCTGTTTAATAAGGTGGCTTAAGTAGGGAGCCAAAAAGCATATGGACAGGCAAATTAAGGTACACATGTACACATATGGTGTTACTAGCCTAGGTAGACACCGTTGCCCGGGCACAGGTGCCTAGCTACATGCACCGGTACCTATCTAGACACGCGAAGGAGGATGCATCATGTATATGAGGTGTTGATAGTGAGATCTTTGCCTGTTTAATAAGGTGGCTTAAGTAGGGAGCCAAAAAGCATGTGGATAGGCAAATTAAGGTACACACGAACACATATGGTGTTACTAGCCTAGGTAGACACCGTTGCCCGGGCACAGGTGCCTAGCTATATGCACCGGTACCTATCTAGACACGCGAAGGAGGATGCATCGTGTATATGAGGTGTTGATAATGAGATCTTTGCCTGTTTAATAAGGTGGATTAAGTAGGGAGCCAAAAAGCATGTGTACAGGCAAATTAAGGTACACACGAACACATATGGTGTTACTAGCCTAGGTAGACACCGTTGCCCGGGCACAGGTGCCTAGCTACATGCACTGGTACCTATCTAGACACGTGAAGGAGGATGCATCATGCATATGAGGTGTTGATAATGAGATCTTTTCCTGTTTAATAAGGTGGCTTAAGTAGGGAGCCAAAAAGCATGTGGACAGGCAAATTAAGGTACACACGAACACATATGGTGTTACTAGCCTAGGTAGACACCGTTGCCCGGGCACAGGTGCCTAGCTACATGCACCGGTACCTATCTAGACAAGCGAAGGAGGATGCATCATGTATATGAGGTGTTGATAATGAGAGCTTTGCCTGTTTAATAAGGTGGCTTAAGTAGGGAGCCAAAAAGCATGTGGACAGGAAAATTAAGGTACACACGTACACATATGGTGTTACTAGCCTAGGTAGACACCGTTGCCCGGGCACAAGTGCCTAGCTACATGCACCGGTACCTATCTAGACACGCGAAGGAGGATGCATCATGTATATGAGGTGTTGATAATGAGATCTTTGCCTGTTTAATAAGGTGTCTTAAGTAGCGAGCCAAAAAGCATGTGGACAGGCAAATTAAGGTACACACGTACACATATGGTGTTACTAGCCTAGGTAGACACCGTTTCCCGGGCACAGGTGCCTAGCTACATGCACCGGTACCTATCTAGACACGCGAAGGAGGATGCATCATGTATATGAGGTGTTGATAATGAGATCTTTGCCTGTTTAATAAGGTGGCTTAAGTAGGGAGCCAAAAAGCATGTGGACAGGCAAATTAAGGTACACACGAACACATATGCTGTTACTAGCCTAGGTAGATACCGTTGCCCGGGCACAGGTGCCTAGCTACATGCACCGGTACCTATCTAGACACGCGAAGGACCATGTATGTCACTGACTCTCATGTATCGTTTATGAAGTAGTTGTACAAGATTAAATGAATTATAAAATACAATTTCAATGTACCATATTCCAACTTAATATAGAGGGAATTTTATAATTTGAATTAATAGGGTATTGTTATTTTGGAAAAATATGAATTTTAAACATTGCTTTGACATGTAGGAAAATGGGAAAAAATATGAATCAAATTTTAGAATGCTAATTAATATGTTAAATGTTAATAAGAAAAAATGAATTTAAAAATAGAAAAAAAATTGCTAAGGGGCTCTAGGGCCAAGCCAGACCACAACCAGGCTCAACCGGCGAGCGGGAACCCGATTGGGCCCAACAGGCCCACTAAGCCCCTTAGCAGATGTAGCGAGCAAGCAGTGCAGGATGTTTAGTAATTAGGATTTCGACATGATGCAGACGCCTTCACTTTTAAGCAGGGTCGCGCCCTTCTTCTTCTCCGATGTGGTACTAAAGGGTGCACTTGGCCACCGCTGCACACTTGTTGTAATCGGGCTGATTGTAGGATATCGAAATGGGCCAGCCCGTTATGTCTATATAGCTACCACTGGCACCCCTCACAGTACCCCGACCCCCGTTGACCCCACTCGTTTCCCCACCTCCCATCGGTTCCCCACGTCCCCTCGGTGGCTCCGACGGTTCTCCTTCGCCATGGCGAGCGGCCGGAGCGGCCGCATCGGGGCCTCGCAGGCGGAAGGCGGGGCACCATCACGGTATCGAGCGGCGGAGCAGGGAGGAGGGGCCGCGTCGAGGGATCTAGTCACGGCGGCGCGAGTGGTCAGAGGGGCGCCGTCGACGGATGCAGCGGCGACGGAGGATGGAGGAGGGGACACAATGCCGCAACCCAGTTGCGCGATGCACGCGGGCGATTCAAGGCTCCTACACCGGCGCGCTCCCCAACCTCGTCTTCCTCAGGTGGCTACGGCGGGAACCCTACCTCGTCGATCTCCGGTACATACGACGCCGGGAACTCCTCCTCATCGTCCGACGGGCCGCATCGCGAGGTGGCACCGTGGGGTAAGGGGAAGGAGGTCATAGTGGAGTGCAAGCGCACGTGCCATGAATTTAGGTAAAGTGGCATCTCCGGTTTTTCATTTTTCTCAACAGTGTTACTTCACAATTTTAGCAGTGTTACTTCTCCTGTTGTAATTGTTTCAATGATCTATTGTGATGGCCATCTTAACAGATTGCTTTTAAATAATACCTGATGCATAGTAGTATTTGTTCGTTAAATTGCCTTTGTAGAATTAAATTTTAGAGCCATTTGACCTTTCTAATTTCCAACAGAATGTATGCCATAGCAATGTCATGTAACTGGTCACGAATTATCTTGGTTTTCCAATGAACGGGTGATACTTAAGAGAAATAGGAAATATAGTTCCATTCTTTTGCTGATGCAATCAGATAACTAAGAACAAACAGATTGATGGTAGCAATGGTTCTAAATGTAAACCATACACTGGTTTCAGTACTGCATTGGTGCAAGTACATTATCATCTTGCAGATTTACATGCATTTGTGATAAATATTTCAAATTATTTCTGTTTGTGATAAATATTTCAATAGGATAAGTTTTTTCAGATTATACATGTAAACATTTCTGTTTGTTATTTATGGTAGCATTAGCAATGTCAACTATTCTTGTGGGTGGCAGTTGGCCTCTGGACTGCTTAATCATTGGTTTTATTTCTAACTACTACACAAACAATGGCCACGCTTTGATGTTTTCCATTCATGGGGGTGGCTAAATATCTAACTTTGCAAGTTATTTACCTTCTTTGTTACAATTACCTCATAATTATTTCAGCTTACGTGTTTGCATTTTCATAGCCTTTTTCAGAGACATGTGGTGCTTGCTGTTTGCATAACCTGTTTGCATTGACATTGCTATGGCATACATTGTAGTATCAATGTGGGAATGCAATACTTCGATCCTGACTGATACAAAACCCTGACTTCTTGGAATTTAAGGGCTGGAAATTCATCTAAAGCTGAAATGCTCTAATATTGTTTGTAACATCTTTTTTTGAGAACCTGTTGTTTGAACATTGGCAGGATCATATAACTCATGGTAATAGTAGGTGTAGAGAGACGAAGCAAACAACATATCACAATTGACTAATTTTGTTAAGGCAAAAACTGTGGGGGAGAGACACTATATACTTGACTAATTGAGGCATTACATTTTCGATGCCATTTGCTAGATATTTACTTACTCAGGTTCTGAAAATAGTGGGATGCCATTTTCTATATCAAAATAGGTACATAAGCAATTACAGTTCAAATACATGGCATGTTCATTTTCTATATAGGTTAATGAAATTTGTACATGTGAATGCTATTGTGCTGCTTCAAGTTGGCAAATAACCATATTTTCATTTTTATGTAGTAGCTGCGATTGGAACCAGGACAAAGTGGTCAGCAAGTCTGTGAGTAAGGTGCAAATCATCATTCCTGACTCGGATGATGAAGAACCCAACAGCAACAAACCGTCGCCCTTACCCAAACAGACAGATGCGGGATCATCGAAAACAAAGGTGACTACTATAAATAAATTAACCTTGTACACTGATGATCTGAGTCATTTCATGTTAATAACTTAATCTTGTTAACTGCTGCAGAAGGTGACCTTGCGCCAACAAAGTTGAGCAGTACCGAAGGATCGCTATGACGATATGCGTGAGCTGATTGAGAGCCTAGCCCTGCAAGTTGATGGAGCTGAGGAAGCCATGGAAATGACCCTGGAGGAGTTCATGGACACTGTAGCTAGCAAGTTAGAAGCCATGGATAAGAAGATCTCCAAGCTTTACGCCAAAGTCAGTCGCAAGTAGTACTAAATGCTTAGTACTTCGCATAACCAGTACCTAGGTTAAGTATGGTGGTGTATTTGCCATGGACTAAGTGTGGCTACTTGTAATTAGTGGCAAGATCTAAGTAATGACTCGGGTCGAACTTCAATAAGCAAGTTGTAGCAGTACTTAATCTACGTATGGTTGTGTGCTGTTCACGTATAGTTGTGTGCTGTTCATATCATCCATGCATTTATGTGTCACCTGTCCATCCTTTTCATTGCATTAGACCTACACCTTGTTAGCTTATTCATTTGTGTTTCACAAGCAAACCTGCTCCACCCTAATAGCAAGGACGACTAGTGAAAGTACAAAACTGAAAAGCGCCATAAAGTTGAGGAAACTGCTAAGTAGAGCAATCTTGAAGGGACTACATAATCTGCTCCAAACTAAAATAAAAATGAAATTACTACATATATGATCTCAATTATGTAAAAAGCTCATCTTCCTCGCCCTGGCCTAAAGTGTTCACAGGTGCAACATGCCCGTCATTGACGTAGGTATCATCACTGTCATCATAATCATCAGGTATGTCATCTAAATCTGGTTCTGGCACAGGTACAACAGTTTGAATTATGTTGGCATCTCCGGTCAGTCTGTCAAGGTCATTCCTTGTCCAATTTGTCAACTCACTAATTTGGCTGACCATGACCATGTCCTCCACACCTACATCGACTGAGTCAATGTCAATATGTCCCTGTTGTTCAATATCTCCTTGTTCCGGCATGGCAAACAAGGTCCTAGGCTTCATTCTAACAACACTGCTCCAGCTAGGTTTATGTGCACATTTCACATAAAAAACCTGTTCCACTTGAGTCCCCAGAACGTAAGGCTCATCCATATATTGACGGCGACTTGTTTCAATATCTATAATCCCATATTCATCTCTACTGTACCCTTTACTTTTACTCTTGTTACTCTTCGATGCGTCAGTAACATCAAACCAATCACACTCAAACAATATGACCTCTTTTTCACCGGGGAAATCTAGTGCGATTACCTTCTGAAGGACACCGTACCAATCCATATTGCTCTCTTTTTCATCATACTTCACTACAACTCCAGGATTTTGTGTATTGTAGTTAGGCTCCACAGTAGCCGTTCGGAAAAAGAAATCATGAATCACACATCTGTTGAAAACCCGAGCCACATAATGAGGACCCTGTGAAAGGTCATATAGCTCTTCACTGATCTTCTGTTCTTCATAAAGGACCTTAGCCTGCGCTCAAGAGAAAAAAAATTACAGCTGAAATTTTTTTAAAGTGGAGTACTGCAAAATGTTTTTGTCATGTATGTTATAACATTACTCACCTTACGTTCAAACCATCCAACAAAGTGCTCTTTGTGACGCTTCTCAACACCTTGTGCACTAGTTTTTTTCAACACCGCCTTATGCTCACTATAATTTTTAATTGAAAACAATATTACTATGCAATGAACTATAAACTATTTAAGAACAAAAAAAAGTTTGCAGCAGCTTACTTGATCCAAGACACTGCCTCATCAAAGTTTGACAAAATATAGTGGCGCATCCTCAACATTTCAGATTTAGGAAGATGTCGTAATTTGCAGCCTTTCTTACTGTAGTCGATGCTGCCAAGTATGTTAGAACCAGCCGGTGGTTCATTTACCACGCTCTCCTCATGGCGCATTAGCCTATCCAGCTTCGTTTCAATGTCTTCTACAAAGCGGCAGCAGAATGTCATGCACACCTCTAAGATATATCCCTCTACTATCGAACCTTCTTGATGTGCCTTGTTCCTAACATATCCTTTAAGTGTACGTAGATACCTCTCGATTGGACACATCCATCGATAACAGACTGGTCCACCAAATTTAGCCTCCTTAGTTAAATGAACCGGCAAATGGATCATAATGTCAAATAATGCTGGTGGAAATATCATCTCAAGCTTATATAAAGTCTCTGCAATTGAAGAGCTTAATTTATCCATGTCAGTTTGCACAAGCTCCTTTGAACACAGTGCATTGAAAAACCTACTAAGCTCAACCAATGGTCTGATAACAGCTTCAGGCAAGATATGCCTAGCAACTAAGGGTAACAATTTCTGCAATATAACATGATAGTCATGTGATTTTAGTCCAGAAACCTTGCATCCATTCACATCCACACACCTCTTAATATTAGACGCGTAACCATCAGACATCCTCACTCATTGTAAGAATGTGCATAACATCTTCTTTTGATCCCTGCCTAAGGAGTACAATGATGGAGGCAAAGTATACTTTCCATTCTCCACCACTGGATGCTGGTCCTGCCGTATCCCAAGATTTTGCATGTCAAGCCGCGCCTTTTCACTATCCTTGCTCTTACCATCTATGTGAAGCAACGTCCCAATAATGCTTTCACAGATATTCTTCTCAATGTGCATAACATCCAAGTTATGCCTTACAAGCAAATTTTTCCAGTAGGGAAGCTGAAAAAATATACTCTTCTTCCTCCAGTTGTGCCACTTATTGTTTTCTTCACGTTGCTTCCTCTTATTTGATGCTGTCCCAAATTTTGGTTGATCAAAACTTTCAAACTGCTGCAGAACCTGATCACCAGTCAGTGGCACAGGTGCCGCCCTCATCTCTGTCATGTTGTTGAAGCTGCCTTTGCTCCTGCGCCACCTATGGTTCTGAGGGAGAAATCGACGATGACCCATATAACAATGCTTTGACCCAAATTTCAACCATAAGTACTCTATATCTTTGTGGCAGTATGGACATGCAAATTTTCCTTTAGTACTCCAACCAGATAGCATGGCATAGGCAGGGAAGTCATTAATGGTCCACAACAAAAGTGCCCGAAGAGTAAAATTTTCCTTCCTATCCTCATTCCATGTTTTCACACCTGTCACCCATAACTCAATCAACTCATCAATTAGGGGTTGCAAATAGACATCAATATTCATTCCAGGTGATTTTGGCCCAGGTATCAGCATAGACATCATCCAATAGGGTCGCTTCAAACACAACCAAGGAGGCAAGTAGTAAGGGATTAGAATGACAGGCCATGTAGTATATGCAACATTCAACATCCCAAACGGATTAAAGCCATCAGCTGCAAGACCAAGTCGGATGTTGCGAGGGTCATCAGCAAAATCCTTATAGTACTCCTTATTCACAGGCTTCCATGCCAATGAGTCTGCCGGGTGACGCATTTTCCCATCATTCACTAGTTTTTCCTCATGCCAACGCATCAGCTTTGATGTCGATGCTCTCATATACAATCTTTGCAAGCGAGAAATAAGTGGAAAATAACGAAGGATCTTACGTGGAAAACGCTTTTGCTTCTTTCCACTTTCACTGTCAACAGGATCATCCTTTTCAGTACCCCCTGTCTCTTTCCACCTAGATTCATCACATGTTGGGCACTTATCCAAATTAGCATAATTCCCACGAAATAACACACAGTCATTAACACAGGCATGAATCTTATCATAATGCAGGCCAAGATCTCGAATAACACTCTCCACTTTGTCCAAGGAAGTTGGCAGACAATGTCCAAGCACAAGCAAGAACAACCGAAGTATGCATTCTAAACTTTTGTAACTAATACCATCCATGCATTTAATCTAAAATAGCATGATAATGAAAGAAATCTTTGTAACCTCTTTGCAGCCAGGATACAACTCCTTTTTTGCCTCATCTAGTAACCTGACAAGTTTCTTTGCAGTCGCATTTTTCTCTTCCTCTTCTCTTCCTGTGACTTGTCCATGTATAACACCTCTAATCAGTGAAGAAATGAATTCATTGGAACTCTCAGCATGATTTAGTGCAGGGCCATCGTCGTCATTATCATTCTCAACTAATGCAGGCTCACAATTACCTTCTCCTTGAATAAAACTATCATCAAAACCTCTCAATGCCACGTGAGTTCGAACCTCCTTTTCACTTCGATAAGACATGCAGCGGCAATGAGTACATGGACAGGGAGCTGTTTCCTCACTAGATCTTCCACCAAAAACACTATGTAAAAAGTTCTTGAATCCTGCCTGCCATTCGCAAGTATACCTGGACATCCGCATCCAACTCTTATCTTCATTTGACATTCTTCCCGGTATCACTATATTGAACATTAATCCATAGAATAAATACCTACTACTTCCTTCACACATTAAAAAAACTGCTACTATCAACCTAACATTAGAAATTGACAATCTAATTGCTATGCTTTTGCAGCTCTATACAAAGTTAAACTTGGAACTAGTTCACCAGCATGCTAGACAATTAAAACCTATTGTTTATTGTCAAAAGAAACTGTTGTCTGCTCACCTTTGTTCGAAGGCAGTGCTGAGGGGCAGGGGGTGGGGTGGCGGGGGCGCAGGGTGGACGTACCAAGCGAGGACGGCGGCCCGGAGGGGGGGGGCGTTTTTGCCACCGCGCTGCCGCTGCAAATCCGCCACCGTCGCCCTGCCTCAGGAGCGGCGCGACCGAAGCGCGCCACGGCAGGAAGGGAGTCGGCCTTTTTTTTCCTTCCGAAGTTTTTCCCCTCTCCTCAACCGCCGATGGGCTGGGCCTATAGGGTTTTTAATTTTTAATTTTGTTATACAAAGCAGTTCGGCTAGCTTATTTTTCTATCTTCATAAGTGAGGTGGGCTAATGAATTTTTTATCGCAACCAAAAAAAGACTACTGAGTGAACAAAATTGGTCATGGCAATAGAAGCTAATTGGTGCAACGATTTGTTTTCTGGATGCAACAGTCACATGACATATCGCAACCAAGTTTAAGTTTTTGGCAATGTAAATTCATCGTGGTTGAAAGCTGGCATAATCGCAACCAACTATATATTCGTGGCAACATACAAACATCAAATGCAACGAAGAATTTTTTCGATGCAACAGCCACATCAGCTATCGCAACAAAGTTTACACTCTAGACAATGTAATTTCATCATGGCCATAGGCATGTATTATTGCAACCAAATAAATATTCGTGGCAACAAACACATATCTATCGCAACATTAAATTGATACTATTGCGATGCACAAGTAGTTGTGGCAATAGGTACCATTTCAGGCAACCACCATTTTCACTGTGGCATTAGCACCAACCTGTTGCAACGACTGTTTCAACAAACGCAACCCACATGTTTTGGTTGCCATAACATCCCGATATCGCAACAAATAAAAAAGTTGGTTGCTATAAAACAACCTACTGCAACCAAATACGTGGTGTTGCAAAAACATTTGGTGCTCTAAGGGTCAATTCCTAGTAGTGTCTGTCTTGGCTTAATAATTAGAGAACTAGGTGCTAGGTATGCTTTACCTGATAAGGGTTGGGGGGCTGACGGTAGATGGCGTATGGACCTGCTCGGGCGTAGGTGTGGGCTTAGCTAAGACACGGTACTCGTCCGGGAGCTTTATACGCTGCACTGATCAGGTAACCTAGCGGGCAGCCTGCATCTGGGGATCTTTGTAACGACCTCATAGCGTCCCTATGCAATCACACCTCGGTAGTGTGGTATGGTGCCTAGCTAGCACCGCATGGTTGGGTCTAAAGTTCTTCTGGACTTTTACGTGACTTGTGGGTAAAGATGTAAAACCTCTGCAGAGTGTAAAACTGACTAGTTAGCCGTGCCCACGGTCAAGGGCGGCCTGGACCCTCACATGAGTAATTTATGGAAGATGGAACTTTTAAACTTGTGCATTACATTCTATGGATCAGTTGCATTTATTATTTGGGTTCGGTATATACTTTCACTTGCTAGTAATAGTTGCTTAATAAAACTTGACCAACTAAAATGCTGACTTGCTTATTAACCATCAGCTTCGACCATAAAGCCTTGCATGTTGTTATAGAACTTTTCCCTTGTTGAGTACGACATGTGCTCATGCTTGTTGTTTCTATATTGCATCTACACTACCCGGCTGCTGCTCAGATGGACGCTTTGAGGATTTCCCTGGAGATTTCGATGAGTTCTAGGCGTTCGTTCTCCAGTCAGCTGCCTGTGGAGGACTTCTGCGTGTGTTTTATTTCTGTTGTTAGCTACTCGAACGGTTGTTAGTCGAGACATTCGTTCATGTAATAACTGTTTTATACTCTCTTTACGATTTACACTGTGTTTTGGTATTCGCTGAGTCGATGCATGTGTGTAACTTGATCCTGGCGCACATGTATTCTTGCATTCGGATTTGCCCTTAAATCCGGGTGTGACAAAGTGGTATAAGAGCCGTGTTGACTGTAGGACGTTAGCCTAGTTATAATAATAGAAGCCACACATAGTTTAGCTTGCTTTATTCTATTTATTATATCTAATCTTGGTTTAATCTCACCCTTGGTTTGCTTTTGTTATCTAAGCTTGATCTTGTCTCATCTAGTAATCTGCACTTGTCTCATCTATCTTAGATGGTTCGCCGACTGAAGACCACTCGCTCAGGTGCTTACCGCTTTCCAAGGTACCTGGAGGACCAGGACTTCTACTGCTACTCCACGGAGAGTGATGAGCACAATGGAGTATCTAAGGAGGGAAGTGGAGTGAACTCTGCTTCAGGGCAAGCTTCACCACCCGCTTCAGTAATTGAGCTGTCAGATAATGAGCCAGAAGAGGAGCCAGCTAAAGAGCAAGAACAAGGAGGTGATCCAGATGACCACTCTGAACTTGAGGACTCAGATCCTGAGGATGGAGATGCTGATGATCAACCAAGGCCTGAGAAGTGGGATGTGGTCGTCTGTCACCATGATGGAGGGCATGCACGCTTTCCGTCCAAGTTGAGGAGGCTATTCCAGCGTCTCCACCTGCATGTGACTATTGACTACGTTGGACTAAGGAGGACTCATCCTTGTTATCCAACGCAATGGGATGTGTTAGTGCGCATTTTGGAGGATAACCCACAGGAGGGTGGACTGTACGAGGTTACTGTTCACCATGCTCTAGCCACCAGAGCTACCTTCGCTGCAGGGAGAGATGATGCTGCTAGGAGGGCTCTTTCTGCATGGTGTTATGAGGAGGCTCACCATCTCACTAACAATGTGTGGGGTGACTTTCCCCGTCGATTTGCTGGAGTTGTGGGCAGCGTGATTCCAATGGCTAATGCAACCTTGGGACCACGCTATGCAACTCAAGTTGGACATGTAGCAGCTCTCAACACCAACCATGATGACATCATCATGGAGCTGCAAGACCTCCATGACCAGCAAGATGAGGACCGGAGGGAGATCAAAAGGCTCAAGGCAGTGATCACGGGACAGGATGAAAAAGAGGTGCAGGAAGATGCGGAAAGATAGCCTGCAATGTCACCAAGACCCAGGAGGACAAGCTATGGGTCATTTAGATCACACCAAGACCCAGGAGGACAAGCTATGGGTCACTTAGATCCTGGACTCGGATCATTTGGCCTTAGGTGTTAGGTGTCTTTTATCTTCAGTTATAGATTCTGTAATCGTTAGAACGACACGTTGGATCGGTATGTTAGCTAGGGGTGTGTTCGAGTGCTTGGTTTGTGAACATTTGTGAGTTGGATCTATGTGTGATTGCAGTGTGTTGTGGATTAATGCCACAATGATATTGGTTTAGAAGTAAAGTTTGGTTAGTGGGTTTAAGTTTTGTTCCATCCATCTTTTATCTTGTGTTGACGGTGAATTTCCGTCAACCTAGAGTACTTGTTATACATTGGTTTCGATTATGATTTGCAACTAACCCGCCACTAGGCATACTAATGATATAACAAGTTCACACTTGCATGTCAATTTTGGAGTTTGTTGTTTACGCAAGAAATCTACGCTAAAGAGGAGACTTTCGGGATAAGTTCATCAAGCACTTCAAGAGAAGATCATGAAGCCCGTCACAAGTCAAGACACGAAGTGAACAAGACTCCAAACAACCTAAGGACCGAAGCATCAATACGCAAAACTCTGGGGACTTGGATGTTTACCAACGGGATCAACTCAGCCCGAGAGATATTCTCGCAGCTCAGGACAGCATGATCTTTCGGTACAGATTCGGAGACTTAAACGGTCTTAAATGGCAAACGTGACTACCAAAGTTGTGGGCCTCGACGATACCTTCGATTTGGACATGTGGAAGGCCCAATTCGGATAAGGGAGCTAGGAGATATAGCCCCCGAAATCACTGCTGCGCAGTCAGTCCGAAATCAGAACAGATTATCTTCCAAGGCCGATTCGGAGATCTTATCTTCGTTTTTAAGGAAATAAATGAATACCAAAGTTGAAGATAATTTCGTGGCACACAACCTGGACACCGAATTTGCATTATTTGGAGTCCAGACGTGGGAGATATGGCCCTGGAAAGGAAGGACTGCGAATCAGGAAAATCTGGCCGATTTTATGGAAACCAAGTTTGCTTCTCTCCCAAGGAGGATCTCGTGCAAGGCAAGGTGGAGCACGCCCAAAGGCACCCCAAGGACATAAATACAACCCCCTAGGCGCCCAAGGTGGTTACACATCGAACAAATCATCCTACCGACGCCAATCACCAGAAAACCGCCGCCGCAAGATGAGGGAGAGAGTTAGATGAGCTCGTCGCAAGGATCAACGCCGGCGGAGAGAAGGAAGCAAGAGGAGGACTCCAAGCCGTTGGCCTAGGGGGTGTTCTCAAGCTCTATCGCCGCCATCTTCATCGACGACGTTCTCCGGAGTCTCCATCACCCCTATGTGCTTCAATCCGTGTAAGATGATGGGGTAATGTCTCCGTTCATCCCTAGGATTAGATGGATACATGCAATGTGATCGCTACTCGATTCGTGGTTTCAATCTATTGTTTTCATGTTGATGATGCTTTGATGATTAAGGTAGGCCACCGTGTTTTTCGGGCGCATGATATCCGCTACTCCCATAGATTCCATCAACATACCGTGTCCATCATAGGTCTAGTCACGAATACCTTCGCGTAGTGATAGTACGAGAGGAGGGAAAGGGCGAAACCGTGGTCACAACCCCCGGTAGATTGGTTTACCGCTTTCGTGTAGTAGATGCATACCATGTTATCCTAGATCCTAGGGAGGGAACGCTTATCTTTCTTACTCACTCTCTTGTGTTCACCCTTTACCATCTAGCTTAACCCTAGATTTGTTTGATCAACTTAACTTAGATTAACTTAGGTTAGATTGTCTTTACTTTTAGATTAATACTCTCTTTCAAAGCTTTTCCATTCGACTAGATTAGTACTTGGTTAGACGCTAGTAATCCCCTTGCTCCGCGGATTGACAAGAACCTTGGGAATCCCGTGGTGAAAAAGGTGTAGGTCCGTACGCTTGCGGATCGTAGGTGGATACGAGTTTTATCCGTCAACATCTTGCAAATTCATAATTCTTTATCTATCATAATTTATCTATCATGAGGAATATCTTGCTGCAAAATCTGTTCACGTCACTTCCTGACACAGCAGTAGTGTTTTATTTTTATCTCGACCTACAGAACTCCGAATTCAGTAAAACCAGTTGGGTTGGTTCACAAATTTTATACATGATTTTCTGTCAAAAATTCGCATTGTTCAGTATGTATTCTTGGAGTATGGACGAAACACTAAACCAACAGAATCTGTCAAATCCTGCTAACACATATCTCCGATTGAGGCAAATCCAGTTGGGTTAGTTCAGTAATTTTATGCCTCATATCTCCAGAAAAATTCGTGGTTTTTGGTTACCGGTACAGTGAGATATCTCTATTTCTTTACAGCTGTCAGAATCTGTCTTAATCTGGAAGTCTGCTTTGTTTATCATTTCAGCTTTTCTATCATTGTTATAATCCAAATCAGTGTTTCTAACGCTCAAATGGTAAACACCAGGTCTGGATCAGGAGTTGATCGGCCTCCAGTGACAAGCCAAGGACGAGGCAGCGGTTCAGGAAGTGCACCGCAACTAGCACCAATGGATCGCATGCAGCAGTTCTTCAAGAACCAGATGCAGCTACTAGAGAACCTGACCAACACTGTGGCCAATCTGCAGGGCCAGGTCAACAACCCTCCTCAGCCACCACCACCACCACAGCCAGCGCCCATGAACAAACACAGGGAGTTCATGAGCCACCGTCTGCCAGTCTTCACTCATGCTGCTGATCTACTTGATGCCGATGATTGGCTGAAGACAGTGGGCAAGATGCCCACCACCGCTCAGTGTGATGACAGGGAGAAGGTCCTGTTTGCTGCAGGGCGACTCCAGGGATTAACGGGAGCATGGTGGGATGCTTACACTACCTCCCATGCTACGCCTGACGCCATCACCTAGCAGGAGTTCACAGAGAGTTTCAGGAACCACCACATTCCTGCAGGGTTGATGAGGCTGAAGAAGAAGGAGTTCCTCTCTCTCATGCAGGGGGGAATGTCAGTGGCTGAGTACCGGGACAGGTTCATCGAGCTGTCTCGCTATGCACCAGAGGGGGTAGATGATGATCATAAGAAGCAGTAGCGCTTCTTGGAGGGTTTGGCTGGACCGCTTCGTTACTAGCTGACGTCTCACACTTTTCCGTCCTTCCAGCGCCTGTTAGACAAAGCTATTGTCTTGGAGTCCCTGCGCAGAGAGCTGGGGGAGCTGAAGAGGAACGCCGCCACTCTGGGACCATCCGGGAGCCACACTCGCCCCCGCTTTACCTCACCGTTGGGAGCCCCGTTTCGTCCAGGAGGCCCGACAGGAGGTTATGGCTTGCAGCAGCAATATCAGTACTAGCCACAGCAGTACCAGCAGTTTCAGCGCTCTCCTTAGCAGTTTCCGTGCCCAGGGCCGCAGACTCCATGCCCTGCATACCCGCAGCACCGTCCGATGACTCCAGTTGATATGCCCGTGAGGCCCGGTGCACCCCACACCCCGGCAGGCAACACTTGCTTTAAATGTGGATAGGTTGGGCATTATGCTAATGCCTCTCCTAAGAGGCAGCCCCCAGGCACCCCTATGCAGAACCAGCAGATGTAGCAGATGAGGAGTGGGAATCAAACTCCGCAGAGCAACAAAGGACAGCAGAGTCAAGGCCGTGGCAGGGTGAATCATGTGAGTGTTGAGACCGCTCAGGAGAATTCACACGTCGTGCTTGGTATGTTCTTTGTCAACTCCATCCCCGCATCTATCTTATTTGATTCTGGAGCATCTCATTCTTTTATATCTGCTCAATTTGTGGCCAAGCATAGCGTATCCATGTGTCCCATGAAACAAACCATGCTAGTTAGATCACCAGGGGGGAAATGAAATCTTTATATATGTGTCCTAATGATAGCCTAAAGATCGTGGGAGCAGACTTCTAGGCAAGCCTGATAGTTCTGGAATCAAAGGATCTCGATGTTATTCTGTGCATGGATTGGTTGGGCATGCATGATGCGACGATTCAGTGTGCTAAGAGGACAGTTCTTCTTATTGGTCCCAACGGAGAAAAGATTGAGCTTGTGGCTGATCCACCATCAGATGCAAGAGGTTCTGTGCAGCAGTTGGATGGCAAGGCTTTGGAGGACATCAGGGTCGTCTGTGAGTATCCAGATGTATTTCCAGAGGAGTTACCAGGTATGCCACTTGACCATGATGTTGAGTTTGCTATTGATCTATAACCTGATACTGCTTCTATTTCTAAACGTCCATATAGAATGTCTAGTACTCAATTGATAGAACTTAAGAAACAGATTGAAGAATTGTTGGAAAAGGGGTTTATCCGTCCTAGTTCATCACCTTGGGGGGCACCAGTTATCTTTGTAGAGAAGAAAAATGGTACTCAGAGGATGTGTGTGGATTATCTATTGCTTAATGAGGTTGCAATCAAGAATAAGTATCCATTACCTCGCATTGAAGACTTGTTTGATTAGATGAGAGGTGCTAAGGTGTTCTCCAAGATTGATTTGCGTTCTGGTTATCATCAGATGAAGATCAGATGGCCGGATATTCCTAAAACTGCATTCACCACTAGGTATAGGCTTTATGAGTACACTATTATTTCCTTTGGGTTGACAAATGCACCTGCCTACTTTATGTATCTAATGAATAAGGTGTTTATGTACTACTTGGATAAGTTCGTTGTGGTGTTCATTGATAATATTCTGATTTACTCCAAGGCTGAGGAGGAACATGAGAAGCACTTGAGACTTGTCTTGCAGAAGTTGAGAGAGCCAGTTGTATGCCAAGTCCAGTAAGTGTGATTTCTGGCTGAAGGAAGTCTCTTTTCTTGGGCATATTATCACAGATGGAGGTATCTCAGTCGATCCAGCTAAGGTTGAAGACGTGTTGAAGGGGGGACCACCGAGATTAGTTAAGGAGATCAGGAGTTTCCTTGGACTTGCAGGGTATTATCGATGGTTCATCGAGGGGTTCTCTAAGATTGTGAAGCCTCTCACAACCTTACTGGAGAAGGATAGAGAGTTTATGTGGACAGATGCCTGTCAGGACAGTTTTGAGGAGTTAAAGAGGAGGTGGACTACCGCTCCAGTTCTTGTGATGCCAGACTTGCAGAAGGGCTTTGATATCTATTGTGATGCATCTCTACAAGGTTTGGGTTGTTTTCTTATGCAGGAGGGACATGTTATAGTTTATGCATCGAGGTAGTTGAGAAATCATGAGCAGAACTATCCTACACATGATCTGGAACTGGCAGCTGTGGTTCATGCTTTGAAGATCTAGAGGCATTACATCATGGGAGCCAAGTGCCAAATTTACACCGATCACAAGAGCCTGAAGTACATCTTCACTCAAAAGGATCTTAATCTGAGGCAACGTCGATGGTTGGAACTGATCAAGGACTATGATCTGGACATACAGTATCATCCTGGGAAGGCTAATTTGGTTGCAGATGCTTTGAGTCGGAAGGGACAAGCCAACATGCCTTTGGCGTTCCAGCTGCCTGACGAGCTGATGAAGGAGTTTGAGAAACTCAATCTGGATATGGCTGCTCACACTGAGGGAGTCACTTTGGAGGTAGAGTCTACTCTGGAGCAGCAGATACGAGAAGGGCAGTTGTAGGATGTGGCGATTAGGGAGATCAGGGACACTATGGAGAGGGACAAGGCCCCGGATTTCACTGAGGATGCCAGGGAATGATATGGTTCAAGAACAGGATCTGTGTGCCTGATGTGGGAGACCCCCGGAAGACGATCTTGAGAGAGACCCATGATTCAGCTGATTCCATTCACCCTAGCAGTACTAAAATGTATCAAGATCTTAAGTAGAGGTATTGGTGGTATGGGATGAATAGGGATGTGGCCGCTCATGTTGCGTTGTGTGACACGTGCCACAAGGTCAAGGCTGAACGTCAGAGGCCAGCGGGATTGCTTCAGCCATTGAAGGTGCTAGAGTGGAAGTGGGAAGAGATAGGCATGGACTTCATTGTTGGGTTGCCCAGTACTCGCGATGGTTATGATTCAATATGGGTTATAGTGGATCGTTTGACAAAGGTTGCTCACTTTGTACCAGTGCGTACCACTTATACGGGGCCAAAGCTAGCTGAGCTGTATATGTCTCGGATTGTGTGTTTGCATGGAGTACCTAATAAGATAGTGTCTGACAGAGGTACCCAGTTCACATCCCGTTTCTGGGAGAAACTTCATTAGTCTATGGATACGAAGTTGAACTTCAGCTCAGCCTATCATCCGCAGACAGATGGTCAGACTGAGAGGACAAATCAGATTCTAGAGGATATATTAAGAGCTTGTGCTCTTAAGCATGGTGGTAGCTGGGATAGAAGTTTGCCGTATGCTGAGTTCTCTTACAACAACAGCTATCAGGCCAGTCTGAAGATGGCACCCTTCAAGGCACTGTATGGAAGAAAGTGCAGAACACCGTTGTACTGGAGTCAGACAGGTGAGAGTCAGTTGTCTGGGACAGACATCATTAAGGAGGCAGAAAGGCAAGTTAAGATCATAAGAGAGAACCTGAGGGTTGCTCAGTCCAGGCAAAAGAGTTATGCACGCGGGAAGAGATGAGATGTATCTTTCCAGGAAGGTGACCATGTGTACTTGAAGGTGTCACCCATCAGAGGTTTGCGTAGATTTAAAGTGAAAGGGAAGTTGTCCCCTCGCTTTATTGGACCTTTTCAGATCTTACAACGAGTGGGAGAGGTAGCATACAGACTTGATTTGCTAGAACAGCTTTCAGATGTGCATGATTTGTTCCATATCTCTCAGTTAAAAAGGGGTTTCAACCATCATGATAAAGAACCATTGCCTATGGATGGGTTGGATGTTAAGGAAGATCTCACCATTACTAAACGGCCTATCAGGATCTTGGATACGATGACACGGGTTACGAGAAACCGGACTTTCACAATGTGCAAGGTGCAGTGGAGTCATCATGTAGAGGATGAGGCAACTTGGGAAAGAGAAGAGGAGTTGAGAGCAGAATATCCACATCTCTTTGATCCATCCGAATCTCAAGGACGAGATTCGTCTTAAGGGGGGTAGGATTTGTAACACCCTAAATTCCACCTCATGTGTTTAATTAAAATTTGCTTAGCAACAAATCATTCTCGTTTAAGGAATATAAGGAGATTGTGTTTTTCTAGGCATTTAATCATTTTATCTTAATTAATTAAAGAAACATAGGAGTTTACTATTGCATAAATGCCAGTGCATTGTTTTGAAGTGTTTGAATTCAAATCTAGGTTTGAATTCAATTGTTTGAGTGTTTTCAAAATAGAAACCCATCCCCTGTAGCTCTCTTCACCCTTACCCATCCCTGGCACGTGCTTGGTTGAGCCTAGTGCAAGCTAAGTCCGCAGCTGCTCCAACACTGCAGCCCAACCGACTTTCAGCCCCGCCGCAACCGCGCAGGCCACGATTCAGCAGCCATCCGGCCGTCACTCGCTTCTGGCCCGTTGCGGCCCATGTTAGCGTCGCTGCCGCCACCCACCGACGTGCGGGGCCCGCGCATCATTCGCCTCCTCCCGCCGCCGCACCGGCCGCGACCGAGTCGGGGTCGAGCTCGGGGCGGACACCGACTCGGCGTCCGCGCCGCCTCGTCCCGGGCCCACAGGCCCGCATGCCTAGGCGCCGCGCCCTATAAAGCCGTCGCCACCCCCTCGGCTGCGCCTCCCATCGCCAAACCCTAAATTACAGTGCCGCCGCCGTTCTTTGCCGCGCCACCGACGTTGACCCGAGCCACCGCCGCCTCCAGGTCACCGAGCAACCACCCCGTGCCTCTGTCGCAAGGTGAGGGAGTCGCTGGTACTGCTTGACGCCGTCCCCGTGCTCTGAATCGTCGAGACGGGCTCGCCGTCGTCGCGTCGCCGCTCGTCGCCGCCCCCCGCGATGCACGCCGTCTTTGCCGCACTTCAGTCGACCACACTATGCTAGCTTGCTTCCCCGTGCCGCGCACGTCGTTTTGGTGCAAACCGTAGGCCGAATCATGTAGCGCAGCCCTACATCGGCTTCGCGCCGGCGAGCTCGCCGTCCGGTGCCTCCGCGCGCGCGGCGCGCCGCCGCGCCGTCGCCGCCGCCCGCTTGCGTGCGCATCTGCACGACCGTCGGATTCAGATCCGACGGGCCGGATCCATCGGATTCAAGTCCATACCGGTCAACACAGCTGAGTCTCTGCGGATTTTTGCAAAAGAAACCTTACCCTTTTTAGGTTTTGCAAGCCGGCCCTCCCACCATAGAAAGATTCTCTCGATTAGGTCTTTTCTTTGCGGTTTAAACCCTAGATTCTTAAGGTTTTGTGCCAGAGGTCCTAAGCTGCTAGTTTAATGTTTTAGCCCCTGAGTTTTTATATAAAATTATATTTTATCCCTTAGATTCTCGCAGTTTAGCCCCTGGAAGTTTAGTTTTCCTGCAGAATAGCCCTATACCTTGTTTTGGCCTTAGAATCTACGTTTTAGCTCCGTTTTTAGCGTTCTTTATGTCCACGCGATCATCTCGACGAGTAGATTAGTTTTCTGTTGTTTTTATTTATGATTGAGATGATTTGGGTACTGTTTATTATTTGTTTCCATTGTATGCTTGTATGTAAATGTGTGGAGCGTAGAGTACGAGCAGTTCGGAGACTTCGATGCTGTTGAAGAATTTCAAGACCCTAAGCAGTTTCCGGAGCTGGTAGAAGGCAAGCCCTTGCTGCATTCCCATTAATTCTATTACAACATGCATTTTAATTACATCGTTATTTATTATTGCTTTGCATTAAATTGATGGGTCCTATTGTTAAGGTTCGACTAGATTTGTTATCATATGCCTTGATCAACCTGGGTTTACTTTATGTTGGGTAGCACATGCTAGAGATTTACTTGGTTTTGGGTGGTTTAATGAACACTTGTCAATATGGATTTATTTATGCTGTTATTGATGTAATGAAAGAACACTTTATGCATGTTAATCGGAACATGGAGAACCACCCAGGTAAACAGTACAACCACAAGACATATGGCTCTATCTTGGCTTAATAATTAGAGAACTAGGTGCTAGGTATGCTTTACCTGATAAGGGTTGGGGGCTGATGGTAGATGTCGTATGGACCTGCTCAGGCGTAGGTGTGGGCTTAGCTAAGACACGGTACTAATCCGGGAGCTTTATACGCTGCACTGATCAGGTAACCTAGCGGGCAACCTACATCTGGGGATCTTTGTAAGGGACTCGTAGCGTCCATATGCAATCACACCTCTGTAGTGTGGTATGGTGCCTAGCTAGCACCGCATGGTTGGGTCTAAAGTTCTTCAGGACTTTTACGCGACTTATGGGTAAAGATGTACAACCTCTGCAGAGTGTAAAACTGACTAGTTAGCCGTGCCCACGGTCAAGGGCGGCCTGGACCCTCACATGAGTAATTTATGGAAGATGGAACTTTTAAACTTGTGCATTACATTCTATGGATCAGTTGCATTTATTATTTGGGTTCGGTATATACTTTCACTTGCTAGTAACAGTTCCTTAATAAAACTCGACCAACTAAAATGTTGACTTGCTTATTAACCATCAGCTTCCACCATAAAGCCTTGCATGTTGTTATAGAACTTTTCCCTTGTTGAGTACGACATGTGCTCATGCTTGTTGTTTCTATATTGCATCTACACTACCCGGCTGCTTCTCAGATGGACGCTTTGAGGATTTCCCTGGAGATTTTGATGAGTTCTAGGCGTTCGTTCTCTAGTCAACTGCATGTGGAGGACTTCTGCATGTGTTTTATTTCCGCTGTTAGCTACTCGAACGGTTGTTAGTCGAGACATTCGGGCACCTGGCGCCGAACTCGATTACCATCATCTCCACCTTCATCCACCTTTGCGAGGCCTACCTCGGCATCGTGACCCATTTCTGTCTACGGTGCCACTTCTTCGAGCTGAAGAAGACGGGCAAGGGCGCGGTCGTCGGCAGTATCAGCTTCATGTTACGTCGGAACATGAAGTCCTAGTACATCGACCTGACACTCCCCAACAACACCACCGGCTGGAAGCAGGGGTGGTTCTACCTTAACAACCCTGTGCTGGTGCTGAAGGAGAGGACGGGGCAGGTGCTGGTCCTGGGTCTGGAATGGACAAACCAGCTGGCATCGCGGGACACCGAGAAGCTCAAGCCCTTGCTAGACGACCTGGTGCAGCTCAAGGCGGAGGGGCCGACCGGCGCCATGGTGGCCCTCAGCTTCTACCACCGCCTCATCCTACCTCTCCAGGACCGGGTCCATCCTTCCTTCGAGTACGGGGGCAATCCGACCCTACTCGGGTCGCACAGTGCAAGGTTTCCAAGGTGGAGATGATGGCTCGCGCGAAGAACATCTTCGGCGGGCGGGTCCGCAATAGGGAGTGCCCCAAGGCACAAGGGGTGTATAGCCCTTCCAACCTGGTGAGTCGTTGACCTTAATGTTTATCCAAGATAGGTCTGTGCGAGTGTATGTCTTAGGTGTTGGTTCTAACTGAATTTCTGCGTCTTGTTTTTCAGCACAGCGAGGGCATCTACTGGTGCCAGGCACCACTGCGTGACGAGGACCAGCTCAACTACAAGGTCCGCGATGTGGCGGACGTGCAAGTGGCACTGGTTCCTCCCATAGATGAGTACGTGTCCGACTCGACGGTGGGGAGCGACAACGAGGCTCCCTCCACGTCTCAGAGGATGCCATCCAAAGTTGTCGCGTCGCGACCATCGACGCTGATGATGGAGAGGACTCGGTCTGCAGTGTCGGCAGACATGACCATGATCAGTTCCGACGTCGAGACCGTCGACATTGATGATGGAGAGGCCGACATCGAGTCGCCAAAGGCAATGACGGCTCCATCACCGGGGAAGCAGGTGGTGGAGACGCCCCACCAGGCATCGAAGACGCAAGGGCACCCTGCATCGAGCACCAATCCGGTGGGTGAGCTTGGATCGCACAAGAGGATGAAGAAGGCCCCGCCTAAGCCTTGCAAGCCCGGCTCAGGTCGGCAACCAAGTAAGTCAAGAGACCTACTTTTTATTTCGCTTCTTGCCTCTGCTCACACGTTGTTGTTTGACTAAGGTCCTCTCGCATGTGAACAGCTCCCCCGACGACATCGGAGAGCGGCAAGAACACCTCAGGCCAGAAGGAATTTGGGAGAAAGATGCTGGAGGCGCTGGTAGTGGAGTCGCTGGCGATTTCGGTGGCCGACATGACAAGTGCGGCCGACGGGGCTGGGGTGACTGCTGCGTCCGGTGCGGACAAGGATGGATACAGCGTGCCTCCTGCCGCCGAAGGTGAGGGCGCTGATCTTTGCACCTACGGTCCATTGCCGGTGTCGGGCCCACAGGCGGCCGCGGTGGAGGGTGCACGGTCGGAGGATGACCAACACTGGTGCCTTTACGTCGGCACCCCATGAGAGGCGGAGGTCATTGCCGACCACAGCGACACGGAGGAGTTCAAGGAGGCGTCACGCATGATTGTTCACATGCTATTGGTAAGGGCCCTTGTCGTTCCTTTTGAATTTCTTGCTTTGGGTCGATCTGTCCAGCAAGGTCTGATGGCCTTTTTGCTTGTTTGTTGATGCAGTCTCTTGCTAAACAGGCGTAGGCTCGAACGGATCTTCTGCGGGGAGCGGCTAACGCACACGCGGAGGCCGCCACAGCCCATGAGGCAAGGCTGCAGGCCCAGTTTGAGGCCGCACAAAAGGTCCAGTGCGTCAAGGAGGTCATGGTGCGCCAGGCGCAGAAGGAGTCGACCGACCTGAAGAAGAAGCTGGAGGACATCGAGCGGATGGCCAAGGACGCGGCTGTCGACCTCCAGGCCGTGATAGAGGGTAACTTTCTGACGCTACATCGAGTTGACTCTATATGCTTTGCAAGGTCTCGGTGTTGAGTTTACGACCTTGAATCTTTGCAGGCGCTCGAGGGACCGAGGAGACCCTCAAGAAGGAGCTAGCCGCAATCAAGAACCAGCTGGCAGACATTAAGGAGAGGTCCACGGAGGTCCGCCAAGGTTAGTGTCTTGTCCGTTGTTGCGAAGTTGCTTGGCATACCATGGTTTGGTCGGCAAGCGAGCTTCTGAAGTTGCTTATCTAACATGCAGGTCTTAAGAAGGAGCTAGATGAGCTCAAAGATGCCGCCCAATATGTCATGGACCTCTATGTCCCGCAGGAGGAGGGGGGCCAACCAAAGCCATTGATTGACCGGCTCGACGAAGCTGAAGGTCGCATCAAGGGCCTGCTCCTAGATACCGCCAACCTTGCAGCAGGTGCGGCGCTCTCGACGATGAAGTACCACAACCCGTCGTTCAACCTGCAGAAGGTCTCAGAAGACGTGGACCTGTCTGGTCTCGTGAGGCGTGAGGACATCGTGGCGGCCGCGGAGGAGGTCATCAAGAAGTTCGACTTTGGCACTTACTGAAGTGGTGCTGAAACGAACTTTAGACGGTAGGTTAGGGCGCGACAGTTGTAAATAAACTTGCGATATAAAAAGCTTTTACCCATGGTAAGATGCATGCATTGTTTGATAGCAAAGCACTCTGAATATACACATCGAAAGTAACCAGGTCGTAAGAGAAACCCTCCGCTCACCCAACTTAGTGGAGTAACGGCCCAGCGTGGGAACTTAGGCACGGCCGGTGCGCTGGGGGGTCGTGGACCCTAGGTTTTGTGAGCCATCGACTTAGGAACATTTAGAAGGAAAGCGAAAGCTAACTTTATGAGAGAGGCTTGAAAACATAAAACATACACAAAATCCCTTCAGATCCCAAGACCTTTAGGTTGGCAAAGCCAAGCCCCCTAGCGCTTCGGGACCTGACCTAGACCAAGCCCCCGAGCGCTTCGAGGTGAAGGGAAAAGAACCGAAAGTAAAAGGGGAGACTGAAAAATAGGTCGACAGAGGGGTTGCCGAACAGAAGATCTCTGTCTTTATTATATTGAAATTACAAGAGGGGAGAGTACATAGCTTTATTCTGATACAGATCTTCTAAGGATAGAAGCGATGTAAGTGCTCGATATTCCAGACGTTAGGAACGCCTTGACCGTCGGCCCACTAGAGGCAATAGGTCAATGGGTTGACGACTTCCATCATGATGAAGGGACCTTCTCAAGGGGTGAAGGGTTTGTTCATTCCCTTGGTAGTTTGGATGCAGCGCAAGACCAGTTCTCCCACGTTGAAGGACCGCTCTCGCACATTGCGGTCGTGGTAACGGCGTAACTGCTGCTCATGCCGTGGGTACCGCATTAGCGCGGCCACGCGGTGTTCCTCGATGCTATCAAGGTCGACCTTGCATGTTTCTTCGACCGTTCCTTCCTCGTAGTGCTGGATGCACGAGGCACCGAAGGCTAGGTCGGTTGGGAGGACCGCCTCCGACCCGTACACTAGGAAGAAGGGTGAGTATCATGTAGCCGAGCTAACTTGGGTTCGGAGACCCCATATCACATGAGGCAGCTTAGCTAGCCATCTGGTCGCATATTGCGAGGCGTCGTCGAAGATGCAATCTTTGATGCCCTGAAGCACCATGTCGTTTGCTAGCTCGACCTGGCCGTTGCAGCATGGATGGGCCATTGAGGAGTAGTAGACGTCGATGAGGCTGTCTTGGCAGAAGCCCCAGAAGTCTGACCCTGTAAAGGCCTTCCCCAGGTCGGTGACAATCCTATTGGTTACCCCGAACTGATGGGTGATGTCCTCTATGAACTTCGCAGCCTCTTTTGACGCGACCGTGGCGACGGTGCGGACCTCAATCCACTTGGTGAATTTATGCACCAGCACCAAGATGTGCTTGTAGCCGCTAGGGGGCATCTTGAAGGGTACAACTGAGTCGAGGCCCCATATGGAAAAGGGCCAGGACGTTGGGATTGTTCTAAGAGCTTGGGCCGGGACGTGCTGCTGCTTGCCAAAGAACTGGCAACCCTTACATCGCCGGACCAGGTCTTGAGCGTCAGCTAGGGCGGTGGGCCAGTAGAAGCCCGACATGAAGGCTTTTTCCACAAGATTTGCAGAGGTTGCGTGGTTGCGCATCCCCCACCATGTATCTCTTGTAGGAGCTGAAGACCTCCAGATCCGAGGATGCACTTCATTAGCATGTCATTGGAGGCAGACCTCCGGTACAGCTCGGTGCTGATAACGACGTAGTTGGCATTGCACCTGACGCTCTTCTCGCGCTCGACCTTATCTTCTGGGACGTGTTGCTCCATGATGTAGGTGACGAAGTCAAGGCGCCAGTCGTCTTCAGCCTCCGTCATGAGGACATCGCGGCTGCCCGGTGGGGATGTGTCGCTATTCGACGTCTCTGGGTCGCTGAGGAGTCTGATCGATGGCTTGCGTAGGTCCTAGATGAACACGCTAGCCGGGACCAGCATGCGCTTGGATCCCAGCTTGGAGAGGACGTCGGCCACCACGTTGTTGTCGCGGGAGACGTGGTGGAACTCCAGACCTTCGAAGTGAGCCTCAAGCTTGCGCACCTCAGTGCAGTAGGCATTCATCGAGTCCTTCTTGATGTCGCAGGCCTTATTGACTTGGTCGATGACGACCTTGGAGTCACTGTATGCGATGAGTCACTTGATTTCGAGGGAAACAGCGATGCACATCCCATGGATCAGGGCCTTGTACTCGGCGCCGTTGTTGGATGCCTTAAAGTGGATCTGTAGGACATACTTCAGGTGGTTGCCCAGGGGTGAGATGAAGAGGACGCCTGCGCCTTCAAGGTTCAGGGAGCCATTGAAGTACATCTTCCAGTGCTCTGGCTTCTCCGCCAGCGGGAGTTGCTGGGTCTCTGTCTACTCGGAGACGAAATCAGCGAGGATCTGGGACTTGATGGCCAGTCGTGGGCAGAACTCAAGGTCGAATTTGCCCAACTCAACCGACCACTTGACAATGTGTCCCATGGTGTCGCGACTATGTAAAATTCCTCCGAGAGGGAAGCTGGAAATGACCTTGATCATATGCGACTGAAAGTAATGTCGCAGCTTGCGTGACGTAATGAGGAGAGCATATAGCATCTTCTGGTGTTGCGAGTACCTGACCTTGCTGTCGGATAACACCTTGCTGACGTAGTAGAAAGGTCACTGGATGGGGTATTGATGGCCTTCTTCAGGTCGCTCAGCCACTAAGATTACGCTGACCACCTGGGTGGACGTTGAGATGTAGAGCAGCAAGGTCTCCTTGGGCACCGGGGGCACCATGACCGGAGGCGTCGTGAGGAAGGTCTTCAACTCCTTGAGCGCCTGATCAACCTCGCCCGTCCACTTGAACCTGTCAGACTTTTTCAGTAGCTTGAAGAAGGGCAGGCCTTTCTCCCCAAGTTTGCTGATGAAGCGACCTAGTGCCACCGTCATGCCGGTGAGCTTCATTACGTCTTTCTACCCAGTGGGTCGATTCATCCTGCGGATGGTATCGACCTTGGTGGGGTTTGCCTTGATGCCTCGGTGGCTCACCATAAAGCCTAGAAGCTTGCCGGATGGGACACCGAAGACGCATTTCTCCAGGTTGAGCTTCCAGCGATAGTGCAGGAGGTTGGCGAAGGTCTGGGCGAGGTTGGTGATGAGGTCGTCTGCGTCGGTGGTCTTGACAACCACGTCGTCGATGTAGGCTTCAACGTTCTTGCCGATTTGGGACTCCAAACACTTTTAGATGGCCTTTTGGTAGGTCGCTCCAGCGTTCTTGAGGCCGAAAGTCATGGCCATGTAGCAGTAGATGTCGTGCGGCGTTATGAACACCGTCTTATCCTGGTCAGAGACCTTCAAGGCTATCTGATGAAAGCCTGTGAAGTAGTTGAGGAACCACAACAGGGCGCCTCCAGTGGTGGAGTCGACGACCTGGTCGATGCGCAGAAGAGGGAAGGGGTCTTTAGGGCAGTGACGGTTGAGATCGGTGTAGTCGATACACATTCTCCATTGGCCGGTTTTCTTGGGTATAAGCACTGGGTTGGCGAGCCAAACCGGGTTTTTACATTCACGAATGAACCTGACAGCTAAGACCTTTAGAATTTCTACCCTAATGACCTCCTTGTGATCCTTCGCAAAGCGGCGTAGCTTCTGCTTGACAGGCTTGGCCGTCTTTCTTACATCTAAGAAGTGCTCAACAAGCTCCCTTGGAACACCTAGCATATCCGATGGGGTCCATGCGAATATGTCAGTGTTGTCCCGGAGGAAACTTGTGAGTGCGAGTTCTACTTCTCCCTGAGGTTGTCGCCGATGACCACCATCTTCGCTGGGTCAGCAAGGCCGAGGCAGACCTTCTTTGTTGCTAGCGTAGAATCCAGGGCGGTTTTGGTGCGCCTCTGCTCCGGGATGGTCAGGTCGGTCAGGGCGACCTTCTTGGCCTCGGCCACCATGACGGCCGAGGCGCCGAAGCAGGCATTCGTCGTGGCGATCTCCAGGGCTCGTTGTCGCATTTCAACGAGATGAGCAGGATCGTAGACTGTGAGAACCCCTTGGGAGCCGGCATCTTCAACACCAGATAGGTGTAGTGCGAGACGGCCATGAACCTGGCCAACATGGGGCGACATAGGATGGCATGGTAGGACGACTTGATGTCAGCGAGCTCAAAGCCAAGGTTCTTTGTGCGGAAATTCTCCTCCGTGCCGAACATGACCGGGAGGGAGACCCGACCCACGGGGTAGGCCGCCTTGCCGAGCATGATGTCAAAGAAGGGCTCGTCGCACTCTGTAAGTATCCTTTCTTTCAAGGCTTTCCAATCAACTAGATTAGTGCTTGGTTAAGCGCTAGCAATCCCCTTGCTCCGCGGATTGACAAGAACCTTGGGGGTCACCCCATGGTGAAAAAGGTGTAGGTCCGTACGCTTGTGGATCGAAGGTTGTTACGTGTTTCAACCATCGACAAGCCCCTTTTATCTGGCGCCGTTGCCGGGGAGCAAGCCAGTTTGCTACGTTTAATCTTGTATTAGTTTTGCTGAGTACTAACATCTAACCCTCATTTTCTAGAAAAAAATCTTATTTGTTTTTTCTATTTTCTTGTGCCTAGATGGATTTGTTCACCTCACCATTGGAAGACGAAGAGATGTTGCTAAGGGAGCTAGCAATGTGGTCAATGGGAGACATTGAGATGCAAAAATCAGATTTGGCGCTTGCTACAACCCACTATGAAGTGAAGCCTAGAATCATCAAGTTAGTGGCGACAAAACCATTTAGAGGAGTGGAGGATGACAACCAATATAGACACAGTAAGGAATTTACGATGATATGCAACACGGTGCAACAAGAAGGAGTTCCGGCCACTTGGTTCAAGTGGAATCTTTTTCCGTTCTCTCTCGAAGATGAAGCGCGAAGATGGTACACACTGTGTCCGTTGAAGCAAAAGGAAATTGGGATGAGCTAGTGAAGAAGTTTTTTTTGAAGTTCTTTCCCATAAGCAAGGTCCAAGACTTAAGGAGGCAAGTGCTCACTTTCAATCAAGGAGAGGATGAAGGAATTGATGAAGCATGGGACCGTTTTAATGAACTACTTGAGAGAGGCCCGAACTTGGGATTTTCCGGTGACTTGATGTTGCATACCTTTTATTTTTCACTGACCCCTAACTCGTCTCGTTTTGTAAGGATGTGTGATGGCAGTTATATAATGGATAAAACAATTAGTGAAGCTACACAAATCTTACAAAGGATAAGCAATGGACAAAGAACCGCAACGAGATTTGCAAAGACGTTGTCGGGATGAGCAAAATGACAAAAGCAAACCCGAGGTGCTTGCTGAAATTTCTGAAAAGGATGAACCAGAGGTCAAGAAAGATGAACCGACCATACAAGAAATTGAAGATCCACTTCCTAAGGTAAGAGAAGTCATTTCGGATATTAAAAATATTGAAATTAACAAGAATGTAGGCCGAAGTATGGGGAATGCTATACCATTAGCGAAGTTCAATCAATCCGGTTGGATTCAAGTTGATTTTGCCCCCCAATCAACTATCGAAGGAAGGAGGAACACCGACACGTTGCCAAGACAGTTGAAGACATTTTTGATCAAGAGATGAGTGGAGAGTCGATCCAAAGGGTATTTGAAGAAGAAAGAGAAGAAGATGATGAAGCATGGATCGACTGATTTGAAAACTCAAAGATGATTTATGATGATGAGAGAGAAAAGTACAACTGTGACGAGCCTAATGGCTCAAGGGACAAATGGGAGAAGGTAGGACTCAAGCTAGAAGGTTATAGCTTATGTTCTATCGAAGCCCACACAATAGCAAGGCAAGACATGGAAGTACTCAAGGATGATGAAAAGAGTGAATCAACGAAGGGCGACCTTGACGACATTTAGTACACGGGAGATAAAGAAAGCAACATACAAGGCTTTGAAGATGAAGATTTGATTGATAATGAAACTTCAAAGAAGAGATGAATGAGTACATAATTGATGGAGTACACATTCCACATGATGAGATGGAGGGGTGCAAAAAGGTAATAAAGAGACACCTTGACTCGTTGAGATTGATTCGCCTTCAACACCACTAGATGAACCAAATATCAATCTTGTTGAAAAAACTCTAAGGCCCAGGTACGCACTAAAATCTCATGATATTATTGGTATTGATGTTGATAGATATTCATGCTCAATCAATAGTATGAATAATAGTTTAAATTATATGCCTTGTTCCAATAATGATTATATTGATAGACTAGACTTTGTTGAGAATGAAAAAGAGGAAACATTTATGTTTGAGCCAATTAATCCCACATCTAAAGAACCTTTGACTAATTATGAGCTAAGTGCTATTCATGAAACATATGCTTCTTTGGTTTGCACCTTGACTTGTTGCTACAATTCGCATGTCATGTTAATTATGTACGCATATGTTTACAATAAGTTTTGTAAATCTTGATCATGGTTCGCGCTTGGTCAAGCTAATGACCTTAAAAAAGCACATGTTGGGAGAAGGCCGATTTTCACTAACCATGTAGACAAGGCTCGAATAATTCAAAAAGAAGTCGTGCCTAAAAGAGTTGCTAGATAAATCATCAACCTCTCCAAATCCCGCAATGGGTGCTGCTGTCTTCATCAATTTGAGAGCTTGTTCAGAGGTGTACAAATGAAGAAAATGAGATATCCAGAAGCTCCATCAATTTACCATTCCAACACATCAAGAACCAACGAGTTTGAAGACCCGTGCAAGGAGTTATGGAGAAAACATTGAGTTTTGCGCGTTCTGAAATTTCAGGACAGATTTCATCACCGAGGTAAAACGGACATAACTCTCTTGTCCGGAGTCCGATTTGGGAAAAGAAAGACTCGTTGGAAAGGAAATTTTGTGCACTGTGCAATGGACTAGAGCTTGTGTATACTTTCTGTTCTGGACATTAAAGAAAAAAAATCATGGAGTGAAGGCAGCACCGAAGGATGATAATGAAGGAGATAGCGATGAAACAAAAGGATGCCTTGGGCAAGTCTTCTATGGTACCTTTTATTCTTGCTTGAAGGGCCATGGCTATGCGATGAAAAGAAGGTATGTGAGAAAGTCAAGCTCTATGACTTTAAATGAAGCGCTTTTCGGGAGGCAACCGTTTCTTTATGTTTTTATTCCTTTTTTAGAGAGAATAAAGAATGGCACCATCTTATGATGATGAACTTGTGGTTATTAATCTAGTTCTAGTTTTCCTTTTTAGAACCACCATCATGTTCATGATCATATTTATTTATTTGCATGCATTGCATTTTGTTATTAACGTGATGTTTCTTTGCATGTACATGTTTTGCATATAGTTGGCTTGGTTGTTTTACGGCTCAATGATGTATGCTTTCATATCCATGTTAATGCTATAGCTGGCCATTTTCCTTTTGTGATCTTGCGTAAACGTGGTGTTTAAACATGATTGCGGACCATCATCATTAAGTTTGATAAACCTTGCTAGCTTTTCATATGTTTTCATGTTGCATTGGTTAGTTTATTAGCTCTGCAATGCGCTTAGTTTTTCATGTGCTGTAAGAGTTATTGATTTAGGGATAGACATGGTGTTTTAACCCTTGATAAATAAATCTTTATGGCTATGGAGAAATTTGGCGACCTAGTTGTAAACATGGTGTTTAGAACTAGGTGAAACATTGTCTTTGTTTATATGCTTTCCTAGCATGTGCATACACACTTTGCACCATGTACACTCATTAGGTTTTTATTCCTCATTAGACTAATTATGCCACAAGTTGAGAGTCCTAGAAAACATTTTTGGATTGTTGGCTATTCTATCTACTCCCAACCGTCACCTTGGGGGTAGAATGTGCGTTTAAAATCTCTTGCGGGCAAGGTAAAGACTCTCACTACAATGAAAATTTAAGGATGGCTAACATAAAAATGCTTTGTATTCTTCTTCTATGTCTAGAAAAATGCTAAGCATGGGGGAGACCCTGAATCTTCAACACGGAAGTGCAACATGACGCCCTAGAAGATAAAAATGACCAAGATCATCAACATCTCCGGATCAATGCGCAAGAAGTCACCGATCTCATCAAAATTCTGGGTGGTCTCGAAGGGAAAACTCTGAGTATTTTTGGATATTTAGAAGCACCATGAAGTTACAATTCCAACCAATCAAGGATCAAGACAATCGGAGGTTCCTACAAGCGGTTATGCCCGAATTACTGAGTGCAACACGTCCTGAAATCAGTTTTGGACAGCACGCAACGCTGAAGTAAAACGGACATAGCTCCCTTTTTTGAACTCCGTTTTCGATGAATGATCACACGTTGGAAAGGTAATTTCATAATCTTTTCAATAGAGCTATATTTCAATATATGTTCTGTTCTGTATAGAGGGGAAATCCATGAAAAAGAGACAACAAGGAGATGACGAGAACAAGAAAGAGGAGATGGTGATGACAACATTGAAGAGAAGTACAACGAATGACTCCAATAAGCATACAAGATCAAATTCAGAAGTTTAGGAGCATTGATAAGTCAAGACAAAAGCAAAAGCCACATCGATACATGGAGATGTCGAAAGAAGGCAACGAAGAACTACAAAGGATGGTAACATCTCCATGGACCTTCTCTTACCCGAATAAAAATGCTTGTAAGTATGCCTTCAACCTTATTAGGTGAAACAATTTGTTTTTCTTTTCCAACAATAACATGGATACTAGGAGGACAACCTAGGTTTCTTTTTTTTACTTTCAATAGATAGGCATGACCATGTGTTCACCTCGATGTTTATATTGCCTATGCTTACGGAAAGATGATGAAAGTTGCCGCTTTGTTTTACCTGCATGAAGTTATACATGTCTTGGCTAATTGCTCTCTATAATATGATCTGAAATTAATATAAATACCGGATCTTTTATTTGTCGTGGTGAAATGACTATGCTCTAGACCCACATACATATCTTTGCTCTTTGTTTTAAGTTTATGGATAGCCGGATAAATTGTTGTTTTTATGAAAACTTAACTTTTATACTATCTACATATTTGTGATGCTCTTGCAAAGTTCTACCTACCAAAGCCGTCTACATATATGTTCTATGATAACAAAACCCGTAGATTGGAAACATATGTTTGATGAGTTGGATTAGGATTGATTTCTATGGTTCGAGACTAAGAAGCTGGTCATTCCTTTGTGTAACTTTTCATGCTAGCCTTTGTCCATGCATTGTGGGTTTTCACACCGAAAATTTCATAAAAACCTCGTTGGGCATCCACCCTAAACAAAAACATCTTTTTGTGACCACCTCCTTGTCCACAACCCAATTTTAGTATGGAGTAAAATTCTCGATGGAGATTCAAATATTTCGCAAGATTATGGAATTTATACTTACTTTAGCAGTCATTTCCCCTCTCTTTTATGCTCGAGGACGAGGGTCGTTCAAGCATGGGGGAGGAGTCATTACATCATATCTGACAAATGCTATGTAAGTATTATGTTGCAAAAGTTCTGAGGAGCAAAAGAAAAAAAATGGAAAATGAAAAAAAATGATGAAAAGAAAAGAAAAGTAAGGAAAAAACAAAAAACAAAAAAAGAAAAAAACAGAAAGAGAGAAAAATGAGAAGCAAATAAAATAAAAGTAAAAATATATATATGCTCCTCGGTTCTTTTTGCTTCATAAGTTCTCAAGTGCCTTGATGACAAATCCATAATCAAATCTTCTAACTATGTGCAATCCGATAACGAGGACTTCACTCGTGCCTCGGGATCATCCATTTGCCACTTGCACATGGCCACCTTTCTAAATGTGTGTGTTCCATCTCTCTCTCTCTCTCTCTCTCTCTCTCTCTCTCTTTTCAACATTTATTTTCCATGGCCTTTTTGACGAGTCTCGGTAATTCCAATGGACCTCTCTCTTAATTTGACAATATTTCAGATGTATGTTTTGCTAGGATTATTTTTAACCTTCCAAGCTCCACATAAGCCTTACACTATCACATATGAGTAAATTAGGTTGGAAATATCTAGTATAGGCTTGAGTGACTTGATGAGATGAGTGTTTTCATGAGCTTTTGCAAGAATTTTCACTTATGTTGGATATGCATCTTTTTGAAAATTCTTTCATGTAACAAGGTAACGGTTTGAAGTTCACTTAAGTTTGAGAGCATGGTGTTTATTAAATGTGACTTGTTCTTTATTATTAGTCTATCTTCCATAATAAGAAGAAGCCGGTCACAACTTGAACTTCAAAAATAAATTTTTAAGAGCGAGCATTTTGCCTCGTCATGAATGACTAAGTGTAGGGACAACATTGGAAGGCAACACTGATTTTTTTTAAGAGAGGATTACTTACTCAAGGAAGAGCAAGGTTTAAGCATGGGGGAGATGTTGATGGTGAATTTCCGTCAACCTAGAGTACTTGTTATGCATTGGTTTCGATTATGATTTGTAACTCACCCACCACTAGGCACACTAATGATATAACAAGTTCAACTTATTATGTGCATTTGTAAGTGTTGTGTTTTTGTAGGAAAACATGGACAGAAGGGACGGAGTCACAACAAGTTCAAAGGAGCAAATGAGGAGTTCCGTTCGTGTTCGAGTGCAAGGCGAAATCACTTCCAAAGGTGGCAAGGACCAAGGTGCTATGATGGATCATTCCTGAGGACTAAGACGTAAAGTTCAGACTTCATGCGAGAAGACCCCCTATCTTGATCGCGGGGATGACGACCTCAAAATGACACAAATCAAGGGTGAAACGTACAAAATGCCAAGATGAGCCACGGGGAGGAAGATGGGCATGAACCGGCCCAGAAAGGGCCTGGGCCGGCCGGCCCGTTCGACCTACCCTTTGACCTAGCTCCGTCTCGGTCTATTTGTAGCTCCCTCATCCGACGGCCGCCGCATCCAATCATTCTACTGACGTCATTCACCAGAAAACTGCCGCCGCAAGATGAGGGAGAGAGTTGGATGAGCTCGTCGCAAGAGGAGGAATCCAAGCCGCTGGCCTATGGGTGTTCCCAAGCTTCATCGCTGCCATATTCATCAACGACGTTCTCCGGAGTCTCCATCACCCCTATGTGCTTCAATCCGTGTAAGATGATGGGTTCATGTCCCCGTTCATCCCTAGGGTTAGATGGATGCATGATATGTAATCTATACATGAACCTTATGTCAATCAATGCTTTATGGTCTATGTCATCGCGTATGCTTTGTTTACATATGTTTGCGCAACATGTGGTCTTAGTAGGGTTTGTGGTAATCGTGGTGATTAGCTTAACCATATGTATGCTTAGGTATAGATGCGGTTATATGTGAAAGTGTTTGATTACCTTGCGTAGTGACAGTACGGTGGAGGGAAAAGGCTTAGCGGCAGCATAACCGCCATGAAGCTAGTGCAGGCAACACCCATTTCATGTAGTAGATGCATCTTCATGTGTTCCTAAACCCTAGGGTGGGAACGCTTATCTATCTTAACCTATCTCTCTTGTGTCCACCCTTTGCCATCTAGTTTAACCTTAGACTTCTTAGATTAAGTTAGGTTAGTATCCTTTGTTTCAAGGCTTTCCAATCAACTAGATTAGTGCTTGGTTAGGCGCTAGCAATCCCCTTGCTCTGCGGATTGACAAGAACCTTGGGGGTCACCCCATGGTGAAAAAGGTGTAGATCCATACGCTTGCAGATCGAAGGTTGTTATGTGTTTCAACCGTCAACACGGCCGCACTCCGCGTAGCCTCAACGCAAGCCTTGCGATCCAGACGCGTGTCCTCGGCCTCGAAGCTTCCAGCGCCCTGAGACCCCAAACCGGTCAGACCGGTTCTCTAAACCGGTCAGGCCGGTTTTGGCCTGACAGCCATGCCCGGTCTTCGGCCTTGGCTTTGCGGCTCAGCTGAGTAACCCGATGGTTTTTTGGTTAACCACCGCAAACCCCACGAACTTGATGTAGCCTCCGCCAATCACCACTGATGACTTGGCTCCCACAAAGTCCCGGCTCCACCTTGGTTTTGCGGCTCAGCCAAGAAACCGTCCATGACTTCATCTTGCTGTTCCTGCCACCATGCGGCCCGTACTTGACCCCGCTAGCCACCGGGTCCCTCAAACCAAGCCTACTTTTGTTCTCCACACCTGGAGGCCTCACCGACAATGACCTTTCGCGCTTGTTCTTTACCTGCACCAACACGAGTCAAGCCGCAACCTGCACTTGCAATACTTAGCCAAGAATCAGTCCACACAATGTTGTCAATTACTCATCACACCAGAAAACGACCATCCACCGGTCCTCCAACCATACATGGTCCTCAATCTCACCCTTGATGAGTGCATTGACAACACACACATTTGGTAACCAAAGAGAAAAGGAAAAGAAAAGAAATGAGTAAAAGAAACTCAAACAAGTGATCAAAAGCCGAAACAAAGGCAAAGAACAAGATCACTTGAAAGAGGAAAGTCTCAGACCCCTTAGGCAAGGGCAACGATTTGACACATCTAAGACAAAACTATGCTCAAGAAAAGAGCGCAAACCACCAAACCAACGCTCGAAAACCACAATGAGCTCCCCCTGCACACATGCAAGCTCCCCCTGAACCAATGCAACTCGCCCTGGACGAATGCATGCAAACCACTTGATGAAAACAGAGCAGCTGCATCAGCTCAGCTCTGACCGGTCAGACCGGTCAACACCACTGGTCAGACCGGTGCGCAATAGGTGAACAGAGCCAGCACTCTGACCGGTCAGACCGGTGACCACAACCGGTCAGACCGGTGCACAACAGAGCCCAAAAATGGTTCAAAACCACCTGAAAACTTTCCAATGCATTCAGTAGCCCAAAAAATTCTCAAACTTCTCCCCCTTGGTGACAATGCATGAATGAAGCCAAAATTGGGAAAAATGCAACCTAGAGGTTCTCAAATAGACAAAATTCAACATAGGATGCTACACATGTCCAAATGAGCAAGTTAGATACTCTATAGCTTCATAATGACATCAACTTCATGATCACCAAGTTTCACAACCATTGGATGAAGCTAAGATACAATTGATCAATTTTGTGAAAATTTACCCTCTCATGAGCAAAGTACTAAACATGAGCAAAACATATCAAAATGGCAAAACCACACAAACTTCATGCTAGGACGACCATTTTAATCATAAGACCATCACAAACACCCACAAGCACCTCATGTCATGTCAAAGCCACCGAGCCTTGTGCCTACTTCTATATATAAGACTTCTCATTGGTAGGCATCATGCAACAGTTTAGCACCCAAAGCAAATTTTAAATTTAGCACATATGACATGAGAGCACATTTTCAAAGCAAGTTACATTTCATTTTCAGATATTTGGTACATGAAATGTCTTTGCGACAAAAAGGAACTTATGCTCCTCCACAGGATAAAGCAAGAGGGCTAAACATTCATGATGGCGAAGGAGCCTTTGGCCCCATATGATCAAGATAAGCTTTCCAACCACAAATTAAGCATAGCCAATCCACTAAAAATGTCAAGATCATATAAAGGCATTTACTCACAAGAGAGCATACAAGTGACATTTTTCAAAAACATAGCCATCAACCATGGATATAAATCAAGATAATCAAGAGCTAAGCCAAACTAACCATAGCATACCAAAGTAGCTCACCAGATCATACATAACACATCATGGTGAACAATGTATATGAGAGAAGCTTTTCCTACAAAATGCATATGATACAAAATGCATGCAATCTAAGATACAAGGATGCCTATACATCATGTTACATATGCCATGCCAACTGCAAGAAATGCATAAAGAAAAGCTAAACATATGCTACACAAGGAGCTTCACCACCAACTCAGGAAACCAACCACACACACAAAGCTCACAAATGACCGGCTCCTCGAGGGGAGGGAAAAAGGGTTTGACACCACCAGCAAAAGAGCAAAGAAGCACAAAAACCACAAGGTCCCTCTAAACACATGCACTAGGGCCAAGGAGCATACAAAGCTCACCCTTAGTACACATGATAGAGCAAAGACCACGCTAAGCACACAAGCTCCACCTAAACTCATGCACTAAGGTCAAAGAGCATACAAAGCTCACCTTACACAAATGAGATAGGGCAAGGAGAGAAATAAACTAAGTGGCTTGACCAAGGCCACACACTCGAAGGTTACAAATTGACTTACCTTGATCATTTCTTCACAATTCACTCATCCTTTTCCACCATCCCCGAAAGTGATGTACCTCCATGTCACCACCGGGGTATGAGCCCGGAGAACCACCCCCGATATCACCCAAATGTTCTCCGGGCCTCCCACCTGTAACTCAAAACCAAGAGAAAGAGCGAGCAAATGACTCAACACTGGGGTTAGTACCAAAGGTGTCAAACCAGTGTCGGGACATTTCCTCAAAAGTAGGGTTAGAAACATCCATCCTACTGCGCCTGTCAAACTGCGATCCATCATGTCAAACCTATCAAACCTGGAAACACCATGGGAAAACCACTCCCGTCTCACTAGAGGAGTACGAGTACCACGAAAAGGAAAGTGTGGTCCGTTGCCCCTTTGAGACTCAAAGCTGCGACCTCTCCCAAACTTGTATTGATCACGAGGTGGAGAACGTCCAACAAACTCAACACCACCAGACTCAAAGCGCCTACCACCTGCATCATAACCAAAAGAACTGAAACCACCAGCATCACGATCTCGGAAACCGAGCTGCGCAGAAATCTGGGGAGGGCCGGTCTAACCGCCTAGCAAGGCCGGTCTGACCGCCCCTCCCTGGGCAGGGCCATTCTGACTGCCATGCCTGGCCGGTCTAACCACCCTCTCCAGACCACCACCTCGGCTACAGGATCTCTCATCTCCCCATGCTTGATGCTTACGCACAAAGCCCTTTCCCTTGGGCAGTGGCATATGAGGCTCAGACACACCATGAGAAGGGTAGTACCTATCCTTGTTCACCCACTCCTCAGCTATTCTCGCCTCTCTCTTTCTCTTATAGAAAAACTCTCTCTTGTGACCATCCTTTCCACAATACTCACAATGGAAACGGATTGGTGTTGGCTTAGGCTTGGGGTGAGGCTCTTCACACGGCTTCTTACTAGGCTTCCCACTTGGTTTCTCACTAAGCTTTTCACTTGCCTTCTCACTCGGTTTTCTCTCTGTTTAAGCAACTGGTTTGGCTTGGATGCAAACTTGTCTTTGGGTGTGGTTTGTGGTGGAACTGGAATATTCCTAGAATTCCCTTCTCTCTCACCACCGCTCTCACCAAACTTATCAGATCCCAAAGCCCAACCATCAAAGCGCTTATAACTAGCAATCAACACACCTAGCTGAGGTTCCTGACTAGACAACCAACTCAGCACTTCACGCAACTTACAATTCTCATCATGCAAATGATCAACACATTGTGCAAGTTCCAAATTCTTCATAGCATGCAACTCACAGGTAGACCAAGAAGTAGGAATAGGCACTTTCAAATCAGCCTCAAGCGAAACAATGTGAGATCGAAGCTCAACAATTTTTTCATGCAAGCCAGGGTAAGAAGTAGATGCACCAAGCAAAGTGGGTCTAGATTGTAGCTCAGCCAACTCAACCCTAAGCACATTTAGTACCTCACACTTGGAGGCATGCTTTTCACTAAGAGCAGTCAAATCAGCTAGGTAAATAGAGCAATCAGCATAATCAACCTCATCAGAAACAACAGGGTTAGCCTTAAGAGAATTAATTTCGAGCTTGCCATCAAGAACTTGTGTTTCTAGCTCAGCCACTCTAGTCCTACCATCTTCAAGCAAAGCTCTAAGCTCCTTCCTAAGCTTCTTAGCATCTCTAGCATGTGATCGCGATTATCAAGCAAGTCAACCAACTCCTCATTCTCCTTGCGCAAAGAAGAGAGCTTATCACATACCTCATCCTCGGTATTTAAGTCCAAGGCAACCTTCTGGCATCTCTTGCTGCTGGAGCTGCGAGCCATGCCGCAGAAGTCGTCCTTGAGGCTTAGGCCCGTCACACAAAGACCGTTGAGATACTTTCCATGGTTCTTCTTCTTCTTCTTCTTCTTCTTCTTCTTCTTCTTCTTGTCACCCTCTTCGTCTTCATCACTAAGCTTGAAGACGTGTCCTCGGAGTCGGACTCGATGTCCCTCGATCTTTTCATCTTCTCTCGAGACCCGCGTCTTCTTCCCATGTCCATGATCCTTCTTCTTGGACTTCTTCCTTTTTGTCCTTGAACTTGTGCTTGTCATGGTTGTTCGGACACTCGGCGAAAAAGTGTCCAGTCCTGCCGCACTTGAAACACGCCCTCGAGTTCCTCCTTGAGTTCACACGGTTCTCGTGCATCCTCTCGAACCTCCTGGTCAGTAGCGCCAGCTCGTCCTCTCCAAGCACGTCGAACTCCTGATCTGGTAAAGACATCAAAAGGACAAAGAGAACATCCTGGTGGATGGGTTAGTGTTAGATTTTCCTTTCGAGCCACCGAGGAGGGTGAGACTATGAGACTCAGTCGGGCCCTCAATCTTGGCTGTCATACCCCGATCCACCTCAGACGACTTGAGCTTCAAGAACAACTCGTTCACCGTCAAGGTGTCATACTTCTCAGACTCTACAATGGCCTCGAACTTTCCGCCCCAAACCGTACGATCCAGCGACTGTAAGAGCTTGACGGCTCTATCATGATCATCGTACAGGAGCACATCCACATTAGCCCTCATGTTGTTTACCACCACCGTAAACCTCTGAAACAATGCATCGATGGACTCACCGGGGAGATGAGTGAAGTTCTCGTACTCTCTCCGGTAAGTCGCATACATTCAAGCCTGAACTTGAGCATTTCCAACATGAGATTCCTTCAACACCGACCATATTCTACAAGCCAAGTTCTCAGTATGCACCCGATCGAATTTGGATTGACACAGAGCACGAAACAAGTAGTCGACTGCCTTGTTGTTGGCGTCGAACATGTCCCTCCATCCTGGAGCAAGGAAGTTCATCGGTTTGACATAGCTTGTGTCCATTGTGACATCCCAAAGGATCTGACCCTTTCTGCGGAGGAACGCCGCCATCCGCTTACTCCACATCTAGTAGTTTTTGCCATCGAAGTGTGAAGGGCCCGAACCTTGTTCCTGGTATGCCATCCTTGGATCTTAGACTGGTTAGAGTCAATCAAGACCCATAACTGGCTCTGATACCACTTGAAGAACCGAAACGGCGAACCAGAGAAGGGGAAGTGAATGGGAGCCAATAAAATTTCTTTCTCAAAAGAACTCGGCTTATATCCCAATCGCAACTCCGAGTCACACACGAACAAGCGGAAGCACACACAAACCTCTCTCGATACCTTAGGAACAAATCTTGAAAGGCTAGGGAGCAAAGAGGAAGCAAGCACGAAAGAACTTGAGCAACACCGAAGAAGGTTGAGACCTACTGGGTCAACTGGCACAAGTGATCGGGTCACCCTGAGCCTTACACAGCCGCACCGAGTCACCCAGGCACAAGTGACCGGGTCAACCTACCCCCTTCGGGTCACCCGGCACAAGTGACCGGATCAACCGGGACACCCCAGAAAACAGCCCGCGAATTCGCCCCAAAATTTCGATCAATGGATCTCCCAAACCACTAGGAGACTTGAGACGAAATTTTAGGGAGATGATGAACACCCCAAAGATAGGTTATGCGCCAAAAAATTACGGCCTCAAACTTCCTACAACTCACGGAATCGCAAATCCTTGCAAAGACTATGACCTAGGGTTCATCCAAAAGTCAACGAATCGAAGGCCAAATCCGGCGTTTGTGGGGTCAAGATCATCCACAAAGAGCACAAGGCACTCACCCATGACCCCCTCAAAGAAATCCAGAGAGAAACGCCCTCAAATCGACGAATCGAGCGATGGACAAAAATAGCACAAAAAGAGCTCTGAAAATCACCAAAAAGGAAAACCGGGAAGAACTCAAACAAGCCTTGAGGAACCACACTGAATCATCTATACATACCATGAAGGTTCATACAAGGTCTAGCTCCACCCGATCATCCTACCCCCTCACAAGATCTCACCATGAAGCTCTCAAGCTAGTCCTAGAAATTCCAAGGGAAAAGGAAGAGGAAAATAGCAAAACAAAATGAGCTAGGGTTTCAAGAGATAGATGCCATCCTCTCACCACTTGGGTTATATGGAGGCAAGCCGAAAGAGTAAAATAACCCTAATGCCTAAACTAGGATACACACCCACCAAGGGCACTTTGGGAAATTGCCTTTGTAGCACCATCGGACGGATGCCCGATGACCGCACTCCGTGTAGCCTCGGCGCAAGCTTTGCGATCCCGACGCGTGTCCTCCGCCTCGAAGCTTCTGGCGCCCTGCGACTCCAAACCGGTCAGACTGGTTCTCCAAACCGGTCAGGCCGGTTTTGGCCTGACAGCCACGCCCGGTCTTTGGCCTCGGCTTTGTGGCTCAGCTGAGTAACCCGATGGTTTTCTGGTGAACCACCGCAAACCCCGCGAACTTAATGTAGCCTCCGCCAATCACCACTCATGACTTGGCTCCCACGAAGTCCCGGCTCCAACTTGGTTTTGTGGCTCAACCAAGAAACCGTCCATGACTTCATCTTGCCGTTCCTGCCACCATGCGGCCCGTACTTGACCCCGTTGGCCACCGGGTCCCTCAAACCAAGCCTACTTGTCTTCTCTACATCTGGAGGCCTCACCGGCAACGACCTTTCTCGCTTGTTCTTCACTTGCACCAACACGAATCAAGCCGCAACCTGCACCTACAATACTTAGCCAAGAATCAGTCCACACAACGTTGTCAATCACTCATCACACCAGGAAGCGACCATCCACCGGTCCTCGAACCACACATGGTCCTTAGAAGGCCTGAGACAGGTCGGCCCATGACGTGATGCTGCCTGCCGAGAGGTTGTTGAGCCAGAGCGACGGTGCGTCACCCATCACCAGCGGGAAGTATGCCGCCATGTGATCGAAGTTTCCGCCGGCTGCCTTGACAGCGATGTAGTAGGTCGACAACCAGAAGTTGGGGTCGGAGCGGCCGTCGTACTTTTGGATGTTGGGCTTGAAGTTGTCGTGGTAGGCGACCGACCGGAGACGTGGCGCCAATGCGGGGAAGGCAGTGATCGCCATGTCGTCGTTGTTGTCGCCGACCTGAGCCGCGATGTCGTCCTGCATTGCGGCCACGATCTGAGATCTAGGCTGACGGTCCGGGTTAGGGACCGGACCCTCAGGATGGCCGTAGCCTGCCTCGTACTAAGCATGCTGCCGGTTCTCGACGTCGTGGTGGTCGCGTTCTTCGCGCTCCATGATCCGATGGACGGCGCCCGGGGGCCGTACTCTCGATCGTAGTCGAGGCGACGTTGGAGCTCTCTCTCTTCACGCTCGCGGTAGCGCTGGTCGATATACCCGCGAGCGTCACGACCACGCCGGTTCTTGTCGAGGTTGGCGCGTAGATCGACGCCTCGTGCGGCGTTCTCTCTGGGTTTGTTGACCTCCTCATGGATTGTGGGGAGCTTGCTTTGCGTAGGCCGACTAGATCGGCTGCGCGAGTGCCGGCACGACGTAGATGCCGCTGACTTGGATGCCGCGCTCCTCTCCTCCACATGAGTTGTGGCGACCCGGACGTAGGCCATGGCTGCGTTGTCTTCGGGCGAAAGATTGGCTTGCTGGAGACGTGCCAACGCCGCGCCGAAGTTGGCCTGGGGGCTACTGAACGTCGACAGTCTTGCCTCTTCGAACTCAAGGTGTAGATCATGGGCACACGGAGGTACCGCCTGGTGCTGCTCATCCGCCCGCCTCTGGGCCCGGTTCGCGTTCACTTGGATCCGACGCGCCTCCTCGGAATCCGTCGCGCCGACTCGCGGTGGGTCGATCGCCGAAACCACCAGGACGCGCCACCGGGTGGATCTTTGGTTGTTGGGAGAGATGCAGATCCGGGCCTTCTGGAACTCACTGCCATCCGGAGACATGGGAGCTCGTACATCATGTGAGGCGTCATGCTCCTAGTCGATCTTCCTCTGTAGCCGGCAGCCACGGAGAGTGTGCCGCGTGCCCTTGTGGTAGATGCATGGCACATCTAGTGGGTCACGACGGGCGCGAGTTTCGACCTTCAGGTCGCCAGATGGCTGTTGTCGCCCAGATTAGATCTAGATCGACTTCACCGCCTGTCGAGCGTACGCGTCGCTTGGTGGCCGCAGACCGAAAGGGAAGGTCTTGCGGTGCGATGCATCTTGCATTGAGCACTATGCTCTTTCGCAGATCGAGAGGGTTTCCTCCATCATGTCGATGACACGCTCCATTCCCTGAACGATGGCATAGGGTTTGGGCGGGTGGGTCTTCAACTACTTGCTGGAGATGGGGGTGGTGTCAGGGGTCGCCGGGGCCTTCACGGAGGCCGTTGGTGAGGTCGCCACCACCAGCGTGGTCGAGGTCACCGTGAAGGAGCCAAAGCAGATCTCCATGGTGTTGGCGAGGATGTCCGCCATGCTCACCAGAAAAACGACACCAGATCGGGCCACCATGCTGCACAGCGAGTTCTCGATCTCCTCTACCTAGCATGCCAACTGTCAGGGGGTGAGACCTGGACAGATCCGCAAGGGGGCTACCCAAGCGTTTGTAGGTTGACTAGTGGGGGGGGGATCAAGACCTAAGAGAGTAGGTGGTAGTTCTTTGATCGAACTCGGAACCCGGCGAGAATGGCAAGGACACAGTGGTTTTAGACTGGTTCAGGCCTCCGGTGAGTAAAACCCTACATCTAGTGTGGTGGAATTATTTGTAGAAGGGAAGTCCCCTCGAATGGAGCTCTAGGCCGCCTTATATGGCCAGCGGGATAGGGTTTCCATTCGAAGTCGGTGGACCCTTATTAGGGTCGGTTACAGATTAGGAAGGTCTCCTTCCGTGATTACAGAGAGGATCCTGTGATCCTCAGACCTACTGACAGCGCTACCACCGTGATCTAGGGAGAAGCTTGATCCACAAGCCCGGCAGGTCTTCCGTAATCTGGATAATGTCGTCCAAGGTCTTCCAAGGTCACCGGGATTGTGGATAAGGTTTTTGGGCCCACTTGCAGGTCGGCAGGGCTTCTGGCGGGCCGGGTCCACTTGACTGGGACCTATGGGACCCTGGTCGGTGGGGACCCATGGGTACCCATGTCTCTCACTCAGGGTAATGTGACTTCACCCTGGCCAGCACGCCAATAGTGGCCGCCAAGATCATCGCCTTTAGCAGCGTGAGTAGTCTGTCGGGGTCTCTATGAGACGATCTACAACAGATCGTGACTCCTCCACTTGAGCCGGTACTGCTATGCAATCCATTGCATAGTTGGCAGCGCCCTTCAGGTCGTTCAACTCTACCTCATACCCTGTAATGGTCACTTGGTCATTCTGCAACGACTTCAAAGCAACCTCAAATTCGACCTCAAAGTCCCAATGAGCTCATTTCTCATAAGCCAGCTTCTGAGATACAACATACTCACTGTCATCGGCTTCCTTCATCGCCCGCTTGACCTCGTGACCCCTGGCCTCGGCCTCTCGAAGCGTCACCTCCAAGTTCCAGACCTTCTCCTTGGTATTCCTCAAATCGCTGTTGAGATGCTCCTCATGATTGCGGAAACATTCAAAACATCAAAATTAGCATTCCACATGAAGACATCGATGCTACTCAAACAAGACTATCAATGCAAATTTCGACCTCACCAATGGTCAAAGCATTAAAATGCGTAGTGGCCTCGTTGGCCTTGTGCTTCTCCTATGCGAGCTCGTCCTCAAGCTTCTTCTTCTTGGCAGTCGCCGCTTTCTGGACCTGTTTGAGCTCCTGCTCAAGCTCAATGATCCGCTACTCTTGCACCGCTACATTCTTCAGCAGGTCGGCGCGGCTCTTGGCCCGGTCTGCCAAAGACTGTCAACAAAACAACAAGCTTGTCAGCAACACTTCAACAAATACGTTGTCAGAAAGTACATCGTCAGAAACCTATCGTCAACGTATGGTTGATGGTCACAATGCTGGTGCACAAGGCCTGCAAATCCTCGTTGTCATCAAAGATATCAATCTACCAAAGAGTGTTATTCTAGTCAATTTCTCGTTGCTGTAACCTCAAGCTCGTCGAAGAGGAGTCAGGTACCTGTGCACCAGACGTCCCCGGACCTCCCGGCACCTGTCCAATCTGAGCCTGGTCCTTGACAGGTCATCGTCAGCCCCAGCAGGTCTTGAGCTGATGGGGTCCACGTCAATAATTCTCGGGGAGGCCGGCGTTCCGACGTCCCCAACAATACTTTCCGCTCCCACGTCACCAGCACGCGGAGGACTCTCCACTCTCGAATCCACCATCGGCGGCAAAGTTGTCCTCTTTTCAGTAGCTTCTGGTGGTGGGGTGGCTGTCCCCGCGTCGTCAGCCAACGAGTCTACCACGACCTTAGGGTCGGGCGACCTCGTGCGGGAAGGTGATGCTTGTGCACACAGGTCATGCTGGGGCTCTGCGACCAACCTACACAAGAACACCACGATCAAGCAACGAATATATAACACGACAGCAACAAGTTAAACACTTTGAGCTTTTACCTCGTCATAGACGGGACGCGAGGCTTCGGCCTAAAAAACTTTGCCTGTGCCGTGGCAGCAGTTCGCTGCGCCTCCAAACCTCGACGGAGGGCATCCTCCGACATCTTCTGCACTAACTCTCGCTGCCTCTTCGCAGTGGGGCTCTCCGATCTCCTCGTCGACCTATCTTCCACGATCGGCGGCTCCTCGGTGGCTTCATCATATTATTCTTCTACCGACACGACCTCCCTGGAGTCAGGTTTCGAAATTGCCGGCGTCTCAACTGCCGACGGAGGACTGGCCTTCCTCGTCCTCTTCTACTACTTCTTCTCCGCAGCCTTAACCGCAGAAACCACAGCAGCAGCCATTGATAATGAGCTACCGTTGACCTGGTCTTGCGCCAGGACTTCACGGCGCCACCAACATCCAGGCCTACCCCGGCGTCGCCACCGACCTCAACATCGGTATCTTCGTCAGCCTCCACCGACGAGTCAGATTCATAAAACTCCAGCAGCCGAGCTGCTGGAGGCTGATACTTGTCCGACCTAATTTTCACCGGTGCTTCTCGCCCTCACGAAGAGGTGCTGGGCACCAGAACTGACGCTCACGATTCTGCAAGCAACCAAGGACCAAGAGAGTTACACGACGACACGATGGCAAATAGAGTGAACAACCTTAAAGTAGGTCTCAGGATCTTACTGGGTCAGTCGACCTCTTCAGCGAGTGTGCCTTGGGGCACTTCTTGATCTTCACTCTCCCAGAATAAATCTGGGACACCCTTGCCGCCATCTCCTCCTTGGAGACCTTGCAGTTGACTTCACGTGTGGGGTCCGATTGCCCCCAATACTCGTACATGGTGTGTGACGACGCATTCCGGAGACTTTAAAGCGAATGACACTCTTCGGGATCGCAAGGCTTGCATCGACACTAACCAAGTTTGTGGTTGTTGGGCATCCGTCCGTGAAGGATCAGATGGCGACTAGAGAGGGGGGAGTGAATAGGAGCCGGTAAAAATTCTTCTCAAAGAACCCGGCCTATACCCTAGTCAAATCCCGGTAACACACGAGCAATGGATCGAATCACACACCAATCGCCAAGACAACAAGGTTATGGATCAACCTCTAGTCCTAGGAACGATTCCTTGAAGCACACGCGGAAGCACAAGAAAGGAAGGGAGGAATCGAACCAAGAAGCAAAGCACACAGGCTCTGGCGGACCGTCCGGCCAGGAGGGGCGGACCGTCCGCACTGGCCTCGCGGACCGTCCGGCCTGAAGCCGTGGACCGTCCGCGCCAACACTGCGGACCGTCCGGCCCTACGCCGCGGACCGTCCGTTAAATCACACAGAACCAACAGAAGCGACCCGAGAAAACGGACTGTCCACCAGGCACCCGCGAACCGTCCGCCCGCTGCTGCGGACCGTCCGAAACTCCGTCCAACAAAAACTCAAAGCCGCGACGGATCGAAATGAAGGACGGGCAAGAACACGAAGAACTCCCGACGAACAGGACTCGCGCGGACCGTCCGCCGACCCCAGGCGGACCGTCCACCCCTTGCGTACAGAACAGAAAAATGCCCGACCTCGAAGGTCAACTCCCCCAAATCATCATCGGATTTCCCAAACGGTTGAAGCTGTGGAGACAAGGGTTTGAGGACATGAAAAGCGTCACACAAGGATGCTATAGCCCAAAAATCTTACCTCCTAACTCCCTAAATCACCGGAAATCGCGAATCCTTTGAGCACCACCAAAAGCTAGAGCACCGAACGAAAATCTTCGAATCGAAGTGGTTTCCCGACGTTTGAGGGCACAAGATCAGTCACAAAGATGCACGAGACATCTATCCATGTTTCCCTCAAAGAAATCCAGGGAGAAACCCACTCAAATCCGCGGAATCACACCAAGAACAAAAGCACGAAAACAAGCACAGAGAGACCACGAAAAACACAACCCCAAATCATTTATACAAACTAGGAAAGATTCACAAGGTCTAGCATGCCGCCCTAGCATCCATCCCTCTCAACAAATCTCTCATGAAGCTCTCATGCTAGCCTAGAGAAAATGGAAGAAATATAGCTACGAAAATGAGAAATGGGAGGGAGGAAATGAAACCCTAAGTCCCCGAGAGAGAGAGCCACTCACACACCCTCATGGCTTATATATCGGGTCCCGCCGGAGTGGTAAAATGACTCGACTACCCCTAACTTAACTACTGGCGATACAACCCACACAGGGGCATTTAGGTAATATTTGTGGGTCTTGCCATCGGACGGCCACGACTTTGCCGCACCCCGCGTCCTCCCGACGCAAGCCATGCGATCCCGCCGCGTGTCCTCCGCCTTGAAGCTTCCCGACACGCCCCGATCCCGTCTCCGTCGTGTTGGGCCCTCAGACTTGGTTTTGAGGCCCAAACCAAGAAACCGTCCTCCGATGGTTTTGTGGGCAAACCACCAAACCCCGCGTGCTCGGTCCGGCCTCCCGCCAATCCACTTGACTCGACCGCCACCGTGCACCGGCTCAATTGTCCATGACTTCATCTTGCTCGTGTCGCCACCATGTGGCCTGCACCGAGTCCCGCTGTCCACCGGGTCCCTCGAACCAAGCCTACTTGTCTCTCCATCTCCCGGAGGCCCCTCAAGGCTGAAGACCTTTCGCGCCCGTTCTTCACCTGCAACAACACGAACTAGGCCACAGCCTACACCTACGCACTAAGCCAAGAGTCAGTCCAACACCCGTTGTCAATCACTCATTACTGAGGAGCGGTCATCCATCGACCACTGGGACGCTCCTGGTCCTCAATCTCCCCCTTGATGAGTGCATTGAAAACACACAACGCGAAATGAAATTCAGAGAAAGAAAGAAAGGAAGAAGAAAGAAAAACAAAGAAGCTCAACTCATGACCAAAACCAAAGAAAGGCAAAGAAAGGTCACAAGCCAAGCAAAGCACAAACTCCACACGGAAAACAGCAAGAGAGCTCCCCCTGAACAAATGCAAGCTCCCCCTGAACATGTGAATGCAAACTTCCAAATTTTAGCTCACCTCTTCTGAAGTTTCATTAAGCTCACCTTTTCTCCCCCTTGTTGACAATGTATGAATCAAGGTGAAAATGCCGAAATGCAAAACAAAGCATATAAACATCTACATGAGCTTCTCAAATAGGCCAAATCTAGTGTCAAAGGCTAAAAATGAGACAAAGATCACACATATGAATCATTGCATAGTCAAAGCATTGCCACAAGTAATATATGAAAATACAAGCATGTGACAAAGCAAAATTTTCAGATTTAAGCAGTTTTACCAAAAGAAGGCTCGCTTCACATGTAAAAGCCTATCCATGTCACACTTGAGCCACAAACATGCATACCATTCAAAGATCATACAAGGATATCAAATTCTCAGCAAAAGATCATGGCAAACACCCATAAAGCAAAGCATGTCATGTCAAAGCTCATGAGCCATGTGTCCACTTCGAAGAGACTTCTCCACTGGTGAACATCATGCAACATGTTTTGCACCCATATGTGAAAGATAAGACATTTTAAGCAGAGACATGATGGATGGAGCATTTTTCAAGCATTACACACTTCTTTTCAAGATTAATTCATTTCATGGTACATGAAGTGCCTTTGCGGCAAAAAGAAGCTTATGCTCCCCCATGAATGCAACATAGGCTAAACATTCACAATGATATTCGACCTTTGGCCCAAATGCAAGAAAAAGACATCTAAGCACAATCTAAGCATGAGAAGCACATTTAGACCAAACTGTGACATAGATACACAACTACACACGAGTGGAGCATATTTCATCAAAAAATTAGTCAAGATTAGCATTTATTTTACAAAGGGCTATCTCACCACACATATATCTCAAATATTCCAAGATCATAGCCTCACATCACCATTTCTCCACACATATGACCAATATCTCACAAATAGCCAAAGAGACTCAAATAAGGCATATGAAAGAAGCTCATCATCCTAAAATGCAATATGATACAAATGCAACATGATATATGACAAGATGGCTATCCTACCATGGTTTGCACATCAAGCAAAACATGTATATACATCAAAGTAAAGCATGGTATGATACATATGGTACAAGAAAAACCCCAAGTATCAACTAGAAAGGGCAACAAACCCCAAGTTCCCCCCGCAAGCGCACAAATGTAGCTTGGTCGAGAGGCTTTGTAAAGATGTCGGCTAGCTGATCTTGGGTAGGGACATGACTCAACACAATGGTTCCTTTTTCCACATTGTCCCTCAAGAAATGATACCTCACTTCTATGTGTTTGGTTTTGGAGTGAAGCACAGGGTTTTTGGCTATGCTTATGGCACTGGCTACGCTTAACAGCTGAGAACAACAACTCGCAGCAGCAACATACTCCGCCTCGGTGGTAGACTGAGCTACACTAGACTGCTTGCGGGAAGACCATGAAACCAACGAAGAACCAAGAAACTGGCAAGTACTAGAAGTAGACTTCCTCTCGACTCGACAACCAGCAAAATCCGCATCGGAAAAACCATGAAGAGAAAGAGTCGAGGAGGACAAATACCAAAGGCCAAGACCGAGGGCGGATCGTAGGTACCGAAAATCCTCTTGACGGCCTGTCGATGTGATGTCCTCGGCGAAGCCCGAAAACGAGCGCACGGACACACGCTGAACTGTATGTCTGGCCTCGTCGCCGTCAAGTAGAGGAGGGAGCCGATCATGCTCCTGTACTCCCGCTGGTCCACTGGTTCTCCGTCCTCGTCCGCATCCAAAGTGGTCGTACTCCCCATGGGAGTCGACATCGGCTTCACATCTTGCATCTGGAACTTCCTCAGCATGTCTTTCATGTACTTGGTCTGGTGCACAAAAGTTTCGTCCTTCACTTGCTTGATCTGCAACCCGAGAAAGTACTGCAACTCGCCCATCATGCTCATCTCGAACTCCCTGCTCATCTCATCTGCAAACTTGGCAACAAGGTCATGTGACGAGCCACCAAAGACAATATCATCCACGTATATCTGAACAATCAACAAGTCATTTCCATGCTTGAGGAGAAACAAGGTCCTATCCACGGTACCCATCACAAACCCTCTGCTCAACAGAAAACCTCTCAATCTCCCATACCAAGCACGGGGCACTTGTTTCAAGCCATACAGAGCCCTTTTCAACCTGTACACCCATTGTGGGTACAGCTCGCTCTCAAACCCAGGTGGCTGCTTCACATACACCTCCTCCTCTATGACCCCATTCAGAAAAGCACTCTTCATGTCCATCTGAAACAACTTGAACCCTTTAGCCACGGCAAAGGCTAGAAGGATCCGAATTGCCTCAAGACGGGCCACAGGAGCAAAGGTCTCCTCATAGTCGATCCCCTCCTTCTGACTAAACCCCTGAGCAACAAGTCTGGACTTGTTCCTCACAACCATCCCATTCTCACCCTCTTTGTTCTTCCAAACCCACTTGGTTCCTATGGGATGGCAACTTGGAGGTGGTTCAACTAACTCCCACACCTGGTTCCTCTCAAAGTTTTCCAACTCCTCATGCATAGAATTGACCCAGTTTGCATCAGATAAAGCATGTCCAATGTCCTTGGGCTCAAAGGTGGCAACAAAAGCAGCATTAGCAAAATAAGAGGAATTCCTGGACCTTGACTGTGTAGTGCGTTCGTCGATGTTCCCAATGATCTTCGACAGGGGATGCACTTCTTGAATCCGCCGGGGAGCCTCACGCCTCGAGACTACCTCCCCCTCAACTTCAGCTTCATCCTTCTCCTCTTCAAAGTAGTGGGTACACACTCAGCTTCAGGCGCATGGTTCTCTCCATCATCATCTCCAGCTTCATCCTTCTCCTCTTCAAAGAGGTCCTCGGCCATCTCTTCATCACCTGCACATTCAAAACCAAGAGAGGTACATGGCATTGTCTCGTTGAAGGTTACCTCGCAAGTCACCATGATTTTGTTAGTCTCAAGGTTAAGCACCCTATAGGCTCTAGAGTGGTTAGCATATCCAAAGAAAATACCATCACTAGACCTAGCCTCAAACTTGTCGAGTTTTCCCTTCTTAAGAATAAAGCACTTGCAGCCAAAGACTTGGAAATGACTCACCTTGGGTGCCCGACCATGCATAAGCTCATAACAGGTCTTCTTCTTGAAAGCTCGCAATAAAATCCTGTTGGAAACATGACAAGCCGTATTGACCGCCTCAGCCCAATACCTCCTAGGAGTCCTGTGCTCATCGAGCATCGTCCTAGCCATCTCACAAAGAGTCCAATTTTTCCTTTCCACGACTCCATTTTGAGGGGGCACAAAAGGGGTCGAATACTGATGTTCAAGACCTAGATTACGACAAAAAGGCATCAAAACGAGAGTTCTTGAACTCTGAGCCATTATCACCGCGGATAGCTCGAATGGCATTCCCATGCCTCTCGTTCCTCAACCTCACGATCAGATCTCGAACAAAACCAAATGTCTCACTCTTGTCTTCCAAGAAAAACACCCAGGCATAGCGAGAGTAATCGTCCACCATAACAAGGACATACCACTTCCCACCCACCGAGCGAACTCGAGCTGGCCCAACAATGTCCATATGCAACAGCTCTGTCGGACGCTCGGTCATGACATCGGTCAGGGGTGGATGGGGAGTGGCTACCATCTTGCCATGCCTACACGGAGCACAAACCAAATCCTTCTCAAGCTTCAACCTCAGCAATCCTCGGACAAGATCAAGACCACCCAAGTGGGAAACCAAATCAAAGCTCAAGTGTCCCAACCGCCTATGCCATTTCCACAAATCAGAAGAAGGACCAGCCATCAAGCAGCGAGTAGGACCCAAAGAACGAGAAAAATCCGCCCTGAAAATCTGACCCTCGGGGATGATCATACAGACAAGATCACCTCGAGAATCCAGCAAACGAGACTCACGAGACTTGAAACGCACCTCAAAACCCTCATCAAGCAACTGAGAAACCGAAAGCAAATTGACACCCAAAGACTTCACAAGAGCCACTCTCTTCAACGTTACCTTGTCACTCACATGCACAACACCCTCAGAAATCACCCTTCCTCGTCCATTGTCCCCAAATGTGATGTACATCTTTTCCTTCACTGGGGTGAGGCTGGAGAACCACTTCTTATCTCCGGTCATGTGTCGAGAACATCCGGAGTCGATCAACCAAATGTTCTCCAAGCCTCCCCGCCCGCAGTCGTAAACAAGAACGAGAATGAGCTAGCGACTCGACACTGGGGTTAGCACAAAGAAAGTTAAACCAGTGTCGAGCCATCTCCTCAAAAGAGGGGATAGCAAACATCATTCCCTTGCCACCAAACTTCCCATGTCCCATGGGAGGAGTACGAGCACCACGAGGGGGAAAACATGGTCCGTAGTTCCTCTGGAACCCAAAGCTGTGATCATCTCCCCTAAACCCGTATTGAGGATGAGTAGGGGGACGTCCAGCAAAACCACCACGAGCCCGACCAAACCTCTCAACAGCACGCACACCATCATCTCTCCTAACAAACCTCTCACCACCACCTCTCTGTGGGAACCTACCACCCTGAGCTCCAACTCCACCAACACTCCTCACACTTCCCACACCCCATGGGAGTGGCACTCTAGGCTCAGGAATACCATGAGACTGGCGATACCTGTCCTGGTTTGCTTGCTCCCTAGCAAGCCTCTCATCCCTCTTCTTCTTGTAGCAAAACTCTGCAAGATGCCTCTCCTTGCCACAATACTCACACCTGAAGGGGATGGGTTTTGGTTTTGGCTCTGGCTTCTCTCTAGGCTTCTCGCCCTTCTCACTCACAAACCTCACCGGTTTCTGGAAGTCATTTGTCTTAGGTGGGAATTTGGGTGGATCTTGGGTTGTGTCAAGCTTGTTGCAAAGGTGGTTGGGCTTTGGTGTGAAAGAGTTCTTGGGTGCTTTTGGAAGTGGGACTTGGATGTCTCCGATCACCTCAAACTCGGGGTTAGACTCAACACACTTCTCATACACACTCTCCCCACTGTTCTCTCCCACTCTCTCACCCAACTTCTCAAACCCCAAACCACGACCATCAGCTCTCTTGAACTCCTCAATCATGATTTTCAATTGAGGTTCCTGCCCAGACAACCAACCCAACACCTTCCTCAAATAGTCATTCTCCTCACAGATGACATCCAAACGGGAGGTAAGTTCAATATTGCGCAAAGTAACTTCATCACAGCTAGAGCATGCATTTGCAACAGGAGATTTCAAAGATGCTTCCAAAGAACTAATGGTAGAACGAGCATCAACAAGCTTAGCATGCATAGTAGGACATGATTTACAAGCACCAAGCAAAGTAGGTCTAGCCTTAAGATAATCATACTCAGTCCTAAGAACATCTAGTTTAGCCAAAGTAGAAGCATTCTTCTCATTAAGCAGCTTGATCTCATTCAACCATGCATCACACTCAAGACATTCAACATCATCAGGAGTAGTAGGGGCAAGTTTCAAAGAGTCATTCTCAAGTTTAAATTCAAGCAATTTGGACTCTAACTCTCCTACTTTCTCACTAGCATTCTCAAGTTGAGTCCTAAGATCTTTCCTCATCTTTTTGGCATCTCTCAACACACTATCACGGTTGTCAATCAAGCAATCAAGCCATTCAACCTAGTGATCTCAGCAAGCAAAGAGTCGGGGTCACGATTTACCTCATCCTCCGAGTCGAAGTCGCTGTCTTCCTTGTCGCTCTTCTTGCTGCTCAAGCTATGGGCCATCCCACAAAAGCCTTCAAGCGCCACACAGCTCAACCCACTGAGGTTCCGGCTTGCACTCTTCTTGCCCTTGCGCCTCCCCGCGTCTTCATCTTCACTGCTTGAACTTGACTGCTCGTCGCTTGAGCTTGAGTCGACGTCGCTCGCACCGGCCACCATAGCTGTTGCCTTGTTCTTCTTGTAGCCACTCTTGCTCGGTCGCCGCTTGTCCTTGTCCTTGCTCTTGGACTTGCTGAAGTGCTTGCCCTTGGAGGAGTACTTGTCTTCATGCCTCGGGTGCGCATTGTACTCATTCATCTTGTACTTGTTCTCCTCCGCTGCCGGGCACTTGGCGATGAAGTGGCCATGCTTGCCACACTTGTAGCACGTCCCTGAGCTCCGCCTTGCATTACTCTGACTCTCTTGTAGTCGATCAAATCTTCTTGAGAGCAAGGCCAGCTCCTCCTCGCCCAGCACATCAAACTCCTCATCTGGAATAGACATAAGAGAAGACAAGGAAAACTGTCGACAGGAAGGGTTAGATTTGCCCTTTGATCCGCCCACAAGAGCAAGACTATGGTCGGTCGAGCCCTCATGCTTGGATTGCAACTTCCTGTCAACCTCAGCCGACTTGAGCTTAGAGAAGAGGTCATCCAACTCAATAGTCAAATATTGCCCAGACTCCTTGATGGCCTCAACCTTAGCACCCCAAACATTTGGGCCCAAGACATGCAAGAGCTTCAAAGCCTGATCATGCTCGGTGTAAGGAAAATCCTCAACATTAGCCTTCATGTTGTTCACGATGGCGGTGAACCTCTGAAACATCGCATCAATGCCCTCACCGGGAAGTGGAGTGAAGTTCTCATATTGCATCCGGTAAGAGACAAAGAGGCGAGCCTTCACATGGTTATCACCACCGTGAGCAACCAACAACTTTTCCCAAATTTGCCAAGCAAGATTCAAATGGCGAACACACTCAAACTCAGGATCACACAAGCTCCGGACCAAGTGATCAACGGCTTTTGCATTAGCCTCATACTTGGCCTTAGCACCGGCATCGGTCACCATAAGAGTATGGATGTTGACCGGAATAGCATAGGTCCTGTCAAGCACAATGAAATCCAACAGCTTTCCACGAAGAAAGATCATCATACGAGCCGCCCACTTGTGGTAACCCTTGCAATCGAAGTGCGGCGGACCGCCCCGCTCAACGTACGCCATCTTAGGATTCTAGACTTGTCAAAGTCGCAAAGAATCCGGCACCAAGTTCTGATACCAATTGAAGGATCAGATGGCGACTAGAGAGGGGGGAGTGAATAGGAGCCGGTAAAAATTCTTCTCAAAGAACCCGGCCTATACCCTAGTCAAATCCCGGTCACACACGAGCGATGGATCGAATGACACACCAATCACCAAGACAACGAGGTTATGGATCAACCTCTAGTCCTAGGAATGATTCCTTGAAGCACACGCGGAAGCACAAGAAAGGAAGAGAGGAACCGAACCAAGAAGCAAAGCACACAGGCTATGGCGGACCGTCCGGCCAGGAGGGGTGGACCGTCCGCACTGGCCTCGCGGACCGTCCGGCCTGAAGCCACGGACTGTCTGCGCCAACACTGCAGACCGTCCGGCCCTACGCCGCGGACCGTCTGTTAAATCGCACAGAACCAACAGAAGCGACCCGAGAAAACGGACCGTCCGCGGGGAGCACGCGGACCGTCCGCCCGCTGCCGCGGACCGTCCGAAACTCCGTCCAATGAAAACTCAAAGCCGCGACGGATCGAAACGAAGGACAGTAAAGAACACGAAAAACTCCCGACGAACAGAACCCGCGCGGACCGTCCACCAACCCCAGGCGGACCGTCCGCCCCTTGCGGACAGAACAGAAAAATGCCCGACCTCGAAGGTCAACTCCCCCAAATCATCATCGGATTTCCCAAACGGTTGAAGCTGTGGAGACAAGGGTTTGGGGACTTGAAAAGCGTCACACAAGGATGTTATAGCCCAAAAATCTTTCCTCCTAACTCCCTAAATCACCGGGAATCGCGAATCCTTCGAGCACCACCAAAAGCTAGAGCACCGAACGAAAATCTTCGAATCGAAGTCGTTTCCCGGCGTTTGAGGGCACAAGATCTATCACAAAGATGCACGAGACATCTATCCATGTTTCCCTCAAAGAAATCCGGGGAGAAACCCACTCAAATCCGCGGAATCACACCGAGAACAAAGGCACGAAAACAAGCACAAAGAGACCACGAAAAACACAACTCCGAATCTTCTATACAAACCAGGAAAGATTCACAAGGTCTAGCATGCCGCCCTAGCATCCATTCCTCTCAACAAATCTCTCATGAAGCTCTCATGCTAGCCTAGAGAAAATGGAAGAAAAATAGCTACGAAAATGAGAAATGGGAGGGAGGAAATGAAACCCTAAGTCGCCGAGAGAGAAAGTCACTCACACACCCTCATGGCTTATATATCGGGTCCCACCGGAGTGGTAAATGACTCGACTACCCCTAACTTAACTACTGGCGATACAACCCACGCAGGGGCATTTAGGTAATGTTTGTGGGTCTTGCCATCGGACGGCCACGCCTTTGCCGCACCCCGCGTCCTCCCGACGCAAGCCATGCGATCCCGCCGCGTGTCCTCCGCCTCGAAGCTTCGCGACACACCCGGATCCCGTCTCCGTCGTGTTGGGCCCTCGGACTTGGTTTTGAGGCCCAAACCAAGAAACCGTCCTCCGATGGTTTTGTGGGCAAACCACCAAACCCCGCGTGCTCGGTCCGGCCTCCCGCCAAACCACTTGACTCGACCGCCACCGTGCACCGGCTCAATTGTCCATGACTTCATCTTGCTCGTGTCGCCACCATGTGGCCCGCACCCAAACCCGCTGTCCACTGGGTCCCTCGAACCAAGCCTACTTGTCTCTCCATCTCCCGGAGGCCCCTCAAGGCTGAAGACCTTTCGCACCCGTTCTTCACCAGCAACAACACGAACTAGGCTGCAGCCTACACCTGCGCACTAAGCCAAGAGTCAGTCCAACACCCGTTGTCAATCACTCATCACTGAGGAGCGGTCATCCATCGACCACTGGGACGCTCCTGGTCCTCAGTCTGATTAAGCGATGACAAAGATTTCGGAATTCACCCTCAAGGGGCATGTATCCCTAATTAGCTAGTAAGGGTATTTTAGGCTTTCGGTTGCCTCCATATAACCCAAGTGGTGAGAGGATGGCAGCCATCTCTAGGAACCCTAGCTCATTTTGGTTTGCTATTTTCCTCTTCCTTTTCCGTTGGAATTTCTACGACTAGTTTGAGAGCTCCATGGTGAGATCTTGTGAGAAGGTAGGATGATCGGGCGAAAGCTAGACCTTGTATGAACCTTCATGGTATGTATAGATGATTCGCCTTGGTTCCTCAAGGCTTGTTTGAGTTCTTCCCGGTTTTCCTTTTTGGTGATTTTTGAAGCCTTTTCTTGGTGATTTTCTCAGAGTGATTTCAAGGCCTTTCTCTTGGGGATTTGGTGGGGGATGTATCCTTAAGCCCTTAGTGGTTCTTTTCCCTTTGATTCCCCTCCCAAATCCGTGAGCAAAGGGCCTCGATTTCGGGGTTTTCTTTGTCCAAGGGGTTGTGGTGTTCTTGGTGAAAATCCTTCGATTCCTCTTAATTCAACAAGTTTTAACTGAACATAACGTGGCTATGGAGTGCCTATGAGGTGTTCCTACTATCCCCAAAGTCTTGTTCAAATCTGTGGAGTGACTTAGGAGATCGGGAGTTGGATTTGGAGGAGTTGACCCGCGGGTTCTGTTCATCCCGAGCTGCCCTGGTTTCACTGGTCTGACGATTGCTCTTGACCGGTCTGACTGGTGTGAGCCCTTTGTGGGATTTGTCTCGGGTGAATTGCTTAATCCGTATGTCTTTGGGTTGTGCTATTGCTGGTCAGTTCTTAGCCACTTTGGAGTTCTTTCGCTAGGCTTTGTGTACGGTTCTTCTTCCTTGCAGGTTGTGTTTTGGGGGTGTTTCTGTTCCAGGGCATAGAGAATTCACTAAGGCTCTCTGGAACGTTTGTTGTGTGGCTGCTGTAGCCACCAGCCTGACCGGCTCTGTCCACCGGTCTGATCGATGTCACTAGTCTGACCGGCGCAGGCCATCGGTCTGGCCGGTGTAGCACAAACAGCAAGCCGTGCAAGTTTCCGTTGTTGTGTTCATGAGTTTTGGTTCAAAAGGCTGTGTGTTGGTTCCTAGCACCAGTAGCACTCCAGTGGCTACGTGGTCTGGACCAACTTTGGTATGTTGAGTCGGAGATGTGTGTTGGAAGCCGTGTTCATCTTGGTGGACGTGCTCCCGTACGATGATCATGATAGGGCTGTCAAGCTCTTGCACTCGTTCGATCGTACGGTTTGGGGCGGAAAGTTCCAAGCCATTATTGAGTCCGAGAAGTATGACACCTTGATGGTGAGCGAGCTATTCTCAAAGCTCAAGTCGGCTGAGGTAGATCGGGTTATGACAGCCAAGATTGAGGGCCCGTCTGACTCTCATAGTCTCACCCTCATCTGTGGCTCGAAAAAGAAAATCTAACGCTAACCCATCCACCAGGATGTTCTCCTTGTTCTCTTTGATGTCTCTGCCAGATGAGGAGTTCGACGTGCTTGGAGAGGACGAGATGGCGTTGCTGACTAGGTGGTTCGAGAGGATACACGAGAACTGGGTGAACACGAGGAGGAACACGAGCACTTGCTTCCTGTGCGGCAAGCCAGGACACTTCGTCGCCGACTGAACCAAGAAGGACAAGAACAAGGAAAACTACATCCACAAGTCGAAGACGCATGGCAAATACCGATCAAGGCGTGAGCACAAGAGCAAGCACAAGAACAAGCACAAGAACAAGCACAAGGACGAGCGACAATCGAGGAAGAAAGATGGCTGAGGCAAGGCCTGAGCGATGGTTGGAGCGATTGACGCCGACTCTAGTTCTGCGTACTCCACCTCGAGCTCGAGTAGCAGTGAAGATGAAGGTGATCGGCGCAAGGGCAGGAAGTCATCCAAGAACCTGAGTGGGCTGATCTGCTTCTCTAGAGATGTCTTCTGCACCATGGCGCTTAGCTCCGGCAGCAAGAAGAGTCACCAGAGCGACTCGGACTCTGATTCCGAGGATGAGGTACGTGACGAGCTGCCCTTCTTGCGTCAGGAGAGTGAACGGCTTGACTTGTAGCTTGATAACTGTGATGATATGCTTAGAGAGGCTAAAAATATGTGGAAAGAGCTTGGGCTTCACTTGAGGATGCTAGGACCAGAGTGGCTAAGTTAGAAACACAGAACCTAGATGCTAAGCTTGAAATTGTCTCGCTGAAAGCTTCACCTGTTGTTTCTGATGAGGTTGATTGTGCTGATTGCTCTGTTTTCCTAGCTAACCTCACTGTGTTCAAATATAAGTATGCATCCAAGTGTGAGGAACTAGATGTGCATAGGGTTGAAGTGGTTAAGCTTAAGTCTAGACCTGCTTTGCTAGGTGCTTGCACCTCTTGCCCTGTTTTGTATGGAAAAATTGATGAGATGCATGCTTATACTGTTTCGCTTGAGGCTAAGTTGAAAGAACATGTTCCCACTTCTTGTTCTACTTGTGAAGTGCATGCTTTGAAAAATCTGGAACTTGTACACTATGTGAATCACCTGCAGGATGAGAATGATGAGTTGAAAAAAATGATGGGTTGGTTGTCGGGGCTTGAACCCCAACTCAGAATGATGATGGAGACCTATAAGCGCCAGGATGGGATAGCGCTTGGGTCGGAGAAGGTTGGAGAAGCTAGTGGTGAGGGAGGAGAAAATATTGGTGATATCCTAGGTCCACCAAAAACCTACCACAAGAATACCTTCGCTCCTAAACCCAACCCACTATGAAACAAACTCGACACAAACCTAAATCCACCCATATTCCCTCTCTCCACAGATGATTTCCAAAAGTCTATCAAGTTCAAGAGCACATTGGGGAATGTATTATTTGGGAAAGAAAGCGAGAACCCGAGTGAGGAGAAACCGGTTGAGAGGCCAAGTGAGGAGAAACCGGTTGAGAAGCCGAGTAAAGAGAAACCAATTGAGCATCCCCAACCCAAGCCTAAACCTAAGCTCGTGCGGTTTCATTGTGACTATGGTAAGGAGAGAATGGCGAAGGAGTGGGCTAACAAGGACAAGTACCACCCTTCCAATGGTGTACTTGAGCCTCGTGTGCAGATGCCCAGGGCCAAGGCGATTGTGAGGACGGTTTTGGCTTGGCGAGATCGAAAGGCTGCTGGAAGTGCTGCTGGCCGGGCTACACTGGTCAGACCAGTGCGCCACACTGGTCATACCGGTGTAGATCTGGGTAGACAGGGGGGCTGGTTTTTGTGCCCGTGAAGTGTCTCGTTTTGGTTCAGGAGGTCGTTGTTTTGGTGGTTGGTCTGGAGAGTTTGCAGGTGGTCAGTTTACTCTTTTGGTACTAACCCCAGTGTTGAGTTGTTTGTTCACTCACATGCTTGCTTTTGAATTTTAGGTGGGATACTTGAAGAACATTTGGTTGATTGGCTCTGGTTGCTCGAGGCATGTGACAAGAGACAAGTGGTCGTTCTCAAGTCTCGTCCCGGTGGTGACAAAGAGGTACATCACTTTTCAGGACAATGGGCGAGGGCATGTGCTGTCAGAAGGTGAGATTAAGGTGAGTGACAAGATCACTCTTAGGCGTGTTGCTCTTGTTCAATCGCTTGGATACAATTTGCTTTCTGTGTCCCAGCTATTGGATGAGGGTTTTGAGGTGTTGTTTCGGCCTAGTGGTTCTCGGATTTTGAATTCTCGAGGGGACCTTGTCTATATGGTCGTTCCCGAGGGTCAGGTGTTTCGAGCTGATTTTTCTCAATCTTCTGGTGTTGAGTGTTGTTTCTTGGCTGGGTCTTTGAGTGAGTTGTGGAAGTGGCATAGGAAGTTGGGTCACTTGAGCTTTGACCTTTTGTCTCACCTGAGTAAACTCAACTTGGTCCGAGGATTTCCACGGCTGAGGTTTGAGAAAGAGTTGGTGTGTGCTCCGTGTCGGCATGCTAAGATGGTAGTTGCTTCCCATCCACCCCTCATAGACGTGATGACGGGGCGTCCATGCGAGCTGCTCCATACGGATCTTGTTGGCCCAACTCGTGTGCAATCTGTGGGTGGGATGTGGTATGTCCTGGTTGTGGTGGACGACTATTAACGGTATGCGTGGGTTTGTTTCTTGAGGAGAAAGGGGAGAAATTTGGTTTTGTTTGACATCTTGTCTTGGGGTTGAGGAACGAGAGGCACGGAGATGCCATACGAGCGATCCACAGTGGCAATAGCTCGGAATTTAGAAACTCTCGCTTGGAAACCTTTCGCCATGACTTGGGTCTTGAACATCAGTTTTTGAATCCGTATATGCCTCCCAAGAATGGTGTCGTGAAATGGAACAACAGAACCTTGTGTGAGATAGCTCGGACGATGCTTGATGAGCATAGGACTCCAAGAAGGTTTTGGGCTGAGGTGGTCAATACCGCGTGCTATGTTCGAACAGGATTTACCTCAGAGTCTACAAGAAGAAAACATGTTACGAGTTGATGCACGGTCACATACCCAAGGTGAGTCACGTCCATGTCTTTTTTTTACAAATGCTTTATCCTTAAGAAAGGTAAGAAGTTGGACAAGTTTGAGGCTAGGTCGGTCGATGGTATGTTCTTTGGCTATGCATCTCACTCTAGAGCATATTGTGTGCTCAATCTTGAAAGTAACCAATTCATGGAGACTTGTGAGGTAACCTTCGACGAGACATAGCCACGTAGTCAACATGTCTTTGAGTGTGCAAGTGATGATGAACTTGGCGAGGAGATCTTTCAGGAGGAAGAGCATGAACATGTAGATGATGAAGATGGTGGTGTGGTGCCCGCGGCTCAACATGTACCTACTACATCGATGACGATCGAGGACGGGCCCTCTCCCACATCTACAACGACAAACCAAGTACAAGGAGAAGATACTGTTGAGGGGTAGGTAGCATCAAGGCGAGAACCTCCCCGGCGAGTACAAGTGGATCACCCAGCTTCGACGATCATCAGCGACATGAATGAACGTACTACACAGTCGATGGTTCGAAACAATTCTCATTTTGCTCATGCTGCTTTTGTTGTCACCTTTGAGCCCAAAGACTTTGGACACGCATTATCTGATCACAATTGGGTTAATTCAATGCATGAGGAGTTGGAGGATTTTGAAAGGAATCAAGTTTGGGATTTTGGTTGACCCTCCCCTAGGGTGTAAGCCGATTGGGACAAAATGGGTGTGGAAGAACAAAGAGGGAGAGAAAGGTGGAGTGGTGAAAAACAAGTCAAGGCTTGTTTCTCAGGGGTATAGTCCGAAGAAGGGGATCAACTACGAGGAGACCTTTGCTCCTGTAGCTTGTTTGCAGGTGATCATGATCCTTCGAGCCTTTTCCGTGGCTAAAGGGTTCAAGTTATACCAGATAGATGTGAAAAGTTCCTTCTTGAATGGTGTGTTGGAGGAAGAAGTGTTTGTGAGGCAACCACCGGGGTTTGAGAGTGAGAAGTACCGCCACCAGGTGTACAAGTTGAGGAAGGTGCTGTATGGGTTGAAGCAGGCGCCTAGAGCTTGGTATGGTAGGTTGAGGGGGTTCCTCTTTGAGAGAGGGTTTGAGATGGGGAAGGTTGATCAGACCTTGTTTCTTCTCAGGCAGGGTAGAGATATCTTGATTGTGCAAGTGTACGTGGAGGATATTGTCTTTGGTGGGTCGTCTAACTCTCTTGTTGCAAGGTTTGCAGAGGACATGAGCAGGGAATTTGAGATGAGCATGATGGGTGAGTTGTTGTTCTTCCACGGGCTACAAATCAAGCAATCAAAGGAAGGAACATTTGTGCACCAAGTTAAGTACACCAAGGACATTGTGAGGAAGTTCAAGATGGAGGACTCCAAGGCCATGGCGACGCCTATGAGTATGACTACCGCTCTTGATGCGGATGAGGAAGGTGAACACTTGTACCAGAAGGAGTACAGAAGCATGATCGGGTAACTCCTCTACTTGACCGCGACGAGGTTGGACATCCAGTTCTCGGTATGTCTGTGCGCTTGTTTTCAAGCATCTCCAAGGACTTCGCATCGGCAAGCGGTCAAGCGCATATTCAAGTACTTGCGTCACACTCCCGACTTCGGCCTTTGGTACTCCGCTTCTTCTTCCTTGGCGCTTGTCGACGGTGTAATTCCGTCAACCTAGCCATGAGTTTACCTTTGGTGTTGGCATGAGTTTTATATAATATCCATTGGTACTAACCCCCTTGGTATAACAAGTTCGTTCATCCATGTCGGAATTGGAGTTTAGTGTTTATGCAGAGTTTTAGCGTTGAAAGCAAGACATCCGGGATAAGTTCATCAAGCACCTTGTGACAAGACCATGAAGCCCGGTACAAGTCATGCAATGAAGTAAACATTACTCCAAGAAGCCCAGGGACCAAACCCGAGAACATGACAAACTCCGAGGACCCAGTCAAAAAAGGGCCAAATCTTGTGTGACAAGGAGCTTCATCCAATTCAGAGAGAAACTGACAACAAGGGCCCACATGCAGAAGGGGGAAGGATCTAGAAGACTCGGGAACCAACTCCGGGGCCCAGTGTTGACGGTTAAAAGTTGTATCAAAGTTCGTTTGTGACTTGCAAGCGGGCAAGTCTCCAGTCGTAGTCAAGGGACCCTTCTTCCCTCGAGTGGTGAACCCAAGGTATCGAATCCGTGGAACAATGTGCAATGCAAGGATTCAATCTAGTAAAGCAAGGTAAGCTATCTTATGAAGGTAAGTTGCATCTAATCTACTAACTCATAAAGAAAACGAATCTAATCTAATCTACTAAAGAGGTAACAAGAGAAAGCAAGAGATAACCAATCTAGAGAATCTAGATCATGCTTATGTTGTAGCTCCAAACAAGATAGACGAAGATCGTAAAGCGAATCTCATTAAAAGCATCTTTAAATCGTGGCCTTCCCATCCGACTCCGAAAACATCCGCCTTTCGAGACCCCCGTTCTGTCACAACGTATCCCTATTCATGCGGGGAGCTTAGGGCGAGTTCGATAGAACAAGTTGAAATCACTTGGCCGGTCCGGTATGCACCTCTAGCCACCGCGGCTACAAGAGCACCCTATGTAATCTATCTTAAGTATAGATCGTAGAAGAAGCAAAACCAAGAAGAAAACAAAATCATCGAGAAGGCACTTGATCGCTAGAAATCGAATTCACTTACAAACTTCACCATGAATGATTACATGAACAAGATCACCACCGGGGCCCTCCCTCGATCTTGATCCTCGCTCCGAGCTCCGACGTGGTCTTCCATGCAAGGTTCCCACGTCGGCCGGGGAAACCCTAGACAACTAGCACGACCCTCATCTTCAAGTTGGTGTCCCTCAAGCTTCTCTCGCTCCTCGGCGGCGGAATACGACTTCTTCTCGCGTGGCTCTCGGTCGGGGGGCTATTTATAGCCCGAGAAGCAATTAGGTCAAAGGAGAGGCCGATTGGGCCCCGAATTGGGCCGGGCCGGCCGGCCGGGCCGACCGGCCCGGGCCCAATTCGGCCCATCCCGCGGCTGCTTCGCCGGTGTTGCTTCCCACGTCTTCTAGATGTTCTCCCCTTTTGCATGTGGGCCCTTGACGTCGGTTTCTCTCCGAATTGGACTCAACTCCTTGTCTTGCAAGATTCAGCACTTTTCTGGTTCAGTCCTCGGAGTTTATCATCTTCTCGGGCTTGGTCCTTGGGCTCTTGGAGTCATGTTCACTTCATTGCTTGACTTGTATCGGGCTTCAAGATCTTGTCATAAGGTGCTTAATGAACATATCCCGGAAGTCTTGCTTTCAACGTTAAAACCCTGCGTAAACACATAACTCCAAAACCGGCATGCACAAGTGAACTTGTTATACCACGGGGGTTAGTACCAATGAATAAGATACAAAAGTTATGCCAACACCGAAGGTAAACTCATGGCTAGGTTGACGGATTTTCACCGTCAACATCTCCCCCATGCTTAAACCTTGCTCGTCCTCGAGTAAGCCTTCGATGGATATCATCGTTGCCCTTCATTGTTTAAACCTTGCACTTGATCATACATGAAAAAAAAACATAATGCTCTCAAAAGTTTAATTCGTTAAAGTTCCATAATGTACTAGCCTTCACCTCCACGGAGGGTAGATTCTTTTTAAGCTTATCCCACAAGTATTAACATGCTCACAAAGTTTAAATAGATCTCGAATTTTTGAAATAAAGAACGAGATAAAGAAAAGAGCTAAACCAAGTTCACAAATTTAAATCACCTTGCATGTTGCTCATAAACTCTCATCTCACTTGTCTCTCAAGCCTATATATTCTACTCCTTTCCCTCTCATAACATATATGTGTGGTAGGCTTTATATGGAGCTTTGGGAAAGTTTAGTCCTAACAACATTTTATAAATGAGATGTTGTCAAAACAAGACAAGCTTCTCATGGTCTTACCGAGACTCGTCAAAAAGGTCATTGGAAAATAATGTTAAATCAAGGAGGGGAAAGAGAAAAATACACACACTTTTAGATAAGTGGACATGTGCAAATGGCAAAGAGTGATCCCGAGGCACAAAGGAAGTCCTCGTTATCGGATTGCACATGGTTGGAAAATGAGAATGGATCTTTTTAACTTGAAGCCTTGAATGCACTTTTAGAGAGCTAGGGAATTTACTTTACGCACATTTTTTTTATTTCTCATATTTCTCATTCTTTTCTTTCTTTCATTCATTCATTTTTTCCTCGTCATATATTCAGCCCATGACTTCCACAACGAAGTTTTGATTTTTTTATACCTTGAAAGTCATGAATATCACTGGATTTTTTTTTACCCAACCCTATACATCTCTTTCGTCATTTTTTTTAAAATACTCCCTTTTGAACTCTAAAACTGCACCGTACCTACCTCCTCCCCCATGCTTAGACGTTGCTCGTCCTCGAGCAAAGAGGCGAAAAATAAGGTAGGTACCGGAGATATTTTTCCTTGGAGAGATACTTGAAATCTTCAACGTTGGCACCGTCTTGCGATCTTCCTTGAATTGATGATCCATTCTCAATGATAGGTTGTGGTCAAGGAGGTAATCACAAAAGATGATATTTGGTTTAAGGGTGGATATCCGGCGAAGTTTGTGAGATCTCCAATGCGGGGATACACAATGCACGGATAAAAGGCTAGCAAAAAGATAGATACGCAAAAACGGAATGACCAGCTTCTTAGTCTCGGGCCAGAGAAATCATGGCCTGTAATAACTCACTCAAAAATAAATCTTGTACACTAAGGTTTATGCACTCAAATATATATAAGGCTTTGGATAGGTTGAGCAACACACAAGTGATATTTATGACAAGGTTAGCGATATTTTTGAACATAAAAGACATCTTTAATCTATTCATAACTTGAGAGCACATAAAACACTATGGGTCTTTATTTTAATCATAACCTCCGCTGAAGATTGAGCTAGCATTTAGATAATTTCAGATTTGTATTTTTAAGAGAGCACTAGTTCAAACATGCATAAACCAATTACAAAGATAAACAAAGCAGCAATTATAGTCATATATCATCATGGCACAAACTTTGTAACTTTACCAAAGGTAAAAACTTGGTGGTGACATTATTCATGATGAAAATAAAACTAAGATACATGCTGAAAAAAAATTAAACTAACACACTTTCTGAAATTTAAATAAAAAACTGAAAACACTACGCATACATAGGCGCAAACAAGCTGAAAATTAAAGAAAAGGGGGTAAAGGAAAGATAACTAAAGCTCCTCCTCTCTCTAATCTTCCGCCGGTGGTTGATATTGATAGTCTTGGTTGTTGTACCCTTACTTGTAATAGGAATGCACCACTACTCCTATGAATTGTCCGACGGTGCTAGGTGAAGGTGTCCAAGCACATAAGCTATGTTTGCATTTCCTTCACCCATTTGGTTTGCATTGGTTTGGATGGCTGCAATAAATTGCATGTTCCTTGCAGCGTATCCTCCAATGGTGGCCACATTTTGTTGTGGTTGAGGAAGGTGTGCATATGGCTCCGCAAAGGCTACGTTGGGCACCGCAAAAATGGTGGGGGTATGGCTGCACCACTCCCCCATGCTTGCATTGGTACACCACCGTGGTAATTTGGCGATGCCGGAATTTCTCCGAATGGTGGGACATAATTTTGTTGTGCACCTCCTTCTTGGGTCGTGGAAGATCCTTCTCCTATAATTCTTCTCCTTTATTTTTCTTCGCCGGCACAAGAAGTCCTTTCTCTAACCAATCTTCTTCCCCTCAAGAAAAGTCTTAATCTTCAATCCGATAGGGGCAAATTTACTTTGGCCACTTTGAAGCCTCCTCTCTCATCTTCACTCTTATATTTTCCTTTCTTCATATATTCCTAGGGAAGTCCCGGGTAGGAGATGATTTGGGTTCCTTGTAATACCCGGTTTTAAAGAGATAGTCAACATGGAGAGGTAACAACCCGATCTCCCGAATCCGATGTTGCCACAACACCACCGGTTGATCATAGGTGAGTAGGGTTGATTGGCTGCGAGTAAATCAAATTCAACTCCGTGTTGGTTATCTATGTCTCTCTTATTTTCCCAAAAATCCATTTGCACAAAAGTGACACACTTGGATGATGGGTTCCGGGTAGTATTTCTTCGTTGGTGGTCTCTTCCCGTGATCATACTCCAAAAACCTTCCCATGTGCCTTCATGCACATACTTGTTCCGGAGCTCCCTTTTGAAAATAGGGGACACTCGCCCATGGGTCTACGATACTAGAACATGCAATCGTTTCGAACATGAAAACCAATCTAGTCTATCAGGGATTGTGTTGAATGGATCCAAGGAAGCATTGAGGCCTATACTCCCTTTATGGCATGGTTGCTAGCCTTAAGCATTAAAGTATTTTCAGCACAAGATGATAGATAGATAATCCAACAAAGTGTGATTACATCTCAAGATTGATTGCAACCCATGGATGAAAGGAGATTACCCCATCAAGGTGCTAGAAATAGCATCGTTGATCGAGGTTACCCTTCCGACGGTGTCTTCCTTCTTCTCCACTTGTGGGCTCCCTCCAACGGAATGAGAGACTCAGCACTCCTTCATCAAGGTTATGCGCCATGGTCATGAAAATTTCCTAGGCGAATTTCTTGTGGGTGTTTGCCGACACTCCGCTAGAAAATTGCACCGGTGTCCCGTGTGAAACCCAATATGTGGAGAGCTTGGTCGTCGATGTCGACGTTTGCTACAAGCCTCTACTTAAGGCGAGCGAGCTTCTTCTCCTCCTCCGTCATGATGACATACCCCTCGGAATACCGCGGAGCATATGGAGGTGGAGCGGATGATCGTGTCAAGTGGCGAGGTTGGACGAGCGGCTCCTCCATATGTTATTGAAGTTTGGTAAACCTAATAAACGAGTTTTGTGTAGCCCTCATGCCACCAAGGAAAAGAGTGCGATTCCTCCTTGGCGGTGCCGTGTCCTCCTCCATACCCCGAGGAAACTCGGAAACGAGTGCCTCCTCGAAAAGGTTGTCGATGATGGCTTAGACGACGATGATCCCTTCTTCTTCGGTGCAAAGGCTTGTAGTTTTCTTCCATGATTGCAGCACTCTCCCTCACAAATAAATATCCGGGGTTTTCACCCGGTAACAAGGTACACAAATATTATTTTGGAGTCTGGACTTTGAGTGGATTAAGGATGTGATTTGTTGCACGAAACAAACGCGGTGGATGGCTAAGTCTAAGGTGATTCCGGCCTACAAACTAGAGCACACGAACAAAGAGTTGGATGAAAGACTTACCTCTCTCCTCCTCCTGGCTCGGTTCTTCTCTAGTGCATTCATGTTTCGTGATCGCGTACACCTTCCAAACGTTCCCGTCCACTCCTTCGCTTGCACTATTGCTCCTTCCACTTGATGTTTTCGCCTTGACTCACTTCCATACTCCCTTGCCTCACATGCATCCATGATATTCCTACAAAACCAAGCCTTGGCTGCCCCCCCATGCTTGTACTTTGCATGTGGTTTAAATATGTTGGAGGGGCATCCCGTGATGTATCATGGTGCATGCATGGTTAGGTTAACTAGATTGCCTCCCCTTAAGGCTAAGCACTCCTCTAATTTCGAAATTTAAAAATATTTTTCAGAGCCATGCAAGAGCTCGAACATAATTTTAGAGAAGTTTTTAAACCATTAAAAACAAATGCAAGTCGAAAATATTTTTTTATTACGTCGATTTCGGTCTCACCGGTATAGTTTGCCTTCATTGGTTGAGAGCAAGCTTTTCCCGGCTTGATCATGGGGGCATAGGTTTAGGTCCTAATTTTGATTAGATGAGAGAGATTTTGAATGAAATAAAATTAAGTGAGGCTTAGAAAAATTCTAATCTTAGAGAAACCAAGGATATGGTTTTTTAAACCAACCAAAAATCAAGTTTCTAGGTTCACACGAGTCCTACCACACGCTGAAATTTAAATAACATCTAGATATAAGTCGTGGCTCTACTCGTGTGTTTTTAGCATGAAAAACAAGTCAACCACAGCACCATAATGAGGGTGAAGGGTTGAGTTAGGTTCTGAAAATTTTTTTTTTGGTTGTGGTTTCTCGAAAAAGAAGCAAACAATCACATAGGATGGTTTATGTAAAGGGTTTATGATCAAGCAAGATATTCAACCAAGAATTATGTCTCTAATATTGTTCAACCAATCTAAGTCTAAGGTTTTGCGTAGTAAAATTCAAAACTGAATTATATTTAAAAAGACTTGAAAAACCTGGAATCGGGTTGTCCTCCCGTAGCTTATTCTTGACTCGACGAAACGGGTTGCCTCCCCGCCTAGCGCTTCGTTTATAGTCCATAGCTAGACTTCTTCACTTGATTACTCCGGATCAACGCTCTTTGCGGGCGTTGCAATCTTGGGTACCCACTTTGGCTTAGTCAATTTTTTTGGTCTTCACGAGCCGGCTTTGTCCTTTGGTCTTGACGGATGCAACATCTTCCTTGTGGCTCGGCATCTCGAACTCCGGTCCTTCGGTCGTGATCTTCATGGTCTCTAGTGTGATCCTTCATCTCTCCCGAATGAGCTTGAGTAGCCTTCGCCGTCTTAGGACCTTGGAGTTGTCTCGGATATTCTTCTTTGTTGCCCATCGGGTGCCCGGCAAGTTGTCCCACTTGCGTCTAGCCTCTTTATCACGATGAACACTTCACGCTCCTTGCATGTGGATCTTGCCTTGGCAGCCTTTAGGTGTTGAGCTTCTTTCTCCATCTCCATCTTCTCCATCCTCCTCTTGATTTGAACGGCCTTACAGCGTCTTGACTTGGAGGTGGTGATTCCCTTGGAGATTTCGACGGTCCTTCGACTTCAACTTTTGAATCTAGGGTTTCCACCCCTTTAGCTTGTGTTGCACGTCACCTTTGCCTGTAAAGTTTTCCTGGATCATCCACAAAAAAGTTTGGGTTTCTTGGAGAGGTAGCCAACCATCTCCGGTTAGGGTTAGCAATAAAACAAAAATCTAAAAAGAAAAGAAAAATTAGGATTAATCAAAACTAGATTAGATTGACTCTTTTTTTTTCTTTTTGGGGATGATCAAACATAAGAGATGCAAAAGAAAATCAAAAGAAAAACTGAAAGATAAGCGATACTAGATCGGATCTTGATTGCTTGTTCCCCGGCAACGGCGCCAGAAAAAGGGGCTTGTTGACGGTTAAAAGTTGTATCAAAGTTCGTTTGTGACTTGCAAGCGGACAAGTCTCCGGTCGTAGTCAAGGGACCCTTCTTCCCTCGAGTGGTGAACCCAAGGTATCGAATCCGTGGAACAATGTGCAACGCAAGGATTCAATCTAGTAAAGCAAGGTAAGCTATCTTATGAAGGTAAGTTGCATCTAATCTACTAACTCATAAAGAAAACGAATCTAATCTAATCTACTAAAGAGGTAACAAGAGAAAGCAAGAGATAACCAATCTAGAGAATCTAGATCATGCTTATGTTGTAGCTCCAAACAAGATAGACGAAGATCGTAAAGCGAATCTCATTAAAAGCATCTTTAAATCGTGGCCTTCCCATCCGACTCCGAAAACATCCGCCTTTCGAGACCCCCGTTCTGTCACAACGTATCCCTATTCATGCGGGGAGCTTAGGGCGAGTTCGATAGAACAAGTTGAAATCACTTGGCGGTCCGGTATGCACCTCTAGCCACCGCGGCTACAAGAGCACCCTATGTAATCTATCTTAAGTATAGATCGTAGAAGAAGCAAAACCAAGAAGAAAACAAAATCATCGAGAAGGCACTTGATCGCTAGAAATCGAATTCACTTACAAACTTCACCATGAATGATTACATGAACAAGATCACCACCGGGGCCCTCCCTCGATCTTGATCCTCGCTCCGAGCTCCGACGTGGTCTTCCATGCAAGGTTCCCACGTCGGCCGGGGAAACCCTAGACAACTAGCACGACCCTCATCTTCAAGTTGGTGTCCCTCAAGCTTCTCTGCTCCTCGGCGGCGGAATACGACTTCTTCTGCGTGGCTCTCGGTCGGGGGGCTATTTATAGCCCGAGAAGCAATTAGGTCAAAGGAGAGGCCGATTGGGCCCCGAGGTGGGGCTGGGCCGGCCGGCCGGGCCGACCGGCCCGGGCCCAATTCGGCCCATCCCGCGGCTCGCTTCGCCGGTGTTGCTTCCCACGTCTTCTAGATGTTCTCCCCTTTTGCATGTGGGCCCTTGACGTCGGTTTCTCTCCGAATTGGACTCAACTCCTTGTCTTGCAAGATTCGGCACTTTTACGGTTCGGTCCTCGGAGTTTATCATCTTCTCGGGCTTGGTCCTTGGGCTCTTGGAGTCATGTTCACTTCATTGCTTGACTTGTATCGGGCTTCAAGATCTTGTCATAAGGTGCTTGATGAACATATCCGGAAGTCTTGCTTTCAACGTTAAAACCCTGCGTAAACACATAACTCCAAAACCGACATGCACAAGTGAACTTGTTATACCACGGGGGTTAGTACCAATGAATAAGATACAAAAGTTATGCCAACACCGAAGGTAAACTCATGGCTAGGTTGACGGATTTTCACCGTCAACACCCAGTCGGCCCCCCCTTTGACCTAGGTGCCTCTCAGGCTATTTATAGCCCCTTGACCGAGAGCCACGCGGGAATTCATTCGTCATCCGCCGCCGAAGAGCAGAGAAGCTTGAGGGACACCATCTCGGAGAGGAGGGTCGTGCTAGTTTTCTAGGGTCTCCCTAGCCGACGTGGGAACCTTGCATGGAAGACCACGTCGGAGCACCGGAGTAAGGATCAAGATCGAGGTAGGATCCCGGTGATGATCTTGTTCATGTAATCATTCATGGTGAAGTCTTTAAGTGAATCCAATTTCTATTGATCAAGTGCCTTCTCGATAATTTTGTTCTCCCTTGGTTTTGCTTCTTCCCCAATCTATACCTAAGATAGATTGCATAGCATGCTCTTGTATCCGCGGTGGCTAAAGGTGCATACCGGACCGACCAAGTGATTTCAACTTGTTCTTATTGATCTCGCCCTAGGCTAACCCACACGAATAGGGGTGCATTGTGACAGAACGGTGGCTCCAAAAGGCGGGCATCTTTGGAATCGGACCAGAGGCCACGGTTTAAAGAAGCTTTTAATGAGATTCGCTTTTCTATCTTCATCTATCTTTTTGGAGCTACAACTTATGCATGATCTAGACTCTCTAGATCGGTTATCTCTTTGCTTTCTCTTGCTACCTCTTTAGTAGATTAGATTAGATGTGTTTTCTTGATGATCTCTTAGATTAGATGCAACTTAGTTCTTCAAAAGATAGCTTTCCTTGCTTTGCTAGATTGAATTCTTGCATTGCACATTGTTCCACAGATTCGATACCTTGGGTTCACCACTCGAGGGAAGAAAGGTCCCTTGACTACGACGAGGGATTTGTCCGCTTGCAAATCCATATGAAGTTTGATACGGATATATACCGTCAACATCGCTTCATGCTTTTTTCAGACGCGGATTTTGCTGGGTGTCGGTTGGATAGGAATTCCACTTCTTGGACTTGCTAGTTTTTGGGATCCTCTTTGGTGTCTTGATCTTCCCGCAAACAGTCGAGCGTTGCTCAATCCACTACTGAGGCAGAGTATGTTGCCGCAGCTAGTTGTTGTTCTCAACTCCTTTGGATCACATACACCATGAGTGATTTTGGTGAGGAGTATACCCATGTTCCACCTCAATGTGACAGCATCAGTGCCATAAGTGTAGCAAAGAACCCAGTTCTCCATCCCAAAACCAAGCACATAGAAGCGAGGTATCATTTCCTGAGAGACAACATAGGGAAAGGGAAGATAGCTTTGATCCATGTACCCACACATGACTAACTAGCAGATATTTTCACCAAACCCCTAGATCAAGCAACTTTCACTCGTTTGTTGGGGAAGCTTGGTGTGTGTTTGATTTCTTGAGTTGGGTGTGTGGGAGCTCCTTTGTAGCATATGTATAGCTTTCCTTTGTGCATTTCTTGCATCCTTGTATCTTAGATTGCATGCATTTTGTATCATATGAATTGGATAGGAAAAGCTTCTCCTATATACATTGTTCACCATGGAATGATATGTTTGTCTTCGTGAGCTTGTTTGGTAAGCTATGGTTAGTTTGGCTTAGCTCTTGATAATCTTGGTTTATATCCATGATTGATGGCTATGTTTTTCAAAAATGTCATATGTATACTCTCTTGTGAGTAAATGCCTTTATATGATCTTGACATGTTTTAGTGGCTTGGCTATGCTTAATTTATGGTTGGATAGCTTATTTTGATCATATGGGGCCAAAGGCTCATTTGCCATCATGAATGTTTAGCCCTCATACTTTACCTTGTGGAGGGGCATAAGTTCCTTTTTGTCGTAAAGACATTTCATGTACCAAATACGAATCTGAAAATTAAATGTAAATTGCATGGAAAATGTGCTCCCATGTCATATGTGCCAAAATTTAATTTACTTTGTGTGCTAAACTGTTGCATGATGCCTACCAGTGATAAGTATTATATATAGAAGTAGGCACATGGCTCGGTGGCTTTGACATGACATGAGGTGCTTGTGGGTGTTTGTGATGGTCTTATGATTAGAATGGTTGTGCTAGAATGAAGTTTGTGTGGCTTTGCCTTTTTGACATGTTTTGCTCATGTTTAGGACTTTGCTCATGAGAGGGTAAATTTTTGCAAAATTGCTCAATTCTATCTTAGCTTTGTCCAATGGTTGTGAAACTTGGTGATCATAAAGTTGTTGTCATTATGAAGGTACAGAGTATCTAACTTGCTCTTTTGGACATGTGTAGCATCCTATGTTGAATTTTGTCTATTTGAGAAGCTTTAGGTTGCATTTTTTGCATTTTTGGCTTGATTCATGCATTGTCAACAAGGGGGAGAAGTTTGAGCTTGATTTGGGCTACTAAATGCATTTAGAAGGTTTTCAGGTGGTTTCGACTCATTTCTGGGCTCTGTTGTGCACCGGTTTGGCCTGTTGAGGTCACTGGTCTGATCGGTCAAAGTGCTGGCCCTGTTCACATGTTGCGCACAGGTCTGACCGGTGGTGTCGACCGGTCTGACCGGTCAGAGCTGAGTTGATGCAGCTGCTATGTTTTTGTCAAGTGGTTTGCATGCATTCATCCAGGGGGAGTTGCATTGGTTCAGGAGAGCTTACATGTGTGCAGGAGGAGCTCTTTGTGGTTTTCGAGCTTTGGTTTGGTGGTTTGCGCTCTTTGCTTGAGCATAGTTTTGTCTCAGATGTGTGGAGCCGTTACCCTTGCCTGAGGGGTCTGAGACTTGTCTTCTTCAAGTGATCTTGCTCTTTGCCTTTCTTTGGCTTTCGATTGCTTGTTGGAGGTTTCGTTTTATTCGTTTCTTTCCTTTTTCTTTCACTCAGGTTACTATATGTGTGTGTTGTCAATGCACTCATCAAGGGGGATATTGGGGACCATGTGTGGTTCGAGGACCGGTGGATGGTCGCTTCCGGGTGTGATGAGTGATTGACAATGTTGTGTGGATTAATTTTTGGCTAAGTATTGCAGGTGCAGGTTGCGGCTTGATTAGTGTTGGTGCAGGTGAAGAACAAGCGCTAAAGTTCATTGTCGGTGAGGCCTCAAGGTGCAGAGAAGACAAGTAGGTTTCGTTCGAGGGACCCGGTGGCCAGTGGACTCAAGTGTGGGCCGCATGTTGGCAAGAACAGCAAGATGAAGTCATGGACAATTTCTTGGTTGAGCCTCAAAACCAAGGTCAAGCCGGGACTACGTGGGAGCCGAGTCATGAGTGGCAATTGGCGGAGGCTACACCAAGTTCGCGGGGTTTCCAGTGGTTCACCAGAAAACCACTGGGATCCTTGATTGATCCACAAAGCAAAGACCGAAGAACCGAAGACGGAGGTGCAGCAGCATCGGACCGGTCTGACCGGTGGGTCTGACAGGTCTGACTAGTGGGTACCGGTCTGACCGGTCAGGAGCACCAGTCTCACCGGTGTGCAACGACGCAGTCCGGAGACTTCGAAGCGGAGGACACGCGTCGGGATCGCAAGTCTTGCGTCGAGGCTAAGCAAGTTTGCAGTTGCTGGGCATCCGTCCGATGGAGTGATGACAAAGATTTCTGAATTCGCCCTTGAGGGGCATGTATCCCTAATTAGCTAGTAAGGGTATTTTTGACTTTCGGTTGTCTCCATATAACCCAAGTGGTGAGAGGATGGCAGCCATCTTCATACCCCAGCTCATTTTGTTTTCCTAATTTTCTCTTCCTTTTCCCTTGGAATTTCTATGACAATCTTGAGAGCTTCATGGTGAGATCTTGTGGGAGGGTAGGATGATCGGGCGGAAGCTAGACCTTGTATGAACCTTCATGGTATGTATAAATGATTCGGCGTGGTTCCTCAAGGCTTGTTTGAGTTCTTCCCGGTTTTCATGTTTGGTGATTTTTGGAGCCTTTTCTTGGCGATTTTCTTAGAGTGATTTCAAGGCCTGTCTCTTGAGGATTTGGTGGGGGATATATCCTTAAGCCCTTAGTGGTTCTTTTCCCTTTGATTCCCCTCCCAAATCCGTGAGCAAAGGGACTCGATTTCGGGGTTTTCTTTGTCCAAGGGTTTGTGGTGTTCTTGGCGGAAATCCTTCGATTCCTCTTAATTCAACAAGTTTTAAGTGAACATAACGTGGCCATGGAGTGCCCATGAGGTGTTCCTACTATCCCCAAAGTCTTGTTCGAATCCGTGGAGCGAATCGGGAGATCGGGAGTTGGATGTGGAGGTGTTGCCCCGCGGGTTCTGTTCATCCCGAGCTGCCCAGGTTTCACCGATCTGACCAGTTTGTCTTGGGTGAATTGCTTAATCCATGTGTCTTTGGGTTGTGCTGTTGCTGGTCAGTTCTTGGCCAGTTTGGAGTTGTTTTGCTAGGCTTTGTGTAGGGTTCTTCTTCCTTGCAGGTTGTGTTTTGGGGGGTGTTTCTGTTCCAGGGCCTAGAGAAGTCACTGAAGCTCTCTGGAACGCTTGTTGTGTGGCTACTGCAGCCACCGGCCTGACTGGCTCTGTGCACCGGTATGACCGGTGTCACCGGTCTTGACCGGCGCAGGCCATCGGTCTGACCGGTGTAGCACAAGCAGTAAGCCGTTCAAGTTTCCGCTATGTGCGTTCGTGAGTTTTGGTTCAGAAGGTTGTGTGTTGGTTCCTAGGCCCATTAGCACTCTAGTGGCTACGTGGTCTTGACCAACTTTAGTAGTTGAGTCGGAGATGTGTGTTGGAAGTCGTGTTCATCTTGTTGGAGCCTCTATCTCCTTTGAGATGAAATTTTATCGGCTCCCATTCACTCCCCTCCTCTCTAGTTCGCCGTTTCGGTCCTTCAATCTCCACAACAAGACGTGAGGAGATATCCCCACATACGCCTCACAAAAGTCAATGACTGTCTAGACTACAGTTATGGAGTTGGGGACAAGGTGTACCAGCTCCAGCTTGTAGTAGTAGAGCAGACCACGGAAGAAATCCCCCACGGGGAGGTTGAACCCGCGCTCGAAGTACGACGCGAAGACGACCTGCTCCTTCACGTCCTCAGTCGGGAACTCCTCCCCAACCGCCGCCTTCCACTCCACCCCCGCCTTCGGCTATAGTAGCCCGCGGTCCAGTAAGGCCTGGATCTTGGCCTTCGTCATCGTCGATTGGACCCACACAGTGTGCGGGTCCGAGATGGAAGCCGCCTCCGCCGCCATTTCATCGCTAGGGCTAGGACTGGATCTAATAGAGCACACGGTTTTGATGCACATCCGTGTTGGCGCACGAAGAAGGAGTGGTGGTGCTAGCGCGCGGATGGCCGGAGCCGGCGACTGGATGGAAGCGCGCACAAGGGAAGTGGCCGCAAGGCTGCAAGGAGCTACAACGGCGAGGAGCGACTGCGACGGGAGGAAGAAGAGGGCGAATGGGGTCAACCCCGACCCGAGCCACTCTATTTATAGGGGGGTCCACTAGTTCTGCCCATTACGATTCCTTCCGCCGTACAACACGCTACAACAGCTCTATCTCGACAATTTTGCGAGAAGATCGCGCTGGATTTGTCTTCAACAGACTAAGCCACAACCTAAACTCTGAGTTTAGGTCATCAGCCGCAAACAAAACATGACCAGGTCACCCTGATGACAAGCAGGATTGACAAGCCCCCACGTCATATTAGTTTAGGTCTTTGACAATCAGTTTGTCAAAACGACCAAGTACATGACAGAAGAGAGCGAATATTACATGGACCGTCCGAAGGTACACAAGTCGTATGCGACCACATTGGATCCAGAACCCGACACAAAAGATAAACATACTACAAGGCCTAGGCCACCCAGAGCAATCGTCGCGACCTACTTTACCGAAGTAGAGCACGTCGTGAGATTTCTCCTAGCACCAGGACCTTGATGGCGGCCTTGCGGGAGCCAGCTGTCGGACGGCGCACGACCTAACGCATTCTTGGGCCAAACTATTGGAATGCCGGTACGAGGTTGCTCTTCAGCGCGGGATTCCGACCCCAAGTGAGCACCCAATGCTCACCAGCGACGCCCCGCTACACCTCCAGCTGGTACAACATCACCTCCAAACTCTACCTGGTACCATGCAGAGGCAGGGTACAAAGAGTAGGAGTGTTGCCAACATTTCGCGAGAGTTCTCCTAGCTCCAAGATCCTACAAGCACAACATTCTACAATCTGGTGGGCGAACACATGCCCATGGCATAGTGGAATTACTACCCTGCGTCTTCATAGCTCAACAATGCTTGGTGCTTGCCTCCCTCAGCCTCGAGGTGCTATTTATAGCCAGATCCGAACCTCGGGCAGTTGGCGAAGTAATGACACTATCACCATGTGGTCCTAGGACCTGCAGACATGTGTGTGATTAAAGGCGATGACTTTATTACCCTGTCTCATGACGTCTTTTTTCACTAGTGCATCAATGATGCCTTAGCCCGCTGCACAGTCACATGGCTACAATACCCCCGCTCGATTCGTGGGCCGTTTGTCATTTCTGGGTGGCAAGGGAATCTTCGACCACTATTGACCCGTGACCCTACAGTCTACAGAAAGAGACAAAACCTGACCATGTATCAGAGGGCCCAGTGCCTAACTTAGCCCCTTCGAACGACAACTCCACGACTTTCCTCTACAGCATGATGACCTTTATTTGCACCCGCTAGGCTCTGCGTCCTAGTGCACCCTCTATGGCTCTACATGTAAACGGACCTATTCCAATCAACCTATATTTTTGTTTCCTGAGCAGAATGGTCATAAGTTCGATTGAAGACATTCCGGGGTAGGTGTGCCTCGCTGCTCTACCAGATCCGTCTGGGCGCTTGGATATTAGAAGCACCATGGAGATCAGGAATATCACGGATATCTATGATTATGTCAGGCCCCCGTTGTCGGTGTGCCTATTGCTAAGGTCGGCAATACCTTAGCGCCATGGCTCTATCGGATGACTGGCAGCTATGTTGGTCACCTGGGCACCAAAACGACCTCTGTGAGGTCGGTGCGCCTTCATACCTAGTTCTTGCAATACCTCGGTATGTTTACGGCTCTGCCAACCTAGTTGGGCACCCCGAATGTGTGACCTTCCGAGGTCGTTGTGCTCTCGTAGCCCTGCCAGCCTGCTCTGGACACCCAAGATTTTTTACATCGGGAATGAAGGCCTCCCTGTGGGGTGCGGGCCTAATGGCCCTGCCAATTACTTCTGAGTGCTTGGGCGCTTGTGTTTTGAGACCTTCCTAAGGTCGCCATGCCTCGAGTGGCTCTGTCAGACTCTTTACAACTATGCAAGATATCTGGGTGTCTATACAGTCCTTACATTCAAGCTTAACTTCAATTTGCCAAGCTTCATCGTTAACAACTTCTTCATTTGACGCACCTTTCAAGATCCTAGTAGGTATCCTCGGATACTGGCCATTGATGATGTGAGGCCTCTTTGAGGTCGACACGCCTACAAGGCCTCCCTGAGGTCGGCCCTTACAGACTCCTTGCAGCCATGCTTGGAGATCTGGGTGTCCCTGCTGTTGACACAAAACGTGCACCTAGCGCCAAACACACAGCAAGCCGAACAAGCTGGCTTCACACGCGCAAAGAGTCACGAGACGTGCCAGTCAATTTTTCCTGAAAATTAACAAAAGACAAAGCAGTTAGATACCAAAGCTTGGAACTTGCGGGTGGTACCGGACGGTTCCATATTTACGGCTATAAAGCCGGATGGGATGACACATAGCTATAGAAAGCTATCTCGTCAATAAAGGCGAAAGCCATTCGGGAACTTATAAAAGGAAAAGTAACAACTGCCGAATGGATGACGTAAGCATGACAGTAATCGGTCTTTGTTTGAGCAAAGATGTACGTGCACGAGGCCATGACCGATCCCCATGATAACTAACATTAAATAAATGGGTAAAGTAAAGCGCGAACGTAAACATGTAATAAATAAGCATGCATAGATCCAAAGCACTAGTCTACCGCATGTCTAGGTACTTAAAAATCCGTCGGGTACGACACCAAGCAAATCTATCCACCGCATGATACAACTTGCATGAAAATCGTACCACTTTCCACAAATAGATCTATCCACCGCATGATACAATCTAAATATGGAAAGCTAAAAGCACACGTTATTTAAAGCATTAATTACGCACGTGTTCTACTCGTGAAGAAACATAACCGAATACAGCTGAATAGCCGATTCGGGGTCCATGAAGAAGGAACGAACATTACCAAGCGAAATAAATCTATCAGAATGATTCGAAATCTAATCCACCGGATGACTAGCTCCAAAGCAACCCAAAAACCTGCATCTACCGCGTGATACTCAGTTCTTTCAAGATTTAAACGAACATTGGCAAGCTTGAACCCGCAACACGTAACAACCTAGATCGATTAGGTTTCGGCTATCAGAAAGCACAAGATCCATGTGTTAAAGCATGAATTCTACTCGCATAAGGATCAAAAGAAGGATAAAGCCGATCCAAACCCATCTAGATTGGGCAAAAGATGTTACATGAATTTAAACATAAAGTAAAACTCAAAGCAACACGGGATGACTTAATGAATCTATTGGACCTTGCCAAAATCCAATAGAGCCGATAACTAGCTTCAAGCTAGATCTTAGCCTACCGCATGGCTCATGACCTAACAAGAAACCCTCTTGAACCAAGCTTGAATCTACCGCATGACACGAAGCATGGTAACAAGACTACTTGCATCAGATCTAAATCCACCGCATGATACTAGATATGATACAAGGTTGTCGGTACTCACGGAGCTCGACGGATCGATGAACCCTCTCGAAGAACTCGACGACACGACAAATGGACTCTAGGGTTTGGCATAAGGCCGGTTTGTATTGAAGAATGATTGTGTTGTATTACATACATTCAGGGCTCATATTTATACCCTGCCAAGTACAATCTCGAATGGATTCGCTGCCTAACTTATCTCTGAGCTTGATCGCCTATCCATCCATTCGTCCTTCCTGCTTGAGCCACGTCACCGTCCAATCCCGCAAAATCAGCTCAAGCTTGTTCCTTTGCCGAACGGGAGCAGATAGCCGACCGCAGACTTCTTTGCCGAATACATCTGAAAAATCCTTTCCTTCCACCAAACGGACTCCTCACCGAGCTGGACCCACAAGTCAGACTCCTTACCAAATTTTGGTGTTAACACGTGCCCCTTCAATTGCGGGATAAAATTAATTTTGTTCCGGAATAGACTCCAGCCACAAACATTTTCAAATCGAATCTGTCAACACCTGTTCTTCTCTCTTCGCAATCCGCCGGAATTCTCATCTAGATCCAAACCCTAGATCCCCTTGTTCTAAACTCAGATCCCCAATGGCGGCTCAACACCAAGCTGCTCAGGTAAATTCCCTTCCCGTAAGCTTCATTCGGCATTTAGGTTTTCAATTTTACCTGAGATTTTTCTTCTGCTTTCCTTCAGGAGCCTTCCACTGACCTTTTGATTCGCACCGAGGCCAATTCAAGATCCTATTACCTTGGTCCTGTGGGGAACTCTGATCCTCGAGATTTCATCGCGGCTGAATCTCAAAGGATCCCTTTCAAAGCGGCTCTATCCCCACCTCCCCGGTGGCAAGACGTTTTCAAGAACTGCCCCTTGCCTCCAATCGCAGGCTGGAAAAATTGGTACCGGAGGATCCTTGCAGATAAAAGTGCCAGAACCCAAAATTGGGATACCCTCTGCATTGCTCAGTGCCTGGAGTTATCTTTGGCCGAGACCCCCAAAAATGAAGACCTTTTGATAGCAGCCTACCATTTTTGGTCAAACGGTGTCAACGCCTTCCTCTTTGGCCACGGCCCGATGTCTCCAACTCTGGCCGATGTGTATATGATCACCGGCCTTGACATTACAGGATCTGTTCAACCCTGGGATTTCAAAAGTTCTTCACGGCAAACAGGGGTGAAACCAGGAAGCGGATATAAGAACTACATCTCGAACCACATGAAGGACAATACCCTTGGTGAAATTGAATACAGGCATTTCTGAACATGTGGCTATGCAGGTTCGTCTTCTGTGGTAAAGCCAATGAGCCTACCATGAATCACATTGCAATGGCTTCTCACTTGGTCAATGGCAACCGCCTTCCCCTTGGGAAATTCCTCCTGGGCAGCGTGTATCATATGCTTCACCAAACTGTCACCCAGATGTTTACTAGACAGAGGATAACATGTGTCAATGGTCCTTGGTGGTTTGTTCAAATATGGCTGCAGCTTCACATGTACCAGATCGTTGGTGTTAATTTGAATACCAGGCTCTTCCCCTCATCCAATCATCCTGAAGGGGAACCCCAAGCCACCAGAGGATGCCAGAATTATGGAGAAGCTGCTTCAACTGTTCTTATTCAGCAAGACATCAGCCAGCTTTTTGAGCTATTCTTCAAAGGTTTCCAAAATCCTCTCTGGCTCCCTTATCTGGATAATGACACTTTGACTCTCCCCTGTGAATTCTCTTTTGAAACTGAACACCAAGATGGGAGATTTCTAGAGATCCTCAATATCATAATCCGCCCATGCATCTTTGCCGGTTTGAATTCAATGGAGGAAGGCTGACCTATAGCACTTATGAATATTATCAGCCCAATGTAGTAGCTCGGCAACTTGGGTGCGGCCAGATGCCCCCAAGGCTGTTTCTGCATGAATTCCTCAAGCCCAGGGAGGAAATAAAAGAACTCATGCACATTAGCAGAGTCTTCCATTATGTGTGCAGTCCCACTGTCTACACCTGTCCTTTCGTACCCACAACCATAGCTCACTCCACCTTCAATTCCTGGTGGCAAGAATTCCATGATCATATCTTCAGTGAGCCTGTGCACTTGTTCTGTGCAGAGTTGATGCCTGATTTTCAGCCAACTTCAGAGGTAATATAACTAACCTTTGGATCAGACATTTCCTCTTCCAATCATGATTCTGATCTTATTTCCTTTACTCACAGAACACAGTGCCTGCCCCTCGAGCCAGGAATATCACCTACAATGCCGTAGGCCCGATCTCAGCACTGGGATTCAGATCCCCAACTCTGGCTCAGCTAATGGCCAGGTTTGCCACAACAGACCCAAGCCTTTCCAGCCTTGCTGCTGACAGGAGGCAAGGTTTGACCCTGATTGCTCCTCCAAATGCCAAGAGGAGGAGAACTATTAAGAAAGTCCTTGTTGAGGTAAAAACCCTTCCATTTCCTGATCAAAAAATTACTCTGGTTCTGATAAATCATATCTTGTGTATTTTCAGCCCAGAGCCCAGCAATCTTCAGTGCCAGAACCTGCCAATGCCCCATCCACTGGTATGACCTTCACTGTCCCCTTTTGAGGATGAACACTAGCATTTATCTTTTAATTCGACATTTGCAAAAGACACAATGGAAGAACAACTTGTGGACGTCCCAGTGTCTCAACAAGCAAGTCCACCCAGGGTTGAATTACCTATCCCAGTGGAGATCTCATCTTCATCAGGGACTCAATCACCTTCTACAGAAGAAATGAATTATCCAGAGATGAGTCTCCCAATCCAGCCAGAACTGTCAAGTCCTCCAGGGGCACAATCACCTGCTGGTCATGCAGAGACACCAACCCCGGCGAGAGGTGAACCCATCTCCTCTTCGGCCCGGAAGCCCCCGAGCCGCCGGCCAACGGCGCCTTCTCACATAGAAGCTTCGGCCTTGCCCGGAACACCTCCTTCGCCCGTGATTGCCCCCCGAACGAGTCCCTGCCTGACTCAAGAAATCAGACATGAGGTACTCATTTGCACTTAACTCTGCTACTTTTACTTTTAGCACTCCTAACTCAGCAATACAGCCTTCTTAGGATCAGGCCCCCTCATCATCAAGTCCGTCAATGGGGAACAATCCAGTTGCCGAGGCGATGGAAGAAATGCATCAAACCTTGTCAAAGGAAGTGCTAGAAAAGCTCAGGGAGATCTTTGCCTGGCTGGAAAAGGATGCACAAGATCAGTTCAAAGATCTCGATCACTTTGAAGAAATGCTCGAGTCTATTAGCCAAGAGCTTACTGAGGACATCAATGCTTCTCTTGCATCTATCTGTGGCCTGGAGATCCATTATGCGCCCATAAGGCAGGCTTTGAGGAAGGTGCGCTCCCGCCCGGCTATTGAAAAGAAGAGAGCCGGTCTTTGAACAAGCCATGAACGGGGCACAATCTCAGACCGAGAGCCACAAAGATACATTGGCCAATCGCAAGCCTCTCGTGATTTAAAAATTGCCGGGAAAAGTGCTGCGGAGGTAGAATTGAGAAGCTTGTCGAGGCGAGATAGAGGCCGATAACGGGAAAATAGCCGAGCTCCCTGAATTGATAGAGAAGACCCAAGAGGAGGCAAAATCGGCTATGGCCAAGATGAAACAATGCGATGCAGAGCTTACCACCTTGTCTAGTGCCCAGAAAGATTATCAGGAGCGGTGGGATAATTTTCGCCAGACAATATCCAATGTCCGTAGTGTAATTGCAAAATACTTGAACATTTAAACGCTTCAATTGATGTATAACCGAATTGGTCGCTCTTGTAATATCTGTTCTTGCAATTTTATTTCCTTTTCCTTCTGCGCTCCTTCAAACGTAATGCTGAACGACCCATTCGGCAAAGAAACGCCAACACCCGAATGGCACTTTGACTCCTCTCAGCCGAGCCAGTCAACCGAACACGACTCAGCCTAGAACTCCAAGCGACCCATTGGCGGTCTGGTCAAGGAAACCTTTCCACCTTCCGATTTTCTTGGGATATGCGCCATGATCCAGAGCCACGACTTGAGGCCACGATCTGTCTTGCCAGGCCTATAAATGAAACCGTAGGTGCCCCTAGCTCTCCACCAAGCCTTTAGCTCTCGAATATTTGCCAATCTCAGTTCTTCTTCTTTCCAAACAGTGCACATCCCAAAGCAACATGGTGCGCCGCCTCAACCGCCGCCGTGCCTCTGATGAGGCAGAGGGGAGCAGCGCCAATGCGCACCGGAGGCAATGATCGTCGATTCCTCTTCTTTGATTCCCCTTTGGTCTTTTCTTGTTTTGATGATCATCTCCCTTTCAGGTTGATTCAGTGGAATCCGTCTCGTGCGCCGGCCAATTAGCCCCTTCCGGATGACTCCTCGGAGTCCGACGGCCACTCCCCCGTGCCCTACGGGGAACTCGACGCCCTCCGCTTCAAGGCGGAGCTGGAGACAGCCCAGCGCGAGTTGGAGGACGTCTCCAAAAAGGCGGGCATAGACGAGCTGGAGTGGGAGGACCAGCGCAAACAGCTACTGGAAACCATCGACGGTATAGCTCTGAAATCAAATCTTCGATCCAACCCGGCTTTTGATGCTAATCTCCTTTCTTCTTGCTCCTTGCAGCCCGCGATGCCGAGCTCAACCAGCTGAAGGCGCTGGTGGAGCAGCTGGCCGACAAGGTGAATGCCCGCGGTGACACGCCGGCGGAGCGCCTTGCTGCGGTGGAGCACCGCGTTGATGAGGTGGCCACCCATGGCGTTCGCTTGGGCACCACCCTGGGCCTGGCTGCCATGGCGACGCACACGGACGTCGACTACTCTACCAGGCCGCGCGGCTTCCGGGGCGGCGCGCCAGAAGACATTGAGGAGATCGAGCTCATCTTGGAGCGCCTCGATGGCCATGGCGACGGCATTGCCGAAATCACTCATCCCCAATATGTGCTGAACAGACTCTTTGACTAGATTATATTAGGGATGTTTGAATATCGGCAATAAATAAAGAGCTTTTGAATTTTGTGCTTGTACTGTGATGATCTTCTTTGCGTTTGCATCCGTGAATCTTGTCTTTCCTCAAACATACCCGAGAACTGCCTTGAGCCGAATACGTAAGAACAGATGCCCCTTGGCGCAAAAATCTACAGAAGATCCCTGAATCGGCAGTCCGTAAATGCTGTTCAAGTGAAAACCCTTCGCATTTGGGAAAAAACCCTGCCGCTTGGTATTCCAACAGTGTACGTTGGCCAGTCATCACTCCCAATGCACCCCTTCGGTCAATAAAATAGCCTGCCGGGATGCCCTGCAAATCCACTCGCACACTCATCCATCACTTCTTATTTCCTCTTCTGTCTCCAGCGGAGAAAACCCCAAAGTCATGGACAAAGGCAAGCAACCCCAGGAGGGCAGCCCTCCAAAAAAACGCACGATTCGAAGGTGAGTTTTCCCTTGATCTACTCCTCGTTCTCCATATGATCTTGCGCTTCATATTTTCTTCTTTTCCTCTTTCAGCCTTGATTTGCTCCCTGAAGAAATCATCGGGACCGAAGATGTGCCTGAGTACATCTCCTCCGATTCCTCCCTCGAAGCAGAGGATGCCACGCCTGAACAGAGGACCAGCCATCAACTGCGCCGCCGCGTTCGGCACCTGGAGCACAGCCTCAGGTACATCACCGCCCGTTGCCAAGCCGAGCGCGAGCGTCACATGGCCCTGGAGGCACTAGTGGGGGGTAAATGCTTCTGACTTCTTCTTGACTTTATGCCCGCATTTGGATTTCTTGCCCCTAACATCGATTCCTCTGTTTTAGATGTTTCTGACAGGTACAACAACCTGAAAGCGGCCTGGGACAGCTTGGTGGAAGCCGCAAACCATGGTCACCCCCGTGCATTCCAAGTTGCCGTCACGGTGGTCCTGGAACAACTAAAGAGGGAGCAGTCGAAGAAGAAGCAAAGAAAAGATTGAATCATACTCTCGCTTCTTCCTCCACGCCTTCTGCTTCCCACCTCCTTGAGGTCCTGATCACCAGGGTTGTTGGATGTAAACCTGCAAGAAGCAGTTGTAATGTAGTTTTTGTGCTAAGGGCAATGCATCTAGGCACTGGCCATTTCTTCGTTTGTGAATTTTTGTTCGAAGGCGGCCTCGTTCTTGAGCGCCGGCCGTTTCGTGTCGGATGTGCGTAATCCCGCCGTCGGTGATCATCGATTGATCTCAATGCTAGGATAATATTTCTTCAGATATCTTCCATTTATCGCGGCGGAAAATTCTTCTCCTAGCAAAGTTTTCAATATGTATGCATTACCAGGGACGCATCTGACCACACGAAAAGGCCCCTCCCAGTTAGGGGACCATTTGCCGAATTCGCTGTATTTAGTTCCAATCGGCAATAGCGCTTTCCAAACCAAATCTCCTTTTGCGAATTGCCTGACTTTTACATTCTTGTTATAGTACTTGGCAACCCACAGCTTGTTTTTCTCGATGTTTTCCAAGGCTCTAAGACGGATCATATGTAAATCCTCTAGCTCATCCATCATTAGGCCACTGTAATCTTTGGAGCTCAAATCTTTCTGTAACACCACTCTCCTTGAATCTGATTGCATCTCCCAAGGTAGAACCGCGTGGTGCCCATAAACCAATTCATAAGGAGAGGTTTTTGTAGCTCCATGGGGGGCCATTCGGTAAGCCCACAGTGCCTCACTGAGTACCGAATGCCACCTTCTTGGCTTCTGGTCGATCTTCTTTTGTATCAGCTTGATCATGATCTTGTTAGAAGCCTCTGCTTGACCATTAGCTTGAGCATAATAGGGAGAAGAGTTAAACAATTTGATTCCCATGCTTTCGGCAAACTCTCTGAACTCCAGTGACACGAATTGTGCCCCTTGATCAGTGGTGATTGTCTGAGGGATTCCAAACCGATAGATGATGTGCTCCTTGACAAACTCAACCATGTTTTCTGATGTCACCTTCTTCAGTGGGATCGCTTCAACCCATTTAGTAAAATAATCCGTAGCCAAAAGCACGAACTTATGCCCCTACTAGATGGTGGATTAATTTGCCCAATCAAGTCTATACCCCAACCCCTGAATGGCCATGGCTTGATGATGGGATTCAATGCTGACGCGGGGACCCTTTGAATATTTCCAAACCTCTGGCAATCCTGACATCCCTTGTAATACTCAAAGCAATCCTCTAATATCGTCGGCCAAAAGCACTCAGCTTGTCTAATAACCCATTTCATACGGTAGGCCGATTGGTGTGCTCCACATATCCCATCGTGCACTTCACTCATCATGTTCTTGGCTTCTTCGGACCCGGTGCATCGTAACAATACCCCATCTAATGATTTATAGAACAAATTGTCATCCAGAAGAACGAATTTTATGGCCTTGTACCTGAGCTTCCTAGAGACCTTTTGGGATGGATCCCTCAAGTAATCAACGACCTCTTTCCTCCAATCACCTTCTGCGAGATCCGTCCCCAGTGCACATATCTCTGCAGCAAACGCTTCTTGACTCTCTTTGTAACCAGAGGCGCTTTGAGCCAACCTGTTTGCTTCTTCATTATGTTCCCTAGGAATATGCTGTAGAGTTACCAACGGGAAGCTCTTCAAGATTTCCCTGCATTCTTCGTAGTAACTCCTCAGCGCTTCACTTTTGCACTCGTATTGGCCGTTCAATTGCTTGATTACCAGCTCTGAATCTCCATAAACTTCAACTGAAAGGGCATCTGACTTCTCTCAAATATTGAAGCCCTCGAAGCGATTGCCTCGTACTCGGCTCGATTGTTTGTAACGAAGGTCGTATAGGGATGGCAAATTCAAACATCTCACCCCTAGGTGAAATTAGTAGGATCCCTACTCCCCCACCTTTACCACATGATGATCCATCAAAAAATAAAGCCCAAGGGGTAATTTCAAGCAAATCAATTGACGGATCGCGATGCTAAGTTATAAAATCGGCAATAATCTGTCCCTTGATAGCCTTTGCCGATTCGAACTTTAACTCGAACTCTGATAAGGCCAAGATCCATTTGCCAATCCTGCCATTCAAAATTGGCATAGATAACATATGTTTTATTACATCAAACTTTGAATACACAGTGCATTCGACATTCAACAAGTAGTGCCGAAACTTTGTACACGAGTAGTATACGCACAAGCACAGCTTTTCCGCAGCCGAATACCTGGTCTCGGGATCAAGTAGTTTTCGGCTAAGATATGCTACTACCCGCTCCTTTCCTTCGAATTCTTGAATAAGGGCCGATCCAATGGTTTGGGTATCGGCCGCCACGTACAACTTGAAAGGCTTATCCAGCTGAGGAGGGACCAACACTGGTGGCTCCTTCATGTACTGCTCGATCTCATCGAAAGTCTTCTGTTGTTCGTCGCCCCATGTGAACTTCTGATCCTTCCTTAGCTTCAGCAATGGAGAGAATGGCAAAACCTTCTGTGACAAATTTGAAATGAATCTTGTCACAAAATTAATTTTGCCGAGCAGTGATTGCAACTCCTTGAGATTAGTTGGAGGAACAACTTCATCGATGGCCTTCATGCTCTTCTTGCCAACTTCAATTCCTCCCTCGTGGACTAAAAACCCTAAGAATTCTCCAGCTGATACCCCAAAAGTGCACTTGTTTGGATTCATCTTTAAACCATGCTTTCGGGTGCACTCCAAGGTCCTCTTAACACCTTCGAAATGTGTGTCATGACTTAGGGACTTGATTACCACATCATCAATGTAGATTTCCACAACTTTGCCAATCAACTCGTGAAAAATGTAATTCATGGCTCGTTGATAAGTTGCACCGGCATTTTTTAACCCAAATGTCATGACTATCCATTCAAACAGGCCTATATGACCAGGACATCTGAAGGCCGTCTTTGATATGTCTTCTATTGCCATGAAGATTTGGTTGTATCCCGCATTGCCATCCATGAAACTGATCACTTTGTGTCCAGCTGCGGCGTCAATCAAAAAATCGGAAATAGGCATGGGGTAACCATCCATCGGAGTAGCTCTGTTCAGATCCCTGAAATCTATGCAGACCCTCATCTTTCCATTCTTCTTGTGAATAGGGACAATGTTAGAAATCCACTCCGCATATCTGCATGGCCGAACGAAGTTTGCATCAAGTAATCTTTCAACTTCCTTCTTCACATCGGTCAATACTCCATCCTTGTAGATTTTCCGGGGTGGTTTCTTGTATGGTTTGAAACCAGCTTTGATTGGCAACCGATGCTCTACGATAGAACGATCCAATCCAGGCATCTCCGAATAATCCCAGGCGAAGCAATCTTTGTACTCCTTGAGCAGCTTGATTAATTCCTTCCTGAAGTCTGGCTGCAAGTTTGCGCTGATGAACGTCGGCCTTGGCTTATCACCGCTTCTGATGTCAACTTCTTCTAGTTTGTCAGCCGACATAAATCCTCGCCCCAACTTGCCATCAGTGCCATCTACGGGGTTCTCCATTAAAAATTACTATAAGAGCTGACTGCTTGAATCGGTACGTTGATCACCGCCGACAGTTCAACTGGACCTTCTCCCCAGTCTTTCCCTGAGAAACAATCAATGCCTTGGTATTCCCAGAAAGCTGGTTTCATGTTCGCAACGCTCACGGAGTCATCTGCTTGGACGACCTCAATATCATCATCCACCCACTGGATAAGCTGTTGATGCATGGTGGATAAGACGCATCAATTGGCATGAATCCAGTCCCGTCCGAGCAGTAGGCTGTAGGCTCCTTTACCTTCAATCACAAAGAAGGTCGTGAGCAGCGTCTTGGACCCGATCATCAGATCCACGTGAGCGCATCCCTTGGTATCTGAAGAATTTCCAGCGGAATCATTCAGTATTATGCTTGTAGGCGTCAGATCGCTCGGGCCCATGCCAAGTTTCCTGAAGGTGGTGTACGGCATCACGTTGACTGCCGCTCCACCGTCGACGAACATCTTGGTCAATGGCTTGCCATTGACGTATCCCCTTAAGTACAGCGGCCTCATGTGTCGATTTTTGGCCGGTTTGTCGAAGATGGCCTGCTTGGCTAGCACCAGCTGCGTCATCATCCCCTCGATCTGCTCATCATCTAGGGATGCTTCCTCCTGCACTACCTGATTAGCGGGAGCCATGAATTCGTTCGGCAGAAAATATACCATGCATGTTGGAGCCGAACGCCTTGACCCTTCAGGTTGACCCTTTGGACGCCACACCTGCTTCGTCTGGATCCCAGCCTGCCTCAGCTCGCGGTTCCTCAAGCGCTGAACCCGTCTCTTCTGACTTCTCCTTAGGCCGGGAGGGCACCATTGCCCCTTTTGCCAGATGTACTCGTCCTCGTCCTCCTCTTGATCAGCCCACCTTGAATCAGCTTGCCTTTTCCTGGGATGATCGATGATTTCAATTTTTTGGCGTCGATCCCCATTAGGATGGATCCTTCCAATTCTCTCGTGGACGGATCGACGATTGGCAGTTTCCTGCCTGTACTCAACATATCTGTCACTGCACTCAGGGCAATTCCTCAGCGTGGGTAGCTTCAAACCCTCGTTCCAACAATGCCTGAAGAATGCACATCCCCAGTGCGAGCGCTCCTGCTCGCGCGTGTATTGCTCCAGGTCCCTTCTGTGTGCCTCTTCTTCAGCTCTGCGCTTCTCCTCCTCGTATCTGCGCTTCTGGTAACGCTCTTTTTCCATCTGGCGCTGCCACTTGTTGAGGAGGATGTGCGTGGTCACCCTGGGCTTGGCTCTGGATGACTCCCCGATTTCGATGTGGCTCTTGAGAATGCGGGGGGCTTCACCATGCACCTGTTCCAGAGTTACTTGGCGCTCCGGGTCCACTGTTCCATCCTGTCTAGCCCTGGCTGAGGTCAAGACTTTGACCTTTCCCTTCTCCTCAGCCGTCACCATGTTAACAGAGAAGCCCACCATGTTCTGAGGGAAGGGGTGACCATCCAGCTTCATCTTGTTGTCAAATTTGAGGTGCCCCTCCTGGATGGCTTTCTGGATCCTCATCCTGAAGACCCTGCAATCGTTGATGGAGTGCGAATCCCTGTCGTGGAAGCCACAGTAACGTTTCCCCTTGACTCCATCGGGCCGAAGCATGGAATGCCCTTCAGGCAGTCTGATTCGGCCTTCCTTCACTAGGAGCTCAAACAGCTTGTCAGCCTTCGTGACATCGAAATCGTAGGTGCCCTTGGTCTGTTTGACCCAGCGCTGATTCATTGTTAAAGGCTCTTTCCCCCACATGATTTCGGCTACGGCCACATCTAGTTCGTCATCAGAATCCTCGATCAGGTCAGCCTTGTCCAAGAACTGGTTGTAGATGTCCGCCACGTCATGCTGCTTGCCAAACCTGCATCCTTCTTGAAGCCGTACGCTTGGTTGCTCATCAATGATAGCTTCTGGGACAGCTGCCCCAGGTTTTCAAACTCCATGCCAAACAGCTTCTCACGCACGGCCGGCAGCATCCCGGCGACGGCCATGTCAGCTAGCTGGTCGTCTGGCAGGTTGAGCGAGAAGCACATGCCTTTCACCTCCCTAAACCTTCTGAGAAATTCCAACAGCGTCTCGCTGTGCCCTGCGGTTCGGGGTGGCAAGGTCGATCAGCTTCTTCTCCGAGCCGCCGCCGAAATAGTGGGCGTGGAATTTCCGTTCCAGGTCCTTCCATCTGCTAACTGACTCAGGGGGTAAGGACGAGAACCACTGGAACGCCGGGCCTGTCAGCGACGCGGGGAAGTATCTGACTTTGAACGCCTCCTCAGCTGAGCATTCTCCGAGCTGCATCAGGTAACGAGCAATGTGCTCCACGGTGCTTGTGTCGTCTTGCCCGGAAAATTTCGTGAACTCCGTTAGAGGTTTCACCCTTGGCGGGAGGAGCACGTTGAAGTACCACTCTGGGAACGGCGGGTTGTAGGCGGGTCCCTGCATCTTTGGCTTGAGGCCGAACTGATTCTGCATCAATTCGGCCATCTTCTGCGCCAGGGCGTTGTCCTCCTGTGTGCCTGCAGCTGGCGCGTAACCCGGATGCTGGAAGGCGTCTATGGCACCGTAGTTCCCCACTTCGTGGTAGCCTCCGCCGTAGAGATTTCTCTGTAGCCAGTTGCTCGCTGGAGCAATCCTGTGGCCGGAAGCGAGCGGGGCCCCAGGCGAGCCGAATGCCAAGTCCCCGTACGTGGGTTGGTACGAGTTTGGCTGTTGCACAGGTTGACCCGTGCTGCCCTGTGGTGGTAGCTGAACTGGTCGTCCTCCTGCTGCCTACAGCAGGGGTTGAGATGGCTGTCCTCCCGCACCTTGTGGAGGAGGATAGAAAGCTTGACTCCCAGCGCTTGAGGAGGAGGCTGGACCGGCTGGCTCCGTAACGGTGGTTGAGAGCTTGACTCGCCCAATTCCACGGTACCCCCTTGGATGGGTGCCTTACTTAATGCCTGCTCCATGCCCGGGCTAAAGACAGCCACCATCATTTGCTGGAACGCACCAAGAAAAGCTTTGTGGTGCTTGCTCAAAACGTGATCCGCAGCATCTCGGAATGCTTGCAGGCATTCCTCTCTCTCCTGCTGGGTCGTGGCGTCGCTCTCCCCTGGCAACAATATCCTGGGCATGTCATTCTTCAGGTAGGGGACACCACTTCTGTTCCTCTTGAAGGACAACAGACACTTCTGCTGGAATTGGTTCACGATGTCCTGGAGCTACTGCCGCTGTTCAGGAGAGAGGTCCTCAATGTTGACATCCATGATGTCCGCGATTTCAGGCATCTTGATCTTTTCGGCTGTGTCCCACTGGGCGTGCCAAAAAGTGTGTTGACGGAAAACGTGCACCTAGCGCCAAACACACAGCAAGCCGAACAAGCTGGCTTCACACGCGCAAAGAGTCACGAGACGTGCCAGTCAATTTTTCCTAAAAATTAACAAAAGACAAAGCAGTTAGATACCAAAGCTTGGAACTTGCCGGGTGGTACCAGACAGTTCCATATTTACGGCTATAAAGCCAGATGGGATGACACATAGCTATAGAAAGCTATCTATCAATAAGCTGAAAGCCATTCAGGAACTTATAAAAGGAAAAGTAACACTACCGAATGGATGACGTAAGCATGACAGTAATCGGTCTTTGTTTGAGCAAAGATGTACGTGCACGAGGCCATGACCGATCCCCATGATAACTAACATTAAATAAATGGATAAAGTAAAGCGCGAACATAAACATGTAATAAATAAGCATGCACAGATCCAAAGCACTAGTCTACCGCATGTCTAGGTACTTAAAAATCCGTCGGGTACGACACCAAGCAAATCTATCCACCGCATGATACAACTTGCATGAAAATCGTACCACTTTCCACAAATAGATCTATCCACCGCATGATACAATCTAAATATGGAAAGCTAAAAGCACACGTTATTTAAAGCATGAATTACGCACGTGTTCTACTCGTGAAGAAACATAACCGAATACGGCTGAACAGCCGATTCGGGGTCCATGAAGAAGGAACGAACATTACCAACCGAAATAAATCTATCAGATTGATTTGAAATCTAATCCACCGGATGACTAGCTCCAAAGAAACCCAAAAACCTGCATCTACCGCGTGATACTCAGTTCTTTCAAGATTTAAACGAACATTGGCAAGCTTGAACCCGCAACACGTAACAACCTAGATCGATTCGGTTTCGGCTATCAGAAAGCACAAGATCCACGTGTTAAAGCACGAATTCTACTCGCATAAGGATCAAAAGAAGGATAAAGCCGATCCAAACCCATCTAGATTGGGCAAAAGATGTTACATGAATTTAAACATAAAGTAAAACTCAAAGCAACACGGGATAACTTAATGAATCTATTGGACCTTGCCAAAATCCAATAGAGCCGATAACTAGCTTCAAGCTAGATCTTAGCCTACCGCATGGCTCATGACCTAACAAGAAACCCTCTTGAACCAAGCTTGAATCTACCGCATGACACGAAGCATGGTAACAAGACTACTTGCATCAGATCTAAATCCACCGCATGATACTAGATATGATACAAGGTTGCCGGTACTCACGGAGGTCGACGGATCGATGAATCCTCTCGAAGAACTCGACGACACGACAAATGGACTCTAGGGTTTGGCGTAAGGCCGGTTTGTATTGAAGAATGATTGTGTTGTATTACATACATTCAGGGCTCATATTTATACCCTGCCAAGTACAATCTCGAATGGATTCGCTGCCTAACTTATCTCTAAGCTTGATCGCCTATCCATCCATTCGTCCTTCCTGCTTGAGCCACGTCACCGTCCAATCCCGCAAAATCAGCTCAACTGTTCCTTTGCCGAACGGGAGCAGATAGCCGACCGCAGACTTCTTTGCCGAATACATCTGAAAAAATCCTTGCCTTCCACCAAACGGACTCCTCACCGAGCTGGACCCACCAGTCAGACTCCTTACCAAATTTTGGTGTTAACACCTGCACTTCATTCGATCAAGACCATGACTCAGTTTCTTCTCTTTTTTGAGCATCAACCCAGCCATGCTGCCTGCTTCAACGCTTGGGGACTACTCTACGAGTGTGTCTGCGACGCCCTCTTGTTTTCTTCGTCGTACTGACCTGTTGGGAAACCTGTTTCTCATCCCGTCGTTACTTGACCTACTTTTTCTTCTTTCTTTTTAGGATCATCATACCTGCCATCCTGCCCGCCACGAGGCTCTGATACTATTCTATGAGTGCATCTTTGATGCCCTCTGAATTATTTCATCGTCATTTCGATCTATTGGAAGCCCGCTTCTTATAGGTCGTCACTCGACCTCTCTTCGTTTGGCAAGACTACAAACAGGTCGGCTGCTAAGTTGACTTGTTCTTTTCTTCTTTGGACCGACGTGCATGTTGTTCGACCTGTTGATAGCTCTACGACTTCGTCATGACCTTTCTAAGGTCGTTGCACCTACTCCTTGCTCGAGGGCTTGTGAGACATGGGTACCCCTGGGTCCCCACTGCCAGGCTCACGGCCGTCCCCGACAAGTGGGCCCGGCCTACCAAAAGACCCGCCGATCTGTCAGTGGGCCCAACCGACCTAGTTGGCGGCCCACATGACCTCTTGAAGACCTTTTAGAAGATTCCCAGACAACCTAATCCATCACGACCTCAAGACTTAGCATACAAGACAAGACCTCGGTGGATTTTGACCAAAGCAGATCTACTAGATATGGCAAGCGATGTAATCAGCTAGACATAGGTCTCCTGGTCGTAACCGATCAGGAGTATGGGAACCGACCTCATTCGCTGGCCAATATCAGGAAGGAGAGGCGACCCTTGTACTCATACGCAATCCCTAAGCAATCTACACCAACAACTGGAAGTAGGGTTTTACTCTCCGGAGGCTCGAACCAGTATACACTCGTCGTGTTCTCTGTGTTCCGCGTACTCGTGTGCGACTTTCGAGTTCTTAGCCTTAGATTCCACCCCACCGAACCACTAAACCAGTGGGATTAGCACCCCTGTGGGCTGTCTAGATCTAACCATCTGACAGCAGTGTGTTTGATCGAGATGGTGTGAGGCTCCTTTTATAAGTAAGCGAGGTCGGTTGAGGGTGTGGGCCCATTTTCATATGTGCAGCCGGATCAAGGGGTGTGGCCGGCCCTATGAACCACTGCCTCTTGACTTGGACGCTCCTGATCCTTGCTCCTGAGGCGGTTGAGGATCGGTTCCTTACGTCGGTTTTGGCGGGTATGGCGGTTGGGAGGTGCGACCGGCCCACCTCTCACTACAAAAAATCCTTTGATCCATGACGAAATTCCCATGACGTTTTCTGGTTTTGTCACAGATCACACTACATCCATGACAAACAGTCAGATTTTGTCATAGATTCGCAGCGCTGGATATGAAGCCCGATATGGAGTCCAAACACTATGACGTTCTGCCAATTTCGTCACAGATTTCGTTATAGATCACACTACATCCATGACAACAGTCAGATTTCGTCATAGATTAGCAGTATTGGATATGAAGCCCGATATGAAATCCAAACACTATGACGTTGCGTCAATTTCGTCATAATCCGACCACATTGCATTTCAACATTTTTTCATGATCAATAAATTCATATAATGTGTGAAAACAATTAGAGATAATCACAGTCAAAATTTAAAAAGTCTAAATTTTAATTTTTTTCTAAAGCATATAATATTATATATTCAGTATATATAGATATACCTATATAAACGCAAACAAAATTGGATTTCTATTTTATGATTTTTTATAATTTACTATTATTTTCTAAATATTTAGTTGAATTAGATAAAAAAGAAAAAGACAAAATCGTATTTAAAATCACACATAACCAAGCTCGGGTGTAATCTGGATAGTTTCAAAGGTTCAAGGATATGCTTTGTGTAGTTACGAAGTTTAGGGGCAAAACTAGACTTTCGCTAAAATTGAACTTATGTAAATTGGGCTTGGTAATCGGAGTCGAAGTTTGCTGGTGGCCCTGTAACTCCTTAACGGGACTAGGAAACCACCCCGAGATCCCAAAACGGCCCACGCAACACAACAGGCTGGCCCAGTTGCGCAGCCGAGAAGGCTGGCCCAGGTGCGCAAAAATGGAGGGCTACTTTCAGACTTTTTGACATTCATGAGTTCAAAAATTAATTATTTCCAATCAAAAATTAATTTCAATAGTAGAAAATAGCAATTTGTTCAAAAAATCTTGAAACTTATAAAAGACAAATTAAATGTGTTCCTTTACATGTGAAAAATATGTTTGAGGTATATAAGATAATTATTTTTTCAATTAATGCATAAATGTGTCTTAATTAGGTATTTTAAAATGGAAAAATTATTGTTTTGCACAATAAATGGAAACGTGAATCCCCATGTGTTAATAGATGAGTAAATGTAAGGTTATGTGTAGAATTGAGGTGTACATGACCAAGAAAATAATTTAGGGTATACAAACTTCAAAGTTTAAGTTGAGTTATATGAAACATTGTAAGAGATCTATATAGTTTGTGAACAATGTATACTCCAATTTTCACAAAATATTATGAAACTTTTTTTTCAAGCTTGTACATCCATAAAATGATTCTATGCCAATTTACATAATTCATAAAGAATTTTAGGTATTATTATCATTATTGTACAACATCGTGACTAGTAGAAGTTCGAGTTTTCCCTATAAGTCAATTGAATTTTTTGTTAATATCTTAGATGTGGGCAATAATGGACCACAAAAGCATAAATATATTTTTTGAATTCTTTGAATCTTATTAGAAGTACATATAAGTCAGTTTGGCATTACTTTTGATAAACACGTAGAAAATCATTTAAATGATAGAAAATAACAAATCTACTTGAAATTTTTTGAAACTCCTAGGTGACAACTTCTATGTTGTCTGTTACATGTGAAAAATAAATTGGGATCATATAAGATAACAATTTTGCAACTTTTTTCACAAGGGTGTACTCATTAGTGATTTAAAAAATGCAAATAACAACTTTTTTGCACAATAAGTTGCAATGTGAATCCCCATATGTTAATAGAAGAGTAAATGTAAGGCTATGTCTAGAATTGAGGTGTACATGAGCAAGAAAATACTCCATGGTACACAAACTTCGAAGTTTAAGTTGAGTTGTATGAAAGAATGTGAGAGATGTGTATGGTTTGTGAACAATGTATACTTCAACTTTCGTAAAATCTTATGAAACTTTTATGGCAAGATTTTTTATCCAAAAAATGACTGTATTCCAACTTATATAGTATCTGGAGAAGTTTTATATATTATTATCAATATTTTATAATAAGATGGCTAGTAGAAGTTTGAATTTCCCTATATGTCAATTGAACTTTTCGTCAATCTCCTAAATATGGGATAGAATAGACCATAGAAGCCTAAATATAATTTGTTTGAATTTTTTTAAATCTTATTAGAGGTGCACATTGTTCAACTTGGAAATTTTTTCAGCAAACATGCACAAATTCACTTAAATGATATAAAATAGCAAATCTACTTGAACATTATTGAAACTCCTAGGTGACAACTTATATGCATACTATTACATATAAAAAATATATCCATGCATATAAGATAATTATTTTTAAATGTTACCTCACAATGGTACAATAAAATGAAAAAGAAAAAGACAAATGTTAGGCTGCGAGTAAATGAATCAGGCCCGTTCTAGCCCAAATGGCCCAACTATTAGCAACCGTTCATTCTCGATTCGATGGCTCAGATCGCATGTCAATGATATATAAGCAACAACATTCCCCTTAGCCGAAACCCTATCTCTTCTGCCCAGTCACACACCCTGCCCTCCCACCCGCGCCCACCACCGCTCCGCCTCTGATATGAACCCGCTAGGGTTTGTTCCCGATCTTTCGATGAGAGGCGTGGGGGATAACTCGATTGGAGGAGATGACGTTCACGGCCCGACTACAGCCTTTCCAAGGATGCGCCTTAGCAACCGATACACCACCTCCTATGGCTGTCACGATCTTGTGGAGCGCGTCAACCGCCACTAGGGCACCCGTTCCTGCGAGCAATCGAAGAACAAGCAAGAACAAGTATAACAAGCAACTCAATTGAAAATGTGGAGATGGAAAACCAATCTGAAGTAACCAAGTTGGGGTTCCGAATCAGGTAGAACGGGTGGTCTAGCCGACACACACGTCTACAAGGAAGTAGCAATGGCTAAACTTACAACGAAACAAAACCCGAACTGTTTGTGGCGGCTATGGGGCAATATAAGGACATGGGAGGACGACCAAAGGGGTGCTGGGGTCGACCTCTAACCCTAGGACACGTCCGTAATGGACCCAACTTGATACACGACCCATTGGCCAAATAAGGTGGCGCAGCACCTGGAACAGATTGACATCGGGTCAATGTTTGGACGATTGCGGCCGCCTCAGAATAGATATGGACTTGAGACCGGATCCATATGAAAGGTGACTTCATCACGGTTCCAGGAAGTACTTGAACGCCCCAATCCGACTCCGTATGCGACCGTGGCGTCCGTCACAATATGGTGCTTTTCTGCAGTCCGAATCCAGCGCCCAAAACGTGTCCCCCTTGATCTCTTTCCATCTTTGGGCCATAAGTGACGTGGTGGCCTGGTGGAGGACGTGGGGAACACTTGGACTTGATCCCCAATCAACTTCTTTGATCCTCCATACCTTCCATGAGTGTTTAACATTCTTTTTGTTCCAAGTACATATTTCTGAAAATGACAATAAACACACATCATTGCGCAACATCAATTCATCGAATGTAGCAACAATAACCATGATATAGGATTGATTCACCTTTTGTTCACAAGCCATTAACATGGTCATATTTGAGTTGGTGATGTCCTCATCATTCTCCCCTTCTTGGCTGCAAGTCGTCCTCGACTTGCTTTGGTGGCATCTAAAGGTGCTTGCCTCGATGCTGGAACACGGAACGACTTGTATACTGCAATGCTCCCCTTCTTTAGGCTGACCCTGTTGCTTAAGAGAAAAACTAGAAGGACTTTGCAAGATATTGTTAGCGTTAGTGCAGCCCCCTATTTTATCATGATCATATAACCCAAAAGGAGATTTCAGATCAGAGCAAATATAAATTCTATGCACCAAATATTCTCCTTGGGAATTATATTTGCCAATAAAGTGATATGTATGATGAGCCAAACATTTCAATTCAGAATATGCAAAAAGTTTCTCCTCTAAACTGTTTAGATCACAAAGAATATCAAATTCAATATAACCTAGTGTTTTTAATGAAGACAACAATTTCAGTTCATCTTTCTCATAGGCAATGCAATGAACATCAAGAATGGAATCATCAAGTCCATGCACTAGTTGTGTTGTAGGTATGGGTAAAACATGATTATAATGACATGGACAGTCAACATTGAATTTGTTGCTTTGCTCACTCACCTCTGACATGGTGGGTGTTGCACAATCATTATTTTCACACCTTTGCAGCGGGGGTTGTTGCTCAAATTGCTGAATGCACTCAATTATATTGGTCTCTTCCTCCTGCAAAATGTTATGGACAACAAGGGGAAAAAGAGAGTGCTCGAACTCTAGTTGTGGTGCTGCAATCTTAGAAGAAGTGTCAAACAACTCTACACATTCATTGGTTAGTTCATCATAAACAAGAATACCTTCACTATCTTCCTTTGATGGCCATGCAAATAATTCATTTATATTCTACCCAAATCTAGTCACAATAGAACACATAACTATTTCCGCACCCGCTGAATTTTTTGTTTCACAAGTAGGTAGCAATTCATCCAATTTCTTTGCACTCAAATCATTTGCAAGTTGAATCTCAATTCTTGAAGCAAGGTCAATCAAACTAGGGAGAGAATCATACGTTTCATGCAAAAGTTTGTCCTGAATTTCAATGTTAAGCCCCTTTAAAAATCTAATTTCAGTAGCTTCTTCGTATTCTTCCAAACCACAACTCATCATACAAAATTTCAGATCATGATAGTATACATCAACAGAGTTTTTACCTTGTTTCAAATATTTAATTTATCGAGCATATGATCAGCATAATATTCAGGAACAAAAATTTCTCTAAAAACTAGTTTCATAACCTTCCATGTTTTCGGAACCTTATGATGTCTCAGCAAGTGCTCCCAAAAACTTAAAGCATAATCAGTTAAAATATTAGAAGCAGCTATCACTTTTTGCTCTTCAGACAAATCATATCTTCTGAATTTTTTATCTACTTTTAACTCCCAATCAATGTATGCATCAGGGTCATACCTACCATCATATGAAGGTAAGAAATAAATAACGTCCTCAATCTGAAGTTGTAGTTTTGTTGTCTCAAAAATCTCTATATCACCTGCCATGATTAGTAGAAAACAAGAAACACAAGAATATGTTTTCTCCTGTCAACTACTAGGATGCGTCAGGTGTAATTATCTCAACTCAACTTGTTCAAACAAGCTCTTACAAGTTCTTACCTTGCTCTACAGGAGGGAACGGCCACCAACAAGTCTGCAAGCCAGGGATAAAGTGTATCGGTGCCGCAGCAACAGAACCTGTCAAGCTGTAGTCGAATATGTGGAGCTATAGGTGGGCTGAAACAAGGAATGACTAGCACCATAATAGTTAAAAAGCAAGCTGAATAATTGTTCAACGGCGGTACTATGCTGGTCCTAGGCTAAACCATGCTAGAGACGTGAGCCTAGGCACAAAGGTAGTCACTGAAAAAGAACAACTAGCACAACACAAGTAAAACAACCGTTTCAACTTACTTCTCTTTCTCTTCTTTTTTTTCGTTCTTCTCTCTCTACTCTCTTTTTTTTTCTTCTCTGATTTTTTTCCTCTCTTTTTCTTTTAACTTTTTTTTCACACAACTAAACTCTATTGCTCAATATCAAGCCAAATCAGCACAAAAGGAAAAGTACACAGATTGTAGATCACAGATCTCATGGACAATTGCAGATTGCTCAAATGGAATTTCGAGGCAAGGTTGGATCATTGGAAAGAAGACAATGTAAGCTTTCCAGATTGTATTTAAACACCTCAATCGGAGATCATATGAAACCGTGGTGGCAAAAATGAAACAGAGGTGTATATGGTGACGCGAATTTCGTGACTAAAACGTGATAGAACTCAAAACTTCAAAGGAATAGACACTAAGACCAGCAACTTGACACGACCGATGCAACCAAAAACTCAACAAGCCCTAACCATGCAATGCTAGTAAAGGCTCAAAGGGTTTATGGGACAGCGGGTAATCTAATCTACTATTTTTTTCAGGGCTTTCTGGACTATAGGAAATTAAAAACAGCAAAGGATTGGAAACTCTCACCGAAGAACCTCGCTCTGATTACCAACTGATATGAACCCGCTAGGGTTTGTTCCCGATCTTTCGATGAGAGGCGGGGGGGATAACTCGATTGGAGGAGATGACGTTCACGGCCCGACTACAGCCTTTCCAAGGATGCGCCTTGGCAACCGATACACCACCTCCTATGGCTGTCACGATCTTGTGGAGCGCGTCAACCACCACTAGGGTACCCGTTCCTGCGAGCAATCGAAGAACAAGCAAGAACAAGTATAACAAGCAACTCAATTGCAAATGTGGAGATGGAAAACCAATCTGAAGTAACCAAGTTGGGCTTCCGAATCAGGTAGAACGGGTGGTCTAGCCGACACGACACACGCGTCTACAAGGAAGTAGCAATGGCTAAACTTACAACAAAACAAAACCCGAACTGTTTGTGGCGGCTATGGGGCAATATAAGGACATGGGAGGACGACCAAAGGGGTGCTGGGGTCGACCTCTAACCCTAGGACACGTCCGTAATGGACCCAACTTGATACACGGCCCATTGGGCCAAATAAGGTGGCACAGCACCTGGAACAGATTGACATCGGGTCAATGTTTGGACGATTGCGGCCGCCTCAGAATAGATATGGACTTGAGACTAGATCCATATGAAAGGTAACTTCATCACGGTTCCAGGAAGTACTTGAACGCCCCAATCCGACTCTGTATGCGACCGTGGCGTCCGTCACAATATGGTGCTTTTCTGCAGTCCGAATCCAGCGCCCAAAACGTGTCCCCCTTGATCTCTTTCCATCTTTGGGCCATAAGTGACGTGGTGGCCTGGTGGAGGACGTGGGGAACACTTGGACTTGATCCCCAATCAACTTCTTTGATCCTCCATACCTTCCATGAGTGTTTAACATTCTTTTTGATTCAAGTACGTATTTCTGAAAATGAAAATAAACATACATCATTTCGCAACATCAATTCATCGAATGTAGCAACAATAACCATGATATAGGATTGATTCACCTTTTGTTCACAAGCCATTAACATGGTCATATTTGAGTTGGTGATGTCCTCATCAGCCTCTCTCCCCTCAGATCTGTGTCGCTCCGATATCCCGGCACAGTGGCCACAGACGCGGTGGTGTCGTGGGCGCCCTACGGCACAAGGAACCCCTTGAGCCTCCCTTCCACCGCATGCTCCTCAGCCCGCAACCGACTCATCCCGCCCCCCACCTCACCCCGCCACCACCACACTACCTCCTTCCACCACATGCTCCTCCAATCCGGCCATGACAGGCCTAGGTCTAGGAGCCGCGGACCCAGATCCACGGTCGCCAGGCTACGGACGTAGCGGCGTCGACCTCGAGCCCCGCTCGGCTCGGGGGCCAATCAAAGATTGTCGGTCGGCATCTGCACTTTGCAGGTACTGTCCTCCCGTTCCTTCCTTCAATTCATACCATCTTCAAGTCTTGCCGCATAGTACACCGTAGTATCAGAGAATTCTATTTCAGGCTGGCATTAAACATAGCTCCCATTTATCCCAACTTGGGTGCTTGCCTAAAATAGGAATCAATGAGTTATCTATTCTGCTGCTGCTGCTACTAAAAATGAATCACAATGACCTGCTTCACAAGTGCACAATTACTTAAAACAAATCTTTTTTGTGTGTGAAATTGATGGATTCATGAATCTTAGTAATAATCAAGTGAACCAGAGTGGTCCAGTGCCGAGAGTGGTTGAATTGACAATTGAAAGGACAAAATAGTATAATTCTTTCGCTCTTTATAAATTTGCAAATTGTTTTTTCCAGATTATTATCTAATTCTTTGCTATGTAAAGAAATTATTGACAGTTTCTCAAATTGAGGAGCTTTGCTTAAATCATGCTGCAGTCTGTAGTGAGCAAAGTCAGGAGATTGTTGTGTTTCTTATCTAAACTGAAAGCCTCTCAAATTATTGAGTCATTATTAAATGCCAAAGAGAGACCAATGATTGTGGCATTGAGTCATTATTAAATGCCAAAGAGAGTCCAGTGATTGTGATGTTTGTTTTAGTTTTTTTACCATTCCTGTAGGTACCATCCAGGAAAGTGTGAAGGGTTGATGGAACAACTCAGGTTGATCATCCATCAGAGCAATTTTGTAACATTTGACCTGACTAAACTGGAGATGTTCAGTCTCTTAAATTCCAGTTGAGAACTTTGTACAAAAAATGAGAGCAAAGACATTATGTAGCTTTTAACTTGTATATGATATTATCCTTTGTCAATCAACCAGCAGGCTAATCAACAAGTATGTTTCACATGTATTATGCTTCTGTCTAAAGATTCCTTTGCGAAAGAATAGACAATTTCAATTTAAAGTTTCTTGGAAGTGCTCAAAAGATTCCTTCGCCTTTCATTTGGACCTTGCTAGCTGCCACCATTTGTTTCAGAGCGTTCGGCTTCAGGCATGGTGCATTGAATCTGAACTGAACTGACCTGAACTCTCAACCAGAATGGAAGACAATAGACAAACTGTGAAATTGGTTCAAATTGTATGATGGGTGGTTGAAATTGTATGGTGGGCAAATATGTATCATGGGCTATTAATCTAATGACATTGGTTGAGACAACTGTGTTCATGTTCTTTCTATGTTGTTGTTTTATTATAATTCTATTGGTGGCTTTTGATAGGGCGCGCATCGCGCGCCGATTGTTCTAGTATAGTTCATTTTGCATACCATCTGCAGCTCAAAAAAAGTACCAGCTCCACAGGTTCAGAGATTAACTCCATCCTTGCTTTGAAGTAGGAGTATCAATTATTTCTTTCTTCTTACTTAGGTGCTCGCTTGCAAAGCTTCTCGGATATTCTAGCTCCTATTCCAACAAAGTCTCCTTTTTTTACGGGCCCGAAACGATATAAATAATTCATTTTATTTGTTGTAGTATACTGATCGATCCAATATGGTAAGCAAACCATGATATATGCTCACGCTTCTGATAAAGTATCTCCAAATATAGTCATGAGTTCCTGTTGTCGCTGCCGTTTACATGGATTTCATTCTCTACTTTAATTAATTTCTTCCAAGAAAAATACTAGCAGAAATTAACATGTCATTTCTAGATGGACCACTACCCCTGGGCTGGGTACGTGTCCCTTCGACAAGCCTCTAGGTAGTATTAAATGTTTACTGCCTCAATGAAGAGTTGAATACTATATCTTTTGTTACTTAACCAGTTAGTTTATTTACCAGCTCAACCTCTAGGAATTTTCCCTTTTGGGTGTTATATAGTTGTTATTGGTTTAATTTGAAAAACCCATAGTCTCCGGAAAATGTGTGGTCTCCGCTTAAAAAGGACGCAGCTATGATCTATGCTTTTTTTTCTTGTCCAAAACATATGTGTGAACATGGATACATGATTTGCCAAGTTTATCTCTGATCTATATCATTTGACTACAGGTTTCTTTCTTTCTTGCTTACATTGCAATGGTAGATTCAATTTCTAGCTTGTGATAATCTTCCTTTTGTTAAGTGCTTTGCATATACTCGTACGTTTCCATTTACATTTTCATTCAATCAGTCACGTAGTGATGGACTATTTTGAAAAGCTTGGGAAAGCTCCTTTTTTCCCTCTTGGAAAAAAAGTTGAAAGCTGCTGATGGGGGTAAAAAATTAAAGAGGATTTCGTTGTCGTCTCATGCATGGTTGGACAAATGATAGTGCTAACACATGCTTTAGTTTCGTATAAGCTAATCCATTTTCTAGCTTGTCCTTTTTCATAACAGTCTTTTTAATCTACTGTAGGACCTTTCTATGTTTGTTTTGCCATGGTCAGGGCCTCCAGTTATTATACATATCTTAATTTTTCTGCTGCCGTTTATAGAACGTAGTTCCATGCTGAATTTGTAAGGCTAAGTAGCATGGCGATAGCCTGTGTCTCTGCTTTTTTTATTACACCCAAATGTTAATTAGCTCATGTGTTAAAAGCCTTGCTTCACCTGTCTATTTCTATGCATATAATCATCTTATTGGGAGGGAACAACTATTTAGCAATGTAGGTTATCAGTTCTTGATAGGATAATGGTATTTATGTGTACTAGCTGATATTGAGGTTAAGCAACCTCATGTATTGTGGATGCCAAGATGCTAACATGTTGTGTCTAATGTTAGATGGTTATACGAGTCAAATGCTAACATGCTGTGTCTAATGTATTACTGGAGGAGTGTTGGGTAGCGACTTGGAGCGGCAAGGTTTAAGACCAGCAAATCTGCCTGTAAGTATTCCTTCCTTTTTTGAACAATATTGGAATATTAATTTTCTTTGAGCTCGGTTTCGTTACGTTCCTCAATAACCTCTTACATGAAAAATGCAAGATATTTGAAATACAAGATATAATCAGGATTTAGCCAAACCTTGTGTTGTGCAGGTCTAGCAGATTTGGAGCATATGGACAGTGCTTGCTATTGAACTTTAACATGTGATTCAAGGTATGTGTGCTCTGTTTAACAAATGGCTATCTAGCCTATCAGTGAATTTTCTATCTATTTCAACTATAAGGACTACACATCAATACAAACTGTATTTACTTCGTGCTTACCTTTTCACTTTATTGTTTAAAATAACCTTTATGTTGTCACTTGCCACGTGGCAGATAAACTCTATATATAACAAGTCTGAATTCACTTGTGCTTCCATTGTTAGCTACTGGAAATTTTAGCACTATTATCTCCTCGAAATTGCAATAATCACTTTTTTAAACATAGTGATAGTTGTTCAACTTTGTGCAGATCGCATATTGTATACTTTGTTGATCTGTAGAGAACACAGATATAGAAATGTAAGATCTGAATATGCAAGACCTTAGTATCCTCAAATACTATGTGTATGTGCAGGTACAGTGTGGTTATAAATATGGGAGAGAAGGGTGTCAAGCCTTGGTCAAAGACAATGTTTATGGTGCCAAACGGTGAAAGAGAAGGGTGTCAAACCTTGGTCAAAGGTAATGTTTATGGTGCCAAACGGTGGGTGGTGATGCTAGATAGAAAATGTATGTGATCTGTTGATCTGTTGATATTCTGGTGATCTCTGTTAATATGGTGAAATATATGGTGATTTGGCGATTTTTGGGATTTATATACCTGTTTTGAATCTGTTGGGCATTTGTTGGGCTGAAATGTATATGGGTTGTGCTAGGAATGTATGTGGGCTGGGCTGTAATGGATTTATATAGGCTGAAATTTAGTTTGGGAAAAATTGCATAGGCTGACGTCATTTGCCAGCCACGTGGCAGCCACGTCAGCGCCATGTGGCTGCAACGTGAGCACCACGTGGCTGCCACGCCAGCACCACGTGGCAGCCACGTCAGCGCCACATGGTTGCCACGCCAGCGCCACATGGCTGCCACGTTAGTGACATGTTTTTAAAACACCGTCGACATGTCATCTGCCACATAATCGCCACGTCATCTACCACATCATCTCTACAAGTGATGTGGCAAGTTAATCCATGACGGTCACTTTCATCACAGATTTTGGGCTTTGGGCTAGGTTCACTGGGCTTTACACCAATCTATGACAGTCTAAAAATGTCATGGATTATGACAATCCATGAAGAAACCGTTAATACGTCACGAGAGGTGATTTGTGACGCTCAATCCATGACGAAATGAAATTTCGTCATATATGCTGTTTTATGACGAAAATTGGATGATCTGTGACGAAAATCAACCATCGTAGATCACACGGTTTTTTGTAGTGAAGCCATTGGATGAACCGCCTTCGCTTGGTGACGCTCAGGATGCTCTTGGAATGATGGTCGTGGCAGTTGATCGGCCGAAGAGGTGGACCCATTGATCCAAGTGATCATAACTTCATCCATTCGATCAAATCGACGTTTCCTTGATCAATCTCGTTCATCCAAGTTGTGCACGCGGGGAAGGAAGTGTTTGGGACCGAGGACGTGGCACGGGGTAGGTGCAGCCACACCTGGTAGGGTCGGACCGTGTACTGCGGGGCCGGCCGCACCTGCCAGGCCGGCCTCACCTGCAGGGCCGGCCGTGCCTGGTGGTGCGGCCGTGCCTGGTTCATGTGCCATGTTGGTTCCATTTCCCCCTAAATGTGTAACTGTCCATCAAAATTGCAACACAGCTCGTGGAACTCTATTAGTATAAAAAATGTGCATGAAACTTGTTGTATGCTCCTCTCGAACCCGAGGTTTTTACAGTCGAAACTTTGTTGTAAGGACCGTTAACAAACTCCCCCAAGCTAAACGTTTACTCATCCTCGAGCAAAGCATAGACTTGGCCTCGGTGGATCAGGGGTTGCATGGTGTTATCACTCGGCAAGTACCAGTGCACAAACTCCATGCTCTTCTTGCAAATTTGAAAAGGTTGGTACGAGAGAAGCTTAGCCTTACTTTACCTGTGGGGCTTTTAGCTTTCCACCTTGCCTTCGGAGGTTGAAAAGTAGAATGGATTTTGACTTTTGCATCTCTTACTCTCCTTTTTTTCTGGATCCTATCTCGGAGTTTTTGAAAATTTTGCAAAGAAAGACAAGGTTCCTCAGATGGTTCCCTCAATCGCTCAAGTGGTATTTGTTACCTCACAAAAGGCTTTAACTGAGCCTCAACTTCCTACTTCTATGGCTTTTATGTAGAGCTTTGCGTAGGATAAGTATGAGGCTCACTTGTGCCACATGATATTGTTGAGCCAAAAACTGGATCCAAGAAGAAACTAGTCATGCAACTTGATCGAGATGTGCAACTGTGTGGAATATTTTTTTGATTTTTTGAATACTCCTTGCTTTGAGATTCTCCTCTTGCTTTTATTTTGGAGGGGGTCATGCTTCACTCTTTTTTTTGATGCTCTTTGATTGGAGCACATTTTTGTCTATGCTTCTTGAGCATATACCTTTTTTCAATGGCCCCTCTTTCCTTTTGCAAGATTACAAGAAGAGAAATCCCTTTGTACTTTGGAGTATTTACTTTTTTGGTGGATGGATGGCATGTTTTGCGTAACTCCCGGTGTAGGAGTTAGCATGTATATGTGGGTGTACGTGATCTCGATCATGGAAGCACGAAAAGATTCTAACAAGGGTCACAACAATTTGTCAAAACTCAATGGGTCACAAGCAAGCATATGTAAAAGGTTTGACCATTCATATCGACATATGGCTTTGGTAGGTAATAAGACCATTGAGGAACTTTCCTTGTTTTATTTTCAAAAAAGAAATAACTAAGATTTCACAATACTTTGAGACAGAGCAGATCAACATTGTCGCACCATATCATACTAGTCAACAACCTGGATTTGGTCGTAAGCATTTGCTTCCCACAATGTTTTATTTCAGGCTTTTGTTCTCAAAATATACCAACAAGTTCAAAAAGGCATAGAGCACAAAGATATGCACTAGATTCTTGCAAAGTTTTAACTTAACAATCATTCATCATTTCCAAAGTGAGGGTATAGACAACATTTCAAGCACATGGTTGAAGAAAATATTTCTTTTATTCAAAAGAGATAAACAAGATGTTAAAAATAGTAGTTTGGATGGACATACCTTCCTTGATATGAAAATGGGGTCTCCCCCAAGCTAAATTCTGGCTCTCTAGTTGGCCTATCTTCATCTTGGTGATGGGACGAGCACCTGGACACTTGTAGTGATTGTCTTGATGGATTTGTGAAAAATCATAGGTACGACCGTATCACTTGGTATGGCTGGTCCTACTAAATTTTTCCCAGGCACTCATGTTCCCTCCTGAAAACATTCTGCATAAAAATTTTGTCGAGGGGAGGTACAGCCGTACCTCTAGGTTCGGCTGTATCACCAAAAGTCTCCAAATTGTTTTTTAAGCCTTGTTTATTTACTAAATGCAATGATGAAAGCAAATTTGAAATCTAAACATGCTTGATGTACGAATTAAAATGTTGAAAGGGAAATATGAGATAATTACCGATTTACCTCTCGGTGAGGGCTTGTCGTTTAGAGTCCGTGAGCTGGACTCATCCGGTTGCTCAATTGACCATGGGCTCGTCCTGTCCCGGAGTGGAAGACTCAAACGATGCTCTCTTCACTCGCCAAACCATCCTTGTTTTCATTGGTGGCGATGAAGTCAGTGAGGCTTCGGTGTGGGTGTTCTTGATATCCGTCTTCTTTTCCCGTTTAGCCTTGTTGATTGCCTTTGACTTCTTGAGTTGGTGGCGCCCGTTGAGTGCTTTGTCTTGCTCCCAATGTTCCCTGATCGTTGTAATGAGGCTATCCACCTTGTGGTTGGTCCAGGCTAACTTTTCTTTCTTATGTTGGGGTCATGGCCCCCTCCACCTTTTAGTTTCCTCATCTAGCACTAGGTAATATTGCTCTTCATTTGCTTGGAATCTGAATGTCATGTTACTTCGCCCTATGAGGAATTGGATCTTTCCGGCTCCGACATCACTCCTTGCATTGACATCTCTTAGGAATGGTCGCCCGAGAATGAGCAGGAACTCTTCTTGTGTGTTGAGGATCACGGAATCCGCAAAGACATAAGAGCCTCTGACATTCACCAAGAGACTTTCTACTATGCCCTCTGGATATTTGATCAATGAGTCGGCAAGTTGGATTGTCATCGTTGTCGGAGAGATAGCCGGATATCCTAACTCTTCAAACATGGCTTTGGGCATGGCGTTGACAATTGCTCCATGGTCACATAGAGCATTCTTGATCTCTTGGTAGTAGATTGTGCATGTGATGCCCGGATATTCATTGTCCTCTTCGTGCAAGACTTTTGATTCGTCCCATGGGTCTTGGATTTGACGTATAAGCTTCCCTAAATGGTTAGGTGCATACATCCTCCTAGATGGCTTACCCCATATTGTGGATATGGCGCTAACATGTTCTTGGGTAGGCTCGGGTTGCCTCGGGATTCCACCCGACTCAGAAGAAGGTAAAGAAGCAGCAAGCTGAGCAAGTTGAGTTTCGATCATTTTGTTAAGGCTAAGCTGATTCTTCATGGCAGAGGTGAAAGATTCTATGGTGGAATTAAGATTTTCGAGAACTTTCTCATTGGCGGCTAGCTTCTTGTTTATACTTTCATTAATTCTAGCTTGGCTAAAGAAAAGATCTTTAATGGAAGGCTGATTATTGAAAGAGTTAGAACAGTTACCTCCATTTTGATTGTTGAACGGGAAGATGGGCCTATAATCCACCCTTGATTTCTATAGTTGTTGTTGCGGAACCCGTTGTTGCTGCCATTGTTGATGAAGCTGGCTTCTTCCCTTGCTTCAAGGCAATCATTGCCCAAATGACCCACATTACCGCAAACTTCACACGTCATGTGTACGTCCATATTCTTGGCGGTTTCCATGTTGGTCGATGCCTCCAATTTCTTCATGAGGAGGTCCATCTTAGCGGGGATCATGTCGGTTCCATCGACTTGGTGTACACCGTGGGTACGGGGTTGGAGACGATCTCCATCCCAACCCTGATTTGGCACCATGCTCTCGATTAATTCCTTAGTGGCTGGTACTTGTAGCGAGAAGAAGGCTCCTCTAGCAGCTGCATCTAGGTGCTCACGGGATGTACACTTGAGCTCGTGATAGAAGGTCTGAATTTAGAACCACCTGTGCATGCCATGGTGCGGGCACGCGGTGATGTATTCCTGGAAGCGTTACCATGCTTCCGGAATACTCTCATCGTTCTGCTGCTGGAACCCGAAATTCTTGCGCAGAGGGCATTGGTTTTGCCCACCAAGAAGAACTTTGTGAGAAATTCCTTTGAGCACTTATCTCATGTGTTTATGGCATCTCGCTCCGCATAAAACTATTGCTTCTCTTTCCCGAGCATTGAGAACGGGAATAGGCGAAGGCAGATGGCATCATCTGTCACTCCACGGATAGTGAAAGTCCTACACACCTCCAAAAAGTGCTGGAGATGTGCATTGGCATCTTCATTCAGCTTGCCGGTGAACGGATTGGCTTGCACCATGTTGATCAATGCCAGCTTGAGTTCAAAGTTTCTGTCTCCTACCGTTGTGGTTGGTTCGGTAGGGTCATTAGTGTTGGAGGGGGTGGAAAACTCGTGGATCGTTCTCTCGGCCATTGGTGTTGACGAGGTGCTACCTACAAGATCGACGGTGTTCGCCTCTTGAGTCGAGAGAAACTTCTGAGGGATGATGACAAGGGGTCGCACTCTCCTCACAAGTGACTCTGAATTGTCATTACGTTGGAAAGTAGGTCGAAACCGGTCACGCACTACTCTTCATACACCAGAGTAGAGCAAGGGTAAACCCTCTTAAATAGCGGTTCACTTAACCTAGATAATTCTACCACAATGTTTAAACAATATCTTATGCCTATTGCCTCCCCGGTAACAGCGTTGTTGACGCTCCATAGCCTCACCACTAGGTTGGCACACATGGAAACGGCGACAGAAATGCTTATTGGCTCCTACAAGTGTAGCCGCCGGGTTCACACCTCTAGTAATGGGACTAGGGGACATCTGGGGTAAAACAGACGATCACAAAAAGGTCTGCAAGCGCACGAATTACTGTTGTAGCACTTCACTTGGTGGTATTCGGGTTGTCGATTTATATTTTCCCAAGGGAGGCACAACGACAAAGTTGATCGAGTAAACGGTGGAGAATAACCAAGACTTGGTAAAGAGCTATAGAGGGGGATAACGAATAATGATATTCAAAGATAACTTGACACACGCAAGGAGATCTAGATAAAAGACTAGAGAGCATAGCGAGCTAGGAGGACAACGAGACGAGAAATGATCCTAACACAATCTATCGATTCTTGTCAACTCTAGGAAAAGGGCTAAAGCAAAGGAAAACCAAGGCAAGCTAAGTCGACAAGCTCTTCTAGTGCTGCAGGGGAATGCAAGGTCGTGCCCTCAAACTAGGATGAGAAGGGAGGACTACGACACATTGAATCCTACCGACCGGAACTAACATGGTGGACTATAGAGCCCGTCTTGAGCTGTCACCTCCTTAGGGTACCACAACTATTCCATTGCGTGTGACACCAATCTAAGACTAAGGTAAGCTCTGAGCATCGTGCCCACAACTGAGGACCATGTGTGGTTCGAGGACCGATGGATGGTCGCTTCCTGGTGTGATGAGTGATTTACAATGTTGTGTGGGCTAATTCTTGGCTAAGTATTGCAGGTGCAGGTTGCGGCTTGACTAGCATTGGTACAGGTGAAGAACAAGCGTGAAAGGTCATTACCGGTGAGGCCTCCAGGTGTGGAGAAGACAAGTAGGCTTCGTTCGAGGGACCCGTTGGCCAGTGGAGTCAAGTGCATGCCGCATGGTGGTAACAATGGAAAGATGAAGTCGTGGACAGTTTCTTGGCTGAGCCTCAAAACCAAGGTCGAGCCGGGACTACGTGGGAGCCGAGTCATGAGTGGCGATTTGCGGAGGCTACACCGAGTTCGCGAGGTTTCTGGTGGTTCACCAGAAAACCACTAGGTTCCTTGGTTGAGCCACAAAGCTAAGACCGAAGAACCGAAGACAGAGGTGCAGTAGCATCGGATCGGTCTGACCGGTGGGTACTGGTCTGACCGGTGGGTAGCGGTACGACGCAGTCCAGAGACTTCAAAGCGGAGGACACGCATCAGGTTCGCAAGGCTTGCGTCGAGGATAAGCAAGTTTGCGGTTGCTGGGCATCCGTCCGATGGAGTGATGACAAAGATTTCTGAGTTCGCCTCGAGGGGCATGTATCCCTAATTAGCTAATAAGGGTATTTTAGACTTTCGGTTGCCTCCATATAACCCAACTGGTGAGAGGATGGCAGCCACCTCTGGGAACCCTAACTCATTTGGTTTTCCTATTTTTCCCTTCCTATTTTCCCTAGGATTTCTTTAGGACTAGCTTGAGAGCTTCATGGTGAGATCTTGTGAGAGAGAAGGTTGATCGGGCTGCAAGCTAGACCTTGTATGAATCTCTTTGTGATGTATAGATGATTCGGCATGGTTCCTCAAGGCTTGAATGTGTTGTTCCTGTTCGTTTTTTTGGTGATTTTCGGAGCCTTTTCATGGTGATTTTCTTGGAACGATTTTGAGGCCTTTCTCTTTGGGATTTGGTGGGGGATGTATGCATGGACCCTTCGTGGTTCTTTTCCGTTTGATTCCCCTCCCAAATCTCGATGTTGGGGTTTTTGGTGTTCTAGGGTTAGAGGAGTTCTTGGCAAGATTTCTTTGATTCCTCTCGATTTAGCAAGTTTTGGTGGACCAAATCTTGGCGACGAAGTACCCATGAGGTGTTCCTACTATCCCCAAAGTCTTGCGCAAATCCGTGGAGCGATTCAGGAGATCGGGAGTTGGATTTGGGGGAGTTGACCCATGGGTGCTGTTCATCGAGCTCTGGTCACAACGGTCTGACCGGTGCTTCTCACCGGCCTGACTGGTGCAGACTTGTGTTGAGTTTTGCTCAGGTGAACGTATGGGTAAGTTCGTTGTTGTCCCGTGTTGCTGTTGTTTCAAGTTTGGGTCAGTTTGGAGCTCGTTAGGCCTGTTTAGTAGATTTGGAGTTTCCTGGCTTGAGCCTGTCTGACCGGTGAGCTACATCTGCCTGACCGGTGTAGTGGCCTTTCTTTGGAAGTTCCCAGGTTTCACCAGCAGGGAACGGTCAGACCGGTGGTTCTCACTGGCCTGATCGGTGTAGGTCAGTGAGGCTCGAGTTGGTGTTCCGCTGCGTTCTCGGGTCCGTGAAGTTGGTTGTTGGTTCCTTGGGCCAGTAGCACTTCAGTGGTTGCGTGGTCTTGGCCAACTTGGGTAGTGAGTCGGAGACGTGTGTTGGAAGCCGTGTTCATCTTGTTGGAGCTTATGTCTCCTTCTATAAGAATTTTTATCGGCTCCCTTTCACTCCCCCTCTCTGGTTCGCCGTTTCGGTCCTTCAAGTGGTATCAGAGCCGGTTATAGGTCTTGATTGACTCTAACTAGTCTAAGATCAAATAATGGCATACCAGGAATGAGGTTCGGGTCCTTCACATTTCGATGGAAAAAACTACCAGATGTGGAGTAAGAGGATGGCGGCGTTCCTCTGCGCAAAGGGTCAGATCCTTTGGGATGTCACACTGGACATAGGCTATGTCCAACAGAGGAACTTCCTAGCTCCAGGATCGAGGGACATGTTAGATGCCAACAACAAGGCGGTTGACTACTTGTTTCGTGCTCTTTGTCAATCTGAATTCGATCGGGTGCATACTGAGAACTTGGCTTGTACAATACGGTTGGAGAGAGCTACGTCGACTCCAGTTCAGCGTACTCCACCTCGAGCTCGAGCAGCAGTGAAGATGAAGGTGATCGGCACAAGGGCAGGAAGTCGTCCAAGAACCTGAGTGCGCTAAGCTGCTTCGCTAGAGATGGCTTCTGCACCATGGCACTTAGCTCTGACAGCAAGAAGAGTCACCAAAGCGACTTGGACTCTGATTCCGAGGATGAGGTACGTGACGAGCTTCCCTTCTTGTATCAGGAGAATGAATAGCTTGGCTTGTTGCTTGATAACCGTGATGATATGCTTAGAGAGGCTAAAAAGATGAGGAAAGAACTTAAGGCTTCGCTTGAGGATGCCAGTACTAGAGTGGCTGAGTTAGAAACACGGAACCTAGATGCTAAGCTTGTTATTGATTCACTTAAAGCTTCACCTGTTGTTTCTGATGAAGTTGAATGTGCTGATTTTCCTAGTTGTTGTTCCCACTTCTTGTTCTTCTTTTGAAGTGCATGCTTTGAAAAATCTGGAACTTGCACACTATGTGAATGGCTTGCAGGATGAGAATGATGAGTTAAGAAAAATGATGGGTTGGTTGTCGAGGCATGAACCCCAACTCAGGATGATGATGGAGACCTATAAGCGCAAAGATGGGAAAGCGCTTGGGTCAAAGAAGGTTGGAGAAGTTAGTGGTGAGGGAGGAGAAAAGATTGGTGATATCCTAGCTCCACCAAAAACCTACCACAAGAATACCTTCGCTCCTAAACCCAACCCACTACAAAACAAACTCGACACAAACCTAGATCCACCCATATTCCCTCATTCCACAGATGATTTCCAAGAGCACATTGGGGAATGTGTTCTTTTGGAAAGAAAGTGAGAAGCCGAGTTAGGAGAAACCGGTTGAGAGGCCAAGTGAGGAGAAACCAGTTGAGAAGCCGAGTGAAGAGAAACCATGTGACCAGCCCCAACCCAAGCCTAAACCTAAGCTCGTGCGGTTTCATTCTGACTATTGTGGGAGAGATGGTGACAAGGGTGAGTTTTGCTTCAAGAGGAAGCGTGAGGAGAGAATGGCGAAGGAGTGGGCTAACAAGAACAAGTACCACCCTTCTAATGGTGTACTTGAGCCTCGTGTGCAGATGCCCAGGGCCAAGGCGGTTGTGAGGTCGGTTTCGGCTTGGGGAGATTGAAAGGCTGCATGAAGTGCTGCTGGCCGGGCTACATCGGTCAGACCGGTGCGCCACACCGGTCAGACCGGTGAAGGTCTTGGCAGACAGGGGGCTGGTTTTCGTGCTGGTGAAGAGTCTCGTTTTGGTTTAGGAGGTCGCGGTTTTGGTGATTGTTCTGGAGAGTTTGCAGGTGGTCAGTTTGCTAGATGTTCTCCCACTCGTGCTCAATACGAGGAAGGGAGGAGTCGTAGCTTTGAGATGGAGAGGAGAAATGGTCCACGGTCTTCTTTCTGTGGTTTTGGTTCTCCTCCAGTTAGAAAGGGTTGGTTCCCTCGTAGTGGTTACCGTGGTGGTGTTCGTGGAGGTAGCTATGATAGGAGAGATGTTTTGGATTGTGCTAACCACACTTTGGAGTAAATGGCTCGGCACTGGTTTTACTCTTTTCGTACTAAACCCAGTGTTGAGTCGTTTGTTCACTCACGTGCTCGCTTTTCAATTTCAAGAGGGAGACTTGAAGAACATTTGGTTGATTGACTCCGATTGCTCGAGGCATATGACCGGAGATAAGGGGTGGTTCTCAAGTCTCATCTCGATGGTGACAAAGAGGTACATCACCTTTAAGGACAATGGGCGAGGGCGTGTGTTGTCAGAAGGGGAGTGACAAGATCACTCTCAGGCATGTTGCTCTTGTTCAATAGCTTGGATACAATTTGCTTTCTGTGTCCCAGCTATTGGATGACGGCTTTGAGGTGTTGTTTCGACCTGGTGGTTCTCGAATTTTGGATTCTCGAGGGGACCTTGTTTGTATGGTCATTCCCGAGGGTCAGGTGTTTCGAGCTGATTTTTCTCAGTCGTCTGGTGTGGAGTGTTGTTTCTTGTCTAGTTATTCGAGTGAGTTGTGGAAGTAGATTAGGAAGTTGGGTCACTTGAGCTTTAACCTTTTGTCTCGCTTGAGTAAACTCAATTTGGTCCGAGGATTGCCACGGTTGAGGCTTGATAAAGAGTTGGTTTGTGCGCCGTGTAGGCATGCCAAGATGGTAGCCTCTTCTCACCCACCTCTCACTGATGTGTTGACTGAGCGTCCATGCGAGCTGCTCCATATGGACCTTGTTGGCCCAGCTCGTGTGCGATCCGTGGGTGGGAAGTGGTACGTCCTGGTTGTGGTGGACGACTTCTCTCGGTATGCGTGGGTGTTCTTTCTTGAGGAGAAAGGGGAGACGTTTGGTTTTGTTCGAGATCTTGTCTTGAGGTTGAGGAATGAGAGGCACGGAGATGCCTTACGAGCGATCCACAGTGACAATGGCTCTCAATTTAGAAACTCTCACTTAGAAACATTTTGCCATGACTTGGGTCTTGAAAACCTGTTTTCGAGTCCGTATACGCCTCCCTGGAATGGCGTGGTGGAAAGGAAAAACAGAACCTTGTGTGAGATGGCTCGGACGATGCTTGATGAGCATAGGATTCCGAAAAGGTTCTGTGCTAAGGCGGTCAATACCGTGTGCTATGCTTCAAATAGGATCTACCTCAGAGTGCACAAGAAGAAAACCTGTTATTAGTTGATGCATGGTCGCATGCCCAAGGTGAGTCACTTCCATGTATTTACTTGCAAGTGCTTTATTCTTAAGAAAGGGAAGAAGTTGGACAAGTTTGAGGCTAGATTTGTCAATGGTACTTTCTGTTGTTATGCATCTCACTCTAGAGCATATTGTGTGCTCAATCTTGAAACTAACCAAATCGTGGAGATTTGATAGGTAACCTTCAACAAGACACAGCCACATAGTTAACTTGTCATTGAGTGTGCAAGTGATGATGAACTTGGCGAGGAGATCTTTCAGGAGGAGGAGGATGAACATGGAGATGATGAAGATGGTGGTGTGGTGCCCGCGGCTGAACATGTACCTAGTACTTCGACGACGATTGAGGACGGGCCGTCTCCCACACCAACAACAACAACCCAAGTACAAGGAGAAGCTACTATTGAGGGGGAGGTAGCATCAAGGCGAGAACCTCCCCGCCGAGTTCAAGTGGACCATCCAGCTTCAAGGATCATCGGCGACATGAATGAACGTACTACACAATCGAGGGTTCGAAACAATTCTCATTTTGCTCATGCTACTTTTGTTGCCACCTTTGAGCCCAAAAACATTGGACACGCACTATCAGATCATAATTGGGTTAATTCAATGCATGAGGAGTGGGAGAATTCTGCGAGGAACCAAGTTTGGGAATTGGTTGACCCTCCCCTAGTGTGTAAGCCAATTGGGACAAAACTGGTGTGGAAAACAAAGAGGGAGAGAAAGGTGAAGTGGTGAGGAACAAGTCAAGGCTTGTTGCTCAGGGGTACAGTCAAAAAGAGGGGATCAACTACGAGGAGACCTTTGCTCCTGTAGCTCGTTTGGAGGCGATCCGGATCCCTCTAGCCTTTTCCATGGCTAAAGGGTTCAAGTTATACTAGATGGATGTGAAGAGTGCCTTCTTGAATGGTGTGTTGGAGGAAGAAGTGTTTGTGAGGTAGCCACCGGGGTTTGAGAGTGAGAAGTACCCCCATCGGGTGTACAAGTTGAGGAAGGCGCTGTATGGGTTGAAGCAGGCGCCTAGAGCTTGGTACGGTACGTTAAGGGGGTTCCTATTTGAGAGAGGTTTTGAGATGGGGGAGGTCGATCAGAGCTTGTTTCTCCTCAGGCAGCGCCGAGATATCCTGATTTTGCAGGTGTACGTGGATGATATTGTCTTTGGTAGCTCGTCTAACCCTCTTGTTGCAAGGTTTGCAAAGGACATGAGCAGGGAATTTGAGATGAGGATGATGGGTGAGTTGTAGTTGTTCCTCGGGCTAAAAATCAATCAATCAAAGGAAGGAACGTTTGTGCACCAAGCTAAGTACACCAAGGACGTTGTGAGGTAGTTCAAGATGGAGGATTGCAAGGCCATGGCAACGACTATGAGTACGACTACAGCATTTGATGCAGATGAGGAAGGTGAACACGTGGACCAGAAGGAGTACCGAAGCATGATCAGGTCACTCCTCTACTTGATGGTGACGAGGCCTCGGACATGCAGTTCGCGGTATGTCTGTGTGCTCGTTTTAAGCATCTCCAAGGACTTCGCATCGGCAAGCAGTCAAGCGCATATTCAGATACTTGCATCACACTCCCAACTTCGTCCTTTGGTACTCCGCGTCTTCTTCTTTACCTCTTCATGGTTTTTCAGACGTGGATTTTGCCGGGTGTCGGTTGGATAGGAAGTCCACTTCTGGGACTTGCCAGTTCCTGGGATGTTCTTTGGTGTCTTTGTCATCTTGCAAACAGTCGAGTGTTGCTCAATCCACTACCGAGGCAGAGTATGTTGCCGCGGCTAGTTGTTGCTCTCAGCTCCCTTGGATCACATACACCATGAGTGACTTTGGTGAGGAGTATACCCATGTTCCACTTCAATGTGACAACACTAGTGCCATAAGTGTACCAAAGAACCCAATTCTTTATTCCAAAACCAAGCACATAGAAGTGATGTATCTTTTTCTCAGGGACAACGTAGAGAAAGGGAAGATAGCTTTGGTCCATGTACCCACACATGACCAACTAGCCGATATTTTCACCAAACCCCTAGATCAAGCAACTTTCACTCGTTTGCGGGGGGGGGGAGCTTGGTGTGTGTTTAATTTCTTGAGTTGGGTGTGTGGGAGCTCCTTTGTAGCATATTTATAGCATTCCTTTGTGCATTTCTTGCATTTGGCATGGCATATGTAACATGATGTATAGGCATCCTTGTATCTTAGATTGCATGCATTTTGTATCATATGCATTGGTTAGGAAAAGCTTCTCCTATATATATTGTTCACCATGAAATGATATGTATGTCTTTGTGAGCTTGTTTGGTAAGCTATGGTTAGTTTGGCTTAACTCTTGATAATCTTGGGTTATATCCATGGTTGATGGCTATTTTTTTGAAAAATGCCATATGTATGCTCTCTTGTGAGTAAATGCCTTTATATGATCATTACATGTTTTAGTGGCTTGGCTATGCTTAATTTGTGGTTGGATAGCTTATTTTGATCATATGTGGCCAAAGGCTCATTTCCATCATGAATGTTTAGCCCTCAAGCTTTATCTTGTGGAGGGGCATAGTTCCTTTTTGTCGCAAAGACATTTCATGTACCAAATATGAATTTGAAAATGAAATGTAAATTGCTCGGAAAATGTGCTCCCATGTCATATGTGCCAAAATTTAATTTACTTTGTGTGCTAAACTGTTGCATCATGCCTACGAATGAGAAGTATTATATATAGAAGTAGGCACAAGGCTCGGTGGCTTTGTCATGACATGAGGTGCTTGTGGGTGTTTTTGATGGTCTTATGATTAGAATGGTCGTCCTAGCATGAAGTTTGTGTGGTTTCGCCATTTTGACATGTTTTGCTCATGTTTAGGACTTTGCTCATGAGAGGGTAAATTTTCGCAAAATTGCTCAATTCTATCTTAGCTTCGTCCGATGGTTGTGAAACTTAGTAATCATGTAGTTGATGTCAATACGAAGCTATAGAGTATCTATCTTGCTCATTTGGACATGTGTAACATCCTATGTTGAATTTTGTCTATTCGAGAAGCTTTAGGTTGATTTTTTTGCATTTTTGCCTTGATTCATGCATTGGCAACAAGGGGGGAGAAGTTCGAGCTTGATTTGGCTTGCTGCAAGCATTTAGAAGGTTTCCAAGTGGTTTCGACTATTTTTGAGCTCGGGCAGTTTCCTAGGTGGCATCGGCCTGACAGGTGAAGGGCACCGGTCTGACCGGCGTAGTTCCCAGTTGCTGCGCGATCTTTTTCACTAGTCTGACCGGTGATGGTGACCGGTCTGACCGGTCAGAGCTGAGCTGTTGTCGCTGCTCTTTTTCATGAAGTCGTTCACATGCATTCGTCCAGGGGGAGTTGCATTGGTTCAGGGGGAGCTCGCATGTGTGCAAGAGGAGCTCTTTGTGGTTTTCAAGCTTTGGTTTGGTGGTTTGCGCTCTTTGCTTGAGCATAGTTTTGTCTCGGATGTGTCGAGCCGTTGCCCTTGCCTACGGGGTCCGAGACTTGTCTTCTTCAAGTGATCTTTCTCTTTGCGTTTCTTTGGCTTTCAATCGCTTGTTGGAGTTTCTTTTTATTCGTTCTTTTTTCTTTTCTCTCAGGTTACTATATGTGTGTATTGTCAATGCACTCATCAAGGGGGAGATTGAGGACCATGTGTGGTTCGAGGACCGGTGGATGGTCGCTTCCTTGTGTTATGAGTGATTGACAACGTTGTGTGGACTAATTCTTGGTTAAGTATTGCAGGTGCAGGTTGCGGCTTGACTAGCATTGGTGCAGGTGAAGAACAAGCGCGGAAGGTCGTTACTGGTGAGGCATCCAGGTGTGGAGAAGACAAGTAGGCTTCGTTCGAGGGACCCGATGGCCAGTGGAGTCAAGTGGTGGCCGCATGGTGGCAAGAATGGCAAGATGAAGTCATGGACGGTTTCTTGGTTGAGCCTTAAAACCAAGGTTGAGCCAGGACTACGTGGGAGCCGAGTCATGAGTGGCGATTAGCGGAGGCTACACCGAGTTCGCGGGGTTTCCGGTGGTTCACCAGAAAACCACTGGGTTCCTTGGTTGATCCACAAAGCCAAGACCGAAGAACCGAAGAAGGAGGTGCAGCAGCATCGGATCGGTCTCACCGGTGGTGTCGTATGGACCTCCCTGGGCCCACTACCTCGGTCGGTACCAGGACCGACTACTTGGTGGGCCCCTGGGACTACCCGACTTGCGCTGCACGACACCTGCTGGCGTGAAGCACAAGGACTAATGAGGAGAAGTACTCGGTTAGGAAGCTGTACATGTCCCGCACTGTATAGAGGACTCCTAGACGTACTCGACTAGTACTCTCTCCCTGAACCGACTTGTAACCTTGCCTCCCGAACTATATAAGGCGAGGCAAGGACCCCTCTCTCCATCATCTCATCTCACTGCGTAAGATTGCATCATCTTGTAATCGTACCCAATCAATCCAGAGCTACGCAGCATACAAGACGTAGGGTATTACGCACCTCGCGGCCCGAACCTGTCTAAATTGTGTGCCACGTGTCTCTTCCTTCGAGTTACCGATCTCGGCGAGGCCACATTCATCTACTTCGGGTACTCCCCTTAGTAGGTTGCCGGTCTAAAACACAGACAGCTGGCGCGCCAGGAAGGGGCTATCGCCCGAGATAACATGGCGAACTCGACGGCTCCTGTCTACATCAAGCCAACCGTCGCCTTCAACCGCGCCGACACCTTCGTCTTCGGCGCCTGGGTCTGCAATGCTAACGGCACTGGGTCCTTCCAATGCCGCCTCACCATGCCGCCCAACCCGGAGACCGACTTCGTGACGCTTCCCGAAGTAGTCACGGGCGAACTCACCGGCAAGTTCGGCGAAATTTCGCTTTTCGACCAACACGCTGACTTCGAGCTTGGATCCGCTTCCAACTCGAACTCGACATCCCCGTGGGCTATCGCATGCGAGCCGGCTACTCAGCCATCGCATGTGGTTTCACCACCCCGCGAGCGCTCCACACGTGGCCCACGCAACCTTAGCAGGGCCCGCACGGAGGCTCCCTCCACACGCCGTGCCGGCAAGGAGCCCGTACCCGAGTACAACTCGGACTCCGACACCGCCCCCGGCCACGCCTCGGACTCCAACCCCCTCTCCGGCTTCTACTCGTACTCCGCGTACGAATTCGACTTCGGGTCGGACCCTGAGGATCCCGAGTCCGAGGACAACTTTACTGAGCAACCCTTATCAGGGCCGGCTTCCGGTCTAGTTATAACATCCACACCCGCCGGGAGATTCGTCTACTGGCCAGATCGCAAGCCCACTGATCTGATATGCGGGGACTCACGCTACGTCGCCTACCTCGACTCGCTTCCCTTCCAGGAGGGAACACCACTCGCCTGAGCTGAGGAGTACAATCCAACTGAGGTTGCGAGCTCTGACTCCAGCCTTGGCAACCCCGATCGCCAAGTCTTCATGGCTGCCGGTGACACGCCAGGACCTTCAGGGACGGCAGAGGACCAGTACCTTGAAGACATTTCCGCAGACGAGCTGTCTACTGAAGCACCTGCGGATGAAACCGACGCCAACATGGACGCTCGACGTGAGCGTAACATAAAGCGGAACGAACGGCGCCGGCGTCTCCGAGACAACCTCCCCATCTGCAACCTTGCAGAGGCCCTCGAACAAGTCGAGAGCAGGGTACACACCACCCCCGAGCAATGCCTCATGTCGATCACAGCGATCGCAGGCCAAGCTCAGGGGATACGCACTGGAGAAGTCATCGCCAAGCTTGCAGAAGACGCTTACTTCATGCGAGTCGACAATAGGGTCAACCAGCTGCCCCCGCCAGGAACCACGACAACGAAGCTACAAGTCGCAGCGCGGACCTCGGCCGTAACCGTACTCGAGCCGAGCTGCCGGCTCAGCCCAACCGTACTCGTGTCAACGCCGGCGTACCCTCACAAGCTGGCAACAGCGCCGCAGCTGCTGCTGGTGGTCGTGAGACCATCCCCCACCGCGATCCTGGCGGCGGAGGCAGCGACGGCGGAAGCTCCAACCATGGCACCAACAGGAGGGCCGGTGGCGGAGGCGATCGCGGCAGCCGAGGCCACGCGAACAGCCACGCCTCCGGAGCCTCACAGGGTGGCTACGACACTGCCAGAAGATTGAAGAACTGCAGCGGAAGAAGTCCACCACCGTAGGCGACAACGACGTCTTCCCCGCCTTCTCTCCTCGGCTTCGCAACTTACTCCTCCCGGACAAGTTCAAAACTCTGGGAATCACCAAGTACGATGCAAAGCAGGAACCCATCCAGTGGCTCAAGTGCTACGCCCTCTCCATCAAGAACGCTGGCGGCAACAATGACACCAAGTGCCTCTATTTCCCCTTCTGCCTGGACCAAGCCCCGCTCACATGGCTCGAGTCGCTGGACAAGCACTCGATCGACAAGTGGGACCAGCTGAAGGAGCAGTTCACCAGCAACTTCGCGGGCGCCATGGGCCGATCGGGTACTCGTATGGACCTAGCTATGGTGAAGCAGGAACAAGGCGAGACCCTTCGCAAGTACATGCGCTGCTTCTTCGACAAGCGCGCCACCGTAGTCGACATCACCGACAAGGAGGTCATTGACCTCTTCCAAGACGGCCTCTACCACCGTCGCACCTCCGAAGACTTCGGTCGCCGCCGCCCCAACTCCATCACCCATCTCAAGGATATGATCGCGTCCTGGGCGGATGAAGAAGACAAAGCCAACGCCAAGTATGATGCCATTCGTGGCAAGAGCAAACAGAACACGGGTGGTGGCAGCAGCAACAATGGGAACCAAGGTGGTCGCAACAACAACAACTACTCGGGTCCCAACCGCAAGCGCAAGCCAGACAACACTGTCGCGGCTATCCAGCGCCCTGCGAAGGAGAACTCGAAGAAGACCTCCGACGGCTTTAAAGACTTGCTGAAAGAGAAGTGCCCGTGGCATCTGGACGACAACCACACCACCAAGCAGTGCTACCAACTCAGGCGAGCACTCAAGAGTACTCCAGGGCCACCGTACCCTCATGACAAGAAAGGCAAGAAGAAGCACGACGACGGCAATGGCGACTTCCAGGAACCCGACAAGACGGTCAACGTCCTCTTCGGTGAACTACCCAGCAGACGGGAACAAAAGGCTACCCTTCGAGAAGTCATAAGCATTGAACCAGCGGTTCTGACCCCTCTCAAGTGGTTGGAGGTACCCATTACCTTCTCCCGTGCAGATCAGTGGACTAGCTTCTCCGAACCAGGGCGGTTCCCTCTCGTCCTGAAGCCGGTGGTCGCGGGCTCCAGGCTCAACGAGGTCCTCATCGATGGTGGAAGCTGGCTCAATGTCCTTTTCACCAAGACCTTGAAGAAGATGAAGCTCGACATCACCCACATGCTAACCAAGAGCACCTCGCCCTTCTACGGCATTGTCCCTGGGAACGCGGCTATCCAACTGGGCTCAGTGGTTCTGCCAGTTACCTTTGGGGAATCTCGGGACAACTACCGTACCGAGTACGTCAAGTTCGAAGTCGCGGACTTCGAGACGTCCTACCATGCCATCCTCGGCAGACCGGCTATCGCCAAGTTCATGGCGGTACCCCACTACACCTACTTGGTACTCAAGATGCCAAGTCCAGCAGGTGTATTCTCACTGCAAGGGGACTTGAAGATCTCGCACGACTGCGACACGGAAGCTGTGGAGATTGCCTCCACAAATCAAGTACCCAATGCAATGATGGAGATCTACGCTGCATCGAAAAAGCTTTCCCCAAGTGAACTCGACATCCCAGAGAAGTCAGACAAAGCTAACAACCCTCAGCCAGTTGAGGAGATTCTGGTCGAAACAATTGACCATGGGACAGGCGACAGCAGCAAGACCACCACCATCGGGGCGGGTCTCGACCCCAAATAGGAAGACGCGCTCATCAACTTCCTCCGGGCTAACCGCGACATCTTCGCGTGGAAGCCAGCGGACATGCCAGGGGTGCCCATGGAGTTGATCGAGCATTCCCTTAACGTCGATCCTAAAGCTACCCTGAAGTGACAACACCTCCGCCGCTTCGCCGACGACAGACGGGACGCCATCAAGAAGGAACTCGCCAAACTACTCGCGGCTGGCTTCATCAAAGAAGTCTTCCATCTTGAGTGGCTCGCCAACCCCGTCCTCGTCCGCAAGAAGAACTCAAACGAGTGGAGGATGTGCGTTGACTACACCGACCTCAACAAGCACTACCCCAAGGACCCCTTCGGGTTGCTGCGGATTGACCAAGTCATCGACTCCACGGCAGGCTGCGACTCCGCTCGCTTCCTCGGCGCTACTCCGGGTACCACCAGATCGCGATCAAGGAAGAAGAACAGGAGAAGACCGCGTTCATCACCCCGTTTGGCGCGTACTCAACAAGAACTTCGAAGCCTACGTGGATGGCGTGGTCGTCAAGACCAGAAACTCCAGTACCCTCATCGACGATCTTGAAGAGACTTTCGCATCTCTGCGCGAGTACCGCTGGAAGCTCAACCCGAACAAGTGCGTCTTCGGCGTACCTTCGGGAAAACTACTCGGCTTCATCATCAGCCACCACGGCACAAAGCCAATCCTGAGAAGATCTCCGCCATCACCAGCATGGAAGCTCCCACGTGTATCAAAGACGTCCAGAAGCTGACCGGGTGCATGGCGGCCTTGAACAGATTTATCTCCAAGATTGGAGAACGGGGGATCCCCTTCTTCAAATTAATCAAGCACCAAGAGAAGTTCGTGTGGACTCCAAAGGCGGACCAAGCCCTTGCCCAGCTCAAGGACTTCCTATCACAACCACCAGTCCTCACGGCTCCTCGCAAAGGCGAGCAGCTACTACTCTACCTCGCTACGACTACTCATGTGGTCAGTACTGCCATCATCGTCGAGCGGCAAGAAGACGGCCACGTCTACCCAGTCCAGCGACTAGTCTACTTCGTCAGCGAGGTCTTGTCAGAATCCAAGGCACGCTACTAGCCCGTAGAGAAGCTTCTGTACGCAGTGCTCATCACCTCGCGGAAGCTACGACACTACTTCCAGGAGTACTCTATCTCCGTCGTCACCGACTACCCGCTCGGCGACATCCTGCGAAACCAAGATGCTACTGGAAGAATCTCCAAGTGGGCAGTCGAACTCGGCGCCCTCAACATCGACTTCAAGCCACACACAGCCATCAAGTCGCAGACACTAGTCAACTTCATGGCAGAGTGGCGGGAGAATCAGCTACCTACTCCAACCGAGCGCCTAGAGCACTGGGTGATGTACTTCGACGGCTCACTCAACCTTGAGGGCGCAGGTGCGGGAGTACTCTTGATCTCTCCAATGGGCGAACAACTCAAGTACGTCCTGCAGATCTTCTGGAAGGTCTCAAACAACGAAGCCGAGTACGAAGCTCTGCTACACGGGCTCCACCTCGCGGCTTCACTGGGCATCAAGCGGCTACTAGTCTACGGCGACTCCGCAGTGGTCATCAACCAAGTCAACAAGTCTTGGGACTGCAACAAGGAGAACATGGACGCCTACTGCCTAGAAGTCCGCAAGCTCGAGAACAAGTTCTACGGTCTCGAGTTCCACCACGTCGTCCGCGACAACAACGTCGCAGCGGACATCCTGTCGAAGCTTGGTTCTACTCGCGCTCAAGTACCAGCGGGTGTCTTCGTCCACGAGCTTCATGCGCCATCCATCCCGGAGCCTGCGCCACCGACCACTGTCCCAGTGCATCCCCCGGCTGGCCAGGAGGTCATGATGATCGACGTGGACTGGAGGTAGCCCTTCATCGACTACCTCAGCAAGCAGAAGGTTCCCTCAGACAAGAACTTGGCAGAGCAACTCATCTGCCGCGCCAAGTCCTACGTCCTCGTTGCAGACAGGCTCTACAGGTGGGGCGCATCTTCCGGAGTACTCATGAAGTGCGTCCCCAAAAAAGAAGGCAAGGACATCTTGGAGGAGATCCACAAAGGCGTCTGCGACAACCACGCGTCCTCTCGCACGTTGGTCAGCAAGGCCTTCCGATGAGCTTTCTATTGGCCCACAGCTCTGGGCGACGCCGAATAACTCATCAGAAGGTGCCAAAGGTGCCAATACTTCGCCAAGTAGCAACACGTCCCAGCCTACAAGCTAGTCACCATACCGCCAACCTGGCCTTTTGCTTGCTGGGGGCTCGACATGATTGGGCCACTACCAACTGTGCCAGGTGGATTCAACAGAGTACTGGTAGCCATCGACAAGTTCACCAAGTGGATCAAGGTCAAGCCGGTCAAATGCCCCAAGGCTGACAGAGTACTCGACTTCTTGGATGAACTCGTGCATCGGTACGGACTACCCCATCGCATCATCACAGACCTGGGCTCCAACTTCAACAACCACCAATTCTGGGAGTACTACGAGAACAGCGGGATCGACGTCCGATATGTCTCAGTTGCCCATCCTCGGGCCAACGGACAAGTCGAACACGCCAACGGGATGGTGCTCGACGCTCTCAAAAAGCGGCTACACGACGCTGCTAACTCTAAAGGAGGCAAGTGGATCAAGGAACTGCATAATGCACTCTCGGGGCTACGTACTCAGCCCTCCAAGCCAACGGGGCAATCTCCATACTTCCTGGTCTACGGCTCCGAAGAAATCCTCCCCGCCGATGTCATGCGGGACTCACTAGTAGTGGAGCACTACGACGAAGGCATCTCTGAAGACAGCAGACGAGTTCACATCGACGGACTCGAAGAAGCTCGCTGTGCCGCCCTCGTCCAATCAGGAAGGTACCTAGAGGTATCTGACGCTACCATGATCGCAACATCAAGGAACACTCCTTCAACATTGGTGATCTTGTCCTCCGTCACATCCAGAACACGAAAGGACTACACAAGCTCAGCTCGCCCTGGGAAGGTCCTTTCACAGTTGCAAAGGTGACCGGACCGGGTTCCTACCGCCTCCTGACACTTGAAGGCGAAGACGTCAACAACTCGTGGAACGTCGACCAACTCTGTCGATTCTATGCCTATCTACACGACTACCCTAGGGCTCAAGTCTACACGACTACATCAAGACCCCTCCGCTGTAAGCGGCCTCCGGGTCCAGGCACCAGTCTCCGGACTACTCCTTTGATGTAAGCGGCCTCCGAGTCCAGGCACCAGTCTCCAAACTACTCCTCTCCAGAATCCAGCCCATGCGGCTACCTACAGATCCTGGGCTGCGACGAGCGACAAAGGACTCTAGAAGCGGTCTACTGAGAGACCATGTACTCCTAGATCCAGCCTATACGGCTACCTACGGATCTACTGTTGTAAGCGGCTACACGCCCTAGCAGTACTTAGCCATAGGCGGCCTCCGGGTCTTGGCGACTACTCTGTAACAATGGCCCTAGCCATCCAGGTGTACTTCTTCAGTAATAAAGTTCGTGATTATTCACCAACTACTTTACTGTCTTCCTCCCTCAACGGGACTACTGGCGAGTACGACTACTCGCGACAACTTCACGATGGGACTCCGCACTCAAAGTTCGCGATAACGAGTGCTCATTCATGGGAGATTTTCTTCATTCATACTTGTAACGCCCGCGTTTTTAGCTCTAAATAAATCACCTACTAAATCGTGCGTAATTTCAAAAACCGATCCGCCGAGCTCAATTACCATTCAAATCCTAGCCACTGCTCTCTCTCTCTCTCTCTCTCTCTCTCTCTCCCCGACGCGCGTGCCGCGATTCCCGCCGGCACCGCACCCCGGCCGCACCCCCGCGCGCGCCTTCCCAACGTCGCGGTCGGCCACCGGCCGGGAATCCCGCGCACGTCGCGGTCCCGGTGACCGGTCCGCCTCGCCATCACCGCCGTCCCGGAAAATGCGCCGACGCCCAAAAACCGGGAAAAAAACCCCGCGAAACCCTTCCCAATTTCCCTAACAATTTTCCGGATTTTCCAAACATCTCTTTTCCTATTTCTCCTTTCTCTTCTCCATTTTCCTCCCCTTTCTTCCCTTTTTCCTTCTCTTTCTTCCCTTCCCTTTTTCCTTTTCCTTTCTTTTTCCTTCCCTTTTTTCTTTTTCCCTTCTCTTCTTCTCTTCTCCTCCTTCTTCCTCCTCCCGCGCGGTCAGCACCCCGCGCCCCCGACCACCGCCTGGCACCGGGTTGACCCCGGGCCCGCAACCCGTCGCGGCGCCGAGGGGGCCGGCCGGCCGGCGGCACGCCGGGCCCACGCCCGGCCGGCGACACGCCACCGCGCCGGTGACCTTCCCCTTCCTCCTCTCCTCCCATCGGCCGCGCCGCGCCCGGCGCGCGTTGACCGGCCGGGCCGGCGGCGTGCCTTGCCCGCCGCACGGGCCGCGTGGCCGCGCGCCGACCACGCCACCCGCCCAAACACGCCACCGCTTCCCCCCCTCTCTTCACTGCTCTGCACCGGCCGCCCGACGACCCGCCGTGCCGTCGCGTCTTGCTGCCAGCTCGCCGACCTCCGCCGTCGAGTCCTGTCCACCCCCTCCCTGCACAAATTGACCTACAGCAGTGCGACCCGTCGCATCGACGTCGCCGCACGGACCGGCCGGGCTTCGAGAAGGAGCCCGAGCCCGCCGGCGACCCCCCCCCCCCTCGCCGGAAAAATCTAGCCCCGAACCGACGTGCGCCGCCTATAAATAGGCCCCGAGCTTTCCCACGGCACCACGCATCACCACAAGCTCGCACAAGCCCTCCTTTGCTCCACCTCCGCCCCAATTAGTGCCGCCGCCATTTGCGCCGCCGCCGCCCTCTGTCCACCGCCGATCCGCCGCCTCACACCGCTCTAGCCAAAGGTAAGCACGGGTATGGAATGCCCTGGCCCTCCTCCTTCTTTTCCCCCTACCCCGGGGCGCCATCGACCCCGGGAGCACGCTGCCCGCCGCGGGGACCGAGGCCCCGCGCGGCCATGCGGGCGCGCCCCCGCTCTCTCGTTCCGAATCGAAGGGGGGGAGGGGGTGGGGAAGGAGATGGCACTTTTGCCAAAGACCCCCCTGCCTCCCCTTTATTTCTTCAAACCGAGCCCTCTCTTCTTATCCCTCCTTATTCTTTCCAATTAAGCCCCTAGATTAATAACTAATTAAAGATTAAACACTGTTATACCCTAAAATAGATTACAAAATGACTCTAACTTAGTTTATATTAGCATAAACACCCTTTTTACCATTAGTAGGAATTGCTAATAGGTCTCTAATCCCTATACCTCCCCTGTGACCCAACATTTACGATTAAACCCAGACCTCACCCCGCTATTCCCCTGTGGTACACCACTGAACCACCCCCTGGGGCTTATAAATACCCCTCTCCGCTCACTCCCCCTCCCCGAGCTCGGCCGGAAACGTGTGTGCTAATATTGCTTGCCTGCTTGTGTGTATGCCATAGCCGACGGGGTAGACGGAGGAAGGTACCCCGAGCCGGAGATCGAAGTCGACTACTGCGAGCAAGAGCCCGAGGTCCCGAACGCCGAGCCGGCACTCCCCGAAGACTTCGAAGACGGCAAGTTCAACCTCCCCCTTTGATGCATGCTTCTGTCCTAGTTTTATAAATATACCCTATACCCGTTTTTATAAATTGCATATTGTTTTACTGCAAAAACATGGTAGGATAGCCACCCTTGATTGCTATGATAGAACCTTGTTTTGGCCTAAATGTGTGCTTTAAAAGTGTGTGTGTGCTTTCAAAATGAGTGAGTGCTTTAAAAATAAAAAGGGGATAGGTTTGGAAAATGAGTAAAGAACTGGGTAGACGGGATGGACGTGTGTGTCAGGAGTATGGGTGAGCTCGTACCTGTGTGGTTGAGCATGATTGGAGTTGTCCATCTTGTCGGTTAAGGACCGGGTTGCGTGACATCTCACCTGACCCAAACCCTCGTACAACCACTCGACCGTTGTATGTGGCAACGGCTTAGCATAAACCCCACTAGTTAATCTACTTGCCATCTGGTGTGCGGGTGAGCAGCGGGAGACCAAGGAGCAGGGGTACGCTCTGTGTGAGGTACGCCCCGGTTATGCGGTATAACCCCTTGGGGTGCTTCCGTGGTGGCTCGTAGTGTTAGCTAAGGTGGGTAATGGCTATGATAGGATCCGTACCGGCGCTGAGGTGTCCGTGTGACGGTACCCTACTTGTGGGTAAAGATGTACAACCTCTGCAGAGTGTCAAACCTATTCGAATAGCCGTGTCCACGGTATTGGACGAGTCACGGTGTGGTCACAAAAACTAGTGTTTGGGATGGGATGTTTTCTGGTGTGAGTTGTTTTCCGGTGATGTGTGTGTGTGGCTGTGTGCCTGGGCTACGACGGACGGGAAGTCCGGTAGATCCACAGTGGTTTTCCTAAAACAAGTGAGTTTCTTGAGTTATGAAAATGATTTGCGAAAACCTTTTTGAAATGAACCCCTGCATGTGTAAGTTTGCTAAATGAACCTTAACCTGATCCTTGTTATACCTTATGCATGATTCTGTTTATAAGCCCCTCCGAGGGTGGGGTTGGATTTGCTGAGTACGTATGTGCTCACCCTTGTTTTACTAACTATGTTACAGAGGAGGATCCCGACTACATCCCCGAAGACGTTGAGTAGGTCGTGTGCCCTACACCCAACCGCGCCTGTGTACCAGGGCCCTACCGAAAGCTTCCATGGTGTGGTACTCCGAGGAGGCTATGGAAGCCTTTGCTATTGTAGTGTGGTCGTTAGCGTTTGTGTTGTTCCTTGTAGCGTTGGCACTACCGTGCCCTCTGTGTCGCCGTGATGTAAAAGACTGATTTCCACCTGTTGTAATAAATGTGCTACCGACCTCCCGGGATCGGTATTTGTGTCACATTTAGTCACCTCCGATGAGGGGACGCTTCGGGTGGTATCGGAGCCGTAGGTTGGCCGTAGGACATGACCCCTAGGATACGAGACCTCCTCTGGCCCTCTCTAACCTTTCCTTTGCTAAACTCACCTTTTTCCAAATCCTTACCTTGATTCTTGCCTGTTTCCAGATGCCTAACCCCGAGTGGAACGGAGGAATTTGCCCCGTCCAGCCTGGCCTCCCTAACCTGTTGCTACTCAGCCTAGAGCGCGTCGGAGTAAGGGATCCGCCAGATTTCGTCTACCGAGAGTACGAACGCTTCGGCACCCTTCGGTGTAAGCTGCTGATCTTTGTGGGAAGGAGCATGCTTTACCCCGACATAGAGCCATGGTTCGTCTCTGCCACTGGTTTCGCTTTGCCGACACCTACCCCAAGGCTGCTCGGAAGGCCCTGCGACAGCTACGAGTGGTTTATAGACAGCACCTCCGAAGGACTCCAATGGGATTCTTTCCACCCTCCGGAGGAAGAGGACGCTCGTGGATTGATCGCATGAGAGGTCTAGAACGAGAAGAAGAAGACTTAGAAGAGGCAGTTTCCCACCTATCCACATACCTCAGAGGCCTAGACCACCTTTATCAGGAGCAAGCCCAGCAACTGAAGCAGCAGATGGACAGAGCGGAAAGAGAAGAACAGAGGATAGAACTAGAAAGGGTGAAGACAACCATAGCAGAAGTTGAACTACACAACACAAAGCAAGAATACCTCAGGGAAAGAGAGCGCACGCTGTTGGCCCATAAAGCCCTATGGGATGAACTAAAGCAGCGAAGAAGCAGAGATGAAGGAGCCAGAGCAGAAGAAGATGAACCCGAAGAAACCCACTGGGACAAAGGGACCCAGACTGAAGACGAGATACTGGAGAAAGATCTTCCACTGAAGAAGCGCCGTATCCAGCTAGAAGCAGAATCACCAAGAGACTAGGGTGTTTAGGCTAGAAATCGAGTCCTAGCAATAATAAGTGTACCCCGAAGGATGTACCCCCAACCTTCCTACTAAATAAAGTTATCCATCTCTTGTACCCCACCACAACCTGTTCAACTCTACCTTTGTTTTCAGATGGCGGAAGATGGATGGACCCAAGGCGTGTGCCAGGAGGAGCCTGGTTTTGCTCGCCTGCTCATCAACTCCCTGGAGCGCCTCGGTATCACTGAGCGCCCTAGGTACTACAGCAGAGAGTACGAGCAACTCGGCACTCTTCGCTGTAGGGTGGTCCTCTCCGTCGTTAGAAGCAGCCGCCACACCAACATCGAGCCGTGGCGCGTGACCGCCACAGGGTTTCGACACCGGGATACCTATCCTTTGGCCCTCAGAAAAGCCCTCCGCTACCTGTGCCGAATCTACGAAGAGCACCTCGTCCCCACACCGATGAGGTACTTCCCTCCCGCCATCAGGACCCCGGTTGGCGAGGGCTCGCATGAGGAACCTGGAGCGACGCCGCCACCAAGAGGACCTGCTATACCACGTGGTCGCCTACCTTGTCTCCCTGGACAGGCTCTTTGATGACCAAGCCAGACACTTGAGGGAACGGATCGGGCCGGGCCGAGCAAGCTGAGGTCACAGTGCGGATGCACCAAGTCCGAGTGGCCCAAGCTGAAGCAAGGACCGCAGCCGCCATAAGCAGTGAAGCCGTTGCCCAGGAAAGCCTCAGGAGAATCCAGGACCAACGCATGCATGAATGGACCCACGGCGGAACGCCTGTTCTAGCCATTGGAGAACCTCAAGTCCTGCTGGGAACACCCCTTGTAGGATGGGGAGGAACCATAGAAGTCCCACCAGCACCACCAGCAGTCACCGAACCCCCAACAGCTACCACTGAAGCCGCAGCACAGCCTCAGGAGAACGGAGACCCCGAAGGCGGAAACGATGACGAGTTGCTTATTCCGCTGGAAGAACACTCGACCCCAGAAGACAGCTCCCCTCGCGAGTAGTGTGCCCCAAGACCCAGGGAATGAAGCCGTACCGGTCCAAGTCGCGCCCTTAGCCCTTAGTCGTGTAGTGTGTCCGCGTAGTCGGGATGTATCCTCCTCGCTGGTTTGTAATAAAAACTTGTTTGTGCTTGCTTGTTTGCTATGTGCTTGTTGTGTGCTTACCGGCAGAATAAACCCTGCCTTTTCAAAAAGAAATCCGTTATAATCCACTTAAACATCACATAAAACTAGATCTCTTAGAAACCCGCTTCTTTACAGATGGTTTCCAGGCGCCCTGTCAGGACCCACCGGTCGGACGCTGAGGGATCGCAAGCCGATCGGAGGGAGCGCCTCCACGACCAGGAGGTTAACCAAAATGAAGATGGAGGAGAGAACGTGGTCCTACCACCGCCACCCCCTCCTATTGACTTGGCTCAAGTCTTAGCCAACCAGATCGTCCCGATGGAGGCTATCTTCAATGCCATCAACCGCCCAAGACCCCGTGCCATGAGCATGAATGAGAAGGCGATCGAGTTCCTCAGGACTAAGCCGCCCAACTTTAGCGGGTCGGTGAATCCTTTGGACGCTGACGATTGGCTGAGAGCCATCCTGAGGGAACTCGAGCCCCTCCACTGCGAGGACCATGACAAGGTTCTCTTGGCGGCTCACCGGCTCACGGGACGGCCCTAGCCTGGTGGGAAAATTCTTGCGCCGCCGCCAAGGATCCCTCCGCCATCACATGGGATGAATTCGTGGAGGAGTTCCGCCGCTACCACATCCCGGAGGCCACACTAAAGCGGAAGGCAGACGAGTTCCGCGAACTCCGCCAAGGCAACATGTCTGTGGAGGAATACACGTACCAGTTCATAGAGCTGGCACGCTATGCCCCCGAGGAGGTGGATAAAGACTCCAAAAAGCAAGAGATGTTCAAGAAGGGGCTGACTCCGGAACTGAGGACACTACTGACTCCTCAGATTTACCCGGACTTTAACACCCTTATGAACATGGCAATACTCACGGAAAGAGCAAAGGCCGAAGAAAAGAAGGAAAACAAGCGCAAATTCATGGAACACAAGGCCAAGCAGCAAGAGCGGTCCCAAAGGCCGAGAAACTTTGGACACCCCATGTCCAGGTTCCAAGCTCCTATGCGATGCGAACCCAATCCCAAGCCACGAGCTCACGGAGCCCCCGAGCCCGGTTCAAGCCCTCCTACAACCGAGAATGCCATGAAGCCCCCACGGAACAACACCGACGGATCACTACCAACAACAACAACAACGGCTCCCGAGTGTGTTTCAACTGCCGAGAAACCGGGCACTTCATCGCCAACTGCCCCTATGCTAAAAAGCCAGTCACCACCACCTACTCCAACTCGGTGAACGGGCCAAGGCCACTTGCGTCAGGAACCAACCGCATGCCAGTGCGCAGCAACAACAACTTCGGCAACAACACCAGCAACCAGCAGATGAGGCAGCCCCAGCAGTCGTATGAACGCGCTCGGGTTAATCACATCAATGCGCAGGATGCACAGGAAGCACAAGGAGTAGTACTCGGTGAGTTCCTGGTCAGCTCAGTTTTGGCTACCATACTGTTCGATTCGGGAGCATCACACTCATTCATATCCTCAAGCTTTGTGGAAAAGCATAGCATACCCACAGTGCTACTCAAAGCACCCCTAATAACCCGAACGCCCGGAGGTGACATTAAGTGTCAACTGGGATGCCCCCGGGTAAGGATTATTTTAAGTGGGGTAGAGTTCCTAGCGGACACGGTAGTACTGAAATCCAAGGGGATAGTTGTGATCCTTGGTATGGACGGTTAAGCCAACACCATGGCCTCATAAGTTGCGCCGATAAAGTAGTGCACCGACCAACCCGGACGGGATACAAGTGACTGCCACACCGGGGACACGGGCCGGATATAATGGTTTTCAACATAGAAGCCAAGTCCATAGAAGATGTCCCGTAGTACGAGAATACCCGGATGTGTTCCCCGAAGAACTCCCCGGAATGCCACCGACGGGGACATAGAGTTCGTGATCGACCTTATCCCTGGAACCTCTCCCATAGCAAAGAGACCCTATAGGATGGCAGCCCCTGAGTTGGCAGAATTGAAGAAGCAGCTAGCAGAGCTCCAGCGAAGTGGGTTCATCAGACCAAGTTCATCACCTTGGGGAGCCCCAGTACTTTTCGTGGAGAAGAAGGATAAGAGCATGAGGATGTGTGTGGACTATCGCTCGCTGAACGAGGTCACTATTAAAAACAAGTACCCTCTTCCCAGAATAGATGACCTGTTTGACCAACTGAAGGGAGCCAAGTATTTCTCGAAGGTGGATCTAAGATCGGGGTACCACCAGCTCAAGATCAGGGAAAGTGACATCCCCAAGACTGCCTTTCTCACTCGCTACGGGCAATACGAGTTCACGGTGATGTCCTTTGGACTAACCAATGCACCAGCATACTTCATGAACCTCATGAATAAGGTGTTCATGGAAGAGCTGGACAAGTTTGTCGTGGTCTTCATTGACGACATACTTGTTTATTCCAAGAGCATGGAGGAGCATGAACAACATCTTCGAGAGTACTGCCGGGAAAATTGAGGGCACACAAGCTATACGCCAAGTTCGGCAAGTGTGAATTTTGGCTAGAGAAAATATCCTTCCTTGTGCACATTCGACGGCGGAAGGAGTAGGCTGTAGACCCGGGAAAGTTGAGACGGTCTCCAAGCTGGCGCAGCAACCAACCAACGTGAGTGAGATCGGGGAGTTTCCTAGGTTTAGCCGGGTACTACCGGAGATTTATCTAGGGATTCTCCAAGATCGCCCGGCCCATGACAGAGCTGCTTAAGAAAGAGAAGAAGTTTAAGCGGACCGAGGCACTCGTGAAAGAAGCTTCCAAGAGTTGAAGAAGAGGTTGACCACAGCCCCAGTGCTAACCCTGCCAGACATTCAACGGGACTTTTTCGTGTATTGCGACGCCTCCCGACAAGGGTTGGGATGTGTTCTCATGCAAGATGGGAAGGTAGTGGCATATGCCTCCCGTCAGCTCAAACCCCATGAGCAGAACTATCCCACCCATGATCTGGAGTTTGCAGCCGTAGTGCATGCCCTGAAGATCTGGAGACACTATCTGATCGGGAACAAGTGTGAAATCTACACAAACCACAAGAGTCTAAAGTACATCTTCACCCAGCCCGACCTAAACCTAAGGCAGAGAAGGTGGCTAGAGCTAGTCAAGGACTATAATCTAGAGATCCACTACCACCCGGGAAAGGCCAATGTAGTAGCAGATGCCCTAAGCCGGAAAACCTATGAGAAGGCGGCACCCAAGAGTGCCCAGTTGCAAGAGGAGATGGCCCGACTCAACGTACACATCGTCCCCCAAGGCTACGTCCGCCAGCTGAGTGTTCAGCCTACCCTAGAAGAGAAGATCCGGAAGGCCCAAGAAGCCGACGAGGATCTGATGAGGATCCGCAAGCATACCGGAGAGAACAAGGCCCCTGACTTCAGGGTAGATGACCAAGGCACCCTATGGTACAAGAACAAGATATGTGTGCCCGAAGGTGGAGATTTCCGACAGACCATCATGGATGAGGCACACAACTCAGCATACTCCATTCACCCGGGATCCACCAAGATGTACATGGACTTAAAGCAGAAGTACTGGTGGAATGGGATGAAGGCAGACATTGCACGGTTCGTCGCCCACTGTGACACTTGTCAGAGGATCAAAGCCGAACATCAGAAGCCCGCAGGACTGTTGCAACCTTTACCAATCCCGGTATGGAAGTGGGATGAGATAGGTATGGACTTCGTAGTAGGGTTGCCAAGGACTCAGAAGGGACATGACTCCATATGGGTGATCGTGGACCGACTCACTAAAGTCGCTCACTTTCTACCTGTACGGACCACTTATGGTGGAGAGAAGTTGGCGAAACTCTACATAGAAAATATAGTGAAGCTGCATGGAGTGCCTAGCAGAATAGTCTCAGATAGAGGGACCCAGTTCACCTCTAGGTTCTGGAAAAGCCTGCACAAAGCCATGGGCACCAAGCTAGACTTCAGCTCAGCGTACCACCCACAGACAGACGGACAGACCGAAAGGGTGAATCAAATTTTGGAAGATATGTTGAGAGCATGCGTCCTCACCTATGGCAAAGATTGGGAGCGAGAGCACTCGCCATACGCAGAATTTTCCTACAACAACGGCTACCAAGCAAGTCTGGGAATGTCGCCATTCGAAGCACTATACGGGAGAAAATGCAGGACACCCCTGATGTGGTCAGAAGTAGGAGAGCGTGCCCTGGTGGGGCCCGCACTTATAAAGGAAGCCGAGGAGCGAGTAGCTGATATCCGAGAAAAATTGAAAGCTGCCCAGTCCCGACAGAAGAGCTACGCAGACAAGAAAAGGCGTGAGGCGAGCTTCAATCCAGGAGACTTCGTCTACCTCAAGGTTTCACCCATCCAAGGGACTCGGAGGTTTCAGGTACACGGAAAGTTGGCCCCTCGGTACATCGGCCCGTATAAAGTGCTCAAGAGAGTCGGAGCAGTAGCATATCGACTGGAGCTACCCGAGGAGATGGCAGATATACACCCAGTATTCCACATCTCTCAGCTACGCCGGTGTTTGAAGGTTCTGGAAGAGAAGCGAGTACCAGTGGAGACCATCGATCTACAGCCAGACCTTAGGTACTAGGAGGTGCCCGTCAAGATCTTAGACACTGTGGTCAAGCGGACAAGAACGACCGAAGTACGGGTGTGCAGAGTCCAATGGAGTAGACACGGGGTGGAAGAAGCTACGTGGGAACGGGAGGATGCACTGAGAAAAGAATTCCCCCACCTATTCGAGACTTAGCCGAATCTCGAGGACGAGATTCATTTTAAGTGGGGTAGGTTTGTAACGCCCGCGTTTTTAGCTCTAAATAAATCACCTACTAAATCGTGCGTAATTTCAAAAACCGATCCGCCGAGCTCAATTACCATTCAAATCCTAGCCACTGCTCTCTCTCTCTCTCTCTCTCTCTCTCTCTCTCTCTCTCTATCTCCCCGACGCGCGTGCCGCGATTCCCGCCGGCACCGCACCCCGGCCGCACCCCTGCGCGCCTTCCCAACGTCGCGGTCGGCCACCGGCCGGAATCCCGCGCACGCCGCGGTCCCGGTGACCGGTCCGCCTCGCCATCACCGCCGTCCCGGAAAATGCGCCGACGCCCAAAAACCGGGAAAAAAACCCCGCGAAACCCTTCCCAATTTCCCTAACAATTTTCCGGATTTTCCAAACATCTCTTTTCCTATTTCTCCTTTCTCTTCTCCATTTTCCTCCCCTTTCTTCCCTTTTTCCTTCTCTTTCTTCCCTTCCCTTTTTCCTTTTCCTTTCTTTTTCCTTCCCTCTTTTCTTTTTCCCTTCTCTTCTTCTCTTCTCCTCCTTCTTCCTCCTCCCGCGCGGTCAGCACCCCGCGCCCCCGACCACCGCCCGGCACCGGGGTTGACCCCGGGCCCGCAACCCGTCGCGGCGCCGAGGGCCGGCCGGCCGGCGGCACGCGGGCCCACGCCGGCCGGGGACACGCCCGCGCGCCGGTGACCTTCCCCTTCCTCCTCTCCTCCCATCGGCCGCGCCGCGCCCGGCGCCGTTGACCGGCCGGGCCGGCGGCGTGCCTTGCCGCCGCACGGGCCCGCGTGGCCGCGCGCCGAGCCACGCCACCCGCCCAAACACGCCACCGCTTCCCCCCCCCCTCTCTTCATCGCTCGCACCGGCCGCCCCGACGACCCGCCGTGCCGTCGCGTCTTGCTGCCAGCTCGCCGACCTCCGCCGTCGAGTCCTGTCCACCCCCTCCTTGCACAAATTGACCTACAGCAGTGCGACCCATCGCATCGACGTCGCCGCACGGACCGGCCGGGCTTCGAGAAGGAGCCGAGCCCGCCGGCGACCCCCCCCCCTCGCCGGAAAAATCTAGCCCCGAACCGACGTGCGCCGCCTATAAATAGACCCAGAGCTTTCCCACGGCACCACGCATCACCACAAGCTCGCACAAGCCCTCCTTTGCTCCACCTCCGCCCCAATTAGCGCCGCCGCCATTTGCGCCGCCGCCGCCCTCTGTCCACCGCCGATCCGCCGCCTCACACCGCTCTAGCCAAAGGTAAGCACGGGTATTGAATGCCCTGGCCCTCCTCCTTCTTTTCCCCCTACCCCGGGGCGCCATCGACCCCGGGAGCACGCTGCCCGGCCGCGGGACCGAGGCCCCGCGCGGCCATGCCGGCGCCCCCTGCTCTCTGTTCTGAATCGAAGGGGGAGGGGGGGAAGGAGATGGCACTTTTGCCAAAGACCCCCCTGCCTCCCCTTTATTTCTTCAAACCGAGCCCTCTCTTCTTATCCCTCCTTATTCTTTCCAATTAAGACCCTAGATTAATAACTAATTAAAGATTAAACACTGTTATACCCTAAAATAAATTACAAAATGACTCTAACTTAGTTTATATTAGCATAAACACCCTTTTTACCATTAGTAGGAATTGCTAATAGGTCTCTAATCCCTATACCTCCCCTGTGACCCAACATTTACGATTAAACCCAGACCTCACCCCGCTATTCCCCTGTGGTACACCACTGAACCACCCCCTGGGGCTTATAAATACCCCTCTCCGCTCACTCCCCCTCCCCGAGCTCGGCCGGAAACGTGTGTGCTAATATTGCTTGCCTGCTTGTGTGTATGCCATAGCTGACGGAGTAGACGGAGGAAGGTACCCCGAGCCGGAGATCGAAGCCGACTACTGCGAGCAGGAGCCCGAGGTCCCGAACGGCGAGCCGGCACTCCCGAAGACTTCGAAGACGGCAAGTTCAACCTCCCCCTTTGATGCATGCTTCTGTCCTAGTTTTATAAATATACCCTATACCCGTTTTTATAAATTGCATATTGTTTTACTGCAAAAACATGGTAGGATAGCCACCCTTGATTGCTATGATAGAACCTTGTTTTGGCCTAAATGTGTGCTTTAAAAGTGTGTGTGTGCTTTCAAAATGAGTGAGTGCTTTAAAAATAAAAAGGGGATAGGTTTGGAAAATGAGTAAAGAACTGGGTAGACGGGATGGACGTGTGTGTCGGGAGTATGGGTGAGCTCGTACCGTGTGGTTGAGCATGATTGGAGTTGTCCATCTTGTCGGTTAAGGACCGGGTTGCGTGACATCTCACCTGACCCAAACCCTCGTACAACCACTCGACCGTTGTATGTGGCAACGGCTTAGCATAAACCCCACTAGTTAATCTACTTGCCATCTGGTGTGCGGGTGAGCAGCGGGGAGACCAAGGAGCGGGGGTACGCTCTGTGTGAGGTACGCCCGGTTATGCGGTATAACCCCTTGGGGTGCTTCCGTGGTGGCTCGTAGTGTTAGCTAAGGTGGGTAATGGCTATGATAGGATCCGTACCGGCGCTGAGGTGTCCGTGTGACGGTACCCTACTTGTGGGTAAAGATGTACAACCTCTGCAGAGTGTCAAACCTATTCGAATAGCCGTGTCCACGGTATTGGACGAGTCACGGTGTGGTCACAAAAACTAGTGTTTGGGATGGGATGTTTTCTGGTGTGAGTTGTTTTCTGGTGAGGTGTGTGTGTGTGGCTGTGTGCCTGGGCTACGACGGACGGGAAGTCCGGTAGATCCACAGTGGTTTTCCTAAAATAAGTGAGTTTCTTGAGTTATGAAAATGATTTGCGAAAACCTTTTTGAAATGAACCCCTGCATGTGTAAGTTTGCTAAATGAACCTTAACCTGATCCTTGTTATACCTTATGCATGATTCTGTTTATAAGCCCCTCCGAGGGTGGGATTGGATTTGCTGAGTACGTATGTGCTCACCCTTGTTTTATTAACTATGTTACAGAGGAGGATCCCGATTACATCCCCGAAGACGTTGATTAGGTCGTGTGCCCTACACCCAACCGCGCCTGTGTACCAGGGCCCTACCGAAAGCTTCCATGGTGTGGTACTCCGAGGAGGCTATGGAAGCCTTTGCTATTGTAGTGTGGTCGTTAGCGTTTGTGTTGTTCCTTGTAGCGTTGGCACTACCGTGCCCTCTGTGTCGCCGTGATGTAAAAGACTGATTTCCACCTGTTGTAATAAATGTGCTACCAGCCTCCTGGGACTGGTATTTGTGTCACATTTAGTCACCTCTGATGAGGGGACGCTTCAATACTTAAACAATTTCATTACAATTGTTTTTGTACAACCACTGCTACGAGCTAACTATTACAGGACTACTGGAGATTGAGTTTTTCGGTGACTTGTTCCGCAATAGGCGCCATCTTCTCCAGCAGCTCCGCGTACTGCTCGTCAGTACAGTTGGCGGCTAGCCCGCCGGCGACTACATCCACGGGAGCTTTTGGGAAGTACGACTTCATGAAGGCCAGCACTGGTTCGGGATCGACTTCACCAAGTGCTTCACGTAGGTCACCAGGCGGCTGGGGGCTTCCTTCAACCGGTCCACCCGTGGTGCTATCTTCGGACCGCCAGGGTGAGGCACCGACAGCCTTGCGATGGGGAGCGCGGCTTCCTCGAGCTCCTTGAGCTGAGCCCGCAGCTTCTCGCAGTCCTCGTTCAGCTTCTGCAAGGATTTGTAGCAGTTGACAAGGTCACGATCTGATGCAATACGGAGCTCCATGTGGTTGTCGCACTCGTAAGCAACCTCCTTATAATCGTACTCTAGTACCTGGCGGGCCTCCTTCTCCCAGTAGAAGAGGTTCTTCAAATCAATTTCCGAAGCCTTCAGCTGATCTACTCGAGTCTTAAGCTCTGCAATCAACAAGGCACAGCGGGTCAGACCACTTCAAGGTACTTCCAATAAGTACTCAACAAGACAATGGTGTACCTTTGTTCTTGTTGCGGAGAGACTTGTTCTTCCGCACCAGATCGTCGCTCTTCGCATGCATCTCTTGGACGTCATTGTGGTACTTGGGAAGGCGGTGTCCAGCTTCGACTGCATCGCGGCGGCGTGCTTCCGGGACTTCACAAGTTGCTCCTCCAATGTCTCGGCCTGGAGCACCGCGTCGCCGTATCCTTGAAGAATCTCGGACTTCTGGCGAGACCTCTCCGCGACGTCCTGCATAGACAACACGTGTCAAATGGGTACTCAACACTAAAGGATTGACTACTCAAGGGTGTCGACTACTCACCTTCATCCATTGCTCGGCCTAGCGCACCGCCTCCAGGTGCCGAGCCACAGTCGCCGGGTCAACCAGATCGTCCGCCAACAACTCGAGCCCGCCACGACTACTCGTCGCGGCTTCGGACATCAGCGCCGAGCGGATTGGCTCCGCTTCTTGGATCTCTGGCGAATGGATGACCACCTCCAGAGCGGGTTCTGGTAGCGCGTCGTCGCCTTTTCCTCCACTGGCCGCGGCGGCTTCTCCGGCGGTCACCTTCATTGGCTCGGGGGCTTTTCCGGCAGCCTCCTGAGTCCCTGGTGCCACATCCTCAACGGGCACCGCCGACGAGATATCACTCCCCTCGGCCTCAGCACCTATCGACAACAGGTCAAGTGTATCAGTCATACCTGACGACTACGACTACTCTTCGGGGCTAATTGCACCTGAGTGAGTTCTCACCTTCAACGACGCTGGCCTTAGGCAACGTTGCCTCAGCGGCCGGCGCCTCGGGCTCCGCCTGAGGGGCGGGAGCGGACTCCTCAGCAGGCGGCACGGTTTCTTCTTCCGCAACCTCTACAGCGGGTTCATCCCCCTCCCAAGACAAGGAAACTTCATCGTCAACACACTAACTCGAGACATCAGTACTCGACTACCTTCTTCAAGATGGCTTACCTCTCGGGATGTGGTCTCCGTGACCTTCAACTTCTTGGCCACGCGCTTGCGGGCCACATTGCGCGGCTTCCTTGGCGGCGCGGGCAGACTAGCCTCTAGGCTAGCCGGTGGATCCTGAACGAGAGGGATATGAGGCAAGCCAGGGCGGCTGAACCTCGACCGCAGCTGGAAGCGGTCCTGCAGCGTCTCCTCATCGTCCTCCTCATCGGACGTGTCTTCAACGACAACTATGTCATCTCCCTCGCCAACTTCGCACCGCTCCTTGGCCTTGGTCTTCCCTTCCTTTGGGACCTCGACCAGCTGAAGAGGCGACACCGGCGCGGAGACGAACTTCGCCAAGTCATCCTGCAAGAAGCTCAACTCATCAGTGCGACTACTCTTACGTAATGAGTACTCAACTATGGATACGGCTACTAACTTGATTTGGTGGGCACGTGGCAGAGAACTCCGGTACTGGGCACGGCGTGTACACCGGCATGTCTTTGAAGATTCTTCTCAGCCTATCAACAATGTCGTCGTCGTCGACTTCATCTCCAGGTATCCGCGACGTGTTGCGGGCCATCAGCGGATGCACCCTTCGCTTCATGAAGCTGAAGGCCACATGTTCGACCCTCAGCCCGGCTTCCCTCAGCGCCTTGATCTTCGCCAACAGCTCAGGCAACAGAAGAGCTTCTTGCATCGTCGGCTCCGAGTTCCACCATGGCCGGTGCTTGGGCTGCTTCCCGCTAGGCTTTGGCAGCTCCGGGTGGTGGTTCGTGACATAGAACCACTTGGCCTTCCAATCTTGATTGGAATCTATCAACTTGTAGGAGAGGTACTGCTCTGTCGCGTCCTCCCTCATCTGGATCCCCGCTCCTCCGACTACACGGGGATTGCTGGCGCTGGGTTGAGGCTTCACCCGGAAGAACTTTCGGAACAAGATCCAATGGGGCTTGATCCCCAGGAAGGCTTCGCAAAAATGTACAAAGACAACGGTGTGGAAGATACCGTTGGGGTTGAGGTTGAGATACTCGATGCCGTAGTACCCCAGCAGCCCCTTGAAGAAGTCGCTGGCCGGGAGAGACAGTCCGCGCTCCACGAACCAGGCGAACATTGGGATCTCGTCCGGGTTCTTCTCCATGGGGTACGGATCCCATGCCGTGGCTCTCCACATGTCCACCTCCTTCTCTCGCAGGAACCCACTGTTGAGAAGGGCCAGCAGGTCTTCGGTCTTGGCCTTAGACTTTTTCCACTCGCGATTTGGATCTGGCCATGGCGGAGACACCGGCGGCGATGTCCCCGCACCAGATCCGGTGGCCTCTTCACGGGCCCTCTTCTTCCCGCCGGCGGCCTTCGTGGTCTTCGACAGTGACGGCTTCATTCTCCAGGTGCACGGTGTCTTCACGCGCATTCGCTCGGGGGCTACAGTGGTGGTTTCCTATGGCGGTGCTCTTGGATCTACACTCTACTCAATGGCGGCAGAGCGGACTAGTGGTGATTCCTGGCTGGATCTGCTAGGAATGGCTGCAGCTGCGTAGGGTGAAAAACCCTAAGGGTTTTGGCTTCTATTTAGAAGTCAACGCGGCCCCTCAACGGACGGATGGATAAGTCTGCGCTCAGTTGACTCAGCGGCGGCGCGTGACCTTTCAACTTCTACTAGTCGACGCGCCTCACCTCGAGGGCTCGGCTACTCCAACTCAACTTCCTGGGGAGCGACAAGAATCAAGAGCAACTCAGGACACATTCTACAAGATGACCCTTCAATTCGAGAGGAAGTACTCGACTCAAGGCTCGGGGGCTCTGTGCCACGTGTCCTTCGGTTTTTTCTCTGGATTTTTCAGGATTTTCTTGCCAAAACTTCAGATGGACCCTCAGCCAGAGTTTACAACTCAACCTAAGGCTCGGGGGCTACTCTATATGGAGTGCGATTTTGCAATCGCACTTCCATATCAGTTTCAGCTTCAAGACAACATGGGCATTATTGAAGACCTTCAAGAGCGGCACTCGAGGACGCTTAGGACTACTCGAGAAGACTTCAGGATTGTTCAGATGTCAGCTGGAGTACATTCCAGCCTCGAGATGCTTCGACTACTCTTGAGGACTTTTGACTTGTAGTACTCGGGGACGCTTGAGGACTACTCGTTAAGGCCGTCAAGACTACTTGAAGCTATCCTTCTCGACTACAAAGTACTTGGAGGCTTGTCGTATGGACCTCCCTGGGCCCACTACCTCGGTGGGTACCAGGACCGACTACGTGGTGGGCCCCTGGGACTACCCGACTTGCGCTGCACGGCACCTGCTGGCGTGAAGCACAAGGACTACAGAGGAGAAGTACTCGGTTAGGAAGTTGTACATGTCCCGCACTGCATAGAGGACTCCTAGACGTACTCGACTAGTACTCTCTCCCTGAACCAACTTGTAACCCTGCCTCCCGGACTATATAAGGCGAGGCAGGGACCCCTCTCTCCATCATCTCGTCTCACGGCGTAAGATTGCACCATCTTGTAATTGTACCCAATCAATCCAGAGCTACGCAGCATATAGGACGTAGGGTATTACGCACCTTGCGGCCCGAAATTGTCTAAATTGTGTGCCACTTGTCTCTTCTTCGAGTTACCGATCTCGGCGAGGCCACATTCATCTACTTCGGGTAATCCCCTTAGTAGGGTGCCGGTCTAAAACAACGACAGGAGGGTCGGACAGGTCTTACCGGTGTGCGACGACGCAATCTGGAGACTTGGAAGCGGAGGACACGCGTCAGGATCGCAAGGCTTGCGTCGAGGCTAAGCAAGTTTGCGGTCACTGGGCATCCGTCCGATGGAGCGATGACAAAGATTTCTGAATTTGCCCTCAAGGGGCATGTATACCTAATTTGCAAGTAAGGGTATTTTAGACTTTCATTTGCCTCCATATAACCCAAGTGGTGAGAGGATGGCAGCCACCTCTTGGAACTCTAGCTCATTTGGTTTTCCTATTTTTCCCTTCCTATTTTCCCTTGGATTTATTTTGGACTAGCTTGAGAGCTTCATGGTGAGATCTTGTGGGAGGGAAGGATGATCGGGCGGCAAGCTAGACCTTGTATGAACCTCTTTGTGGTGTACAGATGATTCAGCGTGGTTCCTCAAGGCTTGGATGTGTTGTTCCCGTTCGTTCTTTTTGGTGATTTGCGGAGCCTTTTCTTGGCGATTTTCTTGGAGCGATTTTGAGGACTTTCTCTTTGGGATTTGGTGGGGGATGTGTGCATGAAACCTTCGTGGTTCTTTTCCCTTTGATTCCCCTCCCAAATCCCTGAGATTTTGTGATTTTCGGTGTTCTAGGGTTAGAGGAGTTCTTGGCGGGATTTCTTCGATTCCTCTTGATTTAGCAAGTTTTGGTGGACCAAATCTTGTCTATGGAGTACCCATGAGGTGTTCTTACTATCCCCATGTCTTGCGCAAATCAGTGGAGCGATTCGGGAGATCGGGAGTTGGATTTGCGGAGTTGGCCCGCGGGTGCTGTTCATTCCGAGAGCTCAGGTCACACCAGTCTGACCGGTGCCTCTCACCGGTCTGACCTGTGCAGACTCGTGTTGAGTTTTGCTCAGGTGAACGTCTGGGTAAGTACACTGTTGTCCCGTGTTGCTGCTATTTCAAATTTGGGTCAGTTTGGAGCTCGGTAGGCCTGTTTGGTAGATTTGGAGTTTCCTGGCTTGAACCGGTCTGACCGGTGAGCTACATCGGCCTGACCAATGTAGGGGCCTTTTTGTGGAAGTTCCCAAGTTTCACCAGCAGGGACCAGTCCGACCGGTGGTGCTCACCGGCCTAACCGGTGTAGGTCAGTGAGGCTCGAGTTGGTGTTATGTTGTGTTCTCGGGTCCGTGAAGTTGGTTGTTGGTTCCTAGGGCCAGTAGCACTTCAGTGGCTGCGTGGTCTTGGCGAACTTGGGTAGTGAGTCAGAGACGTGTGTTAGAAGCCGTGTTCATCTTATTGGAGCTTCTATCTCCTTCGAGAAGATTTTTTATCGGCTCCCATTCACTCCCCCCTCTCTGGTTCGCCGTTTCAGTCCTTCAAGTGGTATCAGAGCCGGTTACGGGTCTTGATTGACTCTAACCAGTCTAAGATCCAAGGATGGCGTACCAGGAACATGGTTTGGGTCCTCCACTCTTTGACGGCAAAAACTACCAGATGTGGAGTAAGCGGATGGCAATGTTCCTTCGCGGAAAGGGTCAGATCTTTTGGGATGTCACGGTGGACACAGGCTATGTCCAACCAATGAACTTCCTAGCTCCAGAATCAAGAAACATGTTCGACGCCAACAACAAGGCGGTCGACTACTTGTTTCGTGCTATGTGTCAATTCGAATTCAATCGGGTGCATACGGAGAACTTGGCTTGTAGAATATAGTTGGAGCGAGTAACGTCGACTCCAGTTCAGCGTACTCCACCTCATGCTCGAGCAGTAGTGAAGATGAAGGTGATCGGCGCAAGGGCAGGAAGTCGTCCAAGAACCTGAGTGGGCTGAGCTGCTTCACTAGAGATGGCTTCTGCACCATGGCGCTTAGCTCTAGCAGCAAGAAGAATCACTAGAGCGACTCGGACTCTGATTCCGAGGATGAGGTACGTGATGAGCTTCCCTTCTTGTATCATGAGAATGAATGGCTTGTCTTATTGCTTGATAACCGTGATGATATGCTTCGATAGGCTAAGAAGATGAGGAAAGAACTTAGAGCTTCGCTTGAGGATGCTAGGAATACAGTGGCTGAGTTAGATACACAGAACCTAGATGCTAAGCTTGAGATTGATTCACTTAAAGCTTCACCTGTTGTTTGTGATGAAGTTGAATGTGCTGATTGCCCTATTTTCCAAGTTGTGTGTTGGAAGTCGTGTTCATCTTATTGGATCTTCTACCTCCTTTGAGAAGAATTTTTTCAACTCCCATTCACTCTCGCCCCCTCTTTGGTTCGCTGTTTCGGTCCTTCAACAACGAACTAGAGAACCTTTCCCCGGATATCACGAAGGAAGGTCTCTCTCTCTGGTGAAACACCGGAAATCAAGCAAAGAACGACCACAACACTATAGGGTTCAAAAGAGCTATGCTAACCAAGAATAAACTAAGTTTAATCTAAACAAAGAATAAAGCTTCTAGAGCAAAGTAAAAGCTGAATGTAATTGACTCAAAAAGTAAGATAGAAAGATAACTTTGAATTGTACTTGAGTCTAAACAAAAAAAGGATACAAGAGCAATAACGTAACTCTGAAGAAGACTCCTCTGGAATCCCGAGACTTGGTCGACTTGACTCTAACTAAGTGAACAAAAGAGTGGAAATGAGATGCTCCAGCATGGTGTGTTCGATCCAGCGGGTGTGAGGCTCCTTTTATAGGTAAGCGAGGTCGGTTGAGGGCGTGGGCCCATTTTCATAGGTGCGGTCGGATCAAGGGGTGCGGCCGACCCTATGATCCACTGCCTATTGACTTGGACGCTCCTGATTCTTGCTCCTGAAGCAGTTGAGTGTTGGTTCCTTGCGTCGGTTTTGGCCGGTACGGCGGTTGGGAGGTGCGACCGGCCCTCTAGGTGCGGTCGGCCCACCTCTAAGCCGTGGGATGAACCGCCTTCACTTGCTAACACTCAGGATGCTCTTGGAATGATGGTTGTGGTGGTTGATCCGCCAGAGAGGTGGATCCATTGATCCACATTCAATCAAACCGACGTTTCCTTGATCAATCTCGTTCATCCAAGTTGTGAACACAGGGAAGAAAGTGTTTGGGACTGAGGACGAGGCACAGGGCAGGTGCGGCCGCACCTGCATGGCCAGTCGCACCTGCAGGGCCGGCCGCACCTGCAGGGCCGGCCGTGCCTAGTGGTGCAGTCGTGCCTGGCTCGTGTGGTAGTTGGTTCTATTCCCCCCCTAAATGTGTACATGTACACAACTCGTGGAACTTTATAAGTATCAAAAATGTGCATAAAACTTGTTGTATACTCCTCTTGAACCCGATTCTAGTACAATCAGCTGAGAGTCTGATGAAGAACCAGAAGTAGCCTGTGGAGACAGTACAACCTTTACTGTTGGATCATCAATCCGTAGAGTGGTTGATTGGTCATGTTGGAACACTGGAGGAGTTCGGTTTGGTTGAAAGTATGCAAGTCCTAGATATCCTCCATTTTTGCTCCTTTCTTGAGTGCTTCAGTCATATTGTCTTGCACCGTACTGGCAAAAACCTTAGTTTGATCAATCATGGTCTAGTGCATCGCCTTAGTCATCATAGCCTGAAGTGATTTAGGATCGACTGAGAAAGTAACTTGCTTAGGCATAGGTGACGGACTCTTCTTGAAGACTCCACCCTTAGTCTGATTGTATGATGCCAGACAAAACTCTTCATAATGCCTCATGTGAGCTTTTAACTCAACTTTATCTGTATCTTTCAATTGATCCGTGGTGATCGCTTGGACGTTGTCAAGATCAATCTCAGAAGCACCAGTCTTCGTGTTCTTCATCATTGTTGACTTCTTTGGGTCCCATTGGGTGTGCCAAAAGTGTGTTGACACGGAAATAGGACGTCACCTCCGCACGTAGCACACGTGACTCCCCGGTCTGTAGCGAGGCGTGCCAGCCATTTTGACCTATTGATTGACAATGGAAAATATTAGGTATTGCCTAGAGAAATGATGGCCTTGTAGTTACATGTGTACCAGCCAATCGACCGATACAGGTAAAAGCAGGATCGGCCGGCTCGAGAGCGACTGAAGCGCGGGTGTGTGAACAGATAGATCGGCTAGAATCGGTCGATCGTGACATCAGCACTCTAGTAGGTCAGAATCGGCCGCGGTTTTAGAAGCTGATAGGATCTAGATCGAGTCGAATGATAATGATAATATATAAAACCACAAGAATTGGTACGAAAACTTGTAGATCTAGCTAATATACGGTAATGTGTGAATAAAGAACTAGACGAAACCTGAGCGAGGCACCCGGAGGTTAAAGCCTAGGTTTATTTGGTAAAACGGTACTCACAAGCTTGTCGGAGGTCAGTTGATGCAGCCCGACGAACTCGAAGCACGACATTGTAGAAAAAGAAGAAAATCGCAATGGCGAAGTCACCGAAAAGTTGATGTTGTAAAAGTAGATGATGTAAAGTAGATGTTGTAAAGTAAAGGATTTGCCTGGAGGTAGTTTGTTTGATATTGGTGTGTACACTTTTTCCGACCACGCAGGGTCGCTATTTATGTCCCGAGGACAACCCAACTCCTAGCTGATCGCGACACTAGTTACTTGCATCTAAAGATGGATAGAACTACTAAAAACAGAAAGGACTCACACATGAGTCAATGACCTTCTAAAAACTGACTCTTGGCCCGTCGCCAATCGTAGATTGACTCGCCTCTACCATGCTTTCCTTCTGGAGTATCTCCTTGAATACCACCTTCTTCCTCCCCATCGGCCGATCCTTTGGGTTTACACCGCCAATCGCTTTGACCTGCTAGCCCACTGTCAGGGTTGAATACGTCTAACCATCGGCGAATCTTGTTGACCGTCCTTCTCTTTCCTCAATCGGCTGATTGCACTTGGTTCTTTATCAGCTGCCTCTCCTTATCCTTTTCTAACCTATTTTCCAAAAAACGGTGTCAACACAACAGAAAGACGAAACTATCCCTATTACATTAAACTAGTGTAACACCTCAGGTGTTTAATTACCTTGCTTAGTGCTAATGACACTCTTAATTAAGTCAAAACACTTTTGTGGTCAAAGCTTGGTCAAACACTAGCTAGAACCCTAGTCAAACCCCTTGTCACTCCTTGTCCTTCTCGAACTTTTGCCGCGTTCTCCAAATTTCACCTAAACACTTCAAATTCTACCAATATAAAAGTTGTCCAGTTTTTCGAGGGACACAACTTTCATGTTGGATGGCATTTCAAATTTTGAGTTAAAAGGGTGAAAAACTTGGTCAGCTGCAGTTTTCACTGTTCATCAGCACTCTGCAAAACCAGAGCTTTGATTGGCGTTCTTGCTCAAACCGTCGAGAAAGACATAGGACAACCTTTGCAAATATTGTAGAGGAATGTCTCCTCTACAACTTTCGTATCTACCATTTTTTGACACAGTTCAACTTTTTGGAGAAAATCGCGGTCAACAGAGGGTTGACCGGCTGGAACACAGCACGGCCGCGCTCTAGAGTGCCGCTAGTGTGCTGGCGTTGTGCCTGCCGTCCCTGTGCCGTGCGCGGCGTGTTTTGCCGCCACGGCGTCCGTGCGGGCCAGGTCCCACCGTCTCAAGGCACGAGCTGCGGTCCCCTTCACGCCTGTCACCTAGGAACGCGAGCCCGTCGCCTAGGAGCTCGTGCCGCGCCGTATCGCCGCCGCGCGCCTAGCGGTCCGTCCCCTGTTCTCCTGCCGAGCACGCCTGTCGAGGCCGGCGCCGTACCGCGGAGTAAAGCAGGCAGTCCTTCATCGCTAAGGCTTGAAGCCGCGTCGCTCGCCCTTCTATAAAAGCTGCAGTCGTCCGTCCTCGCGCGCATGCCGTCGACCCTGCCAGTGCGCGCCGTCGTGGAGCAGCCTCTTCCAGCCAACTCCACCGCAGGCCGATGCTGTCCGTAGCCGCCCTAGACCCTGCTAGAGCCGCCCGTGCCGCCCTTTGCCTTGCCTCGGCCGGGAGCTCGCCGGAGCAGAAGCTCCAGCGCAGCCGCCGCCTACCACCACCGCACTCCGCCTCCGGAGCCACCCTGACCCCAACTTCAGCCACAAACCGGTCGTAGGTGAGCCCCTGAGCACTCCCCCGCCCTTTCCTGGCCGAGCCGAGCCTTCCCCTCGCCGGAATTGAGCTCCCTCCGCCGGCCATGGTGCTAGGGACCAATTGCAATCTAATTTTTTGTCCCGAGGGCCTGTCTGCGAAATTTGAGGGCCTGTTCGTAAAACTGTCTCTTCTAGATCTATGTGAAGGTGCTGAATATTGTAAAATTCATAGAAAATCGTAGAAAAATCAGAATAATGCAAACCCAATTTTGTTGGATTCCTGGTGAAAATTACTACAACTTTGGTAAAATATGTCCATGGTTTTTCCTAATATTTGTGCATGAAAAAAATAAGAATATTAAAAACCTAGATCTGTTGTATATCCAAATCCACTTGCGATCTATAGCTGAATTTTGGATACGTTGTGTGTTATGCCTTGCCTAGCTCCTGTACCAAAAAATGCACAAAGTTATGCTGTAAATATTTTTATATAAATTGTTTTGTATTTATGCAAAATCTGTCTAGATGATTTTTGTAGCTAAAAATCAATATATTAGTGTGCCCAACTATTGCATGTTATATTTTTATGCCAAAATGCACCTATGGTAAATTAACCATGATTTTATGTTTGTCAAAAATATTTATTCTTGAAATAGGCCTAATTTTCTTTGTAAATGCATAACTCAAGATCTTTAGTAGCTCTAGGTGTATTTGTTGCATTCCTAGCTTAGTTTTGGACCAGAGATCATGTGTGATAATGTTGGAATCATTTTGATATGTATTTATTTTTGTATGCTTTTACCTTGCTTTAAGTGGCTAGCTTTTGTTGATTTCGGTATATTTAATTTCGTAGCTTTCCTAAGCATGCATGTCTGTGGAGTGGCCTTGTTTTGATTCATAGTGCTTCATAACACATCCCACTGAAGTTTATTCAGTTGTTTGTGAATAAAAGCTATGGAAGCCTTTTTAAATTTTAATATTAAAATGAATTGGAGAAATCATCAACTACACATCTAAAGGCCTTATGTGTGTGATGTAAATCATTTGAAAATGATAAAGATCAATCCCTTGTTGTTTGTGAATGCTAATTTATTTTATTGGCTTAAAGATGTACAAAGTCATTACCAAAAAGAATAAATAATAAGGAACCACAGGAAATTACTTTAATAGAAAGATTAAACCAAGGTGTGTTTGTCAAGGTGAATATGGCCAACCATACTCTTCCTGGTTGTCATATGTTGTTTGTAATTAATTAAATTGGAAACCATCAATTAAGTCTTGCATTGCATCCTTGTGTAGATCCTTACGACGGTAGCTGTATGCATGTGCCGGAAGGAGGAGACGGAGGAGCTGATGGAGACGTGCACCACGTCGTTGTAGAGAAATACCTGGACCAAAGTCCAGAAGGGTCCAAGGCCAACCTTCCAGCAAAGGCAAGCCCCGGATCATTAACCCTGTTTCTAAAATTTATGCAATTATCGTTGCTATGATTGTGCATTTACATTTCGAGACTTGATTTGAAACCCTAGATGCATGATGCCTATGTACCTATGTTCTTTTACTAGAATGCTAGGTCGATAGCTGCCATGCTATAGGACTGGTACAAGTCGAGTGATGTTCGTATCTCGTGAGAATAAGTTCTTATGTTGGAATCATAAGATCTTTATAATGGATTGCTCATGTGGTAAGAGCATGGGATTTGGGCTCCGATCTAGTTGCTTTCGTGGGCTAAGCTTTTGAACATACTAAACACTTGTCAGGAATGGGACCGGTAAGCCTAGTACCCGAGTGACGCGGTAAGGGAACCTTTCCCTACTACCCCTGGGGCACAGAGAGTGTCCCCCCTGCTTGCAACAGTGTGGTACCTGCGTGAGCCTAGACGTTCGTGTGTGGGCGAGCCAGTAAGCCTTGTATCAAGGAATGTAGGTTCCGATCCCGAGGTGAAGATTGACGGGAACCGCCTGGTCGGTGTATACCCCTAAGGACCATGTGTGGTTCGAGGACCGGTGGATGGTCGCTTCCTTGTGTGATGAGTGATTGACAATGTTGTGTGGACTGATTCTTGACTAAGTATTGCAGGTGCAGGTTGCGGCTTGACTGTTGTTGGTGCAGGTGAAGAACAAGCGCGAAAGGTCGTCGCCGGTGAGGCCTCCAGGTGTGGAGAAGACAAATAGGCTTCGTTCGAGGGACCCGGTGGACAGCAGGGTCAAGTGCGGGCCGCATGGTGGCATGAACAGCAAGATGAAGTCATGGACGGTTTCTTGGTTGAGCCTCAAAACCAAGGTCGAGCCGGGACTACGTGGGAGCCAAGTCATGAGTGGAGATTGGCGGAGGCTGCACCGAGTTCGCGGGGTTTCCGGTGGCTCACCAGAAAACCACTGGGTTCCTTGGTTGATACACAAAGCAAAGACCGAAGAACTGAAGACGGTGCTGCAGCAGTGCCAGACCGGTCTGACCAGTGGGTACCGGTCTGACCGGTGGGGAGCACCGGTCTGACCGGTGTGCGACGACGCAGTCCGGAGACTTCGAAGCGGAGGACACGCGTCAGGATCGCATGGCTTGCGTCGAGGCTACGCAGGGTGCGGTCGCCGGGCATCCGTCCGATGGTGAAGACATGAAGACTTCCAAATCCGCCCTTGAGGGTCTTGTATCCCTAGTTATTAGGAAAGGGCATTTTAGACTTTCGGTTGTCTCCATATAACCCAAGCGGTGAGAGGATGGCAGCCAAGCCTTGAAACCCTAGTTCATTTGCTTTCCTATTTTCCCTTCCTATTTTTCCTTAGGATTTCCATAGGACTAGCTTGAGAGCATCATGGTGAGATATTGTGAGAGGGTTGGATGATCGGGCGGCAAGCTAGATCTTGTATGAACCTTTGTTGCATGTATAGATGATTCGGCGTGGTTCCTCAAGGTTTGGATGTGTTGTTCCCAGTTGTTCTTGGTGGTGATTTTCGAAGCCCTCTCTTAGTGATTTCTTTGGGTTGTTTTCGGGACCTTGCTCTTGGGGATTTGATGGGGGAAATTTGTGGGAGCCCTTCGTGGATCTTTGGGCTGTGATTCCCCTCCCAAATCCGTGAGTAAAGGGGCTCAATTTTGGGGTTTTCCGATTTCTAGGGTTTGTGGTGCTCTTGGCGGGATTTCTTCGATTCCTCCTTTTTGGACAAGTTTTGGTGGGATTTAACTTGGCTATGGACTCCTCATGAGGTGTTCCTAATATCCGCAAAGTCTTGTTCAAGTCTGTGGAGCGATTCGAGAGATCGAGGTTTGGATTTGGGGGAGTTGACCCGCGGGTGCTGTTCATCCCGAGCTGCCCAGGCTACACCGGTCTGACCCGTGCTCTTGACCGGTCTGACCGGTGCAACCCTCGGTGGATTTTTGCTCGGGTGAACGTCTGGGTGTGTTCGCTATTGTCCTGTGTTGCTGCTGTTTCCACTTTGGGTCAGTTTGGTGGTCGGTTGGCCTGTTTGGTGCTTTGGGGGCTTTCAGGCTATGACCGGTCTAACCGGTGTGTCTCACCAATCTGACCGGTGTGGAGCCACTTAGTGAAAGTTGCCCAGTTTCACCAGCAGGGACCGGTCTGACCGGTGGTGCTCACCGGTCTGACCGGTGTTGGTCTGTAGACTCGAGGTTTGGTGTTCCGCTGCGTTCTCGGGTCGGAAGGTTGTGTGTTGGTTCCTAGGTCCAGTGGCACTCCAGTGGCTACGTGGGCTTGGCCAACGTGGGTAGTGAGTCGGAGACTTGTGTTGGAAGCTGAGTTCATCTTGTTGGAGTTTCCATCTCCTTCGAGACGAATTTTTATCGGCTCCCATTAACTCCCCCCTCTCTGGTTCGCCGTATCGGTCCTTCAACCCCCTTTCATTTTTGTTGGACCTTTTTGGGGTATGCATTCTTCCGTGTGTTTAGGTCCACCTTGCAAGGTTATAAACCAATCGATTGTCGGCCTCTCACCATTATCTGAGACTACTTAATCAACTGGCCATGATATCCCTTAATGATTGAACTTTGTGAATGTTACTGCTTGAATTAATTACATGTACAATTCTTGATTGAATTAGTTGGCAAACCTAGAAATGGTAATCAACTAGAACTTGCACTAAAATATTGAAAGTAAGGACGTACTCCTTGTTGCTTTTCAGCAAAAGAACTCCACCGGCCAAAAAGCCTCTCATGTCTAGAGATCGGTGATGTAGTATCACCCGACGGTTAAGTCTTGCTGAGTCTTAGTATACTCAGACATGCTTTTAAACTGTTGTTGCAGGTGTTGTTTGACCTAGTGAGATTCCACACGGCTGGGAGCAGGAATGGGTGGATGACAACAAGTGATGGCATCACAAACGGCCTCCTGTGATGTTTACCATTACGCTAGTTTATTTAATTCTGCTGTTTCAAACTCTGAACCATTGATTATTGTCATGAACAATGATTTGTAATACTTAAAACCCCCTTCGGGGTAGTTTCAATTTAAATTGGTGTAGTGTACTCTGTACTCGCCTTCGCGTGAGTTTTAATGCATATTGTCAATACTTTGTTGATATCCAAGTGATTTACCGGAAGTTGTGTTCATCTTGTTGGAGCTTCTACCTCCTTCGAGAAGAATTTTTATTGGCTCCCATTCACTCTCCCCTCTCTGGTTTGCCGTATCGGTCCTTCAAGTGGTATCAGAGCCGGTTCGGGTCTTTATTGACTCTAACCAATCTAAGATCCAAGGATGGCGTACCAGGAACGGGGTTCGGGTCCTCCACACTTCGATGGCAAGAACTACCAGATGTGGAGTAAGCGGATGGCTGCGTTTCTCCGAGGAAAGGGTCAGATCCTTTGGGATGTCACGGTGGACACAGGCTATGTCCAGCCGATGAACTTTCTTGCTGAAGGATCGAGGGACAGATTCGATGCCAACAATAAGGTGGTCGATTACTTGTTTTGTGCTTTGTGTCAGCCTGAGTTCGATCGGGTGCACACCGAGCACTTGGCTTGTAGAATTTGGTCGGTGCTGAAGGAGGCTCATGTCGGGAATGCCCAGGTTCAGGCACAGATGTATGCGACCTACCGGAGAGCATACGAGAACTTCACTCATCTCCCCGATGAGTCCATCGATGCCTTGTTTCAGAGGTTCACGGTGGTTGTGAACAACATGAGGGCCAATGTGGACGTGCTCTCGTACGATGATCATGATAGAGCAGTCAAGCTCTTACACTCTTTGGATCGTACGATTTGGGGTGGAGAGTTCGAGGCCATTGTGGAGTCAGAGAAGTATGACACTCTGACGGTGAACGAGCTGTTCTCGAAGCTCAAGTCGGCTGAGGTGGATAGGAGCATGACTGCCAAGCTCAAGGGTCCGATTAATTCCCATAATCTTGCTCTCGTTCGTGGTTCGAAAGGAAAGGCTAACACTAACCCATCCACCAGGATGTTCTCTTTGTCCTCCTTGATGTCTATGCCAGATGAGGAGTTCGACGTGCTTGGAGAGGACGAGCTGGCGCTCCTGACGAGGCGGTTCGAGAGGCTGCTCGAGAACCGAGTGAACATGAGGAGGAACACGAGGACATGCTTCTAGTGCGGCAAGCCAGGACACTTCGTCGCCGACTGCCCAGAGAAGGTCGAGAACAAGGACGGCTACAAGCACAAGTCGAGGATGGATGGCAAGTACCGGTCGAGGCGCGACAAGAGAAAGCACAAGAACAAGTACAGGGACGAGCGACGATCGAGGAAGAAGGAGAGCCGAGGCAAGGCCCGAGCGATGGTTGGAGCGAGCGACGTCGACTCCAGTTCCGCGTACTCCACCTCGAGCTCGAGCAGCAGTGAAGATGAAGGTGATCGTCGCAAGAGCAAGAAGTCATCCAAGAACCTGAGCAGGCTGAGCTACTTCGCGAGAGACGGCTTCTGCACCATGGCGCTGAGCTCCGGCAGCAAGAAGAGCACACAGAGCGACTCGGACTCTGATTCCGACGACGAGGTGCGTGATGAACTTCCTTCTTGCGCTAGGAGAATGAGAGGCTTGGCTCTTTGCTTGATAACCGTGATGACATGCTTAGAGAGGCCAAGAAAATGAGAAAAGAGCTTAGGGCTTCACTCGAGGATGCTAGGACTAGAGTGGCTGATCTAGAGACACAGGTGCTTAATAGCAAGCTTGAGATTGATGCCCTTAAGGCTAGCCCTGTTGTTTCGAATGAGGTTGATTGTGCTGATTGCTCCATCTTTCTATCTGATCTTGCTTTGTTTAAGGAGAAGCATGCCTCCAAGTGTGAGGAACTAGATGTTCTTAGGGTTGAAGTGGCTAAGCTTAAGTCTAGACCTACTTTGCTAGGTGCTTGCACTTCTTACCCTGTTTTGCATGCTAAGTTTAATGAGATGCATGCTTACACTAGTTCTCTTGAGGCTAAGTTGAAAGAACCATGCCTACATCATGCTCTACCTGTGAAATGCATGCTTTAAAAAATTTAAAACTTGCACATTATGTTGATCGTTTGCAGGATGAGAATGATGAGCTGAGGAAGTTGATGGGTTGGTTGTCTGGTCATGAGCCTCAGTTGAGGATGATGATGGAGGCATTTAAGAGGCAGGATGGTGAGGGACTTGGGGCAAACAAGGTTGGTGAGAGAAGTGGAGAGAATATCCCAGAGCCACCAAAACCCCACCACAAAAATGATTTCCCCCCAAAACCTAACCATCTTAGGAACCGACTAGACACAACCCCAGCTCCACCCGTGTTTCCTACACCCACAAATGATCTCCAAAAGCCTATCAAGTTTGTGAGCACTTCGGAGAAAGTGTTCTTTGGGAATGAATGTGAGAAGGCTAGTGATGGGAAACCGGTGGAGGAGTTGAGTGGAGGGAAACCAAGTGAGCAGCCACAGCCCAAGCCTAAGCCTAAGCTTGTGAAGTTCCATTGTGGCTATTGTGGGAGAGATGGCCATAAGGATGAGTTTTGCTTCAAGAGGAAGCGAGAGGAGAGAATGGCAAAGGAGTGGGCTAACAAGGACAAGTACCACCTTTCCAATGGTGTACTTGAGCCTCGTGTGCAGATGCCCAGGGCCAAGGCGAGTGTGAGGACAGTTCGGGCTTGGGGAGAGCGGAAGGCTGTTGAAGGTGCTGCTGCCCAGGTCACACCGGTCAGACTGGTGCAGGCCTGGACAGGCAGCATTTTGGGTTTTGTGCTCATACAGGTGCGAAGGTTGTTCCTAGAGGTCGTGGTTCTGGTGGTTGGGCTGGAGAGTTTGTAGGTGGTCAGGTTTCTAGGCATTCTCCCCCTCGAGTTTAGTACGGGGTTGGGAGGAGTCGTAGCTTTGAAAAGGAGGGGAGGGACGGTCCACGGTCTCTCTTTCGTGGTTTTGGTCCTCCTCCAAGCAGAGAGGGGTGGTTCCCTCAGGGTGGTTACCGTGGTGGTGTTCGTGGAGGTAGTTTTGGTAAGAGAGAAGGTTTGATGTGTGTTAACCCCACTTTCGAGCAAATGGCTCGGTTGGTTTTACTCTTTTGGTACTAACCCCAGTGCTGAGTCGTTTGTTCGCCCACGTGCTCGTTTTTGAATTTCTGGTGGGAGACTTGAAGAACATTTGGTTGATTGACTCCGGTTGCTCGAGGCATATGACCGGAGACAGGGGTGGTCCTCAAGTCTCGTCCCGGTGGTGACAAGGAGGTACATCACTTTTGGGGACAATGGGCGTGGGCATGTGCTTTCAGAAGGTGAGATCAAAGTGAGTGACAAGATCACTCTGAGGCGTGTTGCTCCTGTTCAATCGCAGGGGTACAATTTGCTTTATGTGTCCCAGTTGTTGGATGAGGGTTTCGAGGTGTTGTTTCGGCCAGGTGGTTCTCGGATTTTGGACTCTCGAGGGGACCTTGTTTGTATGGTCGTTCCCAAGGGTCAGGTGTTTCGTGCTGATTTTTCTCAGTCTTCAGGTGTGGAGCGTTGTTTCTTGGCTGGTTCTTCGAGTGAGTTGTGGAAGTGGCATATGAAGTTGGGTCACTTGAGCTTTGACCTTTTGTCTCGCTTGAGTAAACTCAATTTGGTCCGAGGATTGCCACGGTTGAGGCTTGATAAAGAGTTGGTTTGTTAGCCGTGTAGGCATGCCAAGATGGTAGCCTATTCTCACCCGCCTCTCACCGATGTGATGACTGAGCGTCCATGCGAGCTGCTCCATATGGACCTTGTTGGCCCAGCTTGTGTGCGATCTGCGGGTGGGAAGTGGTATGTCCTTGTTGTGGTGGACGACTACTCTCGGTATGCGTGGGTGTTCTTTCTCGAGGATAAGGGGGAGACGTTTGCTTTTGTTCGAGATCTAGTCTTGAGGTTGAGAAACGAGAGGCACGGAGATGCCATACGAGCAATCCGCAGTGATAATGGCTCGGAATTCAGAAACTCCCATTTTGAAACCTTTTGCCATGACTTGGGTCTTGAGCACCAGTTTTCGAGTCTGTATACGCCTCCCTAGAATGGTGTTGTGGAAAGGAAGAACAAGACTTTGTGCGAGATGGCTCGGACGATGCTTGATGAGCATAGGACTCCGAGGAGATTTTGTGCTGAGGCGGTGAATACTGCGTGCTATGTGTCAAACAGGATCTACCTCAGAGTGCACAAGAAGAAAACATGCTATGTGTTGATGCACGGTCGCATACCCAAGGTGAGTCACTTCCATGTCTTTGGTTGCAAGTGCTTTATTCTGAAGAAAGGCAGGAAGTTGGATAAGTTTGAGGCTATGTGTGTCGATGGTATTTTCTTTGGTTATGCATCTCATTCTATAGCATATCGTGTGCTCAATCTTGAAACTAACCAAATCGTGGAGACTTGCGAGGTAACCTTCGACAAGACAGAGCCACGTAATCATCTTGTATTTGAGTGTGCAGGTGATGATGAGCTTGGCGAGGAGATCTTTCAGGAGGAGGAGCACGAACATGGAGACGATGAAGATGGCGGTGTGATGCCCCCGGCTGAACATGTACCCACTACTTCGACTACGGTGGTGGACGGACCCTCTCCTACACCTACGACGACAAATCAAGAACGAGGAGAAGCTGATGTTGAGGGGGAGGTAGCATCGAGGCGAGAACCTCCCCGGCGAGTACAAGTGGAACACCCAGCTTCGAGGATCATCAGCGACATGAATGAACGCACTACACGGTCAAGGTTTCGGAACAACCCTCATTTCGCTCATGCTGCATTTGTTGCTACTTTTGAGCCCAAAGACATTGGACACGCACTATCTGATCACAATTGGGTTAATTCGATGCATGAGGAGTTGGAGAACTTTGAGGGGAATCAGGTTTGGGAGTTGGTTGACCCTCCCCCAGGGTGTAAGGCGATTGGTACAAAGTGGGTGTGGAAGAACAAAGAGGGAGAGAAAGGTGAGGTTGTGAGAAACAAGTCGAGGCTTGTTGCTCAGGGGTTCAGTCAGAAGGAGGGGATCGACTACAAGGAGACCTTTGCTCCCGTAGCCCGTTTGGAGGCGATTAGGATCCTTCTATCCTTTTCCGTGGCTAAAGGGTTCAAGTTGCACCAAATGGATGTGAAGAGTGCTTTTTTGAATGGTGTGTTGGAGGAAGAAGTGTATGTGAGGCAGCCTCTGGGGTTTGAGAGTGAGAAGTACCCCCACCGGGTTTACAAGTTGAGGAAGGCGCTGTATGGGTTGAAGCAGACACCTAGAGCTTGGTATGCCAGGTTGAGGGGGTTCTTTTTTGAGAGAGGTTTTGAGATGGGGAAGGTCGATCAGACCTTGTTTTTGCTGAGGCAGGACAGAGATATCCTGATTGTGCAGGTGTACGTGGATGATATTGTCTTTGGTGGCTCGTCTAACTCTCTTGTTGCAAGGTTTGCAGAGGATATGAGCAGGGAATTTGAGATGAGCATGATGGGCGAGTTGCAGTTCTTCCTCGAGCTACAAATCAAACAATCAAAGGAAGGAACACTTGTGCACCAAGCTAAGTACACCAAGGACATTGTGCGTAAGTTCAAGATGGAGGACTTCAAGGCTATGACGACGCCGATGAGTACGACTACAGCTCTTGATGCGGACGAGGAAGGTGAACACGTGGACCAGAAGGAGTACCGGAGCATGATCGGGTCACTCCTCTACTTGACGACGACGAGGCCGGACATCCAGTTCTCGGTATGTCTGTGTGCTCGTTTTCAAGCGTCTCCGAGGACTTCGCATCTGCAAGCGGTGAAGCGAATTTTCAGGTACTTGCGTCACACTCCCGACTTCGGCCTTTGGTACTCCGCGTCCTCTTCTTTGGCGCTTCAGGGTTTTCAGATGTGGATTTTGCCGGGTGTCGGTTGGATAGGAAGTCCACTTCTGGGACTTTCCAGTTTTTGGGTTCTTCTTTGGTGTCTTGGTCTTCCTGCAAACAGTCGAGTGTTGCTCAATCCACTACCGAGGCCGAGTACGTTGCCACTGCTAGTGGTTGCTCTCAGCTCTCTTGGATTTCATACACCATGAGTGACTTTGGTGAGGAGTATACCCATGTACCACTTCAATGTGATAGCACCAGTGCCATAAGCGTTACAAAGAACCCAGTGCTCCATTCCAAAACCAAGCACATAGAAGTGAGGTATCATTTTCTGAGAGACAGCATAGAGAAAGGAAAGATAGGTTTGATCCATGTACCCACACATGATCAACTAGCCGATATTTTTACCAAACCCCTAGATCAAGCAACTTTCACTCGTTTGCGGGGAGAACTTGGTTTGTGTTTGATTTCTTGAGTTGGGTGTGTGGGAGCTCCTTTGTAGCATATGTATAGTTTTCGTTTGTGCATTTCTTGCATTTGGCATGGCATATGTAACATGATGTATAGGCATCCTTGTATCTTAGATTGCATGCATTTTGTATCATATGCATTGGTTAGGAAAAGCTTCTCTCATATACTTTGTTCACCATGGAATGAGATATATGTCTTTGTGAGCTTGTTTGGTATGCTATGGTTAGTTTGGCTTAGCTCTTGATGATCTTGATGAATAATCCATGGTTGATAGCTATGTTTTTGAAAATGTCACCTGTATGCTCTCTCATGTGTAAATGCCTTTATATGATCTTGACATGTTTTAGTGGCTTAGTTATGCTTAATTTGTGGTTGGATAGCTAGTTTATTGATCATATGGGGCCAAAGGCTCATTTGTCATCATGAATATTTAGCCCTCTTGCTTTATCTTATGGAGGGGCATAAGTTCCTTTTTGTCGCAAAGACATTTCATGTACCAATGATAAATCTGAAAATGAAATTTAAAATGCTTGGAAAATGTGCTCCCATGTCATATGTACTGAAATTAATTTGCTTTGGGTGCTAAACCGTTGCATGATGCCTACCAATGAGAAGTCTCATACATAGAAGTAGGCACATGGCTTTGTGGCTTTGACATGACATGAGGTGCTTGTGGGTGTTTGTGATGGTCTTATGATTAGAATGGCTGTCCTAGCATGAAGTTTCTGTAGCTTTGCCATTTTGATATGCTTTGATCATGTTTAGGACTTTGCTCATGAGAGGCAAGTTTTTCGCAAAATTGCCCAAATCCGTCTTAGCTTCGTCCAATGGTTGTGAAACTTGGTGATCATGTAGTTGAGATCGATACGAAGCCGTAGAGTATCTAACTTGCTCATTTGGACATCTATAGCATTCTTTGTTGAATTTTGTCTATTTGAGAAGCTCTAGGTTGAAAATTTTGCATTTTTGGCTTGATTCATGCATTGCCAACAAGGGGGAGAAGTTTGAGCTTGAAATGGCTTGTTGGACGCTTTTAGAAGGTTTTCAGGTGGTTTCGAGCCATTTCTGGGCTCTGTTGTGCACCGGTCTAACCGGTCGAGGTCACCGGTCTGACCGGTGTGAGTGTTGGTCCTGTGCACATGTAAGGCACCGGTCTGACCGGTGGTGATGACCGGTCTGACCGGTGTGAGCTGAAGTTGCTGCAGCTGCCTTGTTTTCAGCTAGTTTGCATGCATTCGTCCAGGGGGAGGTGTATTGGTTCAGGGGGAGCTTGCATGTGTGCAGGTGGAGCTCTTTGTGGTTTTTCGAGCTTTGTTTTGGTGTTTTGCGCTCCTTGCTTGAGCCTTGCTTTGTCTCGGATGTGTCGAGCCGTTGCCCTTGCCTAAGGGGTCCGAGACTTGTCTTCTTCAAGTGATCTTGCTCTTTGCCTTTGTTTGGCTTTCGATTGCTTGTTGGAGTTTCTTTTTGTTCGTTTCTTTTCTTTTTCTTTTCTCTCTTGTTACTTTCATGTGGGTGTCGTCAATGCACTCATCAAGGGGGAGATTAAGGACCATGTGTGGTTCGAGGACCGGTGGATGGTCGCTTCCTTATGTGCTGAGTGATTGATAACATTGTGTGGATTGATTCTTGGCTAAGTATTGCAGGTGCAGGCTGCGGCTTGACTGGTGTTGGTGCAGGTGAAGAACAAGCGCGAAAGGTCGTCGCCGGTGAGGCCTCCAGGTGTGGAGAAGACAAGTAGTCTTCGTTCGAGGGACCCGGTGGCCAGCAGGGTCAAGTGCGGGCCGCATGGTGGCATGAACAGGAAGATGAAGTCATGGACGGTTTCTTGGTTCAGCCTCAAAACCAAGGTCGAGCCGGGACTACGTGGGAGCCAAGTCATGAGTGGAGATGGGCGGAGGCTGCACCGAGTTCGCGGGGTTTCCGGTGGTTCACCAGAAAACCACTAGGTTACCTGGTTGATCCACAAAGCCAAGACCGAAGAACCGAAGACGGCCTTGCAAGAAGGTGCGGACCGGCCCGACCGGTGGGTACCGGTCTGACCGGTGGGGAGCACCGGTCTGACCGGTGTGCGACGACGCAGTCCGGAGACTTCGAAGCGGAGGACACGAGTCGGGATCGCATGGCTTGCGTCGAGGCTACGCAGGGTGCGGTCGCCGGGCATCCGTCCGATGGTGAAGCCATGAAGACTTCCAAATCCGCCCTTGAGGGGCTTGTATCCCTAGTTATTAGGAAAGGGCATTTTAGACTTTCGGTTGTCTCCATATAACCCAAGAGGTGAGAGGATGGCAGCCAAGCCTTGAAACCCTAGTTCATTTGCTTTCATATTTCCCCTTCCTATTTTTCCTTAGGATTTCCATAGGACTAGCTTGAGAGCTTCGTGGTGAGATCTTGTGAGAGGGTTGGATGATCGGGCGGCAAGCTAGATCTTGTATGAACCTTTGTTGCATGTATAGATGATTCGGCGTGGTTCCTCGAGGTTTGGATGTGTTGTTCCCGGTTGTTCTTGGTGGTGATTTTCGAAGCCCTCTCTTGGTGATTTCTTTGGGTTGTTTTCGGGACCTTGCTCTTGAGGATTTGATGGGGGAAATTTGTGCGAACCCTTCGTGGTTCTTTGGGCTGTGATTCCCCTCCGAAATCCGTGATTAAAGGGGCTCGATTTTGGGGTTTTCCGAGTTCTAGGGTTTGTGGTGCTCTCGGCGGGATTTCTTCGATTCCTCCTTTTTGGACAAGTTTTGGTTGGATTAAACTTGGCTATGGACTCCTCATGAGGTGTTCCTAATATCCCCAAAGTCTTGTTCAAGTCCGTGGAGCGATTCGGGAGATCGAGGTTTGGATTTGGGGGAGTTGACCCGCGGGTGCTGTTCATCCCGAGCTGCCCAGGCTACACCGGTCTGACCGGTGCTCTTGACCGGTCTGACCGGTGCAACCCTCGGTGGGTTTTTGCTCGGGTGAACGTTGGTGTGTTCGCTGTTGTCCTGTGTTGCTGTTGTTTCGAGTTTGGGTCAGTTTGGTGGTCGGTTGGCCTGTTTGGTGCTTTGGGGGCTTTCAGGCTGTGACCGGTCTAACCGGTGTGTCTCACCGGTCTGACCGGTGTGGAGCCACTTAGCGAAAATTGCCCAGTTTCACCAGCAGGGACCGGTCTGACCGGTGTTGGTCTGTAGACTCGAGGTTTGGTGTTCCACTGCGTTCTCGGGTCGGAAGGTTGTGTGTTGGTTCCTAGGTCCAGTGGCACTCCAGTGGCTACGTGGGCTTGGCCAGCGTGGGTAGTGAGTCGGAGACGTGTGTTGGAAGCTGAGTTCATCTTGTTGGAGTTTCCATCTCGTTTGAGAAGATTTTTTATCGGCTCCCATTCGCTCCACCCCTCTCTGGTTCGCCGTATCGGTCCTTCAACCCGTTTCATTTTTGTTGGACCTTCTTGGGGTATGCATTCTTCCGTGTGTTTAGGTCCACCTTGCAAGGTTATAAACCAATCGATTGCCGGGCCTCTCACCATTATCTGAGACTACTTAATCAACTGGCCATGACATCCCTTAATGATTGAACTTTGTGAATGTTACTGCTTGAATTAATTACTTGTACAATTCTTAATTGAATTAGTTGGCACACCTAGAAATGGTAATCAACTAGAACTTGCACTAAAATATTGAAAGTAAGGACGTACTCCTTGTTGCTTTTCAACAAAAGAACTCCACCGGCCAAAAAGCCTCTCATGTCTAGAGATAGGTGATGTAGTATCACCCGACGATTAAGTCTTGCTGAGTATTAGTATACTCAGACTTTCTTTAAAACTGTTGTTGCAGGTGTTGTTTGACCTAGTGAGATTCCACCCGGCTGGGAGCAAGAATGGGTGGATGACGACAAGTGATGGCATCACAAACGGCCTTCTGTGATGTTTACCATTGCGCTAGTTTATTTAATTCTGCTATTTCAAACTCTGAACCTTTGATTATTGTCATGAACAATGATTTGTAATACTTAAAACCCCCTTCGGGGCAGTTTCAATTTAAATTGGTGTAGTGTACTCTGGACTCGCCTTCGCGTGAGTTTTAATGCATATTGTCGATACTTTGTTGATATCCATGTGATTTACCGGGCGTTAACCCGGCAACTAACGACAAGATGATACTTTATTATTGCTTAATGACTAAGGTGGATTGGTTTAGGCAATAGTACGGTATTTTCCTAGGCGTGTTGTCACAACTAGGATACACGCCCCCGAAAGGCATTTTGGGAAACTTCGTCGTAGCACCATCGGACGAATGGCTAGCAACCGCAAACTTGCTTAGCCTCAATGCAAGCCTTGCGATCCCGACGCGTGTCCTCCGCTTCGAAGTCTCTGAATGTGTCGTTGCACATCGGTCAAACCAGTCTAGTGCTGCTGCCTCTGGTCTTCGGCCCTGGCTTTTTGGATCAACCAAGAAACCCAGTGATTTTCTGGAAACCCTGCGAACTTGGTGTAGCCTCCGCCGATCACCACTCAAGACTCGGCTCCCACGAAGTCCCGTCTTGACCTTGGTTTTGAGGCTCAACCAAGAAACCGTCCACGACTTCGTCTTGCTGTTGTTGCCACCATGCGGCCCTCACTTGACCCCGCTGTCCACCAGGTCCCTCGAACCAAGCCTACTTGTCTTCTCCACACCTAGAGGCCTCACCGACAACGACCTTTCACACTTGTTTTCACCTGCACCAACAACAGTCAAGCCACAACCTGCACCTGCAATACTTAGCCAGGAGTCAGTCCACACCATGTTGTCAATCACTCATCACACCAGAAAGCGACCATCCACCGATCCACAAACCACACAGGTCCTCATTCTCCCCTTAATGAGTGCATTGACAAGACACACATTTGGTAACCAAAGAGAAAAGGAAAATAAAAGAAACGACTAAAAAGAAGCTCGAACAAGGGATCGAAATCCAACCAAAGGCAAAGAACAAGATCACTTGAAAGAGTAAAGTCTCGGTCCCCTTAGGCAAGGGCAACGACTCGACACAACCGAGACGAAAACAAGCTTAAGCAAAGAGCACAAACCACCAAAGCAAAGCTCGGAAACCACAAAGAGCTCCCCCTGCACACATGCAAGCTCTCCCTGAACCAATGCAAGTCCCCCTGGACGAATGCATGCAGACCACTTCACAACACAAAGCATATGCACCAGCCTTGCTCTGATCGTTGCTCTGATCGGTCAAACTGGTGCACTAGATCATCACAGGTCCTCACTCACACCGGTCAGACCAGTGGCATGCACCGGTCAGGCCGATGGCCACCTGGGAACTGCAAGAGCCCAAAAATGGCTCGAAACCACTTCAAAACCCTCTAAATGCATTCAGTAGGCCAGAACATGCTCAAACTTCTCCCCCTTGTTAACAATGCATAAATCAAGCCACAATTAGGAAAAATGCAACCTAGAGCTTCTCAAATAGACAAAAATCAACATGGGATGCTACACATGTCCAAATGAGCAAGTTAGATGCTCTATAGCTTTGTATGGGCGATGGGAGCACATTTTCCAAGCAATTTACATTTCAATTTAGATACTCTACAGCTTCGTAAGTTAGATACACATGTCCAAACTACAAGATCACCAAGTTTCACAACCATTGGGCGAAACTAAGATGGAATTGAGCAATTTTGCAAAAAATCACCCTCTCATTAGCAAAGTCCTAAACATGAGCAAAACATGTCAAAATGGCAAGGCCACACAAACTTCATGCTAAGACAACCATTCTAATCATAAGATCATCCTAAACACCCTGAAGCACCTCATGTCATGTCAAAGCCACCGAGCCATGTGCCTACTTCTATATATGAGACTTCTCATTGGTAGGCATCATGCAACAGTTTAGCACCCAAAGAAAATTAAATTAAGCACATATGACATGGGAGGACATTTTCCAAGAAATTTACATTTCATTTTCAGATTCATGTTGGTACATGAAATGTCTTTGCGGCAAAAAGGGAGTTATGCCCTCCAGAAGATAAAGCATGGGGGCTAAACATTCATGATGACAAATGAGCCTTTGGCCCCGTATGGTCAAAATAAGCTATCCACGCACAGATTGAGCATAACAAAGCCACTAAAACATGTCAGGATCATATAAAGGCATTTACTCACAAGAGAGCGTACATGTGACATTTTTCAAAAAGCATAGTCATCAACTATGGATATAAATCAAGATCAACAAGATCTAAGACAAACTAACCATATCCCACCAAACTAGCTCATAAAATCATATATAGAATACCATGGTGAACAATGTTTATAGGAGAAGCTTTTCCTACAACAATGCATATGGCACAAATGCATGCAACCTAAGATACAAAGATGCCTATACATCATGTTACATATGCAATGCCAATGCAAACATGCACAAAGGAAAGCTATACATATGCTACAAAGGAGCTCCCACAACCAACTCAAGAAACCAAACACACACCAAGCTCCCCCCCGCAAACGAGTGGAAGTTGCTTGATCTAGAGGCTTGGTGAAGATATCGGCTAGCTGGTCATCTACGGGTACATGGATCAAAACAATTTTCCCTTTCTCCACATTGTCTCTCAAGAAATGATACCTCACTTCTATGTGCTTGGTTTTGGAATGGAGCACTGGGTTCTTTTCAACACTTATGGCACTAGTGTTGTCACATTGATGTGGGACATGGGTATACTCCTCGCCGATGTCGCTCATGGTGTATGTGATCCAAAGGAGCTGAGAGCAACAACTAGGAGCGGCTACATACTCTGCATCGGTAGTGGATTGAGCAACACTCGACTGCTTGCGGGAAGACCAAGACACCAAAGAAGAACCCAAGAACTAGCAAAATCAGCGTCCGAAAATCCATGAAGAGCCAAAGAAGAAGACGCGAAGTACCAAATGTCGAAGCTGGGAGTGTGTCGCAAATACTGAATATGCGCTTCACTGCTTGCTGATGCGAAGTCCTTTTAGACATTTGAAAACGAGTGCACAGACATAGCAAGAATTGGATGTCCGGCCTCATCGTTGTCATGTACAGGAGTGGCCTGATCATGCTTCGGTACTCCTTCTGGTCCACGTGTTCTCCTTCCTCATCCGCATCAAGAGCTATATTCGTACTTTGCCATGGACTTGGAGTCCTCCATCTGGAACTTCCTCACAATGTATTTTGTGTACTTTGCTTGGTGCACAAATGTTCCTTCCTTCAACTGCTTGACCTGGAGGCCGAGGAAGAACCACAACTCACCCATCATGCTCATCTCAAATTCCCTACTCATGTCTTCTGCAAACCTTGCAACCAACGAGTGAGATGAGCAACCAAAGATAATATCATCCACGTATAGATATCAGCACCCTTCCTGAGGAGAAACAAGGTCAGATCTACCTTCGCCATCTCAAAGCCCTTAGCAAATAGAAACCCCCTCAACCTGCCATACTGTGACAACCCGCCCAAGAAAATACCGTACTATCGCCTAAGACCGATCCACTTTGGTCATTAAGCAATAATAAAGTATCATCCTGTCGTTAGTTGCCGGGTTAACGCCCGGTAAATCACTTGAAAAGCAAAAAGGATCGAATATATGCATTAAAACTCACTCGAAGGTGAGTCCAGAGATACAACAACATTAATATCCAAATTCATACCCCGAGGGGTTTATTTATTACAAACCATAATTTTTGTCACGATGGAATAGTTCAGAGTTTTCGAAAAGCAGCGGAAATCAACTAACGGAAGCGAAGACACCATGGGAGGCCATCCATGATGCTTTCAGTAGTCGTCCTCCACCCACTCCAGCTCCCAGCCGGGCGGGATCTCTCTGGACCACACATCACTGAAGGCATTACCTGGATCAACACATTATAGCAAGGCTGAGTATACTAATACTCAGCAAGTCTTACCCGTCGGTGATATCTACTTCACCAATTCTAGACCATGATAGGCTTTTTGGCTACTAGGTTGCTTTTGCTAAAAAGTAACAAAGAGTAGGTCCTTACTTTCAAGATTTTAGCACAAGTTCTAGTAGGATTGATCTTTACTACATTAGCCAACTAGTACAAACAAAGTTGTACAATACAATTAATCAAGCATCATCTTCATCAACTTCCATCATTAGGGATCTCATGACTAGTGGAGTAAGTAGTCTCGGATAACGGTGAGAGGCCGACAATCGATAGATTTAAACCTTGCAAGGTAGACCCAAACACACGGTAGGCTGCCCCCGCAAGGAAAACTTTCCCAGGCCGTCCCCAGAAATCCTCGGGTCGGGATAGAATCTTACAATATTTGGTGCAGGCTATCTGGCATACACCGCGAGATACCCGGACTCACCATACACCACCGGTGGCGAGCCGTGAGAGCGAATCCCAAGAGTAGTAACAGTAGGATCCCTCGCCGCCTCATTAAGGTACTAGGCTTACCGGTCCCATTCCCGGCAAATGTTTGGTACGTTCAAAAACTTAACCCACATAACCACTGGACCGGAGCCCAGATCCCATGCTCTTACCACGTGAGCAATCCATTTAAGGATATAGTATGATTCCTATCTAGGACCTATTCTCGCGAGTGAGGTCATCACCCGACTTGTAACGGTCCTATAGCTTAGCAGCTATCGACCTATCATACTGGTAGGGACCAAAGGTACCTAGGAATCATGCATCTAGGGTTTCATTCAACTCCTGAACGTAAATGCACAATCATTCATAGATACTTGAATCAAGAACTTTAAAACTGGGTTAGATGCACCGGAGCTTGCCTTCGTCAGCTAGGTTAGCTTGGGCACCCTCGGTGTCGAGTACTTCCACGTCTTGCGCAGCCGACGCTTCCGCTCCTCCTTCCTCGGTTTCCGGACAAGGGAGTAATCTCCGTCCGGAAGATCTACACGGAATGCAATGCACTTTAGGTGATGTGATAGTTTGTTGTCCTATCCAACTCTTGGTTGGTCATATTCACCTTAACAAGCATCTATTTAAGGTTTCTCTTTTAGGAAGGTTATTGGGTGTACATGGGTGATTCTTTTATTGCACATTTGAATAAAGGTTTTTATTATACTTATCATTTCATGTGAAGGCTTTAATTCCTTTTGTCTTCACAAGCACGGGTATAAATAGTATTTTTATTTATGAATTACTTTCTGATCAGTGATGATAATTAGTTATCTTTTAATTATTTTAAATAATACTTTCCAGAAAGGAAAAAGAATTAATTAGGTGTTTTTCTTTATTTAGTTTCCCTTTAATATTAAAAGGGCTTTTAAGCTTTTTATTAAACAATTAAATTACCAAAAATTAAAGAAATGTTTCTTAACCATATTAGCACCTATCCGGGTCCATTGGACCCACATGTAAGTGTTGGATGCGAGGAAATTAAATATTCTTGAAAATAACAAAGGCTAGCTAGTGATTCAACTTAAATGCATACAAAAATAAATGAGCATCAATTTGATCCAAACTTTCTTGTGCTTGCTCCCTGGTCCTAACCAAGCCTAAGGAACCAGCATGTTCACATGGAAACTCTACTGAACTTGGTTTATTAATTTACAAAGGAAAACATGCATAAATCAAGAATAATTATTTCTGTTAATCCAAAATTCATGATTAATTCACAAGATGTGTATTTTGGCATTACAAGACAGTGTGCACAAGTTGAGCTCAAGAAAATAAATATATTTAAAAGGAAAAATCATCTAAGCAGTTACTGCAGGAATGGAAAAGAATTTATTTAGCAAGATCTACTGCATAACTTTGTGCAATTTTTGGCACAGCATCTATTCATATCCTAACACACAACATATCCAAAATTGAGCTACAGAGAAGTTATGGATTTCAAGTTATGACAGATCTAGGTTTAACACATTTGTATTTTTCCTGCTAAAACTATTTAGAATCTAGCCACGAGTATATAACAAAAAAGGTGGGATTTATCATCCTGAACCCTACAAAATTGGTTTGGGAATTTTCTTATTTTCTACGAATTTCTAGGCATTTTACAAAGCCCTGAGCTAATTTGTAAGAAAAGCTAGTTGGGTTTCTTCACAACTCAGCCCTGAACTTTCACTCTAAGCACCCTACAAAGATCAAAAGTGTTGCAATCGGGCCCTTGGCCGGGCCGGCGGCGCGGGCATGGCCACCCCGGCGAGCCGGCGGCGATCCCGGCCGGCAAGCGGCCGTGGGTGACCACACATGCTCACCTAGGGGTGGCGAGGGAACCGGAGGGGAAGTGGGGGAGTTGGCCGGCGGCGAGCTCCAGCGGCGGCCAGCGGCGGTGCCCGCGGCGGCTCGGGGAAAAGTGGCAAGGAGGCGCGGTGCTGGGCAACAAGCGGGCTTTGGAGCTTCACCAGTACCTACTGGAGCTATTAGAGTGGCTGGCCGGCGACGAGCACGGGTGGGAGGAGCTAGCTCCGAGCGGCGGCGGCCATGGCGGCGGGGGGCTCGGGTGGCGCGCGGAGGGGGCGAGGAAATGCTTTTATAGGCGGCTCGAGGCGTCCGTGGATGACGAGGCGTGACGGCGGGGAGCATCTCCGTGCTACGGCGCTCGGGGGCCGCGCGTACGGCGGCAACGCCGCCGTCGGACCGGCGGTCCGAGGCGTGCGCGCGCGTATAGCGGCGCTGACGCCGGGGTGCCTCGGGACGGGGCGTGTCTGTGACGCCCCAGGTTTTTAATTACCGTCATTAACGCTAATGACCAGATCAGCCGAGTCAAACCGGTCAAACACCGGTCAAACCTAGGTCAACCTGGGTCATCACTCGAAAACCTCGCCAATGAACCCTAATGAATCCCTTGGCCAAGCTTACACACACCCGTAGTGGACCCTTGGTCAAAGACACGGTCAAAACCGGCTTAACCGTTGACGTCAGCGAATGTCGTCCGGAACTTTTGCCGCGTTTTCCAAAATTCACCTAAACACTTCAAAATCTACCTTTATGAAAGTTGTCCATCTTGTTGAGGGACACAACTTTCATGTAGATTGGCATTTCGAATTTTGGGTGGAAATTGGTGAAAAGTCGATCGACTGACAGTACCTCCTATTTAGCAGAACATGCCGGCACTCAAAGTTGGCACAACGTTCCTGCAAAATCCGTTGAGAAAAACACTAGACGGCCTTTACAAAAGTTATTGAGGGTAGTTAGATCTACAACTTTCCTATTCATTACTTGGTGCACTTGTATTCAAAATTTTGGAGAAAATCTTGCTCGAACAAGGGCACAGTGAAAGTTTTAGGCGCCAGAGCGCGATGTCGCACCGCGTCGCCCGCGCGCCCGCGCCGCACGCTCCTCGCCCCGCCGCCTCGACGTCCGGGCCGCGCCCGCGCCTTCCCGACACGCGCGCGCCTTCCCCGTGCTCGCACGCGCACCGAGACGGCCCGAAGCCCGAGCTCCCCCCCTTGCCGACCGGCCACGCCGCGCAAGACCCGGCGGTCCGTCGCGGGTTCCCTGTGCAGGCGCAAAAATCGAAGCCGCTGCCGTACAGCGAGTGAAAGCGGGTGTCCATCACCCTGCACCACACCCTTGCTCTCCTCGTTAAAGCCCAGCCAACCGCACCCCGTTCCTCAGCACCCTACCAGGGCCGCGACCGAGCCGCCCGCTGTGCCATTGCAGGCAGCCGCGGCGAGCTTTGGGTTCGGCCGGCTGCAGACCCAAAACGAGCTGTCCCCCACCTTCACCTGCACCTAACCGAGCTCGCCGGTGTGCCCGTTCTACCAGCAGCGCCCCACCGCGCCGGCACGGCAGCCACGGCGGCCACCGTGCCCGGCCGCCGCCGCCCCTCGCCGGCCTTCTCCCCGCCCCATCCGAGCCCCGGAACCGGTCCCCTAGGCCCCAAGGCCCCTCCCCCGCCCGTGCCCGGCCGACCCCTGCCAGCGGTTGGCCGGAATTTGGCCGGACCGCCGCTGCCCGGCCACCAGGGACTACATTGCAAAAGAAAGAATCTTTTCAGGGGCCTCACTGCGAAAGGGTAACTCAAATGGTAAAAGTGCCTTGGCTGTTTCTTGTAAATTGCGTAGAAAATCACAGAAAAATCAGAAAAATGTTAAACCAATTTTGTTGGATTCATGGTGAAATAGCCCACAACTTTTGTTATTCTGGCCTGAGCTAATTCCTGTTAGTTTTTGCATGAAAAATACAAATGTGAAAAACCTAGATCTGCAATATCTCAACAACCATAAATCCTCTGTAGCTAAATTTTGGATATGTTGTGTGTTAGGCCATGACTAGATGCTGTGCCAAAAATTGCACAAAGTTATGCAGTAGATCTTGCTAACTAAATTCTTTTCCATTCTTGCAGAAACTGCCTAAATGATTTTCCTGTTAAATATAATTATGTTCTTGAGCTCAACTTGTGCACACTGTCTTGTAATGCCAAAATTCACATCGTGTGAATTAATCATGATTTTTGTATTAACAGAAATAATTATTCTTGATTTATGCATGCTTTCCTTTGTAAATTAATAAACCTAGATCAGTAGAGTTCCTAGGTGAACATGCTAGTTCTCTAAACTTGTTTAGGACCAGAGAGCATGCATGAGAAAGTTTAGATCATTTTGAGGCTTATTTATTTTTGAATGCATTTAAATGGAATCACTAGCTAGCCTTTGTTATTTTCCATAATATTTAATTTCCTAGCATCCAACACTTACATGTGGGTCCAATGGACCAGGATAGGTGCTATTATGCATATGAAACACTTCTTTAATTTTTGGGAATTTAATTGCTTAAATAAAAAGCTTAAAAGCCCTTTTAATAATAAAGAGAAATTAAATAAAGAAAAGCCCTTATTTAATTCTTTTTTTTCATTTTTGAAAGTATTTCATAATTTAATTAAAGGGTAATTAATTACCATTGCTGATCAGAAAGTAATTCATGAATAAAAATATTATTTATACCCTTGCTTGTGAAAGTAAAAGGAGTTAAAGCCTTCACATGAAATGACAAGTACAATAAAAACCTTTGTTCAAATGTACAATAAAAGAATAACCCATGTGCACCCAATAACCTTCCTAAAAGAGAAACATTAGATAGATGCTTGTTAAGGTGAATATGACCAACCCAGGGTTGGATGAGACAACAAACTATCACATCACCTAAACTTGCATTGCATTCCGTGTAGATCTTCCGGATGGTGATTACTCGCTTGTCCCGGAGAACGAGGAAGGAGGAGCGGAAGCGTCGCTGCAGTACATGGAAGTACTCGACACCGAGGGTGCCCAGGCTAACCTAGCTGACGAAGGCAAGCTTCGGTGCATCTAACCCAGTTTTCAAATTCTTTATTCAATTATCTATGAATGATTGTGCATTTACGTTCAGGAGTTGAATGAAACCCTAGATGCATGATCCCTAGGTACCTTTTGTCCCTACTAGTATGATAGGTCGATAGCTGCTAAGCTACAGGACCGTAACAATTCGAGTGATGACCTCACTCACGAGAATAGGTTCCTAGATAGGAATCACAATGTATCCTTAAATGGATTGCTCACGTGGTAAGAGCATGGGATCTGGGCTCCGGTCCAGTGGTTATGTGGGTTAAGTCTTTGAACGTACCAAGCACATGTCGGGTATGGGACCTGTAAGCCTAGTACCTTAATGAGGCGGCGAGGGATCCTACCATTACTACTCTTGGGATTCGCTTCACGGCTAGCTACCGGTGGTGTATGGTGACTCTGGGTGTACTGGGTGGGACATGCCAGATAGCCTGCACCAAAGACTGTAATATTCGATCCCGACCCGAGGATTTTTGGGAACGGCCTGGGAAAGTTGTCCCTTGGTGGGCAGCCTACCGTGTGTTTGGGTCTACCTTGCAAGGTTTAAATCAATCGATTGTCGGCCTCTCACCGTTATCCGAGACTACTTACTCCACTAGTCATGAGATCCCTAATGATGGAAGTTGATGAAGATGATGCTTGATTAATTGTATTGTACAACTTTGTTTGTACTAGTTGGTTAATGTAGTAAAGATTAAACCTACTAGAACTTGTGCTAAAATCTTGAAAGTAAGGACCTACTCTTTGTTACTTTTTAGCAAAAGCAACACAGTAGCCAAAAAGCCTTTCATGGTCTAGAATTGGTGAAGTAGATATCACCGACGGGTAAGACTTGCTGAGTATTAGTATACTCAGCCTTGCTATAATGTGTTGATCCATGTAATGCCTTCAGTGATGTGTGGCCCGGAGAGATCCTGCCCGGCTGGGAGCTGCAGTGGGTGGAGGACGACTACTGAAAGCATCATGGATGGCCTCCCGTGGTGTCTTCGTTTCCGTTAGTTTAATTCCGTTGCTTTTCGAAAACTCTGAACTATTTCATCATCGCAAAAACTATGGTTTGTAATAATTAAACCCTTCGGGGTATGACTTTGGTTATTAATGATGTTGTATCTCTGGACTCGCTTTCGAGTGAGTTTTAATGCATATATTCGATCCTTGTGCTTTTCAAGTGATTTACCGGGTGTTAACCTGGCAACTAACGACAGGATGATACCTTATTATTGCTTAATGACCAAAGTGGATCGGTCTTAGGCGATAGTACGGTATTTTCCTGGGAGGGTTGTCACAGCGTCGGGGCACGGGGATCACGGGGTGAGCGGGCCTTGGGCCGTGCGCGGCCTCGTAAGGCGCGGGCGCGGAAGCCGGAGCTGGCGGCGTGCGGCCGGCGACGGGCGGTGCACGGGCGCGCGCGACGTCGCGGCGCGACGAGCTCTGCCCAAAATGTTTTACTGGTGCTACCTTTGAAATACAATTGCTCCAAAAATTTGTATAAAAGTCGACCAAGTGATGAATACCAAAGTTGTAGATCTAGCTACCAACAATATTTTCTACAAAGGCTCTATAGGGTTTTTTCTGCCTAGATTTGAAGATATTTGAATGCCAACTTTGAATGTTAGCCTGTTTTGGCAAACAGTGATTTCTGCCTTGCACTTGATTTTTCAAGTTTTTCCCCTCAAAATTTGAAATGGAAATCTACATGAAAGTTGTGTCCCTCATCAAGACCTACAACTTTCATAAAGGTAGAAATTTAAGTGTTTAGGTGAATTTTGGAGAACGCGGCAAAAGTTCCGGCAGACACCTGTGGACACTGGGGTGGCAAGGGGTTTGACCCAACTTTTGACCATGGGTTGGCCCCACAAGTGTGTTTACTTTTCAATTAGGGTCACTAGGGTGGGTTAGTGAGTTTTTCGAGGTGAGGGCCCAGGTTGACCTAGGTTTGACCACGGTTGACCATTTGACCGGCTGTTAAAGGTTAATTAAAAACTTGGGGCGTCACTGCCTACGCCCCTTAAACGTAATCTCGTCCCGAGATTCGATTTGACAACGAAGAGATGGGGAGAAGGACTCACAGTTTCGGGACTGTAGGAAGCCCGGATACTTGGTATTAAGATAATCCTCCGTCTCCCATGTGGCTTCTTCCTCCGTGTGATGGCTCCATTGGATCTTGTACATTCGCACGGTCTGCCTTCGGGTCTTTCGCTCTTTTTGGTCTAGTACTTTCAATGGATGCTCGACGAGCAAGAAATCCGGCTCGATCCAAGCATGAGCTTCCATGATGATCTCATTCTCCGGAACAGGCATTCCCTTCTTCAATTGAGTTACATGGAACACATTGTGAACTGTGGAAAACCGTTCTGGCAATTGGATACGGTAAGCCACGGGTCCACATACTTCTATAACTTCGTATGGTCCAATGTAGCACGGGGCTAACTTTCCCTTGACTCCGAACCTTTGCACACCTTTGGTGGGGGATACTTTCAAATACACATAATCTCCCACTTCAAAGTGTCGAGGTGTGGTTCCCTTGTCATGGTAACTCTTTTGCCTCATCTGTGCCATCTTCAAATTCTCTCTTATCACTTGCACCCTTTCTTCGGCCTCTTTAACTAACTCTGGTCCAAAGAGTGTTCTCTCTCCGGCCTCTGACCAATTCAGCGGAGTGCGGCATCTACGTCCATATAGAGCATCGAACGGTGCCATTTTCAAGCTGGCTTGATAGCTGTTATTGTAAGAGAACTCTGCCAAGGACAAACACTTGTCCCAACTCTTGTCAAAGTGCAAGATGCTTGCTCTCAACATGTCCTCCAAAATCTGATTTATCCTCTCCGTCTGGCCATCGGTCTATGGATGATAACTGGAACTGCGGATCAGCTGAGTTCCCAAACACTCGTGCAACTGTTCCCAAAAACGAGCTACAAACTGAGTCCCTCTATCAGAGATTATAGTCTTTGGGATTCCATGCAGACGAACTATATGATCCATATACAACTCTGCATATTGTTGTACGGAGTAAGTGGTGTGCACGGCAATGAAGTGAGCGGTCTTGGTGAGTCTATCCACAATTACCCAAATAGAGTCCTTCTTTCTAGCGGTTAGGGGTAAACCCACAATGAAATCCATGCTAATATCGTCCCACTTCCACATAGGTATCGACAGGGGTTGGAGTACTTCTGCCGATTTCAAATGACTTGCTTTCATCCGGTGGCAAGTATCGCACTCGGCTACATACTTGGCCACATCCACCTTCGTATTGGACCACCAAAAGTTTTGTTTCAGATCTTGGTACATCTTGGTACTACCGGGATGAATAGAGAATTTGGACCTGTGAGCTTCATCTAGAATGGTTTTCTTAATTTCTGGGTCAACAGGGACCACTAGACATTTCCCAAACCAGACCACATCTTGGTGATCCTTCTGGAAACAACTATACTTGGGGTCTCCTTCTGCTAGTTTCTGTCTGATGGTTTGAATATCTGCATCATTGCGCTGGGCAGTGATAATTCTGGCATAAAGATTTGACTCTGCCGTCAAGGCATAAAGAATTCCCTGCGGTACCAATTCTATGTTGAGCCTTCTCATTTCTTCACACAAGGGTTCACTGACTGGCTCCAACTCTAGGTGGTTGCAATGATCTTTGCGGCTAAGAGCATCCGCAACAACATTTGCTTTGCCGGGATGATAGTGCACTTCTAGATCATAATCTTTAATCAACTCAAGCCATCTTTTCTGTCTCATATTCAATTCTAACTGGGTGAAGATGTATTTGAGGCTTTTGTGATCAGTGAAGATATTGCAATGATTACCCATTAGATAATGTCTCCATATCTTGAGGGCATGAACAACTGCGGCTAACTTAAGATCATGGGTAGGATAATTGAGCTCATGGGGTCGAAGTGCCTGTGAAGCATAGGCAATGACTCGACCTTCTTGCATAAGGACACAGCCGAGACCCGTGCCTGATGCGTCACAGAAGACTTCAAACGGTTTGGAATTATCGGGTTGAGCTAGCACTGGGGCTGAAGTTAGATGTTGCCTGAGGGTGTGAAAAGCTTTCTCACATGCTTCGCTCCACACGAATTTCACTCCTTTCTTGAGTAATTCGGTCATGGCTTTTGCGATTGTAGAAAAGTCAGGAATGAATCGACGGTAGTATCCCGCCAATCCTAGGAAACTGCGGATTTGATGCACGGACTTGGGTGGTTTCCAATCCATCACCTCTTGAACTTTGCTAGGATCTACAGAGATACCATCTTGGGAAATGGTGTGCCCTAACAATTTCACACTTTTCAACCAGAATTCGCATTTGGAGAACTTAGCATAGAGCTTGTGATCTCGCAAACGCTGAAGGACAACTCGGAGATGTTTGGCGTGATTGTTCTCGCTCTTAGAATAGATGAGAATATCATCGATAAAGACCACGACAAATTTATCGAGCTCCGTCATGAACACGGAGTTCATGATTTACATGAAGTAGGCAGGAGCATTAGTGAGTCCGAAAGACATAACCAAGAACTCGTAAAGACCATAACGAGTGGAAAAAGCGGTTTTAGGAATGTCGCAAGGTCGAATCTTGATTTGGTGGTAGCCAGAACGAAGATCGATCTTAGGAAAGACTTTGGCACCAGCCAATTGATCAAACAGAACATCAATTCGGGGAAGCGGGTATTTGTTTTTGATGGTGACTGCATTGAGTGGTCGATAATCTACGCACATTCTCAAGCTACCATCTTTCTTCTTAACAAAGAGGGTAGGGCAACCCCAAGGAGAAGAGCTCGGGCGAATATAACCCTTATCTAACAATTGTTGGAGTTGGGCTTTTAGCTCGGCTAACTCTTTGGGTGGCATGTGATAAGGTCTTTTGGATATGGGTGCGGTACCGGGCTGAAGTTCGATCACAAACTCGACATCTCTGTATGGTGGCATACCAGGCAACTCATCGGGAAAGACATCCGGGTACTCACACACTACTGGAATTTCATCAAGAGAGGAGATAATGGTCACATAGGCACAAGAGTCGGTACCGTCTCGGAAAGGTAGGTACAAGGTAGTGTGCCCGACCGTAGGAGAGTTGATCTCTACGACCCTATTCGATATATCTAGAATCACCTTATGTTGATTCATCCATTCCATACCCAAGATAACATCCATGCTTCCCAATTTGATGGTTATAAGATTAGATCGAACAACCCTACTTCCTAGTCTCAGAGGAACTTCAAAAGTCACTAATTGAGACGTGATGTTTCCACCTGGTGTGGTAATTTTATAAGCAGATTTGGTTTGTACTCCTCTTAGACACAATTTGTCTAGTAGGCTCTCATTTATGAAACTATGGGTCGCTCCTGAATCAAATAAAACCTTAACATGAGTGTTATTGATAGACAATGTACCCGTGAGTACTGAAGCTCCTGCTGGAATGTCACTCATTGTAGTGAAGTTCAGCTTGCCTTGGCGCACTTGCACCATAGGCTTCTTGGCCGGAGTGGTAGGCTTGCTTCCCGTACCCTGATTCTGCAGGTTGGGTTTGATCTGCCTGGGCTTGGGACACTCATTAATGTAGTGCCTTGGCTGGCCACAGTTGTAGCAACGACGATCTCCAACATCGCGAGGGGGTGCATTGGGCTTTGGAGCCTGCTGCTGGGCATGGCGGAACTGGAAGTTCCCGGTAGGTTTGCCCTGAGGTGGCTTCATCGTTTAGCGTCTAGTTGATGATTGCTGGGATGGGCCTGGAGCTTCCTTCTTCACAAAGCAAAACTTCTTGCTCGTTCCGCTGCCTGGGGTGAAACCGGACATCCTCTTGTTGTCCCCGTGGGCTTTCTTCATAGCATCCTCTTGAGAGATAGCCTTGTTCACTAGCTCATGGAAGTTGGCGGGCTCGAGCAGGTTTAGACGCTCATACAGCTTGCCATCAAGCCCGTCACGAAACCTCTCCATCTTCTTGGCATCGGTATCAACATGATGCCTACCATACTGACATAAGCTATTAAACTTCTGAGCATAGCGGTACACTGAGTCAGATCCCTGACGGAGGGCCAACAGCTCCCTCATCTTCCTATCCATCAGACCCTTGGGAATGTGGTGGCTCTTGAAAGCCTGCTTGAACTCATCCCAAGTCACAGCGTGCCCTCGCTGCATTGACTTGAAGTGGTCCCACCACATCAAAGCTTCCCCTCGCAGTTGCAGCGCTGTGAAGTTCACTTTGTTCTCCTCGGAGCAAGGCAACACAAAGGCAGAGAATTTTGCCTCTATGGCCTTGACCCAAGCCTCAGCTTCCAGAGGGTCTTCTGCTTTAGCGAAGGTTGGCGGCTTCATAGCGATGAACTGGGCGTACGTATTGACCTGGTTAGGCCCCTCGTGGTTGGCCCCGTGTGGCGGCCCTCGGTTCATCTGCTGAGCGATCGGCGTTGCGTCGCGAGGAACCGGCGCAAACACCTCGGTTTGGGTGGCCATGAAGGCCTCCGTCGGTGTCATGGGCGGGGGTGGTGGCAAGTCACCACTACCACTTGCTCCGAAACCGTTGGGAGAGCTGCGCGTGGTTCCCACCATCTGAAAAGTGAGCTTTATTAGTGAGATAACCAAAAGCTTACTCCAAATGATGACAAGCACGATCATGCATAATCACATCTCATTAGCACTTAAACAATGAGGATAGCAACAATCAACAATATTCTATAGCCACCAAGATTCATAGAATCGTTCTTCTCGACATGGTTAGGACTGCGATTACTCAATTGCACGGCTCATAAACACCCTCGCACGATCATTGTCATTTCGGATACCAATGAAGGTGGTATACGGACGAGTACTTATTTGCTGGCAACGAGTGATGTCCCTAAAAATGCTTTGGTTTACCAACGTTTTTAGGTGAGATTGCAAAATTGACAAGCGTGGTCATTTGCAACGATTTATCCAAGGATCTGGTATTCAAACGCAAGAAAATTTCAAATTTGAATGACAATAATTTTCCTCTTAAAGCACACATGCTTAAGCATTCTTTATTACAACACGATAGAACAAGGTTCAAAGACATTACAACTCGAATTTGAGACAACATGACATGACACGATACAAGCAGTTACTGGGCACAAGACGTAATGTCAAGCCAACAACTCTAACATCTCAAACACAACTCGATAGGATCGACATCCTCCTAATCCCTGCTGTCGGCAACCTAGTTGCCCACTGAAGCACCACTGTACGTAGGCGAAGCTGGGGGAGTCGGTAGCGGCGGTCCTGCCTGGCTTGTCTGGTCCAGACCAGACAAAGCCTCGCTCGCTCCTCCGGTGTGTGCGCATGCGGGGGCGGTGGCCGTAAGGCCACAATAGCTCGCAAGGCTGCCACCCGTACCTCGGCCTCCCCGCACCCGTTCGCCGCATATCGCAATGTTCTGTAGTAGCGTCAGCCCCTCAATCTCGTGCGCATCGGCATCCTCCTCTAGTGCATGGTTCTCCTCCTCCAGATCTACGATCCTCTGTAAGCGGTCGCCTCTCTCAAGCTCTAGTTGAAACCTCCTAGCACGCAGCCTGTCATTCTCCTGTTGCACCTGAGTAAGCGTGAAGTTCAGCTGCTGGTGTTCTGCTGAAAGCTGCTCCCAATCGCTCCTAGACGCCTCCAAGCGCTGTGCAATAATCACTGCGGTGTTATAATGCAGCCCCTGAAGTGTGAAGACCACGTTCAGGCAACGGGCAAGCGTCTGAGTAACATCCAACGGCTCCGCTAGGGTCAGTAGCTCCCGTAGGTGGTCCATACGGTCCAACCATGCTGGGTCGTGAGGACTCACAGCAGGAAACAGTCCAAACGGAGAAAGAGCTACCATGGTGGGGTTGTGGTCACAGAAGTCTGTCAACACTCTGAGGGCGGCTGACTCAATGGACTCGTGAGTGATAAATCCCCAGTAGATAAAGCTCAAATCAAACCAGTCGGCGTGGTCTGGGTGTGGCAGAACAGTAATGATCACTCTGCAGCGGGGAACGCCAAAGCGCTCAAACTCCTTCACCTTGTAAGTCGGTGAGGTGAGGTAGCCGGCGGCACTGAGTGCTTCCCACGCCAGGCGCGGAAAACCCTCCCAGTGCAACCCGTTGGTACGGATCGTACCGTCAATGTCGAACTGGTGGAACACGGGGAAATCCATCTGTACACAAATGTAACTCATGTTAGATGTCAAAGAGAATGGCATGTCAAATGGTGAAGTTCTGGCAGCTGTGAATCAAAAGTCATAACCAAAAATCCAGAAACCTCAAAAATTTCCCAAGTTCTAGATTAATCCTTTAATACTTTTAATTAAGCTTTTTAAGGTTGAGCATCGATCAAGGAAATAAGATGAATGGTCCTTAACCTGGATGTGCCTAGGGAAGTGTGAACCAACCCAACGAACTAGGATTGAGACTTGCTATTACAAGATAACTAGTTGAGGAGCAATTATTTTTAACAATTTGGTTTAATTAACCTAGCACATGGTAAACAACATTTTCACAAAATTTCGGCAGCATGACGGCTAGGTATGGAAGGTACTCTAGTTCATAAAAAGCACACACTAGCATAATCTTCCTTAGAGAACATATGGAATTTCGATTTTTGGGTCCATTTTAGTTGTTTCGATTTTTAACATGCATGAAAGATGTTCTATTCGGCCTCACATGGCAATCAAGCCAAAAATCGAAGTTAGTGCCGGTGGCAAGGCTTTTATTCGTCTCTCCCTATAATATCTAGTCGAGAGCTATATGGTACTCGCTTATCGACTAACGAAGCGCTGTTATGTACCTGTAGAAAACGAACCTTTCGTGGCAGCACATCACGAAAGCGTCCACATACATTACCGTTCACTATAGAAACGGTATCCATGCGTTAAGACGCTGCATGGACAGCGTCCAACCTCGGACACCCTCCGTTTAAATGTAGTGTATCCTTGCCTCGCATGAGCGACATGCGGAATGCACACGTATGAGACACGTGGCGACACACAACTCATAAACAGACGCGAAGATGGGATCCGTGGAATGGATCACTCTATCAACCCTCGCAATTCCCGTGATGCGGAACAGCACACGTATGAAACACGTGGCTCCTAGTTTGGTTGTGCAAGAAAGTAAGTCTGACATAAAGTAATGTGCTGGAAGTTAGCGAAATACACCATAAGTTAATTAAGCCACCTGAAAGAACCCAAAATTCCCTCTAGGGCCTCTCGGTCTAGTTTATCCTTAGCGAACCAACGTATTTTGGAAAATCAGACAATCTTGGCATATTTTATACAAAAACCATTGATTAAGTTTATTAATTAATCTCTGGTGCATATAAGCTCTGATACCAACTGTGACAACCCGCCCAAGAAAATACCGTACTATCGCCTAAGACCGATCCACTTTGGTCATTAAGCAATAATAAAGTATCATCCTGTCGTTAGTTGCCGGGTTAACGCCCGGTAAATCACTTGAAAAGCAACAAGGATCGAATATATGCATTAAAACTCACTCGACGGCGAGTCCAGAGATACAACAAAATTAATATCCAAATTCATACCCCGAGGGGTTTATTTATTACAAACCATAGTTTTTTTCACGATGGAATAGTTCAGAGTTTTCGAAAAGCAGCGGAAATCAACTAACGGAAGCGAAGACACCACGGGAGGCCATCCATGATGCTTTCAGTAGTCGTCCTCCACCCACTCTAGCTCCCAGCCGGGCAGGATCTCTCCGGGCCACACATCACTGAAGGCATTACCTGGATCGACACATTATAGCAAGGCTGAGTATACTAATACTCAGCAAGTCTTACCCGTCGGTGACATCTACTTCACCAATTCTAGACCATGATAGGCTTTTTGGCTACTGGGTTGCTTTTGCTAAAAAGTAACAAAGAGTAGGTCCTTACTTTCAAGATTTTAGCACAAGTTCTAGTAGGATTGATCTTTACTACATTAGCCAACTAGTACAAACAAAGTTGTACAATACAATTAATCAAGCATCATCTTCATCAACTTCCATCATTAGGGATCTCATGACTAGTGAAGTAAGTAGTCTCGGATAATGGTGAGAGGCCGACAATCGATTGATTTAAACCTTGCAAGGTAGACCCAAACACACGGTAGGCTGCCCCCGCAAGGACAACTTTCCCAGGCCGTCCCAGAAATCCTCGGGTCGAGATCGAATCTTACAGTCTTTGGTGCAGGCTATCCGGCATACCCCGCGAGATACCTGGAGTCACCATACACCACCGGTGGCGAGCCGTGAGAGCGAATCCCAAGAGTAGTAACAGTAGGATCCCTCGCCGCCTCATTAAGGTACTAGGCTTACCGGTCCCATTCCCGGCAAATGTTTGGTATGTTCAAAAACTTAACCCACATAACCACTAGACCGGAGCCCAGATCCCATGCTCTTACCACGTGAGCAATCCATTTAAGGATATAATATGATTCCTATCTAGGACCTATTCTCGCGAGTGAGGTCATCACCCGACTTGTAACGGTCCTATAGCTTAGTAGCTATCGACCTATCATACTGGTAGGGACCAAAGGTACCTCGGAATCATGCATCTAGGGTTTCATTCAACTCCTGAACATAAATGCACAATCATTCATTAATACTTGAATAAAGAACTTTAAAACTAGGTTAGATGCACTGGAGCTTGCCTTCGTCAGCTAGGTTAGCTTGGGCACCCTCGGTGTCGAGTACTTCCACGTACTGCAGCGACGCTTCCGCTCCTCCTTCCTCGGTTTCCGGGACAAGGGAGTAATCTCCGTCCGGAAGATCTACACGGAATGCAATGCACTTTAGGTGATGTGATAGTTTGTTGTCCTATCCAACTCTTGGTTGGTCATATTCACCTTAACAAGCATCTATCTAAGGTTTCTCTTTTAGGAAGGTTATTGGGTGTACATGGGTGATTCTTTTATTGCACATTTGAATAAAGGGTTTTATTATACTTATCATTTCATGTGAAGGCTTTAATTCTTTTTGTCTTCACAAGCACGGGTATAAATAGTATTTTTACTTATGAATTACTTTCTGATCAGCGATGAAAATTAATTATCTTTTAATTATATTAAATAATCTTTCCAAAAAGGAAAAAGAATTAATTAGGGGTTTTTCTTTATTTAGTTTCCCTTTAATATTAAAAGGGCTTTTAAGATTTTTATTAAACAATTAAATTACCCAAAAATTAAAGAAATGTTTCTTAACCAAATTAGCACCTATCCTGCCCATTGGACCCAAATGTAAGTGTTGGATGCGAGGAAATTAAATATTGTTGAAAATAACAAAGGCTAGCTAGTGATTCAACTTAAATGCATACAAAAATAAATGAGCATCAATTTGATGCAAACTTTCTTGTGCTTGCTCTCTGGTCCTAAACAAGCCTAAGGAACTAGCATGTTCACATGGAAACTCTACTGAACTTTGTTTATTAATTTACAAAGGAAAACATGCATAAATCAAGAATAATTATTTCTGTTAATCCAAAATTCATGATTGATTCACAAGATGTGTATTTTGGCATTACAAGACAGTGTGCACAAGTTGAGCTCAAGAACATAAATAAATTTAACAGGAAAAATCATCTAAGCAGTTACTACAGGAATGGAAAAGAATTTATTTAGCAAGATCTACTGCATAACTTTGTGCAGTTTTTGGCACATCATCTAGTCATATCCTAGCACAAGACATATCCAAAATTGGGCTATAGAGAAGTTATAGATTTCAAGTTATGACAGATCTAGGTTTAACACATTTGTATTTTTTCTGCTAAAACTATTTAGAATCTAGCCACGAGTATATACAAAAGAGGTGGGATTTATCATCTTGAACCCTACAAAATTGGTTTGGGAATTTTCTGATTTTTCTACGAATTTCTAGGCATTTTACAAAGCCCTGGACTAATCTGTAAGAAAAGCTAGTTAGGTTTCTTCACAACTCAGCCCTGAACTTTCACTCTAAGCACCCTACAAAGATCAAAAGTGTTGCAATCGGGCCCTTGGCTGGGCCGGCGGCGCGGGCATGGCCAATTCCGGCGAGCCGGCGGCGATCCCGGCCGGGCAAGCGGCCGTGGGTGACCACGGGGGTGGCGAGGAACCGGAGGGGAGATGGGGGAGTTGGCCGGCGGCGAGCTCCGGCGGCGGCCGGCGACGGTGCCCGCGGCGGCTCAGGGAAAAGTGGCAAGGAGGCGCGGTGCTGGGCAACAAGCGGGCTTTGGAGCTTCACAAGTACCTACTGGAGCTACTAGAGTGGCTGGCCGGTGACGAGCACGGGCTGGAGGAGCTAGCACCGAGCGGCGGCGGCCATGGCGGCGGGGGGCTCAGGTGGCGCGTGGAGGGGGCGAGGAAATGCTTTTATAGGTGGCTCGAGGCGTCCGTGGATGACGAGGCGTGACGGCGGGGAGCATCTCCGTGCTACGGCGCTCAGGGGGCGCGCGTACGGCGGCGACGCCGCCGTCGGATCGGCCGGTCCGCGGCGTACGCGCGCATACGGCGGCGCCGACGCCGGGTGCCTCGGGACGGGGCGCGTCGGGGCGCGGGGATCACGGGGTGAGCGGGCCTTGGGCCGTGCGCGGCCTCGGGAGGCGCGGGCGCGGAAGCCGGAGCCGGCGGCGCGCGGCCGACGACGGGCGGCGCACGGGCGCGCGCGACGTCGCGGCGTGACGCGCTCTGCCCAAAATGTTTTACTGGTGCTACCTTTGAAATACGATTGCTCCAAAAATTTGTATAAAAGTCGACCAAGTGATGAATACCAAAGTTGTAGATCTAGCTACCAACTATATTTTCTACAAAGGCTATATAGGGTTTTTTCTGCCTAGATTTGAAGATATTTGAATGCCAACTTTGAATGTCAGCCTATTTTGGCAAACAGTGATTTCTTCCTTGCACTTGATTTTTCAAGTTTTTTCCCTCAAAATTTGAAATGCCAATCTACATGAAAGTTGTGTCCCTCATCAAGACCTACAACTTTCATAAAGGTAGAATTTTAAGTGTTTAGGTGAATTTTGGAGAACGCGGCAAAAGTTCCGGCATACACCTGTGGACACTGGGGTGGCAAGGGGTTTGACCCAACTTTTGACCATGGGTTGGCCCCACAAGTGTGTTTACTATTCAATTAGGGTCACTAGGGTGGGTTAGTGAGTTTTTCGAGGTGAGGGCCCAAGTTGACCTAGGTTTGACCACGGTTGACCATTTGACCGGCTGTTAAAGGTTAATTAAAAACTTGGGGCGTCACACATACCAAGCCCTAAGTGCCTGTTTCAACCCATAGAGCGCCTTTCTCAACTTGTACACCTTGTGGGGGTACTTCTCGCTCTCAAACCTGGTGGTTGCTTCACATACACCTATTCTTCCAACACACCGTTCAGGAAAGCACTCTTCATGTCCATTTGGTACAGTTTGAACCCATTAGCCACCAAAAAGGCTAGAAGGATCCTAATTGCCTCCAAATGGGCTACGGGAGCAAAGGTCTACTCGTAGTTGATCCCCTCCTTCTGACTATACCCTTGCGCCAACAACCTCCACTTGTTTTTCACCACTTCTACATTCTCACCCTCTTTATTCTTCCACACCCATTTTGTCCCGATAGGCTTATAACCCGGTGGAGGATCTACCAACTTCCAAACTTGGTTTCTCTCAAAATTCTCCAACTCCTCTTGCATTGCGTTGACCCAACTAGAATCAGATAAGGCGTGTCCCATGTCTTTGCGCTCAAACATAGCAACAAAAGCAGCGTGATCAAAGTGAGAATTGTTTTGAACCCTCGACCTTGTAGTACGTTCGTTGATCTCCCCGATGATCCTCAAAGCTAGGCGATCCACTTGAACTCGCCAGTGAGGTTCTTGCCTTGATGCTACCTCCCCATCAACAACAGCTTTCTTTGATCTGGGCTTGTCATCGTGGGTACAGGAGAGGGCCCGTTCTCGATCGTAGTCGAAGTAGTAGGTACATGCTCAGTCGTGGGCACCACACCGCCCTCTTCATCATCTCCATGTTCATTCTCCTCCTGAAAGATCTCCTCGCCACGTTCCTCATCACCTGCACAATCAAAGACCAAAGAGCTACGTGGTTGTGTCTCGTCGAAGGTAACCTCACAAGTCTCCATGATTTGGTTAGTTTCTAAATTGAGCACACGAAATGCTCTAAAATGAGAAGCGTAACCAAAGAAAATACCATGGACTGACCTAGCCTCAAACTTATCCAAATTCTTGCCCTTCTTCAGAATAAAGCATTTGCATCCAAACACATGAAAGTGACTCACCATGGGAGTGTGACCGTGCATCATCTCATAGCACGTCTTCTTCTCGAATGCTCGGAGAAAAATCCGGTTCGAAACATAGCATGTAGTATTGACCGCCCCAGCCCAGAACCTCTACGAAGTCCTATGCTCATCGAGCATCGTTCGGGCCATCTCACACAAGGTTCTATTTTTTCTTTCCACCACACCATTCTGGGAGGCGTATACGGACTCGAAAACTGTTGTTCAAGACCCAAGTCATGGCAAAAGGTTTTAAAAAGAGAGTTTTTAAATTTTGTGCCATTGTCACTATAGATCGCTCGTATCGCATCTTCATGCATCTCGCTGTTCAACCTCAAGACAAGATCTTGAACAAAACCAAACGTCTCCCCCTTTTCCTCCAAGAAGAAGACCCAAGCATACTGAGAGTAGTCGTCCACCACAACTAGGTTGTACCACTTCCCACCCATAGATCTCACACGAGCTGGGCGAACAAGGTCCATATGGAGTAGCTCGCATGGACGCTTTGTCATCACATCGGTGAGGGGCGGATGGCATGAGGCTATAATCTTGGCATGCTTACATGGCGCACAAATTAACTTGTTCTCAAGCCTCAGCCGTGGCAATCCTCGAACCAAATTGAGTTTACTCAAGCGAGACAAAAGGTCAAAGCTTAAGTGACCCAACCTCTAATGCTACTTCCACGACTCACTCGAAGAACCAGCTAAAAAGCAATGAGCCACACCAGAAGATTGAGAGAAATCCGCTCGGAAAACTTGACCCTCGGGAACGACCGTGCAAACTAGGTGCCCTTGAGAATCCAAAATCCGAGAACCACCAGGCCAAAACAACACCTCAAATCCCTCATCCAACAGCTGGGAAACGGAAAGCAATTTGAACTCGAGCGATTGAACAAGAGCAACACACTTGAGAGTAACTTTGTCACTTATCTTAATCTCACCTTCTGAAAGCACATGTCCTCACCCATTGTCCCAAAAGGTGATGTATGTCTAGGACACCACAGGGACGAGACATGAGAACCACCCCTTGTCTCCGGTCATATGCCTCAAGCAACCAGAGTCAATCAGCCAAACGTTCCTCAAGTCTCCCACCTGAAATTCAAAAGTGAGCACATGAGCGAAGAAACGACTGAGCACTGGGGTTAGTACCAAAAGAGTAAAACCAGTGCGAGCATTTGCTCCAAATTGAGGTTAGCACAAACCATATCAGCACGCCTATCAAAGCTACCACGACGAAAACCACCACGAGAACCACCACGAGGGAGCCATCCCTGTCTAGCTGGAGGAGAACGAAGGAAGACCGTGGACCGTTGCTCCTCTCCAACTCAAAGGTACCACTCCTACCATCGTATTAAGCATGAGGCGGAGAACGTCTAGCAAAATAAAACACCACTAGACTCACCATGTCAACCACTTGTACCACGACCAAAAGAACCGAACTGAGCAGCTCTGCAACCACGAAAACCAAACTGGCCAGTGCACAGCTCAACACCGATCTGACAGGTCCTCTTAACTGGTCTGACCGGTGGTGCACACCCAACAGCACCACCTGCCATTCTTTGATCTCCCCAAGCCGGAACTGTCCTAACAATTTGCATATGAGACTCAACTACACCATTAGAAGGGTGGTACTTATCCTTGTTAGCCCACTTTTTAGTCAATCTTTCCTCACGCTTTCTCTTGAAGCAAAACTCACCCTTGTGACCATTTCTACTACAATACCCACAATGGAACCAAATGGGTTTTGCTTTAGGCTTGGGTTGGAGCTGTTCACTTGACTTCTCTTTTGGTTTCTCCTCACTAGGCTTCATGGAAATCATTTGTTGGGTGAAGAAATATGGGTGGGATCTGGAGTTGTGTAAAGTTTGTTTCTTAGTGGGTTCTGCTTAAGTGCATAGGCATTTTTGTGGAAGGTTTTTGGTGGAGCTTGGATATCACCAATCTTCTCTCCTCCCTCACACTACACTCTGCAATCTTATCCGACCCGAGCGCTTGCCCATCATAGCAATTGTATGCCTCTATCATCATCCTAAGTTGTTGTTCTTGACCCGACAACCAACCCATCATTTTTCTCAAGTCGTCATTCTCCCCTACAAGCGATCAACATAATGTGCAAGTTCCAGATTCTTTACAACATGCAATTCACAAGTAGAACAAGAAGTGGGAACAGGTGCTTTAAACTCAGCCTCAAGAGAAACAATGTAAGCATGCATCTCATCAATCTTTCCATGCGAAACAGGGCAAGAAGTGCAAGCACCTTGCAAAGTAGGTCTAGACATAAGCTCAACCACTTCAACCCTAAGCACATCTAGTTCCTCACACTTGGAGGCACGCTTTTCCTTATGAGCAGTAAGATCATTTAGGAAAACAGAGCAATCACCACAATCAACCTCATCAGAAACAACAGATGAAGCCTTAAGAGAATCTATCTCAAGGTTAGCACCAAGAGTCTGTGTTTCTAGCTCATATACTCGGTTCCTAGCATATTCTAGTGAGGCCCTATGCTCCTTTCTCATCTTTTTTGCCTCTCTAAGCATATCATCACAGTTATCAAGCAACTTGCCAAGCTCCTCATTCTCTTCACGCAAGAAGGAAAGCTCGTCACGTACCTCACCTCAGAGTCGGAGTCCGAGTTGCTCCGGTGACTCTTCTTGCTGCTAGAGCTACGTGCCATGTCGTAGAAGCCATCTCTCGCGAAGCAGCTCAGCCCGCTCAAGTTCTTGGATGACTTCTTGCTCTTGCGCCGATCACCTTCATCTTCGCAGCTACTGAAGCATGAGGAAGAGTTGGCGGAACTAGAGTCGACGTCGCTTGCTCCGACTATCGCTCGTGCCTTCTTGTCGTGGTCGTTTGCTTCCTCGATCGTTGCTTGTCCATGTGCTTGTTCTTGTGATCGCGCCTCGATCGGTACTTGTTGTCCGTCCTCGACCAATGCTTGTGGCCGTCCTTGTTCTCCACCTTCTCCGGACAATCGGCGACGAAGTGTCCTGGCTTGCCACACTGAAAGCATGTTTGTGTGGTCTTCCTTGTGTTCACTCGGTTCCCATGTAACCTCTCGAACCTCCTGGTCAGCAACGCCATCTCCTCCTCTCCAAACACGTTGAACTACTCATCTGGCTAACACATCAAAGGAGACAAAGAGTACATCCGGGAGGATGCGTTAGTGTTAGACTTAGCACCTGAGCCACCGACGAGAGCAATTCTATGGGAGTCAGTAGGGCTCTCAAGACAGGCTGTCACATCACGATCCACCTCAGCTGACTTGAGCTTCGAGAATAGCTCGTTCACTATCAGGATGTCATACTACTCAGACTCAAGAATGGCCTCAACCTTTCCATCTCATATTGTACGATCCAGCGAGTGGAAGAGCATCACAGCTCTATCATGATCATCGTACGGAAGCACGGGCACATTGACCCTCATGTTGTTCACAACAATAGTAAACTGCTAGAACAAGGCGTCAATTGACTCACCAGGGAGATGAGTCAAGTTCTCGTACTCTCTCCAGTAAGTCACTTACATCTGTGCCTGAACCTGAGCATTTCCAGCGTGAGCATCCTTCATCTACTCCGAAATCCTACAAGCTACATCCTCTATCTAAACCCGATCGAATTCGGATTGACACTGAGCATGAAACAAGTAGTCGACCACCTTGTTGTTAGCGTCGTCCATGTCCCTAGATCTTGGAGCAAGAAAGTTCATAGGATGAACATAAGTTGTGCTCACCATGACATCCCAAAGGATCTGACCCTTACCGCGGAGGAAAGCTGCCATCCACCTCTACCACATCTGGTAGTTTTTGCCATCGAAGTGTGGAGGACCCGATCCCCATTCCTAGTACAACATATTTTTGATCTTAAAGTAGTTAGAGTCCCGAAAGACCCATAACCGGATCTGATACCACTTGGAAGACCGAGCTAGAATGGAAAACTGGTTGCTCTTGCAGACCTTCTACCACGGGCTCTCTACCAACACCCGTGAAATGGTGGATGTTGCAGCTGGAGCTGCTTTCCTGTCCCTTAAGCTACTAACCTTGTGGAAAAGATGGATTCCAATCAAGCTTGGAACAAGGAAAGCCAACACCTCAAGAAAGAAAGAGGAATGCACCAGCTCAAGGAGCTAGACATGCTGTCTGCCAAAATGGATTTACTGATGAAAAGGCTTAAAGACAAAGCCCCTGAGAAGAAGGAAGTCATGCAACTCTTCAAATCCCGCATGACCTGTGAAGAGTGTGGAAACACTGGACACTTAGGGAGTCAATGCCCTCAGCTGGAGGAGGACGTGAACTACATCAACAATAACAACCAATATCATCCCCAACAGAATAAAGGATGGACTCAGCAGAGGACCAACTACCTAGGTAACTGTTTAGGTAATTATCAAGGTAATAATTCTTCCGATAATTTCTCACCTTTAAAAGACTTAGTCCAAAACCAGGGTAGAATTATGGATAATTTGTCTGAGAAGTTAGCTTCCAATGATAAAATGCAAGAAAATATTAGTAATAAAATGGAAAGTTTTTCTCTGCCATCAAGAACCAACATAGCTTTAATAAAATACTAGAATCTCAGATTTCTCAATTGGCATCATCTGTTCCCATGGCTAACCCAGGTAAGATTCCAGGCTAGCCTGAAGAATTAGAATCTGCAAATCTTGTCGATATCTATTATGCAGATTTGTGTTCGAGTAAGACAAAAGAAGGCCCAAGATGGACTGACTGGGGCATGCCCGCCAAAAGTGGAGATCTAGGAAGGCCCGTCATCACCATCACTATTGGAGCCTACACCTTCAAGAATGCACTTTGTGACTATGGGTCTAGCGGCAACATAATGCCTAAGGCAATATATAAGAAAATCAATGGTTCACCTTTATTGTATACAACCATGTGCTTGCAGCTTGCAGATCTTTCACTATGCTACCCCGAGGGCATCCTAGACGACGTATTTCTAGGAGTAGGACGCTCCTACGTGGCTGCCGACTTCGTTGTTGTTGAGACTGGGGGAAGTGAGAACGCTCCAATCATTTTGGGACGTCCTTTCCTTGCCACAGCCAAAGCCATCATGTACACCAACGCTGCTAAGATCGTCTTCACCATCAATGGAAGAAAGGAGAGATTCAATGTCATGAACAAGATCCTAAAAGCTCCTGCACACCCCAGATATCCTCACCCCCAAGGACACGAGCCAGTTGTCGAGAAGAAGAGAGGAGATAGAAGGAGGAATAAGAAGAACAATCGACCTCAACCGCATGTGGAGGAACTTTGGATGATCAACACGATTCAATCAGAGAATGAGAACCTGTTCCCTTCACCATTGCTGCCAAAGCTAGAAGACACTGGAGTTCCATCAATCAGTGGAACTTCCAGCAAGTTGTCTACGACATGGGATCGGGCACCAACCAAATGTCTAAGGTAACCTGTGAATTAATATATGGTAACCTGCCTTTGTACTCCACATATATAATGTTGCAGATGGTGGATCAATCACAACGGTTCCCGGAAGGAATTGCATGAGATGTACCTGTCAAGATAAAGGACCACTATGTCATGACTGACTTTTTAGTCATAGACATGGGAGATGATCATGATCCTCCCATCGTGCTTGGAAGACCGTTCCTGAACACAACAAGAGCAATCATCTACATCAGGACTGGCGAGATCCACTTCCTGTTCAGAACTGAAAAGTTACGCTGCTACTTCAATACTTAAACTGATCCTGAGAAGCCCAAGAAGAACAAGACGTGGAGACGCCTTCAGAAATTACAACGCAAGCTGAACACAAAGTGGACGGATGTCAAGAACATTGAAGAAGAGATTAAGGAGAAGTCCACTCAACTTCTACCAGCCCAATATTCTGAACCTGTTACTCCAGAAAGATCTCCACCGACGAAACAAGTTTCGAGGAAGAAATATGAAAGTACACCTTCGGAAGACCAATCACTACATGCGTCATCAACTAATCAATCAATGGCCACTAGATCTACGCCATGGGAGTAAGTACTCTAAACTCTCGCTGAGAAGTAACTCGGTATTTATCTTTATATTCTGCACTGCATTTTTAGATTAGCATGTTTATTTCCCTATACCTATATTGAAAAACAATCATAAAAATATTTTCTGCTTTTGCATTCTTTAAGGCCCCATGTACTCCGTACTGTGGTGGCATAAAAAATAAATAAAAAAATTGCATTCACATGTTTTTGTTTTAGCATCCCTTTTGCATATAAAAATTCACAAAAAAACGTGGGCACATTTCAGAAAAACCCAGAAAGAAGTGGGCACATGAAGGCTCACATCATAATCCTAGAATTTGTTCCTTACGGTATGTGCGAGACTAGTATTTATAGGGAGAATTTAGTAGGGACCTGAAGGCAAACAAGTTCCAAGGACGAATCAAGAATCCCTTCAAGATCCAACTTGGGGGAGAGCACTCCTAATTATCATGATAAGTATCACTACCCATGTTTTTAGCTAGTTGGCTTTTCTCTTTATAATGATCTTGATGATATATGCTTGGAGATGATGAATAGTTGCTCCGCCGTAATTCCTTTTAAAAGTGCATAGTTTTCGGACCTATATTCTCCTAAAGCTTAAATGCTTAATTTTCTCTAAACCCAAAACCTGTGCAAGTACATGCTTAATCTGAGTCTAGGCTTTGAAAGATGATTCATGAAAAGTTGAGTTACTATTGATCATTTTCCTAGAGAAGCTTGATTCCTGGATTTATATTAAAAATCATGAAATTTTATATGATGAGTTCCAGTGTCTATGATCCTTGTCATACACAACAAGATGATTCATGGAAGTACGCATTTTCCATCAAGCCATATAGCTCATGCAACTCTAGGATATATCTCTCTCAATGTTAAAAAGGATTCTGGGGCTACATTCGAAAAAAAGAAAAAGAGGAAAACGTGAGAAGAGAGAGGGAGAGAAAAGGATAAGTGTCATACTAGGCGAGAAGGGCCTACCTCCCTAAAAAATAAAAATAAACTTAGAGATGAATAATGGACACGTCTCCGAGGGTGAGTAGAGCCCACATCTCTAAGGAGAGAAAAATGGACAAAAGTTCGGGGCGAGTAGAGCCCACCTCTTCAAGAATGGAAAGCCCAGATCTTAAAAAATCTTAGAAAGAGAGATATAGTCCAAGAGCTAGACTAAAAGGCTTAGCACCTTTAACCCTCATCCATCCAACACAATCATCCATACATATCTTACCAAGTGTGACTCCATGCTTGAGAAGGTCATACACAAGATCTCTAAGTTTTATCTGAAAAATGTGCAAAACCCCAAGATGATAGCTGATCAAAGAATTTGAGATATACTGCTTGACTTGATTGTTTTGACTTTTATTTGCTCAAAATTTATGAAAAGGCTATACTTAAAGGTTGAAGGTAAGAGAGAGCAATCTTGTTGAGGAGAATTGGTTTTTGAAAACCATAGTACCTTTAAGGTGTGAAAGCGTTATTGAAACTCCTGATCCTACTAAAGCATATCTTTACTAGGGACTAGCAAAGGGTAAGCTTGGGGGAGTTTGTTGACACATCTTATCCTATATATTTATAAGTCCACTAAACATGAGAAAAGGGCATAAATGTTAATATCAACTAAGAATAGGGTGCCATTCGGGGAAAGAGCTAAAAGAATCAAATCTAGAAGACTCCAGAAGGCTCCGGAACTCAACGTGACATGGCACCCAAGAAAGAAGCATCTAGAAGAAGCAACGGACCACCTGGATGGCTTATGGGCATCCCTGGGCCCTCTACTCTAGTGGGTACCAGGACCGACTACTCGGTGGGCCCCTGGGACTACTCGACTTGTGCTACACGATCTTGTTGGCGTGGAGCGCAAGGACTACAGAGAAATAGTATTCGAATAGGAAACTATACATGTCCGGATCCATGTAAAGTACTCATATCCGTACACGAATAGTACTCTCTCCTCATACTGACTTGTAACCCTACCTCTCGGGCTATATAAGGCGAGGCAGGGACCCCTCTCTCATCATCTGCATCATCTTGTAAACACATCCAATCAATCCAGAGCTATGCAGCATACAAGACATAGGGTATTACGCACATTGCGGCCCGAACCTGTCTAAATTATGTGCCACGTGTCTCTTCCTTCGAGTTACCGATCTCGGCGAGGCCACATTCATCTACCTCGGACACTCCCCTTGTTAGGTTGCCGGTCTAAAACACCGATAGCTGGAGCGCTAGGTAGGGGATCTCGCCGAAGATCTCATGGCGAACTCGATGGCTTCAATCCTCATCAAGCCAACCATTGCCTTCAACCGCGGCGACACCTTCATCTTCGGCTCCTGGGTCTGCACCGCAGACGACGCTAGCTCCTTCCAACACCACCTCACCATGACACCCAACCCGAAGACTGGGCTCGTGACACTTCCCAAAGTGATCACGGGCACCCTCGCCGGAAAATTCGTCTCCAACTCGAACTCGACGTCCCCCTGGGTCATTGCATGCGAGCCAACTGCTGAGCCATCATGTGAAGACGCCCCACTCCATGAGCACTTCCCATATGGCCTCTACAATGCTAGCAGGGCCCATGCGAAAGCTCTCGTCGGACGCCGGGTGGGCAAGGAAATCATCTCCGACTATTCTTCGGACTCCAACCCCATCTCCGGCTACTACTCGGACTCCTCTTACAAGTTCGACTTCGGGTCGGACCCTATTGAGCCTGCACCCGAGGTCACCACGACCAAGGAACCGCTGTCAGGCCCAACCACCGTCTTGGTCATAACATCTACTCTTGCCGGAAGATTCGTCTACTGGCCAGATTGCAAGCCTATAGACTTAACGAACTGCAACTCGCTCTGTGTCGCCTACCTCGACTCACTTCTCTTCTAGGAGGGAACACCCCTAGTTCCAACCGAGGAGCACACATAGACCTAAGTGGTGACTACTGACTCCAGTCTCGGTACCCCTGACCGCCAAGTCTTCATGGCTGCTGGTCAGACACCAAGACCCTCAGGGACCCGACCTGACTGGTACCTCAACGACATCTCAGAAGACGAGTTGTCTGCCAACGCCGCCGTTGATGAAACCACTAACGAAAAGAATGCCCAATGTGAACGCAACAGGAAGCGGAATGAACGGTGCAAACGTCTCTGTGAGACCCTCCCCACCCGGAATCTCACCAAGGCCCTGAACCAAGTCATCAACCGGGTGCACACTACCCCCGAACAGTGCCTCATGTCTATAACCACGATAGCACGTCAGGCTCAGGGGGTCCACGCGGGCGAAGTCATCGCCAAGCTAGCTGAAGACACCTACTTCCCGAGGGTCAACAACAGGGTCACTCAAGTACCCCTCTCAGAACTCATGAACCCAGGCACCACGAAGCTACCAGCCGCAGTCCAGCAGATGGTGGGCGTAACTACTCCCGAGGAGAACCACCACAGAACCCCAACCGCTCAAGGGCCTCAACTGGAGGACCCTCCCGGGTGGCAACAGCACGGACGGCGCCGGCGGAAGCCGCGGCGGCGCTAGTCGCGGTGACGGCGGTGGCAAGGGCAGCAGCGGAGGGAGCTCATCACACGGTGCTGGCAGGAGAGCTGGTGGCGGCGGCGATTGCGGAGGCCGAGGCCACGCAAACAGCCACGTCACCGGCATCTCACATGGCGTCTATGATGCCCACCACAGAATTGAAGAGATCCATTGCAACAAGGCTTCTGAAGCAAGTGACAACAACGGCTTCCCCGCCTTCTCCGCTCGACATCGTGACCTGCTTCTCCCAGAGAAATTCAAGCCTCTCGATATCACCAAGAACGACGCGAAGCAAGACTCAGTTTAGTGGCTTAGCTGTTATGCCCTATTCATTGAAAACGCTGGTGGCAACAATGACATGAAGTGCCTCTACTTCCCCTTCTTCCTGGACCAAGCACCACTCACTTGGCACGAGTTGCTCGACAAGAACTCGATCAACGAGTGGGACCAGCTTAAGGCTCAGTTCACCAGCAACTTCGCGGACGCCATGGGACGCTCGGGTACTCGCATGGACCTGGCAATGGTCAAGCAAGAACAAGGCGAGACGCAACGCTAGTACATGTGGCGCTTCTTCGACAAGCGCGCTACGGTAGTAGATGTCACTGACAAGGAGGTCATTGACCTCTTCCAAGACGGACTCTACCATCACCTCACTTTTGAAGACTTCGGTCGCCGCTGCTCGAGTACTATCACTAAGCTCAAGGACATGATCAGCTCATGGGCCGACGAAGAAGACAAGGTGAACGCCAAGTACGATCCATTCGCGGCATGAGCAAGCACAACACGAGCGGCAACAACAACAACAGGGATCAAGGGGGGCACAACAACAACTACTCGGGTCCTAATCGCAAGCGCAAGCCAGACAACACGGTCGCAGTTATCCAGCACCTCGTGAAAGACAACTCGAAAAAGACCTCTAGCGGCTTCAAAGACTTGCTGAAATTAAAGTGTCCGGGCATCTGGAGGGCAACCACACCACCGAGCAGTGCTACCAACTGCGGCGAGCACTCAAAGATACCCCAGACCCACGGCCTCCTCACGACAGGAAAGACAAGAAGAAAGTTGACGAAGGCAACGACGTCTTCCAAGAACCCGACAAGACGCTGAACGTCCTCTTCGGCGGACTACCCAACAGACGGTCTCAAAAGGCCACACGACGAGAAGTCTTGAGCATTGAACCAGTGGTCCCAACACCTCTTAGGTGGTCGAAGGTACCCATCACCTTCTCCCACGTAGATCAATGGACAAGCTTCTCTGAGCCAGGGCGTTTCCCACTCATCCTGAAACTAGGAGTCGCAGGCTCCAGACTCAAGAAGGTGCTCATCGATGGTGGAAGCGGGCTCAACATCCTTTTCACCAAGACCTTGAAGAAGATGAAGCTCGACATCACCCACATGCTCACCAAGAGCACATCCCCTTTCTACGCATCATCCCCGATAACGCGGCTATTCCACTAGGCTCAGTGGTCCTGCCAGTTACCTTCGGGGAGACTAAGGAGAACTACCGCACCGAGTACATCACGTTCGAGGTTGCGCACTTTGAGCCTTCCTACCATACCATCCTCGACAGACCTACTATCGCCAAGTTCATGGCGGTACCCCACTACACCTACTTGGTACTCAAAATGCCAAGTCCTACTGGAGTACTCACATTGCAAGGGGACTTGAGGATATCCTTCGACTGCGACACGGAAGCTGTAGAACTCGCAGCCACTAATCATGTACCCAACGCGATGATGGAGATCTACGCTGCATCCAAGAAGCTTGCCCCAACTGAACTCGAGATTCCAGAAAAGACTAACACAACCAACAAGCCTCAGCCGTCTGAGGAAGTGCAAGTCAAGGCCATCGACCATGGGACAGGCGATAGAAGCAAGACTACCTTGATTGGGGCGGGTCTTGACCCGAAATAGGAAGACGCGCTCCTCAGCTTTCTCCGCGCTAACCAAGACATCTTCTCCTGGAAATCAGCGGACATGCCAGGGGTGCCCAGGAGGCTGATCGAGCACTCACTTAACGTCGATCATAAAGCTACTCCCAAACGACAACACCTCTAACATTTCGCTAATGACCGACGGGATGCCATCAAGAAGGAACTCGCCAAACTACTCATGGCTGGCTTCATCCGAGAAATTTTTCATCCTGAGTGGCTCGCCAATCCCGTCCTCGTCCGCAAGAAGAACACGAACGAATGGAGGATGTGCGTTGACTACACCAATCTCAACAAGCACTGCCCCAAGGACCCTTTCGGGTTGTCGCGGATTGATCAAGTCATCGACTCTACAGCGGGCTGCGACCTACTCTGCTTCATCGACTGCTACTCCGGGTACCACCAGATCGCCATCAAGGAAGAAGACTAGGAGAAGACCGCGTTCATCACCCCGTTCGGCGCCTACTGCTACACAACGATGTCGTTCAGGTTGAAGAACACAGGCGCCACCTACTAGTGAGAATCTAGGCCTGCTTCAAGAAGCAGCTCAACAAGAACGTGGAAGCCTATGTGGATGACGTGATCGTCAAGACCCGAAACTCCAACACGCTCATCACCGATTTTGAAGAGACTTTAGCATCCTTGCGGGAGTACCAGTGGAAGCTCAACCCCAACAAGTGCGTCTTCGGCGTACCCTCATGAAAACTACTCGGCTTCATCATCAGCCATCACGGCATCGAAGCCAATCCCAAGAAGATCTCTGCCATCACCAACATGAAAGCTCCCACCTACATCAAAGATGTGCAGAAGCTCACTATGTGCATGGCGTCCTTGAACAGATTCATCTCAAAGCTCGAAGAACAGGGGGCTATCCTTCTTCAAGCTACTTAAACACCAAGAGAAGTTTGTGTGGACCCCAGAGGCGGATCAAGCCTTGGCTTAGCTTAAAGACTTCCTGTCCAAGCCACCAGTCGTCACAGCTCCTCGCAAGAAGGAGTAGCTACTGCTCTACCTCGCTGCGACTACTCATGCGGTCAGTACTGCCATCATCGTTGAGCGGCAAGAAGACGGCTAGGCCTATCCAGTCCAGCGACCAGTCTACTTCATCAGCAAGGTCCTTTCAGAATCAAAGGCACGCTACTAGACAGTGCAAGAGCTACTCTACACAGTGCTCATCACCTCGCAGAAGCTACGACACTACTTCTAGGAGTATTCAATTACCATTGTCACCGACTACCCGCTCAGCGACATCTTGCAGAATCAAGATGCTACTGGAAGAATCTCCAAGTGGGCAGTCGTACTCAGCGCCATCAACATCGACTTCAAGCCACGCACAGCCATCAAGTCTCAAGCACTAGTCGACTTCATGGCAGAGTGGCGGAAGAATCAGCTACCAACTCCAACTGAGCGACCAGAGCATTGAGAGATGTACTTCGACGGTTCACTCAAGCTTTTGGAAGGTCTCAAACAATGAAGCCGAGTACGAAGCTCTACTACATGGGCTCCGCCTCGCAATATCATTAGGCATCAAGCGACTACAAGTCTACGGCGACTCCGCGGTGGTCATAAACCAAGTTAACAAGTCTTGGGACCCCAACAAGGAGAACATGAATGCCTATTGCCTAGAAATCCGCAAACTCGAGAACAAATACTACAGTCTCGAGTTCCATCACGTCGTCTGTGACAAAAACGTTGCAGCGGGCGTCCTGTCGATGCTTGGTTCTAATCACACACAAGTACCCGCAGGAGTCTTCGTCCACGAGCTTCACACGCCATCCATCCAGGAGCCGGCGCCCACGACCAGTGACCCAGCGCCTTCTCATCCTGGGCAGGAGGTCATGATGATCGACGTAAACTAGCGACAAACCTTCATTGACTACATACGCGAGCAGAAGGTTCCCTCAGACAAGCACTTGGTTGAGCAACTCGTCTGCCGAGCCAAGTCCTATGTACTAGTTGGAGACAAGCTCTACAGGCGGGGCGCCACTTTTGGAGTACTCATGAAGTGCGTTCCCCGAGAAGAAGGCAATGACATCTTGGAGGAGGTCCACAAAGACGTCTGCGGCAACCACACGTCTTCCCGCACGCTGGTCAGCAAGGCCTTTCGATGGGCTTTCTACTGGCCCACAGCTCTGGGTGATGCCGAGGAACTCGTCAGAAGGTGCCAAGGGTGCCAGTACTTCGCCAAGCAACGACACATCCCGACCTACAAGCTAATCACTATACCACCAACCTGGCCTTTTGCCTGCTGGGGGATCGACATGATTGGGCCTCTTCCAACTGCGCCAGGAGGATTCAACAGAGTTCTGATGGCTATCAACAAGTTCACCAAGTGGATTGAAGTCAAGCCGGTCAACTACCCAAAGGCCGACAGAATACTCGACTTCTTGGACGAGCTCGTGCATCGCTACGGACTACCCCACCGCATCACCACAAACTTGGGTTCCAACTTCAACAACCACCAGTTCTGGGTGTACTGCGAGAACAGCAGGATCGACGTCCGGTATGTCTCAGTCGCCCATCCTCGGGCAACGGACAAGTCGAACGTGCCAACGGGATGGTACTCGACGCTCTCAAGAAGCGACTGCACGATGCTGCTAACACAAAAAGGGGCAAGGGGATCAAGGAACTACCTGATGCACTCTGAGTGCTTTGTACACAACCTGCCAAGCCAACGGGGTAGTCACCTTACTTCTTGGTCTATGGCTCTGAAGTTGTTTTACCTGCCGACGTAATGTGGGAATCTCCGGCAGTAGAGCAGTATGACGAAAGCATTTGAGAAGACAACAAACGAGTTGATATCGACAGACTCGAAGAAGCTCGTTGCGCCGCCCTCGTCTAGTCAGCGAGGTACCTTGAGGGTATCCGACGCTACCTTGATCGCAACGTCAAGGAACGCTCCTTCAACGTTCGTGATCTGGTCCTCCACCGCATACATAACACGGAAGGACTATACAAGCTCAGCTCGCCATGAGAAGGTCCGTTCTCAATCTCCAAGGTGACCGGACCAGGCTCCTACCACCTCCAGACACTTGAAGGCAACGACAACAGCAACTCGTGGAACATCGACCAGCTCTGTCGATTCTACGCGTAGTCGCTCGACTACTTTGGGGTCCAAGTCTGCATGACTACTCCTGGGATCCTTGCCGTAAGCGGCCTCCTGGTCCAAGCACTAGTCTCTGGACTACTCCACTCCAAGATCCAGCGTCACTGGCTACTAACGGATCTCGGGCTGCTCAGAGCATCAAGGACTCTAGCGGTGGTCTACAAGACCATGTACCCAGATCCAGCCTATACGGCTACTAACAGATCTCTAGCTGTAAGCGGCCTTGGGTCGTAGCGTCAATTAGCCATAGGCGGCCTTCAGGTCTAGGCGACTACACTTGTAAATGGCCTCGGCCATCCAGGTATAATGTTTTCTCAGTAATGAAGTTCGATTTCTAATCAACTCATTTACAGCGCCTCTTGATCGGGCATCTACTATCAAGTCTACTACTCGTGATACCTCCACGGATTGGTACTCTGCACACTTAGCTACAAGTGGCGGCAACGAGTACTCATTTCACATACACATCACAGATAACTATCATTCATAACTTAAACAAGATCTTAACAACTTTGTTTATCTTACATATGCTACCAAGAGCTTACCCCAAGGAACTACTACTGAAGGTTAAGCTTTTCCGCGACTTGTTTTGTAATCAGCGCCATATGCTCCAGCAACACCTTGTACTGGTCTTCCATGCAATTCACGACAAGTCCCCCAGCAACTAAATCTACCGAAGCTTTGGGGAAGTACGACTTCATATATGCCAAGACCTGGTTGGGGATCGACTTCGCCAGATGCTTCACGTAGGTCGCTAGACGCTCGAGGGCTTCTTTCAGCCGGTCCACTAGTGGAGTAATCTTGGGCCCGCCTGGGTGTGGTACCAACAGCCTCGCAATCGGGAGCGCGGCTTCCTCAAGCTCTTTCAGTTGGTTGCGCAGCTTCTCGCAGTCTTCATTCAGCTTCTGTAGAGATTTATAACAGTTCAGGAGGTCATGATCCGAGGCTTCATGAAGCTCCATGTGATAAATACACTCATGGGCCAGCTGCTTATACTCATATTGAACTAACTCACGAGCGTCCTTCTCTCGGTACATGATATTCTTCAGTCTCTGATGCCTTCAGCTAGTCCACTCGGGTCTCAAACTCTGCAGACAACTCAAAGCAACATCAGAACAATAAGGTACCCCAATTAGTACTCAACGGTTCGGAGAGCAACATACCTTTGTTCTTCTGACGCAGCGACTTGGTTCTTCCGAACCAAGTCGTCGCTCTTCGCTTGCATCTCTTGTACCTCATTTTGGTACTGGGTGAAGGCTCTATCTAGCTTGGATTGTAACAAGGTGGAGTGCTTCCTGGCCTTGTTTAGTTCCTTCTCCAATGCCTCTGCGTGGAGCACTGTGTCATCATACCCCTAGAGCATATCAGATTTTTGTCGGGATCTCTCCACGACATCCTACGTAAGGCAACAATCAAAATCGAGTACTCAACAATTCAGGGAACTCGATTGTTCAAGGTTCTACAACATACCTTCATCCATTGCTCCATGCAGTGCATCATCTCAAGGTTGCGAGCCACGGTCGTCGGGTCAACAAGGTCGTCAGCCAACAGCTCTTATCCGTCACGGCTTGATGGCATCGCCTCTGCCATAGGCGTCGAACGGATTGGTTCTGCATCTTAGATCTCAGGCGATCGCACGACCACGTCCGTGCTCGACTCCGGGAGTACATCAACATGTATCCCTATTGTGATCTTAGGGGCTACTAGAGCTTCCGGATCGGGAACTGCCCCCTTCATCACCCTGACCACAGGCACGGCGATTTCAACTTCTTCTGTAGCTATTTCCATGGCTACGGCTTCAGGGGTCGTGGACCGTTTGGCTTGTGCTTCTGTCACCACAAAGCACATGAAGTCAGAACCTAAGACTATGACTACTATGCAGGGCAGCCAGCACTGGTGAAGTACACATACCCTCTACCATGGTGGCTTCTTGTGGCGTAGCCTCCGCCGCGACTTTGTTCCACAGAAGAGGTGTGGGATCCTGAACTTCCGCCGACCGGTCTTCTACACCAGCTGCTGCACTGGGTTCGTCACCATCCCAGGACAGATCGGTGGATTTCCTGGAGAACACAATTCCGATGATCATCCAAACAAGATTATTGATCTACATAACTACTCGAGAGATTGGCTACACTTACAAGCTTGACCGTACTACAGTCACGGTCAGGGCGCCAAGTATGCTGGCGATATCCACAATTCCAGCCTCTATGGGCGCCTCATCTTCAACATGGGCTACCTCTGGCTGCTCAGCTCTAGTAGGCTGGGAGGGGTCTGGCCTCCTCTCTCCTGCCGACGCCTTCGAGTCGTTGGCGTCAGTCACTTGTTGTGCCGCCTCCGGCACAGTTACTTCAGTGATGGGAGCTAGACTGTTACTCCTTTCAGTCGCCCCCCACCGTGTCCCAGGTTTCTTCTTCCCTTTGGTCCACGGGGTCGGACGGAGGAATATCCTACGACAACTCAAGATTCAACTATCAGCATATAGTACTCCATGGAAAGTACTTGACTACACTACTCGAGAACTCACTTCTTGGGCAGCTGATTCAGTAATCTTCAGCATCTTGCCAGCATGTTTCCGCGCCACATTGCGTGGCCTCCTCAACGGTATGGGAATGCTAGCTTCCAGACTAGCTGGCCTCTCGATGATAAGGGGAATATTGGGTAGTCCAGGGACGCTGAACCTGGACTGCAGCTGAAACCGCTCTTGGACCATCTCCCCATCCTCATCGTCCGAGGTGTCTTCAATGGTGACGGTGTCGTCACCCTCGCTGACTTCGCGGCGCTCCTTCACTTTGCCCTTCCCCACCTCCGGTATATCTTCAGGTTGTGGGGGGAAGGCGGATCGGAGATGTACTTCGCGACGTCATCCTGCGGACAACAACTCGTGTGAGTATGACCACACCATGCAAATCAGTACTCGGACGCAGAGGTCACAACTACTAACCTTGTTCGGCGGATGTGCCGCAGAGTACTCGGGTATTGGGCAAGGAGTTTACGGTGGCATGTCCTTGAATATCTTACCCAGGCTCTTGATAATGTCATCATCATTGACTTCACCGCCGGGCATCCTTGACATGTCTTCGTCGCCCGTGTACTGGTACGCGAGGGTGTCGCGAGCCATTAGTGGCTGCACCCTCCTCTTCATGAAGCTAAAGGCCACGTGTTCGGCCCTCACCCCGGCCTCTCTAAGGGCCTTGATCTTCTTCATCAGCTAATGTAGTTGGATACCCTCTTGCATCGCCGGCTCTGTGCTCCACCATGGGTTGTGCTTCGGCTGCTTCCCGCTCGGCTTCGGTAGCTCCGGATGGTGGTTGCTAATGTAGAACCACTTGGCCTTATAGTCTTGGTTCGACTCTATCAGCCTATACGACAAGTACTGGTCAGGCGCATCTTCACGCATCTGAATACCAACCCCTCTGACTACTCGCGGGTCATTGGTACTTGGCTGCGGCTTCACCCGGAAAAACTTTCAAAATAAGACCCAGTGGGGCTTGATTCGCACAAATGCCTCACAGAAGTGTACGAAGACAGATACGTGGAAGACACCTTTGGGATTAAGATTCAGGTACTCAATGTCGTAATACCTCAGGAGACCTTTGAAGAAATCACTGGTAGGGAGTACCAGTCCGCACTCCACGAATCTGGCGAACATTGGAATCTCATCTAGATTTTTTCCATTGGATACGGGTCGTCAGTGGTGGCGCGCCACAGATCCATCTCCTTCTCTCTCAGGAACCCGCTGTTGACTAGGGAATGCAGATCTTCAATCTTTAGTTTGGATTTCTTGCATTCTTTGTCCGGGTTGGGATGCGGAGAAGATGGCGGCGACGACTCTAGGGCAGATCCCTCTGCTTCACTGCGAGCCCTTTTATTCCCCGCGCCGGTCTTTGAGCTCTTTGATGGAGACTCCTTCATCCTCCAAGTGCAGGGTGTTGTCACTCGCATTCGCTCGGGGCCTATGTTGGTGGCGGACAGCGGCGGCGCGTCTGGATCTCCTCTCTCGTGCGGCAGCAATGGTAGCAAAAGCAGTGCTAAAAAGCCTAAGGAGCAGACCTATTCCAGCGGCTGCTAATAAGGAGAATGAAAAACCTAAGGGCAACAGCTCTTATTATAACCTAACAGGCGACACTACAACGACTGGGTGAATAAGCACCAAGCGGGTGACTCAGCGGCGGCTCCCCGATCTTTCATCTTACTCGACGCTCTCCACCTCGGGGGCTCAGCTACGTTCGTTTGATATGGTATGTTACTACAAGATTCAAGACCCACTCAGGACACATTCTACAATCAAGGTGACCCTTCAATTCGAAAGGACGTACTCGACTCAAGGCTCGGGGGCTCCGTGCCATGTGTCCTTCGGTTTTTTCTCCAGATTTTACAGGATAAGATTGGCAGAACTTCAGATTGACCCTCAGCTTCAATCTACGATTCGACCTAAGGCTCGGGGGCTACATTCCATATGGAAGCGATTCTCCGAATCACATTTTCCATATGGTTCCTTCGTCAAGACAACACGATTGCTATTGAAGACCTTCAAGAGGAGAACTTGAGGACGCTTGGGGACTACTCGAGAAGACTTCAAGACTACTCAAGGATTAGCTGGAGTACCTTCCAGCCTTGGGATGCTTCAAATACTCTTGAGGAACTTTGGCTTGTAGTGCTCGGGGACACTTGGGAACTACTTGTCAAGGCCATCAAGACTACTCAAAACTTCCTACTCGACTACAAAGTACTAGGGGGCTTGTCCTATGGACATCCCTGGGCCCGCTACTCTAGTGGGTACCTGGACCGACTACTCGGTGGGCCCCTAGGACTACTCGACTTGTGCTACACGGTACCTGTTCGCATGGAGCGTAAGGACTATAGAGGAATAGTATTCGGATAGGAAGCTATACATGTCTGGATCTATGTAAAGTACTCCTAGCCGTACATGACTAGTACTCTCTCCTCAAACCGACTTGTAACCCTACCTCCCGAGCTATATAAGGCAAGGCAGGGACACCTCTCTCATCATCCGCATCATCTTGTAAACATATCCAATCAATCCAAAGCTACGTAGCATACAGGACATAGGGTATTACGCACATTGCGGCCCGGACCTGTCTAAATTTTGTGCCACGTGTCTCTTCCTTCGAGTTACAGATCTCGATGAGGCCACATTCATCTACCTCGGGTACTCCGCTTGGTAGGTTGTCGGTCTAAAACACCGACACTGGCCGAAGTGGGCCCCCAGGGGGCCCACCCCAGCCCAATCGGCCTGGTGGTGGGGCCGGTCGACCTCCCCGGGCGCCACCTCGGCCCTACTTCCAGAACGTTCTTCCACCACCTATGAGGATCAGTCTAAACCACTCGTTAGGTCGGTTTGATCAAACAACGCACGTCTACCCCTCAGGGCTATATATGCAGCCCCCCTGTCCCCTGGCAGAGGCATCTGGAAACCTAAGTTTGTGTACACAGATCAAGTCATCAAGTCAGAGATACTATGCCCTAGAAACACCATATAGTAGAGTAGCTAGCTAGTCTAGATCTAGGAGGAGGCAAGGCGTCTACTTGGCTCCTGATCGTCTAGAGGCTGATCGAGATACTGATATAGCTTCGCTCTTGTAAGTTCTTATCTAGTTCCTTACATTTGTTATACAGACATATGTTCTTATCAATGCTTATATTCGACATTATATGCTTTGGTGTTTATTGTGATTACATGTTTAGCATAGTTGATTTGCCTTTATATTCATGTATGGAGTCGTATAGCCGTCACCTAGGCCATTTGTTAACATGGGTGAACAATAAAGACAGTGTAAGCGTGGTGCTTAAATTGTATTTATCTGCGATTGCACCCTATATGCAGGGTCGTGTGGTAGATCGTGGTGGTGACTGTTAGAGATAACCCTTGCACGTTTCTTTCTTCTGTTAGGCAGTTAGCATCTTGCATGTTTCTGTTAGACTAGTGCATGCGCATGAGCGCCGACTTGTGGCTGCCGTGCGCGTAGGCAGGGCGTGGCGAGAATAGCTCGCGCACGACCCTGGAGCTCAGAGGTGAGCGTGGCATCGTAGGACGTGGGGATGGACACGTTCAACACGCGATGTGCGGCGGACTCTGCTGCTAACCGTTAGACTGTAACCAGGAAGAAAAGGGGAGGAAGAAAAACAAGAAAAGCTGCTCAGTTGTTCGCAGCGCAAAAAAAACCTCTTGTGTTCCAAGTGTTCACATGCGTGTGCATTGTGATCCTGAGTTCTGCAACTCCGGCAAGCTCCAGACCTCACCGCCGGCGTGCATCGCTCGGGCCTGACATTTGGCATCAGAGCCACGTTAAGGTCCGAGGGCGTCGGAAGTCATGTCTTCGCCGCCCAAGAAGGCGAGCGGAGCCACGCCACCACTCAAGCCGTCTGGTTCCTCGCCGCCGCTGAAGGAGAAGGGTGGCACATATGGCGATAGCAAGAAGAAGATCGGGCGTAGGCCGTCTAGTCGCAAGCCGTCGCCAAGCTGCTCCCCTCCTCGCGGTCGAAGCTCGTGCCACCACGACTCGGGAAAACCCAGGGAACGTGTTGTGGAACGCGTAATCCGCGACTCCGGGAGCTCCGGGACATGGCCGCTGCTAACCAAGGTAAACTACACCGAGTGGTCGCTGCGGATGAAGCTGAAGCTCCAGGCGCGCGATCTCTGGGACGTCATCGAGTGCGGCGACGGCGACTACCGCGACGACCAGAACACGCTGGATGCTATTTGCAGTGTTGTTCCCGTAGAGATGATCGCGACCCTCGTCATGAAAGAAACAGCGTCGGAGGCATGGGAAGCCATCAAGACGCTCCGCATCGGCGACGAACGGCGACGGGCAGTGACAGCCCAGACACTCCGCACCGAGTACGAGACGATCAAGCTGCTCAGCGATGAGGCAATCGAAGACTTCGCGCTCCGGTTCAAGGGCGTTCTGCAGCGCCTGGCGGATCTTGGCGATCCAGAGCCGGAAGAGAAGGCCCTCAAGAAGTACCTACGCGTGGTCTGTCCAAGGTACAAGCAGCTAGTGGCCTCGATGGAAGCGTTCGCTGACCTGTCGAAGATGTCCATCAAGGAAGTTACCGGAACCCTCAAGTCCTCCGACGACGTTGAGGAGGAGGCGCCGCCACCGGCCACCAAGACCGCCGAGAAACTGCTCCTCACGCATGAGGAGTGGTTGGAGAGATACAAGTCGCAGAAACAAGAAAGTGGACGCGGTGGTTCAAACTCCGGCGGCCGTGGTAAGGGGCGCGGGCGCGGCGGCAAGCCGCGAGGACGCGGTGGGAGTAACACCACCGACACCGGCTCTGTGGACCAGGAGCGTCCCAGTGGTCGGTGGATGACCGCTCCTTAGTGATGAGTGATTGACAACGGGTGTTGGACTGACTCTTGGCTTAGTGCGCAGGTGTAGGCTGCGGCCTAGTTCGTGTTGTTGCAGGTGAAGAACGGGCGCGAAAGGTCTTCGGCCTTGAGGGGGCCTCGGGGAGATGGAGAGACAAGTAGGCTCGGTTCGAGGGACCGGTGGACGGCGGGGGCGGGTGCGGGTCACATGGTGGCGACACAAGCAAGACGAAGTCATGGACAAGTGAGCCGGTGCACGGTGGCGGTCAAGTCAAGTGGTTTGGCGGGAGGCCGGACCGAGCACGCGGGGTTTGGTGGTTTGCCCACAAAACCATCGGCGGACGGTTTCTTGGTTTGGGCCTCAAAACCAAGTCCGAGGGCCCAACACGACGGAGACGGGATCCGGGCGTGTCGGGAAGCTTCGAGGCGGAGGACACGCGGCGGGATCGCATGGCTTGCGTCGGGATGACGCGGGGTGCGGCAAAGGCGTGGCCGTCCGATGGGAAGACCCACAAACTTTACCAAAATGCCCCTACGTGGGTTGTATCGCCAGTAATGTAGTTAGGGGTAGTCGAGTCATTTACCACTCCGGCGGGACCTGATATATAAGCCATGAGTGTGTGTTGATGGCTTACTCTCTCCGCGACTTAGGGTTTCATTTCCCCCTTCTCTTTCTCATTTTCGTAGCCATTTTTCTTCCTATTTTCTCTAGGCTAGCATGAGAGCTTCATGTGAGATTTGTTGAGAGGGATGGATGCTAGGGCGGCATGCTAGACCTTGTGAATCTTTCCTGGTTTGTATAGAAGATTCGGGGTTGTTTTTCGTGGCTTTTTGTGCTTATTTTCGTGCCTTTGTTCCGGTGTGATTCCGCGGATTTGAGTGAGTTTCTTCCCGGATTTCTTTGAGGGAAACATGGATAGATGTCTTGTGCATCTTTGTGCTTGATCTTGTGCCCTCAAACGCGGGAAACTACTTCGATTCGTGAGTTTTCGTTCGGTGCTCTAGGTTTTGGTGGTGCTCAAAGAATTCACGATTCCGGTGATTTAGGGAGTTAGGAGGCAAGATTTTTGGGCTATAGCATCCTTGTGTGACGCTTTTCAAGTACCCAAACCCTTGTCTCCACGGCTTCAACCGTTTGGGAAATCCGATGATGATTTGGGGGAGTTGACTTTCGAGGTCGGGCATTTTTACGTTGCGTCCGAGCCTCGCGGACGGTCCGCGGCCTCTGGCGGACGGTCCGCGCCGCTCGAGTTCGTCCCGAGTTCTTCGTGTTCTTGCTCGTCCTTTGTTTCGATCCGTTGTGATTTTGGTTTTTGGTTGGACGAAGTTTCGGACGGTCCGCGGTGTCGGGCGGACGGTCCGCCGGTGCTTGGCGGACGGTCCGCGTGCTCCCCGCGGACGGTCCGTGGCATCGGGGTGTCTTTGGGTCGTTCTGTGTAAATTAACGGACGGTCGCGGCTAAGGCCGGACGATCCGCGGCCGGGTGCGGACGGTCCGCGATGCCGGCCGGACGGTCCGCGCGGCTCTTGCGGACGGTCCGCCCCTCCTGCGCGGACGGTCCGCTAGAGCCTGTGTGCCTTGCTTCTTGGTTCGATTCCTTCCTCCCCTTTCAAGTGCTTCCGCGTGTGCTTCGAGGAATCGTTCCTAAGGCTAGAGGTTGATCCAGCGCGATTCGATCCATCGCTTGTGTGTGACCGGGTTTTGAGTAGGACATAGGCCGGGTTCTTTGGGAAGAATTTTTGCCGGCTCCTATTCACTCCCCCCCTCTCTAGTCGCCATCTGATCCTTCAGGCTCAAGCGCTGGCAAGGACGGCCCTGGTGACACCTGCAAGCGGTGCACCAAGTGAGGCCATTGGTCCCAAAACTGCCGTGGGAAATTGAAGACCGACGAGCAGGCCCATGTGGCCCAAGAAGAGGAGGAGCAGGCATTGCTTCTTGCGGTCTGCGTTGACCCTGAGGAGGGGATCTATCCCCAAACCGAACCACCGCCGCCGCAGCTCCCAGCCGCCTCCGCTCCGGTGATCTCCACCGACGGCGAGCTCCACCTCTTGGAGAACAAGGTGTTCGCCGCCTTCGACGACGCCGGCGACCGGAGGCCGAAGAGATGGGTGCTGGACACTGGGGCCTCCAACCACATGACGGGGTCCCGAGCCGCCTTCTCCAGCATCAACGCCGGCGTCACCGGCACAGTTCGGTTCGGGGACGGCTCTATCGCCCGGATCGAAAGCGCAGGCACGGTGCTGCTATCCTGCAAGTCAATGGAACATCGCGCTCTCCATCATATCTATTACCTACCACGGTTGACCGCCAACATCATCTCGGTGGGGCAGCTGGACAAGCGTGGGTACCAGGTACTGGTGGAAGACGGCGTCATGCGTGTGCATGATGAGGAGCGCCGGCTGCTCGCCAAGATCAACCGGAACACAGGCCGGCTCTACGTGCTCGACGTCGACATAGCACAGCCGGTCTGCCTGGCGGCGTGCGGGGATAAAGAAGCATGGATTCGGCATGCTCGTTATGGCCACCTTCACTTCGCTGCCCTGCGCAAGATGGGGCGCGACGGGCTCTTCAAGGGAATGCCCCTGCTCACGCAAGTGGAGCAAGTGTGTGAGGCATGCCTTGCCGGCAAGCACCGGCGAACGCCCTTCCCACGTCAGGCTCAACGGCGGTCCAATGAGGTGTTGCAACTCCTCCACGGTGACATTTGCGGCCCAATTTCCCCACCAACACCCAGCAAGAATAGGTACTTTCTGCTCCTGGTGGATGACTACTCACGCTATATGTGGATCTGTTTGCTCACCACCAAGGACGCGGCAGCGGAGGCAATCAAGCGCGTGCAGGCGGCAGCAGAGAGAAAAAGCAGGCAGAAGCTAAAGGCGTTGCGCACCGATCGCAGAGGAGAGTTCGCAGCTGTTGACTTCGTCAAGTATTGCGCCGAGCTGGGAGTACATCGTCAACTCATGGCACCATATTCACCTCAGCAAAACGGCGTCGTGGAGCGGCGGAACCAAACTGTGGTTGGAACCGCGCGAAGCATGCTGAAGGCAAAGGATCTTCCAGGTGCGTTCTGGGGAGAAGCAGTGACAACAGCGGTGTATCTGTTGAACCTCTCGTCATCAAAAAGCATTGGCGGCAAGACACCGTATGAGCTCTGGGCCGGGAGCACGCCAAGCGTCCATCATCTCTGAACGTTCGGCTGCATCGCACATGTCAAGATGACGACTCCACATCCAAGGAAGCTTGACGACCGCAGCTGCCGCGCAATTCTCGTTGGCTACGAGCCCGGGTCCATGGCTTACAGAGTCTATGACCCGGAAGCAGATCGAGTCGTCATCATCCACGGCGTCATCTTCGACGAGTCAGCCCAGTGGAGCTGGAACGGGGACAATGACGGCGGAGCTCGGGATTTCATCGTCGACGATCTGCCCCTGGACGGTCCATCCGTCATCACTACCACGACCTTTGTGACAGTACAATACGGTGCGGCTGCATCCACCTCCCCGTCACCATCGCCCTTGACAGAACAAGCTCCTGGGAGTGCCACTCCAAGGACACCCGCACAGAATGTGGCAACGGCGCCCATGAGATCATCTGCATCACCGGTCTTTGTTTCTCCACCGAGCTCTGGCGTCTCCGAGCGTCTGGATGCGGCTCACGATGATGATGTCCCGCTGCGTTTTCGACCACTCGACCATGTGCTGGGTCCTGCCACACCACCAGGTCTAATTGAACGATAGGTGGAAGAGCGCCTACTGTTGGCCAGTGAGTCAGAACCAGCATCCTTTGAGGAAGCCTTAAGGTATGAGAACTGGCGCCTTGCTATGCTTGATCAATTCACTTCTATTGAGGACAATGGGACTTGGGTTTTGGTTGATCCCCCACCTGGAGTGAGAGCCATTGGTTTGAAATGGGTATTCAAGACCAAAAGAGACGAGGCAGGGCTGATTTCAAAGTACAAAGGCAGACTTGTGGCAAAAGGGTATGTGCAGTGACAAGGAGTGGACTTTGATGAAGTGTTTGCTCCCGTGGCCCGGCTCGAATCAGTAAGGCTTCTGTTGGATTATGCAGCAGCAAAAGGATGGCAAGTCCATCACATGGATGTTAAGTCGGCCTTTCTGAATGGTGAACTGCTAGAAGATGTGTATGTGGAACAACCCCATGGCTTTGTGAGGAAAGGTCAGGAGCAAAAGGTTCTTCATTTGATCAAGGCTTTGTATGGTCTTCGTCAAGCTCCAAGAGCTTGATATTCAAAACTGGATTCCTCTCTGCCGAAGCTTGGTTTCACTAGAAGCTCATCAGAGCATGCAGTTTATCTGAGAGGTCAAGGTGCAAGGGGGCTTGTAGTTGGTGTGTATGTTGATGATCTTGTGATCACAAGAGGAAGCAAAGGGGACATTGACAAGTTCAAGTAGGAAATGAAGAACACCTTCAAGATGAGTGATTTGGGTTTGTTGAGATACTACCTTGGATTGGAGGTGGTTCAAGGCAAGGAAGGTATCACAGTACGCCAGAGAGCGTATGCAGCCAAGATTCTGCAGACTGCTAGCCTCTCTGACTGCAACCCAAGTTAAACACCAATGGAGTCCAGATTGAAGTTGAGCAAGACAAGTTCATCACCTACAGTGGATGCAACCCAGTACAGATCCATTGTAGGCTCTCTTCGATATCTGGTAAACTCAAGGCTTGATCTTTTTTTCTCAGTAGGATATGTGAGCAGGTTTATGGAGGCTCCCACTACTGAACATCTGACAGCTGTGAAGAGGATCCTAAGATATGTGGCTGGAACACTTCGCTATGGCTGTTACTATCAAAGAGAGAAGAAGGCAAAACTGATGGGATATAGTGACAGTGATTTTGCAGGGGATGTTGACACAAGAAAGAGCACCTCTGGGATCCTCTTCTTCCTTGGGAACAATGTGATCACCTGGCAATCACAAAAGCAGAAGGTTGTTGCATTATCCTCGTGTGAGGCTGAGTACATTGCAGCTACCACTGCAGCATGCCAGGGAGTGCGGTTGGCGCGTCTGCTGGCAGAACTCAAAGGAATGTCACCATCCACCACAACTCTGAAAATCGACAGTCAGTCAACAATTCAGTTGAGTAAAAATCCTGTTTTTCATGATCGAAGCAAGTACATAGATACTAGATATCACTTCATCTGTGACTGTATTGAGAAGAACAGGGTGGCACTTGAGTTCATAGGAACAAAGGATCAGTTGGCTGACATATTAACAAAGGCTCTTGGCCATGAGCAGTTCTGTGAACTTCGTTCTAGGCTTGGGGTCATTGATGTATAGACCGCTTGCAAGGCTTAGGAGGAGATTGCTAGAGATAACCCTTGCACGTTTCTTTCTTCTGTTAGGCAGTTAGCATCTTGCATGTTTCTGTTAGACTAGTGCATGCGCATGAGCGCCGACTTGTGCCTGCCGTGCGCGTAGGCAGGGCGTGGCGAGAATAGCTCGCGCACGACCCGAGAGCTCAGAGGTGAGCGCAGCATCGTAGGAAGTGGGGATGGACACATTCAACACGCGATGTGTGGCGGACTCTGCTGCTAACCGTTAGACTGTAACCAGGAATAAAAGGAGAGGAAGAAAAACTAGAAAAGTTGCTTAGTTGTTCGCAGCACAAATAAAACCTCTTGTGTTCCAAGTGTTCACGTGCGTGTGCATTGTGAGCCTGAGTTCTGCAACTTCGGCAAGCTCCAGACCTCACCGCCGGTGTGCATCGCCTGGTGCAGGCCTGACAGTGACATCACTATTGAGTCCTTCGCAGTCCACCCACCGTGTATAGGACTAGTGAAGCCTTATACTGTTTGGGTTGTTTCAAGTTTCGGCCTTGATCCTCGTGGATAGTCTCCCCATGCATTAATATAATAGTTCTTCTTCCATGATTCTTAAATGTTTGCATTAATCATAGTTTGCATTGACACATAGTTTAGAGTTGCTGAGGAGTATCATCTATAAGTAGACTTTGCTATGTTTCTCTTTCTATAATGACACTTTCTAGCTGCTCATGATGTTATGACTTGAACAATGCTATCAATATCTTTATCTTTATGTGACTTACCCCTCTTTATAGCAATTGATATATTTTGTCCACTCTACATTGTAAAACCGAGAGATGAGCATGTATTAGCTATTATGGACTAGAAAGACTTCTTTCCTTGTGGTAGAATATAAATACGTTACCTGGTTTTACTCTAGGTTAAAATGCTACAATGGTATATAAATATTTGTGTGCTTGCGGATTCCCTGTTTATATATATCTTCTTTTCTAGAGATCCAAGGAATATGTAAGAGTACAATATCCATGCGTTTTCTGGCACACCTATCAGGGTTGACAACCTATATCGAGTTGTCTATGAATCGTATCAGAGTTCACCTTTTAGTTTAATATAAAAGCAACATCTGATATACACTTAGCATCATGTTAAGATATACCTTTGCATTTCTGGTGCCGTCGATAGAGATGGATCTTATATCCATTTCTAGTCGATGACGTTAGCAATGTCAACAGGCTGTCAATGCCCTGGCGACCTTGAATGGGCGATAGAGCTGGCCCATAGGTCGTCCGTGGGTCTTGACGACCTTGAATGTGACATGGGAGATATTAATGTTTAGGGGCTTGAATGTGGGCCATAACGTGTCCACGTCGGCCGAAGCGCTGATCGGAGGCCGGTGGACGCAGATTCCCATATTGAACTAGCCATTACTGCCAGTTTCCCGTTAGGCCAAAAGAGACGTTGGGCGCGGCCACCCGTTTCGTTGCTGGGGCCTGACTATATAAGGCCGGTCCATGGGCCAGAGACCTTTACTTGCTTTCATTTCCACTCCGCACTAGGGTTCTGCCGTCACTCCTTTGCTCAGAGAGAATCAGCAGCGCCGCTACTGCACCGCGACCTCGCATGCGAACCAAGACCCTTGTAGTGTTTAGATCCAAGTCCATCGGCTTCGAGGAAGAGAAGATGGATTCGATGCCGATTCCGCCACTGCACACTGTCTGGGAGCCGTCCGTGGTGATGGAGGAGCAGATCCAGGCCCTTGCGACTCGTGGGTTGCTGAGGCCCAAGGTGGAGGTCAGCTGGAGGCCGGCGGCGGGCGAGACCGTCGTCTTCCTCATGCATATCAAGCAAGAATTTAGGGTCCTAGTGGGCGACTTCTTCTGCGGCCTCCTCTTTTTCTAACGGATCAAGATGGTATAGCTCGTTCCCAATTCCATTGCCATCATCTCCTCATCCATCCACCTCTACAAGGCATACCTCGGTATAGCACCGCATTTCCACTTGTGGTGCCACTTCTTCGAGCTCAATAAGACGGGGAAGTCCGAGGTCGTGGGCAGCATCAGCTTCATGCTGCGTCAGTACATGAAGCCGGAGTACATCAACCTCGTGCTCCCTGAGAACATCTCTGGCTGGAAGCAGGGGTGGTTCTACCTTGACAACCCTGCACCAGCGCTTCTGGACAAGACAAGGCGATCTCCCGTCCCATTCCCGGAGTGGAGCAATCAGCATACGTCATGTGAGACGGAAGAGCTGCACCCTCTGCTGGATGACCTGGAGAGGTTGAAGGCGTAGGGGCTAACCGGTGGCGCGGTGGCAATAAGCTTTAGCTGTTGGTTGATTCAACCCATCTAGGACTGGGTCTACCCAGCCTTTGAGTATTGGGGCCAGTCCGACCCCACCTGGGTCGCCAAGCGCAAGGTCTCCAAAGGGGAGATGGCGGCGCGGTTGAAGAACATGTTCAGTGGGCGCATCCGCAATCGGGAGTGCCCCAAGGCGCTCGGTGTGTATCGACCTTCCGATGCAGTGAGTTTTCGACATCAGTTTCCTTCTATCTTAGAGCTTGAGCCATTGTGACGCAGGTCTTTTTATCTTTCATGTCTCTTTTCTTGTTTTCAGCACCGCGAGGGCATCTACTAGTGCCCTGTACCACTGTGCAACGAGGAGGAGCACAGTTACATGGTCCGTGCTGGGGCAGATGTGGAGGCGACTCCGCGGCAGTGCATCGAGGAGTATATCTACCATTCGTCTGTGGGAAGAGATGACGACACTCCCGCCACATGGAGGTCGCCTCCCAAGGTTGCTACATCCGCGCCGCAGCGCACGCGGCAGACGACAGGCAAGATGTCCGCCTCCTGGGCTGCGGCCTTGATCGTCGCGACCTAGACAACGGAGGCCAAGAAGAAGAAGCAGAAGAGGACCAGGCCTGCTGTGTCGGCGGACACGACGATAGTCAGTTTCAGCATTGAGACAATCAACATCGACGACGAGGAGGATGACGCCAAGTCGCTAGACGCGGTAGCGGACCCATCCACGGAGATGCCCCACAAGGTTGTGTCCGCGGAGGAGCGGGTGACGGAGACGCCTTCTAGGACTTCCATGACAGAGGAGTGCCCCAGGTCGGGCCCTAACTCATTGGGTGACGCTGGGTCGCAAAAGAGGGCAAGGAAGGCCCCTCCCAAGCCCTGCAAGTTTGGGATAAGGTCGGCATCCAAGTAAGTCACAATACCTACACCCATTCGTGTTTTGCACATCGATTTTTCTTCTACTTCTGATTGGTTGAGGTTGTTGTTTGTACGCAGAGCACCCCCAGCCACTTCGGAGAGTGCCAAGAATGCCTCGGGCCAAGAGGCATTCGAGAGCAAGGGGAAAGAGGCACCGGTGGAGTAGTCGCCGGCAGTCTCAACGGCGGATGTGACGAGCTCAGCCATCGGGGCCGGAGCGACAACGGCATCCGTAGCGGAGAAGGCCGAGACTAGTACTGTTCTGTCCATCAGACGGGAACGAGACGACCTCTGCATAGCTGACCCACAGCCGACGCTAAGGCCATATGCCGCTGAGGTGGGGGTTCCCATGTCGAAGACGACGATAACCGGTGCCTGTACGTCGGAACCCCGTGGGAGGACGATGTCATCGCTGACCGTCGTGACGTCACGCATAATCGGGCGGACACTTACGGTAGGGATCTGCACCTTGACACTTCATCCCTTGTCATTAATGCCGGTCATTTTGTGAGGTCTTAAACCCAAGCCTATTTTCTTTTGTTGTAGTAGCTTGCCTTGCGAGCTTAGGCTCGGGCAGGCATAGTGAGGGATGCGGCCAACAACCACGCGGAAGCTGTCGCGGCTAGAAAGGCTTGCCGGCAGGCCAAGATCAAAGCTGCGTAGGAAATCAAACGTGTGAAGGAGGCTATGTCCCGCCAGGTAGAGAAGGAGGTGGCCTCCTTGAAGAAGAAGTTGGAGATCGCCGAGCGAAAGGCGTATGATGCAGCTGACGACCTCCAAGCCGTGGCAGAGGGTAAGTTTTCCAGGTCGCCTAAGATTGACTCCATGTGTCCTCTTTTTCCTGATCTTCCGACCTTGAATGGGTCAGGTGCCAAGGAGACAGAGGATGCCCTGAAGAAAGAGTTGGCGGAGACCAAGTATCAAGTAAAGATCATTCAGGAGAGGACCGCAGAGGTCCGGCAGGGTGAGTAGTTCTTCCACCACAGCGGGGTGGTTTAGCTTGCCACAGTTAGTCGGGAGAAATGACTGAATCTTGCAAATTGGTGATGCATGTCTGTAGAAGGAGCTCGGCAACCTCAAGGAGGCCGCCCAATATGTGATGGACCTCTACGTCCCTCGGGAGGAAGAGGCAGAGCCAAAGGGGCTGGTCGAACGGCTAGATGAGGCCGAGAACCAGGTCAGGGACCTGCAGCTGCACACAGCCAAGCTTGCGGCGGCTACGACGTTGTCGACGGTGAAGTATCACGAGCTATCGTTCGACCTTCAGAAGGTCGATGAGTGAGGACCATGTGTGGTTCGAGGACCGGTGGATGGTCGCTCCCTTGTGTGATGAGTGATTGACAACGTTGTGTGGACTGATTCTTGGCTAAGTATTGCAGGTGCAGGTTGCGGCTTGACTCGTGTTGGTGCAGGTGAAGAACAAGCGCGAAAGGTCGTCGCCGGTGAGGCCTCCAGGTGTGGAGAAGACAAGTAGGCTTCGTTCGAGGGACCCGGTGGCCAGTGGGGTCAAGTGCGGGCCGCATGGTGGCATGAACAGCAAGATGAAGTCGTGGACGATTTCTTGGTAGAGCCTCAAAACCAAGGGCGAGCCGGGACTACGTGGGAGCCGAGTCATGAGTGGAGATTGGCGGAGGCTACACCGAGTTCACGGGGTTTGCAGTGGTTCACTAGAAAACCACTGGGTTACTCGGTTGAGCCACAAAACCGAGGCCGAAGACTCGACGAGGGGGTGCGGCCACCTAGGCCGGTTCAACCGCCCAGGAGGGGCGGTCAGACCGCCTGGGGCCGGTCAGATCTCCCGGGCCGGTCTAACCGCCCAGGGGTGGCGGTCTGACCGCCTTGGCCACCGGCGCCGAGAAGCTTCGAAGCGGAGGACACGCGTCGGGATCTCAAGTCTTGCGTCGAGGCTAAGCAGGTTGCATTCGTCGGGCATCCGTCCGATGGTGAAAACATGAAGACTTCCAAATCCGCCCTCGAGGGGCATGTATCCCTAGTTATTAGTGAAGGGTAGTTTAGTCTTTTGGGTGCCTCCATATATACTCATTGAATGGGTGGATGGCAGCAAACTCTTGGAACCCTAGCTCATTTGTTTTTCCCATTTTCGTTCTCCTTTTTCCTTAGGTTTTTTTAGGACTAGCTTGAGAGCTTCATGTGAGATCTAGAGAGAGGGATGGATGTTTGGGTGGCAAGCTAGACCATGTACGAACCTTTCATGGCATGCATAGATGGTTCGGCGTTGTTCATCATGGTGGTTTTCTCCTCTCTTTTGTGTTGATTTTTGGAGCTCTTTGTTGGCGGTGTTTTGAGGACGATTTCTTTGGGTTTTTGGTGGGTGTCATGTATGAGGTTCTTGTGCCTCTTTGGCTGGTGACTTTGCCACCAAATCTCCTTTGAATCGGACTCGATTTGGTGGTTTCTCGAGTTGGGCGAGTTCTTGACCTAGAGAGGCAATTTCTTTGATTCCTCTTGATTGTGAGCGTTTCGGGTCGATTCCTTTGAAGTAGAGGTTGCCCAGGAGGTAACCCAGCTATTTTCGAAGTTTTGCTGCAATCCGTGGAGTGATTTGGGAGATCGGGCACGAGGAAGTTGAGGTTTGACCCGCGGGTTCGTTTTCCGGAAGGGGCGGTCTAACCGCCTACAGGGGGCGGTCGCCCTGGGTGTTTCCAGGTCGAAGTTTTGTTTCGCCGGATTTTCCTCTGTGAGTTTGTTCGCCTTGATCAGAGGAGCGTCTGAGTGAAATTTGGGGTCTTTCTCGTGCAGTTTGCTAGGTGTTCTTGGTTGGAGTTCGTTGCTGGGTACAGGAGGTTAGACCGCCCCAGGTAGCCGGTCTAACCGCCCCTAGGCCTCTGGGTGAAGTTTTGGTTTTCGCCAAGATTTTCTGGTAGCTAGCATGGCCTTGACCAGATATCTCTGTTGGTGAAACCGTGGTTAGTTTTGGTGCTCGGAAGAGGCATTTCGGAGGATTTCTTGGTTACCAGGTGGAGGCGGTTTAACCGCCCCCTACACCCGGTCTAAGCGCCCCCTCTGGTTAGCCGGCTTTCGAGTTGTTTCCGCTGTCGTTGCTGTGTGTGTGTTGTGGTTGCTGGTAGAGTTTGTTCCTAGGACCAGTAGCACTCCAGTGGCTACGTGGTTTTGGCAAACGGAAGGTTGAAGTGCGGAGCGTGTGATTTCGGGGGTTCGACCGAGCTAGTTCATCTTGTCGGAGTTTCAGTCTCCCTCGAGAAGAATTTTTATTGGCTCCCATTCACTCCCCCCTCTCTGGTCGCCTAATCAGTCCTTCAAGTGGTATCAGAGCCGATTCGGGTCTTTGTTGACTCTAACCAGTCTAAGATCCAAGGATGGCGTACCAGGAACGGGGTTCGGGTCCTCCACACTTCGATGGCAAGAACTACCAGATGTGGAAAAAGCGGATGGATGCGTTCCTCGGCGGAAAGGGTCAGATTCTTTGAGATGTCATGGTGGACACAAGCTATGTCCAGTCGATGGATTTCCTCGCTCCAGGGTCAAGAGACATATTCGACGCCAACAACAAGGCGGTCGACTACATGTTTCGTGCTTTGTGTCAGCCTGAGTTCGATCGGGTGCACACCGAGCATTTGGCTTGTAGGATTTGGGCGGTGTTGAAGGAGGCTCATGTTGGGAACGCCCAGGTTCAGGCACGGATGTATGCGACCTACCGGAGAGAGTACGAGAACTTCACTCATCTCCCTAGTGAGTCCATCGATGCCTTGTTTCAGAGGTTCACTGTGGTGGTGAACAACATGAGGGCCAATGTGGACGTGCTCCCGTATGATGATCATGATAGAGCGGTCAAGCTCTTACACTCTTTGGAACGTACGATATGGGGCGGAAAGTTCGAGGCCATTGTCGAGTTGGAGAAGTATGACACTCTGACGGTGAACGAGCTGTTCTCGAAGCTCAAGTCGGCTGAGGTGGATAGGGGCATGACTGCCAAGCTCGAGGGACTGACTGATTCCCATAGTCTTGCCCTCGTTGGTGGTTCCAAAGGAAAAGCTAACTCTAACCCATCCACCAGGATGTTCTCCTTTTCCTCTTTGATGTCTATGCCAGATGAGGAGTTTGATGACCTTGGAGAGGACGAGCTGGCGCTGTTGACGAGGCGGTTTGAGAGGCTGCACGAGAACCGCGTGAACATGAGGAACACGAGGACGTGCTTCCAGTGCGGCAAGCCGGGACACTTCGTCGCCGACTGCCCGGAGAAGGCCGAGAACAAGGACAGCTACAAGCACAAGCCGAGGATGGACGGCAAGTACCGTTCAAGGCGCGACCACAAGAGCAAGCACAAGAACAAGTACAAGGACGAGTGACGATCGAGGAAGAAGGAGAGTCGAGGCAAGGCCCGAGCGATGGTGGGAGCGAGCGACGTCGACTCCAGTTCTGCGTACTCCACTGCGAGCTCGAGTAGCAGTGAAGACGAAGGTGATCGTCGCAAGAACAAGAAGTCGTCCAAGAACCTGAGTGGGCTGAGTTGCTTCACGAGAGACGGCTCGCACCATGGGCGAGCTCCGGCAGCAAGAAGAGCACACAGAGCGACTCGGACTCTGAGTCCGACGACGAGGTGCGTGATGAACTTCCCTTCTTGCGCCAAGAGAATGAGAGGCTTGGATCTTTGCTTGATAATCGTGATGACATGCTTAGAGAGGCCAAGAAAATGAGAAAAGAGCTTAGGGCTTCACTCGAGGATGCTAGGAATAGAGTGGCTGAGCTAGAGACACAGGTGCTTGATAGCAAGCTTGAGATTGATTCCCTTAAGGCTAGCCCTGTTGTTTCGGATGAGAATGATTATGCTGATTGCTCCATATTCCTTGCTGATCTTGCTTTGTTTAAGGAGAAGCATGCCTCCAAGTGTGAGGAACTAGATGTGCTTAGGGTTGAAGTGGCTGAGCTTAAGTCTAGACCTGCTTTGCTAGGTGCTTGCACTTCTTGCCCTGTTTTGCATGCTGAGATCGATGACATGCATGCTTACACTAGTTCACTTGAGGCTAAATTGAAAGAACCCATGCCTACATCATGCTCTACCTGTGAAATGCATGCATTGAAAAATTTGGAACTTGCACATTATGTTGATCGTTTGCAGGATGAGAATGATGACTTGAGGAAGTTGATGGGGTGGTTGTCCGGTCATGAGCCTCAGTTGAGGATGATGATCGAGGCCTTTAAGAGGCAAGATGGTGAGGGACTTGGGGCAAACAAGGTTGGTGAGGGAAGTGGAGAGAATATCCCAGAGCCACCAAAAACCCACCACAAAAATGATTTCCCTCCAAAACCCAACCATCTTAGGAACCGACTAGACACAACCCCAGCTCCACCTATATTTCCTACACCCACAAATGATCTCCAAAGGCCTATCAAGTTTGTGAGCACTTCTGGGAAAGTGTCCTTTGGGAAAGTGAGTGAGAAGGCAAGTGAGGAGAAATCGGTGGAGGAGTTGAGTGGAGAGAAACCAAGCGAGCAGCCCCAATCCAAGCCTAAACCTATGCTTGTGAGGTTTCGTTGTGTCCATTGTGGGAAAGAGGGTCACAAGGATGAGTTTTGCTTCAAGAGGAAGCGGAAAGAGAGGATGACAAAGGAGTGGGCGAACAAGGATAGGTACACCCCTTCCCATGGTGTACCTAAGCCTCGTATGCCACTGCCCAGGGGTAAGGTTGTGGTGAGAAGTGTTCCGGCATGGGGAGATGCGAGTTCCCGCAGCCGGGGAGCGGTCCCCGGAGGGGGCGGTCGGACCGGCACGGCTAGGCGGTCGGGCCGGCCCGGCCCGGAGGGGGGCGGTTAGGCCGGGCACGGCTAGGCGGTTTAACCGCCCCCTCCCCAGTGCGGGCGGAGTGGTTTTCGAGGTGGTGAGTCGAGAGGTTTCAGGTCTGGAGGTGGAGTTCCTGGTGGTTGGTTTGGAGAGACAGCAGGTGGTCAGTTTGCTAGGCATTCTCCCCCTCGAGTTCACTACGGGGATGGGAGGAGTTGTAGCTTTGAGAAGGAGAGGAGAGACGGTCAACGGGTTGTCTTCCGTGGTTTTGGTCCTCCTACAGGCAGTGAGGGGTGGCTTCCTCGGAGTGGTTACCGAGGTGGTGTTCGTGGTGGTAGTTACGGTAGGAAAGATGGCTTGATGTGTGCTAACCCCACTTTCGAGCAAATGGCTCGGCACTGGTTTTCCTCTTTTGGTACTAACCCCAGTGCTGAGTCGTTTGTTCGCTCACGTGCTTACTTTTGAATTTCAGGTGGGAGACTTGAAGAACATTTGGCTGATTGACTCCGGTTGCTCGAGGCATATGACGGAGACGGGGGATGGTTCTCAAGTCTCGTCCGTGGTGACGAAGAGGTACATCACCTTTGGGGACAATGGGCGTGGGCGTGTGCTTTCGAAGGTGAGATCAAAGTGAGTGACAAGATCACTGCGAGGCGTGTTGCTCTTGTTCAATCGGCCGGGGTACAATTTTCTTTTTCGTGTCCCGGTTGTTGGATGGGGGCTTTGAGGTGTTGTTTCGGCCGGGGTGGTTCTCGGATTGTGGACTCTCGAGGGGACCTTGTACGTATGGTCGTTCCCGAGGGTCAGGTGTTTCGTGCTGATTTTTCTCAGTCTTCGGGTGTGGAGCGTTGTTTCTTGGCTGGTTCTTCGAGTGAGTTGTGGAAGTGGCATAGGAAGTTGGGTCACTTGAGCTTTGACCTTTTGTCACGCTTGAGTAGCTCAATTTGGTCCGAGGATTGCCACGGTTGAGGCTTGACAAAGAGTTGGGTTGTGCTCCGTGTAGACATGCCAAGATGGTGGCCTCTTCTCACCCGCCTCTCACCGATGTGATGACTGAGCGTCCATGCGAGCTGCTTCATATGGACCTTGTTGGCCCAGCTCGTGTGCGATCTGCGGGTGGGAAGTGGTATGTCCTTGTTGTGGTGGACGACTATTCTCGGTATGCGTGGGTGTTCTTTCTTGAGGATAAGGGGGATACGTTTAGTTTTGTTCAACATCTAGTCTTGAGGTTGAGGAACGAGAGGCACGGAGATGCCATACGAGCTATCCGCAGTGATATTGGCTCGGAATTCAGGAACTCACGTTTTGAAACCTTTTGCCATGACTTGGGTCTTGAGCACCAGTTTTCGAGTCCGTATACGCCTCCCCAGAATGGTGTTGTGGAAAGGAAGAACAGGACCTTGTGCGAGATGGCTCGGACGATGCTTGATGAGCATAGGACTCCGAGGAGGTATTGGGCTGAGGCGGTGAATACCGCGTGCTATGTGTCGAACGGGGATATACCTCAGAGTGCACAAGAAGAAGACATGCTATGAGTTGATGCATGGTCGCACACCCAAGGTGAGCCACTTCCATGTCTTTGCTTGCAAGTGTTTCATTCTGAAGAAAGGCAGGAAGTTGGATAAGTTTGAGGCTAGGTCTGTCGATGGCATTTTCTTTGGTTATGCATCTCATTCTAGAGCATATCGTGTGCTCAATCTTGAAACTAACCAAATCGTGGAGACTTGCGAGGTAACCTTCGACGAGACAGAGCCACGTAGTCAGCTTGTCTTTCAGTGTACAGGTGATGATGAGCTTGGCGAGGAGATCTTTCAGGAGGAGGAGCATGAACATGGTGATGATGAGGATGGTGGTGCGGTGCCCCCGGCTGAACATGTACCCACTACTTCGACTACGATGATGGATGGACCCTCTGCTACACCTACTACGACAAATCAAGAACGAGGTGAAGCTGATGTTGAGGGGGAGGTAGCATCGAGGCGAGAACCTCCCCGGCGAGTTCAAGTGGATCACCCAGCTTCGAGGATCATTGGCGACATGAATGAACGCACTACACGGTCGAGGGTTCGAAACAATTCCCATTTCGCTCATGCTGCGTTTGTTGCTTCTTTTGAGCCCAAAGACATTGGACACGCACTATCTGATCACAATTGGGTTAATTCGATGCATGAGGAGTTGGAGAACTTTGAGAGGAATCAGGTGTGGGAGTTGGTTGACCCTCCCCCAGGGTGTAAGCCGATTGGTACAAAGTGGGTGTGGAAAACAAAGAGGGAGAGAAAGGAGAAGTTGTGAGGAACAAGTCGAGGCTTGTTGCTCAGGGGTTCAGTCAGAAGGAGGGGATTGACTACAAGGAGACCTTTGCTCCCGTAGCCCGTTTGGAGGCGATTTGGATCCTTCTAGCCTTTTCCATGGCTAAAGGGTTCAAGTTGCACCAAATGGATGTGAAGAGTGCTTTCCTGAATGGTGTGCTGGAGGAAGAGGTGTTTGTGAGGCAGCCTCCGGGGTTTGAGAGTGAGAAGTACCCCCACCGGGTGTACAAGTTGAGGAAGGCGCTGTATGGGTTGAAGCAGGCGCCTAGATCTTGGTATGGCAGGTTGAGGGGGTTCTTGTTTGAGAGAGGTTTTGAGATGGGAAAGGTCGATCAGACCTTGTTTTTGCTGAGGCAGGGTAGAGATATCCTGATTGTACAGGTGTACGTGGATGATATTGTCTTTGGTGGCTCGTCTAACTCTCTTGTTGCAAGGTTTGCAGATGATATGAGCAGGGAGTTTGAGATGACCATGATGGGTGAGTTGCAGTTCTTCCTCGGGCTACAAATCAAGCAATCAAAGGAAGGAACATTTGTGCACCAGGCTAAGCACACCAAGGACATTGTGAGGAAGTTCAAGATGGAGGACTCCAAGGCTATGACGACGCCGATGAGTACGACTACAGCTCTTGATGCGGACGAGGAAGGTGAACACGTGGACCAGAAGGAGTACAAGAGCATGATCGGGTCACTCCTCTACTTGACGGTGACGAGGCCGGACATACAATTCTCGGTGTGTCTATGCTCTCGTTTTGAAGCGTCTCCGAGGACTTCGCATCGGCAAGCGGTGAAGTGAATTTTCAGGTACTTGCGTCACACTCCCGACTTCAGCCTTTGGTACTCCGCGTCCTCTTCTTTGGTGCTTCATGGTTTTTCAGACGCGGATTTTGCCGGGTGTCGGTTGGATAGGAAGTCCACTTCTGGGACTTGCCAGTTTTTGGGTTCTTCTTTGGTCTCTTGGTCTTCCCGCAAGCAGTCGAGTGTTGCTCAATCCACGACCGAGGCCGAGTATGTTGCAGCTGCTAGTTGTTGCTCTCAGCTCCTTTGGATTTCATACACCATCAGTGACTTTGGTGAGGAGTATACCCATGTCCCACTTCAATGTGATAGCACCAGTGCCATAAGCATTGCAAAGAACCCAGTGCTCCATTCCAAAACCAAGCACATAGAAGTGAGGTACCACTTTCTAAGAGACAATGTAGAGAAAGGGAAGATAGCCTTGATCCATGTACCCACACATGACCAACTAGCCGATATTTTCACCAAACCCCTAGATCAAGCAACTTTCACTCATTTGCGGGGGGAACTTGGTGTGTGTTTGATTTCTTGAGTTGGGTGTGTGGGAGCTCCTTTGTAGCATATGTATAGCTTTCTTTTGTGCATTTCTTGCATTCGGCATTGCATATGTAACATGATGTACAGGCATCCTTGTATCTTAGATTGCATGCATTTTGTATCATATGCATTGGATAGGAAAAGCTTCTCCTATATACATTGTTCACCATGGGTTGCTATATATGTTCTTGTGAGCTTGTTTGGTATGCTACGGTTAGTTTGGCTTAGCTCTTGATGATCTTGATGAATGATCCATGGTTGATGGCTAAGTTTTTGCAAAATGTCACATATGTGCTCTCTCATGTGTAAATGCCTTTATATGATCTTGACATGTTTTAGTGGCTTTACTATGCTTAATTTGTGGTTGGATAGCTAGTTTATTGATCATATGGGGCCAAAGGCTCTTTCGCCATCATGAATGTTTAGCCCTCTTGCTTCATCTTGTGGAGGGGCATAAGTTCCTTTTTGTCGCAAAGACATTTCATGTACCATTTATCAATCTGAAAATGAAATAAAAAATGCTTGGAAAATATGCTCCCATGTCATATGTGCTGAAATTAATTTGCTTTGGGTGCTAAACTGTTGCATGTTGCCTACCAATGAGAAGTCTCATACATAGAAGTAGGCACATGGCTTGGTGGCTTTGACATGACATGAGGTGCTTTTGGGTGTTTATGATGGTCTTATGATTAGAATGGTTGTCCTAGCATGAAGTTTGAGTGGCTTTGCCATTTTGATATGTTTTGCTCATGTTTAGGTATTTGCTTATGAGAGAGTAACTTTTTGCAAAATTACTCAAATCCTTTTTAGCCTTGTCCAATGATTGTGAAACTTGGTGATCATGTAGTTAAGGTTATTACGAACCTGTCGAGTATCTAACTTGCTCATTTGGACTTGTGTAGCTCCTTGTGATGAATTTTGTATATTTGAGAACCTATATGTTGAAAGTTTTCGCATTTTGCCTTGATTCATGCATTGTCAACAAGGGGGAGAAGTTTGTGCATGCTCTGGGCACCTGGGAGTGTTTGGAAGGTGTTCCAATTGGTTCGGGCAAATTTTGGGTAGTTTGGTGCAGGGCCGGTCTCTTGGGGTGGTCTAACCGCCCCCAGGCGGTCAGATGAGGCACAGGCGGTCTAACCGCCCTATATAGGCGGTATAACCGCCCTGGGCAGAGTGAGCAGGTTTTTGCTCTTTGTTGCATTCCCGCGTTGCATTGCTGCATTTGTTCAGGGGGAGTGTGCTGTGGCTCAGGGGGAGCTTGCATATGTGCAGGAGGAGCTCTTTGTTGTGTTCGAGCCTTGGTTCGGTGTGATGCGCTCTTTGTTTGAGCCTTGCTTTTGTCTCGGATGTGTCGAGCCGTTGCCCTTGCCTAAGGGGTCCGAGATTTGTCTTCTTCAAGTGATCTTGCTCTTTGCCTTTCTTTGGCTTTCGATCGCTTGTTGAGGTTTCCTTTTATTTGTTTCTTTTCTTTTCCTTTTCTCTTGTGTTACTTCATGTGAGTGTGTTGTCAATGCACTCATCAAGGGGGAGATTGAGGACCGGTGGATGGTCGCTCCCTTGTGTGATGAGTGATTGACAACGTTGTGTGGACTGATTCTTGGCTAAGTATTGCAGGTGCAGGTTGCGGCTTGACTCGTGTTGGTGCAGGTGAAGAACTTGCGCGAAAGGTCGTCGCCGGTGAGGCCTCCAGGTGTGGAGAAGACAAGTAGGCTTCGTTCGAGGGACCCGGTGGCCAGTGGGGTCAAGTGCGGGCCGCATGGTGGCATGAACAGCAAGATGAAGTCGAGGACGGTTTCTTGGTAAAGCCTCAAAACCAAGGGCGAGCCGGGACTACGTGGGAACCGAGTCATGAGTGGAGATTGGCGGAGGCTACACCGAGTTCACGGGGTTTGCAGTGGTTCACCAGAAAACCACTGGGTTACTTGGTTGAGCCACAAAACCGAGGCCGAAGACTCGATAAGGGGGTGAGGCCACCCAGGCCGGTTCAACCGCCCAGGAGGGGCGGTCAGACCGCCTGGGGCCGGTCAGATCTCCCGGGCCGGTCTAACCGCCCAGGGGTGGCGGTCTGACCGCCCTGGCCACCGACGCCGAGAAGCTTCGAAGCGGAGGACACGCGTCGGGATCGCAAGGCTTGCGTCGAGGCTAAGCAGGTTGCGGTCGCCGGGCATCCGTCCGATGATGAAGACATGAAGACTTCCAAATCCGCCCTCGAGGGGCATGTATCCCTAGTTATTAGTGAAGGGTAGTTTAGTCTTTTGGGTTCGTTTTCTGGAAGGGGCTGTCTAACCGCCTACAGGGGGCGGTCTAACCGCCCTGGGTGTTTCTAGGTCGAAGTTTTGTTTCGCCGGATTTTCCTCTGTGAGTTTGTTCGCCTTGATCAGAGGAGCGTTTGAGTGAAATTTGGGGTCTTTCTCGTTTAGTTTGCTAGGTTTCTTGGTTGGAGTTCGTTGCTAGGTACAGGAGGTTAGACCGCCCCAGGTAGCCGGTCTAACCGCCCCTAGGCCCCTGGGTGAAGTTTTGGTTTTCGCCAAGATTTTCTGGTAGCTAGCATGGCCTTGACCAGAAATCTCTGTTGGTGAAACCGTGGTGAGTTTTGGTGCTCGGAAGAGGCGTTTTGGAGGATTTCTTGGTTACCAGGTGGAGGCAGTCTAACCGCCCCCTATACCTGGTCTAACCCCGCCCCCTCCGGTTAGCCGACTTTCGAGTTGTTTCTCTTTGTCGTTCTTGTGTGTGTGTTGTGGTTCTTTGGTAGAGTTTGTTCCTAGGACCAGTAGCACTCCAGTGGCTACGTGGTTTTGGCAAACGGAAGTTTGAAGTGCGGAGCGTGTGATTTCGGGGGTTCGACCAAGCTAGTTCATCTTGTCGGAGTTTCAATCTCCCTCGAGAAGAATTTTTATCGGCTCCCATTCACTCCCCCCCTCTCTGGTCGCCTAATCGGTCCTTCGAGGAGGACATCGACCTGTCTGTCTTAGTGAGGCGGGAGGACAACGTGGCTGCCGCAAAGGAGGTTGTCAGCACGTTCGACTTCTAAAAGTGAAAGGTTGAGCTGCATTATTTAGTAGATGTAAATGAGGCCGGGGCTAACAATGTAATCAAACTTTTGCCGCAATAAAGGTTTGCAATTTATAAAGGATGTGCTTCAGTTGATTAGCAAGAACATTCGTTATATAAGCTCGATAGTGACCAGATTGCGAAGTGTGCCCTCCGCTAAGCCAACTCATTGGAGAAACGGCTTACCGACTATGCAGCTCAGCACGGAGGCTTAGGCATAACTGGCATGCGGAGGGGTCGTGGACCCTAGCACTCGCAACCTAGCGACTTAGGAACACTCATAAAGAAAGTAGGAGCTAAATATGAGCGGAACACGTGTAAACATAAGACATGTAAAACCCTTTTAGGTCGCGAGACCCATAGGTTGGCGAAGCCTAGCCCCTGAGCTCTTCGGGATCGGACCTAAACCAAGCCCCCTGGCGTTTCAAGGGGGGGTGTGGACCAGGAGCGTCCCAGTGGTCGATGGATGACCGCTCCTCAGTGATGAGTGATTGACAACGGGTGTTGGACTGACTCTTGGCTTAGTGTGCAGGTGTAGGCTGCGGCCCAGTTCGTGTTGTTGCAGGTGAAGAACGGGCGCGAAAGGTCTTCAGCCTTGAGGGGCCTCCGGGAGATGGAGAGACAAGTAGGCTCGGTTCGAGGGACCGGTGGACGGCGGGGACTGGGTGCGGGCCACATGGTGGCGACACAAGCAAGATGAAGTCATGGACAAGTGAGCCGGTGCACGGTGGCGGTCAAGTCAAGTGGTTTGGCGGGAGGCCGGACCGGGCACGCGGGGTTTGGTGGTTTGCCCACAAAACCATCGGCGGACGGTTTCTTGGTTTGGGCCTCAAAACCAAGTCCGAGGGCCCAACATGACGGAGACGGGATCCGGGCGTGTCGGGAAGCTTCGAGGCGGAGGACACGAGGCGGGATCGCATGGCTTGCGTCGGGAGGACGCGGGGTGCGGCAAAGGCGTGGCCGTCCGATGGCAAGACCCACAAACATTACCAAAATGCCCCTACGTGGGTTGTATCGCCAGTAGTGTAGTTAGGGGTAGTCGAGTCATTTACCACTCCGGCGGGACCTGATATATAAGCCATGAGTGTGTGTTGATGGCTCTCTCCCTCCGCGACTTAGGGTTTCATTTGCTCCCTTCTCTTTCTCATTTTCGTAGCTATTTTTCTTCCATTTTTCTCTAGGCTAGCATGAGAGCTTCATGAGAGATTTGTTGAGAGGGATGGATGCTAGGGCGGCATGCTAGACCGTGTGAATCTTTCCTGGTTTGTATAGAAGATTCAGGGTCGTTTTTCGTGGCTTTTTGTGCTTGTTTTCGTGCCTTTTTTTCCGGTGTGATTCCGCGGATTTGAGTGGGTTTCTCCCCGGATTTCTTTGAGGGAAACATGGATAGATGTCTTGTGCATCTTTGTGCTTGATCTTGTGCCCTCAAACGCCGGGAAACCACTTCGATTCGTGAGTTTTCGTTCGGTGCTCTAGCTTTTGGTGGTGCTCAAAGGATTCGCGATTCCGGTGATTTAGGGAGTTAGGAGGCAAGATTTTTGGGCTATAGCATCCTTGTGTGACGCTTTTCAAGTCCCCAAACTCTTGTCTCCATAGCTTCAACCGTTTGGGAAATCCGATGATGATTTGGGGGAGTTGACTTTCGGGGTCGGGGGGGTTGCGCTCGTCCGCACACGGCGGACGGTCCGCGAGGAGGTCGCGGACGGTCCGCGTGGGTCGTGTTCGTCCCGTGTTCTTCGAGTTCTTGCTCGTCTTTCGTTTCGATCCGTAGCGATTTTGTTTTTCGGTTGGACGGAGTTTCGGACGGTCCGCGGTGTCGGGCGGACGGTCCGCGGGGTGCTTGGCGGACGGTCCGCGTGCTCCCCGCGGACGGTCCGTGGCTCGTGGGTGGCTTTGGTCCGTTGCGTGTGATTTAACGGACGGTCCGCGGTTAAGGCCGGACGGTCCGCGGCTCGGGTGCGGACGGTCCGCGGTACCCGGCCGGACGGTCCGCGCGTCTCTTTGCGGACGGTCCGCCCCTCCTGCGAGGACGGTCCGCCAGAGCCTGTGTGCTTTGCTTCTTGGTTCGATTCCTTCCTCCCTTTCTAGTGCTTCCGCGTGTGCTTTTAGGAATCGTTCCTAAGGCTAGAGGTTGATCCATAACCTCGTGGTCTTGGCGATTGGTGCGTGATTCGATCCATCGCTTGTGTGTGACTGGGATTTGAGTAGGACATAGGCCGGGTTCTTTGGGAAGAATTTTTACCGGCTCCTATTCACTCCCCCCTCTCTAGTCGCCATCGATCCTTCAATTGGTATCGTAGCTTGGTGTCGGATTCTTTGCGACTTTGACAAGTCCCGAATCCTAAGATGGCGTACGTTGAGCGGGGCGGTCCGCCGCACTTCGATGGCAAGGGTTACCACAAGTGGGCGGCTCGTATGATGATTTTTCTTCGAGGAAAGCTGTTGGATTTTATTGTGCTTGACAAAACCTATGCTATTCCGGTCAACATCCATACTCTTATGGTGACCGATGCCGATGCCAAGGCCAAGTATGAGGCTAATGCAAAAGCCGTTGATCACTTGTGCCGGAGCTTGTGTGATCCAGAGTTTGAGCGTGTTCGCCATTTGAATCTTGCTTGGCAAATTTGGGAAAAGTTGTTGGTTGCTCACGGTGGTGATAACCATGTGAAGGCTCGTCTCTTTGTCTCTTACCGGATGCAAAATGAGAATTTCACTCCACTTCCCGGTGAGGACATTGATGCGATGTTTCAGAGGTTCACCGCCATCGTGAACAACATGAAGGCTAATGTTGAGGATTTTCCGTACTCCGAGCATGATCAGGCTTTGAAGCTCTTGCATGTCTTGGACCCAAATGTTTGGGGTGCTAAGGTTGAGGCCATCAAGGAGTACGGGGAATTACTTGACTATTGAGTTGGATGACCTCTTTTCTAAGCTCAAGTCGGCTGAGGTTGACAGGAAGTTGCTATCCAAGCATGAGGGCTCGACTGACCATAGTCTTGCTCTTGTGGGAGGATCAAAGGGCAAATCTAACCCTTCCTGTCGACGAGTTTTCTTTGTCCTCTCTTATGTCCATTCCGGATGAGGAGTTTGATGTGCTGGGCGAGGAGGAGCTGGCCTTGCTCTCAAGAAGGTTTGAACGACTACACGAGAGTCGGAGGAACGCAAGGCGGAGCTCAGGGACGTGCTACAAGTGTGGCAAGCGTGGCCACTTCATCGCCGAGTTCCCGGAAGCAGAGGAGAACAAGTACAAGATGAACGAGTACAAGGCGCACCCGAGGCGTGAAGACAAGTACTCCTCCAAGGGCAAGCACTTCAACAAGTCCAAGAGCAAGGACAAGGACAAGCGGCAACCGAGCAAGAGCGCCTACAAGAAGAACAAGGCAAGAGCGATGGTGGCCGGTGCGAGCGACGTCGACTCAAGCTCAAGCGAGGAGCAGTCAAGCTCAAGCAGCGAAGATGAAGACGCCGGGAGGCGCAATGGCAAGAAGAGTGCAAGCGGAACCTCGGCGGGCCGAGCCGTGTGGCGCTTGAGGGCTTTTGTGGCATGGCCCATAGCTCAAGCGGCAAGAAGAGTGAGAAGGAAGACGGCGACTCCGACTCGGAGGATGAGGTAAACCGTGACCCCGACTCTTTGCTTGCTGAGATTGCTAGGTTGAATGGTTTGCTTGATAACCGTGATAGTGTGCTGAGAGATGCCAAAAAGATGAGGAAAGATCTTAGGGCTCAGCTTGAGAATGCTAGTGAGAAAGTAGGAGAGTTAGAGTCAAAATTGCTCGAATTGAAACTTGAGAATGACTCTTTGAGACTTGCTCCTACTCCTCCTGATGATGTTGAATGTGTTGAATGTGATGCTTGGTTGAATGAGATCAAACTGCTTAATGAGAAGAATGCTTCTATTTTGGCTCAACTAGATGCTCTTAGGACTGAACATGATGAGCTTAAGGCTAGACCTACTTTGCTTGGTGCTTGCAAATCATGTCCTACTATGCATGCTAAGCTTGTCGATGCTCGTTCTACCATTAGTTCTTTGGAAGCATCTTTGAAATCTCCTGTTGCAAATGCATGTTCTAGTTGTGATGAAGTCACTTTGCGTAATCTTGAACTTACTTCCCGTTTGGATGTCATCTATGAGGAGAATGACTATTTGAGGAAGGTGTTGGGTTGGTTGTACGGGCGGGAACCTCAATTGAAAATCATGATTGAGGAGTTCAAGAGAGGCCGATGGTCGTGGTTTGGGGTTTGAGAAGTTGGGAGAGAAAGTGGGAGAGAACAGTGGGGAGAGTGTGTACGAGAAGTGTGTTGAGTCTAACCCCGAGTTTGAGGTGATCGGAGAGATCCAAGTCCCACTCCCAAAAGCACCCAAGAACTCTTTCACACCAAAGCCCAACCACCTTTGCAACAAGCTTGACACAACCCAAGATCCACCCAAATTCCCACCTAAGACAAATGATTTTCAGAAACCAGTGAAGTTTGTGGGTGAGAAGGGTGAGAAGCCTAGAGAGAAGCCAGAGCCAAAACCAAAACCCATCCCCTTCAGGTGTGAGTATTGTGGCAAGGAGAGGTATCTTGCAGAGTTTTGCTACAAGAGGAAGAGGGATGAGAGGCTTGCTAGGGAGCAAGCAAACCAGGACAGGTATCACCAGTCTCGCGGTATTCCTGAGCCTAGAGTGCCACTTCCACGGGGTGTGGGAAGTGTGAGGAGTGTTGGCAGGGTCCCATAGAGAGGTGGTGGTGAGAGGTTTGTCAGGAGAGATGATGGTGTGCGTGCTGGTGAGAGGCTTGGTCGGGCTCGTGGTGGTTTTGCTGGACGTCTTCCTACTCGTCCTCAGTACGGGTTTAGGGGAGATGATCACAACTTTGGGTTCCAGAGGAACTACGGACCACGTTTTCCCCCTCGTGGTGCTCGTACTCCTCCCATGGGACATGGGAAGTTTGGTGGCAAGGGAGTGATGTTTGCTAACCCCTCTTTTGAGCAGATGGCTCGACACTGGTTTAACTTTCTTTGTGCTAACCCCGGTGTCGAGTCGCTAGCTCATTCTCGTTCTTGTTTTCGACCGCGGGCGGGAGGCTTGGAGAACATTTGGTTGATCGACTCCGGTGTTCTCGACACATGACCGGAGATAAGAAGTGGTTCTCCGGCCCTCACCCCGGTGAAGGAAAAGATGTACATTACATTTGGGGACAATGGACGAGGTAGGGTGCTTTCAGAGGGTGTTGTGCATGTGAGTGACAAGGTAACGTTGAAGAGAGTGGCTCTTGTGAAGTCTTTGGGTTTTAATTTGCTTTCGGTTTCTCAGTTGCTTGATGAGGGTTTTGAGGTGCGTTTCAAGTCTGGCGAGTCTCGTTTGCTTGATTCTCGAGGTGATCTTGTCTGTATGATCATCCCCGGGGGGTCAGATTTTCAGGGCTGATTTCTCTCGTTCTTTGGGTCCTGCTCGCAGTTTGATGGCTGGTCCGTCTTCTAATTTGTGGAAATGGCATAGGCGGTTGGGACACTTGAGCTTTGATTTGGTTTCCCGCTTGAGTGGTCTTGACCTTGTCCGAGGATTGCCGAAGTTGAAGCTTGAGAAGGATTTGGTTTGTGCTCCTTGTAGGCATGGTGAGATGGTAGCCACTCCCCATCCACCCCTGACCGATGTCATGACCGAGCGTCCGACAGAGCTGTTGCATATGGACCTTGTTGGGCCAGCTCGAGTTCGCTCGGTGGGTGGGAAGTGGTATGTCCTTGTTGTGGTGGAAGATTACTCTCGCCATGCCTGGGTGTTCTTCTTGGAGGATAAGAGTGAGACTTTTGGTTTTGTTCGAGATCTGATCGTGAGGTTGAAAAACGAGAGGCATGGGAATGCTATTCGAGCTATCCGCAGTGATAATGGCTCTGAGTTTAAGAACTCTCGTTTTGATGCCTTTTGTCGTGATCTAGGTCTTGAACATCAGTATTCGACCCCTTATGTGCCCCCTCAAAATGGAGTCGTGGAAAGGAAAAATCGGACTCTTTGTGAGATGGCTAGGACGATGCTCGATGAGCACGGGACTCCTAGGAGGTTTTGGGCCGAGGCGGTCAATACGACTTGTCATGTTTCCAACCGGATTTTATTGAGAGCTTTCAAGAAGAAGACTCGTTATGAGCTTATGCATGGTCGGGCACCCAAGGTGAGTCACTTCCGAGTGTTTGGCTGCAAGTGCTTTATTTTGAAGAAGGGAAAACTCGACAAGTTTGAGGCTAGGTCTAGTGATGGTATTTTCTTTGGATATGCTAACCATTCTAGAGCCTATAGGGTGCTTAACCTTGAGACTAACAAAATCATGGAGACTTGCGAGGTGACCTTCGACGAGACAATGCCATGTACCTCTCTTGGCTTTGAATGTGCAAGTGATGAAGAGATGGCCGAGGACCTCTTTGAGGAGGAGAAAGATGAAGTGGAGATGATGATGGGGAGAACCATGAGCCCGAAGGCGAGCATGTACCCACTACTTCCCCTACAACCACTTTGGAGCATGGACCGTCTACATCATGGACAACGACGGTGCAACAAGAGGACCGAGCGAGAGAAGGCTGAAGTTGAGGGGGAGGTAGTCTCGAGGCGTGAGGCTCCCCGACGGATTCAAGAAGTGCATCCCCTGTCGAAGATCATTGGGAACATTGATGAACGCACTACACGGTCGAGGTCCAGGAATTCCTCTCATTTTGCTCATGCTGCTTTTGTTGCTACTTTTGAGCCCAAGGACATTGGACATGCTTTATCTGATGCAAACTGGGTCAATTCTATGCATGAGGAGTTGGAAAACTTTGAGAGGAAACAGGTGTGGGAGTTAGTTGAACCACCTCCAAATTGCCATCCCATAGGAACCAAGTGGGTTTGGAAGAACAAAGAGGGAGAGAATGGGATGGTTGTGAGGAACAAGTCCAGACTTGTTGCTCAGGGGTTTAGTCGAAGGAGGGGATCGACTATGAGGAGACCTTTGCTCCCGTGGCCCGTCTTGAGGCAATTCGGATCCTTCTAGCCTTTGCCGTGGCTAAAGGGTTCAAGTTGTTTCGGATGGACGTGAAGAGTGCTGTTCCGAATGGGGTCATAGAGGAGGAGGTGTATGTGAAGCGCGCCCACGGGTTTGAGAGCGAGTTGTACCCACACGGGGTATACGGGTTGAAAAGGGCTCGTATGGGTTGAAACGGGCGCCCCGTGCTTGGTATGGGAGATTGAGAGGTTTTCTTTTGAGCGAGAGAGTTTGTGATGGGTACCGTGGATAGAACCTTGTTTCTCCTCAAGCATGGAAATGACTTGCCGATTGTTCGGATTTACGTGGATGATATTGTCTTTGGTGGCTCGTCACATAACCTTGTTGCCGAGTTTGCAGATGAGATGAGCAGGGAGTTCGAGATGAGCATGATGGGCGAGTTGCAGTATTTTCTCTAGCTGCAGATCAAGCAAGTGAAGGACGGTACATTTGTTCACCAAACCAAGTACACGAAAGACATGCTGAGGAAGTTCCAGATGCAAGATGTGAAGCCGATGTCGACTCCCATGGGGAGTACAGCAACTTTGGATGCGGATGAGGACGGAGAACCAGTGGACCAGCGGGAGTACAGGAGCATGATCGGCTCCCTCCTCTACTTGACGGCGACGAGGCCGGACATACGGTTCGGCGTGTGTCCGTGCGCTCGTTTTCGAGGGCTTCGCCGAGGACATCACATCGACGAGCCGTCAAGAGGATTTTCGGGTACCTGCGATCCGCCCTCGGTCTTGGCCTTTGGTATTCTTCCTCCTCGACTCGTCTCTTCATGGTTTTTCCGATGCGGATTTTGCCGGTTGTCGAGTCGAGAGGAAGTCTACTTCGGTACTTGTCAGTTTCTTGGTTCTTCGTTGGTCTCATGGTCTTCCCGCAAGCAGTCTAGTGTAGCTCAGTCTACCACAGAGGCGGAGTATGTTGCTTGCCGCTAGTTGTTGCTCCCGATTGTTGTGGATTTCATACACTTTGAGAGACTTTGGTGAGGAGTGCACCCGGATCCCACTTCTTTGTGATAGCACCGGTGCCATAAGCGTAGCCAAAAACCCGTGCTTCACTCCGGAACCAAACATATAGAAGTGAGGTATCATTTCTTGAGGGACAATGTGGAGAAAGGAACCATTGTTTTGAGCCATGTCCCTACCCAAGATCGCCTAGCCGACATCTTTACAAAGCCTCTCGACCAAGCTACATTTGTGCGCTTGCGGGGGAACTTGGGGTTTGTTGCCCTTTCTAGTTGATTCTTGGGGGATTTCCTTTTTGTACCATATGTATCATACCATGTTTACTTTGATGTATATACATGCTTTGCTTGATGTATAAACCATGGTAGGATAGCCATCTTGTCATATATCATGTTGCATTTGTGTCCTATTGCATTTTAGGATGATGAGCTTCTTTCATATGCCATATTTGAGTCTCTTTGGCTATTTGTGAGATATTGGTTATATGTGTGGAGAAATGGTGATGTGAGGCTATGCTCTTGGAATATTTGAGATATATGTGTGGTGAGATAGCCCCTTTTGAAATAAATGCTTAACTTGACAAATTTCTGATGAAATATGCTCCACTCGTGTGTAGTTGTGTATCCATGTCACAGTTTGGTCTAAATGTGCTTTTCATGCTTAGATTGTGCTTGGATGCCTTGTTCTTGCATTTGGGCCAAAGGCCGGATATCATTGTGAATGTTTAGCCTATGTTGCATTCATGGGGGAGCATAAGCTTCTTTTTGCCGCAAAGGCATTTCATGTACCATGAATTGAATCAATCTTGAAAAGAAGTCCATAATGCTTGAAAAATGCTCCATCCATCATGTCTATGCTTAAAATGTCTTATCTTTCACATATGGGTGCAAAACATGTTGCATGATGTTCACCAGTGGAGAAGTCTCCCCGAAGTGGACACATGGCTCATGAGCTTTGACATGACATGCTTTGCTTTATGGGTGTTTGCCATGATCTTTTGTTGAGAATTTGATATCCTTGTATGATCTTTGAGTAATATGCATGTTTGTGGCTCAAGTGTGACATGGATAGGCTTTTACATGTGAAGCGAGCCTTCTTTTGGTAAAAGCGCTTAAATCTGAAAATTTTGCTTTGTCACATGCTTGTATTTTCATATATTACTTGTGGCAATGCTTTGACTATGCTATGATTCATGTGTGTGATCTTTGTCTCATTTTTAGCCTTTGACACTAGATTTGGCCTATTTGAGAAGCTCATGTAATTGTTTATATGCTTTGCTTTGCATTTCTGCATTTTCACCTTGATTCATACATTGTCAACAAGGGGGAGAAAAGGTGAGCTTAATGAAAATTCAGAAGAGGTGAGCTGATATTTGGGAGTTTGCATGAGTTTGCATCCACATGTTCAGGGGGAGCTTGCATTTGTTCAGGGGGAGCTTTCTTGCTGTTTTCGGTGTGGATTTTGTGCTTTGCTTGGCTTGTGACCTTTCTTCGCCTTTCTTCGGTTTTGGTCATGAGTTAAGCTTATTTGTTTTCTTTCTTCTTTCTTTTCTCTTTTACTCTGAATTTCATTTCGCGTTGTGTGTTGTCAATGCACTCATCAAGGGGGAGATTGTGGACCAGGAGCGTCCCAGTGGTCGATGGATGATCGCTCCTCAGTGATGAGTGATTGACAACGGGTGTTGGACTGACTCTTGGCTTAGTGCGCAGGTGTAGGCTGCGGCCCAGTTCGTGTTGTTGCAGGTGAAGAACGGGCGCGAAAGGTCTTCAGCCTTGAGGGTCCTCCGGGAGATGGAGAGACAAGTAGGCTCGGTTCGAGGGACCCGGTGGACAGCGGGACTGGGTGCGGGCCACATGGTGGCGACACAAGCAAGATGAAGTCATGGACAAGTGAGCCGGTGCACGGTGGCGGTCAAGTCAAGTGGTTTTGCGGGAGGCCGGACCGGGCACGCGGGGTTTGGTGGTTTGCCCACAAAACCATCGGCGGACGATTTCTTGGTTTGGGCCTCAAAACCAAGTCCGAGGGCCCAACACGACGGAGACGGGATCCGGGCGTGTCGGGAAGCTTCGAGGCGGAGGACACGCGGCGGGATCGCATGGCTTGCGTCGGGAGGACGCGGGGTGCGGCAAAGGCGTGGCCGTCCGATGGCAAGACCCACAAACATTACCAAAATGCCCCTACGTGGGTTGTATCGCCAGTAGTGTAGTTAGGGGTAGTCGAGTCATTTACCACTCCGGCGGGACCTGATATATAAGCCATGAGTGTGTGTTGATGGCTCTCTCCTTCCGCGACTTAGGGTTTCATTTGCTCCCTTCTCTTTCTCATTTTCGTAGCTATTTTTCTTCCATTTTTCTCTAGGCTAGCATGAGAGCTTCATGAGAGATTTGTTGAGAGGGATGGATGCTAGGGCGGCATGCTAGACCGTGTGAATCTTTCCTGGTTTGTATAGAAGATTCGGGGTCGTTTTTCGTGGCTTTTTGTGCTTGTTTTCGTGCCTTTGTTTCCGGTGTGATTCCGCGGATTTGAGTGGGTTTCTCCCCGGATTTCTTTGAGGGAAACATGGATAGATGTCTTGTGCATCTTTGTGCTTGATCTTGTGCCCTCAAACGCCGGGAAACCACTTCGATTCGTGAGTTTTCGTTCGGTGCTCTAGCTTTTGGTGGTGCTCAAAGGATTCGCGATTCCCGGTGATTTAGGGAGTTAGGAGGCAAGATTTTTGGGCTATAGCATCCTTGTGTGACGCTTTTCAAGTCCCCAAACTCTTGTCTCCATAGCTTCAACCGTTTGGGAAATCCGATGATGATTTGGGGGAGTTGACTTTCGGGGTCGAGCTGTTTCTGCTCTGTCTGCACCTGGCGGACAGTCCGCAGGGAGGTCGCGGACGGTCCGCGTGGGTCGTGTTCGTCCCGTGTTCTTCGAGTTCTTGCTCGTCTTTCGTTTCGATCCGTAGCGATTTTGTTTTTCGGTTGGACGGAGTTTCGGACGGTCCGCGGTGTCGGGCGGACGGTCCGGGGTGCTTGGCGGACGGTCCGCGTGCTCCCCGCGGACGGTCCGTGGCTCGTGGGTGGCTTTGGTCCGTTCGTGTGATTTAACGGACGGTCCGCGGTTAAGGCCGGACGGTCCGCGGCTCGGTGCGGGGACGGCCCGCGTACCCGGCCGGACGGTCCGCGCGGCTCTTTGCGGACGGTCCGCCCCTCCCGCGCGCGGACGGTCCGCCGCAGCCTCGTGTGCTTTGCTTCTTGGTTCGATTCCTTCCTCCCTTTCTAGTGCTTCCGCGTGTGCTTTTAGGAATCGTTCCTAAGGCTAGAGGTTGGTCCATAACCTCGTGGTCTTGGCGATTGGTGCGTGATTCGATCCATCGCTTGTGTGTGATCGGGATTTGAGTAGGACATAGGCCGCGTTCTTTGGGAAGAATTTTTACCGACTCCTATTCACTCCCCCTCTCTAGTCGCCATCTGATCCTTCAGGGGGTAAAGACAACAGAAAGTAAAATGGAGGCCCAGGTAAATGTCAACATAGAAGCTTGTCGAAGGGAGTCTTTTTCTTTATTAAATGAAAATTACAAAAATGAGAGTACATAGCTTTTCGTTTAGTACACATCTTCTAAGGATAGAAGCGATGTAAGTGCTCAATGTTCCAGACATTTAGAACGCCTTGACCATCGGCCTACTGCAAGCGATAGGTCGCTGATCCGACGACCTCTATCACGATGAAGGGGCCTACCCAAGGTGTAGAGAACTTGTGCATTCCCTTGGTATCTTGGATGCGTCCTAAGACTAGGTCACCCATGTTGAAGGATCATTCATGCACGTTGGGGTCGTGATAACGATGTAGCTGCTGCTCGTGGCAAGTGTGTCACATCAGTGCAGCCACACGATGTTCCTCAATGCTGTCGAGGTCGACCTTGCGCGTTGTGACAACCCGCCCAGGAAAATACCATACTATCGCCTAAAACCAATCCACTTTGGTCCTTAAGCAATAGTAAAGTATCATCCTGTCGTTAGTTGCCGGATTAACGCCTGGTAAATCACTTGAATAGCAACAAGGATCGACATATATGCATTAAAACTCACTCAAAGGCGAGTCCAGAGATACAACATCATTAACATCAAAATTTGTACCCCGAAGGGTTTAATTATTACAAACCAAAGTTTTTGCCATAAAGAAGTAGTTCAGAGTCTTGAAACAATGGAATTAAACTAACGGAAAGCGAAAACACCACTGGAGGCCATCCATGACGATCTCAGTCGTCATCTTCCACCCACTCCAGCTCCCAGCCGGGCGGGATCTCTCCGGGCCACACATCACCGAAAGCATTACCTGGATCAACATATTATAGCAAGGCTGAGTATACTAATACTCAGCAAGACTTACCCGTCGGTGGTAACTACTTCACCAACTCTAGACATGAAAGGCTTTTGGCCACTGAGTTTCTTTTGGTGAAAAGTAACAAAGAGTATGTCCTTACTTTCAAGATTTTAGCACAAGTTCTAGTGGGTTTAATCTTTACTAAATTAGCCAACTAGTACAGACAAAGTTGTACAATACAATTAATCAAGCATAGTATTCATCAACTTCCATCATTAGGGAGATCATGGCTAGTGGAGTAAGTAGTCTCAGATAGCGGTGAGAGGCCGACAATCGATTGATTCAAACTTTGCAAGGTAGACCTAAACACACGGTGGAATGCCCCTTGCGAGGACAACCATCAAGCGATTCCCAAAACTCTTCGGGTCGGGATCGAATCTTACAGTCTTTGGTGCAGGCTATCCGGCATACCCCGCGAGGCACCCGGAGTCACCGTACACCACCGGTAGCTAGCCGTGAGACGTATCCCAAGACTAGTAATAGTAGGACCCCTTGCCGCCTCATTAAGGTACTAAGCTTACCGGTCCATTTCCCGACAAGTGCTTAGTACGTTCAAACACTTAACCCACAATAGCCATTGGACCAGAGCCCAAATCCCTTGCTCTTACCACATGAGCAATCCATTTAAGGAGATCTTATAATACCTATCTAGGAACCTATTCTCGCGAGTGATGTCATCACCCGACTTGTAACGGTCCTATAGCTTAGCAGCTATCGACCTATCATACTAGTAAGGACAAAGGTACCTGGGGATCATGGATCTAAGGTTCCATACAACTCCTGAACTTCAATGCACAAGCATCCATAGTGTAAAACCCCGGATTTTCATGGAAAACCCGAATCCCTGTACCATCGCGATAGTCCCTGGATCAGTGGCTATCGCGTACAGAACGTCTCACAGATAAATACACAAAGTCATACATCGCATCACATAAAGAGAATAGTACACGAATTTATTACAAGTCCATTATGGAGTACATCAATACAAGTCTCTTGGCTGAATCAGAGTGAAAATTCTACGCAACGGTAGCTATCTTCTCAGAAGGGTCTCCATCTTTATTCTTCCCGCCACAGGCAAACTCGAGCGAAGCGACGTAGCTCTCAGTCGTACCATCCGTCGGTGTTGCAGTCGAACTCGGACTCATACCCTGCACACCCAAAGTCTATCCCCAAGGAGTGGGATAGGTCCACGTCACCAACTATATGTAGCTTTAAGTGGCCTAACATCTAAAGGGAAAAGAAAGTAGACTAGGAAGCGGCTTTAGTTTCCTGAGCAGCAGCAGCAGAGTATAAACAAGGTATCTCCATCAATATCCCCAAATCCCAAGTCTCTCAACACAGCTCGGAATCACCTGGCTACCCAGGAGACCCGTCTCAACCTCCTACTCCTATCTAGGGTCGATGTGAGAACTTCCTGTTCTCGCACCTCAATGGTTACAACCGGATCGACGAGGTAGATGGAGCCTCTCTCCTCTAGCCGGCTGCCACCACGGCTCACCACACACTCTCCTATAGGGGGAAGGTAGAAATCCCAAATCATGAGGATCAAATATGTCGTCTAGGCAGTGTCCATGACCGAGGACGCGGCTATAGCTATAGATCGAACAACTCTGCAGAGTGTGTACACCTGTACCCATCCCGGAATGGTACCCGGCCAGTGTATGGCCGACCGAGCCCATCCTACCGGCAAACTCTCGGTAGTTACGGTCCCATCCTGCATCCGGCCCTCAAAGCTGCCCCCCCTCGGAAGGGACGGCACCAGAACTGTGAAATGCTCCCGTGTGGCCACACGGGAGTCGCTCTGAGAGGGTGGTCTCACCTCCACTGCTCCCCCACTGATACCCCGCTATCCATCCTAAGCAGGTATGGTTCCGCACTTGCCGAGCTCAACACGGCCCTATCCCCACTCTCGGCGGGGTGGTGTGTACGATGTCCTATAAACAAGTTGATCCACTCGGTTTCAGACTGGGGCGAGTTCGATGATGGATCCTCCCGCCGATGCATCGATGATCGTCCTTGACGCCATAGTGAGTCCTTGATAGAACTTTTGCACGAGGTCTTCTTTCGGGAACTTGTGATGTGGAACCGCCCGGGTGTACTCGTTGAAGCGCTCGAATGCCTCCGAGATAGTTTCCGTAGGATATTGAACAAAGGTGGCAATCTTATTACGCAAGCTTTGAGTTTTACCCGTGAGTAGTATTCCTTCATGAAAGCCTTCATCAACGTGTTCCAATTTTGCACCGTCTCCGCCGGTTGAGAGTGGAACCATTGCAAAGCCTTCCCGAGTAGTGAAAACGGAAAAAGCCTTGCCCTCATTTGGTCTTGAGTCACCCCATCCATGTTGAAAGTCTGACATAGTTGAATGAATGCATGGAGGTGAAGGTTCGGATCCTCTTTACCGGTGAAGGGTGAATGTTGCACCATGCGGATTGTTGAGGTCTTGATCTCGAACGGTCTTCCGATCTCCTCAAGGTTGAAGATTGGTAGGTCGATGATGTCTGGGGTGCATAGCTCCCCAATCTTGCGTTCTTGCGGTGGTTGGTCACCCATCGGTGGAAGTCGATTCTCCGAGGACTTTGAGGTGGTGAATTCTTCGGAGATTCCTGCGATCCTTTGTCTTACGACTCTGAATCTACAAAATCCAGCTTTTTAGCTTGATGTGCTTCGCGTCTGCTTAGCCTGTAAAGTTTTTCTGGATCATCCACAAAATTATTGGGTTTGTTGGAGAGGTAGCCGTCCATCTCCTGTTAGGGTTAGCAATAAACAAAGTATGCAAAAAACTAGAAAGTAAAAACAAATCTATAAAAACTAGGGTTAGACAAACTAGATTAGATGTATTTTGAGGATGATCAAAATTTAGTAGATGCAAAAATAAAAACAAAAAGAAAACTGAAAATTACAAGAAAAGGCAATAAAAAATCAAATCTTGATCACTTGTTCCCCGGCAACGGCGCCAGAAAAAGGGGCTTGTTGACGGTTAATAATTGTATCAAAGTTCGTTTGTGACTCGCAAGCGTACAAGTCTCCCGTCGTAGTCAAGGGACCCTTCTTCCCTCGAGTGGTGAACCCAAGGTATCGAATCCGTGGAACAAATGTGTGACGCAAAACTTAATCTAATAAAGCCATGTAACTCCAATCTTCGATAAAACCCTAATGCATCTAAGTAAAAGACACAAAACGAATCTAATCTACTAAAGACCGGAGAAAACAAAGTAAGATTGGGTAGATAAACCGATCTAGAGGGATCAGGGTAAGCCTTTTGTTGAAATTCCAAGCAAGAGAAGAAGTAGCAAATCAAATCTTAATAGAAGCCTCTTTAAATCGTGGTTTCCCGTCCAAATCCGAAAACATCCGCCTTTCGAGACCCCCGTTTCGTCACAACGTATCCCTATTCATGCGGGGAGCTTAGGGCGAGTCAAAAGACAAGTCGAGATTCTTTCGGAAGATCCGGCGTGTACCTCTAGCCACCGCGGCTACAAGAACACCCTATGTAATCTATCTCGTGAATAGAATTGGAATAAGCAAAGCCGATCGAAAAACGAAATCTTCGAGGAAACACTTGATCGCTAGGAAAAGATTCAACTTGATAATTCAACTATAACAATGATACATACACAAGATCACCACCGGGATCCTTCCTTGATCTTGCTTCTAGCTCCGGGAACTCCGACGTGGTCTTCCGTGCAAGGTTCCCACGTCGGCTAGGGGAACCCTAGTCAACTAGCTCGACCCTCTCCTCTCCGAGATGGTGTCCCTCTCTTCTCTGCTCCTCGGCGGCTGATGACGAATTCTTCTCTGCGAGGCTCTCGGTCAGGGGGCTATAAATATCCCGATTGGCAGCTACGGCAAAGGAGGGGGCATTTGGGCCCTGGATGGGCCTGGGCTGACCGGACTGGGCTGGCCGGCCTGGGCCCATCTAGGCCCATCCCGAGGGCTCCTTCGCTCCACGTCGGTTCCCTTGCTTCCTGGATGTTTCCCCCTTCTGCATGTAGGTCCATGTCGTCGGTTTCTCTCCGAATTGGACTCAACTCCTTGTCTTGCAAGATTCAGCACTTTTTCGGTCGGGTCCTCGGAGTCCGTCGTCTTCTCGGATCAAGTCCCCGGCTTCTTGGAGTTAAGTTTGCTTCATTGCATGACTTGTACGGGGGCTTCAAGGTCTTGTCATGAGGTGCTTGATGAACTTATCCCGAAAGTCTTGCATTCAACACTAAAACCCTGCATAAACACTAAACTCCAAAACCGACATGCACACGTGAACTTGTTATACCACGGGGGTTAGTACCAATGGATAAGGTATAAAACTCATGCCAACACCGAAGGTAAACTCATGGCTAGGTTGACGGATTTTCACCGTCAACAAGTGCCTCCATATCTTCAAGGTGTGAATGACAGCGGCTAGCTCGAGGTCGTGTGTAGGGTAGTTCTCCTCATGCTTCCTAAGCTGTCGCGAGGCATAGGCTACCACCTTGCCTCCTTGCATCAACACGCAGCCGAGTCCTTGCCTCGACGCGTCACAATACACCACGAAGTCCTTGCTCGCATCGGGCAGGGTCAGGACCGGCGTAGTGCTGGCTTCACACTTGTCCGACCACACTTACGGTGTGTTGCTCTTCAAGAGTTCTGTCATGGGTTTGGCGATCTTCGAGAAGTTCTCGATGAATCGTCGGTAGTATCCGGCCAAACCGAGAAAACTGCGGATCTCTGTCACGGACTTTGGTGACTGCCACTTGGACACTGCCTCAATCTTGCTCGGGTCTACGGCAACTCCTTTGGCTGACAACACATGACCCAGAAACGCGACTTCCTCCATCTAGAACTCGCACTTGCTGAACTTGGCGTACAACTGATGCTGCCTGAGCTTCCCCAACACGATCCTCAGGTGCTCCTCGTGCTCTTCTGCTGTTTGGGAGTAGACCAGTATATCGTCGATGAAGACGATGACACACTTGTCCAACTCATCCATGAAGACCTTGTTCATCATGTTCATGAAGTATGCCGGGGCATTGGTCAGGCCAAACGACACGACTGTGTACTCGTACTGCCCATACCGGGTTACGAACATCGTCTTATGGATGTCCTCTGGGCGAATCTTCATCTGGTGGTAACCTGACCAGAGATCAATCTTGCTGAAGTACTTGGCTTGCCTTAGCTGATCCATCAGATCATCGATCCTGGGCAGTTGGTACTTGTTTTTGATGGTTACCGCGGTTAGGGCGCGGTAGTTGACGCACAGACGTTGAGTCCCATCCTTCTTCGGAACGAACAGTGCCGGTGAACCCCATGGTGAAGCACTTGGTCGGATGAACCCTTTCTCGAGTAGTGAGTCTAGCTCTGCCTTCAACAGTTTCAGCTCAACCTCTGCCATACGGTACGGACTCTGGGCTATCGGCGCCGTTCCCCGCACCAAGTTAATCACGAACTCCACATCACGATCAGGAGGCAACCCGGGCAGTTCCTCTGGGAATACATCCTCATACCCACAGACTACCGGCACGTCCGATATGGCCTTCGTGTGGAGGCTGTACACTGCCGGTATGTCTCGAGACTTCATCGGCTCGAAGGTAACCCTTGTCTCGTCCGGTTGCACTAGAGTCACAAGTCTCGGCGAAGTGGAGATGACACCTTTGTGGGCAGTGATCCAATCCATTCCCAGTATCACGTCGATACCATGGGAAGGCAGCACGGTCAGATCCCCATAGAACCTGTGGTCTTGGATGACCACTTCCACTCCTTTGCACAACAGGGTGCATCGGATATCCCCGAGCAGAGAGCTCGTGATAATGGGCATCGATCGGGTGGTTGCAGGGAGGGAAAGTTTATTTACGAACCGAGAGGTAATATACGACCTGGTCACACCGGTGTCGAACAGAACTAGAGTAGAAGTACCACAAACTAAAAACTTACCGATCACGACGTCGGGGGCGTCGGCAGCGTCCTCCTCAGTAAGGTGGTTCAGCCTCCCACGGCCGGAGCCGACGGTGGCGCGGCCTGAGGAGGTCGGCCTCCTGAAGCAGGCGCCCTCGCGGGGGTGGCAGCGGCCTTCTTGTCGGGGCAGTCGTAGGACTTGTGGCCTGGCTTGCCACACGCGAAGCAGGTGACGGTGAAGCCTCCTGCGGCGGGCCTCACGGTGCTCGGTGGAGCACGAGTGTGGCCTACAGTCTGCTGGGGGTAGCTGGGGTTCCTCCCTCCGGGGAACGGGCTACGTCCACTTCCTCCGAAGCCACGCCCAGGCTGGTTGTGCCCCGGGCGGTGGCTCCCCCTCAGCATGTTGCTCGGTCTACTCCTCGGCTTCTGGAAGGATCGGTCAGGCTGGTCCCGATCTCCCATCCTCTTCTTGCCCCTCATGCGTTCCTCGTGGCCCCTCCTCTCATCCTCGACCGCGATGGCGCGGTTGACGAGGTGGCGAAGGGACTTGTGCTTACTTGCGTTCAGCGCCTGGCGAAGGCCGTGGTGAAGGCCTCGCAGGAACCAGAACTGCTTCTTCTGGTCGGTGTTGGTGTCGTCGGGGGCGTACCGCATCATCTTCATGAAGTGACGCTCGTACTCCTCGACCCTCATCGCACCCTGAGTCATGGTGCGGAACTCCTGCGCCTTCTGGACCAGAAGCTCATCGGGGAGGTACTACTCGCGGAACGCCTCGCAAAACTCCAGCCAGGTGATGAAAGCTGGGTTCGGGTGGGTGGCAGTGTAGTTGTCCCACCATGCCTTGGCAGGACCCTCCAGCTGGTGCGCGGCGATAGCGACGCACTCCTCATCGGAGCAGACGGTGAGGTCGAGCTTGGTCTCGATCACCCTCAGCCAGTCGTCGGCCTCGAGCGGGTCATCCGAGTAGCTGAAGGTGGGGGCCTTCAGGCGGATGAACCTCTCGATCTTCCTCGTGAGGTCCTCGTCCTGCGGAGCGACGCGGTTCCCACCATTGCCACGGTGCTTCATGGCTTCAGCCATCCTCTGCATCAGTTGAGTCTGGAGCGCCATCACTTCCACCAAGTTAGGTGGGGGTGGTGGTGGCTGGTCCGGCTCAGGCTGGCCTCGCTCGGCCGCTCCTTGCTCAACCTCGACCTCAGGGTTCTCGGGCGGTGGTGGTGGTGCTCCGTCACCTCGGGCCCTAGCTCCCAAAGCCCCTCCACGTAGGGGTGGGCGTCCACGGCCACGTCCGCATCCACGCCCTTGCTGGGCTTCTTCCTCAGCAGCTGCCTCCTCGAGGCGAGCTATCAGCTGGTTGGATTGGCGGATCGACATCCTTCTGAAAACATAAGAAAAAGGGGGAAGTTTACACACGTCACTCACCAACCCACACACGAGTCTACAACAATCAAGAAAATAGATCTAAGTATAACCTACACTCAAGGAGAAAAAGCATTAAGACACGAATAACACCATTAAGATCCAAGCAAACATCAAACATGTATAGTACACCTGCTCCCCTGAGGCTGACTCAGACCTTGGGGATAGCAGCAACAAGTCAACGATCTAATTCATCGGTACAATCCCCCCTAAACAGGGCCAGCCGCACGGGATCCCCGGATCGCGGGTGCGGCCGGGATCCCTGCGGTCCACGCGGTGGCTGGCCCGCGACTGGCCAGCCGCATGGGATCCAAAGGCTGCTGGTGCGGCTGGGTTCCAAGTGGGCAGGCGTGTGGCTGGGGGATGAGTGGCGGGCCGCACCGGATCCGAGCGGATCAGTTGCGGTCACTCCCGCGTGTAGTTTCCGGTGCACAAAGATCTCCTGCGGTTTTTGAGGACAGCTCAAGGTGTTCGATGAAATGCGCCTGAGGGTGATGGCGGCGGGACGCGACCTTGGCGGCGGCGAGATCCCACAGCTCCTGGCGTCTGGACTCCTCACGGTAGTCCCACGGACTCCCCTAGGGTTGCTGGCTCGCAGGGTCACGCACCAAAGGGCGACGGCGTTCGCGGCGTGGTCGGTGCCGGTGCGGGCGCAGCGGCGACGGTGCGGCGGTGGTGCCGGCGCGGGTACCTCTCTTCGATCGGAGGGGCGCGCGACGTGCACGTGAAGGCGAGCGCCGGGGTGTACGTGCGCGGAGAGGTGATCGGCACGGGTGTGGCCCGCACGGGGTGGACACGGATGGTGCGGTGGCGCTCGTGGCGGCGCCATGGGTGGCGGCGGACCCGACGGCCGCAGCTGGGCTCGTACGCGCGTGGTAACGGCGGATGGTGGTGAAACGCGCTCCCGCTGGTCAAGAGGTCAGCGTGCCCTCCTCTGCGTCCGCGTGCACGAGGCAACCCGCCATGGCGAGGCCATGGCGGCGCAAGAGGCGAGGTGGGCGAGCGGGAGTTCCGACTCAAGAGAAGGGCCAAAGGCCCGGCCTCGCCTCCAGGGTTACGGTGCGCGCATGCTGGGGTGATCACCTGCGCGAGGGCTTCGCGGTCCGCACGGTCGCGCGCGTGAACGCGAACGTGACGCGAACGCAACGTGAACCCGTCGGCACGACGCGGCGGCGACCAAGACGGGGCGGCTTCCTACGGCTAGAGGGGTTAGGCTTGGCGGACGGCGTGCGCGCGTTGGTGAAGGCGGCGGCACCTACAAGAAAATGCGTCCCAGCCTGGCTCGATGGCCGGCATCAACAGCGGCGGCCACAAGTGGGGAGAAACGAGCATCCTCACCTTGGTGGCCACTGGCCGAAGTGGAGCGCGTCGGTGAAGAGAGGCGGTGTGGCTTGCCGGCGAGAAAGAAGAGGAAGTAGGCGACGATGCATCGTCGGGGAGGAAGGGGAAGTAGTGGAAGTAGGCATTCACGGCGGGTCCGGCTGCCCCCACGGGCGGCACAGGTCTTCGCGGCGTAAGGCCCTCCCGCGGACGGCTCCTCTCCCCTCCTTTCCTCCTTCACCCCTTCTCCTCCGGCGGACGGTGTGTGCGGTCAGGGGCGGCTCCCCCGGTGCGGCTAGGGTTTGGGGCTCCCTCCTGGGCTCGGCGGCGGCTCTTATATAGGGCGGAGCAGCCCGGGACACATGGGCGGCCCGGATGCGCCGGGGCGCGCGGCACGCCGCGGCGGCGAGCCTCGCGGCCGCCGCTCCCCCCCCCCCCCCCCCCGCCTTTTCCTTTGGGCGTCGGCCCAAAGGCTAAAGGTAGGGGATGACGCGCCGCGTCATCGCGGGCCCCGGCCGACGCGGGGCGCGGGGCCCGCCGGGTCGCGGACGGAGCGGCGGCACGCGGTAGGTGGGGCCGCCGCTGCGGTGGTTGGGCCGGGTCGGCGATGGGCCGAAAGCGGCTGTGGGCCGAATGGTTGGTTGGCGGCCGGTTTAGGATAGTGACGCTTCCCTTTTTCCTTTAGGCTATTTTCTTGATTCAAATTTGAATTCAAATTCAAATTTGAATCCACTCAAACAAAATCCCAAATAAAATCCAAAGGAAGATCCAACTTCTCACACTAGCAGATTATAATTCCTAAAATTACTGTTGGTGCTGAAATTAAATCTAGGAATTGGGGGAAAGAAACAAGAAGACACTCTTATTTGTTTCATGAGCACTCAATTTCAATTCAAGTTTTTGAAATTCCACAATTTGAACTCCTACCAATTCTAAGGATGTTACACATAGATAATTGAATAACGAAATTTGAAATTGGGTTAGATGCACCGGAGCTTGCCTTCGTCAGCTAGGTTAGCCTGAGCACCCTCGGCATCGTCGAGTACTTCCACGTACTGCAGCGAAGCTTCTGCTCCTCCTTCCTCGGATTCCGGGATGAGTAGTCACCGTCAGGAAGATCTACACTGAATGCGATGCAAGGTTCAGGTGATGTGACAGTTTGGTTATCTTATCAACTCTTGTTGGTCATATTCACATTAACAAATAATTGAATGTTAAATTCCTTTTAGGAATGTTATTAATTACATGTGGTTTATTCTTTTATTGCACACTTGAATTAATGTTTCTTTTATACTAGTTATTTCATGTGAGGGTTTAATCCTTTTACCTCTTGCTAGTAAGGTGTGTACAAAGTTATTTATTTATAATTTAATTCCTTTATCAGCAAAGGTGTGTCATTAGCCTTTAATTAAGTTAGGTAACACTTCCCAAAAAGTGAAAAGAATTAAAAAAGCATTTTCCTTATTTATTAATTGTTGACGGTGAATTTCCGTCAACCTAGAGTACTTGTTATACATTGGTTTCGATTATGATTTGCAACTAACCGGCCACTAGGCATACTAATGATATAACAAGTTCACACTTGCATGTCGATTTTGGAGTTTGTTGTTTACGCAGGAAATCTACGCTAAAGAGGAGACTTTCGGGATAAGTTCACCAAGCACTTTGGAAGAAGATCATGAAGCCCGACAAGAGTCAAGGCACGCGATGAACATGACTCCAAATGACCCAAGGACCGAAGCGTCAACCTGCAAGTCTTCAGGGACTCAACCAGAAAACAGCAAAGCTTGCATAGCAATGATTCAAGCCTTAATCGTGAAGGAAACGACGTCAAAGGCCCACATGCAAGTGCACACGAATAAGGGATCACGCGAGAAGCAACTGGGGAGGAAACCAGGGCCGAACCGTCCGAAGTGGGCCTGGACCGGCCGGCCTGGGCCGACCGGCCCAGCCCACTTCGGGGTCGGTTCGGTCCCCCTTTTGCCCTATGTGTTCGTCTATTTATTGCCTCCGCCGCCGTCGGCCGCCACATCGAACAAATCATCCTACTGACGCCTATCACCAGAAAACCGCCACCGCAAGATGAGGGAGAGAGTTAGATGAGCTCGTCACAAGGATCCACGCCGGCGGAGAGAAGGAAGCAAGAAGAGGACTCCAAGCTGCTAGCCTAGGGGTGTTCCCAAGCTCCATCACTGCCATCTTCATTGACGACGTTCTCCGGAGTCTCCATCACCCCTATGTGCTTCAATCCGTGTAAGATGATGGGGTAATGTCTCCGTTCATCCCTAGGATTAGATGGATACATGCTATGTGATTGCTACTCGATTTGTGGTTTCAATCTATTGTTTTCATGTTGATGATGCTTTGATGATTAAGGTTAGCTACCGTGTTTTTCGGGCATATGATATCCGCTACTCCCATAGATTCCATCAACATACCGTGTCCATCATAGGTCTAGTCACGAATACCTTCGCATAGTGACAGTACGAGAGGAGGGAAAGGGCGAAACCATGTTCACAACCCCCGGTAGATTGGTTTACCGCTTTCGTGTAGTAGATGCATACCATGTTATCCTAGATCCTAGGGAGGGAACGCTTATCTTTCTTACTCACTCTCTTGTGTTCACCCTTTACCATCTAGTTTAACCCTAGATTTGTTTGATCAACTTAACTTAGATTAACTTAGGTTAGATTGTCTTTATCTTTTAGATTAATACTCTCTTTCAAAGGTTTTCCATTCAACTAGATTAGTACTTGGTTAAGCGCTAGTAATCCCCTTGCTCCGCGGATTGACAAGAACCTTGGGAATCCCGTGGTGAAAAAGGTGTAGGTCCGTACGCTTGCGGATCGTAGGTGGATACGAGTTTTATCCGTCAACAAGCCCCTTTTTCCGGCACCGTTGCGGGGAGCAAGCCGCTTGCTACGTTTAATCTAGTATTAATTTTGTTGATTACTAACACCTAACCCTTATTTTCTAAAAAAAGAAAAAAAATCTTTTTTGTTTTTCTTTCTACTTTTCTTGTGCCTAGATGGATTTGTTCACCTCACCATTGGAAGACGAAGAGATCTCGCTAAGGGAGCTAGCAATGCCATCAATGGAAGACATTGAGATGCAAAAATCAGATTTGACGTTTGCTACAACCCACTATGAAGTGAAGCCTGGAATCATCAAGTTAGTTGCGACAAAACCATTTAGAGGATTGGAGGATGACAACCCATATAGACACATTAAGGAATTCACGATGTTATGCAACACGGTGCAACAAAAAGGAGTTCCGGCTGCTTGGTTCAAGTGGAATCTTTTTCCGTTCTCTCTCGAAGATGAATCGCGAAGATGGTACACACTTGCGTCCGTTGAAGCAAAAGGAAATTGGGATGAGCTAGTGAAGAAGTTTATTTTGAAGTTCTTTCCCATAAGCAAGGTCCAAGACTTAAGGAGGCAAGTGCTCACTTTCAAGCAAGGAGAGGATGAAGGAATTGATGAAGCATGGGACCGTTTTAATGAACTACTTGAGCGAGGCCCGAACTTGGGATTTTCCGGTGACTTAATGTTGCATACCTTTTATTTTTCACTAACCCCTAACTCGTCTCGTTTTGTAAGCATGTGTGCAGCGGTGATATAATGGATAAAACAATTAGTGAAGCCGCACAAATCTTACAAAGGATAAGCAATGGACAAAGAACAATACGAGATTGGCAAAGATGTTGTCAAGAGTAGCAAAATGACAAAAGCAAGCCCAAGGTGCTTGCTGAAATTTCTCAAAAAGATGAACCGGAGCTCAAGGAAGATGAACTGACCATACAAGAAATTGAAGATCCACTTCCCAAGGTAAGAGAAGTCATTTTGGATGTTAAAAATGTTGAAACTAACATGAATGTAGGCCGAAGTATGTGGAATGCTAGACCATTGGCGGAGTTCAAGCAATCCGGTTGGGTTCAAGTTGATTTCGCCCCACTAATCAACTACCGAAGGAAGGAGGAATGTCGACACATTGCCAAACTAGTTGAAGATATATTTGATCAAGAGATGAGTGGAGAGTAGATCCAAAAGATGTTTGAAGAAGAAAGAGAAGAAGGAGATGAAGGATGGATCGACCAGTTTAACAACTCAAAGATTTATGATGAAGGAAGAGAAGAGTACAACCGTGATGAGCCTAGTGACTCAAAGGATAAATGGGAGGAGATAGGACTCAAGCTAGATGATAGCCTGTGTGCTATTGAAGCCTACACACTAGCAAATCAAGACATGGAAGTACTCAAGGATGAAGGAAAAAGTGAATCAACAATGAGCGATCTTGACGACATGTGGTACATGGAAGATAAAGAAAGCAACATACAAGTCTTTGAAGATGAAGATCTTGTTGATAAAGAAGACTTCAAAGAAGAGATGAATGCGTACATAGTTGAAGGATTACATGTTCCACATGATGAGTTGAAGAAATTGCAAGATGGTGATGAAGAGGCAACTACACTTGTTGAGATCAATTCGCCTTCAACACCGCTTGATGAACCAAATATCACTCTTGTTGAAAAATCTTTAAGGCCAAGGTACACGCTGAAATCTCAAGATATTATTGGTATTGATATTGATAAATTCAAATACTCATGCTCAACCAATAGTATGAATGATAGTTTAATGTCTATGCCTTGTTCCAATAATGATCATGTTGATAGGCTAGATTTTCTTGAGAATGAAAAAGAGGAAACATTTATTTTTGATCCAATTAATCTCACACCTAAACAACCTTTGCCTAATGATGAGCTAAGTGCTATGCATGAAACATATGCTTCTTTTATTTACACCTTGACTTGTTGCTACAATTCACATGTGGTGTTAATTATGGAGGCGTATGTTTAGAATAAGTTTTGTAAATATCGATCATGCTTTGCGCTTGGTCCAGCTAATGACCTTATAGAATCATATGTTGGGAAAGGCCCGATTTTCACTAACCATGTAGACAAGGCTTAAATAATGGAAAAAAGAAGTCATGCCTAAAAGAGTTGCAAGATAAATCATCAACCTCTCCGAATCCCGCGATGGATGCTGCTGTCTTCATCAATTTGAGAGCTTGTTCAGAGGTGTACAAATGAAGAAAATGAGATATTCAGAAGCTCCATCGAATTACCATTCCAACGCATCAAGAACCAACAAGTTTGAAGACCCGTGCAAGGAGTTATGGAGGAAACATTGAGCGTTGCGCGTTCTGAAATTTCATGACAGATTTCATCGCCGAAGTAAAACGGACGTAACTCTCTTGTCCGGAGTCCGATTTGAGCAAATAAAGACTCGTTGGAAAGGAAATTTTGTGCACTGTGCAATGGCTTAGAGTTTGAGTATACTTTCTGTTCTGGACATTAAAAACAATTCATGGAGTGAAGGCAGCACCGAAGGATGATAAAGAAGGAGATAACGATGAAACAAAAGAATGCTTTGGGCAAGTCTTCTATAAGTGATCAAGCACAACATGGGAAGTAAATTATAGATGCATTGGTACCTTTTATTCTTGCATGAAGGGCCATGGCTATGCAACGAAAAGAAGGTATGTGAGAAAGTCGAGCTCTATGACTTTAAATGAAGCGCTTTTCGGGAGGCAACCCGTTTCCTTATGTTTTTATTCCTTTCTTAGAGAGAATAAAGAATGACACCATCTTATGATGATCAACTTGTGGTTATTAATCTAAGTTTAGTTTTCTTTTTAGAACCACCATCATGTTCATGCTCATATTTATTTATTTGTATGCATTGCATTTTGTTATCAATGTGATGTTTCTTTGTGTATACATGTATTGCATATAGTTGGCTTGGTTGTTTTAAGGCTCAATGATGTATGCTTTCATATCCATGTTAATGCTCCAGCTGGGCATTTTCCTTTTGTGATCTTGTGTAAACGTGGTGTTTAAACATGATTTCGGACCATCATCATTAAGTTCGATAAACCTTGCTAGCTTTTCATATGTTTTCATGTTGCATTGGTTAGTTTATAAGCTCTGCAATGCATTTAATTTTTTTTGTGCTATAAGATTTATTGATTTAGGGATAGACATGGTGTTTTAACCCTAGATATATAAACCTTTATTGCTATGGAGAAATTCGGCAACCTAGTTGTAAACATGGTGTTTAGAACTAGGTGAAAACATTGTCGTTGTTTATATGCTTTCCTATCATGTGCATACACAACTTGCAACACGTACACTCATTAGGTTTTTATTCCTCATTAAACTAATTATGCCACAAGTTAAGAATCTTAGGAGACATTGTTGGATTGTTGGCAATTCTATCTACTCCCAACCGTCACCTTGGGGGTAGAATGTGCGTTTAAAACGTCTTACAGGCAAGATAAAGACTCTCACTACAAGGAAATTGAAGGATGGCTAAGAAGTTCTTTGTCTTCTTATTCCATGACTAGCAAAATGCTAAGCATGGGGGAGACCCTGAATCTTCAACATGGAAGTGCAACATGACACTCTAGAAGATAGAATGATAAATATCGTTAACATCTCCGGATCAATGCGCAAGAAGTCACCAATCTCATCAAAATTCTGCATGGTCTCAAAGGGAAAACACTATATATTATTGGATATTTAGAAGCCCCATGAAGTTACAATTCCAACAAATCAAGAATCAAAACAATCGGAGGTTTCTACAAGAAGTTATGCCCGAATCACCGAGTGCAACACGTCCTGAAATCAGTTTTGGACAACACGCAGCGCTGAAGTAAAACGGACATAGCTCCCTTGTTTGAACTCCGTTTTCGATGAATGACCACACGTTGGAAAGGTAATTTCATAAACTTTTCAATAGAGCTATATTTCTGTTCTGGACAGAGGGGGAAATCTATGAAAAAGAGACAGCAAGGAGATGATGAGAACAAGAAAGAGGAGATGGTGATGACAACATTGAAGAGAAGGGTGACCACTGACTCCATTAAGCATACAAGATCAAATTCAGAACTTTAGGAGAATTAATAAATCAAGACAAAAGCAAAAGCCACATCGATACATGGAGATGCCGGAAGAAGGCAACGAAGGATTACAAAAGATGGTAACATCACCATGGACCTTCTCTTTTCCAAACACAAATGCTTGTAAGTATGCCTTCAACATCAACTAGGTGCAACCTTTTGTTTTTCTCTTCAAACAATAAAATGGCTACTAGGAGGACAACCTAGGTTTCTTTTTACTTTCAATAGATAAGCATGACCATGTGTTCACCTCAATGTTCTATATTGCCTATGCTTACGGAAAGATGATGAAAGTTGCCGCTTTTTTTACCTACATGAAGTTATACATGTCTTGGCTAATTGCTCTCTATAATATGATCTGAAATTAATTTAAATACCGACTCTTTTATTTGTGGAGGTGAAATGACTATGCTCTAGACCCACATACATATCTTTGCTCTTTGATTTAAGTTTATGGATAGCCGGATAACTTGTTGTTTTTATGAAAACTTAACTTTTATGCTATCTACATGTTTGTGATGCTCTTGCAAAGTTCTACCAACCAAAGCCATATACATATATGTTTTATGATAACAAAACCCGTAGGTTGCAAACATATGTTTTGATGAGTTGGATTAGGATTGATTTCTATGGTTCGAGACTAAGAAGCTGGTCACTCCTTTGTGTAACTTTTTCATGCTAGCCTTTTTGTCCATGCATTGTGGGTTTTCACATTGAAAATTTCACAAACTTCGTTGGGCATCCACCCTAAACCAAAAACATCTTTTTGTGATCACCTCCTTGTCCACAAACCAATTTGAGTATGGAGTAAAATTCTCGATGGAGATTCAAATATTCCGCAAGATTTTGGAATTTATACTTACTTTAGCAGTCATTTCCCCTCTCTTTTATGCTCGAGGACGAGCATCGTTCAAGCATGGGGGAGGAGTCATCTGACACAAATGCTATGTAAGTATTATGTTGCAAAAAGTTTTGAGGAGCAAAAGAAAAAAAAAGATAAAAAATGAAAAATGAGACAAAATATGATAAGAAGAAAAGAAAAGTAAGAAAAATAGGAAGAATAAAGTGAAAAAAAAGAAAGAGAGAAAAATGAGAAGGAAATAGAATAAAAGTAAAAAAATAATAAAGATGCTCCTCGGATCTTTTTGCTTCATAAGTTCTCAAGTGCCTTGATGACACATCCATACTCAAATCTTCCAACCATGTGCAATCCGATAACGAGGACTTCACTCGTGCCTCGGGATCATCCATTTTCCACTTGCACATGTCCACTTATCTAAATGTGTGTGTTTCATCCCTCTCTCTTTCCAACATTTATTTTCCATGGCCTTTTTGACGAGTTTTGGTAATTCCAATAGATCTCTCTCTTAATTTGACAATATTTCAGATATATGTTTTGCTAGGATTGTTTTTAACCTTCCAAGCTCCACATAAGCCTTCCACTATCACATATAAGTAGAGTAGGTTGAAAATAATCTAGTATAGGCTTGAGTGACTTGATGAGATGAGTGTTCCATGAGCTCTTGCAAGAGATTTTCACTTATGTTGGATATGCATCTTTTTGAAAATCTCCCATGTGACAAGGTAATGGTTTGAAGTTCACTTAAGTTTGAGAGCATCGTGTTAAATGTGGCTTGTTCTTTATTGTTAGTCTATCTTCCATAATGAAAAAGAAGCCGGTCACAACTTGAACTTTAAAAATAAATTCTTAAGAGAGAGCCATTTGCCTCGTCATGAATGACTAAGTGCAGGGACAACATTGGAAGGCAACACTGATTTCCCTTTTAAGAAATGATTACTTACTCGAGGACGAGCAAGGTTTAAGCATGGGGGAGATGTTGACGGTGAATTTCCGTCAACCTAGAGTACTTGTTATACATTGGTTTCGATTATGATTTGCAACTAACCGGCCACTAGGCATACTAATGATATAACAAGTTCACACTTGCATGTCGATTTTGGAGTTTGTTGTTTACGTAGGAAATCTACGCTAAAGAGGAGACTTTCGGGATAAGTTCACCAAGCACTTTGGAAGAAGATCATGAAGCCCGACAAGAGTCAAGACACGCGATGAACATGACTCCAAATGACCCAAGGACCGAAGCGTCAACGTGCAAGTCTTCAGGGACTCAACCAGAAAACAGCGAACCTTGCATAGCAAGGATTCAAGCCTTAACCGTGAAGGACACGACGTCAAAGGCCCACATGCAAGTGCACACGAATAAGGGATCACGCGAGAAGCAACAGGGGAGGAAACCGGGGCCGAACCGGCCGAAGTGGGCTCGGGCCGGCCGGCCGGGCCGACCGGCCCCCACCCCACCTGTGGTCGGTTCGGTCCCCCTTTTGCCCTAGGTATTCGTCTATTTATTGCCTCCGCCGCCGTCGACCGCCACATCGAACAAATCATCCTACCGACGCCTATCACCAGAAAACCGCCACCGCAAGATGAGAGAGAGAGTTAGATGAGCTCGTCACAAGGATCCACGCCGGCGGAGAGAAGGAAGCAAGAAGAGGACTCCAAGCCGCTGGCCTAGGGGTGTTCCCAAGCTCCATCGCTGCCATCTTCATTGACGACGTTCTCCGAAGTCTCCATCACCCCTATGTGCTTCAATCCGTGTAAGATGATGGGGTAATGTCTCCGTTCATCCCTAGGATTAGATGGATACATGCTATGTGATCGCTACTCGATTTGTGGTTTCAATCTATTGTTTTCATGTTGATGATGCTTTGATGATTAAGGTTAGCTACCGTGTTTTTCGGGTGTATGATATCCGCTACTCCCATAGATTCCATCAACATACCGTGTCCATCATAGGTCTAGTCACGAATACCTTCGTGTAGTGACAGTACGAGAGGAGGGAAAGGGCGAAACCATGGTCACAACCCCCGGTAGATTGGTTTACCGCTTTCGTGTAGTGGATGCATACCATGTTATCCTAAATCCTAGGGAGGGAACGCTTATCTTTCTTACTCACTCTCTTGTGTTCACCCTTTACCATCTAGTTTAACCCTAGATTTGTTTGATCAACTTAACTTAGATTAACTTAGGTTAGATTGTCTTTATCTTTTAGATTAATACTCTCTTTCAAAGGTTTTCCATTCAACTAGATTAGTAATTGGTTAAGCGCTAGTAATCCCCTTGCTCCGCGGATTGACAAGAACCTTGGGAATCCCGTGGTGAAAAAGGTGTAGGTCCGTACGCTTGCGGATCGTTGGTGGATACGAGTTTTATCCGTCAACATTAATCTTTAATCTTTAAAAGGCCTTTTGAGCTCTTTATTAAGCATTAAAACACTAAAAATTTAAAGAAGGTTTTCTTAAGCATCCTAACACCCATAATGAACCACTGGACTCACATGCAAAGCTTGGAAGCTAGAAAACAAATTACTTTGGAAAAAAATAACAAAAGACTAGCTAGCAATCAAATTAAATGCATACAAAAATAAATAAGCATAAAAATTATCCAATCTTTCTCCTGCATTCTCTCCGGTCCTAAACAAGCCTAAAGAACTAGCAAGCATACCTAGAATCTCTACTAAACTTGCTTCACTAATTTACAAAGTAAAACATGCACAAATTAATAATAATTATTTCTTATAAGACAACAATCATGATTAATTCACCAGAGGTGTGATTTGGCATAACAAGGCAGCATGCACAAGATGGGCACAAAAACATAAATATTTTTAGCTACAAAAATAATCTAGGCAGATTCTGCATAAAAGGAAAACAATTTATATAAAAATATTTACTTCATACCTTTGTGCAATTTTTGGCACAGGATCTAGCCATGACATGATACACAACATATCCAAAATTTGGATGTAGAGGATGTATAGTTTTTGAGTTATGGCAGATCTATGTTTTCACATTCCTATTTTTCATGCTAAAAATACCCAGAATCAGACCATGTGAGTATAACAAAAGTTGTAGTACTTTTCACCACAAATCCAACAAAATTTGTTTTCAAATTTTCTGAATTTTATATGATTTTCTACACCTTTTACAAGTTTCTGCAAATCTGCAACACTATTGAAGATTCAACTTACACCGAAACCCCTAGAAAGAAATAAACTCTCGTGGATAGGCCCCTCGTTCGCACAAAACTCCCTACTAAGATTTCGAGCCTTGCAATTGGGTCCTTGGCCGTGGGAGGCGGCGGGCTTGCCGGGATTCCTGCGGCTCCGGCGGCTCTCCCGGCCGGGGAGCGGCGGTGGGGTGCGTGCAATCTCACCTAAGGCCTGGGCGTAGCCGGAGTTGGGGCGGAGAGCACGCCGGCGTGGGGAATCGGCGGCGGCCGGCGGCGGTTGCCGCGGCGGCGTGAGCTCCAGCAAGGCTACTGCTCGGGGTGGACAACAAGCGAGCCAGGGACGTCAAGCGATAGCTAGGGAAGGTGCCAAGCAACTCGCATGGCGTCGGGGGTGAGTGAAGCTAGGGTTTCGGCAGCGGCGCTAATGGTCGCCAGCGGCGGACAGGGAAGAACGGAGGGACGGCACAGTTGGGGGAAGAACTCGACGGCCTTTTAGAGCGCAGGCTCAGGTGTGACGGTGGGGTGACAACGGAGATACCTCTGTGGTACCTGCCCTCGGCCGACGTGCGTACGGGCGGGGCGCCGCCGTCGGACCGGCGGTCCGTGGCGCGCGCCCGGCCGTGCACGCGCGCGCGGTCACGGCGGCGCGCGGCTGGGCGGACTCCCGGGTGCCTAGGGGGCGCGGGCGCGTGGGGAAGGAGCACCTCGGTCGGCGTGCGGCCCGGGGCGAGGTGCGGCGCGGACGCCGAGGGTCGGCGGCGCGCGGCCGCGACGCGCGTCGCACCGCGCACGAGACGTCGCGGTGCGTCGACGCCTGGCCCATTTGATTTCACTGAGCACCTGTTTGAATAAAACTTGACCCAACTTTGAAAACGAAAGTTGCAGATCTAGCTACCCTCTATCATTTTCAAAAAGGTTATATAGGGTTTTTCTCAACAGAATTTGCAGAATATAGTTGCCAACTTTCAATGTCAGCCTGTGTTCAAGAACAGTAGATGCTGACCTTGGAGCAAGTTTTTCAAGCTTTTCCACTCAAATTTTGAAATGCCAATCTACATGAAAATTGTGTCCCTCAACAAGATGGACAACTTTCATAAAGGTAGATTCTTAAGTGTTTAGGTGAATTTTGGAGAACGTGGCAAAAGTTCCGATAGACAGCTATGGACACTAGGGGTGGAGTGGGGTTTAACCAAGTCTTTGACCATGGGTTGGCCCCACAAGTGTCTACTAGTCACAAGGGTTCAATAGAGTAGGTTAGTGAGATTTTCGAGGTGAGGGCCCAGGTTGACCGTGATTTGACCACTGTCAGCCGGGCTGACCGGCAGTTAGGGTTAATTAAAAACCTGGGGCGTCACACGCGTCTCCTGAGCTGTCCTTTCTTTGTAGTGTTGGATGCGTGGGGCACCAAAAGCAACGTCAGTCGGGAGGACTGCCTCCAACACATACACCAATAACAATGGTGAATAACCCGTAGCTAAACTGACCTGGGCTCGGAGACCCTAGATCACGTGTGGTCGCTCTGCGAGCCATCTGGTGGCGTATTGGGAGGCGTCGTCGAAAATGCAGTCCTTCATGCCTTGAAACACCATGCAGTTTGCACGCTCGACCTGGCCGTTGCAACACGGGTGCACCACCGAGGAGCAGTAGACATCAATGAGGCTATCATGGCAGAAGTCCCAAAAATCAGATCATGTGAAGGTCGTCCCTAGGTCGGTGACGATCCTGTCTGGGACCCTGTTGACGGATAAAAGAGGTATCCCTCTACGATCCGCAAGCGTACGGACCCCACACCTTTTTCACCACGGGATTCCCAAGGTTCTTGTCAATCCGCGGAGCAAGGGGATTACAAGCGTTCAATCTACTTCTATGCACTAGCTACTAAACCCCTAACTACTATTGTGACGCCCCAGTTTTTTACCGTCATTAACGCTAATGACCGGATCGGCCGAGTCAAACCGGTCAAACACTGGTCAAACCTAGGTCAACCTGGGTCATCACCCCGAAAACCTCGCCAATGAACCCTATTTGACCCCTTGGTCAAAACCGGCTTAACCGTTGACGTCAGCGAATGTCATCCAGAACTTTTGCCGCGTTCTCCAAAATTCACCTAAACACTTCAAAATCTACCTTTATGAAAGTTATCCATCTTGTTAAGGGACAAAACTTTCATGTAGATTGGCATTTCAAATTTTGGGTGGAAATTGGTGAAAAACTTGGTCAACCGCCAGTACCTCCTGTTTTCCAGAACAGGCCGACATTCAAAGTTGGCACGACGTTCCTGCAAAATCCGTCGAGAAAAACACTAGACGGCCTTTGTGAAAGTTGTAGGAGGTAGTGAGATCTACAACTTTCCTGTTGATCACTTGGTGCACTTCTAATCGAATTTCGAGAAAAATCGCGGTCAAACAGTGCCACCCTGACTAAATCACGGCCAAGAGCGCGCTCCCGCGCGCGCCCGCCGCCGCGCGCCGCCGCCGCCGCCTCGGCATCCGGCCGCCGCCGCGCCTTCCCGGGGGCGCCTCGCACCTTCCCCAGGTCTCCCGCATCCCAAAGCGCCTCGAAGTCCTCCCACCCGCGTCGCACCTTACCAACCGGTCCATCCACGGTTTCCGTCCCGATGCGCGCCTACCGAGGTCGTGGCCGTACTACGGCGAGCCTGTGACGTCGCGTGTGCCCCGGAACACGAGGTGACCCCCATACTTAAGCCGCCGTGCCCCCTCCCTTGCGCGAGGACGCCACGCCGACCCCCCCCCCCCCCCCCGTCGCACCTGAGCTGCGCCGGCACCCTAGGTGCCAGCCGCGGTGAGCCTCGATTTCGAGCCGATCCCTATGCCAATTAGCCCCTTCTCCGCATGCTCTAGCCCCTAAGGAAGCTACCGAGCCTCTCCACTTTTTCTCACCGGCCTGGACCTTGCCGCAGTAGAGACCCCAGCGGCTGCCGACGGCCACCGCCGGCCGCCTCTCCCCACCGAACCAGTGCCCAAATCGAACCCTAGTGCCCCCTAGATCACCCCCTTGCCCTTCCCCGGCCAAGCCCGGCGGCGGCTTGCCGGAATTTGGCCTCCCCGCGCCGGCCAGCCGCGCCCAGGACTACATTGCAAAAGAAAAGATCTTTCCCAGGGCCTCCCTGCAAAAGGTTAACTCAAATAGTAAAACCCTTTGGCTGTTTCTTGTAAAATGTGTAGAACATCACAAAAAAATCAGAAAAATGTAAAACCAATTTTGTTGGATTCATGGTGAATTATACTACAACTTTTGTTATTCTTTACTGGGCTAATTCCTGATAGTTTTTGCATGAAACATACAAACGTGAAAAACCTAGATCTACTATATCTCAAAATATATAAATCGTCAGTAGCTAATTTTTGGATATGTTGTGTGCTAGGCCATGGCTAGCTCCTATGCCAAAAATTGCACAAAGTTATGATGTAAATCTTTTTATACAAATGTTTTTCCATTTCTTCCAGATCTGCATAAATGATTTTTCTTGCTAAATATATTTATGTTTTTGAGCTCAACTTGTGCACACTGTCTTGTAGTGTAAAAATGCACATCTTGTGAATTAATCATGATTTTTTGCTTACCAGAAATATTTATCCTCTAATTATTCATGTTTTCCTTTGTAAATTAATAAACTAGGATCAGTAGAGTTCCTAGGTGAACATGCTAGTTCTTTAGGATTGTTTAGAACTAGAGAGCATGCATGAGAAAGTTTGGATCATTTTGATGCTTATTTATTTTTGTATGCATTTAAATTGAATCACTAGCTAGCCTTTGTTATTTTCAATAGTATTTAATTTCCTAGCATCCAACACTTACATGTGGGTCCAATGGACCAGGATAGGTGTTAATATGCTTAAGAAACACTCCTTTAATTTTTGGTAATTTAATTGCTTAATAGAAAGCTTAAAAGCCCTTTTTATAATAAAGAGAAATTAAATAAAGAAAAGCCCTTATTTAATTCTTTTTCTTTTTGAAGGTATTTCCTAATTTAATTAAAGAGTAATTAATTACCATTGCTGATCAGAAAGTAATTCATAAATAAAAAAAATATTATTTATACCCTTGCTTGTGAAATTAAAAGGAATTAAAGCCTTCACATGAAATCATGAGTATAATCAAAACCTTTATTCAAATGTGCAATAAAAGAATAACCCATGTACACCAATAACCTTCCTAAAAGAGAAACCCTATCTAGATGCTTGATAAGGTGAATACGACCAACCAGAGTTGGATAAGACAACAAACTATCACATCACCTAAACGTGCATTGCATTCCGTGTAGATCTTCCGGACGGAGATTACTCCCTTGTCCCGGAAACCGAGGAAGGAGGAGCGGAAGCTTCACTGCAGTACGTGGAAGTGCTTGACACCGAGGGTGCCCAGGCTAACCTAGCTGATGAAGGCAACCTCCGGTGCATCTAACCAGTTTTAAAATTCTTTATTCAATTATCTATAAATGATTGTGCATTTACGTTCAGGAGTTGAATGAAACCCTAGATGCATGATCCATAGGTACCTTTGTCCTTACTAGTATGATAGGTCGATAGCTGCTAAGCTATAGGACCGTTACAAGTTGAGGAACCAAGTTGAGAAGTACCTTGGTTCGTGTGTGATGAGTGATTGACCGGATGGTTTGAAGCTTTGTGTGTGTAGTGTTGAGTTGTGTTGTGTGTGTTTTATTTTGTGTATTTACCTTATTGTTTATGTGTTGTGTTGTCAATGCACTCGTGAGGAGTGGTTGACAACGTTGTGTGGACTGGCTCTTGGTCTAGTATTGCAGGTGTTGGTTGCGGCTTGGTTTGCATTGGTGCAGGTGAAGAACAGGCGCGAAAGGTCTTAGCCTTGCGGGGCCTCCGAGGAGTGGAGAGACAAGTAGGCTTGGTTCGAGGGACCCGGTGGCCGACGGGATCAAGTGTGAGCCGCATGGTGCAAGAAGAGCAAGACGAAGTCGTGGACATGGAGCCGGTGCATCGGTGGTGGCCAAGTCAAGGAACGAAGCAAGACTGAGTAGACCGTCCGGCGCCGGGAGGTGAAAGGCTTGGCGGGCTCGACGCTTGGCGTGGTGAGGCCGGGCCGTGTACGCGGGGTTTGGTGGTTTGGCCACAAAACCATCGGAGGAGGGTTTCTCGGTTTGGGCCTCAAAACCGAGCCCGAGGGCCTGGCGTGACGGAAACGGTATCCGGGTGCGTCGGGAAGGTTCGAGGCGGGCGACACGCGGCATGATCGAGGTGCTTGCATCGGGAGGACGTGAAGGCCTAATGGATGCGCGGCCGTCCGATGGTGAACTTCATGTGTTGACCAAACTGCCCCTGTGAGGGCTTGTGTTGTACTCCTAGTGTAGGGGCACTTCGGTCTTTTCCGGAGGGCCTATATATAGGAGGAGGGGGCTGAATTTTCAGCCAACTCTTGGGCTAGAGGCTGCTGTACTCTTTGATTTTGGTGTGCTTTGGGAGAGAGGGAGAGAGGGGAGAGTGGCTCTTTGATTGGAGCTTTTTGCCATCTTAGATTTGGTTTCTAGGAGTGGCTTGTAATCGATTGGACAAGATATTCATAGTGATTTCATCCTCTAAATCTTGTGCCAATCTTTCTATTCCCGAATTTCTTTTATTGCTTTTTCGGAGCTCTTTTTGTGCTATTTTCGTGCTTGTTTTTGGTGCCTTTGTTCTTGGTGTGATTCTGCGGATTTGAGTGGGTTTCTCCCCGAATTTCTTTGAGGGAAACATGGATGGATGTCTAGTGCATCTTTGTGATTGATCTTGTGCCCTCAAACGCCGGGAAACCACTTCGATTTAAGGATTTTCGTTCGGTGCTCTAGTTTTTGGTGGTGTTCAAAGGATCCGCGATTCCCGATGATTTAGGGAGTTGGGAGACGAAATTTTTGGGGTATAGCATCCTTGGTTGACGCTTTACATGTCCCCAAACTCTTGTCTCAACAGCTTCTATCGTTAGGGAGATCCGGTGATGGATTGGGAGTGTTGACTTTCGGGGTCGAGCGCTTTCGGTTCGTTCGTGCACGGCGGCGACCGTCCGCGAGGGCCAGGCGGACGGTCCGCGTGTACAGTGTTCTTCGCGTGTTCTTCGTGTTCTTGCTCGACTTTGCTTTCGATCCGATTTGGTTTTGGTTTTTCGTTGCAGCCGGTTTGCGGACGGTCCAAGCTTCAGTAGCGGACGGTCCGTGGCCCGCGCGGACGGTCCGCCCAGTCTTCGCGGACGGTCCATTTTTCTCGGGTCGGTTCTGGTGGTTTTGTTCGCTTTAACGGACGGTCCGCGGCTCAGGCCGGACAGTCCGCGCCAAGGGTGCGGACAGTCCGCGGGACCCTGCCGGACGGTCCCCGCGCGGCCATCGCGGACGGTCCGCCCCGCCCGGCCGGACGGTCCCGCCGAGCCCGGGTCGCTTTGTCGTTTGGTTTGATTCCTCCCTCCTTCATTCATGCTTCCGCGTGTGTTTCAAGGACTCGTTGTTTTGGCGATTGGTGTGTGATTAGTTACAACGCTTGTGTGTGACCGGGTTTTGACTAGGGTATAGGCCGGTTCTTTGAGAAGAATTTTTACCGCCTCCTATTCACTCCCCCCCTCTCTAGTCGCCATCCGATCCTTCAATTGGTATCAGAGCCGGTTGTGGATTCTTTTGGCTCTAACAAGTCTTGAATCCATAGGGTGACTAGAGGAAAGAGGTTCTTTTTCTTCCGACCTTGGTTTGCACGTTTTGAGTCCGACGATTTGGAGTTGTGCCCTTGGAAAACCATAACTTGAGATACCTTCAGTAAAACGGGCATAACTTTTCGCTCGGTGCTCCGTTTTGGCTCAAATTTTTACAGCGGTTTCTTGACTCCATTTGTAGGTGATCCAAAATGATCTTGGTCTCCAAAAATTCAGAAAAAATTAACAATATAATTGAAAAATCCTCATTTAAGTCCCTTACGGCTTTGTCTTGTTTCTTCTGGATTTTCTCTAGACTTCATTTCACCTTATTTTGAGCTAAACTTTTTTTGTGCCTCTATCTTTGGTGCTCCTTGTTCAGTGGTAAAATTTTGGGAAAAAGATAAGATCCTTTGCTATTGAACTCGTCAGTAGTTGTTCGAGAATTGAGGCATTTTGAGTGCTTTCTTTGCATCGTTGCTTGTCCCTTGAGCTTGGTTTCGGCTAATCCTAACCGGTACTTTGATTATGGCACCAAGTTCTTCTCCTTGTGGTTCTTTGAGCAGGAGGAGTATGGAGGTTGAGGCGGAAGCCGAAGTGGAGGAAATGATATCTCTCATCGAGGACTATCAAGATGGTGACATCAAGAAAGGCGAGCTCTACCACAAGCTAGGAGGCATGAACCAAGGTACACTTGCCAAAACTATCTTGATCCTATGCAATAGGTTGGATGATTGTGAGCGTGATTGTGGAGACTTGCATAGGAGAAACATAGATTTGTGTGATGCCTTGCGTAGGAAGAATGAGAAGATGAAATGCTCTCTTACTAGGTTGAAATGTGGTATGGCTCATTGGACGTCTCGTGCTTTGAATTCTTGCACTTCTTGTAACACCTTGCATGCTAAAAATGATGCTTTGATTGCTTCCATTGCATGCTTGAAATCTGAAATTAAGGTGTTAAATTTCAAAGCTTCTTTGCCTTGCAAATCTTGCGATGCCTTGTGTGCTGAAAATGAGAAATTAAAAGATGAAGTTAATTGGCGCAAAATGCATGTTGAAGCTTTTAGAAGAGCATGCGACAATCTTGATTTTGAGAATGATGAATTGAGATCATCTCTTGCTAACTTGCAATCTGAAATTGACTTGTTGAAATCCAATGCTTCTATGCCTAACTCTTGTGTTGCTTTGAATGATGAACTTGATATGGATAGGAGTAAGATTGCTTTGTTAGAGTCAAGTGCTTCTTTACCATGTGTTTCTTGTGAGTCTTTGCATGCTGAAATCAATGAATTAAAATTGACTCACACCACATGTGTAGATGATCTTGAGCATGCTAGGGCTGAAATTTGTGATATAAAATCCATGCCTTGTAGCAAGTGCTCTTTGTTTCTTGTAGAGGATGCTTGCCATACTTCTTGTAATAATGATGATGATGATGCTTTGATGAGTGTAAATGATGATACTTGTTCATGTGGTCTCATTTGCACTTCATGCATTGATTTGGAAAGTGAAGTTTTGGTTTAAAGAAAATGCGCGATGATATGAGCGCCAAGTTGGTTGAGCATGATGAGATGAATGCCAACCTTGAGAAAGAAAATGAACTCTTGCGTACCACATATGCTAAATGCATTGAAGAAGAGATCAATAATTTGAGAAATATGACATGTGGTACTTGTGAGCGCCTCAAGTCTCAAAATGAGGTTTTGCGCACAAGGTGCAAGAGTCTTTGTGCCAAGGGTTTGGATTCTTGCTTCTCTTGTCACTCCAATGTTGATGCTTCTAAATTTGCTTCTTCTAAACCGGAGTCGACTTCTTCTCTTGAGTGTGAGTCTTTGGATGGTGGTAAGTGTGCTAGTGCTTTAGATAGCTCTCTCATAGCTACTCCTAAGCTTGTTGCTTCTTCCGGTGTTGCCCAAGCTGATTTGAATGGAAAGGGTGCCTCCCACATATTTGGAACTCATATTCCCAAGCCGAGGTTCCAATGCACCTTTTGCAAGAAGGATGGGCATACCGTTGAGTTTTGCTTTCGCCGTGTCAAGCACGAGCGACGTGTGCGTGCTAAAGCTTTTAAGAAGCCACGTAGCCTTTCTCATGGCACGTGTGATTCTAATGTGGGCACCAAGTTGGATGTTGGGGTTGATGCTTCATGCTCTAAGTCCCAAGGGACTTCCCACTTACAAGAGAATGGTGATTCATCCACTCAGACCGTGCCTCTCGATAGGCCTTTGTACCATTGCTCTCACTGTGGGAAGGATGGGCATCAAGAGAGTTTTTGCTACCGCTGGGCAAGGAAAATACGGCGAGGAGGTGTCTCTAGGCCTTTGGTTGTTCATAGTCCCTTTCATGGCATGAACACTTGTGAGCCTAAGAAGACGCGATTTGTGGACGGGTTTTATGACACTCTTTCTAGTGAGTTAGGCCATGCTCGTGGACATGCTTCTAGTGTTCCTTGTGTTGCTCCGCGACATGCTTCCCGTGGTGCTTGTGTTGGTTCTTCTCCTACGACCCCGAAGGATCTTTGCCTTTTTGCTTGTGGTAGCACTCGACTTTCTTCGCGAGTGACTTCTTTGAGGCATGGTTCCAAGGGTGTTCGAAAGACTTTTCATTCCAACCGGCATTTGCATCATGCTAACCCACATGATAGGTTGTGTGCACCACTTACCCGTGTGACCAAATCTTGGATTCCCAAGTACGTACTTGCTAACCCTTTGGGATCCAAGGCTCGGTCTTTCTCGTCTCCTTGTATGTAGGTATGGAGGCGCGGTTGGAGAACATGAGTTGGATGAGCTTGATCTCTGCCCGTGAGGAGATCAAGACAAGATGGTTCTCCACACCGTTTTGGATGGCTCTTGAAAGCCTTTGTACACATGTATAGTGAGTTTTCTTTTCCCCTTGTCCTCTCTTGTATATACTTGTGTCTTGCTTGTGTGAAAACCATGGTAGGCTAGCCACCTTGTTCATGATAGCTTTGTGATCTTGAATATCTATCTTGCTATCTTTGTATGATTTTATGGTGGATGATATTTATGAACATCATGTCATGCTTTATGGTTGATTGCTCGGATATGTCATGTTGTTCATCCATATCATTTTTGTCTAGCTCAATGGTACCTTTCTTGTTAGCATGTTTGTCCCCCATGTCTATCTTGTCATGCTAGCTTTGTAATATATGTTGGTGGATGATCCATGTGATCTTGTATCATGCCTTTGTTTAGTTCTTGTATATTGTTTGGCATGTTACTCTTTGGTATCATTTTGGTTTAGTGTTGTACCTTGTTGACATACTTGCTTGCCCATGCTTATTCATTTTTGTGGAATCATGTTACAATGCTCTATTTATGTTATTTGATATCATCAATGCTTTGTGTAGCATGTTGTGAGCTTTCCTTGGAGTTTTGGGCTTGTCTTGTCTTCGAGTTGTGTTGTTGTTCCTCTTTTCGGTTGGTCTTAGAGTTTTCCTTGCTCTTTCTTTTCTTAGCTTTTGCTTTGTTGGTTGTCCTTGGTTGAGGGGAGCTTGGCTTCTTTTGATAGGGAATTTGATTCCAAGAAGGGTTGTGGCTTTCTGGGTAGTCTTTGTGATCCTTGAATTGATATTCCTTCTATGGTATTCAATTGGGATCTTTGTGGTTTTGCAATTGGTACTTTTTCTATGGTACTCAATTGGGACCTTTGGTGGCTCTTCTCTCGCTTGGAGCGATTCTTGGTTGGTGTGTTCCCTCGTGAGCTTTATTGATGTTAAGTCAAGTTCCTTGTCTCCCTATGCATTCTGCATTGCATTTGTATCATATATCATGATGTATAGACTTTGGTAGGTTTGACATTTGTGTCTCGCATTTTGTCATATATCTTGTTCCTTTTGATGTACATATCTACCTCTGTTGCATTTGTATCATATTGCATTTTAGGATGACGAGCTTCTTCCATATGGCTCATTTGAGTTTCTTTGGCTACTTGTGAGATATTGGTCATGTGTGTGGAGAAATGGCTATGTGAGGCTATGATCTTGGAATATTTGAGATATATGTGTTGTGAGATAGCCTTTTTGAATCAAAATTGCTAATCTTGACTAAATTTGATAAAATGTGCTCCACTCATGTGTAGTAGTATATCCATGTCACTTTTTGGTCTAAATGTGCCTTTCATTCTTAGATTGTGCTTGGATGTCTCTTTCTTGCTTTTGGGCCAAAGGCTGATATCATTGTGAATGTTTAGCCTATGTTGCATTCATGGAGGAGCATAAGCTTCTTTTTGCCGCAAAGACACTTCATGTACCATGAAATGAATTAATCTTGAAAAGAAGTGTGTATGCTTGAAAAATGCTCCCTACATCATGTTTATGCTTAAAATGTCTTATCTTTCACACATGGGTGCAAAACATGTTGCACGATGTTCACCAGTGGAGAAGTCTCCCCGAAGTGGACACATGGCTCATGAGCTTTAACATGACATGCTTTGCTTTATGGGTGTTTGCAATGATCTTTTGTTGAGAATTGGATATCCTTGTATGATCTCTGGATGATATGCATGTTTTTGGCTAGAATATGACATGGATAGGTTTTTACATTTGAAGTGAGCCATCTTTTGATATAATTTTTCAAATCTGAAAATTTGCTTTGTCACATGCCTATATTTCCATATATTACTTGTGGCAATGCTTTGACTATGTTATGATCCATATATGTGCTCTTTGTCTCATTTCTAGCCTTTGTCACTTGTCGGTGCGAAATATGGTCAGAGGGCGTGGCACATATGCCAACCGGCATCGGCGGTATTTCAGCTGGCTTCGGGGGTGCACGCACTGCTGGCACTGTCTCCGGCGGGTGCAATTTCAAGGAGGTGTAGCCGTGTGCCAAGCCCCCGAGCCTTGGCCCGTTCGAGGCGATCGGGTAGAGCTTGGCGACTTGTTTTTTAACGCGCCCTCGCCGTCCCTCCGCGGGACGGAGGGTGAGGTTTCCGCAAGCCCCATCGAGCGGGTCGCGGATTGCGGATTCCTCGTCGAGCTGCTAGCGGGTGGTTCAAGTGGACGTCCATGCCCCGTTCGATAAGGGTAGGCTGCGCGGTCCGGAGACACGTCCATGGAAGCGCTTGCGTGGGTTTGCTAGGTGGGGCTCGGTCCCATTCGATAGGGACCGAGGGCGCGGAAGCTCTCCCTCGGTGGGATCCCCCGGCTAGCTGCCCTCGCTGGCTCTCGAACACGACATGTGGGGCACCCTCGAGCCGACGGGCCCGAGGAACGGCTCGAATGCGCGTGCCCTCGTCGTCCCTAACTCTGCGATCTGTGGCGCCTGTTCGAACCCGTCGAGGGTCAGGTTTCGGACCTCTGATCAGTAGGGACGTGCGGGGTGGCGCCTGGGCGGCCCCGTCTTTTCACGTTTGTGGCCGTCAAGGGGTCTGGGCGAGCCAGCCCTCGAGGTGCTGGTTGGTGGCACAGCGCGGCATGGGTGCTTGTGGTGCCTGCTTTACTTCAAGCAGGCCCTGGGCGACCCTCTCACGCGCGCGCCCTCTTTAGAGGGTTGATGTTGTCTCGAGCCGGGGGCTCGTGCCGCTCGAGGGTTTTACGCGGCATGGGTACCCGCGGTGCCTGCTTTACTTCAAGCAGGCCCTGGGCGACCCTCTCACGCGCGCGCCCTCTTTAGAGGGTTGATGTTGTCTCGAGCCGGGGGCTCGTGCCGCTCGAGGGTTTTACGCGGCATGGGTACCCGCGGTGCCTGCTTTACATCAAGCAGGTCCCGGGCGGCCTTCTCGCGTCGATGTCCCATCGAAGACTATTTTCGTTTTGAGCCGAGGGTTCGTGCCGCTCGAGGGTTTTACGCGGCATGGGTACCCGCGGTGCCTGCTTTACATCAAGCAGGTCCCGGGCTGCCTTCTCGCGTCGATGTCCCGTCGAAGGCTGTTTTCGTTTTGAGCCGAGGGTTCGTGCCGCTCGAGGGTTTTACGCGGCATGGGAACCCGCGGTGCCTGCTTTACATCAAGCAGGTCCCGGGCGGCCTTCTCGCGTCGATGTCCCGTCGAAGGCTGTTTTCGTTTTGAGCCGAGGGTTCGTGCCGCTCGAGGGTTTTACGTGGCATGGGCGCCCGTGGTGCCTGCTTTACATCAAGCAGGTCCTGGGCGGCCTTCTCACGTCGATATCCATCGAGGGCTGCCCCTGTCTCGAGCCAGGGGTTCGCCCCGCTCGAGGGTTCTCCTTGCTTGGCAAGGGACCCGATCATTAAATGCTTCGCAGTCGAGGCTGCGGTTTTTGCAGCGCGGGCGCGTCTTTTTAGGCGCTGTGGCCGCGCGCGCGCTTAGTGGGCGGCGTGGCTGGTGGACGTGACTGCTTCGCCTCGGCTCCTGCGGGTCTCCGTCGTGATGATGGCCCGCCTGCAGTGATGTGGCCGCTGCAGTCGTGGTGGGGCCCGTCCGTCGGCGTGAAGGGAAGATTCCCTGCAGTTAATGCGAGCGGGGCATGCGCTCCGGAGAGCTCGCCCCGTCGGTTTATAAATCTGAGGGGTGGAGGAGACGGCGGTTTTTTTACCTTGACGTCTCACCATTTTCAGTCCCCTGCCCCTTCGTCTTCGCCTCGCTCTTGCCGCCGCGCGGTGTCGCCGTTAGAGCTTTTCTTCCGTTCCTTGTCCTCCGTCCTCGCATTCCTTCGTCCTTCCTCATGGCGCCGCCTCAGCTTCCCCTCACGATCCTGGAGCCGTATGCCTGGGAGAGGTCGACGGTGACGCCGCTGGCCCTTGGCGAGCTGGTCGCCGCTGGCCAGCTGTCGGCCAATGAAGATGGACGCCCGGCGGAGTGGATAGTGCCGCCGGCGGCGCGACCGTGCGCCCAACCCGCCGGAGGGCTACGTGGTCGCCTTTATCCGCTACCACGAGCGGGGCTTCAACGCACCGGCGAGCCGCTTCATACGGGCGATGTGCCACCACTACGGAGTGGAGCCGCACATCTTCGCCCCCAACGCGATTTCGCGCAGCGGCTACGTTCGTCGGCGTTTGCGAAGGGTACCCGGGGGATCCCGGTCATTTGGGAGCTCGGGTACACCTTTTCCGCGCGGAGCTCTTCACGCAGCCCCACGACGGAGCCAAGGACCCCGCCGCGCGGTGCGCGCCGGCGGGATGTCGCTTGCCCTGCGGGGGCAATTCAAGAACGTCTACATCCCCTGCACCATGACGACGAACAACGCCGGCTGGGAGCGGGGATGGTTTTATCTGCGCAATGCCGAGCCCGGCCTTCCCCCCTACACCGGCCGGGTGTTCAAGGAGAGGCCTGACTCCTGGGGCTACGGGGTGTCCACGGCCTAGCATCGGGCGCGGCAGGAGTCGGTCCTGGCTGCGCTGCATCGCCTGGCGACGATGGGGCTGAACGCGATGGGCGTCCTCGCCTTCCTCCATCATAGGCGGGTCGTGCCCTTGATGGAGAGGCCGCTCTGCATCTTCGAGATGACAGAGGCGGCCAACCCCATCGACCTGGCGAGGTCGCGGATGCTCCCGACGCCCCTCGAGCGGCCATATGCGCTCACCCGGCGCGGAGCGCCGTCGACACCCGACGCCGCCGATGCCTCGGCGGGTCGGACCCCGTGGGACCACGAGATGCTCCCCACCGGCCCGTTGGTGAGCGTAGTTCTTGATTTCGTTTTTAGCTCTTTGTGTTGCCTTTGCCTCCCCGACGCGCCCTTGTTGCTCCCGTGTTCACCGGTGACCTTCACCGTCGCCAAGTCCGTTCCGCCCACCCCCCCGACCTCCCGCGCACTCGGCGGGCGGCGCAGCCGGCGGCAGCGGGGAGCAGGCGCGCGCGCAAGAGGGAGCGCGCGAGGCGACGTCAAGCGCGTCGCGACCGGCGGGCCGCGGAGTACCGTCGGCGCGAAGAGCTAGGGCTCTCCTCCCCGGGGACCGAAGAGTACTCTTCCTCGGAGGAGGACGAGGAGGAAGAGGCCGAGGGGGAGGGCCCCTCGACAGGTGGCGGCCCGCGCCCCCGTCGGCCGGAGCCGCGCCGGCGGCGAGGGCGGCATCGCCGGGGCGGGCGCAACGGCGCCCGCCGCCGGGACATCGGCATCGAGGGCGGCGCGCGCCGCGAGGCGTCGCCGCGCTCGTCGGGGCGCGCACGGCGAGCGCGCCCGTGCGCGCATCGAGCGTGCTCCGCGCGCGCGGGGAAGCGTGCCCGCGCGCGCGCGCGGCGTCGTCGGGAGGCGCGACGGGCGGCGCACCCGCATGCGGGGCGAGTGTGCCCGCGCGCCGCGCGGCGCCGCCGTCGGGGGCGCGGCATCGGGCGTGACCGCGCGCGGGGCGGGCGCGCCCACGCGCGCGCGGCGGGCGCCGTCGGGGAGACGCGGCGGCGGGCGCGCCGGCCTCGTCCGCCGAGGCTTCGAGGAAGAGGCGGCGCGAGGGTCACCTCGGTGGTGGGGAGTCGAGGACACCGGCGCCGAGGCCTCGTCCTCCCCGCGCCGCCGCCCCCGCCCGGGTGGAGGGGGCCGTCGATGATCCCCCAGCGTTTGCTGACGCTCGGGTGGAGCAGGAGCTCTGGGACGAGCTCCGGAGCCACGGCGCTACGCTCAACCGTGCGCTGAACGAGGCGCTGCGGGTCCATGGCGACCCGGCATGGCTCGTCTTCCAGGTTAGCCGTGGTTGCTTGTTCTCCCCTTTCTTTCGTTTGTCTATGCCGCCTTCGAGTCGCGGTACTTATGGGTTTTGATTCTGTGGTTGCCAGGAGCTCGAGCGTCGCGCCCACGACAAGTACGATGCGTTCGACCGGGTGAACGCCGAGGTCCACCAGCTCCGGGAGCGGTGCAGCGCTTTCGACGCGCTTGCCGATGCTCTCAGGTCCCCGGACACCGGGCCGGCGCACGGGCCCGGCCCGGCCTCGACGAGCGCCCGAGAGCTCGAGGCGGTAACACGGCGCGCGCGCTCGAGCCTCGAGCGGGTGCGCGCAGCCCTCATCGATCGTGACGAGGCGCTGTGGCACGCGCGCGAGGACTTGGAGAAGACACGGACGCTGGCCGCTAACTGGAAGGCGGAGGTGGCGACCGTCCGTGCCGAAACCCGGGAGCTTCGCTCGTCGCTTGAGGGGCGGGCAGCAGCAGCCGCTAGGCCGAGGAGCGGGCGCGTGGGCCGGGAGCAAGCCGGCCAAGGAGGCCGACGACCCGAAGGCCGCCCTCGACGCCAAGGCCGCGGCCCTCGTCGTCGCCGAGGAGCGGCTCCCGCAAGAGAGCACCGCCCGCCAAGGGGCCGACGAGCGGCTCCGGCAGAGCGAGCCGCCCTCACCGACGCCCGTGCGCCGCCGGGAGCAGGAGCGCGCCGCCCACGAGGTGATGCAGAAGTCCTTGGCGGATCGGGACGCCAAGCTCTCCAAGGCCGAGGGTGAGGTGATTATGCTCAGCATCACCAACGCCAATCAGGAGCTGTCCCTCCGGGAGCAGGGCGAGACCGTCGAGCGCCTCGAGCTGACGGTCGAGGCCGTGCGCCGCGACCTCGAGATGGAGAGGAAGCAAGTCAAAGGTGAGCCACAGTCTGACTCTCGTCTTGTTGGTTTTTCGATTGGGAACTCGCATTCCCTTTTTGTGATTTCTTTCTTGCCTTGGTGTTCCCAGGCTTGCGCACTGCCCGGGGCAGCGGGGCCGAGCGGCCGAGGCGCCGCAGCCTCCTACAACTCCTCCGAGCGAGAGCCGGCGGGAGCCGCGCGATGCGACCCTCGAGACCGCCGCGCCGTCGAGGAGGGCGAGGCACGGCGAGCTCGGCCGCCGGCCGCCCGCGCCGCGCGCCCTTGGTGGCCATGTCACCGAGCGGATGCGCCGGCGCCGGCACCGGGCGTCCGAAGGCCCTCGGAGTGGTGCGATCCCACTACGAGGTTAACTTCGAGGCGCTGGCCGAGGGCTACGTCGTTCCCGAGGGCGTCGAGGACGAGGTGGCCATGGAGCGTGTGGATGCGCTCGCTGCCGACGCCGCCGGGTCGCTCGCCGAGGCCTTCGAGGAGTTCCTCTTCCCGGACGTCGCTGATGCTGCTGCTCCTCCCGCCTGAAAGCAGTTGGGCGCTAGGCCCGTTTTTTGTTTATGTGTATCAGTATTCTGGCCTTGTGGCCTTTTGTAAATAAACAAGTTGTTTCATGAACATGAGCATTTGCTGTAAATGAAGTCGTTTGTTTATCACGCTTTTTGTTTCTCCTTCTTCCTGAGTAGATTCTAGTTAGGGGAGTTCGATTTTTGCAGGGGGCCCGCTGGGTTGGAGGCGAGAGAGAAGGGCCATATCGCACGCTCCTTCCGCTGTGCCGCCTGCGCCCTGTTCGAATCGTGGCTCGAGGTTGAAGTAGGAAACAAGATTAGAGCGTGTGGGTTGTTGTGTTTTTTGCGCGAAAAAATGGGACTATTTTGGGGGGGGGGGGTGCCCCCCGCAGTAGCCCCCGAGGGTACCTTGGGTTTCAGGGGAAAGCCGAGTTGCCCTTTTTATTAAGCTTAAAGCTTTTACATAGTTGCAACCAACTGGGGCGTTGGCCGTGCGGTTTTTTCAACAAAAATACTTGGAAATCCTAGCTAAGGGTAGAAGCGACGTAGCTGTTGGATGTTCCAAGCGTTGGTGAGCTCTTCACCGTCGTCATTGGCCAACTTGTATGTGCCGGGCTTGAGCACCTTCACCACGACGTAGGGTCCCTCCCATGGGGGCGATAGCTTGTGGCGCCCTCGGTTGTCTTGGCGTAGCCTTAGGACCAGGTCCCCTTCGCTGAAATACCGCCGGCGTATCTTGCGTGCTTGATAGCGCCTGAGGGACTGCTGGTACCTCGCGGAATGCATCAAGGCTACGAGGCGCGCTTCGTCCAGCTGGTCCAACGAGTCCTCGCGGGCTCGTTGGTTAGCATCCTCGTTATAGCCTCGAACCTTGGGCGACCCGTATTCTAAGTCCGTGGGGAGGACGGCCTCCGCGCCGTGGACTAGGAAAAACGGGGTGAACCCGGTGGCTCTGCTCGGGGTGGTCCTTAGGCTCCACACAACCGCTGGCGGTTCTTGGAGCCATTTCCGCCCGTATTTGTTTAAGCGGTCGAAAATTTCGGGCTTTAGGCCTTGTAAGATCATGCCATTGGCACGCTCCACTTGGCCGTTGGTCCGTGGGTGCGCCACGCCCGCCCAATCCACACGGATGTGGAACTTGTCGCGAACTCCAAGAACTTCTTGCCCGTGAATTGGGATCCGTTGTCGGTGATGATGGAGTTCGGCACTCCAAAGCGGTAGACGATGTCGGTGAAGAATGTCACCGCCTGCTCTGCCCTTAGATTCGTGATGGGGCGCACCTCCACCCACTTGGAGAACTTGTCGATCGCGACCAACAAGTGGGTGAAGCCCCCGGGCGCCTTCCGCAGGGGCCCGACGATGTCCAGCCCCCACACGGCGAACGGCCATGTTACGGGGATGGTCTGTAGGGCATGGGCGGGTAAGTTGGACTTGCGGGCGTAGAACTGACACCCCTCGCAGGTGCGCACGATTTCGCTAGCGTCCGCGACCGTAGTGGGCCAGTAAAAGCCCTGGCGGAACGCGTTGCCGACAAGGGTGCGGGGCGCGGCATGGTGGCCACAGATCCCCGCGTGGATGTCCCGCAGGAGCTCGCGCCCCTCGGTAATGGGCACGCATCGCTGTAGGATGCCGGAGGCGGCGCGCTTGTACAGCTCGCCGTCGATGAGGGCAAAAGACTTAGCCATCCTAGCGATGCGCCTAGCCGCGGCCCGGTCCGCGGGGAGTTCCCCTCGAGCGATCCAGGCAATGTATTTCTCCCGCCAGTCCGCCTGGACGGGGGCCGGCTCGATGTCCATCACGTCGGCTTCGTGGGAGCCGTACCCCTCGAGAAGGGAGAGTACGTACGCCTCGTTCGAGGGGTCCTCGTCCATGGGCTCCGCACCCGCTGGATTCGAGGGAGCCCCCGAGGGTTCGTTTTGATTCGAGGGGTAGGGCTCGAAAGCGACCGAGGGTTGAGCGATGTCGCGCGCGAAAACGTTCGGGGGGACGGTGATCCGCCCGGACGCGATCTTGGCGAGTTCGTCCGCCTCTTCGTTGTACCGGCGGGGCACATGGTTGAGCTCGATGCCGTAGAACTTGTCCTCGAGGGCTCGCACGGCCTTGCAGTAGGCCTCCATCTTGTCGTCGTGGCAGCTCGCGTTCTTCATGACTTGATCAATCACGAGGTGCGAGTCGCCCCTTACGTCGAGGCATTTGACGCCTAACTCAATGGCGATTTTGAGGCCGCAGAGGAGGGCCTCGTATTCAGCCATGTTGTTAGACGCGGGGAAGTGGAGGCGCACCGCGTACCGCATGTGTTCCCCGAGGGGTGACACGAAGAGCAGGCCCGCGCCCGCCCCTGTTTTCATCACCGAGCCGTCGAAGAACAGAGTCCAGCACTCCGCTTGGATCTGTGGCGGCGGCAGCTGCGTGTCCGTCCATTCGGCGACGAAATCCGCCAAGATTTGGGACTTGACAGCCTTGCGCGGGGCGTAGGCGAGCGTCTCGCCCATCAGCTCCACGGACCACTTGGCGATCCTGCCCGAGGCGTCGGGGTTGCGGATGATTTCTCCTAGTGGGAAGGAGGAAACCACCGTGACTGGGTGGGCCTCGAAGTAGTGGCGGAGTTTGCGCCGCGCAAGAACCACTGCGTACAGCAACTTCTGGACCTGTGGGTAGCGTGTCTTCGTGTCCGAGAGGACCTCGCTGATGTAGTGGACTGGCCGCTGCACAGGCAAGGCATGCCCTTCCTCCGTGCGCTCCACAACGATCACGGCGCTCACCACCTGGGTGGTCGCGGCCACGTAGAGCTGCAGGGGCTCGCCGTCCTGCGGCGGCGTGAGGATCGGGGCGTGCGTTAGAGACACCTTCAGCTTGTCGAGCGCGTCCTGGGCCTCGGTGGTCCAAGAGAAGCGCTCGTGCTTCTTGACTAGGCGGTAGAGGGGCAGGCCCTTCTCACCGAGCCGCGAGATGAAGCGGCTTAAGGCGGCGAGGCACCCCAACACCTTCTGCACCCCCTTGAGGTCCCGGATCGGACCCATCCGTTCGAGGGCCGCGACCTTTTCAGGGTTGGCCTCGATTCCCCGCTGGGAGACGATGTATCCCAGGAGCATGCCTCACGGCACTCCAAAGACACATTTTTCGGGGTTTAATTTGACCCCATTGGCCCGTAGGCAGTTGAACGCGACGCCAAGGTCGCCAACCAGGTCGTCCGCCTTCCTGGTCTTCACGACGATGTCGTCCACGTACGCTTCGACCGTCCGCCCGATGTGATCTCCAAAAACGTGCTGCATGCAACGCTGATATGTTGCACCCACATTTCTGAGGCCAAATGGCATCGTGACGTAGCAGAACGTCCCGAACGGTGTGATGAACGAGGTCGCGAGCTGGTCGGACTCTTTCATCTTTATCTGGTGGTACCCGGAATAGGCATCAAGGAAACAGAGCAGTTCGCACCCAGCTGTTGAGTCAACAATTTGATCAATGCGTGGCAAAGGAAAAGGAACTTTAGGACATGCTTTATTGAGACTAGTGTAGTCTATACACATCCGCCACTTCCCATTCTTTTTCTTTACAAGCACGGGGTTTGCTAGCCACGTTGGGTGGAACACCTCCTTGATGAATCCGGCCTTGAGAAGCTTTCGCAGCTCCGCTCCGATCGCCCGTCACCTCTCCTCGTCGAAGCGGCGGAGCCGTTGCTGCACGGCGCGAGCGTTTGGCAGGATGTCAAGGGAGTGCTCGGCGACTTCCCTCGGGATGCCTGGCATGTCCGAGGGGCTCCACGCGAAGATGTCGGCGTTGGCGCGGAGGAAGTCGTCGAGCACCACTTCCTATTTGGGGTCGAGGGTGGAGCTGACCCTCAACACCTTGCCCTCGGGGGTTGAAGGGTCGAGGGGGACCCCCTTGGTCTGCTCCGCGGCCTCGAAGGTGCCAGCGTGTTTGGCAGCGGAGTCGAGGTCTTCGTTGACCATCTTCTCCAGCGTGTTCACCAGCGCTTCATCCGGCGCCGGTGCCTCGCGTGCTCCACGCATTCGACATCGCAGTCGAACGCGTGCTCGATCGACGAGCCGACGGTGATGATGCCGTTCGGGCCGGGCATCTTCATCTTTAGGTAGGTATAATTGGGGACCGCCATGAATTTGGTGTAGCAAGGTCGCCCAAGTATAGCATGGTAGGCCCCTTTGAACCCCACCACCTCGAAGGTGAGGGTTTCCTTGCGGAAGTTCTTGGGGGTGCCAAACCGGACCGGCAGTCGATCTCGCCCGAAGGGTTGAACTCCGCTTGCCGGCGCGATGCCGTGGAACGGCTTCGTCTTGGCCGGGCCGCAAGCTCGGTCCAATCCGATCCCCATCGGGGGCGCGGCGTATACGCGTAGAGGATATTGAGGCTGCTGCCTCCGTCCATGAGGACCTTCGAGAACCGGGCGTTCCCGATGATGGGGTCCACCACCAGCGGGTACTGGCCCGGGTTGGGGACGCGGTTTGGGTGGTCCTCCCGGCTGAATGTGATGGCGTCCTCCGACCAATTGAGGAAGGACGGAGGTGCCCTCTCAGCGGCGAGGACTTCGTGCCGCTCCTTCTTGCATTGGCGTGTCGACATGTTGACAGTTGGTCCCCCAAAGATGAGGAACACATTTTCGACGGCGGGGAAGCCGCCGGCGTCGCCATCGCCTCCGTCTTTCTTGGCCTCTGACTCCTTCGCGGCGGCACGGCCGTAGAATTTCTTGAGCATGTCGCACTGCTCAAGGGTGTGATGCACTGGGGTTTTGTGGTAGGGACATGGCTTCTTCAGCATGTCATCAAACACCCCCGGGCCTCGAGGGGCCGGTCGAGGGCCCCGTCGAGCCGGGTCAACAGCGAGGGCCTCGGCGTTGCCGCCGTCGCGCCCCTGCTCGCGCGCCTCGCGGCGCGGCTTTTTCCCCTTCTTGCCCCGCTTGTCGTTGCGGTGCGGCTCCTTGGACTTGCTGCCCTCCGCGGGCGCGTCCTCAGAGCGCTTGCCCTTTTTGCCGTCGAAGATCGCCCCCACGGCCTCCTCCCCGGAGGCGAAGCTGGTGGCGATGTCGAACAGCTCGTTGGAGTCCGCAGGCGGGCTGCGTCCCAGCTCCCGCACGAGATCCCGGCACGTGGTGCCCTCGAGGAAGGCATGCACGATTTCGGACTGCGCCACGCTGGGGAGCTCCGTGCAGCGCTTGGAGAAGCGCCGTATGAAGTCCCGCAGCGACTCGCCGGCTTCGCGTGCGGGAGCGCGCAGTCCCATGAGTTCCCAGGGCGCACGTATGTGCCCTGGAAGTTGCCCACGAATGTGTGGACCAGGTCGTCCCAGTTATGGATCTGGCTGGCGGGCAAGTGCTGGAGCCATGTCCGGGCCGCGTCGCCAAGATGTAGGGGCAGGTTGCGGATGATGACCTCGTCACTGGTGGCCCCGCCCAGCTGGCAAGCCAAGCGGTAGTCGTTGAGCTACACGCGGGGGTCCGTCTCCCCGTTGTACTGGACGATCGTCGAGGGTTGGCGGAAGCGTTGGGGGAACGCTGCCGCACGGATCTCCCGGCTGAACACACGGGTGCCTGGGGGCTCCGGCGTCGGGGAGCGGTCCTCGCCGCCGCCGTCGTAGCGCCCACCCCGTCGAGGGTGGTAGCCCCTTGCCGCTCGTGTGTCCGCCTTGCCGGTGCGCCCGGCGTTGATGACGTTGCGAGCGTCGCCATCCGGCGCCCTGCGCGCGTCAAGGAGTCGCTCCTTGGCCGGCGTGCGCCCTAGCTCGGTGGGTCGCCCCGCTGGTCCCCCCGCGTGCACCGAGGGTTCGCCTCTTGGTGCAGCTTCATCGCCCCGCGCATCCCCATGTTGGCGGATGCGTGAGGCCGAGCTCTCGGCCTGCTGGACGGCCGCTTGCTCGATGAGAGTTTGCACCTCGCGGTGCATGTCTCGAGCCTCGGGGGTTGAGGGTGCTGGCATAGCCCGCAGCAGCGTCGCGGCGGCGACGAGCTCCTGGCTCGCCCGTGGGGGCATGTCCGCGTTTTCGACGTTGGAGACGGTGTTGATGCGGTCGCGGACCTGTCGGCCCAGCTCCCGCGCGCGTTCGCCGCGCGCGGAGGCTTCCCCTGCCATTGAGGCGCGGAGCAGCCCCACCGTTCGGTATTTTCCTCCGCCAGCTTGGCCTCGAGCTCGCGGGCTTGGGCAAGCGTGCGTCGGTGTCGGCCCCGGCGGAGCGCTTGGCCCCGCGGCCGGGCGCGCGGCGATCCCCGCGGGGCGGCGTGACCTCCCCGTCTCCGGCGCCCACCGCACCGGCGGCATTGGCCGGGTCGTTGGTGATGACGGCGCAGCACTCCCGCGCGGGATCGTAGCTCCCGTCTTCGGAGTCGTCGGAGCGACCAAACCGTAGTCCGCGGCGTCGAGGGAAACGCGGAACGCGGACTGGGTCCGGCACGCCGGAGAAGTCCCACTCCGCGTATCCGTGGCGGTTGGCGGATGGCATCGTGTCGACGGAGCCCAGGGATGACTCATCCCCTGCCGAGGCGCCGGGGTCCCTGGCGACGAAGACGTGGCGGCCAGGCGGAACCCTGCGCATCGTCGTGTTGACATTGGCATTGTAGGCTGTCGTGGCGCCACGCAGCCCGATGGGGATGCGCAGTCCGGAGACTGCGCGCTGTCCCGTCGGGGCGGTGGCGGTCATGATGGTGGGCGCACCGCGCCGGGCGGCGCGCGCGCTCGGCCTGCCGCCGCTCGGACCGCGCCCGACGCGAACATTGCCCCGGAGCGACGGTGGCGCCGTGGCGCCGCGCGCGGGCCCGCGCATCCGTGCTGCCCGGGCGCCGCGCCGTGGTGGTGCGCGCGGCGGGGGCCAAAGCGGCCCGGCCCGGCGCGCTGCGCGCGGAGTTCCTCACGGTTGGTGAGGCGCATGAGATAGCCGTTCCCCGTGGACTGAAAGTTCACGTCCCCGAAGCGAATTTCGAACCCGGCCGGGAGGGGGTCCGAGCTACCCATGCAGTAGCATGTAGCACGGTACTCAGTGCGGATCACCATGGAGGGAGTTGACGGAATGACCTTAGGCGCTCGCTTGCCCCACGGTGGGCGCCAACTGTCGGTGCGGAATATGGTCCCGACACTAACCAGTAGATAGCGCCGAGGTCTATCCCTCAATGGTCGATGCTAAGCAACAAGTGACACAGGGTTTTTATCCCGGTTCCCGCCGAGGGGGCCGTACGTCCGGAGGGGGTGTGCTCTCGGCACTATATTGCTCGGCACGGGGTGCTCGTAGTGGGGCTGCTACAAGCAAGGCGGGAGAGGAAGCGCGGCTTCCAAGTCCCTGGTGGAGTGGCTGAAGATGTTGTGGGAGAATTAGAGAGTGAGTGCACAGTGGTGTGCTCTTGTCCCGTTTCCCGTGTGTCCCCCGCGGCTGGGGGGTTCGTCCCCCTTTTATAGACCAAGGGGGAAGCGAATTACATGCATGCCGCGCTATCTAGCTACGTGGAGAAGCACGACGTGCTACGCTGTAGAGTGGGCGACCGTCCGGGCGATCCTTGCAGCGATCTGGTCATCATGGCCTGACTTGTACCCGAACAGTGGCGGTTCGAGGGTAGGAGAGCAGCGGATGGTGGTGATGTCCTCTGATAGGCTCGAGGGAGGTGCCGACGCAGGCACGTACGGAGTACGGGGAGTAGGCGAACGGCGTTCCTTCCCGACGCACTTCACGGGGCTGGAGTCGTCGCTACGGGGCCGGCGTGCGCCTGCACGCGCGGGTACGGCGGCCACGCCGTTACAGTGGCGGAGATGGCAGTCCACCGGCCTAGCGCCTCCACCTAACCCTGTAGGGTCACAAGAAAGTGAATCGAGGGTGCGCCGGCCCCCTTTCGAGGGCTCGGCGCGTTAGCCGTACTGGGGCGTGCGCACGGTGTCACGGGACTGACACCGGTCGCGTTGCACAGTCCCCTCCCACAGTGGCGGGGATGGGCTCCTCCCTGGGGAGTTGGTGGGGCGGCATAGGGGTGCGAGCCCCGGGCGCATGATGGCGCCGTCCTGCGGCGTCAGGGCGTTAAATGCCCGTGTACGGGGGCCGGCGCACGCGTGAGGGGCACCCTCGAGCGTGGCGGACCCCGGCCGAGGGCGGGCGTGCCCTCGAGCGAGGCGGAGCCCGCTCGAGGGAAGTGCTGCCCCTCGAGCGGGGCGAAGCCCGACCGAAGGGAGCGCGCATCCTCGAACGAGGCGGAGCCTGTTCGAGGGGATCCTTACGTGGGCCGCCTCGATGGGCCGTCGGAGTCCCTGCGGGCTGTGTCCTGCATGGTTAGGCACCTGCATGGTTAGGCTTAATGTATTTTGGTTTCGTTGCGGGTTTTAAGTGAGGTTTCCCCATTGTTTAAGGAGACCCCTAGGGCTGTCCCCAACATCACTAAATTTGGCCTACTTGAGAAGCTCATGTAGATGTTTATATGCTTTGTTTTGCATTTCTGCATTTTCACCTTGATTCATACGTTGTCAACAAGGGGGAGAAGAGGTGAGCTTAATGAAAAATTCAAAAAACTGCATTTAAAATTTGGGAGTTTGCTCCACATGTTCAGGGGGAGCTTGCATTTGTGTAGGGGGAGCTTTGGTGAGTCTCCTTTGTTTGCCTGAGTTGTTCTTTGGTGGTTGCTTTTTGCTCTATCACGTATGTTTAGGGTGAGCTTTGTATGCTCTTTGTTCCTAGTGCATGTGTTTAGGGGGAGCTTGTGAGCTTGGTGTGCTCTTTTCTCTATCTCATGAGTTTAGGGTGAGCTTTATATGCTCTTTGGTCCTAGTTCATGTGTTTAGGGGGAGCTTGTGATTTTTGTGCTCTTGTGCCGGTGGTGTTGAGCCCCTTTGCCTCTTCTTGAGGAGCCGGCGGTTGACTTATGTTTTCGATTATTCCATGATCGGTGTTGAGCCCTTTGTGCCTCTTCTTGAGGGATCATGCATTCTTGTCTCGGTTGTGTCGAGCCGTTGCCCATGTCTTTGGGGACCGAGACATTGAGTTGGCCTTTGTGTTTTCTCTCATGCCAAGTGACCTTGTTCTTTGCTCTTGTGTAGTTTTCTTTCACTTGGATGAGGTGTTCGGTCTTTGCCCTCTCAAACCATTTCTTTGTGCTCACATGTTGTCAATCTGCTCCTCAAGGGGGAGAAATTTGGAAAATCAAGTTGATATGAACCTTGATTTGATGGTGATGAGCGGTTGACAAGTGTTCTGGTAAGAGTTTTATAGCACTTTGGGTTGAGCATTTTGGTTTGATGGCTTTTAGGGATTACATGTTGGTAGTGTGTCTCTTCGTTTGCGCTTAGCCTTTGTGCTTGCTTTGGTTTCGAGAGGAATTTGTCGGAGCATGTTTTATCCCTTCTCACTTCAAGTGGCTTTTTGTTTGCTTTTTATTGGTTTTGTGGCGCTTGAATGAGTTCTTATTTGCTTTTTGACCTTCTTTTGTCAATACACTCATCAAGGGGGAGATTGAGGAACCAAGTTGAGAAGTACCTTGGTCCGTGTGTGATGAGTGATTGACCAGATGGTTTGAAGCTTTGTGTGTGTAGTGTTGAGTTGTGTTGTGTGTGTTTTATTTTGTGTATTTACCTTATTGTTTATGTGGTGTGTTGTCAATGCACTCGTGAGGAGTGGTTGACAACGTTGTGTGGACTGACTCTTGGTCTAGTATTGCAGGTGTTGGTTGCGGCTTGGTTTGCATTGGTGCAGGTGAAGAACAGGCGCAAAAGGTCTTAGCCTTGCGGGGCCTCTGAGGAGTGGAGAGACAAGTAGGCTTGGTTCGAGGGACCCGGTGGCCGACGGGATCAAGTGCGAGCCGCATGGTGCAAGAAGAGCAAGACGAAGTCGTGGACATGGAGCCGGTGCATCGGTGGTGGCCAAGTCAAGGAACGAGGCAAGACTGAGTAGACCGTCCGGGCGCCGGAGGTGAATGGCTTGGTGGGCTCGACGCTTGGCGTGGTGAGGCCGGGCCGTGTACGCTGGGTTTGGTGGTTTGGCCACAAAACCATCGGAGGAGGGTTTCTCGGTTTGGGCCTCAAAACCGAGCCCGAGGGCCTGGCGTGACGGAAACGGTATCTGGGTGCGTCGGGAAGCTTCGAGGCGGGCGACACGCGGCATGATCGAGGTGCTTGCATCGGGAGGACGTGAAGGCCTAATGGATGCGCGGCCGTCCGATGGTGAACTTCATGTGTTGACCAAACTGCCCCTGTGAGGGCTTGTGTTGTACTCTGTTGACGGTTAATTATTGTATCAAAGTTCGTTCGTGACTCGCAAGCGTACAAGTCTCCCGTCGTAGTCAAGGGACCCTTCTTCCCTCGAGTGGTGAACCCAAGGTATCGAATCCGTGGAACAAATGTGTGACGCAAGAGTTGATCTAGTAAAGCCAAGTAACTTCAATCTTTGGTAAAAGAGAAACCCTAATGCATCTAGATAAGAGCACAAAACAAAGATAAATCTAATCTACTAAAGACCGGAGAAAACAAAGTAAAATTTGGTAGATAAACCGATCTAGAGGGATCGGGGTAAGCCTTTTTGTTGAAGTTCCAAGCAAGAGAAGAAGTAGCAAATCGAATCTTAATAGAAGCCTCTTTAAATCGTGGTTTCCCGTCCAAATCCGAAAACATCCGCCTTTCGAGACCCCCGTTCTGTCACAACGTATCCCTATTCATGCGGGGAGCTTAGGGCGAGTCAAAAGACAAGTCGAGATTCTTTCGGAAGATCCGGCGTGTACCTCTAGCCACCGCGGCTACAAGAACACCCTATGTAATCTATCGCGCGAATAGAATTGGAATAAGCAAAGCCGATCGAAAAACGAAATCTTCGAGGAAACACTTGATCGCTAAGAAAAGATTCAACTTGATAATTCAACTATGACAATGATACATACACAAGATCACCACCGGGATCCTTCCTTGATCTTACTTCTAGCTCCGGGAACTCCGACGTGGTCTTCCATGCAAGGTTCCCACGTCGGCTAGGGAAACCCTAGTCAACTAGCTCGACCCTCTCCTCTCCGACATGGTGTCCCTCTCTTCTCTGCTTCTCGGCGGCCGAAGACGAAATCTTCTCTGCGTGGCTCTCGGTCAGGGGACTATAAATAGCCCGATTGGCGGCTAGGGCAAAGGAGAGCGGATTTGGGCCCAAAATGGGCCTGGGACGACCGGACTGGGCCGGCCGGCCTGGGCCCATTTAGGCCCAGCCTGTGGGCTCCTTTGCCCCACGTCGGTTCCCTTGCTTCCTGGATGTTTCCCTCTTCTGCATGTAGGTCCATGTCGTCGGTTTCTCTCCGAATTGGACTCAACTCCTTGTCTTGCAAGATTCGACGCACTTTTCCGGTCGGGTCCCCGGAGTCCGTCGTCTTCTCGGATCAAGTCCCCGGCTTCTTGGAGTTAAGTTTGCTTCATTGCATGACTTGTTCAGGGCTTCAAGGTCTTGTCATGAGGTGCTTGATGAACTTATCCCGAAAGTCTTGCATTCAACACTAAAACCCTGCATAAACATTAAACTCCAAAACCGACATGCACATGTGAACTTATTATACCACGGGGGTTAGTACCAATGGATAAGGTATAAAACTCATGCCAACACCGAAGGTAAACTCATGGCTAGGTTGACGGATTTTCACCGTCAACATCTCCCCCATGCTTAAACCTTGCTCGTCCTCGAGTAAGCCTTCGATGGATATCATCATTGCCAAACAATGTTTAAACTTTGCATTTGATCACACATGAGAAAACATAATGCTCTCAAAATTTTAATTCATTAAAGTTCCATAATGTACTAGCCTTCATCTCTACGGAGGGTAGATGCTTATTAAGCTTATCCCACAAGTATTAACATGCTCACAAAGTTTTAAATAGATCTCAGAATTTTTTGAAATGAAGAACGAGATAAAGAAAAGCTAAACCAAATTCACAAATTTAAATCATCTCGTGTATTGCTCATAAACTCTCATCTCACTTGTCTCTCAAGCCTATATATTCTACTCCTTTCCCTCTCATATATATGTGGTAGGCTTTATATGGAGCTTTGGGAAAGTTTAGTCCTAACAAGATTTTATAAATGAGGTGTTGTCAAAACAAGACAAGCTTCTCATGGTCTTACCGAGACTCGTCAAAAAGGTCATTGGAAAATAATGTTAAATCAAGGAGGGGAAAGAGAAAAACACACACACTTTAGATGAGTGGACATGTGCAAATGGCAAAGAGTGATCCCGAGGCACAAAGGAAGTCCTCGTTATCAGATTGCACATGGTTGGAAAATGAGAATGGATCTTTTTATCTTGAAGCCTTGAATGCACTCTTAGAGAACCGGGGAGTTCACTTTATGCACAAATATATTTTTTCCTTTCTTTCATTCATTTATATTTTTTCTTTCCTCGTCATATATTCAGTCCATGACTTTCACAACGAAGTTTTGATTTTTTATACCTTGAAAGTCATGAATATCACTGGATTTTTTTTTACCCAACCCTATACATCTCTTTCATCATTTTTTTTAAAATACTCCCTTTTGAACTCTAAAACTGCACCGTACCTACCTCCTCCCCCATGCTTAGACGTTGCTCGTCCTCGAGCAAAGAGGCGAAAAAATAAGGTAGGTACCGGAGATATTTTTCCTTGGAGAGATACTTGAAATCTTCAACGTCGGCACCATCTTGCGATCTTCCTTGAATTGATGATCCATCCTCAATGATAGGTTGTGGTCAAGGAGGTAATCACAAAAAGATGATATTTGGTTTAAGGGTGGATATCCGGCGAAGTTTGTGAGATCACCGATGCGGGGATACACAATGCACGGATAAAAGGCTAGCAAAAAGATAGATACGCAAAAACGGAATGACCAGCTTCTTAGTCTCGGGCCAGAGAAATCATGGCCTGCAATAACTCACTCAAAAATAAATCTTGTACACTAAGGTTTATGCACTCAAATATATATAAGGCTTTGGATAGGTTGAGCAACACACAAGTGATATTTGTGACAAGGTTAGCAATATTTTTTAGCATAAAAGACATCTTCAATCTATTCATAACTTGAGAGCACATAAAACACTATGGGTCTTTATTTTAACCAAAACCTCCGCTGAAAATTAAGCTAGCATTTAAATAAATTCAGATCTGCATTTTTAAGAGAGCACTAGCTTAAACATGCATAAATCAACTACAAAGATGAACAAAGCTGCAATTTTAATCACATATCATCATGGCACGAATTTTGTAACTTTTCCAATGATATAATCAAGGTGGTGTCTTTATTAATGGTGACATCAAGTTGAAATACAAACTGAAAATAAACAAACATGCTTGCTGAAATTTAAATAAAAACAGAAAATACTACGCAAACACACATAAGCAAAAGCTGAAAATTACAGAGAAAAAGAAAAGAAAAGAAAACTAAAGTTCCTAAATCTTCTAGTCCTCCGCCGGTGGTTGATGTTGATAATCTTGATAATAATACCCTTGCTCATAATATGAATGAACGCTTCCTCCGTCGAATTGATTCGGCTCCACAAGGTGAAGGCGTCCAAGTTCAAAGGCAATATTTGCGTTGCCTTCACCGAGTTGGGCTGCGTTGGATTGGATGGCTGCGATATTTTGAGCATTTCTTGCAGCATATCCTCCAATAATGGCCATGCTTTGTTGTGGTTGGGGATGATGAGCGTAGGACTCCGCGAAGTTAGCGTTTGGCACAACATAATTTTGTGGGGGTACCGGTGCACCACCCCCCCATGCTTGTTGTTGAGACCCTCCGTAATAACTTGGCGGAGGAGGAACTCCGCCGAATGGTTGCACATTGGGTTGTGCTCCACTCGCTTGTGCGGAGGATGTTCCCTCCTCTACGATTCTTCCTCTTTTGTTCTTCCTTGCAGGGACAAGTAGTCCCTCTTCCAACCAATCTTCCCTTCCTTCGGTGAAAAGCCTAAGCCTCTCATTTGGAAGGGGGAGGTTCACTATGGCCAACCGATAACCTCCTCTCTCATCTCCACTAATGTACTTGCCTTGCCGCGGTACTCAAAACCGAGAGAGGTACCACGCAAAAGGTGAGTGGGGTTTCTTGCGATCCCCGGCCGCGGGGGAAAAGGCCAACATGGAGAGGTAACACCCCGAACCAATATTACCGGCCCCCCGATGTTGCTTCACAACACCAACGGTTGATCATGAGGTAAGAGGGGTCAATTGGCTGCCTGGCAATTAAAGCCGAGTATAGCCAATTCAACTCTGTGTCGGTCACCTTTGTTTCCCTCATCCTCCCCAATACCCTCTTGCACATCCAAGAGTGAAATATCCGGATAATGGGGTTACGGATGCAATTGCGTTGTTGATGGGCTTCTCCGGAGATCATGCTCCAAAATTCCGCCAACATGCCGGGAGGCACGTCAACTTTCTCCGGAGCTCCCTTGTGGAATCCAAGCAGCTCCCTTACGTGCTCGTAGGGAACCACTTGCTCGATTCCCTCCAACCGGAATGACAAGCTTTGCACCCCATCATCATCAACGATGGGTGCAATAGTCATCAAAATTTCCAAGGCGTAACCCAAGTGGGTGTCCACCGATATTCCGTTGGAGAACTGCACCCATCCGAGGTGCCCCAACATATAGTATATGTCGGTGCAAAAAAAACAAGGTGTAGAGTGCTTGGTCGTCGAACTCGACGTTGGGCACAAGCCTCTTCTCAAGATTAGAGAGCCTCTCCTCCTCCTCCGCCGACAAGATGATGAAGTCGTACGAAGAGTATGTCGGGGTGCAAGGAGGTGGCGCGGTTGAGCGAGTCGATCGTCGTGGTGGCGCGGGCTGCTCCTCCGTGTGCCCACGAGGTTCGGTGAACCTCATGGAAGTGCTTCCTGCAGCCCTCATACCACCAAGGAGGAGAGCATCGTTCCTCCTCGGTGGTGCCGTATCCGTCTCCATGCTCCGGGGAGTCTCGGAAACCGAGTGCCTCCTCGAAGACGTGGTTGATGACGTCTTGGATGACGATGAACTCTTTTTCTTAGAGAAGAGACTTGTGGTTTTCTTCCACATGGTTGCTGCACTCTTTTCTTCAACTAAAAACTCCGGGTTGCAACCGGTAACTAGGCACTTAAACTTTTTGCTTCGGATGTGGACTTTGAGTGGATTAAGGATGTGGATTTTTTTTTTCTTGAGCTATCAAGCTTGGGAAGGTTGGCTATGTCTACGGAGGTTTTGAGCACACAAACTTGAACACACAAACAAAGGAAGGAGAGGGAAGCTTGCTGCAGGAAAACGGGAGCCGGGGGGGCTCCTTATGTAGGTGAGGCCGGCCTCGGTGCTCCTCCCCGTCTCGTCTTTCTTCCAGCACGATCATTTCACCTCTGCAACTTTCCTGCCCGCGTGCTCCACGAGTTGCACCGCCCAAACGCTCTCGTCCACTATTGGTCCTTCCACTTGATGCTTCATGTTTTGGGTCATGTCCATGCTCCCTAGCTCCACTTGCTTCACATGCCACCATGAAATTCCTACAAAGTTGATGCTTGCTGCCCACCATGCTCATCCTTTGCATGTGGAGTTGGTGAAAGTTGATGAAAGGGAATCCAATGGTGCATGCATGATTACTAGATTGCCTCCATTAAGGTGTGTTTAAGGTTAAGCACTCCTCTAATTCGAAATTTAAAATATTTTTCAGAGCCATGCAAGAGCTCGAACATAATTTAAGAGAAGTTTTTAAACCATTAAAAACAAATGCAAGTCGAAAATATTTTCTTTTTACGTCGATTTCGGTCTCACTGGTATAGTTTGCCTTCATTGGTTGAGAGCAGACATTTTCCCGGCTTGATCATGGGGGCATAGGTTTAGGTTCTAATTTTGGCTAGATAAGAAAGATTTTGAATAAAACAAAATTAGAATAGGCTTAGAAAAATTCTAATCCTAGAGAAACCAAGGATTAAGATTTTTAAAACCAACCAAAAGCTTTGATTTCTAGGTTCACGCGAGTCCTACCACGTGCTGAATTTTATTAACACTTAAACATAAATCGTGGCTCTACTCGTGTGGTTTTAGCATGAAAAATAAGTCAACCTCAGCACCATAATGAGGGTGAAAGGTTGAGTTAAGGTTCTGAAATTATTTGGTTGAGGGTTTCTCGAAAAGAAAAGAATCAAACAAGCACATAAGAGGGTTCATGCAAAGGGTTTATGATAAAGCAAACATTCAATCAAGAATTATGTCTCTAATATTGTTCAACCACTTCCAAGTCTAATGTCTTTGCGTAATAAAACTCAAAAACTAAATTATTAAAAAGACTCGAAAAACCTGGAATCGGGTTGTCCTCCCGTAGCTTATTCTTGACTTGACGAAACGGGTTGCCTCCCGCCTAGCGCTTCGTTTATAGTCCATGGCTAGACTTCTTCACTTGATTACTTCGGATCAACGCTCTTTGTGGGCGTTGCAATCTTGGGTACCCGCTTTGGCTTAGTCAATTTTTTTTGGTCTTCACAGGCTGGCTTTGTCCTTTGGTCTTGACGGATGCAACATCTTCCTTGTGGCTCGGCATCTCGAACTCCGGTCCTTCGGTCGTGATCTTCATGGTCTCTAGTGTGATCCTTCATCTCTCCCGAATGAGCTTGAGTAGCCTTCTCCGTCTTGGGACCTTGGAGTTGTCTCGGATATTCTTCTTCGTTACCCATCGGGCGCCCGGCAAGTTGTCCCACTTGCGTCTAGCATCTTCATCACGATGAACACTTCACGTATAGAGCTTCCGACCTCCGTCACCTTGCCATCTAAATTCTTCAATATTTTCTCCATAGCCTCGAACTTAGTGACGGCGTCCTCGTTGATCTTAGCTTGCTCGTCCATCAAGTCCTTGAATTGTGCACAAAGAGAACCCAAAACTTGAATCGACGAACTTGCATTAAATCGGGGTTACCTTGGACATGGTCATACTCCACACACTCCTTGCATGGGGATCTTGCTTCGGCGGCCTTTAGGTGTTGAGCTTCTTTCTCCATCTCCATCTTCTCCATCCTCCTCTTAAGTAAACCGATATGCCACTCAAGGAATCCGACTCGTATGCATTCGGCTCTCGCAATCGTCATGCGGATAGTTGAGACTTTGATCTTGAACGGCCTCCCGGCGTCTTGAAGGTTTATGATAGGTGGATCAACGATGTCGGGGGTGCGCGGCGCTCCGGTGGTTGAGGTTGATCTTCCTTTGGACTTGGAGGTGGTGATTCCCTTGGAGATTTCGACGGTCCTTCGACTTCAACTTTTGAATCTAGGGTTTCCACCCCTTTAGCTTGTGTTGCATGCCACCTTTGCCTGTAAAGTTTTCCTGGATCATCCACAAAAAGGTTTGGGTTTCTTGGAGAGGTAGCCAACCATCTCCTGTTAGGGTTAGCAAAAAACAAAGTATGCAAAAAAAACTAGAAAACGAAACAAATCTATAAAGACTAGAGTTAGACAAACTAGATTAGATGTATTTTGAGGATGATCGAAATTTAGTAGATGCAAAAATAAAACAAAATCAGTACTGAAAATTAAAAAAAAGCAATAAAAAATCAAATCTTGATCACTTGTTCCCCGGCAACGGCGCCAGAAAAAGGGGCTTGTTGACGGTTAATAATTGTATCAAAGTTCGTTCGTGACTCGCAAGCGTACAAGTCTCCCGTCGTAGTCAAGGGACCCTTCTTCCCTCGAGTGGTGAACCCAAGGTATCGAATCCGTGGAACAAATGTGTGACGCAAGAGTTGATCTAGTAAAGCCAAGTAACTTCAATCTTTGGTAAAAGAGAAACCCTAATGCATCTAGATAAGAGCACAAAACAAAGATAAATCTAATCTACTAAAGACCGGAGAAAACAAAGTAAAATTGGGTAGATAAACCGATCTAGAGGGATCGGGGTAAGCCTTTTTGTTGAAGTTCCAAGCAAGAGAAGAAGTAGCAAATCGAATCTTAATAGAAGCCTCTTTAAATCGTGGTTTCCCGTCCAAATCCGAAAACATCCGCCTTTCGAGACCCCCGTTCGTCACAACGTATCCCTATTCATGCGGGGAGCTTAGGGCGAGTCAAAAGACAAGTCGAGATTCTTTCGGAAGATCCGGCGTGTACCTCTAGCCACCGCGGCTACAAGAACACCCTATGTAATCTATCGCGCGAATAGAATTGGAATAAGCAAAGCCGATCGAAAAACGAAATCTTCGAGGAAACACTTGATCACTAAGAAAAGATTCAACTTGATAATTCAACTATGACAATGATACATACACAAGATCACCACCGGGATCCTTCCTTGATCTTGCTTCTAGCTCGGGAACTCCGACGTGGTCTTCCATGCAAGGTTCCCACGTCGGCTAGGGAAACCCTAGTCAACTAGCTCGACCCTCTCCTCTCCGACATGGTGTCCCTCTCTTCTCTGCTTCTCGGCGGCCGAAGACGAAATCTTCTCGCGTGGCTCTCGGTCGGGGGACTATAAATAGCCCGATTGGCGGCTAGGGCAAAGGAGAGCGGATTTGGGCCCAAAATGGGCATGGGCCGACCCGGGCCCGGGCCGGCGGCCGGGGCCCATTTAGGCCCGGCCCCGTGGGCTCCTTTGCCCCACGTCGGTTCCCTTGCTTCCTGGATGTTTCCCCCTTCGCATGTAGGTCCATGTCGTTGGTTTCTCTCCGAATTGGACTCAACTCCTTGTCTTGCAAGATTCAGGCACTTTTACGGTCGGGTCCCCGGAGTCGTCGTCTTCTCGGATCAAGTCCCCGGCTTCTTGGAGTTAAGTTTGCTTCATTGCATGACTTGTTCAGGGCTTCAAGGTCTTGTCATGAGGTGCTTGATGAACTTATCCCGAAAGTCTTGCATTCAACACTAAAACCCTGCATAAACATTAAACTCCAAAACCGACATGCACACGTGAACTTATTATACCACGGGGGTTAGTACCAATGGATAAGGTATAAAACTCATGCCAACACCGAAGGTAAACTCATGGCTAGGTTGACGGATTTTCACCGTCAACATACTCCTAGTGTAGGGGCACTTCGGTCTTTTCCGGAGGGCCTATATATAGGAGGAGGGGGCTGAATTTTCAGCCAACTCTTGGGCTAGAGGGTGCTGTACTCTTTGATTTTGGAGTGCTTTGGGAGAGAGGGAGAGAGGGGAGAGTGGCTCTTTGATTGGAGCTTTTTGCCATCTTAGATTTGGTTTCTAGGAGTGGCTTGTAATCGATTGGACAAGATATTCATAGTGATTTCATCCTCTAAATCTTGTGCCAATCTTTCTATTCCCGAATTTCTTTTATTGCTTTTTCGGAGCTCTTTTTGTGCTATTTTCGTGCTTGTTTTTGGTGCCTTTGTTCTTGGTGTGATTCCGCGGATTTGAGTGGGTTTCTCCCCGAATTTCTTTGAGGGAAACATGGATGGATGTTTAGTGCATCTTTGTGATTGATCTTGTGCCCTCAAACGCCGGGAAACCACTTCGATTCAAGGATTTTCGTTCGGTGCTCTAGTTTTTGGTGGTGTTCAAAGGATCCGCGATTCCCGATGATTTAGGGAGTTAGGAGACGAAATTTTTGGGGTATAGCATCCTTCGTTGACGCTTTACATGTACCCAAACTCTTGTCTCAATAGCTTCTATCGTTAGGGAGATCCGGTGATGGATTGGGAGTGTTGACTTTCGGGGTCGAGCAGTTTTCAGTTCTGTTCGTGCCTGGCGGACGGTCCGCGAGGGCCAGGCGGACGGTCCGCGTGTACAGTGTTCTTCGCGTGTTCTTCGTGTTCTTGCTCGGCTTTGCTTTCGATCCGATTTGGATTTGGTTTTTCGTTGCAGCGGTTTGCGGACGGTCCGAGCTTCGGTAGCGGACGGTCCGTGGCCCGCGCGGACGGTCCGCCGGTCTTCGCGGACGGTCCGTTTTACTCGGGTCGGTTACGGTGGTTCGTTCGCTTTAACGGACGATCCGCGGCTCGGGCGGACGGTCCGCGGCAAGGGTGCGGACGGTCTGCGGGACCTCGCCGGACGGTCCGCGCGGCCATCGCGGACAGTCCGCCCTGCCCGGCCGGACGGTCCGCCAGAGCCTGGCTGCTTTGTTGTTTGGTTTGATTCCTCCCTCCTTCATTCATGCTTCCGCGTGTGTTTCAAGGACTCATTGTTTTGGCGATTGGTGTGTGATTCGTTACAACGCTTGTGTGTGACCGGGTTTTGACTAGGGTATAGGCCGGGTTCTTTGAGAAGAATTTTTACCGGCTCCTATTCACTCCCCCCCTCTATAGTCGCCATCCGATCCTTCACAAGTCGAGTGATAACCTCACTCGCGAGAATAGGTTCCTAGATAGGAATCATAATATATCCTAAATGAATTGCTCACGTGGTAAGAGCATGGGATCTGGGCTCCGGTCCAGTGGTTATGTGGGTCAAGTTTTTGAACGTACTAGGCACATGTCGGGTATGGGACCGGTAAGCCTAGTGCCTTGATGAGACGGCTAGGTATGGAACTGTCACTACTCTTGGGATTCGCTCTCATGGCTCGCCACCGGTGGTGTATGGTGATTCTGGGTGCACTGGGTGGGACATGCCAGATAGCCTGCACCAAAGACTGTGGCCTTTCATCCCGACCCGGGGATTTCTGGGAATGGCACGGGACAATTTGTACCTTGGTGGGCAGCCTACCGTGTGTTTGGGTCTACCTTGCAAGGTTTAAATCAATCGATTGTCGGCCTCTCACCGTTATCCGAGACTACTTACTCCACTAGTCATGAGATCCCTAATGATGGAAGTGGATGAATATTATGCTTGATTAATTGTATTGTACAACTTTGTTTGTACAACTTTGTTTGTACTAGTTGGCTAATGTAGTAGAGACTAAACCTACTAGAACTTGTGCTAAAATCTTGAAAGTAAGGACATACTCTTTGTTACTTTTTAGCAAAAGAAACCCAGTAGCCAAAAAGCCTTTCATGGTCTAGGTTGGGTGAAGTAGTTATCACCGACGGGTAAGTCTTGCTGAGTATTAGTATACTCAGCCTTGCTATAATATGTTGATCCAGGTAATGCCTTCAGTGATGTGTGGCCCGGAGAGATCCCGCCCTCCTGGGAGCTGGAGTGGGTGGATGACGACTACTGAAAGCATCATGGATGGCCTCCCGTGGTGTCTTCGCTTCCGTTAGTTTATTTCCGCTGCTTTCGAGAACTCTGAACTATTTCATCATGGCAAAAACTATGGTTTGTAATAATTGAACCCCTCGGGGTACAAATTTGGATATTAATGATGTTGTATCTCTGGACTCGCCTTCAAGTGAGTTTTAATGCATATATTCGATCCTTGTGATTTTCAAGTGATTTACTGGGCGTTAACCCGGCAACTAACGACAGGATGATACCTTATTATTGCTTAATGACCGAAGTGGATCGGTCTTAGGCGATAGTACGGTATTTTCCTAGGCGGGTTGTCACAGTTGGCATCAGAGCTTATATGCACCAGAGATTAATTAATAAACCTTAATCAATGGTTTTTGAATAAAATATGCCAAGATTGTCTGATTTCCAACAATACGTTGGTCCGCTAAGGATAAACTAGACCGAGAGGCCCTAGAGGGAATTTTGGGTTCTTTCAGGTGGCTTATTTAACTTATGGTTTATTTTGCTAACTTCCAGCACATTACTTTATGTCAGACTTACTTTCTTGCACAACCAAACTAAGAGCCACATGTTTTATACGTGTGTTGTGCCGCATCACGGGAATTGCGAGGGTCGATGGAGTAATCCATTCCACGGATCCCATCTTCGCGTCTATTTATGAGTTGTGTGTCGCCACGTGTTTCATACGTGTGCATTCCGCATGTCGCTCATGCGAGGCAAGGATACACTCCATTCAAACGGAGGGTGTCCGAGGTTGGACGCTGTCCATGCAGCGGCTTAACGCATGGATACCGTTTCTATAGTGAACGGTAATGTATGTGGACGCTTTCGTGACGTCTTTGGCACGAAAGGTTCGTTTTACGCGGTACATAACAGCGCTTCGTTAGTTGTTAAGCGAGTACCGTATAGCTCTCGACTAGATATTATAGGGAGAGACGAATAAAAGCCTTGCCACCGGCACGAACTTCGATTTCTGGCTTGATTGCCATGTGAGGTCGAATAGGACGTCTTGCATGCATGTTAAAAATCGAAACAACTAAAATGGACCCAAAAATTGAAATCCCATATGTTCTCTAAGGAAGATTATGCTAGTGTGTGCCTTTTATAAACTGGAGTACCTCTCATACCTAACCGTCATGCTGCCGAAATTTTGAAAAAGGTGTTACTTGTGATAGGTTAATTCAACCAAATTGTTAAAAACAATTACTCCTTAGCTAGTTACCTGTATTAGCAAGTCGCAATCCTAGTTCAGTTTGGGTTGGTTCACATTTTCCTAGGCACACCTAGGTCTTGTACCATCCACCTTGTTCCTTGTTCGATGCCCAACCTTAAAATTTAATTAGGTGTTAAAGAATTATTTTTGAACCAGGAAAACTTGGGAAAGTTTGAGGGTGTTCTAGATTTTTGGTTATGAATTTTTGTTCACAACTGCCAGAATTTCATGTCATTATGTATGTGGGCTCGCTTCGAGTTCTAGCATGCAATTGTGCCCTTGTGCATATGACTACCCCATATTACCCAACATAAGAAAAGAGAATTTTTGCCATTCTACCAGGCTGTGGGAATGTCTTGATCTTAGAATTCAATATTCAATAGTGATTCTCCTATCAACATGTCATTTCCGTCGACTTGTATTTCACTTCAACACCTTGTCCTCAAACATGTTGGAGAACGGGGATATTCTTCCTATTGATATCCTTGTCCTGGTTACTTCGAACTTCCCATCATAAGCCTAATCTCAGGGTCTTCCTCACGACTTTTTGAAAAATAAATAAATAATTATGTCTCTTCTTGAGCATGCATTTGCATGGCATGTGCATTTGGGAACCTTGGGTGAACTAACGTGCATACGCATGGAGTGTTTCACTATCTTCCACTCTATCCTTTGTGTTTGGTGACATTGTTATCTCATAACTAAAGGTGTCGTGACGGAACCTAGGGCGTCATGTGCGCTGCAGCCCCATGATTGCCACTAGGGGCGCACTAGGTATATTGGTTGTGAGAATGCGACTCGCCACGCACACCCATTCTCAACCTGTGATTGTCCTCTCAATCACTAGCTCGTTCCGTGGGTAACTGAGTCATGCTAACATGCACATAAGCACCATACTACCCGAGCATGTGCATAGTGTCTTCACAAGCATGTGCATCGCATCGACTTTGAAAATTTTCACACCTTAAAAATAATGAGTTGTCAAAACCTCAAATTTTACGAAGTAAGTAAAGGTGTGAGCAAGATTAATCTGAAGTTTCCACATAAAGTCATCTATTGTACAAGGAAATTTTGGAACTCTTGTATTAGCCTTCCTTTATCTTCGTAATGGTCTTTTGGAAATCTCGGTTGAATTGGTCCCTTGCCGCCAATCTCGACGACCTTGTAGCATCGATCCCTTTCCTGCCAGCCAAGCGGAAGCCTTAGACATAGAAACTCTCTTGAGCAGTCAAGGTTCTCGAATAGTCAATGTGGAGAAGTCATCCATCGTGTGTTCATTCTTGATCCCGGGTGGAATACCAACTTGAAGTACGTCTACGGACCTTGAATAAGGATTTTCACTGCATGAGCATCGATTCCTGAATTTGATGCTTATGGACACTGTGTTGTTCGGTTCCGTAAAACTTACCATAAATGAGCTTTCGTCGTACATATTCTACTTGTCAATATTATGAACAAGCTTATGAATGTGTGTTCAATGAAAACTCAATTTTTCAGATGGTCGAACCGACACGCAACACTCCCAATGGTTTTGGTGCCTCAAGTAGTAATGACCCACCCCCGCCACCATCCCTGACAACGACAAAGGCACTTCTGACCACACAAACCGACTTATTGCGCCAACTCTTGCAGATGCAACAACAGACAGACTAGCGCGTGCAGCTGTTGGAACAGAGGCCTCCGCACGGGGCCAATCATGAGGGACCACATGCGGTCACTACCTACACCCAGTTTATTGGGATGAAGCCTCCAACGTTCACTAAGGCAGAAGAACCGCTTGAAGCTGACGCATGGGTCAGGACCATAGAGGCCAAGTTTTCTGCTTTTAACCTTCCTTGCTCCGAGGAGCGCAAGGCAACCTTTGCAACCTTACAACTTCGGGGCGAAGCACTGATGTGGTGGGAACATTTCAAGTCTATGCAACCTGCTGGACATGAAGTCACTTGGGTTGAATTCAAGAAAGCTTTCAAGGACCACCATATTCCTAAAGGACTTATGGACAAAAAAATGATAGAGTTGTTGGCTCTGAAGCAAGGAGGTGACACTTTGTACCAATATGCACAGAAGTTCAATAGTCTTTGCCAGTACGGAGGACATCACGTGGACACTGATGCCAAGAAAATGGAACGTTTCCGTGATGGTCTCGATGGTGACTTGTACGAAAGGCTAATACTGTTGGAACCCAATAGTTATCACGAGTTAGTAAACAAAGCTATCTCTCAGGAGGATGCCATGAAGAAGGCACAGGAAGATAGGAAGCGACAAGCTGATTTCACTTCCGGCAGTGAATCGAGCAAGCAGTTCCGCTTTGTCAAGAAGCGTACTCATGGGTCTTGGCAATCTTCGCCATCTGGGCAGTGGAGAATGACCCCACTCCAGGACAAGCCTTCAGGAAATCTCCAGTACCAAAAGAATCCACAGCATGTGCCCAAGCTTAAGGAACTCCCGCCCCACATATGCTACAATTGTAGACAGCCCGGGCATTTTGCCAATGAGTGCCCGAACCCCAGGCAGTAGAAGCCCCAGCAGCAGAAGCAGTTTCCCGGATCCACTAAGGGCAACCGCAACAAGAAGCCAAGCTTTCAACTGAAGCAAAGCCAACTGAATTTCCTAGGTAACCTCTCTATTCGGGAACCCTCCCTACTTTGTCTTTTACTTTCGAATCTCGGGATGAGATTCTGTTTAAGGGGGGTAGACTGTGACGCCCCAGTTTTTTTACTGTCATTAACGCTAATGACCGGATCGGCCGAGTCAAACCGGTCAAACACCGGTCAAACCTAGGTCAACCTGGGTCATCACCCCGAAAACCTCGCCAGTGAACCCTATTAGACCCCTTAACCAAGTTTACGCACATCCGTAGTCAACCCTTGGCCAAAGACACGGTCAAAACCGGCTTAACCGTTGACGTCAGCGAATGTCGTCCGGAACTTTTGCCGCGTTCTCCAAAATTCACCTAAGCACTTCAAAATCTTCCTTTATGACAGTTGTCCATCTTGTTGAGGGACACAACTTTCATGTAGATTGGCATTTCAAATTTTGGGTGGAAATTGGTGAAAAACTTGGTCAACCGCCAGTACCTCCTGTTTTCCAGAACAGGCCGACAATCAAAGTTGGCACGACGTTCCAGCAAAATCCGTCGAGAAAAACACTAGACAGCCTTTGTGAAAGTTGTAGGAGGTAGTGAGATCTACAACTTTCCTGTTGATCACTTGGTGCACTTCTATTCAAATTTCGAGAGAAAATCGCGGTCAAACAGTGCCACCCCGACTAAATCACGGCCGCTCCCGTGTGCGTCCGCCGCCGCGCGCCCGCCGCCGGCCTCGGCATCCGGGCCGCCGCCGCGCCTTCCCGAGGGCGCCTTGCACCTTCCCCAGGTCTCCCACGTCCTAAACCGCCTCGAAGTCCTCGCACCCGTGTCGCACCTTACCAACCGGTCCATCCGCGGTTTCCGTCCCGATGTGCGCCTACCGAGGTCGTGGCCGTACTGCGGCGAGCCTGTGACGTCGCGTGCGCCCCGGAACACGAGGTGACCCCCATACTTAAGACGCCATGCCCCCCTTGCACGATGATGCCACGCCGACCCCCCCCCCCCCCCGTCGCACCCGAGCTGCGCCGGCGCCCTAGGTGCTAGCCGCGGCGAGCCTCGATTTCGAGCCGATCCCTAAGCCAATTAGCCCCTTCTCCGCATGCTCTAGCCCCTAAGGAAGCTACCGAGCCTCTCCACTTTTTTCTCACAGGCCCGGACCTCGCCGAAGTATAGACCCCAGCGGCTGCCGCCGCGGTGCGCCGCCGACGGCCACCGCCGGCTGCCTCTCCCCACCGAACCAGTGCCCAAATCGAACCCTAGTGCCCCCTAGATCACCCCCTTGCCCTTCCCCGGCCAAGCCCGGCGGCAGGTCGCTGCAATTTGGCCTCCCCGCGCCGGCCAGCCGCGCCCAGGACTACATTGCAAAAGAAAAGATCTTTCCGAGGGCCTCCCTGCAAAAGGTTAACTCAAATAGTAAAACCCTTTGGCTGTTTCTTGTAAATTGCGTAGAAAATGACAGAAAAATCAGAAAATGTAAAACCAATTTTGTTGGATTCATGGTCAATTATACTACAACTTTTGTTATTCTTTACTGGGCTAATTCCTGATAGTTTTTGCATGAAAAATACAAATGTGAAAAAACTAGATCTGCAATATCTCAAAATATATAAATCCTCTGTAGCTAATTTTTGGATATGTTGTGTGTTAGGACATGACTAGCTCCTATGCCAAAAATTGCACAAAGTTATGATGTAAATCTTTTTATAAAAATGTTTTTCCATTACTTCCAGATCTGCATAAATGATTTTTCTTGCTAAATATGTTTATGTTTTTGAGCTCAACTTGTGCACACTGTCTTGTAATGTCAAAATGCACATCTTGTGAATGAATCATGATTTTTGGCTTGATATAAATATTTATCCTCTAATTATTCATTTTTTCCTTTGTAAATTAATAAACCAGGATCAGTAGAGTTCCTAGGTGAACATGCTGGTTCTTTAGGCTTGTTTAGGACCAGAGAGGGTGCATGAGAATGTTTGGATCATTTTGATGCTTATTTATTTTTGTATGCATTTAAATTGAATCACTAGCTAGCCTTTGTTATTTTCAATAGTATTTAATTTCCTAGCATCCAACACTTACATGTGGGTCCAATGGATCAGGATAGGTGTTAATATGCTTAAGAAACACTCCTTTAATTTTTGGTAATTTAATTTCTTAATAGAAAGATTAAAAGCGCTTTTTATAATAAAGAGAAATTAAATAAAGAAAAACCCTTATTTAATTCTTTTCTTTTTGAAGGTATTTCCTAATTTAATTAAAGAGTAATTAATTACCATTGCTGATCAGAAAGTAATTCATAAATAAAAAAATATTATTTATACCCTTGCTTGTGAAATTAAAAGGAATTAAAGCCTTCACATGAAATGATGAGTATAATCAAAACCTTTATTCAAATGTGCAATAAAAGAATAACCCATGTACACCAATAACCTTCCTAAAAGAGAAACCCTATCTAGATGCTTGATAAGGTGAATACGACCAACCAGAGTTGGATAAGACAACAAACTATCACATCACCTAAATGTGCATTGCATTCCGTGTAGATCTTCCGGACGGAGATTACTCCCTTGTCCCGGAAACCGAGGAAGGAGGAGCGGAAGCTTCACTGCAGTACGTGGAAGTGCTCGACACCGAGGGTGCCCAGGCTAACCTAGCTGATGAAGGCAAGCTCCGGTGCATCTAACCAGTTTTAAAATTCTTTATTCAATTATCTATGAATGATTGTGCATTTACATTCAGGAGTTGAATGAAACCCTAGATGCATGATCCATAGGTACCTTTGTCCTTACTAGTATGATAGGTCGATAGCTGCTAAGCTATAGGACCGTTACAAGTCGGGTGATGACCTCACTCGCGAGAATAGGTTCCTAGATAGGAATCATAATATATCCTAAATGGATTGCTCACGTGGTAAGAGCATGGGATCTGGGCTCCGGTCCAGTGGTTATGTGGGTTAAGTTTTTGAACGTACTAAGCACATGTCAGGTATGGGGCCGGTAAGCCTAGTACCTTAATGAGACGGCTAGGGATGGAACTGTCACTACTTTTGGGATTCGCTCTCACGGTTCGCCACCGGTGGTGTATGGTGATTCTGGGTGCACTGGGTGGGACATGCCAGATATCCTGCACCAAAGATTCTGGCCTTTCATCCCGACTCGGGGATTTCTGGGAACGGCCTGGGACAGCTGTAGCTTGGTGGGCAGCCTACCGTGTGTTTGGGTCTACCTTGCAAGGTTTAAATCAATCGATTCTCGGCCTCTCACCGTTACCCGAGACTACTTACTCCACTAGTCATGAGATCCCTAATGATGGAAGTGGATGAATATTATGCTTGATTAATTGTATTGTACAACTTTTTTGTACTAGTTGGCTAATGTAGTAGAGACTAAACCTACTAGAACTTGTGCTAAAATCTTGAAAGTAAGGACCTACTCTTTGTTACTTTTTAGCAAAAGCAACCCAGTAGCCAAAAAGCCATTCATGGTCTAGGTTGGGTGAAGTAGTTATCACCGACGGGTAAGTCTTGCTGAGTATTAGTATACTCAGCCTTGCTATAATATGTTGATCCAGGTAATGCCCTCAGTGATGTGTGGCCCGGAGAGATCCCGCCCAGCTGGGAGCAGGAGTGGGTGGATGACGACTACTGAAAGCATCATGGATGGCCTCACGTGGTGTCTTCGCTTCCGTTAGTTTATTTCCGCTGCTTTCGAAAACTCTGAACTATTTCATCATGTCAAAAACTATGGTTTGTAATAATTGAACCCCTCGGGGTACGAATTTGGATATTAATGACGTTGTATCTCTGGACTCGCCTTCGAGTGAGTTTTAATGCATATATTCGATCCTTGTGCTTTTCAAGTGATTTACCGGGCGTTAACCCGGCAACTAACGACAGGATGATACCTTATTATTGCTTAATGACCGAAGTGGATTTGTCTTAGGCGATAGTACGGTATTTTCCTGGGTGGGTTGTCACAACTATTATACTAGAAAACAACTAAACTACACTAGAGAGAATGATTAAGATATCAAGATAAAAGACACTCGCCCACGGGTCTACGATACTAGAGCATGCAATCACTTAAAGACATGAAAACCAATCTAATATATCAAAGTTGTGACCACGGTTTTGCCCTTTCCCTCCTCTTGTACTGTCACTACGCGAAGGTATTCATGACTAGACCTATGATGGACACGGCGTATTGAATGGATCCAAGGAAGCATTGAGGCCTTACTCCCTTTACGGCATGGTAGATAACCTTAAGCATTAAAGTATGTTCAACACAAGATGATAGATAGATAATCCGACAAAGTATGATTACATCTCAAGATCGATTACAACCCATGGACGAATAAGGAGATTACCCCACCAAGGTGTTGGACATAGCACCGTTGATCATGGTTTCCCTTCCGATGGTGTCTTCCTTCTTCTCCACTTGCGGGTGCTTCCTTCGAGGTGGACGATCTCCCTCCGGAGATCTCCCTCCTCTCTCTAGCTTGTGGATGGCCTCCTAGTGCGAATGGCTCTCTCCCTCTCGAATGGCGGCACCTCCAGGGTTTTAGGGTTGAAGATCATTCGGGTGCAAGGAAAGGGGGGCCGAACCGACCACCGGGGTGGGCTGGGCCGGCCGGCCTGGGCCGACCGGCCCAGGCCCATCTCGGCCCGGTTCGGTCGCCCCTTCGTTCCCGTGGGTCCTCAGGTTATTATGCACTTTGCCCCCTGAACTTGCATGATTTTGACGATGTCATCCTCGCGCCCAAGATGGAGGTTCTCCGCGCATGAAGTTCGGTCTTTTACGCTTCAATCCCCGGGGTGTTCCTTTGTAACACTTCGGTCCTTGCCACCATTGCAAGTGATTTCATCAAGCTCATGAACACGAACAAGACTCCTTAAATGCTCCTTTGAACTTGTTGGAATCCGTCCTTTATGTCCATGCTTTCCTACATAAACACAACACTTCCAAATGCATGCACATAGATGAACTTGTTATATGATTAGTGTGCCTAGTGGCGGGTTAGTTCCATAATCAAATCCAAACCAAAGTGTAATGAACATGCTAGGTGTACCAAAATACACCGTCAACGTCTCCCCCACTCTTAGCTCTTGCTCGTCATCGAACAAGTACTCGTAAAAGAACTTCTTCCAAAGCGTTTGTAATTGTGTACCGCTTATCCTTCTTCACAAGTTAGTCGATCCTTTCATCTTTAATACATAAACACAAAGTAGTGATCATCAAACATAAACATGGGCGTTTAAAATTTTTACCACGTCAAGATTTACCCCACAACTCAAACTCTTCACTCGAAGTCTTCAATTTCAGCCATGCTTAATTCTTTGCTTCCATCGGAGGGTTTTTATGATTTTTAAAAACATAATTCTTGCAACAAGTATTAGACAAAAACTTTTCTCCAAGCTCTCTCAAGTCACCATATGAGGTGGCTATCCTAAACCAACTTTATAAAACTCTGACCTCCCATAAGTCTCAAATATAACATGTAAAGTGGAGCTATAGGTAGGTCTAGCGCAATCAACACAAGTATTGTCAAACTAAGAACTTCCTCTAATGGTTGTTTACCTTTCAAAGCCAATGATCATGAGAATTAACCATATGTAGGGATATCAAGGATGAGAAGATTTAGAATGGTGGACATGTGCAAGGGCAAAAGAAAATTATGACTACAAGGCACCGATGACGTCCTCGTTGTCGGATTGCACATGGTTGGAAAAGAATGAAAGTTTCGTCTCTCAACAACGTGACATCCTTCCTTACACTTTTAATTTTTTTCTTTCACTTGATTAATCTCTCTCATATCTTTATTGCTACCTCCTCTTTTCTCTTTTTCTTTTTCATTCATTCTTTCATTCTCATATTTTTTTCTCTTTCTCTACTTTTCTATATATTTTTTTTTCTTTTTTTCTTCTCCACACTCATACTTTTCTCTTTATTTTTCCCTCTCTTGACAACTTTTCAAAGCTCTCAACTCCCCTCTTTCTCGCATGCATACAATCTGAAATTTTAAATAAATCATGCTAGAGACGAGACGAAACCTTTGAAAGTAGGTTGTGTTCAAGGAATGCGATGTACAAAAGAGATGTATAGGGTTGGGTATGGAATTCGGCGATGTACGGGACTTCCGATGTGAAACTCACGTTACTGAATGTATGACGAGGCTAGAAACAAAAGATAAGCACAAGAACATGATCATTGCTCGAAATTAAAACTCCCAAGAGAGAAGGATCCTAGCCTAACTCATCGTGCTAATCACACTTATGGTGGAGCAAAAAATAAATTGGCCTTGTATAGGATTTTTTTATCTTACTCTCAACTTGGAAAAAGAGGTTTTGCTAACCTTTATTACAAGGGTTTTTAGATAATTTTCAGAACTGAAATCCTCCAACTTTTAGCATTGAACATAGCACAACTAACATGCGAAGCTCAAGATCGAAGTGTGGTATGAGTACTTTTAGTAGTAGCAATTCCACTAAGCACCACAGTAAACATTTTTCAAACCACACACTTATGTTCATATATCAAGAATCAAAGATAAACAAACAAGTGAATAAAGATAAGCATCACACAAGACACAAGACATATAAAGACTCTTTTTATTTGATTTCATTTGACTCAACACTAATTTAAGACACTTTCAAACTTGCAAAAATTTAAAAACATACTCAAAAACTAAAGACTCATTAAACTCTAAGACTCTCTCGAAGACTAAACCGAACCTAAACTTGAAACTCAAAAGCTAAGCTAGCTAGCTAGCTCTCCCCCATGCTAAAAACATAGGACGTCCTCATCGTATCTTACAAAATTCCTAAGGGGAAAACTAGACCTAGTGGTACTTCCCGCAAGAATTGCACCACTTGCCTCTCAAGTTCCCGACCATGCCAAAGAGTTTGCGCACATTGCGGTTAAGGAACTTGTAGTCGTCTTCAAGTACGCACTCCAAATCCTCCAAACGCTGCTTCATCGCCTCCATGGCTTGGAGATATCTGTCGACCGTAGCGTAGAGATCCGCGATGGAGTGACGACAAGCTTGACAACACATCGGATGCAATCCGAAGGGGTCGTCATCGCCATTGTCTCCACTGTCGTCGCCACCACCATTGTCGTCGCCGTCGCCGTTGCCACCGCCGTTAGGGCCTTCGGGAGTCTTCTCCTTGGGCACCTCATCCCAAATGTAGAGGTCATTATCATCTCTTCCGGCGGCCGCCCACATGCTCGGGCTACGATCGTCAGAGTAGTCGCTACCCCCATAATCCTTAGGCTCGGGCGACACCTCCTTGTAGTCTTTCCGCTTCATGCCTTGGATACGCGCCGACCTTCGAACGGGCATAGGGACCTTCTCTCCTTCGACGGGGTTGCGAGATGCAATAGCTCCGGTCGGGACACACCCTCCGCAACAGATGCGGGCGGTCCTCTTGATCTCGACGGGTAACTTGAGCTCGCATCGCTTCGCCTCCTCCATCGATGGCTCCTTGGCTTCTAGCTTCAACTCTAAGCTTCACGGGGACATAATGGCTGCTGCAAGGGTGCAAAGTATTGCTTGAAGGGGTTGATTCCCGAGCTCCCAAATCGGCCAAATAAATAGTCCGCAGAGAAAAACCCTAAGAACCTCATTTCCTTTTTTAAACTTCCTTTAAATTTTTCTGACCAAAGAAGGAAGTCGAAAAGGAGCAATTAGGGCAAAAACCGGGGGCGTCGGCCGCCGAAACCCTACTAGGCCGGTCGGACCGGGCCGGCCGCCCACCCCCGCCTCGGGGGCGGGGCCGGTCCGGTTTTTCGCGCACCGCCCTTATTTCACCTCCTTAGCCCATGGGAAAAAGTTGGCCCAGTAAATCTTCGCGAGAAACTCCAGAAAACTAAAAGAAAAACTATTTACAGAAATTCATGCCTTGTTTTTCGTCCTAGGCGGGACGTTCGGGCTCTTCTTCCATGGTGAAGACATCAACATAGTGAAGGGGCACAACATCGGGTTCTTATTAAACCTTAAGCCGTTGACCATTCACCATAAATTGATCGCCGTTTATATCCATAATGATTACCGCTCCGTTGGAGAGCACCAAATGCACAACATAAGGTTTGTCCCACTTGCTTTGCAATTTCCCTTTTCCGAAGGTTTTAAACCTCGAATTGTAGAGGAGGACCTTATCTCCTTCTTTAAATTCTTTCTTTTTCAATCTTTTATCATACCACCTTTTGATTCTCTCTTTGTATATGCTTGCATTTTCATATGCATTCAACCTCATCTCCTCTAGCTCGCTTATTTGGATCCTTCGTTTCACCACTGCGGCATCGAGATCGAGGTTCATCTCTTTAATCGCCCAATAGGCTTTATGTTCCAACTCAATCGGAAGGTGGCAAGCTTTTCCATAGACGAATTGATAAGGGGTCATACCTATCGGTGTCTTGAACGCCGTTCGATAAGCCCATATAGCTCTGTCTAATTTCTTTGACCAATCTTTGCCTCCCTTCTCTACAGTTTTGTTGAGGATGCTTTCTAATTGCCTATTTGGCGTTTCCGCTTGTTCGTTGGTTTGTGGGTGATAGGCTGTAGAGGCCCTATGCTCAATTCCCAACTTGGACAAGCACTTTTTGAATTTCTTCCCGATGAAGTGAGTTCCTCCATCACTTATCAAGATTCTCGGTGTACCGAAACGAGGAAAAATCACGTTCTTGATCATAGTAATGGAGTCCTCCGTGGAAGCTTTACGACATGACATAGCCTCTACCCATTTTGATACATAATCAACCATGACTAGAATATGTTCATATCCGCATGAGTTTTTGAAAGGCCCCATGAAGTCTATACCCCATACATCGAATATATCGATTTGTAGGTCGTATTTTAAAGGCATAGAATTTCTTTGAGAGATGTTTCCGGTTCTTTGGCATTCGGGGCATGATGCAACATATCTTTTAGTATCTTCATGCATCTCCGGCCAAAAGAATCCGCTTGACCATACTTTTGCTTGGGTTCGAAAATGGCCATAGTGCCCGCCGTACTCCGCCGAGTGGCACTTTCTTAAAATCTTTACCCTTTCTTCTCTTGGCACACATCTTCTCATTACTCCATCATTGCCAAGTTTGAAGAGGTATGGTGCATCCTAAAAGTATTTCCTACTTTCAGAGATTACCTTCTTTTGAGAGTTTTTATCTAGATGAACGAGAGGCATCTTCCGAATCGCTCGAATGATATCGATCATCCAAGTATCTTTATCAAGCACTCGATAGAGGTGGTCACCTCTCATCTTATCTTCTATGGGCTCTTTATCATCTTGTCCACGATTCATCCTAGACAAATGATCGGCCACAACATTCTCCACCCCCTTTTTATCACGAATTTCAACATAAAATTCTTGGAGAAGAAGTATCCAACGAATCAAACGTGGTTTAGCTTCCTTCTGAAGGATGATTAGGCGACCAGAGAGGGGGGAGTGAATGGGAGCCGATAAAAATTCTTCTCGAGGGAGATTGAAATTCCGACAAGACAAACTAGCTCGGTCGAACCCCCGAAATCACACGCTCCGCGCTTCTACCTTCCGTTTGCCAAAACCATGTAGCCACTGGAGTGCTACTGGTCGTAGGAACAAACTCTACCAGCAACCACAACACACACGCAGCAACGATAGCGGAAACAACTCGAAAGCTGGCTAACCAGAGGGGGGCGGTTAGACCGGGTATAGGGGGCGGTTAGACCGCCTCCACCTGGTAACCAAGAAATGCTCCGAAACGCCTCTTCCGAGCACCAAAACTCACCCCGGTTTCACCAACAAAGATCTCTGATCAAGGCCATGCTAGCTACCAGAAAATCTTGGCGAAAACCAAAACTCCACCCAGGGGCCTAGGGCGGTTAGACCGGCTACCAGGGGCGGTCTAACCTCCTGTACCCAGCAACGAACTCCAGCCAAGAACACCTAGCAAACAGCTCGAGAACGACCCCAAATTTCACCCAGACACTCCTCTGGTCAAGGCGAACAAACTCACAGAGGAAAATCCGGCGAAACAAAACTTTGATTTGGAAACACCTAGTGCGGTTAGACCGCCCCCTGCAGGCGGTTAGACCGCCCCTTCCAGAAAACGAACCCGCGGGTCAAACCTCAACTTCCTCGCGCCCGATCTCCCGAATCACTCCACGGATTGCAGCAAGACTTCGGGAATAGCTGGGTTACCTCCTGGGCAACCTCTACCTCAAAGGAATCAACCCGAAACGCTCACAATCAAGAGGAATCGAAGAAATCGCTTCTCTAGGTCAAGAACTCGCCCAACTCGAGAAACCACCAAATCGAGTCCGATTCAAAGGAGATTTGGGGGCAAAGTCACCGACCAAAGAGGCACAAGAACCTCATACGTGACACCCACCAAAAACCCCAAGAAATCGTCCTCAAAACACCGCCAACAAAGAGCTCCGAAAATCAATACAAAAGAGACGGGAAAACCACCATGATGAACAACGCCGAACCATCTATACATGCCATGAAAGGTTCGTACAAGGTCTAGCTTGCCACCCAAACATCCATCCCTCTCTCCAGATCTCACATGAAGCTCTCAAGCTAGTCCTCTAAAATCCTAAGGAAAATGGAGAGCGAAAATGGAAAAACAAATGAGCTAGGGTTCCAAGAGTTGGCTGCCATCCACCCATTCAATGAGTATATATGGAGGCACCCAAAAGACTGAACTACCCTTCTCTAATAACTAGGGATACATGCCCCTCGAGGGCGGATTTGGAAGTCTTCATGTCTTCACCATCGGACGGATACCCGGCGACCGCAACCTACTTAGCCTCGACGCAAGCCTTGCGATCCCGATGCGTGTCCTCCGCTTCGAAGCTTCTCGGCGCCGGCGGCCAGGGCGGTCAGACCGCCCCCCTGGGCGGTTAGACCGGCCCGGGAGACCTGACCGGCCCCAGGCGGTCTGACCGCTCCTCCTGGGCGGTTGAACCGGCCTGGGTGACCGCACCACCTCGTCGAGTCTTCGGCCTCGGTTCTGTGGCTCAACCGAGTAACCCAGTGGTTTTCTGGTGAACCAGTGCAAACCCCGCGAACTCGGTGTAGCCTCCGCCAATCTCCACTCATGACTAGGCTCCCACATAGTCCCGGCTCGACCTTGGTTTTGAGGCTCTACCAAGAAACCGTCCACGACTTCATCTTGCTGTTCATGCCACCATGCGGCCCGCACTTGACCCCACTGGCCACCGGGTCCCTCGAACGAAGCCTACTTGTCTTCTCCACACCTGGAGGCCTCACCGGCAACGACCTTTCGCGCTTGTTCTTCACCTGCACCAACGCGAATCAAGCCGCAACCTGCACCTGCAATACTTAGCCAAAAATCAGTCCACACAACGTTGTCAATCACTCATCACACAAGGAAGCGACCATCCACCGGTCCTCGAACCACACATGGTCCTCAATCTCCCCCTTGATGAGTGCATTGACAACACACTCACACGAAGTAACACAAGAGAAAAGGAAAAGAAAAAACAAATAAAAAGACCTCAACAAGCGATCGAAAGCCAAAGAAAGGCAAAGAGCAAGATCACTTGAAGAAGACAAGTCTCGGACCCCTTAGGCAAGGGCAACGGCTCGACACATCCGAGACAAAACACAGCTCAAGCAAAGAGTGCAAACCACCGAAACAGAGTTCGTAATGACCTTAACTACGTGATCACCAAGTTTCACAACCATTGGACAAGGCTAAAAAGGATTTGAGTAATTTTGCGAAAGTTACTCTCTCATAAGCAAATACCTAAACATGAGCAAAACATATCAAAATGGCAAAGCCACTAAAACTTCATGCTAGGACAGCCATTCTAATCATAAGACCATCATAAACACCCACAAGCACCTCATGTCATGTCAAAGCCACCGAGCCATGTGCCTACTTCTATGTATGAGACTTCTCATTGGTAGGCATCATGCAACGGTTTAGCACCCAAAGCAAATTAAATTCAGCACATATGACATTGGAGCATATTTTCCAATCATTTTTCATTTCATTTTCAAATTCATAATTGGTACATGAAATGTCTTTGCGACAAAAAGGAACTTATGCCCCTCCACAAGATAAAACAAGAGGGCTAAACATTCATGATGGCAAATGAGCCTTTGGCCCCATATGATGAATAATCTGGCTATCCAACCACAAATTAGGCATAGCAAAGACACTAAAACATGTCAAGATCATATAAAGGCATTTACACATGAGAGAGCATATATGTGACATTTTTCAAAAAATTAGCCATCAACCATGGATCATTCATCAAGATCATCAAGAGCTAAGCCAAACTAACCATAGCATACCAAACAAGCTCACAAGAACATATATAGCAACCCATGGTGAACAATGTATATAGGAGAAGCTTTTCCTATCCAATGCATATGATACAAAATGCATGCAATCTAAGATACAAGGATGCCTATACATCATGTTACATATGCAATGCCAAATGCAAGAAATGCACAAAAAAAACTGTACATATGCTACAAAGGAGCTCCCACACACCCAACTCAAGAAATCAAACACACACCAAGTTCTCCCCGCAAACGAGTGAAAGTTGCTTGATCTAGGTGTTTGGTGAAAATATCGGCTAGTTGGTCATGTGTAGGTACATGGATCAAAGCAATCTTTCCTTTCTCTACGTTGTCTCTCAGAAAATGATTCCTCACTTCTATGTGCTTGGTTTTGGAATGAAGCACTGGGTTCTTTGCAACGCTTATGGCACTGGTGCTGACACATTGAGGTGGGACATGGGTATACTCCTCACCAAAGTCACTCATGGTGTATGAAATCCAAAGGAGCTGAGAGCAACAACTAGCAGCGGCAACATACTCGGCCTCGGTCGTGGATTGGGCAACACTCGACTGATTACGGGAAGACCAAGACACCAAAGAAGAACCCAAAAACTGGCAAGTCCCAGAAGTGGACTTCCTATCCAACCGACACCCGGCAAAATCCGCGTCTGAAAAACCATGAAGCGCCAAAGAAGAGCACACAGAGTACCAAAGGCCGAAGTCGGGAGTGTGACGCAAGTACCTGAAAATTCGCTTCACTGCTTGCCGATGCGAAGTCCTCGGAGACGCTTGAAAACGAGCACACAGACACACCGAGAACTGTATGTCCGGCCTCGTCGCCGCCAAGTAGAAGAGTGACCCGATCATGCTCCGGTACTCCTTCTGGTATTGGTGTTCACCTTCCTCGTCCGCATCAAGAGCTGTAGTCGTACTCATCGACGTCGTCATAGCCTTGGAGTCCTCCATCTTGAACTTCCTCACAATGTCCTTGGTGTACTTAGCCTGGTGCACAAATGTTCCTTCCTTTGATTGCTTGATTTGTAGCCCGAGGAAGAACTGCAACTCACCCATCATGCTCATCTCAAACTCCCTGCTCATATCATCTGCAAACCTTGCAACAAGAGAGTTAGACGAGCCACCAAAGACAATATCATCCACGTACACCTGCACAATCAGGATATCTCTGCCCTGCCTCAGCAAAAACAAGGTCTGATTGACCTTCCCCATCTCAAAACCTCTCTCAAACAAGAACCCCCTCAACCTGCCATACCAAGCTCTAGGCGCCTGCTTCAACCCATACAGCGCCTTCCTCAACTTGTACACCCGGTGGGGGTACTTCTCACTCTCAAACCCCGGAGGCTACATCACATACACCTCTTCCTCCAGCACTCCATTCAGGAAAGCACTCTTCACATCCATTTGGTGCAACTTGAATCCTTTAGCCACGGAAAAGGCTAGAAGGATCCTAATCGCCTCCAAACGGGCTACGGGAGCAAAGGTCTCGTTGTAGTCGATCCCCTCCTTCTGACTGAACCCCTGAGCAACAAGCCTCGACTTGTTCCTCACAACTTCTCCTTTCTCCCCCTCATTGTTTTTCCACACCAACTTTGTACCAATCGGCTTACACCCTGGGGGAGGGTCAACCAACTCCCACACCTGATTCCTCTCAAAGTTCTCCAACTCCTCATGCATCGAATTAACCCAATTGTGATCAAATAGTGCGTGTCCAATGTCTTTGGGCTCAAAAGTAGCGACAAATGCAGCATGAGCAAAATGGGAGTTGTTTCGAACCCTCAACCGTGTAGTGCGTTCATTCATGTCGCCGATGATCCTCGAAGCTGGGTGATCCACTTGTACTCGTCGGGGAGGTTCTTGCCTCGATGCTACCTCCCCCTCAACATCAGCTTCACCTCGTTCTTGATTTGTCGTTGTAGGTGTAGCAGAGGGTCAATCCATCATCATAGTCGAAGTAGTGGGTACATGTTCAGTCGGGGGCACCGCACCACCATCTTCATCATCTCCATGTTCATGCTCCTCCCCCTGAAAGATCTCCTCGCCAAGCTCATCATCACCTGCACACTCAAAGACAAGCTGACTACGTGGCTCTGTCTCGTCGAAGGTTACCTCGCAAGTCTCCACGATTTGGTTAGTTTCAAGATTGAGCACACGATATGCTCTAGAATGAGATGCATAACCAAAGAAAATGCCATCGACAGACCTAGCCTCAAACTTATCCAACTTCCTGCCTTTCTTCAGATGGAAGTGACTCACCTTGGGTGTGCGACCATGCATCAACTCATAGCATGTCTTCTTCTTGTGCACTCTGAGGTATATCCTGTTCGACACATAGCACGAGGTATTCACCGCCTCAGCCCAATACCTCCTCGGAGTCCTATGCTCATCAAGCATCGTCCGAGCCATCTCGCACAAGGTCCTGTTCTTCCTTTCCACAACACCATTCTGGGGAGGCGTATACGGACTCAAAAACTGGTGCTCAAGACCCAAGTCATGGCAAAAGGTTTCAAAACGAGAGTTTCTGAATTCCGAGCCATTATCACTGCGGATAGCTCGTATGGCATCTCCGTGCCTCTCGTTCCTCAACCTCAAGACTACATCTCGACAAAACCAAACGTCTCCCCTTATCCTCAAGAAAGAACACCCACGCATACCGAGAATAGTCGTCCACCACAACAAGGACATATCACTTCCCACCCGCAGATCGCACACGAGCTGGGCCAACAAGGTCCATATGGAGCAGCTCGCATGGACGCACAGTCATCACGTCGGTGAGAGGTGGGTGAGAAGAGGCCACCATCTTGGCATGCCTACATGGAGCACAAACCAACTCTTTGTCAAGCCTCAACCGTGGCAATCCTCGGACCAAATTGACTTTACTCAAGCGTGACAAAAGGTCAAAGCTCAAGTGACCCAACTTTCTATGCCACTTCCAAAACTCACTCGAAGAACCAGCCAAGAAACAACGCTCCACACCCGAAGACTGAGAAAAATCAGCACGAAACACCTGACCCTCGAGAACGACCATACAGACAAAGTCCCCTCGAGAGTCCACAATCCGAGAACCACCTGGCCGAAACTACACCTCAAAGCCCTCATCCAACAACTGGGACACAGAAAGCAAATTGTACCCCAGCGATTGAACAAGAGCAACACGCCTCAGAGTGATCTTGTCACTCACTTTGATCTCACCTTCTGAATGCACACGCCCACGCCCATTGTCCCCAAAAGTGATGTACCTCTTCGTCAACACCGGGACGAGACTTGAGAACCACCCCCTATCTCCGGTCATATGCCTCGAGCAACCGGAGTCAATCAACCAAATGTTCTTCAAGTCTCCCACCTGAAATTCAAAAATGAGCACGTGAGCGAACAAACGACTCAGCACTAGGTTTAGTACCAAAAGAGGAAAACCAGTGCCGAGCCATTTGCTCGAAAGTAGGATTAGCACACATCAAGCCATCTTTCCTACCATAACTACCACCACGAACACCACCTCGGTAACCACTCCGAGGAAACCACCCCTCACTGCCTGGAAGAGGACCAAAACCACGGAAGACAACACGTGGACCGTCCCTCCTCTCCTTCTCACAGCTACGACTCATCCCATCCCCGTAGTGAACTCGAGGGGGAGAATGCCTAGCAAACTGACCACCTGCTGTCTCTCCATACCAACCACCAGCAACTCCACCTCCAGACCTGAAACCTCTTGACTCACCACCTCGAAAACCACTCCGCCCAGAATTCTAGGGGGGGGCGGTTAAACCGCCTAGCCAGGCTGGTCTAACCGCCCCCCCTGCGGGCCGGGCCGGTCCGACCGCCTAGCCAGGCCGGTCTGACCGCCCCCTCCAGAACTGCTCCTCGGCTGCGGGAACTAGCATCTCCCCATGCCGGAACACTTCTCACCACAGCCTTACCCCTGGGCAGTGGCATACGAGGCTTAGGTACACCATGGGAAGGGTTGTACCTATCCTTGTTCGCCCACTCCTTTGCCATCCTCTCTTCCTGCTTCCTCTTGAAGCAAAACTCATCCTTGTGACCCTCTTTCCCACAATGGCCACAACGGAACCTCACAAGCTTAGGTTTAGGCTTGGATTGGGGCTGCTCGCTTGGTTTCTCTCCACTCAACTCCTCCACCGATTTCTTCTCACTAGCCTTTTCACTCACTTTCCCAAAGAACACTTTCCCGGAAGTGCTCACAAACTTTATAGGCCTTCGGAGATCATTTGTGGGTGTAGGAAATACAGGTGGAGCTGGGGTTGTGTCTAGTCGGTTCCTAAGATGGTTGGGTTTTGGAGGGAAATCATTTTTGTGGTGGGTTTTTGGTGGCTCTGGGATATTCTCTCCACTTTCTTCACCAACCTTGTTTGCCCCAAGACCCTCACCATCCTGCCTCTTAAACGCCTCGATCATCATCCTCAACTGAGGCTCATGACCAGACAACCAACCCATCAACTTTCTCAAGTCATCATTCTCATCCTGCAAACGATCAACATAATGTGCAAGTTCCAAATTTTTCAAAGCATGCATTTCACAGGTAGAGCATGATGTAGGCATGGGTTCCTTCAATTTAGCCTCAAGTGAACTAGTGCAAGCATGCATCTCATCAATCTTAGCATGCAAAACAGGGCAAGAAGTGCAAGCACTTAGCAAAGTAGGTCTAGACTTAAGCTCAGTCACTTCAACACTAAGCACATCTAGTTCCTCACACTTGGAGGCATGCTTCTCCTTAAACAAAGCAAGATCAGCAAGGAATATGGAGCAATCAGCACAATCAACCTCATCCGAAACAACAGGGATAGCCTTAAGGGAATCAATCTCAAGCTTGCTGTCAAGCACCTGTGTCTCTAGCTCAGCCACTCTAGTCCTAGCATCCTCGAGTGAAGCACCTGTGGCGCAAGAAGGGAAGTTCATAACGCACCTCGTCGTCGGACTCAGAGTCCGAGTCACTCTGTGTGCTCTTCTTGCTACCAGAGCTCAGCGCCATGGTGCAGAAGCCGTCTCTCGCGAGCGGCTGCGGCCCGCTCAGGTTCTTGGACGACTTCTTGTTCTTGCGACGATCACCTTCGTCTTTACTGCTACTCGAGCTCGAGGTGGAGTACGCGGAACTGGAGTCCACGTCACTCGCTCCCACCATCGCTCGGGCCTTGCCTCGGCTCTCCTTCTTCCTCGATCGTCGCTCGTCCTTGTACTTGTTCTTGTGCTTGCTCTTGTGGTCGCGCCTCGAACGGTACTTGTCGTCCATCCTCGGCTTGTGCTTGTAGCTGTCCTTGTTCCCGGCCTTCTCCGGGCAGTCGGCGACGAAGTGTCCTAGCTTGCCGCACTGGAAGCATGTTCTCGTGTTCCTCCTCATGTTCACGCGGTTCTCGTGCAGCCTCTCAAACCGCCTCGTCTGGAGCGCCAGCTTGTCCTCTCTAAGCTCGTCGAACTCATCATCTGGCATAGACATCAAAGAAGAGAAAGAGAACAACCTGGTGGATGGGTTAGAGTTAGCCTTTCCTTTGGAACCACCAATAAGGGCGAGACTATGGGAGTCAGTCGGACCCTCCAGCTTGGCAGTCATGCCCCTATCCACCTCAGCCGACTTGAGCTTTGAGAACAGCTTGTTCACGGTCAGAGTGTCATACTTCTCCGACTCCACAATGGCCTCGAACTTTTCGCCCCATATCGTACAATCCAAAGAGTGTAAGAGCTTGACCGCTCTATCATGATCATCGTACGGGAGCACGTCCACATTGTCCCTCATGTTGTTCACAACCACCGTGAACCTCTGAAACAAGGCATCGATGGACTCACCGGGGATATGAGTGAAGTTCTCGTACTCTCTCCGGTAGGTCGCATACATCCGTGCCTGAACCTGGGCGTTCCCAACATGAGCCTCCTTCAGCACCGTCCAAATCCTACAAGCCAAGTGCTCGGTGAGCACTCGATCAAACTCAGGCTGACACAAAGCACGAAACAAGTAGTCGACCGCCTTGTTGTTGGCGTCGAATCTGTCCCTCGATCCTGGAGCGAGGAAGTCCATCGGCTGGACGTAGCTTGTGTCCACCGTGACATCCCAAAGGATCTAACCCTTTCCGCGGAGGAACGCACCCATCCTCTTGCTCCACATCTGGTAGTTCTTGCCATCGAAATGTGGAGGACCCAAACCCTGTTCCTGGTACGCCATCCTTGGATCTTAGACTGGATAGAGTCAACAAAGACCCGAACCGGCTCTGATACCACTTGAAGGACCGATTAGGCGACCAGAGAGGGGGGAGTAAATGGGAGCCGATAAAAATTCTTCTCGAGGGAGATTGAAACTCCGACAAGACGAACTAGCTCGGTCGAACCCCCGAAATCACACGCTCCGCACTTCTATCTTCCGTTTGCCAAAACCACGTAGCCACTGGAGTGCTACTGGTCCTTGGAACAAACTCTACCAGCAACCACAACACACACGCGCAACGAACGACGGCGGAAACAACTCGAAAGCCGGCTAACCAGAGGGGGGCGGTTAGACCGGGTATAGGGGGCGGTTAGACCGCCTCCACCTGGTAACCAAGAAATCCTCCAAAACGCCTCTTCCGAGCACCAAAACTCACCCCGGTTTCACCAACAAAGATCTCTGGTCAAGGCCATGCTAGCTACCAAAAAATCTTGGCGAAAACCAAAACTCCACCAAGGGGCCTAGGGGCGGTTAGACCGGCTACCAGGGGCGGTGTGACCTCCTGTACCCAGCAACGAACTCCAGCCAAGAACACCTAGCAAACAGCACGAGAACGACCCCAAATTTCACCCAGACACTCCTCTGGTCAAGGCGAACAAACTCACAGAGGAAAATCCGGCGAAACAAAACTTTGACCTGGAAACACCCAGGGTGATTAGACCTCCCCCTGCAGGCGGTTAGACCGCACCTTCCAGAAAACGAACCCGCGTGTCAAACCTCAACTTCCTCGCGCCCGATCTCCCGAATCACTCCACGGATTGCAGCAAAACTTCGGGAATAGCTGGGTTACCTCCTGGGCAACCTCTACCGCAAAGTAATCGACCCAAAACGCTCACAATGAGAGGAATCGAAGAAATCGCTTCTCTAGGCCAAGAACTCGCCCAACTCGAGAAACCACCAAATCGAGTCCGATTCAAAGGAGATTTGGGGGCAAAGTCACCACCCAAAGAGGCACAAGAACCTCATACGTGACACCCACCAAAAACCCCAAGAAATCTTCCTCAAAACACCGCCAACAAAGAGATCCGAAAATCAACACAAAAGAGACGGGAAAACCACCATGATGAACAACGCCGAACCATCTATACATGCCATGAAAGGTTCGTACAAGGTCTAGCTTGCCACCCAAACATCCATCCCTCTCTCTAGATCTCACATGAAGCTCTCAAGCTAGTCCTCTAAAATCCTAAGGAAAATGGAGAACGAAAATGGAAAAACAAATGAGCTAGGGTTCCAAGAGTTGGCTGCCATCCACCCATTCAATGAGTATATATGGAGGCACCCAAAAGACTAAACTACCCTTCACTAATAACTATGGATACATGCCCCTCGAGGGCGGATTTGGAAGTCTTCGTGTCTTCACCATCGGACGGATGCCGGCGACCGCAACCTCGCTTAGCCTCGACGCAAGCCTTGCGATCCCGACGCGTGTCCTCCGCTTCGAAGCTTCTCGGTGCGGCGGGCGGGGGCGGTCGACCGCCCCCCCTGGGCGGTTAGACCGGCCCGGGAGATCTGACCGGCCCCAGGCGGTCTGACCGCCCCTCCTGGGCGGTTGAACCGGCCTGGGTGACCGCACCACCTCCTCGAGTCTTCGGCCTCGGTTTTGTGGCTCAACCGAGTAACCCAGTGGTTTTCTGGTGAACCACTGCAAACCCCGCGAACTTGGTGTAGCCTCCGCCATTCTTGAGGACCATGTGTGGTTCGAGGACCGGTGGATGGTCGCTTCCTTGTGTGATGAGTGATTGACAACATTGTGTGGACTGATTCTTGGCTAAGTATTGCAGGTGCAGGTTGCGGCTTGACTCGTGTTGGTGCAGGTGAAGAACAAGCGCGAAAGGTCGTTGCCTGTGAGGCCTCCAGGTGTGGAGAAGAGAAGTAGGCTTCGTTCGAGGGACCCGGTGGCCAGTGGTGTCAAGTGCGGGCCGCATGGTGGCATGAACAGCAAGATGAAGTCGTGGACGGTTTCTTGGTAGAGCCTCAAAACCAAGGTCGAGCCAGGACTACGTGGGAGCCGAGTCATGAGTGGAGATTGGCGGATGCTACACCGAGTTCGCGGGGGTTTGCGGTGGTTCACCGGGAAAACCACCGGGTTACTCGGTTGAGCCACAAAACCGAGGCCGAAGACTCGACGAGCGGGTGCGGCCACCCGAGCCGGTTCAACCGCCCGGGAGGGGGCGGTCAGACCGCCTGGGGCCGGTCAGATCTCCCGGGCCGGTCCAACCGCCCCCGGGGGGCGGTCTGACCACCCTGGCCGCCAGCGCCGAGAAGCTTCGAAGCGGAGGACACGCGTCGGGATCGCAAGGCTTGCGTCGAGGCTAAGCAGGTTGCAGTCGCCGGGCATCCGTCCGATGGTGAAGACATGAAGACTTCCAAATCCGCCCTCGAGGGGCATGTATCCCTAGTTATTAGTGAAGGGTAGTTTAGTCTTTTGGGTTCCTCCATATATACTCGTTGGATGGGTGGATGGCAGCCAACTCTTGGAACCCTAGCTCATTTGTTTTTCCATTTTCGTTCTCCATTTTCCTTAGGATTTTAGAGGACTAGCTTGAGAGCCTCATGTGAGATCTAGAGAGAGGGATGGATGTTTGGGTGGCAAGCTAGACCATGTACGAAACTTTCATGGCATGTATAGATGGTTCGGCGTTGTTCATCATGGTGGTTTTCCCATCTCTTTTGCGTTGATTTTCGGAGCTCTTTGTTGGTGGTGTTTTGAGGACGATTTCTTGGGGTTTTTGGTGGGTGTCACGTATGAGGTTCTTGTGCCTCTTTGGCTGGTGACTTTGCCCCCAAATCTCCTTTGAATCGGACTCGATTTGGTGGTTTCTCGAGTTGGGCGAGTTCTTGACCTAGAGAAGTGATTTCTTCGATTCCTCTTGATTGTGAGCGTTTCGGGTCGATTCCTTTAAGGTAGAGGTTGCCGAGGAGGTAACCCAGCTATTCTCGAAGTTTTGCTGCAATCCGTGGAGTGATTCGGGAGATCGGGCGCGAGGAAGTTGTGGTTTGACCCGCGGGTTCATTTTCTGGAAGGGGCGGTCTAACCGCCTGCAGGGGGCGGTCTAACCGCCCTGGGTGTTTCCAGGTCAAAGTTTTGTTTCGCCGGATTTTCCTCTGTGAGTTTGTTCGCCTTGATCAGAGGAGCGTCTGGGTGAAATTTGGGGTCGTTCTCGTGCAGTTTGCTAGCTATTCTTGGTTGGAGTCCGTTGCTGGGTACAGGAGGTTAGACCGCCCCTGGTAGCCGGTCTAACCACCACTAGGCCCCTGGGTGGAGTTTTGGTTTTCGCCAAGATTTTCTGGTAGCTAGCATGGCCTTGACCAGAGATCTTTGTTGGTGAAACCGGGGTGAGTTTTGGTGCTCGGAAGAGGCGTTTCGGAGGATTGCTTGGTTACCAGGTGGAGGCGGTCTAACCGCCCCCTATACCCGGTCTAACTGCCCCCTCTGGTTAGCCGGCTTTCGAGTTGTTTCCGCTATCATTGTTGCGTGTGTGTTGTGGTTGCTGGTAGAGTTTATTCCTAGGACCAGTAGCACTCCAGTGGCTACGTGGTTTTGGCAAACGGAAGGTAGAAGTGCGGAGTGTGTGATTTCGGGGGTTGGACTGAGGTAGTTCGTCTTGTCAGAGTTTCAATCTCCCTCGAGAAGAACTTTTATCGGCTCCCATTCACTCCCCCCCTCTCCGGTCGCCTAATCGGTCCTTCAAATCTCCACTCATGACTCGGCTCTCATGTAGTCCCGGCTCGACCTTGGTTTTGAGGCTCTACCAAGAAACCGTCCACGACTTCATCTTGTTGTTCATGCCACCATGCGGCCCGCACTTGACCCCATTGGCCACCGGGTCCCTCGAACGAAGCCTACTTGTCTTCTCCACACCTGGAGGCCTCACCGGCAACGACCTTTCGCGCTTGTTCTTCACCTGCACCAACACGAGTCAAGCCGCAACCTGCACCTGCAATACCTAGCCAAGAATTAGTCCACACAACGTTGTCAATCACTCATCACACAAGGAAGCGACCATCCACCGGTCCTCGAACCACACATGGTCCTCACCTTCTTAGCCAAGAGATACTTGATGGCTGCGTGATCGATGTAAACAATGACCTTCGAGTTCACGATGTAAGATCTGAATTTTTCAAAAGCGAAAACCACCGCTAGCAACTCCTTTTCCGTAGTGGCATAATTTAATTGCGCCCCACTAAGAGTTTTGGTAGCATAGTAAACGGCGTGAACTCGTCCTTCCTTTCTTTGACCCAAAACCGCGCCTACGGCGTAGACACTTGCGTCACACATGATCTCGAAAGGTTGGCTCCAATCCGGAGGTTGAATAATGGGAGCACTCACCAACGCACTTTTCAAGGTCCGGAATGCCGCTAGGCACTTCTCATCAAAGTTGAAAGCCACATCCTTTTGAAGAAGATGTGTGTTGACGGTGAAAATCCGTCAACCTAGCCATGAGTTTACCTTCGGTGTTGGCATGAGTTTTATACCTTATCCATTGGTACTAACCCCCGTGGTATAACAAGTTCACGTGTGCATGTCGGTTTTGGAGTTTAATGTTTATGCAGGGTTTTAGTGTTGAATGCAAGACTTTCGGGACAAGTTCATCAAGCACCTCATGACAAGACCTTGAAGCCCTGAACAAGTCATGCAATGAAGCAAACTTAACTCCAAGAAGCGGGGACTTGATCCGAGAAGACGACGGACTCCGGGGACCCGACCGGAAAAGTGCTTCGAATCTTGCAAGACAAGGAGTTGAGTCCAATTCGGAGAGAAACCGACGACATGGACCTACATGCGAAGGGGGAAACATCCGGGAAGCAAGGGAACCGACGTGGGGCAAAGGAGCCCACGGGCCGGGCCTAAATGGGCCCGGGCCGGCCGGCCGGTCCGGTCGGCCCCGAGCCCATTTTGGGCCCAAACCCGCTCTCCTTTGCCCTAGCCGCCAATCGGGCTATTTATAGTCCCCCGACCGAGAGCCACGCGAGAGAAGATTTCGTCTTCGGCCGCCGAGGAGCGAGAGAAGAGAGGGACACCATGTCGGAGAGGAGAGGGTCGAGCTAGTTGACTAGGGTTTCCCTAGCCGACGTGGGAACCTTGCATGGAAGACCACGTCGGAGTTCCCGGAGCTAGAAGCAAGATCAAGGAAGGATCCCGGTGGTGATCTTGTGTATGTATCATTGTTATAGTTGAATTATCAAGTTGAATCTTTTTCCCAGCGATCAAGTGTTTCCTCGAAGATTTTGTTTTTCGATCGGCTTTGCTTATTCCGATTCTATTCGCGCGATAGATTACATAGGGTGTTCTTGTAGCCGCGGTGGCTAGAGGTACACGCCGGATCTTCCGAAAGAATCTCGACTTGTCTTTTGACTCGCCCTAAGCTCCCCGCATGAATAGGGATACGTTGTGACGAACGGGGGTCTCGAAAGGCGGATGTTTTCGGATTTGGACGGGAAACCACGATTTAAAGAGGCTTTTATTAAGATTCGATTTGCTACTTCTTCTCTTGCTTGGAACTTCAACAAAAGGCTTACCCCGATCCCTCTAGATCTGTTTATCTACCCAATCTTACTTTGTTTTCTCCGGTTTTTAGTAGATTAGATCTGTTTTGTGTCTTTTACTTAGATGCATTAGGTTCTTTATCGAGTATTGAAGTTATTTGGCTTTAATAGATTAAGTCTTGCGTCACACATTTGTTCCACGGATTCGATACCTTGGGTTCACCACTCGAGGGAAGAAGGGTCCCTTGACTACGACGGGAGACTTGTACGCTTGCGAGTCACGAACGAACTTTGATACAATTATTAACCGTCAACAAGCCCCTTTTTCTGGCGCCGTTGCCGGGGAACAAGTGATCAAGATTTGATTTTTTATTGCTTTTTTCTGTAATTTTCAGTACTGATTTTGTTTTATTTTTGCATCTACTAAACTTTGATCATCCTCAAAATACATCTAATCTAGTTTGTCTAACTCTAGTCTTTATAGATTTGTTTCGTTTTCTAGTTTTCTTTGCATACTTTGCTTATTGCTAACCCTAACCGGAGATGGTTGGCTACCTCTCCAAGAAACCCAAACCTTTTTGTGGATGATCCAGGAAAACTTTACAGGCAAAGGTGACATGCAACACAAGCTAAAGGGGTGGAAACCCTAGATTCAAAAGTTGAAGTCGAAGGACCGTCGAAATCTCCAAGGGAATCACCACCTCCAAGTCCAAAGGAAGATCAACCTCAACCACCGAAGCGCTCGCGCACCCGGACATCGTTGATCTACCTATCATAAACCTTCAAGACGCGGGAGGCCGTTCAAGATCAAAGCCTCAACTATCCGCATGACGATTGCGAGAGCTGAATGCATACGAGTCGGATTCCTTGAGTGGCATATCGATTTACTTAAGAGGAGGATGGAGAAGATGGAGATGGAGAAAGAAGCTCAACACCTAAAGGCCGCCGAAGCAAGACCCTCATGCAAGGAGTGTGTGGAGTACGACCATGTCCAAGGACGCCGTCACTAAGTTCGAGGCTATGGAGAAAATATTGAAGAATTTAGATGGCAAGGTGACGGAGGTCGGAAGCTCTATACGTGAAGTGTTCATCGTGATGAAGATGCTAGACGCAAGTGGGACAACTTGCCGGGCGCCCGATGGGTAACGAAGAAGAATATCCGAGACAACTCCAAGGTCCCAAGACGGCGAAGGCTACTCAAGCTCATTCGGGAGAGATGAAGGATCACACTAGAGACCATGAAGATCACGACCGAAGGACCGGAGTTCGAGATGCCGAGCCACAAGGAAGTTGTTGCATCCGTCAAGACCAAAGGACAAAGCCGGCCTCGTGAAGACCAAAAAAATTGACTAAGCCAAAGCGGGTACCCAAGATTGCAACGCCCACAAAGAGCGTTGATCCGAAGTAATCAAGTGAAGAAGTCTAGCCATGGACTATAAACGAAGCGCTAGGCGGGAGGCAACCCGTTTCGTCGAGTCAAGAATAAGCTACCGGGAGGACAACCCGATTCCGGGTTTTTCGAGTCTTTTTAATAATTTAGTTTTTGAGTTTTATTACGCAAAGACATTAGACTTAGAAGTGGTTGAACAATATTAGAGACATAATTCTTGATTGAATGTTTGCTTTATCATAAACCCTTTGCATGAACCCTCCTATGTGCTTGTTTGTTCTTTTCTTTTCGAGAAACCCTCAACCAAATAATTTCAGAACCTTAACTCAACCTTTCACCCTCATTATGGTGCTGAGGTTGACTTATTTTTCATGCTAAAACCACACGAGTAGAGCCACGATTTATGTTTAAGTGTTAATAAAATTCAGCACGTGGTAGGACTCGCGTGAACCTAGAAATCAAAGCTTTTGGTTGGTTTTAAAAATCTCTATCCTTGGTTTCTCTAGGATTAGAATTTTTCTAAGCCTATTCTAATTTTGTTTTATTCAAAATCTTTCTTATTTAGCCAAAATTAGAACCTAAACCTATGCCCCCATGATCAAGCCGGGAAAATGTCTGCTCTCAACCAATAAAGGCAAACTATACCGGTGAGACCGAAATCGACGTAAAAAGAAAATATTTTCGACTTGCATTTGTTTTTAATGGTTTAAAAACTTCTCTAAAATTATGTTCGAGCTCTTGCATGGCTCTGAAAAATATTTTAAATTTCGAATTAGAGGAGTGCTTAACCTTAAACGGACCTTAATGGAGGCAATCTAGTAATCATGCATGCACCATTGGATTCCCTTTCATCAACTTTCACCAACTCCACATGCAAAGGACGAGCATGGTGGGCAGCAAGCATCAATTTTGCAGGAATTTCATGGTGGCATGTGAAGCAAGTGGAGCTAGGGAGTATGGACATAACCCAAAATATGAAGCATCAAGTGGAAGGACCAATAAAAGGAGTGGACGAGAGCGTTTGGGCGGTGCAACTCGTGGAGCACGCGGGCGGGGAAAGTTGCGAGAGGTGAAATGATCGTCTTTGGAAGAAAGACGAGGCGGGGAAGAGCACCGAGGCCGGCCTCACCTACATAAGGAGCCCCCCCGACTCCCGTTTTCTGCAGGCAAGCTTCCCTCTCCTTCCTTTGTTTGTGTGTTCAAGTTTGTGTGCTCAAAACCTCCGTAGACATAGCCAACCTTCCCAAGATTGATGACTCAAGAAAAAAATCCACATCCTTAATCCACTCAAAGTCCACATCCAAATCAAACAGTTTAAGTGCCTAGTTACCGGTTGCAACCCGGAGTTTTAGTTGAAAAAAAAGAGTGCAGCAACCATGTGGAAGAAGACCACAAGTCTCTTCTCCAAGAAGAAGAGTTCGTCGTCGTCCAAGCCGTCATCAACCACGTCTTCGAGGAGGCACTTGGTTTCCGAGTCTCCCGGAGCATGGAGACGGATACGGCACCACCGAGAAGGAACGATGCTCTCCTCCTTGGTGGTATGAGGGCTGCAAGAAGCACTTCCATGAGGTTTACCGAACCTCGTGGGCACACGGAGGAGCAGCCCGCGCCACCACGACGATCGACTCGCTCAACCGCGCCACCTCCTTACACCCCGACATACTCTTCGTACGGCTTCATCATCTTATCGGCGGAGGAGGAGGAGAGGCTCTCTAATCTTGAGAAGAGGCTTGTGCTCAACGTCGAGTTCGACGGCCAAGCACTCTACACCGTGGGTTTTTGCACCGGCATATACTATATGTTGGGGCACCTCGGATGGGTGCAGTTCTCCAACGGAGTATCGGTGGACACCCATTTGGGGTTCGCCTTGGAAATTTTAATGACTATTGCACCCATCGTTGATGATGATGGGGTGCAAAGCTTGTCATTCCGTTTGGAGGGAGTCCAACAAGTGGTTCCCTACGAGCACGTTAGGGAGCTACTTGGATTCCACAAGGGAGCTCCGGAGAAAGTTGACGTGCCACCTGGCATGTTAGCGGGATTTTGGAATATGATCTCCGGAGAAGCCAATCAACAACGCAATTGCATCTGCAACCCCATTATCCGGATATTTCACTCTTGGATGTGCAAGAGGGTATTGGGGAGGATGAAGGAGACAAAGGCGACCAACACGGAGTTGAATTGGCTATACTCGGCTTTAATTGCCAGGCAGCCAATAGACTCCTCTTACCTCATGATCAACCGTTGGTGTTGTGAAGCAACATCGGGGGCGGGTAATATTGGTTCGGGGTGTTACCTCTCCATGTTGGCCTTTTCCTTGCGGCGGGGATCGCAAGAAACCCCGACCACCTTTTGCGAGGTACCTCTCTCGGCATTGAATATTTGCGGCAAGGCAAATACATTAGTGGAGATGAGAGAGGAGGTTATCGGTTGGCCATAGTGAACCTACCCCTTCCCAACGAGAGGCTTAGGCTTTTCAATGAAGGGAGAGAAGATTGGTTGGAAGAGGGACTACTTGTCCCTGCAAGGAAGAACAAGAGAGGAAGAATCGTAGAGGAGGGAACATCCTCCGCACAAGCGAGTGGAGCACAACCCAATGTGCAACCGTTCGGCGGGGTCCCTCCTCCGCCAAGTTGTTACGGAGGGCCACAAGAGCAAGCATGGGGGGGTGGTGCACCGGTACCCCCACAAAATTATGTTGTGCCCAACGCTAACTTCGCGGAGTCCTACGCTCATCATCCCCAACCACAACAAAGCATGGCCATTATTGGAGGGTATGCTGCAAGAAATGCTCAAAACATCGCAGCCATCCAATCTAACGCAGCCCAACTCGGTGAAGGCAACGCAAATATTGCCTTTGAACTTGGACGCCTTCACCTTGTGGAGCCAAATCAATTCGTCGGAGGAAGTGTCCAACCATATTACGAGCAAGGGTATTATTATCAAGATCATCAACATCAACCACCGGCGGAGGACTAGAAAATTTAGGAACTTTAGTTTTCTTTTCTTTTCTTTTTCTCTGTAATTTTCAGCTTTTGCTTATGTGTGTTTGCGTAGTATTTTCTGTTTTTATTTAAATTTCAGCAAGCATGTTTGTTTATTTTCAGTTTGTATTTCGACTTGATGTCACCATTAATAAAGACACCACCTTGATTATATCATTGGAAAAGTTACAAAATTCGTGCCATGATGATGTATGATTAAAACTGCAGCTTTGTTCATCTTTGTAGTTGATTTATGCATGTTTAAACTAGTGCTCTCTTAAAAATGCAGATCTGAATTTATTTAAATGCTAGCTTAATTTTCAGCGGAGGTTATGGTTAAAATAAAGACCCATAGTGTTTTATGTGCTCTCAAGTTATGAATAGATTGAAGATGTCTTTTATGCTCAAAAATATTGCTAACCTTGTCACAAATATCACTTGTGTGTTGCTCAACCTATCCAAAGCCTTATATATATTTGAGTGCATGAACCTTAGTGTACAAGATTTATTTTTGAGTGAGTTATTGCAGGCCATGATTTCTCTGGCCCGAGACTAAGAAGCTGGTCATTCCGTTTTTGCGTATCTATCTTTTTGCTAGCCTTTTATCCGTGCATTGTGTATCCCCGCATCGGTGATCTCACAAACTTCGCCGGATATCCACCCTTAAACCAAATATCATTTTTTTTGTGATTACCTCCTTGACCACAACCTATCGTTGAGAATGGATCATCAATTCAAGGAAGATCGCAAGACGGTGCCAACGTTGAAGATTTCAAGTATCTCTCCAAGGAAAAATATTCCGGTACCTACCTTATTTTTCGCCTCTTTGCTCGAGGACGAGCAACGTCTAAGCATGGGGGAGGAGGTAGGTACGGTGCAGTTTTAGAGTTCAAAAGGGAGTATTTTAAAAAAATATATAATGATGAAAGAAAAAAAAATCCGGTGATATTCATGACTTTCAAGGTATAAAAAATCAAAACTTCGTTGTGAAAGTCATGGGTGAATAAATGACGAGGAAAGAAAAAAAATGAATGAATGAAAGAAAGAAAAGAATGAGAAATATAAGAAAGAAAAAAATATATTTGTGCGTAAAGTGAACTCCCCGGTTCTCTAAGAGTGCATTCAAGGCTTCAAGATAAAAAGATCCATTCTCATTTTCCAACCATGTGCAATCCGATAACGAGGACTTCTTTTGTGCCTTGGGATCACTCTTTGCCATTTGCACATGTCCACTCATCTAAAGTGTGTGTATTTTTCTCTTTCCCCTCCTTGATTTAACATTATTTTCCAATGACCTTTTTGACGAGTCTCGGTAAGACCATGAGAAGCTTGTCTTGTTTTGACGACACCTCATTTATAAATTCTTGTTAGGACTAAACTTTCCCAAAGCTCCATATAAAGCCTACCACATATATATGAGAGGGAAAGGAGTAGAATATATAGGTTTGAGAGACAAGTGAGATGAGAGTTTATGAGCAATACACGAGATGATTTAAATTTGTGAATTTGGTTTAGCTTTTCTTATCTCGTTCTTCATTTCAAAAATTCTGAGATCCATTTAAAACTTTGTGAGCATGTTAATACTTGTGGGATAAGCTTAATAAGAATCTACCCCCCGTGGAGATGAAGGCTAGTACATTATGGAACTTTAATGAATTAAAATTTTGAGAGCATTATGTTTTCTCATGTGTAATCAAGTGCAAAGTTTAAACATTGTTTAGCAATGATGATATCCATCGAAGGCTTACTCGAGGACGAGCAAGGTTTAAGCATGGGGGAGATGTTGACGGTGAAAATCCGTCAACCTAGCCATGAGTTTACCTTCGGTGTTGGCATGAGTTTTATACCTTATCCATTGGTACTAACCCCCGTGGTATAACAAGTTCACGTGTGCATGTCGGTTTTGGAGTTTAATGTTTATGCAGGGTTTTAGTGTTGAATGCAAGACTTTCGGGACAAGTTCATCAAGCACCTCATGACAAGACCTTGAAGCCCTGAACAAGTCATGCAATGAAGCAAACTTAACTCCAAGAAGCCGGGGACTTGATCCGAGAAGACGACAGACTCCGGGGACCGACCGGAAAAGTGCTTCGAATCTTGCAAGACAAGGAGTTGAGTCCAATTCGGAGAGAAACCGACGACATGGACCTACATGCGAAGGGGGAAACATCCGGGAAGCAAGGGAACCGACGTGGGGCAAAGGAGCCCACGGGCCGGGCCTAAATGGGCCCGGGCCGGCCGGCCCGGTCCGGTCGGCCCGGGCCCATTTTGGGCCCAAACCCGCTCTCCTTTGCCCTAGCCGCCAATCGGGCTATTTATAGTCCCCCGACCGAGAGCCACGCGAGAGAAGATTTCGTCTTCGGCCGCCGAGGAGCAGAGAAGAGAGGGACACCATGTCGGAGAGGAGAGGGTCGAGCTAGTTGACTAGGGTTTCCCTAGCCGACGTGGGAACCTTGCATGGAAGACCACGTCGGAGTTCCCGGAGCTAGAAGCAAGATCAAGGAAGGATCCCGGTGGTGATCTTGTGTATGTATCATTGTTATAGTTGAATTATCAAGTTGAATCTTTTTCCCAGCGATCAAGTGTTTCCTCGAAGATTTTGTTTTTCGATCGGCTTTGCTTATTCCAATTCTATTCGCGCGATAGATTACATAGGGTGTTCTTGTAGCCGCGGTGGCTAGAGGTACACGCCGGATCTTCCGAAAGAATCTCGACTTGTCTTTTGACTCGCCCTAAGCTCCCCGCATGAATAGGGATACGTTGTGACGAACGGGGGGTCTCGAAAGGCGGATGTTTTCGGATTTGGACGGGAAACCACGATTTAAAGAGGATTTTATTAAGATTCGATTTGCTACTTCTTCTCTTGCTTGGAACTTCAACAAAAGGCTTACCCCGATCCCTCTAGATCGGTTTATCTACCCAATCTTACTTTGTTTTCTCCGGTTTTTAGTAGATTAGATCTGTTTTGTGTCTTTTACTTAGATGCATTAGGTTCTTTATCGAGTATTGAAGTTATTTGGCTTTAATAGATTAAGTCTTGCGTCACACATTTGTTCCACGGATTCGATACCTTGGGTTCACCACTCGAGGGAAGAAGGGTCCCTTGACTACGACGGGAGACTTGTACGCTTGCGAGTCACGAACGAACTTTGATACAATT